>OY728142.1:259400735-269400735 GCA_963277665.1 Viscum album | reverse complement strand
GATCACCATTGCCTCTGAATGATTTTTTATTTCCATTCCACATGAAAAGAAAATAAATTTATATTATCTAAACCATCATAATTTGATTCCAAATCCTACATAGAAATATATATTTACACGTAATTGAAAATAAAAAATTCATCATGAAATTATAATGTTCACAAGAACATATGGTCATACATTGAGAATCCTTTATGAACAGATGATCATTAATTATGAAATCAATAATTTGGATCATAATATAAGTATAATACATCTAAAAGATAAATTATATCATTATCCACACTTGAATTATATAAAAATTACAAAACATTTTATACACCTAATCATTTCTATGGACCCCTATGGCCCCAAAATAATTTTCATACAAAATGACCTTAAAAGGATCCCAAACAGTTACCATGATGGATCAACCACAATGTATGACTTATTAATATTATTATTAGTGATCTCAATATAATGTGAACTCATCAACCACAATACAATGAAATCCCATACACATGGGTGCAAAATTCCCCTGTATATATATTGAATATACCTTCTAATGTTTTTTTTGAGGAAAAAATATATTACTAATGTATAGCTAAAATACAAAATAATATTATATAGTTCCTTATACTCACATGGTAAAATGATGATATCAATCATATATGATGATAATTTTTAACATAATAATCCCCACTACCAAGTACATTTACTTCCTCTCAAAAACATCACTAACACCTAAATAATTGATCTCCAATAGGGGATATGAATTCATCAAATGATCTACAATCACAAAAAAATAACCATATTATGTATGATAACATATACAATAACTGATTATATCCATCAATATTTCATCCCACTTCCAATATATGACATCAAATGGATTTAAAAACTAATAGGGAAATATTAACTAACAATAGCTATTAAAAAAATCCATTACAATAAAAACTCTAACAAAGATTTCTTCATCCCCATCCATTTTAAATAACATCTTGAACAATGATAAATCATTGAAATGTAAATTTTCAGTAACATAGTAAATATATGAAACTCATTATAAACCTCATCAATCATCACTAATGGACTAGAAAAATTATAACAGAAATGAAAAAGATAATCTTCTTTCAATCAACCCCAAGAGCATCACTTCTTGAAGACATCATTTAACTTCACCTCTATTACCATATGTCCCCACTAAAACTCCAACAATAATATAAAAGTAATTATTTTTCTATGATATAGTAAAAAAACCTCTTCCATTACCCCTAAATCTACACACGTCACTATAAACCCCTTTTTCAGTAACCAATAATCATGGGACTCTGAAACATATCTCTCAATTAATTCTTTCTAAGTGCAATAGGAACCATATTCCCATTTCCCATTATATAAATGAAAAAACCAATATTCATATTATAATTTATTAATCCTATATTTATGTAGACTCAAATACCACATAAATAAGATATACCTCAAGATCATGAGATATATGAAGACCAAACCAAGATCAACAATGATTTAGTATCCCAAAGAAATCATGGAATAAATCACTAGTATGAACTCATGATTATGGTTGGAATAAATATTCATATTGTGAAACAACTATCAAGACCCATATGAGATCACCATTTTCCACTTCAATAAGACTCTACCCAGTCTGAGATGAGATGATTTACATAACATTATACACAAGAATCCCTCGTATAACAGCCAATGAATATGGATACTGATAAAAAACTTCATTAGGTAGTATAAAGATACCTAACACTATGTACTCCTTATAAATTACTCGTTTTTCTTTTTTAGGGATTCCAACATGGTTTTAACGTAGGGTAAATTATATTCAATCCTTATATAATAGCCTATAAAACCAATGAATAAAAAATCATTTGAATCATTCTTAGAGGATACCCAAAAAATCACCTAAATGTATCATGGCTTGATATCAACTCACTACTAAAACACTACATGTTATTGAAATTAAAATATTGTTTAAAAAGCAGGAACTACAATAAAATTATATAGATTATTTTTTGTGTTGAAGGGAAAAAAATATCAATGTTGTTATGGTAAACCATTCTATGACATCATGTATATGGGGATTTGTTATATGTACACTACAATGAACTAATACTGGAACTCATGAAATACCGTGTTATGGATTACTATAAAAATAACTGGGGAATTTTTTTAAACTGAATGAGCTAACCAAAAATTCAATGTTAATTTAATTCCCCTAAAAGTGGTCTTTGAGATATCATAATCCATCATCATCATCTGATGATATATATATACCACATATAAATCATTTTAAACTACTTTATCCCTTTATTTGATTTACCAAATAATAGATTCTTCTAATGGAATGTAGTGATTAATCCTCCCCTTATTCGAACACCATTAGTATGTACACAACGTCATTCCAATGTACTCTAACCTAGAAAATAACACTAGTTCATCCCAAAGTGTCATAGTAGGTCAAATAGAACCCATCTATAATTTATTGTAAATATAAACTAAAAACATATATTACATAAAAGGTGTCACATGATACGTTTTTATCATAATCATATAGGTGTTAATTTGTAATTGTATCCTAAAGGCAATATCAGGTTAAGGGTATAATGTGACAATATCTTTTGGAAAAAAAATATTAAACATTTCAAGAACCCTAAAAAACTCTTCTACAATCAACTCCTCTAAAATCAACTATTACTCTTAATATCATTAAAAATATGCAATATATGAGTAAAAAAATATGAATATCATGTTTTTAATTGAACACCACATTTTATCCCTCAATATCATAGAATGTATCCTGTATTTATAATAAATTGATTACCCTATGAACAAGAATGAAGCAATCCTTAATATGGATTATATTCAATTGATGTATCTGTATTGACATAAATTAAAAAATAACATATGTTTAAATATCCATAGCTCACAACCCCTAATCATAGTGGTAATAATTATCTAATAACTATCCTAAGTTGAAAACACCAAGGGAATGGAAATAATTTCTACATTATATCCAAAGGGACTGACTGAGGAATGTGGGATGAAAGACATTAATGATATATTACATAAAATATTTAATGAATGTTGTGGTATATAAAAATATGATACATCAAATTTTAGTTGGCCCATTAGTCACTAGTATCTCCTTAGAATATATATAACAAGACATATCATGCTTGAATCACAATACATATTGAACAATACCTCCATAGATTTACCCATCTCTAGGAAATTGAGGACAAGTGACATCACTGGGTTGTCGTTGGCCTACTCTATCTCCACAAACAAGAACAATGGATGAATTATTCTACTTATGATACAACCTCTATGGAAACTACTATTGAAGAATAAAGGAAAGTTGACTACACATACCAAATTTATAAATGAGGATAGTCTCACAATGAAATAAAAGATGATCATAATCCTTGTAAAGAATAATAGGATAGATCCCCCATTTTTTTCTTGATAAATACCTATACAAGAAAAATATATTGGATTCCATTAATGCTAAATCCCTACAGGTTGACATATTTATGATCCGAATATCCTAGACAAACCTTCTAAAGATATTCTCCATTAAGGGAATTTTTTAATCACATCATTATATAATCCAAGATACACATACATCCACTTGATCACTATGTCATTATTTTACTCATCCTAAAATGTATCAATTATCAATTGGGTTACTACATACCAATGATCATGAAGAAATTCCAAATATTTAGTCTATTCTATAAAATCATGGAACTTACTCAAAAAAATCATTACATGAAATCACCACTACATATTGTCTCTAATTAATAGTATCATCCAGTGGAATGTAACTCAATAAATCCATCTAATTTCTAGTGTGAACTAATATTATATCCACTCATTGATAAAAATGATGTTGATATCTAGATCCTCTAAAAAATGCTCAGTTTTTTTATAAGAGACACACTCTTTATACATTTCTAAGTTCTAATTCTAAAATTGAAAAAATAAATTTCTCTGAAATGCATCTTTATCAGTCTGGTTGACCCATTTACAGTATAATATTAACACATCACACATTACAGAAATGAGATACAAGCATTGTATTCCTAATTTTCATCTTTACAAAAATGAAAAATTGTATTCCAAAATGTATTGAATTTATTAATGATTTATTTAATTATATTTATCGTAATGTCCCCACGATCTCCCTACATGAATCAAAATTGTAAAAAACTATTTATAAACCTATCTATGGTATATAACATAAAAATAACATTATATGTCATATTTTATGAAATAAAGATACCTTTCTTCTTACATCTTTATGAGGTTCCTGATCCTTAAACCCTAAAATAATATCCCCAAAACACCAACAGATATGTCATTCTGACACCATTTCCCTACAAAATCTATTTAATTCACACCAATTTCAAACTCAAAAAAATTATAATAACTCTAATCAATATAACTAGTAAAATCTCATCATAAAATTATATAATTATAAACCTATCCAAATACTTTTTTAAAGATGAGAGTGACCCCTAAACCCAACCAACTATAATTGATGGGTATTAAACTAGAACTAAATCTATAAAAAATTAAAAATGGTCGAATAATCTTATAAACATTACTATAAAATATAGAATCCACTAGTCAAAAAATAGGATAAAATATAAAAAACTAATTAACCATGATGCAAACAATTCCATATTTATACAAAAAATCAATCATAAAATACCAAATATAAATAAACATGGTGGAAAATCCAACCATGATTTTATTCATTTATCATTTAATGTTTAGGTATATCTTGAAATATGACAAAAAATCCAAAATTAATTGGTTTATGTATATAGTGGAGAGCATATATGTAGACTCAATAGGATCCTCCTCGAGACCACATTATTAAAATGCAGAAGGAGAAAAACAATTCAACAATGAATAAATAGAAAAACCAATAAGCACCTCATAGGTAAACAATTATCAGGCCTTTTTAATTATATACCATTTCATATTTCATCTAATTCTAATAAAATAATTTTAGGATAATACATCAAATAAGTTCCTTATTACTACATTCCTACCATATTATCACTCTCATGAGAAAATAATAAACTTCCTTTTACTCAAAGTCAATTCAACATTCATATATACATAACATCATATCTCAAAAGACAACTATTCCACATATCAAAACCACATCATCATCATAAATGATGTTATACGACATAATATATATCATCCACATATCATAATTTCATTATATTGGGTAATAATGAATGTGATGAACATCAACCTTGTGCACTTCATCGGCCATAAACAACACCCACCACATATTATCATATCAATCGCATATGTATGTCATAAATCTACTACCATATAATCGTTTTAATCCATTATATGCAATATTATTTTACTTACATATAGCCATTTCATCTCATATTACATCAAAAATAGAAATTGGAGTAAAGAGTGTAGTGATCGATTTGTTCACTTGCTAACCTAGATGTCTTGGAAAACACCACGACCCTGAAACATTTTGGATTTCATAAAGTCAAATGACATAGATTTTGTTTATATGAAATATCAACGAATATATAAAAAAACCCAAAACATATGATTTTTAACTAAATAGATCTACAAATCCCATAACTGACTCCATATCATCAGACTATTCACTAACATGAACTGAAACATGTAGGAAACATACCATCCCTGCATAGAACACAAAAATATAATAATCATTATAATAATTATAATCCCAATTTATTCTGATATTTCATTCCTTTCCAATATTATCATTTAAATGAAATATTTCATTCTATATTCCATTTTATTCCATATTTAAAATCAATCCCTTCAACTTCCAAAACCCACTTTTATTTTTAAATCATTCCACCAATAATCAAATAATTCACAATTAAGGAATAGAAATGTTATTAATATCCATCTCATACAAGTTACCAAAATCAAAAATAAAAATTATATTACATTCAACCATGAATCTCCAAAATACGCTTACCAAACATAACAAAACATTATAAAACCTATGTTACAAAATAAGTAACGAACCATAAAAACAACCAAAAAATTATTTCAACAAAACAATCCATTTATTAACATTATTATCAAAATAACCCATCTAATTTTTTATATTGATACCCACATTATCACATGAACAATGTATAAACCACTTATATCATGCAGTACTCACACATGTCAGTTCCAAATACAAGCCAATACAAATTCAATACACTTACATACTAATAAATGTAATAGTAACATCATTAATGAACATGTTCCCAAGTGGTAAAGACTCCTTGTCATCCAAAAGACCTAGGATCAAATATAGGGTAGGGAAGTATTTTTGGGGGTACTGTAGTAGCACCGAAGCAGTTCAATGTTATAGTATGGTAGTAATGGTGGCATTGTAGTATTGGTTGCATTATAGTGGTAGAGGCATTGAAGTAGGCACTGATGCGACATCAATACTATGATAGGTACTATAGTAGGCCGAGTACTATAGAATTACTATTTACCTAAGCTCTTATTGGTTCAAAATTGGATTTTGGGCCTTGTATTTGTTATTTCACACCACGATCCTACAGGTTATGTAATGGGTAACCCTATGCCCAATCATAAGAAAATTGCTATTTTCATACATTATTAAAATGAGGCTCTGACCCCAAACATAAAAAATAGTAATGGTAACATCAAAAATGTAGTGAACTTCAATTAATAAAGAGAATAATAAATGTATGAAAACATATTTCTATTCATTGTTCCATATGATATTTTTTTGGTTATCATATTTATAATGACCTAATTTCTATATTTTTAAAAAATTGTTTTTTTCAAGGATACATGATTTAAATATTATGAAATATGATTTTACAAATTAAAAATATAAAACAAATCAAAAACCATAGTAAAGAAAAACACACTTATCACTTAAAAACATTATGGGTGTTACCTATAATTTATTATTTAAAATTAAAATAATTTTTTAATCTTTAATTAATGAAGAATTTTAATCATAAATTTGATAAGAAAATATTTACTTATCCAATAATTCATGGTCTAAAATTAGTGGATATAAATAAAGAATAAAACTAAATCATAATGGATCTCTAAAAAATAAAATTATATAATTCAAAATAGAGTTATTTAGACACACTATACCAATACATTAATAAATCCCAATAGAATAATTCAAAATTCATCGAATTCAATGGATCTGCTCGTAACAACAATCATATAAGGTTTCATTCATAGGGAAATGAGATGATCTAAAAATGAATAATTATTAATCATTATATATGTATATTACCATTACTCTCAAATATCCATTGATCTTAGAGCCATTTATATCAGACTCTGGAGGAAAGAGACTCATTGAAATCACCTACTAGAATGGCGGGGGTCAATAACATTAGGATAAGGATGAATGAATGTGTCTTTATGGGTAACTATTTTGAATAAAACCAATTTTTTTATGTAACTTATGTATTTTAAAAATAAATACTGATAGTTTACAGAAAATTGTGAAAAACATTCAGGTTTTACTTTCTATAAACCAAATGAAAAAAGATTTTGGAATTATAATTTGAAAAATCATTAGCTAACAACAGGAAACATCATGGACTATTGTCACACAGTTTCTAGTGAAACCCAAATGGTATAACAAAACCATGATAATAATTTTATCATCCTTTTAAAATGTCTATTTATATTACATGGTTACATATGATTGCATAATGATTCCCGAAATCTTTTTAAAAACATTCAGTCTTTGAAAAATGACAAAATAATTTCAAAAAAACAAACAAAAATTCAGTGAATCTATGTTTAATAAAAAATGATCAAAATTCTACAAAATGATCATATTTCCAATTGATGGTTTTAGGATCCTATAACAATTATTTTTTTTATCCATGGAATGTTGTATATTTTATGTTCATCCAATGAGATATATCTATAGCCTCAACATCCCTTTATCATGGTCCTTTGTATCCACTTGAAGTTCACCATATTTCCACAGTACAAATACTAAATTAATGGGTTTTCAGGGAAATATTTTAAATTTTCAATATAGGATATCAATTGGTGGAAGGAGAAGTGTATCATTTGATTCAAGATGAAAATTATCCAATAAAATTACTTCCCTAGGATTGTGTTTGTGTTTCCTCAATTGAGTTACAATAAATAAATTATAATCCAAACTAAAAAAATAGGTAAATCCAACTAATATGAAAAATAAAAAATTCAACGTAACTAATAAAGGAAAGCATATTGAGAATATATCCTTCCTCATATAACTAATCAGTGATGGTTTAGTAGGGGAAAATATCAATAATACATGATCTTCCATTGAAAATTATAATTGTTGTAGATGAAAATTATTAAATTATTTCAGACATATTTTAACATAAATTATCCATTTCAGGATCTTATGAATCTTCTTAGTAATTTCATGAACAATGATTCATTTAATTACATGGGATTATCTTGATTCATTATAATAAAGTTTACATCAATATCGATGATTATATAATTCATTGAATGTAGTAATATGTATTATGATCGAATAAATCTTTTTATATGAATTTTATTCGTCTTCCAAATTATATTCGATTGTTATAATACAAATAATAACAACTGATTTTAGTATGTATTCTTGTATATAAATTATTCATTTAAATTTAAAACAAATATTAGTATGTTATTTTATGGTCATGAAAAAATTGGTAAAAAATCATGATGAAGTGATAATTTAATCGAAGTGGAAAATAATGGAATCAATTGGATATGATCGAAATATGAATTGCATGTAATTTTAGAAAATTAAAAATGAGGATATTTTCCTTGTCATCTACCAAATTAGATTTATGGATTAGAAATATGTTTGACAACATTTTTTTATTTATTCCAAAGAATATAAAATGAATCATGATTTTAAATATTTCCTCAAAACCATGTCAAAAATTTTATATTGATATAATCTCATTTTCTTATTCATATAATTAAAAACAGAAACAAACCCTCAAATTTTGGATTATCAACTATAAGCTATTAATTTTGGTTGATTTTCTCATCATAATCAAACACTTTTGGTTTAATAGAAGACGAACAATATAGTATCCTCAGTGAATTTTAAATATTTTTTATTCCAAGGTGTGTAGAAAACTTGGATAGGTGATAAAAAGAATGATGCTGTTCCTAAAATGATGGTGGAATTACTATATAGTCATCAATATGAAATGAACATTTCCCATATATTTTAAATTCTTCAATAATATCTCCACAATTTACTTTAGATGTAATGGTAATGAAATCATGATCAAATATTTGAAGATCCTTGACATGCATATCCTACATATGAATAATATTCATTAGAAAAATATTATGAAAGAAATTCTACTCTGTGAAGTCTAAATTCATATTCCCCGCCATACTAATCATTACGAAATCATTCATGACCCAGCCTTTATCGGGCCACAAACCTATTATTTTGACCGTGGGTCTCCAGTAATATATTTTTTTCCTTCTCAGCACACCATATCCTTTAACCCAATGGGTCCCCTTAACAAATATATTATTATACCCATACCACAACACATGTACTTTCCCTGTGTTTTTACACTCTCACACATAGCCTCGAAAACATACTAGAATGACATTGATTATGATCACTACTCCATGAAAAGAATACATAGTTATGGAGTTCTAACCATGTACATTAACTAAAATATGTTGAACCTTATTGACAAGAGTCACCTCCTTAATTCATTTAACTCTTTATCATATTTTTTGTTGTTTGATTCAGCAACCCTAAAGAACGAAATCCTCAATATGGATCCTATATATCATCACTAACAAAATCTCTAGACATAAGGTTGGGTTCCTCATTGATACCAATTTATGAACTTGTCCCCCCTAACAGCACTTACCCCACACCATAACATGGTCATTGGGTCTCAATCAAGTCCTAGCCAACTAGACACTAGTAGTTTTCCCACAAACACGTGGTCACCTACATAGAGTCCAAAAATATTCTTGAATGGGTCATTAGACTAATAACAGTACCCACATGCCAACGAATATTCTTTTTGTGTCTATTTGCCTCACTCACAATGTCCATGGGAACGTATGCACAAGGTCACCCTTCCAGATCAGTACTCTAGACCACACACTCTTAAATATGTCGCATGAATTGGGTTGGGTCCTAAAAATAAAGGATCACATATTTCATTGGAGTATTAATATTTAGATTATTATTATCAATTTAATAGGGGTTTGAAATGATCATCAAGGTATTTTCTCAGCAACAGTATATACATTTAATCGATTTTTTATTTTTTCATTTACTTTCATTTTCCTAGTGTATAAATCGGGTAAAAGTTTTACATGTGGATATATTACACCCATCATTTTTTTCTCAGGGTCAAATTTCATTGTGAATGTTTATGTTAATGGAATTTATGATCTATGAACATAGTGTCCTTTTCATCAAATATAATTTAATACCATGTTTTTATGGAATGATCCACCTCAACCAATTCTAATTAATGAGTCATAATAATTCTTTCAACGAGTTAACAACTTCAGTGAATCATAATATATTACATGATAACCTTGTATGATAACATAGTTGAGTTCAGACCCATAAAAACTATAATAGTAGAAATATCCTTTTACATGATCTAGAATATTAATAATGGTTTCCAATGTGTTCATGGTTTTATGACCTAAAATGGAATTATATAAAATATCACTATATTGGAATAAGGAAAACATCTTCATTAGAATTGAAATAGTGGATAATATATTTGATAATTCAGTATGGATGTTTTAATAATTTCAAAATAAGGCTTTATTTTGGGTATCTCAATGATATTATGTGTTATTTTTATGACACAATTGCATAAATATTTTCAGTTTCGACAAATAACATTTTTTTTTAAAATTGAATTTCAAAGGAAGAATACTTATTGTACCTTGTAATCTCACTTAGCCATTTTTTCATTAAATTTACCAAATTAAATAGTGATCATCATTTTTTCCAATTTTTCTGCATTGTCTTTCCATGATTGAAAATAAATAATAATTTCATCATGAAATTATAAAATAAAATAATCTAGGTACCATTTAATGAAAGCATTCAATATTTCTAGGACAACTACTAGTGAATTTTGTTGACTAAAGGGAATGAAATAATATTAATAATGTATATTGTGTATCCTAATTGTGGTATTTATATTTTCCATTATCATACAATAGAGTTGGTGATAATCATAATATAGATCTTTCATAGTGAACCATTTCGCTAATTTTAATTTATTAATAACATTATCAGTTTGAGGAAGAGGATATCTATTCTGTATTGAAACCTCATTCAATTTAAAATCATAAAAACTAGTTGAAAAAAACCACATTCCAATTTTAAAATGTGAACCATAGTATCCCAATAAAATATAATGGTTCTTAGGAAAACAATACATTTGAATTCCTATAGTTAAAAAACCAGTTACATTCATTAAATATCATCCATTATAGATGATGGAAGGGAAATATAATTTTCCCTTATATGAGATGAATCCCAAATAATAGTTCCCATTTTGGTTTCACACTTGTGAATTTTTAATGAAATACATCAGACTAAAAAACCACAACTGTTGTAAATTATACAGTCTTAGTTATGTAATTATTTCCCAAGGTGTCTATTATAATTTGACAAAATAATTCCAAACATCAGAACTAAATGTCCATATATTCTTATATTAACATCCCAATATTAATTAAATATATATTTTATCCAATTAAGAGATTTAAAATTCACTCATCAAACCGAATTATATATATCATCCATGAAAGAAAATAACTAATCAATTCAATGTATTTAAAAATTTATCCACATCCAAAATTGAAATGTCCAAAAAAATTATACTCTATCAATGGTTGAAAGACAAGTATCACATGTAAATCCTTTCTAATATTTATTCCCAATAGAATTATAGATACTTATCATGTGTTTAATCATCATGTTAAACATCCTTATTTTTTTAATGACATGAGAAACAAATATTAACACACCCAAAATATAAAATTAAAAAATTATGATGTGGGTTAAGAAGAATTGTACCTTGTAATTAAAAGGAAATAATTGTTCCTCTATAATAAACTCCTAGACAAACATGTTTATTCGTACTCATTATTTCTTATTTGATGATTTTTTATTATTTTTTCATTATTTGATGATTATGGGGTATTCTAGATTCACCTTACATCAATCATTTCATTGAGGATTGGAATTATTATGACATGATCACCCACAAGATCATTTTATATTGGAGACATATTAGAGTTATTCCAAGGATATAAATTTGGTATTTTAGGGGAATAATTTCAAATATGTCCCATATGGTTACTATTGTGACACTCTTTTTCTGGTGAAATAGAAACCACCTCTTATTCTCAAAATAATCACATTAAAAACATATTAAATTGACGTTATCGTGTAACAGATAGTAAACAAATTCAGTGGATTGATTATCTAATTCTCTGCCTCATTATATGTAGGTGTCTCTTTTCCTCGAAATCCCAGTATTACAGTTCCCACATGTACCGGTATAGATGAAAATGATTCATCCTAGTATGAATCCTAAGAATATCATTTTCTTGCATAATATCTATATTAATCATTTTCGTATAAAAATTTATATAGAAAAAAACTATAATATAAGTGAATTCTTGTCAATAGATATACTAAAATATATATGCATTTGGGGTCTCATTATTAGCTCCATGTGGAGAAAAAAACTATGTTCACACACACACATATATATATATATATATATATTCCATTGCATATATTTAGTTTCTTAATATAATGGAAATATATCACATTGGATATCTTTAAGGTGAACATGAGATATTTATTATTGAAAAAATAATTAAACCCCCCATTGTAAAAGTTTTTCTAACTTTATATTGGCTAGGTAAATACCATCATTTGAATTTGATATACGTTAGTGTTTAAAATTTTAAGGTTACCGTTATATCACATACAAATCAAATGAACTAAAAAATAATATTCATTATGTTATGAAATGATTCATCCTTTTTTGTTTTTTAATCCCCCAAAATTATTGGTGGATTCTTTTTCTGAAACACTAGACAATGATATAGATTTCATTCATAAATAATTATCTTCTATTTATCAATATATTGTAATGGTTATATACTAATTTAATCAACATATTAGTTCACCATTGTTTTATCTAAACCGCAATTTTTTATTTCTACTTTATATTAATTTTAAAGACATACAACTTGTTAAATATATTTATAATCAGAAAAATATCCACATAGATACTACTATATTAGTAAAACATAGGATTATTATATTCTTAATCCTCAAATGTAACGACAAATAAAAACAATTTCCATGAATAATCAAACAAAATATAGGAAATAGAGATATGTTTGATGGATCCTTTCATCTGATCATCCCCCAAAGATGTCAATGTTGGGTGGAGGGTTTATCTACAATCATGTGTTAGGCCTCATTGTGAAACTTCATCAGGGAAGATCACTTACCAATCAAATGATACCACTAATGAATTGTCTATAAGTTGGTTGATGAACATTTATAAGGTTTCTATATGGGCGTTTGATTATCTTTGATCACTCTAGGACATGTATGGTCCGTTGGGTCTTGTTTCTCAAATGTATATGCGCCACTAGTCATTTTACCAATTCACCCAGTTCTCAATGAAGGATTTATTTTTATTATTCAATAATGGAGTCTTGATCCAAAAATTAAAAAAATGTGATATATAATTCAACCAGCACATTATATATATATCATAAAACATGATGAATCATGGCATGATCTATCCAATCTAAACTCCCTTTCCCACTCCTTCAATAATTCAAAAAAATACTTCATAAAAATTTGAATTACCCAATAGATCCATACATAGAAAAATGATCTAAAGATAAATTCTAATTAAAATTATCATATTTTAAAATGATATAAAACTGAGTAGAGGATTGGGGACTTACATTGAATCAACTAGATCAACAAAACATTGATCTATTAAAATATGGCTCCTCCGGGAAAAGAGTGAATAAAATTTCATAATGGAAAGGTGAGGTTCATGATCCTAGGACCAAGAAAAAGGAATGAATGTTTTTTGAGTGAGTATCAAGTTAAAGATAAACATATAATTTTTTTATGAACATTCATTGTTAGGATGCGTAGTTATCTAAACAAAAAACCAACCATGTGGTCACCACTATCTAAAAAACCACTAGTCACATGGTTTTCTCTTCTGGAATGGAAAATAATGGGACAACCTTGTTAAATTCCTCTATCAAATGTATCAAAATGTCCATTTAAATTCACTTGGTTTACCCCAATCATGTATCCATAGTGTGCATCCTCATGTAATCTCTTATGGTATAAGAATTTTTCTCAAGGAATACAAACGGCTTGTCCTAACCACACCATTACCACGATCCCCCAATATTCCCTCTAAAATATTCCAAAACGATCCATGAACTCATTGTGAGTTTTATTAATGAATATAATTATAAAAAACATAAAAACATATTTATATATATAACTGAGGGTTTTACAAGTGTTCAAAATAATCTCTAAGGAATATCATATTACTTAATCTTTCAAGAAATTTTTTGAAATAATGGAAATTCAAAGGGGTTTCACGATTTATAATCTAGTAGGAAATTATTGAAATAGGTAACATACATTCCAAAATGATTCTATTTATAACCACCATATGAATATAACATTGTGATTTCTATATCGTTTCATATCTAAAACTCGATCAACTCCCAAATATGACATATATATATGGATAGGTCATAACTCAACTGAGGTTCAATACATAAATAAAACCAAAAAGAAATATCAATCAAAATATTAATGTAGTAATCCATAATATATCATAGACACAATGGCTCAATGACAACTAGAGTAAAAGAACACCAAAATTATCCATCCAAATCTCTGTACAAATTTTTTATGCATCCACTATGAAGGCATTTGTTACAAACTAAAATAATCATCCAAAAATCATACGACACTATTCATTGACCGCATAATTATAGGATGACACAAATATATAATAAGTTCATTTAATATTTAGTCCATATATAAGGTTTTTCCTCAATAAATATTGTTTCACACTTTACAAACTTCCTTATCAAAACCCACCACAATAGAACAACATTGGTAAAAATAAAATATCTCCCCTCCATCTCATGTTTCTTTTTAAATAGAACTTATCTTCCACAAACCATCTACTGAAATATCTAGCACCTAAAATACCCAATGTAATAGGCCCAAAATATCTTATTTATTACAATAATAGTTCAATATTGAGTATTACAATAAAATCAATTATGATTTATTTTTCAGGAACATTATGAAACCCCTATGAATGGTATGGAACATATAAAATTACATAAAAACCTAATATAAATATTAAATTCAAATATGTGTACACAAATTTCATAAAGTTATACTATATCATTTTAATTTATTTTAAAAATATTATTTTTAGTTTATGTGAAATTATAATTATAATTATTATATATTTATATATAATCTTATATAACATTTTAAAAACATGTGAAAAATTTAATATAATTCATATTAATAATATGAAAAACACAAAATCTAAAATTTAATTTCCTAGATATTGAGATTGAGATTAAAATTTCAAATTCATTTAAAATAAGAATTCGAGTTTAAATGGAATTCTATTACTTAATATTAGATTTATAATGTAGATGATGTAAAAACATATATAATCTAATGAGAAATTTATTAGAATATAATATATATTAAATATGATATAAAAATAAAAATATGATCTTATATTAAGTATTAGTCAAATATTTATACTATGTGTCTTATCAATTTTCGTTTACTTCTTATAAAAAAGAGAAGAAGAAAAAAATAGATCACTTAATGATAATATATGAAATGGATAAAAACAAATGTAAATTATAATGGATATATATAATATAAATTTATTGATATTAATATTATAACTTAAATTAAGAAAATATCAACTCATTTTAATAACAAATTTTAAAAAATAACATTCACAATATAATATAAAATATTGTTTCTTTGATAAAAATTTTAGATATATTTCAAAAATAGAATAATGAAAATTTATCTTATATTTATTTTGGATGATTAATTACTTATAATATTTTCTTTTGTCTATTTATTGACCATATTAAAATTTTAGATTATACTCATTACACTTAATGAAAAAATTATTTCAACATTTTCAGTGAATCATGGCTACAAAATTAGACTCATTCAATAAATTTTGAAACACATATCTAGTTTTATATTTGATGTTTATAGATCCTCAATATGACATAATGTCCAAAAAAATTTCATAATAGATGTTTGTTAGGAATTGAGGCCTCCCCTGATAAAAATATCATTATTTTACATCATTTCCGTTATATTATAAGTATATATCACAAATAATTTTACATACCCATGAATATGATGTTTAGGGTCTTTGAGGATCAACAAAATAATAATAATTTTTTTTGATACTTATAGAAACATCCTCATAATTTATCCATGCAAGTAACACATTAATACTTTTCATAACTCACACTCATCATCATATTCTTGGGAATGTAATTGTTATAAAGGTGTGATACCTATCATTCATTAATGAAAAAACATACGATATAGCCAAGAAGAGATAAATTATAATAATAACTAAATACATAAGAATTATATAATATCTATCAAGAAATAACATAGAACAATAATATTTATATATATGTCATGATATCAGAATATATAGTCCCGTCTGAATAAAAATACAACATGTTATAACATTATGAGATAATCTACACAATCAATTGAGCAAAATCATTGGCCTGTCATATTTAAACATTTAATTTTATTTAAACATTTAAGAATAGGTATTTAGGAAAAACATAATATACTTCAGTAATCATATTTTTAGAAACCCCATACTTATTAACTGTTTTGTTGGGATAAAATCCAATATTTTCCACCATTCATGTTATTAATAAATCAAAACATATCTGTGATTTTATTTTGGAAAAATTCAATCATGTGGAAACATTAGGTTTTCAAATAATAAAATCATTTCTACCCATTATGTTTTTAATAAATAAATCCATGTCCACCAAATATATTATAAATAAATCCACTAATTGATACAAACCTATTATGACCTAGAATAATGAATTGTGTAATGATGTTTTTCTCTTGATGGTTCAGTTATTAGAATGTAAAGGTTGAGAAACAAATTTCATCATGTTTTTCTCAACCACATGATTTTCCATAATGGATTTGGTATTGGATATATTTCATCATCCAAATAAGGTTACCATGTTTGATCATATAACACAATGAAGTGTAGGTGTTCATGGAATGACTCACTGTTACTGATCACTTTCTAACTATTCAATTGATGAGATCAATGTTGATCGTGGGAAACATTTAGATGAAGGAGATATTATATATCCATGGATTCCCCAAGATGATCAATTGAGAGTGTTATTATCACTTCACATCACGATTATGGGTAGGATTTTAGGAGGCATATGGGTCATAGTTTCACTTGAGGATATGGTTCCACAAATATAATGATGGCCAAATAGATTCAACCATTTATGTCTTGGAGAACATCATAAAATCATAAATGATTGACTCTGGCTATAGTTAGGATGGTAATAATCCCTTGATTGAGTTTTCATATAATAAAATATTCTATTCAACAATTTTTATTGCACCATTCAGGTCCTTTTATGAAAGACATCATAGTTCACCACTTTGTTATACTTGTTCGGTGACATAGCACACATGGTTCTGAAGTTGGTGGGAGATATGACATAGATGGTACATATAATCTAGGAGTATATGAGGATCTAACATATCCATAATATTTCATATGCATACATATTATGGATTCCATTGTGGTTGTAGGATGGATCCCATTAGTTGTTGAAGTTCTATCCTCGATATGTGATGGGGGATTTTATGGTGTGGAATGTTATCTTCATGGATCAATGGATCTTTAATGATATTTTTAAAACATTTCAAGGTTAAATATGTATTTTCTCTACCACTATTATTTGGAAAGAAATTTGATTCTATATTTGTTTCATATTTGATAATACATGTACCTAACTTGTCCCACATTATCAACTACAAAGACATACACGTTGAGAAACAGACTACCATTAATGGGTATAGAATTCAAATTATAGATTGGTTGGACATGATCTTCCATGGGATTGTGATTTCATTGGTTTGTGTCTTTTGTATGTATGGGATTCATAAGGGAATAATGTGTGAGTGGGAGGTTCATATGAAAGAATAATACCAAAACATTTTTTATTAATTATTCTTTCCTTTTGGGTAAAAAAATCAAAGGTTGTAGGAATTTAATGACTTATATTTTTTCATGTATAACATAAAAAACATATATAGTTTTTCTTTATATCCTAGTGCTTATGTTCTATGATAATCTATGACACTGTCAGTATAGAATTGATTTTAGAAAAATAATAAATATATTAATATAAAATGCACATTGCAATAATGGAAAAGTGTAATAACATAATAATGGAATATTATATTTGAAATTCAAGGTAAACATTGATTTCAAAATATGGGTTTCACCAAATCCTGACACAACATTATTTTGTGTTGATTTTATGTTCAAAATTTCATCGTAGTTAAAATTAATAGATAAATTAATTGAACTATGTTATTTATTTAATGATGAAGTAAAATACTAGTTTTTCATTTATAAATAAATATTTACTGGAAAATCATAGTGTTAGCCTCATAAGCCTAGATACCTTGATAGGTGATGTCGGAGAGATGTTGGTGAACTTCATCAAATTCGTGGATCAAATTGTTGCTTCATGGATTTTCTATTACAGTAGAGTTCGTGGATCTCTCAATGATTTCAACACAAAATTTTATTCATTGTTAACCAATCCAAACTCCATATAAGATACTTTTTTATTATGATTTACCCAGTATGGTTATTACATTTAAAATATAAAAAAATTAGGCAAAAAAATGTTGGTTGACTGATTGATTATAGATTATGATGGAAATTAATTTTTTATTAATTGATTATTAGTTCATCGTTATAATAAAACCATATCAATGCTTACCCGAACATGTCTGTGGATTTTATTTAGTTTTTTTTTTATGAATTTTTCCTGTCACTCTTCATGTGTTCATAAAGCTGGTTCTATTTAATTGGTATTTGGATTAATCCATGGTAATCAATCATTTATAATTCATTAATCAATGCTACAGAATTATACCATCGACCGTGTTTAAGAATACTATCATGATCAAATTGTGATAGTGAAATTAATTATTTTGTACTAGATCAAAGACTTTTAGGTGTGTTTTTTGAATATGATGAGGGTGTGGATGAGGGTGGTAATTCATTCTGAATCAAATTATAGAATGTATCCAACAATAATGATAAGGCTATCCAACCCCCTATTTGATAATAATTGGTGTGATTGGTAGTGATAGAGATATACTCGGAATACTGTGTGTAGAAATGTGGGATTATTTAAAATCCAATATTACATGGAGCATAATCTAAAGATATACACTCTTTTGGTCCCTGTAAGAAATTATAGATATTTTGGCAGAGAAAAAACTATTACAGCATTGTAAAATGTGGAACATGTTGTGTAACGCTTACTGGATTTTTCATAATGTATCTTGGTGGTTACATGATGAAATATATATATAGGGACATTGGAAATGGTATAATACATGAACATATCAAGACACTCATACATGAAATGGTTCACCCCGTGACCTCAACACCTATTGATGACCAGATGTACATGGTAATGGGCCTAGGAACATGAATATCTATGGGATTATTGGTTCACCTGGTCTAACATAAATAAAAAATATTTACACCATAATGATGACTTTGAACGCTGATTCATCTATGTATGGAGTTATTTCAAAAAGTGTTTGTTCCATAAATCCATCCCTATGATTGTATAATATACATTTAACAACCTAGGTAAATAAAGAATGTAACATTTAATATTTTTTAATATTTGTTAATTTATATTAATTTTACATTAATGGGGATACTATGATTGATGGCATACCTGATACTCAACAAACAGGTTTCATGGAAATCTTACGCTGCACCCAACATTGAGTTATACTGAAAAGTTGTGAAATAATATTATTATTTTAAATGGTAGTTACAACATAGTCATTGTGTGGGAAGGATTGAATAGAACAAACTAAAATATGATCATATATGTTTGTTAAATGTTATTAAAATTTTCAAATAATATATAAGGGCATAAAATGTGAATGAATCTAATTTTAAGAATTAATAATCTAATATTCATTGAAAAGAAAAATTTACATCTTTTTGATGGATAACCCTCTTTAAATATATTATTTGTCACTTTTATATGCCCTGTTTAAAGAAAATAATAATATTCATTTTTTATTATATGGACATCATAATTTACATTGGATAAAATTTTGATATTTTTCTAATAATGTTTATTTTTTTGAATAGTGAAAAATAATGTAGTTTAATTCAAAACTGTCTATTAATATAATATATTTATATAGTTATATTATGAATCAAAATAGTTTTAAATTGTAATTAGATTATATTTTTACCATTTAATCCTATATTTTTCATTGGATGTAATTTTACTTTGATGTTGTACATAATAAAATGTAAATATTTTGATAGTTATTATTTTATAAAAACACGCTTTTTGTTTTGACAATGGAAATTAATTTTAAATTAACTTCTCCTACTTCTATGTGTTGAATTTGGAAAAATTGATTCCATATGTGAAATCAGCAGGTCAAAATTGTGTAAATAGTTCACTTTTATATTTAGCCTTTATGAATATTTACTTCAGTAAAAAATTATTCACCATTGTTGAAGGTAAATTTGGTAAATAAGAGTAACAAAATATTATTATAATAATATTAAAATACTATAACATGTGTCTTAATAATATTGGTTGATACATATTTGACCATGGTCATCCATGGAATGATTTTGGGACCCCATGGAGCCACATGGGAGTGATAATGACACTTTATATAAGTTAATTTAAAGTAAAGACATAAATGACTAAAATAAATATATTTTAGTAAATAAAATATTACATGGGGTTATATAAGAAATATCTTGGACTATAAATATTAATTTGAAATATAAAATAATTTTGTAAATCATGATATTTTTTTAATAATTTTTAGACATCATATAAATAAAAATATTTATGAGAAAAAATTGAAGTGTTTTCCTCATTAATGAAGGATATAAATAAATAAGATTACAAATACTAAAACAATATCAAAAACCTGTAAAATTATTTTTTTAATTATTATATTTAGAGTATGAGTCATGTTGTCTTCCTATTTATTGAGTTCTAGAACTTTTCAAATAGAATATAAGTTTATAATAAAATAATATTTTCAAACTTTCCGAAAGAGCCCCTCCTCCCCCTTGTAAAAGGAACCCACTTTTAACCCATTCTTTACTCCTTGTAAGCCCATTGGATCGTCCAAATCTAACTAAATAATATCCCCACATCTTTATACTCCTCATATATTCCTTATTCTATGAATAAGGTAATTTATGTAAACCTTTTGGTTCAATCCAAAGGGAGATACCCGATTTAAAGAAAACATCTTCTCTTATGTTCTATTGTTTTATTTTTCATTTACAACCCCTAAACACTTTTTATTCAAATATTTTATAACAAAACTAGTATCCTCAATATTCTCGTTCGTTTTTATGAGATGGATTCGATCTACACATACTCACACATCCATACATGAGTAAAGAACATTATATTTCTATGGACGATGAACTACTGCCTAAAAAACGATGATTGTTCAATCTTATCCAACCACCTATAATGGTGGACATTATAATGGAAATGTATTTATATGTGATATATATTATATATATATTTTTTATAAACTTCTGTATTTTCCATTTATAGCATACCATTATGGTTTCTATAATAGGTAACACGATAATTTCATTTGACAATGTGCAGAATACCGCCCCCTCAAACTGATATGTCTCGTTCATACAATATGTGGAATGTATAAAGGAAGGAGATAATTAAATTATATAATATAACACTAGAATTATAATGTATCTATTTATCATTATGTTTTCATTCCATTAATTAATAAGAAGAAATAAATGTAGCGTTCATGTGTATGTACGACTTACCATCTCCATGATTGGTGCCTTTCATTTCTTATCTTCAAATGTTATGTACTATTGTAAATACATATATATAATAGATATATATTATATATATTATATCTAAATCCCTAATATTATTTTTGGGATAATGGAATTTCAACCCCATAGACAATTTATCATTATAACTAGTTCATTTTTTACCCATGTTCCGAACATTGACAAAATGTTCGATACGAACTCAAATAATAAACTAATTCTTATATCAAGGTAATAATTGATATAAAAGGAATAATAAAAATGGGAAATGATCTTAATAATGTATAAATTTATTTTAATTTATTATTTTGGATATTAATGAATGATTGAGTGAAGTCGAACACAATATAAGGGGTTTCTTATCTCACTTTTAATTCCGTGAGATTTCCATTGTTCACCACATATTTATTGCATATGATGTATTATGTACTGACATTTGATATATATCATCCTGATTATATTTAAATTCATGGTATTATTTGATTAATTTTTTTGTTATTAAATTTTGATCATATGAGTCGATTGATTGCAATGTGGTAAGGGGTTTCTTATCTCACATTTAATACCGTGAGATTTCCATTGTTCACTACTTATTTATTGAATGTGGTGTATTATGTACTGCCATTTGATATATATTATCATAATTCTTTTTATATTCATGGTATTATGTGATTCATTTTGTTGTTATTAATTATTTTTCATATGACTTGATTAATTAAAATGTGATACGGTGTTTTCATCTCACTTTTTATTCCAGTGAGATTCATGATATATTTTCCACTATTTTCTTTTTGTGTGGTGTATGTACTACCCATGATTGTGTAATTTTTTTAATATACAGAAATTTTTTGTAATTTATATTTTTATAGTATGATTCATCTTTCATGGCGTGTATGATTAGTAAGTTACCAAATCGGTAATGGAACCTTTCACCCTCCTCTTTTACGAAGACTTATTATTGTTAGTCTTTTAATATACATATACCTATGTTGGGATACGATCTTATATATCCCAATTTCTATAAATTTTATTTTCATGTGATGAGATAACATTTTCTCTCTCATCAACTCATTTTATTAATTTTAATGTGACGCTATTAGGCTGTCGAATTTTTTTAAGGGAACTTCTTTACCCAGTTTCAATTTTTTGGGTGAAACTTCTAATTAGTCAAGTGTTCCTCCAGTATTACCAGAATCTTTCTCTAAAAAATATTTTTGAATGTTTCAATGATTTATTGTTCGAAATATTTCTCATTAATGTCCATGTTTGAAAAATGGTTTTAAATATTTATTTATATGGACATTAATGTTTTAAAATTTTAATTCCATGAGAATCTTCAATGTGGTATGGGACACTTTAACTTAAAAATCTCTTTATTACATTTTTTAAAATTGTTTTAATAATGGTTTTATAAAGAATTTATAATGTCAATATATTTAAATGATATAATTTGATTTCAATATGGAAAATTTTTCTTTCCTTTAGGCTTGTTTTATGTGTTATGAATATGTTATGGTTATTGGGCATTGTTTACATATACGGGTGGTTCCGTGATAATCCTAGGGCGGGTGAGCCTGAGATAGCTTTCCAATGAATTGTGTAACTTGATTGAGGTAAATATTAAATTTTATATTAAGAGATTTAGGGAATATATTGTGAAGGGTATTCCAACGTAACTCCATATGTAGCTGTGATTGTTACAATGTAGGTTCGTTTTGTGTGCCACACATAAGAATTATGATTTATGATTTCTGTGTGTAATTTATAAATAATATGTTTTCATAATTAATTTTATTATTGAAGAGTATGGATTAATTAAATTTTATTTATTGATGGGATAATGTTTTTTTCTTTATTTTAAAACCATTACTAATATTATTTTTTCATTCCATGTATTTGAAATGTTTTTTATAAGACATAAAGTGGAATTGGGTAGTGGATGGGATCATGGAAAATTCATGATGTCTAAGACATTGAACAAGACATTATTCTATTTAAAAATTTTTATTTTAAAATATGGATACTTAGTACTAGTGTCTACATGTAATTTTCATGTTGATATGTAATAGTTATGGCCTAATTATCTATAAATATATACATAAAAAAATCCTCAATGTGAATTTTTCATTTAATTCAAGATCATAAATTGTTTAATGGATGGGTTCATATAGTTGGTATCATATGTCAGTTTATATAACTCTAGAGGCTAGGGTATCATTTATGAATATGTGACATAACCATAATGGTTAGTATATTTTAACGAGTCATAGTTATTAAAGAAGTGATAAATTGTTATTACTTTTTTGGTGTGAAAAATTTAAGGTATTAGATAACTGTTTGAGGATAAAAAATGTTATGGTTATTTTTTAAGAATTTGTCTCTTTTTTTGTAATGTTATGAAATTTTATAGTTTTTGAAAAAAGAAAAAATGATGACTCTGTGACAACCAATCACGTTGGAAAAATCTACAGGAATCGATCCCACAACCAAAGTGCGATTGAGATTTATCACCTACAACTAGACTACATGAAGTCCCTGGTTAGTATGACTAATTATTTTCAGTTAAATGATTTTATGGATCAAGAATAATTTTATTTGGGATCATATGTTTTATCAAATGGACATCCTTAGTATAATAAAATGATTTGGAGAATATGTAATAAAGGTTATTTTGGAAAAAAATTCTCTTTTGGGAACACTATATGCTTATGAAAAATCAAATACTATGTAATTTAATTTTTGAAGTAATAGTTGAAATACTATTTTTGAAGAATATATGTTTTCATTGTAGAAATAAGGTGATTTTGGATATTTATGAAAATGATTAATCTATCATTGAGGATATGTTTTTAGGTTAATTAATCTTCAGTATTAGACTTTTAGAGTATTTTATGTTATTTAGAGATAAATGTTAAGATTCATTTTTGAATACTTTGTGATAAAATCATTCTGAATTGTTAGTTTAAATCTAATTTTTGATTATATAATATCATACTAACCATTTTTGGTTTTGGTTGATGTCAAAATATAGGGTAAATATATAATTTATATTTTGTATATTTTTTGATACTCTAAATTTTTATTCTATCACATGAGTTGTGACCAAGTAATCTTGAATACAAACCATTTGAATAAAATACGAGCTAGTGGTAGAAGTTTATTAAAGGATGGCACTCTACGTGACAAGTAAGTATATTTATATACGATCATAGTCTAGTTATTAATAAAATTATTCAACTCTATGAAAAGGATCATGATGCAAAAAAAATTATAAGCTCTCTTTTATCATCATACTTTTACCCAACCACAAATTTATAGTATTGTGGTGGTTAACATTCCATGATCATGTTCTCTATCACACTCTATTAATATATGAGAGTTAGATTCTCCTCAATATCCATGTTTTCATGGAACCCTTGTATTTTTTGTCTTGGATGACCATTGTACTCATTTACATTTATTTTAGATTAATATTTTTATTAACTCTTTTTCTGATGTGGGGATTTCAATGATGTTTCCATGATGAATTTTAAAATTACAAAGACACAATTCCAACAAGCAGGGATGGATGTAAAAACCCAATAAAATAAAGAATATATCATTTTCATATTTAATAATATTTATGAAT
This sequence comes from Viscum album, assembly GCA_963277665.1. Taxonomy (NCBI): domain Eukaryota; kingdom Viridiplantae; phylum Streptophyta; class Magnoliopsida; order Santalales; family Viscaceae; genus Viscum; species Viscum album. The sequence continues at coordinate 269,374,776 of OY728142.1, read as the reverse complement.
TAAATATTATTTTTTCAATAAATGGGATGCTATGTTCCATGGTGTACTTAAAACACAACAATGGGTTTCAGTAAAATCTTATGTTTCACAAAACATTGATTTATGTTGAAAAATAATATAATAGTATTTTTATTTTAAATGGTAGTTAACATATAGCCATTTTATAGGTATGAATGAATATAACATACTAAAATATGATTTTATATGTTTGTTAAATATTTTTACATTTATCCAATAAAAGATAGATGTCGAAAATGTGAATGAATATAATTTTAATCATGTATACTCTAATATTCATTAAAAGGATGATTAATCTCCTTTTGATGGAGAACCCTATCTAAATCATGTTTTGGACAATTTTATATGTTCTATTTGAAAAAATAATATTTCTATTTATTATTGGTTTTTCATAATTTGCGTTGTAAAATATTTTGGTATTTTTCTAATCAAGTTCATTTTTTATGAATAGTTAAATATACTGGATTTTAATTCAAAACATCCTGTTAATTAAATTTATTTGTGTGGTTATATTATATATAAAATGGTTTTAAAGTTTATTTATATTATAATTTTACCATTTAATCATATTTTTTTCATTATATGTAATTTCGCATTTAAATTGGATAAATACAAGAGTCAATCTTTTGATAGTTATTATTTCTTAAAAACGCCTTTTTTATGGCAGCGTGAATTAATATTAAATTAATTTCATCCACTTTGGTGATTTTAATTTTGAAAAATGGAATCTATATTTGGAATTATGTGGTCCAAATTGTTTAATTATGTATCTTTTATTTTTAAGCATTAGGAATATATAATTTAGTAAAAATGTATTTACCATTGTTAAAGGTTAAATCTGGTAAATAAAAGTAACAAAATATTATTATAATAATATTAAATTATCTGAAAATGTGTCCTAATCCCATTGGATGAAACATTTACGTCCATGGGAATCCTTGGGTCAATTTTGGGATCCCATGGAGCCAGCTGGGAGTGATAATGACACTTTATATTAATTAATTTAATGTAAAGTCAAAAATGACATAAACATATATATTTCTGTAAATAAATTTTTACATGGTGTTATATAAGTTATATCTTTGACTATAAATATTAATTTTAAATCTAAAATTATTTCCAACATCATTATTTTTTTTATAATTTTTATACAATAAATAAATAAAATTATTTATGACACTATAATGATGTAGTGTTTACCTCATTAATGAAAGATTCAAATAAATAAGATTATAAATTAGAAATCAATATCCAAAACCGTTCCAATTCTTATTGGATGATTTTATTTCCAATATGAGTCATTTTATCTTTGAAAATAATGAATTTTGGACCTTTTATGCCAACGATATGATTATAATATAATAATACTTTCAAAGGTTCCTAAAGAGCCACTCCTCCCCCTTATAAAAGGACACCACTTATAACCATTTATTCGCACCTATAAATCCCCTAGGTATGACCAAACTCTGCCTAAATAAGCAATCCACATCCTTCTCCTCATCCTTGATTCCTTCCCCTTCGCGTAAGACAATTCATATTAACCTTTTTGTTTAAACCAAATGGAGATACATGAATTAAAGGTATCGTTTTCTCTTAAGTTATTTTGTATTATTTTACTTCTACAAACCCCTAAACTCTTTTTATTACTTTATTTTATAACAAAAGAAGTATAAAAAATATACCAGGTGGTTTTTATGATAATTATTATAACTACACATACACACACCACCATCAAATGGGTTAGTAACATACTATTTATGTGGACAGCGAAGTACGGTCTCACGAAACGATGATTGCTCAAATTTCTCCCACCGCATCTCATAGTGGCCATTATGATGGAAAAGTTTTTCTATGTGATATATATATTATATATATATTTTTTATATGTTTCGTTATTTTCCATTTCAATAATACATTTATGATTTCCAAAATGCGTAAACGTGAAAATTTCATTTGAGGAAGTGTAGACTACCGCCCACTCAAAGTGATATGAATCATTCATTCCATACGTTGAACATATAAATTATGGAGATAATTAAATTATATAATTATATAAAATAATAATAATATAACTATTTACCATTACATTTTCATTCTATTATATATGATATAGAAATTTAAATAGCGTTAATGCGTACGTACGACTTACCGTCTCCATGAATGGTGCATTTCATTTCTTATCTCCCAATGATATGTAATATTATAAATAAATATATATACAGGATATATATGATATATATATGATATTTAAATCATTAATATCATTCTGTATATAATTTAATTTTGACCATATGGACAATTTATAATTATAACATGTTCATTTTTTACTCATGTTTCAAACATCGACAAAATGTCCGATATGAACTCAAATAATTAACTAATTGTTATAGAAATGTAATAAATAATATAAAATGAATAATAAGAATGAAAAAGTTTATTAAGAATGTATATATTAACTTTACTTTTTATTAATGTGATTAATGAATGATCGAGTCATGTAGGACATGAGGTAATGGGTTTATTATCTAACTTTTAATATCATGAGATTTCTATTGATCACAACTTATTTATTGCATGTGGTGTATTTTGTACTTCCCTTGTATATATATTATCTTCATTATATTTATATTTTTGTTATTATGTGATTTATTTGGTGGTAATTAACTTTTTTTCATATGATTTGATGATTATAATGTGGTAAGGGTTTTCTTATGTCACTTTTAATTCCATGAGATTTCCATTATTCACCCCTTATTTATTGAATGTGGTTAATTTTGTTCTTCCATTTGATATATATTATCATGATTCATTATATATTCCTATTATTATATGATTCATTTGTTGTTCATTAACTTTTTGTCCTATGACTCGATAAATCAAAATGTGGTAACGGTTTTCATCTCACTTTATATTCCTATGAGATTCATGCTATATTTCCCACTATTTCTTTTTGTGTTGTGTATGTACTACCCATGATTGTATTATTTGGGTAATATGCTTCAATTTTTAGGTATTTACATCTTCGTTGTATTATTTTTCTTTCATGATGTGTTTGTTTCGTAAGTTACCAAATCGGTATGGGATCCATTCACCATCCTTTTTTTAAAAGACTTATTTTTGTTATGTATCTTAATTTACATATTATTATTTTGGGATATGAACATCTATATACAAATTACTAAAAATGTTTTTTCCATGTGATGAGATTCTTTTTTCTCTCTCATAAACTAATTTATTGAATTTTAATGTCACATCGTTAGACATTCAAATTTTTGTATGGAACTTCTTTAACGAATTTCAATTATTTTGGTTAAACATATAATTCATGATTATGTATTTATATTAATATGTGCGAGTGACCTCTAGTTTTTTTAAACATAATTACCACTTATAATTGGTGTATTTATATTTTTCACAAAAAATTATGTCATATATTTGTCCTTAATATAATGGTATGATAATTATAAGAGATTTTGTCTCAATTTACATTCCATTAAGACTATTTTGTGGTTATAAATATATTCACTTTTATATGGTTTATATATATCCCATTGAATTATTATATCATCAATATAATTATTCTAATTCCATTATATGTATGGATTTATTTTATTCATTGTTTATTTTTAGTCAAGTGTTTCTCTAGTGTTACGAGACTCTTTAACTAAAACATCATTTTAAAAGCTTCAAAGATTTATTCTTATAAATATTTCTCATTATTTTCCATTTTTTAAAAATGGTTTTAAGGATTTATTTAAATGTACATTATTGTTTTAAAATTTTAATTCCATGAAAATCATCAAAGTGGTATGGGACTGTTGGATTAAAAAATCTCATTATTAAATGTTTTAAATGGTTTATCAAATGGTTTGATAAATAATTCATTATGTCATTATCATTAAATGATATATTGTAATTGAAAAGAGGAATTTTTATCATTCATTTATGCTTGTTTTATGTTTTATCATTATGTTATGGTTATTGGGAGATGATTACGTATATGGGTGGTTTCGTGATAAACATAGGGAAGGTGTGGCCAAGATAGCTCTCCAATGCATTGGGTAACGTGACAGAGATGAACATTAATGTTTCTCCTAAGAGATTTGGGGAATATAATATGATGGGTATTACAACATAAATAATTATGTAGCTGTTATAGTTAAAATATGTTTTGTATGCCACAAGTGAACTTTATGATCTATTATTTTTGTGTGCTATTCATTAATAATTTATTTTCACAAGTTATGTTATGAGTGAATAGTATGGATTCATTGAATTTTATTTATTGATGGGATAATGTTTTCATTCCTTATTTTATAAACCTTAATGATCTTTTCGGATCATCTCGGGTTTTTGAAAAGTTTTTTATAGCAGATAAAGTGTAATAGGTTCATGGATGGGATCGAAAAAAATACATGATGTCAAAAACATGGTACTAGACATGATTATTTATAATAGTTTTTATTTTTTTAATATGGATAATGAGTAGTAGTGTCTATATGTAATTCTCAAGTATATAAGTAATAGTTACGACCTAATTCTCAAAAAATATAAACCTGATAAGACCATTAATGTGAATTATTTATTTAATTCATGATTATGTAATTTTTTACGGCCGGGTCCCTATAATTCCATTACATCATGATCATTATATTTTAATCATCTATAAGTTATGAGATTATAATATTGTTTTGGTAATCCCACTAGATTCTTATTAATGGATCCTATCTCATTTAATCCCATATGTCATTTTTATAGAATTATTATTAATAACTATAGATATGAATTGTAACCCTCATTATATGTTAAATCTAGATTTTTTTTTGGTATACTCGATGTACCTGGGAGTAATCCTCATATTTATATCAATCTCTTTATAATTTCAACATGTACATCTATAAGGTGATAACTAATGTGAAATACAAATAAAATTGTCTCCATATTAGCTAGTAGAATGAGGCAGTGAGTTCTCCAGGGAGGGAGTGGTTATAGAATCTCAAGAAGAATGAAATGTTGAAATGTAGCTATGACTATAACTCATTAAACACTGTCTATCGAGAGTAAATAAATATGTTTTATTTTCTATCTACTATTTTGATTCAAATATCCCATGATTATATTAAAACTATTGAAAAATAATGATTATTTTTGGGGGTATTGTGTTTGGTATTGTTCTAGTCACCCATAAAACGGACCGTCCTTTATGTTTCATGAATTATACATATGGTTGTCTATTCGATGGGGTTCTTCACAGACAAAATTTTTCCATATATTACATTTTAATATATATACATTGGTTCACATAAGGATTCTAATTTGACTATAGTCCCCTACTAATAGTATTTTGAACATAGATATTATTTTTTTGGTTTTTATTTGACACATTAAACATTATAGTATTATAATTAAATTCTAATTATGGGATTTAGATATATACACACATTTAGTGTTATTATTATTGTACATTTCACCATTGCTTGGGAGTGGAGAAGTATGTGTGTATATTAGTACCATAGGCTATGGACTACCATGTGACTATAATGAAAATAAGAGACTAGTCTCCAACCCCATTGTTGTTAAAGGCATGTATGGGGTCATCACAGTCATCTTATCGATGTCTAGGTGAGGCCAGATGGGTCAGGTAATTAAATATTTCTTGTATAACAAAAATATATACCATGTTAAATAGTTTTCAAAATGAATCCTTAGTTTATGTTTTAAAAGGTATAATATATTTTTTAAAATGATGAATAATACTTTTAAATATATAATAGTAAATATAAAATAAAATAATCATGGGAAAAAGGTTTCATAAAATTTTATGTTATTCTTATGTCCTAAGGATGTAATGAATGTCAAAATAATTTTCAATTAATTATATTTTGTATTATTAAACTTACAATGAATATGTTTGTAAAAATAAAAAATAATCATTATACAATACTAATTTTATTATAAATCAAGAAATTATTTTAAATTTTTTAAAAAATAAATTTATAAAGAAAATGTAATTTAATTTCTTAATTTATGTATAAAATTTTATCAAACAATTTTTATAGAAAAATAAAATTTTCATATATTTAATTTTTATTTTATTATTTCTTATCAACAAAAAATTAAATTATTATTATTATAATTTTAATATCCATTATATATTTGTCTTATTTTTTCAATTATAAAATTATTTAATTTATGAAAATATTCAATCGGCATTAAAATTCCATTTTACAAAAAAAATAACTTTGTAAGAAAAAAATAATATTATTAGTTAATTATAAATTGTAATTGATTATTATTAATTATTTATAATTAGAAAATACGTTTTCTATTTAGTATTAAAATGGTATATTTATTAAAAATTATTATCTAACTTTTTTAATTATTTTTTTAATTTAAATCATATTAACTTCTGCATACATACCCTCTAAGGATATTCACATAATAATATAGTGGAAGTCCTAATTTGGAATTTAGAGACCATTGATGTCATATACATTTAATTGTATTTAAATTCTCAAAACAATGTTTATAGTAAAATAATAATGGTTTGGTTTAATATTGGGATTAATAACTATGAAAACATAGTGAAACCGTTTACTTTCCATGCCCAAACATATATGCATCATAATAAAAATTTCTATTAATTAATGTTGTAACTCATACATTCTAAATAATTTTAATAATATGTTTAATATTATTTATAACCCCTAATATAATGAATATTTTATAATATTAAATTATAATTATTTTTTTAAATTTTTGACAGTTCCATTTATATAGTGTGATATATGTTAAATAAAATATTAGCATAATGTTTATTTATTAGATTATCAATATTGAAATGTCAAGGTGTTACAAAATATCCTCAATATAATGATAAATATCACTTATATAGACACATATACATTATCCTTGGTCTCTATAATATTAAACATTTACCCCTATGGAGTCTTTAAATACTATCCAAATGACCAGGCCAAAGAATATGGTATGGGTTCAATATTAAACAATACTATTTTATTTATGATTATTTTAACTCCAAACTATTTCAAATAATCAATTTATTTTTCGAAAATGTTATATTTCCTTAATATTACGACCCTTTTATCAATATGGAAGTGATTACATAGATTTCATGTCATAGAACCATTTTTAAAAGTAAACACTATGTCAAAATGCATGTTTTCAAATCAATGTATTTTTCTCAATTCTCATAATACCCATTCATTATCATATGTATTCCTTAAAATTAACTTCTATGTATAATTTCATTTTTTGATAATTGTTTTTTGAAGCTCAATTATTTGTTAGTCAATATTTTATAAAACACTTCTAAAATGATCATTCATATATTTTGGGATTTTTCTAATTATTTGAATGATAACATGTTATATTTTACTTAATAATCTACTGAATATTCATAGGCAAGTATTTAATTTTTTAAAATTAAAATAAATATCAAAATCAAATATTCATTGGTATTTTGGAATGATTAAATAATCAGGGTCATAATGATATTAAATGATATTAGTAGAAGACGTTTTTGTATTTCTATTATAATAATACAATGGTAGGTATTAAAAATAATAATTAACTAAAAAGATAATTAAGACCATTAAATCTTGAATGTCAACAATAACATATTTTGGAACATATAGTGATTATATAACCATTATAGATGGATATACGGCTGATATTATTATGCATAAGATATTTAGGGATTATGGACTAAATAATATATAAAGTAAAGACTCAAGATAATAATACAATAACCACAATATACTTAAAATGGATTAATAAGTATGAAACAGGTTGTAAATCAAGTAAATAAATAAAATTATATTATTATTTAAGGATTTATAGGGTTTAAAATGTAATTCTATAGTTCGAGAAAGAGGATTATTAACATTGAAACATGTCATTGTATAATACCCTTTCCTTTATGTTTATTTTATTCTATGATTTAGTGTATTCTACTATATTATTGTTTTATATTTTCATTAATATAGGATTATAAGGATTTAAATCTCTATTACAATACAACATTTTTTATAAATTATTACATAACAAATTACAATCAATGTAATGGTTTTTTTACAAAATGATTCCATTATTTATTTATTTAAATATTTCACATTAACATATCTATAGTTTTATAAAATAAAAATATCACTCTTATAATTATTGAATATTATTCACCAGTATAATATTTTTCCCTCTTATATTCTCCCATCCTTATAATTGTATAACTTGTTACATTTGATTAATTATCCTTTAATAGGATAAAATTGATTTTATATTTATATGTTAAAATGAAATAATTGTTTTTTTTCTAGTCATTTTCATAAAAAATCTAGGATCTAGGAAAAATTGTTCCATTGAAATTATTATTCAGAAAAAATATAGTTTGGAATTAAAAGGTGTATTAAAAAAATTTGTATGAGTTACACCATTCATATCATCATCCACCTTTGAAAAAAAGTAGTCAGGTGTTGTGGAGGACCACATTATATTCATCTCCATGACCACACTTTGTGATAAAATATCCACCATATTGATTGATTCCCAATCTTCACGAGATATAAAAACATTAATACATATGGTTTTTTCAAGGAAATGTACCCAATATGGTAGAATTTTCTAAGGCACATTTTTTATTATTTCTTTAAATACAATAACTGTAGTTTCAAAATAAGATTCAAACAAAAGGTAGTTCCATCTATATTGGACAACATACTATATTTCAAGGAAAACAGAGCCAAATTTTACGTCCTAAGCCATTCAAATATCAGTATATTTATAAAATCTTCCTTCAATTGCAATGTTTCCATGGAAATTATTATCCATATTTCATTCATTCCTTATCTGAATGTGTTTATTCGTTTTATACAAAAAAATATTTAATATTTAAAAATCATCAATATTGAAATGTTTTTAGATTCAGATTGGATGTCTATAAATAGATATTTTACAATAATTCCAATTATGGTGATGTTTTAATAGAGAAGTTGTATCATTTACAAAAAATAATTTTTTGAAAAAATGTACACTATATAAACATTATGGGATTGTTTATACAATATATTTCATTCTCATATAAATTACTAAATATAATTTTCATTAGAATTTAATTATTTTAATATTTTATGATATCAAGTAACTGATGACTTGTAATATTTGGTATTTCATAATTGGTATCAAATAATATGAGATCATATAATCTTTGGGAACTCTAAATATTAACATTTATTTTTTTTTACTCTCTACTAAGGGAATAACGTGGATAAGGATGAAATTTATATTCACGTTAAGTGTGAAACCCAAGTGGTGTATCCACTTAAAAATTTATTTTATTTCCATTATTCATATCCCACATGGTTCATGACCATATAATTGTAGTTTTTATCATGGATTAGATTAGATAATTCTAAATGGTATGATGTGTTTAAACATGTATTATTTAAATAATTCTTAAAATTTTTCGGGACAAAAGTTTTGGTATATAACTTATTTTATAATGATAATGTTTCTTATGAAATAGTATTTTACTTAGTTCATTGTTATTTTTAGAAAAGTATTTCTGATATATGGACAATATGTTGTTTATGATTATATTATATTTGGGATTAGGGTTTTTGATGTTATAATTAATAATTTTTATTATGTTTTTGTCCTTATAAAACAACTTATTCAAAATAAGAGGAAATATTCAAAGTAATTTGTTAAAAAAATTGACAAGAAAAAAAGATTATTATTCTTAATTTAAGAATATATTATTATGTTATTATTTATTTAATTTTTATTAACGTGATGAGAGATCATTTATAAAACATATCAACTGATTTTTTTTCAATGTATATGGGATAAATTCTCTCAATAAATTATTATCCCAACTAAATGATTTATTTACAATCATTACTAGAAAATATAGTTCAAGTTCATTCATACATATTCCAATTTGTGAATTACTAATGAACTATTTTATAATATAACTAACACATTTTACACACCATAAATGTTTCATGGACCATTGTATATTTTCATTCATATTTTAAAATTACTACACTCCCATTTTTCTCAAGATGAAAATTACATTAAGGGACATTATCATGTTTTTAGAGATGTTGCATTAAATGAATGATCTTAAATGTATCTATGAATCTATATAGTAGGATGGTCATTAAGAAACAAATATCTATCATGTTATATAAATTAATTTTGTATATTACATTATACAATAATTAGTTAATCCATTTAAATTGATATATATATAAATAATTTATGGAAAATAGGATCAAACACATGTCTAAATGATTTAGGATCAACATAAATAGTTTTATTAAATGATATTATTTTTCAAGACCTAATATAACAACATTGAATCTTTTATATCCTTATTATAAAAATAATAGAACATTGATATTTTTTGAAATATTGTATAGTTTCACAAAATCATTATAATGATCTACCGATAAATGAATATCACTAGAGTAACTAGGAAACATGTGATATTATTTTATATGGATTTAATGATAATACATATATCAACATAACATAAAAATATTAGGATTCATTTCCTTTTTAGGAATATTGTTACCATAAAAGCATTTTTATTTATATATATATATTATGATTTATTAATATTTTTGAAGGAAATTTATAATTATTTGATAAATATTTATTTTATAATAAGTATATCATTATTTCAAGAGTCATAATATATTATATGATCTATTATATATTCATCAAATATTATTATTATTTTCATTACAATATAATATAAATGGTTTGTTATGGAAATGTGAAATATAATTTGTTAAAATGTTTACGTATTATAATATATTTATATAATCAAGTAATAATTTCAAAATTTATACAATTATATTTATGTTACATTTAGGTTTTATAACTAATTTTCTTATTATATTGTATTAATTAATTTATTAATTTTAAGAAATTAAATTTTAATTTTTATCATAAAAATATATTAAAATATTTATTTTTAAAATAATTCAATTTTTATATTTAATGTTAATATAAAAAAACGAAATTGTGATATTAAAAGAAGTTATAAAATAATTTTTAAATATATTCTAAAATAAGGAAAAAAGTATTTTATCAATCATTTCATAAATGATAAGATATTACAATGAGTAATTAATGTGATTTGTAATCATAGTGTTTATTAAAAACTGTTAAATATTATTATAATTGATATTTTTAAAAAATTATATGATTTTATGTATGGAATTTTAATTTAAATATATAATCTCAATGTGGTTATAAGATCAATGAAAATTTTTAATTTTAATTAATTTTAATACTAAAGGAGTTGAATTTTTATAGCTTTAAATTAGTTAATAGTTTATTACCATCTAGTCTATTTTATTACAATTGCGAAATATATTAAATATGGAAAAATATTTGAAATATAAATTATTTTAAATAATCAATTATCAAATTCCATTATATTATATGTTGAGTAATAATGTTGATTTCGTTTTTTAAAATTGATATTTCCATTTCAAATCAAACATTAAAATCATTTGTCTAAAGGGTTTCTAAAACATTATAGAATAACTAATAAAGGTATGGAACATATTATAATACTTAAATAACATAATAATATAATTTTTTAACTAAATAGATTTATCTAGATTTTTTATTTATTTTCTATAAATAATTAACATCATTTAACATATGAGTTTGATTTTATGTTAAATTATACTTATTAATATTAAATATTTATTTTTTATGATTTGAAAAATTCACCCAACATGATGATTCCTTATAAATTTTATATATACATAGTATAATTTTTTATATTATAATGGTGAATTTGTATCTATTTTTAAAGGCCGATTATTCATTATATGACATTGAATTATTTTCACATATATTTTCAAAGTTGGTCGCAAAGACAATGTGAAATTATAAGGAAAATATGACTAAAATTAAAATTTTAAAACTCTTAAATATATTTTATATTATGCGTAGTAAATTATTAATTAAAATGTATTTTCTCTTGAAAATAATCATTGATCTGAAATCTTAGACCATAGTTGAGTCGGTAACATTGTGATTACCATTGGTGAGGCTTAAAATTTGAGAGGATATGGTATTCAGACATTTCTCCCATTGGTGGTATATTTAGTGGAATAATTATTTCCTTCATTTATTGATTCATTCATTTAAACATCATTGAAATTTTATAATTATACATCTGTGGTGATTTACCCATGGTTAGCCTTATAATCCTTTGATCTTCCAAGAGTTTCTCATTCCTCCTTCTATTGGAAAATCACATTATACCATGATGAAATTATCGATTAGAGTGGACTGGGACAGTGGGAATGTAATGAGTTCCTTCGATGATGGTAAATTTTTTTATTCAATGACGAATAAGGAAATATCTTGGTAGAACATCTCAATTTTTTCTTTATTCATTTTTTCATTAAATATATTTGGATGATCGATTCTTTTTCGTGGATTTTCACCAATTACAACATTTTCTTGTTCCCACGTAATTTTTGAATTGGATTATTTAATTTTTTTATATCCCTAGATTACCCTTTCTAGTTTGTTGGACTATAATACTAGAACAATCTCTTTTAAACAATTTTTATTTGGTTTCCTCTAATTTTATTCGTGTTCATTATCTGTTGGACATTGTGGTACTTGTTCAACATTTTCTCATGGTTCCAAGGCTGATCTAATGCCCCATAATGACAAATATTTTGAGAAAGAGGAACATATTGATGGAACAAGGCTTAATCATGGATGTTTATGAGTTTTGGAATATTTTTTCAATGATAAGAGGATAAATAATTGAACTTATATGGTTATGCATTGTATTAGTTTTATGATGACCACCCAAGTGGATAAACATAATCCTATTTCTAATGATTTTAATTCATAAATGTTTCAACACTACTATATCTAAAAATTCATAGTAGAAATGTGTTGGGATCGAATGAGAAATTGAATAATTCTAGACTTGGATAAAGGATCTGTATGTCTGTGAAAAACACAACTACACTTCTTGTATAGGGATAAAAATACCATGTATTACCACTTGGCTATAGTGTTTATGGCTTCAACAGTTTATAATAATAGAACACTGTGTAGATACCAACGACTCAATTTACCCATGTGCCGAGTACACTAACATGGTCAGAGAACATTGTTGACATCCATTGTGAGGAAACACATCGTGTACCTATGTACATGGACACGAGGTCAGGTACACAATCACGATGTAGAAAATGAGTAAGATGAAAAAATAGATGTAATTACATGTACATTCCCCCAAAATCAATGCAATCTTACATGGTTGGAAGCCAGTGTACGTCTAAGAAACATTGATGTGGTGGAATAGGGCAATATGTCAGGTGGGTCCCCTCAAACACTATGTACACCATGGTTCATTTTGATAATAATTCATCGTTTTGAATCTCATATTTTTGGACTCATATTTTGGGCCATTTCTAGCATATCCTTGTGTTTATTTTCACATAGAACATGATGGTCCCCTTGTTTTTTGTTTTTGGGTATGATATTCAATGTTCTGGTAATGATTCTTTGTTAAGAGATGCTCAAAAATGTTTGTGATTGCATAGAATAAACAGAGGTATTATAACTAGTACCATATAATTGATATAGGAAGTGGTTCCTCAATGAATTCTGAGTGGTACCCTCTTGTAGATGTAGATAGTGGATCCTTGATGACTTTTAAGTGGAACACCTCAATGGGGTAGGGAACTGGGTCCTCAATGACATTCTAGTGGTAGCCTCATGATGATCTGGGAAGCGGTTCATCAAAATATTCCAAATGGTACCATATAGTATAGATTGGATGTGGGTCCTCTATGACTTATGTGTAATACCTACCAATGGAGTCGGTTAGTTGGTCTATTATTACATTAAAGTGGTAGCCTCTAATAGATTTGGCTAGTGGGTCCTGAGAGATCTCTAGGGACGAATCCTCTTTCTAGGATGAGAATGGGTCCTCCATCGACTATTCATTGTGGAACCATCCTACGACACAATGAAATCGTTCTTCCACATATTGAATATGTCATATCATTTTTGAGGAAAATTTTAATGGGTTTGTTTAATTTCAACGGTTACTTATATGAATAGGTGTGAAATGCTAGGCATCATTGATAGACTTTTGGAACCGATGGAATCTCTTCTTCTGGGGTGGAGATGTGATATGGGGATACACATTCTCTCCCATTTAGGATTATTTTAACTAAGAATTTATATATTCATATCTATTAATGAAATTGTTTTTGGTAACACTCTTTGCATGATATGTGAAGACACATGGGGTATGTCACACGCTTTTCATGATTTTCTTCCCATGGATGGATGATTCTACTATCCTGAAATATGTGTACATCACTAAATGTGTAGTTCATATAAACATAGTGTAGATCCCATTTTGTTTGATAGAGGTTACATTCCCTCCTGGTTTGGGAGGATTTTTTCTCTTTCACTATATCATTTATCCTATTTAATATTTTTTCCTCCTACTAGATATCCAATATCCTAGAATTCATATTTTGGGTAGTCCCACTAACTATGTATATACTTCCCCCTACATTGGATTTTTTTACAGGTTTCTTGTCTTCTGAGAAAATAGATAGGTCAGTAGTGAAATCAAAATATCATTTGGATTAATATTACTTTTGATAGTGTATGGTGGTCATAGTAAAAATATCTAAATAGGGAATATCATTGCATCATACATTTTGGTTTTGTTAGGTTTGAAAACATTTCTTGTTATGTGTGTATTTTTCTCATGTATTTCCAGTTTACACTATCATATTATTATAATTTCTGGAGTTTTTCATTCATGGATGTTCCCATATAATTTTTTATTCATTTAATTTAGCTCCCTCTATATTTTTTATAGATCTTGATATTTTTGTGTGTACGTGTACATAGTAGAATCCCTCCATGAGTTAATTGTGCCTTCAGTGTTGTTCCCTACCGCTATCATATAAAATCATGAATGTGGTTGTTGTGGCTCGATCCCTATAATGGCTTGGGTTGTAACTTATTATTATCAAAGTTGGTTTGGTCCTTGGAATGGATTTTTATATATCCTCCATATGATGATTTGGTTGGGATGAGGGAATAATGTCATAGTTTCTCATGTGTTGCCATCAGTACTGGGAATCAAGATATGGTGCATGTGGCTGACCTATCCATTAACTAACACCTTTATTACATTCTTGTAATCACAACACACTAATAAATTATTATTGGTGATCAATAATATATGAATATTATAGTACAAGTCTTTGAATTCCCTTCTTAAGTCATCGCCCCATGGTCGTAATATATAAAATCATCTGATTGTGGTATGTCTTGGTAAATTTTTGGATGCCTCTATGATGACCACAAGCCAGGATACCCATAAGTGTTCCTAGAGATGACCTGATGACCAATGCGGACTCCGTTGTGGTTCCATCCAATGAGTTTCATCCTTTCGGTGTGTTGGTCATAGACCCTCCACCCATCTAGAAGTAGGTCATCCCAATAGACCATGATGAGTAAGCGTAAAATCATAGAATGCTATGTGAGTTCTATCATCATAGATCACTATGTTTTCACAATGAGGTAGATCCTCAGGGAGCAGAGTATTGTCTATATATTTTGGTCAAATCAAATGCCTTATTCAATCTCTCATAGATTAGGTGGTAGCGCAGGTAGCTATCCTTTTCCCAGTTGTAATTTGGTTCTAGTGGATCTTACTTACATAGATGAAAAATGAGTTGACACTCTTGTGGGACAACATTCAATAGTTATTCTATGAGAAGTAATAACCTTCATGTCTAAATTTCGTATATATTTTGGGGAATATAGATTTGAATTAGGGAGGGATAATAGTGGCTTTGTACATAGTGACGTTTACAGACCTTACCTGGAGCACCCTGGACATGATCCACAATCACTAATTCTGAGATCATAAGTTTTTGAAGGGTCCCCACCGAGAGATCTATAAATTTGTGGTTCTAATGTGTATCCCAACCTCTTCCAGGGTTTTAGAGTAGGAACTAGTGAAAGAGAGATTTCTATTAGAGGTATTCAATATAACATAAGCCTATTATGGGTATCATAGAGATTAGTTTTCTACCACAGCTAGCTGGAGCTAGTGGATGAGATCTTGACATATGAGGTAAATTCGTAATCAGACTCAAGAATGTGGTCATTTATTTTACAGAGAACATAGTGAACCAAATAAAAATTGAAATGGTAAAGTATATGATTGTATGTTTCAGAGTAATATAGAGCATGACGGTCTAACCAGGCGTGCTATGGTGTGTAGATAGGTAGCTGATGGACTGCAATGGTAGAGGCATCACTATGATTCATGATCCCCAAAATAGGGACAGAGTGGTCCATGGTTGTTATAGCTAGTGGAGGATAACTAGGGTATATTAGTAGTTGATGATTCAATGAGATTCGTGCACCATCAGAAGAAGGAATCCTAGATCAGGAATGGGGAAGTAGTGGTTAGGGCCTCAGACAACTACATGTTTTGAGGATTATGAACCTATTGTTCACGATATGATTTGTGGTACAATATGTGATTATTATGATATCTCATAAGTATTACTAGACATATGTTCCAATAATTATTTAATCTATATACTCCAGGTGTGTGATATGAAGATCTCGGTATAGGCTCTAACTTACCTCCTTTGACTTGATGTTTTTGTAGGTAATACTTATATTATAAATTTTAATTGTTGGCAGTGGGAGATGTATCATGGTGTGGAGAGTTTCATGTGGGACGATTTGTTCATAAAAATGGGACACTATAATGGGATATGTTTTATGGATTGGATATCAATGTTACGACCCCCGATTGACATTCACTATAGACTACTCAGATGCCTATGTTCTGATGGGATGAGATTCTTCTTTTTTTGGGGGAGGGAGATGTCATGGAAGAAAAAGTGGGTTATGAAAGAAAGAGGATACATCACATCACACATTAGATGGTGATTATATCCCTTAGTGCAGTAGGCTCTTAAGTCATTTTCATTCTTTCAGTCATACTGTGATATCTGAACTTATTCGAAGAGGATTTTATGGTACTACGTCTGATATATGAGATGGATTTTTGTATAAACATAAATCCTGACACAAATTTGATATCATTTATAGAATATCTGATAGACCCTATAAATCTCTAGGATCTAGGATTGGAATTATAGGACATTCGTGTGAAGTGTTTCCTCAGGACTAGTTTTTCCCCATGGGTAGCTCCATTTTTTCAGGAAAATGTATGATTAGGGAATTAGTCATTATTTAAATTATTGTCTTATGAACCTATAAATGATAAAGAATATATTCCCATTACCTATGATTGGTGAACATGTTGACTATTTTTGAGGTGTGGTATGGTTCCCAATGATTGACTTCTGTTTGTCCAGCACTAGTTGTGTGTTCACGAGAATGATATTCCAAGGCTAGAATTCTGGTGTTGTTAACAAAAATATGAGTTAGTAGTGATTCAATTTGAGTGATTAATTCCCCAGTTTTGTTTATGTATTTGATGGACCATGTCTTATATAAGTACATGTAATTGTTTATAGTTGTTTTCATCAATGAAATAATATTCTACACATCATTATAGGAGGATCATGTAGAGAATGTGATGATAGTTCCATATTTTCATCAAGATCGCCATCATTATAGAATGCTCTAGAAGTTCCAGTAGTGGATTCATGAGGACTACTTTTTGGGTCATGTCAATAATGAGAATGGTTTAGTCATGGAAATAGTGAATATTGATATTTTGATTTCTGGGGATCCAACCAAGAGAGTCTCTAAGGATAGAATAATTCATGGCATGGAGGGGTGCTAAAGTAGATTGGTGGAAATCGTCTCCATGATCGAAACCCATTTCACTACCCTAATGTAGAAACAACACCTGTTTTCCTAGACAATGTAGTTATATATAGACATTGGGGATTAGAGGATGAGAATGGTGACTGTTCCCTTGTTGATAATACTATAGTAGGGAATGGACTACATAATGTATTGTGATTCCTCAGTGTCCATACAGGGTTGTGTTTTGATGCATTGATTGGTAGTTCTCACATATGGGTGGATGAATTTGAGACCCCACGGGAAGGACAACATGAATCATGACCTATATCTAGTAGTTGTAGTCTTTTTCATATGGATGTGTAGGAACATCCTTTTGGTGGAGTTGATTTTGGTTTACTCAGACAATCAGAGACTCAGGTAATACATCACTCATAGTTACAATTACCTGAGATAGTAGAGTTGGTTGGAGTTCATGTTGGAATATGAATTTGAGATAGTGTATAATCTAGGGAAATGAAATATAATAGAATATTCCCTTATCAATACATCCCCGACTCGCATAGTTCTTAAGGATATCAATTTTTTCTCATTGTAGTTGAATATAGTAGAGAGGGATGTTAATATTTCTCTACAGTCATTGGTGTTGACTCCTCCACTTATTGACCATGCGGTAGATTGTCATTTTTTAGATGTCAACATTGAGGTCCTGTATGACTAGATATCGTTTTTTGACTATCCATTTAGATATTATGAATTTAGAAATCACATCATCTTTTTACAGGGATAAATGATGCAGTAGGACAAAATACGAGAGAAGGTTATGTGAGAGATCCACACATTTCACCAAACTATACATCCTGGTAAATGGAAGATGTAAAGAGACAACAAATAAAGTTTTGTGGTATTTTGTGAGATGATGTGTAGCGTAGTTCATCTATCGATTCCTCACCACTCAATAGGAAATGTCAGAGAGCTATGATCTAGAATATTTATTTCAGACCATTGAGATCTTGAAGAGAATCTGGGACATCATATCCAATTTCTTCGGTATATGGGTTCTATTCAGAACAAAATAAAATTACTCACATTATGTTATATATGAATGAATCATGATGATAGAATGATTTTTTCTATCATGGAATAGAGATTGATGGAGAGATAGGGTTAGTTATACATATGATGTTTGTTCAGCATCATTTGGAGCCTCAATGATTTTACCAGATCATGATGTATAGTTTTTTGTCTTGATTGTGGAGAGGAATACAAAAATAATTCAGGACCTAAATGGGTATGATTGTGTCCCTTGACCCCTATACCAATGGGAATAATGACCATATTATCTATATGTTAGAGGATATGCTGAGGGATTTCATGTAAGACATGGGTTGAAAATGGGAGGATCACAATCAATTTGTAATGTTTTCAAACAATAATAGATAACACTATAATATCAGCATGGAACATTTGGTGGCAATGTTTGGAAAACCATACAGGAAACCCTTGATCTAAAATGTTGTTCTTGATGCATCTTATGTGGTCCTAGATATATTTCATGTGATGATAGAGAAGTTCCAGGTCATATGTTAACTAGTGGGGATGGACCATATAAGGAATATATCCTACACAGATCTTCCTCATGGGCCTCCATAGTTTCTACACGGATACCACATTTTATTTAGCATATCCCGCAATGAGGGTTTCATAGGTTATATCACATTGTAATGAGATCTTTGAGGACAGTCTTGTTGTTCGAGATGAGAAAGAGGGTTGAAGAAGTTTCATATCCCCTCACCCTACCCCTATCTCTATAGTGGGTGCAAGAACTCTTCCACATATCACAAATGAGGGGACACATTCATGACCACACAAACATCATCGACTGGGGAGTGTGGGTCATAGATGATGGTGACAGCTTTACAGACCACCTGGTTGAGATTGAGTATTGATAGGAGGCGACTCTACGTGGAAGGACTATCCCCATGGATCGCATGTTTTGTAAACATAAGAACATGAATGAGAGATTCTAGGATTTGTTGATTCAAAAGCGGGCTCTGTATGTTGAGTTTTTTTGTTTATTTTTTCAGGTAAAAATGATTAATGGATGGAATTATGTAGGGACATAGTTTTTTCTATGTAAGACATTGAAATATTTCAATAATTTTTAGATCTAGGTAGTAATACAGAATTAAATTAAAAATACCAGTTTTCCCAAATTAATATTTTAATGATATTAAATCTATTTTATATTTAGAATTCATGGTTAATAAATAAAATTTTATAAATACTAAATATAATGTTGAATATGAAATTTGGGACCATGATAAATCTCGCAACAAAGTTATTTCCCTATCCATTATCTAAAATGGCTCGACGCTATGTGTTCTGAAATCTATCTTATTGTTGGTTCATTTAGTGGATTGAAAAAATCATTCATTTATTCATTGATTTTAACAAAAAACAATTTATAAATATAATTCCCTGGAAAATTTCCCACATTTGACCTAATAATCCATGGGTATTTTGATATATTCTTCTTCATCCTTTAATTTGAGAATCACATCATATGTTGATGAAAAACTAGATCAGAAAATATCAAGATGTAGTCAATGAAACAACTTCTATCGATCATTGAAGAGTAAATTCTTCCACAAATAATGATCCAATATTAATGTAAGTCTAAAAAATATTTGGGTTATTCCTTATTTGATTTAACTGATTTTTTTTATTGATACTTTTCATTGATATTATCAAATTATAGTATTTTCATGTGCCTGTGTAATGATTAAATTGGATTATTTCATGGATTTCTAACCTCATATTCCCTATTCTGGATCATTTTTCGTGAATGATTGTAATCTATCATTCAAAATAAATTTCTTAGGCTCCCACTCATTTATTTTATTTTCATCTCTTATTGGACACCATGGTCATAGTTCTAAATTGAAGGGTGATACTAAGGCCAATCGGACCCCAAAAATTGCAATGGTTTCACGAACTATGGAAAAATATATGAAACAAAGATGGATATGGGATGTTTAAATGTTCTTTGGATGTTTGTTTCAATAACCAGAGGATGGATCATCGAAGGTGGAAGGTTTATAAGATTATGTTATCGATAAGGATCCCCCTCCCTTGATGTTCAACATGATCTAATTTCTAGTGGACGAAGTTCAGAAATGATGAACCATAGCTAGAATGACTAGTTTCATGTGAAATCCAAGAAATATATATGATAAAATAAACTAATTAGATGAAGGAATCACGTATCTTGATTTCATATTAAAACTTTACTATACATCTTGTAAAAGGATAGACTCATGTCATCTATCCCCATCGCTATAGTGACTAGGGATAAAAAATTTATAAAGATGACATGTTGTGTTGTTTTCCTTGATGCCATATGCCACATTCACTATATGCCAGATCCATGTGATAGAGCACACAATGAAGAAGAAATCATGTTTCGAGTATATAGACAAATCTAGAGTGGATGAGTAGCACCTCATGTGAATAAACACATCCTGTATATATGCATATAAAATCAATGATGATTAAATAGACATGTACAAGCACACCGGTGGGACCCCGAGTGGAAGGGAACATCATTTATATTTAGCCATTATCTATGCAAACTTATATGGTTTTTTAGTAATGTACCTCTAGGGACATATCCATGTGGTGTAGTGGGAAGAATTATTGTGTAGGTCCCCTCACATACAGCGTAAATCATTATTCCTTTTATGGAAACATCAATGTTATATATCTCCTCCATTTGGACTCGGATTTTGTTTGCATATATCATATCCAGAGTATTTTTCTTCATTAAATTCAATGGTTCTTTCCGTTCTGGATTTCAGTGATATGATTTTGATTGTTCTAGGAATTTCGCATGTTTAGGAGATTCTCTATATTGGTAGTGATCACATAAGATCCCCAAATTATTACAAGTGGTAATCCCTAGTTTATTCAATTCATTGGTCATAAAAAACAATTAAGTGGTACCATCAAGAAGAGATGTGTAGTGGATCCTTGATGACATCTAACTAAAACATTTTTGTAGAGGTAGGTAGTGGTTCCTCGATAACATCCAAATAGATCTCTTCATTAGAGATTGGAATTGGGTCCTTAAAGACATTCTAGTGGAACCCTCCAGTAAAGCTCAGTTGTGGGTCCTCACTGAATTCTATTTGGTAACCTCTAGTAGAGATGGGCAGTGGATCCTCAATAACCTCCAGAGTGGATCCCTCAAAATGTTAAAGGCATGGGTCGGGAATATAATATTTAGAGTGGAGCACTCATGTTGTACTAGAGGATGGGACCTAAACCTATAGATTTTAACCCATCATTTATGTGGCATAGTGGAGATGAGTGGATGTATTTTGACAGTTACATCATGGTAGACACATGAGATTTTGTTCATTGTTGATAGATGTAAAAAACTCTTGGTTACTCTTCTTCTTGGGATTAATTGTGAGATAATGATCCCCTTTCTCTATCATTTGGGTTTCTTTTGAAGTATAATCTATATTTTCTTTATCTCTACCGTTGGATTTGGTTTCTCTCATTCCATGAGATGCAATGATGTGTGGGGTATGCCACATGCTTTCTGAGTTTATCCTCTCATGGTTGAATGAGTATACTCTCCTACATTAAATGGAAATGACCTAATGTGTTGTTCAACTACACACCATGTTATACCCTTTAATATTAGACAAGTATAATTTACCTATTTTTTTGGTTGATATGTTCTATTTAATGAAATATTGTGTCATGTTTACTATCTATATGATTCACGTTGTATATCGTACTCCCCCTAACATAATAATTTTATAGATCCTACCATGTATGTATATACTCAACCATGTATGGTCCTTTTTCTACACAAGTCATGCCTTTTGCAGATTATGGATATACCAGTTCTGAATTTACAAGAGTATAGGGATACCAGGAACATTAGACCATGTATAGTGGTCACAACATAATGATCAAGAGATTGATGTTCATTGTGTTTTACATTCCAGTTTTGTCTAGTGAGGACCTATTTATGCTTGGGTATATTTTTTCCCCCTTACATTTCAGTTAACACTGCCATAATCCTGTATTGTCTAGTGTTAATTAATGTATTGGTGCTCCCACAGATTTCTTAATATCTAAATTTTAATTCCACTGCACTTTTTCATCTAAATGTTTGTGTGTGTACATACAGATACTTTGGAAAATTCCCCTCTAGGTTTGTTATTCCTTTAGCATTGGTCACTACCCCCTAGACCATAGATGTGGGCTTCAATAGGTGCGGCTTGATCCATGACATTGGAATGGTTGTGACATGTTTTGAGATTGAGTAAAACATTTGAAATCCATCCAAAATTAAAATTTGATTTCCAATGGAATTATACTTATTATTATTATATTTTTAACTAAATTAATGTTGAACATTATTAAAACCCATATAAAATTTATTACTTGATATGAGACATATAATATAAAATATAATTATATAATTAAAATTAATTTATTTTCTTTGGAATGATAAATATATAAACACCTATCAATGTTGGTGAAGTACTTCCACTATATAAGAAAATACAAAAAAAGATGACATATTATATTGATTTGGAAATGATAAATCTTTGTAAAACATTAACGAAATAATGTAATCTTGTTTAAAATCTATATATATATATATGTATACTTTAATTAAAAAATTATCAAGATATTTACAGTATCAAAATTCAATTATTACACATATATATTCTATATAGATGAAATTTGTTATAAATAACTATTAATAAAAAATAAAAAAATAAAACTTATCTTGAGTCGTATTTGGAATATCAATTCTAAACGAAATATTACATTTTTTATTTATGAGTCTATTCACACAAAAAAAATTCATAAACCTTGAATAGTGAATAATTGTAAAATTGAATATGAATATTGCTTATAAAAAGGGACTCATTCTTCCACTATCAACGTTTGAGTTGGTGTCCTAAGAGCAGCTGATTGTATTTATATTACGTGAATATTTTTTGTATTGAATTTTATAAAAACATATCCTTATATATTTTATGTCTTTATTCATGAATCTAGTGTAATAATTTCCTATAGTAGATGTTTCATTAATAATATCATTAAAGGTCCCCACTATGATGAGAAGCTAGATGTTCTATGATGTTGTTATCAAATAATGTTATGTGTTTTGGTAACATACTATTACAGGACACATGGTGGATTGACTGTCTGGTATAAGTACTCATAATAATATGAGGTTTCTTGTAACGATGATTGAAAATGATTATCAACCGGACAATAGATTAAGAAAACTGGCCCTCCTATATGAATTCCACATATTTTGGGGTTATTAGATATTATTAATAACATGCCATAAATACTATTTTGAGCTAGGATATGTCCCTTCTATCTAAATAAAACCTATTATCATAGACCAATTATTGGAATTGAACAGTGCTATAAAATTCAATGCTCGTGGTTTATCTAAATTTTTATTTATATAGATATAGAAAGACACATTGAGAATATGTGTTGGTGAAACAATAATGCATCCTACTTCATAAGATATTGTGACAAATAGATTATATTACATAGAGAGCATTCTAATGTGGTTGTTGAAATTGGGTCAAAAAGATCTTTTTCTTGGGTTCTTTGACCCTATTGCAAGATAGTAATCTATGAAATTAGGCATGCCCACTTATTACCGAAAAAATAGAATCCTAGTGTCGCACACATTAATTTTTTTTCATTTATAGCGATTAAATGTAATATGTGATTAATTAATGGAATAAATATTATTCTCAATTATGAAGAATATTTTTATTCAAGATATATTGATCGCATAAATTAAAAAAATATTTATTAAGTTGAATATGACTAAAATATAGATTTTATTATTAGAATATTTTAATAAAATTTTATTCTCTATATTGTGAATAAATTTCTAATTTAATAATAAAATAATTATTCGATTGTTCAAAAAATGATAGAGGTATTTGAACAGTCCATTATTGAGTCTATTGAAAAGCATTTATTAATAGGACTATTAATTAATATTATAAATTCCACAAGTTATAATGCACCAATAATAATAATAATTTAATAATTATTATGTGTAATGGGATTTTAAAGGTAATAAAATTAATATAATGGATGATATATAATTAAATATTCTTTTAAATTAAATTTTAACATTATAACTTTATAGATAAGTCTATTTTGTACAGTATCCAAAATTGATAACACAGAATGGTTGTAAGATAAATTAAAAATTAATTATAAAATTGAAAACTTGTTCTAATGAAATTAAATAATTAATTTATTCTGAATATAAGGGATGTTAGAAGATGAATAATTTAATTTAGGATACTAGGTAATTAGAATGTTTTCACAGTATCCTTTATTTATGGTATATCCGTCATTATTTTAATATTCTCTTTATGGATATTGTGTATTCTAAAATTTTTTTTTATAATATTTTTCTAAATTTTTAGGAAAATATAAATTTATATACCAAAATTTATTAATTGATACATTATTACTTCACAAATTAGAGTCATTATAAGTGGTTTTTCTTTATCCATTACAGTACATTTTAGTAGTAGATATCATTATATTTCACTTAAATATATTAATAATTACATATATCAATATTATATAATATATTCCACTATTGTTCATTCAAATATACACTATGATACTATTTCATTGTTTAAAATTGTTTCTTATCCTTATTAGTTGAAATTCTAGACCCTAAGAGTTTAAATCATGTCATGATTATTCCAATTCATATGTGATCCTGGTTCATCGTATAATTATATATCCCTTAATATATTGGGTCGTTATTTATTGTCCAAAGAAGTTAGGATGCAATTAATTGTTTTAAGTCATTCCATTTTAGGTGATTAAGAACAATTATATGTGATATGATTATGATATTAGAATAAAAATCAAAAAATATTATATTATTTTTATTCATGTATATATATTTTTTACTATCCCTTTTAGTATAAACAAACATGAGTTATAATGTCTATATCATGGTGGTACATCGGTTTATAACCATATATGATTTCTATATTCCATTGTAAATTATTCTTCATTAGATTTCATATATCTGATAGATGAATGAGTTTCTCTACATTATTTACCCTTAATCATTTTTATATTATCAACCTATCATCTCATAATTATTTATTAGTATTTGAAAATAAATGAAAAAATATTGAATTGAAAATTCAATTTGTTGATGCTAGTTTAGAATTAATTAATTATGTCCCTTATAGAATCAGTTTTTAGGAAAAATATTCAGTATGTGAAAACAGTTCAAATGGTATCAAAATGATTTAATAATCCTTTATAAACCTAAATCATCCTATATTTAGATTCTATGTGTGGAAATATTTATTAAAAAAATATGAAATTGGGGATTAATTATGTTCACACTATTATAGTTTCAATTGGAAAAAATGAGTTTATCAAATCCCTAGTAACTCTTAGATGTAAATATTTAGCAGAAATGGATCTCCACCTAATGGAATTCTATGGAATATTCTAAAATAAAAATAATTGATAAAAGTATATAATATGTGATGCATCATTTTGTTGTCTTCTATAATTTGTATTAGCTATAGTCTATAGGGTTTGGGACCAGATCATTATTATTGTTATCAAAATATGTATTAGTTAATTTTAATGTGTTATATGTTTTTCAATAAGTAATATTTTATATATTTAGAAAAGACTTGGTGATAAATATTTATAGTCAACGTTATTTATAAATATTAAATAAAAATAATGGTTTTTATGTTATTGTGATTTTTGTTTTTTAGTGAGAGTATTAATGTATACTAGTAGAATATATGATAATGTTTAAGATGTATTTTTGGTTCAATATTTTTGATATATAAGTTATTTTGATATATAATGTATTTGGAGTTATGTAACATGTTATTGAATATAAATTGAAATATTTAATGTGGTTTTTGAAAAAATATGACATGAATTTTTTATATTCTTCTTTATAATTCATTTCACATTAGTATTTATTCAAATAAAATTTATGTTGAGGAATTTTGTTTAAATATTTTGTCGATTTTTTTTCAAGATAAATTAGATAAAATCCCTCTTTAAATTCTTATCCCTCCCATAATAATTAATTTTAATGACTATCTCAATATCTTGTCAAATTAATGTCAACAAATGTTTCTTTATTTTTATCACATGAAAATAGAAATATGATATATCAAAATCATCTTCTGTACCTTCAATTTTACATGTACAATTTTATATTTTCATTAAAATAATCCTTCAATTATTATTAAGAAAAATATATTAAATTATTAAATATAACATTAATAAAATATAAAATTTTAATAAATAAATAATGAAAATATAATATTGATAGTAATTCCATTGAAGGTAAACAATACAATTTATATTTTCGTGTTTAATACAATCTCACCAAAAAAATATTTTATATTTTATAAAAAACATATTGAGCACCATCAAATCTAAAGTGACATAAAATATACACATTTATACATATGAATATGAAATCACCATTTGACCCGGATCATTGATTTTTAACATTACGCCAAATATATTTTAGAATTATTTATAGTATTATCTTTAAAATATAGGTGCAACAAAATATATTATTATAATAGAATAAAAAATATTTCTAAAAAATTCAATAAAATTATTTATAATAATAAAACATGTTTTAAACTATGTAAATAATTAAAAAAATTTGAATATACTGGAATATAGATGATTGAAAAAGTATATAAAAAGCATTTTCACGTATATAATAACACAATTAACTTTAATTTATTTATAGAATTCATTATTTTACTATTTCATCAATGATTTTTTGTAATCTATATATTTATTTTTTCATCTATTTTCTCTATTTTTAGGAGGACTTAAATTTCAATCACATAATATATTTATTAATTGATTATTAATTAACATATTATGATTTTTTTCATGATGTGGTTCTTAATCTTTTCATCTATATAATTTTAGTACATATCATTATAATCCTCATTGATATCAATGTTATTCAATATAATATTATTATTTGAGAAATTCAATTTTATTATTAATCTATATTCAATGATTCTCTTCAATTTTTTACGATTGATGTGTATCCTTATTATTTTAAATTCAAGACACTAAGGGGTTTTTTCAATTATACTTTCTCCTGTTTTATATACAATTTTGATTCAACCCATAATTATATATCCCATAATATATTTGTTTATTATTTATTCTCCCATGATGTTTGGATGGAATTAACTGAATATGTCATTCCATTATAGGTAATTCGTAAATTTAAAGGTTATATGAATGTGATGTTTATAGAAACATACATGAATATATTATTATTTTCCTTTATGATTTTTTTGATACTATTTTTTTTGATTCGATTGACATTAGTCAAATTATTATTTGATCATTGCACATAAGTATTTGAGATTAAAAAAGCTCAATATTCTACTCTAAATTTCACTTTAGGAACATTAACATATTCATAATCCAAATGGATTTCTTCGCTTTATTAACCCCATACTAATATTTATATGATAAATCTATCGTTTATTAAATATATTATTATTATTTGTTAACATTGAATGGAAAAATATTGATGAAAAATAATCTATTTCGGTCAATGGTTAGAATAAATCAACAATGATATTTATAGAATCAATTATCAGGAAGAAAAAATACCATGTGAAAAGTGTGTGAATAGTTATCAAAAATATTTTCATATTCTATATAGCCATAAATTTTTATGTTTGTTGTATATTAGAGTCGCAATGTTTATTAAAAAATATGTTATGAAGGAATTATGTTAGTTTTGTATTAGTTGGAATTAATGAAAATAAAACTATCCTATAATAGGGATCTCTCACATTTAAATGTTTAGTGAAACATGGCTCTCCAAAAAAGGGATTTCAGAGTAATGGTATTCCAATACGTAATTTGATAATTGTATATCCCATGTGATGTAGTCATCTATGTAGTGCTCTTATATGCATGAGCCTAATTCCATTTCATTAGGGACCAAATTATTATATTTATTATCAAAATAGGTTGTTGATAACATTAATGGTTTATATGTTATTGGATAATTAAAAATTAAATATTTAGAAACCCATTAGGAATTTATCTTTTTGTATGGAACATATTTTATAAGGATTCAACAAAATCAAGGGTTTGTATGTAATTGTGATTATGGTTTTATGGTAAAATATTATGGGTAATGGGATGATATATGATTGTGTTTTAGATATATTTTTAGTTCAATTTTTTATAATATATGTTACCCATATATTTAAATAAATTAATTATAAAATTGGGTAGTTAATAAATGTTGAAATATATATTGATCTGTTAGAATTAAATTGACATGAAATTTTAAAAAAAATTATTTTTGAATAATTTTCCACCTTGTTATTTATTCAAATTATGGACACCTGAAAAAATATATTTTTTTATAATTTTTCCAAAAAAATTCAAGTTGGATTAGAGAAGATACCCCATTACATTATTATCCCTAACATATTATTTTATTTCAATCACTATATCAATATAATGTTAATATGATGTCATTACATTTTTCATTAATTAGATCACATGAGAATATTTATATAATGTAACAAAATTATCTTCTAAAATAGTAATTCTATATGTATAATTGGATTTTATTGTTCATGTTTTAAAAATACATTTTTATCTTATCAAGAGTAGAAAATTAATATAGTTCACTATATAATTTATTGATTATGTCACATTTACAAAATGATCCTAAAATGTTCTACACATCCACATAGTAAGGTGATCTCCAAGAAGCATATATATATAATTTTTTATATAAATTATATATATATTTTGATTCCAGAATATTTTAGACCACTAAAAATGTATTATATATAAGGGATTTATCGAAAATATATATAAGGTAATGTGTATATACCATATTTTCAAAATACCATATTATTTTCAATGAAATAGATTTTACATCAATTTAATCCATAATGAATCCTTCGTATGTCGGGAACATATATAAAATATTTAGTGTTCTTATTAAACATTGTATAACCTCATGGAATCATTATGATGAATTATGTATAAAAAATTATCTCTGTTACTACCACTATACTAGGTGATAATAATTCTGAAATATGGATTGAAAATTCAAATTAATGTATAACATAAATAACTAAAATTTCAAGGATTGAATTTCATTAATGAATAATAATTTTATAACATATATATTTTTAATAACTTTCTTGTTATATACAATGTCACTATTTAGGTCATATATTTTTATTTATTACAATAAATAATAACTTGTAAATTATTTTATTTTTATTTTATATGACATGATCAGTTATAAAAAATTATATTCCCATTAAATGTGTAAAATTAATATTTTTACATTATGAAATGAAATATGATTTACATAAAGGTAATATATTTTTCTTAAACATCAATTTTTATTTGTATTTATCTCTAAAATTTATTATTTCATATTTAATTTTGAAATGGATATTTAATAGTATTGTTTGGATTTATATTAATATTCTGAATTATATTTTTAGAAAAAATTATCTCAAAGTATGAAAGAAGTATGTTCTTGTTAGACTTAAAGAAAATATTTTTTATTAAAAAAATAATATATTTTTTTCTTAATTGTGTTTATTATAATTTCTAAATTATATCAATAAAATTAGAAGAATATTTTTAATAAACATGAAATAATTGGTTAAAATAAATATGGTTGTCATTAACAAAAAATATATTATTTTTTAATATGATATATCATAAATGTGTTTGGAAAATAGTATGAAAAGGCATAAAAATTATATTTTTATTTTTATTTATAAATATTAAATCCTTATTTTATTTATTTTTAATGTCTTTATTGAAGTTAATTTAAGTCGTAAAATTCATGATAAATTTAAATTCTTTACTCTATTTTAAAAAGAAAGCTTTAATACAAAATTTAAATAAATTAATTATTAATTTATAAGAATATAAAATATTTTATAACAATGGATAAAAATGTAAATGATGTTATAACAGTTAAGATATAAAACATTAGTATTCAAATTTCCATATTTAAATTACATTTGACTAGATTATGAGTAATAATGTTTTATTACTTAATAAATAATAAAAATTCGCTGCTAAATTGAACTTTACAACCAATTATTATATGTTTGTGTATAATGTTATCATAATTTTAAACATTTTATAAAAAAATAGAAATAAAAAAATAAAAAAATTATTTTTAAAGTATAATTAAATTTGATTAATGGTTTAGTATTATTTTTTAACTATTATAAGAAAATGATTTTGAATTTAAGATAAAATATACGACTTATTATAATATTTTTTTATAGAATGATGTCTACAATTTCTGAAACAATTAGAATTCATTAAAATAATTAGGATAAATAAAGTTTAAATTTTCATTTAGAAATGATTCTTTTTATTTGATTAGAGATTTATTAAAACATTTGTACAATTTTTGAAATAAGGGTTTCAGTTCCAATAGATTTATTCTTATTATAATATTATTATAAAAATTATACAAAACATTACAGAAACTGATGAAAATATTTTGAAAAGATTAAATTATTCGAAAAATTATAACTGTTGAAAATTTAAAATAAAATAACACTTATTTTAATAAAATAAATATTATTATTCATGCAGACACAGTGCCACACACCACAAGAAAAAAAATAGAGACCAACTGATATGATTTGGAAAGGACATATATTTTATTATATTTAATGGATATCAATGATCCTAAATTTTTTTTATGAAATTTATAACCTAATTTAAATATTTTTCTATATATTTTCAAATAAAAATTAAACAAAAATCAGTTAATATCAATGTATATAGTATTTTTAAAAAACTGATAATTAAATTTAAAATAAATCATTTAAATCTACCTCCAGAAATAAATTGACTAGTAATGATCCATCCTACGTCCTTGTTCAATTTAAGGGATACATGAAACTTTATAATTACATTATCAACCCTTATAGACTTAATAATGGAAAAATATCATAAAACATATTAAATATAAGGGAACACATTCTACTCTATCCAAAATACATTAATTGTTTATTTTTTTATATAAAATACTTATAATCCACCCAATACATCATTATCCAAACTTAAAAGGATCTCCTGCAACCAAATTGTTATCCCCTATAATCCAGAGGAGGTGAATCAATAAAAATGGTATGGGATCCAATATAATAATATCTTTTCTTATTTACGATTAAATTATATTAATAATATTTTAAAACATATTTTATTTTTCTAAAATGAATACTTTATCATGTTATTAAAATCTATTATATCAACTGGAAATGTGATATAAGACATATCCTCAAAATGAAAAATAATCACATGTTATTAATTTATCGATATGGGGGAATCAAAAAACTTGTTTATTATTATTTCAATATTTAAACTAATTTAAAAAATATTTTTTACACATAGATGTAAAAACCCTATTGAATAGTATTGTCTTATTTTTCACAAAATCCTTTAAAAGATGTTTATTAAAAAGATTTTATGATTTAATATGTCATTAATAAGAAAATAATGTCTGTTTTATGATTTTAAATGATAAATTAATCAAAATAATAATGAAACTAAAAGTAAACAATTAAATTCATTTTTTAGATTTTAAAAAGATTCTACCCAAAAAGATTTTTTTTATTCAAACCATCCTCAATGATATTGAACATAATTTTTTCTATAATGACATCAATCATTTAACATTAAACTTATAGATATTTTGTACCTATTGGAAATTGATATCTAACAGTTTATATAATCCAAATGTTTTTGTATTTTTACTAACAAAACAAAGTATGAATGATTAAAAAATAAGGATATAAAAAAATAAATGAATATTACATGATAATAAATCAATAAAAATGAATTATAATGGTGACAAATTTTCTAATGTACTAAAATAAATAATATAATTTTATTATATGAGTTGAGGGAGGATATTTATAAGTATATTGAGAAAAGTTTCTTACTATACATGTTACCATATTTGTATGGTTTTTTTCCAAATCTTTTTCCTCTGTTGATTTATAGTCTTAATATATATATTGTAATAAATGTGGTAAATTAATAATAATCTTTCTTATATACCTATTTACTTTTATTAATTAATATTATAATTTTCTATTTCATTTTCCAATAAATAATGAATTCAATGTTGTATTCAATTCCACTACTTATATTTTCATTGACTTAAAATTATTGTTATAATCGTGATTCTAAATGGATAATCTAAAATGATTTATTTTTATATAGTTCAAGGAAGCATTAAATGATGAAGGATAATACGATGAATATATATCCCCAAATTCAATTATTAATATTTAATTCTGTATATATGTTTTTTTATAAATAATTTATTATGTTTATTCCAATATGTGTAATTATGGACTATATTATTATAACATTACATCAATCATTAAAGAATATTATATTATTTTTCTACTTACGTAAGAAATTTTTATAAAACTTTTTATATTCTATTATTATGAGTAGTAAAATTGATTTCCAGTTTAAATTTATATTTATTGTCTTATATGAGGCCAATTTTTTTAATTTAAATTATTCATCACGAGATTTCATGTTTTATATATCATAATTGGTTGCTTATATTTCTAACTCTAACTTGTATTTATATTAAATCATAATTTACTGTTATTATTTTCATATTTTTCAAAGATGTTTTTTTGAAAAAATAGGGTCAAAATTTTAAGAAATGTTGAATGTTATTTAATGATGTAAATTTATCATATAAAAAATTGAAAAAAATGTTCACAAAATGAAAACTATTTGTTTGGTTATCTTAAAAATTTCATAATATTATAAATATTTATAATGAATGTTATTTGGTTTTTAATTATAATATTATTTTATGAATAAAATCTATTTATTGAGTGGTAATTCATACGATATTACAACCACTTTATCATAACGAGAGGGATCAATATTGATGTAGTATATATGGAAGATAAACAATATTTTAAATAGAAATATTTTTTTCAATTATATTGAATGATAGATAATTTTTTTTCAATACTTATTCCTCATAAAATAACAATTAATATATCCCCTATATCATTTTAACATTACATGGTCCAAAATGAAGGGATCATTCAACTTATTTCATTTTTATCTAATTTGATGGACCTTATAAATATTTATAAGATAATTATTTTGGTACATTATATTATTTGGACTATGAATCTTGAATTTTAATTTCTATTCTTGAGTTATGTTTTTATCTAACTCCCTAGTAACATAATGATAAATTTAAATTCTATAGAAATTTAAAAACAAATAGGTTAACTTACCAAATATGACTTTATATTTGTTAAGGTAAAATTTTTAAACCAATTATTTAATTTTTATGTTTTTTGGTTTTATAAAATATTAAATTTATATAAGATGTAATATATAATTCCAATAATAATTATTTATTAATTGAAACCATATGGGTCACTCAATTTCTAATTGCTAAAGTAATAAGATATGGTAAAATTAGGGAATGTTATATGTTTATAGATTTGTGAATGAGATTATTATTATTGTTAATAATAACATTTTATAAAAAAAGAAATTCATATAGAATAACTAAATAAGGTTATGAGTTAAGTAAGTAAAATAATATAATTGTAGATTCCCCTTGTACAGAAACAAAAACAATAATTCATTCCCTTAAAATTTATATTCAAAATAAATTTTGAAATAATATTTTTTAATATATTGATTAAAAATGTTGTTAGGTAGAATAATATTTATTGAACCTAATTTTATCAATCCTAGACAGATTCAACTCAAAACCAATGATTCAAAGGTGTCTGAATACATTGATATTTTTGACCAAATGTTTATAAAATGTAGGGAGGGAGATGTTAATGATATATTTGGTATTAATTTTTTCTTTGATGACGTGTAGATTAACATTGAGTGAACAAATTCTTGTCCTTCCTATGGATTAATCTTTTTTATGTATTGATTAAAAAGTGACAGAAAATTTTTTTAATGGAATTAATAATAATTATTATTATTATAATGTATACCATACTATTATTTTAAAAGAGGGATATCATATTTGATAGCATATATGATATGAAAAAATAATAAAATTATAATATAACACCATTAAACATTATGATATAGATTATTCCAATTAAATTTTAATTATTTAATATCATTGGATGCATTAAATAATAGGATTCAAAGAAATTTGACACTATGTTAAAATATTTTTTAAAACATTTAAACTATAACATAGTATTTAAATTGTTGTATATGATTAGTAATTACTAAATTATAAAAAAATTTAGTTTCACATGTATTGAAAAAAGTTCATTAATATCAATCTATGAAAAAATAGGAATCCTATGAAAGAAAAATATTTGTATTCAGAAAACATTATTTTTTTAAAGGTAGATTATTCTAATATGGCGTAGAAAATTTCAAATTATATCCTAGCACTTTTAAAAAATATATTTTAGAAAATAAACATAATTTGTTTAAATTAAATTTTAAACATTATCTTTTATGTTTGTTTTTGGATTATGAAAAAAGAATTATTTTTTATTAAGAGTGTAAAACTTTGTATTTTATCAGAAAACTATAAATCTGTTTACATTATTTATGAAGTTAAATTATATTTTTAATTGATTTAAAAGTAAAATTATTAAAATTATATTAAAATTTCACTAATTTTGGTAATTTAAATAAATTTAATTTTTAATTTTTAATTTTAATACATTCTATACATATGATAGATTTATCGTTTAATACCCACTTATTCATCGCTTTGGTAGGTTAAACATTTAATAGGATTATACAACAAATTTAAATTTAATTTCAAAAAAATGGATTCCATATTAAGAATATTTATAAGATATATTATCACACATGGTTAACCTAATTTTATCCAATAATTAACAATGAAATCAGTGAAAATTAATTATCAGGATTTAGGTAATAATGTATTTACTATGGGGACAAACCATGAAGACAAGTGTTAAAATGGACTAAATACATGTGAAAATATTTTTCCCCATGAAAAATTTCCACCATATACTATCCCAACATCATAATTATGGTTATATAGATTTTTATTCATATGAATTTATTTATCATTTTGGATTTGATTTGAATATTTTTGAGTAATTTCATTAAGGGTTTCCATGCCCCACAAATAAAAGTTATCTTCCTCACCATAATTATTCCAAACATTCATGCCATTTTTATATAATATATATATATATATATATATAAATTATATATACATATTAATGATCTCTTGTTTTTCCCAAAATTCCATCCCTATGGTTCATAATATGAGATCCAAAAGGGTTTTTTTAGAGAATATAATTATCTTCACAAATCGATTTCATTTTTTTCATAAATGTTTACATTGAATAATATATTTAATCATTAATTATAATAAAAACATTATATCCAATATAATGTGATGTTATTATGTTTATGAAAAAATATGTATCCTCCTCAACTTCCATCAAATAGGTTACAAAATCATAGATTGTGTGTACAGAGGACTACCTCCTCAAGAACTAATGTAGTTTGTTTCCCGTCACCATTGATAAAAGAATGTCATGATGTGGATTTAAAAAACATATTTTGATTTTATCATATTTTTATACTTATATAATTTTAATATCCTATATTCCTGTTTTCATTCCATTTCATTCCAAATATGATAAAATTACTGATACACACAGTAGACTGCTGCTTCATGAAGAGATATGATTTTTTTCAGTTATGGATTACATGGAATGTTTTGTGGATACATTTAATCAATATATATTATATATATGATATTATTTTAAGTCTATAAAATTAATATTTCACCCAATTACCTACCCTTTCAAAAATTATCATAATTATATCTTTGATTGTACATGTGTATGACATACTATCTCCACAAAGCGAAATAATTTACATTCCAGGTCTAACAATCAAAAATTGAAAAAAATTAATATATAGAGAAAATATTATATATATATATATATATATAATTATTAAATTAATTCATATGTGATATATACTATTCAAAATTACAAGAACATTAATTAAAAAATGTGCATGAGATAACAAGGTAATTAACACAAAAAATAATGATAATAATAACATAATATTAAAACAATTGGTGGTAAAGTGTTATAATTTTATAATATATGATATTATTAATATTATTATGGATATTTTATAAATTAATATCATTCTTATGATAATTAAAAATTATTTACTTACACATGATATAAAAATCAGACTTAGGGTGTGGGTTTCTCATCTCACTTTTTCTTCGATGAGAAAAATGTTGTATTCACAACTTTTTTTCATTTTTTGGGGCACATACTAAGCATATTATATATTTTACTCAGAATATATATATATTCAAGGTATTTAATTTTTAATTTTATGTTATTTATTTCATGGTGTTACAATTTAGAGGATAATAAAGTGGTAACGGGTTATTTCACAATATCAACTTAATTCGGGATTATTTATGTTTAGGTATCATTTGGGTGAATTATAAGATATTTATATCATAAAATAAACCTATCATCATTTAATATGACTATTAATGAATAAATTCATTTAATATTACCATTTTCAACTTATCTTTACTTAAATTGATTAACAAATGTTTTTCTTAAAATACAACATTACTTCCCTCTATCATCAAAAATCAATTTTCATCCAAAATCATGATTTATTCAAAATAAATAAAAATTGAATTTATATTTTTAAATTTTTATTTAATTAAATTTTTCATTTTTATATTCATAAAATGTTTTCAATATAATATTCTAGTCCTTTTAAAGAAAATTTTACTAAAATTTTGAAAGACATTTTTATTTGAACATGTTCAACATGAATGGAATTTTCCCCATTCATTAAAAATAAATAATACAATTATTATAATATATGTTCCAAAAATTAATTTTATTTCATCATTATTTGAGAATAAAGTACATTTTTTTAATTTGTGATTTTCAATATGGAAAATTACATTTTCTCAAAACTATTGTAAGAATATTTTCATGGAATTTTCATTCATCAAAAGTATCAATACTCAATAATAGTTATGATCCGTTGAAATTTTTTTGAATTTATTCTATCTTTATTATTTATTAATATGGTTTATGATCATTTAGACTATGTATTTTCAATTTTATTAGCATTCACCCTTTATCCATGGATTTTTTTTATTATATTTTTTGGTTTGGAAATATATCAAATTTTTTATGATATAATTTTAATAATAAATTCTATGTGGACTTTGTTTCAACCTATTAATATGAAGAATTAATTTCACTTAGTTAAGTGACAGGTGGTTCCTACAATACCCCCTCATTGTTTCAGTATGTCTCACTATACCACATTGATATAGTTTTCACCCCAAAATTACCCATTTATTTATATGTATTCCCAAAAGGATACAAAAAGTATTATTTAGATATATAACATTATGCATTAAATAATTCTATATTTTCTTATTGGTATTTCATATGATTATTTGATTAGTTAGAATATCCTTTTTTTTATTCTCATGCAATCATTTGTATGGATTTAATTGATAAAATATTTTGAGTTCCATATTATGATAAATTTATTGATTAAACATCATATGCTTTATTTATCGAAATTTCCATATTGATTATGCCAAATATATTGAAATATTACATTGTATGATTAACGTTACTCATAATTAGAGAGCACCATTTTCTTATGTATCGTTTTGCCCGTGTTACCAAAATGTTTTTATGATTGATCTGAAGAAATATGATAAGTGGAATAATTGTATTCTAAATAAAAATATTATGTGTATATTTTATTTTTAAATGTAACAGTAATTAAAGTATATAACGTTTCTAAATATTATAATAAATTATTTTTTCCTTCACGATGCAATTAATTATATTATATTCTAATAAAATAATGTTGACACCAGCACCAGGTTAAAAGGGGCAGGGTTGCTAAAATAGGTGTTAAAGGAATTTTAGTAAAAACATTCAGAACTATAGTTTAGGGAACATATATTTTGGAACATAACCCTATGATAGTTTTTAAGGATATGTATAGATGCACATGTTAATTTTTTTGGTATGGGATAGATTATAATATTTTTCCTAGAAATACATCAATGTTTGGATACTACATGTTTAAGTGGTTCTGGTAGAGATGTACTTAGGGGTAAAATCACTGAAAAGGGGGTATTGGTCTTGAACCAATCCTTACATTGTTCTTGGAAATAGGCCTTAATGTGAAACTATTTTGAAAATAATTTGGGACATTTTTTGGAAAATTATTACTTTATTTACCATACATTTTGTGGAATATGAAAATAAGGATACCCCCTAAGAAACCATGATTATGATTATGATATTATTTATATGTTATTTATTTATTTTAGGTTAAATGATTCAATTTTTAGGATTTTACACCGTCATTTAAAATTATATTAACTAATATAGTGTATCAACTATTTCAAAATGGAACCGGGATGAAGGTGTGGGACCTATACAATTCTACCTAATATATAATGTAAGAATGATTGTTTTATTGACGAGTTTAAACCAATATTTCATATATAAAAATTCTGTCAATAATACACATTATATGAGTAAATTCTATCATTTTATATCAATTCATAATAAGAAATATATATGTATTATGGATTTCATGGTATTCTGAAGATAGAAATGAAGATTGAGAAAAGATGGATAAGTGGATGAATGGAGAGAAGGTTTTCCACACATGTGATAATTTTCAAAAGAAACACCATAGTACATTATTTAAGAGAAGGATATACTTCTATATGATTATAAATAAAGGCCTACACCCTCATAATTCCAATGTAATGAAAATATTCACATTGTTAAATGACTAGTCTATAATAATATGGGTTACATGGATAATCAATGTGCCAATAAACAAGTGAATATACCTTAATAGAAACTAAGGGAACATGTTTATGGTTATTCTATTTCCATATATGATGTGGAATTATTAATTTTCTTATGTTAAGATTCAATAAATATATTTTAGGATTATTTAATTGATGATATTATGGGTTTATGAATCGTGAAATATATATGGAGTGTATTGTAGTAATATTTCATTAAGGTTATTAATTAATTCAATGGATTGAAAAAATAAATTTGGATTAGTGGAAACTAGAGCATCTTGAAAGAAGTGTGACTGTGGGAGGAAACAACTTAATATATTCCCTATATTGAGATAATTAGGATAATGATATGTTTACTATGTTATTGGTAACATTAATGGTTTATGTAATCATTTATGTAGTTATAATTATTAATTTTTTTTTAAAAATATCGGTATTATATTAATATCGAATTATTATAATTACAACACAATTATTTGGGGAAAACCCTCCATATCTAGTAAGGAGGTGGGGAATGAACCTACAACCAAATGACCATAGGGGTTTACCGCCTACCACTAACATATGTGATGTCCTGGTTAATATTTCATTATTGTTATTTTAATGATTTCTTAGATAAATATTAACATTCCACCAGTCGTGTTACTATTATGGTTTATATATTAATATATTAAATTGTAAAAAATGTGATAACCATATTTTTTGAAAAAAATATTGACAAAAATGAATTAAGTTTCACTATTTTATGGATTCTATTATATGTTAATATGTAATTATAGTGATTTAGTAAGAATATTCCAATTCTATATAAATTTCATCAAGTAAAAAATGAATTGGTAATTGATTGAATTTCAAATATATGACCAAATTGTTCTTATGAAATAGAAACATTACGTCCATGTATATTTTCATATGTATTACGTTTAGATGGAAATAAAATTCCTCAACTCTATTGATGGATCTTGAAAAAAATTAACCCAGTAGCATAATTTCCATTGAATCAAATGGTCCCTAAAATCATCCCATATTTTGGGTTGCATTGTATTTATCATTATCCAGATCAACTACTCTCTTTTGAGAATTAATCTATATCACTCTATATTAATGATTGGGTATTTGTATCATATTCTATGTCCATGTTTTCATTTCACACAAATGTTCGCGTACATTGATACCATGTATTTGGTTTATTAGGATGACCTCCAAACATCCATATATCCTTATAAATAATTTTTTTATTAAACCTTATATGATTCACGTTCACAAAAAATGTTTTTTAAAATGTAAGACTAATTATTATATAAATCAAGATTAAATGTGGAGGATGTATTTTAATTAATGGGGTACAATGTAACAATCACAATATTTTAAAATAAGAACATAACATTTGATAGTGTATAATACACAAAACGCAATTATTATAATATAATGGAACACCCTAGGACAGAAAAATATATTTCTATTTAAATAAATAAAATAACATTTATATTATGTGGTGCATGTAACACTGGGTTTTAATAGAACACAATACTCTACTAAAATATTATTATTTAAACATGACCATAATAACAAATCTATATAATTGATGGGTATGAATATTAATATATAATATTATAATAATCATATAATTTAAACATGTATACAAAATTAAATGGATGTCTATTGATTATAAATTAAATAATAATCATTTGAATTTAATACAAATGTTTTCTAAAAAGTAAATTTTTTAATGGGTTATAAATTCATCTTTTCTATAGAATTAAAATTTATTTTTTAATAGTTATATATAATTATTTTATTAATAATTTAAGTTCAATTTATATATATAAAAATTTAAAATTTATCTTTGGGTGAATCTTTTTAATTTTTGGAAAATGTTAGTTTTATGATGAATAGTGCAAAATATGGAATATAAATTGAAAACATCATTTTCAGATAAATTCATTTTAAAAATATTATAAATTGAATATATATTACTGTTAAAAATGGATTAATTGTATGAAAATTTATCTAATAAAGTTCATTAGAATAAATTTCATTTTGAATGTTGATATTAAAGCATTCAATACAAATGAGAAGTTTCGCTTCAAATACCTACTATTTCATTTCATCGGTGGGTAGATTATAATTATTATTGTGCATATTATATGAATTTAATTTTGAAATATTAATGAAATATTTTTAATAAAAATAATTTTTAAGTATCTAATATGTTCATCTAAAATTTTTACCGCAATGAATACTTAAAATAGTAATGATTAATTTCCATGTTTAAGGTAAAAATGGGTTTTCATAAGTCTAAACTAAGAAGGTAGTGGATCAAATGACCCAAAAACATATCATATTTTTATTTTATGGATTTGTTTTTACATTTTAATATACCAATATCGATTCTATTTTTTAATGATTTTTTAATAGAAATTTATCATTGAAGATTCTTTTTTTGAAATTTCCATGTAACTTCTAAGAGGGTTGCCTTTCTCCATTTTTTAATGTGAACTCACTCACCTTACATATTGGCATACAAAAATACCTATGGCATGAAAAAAATACATAATAACTTCCCAAAACTGTTATACATATTCTAGAGCTTATGATCATCTGAAAATAAAATTTCTCGTGTCATTAAGACGAGATATAAAGGTGGATTCTCTTTGATTATTCAATTATAATACGTAATACATTTCATTTTCTTTATTCCTTTCCTATAGTAAATTCTTTCTTTATACATAAAATATAAAAAAACCATTACACCCAACATAATGAGATGTTATTTTGTTTTGTTAATAGTTGTCATCCATCTCCACTTCTGTCATATGTGAAACAAATCCTCGATTATGTGTATGCTGGACTACGACCTTGAGAACCGAGGTAGTTTGTTTTCACTCACCACCTTTCATGGATGGATATAATACAAGATTTTCCAAATATATATATATATATAATTTTTATTGTTTTTATTCTTAATTAATATTAATAACACATTCACCTTTTACATTTCATTCTATTTCAAACAAGATAATACTACTGCTGTGTAAGATAGGTTATTGTCATGTGACGCGATTTGATTCATTTTCCACATTTTTATTAAATAGAATGAATAAAGATAAAAATAATGAATATACGTGATATATATTACATGATATTTACTGTGAAATTTTTATATATCACTAAATTCCATAACCTTTCACTCATTAATGGACTGATATTGTCAATCATGTGTACATATGGCTCACCATCTCCAAAAAATGATTTATTACACATTCAATTTCGAACATTCATAAATTCTTCTAATAATTTGTATACTGGGAAAATATCATATTTTTAAAATAATAATCAATTTGGTGGTGACTTATAAATATCGTATCTACAAGAACAAGAACATTCCGGACAAACAACATATGAAAACAATTGACTGACAGAACAAAGATAATAATGAAATATTGTTAGCAAAAGGGTGGTAAATTGTTATAATAGGGTGATAAATGATATTATAATAATTAATATATTTTTATGATATTAATAAAATGATTCAACACACTATTTATGATTAATATACCTGTACATTGGAAATTGGACTTGAGGGAAGGGTTACTTTCTCCACTTTAACTAATATGAGACATATTCCATATTCACCACTAATTTACATTTTTTTGTGTA
The DNA here is from genome assembly GCA_963277665.1 of Viscum album. NCBI lineage: Eukaryota > Viridiplantae > Streptophyta > Magnoliopsida > Santalales > Viscaceae > Viscum > Viscum album. The sequence goes on along the minus strand of OY728142.1, from coordinate 269,331,209 downwards.
TACTACAATGTAGATATGTTATATCATGACTATATTTATCTTCATTTTTTTAAAATTAAATTTTATTTTATATAATTCATTCAATTTATGATTTAAACGATATCATTTTGGTAATGACTTATCTCACAATCACATCATTATTACGGATTCTTTATGGTATCATATCTTGTGAAGCAATTATTTGATAATTATAATTTAAAATTTATCTGTTTCTCATCTATATATATTTATTATCTTTTTTAAGGGGTGATGAAAATTTTCAACACATTGGTAATTACAATTATTGAGGAAATTTAATTTATAAAATATGAATATATTTCTCTCTTCTGTTAGAAACCATATACTAATAAAAATATGTGTTTTATAAAAATATTTTCACAAATATTTTTTACCATTTAAAAAATTTCTAAAAAAGAAAGTTTTTAAAATTTTTATTTATAAAAAATGTTTAATCGAACTTTAATGACGTTTTGAAAAGAATTCAAGTTTCAATTTTACAAAAAATCTAAAAAGAATCAAAATATAATAATGTATGGAATGAACATAATTTCCCACAATCATGAAAAATTGTTGTAGTTATTATTAGAATATGTGTTTATAGAGATTAATTTATATGAAAATTACTGTCAATATTTTTTATGAACAATTGGTTTTGAAAGGTATGTTAAAATTTAAAGGATTGTTTTTTCTAAAATGTTTAATTTTTGTTTTAATGGTATTTATATTTATAAAAAATTTAAATAATTTATATTAATTGTGATAAACTAACAATAGGATGTTTTAATATCATACATATTATTTTTCTCAATGTTTTATTCTTTGTTGGACTAAGGATGTATAATTTTATTACAATTAAACATTTTACTCTATATTTTTTATTGTTATATTTATTTATTAGGGTACGTATTCTATTTTATATTTTTATTTTTCTATAAATAACTATATTTAATATGTTTCAACCAAATTATATGTGATATTTACCAAACATTGGAAGAGAAATATATGGCCTAATATATCCCCTCGATGCATCTATAGGTCTTATGAGACTAACTAGATTTTGTTTTGTCCAAGGCATTTCCCATTTATTTATATATCTCATCTCATGGCCTTAACATAATTTTTTACATGTCCAAAATTATGGTTTATTATGAAAGAATTTATTGATATTATATTTCATTATTTTATTAGTTATAATATCAATGGGTTTTAAATAATGAAGATGTGATGATTTATATTAAATTATTTTATTATAATTTATTCCCAAATGATTATGCTAAAATTAGTGATTTAATGGAGAATTTTTATTTTTTTACCAAGACATATTTATTAAATTAGATTCACATAATTTTATACACCCTTTTAATTATTATGTATCAAATATCAACCATTTATTATCTTTTATTTTCCCTGGTATACTAGGATGTCTACGATCATGGATATGCATGAATATGTTAACGGATGTGTTGGTTTTATCAAAGAAAAAGATTTTTTTATTTTGTTTTTTAATGAGTAATGTTAATTCAAGAGTTATTTTGTTTTAGTAAGAATAATAAATTATTCAGTCCTTTAGGTTTTTTATTCCTTGTATCAACTGATAATGTAATAATGTAAACACTTGCATGATGTTACTCGGTTCAAGTTTCTACATAAATACTATTTAACATGACGTTGGTAATGTATATGTTTTACCACAAAAAATAAAATAAATAAAAAAGTGTATGGAGGACTTATCATATGTTGAGTCTATATTCCACAACACCCTAACACACTAATTTTTGTTCATATATCTCAATTTATAAAACATGATAACATTTCATCAATAACATAGACTGTTTCATTAAATTAGTAAAATAATATTCTATAAGAAATAGATAAATATATGAATGATCATTAATAGTGATATATAAACTACTAAAATGAAATAAAAATTCATTTCAAGGTATATCTCAGACTTCTTAATTATCTCATCTTTTCTTTTGATATCGAATAATTTCCCATTAGAAACTGTTATTCCACTATTGACATTAGGGACAGTGTATATATGATGAATAGTATATTCATCCAGAATAGCTCATGTTTTTATTATTTCATGACCTCCAAAAATATTTCATCTTCTACATATATTTATAAATAGAATAGTTTTTCTTTATTTAATTACTATGGAAGGTTATGTAATGGTGTGATTATTGTATATTTAAATATTATAATTCTACCAATTAAACATGTTATATCATATATTTATTTCCAATGTTTTCTCTATTTACATTTATTAATTATATATTGGGAGGGGTTTCATGAAGAATTTGATTTCTGGACATCCCTATATATCTTAGAAATAATATTTTTTGATAATCCTTCTATTATTAGGTTTCAAAAAAAAGGTTTTTTAAAATGTAAGACAAATTATTATATAGATCAAGAATAAATTTGGAGGATGTATTTTAATTAATTGGTTAGAATTTATCATCACAATATTTTAAAATTAGTAAATCATATTTGATATTGTATATCACACAAAATACCATTATTACAATATAATATAACACCATTGGAAATTGAAATATATTTCTAATTAATTAAATTATATTTCATTTATATCAAGTGATGCATGTAACATTGGGTTTTAACATGACACAATACTCTACTAAAATATTATTATTTAAGCATGATCATAATAACCAATCTATATAATTGATGGGTATGAATAGTAATATAAAATATTAAGATAATAAAATAATTTTAACTTGTATAAAAAAATAAATCAATGTCTATTTATTATAAATAAATTAATATTCATGTGAATGTAATTCAAATGTTTTCTAAAAACTGTATTTTTTTAATAGTGAATTAATTTCTCTAATCTGATTGAATTAAAAATTAATTATGAATAGTTTAAAAACGTTATTTTTTAATAATTTAATATTCATTTTTTAAATATAAAAGTAAAATTTATCTTTGGGTGATTTTTTTTGGAAAATATTATTTTTCTATTGAATGATAAAAAATACATAATTTTAATTAAAAAATGAATTTTCGAATTAATATTTTTCATAAAAAAATTTATAAATTAGAAAAAAATTAATGTCAAAATATATTAATTGTATTATATTGTTTCTAATTTAGTTCATTAGATTATATTTCATTTTCAATGTTGATATTAAAACATTCTATACGAATGATAATTTTTTTCATCAAAAACCCACTATTTCATCACATATGTGGGTAGATTATAAATTGGATTATTCTAATTATATGAATTTAATTTAGAAATATTAATTATATATTTTTAATCCAAATAATTTTTTATTATCTAATATGGTAATATAAATTTCTTCACCAAATTAATAGTTAAAATAGTCATGATTTATTACAATGGTTAAGGTAAAAATCGGTTTTCTTAAGGAAAAACTAAAATGATAGGGGTTTAAATAACCCAAAAACATATCATATTTTTTTATTATGGATATAATTTCACATTTTACAATCCCAATATCCATTCTATTTTTAATTATTTTTCATTCCACATTATCATTTAATATTTTTTTTGAAATTCCCATGTAATTTCTATGAGGGTTCCCTTTACCCATTTTTAATGTTAACTCAATCACCTTAAATCATTGCACACCAAAATCCCATTATCATGACTATGAAATTTTATAATATCCTTCAAAAATAATTATAGATATTCTAGAGAATATGTTCGTCTAAAAATAAAATTCCCAGTGTCCTTACGACGAGATCCGAAGGTGGTGTCCCTTAGATAAGTAAATTATCATACAAAATACTTTTCATTATCATTATTCATATCCCAAATTTAATTTTGTCATAACACATAATATATAAAAATACCTTTACACTCAACATAATTAGATTTTATTTTATTATTTAATAATATTTATCCATCTCCACTTCCAGCCTATGTGAAAAATATCACTGATTAAGTGTTTGGGGGACTATGACAATGAGAACAGAGGATGTTTGTTTTCTATAACCACCATTCGTGGATGGGTATAATATTGTATTTTACAAATACATTCAAAATATTAATGTTATTATTCTTAAATAATTTTAATAACACATATATCTTTTACATTTGATTTTGTTTTAAATATGATAATGTTTATTGTGTGTAAGACATTTCATTGTCTTGCGAAGCCGTGTGATTTGTTTTCCACATTTTCATTACATATAATGAATAAGAATAAAAATAATGAATATATGTGATATATATTACATGATATTAATTCTTAAAATTTAATATATCACTACATTACATAACATTTCACTCAATGGAGTAATGATATTGTCGCTCGTGTGTACATATGGACCATAATCTCTTCAAAGTGATCATATTCACATTCCTTGTTGAACATTTATAAATGAATCTCAAAATTTATATATAGGGGAAATATTATTTTTATGAAATAATAACCACTTTTGATATGAAATATAAAAGTCCTATCTACGTGAACAAGAACTTTCAGGCCAAATAACATATGATCAAAAAAAGTTAAAACAAAAAAACAATGAAAAAAATGATATATTTGTAGTAAAAGGGTTGTAAAAGGTAATATTAGGATCATAACCGATATTATAATAATTAATATGTTTCATTTAAAAATTAATAAAATGATTTAATCCATAATTTAGTAGTTATATACATGTAAAAAGGTAATTGGACCGGAGGTAAGGGTTTTTTCCTCACTTTAACTTATATGAGACATATTCCATATTCACCAATAATTTACATTTTTTGTGCGTATACTACACTATAGATATTTTATATCATAACTATAATTATCTTCATGGTTTTTAAAAGTTAATTTTATTATATTAAATTCATTCAGCTTATGATTTAAACAATATCAATTTAGTAATGGTTTATTTCACAATCACATCATTATTCTGGATTGTTTATGGTTAAATCTCATATGGAGTAATTATTTGATATTTATAATTTTGAATTTATCTATTTTTAAACCTTATATCTTTATTATCTTTTTCATGTAGTAGTTAAATTTTTCATCTCATTGGTAATTAAAAATATTGAAAAATATTAATTAATAAAATATAACTATATTTCACTCTTCAGCTAAAAACAATATATTTATCAAAATATATGTTTTATAAAAATGATTTGAAAAACAGTTTTTAGAATTTCAAAATTTTCTATTAAAAAAAATCCCATTTGTTATTCATATTTTTTTTTAATTAAATGTTAATGTCTTTTTCAAAAAATATCAACTAACATATTACAAAAAATTATAAAAGATTCATTATTTTATCATGTATGGAATGAACATAATTTCTAACAGTAATGAAAAATAATTTTATTAATTATTATATTATATGTTTAAAAATTTTAATTTCTATGAAAATTATTTTCTACAATTTTATGAACATAAGGTTTTAAAAGGGGTTAAAAATTGGATGGATTGGTTTTTAAAAATGTATAAAGTGTATTTTATAGGTATTGATATTTATTAACGATATAAAACCTCAATATTAATTTTTGATAAACTAACAATAAGATGTTTATATTCCATACTTCTTATTTTTCTTAATGTTTTTTTTCTTTGATTGACTATGGATGTATAATGTTGATACAATTAATCATTTTACTTTATATTTTTTATAATTATATTTAATTAATAGGGTATATATTAATTTATATATTTTGGTTTATCTATAAGAATTTATACTGAATATGCTTCAACCAATTTATATGTGGAATATACCATACATATTAAGACACACACATGGCCAAATATATCCCCTCGATTCATCGGTATGTCTTATGAGACCAACTAGATTGGGTTTTGGCCCAAGTATTACCAATTTATTTATATTTATTGGCTCAAGGCATCGACATTATGTATTACATCTCAAAAAATATTAGTTAATATGAATTAGTTTATTGATATTCCATGTTATTATTTGATTATGTATGATATAAATAGTTTTTAATCATTCACAGTGATTATTTATATGGAGTTAATTTTTTTATATTTTATTCCTAAATTATTAGGATATAATTAATGATTAAATGGAGTATATTTTGTTTTTTAACTTTACATATTTATTATATAATATTCACATAATCTTAAATACTATTATAATTACTAGGTATCTAATCTCATCCATTTATTTACATTTATTTTCCCTAGTACACTAGGATGTTTAGTATGATTGATATGTATTAATATGCTAAAGTTAATGTCGATGTTCTCAAAGAAAAATATTTCATTATTTTATTTTTTAAAAGTAATGATAATTCAATAATTCTTTTGGATTAGTATGTCTAGTAAATTATTGAGTCCGTTAATATGTGATTCCTTGTACCAATTGATAATGTAATAAATTAAACACTTGCGCGAGGTTACTCGGTTTGAGTTTCTACATAAATATTATTTAACATAATGATTATAATGTATATTATTTAAAAAAGATAAAATAAATAAAAAAATGTATGGAGGACTTATCATTTGTTGAGTTTCTGTTAAATGTCTCCTTGACACTCTAATTGTTGTTCATATATCACAATTTATATAACATGATTATATTATATTAATTACATGACCTATTTTGTTAAATTATTAAAAACATATTCCATGAGAATTCAATAGATATATGAATGATCTTTATTATGGATATATAAATAACTGAAATTAAAACAAAATCCATTTCAAGGATTATCTTAGATTTGATAACACTATAATCATTTTTTTATATCGAATAATGTCTCATTCGAAAAAATAATCCACTGATGACACAAAGGGATAGTATATATCTGATGAATAATAGATTCATCCAGAATAGTTCATGTTTTTATAATTTCTTGATCTCCACAACTTTTTTATTATCTTCATATATATTTAAAAAGTATTGTTTTTCTTGATTTCATTACAATGGAAGGTTATGTAATGGTGTGAATATGGGATTTTTAAATCTTATTATTCAACCTATTAAACATTTTCTTTCATATTTTATTTTCCTATGTGTCTTCTAGTTTTATAATTATGTATTGGGAGGGTGGAATTAATGATAATGTTTTCTATTTTCAGCATGGATCATGTAATTTTTCATGTATATGGAATAAATATGTAGTTTTTATAGAAAAATATATTACTAATTGAACATCTATATAAAATATTTATAAGATATATTGGATAATAAATGTAGTTATATATTCTTCTCATCTACAGAACCAACCCACATGAACTAGGGGACCTCAATATAAAGATCAATTTGATTGAAATAACCATGATCAATCCATATATTATATATATGATATTTTTGATGTATTGTGGTCAAAATAATAAATTTTATAAATACAATTGGGGAATTGACATAGTATGTAAAACTAAGATGAAGGTCTATAAATTAATTCATTTTAATAATATTTGATGGGATTATGATGTACTTGTCTTACATTATCTAAATTAATCCTAAATTATTATTTGTAGACCATGTATAAGGATTTCTAAATATATCGGAATAATTAAATTTATTTGTATATTTTTTATTTCCAAAATAAATATTAGAACTATTTTTTTGGAATCGGCAGATCAAGATACACTAATATATTAGTAAAAAGAATATCTCATAAACATAACCAAATGGAAAAAATTGTGGGCTCGTAATTAGAAACATTTTCTTATAATTATTTTTATCCCATTCATGTAAACATATAATAAATAACATGCCATATAAAATAGGGGAGGAAGGGAACTCAAAACTATATTGAGGGTATTAGTCTAATTAATAACCTATCTCATGATTACATAATAATTCATTACAAACAATATATTATTATTTTAATTTTGTGTAATTTTCATATTGTGGGGATTAATGGAAATTTTGAATCTAGTTAAAATGAACCCATGTTTTCGAAGACAATAACAAAAACTTTTGATGGAATTAATGAGGTATCCATGTGGACTAAAGGAGGATTAAATTCCTCTATAATTACAATCATTGGTTTCAAATATCAATATAAATATTGGAACATTAGTGGAACATCCTTACACAAAATCAATGTAAAAACCATATAATATGTTATTGATGAATTGAACCTTTTTATTTATTAATAAGATAAAATAATTATATAATGTATTAATGATTTGTTCTAAGAGTCATTTTTTGCATCGGGGAAATGGATAAACATATATGGAATTTGATGGGAGAATTGATTTAGATGAATTAAAGTGGGGGTATCAATAAATAGTGGGGAATGAACCACCAAAACATCTAAATATTAATTATTATGCTATATGGGTTGTAATATTGTCTATAAAATGTACGTATAATAACCATAGTTAATTAATAAGAGAAATTTTATGGATCTGGAACTGATTATAATCAAATATAATCATGTGGATGTGAATAAAATAATATACGATCCAGAATAGGATATGATTTAAGATTAGCATCATTTCGTATTAGTTCCCATTATTTTTTTGGATAATGATTTGTTAGAGAGGAAGGATAAAATATAGAAAGGAAAGGATAATACCCTTATTATATAGAGAACCATGGATCAATTTTAAATTACCTTATTTATTAGTAAAAATATGTTTTTTTTAATTATCTAATATATAATGGGATGAAATAAACATTAAAAACTATTCAAGATCAATGTCGATGGACATAGGTAAATAAATATCAATCTAGATTAAAAAATATATAATAAATGATTTCAAACTTTTTGTTTTACAAATTTAGATTATATTTAGAATACCGAAATGGTTCCTATAATCGATCAGAGTGTAAAAATAATTGAGTAAAATATGATAATATTAGATAGAATAATGAATTTATGCATTAATGGATTCATAATTTTACATAGAAACATGGTTTCTAATTTAATTTTTTTTTTAAAAATATATTAGATTAGATTTTTTATTATAAAAGAATCATTAATATTAAACTTACAATGAATTCCCAAAATTAACATGGTCAGTATCAATTAAACCATTTGTAAGCCCAAAAAAACATGATACCATCGAAAATATTTAGGGTACAAATTTTAGTTCTTCATATGTGGATTTGAATATTTGGGAACCAATTTTTTTAGAAGAAACCTACGTGGCTTCATCCTATATAAAACATCCCTAGAAAACACAATTGTTTAATATATAATGTTAGTTTAATAGATATTAAATATTAATATTCTATATGTTATTATGAAATGATCTAAAAATGAGGGATCACCACATAGGATTATTACACTCATTATGGGAGAAATGGATAGGTGGATATGTCAATTTGTCCTGATTATTATTTTAATTGGAATAAAATATTTCAATAATAATTTTTATGGATTTGAATGAGAAGGAACACGATATTAAACTCTGATTCATTGAACATATCATTAAATAAAATAAAAAACATAAACAATAATAAAATAAATATCATGAAAGATAATTTATTCAAATTGATGAGGTAGTATAAAACAATGTGTCGTGTAATAAATTCTAATGAAATAATGAAAAAATTAATGATTATATGTTGATAACATAACAATTCAAAAATGTTCACTCTTGTCATACATTTGTAAGATCCACTAACACACAACTAGAAAAGATTTATTACCAAAATTAACTATCATCTCTATAGTAAAAAATGTATTAATATCTTATAATTGGTAATCTAATAGTTCTCGCATTTATTAATTTCATGAGGAAAGAATATTTTGATCTGTACTAGGATATTTATGTTTTGGTTGATTCATATAATATTATTGAATTGATTTAAAAATTCTCACAATAGAACCTATTTATATGAAAAATATTATATCCCACAGTTATATTTACAAACAAAACATCCAAATCTATTTGATTAATAAATAATAAAAATATGAAAATATTATATAGATTTTAACTATATGATATTAAATTATAACAAAACATGTATAAATCTTCTATATATGAAGAAATCGACTCACATTTCCATTTAAATTCGAAAAACTAAGAGACTACATAACAAAACTACACTATTTTAACAAAATGGTTAACTTTATTCTTGATAGAATCATTCCCCCATACCTAGATCATTAATCTATGATTCAAATCCATAAAAAACTACCCATCCTAATGATGGGATCACAAAACTAAATAGTGATTCCATTTCTCAAGACTGTTACCTCAACGAAATTTCTATTACAAAATATTAAAATCTTCTTTTATTAGTATAAGAAATAATAATAAATTTTGAAAATTATATTTCATAATATTTACATATTAAGGAAAATACCCATCTTAAAATTCAACAATGGATGTTTGTTTAAATCAACACTTACAAAAAATCGTTATCATATTGGTTCAAATAAATTAATATTTATATTAATTTTCATGAAAACCCAAGATAAATAATATATCTCAAATAATAACAGAGCATGTTATACTACCCACAAAAAAGTTATTAAAAAGATTAAAACATTGTTTCTCAATATAATAAAATTAGTATAATTTACTTATCTTTATATAGAGATAACATAATTTATCATAAATATTTCACTAAATATTACCCAATATAATATTTATGGTTACTATAAAGTATAAATTAGATGAGAGGAATTAAATAAGGTAATATAGATTAACATAATTTTCAATCTAGGATTTACTAACAATGATTGGAAGTGAATGATAGGGAGACAAAAAATTATCTAAAATAAAATATATACTTTTGAAAAGCATAAATAATATGTGGGTGCTATAATGGATAAATATCAGATAGTTAATTTTAAATACTAATTTTTTGTGATTTTTAATGCATTATTGATTGTCATTAAAAATATAATAAACAATGAATAATTTATAAATTCAAATATATTCAAGGAATATATAAAATTCATGTTCACTGTTGAGGCATTGTATTGACCATGAATCATCTGTCCATTATCCAATATGAAGATTTTTATAAAATTCACTATTCATATTTTATTTTTTAATATAACGGCCAAAAATGCGCATTTAAAAAATCATAAAAAAAATTAATTTTCCACTACAAATGTCATGACCAGTCCCCCAAGGACCGTGTCGTGACTCATCCATGCCCGACTCTCGAAGGAAATGGGTTGGAAACTAGTATTGAAAGACACAACCTACAAGTGGTAAGAATTTTCATGAGTTCATATATTGACGCACATACAAACATGTCCCAGGAAAACTGGAAAAGAGACAATGCATTCTACTAAATAACCGCTGAGTGTAAAGGTACAAAAAAAAGTAAATGGGATATAATATTAACCAAATAATATAAAATTGCAACAAATACATGTAAAAGATTAATCTAAACCCATACTCTAAAAACATCACCTGATGGGTAAGTATAGAGTAGCTGCTAGAATCCATCGAACTGTGTCATGCCTAGCTGACCTCAATGGGAACCACCAAGTCCAAGGCCACCAAGTCCTCTTCCATGTCCTCAGTTATCTGCACCAGAGACAACAAGTGAAGCTGAATCCCATGTATGGGTGAGTAACAAAATAATCCGTATCAAGGAAAATCCAATTAGGAATGACAAAAAAGATATCCACCAGGAAACAACGACGCTTGATCACCAAACAAGATCAAAATGCAATGCAACTCAAACCATGTATAATCTGATGTTAAAAACTAATACAATCAGTCACATAACCGAACTCCATGGGATATTGGAGTTCTCCTCTCTAGTTAGTAATATGGGTATGATGTGTCACACAGAGTAGCTCCCCATAGTGGGCTTGTCGGGTCACATATAGTCGCTTATAAAAATCCTTAGACTAATGGGATACTAAATCCTGATGAGTACCATGGGTATACTGGGTCACATAGTGCTACTGACTCTATGGGCATGTTGGGTCACAATGACTGGCTTCCAACCATTTCTGTCATACTAAGGTACTCCCCCCCATCGACTATCGTGGGTCTTCCATGTCACACATAGCCGCTCCCCACCATGGGAATGCTGGAACACATAGAGTTTCTTCCCACTATTCTGTCATAGATGATCAACATATAGTTTCTTTCCAGCATTCACTAGGTCTCAGTCATCTATAGGATCTCTAGACATAGTGGACTGGATTCCAAAAGAACCACTTCTCTTGTAATTATTCATATTTTAATATTCTTGGAAGCCTCTATAGATCATGCCAAAAAAACTATCTTATCTAGAGGGTTCCATATCCTCAAACAGATCATAAACTAGATGCCCAATTTGAAGGATATTGATGTTTTTTTGAAAAGGGTATGTAGGGTCAGGGGCAGGGTTGAGCCGACCCGGCCCGGGGGTCTTCCGACCTAACTCGGATCCAACCCAGCCCGTTGGCCATAGGCCCATTAGACTATGGGTCTAACCCACTAGGATAAGGTCTATGCATTTCCTACTCTGCCATAGGCAAAATAGTTTCCCCATCCAGGAAGATCTGTAGCATATACGTAGTTCCATCACACGACTATTCAAACCCAGCCAACCATGTTTTCTGCATGCAGGTAGGGGACATAATTTCACGAGGACACGTTGTATGTGGTTGTTGGACACATTCCTATAGCAGGCCTGAGTGTCGGTGGCTCCTGCAACATCAATTCATCCTGAGATGGCCATGACTGATGCCTCTAGCATGCAATCATGGCATGCCACTGCCCACACATAACTACCATTGTGGTCCACCACTGGTGATCGCACTGCCATGCCCACTTTTTTGGTATGTTTTTTCTGCCGCTAATGCCTTCAGACTCTGTGGGATTCCATCTTCCCTACAACGGCTTCGAATCCTCCATTCTGTCATCTCAAAGATGTGGGGATAAAGAACACATAAAAATGCATAAGGAATAGTTGATCAATCCTTGTTCATTTAGGCCATTATCTTCAGTGTAAGAGGATTAGAAACATGAGATAACTGTTTAAAGTTCTATCATGATTAAACAATCCAGATACATGAATCCCTAAAAAATGCACCCTTCTACAAGAATGTGTGATCCTTGGGTCATCTTATTTGTCAGTTAAGCAATGTTCTTCATTTTATAACATTGAATGGGGATAGATAAAAAAACCCCTACCTTATTGGAGTTCGTTGTTGAAGTGATATGAACGTGGGGATTCATGTTCTGTTGGAGTTTGACACTCTCTGCTCCCATTATTTGAAATCCTTCAATGTCGCTGGTTATTCCCCATTTTTGGAAATTCATCATTGAATAAAATTATCACTATAAGTTATTTAGAGAAATTTCCACCCTTTGATCTGGATTTCTCCAAAGAGTTAACACATTAAATGAAAACATGTTGTAGCCTTTATGTTACGTTGTGTCGTCACGTTGTTACGCTGTTTCATTTTCGAAACAATGTATTTGTTACACCTTATTTAATGTGTCATTATGCTTCAAGTTTATGATCCATTAATGTGATTTATTTAATTATAGTTTTCTTCTCTTTTTCATCGCACCACAGTGTAACCATCCAATAGTTGGAAAAATAAATATAATAACATTTAAGTTATTTTATAGTTTTATAAAAAGTCTGAATATTATCATTTATGGTAAACCCTCTCTATACGATGTAATATCAATCCTAGGTGAATACTACCATTATGAGTTCAATAGTTCCCTTATATTTTTGATCTCAGCACTAGTTTAAATGTTTGAAAAAACCCGTTCACACATTTATTTGAATGAACATACAAAATATGCGTATTCTATTCTTGGCTCACTGGGAATTAGAATCAGGTGTCGTCAAAGCATCTGGTATAGAAATAATTCTATATAATTTAAAAAACTACATTGAATTTCCTGAACATTACATCTAAGTCAAATTATAAATTAAAAAAATTTGAAAATTAAAAAAAATTCAACTGTATTAGTAATATAATGTAATATATTTTTCTAATATTATTTGGAATATGTATCATTCATCATGAAACATGATTCATTTTATCATGGAGTTGATTCAAAAAATTTATGAAAATATAAAAATGTTTTTATGAATTAGAACATGTTCCATGAGAATGGAATCCAAATAAGGGATTTTTTTATGAATATTCTATTAAATCATTTCCTATTTATTCAAATCATCTATATAAATTTAAATTTAATGAAAATTTTATTATACAGGTCTATTATAATAGAATAATATGTATTGGATCAATAAAATAAAATCTCATGGATTATTCCAATTTAATGAAACTTTCATTCTAAATTTCTATGATTGGTGAATTTACAGTATTCCTAAAAAAGTAAAGATAATTATTTTTTACAATTTTAATATATTTTTAAAAATTTAAATGATGTATGTGGATACTAAAAAAATCAATATAATTTCTATACCAATGATTCCCATGATTGGTGAAGGTGGAAAATTAATTTACATATTAGTGAATATTTGATCATTTATAATTCAATTGAATTTAATGTCAAATTAGTTGAATATTCTATTGACCGCCCATAATTAAAGGTATATTATTTAAAAAAATGTTGTTTATGTTTCTATTTTGTTTTGAAGGGATTTAAAATGATTTTTACAGTGGTTATGAATGTTTGGGAAATTATTGGTGCACCTTTGGAAGAAAATATTATGTTGGAGTTTGAGTCCAATTTGACTGCGCATGTGAAAAATAGTAATATCAAAATTCATAAATTGATTTGTGATGATTGTGTAATAATTGTCTATGGAACACTAGGGGTATAGTTATGAAATAATTCTAATGGATACATCACTAAAAAAATTCATGAACAAGGTTGGTTAAAAATGGAATGAATTATTTCAACAATCCTTAGTGTATAACCATTGTTTGTTTATAAAAACCATTTCATCGAAGGCACAATGATTGTGGCAGACACCACCAGATCATGGTAATAAGAGAATGATTTTTTTAAATCCTTGATTTGAGAAATTTTTTTGGGTGAGGTTATATATTCTCATTTGATTTTCATGGAATGGTTTGTGTTGATATATATACTTGATCAATCACCTAAAAAACAATCTATGTATCTCATTGATTTGTCAATAGAATCATAAAAAATTTGATGATAGATCATGGTGATTCTTCTTTACCTAAATATAATCTTTCTCGGTGTCATTGGGGAATTCTCTCTCTCAATCTCTCCCATTATTTGGTTTTAATATTGAGTGAACTAAGATTGTTGATTCCCTCATTCCCATATTCTTTTTAGAACATGAAACATTAGTTTTAGTTAAATGGGTTTTCTATATTATCATGAAATAATATGATGTTTTCTTTTGAAAATACATTTCTATTTATGAATTTAAAAAAAAATTAGACTATTTCTAGAAATCGACCTTTTATTAAATTGTTTTAAATTATTGATTTCATTTAATGGAAATTTTTTATTAAATTTTCTAAATAATAAATAGATTTTCATAAATTAATTGGCTTGAGAACATTGAATAAACATGGAATATAGTGGTTCCATATTACATATGATGATTCCTTGTTGGGTCTATCCATAGGATCGATGTCATTAGGGTACCATGGATTCATAGGAAATTAATTACTTGACTAATATGATGGAAATATTATTTCAATTTTTGATTTATCCGAGTTAGATTCATGCATATGTGGATGCGATGGTAATTTTGTATTGTGTATGGGATGTTGATTGATTTACTGGATCGAATTTTGAAATTAATTAAATTTATTTTCTAAACAAAATTATTTATCACATATGTTTTACATGTATATCAGACTATTTAGTAACATTTATTGGCCTTAATGGTGTTCATGGGGTACTTGTTGGGGATTTTCAATTCGGTTGGGTATATATCCCCTATATATTTATAGTGGTATGTATGTATATATTATTTTTAAAGACAAAAGTATATGAAAATTATATTATTTCTGAAGTGGATAATATTGATACCAAATTCTCAAAAGGGTGGTATTTAATTTGTGAATTTCATTATGAGTGGTTTAATTGATGCCAAATTATTGTTGATTTGTCATGATACCATTTATATTTTTTCTCAATGTCATATTTCACTTGTTATTTAACATTGATAATGTTTTATATTATATTTTTTGAATTTAATTATATATATATATATATATCATTAATCATATAGTTATTTTCGTTTTTTTCATTAATTAAATGAATGATTGGGTTTATAAAATTTAAAAGAACCACCAAGGAATTAACATATCAAGTTAAATTTATTGAATTATTTTTTGTGGATGTCACCCATGGTTACTATAAAATCATATATTTACAACCCAATAGTTTATATCACGAGGGTACAAATTTTAAGAAGTTTGGTTAGTTCCCCATTTTGGATGGTTGGAAGGGTATTAGAAATGTTGGACAACAAAAAAGAAACAAATTAGTATATAGAAAATAATTTTATATATAACATCATGTTATAAGGGATTTTGGTATACAAAATTGTTTTAATAGAATTATTTACTTTTTTATTATTTTTTCTTTGGTTTAGTCAATGATTGAACAATATGATGAATTGATAATCAAATTTTTCACTTGGAAAGTATTTCTCATTTTGGGATTGTTAATTATTGGAAATTAGTTACATTGATTGTTGTTTTTTTATGATTTTTCATATCCTTGGGCTTCCATTTACTTGTTTATTAGTGACTAAGTAGTTCTTATGATAATATATAACTGGGATTAGATAAACAATACCAAAAATTGAATGTGTAAGAATTAAATAATTTTGGTTTTAATATAATATTAAGTGAATTAATAAAAATAGAATGTATTGTTCAATAATTTAAATCTATTGATAAAGGAAATATAAATGGGAAACCATGATATTTGAATCGTTATATTATATTTCTGAAATATATTCCACTAATCATTTCTGGTTTTCAGGATGTAAACGTCGAAGCATGAAGTAACTGAATAAAATAAATCTATTATTTTCATTGAAGCCTATCTGAAATAGTGTTCAATTTAGACGCATACATGCTGGAGAATCTCATAGGACAATGGTTGGATTTATCTATTTAAGATAAATTTTTTCATGATTTTATATGGGATGGATTGAAATAATTTTTCATCAATAATTAATTCCCACAATCCTTAAACATAGAAAGTGTAAAAAAATTATCCAATCATAAGAATGAAGTTGTTTAATTTAATTAATATGATTCTATATTTGGGATCTTAGTTTAGTTTTATACATTAGTGTTTACAAGAAAATCCCTGAAGTAACACAAACTCATGTCTGGACTATGGATATAAATTTATAATAATGTGAATGTAAATTATATAACTAAATATATGGATTTGTTTAATGGTGATACAGTGGAATTACTGCTATTACTGGGAAACCCACAGCAGTAAGCACCATTTTCTAAACCCTTAATAGTGAGAAAACTAATGTTAGTAACACATATTATAGGGACACATAGTTCCAAGAATTAAAAGAATCTCATAATCAGCCCTCTTGATCAGTTAACCTTCTATTACTCGCATCTAGTATTCTGATATGATTCCAATGGGGTTTCTAATAGAATAAGAAGAGGGAAAATTTGACACCACCCAAATAATGTCACAAATTTAATAAAAAGGGGAATTTTTTATTATTAATACTATAAATCTATAGTATGTCATAATGATTACCACTCATATTTGTTATATTTATAATATAATTACTAGTTGATCACATGAAAATTACTTTTTTCCTTTAAAAAAATTTATATATTGAAAATCATGTTACACATTGAATCATCAACAAAGGAAAATTCATTGGGGAAGCATAGAATATTGAGGAATGCCTAATATTTTGTATGGTGTTTAGAAGATCATCATGTAAGATTATTCATGAACATTGACTAAATTATGTATAATTCTACATATCTCATGTATTGTACATGTTCAACATTCTATCAGGGAATACCAGTCATTTATTTCATAAATTATCATTGAGAATATTGGGTTTCATATCTTTATTATGCTACATGTGATGAGTATCTGAAAAAATATTTAGAATTTTGAGATTAATGTTTCCTGTGAATAATTGTTAGATACTCATCTATAGAGTCCTGTTTTTTGGGTTTATTCTGTTTAAGATATATATATCATTGAAATAATCCTAGGAATAAATTTGGTAGTTGTATTCAATCATGATTTTGATTATTATGTATGCTGAATGATTTTTACATATTCTAATGGGAATGTGAGTTTCTTTAATAAAGCTAGGGATATGAATTTTCTAATATTGGTATATTTTGTACAGATGGTTAGAATTTTTTTTATTAAATTATAAAGGAATCTTTGGTGACTAATTCTAATAATTAAAAAAAATCATATAATTGTATATCATTATCCGGATGTTTTTATTAATAATTTAACTAGGTTTCCATCAAAAATGTCAGATGAATTATTTATTGATATCCTACTAGAAACTAGTCATATTTCAGATCTATTATATATTATTGAACAAAAAACATTTGGTAATTAATGACGCATTTAGAGTAATTGAAAATAAAATGATTCATAATACGGTGTATATCTCTATAGGTTTGTCATGTTATATTACAAAATATGGCAGAAGGTTATTTATGAATATTTGTGGATTACTATAAACTAAATAATGTTATGATAAAGAATAGATATCCTCTCCAATTAATTGGTCATATTATTGATCAGAATAATGGATCTCAATGGTACTATAAGATTGACCTAAGTTCAATGTATCACCAACACATTGATTGGAATACATATATTCTAAATATATCATTCATGATTATATTTTAAGTCATTATGAATATTGTTTCATTAACTTTGGTCTTACTAATTCAAAAATATTATTTATAGTATATATGAATTTATTCAAATAATTTCATATAGAATAATTTGTTCTGGTATTTTTGGATAGAATTATTGTTTTTTCCTAAATGAAAAATTACAATGGTGTACATTATCTGAAAATTTTGAGCTCCTTTACTAATCATAAATTTTATGAAAAATTAGAAAATATGATTTATAGATACAATATTTACCCACCGTTGGGAATATATATTCTATGAATGTAAAATAAATATACATCGAGATCACATAACCATTCATTACTTGGAAACCAGTGAATGACATCATTTTTATATTCATAATTATGGGATTATCTGGATATTAACATCACGTCATTTGAGACCTTTCACATCTGAAATATCTTATGAATGTGTTAAAGATAAATCGAAATCAATTCCAATAGAGTTATTATTTCTAATAATCTATTTTACTGGATATATAAAGGATCACATTGAAATCATTTCATGTCACTCAAAAACAGTGGTATGGTTTTTTGGTCTATTATGTTGTGTTTTATTATAGACTCATTTTTTTCTAAATAATTTGTACCATGATATTCCCATTAAACTAATATTGTAAATAAATCATGAAATGAATTATTTAACTTCTGGAGTTTGAGGGGGAAGTGTTGGT
Organism: Viscum album; assembly: GCA_963277665.1. Taxonomy (NCBI): domain Eukaryota; kingdom Viridiplantae; phylum Streptophyta; class Magnoliopsida; order Santalales; family Viscaceae; genus Viscum; species Viscum album. The sequence goes on along the minus strand of OY728142.1, from coordinate 269,311,818 downwards.
TCAAATATTGAAAATAAGGAATCAATATCTTTTTGGTGAATGGTTTATCATGTTAACATATTATAAAATAATGATAAAATATTTTCATAATGATATTTGTATCCAACATAATGTTAATGTAAGGAATATATCCATATAATTAATTATTACAGGGTTTATACACATGGAAATAACGATGTCAAGGTAGATGGTATAATCTAAATATTGTATGAACAACTAAAAAGAGATGACTGTGTTTATTGGAAACTATTGAGTATCATTAAGGATAAAATTTAGATATTACTAAGCATAATAAATCTATAGTTATCATTCTATGGAAAATTATACATGATTATGTCAGAAAAGGTAATGAATAATCAATTATAAGATCTGGATTTCATACCAGTATATTATTTTTAAATATAGGGGATCCTATTAATTAATGATAAATATATTGAATTTATTTTTCTTATTTTCATGATCCAATAGTCATTCATCTATGTCATCAAGAAATAAATTCTTCTTGAAAATCATGAATATATGTGGGATATTCACAAATTCATATTAAAATTTTAAAAATAACTGTTCAACCATTTATATAGGTAATGATTAAAATAAAACGAGGTTATTTTTTTTACACAATTACTTAACTATAAAAAAATTTAAGAGACAAAATGAAAAACATGTATGCTTAAATCATTTCCTACTCCATATACAAATGGGAAATAATTATTTTTTTATATTTCCACTAGTTTAATAATAAATAATCAATTTAATTACTATATCTCATAATTTAAATCACTATATAAAATTTCAAACCAATTTATTAAAATACATGATAATAATAAAATAGACTAAGTAAGAATTTTCAACATTTTCATGTGGTAAAATTGCATATAATTTCGATTTTGATCATCTCCAACCAAGATCATCAATTTACCTCTCATTTTTTGCATTATTTGAAAAAACGATATGAAAACCCAGTGAAAGGTTTGCATGAAACATCATCCTCATATGAACAGGAAATAAAATCATATGATTTACATATTATAAGATATGATTAGATCTTTCTTCCTGATCTTTTAGGGAATATGGATATATTATATTCAATTATGGGAGTTCTCATATAATAATAGTTATAAATCCTTGATACATATGTCTATTTTCTTGTAATATAATAATATTAATTATTTTTCACAACTTTTTTGAAAAACATAAAAATTTCAATACTTTGACCATGTATTGTTTTGGAGACTATAGAAAATATTTTGATGACCATGAAATGGATGGATTTGGCCCAATATGTAACACCCTGAAATTTTGGGAATTATTATGTATTAAAATAAATTTAATATTTGTATGCATTTTGTCAAACACAACAAACTTTTTAGCATATATTAAACTTATCCCTGAGTGCATATTTCTTTACATTCAACACAATGTCTGGCTTATGTAACATGCAACAAAAACTATACATAAAACTCAACATGCTAATAAAATAATATTATTTAATATGATAGTCATATCTCTCTAGTGGAATGGTGGGTATGAATAGGATTAATTAAAATATTAAAATATATGGTATACATGAATTTATAATATATTTACATTAATGATTAATTAATTTAATCTGAAAATAAAATATATTAGAAAAAATTCGAAATGTTTTTTTGAAAAAATATTTTTTTTGCACATAAACTTATTTTACCTCAACAAATTATGAGAATTACTTTTGATTACTGAATGTAATAAAATATTCATATTATATTTTCATTCCAATTTATCACATTGATTTTATGTGTCTTCTATAAATGTTATATGAACAAATCCTTTTTTATGGTAAAAACTATATTTTCTAAAAATTCATCCTCTCACCTATCATGAAAAAATATTAAAATTAAATTTTATAATTTCCAAAAACTAATTTGATATTAAATTAAATATATAAATAATCATTTAAAAGATATTTTAGGGTACAATTTTTATAAATTTTCTTGAATATCAATTTTACGATGAATTTTTAAAAAATACTAGTATTTATTATGAATTGTAATTTTAATTAATGCATTTAAACACCTACAGAGATAATATGGATTTAAAATAAAAAATTTCCAAATATATTTATATTAATATAATTTTTTCTATAGGAATCAATTTAATATTTACTTTTTTATATATACACATTCTAATCATTTGAAAAATTTCTCTTCGGAAATCCATATTCTCATCACATCTATGAGATTGATTTTAATTTTTTTTATTTTATGTCTTCCATTTGGAAAATTAAAATTAAATATTTTTAATAGGGATAATTTATGTTAAATGATAACGTTATGTTTTTGTATCATAATTACTTTTAAAAGAACTATAAAATTTATTTTTCCTCTAGTGAAAATTGTATAAGTAGGGGTTAGAGTGAAAGGATAATGTGTAAAATGGGCAAAAAAAATTTCCAACACAGATATCATTGTAATATTTTGTCCATAAAATCTATATTTAGTGATAATAACAATTTTTTTTATCATTTTCGAATGTGAAAATAATTGGTATATATTTTTCATTTAAAAAATTACAAGTTTTTAACTCAATTCACAAATAAAAGGTCACCCCTCTCCTTTTGTTTTCACACATACATTAACCATTGATTCATAGAATACTTACTCAAATAACTTACATACTTCACCCTATCATAATATAATCCCTATATGGTTCTAAAATCTGACCTATGAATCATTTTGGTGCTAACCAAAAGAAGATATCCAGAAATGATCTAATATCCCTCAAAATGCATTTTATTTTCTTTCTTTCCCACGACCATTAGTTATTATGAAAACATGATGATGTTATAACCAAATTATCTTCTATATAACAATGTGTTATTATTAAAATTTGATAAAAAAAATTCCTATCATATTACTTCCAAAGGTATACACAATCATGATTCATGTATGGTAGACTACCGCTTTGGGAATTGATGTTATTCATTTTCCATTACCTCCTCTCACAGTAGGATGTAATGAAGAATTTAATGATTATTTATTATTTATAATATATTATTTTACACTATAATTATAATACGATAGCATCCTTCTTATCTACAACACTTCTGGGAACTAATAACATTTCTCAAGTGTTTGTCTGACTACTACATCATTATCCAATGTGATGTGATTTTAAATTTCATTTTTCAGGGATAGTAATAAAGATAGATTAATTAAATATATATGGTATTTCTAAATTATTTTTACTTACTAAATTTTGATATAACATATAAGACCCTAAATTATTATTATTTTGAACATAATAATTTCACTTGTGTGTACATGTAACTATATCCTCATAAAGTGATGTGATTCAAACGTAACACGCGACTTACATAAAATTTAATTAAAATAATTTATAATAAATATATTCAATTTATATCTGTTATAAATATATCTAATTTTAATATACTATTTAATATATTTTTTTAAATTCATTTAGAAAATGGAATGATGATCAGGCATATGTATGGTTGGTATCGTCCTAATTTACCCCTTGTTTTAGGGTTAAATGGACGCTTGTAGTTTAGCTTGGGTTGTCGAATCCTTAGAGACCTATGAAGTAACCTATAGACACATACAATCTATGGATTGTTTTTGGATTTGATGTGGCCAAAATGTGTTGATTTTAGATGGGTTTTTGTGAATTCAAATAGAATTATGTGAATTTATGTTAATAGAATGGTTTGATCCGAGGTTATCACTTGGCTTGGATTTGATACATTCCTTTTTAAACTATTTTATTTTCATATATTTGATATGGGTTCGTTTAATAAGATCAAAAAACATCATTATTTCCATTTTCAATAACTAAAAACCATTATATCAATCCAATATACCCTTTGGGGGTCAAGGTTTTGCGAACTCCAATGTAAATGTTTGAATTAGCACTTGAAGTGTACCACCTTAAAATTTCAAAAGGGAAATAATGATTTAAAATCGTCAAATAAAATTCACAATTAAAATAACTGATTAGAAATTAATATACTAATAAATAAAATTCAATCCATCCCATTCATATTACCTTGGATCAACCCATAAGAGGGTTATACATCACTTGATTTTATGGTTTCCATGGATGTGGGAATTATACTCACGAGGGAGGAAATAAAAAAGTAAAAAACAATAAAAACAAAACAACAAATCCATAATTGTGTGAATAACTCACAAGGAATGGTGTGAATAAACTCACAACATTATGAAAAAATATAAATGTGATAATAAGAATAAAATAATTTGATAATTTGAATATTTTTTTATTGAAAATAATTTGATTTGAAAAACATAAGAATGAATAATAATAATACAACATCGAATGGGACGCCTATCATTTAAATGAAATAAAGCACTACCGATGATCAAATACTTCAACACCACTTCCTTAAATTGTATTCCAAGAGCCTTGGGTGGATCTCGTAACATTTAAAATCATTCCACATTAGTCTGGTTGGCCTAATGTGTTGGAAAGTAAGGGAGAGTGGACATATTTACCCTTGACATGAGGTAAAATCCGACATGCATCGACCAAATAGAGGCTCCTAAATTTGCATTTATATCGAAGAAATAGAGTGGTATATATAAGAATAAAATGTATACCTGATGTATTCTAACCTCCAATTAAATTTTAGCTCAAATAGATTGTTTGTTTGCAAGATATGAGTATAATGTTAGACTGTTTATCTAGGTCGTAGAATCTAGCCCAGAATTTTAGATCCAACATGGGATGCATGGAACTCCATTAAAAAATATGAATTATATCTATTAAAATTTGTTTTAAATGTTCTCTATGAGTTCTTCTATCTTTAGTTAATTTTTTGGAATCATTGGCCTCTGATCCTGGCCACAACAATATCTTTATTGGGCTGCTTTCCATTTTACATCACCCAAAATGTGATTCCATAAAAGCCCATATCGGTGGTCTACCAATGTGAATCTAAAATAACTCCAGAATCATGAATTGTTACTTATATAATTGGATAACTAAGAACAAAATATAATAAAAAAATCAAGATAATTTTTTATTTTGTGATGTGTTCAAATATGTACTATGTAATGGTGAACATAAACAAGTAATTACAATCATTATGTGAAATAATGTATAAATAGTAAAATGCACATAATATGGTGTTTATGAATAATTAATCTCCTAGATATTATAAATATTAACAATGAATATTAGCATATTTTAATGTCTAATGACACCCCCAACTTGATTTTTTCTAGTCTCGAGAAAAATATATGTCTAAAATGTAAAATTTGAAATAAATTTTCCAAAAACATGTTAATATACAATGATCACCAAAAACCCTTAAACCAAACAATCATAAAACCCCTAAAAATCATTTAATACAACATTGTTTCATATGAACATCCCAATGCCAAGCCCAATTATTTGTTCAAATTTATCTCAATATTTCATCCAAAATCAATTATGCATGATGATGTGTTATGTATGATAATAGGCATGGGGTTCATCTTTATTCAAGGAGGATATTATGGAAGCACTATGTGGAATCACATTTCAATATTAAGATGAGTATTCAATTTTTTTTAATATACATATTTTTTAGTTTTTTTTGTAATTTTTACATTGTAATTGAAATTGAACACAATAGTTTCAAACCCATGTAGTGAGACTTTGCCGATGACTACCATGATCCATGAAATTAGGGAAACAAATTTAGTCCACATAGTCAAGAATTATCTTGAGTTAACTAAGTCAATAAAAGTCAAATTACAACATATAAAGATAAAATTACTAACTCTGGGCTAGAAAATTTTGGTGTCACGATTTCCGAGTTCTGAAAACCTCACCAGAATTCATTTCATTTCCCTACATGTAAATTTATCATTTTTTTATTTGTTTTTATTGAATACACATTTTAAAACAAAAATTATCACCACCACTATGCTATTTATTTGGGGGATCCCATGAACTCACTCTAATACCCCACTATCATATGGATGTGTGTCTTGATTTTTTTATTTGGATGAAAATATAAACGATGAAATATCACAATGGACAACCAAAAATTCCAAAATCACTGTAAATAAAATTATACATGCATTAAATTCAGAATCTGGGTATGCTAAATAATTTGATATTCTATTTCACTGTTTTCAATATGTGATATCATGTTCAATGTTAGTGGAAAATTTACTTCCATTTACAAATATTTTCTTTCACAGGGATGTTTTTTCATTATTTTCACCTCTCACCAACAGAAAATAACACTTTCCCATGTGTTGAAAAAAAAAATTAAATTTATAAGGGGTAGAAGAGATAAGATAAGTTCTAAAAAGAATATCGAATAAGAAACATAGAGAAAAGTCTTCATGTTTTTAATTATGATGTTCATGACAATCCTCATTGCACTACTGAACTACATGTCACTCAGAGAGTTCCATAGCGGAACAAGTGAAAAGAAACTAAAAAATTAATACAACGCAATATAAAAAAATTAAAAGGACATGTGATGATGGTTCTTCCTTCATTTATTTTTTTTACAAACAAATCAAAATAAAATAAACTAATGATACTTTATCTTTGTTTTAAATTTATGGGTAAGGTATTACTCAGTGATCACACCATGTAACACAAATTAATATGGTACTAAACATTCATACACATCTGTACTCATAATATAATAACAAGTTAAATGTCTGAAGTACCATCATATTCAATTTTTTTAAATATTTTTTTATATCATTCTTTTAACCTATAAACACATAAAATATAAATAAACTAATGATACATTGCCTTCATTTTAAATTTCTAGGTATGGTATTATTCGGGCATCACACGACGTGTCACCGAGGAATATGGTACTCCACTATCACACCCATCTATAATCGTAATAGATGAAATGGTCAATAGTCTATTGAAAAAATATTTATTTATTTATTTTATTTTTTAAAAAATATATATTAATAATTTATAAATCCTATATGAAAAATAAATATGATTATCATTGTTTGAAAACATGAAAACCATGGGTTTCCAGCTATGTAGTTCATTTGTTTAATGTCATTATTTTGACTTGACCCCCCCCCCCAACATACCCAATACAAACGTTCAACATTATAAAGCCCCCACAATTCATGATGTCTACTAGATTTAAATTTATTGTTTTATTAGAATTTGATTCATGTAAAATCCTTCCTTCTACAATGAGTATAAAAATACATGTAATGTCAGAAATAGTTGATCTAGTTTCCACTTTAGTCTTTCAAAAGACATAAATGATCAATATATATTTTTTGGCTTCAATATAAGAATGATTTAAAATTGAAAGGTCATGATTATACCATATAAAGTGATACTTGAGTGGTTATATATGGAAAATAATTTTGAGCTCGGTTAGACTAGGATATTTAGACAGAGGTTTATATTTTGAATCAATCTCAGTATTATTTTAAAAAATTCTCAAAATAATTGATTCATTTCGAATAGAAGATTGAACCATAAAATTGGAATGATCAGTGTTAGGAATTTGTATGGACTCAATGCTTGTGATTTTTCTCAATGGTTTAGTGATTATTATTCGTTAAATATCAATGAAGATATACTTAGGAGACTCAATCCATGATGCCAAATTCTCCTCATTTGAATCCATAAAATCAATTTAATCTTAATTTAAATACCCATTAACAATTATATCATCCTCTTCTTATATTACAAATGAAAATATTGGTTAATTAGTTAATTTATGTGGGGTTTTTGGTAAACAAAAAACATCAGATAAGGTTATGGAAGGGATGGTAAATATAGTGTTGGGTTCCTCACATGTTTCAATGTTTTGTAGTTATAATCTCAATGTTGAATCATCCAAATAAATTTTATACATTATTTTATAGAAAACTTTATGAAATATTTGGGGATTTGGATGGATAGAAGCTAAAAAGTCATGTAATTACCTAATATTGATCTCTTCAACAATCCTAGTGTGATATAAAAATTTATCCTTTTAATATATATCATCTAAATGATTTTATATTTCACCAGGTGTTTGGTATTTAATAAATATTTTATGAAATAAATTTAATAATTTGGTTTCTTCCTAATATATATTTTCTATATTATTCCAAAATGGGTTTTTAACATGGTAATTTGGATGATACTCCATTGAAGAAGGCTAAAAGTTTTATTCTAGAATCATAGGACACACAAAAACATAAAGGGGTAAAGATAAGATACATGGGGGTGAGAATATAAACAGTGAGTTTATAAAATAATTCAACTGAGTACAATAAAAAATTTAGGTCCCCATATAAGTCATCAAAATTTTCTCTTCTAAAGATATAAAAAATATTTCAGGGTTAAGTGGGTTGTTGTAGTTTAGCTTGGGTTGGAAAATCCTTAAAGACTTAAGAATTACCCTACATACACATACATTCTATAGATTCTTTTTTAATTTGAATTGAATACCTCAAGTTTGTTTTATATGTGTTTAATTGAATGATAATAGGAATAGGGTAATTCAAATTAAGAGAGTGAGTTGATCTGAGGTTATCACTTTGGGTGGATTTGATGTATTCATTTTTAAATTTTTTCTATTTCTTATATTTGAGATGGGTTCATTTAATAAGATCAACAAACATCATCACTTCATGGTTTAATACCTACACACCCTAATACTAATCTTCTACACACTTCTAGGATCAATTTTATGATAACTCCAAGGTAATGGTACGTATTATCACTTGATGTGTGTAGCCTTAAAAATAAAAAGAGACAAATAATTTTTAAAATCATCAAATTAAATTTTCTGTTAAAAGAATTGATTGGAAATTAATAGAGTGAGAAATAAAATCAAATAAATCTTCTTTATACTCCCTTGGTTCAACCAATAATATGGTTATCCCACCATTGATTCTATGGTTTCTATGGAAGCAGGAATTAGACTCATGAGGGAGGACTTGAAGACGCAAAAAACCAATAAAAAGAAAACAATAACTCCACCGTTGTAAGAATAATTTCACAAGGGTTGGTGTGAATAATTTCACACCACGAAGCATCAGTATCAATGTGATAATAAGAACAACATAATATGAGAATATGATAAATTTTTATGGAAAATAAGGTGATTTAATCAACATTCAAATGAAAAAATAACAATACAACATCAAATGAGAATCAAATCACATAAATGAAACAATGAACTAATGATTATCAACGCCTTCACCACCAATTGCATAAATATGAATTTAAAGAGGCATGGGTTGATATACCAATAGGAAAAATCATCCCACATGAGTATGGTATGATGCCGGTGGTGGAAAGAAAGGGAGAGTGGACTTGTTTATCCTTGACACGAATTGGAAGCAAGATTTAATCCACCAAAAAAGGTGCCTAAATGACCTTCATGATGGCTGAATTATAGTAGGATATACATAATGAATACATATCCCCAAATATCAAATAATAGCCTCTAAACTATCATCCCAAATTTAATTTTGGATTTTGAGATATGTGTAATATAGTGGACTATTTTTCCCACCCACCGAATCTAGCCCATAATTTTATCTCCAACATAGGCCTCCAAGAACTCCATTATAAAATCCAAATTAGATCCTTTAAATGTTGAATTTAATGTTCCCCATTCTCTCATATATCTCTAGTTATAGATTGAGAATCATTAGTCTTGGATCCTGGCTGCTAAAGTATCTTTATTAGGCTGTTGTCTAGTTTACATTTCCCAAAATGTGTTGCCATAAAATCACATTTAAGTGGTATTCCAATATGAATATTAATTTAATCCAAAAGAATGAATTGTTTATTATATAATGGGAGATCATAAAATAAAATAAAACATAAATAAAGTCCATTTTGTATTTTAGGATGTGTTCAAATATGTACCAATTTAAAGAAAACATTAACAAAGAATTACAATCATAATGTGAAATAATGTTCAAATTGTAAAATTCCCCAAAAATGGTGTTTATAAACAATTAATCTCATGAGTATTATAAATATTAAAAAATAATATTAGCCAATTTCGGTGGCTTATCAGTTGCCAACTATCATCACTGACTGTGTATTTCCTTTTTTATTAGATTTTATATGTTATTTGAAATACATATATAATCAATATATATGAAATTTATGTCATGATTATACTCATATAGATTATATATCCATGATAAAAGTATGAATGTTGAAAATTTAAAATATATTAAAAACAATAAGCAGTTATTATCAAAAACATGATTCTAACACAAAATTGTTAATATACTTCTAATAAAATGTAATAACTGAATAATATATGGTATGGTATCTATATATTAATAATTATATTTTTTAAATATATGTATAAAAAACATATATTTATTATACAGGAGGATCAACATGTAAAATAGAATTCAATACTTATAGTAATGGATTTATATTCTCAATTTCATTAAAGGGATTTATATAAAAACACAGCACTCAGTTCCTTTTTGTATATCCATTTTACATATGAAATGTTACATCATCAATATCATTAATTAAATTATATTTAGTTTTTTATTTTATTTTATTATTTATTAAGGCTTTGATTTAAAATATTACTAAACTAGTGGGTTATTTTTGTCTTATATTTTATTCTATGAGACATATATCTTGTTATGTGTATATCTTATTTTATGTGTTTTATATGCATCCCATGTCACATGTAATACTATAGATTCACTTATTCTAATAATATTTTTTGATTTATTTAATGTTATTCTTCATTGGGGCTCATGATTCAATGATAAACATCTCGTATTGGTTTTAGTGTACAATCTAATCATGTAACAGGATTAGTTGGGACATTGATTCTAATGATGAAATATTATTATCCATATCTCAAAACAATATTGAATTGTTTTATCCATGGGAATTTTATCTAGGAAAAATATTTTTCTTTTATTTTCCACTCTTAATGAATAAAAGAGATCAACTGATTATTTATTGACAAAACTCATCTTTATTTATCTCTTCAGATGAATCGACTTTATTTAATTCATGTACTCAAATTATATAATATATTAAATCATATTTTACATTTGACAATAGATTTATTTAATGCATTTGGACCATGTTTTACATTTAAATAGTATTTTTAAATAATTTTCATGTCCTTTTCAAAAATTTATATTTTTTTCATTTACCAAAAATATGAGTAAAATATTCATTTTAACATGTATGACATGAATATTATTTTCCATCATCCTTAAAATATAATTATATAAAACAATCCATTAAATTTTTTTGTTTATTTAAATTTTAATTATTTCAAAAAAATTTAAAAAAAATATATATTAAAAAAGTGATTTGTGAAATGGTAAAATATTTAACACAGGAGATGTTATACATGATTGCTGATGCTTATATTATATGTTATCAATGGTATTTGTGGAGATAAGTAATTTTATAGTGTTTTATGTTTTAATCTATTCAGTGTGGAAAGGATTATTTATTGAATAAATATTCCATGTGATCTATCAAAAACATTTCCAATATAATATGACATCTTATGTCATTACATTTGATTTATAAGGGATACAATAAAATGATTCCATTATTATTATTTATCAAGGTGGTTTATGATTATGAAACACATTCCTCTTCCAAATGTTGTTCAATTTTTAATTTACTATGAATCTAAATTCTTCTTACGTGTAATATTATTCGAATAATTGATGAAATGAATATGAAACTTGTTCTTTTCACACATTTTTTGGAGAAATGATTATGAATCATTTTACTTTTAATGGGTTGTAACATTATTAATGTTCTATGATTTTGAAGAACACATATGTATGATTTAATTAATATGATGGAGGTTATATTATTACAATGCATGGTGGTTACATTTCAACTATGATTGGTGGGACCTACATGTCCAATAGATACGTTGGGTAAATCTTAATGTCTCCTGAGATTAAGGGGACTAGATTTGAGATTGAACCCATATTACTAAGAAACTTTTCTAGTAATATTATTTATGTTTTTAACCATTACAACTACGATTTTTTTGGAGTGAACCCATCCCACTATAATTTTATTGTCAATGATCATTGAACTACCATGGTAATGATTTTCTATGATTCAAACTATTTCAAAAATATATGTCTTATTCCAATGTTATGTCCTCATAGTTCATGATCATTAATTTCATTATGATTATTTTTTAATTAATAACCATGATTTATTCTAGGAATGATGTTTATTATTTATGATATACATGGTGTGATTTAAAAAATTTATTCACATGTCCACATACCCTTATTCTCATGGCATGTTGATATGTTAATTTTTTACCCTTACTGCACATCTAAACACACCCTTTCTTATCATTTTTCTCCTTTTTTATGATCAATGGTTATAAGAAAGATATTTTTATAAAGATTAAAAAATGGTGTGATCTTTATATTAGATGATTAATATCACTCACTAGATTGAAAGATTTTGTAACATGCCTCTAATGTATCTAAACTATAATTATCTATATGACTATATTTTGTAATGTAATGAATATTATTGTAGAAAATGTTATATATATTTATGAGAATATTGGGGTCGATTTTGTTGGTATCATGAGAATGGTTTCGTTAATAATTTGAAACATAGTTGAAAAAATTAGGTATATACCCATATATATTTATAAGGATGTGTCTTGTGATATGTTTATGGATTAGTATAAGGATGAGTAAATGTGTTGGAAAATGTCACTTAAATTTGATATTTTATAGAGAAATTGGATTCCATTAAATTAACCCTTCTTCAGATAGTATAGGTGGATGTAACTTAAGGACTGAGGTACGTAGGGTGATTAACATCAAAATGTGTGAATTGATAATGAATTGATCAGCACCCGGTGGATGACGATGGGCCATACTAGACACTTATTTTTACACTACCAGGGGATATTATTTGGGAATTTAGAAACTTATCATGAAACATCATTAATAGATTCGAATGATGATGTCTGTTAATGACCTAGAATAAACCAATGGTTAAATATATTATAAATAATATAATATGATTCAGAAAAAAATATATTTTTTAATGATTATGTTGTTTCCAACAATGAATATTATTACTAAAAATTTCATTTTTGGTTTCAGTCAATAGAAGGACAACACATGAACTAGATTAATATTAAATGTAATTGGTAATGTTTAAATGGGAAATCAAATGGGGTGAGTGAATGCTATTTTTATTTTTCAAAAATAGTTATCATTATATAAGATTATATAATTTAACAAGAAAAAAAATAATACTCACCAAATAGGAGTTGGGTAAATTTTATGGAGAGTTTGGGTGGTGGAAAAACATAGAGGAAATAATATTCAATTTACTATATGTCACGAACATGAGAAGAATCAATCCATGGAATTTTGTAATGGAACAAGTAGTTGTTTTATGTGTGTAGAATAACCACATATACTAATAAATTTCAAAACGATAATGAAAATATTATATAAGAAAAATTGAAAAGAATAATAGTTTCCCAATTGAATCATTAGTGATACAATTTTATAAATGTAGAAATTATGGGTATTATACGAATTGATGTCTGAGGGAGATCTCTTAATGGATATCAGAAGGTGGTATGAAAAATTAGTATGCTATTGATAATTTGGATATAATGAATGACCTATGAAAATAATGAGGTATTTTAGAATATTATGAGAATTAATAGATAATAGTTTATGAATATTGTACAATAATTCAGTGTTTATGTATTGGAATTCAAGAATAATGAAATATATAGTGATTGTATGGTGTAAGATTTTTGATTTTTATTTCGAAAAATTAATTCATTGGTAATAATGAAATATAAATTGATTTAATGATAAGGTTATATTTTATAGAGGACACATCATTATGGGATGGTAACCCTTAATATGACTAATTGTTTTTATATTATTGATTATTTTGGATAAAGACATGTTTTATATAGATAAAGTAAATTGGATATATTTTATGACCATAGAACTAATAATTATTTTGTGATAATGTGGTTCATGATAGAGTTTATTGATTTTAAGACATTATGTTATCTATGAAAAATATACAATAATATAAGCTTCTATTCTACGAATGAGTAATAATGAATGTTTGCATTCATATTTTATAGTATTTCTTGTTATTTCTATCCTTATGTATAATATATTTCAAAGGTTTTTACAGATTTTTAGTGATTATATCATGGTATTCTTAATGATATGTTGATTATTATTGTTATGTACTTTTTTGGATATTTGGAAACAATATTTTTAAATCCAAAATAATGAAGTGTTATAAGGTTAACTACCTTTGCAGAAGAATATGTTGACATTTGGACGTGGTTTTATGGATTATTTTATTAAATCACCACGTGATGATTCATGATAATGGGATAAGTTATTCTAACTATATTTTTTTAATTCTAACTAGATATTTAATAAATTGATTATAATTATATTATGGACCTGATGATCTATTTTACTACACGATTAAAAAATTAAGAATCATTTTTTCAAGTAAGATATTTTGGGTAAATTTATACAAGCATAACCAAAGGATAAAATTTTGGATAATAAAATCAATGAGAACATGTAATAGTAACATCTTGAAAAATTTATAAACTTTTGGAAATGTATCTTGAAAAGAACATTGTCCAATTAACATCATTTCTGATGAAATCAATGACCTTTTTCACACCTCTGTGGATTTTTTCTATTGGGATTTTTTCTCATGTCCATTCACATTCTTATTATCATGGATCTTTTTCACCTCCCTTTATTATTTTGACAATATTATTTTTTCTATGTCCAAAACATAACTTATCACATATGTTCTCTAATATGGAAACAGTGTATGTGTTATTACAAAAATAACTCACACATCTATCTCTCTATTTTTTTATATGTTGTATTATCCCTTTTTAAGTGTGGACTTCCCACAATGGGATTTGAAAATATTAAACCATTTACTTCCACTCATATGTTCCTATTGATAAGACACAATTTATTTAATCTGGTGGAATGTTACACCCCATATTTTTTGAATTATTTTTTTCAAAAAAAATAAATTATTTTTATATTTTTAATCACAAAAAATACCATTTTTACATATTATTATATTCAACACTGATTTTAACTACATTTAAACTTCACACTAACTGCATTGTTCATTTAAAACAATGTTGACTTTAAAAGAAACGCGACATATAGTTAAAATATTATTATTTAATATAATATTTATCAGCTAGTTGTCGGAATGGAGGGTATGAATAATTTTAAATAAATTAAAATTTTATATGGTTTACATAATTATATAAATTAATTTTTCTATGATTAATTAATTTTATATGAAACTAAAACAAATTTTTTAATAAAATTAAATATATTTTAAAAAACATTATGCACAGAAATATCATTAATATAAAAAAATTAAACAATTAAATTTTATTTATATATTTATTTAAATTTCTATATTATATATTCAATAAATTTTTTAGTTTTCATCTTTTGTGTTTCTTAGAAAAGTGATAAGAATAAATCCAATTTTATGCTTCAAATTAATATTATCCAAAATGTAGTTTGGGCAACATTTTTACATATACGTATATATTATTGTGTACAATTATAGAAAATAACTTCTAAAATAATTTACTTAATTATTAAATCAGAATCTAACAATTTTATTTTGGTGAATTTATTAGAAAAATTTGACAATATAAATTTCGTTCTTCATGAAAAAAATACTAATATTTATTAGGAATTTTAATTAAATTTTGGGCCATTAAAAACGAAAAAAATGTTTTAAAATGGATTTAATTGTATCCTCAATGAAATTATACTTATATTAATCCAATTTATATAATTTTAAAAACATTTATAATGATTATTCAAATAAAACTCACTAAACCTTCCATCTGTTTTTAAATGGAAAATATCTTTCTCAACTCATCTATGAGATTAATTTTATATTAATATTTTACAATTCTATGATTTTAATTTATAAAAATATAATCCATATTTTTATATAGAGCAATTTATATTATTTAATAAGTTCAAATAGTTTTTTGACTATTATAAATAGTTTCATAAATAAAAATTAATTAGCAGGGTTAACATGAATATGGGTTTATCCGGTGTTGATAAAAGAAGAAGGTGTAAAATTTTCTATAAACATGTCAAACACATATTTTCAGGCCATATATTGAGCTTATTACCTGTAAGGTTTTATAATGTCATATATTTGAGCCTTTTTCATTGTGAACAACATGGGAATATGTTTTCAATGAAATATTTACAAGTTCTCCACTCACATCACATATTATTGCAACACATTATCCCCTCCACATCACACTACCAAACCCCTATGGATTTTCCAATAAAAAAATAATTGAATTCCTTAATTACCCAACATCATCCTAGAATAGTTTTTCGAATGAAATGTAATATCTGATTCTTTTTGTTACAAAGAAAAATATGTTCTCTGAAATTGTCACGACCAGTCCCAGTGGGGCCCACGTCATGACTCCCCATACCAACCTCCAATAGGCTAGGGGTTGGTGACTAGAACCGAGTAGGCATATTACAAACATGGGAGGCATTGCCTATGTACCTGTACACATACACACATCTCTAATACCACAAATGTTGTAATGTAAAAAACCACTAAGGAAAGAGAATGCATGCATACTACTAAACCCAACCAAGAGAGTACGACGAAAGGTATAGTACTGTAAAAGTAAACTGGGCCAAAAATACAAGCCCACCAAAAAGGAAATAAACAACAGTCTGAAACTGCAAAGTACAAATTGTAAGCACAAAATGTACTGGGACTGTCCCTCGTAGCCGTTGTAACGCCTCGGCCTGTAGGGAACTGAGAAATCTCGGTCATGTCCTGGTCTGCCCTGGACTATATCAAAAGGTTGCTTGTATGCACAAGAATCCAAACGTGCGGGAAATGCCCATGTAGGGGTGAGTATAACAATACTCAAAAGAGGACCCCAAAAACCACAAAGAAATACACAAAGTAAAGGTACAGTCATCTATTCACTGTATAAGTCTAGGGAACATATAGAAAAAACCATATATACTCAAAATCTAGACCCGTGGTCTAGAGACAAGACATATAACCGCATACCCCAATAAAAGATTCTAATTGAAGATTCTGTGATGCACTCAATTCCGTGAGAACACACTCCCCGAGTCTTATAGCTCTGATTATGTCCTTCCGAGATGTGTTGTTCTTCAGGAACCGTCACGAGAGATAGCTACACTCATTACAGGAGACACACTCCTAAGTGGAAAGGTTACTACAGATAGAAGCACTCATTATGGGAGACAGACTCCTGAGTGGAAAGATCATGATACACAGATGAGGATCCCTGCTAGGGCCATGGGGGATACCGCGACTCATCTGTATTCCCCAATTAGGTGATACACCAGCTAGGTAGAGGATCAACACCCTGTAAGTTTGGTCACGTTGATGCCAGACTCTAACTAGGGTCAAGAATAGATAAGGGATCTCGATCCGGGCATCTCAGATGGATGCCTGACTCTATCATAGAATGTCCTTCTGAAGGGATCATACTCATGAGTGGGAAATGATGCTTGACCCCCAGGGGAACGAGAAGAAAGGTCACTAACCCAAATTAATGACGTCCAAGGTACGGTGAACGAAAGGACCAAGCCGTTTTCCAAAAAGTACATGGCGTGTAGATAAGGTACACGCTGTGTTGTCTGGCCCTGGGTACTGCCCGTGTACAACGTCATGTGTCAAAGGCTGGTTGAGTAGAAAAACATAGTACACGGCATATTGTACGGTGTACACGCCGTGTCCGGGTAACTGGGGGTGCTCCGTGTACTCTGGCCTTGTGCTCGTACACGGTCATCAACCCGTGTACTCCAACCCGTGTAATCTGCACATGGGGTGACCCATGCTGCTGGCCTCGCCTGGCTGGGTGATGGAGTACATGGTTTTGTGCTCTAATCCTGTGTCTGCATATTCTTGAGATGCACGCAGAGTACCGCATATCTGCTTTTTCCAAGTTGTACACGCCGTGTCTCCTGAAGCCGTGTAGATCATCCCGTGTCCGTGTACTAGCCAATGTACAAATCGAGCTTCGGGGAAGGTCCAGCATGCCGTGTGACTAGGGTCACACACTGTGTGATTCTTCTCTTACCCTGAAGCCCTTTCCGCCGCTGCCAGTACTACACGACATGTTATTCAGAATTACAAACCGTGTATTCTAGAAATTTCAAGAAACTATGCTCTTCACTGGAGCGCCTCCCGTGCTGCTCCGATGTTGATCCAGTCGTCCGATCGCCACAAAACCTTCAGGTTTTGGTCGCCTCGATGCCAAGAAGCCGCTTATGATGTTTTTATACATTCGATCAGCTCTGAAAACATGTTTTGATCTTCCATCATGAAAAACACTCTTTCTGATCCGGTCTGATTCATCGTCTGCCATCATTGCCACACCTCCACAAGGTCATTGCGATGTCGAACCTTTGATTTGGGATCGTTTCATCATAGAACGGATGCGTAATGATCCGTTGTTCTTCGCACTGCGAAGAACACGAAGAACGTGTGAGGAAAGAAGGGGGATGAAATCCAAATAAACAAATTGAGGAATGAACCTCCACCGTCATTAGTCATGGCGTTGACCCACTCCCGTTAATAGTCTTAAACGGAGCAAGAATCAACAACAATATAAAGCACGGATCAATTCCCCAAATCATCCCATGAAATCCCTCCTTCAAGAATGCACGATTCCGTGGATCAACTTCTTTTTGGTTGATCCGTGTTTGTGGTTTAATCTAAAAAATGGGTAATGGTAAGTGAAATAACAAACCCCTACCTTTTGAAATCATCGATCACTGACAAAGGCACCGCGCTGCCATTGTCGTCGAGATCCTTCAACATTGTTGGCGTAGCGATTCTTGACTTCGATCAGTCGTCATTCATCGCCGAGAGTTTTCTCCAACGCGCTGCGGATTCGGCAGAGGTTCATCTCAAACTTCTCCAACGATCAGCAACTGTTCACCCGTTTAAAAAGGCAAACTAGAATGGAAATTAATTACGCGACGGTATTAATGCCTCCTACTTGCCTAATCTTGATTCATTATGAAGCGCCAATAGTTAAGGAAACAGATGTCCCGTCACTGCATATTAAAGAGTCCAACTTTTCATTTATTTTCCATTATGACACATCATTAAATTAAGGAAACATATGCCCTATTAATGCACTACAACGATTTTTTTCCATAAAATAAAATAAACATTTATATTTTTATTTTATTTTATTTTATTATTAAAATTTCTGAAAATTAACTTATTCCCTCGATCCGCGCCAATCAAGGTTAGGCGCAATATTAGGTAAATTCGTTGTCCCAGATGCAACGGTGTTCTCAGATTTTTAATCCGGGCATCCATTTGGAAACAGCCACAACCACGCACAAGTGCTGACGCTCTTACCATAAAAAGTTCAAACCACCATTCTGGGCTCACTGGACCACGGAATGATGTGATTTCTTCACGCTCGTCCAGGAAGTAATTCCATAAAATATTTAAAAATAATAAATTGAAAATATGAGACATTACATTCTCTTCACCTTGGGGCTTTATGTCCACAAAAATCCCAAACAAGGGCTACTCAATAAGATGTAGGTACTGGGCACGGATCTGAGCCTCCCACTACCACGTGCTCTCCTGAAGATTCTCATTCTGCCACTGGACGCACACAAATGGAATCGATCTCCCATGAAGGATCCTCTCCTATCGATCCTTGATCTCTACCAGGTACTCAGCAAAGATCACTCCATCCATGATGTCCAGCTCACCCAAGTCAATGAAGTGTGATGGGTTATGCACGTACCTCCTCAGTTGACACACATGGGAGACATTATGTACCCGATGCAACTATGGTGGTAGAGCTAGAGGGTACACCAACACGGAAACTCTGCTCAGAACTTGGAAAGGTCCAATGAACCTCAGAGATAGCTTGCCACCTCGTCCAAATCTTTGTTACCCTCGTCGAGGTGAGACCCGACAAAAGACGTGGTCTCCCTCTTCAAACTCCAATGGTCTCCAAAGTCTATCAACATAAGACTTCTGCCAACTCTGGGCAGTGTTCATCCACTCCTGGATGATCTGCACCTTCTCTGTCCTAGCTCGCACTAACTCTGGCCCTATGAGTGCTGACTCTCCGGGGTAGGTCCAGCAAAGTGGTGACCGGAAGGGTCTCCGGTACGAAACCTCGAACGGTGCCGTACCAATGGAGGAGTGGTAGCTATTGTTGTACGCAAACTTCTCTAGTGGTAGGTGGTCATCCCAACTATGACCAAAGTCCAAGATATAGGCTCACAACATATCTTCCAGAACCTGAATGGTTCTCTCCGTCTATCCATCCGTCTGGGGATGAAATGTTGTGCTCAAGCGTAGATGAGCCCCAAAAGCCTCCTCCAATCCCCTCAACATCCGGGATGTGAAGCAGGTGTCTCAGTCTGAGACTATAGTTGAGGGAACCCCATGAAGCCAAACTATCTCTTGCACGTAGAGGCGTCCCATTCTCTCTACGGAACTATCCTCCCCGATAGCTAAGAAGTGGGCCGACATGGTGAGTCGATCAACGATCACCCAGATGGAATCTTGCCCCTTGGATGTCTGTGGTATTCTCGTCCCAAAGTCCATAGATGTTGCATCCCACTTCTACTCCGGGACATCCAAGGGGTGAGCTCATCCCGCTGGAACCTGGTGCTCAGCCTTCACTTGCTAGCATTTGAGGCATCGAGAATCAAACTCTGATACTGCCTTCTTCAAGACTGACCACCAGAACTGTTGTCGGAGGTCTAGGTACATCATTTCCACTCCAGGATGTACCTAAAAGGGGATGTATGGAACTCCCTCAGGACCTCCTCCTTCAATGCCACTAGTAAAACAGTGCATCCTCTGAAAAGATGTACGTTCTCCCAACCTTTATAATATCCATCATGAGCATGTTCTGTAGATAACTAAGAACGTAAATCCACACAGTCGATATCCCCACGCTATGCCTCCCTAACTCGATTTAAGAGTGAAGGGGTGACAACCATCGACTGTAGGTAATCTGTATCTTCTCCATCCATGATGGATAACTGTAACGCGTCTAAATGTTATGCCGCCTCACTCAATAGTTGTGAGCTCGACCTTCTGCTAATGGAATCTATCACCTTGTTACCCTTTCCTAAAGTATAGATGATCTCAAAATCATTGTCCTGTAGGAACTCTAACCAACAAATCAACCACAGATTTAGATCCTTTTGTGAGAAGATGTACTTGAGGATTTTGTGGTCAGAGTAGAGAATGAATCGCTCGCCCGTAAATTAGTGTCTCCACATCTTCAATGTGAAGACTACCGCTACTAACTCGAGATAATGGGTCGCATTGTTCTGCTCATGTGGCCTAAGCTGGCACGAACCATATGCAATCATTGTGTGCTGCTACATAAGGACACAGCCGGGCCCGGTCCTTGATGCGTCGCAAAAAACTATGTACTCGACGCCCTCCTCCAGCAATCTCAAGAATGGGGCACTCGTAAAACTCTGTCTCAGCTTCTCAAAATCTTGCTGGCACTTTTCTATCCACATGAAGGGTTTCCCCTTCCTGATCAAGGCCGTCATCGATGCTGATATCCGGAAGAAGTCAGGAATGAACCTCCAGTACTATCCTCCCAACCCATGGAAGCTCCGCACCTCCGTCACACTCCGATGTGGCTCCTATGAAAACACAGCCTCCACCTTGGCTGGGTCCACATCTACTCCATCTGCTGAGATGACATGTCCTAGAATGTGGTCATCTTGAATCCAAAACTGACACTTCGAGATCATCCCATAATGCCGGTTCCCTATATGTATGTCCAGAACCATCCGCAGGTGTCTCATGTACTCCTCCTCTGACGCTGAGTACACAAGGATGTCATAGATGATGACAACTATGAACCGGTCCAAGTACGGCTGAATGATCTAGTTCATTAGTCCCATGAACACTGAGGGGGTGTTCGTCATGCTTAAAGGCATCACCAAGTACTCATAATGACCGTAGCAGCATCTAAAATTCTTCATCGGTATATCCTCATCCCACACTCGTAGCTGGTGATAGCTTGATCGAATGTCAACCGTCGAGAACCACTGTACCCCTCTTAGCTGATCGAATAGGTCATTGATCATTGGAAGTGGATATTTATTCTTCCCGGTCACCTGGTTTAGGCGCCGGTAATCCATGCACAGTCTCAAACTCCCGTCATCCTTCTTGGAAAACAAGACCGGGGCCGGCTAGGGTGAAACGCTGGGTCTCACGAAACCCTTGCTCTGCTAATCCTCCAACTACACCCTCAGCTCGCGATGCTCTGTGGGAGCCATCTGAAATGATGATGAGTAAATCGGTGTCGTCCCGGGGTGTAAGTCGATGTAGAAGTAAATTTCCAAACGGGGAGGTAGTCCTGGAACCTCTTCGGGAAAGACGTCCTCATACTCCACCACCACTACTGGGAACAGAGAACTCACAACATCTACTGCTCTGAGGGTAAGGCAAGACAACTCACGAGTGATCAGTTGCACCCTCCTATGCATGACCCCATTTTGTGATTCCTGGGTTTCCTTTTCTCCAGCAAAGGAAAACCTCGTTCCATCATGGCGGACACACCGCACCCTTTCTCTAAAATAGCCAATCTGAGCATGGAGTGAAGATAACCAATCCATACCAAGAATGACGTCGTAAGGCTACGATGCTACCACCAAGAGGTTCCAACCAAATCTTTGGCCTCCATGGGTAAGATCACACTGTATGCAAAGGTGTGTGATTGTCGGGTATCCTCCCGTAGGTGTCTTCAAGCGTAAGGATCAAGTCAACGGTTCTACCAGAATCTCGATGTTTTGTACAAGACATGTGGCTATAAGGGAATGAATGGAACCTGTGTCTATGAGTACTGAAGCTAAGGTAGAAAAGACATAGATCGTACCTCGAATAATCGCTGGAGCCCATGGGTTGTATGCCTCGACCGCATGCAGCTGTCCATGTCCTTGTATCCCAATTCCCTGAGCCTAGCGCAGACCTCCTAGGGGTGGTGGTGGAAGTATGTCAAAGCGTCTGCCACCACCCGTAGCTCTCCATTCTCCTCTACCGCATCTGATGCCTGGCGGGTCTACCTGCTCTGACCTCTACCTCTTCCTTGGTGGACCATCCACCACTTCCCTGTCAGCAGCTCGATGGGTCGGAAATCTCTTACGAGATGTCCCCTCCCATCGCATGCATAGAATCACTTCTCCCTAGGCTGACTGGACCCATCCTGAGAGCCATGGACTGTCGATCGCCTGTCCTAGGTCTTCCTATGATGTTTCCCATGTCTAGATCCATGCGCCTGACGCCGGCTACCTTCTTTCGGTGTCCCTACACCTGTCATCTTGCAACTGATTGCTGGCGGCTGTCTCTGCTACGTCAATAAACTCTCTATCACCAAGGATCTCTCAAGCACTCCAGCATAACTGGAAATTCATAGAGCCATGACACTAGCTTGGATGTCATGTCGTAGACCTCGTTCAAAGTTCTGATCTCTGAAGTACTAATCCATGTCCATATCCGTCGAGTACCTAGAAGGGTTTGTGAACCTCGATAAATAGTCATCTACTGTCATACTGCACTGATGGATCTAAAGAAGTTCCTGGATGTGCACAAATTTCGGCGTAACCGGAGAGAACTCCTCCATGAAGAGTGGCTCAAACTCCGTCCATGAAAGCGCCTCCATGTCGTGAGTCTGCGTGGTCATACTGCACCACTGTCCCGCCGAACCCTGAAGAAGGCTCGCTCCTAGGACCACCATCTGGTCTACTAGTGTCCTTACAAGACGGAAAACTCTAGTCCCTGCCTCAATCCAGTCCTCAGCCGCCTAGGGGTCGGGCTCGCCTCGGAACCTGAGGGGTCTCTTTCTTTTGAACTCATAGAGCACGATGAGACTGCGCTCCTCGCTGGTCGGTACTGCGGGTCCCACTGGCTGCTCCACTGGCGGTGGTATAGCAGGTGCACCACTTGGTGGCAACTTCTGGGGGGCTAGTCCCTGTATCGAATCGTCTTCACTGAGGGGGTCATCCTCGTGATCATGCTGCTGAATCCTAGTGGGTATGCGTCACAGAGGCATCCTATAAACAAACAAGATGTAATATAGTCAATGAGTATATCTGAATAGTTAACACAAAGAGCATGGAAAACACAACCCATTCCTATATGATGCATGTACCTTTTTATTTCACCGCAACCTGTGTTTTTGTGAACCGAGTCGAAAAGCAGGTTATTAGAGTCCTGGTGTATAGATACGTCAGCCGCTGCACCAACACCGGGGTCCCTATCCTAAAAGACGAACCTGAAACACTTAACATTGTTGCCCCAAACCAAACTCACCGAATTTTGGTCCTAAGGTAGAACAGACCACCTCTGATACCACTCTTTCATGACCCATCCCAGTGGGGCCCACATAGTGACTCCCCAAGACCGCCTCCAATAGGCCAGGGGCTAGTGACTAGCACCGAGTAGGCATATTACTAACATGGGAGGCATTTCCTATGTACCTGTACGCACACACACACACACACATCTATATGCCCACCATTGATGAAATGTAAAAAAACCACAAAGGAAAAAAAGAATGCATTCAAACAACTAAACCCAACTAACAGAGTACGACGAAAGGTAGAGTACTGTAAAAGTAAACTGCGCCAAAAATACAAGCCCACCAAAAAGTAAACAAACAAGAGTATGAAACTGCAATGTCCAAACTCTAAGCACAAAAGGTATTGGGACTGCCGCTCGTAGCCATAGGAACACATCGGCCTGTAGGGAACTCAGAAAGCTAGGTCCTATCTTGGTCCGCCCTGGACACTATCAAAATGATGCTCGTCTGCACAAGACACCAGAGGTGCGGGAAAAGCCCGTGTAGGGATGAGTATAACAATACTCAGTATAGGACCCCGAAAACCACAAAGAAAAACACAAAGTAAAGGTACAGTCATCTAATCACAGTATATGTCTACGGAACATATAGAACAAACCATATATACTCAAAATCCAGACCCGTGGTCCAGAGAGAAGTCAAAAAACCGCATACCCCTATAAAGGATTCTATTCAAAGAATATGTGATGCACTCACTTCCAGGAGAACACACTCCATGAGTCTTGTACCTATGATGACGTCTGTCCGAGATGTGATGTTCGTCGGGAACCATCAGGAGAGATAGCTACACTCATTATGGGAGATAAACTCATAAGTGGAAAGGTTATGATAGATAGAAGAACTCATTATGGGAGACACACTCTTGAGTGGAATGATCATGATACACAGATGAGGATCACTACCAGGGCCATGGAGGATACCACAACTCATCCATATTCACCAGTTAGGTGATAAACCAGCAAGGTAGAGGATCAATTCCCGGTAAGGTTGGTCACGTCGATGCCTGACTCTACCTACGGTCAAGAATGGATAGAGGATCACGATCCATGCATCTCAGATGGATGCCTGACTCTATCACAGAAAGTCCAACTGACGGGATCAAAATCCTGAGTGGGAAATGTTGCCTGAAACTTAGAGGAACAAGAAGAAGGGTCACTAACCCAATTGAAAGATGTCCAAGGTATGGTGAAGGAAAGGACCAAGCCATTTTCCAAAAATTACACGGAATGTAGATAAGTTACACTCCATGTTGTCTGACCCCGGGTACTGCCCGTGTACAACGGCCCATGTCAAAGGCTGGTCGTGTAAAAAAACATAGTACACAGTGTGTAGTACGGTGTACATGTTGTGTCTGGGTAACTGGGGTTGCTCCGTGTACTCTGGTCATGTGCTCATACATGGTCCTCAACCCATGTACTCCAACCCATGTAATCTGCACACAGGGTGACCCGTGCTGCTGGCCTCGCCTGACCGTGTGATGGAGTACACGGTCGTGTACTCCATCCCATGTCCGCATATTCCAGAGATGCACGCTGAGTCCCTCGTACCTGCTTTTTCCAAGTTGTACACGCCGTGTCACCTGAAGCCGTGTAGATCATCCCGTGTTTTTGTACTACCCAAAGTACACGCCGAGCTTCGGGGAAGGTCCAACACGACGTGTGACAAGGGTCACACGCCCTGTGATTCTTCTCTATCCATGAATCCCTAGCCACTGCCGCCAGTACTACATGGCCTGCTTTTTGGAAATACACACAGTGTATTCTAAATATTTCCAGAAACGATTCTCTTTGCCGGTGCGCCTCCCGTGATGCTCTGATGTTGATCCAGTCGTCCGATAGCCACGAATCCTTCAGGTTTTGGTCTCCCTGACGCCATGAAGCCACTTTCAATGTTTTCAGACCTCCGATCGGCTCCGAAAATGTGTTTTGATTTCCCCGCATGAAGAATGCTCTTTCTGATCCGGTCCAATTTGTCATCCTCCATCATCATCACACCTCCACAAGGTCGTTGCGGTGCCGAACCTTCGATTTGGGATCGTTGCGTCGCAGAACGAATGTGCAACGATCCGTTGTTCATCACCCCACGAAGAACACGAAGAACACGTGAGGAAAGAAGGGGGATGAAATCCAAAAAAACAAATTGAGGAACTAACCTCCGCCGCCCTTCGTCATGGCATTGATCTGCTCCCGTTAATAGGCTTAAACGGAGCAAGAGTCAACAACAACATAAATCATGGATCAATTCCCCAAAATCATACCAATTAAATCCCTCCCACAAGAACGCACGAATCCGAAGATCAACTTGTTCGTTTTTTATCCACTTTCATGGTTTAAACTCAAACACGGGGAAAGGTAATTGAAATAAAAAACCCCTACCTTTTGAAAGGATCGATCGCTGACGAATGCGCCGCACATCCGTTGTCGTCGAGAACCTTCAACGTTGTTGGTGTAGCGATTCTCAACTTTTATCCATCGTCGTTCGTCGCCGAGAGATTGCTCAAACGCGTCGCGGATTTAGTAGAGGTTCCTCTCAAATGTCACCAACGATCAACAATTATTCACCCCTTTAAAAAGGGAAAAAATATTGGCACTTAATTACACGGTGATATTAATGAATCCTACTTGCCTAATCATGAGTCATTATGACGTTCCATTAGTTATGGAAACAAACGTCCTATTGCTGCATATTAAAGAGTCCAACATTACATTTATTTACCATTATGACACAACATTAAATTAAAGAAACAAATTCCCTTCTAACACGTTGTAGCGGTTTTTTCCATAAAATAAAATAAATATTTAGATTTTTATTATATTATTAAAACATCTGAAATTAACTTTTTCCCTCGACCCGCACCGGTCGAGGTTAGCCACATTCTTAGGTAAATTTGTTGTCCTAGATGCAACAGTGTGCTTAGATTTTTAATCCAGGCATCCGTTTGGATACTGCCTCAACCGCGCAAAAGTGCCGATGCACTTAACTTAAAAAGTTCAAACCACCATTTCGGGCTCAATAAACCTCAGAATGATATGTCGTTTTCACGCCCGGTCTTGAAATAATTAC
Source organism: Viscum album (assembly GCA_963277665.1). Lineage (NCBI taxonomy): Eukaryota > Viridiplantae > Streptophyta > Magnoliopsida > Santalales > Viscaceae > Viscum > Viscum album. The sequence goes on along the minus strand of OY728142.1, from coordinate 269,284,283 downwards.
ATATCATATTTATAAAAAATATATAGAAAATCCGATACATTACAGAAAAGTGGTAGCATGCCTATCCAATAGTTTTGTTTTATTTTTTCCTCCATTTCCAAAATATTTCATTAAGTCATTATGAGATAATAAAAATAGTGTATTCCATACAATTATATTTTATTATGTTAATTTTATTACCAAATTACATTATATATTATATATAATGGTATATCAATAATCATTTTTTGGTACTAATAATTACAACCTTGGGAACCAGTTTTATTTCTTTTCCATAACAACATCCCATGGATGGAAATAATTTTATATTTAATAAAAATAATAAAATTTATGATATTAATATATCTATGTGATTATAATCTCAATTCATTATTCTTACAACCAAACCTATTAGAAAATAATAATTTCACTCGTGTATACAATAGACAACTGCCTCAGGATCCAATGGGATGTGATTTTAATTTACATATTACATGGATAATAATAATGATATATTAGATAAATATATATTATATTGGTATCATATTTATAGGTATCTATTTATGATATCCCATTTACCTTGTCACATTCCATTCTATGGGAAGTCAATAAATGCACTCGTGTGGATGAAAAACAATGGCCTTGTGAAGCGTTTTGATTAGTTCTTTACATATTCTATACAAGGAATATAATAGTAAAAAATTTGAATAAAAATATGTTATATATATAAATATATGAAATTAAAATTCTTTATTAATTTTTATATAATATTTACCTTCATTTTACACAGTCAATCGAGAAAATAAAAATAGTGACCATGTGTATATACAACCAAACATATCCATGAACGATGTATTCAATTATCTAACTCCAACTTCTAGAAATTACTAAAAATAATTATATATTGAATACATATGGTAGCAGTATCATGGTTAAAATTCGAAATTTCTTTTAACCAGGAAAGAGAACCAATAAAAAAATACACACATGAAAGACAAAGTAGTTATTATCTGAAATGTGCTTTTTATATGAAATTTATAATAAATGGGAAATTAAAGGTCACCAGTAAACCATATATGAAATTATATATATAATTATGTTACATTAATATATATAACATTAAAAAAATATATTATTTATATATTTGGTTCATATGTTTATAAAATAATTTGATACTTGACCTAATGGATATTTAGTCACTCTTTAACTTTTGGGAGAAATATTCATATTCGCCACTCATTTAATTTTTTCATATATCTATTTCCCATTTGAAATGTTGTATGAAAAATAAATTTATTTTAATTTTATTTGAGAATTAATTAGATTTTATGTTTTATTTGGGATTATGACTTAAAATATTACTATAGTATTACAAGATTATTATCTCAAATTTCCTACATTGAGACATATGTCATGTTATGAACCTATATTCAATAATTTTTTTATATATGGACCTTATGAAATATAATATATTGAATTCATTTAAAATCATTATATTGTATGGTTCATTAAATTTTATTCTTTCATGGGGCTCCTGATTCACTGTTACCAATGTGGTATTGGTTTTATGGTAAAATCTCATCATTTTATGGGATTGTTTATAATTATGCTTATAATGATGAAATATTGTGATATGTTAATCAAGAAACACATTACTGTTATTTTCCACCATATATTTGTTCATAATATATGTTTCCGTTCATTTTAAAATATTAAATTCATAATGATAACAAAAGTTTATTTATTTAAAAAATAGTTTTTATTTCCCTCAGAACTCGAAAAATAGTTTTTCATTCATATACATGTTTTTTAATGTTTCATAAATGTTATAACACTATGATAATGATTTATTAATAAATATTTGATCCATTTTTTAAATTTTTATAAATGTATTAAAATCAATGATCATTTCGTTTTCAAAAAATAATTCATGCTTGGATTTTCTAAAAAATGATAAATTAATCATCATTTTAAAGTAAAGGACATGATAGGTATTCTCTACCATCACGATCATTTCAATATTTTAAATAGTACATTATATGTTTGAATTTTTATTTTCAATGAAAATTATTTTAATAATATTGTATGAGTTTTTATTTTAAAAAAATTATATTCAAAATAGAAAATATGTTTTCATCAGGAATTATTTTAAATTTTTCTTAAATAACTCTCTATAAATCTCTTATATTACAACTAAAAAAAGAACATTGAAAACGTTTTATGTATTAAAAATATTTGATTCATCTGAAAATGGTATTTTTTAGATAACTATTCCATGGTATCATTGAAATTCATTTTTGCATAAAAGTTGATATCCTTTGATATTATGTGTGCTTTACTGGAGATATGATCCTAGTATACCGATATTATAATTTATTTGGATGGTTTAGGTTTATAAAATCTATTTCTCATACATGGGTTTGAACCTGATAAAATAATTACTCAACCATCATATTTTTCAATGGGTTAGGATTTGAAGAGATGATTAAATTATAAAGAAACCCATTTCTCATCCATGTTTTAGGTTATGATGAAAACTTTTTATACCCATTAATTTTCATATGTTCAAAAATGATGAATGTATTATGATATTTTATAAAACATAAATTTTTATTATATTATGTCATGGAATTAAAATGATATCAATGTTTGGTGGTTCTGTTATTGCCAAGATGGGTGGGGCCAATATATATTTCTATTGTATTGGGTAAATACTTATATCTCATGAAATAATGAGGACCTGAATGATGAGTGAACGTAGTTATATAATGTAATTTTTCTAATATGGCAGTCTTGGGAGTGAACGTTGACTACAATGATGGATTTGGGGGTGAACCAATTCAACTTTGATTGTCTTATAAATATTCCTTGATCTACTAAAGAAATGAATTTATATGTTTATGTGTATTTCTAAAATCATTCTTTACACTAATGTTTTGATCAAATTTCCGTTGTGATTTGATGTCATTTGGATTCAAATTTTATGAACATACAATATTTTTTACCAAACTCTTTTTTTATGATCATTGGTATGTTGGGTATGGTTATCAAATGGCATTCTCATGTTCGCATACCCTTCTTCCTATGATTTGTAGATGTTCCCCTTATTTACCATTATGAATAATATAAGCTCACAAATTCTTATATTTACATTCTGATGTTACAATGAATGGGTTTATTTGGGGAATATTTATATAGAGTAAAAAATTGGAATATAATTATAGTATTTGATCATTATATTTCACTAAAATTGTCATTTTTATGCTTTTCCTTCAAAGGAAATCATTATTTATCTTCCTCATGTATGTTTCTGTGTAATGTAATGAATATTAATTTAAATATAGAATATCTATGCAGAATAATTTTGTGGAAATTTTTAAATTACTTTAGAAATCCAATGTGAGTCATCATTTTCAATAATTAACCATTAATGTGGTAGGTAGTATATTCTTCATAATCTCTTCAAGGTTTGGTTATCGTTGTGGGTGAATTCAAGATAAACTATATTCATGATAGGTGTGTTAATTTCATATTTATTGATTGAATCAAAATAATTTTATATTATTGACATTTAGAGTTTCCCATAATGTTTTAAATGAATATCATTTGAAGAGGTTCCTACTCGACCCATTTTTTAGAAATCCTATGACCAATTTCCTATTGAATGCACTACTATTTGTATACATGAAAAATAAAAATTTTGTAGATATAAAAGAATAACCTATGAGGGAGAAAAATGTTATTCATATTCATAATATCGGAGTATGATTTAATTCAATATGATTTCTAGGAATAAAATAAATCCATGATGGTGTAATTTCCAAAACTCTTCAAATTCATTATTATCCTCCACCTACCATTAAATAAAATTCATAATATTGTGGAGAATGTGACACCCTAATATTGAGGATGATTTCATGTTATATTATCTCTATTTTTATTTTTATTTTTTATTTGTGTTCATGGATCATTGGGGTGTTTAATGGATAGTATGTTAGTGTTTTTTCATTTCATGTTGCAGAATGTCCAACAACGTGGTATGGTAGAGGTAATGGATTGATAGGGGTAAAATTTATGGTAGGGTAATGACAAAACACACAAGGTTTTACATGGTTTCATACAATATTTGGATGTGGATTTTTGGGTTTTCGAAGAAAAAAATGGTAAGATGATACATCACAATGTTATTGTCCAAGACATTGTAGATAAAAATGGAATTATTTTATGGACCACATCATAGTAAATTATTATTTTGGGTTCCAAAACATTTTTCGATGAATGTCACCAGGGTTTTGGAGGAGATCACTAGGATGTCATGACCGTGTATCCAATTTATTCAACTCCCAGATTGAATGGAATTTTAGGGGGATCATTTGTTGATCCAAATATGATCTTTATGGGAGGTTTTTAATACATATTTTCAATTCATATAACCCTAAAAAAGTCATCTTCATCTCTTAGAAATAGAATTTAAATCATAAACCATCCGCAAATATATCAATGTGATTATTTATGGTCAGGTATTTGGCTATCGTAGTGTTGTGGGTGAACTCTCTCTCATTTTTGGGCAGTTATATCGAGTTTTAAATTTAGTTGATTGTACCTTTTCACAACACATTGGTGAAAATGAAGGCAGTGTTTTTTGTAAAATTATTTTCTAATTTTATCAAGGAATCATCAGATTATTTCTTTATAGAAAACCCCATTGTTTTATTAATTGAAAACACTGTATTTTGAATGAATTTTTAAAACTACCTTTGGTTATATAATTATAAATTTATATTTGGTTTAATGAATGAAATATATTTTGTTCAATATTTTACAATATTTACTGATTTGAATAAATTAACTTGTGTGAGACATTGGAATTCACACAGAATTTCATGTGTTCATTTTGAATTGTAAGATTTGTTGTTGGGTTTAGATAATTACCCATTTCCATTAGGTTACTTTAGATTCCTAGCCAAGGGATGATGTGACTAATCAGAAATTATTCCTCCTATGATTTTGGACAACACATATTAAGATGAATTCATGTGAGTGTTTTTGATATGGAATTATATATTCCATGTGGTTGAAATAATTAGTTGTGCATCTTTAGTTAATTAAATTTATAAGTTAAACTATTGTGGATTTTATCTCATCTACTTTACATGTATATTGAACTTTTATAAAAAATGATTGGGTACTAAAGGAATTTGTAGTGATGTCATACATTACATTCTACAATATTTTATACTCAAACACTGCATATTCTCTTTGGTTTTTAGGAATATGTATTCTTCATGACATTGGTAAATGAAATGTATCTTATTTCTCTAGTATAGAATCTTGATATTTCAATTTTTGAAGGGTGGTTGAATCATAATGATTTTTATGGATTTTTTTGAGTGATTTCGCATCAATTATGAAAAAAGAAGATGTAATTTAGTTTTTTTATCAATTATTGGACATTTGATACAAATAAAATATTATGGTTTATTGGTTTTTTTTTAATTTTATTTTTCACATTTCAAGCGTCATATAGTTATATTTGGTCATTTACATTATTTAATTGATATGTTGTGTGTTATAAATGGGGGAATCATACCCCAATGATTTATTATGAACTAGGAATGTATTTCGATCATTTAGTTTTCATTTTACTTCATTTAATCATAATGGTACCTCCAATAATTCAAAGACAATGTTTAGGGTTGTTACATGGCAACATTTTAAGAAGCAAGGTAAAAAATTAAATCAAAATATTAAATTTTTGGTGTAAACTCAATTATAGTGAAACATATAATACATGATTTATTATGAATTTTATTGTATTAAATAAAATAAAAATCGTCTGAGGTTCTTTAAAATATTATTTTTCATTTTTTATGTAGAAATTAAAAAATACTCATTTAGGGGAATTTATATGATAATGACATTTCATGAAATTTTTTATATAATGAAAATATTTAATATAAAAATGATTTCCTACGGTATATTATGTCATTATAACATTATAATGTGCACATTTCTTTTATATGATTAAAATATTTGAGGATATTTTTTATTATTTGTACACAGCACTCGTAATTATCTGAATTGATATATTGGAAATTAATCTTACATAATTAAGTATGTCAAAAATGTATAAATATATTTAGTAATATATAATCTTTCACTATAAAAGAATGATTAATTTTATATCAACTTGGGGAACCTACCCACTATGGATCAAATGTCTTACATCAACAACAACAAACTCTAAAAATATTTTTTTCACATGAATAAATAATTACATTGTGTTCAACCATTTAATTTCACTTAATGAAATATTATCTATATTCCAAATTTATATATTTTTCAAATTTTTTTAATATATATATTATTATATAATAATAATAATTTGAACAATATTTTTTGTTCTTTTTTAAAATGATGGATTTTTTGAAATTAGAATAAAACAATAAGAGATATGGATTAAAAGGAAATGTATTTTGGTATCATGTATTTATATATGATTATGTTTTTAAAATATTAATTTATGGATTGGTTCGAGTGTGGGGGTATTTTATGTCCCATCTCCATAGGTATTATGAATATGAATAAAATAGACCTACGCTGATGATATGAATGAATAAATCTCTAAATTATTTAGAAAATATAAGGGGGATTACCCCCCATGATAGTGTAATAGAATAAGTATTCAATTATTTACTATTATACTAGACTAGTAATTAGGGATGGGTTATCAATTTGATAAACGTTCATATGATATATTAGATGTGGGTATAAATTTAATGTCCCAAAAAATCATATTTTTGTAGATTAATAGATATTTTACGCCTTATCCCTAAGTGTTGGTGCAATAAAATTTTATTCAATTCACTATAATGGTAATTAAGTACTACCCTATAATAGATTAAATTAATAATATTTGATTTATAAGAACTAATGGGTTCTTATTTAGATCCACATTGAAACAATATTTTGAGGTTATTGGTATCATATAGAAATCAACAATGACTTTTAAAATAAACCACATGGAAAAATTATGATATCTTATATATGTTCAATTAAAACTGTAATTATCATTAAAATATGTATTATTTAGGAACATGTATTGCCAAAAAAAATAAATACATTAATTAGTGTTGTGAGTTCAAGAACCTCTATTATGATATTATGTTATTGAATTTTATATTGAGTGAATTTTTTATTTCAATATGTTTTGAATATTTTCTATTTTCTTTTGGTAAGAGCGTTATGTTAGTAAAATTATTTTAAATGACTCATAAATACTATATGTCACATTATTTTATCAATATGGATAATATATTATTAAAAAAATTAATTTTAATTATATTATTCATTAGAATATTTTTATGTCCTATTAATTCAAAAATATTTACTAGTAAAAAATTAATATATAAAGATTATTATTTTTTAAAATATTTTTTGAAATTATCGATGAAGCTCAATTAAATATTTAGTAATGTGTAGATTAAATTTTCAAATATATATAATTCCAATTAATTTAAAATCTGATATTTAATGTAAAATTAATAATAATATAAAATTTATTTTTTAAAATTATTGATTAATATTAAAATTTTATTAAATATTGATAATGACATAAGAATAAATTGTAGTTATTATTGTTAAAAACATTTATATAAAATAGAATTAAAGAAAATAATGGATTATTGGCATATAAATAACTACTTCACACATGGTTAACATATTATTCCACTCTGCATGAATATAACTATAAATAAGTAAAACTATTTTCAAAGTGTAATTTTCCTAACTATTGGAGGATTATAAAACCTTCACTTGGTATGTAAGTTATCATCACTACCCATGGTCACAATATAAAAACATTAATATTAATTTATAATAATTTTAAAGAAAAATGTAAAAAATATATGATCTTCAACAAAAAGAATTTTAAAATATAAGTGGATGACATTAATAAAAAATAATAATAAAAGCTATCGATGAAAACTAAAAAAACATATGTAATAGAAAACAAGATTGAAAAAGTAATAGAATACACATTTTTTGTGTAAGATATGGATGACTATTAAGAGTTGGATCCCCCAAAACATCTTCGTGTGTATCAATAAAAAATGTTCAATTTTTATTGATGAGTATCTTTTGATATTTATCTCAAAGAAAAATGCATGATCCTAAAATATCAATAATGTTATTATAAACAGAAATCATTATACATTAAATATCAGATTCATTTCTATACATATATTACATTTTAGTAATCAACACATGTTGAACATTAATCATTATTATCCTTGGAATGAAAATGTATTATTCACATTATTTTCAACTAATTTGTTTTTAGAAAATATGTGTTTCATACTTCGTTTCATTATTAATGAAAAGACAATATTCATACAATGTAGAGGGAGGCCCATTTCATATCATGTACTCCAACAGACAAGTGTGAAAGTCTTTATAGACACATATAATCTCACCATAATTGTAACACCCAGATATTTTATGAGAAGTATTTTTTTATGTATATGCAACATCAAACAAAATCTTTCACTGCACACAACAGTATCTTGGCTTGCGTTACACAGAATCACGGCCTTCTTCGATAGCATTTGTTGTACGCAATACTGAGTTTCACTAAACAACAATATATTATTATAATATTATAAACTATCCATTATGAATAGTTTTAACTGAATTTTTAATTTTATAACATTAATATTCATCTTACATATTTTCTAGAACATTGAATGAGAACAAAATAAAATTTTCGGGTAAAATAATTATTTTTCTAAAAAATGCAGTTTTGTCGCCTTTTGATGGCGCCCCAACATTAAATATAGTTTTATACAAGTTTATAAGTTCAATTTTACAAAATAAAATTCTTATTTGGAATTAGGATATAAAAATTTACTTTGGATAAATTTTTCATATTATTTAGATAACTTTCATATTTTAATGAATAGTAAAAACACGCTATATTTTAATTAAAAACAAATTTTTTCATCATGACAATTTATATGGTTAAATTATAATATTAAATGGTTTGAAAGTATAAATAGAATATATTTTTACCATTTAATATAATTTATGTCATTAGATTTAATTTTACATTGAATTCATAGTTAAAAACATTTCAATCTTTGGCAATGTTTTGACTATTCAAACCTGTTTGCTTAACAATGGGATTAATTTTAAATTAATTACTACAACTTCTGTGTTTTGAATTTTGAAAAATGGACTCCATATTTGGATTCATTGGGTACAAATTATGTTAAAAGGTTACCTTTATTTTTTTGATATTATGAATAGTAACTACGGTACTTTTTATTTACTATAGTTAAAGGTAAATCTGGTAATTAAGGGTAAAAATAAGTTTATTAAATTACCCTAACACTTTCCAAAATCCTATTGAATGTATAAAAGTCTACTAATATAACATAAGGGTCAGACTAGATTAATTTCATGGTATTTTGATAATGAAATAATATAATTATTATTAAAACCAAAGAAAGTTACCACATGTCACTATCTTAAATATTATAAGTGTAATAATTTTAATTTAGTGATAAACATCATAAAACGTCGAATATAAATATTCCCTAAAAATATTATAAAATTATATACATCAAATAATTTTATTTATAATTTTTAGGGATTAAATAATTATCATCAATTATGACACAATATTGATGTTGAAATTATTTTACTTATTGACATAACAAATAAATGATTATAAAAGTATTAAAATAAATATTAAATGAACTATTTAATGTGCTCCACTAATTTTATAGATAAAAATGACATTATATGAATCTATTAAATATTTTTTTTCGAACATATCTTCTGTATATATTTTATTTAAACTCAAATAAATGAATAGTGTCAAAATTAACGCTATTGTTAATTTATAGAAATTACATATTATAAAATTTTTTAAAAATCACAAAAATATTTTAAAATTGTAAATTAAAATTTATATATTATACAATGTAATAATGTATACAATTATGGACAATTTACAATTTATAATTAAGTATTTATGATGATTTTAAATTTAGAATATTATTACCACAAATAAAATTAAATAGATTATATAAGGACAAATCATGTTGATAATGTTTCAAATAAATTCCCAAATTGTCTAAATTTTATTTTATGATGATATTACAACCCTATCTCATATATTATTCGTATTTGAGTCATTTTTGGAAGTATTTAAGTGGGGTTGGAATTTATTATAAATTAATATTTCTTATAATCCCAATGGTGCCCCTCTCCTCCCTTATAAAAGGGCACCTCGTCCCTCCCCTCCTCACACCACTTTGAGCCTTAAATCTCGGCCAAACCCTACCAATTTATCTTCTCCACTTCCCTATAAACATCCTAGAGGCCTTTTTCTTCTTCAAAGACCAATCATAATGCCCTAAGAGGACGTTTCAAATAGGCGTGTCAAAGAAGAGTTAATATATGTTACTGATTATTTCAAATTTATTTCTTTTTCTACTTATTCTTCTTTAGTTGATTCATTATCAAGTATTAACATCAGTATCAATAATATAATGATATTTTATTATAAATATGAAACAAACCTAATTCACCTTCTATCCATCCTACGGAAAACGAAATAACCGTGCGTGCGTACGTATGGAATACCGTCTCCATGTAGTGGTGTAATCTGTTTTCCACCACCACCTTACTTGGATGGAAATAATTTTGTAACGAATAACTATATATGGTTATTTTAAAGTGATATTTATTCTGAAATAGTATACATACACTTCAATATAATTCCACGATCATGGGAAAGATATCATCGCTCGTGCGTACGTACGGCCTACCGTCTCCATGATGTGATGCAACTCATTCTACATGATATTCCTTGAATATTAATTATATAAATGAATTAAATGAGTAAATATGATACATATATTACACTAATACCATTTTGGAAATGAGGTATCTATAACCTAAAAATAAGAATAAGAATTACTCGACAAAACATGCATAAGAATAAAAAGCAATAAACGCCTAAATAACAAGTAGCAATGCAATATTACTAATACGAAGCTAATAATATGACTATATATGATATCATAGCAATGATTAAGATTCTGGAATAAGTAAAAAACATTATTTAAATCATCATACATGAGGTTTGGACACGTACGAAGAAAATCGGACCTAAGGTAAGGGAAAATCTCACAATCTCATTTTTATCCTGGATTGTATATACTTTGGTATTTATTGGGGTGTATTTTATCATCCACATACATTTTTCCTAAATATTTAATATTATCTCTATCCTCCTACAATTGTTTAAATCCAATTCTACCCATTGGAGAGTTTTTAGTAAAAGATATGAAAGGAATCTTTTGTCGTTTTTAGTACGAGATACTTTTTGACTTGTCCGTCCAAAGTACGAGAAGAATGTTTTTTTAAACTTATATGGAACGAATGGATTTTTATGATTTAAAAGACCATTATTTCCATGATGCTTACATTAATAGTTGTCATGTATATTTTTAATCAACTTATTTTAGATTAAAATTGAATGACATGTTAAGAATGGAAAAATGTTTTTGAAGTAAACATGATATTTTCCACAAGAATGGAGTTCAAGTGTTTTACCAAAATTATTTTCCATCTATGATAATATAGGCTTCTATTTATATCTCTATTTTTTCATTGATTTGATTGAATTATTTTTATGATGTCCTTTTATGGATTATGTTATGATGACATGATGTTTAAGAATCCCATTTTTTATTACATGGGTTATGCTATGTTGTATGATTTATTATTTTGTGGCACACATAAGAATGGTTTCATTATGAGATGGGTGGGACCTATATCTCCCACCAATTCATTGGGTAAAGATTTATATCTCATGAGATAGACATGGCTGGAATGGTAAGTTAATCCAGTTCAGTGATATGGGACTGGAACGAGGGGTGAACTCGGTTCAATAATGGACATTGTCCGCTATGATGGTCTTGGAAATGAGCCTTGACTAATATGAAATAATTTTCTATGATTATGTGTGTTTGCCACAAAGTTTCATGTTTTATGTTATGATTATTTGGGATTACATTTCAACACTATTATTAATCACATGTTATGATATTATGATCTCTTTTTCAGGTTAAGATATTAAAAATGTTATATTCTTATGAATATGACATGGCTGATATTTCTTTTGATTACCCTTACTGAGCATTTGAGCTTACCCTTTTGTATGTTTTCTTTTCCCCAGGACTGGATGAAGGGTATTAAGTAGAATATGCCAAAATGTACTCTAGATATGATGAAATAAATGGGAGACAACGTAGATGATTTATGAACAGGTTGTTTGTGTTTCCTATATTCTAAAGACACTATACCTATAAGGTCCTTTCATGGTTTTGTTATATGCAGTAATAAGTATGATTCAATTTTTCATGTAATAACAATGTATGTAATGTATGGGTCATTATAGGTGGTACCAGATAGAGGTTATAGTCTACCTTTGGAAACTAGGATGTGAAATCCCTAGTAAGAACCCTAAGGATATGTCTAAGCATAGAACACAATCTTTGTTTTTTAGAAATGGTCATGAAAAAACTATGATAAGACCTTATGCATGAAATTTTATTCTTGATTATGTGGTTTTACTATTATAATTAGTGTTGCTCACACTATTCTTCTTGGTTTTAGTCAATGGATGGAACCCAAAGGAACCATGTTAATGCGGAATGCGATGGGCAATGCAATGATTGTCCCCCTGAGCAACCAAACGTTGTGGGAGTTGGAATGGAAAATCATTTAACCATGCTAACACAACTGTCTCAAGATATGAATCATGCATGAATTCCAAACGAGCAAAGGAAGGAGCAACATTTTGTTGAATCCTTCATGATGCAGCGTCCACCTTCATTCAGCAGGTCTTCTGATCCATTAGTGGATGAACATTGGATCAATACCACTAAAACGATATTTTCAGTTCTTCAATGTTCTGAACATGATAAAGTCATCTTAGTAGTATATCATTTGTAAGGTGATGCTGATCAATGGTGGAATCTTATTAATAATATGAGGAAAATGGATGAAATTGATTCAATGGAATGAGACGAGTTCAAGAAATTATTTTTCAATAAGTACTTCCCATGTATTCTTCGAACAATGATGGAGAATGAGTTTCTTGAACTGAAGAAAAAGGATGATTAATCTGTTGGTACCTACGATGAAAATTTTACAAGACTTCCAAGGTATGCTTACTGAATTATTATCCAACATTAGATTAAAATCGATCGATTATTTAGTGGCTTAAAACCATGTCTTCAAAGGGCGTTAGCCATAAAGGACTTCAATGTCTACGAGGAAATTGTTCGATGTGCCCTCAAGGTTGAGACGGATATTGGAGTAACCCATCAGTCATATGGGTTTAATAAGAAGAGGAAAATGGAACTCAAAGAAAATCGCAAGACCACACATAAAAGAAGATGACTTTTCCTTTATGCTCAAATTTTGGATAGAAACATGGAGGGAATTGTCTTAAAGGGACAAGAAAATGTTTTAAGTGTGGAAAAGAAGGTCATCGGAAAGTTAATGTCGAAATAATGGGATGAAGATGTCTAATAATGCGAACAAAGAAAGGTATACACAGAATGAACCTCCTACACATCAATGTTTTAAGTACAAGGAGATGGGTCATTATGCCAATAAATTCCCAAATCCATGGGTTGATGATGATGATCGACGTCAACAAACTCATAAGGAAAAAGACATTGTAAAGTCACATGCAATTACTATGGGCGATGTAGAGTATGATAACGAACAGGTGAAAGGTAAAATTACCATCCAATCTAAAGTAGAAAATGTTTTATTTGATTATGGATCCTCCAACTCTTTTATTTATGATGAATTTTCTAAGGGTATCACTGTATTACCTCAACAATTAGATGTTGAGTTAGCTGTGACAACTCCTAATGGCACAATGGTCGCATCAAAAGATTATAATTCTACTCTGATTGAAGTTTGTGGGATAGTGCTTTCTGCAAATCATGTGATCCATCCTATAGTGGAATTTGATGTGATTCTTAGCATGGATTGACTTTAATTAGTCATAGCTCATATCAATTTCCAAAGAAGGGGAATCACATTTAATATTCCCGATCAATCTACTATAATCTATCGATGCAAGGATGCATATAACCTTCCAGTGGAAATTTATTCCATCTTATGGCTCTTGATTCCAATAAATGAAGGTTATTTATCTCAAATGGTTGGTGAGAAACTCACGATTAATAATACACTGATTTTACGGGTGTTTGATGATGTCATTCTAGTGGAATTTCCAGGTCTTCCACCAAATCGTGAAATTTAGTTTTCAATAGAACTCATACCGGGTTCTATGCCCATTTCAAAGACACCTTATAGAATGGACCCAGTTGAGTTTCATGAATTGGAGAAGCAACTCCAAGAGAATCTTGATAAAGGATTCATACGCCCTAGTGCATCACCTTAGGGAGCACCTGTTCTATTTGTTAAGAAGAAAGATGGATCAATGAGACTCGACAATAATTATCGGGAACATAACAAGATCTCTATCAAGAACATTTATCCTCTCCCACACATTGATGAATTCTTTGACCATCTACACGGAGTTCAATACTATTCCAAGATTGATCTTTGGTCAGGTTATCATCAATTAAGGGTCAAAAAAGAGGATATACCAAAGATAGATTTCCGTACAAGGTATGGACACTATGAATTTATAGTGATGCCATTTTGCCTTACTAATGCTCCTGCTATCTTCATGGATATAATAAATAGAGTCCTTAGAGACTATCTTGATCAGTTTTTGGTAGTCTTTATAGACGATATTTTTTTTCTATTCAAAGTGTGGGGAAGAACATGAATATCACTTGAGAATCGTATTGATGATCCTGAGAAAGGAGAATCTTTATGCCAAATTTACCAAGTGTGAATTTTGGCTTCAAAAAGTTGCATTTTTGGGTCAGATAATCTCAATAGAGGGTATATCTGTGGATCCAGCAAAGACAGAGGTTATCAAATGATGGAAAAGACCAACAATAGGAACTAAGATCCGAATTTTTCTTGGTTTGGCTGGGTATTATTGACGTTTTGTGAAATATTTTTCACGATTATCTAATCCACTCACAATGTTGACTCGAAAAGGAGTTATGTTCGTGTGGATAGGGGAGTGTGGAGAGAATTTCAAGGAGTTGAAAAGAAAGTTTTCCAGTTCACCTATGCTCACATTATTTTGTATTGGAGAATGGTTTGCGATCTACAGTGATGCGTCCAAGAAGGGATTGGGGGTGTTCTCATGAAAAATGATATGGTGATAGCTTATGCCTCATAAAAGTTGAAAATCCGTGAACAAAATTACCCAACCCATGATTTGGAGTTTGCTTCTATAATATTTGTATTAAATATTTGGATGCATTATATTTATGGTGAATGATGTGATATTTAAACTGATCATAAAAATTTAATGTATATTTTCACACAAAAGGAGCTGAATATGCTCCAAAGAAGATGGTTGGAGCTTATTAAGGATTAAGACTTCTCAATTCATTACCACCATGGGAATGAAAACAAGGTGGCAGATGCATTATGTTGACCATAACATCCTAAATTATCCATGATGAGGATCTCAAAAGATCGAATATTTATGTATTTACAAAGGATGGATCATGAAATTATAATTGAAGGGGAAAATTTTATCTTTCTCAAATGAATGATCAACCATCTATGCATGTGAATATTAAAGAGGCACAAAAAGAATATGTAGATTTACTAATGAATGTGAAAAATGTTCCTGAATTCATCCTTGATTGTGATTGGATAATAAGGTTCATGAATCAGGTTTGTGTTCCTCCCATCCTATAATTAAAGAAGGAGATACTGGATGAGGCTCATAGTTCTTCATTATCTATTCATCATGGAAGCACGAAGATGTATAGAGACCTGAACGAGTACTTCTGGTGGGATGGCATGAAATGAGTTGTTGTTGAATATGTCTCTCGAAGCTTGGTTTGTCATCAAGTTAAACTTTTGAGACAGAAGTCTAAGGTGATGTTACAACCATTACCCATACCAGAATGGAAATAGGAAAACATAACCATGGACTTTTTCACATGACTTCCTAAAACATCCAAACAAAATAATGCAATATGGGTCATAGTTGATCGTCTTACAAAGTTGGCACACTTAATTGCTATTAGAGAAGATTTCTCTATGGATCAACTTGCTAGGATATATGTAAAAGAAGTGGTAAGATTGCATGGACTACCACTTTCAATTATATCTGATCGGGATCCGAGGTTTACCTCGATGTTCTATCAATATCTTTAGCATACTCTAGATACTGATTTGAGTATCAGAACTACTTATCATCCTCAAACAGACGGTCAATCAGAGAGAAAAATTCAAACTCTAGAAGACATGTTGAGAGCTTGCTCTATGGATTTCAAAGGAGGTTGGGATCAACACCTACCTTTGGTGGAATTTTCTTATAATAAAAGATTTCAGTCCAGTATTCATATGGATCCTTATGAAGCTCTCTATGGAAGGAAATGACAAACTCCAACTTGCTGGGATGAATTTGGGGAAAGAAAGCTATTAGGACCTGATGTTGTGGATGAGATGGAAGAAAAGGTCCAATCTATTCAACAACACGTAACAGCAGCTCAGAGTCGACAAAACTGTTATGCCAGAAACCGAAGAAAAGAACTAGAGTTTGAAGTGGGTGATAAAGTGTTCTTAAGAATATCTCTTAGGAAGAGAGTAATGAGATTTGGAAAGAAGGGAAAGATGAGCCCTAGGTATATCGGTCCTTTAGAAATACTAGATCGTGTTGGGATGGAAGCTTACCGATTGGTGCTTCCACCGAATCTATCTCAATTTCACGATGTGTCATATGTATCTCTCATGTGAACGTACATAACTGATCCTTCACATGTACTAAGCTCAGAAGTTGTACCGCTGGAGCAAGATCTTTCTTATAAAGAACATCTGATATAGATTCTGGATCGTAGTGAAAAAGTTCTACGGAACAAGACCACTCGTTTGGAGAATGGTTTATAGAGGAACCTCCAATTAGAATAATCTACATGGGAGCTTGAGGATAAGATGAGGGAGAGGTATCCTCATCTATTTGTTACGAAGTGATAAATTTCGAGGGTGAAATTATTTTTAAGGGGGGTAGAATGTAACACCTAGATTTTTTATGTAAATTATATATTTTTTATTTATATGCAACATCAAAGGAATCTTTGACTGCTCACAACATAATCTTGGCTCGTGTTACACACAATCACGACCTTCCTCGATAGCGTGTGTAGTACGCAATACCGAGTTTCACTAAACAATATTATAATATTATAATATTATAAACTAGCCATTATGAATTGTATTAACTGAATTTTGAATTTTATAACATTATTATTCATCTTAAATATTTTCTATAATATGGTTTGAGAACAAAATAAAATTTTCGGGTAAAATAAGTATTTTAAAAAAAATGCAGTTTTCCCGCCTTTTTATGGTGCACCAACATTATATCTAGTTTTTGACAAGTTTATAAGTTTAATTTGACAAAATAAAATTCTATTTTGGAATCAGGATATAAAAATTTACTTTTTCTAATTTTTTTATATTATTTGGATAACTTTCATATTTTAATGAATAGTAAAAACTTGCTATATTTTAATTAAAAACAACTTTTTCCATCACAATAATTTATATTGATAAATTTTAATATTTATTGGTTTTAAAGTATAAATAGAATATATTTTTACCATTTAATATAATTTATGTCATTATCATTAATTTTACATTGAATACGTAGGTAAAAACATTTCAATCTTTGGCAATGTTTTAACCATTAAAACCCATTTTCTTAACAATGGGATTAATATTAAATAAATTACTGAAACATCTGTGTTTTGAATTTTGAAAAATGGATTCTATATTTGGATTCATTGGATCCAAATTATGTTAATAGTTTACTTTTATTTTTTTGATAATATGAATAGTAACTACGACAATTTTTATTTACTACAATTAAAATTAAATCTCATAATTAAGGGTAAAAATAAGATTATAAAATTACCCTAACACTTGACAAAATCCGATTGGATGAATAAAAGTCTACTGATATCACCTAAGGGTTGGACTAGATTCATTTCATGGACTTTTGACAATGAAATAATATAATTATTATTAATACCAAAGAAAGTGGCAACATGTCACTCTCTTAAATATTATAAGTTTAATAATTCTAATTTAGTAATAAACATCATAAAAAATAGAATATAAATAGTCCCTAAAAAGATAATAAGATTATATACATCATATGATTTTATTTATAATTTTTAGGTATAAAATATTTATCATTAATTATGACACAATAGTGATATTGAAATTATTCTATTGATTGAAATATCATATAAATGATTTTTAAAGTTTTAAAATAAATATTATATGAACCATTTAATTTTCTCCACTAATTTTCTAGATACAAATGTGATTCTATTAATCTATTAAATATTTTAGTTCGAACATATCTTCTATATATATTTTATTTAAACTCAAATAAATGAATAGTGTCAAAATTGACACTATTGTTAATTCATAGAAATTACATATTATAAAATTGTTTAAAAATAAAAAAAATATTTAAAAATTGTAAATTAAAATTTATATGGTATAAAATGTAATAACGTATACAATTATGGAAATTTCACAACATATAAGTAAATATTTATAATGATTTAAATTTTAGAATATTATTACCACAAATAAAATTAAATAGATTATATAAGGATAAATCATGTTGATAGTGTTTAAAATAAATTCCCAACATGTCTAAATTTTATTGGATGATGAGATTACTACCCTATCTCGTCTATTAAACGTAATTGAGTCGTTTTTGGATGTTTTTATGTGGGTTTGGAATTTATTATAAATTAATATTTCTTATAATCTCAAATGTTCCCCTGTCCTCCCTTATTAAAGGGAACCTCCTCCCTCTCATCCGCACAGCACATTGAGCCTTCATGCTCAGAAAACCCCTGCCAATTTCTCTTATAAACTTACCTATAAACTTCCTAGAGGTTCTGGTCTTATTCAAATACTAATATTAATGCCCTAAGAGGAGGTTTCAAAGAGGCATGTCAAAGTAGAGGTAATATCCATTACTGATTCTTACAAATTTATTTCCTCTTCTACTTCTTCTTCATTAATTGTTTGATTATGAAGTAATAACATAATTAAATCATATATACTTATATGTTATTATAAATATTAAACAACCCTAATTCCACTTCTATCCATCCTACGGAAAATGAAATCACCACGTGTGCGTACGTACGAAATATTGTCTCCACGCCGTGGTGTAATCTGTTTTCCACCACCACCTTACTTGGATGGATATAATTGTGTAAAGAATAACTATATATGATAATTTTAAAGTGATATTGATTTTGAAATAGTATACATACACTTCAGTACAATTACACGATCATGGGAACGATATCATCGCTCATGGGTACGTACGACCTACCGTCTCCACGATGCGATGCGACTCGTTCTACATGATCTTCATTGAATAATGATTATATAAATGAATCGAATGAGTAAATATGATACATATATTACACTTATAACATTCTGGAAGTGAGGTATCTATAACCTAAAAAGAACAATAAGAATTTATTCGACAAAACACGCATAAGAACAAAAAGCAATAAACACTCGAATAAAAAGTAGCAATGAAATATTACTAATACAAAGCTATGAATATGATCATATATGATATCATAAAAATGAGTAAGATTCTAGAATAAGTCAGTAACATTATTTAAATCATTATACAGTATTTTCGGACACGTACGAAGAAAATCAGACCTAAGGTAAGGGAAAATATCACAATCTCATTTTTATCCGAGATTGTTTATACTTTGGTATTTACTGGGGTGTATTTTATCATCCACATCCATGTTTCCTCAAAATTTAATATTATTTCTATCCTACTACAATTTTTTAAATCCAATTATACAAATTGGTGAGTTTTTAGTGAAAGATATGAAATGAATCTTTTTTCATTTTTAGTACGAGGTACTTTTTGACTTTTCCAGCCAAAGTACGAGAAGAATGTTTTTTTAACTTATACATCATGAATGGATTTTAATAATTTCATAGAACATTATTTCCATGATGCTTCCTTTAAAAGTTTTCAATTTTATATTAAATCAACTTATTTTATTTTGAAATTGTATGACATGTTAGGAAAGGAAAAATGTTTTTGAAGTAGAAAGGATATTTTCCTCATGAATGGAGTTCAAGTGTTTTATCAAAATTATTTTCCATCTAAGATAATATATGGATCTGTATATATCCCTATTTTTACATTGATATGATGGAATTATTTTTATGATGTGTTTTTATGGATTATGTTATGATGACATGATGTTTATGAATCCCATTTTTATTACATGGGTTATGCTGTGTTGTATGATTTAAGATTTTGTGGCACACATAAGAATGGTTTCATTATGAGATGGGTGGGACCTATATCTCTCTCCAATGCATTGGGTAAATATTTATATTTAATGAGATAGACATGGCTGGAATGGAAAGTTAATCTGGTTCAGTGATATAGTACTGGAACGAGGAGTGAACTCAGTTCAGTAATGGAGTTTATCCGCTATGATGGTCTTGAAAATGAGCCTTGACTAATATGAAATTATATTCAATGATTAAGTTTGTATGCCACAATGTTTTATGTTTTATGTTATAATTATTTTGGATTACATTTCACCACTATGATTTTTCCCATGTTATGATATTATGATCTCTTTTGCATGTTAAGATATTCAAAATGTTATCTTCTTATGAATATGATATGACTGATATTTCTTTTGATTACACTTACTGAGCATTTGAGGTCACCCTTTTGTATGTTTTCCTTTCCCCAGGTCTGGATGAAGGGTATTAAGTAGAATATTCCAAAATGGTCTCTAGATATGATTAAATAAATGAGAGACAACGTCGATGATTTATGAACCAGTTGTTTGTGTTTCCCATTTTCTAAAGACACTATACATATATAGTCCTTTTGTGGTTTTGTTATATGTTGTAATAAGTATGCTGCAATTTTTGATGTAATAAAAATGTATTTATTTTATGGGTCATTATAATAACCCCTTAGTCATTTCAACAATCATTGAGAAAAATTATTTGGTTTAAATTTAAATAATAATAACCACAATAATCATTAATTATCATAATTATAACTTACAATATACGACCTTCTCTCAATAATATATCTACTTTTTGTTATCATAAGTCATATTCGATTAGTAATTATTAGGTGTAACCGAAGTTCAAAGAAATAATTAAAATTTTAAAAAAAATATTCAAAATAATAGTTGATATCAGAACATTTAAAAAAATGACATAGTGAAACAATTTCACTCATTGTAAATTTAAAAAGTTATTCAATATAAAAATGTTTAAATATGTGTTATAATGAAATAGTATATCCTTAAAACGCATTCTTCAAACATACTAAAAATTTAATTTTAGAATATTTATTAATATATAACACATAACCTAAAAGATAATTCATAATGTATATAATAATAAGTATATATGTAAGAAAAATAGATATATATGTCGAGACATGAAATAAACAAAAAATAATAATAAATCATTCTAAAAAACTATAAATATAAACCAATATGCAATATCTAGACCATGAAATGATATATAGTTCATAAAACAAGAAAAATTACTCTTGAAACGTGAATAATATCACACATAAAATAAAATTTATTATAAAGAAAATATTATAGATATCACTTCAAATTAAATAATCGTAAATATTAAAGGACTCTATCCCAAATAAGCTAATTTATGAATTCAATAGGACAATATTTAAAAAAATTCATATTATACAAATTATTTTATATATTTCATAGACCCAGAACTCTATGTCAATAAAAAATAAGAATCATAATATAACAATAATGCTGACCTAAATTAAAGTTGATTATTATCAGAAAAAGGCATTATAAGTGGTATGTGGTATATATAAAAAATTATATAGTTTAAAATATGACATGTATTATAAAAAATATTGAATTCATATAGATTAGGGTTTGAGGAAAAACATATAATATGAGCACAAAACATAACCTATATTGACATAATAAATAATATTATGATACTATTCTCTTTACGGAAAATAAAAATGATAACAATATGAAAAAAATATAACAAATGTGATTTTGAAAATACAATATAAGTCATGTAACATGTTTTATTACAAGAGAGTTACATTATAATAATATGTGTGAATATAGATAATAATTTATATGTTATAGGTTATCATTATTAATTCCTAATATTTGTTTATTTTAGAAAAAATAAGATAAATATTATTCTCCTTGATGAATATTAAGAAAATGAAGTCAAAAACAAGATCTCTGAAGAATGTATAATACAATAATAATAGAAGAGTAATCTCAAACAATAATTTTTTTAATTGGAATGTAGAAATAATCTCGATAAATCATATAAATTATAATTATTTGTGATTAATATATAAGAAATATATTAAATTGTTTACTAGATCCATGTTTTTAAATTGTTATTTTTTCTAACTTTTGTATAAAAATATAATTTTGAGAAAATTTTGGAATTATATACTTTTTCTAAAAATTATTATTATAATTTTTATTTCAGATATTTTATAGAATATATTTATTATTTTAGTAGTATATAAACAAATTATATTGGTCTACATGGAATAAATATTTGTCATATCTTTTATTCTATTTAGGAAAATCTACTTCATTAAATTTATAAGAGTGTGATGATTATTGATCATAAAATTTATTAATTGAAATGTTTTTGTAAAGGGTATTATTTCAATTACTTATAATTTTTTTAAAAATCATTTACTAATCAAAATAATAATACCCATCATGAGTTATGTAACATTAAATATCAGTGTAGGATATGGTAAACTATGGGATAAATTTTTAAGAATACTTTTTAAAAAATCCCTCAAAATGTATTCTATATCATGTATTTGAATGGGATGTTAGAAAAACATGTGAATTTATATCCTTTATATGTAGTCTTAGAGCATCTATAGTTTTAGAGATACTATACACGTCTCATTGAATTTTTGATATATTTTTTTAAAGTCATTTAATCAAAAAATTATTGTATTTTTATTTAATAACAATTAATTTTCAATAGTATATACAATTTATGTTTCTTAAGATGATAAACCATATTCAAAAACATATTTAAACATGTTTCCAATCTTATTATATTTCAATTACATATCTTGAAGCTATAGGTCATGGAATTTAGCTTTTATCATTTTATTTTAACACATGGATACATCATCTTTATCCTTTATTTATAAATATAAAAGCAATCACAACTTATAATTTATTATTTTATGAAATTTTCATTGTAATATAATAATGAAAAACTATTATATTTAGTAAAATAATTTGTTATTGGATCAAACTATTTAGTTTCATTGATAGCAATTTATATATAAGATATAATATTAAATTATTTTTCACATAGGTAAAACCCAATAGATTATATTTTTTAACATCACATGATAATCATTTCTCTATGATTGTAAATTATTGTACACATAATTGGATATTACATTAATATTTCAATTAGCTCCAAATAATACCACTGCATCAACAAGAATGAAAAATATATAGGCAAAAAATTATTACCTCTTCAAAATATATCAATTGCAATTAGTATAATATTTAAATTAGTATATCAGTTTCTATTTCATTGATTTTTTATATAATTCAAATATACGTAATGGAAAGTCATAAATATTAGGTGAACAATCATAAATCCAACTATTAATCAAATAGTGGATATGGGTTATCTCTTGCTGTGTTTCTAGAATCTTCCAAACTTAATATACTAGAAAATCATTGACTAATGGTATCTTATGTGGAGTTTAATTATTATGAATTATTATTTTTTAAATGAAATCCATTTTTTACCAGTCTGCAAGCTCATCATTTTTATTAGTTCAATAAACACTTTTCTTTTTAATTAAATGTCCTTTATTTCAAAATTTAATTATTTTTTTCTATTTTAACACATAAATAAACAATAGGATCATTTAAAAGTAAAAATTTTCTACACTTTTGCGGGAGGGTTATTTAGATATATGTAAATAAAAGTCATTTTTATGAGACATTTGAAATTAACACATAATTTTTATTGATTACAGAAGGGAATCCCTGTCTATATTTAATGTTGTATCTTCACTACATAAAGTTATATATGACATACATGAATAAAACTCTAGGTTTTAAAAAGATACGTACTTGTACCACAAGAAAATATTATAATCATATATGATTTATATAACTAAATAGGTGTAAAAAAACCTTACCTTCACACAATAATAATGTGCTATATAAGGATAAAACCATATATCCATCATGAAATTACCTTCTGAGGTAAATTTATTTCCCCAATTCTTTATATTTCTTCTTCCCAATTTGAACATGTTATTGACATTTAGGATTTAATATCCTAAAATAACGAAATACTAATTATTTTGACTTGTTTATGTTCAAAATTATTATTTATTATGGTTTGAAATTATACATATTCATGATTTAAATAATATGATAAATAAATAATGTTTTCAATTTTACTTTTCTATTTTTTAAGAAATAATTCATATGTAGAATTTTTTTAAAATAGATTATTCTCTTCGTGCCACTAATTTTTTATTATCTTCCATCCTAGAAACATAAAACACTTTTATCTAGTATTTTTGATTTATTCATCAATCATAATAAGTACTTCATAGAGTTTTTATGTATTGTAAAAAAATCTCTCTCCCCTCGGTATGGATTTCTGAACATGATTATACTATGTGTTTGTTCATGATATGCATGATTTTTTTGTGTGGGGTGCCCCATGCAAATCTTTTGTGATTGTGGGGTGTTTTATATTCCTTGATATATTATCATTTCTATTGTTATATTTCATATCCTATGTATTTGAATCATTTGATATATTTATTCATACTAATTTGTTCTATATTGGTGTTTTTCAAATATCAAATGGAATCTCCGATTAATTGGTCTAGTTTCAATGTAACCCCCATAGTTATACATGAAACATTAGGGGGCATGGATGACTTGAATCATCAGTGAAATATTTGTTTAGGATTGTTAATGCCTTAGATTGGTTAGCTTTAAGGGGACATGTTTTCAAAATTAGACTAGTGAATTTAAAATTATGTGTGATATACCAATGTGAATATCCATTAATATGATAGAATTTACATTATATGGGTGTTCAAAGCATGTATACCACTATAGAAGTCTAGGTAACCATGACTCATGAGAAGTAATTTCCCTTTATTGAAATTTTATAGTTGTTCCAAAATGGTTCAATATAATTTTACTTAAATAAGGATAAAATTACATTGAATGGTCTATGGAATATGGTAATACATTATTTTTCATCCAATGTGGAATCAACGTTGGTATAATTAGGGGTTATGGAATCATGGTTAGTTCATAGTCACATGATTCATAATTGGTTATATACATCAGTGGAAATTTATTATTTCATAATTTAATAAAATTACTTATAAATGTGAATATATTTTAAGGATGTATTGTTGATGTTTAATTAGGTTATAGTCTCACTCTTTAAGATCATCTTGATGTGTGTGCATATTTCATGTATAAGGGTCTAGTGTAGGGGAACGACCATATGTTATATTTATAATGATATTTGACCACATCGATTATTTAATCAATGAAAAATACTCCCAATTTTTGTCACAAGAATTATATTTATATAATTATTTCTTCCAGTTCTATTTACTGACATACTATATTGGTGTCCATTGGAGGATAATCTTGTGACATGTAGTGAAATATATTTAGCATCATATTCTTGTTATCCATTACATTATTGTTTATTTGGGTTATATTTAATCTAAATTTTTACTATAAATTATGTGACTTATATGTGTTTACACTCAGTACATTACATTAGACCCTCACAGATGGTGATTCACCCCTTGCATATGTGGATGAGTACTGGAGGTTATGTGTCTTTCTAAACAAAACCCGGTGATTCAGTTCAAAGAGTAACAAACCATGGCAAAAAATCCAAGATTGCGTGAGTCTAATTGAGTTTTATATTATGAAAAAAAAGATTATCATATATAATTTTCCCACATAAACAAATATAAAAAACGATATCAAGGGAATTAAATTATAATATAAACATATCCAAAATAATAAATAAATAAAATATCTATTGATAACATTATTCAATCAATAACATTTTTACATTTTTTATACACATGATGACATAATAATTTGCTAATATTTATTAATATATTATTATGTTATTTTATATATAATATTCTGTTTTTAGCAAATAGAAGGATAAACACCCTCTCTTTTACTTCCTCATGATTCATTTAGAAAAGTGTGATATCAGATTTTGACACATGGATCATTATGTTAAAAAATCAATGTATATAAGAAACTAAATTACGAATTATGGTTTACATCATCTACCAAAAATAACACTCTATTATCCTTGTTTTTAAATTAAATAAATTTTAAATCATATAGAAATATTTATTGTGCAGCAGTCACAATAGGAGTTCATTCTCATATCTCTACATATAAAATCTCTTCTTATAAAATATGTTTTATTATAATAATATTTTTTGACTCTCTAATATAGATAATTTAGTATATTATTATTCTATTTATTATCTATATTTTTCATCATCCATATCCATTATATTTTAGTCAAAATTTTAGAATGAGTTTTATTTTTTTCTCCACTAGTTATCAATAATATTTTTTAAAAAATTGGATATAATTTTTTAAACCCTATTTATAACCACTAATACATGATGTCATTTTTCATTAGTTTTATGGTTTTCTAAAAAAATTTGACTCTATAATTTATTAACATTATTCATTATATTTTCAAAATTTTAAACTATTTTAATATTTAGATATTTTTATATCAAATCCACGTTTAAAGGTCCTTTTATCAATGTAAATATCTAGTATCGAAAAATTATAAAATTGTATAACTTTATAATTCAAAATTATTGTTGAATGTCCATATAAATATTTTTACGAAATATTTATTTTTTATAATTAAATAAAAATTTAAATTCATTTATAGAAAAGTGATTATCAAGACATACAGTTATTGAATATATCTCATCAACCGCTTTTCCTACCATAGCTTCATAAAACAATAATATGTATTTAATTTAATCATTTTAAATATTAACATATAATAATAATTATTCACAATTAAAACCATAGAGAAAAATTTCAAATATATAATGTTTATCAAGGGCAAAAATATTTTATGTTTTATCAAGTTTTTCTATAACAATCCTCATTTTTAATTATTAATATGACTTATCCAATATTATGATTCCAAAATCATTAAGTCTCCAACCATGGTTTCCTTGACCATGTGGGTTATTTATTATATTATGAATAGATTACATGAGATAAAATATCATATAAAATTTTTCTATATTTTTAAAGTTATGAGGTACCTAAATATTACATTCTAATATGAAATACTATATCATTTTAGTACAAATTTATATTTTTTCTCTTTATATATGGGTTCAATAATATTTATTATTCAAATTCATTAAATAATGAAATGTGAAACAATACAAAAGGGTTACATCAAATTACCACTAATGAATTGTGTAATGTGAAATATAATGTTTCATTATAATTAATTTGGAAATATATCTGGTGTATATAATCAATTGATTCCACCAAAATGGATTCATAAGAATAACATAATAATAGATGAGAAAAATTATATATTCATAAAAATGTAAATGATGGGGATGTATTATCTTATATATGATAAATATATCATCGAGGACTTGTACTAATATATAATACAATGATTGTAAGTATTACCTCATTTCCCACTCTTAGATATCTCATGAGACATATGAGATTGGTAAGGTGATATATATATACCATCCCTACCAATTAAATGAAATTCAAATTAATTCTACCATATTGGAAAATTCACTTATTAAAAATATTGAATAATGTTGTATAATAAACAACAACGGAATACATAGTTTAATTGTTTAATAAATTATTCCATACATCATTTTTTCATTAAGAAGAATGGATTACACGATATTGTAAACAAAATTCCAAATTCATTAAACTTACAAGTATTAAATGACAAATATGATTCAACCATTTAAATCATTTATAGGGATTAAAATTATCCAAATACGCACAGTTTTTAAATAAAATATTTAGAGGATTAGTTATTAAGTATTTTCAATGATTTAAACATTCAATGTGTTTATTAAATTGAATACATGCAATTTTAATAGTAAAATAAATATATATTATTGATAAATATAAAAAAAATATGAGTTTATAATCACTCATATAATGTTTTTTATATACTATTTCATTAATGAAAAAAATTGGTTGGTATGAATTTATGAAAATGATTATCTTCTTAAAAACGTGAATTAAATTACAATATAAATTAATTAAGGATCTACTAACTACATTAGGTATACCATTTCATATTAAAATCTAAATTAAGATCAATGATACATCAATTAATCAAAAATCATGATACATACAATGGAATTTTTTATCGCGTGACAATAAAGAGTTTCATGATTCATTGAAGAAAATTTTTTAAATGACTTATAAAATGAGTATAATGTTAGTGAAATGGGATCTACAATTTGTATTATATTATAATGGAAATGATAAAATATTAAAATATCAACAATAGAAAAGGAAATTTGAAATTTAAAATTATACTATAATTAAAATATATATAGGAATTTAAATGAGAGGGGAATTGACACTTACGAATCTCAATACTCTAAACTATAGTAAAAAAAATAACAAAAAAATTGAAAATTAAATATAAAAATATGGAAGAGAATCCTCGAGAGATATATGAATGGAATAATTTCAATTTCTTGTGTGGTAAATGATAATATGGTTTTCCTATTTATAAGTATGTTTAGTGGTATTTCATGGTATAGTGTATTGAACATGTTATTTTTCATTATCTTAATTTCTCCAATATTATACATAGTTCGGTGTTACCTCTCTAAATACTCCATTATAATATTTGGTTCCAATATTTTTATTTGATTACTAAAAATTATTATTTCATTAATGCATTTTGAAATTGGATGTCATATTTACTAAAATTTACTATATTTCATCTTTTTTACACTATTTTGATATTTTAAAGAAATAATCCAATTATACACCTTAAATAATTTAATCATCATAATTAAAAATATGAATTACATTTTATCAAATTAAACCAAAATTATTTATATATTTAGTATGATATATGGATGGATTATTGGAAAAACATATAGTATAAGATTTAACAACATTTTATTTATATACTAATGTTCACATTAATACTTCTTAACATGTAGATAAATAAGCCCTTATCCATGAAGAATAGAACCTAAAGGTAAGGTGTAGGATAATTGTATACTCATGGGGATGTTTGTAAAATATTAAACTAGTAATGTGTAATGATCCAGACTGAGTTTCACTCAATCCTGGTACCCAACCCATTTCATCACACATCTAAAGGGAATTCCCAATCCCAATGGGCTGGAAAAAAGCACATAATTGTCCAACAAAAACCCATAGGGAATGATTTCAGCCAACCTGAAAAAATGGAATATACATTCATGATGAAATAACAAACAACATAATTCTAAAAAATATACGCCAAAATTGTAAGAAAACTATAGAAAAAATAAAACTATAAAAGTATAAAAACACATCAAGAGACAAGTCCTACTATGAAGGACCAAACCCAAACATCTACTCCTTGTGATAGTGTGGAGGAACTCTCAACATCTCACAACCAGCAACCCAACTCAGCTAACAAAAAAATTTCAACCTCACAATGGTTCCTTTCATTTCCATGCATTGGGAGACATAAGTAGGTCTTAACACTGCCAAATAGGTTAATATGGTGTGAGTTAACATGATCAATAGGATCCCAGCCATGATTCCCTTAACCAATCACTATATCACTATTCAGGTCTTCTTATTTCAGAAAAAACACGGAACAATAACATGTAATGTCTTTTTATAGGAAAAATGGTAAATATTACACTTTTCATAGTTTGAAATCAATATCACGTATATAAATTTCAAAGAACATTTTCAACATCATATATCATAATAATAAACATCCATATCATTGAAAAAAATGGCATGAATCACAGAACAGATGCCCATGTTTCATCATCAAGGATTAGTATAGGTCATATTATCATTCTACTCATACAAGAATCAGTCAACTACACTATCAAGATCCAATGACACATGCTTAGGTAGAAGAAGAATCCCAAATGTCTAAACCTCCTACTAATGTCAATATATTTTCACTAGAACGTCTAATCATGAAATTAGAGGAACACCCCATTAAAAACGACATGAAAATCACCAACATATATGAAGGCCTTAACTTAATCCTTTCCTAAAAGTTAATAAGGTATCCCATGTGATCGTTTTCAAAATTCATTCTATTTATTTTAAAACCATTTAAAAACCATTTCATTATTCCATCTCAATGCTTTTTAAATATCCCTTTTCATTCCATTTATCAACACCCATATAAAAAATATATTAATTGAAAACTATTTTCACCACATACACTAAGACCTTGATGATATCTTTTATATATAATTTTAGAAAAATGAACAATATGGGTCATTAACATTGGCTAGAGACGGAACCACGTACCTCAAAATTCCGGTTTCACATGCCCACAATGGGATCCTCCGACAATGAAAACACATCGATGTCAACGAATTCCCGAGAATCCAATCCACACATTTCATAATAAATACAATGGAGAAAGAGGGTCGACAAAGAAATGGAAATACCACATACCTCAAAATGAAAAACTTCAACACTATAATAAAAAAATGAGTGGCCTCTAGAATGTGATTACGAGATGGATCTAGAAGAAGTCATTTGGAATCATAAAATTTATACCAATGAATCTGATAATGCAAATCAAGGGAGATTATGTGATCAAATGGAATCAAATAATATCAATGATCACTCACCCATAAATATGAACCCAAACCAAAATGATGATCAAATGTCAAACAGATCGATTTGGAAGGAATGGTGTCTCCAAAAATTGCTGTAGTGGGAACCACAATTGAGATAAAACGAAATCTTGTATTTGAATGGAAACTCAAACTGAAAATGCCACCACCAAAATACATGGTTCTGGAGTTAAACGATGTGTAATACCATTACACAACATGAATTTCCTTTTTGTCCAAATATGTTGAAAACCCCATCTCCTCAGATTAAAATTATATCATAAATTCACTCACTCCATCACAAAACTCATCACCTTGTTTATCCTTTCAATGCATGATCCATTATCACTACATGAACCCAAAAATCATTAAATGTCATGAATCCTAGATACATTGTGTGAATTTATCCAAGGGACTATAGTTAAAGGAGAATTTTTTTAAAACCCCAACCATATATGAGATCTCATAGAGAGTAAAAATATATGCAATCAAAATAAAAGGATGTTACAAACTACCCATCATAATGAATTTACGTTCTTTGTAAGTCATGTGGAAGATGCAATTGATGGAAAAGATGAGGTTAATGCACAATCATCAATGGCTCATGTTCACATGAATCATTATAATATGACATTTGTTTCCAAAAAACTCTAACCAATAGAATATACTTTCCATGGAAGACTTTCACTTGAGATTCAATGGTCTTAACTGGTTTCTTCAAAATAGAAATATCTAGATCTGCGTCAATTTCATCCCAACTCAGAACATGTGCTGGATCAAGTGGGTACTTCATGATCTGAGATATGTTGATAACATCATGAAAACCTATCAACTAATCCTAAAATGATAACTGATAAGAAACCTTCATAATCTAATTACTGACATCAAATTTCCCAATATATATTAGATCCACAATTCATTGTTTTCTATGTTGAAGATGAAATGATAGTGGTGAAACATTAAGGAAAACATATTCCCCAATATAGAACTCAAAAAATGATGTCTTCGATTATAATAAAGTTTCTATCAACTCTCAGTTATATATTGAAGTCAATGTACATCCTAAACCACTTTTCATGTATCCTTAAAAAAACATGGTCCAACTAAAAATTCATCACCAATTCCATCCGAAAAATAAAGTATCTGCATGGGCGACCATACAATGCCTCAAATGGATACATTATGATTGAAAATTTATATCTATTTTTTATAAAAAATCATCCAGTCCAAGATGGATATTCCATGATCCACTAAAATCCATGAAAAAGGACAAGGAATATCATCTATGATCAGAATCACCTGCTCAATCTGACCATATGTCTGTGAATTGTAAGATGTTCTTAATGTGAACTTAGATTCAATTGCATATTGGGGACTCATATATAAAATCATAGTTAAACTAAGATCCCTATCCAAAACAATGGTATATGTACTCCCCAAAAACCTCAAAATATATTTCACATATATCATACATAGAGAGGACTGCATCATGCCTATGAATATGGGTAGAATAATATTTTAAGACATCAGGATTTTCCATGATACATTGCCCAAAAATTTCTCATGGAGGATACACTCCATGATTTAATTATCATTGGAGTTTCTACATACAAGTATCATTGATAGGTCGCATAGTGGTTACACTATGTATTTTCCCTCCTCTTTTTGTAAATATTTTAAGAAGGATTATTCTGATATTATGGATATTTCAAAATTGGTGGTATCCATAAATTTTCGATTAAATTGTTGGACAACTCATTAGTTTTCTTGACACCTATGTGCTAATATTGATGTTCCTTCCTCTCTAAAAAACACCATTTCTGAGTTACATGGTAGTATTAGTATTCACGATCTATTTATTAATCATACTATGATGAAGGTATCAAGAAATGAATATTCTGATAGTGACACTTTGGTTTGGATACTCAATATTTGATGGCCAATTTTCTACCAGTGAATGTTATATATTTTACTATGGTAAATCTCCTAGGATTCCATCATGGCTGGCTGGTTTTATTATGATACATATTTTCCCATTTTAAATTCTGCTATTATGGATGAAATGGAAGCAGTGGATACCTATTCAACACCTCATTTAGCTCACTAAGTTTCCCATTACATTAGCGTGCTTATTTTTTTGAGTGAAGATGAATACTTTATGCATTTATTTTTTTGATGTAGGTTTACAAAACGAATGTGTCCTGGACCCTTTTATATTCTTCTTTATTTTCCCATTTTTTTTAGGTGTAGCTATCTTCTATTGTCATCATGGAATGCAGTGAGAAAATACATAACTTAATATTGGCAGTGACTCCTACTATTCTTTACTTCACCTGGAATGCACAAAATGATTTCATTTTTAACATCCACAAACCTTTTTTACAAGCCAGTGTCTTGGATTTTTACCATAAGATCAGACATGATTCTAAAATTCAATTAGGTTCAATGAATAATGATTTGTCTTACCAGATTATCCTGAGATCACTTGGTGTTTATGGTAGGCCAAAAAACATGTGTGGTAAAATATATCTTATGGATACCGATGATCTAGGATTTTCTAATGGTTAGTGTTGATTGGGAGGACATCAGTGAACGAGGGCCTACGGGTTATGGTGGCATC
Organism: Viscum album; assembly: GCA_963277665.1. Lineage (NCBI taxonomy): Eukaryota > Viridiplantae > Streptophyta > Magnoliopsida > Santalales > Viscaceae > Viscum > Viscum album. The sequence goes on along the minus strand of OY728142.1, from coordinate 269,250,486 downwards.
ATTTGTATTCTTCAATGATTCATTAATGGATGTTTCTGTCACTATATTATAAATGGATCTTCAATTTAAGAGGAAATACGGTTTATGATAATGTTGATAAGGTATGATGTCCACTATGTTTGGAGAGCATTATGGATGGAATCCAATTCATATATTACAATGAAAATCCTAAAAAATAATAAAAGAAATGTACCATGGAAGATGTTTTCATCATGGATTTCATTTGTTTGCCTTAATGATTTGATTTTCATGGATATATATCACATTTATCATTTCACCCTTCTGGTCACTACTGTTGTTTTTTAGATAGATATCATAGAGGTCAGTCTCAGCTAGTCTTTTTTCATACCAGAAAACAATTCAATACATTTTTGGTAGGATTTTTGTAGTGTTGTACAAAACCACCTTTATAATGCTTTGAAGTTTTGACTTTTCTGGTATATTGCATAATTATTAATGTTTTTTTGAAGTAGGATTTCCCATCTTTGGAACCTTCTGTATATTGATTAACCAGATCATCAAACTTAATAGTATCATTTATAAGGAATTGGTCTTAAAACATTACATAATGTTGAATTAAATGAATGATTAACATTGTGGATATTTTTGGGCTTATAGTTTTTGAGAATTTGGGTATAAATATTAAATTACATCTCAAAAAATTACAAAGTAGACACTTCTACTCAGTTCCCATAAAATAAATAATCTCCAAAAAAATGCCATGTCTAGTTCCATATTTTAGACATCTTTACAATTCCTTGATCATATTATTGACCATATTCATCGTTAAGTCCTATGAAAAACATTTCAAAAATACATGGGATGAGCATAAAAATCATATTAAGGGATACACAAAGAAGGGAAACAATTGGTTTTTTAAAACCAAATGTAAACAATGAATACTTTATCATAAGTAATATATTTCACCTTTATGAAGTAGTAAATACTCCTCACAAAATGAAAGATAATTTATTAACCTTTTGTAACCAAATGATTACCATAAGACACCTAGAAATAACACATTACATATAAATGCATCTTAGGATATAATCATACTTAAATAGAATAAACAAACAGTCGTTTTCCACACAAATCACTAAAAGGAATATCCATATGGCTGACCTTCATTCTAAATGAATTGGATCATATAATGTAACCACATGTACTAGTTTATAAAGTCACCAACTATCATTTATATTTCCATGTAACCACTCTTCAAATGCCTAAATACCGTTATAAAATTATAACTAATAAAATATTGAAAATATAAACATTTCACTAATAAGATTTCATTTGCAATCACAAAAAATAATTTCAATGAATTGAAAAAATAAATCCATTTCAAAAACCATTTTCATGAACAAAAATCCCAAAAAATGATTAATGGGTTTCCTTTTTGATTTTTTTAAATAATTAATTCTTATAGAGGATACCAAAAAATGATTTGGGCGATTGAGTGGTCATTGTCACTGCCAAAGCTAAAAACATTCCTTCTATCATTTAGTAAATTTTTTTATAAAAATAGATTCCCCTTGAATAAAATTAAAAGTCAAATGGTTTCATTGTATAACGTATAAAATAAGGAGGGGTATATTATCATAACATGCCACAATGAAAGGAGATTGAGACGAATTCCATTACCTGGTGTCCGACATGATCCATTCGTTCCTTAATTTCATGTACAATAAACATAAGTTAATTTATAATTTATTAAGAACCCATTTCATGTTTATTATTACTTTTATGTCACTTATTACGATGTTATAGACATTATTTAATCATTTGTGTTAATAATGGTCGTTTAGTCGTTATTTGGTACTTCAGTCAAAAATGAACTTCTTATAATTACTAGTTGTTCAGGTGGTCAAAAGTTCAATATATCCAAAATGATATTATTGATTTAGATATAATATAAATCATATATTACTAGTATTTATATGTTTTTATACCAGTACATAGCATTTGGAGCTATGAAATGAAATGCATAGTTCATGGAGACTGTAAGTCGTATGTACGCATTAACGCTACTTTGATTTCTATATCATATTTAATGGAATTAAAACTTAATGATACATAGGTATATTATAATTACATTAAAATATAATATATATATTTTCTTTAACTCCATTCTTTATACATTCCATGGATGGTATGAACGAGTCATATCATTTTTATGGGGCGTTAGTCCGCACCTCCTCAAATGAAATTATCGTACTTACCAATTATGGATACCAAAAAAGTAAGCTATATATGAAAAATAAAGAAGTATAAAGAGAATATAAATATATTATATATCTAATATAAATAGAGTTCAATCATAATTTTCACCATGATAGGTGGTTGGAGATATTTGAACAATCATCGTTTTGTGAGGCACTAGTTCATCGTCCATAGAAATAATATCTTTGTATCCATTTGATAGAGGTGTGTGAAAGTGTAGTGATAATACATGTCATAAAAACAAAAAATTATATTTAGGATAATGTTGTTGATGTAAAAAATGTAAATATAATAGTTTAGGGGGTTGGATAACTAAAATAAAAGACAATAATATAAGAGAAATGTTACCTTTAAATCAGGTATCTCCCTTTGGTTTGAATGAAAAGGTTTACATGAAGTGTATTTTGGCTAAGGTAATGCTTATAAAAAGAATATTATGATGTAGAGAGATTATTTAGTTTGATTTTGGACTATCCAAGTAGCTTGATTGTTTTGAGTAATAGGTTTGATGTGATAGATTTTTATAAGGGGAGTAGAGGCTCTTTATGAATGTTTGAAAGTATTATTTTATAATATTATTATTTCGATTTCTACTGGTCCAAAAATTATTGAAGACAAATATAAGATTACTCTTGTTCAAAATAAAATAATCCAATAATAATTTGATTGGTTTTTTATATTTTCTTTAAAAATTTATAATCTTATTTATTTAAATCATATATTAAGGAGGTAAACATTGCATAATTAATTTGTCAAAAATAATTTCATTTATATGATGTTTAGTGATTATTAAAAAAATACTATGATGTAGGAAGTCTTTTTATATTTCTAATGAATATTTTTTTGGTAAAGATTTAACTTATATTACCCTTGGTAAACATTGATTTTCTGAAGGATATATGTTTAATAAATTCTTATCATTACATTGATTTAATTAATAAAATGTGCCTTTATCACTATTTAGTGGCTCTATGGAGTCCCAAAATCGACCCAAGGATGCCCAAAGTCGGACATGTATCAACCAATACGATTAGGACACATTCTATTGTAATTTGATATGATTATAATAATACTTTTTACCCTTATTTACCATATTTACAATTTAACAATGCTAAATAAAATATTTTCCGATGTAAAAATTCATAATGTCTAAAAAAAGTTACATATTTACATTATTTGGACCTTCTAATTCCTAATATGGAATCTATTATTCCAAATTTGAAACAATGAAGCTGCATGAATAAATTAAATATCAATTCTCATGGTCAATACAAAAATTATGTTTTTTATGAAATAATAACAAAAAAAATACTGACACTTGTTTATGACAAATTTCAAAGTGAAATTATTTAGAATGACTGACATTTGATTAATTGGTGAAAACATAATCTAATAATCCTTTAAAAACAATTATACAGATAATCTGAACAAATAAATAAATTATATTAAAATGCAGTTTTGAATTAAAATATTGTATTTTTCACATTTCATTAAGAAAATGAACATTATCAGAAAAAGAAAAAAAATTAATCCATTGTAAATTTTGATGTCCCGATTGAAAAGAAAATTACTATTTCTGGAAATAGTATTTACAGAAGATACAAAAAATAGATTTAAAAAGGGATCTCCATCAAAAGGACTTAGATCAACCTTTTACATAATATTAGTGTGTTTATGCATAAAATTGGATTTATTCGCATTTTAAGCTTCTATATATTATTGGGTAAATGTAGAAACATTTAACAAACACGTATAATCAAATTTTATTTAGTTATTCTAATTCCCATCTATAAAATGACAAGAAATTAACTACCATTTAAAATAATATTATATTATTATTCTTTAGTATGATTCAGTCTTCTGTGCAACCTATGATTTTAGAGAAACTCATTGTTTCGTGTTGGGTACGCCATCGAACATAGCATCCCCTTTTATATAAATTATTATTTAAATATCAAATGTTAATAAATATGAAAATTTCATATTCTTTTTTTACATGGGTTGTTACATCATTTCCCCCTTTTGGAAAATGTATCCTCGCAATTTTTATTCACTTATCAATTAAAATTGGGTATTTTTCCCACATATCATTTTCAGATTCCCACATTTCCTTTTCAAAAATATATTTTTTCCACAATAAGATTATCTAATGACTTACCTTACTCTACAACAGTTTCACTCTTAAGACAAGAATCTAGACTGGTTGATCCTCATAAGAGATATTCTCTTCCAACTAAACTACATCTAAAATGAAAACATGAGATGGATCTGACATATACTTTATCAACATTGAAACATGAAAAACATTGTATACATGGGATAAAATTGGAGGTAAAGCCAACCTGTATGAAAATGATCCAACGATATCCAGCGTTTCAGAGGTTCCAATAAACCTCTGACTAAGCATTCCGTTTTTACCAAAATGCATCACAGATTTCTATATAGGAACTTCGAGAAAGACATGATCCCATTCCTCAATAGAAATATCCTTCCTCTAGTTATCCGCATAGCTTTTTGGCCTGCTCTGAGCTATTCTCAAGTGCTTCTGAATCAACTAAACTTTATTTGCCATCTCTTCTACCAATTAAGGTCCCATCAGCTTCCTTTCACCTACTTCATCCAAAAAATCTAGAGATCGACATTACTTCGCATATAATGCCTCAAATGGTCCCATCTATATAATGGAATGAAAACATTTATTATAAAAAAATTTAACCAAAGATTGATGTTGGTTGCAAATTACATGGTAATACATTGAATAAAAACGTCATATATCTTCCAATATCTAAATTGTTTGTTTGGAATTCCCATATGATTGTGTGTGAAAAGTTGTAATGAAATTCAATTCAGTGCCCCACAGATTCTATGGGGAATTCCAAAAGACAGATGTTATCCTGGGATCACAAGTAGATACAATAGAGATGAGTACTCCATGTAACCTGACTATCACATTAACAAACAACTAGGAAACACGTTCTAGAGATGAAGTATCTAAAATAGAAAGTAAATGAAATGATTTAGTCAATCGATCATCTTTAATCTAGATTTCATTATTTCCTTGAGATGTCTTCATTAATCCCCCAACGAAGTCCATGGATATATTTTTCCATTTCCACTCTAGAACCGGTAAATACTGAAGCATCCCATTTGGTAACTACCACTCTATGTTAACCTGCTGACAAGTCAAACACATTACAGTAAATTCTGAAATATATCTTTTCATTATATCAGACTAGTAATACTCTTGAAGATCTTTGTACATCTTATTACTCACTGGAAGAAATGAAAATTACGACCTATGAGAATCACATAACAACTCATTCTTTAACTGTGAATCACAAGGAACACATAATCTTATCCCAAATCTCAAAATACAGTCATTATCAATGTTATAATATAGAGACATACCCTTCTGAACCAACTCTACCTTTTCCTATAGCTCACTAACATTATTCTATGATTTCATTATTCTATCTAATAAAGATAATTTCAGAGACACCAAATCATTTATCATAAAGACACATTCAAGTCCATTCAATGAAACATCACTGTAGATAATAAACTCACTATTTAGGAAAGGTAGTGCCAAAACTAGGGAATTCAACAATCAACTATTCAATTCCTAAAAACAATCATCACATTCTTTTTTACAAATGAACAAAACACAGTTTCAAGATAACATAGTATGTGGACTGGATAACTGTAGAAAATTTTCAAAAAAACCTATGGTAATTACCTTTCAAACCAAGAAAACTAAGAATCATGGTTATATTTGTGGTTCTTGGACATTCTTCATCAGCTATTGTTTTACTAGGATCTACATGTTTTCTATTTTTTTAAATAATGTGACCAGGGAATTAAATTTTTTGTATCCAAAACTCACATCTTCTGAATTTATCGTAAACTTTTTATTCTATTAATGATTTCATGAACACACTTAAATGAATCTAATGCTTTTTTTTACATTTAGAATAGTCCAAAATATCATCTAAAACACAACCACAATTTATTACTGGAGTCAATTGATCCATTACTGCAACAAACTATTCAATTATGATTCTGACCATCTTAGGATGCTTATTTTAAAGGTAATTACCCTCTTTATGAAATCAAATCACATATGCTCTATTTCCGCAAATAAAAACCAATCTGAACAGAGAAATATCTTAGGCGAAGAAACATGGAAATTTAAAATGCTATATTATTTAAATCTTAGCATAAATACATTTATGAACATTAATTTAACAATATTCTAACTCCAACGGTTGTTCAAACCATCCTCTGATACCAACTATAAGGCAGTGTCCATAAAACATAACATAATAATAAATTAGATGAATAATTCGTATTGAGGATCCTTTTAGGATTATATTTTTATAGAATAATGTGATAAATATTATAATACATATCTAAAAAAATTACAAAGTAGATACTTATACTAAGTTTACATAAAATAATAAAATATGAAAAAAAGAAGCATGAATAGATCCATATTTTAGACATCATGAATTTTCCTTGATCTCATCCTTGACCCTATTAATCATTAGATCATATGAAAAACATTTCAAAAAAAACATTGGACGATCATAAAAATCTCTGTAAGGGATACAGAGTGAAGGAAAACTATTAGTTTTTCAAACCAAAAAGTAAACCATGTATACTTTATTATAAGGAATACATTTCTACATTACAGAGTAGTAAATAATCTTGCTAAATTAAATATAATTGCATACCTTTTTATTACCAATAGATTACCATAAAACCCATAGAAATATCACATAATGAATTAAGGTAACTAGGTACATAACCAGACTTAAATAAGATAACCATACGGTCGACTTCCAAACATATCACTAAATGGAATAGCCATATGGCCAACTTCCATACACAATGCATTGGAGGTTATAATGTTAGGTTTATCATGGCACCACCCGTAATTTGGTTTAACACGTAACCACCCATCAAATTTCCATGTACTATTATAAAATCAGAACACATAAAATATTGTAATAATTAAATTTTCATTAATAACATTTCATTTTCCATCATAAGAAATAATTTCAATATATTGAAATTATCAATATATTTCAATAAAAATCAATACCAATAAGCCGAAAAATAGAATAAGGGGATACCTTTTCATTTAAAAAAACATTAAGGCTTATAAAGGATGTCAAATAACGATTACGGTAGTGGAGAGGCCATTGTCACCACAAACGTTAAAAACTTTTGTTTTGACATTTATTAAAACACAATAAAGAAAAATATATATTCCCTTTGAATGAGATTAATAGTCAACGGGTTTTATGCTATACCATATACAATAAGAAGACGTCTATTATCAAAACATGCCTCATTGAAAGGAGATTGTGATGATGTTCCTTACCTCGTGTCTGAGTTGATCCGTGCATTCTTTAACTTCTTGAATAATAAAAATAAGTTAATTTAAACTTTATTATGAACCTTTTTCATGTTTTTTATTTATTTTATATTGCTTATTACAATGTTATAAATATTATGTAATCATTTATGTTAATATTGGTCATTTTGTCGATATTTGGTACTTGAGTAAAAAATGAACTTCATATAATTAAAACTTGTTCATGTGTTCAAAAGTCCGTTATCTCTTAAATGATATTCATGATTTAGATATCATATATATCTTATATATTCAGCATATATATATATTTATAATAGTACATAACATTTGGAGGTATGAAATGAAATGCATCATTCATGGAGATGATAAGTCGTATGTACGCATTAATGCTACTTTAATTTATATTTCATATTTAATGGAATGAAAACATAATGATACATTGGTGTATTATAATTCTAGAATAAAATCATATAAATAATTTTAGTAACTTCATCCTTTATACATTCTATTGATGGCATGAACGTGTCATATCACTTTTAGGGGGCGGTAGTCCGCATTTTCAAAAATACAATTATTTTATTTACCTACTATAAAAACCCAATACGTATGATATTAATAAATAATAAACAATTATATAGAAAATATCAATATAATATGTATCCCATATAAATATATTTCCCTCATACTGGCCACCATGTGTGGCGGATGGAGATATTTGAATAGTCTTCGTTTCGTGAGGCTGTAGTTCGTCGTCCATAGAAATTGTATGTTCGTTTCCATTAGACGGATGGTTGTGGATGTGCAGATTGAATCCTTCTCATAGAATAAAAACTACATTGAGGATACTCGTTTTGTTATAAAATAATGGAATAAAAATAGTTTAGTGGGTTGGAGAACTAAAAAAAGAAAATAACATAAGAGAAGATGATACCATTAAATGAGGTATCTCACATTGGGTTGAACCAAAAGGTTTAATTGAAGTTCCTTATGTCTAAGGTAAGTATTCAAGGAGGAATATGGGGATTTAGGGAACTTATTTGTTCAGAGTATTGATGATTAATTTGGTTTGAGAGGTGTGAGTAATGGGTTAGAGGAGATGTTTTTCTATAAGATGGAGGAGGGGTTCTTTAAGAATGTTTGAAAATATTATTTTATTATATATTTATTTTCGTTTTCTATAGGACCATAAATTATTAAAGTTGAAGATATGATGAATATTTTTCAAAATAAAACCATCCAATAATAAATGGATAGATTTTTTATATTTTGTTAATCATTATAATCTTATTTATTTAAATCATTAATTAAGGAAGTAAACATTGCGTCATTATTGTGTCATAAGTAATTTTATTTATTTGATGTCCAAAAGTTATAAAAAACAATGATGTTGGAAATTTTTTTATCATTTTAATGAATATTTATAGTCTAAAAAATAACTTATATAACCCCATATAAAAATTGATTTACTAAAAGATATGTGTTTAAGTCATTTTTTCATTACTTTAAATTAATTAATATGTTGTGTCATTATCAATCTTAAGTTTCTCAATGGGGCCCCAAAATCAACCCAAGGATTACCATGGTAGGACATGTTTCAACAAATAGGATTAGGACACACGTTAGGGTAATTTGTTTATTATAATATTATTTTTTACCCTTATTTACTAGATTTACCCTTAAACCATGGTTAATAATATATTTACCGATGTAAATATTCAAAATGTATAAAAATAAAAGATACATATTTAACCAATTTGGACATCTTCATTCCAAATATGGAATCCATTTTTCCAAATTCAAAACAATGAAGTGCTAAAAGTTAATTTAAATTTTTTTTCTATTTTAAAAAAACGTGTTTTTCAGAAATAATAACTATCAAAATATAGACACATGTTTATGTCTAATTTCAAATTTAAATTACTTCCAATTACCAAAATTGGATTATTTTGTAAAACCATAATCTAATTAATCTTTTTAACCCAAAATTAAGATAATATATATATATATATATATTATACATAAAGGCTGTTTTGAATTAAATTACATTATTTTTCACAATTCATTAAAAAAATGAAAACTATTAGAAAAGTATGATGATTTCATCCAACGTAAATTTTGATGTCCTTATTCAAATGAATAATTTTATTTTGTCAAATAAATCATATAAAAGTGAAAAACACTATATTTAAGAAGCGCTCACCATCAAAAGGACGAAAATCGACCTTTTAAATAATATTAGAGTGTTTATACTTAATATTAGATTCATTCACATTTTAAGCATATAAATTTTATTGGACAAATTTTAAAACATGAGAAAACATTTATAATCATGTTGTAGTTAGTTCTAATATTTCCCTCTAATACAATGGCAAGATGTTAACTAGAATTTAAAAAATATCATATTATTATTTTTTAGTACGGCTCAACCTAGTGTTCCATATGAGATTTCAATGAAACCCATTGTGTCTTGTTGGGTATGTCATCAAACATAGCATCCCCATTCAAGTAAAATTAATATTTAATTCAAAAATGTTAATAAATATGAAATTTTCATATTTTTTATTTACCTAGGATGTTAAATCCTTGATCATGATAAAATGAGAATAATTCGTCAACTGATAAAAAACCTATCAGATAGCATTCCTCCCTCGGGGATTTCATGGTAATACAAAAATAGTACATGGATACATCATCACATTTATAGGAAGACACTAGAAGTGGTTGGATAAAACCATAGTGTTTCAATTTATCTACCTTTATATGCTGGAAGGTGTAATAGAAGGACACATAATATGTAATGTCACACATCATACCCATCTAACAAAATTGTCATGTCATGTACTAATATTTCATCAAAGTGACTGTTTGAACATCCCATCTGCATTTTTTAGAAGTAAAAATGATAAATTCTCCATAGAGGCTATGATGACTCCCCACATCACAATTTGGATCATACAATATAAAGATAGTGGAAAACCTGAAATGGACTCCATACTATAAAGGAATTCTAAAATTTTACAAAACTGACCACCCAAGTATTAAATCTATGAAATAGACTCCATGATAGATAATTATAACTGAATACTTTTGATAAGCACACATGAAACTTACTCTTGAGCATATGGGTGCCACTAAATTAAAATCTGTATAAGGTGCTACTACTCCGAATACAGAATAGTGTGTGATGGTACATTAGTGCTAAGGGTGTCCACAATGACATTCCCCTACATTGAGGTTTAGGTGATATCGATGTCAATTAACTGAAGTTATTCTACCCATAATATTAGTCTTTTATTTCGGTATTTTTGAGAAATGATATAAATAAATGTCTTATGATCAAAAAATATTCTAAACCATTCTTCAAAAAGATAGTGCCTCCAATATTTATGTGAATGCTTATCTACAACCAACTATAAATCATGAGTGGGTAAATTCTTGTCATGGAGTCGAAGTTGAAGAGAGATATAAGATACCACATTTCCATCCTTCATAGTTAAGCATAATGAACTAGAAAAATAACAATAATAAAATACCATGTACCCCTTACCAGGATTAGGTATGATAAGAATAAGATCTGATGTCGATCTCATTCCAGTTCATTAAAAGAAGATAAGTAATTTTTCATCCCATGTGATTTTCACTACATTCCTTATAATAGTTGTCAATGGTAAATCCAAATTTTAGAAATCCTTATCAAAGCATCCATAATATTCAACAATACCATGTATTATTTGTATCTCAAATAAATTTTATGGTGTTTTCCATGACAAGATATCCTCAACCTTCTTAGAATCAACTGTTAATCTAGTATTATAATTATAATTCCATAACAAATTAACATCTTGAATCCGAGAAAAACATTTCAAAAATTTTCCATAATATTAGTGAATTCATAGAATTTCAAGAACCATCCTCTGATGGTGTTTATTATCACATTCAAATTTTGAGTAAACCAGGATATCATCACTTAATAGTACCAAGAAAAGTAAAGATATAGATGGAGTATGTGATTCATCAATGCCATAAATACATTAGGAGTGTTAGTCAAACCAAAATGGCATCAAAAGATATTCATGATTTCTATAATTTCTCATGAGAGTTTTCTTGGATGTATTAGACTCTCAAAATCAAATATGATGATAACTCGACCAAATAAAAATCATTAGTAACCACCTTTTCCCATTTAACATATCATATAAATAATCCACATGAGCAAAAGGATACATGTTCTTAACTATTACGTGGTTCAACTTCCGATAGTCCATACACAACCAATGTGAACCACCTACCTTCTTGGAAAAGATCGGAGGTGTTTACCAATGTGATTCACTAGGTAGAATTAATCATTTTCTAGTTTTTTATCCAATCAAATCGTGATCTTTTGATGCTTCGTTGGTGCCATATGATATGAAGTTATTCAAATCGGCATCATACTTGGAATGAGGTCAATATTAAAATATGTATCTTTCATTATAGTAACACAATAAAAATCTTTTGGGATGATGTCACAACATAAGACATCATGGACTGGTTGAAACATTTTTCTATATAATGATTTAATAATTTTAAATCATTTTGTATTTGATTAATATATCCAATAACCTTTCGGATAATGAATCCTGCATGTTTTCAAAAATTATTTCCAATAATTTTTTATATTACCTTATTCCTAGTAATTATATGATGACAATATTCACATGTTAAGAATTTAAAAACCAATACATACATTTTGATATATTTGGGATCAATGTTAAGATAATTTTGTGACCTTATTTTGAATGTTAGAGATTTTCATATTTCATAAGGGTCATAAGGTTATCCATTTATAAAATGATTTTGTTAAAATTTTGATGAAGGTTGTGATAATAATTTATTATATCACAACATGATAATTTATGAATATTGGATAACCTGTTATAAAAACATTGTATTGAGGGTATAAAATTATATATGGGATGGAATATCAGGGATATCATGTTAATTTAGTGCCTCGAGAATGAAAATTCCACCTTCCTTTATGGAGAATGAGGTGAAGTGGATCCAAAAAGAAATTGGGTGAGGTTTAACTGAATTCATGTAAGTATAGAAATTCATGAAAATTCATTATCAATTTGAAATATGATCTTGAAACAAAAAATACACATCATATTACCTTTATTTATGATGAATCTGATGGTACCTTACGTCATCATATATTTATGGTATAATTATTTTTGACATTCCCATGACCTTATTCTCTATCACTATCCATCCGAACATGATGGTTACATTTCACTTCTATGTACACGGTTCCACATTCCACCTATGTTCTCTCATGTGTAATCCCATTTATTTGTTACTTTGGGTGTCCTTTTTGTTTCTATCTTTCATTTTTAAAAGGATGTTATAATAGACATTTTAACGAGGGTGGTTTCTATGAATGAAACTATCAATTATTAATCCTTTGATAATAATGATGAATATAAAGGGTAAAATTAATTTTATTGTTTTAGAATTTAACAACTAAGTATTTTTTAAACAAATTTTTGAATTATTATAATATTTTTGATATTTTTTATTTCACACAACATTGAAAATTGATTATTTTATATTATAGAACAATGGTGGGACTATGTGCACTACAAACTACATAATTTATATATTTATATACATGGAACACCATGGTTATCTTTCATTACATGAATTAAGGAATTTATTCAATGGTTTCTATAAGACGATATACTGAGCATTATCAAACAACAAATTATTATAAAAATTATTATTATTTATTATAATAAATTATAGCCTAGCTGTTTAATTATATTTTCTGAATATTATTAACTAACATATGAAATTATTAGGTTTTAACAAAATTTAAATTTTTTTAATTATATAAAAAATATTTATAATTTAATAGAAGAAAAAGTTTAATATAAACATATTATTTTTTATTGAAAACTATTATAATGCTAAAAAAGATGATCTGTTACAACTAAATCAAAATATTAAAATTTATTAGTAATTTTAATGTAATATATATTTATATATATATATATATATTAAATAATCATTTAAATATTTTTTATAATCATATTGTAGATTTTATAATCATGAGATAAGAATAAAACTAATTTAACACACAAAACCCACAACGTTTATTATGTATGTTATATACAAAATTTTAATAAACATCCTATTTTATATCAAATTTTTTAATATTTTTTATATTAAATATGTCTAAATAAGATAAATATTTGTAATATAAATATAATATTTAGGTTATTAATTTTTTTCACTAAGGATTCATTTTTAATGAATAATTAAAAATATTTTATTCTATTTCAAAACTACCTTTTCATCTAATTTATTTATTAGGTAAAATTAAATATTAAATTGGGTTCAAAGGTCAATTAGATTATATTATTATCATTTACCTCAATTTTGTTTAATATAATCAATTTCACATTGAAATTGAATATAAAAACATAGAAAACTTTTGAAAATATTCACATTAAAACCCCACATATTCCAACCGACTGCGAGATTAAATTTTAATTAATTTCTACCACTTGTTTGGTTTTTATTTGAAAAAATGGATTATTCATTAGGAATAATCATAATTTATAATTTCAAATATCTTTAACATAGTTTTTGAAAAAATAATTTTATAAAAAGGAATTAAGATTAATTATAATGATTAATGTTAAATTGATATTAATAATGAACTAAACCATTGCATTAAGGCCCAATAAAACCTCTAAACATTTCCAAAAATCCATCATCTGGACATATTTCTACACAATACTCTAGTTTATATACATTATACCATTATTGTCTTACTTTCAATAAAACATTTTGGTTGGTGTTTCTTTCTATTAAAATATTACCAGAGTGCCACTCGTCCTCTATTATAAAAGGCATAATATCCTTCCACTTCCTCACACATCTCCATCTTACATGGATAGAAAAAAGGCTACCAAATTATCTCCTCGGAATCCTTCACATCCTCTTTTAACACTAATTTTGGAAGAATTCTTTCCAAGGAAACTCATTGGTGCAAACCAAAAGGAGTAACCTGATTAAGAGGTAACACTCTCCCTCAATCTACTTTTATTATTTTCATTTTCTACTACATAAAATATTATTATTATAGGAATATATAACAAAACTAGTGTCCAAAATATTATATGATATTTTTTTCTAATCATTCTACCTACACTTAACCACACTTCTATCAAATTGGTAACAAACATACTGCTTACGTGTACGACAAACTACCACCTCACTAAATGATGATTATTCATATTAACATTTAACACAAAAAATGGTGAAAATTATGAAGGAAAATCTGCAAATAACTGATATATATAGTATTTTTCATGTATTTAATCTTTTTAAATTCTATTACAACACATATATTTTTGTTTTTCATTTTGTATTAATACGATAATTTCGTTTGAGAAGTGTGGACTAAAACCCCCTAGGTGTGATGTGATTCCTTAATGCACTATATGGAATGTATTAAGGATGGGTTTAGTGAATATATATTGTATATATGATATATTAAATATTATTTAATAATGATATATATATCCCATTTTATTTTTTCATTCGACGTGATAATTATAACGAAATAGCGTTCATCTGTACGTATGGCTTACTGTCTCCATGAACAGTGCATTCTATTTGATACATCCATATTATAATGATTATCATAATCAAAATATTCTAAATATAAATTATATATTAATAATGGTATACATTCAGTAAATCATTATATAAATATGAAAACCAAAGACATAAAAAATCAAGAAAAATACGAATATCAAAGAGGATATTACCCAAAGTGAAACATTATGATAAAATTGTAATCAATATGATGATATAAAGACATTAAAAAACCATGTATGATATGAGAATTTAAAATGTTGGTCTATTATGATTTATAATAAAATTTCATTTATTATACAAGATTTTTGAATGGATATGGAGAGATTCAAGAGAAAAGGATAAAACATATCATCTCACACTTTATTTCTCTGGGATATATGCATTTTTCACCGTTCAAATATGGTGGGTAGTGTATACACTTCCAAATAATGTATTATATGTATCAAAAAATTAAATTTATGGGTAGTTACATAACCATTTTATGATATTTATATAACAGGGTTTAGGTTTCATAAGTTACCAAATCAGTAAATTAATTTTGCCTCTATTTTCCTTCTTTGAGACAAATTCCAGGTTAAAAGCCTATATTTTTATATGATGTGTATAAATGAGATTTTAAATGTTATATAATGAATCTCCTTCTTCTCGTTATATTTTATAGCTATATGTAGAATAAATTTCAAACATTTGGAGTTTGATTCAATGTTACCATGTGATAATAGTTTATTGAAACAATCTCACCAACTATTGAGATTATTTATGATCATGTCTTCATTAATGATATATTATGATCCATGTTTTTTGAACAATGATGAAAATTATTATCCTCTGGTTAGTATTGATGGGCTCATTTATTAGTAATATTTTCTACACCTTTGTATAACAGAAAAATGAGAAAATGTACTTATTAAAATTTGACATTACGTCTAACTTTTGTCATAAATCATTATTCTATCAAAACCTTACTTTGTAAAAAGATATTCCACAAATATTCTAAAAATTACCAATTATCATTAAAATTTTCCCCATTATGAATATTAAGAATATTTTATATGGAATATTCTTATCAATTTTTGGATCAGGAACTCTTCTAAACATTTTACTATTCAAATGGAATGTTTTCTACCTCAAAAGTCGTATACGTATTTAACAGCCATCATTTATTTTAAGAATCAATTGCATGTTGAAAAGGATAATTTTTATGAAAATCATATTAAAGGATATTTTCATAAAAATAATTTTCAAATAATTTTCAATAATATTTTATATTTTTTCATCGAAAACTTATTTTCTAAAGGCTTTCAATACCCAATACATGTTTTCATACGAAAATGGATTTAAAAATGATTTCAAAATTCAATTACGTGTTCTCAAATGTATTTTAAAATTAAATTGTCTTGAAATATATTTATGTTTTAAAAATATTTTTTCAAAGTAGAATGATATTATCATTGAGAAATATTTTTTAAAAAAGAATATTCAAAATTATTTCCCATCTAAGATATCATACATTGGTATTTCATAGTATTTTCAAAGGAAATTATTTATTATATCCATTCATATTATTTATCATAATGGTTTTATATTTGATTTCATGATGTTTATGAAATTCATTTATATTCGATGATGTTTAATCTCTTGAAGACTACTTATTTTCACGGGTTATGTTCCTGATGAAATGATTATGAAATATCTATGTTTATTTCACAGGTTTTGATGTGATTACATTTTTATGAGACCCATTTCCATTCACAGATTATGATGTTATTTTTTAATGATTTTATTGAACCCATATGTATGATTTCATTATTATATGGGTGGGACCTATATGGCCTTCTAATGCATTGGGTAATGATTTATATCTAATACGATAGACATGGATGGAATGAGAATTAAAATCGATTCAGTATAATAATGTTGTAATGAGGGTGAAATTTAGTTTTTTAATTATGGTATGGAATGGGGATTGAACTGAGTTTGGTAATGTACATTATCCAATAATATTTCCTTTTCCACAATGACCTAACTACTATGGAAAACATTACATATTCTTATGTGTTTGGTACAATCCCCTCTTTTATTCCAATTTTTTTGATTTCGTGGCTTATGTTATTTATTTTCTTATGATTAATGTCTTATTAAATATCAATATTTATGTCATGATTCAATCATATGATATCTGATATAAAGGGAATGATGTTTTAATGATATGATCACATTCTCATACCCCTATGATCTTGATTATGTCTTCATTTTTTTGACTTTTTACCCTTAATGATCATATGACATCAGCTATTTTTATGTTTCATTTCCCTTAGGTAATTAAAATACGAATTATTTTTGAGTTGTCTAAGAAGGGTTCTAGTCGTGATATTCCTAATGGGTGATAATGTTTCAAAATTAAGTAGTAGTGATTATGATCTCATGTATCCAAATGTAATGAGTAGAATGGTCATTGGGTGTATGTTTTTGTTATTCATTAAGTATTCCAAAAAATTAAGGTAATTTCATTGTATTTAAAGAATGATTTTTCATTGAAAACATAAAAAATGTCTTAATCAACAAAGGGAATATCAATAAAAAAGGAAATTTGTTAGGCTCATTCACAATAGTAGACAAAAAACTCTTGAGCTTTGGATGAGAAGGACATGTATGACTATACCTCAAGTGACACTCACCCAAAAACATGTGATATCCATCATCAATATAATGAAATGAAATATTTCAAGGATAATAATTAACCATATCTCAATGAGTGAAACTAAAACCAATAATGACGTCGACATCAAATAGATCCCAATAAATAATGAGAAAATCCCAGATCGACATTGTATGAACGGTCATTAATGTAAATGAAGAACACAAAAACTCCTACTACTTGCATCTACCTAAAGGCATCAAAAAAACCATTAAAATGAAATTTTTTCTATTTGATGATTATGAATATAAGGAAAACATGTAGATATTAATGGGTTGGATGAATCATTATTTTATAAAGAAATTGCAATGGAATATTGAATAAAGAAAGTACATATTACTATTGAGGAATATTCATTGACCTTTAATGCATACTCATCTACTACATGAAATTGATTAATTAATGAGTCATGTAGTTGGATCCCATAAGTCCATGAAGCATCTAGGTTCCCAAATCTACCTTATTGAGATGAAAAACCTCATATCATAATGAGTTATAGTCATAACCTGATAGAATAGTTTTAACTGACCAATGATTCCACAACTACTTCACTTCATCATGGTCATTGGAAATGAATTTTGTTTGCATATAAACAATACACACTGATATACATTCATAGGAATACTTCTAGTTGTAGTAGAAAGTATTAATGAGGCTAGTTGTTGAGACCTACCTCTAGAACTCTGGTAATGATCAAGCCATTTCCTCCTCTTCCCAAGAACAACAATAAAGCTGGCACTGGATGGAAGAGAAGTGGTTTAAAATAAAACCTTTCCTATTATATTCATCTCATCAATCATAGCTCTATATACTATCTCTTCATAGTTAAAAATTATTAATATTAATACATTATATATGATATCTTATTGTAGACCTGATAGTTATTTCTGAGCCTTCAATTAGTGATTTTTTATCATATCTGAAGCTAGATAGACAAAATCAACACACTGATTAGTGTATGCCTAAATCTATCAATCTCCCTTCTGCAAAGATAAGATCTCTAGAGAATTTTCCATAAACTGGTACTCTGGAAAAAACTGTTGGAAGAATCGGGTGGATGGACCATTCTAATCTAATTCCACATGCCTATCTTCATTGACACTGGAATCCCATTATCGGTTACCGGATCCCTTGAGACTAAACGCTACATATACTACCTTGATATTATAAAGTGTCTCCTATAAGTGGAATATTATATTGAACATATACAACCAGTCCTCCACAAGGTACATTATGGTTACTATCACCAATTACTGCAGTATACCCTCAATGCTATTATGATCTATATGAGGATTCCCTTGAGGGGAATCAGTTGAATACTTATGAGGAACTCATGAAAGAAGTATCATAGGAATATTGTTTCACAATGAATCAAAATAATGATTAGTCAACATAATAATTTTAAGTACAAAACTAAAAACCAAGACCAGAAACTATGATTTAAAATAAAACCCAACACTAGAGACACATATCCCTATACCACATGGAAACATGAGTCTCATCACAACAATAGTTGACTGCAAACTTATTCTAACATACCACTCATGTCCCCAAAATCGTCTCTCTAGTATAATAAAACCTCCAAATATAAGAACTCTGGGGAATTGTCCTCTCTGAAATCAATTTTATTGTGAACCGACTCGAGTTACCCTCAAACCGAACATCATGCGCATTACATTACAAACACGAAGGGAGTTTATGATCCTTTTTGGTTAGAGATAGTCACAAGGGCATCAAAAAACCCAAAGGGAATCATTTCACCCATCCGGAATAAAAACATGTCATATATATACCTGGAGAATAAAAGCATAATAGAAAGTTAATATATACATAGCGAAAACAATAAAACTGTAGATGTATCCAAAATGTCCAAGAGACAAGTCCAACTATAAAGAAACAAAACCAAATTGATACTTTATGCGATATTTTTTATGAACACCAACTATCTCGCCATAATTAACTTAACTCAGTTGACATTTGAAAATGATGTATCACTACAAAACCTTTCCTTTCCCGACATAGGAATACATATACAGTTCTTCACAACACAAATGTGGTTTTTGGGGTGTGGGATAAAATGATCATTAGGACACCACCTAGGTTTTCCATAACCTGTCTCTGTATAAAAATTCATCTATGTTAAATTCAAATAATAAATGGGATGATAATTGTTAAACTAGTTTTATAGAAAACATGGTAATCAATTGCATTTACTATAATTCTAAAATAACAATAGGTATATCAATTTCATATAACATTTTCTGTTTCAAATTTCATATGAATAATCATGTATATCATGGATAAAAAACAAATCGAGAAACACGCATTGTAATCATAGGTATCAGTTTGAAGGATCATTATAGGTCAGACTAGCATAACATTTATACAACAATCAATAAAGTGCACAGTCTGGGTCCAAGAACACAATCCTAGGAAGTAGAGTAATAACCAAAAATTAAACACCCTTATCATTATCAATATCAATTACCAAGAATAGATAGATTAGGAAACATATGAAATCCCCTTGAGATAACCAACTAAAAAACAAAAAATTGGATGATGGCCTCAAGATAAACCATCCACCTAAGTACACAACGAATCCAATGTTATCGTTTTCATAATTCAATCCAATACATTGAAATATTTTTCAAATCCATTTCACATATCAATTTTAATTTGTTGAAAATAACCTTTTTCGTTCAATTAAAAAACAAATAGGAAAAATTAATTTTTTTGTAAATACACTTTTCAACACACAGAAAAAAAAATATTTTACTTCTTTTTACAAATTAGTTTATAAAATAGGAATAATAAGGTCCACTAAAATAGTCTATAGATGGACCCACCTATACCGAAACTAAAGCCACACATTCCAAAAATGTGGTCCACCAACAAGGATAACACAATAACATCAATGAAGGACCTTAAATCCAATCCACACATCTCATAATTGATCTAATTGAAAAAGTGTGTTAGTGTAGAAGGGGAAACATGCAATACCTCAATTAAAAACACCTGTCACAATACAACCAAACAAATAAGATCAAATAAAATGAGATTTCACAATGGATCAGGAGTAAGACATGAGGAAACACAAAATTAAAAAAAAATGACAATGAATCCCATGGGTGCTATAGAGATCAATAGAAACAATGAAGCATACTGACCACCCACCCGGAGAGACTCATTAAAACCATAATGAAAATAAAACACAAAATGGATTGATTGAGAAGTTGTAATGTCTCATAAAATCATCATAGATGGACCCGTGGTCGATTGAAAATGAAAATTGGCGGTAAAATGGAAACACAAAACCCAAATATTAACCTAAAAATCCCAAATCACGAAATTACCTGACTTGTAATACCATTACACATAAGTAATTTACATGATTTCAAAATATACTAAAAACCCACTTTCATAGGATTAAAATTTAATATTAAATTAACTCATGATGTGTAAAAACCAATCATTTCATGTAACATTTCATAGTGTGAACCCTTCTCACAGTATGCACCTAACAATCACTACATGTCATGTAACCAAGTCACACTGTGTCAAATTATCATACATCCTACATAAAATTTACAAAGGAACATCTAAAAATTCCTTGAAATAAAAGGAGCTCGGAGAGAGATTGGAAACATATCAATCTAGGTAATGGGATGTTACATAACAATTTCAATAACCTGAAAAACTCTTGTAGATGATTCATCTCTTTCCATAGTTTTAGAAGTTCTTATTTAGATTAGTAATGGTATAAATCATGTGATGAAGCCTCAATCCTTATATCTGTTAAATGTTCTTTATTTTGTATGTTAATACTATTTGATGCCACATTTTCACTCTATTAAATAAATTAAATATAATTATTTCCAACAATATACTCAATTTTTAATTGTTGCATTATAACTACTACATTAACAAATATCATAATTCCCCACATTCATGATTCCCAAAAATTAATATTCCAAAATCTCATAAGGCCTAACATTCATGCAATAGATCATTTTATTTCCAATAAATTCATTCCAAACACCCCAAAAATAATAATATTTACTTTTTAGTTCTTTTAATACATATTTATTCTTAATTTTTTTATTATACTTTTATTATAGTTATTATGGTATTTGGAAAATATGAGGAAGGATATAATTATAATGGATACATATTATTTATTATTGTCTACTGTCCATATTAAATTTTAGAGGAATAAATAAATTTGTGCATACAATTTCTTGTTCATATATTTAAATACAAATATACATATTTTTCACTATAATTTTACATTTTACCATTTTATGCCTTATAATAATTTATTTAAATAATTTTTAAACAAATCCATGCAAATTCACAATAATCCTTATTCATTTCATCCTTACATTCTAACATCACCTCATCTACCAGGTAATTATAAGACACAAAACTTTTTTTTATATGTATCTCATTAATAAATTTAATTCATTAGATAGACTATATTGTATGAATCAATGAGTTAATATGAAACAATGCATGTTTATTTATATCATATAGTCATAACCTTTCTATTAAACATAAATTTTCCACTTTTGTGTTTTGATTCATGAAAAACATACATAAATGATTGTGATCAGGGTAATATTTTGAGTCATATAGAGTCATTACATTTTTTATGACTAGTAACATAACATTCTGAATAGAAACATACCATTATGAATAGTAACCTACCCTTATGAATAATATTACAACCCTTATAAATGGTAACCTTACCCATGAAAGGATAAATTAAATTTATGCACCTTAAAAATGAAGGAGAATACTTTATGTCATAGTAGTTTTCTATAAAATGACATTTTTATTCAAATTTAAAACTTCTCATATATAGAAAATTATTTTTAGAATATGGAGTGCGTTTATGGATTCTACTAGTTGAAAAATTGTTGTGATGAATGTTTTCAATTTTTCCGAAAAAAATATTATTTTTTATGAACTGTTAAATACAATAATTTACATTATATATTCAATTTTTGATTAATACACTATTTTATGCATCATTGCTGATGTAAGAACACTTGGTTATAAATCACATTAATATATTTCTATTTTTGGTTATGTAATTATCACTATTGATTGAAATAGGGAAAAATAAATAAATAAGGATTAAAATATTAAGACCCCACCCCCTCCTATAAGATCTGGGATATCTCCATAAGGTATTTTGTACTTTGGTTTTAGTTTATTACCATTGTTTTTTTGTTAATTATATTTTTATTCGTGTCATAATGGGGGCTAGGGGGTGTTGTGAGGGTTTAGGACATGGAAAATGAGAATAAGGGGTATTCTTGCTATGTAGTATGGTTTGCCCACTTTTAGTGCAGACTGTACAGAATTCATTGGGAAACCATTCTGGAGGTGGGATGTTTTAAATTGGTATCTTCATGGTTTGTGGACATTTTGGAAAACCATGATGTTAAACTGTGTGGCCTTGAAAGATTTAAAAATTTACAAAATTTCCACTCTAGGTATTTTGTGTTAACTATGTATTTTACTCTTCCTCATCCCATGAAACCCTAGGTGCAATCCAAACGGAAAAGATCATATATAGATCGATATCATTCGTTTCTTGATTTTTTGGAGTTTTGTTTAATGAGAGTCGAAGAATCGGGTGACTCTATTTTCCCCATCTTTTCGCATTTCTAGTTTAGGTGTTGTATTTTGGGTGATTTCCATTTGAATCCCTCAAAACACCACTTTTAATAAGATATATGTTGAGGATTTAAAGGTTTGTTGGATCGAGATCTAAAGCCTTGGTTGAGAGGGCGTTCTCCAATGAATTTGAGTTAGGTGGTCTACAAGTTATATCCCTTGAATTTTATCATGATTTGTTCATGTATGGTTTTTATTCTTACCCTATTGTGATGATTTATTCATTACATTATTGTGATGTGATTTTTAGGGAGTCTAAACAGCCTAATAAAATCCTCATGATCCCCGCAGGATGTATGGACGAATATGTGACCTATGTTAGGGACACACATGTCTTGTTCCCAAGTTATCAGACATAGACTTTAGCTTTGTAAAGGTAGGTCTAATGTGAAAGAACATAGATCCCCTTGAGAATATGATATTAAACATGATGGATGTAAATAAGAGTCCAACTAACACATCTTCATTTCAAGGTGACCTATGTAAGTGTTTGGTTGGCTTAAAAAGTGGTTAAGTAAGATATGAGAAATGCTAAGTGATTACATTTATAAATGATTATACATAGTGAGATATGCATGGGGAAATGGGAAATGGGGATGTATGTTGTGGGTTAGAAATGATGAATGTGTTAATGGATTGAGTAATAATGTTAAATTCCCATTTATTGATATTTTTGTGATGTTTCTAATGACATTAGCGATGCTTGGTTGTGAATTTTTGTTGAATGTGATGTATGTTAAATAAAGAAAGTGCACATGGATCAGTAGTGTGGTGTATAGAATTTAGGTTCTATGCCCATTGGTCAAGTTTTGACTGAAATTCCAAACTCCACCCACTAAGTGAACTGAGTAGGTAAGGGGGAGAGTTCCATTCCCCTTACGTTATATCCAACCAGACTGAGGATTTGAGATGAGGATAATGAAAATTGTTGTGTTATGATGGTTAGTGAGATTGGACATGTTTTAATATATACTGTTTTAAATGTTGTTATTTCCTAATCCATTGATCATCTATAAAAGTTGAATTAGTAATAAATATATCTTGGAATGAGTATGGGGTATTTGATATGTTAAATAAAAAGAACAAAATTAAGCTTGGCATTCTAATATATTTCTATTACATGAGTTAGTTTACAACTGTATTCAGTATATAGGGGCTGCATCTTTTATAGACCCCATTGGTGGTGGCCTACGGAGTTGTACTCACATCCTACATGGGCCGTTGTTGGGATTCCAAGGAAGATTTCACGGTTGTGGGTCAGGAGAAGGGCAAGGGCCCAGTGCTTTGGAATTTTGTTGGGAATCGATATGTGCTTGGTTGAGGTTTGGGACATAGTGCGAGGAGCATTTTGGGGATTCTGCTATTTGTCTTCATTTCAATTTTTGTTCACATTTCACTGTAGCCTCGCATGATATACTTACAGTTGTTCGTGTGGTACCCATTTTGTGAATGGTTTATTTGTGAATTCTGTTTGTTATTTTTTAGTTTTTCGAATATTTATATTTTTACTTATGTGTCTTGTTCTAGTAAATATGGGGTATAGTCTCCCAAAATGACTACATACACCCTCGCTTCTCGTTGGAATCCTCTGGCTTACTGGGAGATGAGCTTGGGGTTATGTAACCACCTAGTTCGGGGCAACAGTTAGTGGAACCGTGGTCGGGGACGCTACATAGTGGTATCAGATTAGGTACTTTAACATTCTTACAATCTGGGGATGGTATGTAGAGGTTAGGATAGTGTCATACCAGGAAAATGAGCTGAATCTTGGAGTGTAAAACCCATGTACCGGGGAATACCTCATACACCCTTGATGGGTATTGTAATTCTTGGAATGTGTAGTTACATTTGATGATATTTCACCATCAGGTGATTCACTTGTTGTGTGATATGATGATTTTGTGATATTTAACTCATTGTTTGAATGTAACATGGTTGTGAATCCATGAATCGTCCTACAAACCTATAATGATAAGTGAAACTCATCGTGGTAGTCACACAAATAGAATGAGTGTGCAGAATGTAATGGATATGAAGCATTATTTCTTTTTAAAGTAACTATGTTATGCCTAATAAGAAGACGTGAATGGGGAACAAGGAGTTTAAAAAGGATGGGTGATAAACAAGGAACATGTTTTACAAGAATTTAATGTGGTATAAAATGTTGTTATGGTATCTTAGATTTTCGAATGGTTTGGAATGGTGAATGAAATAAAGGCTTGAAACTATGGAGTTGGTTAACTATGTGGGCCATGGTCCAAGGTGGAATGGATTAAGGAAGTGTCCCAGATGTGATGGGTGTGGTAGAGTGGTGTATACAAAAGTGTTAATTATGGCTAGTGATGGGCCTTTCTATGTTATCTCATTTATTTGCGATATATTTAATGCTTTTTTGTAAGGATGAGTTTGGCATTGTAGGGAAATACTTCCATGAAGACGCATGCCGGTTAAGAGACTGGAAGAAATTATTGAGAATGCTCCTCTGGTAGTGGAGTAGGGGAATCTATTTTTTCAGGGGGATAGGGAATATCGGATCGATAGGAATTCATCTCATTTTATAAAAATTATGGGAAAGGACTAGTTTGGTATTCACTGAGTATGTTCAAGCTGACCAGATATTTTCGGCTGTTGCATCATCTGATCAATACCAAAGAGGGTGGACAAGAGGAATCTTAGTTCTTGAGGAAGTCTACCTAGAATATTATTGATCATCGAGATACTACTTTTGAGAAGAGATTCATGATGGTGGATTATATGTTGATACAACCAGAGAAGCTTTTGATAGACTACGTGGTCCCAAAGGAACATCTTGAGGGAATTCAACAGAATGACATCTTGGAGATGTTTCTTGTGTACTTCTCTCTAGATACCCTATTACTGGAAAATCTGATGAATTTTATGATTTTATCTCAAGGTGTGATGTCGGTGATGGATAATTATAGTCATTTCACAGATTCACGTAGCTTCGTTCAATCTTTGACTGGATATAGGGTAGCTATAGAGAGTCATTTCCAGGATGGGTTCAGACACGAGATCAGGTCTTATGTAAATATATTATTCTAATGATGGTTTTTTGATGTGGTATACCAAGCTGTTATCTCAGAGGGAATCCTTATGGGGGACTCATGTAGTGATCTTGTGGGGGATGATGGGTGGACCAATAGTGGGGCATTCAAATGAAGGAAGAGCTGTTTTGGAAGCATTCATCAGTGTGGATGTTGGAAGAGTATATAGAAGAGGGGGACATCCTCTCAGAGTGGCAACCAGATCTTTTTCTATATGTATAGTAGGTCGGGGCACATGCATGCCCAGTTTCCCTTACCACCAATAGAGTGCTAGATGTGCAGAAGGATCGGCCATGTGCAGAAGTTTTGCATACACCTGTGGATTCTAGGAAATGAAGGAAGTCAGAAAGAGTTGTCAAGTACAGGTAGGGAGTCTGTTACCCCATAACATGATGGCAGTTGGAGCTCTACAATTCATACAGGTAGGGTTTGTAGATGTGGAAATCTAGGTGAGACCATTCTACCATTAGGGTTGTGTAGTGTAGGGTACTCAGGATGGAGCCCAGGGTAGTGGGGAGAGTCAAATCCTTATAGTATATACTATTCCTGAGGGTGGTGAGGCAAGATCATCCACAGTTCGATGTACAATTATAGTATATCCAATTCTTTCTACTGTATTAATTGATATATTTCATACACATTCATTTATTTCTTCTCAGTTTATATTTTTGTTTGGATTGACAATGTAGAATTCATGTGGGGTAATGTCACTTGATACTCTATTGGGAATACGAGTTGAGAACATCATGCAATGTAAGGGTTGTCCTCTAAAGATTAGAGGTTAGCATTTTTTGTGGGATATATTTGTTCTGGACGAGTCTAATTTTGAATTGATCATGGGAATGGATTGGTTGGTGTTTTATCAAGACCACATTGACTATTATTTATTTGAGGTAATTTTTATATCTATATATGGAGACACATCTGTCTTTTATGTTTAGTGGGGTGCTCGATCAGGCCATGTCATTCCACTTTTCCAGCAGTTGGGAGATATCATATCCCATGTAGCATGCCTTATGCATAATTATTGGAAAAGGAGATCAAATATTCCATATAGTAGCAGATCAGTTTCATGATGTGTTTCTTAAGTATATCTCACTGTTACCACCTGAGAGATATGTTATCTTCACGATTGATATGTGACCAGTTGTAGAGCCAGTCTTCATTTTTCCATATTGTATGTCGCTTGCAGAACACCATGAATGGAAGGTTTAGTTGGAGGAATTGGATGAAACAAAAATTATTCATCCTAATATATCACTTTGGGTATGAAATTTTATTTTTTCTAAAAGGATGATGGGTAACATAGACATTGTGTCAATTATAGGAGGTTGAATCTGATGACAATAATGCACAGATACACTCTTCCTATAATCAATGATCTTTTTTATGTCTCATAGGTTCTATTTTGTTTTCTAAGATCAATTTGAGATCCGGATACCAATGGTTAAAGTTGATACATCTTGACATTCTGCAGACAACTTTCTGAAGTAGGCATATATTCGTTTTTGGGAATGTCATTTGGGTTGAACAACACACCAGCTGTATTCATGGATTTTATTATCTAGATATTTCATCCCTATCTAGACAGATTCATTGTTGTTTTTATTGATGATATATTAGGGTACTCCGGGACTCATGACGATCATGAAAAACATCATTACATCGTTCTGAGTACACTAAGAGACAACAGGATTAATGACAAGCTATTGAAGTGTGAGTTTTTGATTTGTGAGGTGCACTTTTTTGGAAAAATCATCTCAGAATCGGGTGTGTTAGTGGATCTAGATAAGGTTCAGTATTTGGTTTCTTAGGAAAAACCCAAGAGCATTTCCATTGTATAGATTTTTCTTGGTTTGGATGGTTATTATTAGAGCATCATTAAGGACTTATCTTGTTTGGAAGCACTACTATCTGGTATGACCAAGAAGGGAATGAATTATGAGTGGTTTGGAGAATGTGAATGTTCTTTCCAAGATATAAAGAAGCAACTGACTACTGCATCGATTCTAATTTTACCTGATCCAGGAAAAAATTATACCTTGTTTTGTTATGTGACTGGGGTTGGACCTACTTTAGTACTGATGCAGGATTATTGGGTTGTTTCTTATAGGTCGAGGTATTTTAGGACACAAGGACGAAATTACCCAACTAATGAACTTGAACTAGATACAGTGGTTCATATATCGATGTTTTGGAGACATTACATGTTGGGAAAACCTTTTATGTTGTTTACTGACCATAAATATCCTAATAACATATTCTCTTAGTGGGATATAAATCTTTCACAATGAAGTAGGGTTGAATACATGAAATCCGTTGATTTTGAGTTTGTTTAAACACCAGGAAAAAAGACTTGTTTTGATGTCACTCTAAGCCAGATGACAAGGAATCTGGTGGTCAAAGAATCATCATCAAAGTGGAGATTGATGACTTTGTTTGTTGAGATTCAGCTGGACGTATAGGATGAGCCTGGGATGATGACTCATATATCCATACCAGTTGAATCGATGCTTTTCAACCAGAATAAAGAGATCCACATAGTGGACCTGTAGTAATATTCTATGATGGAAAGTCATAAAGGTGGGGATTCCCCTTCTAGTTGGGGATTTTGGTACTGGTGGTATTCCTCTTGTTCCGGACCATTTTTTGTTAATTGTATGAGTTCGAGAAGATTTTATATGTGATTTCCTTGTATCAAAGTGGGACATACATCCATGTTTTATAAATATGTAATGTGGCATCCAAATGATATTTTGGTGGCATATAATGAAGAAGGAATGCGAGAACATCATGGAAAGGTTCCTTAACTCCCAACAGGTGAAGGGTGAGCAGCAGTGTCCATGCAGATTATTTCACTCATTGACCATTATGGAGTGTAAATGGAATGAAGTGACGATGGAATTCATTTTTTTTTATTTCGAGGACGCTTCATAAAAGTGATTTTAATTTGGTGGTCATGGATCTATTGAAGAAAGTAGATTATTTATGCCCATCCAAGACACCTTTCTAATTGATTAGCTAGTTGAGTTATATTTTATAGAGTTAGTGTTGTTTCATGGAATGTCAAGAACCATAGTTTTATAACGTGATCTGTGTTTCAATTACCACTTCAGGGAGGGGTTACAGATTTCTCTTGGAACCAAGGCGTTGTTGAGTACACCATATCAACCACAGACAGATGGGAAATCCGAACAAACGATTCAGGTGTCATATGACATGCCATGTGCTTTTGATTTGGATTTTGGTGCCTCATGGTATAAATACATTCCTTTAGTTAGGTTTTCCTTAAATAACTATTTTCATGCTACAATTTAGATGGCTTTTTTGAGACACTATAAAAGAGAACATGTAGATTCTTAATGTGTTGGTTAGAGGTTGGTGAGTATGAGTTGTTGGGAGCGAGTGTTGTGAGGGAGACATTCAAGAAGTATATTTTAATTCAAAAACATATGGAAACAGTGAAGAGTAGGTAGAATTCTTACACAGTTCATTGTTGTAGACCATTGGTGTTCATGGTGGGTGATAGTGTGTTTCTACATGTATCACCAAGGTTATGTCATATGTGGGGAGATTTGATATTATGGAGAGTATGAGCCCCATTTTTTACTTATTGGATCTTCCACAATGGTATAGTGAGATTCAGGATGTGTTTTATGTTTCAAATCTTCAAAAATTTCACTTGGACCCATCTCAGGTTCTAGGTGTTGATGTTGTTGATCTTGATGTGGTTGCCTCTTTCATGCAGCATCTGGTTTGTGTCATGGACTGCAATGAGATGACTATACGAGGTTAGGTTTTTCCTTTGGTCTATATTCTGTGGTAGCACAGAAGATTTCATGATGAATCATAGGAAATAGATGCGGATATACAGGCCCATTGTCCCATACACTATTCTTTGAATCTTGGTAATGCTCGGAAGAGCTGCTTGAGAACAAGTCGTTATAAGATGCAGAGGTTTTCAGATCCCAAATTTTTCTATAAGGTTTTTTCTACTTATATTTCAGTTAAATACCTTTATTTTTTGGTTTATTATGTTCTTACCATGTCATTAACGAGGATGAGGGGTGTTCAGAGTGTCTGTGACACGAAAAATATGAAAAAGGGGGTTTTCTATGTAAGACTTATGGTCTGCAAATGGTTCATGTTAACCATACAATTAAATGAGGGGAACCATGTAAGAGGTGGGATTTAGGATAGTGGAATTCACATAGATTACATATGGTTTGGAAAACCATTTGGGTAAACTGTGCGGAACAAAAATATTTAAATAAATTACAACATTTCCAAACTGGGTTTTTTAGGTTCACTTGGGATTTTCCTTTTCCTCCACCCTTGCAACCCCAGGAGTAATCCAAATGGACAAAGATAATCCTTGTATTTATCACCATTTATTATTAACCATTTGGAGTGCCTTTGGATGGTAATCGAAGTTCTAGGTGAGTCGAATCTTCTCCACCTCATCCTTTTCATGTTTAGGTCTTGTATATTGGAACATTTCTATATGAAGCTCTAACACCTCCCTTTTAGGAGAGATCATTGTTGAGGCATCCAAGGGGTGTTGGATTGGTATCTATTTCATTGGATGAGAGGGTACTAAATAATAGATTCGAATTACGTGGTATAAAAGTTATATCCCTTTGGTTTTATTGAGATTTGTGCATGTAGGGTTTTGATTATTACTCTCATTTGATGAGTTATTCATTCCATTATTGTGATGCGACGGTTTGGATGTAAAAACAACCAAATGGAACCATATTGATTATGGCAGGATGAATGGAGGACGATGTGACATATGTTATGGCCACCCATGGGGTGTTGCTACATTCCCAGACATAGAGTTTAGCTATGTAAATTTAGTCTCGTTGTGTGATAACATAGATCCCATGATTAACATGATATTAATCTTGGAGGATGTGAATGAGATTCCTAGTAACACGCCTTGGTTGGGAGGTGACCTATGTGGGTGCATGTTTACCATGAAAAGGGTTCAGTTAGTCAAGATAAATTCTAAGGGATTCACATTATAGATGATTATGTTTAGTGGGATAGGCTTGGGGAAATGGGAAATGTTGATGAATTTTTGTGGATAGAAATGAATAATGTGTTAATGTATTATGTAATAATGATAAATTCCCATTTATTGCTATTTTTGTGATGTTTATCCTGCCATTAATGATGCTTGGTGGTGAATTGTGGTTGAATGTGATAAATGATAAATAAAAGATGTCCACATGGCTTAGTTGTGTGGGGTATAGACATGGGGTTCTACACCTGTGGGCTTAGATTTGACATTTGTTTCAAACTCCACCCACTAAATGAAAGAGTTAGGGTATGGGAGGGAGTTCCATTTCCCTAATAGTTTCATCCACCAGGACTGAGGCTTCGAGTTGAGAATAATAATTTTTTTTGTTATGATGCCTAATGAGATACTACTTATTTAATTTTCTCATGATGTGACCATTGACCATGCCTAATTATTTTATCAGATATAAAGGGTGAATAGATAATTAATGTATCAGGGAATGAGTATAGGATATTTGATAGGTTAGTTGAAAAGGATATAATTAACCATTGAATTCTAATCTATTTCCTTTAATTGATTTTGATTTTGACTTCATGAACTATGTATGGGATGTATATTTTTTTGAAACCATTGGTGGAGTACTACCGAGTTATAATCACACCCTACTTGGGCTGCAGTTGGGTACCTAGGCAGATTTCATGGTTGTAGGTTAGGAGAAGGGAAAGGGCTAGTTATTGTGAAATGATTCGAGAATCAGGTGTATGATGGTTGTGCCCCGGGACATAGTGCAAGGACCATTTTTTCGATTCCGTTGTTTTCCATCGTTTCTTTTTTTTTCAATATGCACTATATCATTGGATTACATACTTACTATTAGTTTTGTTTTACCCAGTTAGGGGAAGGTTTATTATGTCATTGTGTCAGTTGTTTTATAGTGTTTACAATCTTTATATTTTAACTGACGTGTCTTGCTCTGGTAAAAAGGGTGTATAGTCTCCCTACAAGACTAAATGGGCCTTTTCTACTTGTCAGAATCTTCTTTCATACAGGTAATAATAATTGCGGTCATGTAACCACCTAACTCAGGGCACCGATTAGTGGATCACGATTTTGCGACGTTACACCTCCACTATATAAACCACCCCTCACCTTCCTTCCTCTCACACAACTCAAGATTTGATCCTACCTAGGTTCTGTCCCAAACACATCCCCAGACCTCCCCCCACGTCCAAGACCTACATGTCTCGTATAAAGGCCAGATACAATGGTCTTAATGAGATTCTCAAGGAGGAGTACTCAAGTGGTGAACCACTCTTCCTTTTTCATTCAACTTCATTTACAAGTTCCATTATGTTGTTTCTCTCTCCTCACAACCACTCATAAAAATGATATGATAAATTTAGAAACATATATGAATTGGAATTTTATTATACTAATAGAATATTTCAGCATCATCTCTATTTTCACCCCTTACAGTTATACTAAAAATTTAACCACAATCCAAGATGTGTTAATTTATCACATTCAAGGATGACAGGATTTCAATTTCTATTACCGTCTTAAATTGTGTTCATGAAACCGTTGATTTTTTTTAAACAAATAAATATATATGTTATATATACTATTTAATGTAATGTAATCATTTTGTACACCTAGTATTTAATTATAATAAAATGAGTTCGTGGTGATCACAAAACCATCAAAATAATCCTTTCATTTATCATTAAATTTTTTTATAATGATTCATATTCTCCCAAAATAACTAGAGGGTATATATTATTATTTAACCATTTTTATGATCATTAATAATTCATAACAAAATTATGGATTTTATTTTTCATTTTCATAATCTTCCATACTTTTATACAAGATAATCGATTATAAAAATAAAGAAATCTTGTACTCCAAAAATGATGAAATTGAACTTATTAACCCATATAAAATGCCACAAATGAACTTAGTGAAGAAATAATACATAAATTAAATTTTTAAAAGGTTATAAAATTTATAATTAATGTAATGTAATTTGACTCTCTATGACCCTAAAATCAATGAAAGAACACATATCGGTATATTGTAAGTTGATTCTTATCTCAATTTTATTTCAGTGAGAATTCCATTGATCACCAATAAATAATTGTTTATGGTGTATTGTTAATTATATTTTATATATTATATAATGATTCTATTTATATTCAATTTATTTAGTGGTTCTCTAGAAGACTATTAACTCTATTGATTATAATGTTATAAGGGACATTGCTCAAATTTCCATTTTATTGTGATTTACTTTGTGTTGTGCACATAATCGTGCTTATGTGGTGTACCTACTACCACTTTGAGATGATTTTTCAATTGAAAATATATTTAAATAATATATTCATATAATTTTTGCATGGATATGATTATTGACTCAGATGTATACCGTTTTACATGTAGTTTTTAAGTGTGGTGTTTCGTTAACTTTCGAAATATTGTTGAATCTATATCCTCTAGTCAATTCGAATATTGAAAAGGCACATTGAATTTTTTGAAAGTTACTAGATGGAGTACTATATAACTGATAGGGGGATGGCTTGAATCATTTATACTCCTTTTATTTTATGTTTCATTTAAAATGAAACAACCTTAACCTCCTATTAAGGATGTCAATCCCTACTGAGAAACAAATCCACACACATGTAGAGGAACAAAATGATTGAAAATGTTCACTATTTTATAAAAATAGCTATGTACAAGATATGGTTTGGAAATGATCTCATACCATACAATGCACTATAAAAAACCCTTGGATTACAATGTGTTGGATGTACCCCTTCACCATTGTAGCACTATGAAACAATCACACTAGTGTGTCTGCTCCCTCTTACCACAATAGGTTAATAAAATTATTGGGTAACAACACATGATACCTACACTTATTTTTAATTCTAAAGATTTATTCAATATCAATTCAATTCTTAACATCCTTACCTATAAGAAATGTATGAACCTCAAAGGACTTTGATAACCAAATCAGCCAGAATGTCATGTCTAATTTTCCCAGTCTGATACTCTGAGTACGATTATTCCAATAAAATTATTCAAGTCCGATATTCAGATATAATACAATATAGTACAATCGAAACAACTTGACCAGCTGAATGGAATCAACACAACTGCACTAGCTGAACAGAATCAACACCACTTCATAAGCCGACAACAATCGATACTACTTCATAACCTGAGACAGAAAAATATGCTCAATATGATCCTTCCTCAGCTCAATAATTCCAATACAGAAACCCTCAGTATGTACTACTCAAACCAATTAATTCATCCTAATATCAAACCCCAACCAAATACAATCCCCATGAAAATGTATTCAATACAAAACAAAAATCGAATTCACTTTCTTCTAATAAAAACTCGGATCTTTTCTCTCTGCTGCAAGTCCCTCAAGCACGATGTACTTCAAAAAATTTATAGGTTAATAAAAACATGTTTATTTGGAAATCCCAAAACACATTTCCTCTCACTTAAATTCACCTGAATATGAATTTCTCTTTAAATTTGAGAGCAATTATGTATTTGTCAACACTTCTCGATTCATCTCGAAACATCAGGAATCTTCATCTGTTATTTTTCAGAATCACGTTTCTATTATCAATACAATTTCAATTGATGAGAAATATGTGGGTCTGAATCCAATTCACTCAAACTAATTTCATTATAACATTTATTAAACCAATACCAAATGAATGTGTTTGAATAATTACACTTCTCCACTTAAGGTACAATCGCTCTTTTAAAAGAAATTCTCCCCTTTGACAATTCAGTGATCAATATCCTTATATTTTATTTTCTATATACCACATGAGAAAACACACTTCATCGAACATCATGTGCTTGTATCATGACTACCTTCATGAATATGAATCTGATGAGGCATAGCTTTAGAATCCTATGAATTCAATTGGAAAGTATTGTAGCTTTCTATTCATTCTTGATTGATTATTTTCATCTCAATCTAATCATGATTTTTTCTCAATACAATGGTCAGGAAACTATTATCCTAAATACAATCCTGATAGATATGATCATGATGGATATGATCATTCAGGCTATGATCATGCTTTATACAATCATGGTGGACATTTCTAGTTAATATTGCTGGATATGATCGCTGATCATTTCTAGTTACGATTGCTGGATATGATAAATGATCATTTTTTTGTCATGAATGCTGGATATGATCACTGATCATTTCTGGTTACGATTATTCGATACAATCGCTGATCATTTGTTGTTACAATTTCTAGAAATGATCACTGATCAATTCTGGTTATGATTTCTAGATACGATCATCCTGGTTATGATTGCAGGATATGATCATATACAATCTAAAGAGAAATATCTTCTCAGATACTTTATAATACAATCAGATAAAGATGATGTTCCTAGATATGATAAAAAATAATCTAAATATGATTCATTCTCAATCGACACTGTATAATTCATTTTTTCTGCCCTAATAAGATTGTTTTGAATAAAAATCATTATCTCATATTCCATCGGAACCACTTCGATCGACACCACTTATGATAACCCTGCTTTTATTACAAACATAAACATGATTTATTACATAAAACATCACTTGATACAACAAAGAAGATTGAGAGGTTTAGTGTCTTTGGGGATTAGGATCATTACATAAAAATATAAAACATGAAATACAACATTTTTGTTGAAAATTTCTTTTACATGACCACTACATTCCCTCTTACTTAGTATTGTATGGGATAACCTGAGGACATGCATAAGAAAAGGGTGATCTATAAATCCCAGTAAGGGAGTACACATGGAACAACATTAGGAGTTCAATACATGTTAGACAATAGGAATATCAATAGAGCATAAAAGAAACATGGACATAAATGCATGATAAAGCATGATAAACATAACATAGAAATGTGGCGACAACACTTAACATGAAATTAGCATGACCCAAGGCTCATTACACATGGAGCATGAGTAAATCCTTATTACACATAAAGAACAAGTAAAACCTCGTTGCACTTGAATTAGCATGAGTCAACACTCATTGCACATGACATATCATGATACTATACTTTACCCAATTCATTGGAGCGCTATAAGGGCACAACCTTCTTAAACATTTCATTTCATGATTAAGGGTGCCACATGGATCATAAAACATGGATACATAAAACATCATCATTTATTCCACGATAATGGAATGTGGAAATCATACATAAAACTTTGTAATCAATAGTTAATGGTTCATAAAGGTGTATACCCTTGATGGAGAAATGGGCATGGTCTCCACTACACAGAGGAATTGGCTTAGAAAATCGGTGCGATTTCGGCAGCGTAACAGCGTGACATAAAATTCATAAAAAATGGTTGATGAGAGAGAAATGGGTTACTAATCATATTTTCATGTAATGGAAATTAATGAGGGTATATAGATACATTTCCCAACAATTTTAATGGAATTTAGATTCATGACACAAAATTATTGCTTGAATGTAACAGAAGAGAGAGAAGTTCCTTTCAGAATTTCGGCATAGTAACGGGTGTACATGGGAGGAATTTAATTAGAGAGAAAGGGGTCTCCCATCATTCAAACAATAAGAGGGAAGTATGGGGAGGTGTGAAACCATATCCCAACATTCATAATTGAAATTAAAAGGGTCATACAACTTAACGAAAATTGACAAAAATGAGAAAGAAAGAGAAAACCCTTACTTGGAAGTGTGCTTCCAAAGGCTAGAGAGATGCTTGTGAGAGGATTCTTGGGAGAATGGTGAACCTTGGTAGTATTCTAGAGAGAGTAGGGAAGAGTTTGGAAAAACTCAAAAGGTTATGATTGAGGAGGAAGTGGGAGCTTGGGTGGGTTTATATAGGAAAGGTGAGATAATTCTTTATTATTTTGGTTTGGGATCACTTATATTAAATTAATCCAAACCACAAACCATCCCATGGTTTTTGCCCATGGGTTTTGGAAAAGGAGAGTGGAAAACAATATTTTATAAGGCCCAAGTCCTAACTTCTTAAAATATTAGTATTTCGTTTGTGGAGGTGAGTCACACTCCCATGGAAATTAATTTAAACAAGGAATGGTGTTGAATAAGTCTTGAGGGGTCCATTAATGCTTTGAAAAGTAAACCAAATAAACCAAAAATCACATTATTTTAATGGTAAAAAATATATTGTCCTAAAATAAAGATTATCGTATTTTATTACATCACTATTGGGACATTATGATGTCATAAAACACATTATATATTTAAACGGTTTTTAATTTTTACTCAAAAATTTGACTGTCTCAGAAAATTATGAAAAATTCACCGTTGGATAATTTCAACGTCCTGATTCCAAAAATAACATTTATTTAATCTAAATAAGTATTTAAATATGTTAATTTTCACTTTTAATATAAAAACTGACATTTATAAAAAATTCACGGGTTTTGACAAAAATGGCTTTCAAACATTAATAAAAATTATGAATGCATTCATAAAATTACATGATCGTTTATATATAATAAAACTAATCTAATAAATATAATAATATTAGTTTATAAAAATATTATTTAATTAAAAAATCACTTAATTTGAAAAAATATATTTCTTAATTAAATATTAACTAAAAACACCATTTGTACTTTAAAAACTATTTACAATGTATCAATAATGATAAGAATTTATATTCATTATTATATACAAAAATAATGTACATGAACGTAGTACTAACGATTAGTTACATAACCAATTAAAACAGTTTCATAAGACCTAAGGGTAAGGTGTGCGATGCTAACAGACTCGCGGGGTGGCTCGGATAACATCGCTTGAGTGGTAATCTCTATCAACTTCCACTTTTCCCGTAGACAGTCCCGTTCGGGAATGACATGATGAAGATGAGCTTGGGCTTGGTCAACAGCAAAGCCCAAGGATGCCACCTCTTTTCTGAGCTCTGATAAATGGACTTTGTATGGGGCAATTCTACTGGATGACGCCATCACTTCCTTTGTCTATGTAAAATTGGATGTGTTAAAGCCATATATTTATACTAATCATGTGATCACTGTTCGACTGCTATAAAATTAAAGGTCCCAATTCTTATCATAAAACCAATGAAGTTGACATTTTATTTAAACATAAAGATACATTTAATTAGATCAAGAGGGATTTACTTTAATGAATCATTGGGTCGTTACAATATTACCCCTTAAGAAATTTTGCCCTCAAAATTTTCCTTTTCCCACACTAAAACAGATGTGGGTAAGTCAGCTTCATCACTTCCTCCGATTCCCAAGTTGCTTCGTCAAACTTGTGGTTTCTCCACAACACATTGACGAGGGGCATTGTCTTATTTCATAGAATATTTTCTCTATGATATAAGAACTTCACTGGTTGCCTCTCATAAGAAAGATCATCTTCTAATTGTACCACCTCAGAATAGATTACATGTGAAGGGTCCGGTATGTACTTCCTTAATAGGGATACATGAAAGACATCATGTACTTTGGACATAGTAGGCAGAAGTTCTAGTCAATTGGCAATAGCCCTGACACGATCAAGAATCTTGAAGGGTCCGATGTACCTTGGACTTAACTTCCATTTCTTTCCAAACCTCATGACGTTCTTCCACGAAGATATTTGTAGAAAAACCATGTCTCCAACTTTAAACTCAAGGTCTCTTCGACGATTATCTGCATAACGATTCTATCGACTCTGGGCTACCTTGATATGATGCTGAATGGTTTCCACCTCCTCCACCATTTCTTCGACCATTTCTGGTCCATGCAGCTTACGTTCACCGACCTAATTCCAACATGTCAGTGTTATGCACCTTTTCTCATACTGGGCTTCTTATGGTGCCATTTGGATGATCGAGTGGAAAATGTTATTCTAAGAGAACTCAACCAGAGGAAGATGTTGATCCCACCCTCCTTCAAAGTACATTGAGAACTCTCTCAACATATCCTCAAGTGTTTGGATAGTCCGCTTGGATTGGACATCAGTTTGAGGATGATAGGTCGTACTAATGTTCAGTTCAGTATTCACTGCATGTTGAAGACTCTTCCAAAACTTAGTGGTGAATCTTGGATCTCGGTCAGACACAATAGATAGTGGTATTCAATGCAACCTTACCACTTCTCTGATATATATCTGTCCCAGTTGATCCAAAGTGAAATCCTCCCAAATAGCAAGGAAGAGTTCAGTCTTTGTAAGAAGATCCACAACAACCCATATTGCATTGTTGCCTTTGGATGTCCTCAGATGTTCGGTGACAAAATCCATGGTGATGTTTTCCCATTTCCATTCTGGTATGGGAAATGGTTGCATCATCCCCTTAGACTTCTACCCCTCTGCCTTCAATTTCTGACAAACCAGGCACTTTGATGTATATTCTGCGATCTCCTTCTTCATATTATCCCACCAAAAGTTTTCTCAGAAATCTGGATACATCTTTGTACTCCCTGGGTGAATAGGGAAATTTTAACTATGTGTGTCATCCAAAAGTTCCTTCTTCAGCTCTAGACTTGATGGAACACATAGTCTTTTCCCAAACCTCACAATTCCTTCTTCATTAACATTAAAATCCGAGGATTTCTACTTTTTGATAGCTTCCACATTTTCCTGAATTCTCACATTATCTTTTTTTAGCATCCTTTAACATTTCAAAAAGATATGGTTGAGTAATCATTGTTAAAATATTGATGATATTCCCTTCTTTATGATTCCCACATCCATCTTCATCAAGTCTAATTAGATTGGATCCTTCTCAATTCTCATCATTGATAGGATCACTAGATCCTTTCTACTTAGGTTATCTTCCACCTTGTTCACTTTCCTGGGTGGTAATGGATTGAACAGTCATAATCCTTAATGAGCTCTATCTATCTTCTCTGGTGCATATTAAGCTATTTCTGTGTGAATATATATTTTAGACTCTTGTAGTCAGTATATATCTCATATTTCTCCCCATAGAGATAATGCTGCCAGATTTTCAAGGAAAAGATCACCGCCGCTAACTCTAGATCATGCGTTGGATAGTTTCTCTCATGTATTTTCAACTGCCTTGAGACATAGGATATGACTTTATCATTCTACATCGACACACAGCCTAATCCCTTCTTCGAAGCACCCCTGAATACCACAAAATGTTCCCCACATGTAGGTAAAGTGAGCACGGGCGCAGTGATAAGCCTCCTTTTCAACTCCGTGAAGCTTTCTTCGCATTAATCACTCCATGAAAACATTACTCCCTTTCGAGTTATCTTGGTATGAGGGTTGAAAAATCGTGAGAAATTTCTCACAGATCGTCGATAATATCCTGGTAACCCCAAGAATCTACGGATATCCGTTACGGATGTTGGCCTCAGGCATCCCTCAATTACATCTGGTTTGGAGGGATCCATAGATATCACATTGCTTGCGATGATATGGCCCATGAATGAGACCTCATTCAAACAGAACTCACACTTTTTATACTTTTCATAGAGCTTCTCCATGCGCAATGTCACTAGTATAGTTTTTAAATGCTCCTCATGATCCAACTTGGTTTTGGAGTATATTAGAATATCATCTATAAAGACTACTGAAAATTTGTAAAGGTAATCTCTAAAGACTCTATTCATCAATCCCATGAAGATTTCTAGAGCATTAGTGAGTTCGAAAGGCATTACTATGAATCCATAGTTCCCGTATCTTGTGTGAAAACAGTCTTGGGGATATCATCCTTCTTCACCCTTACTTGATAATATCCCGACCGCAAGTCCACCTTGGAGAAGTATTGTTCTCCACGCAGCTGATCGAACAAGTCATAATTTCTTGGTAGAGGATACTTATACTTTATTATGATTTTTTTAAGTTCACGATAATCGATGAAAAGTCGCATTGACCCATCCTTCTTCTTGACTAAGAGGACTGGTTCACCCCATGGTGAAGCACTTGGGCGTATAAACCCTTTATCCAGATTCTCTTGTAGTTGTTTCTTAAGCTCTTCAAGCCCTACAAAATACATTCTATATGGAGTCGTGGATATTGGTAGCGCCCTAGGTATAAGTACAATTGAGAATGCAACATCTCTTCTTGGAGGAAGACCAGGTAGTTCCTTTGGAAACACTTCAACGAATTCCCTCACAATAGGCATTTCTTCAAGGATAGTTTCTTCCTCGGACTCAATCATTTGAGCCAGATACGTGTGTTAATAGGGCAGTAATATCCGGTCTTGAGATGATGGAGATAGAGGAGATTCATCTTTGTCCAGACACTTGTAATGAATCAGGGGTCGATTATCCTTATGATGTTTGATTTCTCTCTCCCGACAATTTATGTTGTCTCTATATAAGGAAAGTCAATCCATGCCATGAATTGCATCAAATTCCACCAGAGGGAGTATGACGAGGTTCGCCGGGAAATTCAATCCACAGATTATAACAAGGTAGGACTTATACTCATGGGATGCAATGATTTCCCCATTTTCCATACTCACTGACATCTTCACTTCCATGATTTGTGGTGGTTCTGTGATTGTTCTGATAAACTTTCGAGATATAAAAGAAGGCGTAGAACCTGAATCAAAAAGTATGTTTTCTATTCTTGAATGAATAACCAGCATACCTGTCACCACTTTGTTATCGGGGTTCACTTCGGCATAAGTGATTGAAAAACCTCTTCCTTGCTGCCTTGGAGGTTGTTGGTTGTCTCCGAGAACCCTTGGATTGGGGAACTGATTTTCCAAATGACCCGTTTCTTTGCATTTGTAGAATTGAACAATGCGTTGAGGTTTTAATGGATCATTCCTCTCCTATGTCGCAGCCGTGGGTCTTTCTTGCCGACAGTTAACATCTAGGTGCCCTTCTCTTCCACACCTGAAACATTCTCTCATCCACTTAAGGCAATTTCCAGGGCGCTTTTTTCCGTAATTTTGGCTAGTGGGGTCCTGGATCTTCTTAGCAGCATTGGATTTATCAATCGGACCACCAGCATTGAAGTCCACCTTATGCTTCTTGTCCCCATAATGCCCTTGGGATTCCCCGATCTCTATTTCAACCTTGAGGGAACATCGGACAATTTCCTCATAGCTGTCGAAGTCACCGATCACTAATTCTTTCCACAAGCTAGGCTTCAGCACACCAAAGAAGTGGTCAACCTTGCATTCGGGGGTAACGACAAAGCTAGAAGTGTATCATTCAAGCCTTGTGAAGTTATCATCGTACAATCAAACTGATTCTTCGTCTTTTTTCTTGAGGGAAAGGAAATCCCTTTCCATCTTAAGCTGGAGGGTGTGCGGAAAATATTTATCGAAAAACCTCTTCTAGAAATCCTTC
This sequence comes from Viscum album, assembly GCA_963277665.1. NCBI lineage: Eukaryota > Viridiplantae > Streptophyta > Magnoliopsida > Santalales > Viscaceae > Viscum > Viscum album. The sequence continues at coordinate 269,207,418 of OY728142.1, read as the reverse complement.
CATTCCAACGCCTCGATCTCCTCCTCAGGATTCATATTTTTGATCAACGTCCACCATTGATCAGCTTCACCCAACACGTGATAAGTAGCCAAGAGAACCTTCTCTTGTTCAGAACATTGAAGGATGGAGATGATCTTTTCAATGGAGTTGATCAATTGTTTAGCGATCATGGGATCAGATGATCCACTAAAAGTAGGAGGCCGTTGTCTCATGAAGCTCTCGACAACGACTTTTTTTTTCTTAGGGGGGGTTGAACATTCCTCTTGACCCGTGTTTCTATTAAAAACATGATTTATCTGAGAGATAAGCGTGACAATGTTCGTAATTCCCGCTCCCATTGGATTTGGAATATCATTATTACAGTCATCACACTGATCTTCACAACAGTTGTTAGCCCGAGTCCCCCTATTACCGGCCATTGGCTGGAATAAAAGGAATGTTATGGGTAACACATAAAGGGTAATCCAATGAAAAAAGTTGATGGCTCATAAATAAATTTTATTTGCTTAACTCATGAGTCTTTAAGCTTCAATATAGGCGTTTCATGATCTACTTTCTAACATATATTCGTAGGGGAATTTTTTTAATTCCTTTAATAAGGGTTCATAATAACCATGTGAATTTATCAAAACATATCCCCCGGGAGTGTCGTAACCAAGAGTGTAGCAAGGACCATTGTCGTGCACCTGTTCCCGTTCGAGTCTAACTCAAAGCGGTGTTTTCGGGTTTTACACCTAGGATACATCTGTACCAGAGCCGCCTCTACCTGCTCGTATCCAGACAGGGATGTATTTTTTTGATAATCCACTTACTCAGTACTTACCAAAACGTAGGTATGTTTTTATTATACTTAGTATTGTATCTAAGGCTTTTATAGGGTTTCCTAATCCCAAAAATAACTAAACCTATCCTCTGATACCAACTATGACAACCTTGCTTTTATTACAAACTCAAACATGATTTATTACAAAAAACATCACTTGATACAACGAAGAAGATACAGAGGTTTAGTGTCTTTGGTGCTTAGGATCATTACATAAAAACTTAAAATATGAAATAAAACATCTTTATTGAGAACTTCCTTTACATGACCACTACATTCCCTCACACTTAGCAATGCATGGGACAACCTGAGTACATGCATAAGAAAAGGGTGAGCTATAAAGCCCAATAAGAGAGTACATATGGAATAACATGAGGAGAGAAATACATATTAAACAAAATGCATATAAATATAGCATAAAAGAAACATGGACATAAAGTCATGATAAAGCATGATAATCATAACATGGAAATGTGGCAACAACACTTAACATCGAATTAGCATGAGCCAAGGCTCATTGCACATGAAGGATGAGTAAATCCTCATTGCACATAAAGCATTAGAAAAACCTCGTTGCACTTGAATTAGCATGAGTCAATAAGCATTGCACATGACGTATCATGATACTATACTTTACCCAATGCATTGGAGCACTATAAGGGCACACCCTTCTTAAAAATTTCATTTCGTGCATAAGTGTGCCACATGGATCATAAAACATGGATTCATAAAACATAATCATTTATTCCACGATAAAGGAATGTGGAATTAATACATGAAATTTTTTAATCAATAAGTAAAGTTGCATAATGGTGGATACCCTTGATGGATAAATGGGCATGGTATCCACTACATAATGGCATTGGCTTAGAAATTCAGTGTGATTTCGGCAGTGTAACAGTGTGACATAAGAAATCATAAAAAATGGTTGATGAGAGAGAGAGGAGTTCCTCATCATATTTGCATGTAACGGACAGTAAGGAGGTCATATAGATACATGTCCCAACAATTTTAATGGAATTTACATTCATGACACAAAATTATTGATTGAATGTAAAAGAAGAGAGAGAAGTTCCTTTCGGAATTTCGGCATAGTAATGGGTGTACATGGGAGGAATTTAATGAGAGATAAAGGGATATACCATCATTCAAATAATAAGAGGGCAGTATGGGGGAGGTGAAAAACCATACCCCAACATTTATAATTGAAATTAAATGGGTTATACAACTGAAAGAAAATTGAAAAAAATGAGAAAGGAAGAAAAAACACTTACTTGGAAGTGCGCTTCCAAAGGCTAGAGAGAGGCTTGTGAGAGGCTTATTAGGAGCTTGGGTAACCTTGGGAGGATTCTAGATAGAGTAGGGAAGATGTTGGACGAACTCCAAAGGTTTTGAGTGAGGAGCATAGTGGGAGCTTGGGTGGGTTTATATAGGAAAGGTGAGAGAATTGTTTATTATTCAGGTTTGGGACCCCTTATATTAAATTAATCCAAACCACAAACCATCCCATGGTTTTTTCCCATGTTTTTTTGTTAAAGGGAAGAGTAAAACAATATTTTATATGTCCAAATTCCGAACTTCTTAAAATATTAGGGTTGCTTATGTGGAGGTGAGTCACACTCCAATAGAAATTAATTTTAAAAACCCAAGGTGTTGAATAAGTCTTGAGGGGTCCATTAATGCTTTGAAAAGTAAGCCAAACAAACCCAAAATCACATTATTTTAATGTTATAACATATATTCTCCAAACATAAAGATTATAGTATTTTATTACATCACTATTGGGTCATTATGATGTCATAAAACACATTATATATTTAAACGGTATTTAATTTTTACTCAAACATTTGACTGTCTCAGAAAATTATGAAAAATTCACCGTTGGATAATGTAGACATCCTAATTCCAAAAATAACATTTATTTTATCTAAATAATTTTCTAAATATGTTAATTTTCACTTTTAAAATAAAAACCAACATTTATAAAAAATTCACGGGTTTTGACAAAAATGGCTTTCAAACCTTAATAAAAATTATGATTGCATTAATACAATTACATGATCATTTATATATAATAAAATTAATCTAAAAATAATAAAAATAATATTTTATTAAAATATTATTCAATTCAAAAGTTACTTAATTTAATAAAATAGATTTCTTAATTAAAGAATAACTAAAAACACCAATTGTACTTTAAAAACTATTTACAATGTATCAATAATGACAAGAAAATATATTCAATATTATATAAAAAAATAATGTACATGAACATATTACTAACGATTAGTTACATAACCCCTTAAAACAGACGCAGAAGTCCTAAGGGTAAGGAGTGCGATGGTGATAGGCTCTTGGGGTGGCTCGGATAACATCGCTCGAGTGGTAATCTCTATCAACTTCCACTTTTCCCGTAGACGGTCCCGTTCGAGCTTGACATGATGAAGCTCATCTTGGGTGTGGTCAAGAGCGAAGCCCAAGGATGCCACCACTTTTCCGAGCTCTAATAAATGGGCTTCGTATGGGGAAATTCTACTAGATGAGTCCATCGCTTCCTTTTTATAAGTAAAATTGGATGCGTTAAAGGGATATATTTATACTAATCATGTGATCACTATTCAATGGCTATAAAAGTAACGGTCCCAATTCTTATCATAAAACCAAAGAAGTTGACATTTTATATAAACATAAATAGATATTTAATTAGATCAAGAGGGATTTCCATTAATGAAACTTTTGTTTGTTACACCACTTACCATCATCATCACCTTTCCCATCGACATCCCCATTTTCAATAGGAATCACCTATTCAATCAACATCACTTTTCACTTCCACTCAGAATACAATTTTATTGAAATACAATCGATACAATTTGGATATGATTGTTTTATAATTTTCATAAAAAAATAGTCCCCACTAAATTCTTTTATGATTGTTTTGAAAAACAATAGGCACCACTTCTTTTTTTCTTATTGTTTTAAAAAACAATAGGTACCACTACATTCTTTTCTGGTTATTTTGAAAACAATCTGAATAAAATTATTTTTCGATTGGAAACATATCTTTCATTCACCCTTTCATCAATCATGCATGTATCATGAGTTCCCAAATCAACTAATGATTTATATGAAATAAACACCATCAATGAATTGCCACAATAAACTTGGGTCTGATTTTTTTCCCAAAAAAAACTCAAAACAATTGATTCCACAAAACAAAGGGTTGTGATTTTCTTTCATAAAAAACCATGAAAAAGTCAACTATTGAATTCTTTATCACATTCATCAGAAACATGGTCCAAAATATCTAACCCTTTGTATTTTCTTGTCATATAAGTTTCATAAAGCTCAAAACATTAAAAAATTAATCAATGGATTACAAAACCCCAATTCTAAGCCTACATGAGCTACCTCAAAATAGGAAAAAAAATAACTAATATAAAAACCAGGGTTTTGAAATAGTAATCATAACAAACTCATTCTTTTCAAAATTAATCTTGGAATAAAATTCTATTTTTTTTTCTCACAACCAATCCAACAAAGAGTTAAAAGAGTATACACACAAAACAGTGCTTAATTAAATTCTTTCCCACAACTCTCTCTTTAGTTCAACAGATTTATGAAACAAAACAATTCTCCACATTCAAAAAATATCCCAACGTAACATTAGAAAGGGGAAATATACACATACTTCATCCTTAAAGTGGTAGAGGTTGTCCACCCATGAGAAACCTGATTTTTTATAATGATTCCTTTGATAATGGTTTGGTGAAGATATCATCATCATGTTCAGATGTTGGAACATACCCGTGCTTCAATTTGTTATTCTCCACATCCTCTTCAATGATACGATATTTGATATAAATTTGTTTAGAATGAGAATGTTTCATCGGATTCCTTGTGATATTGATTGTACTTTGATTGTCAAAACCCAAGAGCATGTGTAACTCCACATCAACAAGTATGTTTTCCAATAGTGTTTTTATCAACCTAAGTTTAGTAGCAGCATGAGTTGAAACAACATACTAGGCTTCATCCTTACATAGAGTTATTGAGTATTGTTTCTTCTAATGCCAACTAACACAATTCATTCCCAAAAATAATACACCACCAAATGAAGATCTTCTATCATCATCAATTACTACCCAATTTGCATCAGAATACCATGATAAATCAATAGTATATGGGCTGTAATACCTTATTTGTAATTCTTTTGTGCCTCCGATGTATCTGAATTTTCTCCCAGCAATAAGATGTGATTATCTTGGAGAATAATAAAATCATATCCATAAGGTAACAACATACTCAATATCAGGTCTTGAGGTTGTCAAATACAATAGACTTCAAATCATCTTCCGATAATCTTTTTGATCATCTTCTTTTCATTCTAAAACACTACTCATCATTGAACCCACTGAAATAGGTGTGGAATTTTTTTTAATTTTCCATGCCAGAACAATTTGAAATTTAGTTTTCAAACTTTTCATAAAAAGGAAAATGTATTCTTTCTTTTGCTGGATTTCTAACCCAAAAACATTATTTCATTTTTACATGAATGAAAATTTCAAATACATTAATCATTTCATTAGAAAAAATCTTACATCATCATTAATAATTACTAAAAAAATAATATCATAAACATAAACAATTACATTGAGGGAATAATCTTGATATTCTATGATGTAAATACTGATTACTACTCTTCCTTGGTTAAAATTCATCTTTCATAAGCATGTATCCAATTTGGAATACCATGAACTCAATACATGTTTAAGTCCATACAATTAGTTTTTCAATATCTACACAAAAACATGATCATTTATAATAAAAAAGACACAAGGTTGTTAAATATAAACTTCTTCTTCAAGATCACCATTTAGTAATGCATATTTAACACCAATTGGAGATGATCTCGTATTATCATCATACAGCAACAAAAAGACAGATTTTGATTTTTTCAAGTCTTGACATTGGAGAAAAGGAATCATCAAAATCAATACTCTCAATCTATGAGTACACTTTTCACAACAATATTCATTACATTCTTATTACCTCACCTTCTTCATTAATATTATTCTGGAAAGCCCATTTTGATCCATGTTGTTTTTGTTCTCATGCTTGGGTGCGAGTTCCCATGTATTATTCTTTTCAATATAATCCAACTATTCATTCCTGGCTTGAACCAATTATGGATGCTCAAAATCAATTTTCGCATCATTTGGTGCATGTTTTGAATAAAATGAATTATGTGTAACGCAATTGATTGTTCTTCTTGTTTGAACCTTATGATAGTGATCAGAAATTATATTATGTGCTTCCACATGTTTCCTTATACTTGGATATGATATTCAACAGTCTTCATCACTTGAAATAACTTTGTTTGATTCTTCTTATTGTGGTGGAATAATCATATTTTTATCCTTATTAGAATTGTTTTCTTTAACTTATTCAAATTCATTTTTTGAATGAACATGTTTCTCTTTCTCAAATACTTCAATCATGCTGACATCAACTGAATCAAAAAATCTTTTTGTTTCTTTTTTTAGCATCGATATTCTTATCCTTCTAGAGAGTAGCCACGAAATATTCCATCCTCACCATTCTCCCCAAGTTTACCATACTTTCAACTATTCTACTTTATAATACATAGACTCCCGAAAACCCTAATGTTCATGAAACATGGAGTTTTTTAATTAATGAATTTATAGGGAGTCATACCAGAATGCGGATTGTATAAATAATTTTTTTGAATGTAAACATCAGTACTCTTGGCATGCCTCCAAACGTAATGAGAATAAGCATGCTCAAGTAAAACAGTTCTTCTCATTTCCTCTGGACATCTATTCTTTCATTCAAAAATCCCATTTTTTTTGGGAGTGTCTGTAGATCCACACTCATGCCAAATTCCATGCTTCTCAAAATAGCTTTCAAACTCTTCACTTCGGTATTCACCACCATTATTAGTTCTAAACATCTTAAAATAATACTTACATTCATTCTCATATTTTATTTTGAAGCTTTTAATCATTTTCAAAGCGGCTAATTTTTGTTTCATGTAAATAAAAAAGGTAATTCATATAAAATCGTCAATGAAAGTGATGAAGTAATATCCATGTGATTATTGTTTTCCCCTTGCCCCATGCATACAAGAATGGATCAGCTCCGTGGGTTGTTTTGAACAAATATCAGCATTCTTATACAAAACATTTGTAATCATTTCATTCTAGAAAATAGTAGAACACAAATATATATATCTTGGAAATTCTAGAATGTCTCAAACACTATATCTTTTAGGTAACATTATAACGTTTCTATGATACATATTCACTATCCTTTTATTCCATAAATGATTCCCTTCTACCAAACATATGTGACAAGAGTTTCGTGAATCACCAAAAGTGAAGCATGTTTTCATTCATACGTTGACCTCTTGAAACAATATTTCCATCTTCTTCATTCATTACAAAAAAATATTATTTTTTGAAGATTACATTGTTACACTCATCACAAAATTGTAAAATACTTAGCATATTGTGTTCAACCAATCAACATACTATGTCTTCTTATATTTCATTTTTTCTTTTCTAATGATGGTTGACCCAACACCTTTGATTTTCAATGACTCATTATTCCCAAATATCATTGTGCCATCATTAAATTAATTTACATCCTTCAAAAATGTCAACTTTACATTCCTATGAGAATAGAGTCCTCAATCAAGTATCATGTGATGTTCTCCTTTCATGGATTTCAATGTAGTTTCAACAACAAGATAATTTTTTCCATTATTTTCATTCTACACCTACAACTTTGGAGAACTGAGAATCCTTTTCTGGGCCAGTAACAAAACAAGACATCCTTTAATAAAGTTTCTATGTAGTTCAAATCATTCACAAAAAGTTTCCAAGTATTGGAAGAAATTTTCAATCTTCACTTATCTCTTTTCAGATTTATTTGAGACAACCATCTCATTTTTCTTTCATTGAGGATATTTACTCCCCCTCAATCTCTTCATTTCATAACATATGGGATAAAAGTAATTTTTTCGATTAAACCAACAAATACCTTTTGTGTGCTTGAATCCCCCACAAAATCAATAATACCTATAGAAAGAGTGTTTTCTACTGAAACCACCATAATGATTCGAATAGTGATTTTGTTTCTCATCCACCTTCTTGTCTTTGTTTTCTGATTCACCAAACATTATATTATCAATCATAGTAATTATTTCTCTTTAGAATTATCTATACCATACGTATTGGAAACATTTCTAGATTCAAAATGACTCAAAACATTCCCAACCTAATTGGTCTTGTCAACACACATAACATTCCCAAAATTCATCATTTCAAAAAAAAATTCAATTTTGTTCTCACATTTTAAGGATTATTTTGTTTAACCTTCTCATGTTTCTGATTATGAAAAAATTCACCAACATTAGTGATAGTGTTTTGGAAACATAGAATTTTCTTTTCATCTTTTTAGAGTTTTTGTTAGACAAGTTCCAAAACTTCTTATTTTACATTAAAAATCACCACCAAATTCCCATTATGATTATTTTCATCTTCAACATATTTATTCAAATCATAAATATCGTTAATAAGATAATATTTCTCACCAATAAAATAAGATTGGTTTCTTGATCATTGAACTTCCATATTTGTTTTTTCATTACAAGCCTTCTTATCATTTTCAGACATTTTCTACTCTTCTTTTAGATGCATTTCAAGCAAAGATTCTTCTTATTCAGAACTATAGATTACAATTTATTAATTATTTAATATTGCAAGAAATGTATTTTCTTTACCATACTCAATATATTTTTTTGGATTCAGCATCACTCTCTTCATCTTCATCATTGTTGCACAAGAAACATCTTCTTTTTGATTTGAAGAAATTTTTTCTTTTCCACTATCTCCATTTATCTTCCACGATCTCCTCATCTTTCATTATTTAGTATCACTATCACATTCTCTCTTTTTTGAGGAAAATTAGCTAAAAAGTGAACCACACAAACACATTCAAAACCTTTCAACGAATGTTTTCCTTTGTATTTCCATGTATCTATTTTCACATTGTTAGAAAACAAGGATTGGATTTAATTGGGATTTTGTTATACTTCATATTCAGAGTTTGAATCACTAGAATCATATTCATTAATTATTTTCATTGAATTTTCTTTCTTCATAGCCATTAATGATTTTTCTCTATCAACCATTGTATTAATCGTTATAGAATTCTCTCTTCTCATTTAATGGGTGATAATAGTGCTATGTAAATCATCAAGATATAATGTTTTGGGGTCTCTATATTCTAATAAAGATGCCTTTTTGTCAAATTGTTCAGGTAAGATTCTCAAGATATTTTCAACAACTACATAATCCTTCATATTTTCACCAAGATATATGATAGTACTCAAAATTTCATTAACCCTAGTAAATAATTACGCAACATATTCATTCTCACCCATCATCAAATCAACATACTTCAATATCCAAATTTGTAAAATTTCCTTATTCACTTATTTATTTCCATTGTATATTTTTTTCAATTTATCCCATACACCTTTTTCTATGGAAACACATTTCACTCTCAAGATAACACTTTCAGAAAGTGATGATAATATAGAATTATTGCCCATTCAATCATAATATAGAAACTTCATGTCAACAGGTGTATGTGGAGACCGATCATCAATGGGAGGAAACCCAATTTTTCCAGCTTCAAGAACTTTATTAATGATAGAAATAATATACAGAAACATTTTATGATTATAGATATGAAATTTCATTCGATAAAAAACTGAAATACATTTACAGTTCACATAGTTCACATTCTCCATCAACAAATAATAGTGATGGAAACATACCTCTGATACTAATTGAATATTCCCAATCAGAGTATTGGATAACTTTTAGGGGAGGGTGAATAAGTGATACCCTTTTTATTTTTATTTTTTTTCATTGGAATCAACCCATGCCTCCTGTTTTTGATTTCAATTCCCTTATGAGAAAGAAATCAACACACATCCAATGGAACAAAATCATTTATAAGTTTCACTATTCAATAAGAATAGTTATGTACTTGGTATTATTTGGAAAATATCTAATACCACATAATCCACTGAGAAAACAATCCTTGGATTACAACAAGTAAGATGTAACCTTTCACTCGTGCAACACTATGATACAATCCCACTAGTGCATGTGTATCATCATATCACAGTAGGGTAATACAATTGTTGTGAAACAAATCATGTTACCTACACTACTTTTCAATTCAATAAATGTATTCCATTGTATTACAATTCATCAATTCCTTACCCAGAAGAATGTTAATAACCTTAAAGGACTTTGATAAAGAAAAGTTCTTGAATGTCATGAACTATGTTTCCCCATCTGATTCCCTGAGTATGATTCATCTAATACAATTCATCGGGTCTTATTTTGTGATATAATACAATAGAGAAGAATCAGAACAACTTGACCAGCTGAATAGAATCGGTACGACCGCACTTGCCGAACAGAATCAGCCCCACATCAAATGCCAACTACAATCACCACCACTTTAAAACCTGAGACTGATAAAGATGCTCAGTACGATCCTTCCACAATACGAGAAGTCTAATACTGAAACACACATTATGGAAAAAATGAAAAAAATTAAGTCATACAAATATAAAAAATAGATGAATACAATCCCCATCAAAATGTTTTCAATACAAATCAAAAAATGGTATCACGTTCTCTCACTGAAAACTCATAGCATTTATCTCTTCTACAAGTCCCTCATGTACAATGTACTTCACGCCTTTTATAGGTGACCCAAAACTTGTTTAGGAGGGATCACAAAACTCATTCCCGCTCAAATTAATTCAACCAAATCATAATTTCTTAAAAAATCTAAGAGAAATTATGAATTTGTAAATGCTCCTCAATTATTCTTGAATCATCCACAATCTTCATATCTTTTTTTTTCAGACGCCCATTTCTATTTTCAGTACAATTACAATTGATGAGAAATACATGGGTCAGAATATCATTCTCTCATACATATTTCTTAAAAAAATTCTTGAAACAATACCAAATGAATAAGTATGAAGAAATACACTTCTCCACTTGAGGTACAATCTCTCTTTTAAAAGAAATCCTCCCTCTTTGAAAATTAAATCATCAATACCCTTCTTTATTCATTCTCATTACCCAAAAGAGAAAACACACATATTCCACCAATGGGAGATTGTATCATAACTACCATCGTGAATTTGAATTCGTTGAGGATTAGCATTAGCATCGTCTGAATTCAATTGGATTGTATTGTAACGTTCTATTAATTCCTACATCTTTCTGTTCATATGAATCCAAGCATGATCTTTTCTGAATACAATGGCCTGGATACTAATATCCTGAATATGATCATTCCATATATGACCATTCCAGCTATTATCTTTCTGGTTATGATCATGCTATATACGATCGTGTAGGGAATTTTTAGTTGCAATTGCTGGATAGGATCGATAATCATTTCTTGTTACGATTGTTGGATATGATCACTGATCATTTCATGTTACAATTGCTTCATAAGATAGCTGGTGATTTCTGGTTACAATTTCTAGATACAATTGTTGATCATTTCGTGTTACGATTTCTGGATACGATACCTGAAAATTTATAGTTATGATTTATGCATACACTCATCCTAGTTATGATTGTTGGACATGATCAAATAAAATATAAAGACAAATATCTTCCTAGATATGATAAAAACAATCTGATAAAGATGATCATCCCAGATTCGATACAGAACAATCAAAATATGATTCCTTCTCAATGGATAACATCTCATTCATTTTTATCTGCCCAAATTATTTTTTTTTCAAAAACTACTGACAGATCAACTTTCATTGGCACTACTTGTAACAGCCCAAGATTTTATAAAAAATATTCTTTTTAATTTTATTAATGTCTTGTGTTGTATGCTACACCACAAGGATCTTGCACAACACGCATCCTTGACTTGCCTTGCATTACACGCAATCACGACCATCCTCGATAGCGTTTGTAGTACGCAATAACGAGTTTCACTAAACAGCGATATGCTATTAAAATGTTATTAAAACTAGCCGTTATGAATAGTAATAACCACTTTTTGAAATTTTGTAAATTTTATTTTTCAAAATGGATTTCATTTTTGGATTCGGAGTATCGAATTTAGCCTAAGGTGAAATTTTGGTACATTTCGGATAACTTTCATATTCTGATGAATAGTGAAAATTACTAAATTATAATTAAAAACAACTTTTTTAATCGAAATAATTAATAGTGATAAATTATTAATTTGAGTGGTTTTAAAGTATATTTAGAATATATTTTTACAATTTAATACAATGTTGGTCATTGGTTGTAATTTCACATTTAAACCAGACATAATCAAGTGTCAATCTTTTGATATATATTGTTTCCTAAAAACACACTATTTATTTTAATAGCACGATTTAATTATAAAATTAATTAATGAAAATTCTATGTTATGAATTTGGTAAAATAGATTTCATTTTTTAATTCGGAATATGAAATATAGCTTAGGATGAAATTTTGGCATTGTTCTGAAAAACATCAATTTTTGATGAATAGTGAAACTACTAAGTGGTAGTTAAAAAAACTGAATTTTTCATAAAACTTAATTTTTCCGCTTCTGTGAATGGAATTTCGAAAATCCGAGAGACACGGTTAATATCAAGGACTAAAATGTGGTTCAATGAGATGAAAATAATTTTTTGGTGAATAGTAACTTTTTACTTTTTTTACCGCGGTTAATAGTAAATAGGGTAACTAAGGGTAAATATGATATTACTATTACCCTAACACATGTTCTAATTCTATTGGACAAGTGTAATTCGACCAAAAACAAACTTAGGAATAAAATATGACCATTTAGCCCCACTTGGATTAGATTAGGACATTTATTATTAATTTATTTAAAGAATGGTTAAAATAGTTAAAATCAATGTTTAATAAGTAAATAATTTTTAATATGGGGTTATACATAAGATAAATTCTATTGTAAATATTCATTAGAAAGCTAAAAAGATTTCCCACATGATGGTATTTTATTTGTAATTTTTAGACATAATATAATTTAATTTATTTATGACACAACGATGATGCAATAATTATCTTATTAATGAAATATTGACATAATTGATGTTATAAACACCAAAATAAATGTAATTTGAGATTTTTTATGAATTCCACTAATTTTCTAGGTTACTATGTTATATTAATGTTGATTTAATCAACTTGGTTCGAACATTTAATTCTGTTATGACTTTCACAAAAATCATATATCAAATAGTGTCAAAATTGACACAAAATAGTTTTTAAATCAAATATTATATTATTAATTGTTATTGTATTCCTAAAAATATAAGGTTCGGCCAAATGACTTAGATAAGGATATATATATTAATAATAAACAATTTGGGGTTCGTTTGGCATGTTATAGTAAGTTTATTAACCATATAGTGAAAGAAAACAAAAAGACATGGTAAAAGTTAAATTATTTAACTTAGAGTTAAATCTAATTGATAAGGTTAAAATAATATCCTAAACTTGTCTAAATTCTATTGGATGATAGTATTTCGACCCATCCCTACCTTAGCTTCGAAATAAGACCCTTTGGAACCATTATAAACCGATTTTGACTTTAATATAAAATAATATTTTGAGATATTCCTAAGGTGCCCCTCTCCTCCCTTATAAAAGGGCACCTCCTCCCCCTCCTCCTCACACCAATTTGAGCACTCAAGATCGGCCAACCCCTGCCAAAATCTCTTCTCCACTTCCCTAGAAACATCCTAGAGGTTCTGGTCTTCCTAAAAGACCAATTATAGTTCCCTAAGAGGAGGTCTCAATGAGGCACTTCAAAGAAGAGGAGCTTCGGACACGTACAAAGCAAATCGGACCTAAGGTAAGGGAAATATCACAATCTCATTTTTATTCGAGATTGTTTATACATTGAAATTTACTAGGGTGTATTTTATCATCCACATCCATGTTTCATCAACATGTAATATTATTTTCATCCACCTACAATTGTTTAAAACCTATTTTAACCTTTGGTGAGTTTTTAGTAAAATATATGAAAGGAATCTTTTATCGTTTTTCATACGAGGTACTTTTTGACTTTCCCGACAAAAGTACGAAGAATGTTTTTTTTAACTTATATGGCATGAATGGATTTCTAAAAAAATTATTTCCCAGAAGCTTCCTTTACAAGTATTCAAGTTTATTTTTAATCAACATCTTTTAGTTTAAAATTGTATGACATGTTAAGAAAGGAAAAGTGTTTTTGAAGAAGAAAGGATATTTTCCTCAAGAATGGAGTTCAAGTGTTTTATCAAAATTATTTTCCATCTAAGATAATAAAGGGTTCTGTTTTTATCCCTATTATTACATGGATTTGATTATGTTGTGATGGAATTATTTTTATGAATTCCTTTATCTTATATGAATTGATTTATGATGTCATGATGTTTCAAGAATCCCATTTTTGTTACATGTGTTATGCGATGATGTATGTTTTATGATTATGTGGCACACATAAGAAAGGATTCATTATAAGATGGGTGGGACCTATATCTCCCTCCAATGCATTGGGTAAATATTTTATATCTCATGAGATAGACAGGGCTGGAACGGTAGGTTATACCGGTTCAGTGAAACAGGACTGAAACGAGGGTTACTCGATTCAGAAAGGGACTTTGTCCACTAAGATAGTCTTCGCAATTAGTCTTGACTAACAAGAAATGATTCTCTATGATTATGTGTGTATTCCACAAAGTTTCATGTTTTATGTTATGATTATTGGGATTACTTTTTCACTGCCATGATTCATCCCATGGTTATGAAATTATGCTCTCTTTTGCAGGTTATGATTTCCAAAATGTTATGTTCTTATGAATATGATGTGATTGATATTTATTTTGTTTACCCTTACTGAGCATTTGAGCTCACCCTTTTATGTTTTATTTTCCCCAGGATATAAAGAAAGGTTTTAGGTAAAAAAAAGGAATATCTTTATGGGAGATTTTGAAGATCTTTCACCACGATTAGAAGATTGTAGTCCGAGTTTCCAAAGACACTAAACTATTACGGTCCTTGTGTGTGTGTTTTTGTAATGTACTAAGTATTCCGCAAAAGTAATGTAATGTCCATGTACGATAAGCTTCGGGTCTCTACAGTTGGTATCAGAGGAACGATTTAGTCAACCTTTGGAAACTAGGATGCGAGAACTTTAGTGAGATCCCTAGAGATATTTTTAAGGTATGTCTAGGGATGTCCCTAAGGATAAGTATACGTATAGGATATAGTACTAGAACTATGGTAACGATCTTAGAATTTAACCTAAGATGTTAGATATTGAAGTTACTCTCCCTTTATTATGATTTTTGCCTCTAACACTATTCTTTTTGGGTTTTAGAAAATGGCTGGAAACAAGATGATTCACGATAATAGAGGATATTATGGACAATGGAATGATATTATTCATGAGAAACCAAATGAAATGGGATTTGGAAGTCCAAAAATAATTATTATGCCGAATCAGCAATCTCATAATATGATCAATAAAGTAAAATTTGGTAAGTTTCCTGACTCGGCTAATAAGAGAAAGATGGAGTTTCATGATGATCATAGAGGAAAGAAAGTTCAATTTCCCCTATGTAATTCATGTGGGAAGAGGCATCAAGGAGAATGTTTCAAAGGAACTGGAAGATGCTTTGGGTGTGGAAAACAAGGACACAAAGCCAGTAAGTGCAAAGGAAAAGGTTCAGTTAACACCAGGGATGAGGATAATGGTATTGCTACGACATCAACAATGGTTAAATGTTTTAAATGTGGAATGTACGGGCATTATGCAAACCAATGCCCTAAGGGAAAGTCTCATGAAGATAATCAGTATGGTCGTATGGGAAGTATTTATGTGGATGATGATGAAGAGACTACAAATGATATGTGAGATGAACGAATTGTTGAAGCTCGGTCAATGGTTTAAGAATGTAGTGGAATGATTACATGTTTATCATGTGTAATGTTGTGTAAGTAATCTCATGGTACTGTAGAATAAAGAGACATGTAAGGATTGTTACACTGTTGTCTGATTAATGTTACCAGTATCCATGAAAGGTTATTCAGATATTTTTGGAATGTAGATGATATGCGCATAATAAAAGGATAAGGAGAAAAATAAATGTTTGATAGTATTCATGAGCTCATGATTGATATAAGGACTAAGTGATATCATGGTTTGAGTATATAGAATTTTGAGGATTTTTGTATATGGAAAGTGTTAACTTTTAACTGCATTCAAGTTTTCACTATTGATCAATGGGTATTCAAGAGAGTACAAGATTAAGGCCTTTGAATGTATGGAATGTGACCAATAAGATATATCTTATGATATATAGGGATCAATGATGGTATTAAATCTCTGAGAGTGGACGACAGTATTATGGATAAGCCTAAAGATTGGAATGGTTTATGTTGGATATAAGTTAGTATTGATTAAGGATAGAAGTTTTTTCGATATTATTGATGGGATGTTATAGTAGTATAGTTTTAGAAAAAGGAGAACCTGCAGGACGGGTGACAGCCTATCGCTTCGGACAAGGCTGTGGGAATCGAACCCACAACCGAAGTGCGACTGGCCTTTATCGCCTACCACTGGCCTACAGGAAGTCCCTGTTTAGTAGAAACTAGTTTTATTATATTAAGCAGTATGATATATGAAGTATAAGTCCATTTTAGGAACCATATATGATTAATCTCACTATAGATCGACTTATGTATATAATTTTTGCTAACCTTTTGTTTGAGACAGATGGAATGACCCGTCATTCTATCACATGATCTGCTAACACTTCACGAATAACAAATTCATCTTCATTTATTTAAAAGATGAAGTGGAAATTGTTCAAGGCACGAACAACAGTGAGATTGTACCAAAATAAAGTAAGTATTTATTCTAATTCAAAATTTCAACTTTAGGGAAATGATCATGAAAACCAAAAATGTTGTCCTAGTGATCTTATACCTGATGAATCAGATGGTACCTTAAATCGTCACAAATTTATGGATTTGTGATTACAGGATTTTCCATAGCCATGTTCTCTACCACTCTCCATCAGAACATGATGGTTAGATGTCTCTTCCATATCCATATTTTCACCTATGTGGAAACCCAGTGACTAGTTTATTTGGGTAACCGTTACGTTTCATACTTTTGTTTTTAAAGATATGTTTTGGTATTCCTTTTTACGATGTGGGTTTCTATCAAAGAAACTTTCAAATAGTAAACCATTTATAACCCCGACGAATTTCGAGGGCGAAATTCATTTTAAGGGGGGTAGAATGTAACAGCCCAAGATTTTATAAAAAATATTCTTTTTAATTTTATTAATGTCTTGTGTTGTACGCTACACCAAAAGGATCTTGCACAACACGCATCCTTGACTTGCCTTGCATTACACGCAATCACGACCTTCCTCGATAGCGTGTGTAGTACGCAATAACGAGTTTCACTAAACAGCGATATGCTATTAAAATGTTATTAAAACTAGCCGTTATGAATAGTAATAACCACTTTTTGAAATTTTGTAAATTTTATTTTTCAAAATGGATTTCATTTTTGGAGTCGGAGTATCGATTTTAGCCTAAGGTGAAATTTTGGTACATTTCGGATAACTTTCATATTCTGATGAATAGTGAAAATTACTAAATTATAATTAAAAACAACTTTTTTAATTGAAATAATTAATAGTGATAAATTATTAATTTGAGTGATTTTAAAGTATATTTAGAATATATTTTTACAATATAATACAATGTTGGTCATTGGTTGTAATTTCACATTTAAACCAGACATAATCAAGTGTCAATCTTTTGATATATATTGTTTCCTAAAAACACGCTATTTATTTTAACAGCACGATTTAATTATAAAATTAATTAATGCAAATTCTATGTTATGAATTTGGTAAAATAGATTTCATTTTTGAATTCGGAATATGAAATATAGCTTAGGATGAAATTTTGGCATTGTTCTGAAAAACATCAATTTTTGATGAATAGTGAAACTACTAAGTGGTAGTTAAAAAAACTGAATTTTTCATAAAACTTAATTTTTCCGCTTCTGTGAATGGAATTTCGAAAATCCGAGAGACATGGTTAATATCAAGGACCAAAATGTGGTTCAATGAGATGAAAATAATTTTTTGGTGAATAGTAACTTTTTACTTTTTTTACCGCGGTTAATAGTAAATAGGGTAACTAAGGGTAAATATGATATTACTATTACCCTAACACATGTCCTAATTCTATTGGACAAGTGTAATTCGACCAAAAACAAACTTAGGAATAAAATATGACCATTTAGGCCCACTTGGATTAGATTAGGACATTTATTATTAATTTATTTAAAGAAAGGTTAAAATAGTTAAAATCAAAGTTTAATAAGTAAATCGTTTTTAATATGGGGTTATACATAAGATAAATTCTATTGTAAATATTCATTAGAAATATAAAAATATTTCCTACATGATGGTATTTTATTTGTAATTTTTAGACATAATATAATTTAATTTATTTATGACACAACGATGATGCAGTAATTATCTTATTAATGAAATATGGACATAATTGATGTTATAAACACCAAAATAAATGTAATTTGAGATTTTTTATGAATTCCACTAATTTTCTAGGTTACTATGATATATTAATGTTGATTTAATCAACTTGGTTCGAACATTTAATTCTGTTATGACTTCCACAAAAATCATATATCAAATAGTGTCAAAATTGACACAAAATAGTTTTTAAATCAAATATTATATTATTAATTGTTATTGTATTCCTAAAAATCTAAGGTTCGGCCAAATGACTTAGATAAGGATATATATATTAATAATAAACAATTTGGGGTTCTTTTGGCATGTTATAGTAAGTTTATTAACCATATAGTGAAAGAAAACAAAAAGACATGGTAAAAGTTAAATTATTTAACTTAGAGTTAAATCTAATTGATAAGGTTAAAATAATATCCTAAACTTGTCTAAATTCTATTGGTTGATAGTATTTCGACCCATCCCTACATTATCTTCGAAATAAGACCCTTTGGAACCATTATAAACCGATTTTGACTTTAATATAAAATAATATTTTGAGATATTCCTAAGGTGCCCCTCTCCTCCCTTATAAAAGGGCACCTCCTCCCCTCCTCCTCACACCAATTTGAGCACTCAAGCTCGGCCAACCCCTGACAAAATCTCTTCTCCACTTCCCTAGAAACATCCTAGAGGTTCTGGTCTTCCTCAAAGACCAATTCTAGAGCCCTAAGAGGAGGTCTCAAAGAGGCACTTCAAAGAAGAGGAGCTTCGGACACGTACAAAGCAAATCGGACCTAAGGTAGGGGAAATATCACAATCTCATTTTTATTCGAGATTGTTTATACATTGAAATTTACTGGGGTGTATTTTATCATCCACATCCATGTTTCCTCAACATGTAATATTATTTTCATCCACCTACAATTGTTTAAAACCTATTTTACCCTTTGGTGAGTTTTTAGTAAAATATATGAAAGGAATCTTTTATCGTTTTTCATACGAGGTACTTTTTGACTTTCCCGACAAAAGTACGAAGAATGTTTTTTTAACTTATACGGCATGAATGGATTTCTAAAAAAATTATTTCCAAGAAGCTTCCTTTACAAGTATTCAAGTTTATTTTTAATCAACATCTTTTAGTTTAAAATTGTATGACATGTTAAGAAAGGAAAAGTGTTTTTGAAGAAGAAAGGATATTTTCCTCAAGAATGGAGTTCAAGTGTTTTATCAAAATTATTTTCCATCTAAGATAATAAAGGGTTCTGTTTTTATCAATATTATTACATGGATTTTATTATGTTGTGATGGAATTATTTTTATGAATTCCTTTATCTTATATGAATTGATTTATGATGTCATGATGTTTCAAGAATCCCATTTTTGTTACATGTGTTATGCGATGATGTATGTTTTATGATTATGTGTCACACATAAGAAAGGATTCATTATAAGATGGGTGGGACCTATATCTCCCTCCAATGCATTGGGTAATGATTTTATATCTCATGAGATAGACAGGGCTGGAACGGTAGGTTATACCGGTTCAGTGAAACAGGACTGAAACGAGGGTTACTCGATTCAGAAAGGGACTTTGTCCACTAAGATAGTCTTCACAATTAGTCTTGACTAACAAGAAATGATTCTCTATGATTATGTGTGTATGCCACAAAGTTTCATGTTTTATGTTATGATTATTGGGATTACTTTTTCACTGCCATGATTCATCCCATGGTTATGAAATTATGCTCTCTTTTGAAGGTTATGATTTCCAAAATGTTATGTTCTTATGAATATGATGTGATTGATATTTATTTTGTTTACCCTTACTGAGCATTTGAGCTCACCCTTTTATGTTTTCTTTTCCCCAGGATATAAAGAAAGGTTTTAGGTAAAAAAAAGGAAGATCTTTATGGGAGATTTTGAAGATCTTTCACCACGATTAGAAGATTGTAGTCCGAGTTTCCAAAGACACTAAACTATTACGGTCCTTGTGTGTGTGTTTTTGTAATGTACTAAGTATTCCGCAAAAGTAATGTAATGTCCATGTACGATAAGCTTCGGGTCTCTACACTACTTCTTTTGGCACAACTTACCATTGACATCACCTTTCTCATAGGCATCACCCTTTTCAATCAACATCACCTATTCAATCAGAATCACATTTCACTTCCACTCGGTATCCAATTATTTGGAAATACAATCATTACAAACAAGATATTACTGTTTTTTGATTGTTTTGAAAAACAATAGGCACCACTTCTTTCTTTTCAATTTTTTTTTTGAAAAACATTAGGCGACAATTCATTCTTTTTTGATTGTTTTCAATATCAATCTAAATAAAATTATTTTTCGATTGGAAGAATGTCATTAACTCCCCCTTTTTCTATCATGATTAAATCACAATTTCTCAAATCAACTCATGATTTATATTAAATACAATTTCGAAAATCGTTTTCGCCATAAACATGGGTATGATTATTTTCCAAAAAATCCCAAAAAAATTATTTCACAAAACAAAGTGACGTGAATTACCTTATTTATAATATACCTTGACAACAAAACACAACTCTTGAAACCTGAATCACCTTCATCATGATCTTGGTCTCAACTATTTTAAAACATTGTATAAATAAGGATTTTTATTTGATTTTATGTGTGAGGCCCATTAGAGAACCTTCATGAGTCTATAGGTCTCATGAGACAAATTAGATGGAATCAAACCATTAGAGTTTTTTAAATAATAGGTATTTTACCCACTGACATAAATAGTATCACTGGTATAATGGTTCATGTTCTTGATAAACGATGTGAAAAAAAACAGGAATTCTCTTTAATCGGTATTTAGTTCTTAATTTCCATGTTGTTTTTACTATAACAAAAATATATAGATGCTATTTAATTTTTTAAATTATTTATGGAATGGGTTTTCAATTATTCACCATGATTTATTAGGTTTGTCTAATGGAATATATTTCACTTATAATTGATTCATGATTCCACTATGTTAAATTGTTAATGAGCATTTGAGATCACCCTTTTCATATGTTTCATTTTATCAGGTTATCATGATGTTTAATATGAGTGAACTGTAGAGATAAACTTTGAGTAGTGGATGTTCCAAACAAACTTATAAGTTGTTTTTCATTTCATGTTTTAATGTTTAACCTATGTAATTATCTATTTTTCAAAAAATACTAAACCGCTTAGTCCATTGGGATATCAATTTCTTGTAAGAATGACAATGTAATGAAATATTGCACCGGCTCTGGACAACTGGGGTTGGGGCGTTAGAGTTGGTATGAGAGAATTTTAGTTGAATACATGGAAACAAGATTTACAAAATGTAGATTAGGTAACAATACCATAAGATATACTTGAAGATAAACATACATGATCCTTCTAGAATATTGTATGGAATATATCATTTTGATCTCTCTAGAAAAATGATCACTGTCTTGATACTACACATATATGTGGTTCTAATACAGATGTACCTAAGTGTGAAAAATCTAAAAAGGAGTTTCGGGCAGGACCTGGGGTACCCTAGTACATGATAATGGGCCTTATTGTACCCCTGGTATTACTCACCTAGGGGATATGCCTAGGACTAATCACATTTTCATTTCATTCCATTATAAATGTTTTATTCCCCTAATGTAATCTGTGTATATGGTTCTAGTATTTATGATGGATTATGATATGTAATTTACTATACCATGTTTATAGTTATTTAGAGATATTAATTTTATGATATAATATTGTATAATTAATTGATTTTAAATGGTGCATATCATATAGAATGAGAACATCAACAATGCACGTGATACAAACACTAAGATGGATCATATCTCTAATGGTCTGTGACATCATTTTGAAGGAAGATAGTCTCCCATGTAACCTCATAAAATGATTAAATAGTATCATGGGTTAACAACATATGAAAATAAATATCTAAATAAAAATTATTTGAAGGGATTAAATAAAGGAATAAAATAAAAGTGAAAAATATGGATAATGGGATGTAGGTAAAGAAGGGTTTTCCCACATATGAAAATAGTAGATCAAATCATCTTGGTAAATTATTGAAGGGAATGGGAGTTTTTTATATGATAGGAGGAAATGGACACCATGTTCGGTATTACATGTGGAAGAAAAAGGTTTACAATGTACAATGCTTTATCTACAAGGAGATATGACACTATTCTAGTCAATGTCCCAAGCATCAAAGTAATATAACCAAATATATGTTACATGAGAATGATGAACATATGATACTGTTGCAGGTGAAGTGAAATGATTAATATACTTTGTGATGAAAATTAGAATTTTAATATTTTTTCAATAACGTACTTGTTATATGTATTATATACTGTATGAGGATTGTATTGCATCGTTATTTGTAAAATTAGTTGAGGTTGTATGAAAAATTATTCAAAGAATATGTTATTTAGTAG
Source organism: Viscum album (assembly GCA_963277665.1). NCBI lineage: Eukaryota > Viridiplantae > Streptophyta > Magnoliopsida > Santalales > Viscaceae > Viscum > Viscum album. Next base: position 269,184,476 of record OY728142.1, on the reverse strand, counting down.
AAAGTTAATATCATAGGATATTATATGGTTGAGAAAAATACAACCCAAAATATGTTACTGATGACATTGATAATGATGATGAATTTATTGATTTGGATTAGTACTGAATAGATCAAAACAAATTATTATCTTGTCGACAAGTGGTATGTTCTATCATTGGTGTAGTCTACATCAGTTTTTGATATAATTAATATATCCAATAGAATGTGTAATTATAAATTACTTTTTCCAAAAAAGTTTTATGGTAATTGATATTATTTCCATATTTCAAGAGGAGGAATGATAAATATATTCACATTCTAGGAATGTTTAAATCGTGGGCTACATCATGTTTATTAAAGTAAAATATGGTAGCTGATTCATTAAGCAGAAAAGACCAGGAAATTTTAACAATAATGTGGATTTATAGGGAACCTATATTAATGTATCTTCTATAGATAGATGTGGGAATCGTTAAGAATGGGGAAACATGTCTTTTTAATGATTTTTAACCTTCGTTATTTGTTATGATAGAAACCTCTTACTATAATGATGAGAATCTTCAAAAGAAAATTAATGTTGTTAAAGATGGAGTTCAAAAATATGGGAAGAGGTTATGTGTTCTATTAGTACCAGAGAAAAAAAATAAACTATTATATAATACTCATAGATCAAATTTCTCCATACACCCTGGTAAAACCAAGCTGTATATTGAACTAAAGGAAAATATAATTTTGGGATAACATGAAGATAGAAATTTTGGACTATCTGTCCAGGTATCTAGTTTTTCAACAAGTTAATGGTGAGAGAAATCATCCCAGATGGGTCATGCAACCTATGAATATTCTTACATGAAAGTGTGATGATATTATGATGGAATTTGTCACAATACTACCAATGAAACCCATAAATAATGATTTGATATTGGTAATTGATGATCAACTTTCAAAATAAGCACATTTACTTTCTAAAAGAGAGGATTTACCTCTTGATCACCTAGAAAGTCACTATGTTAATAATGTTTTCATACTTTATTATGTAACTCTAAAGATTTTGTTAGATTAATACCCCTAGTTTCCATCAAAATATTTATAAAATTTTCAGAAGGCCATGGATACTGAGCTTTATATGAGTACTGCTTATCACCCTCAATCTAACAAATAGGTTGAAAAAACTATTCAAATATTGGAATGCATGATGATATCCGACTCTCATGACATTCAAGGTATGTGGGTCAACACTTTCATTTTGTGGAATTTTTGTACAATAATAGTTTACATTCGAACATTCAAATGATTCAATATGATGCATTTTATGGTATGATATGTTAAAATCCAACATTTTTGAATGATGATGGAGAGAGGAAACATATCGGTCGAGAACATTTCAAATAGACAACTACAAAGGTACAGAACATTCTTGACACTATTAAAGAATCCCAATGTAGGAAAACTTTTTATGCTAACAACTAGAAATAGTTTTATAAATTTCTTGTCGGATGTCATGTCTTTCTAAAAGTATCAACATCGAAGGGTGTCTTAAGGTTTGTTAAAAAACGGAAACTGAGACCATGGTAAATTAGACCGTTCAAAATTATAGAAATAATTGGAGCTGTAAATAACAATTTATAAATTCCAGAAAGTCTCCCTAATGTTCATAATGTGATCCACATTTCATTTTTAGTTACATACAAGCCAAACCTAAATCATGTACTCACTGATGAAAACTAGAGCTGGAACCAGATTTTTCATACTGTGAAGAGCCTATCGAGATACGTGACACAAGGGAATAGGTATTGAGAAATTAGACAACTAGGCTAGTAATTGTTCTTTATAGAAACCATAAAATGTAGAAATCAATGTTTGAACAAGAATATGTTAGAAAGAAGTACAACCTAGATACATTAAAAAAGAACTATACATGAAAATTTTCATTAATGAAATTTATGAAGGTGGTAAGAATATAATTCGCCAATCATTTTATCGAATATATCTCTTAAATTAATTTGATTCATTAGATAGAATATATTTCATGATGCACTGAATATCGTTGTAACAATTCATGGTTATTAATAAGATATAGTCATTACCTATCCATTAATCACAAATAATCTGCTTCTGTATTTTGAATTTCGAAAAACGGGCATACACGATTATGATTAGGGTAATATTTAGTGTCTGATTGAATCAATATAATTATAAGGGAATAGTAACACACCCTTATGAATATTTACATACCCTTATAAATTGTATCCTACACTTATTAATAGTATTATGTCCCTTATAAATGGTAACCTTACCCCAAATGTATAAATAAAAGTTAGGCACCTTAAAAATGAAGTTAAATGTTTGAAGTGTTTGAATTTTTTCATTAAATGATGATTTGGATTAAAAAATAATTTTCTCATATTTAGAAAATTATTTTCAAAAAATGGAGTTCATTTTTTGATTCTATACATGGAAATTGTTTTATGGTGATTTTTCTTGATTTTTTTGAAATATTTGCATTTTTTATAAATAGTAAAATACAATAATTTAACATATATATGAATTTTATGATAAATACACAATTCCATTCATCAATTTTGATGTAAGAACCCTCGGTTCAAACTCACATTCACTTATTAATTTTTTCTGGTAATCATCAGTATTTATTTTCTTAGGAATAAATAATAAACTAATGATTAAAATATTAAGAAAACCCTCCTCCCCTACATTGTATAAACCACACCTCACACCCTCTTAAACTCACACAACTCATGCTTTGAAATTTTACAATGTTATACCAAATAAACTTCACAAGATCCCCCACCCACCATGTCATGACCTATTGGACTCACAAAAAGGAAAGAACTAGTGCTTTAAAGAGATTCTCACATAGGAGTAATCAAGAGGTGACCATATCTTCCTTTATTATTCAACATCTTTTACAAGTACCATTCTTTTTTTGTTATATCTTCACCTAACCTCATAAAAATGTTATGATAATGATATTAACTAAAATGAACTATTATTTTATTTTGCTAATGGAATATCTCATCATCATATCCCCATCCTCTTATACTCAAAACAAATACACCATTGGATATGTGTTAATTTTCACATTCAAGGATGATTGGTTTTCAATTTCTATTTCCGTCTTTAATTATGTTCATGAATCTATTTTTATAGTTAAAGAAATCATTATATATATAATATATCCTATTTAGTGTATTGTAATTTTTTTTAAACATTGTATTTAATTATAAAACAAAATGAGTTCATGTTGATCAAAAAACCAATAAAATAATCCTAGCATTTATAATAAATATTTTCTTATAATGATTCAATATCTCCAAAAATAACCAATGGATATATATGATCATTTAACATTATATATTATAATTAATAGCACATCACTACAATTATATATTTCTACTTTCATTTTACAAGAACTTATATACTCATATACATGTAAACCAATTATAAAAATGAAGAAAAAGTGTATTACCAAAATGATGAAATTGAATCTTCTAAACCTTATAAAATGCCATTAATGAACATAATTGAGATAGAAAAAGTCATTTTCATGTAGATATGTTTCTATAATTGATAAATAATGAATCTAATTTGACTATCTAGGACATTAAGATCCATGGAAGAACCTATTCATGCATAAATTAAGGGGTTTCATATCTCAATATTATTTCTGTGTGATTTCCATTGTCTGCCAATTATTATTAGTGATTTATAAAATATTTATTTGACTTGATATTGGTTTGGTGTCATAGATAAATTAAATTACAAAATTCATATCTACTAAATTATTTTAAATGTCCCAAAATACATTTTCTGTAACTTCTCATTCTTCCCAAACCTTATGATCCCATTGCATAGAGATATCCTTTGGGATACCTGAACCCCTAGTTAGAATCCAATATCCCTCCATTCTCTGCCATCATTACTTTTTAATGAAAATTTTGATTACATCATATCATTTAGGATGAATAATTTTTTTTTTAATTTTTCATCCACAATTTAATACCCCATAAAATATTTTCCCCTCTCTATTTGATTGTGTAGGACATTGAAATTCCATTACAAAAAAGCATTCAGATGGTACCATTTATATACTAAAATGGAATCTAGATTTTTTAAAACACAAATATTTATACATCCTGATAAAATGTCTTTATAAGTTTATAGGTCTTCAACATATTATATTTTCCAATGCTTTGATAGACCATTCATCATGTCTTTTCATTGGAGGATCATATGTTGTTCTATGATTTAGTTTTGAAATTAACTCCATTTGGTGACATCACTAGAATATATGTTATTAATTTCCATTTAATTAAGAAAATTATTTATCTATTGAATTCTCACAATATCATTTATATAAAACTAAAAAACTAAAAACAAGCGGAATTATTCTCATAATTTATTTAATGTAATGAAATTGAAGAAGATCTATAAAAAACCATATAGAATAATTCATTTTGGTTGTAGCTGGTATCCATGTGTTGAAATCAATATTAATTTCATCCCATTTCCCCAATGGTATAATTAAAGGCTTCGTATCAAAATCTAGATGTTTTCTTTCATCCGTCACTTATGGGCATACTAAATATCACATTGTATAATCTGCAGTCTCTCATGTTATGTTTTACTGAAATAAATTCGTTTATATATCAATATTATCGATATACACTCTAAATCCATATATATATATATATTATATCAAAATATATGATCTATATTTTACATTTCTCATAAAGTTTTTTATTTTCATGCATATAAGGATATATAATTTTATTATTCCATTGATTGCATTTACAACTAAGATGTTCAATAATCCACAATGTTATTATTTAAGGATAATATATATGAGATTTAATGGATATGGACGTTATCATATATTCATTTATATATGATTTTTATAAATTAGTATTTACTCATATGTAATAAATGATTGAGTAAATAATTAATCCCAAGGAGCATCCTTGAGGCATAGGAAAACAAAACCGTATTATTGTAGTGTTAAGGGTGAATTCATTATACATGGTTTAACCACCTAAAAAACAAAATAAGTACTTATTCAACTTCATTCACATCATGATATGATAAAATTTATTTATAAAGGATTTTCTCACTCATATAATGTGCGAGTCAGCTCAACTAGTGAATACACTATATAGTGTGGATTTTTTAGATCCCATTTGTGATCATTAGCAAGCCATATGGGGATGATTGTAATGTTGTAGATTCAATACAATTTACGGTAAAAAATGATACAGTTTATTTAATCATTTGTATTGATTATTCCTCTAATATTTCATTATTACAAAATCTTTAGGAAAGAAGTAAAACTGCTTCTTTTTCTTATAACAAGTCTTATTTGAATTAAAAAATTATCTTCCATGGTATCAGACTAACCCATGATCCAATTTTATGTAATATTTCAAGTAAATAAATAACTAATTAAAAACCAAGTATAATTTATGACATATAAAATATATACATAAATGGATTTACCAATGTATAGATTACTTTAATGGTACATAGTATTGACATTTATGTGAGCATGGTTTTATATATAAAGGCCCTCCCATATTACCTTTTTATAGAGTTTCTTCATATAGTTAATCATGCTCTAAATTTATAGAGGGTGCTAGAAATGGGAATCTTGGTATACCTTTAAATAGTGGGTCTACGTATTGGTGCCTATGATTTATCATTACACAGGTAGGCCTAAATATATGTAACCAATAAATAACTTCACATAATAATGTTTTCCAAAAAAATTACATTACCTTCACCCTAATGGTTAATTATAATAGTCATCGTGAATACATATACATATAATAAGAATTATATATATGTGTAACATGAATAACTAATTAATTCTTATTTAAAATCATGAATTGACGTTGATTATCTATAATTGATTCTAAAATAATTGTAAAAGTTATTTTGAAGGATAAATACTTATTCACAAAAAAATTATTAAATAATTATTAATAAATTCTCTATAATTAAATGAAATATTTATTGAAAATTTATTAAAAAATAATAAATAAAATTTAATAGATAATATTTTTCATATTGTTTAAACAAAATAGATAAAATTTTTATTTTCTAAAAAATAATAAATTAATGTTTAGAAATAATATTTGTAATTTATTAACATTTTTTATAAATAAAAAATTTTCGAAAAAATATAAGGGTCTTTGTATTTTATTTTTGAATTATTAAATATTATATAATTTTAGTTGTCCAAATTATCGTTCCTTGTTTTTAAGTTATTTAAACAAAATAATAATGTGTTCTAATGATTTATATGATAATGGAATATATAATATGTGTTGTCCGGATATTATAATATGTTTACGTGATAGAAATTTGATTATAAATTTGAGTAAAATTTATGAACATTTCATAAATTTTAAATGTTACTCTATATAATGGTGAATTTGAAGTTCTTATATAGAGGTGAATATAAAAATTCGTATTAAAAAATATGGAATGTTAATAAATATTAAAAATCATTTATAATAGAGTTGATATTTAGATTTTATTAATCAATTTCTAAAAAATGGTCATTTTCTATTTAAGTATTTTAGTTGTTAATTAATGTAATGTTTATTATAATTTTCATTCATACTGATAATATTTTTATACATTATATCGTATAGAGTTTATATTAAATATTAAAATACTAATAAAAAATGCCTCACTTTATCACCATCTTAGATGAGAAATTAATTTTTTCGTCATCAATGACCTTGGATTTTAATTGTAGTTATAAACATGAATTTTTTTTGATTAATATATAATAATATTATTAGTTTATATAGTTAAAATGAGTTAAATTATCCCTTTATATTCTCTTATTTGATAGAGGGACTTTGGGTTAGACATCAATCAAGATTGGATGATTATGATTTGTTTGGAAAAGTGAATTTATATTGTTGTATTTCACACTTAGATGACTCATGTAATGATTCCCAAACTCATATTAAAATACTCCACTACAAGAAATGTTAATGAACATTATTCATATGATGCATCTATATATGTGACAGTATTTATTAGATCTATTATTAAGAGTTTAACACAAACATGTAGTTTCTGTAAAGAGTTGCACATCAATATGGTTTAGACATATTGGTTTGGAAGGTGGATGAATATTTGAAACTAAATTATAAGATGAATTCAAATAAAATTGAGAATAACATGTGACCAATGGTGAGATTTAATCCCATTCATAAAATCATTTATAGATTAATTTTGAAGTATTTGATGTCAAGACATCTATCATCCAGTCTATTTTGTTATTTCAAATTGGGGTTCCCCTGTATTATTGTGTATAATTCTAGAAAGTTATTTTTTCATAGATCATTAATGTGTTTGTTACTTAATACTATACCTCCCATGGTGTATATTTTTGTAACCTTTCTATAATATTTTAATTTTACTATTGATAGTTTGGTAAACCTATGGAATGGATAAAAATAAATTTTGTTGGGTATATCAATATTATTTATTGTAAATAGTGTTATCCAATCAACCATTCAATATTCATATATGATATTATTTGGTTGATTCCCCAGTAAAATACCTATGTGGGAATAGGAATGAAAATTTGGAATCAAATCACATAATAATGTTGATCTTATCACACTAATGGATATATTTTATTTTCCAATCGTTCATCAGATTAGTGGGAGGCCAATTAATTACATATCATATATAAAGGAGAATAAAACCTGTTCTATTTCAGATAAAATTTATTATTTTATTTTAATAGTGTCATAATCATCAAATTAAACACTAATATTAATCCATTTATATTGAATATTAATTTAAAATACTCCAAAGGAAATGATAACATATTAAATGTTCTTTATAATGATAGTGATGTAAGAAAAGATATTAAGTAATAAAAAAAGTATAGGTATCAGAACAGTTCTTTAAATATTAACAGAGTGTTGAAATATATCAACATGTGAATCCTGATTTTAATGAAGTATATAATTTAATACATATGGTTTTATATTCATTAGATGAAAAATTATCTATGTAATTTGTATTTCATATACTCAATGTGATTATTTATTCCTAATATCTATTAAATAATATTGAATATTTAAATGATTTAGTGGCACTAAATGTGATATTTAGTCTTATTCTGAATGATATATGATATTTAATAACTATTTTTTATAAATTAATAGATATTCAATAGGTCTACATATAAGAATTAATTTAGTATTGAAGTTACAGTATATATTTCATATAATAGATCAAATTTTTTGATTAATTGATAATACAGAGTCTTTAAGCATTGACCAACATGTCAAATGATGTGTAATTTTTTTTATCATTTTTCACCTGATAATAGAATTTATACAAAAAAATTAAATAAATTATTTGGGTATTTTTAATACAGAAATTTATCATTTCATAAAAATTTTAACATTTTCTAATGGGGACTCAAAATTGATTATTATCGTTATGGAATTCAATATATTTTCATTAATGAAAATGGTCCTCTAGGTTAATTTAATTGATGAAAAATATACCTAATATTCTTAAAGAGGTGAGGATAGATTAATGATACATATGATTTAATAATTCAATCATGGTGTTTACAGTGAAAGTGGTTAAGCATTTAAATAATAAGAAAAAATGTTATTGTAACAATATAAATAAATCTTCATGAATCTTACCGATTATATTGACTCATATGTTTGATATGGAGTAGTAATTACTCCATATGATGTATTATTTTGATACATAATGGAGTTTCTAGAAACCCCATGTAATTTCCATGTCAATTATAAGGGGTTATAAAAATAAATTCATTATTATATAGGGTATATGATGTCGAATGATTATTCTAAAAGTGAAAAAAATATATAAGGGTTCAATATCAATGAATAATTGATTGATATTACAGTTCACATTTAGGTGAGTAAGGATGTTGTTGGCACAGTAAAATTGTATGTTAATGAACATTCCAATCTGATAGGAATATAATTATGATATCATTATCTTCAAATAATTTTTTATTTTACAATAGGAGTTTTTCAATAATAAATATTTTTTATAAAAATAATGATATGATTGATTATAAAAATGGTTTAAGGATAACGATATTATATAAAATACATGGAAAAAAGTGTAGCATAAATGTGTGTATCAATATATTTTATAAAATAAAATGCACATTTTTTCTACAACCCATCAGATGCACATTATAAGGAATGAACTTCATTTCATGAGAAGAAACATAAGTAGATAGAAGACCTTATATTCTGTGGTACCAATATTTTATTAATTATATATCAAAAAAATATAAAAATACAATTTCCTTCCTAAATATAAATAAAATTATGTACCCTAGAACGATATTTTAAAATTAATATATATATATATATATATTTTTTTTTTATGGTTGGGTGTTTGGATTTAGATAAGTTAGTTTTTTTTAAAATATATTATTACAATAATCAACATGTTAATTTAATTTTCACTCAATCTCTTATAATGTTAAATATGTGTAATAGATAAAAATAGTAAGTGTTTTATTAAAATACCTTAAAATGTGAATATAACTTTTTCCTAAATGATTTTTCATATATAATATTATGTGACTTCCTAATTATATTCCCAAGAGGTAAATATGTGTGATGATAAATAATAATTCAAAGAGATGCATTGAAATATTATTTATTAGTGGAATTAAATATTAATTAAATGATTATGCAATTTTAATACTAATGTTTTTTAAGTAATACACTAAAATAATTTTAGTATATATAACATTCAAGAAAATTTAATGATTTGAATTTATTTTCCATGATAATGTTATTATACCAATTTTCATCATATCTATTCCATTGATAACTATAATATTTGTTACAATATATCATAATAAAGACTAGTAAATATTTTTAAATAAAAATTTAAATAGTTAAATTAGTTTATAGATGAAATTAAATTACCATTTATACGAAAAAGGAATTGAAATTATTGTTAAACATGTAGATCATGATGTTGGTTCTCTTTTTAGTTCATTTTTTTGAACATTTTTAGTTTCATAGCATCATCATGGTTTGATCAAAACTATGTGGCTCTAAGGAAATACCATGAGAGATATTGGATATCTTTGTTCAAGGGTACACATAGTATGCATAGATATCCAAACAATATGGATATGGGTGTTCATGTTTGTATGTTTTCCTAGAACCATGTATAATGGTGGGTACACGGATTCCCAATTTTTTTTCTAAATCTCGCGAATTCTAAATGTTTCTAGTAAGGGGAACATGGTTGCTACATAGTTTTGGAAACCATGTATCCTAACAATTCATAGTGCCAAAAAACTAATAAAAATGTTAATTTACCTTTATAAAATATGGAATTCTTTTAACCCCCAACTCCCATTTTTTCCATATCTTGTTTAATGTGACCTAAGGATGATCCTCCCTTCCCTTTAATGCATTATCTTCTCTCCCATGGGTAGATCGAAGTTATTTTTTTCTGTTTTTGTTCAGATAATCAAGGTAATCTCTTCCTCTCTTATTTCCCCTCCTCCTTCCTCAATTTTATCAAGAGTTATCGTTCTTCAATGGTCATTATGATCAATGGTTCATGATTATATAATTTTAAATTTTTTTTCATTATCGTCTTAGGGTTTTTATTGATGTTATTTAATAGTGGATCCCTCATGTCATTGATTTAGGTTCATGATGTTAAAATGATTATGGTTGAAGGATGATTCACTTTACACATTCCCATTATATTTATGAATATGTTTATTTATTTATTTATTTTCAACTCCCTTTCATTTTAATAAGGGTTTTATTAGTTTGATAATAATTTTATTATGTGATTTTAGGTGTTTTACTTCTTCATTTAATGTATATGAAATTTTTTAAAAGGAATGCATACAAAGTGTTTTATATAATGTCAATGTTTTTTCTAGGTTATATATGGATATATGTCATGATATTATACTTATAAATGTATTTGGATTATAAAATGGTTGTCTAGGCTCATTAAATAGATTTCAAATATTGTTTTGGTCGAATAAGGGAGTGTTTGATTTCTTATGGAAATTGATTATTTCTAAAAGAATGTTTGATAACCTGTTAGAATTCGTAAAAAATTGGATCTCTTGCAAACTATACTTTGATGATCCTCTTTCCTATGTTATTTTTAATGGGATAGGAGGAATATTTGGAGTTCTAGGTTATCTATTGGTCGAAAGGAAAAAATTTTGTTCCTTGTGGTGGTTTTTGGTGATGAATGTGTGTGATGCTTGTGTGTGTGATATAAGAATATGTGTATGATATATTGTTTGGATATGATTGGATAATTTTACATTTATCATGAAATGGGATCCTGACATATATATAAGAGTTTTATTGAATGGGTACTACACAATCATAGGCTTTCTCACTATATAGTTTCCCTTAGTACGGAGTATGCCCTCATTTGGTATTGTGACCCTCAGATAGACTAGGAAGGGAATGAACGAAGTGTGTGGGACACATTGATGTCCTAGGGTGAGGAATTCTTTTGGTATAGCATAGATTCTGATTATTTTCTAGATTATCCATTGAACATGTTTGTTTCTCCCATGTTATTCTACACATAGTTATCTACAATGGATGATTGAGATTCATTTTTGGTTGGTTACTCATGATTGGTACATTGAATTTCCACTATTATGTGAACATTTATTCTAGATTATTATATTTTGTATGTATTTTTGAAGGTGTTGTGTTGGTTTTCAAATGGTTATTAATTTTTTTTGATGACGTCTTATGATTCCTTCAACTATTTTTAAGTAAAATCTCAATCCTTATCCTTTGAAATTATAATGTTTCCCTATCTTAGTATAGACTTTATTTGAAATGAAAAATGTCAATAGATAATTTTTTTCTTTAATGTGAGAATTTTTAGAAATCCAATGGTTTCTATATTTTATTTCAATCCTGAGATTTCATTTTATTTTAATTAATGTATTTTAATTAGGGAATAGAATGTTTCGGCACACTAGATAATGATTAATTAATACTTACATAGTGTCATCTAATTTGTAGATTATACTATGGGTTCCATCATCGTTTCAATCACCATGAAAGTAATCTAGTTTTATGAATAGAGAGTAACCCTCTGGGTTTCATGGGGAATAAGTGGTCTTTAGGTTTATTTTGGGTTTTTTAATAGGATTGGTGTATATTCCTTTTAAATATAAAAAATATTCAGTTTTTTCATGATATTTTTTAAGGAATTAACTATTTATTTCTACTATACATGTTTATATATTTTGTGTGAATAACTTCCTATGGTTCTTTTTTATTCCCCTATAACTTGTCTCTATCCTTATAGGATCATAAATATTTCTCTGGACTTGTCGTAGGCTGACCCTGGTGACCTGTTTGGGGGCTACTTGCGTTGTTTCTAGACAAAAGTGGTATTATATGAGGTTATTTTGAGGACTTATAATAAGATATCCATTTAAATGAAGATATATTAGGACTATTATAGATAGTTTATATGTATGAGGAAGTTTCATGCCAACACATTCTTTTAGAAACATTGTGTTCATATGGAAAGTCAAAATTTGGTTGGTTTGTTGGGTTCTTGTGGGTTATTTTGTGATTGGGGAAATGAAACGTTAATTTGGAAATTTTCCTTACTGAGATATCTAGGCCTAAAAAGAAATCTGACCGTAGGGAAATCATCCTATAATATTTACTCTAGTGGTGGCACATTTTTCATATCGCCTCTAACTAAGTTCTCATATTGAATATCAACACTAGTATTCGATAATGATTTGTTTGGGGACTAGATAATCTTGAGACAAAATTGAAAACCCTTGTTTTGAAAATTTTAAAAGAGTATTGAATGTTTTAATGTTTTGATTTTTGGAAGATTAAAAATGTGTTTTTATATTTATTTTAAGGAGGGAATTTGAAATATATTTTAAAATAATAATACTGTTATGATCAAATGAGTTTTTTATCAAATTATATTTTATGGAATGATATATGTTAAATGGAAGTAAATTCAATTAAAATGTAGAAATTGGAATTTTTTGATGGATTTCATGGGATTTTATATTTTTTGTAAAATACAATGGATTAAAGTGAAGAGATTGAGGATGGGTTTGGTCACGGATGTTAGTTAGATTTTGAAATTTAATGTGAAAATATTAAAATGGGTTGAATTTTTATATTCAAAAAAAGAAAATGACTTATTTGGAAAATTATTATTTTTATTATATGTAAGATTCATATATTTGCGAGGAACTGGATGATTTGTGGCATGGAAAGATGAGTTCCAACATTGTGACGGGGGTGTTTGTGTGTGTGGACACATGGAATACCATTGGTGAGGGTGAAACTCTTCAAGTATGTTTTGGTTTATAAAAGTGTTCTTAATCTAAAAAATGAGATGTTTTGATTATGGGAAGTTGTTTACTGTAATTTCTTGTGATTTTGGAATGTTTTGAATGGGTGTATAAATTTTTTTCCTCTTTGTGAATTGGATTTTATTAGGTTATTGGTTTCCTTGTTTCATATTTTACACCCCCCTAATGATTCTATATATTTTTGAGGTTTATATATGGGTGGTTCATTTTTAGAGGATCATCCAGTTGATCAACCTAAAAAATTATTTTTTGAGATTCTAAAGTAGAACCATCTTATCTTTTATGGTCAATCTAATCCATTTGAAGTGGAATTGTAAATGTAGAAATTGGAAAGGATCTTCAATTTCCTTGAGTATCCCAAGTTTCAATGGTGAAGTTTCCTACTATTCGGATTAAAGGATTGATATGGAAGTGGTGGAATACAATCAGGAGGACCATGACTCGAGTGGTACATTCAAGGGAATTCTAAAAGTCTTTGTTTATTCATAATTATTTCTTTGAGGCTATGATGGTATAGAAGGCGATGGAGATTTGATGGCCTAAAAAAGGTGATGAGTCAATTTTATTATTCATCCTTAGTTTCATGGACCTTGTTCTTTATCTTTCGAATATGGCTGAATAAATTCCACTAATAGTTGGTCATTTTTATAATGGGATTAGTCATGATATGTAGTCTATGGGGCCAGTGTTCATTTTAAACTCCATTGTATATGTGTTTGGGGAAGATATTCAATTTGAAAACGTGCTATTAGGAGTGCTTATAGTAGCCAAACATCCTCCTATAATTGTAAGTGGTGAAGGGAATTATATTAATGAATTATGAAATTGTATTGAAGTAATTGATGTGGGTTGGGGAATCAAGAGACCTTCATTTCTCTCATGAAATAGTTTTGGGTGCAGGATCCTAGTGTCTCGTCAATATGGAGAAATAGATAATAATAAGGCATTGTATTTATATTATCCAAATACATCACATAACAATGGATTCTTTGGTAAAATGTAATATTTGTATTGGTGTATTAATTGTATGTGATTTAGATCCAAATCCACCATAATTAAGGTCACCCCATCCCATTTATAGGAGTTTGATATTGGTCTCGGTTATGTTTGAGGGCCATCTCTATTTGGGAGTTTCATTAGATGTAGTGGGTGAGTTTTTATTTTTTTATTTTTTACTATAGTGACAACAGATGTGGTCTATCTTTTGTATAAAAACTATTTTAATGGATGTGTAATTTGGAAATTATAATCATTTAATTTTTAGTGGAGGTGTGTCGAATTAGTTTCCAACATCTTGGGTTTTTATATGGTCATTTGGGTAAAGGGTGTTTAGGTTTAGAGGTGACATTGGTTATGAATTTGGTTGGAATTATAAAATGTTTGGGATTCCATTTTAGCCTCCTATGTAGAATGTAGTGGGTATCAATTTACATTCATATCATTCTTTCTTTATGTTCTCCATGTTGATGGTTGTACACTCTGTGTAGGCCATTAGGTTTCAGTCATCAAATAGTGCATGGATTCAAGACTATGGTTTTTAATCATCACATGTAAAAGGGTTTGTAAAAAAAGAAACAATTTGGGTAAGAGGTGTGAGATCAATTTTGGTGGTGGTCATGGTATTCTTGACTATATTGGTTGGGTAATTCAAGGTTCGTTACCTTTGTATTTGATCAATCAACAAGTTCTGTTATGAATTTCTATGGGTCGAAAGAATAATGATGTGGGGAATTATCACACATTTTTTTGTTTTCCCCTTTTAGTTTGGATTATATTTTTTTTCACGTTTTCTCTTTGGTGTTTCGGGTGTTTCTAGTTTAAATTATGTGTTTCTGGATATTTTAAAAGATTCATAATTTAGGGGAATGATTTTGGGGTAATTGTGAAGCCTCTTGATCATGAGTTTCTTTTAAGATAGTTTTATTCATGAATAGTTTGACTTCACAGATTCACCATGGTATAATTGAAAATGTGTGGATCTAAGGAGAAATCATGAAATCTGTTTGATGTATTTGGTTGAGGGTGCACATCTGAAGCACAGTTAACCAACCCATGTTGAAGGGGAGTATATGGTTATGAAATTTCTGGCATAACAATGTAACATGATTGTAACATGGATTCCCAAACCATGTGTCCAAACTTCTTGGGTTCACATTATGCCTATTAAAGGGATAATGTTTATTGCACACTTTGGTAAACAATGCATCTTAATCTGGCATAGTGTCCATGTGTCTCAAAAAAATGATAATTTACCTTTATACCCTCTCAGACATGTAACACCAAACACCCCCTTTATCCTTATCTTCACTCAGAAAACCTTTGGGGATATCATTGCTTCATCTATAGCCTCCTCTTCCCTCCTATGGGTAGATTTGAGTTACTTCTACAGGTTTTAGGAGAATAATTAACATAATATCCTCATATATTGATTACATTACTCCTTTTATTTTCTATTGATTTCATCTTCTTCTATGGTCTTGTGGTTATAGGGGTAATGATTTTTGTAGTTTAAATTTGGGGTTTTTTCATCATAGATTTTCTTTTGGATGTTTTTTCAAAATGAAACTATTGTTGAACTATTTTGGGATGGAATTATTGAGACTCTTGTGGTTTGGAGTACGATCAAATTTCAGATTCGATTTAAAATTAAGAATATATTGATTTCATTATTTTCAAAACTCCCTTGGAAGCTAATTTTTGAAATACTAATTTTATAGTAATTTTTTATGTGAAATGAGACGGTTTCTTTCTATATTTAATGTGTACGGATTTTTTTTGTTTATATGTCTATTCCATGTGATTTATAAAATGTCTGCATGGCTTTTGTGAGTAATTTACTATTTTTAGCCATGTTTTTTTCCTTAAAATGTATTTGGATTCCATGTTAGTGGTTTGGATTCCTCGAAAAATAAAATTATTGTTACATCATATAAAATATAAAGTGTCTTATTTTTTATGGAAATGGGTGGTTTTCCAATGACTATTTGTGGCCTATTTTCCACCTTTATAAAAAAAATTATTTTGAAAAATATCCTTGGGTGATCATGTTTGTTTTATTTGAATGGGATGGTAGATCCTAGGTTTTGAAATCCCTTGAGATCTATTGGTTCAATGGATATATATTATTCTTGGGGGGTGGTGGTTAGGGTCATTCTTATGAGTGATGCTTATTTGTGTAATATATTTATATATAAATTATTACTTCTTGGTTATTATTGGATCACCCAAATTTATTATTTTAATGGGAAACTAGCATAGCTAGATTATTTTAAATAAATATTTGTCACACTATATTAGGATTTTACATTTGACAGTGGCCATTCGTATGGATGTTTATTTTATTTGGGATCATTCACCTTGGTTCGACTAGGTTAGGTTAGAATCGCCAATGTGGGTGAGACTAATGAAATCATGGTAGGTATTCCAATAGGATAAGTCATATATTTATTATTTTATAGATTATACATTGAGAAACAAGGTTTCTCACATTCTCTTCAGAACATATTTATATACTATGGATGTTTTAAGATGCATTGATGGTTGGTTACTAATGCATGCTATATTGAATTTCACTTTTATGTGACTATTTTTCATACTTTCATTTCTATTGTACATTTTTTAATGGTGTCTTTTGGTTTAAAAATTGTTAGGAAAAATGATTTGAATATTTTTTACACTACCTTCCACCCTTGTTATGTAAAAACATCGTCCTTCCCCTTTAAAATGATGATGTTTTCTATCATGGAAAATGATGTGGATTGAAATGAAAATTGGAATGGGCGATATTTTTCATTATTGTAGGAATATATAGAAAACCTATGTTTTATATATTTTATTAAAAACAATTGATTTAAATTTAGTATATTTTAAGTATGTGTATCTAGGAATAGATGTGGCCCATATTCCCCAATGAGTTTAAATACCCAGTCATATAGTTTCTTATTGTTTTTAGCATTAGGTGTACGTTTTAGCATGGTGTCAAGCATTATGTGTGATGTTGAGATTATGGATTAGAGAGTGTCCATCAAGGTCACATGGAGATTTATTGGTTATCATATTCAGTTATGTTTTTGATGTTCATCTTATTGTATTTTTATTTTACATAAGAAATGTTCTTTTTGGTTGTTGTATTTATTTTTATAATTTTCTTTTCATTTACATTGTTTAAGTTTGTTTATTTTGGTTGAAAAGGTTCCCTAGGTTCTCATTGATTCCATTGGATCAATTCAGTAGCCTAGGAATATCAGGATAATCTCTCGTGCCTTTTTCTAGGCCATCCCAGGTGACCAGTTTGGGGTCGTCTTGGGATTCATCATGACAATACATAATGCATATCTATTAATTAACCATATATGATATGATAAATATGTTCTGATTTTGTGTTATTTTTATTCCTAAAAGTGTTTATAATATAATGCGTGTCATGGTAATTTAATTATATACTCTATCAGTTTTTCACATTTTCCTCATATATGTATAAATATATTAACATTTCATAAATTTTTAATATAATTTACCTCTAGTGTGAAAAAATTATGTTTTTTCTAACTAATATTCATCATGGTGTATGAAATATTTTTTGAAATATTGTTTCCTTTCAGACTATGATTCTCTCATAGCAATATATAATATAATAATGAGGTATAAAATAATGAATAGAATTATTTTAATGTGATGGATTACCCCTAAACTATAAAACTCAGATTCATCAGAGATTCTAGTATAATAGTGGAACATGGATCATCTTTGGTCACTCATTACCTAATATTGAAAATATATATATCTTGAGAACCATGAACTTATATTACCCTAGTATCATATGTAGTCATTTTCACGTAGCTAATAAATTTGGTGGTTGATCATTTTCATAATTCTGTTGTTGTTTGTAGCTCATCCATGATGGAATTTTACCTCTTATATCACCATTATGAAATTTAAATGCTACATTAAGATAGATTGTGTATGTTCATGGATACAAGAATATTATATATATATAAGGGTCATGTTATGTAGTTTTCAATAATGGTGAATTATATGTGATGTACTAAACAAAAAATTAAATATATTGTATGTTAACAAAGAATAATTGAGAAAGCTATATAGGATTTTAATTATCCACATATCAAGGTCACATTTGGACTAAGTCAATGTTAAAATATTAATATTCATTTTTTATATGATTTACACCGGTGGAAACATGTTCATATATTTATGCGCTTAATAGAATTCATGCCAGATCCCATTATAGCTTCTTTATCATTGAATCCCTTTTTAGTGGTCACCCTTGTCTAAAATTTATTGATCTAGATAATCCGAATTATTATCAGTATTATAATGTACTATTCAATCACATATAGTGGTTGTTAATATGGGGATTCAATTTCACTCATAGATCTTTTCAAAAATAATTTTACTGTAAATCTAAACATTTTTGGATGTGTATTAAAAAGGTATATGATTTGATTTGATATAGGGTAAAGGAAATGATATCATTCAATTAATATTTGAGATAATATCCAAAAATAGGCTTTGATAAAATTTCAATATATATTGTTTTTGATATAACATAATGTTGTATTTCTTAAAGACTATTATGCATTAGTGTTAGAGGGAGGATTAATGAAATAATCCCTAAAAGATTATATATATGTTATTTATAATTATATATGATTTATGGTATGAATTTCATGATAATTTTTATTCGGATTTATATAGGAGAATATGGTTTCATACTAGTAGTAATTATAGTTAGGGTTGGGTAGTTCGATCATCCACAATGATAAAATTTTATGAGATATTACATAAGATGTAATGGACTGGGGGAACATTATTCAAGAATTCATGAATGAAGTGGTAGATGTAACAATTACACTTTTACTCTAAATTATTGAGATAATGAGAAAACCCTTGATGCTCCCACATGGACTGAGAAACCTATACTATAAAATATGAGTTATAATGCAATTATAATTATAATATTCCATGTCACAATCCCAGAATATATGTTTATCATACCCCATTCACATCCTGACATGTTATAAAATCATGGATAATTGTGACATCCACACATATGAGGTCTGAATCATCTCAACTCATGGATACAATATGAAGAAGGGGTGTCGGTGTATCTAGAAGTCTTGAAACTAGGATCGATATAGGCCCCATCTCTCTGGTTTGGCTGTGGGGATGAGGACCTTCTGCACTGTGGTAGAATTGGAATGAGTCATGATGTAGGGTTTGAGGGTACCTTACATCTGGAAATATAACATTATAATCCTTTCCTTAGGCTCACCTAGACCTAGACATATGGGCATCTGGGTTCCCTGGTCCCCTCCTGCCGTCGTTCTCAAGCTCAACAATAACTGTTCAAGTAGTCACGATGTTATGCGTGGTAGGTTTTTCATATGTGATGTAAATGGAATTGTTATATTTCATTTTAGGACCATATATGGGATTGGTATCAACCTAATGGAGAAGGAAAAGGACATGATTAATTCTTTATCTCTACGTAGACCAAAAATCATTATCCTTACTACTCCGGAATCATATTCTATAATTATATGGAGATCCCTCACCTTCATATCATCCTCTCTATGGGAGATCACTTATTTTATTCGCAATTACAATGCTCACCTCTCTAGTAACATAGTGAACCATCATACGTTGAACAAAAGTAATCAAGTGGAAAATTTCATGGCTTCCATGGCTACCTAGGTTCTCCCCATCATTGATTTTTTCACATTAGGCTCCCTTCCCCCAGTTAGGGTTGCCCATGTTTTTGGGGATACTCAGGAGCTTCATTTATTTAGAGTACCATAGAATTTTTACTTTGACATCATTTTAATAAATGTAAATATTTTTTCAGAACAGTAAATTACAATTTTAGTTTTAATATATTTTTATAATTCATACATGGAATAAACATGGATTGGGGATAAAACTAAATTTAATGCTCCTAATATGTTTTTTTATTCAATAATTATTCCATTCCTATATTACTCTTTATGATGCTAGGAAGTATATAGAATATTTTGTTTTTCATGTTCTAATAAAACATTCATAACCTATAATATGGATGGAACACATAAACTCTTATGATATAAAAAAATGCATCCTAACAATTGAAAAACTCTTATATTTTTTCATTCTTTAGGTATTCTATATACTTTTATGGGTCCTCATAATAATCTTTTGATTTTGTAATACTGTATAATAATAATATTATGGAAATTTCATGAAATAATATTGATGATTTCCGTATCATTGTAATAAATAAGTACTTCATTACTAAATCCCATATAATTGGATAACTCTATTCCGTTATCACTCATAAGATACTGTGGTAATTTCAACTAAATGAATCAGATACCTTGTTTTATTTTCCATTATGATAATGTATAGAACATTCACAACACAATAATTATTCAAACCATCGAATATTAATCATATTTAGATATTTATGATTAAATATATGTTTCATACTCTTTGGTATCTTAATATATCATATTTATACCCTCATACAAAAATGTCCAAATCATTAGTGAAAATATCACCACTAACAACTCTAAAAAAATTTAGATAATTAATATCATGTGATTTCAATAATTAATGTACATAATCGGCACTCTATGAAAATACATAATAACACATCCCTTGACCTTCAATAATGCATCCCCTTAAATAGAAAACTGATTATTTAAAATCTAGATAAGATAAAATTGTTTCATTTAACAATGTCATTATAAATTCTGTAATGATATCATCACATTTCTGTATCAATTTTAATTTGACCCCTATTATATAAATATAATTAATATAATAGTTAATCAAATAATGAATTAAAAAAATTATTGATATTGTACTAGAAATTCTAGGAATAAATTTATATCAGTTATTTTATTGGTTATTATTTATTCATTAAAGGCCACAATTTTATAATGTTTGATAAATATACATTATTTCGAAATAATATTGCAATATAAATGGAATTTTTAAATCATACAAATAGATTTACTAAATTTCCCATTAAACTAATTGTTTCTTAAACCCTGATTCTTTACATTAAAATGATTTTTATGATCCTTATAACTCCTTATATTATAGATTAATAACATGAATAAATACCAAATAAACTTATTATATATATTTCTCAAATACTCTCTTCATAAAATCAACAAACACATAGGGTTTATATTTTAACACAATAGGCATTAATCAAAACACATAATCCATATGTCTAAAATGATGCCATTTAATAGGGATATCTACCATGTTATATTTTAATAAAGGATAAAAATTTCAATCATGTAATATAATTTAAACTCATACAATTTATAAAATTATTCATTTATAAATGAAAATTGATACATTTTTCTTTTCTATAATTTTATTGATATTCTCATTGTCAATTCAACCCCTCACAAAACTAGCATTATTCTCCACATATTTAGAGGGTTACTCCAATGTATAAAATTGGATTAATGTATAAATTGTCACATAAATCATTTCATATCACCATAAAATCTAATGACTCATTTGGAACCACTCTATTTGGTTTCATGCATAAAGGGATTTCATCTAGAATATTATTAAGAGAAAACTCAACTTCTCGATCAGGGGAAAATCTAGATGATTCATTCATAAATTTTAAAAAAATATTAAACTATTGAAAAATATTATATTTTCAAGACTCCCTTTCAATTTTTTATATAGTTTCAAACATGCCCTACCTATACATCTTATTAATCATAGATAATGTTTTGTATTCGTATCCTTATCATGGAAATCAATTAATCCATTGTGAAATATTTAATTCCATACATTCCTCTCCAATAATAACTTGTTTCAATCTAAGATAAATTCATTCTTTATTATTTGATATTAAATCTACACAAATGTTTAAATAAAAATGAATAATCACTTTATGATTATATGTTCAACACGAAAACTCATATGAATCCAATTTGAACTGAATAGTATATCATTCATGCAATAAAATTACAACTAAGTGGTTTAACAATGAAATAATTCCATAATGTGTTAGGGGTAATTTGGTATTAAATTAAAATATATATGATATAATACTCTTAGTAGATATAAAATAATGTAATATATTAGATAAAATACTGTGTAAGAACAATGTACCTACTATAAAATCATTTGGAGTTCTACATCAACTATAAGAACTGATAAATCATTGCACAAATCCACATATACTATTTATGGTGGAATCCCTTGGTGTTTGGGGAACTGATTAGTGGAATTTTCCATATCCTTACAGTTTAATAATTTCATATCAATTACATCATTTTTTAAATTTTACTAATGATATTTATTACACTTCACATCACATTAAAATTATATACACAATACTTTTAATAAATACCCTATGAATTTCACTAAATATTAATTTTTTATATGTAAATCAACTCTTATCCCGATTACATTTCTAGTAGATCCATCCCTATAGGAATATGATATCATCTTTTATCGAGCTTCTCATTTTTTTATCAATGATTTAGAAAAAAACTTCTCATTCTTGATAGCACTCATCATAATATATTCATATGTTGAAAATATGTTATAGAAAAATTATCATCAAAATAATGACTTTAAAAAGATAATTATGTGAAAAAAATAATATGTTTTTATTTCATATATAATGGGGATCATTAATTTCCAAACCATTAATGACAAAAAAATACATAGTTAGTATATCTTATTCATTTTGTTATAAATTTATGAATTATTTTTATATCTAAACACTTTTCTAGAGGGAAAAATAATTTTTCTCGAAAAAAAACATTAAAATAATTCCTATCAATATATTATATCTTCTATTACTTATAACAATATTGAATCATAGATTTCAATTTCCAACGTCTCCCCTTAAACGAGGATCAACCATGATAATATTATCTTGATTTATAAACAGATTCTCCTTAGAGATCTTTCCTAGATACACTTTCCATTATGTAAAACCATTTGAGTAATATAAGCACAAAATTTTGGTGGTGGATTCTACATATAACAATGTTATATTTCAATAATTGTTTATGGGAAACATGTGTCTCTATACTTGAATGGTAATTTTTCATAAACTGTGTAAAATTAACATTGTTGAAAAAAAATATCACAAACATTAACTCCATTATCATGGTAATGAAAAAAATTATCATATTGTTAATTATTTTTGGCTTCATTTATATTCATCAAATAGGCACCATTATGGATTATATGAAAAATATTGAGTATTAATATTTTAAACATATGAAATAGAGAACCTGATTCATATATCACGTATACCTTATATATGGTTATATGAAAAGGTAACATATTGAATATATTTCATAATAATTTAAATAATGTTTATAGTGGTATAATCGTTATTATCCAATAAAATAAATTCAAAACCTATTATTATTATTTATTAAAAAATGTTCTTTAAAAATATATTTAACTATCTTAGTCATTGAAACCTAGATCATGTGGATAATTTATTACATGGTTGTCAGATTATGTGAGTATACATTCCTAATATTAGGGATCATTAGTTCTTAATATAGTATATATTTAAATATTAAATTAAATCTTGACATATTGAATCATTTGAGTATAAATCACTATTCCAGAATTATATCAATAGATTACATGACACATATTATTATACTTAATTACAATGGAAATTGGGAAAAAATTAACATGTGATATAAAAAACTTTTTACGGGAAATTTATGGTGAAATATAAATTGGAATAACAATAGAATAAACTATATAAAATTAAAATAAAAACATGATTTTATTTCAAAAAATGCATAAGAATATTATAATTATGACTGAAAATTAAATTATCTCATAGTAATGGAAATTATAGGGATTACATAATACCTATAATTATAAATGGATTATGATGGGTTACAGAATGACATATTACATCATGGTAAGGATACTCTCAATACCCTATCTTAGAGGTATCATTTTACATACCAATACACTAAGACTTCATATAATTGTCGAACACATCCATCACATAAAATATAAAATCATTTAATCATATAATATAGTAGAATATTCAATACAGGGAATAATTATTAAGAATCAAAAAATTGAAATAAAGTGAATAATTACTCAATGTAACATGTTTTGTATTTTTATTGTTTATTTAAAAAATCCTTATATGAGCATGATAATTGATTTTCCATGTTAATGAAATAATAAATATTTATTAGGGTTTTACCTTTAAACTTATTAATTATTTTCAATGAAACATAATGTTTACATAAGGTCCCATATTATGGGACAAATACCAAATTTTAGTTGTGGGTGTGTACAATGATTAAGATTATCAATTTTTGGTCAGTGAAATAACTATATTTACAATGTTCTAAGGCCAAATTTTTTTTAAAAAATATAACCGAAGATATAATATTTTAATCATCAATGTTTTATAATAGTTATGGATAAACAATTTCATTGGGAATAGTCATACTGGTGATTTTTCCTTGATAATAGTGGGAAAATTATGTCAAAATTATATCCTGCCCACTTGGAACATAATATTGTCTCCATCATCTACAATGTTTATATAAATATAGAAATAATACCAATTAGAAATTAATATTATGTAATTTCATAATTATATTGTACATACAAAGATATCTCATCATTGTAGAACATACCGTTTTATGCACCTTGGTTGAATTTTAGGATTACAACTTCACATAAAAGGTAAATAATTTTAATTAAATGTGGTCTCACATGTATCTAATGTAAGAATAATAGAAAAAATTTAATATTGCGATATTATACGAATCATAAATTAAAAAATTAAAATGAATACTTCAACTAACGTGTAAAATGGAATTTGAATTTATATGTTGAAATACCCTTTCCTCTCTAATTCTCCTTGACATAAAGTCAAATGATTGATCCAACGATAATTATTCATAATTAAATATAGAGCTATCAAAGATACTTATCCAGGGATATAAGAATGAAAAGTATTTATTTTTGTATGTGAATTTTAATAATAGAGGTGGGTGTCTATAGTTGTGGTGTGTGTAATTTATTGTAATAACGTATGAAATATTTTATTTTCTAATTAACATAGGTTCTCTTGTACTCCCCATAATGGCTTTGTTAACTCCTATAATTCCCCAATATATTGTTTTATTACAAAAATAGGCTAATATAACTATTATACAAGAGTTTAGTCCTCATGAAATATTTATATGATATCATATATTTTTAATTTCATTATTATGTAACATTTTTCTAATTATATTTTTATATTTAATAGATGTTAAAAACCCACCACTTATGTAAACTCATATTCTAAAATCTAAATATTCCAATATTTTAATCAAATTAATCATATAGATATGTATATTCTATATTTTATATATTTATGATATATTTGATAAATATGTAATATCAGAGTAAACACAATTTAATGTCTAAAATATTATACAATTCAATACTATATAAACCATTATCACACTCACATAATCCATATTTTAGGGAAAGAATTTTTGTACATTCATGGCTTGGTTTATCCAATATTGACATACTAGTGATATCCAGTAACTTGATTTTCTCTCATAGAAGATTCTACATGATCCTTAGTTTCCTATATTTTTCATGGGCTTCGTCAAGGGGGAACTCTAGTAATGCATCATCCTTCCTATTATCTAAATAATGTGATTCATAATGGAGTTTTCTATTGGATTAAAAATATAGTTTCAACATTATGAATCATTTACCCCTTATTATTATCCTTAATATTCCATAATTCTAATTGTTACATAATTATAGCTATACTGAAAATGATAATAATTCTCAATGGTGATAATGCAGAATGGTCTTATATTGTCTATATTGTATTCTTCTAATTTTATTTATCCAGTTTTCCAAAATAGAATGTCACATATTTATATATTTTAAATAGAAAATTTATATTTTTTTTATAAATCAATTTTTTTATAATATTTTAGTAATAAATGAGATATTTATTCAAAAATATGAGTCTTGATATATCTAAATTATTCATTAATTATTTATTTTTGTCTATTTTCTATTATTAATTATAGATTTCAAAATAAATTTTTATCATTTATTTTTTGTACAATTTTTCAAATAATTATATGTTTATTAATTACTAGAATATCTCAAGTTTTACTGAAATATCCACTAACTTTACAGAGTTTAGTATGGCTTCAAAAAGTCATCTAATCTTAACTTTGAACTCTCAAAATATAAATTTCATACATATTACAAAAATATCTTCCATAAAGAATATCATTTATGATTTATGAGATTTATGTAAACACAACTATAAATAGCTCTCTCATTGGTTAAATAAAAAATTGGAAAAAAATTATATGGTTACAGTATTCACCCATTTGTTTTTTTTAGTAATTATATATATAGATTATCTAAATAATACATCATTTTGATAATCAATTTCTCTAAATAAATTATGATAATTTTATATAAAATATTTTACAACTTGTGTGATGTTGAATGTAATAACAATGTCTACATATACTGATTCTATAATATATCTATTATTTGTAACATAAATTCCAATAGTTAATTAATATGAATTTTAATTTTAAAAAAAACACGTTTAAAAAAAACTAATCAAATAAAATGAATATAAATTGTAATTATATTTATATTTTTTTGAATAAATTAATCCCTCAAAATGTGTAAACATTATTATCAAAATTTCATGAAAATAAAAAATTAATTCCAACAATATCTTATCTCCCCTATTGTTATGACCCTCCAGTATTTTTCATTTAATTCATAAATTATTATTCTTTTTATAGACAACCCAATTTTTAATGTCTCAAAATATTAAAAAATAATGAAAATTTTCATAAATATAAAACATATCAATATAGATTATCATTAAAAATTCATATTCTAACCTAGTATTTCAAACAAAAAGGATATACAGATGCTTCTCAAATACTGATTTATCATGTTGTTTAAAAAAATAGTCCCCATTTTTTATTTATTTTTAATATTCTCCATCTTTAAATCCCAATTCTCCAATTTAAATTTAATTAGATAAACCAAAATCTCAATATGTTTCATAAATGAAAATTATACATGATTTTTCAAGTGATCATTTTTTTAATTTATTGTTATAAAATATGAGTATGGTACTATAACTTTTTTTGAATATGAATATGTAATCAATAAATTTAGTTGGTTATCTAATTTTATTTCCAAAATGTACACAACATTGATTGTTTTAATAATATCACTCTCATATTTCATTAATAACCTAACAGTGAATTTTGTTAACATATATAGCTTCAATATATATATATATATATATATGTGTGTGTTTCACACTAAATATTCTGTCTCTATCAAAACATCATAAGCATAAAAATATTAATTCTTTAATATTCTATATAAATCCACAGTAAAAAGGGATATCAAAATACATCATTATCCTCCCCAATTAATTGCTATTATTTCATAATATTAGATTAAAATAATCTCCTACAGTAATTCTTATATATTATATATCATTATTTTATATATAGAGAGTTGTCATAATAGCTTATTGATTCTATATAATATATAAATATATTCCATCACAAATATTTCCACATTTATTTCCAACCATAATTGGAGTTCATATTAGAATATGATCATGTATTATAAATTAATTATAATTGTCCACTATCTTATCTCACATAAAATATAAATTGGTTCAAACTGTTTTATCTAAATTTTAACCTATAATAATTATTTATCTGTCAAATAATTAATACCATAACTCAGATCACATCATTATTCTAAACTATTCACATTATATAAAATTATTCCAACTAAGAAAATTAATTTCAAAATAAATGGGTTCCAGTAATTGTTCTTATTTTAACTCTTGACATGAAAATTGTTTTAAAAACAACTCATTTTTAATTATAACGTCATAAACTATGAATTCAATGATATCAGCCATACTTCCATATATATTAATTTACATTATGTATTATATATTTCATTATGTTATATTTATATATTTTCTGTTAAAATATTAAATTCTAAAAAATACTTAGTAATGAACTCTTATAGGGATTGTGCATTCTAACTATATTATTCTAATTAGGTACTATTTTTTTCTACTATCATAATCATTGATTGTATGACTAAGAATCCCAAAATCCATATTTTTAAATTATTGTTACTTTTTCATTTCATAAAATATGATATTGAATTTTTCTCATATATTTGGCTTATTAGGGTTCGAATCTCACCCATTGAGGTTTTAGATGATTACTATTGTTTCTTATTTAAGAACTAATTAAAAAAATCTATGAATAAAAATTCATTGGAATCCAAATATCTCAAGAAAACTATGTTTTAAACTAAAATAATATATTCTATAAATAAATGGATTTCACTTTACACTATATGACTTTGTTATTATTATTGTCGGTGTATGAACGATTTTGATCAATAAGGATATATAAATAAATCTTATTAAGGTCATTATAACCATTATTCTTACAACATTGACCATAAATCATGTCTTTAAAATATTTTTTTGAATAAATAACTATTTAAATTTTTATTCACCCACACTTGTGAAACACTTTAAAAAATATGTGACATTAAATTATATTTTTTTATTTAATAATCCATTATTTGATAAATTTAACCTATCATAGTCCAAAAAAACACACACTATATCCAAACAAGCTATATTTTCCCCATATCTGAAGATGAGAATGATAATGAAATATGAAGTAATTTCTATAGTGAAAATATTTAATAGATAAAATATTTTCACAACATCATATATGGAATTATATTTATTTTAAATAATTATTGTGAAAATAAAATTGAATTATTTATAGACATATTATAGAATTGGATCATTCATAATAACGTGTTTTAAGAAAATCATATTTTTTATTGATAACAACACTTTATTTATAACAACACTTTTAATATATAATATGTGAACCATATCATAATAAAAAAACATTTTTTCATTTTAATAATTTTATTAATCCTCTACATCCAATATCTAATTTGATCATTCCATTGTTATTTAATTCAAATTAATCTATAAAGATCAAATCTTCAATAATTCATAAATTCTAAATCTCTTTATACTATCAACACACATTAAACATAAAAATGGAATCATATTACATTCCAAATATTGGAATTAAACTATATAAAAGTTTTACCTTGTGTGAATTCTCCTTGATGATTCTTATTACTCATCCTGAATATTCTAAAATCCATTTCATAATGAACACATTTATAATAATTAAATCATTATAACTCATTATTTTTTTTGTATTCAGATAGTTTTTTTGGACTCTCTATAACATATATTCAGTTCTATCTTGAAAAAACATTAAACCTTTTCCTTTTAAAACTTCATCTTATCATGTGATCACATACCTACATTTTTCTGATAAAATCAGACATGATATATGATGTGAGTCCCTTCATGTTATTGATGTACCCAACCATATTCAGTACAAAATTTGATGCCTAATTACCTAATTTTATATTGAACCAAACGTTTTCTTTTATCAACACATAAATTTCTTTCCACTCTTAGTCTATGTAGATCAGTTTCATGTTGCCTGTCATTTTTTAGCATCCAGGTTTTCAGGACTATTTTTAGTCGTGGTTTTTATGGTCTCAATTATTAAATTAGAATATTCTGCATAATCCTTTATATACATATCATAAGATCTATGTACATTTTTTTAGATATGATTTATGATTCAGATGCTATAGAAGGGGTATTTCCAGCATATAGAATACATATTTTTCCTAAATAAATTTTTCTATGTTTCAATATTATTCTAAACACATTCCCTAATTTAAATCATTAAGAAATATATATTTTATTGTTAATCATGGAGGTTATTATAATTCAATTATATCTAAAAAATAATATTCTTATATATGATTAACATTTTGTATATTATTTTATTATGAATTTTTAAAAAAAATAACCTACTAAAATGGTTCTACCTTTTAGATTACATAATATAATATAGTGGTACTATATCTATACATCAAAAATAAATGTGTCTGAAATGGAGTTCCTCTTACTATATAGTAATTTTTTATAGTCATTATGTTTATCATACCATATTGGGCTTCGTGATGGTTGAGTGGAAACCCCATTTTGAAATTAATCATTTGATTTAAGACAACACCCTAATATTGTTATATTTCTTAATCGGTTTATATTCAATTATTACTTAGATAAAATTCCAGAAATAATAAAAAAAAAATTAGGGTATCCTATCACATTTATTCCTTACAAAAATTAATCCATGTGAAATTTGCATTCTGAGAACCTAAAACATTGAATGATATTTATCTTGAAAAGACTTACAATTAAAACGAATATTAAAGTTTGTATTATTAAAGGATATTTTAATCTCACAATCATATATCATGTCATTATATTAACATGATTTAATTCCTTTAGTTATTTATTTTAGAATCCTAATCTCTACACTATAAAAATATATTCATACCAAATATATGTATAACTCATTACAAAAACTCATATCTTCTATTACATACTAAAATTAAAATAAAATTTTATTCACATATATATAAAATTCATATCAATTATATGTTACCTTAAAAAATTTGTGTATAGTTTTTGAATTACATAAATATTAATAATTTCCATCAAAATAATCTTAGTATAATAAATATAAATTTATTAGTCACTTAAAGTGGGTAATATTCATTGTTAATATATTAATATTAATGTGTTTCAATGTTCATAAACATAAATTGTAGTCCTATTCAGAAATTGAACTTCATTTCCCATTATTGTGCAATTCATGCTTAAAGTGTCAATTTGAGCCCACTACATAAATTACTTGTGAAAAATACATTTTTAATCATTTTTATTTTATATTTTGGCAAATAATTCATAACTCTATTTGGAACATTTTATCTTATAGGTTTAATGGATGAATCCCAAGGGATGATTGAGATATTTGCACCAGAATGTAGAAATGTTATGGAAAAGGCATAATGGGCCTAAGGCCCATCAATCAAATTTGGGGCCCACAAAACAAGCCCAATGTTGCTCAAATTTTTAAATTAGAAAGAAAAAAATATGAGGATCATTTTATTTAACAATTTCTAGAGATAATTCTGATGTTTTCATGAAAATAATGTGATCTAATGTTGAGATTTAAATGGTGGGCCTGACATGAATTTACATTTAGTCATCTCAACATTTCTACCATAACATCTAAATGGCTGTGATAAATTTCCTGTAATTTTACCAATCATAGAAGACATCTGGGAGAGAATTTTTCCCCTCTACGACTCCTACGGATTCGGCCTTCTTCAATTAAAAATTCACACGTCAAAATTGTGGATGAATCTGTCCGGTTTTGTGGTCAACTTTGTAACGTCAATTTACTTTTAATTCTTCACCCTCCTTTTGACTCTCTTAATTTTTGGGAGGTAAATTAATTGTCAGGGGGTGTATCTAAGCCTCCTAATATGGTTATATATGGATCTTGTGGTGAAGGGAATATGATCACATATTTTTTCTTATCATCTTGTGTTTCTTGTTTCATTATAAGGTTATGCTTCCAAATTTCCATTCTAATGTTTTCTATTTCCATGTAAGTCTATTTTTTGTATCTTTATGTTCTTAATCTACTTTTTTCTCTTCTATATTTTCCATTTCTTTTATTAAACCTTTATTATCAAAAAGCAAAGTGATATCTCTATTTTTTTGTGAATTAGTTTACACATCGGTGTGAATTTCATTCACACACACGAAGGAGGGCTCGTTATATCCGCGGTTTTAATTTTTCAATACAATTATTGTTATCCATATTCTGTCCACCATTGAGATTATACCATCAATGGAGGGCTACCAATTTAATGGGATGATCTTTGGAGGATGCAAATGGCTAGATTGAATGTTATTTTATGAACGAATTGTTGTTAATTGGATAATTAATTTAAGACTTCCATTTTTCAGTTATTTGTACTCTTCATATTCGTTGTGTTTGAGCAAGCTAAATTCAAGTACTATATGACCATATACCTCAGAGGGATCATGAATTCAGTTCTATATGTGTATAGGTAAATAGTAAATGTGTTTAGTAAGAACCAAACTAGAAAATGATGAAGGTAGTTTTATTTTTGAAGAATGGATTAATCAAGAATTAATAAAACCAAAATTGTCTAAAGAAGTAAAATTATTTCAATCCACCCCATGAATAATCCTAATATCAGCCGATTTTCAATGAATTTAATTCACTTAGGTTTCATAGTGTTCATTAAAACCATCCATAATCAAAACCAAATATGTCCACTTCACATCCCATC
Source organism: Viscum album (assembly GCA_963277665.1). Taxonomy (NCBI): domain Eukaryota; kingdom Viridiplantae; phylum Streptophyta; class Magnoliopsida; order Santalales; family Viscaceae; genus Viscum; species Viscum album. The sequence goes on along the minus strand of OY728142.1, from coordinate 269,151,692 downwards.
CTCCACAAAATCATAGCGTCTCAAGGTTATTTATTCTGTCCTTGTGGATTTGACCCCTACATGTACTACATCGACCTCTTTTACTAGTTGGATAAATTTGGGCGCACCAAAATTATGGAACCATTTCCGGGGACCCATGTAAGTAATCATAGACACTAGCATTCTTTTCCCACCACAATTTCTCTTTTCTCATCTCTGGTTCTCTTCCCTTTTCCAATTTCTATTTTTTTTTTCTGAAAATAACAATTGAAAATTTACAAATTAATCCAATGGAGTATAATCAGTAATATCGCTTCACAAATTTATGATGGAATCAATTAGAAAATCCACATTGGGAATCCCATCCTTTTTTAATTACTTTGATCAACCTTTGAAAGATTACCCCACACCCGATAACATAAACGATATTTGTAATGATGAATGTTTAAAAGATCAATTTCTATACTTATCAAGAATGATTGAAAAGATGAATAATTAGAAATTCCAAAATGTAAAAACATATATCAACACTAACCCTGAAAAAATTCTTGAACAATTGTGTGAAAAAATGGCTAAAATGAATTATGATGTTTTATCACTGAGATTAAAAATACAAAGCATTGAGACATATAAAGTAACCATTCCAACTTAGGATGTCCTTTCCTTTATCACTAGTATAATAATATTTTATCCCACAAACCATTCATGAGTTTAAAAAATAACTAAACTTTGGACATCAGATAATTGAAGAAGATCAAGTAAATGTTGAAGGTTCTTTAAATCAGGATGAAAATGAATTTTAGGATTTCAAAGAGTAAAATATGACATCATGAATTGAGTTTAATGAATATATCTCCATTGATAAATTTTTAGAAGCTCCAATAATTAAACCTTTAGGAGACATCAAAATCAATGAGTCCATACCCATTCTTGATATTCAGCTGGAAAATTTTCAAGATGAATCTAATTTTCAAAATGAACCAATTATTTTTATTTTTTAGAGATGAAACTGATTTTGATTTAATTTTTCAATCCCCATTAAAAAATTTCAATGAACCCGAGCTCAAAATTATTTTCCTTCCCTCCCAAATAATGAATCCCATCATAGATGATAAGAACAACCTTGCAGTTTTGGTTAATTATTCTAAAGAAACCTATAATTTTGTAATTGTCATTGATGTCTTAGGAAAGACTATAAAAGAAAACCGATCAACCATTTCAGATATTCCTTGGATTTTTCAAATCATTATAGAAAATAGGATTTTACAAGAATCAAATTTCAAAAAAATAATCAATTTATGTATTATTGAAGTGGATAAAGATGGGTCAACAAAAATGTTGAAAGTTGGAATTGGATAAGTTGGGCAATTCATGTCGAGCTAATGACGTTAATAAAAAGAGACGCATGGGAGGCAACCCATGGTTATCATGTTTCTAATAAATTTTAATCATTTTATTTTTCATATAATAAATTACCATATAATATTGACCTATTCTTTATTTATGAGTAAGGATGGGTATGAAAGGGGAGAACCATATTCATCTGTGTCACGTGTCGTTATATCTAAGTAATAACTTACACAGAAATTTATAAAGAAGACAATGTATCATCAGTTTATTTTTTTATGTTTTTTAAAGGTTAAAAAATAATATATATATATATATATATATAATAATAAATTAAAAGGACATGTCTTGGGTCATAGGGAAAATCCATTCACCACCGTCCAAGCCGCTGAGACTCGAACCCAGGATTGAAGGGAGACTCTGGCACAAACATTCATCATCAACCACCAGGTGACATCATTCCATTATTCTCATTTTCAATTTCCTCTTTGAACACCTCTCCCATACCCCCTTCTATGTTTTCCTTAAACATTGGGGACAGTGTTATTCTATGTTGGTGGGAGATAAAAAAAATGATTTTTTGTGTCAATAAAAACATGCATGGAAAGACAAATTCCATTAACCTTGAACTTGATAACACACATTTCATAATATGAAATTGGATATCAAATAATTTTTCATGCCTTCATTCTGATTTTGAATGCTAATTTATGATCATGAGCTTAGTTTTTAGAAAGTGTGGTTCTCAGATTTGATTTTTCAAGGTTTAGATTTTCATCCTATAAATAAAAATGCAACAATGAATGTCTACTAGATCGTGGTGTTAATTTTATTTCTTGGGTCCCTTTAATTATATCATAGGATTATGAGGTCACATTTAGAATAATTTGAGTATAAAAAAGAAAAAAAACAAAAAAAATGTAAAAAATAATGACCACATATAGAAATGGTTTGTACAAATGTGTGGTGTCCGGCACGTGGGGATCGTGACTCCATAATTTTCTTTCGCTGAGTTAGGCTTTATATCTCTATTGTACAGCTTCTATTTTTTAAAATATGTGTGGCGTCCGACACTTGGGTATCACGACTCCATAGTTGTCTTACCCGGAGTTAGTATTTTCATATCTATTGTGGTTAAAAAAATAAAAATAAACATAAAATAAATAAAGAAAACTGGATACTCATCTTAAGGTTTAATGTGATTCCCACCTAGCACTTCCAATTTTTCCCCTTGAACAATAAAATGTGCCCCATATCTTTTGTGATGAACAACACTTTATCATGCTTAATTGAAATTGGATGAAATGTGGCGATGAATTTAAACAAATAAATGGGCTTGCGCATGGGATATGCTTATGGACCAAGCTGGTTTTAAATGATTTTTATGGGTTTCATATTTTTTTTTGTATGAGGTCTTTTGGGTGTGCAATATGTATTAAAATGTTTTTGGAAAAGGTGATTTGAATTTCATATTTGTAATATATTTTTCTCGGGACTAGAAAAACACATGTTGGGGAGTGATTAGTCAGTAAAAGTGGCTAATATTCATTGTTAAGATCATAATATTAATGTGCTTCAATGTTCATAAACATCAATTTTAGTCCAATACTGAAATGGAACTTCATTTCCCATCATTGTGCAATTCATGCTTAAATTGTCATTTTGGGACCACTCAATAAATTGCTTGTCAAAAATAAATTGTTCATCATTTGAATTTGATATTTCGGTATATGATTCATCACTATATTTGGAACATTTTATCTTTTAGGTCATATGGATGAATCCTAGGGTAATATGGTTATTTTTTCACATGAAAGAATATATTTTCAGGAAAAAGCATAATGGGCTTAAGGCCCATCAAACCAATGTGGGTCCCACAATGAAAGCCCAATGAAGCTCAAATTTTTATAGCAGAAATATAAAAATATGGGGAGAATTTTAATCAACTGTGGCCGGATCTAATTCAGAATTTTTTATGGCGATAATGGAATCTGAATGTGAGATTTAAATGGTGGGCCAAACATGAATGCACATAAAGTCATCTCTCCATTTCGACCATAACATCCAAACAGATATGCCAAATTTCATGAAATTTTTACAGATCATAGATGGCATATTGGTGAGAATATTACCTTTATACGACTCCACTAGATTTGGTCTTCTTCAATTACAAATACACATGTCAAAATAGATAACGAATCTAGCTGGTTTTGTGGTTAACTTTGTAACTTCAATTTCCTTTTAATTCTTCACCCTCCTTTTGACTCTCTTAATTGTTGGGGGGTAAATTAATTTTTGGGGGTGGACCTAAGGCTCTTAATATTCCTATATAAGGATCTGGTGGTGAAGGGAATATGATCTCATATTTTTTCGTATCATCTTGTGTTTCTTGTTTCATGGTAAGGTTATGCTTCCATATTTTCTTTGTAATGTTTTCCATTTCCTTGTTCATTTATTTTTGGCATATTTATGTTCATAATATGCTTCTTGTAACACCCGAGATTTTTATGAGTAATATTTTGTTTTTATTTTATATGTATATATCATCAAAGGAATATTTCACTACACACTAGCTTGACTTACTTTAAACGCAATCGCGACCTTCCTCGATAGCTTGCGTTGTACACAATACCGAGTTTCACTAAACAATGATATGCTATTAAAATATTATTAAAACTAGCTGTTATGAATAGTAATAACCACTTTTTGAAATTTTATAAATTTTATTTTTCAAAATGGACTTAATTTTTTGATTCGGAATACCGAAAATAGCATAGGGTGAAATTTTGGTATTTTTCTGAAAACTTTCAATTTTTGATGAATAGTGAAACCACTAAGTGGTAGGTTAAAAACTGAATTTTGCATAAAACTTAATTTTACCGCTTCTGTGAATGGAATTTCAAAAACCCGACAGACACAGTTTATATCAGTATGTAATATGTGGTTCAATGAGATAAAAATAATTTTATGGTGAATAGTAACTTTTTACTTTTTTTACCGCGGTTAATAGTAAATAGGGTAACTAAGGGTAAATATGATATTACCATTACCTTAACACATGTCCTAATTCTATTGGATAAGTTTAATTCGACCAAAAACAACCTTATGAATATAATATGACCATTTAGGTCCACTTGGATTAGATTATGACATTTAATATTATTTTATTTAATGAATAGTTAAAATATTTAAAATCAAAGTTTAATAACTAAAACATTTTTAATATGGGGTTATACAAAAGATAAATTCTACTATAAATATTCATTAGAAATATAAAATAATTTCCTACATAATGATATTTTATTTATAATTTTTAGACTTTAAATAAATTAATTTATTTATGACACAACGATGATGTAGTAATTACCCTTTTAAGGAAATGTTAACATAATTGATGTTATAAATGCTCAAATAAATGTAATTTGAGAGTTTTTATGAATTCCACTAATTTTATAGGTTACTATGACATATTATTGTTGATTTAATCAACTTGGTTAGAACATATAATTCTGTTATGACTTTCACAAAAATCATATATCAAATAGTGTAAAAATTGACACAAAATAGTTTTTAAATCAAATATTATATTATTAATTGTTATTTTATTCCTAAAAATCTAATAATCGGCCAAATGACTTAGATAAGGATATATATATTAATAATAAACAAATTGGGGTTCTTTTGGCATGTTATAGTATGTGTATTAACCATATAGTGTAAGAAAACAAAAAGTCACGGTAAAAGTTAAATTATTTAACTTAGAGTTAAATCTAATTGATAAGGTTAAAATAATAACCTTAAACTTGTCTAAATACTATTGGATGATATGATTTCGACCCATCCCCACTTTACCTTCGAAATAAGACCCTTTGTAACCATTATAAACCGATTTTGACTTTAATATAAAATAATATTTTGAGATATTTCTAAGGTGCCCCTCTCCTCCATTATAAAAGGGCACCTCCTCCCCCTCCTCCTCACACCCATTTGAGCACTCAAGCTCGTCCAAACCCTACCAAAATCCCTTCTCCACTTCCCAAGATTAATCCTAGAGGTCCTGGAATTCTTCAAAGACCAATCTTAGTTCCCTAAGTGGAGGATTCAAAGAGGCATTTCAAAGAAGATGTAATATCCATTACCGATCTTTTCAATTTCTTTCTTCTTCAACTTCTTCTTATTTAGTTGTTTCATGATAAAGTAATAACATCAGTATTACTTACATACTGATATGTTATTATAAATATGAAACAACGCTAATTCACCTTCTATCCATCCTACGGAAAAATGAAATCACCGCGCGTGCGTACGTACGGAATACCGTCTCCACGACGTGGTGTAATCTATTTTCCACCATCACCTTACAAGGATGGGTATAATGGTGTAATGAGTAACTATATATTATTATTATAAAGTGATATTTATAATGAAATAGTATAAATACACTTAAATACAATTCCACGATCATGGGAACAATATCATCGCTCGTGCGTACGTACAGAATACCGTCTCCACGATGTGATGTGACTCGTTCTACATGATCATCATTACAGATTAATTATGTAAATGAATTGAATGAATAAATATGATATATGATACACTAATACCATTCTGGATATAAGGTATCTATAACCTTTAAATAAGAATAATAATTTATTCGGCAAAACACGCATAAGAACAAAAGGCAATAAAGACCCGAGTAACAAGTAACAATAAAATATTACTAATAAGAAGCAAAGAATATGACCATATATGATATCATATCAATATTTATGATTCTGGAATAAGTCAATAACATTATTTAAACCGTTATACAGGTGCCTCAGACACATACAAAGAAAATCGGACCTAAGGTAAGGGAAATATCACAATCTCATTTTTATCCGAGATTGTTTATACTTTAGTATTTACTGGGGTGTATTTTATCATCCACCTCCATGTTTCCTGAATATGAAATATTATTTCCATCCACCTACAAATTTTTAAATACAATTTTACCCTTCTGTGTGTTTTTAGAAAAGAATATGAAAGGAATCTTTTGTCGTTTTTCGTACGAGGTACTTTTTGACTTTTCTGACAAAAGTACGAAGAATGTTTTTTTGAACTTATACGGCATGAATGGATTTTTAAAACATTATTTCCAAGAATCTTCCTTTATAATTTTTCAAGTTTATTTTTAATCAACTTTTTTTAGTTTATAATTCTATGACATGTTAAGAAAAGAAATGTTTTTTTGAAGTAGAAAGGATATTTTCCTCAAGAATGGAGTTCAAATGTTTTATCAAAATTATTTTCCATCTAAGATAATATAGGGTTCTGTTTTTATCCCTATTATTACATTGATTTGATTATGTTTTAGGGAATTATTTTTATGAAGTCATTTACCTTATATGATTTGTTTTATGGTGTCATGATGTTTCAAGAATCCCATTTTTGTTACATGTGTTATGGGATGATGTATGATTTATGATTATGTGGCACACATAAGAAAGGATTCATTATAAGATGGGTGGGACCTATATCTCCCTCCAATGCATTGGGTAAATATTTATATATCATGAGATAGACATGGCTGGAACGGAAGGTTATTTCGGTTCAGTGATATAGGACTGAAACGAGGAGTGAACTCGGTTCAGAAATGGACTTTGTCCGCTAAGATAGTCTTGTCATTGAGTCATGACAAACTAGAAATGATTGTCCATGATTATGTGTGCATGCCAAAATGTTTCAAGTTTTATGTTATGATTATGGGGATCTCATTTTCACTTCTATGATTTATTCCATGTTATGATATTATGATCCCTTTTGCAGGTTATGATTTTCAAGAAGATATGATATGATTTTTATTTCCTTTATTTGCCCTTGCTGAGCATTTGAGCTCACCTTTTTTTGTATGTTTTCTTTTCCCCAGTTCAGGAAGATGGATATTAAGAAGAATATGCTAAAAGGGACCCTAGATATGATGAAATAAATTGGAGACACTATAGAAGATTTATGAACCAGTTGTTTATATTTCCCAGTTTCTAAAGACACTATACCTATATGGTCCTTTCGTGGTTTTGTTATATGTTGTAATAAGTATGCTTAAATTTTGAAGTATTAACAATGTATGTAACGTATGGGTCGTTATAGTTGGTATCAGAGGAAAGGTATAGTCAACCTTTGGAAACTAGGATGTGAAAGCCTTAGTAAGAACCCTAAGGATAAGTCTAAGCATAGAACAAAATCTTAGTGTTTTAGAAATGGCCATGAATAACCTAGGATAAGACCTTAAGTGTGAAAATTTTATTCTTGAATTATGTGGTTTTCCTATTATAATTAGTGTTGCTCACACTATTCTTCTTGGTTTTAGTCAATGGCTGGAACCCGAAGGAACCATGTTAATGCGGAATGCGATGGGAAATGCAATGATTGTCCCCCTGAGCAACCAAACGATATGGGAGATGGAATGAAAAATATTGTAGCCATGCTCACACAAATTTCTCAAGCTATGAATCATGCAGGACTTCCAAACGAGCAAAGGAAGGAGCAACATTCTGTTGAATCCTTCATGAGGCAGCGTCCACCTTCTTTCAGCGGGTCTACTGATCCATTAGTTGCTGAACAATGGATTAGTACTACTGAAAAGATATTTTCAGTTCTTCAATGTTCTGAACATGAAAAAGTCATCCTAGAAGTGTATCGTTTGGAAGGAGATTCTGATCAATGGTGGAATCTTATTAAGAATACGAGGAAAAGGGATGAAATTGAGTCCATGGAATGGGATGAGTTCAAGAACTTATTTTTCAATAAGTACTTCCCTCGTATTCTCCGAACAATGATGGAGAAAGAGTTTCTGGAACTAAAGAAAAAGGATGATGAATCTGTTGGTACCTATGAAGCAAATTTTACAAGACATTCAAGGTACGCTTCTGGTATTATTATCCAACCTGAGAGTAAGATCGTTCGATTCTTTAGTGGCTTAAAACCAAGTCTTCGAATGGTGTTATCCATAAGGGACTTCAATAGCTACGCAGAAATCGTTCGATGTTCTCTCAAAGTCGAGATGGTGATTCGAATAACCCATCAGTCATATGGGGTTGGTAAGAAGAGGAAAATTGAATTCAAAGGAAAATCTAAAGAGCACACTGAAAAGAAGATGAGCTTTCCCTTATGCTCAAAGTGTGGAAAGAAACATGGAGGGAGTTGTCTTAAAGGGACAAGTAAATGTTTCAAATGTGTAAAGGAAGGTCATCGGGCATTTGAATGCCGCGATAATGGGAAGAAGATGTCTAATGATGCAAATAAAGGAAGGGATACACAGAATGAACCTACTACACTTCAATGATTCATGTGAAAGGAGATGGGGCATTATGCCAATCAATGCCCAAATCGAAGGGTTGATGATGATGGTCGACGTAAACAAACTCTTAATGATAAAGACAAAGGAAAGTCACATGCAATTTCTATCAGCGATGTGGAGTACGATAACGAAGTGGTGAAAGGTACACTTACCATCCACTCTAAAGTAGCAAATGTTTTATTTGATTCTGGATCCGCCCACTCTTTTATTTCTGAAGAATTTTCTAAGGGTATCACCGTATTACCTCAACAATTAGATGTTGAGTTAGCTGTGACAACACCTAATGGCACATCAATCGCATCAAAAGTTTATAATTCTTCTCCAATCGATGTTTGTGGGAAAGTGCCTCCTGCAAATCTTTTGATCCTTCCTATAGTGGAATTTGATGTGATTCTTGGCATGGATTGGCTTTCTTTATATGGAGATCATATCAATTGCCAAATAAGGGAAGTCACATTTCATATTCCAGATCAATCTGTGATTGTCTATCAATGCAAGGATGAACATAACCTTCCAGTAGAAATTTCTACCATTTTATGGGTATTGATTCCTCTAAATGAAGTTTATTTATCTCAAATGGTTGGTGAGAAACTCGCGATTAAGAATATGCCCATCATACGGGAGTTTGATGATGTCTTTCCGGAGGAATTACCGGGTCTTCCACCAAATCGTGAAGTTGAGATTTCAATAGAACTCGTACCAAGTGCTTTGCCTATTTCAAAGACACCTTATAGAATGGCCCCAATTGAGTTGCAGGAATTGAAGAAGATACTCTAAGAGAATTGTGATAAGTGATTCATACGCCCTAGTGCGTCACCTTGGGGAGCACCTGTTGTATTTGTTAAGAAGAAAGATGGATCAATGAGACTCTGCATTGATTATCGAGAACTTAACAAGATCAGTATCAAGAACAAATATCCTCTCCCACGCATTGATGACCTATTTGACCAACTACGTGGAGCTCAATACTTTTCCAAGATTGATCTTCGTTCAGGGTATCATCAATTAAGGGTCAAAAGGGAGGATATACCAAAGACGGCTTTCTGTACAATGTATGGACACTATGAATTTATAGTGATGCCATTTGGTCTTACTAATGCCCCTGCTATCTTCATGGATCTGATGAATAGAGTCTTTAGAGACTATCTTGATCAATTTGTGGTAGTCTTTATAGACGATATTCTTGTCTATTCAAAGGGAATGGAAGGACATGAAGATCACTTGGGAATTATATTGAAGGCCCTGAGAAAGGAGAGGCTTTATGCAAAATTTACCAAGTGTGAATTTTGGCTTCAAAAAGTTGCATTTTGGGTCACATAATCTCAAAAGAGGGGATATCTGTGGATCCAGCCAAAACAGAGATTATCGAAAGACGGTCGAGAGCAACAACAGTAACTAAGATCCATAGTATTCTTGGTTTGGCTGGATATTATCAACGTTTTGTTAAAGATTTTTAACGATTATCTAATCCACTCACCAAGTTGACTCGGAAAGGAGTTAAGTTTGTTTGGTAGAGGAATGTGAAGAGAATTTCATGGAGTTGAAAAGAAGGTTATCCAGTGCACCTGTGCTCACACTGCCTTGTAGTGGAGAATGGTTGTGATCTAAAGTGATGCATCCAAGAAGGGATTGGGGTGTGTTCCTATGCGAAATGATATGGTGATAGCTTATACCTCACGACAGTTGAAAATACATGAGCAAAATTACCCAACACATGATTTGGAGTTAGCTGTGGTAATCTTTGCATTAAAGATTTGGAGGCATTACCTTTATGGTGAAAGGTGTGATATTTATACTGATCATAAAAGTTTAAAGTATATTTTCACACAAACGGAGCTAAATATGCGTCAAATAAGATGGTTGGAGATGATTAAGGATTAAGACTGCTCAATCCATTACCACCCTAGGAAAGAAAACAAGGTGGCATATGCATTAAGTGGACAAGACCATGCTAGTTTATCCATGATGAAGATCACAAAAGATCCAATATTTATGGATTTACAAAGGATGGATCTTGGAATTATAATGGAAGGGGAAAATCTTATCTTTCTCAAATGAATGTTCAACCATATATACATATGAAGATTAAAGAGGCACAGAAAGAAGATTTCGAGTTACAAAAGAAGGTGAGAAATGTTCCTAAATTCAACCTTGATTGTGATGGGATAATAAAGTTCAGCAATCGGGTTTGTGTTCCTCCCATCCCCGAATTAAAGAAGGAGCTGCTGGATGAGGCTCATAGTTCTTCATTCTCAATTCATCCTGGAAGCACAAAGATGTATAGGGATCTGAAATAGTACTTCTGGTGGGATGGCATGAAAAGAGATGTTGTTGAATATGTCCCTCGGTGCTTGGTTTTTCAACAAGTTAAAGCTGAGAGACAGAAGTCTAAGGGGATGTTACAACCATTACCCATACCGGAATGGAAATGGGAAAACATTACTATGGACTTTGTCACAGGACTTCCTAAAACATCCAAAGGCAATAATGCTATCTGGGTCATAGTAGATCGTCTTACAAATTCTGCACACTTCATTTCTATTAGAGATGATTTCTCTCTAGATCATCTTGCCAGGATATATGTAAAGGAAGTGGTAAGATTGCATGGAGCACCACTTTCTATTATATCTAATCGGGATCCGAGATTTACCTTGAAGTTCTGGCGAAGTCTACAGCATACTCTGGATACATAGTTGATTTTCAGCACTGCTTATCATCCTCAGACAGACGGTCCGTCTGAGAGAACAATTCAAACCCAAGAAGATATGTTTAGAGATTGCTCTGTGGATTTCAAAGGAGGTTGGGATCAACGCCTACCTTTGGTGTAATTTTCTTATAATAATAGCTTTCACTCCAGTATTCAGATGGCTCCTTATGAATCTCTCTATGGAAAGAAATGCAGGACTCCAACTTGCATGGATGAAGTTGGGGAAAGAAAGCTATTAGGACCTGATCTCGTTGATGAAATGGAAGAAAAGGTCAGATCTATTGAACAACACATAAGAGCATCTCAGAGTCGACAGAAAAGTTATGTCGACAACTGAAGAAAAGACCTAGAGTTTGAAGTGGGTGATAATGTCTTATTACAAATATCCCCCTGGGAGAGGGTTATGAGATTTGGAAAGAAGGGGAAGTTGAGCCCTAGATATATCGGTCCTTTCGAAATACTAGATCGTGTTGGAAAGGTAGCTTACCGATTGGCACATCCACCAAATCTCTCTCAAGTTCACGATGTGTTCCATGTATCTCTCCGGAGAAAGTACATACCTGATCCTTCACATGTAATCAGCTCAGAAGTTGTACCGTTGGAGCAAGATCTTTCTTATGAAGAACAACCGATAGAGATTCTGGATCGTAGCGAAAAATTTCTACGAAACAAGACCACTCGATTAGTGAAAGTTTTATGGAGGAACCACCAACTTGATGAACCAACATGGGAGCTTGAGGATATGATGAGGGAGAAGTATCCTCATCTGTTTGTTACAAAGTGATGAATTTCGAGGGCGAAATTCTTTTTAAGGGGGTAGAATGTAACACCCGAGATTTTTATGAGTAATATTTTGTTTTTATGTTATATATATATATCATCAAAGGAATATTTCACTACACACTATCTTGACTTACTTTACATGCAATCGCGTCCTTCCTCGATAGCTTGCGTTGTTGGCAATACCGAGTTTCACTAAACAATGATATGCTATTAAAATATTATTAAAACTAGCCGTTATGAATAGTAATAACCACTTTTTGAAATTTTATAAATTTTATTTTTCAAAATGGACTTCATTTTTGGATTCAGAATACCGAAATTAGCCTAGGGTGAAATTTTGGTATTTTTTTGAAAACTTTCAATTTTTGATGAATAGTGAAACCACTATGTGGTAGGTTAAAAACTGAATTTTGCATAAAACATAATTTTACCGCTTCTGTGAATGGAATTTCGAAAATATGATAGACACGGTTGATATCAGTAAGTAAAATGTGGTTCAATGAGATAAAAATAAATTTTTTGTGAATAGTAACTTTTTACTTTTTTTACCGCGGTTAATAGTAAATAGGGTAACTAAGGGTAAATATGATATTACTATTACCTTAACACATGTCCTAATTCTATTGTATAAGTGTAATTCGACCAAAAACAACCTTATGAATATAATATGACCATTTAGATCCACTTGGATTAGATTATGACATTTAATATTATTTTATTTGATGAATAGTTAAAATAATTAAAATCAATGTTTAATAACTAAACCATTTTTAATATGGGGTTATACAAAAGATAAATTCGACTATAAATATTCATTAGAAAGATAAAAAGATTTCCTACATAATGATATTTTATTTATAATTTTTAGACTTTAAATAAATTAATTTATTTATGACACAACGATGATGCAGTAATTACCCTTTTAAGGAAATGTTAACATAATTGATGTTATAAATGCTCAAATAAATGTAATTTAATAGTTTTTATGAATTACATTAATTTTCTAGGTAACTATGATATATTATTGTTGATTTAAGCAACATGGTTCGGACATATAATTCAGTTATGACTTTCAAAAAAAATCATATATCAAATATGTCAAAATTGACACAAAATAGTTTTTAAATCAAATATTATATTATTAAATGTTATCTTATTCCTAAAAATCTATGATTCGGCCAAATGACTTAGCTAAGGATATATATATTAATAATAAACAACTTGGGGTTCTTTTGGAATGTTATATTAAGTGTATTAACCATATAGTGTAAGAAAACAAAAAGTCACGGTAAAAGTTAAATTATTTAACTTAGAGTTAAATCTAATTGATAAGGTTAAAATAATAACCTAAACTTGTCTAAATCCTATTGGTTGATATGATTTAGACCCATACCCACTTTACCTTCGAAATAAGATCATTTGGAACCATTATAAACCGATTTTGACTTTAATATAAAATAATATTTTGAGATATTCCTAAGGTGCCCCTCTCCTCCCTTATAAAAGGGCACCTCCTCCCCCTCCTCCTCACACCAATTTGAGCACTCAAGCTCGGCCAACCCCTGCCAAAATCCCTTCTCCACTTCCCTAGAATAATCCTAGAGGTACTGGTCTTCTTCAAAGACCAATCTTACTTCCCTAAGTGGAGGATTCAAAGAGAAGTTTCAAAGAAGAGGTAATATCCATTACCGATCTTTTCAATTTCATTCTTCTTCAACTTCTTCTTATTTAGTTGTTTCATGATAAATAAATAACATCAGTATTACTTACATACTGATATGTTATTATAAATATGAAACAACCCTAATTCATCTTCTATCCATCCTACGGAAAAATGAAATCACTGCGCGTGCGTACGTACGGAATACCATCTCCACGCCGTGGTGTAATCTATTTTCCACCATCACCTTACAAGGATGGGTATAATGGTGTAATGAGTAACACTATATGATTATTATAAAGTGATATTGATACTGAAATATTATAAATACACTTAAATACAATTCCATGATCATTGGAACAATATCATCGCTCGTGCGTACGTACGGAATACTGTCTCCATGATGTGATGCGACTCGTTCTACATGATCATCATTAAATAGTAATTATATAAATGAATTGAATGAATAAATATGATATATGTTACACTAATACCATTTTGGATATAATGTATCTATAACCTTAAAAGAATAATAAGATTTCATTCGGCAAAACATGCATAAGAACAAAAGGCAATAAAGACCCGAGTAACAAGTAACAATGAAATATTAATAATAAGAAGCTAAAAATATGACCATATATGATATCATATAAATATTTATGATTCTGGAATAAGTCAATAACATTATTTAAACCATTATACAGGAGCTTCGGACACGTACAAATCAAATCGGACCTAAGGTAAGGGAAATATCACAATCTCATTTTTATTCGAGATTGTTTATACCTTAGTATTTACTGGGGTGTATTTTATCATTCACATCCATGTTTCCTGAATATGAAATACTATTTCCATCCACCTACAAATGTTTAAATCCAATTTTACCCTTCAGTGAGTTTTTAGTAAAGAATATGAAAGGAATCTTTTGTCATTTTTCATACGAGGTACTTTTTGACTTTTCTGACAAAAGTACGAAGAATGTTTTTTTTAACTTATACGACAAGAATGGATTTTTAAAACATTATTTCCAAGAATCTTCCTTTATAAGTTTTCAAGTTTATTTTTAATCAACTTCTTTTAGTTCATAATTGTATGACATGTTATGAAAAGAAAAGTGTTTTTGAAGTAGAAAGGATATTTTCCTCAAGAATGGAGTTCAAATGTTTTATCAAAATTATTTTCCATCTAAGATAATATAGGGTTCTGTTTTTATCCCTATTATTACATTGATTTGATTATGTTTTTAGGGAATTATTTTTATGAAGTCATTTAACTTATAAGATTTGTTTTATGATGTCATGATGTTTCAAGAATCCCATTTTTGTTACATGTGTTATGCGATGATGTATGATTTATGATTATGTGGCACACATAAGAAAGGATTCATTATAAGATGGGTGGGACCTATATCACTTTCCAATGCATTGGGTAAATATTTATATCTCATGAGATAGAAATGGCTGGAATGGAAGGTTATTTCGGTTCAGTGATACAGGACTGAAACGAGGAGTGAACTCGGTTCAGAAATGGACTTTGTCCGCTAAGATAGTCTTGGCATTGAGTCATGACTAACAAGAAATGATTTTCCATGATTATGTGTGCATGCCACAAAGTTTCAAGTTTTTTGTTATGATTAAGGGGATCTCATTTTCACTTTTATGATTTATTCCTTGTTAAGATATTATGATCCCTTTTGCATGTTATGATTTTCAAGAAGATATGATATGATTTTTATTTCCTTTATTTGCGCTTGCTGAGCATTTGAGCTCACCTTTTTTGTATGTTTTCTTTTCCCCAGGTCAGGAAGATGGATATTAAGTAGAATATACTAAAAGGGACCCTAGAAATGATGAAATAAATGGGAGACACTGTAGAAGATTTATGAACCAGTTGTTTATGTTTCCCAGTTTCTAAAGACACTATACCTATATGGTCCTTTCGTGGTTTTGTTATATGTTGTAATAAGTATGCTTCAATTTTGAAGTATTAACAATGTATGTAAAGTATGGGTCGTTATACTTCTTTCTCTTATATATTTTCTATTTCATAAATAAATACTTTATTATCACAAAGCACAATGATATCTATGTGTTGTTGTGAATTAGTGCACACATAGGTTTGAATTTCATTCACACACACGGAGGAGTGCTCGTTATTTCCACAGTTTTAATTTCATCAATCCAATTCTGATTAGAAATAGTACGCCCACCAATGACAGTATACCATCAATGGAGGGATAAAAAATTAATGGGTTTATTGTAGGATGATTCAAAAGGCTGGATTGAATGTCATTTTATGAACGAATTGTTGTTAATTGGCTAATTAATTTAAGACTTCCATTCTTCAATTATTTCTACTCTTCATCTTCACTATGTTTGAGAAAGATAAATTCAAGTAATAAATGACTATATACCTTGGAGAGATCATAAATTTGGTTCTCTACGTGTATAGGGTATTATTAGTTGTGTTTAGTAAGCACAAACCAAAAAATAATGGAGGTAGTGTTATTTTTAAAGAATGGATTAATCAAGAATTAATAAAAACAAAATTGTCTAAAGAAGTAAAATTCATTCAATCCACCCTGAGCATAATCATAAGATCAACCCATTTTTATTGAATTGAACTCACTTAGTTTTCTTAGTGTTCTTTAAAAACATTCAAAATAAAAACCATGTTGGCTACTTCACATCCCATCCACCACCAAATCATAGCATCTCAAGGATACTTCTTCGGTCCCTATAGATTCGACCCCAACTAGTACTACATTGACCGCTTTTACCAGTAGGGTAAATTTGGGTGCAACCAAATTTTGGATCCGTTTATGGGGACCCATGTAAGTAATCTTAGACACTATAATTCTTTTCTCACCCCAATTTCTCTTTTCTCACCTCTGTTTCTCTTCTCTTTTCCCCTTTCTATTTTTTTTTATTACAGAAAATAAAAATTCCAAATTTCCAAATAAATCAAATGGATTATAATCAACAATACACCTTTAAAAATTTAGGATGGAATAAATTATAAAATCATCATTGGGAATACCATTCTTTTTAATTAGTTTCATCAACCTTTGAAGGAATACCCCACACCCAATAACATGAATGATATTTGTAATGATGAATGTTTAAAAGATAAATTTCCATACATATCTAGAATGATTGAAATGATGAATAATGAGGAAGTCCATGATGTAAAAAAATCTATCAACCATAATCCTGAAAAAATTCTTGAACAATTGTGTGAAAAAAGGGCTAAAATGATTTCTAAAGTTTCATCACTGAGACTAGAAATACAATGCATTGAGACATATGAGGAACCCATTCCCACTCAGGATGTCCTTTCCTCATCACCAGTAGAAGAATATTTTATCCCACTAACCATTTATGAGTTTAATAAAGAACTATCCTTTGGATATGGGATAACTGAAGAATATCAGGTAAATGTTGAAGGTTCTTTAAATCGGGTGGAAATTGATTTTTGGATTCAAAAGAAGAAAATTTGACATCATGGATTGGGTTTCCTGAATATAACTGCATTGATAAATTTTTAAAAGAACCAATAATTGAACCATATGGAGTGATCAAACTCAATGAGTCCATACCCATTCTTGATATTCAACTGGACAATTTTCAAGATGAATCGTATTTTCAAACGGAAACAATTATTTCCTATTTTTTTAGATAAGAAACTGATTTTGTTTTAATTTCACAATCTCCTTTAAGAAATTTTAATGAACCCGAGTTCAAAATTATTTTCCGTCCTTCCCAAATCAAGAATCCCATCATTGGTGATAAGAATGACCTTGATGTTTTAGTTCATTCTTCTAAAGAAAACAATATTTTTGGAATTGTCATTGATGTCTTAGGAAAGACTATAGAAGAAACTCGATCAATGAATTATGATATTCCATGGATTTTCCAAATAATTGTAGAAAATAGGATTTTAAATGAAGAAAATATTAAAAAAATAATCAATCTCAATATTATTGAAGTGGGTATAGATCGGTTAACTAAAATGTTGAAAGTTGGAATTGGATATATTGGGGGTTCATGTCGAGCTAACGACATTAAAAAAAGCGCTGCTTGGGATGCAACCCATGGTTTTCATGTTTCCAATAATTTTGAATCATTTTCTTTTTCATATAATAAATTACCATAGACTGTTGACATGTTCTTTTTTTATGAGTAATGATGGGTATGAAATGGAAGCACCATATTCATTCGGGTCACGTGGCGTGATCTCTATGTAATACCTTACCCATAAATTTAAAAAGAAGACAATATATCATCAGTTTCGTTAATTGTTATTTTTTTGTCAGTTAAATAATAATAATAATATATATATATAATAAAAAATTAAAAGGACATGTCTTAGGTCATGGGGAAAATCCGTTCACCACCATCCAAACCACTGAAACTCAAACCCAGAATTGAAGGGAGACTATGGCACAAGAATTCATCATCATCCACCAGGTGACTTCATTCCACGATTCTCATTTTCAATTAACTCTTTGAACACCTCACGCATACCCACTTCTATGTTTTCTTTAAAAAATGGGGACAATGTTATTCTATGTTGGGTGAGAAAAAAATATGATTTTTTTGTGAGAGTAAAAACAGACATGGAAAGAAAAATTCCATTAACCATGAACATGATAACACACATTTCATACTCTGAAATTGGATATCAAATAATTTTGCATGCCATGATTTTGATTTTAATGCCTGTTTAAGTTCATGAGCATAGTTTTTTGAAAGTGTGGTTATCCATTGTGATTTTTCAAAGTTTACATTTTCATCACCTTAACAAACTTTCCCCAATGAACTTATTCTGGATCCTAGGTGTTAATTGGAGTTCATGGGTCCCATTCATTATATCATAGGGTTATGGGGTCACTATTAGTTTAATTTGAGTATAAAAAAACAAAACAAAACAAAAACAAATTGAAAAAAAATAATGACCACATAGAGAAATGTTTTTTCAAAATTTTTGGCGTCTAGTACTTGGGGATCGTGACTCCATTTTTCTCTTTCCCAGATTTAGGATTTATATCTCTATTGTAGACCATGAAATTGACAATATGTGTGGATTCCGGCACTTGGGGATTGCGAATCCATAGTTGTTCTGCCCAGAGTTAGTCTTTTAATTTCTATTGTGGTTAAAAGAATAAAAAAAATAAACAAAAAAATAAAAAAAATGGATACTCATCTTAAGGTTTATTTTTATTCCCACCTAGCACTTCCATTTTTCCCCTTGAACAATAAAATGGGCCCCATATCATTTGTGATACACAACACTTTATCATGCTTAATTGAAATTGGATGAAATTTGGTGATTAATTATAATAAAGGATTGGGCTTGGGCTTGAGATATTCTTATATAAGTACCTTGTTTTAAATGATTTTGATGGGTTTCATAAATTTTTTTGGTATGATGTCTTTGGGTTTGCAACGTGTATTAAAATGTTTTTGGAAAAGGGGATTCAAATTTCATATTTATAATATATTCTGTTCGAGACTAGAAAAACTCATGGTTGGGGGTGTGATTAGTCAATTAAAGTGGATAATATTCATTTTTAATATCTTAATATTTATGTTTTTCAAAGTTCATAAACATAAAATTTAGTCCAATTCAAGAATTTAACTTCATTTTCAATCATTGTGGAATTCATGCTTAAAGTGTCAATTTGGTCCCACTCAATAAATTGCTTGTTAAAAATAAAGTGTTCATAATTTTAATTTGTTATTTGGGTATATGATTCATCACTTAGTTTGGAACATTTTATCTTTTAGGTCCTATGGATGAATCCCAAGAAAAGATGGAGATTTTTGCACCTGAATGCAGAAATTTTCTCGAAAAATAATAATGGGACTAAGGTCCATAAAACAAATGTGTGGCCCACAAACCAAGCCCAATGAAGCCAAAACAAATTTCAGTAGAAAGATAAAAATATGAATATCATTTTACTCACCTTATGAAAGAGCTAATTCTAACGTCTTCATGAAGATAATGGGATCTGAAGTTGAGAAATAAATGGTGGGCCTGACATGAATTCACATAAAGTCATCCCACCATTTCGACCCTAACTTCTAAAAGGCTGCTCTAACATCTGTGAACTGTTTAAAAAACATAGAGGACAGATGGACGAGCATATTACCCTTCTACGACCTCTCTAGATTCTGCCTTCTTCAATTAAAAATTCACACGTCAAAATGGTGGACGAATCTGGCTGGTTTTGTGGTCAACTTGGTAACATCAAATTCCTTTTAATTCTTCACCCTCCTTTTGACTCTCTTAATTGTTGGGAGGTTAATTAATTTTTGAGGGGTGGAACTAAGGCTTATAATAGTTCTATATAAGGATCTGGTGGTTAATGGAATAGGATCTCATATTTTTTCTTATCATCTTGTGTTGCTTGTTTCATTGTAAGGTTATGCTTCCAAATTTTCTTTATAATATTTTCCATCTCCATGTAAGTTTATTTTTTGTATATTTATGTTCTTAATCAACTTATTTATCTTCTATATTTTCCATTTATTTTATTAGAACATTATTATCACAAAGCACAGTGATATATCTGTGTTGTTGTGAATTAGTTCAAAAATAGGTGTGAATTTCATTCACACTCATGGAGGAGTGCTCGTTATTTCCGCAATTTTAATTTCTTCAATCCAATTCTTGTTTTCCATCTTCCTCCCATCATTTTGAGTATACCATCAATGGAGGGATAACCCTTTAATGTTTTGATTTTAGGAGGATGCAAAGGCTGGATTGAATGTTATTTTATGAGAGCATTGTTGTTAATTGGATAATTAATTTAAGACTTCCATTCTTCAGTTAGATATACTCTCCATCTTCACTATGATTGAGCAAGCTGAATTCAAGTACTAAATGACGATATACCTTTTAGATATCATGAATTTGGTTCTCTGAGTGTATTGGGGATTAGTAATTGTGTTTAGTAAGCACCAAACCCGAAAATGATGAAGGTATTTGTTATGTTTGACGAATGGATTCATAAAGAATTAATAAAAGAAAATTTTTATAAAGAAGTAAAATTCATTCAATCCACCCCGAGAATAATTCTAAGAACCACCCATTTTCATTGAATTGAATTCCCTTAGGTTTCTTAGTTTTATTTAAAACCATCCACAATCAAAACCAATGTTGGCCACTTTACAACCCATCCTCCCCCAAATAATAGTGTATCAAGGTTAAATCTTCGGTCCCTCTGGATTCGACCCCTATATGTACTACATCGACAGTTTATTCCAGTAGGGTAAATTTGGGTGCAACAAATTTTGGCGCTGTATCCGGGGACCCATGTATGTAATATTAGACACTATAATTTATTTCTCACCCCAATTTCTTTTTTCTCATCTCTGTTTCTCTTCTATTTTTACCTTTCTATTTTTTTGATATCCGAAAATCACAATTCCAAATTTCCAAATAAATCTAATGTAGTATAATTAACAATATCCCTTAAAAAATTCATGATGGAATCAATAAGAAATTACACATTGGGAATCACCATCCTTTTTTAATTACTTTCATCAACCTTTGAATGAATACCCCACAACCTATAACATGAATGATATTTTTTATGATGAATGTTTAAAATATAAATTTCCATACATATCAAGAATGATTGAAAATATGAATAATTAAGAATTCCATGATGTAAAAACATCTATCAACACTACATCGTCCTCTTATTCCAGTAGGGTAAATTTGGGTGCAACCAAATTTTGGCACTATATCTGGGGACCCAAGTATGTCATATTAGACACTATAATTCATTTATCACCCCAATTTCTTTTTGCTCATATCTGTTTCTCTTCTATTTTTCCCATTCTATTTTTTTTTTATATCCGAAAATCACAATTCCAAATTTCCAAATAAATATAATGTAGTTTAATTAACAATATCCCTTCAAAAATTCATGATGGAATCAATAAGAAATTACACATTGGGAATCACTATCCTTTTTTAATTACTTTTATCAACCTTTGAATGAATACCCCACAACCTATAACATGAAAGATATTTTTAACGATGAATGTTTAAAATATAAATTTCCATACTTATCAACAATGATTGAAAAGATGAATAATTATGAATTCCATGATGTAAAAACATCTATCAACACTAATCCTGAAAAAATTCTTAAACAATTGTGTCCAAAAATGGATAAAATGAATTTCAGTGTTTCATCACTGAGATTAGAAATACAAATCTCTGAGACTTATGGAGAACCCATTCTCAATCAGGATGTCCTTTCCTCATCACCAGTAGAAGAATATTTTATCCCACAAACCATTCATGAGTTTAAAAAAAACTTACCTTTGGACATGGGATAACTAAAGAAGATCAAGAAAATGTTGACGGTTCTTTAAATCCATAGGAAATTGAGTTTTTGGATTCAAAAGAGGAAAATTTGACTTCATGGATTGAGTTTCATGAATATAACTCCATTGATAAATTTTTATAAGCACCAACAATCGAACCATTAGGAGAGATCAAAATCAATGAGTCTATACCCATTCTTGATATTCAACTGGACAATTTTCATGATGAATCATATTTTCAAAATGAACCAATTATTTCTAATTTTTTTAGAGAAGAAACTGATTTGGATTTAATTTGTCAATCTCCTTAAATAAATTTCAATGAACCTGAATTCAAAATTATTTTTCTTCCTTCCCAACTCAAGAATCCCATCATAGGTGATAAGAAAGACCTTGCAGTTTGAATTCATTATTCTAAGGAACCAATAATTTTTTAATGGTCATTGATGTCTTAGGCAAGACTATAGAAGAGAATCGATCAACCATTTCAGATATTCCTTGGATTTTCCGAATCATTGTGTAATATATTATTTTTCACAAAACAATTTTCAAATAAATAATCAATTTCAATATTATTGAAGAGGAGAATTATGGGTTAACTAAAATGTTGAAATATGGAATTAGATAAGTTGGGGGTTCATGTCGAGCTAATGACGTTAAATAAAACAGTTGCATGGGAGAAAACCCATGGTTTTCATGTTTCCAATCATTTTGAATCGTTTTAGTTTTCTTATAATAAATTACCATAGACTGTTGACCTGTTATTATTTTATGAGTAAGGATGGGTATGAAAGGGGAGCTTCATATTCATCTTTGTCACATGGCTTGATCTCTGAGTATTATCTTACCCATACATTTAAAAAGAAGACAATGTATCATTAGTTTATTTTTTTCTGTTTTTTTGGTTAAAAAATAATATATATATATATATATATATATATATGATAAAAAATTAAAAGGATACCTCTTGGGGCATAGGTAAAATCCATTCACCACCGTCCAAGCCACTAAGACTCGAACCCAGGATTCAAGGGAGACTGTGGCACAAGCTTTCATCATCAACCACCAGGTGACTTCATTCCACGATTCTCAATTTCAATTTCATCTTTGAACGCCTCTCCCATACCCCCTTATATGTTTTCCTTAAACACTAGGGACAATGTTATTATATGTAGGGGAGAAACAAATATTATTTTTTTGTGTGAAGAAAAACATGCATAGAAGGAAAAATTCCATTAACCTTGACAATGATAACACACATTGCATACTATGAAATTGGATATCAAATAATTTTTCATGCCTTGATTCTGATTTTAATGCATGTTAATGTTCATGAGCATAGTTTTTGGAATGTTCGGTTGTCCGATGTGATTTCTCAAAGTTTACATTTTCATCCTCAAAATAAAATTTCCACAATGCACGTCTACTGGATCGTGGGTGTTAATTGGATTTATTGGGTCCCTTTCATTGTATCATAGGGTAATGGGGTCACTTTTAGGTTAATATTATTATTAAAAAACAAAAAAATACATAAAAAATTTGAAAAAAATAATGACCACATGGAGAAATGTTTTGTTCAAATTTGTGGCATCTACACTTGGGGATCGTGCCTCCACAGTTCTCTTTCCCAGACATAGGGTTTATATCTCTATTGTAGAGCTTGGAATTGACAATATGTGTGGCGTCCGACACTTGGGGATCGTGAATCCATAGTTTTCTTGCCCATAGTTAGTATTTTCAAATCTATTGTGGTTAAATGAATAAAAAAACAAACAAAAAAATAAAAAAAATTGGATACTCAACTTAAGGTTTAATTTGATTCACACATAGAACTTCCATTTTTCCACCTGAACAATAAAATGGGGCCCATTTATTTTGTGATGCACAACACTTTATCATGCTTAATTGAAATTGGATGAAATGTGACGATTAATTTTAAAAAAGGAATGTATTTGGGCATGATATATGATTTTGGAACTAGCTTGTTTTAAATTATTTTGATAGGTTTCATAAATTTTTTTGGTATGATGTCTTTGGGTGAGCAATGTGTATTAAAATGTTTTTGGAAAATGGGATTTGAATTTCATATTTGTAATATATTTTGATCGAGACTAGAAAAACTAAATTTTGGGGTTGTGATTATTAAATAAAAGTGGCTAATATTCATTGTTAATATCTTAATATTTATTTGTTTCAATGTTCATGAAAAACAATTTTAGTCCAATTCATAAATTTAACTACATTTCCCATAATTGTGAAATTCATTCTTAAAGTGTCAATTTGGGACCACTCATTAAATTGCTTGTGAAAAATAAATTGTTCATCATTTTAATTTGATATTTTTTTATATGATTCATCACTTTATTTGAACCATTTTATCTTCTAAGTCCTATGGATGAATCCCAAGGAATGATGGATATTTGTGGGCCTGAATGCAGAAATTTTCTCGAAAAAGCATAATGAGTCTAAGGTCCATCAAAAAAATGTGTGGCCCACAATTAATGCCCAATGAAGCTCAAATTTTTACAGTAGAAAGATAAATATATTTGGATCATTTTATTAAACTTTGGATAGAGCTAGTTCTGATGTTTTCATGATGATAATGGGATCTGAATTTGTGAAATAAATGATGGGCCTCACATGAATGCACATAAAGTCATCCCACCATTTCGACCCTAAATTCCAAAAGGCTGCTCCAAAATTCCTGAACTGTTTAAAGATCATAGAGGATAGATATACAACCATATTCCCCTTCTACAACCTCTCCAGATTAAGTTTTCATCAATTAAAAATTCACAGGTCAAAATGGTGGATGAATCTAGATCGTTTTGTGGTCAACTTTGTAACTTTAATTTCCATTTAATTCTTCACCCTCCTTTTGAGTCTCTTAATTGTTGGGGGGTAAATTAATTGTTGAGGGATGGAACTAAGGATCCTAATATGCCTATATAATGATCTGGGGGTTAATGGAATAAGATCTCATATTTTTTATTATCATCTTGTGTTTCTTGTTTCATTGTAAGGTTATGCTTCCAAATTTACTTTATAATCTTTTCCATTTCCATGTAAATTTCTTTTCTGTATATTTATGTTCTTAATCAACTTCTTTATGTTCTTTATTTTCCATTTCATTTATTATAACTTCATTATAACAAAGAACAATGATATATCTGTGTTGTTGTGAATTAGTTCACAAATAGGTGTAAATTTCATTCACACTCACGGAGTAGTGCTCGTTATTTCCGCGGTTTTAATTTCATCAATCCAATTATTTTTAGCCATATTACACCCACCATTGTGATTATACCATCAATTCAGGGCTAAACCTTTAATGGGTTGATTTTATAAGGATGCAATTGCTGGATTTAATGTTATTTTATGAGAGAATTGTTGTTCATTGGATAATTAATTTAATACTTCCATTCATCAGTTATTTATACTCATCATCATAACTATGTTTGAGTAAGCTAAATTAAAGTACTAAATGACCATATACCTTAGAGAGTTCATGAATTTGTTTCTATGAGTTTATAAAGGATTAGTAATTGTGTTTAGTAAGCACCAAACCAGAAAATGATGAAGTTAGTGTTATTTTTTAAGAATGGATTCATCAAGAATTAGTAGAACCAAAATTTTCTAAAGAAGTAAAATTCATTCAATCCACCCCGAGAAAAATCTTAAGATCAACCCATTTTCATTTAATTGAATTCACCTAGGCTTCTTAATTTTCATTAAAACCATCCAAAATCACAACCAAATTTGGCCACATCACAGCCCATCCTCCACCAAATCATAGCGTCTCAAGGTTACTTCTTCGGTCCATATGGATTCGACCCCAACATGTACTACATCGACCACTTTTTCCAGTAGGGTAAATTTGGGTGCAACCAAATTTTGGCACTGTATCTGATGACCCATGTAATTAATCTTAGACACTATAATTCTTTTCTCTCCCCAATTTCTCTTTTCTCGTCTCTGTTTCTCTTCTCTTTTCCCCTTTCTATTTTTTTCCGAAAATCACAATTCCAAATTTCCAAATAAATCTAATGGAGTATAATAAAGAATATCCCCTCAAATGTTCATGATGGAATCAATTAGGAAATCCAAATTGGTAATCACTATACTTTTTTAATTACTTTGATCAACCTTTGAATGAATACCCCACACCCGATAACATGACTATTATTTGTAATGATGAATGTTTAAAAGATCAATTTGCATATTTATCAAGAATGGTTGAAAAGATGAATAATTATGATGTACATGATGTACAAACAACTATCAACCCGAATCCTAAAAAAATTCTTAAATAATTGTGTGAAAAATTGCTAAAACGAATTTCGATGTTTCATCACTGAGATTAGAAATACAAATCTTTGAGACTAATGAAGAACCAATTCCCACTATGGATGTCCATTCCTCATCACAAGTAGACGAATATTTTATACCAAAGACCATTCATGAGTTTAAAAAAGAACATACCTTTGGACATGGGATAACTAATGAAGATCAATTAAATGTTGAAGGTTCTTTAAATCTGGAGGAAATTGAATTTTTGGATTCAAAAGAGGAAAATTTGATATCATGGATAGAGTTTTATGAATATAACTCCATTGATAAATTTTCTGAAGATCCAATAATTGAACAATTAGGAGAGATAAAAATAAATGAGTCCATTCCCACTCTTGATATTCAACTGGAAAATTTTCATGATGAATCATATTTTCAAAATGAACCAATTATTTTTACTTTTATTATAGAAGAAACTGATTTTGATTTAATTTTTCAATCTCCATTAATAAATCTCAATTAACCTGAGCTCAAAATTATTTTCCTTCCTTCCCTACTCAAGAATCCAATCATAGGTGATAAGAAAGACCTTGCAGTTTTAGTTCATTCTTAAAAGGAACCAATAATTTTTTAATGCTCATTGATGTCTTAGGAAATACTATAGAAGAAAATAGATCAACCATTTTAGATATTCCTTGGATTTTCCAAATCATTGAAGAATATAGGATTTTACAGGAATTAATTTTCTAAAACATATTCAATCTCAATATTATTGATGTGGAGAAATATGGGTTAACTAAAATGTTGAAAGTTGGAATTGGATAAGTTGGGGGGTTCGTGTCGAGCTAACGACATTAAACAAAAGTGATGCAAGGGAGGAAACCCATGGTTTTCATGTTTCCAATAATTTTGAATCATTTTCTTTTTCATATAATAAATTACCATAGAATGTTGACCTATTCTTATTTTATGAGTAAGGATGGGTATGAAAGGGGAGTGCCATATTCATCCGTGTCACGTGGCGTGATCTCTGAGTATTACCTTACCCATAAATTTTAAAATAAGACAATGTATCATCATTTAATTTTGTTGTCATGTTTTTCTTGGTTAAAAAATAATATATATATATATATATATAATAAAAAATTAATAGGACACGTCTTGGGTCATAGGGAAAATCCATTCACCACCGTCCAACCCGATGAGACTTGAACCCAGGATTGAAGGGAGACTATGGCACAACATTTCATCATCAACAACCAGGTGACTTCATTCCATGATTATCATTTTCAATTTTTTCTTTGAACACCTCTCCCATACCCCCTTCTATGATTTCTTTAAACACTGGAGACATTGTTATTCTATGTTGGGGGGAGAAAAATGTATGATTTTTTTTTGAATAAATACATGCATGGAAATAAACATTCCATTAAACTTGAACATGATAATACACATTTTATACTCTAAAATTGGATATCAAATAATTTTTCATGCATTGATTCTGATTTTAATGCATGTTTAAGTTCCTGAGCATAGTTTTTGGAAGGTTCGGTTGTCTGATGTGATTTTTCAATGTTTACATTTTCATCCTCTTAATAAAATTTCCACAATGCACGTCTACTGGATCGTGGGTGTTAATTGGAGTTCTTGGGTCTCTTTCATTATAACATAGGGATATGAGGGTCACTTTTGGTTTAATATGAGTATAAAAAAACAAAAAAACAAAGAAAGTTTGAAAAAAATAATGACCACATAGAGAAATGTTTTGTCCAAATTTGTGGCGCCCGTTACTTGGGGACTGTGACTTCATAGTTCTATTTCCCAGAGTTAGGCATTATATCTCTACTGTAGAGGTTGGAATTGACAATATGTGTGGCGTCCTGCACTTGGGTATCACGTCTCCATAGTTGACTTTCCTAGATTTAGTCTTTTAATATCTATTGTGGTTAAAAAAATTAAAAAAAAACAAACAAAAAAATAAAAAAAATTAAATACTCATCTTAAATATTAATGTGATTCCCACCTAGAACTTCTATTTTTTCTCCTTGAACAATAAAATGGGCCCCATATCTTTTGTGATGCACAACACTTTATCAAGATTAATTGAAATTGGATGAAATGTGGCGATGAATTTTAATAAAGGAATGGGCTTGGGCGTGTGAAATGCTTATGGAACTAGCTTGTTTAAAATGATTTTAATGGGTTTCATAAATTATTTTTGGTATGATGTCTTTGGGTGAGCAATGTGTATAAAAATGTTTTTGGAAAAGGGGATTCAATTTCCAAATTTCTAATATATTTTGCTCGGGACTAGAAAAAATCAAGTTGGGGGTGTGATTAGTCACTGAAAGTGGCTAATATTCATTTTTAATATCTTAATATTTATTTGTTTCATAGTCCATAAACATCAATTTTAGTCCAATTCAGAAATTGACCTTCATTTCCCATCATTGTGCAATTCATGCTTAAAGTGTCAATTTGGGCCCAATCAATAAATCGCTTCTGAAAATTAAATTTTTCATCATTTTAATTTAATATTTTGGTATATGATTCATCACCTTATTTGTAACAATATATCTTTTCGGTCCTATCGATGAATTCCGAGGAAAAATGGATATTTTTTCACCTAAAAGAAGAAATTCTATGGAAAAAGCATAATGGGCCTAAGGCCCATCAATCACATGTGTGGCCGAAAAACCATGCCCAATTAAGCACAAATTTTTATAGTAGAAAGTTAAATTAATGAGGATCATTTTATTTAACTATAGATAGATCTAATTCTGAAATTTTCATGATGATAATGGGATCTGAAGTTGAGAAATAAATGGTTGGCCCGACATGAATACGCATAAAGGAATCCCACCATTTAGACATACCTTCCAAATGGCTGCTCCAAATTTATTGAACAGTTTACAGCTCATAGAGGACAGATATAAGAGAATATTCTCCTTATACGACCTTTAAATATTCTTCCTTCTTCAATTAAAAACTCACACATCAAAATGGTGGACGAATCCGGCAGTTTTTTGGGGTCAACTTTGTAACGTCAATTTCCTTTTAATTATTCACCCTCTTTTTAACTATATTATTTGTTGGAGGGGGGGGGGGTAAATTAATTGTTGGGGGTGGAACTAAGCATACATATATGCCTATATATGGATCTGGTGGTGAATGGAATATGATCTCATATTTTTGTTTCTTATCATCTTGTGTTTCTTGTTTCATTGTAAGGTTATGCTTCCAAATTTCCTCTGTAATGTTTTTCATTTCCATGTAATTTTCTTTTTTGTATCATTATGTTCATAATAAACTTCATTATCATATATATATTCCATTTCATTTATTAAAACATTATTATCACAAAGCATAGTGATATCTCGTTGTTGTTGTGAATTAATTCCCACATAGGTGTGAATTTCATTCACACACACGGAGGAGTGCTCGTTATTTCTGCGGTTTTAATTTCTTCAATCCAATTCTTGTTTGCCATTTTTCTCCTACCATTGAGAGTATACCATCAATGGAGGGATAACCCTTTAATGTGTTGATCTTAGGAGGAATCAAAGGCTGGATTGAATGTTATTTTATGAACGAATTATCATTAATTGGCTAATTAATTTTAGACTTCTACTCTTCAATTATTTCTACTCTTCATCTTAACTCTTTATGAGAAATATAAATTCTAGTACTAAATGATCATATACCTTGGAGAGATCATGAATTTGGTTCTATGAGTGTATAGGGGATTAGCAATTGTGTTTAGTAAGCACCAAAACAGAAAAATATGAAGGTAGTGTTATTTATTGAAGAATTTATTCATAAAGAATTAATAAAAACAAAATTTTCAAAATAAGTAAAATTCATTCAATCCACCCCAAGCATAATCCTATGATCAAAACATTATCATTGAATTGAATTCACTTATGTTTCTTAGTTTTCTTTAAAACCATCCAAAATCAAAACGAATGTTGGCCACTTCACAGCCCATCCTCCACCAAATCATAGCATCTCAAGGATACTAATTCAGTCCCTGTGGATTCGACCCCTACATGTACTACATCGACAGCGTTTACCAGTAGGGTAAATTTGGGTGAAACCAAATTTTGGCACCATTTTCAGGGACCCATGTAAGTAATCTTAGACACTAGAATTCTTTTCTCACCCTAATTTCTCTTTTCTAATCTCCATTTCTATTATCTTTTCCCCTTTCTATTTTTTTTGATTTCTGAAAATCACAATTTTAAACTTCTAAATAAATACAATGGAGTATAATTAACAATATCCCTTCACTAATTCAGGAAGGAATCAATTATAAAATCTACATTGAGAATCACCATCATTTTTAAATTACTTTGACCAACCTTTGAATGAATACCCCAAACCCAATAACATGAATGATATTGGTAATGATGATTGTTTAAAAGATCAATTTCCATACTTATCAACAATGATTGAAAAGATGAATAATGAGGAAGTCCATTATATACAAACATCTAACAACTCTAATCCTGAAAAAATTCTTGAACAATTTTGTGAAAAAATGGCTAAATTGAATTTCGATGTGTCATTATAGAGATTAGAAATACAAAGCTTTGAGACTTATGAGGAACCCATTCCCACTCAGGATGTCCT
The DNA here is from genome assembly GCA_963277665.1 of Viscum album. Lineage (NCBI taxonomy): Eukaryota > Viridiplantae > Streptophyta > Magnoliopsida > Santalales > Viscaceae > Viscum > Viscum album. The sequence continues at coordinate 269,120,610 of OY728142.1, read as the reverse complement.
TTCCTCTTCACTAGTAGAAGAATATTTTATCACCCAAACCATTCATGATTTTATGAAAGAACTAACCTTTGGACATTGGATAACTAAATAAGATCAATTAAATGTTGAATGTTCTTTAAATTTGGAGAAAATAGAATTTTTGGATTCAATGGAGGAAAATTTGACATCATGGATTGAGTTTTATGAATATAACTGCATTGATAAGTTATTATAAGCACCAATAATTGAACCATTAGGAGAAATAAAAATAAATTATTCCATACCCATTCTTGATAATCAACTGGAAAATTTTCAAGATGAATCATATTTTCAAAATGAACCAAATTTTTCTAATTTTTTTAGAGAAGAAACTGATTTTGATTTAATTTGTCATTCTCCTTTAAGAAATTTCAATGAACCAGAGCTCAAAATTATTTTCCTTCATTCCCAACTCAAGAATCCCATCATAGATGATAAGAAATATCTTTTAGTTTTAGTTCTTTCTTTTAAAGAAACCAATAATTTTGGAATGGTCCTTGATGACTTGGGCAACACTATTGAAGAAACATGATCAACCATTTCAGATCAACCTTATACTTTCCAATTCATTGTAGAATATAAGATTTTACACGAAAAAAAATTCAAAAAAATATCCAATCTCATTATTATTTAAGTGGAGAAATATGGGTTAACTAAAATGTTGAAAGTTGGGATTGGATAAGTTGGGGGGTTCATGTCGAGATAACAATGATAAACAAAAGCGATGCATGGGAGGTAACCCATGGTTTTCATGTTCCCAATCATTTTGAATCATTTTCTTTATCATAAAATAAATTACCATAGATTGTTGACATGTTCTTACTTTATGAGTGAGGATGGCTATGAAATAGGAGCACCATATTCATCCGTATCATGTGGCTTGATCCTTGAGTAATACATTACCCAGAAATTTAGAAATAAGACAATGTATCATCAGTTTATTTTATTTTTATGTTTTTGTAGGTTAAAAAATAATATATATATATATATATATAATTAAAAATTAACAGGACACATCTTGGGTTATAAGGAAAATCCATTCACCACCGTCCAAGCCGTTGAGACTCGAACCCAGTATTGAAGGGAGACCGTGGAAAACGCTTTCATCATCAATCACCAGGTGACTTTATTCCATGATTCTCATTTTCAATTTCCTATTTTAACACCTCTCCCATAGCCCCTTCTATATTTTCATTAAACACTGGGGATAATGTTATTCTATGTTGTGGGGAGATAAAAAATTATTTTTTTGTGAATAAAAACATGCATGGAAAGAAAAATTCCATTAACCTTGAACTCAATAACACACATTTCATATTTTGAAATTGGATATCAAATAATATGGCATGCCTTGATTCTAATTTTAATGTAATTTTAAGTTCATGAGCATATTTTTTTGGAAAGTGCGGCTGTCCGATGTGATTTTTCGATGTTTAAATTTTTATCCTCTTAATAAAAATGTCACAATGCATGTAAACTAGATAGTGGGTGTAAATTTGAGTTCTTGGGTCCCTTTGATTAATTGCATAGGGTTCTGGGGTATCTTTTAATTTAATTTGAGTATAAAAAAAAGTTGAAAAAAACTAATGACCACATAGAGCAATGTTTTATCCAAATATGTGGCGTCCGACACTTGTGGATCGTGACTCCATAGTTGTCTTTCCCAGAGATAGGCTTTATATCCCGATTTTAGAGCTTGGAATTGACAATATGTGTGGTGTCTGACACTTTGGGATCCTGAATCCATAGTTGTCTTGCCCAGAGTTAGTCTTTTCATATCTATTGTGGTTGAAAAAATAATAAAAACAAACAAAAAAATCAAAAAAAAAGTGGATACTCATCTTAAGGTTTAATGTTATTCCCACCTAGCACTTCCATTTTTCCCATTGAACAATAAAATGGTCCCTATATCATTTATGATGCACAATACTTTATCATGCTTAATTGAAATTGGATGAAATGTGGCGATTAATTTGAAAAAAGGAATGGGAATGGGTTTGTGTTTTGGATATTCTTATTGACCTAGGTTGTTTTAAATGATTTTTATGGGTTTCATAAATTTTCATTGGTATGAGGTCTTTGGGTGAGCAAAGTGTATTAAAATGTTTTTGGTAAAGGCGATTCGAATTTAATATTTGTAATATATTTTGCTCTGGACTAGAAAAACTCAAGTTGGGTGGTGTGATTAGTCACTAAAAGTGGATAATATTCATTTTTAATATCTTAATATTATTGTGTTTCAAAGTTCCTAAACATCAATTTTAGTCTATTTCTGAAATTGAACTTCATTTCTTGTCATTGTGCAGTTCAAGCTTAAAGTGTCAATTTGGGACCACTCAATAAATTCCTTTTGAAAAATACATTGTTCATCATTTTATTTTCATATTTTTTATCTCATTTATCACTTTATTTGAAACATTTTATTTTTTATGTTCTATGGATTAATCCCAAGGGAAGATGGAGATTTTTGCGCCTGAATGCAGAAATTTTCTGGAAAAAGAATAATGGGCCTAAGGCCAATCAAAAAAATTTGGGGCCCACAAACTAAGCGCAATGAAGATCAAATTGTGACAGTATATAGATAAAAATATGCGGATCATTTTATTAAACTATGGACAGAGCTAATTCTGATTTTTTTCATGATGATAATGGGATCTAAAGTTGAGATTTAATTGGTGGGCCTGACATCAATGCACATAAAGTCGTCCAACCATTTCGACCATAACTTCCAAATGGCTGGGCATAATTTCCTGAAATTTTTAAATCACATATAGAACAGATGAAAGAGAATATTCACCTTTTACAATTCTTCTGGATTCTACTTTATTCAATTAAAAATTCACACATCAAAATGGTGGATGATTCTGGCTGGTTTTGTGGTTAACTTTGTAACGTCAATTTCCTTTTAATTCTCCACCCTCTTTTTTACTCTCTTAATTTTTAGGGGGTAAATTAATTGTTGGGGGTTCACCTAAGGCTTCTAATATGGCTATATAAGGAGCTGGTGGTGAAAGGAGTAGAATATCATATTTTTTTCTTATCATCATGTGTTGCTTGTTTCATTGTAAAGTTATTCTTTCAAATTTCCTTTGTAATGTTTTCCATTTCCAAGTAAGTTTCTTTTTTTATCTTTATGTTCTTAATCAACTTATATACCTTTTATATTTTACATTTCTTTTATTAAAACATTATTATCACAATGAATGGTGATATCTATGTGTTTTTGTGAATTACTTCACACATAGGTGTTAATTTCATTCACACACACGGAGGAGTGCTGGTTATTTCCATGGTTTTAATTTTTCAATCCAATTCTTGTTAGTCATCTTCTACCCACCATTGAGAGTATACCATCAACAGAGGGGTAACCATTTAATTGGTTGATCATAGGAGTATGCAAAGGCTGGATTGAATGTTATTTTATGAACAAATTTTTGTGAATTGGATAATTAATTTAATACTTCCATTATTTAGTTATTTCTACTCTTCATCTTCACTACGTTTGAGCAAGCTAAATTCATGTAATAAATGACCATATCCCTTGGAGAGATCATGAATTTGGTTCTCTATGTGTATAGAGAATTACTAATTGTTTTTAGAAATCACCAAACCAGAAAATGTTGAAGGTAGTGTTATTTTTGAAGAATGGATTCATCAAAAATTAATAAAACCAAAATTGTCTAAAGAAGTAAAATTCATTCAATGCACCTAGACTATATTACTAATATCAGCCAATTTTCATTGAATGGACTTCACTTAGGTTTCTTAGTGTTCTTTATAACCATCAAAAATCAAAACCAATGTTATCCACTTCACAGCCCATCATCCACCAAATCATAGCGTCTCAAGGTTACTTCTTCGGTCCATGTGGATTCGACCCCTATATGTACTACATTGACCACTTTTACCAGTAGGGTAAATTTGGTCACAACCATCCATCTATGATAATTCTATAAAATACTATTATCTAATGATTAGTCTCACACAATGTCCTACTTCTCAAAGATACTACACTCAAGTGACACCTCAATTACGTGATAATTATTTACATAATATGTATAAATGATGATAATTATTTAAATTCAATATCATAACATAATTAAATCCAATTAAAATGTAGAATAAAATTAAATCAATTATCATTAATAGATTATAGGTCTTAATATTCATGTTTTAGATCTTATGGAATCTATTTAATAAATTATTGTAATTTATGTAGAAATTCATAATATGTAATTTATATTCATGAATAAAATAGGGAGTAAAATAAACAAATACAATCGTCATATATGTAATCATGATGTGTATTATTTATACATAATTCATATTTTATGAGATTATAAACTGTATATAACATTGCATTTCTTTTTGTAAACTCAATAACAAGATAGATTTTTAATATTCATTATTATATCCAATATATATTCAATCATATTTCACTTTTATATGAATGTTTAATAAAATATTGGTATCCTAAATTTAAACATAATATTTATGACCTATTAATATTTTTTTTAATCATACAAAATATCGTAAATTTAAAATTATTTAAACATTGATGAAATCAATTATAAAAAAATCATTTTCAAAATCTTAAATAATTTCGCAATCAAGGCCCCTAAATGGATAATTTCATATTAAATATAAACTAAACGACATTAAATTTTATTATTGAAACATTTATATTTAGTCTTGATTTTCTATATATGGACGCAATATATTATCAATAACATTTCGAAATAAGAATTTTATAAGTATCTTTTAAGTCATAAAATATAATTTCAACGGTTTTCTATGATTAATATATTTATTATGGATAATAAATTATTAAATGTATCCTAAACTTTAATTAATTATTAAGAAATATTTTAAAATTATTTTATTCCTGAAAAAGTATAAAGGAGACAAATATCACAATCATCCAATTTAAATAATTTTAAAAAAATAGATTTTAAAGTCAATTAATAAAAATATTAAATTATATTTTTCTTATAATTATATTTTTCAACATATATTACATTATAATTTTAATACTTCTTCATTATCAATAAAAATTTATGATTACTAATCTTATTAAAGTGACATATCCACTAGGAAACTGCCTATAATATTTGATGATATAACTAATATTTTCATGAGGATTCATGCATGTATTTTATGGCATGAATTCATTACTATATCACAACAAAATATCGTATATTGTATGACACAATATGTGAAAAAATAAAGGATTTATATAAAGTCACTTACTAAAATATTTTATATTATATGGTATGACTATATTACAAGTTATGATATAATATTTCATTTCGCAAATTAATGAAAACAGTATCTATTTTTTGACTATATGTAATATGATACATAATATTATACCCAAAATTATTATTTAAAAATTCTTTTCACAAATAAAATGACATGTACATTTTTTGATACTACTGTTTGGTATCAATGGATCGATCAACACTTTCTAAATGCATTATATTTCATTATAACCATAATTAAAAAGAACACCAATCATTAAAATAGAAACAATATAAAATATAAATGATGAACCTATACATTATAGATTGTTTTTTGTTACCATCTATTAATTCTTGAGGATTTTATCTAGGAAAATACATTGGTCCTCTCCCTATATGGGGTATTCATAGATCAATATAACCCACACAAAAATCATATTAGATTATAGCTAATTGTATGGAATTCTAGTATCTCTTAATATTCAGGAAATTATTAGGATAATAGATTCCTGACTGGGAGAGTATATTATAAAAGGCATAAACTTTTATTGCATACTCATCTCAATGGTAAAGCCTACATTATATAAGATTAAGTATTATCATTGTTCTTATAAATTCACTTAATATTTTCATATCAAATAATTAAATTTCATTAATTGTAAATCATGTCACAATTAATGGATTCAATTCCCATAAATTGTCTTCATTCAAAAGAAAAATATTTTTTATATCCATTAATGTTATTTTTTTACCATATAACTTTTAATGTTCCACTACCAGGAAATTAATTTTTAACCATCATATAAATAATACAAATGGATTCAATATATCAAATAATTTATTATTTTTAATATTTATTTGAATGTATTTAGTATTATTTGTCTATGTTTGTGGGATAATATGATATAATTTTCTTTGTAGTCTTCTTTATCTAAGGAATCTGATATTACATGTATTTTATGTATGTAATGCAACATTGAATGTAGATATCCTTCATTTTGATATCATCATGGCAATAAAAAATATAATTTAAGGATTAACTCTACTAGTTCTCATTCCTCTTAATGTCCTTAATGATTTTATTGTGGTCAATTGGTGGATTGTTGAAAAAATATCAGGGTTAGAGATATTTTTCCTTTCCTATGACTCTTTTAATAATTTATCATTCATTTATTTAAATAAAAACCCATTGTTGGGTTATTTCATGAGGAATATTTTAAGTAATTTTTTACTTTTGGTTATATGGTTATATTGATCCATTTTTAAGCGCCAATTATCTTGTAATTTAGAGATTCAGGACATTTATATTATACTATGTTACATGATTAGGTAATTTTTATTTATTTTTTATCTCATTTCTTTTATGAGGCCTGTAAATTAGATTTTATGGTCATTAAGACATATTTTATTTTTCCTTAATAGGTTTGTATGAGTTTTCTAGCATCAAATTTGAAAATAATGGTATTCTTTCAATATCCATTGTATTTTATTTTCATTTCTAAAAAAATAATTAAATTATATATTATGAAATTATAATTAAAATATGAGTTTAACATTATGATTCCATGTTGTTGGGCCCCAATTATTTTGAATAATATAATTAGAATATTTTAATGTGAAATGGTTGGATGATGACATCAAATGGGTTATTTTTATAAGATAATGAATGGGTAATTAACATGATATATTTTTTCAATGTGTTAACAAATTAGTCTTTTTTTCAATCCACCTTGATTTCATATGAGTCTATTTTCAACATATTAATTTTAGTTTATATATTTAATATTTTACTCAATCTATCAATATTAGTTATGATATTTCCAGGACTACGATAAATCTTTTATAACGAATACTCTCTAACGAATGGGATCACCCAATCATGATTCCATAATGGAAATATTTTTTATTGGTTTCATTGATATTAAATAATGTATCAATTATTTATTTATAGTTTCATGTATTCCCATATATAGCCTACTATATCTCTCTATTATTCTTCAGTTTTACCTGGGATATAAATAATTTATTGGTTGGTATTTAAATTCATTACATTAATCAGTATTTTAAAAAACATTTTTATACTGAATATAAAATCTAGTCTATAGTTTTAATATCTCATTTTGTATTTTTATATTCATTTCATTAATTCTTTTCAAACTATGATGATTTTTTCACATTATTAATGGAAAAATATAGAATTAATAATCCTATCATTCTCAGTTTACACTCACTCATTTTATATATTAGTTTGTGGTATGTAGATTCATCTATAGATGAAATAGGTTAAGGGAACATGTCTCCCAATTTTGACTATAAAATGTATCTATAAAAGGAAATTTATAGTAGTGGGTTATATATGGTGGGTGATAATAAATTATGAAGAGATGGAGACGATAATTTATTATTTGTATTTTGGTAAGATTGTTTTTTGATTTGTGGATATTATGGACATTTTATCTATTGTTATTTTATTATTATTTACTTTTAGGAATAATTTATCTAATTTCGTTTAAATTCATATTGATTTTATATATATATATATATTAGTAAATTAACAGTATAGATTTCTTTATATACATTTATTGATATTTTTATATTATAATTTTCATTTATAAATTTTGACAAAATAGAATTTGTATATTTTAATTTTCAATCATAATATTTTTATGGACATTACATATTCAATTTATAGTATAATTATATGTTATATTATTAGGGGGTGCCTAATAATGAGATTGTTCCCAAAAGTAAAATGGTTGATATCCATGACTATTATGTTGGCCTTTGATGGTCAAAAATGTTATTTAATACTTGTATCATACTGTCTGGGGTGTTGAGAAAGAATACACAGTTTTGAATATTAAATAATGATATCAAAAACCAATTTGAATTTTCTATTTAGGGTCTTATGGTATATAGGATATATGGTCAATAGAAATCAATTGGTGAATTAGGAAGGAAACTTTAGCCGATATTAATAGTTATGAGTATTGTCCTTTGATGGGTCTTTTGGAATTTTTTTTATTTATATCATAATTTTTAAATTATTTAAAATATTTTTATATTTTAACAATGGTTTCTATAAAAAATTTAATCTAAATATTTAACATGTTTCTATACTGGTAGAAAGAAATTAATGAAATTTCATTTTTTACTACAATTACTAATGGTTAAAATATTGTGTATTTGAACAATTAATATTACTCTAGGGAATCTAGTGAATGTTTCCTGATATGACTATAAAAAAATAAAAATCATACTACATGATTTTGGGAAATTAAATAACATATTTCCAAATTATTCATACCCCATAACCACAAAGGTTTAGTTTATTTAGAGATAAGATACATCATTAACTTATTACATGTAAAATATTTTATATATATCACAATGTTCTAAACTCAATGAAAACATCTTATACATGTCATAATTAATATCATTATATAAAACTATAAAAAATAAACATTAGAAAGAGTGAAATTAGATAATTTGTAAGGGTAAAGATCTCTATATTAATATATGATTATATGGAGTAATATGATAATAATAAGAATAAAAGATTGTGATGATAACATATTGTGTTGACATTCAATCATACATATATCATTAATCATGTCTCATGTGTCATATCAAGAATATATTTTATTTGAAATGGGATGAATCTAAAGATTGTGGAATCATCATTAAACAATCATGATCCTTAAGATCATATCATTTGAATATGAAAATTTCATATGTATTCTAAATAGATTATAAACAAATAAAATCATTAAATTATTCATTGATCATTGTAAATACCATCATCACACATTGGAGAGTGTACCGTAAATTATTAGTTTCACCCTTGAATCAATTTTCATCCCTATAATTGGTTTATAAATTATTCTCTTGTTTTCATCTCATGAGAAATCAATCATTAATAAATGAGTTAAATTTCATTAATAAGACAAAATATCACTTGATTAAAACAATATATATGTGATCCAAATGATCATAAAATCATACATCCATTCATCATTACATAACTCATATAAATTAAATGTGTTTCCAAATTATTTCATTATCACATAATCGTAAACCACCCTTAAAAATAACATGGATGTTATCATTTCATCATATTCAATGTCAATTCCAACTAAATTTAAAGGATGTTAACCAATAACAAAATTACCATTAAAATAATATTCATAACAATTTTAAAAAATATTATAAAAATATTATATTCTTTTTATAATTTTTTTTAGAAAAATTAATAGAATATTGGGAAAACATATTAAATTTAAAATATTCATGGAATCATATAATGGAATCTTCATCTCAAATAATTATCCTGGAATCATGAAATTTTGTTTTTTTATATAAAAATTAAAATACATATTCCTTTCAAAATATTTTTATGAATTTGTTCATAATTAATTCAAAAAGACTATAAAAGTTCAATTCCAATATATTTAAAACTAAATAATATGGAATAATATGGAATTAATATATAGTTTGATCATAAATATTTCATTATTGATACCAATTTAAAAAAAATTGGTAAACAAGTAAATTTTTTCCAACCAAAAAGGAAATAATGTTTAATTTTTATAAAAACAATTTGTCATATGTCCTCATTTGAAATGTGATGAGAGTGAAATAGAAAATATGAAAATACTAGAAATAAGTATTCTATAAAAAATATATGGTGATTTATATATATGTAAACTATTATTCCCTCAAATGATTTTAAATCATTAATAATCATAATTTATAATTGATATTGAATTCTAATACCTTACCCAAGGTTCTAATATTTTTTGAAATAATTATTAAAATCATTATTAATAAATATAAATTTATTTCTGATTGAAACATTTTCCATATTAAAATTATTATATATTAATTACATATTTATAATTTCTAATAACGAATTTATTTATAATTCCACATTAAAATCAAAATTTGGGTGTTAATTTTTTAGTTTCTCACACAAGTTCTTATTCAAATGTTCTACCCCTTGGAATTGGTCATTGGTTTCATCATTAATAGAATATTACTAACGTAATTAATTTCATATTTTTTCATTATATATATTTTTAATAAAAAAATATAATCTAGTGATTATAGATGAAAATCATGTCTTTTAGACATGGTAATTCATTACAAAGATTTTTTTATTTTTTTCATTATCCAATGTATTAAATGAAGGAAGTATGAATATTAATATATCACTGTAAAATCACAATAATCTAATAAATATCATGTATAAACATATAAAATCTATTTATATGACCATCCAGGTCTGGAGGAAAAGAAAATTGAGTCACATCACTTCATAGAGATAATATTCCACATGTATATAGGGGTGAAATTATCATTTCTCATAAAGTGTAATGGATATAAAAAATTGTAGTACAGTTAAAACATGGATTTTTATTTTCATCCTTTTTTCTAGTTTATCTTTGAAAGTTTTGTTTTTCATTTCATTTCTAAGTAAGAATTTGTTACATTTTTAGTAATTCCTTTGTATATTATTGGTCCCTTGTTTGTTCTTTCATTGCATTGTGATTTTGTGGTGAAAATGGAAATTTATTTCTTGACAGTAGTTGGCATATGTTTGGATCACATTTCGAGGAAATCACATGACCAAACAATGGAAACTGTGGGAGCCTTTGGATGTCTCTGGTCATGGGGCGCACATCCCATACATGGTTAGGAAAACTGTGTGGAATGTGGGTTTGGTTATATGATATTGAATAGAACCATATCACACAATTTGCACATATATTCCAAAACTTTGTGTCCAAACCTTTTGACTTCCCCTGTTGTCTAGTATGGGGTGTGTGATTGCCACATAGTTTGGGAAACAGTGTTTCATAACCATTCAGAATCACTGATCATTAAAATTTTGATTTTTCCTTTCTACCCTATTGATATTTTATACCTATAACACCTCCCTACTAGTTTCCATGGTTAGTGAACCCTAAATTGATCTCCTACCTTCTACTCCTAGCCTCCTCTTCTCTCCCAAGGGTTGATTGTAGATATTTTCTTAAGGTTTTACGGTGATATCTGAGGAAAATATCATCTTTTCTTCTTTTACATCATTCTTCTACTATTATATTTTGATTTAATCTAATATATTGGTCTTTTATATCAATAGATAATTTTTTCCTTCATTTATGAGGAGGGTTTTTTCTTCTTGGGGTTTATATTATTTTTTCTTTCCTCATGGAACATTGTGGAATTATTTTTTGATGGCATCATTGAAGCGCTTGTGGTTTAAGGTTGATTTCCATTTCCCCATTCCATTAAAATTTATGAATTTTTAGTTTCATTCATTTAACATGTTTAATATAAATTAATTATTTATTAATTATTTTTGAAATAATCTTTTCATGAGAAAAGAATCATCTTGAATAGTATGGATGTGTATTGTTATGGGATGCACAGTAAGTGTTTGATAAATTGCATGGTGGGATTTCAATTGTGGAATATAAATTTTCAAAATTGATAGGATTTTATATTGTATTGGTGGAATTTATAATTTTTGATTGGATTTATTATATGTATTTATAAATGGTTTGGACTTGAAATTGTTGTGTGATTGGTTCTTTGAAATTGGATTGACATGTCGTGATTGTTTGTGGCATGTTTTTTTCATTTGGATAATTGTGTTTATTTAATGTGATGTGATTGATAAAAATTTATTTTTTTAAAATATTATGAGATTGAAAAATGTGTACTTGAAAATTTTTTGAATGGTGGATTTGGTTATTTGGAAAAGGGTTTTTTCTTGTAGGGTGTTTGTGGCCGGTTTTTTTTTGTAAAATTTTATAATCCGGAAAATTATCCTTAGAAAATTAACATTACTTAGTTATTTTGATATTTATTGGTTTCCATGATGATATGATCACTTATTATCTAATAGTTTTTAGTAAATAGATTCTTCTTTGGGATGATTCATGTATGGATTTTGTGATGTTTCGTATGTATAATATGTTGGGTATCGAGACTGTGCAGTAGAAGCCGATGGGTCCAGATTTTAAAAAATTTATGCTTCTCCAGAGTGACATAACCCTATCAACTCTGGTGATATTGTCCCGGCTTGGTCCAAGGATCTCGCAAGGTTCTTAAGGAGCACAAAAATTAAACTAGAACATTTACCTTGTTCAGAATTGACGTGCAGGATGCCGAAGATAGTTTCTCAAAGACTCTGACGTCGAAGCCCTCAAGATCGTCCACACACTCCTCGCAAATCTTCTCGTGTGCCATTCGTCAATATCCGGGTGCTAGCGCAGATCTTCGACGCAAACTTCAACGTAGTGATGATCACCGCAAACTAGCATCCTTGATCCGTGGAGGAGGAACATGAAGAACTTGCTAGTTTGAGAGAGTCTTTCTCCAGAACATAGGAGGAGAGAGAGGCCCTCAATTCCAACGGATGAATCGTGTACATGGGAGAGCCTCTATCTTACTATATATAGGGAATATCTAAAATACGCGGTAAGGGTTCACGACCCCCGTGTATTAAACATTCACTATATATATTATAAATAATTATTTATAACAAATTAAATTATTCAATAAATAATATTTATTATTTATCACTGAACTACAATATATATAGATATATATATTACGTGATAAACACGAGTCTAACTCGACTCGCACCTCTTGATAATATTAAACGAACCCAAGATATAAATATATATCTGATTAATATTTATCTACGTATTTACTTAATCACTCATAAATACATGTTATAAATAAATTCAACAAATTATTCCAAACTTGAATAATAAAATAATTTATTTATTACTTGGTGATCCATAGGACTTGGATAATAACAAGACCATGTGGTGGGTCCCACCAAGTCGTATAATCCAATTCATCAGAATAGGGCAGATTCTTAAAGCGCTTTTGTGTGTGACCCTCTAGGCCCTTATCACAATAGCAGTGAATAATATAACCAACTTAGAGTGGGGTCTAGCAACCCATCGAGGCACCTATAGGGATAAGGCAAAGTCAAAGCAACAACTGCCTTCCTACGAACATGGTCCGTGTAATATAATCTCTTCGTCATCGATATCTCAATAAATCATAATGCATATGTAGTGTCATCATTCTTTATTTACTTTATTTTGTTTGTTGATTTGTCCAGAAGACCTTACCTTCCACTACCAGGGCCATGAATTTAATGAAGGTGGAACCATCCTAATCATTCAGGCCCGAGATATCTCTTCCTAAACACGGAATCCACAAATCCTTTCTCGATCATTCAATCAATTCCATGCCATTAGTGACGTACTCGATATAAACTACCACACCACGACTTGTCAACATGGTTTTCACCATATATAAAATGTACAAAATTAAATGGAATTCATTGATAATGATCTCAAGTCAGGAGACCATTACACATGTCCGTAGATAGGAATGACCAATGACACCAAAAACATGTGGTGTTTCTATTAAGCAGTTTTTTCCACATGATCTCATTAGCTAGATATCATCAAGTGAGAACATCATGAGATGAATTCTCAATGCATATGAGCCCCCAGCACAAGATGGTTACACATTATCTGTGTCCTTTCATAATGATGTAACTGGACCATAGGACATTACTTTAAGATTACTGTCACGGCATCTCAGGGTTCTCATTATAGCCTAGGACCTTCTATAACAATTTGATGCAACAGGTAATCTAAGGGCATTTCCATTCATAAAGTCGATGAAGAAGTATCTACACTATAATGGCAAGACAAACACATGTATAAAACAACCTGAATACATGTAACAGTAATCAAAGTACAATATATGTTGGGTATTGGGAACCCACTTTCAAAACCCCCACTTACACTATATCCAACTACTAAAAGGTTTCAATCCGCTAGCTCTCACATGTGAATCATGCTTCTGTTGAGAAATGGCTTTAGTCATGGGGTCTGCCACATTGTCCTCTGTGGCTACTTTTCTAACTGTCACTTCACCTCATTGAGTAAAATCCCTTAAGAGATGAAACTTCTGAAGAATATGCTTTTTCCTCTAGTGAGACTTGGGCTCTTTGGCAAGAACCACTACAATAGTATTTTCACAATATACTGGAACAGGGCCTGCAATGCTAGTTAAAACACCAATGTCTGAGATAAAGAAACATATCCAGACTGCTTCCTTTGCTGCATCGGAAGCCACAATATATTCGGACTCTGCTGTAGAATCAGCCACCACAACTTGCTTTGAGCTTCTAAAGCTCACTGCACCACCATTCAGGAAAAAGATGAAGCCTTACTGCGATTTCATATCACCATAATCTATCTAGAAACTAGCATCAGTGTATCCCCTCGAAACTTGTTCCTCTTCTCCTCCATACACCAGGAACATATCCTTAGTACACCTCAAGTAATTCAGAATAATTTTAACCGCTGTACAGTGTATCTCTCTTGGATTGGCTTGGTATCTACCAACGATTCTTAAAGAAAAGGCAACATCAAACCTAGTACATAGCATGTCATACATGATAGAACCCACTGCCGAAGGATAAGGGACTCTACTAATTCTCTCAATCTCCTCCTGTGTTTGTGGACACACTTTATTGGAGAGATTTACACCATATGACATTGGAAACAATCCTCTTTTGGATTGTTCCATATTCTACCTTTTCAGTACCTTGTCAATATATATACTTTGACTTTGGCCAAGTATCCTTTGTGATCTGCCTCGATAGATATTGATCCCTAGGATGTAGGATGCTTCACCAAATTCTTTCATGGAGAAGCATTCATTTAACCATGTCTTAATAGACTTTAAGACTTGCACCTCGTTTCCCATGAGTAATATTCCGTCAACATATAAAACTAGGAAAATGATAGCATTCCCTTCAACCATTTTATAAAAACAAGGCTCGCTTTCATTTTTGACAAAACCAAAATCTCTTATGTCCTCATCAATTCATACAATCCATGATCTTGATGCATGCTTAAATCCAAATATGGATCTCTGAAACTTTCATACTTTATTGGCATTCTTTGACTTAACAAACCCTTCAGGTTGAGTCATATAGACTTCTTCAACCAACATCCCATTTAGAAAAAGCAGTTTTCACATCCATTTTCCAAATTTCATAATCATAAATGGATTCTATTGCAAGCAATATTCTGATTGATTTATGCTTTTCCACTGGTGAGAAGGATTCATCATAGTCAATGCCTTGACGTTGTCTGAAACCCTTTGCAACCAGTCTTTCTTTAAAGGTATTAACCTTACCATCCATGTCCATCTTTTTCATGAATACCCATTTGCAACCAATGGGTTTTATATCAACTACAGGGTATACAAAAATCCAAACATGATTTTGGTACATGGACTCCATCTCAGAATTCATGTCTTCTTTCCATGTACCATCTTCTTTTCCTAATACTTCTTCCTTGTAGGTTAGAGGTTTATCATCCTCAAGGATTATTGTGTCACCTGACTTGGTGACAAGAATACCATAATGCTCTGGTTCTCTATCCTCTCGTGTAGACCTACGCAGTATCTGTGTCTCAGAAACAATTTCTTCTTCCACTTTCTCTTGTGGAGATTGTTCCTCTACCAAATCTTGTGCATCTAGAGCATTAACTTCATCGAAGTCAATCTTAATCCCACTAATTCCCGTAGAAATGTGAACCCATTCTAGAAATGTGGCGTATCTTTCCACAATGACTTTTCTATCTAAAGTTTTATATATGTAGTATCCTCTAGTTTCCTTATGATAACTTATAAAGATGAACTTAGTGCTTCTGGATTCTAATTTGTCACTTGGTAAAGTCTTGAAAAAAGCCTCACACCCCACACAAGAATGTGTGTTAGATTGGGTTTCTTTCCATACCATAACTGATATGGAATCCCATATGCAGCTTTAGTTGGGACTCGGTTAATGGTATATGCTGCTGTCTGTATGGTGTATCCCCTAAAGGATAATGGAAGCGTTGTATGACTCATCAGTGATCTGACCATGTCAACCAGGGTCCTATTCCTCCTTTCATTAACACCATTCCATTGTGCTGTGTAAGGAGGAGTGAGTTAGGATACGACCCCACACTCCTTCAAGTGATCAATGAAAGCTTGGTTGAGATATTCTCCGCATCGGTTTAAGCGGAGTACTTTTATATTCTTACCAATTTGGTTTTATACTTCATATTGGTATTCCTTAAAGAAACGAAAGGAATATAACTTATACGTCATTAAGTAGATATCGCCATACCTACTATAATCATCGGTAAAAGGGATGAAGTATAGAAAAACACCCCTTTCACTTACTGGAAATGAACCACATACATCGGTATGTATTAATTCTAGTACTGCATTGGCTCTTTCTCACTTTCCTGAGAAAGGTGCTTTGGTCATCTTTCCTTGTAAACAAGCTTGACATACATCTAAGTGTTCTAACTATACCGATTCTAGATACCCTTCTTGATGTAATCTTTGTAATCACTTCTCGTTTACATGACCAAGCCTGAAGTGCCATAGGCGTGTGT
The DNA here is from genome assembly GCA_963277665.1 of Viscum album. Lineage (NCBI taxonomy): Eukaryota > Viridiplantae > Streptophyta > Magnoliopsida > Santalales > Viscaceae > Viscum > Viscum album. The sequence continues at coordinate 269,103,851 of OY728142.1, read as the reverse complement.
TATTTGAGTCATGTTGGTTGTTTTTGTCATTGATAGCCATTGCTGAGTTTTCTAGTTCTAGTATATATAAACCATTGTTATGATGTTCCATACTATAACATATGTTTCCCTATAAAAGAGACAACTTTTATTTCTAACCTTGAAATAAAAACCCATAGTGTCTAAACATGAAACAAATATAATGTTTCTAGTAATAGACAGTACATAATATCAATTTTTTAAAACAAGAACCAAACCAGTTGGTAAAGTAAAATGATAGTCTCCTATTGCCAAGGCCGCTAGACATGCACCATTTGCAGCTTGGAGATCCACTTGACCTTTTGCAATCTTCATAAACCTACTTGGTTCCTGTACATGAATAATAATGTGTGAACCACATGACATATCCAATACCCAACTTGTAGATAAAGATATATTGCATTCAATGACAAAAATACCTGAAGCAGAAGTGACAACTTTCTTCTATTTCCCACATCTACAATTCTTCTTCTAGTGGCCTTTCTTGCCACTTCGAAAGAAGACAGCTTCATACTCATTACTTTTCCTCTGAATCTTTGGCTTCTTTGCAGGACGATGCATTGGTGTATTTGGCCTTGACTTGGCCTTAGACCCCTTTGCCTTGCCCTTGTTTTTCTTGTTCACCATAAGGACTTAGGTATTGGTGTTTTTCATGTCCTTATCATCTTATATAACTAAAGCCAAAAGATCCAAGAGCGACTTTCTCATATCATTTATATTATAATTTACTATGAAAGTCGAGAATCTTGACGGTAAATAGGCAATAATTAGATCCACTGCTAGTTCTTGGTTCAGTTTGAACCCAAGGGCTTCAAGCCTCTCAATATACCCAATCATCTTGAGTATGTGAGGACCGTCTTGGTGCCCTTCTTCTAGCCTGCACTTAGAAATCGCACTTGATATCTCATACCATTCTTGCCTAGCCCTCTCCTCAAATAGTTCTTGGATATGTGAAAGCATCTTGTAGGCGTCCTCTTCTTCATGTATTTTTCTCAATTGGCTGGACATGGATGACAACATGATGCATTGTACATCAAGCGCATCGTCTACATGATTTTTCCACTTATCTTTCTCAGTCTTCCTTTCCCCCTGTGGGGATTCAGCAGGAATTGGGGATTCCAGCACATATAACTTCCTTTCTTGGCGTAGTACTATGAGCATGTTCCTGTACCACTCCTGGAAGTTATTGCGAGTCAGGTTATTTTCTTTATCCGATATTGATCGCAGTGATTAAGTACTAGTGGTGATGGTGATTTACATTTTGAATCTATATTAGATAAACATTTAGCAGTTAGTACTTTGTCTTGATTACCTTTTTGACATTTTCTAAATAATAAATCATTATATCATTTAATGTCTCCCACTATTTTAACGAACAATAATAGCCCTCACCATTAGATTAAGAATACTCTATCGCTTGAGAATTCTAGTGGAAAGGATCCTCGAAACCTCTTTCGTAGTCTACAAGCTTCGGCTACAACACTACATAGAGGGTTTCAAGGTAGGCTCTATGCTGGCCAACCACTTTTTCTTGTGGTTCCTTGTGTTGTTGAGTAAAATCCCATATTTTGGAATCTGAACACGATTCCTTCAACCTCTTTCCTCTAAAGTGATAGCAAGATATCTATATCTAATCCATGACTACTCACTTTAGTTAAGTCAACCCATTTCTCACATGGAAACGCCACGGTAGTAATAGGCACTCTCAACTGAGGCTGATGAGCACCCAAACAGCCGGTTTTGTTTAGATGTGAGAAATGGAAGGCATTTTGGACTTAATATAGCTTTGAGGTAATTTTTTAATATTATTTGATGAATATAATCCTTTTCTATTAATTATGTTGAAATAGGGTTGTCGCGCTCACAACTGAATATGCAATTGAAAATTTATTCATCACAGCTTTATGCATTTTTTCTTGTTTTCTATCCTATGTGATCATGCAATAATCATGCCGACGCATAAAATAATAAACTGTGCATAATGTAAATCATGCATTCCGACTGGTCTTGAGCATTCTATAATGATTGATTGATAACTGACCAATCATCACCGAGGGGCTTCCATACCTGAGTCGATACATGACTCGTGTTGCTGCTGGCCCTAGTGCAAAGCGTCCAACTCCTATCTGGACTACCGCCTCATCATTGCGGGGTCTGCCTCTTGGATCGTCACCGAATAAATACAAATATACTCGCACGTAGGCGAGGGGGTCTGGGGTACAACATACAGGTGGTGCAATGGATACGCATGCCCTTATACATATTTGAATTAAAAGACGATTCACAGTCCGTCATTTATCTAATTAAATATTACAATCATCACACGCATTGAATAAATAATTAAATAAATAAATACATGCCAGACATACACAGGTCAGTCAATAGCTCAAGACCAGTCGGGGTGAATGCACAATAAAATTAAATTGAAATAAATTTAAATTATGTGAGGGTGTTATAATAAATTAAATGAATTTGATTAAATTCAAATAATTTATTTTATTGGTTCCATTTGATTAATTTAATTTTAATTCCAAAAATATAATTAAATTAAAGAATTAATTTAATTCTAACCAAAAATTAAATTAATATTTTTCAGATTAAAATAATTTGAACCCCTAAATTAATTCCAATTAATTTAATTTATAAAACTAAATTAATTAAAATTAATTTAGTGTAGGGTTACCTCGAGCCGGAGAGGAGTCTGGCGGGACTGCGTACCGCCGCGAGATATCATCCTGGAACCACGGCGTGACCGCGGAATGACAGCGGCATCCAACGATTCCTGCGACGGCTGTATCTCCCAGCATCCCGCTGCTCTGGTGAAGGTCTGGGGTGGCAGGAAGAAGCATGTCCGGCGTGGCCTGGAAGAAGTCCGGAGAGGGCTCGGGGAGCGGGCAGTGTGAAGCGGTCCGACCGGGGGATCGCCGGTGTGGCTGGTGGCTGCCGGCAGGAGCGGGTGCGACGCGGACTGCGTCCGGTGAAGTGGAGGCTGGTGTGAGGGCTGCCCGGTGAAGGGGAGGCCGGTGTGAGGGTGGTCCGGCGAAGGGGGGCCGAGGCCCGGCTGGAGGCGGCTCTGCTTGGGGTCGAGTTGGCCGGCGCGCACGGGACGGAGGCGAGCAGGCCGGCAGGGGGAGGAGGCCGGCGTGAGGTGGGTGGTCGGGCGGCTGCGGCATGGCGTGGAGCTGGACTGACGAAGGGGAAATTGGGAGGCCTAAGGTTTTGGCCACCCTTGGTGCGCTGTGGGAGAGAAGACCTGTAAAGGTCTTCCTCCCCCCTTTTTTATTTTGTTTTTTTTTCCTTTAGACAAATATTTCCAGCCACTATACTTTTTTTTAAAACAAAAGGAAAAGACCCCATTTTGGGGTCTTTTCCACTCTCATATTTTTAATTAAAATGCGGAAGATCCTCAAATTGGGGTCTTGGTATTCTTCCTTATATATATTTTATTATTATAAAATTATAATAAAATATTTATTATAAACATAATAAAATATTTATTATAAAATTTTATAATTAAAAATATTTTTTATGTTAATTTTCAATTTGAGATAAACATAAAATGATCCAAAAACTTACGATGTCGATCCGATAAAAAGTTTCTAATGATTGTATCTTGATCATTCGAAATCGAAACGATGCGCGGTCGAATCCGAATGAACCGTTTTAACACCCCGCAATTAAATTTAATGAATTTTAATGTTTTTGACTCAGAAAAACCTTGAATCCTCCCATTGATTCCACTGTTGGGTACCGGGACTACGCAGCGGAAGCCTGTGGGCCGGGATTTGAAAATTCTCTGCTTTACCAGAGTAAAATAACCTATCAACTCTGGTGATATTGTCCCGACTTGGTTCAAGGATCTTGCAAGGTTCTTAATAAGCACAGAAATTAAACCCGAACATTTACCTTGTTCAGAATTGACGTGCAGGACGCCTGTGATCGTTACTCGAAGACTCCGTTGTCGAAGTCCTCTAGATCATCCACACAGGCCTCGTGAATCTGCTTGCGCGCCATTCGTCATGATCTGGGTGCTAGCGCGGATCTTCGACGCACACATTGACGCAGTGATGATAACCACAAACTAGCGTCTTCGATCCGTGAAGGCAGAATTTTAAGAACTTTCCAGTTTGAGAGAATGTCTCTCTAGAACTCAGGAGGAGAGAGTGGGTCTAAATTCCAAAGGATGAATAGTGTACAAAGGAGATCCTCTCTCTTACTATATATAGAGAATATCTAAAATACACGTTAAGGGTTCCTGGCCCCTGTGTATTAGACATTCACTATATAGATATTATAAATAATTATTTATGAAAAATTAAATTATACCATAAATAATATTTATTATTTATCACTGAACTGGAATATATATAAACATATACATTACGTGATAAACATGAGTCCAACTCGACTCGCAACCCTTGATAATATTAATCGAACCCAAGATATAAATATCTGTCCGATTAATATTTATCTACGTATTTACTTAATCACCCATAAATACATGTTATAAATAAATTCAACGAATTATTCCAAACTTGAATAATAAAAGAATTTATTTATTACGTGGTGATCCATAGGACATGGATAATACCCATACCTCGTGGTGGGGACAACCAAGCCCTATAATCCTATTCTTCAGAATAGGGAAGATTCTCAAAACGCTGTTGTGTGTGACCCTCTAGTCCCTTATCTCAATAGTAGTGAATAGTATCACCGACCTAGAGCGGGGTCCAGAAACCCATCGAGGCACCTATAGAGATAAGGAAAATCCAAAGCAATGACTTCCTTCCTACGAACACGGTCCGTGTAATATAATCTCTTTGCCATCAATATCACAATAAAGCAGAATACAAACTTACTGTCATCATTCTTTATTTGCATTATTTTTTTTGTTGATTTGTCCGGACAGTCTTACCTTCCACTACCATGGCCATGGATTAAATGAAGGTGAAACCATCCTAATCAACAAATCCCAAGATATATCTTCCTAAACTCGGAAGCGACAAATCTTTTCTTGATCATTCAATCAATTCTATGACATTAATGACGTACCAGATATAAACTACCTCACCACGACTTGTCGCTATGGGTTTCTCCTTATATAAAATGTATGTAATTAAATGGAATTAATTGATAATGATCTCAAGTCAGGAGAACATTACACATGTCCATAGATAGGAACGACCAATGACACGAGACACATGTGGTGTTCCTATTAAGCGAGTCTGTCCTCATGATATTAATAGCTAGAGATCATCAAGTGTGAACTTCATGAGATGAAGTCTCAATGCTTATGAGTCCCCCAACAACTGATGGTCACACATCATTTGTGTCCTTTAAGAATAATGTAACTGGACTATAGGATGTTACTTTAAGATTATTGTCATGGCATCTCAGGGATCTCATTATAGCCTGGGACCTACTATAACCATTTGATGTGATATGTAATCTAAGGACATTTCCATTAATAATGTGGACCTAAATACATGTAACAGTAATCAAAGTAAAATTTATGTTGGGTCTAGGGAACCCACATTCAACATGATATATGTGAATACGATTGAAAAATTATTTGGAATTGTTGGCTCACCCCAAAATTGATATTGACCTGGGAAATAGTCATAACAAGTGAATTTTTTGTGAATATTTGTTTCACTGGCATAATATTATTCTATGTTTAGTGAACCATATCATGGGATATGATTTTTTTTATTTTTATCCAATTTTCCACCTCAGTCAAACATGGAATTGTTAGATCAACAGTGTGGGTGAGACTTGTTGTATTCTAGTGTGGTAATCAATTTGTGATGAGTCATGATGTATAGTATGTTCTTCAATATTCCACTAATCTATTAGGTTTCTTATATTCATTTATTCTTATCTCTCTATTTTGTACTATTGAGATGCATTCTGAAATGGTTAATATTGTGTGTAATATTTACATTTCCCTTTTTATGAGATTATTCATGCTTCATTATTTCAGGGTGAACTTCACTTTGAAAATGATTGAGCAAGTTTTTTTTGGAATTTTTTATGAAAATCACCTTCAATACATTATTCTCATTTTTTATGAAATCATCATTATATATCATTGAAATGTTAGTGGTGATTATGTCTTTGAGAATGTGGTTTTATATAGAAGAAGGGAAATGTACTATTTTTTCATTGAAAGTATATGTGTGTGAAAATAATAGTATTTTATATTTTATTTAAAACACAAATTTGATGTTTCATATATTTAGAGGATGTTCATTAGGAATTTATTATTTGGGTCACCTACTATATTTCAATTATAAGTCATATATTTCATTACCAGTTTTCCTTTTAGTGTAGGTTTCATCTTAGTTTCAATCATTGTATGGGGTATTTGATATTTGTGTCAAATATTGTCATATGAGGTTACATAGAGATGTTGTGGCATTCAGGTTCAATTGGGTCTTGTTGCCCAGTTTGTTGTATTTTAATCTTTTTAATAAACAATGTTCAATATGGATATTTAATTTATATTGGGTTGCTCTATTTATTTATGATATTCAGATTATTTATTTATATTTTTATCAATCATTCCCTTTGTTAATAAATTGATTCTTGGCACTAGTCTCTAGCCTGGGAGGATAGGAAATGCCTCTCAGGCCTTTCTGCTGATTGACTATGGAGACCAGTTTAGGGTCGACATGGGTTGGTTCGTGGAAAAATAGTATCAATCTATGATGGTTACTTTGATTTTATTTCTTTAAGAGAGCCCTTTTGGTTTTTTGGGATGCCAATTTAGATGAATTAGGATTGTCCGAGCTTATATTGTTGGTATAGGGGAGTTTATGGCCAACACATTTTGGAAAAAACCATGAGATTCCATGGGATGTCAGGTTTGTTTTGGCTTCTTTGGTTTTTGTGGTATTTTTTGTGCTTGGGAAATTAAAATAGAATTATTATAGTTGTCATTATGAGATACCTGGGCATGGAATACCATTACAAGATGGGGATATTTTCTAATAAGAATTTTTGTTTGCGTTTTAATTATTAGAATATCGGCTCAAACGATATGGCCAAGTCACCCTTTCCCACTGGTTCCCTTTGTGAGGTTTTTAGTCTTCCATGATTTCATGATTTTTTTTAAAAAACTATTGTTTTTATGTAATAAAAATAGTATTTAATGTGGTAATGGTATGCATATTTGGAATATAGAAAATTTATTTTTAAGATTTATATCAAAGAATGTATTATAAAATAGGTTTTTATATGCTGATTCTTTTTAAAATTAAGAGTGGTTTTCCAATTCACTTTATATAATAATAACATGGAGTTTTTTAAAATATATTATATATTAGTTGAAGGATATTATAGATATAGTTTTTTAAAAAAAGTTCAATAAGATGAAATGAGTTTTATATCAAATGATTTTGAATGTATGAGATTTTTTGATCTGCTAAAAATGTTTTGAATGGGTTGAATTTGATTTTGGATGGGTTCCATGAGAATTTTTTTTGAGATGGATAAAATTTGTTTGGGAGATGAGTATGAAACTGTATTTTTACATTGAGGTCAGCAAGCTATAAAAAATTTATATGAATTTTTTAAATTGAAAGTGTATTGGGAAAATGAAAATTGGGTTGAATTTTCATGAAGAAAATGGAATTTTTTTAACCATTAGAATTACCATGAGTGATAACAGGCATGAATGTGTGAGAGATTAGATGGATAATGACATGGGAAGATTATTTCCCATATTTTCATGAGTTCATGGGTTATTAGAGTGTCATGGGAATGTGCTTACGTGAGGATCTATGGAATCCCCCTTGTGAGTGTGCAATAAACCAAGATTTTTTACAATCAAAAATGTTTTCAACAGAAAAATATTACTATTTCAAGGAAATGTAATAGTGTAGTGTACTTCAAGGGATTTGGGAATGTGGTTTAGTGGTGTTTTATGTTTGAGTTCTTAATGATGAGTAGATTTTTGATTAGGTTCATGATTGTCTTGTTTGTTTGTTTTCCCCCCAATAACATCATGATGAAAATTCAAGGTGTTGCTATGAGTGGTTTACCATTAGAAGACCATCATGTGATCAATGTCTAGGCTTCCTCATCATGTTTTGAAATTTAAAACATCCTCTATTTTATGGTCATGAAGATAATATGGAAATTGAATAGTGTATGTGGAAAATGTAATCCATCTTCAATATAATTCAGTTGAAAGAGTCATTAATGGTAATGATTATGACATTTAGTCATGATGGTCTATCATTGATGTGGTGGAATTCGATCTCTTGATACAAGCCTTGAGAAGATCTTATCAATTAATTCTTCAAGGCTACATTCATCCTTCGGTATTTCCTTATCGTGGTAATGGTGTAGATGGAGATAGAGATGTGTTTTCTACCCCAAGTGATATATTAGTGTTGGAATTATTTTTCAATTTTGGGATCTAGTTACATACCTTCTTGAGTTACCTAATGAAAATTCCTTTAAGACCTTATTTATAGAGAGAGTAATTTTTCTTGATCTTTTTTCAAAGGCTCATATTTTAGTATAACCTATTTCACCTATTTGGTGACATAATTATTTCATGTTGAGTATTTTTAAGTTGGAGTTCTTGATGGATCCAACCTTTATAAATACTATAGATGTGGTAAGGTTAATTATATGATATATATATTGAATTGTCCGGAATCAATTTTTTTAGTTTGGTATTGAAAGGACTATTCCTCTTTTAATGTCATATTCTATGAGAATGAATCATGGTGTGTCATAATTTCAGCAAGAAATATCATAATTATACATCATTTATAAGTGATCCAAATCACATTCATGCCATTATACTACTAGTTCTATTGAAACTGGCTTTTTGGGGTGTTTCTAAAATGTGTCATGGATCCAGATCAACCCATTTGAAAAATAGTACAACCCATTTATCGATGTAGGGGAGTTTTTTGTCAAATTTTATATTACCTACCCATGAATTCATCTTATGTGTTAATGGTTGTGTCTAGTGGTGTTTTATGGTTTCATATTTTCTTGAAATTCTAAAAGGGTATGTTGTGGATCTCTTGGGAACATTTGTTTTAATGAATGTGTGTGTTTTGAAAATTAGGATATCTTCCATGTCATACTGAGGTGAATTATTTGGTGTTCTAGTTTTTTACTACATCTTGTTTGGGGGTAAACAGGATGAGGTCTGTGCATATTTAAATCCTCGTCCTAGTGAAAGCATGATGTTGCAGGAAATTTAATCATTAAGTGCATCATATTACTTTGGTTTTACATAAGATGATCTGCCATTTCTCATGAACCCAAAAGATGGAGTTTTAATCGAGGTTTATCAGCTACTGACTATGATTTAGTGGATACATAATTTCACTAGGGCTCCATCCATAAGGTCTGAAGTGAAACCTGAACATAGTAAAAAATCATAAGGGTTTAGAGGACCATGGGCTAGCTTTTTTTTCTGTTCAATAATATGAACAATTTTGTTTCCCATGTATTAGTTTCTTCATCTTTTACTGTTCTATTTTTTCAATAAAATGAATAGATTCATTTTCCCCACAATTTCGATCATGTATGGTTAGAAATTTTAATAGATTTTTTTATGGATTGTTCTCACATAGAGTTGGTTATTTCTCATAACGATGTGGAATAGTGGGATAGGGTTTTCTCCATGTTTGGATTTTTTTTCATTGGAGACCCTTTTGATGGAGGTTTTTCCTTTGTGGGGAGTTCCAGTTTTGTTATTTGTCGGTATCCCATGACAATATATGGTGGTGGTATTATGTAGGTCAGTTTCAAAATGGTGGGGAGACCCACCATGAATCCTATTGGGATATCTGATATAGTTGGTTGGTTATAGTGGTTTAATAATAGTGTGGATTCTATTATGGAATTTACTGTTGATAAACTAGTTTAGTGATGTAATCTCTTGGAAGAATGTGGTTTTTTAAGTTGTGGGTTCTGATTGGTTCCTCCCATTTGAACGTTGGGATTTTGGAATATGACCAATGGTCTCCCTTGATACAGAGTTTTAGATATTGTAGCTTTTTTTATCTAATTTTATTTTGTAGTGGCATTGTATCTTTTAGTCATTTCATATAAGAGGTATATGATTTGTTTGGATGTGGATGCGTTATTCTTGTTTTGAGTTGTTGGATCATGAATTTGGGGAAATACATTTTCTTTATCGATCAATTTGAAAATGTTGTGGATTTTTAGAGATACAAAGTTTTTATGGTGGGTGGAAATTTCTCTCCCAAATATTTATTTTCATCCTTTTTTTGTTAATCTTATTTACTTTTAGATATTATTTCATGTTCTGGGTGTAATGAATTTAAATTTTGATGTATTCTTATCATTATTTTTCATTCCATGTTTATTTTTAGTTTCCCCATGACTATGTGATATTGTTTTGATTATGAGCATGATGTTAGGTGAACAACAGTTGGTGCATGGTTAGAAGAAACCATGTGGCATATCGCTTTGAATAATCACTATCATGGAATGTATCTAATAATGGGTTAATAGGCCATGCATGGATTGTAAAACCAAGTGAAAGGAGTACATAAGGTTTTTTTATTTTGTAAAGAAACATATTGTACATTTTCTCAAACCAGGAGAAAAAACAATGGGAGTTCCCATGTTTTGAAGTAAGGGGCGCATGGTTGGCACATTGTTTGGGAAACCCTGCAACCTAATCATTCATGGTTCCCATGATATTAAGAATTTTGATTATACCTTTCTACCCTCCTGTGATTTTATCCCCAAAATATCTACCCCATTCCTTTATTTGTTTGTGGGACCCTAAGGGATCTCTTCCCTTTACTTGTAAGCCTCATCTATTCTCCCAAGGGTTTTATATAGTAAATTTTTCATTAATTTGGTGTTATTTCTCAAGTTCATGTCTTCATATATTCTTAATATCTATTGTTCTTTCATTTTATTTAGAGTTCTTCTTCTCCCATGGTATTATGCATATTGGGTTAATGTTTTAATATTCTTATGTTGTGGGTTCAAACATCGTAGGGTTTAACTTGGTTAATCATTCTTCATGGAACCTTAGTGTAGTTGTGTTGGGTCAACATTGTCAATGTGGTTTTGGATTAATGTAGATTTACATTTTCACATTACATTTAAATTTAACAATCATGGGTTTCATTGTTTTCTCACATTCCCTATATAAAAAATTGTGATGTATGATTTTTGAATTAATTGTTTGATGATAAATTATGTTTTTTTATTATCTTAAACCATTTGGTTTTTTATAAGGAGATTTACAACAAATATTTAATAAACATACCAGTTGGATTTACATAGAGGGATATAGTTTTTAAGCAATGAATGGCTTTGAAAATGTATTGGGGGATTTTAAATTAGCGGTTTATAATTAAAAAACTAATTTTACTATTTTTTTACTTGAATGTGGTATGTGTTTTTTTATTTAAAAATGGATTCAAATGTTTTTATGGTGTGTGTCCCATTTTAAATTTTTTTGAAATTGGATTTGGTTTATATATGGTTGTCAGTGCATAAAATGAAAATTTTAAAAACTTCTATGATATTTCAAATTGATTTCTTTCTACTTTTTTGGTAGGAGGGTTTGATTCATTTGAAATTTTTGGTTTCTAAATGGTTTTTTGTGGCATGTTTGGTAAATTTTATGAAATTTTGAAATAATAAAACATTCCTTGGATAATTTATTTTCCTTAATTATAATTATTTTGTTGGGAAACCCACACTAATTGGATCTCTAATGAATATATGGTTTAAAATCATGATATTTTCCATTATAGAGAATCATGGGTAACTTTATGGGTGGTTTCTTGTTTATGATATACATTCCTATTATATAACACATGTTTGGAACTATTGGATCACCCCAAATTATTATTGACATGAAAGCCTAGAATTTCTAGTTGATTAACATTTAAAAATTACTACACATTCGTATGATTTTGATCTGGATAGTAGCCCATAGCAGGGGATATGTTGGGAATTTATTTTTATGGCATTGTTCTCCCCGTTCAAACCAGGTAGGGTGTGACTGAGTATTATGATGATATTTGACGTCATTGGGTGAGGCACGCCTTCACAACCCATCAATATGCATAGTTTGTTATAGATTATTCAACTGACATCCATAGTTCTACCATGTTCTTCAGAACCAAGTTATCTATAGAGGATGATTGAGATATATTCGTTGTTGGTTACTCTTGGGTGACGTATTCCCATTAACCGTATTTTAATATTAATGATGATGCTTAGTTTCATGGTAAACTTCTTTTTTAAAATGGTTTTGTGGGTTATTAATTGATTTATATTAAATGTTTTAGAAACAACTTTTCACTTCCTAATTATATTTTAAAATGAAAACACAATCATATCTCTTTGATATTATAATGGTTCCTCCTTATAAGACAATGTGGTTTTATATGGAAGGGGGAAATGGACATTTTATTTTCATAAAGGAAAATGTGACTGAAAATCATAGTTATATATATATTTTTTTCAATCATGAAATTTATGTTTATATTATTTTACAGAAGTGCATTGGGAATTGATTTTTTCAGGAAAACCTGTTGATTTTTTATACTCATTCCAATATTCCATTCATTCTTTTTGAATTTTTTGATGGTTTCAACTTGTCTTTGAATAAAATGAGAGATAATTATTCCTGTTATTAGATATTTTCTTTGGGTTCACATGGATATATTGCGGCCATTAGGTGCCATTGGGACTTGTTTCTTATTTTTTTTATTTTCACATTTGTATAAATGATGTTCAGTTTAGATATTTCATTTTTATTGGGTTTCTCTGTTTCTTTTTGTTGCTCAGTTTATTTATATTTGGAAAACCCATTCCCTTGGTTACTCGGTTGATGCTCGAAACCAGTTGTCAGCCTAAGGGTATAGGAAACACTTCGCAATCCATGCCATGTATCAACTCAGGTGACTGGTTTGGGGTTGACTCGAGAAATTTTTTGATAGTACCATTATCATGAAAATTAGTATGGTAATAAAACATTTTGATCTTTTCCATATCATTATTGTATATTTTGAGTAGATGAGGACAGAAATAAACTAAAAATAGATCTACAAATAAAATTTCCACTTATTGTGGAAGCATCCATTCGATTACACATCAATCCTTCAAATAATGGTATTTTCTATATACTATAATATCAAAGTGGTGGGGATACTTATAAGAATTTATTTTTATGGATTTGATGAAATATATTACCTAATATTTGTAAATTAGTGAAGGTAGGATGATCTCTATTAAAGGTGAGGTTAGTGGAAATAATGTAAATAATGAAGACATTAAAACATGATAAATTAATATTCATGTGAATGTGGGACCATGGAAATAAAAATTCTAATATATTAATAGTTATGGTAAAAATACATTTTTCTAATAACAATTTTCCATGTTTTAGATATATCTAGGTCTTTATCTATGTTTATCCCCTCCCACCATTACTCATTTTACCCCATTCTATGGTGACAAATATTTATCATGGTTACAATAAATAATTATTATTTTCTATTAACTAGAATTGGATAGGATGATTCCAAATATTGAATGATTATTATCAAATTCGGTTTTTATTTGTGGTGGCTATTTATTTTAAAATAAATTTAAAAAATTCAAGACGAACCATTTCTATACAAATACTTTTAATGCATAAAACTATATTTATTATTACTCCATTACAAGTAAAAATAATTTAACGAATCAAGTAGTACTTTATTTAAAATTTTATTTTCACATTTCATTAAATTAAACTATAATTGGGGTATGATTGGATTTTCTAAGATAAACACACATTGAGAACATAATAGTTTTTTTTCATAAAGAACTCACATTTTACCTTAAAAGACTTATATTTTTATTTCTTAACAACTTAATACCTATTATTTCATTATATATATTTCTACAAAATATATTTCAAAATTTTAAGAATCTGAATAAATATTGAAATAAAAATTATATTATTAAATTAATTCTCCTAAATTAAATATATCATAATGGTTCTTTATGTTCAATAGTAGTTCATATGTGAATTATAAATTTTTATATATAGTTATATATCTTTTAAAAAACATCTAATGTAATGAATTTGTTATTTTATCATCATTATTCATATAATATTATGTTATCAAGCTATATTAGATATCAAACACAGTTATTTATTTATTATAAACATATTATATGATCTCTGGGTTACACATTCCAACACCATATAATAAATTATCCCTGAAATTTATGTTAGTATGATACAAAAAACTAAGTAAACTGAGACCTCATAAAATACGTAGATTTTTTATTTAGATCATTAAATTATTGATTCCACTATAGAAACATAAGCAGGTGAGTGTTCATTTTAATTGGCACTATATCACTAAGATGAAATGATTCATCCAATTGTTCTTTATATGAATGATCATTATCTAGTGTTATAACCTCTATGTTTAATACGTATAAATGATCAATTTTAATTTTCTAAAAAGTTATATATATATAACATGTCATGATATTTAGAGAAACTTAATGGATGATTAACTTGTTTAGAATCCATCCTGGTATGATTGGAAATATATTAGGGACTAATATATCTATGTCCTAGAATTCAATTCTTTACAAATGTCATAAAATTTATCTAAGGAGATATTTGATGATAGACATCATCCAAAACATTGATCACAAGATCTTGCTTATTATCTTCACCAAAAACACATATATAAAATCAAATCTTCACTAATGGATTGATTAATGTATGTACATTTTTCTAAAATTTCCTTATGTAAAACTTTTCCCAGTAAATTTTTATCCTTAACATTATACCAACATTTTGGTGTTTTTAACTTCTTTACATTGTAGAATTCATATAGAGCCAACTGAAATCTCAATTCAAATATATTTTGGATGGAAAATTTTACTATAGGACTGTGTTGATACCATCATCATTTGAAATCCATAGAGATTGACCTAAACGTGTCTACTATGGTATCAATTCTCCTGTTAGATGAAGAATCATTTTAACTATTATATAATCTGTTACAACTCA
Source organism: Viscum album (assembly GCA_963277665.1). NCBI lineage: Eukaryota > Viridiplantae > Streptophyta > Magnoliopsida > Santalales > Viscaceae > Viscum > Viscum album. The sequence goes on along the minus strand of OY728142.1, from coordinate 269,088,781 downwards.
ACCCAAAATGTAGTTAAGATAAAATTATTCTCCAAAAAATTAAGTTAATGGAAAGATAATTATCAGATACTATAGAGGGTGGTATACTATGAAACCATACCACTTCATGAATGTATAATATATTTATATGGTCAATTTTGAAATATTCTCTGATAGAAAGAAGAAGTAATAGATTTTTTTGGTGATCCACTATATCCAAAATATCTTTATTCCAATTATATTCCTTGAGGAATATGAGGGGAAAATCAAAGGTGATGGTTTCCCATTTCTAAAAAGTTATTCAAATTGATTGTATGATCCCAGGTAAAGTATTTCTTTTAAATATACATTAGTATCCTTCCAAGCACTATGATTCATTCTCCATTATATCCCTCTTCATATTATCTCACTAGAAATTATATTTAATATCATTATACATCATTGTACATCAAATATTATTAAAAATTATATAGTATGAGAATCAATGAATATCTACTTATACAATAATATTATTTATGGGACACATACCATGTTCCTAAAAAATATCAATAAATAATAATTGAGTTTGATCATAGGGAAAATTCAAACATTAATTTGTATCTTTACAAGTTCTTTTTCTACATCATTAAACATCTTAGGAATATATGGATTAATATTCATCTCATATGGACATAATCATTCACCTTTCCGTTTGATATTCAGATTTATCCTCTGTAAATATTTAATGATTATATATATTCATTCCTCATTATAGAAGAACAATCATCTTCATTTCGAATCATAACATCATCAATAATGTTTGCATTTACGAAGTGATAATGTATCCACCATTAATAATCATAAATCACTTACAACTATCATCTTTCAAAAATATTTTAATCATTCTATGTGAATATTTATACATTAATATTTAAGGATATGTATATATGTCAAAACATTCATTATATAGATAATATATTTATGTATATATGGAAAAACTATTATTTATAGTTAAAATCATTGTTCATGTAAATTTTCTAATGAACCGTAAATTAAAATGATCCAAATGATACCACTAATTCATTGTGTCTTATATCATATCCTAATATCTTATTTGATACATAAATATAGTTATGAAAATCATTATCCACTGATGGTAGTGTATGAATATGTGAACTGAATAACCATATATTTAGTTTTTTGAGATTCAATTCACATTCACTAATCTATATCAATTTCATCCCTTAAAGTTCAACATGTTTAGTATATTTTATATTCATCAGAAATTTTTGACAAATCACCTGTAATATCTATCCTACCAAAGAAAATGGTTGATTTCATTCACTTCGGTTGGATTGGGATATTGTTCAACAACATTCGTATTTCATGGATCCAATGATTTACAATCTGTTTTATTACGTGACCTAATAATGATATATTTTATAGATAATATTAACAATGTAAATATTTTGAAAACAACCCATCATTTATAATGGTATTCAATAATATCCCAAAATGATATTAAAACTCTAGATTACTCATATAATATATTAGAATATAATATATGAATTCTACCAAAAAACAATCAATGTAATCTATAAAGAATCTATTCATTATATCCATGTATATAGAAGTTTAATTGGGATGTCCAAATTGAATCAATATAAATTCGTAGTATCCAGACCTCTTATCAAAGGTCGTATGGGATATGTACTTCATTTGGATATCATCTTATGATATATTGGTCATAGATCAATCATTCAATTATATTGATCTCTTTCATTGGACAATAAAAATGTTCAATACCGATTAAAGGATTGTTTTATAATAGTAATATAGTATGTTCCAAATTACCAATCTATTGATGTATCTATCCATCATTCTTCTTAACATAATGAATATGGTGATACAAAAAATTATATATATACCATCTCAAAATTATCTATGAGTTTATTTTTAAATATAATATACTCAATATATTTGATTCTACAAGTATTCATAGAAATAAAAATAACAGTAGTAATGATTCCAATTAAAAAATAAACATCATGATTTATAAGAATATAATAAAACTATTTAGGTAATACATTATCATATTCTATCATAATATCAATATCATCAATTTTTAGCATCTCCAAAACCATGTGTGATTGATATTCTTCAAGAAGACATAATAACACCGATATAATCTATATATTTTTTTTGGGATGTTCATATTTAAAATCAAATTGATATAAAACCATTATATTATTTAAAACATAGAATATAGATTCACATAATTGAAAATTGATATTGTAACATTATTAAGAAATCCAATCTATACCAAAAATAAATTCAAATTAAACTAGAAGAGGAATACAAATATTTTTGAGAATCTTATTCCCACAATATTTTACTAGAGAGGAGAAATAGACATGAGATGTGATCATCGTTCCATTTCTGTTTTCCCTGACAATTGATAATCAAATAAATTTTTTTGTGATGTGAAAGGAATTTAAAAATGAATAAAAATTACATAGTGGATATCACTAGAATGAAATAATACGTATTAAGATCTATATAATATGACATTTTTACCATTAACCACTTCATTACCACGCCCCACTTCATTAGTTGTGATCATGTGTTCTTTCCATTTTATTATTTTATTTAGAGTTTGTTGACAGAAATTTTTATCATTGTCCCCTCTCATTTTTTTAATTCATTCGAATTATTACAATAATATTTTTCATTATATAATTGGATTGTTGGAGGGTTATTCAGGTGACCTCTATTAGTATTCATTTAAATTGCATCCCACTTTAAATATCATTAGCATTAAATTTCTTGATAGACTTATTATCAACAAAGAACCATTTAACTTTCTCATTAATATACTTTCTCTATTTCTACATTCCATTCATATAGAATAAATAATTCTTCATTAATTTCATCTATTTCATTTATTTTTATTATTTCCTAAAAACAATATCTTCATATTCTTATTGGAAGCAGTATAATTATTGTAATATACACTCTAACATTCTACATCGAAATCACATCAATTGGTTTATTCATTGAAATTAACTTCCAATATGGTTATTACCTTTCAGTGTATTAGTTTTATAACACAAAAAAAATATTTTTTCATGAAACGTCGAGGAAAAAATGGAAAGTACCTTATGTTTCTTGTAATGTTTTCATCATATGTACAAATATATTCATCATAATTAATCTATAATTGTGGAATTCCCTTTCTAATTTTATGGGAATAGTTTTTGAAATATAAATTTTAATAAATACCCATTAAAGAAAATATTAAACCATGAAGTTAATTTATACAACTTCCCTCACATTGAAAATAATATCCCACCGTTTTTCTTATTGTCATTCAAAGGATAAAATTCTAGGAAAAATCATTCTTGCTCCACAATATAGATAATGTAAAATATATTTTCCTTATTACTAATCCATTACTCATTCAAAACTGGATAAGGTGAACCACAAAAGGAATGTGTATGCTTATTCATGAGTGATTCAATGCTACATTAATCCATCCTTTTATCCTATTGAATCCTATCATGATTCATTTATTGACGGAGTTGAATGATCATAAAACTCATTTTTTTCTAACTATCATTCCATCCGGTTTCTCAAAAAGACAATCGTTGCATTTTCCAACACATTTAATGGAAAACTAATTTTTCCATGTTACATACATTAAATAAAACAAAAAAAATCATATTGTAAGAATAATTAAATAATAATAAATGTGACATATCATATACTAATAAAAATCATTCATGATATGTCATAAATTATAACACAATCTCATCAACCTTTGACAATTTTTTGTTCAAATATTATTAGATCAATTTATTTTTAGGTATTATTATGATTTATCAATATTTTCATCAAAATATAGTTTCAAAAAATACAAATCCAAACTCTATTTAAACAAAGGATACCCATGAAAAATGTCCATAAATAGTATATAATTTGAAATTGAAACATAATACACTGTATGTAAATTAGCACACTACAAACATTATTGTTTTATATATTTGGGGACTATATACATAATAAACATACTCAGGATATATATTAAACATATCTCTAAATGTAATTATCTTATAAAACCATTGAAAATTTTATTCCCAAAATAGCATTCTTCAACAACCAGGGTAAATATATGTATACAAACATATCAGCAAAGATTAAAAGTTGTTGTATATGTAAGAGATATAAATAGATGTTCATATTCCATCATAAGATAAGTATTAGGGCATTATACCATGATTCTATCATACTATGTACATTCCCAGTCATTCATTGTAAAAAAATTAGAGTCATGGCATAATGATTAAGAATTTCCACAGGCATTCCTTACAATATTATGGATTAATTGTTGATTAATAATGGTCTATGAGGGAATATCACAATAATAGTAATATATAATATGAATATTGGAATAATAAAAATAATATAAAATAATTCCCTTACTCAAGGTACACAACCAAGACTATCGTCACATAGTGGGCAACGTCCCATAATGGATTGAGTTTACTCAAAAACCACTTTCCAATAATGAAATGGGTTCACTCCTGATCCAGTTTATATTATATCATGAGATATAAATACATACCCAATTTATTATATGAATTTAATTGATACAAACAAAACACATAATGAAAACAAAACAAATATTTAATAACATTAGAAAAAAATTCATCAATTCATCATAGGATAACACTTGGGAAAAAGGATTTATTAAGAATTTACCAGTGAACAATCATAATCAATCAAATAAAAAAATGTGATTGGATTCATTATATCATATCCATAGTCCATAATTGGAATCATACACAAATATTAGCATTATTTATAAATTCTTGTAATTGAACATTTCAATGATTACGTATTACAATGAGAAAATTTTAATTTAATTTGATAATATTTTTAATCTAAAAAAAGAAAATTATTTATAAAATTGTTTTATTGGAAAATATAAATAGGAAAAAAGTAAAATATTCTTCAATAAATGGAATATTTATTATGGTGAAAAATTATTTAATGAGGTAAACACAAAAACAATTATTCCTTTCACTCTTATTTTAAGAATCTATAACTAACATGTTCAAAACAATTTAAAAAAAATCCTTTTATTACATTGAAAATAAATTCAAATAAAATTTAATTTGAATTTAGATAATCATTTTATAATATAAAATAACATTCCTATCTAATTTTATTTAAAATGTACATGGATGAAAATATCACTGAAAAATTGAAATAAGGTCATCATTTCAAAAAAACAATTTCATGATCATTTTATATACAATATAGAGGATGATTAATGGAATAAATTAAATACATTTAAATCAATATAGGAGATGAAAATATATGGGTTTTAATAGTAAATTATAATTTAATTTCAGTAAATTATATTCAATAATAAACAATGGCGATTATAAAATGATATTTCAACATGAACCCATACCTCAGGTCCAGACTTTCATCATAAAAATTCTTATTATCAAATATATTAAATTTAGATTAATTATAAACATATAGTGTAACCTTATTTTAAATCCAATGTTTAAGTATATATCAATGTTTTAATTTATTTAAAATATATATAATTGTTTAGTTTTGTTTCAAGAGGTTTTGGTTGAGTTTTGGAATGTTTTGGTGGACTATTAAGAGGCATACAATTAGGGGGAAAATCATTGTTGTTATCCAAGAATACCTATGAGATATAAATGAGTATTATGGTTTAAGAATTTGTCTGTAAACTGTTTTGATAAACTATGTTTCCAAGATATAATAATTTTCTATTTTTTGGATAGATAAAATCCATAATTTTGGCATAAGATTACCAAACCTTCAGAGATAACAATGAAATGGGATTTATTAATTCTGCTATTTTGATTTTTCTACTCGAAAAAATACCTCATAAATAGAATTTATATTATTGTATCCTAGTATAATCACCCTTTCCCCATACCTAGATATATTTTAAGATCATTTTCCTTTTTCCCCTATTTTAATAAATTAGATATCATTGGATCTTCTAGATCTAAGGTAAGAGTCTCGTTCTTCCTATTTCTACTATATTCTATAAATATTTCTTGCATGGAACCATAAATATATTATTCCATTTCTATTTCTATGGTTTATTTATTTTATTGATAATTCATCCTAGTAATACATTAAGTGGATAAAAATTTTATCCTAGATATTCATGATCTTGAGTTGATTCATTTTTTCAAACACAATGGAGGAAGGTGTATTCATCTAATTTTACACTATCTCCAATAATGTGGATGGATTTTATTTTTGAAATGAATTGATTATAGTTTGGCAGAAGTACAATTAGAAATATATAATGGAAATAATATTTCAATATTGTTCATTAAAAAAATAAATAGGTGTGATTCAATCAATGATTTCAACAAAATTATTTAATGATGATTGTTTTTTAAATTAATTATTTCAAATTTTAAAACATAGAATTAAATTGAGGATAATTCTTCATATTCATTGGGAAATTAATTATGGGTTAGAATTTTATATTGTGCAAACACTTATGGTACATTATATTATTCTACCGAGAAATAACATGGGAATATCGAGATGAATACCACTCACAAGTTGGATTACATTAGTGTAGGGACTTCGAGTAGTAGTTGAATTGGTTGGAGTTAAGAATGGGTGTACTGGTTCATTCAATAAATTTATCGTAGTTTCAGTCATTTTACCATCATTAGATATATCTATATATATAAATATATATATATATATTGAATAGTATTTTACATACATCATATGTATATTATTTTAAATTAAAGTTATGTTAATGTGATTCTTGTTTTAGTGGAATATTGGGGTATTATCAGGGTTTCACAACTAGCTTTTACACTCAAACATGCATATACATATGTGAGTATATACATAATTAGTTTATCATGATATAGGAAATGAAAATTTTCCAATTGTACGAGTACATTATATCGATTCTAGAGTCATCCATATTAGAATTTAGTGCTAGGGGTAGTAATTGAGTCCTAGAATCTAGTAAGGTACCACCACTGTTACATTGTTACTTTTTCCATATGTCTTATCGTCCCTGATATTAATTTGACTTGGGATTTTAGATATTTAATTTTCTCTTCATTTAGTACCATCACACCCAAAATTTTCACTTTCTTACCATTTTTTGTGGTTGATTTATCCCAAGGGTTTGGATGTCCTTATGTGGAAGGTTAGTGTTTTTATACTTTTTCTATGGATTTATATTTCGGTACACTATTTTTGAAATCATGTGGTAGAAAAAATGTTTCATCTATAGTTTCTCAAAAATTTGATAGCACAATATATGAATATTTCAGTAAACCCTATTTGAAAACCATGCAACCTATATAGTTTTGTTGTTGCGTATTTCACGTGTTCTTCAAATTATTTTGAAAATTGTGAATGATATTAATGTTAAATTCTTATGTTGGGGTATTTTCATTTTATAATATGGTTCTAAAATATGGATTTTCCAATTTACCTTTCATTTTTACTAACCGTACCTATGTGGCTTTTAATGATCAATCTCCCTCATTAAATATCCTCTATGTTTATTTGGAGTGAATTATTGGAGACCCTATTCTTAGAGTGAATATTAATTTATTATACACTCTTATTATATCCATTATATTCATTTCCCCCTCTAAAATCAATTTATAATGTTGATGTGGTAAGGTTATAAGAGGGAGGGGTGTGTTAAATAAAATTTCAAGTATTTGAAGGCTGAGATCAATACGTTATAGCCTATTTGGGTTGTTCCCATTGATGGCAGCATGTTTTCAGTAGTTGATTTATGTTTTTATATTTGAGATAATTTGATAAATTGTTCATTGAAATATTTATATAATGACTTTTTTATTAAACTAAATAAATGATTTTTATGAGATATATTAACAGTCTATCAAATATTCAAAGAATTTCATTTGTGTTCCCTTTGGAAATATGGGTTAATTGTTTATATAAATAAAACATTATTTAAAATGAGATTTTATGCATATAAGTAATTCAATAAAATTCCACTGGTAGTTTTGTATAATTAAAAAAATCATTCATAGTTGATTAGAAACACAATTTATTATAATGTGTAGTATTATTTTTTTTAAAGACATATGGATTCCCATGTTTTCATATAAAAACATTTTTTAATAATTGGTGATATTCCTTGTATCAAATTAGTTTTACTTATTTATAATATTATTCCATTTTTATGGAAAGTGGAGTTTATTTTAAATGATTCATTTTCTTATAAAATAGATATGTTTCTGTGCCCCCAGAAATATTTATTTAGAAAGAAGTTGTTAATTTTTTTAGATTTTTAATGTACCAGATCCGGGTGCTACCCAAAGGGGACGCAAACCTAGTTGGTCACATGCCATCATGAATGTTTCCCCAAACACCAGAGTTGGCCAACTAGAACCAATGGAAAAGGGTTGATATTGAGGAAACTATGCCCTACTTGGATAAGTATACAAAGAGGAATAATATTAATAAACAATAGTGGAATCTATAATTCTATACAATAGAGTAAACAATAGGGGACTGATAGTAAAGATATTACTAGATCATATATATAAATGATTAGTGTCACATGTGTCAAGGAAATAGTAGAGACTCAAAGATTGACATACATAGGCATTACATTACTTTTTTTAGAATACATAATACATAACAAAAACTGACATCCAAGGACCGTAATAGTTTAGTGTCTTTGGAAATGAGGAAGATAAAATTCTAATCATGTTGAAAGATCTTCAACATCTCCCATAAATATCATCCCCTTTTGTTTTCTTACATAAAACCTTTATTTATATCTTGGGTAAAAGATAAAATATAATGGGTGAGCTCAAATACTCAGTAAGGGAAAGCATGGAGAAAATAAAACAAACCATATACATTTGATCTTCAAAACATGAACATAATATTTAAACATCAAAATCTTTAGCAATGACATGAAACATGGAAGTACGTAGGGCATAGATTATAAGGGATCATCAATAATGATAAAATATCATGAGAATAAGACATGTAATTATGGAAAACCATTAATCACATGATATTATTTCCATAGTAGCCAATGCATTTCTTCCAAGACCATCTTAGTTGACAAAGACCTTTTCTGAATTGAGTTAACTCCTCATTCCAGTCCTGTAACACTGAATCAGATTAACTTACCATTCCAACCATGTCTATCTCATGAGACATAAATATTAACCGAATTACCTGGAGGGAGATATAGGTCCCACCCATCTCATATTGAAATCATTATTACGTGTTCCACAACATGAACATAAATCATTTATCCTTACCCAAAGAATAAAATGTGTTTCATAAACATCATCCCATCATAACATAATCCATATAAAAAATGGATATCATTTCATCATAAGAATTGTGAAACCATGTAAATCATATAGAAATTTTACTTTAAAGATACAAATATGAAATAATGGCAACTTATATGGAAAATGGTTTTGATAAAACACTTGAAATTAATTCTTGAAAAAATATATCCTTTCTTCTTCAAAATCATTTTCTTTTTACAAAATTCCCTGAAATTTTAATAGAAAAGGGATTTTGTTGAAAATATTCATAAAATCATGTAGAGTATGAAGCATAAAAATAAGGTGTTATTAAATAGTAAAAATACGTTCATTCCGTATCAGTTAAAAAAATATTATACTCGTACTTTTAATGGAAAAGTCAAAAAGTACCACATATGGTAAACAAACGAAATATTTCATCCATAACATAAATATAAAGTCAAATAAGGGTATACATGACTTCAAAAAAAATGGAAGAATATTACAAACTTTATGAAAAACATTTTATTGACATGGATGAAAAATATAACCCCAGTAAATACTTACGTTTAAGTAATCTCAGATAAAAATGAGATTTCAAAATTTTCCATTTTCTTAGGTCCGGTATGCTTTGTACGTATCCAAACCTCTTGTATAATGATTTAAATAATGTCATTGTATTATTACAGAATCATATTTATTTTTATTATATCATATATGGTTCACATATGACTTTCTATTACCCTTTCTTTTCTAAATATTGTGTTAAAGCAGTGTTTTGGGTAAAATAGTTTTTTTATCGTACATGTTTGGACTTGTAGCTCGTGATATTATTATTACTTATATCATGATTTACATACATACATAATGTATATCATGATTTATATATCTTATATATTCATTATATATATACAAAATAGATTGATAAATGAACTGAAATACACTGTTCATGGAGACAGTAGGCCGTACGCACGCATGAACGCTGATATCCTTTCCTTATTGACTTGAATGGAAGTAAGTAGATGACATATATATATATATATGTATACATAAATACAGTATCTTAATTATTTCATATATTTTGTTATTATTCATTATATATACTTAATAATCATTCTTGATTGGTTATCATGGAGAATGAATCTCATCGCGTCGTGGAGACGGTAATCCGTACGTACGCTCGAGCGATGATATCGTTCCAATTATTATTGAATGGAATTGGAGTGGATGAAATAATATTTCAGAATAATTATGATGTTATAATAACCATATATTGTTATTCTTTAAAAAATTATACCCATTCTAGTAAGGTGGTGGTGGGAAAACTGAGTACACCACGGCGTGGAGACGGTATTCCGTACGTACGCACGCGCGGTGATTTTGTTTTCCATAGGATGGATAGAAGGTGAAAGGGGGTTATTTAATATTTATAATAACATATTAGTATATTAGTGATACTGATGTTATTACTTTATAATTAAACTACTAAATAATAAGATTTTGAAAAAGAAATAACCATGAAAGAATCGGTAGAAGAGATTACCTCTTCTTCGACACAACACCTCTTATCTTCCTCTTACGGCACTAAAGTTGGTCTTTAAAGAAGACCAGAACCTCTAGTATGTTTATATGGAAATGGAGAAGTGAAATTGGCAGGGTTTGTCTGAGCTGGAAGGCCTAAATTTGTGTGAAGAGGAGAGGGAAGGATGTGCCTTTATATAAGAGAGGAAAGGGGCACTTTTGGAAACCTTAAAAATATTAATTAATAATAATATGATACCCCACTTAAAACCTCCAAAAATGACTCAATTATAATATGAGATTAGATAGGGTTTTAATCTCATCAACCGATAAAATTCATACATGTTTTATGTTTATTTTAAACCTTATCAACTGGATTTATCATTATTTAATCAATTTAATTTTATTTGTGGTAATAAAATTCTTAATTCTAAATTGTTATAAATACATACATAAATGCTATCAATTTCCTATAATTTCATAATTTATAACCATTTGAAACATATAATTTTCAATTTTTAGTTTTTAAATATTTTTGTGATTTTTAAATAATTTAATTATATGTTATTTTTATAAAATATCAATAGTGTCAATTTTGACACTATTCATTATTTGAATTTAAATAAAAACCACATAGAAGATATGTTCGAACCAAAATAAATTATAGATCCCTAAAATTTTATATTGATAAAAACATTCATGGGGTACATTAATTTGTTCATATATTATTTATTTTAATATTTTTAATACCATTTATTTGGTATATATCTTAATAAAATAATCACTATAACATTTTTGTATAATTATTTTATATACTTATTTGTTGCATAAAAATTAAAAGTAAACTCCTATGATGAAGATAAATATAAAACATGTCATAATAATATTTTAACTCGAATTTATCATCTTAAAATAACAACATTTAAATTGTTATATTTATTTAATTATGAAGGTGAAATCTTTGACATCATTTAAAATAATATAATATAAATGTCCTAATCGGTTTTATAAGGCTCCAAATGGTCAACAAATTGACCCTTGAATTATTATCGTATAGCTATTCTGGACCAATAATTTCTGGTCATGTTTGTGGTCCTTTTGATAGGTATTACTATTTTAATTAAAAAAATATTATTTATTTTTCACTAAATAAATAATTTCATCATCATTAATGTATGAGCTATTTATGTAATTAATTATTTTTTAAAAATTACAAATAAATTACCACGGTAAATAAAAACATTTTAGATTTAAAATTATTTTTTATAATCAAATTTACATTCTGTATAACCTTATATTAAAAATAATCTAATTATTAAAGTTTGAGTGAGACATTCCACTTTCCATTAAATAAAATAAATAAAAGGTCTTAATCAAATACAAGTGGGACACATTAGATTCCATTTAGACCCAAGTATGATTTAGGGTAAAATATAATCATCAAATTATATTAGGACAAGTGTCAGGGTAATTTTATAATATTATATATACCCTTAATTACCCGATTTACCTTTAACTATGGTAAATAAAATTTACCGTAGTTACTATTCATTATGACTAAAAATAAAAAGTAGCTTATTAACATAATTTAGACCTAATGATTCCAAATATGGAATCCATTTTCCAAATTCAAATCACATAAGTTGCAGAAATTAATTTAAAATTAATCTCATTGTTATGAAAATGAGTTTTAAAAGTTAAAACATTTCAAAAGATTGAAATGATTTTACCTATGAATTAAATATAAAATCAATGATAATGACAGAAATTATATTAAATGGTAAAAATATATTCTATTTTTACTTTAAAACCATTAAATATTATAGTTTAACAATATAAATTATTACGATGAAAAAAATTGTTTTTAATTAAAATATAGCATGTTTTTACTATTCATTAAAAGATGAAAGTTATCAGAATAATATGAAAAATTTATCGAAAGTAAATTTTTATATCCTTATTCCTAAGAAGAATTTTATTTTGTCAAATTTAAGTTATAAACCTATCAGAAACTATATTCAATGTTGTTGCGCCATCAAAAGGTGGCAAAACAACATTTTTTAAAAATACTTATTTTACCCGAAAAATTTATTTTGTTCTAATACGATGTTCTAGAAAATGTGTAAGATGAATAATAATGCTATAAAATTCAGAATGTAGTTAATATTATTCATAATGGCTAGTACATAATAATATTATAACAATATATCATTGTTTAGTTAAACTCGTTATTGCGTACTACACACGCTATCGAGGAAGGTCGTGATTGCATGTAACGCAAGACAAGTCAAGGTTACGTGTAGTCAAAGATCCCTTTGTTTTTGCGTAAAACATAATCAAATCTTATTACATTTATACATTAAAAAAATCTATTCTTAATATTTTGTAGAATAATTTCTACAAAACGAAATTTAAATTTTGTGTAACACGATCTAAGAATAGTGTTGCGTATACTTCAAGATAATACGGTGTTGCGTATATCACAAGCTGAATTTGGTGTAGCGTACAACACAAGACAACAATGAAATTAAAAATAATAATTCTCATAAAATCTTGAGTTGTTAGATTCTACCACCCTTAAAATTAATTTCCCCATTGAAATTCGTTGGGGTTGTAAATGGTTTACTACATGGAATATTCTTTCATAAAACCCTCTTCGTAAAAAGAATATTAAAACTTAATTTTAAAAAGTGAAGTATGAAACATAACAGTTACCCTAATTAACTCATCACTGGGTTTCTACATATGAGAACATAGGATGAAATATGGATATGGGAGAAAAATCTAACCATCAAGTTGTGATGGAGAGTGGTAGAGGACATGGCTATGAAAAATCCAACAACCACAAAGCCATAAATTTTTGATGACTTAAGGTAACATTTGACTCATAGGATATAAGGACACTAGGACAATGTTTTTAGTTGTCGAGATCATTTCCCTAATGTTGAAAAATTGTTGAATACTTACTCAATTTTGGTACAATCTCACTATTGTTCATGCCTTGAACAATTTCCACTTCGTCTCTTAAAAAATTGTAGTTGAATTTGTCATTCGTGAAGTGTTAGTAGATCACGATATATAATGATAGGTAATTCCATCTATTTCTACTGCAAAAAGTTTGGCCCAATTTATTATATATATATAAGTCCATCTATGCTGAGATTAATCATATATTATTCCAAAAATGGACTTATACTTCATCTAACATATCGCTTAATAAAATAAAACTAGTTTCTACTAACCATGGACTTCTTGTAGGCCAGTGGTATGCAATAAAGGCTTAATGCAATTCGATTGTGGGTTTGATTCCCACATCCACGTCCGACACGACGTGTTGTTTCCCATTCTGTAGTTTATCCATTTTCTTAAACTATAATATTATAACATTCTATCAATAATATAGAAAAACATTTCTAGCCTTAAACAATACTAACTTATGTTCAACATAATCTATTCCAGTATTTAGGCTTATCCAAAATACATCTTTCCAAGCTCATAGTATAAAGAGAATGATTACTAAAAAGTTCATATAACAAGCACATGAATACCATCATTTATCCTTCATATATCACAAGATATATCTTGTTGATCGCATTCCAAACATGTTAATACCTTAATTATGAATTCTCTTGAAAAATGAATACTAATTAAACCTTAGTGAAAACATGAATGCTGTTAAAATTTAACTCCTTCCACATACCAAAAGCCAAAAATTATATATACTCAAACCATGATATAAATTTTTCCTTATATCAGTCATGAGCTCATGAATACTGTCAAAAATTTCATTTTCTTCTTATACCTTCATTATGCGCATATCATCTACTTTCCAAAAATATCTGAATCACTTTGCATGGTTACCAGTACCATAAAGTTATTGAAAACCAAAATAGACCAATACATAAATATTCTAATATTCCATGATACTATATACAACATTATTTAGGAATCCCATTACATAAAAACTTAATCATTCCACCACATCATTGTCATATTCAACATCGCAAATAGTGATCGCATGTGACTTCCCTTTTTTCCATTGCCTTAAGTGGTTGCTCATGTTGATCATAATTAACCCTTGGATTAGGGCATTGATTAGCATAATGCCCCATTTCATTGCACTTTAAGTATTGAAGTTTTGGTGGAGCGTTATCTGTAGTCTTCTCTCTATACACATCATTAGATACCTTTTCCCATTACTTCGACACTCAACTACTCAATGGCCTTCTTTTCCACACATAAAACATTTTCTAGTACCTTTTAAAAATTCTAAACCATGTTTCTATCCACAGATTGAACATAAATAAACATTCATCTTCTATTCACCATTGTTCTGAGATATCTCATTGACCTCCATCTTTCGTTTCTTGTCAAAGCCATGAGAGAGATATATAACACAAACTTCCATTTCTACCTTGATAACACAATACACAATTTCATCATAGCTACTGAAGTCTCTTATAGCTAATTCCCTTTGAAGACTTGGTTTTAAGCCATTGAAGAATCGTTCAACTTTAGTTTCAAGTTGGATGATAATGCCAGATGGATACCTTTCAAGCCTTGTAAAATTTGCTTCATATATACCAACAGATTAGTCATCCTTTTTTTAAGAAAAAGGAACTATTTTTCTATCTATTTATGAATAATATGAGGCAAGTACAATTTTAAAAATATGTTCTTAAACTCATCCCATTCAATGGATTCAATTACATCTCGGGGCCTCGTATTCTTAATTAGAGTCCACCATTGATCTGCTTCACCTTTTAAACAGTAAATATCATGAATGAATTTTTTATGTTCCCAACAACGATGTATAGAAAATATCATTTCAATGGTACTGATCAATTTTTCAGCAACAAGTGGATCAGAAGACCCACTGAAAGAATGTGAACGTTGCCTCCTGAAGGACTCAATAGAATATTATTCTCTTCTCTGCTCATATGAAAGTCCAGAATGATTCAAAGCTTCTATAAGTATAGCAATAATATTTTGCACTCCATCTCCCATAACAATGGTTTTTTAAAGAGGACAATCATTGCATTGTCCATTACATTGATTAACACGGTTCCTTCGGGTTCTATCCATCGTCTAAAACCCAAAAAGAATAGTGTGAGAGGAAAAAATCATGTTAGGAAAACAACATAATAAAGGGGGAGTACCTTCAATATCAAACATCTTAGGTTTAATTCTATGATCTTTACCATAATTCTAGGACTACTATGTATACTTATACATAACCTTATGGAAATCCCTAGACATTCCATAGAAATATCTCTAGGGATCTCATTAAATTTTTTGCAGCCTAGTTTCCAAACGTTAACTAAACCTTTCCTCTGATACCAACTGTAGAGGCCCAAAGAATGACATACATAGGCATTACATTACTATTTAGGAATATAGAATACACAACAAAAACAAACATCCAAGGACCGTAATAGTTTACTGTCTTTGGAAACATGGAATATAAACATCTATTCATGTTGAAAGATCTTCAACATCTCCCATAATGATCATCCCCTTTTGTTTTCTTACCTAAAACCATTCTTTATATCCTGGAAAAAATAAAACATATAAAGGGTCAGCTCAAATTCTTAGTATGGGTAATAATGGAGAAAATAAAACAAACCATATACATTTAAATTTAAAAACATTAACATAATATTTAAACATCAAAATCTTGAGCAATGGCATGAAACATTGGAGTAAGTAGAAAATATGTAATATTGGATCATCAATCATGATAAAATAGCATGTGAATAAAACATGTAACTATGGAAAACCATTATGAAAATTATATGATTTCTATAGTAGCAAAGGCATTGTTTCCAAGACAATCTTAGTGGACAAATTCCCTTTTTGAATCGAGTTCACTCCTCATTCTAGTCCAGTAACACTGAACCGGATTAACTTACCGTTCCAGCCATGTCTATCTCATGAGATATAAATATTTACCCAATTAATTGGAGGGAGATATAGGTCCCACCCATCTCATAATGAAATCATAATTACGTGTGCCACAACATGAAAATAAATCATTCATCATTACCCAAAGAATAAAATAGGTTTCATATACATCATCCCATCATAACATAATACATATAAAAATTGGATAACTTTTCATCATAAGAAAAGTGAAACCATGTAAATCATATAGGAATTATACTTCAAACATACACATATGAGATAATTCCATCTTATATGGAAAATGGTTTTGATAAAACACTTGAAATGAATTCCTGAGTAAAAATATCATTTCTTCTTCAGAATCATTTTCTTTTTACAAAATTCCATGAAGGTTTAAAAGAAAATTATTTTTTTGAAAATATTCAAGAAATATTGCAGAGTAAAATTAATGAAAATAAAGTGTTATGAAACCGTAAAAATATGTTCATGCTGTATGAGTTACAAAAAACATTATCCTCGTACTTTTAACGGAAAAGTCAAAAAGTACCACGTGTGGTAAACAAAAGAAAGATTCCATCCATAACACTAAGTAAAAGTCAAAGAAGGGTAAAAATTAATTTAAACATACATGAAAGAATATTAAACACTTTATGAAAAACATATAATGGACATGGATGAAAAATATAACCCCAGTAAATACTTACATATAAGCAATCTCGGATAAAAATGAGATTAAAAAATTTTCCCTTACCTTAGGTCTGATATGATTCGTATGTATCTGAACCTCATGTATAATGATTAAAATAATGTCATTGACTTATTAAAGAATCATATTTAATGTTATTATATCAGATATGGTTCACTTATGACTTTATATTAACCATTCTTTTGTAATTTCCATGTTAAAGCAACATTTTGAGTAAAATCGTTTTATTTATCGTATGGGTTTAGACTTGTTGTTCTTGAAATTATTATTACTTATATAATGATTTACTTACTTCCAAAATGTAAATAATGACTTTTATATCATATATATTTATTATATATATATAATATATAGATAGATGAAATGAAATACACCGTTCATGGAGACGGTAGGCCGTACGTACGCATGAACGATGTTTTCCATTCCTTATTGAGTAGAATGGAAGTTAGTAGATGACATATATATATATATATCTATATATCTATATTAATAGGTATACATAAATCTAGTAGCTTAATTATGTCACATATTTCATTATTATTCATTATATATACTTTATAATCATTCTTCAATGGTTTTCATGGAGAATGAATCTCATCGCCTTGTGGAGACGGTAATCCGTACGTACGCACGAGCAATGATATTCTTCCCATAATTATTGAATGGAATTGGAGTGGATTATATAATATTTCCTAATAATTATTATGTTATAATTACCATATATAGTGATTATTTAAACCATTATACCCCTCCATGTATGATGGTGGTGGAAAAACAGATTACACCACGATGTGAAGATGGTATTCCGTACGTACACACGCGCAGTGATTTCGTTTTCCATAGGATGGATAGAAGGTTAAATGGGGTTGTTTCATATTTATAATAACCTATCAGTATATTATTGATACTGATGTTATTAATTTATAATTAAACAACTATAGAAGATGAAGTTGAAGAAGAAAGAAACATGAAAGAATGGGTAGAAGAGATTACCTCTTCTTCAACGCAGCTCCTCTTATCCTCTTCTTAGGGAACTAATGTTGGTATTTAAAGCATACCAGGACCTCTAGTAGGTTTATATGGAAGTGGAGAAGTGAAATGGGCTGGGTTTTTTCAATCTTGAAGGCTCTAATGTGTGTGAAGAGGAGAGGGAAGGAGGTGCCATTATATAATAGTGGAGAGGGGCACATTTGGAAACCATAAAAATATTAATTAATAAAAAAATGAAAACCCCCATAAAAACTACCAAAAATGACTCAATTGTAATATGAGATTCGATATGGTTGTAATATCATCATCCAATAAATGTTTTGTGTTTATTTTAAACCTTATCAACTTGATTTATCATTATCTAATCAATTTAATTTTATTTG
The DNA here is from genome assembly GCA_963277665.1 of Viscum album. Classification (NCBI taxonomy): domain Eukaryota; kingdom Viridiplantae; phylum Streptophyta; class Magnoliopsida; order Santalales; family Viscaceae; genus Viscum; species Viscum album. The sequence continues at coordinate 269,069,966 of OY728142.1, read as the reverse complement.
TGGTAATAAAATTTTAAATATTAAATTGTTAAAAATACTTACTTAAATGATTTAAATTTCCCATATTTGGATACTTTATAACTTTTTAGACTAGATAATTTTCTATATGTTGTTTTTAAGTATATTTGTAGTTTTTAAATATTTTAATAATATGTTATTTTTATAAAATATCAATATTGTCAATTTTGACACTATTTGTTATTTGAATTTAAATAAAAACCAAAAAGAATATATGTTCGAACCAAAGTATATAATAGATCCCTAAAATGTCATATTCATCCAAAAAAATCACAGGGCACATTAATTTGATCATATATTATTTATTTTATTATTTTTAAAACCATTTATTTGGTATATCACTTAATAAAATAATTACTACAATATTTTTATATAATTATTTTATATACTTATTTTTTCAAAAAAATTAAAAATAAACTCCTATGATGATTATAAATATAATACATTTTATATTAATATTTCTACTCGAATTTATCATCGTAAAATCACAACATTTAAATTGTTATATATATTAAATTATGAAGGTGACACCATTGACATCATTTAAAATAAAATAATACAAATGTCCTAATTAGTCTTCTAATGCTCCAAATGGTCCACAAATAAACCCTTGGATTATTATGGTATATTTATACTAGAACAATAATTTTTGTTCAAGTTTATGGTCTTTTTATAGGTATTGTTAATTTAATAAAAACAATATTATTGATTTTTCACTAAACAAATATTTTCTTCATCATTAATGTATAGGCTATTAAGGTAAATAAATATTTCTTAAAAATTACAAATAAATTACCATGGTGAATAAAAACATTATATATTTTAAATGAGTATTTATAATCTAATTTATATTCTGTATAACCTTATATTAAAAATTATCTAATTATTAATGATTGAGTGAGACATTTCACTTTCCTTTAAATAAAATAAATAAAAGGTCTTACTCAAATACAAGTGGGTTACATTAGATTCTATATAGACACAATTATGATTTAGGGTAAAATATAATGATTGAAATATATTTGGAAAAGTTTTAAGGGGATTTTATAATATTATATTTACCCTTAATTACCCGCTTTTCCTTTAACTATTGTAAATAAAATTTACCGTAGTTACTATTCATGATGACTAAAAATAAAAAGTATCTTATTAACATAATTTGGACCTACTAAAGCCAAATAAATAATCAATTTTTCGAAATTCAAATAAAAAATGTTGTGAAAATTAATTTAAACTTAATCTTGTTGATAAGAAAACGAGTTTTAAAAGTTCAAACATTGCAAAAGATTGAAACGATTTAACCTATGAATTCAATGTAAAATCAATGATAATTACATACATTATATTAAATGGTAAAAATATATTCTATAGATACTTTAAAACTATTAAATATTATAATTTAACTATATAAATTATTATGATGAAAAAAGTTGTTTTAATTAAATTATAGCATGTTTTTAAAATTCATTAAAATATGAAAGTTATCAGAATAATATGAAAAATTTATCCAAAGTAAATTTTTATATCCTAATTCCAAAGAATAATTTTATTTTGTCAAATTTAACTTATAAACCTGTCAAAAACAATATTTAATGTTTGTGTTCCATCAAATGGTTGCAAAACTACATTTTTTTAAAAAATACTTATTTTACATGAAAAATTTATTTTGTTCTCATATGATGTTTTAGAAAATGTTTAAGATGAATAATAGTGTTATAAAATTAAAAATGTAGTTAATAAAATTCATAATGTCTAGTCCATTATAATATTATAACAATATATCGTTGTCCAGTGAAACCCGATATTGCGTACTACACACGTTATCGAGGAAGGCCGTGATTGCATGTAACACAAGCCATGTAAATGTTCCATGTAGTGCAATCTACATTTTTTGTTGAGTATAACATAATTAAAATTTATTTCATTTATACATTAAAAAAAATATATACTTAATGATACATAGAATAATTTATACAAAACGAACATGAAATTGTGTGTAACACGAGCCAAGAATAGTGTTGTGTATACTACAAGTTAATACAGTGTCGCATATAGCACAAGCTAAATTTGGTGTAGCGTACAACACAAGAAATCAATGAAATTAAAAATAATAATTCTCATAAAATCTCGGGTTGTTATAGAAATAATCCAAATTTGTCACAATGATGGATGTATAATTCAGAAACCAATTTATAGAAACATTTGAAAATTCCAACAGCTTCACAAACCTCATCGTGGTCACATGCACTCTGGATCCAATTGCAATCAAGTACGTGATGATGTAGGGAAAATTATCTTAACTATACCTACAACCATATAATCTGATTGGGTCTAAAAGAAAGTCCAAAACAGTGTGTCAGATAAATCCAAGTAGGAAACCACCGAACGATATGTTCCTAATTGTTAGTAAATGTATATAGCAGGTAATATACATAAATAATGAAATAAACTATGAAGTACTCGAAAGTAAAAAATCTAATAGTATTCAATTACATTCATTTAATATTATTACTCAGTCTGTTGAATCATGTAAAACATGGGATCTATCAGAATCATTATATCCCTTGCATAAGTATAAAAATAGATATATCAGAAGAACATCTAATCTATCTAGTAAGACCAAGTCTAAACTTGTGCTTTGAATTGGTAGACTTGTCACAATCATTCAATCATTCATAAAAACCCTTTGGGAATGTTCTAAAAATTTGACCCCTCTGTTCTAACATAACATCAATTCAATAAATAATGAACCTTTGGGAAACCTCTCATAGTCTAAACCCTTTTGTCCCACATAGTAAATATCATTTACAAGACGACCACTTGGGAAACTCTCACACTAAATACCCCATGGTCTATATATCATCAATAAAATATAAAGACCACCTGGGAACTCTCATGGTGAATTCTCTTGGTTCTAACATTCATTTAATCAAATAATATTGAAATCCTTGGAAACACTCATTCTCTAACCCAATTGATTCTAAGTGACCAGATCTAAAGCTCTCACATTCTAACTCCTTCTTGGATTCTTTCGAAGTCCAGTCACCATTGGTCAACAATCTCAATTCATGAACAAAATTTTTGCATATATTCATCAACTCTATCCAAATCAAACATGAGATAAAACCTAGGAATGCCTACATGTATCCTAGACCAAATAGCCATAAAAATAAAATAAGGGAACACACCCATAGGTTTTCCCAAAAAATGGTATCTAACATTACACATGTTGTAATACCCCAAGCTTCCATGGTACGTATCCCATAGAACAATTCAATAGCTTGCACTGTTCCCGACTTCAAGATTCTAACACACCGCGACCAATAAAACTAGCCTTTATAAATAATAATACACACTTTTTGAATTTTTATCATTTTTATCATTCAAAATGAACATCATTGTTGGACTCAGAATATAGAAATTAGCATAGGGTTAATTTATGATATTTTTCTGAAAACATTCAATTTTTGATGAATAGTGAAAAAAACTATGCGTTATTGGGTAAAAATGACTTTTTATATAAATAATTTTCTTTTGTATTTAAATTTTATTTAGGTCAAAATAGAAACATAATACATATATGTGTTCAACATAATTCATTGAAGTAATTTTATAAAAAGTTTTGATATATAAATTTTTATCGAACTATTTGTCGTCTTTTACCCACCTCCTAAGAGGATTTCATAATTTCTATAAGACTAAATGTTACTACTTCTGTGAGTTGAATTTTAAAAATCCAAGATGCATGTTTATTAATAGAATGAAAAATTTGGTACAATAAGATGAATTTTTTTTTTTGAATAGTAACTTTTTAAATTTATTTATCACGGTAAAAAGTAAATAGTGTAATTAAGGGTAAAAATGTTATTATAATTATCCAAACACATGCCCTAATTCTATTGGATAATTGTAATTAGAAAAAAACAACCTTATTAACTATTTACGACCATTTTTGGTCCACTTGGATTAGATTAGGACATTTATTATTATTTTATTTAAAGAATAGTTAAAAGAGTTAAAATCCATGTTTAACTAAAAACCCATTTTTAATATATGGTTATATATAAAATAAACTCAACTATAAATATTAATTAGAGATATAAAAGTAATTCCAACATAATGGTATTTTGTTCATAATTTTTAGACATTAAATAATTAAACTTATTTATGAGACAATGATGATGTCGTAATTACCTTATTTACGAAATATTAAAATAATTGATATTATAAATATCAAAATAAATCTAATTTCGGAAATTTAATGAATTACATTAATAATCTAGGTTAATATTACATGTTAGGGTTGATTAAATTATTTTTCTGTGAAGTAATAATGTTGTTATGAATTTATGAAAATTACCAAATAGTGTCAAAATTTACTCAGAAGAGGTTTTAAAACAAATATTATATTATTAATTGGTATTATATTACTAAATAACAATGGTTAAAACAAAGGGGTTAAATAATATTATATATGTCATTAATGAACCACTTTAGGTTCGCTTGGAGGATTACAGTGTGTTTATTAGCCATATAATAAAAAATACAGAGAGACATGGTAAATGTCAAACTATTTAACAAAGAGTTAAATCTAAAAGATAAGGTTAATATGATTACCTAAACCTATCTAAAACCTATTGATTGAGAGGTATTAGATTAATCCCTACATTATCATTTATATAATTCATTTTTGACCAATTAGAAACCAAAAATGATTTTATTATTAAATTATATTTCAAGCTTTTCATAATGTGACCTTCACCTCTCTTATAAAAAGGCACCTTCCCTTCTCTAAAATTCACATCATCAAAGACATTTGGATCGGCCAACCCATGCTCAAATATTCTCTCAGTTATCCACCCTTAATCCTACAATCCCTCCAGTAGTCTAAAATCCAACCTAAGGAGCCCTTCTGATCAAATCAAAAGGAAGAATTCGAAGAAGAGGTAAATATTTCATCACCTCTTTAAAGTTTTTTTTCTTCCACTTCCTCTTTCTTTGTTGTTTACATTCTAAATTAATACCTCCAGTATATTATATAAATTTTATATGTTATTATAAAAGTGGTACAACCATGTTCATTATTCTATCCGTCCTATAAATTACATAGTCACCATACATGTGTACGTACAGATTACTGTCTCCACCTCGAGGTGTAGTTTTTTATTCAAACACTTCATAATTTGGATGGATATAATAATGAGTATAAATGTTGTAAATAATAAATATAACATGATGATGATTATTTATATATTATATAGCATCCAATTATATATGATTGTAATATAAAAATAATGATATTGTCGCTCGTGCGTATGTACGGATTACCGTCTCCACGAACGCGATGAGATTCATTCCCCATCATAATCATTCAATAGAAGTTTTCATTTTATGATTAAAAATATTGTTAATGAACATAACATAATTCAGTATATTAATCTAATATAACCTATTCATAACAAACTTCTCATACATAACCAATCATATAAAGGAAAACGAATCATCTAACACCTGAAACGATGATACTACTAAAATATCTATAACAAATCAATATTAAAATATCATATATGATATCATATTAATTTATATGTTTATTTTTTATTTTAATAAAAAATATATCCCCATTATATAGGATGTTAACCTACCCTCATCCAAGGAAAAGTACAAGGTAAAGGTTAATTTCACAATCTCGTTATTATCCGAGGTTGTTTATACGTAAGTATTATCTGGGACCTATTTATGATCCACATCCATGTTTCTTAAAAACATATTCGAAATCATTTTTACTAATTAATATTCTATGGGATAAACTCATTTATACCATTGTTTTACTTTTTATAAAATGGATTGAATGGAATCATTCCATCGCATTCCAAAAAAGGTACCTTATGACCTTTTTGAAAAAAATAATGTAATAATGTTTTTTTACTTACATGGCAGGTGAGGCTATTTTCTGCCGTTATAACAACATAAAAACATCCCAAAAAATATTATAAGAATATTTTCAAAATAATTTTTTTAAATAATTATATGACTTTTAATTGACTTCAAAATAGAAAGATATATTTCTCTAAAAAAGATTTTATTTCATCTATGTAAACATCCTTTGATTGACTATAAGCTTAGGTGAACTTCATTTATAATGATACAAAACATCCATATTGATTTAATGGTTTTATAATATTTTTGAAAGTGGATGTGTTATTTTTATAAAATTCATGGTTTATGGATAATGTATTCATATATCGTATGCTATTTTTAATACGAATGATTATGTAATGTTTAATCCTTTTCATATGATCAATGGATTGGACGTAGTAAGTGACTGGTGGAGCATGTTATAGCTCCTTGATGCATTGGTAGGTATCATGAGGAAATCTAGTTTCTTTGCACAAGGCCTTGAAAAAATCCTATTAGTTGTCTTGGAACAAGGCACAAACTATGTGGTGATGAATTCGGGCATTAAGAATTCCATTATTATGAAATTGGCTTTTGATATTGCATGTAATTATTATACTACTAGAATTTACATGTGAATAAATATATGGAATTATATGATTTTATCTTCCCCGTATTATGTTTAATTTCATGTTTAAAAGGATTTTGTTTTAGTCTTACATTGCCTTAAATGTTTATGGTTATTTATGAATGTTTCTTCTATATTGTTATCCATAATGAGCATATCAGCTCACCCATTTCTATGTTTTATTTTTACTAGGATATTAAATTGTATATTATGACTGACCTAATAGGATATTTTATAGGATATTATTGTGGCCTATGGATACTATGTTGTTATAGTTTTTTATTTTATAATTTAATGTACAACTTATGAATGTATCTAGTGTTTCCAAGGCTACAAAAATAATTGGTCTTTCAAGACTTGATATTTTCTGATCATTCGAATGTTATTTAATAATGCACCGAATTTGGGTAACTATGAACAGGTTTATAAATTTTTTATCATAGAATGTTTAATAAAAACCTTGGATGATATATTTAGAAAAACTCTGATTAGAGAACATTACCCTATAGAAGTTTATGATGATTATTATAGAAGAACATCATAGAATTTTGGTAATATAGTGATTTTGTGAGTTTTTCAAGCAATACATCCCTGTCTAGATATGAGCTGATAGAGGTGGCTCGTGCACAGATGTACCTATGTGAAAACCCCAAAAACACCGCTTTGATCTAGACTCGAATGGGAATAGGTGCATGATAATGGGCCTTGTTACACTCTTGGTTACGACACTCCCGAGTGATATTCTTAGGATATTTCTCATTTTCATTACAAACTATTATGAAGGGTTTATGAGTAAATACTTCGTCAAATATAAAATTTTTATGACTATGGATTATATCCATAAATTGTTCAATTTATGTTAACTGTTTGACATCATTGAAATTTTGTATTGTGATTCATAATCCAATCTATTGTATGCCATTATTTAGAAATGGTGCCTCATGGAAGGAACAAAAACGATATCAATGAACATAATCAAATTTGGGATTTCCCTACTACTCAAGATAATTATTGTGGAGCTGGTGAAGCAAATGGTGCTCATCATCTTATCGCTATTCTGAGACAACTCAATCAGGTTATGAATAATAACCTTACCCGTATGGAGAACCCTGATCCACAACGCGAAAGATCAATGTTAGACCGCTTCATGAGGAACACCCACTAACATTATATGGGAGTAAAAAATAATTAGTATCTGAGAAATGGATAAATTCTTTAGACAAAATATCTCATGCTTTGGGGAGTAGCAAAAGGGAAAAAGTTGACATGGCAGTTTATCGCCTCACAGGACATGCAGATCAATGGTGGTCATTGATTCAAAATAAAAAGGAAGATGATGAAGTATTGAATATGAAATGTAGGTATTTTAAAGATATTTTCATATAAAAATACATTACTCATTACAATCGAGTGGATATGGAATGACAATTTCAGAGTCTAAGAAAAAAAGACAATGAGAATGTCTCAAAAAATGAGGCTAACTATAAAATGTATGCCAGACATGCTACAGATTATATACATCACCCAAGAAGATATATTGATCGTATCATTGTTGGGTTAAAACCATTTCTTCATCGATCATTAGTCTCTCAATCCTACTCATCTTATGAATATGTTGTCTCATGTGCTATCAATATAGAAAAATAATTCTCTATGTCCTACGACTTTAAGGAAAACGAAGAGATGAAGAGAACTTTTGAACACTATGGAAATGGATATGAGGGGAAGAAGGGAAAAGTTGAATATCCATCCTATAGTAAATGTGGGATGAAAAACCATGGTATTTTCCTGAACGGAATGTGAGTCTATTACAAGGTAGGTGAAAAAGGATACTAAGGACGTGATTGGAAGGGGAAAAAGAGGCTATCAAATTTTTATGCTACAATTCTAGTGAAAGGGGGCATTATGAAAATTAATGTCCTAATCTCCAAGGGAACATACCTAAGAAAATTCCAAGGGAGAAAGGCCAAGCTTATTCAATCACTACTTTGGAGGTTGGTGTTTCGAAAGACATGGTGGCAGGTAATTTAATGGTTTCCTCAAGTTTATCCAATGCATTTTTTGATTTTGGATCATCTCTTTGTTTCATGTCTTCCCAGTTTTCATAGAAAATTATATATTTTCAATTTGACTTAATAAGGGAGTTGTGAGTCAAAACATCTAAGGGAAGTATCATCGCTACGATGTTTTGTAAGTCAGTTCCCATTAGGGAAAACAAACGTTACTTATCTGCTGATCTCATCATCCTACCTATGATTGAATTTGATATAATATTCTATATGGATTTCCTTTCATATCATGAGTCGAAAATTTATTGTTATAAAAAGGAGGTTACAATTTCTGATGATGATGAGGAATACCTTATCTTTATAGCAGAAACATCACAACCGGATTCGTATCTATATCCACCGCCAGTAGCTCTACTAAATTCAATTATTGGTGAGGAAGATAATCAAATAATAATGGGATAGGAAAAAAATGTTCTAATAGATGATGTAACTATTGTGAAAGAATATGTTGATGTGTTTCTAGGGGATTTACATGGACATCCTCCAGAATGAGAAATTTAGTGTTCCATTGATTTAATTCCTAGATCAAGGCCCATATCGAAGACACCTTATAGAATGGCCACTGTGGAATTAGTGTAACTAAATAAACAAGTAGATTAATTGATTTATAAGGTATTTTTTCACCCTAGTGATTATCAATTGGGAGCTCATGTACTTTTTGTTTAGAAGAAAGACAGATCTATGAGGTTGTGCATTGACTATAGGCAGATCAATGGTACAAAAATAAAGAATAGGTATCCCCTCCCATTCATGGATGATTTGTTCGACCAACTTCATAGAGCTCAGTATTTTTAAAAGATTGACCTTCAATCTGGATATCATCAGTTTTGTGTGAAAAAGGAATACATTCCAAAAACAACATTTCGAAACAGGTATGGGCATTACGAGTTTACAGTAATGCCTTTTGGTTTGACTAATGCACCCACTATTTTCATGGATTTAATGAACATTGTTTTTTAAGGAATATCTTGGTCACTTTGTATTGGTATTTATTGATGATGTCCTACTATTCTCCGAAATCTATAAATATCATGATGAAAACATGTGCACCATTATGAAAACCCTAAGAAGAAATGAATGATATTGGACGTTTAGCATGTCTGAATTCAGGAATCCAAAAATATCTTTTATTGGCCATATTGTCACTAAGGACTGAATATCTGTTGATTGTTCAATGTACAAGGCAATCCAGGAATGGCCTTCACCAAGGATTATAACTGTGGTATAACGTTTTATTGGTTTAGAAAGTTATTATCGGCATTTTGTCTAGAATTCTTCCCGATTGGCTAACCCATTAATCGTGCTCCCATGTAAAGGGGTTAATTTTTTTTGTACAAAATAGTGTGAATAATGATTTTATGAACTGAAGAGAATATATTCAATGCTCAAATCTTGATTCAACCATCAAGGAATGATAGGTTTGTTATTTATAGTGATTCATCAAAGAAAGGACTTGGTTGTGTCCTTATGCAGAATGATATAGTTATGGCCTATGGATCACGACATCTAAAACATCACGAGAAAACAATTCTACTCATGATATTGAGTTCAAATATTTGATCTTTGATCTAAAAATAAGGAGGAATTGTCTCTATGGTAAAAAATTTGAGATTTATACTAATCACAAGAGATTGAAGTATATTTTATCACAAAAAGAACTCAACATGTGGCGAAGTCGGTGGCTTCAACTACTCAAGGATTATGATTTCACAATACACTACCACCTGGGGAAGGAAAATATGGTAGCAGACGCTTTGAGCAGAAAGGATCATGGAGTTTTGAACAAGATGTGAGTTGAAATGGATCTTATTTTTAAGTATCTAGTGAAAATGGATATGGGAATAATCATGAAATGAGAGTCATCAATACTTTTTAAAATTGTCGCCAAACCATCTTTTCTAGAAAGGATAAAATGTTCTCATGATGATGATGAGGAGTTTCAAAAGAAGATTACAATAGTGAATGGTGGGAGATTGAGTGAATTCATATATGAAGATGGGATTTGACATCTGTAAGGAGACTTTGTGTTCCTGATATACCAGATCAAAAGAGGGAATTTTTATATGATTCTCATAGCTCTAATTTCACTATACACCCTGGTAGCACTATGAAGTATAGTGATTTGAAGGAACATTTGTATTGGGATAATAGGAAGAGAAAGATTGCTGATTTTGTGTCAAGATGTATGGTTTGTCAATAAGTGAATGTGATAATATTATAATGGACATTTTCATTAGGTAACAATAGAATCCTAGAAGAAATGATGAAATATGGGTAATTGTTTGTCATCATACTAATTCATCACAATTTCTTTCTTTAAGAGATGATTTACCACTTGAACGTCTATCAAGACTATATGTTAATGAAGTTGTAAGCCTTCATGGAGTACCCTTGTCGATTTTTTCTGCTCATGATCCCCGTTTTATATCAAGATTCTGGAAAAGACTTGAGAAAGCCTGGGATACAGAACTTCATTAGAGAATTGCCAACCACCCTCAAACTGATGGAAAATCAGAACAGACTATTCAAACATTAGAATAAATTTAAATATCTTGCTCATTTGACTTTCAGATATTGTGGGATCAATATTTACATATGGTAGAATTTTCCTATAATAATAGCTTCTATTCAAGTATTCATATGGCACCATATGAAGCGTTGTATGGAAAGAGATGTCACACACCACCTTTTTGGGATGTTGTTTGGGAAAGAAATATAATTGGCCCAGAACCTATTGACGAAACAATGGAAATGGTAAAAGTTATCCAAACACACATTAAAGCATCCCAAAGTTGTCAAAAGAGCTATGCTGTTAATCGAAGGAACGATTTGAAATTTCATGCCGGAGACCATGTTTTAATGAATGTTCCTCTATGGAAGGGTGTTATACATTTTGGTATGAAGGTTAAATTAAGTCTCAGATACATTGAACATTTCAAAATTCTATAACGAATTGTAGTTGTAGCTTATCATTTGGAAATGCCTCCAAGTCTCTTCAATGTTCATGATGTGTTCCACGTATCACTATTGAGAAAATACATGCCTGACCCAAGGCTTGTACTCACCTATGAGGAAATTGAACTGGAACGTGATCTGTCTTACTGTGAAGAGCCTGCCAAAATTCATGATACAAGAGAACAAGTGCTGGGAAACCTGATGACTTGTGTTGTAAGAGTTCTATGGAGAAAACCATAAGATGGAAGAGGCAATGTGGGAACCAGAGGAACATATAATAAAGATCCACAAGAATCTTTTGGTTTTGTAGTATTATAGAAATTTAAAGGAATAACATATTTGAATGAGCAATGAATGTAACACCCCATGCTTCCACGGTACGTTTCCGTTTGAATAATGCAATAGCATGAATTGTATGAAACTTCGAGATTCTAACACACTGCGACCAATCAAACTAACCGTTATGAATAGTAATACCAACTTTTTGAAATTTTATAAATTTATATCATTCAAAATGGACTTAATTTTTGGATTCAAAGTATTGAAATCGAATTAGTGTTACTTTTTTGTATTTTTCTAAAGAATTCTAATTTAGATGAATAGTGGAAAAAATTGCATTATTGGATAAAAATGAATTTTTATTTAAAAAATTAGTTTTTTATTTTAATTTTTTAGGTCAAAATTGATACATAATACATATATATGTTCAACATAATTCATTAGAGTCATTTTAAAATATGTTTAGATATATAAAATTTTATCGAACTACTAACCATCTTTTACCCACCTCCTTGGAGGATTTGTAAATTTGTATGAAACATAATTTTACCACATCAGTGAGTTGAATTTTTAAAATCTGAAAGACATGGTTAAAATCTGTATGTAACATGTGGTTCAATAAAATGAACAGAATTTTCGGTGAATAGTAACTTTTTTGCATTTATTTACCACTATAAAAAGTAAATACGGTAATTAATGTAAAAATGATATTATAATTATCAAACACATTTCCTAATTAAATTGGATAATTTAAATCGATGAAGAACAAATTTAGGAATACAATATGATCCCCTTTAATCTACTTTGATTAGATAAGGACATTTATTATTATTTTATTTAGCAAAGAGTTAACAGAGTTAAAATCAATGTTTAATAAATAATGAATTTTTATTATAGGTATATACAAATGTTTAATTCGACTATAAATATTAATTATTATTCTAAAACGATTTACTATATAATGGTATTTTTTTATAGTTTTTTGACATTAAATAAATAAATTTATTTATGATGCAATGGTGAAGCAGTAATTACCTTATTAACGAAAGATTAAAATAATTGATATAATTAATATCCAAATAAATCTTATTTGGGACATTTAAGGAATTCCATTAATTTTATATCCTAATATGACATGTTAGGGTGTATTAATTAAAATTTTTCAATGTAATAATGATTTAATAAATTAAAAAAACAAAATACCAAATAGTGTCAAAATTGACATAAAAGAGTTTTTAAAACAAATATTATATTATTATTTGGTATTCAATTCATAAAAATCTATGGTTCAGCCAAAAGGATTAAATAATATTATATATCTCATTAATAAACCACTTGCGGTTCGTTTGGATGTTTATTGTATGTTTATTAACCATATAATATATAAATACAATGAGACATGGTGAATTTTAAATTATTAAACTATGACTTAAATCTATAAGATAAGGTTCATATGATGTCCTAAAATAATCTAAAACATAGTGGTTGAGTTGTTTTCAACCCATTCCACCTTATCCTTTAAATAATTCATTTTTTAGCCATTATAACCCGAAAATGATTTTATTATAATATAATATTTTATGCTTTTCCTAAAGTGACGCTCACCTCTCTTATAAAAGGGAACCTCCCATTCTCTCAAATTAACACTATAAAACCCATTTGGCTCATAAAAAACCCTACAGAAATATCCTCTCAACTATCCCTCTTCACCCATGAGCCTATCCTTTAGTCCTAAATCCATACTAAGGATTTATTTTGATCAAATAAAAAGGATGAACCTGATAAAGAGGTAAATATTTCATCACCTCTTTAATGTTTTTTTCTTCTTCCACATTCAATGTATATGTTGGTTCAATTATAAAATAATAAATCCATTATCTTCTTTATACTGTGATGTTATTATAAAAATCGTAAAACCATATTCATTATTCAATCCATCCTATAAATGACAAAGTCACCATACATGCATATGTATGGATTACCATCTCCACGTCGTGGTGTAGATTGTTATTCAAACACTTCATCATTTAGATTGGTATAAAAATGATTATAAATGATGTAAATAATAAATATAACATGACAATGATTCTGTATATATGATATAACATCCAATTATATTTGATTTTAATATCAAAAGAATGATATTGTCTCTCGTACTTACATACGGATTACCGTCGCCACTAACACGATTAGATTCATTTCCCATCGAAATAATTCAAGAATAATTTTCATTTAATGATTAAAAATAATGTTTATTTACATAATATAATTCTTTATATGAATCATATACACCCTATCTATAAAAAACATGGATTATGTAACCAAGCATATAAATGAAAATGAATCAGTTAACACCTGAAATGATGATACTACTAAAATATCATTAACAAAGCAATTTTCAAAGATCATATATGATATCATATTAATGTAAATGGTTCTTATATAATTTAATGACAATTGTTTCACCATTATATAGGACGATATCATATCCTCGACCAAGGAAAAGTACAATGTAAGGGTTAATTTTACAATCTATTTATTATCTGAGATTGTTTTTACGTAATTATCTATTGGTACCTCTTTATCATTCCCATCCTTGTTTCATAAAAATGTATTCCATTAAATTTTTACTATTTAAAATAATATGGGATAACGTCATTTATACCCTTGTTTGAATTTGTATAAAATGGTTTGAGAGGAATCTTTTCGTTATTTTCCAAACAGGGTAACTTATGCCATTTTCAATAAAATTAAGGTAAGAATGGGTTTTTAACTTATACGATTGGTGAGGATATTTTCCACCGTTATAACATCGTCGAATCTTCCCTTATAATATTACATTAATATTTTAAAAATAATTTATTTCTTTTACAATTATATGACTTTTAAATAATTTCAAAATGTAAAGATATATTTCTCTAAAAAAATTTGATATCATTTATGTCAACAACCTTTGATTGATTTTAATCTTATATAAAGTTGATTTATTATGATACAAAACATCCATATTGTATTGAAGGATTTGTGATTTGTTTTAATGTGGTTGTTTTATTTTTATACCATTCATGTTTTATGGTTAATGTATTGACATTTCTTATGCTAGTTTTAATACGAATGTTTAGGTTATGTTTAATCATTTTCATAAGAGGAATGCATTGGAATTAGTAAGTGATGGGTGGAGCCCGCTATATCTTCCCAATGCATCAGTGGGTCTAATAATAAATACTAGTGTCTTAGAATAAGGCCTTGAAAAAATATTATTAGTTGTCTTTCCACAAAGCCTTGACTATGTGGTTATAAATTCTGGCATTATGCATTTCAATATTATAAATGTGGCTATTGATATTTAATTTGAATATTCGACTAGTTGAATATCCATGTGAATAAGTAAATGGAATTATTTGATTTTATTTTTTCCATATTATGTTGATGTTAATGTTTAAAATGATTTTGTTTTATTCTTACATTGCTTTAAATGATTATGTTTATTTAAGTATGTTTCCGCTATATTATTATCCTTACTGAGAATCAGAGATCACCCCTTTATTTGTTTTGTTTTTCCTAGGATACGAAGTAGTATTTTATGACTACCCTGTTGGGGTAGTATAAGGGATAAGTGTATGGACTATAGAGATTATGTTGTTGTAGTTTTTCATTTTATAATGTAATGTAAATCTTGTAAACGTTTCTACTATTTCTAGGGCTACTAAACTAATCAGTCTATTGAGACATGATCTTTTGTGATCATGCCAATGTTGTGTAATAATGCACCGAATTTGGGTAACTAGGGTTGGGGAATTACACATTTGAAACATCCCTTAATTTAATCATCCATACCATAGTTGGTATTAAAAATGGTTAAATTCTAATCAAACAATTCTCAAATGTTTCTGTGAGGAACTATTAGCACATATAATCCAAAGATGAACAATGAAAAGAACAAATCACCTACATCAATAATTGATAGTCAACACTCTTGAACATCATCCCTTGAATCGACCAAGATTGGCGTAGATCTACAAAATGTGAAAAAATTACAGCCTTGAATAACCCATTATAGAAGATGAATTAGGATGACTGTCTCTATGGGAATTGAGAACTCCTCGGTGGGATTCCAATGCACCCGAAGATGTGTCAATCGGAGGTCGGATGGAGAATCAAGAGGGGATTGGAGTTCGTTGGACCTTATATCCCTTTCTTGTATGAAATAAGGGGATAATATGGTGTGTATGAAGATGAGATGAGACCCCACTCTAATTAATTAAATAAAAGGAAAAATAAATTGAATGTCCATTAATGTTACACACCGTGTAATAGCCCTAACCAGCTCCTTCCATAAGAGTTCTTCCAGAACACATACACAACTATGTACTCAACTGTTACATGGCTAGTACATGGCTGTTTACGGTACCAGGGTATATAGCCTGTAGTCATATGTACAGGCTGTTTAAATATAAAATTCCCATTTCTTAATTTTTCCTCAAAACAACCAAAAAAACAAAATCCATACCGTAAATTAAGATCCATTTTCTTTCAAACATCCCCCATAAAATATATATTCTCCACACATTTACCATCCATGGGTGGTGATGAAGAAGAATCAAGAAACTCTCACCATTGTGATCATCTTCCAGCCTCTCTCTCCCATGTCTCATCCAAAAATCTCTCATGCTTCTACATAACATGTAGCAGAGGAAGAAATCGTCCACCAAGAACCCTCATAATACGACCCACGATATGAATATGGTCATCCATGAAGGATGAATCCACCTCCAACTCAACCTCCTCAGGTTGAAAACCATGGAAAGGTTCTGAAAATTAATATAATAACTGAGAAAAATCAAAGACATGTGCATATCCCATTGCCTCAGAGGTAACTGCAACTGATAGACATCTGGCATGACTCTCTCCAATACCTCAAATGGCCCAACATATCTCACTTAATGATTCCCATATATACATAGCCTCTTATGTCCCATCCTCAGTGTGACACACAAGAAAACATGATCTCTAACATCAAACTCAAGAGGAAATCTTTTTCAATCATCATAATATTTTAAGAGATACTATATAGTATCCATCCACGTCTAAAACTACTCCACCTACTCAGTGGTGTCCGTGGAAATTTGAGGTCCCTGTATAGCTGCCTCTCCTACCTCCAACCAACATAGGGGTGATAGGCACGACCTACAATACAATTCCATATAAGGTTCCACCTGAATATATTCTTGAAAATGTAATTGTACGAAAACTCCCCTAGGGGTATGTGTCTCTATTAAGAGCCCCTAAATTCTAAGAATCATGCTCAAAACATGTCCTCCAAAACATGAATCTTCTTCTTAGACTGGCCATATTTTTGGGGATGGTATGCTATACTCAGAAGTAAATATGTTCCCAAATCCCCTCGTATTCCCTACTATACATGAATAGTAAACTATGTGTCCCAGCAGTAAATTATAATGTGTGGATCCCCTGTAATACTTAATATCTCTCTCATGTAAAACCTTCCATGATCATCAACACTGATGGTTTACTTAATTGGTAGGAAGTGTTCAACCACTGTGGCCATGTAGATAAAAACCCAAACTGCAACATTCCCTCATGGAGACCATGGTAAATCTATCACATAATCCATATTTACGTTGTGCCACATCTACTCAAAAATGAGCATCTACTACAAATTTCATTTCGGTCACTAATTCTAATACATCACCTACTTACAGGTGGAACAACTCATTAAAAACTAGCTACATCTCTATTAATACCTGGAAACCAATAATAACAACTTAGATATCAATACTTCATTGTGAAACTAGGTTGAACTACCAAAAATGTGGCAGGTAAATATCTCTACAACTCCTCGTTTGTGTCTACTGACATATATACACTCCCATGAAAATGTAGAACCTCATCCTCACCAATGATTCACCCTTGAGTAGGGTCCTCACCCAACACACCCTCTAGTAGATCTAGGGATTCAGAATATGAAAGTTGCCTCATTCTCACTCAATCATTTAGAGTATATGTAACATCTATAGAATAAATTAATGTCATTAAATGAATATTTTGCACATCCAAATGCGTCTTCGAGAACATAACCTTAACTGCCACTCACTAATAGCCTCAGGAATTGGCTGTATCTGAGTCCTCATACTCAGCACATCAGCCACAATCTTTCCTTTTCACGGAATGTAAGAAAGCTCACATTCAAATGACTAAAAGTAATCATTCCACCATTTTTCTCTCAAATTAAGATAATTTTAGTAAACATATACATGGGGATTTTGTGGTCATTGTATACCACCTAATTTTTTCCCAAAATACATTATTTCCAACATCATAACACATGCACAACTATAACTAACTCATGATCATGTGTCGGGTAATTCTATCAAATTGCCTCAAATGTTGAGACCCGTATTCAATAAATTATTTCCCCACTATAAGCATTGTACCTAGCCTGATACATGATTTTTCATAGTAAATGGTGTAACTATTTCCCGACACTAGAAAAATATAGATCAATATTGAATTCAACCTCCCCTTCAGCTTCTGAATGGATAAATTGTAGAAAATTTTCATTAAGTACTTCTCACATTTCTTAGTCAAGACTGTCAGTGGCACTTCTAAGCATGAAATATTTTGTATAGAGAAACAATTGTACCCAGACTTCCCCATAAAACTTCGTACATCCAAGATGTTCTTTGGTTGGTTCTAGGAAACGAGTCCTCACACATTTTCTCTGTCCACTTGTACTCATATCTCTGAGATAACATGACCTAATAAGTGAATCTGGTCTTTCCAAAAGAGGCACATTTAGATATTATCATAAAACTGATTCTTTCTCATTATGATCAATATGATATCACGATGGGTGGTATGGTCATGACGAGTCTGAGAGTAAACCATGATATCATCCATGAATGCTACCACAATATAATCTAAGGATTGGACATTCGGTGCATTTGTACCATGAAAAATTTTGGCACGTTTGTGAAATTTAACAATATAACCGAATACTCGTATAGACCACACCTGCTTTGAAATGATGTAAGAGTAATATGTAATGGTTTTACGCAGAACTGATGATAACCGGATCTCAAGTCCGTCTTTGAGAACACTATCACACCTAGAAGCTAATTATAGATTTTATCAATTCATTGAAAGGGATATCCATTGCTGACCTTCAACTGGTTCAACTTTCGATAATCCACACAATGTTTGAGTGTACCATTCAGCCTTTTCACACAAAGGACTGGTGAAACACAAAGAGAAGTACTCAGTAAGATGAAGCCCACTACCTTCAAATTCTCCAAATGCGTCTTGATATCTTTTATTTCAGGACTTTCCATAATGTGTGGAGTAATAGACACCAGTGTCGCTCCTAGAAAAAGCTCAATAGAGATATCTACCTATCTCTTCAGAGCTAAACCTGAAAATTCATATGGGAATAAATATATGAAAGTATCCACCACTGATGAAAATTACATCTATTATATCCCTTGGTCATCGAGAACTAAACTACATATATGGGCTGTAATTTCTCCCAATCCATGATGCTCGGGTCCCGCTCCACTTTCCTAGACATCCAATTATCCCTTGTGTTGAAATGAACCACCACCTTATCACGTGAAACTCACCCTACATCAATAGAATTCAAGAAAGGAATGAAAGGAGACCAACCATTCCATTCTGTGAGTGACATATAATAATTTCATCTTATTAACATTAATATCCCATATGAAGTGACACCCACCAACATCAAGAAGGCACTCCATTCACTGACGTACACTAGAATTCCAAACCCCAATGGAGTTTCTTGAGTCATAACATCTACAGATGTCATGATATAGATCCAAAGTCTCTCAATAATTTAAATAGATATAAAACTATGGGAATATTCCATAACAAAAATATAAGAAGATAAAACTGAGGCATCTATAATCGTACCTCTAACTGTAGAGGGTTCTGGATCCAATTCTTTCTGGGTCTATTCCATCTTAAAAGTATATCATGTACTACGGCCCTATGCCCTACATCGCCACACTGAGCACATCCAATATGATATAGATTAATATATATCATATTGATACCATAGCCACGACCTCCTCTTTGGCATAAATGTCCTGATGAACTCCACTTCCTGGGCTGATGTGAAATTTTTGGTCCTACTTCTGAACATGGAATCATAAAAAAATCCCCTCTCATTCTCTACTAGTGAGAACATCCTACAAAAATATTGAAGATGACCCATATTCACCATAATATCAACACTCAAATCAGTCCCTTGATAAATGTGGTTTCGTAATCCCACTCCTTCTTTACTTGTAGCACACTAGATGGCTACATGAAGAAACATCACTGCTACATGAAGAACCATCCCATGTAAGAACCCTACATCTCTTCCTCTTATGGATCAAAGGTGTAATACCCATGTATTCCAAACCGCCATGGATCATAGCTATGAACTCCCTTTAATTGTTCTTGGTAATCACGTCCGTATTTACAATAGTGGTCACTGAAGTCAACCTAAAAAGATTCACATGAGATCTGATGTCATACTTGAAACCACCCCCAAACTACCTAGCCTTAGATAACATGTCACCTCCCAAAACATGTCTATAACATTGACACTCAGTAAAGCATGAAGAATAATTGATCCCTAAATTATCTCCCTTTTCTAAATGCTTGAACTCTAGGGATCAGTTGTCCATCAACATCTCGAGGTAGAATTAATAATAGAAGGTCCTATGAAACTCATCCCAAGACATATCCATATAATGTCCCACCTATAAGATAACATCCTATCATCTCTATATAGAACCAAGCATCATGTAAGTCATGATCTTCACCCTATTCTTCGGAGGGATGTTATTATGCCAGAAGAGAGAAATCATGGCCACCAACCATGAATCTATAGCATGTGGTCTTCTATCCCCAGAATTAAGTCGAAGGATGCTTCTACTAGAACACTCACGTCAACACTACCAGATTCGGTGCAGTATGTGGTGCTCTTATAAAATGATGTATCATCATTATAAATCCTTCACAAAACAAGGAATCAACCCCATTTTCAAGAATAACATATGGTTCCAAGATGAGCTTGATAGGAGTGTATGATGGTTCCCTGTTACCTACCATTTCTGAGGTCTAATAATTGATTTGTACCAAGAATACAACCAAAGTATGACTTGGTGGAATGAATCTACATGGTCAAACACACACCTTGGTTCATGATTATCAAGGATATAAACATAGACGTGAATGAATAGAACATGATACGAAAAGCATTCATTTTTTACAAACGTGTGTTACACGACATGTAGAACCACCACACTATGTTCTCCCGTGAGCTTTAATTTGGGTGTGTACCTCTACCAACCAGGTTTTGTAACACCTCATACAAACAGTTTGTTTCTCTAGAGACACGGTGTGAACATTAATATTTCGTGTTTCCAAATTTCTTCAACATGAAGATAACTACACGCTTCAGGCTTAGTGTACCACAAAATGGGGTGGTCACCCTAGACATGCGGTGTACTACTTATGTTTCATCCACACATGTTGTTAGTCACTCGACCAGATACATGCTGGATTAAAAAACGGTGTGTACAAGTTAGACATGGCTGGTACATACGTTACACGGTGTATAATTAAGAAAGGTTTTTTTTTCTAGAACAGAAGAACACGTGGCTTGTGTTCATAACTTTGCACTCCGTGTTGTCAGGGTTTTCCGATAGTAAGCCTCTAAAACTTCTATTGAACCCTTAAAAACATATAATTTTGTCCACGACATGAAAAATTAAGACCTATGTTGGCCCATAATCCCTAAAAATAAATGTTTTTAATCATTATCCATATCATAACTTGAAAAATTAAATTAACGATCGAACATTATCAACAAAATTTTGATCCAAGTGGGCCCATAACACTGATGAGGCCAAATCATAGCATCCATACAAATGATACATTACATATAACAGTACCCTATCGAAAAAATATTGTATACTCTAACATAATCTATCACAATAGTATGCATATCTTGAAAAACATATTTCACAATAACATGAAATCAGTAATGCATCTTAAATGGAATGGAAAGCATGAATTACATTTGATCACTAAAAAGTTCTTATATGATTCATGAGATTGAATACCCACATCAAATCGTGGTGAAATGGAATTAGAACCTCAATAGTATCTACAATAACATAACAATACATGTGTATCAACCAATTTTAAAATAAAAATAACTATAGTAATTGAAATACCAGAAAAATTGAAATATTTTTGGTTACTTGGATTTTCCCCATTAATTAGGTTAGCTACACCTGAGCACAAATTATTACCAAATACATATTCCTTACAATCCCAATCCATAAGATCCAAATAGTAAGGAAGTGATGAAAATAACTTTTTTCAAACAATGTTGTAAGGTTCTAGATCCGGGCACCACCCAAAGATGCCTCGAACCCAGTTGGTCACATGACCTCAAACGCATTTCCCCAAACACCAGAGGTTTCTGACTAGACATCCTGACCAAAGTGTGATATTGTGGAATATATTCCATAACTGGAATATTATAAACAGTGAATGGGAAATATTAAACAATAGAGGAATTAGTAGTGCCATATATCAAAGTAAACCAAAAAATAATGATATTAATAAAACAACTTGACCATATATATATATATATTAAGCATGTCTCATGTGTCTTAGAAAGTAGGAACTCAAGTAACTATATTAGGCGTACAAAAGAGAAACTAATGTATATAAAATTAATTAAACTCCAATATAATCCCAATCCACAACGTAGTCCAATTTTCTCCAGCTCTAACAACAATCGTGTACCTAATGATGAAGGGTGCTCGCCCTTATCTATACCTCCAGCCATATAACCAGTTTGGGTTAGAAAGAATTACCCAAATAGGATGTGAGATGAATCCCAGTAGAAAACCACCAAATGATCTATTTCTAACTATCAATGAATGTATATGTCATGTAATATGTAGAAATGAATAAATAAACTACAATGTACTCAAAATTAAACAATCCTAAAGTTTTAAATTATATTAATTTATAGTCATTATTCTATACATTGAATCATGCAAACCTTGAGATAAGACATAATCATTGTATACCATGTGTAATTAGAAAAATAGATGTCTTAGAAGACCATATAAATAATCTAGTAAATGTCAGTCGAAGGTTGATAATTTTTAAGAACCCAAATCTTTATTTTAGGTGTGGATCTTGATTTTGGGTCTTTTTGAGAAAATGGGGAGAATTTGGAAATTTCTTATTTATACACCTTGTATATCTGAGTACATGCCATGAACCTAGTTAAAACGCAAAACTGCATCTTTAGTGTGTAACGACCGAGACAAGTTTGTGTGGGGTGATGTGGAAGACCACAAATGTCGAGGGTCGTTTTAGGCAAATACTAGATGTGTTCATTAACTGTACACACTGCATACTTTTTCTTTTAGTGGACTAATCGAACCTAGGTCGCATATAACCAGCATATTCATCTTCATTGGTAGTTCCTCAGGAAGGATCATATGAAATAATTGATTCTTCTCTGAGCCAGAAGTCTGTCATCCGTTATCTGTATCAATCACTATCGGTTGCGATGGAATCTGTTCAGTGAGTTCTTTATTCTTCTAAATACTCTCTTATTGATTCATATTTATTCATGAGTTGTTCGAGGTTGAATTTTTTTGAAATTTTTTTAGATATAAAATGTTCTAGGAAGATTCAAGGGGTGAAGATATTGATTCTTCTTCATACAACATTGATGTCGGTGGTTTTTTTCCATTCAGAGTCTGTCTTTGAGTGATATATTACTATGTGTCGATTACCCATGATTTGGTTATTTCGGGATATAGAAACTAAACCTCATTTTATCCTCCACAGATTGAATGTTGGTTTAAGGGTTTTTCTGTTATCAAAATAGGTGAAATATCATGTTTATGTAACACCCCATGGAATCATTTCTTTGCATGAATGATTATCTTTGTTTGGTCCATGTTTCCTAGGAAGCAGAACTCGATTCCTTTCATTTCTTGAAATGATTGAACTAGTTTTCTTTTTCTTCTTATTAAATGCTTGTGATATGAATTGGAATTGGTTATCCATGTAGTATTTGAGATTACTTTGGGTTATTTGATATCATATATAAATTATTGAATTGCATATGTATGTGAGAACCCAGTGTAGTTAGACCATATGGGGAATTGGCATTGAGATCTTTATCATAGTGTCTATTATTTTACACACTATGATACCATAGGGGGGATTATGGGGAGTTCTCCCTTAGAGTGTCTATAGTTTATGTTAAGACACTAAATAGGAAATTTTCATTGAGTGTGTGCCTAGAGTGTATGCAGTTATTGATGAAAGAACAAATGGTGGGATTGATGGTGAGTGCTTCCTCGGAGTGTATTTTCCATTTTACGACATTACATGCCCAAAGGAGTTATACTGTCTACGATACCTAGTGGGTAAATAGAAATATTTAATGTTCGTGATGCGCCTTCCAAGAAAAAGAACAATCTTGGACTCTGTCATATTATGTAGTCCTCTATCATAATTGTTGTGATACATACTTGATTAAATGATGAACATTAAATGCTAATGAATTTAAATGGAAACCGTATGATTTTTTAATTTTGATTACACCTGGTTACTTGATTAATTTTGATTTTTACCAACTATATATACTCATTGATAGTTAGGAATGGATCTTTTGGTGGTTTCCAACTTGTATTTGTCTCACACCCGGTTTGGGTCATGTTTTTTGACCCAAAAATATTACGTGCTTGCTTGTGTAGATAAGGGAAATCACCCTTATACATCAGGTACATGATTGTTTTAGAGCTCGAGAGCATAAGACCAATATGAGAATTTTGATGTTGTTATATTTTACTTGTTATCTTTTGTAATTGGACTTTGTACTGTATTTCCATCATTGTACCTTTTTTGGATTTTTTCCTACACCTATGAAACACATCATTTATATATGTGCTTCGTCCTTTTATTTACTATCAGTCATCCACTGTTTAATTTTCAAATGTGTTATAAAATCAATTATAAATTTAGAATTGAATTTTTTGAGTAAATAATGATTTTAATTAAGAATTGAATTTCTCATATTTTATTTTTATTTCATAAAATGGAGTTAATTTTTTAATTATATGTTTTTAAAAATCGCAACTATTATTTTTTGAGATTTCATAAAATACATGAATTTTTTAGTGAATCGTAAAATATGGTGATTTTTGTATAAATATATAATAAGATAAATACACTATGTCATGAGTCATTTTTGATGAAACCTTGGATAGAAATCACATACACTTATTAATGTATTTATTCACCTGAATCAACAATATTTCCTATCTTCAACAAAATAATAAAATAATGAAAAAAATAATTTGAAATCATCCCTCTCCTCCACTATAAATACCATCCTTATCCCCACTTATCCTCACACCTCTAATCATTGAAACATATAAAATTTAGTCTTAAATACTATTCCATATACTCTATGAAAATATAGAATATTTCAATATTTCCAAAATATGAAAAATCATTCCCATATTGTGGTTATCAAGAAGGATAATTAAAGAGGTAAATCCTCTTCCATTTTCTTATAATTTCATTTCAATTTTTTTCATTATCCTTTCCTACCCTCCTCTATCAAAATGATAATAATAAATCTTTTATCAAATATACACTAGAATTATATCATGTTAATGGAATTTTCATTATCAATCTCGTTACTCTCTCTCTCTCTCACTATTTTAAAAATGAAATCATAATCTGGGTAGAGAAAATTTACATCCTTCGTGGATGACGAACATTTGTTCTATAATAGCAAGATCAATGCTGGACATCAAACCATTTTATGGTTTAAAAAGATTATAAAAGACTATTTTTATGTTATTTTTGGTTCTGAAACCATTTTATATACATTATATTGAATAATATAAAAACATCTAGTTCATAATAATGGAAAACATCTAAAATTAAGCTAAATAATTATCATTTACATTTTATCTAATTATGCAACCTCATATGTGAAACATAAATAATAAATAATAAAAATTAAACTTAAGGGTGTTCATTAATTACATGTCATTTAAATTATGGAGAATTATACCCAATTTACATGAACATCATCACTCATATACAAGTATACCAATCGTTAAAATGAAGGAAACAAATGATCCAAAAAAATAAAATTTTATCTTATAAACTCATCGAAAACCCATAAATTAAATTAATAATGTTATAATTAATCATATACATCTACAGGAGTTTATTAGTTAATTAATTAATTGATATAATTTTATTTTATATGATGTTATGATCAAATTCATAACATATTCAAACATAATGTAAGAGTTTTCTACTTGATCCTCCAATTTCATTCAATATTATCCTTTTCTCCCATTTACCAAATTAAATTATCTGTTATTATTATATAATCCTCATACATTATGTGTTGGTTTTATAAATATATATTTACCTATCATAATCCATCCTTATTTTATGTGGATTTAAATTCTTTAAAATGATTGATCTCAAATTCTTCTAGATAAACCAGCCCTGTTTAATGGAACATCTCAAATTCATACCTATTTTAAAGGGATCCCAATAATAAATTTTATACCACTATTATTTTTATAAAATTACTTTTTTTATTATGAGAAATATATATTCTATCAATTATGGTTTTATGAAAATAGTTTTCCAAATGAACACTTCTTTATAAAGTAAAAGATAATTTCGGTCAAGTATTACTCGATGATTTTATAAGAGAATTTACATATATTACAACCCTCTTTTTTATTAATATTTTTAATTGTGATTAATTTTTTTTAAATCATCTGCCATATTTTATGGAATTAGTTATTATTATATTTTCAGTGGATGTTTTATCTTGATATTATTCACTATATTACTCTGAATGGATAGTGTTTATGTTTAGTAATTGGGTAAAGTAATTTACATTTCATATATTAGATTAAATATGAATGTATATGTTGATTATGTTTATCCACATTCATATTTATAATGAATTGGACTTAGTATGTGAGGTGTGGGGGCTGTTATATTTCCCTCGATGAATCAGTAGGTCTGATGAGAAAATCTAGCCTGGGTTTCTAACCATTATGTATGGTGTCATTGTCGATGCCTTGATGGTATAATTATGGCATCTGGAATTATGAATTTCCATCATTATGTATCTTGTAATTGTTTGTCCTTGTGAATATTCAACTACTATAATATCCATTTTTATTTTTTATTATGGGATTATCAATTTTTAATTTCATCCCTTTAATTCATAAATTTATGTTTTAATGGCTTGTGTGCTTTTAGTTATTCATCATACTTTATAATTTTTCATATATTGTATTAATTACCCTTAATCAGAATCTGAGAAAACTCATTTCTTATGTTTTTTCCCTAGGATGTGAAGATGTATATTATTAATGACTTGCATAGAAAATTTTTAAGTGTATTTGAATTATCAATATAGTTATTTTGTCGTACCTCATTTCATGTTATAATGAAACTATTATGTATGTATATATTTTACCAATGAATCTAAACTATTCATTCCTTCAGGATATGAATTCCTTATTTATATTCCAAATTAATAAAATAAGTCATTGGATCTGAGGAATTGTGGTTGGGGTCTTTACATTTTATATCAAATGGTTTTTTTGTCGAAAAAATAAAAATTACATGTAGAAAACATAGATTATACAACATTTACAATTGTTATACTTTGAGGATAATAATTGAAAAATCCTAAATTTTGTAAATGTAGAGATTATTTGAGTCTTCATAGATGTAGACCCTTTTTTGAATAGTAAAATTGGGCGTGGTTCTAGGACAACTGTACCAATGGGTAACATATCTGACATGGTTTCATGGACTGGACTCGACGTAACATGTTACGTGACAACGAGCCTTACATCATACATAGTTTGACACTCCGAGTGGATATGCCCCGGATAAGTCTCACATTCATTAAAAACCATTATAAAGGATTTAAAATTAAATATGTCCCCAAGGAAACCATGTTTATGAATAAGAAATTATCTTTTCATAAAATATCAATTTTTTATGTGTTCCCATACATTTATATTATACATTATTTCCCATAACCTAATATAGTGCATTCCATTAATTATAAATGGAGAGAAGTTAATGTAATAAAAATATATAAACACATTTATCCCTTGTAATTATTTCCCTCCTATGCAAGATAATGAATTTGGTATTGGACCTTTGACTAGTGTTGATAAATATATAACCATAGTAGGATATCTAACTCAGGTAAGGAACAATAACCGTACTCTTTTAGATCATCTTGATCTACAATGTGGAGGTGAAATGTATTGAAATTTATTCAACAATCCCCAACATTTATTGGTACTAAAAACCCATTTCTAGTTTAGTGGTTGATATATTCCATAGATAATACGTTTCTGACTTTTAGATTTAACGAAAGGGAGAAGTATGTAATGGGAGTTTATCCTCTATTCGGAGATGTGGATTAATGGTGGTTACTAATCCAAAAGAAGGATGAAGAATAAATTACATGTTTTAAATAGATGGGTTTTAAGGAAATTTTCAGAGAAATATATTTTCCTCGAAAAGAACAAGATGATATGGAAATGAAATTCTTGAATATGGGGGAAAGGAAGATGGGAATGTTACCACATATGAAGACAACTTTACAATGTTTTTATGACATGACACAGAATACATACGTAATGAAAGGAGAAATAATGACTGATCCATTGATTGTTTAAAACTATTTCTCTAAATTAAACTATTCTTCCAAAATTTATTTTCTTATGAATATATTGTCTCATGTGTTATCACAACATTACAAGAATTCACTATGTCATATGAAATAAAAGTAAATAAAGACAAAAATATGGGTTTTGAGCACTCTATAAATGTAAATATGTAAAAGGTAAAAGGGAAGAAATAATTTTACATCCTATGAAAATTGTGGGATAAAACACCACATCATTTTCTTAAAGTGTATGGTTGTTTATTACAAGTGTTGAGAAAAAAGCCACCAAGAATGTGGTTGAAAGGGAATGATATGACCTACTAATGTTAAATGATACCATTGTAATGAGATAGTACATTATTCAAATTATTTCCCTAGTCATCATGGAAACAATCAACAAAGAAGTCCAATAGAGCAGGGAAAATATTATAAGGTTACAACTACTGAGGATGAGGTTCCTAATGATGTGGTGACATGTATGTTAATCATTTCCTCAAACTTAGTTAATGCTTTATTTTATTCTAGTTCATAACATTCGTTTATATATTCCCTATTTTCCATGAATATCATATTTTTGATATTTGATTTAATAAATGATTTTTTAGTCAAAACTCTTAAGGGAAGTATCATTGCCATAATGATGTGTGAATCGGTACCCTTCATGATAGATAGACGTTATTTAGTTTATGAATTTTTCATCAAACTCATGATTCAATTTTATATAATTATTGGTATGGATTGGAGTTAATATTATTATGTTGTAATATATTTCAATATGAAGGAAGTTACTATTTCTGAGAAAGATGTAGAGTCCCTTATCATTAGAGCAGTCACCCCACCATCTAATTTTTATCTTGATCCACCCCAACATCTCTTATGATTTCCATTCATGGGGAGGAAAAGAAACACATTTCTATGGGTGTGGAATGAAATATTTAAATCATGTATGTACCTATTGTGTCAGATTAAATTGATGTATTTTCAAAGGAATTACATTGATATCCACCAATGTAGGAAATTATGTTTTTAATATATTCAATATCTAACACTAGGCCTATATCAAATAATCCTTTTAGAATGGGTACAATGAAATTAGTGTACCTAAATAAACGATAAAAGGAATTAGGTGAAAAGGATTAACTCGATCTAGTGTTTCTCTATGGGGAGCCCATGTTCTATTTGTTAAGAATAATTGTGGGTCCATGAGGGTATGTATTGATGATTTTTTTGGTATTTGTTAATGATGTCATGGTATACTCCAAAAGCTACAAGGATCATGAGAACCACTTGTTCATTGTTCTGGATACTCTTTGACTAAATGAGTTTAATGGGGAACATGGAAAGTGTGAATTATGGATTCAAACAGTTTTCTTATTGTCCATATTTTCTGTAAGGATGGAATATTAGTTTATCCTATCAAGATAATGGAAGTTTAAGAATTTTCTACAACAACGAACACATCCAAGGCTCATACATTTATTAGTTCAGTACGTTATTATATGTGCTTTGTTCACATCATTGCCAGTTCAGCTAACCAATTAACCATGCTAACACGTAAAGGGGATACATATGTGTGGTCCAAGTAATGTGATGATTATTTTGAATATTTGATGAAGATATTAATGAATGTTCCGATATGAAATCTTCCATCGGGAAATGGATGATTTGAGATTTATAGTGATGCATTCGAGAAAAGATCTGGTCATGTCCTTATGTTGAATGATAGATTTATTTTTTATGAATCTTGATAGTTAAAAATTCGTGAATAAAATAATCAAACTCATGATCTTGAGTTAGTAGTAGTAATATTTTATCTAATGAAATTTAAACACTACCATTATGGAGAAATATGTGATATCTATATGGATCATAAGGGTTTGAAATATATCTTCTTACAGAAAGAAATAAACATAAGGTGAATGCGAAGGCTTGATCAACTCAAGGATTATGATTATTCAATAATATACCACCTAGGGAAGGAAAATAAATAAGAATATTCATTGACTAAGTAGGATCATTGACTTTTGTACAAAATAACGATTGAAAAATATCCTTTGAAAACGGATATAGAAAATATGTATATGGAAATTATAATGTAAGGTTAAACATCATTACCTTTTCATATAATTGACTAAAAATGTTTATTATAAAGAATATAGAGTTCCTTGTTTAATTATTAGATTCATCAAAATAAAATTAAAGATGTGAATGATGGGATGTTCATATTCGTCATGTGTGAGGATGGAAATCTAAAATTTTGGTGGAGGCTATGTGTTCCCTCTATAACAGAGCTATAAAGGGAATTATTAGATGATTCCCATAGCTCAAATTTCCCTATTCATCCTGGTAGAACTATGATGTATAAAGTTCTCATGGAATGAATGCAGTGGGATAAAATGATCGGGTAAATTACTAATTATTTATCATGATGTTTAGTTTTTCAATAGGTGAAGGCTGAAAGACAGCATCCTAGAGATGTTATGCCATCCCTTCATATTCCTACATTTATATGGGATGATATCACTATGGATTTTTTCCTAAATTTAAAAAAAAACCCTATGAAATAATGATGCAGTATGGGTGATTATTGATAATATTACCAAATCTACACATTTCCTAAATATAAGAAAGTACTTACCACTATATCGCATCACATGACTCAATATTAATGTAATTTTATGACTTCGTGGAGAACCTCTCTCAATTGTGTCTGATTGATATCGATGACTTATAACGAAATTATAGAAAATTCTCTCGAAAGTAACGCATATTGAGCTTCATTTTAGTACATATTTTCACCCTCACACTAACTGAAAGTCATAAAGGAAAATCCAGACATTATAAGACCTGATAAGATAATGCTCACTTGACATTAAATGTATGTGGGATCTGTACTTCTCTTTAGTTGAGTTTTATTTCAATAATATTTTCCATTCATGTATTCAAATGGAACCATATGATGCATTTAATAGAAAGAGATGTCATACATCAACTTGTTCGGATGAATTTGGGGAAAAAAAGATTTTAGGCCCAAAGCCTTTAGAGGAAACAACCGAAATGTTAAAGACTATTCAATGTTATATCAAGAAAGCTCACAAAATAAAAAAGATACATGGATATCGTTATATGGATGATTTGTAATTTTAAGTTGAATATCATGTTTCGATCAACGTATTTTTGTGGAAGGGGGTTACATGATTTTGGAAGAATGGAAATTTATGCCCCATGTACATTGGTCATTTTAAAATATTAGAGTGAATAAGAGTTGTTCCTTATATTTTTTCAATTTATTATATCCTTTCTATGTTACATAATGCTTTCAAAATCTCATTTTAAGGAAGTACATTCCATACCCAACACTTGTACTCACTTATGAAGGAATAGATATGGAACCTAGAAAATATTACTATGAAGAACTTATCTATATATTCCGCACTGAATAATAGGTGTTGACGAATTAGATGAATTAGTTGGTAAAGTTACTTAGAAAAAATCATTAATTTTAAGAGGTGATTTGGGGTCCTGAGGAGCATATTATGAAGAGCCGCCCAAATCCTTTTGTGGGGTAACAATATGGAAATATCGAGGAAAAATTTTTTGTAAGAGGGGGGAATGTAATGACCCAAAACACTATCAAGGAAATTTTACTTATTATGTTTATTTGATATAGTATATATCATATAAAATCCCTTATATAACACAATAAAAACATCATAAATGAATAATGTATAAAATGAGAGGCATTTATAGAAGTTAAGGAATCTATACTGATGAAATTGTAACATGCCCTTAGGAATAGTAGTGTGACCCTTAGGAATATTTATCCATATAATGGAATAGTATCCTCACCGATTAAAGTATAAATAATATTTTCCCATCTTATAAATGAAATTATGATAGAATTATATCATAGTTTATATAAATGAACATATTAAAAAATTAATATTTATGTGTTGAAATTTTTGTTAGCCAAAAATTTTTATTTTAAATATTATAATTAAAAAAGTTACGTAAAAGAAAAATCATGTTCATAAAAATTATTCACAAATCATTTTTTTTTCTTTTGTATGAGTTTAGTATAATTTTATGAGACCATTGTTAATTTAAGAAAGTGTTATTAATGTAGGTCTAAATTTAAAACTGTATTTTTCAAGTAAATAAATATGTTAATTAAAAATTAAATTTCTCATATTTGGGAAATTTTTTTCATAAAATGGAGTTCATTTTTAATTTCTACATGTTAAAAATAGTTAGGGTTAAATTTTGGGATTTTTCAAAAATAATTGAATTTTTTGTGAATATTAAAATATAGTAATTTACTATATGAATACAATATACGGTAAAGAAATTAATCACTATGTCATATATGATGTTAGAAAACTATTATAAATCTCACATGCATTTATTAATTTATTTATTAGTTGGAATTAAAACTATTTCATGTCTTGAGAAAAATAACAAATAAGTGAATAAAAAATTGAGAAACCCACTCACCTCCACTATAAATACCTCCCCTCACCAACACATATCCTCAAACCACTACACCTTGAAGCATGTAAAAATTTAACCAAAATCCTCTTCCCTTGTGTTTCCAAATGTAAAGTACCTCCTGATCCATCCTAAAGTAAAAAATCCCTTCCCTTAAGGAGGTTCTCTAAGAGGAGAATTCAGGAGGTAAATCATATTCCCTTTATTATAATATTAATTATTAATATCTTTACTCTCACTCTCTCTCTCTATTTCACATTGTTTTAACAATAAAATCATCGACTGGGAGGTGATGATTTATAACCTTCATGGAAGGATTCCTTTTGTTCATTAATTTATCCTTCTAGGATGGTCCTGAAATAATTTTTATCATTGAAACATATTATATAAAATTAATTACAACTTATGTAATGTTCTGTACCTATTTTATATACATAATATTAAACAATAGAACCAAACTAGATTATTTTGATTGAAAAAACTGCTATAATTAAGCTAAATGATTATCATTAACTTGTTATCTAATGATTCATACTCATATATTGAAAAAATAACTAATTAAAATTGAACTTATTTTGGTTAATTTCTGTCATTAAATTCCAATTATGGATAATTAGTATATTTTACATGAACTTCATTAATCGTATACAGGTATCCCAATCATGAAAACCACATAAATGAATGCTCCCGAGAAATAAAATTGTAATTTAAAAAAGTATAAAATAACCAGAAAGATGCAGGCCCAGGCCGAATGCCCGGTCCCAATTTTATTAAAAAAAAGAAAAAGAAAAAAGCAGTACAAAGTACATAGGAAAGGAAGAGAAATCACCCCAAACAAAAATGCCACTCAAAAGACATCAAATTCTCCATCATCACCACCATCCGAGTCATCTGGATCTGCTGATTCCCATTCAGATGGAGCATATTGGTTGAGCATATTGATGTATTGCTCCCTAAGACATAACTCCCTTTCAGACAGAGATGTCCTAGACACTGCCTTATTCTGTCCCTTCTTTTCTAATATCATCCAGGTTACTATTTTTCTCCTATAATCCCAAAAAAATTATTTATTATTATTTACTCCAAATAAATTATACGATAATGTTATATATATATATAAAATCTATAATCCTTCATTATTTTATAGGGATATATATGTTTTAAATGTATCTTTCTCCAATTTTTCTCGATAATCAAGCTCGATTCATTGGAACATCTCAAATTCTAACTTATTTTCAAGTTCACTCTATACACTATTTTAATCCACAATTAATTTTCTAAAATCCCTCATATCATTATGAAAAAACTATATTAATTCTCTTATGGATTTATATAATGTTTTTTCTAAAATAAATCTTCTATGAAATGTAAATGAGTATTTCTCTCAAGTATTACTTGATGATTTTATTAGAGTGTTTCCATCTATTTCAACACTCCTTTTTATTATTATTTCTAATTGGGATTAATCATTTATGTATCACATACCATATTTTATGGATTTTTTTTTGATTATTTTTAATCTGCATGTTCTATCATGATAACATTCGCCATAATAGTCTAAATGGTTTGTGTTTTTGATTACTTATCATGGAACGATATTTAAGTTTCATATGTTATATTCAATATGATTGTATATGGTGATTATATTTCCCTCATTACATATGCGGATTGAATTTTACTTAGTAAATGGTGTGTAGAGCCCAATATATCCCCTCGATGCATTGGTAGGTATCATGAGACCAACTAGCCTATGTTTTTACCCATTATGTTTGGTGTCTAGGTCGTGGCCTTGACGATATGTTTATGATGTCTAACATTATGAATTCCCTCATTAGGAAGCTAATAATTTTTCTCCATCTGATAATTTTACTAGTATAATATCCATGGTTATATATTATTATAGAATTATCAGTTTTTATTTCCTTCCATTGTATACTCAATTTATTGTTTTAATGGATTTTGTACTTTTAGTTATTCGCCATGCTTTATATGTTTTCTTACATGGTATTACATACCATTAATTATCATCAAAGCTCACACCTTTTTTATGTTTTATCTGTTCAAAGGATGTGAAAATGTATATTATAAATTCATTATAATGACAATATAGATGATTAATGGTGTTTCAAATATAGTAACTATGTTTTACATCATTTCAGGTTGTACTGAAACTCTTATGTCTAAATATAGTTTTTTAATGATATTAAACAATTCAATCCATCGAGATATGACTTCCTTGATTATATGAAAATTTTATAAAATATCGAAACAGCTCTTAGAAACTATGTTATCGGTCTTTAGAAAAAATATTTTATCACTAGTAATTTAATAAGCGTGTTTTTATAATACTATATAATTAAAATAATTAATATTTTATAAAATTTTATTTTATTATAAATATTTATATCATCGATGGATAGTATAATTTCTTTCTGGAAAATCAATTTATAAAATTCTATATCTATTTTATTAAGAAAAAATATTGATAAAATATAATTAATGGAAAATAATTGTATATATGCAATGAAATTATACTTTAAGTAACTATGTACTTGATAAAAACCACTTATAACACCATCATATGACTGAAGGGTATGATTTTTAGTGGTAGTAGAATCATGGTGTTTCTCTACTAACATCTCCCGAGTGGTAATTTCCAATTCGTTGAACTTCCCCCATAGGTGTTTTTTGTTTATGATTCTCTTGTTTAATCTCAACATAGGCTTGGTCTTAAGAGAACCCCTATGATTCTACCACTGTTCCAGTCTCTGAACAATAGGATTTTTATAAAATTACTTGATAGTTTGAGGAAATGATTTTTTCTTCCTTCTTAATTAACATTTTTCATTTTTATATAAAAAAATAAGAATATTTCTAAAATTATTATTAATAGTATAGTTTCGAACTACTATATTGACCAGTAGAAATAATTGACCAACGTTCAAATAATGGTAGAAACATTATAACACATTTAAATTTATAATCACATTATTAATAAATAGATATTGTTTAATTGAGTATCAAATAATATAACACATAATTTATCAGGAAAAATTTATCATTATAAATTCTTGATCGTTACACATGGTTTAAACACTTCTATGGGAAACTGTAAAGTATTCACTAGGAAACTATACTAGAGAGAGTGTTTTATTCTATTCAGGTCCATAATGAGAATAATTTTTTCCCTTACCATTCTTATATGTTGTTTGAATTAGTGTATGTATAGATAGAAGAAATATGTTTAGTTCGCCTAATATTATTCAAACTACATGTGCATACCATTATATGGGATATATTAACTATATATAAATTTATTTTTATCCCATGAACACCATCAAAACCCTTATTCCACCCATTTTAACATAGTTTATAAACCCTTAAACTTAACCTTTTTTTAGATATTCTTATTTATGATTCTAAATTTCAAATGATTAGAGGGAATTGGATCAAAGATATTAGTGGTAAGATTATCATTATTCATCTCGTCCCTAGATTCCCTAATTTCCTCAAAAGTGGAACACAAGATAATATCTTATGTGCCATGATCTATGGTTTAAGGCATGTTTTGATTTATCTCATTTTTAACCAATTAAATTGATGAAATAGATATAATATATTTAGGGAATATGACATGATTCATCATATCAAATACTTCAATGGTTTGTGGATTCTATTTTTTATCTTGTCTCCCCTAGAACGTGTAGTTTTAATATTTTTTAAATGAATTTATTATAATTTACTTGGAAAACCGGTATGAAATATATGAAGGAAATAACATTTAATGGTTTTTAAAAATACAAAAAATTGTTGTTCATAATCACAAGGTGTTCTATAAAATTATTTACTATGTTTTTTTCAAAATTAATGTGTTTTTTGTGTCATAAAATAGAATAAATTGTTTTGGTGTGTGTTCATGTGAAAATATAAAACAACCATGATAGATATAAATGGTTCTAGATGAAATCTATTAGACTATAAAAACAAGTGATGGATGTGAATTGGAACAAAAAATTCACTTTTAAAACCACAAGGCATTATGATTTATTTCCTACTAAATAAATTTAATGTCCTCTATGTCTTATAATTAACTCAACATATGGTTAATAAAATGTATTTGAATATTATTTATACGTGACCATTTTTACATAGTCATTATGTTAGTTGAACAGATTATTACTTACTAAATTATGAAAAAAAATTATACATGTAAAAAATAAATGAAAATTACATATATTGATTATAAATAATTTAAGAATAATTTTAAAGAATAAAAGAATTATTTTCTATAAAAATCTATTGTTTTCTGTAAGATAGTTTAGTCACACCCAACACATATAATGTAATGTTAATTTTTACTAGTTTTAGAAAATTTATTTCTTAAAATGAACATGATTTTTGTAATTATCATACCATACATGGAATAACATGAATTTTTGGTAATTTCCAAAAATGTATAAATTATCAATAAAGAGATAAAAATATTGACTGTTATTGAAAAATGCCTTTTAATTTTAAATAATTAAAAAAGTAAAATTATATTTTTTGTTTGTCTACAAATAAATAATAGATAAAATATATTAATATTTAACAAATTTATTCCATTTATATCTATTTTATGTTCAACTAAAATATAAAAAAAATCCATTATTATGATATTTATTCTCTTTGAAAACCTGATTTTTCGTCAAAACTACTAATATAATATTTAATATTTTTCCATAAAATCATTGATTTTAATTTCAAAAGATGTATTCCATTTTTTAATTATAATTATTTATATTTTTATATATAGGAAACTTATTTTTTTCCGTTATGAATTGTAAAATATTTAAAAAATAAGGATCATGGATAAGGAGAAATCTGATTTGTATTATGTAATACAAGAAAAATTAGTGTCGAAATGTAATAAAAACATTTCCACATCCAATTTAAAAAAACACATTTAGATATTATCACCACTATGGGTCAATAATGAAAACTTTTTTGATGTTTTTTCGATGATAAAAATGTAGATGTAATTGATTATTTAGAAAATATCCATATGTGTCATCTCCACCACTTATAGAAGGAAACATTATTTCATGCTGCCATAACAAATTCAACGCCATGTGGTTCAGAAAAGGCCTCCCCAAATATCACCCCCACTACACTACCAATATACCATATCCCATTAATTTATCATCAATCCATCCAAGGAGGGATTCGTTTAAAACCAAAATAGGTTGTCTGAAAAAGATGTAATGTTCTTAAATTGTCTTTTTTATTTTACTCCTCTATAGACCTTCTCAAAATATTACTCAATAATTATAGTATAATAACAAAATCACATCTCATTTACAATGATTTTAATTTTTAAATTTCTTAACCAATATAAACATAATCTTTTACCAATTTTTAAACTACATCATCGATCGTGTGTACCATGGACTATCACCTCACAAACCTATGTAAATAATTTTCAATAAACCATTCTAATGGTTATATATAATGATGAATTAATTTTTTTATGATGTTTTTATTATATAATTATACATATAAAATAATAATATCAAATATAACTTCTTACATTACATTATATAAAAAATATGATAATGTCACTTGCTTGTATTGCGTAGTACTACAGCTTGGCGATGTGATGTGATTAGTTTTCACTTATGATTTACAAAGTATCTAATAAAGATATATTTAATGAATTCATGTGGTATATATGACCTGAAATAATTTATTGAAAATAAATATATCTTATTCCCCATTTCCCATTAACTTATTAAAGGAATGATATAGTCACATATGGGTACCTACGTCATAGCATGTCCACGAAGCAATGTGACTCATTTTCAATGACCTACATCCATGAATGGTTCTAATAATATATATAATGGTTGAATATGATAAATATAAAATTAATTAAATTTTTTAGATTACATTTTTATATCTTATGTACAGGAAACCAATATATGATGAAAAAATATGCTTTAGAAAACAAGATAATTAACAGATTGAGCAATGAAAAAATGAAATATTAATGACAAACGTGTGGTAAAATATTAATATAGGATCATAGATGATAATATAAACATTAGAATAGTTATAGTTTTATTTAATAACATCATTAATATTTATAAAAGACATTAAATTATATTCCACTAAATTAACACATGAGAAAAATGATGTCAACTCAAATTCACTTCGTTGAGGAAAATTGTATTATTGCGCACGTAATTTAATTTATATAGTACAAATAATGGCCCTTATAAATTTAATATATTTAATAAATCATACTAAATTATATTTTATGTTCAATTTGAGTTATTTTATCCAATGGGAGTTACTTTAATGTAACCATTTGGAAAGGGGTCTCATCTCAATTTCTATTTCATTGAGAGATATTTTTTAATATTTAACAATTCAAAATTATTTGTTCAATATACCTAACCATTGTTGTATTTAACTAGTATAAATATTTATTCCTAGAAATTAATTATTATTTTGATTTTTATTTTTCAAAGGATTAAAATATAAATGTTACCAAATACATAAAACATTGTTATACATTATCATTTTATTTTTGATTGTCTAGAGTATCATTAAATAATCAGTTTGTTGTGATAATTTTTCCATGATAATTATATATATATATTAAATATCCATATTATTTTATGATGGATATGTATGTTTTCTCATCTATATAATTTTTTTATATGGTGTTTATATAAAATGTCATTTTATTGACTAATGAAATATTGATAAATTTGTATCCTTTAATAAATATGGATTCGGGATTATATTGAACATTGGATCGTGAATTAAATAGATTATAATAAATATGTGGAATTATTTGGAAATATATTTATATAATGGGGGAAATTATAGATATCCCCTCAATGGATTGACTTGTCTCATGGGAAGAATCACTTGGCCAAATCAGATGGGTTTTTATAAGTAGTTTTGAACTGCAACGTAAAAGGAACATACATTAGAGGTATCATAATGTCTGAGATAGAAAAGTCCAATAGTTATGCATTTCCTTCATTTAGAATTCATTTATTCTTATTATCCATGATGTTTTCAAAATGATAGTATCATTTGTTTCCTTTATTTATTTATTTATTGACTAAATGTAAACAGATTTTTATTATCCAAATTTTCATGTTTATTATGATTTATATAATTATGATAGT
This sequence comes from Viscum album, assembly GCA_963277665.1. Taxonomy (NCBI): domain Eukaryota; kingdom Viridiplantae; phylum Streptophyta; class Magnoliopsida; order Santalales; family Viscaceae; genus Viscum; species Viscum album. The sequence continues at coordinate 269,029,625 of OY728142.1, read as the reverse complement.
AAAATTACTTATTAAATATAATGTTCTATCCATTACATAACATTATATATAGACTTTTATTTAATGATTCATTATATATTCCGATTCATGTAAACCTTAATGGGAATCTAATATCCCCTTTATTTTGTTTCATTTCCCTTGAATGTGATATTTAATTCATGGAATTACCTAAAAGATGCCAAATTTATTTGTTTACAATGATGGTTATTTTATTTCCCTATGTAATATGGATATAATGTGTTTATCTAATTCTTCAATAACATATAAATAGATAGTCACTTTGTGACTTGGACCCTTTTCTATAAAAATGTAATAAATTGGGGACCAGATCTGGGTAATTGGATTTGGGGTCATTTTAATAGGTATAATAACATGTTTTTAGAAACCATTAGAAATATATTATTGAAAAAAACAATTATTGATCATTTCCTTTTGATTGAATTTGAGGACAATAAGAGAAGAAAAATATAATTTTTTAGTGATGAAGATATTTGTTTTCATGAATCAAATCCCTTATTAGATTCTATGAGTGGATGTGATTTGGAAAAAAATATACATAGGAATAATAACAATAAAAAAGGTGTGGTAGGATTCACTCGAGTGCTACCCGGTAGAAAATAATGGGCCTTACTGTACACCAAATTCGATACTCTGAGGGGATATTCTTGGGTAAATTATTTTTTTTGTAACAAATAACTATTTAGGATTTGAAAATAAATAAACCCCCAATGAAAACTAATTTAGTTTTTTTAAATTAAAATGAATAAATTTTCAATTTGTGTTTTTTGATACAAAATATTTTGATTATAAATTATGATATAAAATTAAAAATTTAACTGATTATCTAGTATATTCCATTTTCAATAAATAAAATATAGAATATGTAAGTGTTCTAATAATTGTGTCCAAATTATATATTGTCCTACAAATAAATCCAATAAATATGGTGTTTTATGTGTGTATATCATGTATATATATGGGAATCCTAATCAGGTTATTACATATAAACATGCCCAAATAGAGGACCCTATTGTTCCATTATGTGAATATCCAATGTTGTATATCCTCTAGTGAAAAAATTCCCCGTCATTTGGGGAGACTACTATTTCAATGGTATTTTAAAAGTGTATTAAGTCTGTTGTGAATATATTTATGGACTTACAATGAAATTAAATGGAAAACATTACACTTTCATTTAATTTTCACTATGGTGATTCTAATTTATTGTGGTCATTGATTGCGTATAAAATAGAGGAAGAGTAAATAAAACTCATAGAAAGGAATTATTTTATTGAAACATTATTCAAATTTTTTTTATTTTTTAGATAAATATTGAAATGAAGATAATGTTACACGTAATTAATAAAAATGAATAGAATTGTTTTTTCAGTATGAGGCTACCATTAAATGGTATTTCAGGTCTTCTATAGATAACAAACATATCTTTTATTTAAATACTGGCCATATCATTGAATGAAATAAGAAGAGTCTTAAAAGGGTATTGGTATCTCAATCTTTTTTTGAATGATGAAATTGTATAATGTTCTGTCATAATAGATACAGAATTATAATGATACTACATGTTAATGAAATGTAAATAAAATACGTGGTCGAATTTGATCAAAAAAAACAAGAATGCATAAAAGAAGATGAATTGAATGATGTAATTTTTTTCTTGTGATAACTATGAAAAAAATCATCCTATGAAATTCTTGAAGGGTATAGATGATTATTATATTTGTGAGAGAAAGAGTACATGGGAGAATAAATTCAAATGAGAGACTTAATGACCTATTATTTTGTGTTTCAACTATAATGATATTGCAAACTTCACAAATAAGTGTTCTGAATGTTAGGGGAATCTAAAATTGATGTGGCCAATGTTAGAAGTCCTAGCATTTGGGAGAACTGTAGATGAGGTCTATGTACCCAATGATGTGGAGGGAGGTAAAATAATCATGTCATAAACAAAAAAAATCCCTATTTGATTATATATCCCCACAATCATTCATATTTTCTAACTTTTATAAGAAAATTAACTATGAACCTTGAACTTTAAAAAGGTCCTTATGAGTAAAAAATTCTAAATAATGTTTCACTGTAGTAAAGAATGTGTTAGAATGTTACCATTAAAACCCCTAAAAAGTATTTCTTCATTAAAATTATTATCATATATAAAAAATAAATCATTATAATCCATAGAATGGATTTTCATTCAATGTATGATGAAAAAATTTATTTTAATTACAATTTAATTTTGATTCATGATGAGGATGTAGACGTTATTGTCTTTAGATAAGAAAATTCATCATCTGAGGGATGTTTCGATCAACCACCAGTAGAAATTATAAATGATATGCTTGGGGAATATAAGAAACCAAAATATGTGATTGGTGATTGAAGTAATAAAAATAATAAGAATCTGCCTATTGTACAATAATACATTGATGTATTTCCAGAGGAGTTACCTTAATATCCACAAGAACATGAAGGTGACTTTCCCAATTATTTTTACCCAAATTGATTAACAATATTAAAGGATACCTATATAATATAAATAATGGTATTTTTATCGTTGAATTAAAATCTAGAGGATAGTTTAAAATGTATTTATTCACCCTTGTGTTTCACCATGGGTATCCCACTAATTTTCAAGGATTAACCTTCGTTTTTTGGTATAATAGAGTTTCATTCAGGACTGAATACATTCCAAACATAGCTTTCTAATCAAGGTATGGATTTTTGGATTTTAAAATACAACCATTTCAATTAACTAATTAACCATCTATTATTATTGATTTAATAAATACATATTCATGGAATATAGTTATGATTATGGAGAGGTATTCATCTATGATATTTTGGTTTATTTAAAAATCAATGAAGACCATGAAATCACATGAATATTATTGGTGAGAGTATTAATAGGTAAGTGATATATTGGAAATTTTTTATGTGTAATGTTTTACTAATGAAGTATTTTTTTCCATATTGTCTCCAATGATGGAATCTCAGAAGATCGAGAAAAGAAAAATACAGCCAGAGAATAACTTATACCAAGGATTAGAAATAACGTGTGTATTATCATTGGGTTTGATTTTTATTTTCATCAATTTATTCATAATATTCCCTGATTGGATAACCCATTAACCATGCATGCATATAGAAAGGGTAAGTTCATTTAGAAGAAGGAATATGAATAATATTTTATGAACTGGTGAAGAGATTGATTAATGATCATATTATTACTCTGATATAAAAATGATGTGATTGTGATATATATTGATGCATCGATGATAAGAAAACATTTTATTCTAATATCAATTTGATAATGTTATACCATAAAAATCAATGAAATTTATGTCTTATGAATTAAACTATCCATCCCATGATATTGAGTTGGATTTTGTAAACATTTTATTAATTATATGATGAAATTTTATCAATTGGAATGATTTGTGATATACACTAATCGTAGAATCCTATAGTACACATTTCACATAAATATATCAATATTAAATCAAAAAGATTGCTCAATCTACTCAATAATTATGATTTGTCAATACACAACAACCCTGTGATAGAAAATAAGGTATATGACGCATTGATGATGATTGATCATGGAGTTATAAACAAGATTAGGGTTGAGACGGATATTATGTTCATAGAAATTATATATATGGAAATTTTAATTAATTAGAATTAAGAGATATAACACTACTTTCGAATTATTTTGAAACTATAGTTTTTAGAAAATAAAAAATCGTCTTAGAATGATGATGAGACCAGTTGAATAAAGTTAAAACTATGAATGATAGAAAATTGAAATACACAATTTATTAATATGGTTTTTTAATTTGAAAAATTATTGTGTTATATATATATATATGAGATGGAAATAGAATAATTAGATGACATTTATTGCTGAAATTTTTGTATACTCCCTAGAAGAACTAGGATTTATAGTTATTTGATTCAATATTTTTATTCAAATAACATTTAGTAAGAAATTATCGACTATGTATAATGATGTCTGGTTTCATGAATTGTCACGGCTGATGTATATCATCAATGATGAATCATTTAACAGCTATCAATTCCTATTTTTAAATGGGAATACATTACTATGGACTTTTTCATAGGACTACAAAATAATCAAAGAGATAATGATATAGTATGGTTTATTATAAATCACCTAGACATATCCTTAAATTTCTTCATTATATGTGGAGATTATCCTCTTGAGTTCCTCAAAATGATCTATATTAGGGATGTTATAAGAATTGATGTAGAACATATTTTAATAATTACTTATAATGTTCTATATATTAAATTAAAATTCTGGATTGTTATTCTGAATTCTCTTCATACTGAGCTTATTTTTTACACTACATACTATCCTCAAATTGATAGATAATTTGAATTGATTATTAAAATAATGGATTAAATTTCATGGTCATTCTATATGGACATTATAGGTAGTTGTATTAGAAGATACATTTGGTATGTTTGGATTATAATAATTATTTCAATTCAATTATTTAAATAAAATAATATGATTCCTTATATTGAAAGATATGTTGTACTCCCACTTGTTTGGATGTTGTTAGTGAAAGGAAATATGCATCAGATATCTTTTAGAAGAGACACCATGAAATTTAAAAATTATTTATGCTCATAATAAAGTATCTCAATGAAGAAAATAGAGTTATCTTGAAAATTCAAGATAATATTTGGACATCAAAGAATGATATGTTGGTTTATTGAAAGTATATTCAAGAAATTATTTTATTAATTTTTTTTAAAAAGGAAATAAGGACACTATACACATCAATCCCTTTGAAATTCATTAAAAATTTATATCTATTTAATTCAAATAAGAAATTATATTAGGCCTATTAAACCAACATGATGTGTTCCATAAATGATTGTTTCGAAAATAAATTCTACACCCAAAAAAATGATCACACATTTAATGAAATATAAAAAGGGACATGATCAATCATACAATGAGGAAACTATCCAGATTGTTAATTTTAGATAGTAGTTATTGAGGAAATAGAAAACATGGCTGGTAATGGTGTATTGGGTAAATCATATAATTGACGAAGCAACATGGGGACTAGAGGATGTTATTAAGATGAAATGACTTAATCTGTTTATAATTTAATATCCATGAATTTTCAAGGATGAAATTTACATAGGAGGGAAGGATTTAACACCCCGATACATTACAAAATTTTTTCTTTCAAATAAATTCTATATCATTAGTATCTTTTGATGCATGGATCAATTTATTTAAATAAAAATAATGTATTAAAATATAATTTAAACATGGAAATTATAATCAAAACCTCCTACCCCACCTCATTTGATTGAGTCACAGTATAATTGCTACTTGGCCTTAGGATAAATCCTCAAGAAACCAAAGTTTGGGAATAAATGATATTGGATTCATTAACAGATGGTGGATAGTTTTCCCAATGAAAATATGATTAACCAAAACCATGTGTACACAACAAAAAAACAGATATATTTGAAATGATAAAAATAAATAAATAAAATAATTTTATAACAACCAACCAACTATAACATAATACCAGTCAAAAACATGATCATCATGAACTACCATGCAGATGAAAAAACCAACAAAACTCAAAAATTATAAAGACATAACTTCAATACACCAATCATGATCCATTCTATAACTACACAACACAGACCATATATCAAATATGAACCACCAATGAAATGTGACACATTTATATTTGTTTTATCCTAATCAAAAATATCTACAAAATAACAAATGTTCTAAATCAAGGGTGAGGAATGATACTCAGTAGGTTTCCACAAATGATTTCCCAACTCAGAAAATTAAGACAGAACATGCAATAACATTTATATAAAAAAAAAATTTATGAAGTACTTAGAAACATTTTAACAGTTTATATCAAAAATAAGAAGTTCACACCAATCCATTTCCAATCGAAAACATTTCTCAAGGAAGACAACCAAACTAGTCTTTTGAACCATTTCTCATTCCTTTTTTGCCTGACCAATCTTTGAACCCAACAAACACCCATGCATGCATGCTTCATTGATACTTCCATACGCATGAGTGGTTCCTCATCCATCAAAAAAATTTCCCCAATGTGTCCAATATCCTTTTCCCCAAATGAATCTCTCCAAATATCAATAGGAACACCCCTTTATACCCTAATAGTACATTTCACTTATTCGGTGTCACATCAAAATCATAAAATCACAATCACTTTGGAATGCCAATAACATGGAAAAACTACAATTTCAATCCATTTCAAATAAAAATTATTTTTATTTAAAAACGTTCCAAAAAACATTTTCCCATAATTCAAAAAATTACTCATTTTAAAATCATCATTTTAAAATTCATAAATAAAACAAATTGCACAACAAAAAATTTCCATTAATCCACAATCCAATAGTCAAGACAGTTTATACCAATCGTTGAACATCAAACCACAATAAATTTCATGAAATTAAATTTATTTAAAATGTGGACTTAATGATTTATAAAGATAAATTGATGTCGAAACCACCTTACCTTGGAATTATGGAGAAAACGAAGAATAGATGCTTTCTTCAACAAAATCAGGTCAGATATCTAAAAAACCACGATTGATCATGTTAACTTATAGTAACACTGTCAAATAATATCCTGATTCAATTCCACTATCATAAATCTATCCCCTATGGATCAAATATGTGGATTCAAGATAGGGAAGAGAATAAAATCTAAGGAATATGACCAGAAATGAAGACATGCCATGGTAATCTTGCATAAACATGTAGATAATTTCCAAAATACATCTTCCTGATCTAATGGAAAAGTCTACTTAGCCATTATTTGGGGAGAACTATATTTGGGACAAAAATAATGAACAATTTCAGGCACATAGGTGAAAAAATTTATATCCACTTATTTAGGATTTAATAATTTTTTAGTGAATAATTGGCTCACATGGATAAAAAAATCATGTGACAACCACTCAGCTGCCACTACCATAAGGGGAACCATTCATTGATTCCTCGTCTAGTTAGAAAAATCATCAAACAACCATGTAGAATCTTGATTCATCTCATTTCATAGTAACACCTAGGTGTCTTCATTGTTCAAAAAACCGTGAGCCTAACTATACACCTCCTAGAATCCCTGGTTTCGCTTTATACTATTCACTCTAAGAGTTTCTTGGTATCATTTAATATTTATCAAAAAATAAATAGTTATAAAACCCCCAAAGAAATTTCAAATAATTCTCCAAACGCTCCTAAACATCACCCTTATTCCTTACATAATTAAATAAAATAATTAAAGGGTTATATAATTGAAAATGGGGTGTTGTATTCTCCCTACTATTAGCCTTTTCATCTACATGAAGTTTAAAACCACTACTTCTCTAAAATATTTTATTCTATTTATCTACCGTTTATTTCTCATATTTCAATGGTTTTTCCTTAATCTGGCCATATTTCCTCAAAACCCACACTAAAATGATTCTTTCACCATGAATGACTCTCATTTTCATTTCAAAAATTTGTAGTTGGATATGAACCAACAAACCAGCATCCTCTAGGTCATTTTGATATAATAAAATCACATTTATAGGATTAGGCTGATACTTTTTGAACTATGATACATAAAACCCATTATGCACTACATTGAACCATGGTGACAAAGACAACCTATAATCCACCATTCCAACTTGTTAAAATATATCGAAAGGGAATTTATATCAAGGATATAAATTTCCCTGCTTTCCTAAATGTTGATTCCCAAGCCTTGGAGAGATTATCAGGAATTCATAATCATTCACCTAGATTGATGACAACCATCGATGAAGAATCTCATATGATTTATAATGACATTGTGCTATATCCGTCATTTTCTTCATCAACTGAATCATATTTTTGTCTCCTATACAAGGATCATACCAACTAGTGATGTCCCACATATTTCCTCCAAAATAGTGGAAAATGACAAGGACACACATATAATTCATTAGAAGGTTCCATATGTTAGAGCTCCAGAAATTTTTTGTTATATGGGAACTCTAATAACGTTATGTTCTCTTCCCATGAGCCAACATTAACCCTCATCACAATCCCATAACATGTCTTCCATTGTTTTTATCATCCATTTAGGTTTAACCTCTATATAGGGATGACAGAACGTACTCATAGTCAACGTAGTCCTAAGGGATTGTTGACAATCTTTAAAAAAATAATATTTATCCACTAGATATCTATTTGAGATATTAAAATGGGTATGATATTCCTATTAACCAATTATAGAATATTTATTTTAGACAGTTCCCCCAATGTAAGTGATTCATAAATTGGAATTAAATGGGATGAACTTGTGATTTCATTCACTATCACCCATATAAATCATTTTTTTGAACCATTATATGGATATATATAAAAAATGCCTTTTTCTCTACTCCATTTTCCAATGAATAATAGGTAATTAAATCGTCATACTTGTAGATCCTTCATGATATACTTTATCCATTTAACTATTTATTCATCTCAATAAAACTTAGGCATCATTCATTTTGTAGTGACCCACCAAAATTGTGCATTCAATGAGTTATACAAGTTATATATTCTAGGATGTTCTTCTCATCTTGAATAGTTGTAATGAAGAAAAAAATTTCTGGATGAGCAAACGGTTCGACCCCCCTATTTAGAAACTATAAAATTGAACTCCCATGCAGACTCAATCCTTCAATGGACTCCCAACCATTGAGTTTGGACTACATAAAAATACATTTTGATTCATATGTATTATCCCCATTATTTTTATCAATTAAACTAGTAACAATTGAAACAAGATAGAAAATATTAACATATCTTAGGTCTCCATATTCCAAATGTAAGCCATATGTCATTTGCATCAATTTCTACTGATGTGAAGCCTCATTCTCCAGATGAGCATATGACTTTAAGCTGAATGAATATTTAGTATAACTTTTTTATTCAATGTATACATCAATAAAGATTATATCATTTAGAGATACTTCATCCATAATAATTTTTTTATATATTCATCCCTTGGTGAGATAATATATTTCAAAATATTTTGATTTGTAAACACAAATAAAAATGTCCCAAGAGGTAATGACGTCGTGTTTTCCAATCATGGACTATAGTAGAAAACATTAATTAGTTTTTGGGGTATTTATTCTCAAAGATCCATAAATTCTATGAGACATAAGAAACAATATGATCTCACTTAATCTGAACTCGCCCCAAACCAGATTAAAGAAACATAATATAACATATACCCATGCCCAGATTCTTGTAGTATGAAGATCAGTTCTTATATATAGAAAACAAATTGTTCTTAAAACGACTAATAAAATTCATAATTTTATTAAATTTAAAATCTTTTCATTGTCAAAACATATACATATGAATCTAGATATGAAAAATAACAAACAGAGTGTTTGTAATAACTAGCTAAACCAAAGAAAATTCATATCTCAATGAAATTCTATAGTGGCTATAAAGAGATAAAAAACCTCTATATTTTTTAGATCTATAGAAACACCACATTAACAAATAAAATATCCATGGAAATGTACTCCTTGAATACAAAAGGTACACATTATTTATATGGTATATAAAAAATGATCTCCTGAGATTCCCAACCATATCTCCACATACTTCTCATACTTAGATGCTATCCATGAATAACCAAATATTTCATCCAAAAACACCAGAAAAACAATCCATATATCATGGATATATTATATTCATCAATTTGAAAAAGACCACTAATGAATTAATATGGCTAAAAGTCATAACCAAATACTGATAATAATCATATCTTTTCATGAAATTTTTCTTTGGTCTATCCTCCTTATAAACCAACAATTGGTGATATCATGATCACAAGTCAATCTTAGAGAACCAATATGTTCCCCCTTGATAGAATAGATTATCAATGAATTTAAGTAGATACTAATTCATTGTTTTAACTTGTTTAAACATATGATAATACACACACAACCATAATGTTTTATCCACAATTTAAAATAAACTTGGTCAGTTCTACTCAAGAAGATATTTTAGGCCAAACAAACCACTTTCTTTCCACTCTTCAAATTATAATCTCAAACCCCATAACTCTGTTGGTGCTATTTATTATGATGAAAGTAAAATAGGTTTGGTCACTTGAATATAATTAATATTATAATTCACATCACTAAAAGGTGGGAACACTAAGAACGTTTGGTCTATTTTCGTTTTCGGCCACGAAACACCCAACCGCTCCATATCCAATGATTGATGGACCTGCTTTCCAAAGACAGGCGTTCACCGGATGGTCAGACCAATGACTCTTAAAAACTCACATTGGTCAAGAGGATGGGAAGTTGGGCTCATTTCACCCTTTTGGGGGAAAATTATTCCATGTTCCGGGACTCTCTTATAGATTTAAGACGTATTCATATGTTCGCGAATCATAGGTTTGTACCCAAACATAGTATCCACGGATTTAACCTTGGTGGGAAATAATCAACTGGATGGAGGGGTTCGAAATCATTTATGCCTGAGGTTTACCATCCCTAATTGGATTAATGACCCTGAAGGACAGGAACTCACTCGAGGAAGCACTTGGAGTGGCGTGGTGAACTGATGTGGAGATGAACGGATCAACCGGCTGTTGGGATTTAACCTCCTGGAGGCTTCCTACATACCCTTGCATAAGAAGTAGGGATCAATGTCCATGTAGTTCGGATAGGTTTCGGTGAACCAACATGAAGAGAGACCAGGAGGTCTGATGGGTGGTGGGCTTGAACCTCATGGAGGCTTCCTATGTACCATGTCTAGGAGGCATGGATCAAAGTCCACGTAGTTCTCATAAACAGTTTAACATCAAGCTATACGAGGGTATACAGTTTAACGTCATGTTGGATGAGGGTGGAACTCGATGTGAAGAAACGACTGACTGGTGGGCTTGAACCTCGTGGAAGCTTCCTGCGTACCATGACTTGACATGGATCAAAGTCCTCATAGTTCTCTTAGGATTGGGGATTACGCTCTGAGGCAGCCCATAGGAGGATGTCATGGTCGATGCTTACTCTATGCCCACGTGAGTCATGATCGGTGTGAGAAACAAGAGGTAGTAGGGACCATAGGATCACGTCGCGAAAGGTGTGTTCGTGAGAAGCAGAGTGGGGCTTACGCATAAAGGCGGCCCAGGGTGATGAATTGGGGCTTATACTTTGAGGAGGCCCAGAAGTTTGGGTCTTACTCTGAGATGGAATCCCGTGGATACTTCCTCATGTCTGGAAATGAGTGAATCCCAACCCATTGGTGGGTTGAGGAATATAATGAGGGTCAACGCCTATGCGCAAGTGCACAAGCGGGATAACGCCAAGGGCATTGGAATCAGTCCAAACAAAGGGAGATTAAAAGTGTGAATTACATGCTCGACATTCGAAACACAATGATGGTGGCATGGTTATGGATGATAATTATTTACCATGTTCGAAGCAAAGGGTTCATATCACGTTAGCCTGAAATGGGGACGAACAAATGAGGGTCGGCTGCTGACCATATTCGAAACACAGAACCTATCTTGAAGTGTTGTCCGTATTCTTCCCAGGCGTTGGCCTAGGACGGCAGGTGAGCCGATGCGGCATGAGGCCAGGACGTTAGGGGGACCCTTCAGACATGGAAGAGAACAAATATCTGAATTAAGGACATGCAAAGCGTGGTGTGGAGGGATGGAATGATTGAATGGATTCCAACGCTCTTGAAATTATGCCACTGTGATCATGGAATAAGGCATATCTTGCATGATAGGGTATGCTACAGTTTATAGTCATGTAGAGAAGAATATTTGCATATAGTTTAACGTCAAATAGATATGATAAGTGCCATACAGTTTAACGTCATGTGGTCAGGACGAGGGCCATACAGTTTAACGTCATGTGGTCAGGACATCAAGGTAAGAGATACCTAGCAATGGTTGGTGTGGGACTTATGCAAGGGAGGCCCTTTCTGGATGAACCTAGCAAAATAATCTAGGCAATGGGGTTATAGGGGAGTCATGAGGAGTATCTCGACTCATGAACTTTATAGGACAGATTTTGGGGCGGGGCAAGGGTGCAATGTGAAATAATGTTTACCGTGCCCAAAAATTTCACAGTGCAACTCTCTATTTTTCATGAGCCAATGAGTGCATGGGGTTTTCCGCATGGGGCGGTCCGCGAAGGAGCTAGCCGCGAGGTGCCAGCTATGAGGGACTGGCCACGAAGGAGTTGTTCGCAGTGGAGATGGTTGTCCGCGAAGGGTGTCCGTGGATGGGATGGTCGCGAAGGAAGCTGTCTGCGAAGGAGGCTCTCCGTGAAGGATGATTTCTCCAGAGGAGGTTCTCCGTGAAGGTGTTTGTCTATGGATGAGATGGCCATCCGTGAAGGGTGTCTGAAAAGGGGCTGGCGCCCATCCTACTTCATGACCATGGAGGGGTTCCGCCTCCATTTCACGAACGAAATTGGTTTGCGGTAGGGGTGTCCACGGAGGGACTTTCCGCGAAGGAAATGGACGCGATGGGATGGCCTCGGAGGAGATGGCCGAATGTGGTTCGCGGATTGGTTTCTCCTCTCCATGGAAGATTTTATCCGCGGACGATATGGGGGCCTTGGATGGCCATGGAACACCACTGGGAGAGATTCTTATAGTGTCTCCCCACGGGTTTTAACCCGTCCTTCCTCTCTTTTTTTGTGCCCCTCAATCACTATTTATAGAGTCACGAGGAGGATAGGCACACGACATTTGCGGAAGACCATGAAGAAATTCCCACCCACGGATGACTCGGTCAACTGGGATATTTGATGAGTCGTGGTGGGGTTTCTTCAAGGTAGAACACCAATCCGCCTCTATTCTGCGGACGACGGTGGTCCGCGGACGCATAGGCGCTCCACCTCCATTTCACAAATGACGGCGCGCACGGCGTGGGATGGATGGCGCGGTTCACGGCGGTGGGCTAGCCTGGATTCATTAGTGGTCTTCCCGGTTCGGGACCGTGGAGGTTCCCCACCCTCATTTCACGAACGACAACATCTGCGAAAGGGTGGTCTTTCGAACCGGCCGCGTACTATTGCTGGGAGCCGGTACGCAGACCAGTTTGGTCCTTTTCCATGTTTTTGAGTAATTGGATTTCGCGTTTATAGAATTTTCAGGACCCTACAAATTCCCCCCATCGGAATGGGGTCCGATCAGAACAAAGAGGATGTCATTCTGATGTAGAGTGGTCCAGAAAATCAATGAGTGATTGGACAATGCTCTAAATTTTTCCTGAGCCAAGGGACTCATCGAGCACAGTTTTACTATTTCTAGGGTTTTATAGAAAAACCCTACAATATTTTTGTCTCTTTTTTTTAACACCCTGAATATTCCTGGGCCCATTCGGTATGGACCTAGCGGGTATAACCCGGATTTTGCTTAGGTCTCCCTTTTCGGGTTTTCGGCCTAACAGGCTTTGTGCCTCTTTCTTCTGTGAGCTGTTTAATGTCCTACCAACAAGTCTATAATTACAAATGTTTTAGGTCGAACAACTTTGACCAAATATGGTGAGGCGAGGGCCCCAATGGGATTCAACTGATTAAAAGATGTATTCATACCCTTCGGATGCATGTCGGGGGAAAACATGTTTGAATTTGAGCAGCATGTAGGGCATGTCTTAAGGCATGGGAGTCGTGTTGGCGTACAGAGGCAGGAAGAGAATTGCCTAAGGAAAACTTGCCTTTGGTAGATGGGCTATGGGAAATCAATATGCATAGCCACTGAGAGAATGGTATGAATAGTCATACAAAGGTTTCATTAAGTCAAAGACTTATCCATTTCTGATGGCCAGGGGACTTTATGGAAGTCCGGCATATGGAAACCATGATGGGTGGCATGGAAAAGAATGAAAACCACCAGGGATGGCTTAGAAGGGGAGTGTAACATCTGAAAGGGTTTTGGGAACATCCGTACTAATTCGAAGCATGGTCCGGAGACCACCTCCCTACTTATTTAGTTAGCGTAAAGGATGATTGAGGCTTGGTATAGTTTAAAGTCATTCAGCTGGGACATCATCTGAAATGGAACGACATTTCATGGTTCTCTGTAATCTCATCAAAGACGTTCCGCCGCATTCAGGTAGGATTGTGAAAGAGGGGGATAATCTGTAGCTCAGCGGGTTTCCGAATCCCGGGATAGAAATGGGGGCTCAGAGGCCAAGAGGCATATGAAGAGAAGCATTGCCCAAGGAAAACATGCCTTTGGTAGATGGGCCAGGGGCAATAATTATGTAGATCCATTGAGGGAATGGTATTCATAGTCATACAAAGGTGTCCTTAAGTCAAAGACTTATCCATTTCCGATAGCTGAGCAACTTCAGGGAAATTGAGATTTGGAACCAGCAGGGGTGGCTTATGAGAGATCGGCCTTTTCTGAGTATATAGTATGGTTTATGATGAGAGTGTTCCTGGATACAGGAGAAATATCTAGACTAAACTCCATGATAACGGGTGAAGTAATTATTTCTCAAGCTGCTGTGAGGCGGTGGTTCGTTCAGGTATGACCCGTGCACTGCAAGACAGAGAAAAGCCTTTGTTCCTTACTGAACTCGTGATGGATTCGACCGTGAAGTTTGACGTCATGCAGTAAGGATGAGGAGCATTATTGAATGTTGATATGCAGTTTAACGTCATGCAGTGAGGAAGGGGGCATTTTTTTTAAAATTTGCTATGCATTTTAACGTCATGCAGCGAGGACGGATTCCGTACAGTTTGGCGTCATGTGGTAAGGATGAGGGTATATTAAAGTATTTCTGTGTAGTTTAACGTCATGCGGCGAGGATGGGGCGCATTATTGAGAAGGCTGCTCTTCATCAGAATATAACTGGGCTTGAATACCTCAACACGCCCCAAACGTGGAAGGGGGGATGATGGTGTAAATCATGGTTCCAGGGCTTCTTGGATTAGGAAAGGTCATATGGGGGCTCTGAGGCTGGTGAGCGTACAGAGCCAGGAAGAGCATCGCCTATGGAAATGTTGCCTTTGATGGACAAGCCTGGGGCTAACATTATGCAGAGCCATTGAGGGATTGGTATGCATAGTCGTACAAAGGTGTCCATGGGTCGATGACTTTCCACTTCCGATGGCCATGAGTGGTCATGAGGATCCGCAATTTTCCGGGACATGAAGTCTGTCATCTGGTGAGGAAATATCTAGAAATGTCAGGGATATTCGTCCCTGGTTTCTATTAATACATAAAGAGCCCCCTTGTGCTGATTTATCTTGCTCACGGGGGTGTGTCTTCACTCCTCGCAGTTTAACGTTGTGTGGTGAGGATGAAGTACTCTTAGTTTACCGGTCATAGAGCTCAGAACATTGGGTGACTATTGCTCCAGTCACTCGAAGGATAATTGGGCCACGATGTTCTAATATACATAGAACAAGGTGGGGGATGAAGGTCATAAACTATAACTTTGAGATTTCTCGGATCAGGAGGCATGGTGTGGGGGCTCTGAGGCCGGTAAGCGTATAAAGTTAGGAGATGTACCGCCCGGAGAAATCTTGCCTTCGATGGACGAGCCAGGGGCTATCCGGATGCAGAGCCACTGGGGGAATGGTATGAATAGTTGTAAAAGGTGTCCTCGGGTCGATAACTTTCCACTTCCGATGGCCATGAATGATTATGAGAATCCGTGATTGCTCCCAGTACAGAGTTTGACATGTGGGGATAATGGTGTCCGGGTATACAGAAAACATATTCACTGTAATTGTCTGTTGAGTCAAAGTAGCCTAGTCTTGGCATCGTGTTTGGTGATGCAAGTCGCTATGTGAACCACTGAAAAACACATAGTCTTTCCAGATAAGAATACACTGGCAACATCTAGATGTGAAAAGGGGAATAAACATGTAAAACACTCCGCTATAGTATTTTGGATCAAGAGGTATGGTATGGGGGCTTTGAGGCCGGTAAGCGTACGGAGCTAGGAAGAGTGTCGCATGTGGAAATCATGCCTTTGGTAGATGGGCTAGGGGATATCAATATGTAGATATGCTGAGGGAATGGTATTCATAGTCGTACAAATGTGTCCACGGGTTGATAACTTTCCACCGCTGATGGCCATGAGTGGTTACGGAGATCCATAATAATTCGGGTCGTGGAGTCTGATGTATGGAATGGATGTAACCAAATGTGCAAAGAGTATCTCCATCTCGTATCGCCATGAGTCCTAGGTGGGTCATGACGAAGTCCGTGTAGTTTAACATCATGCAGTGAGGACAAACTCCATGCAGTTTAATGTCATGTGGTAAGGATGAACTCCATGCTGTTTAATGTCATGCGGTAAGGACAAACTCCATGCAGTTTAACATTGTACGGTAAGGACGAAGATATACACCCCGCGCAAGTCTGCTCCATACACAGGGGAGGGGGAATTTTTAATAGCATTGTCTGTGCAGTTTAACGTCTTGCGGTAAGGACGAGATGTACACCCCGTGCAGGTCTGGTCCATACACTAGGGAATGAAGGATCCTTTTTTTGAAGGGTTGGGCCAAGAGTGTGGATCCTAGTGTTGCAACGTATCTTGTGAGGGCGGGAATCAAGCCGTATGTAGTTCTCTATAATCTGTGCAGTTTAACGTCATGCGGTGAGGATGGAGTCCATACAATTTAATCTTCTTGTGGTTAGGACGATGAGCACACCCCATGCAGGTATGGTCCATACACAGGGGGAGGGGAATCTTAATTCTTCTTCATCTGCGCAGTTTATCGTCATGCGGTAAAGAGAAACTCTATGTAGTTTAACATCATGCGGTGAGGACGTGAATACACCTCGTGCAAGTCTGGTCTGTACACAGGGGGAATGGGCACCTTTGTTATTCTCTTTGAGCTGGCTGGGCCAGGGTGTGGAATTCTGGCGTCACTACGTATCCTACGAGGGCAGAAATCAAGCCTCATGTAGTTCTCTGAAAGACGATACACCCTATGCAGTTATGGTCCGTACACAGGGGAAGAGGGCATTGTTTTTTGAAGTGGCTGGTCCAGGATAGGGAATCTCGACGTCTCTACATATCCTGCAAGGGCAGGAATCAAGCAGTACATAGTTCTTTGTAAATATGATACACCCCATTCAGGTCTGGTCCATACACGGGGGAAAGGGGGCATTTTTTTTGAATGGATGGGCCAGGATAGGGAATCCCGGCGTCACTACGTATCCTGCAAGGGCAAGAATCAATCCATACGTAGTTCTGTGAAATCCGTGCAGTTTAACTTCATGCAGTGAGGACGAGGGGTATTATCAGATTCTGTGCAGTTTAAATTCATGCGGTGAGGATGAGGTGCTTGGAAGTTTAATTTCATACAGCTCGGAAGAGGGCCATACAGTTTAACGTCTTGTGGATAGGACGAATGCGGTGAATTATTAGATTTCGTGCAGTTTAACGTCATGCGGTGAGGACGCGGTGCGTGGATGTTTAATATCATACAGCTCAGACGAATGCGATAAATTATTATATTCCGTGCAGTTTAACGTCATGAGGTGAGGATGAGGTGCTTGGTAGTTTAATGTCATACATCTCGGACGAATGCGATGAATTATTAGATTTCGTGCAATTTAACGTCATGGGGTGAGGACGAGGTGCTTGGAAGATTAATATCATACAGCTCGGACGAATGTGATGAATTATTAGATTTCGTGCAGTTTAATGTCATGCGGTGAGGACGAGGTGTTTGGCAGTTTAATTTCATACAGCTCGGATGAAGAGTTCTCCGTCTCTATGCGAAATACTTCTTTATGAATCTCTCATTGGTAGGAGTCGTGCTGGATTGCCCGTCCATAGAGATCAGGTCATACGCTCCGTTGGAGTAGACCTTGTGTACACCATATGGTCCTTCCCACTTGGGATCGAACATTAGAGGCTCTTTTCCATGTATCATTGGGGCCCGGAGGACCAACACTAATTCTCCTTCCAAGGAAGATCGGAGGCGGACAATTTTTGTTCAAGGCCTGTGCGATCCGGTTCTGGTACACTTCCAGGTGGTGCTACAAAGACCCGGAAATTTCAAGGAAATTTTTTTCATAATTTCTATGGGATTTTACAAGAACGCAGTTTCTTACGGCGCCTGATTTCTAGGTCTGGTGTGACCGGAATCAATTTCCGAAGTTTAGCTCGGGTACTTTCAGTGAACGAACGAGCGGGTTTTTCTATCTTTTGAACCGGTGCTCAAAATCGAAATTTGAGGGCACCGATGAAACCGCAGCGCCAATAATTTCATAGGAGGGATTTTCCCGAAGGTACGTTTTCTCAGGAGGAGTTTTTAAAAAAAAGGGGAGTTAAATGTGAAGGAATAAAAGTGTGTTACAATTTTATTTCATATTCTAAGTTGTTATAACCTATGTGTGGAAGTTGGGTGGGACCTACTTGTTGTTAACTACCCTTGAGAGAATAAAGGTGGGGTGTGGCCCACACGAGCCCAACCCCTCACATTATCTAACTCCACTAAACACCCCACTTAAGATTTGTAACTCATATTAACCTTTAAACTTCCCATTAATTGGGTGACTTTCCCTCTCCTTACATTAATCATGCAAACACACTAATTAAATTGATGGAATTATGTTTTTGAATTTTGAACTCATAGAATGACTTAATAAAATAAGAATAGCTTATTTTATTTTTGGGGGTTAGATTGGTTGTGTTGAGGATTGGAGGAGAGAGCTCTAAGTCCCTTGAATAACATTATCTTCTCCGGCGAAGAACGTCTTCATCCTCAATGAAGAACGACAACACTTCGTCAAGGATCATCGACTCGGCGACCCGGTATCTTCGGACATCTTCATCCTCCATGACAAAGGAGGAGGCACCGATGCAAAAACTCACCAACGATGTGACGTTCCTTCTCCTCTCCGTAGCTGGTGTGAGACGTCGTTCCCTTCTTGGATGCACGCCAACGCCATTATCGAAACCACCCCAACGACGCTAGCTTCCGCAAACTTCCTTTGAGGTAGGGAATTAATTTGTGAATGTTAATGAACCCATGATTATTCCCTTCTAAAACAAAGAATGTGGATCAACTAAATATTAATTTGATCCGTGAAAGTATATGTTTGTGGGTTGGGAATTCTTGATTGCGGGGAAAACCGTAGGGGTAATTTATTTATTCGTAAATTCTTTGTCGTTCATTGACTTCTTTTTGGCCGCATGTTATCGTAATAACAGGAGATGGTTAGACCGCATGAACATGGCCGACCCACCTCCCCCCTTCGATGTTGTTTTTGTTGCGGCACGAACAAAGGCAGCACGATGCAACGACACCGCGCGGAATCAGAAAGAAACACGACAAAGAAACGTGGCGCTGTCACGCCGCGCCGTGGAGGCCGAACAAATTCGCGGTGCTGTCGCGCCGTGCCGGAAAACCTCGAAGAGGTCGCGATTTCTTATTTGTAGTACGGATCATCGGGAGATGATGAATTAGGACATAGAGGTGATTTAAATCCATCACATTAATGGTCGGGTCCCGGGAGGACCATTGGACAAGACGAGAGGCGAAACAGACCACCAGAGCACGTCCGGTGGTCCGCGGAATGCGGTGGCGGCGTGCCACGCCGGCGACCGTCGGTGGAATAGGACCGCCGCGGCTGAGCCACGGTGGCGGAAAAACCGGAATGCCTTAGCCGTTTTGGAGGCGGAGCAGCGCGACATTAAGTCGCGCCAGTTTTCCTTCAACTGAGGGGGGGGTAACCCCAGCACCTGCTGGCCACGCGGGCGTCGTGCCAGCACCAGGCCAGCTGGCTGCCCAGGTTGCCTAGGCTGGGTTGGGCCGGGCCGCGCCCTGTTGGGCCGGACCTGGACCTGGGTCGGGGCGACCCGGTTCTGGCCGACCCGGGGGGGATCGGGCCGGGACGGACCGGGCCCGAACCCCCTTTTTTCGGACAGTTTCGTTCAAAAGCTCATAACATGGGATACAGACCACCGATCGATGCAATGTCAGTTGCTATGTGATCCTTTGATCAAGATGGTCTTTGTGGTATATTACCATCAAGGTTTCGGAGAACTTTTGGTATGGCCCGGTTGGTTCGAACACGAAACCAACCGGGCCCACGGAGCGGAAACACTTATATCATGAGTTCCGAACGTCCGATTGACATGCCGTTTATTTTTCTAGATTCCTCTTGATGAGACGGAACTTTTGGGATGCTTAGCCTGAGTTTTGGATGCATTTGGATAGTGGACGATTTTTATTGTACCTGAAATCCAACCGGGCCCCTGGAACGGAAAAGCTGATAACTTTCAGACCGGACGTCTGTTTGATGAACTGTCAGCGGCGTTCGTGATCACATTGAGAAACGGACCCTAGGAGTATACCCTATGAGATTTTGGGGTACAGTTGAGATACTTCTAGGTTGATTCGTACACGAAACCAACTGGGCCCCTAGGACGAAAAGGCTAATAACTCACAGACCGGGCACCCGATTGACGCGTCGTCCATTGTGTTGAGAACCATATGACAAGGTGGTCCTTTGAGATACATCTTTGTTAGTATTTGTGATATATGGAGTATCAATCAGTAGCTCATGGAGAGGACCCTCCCGGAGACGAGCAGACGGAGTACAGAGACCATGTAGCTGGCTGAGACCTGCCGACTTCTTGATCGACTCGACTTGGAGTGAGTCGACTAGCCCAGTGGATGGAGCAATAATTTGTTTGGGTGAAGACCCATGGAGGACGGAGCACTACTATGTTTGGGTGCAGACCCGCGGTACTCGACCGGAAAGTACCTCTGCAGGCTATTAGGGGGAATTCACTACTGTGTTTGGGTGGAAGACCCCAGCGGGAAGCACTACTGTGTTTGGGTGGCTGACCCATGGTACTCGACATGAGGAGTACCTCAGCAGTCTCCGGTTAGTGAGAAGTACCTCAGAGAAGTGATAGGATCACTGTACTCTCCAGAGACGGGGTTCTTCTGCAATTACAGTTTCGATAATGAAAATCCTGGTTTGAGCTGAGTTTATGACCTTGTGTTACCTCATGGAAGAGATGGGTCACTTGATAACTTTGGTATATGTATGGGCATATAATTGGGTGGTGGTTATCCGTTGATTTCATAACCTTTGTGTTTCATCATGATTGATATGGGTTACTTGATAACTTAGGTATAAGTATGGGCTTATACCTAAATAAGGGTTATCTATTGAGATCCTGCTTTGTGGTTATCCTTGTTTGATTTAGTGAGACCATGAGAGTATCGAGGTCCGTACTGAGTATTGTTATACTCACCCCTGCACGGGATATGCTCACACCTCGTTGTGTTTGTTGCAGACGACAGGCAGCGCTAATAGAGGCCGAGTGTTCGAGGGCTAGACGGTACCCAGAGGTGGATCTCACGTCGAGTCAGTATCCGAAGGTGGAATTCAAGAACAGACAATTCTAGGAGGAGGTTGACGGGTGAGATTGTTGTGGAGGCTCTCTGTACCTACCCTTCAGGTAGGATCCGTGGTGGATGATCCAAGAGCTGTGTTATCTATACCTACCATTCTGGTAGGATCCGAGGAGGACGACCCAAGAGCTGCATCCATTCTTCCAGCTGTTTGTCTTTTTCTGTTGTACATTCTTTCAGTTGTAGATGTACTTTCAGTTGGGATTGTATTCTGGCCCACTTACTTTTCAGCACTTTCTTTTGTACTTATTTTATTACTTCCACATTTACCTCTAGGATGTTTTTTACTTTAATAAAGGCAATGTCTTCCTAGTTATCAGAATTTACGCCTTTGGTGCTAGTCTCTAGCCCCTGGCCTATGGAATGTGGGCTTGGGGTAGTCCCAACACGGGCCCTGAGGACAGGTCGTGACAAATTGGTATCAAAGGAGTTCGGTTCCACCGCAAAACTATGGACTCTGATATTTTTCTATGTGAACCAATAGTGTTAAGGGTACCGAGTGTGGTCTTCAGTTCTGGGAGTCCAGTGTTGGTGCGGCGGCCAACGTATCCGTACACCAGGACCCTGACTTCTGATTTTCGACATTGTGCACAAAAACACTGATTGTGTGTTTGTTTCCAAAGTTTTTAAGTCAGCTCAAACCAGCTCAGTTCACCAGGTATAAATCGTTTGACCATGTCACATCTGTTCAGTATGTCTCCACGCATACAGTCAGTTGGAGTTCTGAGAGAGTACTCGATGACGGCTCACCGAGCGACGAGGCTCCGGTGCGGGGCCCTTTTTACTATGTTGGAACCCTACGGTGGTGTGCCAGCAGCCCCACCACCTGTTGGTAAGAAGATTTCACCAGCCATACTAGTGAATTTTGCACGCTGGCAGAGCGCGATGCATGAGTTCCACCAGTAGAGGCCTCCAAGGTTAGGAGGCGAGGCAGATTCCCAGACAGCTAAGCACTATCTGGAGGTGATTTCTAGAGTATTCCGCCTAGATATACATTAGTAGAGTGGATGGTGGACTTGGATAGTAGTGTTTTACAGTGAGTGACCATGAGGATGGTCCGCATAGCGATGAGTCTTCGGTACGTGGACTGATGCCTGAGATAGTGACTTCAGGTACTATATCATCTATACATCACTACCTGTTGGTCTGTAGTTAAAACCGAGAGTACCGGTAGGTGACACATGTTGGCTTACTTCCTTAGACGTGTTCCAACATCAGATACCCTCAAGTTCTGAGGTGAGCCCGACTCATTGGCGGCTGAGGACTGGCTTGTGGAGGTGGCTAAAAGTTTTCTAGAGCTTATACAGCTTTGGTAGGATGACGAGTCGGTAGCTGAGTATTCATCGAGGCGTAACAAACATTCTGGGTACTCGATGAATATGATTCGATCAGTGCTATAGAGCTCAGACCTCTGAGCGTGGTGTGTTTAAGGATATTTGAGCCATCACTTTTTCCTCTATGCATTCCTACTCGTGTTAGGTTGCTAGAGAGAACCATGTGGTCGAATTTTCTTTGGCTGAATGAATACAGCTAAAGAATGATAAAAGTTGGAATTCAACGAACTGGTTCTAGTCTGAGAGACATGGTCGTGCGGATGTTTCAAAAAGTTGAAATGTTAAGGACAGATAATTCTACAGAGTAGCAGATGTGGAGGCAGAGCTATGAGAGCAGCATGAGGTGGTGTACATATCAACATGTTACAACCACCCGCCTTTGTTGTTCCCTCTAGTCTCAGGAAGCTGGAGGGCAGCGGAAGAGAGTAGCTGAATACGGCCAAGTAGTGTGACCCAATGGCTCTAAGAATGATTTGAGGGACAGTCTATGTTCACTACAAGCTGTCGTAGTAACAGACGTTGATACATATCATTCCTTCTGTCCAGGAATCTTGTCCCAGACCTAGAGTTTCTGGTTAAGCTGTTGACCTGACCCTCACGTCTGGAGATACCGTGGGAGGAAACTCAATAATCACACTTACGCCAACAGTGTGGTCTGACACACGAGGTGAGAGTTTCGGTTGGAATCTCTTGGTGGCAGCTTCGAGGCCTTACAACGTTGGTCTCCGTATGGATTGGATTCACAGTTCATGCTCAGATTGACTGTATTAGGCAAAAAAAGGTTGTGGTTTATCTACAATGTCGGGATGGGGTTTTCCATGGTCGGTGAAAAGGAAAACACATGCATCACAAGATGGAATCATGCATAGGAGGGTGCGGCTGATCACCCTTGTGTCAGTCATCCTTGCCCTCGTGGAAGCAGGAGTTTTGAGTTTCAGTTCTAAACAGGAATTGGAGACCTCTAGAGTTCGAGGATGACGATCATGTCCTTATACGGGTCTCACCACGATGAGGTTTACAGAGATAAGGCCAAGGAGGCAAGTTATCTTTGAGGTTCAGCAGACCATTTTAGGTCCTCAGCAGGGTAGGCGAGGTGGCTTACCATTTGATCCATCGACCTCAGTTGCACCGGGTGCACGTCGACTTGCATGTATCTTAGCTGAGGAGATACGAGCAAGACCATTGGCATATCATCAACCATGATGAGATGGACGTTGGAAATGGGGTGAATGTTTCGGGGTTCCAGTAGAGGTTGAGGATCGACAGGAGCGGGTCCTATGAGGATGGTCGATTCCTCTTGTGTGCTTCCATAGGTAGCACATGAACCTCCAGCTGAGCACAGGGGAGCGAAATGCTAAGATTCGTGCTCAGTACCGCTTTTGTTTCCCTAGATTGTGTTAAAGCTTTACGGGGATGTAAATACCTGAGGTGGGAGTAATGTAGAGACCCATAAATTTCAAGGAATTTTTTTTATTAATTTATTTGGGATTTTACAAGAATGTAGTTTCTGACGGCGCCTGATTCTCAGGTCCGGTGTGCCCGGAATAAATTTCCGAAGATTAGCTCAGGTACATTTAGTGAACGAATGAGCCGGTTTTTATGTCTTTTTTACTGGTGCTTGAAATCAAAATTTGAGGGCACCGATGAAACCGTGGTGCTTTTAAATGCTTAGGAGGACTTTTCCTGAAGGTGCGTTTTCTCGGGAGAAGTTGTTAAAAAAAGGGGAGTTAAATGTGATGTAATAAAATTGTGTTACAATTTTATTTCATATTATAAGTTGTTATAACCTATGTGTGGAAGCTGGGTGGACCTACTTGTTGTTAACTACCCTTGAGAGAATAAAGGTGGGGTGGGGCCCACACGAGCCCAACCCCTCACATTCCCTAACTCTTTTAAACCCCCCACTTAAGATGTGTAACTCATCTTAACAGTTAAACTTCCCATTAATTGGGTGACTTTCCCTCTCCTCATTTTAATCATGCTAACACACTAATCATATTAATGGAATTATGTTTTTGAATTTTGAACTCATAGAATGACTTAATAAAATAATAATAGCTTATTTTATTTTTGGGGGTTAGATTGGTTGTGTTGAGGATTGGTGGAGAGAGCTCTAAGTCTCTTGAAGAAATTCATCTTCTCCAGCGAAGAACGTCTTCATCCTCAATGAGGAATGACAACATTTCATCAAGGATCATCGACTCGGTGACCCGGTATCTTCAGACCTCTTCTTCTTCCACAACAAAGGAGGAGGAACTGACGCGGAAACTCGCCAACGACGTGTCTTTCCTTCTCCTCTCTGCAGCTGGTCTGAGACGTCATTCCCTTCTTGGATGCACGCTAAAGTCGTTATCGAAACCACCCCCTCGACGCTAGCTTCCGCAATCTTCTTTTGAGGTAGGGAATTAATTTGTGAATGTTAATGAACACATGTTTATTCCCTTCTAAAACAAAGAACTCGGATCAACTAAAAATTAAGTTGATCCGCCAAAGAATATGTTTGTTGGTTGGGAATTATTGATTGTGTGGAAAACTGCAGTGGTAATTTATTTGTTCGTTAATTCTTTTTCATTCATCGACTTCTTTTTGGCCGCCTGTTGTCGTAATAACGGGAGAAGGTCAGACTGCACGAACACGGCACCCTCCTCCCCCCTTCGATGTTTTTTTGTTGTAGCACGAACGAAGGCGGCGTGATGCAACGACACCACATGGAATCAGGAAGAAACATGGCGAAGAAACGTGGCGCCGCCACACCACGCCGTGGAGGCCGAACAAAGTTGTGGCGCCGTCGCGCCGCGCCGGAAAACCACGAAGAGGACGCGATTTTTTATTTGACGTACGGATCATCGGGCGATGACGAATCAGGCCGCAGAGGCGATTTAAAGCCATCGCAGTGAAGTTCAGGTCCCGGGAGGACAATTGGAGAAGACGGGAGGCAAAATAGACCACTGGAGCGCGTCTGGCGGTCTGCGGAAGGCGACGGCGCCGACGACTGGCAGAGGCGGTGCGCCGCCGGAACAGGACCACCCCGGCTGAGCTGCGGGGGCGGCCAAACCGGAATGACTTAGCCGTTTCGGAGGCGGAGCGGTGCAGCATTAATCTGTGCCAGTTTGTTTCTACGGGGGGGGGGGGGGGGGGGGGCGTAACCACCGCACCCGCTGGCCATGCGGGCGCCTCACTAGCTCCAGGCTAGCCAGATGCCCAGGCCGGGCCAGGCCGCCCAGCCCGAACCGAGCCGCGCCGGCTAGGTCGGGCCGCGCCCTGTTGGGCTGGACCGGACCCGAGTCGACCCGGTTCGGGCCGTCCCGGGGGGGGGGGGGGTGGATTGGGTCCGGACGGACCGAGCCGGAAACCCCTATTTTCGGATAGTGTCGTTCAAAAGCTCATAACTTGGGCTAAGGACCTCCGATCGACGCACCATCAGTTGCAATGCCATCTGTGGATCTAGACGGTCGTTTCGGTATATTACACTCAAGGTTTCGGGGAAATTGGGTACGACCGAGTTGGTTCGAACATGAAACCAACCGGGCCCTCGGAGCGGAAACGCTTATATCTTGAGCTTCGGACGTCCGATTGACGTCTCATCATCTTTTTGTAATTCCTCTTGACGAGACGGAACTTTTAGCATACTTCGCCTGAGTTTTGGATGCAGTTGGACAGTGGCCGGGTTGGATTGTACCCGAAATCCAACCGGGACCCTCGAACGGAAAAGCTGATAACATTCATACCGGACATCCGTTTGACGAACTGTCAGCGGCGTTGGTGATCACATTGTGAAACGGTCCCTATGAGTATACCCTATGAGAGTTAGAGGTACAGTTGAGATATGGTCAGGTTGGTTCATACACAAAACCAACGAGGCCCCTGGGACAAAAAAGCTAATAACTCACAGACCGGGCACCCGATTGACGCGTCGTCCATTGTGTTGAGACCCCTATGAAGAGGCGGTCCTTTGAGATACATCGTCGTGGGAATTTGTGATAATTGGAGTATCGACCAGTAGCTCGTGGAGCGGACCCTCTCGTAGACGAGCATACGGAGTATGGAGACCGTGTAGCCGGCTGAGACCTAACGACTACTTGACCGACTCGACTTGAAGTGAGTCGACTAGCCTAGTGGATGGAGCACTAATTTGTTTGGGTGTAGACCCATGGCGGACAGAGCACTACTGTGTTTGGGTGCAGACCTGCGGTACTCGACCGGAGTGTACCTCTACAGGCTATTAGGGGGAATGCACTAATGTGTTTGGGTGGAAGACCCCGGTGGGAAGCACTACTGTGTTTGGGTGGCTGACCTGTGGTACTTGAAAAGAGGTGTACCTCAACAGTATTAGGTTAGTGAGCAGTACCTCGGAGACGTGACAAGATCACTATGCTCTCCAGAGACGGGGCTCTTCAGTAGATACAGTTTCGATAATGAAAATCATGGTATCATCTGAGTCTATGACCTTGTGTTTACCTCATGATTGAAATGGGTCACTTGATAACTTAGGTATATGTATGGGCATATACCTGGGTGGTGGTTATCAGTTGATTTCACAACCTTTGTGTTTCCTCATGATTGAGATGGGTTACTTGATACCTTAGGTATAAGTATGGGCTTATACCTAAGTAAGGGTTATCTATTGAGATCCTTTTTTGTGGTTATCCTTGTTGGATTTAGTGAGACCATGAGGGTCTCGGGGTCCCTACTGAGTATCGTTATACTCACCACTTCACGGGATATGCCCGCACCTCATTGTGTTGGTTTCAGACGACGGGCAGCACTGACAGAGGCCGAGTGTTCGAGGGCTAGACAGTACCCGGAGGTGGATCTCACATCGAGTCAGTATCCGGAGGTGGAATTCAAGAAGAGATGATACTCGGAGGAGGTTGACAGGCGAGAGCGTTGTGGAGGCTATCTGTACCTACCCTTCAGGTAGGATCCGTGGTAGACAATCCAGGAGCTGCGCTATCTATACCTACACTTCAGGTAGGATTCGAGGAGGACGAACCAAGAGCTGCTTCCATTCTTCTAGTTGTTTTTCATTTTCGATTGTACTTTTGTTCTGTTGTAGCTGTACTTTCAGTTGGGTTTGTATTCTGGCCCACTTAATTTTCAGAAATTTCTTCTGTACTTAGTGTATTACTTCCTCTTGTACTTTGGGATGTATTTTTACTTTTATAAAGGCAATGTCTTCCCAGTTATCGGGATTTACGCCTTTGGTGCTAGTCGCCAGCCCCTGGCCTATGGAATGCGGGCTTGGGGTAGTCACAGCACGGGCCCTGAGGACAGGTCGTGACAGGTGTAGAGTGTACAGACGCTTCTCGTCTAGATGTTCCAATTCACCTACCGCTTTTCTGACTGCTCATCATTTGATAAACGATCACAGATGGAAACGCTGAGTGAGGAAAGTTGGAGTTCAATGGGCAGGACCGCCTCCATGCTGTACACAAATGAGTACGGGGTAGACTGAGTAGCGGTGCAGATTGTGTTTCGATTATCCCCCAATGCATGGAGGAGATTATCCGGCCTTGAATTATTGTCTATGTCCACCATTTTCTGGAGGATGTTGGACACGGTCTTGTTGATAGCTTCTATCTGTCTTTTGGTTGCTGCATGGTCGCGGGATGAGCGGTTAGCCGTGATACCATAGTCGTGGTATAGCTTTTCCAACTCAGTAGAGCAGAAATTGGTGTCGTTGTCCATCAGTATAGTATAGGGGACACCAAATCTGGTGATGATATTGGTCTTCACGAAGCTGACAATATTTCTTGCCCTGACTTCCTTGAGGGGTATGGATTCTGCCCATTTGGAAAACAAGTCAGTCACCGTGAGGATATATTTCAGCTGTTTGGTCATGGCCGGAGGATACCGTCCCACAACGTCCATCCCCCAGATGGAAAACGGCCAGGAGTAATTAGCTTGATGAAGTAACTCTGGGGGATGGTGTATGAAGTTAGCATGAATCTGGCATGAGTGGCATTTCGTGGTAAAATTGTCACAGTCTCGTGCCACTATGGGCCAGTAGTACCCAATCCTTCGAACCTGATGGGAATGCTTGGTCCCTAGTTGATGTGCTCCACATGTTCATTTCATGTACTTCAATCATGACAGCAACAGTTTCTTCCCCATCAATGCATCTAAGGAGCACTCCATCGAGGCATCATTTGTAGAGGACCTCTTACTGACCCGCGCCTCCATATAGGACAAAATTGATTGCCCTTATCTGTATTTTCTCTCGTTCAACCTTGTTTGATGGAATCTCTCCCCGTTGAAGGTAGTTAATGATGGGGGTCATCCAGCCGGTTGCAGGAGCATATGGCTCATAGACAGGAATGACATTGTGTATCTCATCTGTCTTATCTTGAAAAAATGGCGATACCATTCGATGGTGAGCAATACTAATAATCGTTTCATCCCAGTCTGGGTTTTCTAGGGTTGTGGCAGCGTTGGGTAATGCATCAGCCTGAGCATTCTGGGACCGGGGAATATATGCCAATGTTGGTTCTGTGGAGAACTCAGACATGGTCAAACAAGGGGATCAGCTCCTCCTTTTTAATAGCATAGTCACCGTTGAATTGCCTGATGACCAGCTCCAAGTCACCTTTTACCTTAAGGTGTTGTACTTGTTTCTGGAGTGAGAGTTACAGGCCTGCAAAGAGGGAATGATATTCCACTTCATTTTTCGTACATCCCTATGACAGGAGGATGGAATAAAGAAAAACTTCCTTTTCTAGGGAAATGAGTATTATCCCCAGACCCACATTGTTGAATCCGGGATCCTCCATCCTCTACCCGGCGGGGCTTCGGGATGCGCCATCAAAGTACATTTCCAATGCTGGGAACTCCTCTTGAATGGAGAAGATATCTTCATCATGTAGTTCAGCATCCGGTGAAGTGGTTCCCGTTGAAGGGTGCTCTTATAGGAAGTCTTCTAATGCCTTTCCCTTGATGGCTTTTTGAGGCACGAACCAGATGTTGAACTGCTGCAGGATGACCGCCCATCGGGATAGGTGTCCGGTTAGCATCGGGCGACTGAGGATGTACTTGAGCAGGTTACTCCGCAAGATGAAATGGAACTCATAATGCTGATGATAATGTCGCATCTTTTGAACCGTGAAGACCAAGGCCAGACAGCTCTTCTCGATATTTGAGTATTGAGTCTCAGCATCAATCATGGTTCGACTGAGGTAATAGAGATTGTTTTCGTTGTCGGCGTGATTCTTCTGTCCGAGTAAGGCTCCCAATGACCATTCTAGGTATTTCACATATAGAATGATAGGCCTTCCTTCAACCGGGGGAATGACCACGAGTGGGCTTAAGAGGTATTTTTTATGTTGTCGAATGCCTCTTAGAAGTCGTCCGTCCATTGGTATGTGACCCCCTTCTTCATTAACCTGGTGAAGGGATAACATTTTCCTGCCAGGTTGGATATGAACCGCCTAATATAGGCTATGTGTCCTTAGAATCCCCTCAGCTTAGTGAGATTTCGAGGGGGTGGCAGGCTCAGGATAGCCTTCGTCTTCTCAAGGTCGACATTGATGTCGCGATGGCGTATGACGAAGCCAAGGAATTTCCCTAAGGTAACCCTAAAGGCGCATTTCATGGGGTTCATCATCAAACTATGTTGTCGGAGCATGATGATGACGGTCTCATGGTCCGACAGGTGATCTGAGCACTGTCTGTACTTGACCACTAGGTCATCTATGTAACATTCAACGAATTTCCCCAGGAAAGGTTTAATGATCCGATGCATGGCACGATGATACGTGGCGCCAGAATTAATGAGACCAAAGGGAATGAACCTATAACAGAAAACCCCTTGAGGGGCCCTAAAGTCAGTGGCATCTTCATCTTCTCGGGCTATCCTGATTTGATTATATCTATAATATCCTTCCATGAAGGATATAGCCTCATACCCGGCCATCTAATCAATTAACAACTCGGTGATTGGAACCAAGAAGTCATCTTTCCGAAAATGCCGATTAAGTTCTCTGAAGTCAATGCAGATGCGGATTTCCCCTTTCTTTTTCTTAATGGGGATGATGTTGGCCAACCAAATGGGGTACTGGACCTCCCTAATGAAGCCTGCATTAATGATCTTGTCGACTTCAACCTCTATCTTGGCAGTATGTGAAGGGTGTATCCTTCTAGCGGCCTGTTTGTAGCCCCGGTGGTCTTCTGGAAGACCCGGGTGATGCGTCACTACCTCGGGGTCGAGACCTGGACTTTCTTTGTAGTTCCATGCAAAGACATCCCAATGTTGACATAGGAAATAGTTATATACCTCGTGTTCCTCGGGAGACATGGACACGCTAATGATAGTGGCCCTCGAGTCTTTTTTGGTACCCAGGTTTAATTCCCTAAGCTCATCCACAGTGGTGGAGATTCCCTCCTCAAATTAGGGAGGTGAATCCCTGAGATCTTCCCCCTATTCTTATCCCATGTATTCATCTTCTTGATCTGACGAGGAGAGAGTCTCTGGTATAAGCCTTTGAGGGTTTGAGGGAGAGGCATCGTGGGCATCCCTTCTTAAGTATTCGTGCCCAAATTGTGGGTTGGTAGAAGTTCCTGTGTTGTCATGCTCGGCCATCGTGGCTGAAGTCAAGAGGACATTTGAATGCATGTCCGGACTTGAACTCCTACTCTCAACACGGTTGATGGGAAGGACATAATCTCTTCCAAACTGCCTAAGGGGGTCCTCGGGGACCAATTCCAGGCCATTTCGAGCAGGGATCCAGTCGACTCCGTCGATTAAAGGCTTCTTCTTCTTTTTCTCATAGAACCTGACGTCGATGTAATGTGACTCGAAGATATTGAAATGGGGCCTTGTCGGCATGCAACATCCCGCATTGTCCGTTGACACAGTACTTGATACACTAGTGGTATGATGAAAGAACAACCATGTGCTTATGGAGCCATGGCCGTCCCAGTAGGGCATTGAATGTTGTGATCTGCCGGACCACCAGGAATTCTGTGTGGGCTACGAGGACACCAAAATTGGTCTTTATCTTAATCTGTCTTATTGGATTTTGCTCACACTTTTCGTACCCAAAAAAAGTTGTGGCTGAGGGAATTAGATCATCCTCACTATAGCCCAACTTACAGAGTGTCCCTAGGGAAATCAGGTTAACTCCAGATCCATTGTCTATAAAGACTTTTCGGATTTCAATACCATTCAGTGTGACGGACACATATAGTAGTATGATGTGTCCTTGCATGATGGAATCTTCGTCCTGATCAGTGATGGAAATCACCGCATTGCATTCAGTCGGGCCAGTCTCTGTCCCGTAAATCTCGGCGGCAGCTACCTCAGCTTGGAATTCGTGGGGGCTGATCAAAGCTTCAATAAGCACCTCCCTAAGGTCGGCTGACAAACCCAGGTCATCCATGATTGACAACATGGCCGGTACTGACGCCAGCTACTTAAGGATGTCGTATTTTTTCTCTAGTGGTCGACACTTCTCCATTGGCAGGAGAGTTTAGCGGGTTCTTTGGGAGCTGGAGCATTTGACGAGGAGGGACCGGCTGTGGGGACGGATGTTGATGGTGTTCCCACATTTTGAGGACTTGGCCTGGCCGGTTTGTTTTTGTGCACTAGGAAACCAGACACTTGCTCCTCCTATGGTTGGTATCACAGAACAACAGGGCCAGAGTAGCTGCTTGTGGAGGTGAAGGGGCATTCCCTCTCTTACTGAGTCCACTGAAGGGCTCCCCCACGGGTTTCGATGGTATAAACGGTTAGGGCCGGGGACCAACCGTAGGGTTGGTTTCGGCCGCGGCTGTGCCTCCCCTGGTATCCCCTGCCTCTGTGATTCCTCCTCCTGGCTCCTCGTCTAGGAAACTCGAGTTCGTAATCATACCCTTAGTTAGGGAATGATTCCACGAGATGGATGACGTTGATAGAACCAAAGATTGTCTCTTCATCCTTTGACAGGTCAACCTGGTTGGTTGTCTCTGATGGTGCCGTTTGATGGGTCGGTGCCCGTGGTGCCAAATTCGAGGGCATGAAATCCGCAATGGTCGGGACTAACATTGTCCCCGTCGCAGAATTCTCCTCTTGTGATTTTTTCTTTATTTTACTTTTTCTAGATGACAGGCTTTTGGAGGGGTGTGAGGCCATTTTTATCGGCTCTACGGCTCCAGGGGCTGTTGGTGGAAACACTGGTTGCTGTAGTTGAGCTTAGAGTATGCCATGGGCTTAGTAGATAGTCTTCCGAGTCATTTAGTTGTCAAATTTCTGCCCTTGCTTGCTTGTGACTTTCTGCCTCCCCTTCTCTTTGTGGGAGTTGGTGGTAGAGATACATGCCACATGTGCTGGGGGCAGTCCCAGCTCGACTTGTCCAGAATCTACCATCCTCTGCAGGAGGTCTTTAAAGATGAAGCACTCTCGGATACTGTGCCCCAACAACCGATGGTAGGGGAAGTAATCTGGCCTGTCATCGCGGCCGACTTCTTCAGGTCTCCCCATCTCTGGGAGGCGGAGAAAGTTTCAGTTCATGGTGGTAATGAAGTATCCACGAACATGATCGTCTCGGAATGAGTATACTTTTTTCCTTCATTCCTCAAACTTGTTCCTCTTCGGACCTCTCTGATCTTCCCATTTAGGTGGGGCCATACACTGATATGTAGGGGTCCCTTGACGATTTGGTGGAGGCCGAGTAGTAGAGAGGGCACAAGGGCTGGCTTGAGTGTGATAGCGGACGATTCAGCTCTAGGAGCTCTCTTCACCGGAGCTTGAGAGGATATTTGGGACTTTGAATTTGTCCGCTGCAGGGAGTCCTCAATTCTCTGAACAATGGCCGAGAGATGGCGGAAGCCAGTGGTGCACTCCACCGGTTTGAGTGGTGTTCGCAGCTCATCTCAATGATTATCGATGCATATGGATAGCATCTCATCTTGAGGCATTGGAATGTTTAGAGAATATGTCAGACCTTTCCATATGGTGATTAAATCTGAGACCCTCTCGTTCTCCCTCTACTTGCAGTTCATGAGATCGCTGACTGTCGTTTTAGGCAGCGTTGAGCTGAAGTGGAATATGAACTGCTGCTGGAGGTCCTCCTAGCTCTTTATTGACTGGGCCGGTAGACTCGTATACCAGACGAAGGCGGATCCTTTTATGGTCCGTATGAAGCATCTGAGTTTCACTACTTCTTATTGTTCCGGAGTTCCCATCACAGGGTCGCAATAGGACGCGTAGTGCATCAAATGCTTCTTTGGATCGCCTAATCCATTGAATATGGGGAATACAGGGCTCCCAAAAGTGGGTGGAGGTGGTGTGTTGGTCACCCAATCTGGGTAGGGCTTCCGCTCCAGCTGTATCAGAGCGCGCCAACCTTCCATCACTTCTAATCGAGCTGTTTGTGCCTCGATGGTGCTGGTGAGTCCCTGGTTTACATCCTGTTGGGTCCGGTCATGGGAAGGCGTAGCCCGAGGAATTGCACGAGGATCTGGATTGGCCGGCACCAAGGGTGGATATTCCGTTCGGGGTACCCTTGGAGGGTTTGGGCATACTTGCTCCGGTTTCCACCTTAGTGGAGGGAAATCCTGGTATTCATCATCTATGTTTAGGTAGTTTGACAGACCAGGCGCCTCATTGGGAAGGATCCTTGATCGTGCTTCGTTTGTCAGGGCAAACCTTAGCCTTTGAGGTGCACTTTCTGGGAGTTCATGACATGGCTCTTCTTGGGACGTACTTTCAATAAGGCAGTTCCTCCCGAGCAGCTCGACGTTAAGCCGCCTCAATTCTTTCATCTCTTCTCCCAATCGAGCAAACCTCTCTTCGAGCGTGAGTGGCTCATTTTTATAAAGATAAGGGGACGGGTGAAGGGTAACTGTTCCCTTATTCTTATCATTGTTGGAATCTCGCAAGGTAGGTGGATAGAGGTTAGCAGAAGGGGCGGCCATATTTAAAGCGGCCCTCTGGTTCCGGGCGTGTACACCTGCGGGTTCATTGTGAGTCACAGTCTGACCGGAACCGTCCTCTCCTGATCCATCCGGATTTTTATTTTCTCCAGTGTCACCTGTGGGGTTATCCTCTATGGCATTAATGAACGCATATTGCAGGGTGGAGGGGACGACATCTTCCAAATAGGAAAAGGATATCCCGTATCTTCGGTTGGCCTTCACTTTCATGACCTGGGATTTCCCTCGGACTTCTTGCCGAAGGGTGACGCGGAGAGTTCTTTGATGCGACCTTACGGTGCACCTTCCTCTCAGAGGGGATGATGATTCACATGACGGGATAGGACATGAACCTACTCTTCTGATTATCCTCCCCAGATGATAGAATACCGACTCTCGTGGGGCACGTTGTTGTTGAGGGGGTAATAATGCCCCAAGCCCTGAGGGCTGGGGCTGGCTCTGTTCCATGGATGATGAGTCTCTTCTCGATTTTATTAGTCTTATAGGGGAATTTTTTGTTAAAAATGCCCCCAGCCTTGCAGGCTAGGGTTGACCCTAGATTATGGCAGTGGCTGCAGCTATCATGGCCTGCCTGATCTCATGTTCCCCCATCCAGGGGTGAACCGGATCTGGTGCCGAATTCACCTATGGATCATTTCCTTCTGGGGAGGTAGGAAGAGATCGTTGATTTCCCTCTCTTAGGAGAGAGGCATGTTGTATGTTGTCGGTGGCCTGATTCAGGAGTTTTTGAATGGATCGTTCCTGCCGGGCCTGACCCTGCTTGGACTTAGTCAAGGCCCTGACTATGTTGGTTGTGTTTCCTTTCCTGAACAGGGGGACCACCCAATTGCTGTCTCGATGTGATGACGTTACACTATACCATGCCAAACAGGTTTTTCTGGGCGGTGAGCAGAGTGAAATGGATAGCTCCATGTTCCCCCCGTCCTCTGATATGGACTCTCGTCAGAGCCTAACCGATGAGGCGGTGCAGTTCATGCAGTGCACGGAGGCAAGCTTCCTCTATATTCCCTTTGCGCCTCTCAGGGAATTGTTGTCGCGTCAAGGAAAGGGACTCCAGGTTTATGTGATGCAGGAGGTCCTCTATTGTCTTGACGTGGTCTACATACCCATCATAGGGCAGGGAGCTTCACTTCAGCCGGTGGAGGGTCATCCATATATTATGGTAGATGTCGTGCATGCATTATTCTGAAACTCCCTGGGTATGTCATACTAAGAGGTGGTCGTGGGCCAAAACATGACTTGTATATCATTCCTCACCAGTCGTTTCCTTAGGTTCATCATTTCAGCATACTCCCCCGCCTATGATTCCTCTACAAAGTCGGCCCAATAGAGGCGCTCACTGTAGTCGAAGGCAGTGGGACCGATAGGTACTGAATTCTCTTGTGGGTGATTTTGAGGAGGTTCCAAAGATGAACGCGGGCCTAGAATGGACCCTGATCGAAGAAGGGCGTCGCTAGCGATAGGCTGGGAATCTGACATGCTCGATCCCGTCCTTCTGAGTGCCACGACATACAAGGGCTTTTCGGTGATTGATTCTGTAGGGGAGGTCCTTCCTATTGAAATAATATGTCATTGTGGGGAGGACCTCTGCAATGGCGGCCGTAATGGTGAGGACTACCATTACTTCTTGATGCCTCACTGCATAGAGGACATTTGCAGTGCACACCCTAGGGAGGACCTCCAAGGAATGTTGTAGAAAGGGGAGGACCTTCTGGCTACATGGAATTTTTAAGGGGAGGACCTTTGCAACAACTGCCTTAATGGTGAGGACGACCATCATGGCTTGACGTTTGACGCGCATCCTTGGGAGGAACTTCTTGTTGCTTGGGGCCATTGTAGGGAGTACCTTCGCAATGGTGGTCGTGGTGGCGAGGATTACCATCACATCTGCAGCAATGGTGAGGACTACCATTACTACTACCGTAGGGAGAATATCTGTGGGATGCATCCTAAGGAGGGACTCTAGAATGTACCGTAAAGATAGGAGTGCCTTCTCATTACTTGACGTCTCTACGGGGAGGACCTCCGTTATCAGGGTGGCGAGGACTACCATCGTGACCTGATGCCTGGCTTCATGGAGTTCCGTTGTAGCGTAAACTCTGGGTAGGACCTTTAGGGCAGGCCATGACAAGGGGAGGGCCTTCTTTTCGTGATGAGACATCACTACGGGGAGGACATCCATAGTTGCGTCTATGATAGCGAGGTCTACCATCACAATCTGTGGTCCCACTGCATGGAGAGTGATTGTAGTGTATACCCCGGGGAGGACCTTCAGGGTGGACCGTAGCAAGTGGAGGACCTTCTTGCTGCTCGATCTTCTGGTCACATGGAGGGTTTCCATGACTCATATGAGGAGAGATTCTCTCATGACCGATGGTTATATGCCTACGAGGGAGGCCCCCACAGGTGCTCTGGGAAGGACCTTCAGAGCTACTGGTAGCGACATTGTGGGGAAGACCTTCACAACTTCTACTACCACTCCCATAATATGGTAATGGTTGGGCATGGTTATTAGCCTTTGATGTGTTCTTAGCAGCGTTGGGAACCCCAGATTCCAGCAAAGCGGGGTCATGAACCCACTCTTTATTTTCCTGCTGCCTTCGCTGCATTCGGGGCGCTCTTTTACAGGCCGTAGAGACCGTCTGCTGTTGGCAACGTCCTTCACCTTTGGGTCCCTGTCTAATTGGGTCTTGTGACGTTTCCGGGATACGTCGAAGAATATCTTGACTTTTAGAAGTGATATATGCATGCTCTTGAGCATCAACCATGATGGACGGGTGCCCGCCAGTTGTAACGAGTGAAGTTGCTCGATCCTGTTGCCCTTGCATCGCGGAATATAGCCGGCGACCCTCCTGGGCTAAATAAGGGATGCAGATCTGCTTCGAGGCGGCTATCTCATCTCTTAGATGAGTCGCCTCAATTGGGGAGACGGGAACACGGGCCCGAGTCCTTGCTATTTCTGCCGATGCAATCACAGGCTGGAAAGTCTGCAAGATATGATCTGGGATCGATACCTGCTCCTCCATCATTGCCAGAATATGTAAAGAGACATCTTTGGCTGGAACGGGTATGAAGGCCCATTCCGGTATCGGAGTAGGAATATCCTGCTCCGGTCCTCCAGTGGTCAGTGGGTACTGAAAATTATCATGTGTTGGGGCAGGTGAACGAATCTGCCCCTGTACCGGGATACACTAGTTTCTCTCCCTGTTTGCTGCCACATCGGGGTGGTGGTCTTTACATGAATCCGTATGTAGCTGACCCTGTATATATTGGTTTCCCACAGTATCGAATCAGTGCCCTTTGATGGCGGGGAGATGTTCCCCCTATGATTTTCCGCCACATCTGGGTGGCGGCCTTTGTTGATCGCCACCATATCATGATGGCGGGCATCTAAAGTAACTGCCAGGAGTAGGTCCTGTAGGTGTCGGGTCGCTACCACGTCAAGCCGGTGGGCTTCATGACCCTAGGTAGGGAGAGGTTTTTTCCTAGTAAGTTCCTTCCTGCATGAGATACCGGATTGATGGAGCATAGCGGGGATGCATGTCGGCTCGTATGATGCCACCATGTCTGGATAGAGGGCTCGGGAGGATTGAATAGGTGTAGGTACCTGTTCGTGGTATGTCTCTGTGGCTGGGCAGCAGAGCTCCTCCTCAGGGACCAGGGTGATGACCAGTCCCCGATTGTATGTCTGCTGCCCTCGTCGGGCGGTCCGAGGGGCTGGAGCTCAGGGAGCATGGGCCTGAATCCTTGGGGAAGCATCTTCCTCAGCGCGAGGATGTTGGGTTACAGCATGACATCGATGACGTCTACCGGTGGGGGCCTTTGAGCGGAACCCTCGTTCGACAGAGATGAAGTCCTCAACGTCGACCTCATCAGCCTCCCTAAGGTAAGGGAGGTGCGCATTGTCCCGTTCTGGAGATAGGCTTCCGAAATGGTTAGAGACAGTGACACGGGTTGTCTAGTTCCGTATTTACGGTCGCTGCTGGGCTGGCGACCGGTGAATCTTGACGGATTGGAAGACGTGAATGGCCGGCTCCACCATTGGGAGAGTACCATTCACGTGGTACTCTCGGATCAGCATGTCTGAAACCCAGCATTGAAGACATTGGGTGGGTGACAGGTCCTCCGTTTTTTAGGAAGTCTCGTCCTTGCATCGTTGGAAGCACGCACTTGTGAGTTTCTTTGTGATGCCATTGGATCGAAGGGAGTTCTGAAAGTAGTTCCTGCGAAACATTTTAGAAAATACAAGTAAAAAACCTGTCAAAGAAGCATCTCATAATCCCATGCGTAATTAATGACCTTTCTTGGACCTCCTTTGGAGCATAAGGCGGAACTGGGTGAGATTAGGTTAAATTCATCATGTTTGGTTAAAGATTCATGTCGGGTTCAACATTTTTTGTTTCGTTCTGGTTTTCGGCCATGAAACGCCCAATGACTCCATATCCAATGATTGATTGACCTTCTTTCTATAGGCAGGCATTCACTAGATGGTCTGACTAGAGACTCTTAAGAACTCACATTGGTAGAGAGGATGGGATGTCAGGCTCACCGCACCCTTTTATGGGGGAAATTATTTCCTGTTCGGGGACTCTCTTATAGATTTAATACGTATTCATATGTTGGCGAATCTTTGGTTTATACCCAAACATAGTATCCACATATTTAACCTTGGTGGGAAACGGTCAACTGGATGCAGGGGTTCAGAATCATTTATGCCCTAGGTTTACCATCCCTTGTCGGATTAATGTCCCCAAAGGGATGGAACTCGCTTGAGGCAGTGCTAGGAGTGGCACAGTGAACTGACGTGGAGATGGTTGGATCAACCTGCTGTTGGGATTGAACCTCTGGGAGGCGTCCTACTTACCCTACCTTGGAAGCAGGGATCAAAGTCCATGTAGTTCGGATAGGTGTTGGGGAACCGACATGAAGAGAGACCAGGTGGTCCGATGGGTTGTGGGTTTAAACCTCATGGAGGCTTCCTACATACCATGTCTAGGAGGCAGGGATCAAATTCCCCGTAGTTCTCTTTGGCTTAGGGCTTACGCTCTGAGGAAGCCCAGAATGATGGATTGGGGCTTACACATTGAGGCGGCCCATAGGTGGATTTCATGGTCGATGCTTACTCTAATGCAACGTGATTCATGCTCGGTGTGAGAAACAAGAGGCCACAAGGACCAAAGGATCACATCGCAAAAGGTGCATCCATGAGAAGCGGAGTGGGGCTTACGCATGAAGGTGGACCATGGTGATGAATTGGGGTTACACTCTGAGGAGGCCCAGGAGGGCGGGGATTATTCTGATACAGACACCCGTGGAGGCTTCCTCATGTCTGGACATAAGGGAATCCCAAACCATTGGGGGTTGAGGAATATAATGAGGGACAACGCCTCTGTGCAAGTCCACAAGCGGGATAACGCCAAGGGCACTGTAATCAGTCCAAACAAAGGGAGATGAAAAGTGTGAATTACATTCCCGACATTCGGAACACAATGATGGTGGAATGGTGATGGAGGATAACAATTGACCATGTTTGAAACACAACGTTCATATCACGTTAGCCTGAAATGGGGATGAATAAACGCGGGTCGGCAGGTGACCATATTCGAAACACAGGACCTCTCTCGAAGTGTTGTCCAAATTCTTTCGGGGTGTTGGCCCAGGATGGTAGGTGAGCCGATGCGGCATGAGGCCATGCTGTTAGGGGGTCCCTTCAGACATGGAAGAGAATGAAGATCCGAATGAAGGACACGCAAAGCGTGGGGTGGAGTGATGAAATGTTTGAATGTATTCCAATGCTCTTGGAATTGCGCCACTGTGATCATGGAATAAAGCATCTCTTTCATAATAGGGAATGCTACAATTTATAGGAATGAAGAGACGACTATTTCCATATAGTTTAATGTCATATGGATAGGACAAGGGCCATACAGTTTAACGTCATGTGTTCAGGACGACTAGGTAGGAGATACCTAGAAATGGTTGGTGTGGGACTTACACAAGGGAGGCCCTTTCTAGATGAACCTAACAAAAGGAGCTAGGAAATGGGGTTGTAGGAGAGTCCTGAGGAGTAGATGGACACATGGAATGTATAGGACGGATGATGGAGCGGCATAACGGTGTAGTGGAAAATACTTTCGACCCTACCCGAAATGTTTGTGGTGTGACTCTCTAGTTTTCTACATGAGGCTGGCCACGAATGGAGCTGACCGCAAGGTTCCGGCTACGGTGAAGCAGTCTGCGAAGGAGCCACAGGTGGTTCGCGGTTTAGTTGTCCGCGAAGGGTGTCCGTGGAGGATATGGCCGTGGGGGAAGCTCTCCGCGATGGACTAGGCCGCGAAGGAAGCTGTCTGCAAAGGAGGCTCTCCGTGAAGGATGAATTTCATGGAGGAGATTGTCCGCGAAAGAGGTTGTCTACGAAGGAGGTTGTCCGCGGATTAGATGGCCATTCGCAAAGGGTGTCTGCAAAGGGGGCTGGCGCCCATCCTACTTCGCACACACGGAGGGGTTCCACCTCAATTTCGCGAATGACACTGGTCTGCGGAAGGGGTGTCCGCGGAGGGACTATCCACGAAGGAAATGGCCATTATGGGCTAGCCACAGAGGATATGGCCTCATGTGGCTCGTAGACTGGTTTCTCCTCTCCGTGGAAGAGTTCATCCGCGGACGATATGAGGTCCTCGGATGGCCGTGGAACACTGCTGGGAGGGATTTCTCCAGCTTCTCCCCATGGGTTTTCACCCATCCTTCCTCTCTTTTTTGTGCCCCTCGATCACTATTTATAGAGTCATGAGGAGGATAGTAACATGACCTTTGTGGAATCCCATGAAGAAATTCCCACCCGTAGATGACTCGGTCAACTGGGATATTTGATGAGTCGTGGTGGGGTTGCTTTATGGTGGCACACCAATCCGCCTCTATTCTGCGGATGACGGTGGTCCGCGGCCGCATAGTAGCTCCGCCTCCATATCACAAATGACGGCGCACGCAGCATGGGCCATTTGGCACGGTTCGTGGTGGTGGGCCAGTTTGTCGCCCAATGGTCTTCTTGATTAGCGCCCACGGAGGCGCTCTGCCTCTACTTCGCGGACAACGCCGGTCCACGGAATTGCAGGAGGGTGGTCTACCGGACCGGCCGCGTGCTGTAGCTGGGAGCTGGCACGCGGACTGGTTCGGTCCTTTTTCAGGTT
This sequence comes from Viscum album, assembly GCA_963277665.1. Classification (NCBI taxonomy): domain Eukaryota; kingdom Viridiplantae; phylum Streptophyta; class Magnoliopsida; order Santalales; family Viscaceae; genus Viscum; species Viscum album. The sequence continues at coordinate 268,987,712 of OY728142.1, read as the reverse complement.
TAATGTAACTGGATTTCCCCCTTACGGAATTTTCAGGACCCTACAAATTTTTATGAAAATGCTCTAGAAGCATATCAAAAATGGCTGGAAAACTGCTATTTTCAATATCATTAATTAATTCCATTTGAAATGCATCCATCTAGTATGAGATAATTCACACTGCTAGTTCCAACAAGCCCATTGCATCTTACATTACATTCACTTACCATTTAAAGTGATTATATACATCATCATTAGTTAAAAAACTAATTGTTTATGTATAATAGTTGATGTATGCCTTGAACATAGTCAATCTATCCATACCCATGACCATATCTTATAAATCAATATCAAGCATAATATAATTCCATATCTACTAATTTCTATAATTAGTAGGTGAAAATTTTCTATACATAATTTATTTATATTCTTATTCAATAACAATAGTGTGATGTTTCAAAACAGAAGGCATCATCTAAACATTTGATGAAAGAAAATTAAAATCAAGCGAATTAATAAATTATTTGGATACACCCATATCAAAAAAAGATTTAATAAGGTAATAATTAAAAATTATAATACCTCTCACAATCAATTGTACATATTGATCATCCAAAATATCATTCATAGATGCATAGAAATTGTAAATTACTACACTTTGTTCTTTATTGACCTATTGATATTAAAATGCCTAACGATTCATGTTATTCCCATAGTCACTATAGACATCTTGGTTCTTATTTAAGAGAGGGATTTTTCTTACCAGATATCCTCTAAGCATATGATATCAATGACACGTGAGATGTTTCTTCAACAGCCAATCATAGAGAAAACCAACATATGGGTGGATTATACTTATAGAACATAATGGAATGAGCAATATTACTTGGTTTATCCTTTTGGTTCCCTCATCCATAACATGTTAATCTTGTAAAATAATAAAAACTTGATTTTGTTTCACCTGTATCTTAGGTGAATCCACATTTTTAGCATCTTCATCTGGTTGGTTTCCATGATGTCTACCACGTTCAATTTCCATAACCAAAATAAAATTCCATTTAGGATCACTCTACAATAACTAAAGGCTTATCTATTCAAATTATAACAACATAACTATAAAATCAAGGATTTTCACAATTCAATCATTATAGACTAATATCACCAATATAACTTATATAATTATTTATTATTATTTTTAATTTCTTTACCAATATCAATCTCATATTCTATCAAATGGGAAACAAAATCATCAATCATGTGTACAAGAGACTATCATCTCATGAATTAATGTTACTTTTTTACATCAACACCACTCAAGGTCAGATATAATGATGGATGAACAGTTTATATATAATATTTATTTCATATTTATACTTCTAGAATTTTAATTTAACATAGAAATGTTTATCTTCCTTTCATTTTAAGATATTATAATGTTTATCCCTTGAATGGCGGACTACCGCTTACAGAATAAATGTATTCATTTTTCACATAATAATTAAATGGAAGGTAATAAGGATAAATTCAACGAATATATGAGATATATGACACATTATTTCATAAAATTCTCTTCACTTCAGTTTTTTTTCATGTCAGTAATTTGGTGACATTATTGAAGTAAACATTGTAAAAAAAATTTAATTCCAATTATTTAAAAATGACATTATAAATAAATCAATGATAATGTTTCACTTTTTGGTTATCTAAAAATTGATGTAGAAATATTTTTTTAAAATGATAAATTGATTCATACATTCTATATAAGAAAAAAACGTGAGCAAAATGGGTAGCAAAACATCCCCCAAAACATCCTACAAAATATCTTGATAAAGACAATTACAACTGAACATTAAAACATATAATATATATTAAAAATAAACTAAAACAAAATCATAATAGTATCATTATTTTTTCATTCAATTTGAAAATGTATCAAACCATTTTTAAAATATCGGAAATGGTTCATAAAAAATCTATAAATAATAATCAATTTATTTAAAATATTATTTCAAAAAAAAACAAAGGAAATATTAAGGAAATATTTTTAAAGAAATATAAACTTCTAGAACTTGGTAACATTTCTTATTGATATTATTTCATACATAAGTATTAAAACATAATATCTCATTCCTTTTAAACCTTCTTCTAATGAAAATTCTCTTCTAATAAATTTTATTTCAAAATCACATTTCTATGTGATATATCCAAAATATAGTAATTGTAATGAAAACTCACCATAGAGTATAAAAATTTGATCATGGTTCTCTTATCTCTTGTCATATCTCTAAATAAATTCAATGAAATATTTGATAATAATATTAATAATATAAATATTACTCATTAAAATGTAAACAATTATTAAAAAATTTAAACTTATGTGTTCAAAACATTCTTAAAATTTCCTCCCACTTCACCATGGATAGATCAATTCAAGTATAATGTCTTCTCTCTTGAAAAAACTACCAACATCCAATGTAAACTGATAAATAAGAAAATTGTATGTTATATTTAACTATGTTGATAGTTATATAACACTTTGTCACAAATATGTTTCATAATCCTGATAATATGGAAGCATCTGATACTAAGTAATTTCATTCTTATAAAATATTGCAGCAATATAAATTGTTCTTTTTACATTAGTCATTATACTATCTATATGTGAAATAAATTTTGGTTCTATAAATCCAAACACATCTATATTTTCATGATCTATAAAAATCTTATAAATATAACTAATAAAAATAACATAATTATTATTTTTAAATAAATTTAATGAATTCGATATTATTATTAATTGACATACATTGAAATTATTTGAACTTTTTGATTCTCAAATGATCTCCAGTAACAAGCTCCATGTTATCACTTTTCAAAATACCCAAATACATTGCACACACACAATAAAAAACATCATTTCTAATATCTTAAACATATGATAACTTATTAGAATATGTTGAAAATATATCAAGCCTATTAGATTCTATATATGAAGCCATATCATTTTGTATTTATTGTTTTATATTTAGTAATTATTTACCTTTACAGTATTCCTATAAGAATTTAGACAGTTTTTTTAAATGATAAAAACATTTATAATATATAAAATATATACATTACTATTTGATAATATGTAGAAGAAGTATGGATGAAAAAACTAGAAATACATTGATACATTTTCTAATACTATTCACCACATCTATATGACATGGTTTTTTGAATAATATATCTATATTATTATGTACAGTGAGCCTATGATCCTCAATCTCTGTCAGATGATGATGAATGGTACCACCGATATAAAATACCTTCTCACATGTAACTATATGCTTGGGATAATCAATTAATAACTCAGATTCACTATGTAGCTTTGAAGGAGGCGTGTAAGGGTAGGATAAAGACTGGAGCCTATAAGAATATATATATATACGTGTGTGGGTGGGGGTGTAGGATATTTATGTTAAGTGTGATATAGTTGTTGAGGTGGAGGAGTCAGAATGGTAGTCAAAACCTGTATTTTAATGTATGTAAACATCATTTGTACCAATGCTCAAATCATTTCCTTGATCCTCAGATGAATTAGATACAAAATATTCTATTTTTTTTGAAAATTAACCATTAATTATCTTCCAAACATTGAAATAATTTTTTTCTGATACAATAGTTGTGTTTACTCATACATGACCCAGGTTTTCAAGCTTTCCTAATGTTATATTTATAATATCTTCTCTAAAATCAGCAATAAATACCCCATGTTTGCTATACACCTCAACTAAATATTGTATGAAATATATTAAAGAATAATCAACTAATCACAATATAAAAAGAGATTATTTTACATAAATAAATAAATATAGTAATCATCTACAATCCTATCAGCAACCCCTAAAATCTCCCTTAATATATTCCCCTTTTCTCATTCAACCTCTGTTCAATTTTTTATGTCTAGGTGGCGGGGAGCCTCTCTTTATACCTCGAATACTCAGCTCTCAAATTTTGAAATTTTCTGCTATCATGTTTTCTACTAAAAATGTATACCCTTTTTGAGATAACATATGAGGGTATATGTTTCTAGATGGGATCTCCAGATGTCATATCCGTGATTTCTAGGAATTAATAATTAACAATAAACAAATCATTAACATGGTCATTAATATAAAAAAACATCTAAATGGTAACATTTCACATACTAGATAATATTCCCATCATATAATTTATAAAAAATCATATATTTATATTTATCTATAAATGAATATATATCAAAATCATAATGATTTTTACAATCCCCAAAAATAAATGGCGATGTGAAGGATGAATTAAAAACCCTCCATACATAGAAATCCATGATTAACGATCCTCTCAAATCCTCTAGTATCAGGTATATCATATTTCATTTTTTAATAAGGGGTAATACATATATTACTATAAATATTTCAACATAAGTAAAATAATAGAAAATGATATTTCCAAAAATGGTCTCCCATATATGTGGTTATATTAAATTTTCAACACTTATCCAATCATTAAATAAAATAATGACTATTATTTTACATTTAATTGCTAAAAAATTATTCAATTTTTTTGAATATGGAGCTATTAGAATATAATTATCATCAAATTATACTAGTATCCTCTTATAATGGATATGGTCAACTCATAATTCTTCTAAATTTTTTTTCTTGTTCAACATCCATTGAACACTTTTCCCCATTGAAGTACAGGTCTCCTTTAACAATGAATAATTATGTTCATCAATAGAACCATATGTATATTACTCCCTATAGGAGGAGTATGATCATCTCTATATGTATTTGGTGGATAATATTATGGCTCTATCATTTTCCTAAAAAACCAACAAAAATTAGTAAAAAAATACAAATCCAACTATTATTTAAAAATGTTGATAAAAATGTACATTAATAAAAAAAAGTAAAGTATACTAAACATGTAACATATTATTCATTTTTTAGTTAACTAAAATAATTAAACTATTTATGATAGTTTAATTGAAAAAAAAGAATAAATAGAAGTCCCAAAATGCTATGTGAATAGTAAAAATTCTATAACCTGTTAAATCATTTTACACCATTTTTTAATAATATACACTTATTGAAATATTTTTTGTCTTTATTTTACAAATTAAATATAATATAATTGTTTTTTAAAAAACAAATTAAATAATTAGTTATGTAAGAGTTTTTAGGCTATACTAAACAAAAATAAACTAATATATAGAAACAATTTAACTTATTATTAATAATACATGTTCTAATTAAAAAGAAAATTAAAATATAAAAAATTTATAAATTCAAAAAAGTAAAAAATAAATAAACATATATTACCTAAAATATCATTTATATACTAAAGGATTATTGTCCCAAATTCTTTAATCATGATATTTATATATTGAGAAATCCATGTATAGGACTTTCTCATCACTATTATTTATTAATCATTCCATGGAAGTATGGATCCCACACATAACATCATCTTCACCAATTTTATCATCACCGGCAAACTATTTATTTCCTTGTAAAAAATTGGCCACTTCGTATCAGATTTATCAAGAACATATAAAAAATTTAATGTTATTCTATGATAAAAGGATCAATTTTGTATTATATTTTACCCAAATTAACAATTTTTTTCCAAATTCTTTATGTTTGAAACTATTGTTATTAATAAATCATTTTTATTCAATCACTAGAACATGAAATTTAATTTAATATACCCACCATATTTCATCAAGGACTCTATATTATGTATTTAATATAGGGTTTGTATTTATATAAATGTCACTTGAAAAAAGAAAGGCTTATGTGAACAGCAATACATTACTATTATGAACTACACTTTAATTATACAAATCAATCATATTAAATATATAGACATTAATATAATACATGGACCATGTTATTATATTTAAACCTGAACCACCCACTAACAATCATAATTTATACGATGCATCTAATCTACCAATCAGAGTCATTTTAATCCATGTAATCAATGTTTTGTTATGCTCATTGCAAATCCACATATCATTCTTATTGGGATAGCTTTATTCGAACACAATAATATTCAATGTTATATATAGTTGGGAATCATCTATATTATTAAAGATGTATAAGCAAGACTTCATTACTTGTTCTCATTTTCATTGTTTCACTGTGAATCCACTAATCCCCTTTCCCCCATAATTGACATTTTCATGTGGAGATTTCAGAAAGCTGATGAGCTCCACAATTGAAAAATATTATGTACCATACTCGACAACCTCCTAAAAAATATGCTTCCCATCAATGGATTAATCAGGTCGATATGTATATCTAACATTCCTCTTGAATTTATTCATATACATTTTAAAAGGGCACATCCAACAAAAATATAAGGTTCTAAATTTTTTTCTTGTACTGCGTAATTCATTAAATGGACCTTGATATAAAAAACGATGGAGAAAAACACATTTATAATTAAAAAAAAATTAATCATCTTCATTATTCAATGTGAGAACATAATTTAAATCAATTGTCTAATTAAAAATTGAATAAAAAAAATTACACATCATTATGATAGTCATTCTGACACTAATGGGAAATATTCCATAAATTAAAATTGGCATGAGCTATTGTATTAGAACATGATAATCATGGGTTTTTATAAGTATAAAAATTAAATACATTAATGATACAATTTCCTTTACATTTGAATAATGATCATGTGGTACTTTGATATCATTATGTCATAAAAAAAATAATTTTCTCAATCATCGATAATGATTGACAGACCTGGGGGAAGGAATGTTAAACTTCCATCAGGAGTTGGAGCCAACTCCAAAAATATTCTCATTTAGAGGACTTTCAATTATTCTTTCAACACATCTTCAGTAATTCCATTATTATCCAACTATTTTCCAATAACTTTTTTATTTTTATTGTTCTCCATGTGTATTACATCAATGTTATGTTTGATATCATCATATTTACAGTATGGAATGTCATAAAATATTGACCATCTCATTCAAATATTTCAATCATTTATAGATTTATGAGTCTTTCTCAATGTCACATGATTTTTTATCACCCTATCAAAATAAATATCAGTGGATAATAATTATTTAGTAATTTAAAAAAATTGTGATCTATTGAAATCCATTTTTAATCTTCTATAAGAGTACTCCATTGAAAAAAACATTTCATGACCCACACATGCTATCTGTCTCCCTTGAAGAAGTTTTTAATATGAATTCCATTGTTCACAAATTATAGATGCATTTTGTCCCTTAATAATGATTCTAGAAAAATATCTATATGATGGGATTTCATTTATAGTGAACATAATGATTTCATGGATTTGAAAATTTTCCATTTTATGAGAATCATACTAACTTATGTCTTCCTCTCGTAATAGTTCAAATCATCCACTAATAGTGAAAATAAATTTTCAATATCATTTCAGGGTTGTTTTGGTCTATAGATCATAAAACTCAACATGAAATATTTTGACATTATAAAACATTCAGTGTATAAGTTTAAATTTTCCATGAAAAAAATATAAGATCTATATGTGTAAATATAGCTTCGATATAGATTCATTCCATCTTATCTGAGTCTGTGTTTGAGAATTATGTCTATATTTTATAATTTTTTAAAATAGTGATCATTTTTATGTCAACTATAGATAAATAGTTGGATGGAATAATTTTCCAACACATATATGATTATCTCAATTCTATCTTAACATTTTTGCATCATGTAAATTTTCAAATAATAATTTCAAATTAGAAACTATAGGTAAATACCACAATTCCTTGGTAGGGTGCTCTGTAACTACTAAATTAGTTTTTTATTTTTATCTCAACCATTACTATGATGTCAAACCATTTTGAAACCCTGAATTAAATTCACATTCCTTTCAATATAGCACTACGTTATTCAGGAAAGCATGTATTTTTCTTACAGATATCCCATCAGGCATAATATTTTCTACAAATTATAATGAAAATTAGGAAGATAATTTAATTTAGGATGAATATATTTAGCCAATTGAAGAAACTCTACAAAACTCTTGTCCCTCCATCCATGTTTCACCTCCATGTTAATGCATCTTAAAAAATCAATAAACCATAAATTACAAACAATATAGATACATTTTTTTGAGTATCCGTATAAAGACGCCCAATTGATGATTATTTTCCAATTTCCTCTACATTAATATCATGAATCGTTTCACCTTTTTGACAAGACATATAATCTTGTAAACTAACATCATCAAGAGATCTGAAATTATTCCATGTTTTACCATTACAAATCCAAGGTCATCATTTCAAATTAAAATCATTAACAATAAGATTATATTTTATCAATATGCTCTCAATATTCATCTTGTTTAATAATTTTAGACATAGAATGAAAAACATGTAATTTTTTAGAGCATTTCATTTATATAATTTCATAAAAGCATCAACATCCTCTTCATTTTCATCACTTATTCAAAATGTCAAAATTCAAATTTGACTCAGTAATAACTATAAAAAATATAAAAAATATGAATCTTGTCATGATAAACTAATTTCAAATATATATAAAAAAATACACAATTTAAATGTAACCCAATTCTAAAATCTAAAGAAAATTTATTGATATTTGAAATGTAATATTTTAAATTATTAACAATAATGTAATGTAAGTTTGATTATAAATGGTAAATCATAAAAATATATTAATGGATGTAATATAAAAAAATTATACTAAAACCATTATCTAATTTTTAGATTAATATTAATTAAAAATAGTTGAAATATGAAATTTAATCTTATTGAACATATTGCAAATCATGTGTGAATATTCAATTTTAATAAATATATTCATCATAAAAAGTATATCTATAAGAATATGACATGATATGTAAAGAAATCAATTGAACATTTATATTTCATATTCACTAATAATGTCAAAATTATATTTACAATAACTGATAATATGAAAACTATATATTTAATATATTATTATTCAAGTTATGACTTTTCTAACATAAAAATAAAAGTGTTGATAAGCATATAAACTAGTTATATGATATTTAATAATGATTTTTATGAACATTTTCATGAATGTATATATTATATTTAAATATTACCGTGTCATTAATAATATTATAATACTAATTGAAATTTATTTATATACATGGATTTGTATGCATAAACAATGAATGATTCAAATACATCATCCAAATAAGCTACATTTTCAGGCTCAAGGTGTTAATTTTAGATGTGATAATGTATAAATTTATTTGTAGCAATTCAGTAAAAATACATTTCTATTTAAAAAAGGAACTACAAAATAAATATATAATGAAATATACACTATGTTTCATAAAAAGTAACACATAATTAAATTTTATGAATATGGAAATGTTATATTTGATACAATAATATATATATTCTATCGTGAAATGATTGAACCAATGAAATATTAATGTTAAATAATAGGGTAATGTGAGATTTGAGTACATGGATTGAAAAAAATTGTGTTCTAGTGTAATTTAATAAACAAAATAGAAGATGGGCATGTGTGGCCTACAAAAAAGTTGAGTAGATTGAAGTTGAAACAATGAGGCTGACAAAACCAACGGATAAATGAAGAAAGAAAACCATGATTTGAGTCCATTGTATTAGTGAGTATAGGGATAGAGATTCCACGTGAGATTAACAGGTCGACTTTCATGGGAGATAACAACACCAAATTGAAAAAAATAACATTTAGTTGAATATTAAATGATATATCACATTGTTTATCATATAACTAACATGATAAAGAATTCATCATTTCCTTTCCACAAATTCTAAATGATATCTGATGTGATTTAGTAGGTTTATCATGATGATTAATTTATTACTCACGTAATAAAGTTGGGTAACATTCATTATCATGGAAGTTATCATTAAAATGATGTGTTGATGAAATATAACTATATTTTTTAGGCCCATTAAATATTAAATTTGACTAAAAATCCCATAAATCAATTTATCATGTGGGTTATTACATCACTGCCATGATAAAGAAAAATAAATTCATTTTTCACGTAAAAATTGAATGTTTGACATGATAAGGCCAACACGATAAATAATTTTATAAATAGTGAAATGATATAACTTATGAATAATTAATATATCATAGGTTCTTTAACTATTTAACTTATTATGGGAATGATATCGGTGGTCATGAATATGTATTCCCAATCATTTACATGAAATAATGCAGCTCATTTTCAATGCCCAACATTCAAGAATGGTTATAATAATGGAAACAGTAAGTACATATTATATTATTAACATTATTATCACTTCTATATATGATTAAATTTTATTTAATGTAAAAGAACTGTATTATTTTTAATGAACCGAATCTGGATCCACTCAACTGGTTCCCTGTACCTAGTTTTCTACATGACCTCATGCACATTTCCCCAAACGCTAGAGGCTGCCGACAAGAAGCGAGGGACTTGGAGATTCATTGGGGAAACAATGCCCTCATTTGTTAAAGTATACTAGGGAAAGGAAATAACAATCAATAGTGGAAGCAGTAATAGCATACAATAACTGAACTAAATAGTGGAAGCAATGAATATATAGTAATGATGATAATGATGCAGCAAGTACAAGTATCTAAGGAAAGCATCAAACACAACAATGTGCTAAAATACAACTGAGAAACAAAGTACTAAATGTAAACAGCAACTTCAGCAGCATCGCAAGCCTGTGCTCTGTCCTATGCTCTCCACCTCCAACAAGAAATCATGTACCTGAAGTAGAAGATCCTCAATACCTATCCACACCTGCAACAATATATCGAGTTTTGGAAGAAAAACAGGACCCGAATAGGATGTGAGAAAAATCCCAGTAGGCGACCACCACAAGATTTGGGCCCTACTGTCAGTGAGTAATATATCAGAAGTAATAAAAGTTAATTTTGTAATGAACTAGGAGTCCACAAATAAAAAATCATTCCAATTACCATTCACATTCATCTAAAAATTAATTAATTCATTTAATTAAAAAACTAAGGAATCTAGCAAGGCTCTCTATTCCAAGGTGAACAGGTAACACGACAGGCATCAAAATAATACCTAAACAAACAAGAAGACCAAAAGATCAATGCTTGTGCTTTGGCTTGGTAGACACATTTAAACCAACCAAACAATCCACATTCACACTGACTCTCTGGGTGGCTCAAACTAGCAGACCCCTATATTAAAGTAATCATACAGAGGCACAAACACTCTGGGAAGCACTTATGTTGATTCCCCTATGGTCTTACAATGATAACTATAGACTGTCTGGGGAAGGAATTTTGTCTAATTTCTCCTATGGTCTAGATATGTTCATAAACAAAGGACACTCTTAGGAAGCACAAATTTCAATTCCCATAGGTCCTGTGTATGAAACTAATTCCAACAGACCCCCTAGGTAAGCAGTAATCGTCTATTCACTCTTTGGTCTCCCGCACCAGGTTCTCATAGCCCTGAGAAGTCCAGACGTGCATAATCGGATGTCAGCAGCACTATGTATGTTTAGAAACTACTTTTCTAATAGATAAAATGCATCAAAAGAAATAAAACAGCAGGCAACAAATTCCATCAGTTATAACAATAAAACTAGCAATTCCAATAGGGTTTTCCTTGCAGGCAAACTATGCCAAACAGAGATAAACATCCAAACAAGGATAAAAACCATGGGGTGATCCTAAAACATGAAAACAAGCATATATTACATAAATTAACCTTAATATAAAAATAAATCTGAGGCAATTAAACAATAAGATGAAAATCCCTAACCCGGGATACCTGAAACCTGGGAATCCAGAACTTTTGCACAAAAACTCAAATACAATCAATGTAAGGAAATAAACCACCTACCTCGATCCTAGGAGATCAATATAGTTGATCTTCGGCCCACAGATCATCCTACAATGGAGTAGATCTGCAAAAACATCTAAAACTTTCAACCTATGATAAATCGCATACGAGATAGAATCAGGAAACATGGAAAAAGAAGAAATAAGAACTCACTGTTGCGATTCTATTGCAACCGATGGTGTTCGATTCGGATAACCGGTGACGGATCGACAGCTCGGAGAATATTCGGCCTCCTTAGACGGTCTAGATGGAATTAGGCAAAGAAGGAGATTGAAATAAGGATTAGACGTGACCCCAGTCCATTTAACAAAATAAAAAGAAAGTACATGAAGTTTACTTCTGGAGTACACGGAGTGTACTTTCCTTTTCCATACTCCGCTTTAGGTGGCCTCCAAGTCACCCTTAAATGACTATCTGTGTGGCCATGTCACGGCCAGCACACGGATTCCAGTTGCATCGAAGTACACGACGTGTGCCCATAAAGTACACGATGTGTACTCAAAAAATGTCCATATTTTTCATCTTTTCTAATAAACTAACATAAAAGAAAAACCATACCTGAAAAGAGGATTCGGGTTATTTGAAACTTTCCACCTTAATGAAATTTTTCTTTCAATTTAACTAACAAGGTAGCGGAGAAGAAACCTTGAACAAAACTGGCCACATGGATCACATATTGGCCTTACTCTACCAAGTCTAATCCTGTACATGGTCGTTCTGCCATAGCAACCGTACCAGAGGAACAGACCGGCCATGGACTACCTTTGCACTACGATGAACAATCCTGATAGGATGTTCCTTGAATGATGCATCCTACTCCAGGTCAACCTCCTCGGGTTGAAAAATATATTACATGTCTGAGAAATAGCATCGAAGGTGAGAATCATGGAAGACGTCGTGCATAGCCTAGTATATGTGAGACAACTGCAACCTATATGTAACCAGCCCGAATCTCTCCAGAACCTCAAATGGCCCAACGTATCTCAGTGAAATATTTATCTATCTTATGATACTCTGGTGTCCCAACCTCGGGGTAACACGTAGGAAAACTTGATCTCCGAACTTGAACTCTAAAGGCCGTCTCCACTGATCAGCAAAAGATTTATGCCGATAATGTGCAGTAGAAATACTTTTCTAAATCAACTCCACATTTTATATGGTCTCCTGAATAAGATGAGGTCCTAGTATAGCTGCCTCTCCTTCCTCTATCCAACACACGGTAGATCGGCAAAGCCTACCGTACAAAGCCTCGTAAGGTGCCATTTGAATATCATATTGAAAAATATTATTGTAGGAAAACTACACTAGAGGTATATGTCTCTCCCGATAACCTCTAAAATCAAGGATGCATGCTCGTAGCATGTCCTCTTGAACCTGAATCATGCGCTCTGACTAGCCATCTTTCTGGGGACGATAAGCTGTACTCAGAAATACCTGTGTAACCAAAGCATTCTATATCCCTTTCCTGAAATGAAATGTGAATCAGGAATCCCTATATGAAATGATAGTACCTAGAACCCCATGCAAGCGTATAATCTCCCGGATGTATAACTGTCCAAGCTCATCAACATTGAAGGTCTCCATAATCGGCAAGAAGTGAGCAACCTTCGTGAGCCTGTCAATGACAACCCATAACGCATCATTCCCTCAAGTTGATCTCGGTAACCCTGTCATGAAGTCCATTGATACATCATTCTACTTCCACTCGGGAATGGGTAGTTGTTGTAATATCCCTGATGGTCACTGGTGCTCCCCCTTCACCTGCTGACAGGTGGAACACCCCATGAATAAAACAGCAACATGTCTCTTCATACCTGGCCACCAATACTGGTGGTGTAGATAACGATACATCTTGGTGATGCCAGAATGTACGGCCCAAACCATGGAATGAATGTCTCGCATCATCTCCTCGTGTATATCAGAAGGCACCCATACGCGTCCTTAGAAACACAAGATCTCACCCATGCCTACGGTCTATCTAGGAAGAGGGTCCTCTCTGGACACGCTTTCCCATAGAACAAGGCCTTTAGAATCTGATAGCTTCCTCATTCGAACTTGGTCATGAAGGGTAGAGGTAACAACTATAGAAGAAAGAAAATTTTGTCTCTGTCTGTCGTGAAACTCCAAATGCATTTCAGAGAACATAGCCATAAGATGCCACTCACTGCTTGCCTCCTAAACTACCTGTATCTGAGTCCTTTTTCTCAACGCATCAGCCATTGTGTTTCCTTTACCAGGTGTATAGGAAAGCTTGAAATAGAAAGACTGTAGTTACTCATCCCACCTATACTGTCTCAGATTCATGTCACGCTGCATGAAGATATAAATGAGGTTCTTGGGGTTAGTATATACCACAAACTACTCTCCCAGATGATAATGTCTTCAACAGCGTAAGGCATCAACAACTCCCGCCAGCTAGAAATCGTGTGTCGGGCAGTTCCTCTCATGTGGCCTCAACTGTCGAGCCTGTACACAACAACCACATATCCCTGCATAACCACAGCTACCACCCCAATACCTAAAGCATCTCTTTAAACAGTATATATCTTGCCCGGCTCGAGGAAGACTAGTATCGGTGCTAACATCATCCTCTCATTCAGCTTCTGAAAAGATGACTCCCAAGAATATGTCCACAAGAACTTCGCTCCCTTCTGGGTGAGACCTATCTGTGGTGCTGCTAGTCATGAAATTTTTTGTATAAACTTCCTGTAGTAACCAGCTATCCCTAAGAAACTTTGTACCTTGAAGACATTCTGCAGCTGCTCCCAGGTAACTACTGCCCTCACCTTCTCTGGGTCGATGGATACTCTTGTCTCTAAGATGACATGGCCCAGGAATTGAATCTCGTCCATCAAAAAGTGGCACTTTGAGAGTTTAGCATATAACTGATGCTCCCTCAGTGTACTCAAACGATCTCAAGATGGGTATCATGGTCATGTCGAGTGTGAGAGTACACCAAGAAATCATCCACGAAAACCACCACTAATGAATCCATGTAAGGATGGAAAAATCAGTTCATCAGCACCATGAAAACTATGGGTGCGTTCGTGAGACTGAATGGTATAACCAAATACTCATACAGACCATACCTACTCTGGAAGGCTGTAAGAGGTATATCAGATGGTCTAACACACAACTAATGATAGTCTGATATCAAGTCGATCATCAAGAACACTCAGGCTTCTCGAATCTAATCAAAGTGTTTATCAATCCTAGGAAAGGGATATCGGTTCATGACCATCAACTGGTCTAGCTTCCTATAATCCACACAATGCCCAAGGGTGTCGTCTTCCTTCGTTACTAATAAGAGAGGCGAACCCCAAGGAGAAGTACTGGGTCGGATGAAACCCTTTGCCTGCAACTCCTCCAACTACTTCTTGATCACCTGAAACCCAGGTGTCGACATCCTATAAGGATGTATGTATACTGGTGCCTCTCCTGGAACAAGATCAATAGAAAAGTCTACCTCATGCACTAGAGGAATACCTGAAAAGACCTCTGGAAAGAAATCCCTGAAAAGATCCACCACTAGAGAAAAGCCTAACTGTGAAGTCCCTTGGTCATCCAGATACAGACTGGAAATCTGAGATATAACTCCATCTAGCCCATGATGCTCTAGTCCTGCTCTACTCGCCTGGACATCCCACTCGCCCTTATGAAGAAAAGAATCACACTCCTGTGATATGAAACTAACCATGCGGTGATAACAGTCGTCGACTTCCTGGAAGGGAATGATCCAGTCTATTCCAAGAATGTAATCATATCTTGTCACCTCTATGACATAATGGTCCCATAGAAAGTGATATCTAACCACCTCTAGAGGGAACTCCTTACACTGACGTACACTAGCTGTCCTAGTCCCCAATGGTGTGTCTCGTGTCAACATGTCGGAAAAAGAAATGATAAAGAGACCAAGGCTCTCCACAACAGAAACAGAGATAGAGCTATGTGTATCACCAGTATCAAAGAGATCATAAGATAAAAATAAGGCTACTATGATCATACCTCGAACTGTAGAAGGTCCAGGGTCAGGTTCTTGATGAATCTACTCTACGGCAAAAGTCTGGCATACACCGTGGCCCTGTTTAGCATCCCGAGATCTTTGAGCTGAAGGTCTCTGAGCCTGACTACTACATCAACGGCCTCTACCCTGGCCAGAACGACCTGAAGAACTCCAGACGCAGTCTTCTACAGAACTAGTAATCCTGCTCCTACACACTGAGTCAAAAATGATCCACCTTCACTAGGAACTGGAAGGAAATCCTTGCAGAAACGCTGCAGATGACCCATCTTGACGCAATATCAGCACTCTACCAGGTCTCTCTGGCATTGAGGCTTATTATTCCCACTTATTCCAAACTGATAGCACACCACTTGGATTCTAGAAGGATGATCCCTTCTACTAGAAGGAATAACTCGCTTCCTCGGGTCACCTCATGTAGACTCTCAGTGGCGCTTCCTGTTGTCTACCTGAAATGAATCAGCCCTGGATGCTGAACCGCCATGGTCCACAGCTCCAGTATCCCTCATATTTATCTCCGTGATAAGATCTTTATTGACTATCAGAGTAATAGAAGTCAACTGAAAGACATCCACCTATGATCTGATGCCCGATTAGAGGCCTTCCACAAACTACCTCGCTAAAAGAAAATCTTCATTCCACTAAACGAGAGTGAAATGCCGTAACTCTATGAAGCGATAGGAATACTCCATAACAGTGAGAGTACCATGGTAAAAGTTAATGAACTCTCAGCATGTGTTATCCCTTAGATTCTCTGGGTAGAAGTAGTCATAGAATGTAAGTTGAAACTCGTCCCAAGCCATAGCATGTTGGCGCCCTGCCAGCGAAACCACATCCCACCATCTCCTGGAGAAATATTATTGAATATAAGTCATGAGCTTCACTCTCCTCTCTGTTGGTGTCTCCAGGTTCTCAAATATTGGTAGCATGTATTCTATCCATGACTCCATAGCCTGTGGTCCTCCATCCCATGTGAACGTGGGAGGATGCTGCTGCTGAAAACCCCGCAATAGCTCTACAAAAGACAGTGCAGGATACTGAGCTCCCTAGAAGGTCTGCATGAATCTCATTAAACCATATCTAAACTGAGCATCGGCACCAGTGTCTGGAATCACTACAGGTGTCAGGTCCGAAATGATAGGCGAAACTACTGGTAGTCCCTGATCTGCCGTATCAGGTGTACGATCACTGCCTTGCAACTGACGGACAACCAGAGTATGTCTCGGTGCCATTGCTCTAAAAGCACAAAGAACACCTTATATTCATAATTAACATGGATATAAAAACTGAAGGTACAAGAAGGAACATGGAAAAAAAGGCATTCAAGTTATGCAAAACATGACTACACTGCGTGTTCTTTCCCTACACGGTATGTTCCCTTTTTTCATTCTCATGGACGTGTACTTTTACCTAAACTGGTCATGTAACACCCCAAATACACAGCGTGTTGTCCTAACACATAGTGTGTACTTGAATCCTCTTCCATTCCCGAGTCCTTATACAAAGTTAAGTCACACGGATCCTCTAATACAAAACTAAATTGCGTGTTCAATGAAGACACGATGTGTACTAGGCATGCCTTACATGGCCTGTGTTGTTAGAAACTCTGCCTGACACATAGACAACACTACACAACATGTTCCAGAAAGAAACATCATGTACGAGGAAGGGTAACATCGACCCATGTTGGTCATGACACGGCCGAGTACCTAGATCAAACTACACAGCATGTAAGATTCAGACATGACGTGTATGTGATATGATAACAGGACCGATGTTGTTCGTGAAACAACTGGGTTACCTATTTCATACTACACTACGTTCTAAAATAATACATGGCGTGTTTGTACAAGATTTAATAGAACATATTTTTTCTTATCACACAGTCAGTGACACGGTTTAACAACTACATGGTGTTTATTAATAAAATACATGCCGTGTATTCTGGGTTTCTTAGGGCAGTAGCTCAGAAACTGCTCTGAAGCCCGTAAAACATAGAAAACAAGAGTTAAGGTGCCAAATTCCGATCTGTGAGGGTCCATACTCCCCGAGAATCAATGAATGGAATTGATATTAAAGAAGATCTAAAAA
Organism: Viscum album; assembly: GCA_963277665.1. NCBI lineage: Eukaryota > Viridiplantae > Streptophyta > Magnoliopsida > Santalales > Viscaceae > Viscum > Viscum album. The sequence goes on along the minus strand of OY728142.1, from coordinate 268,969,711 downwards.
ATGATACTCTATCAACATAGCAGGTATTATATCACAACAGCTATCACGACAACATGCATAGTCTATCACAAATTCTATCACAACAACATGCAATTTCTAATGCAATTTAGATGGCATAGAAATATGCATGACATGTGATTTTCAAACAAGTTCCTATATGATTCATGGGATGGAACACCCTCATCTCATCGGGTTGCAATAAAATACAACCACAATCATATAAAAAGTAATAGCACAACATAGGTGCACCACCCAATGGTGAATTCAATTATACTCTAACATTTTCAAACTCAAAAATTGAAATATTCAAGGTAACCTGGCTTCTTCCCCGTACACGGGTTCTATAACTCCTGAGAACATCTATTTACCATTTATCTATTCCGTTCTATCCCTGTCTAATGTCTCTAAATAATAAGTCAAAAGAAAAGAAAAGAACCCCTTCTCATACCACTTTGTAAAGACCCGAATCCGGAGCCACTCAATTGGTTCCCAGTACCCGGTTTCCCAAATGACCATAAGCGCATTTCCCCAAATGCCAAAGGCTGCTGACTAGTAGCGAAGGCCTTGGTTAGTCATTGGGGAAAATATTCCCTCATTTGGTAAAGTATACAAGGGAATGGAAATAACAGTCAATAGCGGAAGCAGTAATAGCATACAATAACTGAAATAAATAGCGGATGCAATGAATATATAGTAATGATGATAATGATGCAGTAGGTACATGTATCTAAGGAAAGTCGCAAACAAAGAAACATACTGAAATACAACTGAGAAACAAAGTACTAAAAGTAAACAACAACTCCAGTAGCATCACAAGCCTATGCTCGGTCCTTTTCTCTCCATCTCCAACCAGCAATCACGTACCTGAAGTAGAAGGGCCTCAATCCCTATCCACACCTATAAACATATAACCTATTTGGGAGGAAAAACAACACCCAAATAGGGTGTGAGACTAATCACAGTTGGCAACCACCACAAGATCTGTGCCCTACTATCAGTGAGTAATATAGCAGAAGTAATGAAAGTAAATGTAGTAATAAACTAGGAGTACACAAGTAAACAATCCTACCAATTACCATTCACATTCATTTAACAATTAATTAATTAATTTAATTGAACAACCAAAGAATCTAGCAAGGATCTATATTCCAAGGTGAACATGTAACTCGGCTGGCATCAAAAGACTACCCAAACAAAAAAGAAGGCCAAAAGATCCAAGATTATACTTTGTCTTGGTAGAATCATCTAAACCAACCAAAACATCTGCATTCACACTGACTCTCTGGGTGGCTCAAACTAGCATACCCCTATTGTCAAGTAAACATACACAGGCATAGACTCTATGGGAAGCACTCACGTCGATTCCCCTACGGTCTAGCAAAGATAGTAAAAGACTATATGTGGAAGATCTTTTGTATAATTCCTCATGTGGTCTCGATACGTTCATAAACTAAGAACACTCTTACAATGAAAAAAGTCTAATTCTCATAGGTCCTGCGTATGAAACTAATTCCAGTAGACCCCCTTGGGAAGCACAAACCATATATTCCCTCTTTGGTCTCCCGCACTAGGTTCTCACAACCCTGAGTAGTCTAGTTATGCATAATCGACTGTCAGTAGCCCTAAGTAAGTTTAGAAAATACTTCGCTAAAAGATAAAATTCATGAAAGTCATTAAAGCAGTAGGGAACACATGCAATTAGTTATAACAAGAAAACTAGAAATTGCAATAGGGTTTTCCTTGCAGGAAAACTCTGCCAAATGGAGACAAACAACCAAACAAAGATAACACCCATGGGGTGATCCTAAAACATTCAAACAAGCATATATTATAATCAATTAACCTTAATATAACAAGAAATATATGAAAATTAAACAATAGGACCGAAATCCCTAACTCGGGATACCCAAAACATGGGAATCCGACACTTTTAACAACAACACAAAGGCATTCAACGTAAGGAAACAAACCACCCACCTCGATCCTAGGAGATCAATATAATTGAACCTTGGCCCGTGAATCGACCTAGAGTGGAGTAGATATTAAAAAACGTTTAAAATGTTCAATCTACGATAACTCTCATAAGAGAAAGAATCAGGAAACGTGGCCAAATAAGAACCAAGAACTCACCGCTATGATTATATTGCAACCAAAGGAGTTTGATTCAGATAACTGGTGATAGATCTGAGACTCGGAGTTGATTCGTCCTCCTCGGACGCTCTAGACGGAATTAGGTGAAGAAGAAGATGGAAATAAAGGTTAGATGCGACCCCTGTCCATTTAACGAAATAAAAATAAAGTACACGATGTGTACTTATGGAGTACATGGCGTATACTTGCCTTTTTCGTACTCTTCTTTAGGCGGCCTCTAAGTCACCCTTATATGGCCGTGTGTGTGGCCATGACATAGCCAGCATACGGCTTCCAGTGGCATGGAAGTACACAGAGTGTACTCATAAAGTACACTCCGTGTACTCCGAAAATTTCCATATTTTCCTATTTTCTAAAAAACTACTATAAAAGGAAAAACATACCTGAAAAAAATCTGGGTTCATCAATTTTTCATGACAAAACATTGTTGGGAAAATAGGGAAATTAACACATAACACATGGAAAATATTGAATCATTATTAACAAACATGTGTTAAAATAATACAAGAGGTCCATATATGATATTATAAATATTATTATGGTTCTAGTATTAATAATTTAAATTATTTAATACATTATAATAAATTTTAAATCACAATAAACTAATGAAACCCCTAAATTAAGGGTCTTTGTCTCAATTTCCCTTCATTGAGTAACATTTTATTATTGTGCCCCAAATTTCTTATTTATGTTATATATATATATATTATTTGTAATATCATTATTCTTTTATATATCATGGTATTATATGTTAAATAACAATTATTTATTCTAGGTTGATTTTACAGTAATGTTACCATGTGGAAATGGATTTCTTATCATATGTAATTTTCTTGAGACATTTTTTATAATATACACCTCTTTAATTTTATATGGTCTAAACACCGTCCTATTGATATATTTATCAAGAATATATATTTTCTCATAATCAATAATTTTTTTGTTTCATGGATATTCATCAAGGGTATATAATTCAAATATTACCAAATTGGTGAAAAATTACTGTACAATCTTAATTTGTTTTATGGTTGTTTACATTCTATTGAAATAATCACATTTTGGGGATCAATTTTCATTTAATATTATTATTCTTATAAAAAACCATTTTATTTTATGATGAATGGGATTTTTTATTAACATTAAACAAATTTTACATATGGTGTTTACCATTAATGTGAATCGATTAACTATAGAAATATTGATAAATTTGTATATTTTTTGTCAATACAAATATTTGATTATAAGGAATGTTGATAAATGAATAAAATCTTTTATTAGTAATATGAGGAATGATTTGGAATTGAATTCATGGGGAGGACCTTATTATTGATTTACCATTGATGAATTGAAATATAATATGTTCCATATCAGTTTCCCAAATTAGATGAGGTTTTACATATTATTTTAAAATGACTTTTGAAAGGCCTTTATTGTAGGGGAATCATGATGTCTTAGACCAATACTTAAAATAATTAATATATTACATCAAATATTTTTTTATGTATTATATTGAATGATCACTCAATTATATTATCGGTGTAGGCTTGTTATTCACAATTTATTGATTAAATGGAATGGTCTTTCAATTATTTACAGTGACATGTTGATTTTAACATATCTAATTATGATATTAAATTTATTTATAAAATAGAATATGTGTTCATTTGTTTTCAATACCATATTCATTATAAATTATTGATTCAAGATAGCTTCCACATTATGTAAACCTTACTATTCATTAGAGAACCCCATTGTTTTTTCCATTCTATGGGATAGAAAAAAGAATTCCTGGAATGATTTCAATGATTCCCAATGGTATCTATTGTTATTATGACCAAACCCAAAAAGGCTCGAACCATGACTACCCCAATCCCACATTCAATATCCATGGGGCTAAAGACTAGCATTGAGTTGGAATATCATAGTCATGGGAGTCATTAGTCTTTGTACGTGTTCACACATAATCATATCTATTCCCAAAAAATTCAAAAAAATGTAAAATAATATAAACTAATGTCGAAATATATCATTAACCACATTATCAATGTATTATAGTAATGTACTAAAAGAGATAATAGGTACAAATAAAATCCAAATAGAAAACTATAGATTGGCCACCCTGATCAGAGAGGAAGTACTGAGGTCAAATGTAATCACATGGAAAAATCCACAGTTTTCTCATATCTTGTTATGCTCAACCAGCTCCCGGTCCTCCCAGGACACCATAAAAATAGTTATATTCTACATTAAGACATGACACATATAGGAAAGGTTTCAATTATTGCAAGTATAAAAATACCTAGTATGATACTATGAAAAAAATAATCACATCAAATGAGAAATTATCTGCTCATAACGTGGATATAGAAATCAATGAAAAAATCGAGATATAATCAAAAAGGGCACCTCACCTCTATGAAATTGCTACCAAATTACCATTCATAATATTTTACTCTATGTTATACTAATTCATAGAGAAACTGCTCCATAAAAAATTATATCATAGGATACACTCATCCAAGTGGTCATGATCATTGGTCCGCACTATGGAAAATGCACAGTTCTTAGAATAATTTGATACCAAGACATGGGATCACGCCTAGGACCACCAGGGGACAACAAAAACCCAATCGAGACCAAATATATAAATAAGTATTCATATTCTAAAGAAAAATTTAACCCTAAAAAAATTCATTCAAGATGGATGATCAAATCCCAATTCATGGAGTTCACACAGATTCCATGATCCATACCTAGTGTATAAGAATAAATTATAGAGGATCACCCTATGGTATCAATTAGAAACATCCCATAATATATCTTACAATCATATTATATATTAATTCAAAATCAATAGATTTGGATGTAATTCCACACTATACCCTCAAGGGGATGAACTACAATAGCACCCTCAACTGACACTGGTCTAAAATGATGAAATGAAGTCATCAAACACCCTCAAAGGGTATATATGGTGTCTAATATGGGTTCACATGATTTCCAGCCAATCCTTAGTCATCCCATGTGGTGCCACCTTATAAGGAATATAAATATAAAAATACAAGGCATGTATGTATTAATACATAGAGGGTATAGATTTCCTGGCTCTATGCATGTTCCATCTGTTCGTGCAAATGTACCATAGGGTTTTCTTATATACTAACTCGCGTACACCTAGTTGTTCCTCTGTAAATCATCCCATGTATTTGTCCGTGTACATCAACTATACCATTCACTTTTATCCTCTAACATAAATTTCATGACACCAAATGGGCTTGACTGCATGGGATATAGGTCACACGAGATTTGATAATTTTCTCACTATAGAAACCCTAACACTGCACAAGTCTGGTGAGGACCAACATGGTATGTAATTCCATATTACACTCCACGTATACAAGTATTTTTATGTAACATTTTTTCGTATTCCATTTCATCCTCTATACAATCACCATTTTAACCATCACCATAACTCAGCGATCTGAGGTCTGTTGACCCTCATACCCCAAAAGATTGGGCTCCAAACATTGACTTTTATTAGGAAACTCCATCAAATTCCATATGTATATGTATCATTAAATAAGATATGAATTTGATTCACCATTCAATTATTATCCATCTATAGTCATACTTCATCATCGTCACACTCTAATTACACCCTTGATCAAAAATTGAACCCATGATATTGATCCATTGCACCGATAAATGGTTTATCAATGATCAAATATTGGGTATTCATAGATCCATGGGAAAAACAAAATACCAGTGATTAATTTTAGATGAAACATGGGAAAATACCATAAACCACATTATGCGAGGAAATATCCTTAGTAACTTTTCATTTTCGACCTTGATCCATTCTTTGTTGAGATAGAAGAATGAAGAGGGATATAACCAACAAATAAAAATAATTCAACCTCATGTAATCTACATTCAATTTGAGAATAAATTCATATTTGATGAATTTATTCTATTTCTTTAGGGATAAAATACATGAATTTAATTTCACAACTAAACCATCATACCTAGTGTTTGGATCGATATCTGATGAAAAAATGTATTATGTTTCCATCTTTTTTGGTATCTATAAACTTCATCATCATATGATCATCGATCTGGCCATCATCGGATGTCATATACAAATAATACTATAATTTATCATCTCCAAAGGTTCATATCATTCAATAGGTTTTGTGGTTATTCCTAGATATTCTTTCATAGATATGCATATATAAATGAATGTAGTTCCTCAAAAGTTAATAAAATAAATTCATTTCATTTAATTAATTCATAAATAAATTCACCCAGGACCCCGCCCAGCTTGAGAGTCCAGTACGCTCCATGGATGGTTTTCAACATTGGTAAAACGAATTCTATGAACTCAACTTAGGCCTCATATTTCTAATATGGGCCTTAATTTCAATGTTATTCAACATTTTTATGAAATATACCAACTACTAATATTAATATTTTTAATGTTTTTAAAATATTATATCATAGATCACCCCACATCTAATTACCAGGTCATCTCAGCACCATGATCTAGATATAATTTAGATAATATTGTAATTAAATACATGAGAAAATCGGAGTTATTATATTCTTCCCACAATAGGTATTTTCATCCCAAATCGTCAAAAACATACTAAAAATGATGAGTGTGTTGGGATTTCAACAACGTCTCCCACTACCTGTTGTTCTTGTAATGATTAGTGTGCTACCACATAAGAAACAGTAGGGAAATTTATTGCCTACAAAGGTTCCTCTCTTGAAAATCATTGATCTCCACTAGGTAATCATCAATGGTTTCTCCATCATCAATGTATATCATTCCCCTATTGATGAAATGGGATTAACCATGCATGTACCTCCTTGGATGAGACACATGGATGACATCATTCACCTGGTCTAGTCATAGTGGTAGACCTAAGTAGTACACTACTTCACCAACTATAATCAGTACACGTAAATCCTTAATGATTCTCATGGATTCTTTGCAACCTTAACCAATTATACACAATCCATGTCACGGTCATGCCCTTAGGAACACAAGGTCTTCAACCTAAAACAATTGAGTACGTCCTCATTGGTCCTCACATTACTTATTATAGTTATATGTAGTCCTTATATACACATTTAATATCATCAACTTATCTATAATATCTCACACAAACTCTGGGTATATGAGTGCTAACTCCCCAAGATCAGTCCAACAAAGTGGTGACCTATAGGGTCTCTCATACATGGCCCTGAATAGTACCATATCAATATTGTAATATTATCTATTATTGAATGAAAACTACAAAATGGGAGTTGATAATCCCAACTACATCTGAATATCAATATTATAGCTTGTAGCATGTCTTCCAAGGACCGAATTGTTCGCTTAGTATAGTCGTCATTATGGGGGTGAAAGCCAATGCTAAAATGAAAATAGATCCTAATGGCCTCCTGTAAAACTCACCATAATAATGATGTAAAGTGATCAACATGGTTTGAAATGGTTTTTAAGGGAACAATATGGAGTTTGTAAATCTCTTGAACATACAATAATCTCATGCTCTCTACAAAACTCTTCACTTGAATGGTTGGGAAGGGTTCTTATGTGGTGAGTTGTTTTGTGATCACCCATATTGATTCATGTCACCTCAATGTGTCTGGTTACCCCATTATGAATTCCATGTATATCATATCCCACAAACACTATTGAATCTTAGGTAATTGAGCTAAACCCACTAGAACATGGTGTTTATCCTTTAGTTACTAACAAGTGAGGAACTGAGAGAAAACAAATTCAACACAAATCCTCATTCTTTTCTACCAAAACTAATGTCGTAGCTCCTAGTACATATTTTACAAACCAATGTGTACCTCCAAAATTGATTTGTGAAACTAACTCGTCACCACCTCTCACGATTTTAATAGTACCATCATCCATCCTCAGAAAAGAATGAAATGATCCTCACATTTAGAAAATTCAACAAGATCATGTTTAGTGGATATATGAATACATATGGTCTCACTATTAGTATTGCCATGTTTTACCTTCCAGAATCACTATGAAATTATAGAAGTAATAACCTTAGACTAGAGGTATGATTTCTATCCTTTCCACTAAGGAAAACTCCTATGAGACAAACTACTCTTACTCCTCATCCAATAATTGAGAATAATGTCTCATGATAAGTGTGTCTTCCACCATATTCCCCTTCCCAAGATTATAGATAGTCTAAAATTAATAGTTTTGTAGGAACTCAATGCATCACCTATATAAAATGTTTTGGGTCCTTCTAATTTATTATATTAATGAGACACTTTTGGTGAGAGTATATGTTAAACTAATTTCCCATCAGGTAGTGTCGCAACATCATTAGCATAAATACAACTATATATAGCTCATATTGTGGGTTATGTAGTTCCTCGCATGATGTATCAAATTCCAAGATCCATAAGAAATCAATGCCTTACAATATATCCTAACACTATAATGTCTGTTCTGTGAGTCGTCACATGACACTTATTACATGACAACTGCCTTTATAAATCTCATATATGGGAACCTATCAACCCTTTCTCTAACTCTTGAAAGCAATAATGTAAAAATTATATCTACAATAAAGGCTTCTAATTTTGGGCCGAATCTCTATATGTTTCGTAATATATATAGAAATTGGGTACAAACCTCTGATTGTACCCTGTCCCACAGTAGAACTTCCTCAACCTTCACCTATTCATCATCCACTCCTACATATATTATGATATTTCCTAGAAAGTGGGCCTATTTATTGAAAAAAAGGAAACTTTGATTGAATCCCAAAAATCCAGTGCTCATCGAGTGCATATATGACCATCCTCTAGTGTCTTGTGTTCTTATCCTCAGACACCATGTACAGTTAGAAGTTGTTGATGTAGAATTCCACAAAATATTCAAATAATGGTGGTTCTTTATTCCCATGAACACTATTGGGGAGGTCATCACACCTAATGGAATCACCAAGTACTCATACAAAATATAAGTAAAACATAGTGATGTTTTTATTAAACCCTCATTCTCTACTCAAAACATTTAACAGCCTGATCTACAGTCTGTCTTTGAGAAAAATCATGTAATAATCATCTAATCGAAGTGTAAATTGATCCTTAGAAGTGGAAACATGTTCTTTACTTTCACCAGAATTTAGATACAATAATCCACACAAAACATAATGCTCTTATCCTCCTTCTAGTAGGAAAACACTAGAGATGTGAAGGGGGTAACCCAAGGTCTCATAAAGCCCTTCTCCTATAATTTCTAGCACTATGACTTCAATTCACATAACACTATGAGAGGCAACTGATTTTTGTGTTCTCATATCAAGCTAACCTCGAGGATTAAGATAAAATATTTGTCTTTCTATGGTTGGGGAGGTAGGCCTAGCATGTCATAACTGAATATATACTCATATTGAACAACCACTGTAGGGAACCAATATCCCATAACAAAAACTACTCCAAAAATCATAACAAACAATTGGATATTGATTAGTTTCACACCCATTTTCCTCATTCCATCTTACACCCCCATGGTTTCCTTTTTATCCAATATGAAAAAATGTGTCCCATTACTATTGAAACACTAAATCGTCCATAAAAAATAGTCAATCTATACTAAAACTATGGACAACCAGTCTATAACTATGATAAATAAATATGGCCTCATTACTGATACAATGGAATCACATAAAAAGATCCAAACTATGTGCATTGTAATATATTATCATCAAAAGTGAGAATTTGTTGAATCACCCCTTGTGGGAATCTTCAAGTGAAAAGGATGATCCAATGTCTAAACTAGATTATATATGTCTCACATCAATGAAGAAGAAACAAAGGATTGAATCATGCATACATCTATCAATATTGAATATAATGTAAAAAACAATGATCAAACATCATATCATCCAAGATCCCTCGGTTCATTGGCCTCCATCGCCTTCAATGGTCTCATCCCTGACCACCAAAATCATAAAATAGCATTGGACCAGTAGTGGTTAGTGATGTTTATAGTTCAAACCATTAGACACCTCCGGATACTTTATCAAACCGTATAACTTGTCAGCTACTCGGTAGAACTACCTACTCTTTCTCTATATTTTCCACTATTGTCCCTCAAATTTCTCCCAATCAAAAATATAATGTCTCATAAAATCATATGAGATTTTTTTTCTTCCCTATATAGATGAAACATGACCTCTCTCTCACCTGAATCAAGGTATATTTATATCCTTACACTAATCATCCTCTATCCTAGGATTGTCTTGTTAAGTGTCTTATACACCCTGATCCCTAAGACTATTGTTGACTACGGTCTACCAAGGTCCTAGATATTGGGTTCCCCCTACAAACACCCATTATCGGTGCAAGAATCACTATAAATCTATCTACCACTAACGTTGACTCCCACACTCCCTTAGAATTGGATGTAAAAATAGATATCAATGGATCACTCGTATCGAAGAATAATCCCTAATCATTTGTTTGGTATTTGAATAATAGATCTCATGAATTATCTATCGAGTATCAAAATAGATTATTAAAACATCACTGAATAATCCCCAATATCCATACTACTCATCTACAAATTAAGAAGATCATAGATACACTCTAATCGTAGTGTGACTGTATATAACTCCCCGTGAAGTGACTATTAGAATCTTATGCGGATATAGATATATCGTCCTATGACTAAATCAGTAAACTCTATCATTTATTTTTAGATCGCTGATGAAGAACCACTCTAATGAATTCTATATTATATTAAGAATCCATCATATGGTATAAAACTCATGTGATGACTCTTACATATTCCTCAACCACCTAAGGGTTTGGATCTCCGCTAATCCTATGATGTCATTAACTATGGAACTCATGTAGCACCCTCCTCATGTAACCATACTCGTTTGGAACCACCAGTTCTTACTGCATCTCAACAGTTGGTGGTATAGCTTCTGTGTAATTTGAATGTACTATCTCCAGTATAGTCCCCTATATTAATGCTTCACCACTTGGAAAATCATCCTCATGATCACGCAGTGAAATCATAGATTGCTATCTTCATAGAGGTATCCTAAAATAAATAAGATGTATCATGTTTAAAAATTATATTTGGGGAGATTAATTATGATAAACATTGAACCCACAAGCCATTACTATATTATGCATGTATCAAAATTTTCTTTCAAACCAATTTTTTCATGTACTGAGTATAAGTAATGGTGGTCCAAGTCCATTTGTATGAATATGCCTTCCACCTCACCAACCCTTGAGTCTATAAAATAAAATATAGAATCCAAATAGATAACACAAATTCCATTCCCCCATAACCAATCCCATATTCTTTGGTCCTATGGTGGAACGATTTACCTCTGATTCCACTATGTCCGGACCCTTCCCAAAGGGGCCAGAAACTAGACTACCCTAATTATGCCTCAAATAGGCTAGGTACTAGATACATGTTCCTAGTTGGAATATCACACACATGATAGGAATTAGCTGAATTTTTTATTATAGGCACACACACATATCCAATCCCATACAGTGAAAATATGTAAGACAACTAAATGAAATTCATGCATACATATTTGATCTCATATCTGAGTACAACGGTAATGTTCTAAAAGTGATAAAGGGTCCAAATACAAGCCCATCATAAAACTATCAACATTCAACCCTACTAAAAGGTAGATAAATACTATCAATTGAAACAACCTGTAAGACAACTATATCTTCCTAGCTCAATCTATTGTACACCAGCTCCCTATCCCCAAAGGACACCACCAAAAGGGCCATCATCTGCATATGATACAACACATGTGGGAAGAACGCATGTAGGGTTGAGTATAATAATACCCATTTGGAAACCAATAGAACACTAAACAATTAAATTAAGAATTGTCCTATCCTAAAAATTAAATCACAATAATTCATAACGAATACCCACATATACTTTGGAAAGACACCATTCCATCTAGTGGACAAAATTAATATACCAACAACATGATTCTTCTACTGGTAGTTGTCATTCCTAGAGAACGTAATCCATGATACACATTATCACAATAGAAACTCATCCATGATACCATTATCACTGGTAGCCCCTATAGAAAACTCAACTGACTCATATGACTATGATAATTAGATAGGGAATCACACACAAGACATTTCGGGACCCCACAAACCTAATTTGGATCAACTTACTCTGTAAGGTATCATACACCAATGATACTAAAAACCCTACTAATTCCACCATCTATATGGAGGATCAATTCGATGTACATGGAGTTCAAGATGATTCCACGAACCCCACCTTGTTTATATGAAGAGATGACAGAGGATCACACTCTGGTCTCATAGAGAGTCCTCGTAAACACTATAATATAATAATCCCCATTAATGGATCACAATATTGACTGTGGATAAAATGTCACATTGTACCACAAAGGGGATAGTGTAGGGGAACAAGATCAAATGATATGAGATAAAATAGAAGAAATAGAGGATCCAAAAACATTTAATGGTGGTACATAGTGTGTAATGTTGGTACACTATGTGCACTACCAACCCATGATATTCCTATGTGGTGGAGCCTCACAAGGCATGTCAATATCAAAATACAAATCATGTATGTAATCAAAATAAATTGGTAGAGTTCTCATCACACTATTTATGCGCCATCTATCCATTCCCTTGCACATCTGACCAGTCCCACATACAAACCCGAGTTCATGTAGTTGTTCCCATGAACACCTAGTCATGTTTATGCCCTTTTACTTTGTCCAACTGGTGACCATGTAGCCTCTGAGAAAAAAGCCATGAAGTCAAAATGTTTCATAAGGCATAAGAAAGAGGTGACATGGAATGTGATATTTTTCACTGTAGAAAACCTAGAAAATAGGGAGGGATCACACAAAATTTAATTTTAGACAACTAGAATTGTTTTTTTGGACTTCTATATCCCTCCTTTTCTACTTCTAATTCTTCTTCTGCACATCCACCATTGCAACCATCACCAAAAACCATAGATATGGGGCTGTCTGACCATCTAATTATAAGAGATTAGGATCCTAACTTCAAAAAATGTTAAAAAATGTCCCACATGCACAATTAGTATGCATGTCATATAATCTTAGATGAATAATAGTCTCTAATATATTGTGATCATCGATTGATCATACATTGTCTCTATAAAAACTCAATTTCACCCTCAATTGCAAACATCAACTACAGTATTAATCTGTTGAATTAATGAACATCCGAAAAATAATCAAATATTAGGTATTCATCAACCCTTTGGACAAGGAAAACACTAATGAATAATGTGGGGAGAAAATTGGATTAATCCAAAAAAATATTTTAGGAATGATCATTGTATTTTATCATTTTCGACTTCAATCCATTATCAATTAAATTGATAAATAAAGTCGGATATAAATAAAAAATAGACACCTCACAAATAAATATACCAATGGTGTGAAAATTAATTTTTTTTATTAATAAATATGTTTTTGAAATGAAAAAAATAATGATATGGACTTCAAAAAATCCAACATCATACCTATAGTTTAGATTGATTGTTGAAGAAGAACCCTACATTGTCTTCATTTGAGTCATCCATGTACTCCATTGGTACACGATCCTCAATATGATATTAATATGATGTCATCTTTAAAAAATTTTCCAATGGATCCCCTCCAAAGACCATCCCAATATTTAGGTTATTTAGCTAGACCAAGGGTTTGAATAAATAGTTATATACATAGAGGATTCTAGGACAAGAAAATTTAATAAAATAAAAAATTTAATTTCTTAAATTAATTTATAAATTGGACCATGATCGAGACAAACTAAATCATCCCACACAACACATTACTAGGTCATGCATATGGTACACCGTGTGTTAAGAACTCAACGAAATCCTCATATATCAGATCTGGGCCACCATTTATGAGTAATTAAATTTTCTAAAGAAAGCTTCAAGAAAATTATATTATTATCATTAATGTTTTACAAATATTAATTTTGGGATCATGAGGCCATGAAATATCACACAATCTCATTTCTTGTATTTTCAAATAGTCCATATAATATTCTAAAGTAGTACATAAAAAATAACAGTCATTGTCATTACTATAAACTATATTTCCTTTCCAAAAGTAAAATAGGTATCTTATATATATATATATATAGTACTCCAAAACTACTAAACTAAATAGTTATTCTGTATTTTACCCATTGTATCTATGATAGTGTAATAAAGTAGGCATGAGTTGTAGGATACTTGATTTGGGGTCGTCACAGTGCTCATGGGTTGGACAATTCTAGAAGCCTCCGGGTAGTGTTTTTATTTGCATGTTTTATTAATGGGGGTGTTGTTTCACTCCTAGGGTATATTATGATGTCTATTATCTAACTCCCTACTAATATATAAATATATGTACACTGAAAACCTATTTTAGTTATTTTGATTTTTACTATTTTAAAAAATGTGCTAAAAAATTTCTTATTGATTTTGTATTTGGATGAAGTTTGTAGGTTTTCATATTGTGTTGTATACACTCTCCCAACATATGTACATTTTTTCATTTGTAAACACTGGTTACCATGATGCATGTTAGGAGAAGGATTTCTAGTTTACCTAATGAGAATCATGATGTTGTGGTCCAGGATGCACATATGTTGATATTGGAATTATAGTTGACTCATTGAGGCTTGAGTGATAAAACATTTTTCATTTTATATTTTTTCTATAATTATTTTTGATGTTGGCTTTTATTATTAGTATGGTTGTGGACTTCTTTTTTTTCTCTTCAAATGATACTATAATGATTGCTTTTTTAATACTGGATTTTTTTGGTTTAAATATCATGAATCATATTATGTTTCATTTTTATGCTCTTCCTATAATATATTTCTGTAAGGGTAAATAAACCCCCATATTTTAGTAAATCACATGTCATTTTTTCTCAGTATTTTGTGTCATTGTTGAATCACCTATTGTTTGTGGTATTTTAGTCCTTCCTGGTAAAATGGGTTTGGATTGAATTTTAAAATTATTCATACTTATATTACAATAAAACAGTCTATTATAATTTAATTTTTTCATTAATTTAAAATTATTTATTAAAGCTAACATTATTGTGGTAAAATTTTTATCTACCATGAATTTTTTATTTCAATGATTGGACTTCATGAATTTTTTTCTTGGTTTCGTAATTTTTATACTCAAAATCATGTTATAAATATCATAATTTTATTTTATATTCACTATTATTACCATTTATATAATATGAAGACGAAAAATTCATTATATAATTTAATGGAGATGGTATTCCATACATATACATGTGTAATGTTTACAATTTCTATTAAATTAGGAGAAAAAAAGGTAAATAATAATCCACCCTTCCATATTAATAATAATATAATTTCTATCATATATATTTATTAACTTTATCTATGTGACCATCATGTATGGAGGACATGAGAAATAAATCATATCACTTCAAGGATGTGGTTTTCCATGGGTAAAAATGAATTATGTTGAAATTTCTCATCAGTTGAAAAGGATGTATAAAATGGATTTACCATTAAAATAAAAAATAATTTACAACAATGATGATAACTATTAAAGAACCCAAATTTATTGAAATTAATATTTGTGTCAGAATTGTTGTAAAAACAGTTTTTTGATAATACGACAAAGAGATATTTAAATGTCCATTTTACATTAATAGAAGGTTTGTTTTATACCATTGAATTATTATTGAAAATCATCCATGTTTTGAAAAAGGCTATTTTTATTAATTATGTTGCATTTAAAAAAGAAAAAATTACATATGGTGATATTAGAACAAGTTTTTAGTTCAAAAAAACACTTTTCATTGAATAAATTGAGTTGACACAATGTCTACAACTTTGAAGGAAATAGAGAGTTGATTTTTATGGAAGATTTTTATTAAGAAGGAGAAGATGACAGGGTTTTCAAATGGTTTTTTACTACGTCTTGTTGATGTATATCACTCTAAATGTTTTTATGGATATTTTCTTCATCGATTTGGTTGATACAAGAGTATTATGTTATGTATGGATACCAAAAAATAGAAACTTTAAATTGCTGGGATTCCTGGGGAGTATTGCAACTCAACAATAAGATCTTCTAATCTATTAATCTTGACCATCCTTTCAATTGTTTGTTTCTTTCTCTCGATTGAGATATTATGTGACTTTCCTCCTCCATTGATCTTTTGGATCTGCTAGAAAAATATTTCTAGGATGTTTGGTCAACATAAAAAATCATAGAAACTATGTGATCTATCTAAAGAATCATGAGAGTCATTGGAAATGTTATACACATCACATTCTCTAGTATATCAATGAAATATATTTTTTTAGGTATTTCCATTCATTTTAAACTATCAATGATTCGGATATTTTTTATTATCGATTCATCATCCATAATGTCCAAAATCGATCAAAATAGAATTTATATGGATTTTTTTCACAAATCAGCAAGAAAACCACAAAAATTAGTGTGAAAAACATTACGTATTCTCTTATGATGATATTATTTTTCAATGACTATAGTGTAAGAATGAACAAGTAAAAAATTGTTTTAATGGGATTCTCAATGGATATGATATGTTTTATTTTCCGATAAATACTCGAGGTTGAGTTCATTTCCGATGTGATCATTCAATCTTATGTGATAGAATTTTTTAAAAGCATGATAGAGAAATAGAGCAGATGAGGATCTCTTTATTTTTGTAAATTTTCTATCTATTTGTGCTATTTGTTCATGTCAAAGTTTGTATGATGTTTTTGAAAAGTTATTCCATGGTTTAGTTTTTTTTCAATGAATAATGGTGAACTTTCTAAGAAGATAAAATAATTGTGTTCTATTATTTGAAATAACAATGAATGTACATGATGAAGAAGTGTGAAGAATAAGATACAATCTTATTTTACATTCTGATATTTTGGTGAGTTGAATAGGAAGTATTATCTTAAACATATGAGGATAGTATACTGACCAGACTACAATACATTGTTGTTTATCAAATTTAGTGTAAATGGAATTGTTTTGGATGATGTGAGAAAGTGCAGTAACAATTTATTCTCGATGGCTCAGAGAGAATGATAAGCTTTTATGTGGCAGTGGATTCCTGAAATTCTTTTGAACATTATCATGGTGCTCAGTTTTCTAATTGGTAAACACTCATAGGATGTATGTATAATGAATTGTGGTGGGATTCCATTATAAGTTGGTAAAAGGATCACACCTACCTACAATGGTTTATTGGTGATACCGAACCAACCCAATTTTAATTCCCGATTCAATCATCATGAATAATATGTGTCTCAAATCATCCAATACATACCAAGGACATTATCAACCACTTCAGGGACGATCCTTGTAATAATATTTTGTTATTCAATTTAATTATTTCATTAATATAATATAATTGTGTTTTTAAACAGGGAATATTAATTCAATCTAACAACTACAGAGGGCCGAATAAAAAAAGGGGTAAGAAATGAGATATGACCATTGGTAAAAACATGTGTACACTAATTCACCCCTCCCTCTCAATGTACCTACATGATTGAATGATCATTTCAATTGGTATCAGAGCATACGATACACATTGTATTGGATCTATCTTATTGTCCTAGTTGTTTGTATTAGACATATATGAAGTGAATAATTTAATTTCAAGAAGTAACCAAGTATCCTTAGACGAATAAAACAATACATATATCTATTCATTCAAATAAGGAGGCTTCAACAAGAACCAAAAAGAATAAATAGATGGAATAGGTATGAAATATGAAAAATAATTTGAAAAAGGAAGATGATACATCAAAAAAATGAATGTAGTTATAATGGTATTCTATCAGTAGTATTTGTTAAATCAGTTTATAAATATTTTTTGATGTGTATGGTTCATATGGTGATGAAAAATAATTTAAAGTATCATTCTGAAATTTTTATTCAAATATAAAAAATTAACATAATAATGTTCCTACTAAACTTTTCAATTACATATTTTATTTTACCAAGGGATAATAAGATGTAAAGTGATAGATTGAAATTGAAAGTTAGCATATTAAGGAGGCTTTGGAATAGAATATTAAATTATGTAAACATATCCCAAAAATTATTGATTCTAATGAAGAAACTATATCAATTCCCAATGAACATACCCCTTGTGTTGAAGAACAATTGTAAAGAAATATTAGTGGGAAAAAAGTTACTGAGAATGCCTTTTTGGAGATGATTCACACAAATGATGAATATGATAAAGTAGTAATGAATATTTATTACACTCAATTGAAAATCAATGATATTGATGAAATATTAATTTTAGGTGAAAAAATCAAATTTACAGTCTATATATCATTGACATTAAGGAATTACTTTGATTGATGAATTAAAAAGAACAATTTATGAAACGGATGTGACTATGAATTTTTAAGTACAAGTGATCTCTGAATTAGAGAAACTCCACCAAATCTATAAGAATGGTAATGAATCATAGATTGAGGTTAATAATATGATAATGAATGAGCTGAATATGTCTCTACTGGACGTAACTCAAATTCATGATGATTATTTTAAATAAATTAAGAGTAGTTGGGAAGAAAAACTAAATTATGTTGAAGATGATCAATATTTACTCTTTATGAAGTGTATTGAAATGAAAGTTAATTCGAATGATCTAAAGGACACACAATTAAATTCAACCCCTAATGGATGTGAATATACTATGAAATCTCTTGATGAATATAAGACTCTTCCAAATCTGAATTTTCTTTATTTATAGTTTATATAAAACAATATTCATAATACTAAAGATTAATCTTCAAGAAATATTGATATTATAAAAATTTCTTAGATTAATTTTGAAATGAGTCTTACATCGGACAATACTCATTCAAGTTGTATGAAGATATTTCAATAATTTATGATAAATTCGATACAAGCTCATTGAATCATGAAACCATAGATCCATAATATTATGTTATCACAATTATTGTTTCATTTACAAGAATTGGTAGAAAAGAATTTTGAATTGCATGGTTTAATTAGACAAATGATAATTACACCATGTCATCATAGGTGGGTATGAAACAAAATATGAATTCATATTCCCTGGAAAGAGCTCATACGAATAAACATACTCTCCAAATGATACAAGATGTCAACACTAGCCAAATTATAGTATAAAAATTGAAATCCATGTTTGTTGTCTATTTTGGGGATGTTGGAAATTTTGGAATCATATTATTAATGGTTTGAAAAATATTTAAATGGATGATAATTACAGAAGGTTGGTATTAATGGAGAGCACATCGAATGTGAAAAGAAATTAGGAATAGTTGACGCATAATTCATAGATAAAGAAGAATCTATCTATTAAGAAGAAAGTTTTATGTCTTGGATACATCTATGATTATTGCAGCAGAAGTGGTCACTGTTATAATGTGTGATGGTATATACTAACTATGCATAATGCATATGTTGATAAGATGAAAATAACAACATAAAATGAATATGCAAAGAACAAATACAGAAAAAATCATCCTTATGTTATAAATAGAATAAGAGTGTTAAAATTACTATGAAGCGAGCTACAAAAACATAATTATGATATGGTTGTCACAATAATGATGAGATTCATATACTAGGGATGAAAATTTCATATCATGGATATTTGAAGAAAATTCATAAAACAATGGTAGTGGAAGACATATGAAGCAGAAAATAAATTGAACTCAGAATCAAAAGAAATGGTGTATTTGTTCCATGATAATCAAGATGAAATACTCAAATTTCATGGGAGGTTTTCTAAAAATGATAAAAACAAAATTTCTAAAGATTTCTATGGCTAGTGAAAATTTTTAGTGCATATTTCTGATAAATGAATGATATGGTTTCCAAAAAAATTGAATTATTGAAAAACATAGGAGAAGCACCCAGGTCTTCTTACATTAAAAATGAAACTATGAGGGAGTCTACATACAAGAATATGTATGAGAATTTACCAAAATATTGTTTAGGTATGGTTTTAGATCATCTTCAATTGCCTACAAGGATGAAGAAGGAATAGAAGAATTAATGTTACTACATCCTAATGTGAAAACAAATATTCTATAAAAGATAAAAGATAATGAAATCTTGATTTCCATGCATTCTGTTATAATAGGGTCCTTATGATAGTATAGAAACCACGCCATAACATGACTATCAGGTCCTAGGCCACTGGGTTTCACCATTTTCCTTTAGACACATGGTCCCCACCATGGGGCTCAGCTCTGTGCCAAAACAGGCCATCTGACTAATGATTGACTACACAGACCAACACAAGTCGTATCTAGTGTGCTTTGTCCTCACAGACACACACCATAGGAAAATACCTAGAAGATCACCCATCCAGATCACTTCTCTCAGACAATAACTCTTATAATTGGAGTTCTAATCTAGTAGTCCCCTAAAAAGGATGGTACACCATGTTGACATGAGTCATATTATATAGTTATTTTACTCTTTATCATTATAGGGTGTTAAATTTTCCATTATTTTATAGAAAAATGTTCTCATTGTGGAACGTACATCACAACCAAGGCAGTGAACCAAACATAAATCTTTGTACCTCCTCTTATACATTATGTAACAATTGGGTATAGATTACATCATGAACACCCCACCATAATATGGTTATTAGGTTCTGGACCAACAGGTACCACTAGTTTCCCAGTAGACATATATTCCCTACCATGGGGCCCACAAACATTTCTGAACGCGTCATCTGAATAATTACTTTCTCAACATGCCAACAAATGTTCTAACCAGTGTGCATTATCCTCACTAATAGGCACCCTGGGAAACATCCCAGAAAGTCACTCATTATAATCGCTACTCCAGGCCAATCACAGTTTACTATAGTGTTCAAATCATGTAGGCTCTTGAAATGTAATGTGCACCTTGTGGACATGTGTCATATTGTTCTGTCATTTAATCCATTATCATTCTAAGGTGTTAAACTGTACTTAAATGAGAATATTTTTTATGTCGAAGAAGGAGAAAAAATAATGAGTTTATATAAATCTATTGAATAATTTAGAAGTGTTTTTAGTGAAATGATGGTGATATATATATTTAGGTGGACTCCTAAAGATATGAATGATGTGAAAATAGTACACCACATCCAAAATGTTATCTTTCACTGATTTTTCTATTTCAATTGCTATTAAAAATTTTCTAAAGATCATTCATGAATAAAAATCAATCTTGAAGAATAATATGAATGAATCTCATCCGTCTCTGGGGATCAATGCTGAAAAACCACCAGAGTTGAATTTATCATCTAGTATAAAATGAATAGTTGATGTTATAGTAAGATATTTCTCAGATGATTTAAATTTATTAAAAGAAATGTATGTCATTAAATAGGTATGTCCTCCTATCTTAATATGAATTAAAATTATGAAATCGAAAGGGGAGAGACAAATGATTTGATGAAAATTAAAAAAAAATATTGATAAAAGGATGTATATTCATTCAATTGAATTCTTTTAATATGTGGGTAAAGATTAATCTTGGGATTAATTCGGATATATTTTGATCAAATCATGAAATAATGTTTTAGTGTTGAAATTATATTCTGAAATATTTGTTAACAACATCAATGTTTATGTTGATTTCTCTTATTTTCTACATTGTGTTAGCCCACGTAGACTTGGATATGATTAATTAATGACTCGTTATTAAAAAACTGATTATATGAATTTCTCTAGAGGATCAATTTGAATTTCTATTTTGTGACATCTCTTATGAAATGAGGGAATTGAATGAGAGATGATGAAATGATTGATTGTTACAAAATTTTAGGAGTAAAATTATTTTTTATACTTATATATCTGTTTTCATTGGAAAGTAAGGGGGGATAATTTACATTGAATTTAAAATGGTTATTTAAATCAAATCCAAAGAGGGAGATTGAAAAACCCAAATTATATGGATGTAATTTTTATTTTGTAATTGATATGAATATGGTTGTATGATAATTATATAATTCGACATTAAAAATCAATTGTGATCTTATTTGATGAATCATGTTCATAATTTCAAATTAAAAAATTGGATTCTTGGTAAAAGCGTGAAACCCAAGAAACCCACCCTCGAGGAAGAAATAACTGCATCATCAGTCACCAGCCAAATCATCACAGAACTGTCATCACCGTCACGTCATTGTCTTCACCACTAGCCTCATCCGAAGTCCACCAACAACACAAAACTCTGATCTACCACCGCCCTTGGCGTCGTCGATCAAACACCACCACAAAACATCACCAATGATTCATAAAATCACCACTTCTTTCTCAAAAAAAACACCACGGATTCAAAAAATCACCACAACTTCCTCAAAAAATCATGACAACAACACCATCGGGAGCTTCTGATTCGACAGGGAATCACCATTGCGCACCATCACAAATTCTTCTCAAAGACCAATGTGATATCTTTATGATTGAAAAACCTATAAATACTAGAATCAAACAAATCATGACACCCGAGCCAAAAAGTGAAGCCAACAAGCAGTGAATCGCCGACTCCCAGAGGAACAAACCACCCTACACACCCAACAGAGATGAGATGGCAGCCTTCGGCAGTTGAATCTCAGTGATGGGTCACCGTGCCGCCAAAGAAACCCTATCCAGCTATGAGGATTATGTAGAGGAATAGTAATGAGAAGATTCATCTGAACCCGAGAAGAACACTGCAAAAGAGGTCAGCCACCACATCTCACTGAGCACAAGGAGGAGCGCCACGCCATCCCGAGGTCATAGAGGCGGCGACAACCAAATTTTCTTTTAAAACAGAAACAATTAAGTGCCATAATGTATGATTGTATTTTTAGTTCAAAACGACACGTTTCATTGTATGAATCGATTTGACATAGAGTTTACAACATTGAATAAAATATGTATTTGATTTTTATGATTGATTTTCAATGAAAATTAGAATATGACTTGGTTTTTTCGTATGGATTTTTGATATGTGTTTTTTAAATGGAACGTATTATTTAGGATATGATTTCCCATGGAATAGGGTTATACTGGGAGTATTACATTATGTAATAATACAAAAAAAAGTAGAATGTTAGACAGAAGGGCCTAAACCGAGGGGATGCCTATAGAGGATTGTGCCTCAACTACATTATCTGTTCAAATAAACATTTGGATGATCCATTAAATTTTTGTTCTCTTCTTCTCCATCAATATCATTTGTGTATCTTCTTCTCTAATAAACTAATTGATATACTCGAACAAATAATCATAGTTGTCCGATCGACTTAACTGCGCACAACATCCATTCAATATATATAATGAATCATTTGGGCCATTAGAAATCATCTGCATGACATATTCTTAAGAAAGTCCTCCAATGGACTTCTATTTACTGGTATCTCCTTTCTTTGTCAACTATCAATGAATCCGTTATTTCTCATCATCAATTCATCATCCTAATGTTCTGAAGAGGGTTTAAATGAAATGATAACTCATTCTCATAGAAAATTTGAGATAAGACCCTTGATATATTGTGTGACGAAAAGTAAGTATTTTTTAATGATAAATATCTCTTACAAAGAAGATAGTTTTTGAATGAGCTAGTAAATGTTCATTTCTCTTTGAATCTAAAATGTTCTCATGCATTGTATTTTTTCATATAAATTCTCCAGGCTGAGTTTATTTGGAGTGTGAGTTTTATCACTCATAAGATACAATTTTCTAAAATTTAGAGAGATAAACATAAAAAATGAATTGTATTTTCATGATTGTTCCATGCATTTATGTTGTGTTTTCATATTTGAATTCGCATAATGTGATCAAAAATATATTCCCTGGTTTAGTTTTTTGTTTTTTTGAAGAATAATGTTGAACCCTTGATGATGATGATTGTAGCATGTACTTTTATTTTAATGAATAGTGAAGGTACGTGAAGAATAATTGGTTTCAATCTCAGTATATGTGAAGCATGTGCTTAGTGAAGATCTATTTTGGAATATTTTTTTACAACTATGATTATAGGCACCACAGTTTCTTCACGAAAGAGATATCTCACATTTTTTGAATTTATGCTAAAGTGAAGAGAACCTGTGAGTGTATAATATATGCTTAGCACACTTGGATACCATCATGAAGATACTTGTTTCTGTGAAGAATCTGAGATAGTGTTGTGTTGTGTCTCCTACGGAATTGGGATGAACATAGTGAACTCACGTATTTTTATATCTACATGAATGTTTTGAATAGTAACAAATTGTTTTTTTTTTGAAAGTAATCATTATTAACCCAATTGGATTGGTTTCAAGAGGGAATAAACAATGTTAAAGTGATTACTTTGTTATGAAACCTTCACATATGAAGTATTTTGTTATGAAACAACAAAATAATGCACGCACTCTCATATTTACATGAGGATTTATCAATGGCAATATATTATCATTTTGATATTAGAGAGTATGTAGTTCTATAGATGGGTTGTTTGATTTGCACACACACAGTGTAAATATAATAGGATGTGTGACATTTCTTATGTGAAGATATTGATATTTCACTACAAATGTGTATAAAAGTGTTGAGATTGAGAAGTTAGTGCACGTTATTATATTGGGAATGAACTGTGATGTATGTGAACATTTATTTTCATATGTGAAAGTACATGGACATAGAATAATATTCAATATGTGTATGAGATATATGGTACAAATTAAAAATTAGAAAATTATTGAAGGTATTCCACGAAGAATGATATGAATGATGAATTCATGCATGAAGATGATATGCATATAAATTAAAATACTCGTGAGATGATCTGGTTTCAAAAATAAATTTCTTTTTGGATGTAAATAGAAACACCAAAATCATTATAAGTATTTGAATCATCTATATTCTCATGCACAAGAAATACTGCCTAAAAATTAAGGAAGACAATTCATTGAATTTATATATGGATGTTGCATATGAAATATACATTGAGAAATTAGTATACAATGAATTTTTGGGATTTAAGACATAGAATTACATTAGAATTCCACTTATAGATTATTAAAGAATATTTAGTTGTTCATTATGATATTTCAGTGAGTTGAATTGAAACTATTATCTTCATAATTTACGAGATTATACTGAACCGACTAGAATATATTGATGTTGATTAGATGTAGTGATTGTATAATTTTTCCAATTAAAGTGATAAAGTAAAATAGTGGTTTATTCTCATAGGATCAAATTTGGAGATCATATTTTTTTGTTGTAGTGACAGCCTAAAATTATTCTAAACATTATCATTATGTTATGTTGTTTAATTGTGAAGCACATGTGGGATGTTAGTAAAAAGAACACTGGTGGAATTCTAGTATAATTTGGGAAAATATTCACACCTACCCATAATTGTTTCTGGGTGATACATGATTAACCCAATTGTACTTGATGATTCATTCATTGTCGAGAATCATTGTTTCCTATCATCCCAAACATATATAGGATGTAGTAACCCACTTTAGGGATGAACCATGTAAAAATGAAATGTCTTTTGTTTCACACAATTTTTTTCTAGCATATATTATATATGGGTTTATTAATAGGTAATATTTATTCACTTTAACAAGTGTAGAGGTTTGATTCAAAAAAGAGTTAAGGGAAAAGAAGAGACAGTTTGTAAAAACTACTATACACTAATTCACCCCCACATTAGTGTTTCCGCATGATTCACTGGGAACATCAATTATTTTATCCTGTTAATATGATTATATAATATTTGGAAGAGTTTAGGTAATAATGAAACTCAAAATAGACTAGTAAATAAATTAACTCTTCTTTGAGAAACCTCGATTTTATAACAAATTATGAATTCAAAGGATGTTTTTTTAGGAAGACCAGATGCTCTAGCATATGGGTAAAGAAGGTCATAGTATGTTCTTTTTCATTGGAAAAACATTATTACTCAAAAATGGTGAAAATTTTAAAATATGAGGTTCCCTTTCAGAAGTGATGTTGGGGGACATATCGTAAAAACATAAAATGTTAAAATATTATAAAGTCGAAGTCAAATTAAATTAACACCAACAAAACCCTAAATCAAATATAACACAATTTTTCCATTGAAATTTACTTAGAAACTACATTTATTAATGTTTTGGAGATATTTTGTGCCTTATATATATAATTAATCCTTCATTAATGATTTTTACGCTATCTACGGTGAAAATTTTTTACCATGGGTATTGTTAATAATGGAGAAAAATGAAATGGACCGATTTACCCTATTGAGAAATGATGATCGCAACCATTGAATAAAAAATTCAATTTCAATTCTTATAATTAGATAAAATTCATTTTCAAAATAAGAGCATAAAATACAATTAAACTACATAAAAAATAAATTTTTTATCATACAACTAAATTTATTAATATTTTTTCCATGAAAAGAGATTTAAATTATTCATACTCATTTATAAAATATAGAATAAAAATTTGAATTAAAATAATTAATCAATGGTGATTAACTAAATCCATTATGATAAAAAATCTTGTTTGCATATATAATTTTTTCACCAAAAACAACTCTTTGAGTCATTAAATGATTCTACATTAATTTTTAACTAATAAATAACTAATGATTTTATATTCTACACATGTAAAAAATTATGTTTCATAATTTTAATACTATATTTTTTAAAAAGTAAAACTTATATTAAAAAATCAATTCCTATAAATGAAATATTTCAATAGATCATCTGGATAAATAGTAAATCGAAATTGATTTAGATTTTAATTTTGATAATTAAATTTCATTTCCAAACAATATAATGTGCCTACTATTTAATTTTTATTCATTATTCACATAATTTCATCGTTTTATTCATCTCTTGTTATTATACAAAAATATTTATTAAATATAATTATATTAAAATACATATGATAGTTATAATGAATAGCCAAATTCTTGTTCTTATGATTATGAATTCAAAACTGTTGAATTTGGAAAAAAACCATTGATTCATATTTCTATGGTTTTAATTACATTTAATATTAGTTATAATTTATTCCTTATTTGTTTTGAATTTTATTTTGTGATGATAATGTTATATAAAGTTATGTTTGGGTATATATTGTTTGAAAATATTTTGATACAATTGAAAAAGTCAATTATTTAAAATATTAATTAGTTTTTCCTACTACAAAATATCTAGGTAATTATAATTTTAAAACCATGAATAATTCTCTATGGATAAATCCCCATATTTATTAAAACAAAGATTAAATAATGACACAACCCCTCTCTTATTTTTCAAGGGAATACAAAATAAATCCTTTTGAATATAAAGACTATACTCATAAGATTATATTTTCAAAATAAATTTGTTTATGTTGACATCCATTCCATCAGTACAATAATTAATACAGGGATAAAATTGAAAAAGATAGATGCACAAGACATCTATGATAATTCTCACCACATTTATACTAGATCTTCTACAAATAAAATGGTTTGAATTGGGGTTGAAGGATAATATATTAGACGATCATACTTAAAATATATTCATAGACAATTCAAAAAAATCAATCCAAATACCGTAAAAATGATTATGGACATGGATTTTCTAATCTTTTAACCAGGTGATAGACCAATAATTTAGTATATGTTGTATTTTACAAGGTTGATGTAGTTTAATCTAATATTATATTTAATGAATCCATGAATCATATAAATGTTTATAATGTTATATAGAGTTATAATCTATTACATATTCAGGTACCTAAAGTTCCACATATATTTAGAAACAATTTTATTAGGATATAAGAGGGATGTTATTATAGATATAAAATTAATAACACTATTACTTTTTTATCTCATGGACACAAACTATTTTTATGCATTCAGTATGGAAAGAGGTTACACTAAGAATAATTTATTTAATGAACCATATAATTATCATCAATACGATTTCATAGGTATTATATAGAGTTTTTTCAAGATTCACCACTATAGGATATTTTAGATGGTTTTAAGACATTCAACGTGTCTATGTTACAAAATTATACATTTATTTCTAAATAGACCCACTCTCATGGGTAAAAGGTATAAAATGGACCTTAAAATGGACAAACATAGAGGTAGATAACATATAGATTGGTGAATGATATTAGGATTATCTTTAGTATTGGATACTATATTTATTGGACTAGGAATAAGATTCCACAAACACGCAAACTCATAACTAGTGCCAATAACATATCCTTACATATATTCTTTGCTACCAACTGAATAAATCCAATAATAATCATCCATAATAATTCTGTAAATAATAAATACCGAGTCCCATATATAACCAGTAACATTAGTGTTTAATGTTTTAGGGAATTAGGAAATGATTTTAAATATCCAAAACAATATCCATCACATCTTAATTAGAATTTTTCCACAACACAAAAAAAAATTATTTTTCATAAAATATTTCATATATACTACTAAATTATCCACACATTTTAACATTAAATATATATAATACATAATAATATACTTCATAGTTGGGATAAATGAATAATGAATAAAATATAAATCAAATTCTTTGTATGGGTAAGCATAAGCGATAATAATCTAAATAATAAGTGATCACAAAATAAACATGTATTCGTGGGAACATATTCATGGTATTTAAAGGTATCATAAAGAATAAAATTTAATAATACATATATAACATAATTCATGGATCTTATAATAAGGATTTTTTTCATTAATAAATAAATGTAATAAGATCCCAAAACAATAAGAATGGAGTATATCTTTTAGATTTTTCTAAACTAACAACATATAAATTCATTACATGGATGATTAGGTATAAATACAATCATCACAAAGTATATAATCCTAGGAATCAATACTAAAACTTTTTGGCATAGTGGATCAGACATCATGACTACTATAAATTTTTATAATATACCGGGAAACAATACAAGAATCTCATAGTAATATTGTCAGATATATTAACATTCCAAATTTATTTGAGGGATAAAATACTCCCACCCATCGTATAATGATAAACCACATATATGTGTGCCTCATAAAATAAATAATAAAACAAGTCATAAAAATATATAGAATGAACAAGGGTTACATAACATATTAAAAAGTTATTATATATGATGACTTCGAAAATTTTATCATTTGATACCAAAAAAATTAAATCTCTGAACATAAGTATAACATATGGTCATTTATTAAATAGTCACCGACATTACAATATTATAGGTAGATAAATTGATTAGATATTGGAAAATGGAATAAATGTAATGAAATAAGGTTTTTAGAAATGATTTTTATCAATGCAATTAAATATGAAGTTATAAACCACTTTAGAAAATGTTTTTTTGTCAAGGATATTTTTAAAAACACAAAATAAAAAATCCACAATAGTGAAAATTAAAATAAAAAAACTTTTCTATAAATAAATGTAGAGTGGTAGAAAAAATTTATGAATATGATATGAATTTATTTTAAGTATTGTTAAACCACCTTATTAAAAACTACATTTCTAATAGGGTAATAAATATTTCATTAAAAATAAAATAGATATAAGTATAATTATCATGGGATATAATATATATCTTTATTTCAAAATATTTATGTGGAAAATATACCTGATAATTTATTTTGAACCAAGAATATAATGACTTATTTGATAGTAGAAAATGTTTTCCATTCAAATTTATTTTTTTATAATGAATTAAATTTTTTAAAAATAATATTTTCTTGTGAAAATTTAAATTCCCCATATTTAAGTAGAAAATATTGTATAATAATATATTATGATGTATAAAAAATAGAATAATTATTCTCTAGAATACAAATTATAACATAATGAAATAGAGTTGAGATAACATAAAATCATAAAGAATCATAATATTTGATTTGAAAATTCCTTTTCAATGAATATATTGAGAAAAAATATAAAATACCAATAAAATAAAGTGAAAAAATGAATTGTTATAATCATCAGATAACATATATCCAACATAGAAGAATAGTGTTCCAGAATATTCCTTATAACACAATTAAATGAAATTTTTTTATGAAAAAAATAATGTAATATATGAACCTAATCACATGAAAATGAATCATTAAGTATAAATATAAATCACATGAACAAAAATGATAATTTGATATATAATTTCAATGTAGAGTAGTTATATAATTTTAAATAAATATGGATTTAATTATTGATATATGTATCATGGAATGGAAATAAAGACAACGAACCTTTACCTTAGACTTCTCCATAGAAAAACATGCTCTATATTCCAAGTGTAATAAACTTTTTATTTTATATTCATGATAATAAAGAACTTATTAATATTTATTTTACATTATTACATAAAATTATTATTCCTTATTACCATAAATATATACATATATATATCTATTAAAAAAAGTATCATGTTTAATCATTCTATTTCCCTTACACTATTGGGTTGGAAGTTCTAACACATAAGTCTTGTTCCTAGATACATATCCTCCATAATATTAATAAAAAATTAATAATTGGTTTTGATAGAGTTTTGGTTTCACATAGTCAATTAATGGAACTTATTTTTAGGGTTATCAATGAATGATAATAAATTTCATTTTTAGTGATTGTTTAATTTTATAAAAAACTTTAAAAAAATTATAGCATCATGGACTCCACTAAACCAACCTTTTTTTGGAGAGTTAAATGATGTTTCAAATTCTTGAGGTCAAATTCATATACCAAGGACCATAAAACAATATTTTTGGGCTTGGTGGTTGTCATTTGGGTCCTTAAAGTGTAAGTCAATGGGCAGGTAATTTAACCAAGGATTTTAGAAGAAATGTTTTTCATTGTTTCATTTGTAGTGTTTGGTTCACCAGGGTGAGTGATAAATTCGAGGTGGTTATTTTTGTTGGTCATTATCATTATGTATAGGTTAAATTTGATGGTTTTCCATGTATAGGTAAGACCTTTTACATTTATATGAGGACCCATTTGATGTTTGAGTACACCGCATATACAAAAATAGTTTAACTACTTACATTAGAACAAATTTATTATATATAATAAACATAGTAAAATATGCACTTATAAAACATCCTATTTTATCCATTTTGATGTGTTTTGTGGTGATTTTGGTTAGATGGCTATGAGACATCATTTTTCTTGTGAGGGGGTATAAAATAGATATAATAGGGTCATTACTCTAGGATATTCAAAATGGTAAGTGGAAACAGTTGTGGTCCTTGCAATAAAACATGATAGGAGTATTGTTTGAAGTTTTTTTAGTTTATAATGTTTCATGAGGTTGGTTGGATTTGATTGAGTGTCTTATTAAATTAGAATAAAGGTAAGATTTGAGTTAAATTCTTAGTCATAAATTATTTATAGGTCCTATGAAACGGCTGATATTTCTTCCATTTAAATATTTAGGCAAATATAATGGTGTAATTTTAAATTTAATTCCATCATAAGTGTCATCATTTAAATCTACCGGTGATTTTTTTCTTCTCAGCCTTTTTTAGAAACATTCCTATAATGTGTGTAGTTTTTTATTGAAATATAAATATTATGTTTGCAATTAATTTCAATATGTAATTCTTTTAGTGAAAATAAAGGGAAATAATAACAGAAATTAATTGATTTTAAATCTGTTATAATGAATATTTACATAACATTTAACAAATACAATTAAAGGATTCTAAAATGAATGGGATATTTATTTAAATTGAAGGTGTTTTAATAGGAATTAAAATGGGAGTTTTGGTGTGTGTTTGGGGAATAACACGAAAATATTATATATATATACACATTCCAAACAGAAGTTCCTTCATCCATTCTGTTATATATTATTACTTTTCATTTCTCCCATTTATCTGTTATCAATGAATCACCATCAAATCCTTGTAAGCCTTCTAAAATTTAATATCATCTCCCTCATTCAAATTCTCATGATTGTGTGTATTTTTATCCCCTACATTTTTTCAGCATTAAGGTGTAAAGATTCATGGTTTTTGGGATTAAATATCTCCTATATATTTTGGTTGTAAAATAATTGAGTTTATAATACCCTCTATTCCATTGGTAATTTCAATAGTTTATCTTAATGAATATAATAATTCAAAAGATATGAATCAATGAAAAAATTATTACACATTTTCGTTGTTCATATTATGTTTTAATTTAGTATATTCTTCCAGATGTTAGTATATTAACTAAAATATAAAATAGAACCAAATATTAATATTAGAGAAATTTTATAGAGAATTTAGGAACATAATGTGATTCATGGGTTCTACTATTTCTAATAAATTTAAATCTCCTCAATCAGAAGAGTATTGTTTTTTTTGTTTTTTATCTAAATGTAAAACCATTTGAAGCTGTGAATCATTTATCATTCAAATTATGATTCTTTACATTATATTTGATTGAAAAATACCTCAGATAAATTAATAGTAATTACATATGGTAATAAATGTTTTTCAATAATTTGAATGTGATTTTTTATACTGTTTTTCTATTTTTCTTATATTCATAGATTTATAAGTGTTTTTTGTTATTGTAATGTTGTTGAAATATTAAGTGGGTTTTATATGATATTTGGTTTATCAATGATTCCTTATAATATGATATTTTCTAGAAATAATAAATATTAACACTACGATGTGATATAAATAATTTTAATTATGGGAAATTTATTAAACCATGATAGTGGAAATGATGAAATAAATGAATAAAATATGAAATTTCAATATAAATATCTGAAATTATTTTACAATGGAAGGGGTAAATGTTTGTGATGGTTGATTGGGGGTTGTCATTAATTATGAGAGATAAATATAAGAATGAATCTAATATTTGTTGGTAATGATAAACCCTGAACTTGAAAAATGAATTCTTAAATGATAAGTGGTGGTTAGTCATAGGGATGGATTTTTAGTATAATTATGATGTAGAGGTAGTGATGGTGGTGGATTTGTAGTGGGGATGAAATTAATTAATTGTTAAGATGAATAAAACTAGTTTGGTTAAAATTAAAATATGATATAAATATTATAATATATATTCATGAATTTTGATGTATTTTTTAATTACATCACACCTAAGATGTGTATTTTAGACTAATGTTAAATGTTTGGTTTCTAGATATTTTCTCCATCATCCATTTATTATGGAAGGTGGCTAACCACAACTACAAGACACCTCTATGGACTTCCCACTCTCCAATTAGTATTATTAATTTTTTTACAGGTTGAGTTTGGTATGATAGTTCCAGGTGGGGGAGTCCAATGTGGGGTATTTGATGATGTAGTGATTATAGGTTAAAGGTTATGTTGTATGTTTCATGCATCGTAGTATGTGGTTATGAGTATGCTTTCCTTCATGTTCATGATACACTATTTATATGGTTTATTAGAGGTGGATGCAGATGTGATGCTGTTATGATATGATTATGTGTTCTATGGATTTTCCCTGATTACAACATTATATATTGGTCCTATATATAATTTTAAAAAGTAGGGTTTTCCACCAACACACATATGGTTAGAATGGATGAAAGCACAAGTTGTTTGACATTGGGGGTGAGAGAAAAAATCAATGGTGAAGTGTTTGTGGGGATCCTATGATTATAATAATTCAATTATTCTCTTACAATAACTATATGTGATATTTTATAGAGATTCATTGTGATTTTGGGAGATGTGTAGTTTTAAAAATAGGAACATATTGGTTTAATACATTATGTATACAATCATAAGTATTCATTTCTCCCATTTACATTAATGGTCATGTAGAGGAACCTACATGGTATACATGTTTTTCTCACAATATATATATTTCACATGTTATAAAGAGTTTTTATTTATTGAACATAACTAGGCAATCATGGAACTGGAGTTTTTTTTCGGATATTCTTCGTTTGATTTTTTCAGTATATTTTAGTGATTCGGGTATTAGGATATGGAATTATTTATTATATAATATTTTTGGTTATTTTCTTATTTTGTAAATGATATTTTGTCGATAAATATTTATACTATTATATTTTATTCCTAAAATATATTATATGGGAAATTTCACTCATCATCTATTTCATACCATTATTTTTGGTCAACAAACTAGGGATTAATAGAGGTGGGCTTTTAGGGTGACTCCTTTGATTCATTCTTGGATTAGGAGGGATAACATTGGAAGGGGGGCATGAAAAAGTTGTATCAGAGCTGACAGTTGAGAGAAATGATGGGGACGTGATTTATTCTCTATTAGTAATTCTTGGAATTATATTTAAATTGTTTCATTTAAGAATGGTATATTGCATAGTACTTAGAGACCATAATTGAAATGATAATTTAATTCCTCACATTACCCAGTATACGGTCTCTTAGTCTACCGAATGGTTATGTGAAGTAGTACTATTACTAGGGTGTATACCTATTAATGTTTCATCCATTTTATAATTTTCTCTTTTTATAGAATGATATTATCTTTGTTATTAAATAAAAATAAATATATATATTTTTATGAATTCCATTCTACTAGGATTACGTAATTGTCTTATTTTTGTATCATATGACATGATCTTATGTATATTAAGACAATGTACATCACCACCATCATGGAAAAATAATTTCATGAAACATTTTTATTTTGGGAAGTTAATTGATGCGTTTCCATATTAGACAATGGCTTAGTGGTGTGAACATATTCTATTTATTTGTGTTCTTCCTAAAACTATGTTTATTCTATTTTGTAAAATTTCAATTTTTCGGGAGTATAATTTTGTGGTGACATGGAACTCAAAAAAGTAAAAAAATTAGTTATGTTAAATTATGAACAAAATAAATAATTTTTTTATAATAATTTTGATGATGTGTTTGTAGTAATTCGGGATTTGATAAAAAATCTATAGGATCATTAAGATAGAAAATTTAAATTATTTTAACTTCAAATATAATTATATATGTATGTGTTAGGTACTATAGTTTTGAATATATTCTCATTAATACAAAACTGAATAATAAATATTGATTTGAAATACTTATTTTGTGATAGTTGAACTATTAATATCCCACTTGGACTGATTTCTTGTGTTGGTTAAACTATTTAACCAAGATTAATTTTCTTAATTTTAAAAAAATTATTTTAATTTTTTCCCAATGAGGGATATGTTTAATTTTAAAAATTTATTTCATATTTTAGGATAATAGTTTTACTATAGTAGTTATTTTTTTATTGAATATTAATATCATTGTGATTTAAAATAAAAATTATGACTTGATGATAAACATTTTGTTCTAAAGGGATATTTCCAGAGTTACACATCAAATTTATTTAAGGATGATTATTTTTCCTCATAAATGTGTTTAATGAAAAATAATGTTTTAAAAACTTTTTATTTTATTTTAATTTCATTACATGAATATTTTATAGGATAAAAATTATATACGGTGTATGAAGAATTGTCAACATTTACTTGAGAATTCATTTTGTCAATATGTTTATATTTTTATCTTATGGAAAAGTGTATCGTTATATGTTACTATTTTTAATTATAATTTTTTTAAAATTTATTAATAATTATTAATGAATTATTAATAAAAATAATTGAAATAGTGATATTATCTTTTTACATTTTGTTAATTGTGGATTTACCATTTAAAATGACATATTTTTTATACTATCTTGGATACCCTTTTTAGTACACAGTATAAGAAATATCACATGGCTTTCTGTTTTCTTAATGGATATATTATTAATTTTATAATATTATACTATATAAAATGTTATTATCCTATTATGTATTATGATACTAATTAGCATGAATGTAAGCTAATTCAGTTGGACTAAACTAGTTATGATAAGCTCTTGGGAAACTGATTTAAATTTTAGTATATTGATATCGATAATACTTTTCTATGTTACATTTTTATTCCTGTAGTTGGATAAATTATATTATATAATTATAATTCATTTCAAGGAACTAATGTTTGTAAAAGAAGTTTTTAGATTCCTTTCAAAAGGGTTATTATAACTGATTATTGAAATAAAAAAAAATCTATGAAGATTGGGATTAAAATATGTTGAAAAAATATTACCAAGTATTTTTCCTTCGAAGGATATTAGAAGGAGTCTTGAAAGTAGTTTTTGTACATATTTTTTCTAGAAAAGGATTAAAATCTATTGTCAATAGTGTTAGGTAATAAATTTTAAGATTTTCTGGAAGAGTTTCATGTTACTTTTGAATTAATAAAGACCCCATAAAAATTTGGGGTTTCATTAGTTTTCGGTCACTCCATGGTGTGTCTATGACACGATGAATGATATATCACATTTAAGGGGATGGATTATATTAGGGAAAAATGCAGCATTTATCATGGTTGAGTCTTTTCATCATGTGTAGATTCCTGATAATAATGATGGTTATGTTTGTTTTATATGCGTCTCTTGCAAAAATTTGTTGTTAGGAGGTAACAATACTCTCATGAATTGAGGAAAAACTTGGTCATGCGGACATCCTATATATTTAATGTTTTCATAGGGTAGGATGTATTTTTTTGTTATGGTGTGAATGGGAAATAGGGGTCCTAATTCCCTATGTTTTTACATGTTCCGAGGCCTCGATGAAGTGGATGATTGGTTACAGGGATATTTCCTTTTTTACTTATGCATTTTTTACAAGATCTATGTATGAAAAATGATCTCATTTTTCTATGGAAATGTTTTTCATTTTTTTATGATTTATATGTGAATTTCATTTTCTTCCAATGCAGTTCTGTTTGACTTCTTCATTCCTTTCATTAAGAATGTTTTTTAGTAATGGATTTTCCTCTATTAGATAAGTATGTATTGATGAATGTCATGTGGATGTTGATGTCATAGGATATTATCATCCTGAACTTCTTAGGTGATGGTCGTGTTCATGTTGCATATATATCTCTGATATATGTCCCATGGTGAGTTTTTTTGTGAATTCCCTTCACATTAAAATCGATTAATTTTTATTCACATGGAGGAGAATAGTATTTGATTTATCTTGTGTATATTATCATATCCTTATGGCCTATTCCATAATAATTCTAAGAGATCAATGGTGTCATAGACACTTTACATAATTTTTTGCATCTAGAGGACTATCACATCATTGTAGTGGG
This sequence comes from Viscum album, assembly GCA_963277665.1. Taxonomy (NCBI): domain Eukaryota; kingdom Viridiplantae; phylum Streptophyta; class Magnoliopsida; order Santalales; family Viscaceae; genus Viscum; species Viscum album. Next base: position 268,932,291 of record OY728142.1, on the reverse strand, counting down.
AATGGTGTTGTAATTTGATTTCGATAAATAAGTGAGAAAACATTAATCTATTCTGGGTGAAAATTATGGAAGGGTGATCATTTTAGAGCTTTTCATGTGGAACTATTCACAACATTGTGAAGGAATACATTATGGGTGTCTTTTCTGTGTGATTTTTTCATTTCATAGAGGTATCGTAGAATTTTCCTCATTGTAATGGTAAGACTGGTTACCTTTATATGAGGCATATCTTAATATTGTTATTCACTGTGGGTTGTGAAATTGATTAAATTTATAATTTAATTTTTTTTCATAGATATTCGACAAGAGAAAATGATTATTGTTGAATTCCCTTGTTTGAGCCATTTCCATGGGTGTTGGGGAAATTTGATGTAGTAGTCGAATAGACACTATGTATCATGTGAGGTAGAATTTAATGGAGAAATAAGGTTTCTATGTTGTGTTCTATAGAATGGAAATTTGAAATAGATACATTCCTTGAAATGTTCCATTTTGGTGTCCATGTTTGTAGTTGGGTTATGATTCTGGTGCCGCATGAGTGTAGATGGATTTTATTTTATGATATTCAAAGAGTTTTGTTATGGTGTGTTTTGTGTGAGGGACTAATTCACGAATTTTGTATAGCTATAACAAGATATTAAATAGAATTCTTATGGGTAGGTTCGTGCACGTATCTCCTCAGTTGGGATACGTTGAAGATGTCATGATCCTGGTGAAACTGTGGTGAAAGAACTAAGTGGTATGCCACCTCACCAACTCTTCTAAGGATCTGGAAAGTTTTAATGAATCTCGGAGATAACATTCTTGCATCAGCCAAATACCTGAAAACCTCATTGTGGTGATACCCGTAGAAATATGTGGTCACCATACTATAACTCTAGAGGTCTCCATCTTCTATCAGCATATGACTTCTACCTGCTCTGTGATGTCTTCATCTGCTCCAGGATGATCTGCACCTTCTCTGTGGTAGCATGTACCATCTCTGTCCCATGAGCGCTGACTCCCCAGGGTTATTCCTACACAGAGGTGATATGAAAGCTCTCCCATATAATGCCTCAAAAGGTGACATCCCAATAGGGGAGTGATAGTTGTTGTTGTATAAAAAATCCACCAATGGTAAGTGATCCTCCCAGCTGCGACCGAAGTTAAGGACACAAGCACGGAACCTGTCCTCGAGGGTCTGAATGGCCCGATCAGTCTGACCATCCGTCTGAGGATAGAGGGCAGTGCTATAATGAAACTATGTACCGAAAGATTCCTACAACCCCTTCCATATCTGGGAATTTAAACATGTGTCATGATCAGAGACAATCGTCGAAGGTACTCCATGTAGCCACATAATATCCTGCACATAGAGGCGTCCCAAGCTCTCCACTAAACCCTTCTCTCTGATATGTGGGAAGTGGGCCGACATGGTGATTCATTTGACGATCACCCAGATCGATTCATGGCGTCTGGTTTTAGGTGGAAGTCTTGTCATGAAATACATGGATATCACATCCCACTTCTACTCTGGGACCTCTAAAGGCCGATCAAAGCCTGCTGGTACCTGATTCTCCACCATCACTTGCAGAAACGTAGGGCATCGAGAGACAAACTTTGCAACTGCCTTCTTCATTCCTGGCCACCAGTGTTGTCGTCAGAGGTCTTATTATATCTTGACCACTCATGGATTTACCACTAGAGGAGATGTGTGTAACTCTCTCAACACATCCTCCTAAAGTGACATTGCTACCATGGTACGTCCTCTAAAGAGGATGAAGTGCTCCCCACCTTCAAAAAATCCATCAGGTGCATGTCCTGTGGATATCTGAGCACGTCCTATCTCGTAGTAAACGTCCCCACACTTCACCTCCCAAACTTGCTGAAGAATTGTGGGAGTGACTGTAAGAGACTGTATAAAAACTTCTTCATCTCTATCCACAAAGGATATCTATAAAGAAGTTAACTGCTCTGTCACCTCACTCAGCAGATGCAGGCCAGACCTCCTGCTGAGTGTGTCTGCTACAATGTTCCCTTTCCCAGGATTATAGAATATCTCAAAGTCAATTTCAGCTTCCATGAGGGGGAGTTTTTCTGGATCACAAGTTACTGGATACACGCTCATATGCATGAGTTTATCCTATGCTTCCTGGGTTTCCTTTTTCACTGACCAAGGAAAACCCAACCCCAACATTGTTGAAAAACCATAACCTCTGTTCCTAATACAGTTAATCTGAGTGTGAACTGTGGATGTCATATCCAAACCCAAACTAATATCATAAGGATTCGATGCTGACACCAAGAGGTTCCAAACGAAACTCTCAACTAAAGGGTCAAATCCAACTATCGGTGTATGTGTGATTATCGAGTCCTCTCCCAAAGGTAACTCCAGACATGAGGGTCAAGTCAACCGTTTAACCGAAAACTCAAGGTCATGTACACGATTCTAGGAATCAATAAATTCTTGGTACCTATGTTTATTGATACAATACGTAATAGTAAACATAGACCATACGTCGAATAATTTCTAGAGCCATTGGGTCGCAATCATTGATCGCATGCAACAACTCTCTTCCCCTGTCATCCAGCTCCCTCAGCCTGGAGGGGTCCACAAAAAAGGGGTTGTTGTAACATGTCGAAAAGTAAACCACCACATGATGCTCCCCTAGCTCTTCTTCCACGTCTACTGCCCAGAAGATTCATCTGTTCATAACACTTCTTCTTCCAGAAACATTTTACATTCCTAAGTCTCTGAGACTGACTCCAGTTTCCTGCTTTCACACTGGTAACATTCACTGGTTTTATCTGCTCAGCCAAAGAACATTCAACCACAAAGGTTCTCTCTAGAACCATAACATAAGTAGTAATGCATAGAGTAATAGTGCTAGCTCAGATTTCCATTAAACACAACTCGCTCAGAAGTTCGTTCACTGAAGCATTGATCGTATCTTATTCATCATGTACCAAGAAAGATCGGTATGCCTCGATGAATACCCAGCTACCATCATGTCGTCATGCAGAAGCTGTAGAAGTTCTACAGAACTCTCAACCACCTCCTCGAGCCAGTCCTCATCCGCCTTTTATTTGGGCTTGCTCGGGACCTGAGGGTTATCTAATGTTGAAACATGTGTAAGGCACTAAGCCTACATGTTTCCTCTTGTTGTACCGCCAGTTCTAACGGCTGACCAATGGGTAGTGAAATAGCTAGCACAATACCCAAAGGTACTATCTCAGGAAATGTTCCTCATACTAAAGAATCATCAATAATATGACCATCCTCATGTTCACTCACTGAAAAATTCTAGTTTCTAAGATCTCGACCTGCTCTATTGGTGTCCCAACTTGACGGGAAACTCTAGAAACCGCATACATCCAGCCCTCAGCTGCATGGGAATCTATCTCAGATCAAAACCTTAGAGGCCTCTACTGCTGGAAATGGTGCAACACGCTCAGTCGGCGTGCACCGTCCGCCAATGAGGCTGGTTGTATATGCTACCCTAAAAGTGGTGGTTCTGTTGGTACACCACCCGAAGGTGCCAACATTGTAAGAGGGCCCTACATCGGAGCCTCATCGCATGGTGGGATATCAGTGCGTACAAATCAGAGAACTCTAACTGGATGTCTGTGGGGAGGCATCCTGAATGAAACATATGCGACATTGTCAAAACATTATACCTGGTGAGCTGGCCTAGTAAGATGACTTAAGAAATCACAAGGTAAACACACACGCAATTAGTGTTTTCATGCACTGAGTTAAAAATAAAATGTCAGGGTCCCGGTGTGTGGATACGTCGGCTTCCGCACCAACTATGGAATCCCTGATCTAAGAACCTCACTCACTACACTTAACATTATTTCTTCACAGAAAAGATCAGAGTCCAATGTTTTGCGGTACAACTTACTCCTCTAATACCAATTTGTCATGACTCGTCCCCCAGGGCCCATGCAGTGACTACCCCAAGCCCACCTTATATAGGCCAGGGGATGGAGACTAGAAACAATGGCATAATTTCCAAAAACTGGGATGGTATTGCATTTATAAACATTATAAAAAAACAACAGAGAACACAACTAGATATGAAACACTAAGTAAAACTTTATAACAAATGAGTATTGAAATGTAAAGGGGCCGGAAATACAAGCCCAAATGTAATGTATAAGGAAACATGAAATACATGTACAAATGAAGAAAAAAAAAGTTGTTGGGTCATCCTGTGGGATTCATACATGAAGGGTAGGTACAGATAGCATCCTCAGCAATCCACACTTGTTAGTCTCCTCAATGTACGGATTCGTCGTAAGGTCCATCTCCAAGTATCGTCCAGTCCCAGTACTCTCAGACTCAGTCAGCGTTGTCCTTCGTCTGCATCATATACAATGAGGTGCTGGAAAAGCCCGTGAAGGGGTGAGTATAATGTTACTTAGTAGGGACCCCAAGACCCTCAATGTCTCACAAAATCCAACAAGGATAAACCCAAAATTATGAAATCAATAGAAACCCCACATAGGTATATGACCATACATATACCTAAGTTATCAAGTAATCCATCTCAATCATGAGGTAAACACAAAAGTTGCAGACTCAGCTCACACAGGTGTACAACAGATGTAGAGAGTTAGAGATTATTAGACGAAGCCACTGAATCATCTACTCTATTGAACCCACGTAGGATCTAGGAATAGTTGTCAGAGCTGTCGAATCCACATAGGATCTAGGAACAGAAGCCAGAGCAGTAGAACCCATGTAGGATCTAGGAAGAGTAGTCAGAGCTGTCGAACCAACGTAGGATATTGGAACAGTAGTCCGAACTGTGAAACCCAAGTAGGATCCAGGAAAAGTAGTCAGAGCTATCGAAACCACGTAGAATCTAGGAAAAGTTGTCATAGTTATCGAACCCACATAGGATCCAGGAACAGTAGTCAGAGGTGTCGAACCCACGTAGGATCTAGGTATAGTAGTTAGAGCTGTCGAACCTATGTAGGATTCAAGAAAAGTAGTCAGTCCATGTAGGATCCATTTTTCACAAAGTAGCGAGCCACAGGGTCCCTGTACAATGCATGCTTGATTCCCTGAGGGTCCACTTATCAAGCTAAGTGTCGATCCATCAACTGTCACAAAGGCCCACGAAGAAGTATCTCAATGGTCTGCCACATCAAAGAGGTCTCAATGCAATAGATGGCGCATTAATCGGACGCCCGCCCTAAGCGTTGTTAGCCACTTAATCTTGGGGGCCCGGTTGGATTCATGTACAATCCAACCTGATCATATATAAACTATTCCCTAAACAGTAGTAGGGTATTGTAATAACCCAAGCTTCCACGGTACGCTTCTCTTTGAATAATATAGTACCATGTGTTGTACGCAACATCGAGTTCTAACACACACCACACCCAATCAAACAAGCCGTTATGAATAGTAATACCCACTTTTTGAACTTTTATAATTTTTATCATTCAAAATGGACTTCCTTTTTGGATTTGGAATATTGAAATTATCTTAGGGTGAATTTTTTGTCTTTTTCTGAAAACTGTCAATTTTTGATGAATAGTGAAAAACACTTAGTTATAGTTTAAAACCGAATTTTTAGTTAAAAAATTATTTATTTTATTTAATTTTATTTTAGGTAAAAATAGATACATAATACCTATATAAGTTCAATGTAATTCATTGGATTTCGTTTCTAATAATTTTAGATATATAAAAATTTTATTGAACTTTTCGTCGTCTTTTACCCATCTCCAAGGATAATTCGCAAATTCACATAAAACGTAATTTTAACGCTTCTGTGAGTGCAATTTTGAAAATTTGAGAGACACAGTTAATAAAAACAATTAAAATGTGATTCAATATGATAAAAATAATTTTTTTAAAATAGTAACTTTTTACTTTTATTTACCATGGTTAAAAGTAAATATGGTAATTAAGGGTTAAATGATATTAATATAACGCTAACACATGTCCTAACTCTATTGGACAAGTGTATCTTGACAAAAAACAACCATAGGAATAAAATATTATCATTTAGGTCCACTTGGATTAGATTAGGACATTTATTATTATTTAATTCAAAGAAGAGTTAAAAGAGTTAAAATCAATGTTTAATAACTAAATTTTTTTTATTAAAGGTTTATACAAAAGATAAATTTGATTTTAAATATTCATTACAAAGATATTATTATTTCTGTCAAAATTTTATTTTATTTTTTATTTTCAAACTTTAAATAATTTAATTTATTTATGATACAATGATGATGCAGTAAGTACCGTATTAATGAAATATTAAGATAATTGATATTATAAATACCTAAATAAAGGTAATTTGGGACTTTTTATTAATTAAAATAATATTCTAGGTTAATATGACATATTAGGATTGATTATATGTATTTTTTAAGTAATAATTTTGTTATGAATTTATCAAAAACAAAATACTCGATATTGTCAAAATTGACATAAAAGAGTTTTTAAAACAAATATTATATTATTAATTAATATTATATTCTTAAAAATCTAAGGTTAGGCCAAAAGACATATAGCATGATAGGTGTATCCTTAATGTACCACTTGGTTGTCCATTTTATGTTTATAGTATGTTTATTAACCATATAATATAAAAATACAAAGAGACATGGTAAATGTCAAACTTATTAACTAAGAGATTAAACTAAAATATAAGGTTAATAAAGTGACCCAAACCTGTCTAAAACCAATTTTTTTAGTGGATTTTAATCCATTCCCACCTTATACTCGAAATAAATTAATTTGGTGCCATTTTAAACCGAATATGAATTTATTATAAAATAATAGTTTTAGTTTTTTCTAAGGTGCCCCTCACCCCTCTTATAAAAGGGCACCCCCTTCACTCTATTTCACACCTTCTATGCCATTTGGATCATCTAAACCCTACGAAAATACCCTCTAAAATATCCTCCCTTCATCCTAGAGGCCTTAGTTTGATCAGAAAGTCAACCTATGGAGCCCTTTTGATCAAATAAAAAGGAAGAACCCGAATAAGAGGTAATGATTTCACCACACTCTTTCAAGTTCCTTTCTTCTTCCACTTCCTTTTTCAATGTTGTTTCCATTCTAAAATAATATCTCTAGTATAATATATATATTGTGATGTTATTATAATTATGTTACAACCAAATTCATTATTCTATCCACCCTTTTAATGAAATGTCACCATACGTGTGTACGTACAACTTACCGTCTCCACATCGTGGTTAATTGTTATTCAATACATAATTATTTGGATGGGTATAAAAATGATGTTTATTTGATGTAAATAATAAATATAACATGATAAAGATTCTGTATATATGATATAACATCGAATTATATATTATTTTAATATCAAAATAATGATATTTTCGCTCTTGCGTACGTATGGATTACCTTCTCCACGTCGCGATGAGATTCATTTCCATTTTCACCATTCATCGACGATTATAAAATATATATTACTAATAAGTATATAATATATGACATAATAATTCTACTGGATATATATATATATATAAGTATTTATATACTTACATATATCTTATTCACTTACTTCAGTTTAATACTATATGAAAATGAAAATAGCGTTTATTCGTACGTACAGACTACCGTCTCCATAAATGGTGTTTTCCATTTAATATATATGTCTATTATACATATTTATATTCTAAATATATATGATATATAAATCATGTTTTATATTCTGGAAGTATTTAAATCATGATCTAAGTGATACAATCAAGAGTAACAACTTAAAACACGTACGATAAAGAAAGTGATTATTACCTGAAATATTAATATAACATGGAAATTATTATTAAATGGGTAGTATAAAGTCATAAATTAATAATGTATGACATCATAAATATTAATATGGTTCTGGTATAATTTAATAACATACTATAGTTTTCATATAAGAGGTTAAATGTACCCTCGATTAAAGGAAAGAGCAAGGTAAGGGGTTTTCATCTCACTCCTTATTATCGTGAGATTCATTCCATATTGCCACTTTTACCTTTTTTGTGGTGTATTTACTGCCCATAATTGTATTATTTGTCTAATACAATTTAATTTATGTGTATTTAAATATTCATTGTATGATACTTCTTTCATGGGTGTATGTTTGGTATGTTACCAAATTGGTTAGGTTTTTTTCACAATCTCATCATTATTCGAGATTGTTTATGTGTAAGTATTTACAGGGAATTTTTTATAATCCATGCCCATTTTCCGTATAAATGATTTCAAAATGAATATTTTATGGATTTATGAAAGGTACTCATTACAAATATCAGAATTTTCAATCTTATAAAGATTAATCTTTCGAAATCTTTTTAATTAATGTCCATGTTTTGAAAATTATTTTAAGGATTTATTTATATCGACATTAATGTTTTGAAATGATAATTAATTTCAAATGTTTCAAAGTGGTACGGAAAAATTTTATTCAATAACCTCTTTTAAATTACATCCTTTATAAATGTTTGATTTTTAAAGGATTTTACAAAAAGGATATTTCTCTCAAAAAGTTTTACACATCATTTTCATCTATGTGAGCATCCTTTACTGAATATTATTTTTTATTGAGGTTGATTTATTATAATAAAATCATCCATATTGTATTGAATGAGTTATGATATGTTTGAATATGGAAGTTCTATTTTTATACCATTCATGGTTTATGGTTAATGTATTGACATTTTCTATGTTATTTTTAATACAAATGTTTATGTTATATTTCAACCTTTTCATAGAGTAATGTATTAGACTAAGTAAGTGATGGGTGGAGCCCGCTATAGCTCCTCAACGCACCGGTAGGTCTCATGAGACAACTAGATATGTAATTGGCCGAGGCCCTTTCCCATTTTTATATATGGTTTTGGCGGAGGCCTTAATAATTTTTAGACTTCTTGGCCGAGGCCTTTACTTAATGTTTCCGAATTTCTGGCCTTATACATTCCCTCATTATGGAAAAATATTGATGGTTCATGTGGTCATTCGACTAGTAGAATACCAATGGTTATATTTTATTATGGAATTATTTACTCATCTCATAGTCTTTGCATAAAAGTATTCGTTTTTATTATTAGAAAAGGAACATGGTATCAATTATTCACCATGCTTAATATTTATGTCATTTTCCGTTGTATTGCTTACCCTTCCTGAGCATTTGAGCTTACCCCTTTCTATGTTTTATTTTTCCCAGGATTCCAAGAAGTGTATAATGATTGATATATAGGGTTATGCTAAAGGGAATAATTTTGTTCTCAATGAACTATTTACGATGTGTTTTATGTTTGAAATTTTAATGTAATGTTAATGTATGTAATCAATTTTCCAAGGTTGCTAAACCGATCGGTCCTTCGGGACATAATTCCTTGTAATCATGAAAATGTATTAAAATAATGCAGTGACTCTGGGTAACTGGGGTTGGGGCATTATAGTTGGTATCAGAGGAAGTTTAACAATAACCTTGGAAACTAGATTAAGATAAACTATGAATAGAGCACATTACCCTAAGATAGCCTTTAAGGATTAGTATAGAAGAACTTCCTAGAATTGTGGTAATGTAGAGATTTTGTGAGTTTTCCAAGAAAATACATCCTTTTCTGGATACGAGTAGGTGGAGGCAGCTCTGGCATAGATGTACCTAGGGGTAAAACCCAAAAACACCACTTCGAGCTAGACTCAAATGGGAACTAGTGCACGATAATGGGTCTTGCTGGACTCTTTGTTACGACACTCCTAGGGGATATGCATAGGATAATTATAATTTTCTTTACAAATAATTATGAAGGATATACGAGTATATACCTCCTGAAAGAAAATATTTTTATGGATTATATCCATAAATTGTTCAATTTATGTTATGTATTTTACAAGTTTGGAATTATTCATGGCAATTTATAAACTGACCTAGTTTATAGCATTGTATAAAAATGGAGCCCAGTTAAAGGAATGTTAAGTCAATCAATACATATTATCCAAAGACTAAGAAGGATCATATCTTTCACGATATTAAGCCAACATTAAGAAGGGAAATAGTCTCACATGTATTCTCAACATATGAAGAAATAGTATCACTTGTTAATAAGATAAGTAAAGAATTCTATGAGTCCTATGGATTTGAAGCGAAGCCAAAGAAGAAAAGGATGGAAGAGAGAAAGATAGATACAATGAAGAGGGAAAATAAGAATTTTCCCATATGTGATAACTGTGGGAAGAAATATCCTGGAACATGCCTGAAGGGAATAGGAGTTTGTTAGATGTGTGGAGAAAAAGGACACCAAGTACGTGACTTCATGGGTAAGAAAAATGTTTCAAATGTACAATGATTCATCTGTTAAGAGTTAGGACACTACGCGAACCAATGTCCAAATCATCAGAGTATGCCAAAAAAGATGCTATTGGAAAATAATCAAGTAATGATACTACCTCAGATGAAGATGAATGACTACTTTTCTTATGTTGTTTTTAGAATATTATTTCATTTGAGTGTTGTATCAACAATATACTGGTTATATGAATTATGGAGATAAATAAGGATTGTACCGCAATACTTTTTTATTGTTGATTTGAGATTATATGGTTATAAGAAAAGTGACTTAATAGTGAGATACAATTTTTGTATAATACATGGTTGAAGGAAAGGTAATCCTTAATATGGTCCCGATAATGAGGTAGTGGTTTTGGAATAAGCGATGGTTTATTTGAATAATTATATTAGATAATCCTAACTACCTTAAAACTGATTAATGATTTGTCATCGTTGGAGTTTACAATATTTTTGGATAGAAGTAGTATATACAGTATTCTATAAAGAATAAGGGAGAATGAATGTAATCAATATGGTTTTATGGTAATTCAGGATGTTACCATGTTTCAAAATAATACACGATGAAGGTGTTCACATGTTTTTACAAGGGAAAAAGGATCTTCATTGTGTTTAACTTCTTTATAAATTTTGGACTGTTAGTTTGGATATTAGTATTTTGGATAAGTCTAATGGTTGGAATGGATTAGGTTTGAAAGGTTATTTTGGTATTTTTATAAACGGACAACACACAGACCGTGTGACAACCCGTCGCATCTGACAAAGCTGCGGGAATCGAACCTACAACCATAGTGCGACTGGGATTTATCGTCTACCACTAGACTAAATGAACTTCCTGGATGGTATATCGTAGTTTCCTTTTTAAAATGGTATGATATGTGAATTAAAAATTCATTATATTTAGAACCCTATACAATTAGGATAAATAGAGTAATTTTGAGTTGTATTATGTTTTGGAGTGAAAGATGAGTTTGTGGTAGAAATTTATTAATGGATAAAACACTATTTATAATGTAGGTATATCTCCTTATGATCTTATCCAATCTCATAAATAAATTCCTCAACATTAAGAAAAAATACTTAGAACAAAAACGTTATCCTAGATGGTACCTTAGATCATCACAAATATATGGCATTGTGATTGTTGGCCTATTCATGACCACGTTCTCTACCACTCTCTATCAGATATTGATGGTTATATTTCTCTTCCATATCCATGTTTTCCTACATGTATCACTAGTATGTTTTATTTTTGGTAACCTTTATACTTACCACTCTTCATTTTAAATAGAGGCCTCATTAATCCATTTTTCGATGTGGGATTTCAACTAAGATATTTTGAAATGTCAACCCCATGTTTACAATAATGAAAATAAATTGCGAGGACGCAATTTATTGAAGTAGGGGAGAATGTAACTCCCCATGCATCCACTGTATGCTTCTCTTTGAATAATACAATTGTGCGTGTTGTACGCAACATCGAGTTCTAACACACACCACAACCAATCAAACTAGCCGTTATAAATACTAATTACCACTTTTGGAAATTTTATAAATTTGATATTTCAAAATGGACTTCATTTTTGGATTCGTAATATCGAAATTAGCTTAGGGTGAATTTTTTGAATGTTTCTGAAAATATTCAATTTTTGATGAATAGTGAAAAACACTGAGTTATAGTTCAAAACAGAATTCTTATTTAAATAATAATTTATTTTATTTAAATTTAATTTAGGTCAAAAAAGATACATAATACCTATATAATTTCAATGTAATTCATTGGAGTTAGTTTATAATAATATTAGATACATAAAAATGTTATTGAACTTATCACCGTCTTTTACACATCACCTAGGGAAATTTTCAAATTCACATAAAACATAATTTTACCACTTCTATGATTTGAATTTTGAAAATCCGAGAGACACGGTTAATATCAAGGAGTAAAATGTGATTCAATAAGATAAAATTAATTTTTTTGTGAATTGTTTATTTTTACTTTTATTTTCCACGGTTAAAAGTAAATAGGGTAATTAAGGATAAAAATGATATTAATATTACTCTAACACATGCCCTATTACTATTGGACAAGTTTATCTCAACCAAAAAAACCTTAGGAATAAAATATTATCATTTAGGTCTACTTGGATTATATTTGGTAATTTTTTATTATTTAATTCAATGAAGAGTTAAAAGAGTTAAAATCAAAGTTTAATAACGAAAACATTTTTAATATAAGGTTATACATAAGATAAATTCGATTATAAATATTAATTATAAAGTTAAAAATATTTCCTACATAATTGTATCTTATTTATAATATTTATACATTAAAATAATTTAATTTATTTATGACACAATGATGATGCAATAATTACTGTATTAATGAAAGATTAAGATAATTGATATTATAAATAACAAATAAATGTAATTTCAAACTTTTTATGAATTCCAATAATTTTCTAGGTCAATATGAAATATTAGGATTGGTTATATGAATTGTTTTTGAAGTACAAATTCTGTTATGAATTTATCAAAAACAAAATATCCAATAGTGTCAAAATTGGCATAAATGAGTTTTTAAAACAAATATTATATTATTAATTGATATTATATTCCTAAAAATATATGGTTTTTTCAAACGACTTATATCATGAAAGGGGTATCATTAATGGACCACTTGGGGGGTCGATTGGAAGTTTATAGAATGTTTATTAACCATATAATTTAAAAATACAAAGAGACATGGTAAATGTCAAACTAATTAACTAAGAGTTAAAACTAAAAGATAAGGTTAATAAAGTGACCCAAACAACTCTCAAACCTATTTGTTGAGTGGATTTCGACCCATACCCACCTTATCCTCGAACTAAATCAATTTGGAGCTATTATAAACTGAATAAGAATTTATTATAAAATTATTGTTTATGTTTTTCCTAAGGTTCCCTCACCAGTATTATAAAAGGGAACGCCCCCCCCCCCCCCCCCTTGACTCTAATTCACACCTTCTAAGCAATTTGGATCCTCCAAAACCTGCCCAAATACCCTCTCAACTATCCTACCTTAATCCTAGAGGCCTTAGTTTTATCATAAATCCAACATATAGATCCCTTTTGATCAAATCAAAAGGAAGAACCCGAATAACAGGTAATGATTTCACCACCCTCTTACAAGTTCCTTTCTTCTTCCACTTCCTTTTTCATTGTTGTTTCCATTTTAAAATAAAAAATCCAGTATCTTCTATATACTGTGATCTTATAATAATTATGGTACAACCAAATTCATTGTTCAATCCACCCTTTGAATGAAATGTCACCATACGTGTGTACGTACGACTTACCGTCTCCCAATCGTGCTTAATTGTTATTCAATACATTATTATTTGGATGGGTATAATAATGATTTTTATTTGATGTAAATAATAAATGTAACATGATAAGGATTCTGTATATATGATATACCATCTAATTATATATTATTTTAATATCAAAAGAATGATATTTTCACCTATGTGTACGTACGGATTACCGTCTCCACGACGCGATGAGATTCATTTCCAAGTTCACCATTCATCGATGATTATAAAATGTATAATACTAATAAGTATGTAATATAAGAAATTATAATGCTACTGGATATATATGTATTTATATATATAAGTATTTATGTACATACATATATCTTATTCACTTACTTCCATTCAATACTATATGAAAACGGAAACAACGTGTATGCGTACGTACGGACTACCATCTCCATAAATGGGGTTTTCCATTTCATATATAATTATATTATAAATATTTATATTCTAAATATATGTGATATATAAATCATGTTTTATATTTGGGAAATATTTATATCATGATCTAAGTGATACAATCAAGAGTAACAAGTTAAAACACGTACGATAAAGAAAGTGATTATTACCAGAAATATTAATATTACATTGAAATTATTATTAAATTGGTAGTATAAAGATATAAATGAATAATCTATGAAATCATAAATACTAATATTGTTCTGGTATAATTTAATAACATACTATAGTCTTCATAAAAGAGGTTAAACGCACCCTTTATTAAAGGAATGTGCAAGGTAAGGGGTTTTCATCTCACTCTTTATTCTCGTGAGATTCATTCCATATTGCCACTATTACCATTTGTGTGGTGTATGTACTTACCATAATTGAATTCTTTGTGTAATACACATTAATTTATGTATATTTACATATTCATTGTACGATACTTCTTTCAAGGGGTGTATGTTTCTTAAGTTAGCAAATTGGTATGGGTTTTTTTCACAATCTCATTATAATCTGAGATTGTTTATGTGTAAGTATTTACTAGGACATTTTTATCATCCATGTCCATTTTTCATAAAAATGATTTCAAAATGAATATTTTAAGGATTTATGAAAGGAACACTATATCGAGATCATAATTTTCAAGATTTTAAAGATTTATCTTTCTAAATCTTTTTAATTAATGTCCATTTTTTCAAAATAATTTTAAGGATTTATTTATATGGAAATGAATGTTTTGGAATTATAATTATTTTCAAAAGTATCAAAGTGGTATGGAAAAATTTGATTCAAAAATCTCTTTTAAATGACTTCCTTTATAAATGTGTGACTTTTAAAGGATTTTACAAAAAGGATATTTCTCTCAAAAAGTTTTACTCATCATTTTCAACAATTTGAGCATCCTTTACTAGATATTATTTTTGATTGAGGTTGATTTATTATAATACAATCCTCCATATTGTATTGAATGAGTTATGTTATTTTTGACTATGGATGCTCTATTTTTATACCATTCATGGTTTATGGTTAATGTATTGACATTTCTTATGCTAGTTTTAATATGAATGTTTATGTTATATTTCAAACTTTTTATATGACGAATGTATTGGACTTAGTAAGTGACTGGTGGAGCCCTCTATAGCTCCTCGATGAATCGGTAGGTATCATGAGACTACTAGACGTGGAATTGGCCGAGGCCCATTCCCATTTTTATATATGGTTTTGGCCGAGGCCTTAATCATTTTTAGACTTCTTGGCCGAGGCCTTGACAAAACGTTTCAGAATTTCTGACATTATAAATTCCCTCATTATAGAAATATTATTGATGGTTCATGTGGTCATTCGATTAGTTGAATACCAACGATTATGTTTTATTATGGAATTATTTTCTCAGATCATATTATTTCAACAAAAGTATTCATGTTTATTATTGGTAAAGTCATGAGGTATCAAGTATTCACCATGCTTAATATTTATGTTATTTTCTTCTGTATTACTTACCCTTACTGAGTGCTTGAGCTCACCCATTTCTATGTTTTATTTTTCCCAGGATTCAAAGAAGTGTATTATGATTGATATGCAGGGTTAAGCTAAAGGGAATAATGGTGTTCTCAAGGAACTATTTACGCTGTGTTTTATGTTTGAAATTGTAATGTAATTTTAATGTTTGTAATCTGTTTCCCAAGACTGCTAAATCATTCAGTTATTCGGTACTTTATTCCTTGTTATCATGCCAATGTATTAAAATAATGCACTGACTCTGGGTAACTGGGATCGGGGTGTTACAGGTATACTGAAAGGGACCATGAAGCTACATGATTAACAGTTCTGCTAACGGTTCGTCAAACAGACGTTCGGTGCCAACGATATGGCCAAATGAAAGTGAAGGGTCGGTAGTAGGACCTGGTCTGGTCTGACCCCGCTCGGACCGACCCGGCCTGACTTATTCTGGCCCGACCCAATTCGGGCGACCCGTACTGACCCGTTGGGTTCGGTCGGGCCCGTTGGGCAGGTCGTCCCGTAGGTTTCGGCCCGACATGCTGGGGCCCGCCCAGTAGGCTTTGAGGGTGGTTAGGCCTGGATGGGGGCCGTGTAAGCAGCTCAGCTCAGTTGAGCAGATCCAGTTTGGCCCAGAGCGCCATGAGGGACGCGGTTCAGGTGGCTCGTCCCATGAGACCAGGGCTGGTTCTGGTGGCCCCGCCAAGGAGGCAGAGGCCGGTTTTAGTGGCTCAGAGGTGCGGGACAGCGTGGTTCGGCTGGGGTGCACAGAATGTTGGCGGCGGCTGGGTGCCGGGAGACACCGACCGGTGCAGTTAGGCCAGGGCACACGAGAGGCCGGCGGCGTCTGGGAGCTGGTTTGCGCGGGCCGGCCCGGTTCGGACAGGGCGCACGGGAGGCCAGCGGCGGCCGAGGGCTGGGAGGCTTGGGCTAGTGCGGTTCGGCTGGGGCACATGGGAGACTGGTGGCGGTTGAAGCACCGCGAGGGTGGAGTGGGTTGCGGAGACTGCGGGTAGAGAGGTCTTTTCTTGTCTCCTTTGTCGCCTTGTCGTTTCCTCGCCATGCCGAAGAACATCACAAATGAGATCGACAGAGGGAGTCGGGCCATGCTTGTTTGGCCCGCACCCTCTGCGTTTAGGGTGATAGCTATCGGTTCATAAGAATGAAGCACAACAACCCACCCACAAAAGGAAATCATCCTCATACTCTATTTTGTAAGAAAGGATGAACGAGGCACTAAAATGAAATTAAACCCCTACCTTGCTCGTAGTTCGTCGACTGAGTCACGAGGTAAAATATGGATCGTTTCAAAAAGACGGACGTCAGTGTGATCAGCGTTTTCCTCGATCGTCGGTTTTTTTATCAGTTCATCATAGTTGAAGATGTCCTATGTCGAGGAAGGTTTTGAGGAAGAAATTCAAAGACGCTGCTCACCATTGTTCTTCGTTGGCGAGAGATTTTCTCCCTAAGCTCTCTCTCTTCTCCAAAATTCCACCAAAAGACAAATTCCAACCAAAATAAGAGATTATGTTTATCTATTATTTAATTTTTGACAAAAAATTCAAATTCACTCATTAATTAAAAGTGTTTTCTCAATTAATTAATGAGGAGGATTTGGATCATTAAGTGTTAGGAGAGTGGAAAAAGCTCCCCTATACTTAATGGAAATTTTGAGGGTTTCAACCCATTTATGGGGAGTTTCAAGGGGGTTTAAAACCCATTTGGTTCCCACCATAATTAACATGAAGTCAATGTTAGGTTTGGGTTGGACCCACCACCGTAAACTCTCATTGGAGGTTAAGGTGAGGGGGTCCCCACCTGCAACTTCCACATGGAGGCTTTAACCAACAAAATAAAAATAAAGCTACACACCTTTATTAGTATTTAATTCATTCACTAAAATACCAAAAACTAAATTTTATTCTCGACCCACTACCATAGTGGTGAATGTCTCCTTAAAAATGTATTGGCATTTCATGTTCAACGGTGCCCTCTGAATTAAATTCTGAGCAGCGGTTCAAAAGTTACAAAATGCTGCTTGTGTGTTCACTGAACGTACCAAACAAAAGTTTGGAAAATTATTATCAGTCACCCTCGACCCACATCAGTTGAGGTTAGGATCTTCCTAGGTGAAAAACACCGCAAAAAACCAAACGGTACTCTCAGATTTTCAATCCGAGGTAACATTTAGAAGATATTATTTTTTCATTAAAATAATTTTCACATTATTATTTTATTTGCAGCCAAAAACTAACATTCTCTGGTGGCCCACGCCATCCAAAGATAGTGTCTTCATAAATGAAGAAAACCCCCAAGAGTTCAGCGGTGGAATTGGAGTTTTAATCTGTGTTACCATTTCTGAGTTATTGGCATTTGAAAAAATAATATATGTTTTTTTAATTTTTTTATTTATGATTATGCCATTTTTGAATTTTCTCACAGGAGACCCGCGCCGACTAATATTAAGTCACACCATGGGTAAACCCGCCATTCTAAGTGCAACGATGCCCTTAGACTTCTGATCTGAGTTAACGTTTAAGAGTTATTCCACTTTTTTCAGGAAAACTTCTTAAGCACGTTAACTTAAGCTCAGGAAAACTTCGACAGATCATTTCGGGCACTCCGGGCCTCGGAATCGTGTGTTGTCAGATTCCGAGGACTTGTAAATTTCAAATATATTTAAAAAAAATACATTGAAATGCTAGGTCTTTATATAATTTGTATTTATACTAGATAATATATTTTTTAAGAGAAATAACTATTCATTATACTTATTTTATATCAAATTGTAATTAATTTATTTATAATATATTATTAATATTATCACTAAAATAAATTATTGTTTTACCATAATATTTTAAATTATTTAAATAAATCAAAAAAAATTGTGAAACATATTTTTATTCCAAAAATAATTTTCATTATTATTATCTATAATAAAGGAATTTCATTCAAATTAAAATTGTAATTTATTTTCATTATATAAATACTTTATAAAGTGGTTACTCTTATTTGTAACCATTAATTCAGTGACTTGGATTTAACTATATTTTTTTAAATTTTTTTACTAAAATAAATTTTAGTTTAATTATATTTTCGTGTTTTATTTTGAGAATGCTATTGAACACATTGACATTTTTAAAGGAAAAAATATATTGAAATTTATGGGTGTAAAATCCACCCTTCCCAAAATTAATTAAATCCTCACATTTTGACTCAGAAGATCGTAGAACATTATATTGGTAACACAAAATTATATATACACCATTAATTGATTATAGTATTATTTAGGATTTGGAATGAGATTTATCTATATGAATATTTAATGTAAGTGATTTATAAAGGGAAAAGGCCAATTTTCAATTTCATGTAGCATTTTAATATGGGAAGAACTTTTAGGTCTATAATAAATAACGTCCCAAAAACACTAAAGATTATTTATATGATAATCATACAACAAGGTGTTTTTTAACTCAATATCCAGTACTGGTGAAAATATTCATAACATAAGAAATTAGGAAATCCCTTTTAAAACACACCATCTTATATACTAGTAATTTCATTGGTTTTTGTATATTCTCTTGGTATTTTTGACTATCTCCCTCATTTACTCATGGATTAGGGTAGCGAGTCATATAATTCCCAAACCCCTTTCTTTTTTGGAAATGTATTTTTGAACCCACTCTATTTTCCCTACACTTGTAATTATAATGAATTTTATCTGAGAACATATATAATTTACATTATCCTATAATGAGAATTCCCCATGATACTTTCAATAATTTTGATATATTACTAATTTTATATTCATTACATTATTGTCATCATAAATAATTGTATAACAAAACTGAATATGTATCTTCATTGGTTTGTTTGTGTTTATAGATATATTAATGTTGTTAAACCTATTTTCTGATTTAGGGAATATAATAATAATAAGGTTTATCACTTGGATACCATTCTGATGGGTTTTTCATTGAGTTAATCATTTTTTTGTGAACATTCAACTCTTAATAGTTTATACCATTACTAGGTTCAAAATATTTAACATGATTGTTATTCAGTATAATAGGCCTATAATAAAAATTATAATAAAATTAAACCTCAAGAAAATTATCATTATAACAATATCATGATATCATATTATTATTATTAAAGGATCCAAAGGAGTATTGAATGTACGGAAAACACCCAATTTAAAATTTTGGGTTCATATTTATTTTTAAAACACTAAATCATGGCATATTTAATATATATTTCGTTAAAATAAATTGATTCACAACCAATAATGTAGAAAAAAATTAGAGATGGTACATTATTCATTTGAAATAACTGGTTTGATTCAATTATATTCGTAATATCATTGATCAATAGAAGAAATCAATATATCCTCTATATCTTGTTAATGTGAACCATATCACATATATTGTTGATATTTGATTCCCATATTCTAAAGTGGGAAATCTAAGAGCTTTATGATTACCCTTTCATCATGTGAACAATACTAAATCAATCGAGAAGATCAGATCAATTTGAAAATGTTTATTCCTCAAAATCGATGACTATGATCTTGAGAGAAGTTTAAATGAGATATTACCTCTCTAATTTCGTCCAAATGGTGGATCTCACAATAAAATAATCTAAAATTATCATTTATACTAAGATTATACTTTCTAAAATTTATCTTTGGCCCTTGTAAATTAATAACCTTCATTTAAGACCCTTTTACAAATTTATTACTTAATTAAAATTGTCACAAATTTCATAAATATTTTATCACCCACTCTTAACATATTACCATGCTACATGATAAAATAAAAAAATGGAATATATAGATAATTAATATGATAATGAACCTTAAATGTTATATGATCATTTGAAAAATTATATTTTATCATATTCAATTTTATGATCAATCAACATTTCAATACCTTAAAAAATAAATTCAATAATTATTATTCTAGTCATCATTAATATAATTGAATTAATATTTCTTACAATCCATCATAATCATACCTTCTTTATCCCCTATACATGGGACCCACTTTTTCCTAAAAAAACTCATCCCTGAATATGGAACATGTGGATATAATTATTGTGTTACCCTCAAGGTCTTTATAATTATTGAATTTATTCTAACATATAGAAAAAATATTACAGTAAATCAACCCATTCTAGTTCTGAAGATGATATCAAATTTCATATCTATGAATACCTCCCATAGACATGTTCTATGTTATATAATTTATTTGACTCTTGATATATTATAAAGATGGATGCACACTCATGTCATCATGTATTTTATAATTAATTATTTCAATTTCATATATTTTGCCTAACCTTCTTGAACTATGTCCCTATATTTATTTAAGTTACAACAATCCTAAAAAACTTGTCCCATGATATATCTCTTCTTCAACTTTGAAGCAACAAATTATGTCTTGATCATTCAACAAATACCATATCACAAATGGAAATCCAAATACAAGATATGTCAATATAACAAAAATTTTATGGATTTTCTATTAAATAAATGTAACATAATAAATGTTAGGTATAAAAAAAGATCACATGTGTAGATAACATCACACATGCATATAGAAAAGAAAATCCATTGAATCCTGAAACATGTAGTGTTCACAACAGAAGGTAAATACAGATTACCTCAACTACACTAGTTGACCAAGTGAGAAAATCCAGATAATAAATTTCAATTCATATAATCCCCTATCACATGATAGTTATACATCATCTGTGTCCCATCAATATGATGAATAAAGACCATCAAAAATATATTATAGATTACTATCACAATATATTGAGGTTATCATTATATATGGGAATTGATATAACAGTTTGATGTGACATTTAAATTAAGGATATTACCAATTTAATCGTGTGTGTATATATATAAACACTATTAAGGTATGAATAATCACAAGTATATATCAAACTCTATACATGTTATAGTAATCAAAGTATATAAAGGATTTGGGTCAAGGTACCCACCAACAACGCTATCACATTCACTATATCAAGCAACTAACATTTTAACCCACTAGATATTAATTGAGTATGATGCTTCTATACAGATATTGATCTATTCAGGTTTTCTTCCATGATATCCCCTTTGGTTACTATACAAACAGTTACTTCACATCGTGGAGTAAAATCCCACTTGAGATGAAACATTTGAAGTATATTATTTGTCCTATTATATGACATGGGCTCCTTCACACCAACATGAAACTATAAAATAAAAACATTTTATTAGATATCATATGTTATATGAAACACAAAGCTTAAAACCCCATAAAATTTATTTATTTAAATCTAATCTCTTAGATGTATTGTGGAACATGCACCCCCCAAGTCGAAATAAACTGTAATAAAGTATACTTATATAACTTGTCCATTGAATTTGAGGGTAGGAATAGTAATGAATATGTTTTGAAAATTTTATGTTTTACATGCGTAAAAAATAATCCATTGGTTATCAATTTATTAAAAAGAATACCAGAATCATTTACAAGAAAAATAATTTCTTTTTAAAGAACATTTTTTAAAGTATGTTTAGTATTTATTTGTACATATAGTTTAATATTAATATTCTCCAATTATAGAACAATTTATTTAATAAAATGAAGTTATTTTAAAAAAATCATATAAAAATGTATGAGAGTAATTTTTTTGGATTTTTCTGAATTGTTTCTTTATTTTTTGACGAATACTAAATAATAATGTTATTTATTTAAACATCCAATTATATTAAATAATTCAGAAGTTTAGATTAATTTTTAAATATGATTTGAAGTAAAATTAATTCTATTATATTAAAATTAATCCAATTTATATCATTTATATCAATTTTATATTGAATGCTGTTATTAAAAATTTATACACATATGATAATTTTCTCATTCAAAACCCACATTTCACCATGTCTGTGGGTATAAGTTTGAATATAATTCTACCACATCAGTTAATTGAATTTGGAAAAATTTATTTCCATTTTGGAATCAGATTAATTTTTTTTATAAAAAAAATTAAACTTAATATTCTTACTATATTGAATAGTTAAAACAATACAAAGTTAGTTACTATTGTTGTGGTGATAATGCATTTACAATGGTTTAAACTAAGAATATAATAATTTAAATGACCTGGACACTTGTAAAAATTATATTTCATTGACATATTTCGACCTTATATGTCCCCAAATATTATATAATGCCATTTTGGATAATTTTTCATGTGATTTTTTTATCATTTCAGATATTTTTTTGGATATTTCCATGTAATTTCCAAGAGGGAATCCATTCCCTTTTTATAAGAGGGAACTCACAACCTGAACATCTCCACGGCTAAAAATAAATTTTTTAATAAATAAATCTAAAAATATACCACCCTGACATTCTTATAAAATTTTTACATAAACATTTCTTCAAATAAATTTAACAATAGAATCCCTATGTAGAGATACAACGAAATTTTCTCTAAGAGAATGTAATTGAATTAAAAAAGATTATAGGTTTTCTTTTTTATTTTAAAAAATTAATTTATGTATTAACATTTCAAAATTAATAACACCATTATCTACCATGTAATTCTATTTTATTATTTTTATGAAATATTATTTACCCATATTCCATTGTATCAAATGAAAAAAAATTTATCCCTCATGCATACAACAGACTACCACCTCGTGAACCTATTTTTTTGGTTTTCCATCATGGAATCACATGTGTAGTCATAAAGATTCATGTAATGGATATATATAATACATATAACATAATATAAATTCTAAAAAATTAATATATTATCCACATGTACAATTTTCAGCCATTAATGTAATGATATGATCACTCATGTCTGCATAAAACCCACCATATACAAGAAGCATTATGTATCATTTTCCATGTATAACTTTCACAAATAGTTCAAAAATGTATGTGATGAGTAAATATAACATTAATATAATTAATATAATTTTTTATATGATGGGTATAACTCCCGGTCGTATGAAAAGAAACTTTTATTACAAAAATTGCATGATAAAACAATAAAATTAACACCAGAAACTATGAAAATGACAAAACATTATTAAGAAATAGTTGATAAACTGCTATAATTAGATACAATATTTCATAATGAATTTTAATTTAGTTCAGGAAAAAATTAATAACATGACTAAAACTATAATAAATGTTGTTAATTCATGTTCAACCAAAAGGGAGTGTAAGTTAAGAGGCTTTATCTAAATTTCCCATCATTGTGGCATATTATATTGTTGTTCCCCTAATATTTTTTATATGGTGTATATAATTTAAAATTGACACGTAATATCCTGAATAAATAATAATTCTATGAGTTTTATGTTTTATGTTGATTTTATTTCTTTGGGATTTAACATAATTAATACAATGTGTTAATGACTATGGTAACACAATTTTTTTTCATTAAGTTCAATTACATATTTATCATCTTTGATATTATAGGATTATGTGTTTAATTAATTTTGATTATATTATCTTGAATTATACATTATTTTTGTATATTAATTGGTCATTTACAAAATTTATTATTTTATTAATAAAAAATCAATGTTTTGATCATTGTATGAGTTTATATTATAATATAATTCTAATAATGATTAGTTAATCATGAGATTCAAATAAAAGAAATTATTTGATAATTTCCTTATAAAACAATTTATTTTTATTTTGACCTAGTTATTCATGATTTTTTATTGTAATATTCACATATATTCCACTCCTTCGTACATAATGTATTTAATAATTATTTTGATGAAAAAATAACTTCATTTGTCTCATTGGTCATAAATTAGTTTTCATAGAAATGCATGTATTCTAAAAATGCAATAAAAATGATGTTTACATTATATATATTATTTATTAAATATATTATCATCCATTTTTTCTATTTAAAATATTTTTTAAATGGAATATTTATGTCATTTTCAAAATATGGCTTGTTTTGATTTTATAAAAATTGGGAAAGGAATATTTTTTTAACATTCTCAAAAAATACATAATTTACTACAACTAGGACCAATACATATTTTATATTTTTAGAAGGTTTATTTATATGAAAAATATTTTCAAAATGTTTTGTGAACATTGTTTTAAATAATTTTGAATGTAAAAATTTATTTTCTTCATGAAAAAATTTAATATCATTTTTAAAGTCTTTCTATTCACTAATGAAAACATAAATTTATTGTAATTATGATCCACAAATAAAATGTTATATTATTATCATACTTATTCATTATTTGGATAATTTATAAACATTTTGACTACAAAAATTACTGACATTTACTTTCTATATTTATTTTTTTGCAGCCATTAACACATCTTTGAAACATTCACACTATTTTGATAATTATTCATTAAATTGTTCTTAAATAGAAATAATATTTTTACAACGGATATGTTCTATTCCTAATAAATATATCATTTATATATATATATTCTCATAAATATCTATATTCATTATATTATGGATATGATTATTTCTAAAACTGTATACCATTTCTACAAAATATTATTATGTATTGAAGGTTATTTGTTTATCTGGGGAAGTATAGATAAATAAATATTCTATAATAATTATGGATATTATTTATGTGGATCAATTTTCATGAATTATATCAATTATTCTACATATGAAGAATGATTTATACATTCAGTTGAGGGTGAAACCATAAATTATATAGACTCATGATTATTAAGTTTTCTAATGAGGTGAAATAACATGTAGTATGAAATGGGAATATAAATTTATTTTTAAACCATCATGTGAATTGAATTGATTATATATGTATCATGATGCCTAGAATTTTGACATCCAATAATTATACAATTCCTTTATTGAGAATTTAGTTATTTTTATCAATGATATTTTTGAATGGATATTATGTTTGGATACATTTATTTCATAGTTACTTAGTAAATATCATGTATTTTTAGTTATTTACCTTTCTATATTGATTATGCCTTATCTATTCTTAAAATTCAATATAATTAAATGGTATGTGCTTCAAATTTTTTTCTTTTCAATAATGATTATTCATTATATATTCAGGATATTCATGTTATTTAAATGGAATGTGTGTTCTTTTGTTTACCATTCTATATTGATTATTACTTATCTACTAAGGATGTTGAAGTTATTAAAATGGAATGTATGTTAAGTTATTTACGTTGTAATATTTTTTATTCCCTATCTATTCGTGAAAATAAAGTTAATTATCTTTAATTTTTGTTCAGTTATTTTTCATCCTATATTGATTATTCATTATCTATTCATGATAGTATTGTTATTTAAATGGAAAATTAGTTCGATTAATTATTTTATTTTTTGAGTAGTCATTATCTATTCATGACAGTAAACATATTTAAGTGGGATGCGTGTTTAGTTATTTACCTTTAAATATTAATTATTTGTTACCTAATAATGATAGTAATGTTATTGATTATGTGTAATGTTTGTTTATAAATTTACATTTCCTTTTTAATTATAACATATTGATTATTATTTATTTAATCATAATTGAGTCCACATTATTTAACTCTTTTTAAGAATTTAATCTAACCAATTTTAACATTTTCCGATGATTTTTGTTGTATAACATGATTGATATGAAAGGATATTTTATGTGGAATAATTTAATTCTTAAAAAAAATATTTTTTAAATTTTTTTATTCAAATGTAATATTATAATAATTTATGATTTTAGTATACCAATACTAAAATAATTTCAGTCATTTGGTGTGTAAATCATTATATCTAATTCTTATGTAATAATGTGAGACAACTGCTCTATGCAACTAAGGTCGTGGACATTATAGTTCATATTAGAGGATGTTTAGAGGAAACCATAGGAACAATATTATAGAAAACATAGATTATAGATTGTAAACTTATTATATAATTTAATGACAGTCATATATAAACATAATATTATTTTTTTAAGGATGATAATATATAATTTTTTATTAGAAATAAATGCATGTATGGTTAAAACATGTGGGCATGGTTTTAAAATAGATATACTTATAGGTAAATACTCTAAAACGACATGATTAGGCATGAACTACTCATCACATGGTGCATGATAATAGTCCTTACTATGCACATCATTTGACACTCCTAAGGGATATTCTCGGGATAATTCATATTTTCATTAAAAAAATTATAAAGTATTTGAATAGACGATTTCTTGAATGAACATGGTTAATCCTTATCTATCTTAGATTACAAATAAGGTGTCTATAATTACACATCATATAATAAATATATGGTTTTTTGACAATTAATTTGGTTTCTCACACTATTCATGTTGGTTTTAGTTAATTGATGGAACTTCTTGGAAACACATTAAAATTGATTATGAATCAAAATGTGGTTACCATGGGGATCCAAATGGGATGATAGTAAGAGTGAAGTATATTTTTATTATGCCTAATTAGTTGTCCTGAATTATGATAACTAACATATTACTTGACAAACTCTCAGACTCACAAAATTAAATGAGGATAGATTTCCCTACCAACTTATGTGGTGGATAACATGGATGATAGAAGGGAATATTTTCTCAATATCATAAATTTTTAAAGAGGAACCTATAAAAGTGTATCAATGTAATGGGAAAATATTGCAATTGTGTAATAAAATAGAATAAAACAATTAATTGCTATTAAAAAATGAAGAGTATAATGGATGTAAATATATATCCTCTTAGAGATCCATTTATAGATCATGGTCTAAAATGTGGAGAACCTAAGAATTATTTGAGTAAATTTCCTCTTTTAATGTTTTAACCTTAAACTAGTGGATATCCAATGTTGAAATAAAATACAGTGAATATTTATCTGTTTGTATTAAATATTTAAATTATAGAATTTATTATACCAATAATATTTTGGTTATTAGTATCAAGAAACATCATTGGATTGTATTAAATTTAAATTATATATTTCATCATTAAATTAACATTTACGGATACCATACTCGGATATGATTATAATATTGATTGTAATTTTAGATTCATAAACACCCCAACTGATAATTTATGTGGTTGGAATATTACATGATTAAATCAATTTTTGTAATGAATAATTGTAATAAAACACATTGTTTAGTATTTTAAAATTTTATATGAGTAATAATCTCCTAACATATTTGGTGATAATAGTAAAGGTATTTCTAACCATTTAGTATTTTCATATATTTGATGTTTCATAAATTATAGATAATCAAAATTTGGCAACATTATATGAATTATATTAATACGGTTTTGGAAAAAGGATGCCACACATGCTGTGTGAAATCCTATTGCATTCACTAAAGGCCAAAGGTCCTAAACACATTACTGATAGATAACAATTGTGTAAATTTTACCACGTTATAATATGATTGTCTCTTTAACATGTTATTGTTTTTACATAAAATGTTTGAAAAATAAATATTACTAATCGACTAATGATATTACATTTTTCGTTATGAAATTAAGGTATTATATTTAATAACATGTTCTAACAATATTGGTTTGTGAAAATAGGTAAAGACGTACGAAAAAACTTGTCACTCTTTTATGAATATCATTATTTTTTAAAATTCAATTTTAGTGTAATATGAATAACCAATTTAATTTTGGTTATTCATTTATGGAATTAAGATATTAATTTAAAATTTATCATAGAATAACAAAAAGATAACATTTTACTTATAATATGTAAATTTATCATTTCTGTATAGTTTCCAATATTATTATATGCTAAAATAATTCCACAACATTAGGAAAATGATCTTGAAGCAAAAATGGTACCTTATTAACATCAAATATAGTGAATAAAATTTCTTGTTAAATAATCATAGTTACATAGTTTTTTGTTCCTTAACATTCCATTAATCATTTTCAATAATGTTATCAATGACCTTCATCATTGTCTATAACTATATATAGTTTTCATTAATGTCTTAAAATTTTTCATTCCATAACATTTCTCTTATATTGAAATATATTTATATTTTTTCCACATTGAATATGTAGATACCATTATATTTTATTAATTTGTTGATATTTTAACCATTTTTACGAGGATTGGTTTCAATCAATGTAATTTTATATATCAAAGCCTTGATTTATGATAAGAAGATAATTTTTTGACGTTTTAATTTATTAATGGTGGAGGGAATATACCACTGAAAAATAATAAAAGAAAACTATTTAATTTGTTATCTTCTGTTACATTCGGAATTTATCATATAAATCCCATGAAATATGTTTCTATAATCTAAATTTCTTTTATTTATTTTGGAATGCGAAATCCTAAATCTAAATGAAATTAAATATTATATATCATTATAAACTAGATATTGAATTGGTGGGAAAAAATGAAGTAACTAAATTATGAAAATTATATTTTTCAAACATGTGAAATAAAATTCCATTTTTGAATATTTATTATAAATAAAATAATAAGTAATTAAAAGAAAATGAAATGTATTGTGAAAAACTATATTTCTCTAAAAGACAGTATAGTTATTCATTGATCACATAATTTAAAATGTGTGTATACCAATTTTAAGAAAATTATTTGATAAAATAAAGCTATCTTTTCTAATAATAATATCATAACTATCATAGGGGTAATTTTATTATTATTTCTAAATAAATTTATATTTCAATTAAACGAGAAAAATACTTATTTTTTATGAATAATAACTTTTGTTTAAATCATTATCAAGGATAATGCATATTTAAAATTATTTTTAACATAATTTTTTTTTCAATTTCTATACAATGTGTCTAATATTGGTCATTATTATCAATTTAAATTATAAATTTGATATTAAATCCATCCATGCTTATGATAATTTTCTCGTCAAATTCTTGTCTTTATATCATGTCTACACATATAGTTTTAAATTGAATTCTACCACATCTAAGAATTGAAATTTGAAAAATAGATTCCATATTTTTAATAAAAATAATTTATATTATCAAATATGTTCAAAAAAACTTTCACCATAATTAATAGTGAAGCAGTAAGAAATTAATTATCATGGTTATGGTAAAAAATGGATTGCCGGGGGTTAAAATATGAAGATAATTATTAATATAACCAACCAACTTGTAAAAATATTATTCGATGAACATATATCTGCATGGTCCTTAAAAAAATGAGTGTAATGGAATTTGGAATCATTTTTTAATGTGAATTACTTTATCATTTTGGATTCTTTTTCGAAGTTCCCAAGTAATTTACAAGAGGTATTCTTGTTAAAACTTATAAAAGAGAACTCACTCCCTTCACTTTTCTACACCTCCTGATCCCATATACTCAACCAAAACCAGAAAAAATACCTCCCCAAAATTATTATCCAACATTAAAAAATGTTTTCATTCCAAAATACTGACCCTAGGGTCCTTAAGAATTGATCCATTGATATTTCTCAAAGAAAAAGGTAATTGTCTTTAATAATCTCATTCATTTTTTCTTCTTTTACGACAATAAATTGTATATTTACTCTTAAAATATAACAAAAACAACATCTCCCACATAATGAGATGGTATTATATTTATGAAATAATATTCAACCATCTCACACTCTATCAATAAGAGAACAAATCAATCATGAATATGTATAACCAACAACCATGTCACGAACATATGTCAATTTTTTTCCATTAATGAATCACATGTATAGTCATAATGATGAATATTTTGGATTTATGTGATAGATAATAAATTATATTATATTTTATATAGTTAATATATTTTAGAATTTCTAACAATTTTCACCCATTAAAGGAATAATATATTCTCCCATGCATACGTATGAACTACTCTCCCCCCAAAGTGATGTGAATAATTTTACATGTCTGTCATTCATAAATTAAAATGTATCTAATGATTAAATATTAAATTTATATGACTAATATAATTATTTATTTTATAGATATATATCATATACATAATAATTCGATCTATCATTACAAAACACACTTGACAAAACAAGACACTTTATACATGAAACAGTGAACATAACATAATATTATTAATAAACAGATGTAAATATGATATAAAAGCATCATATAGGATATAATAAATATTAAAATAGTAATTTATTAAATTAATAAAATTCGTAAAAATATTAAGCCTGATGATAAATCATGTTCGACGAGAAGGATGTGTGAGTTAAGAGACATCGTCTCCATTTCCCTTCATTGAGACATATTTTATTATCATCTCCCTAATTTATTTCATTTGATTTACATAATTAACAGTTTATATGTAATATCCTGGTTCCTTAAAATATCATGGTATTTTATTTTGAAATATTAATTTTTTCATCAATGTGGATTTAACACAAATTTTACCAAGTGGTAAATTATTTCCTTACCCATTTACATTTCATTCGGTTATATTGCTTCATCATCAACATTAATATTCAAAAATTTTGAGTGTAATGCCTTTTTTATTTTATTTTTTTAGTTACACTTTATTTTTTTCTACTCATTCAAATCCTTCATCCATCGATTAATTCTAACTTTTACATTATAATTGTTAAAAGTATTTTTTCACAATACCATTTGTGGGATGGAGTAGGACTCCCAAGAGGGGGTGAATTTAGTTGGAATCAAAATTTGTTTTAAAAACTTATTGAAAAATTCCCCTAACATAATATATAAATACACTATTTAAACAAATTTCCAGATTTATAAGTTTTTTGAATGATCGATTAATTTCTCGAAGGATTGATTAATTATCAGTTAAAAAATTTTAAATATTGTTATGAATTTTAATGTTATTTAATAAATAAAAACAGTTATGAATTCTAATTAATATTAACCATCTGGGTAACATTTTGTTTTCTTAAATATGTGTGAAAATAGAGAACAATATTTGTAACACATAGTGGATAAAAACAAGATGTTCAATCTCAATCATAGACCTAGTCCTCTCAGCATAGTGATCACCATCCACCAAGTAGTTTATATTAATAAGCATGATCCACACCCAAAGTCAGTGTTCACAATACCACACAAGTCAACCTTGGTCAACTATAACTCTACCATTATTATTTATTGGAATGAAAACTACCAAGAAACACAAGGACCGGTTCCACTATTATAATTGGTTAAAATAGTGTATAAAGATGAGTGAGTGAGGATATCTTGTATCCTCTATCTTAGATCTGG
This sequence comes from Viscum album, assembly GCA_963277665.1. Classification (NCBI taxonomy): domain Eukaryota; kingdom Viridiplantae; phylum Streptophyta; class Magnoliopsida; order Santalales; family Viscaceae; genus Viscum; species Viscum album. Next base: position 268,900,436 of record OY728142.1, on the reverse strand, counting down.
AGACAGAATGTGGTTTTTATACAAACACACACTACTCACAAGAATATTAAGAATTCATAAATTAGATCATAAGTAATAATAAAATGCTAAGAATGTTATGTGTGATTTATATAAAGCATATGGACTTCATTGGTGTCTAAAATGTGATTCTCAACTCCACTTATGAAAAAATAAACTAAAACATAGTGTTTTTGGTGCATTGGGGTTATGTTTTCAGGGAGTTGAGATCCTCCTCAATGATGTTCTTCACCAGTATCTTCTACTGCAAGGATGTTGGGATTTATAGTTCACATCAAATCCTTCAATGTTCAAAACTTGAAAAAATTTGTGTTCTTCTTGTATATTATTTTCTTCACATTGAATGTTCTCTCAATATGGTTGTTGTGTTTTTTTAATTAGATTATTTTTTTATATATTGAATTGTTTGAAAATCGGCATGATCTTTAAAGTGATCTCTTCCCTGTACATCATAATGGTGTCTAACAATGTATACAAAACCCTGATATGGACATTAATATAATAAGTAATGATGAGATTCATAAATATGAATGTTAGAAAAAATTTAAAATTTATGATTAAATAAAATTTAATAAGGTTGATCGGTAGGTCATTCTTTTGGTAGGTTGATGTGTCAGTAGGTCCTTCTATCAATAGGTAGGTCTGTCTGTAGGTCCATCTATCTGTATGCCTATAGTCGGTAATTCATTGTAGTTAGTAAGTTGTTCTATCGGAAAATTGTAATATTAGTGGCTCGGATTTTTATTGGTGACTCAACATTTCAGTAGCTCATACATCTATGAGTGAACCATTTTTCGGCATCTCATACTTTTTTCGGAAACTCATCTATCGGTAGCTCATATTTTTGTTAGTGAATCCTCTGTCATTCTCTCATACTTATTTCAGTGACTAATCTTATGGTAGCTCATACTTTATTTGGTGACTCATTTGTCAGGAGCTCCTACTTCGATTGATTTTTTGTTTTCTTGTCATATATCATGATCATTAACAGAATATGTTAAACTTATAATTGAACATAGATAATCATAATTAATAATATATTATTTTATAATAGAATACATGATTATAAATTATTTTACATGATTTGGGAGCATTAATATTATAGGGCCAATAATATATCCCTTTTCAAGAACCCAAATCATGGAATTATAATGAACAATCAGTTGATTCATAATGATCAATGTAGTAATTCTTGATTGCTATCCCCTTTACTATTTTTCGTCAAAAAAATTAAAGGGAATGATCCAAATTTCATTTTTCATTATTATGAAAATGGTAAAATAATAATTCCTTCTACCCATTTTATATAATAAAAATGAGTAAATTGGATCCAGGAATAAAAACTAATGAAGAACATCAATAATCAGATCCTTTAGAACGAAATGACGAGATAATATATTTTGTAATCAAGTGAAATTACATAATGAATTACATGAAAAAAAATACAACAAGTCAGTCCTATCTATCATGATATCCTAACTACTTATTCTTACAAGAATAGTCTATAACAACTTTCCCTTATCAGAATCTATAGGGGTATGGGAAGTAGTTGTTAATGTAGTGTTTATAGGATCAGAGTGAATTTTGAGAGGAGGAAGAAGAACTCTATAAGACACTAAAGGGTTTAACATGAGGCTACAATAGGGAGGAGGGATAGTAAAATACCTAAAATGACATCATAAATTAACCTAAAATATTGACCAGGAGAGATTTCCATAGAATTGATGGAGACAGAAGGAGATGCGGTATATTGGAGAGTAGTTCTGAGTGGTGAGGTATCTCTTAAAACAACAATTTTACTATGCATATAGAGATAAGTATTGGTAATGTTCATGAAATCCACAATAAACTTCAATCAATATTCAATATCATTGGTTAAATCTTCTTTGACTTCCAAAATATTTTCAATGGTAGGAGTAAACTCTTTTGGTAGAATCACCTAGTCAATTAAAGCCTATGTCAATTGAGAAAGTGTCATATTCTCAACTACATACATGAAGTGGTTGTTGAGATGATGCTTGGTGTGTATTCTCTTGCAATAATAATTCGATTTTATGGATACTTCTTGTAACACCCCGAGCTTCCATGATACGCTTCTTATTCAATAATGCAATAGCTTGCATTGTACGCAACTTCGAGTTCTAAAACACCGCGACTTATCAAAGTAGCCATTATGAATAGTAATAACCACTTTTTAAAATTATAGAAATTTTATATTTCAAAATGGACTTCATTTTTGGATTCGAAATATCAAAATTAGCCTATGTTGAATTTTTTGTATTTTTCTGAGAACTTCTATTTTTATGAATAGTGAAAAATACTTAAAAACAACTTTTTTAATAAAAATAATTTATAGTGATAAATTATACTTTTTAGTGGTTTTAAATTATAATTAGAATATATTTTTACCATTTTATCCAATGGTGGTCATTAGAATTAATTTAACATTGAAATTGGACATAAACAATTGCCAATCTTTTGATATAAATTGTTTCTTAAAAACACGCTATTTGTTGTGACAACGGGAATTAATTATAAAATTAATTAATGCAACTTATATGTTTGGAATTTTTTAAAATAGACAACATTTTTGAATTCGGAACATCAATTATAGCTTAGGGTGAAATTTTGGCATTGTTCTGAAAAACATCAATTTTTGATGAATAATGAAACCACTAAGTGGTAGTTAAATAACTGATTTTTCGTTTAAATAAAATATTACCACTTCTGTGATTTGATTTTCATAAATCCGACATACATGGTTGTCATTAAGAAGTAAAATGTGGTTCAATGAGATTAAAATAATTTTTTGGTGAATAGTAACTTTTGAGTTCTTAATCGCGATTAGAGGTAATTAGTGTAGTTTAAGGTACAAATAATGTTTTAATAATGTGAGATGAGAATGACACTTGTCCTACTCCTATTGGATGATTCATGGCCGACCAAGACAACCCATGGGTCAACTTGGGGACCCCATGGAGCCACTTTAGTTGGAAAATGACATTAATATATATTTATTTAATGTTAAAATTAAATTGACACAAACATGAGTTGTTTTACTAAAACAGTTTTTAAGTGGGGTTACACAAGTCCAAATTTTGACTATAAATATTAATTAGAAAGATAAAAAGATTTCCTACATCATAGTATATTTTTTTATAATTTTTAGACATTAAATAAATTAAATTATTTATGACATCATTATGATGCAGCGGTGACCTCATTATTTAACGATTTAAATAAAATGAGAAGATAATGCAAAATCCAAGGCATACACTTGTCCAAATCCTATTTGATGTGGCGATTTCGAAACCTTATCACCTTAGCCTCGAATTATAAAAGTGTGGGACCTTTAGAATCCGAAAAGCATTGTGAAATAATGTAACATTTCAATCTTTCCAAAAGTGCCCCTCCTCTCCACTTATAAAAGGCCCCCACCTCTCCCACCTCATTTACACTTTCAAGCCATTTGTCTCGGCCAACCTCTGCCCAAATACTCTCCCAACTTCCCCCTCTTACTCCTAGAAGCCTCACTTTGGGCAGAACTCTTCCCAAGGAAGCCTTTGGCTCAAATAAAAAAGAGTTACCCGATTTTTAAGGTAATGTCTTCTCTAATGTTGTTTTGTTTTATTTTGCTTCTCCAACCCCTTAAACTCTTTTCATTCATTTATTTTGTAACAACACTAGTATCTAAAATATACTGGGATGTTGTTATGATAAGTATTTGGTTTACACTTACACACACCTTCGTCTAATGGTTAATGAACATATTGTTTCTGTGGGTGGCGAAATACTGCCCCACGAAACGATGATTGTTCAAATTCTTTTAACACCTATAATGGTGGCCATTTTGATGACACTATTTTCATATATGATATATATATTATGTTTATGTTTTCCTTATGCTTCTGTATTTCTCATTTATGGCATACTTTATGATTTCCATTATGGGTAAAACGCGATAATTTCATTTTAGGAAGTGCGGACTACCGCCCCCTCAAAGTGATTTGAATCGTTAATGCCATATGTGGGATGTATAAAGGATGGAGTAAATGTTATTATACACTATATTATACTGGAATTATATTATACATTTATATCATTTTGATTTAGTTCCATTAAATATGAAATTGAAATGAAAGTAGCGTTCATGCGTACGTACGGCTTACCGTCTCCATGAACGGTGCATTTCATTTCTTACCTCTAAATGTTACGTAATATTATAAATGAATGTATATACTGGATATATAAGATATATATGACATCTAAATCATGAATATAATTTGGGATATAATGGACATTCTACCACATGAACAACTTGTAATTATAATAAGTTTATTGTTGACTCAAGTACCAAAGATCGACAAAACGACCATTATTAAATTAAATAATTACATAATGTTCATAACATTGTAATGAGTGATATAAAAAGGATAATGAAATTGAAAATGGTTCTTAATAAGGTAGATATTAACTCTAGTTTATTATTCAGGAGGTTAAAGAAAGGTTGAGTCAAGTCGGACACAAGGTAAGGGAACTTCTTAACCCAATTTCTATTCTTTGGGTTAATCTCCTACTTTCAAATTATGTCATGATATTATTATGTCCTATATTGTATTTGTACATTATTTATGTGTACTTATAGTGAATACACATTATAGATGTACTTTATTTAAAAAAAGATGATCTTTTTAAGGACTTCGTCTCAATCTCCTTTCATTGAGGCATATTTGGTTTTATACACAACTTTCTTTTATACGGTGTATAAACCCCTTTGACATTTATGTTTATTCAAAAGGAATCTTTTTTATACGAAGCTTTTTGAAAAACAACAAAAGGGAATGTTTTTCTTTCCGTACTTATGCGGCGACAATGACTTCTCCGCCGCCGTGACCATTATTTGAGTTTCGGCTTCCTCTACAAGGCATCCTTTTTTTTAATGAAAAATAAATACAAAGTTTTAACTATCTTTTATTTTGGTATTGAAAATGGTTTTAAAAGCGTTTTTATTATATCAATGTGTTGTATTGATATCTTGTGATTGAAATGTGGAAATGATATGTTTCCGTTATGCATGTTTTATGTGATACGATTATGTTATGGTTTATGATATGTTTAAACCTATTCATATGAGGAATGTATTGGACTTAATAAGTGACGGGTGGAGCCTACTATAGCTCCTAGATGCATCAGTAGGTCTCATGAGACAACTAGACGTGGAATTGGCCGAGGCCCTTTCCCAATTTGATTTATGGTTTTGGCCGAGGCCTTAATCATTTTAGACGTCTTGGCCGAGCCCTTGACAAAATGTTTCAGAATGTCTGGCATTATACATTCCATCATTATGAAAGTGGTTATTGATATTTCAGGTGATTATTCGACCAGTAGAATATCCATGTGAAGAAATGAATGGCATTATCTCATTTTACTTTTTCCATATTATGTTGATGTTCAAGTTTAAAAGGCTTTTGTTTTAGTTATACATTGCCTTAAATTTTTTTGTTTATTTATGAATGCTTCCGCAATATTGTTATCCTTACTGAGCATCTGAGCTCACCCCTTTCAATGTTTTAATATTTTCCAGGATGTGAAGAAGTATTTTATGAATGACCTGCAGGGATAGTCCGAAGAGGATAGAAGTGTGGACTATGGAGACTATGTTATTATAGTTTTTCACTTTGTGATGTAATGTAACATTTATGAATGTATATAGTGTTTCCAAGGCTACTAAACTAATCGGTCATTCGAGACTTGATCTTTTGTGATCATGCCGATGTTACGAAGTAATGCACCGGCTCTGGGTAGCTGGGGTCGGGGCGTTACAGTTGGTATCAGAGGCAGTTTAGTACTAACCTTGGGATCTAGATTTAGATAAACTCTGATTAGAGCACATAGCCCAAAGATAGACTTTGAGGATTAGTATAGAAGAACTTCATATAATTTTGGTATTATAGAGGTGTTATGAGTTTTCCGAGCAATACATCCCTGTCTGGATACGAGCAGGTAGAGGCGGCTCTGGCACATATGTACCTAGGGGTAAAACCCGAAAACACCGCTTTGAGTTAGACTCGAACGGGAACTGGTGCACGACAATGGGCCTTGCTGCACTCTTGGTTACGACACTCCCGGGGGATATGCTTAGGATAATTCTCATTTTATTTACAAACCACTATGAAGGGTTATGAGTACATACTTCCTCAAAGAAAACATTTCTTTTTATGATTATGGATTATATCCATAAATAGTTCAATTTATGTAAAGTGTTTAACAAGTATGGAATTATGTATTTTGATTCATAAACTAATCTAGTTTATGCCATTGTTTAGAATTGGCGCCTAGTGGAAGGAATGGAAACTGTATCAATGCACGAACTCCGTGTAGGGATTGCCCTCCTGCTCAAGATAATTATTGTGGATCTGGAGATACAACTGGTGCTGATCAACTTATTACCATACTGGGACAACTCACTCAGGTTGTGAATAATAACCTTACTCGTATGGAGCACCCTGATCTGCAACGTGGAGGATCAATGCTAGATCGATTCATGAGGCAACAACCACCAACCTTCAATGGGAGTACAAATCCTATAGTAGCTGAGCAATGGATAAATTTCTTAGAGAAAATATTCCATGCCTTGGGGAGTAGTGAAAGGGAGAAGGTTGTCATGGCAGTTTACCGCCTCACTGGAGATGCCGATCAGTGGTGGTCGCTGATTCGAAACACAAAGGAAGATGATGACGTATCGAATATGGAATAGAGGGAGTTCAAAGAGCTTTTCTTAGAAAAATACTTTCCGCGTGACCATCGTGCAGATATGGAAAGGCAATTTCTGAGTTTGAGGCAGAAGGAGGATGAGAATGTCGCATAGTATGAGGCTAACTTTACAAGGTTAGCGAGGCATGCTGCCGATTATATACGTAACCCAAGGAGAAAGATTGATCGTTTCTTTGATGGGTTAAAACCATTTCTCCGTCGAGCTTTAGTATCACAATCCTTCTCATCATACAAAGATATTGTCTCGTGTGCTATCAAGACAGAAAAGGAATTCTCTAAGTCTTATGACAACAAAGTAAAGCAAGAGAAGAAGAGAACGGTGGAATAAGAGACAGATAAAGGGAAAAAGGGAAAGAAGTATTTTCCATTATGTGATAATTGTGGGAAGAATCACCCTAGTACTTGTCTAAAAGGAATGGGAGTTTGTTATAAATGTGGAGAAAAGGGTCACCAGGCTCGTGATTGCAAGGGAAAGAAAGAGGCTATCAAAGTTGAATGCTACAATTGTAGAGAAATGGGGCATTATGCAAATGAATGTCCTAAGTGTCAAGGAAACTTACCTCAGAAAAGGCCAAGGGATCAAGGTCAATCTTATGTTGTGACTACAGTTGAAGCGGAATAATTAATGTATTAGTGCTTTTGGACTCAAGGATTATATTCTGGTTATAAGAATAATGTGATATATATAAAGATTATACTGCAGTACTTTTTGATTTCAGTAAGGTTTTAATATGATTAAGGTATTCATATTTTTAGTATGTGACAATAAGAGAAACTAATCTTTGTTTGGGGAATCTGATAAATTGATTTTGGAATTAAGAGACCTTTTAGAGAAAGTCTGGACAGAGGTATTTTGGATAACTATAAAGGTTGGAGTGGATTAAGTTGAACCTTGGATAGTAAATTTAAGGTTAAAATGTTTCTGGAGATTATTCTTGGAATACTATAGTTTTATGAAAAGGACAACCTGCAGGGTGGGGCATAACCCGTCGCGTCGGACAAAGCTGCAGGAATCGAACCCACAATCATAGTGCAACAGGCCTTTATTTCCTACCACTAGCCTACAAGAAGTCCCTGGTTATTACAAATAATTTTACTAATCTAAATGGTATGTGTTAACATTTGGAACCTTATACAATTAGGATAAGTATAATATTTTTGAGGTCTATTATCTTTTTGAGTGAAAGATGAGTTGAAGGTTGAAACTCTAATTGTCAAGCATAAATATATATATATACCTATCTCTTATTCAATGAATAAATTAATTCTTAAACTTTAGTAAAGGGATATTAAAACAAAAAAATGTGTTATCCTAATACCTTATGTCTTGTTGAACTGATGATATTTTAAATCAACATAGATTGAAGGCTTTGAGGCCCTCAATTTGACAGTTGATTGTGATTGATGACCTCAATCACTCCCTACAAATATTTACGTTTTTCCTCCAATTATATGTCTCTAATTTCCACCAATGTTCTCCTTATCGAGATCATAATATGGTGGTGACTTTCTCATTTCCATTTCCCTCTTATTAAGACTAAATTTTATTAACCTTATTTCCGATGTGGGTTTTCCACAAAAGTATTTTCTCTTTTCAACCTATTATTTTCAAAGAAAATTTTCAAATTGCGGGGACGCAATTTATTGAAGGAGGGGAGAATGTAACACCCCGAGCTTCCATGATAAGCTTCTTATTCAATAATGCAATAGCTTGCATTGTACGTAACTTCGAGTTCTAAAACACCGCGACTAATCAAAGTAGCCGTTATGAATAGTAATAACCACTTTTTAAAATTATAGAAATTTTATATTTCAAAATGGACTTCATTTTTGGATTCGTAATATCAAAATTAGCCTATGTTGAATTTTTTGTATTTTTCTGAGAACTTCTATTTTTATGAATAGTGAAAAATACTTAAAAACAACTTTTTTAATCAAAATAATTTATAGTGATAAATTATACTATTTAGTGGTTTTAAATTATAAATAGAATATATTTTTACCATTTTATCCAATGGTGGTCATTAAAATTAATTTAATATTGAAATTGGACATAAACAATTGCCAATCTTTTGATATAAATTGTTTCTTAAAAACACGCTATTTGTTGTGACAGCGGGAATTAATTATAAAATTAATTAATGCAACTTATATGTTTGGAATTTTGTAAAATAGGCTTCATTTTTGAATTCGGAACATCAATTATAGCTTAGGGTGAAATTTTGGAATTGTTCTGAAAAACTTCAATTTTTGATGAATAGTGAAACCACTAAGTGGTAGTTAAATAACTGATTTTTCGTTTAAATGAAATATTACCACTTCTGTGATTTGATTTTCAAAAATCCGACATACATGGTTGTCATTAAGAAGTAAAATGTGGTTCAATGAGATTAAAATAATTTTTTGGTGAATAGTAACTTTTGAGTTCTTCATCGCGATTAGAGGTAATTAGTGTAGTTTAAGGTACAAATAATGTTTTAATAATGTGAGATAAGAATGACACTTGTCCTACTCCTATTGGATGAGTCATGGCCGACCAAGACAACCCATGGGTCAACTTGGGGACCCCATGGAGCCACTTTAGTTGGAAAATGACATTAATATATATTTATTTAATGTTAAAATTAAATTGACACAAACATGAGTTGTTTTACTAAAACAGTTTTTAAGTGGGGATACACAAGTCCAAATTTTGACTATAAATATTCATTAGAAAGATAAAAATATTTCCTACATCATAGTATTTTTTTATAATTTTTAGACATTAAATAAATTAAATTATTTATGACATCATTATGATGCAGCGGTGACCTCATTATTTAACGATTTAAATAAAATGAGAAGATAATGCAAAATCCAAGGAATACACTTGTCCAAAGCCTATTGGATGAGGAGCTTTCGAAACCTTATCACCTTAGCCTCTAATTATATAAGTTTGGGACCTTTAGAATCCGAAAAGCATTGTGAAATAATGTAACATTTCAATCTTTCCAAAAGTGCCCCTCCTCTCCACTTATAAAAGGCCCCCACCTCTCCCACCTCATTTACACTTTCAAGCCATTTTTCTTGGACAACCTCTGCCCAAATACTCTCCCAACTTCCCCCTCTTACTCCTAGAAGCCTCACTTTGGGCAGAACTCTTCCCAAGGAAGCCTTTGGCTCAAATCAAAAAGAGATACCCGATTTTTAAGGTAATGTCTTCTCTAATGTTGTTTTGTTTTATTTTGCTTCTCCAACCCCTTAAACTCTTTTCATTCCTTTATTTTGTAACAACAATAGTATCTAAAATATACTGGGATGTTTTTATGATAATGATTTGGTTTACACTTACACACACCTTTGTCTAATGGTTAAAGAACATACTGTTTCTGTGGGTGGCGAAATACTGCCCCACGAAACGATGATTGTTCAAATTCTTTTAACACCTATAATGGTGGCCATTTTGATGACACTATTTTCATATATGATATATATATTATGTTTATGTTTTCCTTATGCTTCTGTATGTCTCATTTATGGCATACTTTATGATTTCCATTATGGGTAAAACGCGATAATTTCATTTTAGGAAGTGCGGACTACCGCCCCCTCAAAGTGATTTGAATCGTTAATGCCATATGTGGGATGTATAAAGGATGGAGTAAATGGTATTATACACTATATTATACTGGAATTATATTATACATTTATATCATTTTGATTTATTTCCATTAAATATGAAATTGAAATGAAAGTAGCGTTCATGCGTACGTACGGCTTACCGTCTCCATGAACGGTGCATTTCATTTCTTACCTCTAAATGTTACGTAATATTATAAATGAATGTATATACTGGATATATAAGATATATATGACATCTAAATCATGAATATAATTCTGGATATAATGGATGTTCTACCACATGAACAACTTGTAATTATAAGAAGTTTATTGTTGACTCAAGTACCAAAGATCGACAAAACGACCGTTATTAACTTAAATAATTACATAATTTTCATAACAATGTAATAAGTGATATAAAAAGGATAATGAAATTGAAAATGGTTCTTAATAAGGTAGATATTAACTCTAGTTTATTATTCAGGAGGTTAAATAACGGTTGAGTCTAGTCGGACACAAGGTAAGGGAATTTCTTAACCCAATTTCTATTCTTTGGGTTAATCTCCTACTTTCAAATTATGTCATGATATTATTATGTCCTATATTGTATTTTTACATTATTTATGTGTACGTATAGTTAATACACATTATAGATGTACTTTATTTAAAAAAAAGATTATCTTTTTAAGGACTTCGTCTCAATCTCCTTTCATTGAGGCATATTTGGTTTTATACACAACTTTCTTTTATACAGTGTATAAACCCCTTTGACATTTACGTTTATTCAAAAGGAATTTTTTTTATACGAAGCTTTTTGTTAAACGACAAAAGGGAATGTTTTTCTTTTCGTACTTATGTGGCGACAACGACTTCTCCGCCGCCGTGACCATTATTTGAGTTTCGGCTTCCTCTACAAGCCATCATTTTTTTTAATGAAAAATAAATACAATGTTTTAACTATCTTTTATTTTGGTATTGAAAAAGGTTTTGAAAGCATTTTTATTATATCAATGTGTTGTATTAATATCTTGTGATTGAAATGTGGAAATTTTATGTTTCCTTTATGCATGTTTTATGTGATACGATTATGTTATGGTTTATGATATGTTTAAACCTATTCATATGAGGAATGTATTGGACTTAATAAGTGACGGGTGGAGCCCGCTATAGCTCCTCGATGCATCGGTAGGTCTCATGAGACAACTAGACGTGGAATTGGCCGAGGCCCTTTCCCAATTTGATTTATGGTTTTGGCCGAGGCCTTAATCATTTTAGACGTCTTGGCCGAGGCCTTGACAAAATGTTTCAGAATGTCTGGCATTATACATTCCATCATTATGAAAGTGGTTATTGATATTTCATGTGATTATTCGACCAGTAGAATATCCATGTGAAGAAGTGAATGGCATTATCTCATTTTACTTTTTCCATATTATGTTGATGTTCAAGTTTAAAAGGCTTTTGTTTTAGTTATACATTGCCTTAAATTTTTATGTTTATTTATGAATGCTTCTGCAATATTGTTATCATTACTGAGCATCTGAGCTCACCCCTTTCAATGTTTTAATATTTTCCAGGATATGAAGAAGTATTTTATGAACGACCTGCAGGGATAGTCCAAAGAGGATAGAAGTGTGGACTATGGAGACTATGTTATTATAGTTTTTCACTTTGTGATGTAATGTAACATTTATGAATGTATCTAGTGTTTCCAAGGCTACTAAACTAATCGGTCTTTAGAGACTTGATATTTTGTGATCATGCCGATGTTACGAAGTAATGCACCGGCTCTGGGTAGCTGGGGTCGGGGCGTTACACTTCTTCTTGTGTAGTTTTATATCCTTTGGAATAGAATATCACCATTTCATAGATTTGATCATAGTTCATGATAATCTTGTATAGAAACTCTTATTCAGATCCACCGATCATTGTTTGAAGCTCTTCTCTGATCAAATTTCTGACCATATAAATATATAGAGGGTGCGTAACTAGGGTTGTCGAGCAATTTTCACCTTTCACTATATCTTCGACTTCTTATCTCTACCGATTCATATCAATATCTGGGTTCTGAGGCTAAGAAACATCATTTCTAGAAACTATATCTTCAAAAGACATTAGAACAATATTCAAGGGTTTCATGCAATCAATCATCAATATTTTTTTGCAAGAAACCATTTCAGCCAACTCATTTCTCAGGATCTGGTTATCCCCCACTATGGTTTCAACTACTGAGATCAGCCTAGGTTCTACATAAAAAATCAACCATTCTATCAAAATAGGAATATCACATCCACATAGAGTTGGAAAATATGAATTTTCCGGTTGGCATGAATATATAATTGTTGGAACCACTTTGTGTATAGGTTTGTATTTGTTGTCAATAGTTGTCAATGGAATATCAAAATGAAAGAGATCAAGAAGTACTCCAATAAAATGGATGAATGTAAGCTCACAATGAGGATATCATGAAGTACTCCGATGAAGTAGAGGAGTAGTGATTCAGATGATTGTTGTGATGATCGTAAGTTCAAAGAACATGTGTCAAAGGTGATACATTGTTTACAACAATGAAGAATGAGAGGAGTAATCCATCCAAGGATGATTAAAGCAGGGTGGTGTTTTTGGATGAAGACCATGCAATTCCTCCTTATTTCATAAGAACCATGGGATTTGATGAAGACCATGCAATTCATCATTATTTCATGAGAACAATGGGATTTGATGAAGACCATGCAATTACTCATGATTGTGTGAGAACCATGCTAGAGACTTCTTGACGGATTGAATCACATGGTTTGCATGAAGTTGATCATGACGGTTGATGAAGGAGGCAATGTGCCAATGAGTTGATTTATGAAATGGTCATCCACATCAAATTTTCATAGATGTTGATGGTACTAAAGATATTCCTTAAAAGAATACATATCACTATAGTGGAGTTTGTGATAAAAGCAAAAGAGTTGTTGAAGGATACATATCACCATGAAGAAGTGCTGTTGAGGTGATCGTGCTTGTCGACAAAGTAAACAAACGTCATACAAATTTTTTGAAAAAGGAGATTCAATGGTTACATGTCGAGTTCAAGAGTTGTGGTCAACGATCTATGTTTGATTCAAGAACATCGACAGAGGAATGGATGATCTGGAGGTGGTACAAAAAGAGAAGATAAATGGTGGCGCCGTTTTCCAGTGTTTTCCAAATTTCAGGGCCTCAAAATCAACAAATGAAGAAGAGTGATTTTGGAAAAGGGACTTGCGCGCCATACTCTTGGAGGATAGGAAACTTGCGCGCCATATGTTTTTGAAGATCAGAGCATCAAAATATGGCAAATGGATAAGGGTCGCGCAAGTTTTGGTGATGTCGCGCAGGTGAATTATGTGCCGGGAAGAGGCTTGCGCGCTGACGCCTTGAATTCATTATAACTTGCGCGCCTATGGTTTTTCAAGATCAGAAGATCCAAATTTGGCAAAGGAAAGATGTTCGCGCATGTTTGGATATTGATCGCGCAAGTGCCTAGCAGGGGCCGAGACTTGTGCGCCGCCGCGCAGGGGGTCCCGTTTGCCTATAAATACTAGACTACCCCTCCTCATTTCCAACGGAGCTTAAGACTTTGAGATTGTTCGAGCTCTTGTCGCGCAGGTGGTTGAACCACGCATGTGGTAGTTGGGTCGCGCAAGTAGAGGTTGCGCGCCGACTGATGGTTGAGCACCCCAGGTGATTTGGGCAAGGAAGGAAGTGAGTCGCGCAGGTTTGAAGTTCAAGAAGGCAGAGTTGCGCAGGTGATTTGGAGACAATTGTGCTCCAGGTTATACTTGCAGGCCTAAGACTTGTGCGCTAGATGGAGACTTGCGCGTCGGGCTTGAAAAGGAGAGCAAAATATTGTTGAAGCATGCCCACCTTTCTGGAGCTGCACAAGAGCTAAAGATTGCCTGATACTTTCGGTGCAAAGAGAGATTGAAGAAGAAATCTAAATGATACATGCATGATCTCATGTATACATGGTGAATTGATTCTGACAAATACCGAGTAAACTGAACATCATTTATTGAGCAATCACATAAGTGATTGTGATTCAGGCAAACGAAGACAAAGGGATCTAGTGCATTCAGTCATTACACTAAAGAAGAAAGATCAAACTATAAAGGGCATCAACTCTGAACCCTAATGCAAACAAAGTCTCATGCTGAACAGGAGACAAAGAACTTCAATGCACACCTATTGAAGAGACCTTCACGTCTATAAACTGTGTGAGACTTCACCAACGGCAGTGAGCCAGGGGGAGTCAACGGGAGTGACCCGAGGGACGCAATGAGCTATCCCCTAACAATTGTAAAGGCAGTGAGCCTAGGACAGAGTGTATGTACCCGAACCTTTATAATCTACAGCTAGTGAAGCATAGTGGATTTAGGTACGACTGACAACCTTTCGGCGTATGCTCCTTGGACGTAGCCCATAGTGGTGAACCAAGTAAAAATAGTTGTGTCATCTCTCTGGATGTGAATGTTTAATTGCTGATCATATCCATCATACAGTTTTAAGTAGTTCCTACCAACGTGGGAACAAGATCCACAACTAAAAGAAGAAAAAGTTTCCACCCTGATTCACCCCTCCCTTCCCAGGGTGTCCCGGGGTCCTACAAGTGGTATCAGAGGGAATGGTTAACGTATGTTGGATATTCTTCAGTAATTCTATAGAGAAGAGGATCTGATTTTCTTTCCTAAAGTCAACAATGAAGAGCAGTCTTGATAATGATGCAGTCATTTCTGAGCAGAAGTCTACATCTAGCAAGACCATGACGAACATGAAAAAGAAATAGAAGAAGCAGTTGAAGAATTCCCTCATATCCAAAGACGATACAATGTCTTGTTCTCCATGCCATTCCAATAATGAAGAAACATCAGGCTTGGAAAGTATCGAGCAGGTGGCTCAGGATTCTTCCAGAGGAAAGGATGACACCCCCTATTCAAGCTTTCAAGAAAAACTCAAAACATATCTGCATGATATTCCTGAAGAAAGGGTTGCGATTATTTGTAGCCTATTCCAATATATGCAGGTTGAGATCACTCGATTAGAAAGGGAAGCTGATAACATGGAAGAGGGGTTGGAAAGAAAAGTTATGGAAAGTTTGAAGCTCACCAAACAGGTGAAAGTATTTGAAGAAAAAACGAGGCAGTCAATAAGACTCTAAAAGAAAGGATCCATGCACTTGAAGCTAAGCTGAAGAAGAGAAATGAAGTCAAGAATTTTTGTTTGGAAGAAACTTCCATTAAATTCAGGGAACATGACTCTTTGTTACAAAACAAAGTTAAGGTGCATGAAGATGAGGTTGAAAGGTTGAAGAAGACTTGTGAAGAGAAGATGATCACGATTAAAGATTATAAGATCATCCTCAATGTTGTGGGTCAAAAATTGGAAGCTCAGTTGACCAAGATTGATAACACACATATTGAGACTTCAGAAAAGAATGAAATGAGTGATGCTTGCACTCAATGTTCATTGGAGGGGTCTAAAGCTGAAATGCCTCCAACTTGTTATAAGAAGATCACGACTTCACTCTTTGATCTATCCGAAGCAACTGAGAAAGTTAAGGTATCATCCAAACCATGTTGTACTAATATTTCTAAATACACTCCTACAATCAGTGCAGGTGGGAAGAAAAGTTCTAAACAAGTATGTATGAGGAAAGGTGAGAAGAAGAAATCTACCACCATGGCTAGGGTGGATGGGAAGAAAAAGGAGGAAGTGGGTTCTTCAAATAGAGCACAATAGATTAAGCAGATGGCCCAACAACTTAATACAGAAGACACAAAGAAGAAAAGATTTGTGGGTCAATGTTGGTGCTGCAACAGATTTGGGCACTGTGCACTGTATTGTTTTTATAATCCCTTTCATGGAAAATCACAGAAAATGCTTATATCAAAGAGAAGGAAGACAGAGAAAAAGAAACAACATCAGCAGGTCCAGAAGCATCTGTTTACTGCAAACAGATTTGGAATTCTTGATAACATCTGTGATGTATGCAATGGCAGCGGTCACAATGTAGGCACATGTCCATATCAACATGCTTTCACTATTGAACAGAAAAGAAGACCTCTGATGCCGTCAACGAATGAAGCAGCTATCTTGGGGAGAAATCAGATGAATGTTGTGAACACACATTCCCCCGAAAAGATCTCAAGTAGGGAAGCTGAGAAGACCCAGGATTTTAGATACATGAAATTTAAGGGTCATTCATCCAAAAGAAACACTAAGTGGGATGAATCTCGGATGAACCCATGTGGAAGACCTAAACCAGCTGCAAAAGTTCCAAATGACATATTGGTCATTTGGCCAGAATATTTGAAACGAATAAGGAAACTTGAAGATGAGAAGGCTAAGGCTGGTGAAAAAGGAAAAGTAAAACATTCACATGATGAAGACATAGTGTAGGAGAGTTTGCAAACAAAGATAAACACATGTGTCAAAGATGTTCTGTGTGAGAGATGCAAGAAATCTGGTCACATTGCAAAAGGTTGCCTAACCTTAATACCAGAGCAAGAAGTAGTCCTTAAGAGGAGTAAGATTGTATCATTCATGATGGCTGCTAAGCAGAACAATTCTCCACACAAAGCATAAGAGAATGTGAACAGAGCCATGCCACACCGACAGATGTCAGAACATATGTTCAAATGTGCAGGCATGAAGACTGGAGTGAACATAGAAACATGGTTGAGAAAAGAACCTCAACCAAGCAAGTTGTCTTGATGAAGCAAGAAGGAACCACCTCATTCCCGTAATCATTTGTGTATTGTATTTGTGCTAATAATGCAGGTAATTGAAGGTGAAGCATGCTCTGAGAGGGAGAACCTGAGGAGTAGTGAATGCTGTCAACTCTTGATAGCCAAGATAAAGATGTTTCCATCTTTAGTGTATTCTTCAATTGATGCTCAAAGATTATGATGATGAAGGATCACTCATGATAAAGATGAGGAGGAGTGTTTCCCTTGAGGGGGAAGAATAATGAAGAAGCTTCCATAATCACTGTTTCAATCAATATCAACTCCAACTGGACTCAAAAGCAGTTACTCTATGAATTTTTTGAATAACATTTCAATAGAGAAGGTATTCCATTTCTCAATCTCTATCCCTTGGTTTCTCAAATCAAAGATCACGATATAAAGGGGGAGTAACTGAATTGATCAATGAAGTAAGATGAATGGATGTGCCCCAAGGTCACTTATCCTGCCAATTGCACTTGAATGTTTTTGATCTGTTTGATGATGTGAGTGCAGGAGTTTCAGGTTGGTTATTACCTATCACAGTTGATCTTCTTCTAACTGGAATTAAAGTGGTTAACCCTTGAAGACAAGATACATGAGTTATCATCTCATGTTGGTATCATGATCTGTGGATTACAGACAACCTTGTTGACATAATCAAATCCTCTTGTTTTCTACATCGAGCATTGCTCAAGTAGACTTAGAGTGAAATGATTAATGAAACATTTCTTAAGTGTGGATTGATACCCTCCCTACCATGTGCTTTGTATTTATTGTCAATAAGGGGTAGAGAAAGTGAAATGAACGTTTGAAAAAAAAGATGATTGAATAGAAGATTCTCATTTTGACATTGACAAATTCATTTCAGATGGTGTATAAGGTATTGACAACAAAATACAAAGGGGGAGATTTTTGGAACCACTATGTGTATAGGTTTGTATTTGTCATCAATAGTTGTCAATGGAATATCAATATGAAAGAGATCAATAAGTACTCCAATAAAATGGAGGAATGGAAGCTCACAATGAGGAGATCATGAAGTACACCGTTGAAGTAGAGGAGTAGTGATTCAGATGATTGTTGTGCTGCTCGTATGTTCAAAGAACATGTGTCAAAGGTGATACATTGTTTACAACAATGAAGAATGAGAGGAGTAATCCATCCAAGGATGATTAAAGCAGGGTGGTGTTTTTGGATGAAGACCATGCAATTCCTCCTTATTTCATAAGAACCATGGGCCTTAATGAAGATCATGCAATTCCTCAATATTTCATGAGAACAATGGGTTTTGATGAAGACCATGCAATTACTCATGATTGCGTGAGAACCATGCTAGAGACTTCTTGACAGATTGAATCACATGGTTTGCATGAAGTTGGTCATGACGATTGATGAAGGAGGCAATGTGCCAATGAGTTGATTTATGAAATGGTCATGCACATCACATTGTCATAGAAGATGATGGTACTAAAGCTGTTCCTTCAAAGAATACATAACACAATAGTGGAGTTTGTGATAAAAGCAAAAGAGTTGCTGAAGGATACAGATCACCATGAAGAAGTGCCGTTGAGGTGATCTTGCTTGTCGACAAAGTAAACAAACTTCATACAAATTTGTTGAAAAAGGAGATTCAATGGTGACATGTAGAGTTAAAGAGTTGTGGTCAATGATCTATGTTTGATTCAAGAACTTCGACAGAGGAATGGATGATCTGGAGGCGGTACAAAAAGAGCAGATAAAAGGTGGTGCTGTTATCCAGTGTTTGCCAAATATCAGGGCCTCAAAATCAACAAATGAAGAAGAGTGATTTTGGAAAAGTTACTTGCGCGCCATACTCTTGGAGGATAGGAAACTTGTGCGCCATATGTTTTTGAAGATCAGAGCATCAAAATATGGCAAAGGGATAAGGGTCGCGCAAGTTTTGGTGATGTCGCGCAGGTGAATTATGTGCCGGGAAGAGACTTGCGCGCTGACGCCTTGAATGCATTATAACTTGCACGCCTGTGGTTTTTCGAGATCAGAAGATCCAAATTTGGCAAAGGCAATATGTTCGCGCATGTTTGGATATTGATCGCGCAAGTGCCTAGCAGGGGCCGAGACTTGCGCGCCGATGGATGACTTGCGCGCCGCCGCACAGGGGGTCCAGTTTGCCTATAAATACTGGACCACCCCTTCTTCATTTCCCACGGAGCTCAAGACATTGAGATTGTTCGAGCTCTCGTCGCGCAGGTGGTTGAACCGTGCAAGTGGTAGTTGGGTCGCACAAGTAGAGGTTGTGTGCCGACTGATGGTTGAGCGCCACAGGTGATTTGGGCAAGGAAGGAAGTGAGTCGCGCAGGTTTGAAGTTCCAGAAGGTAGAGTCGCGCAGGTTCTTTGGAGAAAATTACGCGCCCGGTTATACATGCGCGCCTAAGACTTGCGCGCCAGATGGAGACTTGTGCGCCGGGCTTGAAAAGGAGAGCCAAATAATGTTGAAGCACGCTCGCCTTTCTGGAGCTGCACAAGAGCTAAAGATTGCCTGATACTTTCGGTGCAAAGCGAGATTGAAGAAGAAATCTAAATGATACATTCATGATCTCATGTATACAGGATGAATTGATTCTGACGAATACTGAGTAAACTGAACATCATTTATTGAGCAATCCCATAAGTGATTGTGATTCAGGAAAACGAAGACAAAGAGATCTAGTGCATTCATTCATTGCACTAAAGAAGAAAGATCGGACAATAAAGATCATCAACTCTGAACACTGATGGAAGCAAAGTCTCATGATGAACAGGAGACAAAGAACTTCAATGCACACCTATTGAAGAGACCATCACGTCTATAAACTGTGTGAGACTTCACCAACGGCAGTGAGCCAGGGGGAGTCAACGGGAGTGACCCGAGGGACGCAGTGAGCTATCCCTGAACAATTGTAAAGGTAGTGAGCCTAGGACAGAGTGTCTGTACCAGAACCTTTGTAATCTACAGCTAGTGAAGCATAATGGATTTAGGTACGACCGAATACCTGTCGGCGTATGCTCCTTGTACGTAGCCCTTAGTGGTGAACCAAGTAAAAATAGCTGTGTCATCTCTCTGGATGTAAATGTTTAATTACTGATCATATCCATCATACAGGTTTAAGTAGTTCCTACCAACGTGGGAACAAGATCCAAAACTAAAATAAGAAAAAGTTTCCACCCTGATTCACCCCTCCCCTCTCAGGGTGTCCCGTGGTCCTACAAGTGATATCAGAGGGAAAGGTTAACGTATGTTGGATTTTCTCCAGTAATTCTATAGAGAAGAGGATTTGAGTTTCTTTCCTAAAGTCAACAATGAAGAGCAGTCTTGATAATGATGCAGTTATTTATGAGCAGAACTCTACATCTAGCAAGACCATGACGAATAGGAAAAAGAAAGAGAAGAAGCAGTAGAAGAAGACCCTCATATCCAAAGACGATACAATGCCTTGTTCTCCATGCCATTCCAATAATGAAGAAACCTCAGGCTTGGAATGTATCGAGCATGTGGCTCAGGATTCTTCCAAAGGAAAGGATGACACCCCCTATTCAAGCTTTCAGAAAAAACTCAAAACATATATGCATGATATTCCTGAAGAAAGGGTTGCGATTATTTGTAGCCTATTCCAATCTATGCAGGTTGAGATCACTCGATTAGAAAGGGAAGCTGATAATATGGAAGAGGGGTTGGAAAGAAAAGTTATGGAAAGTTTGAATCTCACCAAACAGGTGAAATTATTTGAAGAAAACGAGACAGTCAATAAGACTTTAAAAGAAAGGATCCATGCACTTGAAGCTAAGCTAAAGAAGAGCAATGAAGTCAAGAATCTTTGTTTGGAAGAAACTTCCATTAAATTTAGGGAACTTGACTCTTTGTTACAAAACAAAGTTAAGGTGCATGAAGATGAGGTTGAAAGGTTGAAGAAGACTTGTGAAGAGAAGATGATCATGATTGAAGATCATAAGATCAACCTCAATATTGTGGGTCACAAATTGGAATCTCAGTTGACCAAGATTGAGAACACACATATTGAGACTTCACAAAAGAATGAAATGAGTGATGCTTCCACTCAATGTTCGTCAGAGGAGTGTAGAGCTAAAATGCCTCCAACATGTGATAAGAAGATCATGACTTTACTCTTTGATCTATCACAAGAAAATGAGAAAGTGAAGGTATCATCCAAACCATCTTGTAATCATATTTCTAAATACACTCCTACAATCAGTGTAGGTGGGAAGAAAAGTTCTAAACAAGTATGGATGAGGAAAGGCGAGATGAAGAAATCTACCACCATGGCTAGGGTGGATGGGAAGAAAAAGGAGGAAGTGGGTTCCTCAAATAGAGCACAAAAGATTAAGCAGATGGCCCAACAACTTAATACAGAAGACACAAAGAAGAAAAGATTTTTGGTTCAATGTTGGTGCTACAACAGATTTGGTCATTGTGCACTGGATTGTTTTTATAATCCCTTACATGGAAAAGCACAGAAAATGCCTATATAAAAGAGAAGGAAGACAGAGAAAAAGAAGCAACATCAGCAGGTCCAGAAGCATATGTTTACTGCAAACAGATTTGGAATTTTTGATAACATCTGTGATGTATGGAACGACAACAGTCACAATGCAGGCACATGTCCATATCAACATGCTTTCACTGTTGAACAGAAAAGAAGACCTCTGATGCCGTCAAAGAATGAAGCAGCTATCTTGGGGAGAAATCATAAGAATGTTGTGAACACACATTTCCCCATGAAGATCTCAAGTAGGGAAGCTGAGAAGACCCAGGATTTTAGATCCATGAAATTGAAGGGTCAATCATCCAAAAGAAACACTAAGTGGGATGAATCTCGGATGAACCCATGTGGAAGACCTAAACCAGCTGCAAAAGTTCCAAATGACATATTGGTCATCTGGCCAGAATATTTGAAAAGAATAAGGAAACTTGAAGATGAGAAGGCTAAGGATGGTGACAAAGGAAAAGGAAAACATTCACATGATGAAGAAACAGTGCAGGAGAGTTTGCAAACAAAGATAAACACACGTGTCAAAGAAGTTCTGTGTGAGAGATTCAAGAAATATGGTCACATTGCAAAAGGTTCCCTAACCTTAATACCAGGGCAAGAAGTATTCCTTAAGAGGAGTAAGATTTTATCATTCATGATGGCTGTTAAGTAGAACAATTCTCCACACAAAGCAGAAGAGAATGTGAACAGAGCCATGCCACACTGACAGATGTCAGAACATATGTTCAAATGTGCAGGCATGAAGACTGGAGTGAACATAGGAACATGGTTGAGAAAAGAACCTCAACCAAGCAAGTCTTCTTGATGAAGAAAGAAGGAACCACCTCATTCTCGTAATCATTTGTGTATTGTATATGTGCTAATAATGCAGGTAATTGAAGGTGAAGCATGCTCTCAGGGGGAGAACCTAAGGAGTAGTGAATGCTGTCAACTCTTGATAGCCAAGATAAAGATGTTTCCATCCTTAGTGTATTCTTCAATTGATGCTCAAATATGATGATGATGAAGGATCGCTCTTGATGAAGATGAGGAGGAGTGTTTCCCTTGAGGGGGAAGAATAATGAAGAAGCTTCCATAATCTTTGTTTCAATCAATATCAACTCCAACTGGACTCAAAAGCAGTTACTCTGTGAATTTCATGAATAACATGTCAATGGTGAAGGTATGCCATTTCTCAATCTCTATCCCTTGGTTTCTCAAATCAAATATCACTATACAAAGGGTGAGTAACTGAATTGATCATTGAAGTAAGAAGAATGGATGTGCCCCAAGGTCACTTATCCTGCCAATTGCACTTGAATGTTTTTGATCTATTTGATGATGTGAGTGCAGGAGTTTCAGGTTGGTTATTACCTATCACAGTTGATCTTCTTCTAACTGGAATTAAAGTGGTTAACCTTTGAAGAAAAGATACATGAGTTATCATCTCATGTTGGTAACATGATCTGTGGATTACGGACAACCTTGTTGACTTAATCAAATCATCTTTTTTTCTACATAAAGCATTTCTCAAGTAGACTTAGAGTGAAATGATTAATGAAACATTGCTTAAGTGTGGATTGATACCCTCCCTACCATGTGCTTTGTATTTCTTGTCAATAAGGGGGAGAGAAAGTGAAATGAACGTTTGAAAAGAAAAGATGATTGAATAAAAGATTCTCATTTTGACATTAACAAATTCATTTCAGATGGTGTATAATGTATTGACAACAAAATACAAAGGGGGAGATTGTTGGAACCACATTGTGTATAGGTTTGTATTTGTTTTCAATAGTTGTCAATGGAATATCAAAATGAAAGAGATCAAGAAGTACTCCAATAAAATGGAGGAATGGAAGCTCAGAATGAGGAGATCATGAAGTACTCCGATGAAGTAGAGGAGTAGTGATTCAGATGATTGTTGTGCTGATCGTATGTTCAAAGAAGATGTGTCAAAGGTGATACATTGTTTACAACAATGAAGAATGAGAGGAGTAATCCATCCAAGGATGATTTAAGCAGGGTGGTGTTTTTGGATGAAGACCATGCAATTCATCCTTATTTCATAAGAACCATGGGCTTTGATGAAGACCATGCAATTCCTCATTATTGCATGAGAACAATGGGTTTTGATGAAGAACATGCAATTACTCATGATTGCGTGAGAACCATGCTAGAGACTTCTTGACGGATTGAATCACATGGTTTGCATGAAGTTGATCATGACGGTTGATGAAGGAGGCAATGTGCCAATGAGTTGATTTATGAAATGGTAATGCACATCACATTGTCATAGAAGATGGTGGTACTAAAGCTGTTCCTTCAAAGAATACATATCACAATAGTGGAGTTTTTGATAAAAGCAATAGAGTTGCTGAAGGATACAGATCACCATGAAGAAGTGCTGTTGAGGTGATCGTGCTTGTCGAAAAAGTAAACAAACGTCATACAAATATGTTGAAAAAAGAGATTCAATGGTGACATGTCGAGTTCAAGATTTGTGGTCAATGATCTATGTTTGATTCAAGAACTTCGACAGAGGAATGGATGATCTGGAGGTGGTACAAAAAGAGCAGATAAAAGGTGGCGCCGTTTTCCAGTGTTTGCCAAATTTCAGGGCCTCAAAATCAACAAATGAAGAAGAGTGATTTTGGCAAAGGGACTTGCACGCCATACTCTTGGAGGATAGGAAACTTGTGCACCATATGTTTTTGAAGATCAGAGCATCAAAATATGGAAAAGGGATAAGGGTCGCACAAGTTTTGGTGATGTTGCGCAGGTGAATTATGTGCCGGGAAGAGACTCGCGTGTCAACACCTTGAATGAATTATAACTTGTGCACCTGTGGTTTTTCGAGATCAGAAGATCCAAATTTGGCAAAGGCAAGATGTTCGTGTAAGTTTGGATATTGATCACGCAAGTTTCTAGCAGGGGCCGAGACATGCGCGCCGATGGATGACTTGCGCGCCGCCGCGCAGGGGGTCCAGTTTGCCTATAAATACTGGACCACCCCTCCTCATTTCCAACGGAGCTCAAGACTTTGAGATTGTTCGAGCTCTCATCGCAGAGGTGGTTGAACCACACAAGTGGTAGTTGGGTCGCGCAAGTAGAGGTTGTGCGCCGACTGATGGTTGAGCGCCCCAGGTGATTTGGGAAAGGAAGGAAGTGAGTCGCGCAGGTTTGAAGTTCAAGAAGGCAGTGTCGCGCAGGTGCTTTGGAGACACTTGCACGCCAGGTTATACATGCGCGCCTAAGACATGCACGCCAGATGGAGACTTGCGCACCGGGCTTGAAAAGGAGAGCCAAATATTGTTGAAGCATGCCCGCCTTTCTGGAGCTAAACAAGAGCTAAATATTGCCTGATACTTTCGGTGCAAAGAGAGATTGAAGAAGAAATATAAATGATACATGCATGATCTCATGTGTTCATGGTGAATTGATTATGATGAATACCGAGTAAACTGAACATCATTTATTGAGAAATCACATAAGTTATTGTGATTCAGGAAAACGAAGACTTGGGGATCTAGTGCATTCAGTCTTTGCACTAAAGAAGAAAGATCGAAATATAAAGAGAATCAACTCTGAACCCTGATGCAAGCAAAGTCTCATGCTGAACAGGAGACAGAGAACTTCAATGCACACCTATTGAAGAGACCTTCACGTCTATAAACTGTGTGAGACTTCACCAACAGCAGTGAGCTAGGGGGAGTCAACGGGAGTGACCCGAGGGACGTAGTGAGCTATCCCTGAACAATTGTAAAGGCAGTGAGCCTGGGACAGAGTGTCTGTACCCAAACCATTGTAATCTACAGCTACTAAAGCATAGTGGATTTAGGTACGACCGACAATCTGTCGGCGTATGCTCCTTGGACGTAGCCCTTAGTGGTGAACCAAGTAAAAATAGTTGTGTCATCTCTCTGGATGTGAATGTTTAATTACTGATCATATTCGTCATACAGGTTTAAGTAGTTCCTACCAATGTGGGAACAAGATCCACAACTAAAAGAAGAAAAATTTTCCACCCTGATTCACCCCTCCCCTCTCAGGGTGTCCCAGTGTCCTACAATAATAATATAGATCATATCTTCAATAATCGTTTCAAAATCATATTTGGTGACATGGTCACCACATACTAAGGTCACTAGAGGATCATGAGAAGAAGTAGATGCAACTAGTGGATGTTTCTCCAAATTAACATGTTCATCAACTACTAGTCTCCTTAGAATAGCTACACCATACTTGGAATCTAAATTAGAATAATCCAAAATGAGAGAAAAATAACCAATATGATTTTCCCATTAAGATACTACAGTAGCATCAATAGTAGTGAGTTAATCAACTATCTCATTAATGGTTTCAGATCACTATTAATTCAAGATCTCCATCTAGAATAAAATAATCATTGTCCAGGTGCTACCTGTACTTATAATTATACACGAATATTAACTATTGCAACTTGTTTAACAACATCATCATTAGGTTCTACAATTTTTTCTTGGTCCATAGTACCAAAAGGTTCTACATTATCATTTTAATATTCACCATGTTGATGTAAACTACAATAAATTCTATAAAATTCCTTCTCAGCTTCATTTTCTCCTTTATAAAATCATTTATCACCATATTATTCATACTCTTACTCACTTCCACTAAATTTTTCTTCACTACCACTTTCCTCTTCAACAATTTTTTTTCTTCACTAGTTACATCATATGAACCATTAAATAAATTTTATACTCCACATTACCTAATTCTTGTATCCCATTATCATCATCTTGAGCTAGAATAAGTTACATTTAAGGTTGATTTAAAGGTGTTCTATCATGTCCAAAAGTCGCACACTTTGGGAATTCACTAGTTTCAAGGTCACTCCTATCAACTATAAAAGACTCAAATTTATTACCATATTTAGCTACATCCTCTTCATCATAATAGACAACATCAACATTTGGTGGAAGACTAGGATCAACTATATCTCTTTTCATATATGGATGGTCAATAGTTATGAAATTCTCATATAATTTCTCTTCAAATCGAACCAACTCTATCTTCCATGGATTCTAGTTTATCATCATTCTCTTGAAAATATCCTTAATTAGGAAGATACCACTACAAGATGAAATAATTTCTTCATCTTCACGTACACATCCTTTGATTTTTAGAATGGAATATAAAATTGTTGGATAAAATATAGAATTTTTCATGTAAAAAGGATTTTTCATTTTACATATATAGACTACCAAGTACCTACATAGAATTTATTTATATCCTTTTCTAAACACGTATAGAATATATATATCTTGATACTTGAGTGAACAAAAGTCCACTTTTATAGGACAAGAACTAATGTTGGATGAACATGAATAAAAACATGTTTTCAACATCCAAATCAGTAACAATTGGTCTTCTATAATCTACATTACTAGTTAACTCACCCCAAGATATCTCATAGAAAATTAAATCACTTGCGGGAGGATTAATCCCATAATAATCATCATTATTTCATTCATGTGGTATATTCATTCATTCTACCCAATGCCTTAATAAAAATGAATCAACTCTCCCATTCACTACATATTTAATCTATTATGTCTCAATAGCTTCCATAATTAACTCATCATGAAGATAAAATTCATTTACTAGTCTTGGGTAATAAGTTCCCTCATTATTTGTGAACTATTACAACCATTCTTGCATCTGCAGAACATTTAACAAGAGGGACTTGTAAATAACCATTTTGAGTTCACTTCGTATTCGGTGATTACCACACTAGTTTAATGTCCTGGAAAAATTTTATTAGACATGCTCGATTCTCATTTCATTCTCTTAATTGGTTGCGACTAACCTCAAGATTGTTTCAAGAATAACTTTTCTCTAACAGTATATAGTGTTCGGTTGAAGGTATGAATGTGAAATGGTAGAAGGTAAAGAGAGTTTAAGGGTAAGTTTGAAAAGTTTAATACAAAGGGGAAGAAGTAAGTATAATCAACATAGTTTTAACATTTAGTGTTTTATAAGATGTAATTCAGGTAATCATGGTCAAATAAAAAATAAGTAATAGAACATCATTTTGAAAAAAAAATCATTAGTCAAGGAATTCTATCAGAGTGTGACCATCGATGAGGCATCATCAGTGTCAACATGACATTGTCTGTGTCCACATGACACTAACATCATGACATTGTCGGTGTCAGTGATACATTTCCAGGGTCTTATCAGTGATTCATACACACTATATTTTTATTGTATGTTATTAAAATTAAGTCCTCAAAAATAAAAAATCTCTAATTCATGTCTACTGTAACTCATTCTTTAAGAGATTAATGACATGGTAAATTTGAAAGCAAGAAGATATTACTTTACAAAAAATACATGAGTTATATCACCTTTTCAATAATAATCTCTCAAAAAGTGGTGTCTTTGTTTCATATGCTTTCACCGGGGCGTGCGCGTCCATCACGTTTGGGGGACGTCGGTGCGACTCTGTTTCCCCCAATTCCTTCTTTCCAAAGGTGGGTGAAACTCGCTCCTTATTTAGGGACGTCTGCTCCTTGATCGAAACCAGATGATGTGATGTTGTTTCTTCCTTCTGTGGATCCCTCCTCGGAACTCGTCACCTAGTCTGGGTCTCCCTTATAGATTTAATACATTTTTCGGGATACTCTTACCAGTTCCATGCTTCCATGGACTCCGGTTAATTGCACTACTTCTGTCAGGATATTCCAAGGGGTCCGGTCAGAACAAAAAACTTCGGCTGGGGGAGTAGTCACATCTAGGCATCACTGGCGTGTCTGGATGCTGGGGAATTCGCATGTCTATCTTTTTACCCCTTTAGGGCTTCTCGAGTGCATGGAAGCTCGAGGAATCCCAAGGAATCCCACATCGAGCACGGGGAATCATATGCCATAGGCATATATCTGAGGTTATCCTCAGATTCCCATGTTTAACATAGGGTATGCCTCAATTTTAACTTCTAGCAGAGACGGATCAGACTGATCAGAACACCGATGGAGGTGGATCAGATTGAGGAACCCCCTTGAGGAAACACCGATATTGGGGCCATCACATGGGCGGCTTCCCGAATGCTGTGGAGGGGAATGGGGTGGAATGATCTCACTGAGATGTGGCGGCCCTAGTAAGAATCAGGATGGAAGGTGGTTTTTTGGGCTTGGTCCTTGAAGAGACTTCCAACGTACCATTCCATGACATTGATCAAAGTACTCATAATTCAGATGGATGTGCGGGGCTTATACTCTAGGTTGACCAAGGTGGTGGGTGAACCGACGTGGATATGATCGGAAAAACTAGGTGGTGGTATTGGACAACATGAGGCTTCCTACGTACCATTCCTTAACATGGATCAAAGACCATGTATTTCAGAATGGATGTCGGTGAACCGACGTGAGGAAGGACCTTGGTCTGATGGGTGATGGGCATGAACCTCAGGGAGCCTTCCTACTTACCATGCCTTATCATGGATCAAATTCCACATAGTTCAGGTGGGACAGGGTTCAACTGATGTGAATGAGGTTGGAATGACCAGGTGGTGGGATTGAACCTAGTGAGGCTTCCTACGAACAATTCCTTGACAAGGATCAAAGACCTCGTAGTTTGGGAAAAGGGCGCGTCAGAGAACTGATGTGAATAAAGACCATGGCCTAGGTGGGTGGTGGGCTTTAACCTCAGGGAGGATTCCTACGTACCATGCCTTGACATGGATCAAAGACCACGTAGTTCAGAATTGTGTGGGGCTTACACTATAGGCTGACCAAGATGTTGGTGAACCGGCGTGAATGATGTTTGGAACGATCGGGTGGTGGGCTTGAACCTCCTGAGGCTTCCTACATACCATGCCTTGAAATGGATCAAAGACCACGTAGTTAAAAATGGATGTGTGTCAGCGAACCGACATGAAGATGGACCAGGGGTCTTATGGTTGTTGGGCTTGAACCTCGGGGAGCCTTCCTACGTACCATGCCTTGTCACAGATCAAAGACCACATAGTTCGGGTGGGTCACAATGGCTTACCACTGGATTGGAATGCAGTTTAACGTCATGCGGGATAGGGGTGTTTGGGGCTTACCCTCTGAGGTGGCCCATAGTGTCCCATGACCGATGCTCACTCTAAGCCCACGGGGGCCATGCTTCGTGTGAGAAACAAAAGGTTACCGGGACCGGATGATCACATCGTGAAGGGTGTGTATGTGGGAAGCGAAGAGGGGCTTACACGTTGGGCGACCCATGGTGCTGGGACTTACTCCAAGATGGAGGCCCGAGGGCGACAAAGTGCAGAGGGAGAGGGATTTGGCCCCCGGGAAGAGAGGACGAGGACTGTTCTTTATCACATCCTCTGCTAGCCTTGGGGACCGAAGATAAAAGAAGGGAGCTTGGGCCTCTGCCTCCTGCGAGAACGACTAGTGGCTTACACCAAGGAGAAAGCCCTTACCCCGAAGCAAAAACCACTCCCTGAAAGATGATATCATCCCTTGTGGATACCGGGAGGTGTGAAGAATGTCCGAGGTGGGGAACCCCACATGAGAGGCATGTGGAAATGTCACAGTTTAATGTCATGTGTTTAGGATGAGGGTACTTTGCAGTTTAACATCCTATAGCTCAGACGAGGTGGTTTTACTCTGCACCCCGAGGACTTACATAACTGGTACCCACTGCTCCTTGTGGGAGGGAAGGTACCGGCAATGCCGTTCTGAAGGGGTCCGCAAAGCGAACCATCGATGGGTCCACATTAGTATGGCTATGCAAATAACCAATATCCATTTGCATTCCTATGTGAATAAGCACTAGGAAGAGCAACGCCACGGGCAGTATCATCCAGGGGACTTCAAAATCAAATCGTGAAAACATGGAGGGTTTCATGGGAAAATGAATCGCCAAGAAGAGGGGTCCATAGGCAAGAGCCTTGTGGAGCTCGGTTGCTCTTCATGGTGGAGGGCACTGGTGAAGGGGTGTGCTTCGCGAAGTGGGGTGCCATAGCCTCAGCATGGGGTGGAGGGTCAAATGGGAGGTGCTTCATGAAGTGGAAAGGAATACGCGGAGCACGACCTCGCTGATTAAAGACGCATCGCGAAGCGATGTGTTGTGAAGCAATGTGCTTTGTGAATTACTGTGAACCTGCCTTGGTATGTGGATCATGTGTACATGAGGGGTGTTTCATGAAGTATAAATGCTCCATAACAACCCAGGTCCCCTTGGGGATCCCCTTATTTTAAAAATTCTCTTCGGCTTCGCGAAGGGAATCTCTCCCAGAAGATGGGATCAAAACGAGACAAGGCGGAGGCACCTCGGGAAGAAAAAATACCTCACGTAGCTCGTGACTCACAGGGCAAAGGGTGCTTCACGATTTGGGAGCTAGGAAGGAGAAAGGTCAGATTTTCCATCCGTTGGGATCAGGGGGAGTCCGATATTTATAGGCAAGAAGCGCTACTGAGCAGAGCTAACGCGGAATGAAGAGGGATTTGGTTTCTTCGCGGCGGGCTTGCAAATGGCAGGGGCATTCAAGGAGGGTACAACCTCTTTTTCTTCACGGTGGCCCCATGAACGTCAGGGGATTTTTCGTAGGGTACCTCCTCCATTGGTTCACAGTGGGCTTTTGAACGAAAGGGGCATTCACGGAGTGTCCCCCCTCCTTTGCTTCGTGGAGGCCACGTTGCTTTGGGGGACTTCGTGCCGTGGCTCCACGAGGCATGTCGCAGGGCCTCTTTTTTTTATTTCTTTTCCTCCGTGATTTTTTTCCAACAAATTCCCTCCCTCAGACATGGATCCACTGAGGGATCAAGGGTCGGAGTCTGAGTGAAATCACCAAAATCATTGGTCGTTCACGCTGCTGACTAGTGAAGAGGGTGCGCAAGGTGGACAGGGGTCGCGCGGGCCGGGCACTCTGTGATGCTCTATGTGTACTGGACGTGTCCCGAAGCTCCGAGGGTCACATCCTATAAATAGGGGTATGACCTCTATTTTTTCATTTCCCTTATCCTAAAATTTTTTCTTTTGCGCTCTCGATTCGCGAACCTCCGTGTACTCCGCGACTGTTCCCCGCGATTCGAGCATCATGGCAAATCGTGAGTCTTTGACTCCGTGACCGCACCACACGAGCGTGTGAATGTAGGCCGAGGCCAGGTTCCACGATTCGGCTTCGCGAATGAGATTCCCAAACAGGCTTTGTGACTCGAGCTGAAAATTGTCCAAGCCTTTAAACCTAATGGCCTATCAAGAAGCTTCCCTGGGGGTGCTTGCAGACGTCGCCCGGAGGGATGAGATGGAAAATAGTCTGGATCTGGGAGAGCTACTCTGGTGCCACTCGGACCATAATTTTTTTGTAGAGCTATTGTCAAAGAGCCAGAAAAAGTATATGTTGTTCAAGAGGTTGCCCCTTGTATGGCTTCGGGCAGTGGAGTGACATCTTTATTCCTGAGGTGAGTAGGGATGAACCAGCTTACTAGTTCAGGAGCACACCATGCCAGCACCAGTGGGTCAGGGTGGCTGATGGTCATGCATGAGAAGACTTCACACCTGTCACCGCCGACTGCCTGTACAATCATCTGAACAATGTTGATTGGAAGCCATTGCGGATGGAGACGTTCCCTCCCATACACCGAACAAAACTGAAGGCATCCTTGAGTGATTCGAAGAAGGGGTGGTCCGATGAGTGGGACCTGTGGTAGGGTGGAAACTTAAAAAATGATTGGGAATGGGCCTACTGCGTAGAAACTTCATGTGAGGAGTTTGGAGTCGAGCTGAGGAGAGTGGGTTGTATGAGGCGGTCTGGCCCTCCTAATTCCACATATACCAACCAAAACGGCTGATGCTAGAGCTATTATGTAGATGGTCATCTACGAACAACACGTTTCACCTTCACCATGGTGAGGTCGACATCAGTCCTTGGGATTTCCATTAGATTTTTGGGGTCCCGATCTTGGGCCCTATGTATGATGAGTTCCTCCCTATCATGACTACGTGGGAGGATCCATAGAAGATGTCGCGGCTGGCACTAGCACTGATGGGGATGGTCTTCGGAGAAGACAAAGAAGTGGTAGGGGATGTCAACTTCAATAAGTGGTTCGAGCAGTTCCATAACTTACCAGCAGATCGAGAGTTTCCCGCGAAGCCTCGAACTTTCCCGAATGGGGCTCAACGGGGAAAGTATCATTCATATTGGAAGCTCATGGAGGACAGCCAATGGAAGACCTGCGGTTTCAGTGTCAATACCGAGCAGTAGCCAATAGTCAGACTGGCAACATTTGTCTCAGCCCTTATCTATGGTTGGATCCTACCAATGTGGGATACCAACATGGGGTGTGCGACCTAGCACATTCATCATGGCGTCCATGCTGTCCACAGGTAGGCGGGTCATTCTGGGGATTCAAATGCTCGCAAGATTGTATAAGATGCTACGACATGTTGGAGAGGGAAAGAGGTCGTAGAGGATATGTGGGCCATTCCATCTTCTATATGGGTGGATTTCTGCACACATCAGTGGGGTTTACGAATATCCAAACCCCATCTTTCCTATGGGGTCAATCTTCCGCCCATCCATTCTGAATGTTGTCGGGAGCCTTCCAACCCAGTTAACCATACCGTTGGTACTAAACCGGGTGTGGAAGGTGGACAAGTTTAATTTGCACCCGTTTCTATTGCCCATGGGGGCATTCATCGATGATGGTCGGGGGAAGGAAGAGAACTGGGCCATTCTCTTGGCCTTTTGAGGTTGAGTCTTTGGGGTAAGGGTGGACTACGAGCCTCTCTGCGTGTCGTACACCCCACACCGGTTTGCAAGGAAATTCTGTTGCCTGTAGAGTCCGACCCCTCAGGTTTACTGGGAGGTACGCCTTTAGGAGCACCCGTGTGTGATGAGGAAATTGTGGCTCATGTTCACACGAGATGATGAAAAAATGCAGAATGCATTGCCTCCTCCTACTGATGCCTTCATACTGGTGAAGGAGTACGCCATAAGCTAGGAGGCAGCTTATCTGAGGGAAATGTTGAAGTAGAAAACAGTTCGAGCTGGTGATGGCGGGCCTTCTCCATCCCAGGGTCGGGGTCGGAGGGCGGCAAGGGCCTCTCGCGGTGGCGGGGCTACCGTGGCAGCGGGACCTGCACCAGATGAGGGTGAGGCAGCAGGTACCTATCCAATAGCAGTAGTGGATCCGATGGTCCCAAGAGAGAAGATCCCTTTAGAGGGGTGGAAACTGAGGGGATTCTGTAGGATATCTACTCAGGCTTCGGGGAAACGACTGTGCTATATCGACATGCCAGAGAATGCTGTTTTCCGTGAGGCATGGGACTTTTGGTATGTCAACTAGAAATTCCTCGGCCCGCCTGTGATGTGGCTACACCTGAACCATCTCGGGATGGATTTACTGGGTATAGGCCCTGTGAGGGCCTGTTTTGCAGTGTCTCTGGCTGAGGTGGAGCAATATCTAGCTGAGATGGAGGACATCGTGCATTCTATTGGTTCCCCGCGTCCAATGACAGATAGGGTGAGGGTACTGCTGGATCAGATGGTTCCCCCACAGCTGTCAACCGCTGAGCTGAGAGAGTGCTTCCCCCTATTGGAAGAATCATGAGAATCCTCTTGGGGGGACGAGGCCTATGGAGGGATCCCATTGGAGGAAGCTGAATTCGGCAATCAATACTTGGGTCTCGACAATTTCGTGGAGGCTCTCGAGGTACCATTCCATGTTCCTTTTTTAGGGTCTGTGCTCAGGTAATTATGGATTTATTACCCATATTTGAACCATAAAGGAGGACATTGTGAATATACCTTTCCCTCACCCCTCAGTGGGTGATGATGCAGGACCCTTGGAACCTGCATCTGTGGCCGCATCTAGTTTTGTGTCTCGTGGGGCTAGGACACGCAAGGTGTCTTCTCTAGTGTCTCTAGACCTTTCGAAAATATACGGAGGGCCACACTTTGGGGTCCCGTAAAAATAAACTCAGGAGCAATACCAAGCGGTCAATATCTGTAAGTCCTCTCCACTGAATTCATTAATGCCACATGCTGATCGTTCCAACTGACGTCTTTTCCCTTCTCTATTACATACAGTTCTTCGATTGGCATAGGCCGTTGCGGAGAGGATGGTCGGGATTTCTAGTGGCACCCCACCTAGAGGAATGCTAGTAATCTTGGAGATAGATACCCAGCCCACTCGATCTGCATCTCCCCCATCATTGGCGGGACCACCAGCGGGGTAATGCCCGAGGTTATTGTGGTGGGTCCGACGATGATGATCTGCCGGTCACCCCAAGTCCCGCCACGTCTAATCCAACGCCAGATGACGCACCTGATCCCAGGCCAGACGCAAAACCCGTTGATGATTTCCTAAGGGTGTACCCTGCATACAAGCCTAACAACCACGTGGACTGGAACGAGATGGACTCTAAATAAGAGGACAGTGAGAATGTTTGTCGAAGATCATGGAAGCTGATCGTGCGCTTTATTTAAAAGTCCCCCCAGGCATTATTGCTAGATGAGATGGACAGACTTCGCTTGTAGCTGTGCGATCTGTGTGCTAGGGGAGTGGATGCCCAGCACCCTCACCTGCTCTTATGAGATCTTATGGTGGAGAAGCTCCGTGAGTATGATCGCGGCCTCAGTGTGGGCTTGCAGCGGAGGAAGGTGATGAACATCAAGAAGCTCTGATAGGATGAAGATGAGATCCAATAGCTATGGATCTAGGAATATAAGCACTCTTCCTCTCTTAATACACAATTAGAGCAGATCTTGCAATTCAAGTCCCAACTGGAAGAGGTGGACGGTCGTCTAAGGCAAGCATCTGATGAGATGGCCATCATTCAAGCTGACATAGAGAGTTCCCAAATTGAGGCTGATGAATTGCGCCCCATCGCTACTGAGGAGGAGTGAGAGTTGAGTCGGCGACAGTAAATCCTGGATGCCACAAGTCGAAGGGTGGCGGAACTGAAACACTCTTTTGACGGGGTCAACCTGTCTATGGGAGGAACAAACCCCTGAGTGTTGTATGGATCACAAACTCTCAAATGTACTTTCATGTTTTGATTTATTTGATTCCATAGCATGCATGAGTATCGTTATCGAGGTTGGCTCCATATGCGTCTATTATATTCGTGAAATGTCCAGTGGTCAGTCCCTAAGCTCACGTGGGTCAAGACTAATGTGAGAAACAAGGGGTAACCACCACGCTATTCCATCTAAACATAATTCATCGACCGAGCTTCGGGAATCCAAGGGTTAGGTAACCAATCTGAATCTTATTGGAAGACATGGGAGAGGACCGATCATATGATTTGGACATCAGAACAATCGAAGACCGTTCTTCAGTTGTTCTCTAGTGCACGAGTGGGGTAATGCTGGGGGTGTTGGTATTAGTCTGATCATAGGGAGGTGTAAGGTGTGGATCACGATACCCAAAATCTGGAATGCTATGGGGGTGGCATGACAAAGAAGGATAACTGCTGACCATGTTTGAAACACAGTATCCATATTGAGTCAGCCTGAAATGGGGATAACAAATGAGGGATGACCATTTACCATGTTCTAAATATAGGGCCTAACTCAAAATGATACCCATTAGTCTTCCGGAGCATTGGCCCAGGACAATAGGGGTGCCATAGGCCTAGCATCCATACCGTTAGGGGGTTCCTGTAGACGTGAAAGTGGACGAGGGTCCGAATAAGGGGGGAACACAAAGTGTGGAATGTGGAGTGAGGGTTCGTTCGAACAGAATCCAACACTCTTGGGGTTATGCCTATATGGTGGAAGCACACTAGATGGTGCATCGGTCTAATAATGGATCATTCATTCCTTCATACGAAGCCTCTCTGGCGAGGGAGTCATCGATTCCCAATGTCATCATGGGGCATCTCGAACTTGTTCAGGGCAGAGTTACAGTTGTACAGTCCCCTACGAGGGGTCTGGTCAGGGGGCCAGAAAGGGGGAAGAACAGGATTTATGATTCCTAGGGGATGGACCCTAGGCAATATACCAGGGTTTCCCTATGTATCCCATGAGGATGGGAATCAAGCCTCACGTCGATCTGGAAGCACAGTTTAACATCATGTGTGATGATGAGAAGCATGTTTGTTACGGTACACATCCTAAAAAATATACTAAGCTTGTGTGAGTCGTGCTCGATGTGTGAAACAAGAATTGGTGGTGGGACTTTCCCGACACATGAAGGGACATGGTGGGGAAAAGGGACGCTCAGTGAATACCGGTCCAATGATGCTAACCCGTCTATGTAGCGCACCTAGACGTGCAAAGATAAATCCGAGTATGTTGTAATTCAACTTGACCATGAGGAAGTGGACATGTGTGAATAATGATGATTGAAATTTGGATCACAATGATGGCGGTGTGAAAATGGAGGCTAACTGTTGAACATTGTGGAAATGCATCATCCATACCGCGTTAGCCTAGAATGGGGACAAACAAATGATGGTTAACTATTGAACATGTTCAAAACACGAGGCATATCGCAGATGCCATCTAAGATCCTTGAGGATGTTGGCCCGAAACGATTGGAGAGCCCATAGGCCCATCATCCATGGGGAGCCCTTAAGCCTAGAATCCATGTCGTTCGAGGGTCCTTTTGGATGTGGACGAGGTTGAGTATCCAATTCACGAGCTCACAAATCATGGACATAGAACATGGGGAATGTCCCCATGAAAATTCCACACTTCGGGCTCTTTGTCAAGACACATCTAAAAAAGAAAAAAGACGTATCAGATAGAGGGAGTCGAGCCCATTCCCATAGGTAGATCATAGTTTAGGGTTGTAGATCATGGACCATGGATGGGAGGAAATGCGGGAGGCTCATGGTGAGTAATTACAAAAACCCGACGTGAATGGTTACCTGGGGTTCTGACCACCACGTGTTCCTTGGATAGGTTTTAGATCAAGGAACCAAAAATTAGAGTTGTTTTGGGCCTGGGGCAATGTGCACAGGCGTTCCTACATTCCCCATGAGGATGGGGATTAAGATTCATGTAGTTCTTGAAAGGGTCATAGTTTAAGGACATATAACTTGGACCATGAATGGGTAAAGAGAGAAGGAGACACATGGTAAGGTGGTTACAAAACCTGACATGAATGAGGACATAATCCCTACTTACCATGTGTTCTTTGGGGAATTGCACGAGTCGTGGGACCGAACACGAAAGTTAGGTTGGGCCCGCGGGGAAGTGTCCGGGCGCTCCTACGTATCTCAAGAGGATTAGAATCAAGACATACATAGTTCTTGAAAGGTGGAATGACATGGTAAGGTACTAGTGAAATGGATGAATGGGGCGCGCGAGTCTATCCCTCGCACCAAGAGAAGCGTTATTTGATAAATCTTGTTTTTCCTTTATGGTGAGTGGTTTTTTTTTGAACCGATAGGCCTAGGGTAGCATGTCATGGCGTCTCCACAAGAATCAAGCTGTAGTAGGCATTGAAAAATGGCATGGTGTATGACCAATACCCAACGTGACGTCCTCTATGATGAGGTCATCACAATACAGTTCCATTTTTCGTCGTGCAGCCATGACGATAATGTCACATTTTAGGGTCATGTGATAGGACCACGCATGCATTTTAACGTCATGCAATACAGACGTAGAAGCGATGATGCTAGGTGGGGAATGTGTACGGTTCCATGAAACATAACCAAAGTGAATATTGAAATGATCCCACATCACACCGTACGCAATTCCGAGAGAGGAGTCTCGGTCCAAGGGGCCCAAATAGGGGTGAGAGCGAAAGGGGCCATAGAAACTAGCTCCCAGCTAAGCTGGACCCAAAAACAAGATGTACGAGTGGTCCTACATATCCCATAAGGATGGAAATCAAGCCATACGTAGTTCTAGTGGGTGTCTTTTAATGTCGTGTGGGACAGGAAACAGGAGGAATAATTTTTAGAACCGGTTGCGCGTGGTGCGGCTCTTGCAAACCCTATGTGAATTAGGACATAATCCCACACCACGCCACGCGGTCCCGTAGTCAAAGTCCCTAAGGTGGGAAATAAAATAAAAATTAGCTGAAATCAAGATGGACCCATAGACAATGGTTCTAGGCATTCCTACGTATCCTAACAAGATGGGAATCATGTCGTACGTAGTTTTGGCGAGATCATAGTTTATGGTATTAGATCTCGGACCATGGAGGGATGGATGATTTCCCAGTAATTGAAGACCTTGACCTGATCCCTAAATCCACATGAGTCAAACTAGGTGTGGGAAACAAGGGAAGACGATTTATTTTACAATACGTGGAACGTCCATCAAAGGGAAATCGGTGCAGAGCCCCGAACGACGCCATTAACATGGTATTGTTTCCCTGATGTGCAGATTCACACTAAGGAATAGTGTCAAGAGTGTTGAAGATCTACTTGGACATGAGAGGATGCAGAAGGATGTGAATTATGTAACCGACACATTGGGATTGATGGGGATGTCATTTTGATGGAGGATAACTATTAACCATGACATAAAAATAGTATATATATCATTTTAGCCTGAAGTGGGAATAATAAACGAGCATCGACCGCTGACCATTTTCGCAACGCAGGATTTGTATTATTTTTCTATATGAAAACTTCGGGGGCGTTTTCCTATAATGGTAGGAGATCCCTTAGGCATGGTATCAATTCCATTTTGGGGGTCCCTCCAGGTGTGAAAAGGTGATGAAAGCCCTAATTAAGGGGAACATGAAGCCTGAAAAGTGGGTGAAAACATGTTGAAGAATAGTCCAACATTCCAAGTACTAAACCAGAGTACCCTTGGGAACATTGGCGAACCACCGAAAAGGTTCGACGGGGTGGCTCAAGAGGGAGAGGTACATAGCGTGGTCATTACAAGCCCGACGAGAATGAGGAATTAATCACATGCCATGCCATATATTCCCCTCTCCGGGAAAGGTTAGGCCAATGGGGCAAGGAGAAATAGTGATTTCCAAGAGATGGGCCTGGACCCGAGTTTGGACATTCAGGTGGTCATAAGTATCCCATAAGGACGAGAATCAAGCCACACTTAGTTCTCAATATGCAGTTTAACGTCATGAAGGATGAGGTGGGGAGTAGTATACACCCCAAGAAGGGAGGTGTATGGTATGGCGAATAAACCGACCTAAATGAGAACATAATCCTGCACCACACTATAAACTCCAATAAGAGAGGGCCTAGGTCTGGGGCTCAAAAAGGACAAAGGGGAATGATAGTTGGGCCTCGGTCATGAAGGCTTGAACGACTTGTAGTTTAAAGTCTTACAATAAGGACGAGGGTCAGGGCCTGAAAAGGACAAGGGGCCTAAGGTTGGGCCTCAGTCCGGGAGGCATGACCATCTTGTATTTTAATGTCTTACAGTAAGGATGAGGGTCTGGGGAAGGTCTCATCCGGGGATATGTATGGCACGACGAGTAACCCGATGTGAATGAGGACACAATCCCACACCATGCCATACAATCCTGTCAGAGAGAACGTAGGCCAAGTGGAAGGTCATACGCCCGCTTGTACGGTTATTTACTCATCACATCTCCTAAGCCCACGTGAGCAGTGCTTGGTGTGGGAAACAAAGAACCGGTCTTAGCCATCTCCATCCAATGGGTCCAGATAGCTGGCATCACCCGAGGGGAGTTCGTATCTTAGATACGATGGGGAGGAACGAACCACTAAACTTGATGTTTGGGACATCTTGGGGTGGACCTAACAATCCAGGACAACTGTTGACCTTGTTGGAAACACAGGGACCCTATAGTGACCTAAAATGGGAGTAACAAATGAGCATCAACTGCTGACCAAATTTTAAACGTGGGACTTGTATCAGCTTGTTGATCGACATCCTAGAGGGTGTTGGCCCGAAGTTTCAAGGGGGCCCTTAGTCCTAGCATCCATACATTTCAGGGGCCCATTAGGATGGGGACTGTGATGGAAACCCAGTCAAAGAGTTTGTGAAGCATAGTTGTACCCATCTACGAAAGAGGAGAACATATCTAGGGAGGGAGACGTACAGCCAGATCGAGGCTATCTTGATGTGAATTAGGGAAAAAGAATGCACCCTGCCATATGACTTGACCTGAGGGGAAGATTTTGGTTTTTGGGATGGGCCAACAGACAAAATTTCATGGGTGTTCCTATGTATCCCATGAGGATGGGAATGAATCCATATGTAGTTTTTGAAGGCCATGAAGTTTAACATCGTGCGGTGAAGATGTGAGAGGATAGAAGAACAGGAGTGGCCACATGGTGTTACCATTATAATCCTCATATGAGTGGGGCTAAGGAAGCCTACTCCATATCATGCAAGGACCCTCTGAAGAGACTATACCCAAGGGGAACAGTCAAAGAGAAAAGCTTGGGGCTAGGATCATAACGACTCGTCTAAGAATTCCTACATATCCCATGTGGATGGGAATCAATCCACACATAGTTCCAAAGATGTAGTTTATTGGAATGCAGATGATGCGCAGTTTAAATTCATTCAGGACTGGAACGTTTAGGGTCATGCGGGACTGAGGGGCAGTTTAGGGTCATGCGGGACCATCCAGTTTAATGTCATGCATGACCATACAGTTTACGGTTGTGCAGGACCGTCGTGAAGATTAGGGTCATGCGGTAACATCCAGTTTAAGGTCTTACAGGACCATACAGTTTAAGGTCATGCATGATCGTACAGTTTACGGTCATGCAGGACCGAGGGGCTCAAGAAAAGTATTTCTTGAGGAACATGTCATTGGTGGTAGGAGTAATGTGCTCACCATCCCTGGTCACCAAGGAGTATGCTCCATTCGGGTAAACCATGTGAATTATGTAAGTTCCTTCCTATTTGGGCTCCATCATGGGTGGTTTCCTACCTGGGGTCATTGGCGCTCGGAGGGAAACACCAGGTCACCTTAAATAAAAGAGCAGTGGCGAACCTTCTTGTTGAAGGCTCTAGCTATCTTATTCTTATTCCTTTCCAGATTGTGCAGGGCATAGAGCCTACTCTAGTCGAGTGCTTCCAGTTTAGCTAGACAGATTTCAGCCACCTTATCTTGCGCCTGCTGGTCATAGACTACAGTGTGTAATGATGGTAGCTGGTTCTCAATGGCTAGGATGGCCTCAACCCCATACACCAGGGACTATGGAGTCACCTGGGTGGAATTGCGAGATGATGTATGATAATCCCAGAGAGCATTGGAGAGCTTTTCCGGCCAACTCTTCTTGTTCTAACCAACAATTTTATGAAAAATTTCAGATAGGGTTTTTTTGAACGCCTCGATCTATCCATTTTTTGCATGTGATAGCGAAATTTTTGGTTCGAACTGAAATTATACTTGGCGTACAATTTCATCAGCTCAACTGCTCGGAAGTTTGTGCCGTTATCGGTGAGCACGACGTGAGGGACTCCAAATCGGTAGATGATGTTGATGCTTACAAAATCAACAATAGATCGAGACATGAGTTCCTTGAGTGGAACTGCCTCTTCCCATTTGGAGAATAAATCAGTAGCGGTCAGGATGAACCGGCACTGGGAGGCTGTCGATGGTGGATACGGTCCTACGACATCAAGTCCCCATACCTCAAATGGCCAACAATACTTGGTGAAGTAGAGAGTTTATGGCGGCCTATGCAGAAAATTAGAATTAACATGTCATGTGTGACATATTTTGGCGAACTCAATAAAATCGTGGGTCATTGAGGGCCAGATGTACCCCAGTCTCTGAATCTGATGGGACAGCTTCGGCCTAGCCTGGTGGGCTCCATAAGAACCAGCATGAACCTTCTACATGACCTGAGAAATCTCAACTCCTGGAATGAAACGGAGGAGAACACCATCGAAACCACGCTTATAGGGGATCTGCTCAAGACTGGGACCACTCTGGATGGTAAACTACAGTGCGCGATATCGGATTCTCTCGCGCTTAGCCCGATCATCCAGGAGGCAAGCATTTTGGAGATACTTGACAAAAGGTCCTCTCTAGTCAGGAGTCGCCTCAACCAGTGCACCTGAAGAACCTGGGCTCCTGACGTGGAGGATCCGTTAGTATGATGGATTACCTGTAGGTCGTTGTCATCTTCTGGGTTGATGGGGGCAATGACTCTTCAGTGTGCCACATGTATAATCAGATCATCCTGCTCGGGTTCTGCAAGTGACACAACTAAACTAGCCAAAGCGTCCTCTTGACCATTCTGTGACTGAGGGGCATGGGTAACCTCTGGTCGAGAAGGGAACTGGGCCATTAAATGGAGGGTGCACTCCAACAAGGGAATGATCTCAAGCTTTCTAAAAACATAGTCGACATTGACCTGCATGATGAATAGTTCGAAATCCCCTTTCACATGAAAATGGGGCACATCAATCTCAAAGTCCAGCTCATGGCCAATGATGAGAGCCTAATACTATGCCTCGTTGTTGTTGCAGCCTTCTGAAAAAATGAATGAGTACTACAGAACGGCTTGCGTCGGAGTGATGAATATGTGACCTAGACACACTCTATTGAGCCTAGGATCGTTGAGCCTCCTACCGGTGGTGCTCCGAGAGGCACCGTCGAAGTGAATTTTCCAACATGAGGCAGCATGATCGACTGAGGGGATTGCCTCATTAAGAAGATCTAGGTCCAGGAATTGATCCACAGAGGTTTGATGGGCAGCTAGGAATTCTGCCAATGCCTACCCCTTGATAGCCTTCTGAGACACAAACCTGATATCGAACTGCTGGAAAATAACCGCCCACCGTGCTAGCCAGACAGTAAACATGGGGCAGTTCAGGATGTACATCAGTGGGTCTACCTGAGAGACCAATTTCACCTCATGGTTCTGAAGTTAATGTCTCAATTTCTGTATGCAAAACACACTTGCAAGGAAGCTCTTTTCAATGGGGAAGTATCTGGTCTTCGTATCGAGGAGCATGCGGCTGAGGTACTAGATTCCGTTTTTTTCCCCTCATTGTTTTTCTGGGAAAGTAGGGTGCTGAGAGACCTTTCCAGAGTAGTCACATAAATGACCAACAACTTTCCGGTGATTGGTGGAATCAATACTAGAGGCCAGAGTACATACTGCTTGATTTCCTTGAATGAGGTCTGGCACTCTTCGACCCATTCATAGGCAGAGCCTTTCTTCATTAGCTAGGAAAAGTGCTAACACATTCTAGACAGATTCACAATGAATTGGCGTATGTAAGCTAAGTGGCCTTATAGACCTTGAAGCAATCAAATATTACTTGGGGGAGGCATCTGGCTGATGGCCTTGATCTTCTCTAGGTTGATCTCGATGCCCCGATATCTAACAACAAAGCCGAGAAACTTCCCGGAGGTGACCCCAAAGGCACATTTCAATGAGTTCATCTTCAAGTGGCGGGAACGGAGGAAGCCAAATACATTCTCAAAGTCCTTGAGATGGTCCTAGCACTGGAGAGATTTGACCACCAGATCGTCCACATAACACTCCACCAATGTTCCGAGAATTGTCTTGAATATGTGGTGAATGGCCCGCTGATACATGGAACCTACATGTTTCAAGCCAAAGGGCATGACCTTGAAACATAAAGTACCTTGGGGGGCCCTGAAAGTAGTGGACTCCTCGTTTTAGGGGGCCATTCGGATCTGGTTGTACCCAGATTACCCATCCATGAAGGAGAGGGCTTGTAACCCGGCCGTAGCATCAATCAACAACCATATCACTGGGAGGGGAAAACAATCCTTCGGACAGTGGCGGTTGAGATCGTGGAAGTCGATAGAGACTCTGATCTACACATTCTTCTTCTTGAATGGCACAATGTTGGCCAGCCACTTGGGGTACTGGACCTCCTTGACAAATTTGGCTTTGATAATCTTTTCAACTTCAGTCTCGAACATGGCACCGTGAGAAGGGTGCATCTTTCTGGTATGCTGCTTGAACCCGTGATGGTTTGTCGGGAGGCCAACGCGTTGGACGACTACCTAGGGATCTAGTCCTGGAATCTCGCCTTAACTTGAGGCGAATACATCATGGTGCTTCTTAAGGAAGTTCATGCATCGCTGATGCTCCTAAAGGGACATGGAGGCATAGATCAATGTGGGCCTCAGATCTGCCTCGCTACCAAGGTTCACCTGTACCAGTTCATCGACCGTGGTAGAGATGCCATCTTCAAAGGCGGGGGGAGAATCCTCTACATCCTATTCTCTACTTGTGGAGGGATCTTCCGCAGGGGGAGTTGTCTCTGAGCCACCAGACTCTAATGGGAGGCTGGTGCCGGCTTGATCGGCAGTGGTCATCATATCAGGAAATTCATGCGCCACTGAGACCATAGAGATGAAGGCAGTTGATCCTATCACATCCGGTCTTCGGCCCATGGGGATACACTTGATAACATCAA
Organism: Viscum album; assembly: GCA_963277665.1. NCBI lineage: Eukaryota > Viridiplantae > Streptophyta > Magnoliopsida > Santalales > Viscaceae > Viscum > Viscum album. The sequence continues at coordinate 268,855,475 of OY728142.1, read as the reverse complement.
AGTAGTAGTGGTGTGTAGACTTGATCCGGTTAATTCCTTCCTGGTGAAACAGAAACGTATGACATATCATCGTTTCCATGAGCCTGACGTCCTGATACTGTATAGGGGTAGGAGGCTCCGGAATCACCCGAGCCTGGTTGGTGTAGGAGTACGAGGTGATTTTTTTCCTTCGCTTAGACCTGGGAATATGCCTTCCTCTCACACCTGAAATGACAAATCATTGCCCCATGTTGGGGGTCATGGCCTCCAACTAATGGATCTGGATGATTTAGGCGCCATCCAGACCACCCTAGGGATAACTTTTGACAATGGCGGGCTCAATCTCGCTTTCCAGAATCTGCTTATCCTTGCTCTTTTAATAGTCAGCGTCCAGATAGCAGGAGTCACAAGAAGAAAAAGGAGACACATCTCCTTAGAGCACCCCTACATGACCATTGAGGGAGTATTTGAGGCATTGGTGATACGATGAGGGGACCGTTGCGTCCAGGTGGAGCCATGGCCTACCCATCAATGCATTGTATGTGGTGTCCTGGGAGACAACCATGAATTCGGTACTATAAACTAAGACCTCTAACTGGGTCTTCAAATTGATCATGCTGACTGAGGTCTGCTCGGTCCTACCGTATCCCCGAATTCTGAGGTCAGAGGGAGTTAAATCATCCATAGACAAACCCAGCTTCTGCAGTGTCCGAGTCAGGATTAGGTTAATCATAGAGCCCGTGTCAACAAGACAGCGGCGAACTTCCACGCCATTGAACTTACTAGTGATGTGTAGTGGATGAATGTGCCCCTCTATGGTAGGGTCTTCTTCTTCACCATATAATGAGATAACTGATTGGCATTCGGCGTACTCTATTTCCTTAGTGTTGAAGGCTTCTGCAGCTGCTACTTCTGTCTCAAACTAGAGGGGGATCCTTAGAGCCTCGGCGAGCACCTCACGCATGTCTAATGACAGGGAAAGAGCCTCGAGGATAGAAAACCTCGTTGGGATACCGGGAAGATGCTTTAGAACATCATACTTCCGTGCCAGGTGCGAACATCTACTAACAGGAGGCCGCTCTGCGATTGGAGGCATGACCGGCCAAGCCGGCTGGACCGGTGGATGGATAGTGCTAGGTACGCCCTGTTGCTCAATAGGAGAGGCCTGAAGAGTAGATATTGGATGAGTACCAGACAACTAAGTTCGGCCTGTAGTAGGGCGAGACTGGTCGTGGTACGGACAAGGTAGCTCTACCTGATCTAGTAACACAAACAGAGACGGAGGTAGATCTGATGACACCAGATGAGGAAGTTGTGTGTGCTGATCTCTACGTTGGGCATGTTGTCTGGTCTCAGTGGTGTGCACGGCCTGGCTGAAAGCACCAACTGACATGCCTTGACGACCAATATGGTCGTGGTTCCGTCGACGTTGGTGTCGGCTAGGGATGTTGGGGAGGTTCTACTAGCGTTCCCCCTCACTGGGAGTCATATAGGGATTTAACAACTCAATGGTATTAACCGATGTGTACCCCTGACTGTCGCTTGAAAAATCATCCACCACTGGGTGGATTTTGGGAGGGATCCCCATATCAGGGGGCATGAACTCACCGAGAGTGAGGGATGACGAATACATTGGTTGAGCGTATTGTTTCTTCTTGTACCATCGATGATTGCTCTTCATGGAAGAGGCCAGATGAGATGACGACGTAGATGTGCTGGGTGCAGCCTATGAAAGCATCGGGTAGTTCAGGCATGCCCGAATAATACCATGGGTGCGAGTGACTATTTTACGAGCCATCCAGTCATCGTACTTCTGGGATCTGCGGCTTGGAACCTGCTGCCACTCACCTTCGTCGTCACTACCGCATTCGGACCTTAAAAAGACACCCGCCACTTGTACCGGTGCTGGCCCTAGCCTAACTTTGTTTTTATCGACCTGGTATTGGAGCCAGTCTTTAAACACATATCACTACTTGATGGTGTGCCCTAGAATTTGATGATAGGTGCAGTAGATTGGGTGATCGATGAGATTTGCCTCTTCCGACCTTCTGCACTCAGGTAGGTGCACAACCCAGTATTCTAGGGCACTACATAAGTAACCATGGGCCTCATCCTCGCTGAACGAGTATGTCCGGTGTCTTTTATCCGGATAGGGGGCTCTAGGAGCCTGGACATGATGAGGGTCCGGAGGAGCCTACCGTGGGGGCGGAGCTTGATCATCCCGTCTTGGCGGCGGTGGCGCGTTGCGCGGAGGAACCTGCCGATTCTGAGGCGGTCGCTGCTGGGCTAAAGGCTACGCCGGCGGTGGTAGGCCTCAACAATGTTGTAGAGCCAGTGCTACTGGTAGTAACCCTAGCTGCCTGGGGTCTTCTATTTGGGCCACCGCGATGGGCTCGGATCTGGAAGCCCTCTATGCGGGGATCATAGGGGGCAGCAGACACGCCTGACTAGCCTATTGCAGAGCTTCCTCGAGGTGCTGGGCCTTATTTGAGAAGTATCAGAAATCTTCTGGGTAGTTCTGAGTGATCAAGGAATGAAGCAGTTCCGTTTTTACATTCCATACACACATCGTCAGTAATTGATCCTAAGTCAGTGGCATGTCGAGGGAGTATGTGATCCCCTTCCACCGAGCGATGCAGTCAGTGACTCTCTCATCAGGCCTTTGTTTGCACATGAAGAGGTCTGCGATGCTGATCTTTTGTGTGGTGGAACTGAACTGATATAGGAATTTCCGGAGAAGATCCTCCCAGCCGGTCACCGATCCAATGGGGAGCTGGTTGTACCAGACAAACACAAGGTCTTCCAATGTCTGCACAAAACATCAGAGCTTGGAGGATTCTTGCTATGCTGGGGTCCCCATCATGGGGCCAGAAATTGAAGAAAAGTGGGCCAGGTGCTGCGGTGGATATCATGTCCTGTTAAAGGCAGAGAAAGTGGAATTTCCAAAACCCAGGGGTGCAGGCATATCATCCACCCACACAGAATATGTCTTGCCATCTGGTGGGACTGCTACCTGCCGCGTTTCCAACGCCTTGAGGCGGGCGATGAGTGCCGCTATAGGGTCATCAGGGTGGGGGTACCTGTCTTGGTGAGGATCCCTAACCATCAGTTAATTTTCGGGCTCTTCGACACGGTAGATGGGTTCAACGACTCGTGGAGCGACTGGAGGAGCAGCCTATGTGGCAGCTGGTGGAACCTGTGCTGGATTCCTCGGATTTTTGCGCCATTTTGGAGGGATTGGTGACACGTATTGTGCCCTATTTTCGTGTGTTCTAGCTTCAACCCTATCCACAGGAGTTGTAGCATCAGGGTTTTCTGAAGCCATCTCTCTGGGGGGAGTTGTTCCTTCCCATGTTGCCCCGGCCTAGGATCGCCATAGTCGGGTCACCACTCTATAGAGCGTTCAGCCAGGAGTTCGTCGACCATCCTCTTCTGCTAAGCAAATTTCTGGCCCAATGTGGCCTTCTTGGGGTCTTCCTCCATCTTGTGCAATTAGGAGGATGGGTCTGAGTGCTTGATAGCTCAGACATGCTCTTTACCCTTACCAGCATTCCGACTGAGTACCAATGACTCAGAGGGTGCAGGGAGACCCAAGAGGTTCCTCTGCTAATTACTAATCTTCCCTGATTGGTCCAAAAATGGTGTCACACCCTCAGGGGGGAAGTCTCCATCAAGATATTCCAGCTCGTCCTCCTGGTCCACGACATCATCCATCTGGACCGTGACCATTCCTGGTGTCATGTCCTAAATATTGCATATCGAGTCAGGTTATCGTTGAATTGGGATGAAGACGAGAGCAGCGTACTTCCCCCAGCCACAGACTTGCACATGGGGGGTATCCACCCAGATGATTTTGCGGAGTACCCTGAAACTCTGAACACATATTTGTTGGAGGGTCCACTAGCAACCTGGTGACTCAGGGCACTGGGCCATGGGGAGTGCAGCCAAATCAACCAGATGTCATTTCTCGCCGATTTCCTCAAAGTGCACTTGGATCCTAGGGTACACCACTTGATGATAAGAAATATGAATGTGCATCACCCATAGGGTTTTATGGAAGCACTCGACTTCCTCTGGGGTGAGGGATTCCGGCGCACAGAAGTTCGACGACCCCACCAGCTAGAACTTCTCCCAGAATTGATCTTCCACAAGAATGTTTCAGATGTTCTTGTGATCAGATTTAGGGTATGTTCCCATATTGCCTCACTCGTCAACCAGAGGTGGTTGAGGAACCCATAGCGGTACTCAATCAGACCGTTGAGACAATAAACTGGGCGGCATAGAATATGACAAACGAGCTGACTATCCACCGAATTCTGGGCCATCCTCTGAGGAGTGCGGGGACCTGCCAGAAATTTCACAATACGATGGGCTGACAGCCACAGATTCTGGTGTTGGTATCACGGTCACCGACGATGGTTCATGTTGTTTCTCAACCGCCATAGGTCCCCAAAATAGCTCTCCATAATTTTTGGTCGAGGTTTAGGGCACTTCTAGTGATGATGGTGGTGACTGCACGGTCGGAACTTGTGGGTCTCCCAAGATTTCCTCCTTCTGGATGTACCTGCGAAGAGAGGCGGGAATCCGGTGTACCTCACACTCTAGAAGGATGAGGCTGATCCTCATTGTTCCAGCCCTGGTCTTTGACACAGTGGACCGAGGGGAGGGTTCCACCACTGAGTCGTAATTTACTTCAGAATCCGAGAAACTTAATAGTTTGATCTCAGTCTGAAGATTTTCGGTATTCTTCTTGCGGCAACGTTAACCCGCCTTACTGCCCCGGGATGGCTCTTCGGGGAAGGGAAAATTCTCGGCACGAGGAGGTCCTTCGGCTATACTAGTGTTGCGGTGTGGACTACATCTGCCTGAGTGGGCCGAGGTGCGAGGAGCACTGGGGATGATGACAAAGGGGACATGGGGAGGACCTCCGTGCTAGACGATGGTGCGTGTAGGACCCCCACTAGAACTGATAGGAGAACGAGTAGGACCTCCATGCCTGGTTCCCTTGGTGACGTCAGTGCAAGGTAGGTCTCTGTACTGATCGGACCGAACAGGGGTAGGAAGTCTGTGCTGGGTGTTGGTTAAGTGAAGTTGATCTACACCCCTCGGGTTGATAGGATGAATTGGACCACTGTCGGCTGCTACAAGGATGTGAGGAAGGTCCTCATATCATAGTGTGACTGGAATTATAGTTTCCCTACCACGACGGTCCATGGCAGGAGGGATGGCTCTATACCCAGTGTAATGAGCGCGGAAGAGGATCCCATATGAGGTGTTGATACCACGAGTAAGGCCCTCATTCAGGTCGAAGGTGGCACGGGGAATTCCTCTGATCCAGGCTTGGGAGCGGGAAAGGTCTGTGTCCTCCATGGTGGTTGCATGGGGAGGGTCTCCGTACCAGGTGGCACTATTGCATGTTAGTCTACGGTGGCCACCGCCTATGCCTGTGACTAGGGGAGTCAACCCAGCCTGCCCGTGGGGTGGTTGGGGCCTCTCTCCAGGTCGGGCACATAGATTCCCCTACTCGGCATATGCAGGGGGTTGATGATGCACATCGTAGGTGGCTTGGTCCATAGTAACCGCTGACGTTGACGCTCCTTGATGGGCGTTCTCCTCGGCCGGTGCCCGACGTTGACGTCATGTCAGTCGAGCCCATGCCGGTGGTGTAGGTAGGTAGTCTACCTTCTCTTCAGCTTGGGGAACCAGGTGGAGGCACTAGAACAGCCTGGTGGGGGACCTCGCTGGGAACCCCTGGGATAGAACTCTGGTCAGGCGGGCTCGAACATCCCCTACCTCATCGGCGTAGGGCATGGAGTCATCGAGGTGTTCCAGGGAGAGGCTCCCGAAACGGTTGAAGGTTGGTTTGGGGAGAAGCGACTCCCTATACGGCTATTAGGGGAGGCTTTGACAGCGGGGACGGGATGCCTCCAGGTCTAGGCGGTCCATATCCCGAGTTGGGAATATTCCCTCTTCCTCGTAATGACATACGAGGTCGTTAATCATACTTCGATGGATGACATCCGATGGGGAGAGAGGGCATGGGCGCCCCACGTTTGCGGATGCAGATGCCGTTGCGGCAGTAGTAATTCCATGAAGAGTGGTTGTGCTGGCGTTACCCCTTCCCCTGCGTAGGCTGGTGGGCGGTGATCATGTTCTTATGGCAGCAACATGATTCCTGAGAAGCAGGGAGATTAACTCTTCAGCACTGCTAGGAAAAGAAATCTACAACAACTGCCCCAACAACATTCCATCTTCCGTGGCCGGTTAGAGGGATCCCTGCTGACAACGTCATAGAATGGGATTCCAAACGTTCTCCTCACCAACATCTGGTGAGTTTCATTCCATGCCCGCTATTTTTAGGGTGGGACCCAGCGCCAGATATCTGGATCCGATGGCATGTCACTCTAATGATGTCTCGAGTGCTACTAATCACCAAATTGAGGAGAAGAATTTCACGTCGGCTTCACCATTTCTATTTCTGATATTTTCGCCAGGGCGCGTGCGTCCATCATGTTCGGCGGACGTTAGCGCGGCTCTATTTCCCTGCATTCCCGCTTTCCAAAGGCGGGCTACATTCTCCCTTTATTTAGGGACGTCTGCTCCTTGATTGAAACAGGATGATGGGATGTAGGTTCTTCCTTCCGTGGATTCCTCCTTAAAACTCATCACCTATTCCGGGTCTCCCTTATATATTTAATACTTTGTTCGTGAAACTCTTCCCAGTGTCGTGTTTCTAGAGACGCCGGTTAATTACACTTCTTCTGTCCGGACATTCCAAGGGTTCCATTCAGAACAACAACCTTCAGTTGGGGGAGTAGTCACGTTGAGGCATCACTAGTGTTTCTGGATGCTAGTGAATTGACGTGTCTATCTTTTCCCCCTTTTTATAGGGCTTCTCGAGGGCGTGGAATCTCGAGGCATCCCACATCGAGCGGGGGGAATCATATTCCATAGGCATGTATCTGAGGTTTTCCTCATCTTCACATTTTTAACATAGGGTATGTAGCAATTTCAACATCTCGTCGAGATGGATTGGACTGATCAGAACACCGATGAAGGTGGATAAGATTGAGGAACCCCTTGAGGGAACACTGATATTGTGTCCAATGCGTGGGTGGCTCCTCTAATGCTGTGTAGGGGAATGGGGTGGCATGATGTCACCGGGATGTGGCGCCCCGGGTAAGAATATGGATGGATGATGGTTTTTTGGCTAGGGCCTCGAAGAGACTTCCTACGTACCATGCCTTTACATGGATCAAAGTTCTCATAGTTCAGATGGATGTGTGGGGCTTACACTCTAGGATTCCCAAGGTGGTGGGTGTCCCGACATAGATAATATCGGAACAACTAGGTGGGGGGCTTGAACCTCATGAGGCTTCCTGCGTACCTTGCCTTAACATGGATCAAAGAGCATGTAGTTCAGAATGGATGCCGGTGAACAAATGTGGGGAAGGAAATTGGCCCGATGGGTAAGGGGAATGAACCTCGAGGTGGCTTCCTATGTACCATTCCATAGCATGGATCAAAGTCCACGTAGTTCGGGTGGGACAAGGGTGAACCGACGTGAATGAGGTCGAAATGACCAGGTGGTGGGCTTGAACCTCGTGAGGCTTCCTACGTACCATGACTTGACATGGAGAAATGACCTTGTATTTCGGGAACAAGGCATGTCAGAGAACCGATGTGATAAGGACCTTGGTCCCAGTGGGTTGTGGGCTTGAACCTCAAGGAGCCTTCCTATGTATCATGCCTTGACATGGATCAAAGACCATGTAGTTTAGAATGGCGTGGGGCTTACACTGTAGGCTACCCAATGTGTTGGTGAACCGATGTGAATGATGGTCGGAATGACTGGGTGGTGGGCTTGAACCTCGTGAGTCTTCCTACATAACATGCCTTGACATGCATGAAAGACAACATAGTTCATAATGGATGCGTGTCGGAGATATGACATGAAGATGGACTGGGGGTCTGATTGGTGTTGGGCTTGAACCTCGAGGAGGATTCCTACGTACCATGCGTTACCACGAATCAACTTCTATGTAGTTCAGGTGAGTCAAAATGGCGTAATGCTGTATTAGAATGCATTTTAACATCATACGGGATGGGGGGTGTTTTGGGCTTATGATCTGTGGTGGCCCAAGGTGTGTCATGGCCAATGCTAACTCTAATCACATAGAAGTCATGATCAGTGTGAGAAACAAGATGTTGCAGGGACCTGAAGATCACGTCGTGAAGGGTGCGTCTATGGGAAGCGAGTAGAGGCTTACGCGTTGGGTGGCCCATGGTGATGGGACTTACTCCCTGATGGAGGCCCGAGGATGAAAAATCACATAGGGAGATGGATTTGTCACCCAAGGATATAGGAGGGGGGTATGTTCCTTATCACGTCATCTGCTAACCTTGCGGACCGAAGATGAAAGGAGGGAGCAGGGGGTGCTCTACCTCCTGCAAGAATGAATAGGGGATTACACCAAGGTGGTTGCCCTAACCCCGTGGACAAACTCCACTCATAGAAGGAGGATATCATCCCTTGTGGATACCGGGAGGCGTGGAGAATGTACAAGGTGGGGGCACCCCACATGAGAGGCATGAGGAGATGTCACAGTTTAACGTCGTGTGTTGAGGACAAGGGTACATGGCAGTTTAATGTCCTGCATCTCAAAATAGGTGTGTTTACTCCGCACCCCTAGGACTTACACAACTGGTACCCTCTTCTCCTTGTGGGAGGTCAGGTACCGCGAATTCCATACAGAAGGGGGGTCACATAGTGAACAATCAAGGGGTCCACATTAGCGTGGCTATGCGAAGAAGCTATATCCATTAGCGTGCATACATGAAGAATCACTACGAGAAGAAACTCCAGAGGAGGTATCGTCCAGGGGACTTTGAAATCACATCGTGCGATCCTGGAGGGTTTCACGAGAAAAGGAATCTCCAAGCAGAGGGGTCTATAGGCAGGAGCCTTGTGGAGCTCAGGTGCTCTGCGTGGTGGAGGGCACTGGCGAAGGGGTGTGCTTCGCGAAGTGGGGTACCTTAGCCTTAGCATGGGGAGGATGTGAAAATGGGTGGTTATTCGCTATGTGGAAAGGCATGCGTGAAGCACGGTCTCGCGGAGCAAAGATGCCTCGAGAAGTGAAGTGACTTGAAGCAATGTGCTTCGTGAAGAACGGTGACCATGCCTTGGCAGGTGGATCACTTATACATGAGGGGTGTTTCGCAAAGAATAAACGCTTCACAAAAACTCGGGTACACTTTGGGATCCCCTACTTTCACGAATTCCCTTAGGCTCTGAAAAAGGGAACCCCTCTCAGAAGAGGGGATCAAAACGAGACAATGTGGAGGCACCTCGCGAAGCAAAAATATCTCGCATAGCTCATGACTCACAGAGAAATGCGTGATACTTTATTTGGGAGATAGGAAGGGGAAAGGTTGGATTTTCCATCTACTGGGCTTAGGGGGAGTACGGTATTTATAATCAAGAGGCACCGTGGAGTAGAGCTGACGTAGTCCAAATAGGGCTTCGGTTTCTTCGCGGCGGGCTCACGATCGTCAGGGGCGTTCGCGAAGCGTACTACCTCCTTTGCTTCACAGCAGGATCGCGAACGTCAGGGGGGTTCACGGAGGGTACCACCTACTTTTCTTCATGGAAACTCGCGAACGTCAAGGGAATTTTTAGAGCATCCCGCCTCCTTTGCTTCGCAGCGGCTGCATTGCATGGGGGGACTCCGCGCTAGGGCTTCACGATGCAGGCCACGAGGCCTCTTTTTCTTCTTTCTTTTCATCCAACATTTTGGCACCAACAGTATTATATCAATATGTTTTGTTATAGGGCTGGAAACTGGATTATTTGATATTTTAATATGACTTGTATTATCATGGTTTGTGTTTACATGTTGAAATTGATATCCATAATCTCAGAAAGTGTGTTTCAACCACAAAATATGATCACAAAGACCACAAGAATCTATGTATTCAGCCTCATTATTAGATAATGCAGTAAAATATTTATTTTTAATACACCATGATACTAGATACTTTTTCCTAATGCGACATGTTCAAGAAGTTCTTTTTATATCTAACTTGAAACCATGAAAATTAGCATCTAAATAACTAACTATGTCATGTTTTTTTCCACTATGGTAGAACAATCCAAAGTTGGTATAATGCATGAGGTATTTCAAAGTTATACTAACATTATTTAAAAGTGATTCTTTGGGGTTTTATTGAAAAAGGGAACACATTCAAATAGTAAACATAATATTATGACGACTAAAAGTCTTATAATGTAGACTTCCATTCATTCATCTGTAATTGGTTTGATCAACAGATTTAACATTTTCATTATGGTCCCACATACATGTGGGACTCAATGTAGTATCACTAAATTTTTTTAATATCAAATCCAAAACTTTTTATATTATTGGTAGTATATTTACATTGATATAAAATAATACATTATTCAATTTGAACTATTTTAAATCAAATAAATAACTCAAGTTTCCCCATTGAACTCTTTTCAAATTCACTTTGAATCATTTTTCAAAAATTCAAGACATGATTAAATTTTTTATGATCCAAAAAAATGTCATCAACCTAGATTTTAATTACTTAAAAATATTTAGATATTGTTTTTATAACCAGAGTAAATTCAGATATATCTTTTTTTGAAACCTTTAAAAATAATAAAAGTGATTATCCTATCATATTATGATCTTGGAGCCTATTTTTAACCATATAATTCCTTTATTAACTCAAACAAATGATTTTTAAAATGAGGGTTTATAAAACCAAGGGGTTGTTCAACAAAAATTTCCTCAACTATATAACTATTTTAGAAATCACTTTTAACATCCATTGGATATAGTTCGAAATTGAGATGAGATGTACAAGCAAGAAAGATTCTAATGGATTTAATTCTAGTAATTTGTGAAAGGTTTTCATCAGAGATAATGCCTTCCTCTAGACTATATCCTTGTGAAACTATTCTGGACTTATTCCTCACTAAGGTGACTTCTTCATCTACTTTGTTTCTAAACACCAACTTAGTGCCTATGGTCATGGTGTCTTTAGGACTATCCACTAGTTTCACAATATTATTTCATTCAAACTGATTCAAATATACTTACATATTGGTCACCCACAATTAATCACTGATTGAATCATTAATGTTTTATTGTTCATTCGTTGACAAGAAGTATTTATGTTCAACTTGGTTACTAAGATAAGCTCTAGTCTGTGTCCCATTACCTAAGTATCTAACTACAGCAATCAAGGGATGATAATTAAGGGTTATAAATGATCTATAATATGAAGGACTAGTTATTTTAGGTTCATCTATAGATTTAGGTTCACTATGATTGGATTTTGGAGATTTTCTAGAAGTAGAAGATTTAGCACCATTCTAAATAGTAGAATCAAGAGGTCTAGAATTTGTGTCCAGATTCAATAGATCATATAAAATATTTTCAAGAGGGTTTTTAGGTTTATGAGGATTTGTTTCATCAAATTTATCATGTATATATTCTTCCACAGATTGGTTGTTTTATTAAAAAAACTCAATATTCTTTAATGATGGTGGATTAACCTATGACAATTTCTTCATCTCTTTTGGATGAAAAGATGTCAAGACTTTCCCTAGTATTGAGAATATAAAACCTGAAACAAAAACCATTAATGTATCTAAATTTTGGTTTCCATTTCTTCCATATCTCATAAAGATTTCTCATTATAATGTGTCTGACATATACTCTATTTATTATATAACATGTTGTATTGACAGATTCAACCTAAAAATAAACAGGTAAGTAATAATCATTAATAACTCTCCGAACTATTTCATGGTAGGTTTCATTGCTGCCTTATACAACTCCATCCAGTTGGGGTGTCCTAGGAGAAGAGAAGTTAGGACCATATCCCTTTTGTGAGAAAAATGATTCGAAATCATGGTTCTCAAACTCACAACCATGGTCACCCCTTACGGTGTTTATCATAAAACCACAAAGGATCTCTATAGATACAACACCCATAGTGAAATAAGAATAAGACTCACATTTGTGAGCTAAAAAATATCAACATATACAAAGAGAATTCATCTACAAGAACATAGTTTTAGTTATTCCCATTAAGACATTAAAATCATGATGTTCAAAACAAATAAATGTTTACCAACTCATGTGGTTGATAATATGAATATTAATTCTTGGTTTTGAATGTTATATTGTGACGTTTTCCCTATTGATAAAGATTGTACATGTTATTGCCTATATATTCATGTTTTGGTAGATCCCTGACTAACCCTTTCCATTCAGTATTTCTATGTGAGGGAGTGTTATAGTGGTCTAATATCCTATTAAAAAACTATTATTATTTATGAAAGAAACTTTATAATGAAACATTTTGTGACCGTAAAGAATATATTTTCACAACATAAACACTCTCATTTTTGAAATATGTAAATATTAACTCAATTATAGAATTAAAAACATTACTTGAATCATTTTCAAATTTAACATTGAATCCATCATCACATAACTGATAAATAGAGATATTATTTTACATAATCCTTCCATATAAAGTAGTTTTGTAATTAATATTGAATTAGTTTTACTGATTTGACCATGTCCAATTCGGTTTCCTTTAGTATTTCCACCAAAAGTGACATGCCCACCATCAATATTTATACGAATCTTGAAGCTCATGTATTCCACCATCACGTGTTGTGAACATTCAATGTCCATGTACCATAAGATTTTATAGGAGATTTTCAAGCATGCTTACTACAAATACAATTGAAACAAAAAAATATTTTGGTATTGAAACATGGTTAGGTCGAGTAATATTTGTAATTAATGGTCTGGGAACCCATACTTTTTTCATGGTTTTCATATAAATATTTTGTAATGTATTTAAACAGTGTGATCTATTTGGTCTAGAAAAACTGGAATCAGTAAAAGTATGTCCACTGCTATAAAGTTCAGACGATTATTCAAATCATTGTAAAAAGCCTAATTTTCTAAATTTTAATAAAAAATTATTTTTAACAATTTTTCTTTGTCCTGGTTGATAACCTATACTAGTAGTATATTTTGGTGCAACCCGTTTACTGTGAATTTTATATATTCTGTTCTTTCCGTTTGTAAATATTTCTATGTCCTTTTTGAGCTTCTCATTTGATAATTTTTGCTCATTATTTTAATTTATCAATTGAGAATTTTTATATTTCTTTGTAATATGATAATATTTTACATTAGATGTGAGATCATTTTGTTTCATAAAAAAAGTATATTTATATTTTAATTTTTTTAATGTGTCAAAGAAAATTTCCAGTACTCACATTTCCTCATCGGTCATGTTTTTAGAATCAGATTTATATCCATAATTGTAGAAATTTTGTACAGGAGATTCATGGTTTACCTAAGAAGTTTTTTTTTCATAATGCACATGTTAGATTTCTCACCCTTCTCTATATGTAAAGACTTTAACTCACAAGAGATAGCTTAAAAAGCACTCCAGGTGACCTTACTTTCCATATTATACCATGAATCATTGTCTCATATTTCTTCTTATACTTTAACATAGGTAATTCATAATTTACATGTCCTCTTTTATTACATTCATAACAAACCATATTATTAGAGTTATCACCTATCTTCCAGTAATTTTTTTATTTTACCATTTAATTATACTTTACGTTGTACATGGGCTTCTTAAAGAATATCTACTTTATTTAATTTGTTTTAAACTTTATGGTTAATTGATCCACTTCCTCATCATTGTCAGATGGCCATTCATCATTTCATGAACTGTCAAAATGAGTTTATGCCTTATTATTTTCATTGTGTTTAGAAGGAATGGTCTTGAAAGGCAAAAACATCCTATTTTTTAATCATCCTATTATTTATTGTCCAACAATTAATCCTCTTACATCATCATCTTACCTATCAGCTTCATTGATGGAAACATACTATAACGACCCCACATTTTTAATGAAAATTCCTCATGATCAAATTAAATTTATTATTATGTTAAATGGTTATAAAAACATATTCATTTTTTTGGTTTTATATTATTGAATTTTAAAATAACATTAATATTTTTTATACATGCAAATGTAGTAGTTGAACAGTGACCATGTGATTATTATAAACATTGAAATTTAACAAATCCATTTTACATAGTCAAAAGAATTGATGGCCCCATCAAGTAAAATTTCTACATACGAAGTCCATTTTTTAGAGATCATATATGAGGTAGTGTCAATGGGATTTTCTCAAGACCAATCTCAGGCAGAGATTTACCATGTTATGATTGAATAGAATTGGCTATGGGAGAAGTGTAATTTAATAGAGATTACCTCCGGGGCGATGTTATATGAGCCACCCCAAGAGTATGTCACCATCTCTCACATTACCCTTAGGTATTATGTAGGTGTTATAATGGATTATGTAACAAGATCCTTTCACTATGATTTTGGGATCTTTTTTATAAATAATATACATTCATTGTTACTTTATAAATGGATTTTCAAGCAGAAATAGTATTTTTAGTTAATATTCAATTGTGAAATCTATTTTAATAAATTAATGGATTTTTTTTATTATATAAAATTTTCTTAAAATATTATTAGTAAATTATTTTTTGTTAAATATAAATGATAGTATAATATTTATGAATACAATAGAAATTTTTATTAAAATTTGAAGGCAATTTTTTTCAAAACCCTTGAAATTTCAAAAAAATTATTTTTTTGAAAGTAAAAATTTAAATATAAAAAAACTAATTAAGGTAAAATTAATATCATTTATTGATTGATGTCATCAAAATTATCTAATGATAATTTTTCCTTAATTTTTCGAGACAGTAGGATTTTTTAAAAAAAATTAAATAATGTTTAAATATGTAGTGTGTTTTATGAAATCTAAATGACCCACTAGTGATGTAATAAAATAATATATAAGTGTTTTTTACCCTATAAATTTTTAACCTTTAATATTATTTGATTTTATATTTTTCTGATTAATTTTATGGTGCCTTAGCGGACCCTCCAAGACCTATAAAAATTTTAACTTTTAAAGGGATTAGATTGAGAGTGTGACTCAAATCCACAAAAGAAAGACTAATATTTAATAATTTTGGTCATTGTCCTTATAAAACAATGTCTTCCAATCCAATTTGGTAAAACCCATGGGAAAAACCCATGGGTTCTTTTTTGATTTCGATTAGTTTAATTTTTGGTGTCCAAAACCAAAATATTTATAAATTCCCTCTCGTTTCCTATATAGAGCCACAAAATCTCCAATTATTCTTCACTCAAAAGATTTGGATCATGAAAAAAATCTTTCTTCTTATCTCTATAATTCTCCCAAGGTTCCCCAAGATCCCAATAAGTCACTCTCAAGCATCACCGATGCCTATGGGATCACACTTTCAAGTAAAGAGTTTCATCCTTTCTTATTTTTGTCCAAAGTGGTTTCTGTTGTTATTTCCATTTATTTTCAATTAAAAATGTTGGCGTATTATTTAACACCTCTCCTATACTTCACTACATATGTTTTAATGTTTATATAACTCTTTCTCTCTCAATAATTCCACCCATGTAAACGTGTTACCATGCCGAAATTTCGTAAGGAATTTCTCTCTTCTCATTTACATTCAAGCTATTATTATATGTTATGAATCTATATTCCATTAAATATGTTGGGATGTTATTTTACATAACCCCCATACAATCTATTTCACGTATAAATTATTAGATTCACTTTTCTCTTTCATCCAACCATTTTACAATTTCTCTTTGATGTATTTATGCTAACGAAGTAACACCAAAATTTCCCATGCCAAAATCTGCGTGTAAGTGAATAGAAAACTCATTTATCTATTAAGGGTATTCCAATTTATGAGAATGTACTTGTTTATGGAGGAATTAAATTTATCTATACCACATATCTTATTCATGTTATAAATTATGATGTTTAATTAATCCATATTCTGTGATCCATGTGGCACACTTATGCATGAATTGAAATGTTTATAAAAGGGTGTGCCATGATACCACTCCAATGCAATGGGAAAATATTAGTATCATGATACGTCAAGTGAAATGATTTTTTACTCATGATAATTCATGTTCAATGAGGGTTTACTAGTCTTAATTAAAATTTAATGTTGTTTTACTCATTCTCCATGTGCAATGAGCCTTGACTCACTAAAATCATGTTAATTGTTGTTTTAATATTTCCATGTTACGATAATCATGTTATATCATGAAATTATATTTATGTTTCTCTTAAGATGCAGTGATATGCCTATTGAATAATATTAATTTTATTATTCCACTTATGCCTTTTTTACTCCCTTATTGGGCTTTATTTCTCACCCTTTTCTTAAGTATGTCCTCAGGTTGTCCCACACAATGCTTAGTAAAGAGGAATATTGTAGTCTTGTAAAAGAGGTTTTAAATAAAGATGTTGTATTTTATGTTCTATGTTGTTATGTAATATTCCTAATCTTCTAATACACTAGACCTCCTGGTCGTCATAGTTGTCTTAGTTATGTTTTTATGTAATAAATCATGTTTAATTATGTAATAAAGAGCATGGTTGTTATAGTTGATTTTTAGTGGTTATGTTATGTTTTTTTTGGGATTAGGATTATAAAACTCTAGATAAATACTTATTTTGAAGAAAAATAATAATAATAATATCCTTTAATTTTGGTGATTATTGTGAATGTTTTTTATTTAGAAAATACATCCATGTATGGGTACAGTCAAGTAGAAGCAGCTCTGACTCAAATGTACATAGGGGAAAACCCTGAAAACACCGCTTTGAGATTGAATCAAACAGTAACTGGTGAACAACATCATGTATTATTTGAAAATTGGTTATGAGACTCCTAGGGGATATGATTGGTTAAATTCCTAAGCTTAGTATGAACCATTTTTTTGGGAATTAAATAAATTCCCCTATGAATATATTTTGGGAGGTAGATCATGGATAACATAGATGAATTAATGAAATAAATTTACTTTATAAGTTATCCCTTTTTTCATTGGATTCCACATTATGAGTTACCCATAACATTGTATTTATTCCATTAAATGGACAGTAATAGGGGAACTTGGGCTAAAAACGAAAGCAAAGATCAATGTGATGGATGTTCTAATTGTTAAGCCAAAAGTCTTCTTTTTGACTTCTATATCATGTTTTGTAAATCACAAATGCATTCTATCATATTTTGGAAATTACATTTGTCTTCTATCATGTTTATCGTATCATACAATACTGATCGTACTGAATCTGTCAATCGTACCATACTTACTCTGTCAATTGTATCGTACTGACTCTATCAATCGTACCATACTGACTCTGTCAATCATATCGTACTGACTCTGCTATTCAGATGTTCATTATTTGTTTTGGTACTTAGTCAAAAAAACTCATTGTATATGAATCGTACTCATGTTTTTCATTTCTTTATATCTCTTGTCCTAACAAAACGATGTCGTTGAGTTAGTTACAAACTAATCAAAACGATGTCGTGCTTTCTGTTTCAATATGACCGTTTGAGGCAATATGACCGTTGGAACCCGAGGCCTATAAATAGGAGGTCATTTGAAGCTGAGAGAACAACGATGAACAAAGAGAACGAATGAAGAGACTCTTTGAACTACAAATATTCTAGAGAGAGAAACTGTGACTTCTATCATCTGCCTTGTGCGTCCGATCATCGTATCGAGGGCTTTCAAGTAATTGAAAGACAGAGGTGCCGGTTACCTACAAAATCGAGGGCAGCCGGGGATAGGGAGACAGATGTGCCAATCATCGTATCGAGGGCTGCCGGGGATAGGCAGACAGACGTGCCGATCATCGTATGGAGGGCTGCCAGGGACAGGCAGGCAGACGTGCGGATCATCGTATCGAGGGCTCACCAAGGTGTTGGTGAGACAGACCTTTTATCCTAGGTGAAAGGATAACCCTTTTCGTTGGGTTAAAATAATTGTAATACTTTTACATTTCCAATGTTACTTGTATTAGAAAGGGATTTGTATTGTTTCCTTTCTTCTTTACATATTCAATTGTAATTGTTTCAATTACAATTTTTCTATTACATTTTGTATTGATTGATTCTATATGCTTTAAGGTAGAATCTTTCATCTTTGTATTAATCTGATTATTGTGTTCACCTTGAATACAATTGTTTTACATTACATCAGTATTACAATACTTCATACCTTTTATATTCAATACAATTGTGGGTGTTTTTATTTGTATTAGTCTCTTTGTTGCTAAAACTCAAAGGATTTTGAACCTAAAATTCACCCCCCTCTTGTATTGTTCCATATAATAGACTTATATCTATATATTCGATCCAACAATTTGTATCAAAGGGGGTTTTCCACTGATTTGTATTACTAGCTTTATTTCTTATTACTATCTTGAATACTTACTACACTAACGTGTGGAGTGGAGATGTTGTTTTTGTTGTATTAGATGGCAGGAATGAATATTGGATCAATAGATAATCTGAATCCTTCTAGACCACCAATCATTGATCGGAATGATTATGAGTATTGGAGAGATCGTATGAAGAATTTCGTTATCAATACTGGCGTAGACAATTTTATTATGCTTACTGGGGGTTACAAAATTCCTGAAAAAGAAGTTAGTACTTTCACCAACCAAGAGAAGCAAAAATATCAACTGAATTACAAGGTACACAATACTTTATTATGCTCTATGACCAGGAATATATATAGTTAGATATCTTCATGTGAAGCAGCCAACTATATTTGGAAGAAAATAGAAGTTACTCATTTTGGTACATCCAAGGTTATAGAAACAAGGAGAGAAATGCTCCGAGCAGAGTATCATGGATTTGTTTTTCCTTATGGAGAGCCAGTATGTAAAGTGAAACAAAGGTTTATGACGATTATAAATAGCTTACAATCTATGGGAGAAAAAGGTCTTGATGATGAAGCTCTTATTGATAAGATTATAGATATTATTCCAAATGAATGGGAGTCAAAAAGAACAGCTATTGATGAAAATAGAAAAGTTTCCCAGATTACTCTTGATGAACTCTTTGGAACTCTTCTACAACACGAGACAAGAATGAAGAGAGATGCTGATTTCAATAAGAAGAAGAATGGGAATGGAAGTGTAGCTTTTGCATCTAAAGCTAAAACACCTGAAAGGATTACAAGGTCTAAATCCAAGAAAGTTGTTATATCTGATTCAAGTGACTGTAATCATCTGGATAATGAGTTTTCCAATCTTGCTCGAAGGATGAACATGATTGTGGGAAAGAAAGATTTTCAATATAGATTCAAAAAGAAAGATAGGAAAGATTCAGAGGTAACTTGTTATGAATGCAAGAAATCAGGACATATAAGGCCTGATTGTCCTTTACTGAAGAGGAAATATAGAAAGGAGAAACACTTTGAAAGAAACAAGAAAATGTTTTATAAGACAAAGAAAGGATTGAAAGCAAATGATACGTGGAGTGCAAGTGGTAGTGATTCCTCAAATGATTCTTCAGAATATGAGACATCAGGACAATGAAATATTGGACTTCTAGCCAGACTACCAATTGAAGATCATTGTCTCATGTCTAAGGTACATAATGCTGAAGCTATTTCAAATGTCACTTTGAATGAAAATTATACTGATAATAGATATTATGAATCTTCAAATGATGAGTCTTCATCATCAGAGGATGATACATTACCTTCTTTTGAAGAGGTCTCTAGATTTGCTAAGTTACTTGAAAATGATAATTCTAAACATAAAAATAGATTTGAAAAAGCAAATTCTAGAATTTCAATTTTGACTAAAGAAGTATCAGATCTTTCTAAAGATCATGTTGTGAAAACTTCTGATTTTGAAAGCATTTTTAAAACCCTTGAGAAAGTTAAATCTGATAAGGATAAACTTATAAGGATCTTGAAACTGTAATTTCGAAGAAAGATATTTTAGAGCCTAAATCTAGTCCAAATTCAAATGTTTTGAAAAATAAGAATTTGGTTTTAAAACTAAAGTCAAAGATTTTATCCTTGAAAAAGTGTTTGTCAAACTTTACTCATGGAAAAGAAAACTTTGATAGGATGTATTCTTAAATTAGACCATTGAGAAATCGTTTTGGTCTTGGTTATACTTATTCCAAACCTGTTTTTAGCAATAACTATTTTGTTCCTCAAAAAACCATTTTTTGTTCTAAGTGTCAATGTGGTGGACACTGGAGAAGAGATTGTTCTCTTAAAAAAACTCAATATTTAGGATTTCATAAATCTCATTTTGCAAAACAAATGTGGAATCCTAAAATTCTTTTATCTAACCCTTCTGGATCCAAACAAGTTTGGATTTTGAAAATCTAATTATTTCTTTTTTAGGAAAACGAGAAGTTTACCAATAAGAACATTTGGTACATGGATAGTTGTTGTTCATGAAATATGACTGGAAACAAAGATCTCTTTGAAAAGGTTATCAAAACAAAAGGTGGAAAAGTTACCTTCGGAGATAATGCTCAAGGAATGATTGTTGGTATAGGTAATATTGTTTTTCTTGGAAAAGTTCTTATTTCAAATGTTTTGTTTGTTAAAGGTCTTAGGCACAATCTCATCAGCATAAGTCAATTATGTGATGAAGGTTACCTTGTAAATTTTAGAAATGATAAGTGTCTAGTTCACAATTCCAAGGATGAGTTCATTCTATCTGCCCATAGGCAAGAGAATGTTTACACTATTAACTTAGAAGAACTTAGGAACTAAAACTTACCTTGTTTAAGTGTAATAGAAGACCAATCGTGGCTATGGCATAGGGGACTAGGACACTGTAATATGAGAAATGTACGAAAACTCTCAAAGAAAGGACTTGTAAAAGGGCTACCAGACCTTAGATATAATTTTTCAAAAGTTTGTGATCCTTGTCAATTTGGAAAGCAACATAAAGCTAGCTTTAAACCAATTAATGAAGTTTCAACTTCAAATGCATTACAGCTTGTGCATATGGATCTCTTTGGTCCTTCACAATCTGGAATCATTGGAGGCAAATACTTTGTGTTTGTATTAGTTGATGGCTTTACTAGATTTATATGGGTCTACTTTCTCACAAAGAAATCTGAAGCCTTTTCCTATTTCAAAACTTTTAGAGCCCAAGTTAAAAATGAGAAAAACCTACCATTGATAACTATTCATAGTGATCATGTTGGTGATTTTCAAAATTCATATTTTGAAACGTTTTGTAGTAAGAAAGGTATTACTCACAATTTCTCATCTCCAAGAACTCCTCAGCAAAATGGTGTTGTTGAAAGAAGAAATCGCATTCTTCAGGAAATGACTCTAACCATATTAAGTGAATACTCAATTGCTAAGCACTTTTGGGCTGAAGCTGTTAGTACTGCCTGTTATACTATAAATCGTGTTTTAACTAGACCATTTCTTAATAAAACTCCTTATGAGATATGGACTGGCCAAAAACCTAAAGTTTTAAACTTCAATGTTTTTGGATGCAAAGTATTCATTCTGAATACAAAAGATAATCTACACAAATTTGCACCAAAATCTGATGAAGGAATCATTCTAGACTATTCTACAACCTCTAAGGCTTATAGAGTTTTCAATAAAAACACCTGTACTGTTGAGGAAACAGTACATGTTAAATTCGATGAAACTGATCCTTTTGTTTTCAACCAACCCAATCCTACAGCTTCGGATGTGTTTTCTAAAAATGTTTATCAACCTTTATTAGAAGATCATTCTGATAAGGAAAATGTTCAAGAAAGTATTCCTGAAACATTTACCACAAAAGATTTTCTACCATATTTTGATGAACAGGTTTTACAAAACTCAAATCAATTGATTCTTAGGAATCATCCCAGTGATAACATCATTGGTGATATAAATCAACCTGTAAGGACCAGAAATTCCTTAAGAAATGAAATAGAACATCTTGCTTTTCTTTCCCAATTTGAACCTAAAAGTCCAAGTGAGGCCTTAGGTGATGATGATTGGATCAAAGAAATGCAAGATGAACTAAATGAATTTGAAAAGAATCAATTATGGACTTTAGTTGAAAGACCTAAAGAAACAACTGTGATTGGTGTAAAATGGGTTTTCAGAAACAAGTGTGATGAAAATGGAATCATTGTAAGAAATAAAGCAAGACTTGTTGGTAAAGGCTATAATCAACAAGAGGGAATAGACTATGAAGAAACATATGCTCCTGTAGCTAGACTTGAATCTATTCGTATTCTATTAGCCTTCGCAGCATATTTCAATTTCAAACTATTTCAAATGGATGTCAAATGTGCTTTTCTAAATGGTTTTGTTCAAGAAGAAGTTTTTGTCGAACAACCTCCTGGTTTTCAAGACCCAAAACATCCTGATCATGTTTTTAAACTTACCAAGGCTCTATATGGTCTTAAACAAGCCCCTAGAGCATGGTATGATAGACTTATAGGATTTCTTTTACAAAACAAATATACAAAAGGTACAGCAGATCCAACTATTTTTATCAAAATGGAAAACAAAAATGTTTTGATTGTCCAAATCTATGTTGATGACATCATATTTGGATCAACTCATAAATCTTTAACTGGTTCATTTGCAAATTTAATGAAATTTGAGTTTGAAATGAGTATGATGGGTGAGTTAACATTCTTTCTAGGTTTTCAAATTTCTCAAAAACCAGAATGAACTTATATATCTCAACATAAGTATATTAAATACATACTCAAAAAGTATGGATTTGACAAAACTAAAAGTATTAGCACCCCAATTGTTACCTCAAATACTCTTGATCTTGATGAAACTGGGAAACCAGTAGATCAAACAAATTTTAGAGGGATGATAGGGAATTTTCTATACTTGACAGCTAGTCGACCCGACTTGATGTTTTCTGTATGCTTATGTGCAAGATATCAATATAATCCAAAATAGTCTCATTTAAAATCCATAAAGAGAATATTTCGGTATTTAAAAGACACTATGGATTTAGGCCTTTTCTACTCTTCTGGAAATGATTTTGTTTTAAAAAGTTTTTCAGATGCTGACTTTGGTGGTTGTAGAATGGATAGAAAAAAGTACATCTAGAACATGTCATTTATTAGGAGATTCTTTGGTTTCTTGGTCCTGAAAGAAACAACACTCAGTAGCACTCTCCACTGCTGAAGCAGAATATGTAGCAGCTGGAAGTTGCTATGCTCAAGTATTGTGGATGCAACACACTCTCACTGACTATGGTTTGAGTTTCTCCAAAACTCAAATTTTTTGTGATAATACAAGTGCCATAGCTCTTAGTAAAAACCCCGAACATCACTCACGTGCAAAACACATAGATGTTAGGCATCTCTTTCTTAGGGATCACACACAAAAAGGATATATTGTTTTACAATTCATCGGAATGCAAGAACAACTTGCTGACATTTTTACAAAACCATTACCTTCCGATAGATTTGAATTTATAAAATAGAAGCATGGAATGATTACATTAAAATAATCATTCATATCTACTTCTTGTTTTACATCTCTCCTAATTGTATGAAACTTCTCATAGAAAGGGGGAGGACATTTCTTTCTATGTCTTTATGTTTCTTTTTATCTTATGATCTTTAACTATTTACTCTCTCAATATGTGTATCTTTTTCTGTTTATCGTATTGACAGTTTTATCGTTTCGTTCATTTTTCCTGTTTATCATATTGACAGTTTTATAGTATCATTTACTATCGACCGATGATGGTATTGAATTTCTTTTCCATCGTATCAATCAATCTTGGTATTGAATCGACTGATGATGGTATTGAAATTCTTTTCCATCGTATCAATCAATCTTGGTATTGAATCGACCGATGATGGTATTGAAATTCTTTTCCAGCGTATCAATCAATCTTGGTATTGAATCGACCAATGATGGAATTGAAATTCTTTTCCATCGTATCAATCAATCTTGGTATTGAATCGACCGATGATGGTATTGAAATTCTTTTCCATCGTATCAATAAATCATGGTATTGAATCGACCAATGATGGTATTGAAATTCTTTTCCATCGTATCAATCAATCTTGGTATTGAATCGACCGATGATGGTATTGAAATTCTTTTCCGTCGTATCAATCAGTCTTGGTATTGAATCAACCGATGATGGTATTGAAATTCTTTTCCATCGTATCAATCAATCTTGGTATCGAATCGACCGATGATGGTTTTGAAATTCCTTTCCATCGTATCAATCAATCATGATATTGAATCGGCCGATGATAGTTTTGAATTTGTTTTCCATCGGCATGTCGTCTAATAATTCTATTGTACTTTATTTCGTACATTTGTTTTTTCTTTTCAAATATATCGAAACCAACAATTACCTTACATTCTCCAACAGTTTTTTTTCATTTTTTTTTAAAAAAATTTCTTTGTTTTAATCCTAACCATTGATCTGGATTTCTCTAATCTTGACCGTAGAAGATGAATGGTCATCCTTTTTCGACCGTAGAAGATCAACGGTCACCCCTTTAACGCTTATAAATAGCCCCCCTCCACTCCCCAAACCCACATTGAATTTTCAGGATTTGAGGCGAAGCTCTGCTCCACCAGCTATAAATCATCGTACGATCTTCTCATCGACATCATCTTTATATCTCAATCCTCTGCTAATACTCCCGCCGAAATGTCTTCAAAGACTTTTACAGAGAAAGACTTTAACAGAGAAAGGTTAGTATCTCGAGATTTTTTCGATACATACGATTCTACAATCTGGAGGATCATTTTGTTTCAAGGATGGGAACATCTATGTGTTGAAAAGCCTAATTTTCAAGATCTGGTTCTTTTTGATGAAGTTTGTTAGTTTTAAAAAACCATTTCTTTCGACAAAGACATGACTATAAACTTCGCTGTGTACGATAGAAAATTGTTTATGTCGGTGAAACAAGCGGCACTTTTTCTGAATGTTTCTGTAGAAGGGTATTCTTTCTGTCCATCGCACAAACTACCAGAGGAAGTTGGAATTTTTAATAGAGAAAGTGCTGAAAAGACTTTGTTTGTTATTAATGAAGAAAAGAGAAAAGTGTCTCATCCTTCTCCGGAAAATCGTTTTGTCACTTTATGGATGCAAGCTTTTCTTATTCCAAGGAAAGGGGATAGAGAAACTCTGAAAGTTTCTGATATCTTTATGCTTGACTATCTTGTGAATATGAGAAAAGTAAATCTCATGGGATATGTTATTGAAACCATTAAGAATGTCAAGACAGGAGGGATTAAGTCCCAGATGATTATGTATCCAGCTATCCTTACGAAGTTCGTTCTTGAAAGTATGAAGTTTTGTAACATTCCTTTGAAAGGAAACCTCATGGATTCGAAGCCCTCATGGATTATTAAGAGTACAATGAAAAAGCTGAATGTTTGTTTTGATCTGAATTCAAAACATTTTGTTAGAGATGTAGAAGCTGAATTGGCTTAGAATCAATTGGAACCTATGCCAGCCAAAGACATTCAATCTACCGGTGTTACTCAAAAGTCTGATCCACAAACCAGTTCAAAGCCAAAGAAGAAGCCAAGGTACAGTACGGAGGTTGTAGCAAAATGGAGAAAGGATAAGGAACAGAGAAAGGAAGGTGATCCGAAGTTTTGTCTTGACCCTGCTGAGGCTTTTGCAGAAACAGTAAGGGTAGAAGAAACCCTTCAGGCTGAAAAGAAGAAGAAGGTTCTTTTAAAAAGAAAGTCTCAGGACTTTTATGTCTCTAATGTCTTCAAAGCGGTTGAGGATGCTAGTGCCCAACTAACAAAAGAAGTGCATCAAGAGCCCATCGTACAATGTCTCCCTAAGAAAGGAAAACAAAAACAAGTGATGGAAGATATAGAAGAAGTGGAAGAAGAAGAAGGAGACTTTCTTTTAGAATTTCTTCACAGTTCAAAGAAGAGTATAGAGGAATCGGTTCAAAAGCTGAGTTAAGGGCTTCAACAAACTCCTCATGCCGATCAGGCACGATATCCAGACAGAATGTATTCTCAAGAAAAGAAAGGTGCTCAATCCTATCACTCTGATAAAGTTGTTGTCATTTGTGATAAAGTGGAAGAAGAAAGAAAGCAGAAAGAAAAATCAAAAGGAAAACAACCACTTGTTCACTCAAGCCGATCGTATGAACTAGCATCGTACGATGAAGATACTGATTCAGAACATACAATCTCGCACAAGAAGAGTGATTGCATTGTTCATGTTTTAAGAAGGGTTGAGAAGACCATTCATTATTTCCCGAGGATGGAAGGGAAGATTGATTTTATTACTAACAATCAAAAGAAGAAGTTTGGCTCTATAAATGAATTGAGGAAGAAAGTTTTGTCAGTAGAAGCCGATTTGAAAGTTCTATCGGAAAGTTCGGTTGCTCATAAAAAGGCATGCAATAAGATGACAAAGTGGTCATACAAAACCGAGAGATCAATCAATGATCATGAAATAGCTATTGAAGATATAATAAGGTTATCAAATGAGCTTGCAATTGCTTTCAACAAGCTTGACAGAGAAACGGTTGCAAGGTTGAATCTTTTGTCTTCTCAAAGAGCCGATGTTCCTTCAGTGAATGATTTGCAAGTGAGAATGAATGTTTTTCAATCTGAATTCTCGAAGGTTTCATATTTCAAAGATGAAATGGTTTTGCTGAAGAATCAAAATTCTGTGTTATCCAAAGAAAACAAGTATTTTCATAACAGAATTGATACCCTTGAAGAAGTAATCAGAGTCCAGGAGGAGACTATCAGAAATCAAGATCAGATTTTTGAGGACCAACAAAAGCTTCTCAATACTCAGGGTGAATCAATTTCTGAAGACAAGAAGGAGATCAATAATATGAAAGTTGTTCTTCATGAGCTTATAAAGAAGGAGAAGTAAAGAGAAAACAATTTATTGTTGTATTTTTTTTCCTTTGGAACTTGTCTTTGTTTTGTAATGACTTTTATGATCCTTTTCTTTTATCTGTTGTCTTGTATTGCTTTACTAACTCTTTCAGACAATTCAAGATTACTCCTTTCTTTTTGTAAATCAAAAAGGGACAGAATTTTTACAAAGGGGAGAATGTTTTATAAAGGGTAAGAATGCTTTACAACACTCTTAAGGAAAATCTACGATTACAATCCTTAGGAAAGTCCATACCTAAGGGGAAGTTAGTTGTATTCAATTTATTATTTAGAAGAGTTTTCAATAACTCAGGGGGAGATAAGTATTTCTTGTTAAATTTACTTTGTGTGTTGTGCTTTCCAAAAAGGGGGAGATTGTTAAGTCAAAAGTCTTCTTTTTTACTTCTATATCATGTTTTGGAAATCAAAAATGCATTCTATCATATTTTGGAAATTACATTTGTCTTCTATCATGTTTATCGTATCGTACAATACTGATCGTACTGACTCTATCAATCGTACCATACTGACTCTGTCAATCGTACCATACTGACTCTGTCAATCGTATCATACTAACTCTGCTATTCAGATGCTCATTATTTGTTTTGGTACTTAGTCAAAAGCACTCATTGCATATGAATCATACTCATGTTTTTCATTTCGTTATATCTATTGTCCTAACAAAACGATGTCGTTGAGTTAGTTACAAACTAATCAAAACGATGTCGTGCTTTCTGTTTCAATATGACCGTTGGAGGCAATATGACCGTTAGAACCCGAGGCCTATAAATAGGAGGTCATTTGAAGCTGAGACAACAACGATGAACAAATAGAACGAATGAAGAGACTTTGTAAACTACAAAGATTCTAGAGAGAGACACTGTGACTTCTCTCATCTGCCTTGTGTGTCCGATCATCGTATCGAGGGCTTTCAAGTAATTGAAAGACAGAGGTGTCAGTTACCTACAAAATCGAGGGCTGCCAAGAATAGGCAGACAGACGTGTCGATCATCGTATCGAGGGCTGCTGGGGATAGGTAGACAGATGTGCCGATCATCATATCGAGGGCTGCCGGGGACAGGCAGACAGACGTGCCGATCATCGTATCGAGGGCTCACCAAGGTGTTGGTGAGACAGACCTTTTATCCTAGGTGAAAGGATAACCCTTTTCTTTGGGTTAAAAGAATTGTAATACTTTTACATTTCCGTTGTTACTTGTATTAAAAGGGATTTGTATTGTTTCCTTTCTTCTTTACATATTCAATTGTAATTGTTTCAATTACAATCATTCTATTACATTTTGTATTGATTGATTCTATACGCTTTAAGGTAGAATCATTCATCTTTGTATTACTCTGATTATTGTGTTCACCTTGAATACAATTGTTTTACATTACATCAGTATTACAATACATCATACCTTTTATATTCAATACAATTTTGGGAGTTTGTATTTGTATTAGTCTCTTTGTTGAAAAAACTCAAAGGTTTTTGAACCTACAATTCACCCCCCCTCTTGTATTGTTCCATCTAATAGACATATATCAACATATTTGATCCAACACTAATGAGATTCCCAACCCGATGTGAGTGGGATTCACCAACATTGCCATGATTCCCTCTTAGTTATCTCATGTTTTAAATGGAAGCATGGTTCAAGTGGAATTCCCCCCCCCCCCCCCAGAAATAACAAGCCCCAGTCGAGAGCTTCCAGAGACAAAGGCCTCTTACTTTTAAACGATCATTTGATCCATCAATCATTGAAAAATAGATCAACTACATTGAGAAGTTCTTCCCCATCCTTGAATGTTATAAATAAGAGGAGTAACTTCTAGATACTTATCATATGGGGGTGAAGTTGATAAATGGTGGATATTGATCAAAAATACCAATCCCGAGGAGGATATTGATGCATCAGAGTGGAAGGATTTCTAGAAACTATTTTTGATAAATACTTTCCCCGAAACCTTTAAAATAAAATGTAAAGGGACATCCTCACCCTCAAGAAAAATGATAATGAATCCATCAGAGAGTATGAAGAAAACATCACAAGGCTTCCATGATATGCCTCCAGCTTGGTCGTTACCCCCTGAATGTAATTTTTATTGCTTCATTGGTTGGATAAAACCTATCCTATGGAAATCCCTAGTGATCCCAATCTTTTCTACTTATGAAGAAATTGTCTAATGTGCCATCAATGTAAAAATGGGGATTAGATAATCTCAGTGCTATCACGTGGATAAGAAGTAGAAAGTGGTCTTTAATTTTGGTGGATTTATGTATAAATCCAACAGTCCTAGGAAACTCCAGCACCCACTTTCCAAATATGCGGAATGAATAACCCAGAAAATTACTTAAAGGGGATGAGGATATTATTCAGGTGTGAAAGAAAAGGGAATCTTGCCACTAATTGTTGAGAAGATAAACTCTCTAAAGTGACAAAGGTGAGGAATGTCATGTTTTGGCCTCAAAGAATTGTTCATTGCTTTAACTGCCAATAACCACAACAATTTTCAAACCAATTCCTTAAGCCATGGGTTTTATGAGGCAACCAAAAACTTCTAATGCACTACGGGTGATCTTTTTCCATCACTACAGCTAAAGATAATGTCGATAATGAAGTGTTTAAGAGTGCTCTATTTATTCATTCTAGAATAGTGAATGTGTATTTTTATTCTAGTTCTTATAATTCTTTTATATCCCGAAAGTTTAGTTGAACAGTACTAACACCACCATAAATCATGGAAAGAAAAATGTTAGTGAAAATTGAAAATGGGTAAATAATTACATCCCATCAATATAACTCATCCCCTGACATAATTTGGGAGTTGAACGTCCCAGAAAACTCCATCATATTCTCTCTATTGGAATTTGTTTCATTTCTTATCATGGATTGGATTTTCCTATATAGAGCTAACAAAAATTGATGTGAGAGGGAAATCACTCTCCATATGGATAATTGACCCCTAATTCTATACAAGTGAAAGGATATGATGAATCTTCTTTAGCCCCATCATCTCAATTGTGGATATTACAACCCTATGAGTATGATTAACATGCTCATATGACTGACTCTAAGGAAGAAACAATTCATGAATACGTGCCTTCTATGAGGGAATTTGCTGAAGTGTTTCTTGAGGAATTTCATCATATTACTCTTATAAGAGATGAGGAATTATTAATTGATATTATACCTGGGGTATTTACAATATCCAAGAATCTATATATAATAGATGTTGTGGAACTTCAGGATCTGAAGAAACAACTACAGGAAAATCTAGATAATGATTTTATTTGCCCAAGTGCTTCACCATATGGTGCTCCAATCTTCTTCATCAAGAATTATAATGGGTTATTGCACCTTTTCATAGATTTTCATGTGATCAAAAAAATCATGAAAAAGAACAAGTATCCTCTTCCCCAAATTTATGACTTGTTCGATTAGCTTCATGGAGAACAATACATCTCTAAGGTGGATTTGTAGTCGGGATATTACCAATTAAGGGTGAAGAATGAGGATATCCCCCAGACTACTTTTCATACTAGGTATAGGCAATATAAATTCATAGTAATTCCTTTTGGACTCAAAAATGCTCCATAAATAATAATGGACATGATTAATAGAGTCTTTAGAGATTTCCTAGAAAACTTTGGGGTAGTATTTATAGATGATATTCTAAAAAACTCCAAAATCAAGGAGGAACCTGAGGATCATCTATGCTCTATACTAGATACCTTGAGAAAGGAAGTGCTTAGTTAAAATTATAGAATGTTTGAGTTCTGGTTTAAGGAGGTATCATTCATAGTTCATATCATCATAAGAAATCAGATATCTATGCATCCCTCCAAGATAGCCACAATTGTGAGATGTCTGAGGCCAACAACAGTGAGAGAGATTTGTAGCTTCCTAGGGTTAGCTGGATAGGATCACTGATTTGTGATAAATTTCTCATGATTTTCATGTCCTATTTCCAAGATAAATATGAAGGAAGTCATGTTTTCACAGAGTGATGAATTTGAGGATAGCATCAAGGTGTTGCAATGGAGTCTTATCATTGTGCCTATGCTCACACTACCCACAAATGGATAACATTTTGGGATATTTAGGGATTCTTTGATAAAGGGCCTAGGATGTGTGTTGATGAAAAATAAAAAACTCACTGACTATTCTTTAAGGAAATTGATTGTTCATAAGAAAAACCATCCAGCACATGATCTGGAGTTGGCTTGTGTAATATTCGATTGAAAAATGTGGTGAAATAAACAAGGATCACCAAAGCCTCAAGTGTATATTCACATATAAATAGTTGAACATGTCACAACGAAGAAGGTTATAGTTGATCAAAGACTATTATTGGTCAATCTATTAACACCCTGTAAAAGCAATCATATTGGAAGATTCTTTAAGTAGAAAATACATGGCGAATCTATCATTGACAAGAATTGAAAAGGATCCAATATTCTTTGACATGATGAAGATGTACCTGGGGATCATAAATAATGGAACATCATAAATCCTTTGAAAACTTATTTCTCAACTATCTCTTTTGGAATGGTTAATAGTTGCTCTAATGGATGATGTGGGAATTCAGAAAAAATGGAAACTATTAGGAAAGGGAAATCCTTAGAGTTCAATATTAATGAAGAAGGATTTGTGTGATATGGGTCAAGACTATATGTTCCATCAAATCTGTAGTTAAAAAATTAACCTTTTGATGACACAAATAGTTATAAATTCTCCATTCACCCATGATGTATATTTATGTATTGAGATATATGCGAGCATTATTGGTGGGAAAACCCGAAGATAGGGATTTCTATGTATAAATCTAAGTGCCTGGATTGTCATCATGTGAAGGCTGGGAGGCATAAGTATAAGGGGATGATGCAACAATTAAGAATAACAATATAGAAATGGTAGAACATCATCATGGACTTTCTCAATATACTTAAAAAGTCATCCAAAATAAAGAATGCTATCAATGTTTTTTGTGATCATCTTACAAAGACTGCACACTTCAATTCAATTTGGGTGGATTTATCATTGGTTAAACTAGTAGAGGTATACATCAGGTAAATGTTAAGGTTTCATGGATTACCATTATTGATTGTATCCAATCAAGACCCATGATTCACCTCAATGTTATGGAAGAGTCTCCAACACACTCTGAATATTGAATAGAACATCAATATAGATTATCATCCTCAAACTAACGAAAAATCTGAGCAGACTATCCAAATAGTTAAGGACATGTTAAGATCATGATCAATGGACATCAAAGTAGGATGGGATCAACATCATCCATTGGTTGATTTTTCATAGAATAAAAGTTTCTAATTAAGAATCCAAATGGAATCATATGAAGCCCTTTATGGAAAGTGGTATAGAACACGAGCATGTAGGGATGATGTTGGGGATCGAAAACTCAAAGGTCTGGAAATGGTCGAAAATATGGTGTAAAATGTTAAGACCATCTAGAAGCACGTTAATGATGCTTAGAGTGGATAGAATAGATATGATAGTCATCATTTATGACACCTATATATTTATGTTTGAGACAAAATATTCATAGGAATATCATCATGGAATAGAGTTATGATAATTTTGAAGAATGGAATGCTTATTCCAAGGAACATCATCCCTTTGGAGATCCTTGATCATATTGGAGCAATTTCAAATTTTATAGTAGTCCCACCAACTTGTCTCAAGTACATGATATATTCCATGTATCACTCTCAAGAATGTACATACCCGAACCATCACATGTACTCAATATAGTGGTGGTACCATTTGAGAACAACCTCTCTTATGAAGTGAAGCTGGTGAAGATCAAAGATAGTAGGGAAAAAGTTCTACAAAAAAATGCTCTTTGTGATGGTGTTCTGGTGAAACCACAATCATGAAGAGGGATGTGGGAATTGGAGAAATTTTTTAAGAAGAGTTACCCACATATATTTTAGTGTGTGAAAATGAAATTTCGAGGGAGAATTTTCTTAAGGGGAGAATATTATAATGGCCCAAACATTTTTAAAGAAAATTATTCTTGATCTTATTAAATGTTTTTTTGTAAAATAATTCTATAAAATATATTCACTTATTTGGTTCTTTTTTGGATTTTACAATACAGTTTTGAATTGTTAACTTTTCTAATATTGTCGTTGAACAGTGGAAACATGACTAGTATAAATATAAGGCTTTAACAAATCCAATTTACATTGGAAAAGGAGTTGATGGCCAAATTTTTTTAGAATAGCTTCATATGAATCCCATTTATTGGATCTCGGAAATGAGGTATCATCACCAGTTATCGCTCTTGACCAAGCCCAATTCATGTTTCAATGCATTAATCTTGAATAGAATCACATATAGGATAACTAGAAGTTAATAGAGATTACCACCCGAGGGATGTTATCCGAGCCACCCCAAGTGTCTATCACCACCTTTCACCTTAAACTTATGTATTTTGTGGGTGTTATAAGAGGTTATGTAACAAGACCCTCACATTATGATTATATTTTTTATTTTTTTGTATAATGAATATACATTCGTTGTTAATTTATAAATGGTTTTTAAAGAACAAATAATATTTTTTGTTAATATTCTATCGAGAAATCTATTTTAATTAGTTAATAGAATAGTTAATTAAATAATATTTTCATAAAATATTATTACTAAATTACCTTTTGATAAATATATTGAATTTTATAATAATTATTAATACAATTAAAATTTTTATTATGGTTTGAAATTTTTTCTGTCAGACCCCATGAATTTTCAGTAAATATATGTTTTTGTTTAAAAAGAAAAAATTCAAATATTTTTAAAATCATTTAAATCATAGGCATATCATTTTTTGATTCAGGATATCAAAAATATATAACAGTTAATTTTTCATAATTCTCTGAGATAGTTGAACTTTTGGGTAAAAATTATATTCTGTTTAAAAATATAGTGTGATTTAGGACATCATAATGACCCAATAGTGTTGTAATAAAATACTATAAAATGATAGTTCGGAAAATATATGTTTTACCATTAATAAAATGTGATTGTAAGTTTTTTTGGTTTATTATTATGGTCCCTCAGTGGACCTTCCAAGACTTATAAAACATTTTGACTTTTAAAATGATTTCTTCTATAGTGTGACTCTTCTCCACATAAGCAAACCAAATATTTTAATATGTTATTCCATTGGAGATATAATGTAACATCCCAGGTAAATAAAGAATAAGTAATTTTCATATATTTTAATTTTTTTTTATTTAAATATTAATTTTAATTTTAAAAGGGATGATATGTTCGAATGCATACCTGATACACAACAATAGGTTTCTTGGAAATCTTACGTTGCACACAAAGTTGGGTCATACTGAAAAATAATAACATAATATTATTTTAAATGGTAGTTAACGCCAAGCCGTTGTAACAGAGGGACTGAAAAAAACTAAAAACAATATGATTATAAATGTTTGTTAAAAGTTTTTATATTTACCCAACCAAAGTTAGAGGCATAAAATGTTAATGAATATAATTTTAAGAATAAAAACCCTATTATTCATTAAAAGGTCGATTTACTTCCCTCTGATGGAAAACCCTCTTGGAATATAGTTTTCTTAACTTTTTTATGTTCTATTTGAAAAAAATTTAATTATTCATTAGAATCGGGATATCAGAATTTAAATTTGGTAAATTTTTGTTTCTCATTAAATTCATTTTTTAATGAATAATGAAAAATGTGATATTTTTTTAAAAAACATCCTTTTAACCTAATATATTTATATGATTATATTATATTTTTAATTAGTATTAAAGTATAATTAGATTATATTTTTACAATTTAATGCAATTTTTGGTAATTTTATGTAATTACACTATGAAATTGGACAAAACAAGTGTTAATCTTTGGATAACTATTATTGTTTAAAAACATGTTTTTTATTTTGACAACGGAAATTATTTTTAGATTAATTAATTGGACTTCTTTGTTTTGAATTTTTTAAAATAGAAATAATTTTTTAATTCTGAATATCAAATAACGATTAGGCAGAATTTGTGGTATTTTTCTGAAAACCATCAATTTGTGATGAATAATGAAAACACTAAGTGGCATTTAA
Source organism: Viscum album (assembly GCA_963277665.1). NCBI lineage: Eukaryota > Viridiplantae > Streptophyta > Magnoliopsida > Santalales > Viscaceae > Viscum > Viscum album. The sequence goes on along the minus strand of OY728142.1, from coordinate 268,820,497 downwards.
AAACCGAATGTTTCATTTAATTAAAATTTTACCACTTCCGTGAACTAGATTTTAAAAATCCAACATAAATTTTCGTTATTAGTAAGTAAAATTTTTTCAAATAAGATGAAAAAAATTATTTGTGAATAGTAACTTTTGTCTTTTATTTACCGCGGTTATTAGTTAATCATGTAATTTAACATAAAAATAATATTATAATAAAATAAAATTACCCTAACATGTGTCATAACCCCATTGGAAGATACATTTCCGACCATGGGTATTCTAGGGTCTATTTTGCGACTCCATTCAGCCCCTTGGGAGTGATAATGACACGTTATGTTAATTAATTTAAAAAAAAGACCAAAATGACATAAACATATAACTTTTTGTAAATAAAATTTAACATGGGATTATATAAGTTATCTATTAGTGAAAAAAATTCATTTGAAATCCAAAATGATTTCATACATCATGGTGTTTTTTTATAATTTTTAGACATCAAATAAATAAAATTTTTATTTACACAATAATGATGCCATATTTACCTTGTTAATGAATGGTTTAAATAAATAAAATTATAAAATTTAAAACAATTTCAAAAACATATCCAGTTATTATTGGATTAATTTATTTATAACATGAGTCATCTTATCATCTAATCTAATATGTCTTGTACCTTTAGAAACCGGCTATAATTATATAATAAAATAATATTTCCAAACATTCTTAAAGAGTCCCTCCTCCCCCTTTTAAAAATCCATAAACTCTATCTGATTACTCACACCACTCAAACCCCTTGGATCCTCCAACCACTACCGAAATAACCACCCTACATCCGTCTATTTTTTCTAGATACCTTACCTTAGGTAGATAGAACTTCAATAAATCCTTTTGCTTCAAACCAAAGGATGTTACCTGGTTTTAAGGTAACATCTTCTCTTAAGTTATATTCTTTTATTTTACATCCCTAACCCCCTAAACTCTTTTTAATCATTTATATTATAACAGAAATAGTATCCTCAATATACTTGGTTTTTTAAGATAAGGATTCTATCAACACGTACACACACATCCATCTAATGGGTAATGAAGATGATGTTTCTATGGATGACGAACTACTACCTCAAGAAATGATGATTATTCAATTGTCTCCAACCTCCACTCATAGGGGCCATTAAGATGAAAAAATATTTATATGTGATATATATTATATTTATATTTTTTCAATGTTTCTTTATTTATTATTTATATAATACCTTTTTGGTTTCTATAGTGGGTAAATATGATAATTTCATTTGAGGAAGTGCGGACTACCGCCCCCTCAAAGTGATATAACTCATTAATGCCATATGTGGAACTTATAAAGGGTGGTGTTACTGAATTTATTTATATGATATTATAGTAAAGTTATATTATTCCTATGTATAATTAAATATTCATTCCATTAAATATGAAATAGAAATGAATGTAGCGTTCATGCGAACGTACAGCCTATCAACTCCAAGAACGGTGAATTTCATTTCTTACCTCCAAATGTTATGTAATATTATAAATACAAATATATATTGAACATATATACGATATATATGATATCTAAATCATTAATATCATTGTAGGGAAAAAGGAATTTCGACCACATGAAAAATTTATAAATATAACAAGTTTGTTTTTAACTCATGTTCCGAACATCGACAAAATGTCTAATGTGGACTCAAATAATTAAACAATTTTAATAGAAAGGTAATAAATGATATAAAAGTAATAATAATCATAAAAAATGGTCATCAGAAAGTATAAATTAACTTATGTTTATTATTCAGTAAATTAAACAATGAACAGGTCAATCCGGACACGAGTTAATGGACTTCGTCTCAATCTCCTTTCATTGAGGCATATTTTGCATTATACATGACATTATTTTATATGGTTTATAAACACCATTGAATTTCTATTTCATTCAAAGGAAAAAATTTTAATACCATTCATTTTACTAAACAACAAAAGTATTGTTTTTAAGGATTGCGGTAACAATGACCTCTATGCCACTGTAATCGTTAGTTGGATTCATCTATATGTATTAATGATTTTAAAATTAAAAAGAATCATGTTATTATATTTTTGGGTGTTTGGGAATTGAAAATAGTTTTTCAAGTTGTTTTATTATTTCCAAATCTCAAAATTATTTATTTTGATTGCAAATGAAATGTTATTAGTGAACTATTTTTGTTTTCAATATTTTATGTTTTATTATTTTATAATGGTACATGGACATTTGATGGGTGGTTATGTGGTAATCCAAATGAGGGGTGGTGCTATGATAAACCATTACATGTGCTTACGTCATAACCTCCAATTCATTAGGTATGGATGTTGGCCTTATCACTATTCCATTTTTTGATACGTGTGGAAGTCGACCATATTGATATTCCATTTAAGTATGTTTATGTCCCAAGATACCTATATATGCTATGTGTGATTTATAGAAGGTTTATAGAGATCTATTGGATACAAGTTGGTAATAAATGATAATTTATTTATAGAAGATAATTTACTACTTCATAATGGTGAAAATTATTACTTCTAATAAATTATTCATGATTTACTAGTTATTTTGGAAAAACTAACCGTTTTCCTTCTTGGTGCATCCATTATTGAGATTTTTATTCTCATACTATGTTTTTTAAATATATATTTCACATGACATAATGCTAAATAGGGTCAAGGATGGGATCAAGGAAAATTAATGTTGTCTAAACCATGGACCAAGGCATGAATCTTTTTTTAAATGTTTTTATTTCATGAATAAATGGATACTGAGTAGAAGTGTCAACATTGTAACATTTGAGATGTAATGTAATTAGTTATGGAATAATTCTCTAAAACTATAAGCCTGAAAAGATCCTCAATGTGAATTATTCATTTAATTAAATATTATGTAATGTTGGATGGTCGGGTCCTTATAGTTGGTATCAGAGGTCAGTTTAGACAACTTTAGAAGTTAGGGAATTGTTAAATTAATATGAATAAATTAATTCATGTTAATAGTGAAATGATATAGCATATAAAATTTACCATGTAGCTTCATGTAATACATGTCTATGTTAAGAATTGTTTTTTCATAGAGGAAACAAAGCTTTATTTTTGGGAAGGCATACAGCGGAGAATAACCTTCCAAATCACCATCATGAGATGGTCAGAATAAGAATTGAATAGTTTTTTATAGTTATTTCCCAGTCAACTCATGTGAAAAATGATGGTTATTTTTATAGATGATATTTTTCTTTATTCCAAAATTAAATAGAAGCGTCAAAGTCATTTAAGTTTTACATGAATAACTTAAAAGAAAATAAACTATATGGGAAATTCAGAAATTTTGAGTTTTGGATACAACAAATTTCATTCCTTGGTCACATTTTTCAAAAAATGGAGTAACTGTTGATCCAGCTAAAAACATTGCTGAAGAATGGCCAATACTGACAAATATAACTGAGATCCATAGTTTTCTTTGTTTAGCAGGTTATCACTGGAGTTTTGTTGAAAAAATTTCACAGTTATCTATCCCAATGACTATGTTAACTCGAAAATGTGTTATGTTCATTTAGAAAAATGAATGTGATGATTGTTTTCACGAATTTAAAAGAAGATTGGTGAATGGTCCAGTTTTGGCATTATATTCAAGAAATGGTGTGTTTATTATCTACAGTGATTCTTTATTGAATGGACATGATTGTGTCCTTATGCAGAATGATCAGGTAATTGATTGTGCTTCACATTACTTGAAACCACATGAGTTAAATTACCCTAAACATGATTTAGAATTAGCTCCTATTGTTTTTTGCTTAGAAAATTTCGATGAATCATCTGTATGGTGTACAATGTGAAATATATACCGAGAACATATGATTCAAGTATATATTCACTTAAAAAGAATTCAACATGATACAGAGGAGATGGATGGGATTAATCAAGGATTATGATTGCACAATTCATTACCATCCAAGAAAGGAAAATAATGTGGATGATGCATTGAGTTGAAAAGGTAACGCTACATTAACCTTGATAGGTTTGAATATAGCTCGTTTTGTTTTTTATTTGATGAACATTGGAATAGAAGTTGTTGGAACAAAAAATTCCTCTGTTTTGTTTCAGGTGTCAGTGAAATCATCTATATCTGATAGAATAAAGCAAGCACAGAAGGAAGATAGTTAGTTACAAAAAATGGTAGTCTTGGTTAAGAAGGGTAAGTTGCATGATTTTGATTTTGATAATGATTTTGTTTTAAGGGTAATGAAGATATTATGTGTTTGTTGTGATTCGTAGTTGAAGAATGTGATTTTATGTGATGCTCATAGTTCTCTGTTTCCAACTCATCCTTGTAGTACTATAATGTACATAGATATTCGAGAGAATTACTTGTGGTGTGGAATGAAGAGATATATTGATGGCTTTACTGTGAAGAGTTTGACTTGTCAATAGTTTAAAGAAGAGTAGTAGTTATTGAAAGGGATGATTCAGTCTTTACCGTTTCCAGAGTGGAAATGTGAAAATATATCCATGGACTTTATTGCGGGATTACCAAGGACACTTCGAGGTATCAATGCAATCAAGATTATTGTTGATCGATTAAAAAAATATGCTCATTTCCATCCTATTTGAGATAATTGATGTATAGATTAGAATTATCTTTATTATGTTAAATAGATAGTTAGGTTACATGGAGTTACACTCTCCATTGTATCTTATCATGATCCTAGGTTTAATTTTACCCTTTGGAAAAGCCTTCAAAAGTCTTTGGGTAGTGAATTAAATTTTAGTACAGATTTTCCTCCTCAATCTGATGGGTAGTTAGAAAAAAAAATTCAGACTATGAAGGATATGTTACGATCTCTGTCAATGGTTTAACATGAATGTTGGGACCAACATCTTTCATTGGTTGAGTTTTCTTATTATAACAGTTTTCATTCCAGTGTATAGATGGATCCATTTTTGGAATTATATGGGATGCGAGGTCGAAATACATCCTTTTGGGATGAAGTATGTGAAAATATGTTGATAGGACCAGAATTGGTAGAAGAAATGACATAAAAAGAATAGTTGATTCAGAAGCAATGAGAATAGCTCAAAGCAGGAAGAAAATTTATGCAGAAAACCAAATGAAAGTATTTCTTTCGAAGAAGGTGATGATGTCATTCTCAAAGATTTATTGTCATGTGTTTTGGTAAGAAGGGAATGTTGGGTACGACGTTCATTTGACATTATGAAATCCTGGATAAAGTGGGATTAATTGCGTATAAGGTGGATTTACTTCCGTTTTATCCCTGCTACACAATGTTTTTCATGTATCAATGTTGAGAAACTATATACCGGATGCATCAAATGTTTTGAGGCCAGAGGTTGTTTATTTGGTAAAGGAGTTTTGGAGAAACCATATGGTTGAAGATACATCATTGGAATCTAAAAATTCTATGGGGGAAAAATACCCCCCATTTATTTGATAGGAGAATAAAATTGTGAGGACGCAATTTCCAAAAGAGAGGAAGGAGGTAACATCCCTGATAAATAATGAATAATACATATTAATATTTATTAATATTTGTGATTTAAATATTACCATAAATTTAAAATGGATGTTATGTTCAGTAGCGTACCTGATATGCAACAACAGGTTTCTTTGAAATCATATGTTTCACACAACGTTGGGTCATACTGAAAAATAATAATATAATATTATTTTAAATGGTATTTAATGCCAATCCTTTGTAATTATTGAAATGAATAGAACTAACTACAATTTTAATATACATGTTTGTTAAATTTTTTTACATTTATCCAATAATATATAGAGGCTTAAAATTTGAATAAGTCAAGTTTTACTCTTAAATATTCTAATATTCTGTAAAAGGTTGATTTACATCCTATAAATGGAGGACATTCATTAAATATTGTTTTTGAAACATTTATATATTCTATTGAAAAAAAATAAAATTATTCTTTAGAGTCGGGATATCAAAATTTACTTTGGGTAAATTTTTTGTATTTTTCTGATAAAATTCAATTTTTAATAAATAGTAAAAAATACTGTATTTTAATTCAAAATTTCCTTTTAATCTAATTTATTTATTTGGATAGATTATATTTTTAATTGGTTTTAAAGTATAATTATATTATATTTTTACCATTTAATCCAATGGTGTTCATTGGATGTAATTTCACTTTGAAATTGGACATAAAAAGTGTCAATCATCTGATAGTTATTATTTCTTAAAAACACATTTTTTGATTTGACTACTTGAATTAATTTTAAACTAATTAAAGAAACTTTATTGTTTTTAATTTTTTATAATAGAAAAAAAAAATTCAATTCGGAATATCAAATATTTCTTAGGCAGAATTTTTGGCATTTTTTTGAATAACATCAAATTTTGATGAATTGTGAAAACACTGAGTAGTCGTTAAAAACCATATTTTTCATTTAAATGAAATTTTACCGCTTCAGTGAATTGAATTTTGAAAATATGACATGAATGGTTGTTATTAGAAAGTAATATTTTGTAAGAACCAAAATCTTCTTTTCTGGTATGTTTTTCCTTTTTCTGGTGTTTTTGAGAAAACTGAACTTTCTGGATATTTTTGATGTAAACGTCGTGTACTTTCTGAGTACACGCCGTGTACTCCATTTTCCGCTCGAAGAAATGTGTTGGTCGTGTTTGGGCCACACCCATGGTGTGTAAGGGTGTGGTGGAAGCCGGTTATTTCGAAGTGCAGAAAACTAAAGTACACACCGTGTACTCAAGAAGTACACGCCGAGTACTTTTTTATTCATTAAACGAACCGGGGTCGCGCCTCATCACAATATTTGTCTTCTTCTAGGTCTGGTTTGACCGAGAGCGACCCATACGACCGAATCTTCCCCGAGCTCCCGCCTCTCTATCCGACCTTCGTTCCATCCGTCGTCGATTGAGTTAGAATCACAACGGGGAGTTCTTTCATCTTCTTGAGCCTTGTTTCTTGATTCCTCCTCGTTTCCACGTTATCAAAGGTTGATAATTTTGTGCGTTTTCTCATATCTTCATCATTATAAGGGCAATCTGTCGTCGAGGATCACATATATCGATCTCCTAGTATCGAGGTAGGTGGTTTGTGCCATTCCATAGAATGTTAATGGGTATTATGTGCAAATTCCACCAATACCCATGATCGGGGTATTGCGTGTTCTTGTTTTAACTTTGTTGTACTGCCTACTTTGCTAGAATGTTGTATTTGAGGTTTATTCTTGTGATTAGAGTAATTAATTTTGTGCTCAGGTTGCTTTTCTATGTTTGTTTTTCCTGTTGGGCGTTTTTCCAGTTCCTATACCTTGTTGTGGGATAGTGGAACTGTCTCTTTGATATGCTGTGGAGCCTTAGTTGATAGTACAGTAGTTCTTGAGGTCTACTTGGATGATGAACGCAAGCTGAGCATGTTTTACTTTTCCACACAGGACTGTGAGAGCCTAGTGTAGTAGATCATAGGGATAATCAACGTAAGGGATTATCCATAGTGTCTTTTAATATGATGTGAGACCATAAGGTGAATTGATGATGAGTGCTTCTTCAGAGAGTCTGTAGTTCCTCGACGTAGGCCACATGGGGAATGAGACGTTGAGTGCTTCCCCAGATAGCTTTTAGTACGATAAGAGACTATAGGGGGAATTGACAGTGAATGCTTCCCAGAGAGTCTACTTTTTAGCTGAACCAAAGGGGTGAGACTGTGTGTGCCTCCCAGAGGGTTGCTAGTGCTTTGTAGGTTGAACCATAGGGGTTAGGCTCTGAGAGCTACCCAGAGGGTTACCTGTTTACTTTTGTTACTGGTTCTCCACTTGAGTACCTTATATGTTAGAACTGTGGATTGTAGCTGTTGTGTGCTTTCCTGTTTACTTCTTCTTGTTTTATTACTGCCATGTATTCATTGACTGATAAGCACAAAACTTTGTGTGATAGCCTACTAGGATTGCATCTCACACCCTATTTCGGCCATGCTTTTCGGCGCAAGCTGACTATGTTGCTGCTGGAATAGATAAAGGAAAGCTCCCTTCTACTTCAGGTTCTTGATTGCACTAGAGTTGGGGAGCATGGGACCGAGCCATGGCTCGCGATGCTGAGGAGATTTATTTGTTTTATTTTTCACTTGGTTTTAGTTGGATTTCATAAAGTTGTTCTGTTTGCAGCCTTCCATAGATACTTGTACCTACTACATCATTAGCACCATTACTATATGTATTCATTGCTTCTGATTTTGGGTTTCAGTTGTTATGGATGCTGTTTTTGCTTTCTCTCTTGATTGTTGTCTTCCTTCCCTTGTATACTTTACCGAAGGAGGGAATTGTTTCCCCACCGAATAACCAAGGCCCACACTGCTTGTCGGCAACCTCTGGTGTTTGGGGAAACACGCTTGAGGTCATGTGCCAAACCAGGTACGGGGAACCAGTAGAGGGGCTCCAGATTTGGGTCGTTATAGAGTGGTATCAAAGGAGTTCCTTTCTCTTTCTTTACTATTTGGAGACATAGCCAGGGATAGGATGGATTCGGTACGTGGTATTAAGTTGTGATCGGGGGTAGCTAACCCATATACAGGGAAAAGACATACTACCTCGTTAATTGCAGTTTTCTGGTTTTGAGATTTTATATTTGATCTGATTTCACCTAGAGTGATTCACATGACTTGTGCGATTACTGTTTTGATATTGCGATTCTATTTCTATCGCAACCCGATGAGATGAGGTTATGCATTCCCATGCACCATATAGGCACTTGTAGAAATCACATTCCATTCATTCTTGCCATGCCATCTAAGGTGCATTAGCCATTTCATGCTATTGTGAAAGATTGTGTGTAGATTATGCATTATGTTGTGATAGATCCTTGATAGATTCTCTGCTATCATGTTAGAAAATTGTTTTTTTGTTCCTTGATTAAATTTAATGCCAAATTTTGGTTCATGAGGTGTTATGGGCCCTCACGGATTGAAACATGGAACCTCTTTCCCTCGTTTTTAGTGTTCTTGAATTTTGTGCAGTTTCTGAGGTACTGCCCAGAAAAACCCAGAATACATGGCATGTATTTTTTGGGAACATGCAGTGTAGTTTCTAGGCCGTGTCACTGACCGTGTGGGAAGAACACGGTGTCGTAAAAGTAACTTCTGGAAATGCCGTGTATGGTAGGTACACATCATGTAAGTTTGGAGCCATGTACCCGGCCATGTCACCAACAACACGGGTCAGGGAAGCTCGGGTAGAACACACCGTGTCCATAGGGAACACGCCGTGTAGTCCTGTCCAGGTACCCTGCCATGTCACGAACATCACGGGTCGGTGTTACCTTCCTTTCTCACGTCGTGTTTGTGCGGAACACACTGTGTAGTCTTTCCCAGGTAGTCGGTTGTGTCACAAACAACACGAGACAGTGTCGCCTTCACCTATACATGCCGTGTTTGTTCGGAACACTCTATGTTGGCGACCGTGTGCTCAATAACATGGGCCACCGAATCCTTGTCTAGTACACTCCATGTTTGTTTAGAACATGTAGTGTAGTCTTGAGTTAAGTCGTACCGTGTGGGTTAGCCGTGTATAGAGACTCAGGCAGAGGATTAGTTTTCCTGAACATGCCATTTTTTGTGGTCAACAAGCCATGTAGTTTGAGGTGTTACACGACTTGTAGAGGATGAGTACATACCCATGTCAATGGCTTAATAAGACACACCATGTAGTTTTTATTCACGCTGTGTTGTAGTGTTTTGTAATATTTTGTGTGTTTTCCTTCTTTTGTTTCTGTTTTGTACTCTTGTGTTCTCTGTCCTTGTTTTCCTGATCTATGTTGTGCTTTTGATCTTTCAGAGCTATGCCTCTAAGACGCCGTCTGGTCATACGTCTGTCGTCAGGCAGTGATCAGATGCTGGATATGTCTAATCAGGGACTTTCTGCTGATCCTCCAGTCGTGCCATCCTTGGCATCAGTTGTCATACCAGTTGCGGGCATTGATGTGCAGTTCATGGAGGGATTCATTAGGATGATGCAGACCATTCAGGGAGCACCGCCTCCTTCCTCGACTATGGAATACTTGACACGAGTCTTTCAGTAGCAGCATCCTCCCACGTTCTCGGGGGAGGGAGGACCTCAGGCTGTAGATTCATGGTTGGAATCCATGCTGAATATCTTCGAGCATCTAGAGATGCCTCCATAGAGGTGGGTCAATCTCTCCACCTACATGCTCCGAGACTCTACCAAGAGGTGGTGGGACATGATCTCACAGGTGGGTCAATAGAAGGATATGACTTGGGAGGAGTTCCCACACGTGTTCTACAACTACATCAACCCGGAGACCCTGAGGGCCGATCAAGCTCAGGTGTTCATGAGCATAGAGCAGGGTACTCTATCTATCAAGGAGTATTCCTCTCGTTTCACCGAGATGCAGAATTTTACACCCCTTCGGGATGGGAGTGGGGTGTTCTTGGCGAGGAATTTTGAGGAGGGACTCAGGTGAGAGATCCGCTCGAAGGTGAACATATTCCAGTTGACATCCATCACTTCCATTGTCAACCAGGCACTGATTGCAGAGAACAATTTGAGAGACTTCAGAGCTGCAAGTGAGGGCGGTTCTGCTTCCAGAGTTAGCTTTCATTTAGATGACAGCAAGAAGCACCGTAGGGAGTCTACGCACAGTGATTCGAGGAATCGAGACGCATCATCAGGCAGCCAGATGACATGCTACCAGTGTGGCCGGACATGGCACAAGAGGCCGCAGTGCTAGAGAGACCCCATGGAGTGTCGATCTTGCAGTAAGATGGGTCACCTTCAGTGTTTCTATTATAATTTCTCACCAGTAGGTGGTGACCGGGGTTCTTCCATGACTCCTCGTTCAGGAGTAGCCCTACCTGTTTCTCACCAGTCGGGAAACTGGAGTTCTTCCGGCCATTCGGGCCGAGGTGGAGGTCAAGGCCACGATGGTCAGCCACAAGTTCCATAGCACCAGTAGGGCGGTTCAACTCAGAGTGGTCATCCCGGGGCGCAGGGCCGTGGTACAGGCCAGTCTTTCACTGTGGAGCAGACTTATCAGGATTAGGATCCCGGACCTTCTACTATTCGAGGTACAATTTTAGTATCCTCAGTTTTATCTTCATCCCATTTTGATACTGGTGCTACGCATAGCATTATCTCTGTTGCTGTTGTGGTGAGTCTTGGACTCTGCATCTTTTATTCTACCGACTCATTGACACTAGATACACATTTGGGAACAAGGACATCTAATGTATGCCAGTGTAGAGAGTGCCCTCTCGAGGTTGTAGGGTATCGTTTCTTATGGAATCTCTTTGTCCTAGAGATGACAGGCTATGATGTCATCCTTGGCATGGACTGGTTGATTCCCTTCCAGGAATTCGTTGACTGTTATCGCCACAGAGTCAGTTTCATTTCACTAGAGTGTGACTCTTTTTTTCATAGAGGTGAATGGGACGTTCGGGCGAGTCGGGCGGGACTCGACCATCTTGGGCTAGGAGGGGTGATGGCCCAAAACGCTCGTATTTATCTGGATGATTAGGGGACTCCAGAGTTGGACTTTCCTCCAGTGGTGGATCGCTTCAGAGATTTCTTTCCAGAGGACTTTTTGGGTTTTCCTCTGGAGCGTGAGGTATAATATTCTATTGAGCTCATTCCAGGAGCCGAACCGGGGTCCATTGCTCCCTATAGGATGTCCACACCTCAGTTGTAGGATCTCAAGAAGCAGTTGGAGGAGCTACAGGCTAAGGGTTTCATCCAACCTAGTACTTCTACTTGGGGTTTTCCTGTTCTGTTTGTGAAGAAGGCAGACTGTACCCTTCGGCTTTGTGTGGATTATCGGAAGCTAAACTTGTTGACGGTCAAGAACCGATATCCCTTACCGTGGATTGATGACCTTTTCAATCAGCTTCGAGGAGCCCAGGTGTTCTCGAAGATCGAATTGAAGTCTGGTTATCATTAGTTGCGCGTTAGATTATCAGATATACCTCTGACATCCTTTAGGAGTAGATATGGTCTATACGAGTATACAGTCATGCCGTTCGGTCTCACGAACGCACCTCCCGTTTTCATGGTACTGATGAACCGGGTGTTCCATCTTTACTTGGACTCCTTCATTGTGGTCTTCGTGGAAAATATCTTGGTTTACCCTCACACTAGACACGACCAAGCCACACATCTTGAGATCATTTTGATTACACTGAGAGAGCAACATATTTAAGCTAAACTCTCAAAGTGCCACTTCTAGATGGATCAGATTTACTTATTGGGTCACGTCATCTCAGAGGCAGGAGTGTTAGTGGACCCAGAGAAAGTGAGAGTTGTAGTTTCCTGGGAGCAGCCGAAGAACGTCTTTGAGGTACTGATCATCCTAGGGCTAGATGGATACTACCAATGCTACATTCCTGACTTTTCTCGTCTATCAACACCTTTGATAGGTCTGACCAAGAAGTGGGTGAAGTTCTTATGGTCAGATTCTTGTGAGTCAGCCTATCAGGAGCTGAAGGGGAGGTTGACGTCGGCACCGATTTTAGTCCTTCTAGATCTAGGCAAGAACTATACAGTCTACTGTGATTCTTCGGGAATTGGGTTAGGAACTGTGATTATCCAGGGAGATAGAGTCGTTGCATATGGGTCTCGGCATTTGAGGCTACATGAGAGGAACAACCCTATGCACGATCTAGAGTTAGCAGTTGTTGTTCATGCCTTGTGCTGTTGGAGACACTATCTTCTGGGAGAGCACATTGTGGTCTTCACTGACCACAAGAGTCTCAAGTATATCTTCACTCATCGTGATCTGAATCTAAGGTAGCACAGGTCGATCGAGTATCTTCAGTCTTTTGATTTCGAGCTTGCCTATACGCCGGGAAAGGGCAACACCATGGAAGATGCGTTGAGCAGGAGAACTCAGATTCAAGCAGTTCAGGAGGCCAGTAGTGAGTGGCAGCTAATGGATCTGTACTCTGAGATGCATCTAGAAGTGCACGATAGATGGGGACAGACTTTTATATCTTCTGTAGCTGTTACCTCCAAGATACTTGATCGGGTACAGATGAGGAAACTATCAGACTCAGAAGTCTTAGTCTTGGGGGAGAGTGTGTTAGGAGAGGACCCTCTTCCTGGATAGACAATGGGCGAGGATGAGATATTTCATTTCTAGGGATGTGTATGGGTGTCAGCAGACATAGGAAAGGAGCTGATGTGGGATTTACATTCCTCTATTTGGTCAGTTCATCCTGGCGTCACCAAGATGTATTGTGACCTTCATCGCCAATACTGGTGGTCAGGTATGAAGAAGGATGTAGCTGGTTTTTTTAGGAGATGTTCTACTTGTGAACAGGTGAAAGAAGAGCATCAGCGTCCAGAGGGGCTTTTACAACAGTTACCCATTCCGGAGTGCAAGTGGAATGATGTTGCGTTGGACATCATGACCGGGTTGCCGAGATCGCCTCGGGGAAACGATAATGTTTGGGTTGTGGTCGACATGCTTACGAAGGTTCCTCACTTCTTTCTGATCAATGAGACCATCATTGTTGAGGATCTGTGATGAATTTAAATCAGAGAGATTATTCGCTTGCATGGAGTTCCATTCTCTATTGTTTCAGACAAAGATATGCTCTTTTCCTCTTGGTTCTGGCAGGGACTTTAGAAGGCCTTGGGTACACCGGTACTTTTGGGTACATTATACCATCCCCTGACTGATGCCCAGTCCAAGCATACGATCCAGGTGCTTGAGGATATACTCCGAGCTTGCATTCTAGAAAATGGATGTTCATGGGAGAAGTATATTACTCTGGTGGAGTTCGCCTAAAACAACAGTTTTCAGTCGACCATTCAGACGGAACCATACGAGGATTTGTAAAGTAGGCTATTCTGATCACCCTTATGCTGGATGGAGGCAGGAGAGGCAGCTTTGCTGGGACCTCATCTTTTATAAGAGACTTCGGAGCAGATAGAGCTGATTCAGAAGAGGATGTCTACAACACGGTCTCAGCCGAAGTCTTATGCTGATCAGCAGAGATGACCTCTGGAGTTCGAGGTTGGAGATCAGGTTTTATTACGTGTCACACCGAGGATGGGTCACAAAAGGATTCAGAGATACTGTAAGCTTTCACTGCGGTACGTCGGGCAGTTTGAGGCCTTGGAAAGAGTTGGACCGGCTGCCTATCGGTTGCATCTACCTCAGTGGTATCGGGCCATACATGACGTCTTCCTTGTCTCCCAGCATCGACATTACTTTTCAGACCCGTCGCATGTCTTTCACCATGAGTAAGTTGAGATTGAAGCGGATGCGTCATTCAAGTAGCATCTTATCTGAATTTTCGTTCATATTACGAAGGTCCTCCACGGGCGGTCTGTTCCGCTGGTACGAGTGCTATGGCAGCACTGGCGAGTACATGACGAGACCTGGGAGAGGATTACTGATGTACGATCATAGTGGCCGGAGCTGTTTGGGGTTTCTCCTTCTCCGCCTCATTAGGGAAATTCGGGGACGGATTTCTTTAATGGGGGAAGTTTGTAAGAACCTGGATCTTATTTTCATGTACATTTTTCATTTTTCTGGACTTTTTGAAAAAAATGAACATTCTGTAAATTTTTTAAGTACACGCCATGTACTTTTTGAGTACACACCATGTACTCCCTTTTCTGCTCGAAGCCGTGTGATGGCCATGTCCGGGCCACAGACACTGTGTGTAAGGGTGAGGTGGAGGCCGGTTAATTCGGAGTATGGAAAAATGAAGTACACGCCGTGTACTCAATAAGTACACGCCGTGTACTTTTTTTTCATTAAATGGACCAGAATCGCGCGTCATCATGATATTTGGCCTTCTCTTGGTCGGGTTCGACCGAGAGCGACCCGTACGACCGAATATTCCCTGAGCTCCCACCTCTCCGTCCGACCTTCGTTCCAGCCATCGTCGACTGCGTTGGAATTGCATCAGTGAGTTATTCCTTCTGCTTGAGCCTTGTTTCATGATTCCTCCTCGTTTCCATTTTTTCAAATGTTGAGCGATTTTTGCGTTTTCATAGATCTTCATCGTTCTAAGAGGAATCTGTCATCAAGGTTCACGTTATTGATCTCCTAGGATCGAGGTAGTTTGTTTGTGCCTTTCGTAGAAAGTTAATGGGTATTATGTGCAAATTCCACCAATACCCGTGAACGGGGTATTGCGTGTTCCTGTTTTGACCTTGTTGTACTTCCTTATTTTCTTGATTGCTGTAGTAGAGGTTCATGATTGTGATTAGTGTAATTTATTTTGTTCTTAGGATGATTTTCCATGATTTTTTTTCCTGTTGGGAATTTTTCTCGTTGACATACCTTGTTTTAGGATAGTGGAACTGTCTCATTGATATGTTGTGGAGCCTTAGCTGATAGCCAAGTAGTTCTTAAGGTTTACATAGATGATGCACGCACGCTGAGCATGGTTTACTTTTCCACACAGGACTGTGAGAGCATATTATAGTATACCAAAGAGAGAATCGAGGTAAGGGATTCTCCAGAGTGTCTTTTAATACGATGCGAGACCACAGGGGGAATTGATGATTTGTGCTTCCTCGGAGAGTCTGTAGTTCCTCGACGTGGGCCACATGGGGAATGAGATGTTGAGTACTTCCCCAGGGAGCCTTTAGTATGATACGAGACTATAGGGGGAATTGAAGGTGAGTGCTTCCCCAGAGAGTCTACTTTTTAGGTGAACCATAGGCGTGAGACTGTGTGTGCCTCCCAGAGGGTTGCTAGTTCGTTGTAGGTTTAACAATAGGGGTTAGGCTATGAGAGCTACCCAGAGGGTTACCTATTTACTTTTGTTACTGTTTGTTCACTTGAGTACCTTATATGTTAGAACAATGGATTGTAGTTGTTGTGTGCTTTCTAGTATACTACTTCTTATTGTATTACTGCCATGTATTTATTGACTGATAGGCACAAACCATTGGGTGATAGCCTACTGGAATTGTATCTCACATCCTGTTTAGGCCATGCATTTGGGCCCAAGCAGACTATGTTGTTTTAGGTATAGATAAGGGAAAGCAACCTTCTACTTAAGGTTCTTGATTGCACTGGATCTGGGGAGAATGGGGTCGACCCGTGGTTCGCAATGTTGAGGAGATTTATTTGTTTTCATTTCCACTTGGTTTCTGTTCTATTTCAGCATGTTGTTGTGTATGCTTCTTTCCGTAGATACTTGTACCTGCTGCATTATTATCAGCATTACTATATGTATTCATTGATTCCGATTTTGGGTTTCAGTTTTTATGGATGTTGTTATTGCTCCGCTCTTGATTGTTGTCTTCCTTACCTTCTGTACTTTACCTGATGAGGGCATCGTTTCCCCACCAACTCACCAAGGCCCTCGCAGCTAGTCGGTAGCCTTTGGCATTTGGGGAAATGTGCTTGAGTTCATGTGGCGAACCAGGTATGGGGCACCAATGGAGGGGCTCCGGATTCAGGTCGTTACATATTTTGTTCTATAAGATGAAAATAATTATTGGTGAATAGTAATTTTTTACTTTTATTTACCGTCGTTATTGGTAGATAGTGTAATTCAATGAAATAATAATAATATAATGATATATAATTACCAAAATATGTTTCCTAATCCGATTGGATGATACATGTTAGACCATGGGCATACATGGGTTGATATAGTTAGCCCATGGCACCACTTGAGATTGAAAATGACACATTAAGTTAATTAATTTAAAGTAAAGGAAAAAATGACATAAACATATATCTTATAGTAAATCAATTTTTAAACGGGTTTATATGAGTTATCTATTAGACTATAAATATTCATATAAAATATAAATATATTTCATACAACATGGTATCTTTTTTTAAATTTTTTGGACATCATATATGTAAAATATTTAATGATATAATAATTTTGGATTGTTTTCCTCATTAATGAATGATTTTAGAAAATAAGATTATAAAAATTAAAACAATATCTAAAACCTTTCCATTTCTTATTGGATGAGTTTATCTCTTACATGAGTCATCTTATCATCTACTTTAATGAGTTTTGGTCATTTTGAACCAGAATATCATTATATAATAATATAATATTTGAAAACTTTCCTAAAGAGAAACTCCTCCCCCTTATAAAAAGTCATCACCTATAACCCATTACTCACACCTCTCATGACCCTTGGATCATCCAACCACTACCTAAAAAATTTCTCTACATCTATATCATCCTCTTAAAATCCTTACCTTAGGCATAGAGATCTTCCAGAAATCATTTTGTTACAATCTAATGTGAGTTAACTGATTTAATGTAAACATATTCTCTTAAGTTATTTTCATTAATTTTACATATCCAACCCCCTAAACTCTTTTTATTCATTTATTTTATAAAACAACTTGTATACATAATATACTAGGCTTTTTATGAGAATTATTCGAACTACACATACACGTACCACCATCTAATGGGTAAAGAACATACTGTTTTTTTGGACGGTGAACAACTACTTCACAATACGATAATAGTTCAATTGTCTCCAACCGCCTCTAATGGTGGCCATTAAGATGGAACTATATTTATATGTTATATATATTATATTTATATTGTTTCTATAATTATTTATTATTTATGTATAGAATTCATATGTGGTTTTCATAGTGGGTAAATAATATAATTTCATTTGAGGAATTGCGGACTACCGCCCCCTCAAAGTGATATGACTCATTCATGCCAAACGTGGAACGTATAAAGAATGAAGTAACTGAAATTATATATATATGACATTACACTTTAATTATAATATACCTATGTATCATTAATTTTTCAAACCATTAAATTTGAAAATAGAAATGAAAGTTGTGTTCAAGAGTACAAACGACTTACCGTCTCTATGAACGGTGCATTTCATTTTGAAACATCAAATGTTATGTACTATTATAAATACATATATATACTGGATATACATGATATATATGATACCTATATCATGAATATAATTTTGGAGATAATGGAATTTTGACCACATGGAGAATTTATAATTATATCATGTTCATTTTTAACTCATGTTCCGAACATAGACAAAATGTCCGATATGAACTCAAATAATTAACCAATTGTTATATAAAGATAATAAGTGATATAAAAGAAATAATAAAAATTAAAAGGGTCATTAATGAAGTAGAAATTAACATATATATATTATTCCAAAAATTAAAGAACGAACGGGTCAAGTCAGAGATGAGGTAAGGGACTTCATCTTAATCTCCATTAATTGAGGCATCCTTTTCTATATAACCAACATTCTTTTATATGGTATATAAACATCATTGAATTTTCATTTCATTAAAAGGGAATATTTTTTATTTGAAGCATTTTACTAAATGAAAAAGGGATTTTTAATGTTTGAGGTGACAATGACCTCTATGCCGCTAGAATCGTTAGATGGATTCTTCTATAAGCCTAAATGTTTTTAAAATGAAAAAGAAACCCCTTATTCTGTGTTTTGGTATTTTTTTATTGAAAATGTTTTTTGAAATTTATTTATTATTTTAATATCATTAAATGATTCATTTTTTTTCAAATAAAATTTTATTTGTGAAATATTTATATTTTCAATATTTTATTTGTTATTATTTTATAATGGTACTTGGAAATTTTACAGGTGGTTACATGATAAACCAAATGATGGTTGGTGTCGTGATAAACTAGGATGGGTGGTCACATTATAACCTCCAATTAATTGGTTATGGAAGTCGGCCATATGGCTATTAAATTTAGTGATATGTGTGGAAGTTGACCTTATGATTATTACATTTATGTATATTTATGTCCCAAGATACCTATATCAATTATGTGTGCTTTATATGGTTTTTATGGTAATCTTATTGTTACAAATGGGTAAGAAATGATCTATTATTCAGAAAATAGTATTTAAAAAATTCATAAATATGAAAATTAATACTTATGATAATGTATTTATGATTTACTTGTTGTTTTTAAAAACTAATAGTTTTTCCTCTTTGTGTATCTGTTACTACGATTTTTATTCTCATCCCAAGTTTTTTTAAAATGTTTCTCACGGGACATAATTATTAATATTGTTTAGTATGGGGTCAAGGAAAAGTAATTCTATCTAAAATATGGACCTAGACATGATTCTTTTGTTAAACGTTTTTATTTTATGATAAAATGAATATTGAGTATTTGTGTCTGCATTGTAATATTTGTGATGAAATGTAAAAAGTCATGACCTAATTCATTAAAAAACTAAACCTTAAAATATACTCGATGTGATTTATTCATTTAAATCAATTATATATAATGTTTTATGTCTGGGTCCTTATATATAAAATATTGTTTCTCACATCGCTTTTTCAATAACAATGTCCAAAACCATGGTTTGGTCAATGGTTTTGATTCGTTTAATGTGTGGTGTCCAAAACCAAAATAATAATGGATTGCATCTCTTTTCTTATATAAAAAACTCAATATCTTATTCCGCTTCACTAAATCCATGTGATGATCTACTGATATTATTCCTTCTCTCTCTAGATTCCTCCCAAAGTGCCCCAAGCTCCCATAGAGCCTTTCCCAAGCCTCTCCCATGCCATTAGGCTCACACATCCATGTAATGGATTTTTCTATCTCATTTTTTCAAAATTTATATATGTATTTATACAATTTTTCTAATTTTAAACGTTTGGGTAATATTTCTCACCTCCGGAAATCCCTCTAGATGTTTTAATGATGAGATTCCTCTTTCTCTTTCATTAATTCTTCCCATGTATATATGTTACCATGTCGAAATTACCTAAGTAATTTGTCTCTTATCATTTATATTCAATCCATTATTTTATACTATTCATCTAAATTAAATTACATGTGTTTGGATACTATGTTACATGACCCCCTTACTATTAATTTCATGTATAAATAATTAGATTCCTCTTTCTCTCCCATCAACCCATTTTACGATTTCTATTTGACATTGTTGTCATGCTAAAGTTACACCACATTTTCCCAATCCAGAATCATCATGTTAGTGAATACCATAACCATTTCTCTATCATGGATATTTTACTTTATGAACATGTAAATTTTTATTTAGGACATTCATTTATGTATTCCATATATCTTATTCATGGTGTAAATTATGATGTTTAATGAATCAATGTTGTATAATCCATCTGCTTCACTTTTGCATGAAATGAAATGTTTATAAAGGGTGCACCTGATAGTACTCCAATGAATTGGGTAAAGATTAGTTTCATGATACATTATGTGCAATGAGGGGTTACTCATGCATGTTCAATTGGAATGAGTGTTTACTCATGGTAGTTCAAGTGCAATGAGGGTTTACTCATGCTCCATGTGAAATGTGCCTTGGCTTGTGTTAATATTATGTTAAATGTTGTTTACAAAATTCCATTTTATGATAATCATGTTATATCATTCCTTTATGTTCATGTTTGTTTTCCGCAACATTGATATGCTTATTTCCTCAAATTTATAGTATTCATCTTGTTATGCCATGTTTACTCCCTACTGAGATTTAATGCTCACATTTTTCTTATGTATGTCCTTAGGATATCCCATTCAATGCTAAGTACTATTTAATGTTGAGGTCATGTAAAATATGTTTTCAATAATGATGTTGTATTTTATGTTCTAAGTTGTTTTGTAATGTTCCTAATTTTCCCAGACACTAGAACTCTCTAGCCCCGAAGTTGTATTATGTACATGAATTTGTAACAAATCATTTTTACTGAGTAATAAAATGTAGGGTTATTATACATAATGATATAATATGACTCTCTAATTGACACTTAGGTTCCTCTCTATCTATATAGTTGACATATGATAATTCTCATGAATTTTTTATTAGCTATAACATCCTATCCAAAAAATAAAATAGTATTTAAAATTTTGTTAATCATGAGATACATATAATAGATAGGTTCATCAGGCATCAGTTTTCTGTTGACATATTTAAGAGTATTTTTATTGACTCTCATTTCCTTAACATTAGTGGTTTCATTATGTGAAAAAATATAGTATCCCAAATTTCATGGGTTGTTTTACATGTCTAAATAATATTGAATTCATTATCTGCTAATGGTTGATATAAATAATTCATTTATTTGTAGTTATTGTTATTTGAAGCCTAGTGTGGGTCATCCAAATCATTCCTAGAAGTAGTAGTAATATTATATTCATCTAAAATTGATGACCATATTTCAAAACACATTCTTTTTAAATGAGTTTTCATCTTAATTTTCAACTAAGCATAATTATATCCATTAAACAATTGTTGTTTTTTGTTAAAATATCAATCAAATATATTATCCATAATAAATAATTAAAAATATGTTTTAAAGAGAAAAAAATTTATAACAAATAAAAATTTATAGATATTTACAACACAACTAAAATCATACTTGATAATATTTTAAAACAAATCATTAAAAATAGATGCTAAAAAATAATCCATTGATACCAAATATTGGTTGGAGTATGACACACATGTGGGGGTTAATTGAGTTCCAATTTTAATTTCAGTTAAAACCATAATTTAAAAATTCCCCCATCATAAAGATAAAATAGCCCAGTTAACCAATGTAGTATATTAATATGATTTTTCAATGTTCAATTAATTTCTCAAATAATTGATTGATTATTAGTTACAAAAATTTGAAATATTGATATATCTTTTGGGAGTAATTACCTAAAAAAATTTGTATAAACAATTAATATGATTAACTATCAAAGTAATGTTTAGTTTATGAAATATGTGTGAAAATATAGAAAACAAAATATAAAAAATACATTAGATAAAAATAAGAGGATCGGTCTCAAGTAGAGAGCTAGACCAATTTGCAGGGTGATCACCATACACCAAGTAGATTATATTAATAAAAATAATCCAAACATTGGATTTTAGTTCACAATAGAACACAATGACTTTATAGGTCAACAAGTCATCTACCAAAATTATTTGTGGGAAAAAATAAAACCTGGCCACACATGGACGTCTTCTATAGCTATATGTTGGTGAAACAAATGGTGTATATAGACGATTGAGTGATGATATCTTGTATAATCTAGCTTGGATCACGAGATGTTATGTGTTTGCGATATATAAAAACACTAATAAAATTAATAATAAGAATACACATAACAGTTCATAAAAATAAGAAAATGATTAGAATGCTCTATGTGATGTGCATGATGCTTCTGGGCTTCATAGGTGTAGTAGATCTGATGCTCGAGTCCACATCTAGAAATAGACACCAAAACAGAAGGTCATGGAAGATTTCTGTTCTTTTTTCTTGTGATGTGAGATGCTCCTCGATGGAGTTATTCACTATGGTCTATTGGAGTAAGGATATTGTGATTGATATTTCACAGTGAATCCATCTTTGTTCACAGTTTGGAAAAATAACTGTTCTAATCGTATATGATTTTCTACACTTAGTATGTTCTCACTATATGGATTGTCCATATTTTCCTTAGGTGATTTCATTATATAATTTATAGGTTTACAATATTAATGATCATTAATGTGAGTGATACCTCATACCTTGTACTGGTCTCTGACACTATCCATAAAAGAATGATAAGGTCATTAATATAATTAGTTTTATTGAGATTCATAAATATTAAAATTATAATTAATTTTGAATTTATAAGTAATGAATATTTAATATGGTAGATCATTTGGTTAATATATTTCTAGTATGATATTTTAGTCGGTCCTTTTTTTGTTAGTATATCTGTTGGTAGGTCCTTCAATCAGTAAGTCGGTCTATCCGTAGGTCCTTTTATTGGGATTTCTAGTGTCCATGAGTCATTTTAGTCAGTCAGTTGTCCTATCAGTGAGTTAGAGTATTATTGAGTCAGATATGGATCAGTGAATCAACCTATTCTTAGCTCATATTTCTATCATTGTAACATTTTGGTAGCTCATACATATGCTGGTGAATCATATATCAGTAGCCCATATTTTTTTGGTTGAATCAATAATCGTTATCTCATATTAATTTTTTTGACACATCTATCGGTAGCACATACTTCCGTTAGTGACGCATCTGTCGATAGCTCAAACTTGACCATTTTTTATATGTTAATGTCTTATATTATAAAAATTAGAAAAATATGTTAAAATTATAATTTAACATAGATAACCATAATTAATATTATTTGAATGTTAAACTTAGGAAATTATTTAAAATGATTTGACATGAATTGTGGGCATTAGTACTGTGGTGGGACAACACAACTCCGTTTGACAGTGTCTATTCTGAAATTATATTTGAATGAAATTATTTTATCACTATCTAATAAAAACATTTATTTTTCCTTTCCGATAGTTATTCATGATGTTTTCAAGTAATAATAAATTTTTTCTGCTCTTTGGTACTTAAAACAATTGAAAAAATATATTTAATATAACCTCAAATAATTTTTCCCTTTGGTCAAACATATGTTTCATATAAAACCATGTTTTATAAAATTGTTTTCTTAAATATTTTTAAACAATTCCAAATTATTTAATGATGAAAATTTAGATATTTTAACTTTTTAAAAAAAATTAAAAATAATATTTTGGTTTTCAAAAAAATTCTCATTTGGAATTTATCAAAAATATGTAAGGAATAATTATTTTAATTTACTTAGCTTGTACATAATTTTTTCCATTCATGACCACAAATTTTTTTAAAAGATTCCACGGTTTTATTCAAATAATTGTATTTTAAATATTACTTTTCCCATTTAACTTAAAACATATTTAAAATTAAAAATTATATTTTACGCATGAATATTTTTAATGAAATATTTCTGGTATTTTTTTCATTAAAGACATCAAACCGTTATTGAAAATATGATATAAAAAGGATAAATCAAATTGATATGATTTTTATTCATTATATATATTTTTATGGTCATTTTCAAAAAAGGAACTATTAATATTCACTTTAATGACTAGTTTTGTATATTCAATAACTTTATATCATAACATTCTCTCTCTTTTAATGATAATTCAATTTATTTATCTTTTATATTCATATTAATTATATCATGGATATGATAATTTCTTAAAAGATATATCATTTTTACATATGGTGATAACCTTAAATATTTATATTATTTGTATGATGGATAATATTATTGCCTAAACCATATATGATTTCGACATATGGGCCTCTACATTGAATGTTAATAGATTATATCGGGAAATATTGTAAAACACACATTCTTATCTCAATACATATATTTTCTTAGAAGTCCCAATGTACATGAATTAAATCATCTATTCGATATAAGGTTAATTATTTAGATTTGAAAAGATTGGTGGGCATCAAAATTTTATATCACATCGATTCATTGGTAGTCTAATGAGGTGAATCATTAAGATTTCATTAATAAGGTTTCTAACAGTTTTTTAATTCATCCTATGAAAGGTATTAATGGTAGAGGTATCATGATTCTTAAGATCATGACATATAATAATTAATCATTTACTTCATAGAAAATTTAGTAATTATTATCCATAGTATATTCACATTGATATTATATCTGGATGTAATTAATTATCAATTATTGATTAAAAGACAAGAGATTTTAGTTATTTTCTTGTCCATATTGATTCTTAATTATCGATTCAGGATAGTCATGTTATTTAAATTGAATGGTTTTTTGTTATTTACCATTAAATATTTATTATTCCTTATATGTTCAATACAATAACGTTTTATAAGTTTAATTTATATTCAGTTATATAGATTTGAATATTGATTATTCATTATATAATCATGATAGTAATGTTTTTTTAATGGAGTGTGTTTTCAATTATTTACATTTCTTTATTGTGTCAGAACCCATCCTTGGGGCCCGTGCCGTGACTACCCCAAACCCGCCATCCATAGGCCAGGGGCTGGTGACTAGAACTGAAGGCGTAAATCAAGATAACTATGAAGGAATTGCCTTTATAAAACATAAACACATCCAACCAGAGTGCAGGAAGAAGTAATACAATAAGTACAAAAGAAAGTGCTGAATTGTAAATGGGCCAGAATACAAACCCAACTGAAAATTACTGCTACAATTGAGTGAAAGTACAACTGAAAAGATAAACATCTGGAAGATAGAAGCATCTCCTGGGTCTTCCACCTTGGATCCTAACTGAAGAGTAGGTACAGAAAGCCTCCTCAACGCTCTCGCCCACCAACCTCCTCTCAATACCGCCTCATTGTGAAGTCCACCTCCGGGTACTGACTTGTCGTGAGGTCCACCTTCGGGTACCATCCATTCCTCGTACACTCGATCTCTGTCAGTGCTTCCCGTTGTCTACATCCAACACAATGAGGTGAGGGCATATCCCATGCAGGGGTGAGTATAATGATACTCAGTAGTGCCCCCAAGACCCTCAAGGTCTCACTAAATCCAACAATGACAACCACAAAGAAGGATCTCAATAGATAACCTTACTTAGGTATAAGCCCATACATAAACCTCAGTTATCAAGTAACCCATCTCAATCATGAGGAAACACAAAGGTTATGAAATCAATGGATATCCACTACTTAGGTATATACCCATACATATACCTAAGTTCTCATGTGACCCATCTCAATAATGAGCAAAAAACAATTGTCATTGACTCAACTCAAACCAAGATTCTCATTAATGATATTGAAACCACAACTGCAGAAGTGCTCCTCCTCTGATGAGTACAGTGATCCCGTCACAACTCAGAGGCACTGCTCACTAATCTTATACTGCTGAGGTACTCCTCCCGTCGAGTATCGCGGGTCTGCCACCTCACAAAGTAGTGCTCCTCCGCCATGGGTCTGCCACCTCACAAAGTAGTGCTCCCCCTAATAGCCTATAGAGGTACTCCTTCTGTCGAGTACCGTGGGTCTGCCACCCAAACACAGTAGTTCTACCCATCGTGGGTCTGCCACCCAAACACAGTAGTGCTCCCCACTAGGCTATACAAGTCACTCCGTCTCGAATCAGACAAGCAGTCATTAGATCTCTTCCAGCTACAAGGTCTCCGTACTCCGTATGCTCGCCTCCTAGAGGGTCCACTCCATGAGATACTGTTCGATACTTCAAGTGTCATGTAAAACCATGTGTAAGTATCTCAAATGACCACCTTGTTAATGGGGTCTCAACGCAATAGACGACGTGTTAATCGCACGCCCGGTCTGTGAGTTATTATCCTTTTAGTCCTGGGGTCCCGGTTGGTTTCGTGTATGAACCAAACCAACCGTATCTCAAATATACCATAAAATCTCATGGGGTATACTCAAAGGAACTGTTTCACAATGAGTTTACCAATGCCACTGACAGTTCGTCAAACGGACGTCCGGTCCGAAAGTTATCGGCTTTTCCATTCCAGGGGCCCGGTTGGTTTATAAGCTAAACCAATCCAACCTTACTCCAACTATGTCGAAACCTCAAGTGGATTATGCCAAAATAACCATCTTATAAAGAGGAATCCAACTTAGTCGACGACATGTCAATCGGACGTCCGGTCCTCATGTTATAAGTGTTCCCGCTCTGAGGGCCCGGTTGGTTTTGTGTTCAAACCAACTCGGCCATACCCAAAGTTCACCGAAAACATGATTGTAATATAATGAAACTTCCACCTAGATCCAACGATCCCTACACAACTGACGGTGCATTGATCGGAGGTCTGTAGCACAAGAGATATGTGTTTGAACGAACCTGGTTTGAAAATAGGGGGTTTGGGCCCGGTCCGATCCGGCCCAACACCCCCTAGGAAGGCCCAAACTGGGTCGACCCGACTTGGGTCAAGGTCCGACTTGATAGGGTGCTACCTAGCTCGGCTGGCATGGCCCGGTCCAGTTGGGCGCGGCCAGACACGGCGCTGGCGGCCCGTCCCGGCGGCCGGTTGCGGCTCAGCCAAGTGCCCAAGCGTCGCGCCGTGGAGCGAGGGGCGCTGCCCCTCCCCATTTATTGACATCGGCAGCCCGCTGGGGCACTGCATGCCTCCAGGACGCTGCCGCCACGGCCGGCCGCATCCTGTCACCGGCACCGCTGTGCTGGTGAGGCACACCGGCAGCATCATCCGCGGACCACCAGACGCGCTCCGGTGGTCCCTTTTCCCCAACGTCTGCGCCAGTGGCTCTCCTGGGACCCGTTCTTCACTAAGATGGATTCCAAATTCCATTTCGGTGTTGTACATCGTCACCCATCAATCCGTCCACAATCAAACAATCTGCGAAGGGTCTGGGCTTGTTCGTTAGTTCGTGCCCTCTGCGTTAGGCATTATCAATTGGCAAGAAATCAAACATATACTTTCAACAATTATAAGGGTATTATTTATTCATTAATAAATTATACTATCATCATATAAATACACACTCATGCTCATGAGATAGGACCACTCAAATGAGAAATAAAAAAAATTCCCCTACCTTGATAATTGAGGTCGCACGTCGGGTGTTGCAGAAAACGGCTTTACGAGGAATGAACTTGTAGGTGACGTTAGAGTGCGTCTAATGCATCGTCTCCTCACTTGAGGCGGAGAAGAGAAAAGATGGAACATCGATCATTCTTTGTGGAACTGACGTTCTTCGTTGAAGAAGATGTTGTTTTTCGTCGAGAGGGAAGTCCCCTTTATCTTCACAATAATTTTATCCCAATCTTCCTTAGCACCATGAATGCCCTCCTAAAATAAAATAATAAGCTACCCTCGTTATTTTATGAACACAAGCCATTTCAAATTTCAAAACTCAAAACACTTAATTAATTAATTGAGTAGGTTCAATTAATTAATTAGTGTATGTTGGCAAGAGTTAAGGGAGGGAGAGGGAAGATCCTCTTAAGTGTTGGGATAGTTAAAGAGGGGTTTTTGTGGGTTACAAATTAATGAGGTGGGGGGGGGAGGTTATGATAGTTATGGGAAGTTTTAAGGATGGGGCTCGTGTTGGACCCACCTCACTAATATCCTCACACGGGTCATTAGGGGCCCCACCCCAACTCCCCCATGTAGTATATAACCACATAGATGCAAAAACAAAATTGTTCCACAATTTTATTCACTTCATATATAATCCACAAATTTTAACTTCTCCTCCTGAGAAAACGCAAGTACGGTAAAGGTCCCTTTAATCAATTATCAGCGTTTCAAGTTCCTCGGTGCCCTCGGATCTCATTTCCATGCATCGGTTCAAAAGATAGAAAACCCTGTTCGTTTGTTCACTGAACGTACACATGCTAGACATTAGAAAATTCTTCCGGGCACACCAGGCCTCAGAATCTGGTGCCGTCAGAAGCCACAGACTCTAAACATTCCAAAGAAATTATGAAAAAAAAATTCATTGAAATTTCTAGGTCATTACATTACTCCGACCTCATGGATTTACATCCTCATAAAGCTACAACACACACTATGGATACAAAAATTAGTACTGAGCTTGAATATGATAATTCCGCTCCCATGAGCTCTCCTAGAGGTTCTCATGCTACTAGCGAACACACACCAGAGGAATCAACCATCCATGCTGGACCCGCTCTTTTTGATCATTGATCTCCATCGGAACCTTCGTGGATGTCGTCCTGTCATCAATTCCCAGCTTCCTGTGATCGATGATGTGTGAGGGGTCGTGGCCGTATCTCCTCAGCTGAGATACATGGGAGATGTCATGCACCCGGTGCAACTGTGGTGGAAGTTCCAAACAGTAAGCCACCCCGCCTACCCTGCTGAGGACCTGGAAAGGTTCGATGAACCTCGGAGATTACTTTCCATCTCGTCCAAATATCCTTAGACCACATCGAGGTGAGACCCTTATAAAGACGTGGTCTCCATCCTCGAACTCTAGAGGCATCTGTTCCCTGTTTGGAACTGAGAACTCAAAACTCATGCTGCCACGAGGGTATGGTTGGCCGACTCAAGATTGATTGGACGCACCCTCCTATGCATGAGTTTATCTTGTGCTACCTGGGTTTTACTTTTCGAAAACCAAGGAAAACCCTATCCCAACATTGTAGATAATATACAACCTTTTTGCCTAATACCGTCAATCCATGTATGAACTGTGGTGTCCCAGTCCATACCCAAACTAACGTCGTAAGGCCTCGACACTGTCACCAAGAGGTTCCAACCGAAAGTATCACCTCTAGGGTTAGATCACACCGTCGGTGTAAGTGTGATTATTGAGTCTCCTCTAAAGGTATCTCCAGACGTGAGGGTTAAGTCAACGGCTTAACAGGACACTCTAGGTCTGGGACAAGATTTGTGGAATGTAGGAATTATTGGTATCTATGTCTATTGGTACGACAGCTAGTAGTAGAAACATACCATACCCCGAATCATTCCTAGAGCCTTTGGGTCACACTCCCTGACCGCATGTAGCTATTCTCTATCCCTTCCCTCCAACTCCCTGAGCCTGGCGGGGACTATAAAGGTGAGTGGTCGTAACATGTCGAAATGTACACCACCTCATGCTGCTCTACTAGCTTTTCTTCAACGTCTGCTGCTCTGCAGATTCATCTATCCTAAACACTTCTTCTTCATAAATTTTACATGACCAAGTCTCTGAGACTTCCGCCAGTTTGTATCTTCCCACTGCTAACATTCACTGGCTATAACCGATCTGCCAAAGAACATTCAACCACAAAGGTTCTCTATAGCAACCTAACGTGAGTTGGAATGCATAGAGTAAATGTGCTGTCTCAGTTGTTCATAAACACACCACGCTCAGAAGTCCGATCCTTGAATAACTATTCACATCGTATTCATCGAGTACTAGGAATGGTTGGAATGCCTCGATGAATACTCAACTACCAATATGTCTTCTTGCCGAAGCTGTATAAGCTCTAGAAAACACTCAGCCAACTCCTCGCACTAGTACTGAGCCGCCTGTGAGTCAGTCTCGCCTCCGAACATGAGGGATCTCTCGTAGTAAAACACATGTAAGACACTAAGCCTACAATTATCCTCTACCAGTACCGCCGGTAGTGTCTGCTGTACAACAGATAGTGATATAGCTGGAACACTACCCGAAGGTACTATCTCAGGCATCAGTCCACGTACCGAAGCCACATCACTTTACAGACTAAACTCATGGTCACTCACTGGAAAATACTAGTATATATGTCCACCATCCACTCTACTGTTGTCTCAAGTAGGCGGAAAACTCTAGAAATCACCTCCATCTAGTCCTCTACTGTCTGGGAATCTGTCACACCTCGTAACCTCGGAGGCCTCTGCTGTTGGAACATGTGCAATGTGCTCTGTCAGCGTGCACCATTCACTAGTATGACTGGTGGCATCTGCTTCCCAATGGGTGGTGGTGATACTGGTACACCACCCGAAGGTTTCAACATAGAAGAAGGGCCCTGCACCAGGGCCTCGTCACTCGGTGGGCCGTCATCGTGTACTATCTCGAAACTCCAACTGACAGTCTTCGTGGAGGCATCATGAACAGATGAAACACAGTCAAACGATTAATACCTGGTGATATGAAATGGTTTGAGCTAACTTTAAAACTTTTGGAAAAACACACGCAAATAGTGTTTTCATGCACTATGTCAGAAATAAGTAGTCAGGATCTTGGTGTATGGATATTTCGGCTTCCACACTAACACTGTACTCCCGGAACTAAAGACCACACTCAGTAATTTTAACACTATTTCTTTACAGAAAATAATTATCATAGTCTTGAGTTTTGTGGTAGAACTGATTCGTCTGATTCCAATTTGTCAGGACCCATCCTCGGGGACCGTGCCATGAGTACCGCATGTTCAACTTCCATAGGCCAGGGGCTGGAAACTAGCACCCATGCATAAATCCCGATAACTGGGAATGAATTTCCTTTATAAAACATAAACACATCCAACTAGAGTAAAAGAAGAATTAATACACTAATTACAAAAGTATGTTCTGAAAGGTAAATGGGCCGGAATACAAACCCAACTAAAAAGTAAAGCTACAACTGAATAAAAGTACAACTAAAAATACAAACAGCTGGAAGATGGAAGCAGATCCTGGGTCATCCACCTCAAATCCTACCTGAAGGGTAGGTAAAAATAGCCTCCTCAATTAACTCACCCACCAACATCCTCTAAATACTGTCTCGTCATGAAGTCCACCTCCGAGTACTAACTCGTCATGAGGTCCACCTCCTGGTACCGTCCAGTGCTCGTATACTAGGTCTCTGTAAGCACTGTCCATCTTCTGCATACAACACAACAAGGTGCAGACATAGACCTTGCATAGGTGAGTATAACAATACTCTATAGGGACCCCAAAACCCTCAAGGTCTAACTAAATCTGACAAGGATTACCACAAAGAAGGATCTCAAAAGATAACCCTTACTTAGGTTTAAGCCCATATGTATACCTCAATTATCATTTAACCCATCTCAATCATGAGGAAACACCAAGGTTATGAAATCAATGGATAACCAAAAGTTAGGAATATTCCTATACATATACCTATGTTATCTCGTGACCCATCTCAATAATGATAAAAACACAATGGTCGTTTACTCATCTCAATCTAGGATTTTCATTAATGATATCGAAACCACAACTGCTGAAGAGCTCCTCCACTGACGAGTATAGTGATCCCCTCACAACTTCGAGGTGTTGCT
Organism: Viscum album; assembly: GCA_963277665.1. Classification (NCBI taxonomy): domain Eukaryota; kingdom Viridiplantae; phylum Streptophyta; class Magnoliopsida; order Santalales; family Viscaceae; genus Viscum; species Viscum album. The sequence continues at coordinate 268,788,889 of OY728142.1, read as the reverse complement.
CACTAACCTTAGACTGCTGAGGTTCTCCTCCCGTCGATTACCGCGGGTCTACACCCCCACAATGTAGTGATCCTCCGCCATGGTTCTACCACCTCACACAGTAGTTCTCCCCCTAATAGCCTATAGAGGTACTCCTTCTGTCGAGTACCGCGGGTCTTCCACCCAAGCACAGTAGTGCTCCCCGCCGTGAGTTTTCCACCCAAACAATTTAGTGCTCCCCACTGGGCTATACAAGTCACTCCGACACGAATCGGAGAAGCAGTCATCAGGTCTCAGCCAGCTACAAGGTCTCTGTACTCCGTATCCTCGTCTCCGGGAGGTTACTCTCCACACTTGCTTCATTTTCCTCTCCAATGTAAGCAGTTCCAGGAATGTTTCTTCCCAATTTTTTTTCATTAGGATGTTGCACATTCATTCATGCTCATCCATGATCAAAGTTTCTCCATAATATTGGATCTATTTATATCTGCCTTTTTATTAGATCTATCGGGACACTTTATCTCTCTAAACTCCAGTTCAACCTTAATATTACTTAATAATATCTCCCCATAGATTTCATAGTCTCAGATTTTTTTATTTTTCTATAAAGGATGTCTTATTCCATTGATGAAACTATAAACCTTTCCACTAGGATCCATGAAAAAGAAAGTGGTGTAGCAATAAATCCTTGTAAAGAGCATATCATAGCTTCCCAAAAATATTTTTCCATATACTTCAGCCCTTGTAATTCCTTCTCAATTTTCATTTCCACAAAATATGGGAAAATTTTTATTGAAAAAGTTTCCCTGGAACTCTTCCCACCCTATTGAATTAATCTTTATTATATCCTTTATGTTATTAATAAGTTTCCACGACTAATAAACTTCCCCCTCTAAGAATTAAATATCTAGGGTGATTTATCTTATTAAACAATATATTATATAATAGATCATTTCTGTAGAGCTTATTCATTATTCAAAAATAAATGTGTCGGTATATCCAATGAAAGAAGGTGGTATTGTTGCATAAAGGACTCAAATTTTTTTCACTTCAAGGTGAATCACGTCTCTTGGCTTGATTCATGTTATTCATCATAAGTTGAGTCAATTACATCATAATTTTCATTATGTTTTCAATTCCATCGTTCATCGAACAGTTGTAAACCCATGGTTTTTTTCACTAACCATTTATGTGGTTCCTTCGATTTGCCTCCATTTTCTATAAGAATAAAACATTGTGAGACCGATGTTTTTTATTAGTATTATAATTATAAAAGAATTTCATGTAAAAAAAATATAATGATTAATTATTTTAACCATTGCAAAATATTAAATTTTCTATAAATCCTTCATAATGGTTCATAAAAAACAGTTTATTAATAAAAAAGATCCCCCAGGAGTGCCAAACCAAGAGTGCAGCAAGGCTTGTTGTTTAATAGTTCCCATGAAAGTCGGGATCTATGTGGTGTTTTTGAGTTTCACCACTAAATACATCTATGTTAGAGAAAAATATACTTGTTCTTATCTATATAAGGAATTATTTTCTTAGAACCCAAATTCTTAATATTTCCCCAAAATAAGGATATCTTAATTTTTTAACATTTATCTACGGTTTATCCTAATGAATTCAAAGCCTAATATACAAAATAACAAAACAATCCTTTGATACCAGCTATAGAATCCCAAATTTTAATTACATACAATTTCCAGACATTAAACCAAAGTTATGATCTTTTAGAGTTTGGTTTTCTAGAATCAAGGTACATAATACATGAAGACATTAATAATTCTTCTATATGACATGAAATGATTCTTTATTGGTTTATCTTATGTACCATTACTGAAGATCATATCATAGGGAAAACCATCAAAGGAAAGGGTGAGAATAAGTTTTAGTGAGGTAAAACAATGGAAAAGAATAAAATGTGAACTTGAAGAAAAATTAATTAATTAATACATTATTATGTCATAATTATGAATCCATTTAACATATCGAAAAACCGAAACTATATTTTTACAATTCCCTTAAAAATAAACTATTTTTTAAAATTCCCATAAAACCACCATAACCTAATTTTGATATTTTTTATTTTTAAAAATAATATTTATTTTTTCATATTATTTCACTAAAAATGGTATTTATAGATGTTAAATATAAAAATTTTCATTTATTAAAAATAATCTCGGATTGAAAATGCAGATTATGATTTATGAAACATAAAAAAATAAATTTATTTGAACATTTATATTAAAATAAGTGTTTTTCTATTTTACCATTTCATTACAATAATAATTATTAATCAGATACTATATTATTATAAATATTTATATCGTTTATAGAAATCATTATTTCTATTTGAAAAAATTATTTATCAAAGTCAATATCAATTTTTTTCATAAAAACTAGTCTTCCCTCATAATTGAAAGAATAAGAACTATATTTATACAATATAATTACACTTTATGTAGTAGGGGACCTGACACATAACTCTTTATTACATTAGTATATTCTCTTTGTGTATGTTGTGAAATTATAGTAGTTTTATGGGGTTACTCGACTAACATCAATAGAGTGGTAGTCTCTACTAACTTGCACTTATCCCATATGTGATCTAATTCAAGATTCACTATTTAATGCAGGGTTATGGAATGGACATGGGAGAATGGTAGTGATGATACAACCCTCCCATGTTTTAAAAAATGGGCTTTAAAAGGAGAAAATATACTGGTTGCGACCATGGACTATTCTTTCCATATTAATTATCCTTTTTCAATGTTTTAATTATAAAAACTAATTATAATGTTATTAATTGTATCAAAATAATATGTCATTGCCATTCTATTGAACAATAGTCATTATTTAATAATGTTTATATAAATTTTAAATCTATATTGTCACATTTTCCTTTATGTATACATTATTATTAAAGAGATAATTTATTTTTTTGAAAAACGGAAATATAACTCACATTATTAAGAAACAATTATTATTCAAAAAATTTAGTTCCTTACATTCCCCCCCTTAAAAAATTTAATATATAAATTTTCAGGTCGTTCACTTAGTCGTGAATAGTTTTTGGTACCTCTTTTTCATTGTCTCCTCTTATTCCCTCATTGGTTCTTCCAATATACGGTTCCTTCACAATTATTTGACATGGTTGGTAGTATTGTCTCATAGAAACTTGTCTCTATGGTCCAATATCTCCATTAGGTTATCCTTAAAAGAGAGGTCATGTTCCATTTATACCACCTCAGGATTCAGTACATGTGAAGGGTCATGTGTGTACTTCTTCAAGAGAGGCATGTTGAATACATTATAATGTTGAGCTTGATTTGAGTGGAAATAGTAGTCGATAGGCCCCAAATACTATGTGATCAAAAATTTCATAGGATCCATTGTACATAGAAACAATATTCCATTTTCTCCAAAAAAAATATCACTCGTGTCGAATGGGATATTATAAGAAACAATTTGTCTCTAACACCAAACTTCATGTCTATTCCCCAGTTGTCATCATATCTATTATGCCGACTCTGAGCATCCTTTATGTGTTGATAGATGTTATAAACCATTTATTTTAAATATTCTATATGATTAGGACCTAGAAACTTTCTATCACCAATTTCATCCCAACATGTAGGGGTTTTACATCGTATCCTATAAAATCCTACAAAGGGTTCCACTTGGATAATGGAACAAAATATGTTTTTTATAAGAACTCAACTACTATGTGATTTTGATTCCATCCACTTTTAAATTCTTTTGAGAATGTTTTTATTATTTCTACATGTTTCTAAATTGTCCCTTCAGATTTTCCATTAGTTTAGTGGTGATTGGCCATAATGAAATTCAATTTGGTACTCAGAGCATGTTGAAGACCTCACTATGATTTTTATGTGAACCTTGTATGAAGATCATACACAATAGAGAGTGGTACCCCATGCAACCTTACCACATCCTTTACTTATATCTTTTCAGGTTAGTTAAGGGTGAAATATTGTATAATTGTGATTAAATGGGTATCATTAGTGAGATGGTCTACTATAACCAAAATCAAATTCTTTCATTTGGATGTTATTTGGAGACCACTGACAAAGTCCATAGTGATATTATTTCACTTTCTTGTGGGTATGGGTAGTGGTTATAATACCCCTTTATGAAGTTGTATATTTTTCATAACTTATCGATACTAAAATCACGTTATAGTGTATCCTTTCATGTTATCCCACAAAAAATTATCTTGATGGTCCATATACATTTTCACACTTCTAAGATGTGTTGATAATTTAGATCTATGAGATTAATCTATCGACAACTTCTTTATTTTTGAAATAGATGGAACATATTGATTTGAATTTAATTTTAGAATACCTTCATAGTCAATATTTAATAAATGAAACCTACCATTCTAAATAGAATATATCTTATTATCTATCAAAATATCTTCTATTCAACATTAAATGATCTTCTATAGTAATGATGGTTGATAAATCATTTTGGTTTCTATTTTTTTATGTTCCTTTCCTTACGATTCCCATTTATTGTTTTATTAGGTATTTGATAAAATGATATCCATGAAACCTCATCATTTACAGAAGAACAGGGTCTTTGTTAACAAAGTCATCAACAACTTTGTTTTATCATCTGGGATGGTAATGAATTTAAAAAAAAATGTCTCTAAGAAGTTGTAACCATTGTTTCGATCTCTTTTACAATTTCTTTTCTGTGGAAACTTATTTTAAACATTAGTGGTATGGGCATATATCACTTTTTATCCTATTAAAAAAATACTACATATATTAATAGAAAAAATGACCACATCCTATACCAAGTCATGAATAAGAAAATTGTGCCCTGAAGGATTCAAATGTTGAAAGGAATAAACAAAAGAAAATATCATTTTCAATGGGGATTCACACAATTCAATTTCAGACATGCATCACCAAAAAAATAAATCCCTCTCTGATAGAGGGAATATTTAACAAAAGTTTAGTAACCATTATCTTATCCTGCTCATGGAAACTTTCTTCAAAATCCTTTTTGCAAACAAACATGGCCCGTTTTCGTGTAAGCGTGGTCATCATATTATAAATTCATAAAAATATTTTCACAAACCTTCCGTAATATTATACTATAACAAGAAAACAATGAATCTTAGTTACATTTTGTGGAAGAGTCCACGTATCCACAACTTTTACCTTGTATGGTTCAATTGATATTCCATCATTGGTTACAGTGTTCCCCCAAGAAAGAAACGTTTTATAGCCAAAACAGACTTTTTTTGAATTTCAAAATTTCCTCTGCTTACTCTTTTTGTTTCAATATAACCATTTGATTATCCTAATTTTCCTCAAAAATTTTAGAATAAATCATAATATCATCAAAAAAACCCACCACAAAGTTATCAGGGAATTCCTTAAGGAGTCTATTCACCAAATACATAAATATAGTTGGAAAATAAGTCATGATTAAGTGAATGAAAAAAGACATAATGAACATATCTTGATCTGAAGGAGAACTTTGGAATATCACCTTTCTTCACACTCAATTCATGATAACCAGATTGAAGATCCATCTTCAAGGAGAATAATTCACCACGATGTGGGTAAAATAAATATTCAATACTAGGAAGGGGTAAATTTTTTCATTGTGATCATGTTAAGATCTCTATAATCAATTCATATCCACATTGATTCATCCTTCCTTACAAAGAGAATTGGTGCTCCCCATAGAGACACACTTGGTCATATAAAACTCTGATCTAAATGATCTTGAAGCTATTTTTTTAATTCCCCCAACTGCACATTTTCCATTCCATATGGGTTATTTGATATCATCTTGGATCTAGGAATGAGTTTAATGGATAACTCTACCACTCTTTTTTAGGGGAGGTATAGGTAGGTCCTCAAGAAATATGTTAATGAATTACTAAACTATAGGGAAATATTATATACATATACATTCATTTCTTTCGTTATCTCCATTGATCATTTACATGAATAGAGATATGGGTGGTACATCTCAACAAATATCTGAGCAAGATATATCAATTTTAGAAACCAATATAGGTTGTCCATTAAAGACTAATTATATTTCCTTTCACCTTAAGAGGATCATAGAATTATATCTTGAGAGCTTTTCTATCCACTATATAATGTTTTCTTCCATCATGGGAACATCTACTAGATTTGATATGAAATTGTGCTTCTAAAATCAAATACTAGAGTATCTATTCATTGTTGATTCTTGGATAATCCCTCAAAGATTGTCAAATAATAAATTTTCTTTTAGTAGTTCTTGGATCGATTCTATATTGTTTGAATTTTTTATGAAATAATGGTATGAATAGAGCCAAAATCAAACAATGTACTTTTTATATTTGAGATACCAATAAGAGTACCATCCACCGTGTCATTTAGAGCATCAACTTCAACCATTGTGATAGTAAATTCCAAACCATACTCCCTTGGACCATGCTTGGGTTTATGGTTGTTCACCTCCATTTTGTTTGGATTTGGAAACTTATTAGAATAGAGTCCAATATGTCCACTCCTCAATCATTAGACTTCCATCTAGGCCTACACCATCATCCATTTTTTTCATTAGTGTCGAGAATTTGAAGATTCACCTCACTAAGATAGTTTCAGAAAATATGTCTATCATTTGTACCCATGAAACATTTCCCAAACCCATGTAAGTAGTTCCGCAGATGATTCATCCCAAATTTTTTTCATATGGAAAATTTAACTTTCAATACTCATATTCCAAGATAAATGATTAAAATTAATATTGGATTCATTTATCTCTTCCATTCATTCCATCTAAGGGACCACTGAGTCTCTCCAAACACCAATTCAACCTTAAATGTACATAACACAATCTCTTCATAGTTTCCCATTTCTTGATTGGCTAGATTCTTTTATATATGGGTCATTAGTCAACCGAATAATATATCAAAATTTTCATTTGAATCCATGTAAATTCAAGGTGTGTTGACAGAACACCCCGTATTGTTCACCTCATAACATCCAACTAATTCATTCTCCTTCTACATCAACAATATTAATTCCTTCTCCATTTTATTTTTTAGAGAATCAGGGAAATATTTATTCAATAAGGATTCTATAAACTCCTCCCACTCCATTGAATCCATATATATTATTTTATTCAAGTTTTAAATCATTTTCCACCACTCATTAACATTTCCAAAAAATAGTTACCCAACCATTGTAACATTCTCTTGTTCCACACAATGAAGAAAAAATATCTATTATATATATACATATTAAATACTATCTTGAAATAAATGGGTTGGTAGATCCACTAACAAAAGGTAGTCATTGATTGATAAAGGACTCAATAGAAATTTGTTCCCTTCAAGGTGAATCATGTCTCATAGCTTAATTCATGTTATTTATCATAAACTATGTAAATTGATTCATCGTTCCCTTGAAGCCTTCCATTTACAGTTCCATAGGAGGTTCATCAGTGCATGGTCCATTTTTATAGCTATTTACATGGATCACACAATTTACCACCATTTTATAAAAGATGAAAACATTGGGATAAATGTGTTCATTTTAATAACCTTATAATTATAAAAAAATTCATAAGCAGCATGATAATTTATGTTAACCATTCAAAACATTTATGTATTATTTAAATCCTATATTATTGATCATAAAATTCATATGATTAACAAAAAAATATACCCTATGAATGTAAAACTAAAAGTGAATCAAGGCACTTTATCATGAAACAATTTACGATTGAGTATAGCTCAAAGGGTTGTTTTCTGGTTTTACACCTACATACATTTGTGCTAGAGCCACATCCACTTGTTCATATACATACAAGTATTTATTTTCTTAGAAACCACTTAATTAATATATGAACAACATACCATGACATTTTCATATATTTTAACATGTCCCTAGGGTTCTTATTATCGTTATAAAATCATAATTTCCATAAATTACTCAATAGTCTTTTTATACCAACTATGGAATCCTTATTTTTTATAAGATAAACATTTCATTACATTCTACAAAACAAATAATCTTATAACATATAGTTTCATGGAAAAAAGGTACATAATAGATGAAAACATAAAAAGTTATTCTAAATATTGATAAATGATTATTCAATGTTTAATAAAATGTATTTTTTATGTCATTTTATAACATGGGTACATACATTAATGGAGAAGGTGATCATAAGGCCTAGTAAGGGAAAACAACGGAAACCGTTTACATTCGATATTGAGGAAAAATCCACAACAACATGAGGAATGTAATTATGGAATGAAAAAAGAGAACATAAGGAATATAATAAATAAAATAACATCTATCATACTTTTATATGTGGAATAAAAATGAAATTTATATATTCATAATGATATCCCCATGGTTAATCCCCATGGTGTCCTTAATATTTAAAATGTTATTCACCAAGGTATCATATAACACGTCATCTATATATTTTTAGTTACACACCGAATGCATTGGATAAATATTAGGACACAACCATAATATGTATTGATTAATATGATACACGTATATTATAATTAATCATTTCATAAGTAACCTGTGGAAAATAAATGAAATAGGTTTCATATCAAAATTAATGTGTTTAAAAAATAGTTATTTACAAGAAGATCATTTTGTCATTTTAACACACAGAGATGAAATGTGGGTTTCATGTATAATAATCATTGAATAAAATATATCATTTTAAAATATATGTCAATAATCCAAGAAAATATCTATTTTTTTGTTCACAAAATGAAAACACAAAAATAATTTTCATTGGAAAAGAGTGAAATTTTAAAGGAGAAAATTCTACATCATAACAGGTATAAAACATTATTCTTGAATATGGAAAAATACTATGTAAAATGGATTCACATTCATAAAATACACTTAGTTAACTAGTGGTATAAAATAAATTCTAACCAATAATATATTTTTGAAATTTGATAGACGTACCACATAAAAAGGGAAATTTAAAGGAATTGAGATTTTTATATTTTCCTTACCTTGAAGGGTAACTCCTAAAACATGAGGATTTAGATATTGGGGGATTAAGTACATCTTAAGAGGAGTAATTGGGTGTTTAAAATATCACAAATTTGTGGAGAATTATTTTTTATGTGATATTAAATGGATAAATTGGTTGTTATTTGTTGTAAAAGTGGAGGTTTTGTTTATTAATTTCCAAATATAGACCTTGAAAACATAGGTTGTTGAGAATGAAAAACCATGGTATTTTATATGGTATTTGCCTATATTATTGGACACATGAAATAAAATATTATTTTTCTAAATCCAAAATAGTTTACCATTATTTTATATTACATGTTTTGGAATGAAAAAGTTATGTTTAAACAAAATATTATTTTTAATGTTTAGGTTTCCATTTTAAACATTGGAAAGTAATTTATATGTTTTGAAATTGATTAAATTATATTAAAATAATTTAAATTAATAAAATAAAATATTATAGTTCATGTATTTTGGTTATTTAAATATTAAATCATTTTTAAATTATTATGATGTCTTTAAACATACTGAAAAGTTGAAACCGTATTTCAACTATTCATTAAAAATTATTGTATTTTGTAAAATCATGATAAATTCAGTTGAACCTCAATTCGGTGTTCTAATTTAAAAAATAAAACTGATTTTTTAATTATAATTATATAAATATTATAATTATAAAATATAAACATAAAAATGATTATTTATTTAAAATAAAACTGGATTGAAAATGCATAATAAAATTTATAAGACATGAAAAAATAAAAATAATTCATAATTTATATTTAAATAATAGTGTTTATATCATATTATTTTATTAAAATTAAAATTACTCATTACATATTATTTTATTATAAATATTTTTATCTTATCTAGAATGTACACATTCAGTACAAAAGTTAAATTAATCAAATATCGTATAAATAATATTATGAAAAACACTTCACAAAAATTGAATTGATGAAGTAAAATTTTTATTTATACAATGAAATTAAAAATTATGTTAATAGGGAATCGAAACATATCCACTTATTAAACCTGCATACTCCCTATGATATAGGCGTGCAATGGTGGTTGTTTCATAGGCTTCCACCCCTAACATTGACCGAGTGGTGATCTCCACTAACTTGAACTTCTCATGTAGTTGATTTTATTCAAAATTAATTGGTTGAACCTCGACATGGGCTTAGTCATGGGATAACCATAGTTATGATACCTCCATCCAAATTTCTGACATATGGGCTTCAAATGGAATGACTCCACTAGTTGATTCCATCGAATGTTCTTTCTATATTAAATATCCATTGTCAAAATTTTACATATAAACACTAATTATATTGTTAAAATTATTATCATGAGTTTAGTTACCAACATTTATATTTATAAATGGTCATAATTGACCAATGGCCATATAATAGTTTAATTTATATGGTCACGTTTACATTTATATTTACTACATTTTAAAATAGATATGGTTTTGTTGTATATAATTAAAATATTACACTTATTTTCCTAAAATAATTATAATTAAAGAAGAATGAGTTGTTAAATTATTAACATAATAAATTTCATCAAAAAAATTTCAATTCATTATCTTAGTTAATAAAATATGTGGGTACTTTTGTCTCATTCTCCCCTCAGGTTTGCATGTTTCATCTTCAGATATATAGTTCCTCTACAGAATATTTATGAGGTGAGTAGTATTGTTTTGAAGAACCTTGTATCTATAGTCCAATATCTCCCACAATAGATCCTTATAAGAGAGGTCATGTTCTATTAGTACCACCTAAGGATTCATTACTTGTTAAGGGTTCATTGTGTACTTTTTCAAGAAAGTCATGTTGGATACATAATGAACTGGAGATATATTGGGTGGAAGTGATAGCCAATATGACACATATCCTATGAGATCAAGGATTTAATTGGGGACATTATACCTATGGATAATCAATCCTTTCTTCTCAAATCACACAAATCTCTTCTCTGTTGTTATTCTATGGAACACTTTGTCAGCAAAACCAAAATCCATGTCACATTGATAGTTGACAACATAACTATTCTACCGACTCTGAGAATCGATTAAACATATTTTGATAGTTTGAATTTTTTTATCTATTTCACAAGATTATTACCCATAAAATTTATCTCATCAAAATCGTCCCAACAAGAAGGGGTGAAACATAACTTTCAATACAGAGGTTTATTGGGTGAATTTCGAATTCTCTAAAGTAAGATTTTGTTGAATGAGAACACAACTAATGAGATATGTTGATCCCATAAATCATTACATTTCATTGATAATGTTCTCAGTATGTCCTCTTGTCTTTGAATAATCCATTCATATTTTCCATCATCTCAAGGGTGATTGGTCATACATAAATCCAACTCGGTACTCAGAGCATGTTGAAAAATTATTTGAAATTTTTAAGTCAACCATGGATCATGATCAAATACAATAGTGAGTGGTACCCCATATATTCTTTTCGCATCTTTTACGTATATCATGGCATGTTATTCAAGAGAAAAATACTACTAAATAGTGATGAAATGATTTGTCTTGTGGAAACGTTTTAATATAACGCAAATCACATTGTATCATTTGGATGTTGTTGGGATACTAATAACAAAGTCCATAGTGGTATTTTCACACTTCCATGTTGGTATGTGTAGTGGTTGCAATACCCTTTTTGGATGCTATCTCTTTTCCTTCACTTGTTTAATCACCAAGCACCTTTTAGTGTAATCAATAATCTCCCTTTTCATGTTATCCCACCAATAATGATAATGAATGTCCCTATATGTTTTCATCTGTCCATGACGTATAGTGAAAGTAGATCTATGAGCATCATCCACCAGCACATTCCTTATTTTTGGAATAGACAGAACCCATATCCTTGTATGATGTTTTATTACACATTCAGGATCAATGTTGATCTCAGGATACTTCCCATTCTACAGAATCAATATCTTCTCATATAACAAAGTATATTATCTTTGACACTTCTTCATCATCTCTAGTTATGATGGTTGGATAAAAATTGTGATATGGTTGATGATGTCCCTTTCCATTATATTCTCATGTGTAGATTTATTAGGTCGTTGACCAATGGATATCCTTGAATCCTCATCCCTAAAATCCCGATAGGTTCTTTCCTACATAATACATCAAAAGCATTTTTTTTCTCTTCTATGATGAAAATTAATTGATCAATCATAGTATTTATGAAATTACAACAATATCCACTATCATATGTTTAATTCCTTTAGTTTGTAATATACTTTAAAAATTGGTGGTCTGTGTATATATCACATTTATCCCCATAAAGGAAGTTCTTCCATATCTTTAGAGAAAAATAACCATAATGACCATAACAATCTCTAGGACATCCATAGGATAATTCTTCTCATGGGGATTCTACTATTGAGATTTATAAGCAATCACATTTTAATTTTACATTAGGATTCACCATTTCATTTTCAGAGAACTATCCTTAAACATAATGAATTTTTCCTTGATATAAGGTAGTGTTTACATAGGTGCAGTAACCAATCACTTTTTTCAGATCTTGGAAAAAATCATCGCACTCCTTTTTCAAGACGAACAAGGACCCATTTCGAGTTAACTTTCTCAGTCGATATGAAATTCATGAAAACTTTTTTCACAAACCTCCAATAATATCCTTCTAAACTAAGTAATATATGAATCATAGTTACTATTGTAGGATAAGGTCACTCTACCACATCCATTATTATGGAAGCATCAATTGAGATTCCTTCATTGGTTATAATGTTCTTCAACAAATTATATTTTTAAAACAAAAATTCATATTTTCTATTCTTTCCAAATAGCCTCTCCTTCCTCAGTGTATTCAATATAACACTTATATAATCACCATGAACCGCTATTGTTTTTTGAATATATCTGGATATCATCAATAAAATTTATTAAAATTATATTAAGGTAGTCCGCAAATACCATATTAATCATATGAAAAAAGGGGAGTAGAATTAGTTAATTAGAAGGGTTTGAATGAAAATTCATAATTCTGATATATTGATCAGAAGGACTTCTTTGGTTTATCATAATTATTCTCCCTCAATTGTTTAATACTAGACCGAAGATCAATCTTAGAGATTAATTGTGCCCCAAAAACTTGGTCAAATAAAAATTCAATCGTTGGAATTGGGTACTTGTTCTTGATTATGACTCCATTAAGTTCTCTATAATTAATTAATATCCACAATATCCATACATATTCATCACAAAGAAAACAATTTATCCCCAAGGAGACACACTTGGTTGGATAAAACCCTTCGTTATAAAATCTTGAATCTCTTTATTTAGTTCCCCCATCTAAAAATTTCTCATTCTATATGGGGTCATTGACATGAACTTGGATCCAATGAAGAGTTCAATGGATATATCTACCTATGCTTCTAGGGGAGGTCCTGGTAAATCCTCGGAAAATACATCACTGTATTACGAAATTATGGGGAAATTTTCTATACTTATATATTAATTTCCTTATTCATATTCAATGAAAATTTAGAAGAAGTAGGATATGGTATGTGGTTCTAGATAAGGATATAATCAACATGTATCTCCATTTGGAACATTTTTAGGATGTCCATTCATTATTAATATTATTTCTTTTATTCTGTAATTGATATTTGCATTATAACTTGAGAGATTATCCTTCCCTTTTATAATATCAAATTCTGTCATGGTAATGCCTACTGGATTTTCAATCAAATTATGAATTTAAAATCCATTAATAATGTTTATTTACATTTTTTTATTGGATAATCCCTCTAAGAGACTTCAAATATAACTCTACTTTTAGAAGTTCATCAACTCATTCTATATAATTTGCAAACATGGATGAAATAAATGAGTTAATTGATCTAGAATAAAACAAATTACATTTTACCTTTAAGAGAACAATGAGAGTACCTACCAAAATAAATTTTTTAGCTTCAACATGAGTTGTTGTTATAGAATAAGATCGAACATTCTCCCTTATCAAATGTTGTGGTTAATGGCAATTCCCCTCTGTTATAATTGGATGGGGAAAGTAGTTATAAAATTTACCAAGCTATCCAAACATGAAGCATTGAACATCAATTTGGGTTTGCATCATATTCCTTTTATATTAGTGTTGAGAATTTGAAGGTTCAACTCACATTAAAATTTCAATGCAATATGAATATCTCTTCCACACATGTATCATTTCCTACTCCAGAGCAAGAAATTACAAGAATTCTTCTTCTAACATTTGTTGCATGTGGTAAGTTTCAATCACATTCCTACTCTTCTGGGATCATAGTTCCTCCAACATCATGGCACTAATTATATCTTCTTTTCATTCAATATATAGGTACTCTCACTCTCTATGAACTCTAGTTTATCCTTCAAAACACTTCAAACAATAATCTCATTTCTATCATAGTCTCTATTGGATATATTTATTCATAGATGCGGTCTTTTTTCACTGAATAATATATCAACCATTCCATTAGGTTCCCTGAAAAATGTTGATGTGTAGTGATAAAACCTTTTAATTTTTATCTCCTACATTCCCATATATTCTATTTACGTTTTTATTTATCTCTAGACATTCTTTCTCTATATTAATTCACATTGAAGGGGGGAATTATTGTTGAAAAAAATCCCTTGAACACTTCCCATTATATTTAAAAAATCTTTGTTATTGGGTTAATGTATTTAATCAATGTCCAACATTGATCAGTTTCTCCCTCTAGGAATTACACATCTAGGGTGACCATATCTTATTTCAAACAATGTAGAACAAAAACTTTCTTTAACATAGATCTTATCCATTGTTTTGTAATCAATGGGTCTATAGATCCATTCAATGAAGGTGGAAATTGACATATAAAGGAAATAAGAGAAATATAATCCCCTTGAGGTGAATATAGTATCTAATCTTGATTCAGGTTATTGTGAATAACATGATTCAATTGATTCATCATTGTCATGATGTTTTACATTTTGTCTTCCATCAAAGGGACATTTTTTGAATGGTCTGTTGGTCTCACCATTTACACAGTGCCTCTTATTTTCTTCCATTTTCTAAAAGAATAAAAATTATTTTGACACAACATTCTTTTAAAAATATTATAATTTTGAATTACATTTCGTTCATAAAACATCATTATTAATAACATTGATCAATAAAAACAATTACATTTTCTATAAATCATTAAGAACTATTCATAAAAATCTTGTGATTAACTAGACATAACTCATAAGAGTTTCAAACTAAGACTACACCAAGACCCACTATCATGCTATATTTCTTTTTTGAGTCTAGAACAAAGTGATGTTTTGTTATTTTACTCCTACATACATCTATTCCCAACCACATCCACTTATTTGTATCCAAACAGGGATTTCTTTATTCAGAAACCACATACTAAATATTTAACCAAAATACCAGGATATTTTAATAAATATGATATGTTACCATGTACATCCTATTGTTTTCAAATCCTAATTTACAAAATAACATAACCATCCATGGTAACAACTATAGTGTCCATACTTTTTATTATTTAAACTTTTCCTTACATTTTACAAAACAGATGATCTTTTTTTATTATTTTTTGGAACTAGGTACATCAGACATGAAAACATAAAATTTTATTATAAACAAGTGAAATTAATATTAATTGATGCAACCATAAGTACATTTACTGCAATCATAACCTAGGGACATACATCAAATGAATGGGCATGCATAATTCCCAATAAGGGAAAACAAGGGAAACGATCTACAGGTGATCTTTTGTAATACTCAATATGAACATGAGGTTAATCATTATAGAATGAAAAATGGGAAAAGATGAATATCATCAATAAAAAAGAATTAATCATGCGTGGATATATTTCTACAACATTTAATTTCGTCATTCATTATCATATCACCATGTTTAATAACTAAGGTGTTGTAAATATTACCATTGTTATTTACCAAGTTATCATATAACATGTTATATCTATATATTAAAGCAATTATGAATTGCATTGGATCACTATCAGGGTGACCACATAATATGTATCAATTAATGTGAGACACATATATCATAATCCATGTGAGACACATATATCATAATCCATAAATTCATAAATAATAAGTGTTTAATAAAAGAAACCAATTTCTTATCCAAATCATATAATATAAAAAGGATTTTAATAACAAGATATTTATGTCATTTTGACCCACAATATGGAAATACAGGTCTCATTTATATTAATAACTGAAATAAATAGTTCAGTTTAAAAAATAGTTGAATACCTTTATAAAATAAAGAGGATTGGTTATTAAAAAATAAAAATTAATGATTATTTTTCTTAACAAAAGAGAGTAATTTTGAGAAGAAAATTTGGCATCATAATGGGTATGAGATGTTTTCCGAGAAAATTTTAAAAAAATAGGTGAAAGGGGTATCACATTCAAAAATACACTAAATATAGTATAAAGATAAAATAAATTGCATATAAAAACGTATTTTGGAAATTTGAAGGATGTACCACATAAAAATGGAATAGGATAGGAAAATATTACTTCAGATTTTCCCTCTTTGAAGAGTATCAAATAAAACATGATGATTGTGACCATTGAGATTAATTATACTGTATAAGGACTCCATGGGAGGTAAAATACCAGTGCTTCATTGAGGATGAATTGTTAGTGAAAGGATAGAGATAATTGAGTGTGTTTTTATAGAAAAAGTGGATCTTTTGTTTATTGATATCCAAATATAGCCCTTGGAAACCTAATTTTTGGAAAATAAAAAACTGTGGGCATCCCATGGTATTTTCCAATGGTATTAGACACTTCGGAAAATATTTATGTTATTTTAATTCACAATCGTAAACCATCATTTAATAAAACTTTTTTTTTGATAAGAATAAATAATGCTTCCACAAAATAATATCTTCAAAGTTATCGTTTCTTTTCAAAACATTACAATGTAATTTATAGGTTTTAAAATTGATTAAAATCTATTAAAATATTGGATAACAATAAAATAAAATATTTTAGCTCTGGAATTGTTGTAAATTAATTATTCAAACCCATTGAACTTATCATGAAGTAATTAAACATGCAAAAATATAAATTGTATTTTCCTATTCACAAAAATTATATAATGTTAGAAAATTCACCTAAATTCACCCTACCATAATTTTGAGGTACTAATTTAAAAAATGATATTATTTTTAGCATAATAGATATCTATATATGGGAATTATAAATTCTAAATAAAAAAATTCTTATTTTTTAAAAATAATAGAGGATTAAAAATGCATATTAAAATCTCTAACACTTGGAAAAAAATATTTTATCATTTATATTAAATAATAGTGTTTTTTTCATAATATTTAAATAAAATAATTATTATTTATAATATATTATTTCTTTAAAAATATTTATATATTTTATTGAATGTAAAAGTTCAATTCAAAAAATCAATTTATTATATTCAATAGTATTTTTATTAAGTCATGCAATTATTAAAAAATAATTGATGGAATAATAATTTTATTTATACAATATTAAAACAGTTTATGTAATTAGGTCCTCAAAACAGAACCCCTTATTACACTCTTA
The DNA here is from genome assembly GCA_963277665.1 of Viscum album. Lineage (NCBI taxonomy): Eukaryota > Viridiplantae > Streptophyta > Magnoliopsida > Santalales > Viscaceae > Viscum > Viscum album. Next base: position 268,771,236 of record OY728142.1, on the reverse strand, counting down.
TACTCCCTAATAGTACAATGTGTAATTTTGGTAGTTTTGTGGGGTGCATCAGCTACCATCGACCACGTTGTAATCTCCACATACAAAATCCCCCATATGATATTTTTTTCAAGCTTCTCATGATGAAGTTCAGTATATGATCGATCAAGGGAGAACCCCAGTGATGATTATTCCTTCTATTGTTTGGTATACGGGTTTCAAAATTCAAGACTCTACTGGTTGTGGTGACCAACTCTTCTTTATTTATTAATTATCTTTTTTCATAATTTACTTACTATCACTAATTATAATGATAAATTTATTATAAAGACTATAGTTCTCAATGTTCATATTGAACAATGGTCGAAATTTACCAATAGTCATATAATAGTATAGTCCAGATGGTCACATTTCCCTTAATATTTAATTTATTATTAAAGACACATTGTTTTGTTGGGTAAAATAAATATAACAATCATTTTTTTGAAAATATTATTATTCAAAAAGTATGGGTAGTTAAATCTATGTATTACTGCCCATGTGGGATAACATGTTCACAATTGTGATTGTAAGGGGAGAAGAGCTTGTTTTTTCTACCTTATATTATTTAACCAAAATGGATTCATGAGTTGATTGTCCTATTGAAATATCTAGACTACAAGGGTTTCAAACATCATAGTACATCTCTGTGGAATTATAATATTGTTTTCTCCAATATGGTTTATGGAAAATTTCAATAAGGTTTTCATTATAATATACTAAAATAGGTAATTTTAACGAAATTGTATCCCCTTCCACATGTTGATGATAACATCCATTAGATTAGTGGTGAAAATATAGTCTCCAAGATTGATTTGAGATTAATATAAAAATAGATTAGGGTCAGACCATCCCACACACTTCTGAATAATTTTAGTAGATGGTATGGATGACATGAGTTTCCAGTGACAATTTTTGGTTTGATGAACATAATGAAAATATTCATGGATTTTATGAATTTGACAATTCAACATTTTGGTCATTTTTTCGTGGTTTGTGTGAATAGAATCTTAATGTACCCTCAATCGTCAGATGATCAAATCCAATATCATAACATCATATTATGAAAATAATGAGATAATGTTTTTTATGACAAGCTATCCAAGATCATTTTCTTGATTTACAAAACGATCTTCATTGATTATGTCATCTCAGAGGATGGAGTGTTAGTGTACCATCAGTATTTTTTACAAGGTATCTTATGAGTGAACCAAGAATGAATTCAATATTCATAGAATAATTTTTCTATAAATTCATTATTGGTGCTTTGTCCAAGACTTCTCCATTTGGTAGCATTAATGTTGTGGTTTACCATGAAAGGGTTGAAGTATATTTTTTAGATTATTATTAGAGATATTTTATTAAGTTGATTATAATAATACCCATAAATATTGTTCTGAATTTAACTATTATGGTTAAGTTTTTTGATGTGTACTGTGAATCATCTGTAGATAGACTTAGAGATATTTAGATTCTAGTGGATTGAGCCATTGTTTATGGATCATGATAGATTAGTCAGCATTAGTAGAATTACCCTAATCATGATATAAAGTTAGCTACAGAATCAAAAACCCTAAGATGTAGAGAAAAAATATTCCGTGTGAGAGTATTTTGGTGTCGATGGACAAAAATATCCACATGTAAATATTTTCTTAGTGATACATCAAACTTTTTTAGAGGGGGTGGGTTGAGTTCATGAAATCCATCCTATTTAAGTTATCTTATTCGCTGAACAAGGATAAATTTCATTGTTTATTCTTGAAGATGGAAGATTTACAAAGAGGTGGCAGAAGAATATTAGGGATATTGTTGTGATTAGGGTACTTATGGATATTTTGGGATACATGTTTCTAGACGTTCAACAGTCCCAGTTAAAACTATCATATACCCTTGTATAGTTCACTTTTGTGATTCTTGACTAGATTAATTTAGAGTAGTTATCTAATCTATAGGGATTAGTTCTGTTAGAAAACCATTATGTTTTGGATCCACTAGTATGATGGTAGCTTGGTAGTGGATATTCTCTTAATTCTTATGTCCATGTCTAGTTCCCTAAGGAATTTCATGAGGAGATGATGAGAGAGTTCCACACTTTTAGATGGTTGATAAATATTTTGTCCAAAAATATGTATCCTAAACTTCATATATAGTATAAGTGGTTATGGATGATGAAATAGATAACTGGATTTTAGAAGATATGTTTCAATTTTCCCTACGTTAATAGGGAGCATGAGATTCCTTCTAGGTTGTTTTAGACTCTTCCCATTATGGTGTGGATGTTGGATGATGTCATAGTGGATTTTGTGACAGGATTACCTCATACACCTTGCATGAATAATACATTATGGGTGATTATAGATTGACGAAACAATATATACCACTTCATTTATATTAGGTACACTATCACGATTGATGATTTGGGTAGTCTCTATGTGTGGGAGATAGTTTGGTCGCACAATATTCTGAGGATTATCATTTCTAATCCAGATCGGTGTTTCACTTATCGGGTTGGGTATAATCTAGAGAAGGCCATGTGATCATAGGTTTTTATTTGTATATCCAACCATAGTCTGACTAACTTCCAATTTGAACTAAGTATTTATATTCCATAAGATATGTTATAATCCAATTTTAGGGATTTTGATAGTTCATTGGTGCATTATTTTTCACTCATGGAGCTTATTTATAATAAAAAATTTCAAACAACCATCCAAATGGATCTTTTGAGGACTTATATATAAGACTGTGTAGTTCCAATATTTTTTTATAAGATTAAGTAGAGGCAACACTTGATCATCCTTATCTCATTTTGGAACTTAATGAGATGGTTAATTTGATCAGTATTTTTTTAGGGACCGTGAATACCCAAGAGAAATCAAACACGCACCATCAGATATATCCTATAGAGCTTGAGTTTTTTCAACATGTTTTTTTTGGTGTATGATATTACAGGTAAACATCATATTGGTAATGAGGTAATGCTAGAGCATGTATTTTTTTGTACTGTTTGTGATGGTGTAATTGGTTGTTCCTATATTGTAGTGATTAACTCTTCAACAGTGGTACAGTGATATGCCTGAAGTGTTTCAGATGTTGTTACATAAAGATATCATCATGAACCTTCTCATGTAAAAGAAGATGATCTTAAAAATATTTGTATAGATGATTCCTTTTTGGAGAATCCATTACAAAATTGAGTCCATAGTGAAAAATTATCCCCAGTGAATGTCTATAACTATAGTTTGTGTGGAGTGGTAGTGTGAGACTGTTCAAAATGAGACCTAGTTCTGGGAGTCTGATTTTGGAAGAAAATGGTAGAATTTTTCACCATGATTACATAGGGAAGTTTGGAGATGCTTGGGGATGAGATGTTATATGGGTGGAGTTTTTCATATCTCTTATTTTTTAGGTATACCCCTCTTTGATTCTTTCATTAAACCTATTTCATTTGTTTTTTTATTCTTCTTTAATCCCAGTTGATTGAGTTCCATTTGAGGATACAGATCTATCATGTATAAAATGGAATATTAGTTGGGGATGTATGTTATTTATGTTAATGCATACTAGGATTTAAGCTACTAAGGGATTATGGGGGTTCTCTAAGTGTATAAAATGATTCAAGGACCGTTCGATTTCTTCTACAAAAGCATGGATTAATGCTCTCTATAAGTAATTGACATGCCACGTATATGTTACATGAGATATAACTCTTTGTTTGATGATTAAATGAAATGGGTTAGTGATTTGAATTGATTAGTTTCCAAGAAACATGTTGATATTATTTAATTTTTGATCAGAGTTATTTTAATGCAATGATAAATGTTTTTTAGGTAACTCATAATTTGAAAAATACAAGATTTAAAATTTTTACACATAGTGTATTTCATAGGACCAATAGTTTTAAGACCCCATTTTTGTTGTGATTCATTCTACATACACATGAATCTCTCCCCTGTTGAGTCATAGTAATTTTCAAGCAATGTTTGGAGTTATTTCATTTAGTCAGGAAATTTTGATAAAGTAATTAATCTCAGATGAGTGGTTTTAATATGTTTTCCCCTATTTTTTACTTGTTTATCACAATCATTGTATAATATTTTGTCCAATTTTTAAACAGTTGCTGATCATTGTCTTGTCTTATCTAGTTATTCCTACGACCACATCCGCATTCATTATTGTTGAAGCTACTACATAGAAGCAGTGTGTTGACTTCCATATAATGGTATGTGGTCAAAAACAAAATCTAATAGATTGTTTCTATTATTCACGTATGTTAAATATTATGAAAAAGTGTTGAAATTATTCACATTTATTAATTAAATATTTTTGGGTAATAAATATTGTGTAGGATTATTCAGTGGATCCATTTGGATTCAATGGTGTTGACACCTATATTTTGGTAACCTATTGGATGTGCCTACTTGGTATTAATAAATAATTTGGTAATGGATTAAATTATGTTTCATTATGAAATAAAATATTATGTGTCTTATTATAATGGTGTTACCATGGAAAATAAATAAATGTATTATTGAATTACAAATTATTTTAAGATAAAAAATGGTTGTGAAAATCGGCATGGTAATGACTTCAAATATAATGTAATGAATGGAAGGGTAATTTAATGAAAAAATAGTAGTTATAAAAATTAACCACTATGAATTGTGATATTATGATATTATACTTTCATGACACATTGAATTGTGTTTTATTATGATAAAATTATTATATTTAGGGATTCTCATTGTTATGTTTAGATACTCATATAGTGGACTCGTTCAGGTTATACAGTTATTCTTATAGAGATTGTCCAAGTTATGCTTAAATTATTTTATGGATGGACTAGATCAAATTCCTAAATTATTATATAAAGAGAATAGACTATATGGTGAAGTTCTAATATATTGGGATTTTCCCAGTAATGTTATTATAAAATCTAATTGTGTTTACGGTTGGCATGGTTGGGAAGCTTTCTCAAAGTTATTATTACATTGCTCTGAAACATGTTTATTATTGTATTGTATTGACTAATTCACTATTAGACATGTTTATCTCATTATATTATTCATTTTTTAATAGAATAATTTTTTAAAAACATGGTAGTTTCGAATTATAATTATTTACTCACACTTTTTTTGTCTCTAATTTGTGACATTAGAATTTTACATTTTTTTGTTTAGATAATGATAAACGAACCTATTTTCGATTTCTGAACTACTAGATGGGTTTAGCAAAAATTCATGATTAAAATGGCCTTCAAGACTAGTGTGTTATTTTTTTGTATGTTTTATTATGTTATTTTAGAAATATTACATAAGGTTTACATTAGATACATTCAGACTAACATTATATGATTATTTTTTAGGGTTTTGACGGGACTTCATTTATTTCCTAGATGTGTTTTGTACTATTTATGATATTTTCAAATACATTAGTAGTAATTATTGTTGTTTATTTCTATTATATACTAACTCTACAAGAGGGGTTATATTCTCCCCAATTAATTCATTAAACATATTATACTAATTAAAATACTCCAACATTCAATGTGGAATGCTCCAGTTTCAATAACAAAACTAATTTGCTCACATGAGAGAGATATAGATTAGGGATAATAAAACTGGGGTTGGGGTCATTATATCCATTAAATGAATAAGTTACTTTTCATTAATATATAATACTTTAAAAAGGTCTTCACTAATATATATAACTCAATGATCATAAAAAAATGTACATATCCAAACTGATTAGTTAAATATATTAGAATAAATTAGATACTATTGTTATGCTACGAAATAAAAAAACCCTAGAATGATATATGTTAATGGATGCCATTCCACCATCATTAATGAAAAAAATAACACATCTATGATTTTAGATCCTCTTTATTATCTATAATCAGGTAGCATCATATCCCACCATGACTAGATCCTCATATCATCCATACACTAAGAACATAACAATTATATGTCTAAAACAAATTTGCATTGTTTTTATAGATTCCCCATGTAGCTCTTTTGGATATGATTTCTATATTCACACCATGAATAAGGATACAGAAACATAAAACCTTTTTATATAAAATGGAATAAATTATATATCCAAATGTTGATGCATAATGGAATTTACTCATTTTGTCATCCTCATAAAGATTCTATGTGAACATCTTCTATGTGTGATTCATTCCATATTAAATTGTATAAAATATTCAATTGGTTGTTTCAATATTTTAAATTTTATTACCTTTTCAATATATGTATTTATCATTTCCCAGGTATATTTTTATATCAATCTCTATAGAACATTATTTATAGAATATATGATTATTTTTCTATGTTTTTCATTTATAAGCATTCATTTAACCCTGTATTTCATACCTATAACACATTATAATTATTTCTAATTAAAATTATGGGGTCAATATGATACTATGAAAATTACAACAATTACACTTCCCTTTTTATATACAGAAGGATCTACTTTATTCTTAATAAACCATTTAATATTATGGCCACATCAGAATGAACATTCCATGATCGTGATGTCAGATTTAATAATCAATGGATCTCTATGTATTTTATACATTATTGGTAGGCTTTAAAATAATGAACTCTTATGGTTGTTTCATATATATGTCTTCAAATAACATCCAATTTTAATTTTTTTTAAATCCATTAATTTTTTTATAATAATTGGAGGATTATATTGTTGGAAATTTTCTCGTTGAATTCATCAAAAATACTAGGGATAAAGATTCATCTTAGTTGAGACCTAGAAATCTCCTAAAAACATTAAATAAAAGTCATTCCTTATAAGTGATTACTTAACCATCCATTTCAATATTTTTCTTAAATACCCGTTTACACCTAATATGTTTTATATGAGGTGGTGGGTCTACCAATATGTAAATGTTTATTGGTACATAGACTCTATTTTCGAATGAGTGGATTCTTGAAATTTATCACATTCCTTTTCAACATCCTCTTTCTTCTAGGTAAGAGTTTTTTCATTCAATAAGAGTAATATATCACCTAACTCTATGATAAGAAAATTTATACCTATAGTTCCCTAAACACACATGTATACATATCTAGTACATGTTCATCATTAATATTATCCTCTTATATGGTATCTTATGGATAATGTTCTCATACCAATTCTTGTGCATATGAAGCATCAAATTTTTCAATGTAATTTTCCCCTACTATTTCCATTGTAAATTTATTCCCTTTCTATAAATATAGAACTTATATCTATAATAATATTTATAAATAAATATTTATATAGATAATATCTTATCCTTAGGATAATCAAAAAAATTTACTTATTTCCCTGAGATGAAATTTTTTCAAAAGGTATAGTCATGGAAAAAGAATCACAACCCGATGCACATATATGTGACACACAAGGATTCATTCAATCCCAACAATCATAAGTTATATCATCTATTGATTTAGTTAGTACTAGGATTATTGTATATGTCATAGTCGATAGTTTATATACATAATTAGATGATGTTAGAGTTCCAAGACTCACTATTGATATGACCAAGTATGTGGGGTCTGATTCTTCCATTCACTAACACCATTCCACTATGTGGCATAAGGATATGTTATTTGATAAAAAATCCCACACTCCATTAAATTATCGATAAACACTTGATTACGATATTATCAACTATGGTCTATAAATCTATTCTTAATCTTCTTTCCAAGTTTATTGTCTACATAATTTTAAAATTCATTAAACATTCTAATGGAATTTTACATATCCCTCATTATATAGATATATCCATACTTACTATATTCATCAATAAATGTAGTTATGTAAGAAGAAACACCCATTTTCTCAATGGGAAATGGACCATATATATATATATATAAATTCTAATGGTTATTTTGCTCATTCTCCTTTAACAATAAAGGGTGATCAGGTCATTTTACTTTGATGAATTGCATGAAATACATCAAAGGGTTATATAGAAAAACAGTATAAATAAAATGCTTCATGTAGTATTAATAATTGATTGTCATTTAAATTAACTATCCTACAATTCTATTGGTGGGAAAGATATGAGTTACACTCAATATATTTTATATTGATTTCCAAAACTAATTTTTTAGTTCAACTATATATATCCCTTGATTACGTTATTTCATACCATACCATAAGTTATCCTTAAACATATAAAAACATTTATTTTAAAATTTTTAAAAAATCCCATGTTTTATATATGTAACTTTATATATTTTCTCTTATAATATATGTTTGATATTAGTAGTTATTTAGTATAAGATACATTCTATAAGGTAATTTAAGATGATAATATCTAATTTTTTATGTTTCTCGTATCAAACTATTTACATCTCGGAGATATACATCTCCTATTTCAATATACATGAATCTACTAGGTTACTATATTTTAATACAAATGTGTGAGGAACATACAATATCCAGAACCAAACAAGTAGAAATGTAGAGATTAAACTCTATGATAATAATAGCTCAAGGAGAAGCATCAACATGCTTCCTCTTCCCAGTTGTTTAATTCAGCTCCTGTTGACCATTTATTCTTTATCGAATAAAAAACAACTCCCTATCATTTCACTCCCTATGTATTTTTTGATTCATGAAAGGTTGGTGTGTCTATCTCTATCATCTAGAAATAACCCAGGACATATTATCCTTTCATTTCCTTATTTTGACCCCCTTAAGGACCAAAGCAATTGAAATCTTAAAATCCATATCTTCTTGGATAAGTATATAAAAAAATAAATGATTTATTTATTAATGTTATTCATAATATAATTATCACTGAATATTGAGAATCTATGAGGTATGAAGGAAATAATCACATTGGATTCTATTTGACGGATCAATTTGATCCCAATGGTCTCAAGTATCTCAATGTTATGACAACCCAACTCTAGAATACCTGGAGATGGTGCCTCGAATCATGATTTTTTAATTTTTCTTACAAAACATTATCTGATATTTTGAACATCATGTCTCATATAGAGGATCAATTCGGTTCAGTTTCTAGGAAACCAGCCTCCTTTGACATTCTTCTTCTTCCAAAAACTAATAGGTGAAAAAATTATTTCAAAAATGTAGGGTTAGAATACGAATTCCATGAAATGGGTTTTGAAATAACACAATATACCAATTAAAACATTAGAAAACATTATTTGAATAATTACATAAAAGTTTTTCATAAGAAATTTTGTAACACATGTAACATATCAAAACAGTTCCCTAAGAAATAAAAGTGCACAATTAAAATAATACTTATAAAATTACAAGGGAACACGATTCAATTATAGGCATGCTCATTTAGAGTAATAAGTAAAAGAAATTATATATCAGTATGAAATATGAATATTCAAGTATAAATATAATAACAAAGAGTGAAACATAATCAAATATTCATTTAAATTTTGTAACATCAATTTCATTCTTTGATACTGTAAAGCATACACTGGCTAATAAATCACTGAGTGAAAAATAAACATCATGCCATAATAATTTATTTCATATGATACTCATAAGTACTGGCTCTAAACAATGTATATTCTACTATTCAAATATCAACTTGGTTAATTAATTATCATAAACAAGATATGGGGATGTATAATATCATACCCCATTAAGACCTCATGTCAATACCTTAAATGTCAATGGCCTCATGCCATGACCTTCTTGTCTCATGAGAACTATCGATGCACTATGGGGCTTTCATTAACTGGTCCACAACCTATTACACCGAGTCTATTACATTCCTCATATTGAAAATTGGGTTTAATATTCAAATTTTCACATCCCACTTTGAATATTTAGTTTCACAGTTCATATTATTCTTGGTGTCTCATACAACATTCAATAATTTAATTCATAATTCCATAAAATTTCATATGTGATATAATTACATTCATTAGCATTTGCATATTTATAGTGAATCAGGAATATAAGTATTAATTACATAACTAACAACTACATGGATATTTCATTGAATGGTGACTATGATAAGAAGATTTTGGTATATGTGATGGCAACTTTTGCACTAAAATAAATACAAATTTTGTTGCATAGAGTGTTAACCCTTAAATTATAAGATATTAATAATCAATGAATATTAGAATTTTACCGAGATGTATAATCAATTAAAATGATAAAGAAAATATATCAGGTGGGGTATTAACCTGATAGATGCACATACATTTATAACTAATATGATTTGGTATATCATAACAAAATGGTATACTTAATGCTAAAAATAGAAAGCATAAGATTCAACCAAAACTAAAAACATTTAATATAAAAATAAGTAATTCAAACATTTGCATATATTAGTTGGAAGACCCCAAATATTATACTCATGATCTCTCCATAATTTCTAAACACATCATAAATATAATATTTGGAATATCAACAATTTGGGTTTTGTGTTGGATAGATTGTCCATACAACAAGGTGCATATAAAGAGTACCATTTTAAACAAAAACTAAACATATTTTGAAATCACATGTTTTATTCTTTCTTAGTAATCCCTAGAAAAATCTCTTTAAAATTCAGAATAAATGTTTATTTTCATATAAATATATTCACATATCAGAATATCCATTCTGTATTAAAGGGTGTAAGCCCAAAATCCATTAAAAACCCATATGACGTTGATATTTTGGTCTCATTAATTAACAATGTTCCCAAAATTTTAAATCATAATATAAAATTTAAATGGATTTGTTGTTAATTTTTTTTAAACAGTAAAATTAGATTCCACATATAACATATATGAATAATCGGGTATACCTAAGGGTCTTACACCAAAATCAATCGACACATACATGTTTATCGAAATGTTAATAAATCATTGAATTCCATTGTTGAGTGATTTAAAACCAGTCTTGAAGGTGAGTTACATGTACTCTATAATTACACATGCCCATGTATACTCTATATATATATTTCTTTATGTTTAAAACAATAATCTACCTCTTCCTTGAAACTCAAAGATTAGAGTTCTTGTAACTAAACATAATATAGGTTCTTTTAAAATTGTATGGTTATATAAATATATGTTTGTGTGTGTGTACATATATAATTGGATATATATGGTATATATATACATATATCTAATGATGAAAATAAATTAATCCTTCATGTTTAAAAAGATTACATAACTCAAAATTCATAAGACCTAGGGTCGAGTATTTGCAAGTTTTCACCCAAACTGCAAGGATGTATATATATATATAAGAGCATCAATATTTATATAAGTATATAAACATCCAACACATCATTCAATGCAATATAATTTTCCCATAAATTCATAATATAATTTGAACTCAAAAATCCAAGGATCGGTATAAGAGAAAATATTAACCAAACCGTACGGTTGTATATTAGAATATATATATGTTTATACTTGAAATCCCACAAATAAAGACAAATAAATTATATTACCTTGGTTTGAGGTGGATGAGGTGCTTGGGAAAAGCTCGGAGGATCGTGAAGGAGACTTACGAAGAGGGAGGACCAAGAGGTTATAGTGAAAACATATTGTTAATATAAACTAAATTATATATAGTTTATAGAGAATATTTTAATGTCCCTTGCAAGGAATCCGAAATCTATTCGGTTAAAAATAAGACCGGGGTGTCAGCTTTATGGAAAATGCATGAGAGGAGGGGCCTTAGATGGTTATGGGAGAAGTATCCGGTGTTGAAAATGGTGAAATTTTGAATAGGGTTTCTGGTATATCGTAGGCGGAAGAATAAGAAGACCGTGTGGGAGAGGAAATCCATAAAATTGATGGACGATTGATATTGAATGGAGATTGACCTTGTGGTTGAGTAGAAACCATAGATTTTAAAATGGTATGGATGTCTTCGATAAGATATAGATTGGATCAGAAGACCTAGCTCAATGAGGTGTTTTAAAATTACTTGGACAGTCCCGATTAGATCTGTGTTGGATCGGACGGTGCACAAAAAACACTGGGTATTCCACAACAACTAAGGATTGAGCACCGGATCGAAACAGACAACACATATCACAAGCGAGGCGATCCAACAGTCTCAATCTCATTTAGCCATAAAATTCATATCCCAAATTGAAATGGATAGAAGTTTCAAATCTCTTTATAAGCCTCGAGCTCTAGTCCTTATGCCAGATTAATCCTCCCCCCACCCGGTGACGCCCCATACCTGGTACTATAGGCCTGCTCCTACACCCACCCACAATGTCATACCTCCTCCCATGGTAGTGCTTCTGGTTCCAGCATTTTCTCTTATGTGACCTTTGGGGTAGCTATGCCCCTATCTCATATGACTTAGAACGTGCCTACAGGCTGGCCAGTGTTGTGGCTAAGGGATAGGCTCAGCTGCCTAGTGTGTGCTACCTCCCTCAGCCCAGCTAGATGGTTGGCTCCTAGTGGGTATATATTTTTATAAACTGCCAACTCATAACACTAACCATAATATCATAGAAAATAAAAACATTCATTTTAACTATAATGTGAATATCTAACCTTTTATAAAACCTGATTTTCATTTTAAACATTAAAACATTAAGGTACACCAATTAAATTTTACTTTTCCTTGAGTAAGATAATTAATAAAATTATTTATGAACAAGTTTGAAAATTCAGAGAAAAAAGCATACCTCCCCTTAAACACAATGTTATAACATAAAATTTAATATATCTATTCGAAAACTGTTCTTGTTTATCAAGTCATTGTTTATGTATTAAGAATGAATACATTTACAAGATATTTCAAATATTTGAATGGTTTTTGAAATCATCACCTCATTTTTTAATTACACTATGTGTAGTTCAATATGTTAAACCATTTTCCGTTTAAGGATCATGATAAGTTGTTTTATTATAATTTAAATTCATAACTTAAAAAATTTATAATGCAAAAATATTCTTAAATATTTTAAATTAATCCACCAAATGACCAACGACTAAAATTATATCCATTAGAACTCAATGGTAACCCCAGGAAACATTGGAATTAGGAATCTTACAAAACCATGCTTTAAGGTAATTCCAAAATAAAATTTTTTTTACAAAGATGGTGCACATCATCCCATTGATTCTCAGTGCTGTTGCAATGGATCTATCCATTATAATGTTTATTTTGACGGATCTGAAAGACCCATATTATCTTCTTGGGATTTTCTTGATTTGTGTGGTCTAATTTTAATTATAATTGGACTTTTAATATGAATTTTTGGTTAGTATGATTTTCCTTGGACCTTGTTGTAATGTAAACACTTCAGTGTTTTATTTAAATGAAAAGTATGGTATTTATATTTTGATTTTTTTGAATAACATGAAAATAAAACCATAATATTACTATTACAAGAGAGATTAGGTTGGGGGTGTAACAATTGTACCCAATCATCATTTGTATAATATGTTATTATTAATTCCATTCAGGTAGCTTATATCTATACAATGAGTTTGATATGTCATATCATTCCTTAAAATCACTCTCCCGGAATAAATATTGGTGAGAAGATATAATTTTGAAATCGTCATTGTAATCATGAATTTTTTGTAGCTCAGTGAACATAGATGAAAACATGATACATTGAAAATCTATTACTAGATCCTCATTATTTCATTAATTTATCTACACCCACCTTTATACACAATGGGGATTAGTAGGAAGTGGGTATTGAATATTATATATTTTCAACTATTTTCACTGTACTATGTGTGTATTCCTCTACTACTCTTGAAATTTATTGGAATTTAGGATATTCTTATTATTTATTATTTATCGTAGTGAAATTTAACTGGTAGTGGATTCCATTTGATATAAAACAATTAAACATATATGACTAATACATTATCAGTATTACCAGTAGTCATTTTAAATTTATAAATTATAAATATCTCCCACTATTTTATAAAAATAATATATCCCTCATCTATTTTATTTATTTTACTCAATCGATTGAGTATTCAAGTGGAGATGATCAAAAGACATCTCTCATTGCCCTAGACATAGAGTATCCATTACTCCTAGAGTTTAAGGTATGATTTCCATTGGACAATTTAATCAAATCAAGGACCATTGATATATTAATTGGCATCTCATCCACTATTAATAATAAATTTTTATTTCTAAATTATTTTCCTAAATAGTTTCAACATGCTATATATGGATACTCCTTTTGTTTTAACATTAGTTAAATTTACCAACCACTCTCATATGAACTTTGTTATAGTAAGAAGCACCCTAGAATTATGTTGATGATAACCTTGAGCAATCGATTGTGTCCAAATTCAATCAATGTAATTTAATGAATTTATGTTTTCTTTGAGGTATATGATATGTTATTCTCTAATAATGAAACCTTTTTTTATTTCCAATACTTTTTCTCAGTGATCACACAAAAATAATTACCATTATTTTAAATTAAAAACATTTACTTCACATTTTGATTTTATCATTGAATCATTTTTTTATTATTCAATGTTATATGGCATAATAAATGCACATTCAAAAAATAATAAACAATGAACATGTTAAAATAAGTATATAATGATTTCATTATGATCCATAAAGTATTGGTTAATACATCAATGGAATAATGGTTTAACAAAAAACCCATGATAATTCTGTATGTCAATTTATTAATTGAATTTAATATCTATTAACTCTCTCTCACATTACTTGTTTGGTTTACATTTTCTCATAACTGTAACAAATTTTCCACAAACTCCATTTTTCATTGCAATGTAAAATCACACATAGGTGAGGGGAACTCGAGGTGTGAAAATACATTTTATCATATAAATGTGGAAATTAATTTCAGTAAAAAAATTCAATATGGGGGAATGCATATATCACTAAAAAAATTATTACAATTGTAAAAACATAAATTAAATAATGAAATTAAATAAATGATAACTCAAACATTCACAGGTCGGTCTTAGAACATAAATATTCAACATGTATTTAAATTTCAAATAAAAATAACATATTTTATAAAATTAAAATTAAGTATACTTTTAATACATTAACACGCGTTAAAATTAATTTAATTAATTATTCTTACAACCCACAAAACATGAAATAATATTTTAAATATAATGAAAATGAATTTATTTTATTAAATTTTTCATATTTTTATGGGACAATATGGACCTAAATGAGAACCCTAAAAATTTATTTAGGACATGTGATGGATTTAAAATGACTGTAAGGTTGGGTCTAGACTAACCCTCTTTAGCCCAAGTATAATTTTACAAACCATTTAAGTGGATATATATACACACAAACACACACATCATATATATTTATATTATATTCCAATATATAATTTTTAATATATATATATATGATATAATTTATATATATGTGTGGTGGGTCCACCCAAAATAATGTGGTGTCCCAGATATCCATTTTTCCATAATGTGGAATGAAAATAAGTTCCAACCCATTTTAGTGGAAAAATGATTCATTTCAAAACAGAAAGAATCCAATGAAAGCATTATCATATTTTTTAAAATTTTAGGAAAATAAATTCTTCATGAACAATATGATTCTACTGAAAATGGTCTAAATATCTATCCTATGGTATCCTTGACAAATACGATGATTCATTCAAAACTCCCTGCCAAAAAATTCATCGCAGCAATACCCGATTACATTATGAAAAATTTTAAAAACATATTATTACATCAATATTTTTAAACAATCCATCGATCATTGATCATTAATATCAGGGTGATAAAAACTAAAATTCATACTCCATCAGTTGAGTTAGAAGCATATCGAAACCCTCTTTCAAAATCAATGTAGATATAATTGATATTCAAGTGTTTTCAACTTAATTAATTTAATGATCACTCTCATATCAATTGAATGAACCCTGGGTGTATCTGAATCATGAAAGACATTAAAATTTAAATTTTTAGTTTTCATTATTGATAAAAAAACCTTATTCCATATAAACCAATTATCATATTTTTTAATTATCATGTAAAATTAAATTTGACCATGATAATAAAATTCAAAAAAAATGAATGAATGGTACCTTAATTATTTATAATCACTGGTTTGATTCACTCACTATTTATATTCATGGCTAAAAGGTGAAAAGCTTGAAATCATTTAGATTATCCACATTTTGACCATAATTCATAGATTTATTATCTAATATTCAGGGGTGCTATAATTGGAAATAGAAAACCTTTATGATGTTCCTTGGATCACATGAACAAAATAAAATTGATCAAGAAGACTGGAATGATCTAACCATGATATTTCTTAAGATTATTTATTTGAGAGATTGAGGAAATAAGATGTGAGAAATTATCATACTAAATTGATCAAATTTATAGTGTCCATTATTAAAAATCCAGAATATATCATTTATATATGGATTATATATTCTAAAATGGACATTTTTCTATGGTGTGAAATAACTATGATTTCATACCCTTGAGATGAATTACGACTTAATTATAATTTTCATTAATGTCGTAGATATTTTATCACCCACTTTTGTAATATTATCAGGTAATGTGGTAAAATAAGAACCATTAAGATGGATCGTATTCTCAAAAAATAATTTCACAATCTATAAATATTCTATGTTAATTAAAAAAATATTTCCTTATTCTCATATTAATAATTAGATAAATCCCGAATAGCAAGAGAAATAAAATAAATAATTATTATTCTAAACATAAATAATATATTTGATTTATTTTTATTATTTAAATCAATCATACTAATATTTTCACTTACCCTCGCATATGGGTCCTCTTTTTAAATAAATATTATTGAATTAAATAGCTTGAAATTGTGGATACACGTAGTGTGTGACCCTCTACGTCTTTATCCTGATTATTGTTAGTCTAAACCATAAACTAAGTGTTGAGTCTAGAATCCCCTCACAAATAATAATGAGATAAAGAATTTCATATATTTTGTGATGCTTTCTATGACGACCCTCATTGCCGTGGAGATGCACTAACTATTTCCCCACATTTCCACTTTCCAATGGCTTTCAAATTTCATCACTTGTTTAGAATTGACAGTCCTTGATCAAAATCAAATGATTGGATGTTAGTCCCTCCATTTGTGGATTCTTCCTTGGAATTAATTTCCTAGATTAGGTCCCTCTTTTAGAAAAAGACATTATTCAAGAACCTTATTCTCTATTCCATATATTTGTCATGTTAATTACGATGCATATGCCCATAAATTCCAAGGGGTCTAGCCGGGGTAGTAACCATCAATTAGGGGTGTAGTCATGTTGGACATCGTTCAAAATGCCTGGAAACTAAAACACATATTCACAAATATTATTCCCCCTAATAGGTCTTCTAGTATGGATCGATCGAACTAATAAAAAAACTTATGAATTTTGATTAGATGTGTATATCCCAAGGAGCGAGCTCCTAGAATGTTTACCCAATGGATGGATAATAATTCATGACAAGAGCGGACACTGAAATGTTGTGTCCCATAAAGTGAAAGTTCACACAGTAAAGGATGATCATGACACTACTGAGGGTGGTTAATTTATGTGTACCCTAATTAGGGGGGGGGACCAAGGATTTCAATTGGCTGGGATTAATCCATTAGGAGGATTCTTATTCACCCTTTTTAGAAGGAAGATATCTCATTCCATGAAGTTATGGAATCCCATTTAGTTTAATCTCTTGCGGTAAGGATGAGTGTGAACTGATGTGAATGTGATAGATCTGATCTTGAACCTCAGGGAGGATTCCTAAATACCCCATTTAGAAAAAAGGTATCAAAACACACATAGTTCAAAAGGGTGATTTGGGGCTTACACATGGTTGTCTTCCTATTACAGGAGAACAACTATTGGATTGATTAATTTGGATTTTGTTGGGATGTGCATGATTAGCTTCCCAAAATGCTACTTGGTGTATTGATGATGTGGATGGAATGAACTATCCAAGACGTGGAGGATCCATTATAAATCAAGATGGATATGGATAAAGTAATTATGGATTCAATTCCATGTAGAGAGTAATATGATTTAACCTCATGGATGCATCATACATATTTTAGTAGTTACGGATCAAATTCCATGTAGTTTGAGATGGGGCGATGACAGAAGTAAGAAAGAAACTTTTGAAAATCGAGTGCATGGATGGGAACTCAATTGAAATGCAGCTTCGTGACTGGGGAATGATCCTTATGATATATAATGACTCAAGGGAAAGAATAGTATGTGACTGGATGCTGTGATTGAACATCGAAAAGGCTTCCTACATTGCATGATAAAAATATATTTATCAAAATACACATAGATTTGGTATCACATATAGTTTAATAGCATTAGGTACAGATGAGGATGAACTGACTTGAATGTTATGATGTCAAGCTTAAACCTCAGGGAGTCTTCTGACATACCTTGTTAAGATGACAGGGATCAAAACTCATGAAGTTCTAAAGGGTGATTTTGGGATTACACATGGCTATATGCCCATAGAAATATGGGAACTCTTGGTCAGATGAATATGGATTGTATGGGGCTTATGCATCATTAGATTCATGTATTCTTATAGAAGCATCTGTGTGGTGGATGCAATGATCTCACTAGGATGTGGTCGATCGAGTAATAATCGTGATGGGTGTGGAAGAAGTAATGAGGGAATGGATTTATTATATAGAGTGATGGGATTAAAACTTAGAGTTATTTCCAACATATCCTAGTTATTGGAAATCAAATTAAACATAGTTCAAAATGGGATGGTAAGACACCTAAGAAGCTGAATCCTAAAAAAGAGACTGTATGTATGTGGAACAAAAGGAAATAAAACCACCATACAGGGGTAAGATCCTCCTAAGGTATAATGAATTGAGGGAAAGACTAGGATGTGAATGGATGAATGGCTTGATTTGTTGGGAGGCTTTCTACACGCCTTTTTTATAATACATGCTTGAAATTCCATGCATTTTGTTCATCCCATGATGTTTAACATCTTACGGTAAGGATGAGGAAAAATATAATGTAATGTGATAGTGCTAGGATTGAAATTTTGCGATACTTCCTATGTGCACTTTTTTATAAGATATGTTTCAAAACCCATGTTGTTGAAAAGGGTGATTTGGGGATTACATAAAACTAGATACTTGGATATATTGTTCAAAACACCATACAGTGGTGTATCTGATATATGTGTCCAAAAAGGGGAAGATCTCACATCTTGTGGGTACATCCCTAAGAGAGAGCACCTGAGTTTTCTATTGGTTGGGATTTATCATAATTGATGCTTCCAATAAATCCTGTATATGATACATGGATCAAAATCCACAATGTTTGGTAGGAAGGTTGCATGGCCCTATGTGATAAGGTATCCAGTATAGTGTCTTGGTCATTGTTAATCTTTAAGACTATGAGTGTAATGGTCATTGTGAGAAACAATAGGTTGTTGTAGACCTACTAGTCATGTCACAAAGGGTGTGGCTAAGATAATTGATGTGGGGGTTAACCATTAAGGAAACTAGGGAAATGGATGTTGGAGATTATAGAACAAGAGAACCTAGGAGAGGATCTCATTACATGTGATGAAGATATAATTCCCTTCAATAATGATGAGGTAGACCTCACTCTAGTGGATATGAGTGGGTGTGAAAAAAGTAAGAGGTCAGTTACCCCATGGGTATTTCATTGGTTGTGGCTAAATTTATCAATGTTTTCTGAGGAATATGGTTCATTGTCGTTTAACATCCGACATATTAGATGGGGAGGAATCACTCTTCACCCCTTAGACATACATAACTGATACCCACCCATTCTTGGAGAAGGGGAGGAATCACTAATGAAATGATATTATGGGGTGGATGAGTGGTTACGCATGTGGTCCACATTATCATGGTTATTCCAAATAACAAAAATCCACTGGTGTACCTATTCCAAAAATCAAGAGGCAGAAAAACATGACATTGGAAACCAAACAAGAACCAATAAATCACTATGCCTAAGCCCGGAGGGTAGCCAAGAGGTGGATCATGTGAGATGTCAGTGTCACACATAAGAGGGGATCAATCATGGGATTTCTATGTGAAGAAAACCCATGGAGCCTAAAGGATAGGGGTACATGAAATATTAGAATCATTCATGAAAATTGAAGGGTTCTAAAAAATAGGTACTATACAAGGGAAAGTGTTTCACACAAAAAGGATATTTTGTGTGCACTTTAGTTAGGTTAAAAAATAAATAGGCGAGGGTAAATCCCTTGTGGAACCACACATAGGGGGAAACATGGGTTTCCTATCAAAAATGATCATATACCTTGAATTAATGAATTGAACGCGGTCATATAAGGGGTCATCAGGAGCATGTGGGAATGATGGTTTGACATCAATTATGATACCAAAAAAAGATGTTCGATTTCCCTTCTATTTACAGGTGAAATTCATGGAATGAGCAGAGAAGAAGACTGATGTGAAAAGGGAAGTTGACGGAGTATTAGGTGCGTAAGGGACTCATGAATATGATAGTGCTTTTCACGCAACCCTCTATACTTCCATGCTCTTAAATTAGGTGTTTTTTTGGTATTTTGGGGAATAATATTCCAAGTTAATTCACCTTGGTTTTTTAAGGACCTTGCGTGTGGATATTTTTAGTAAACACAATCATTCCACCTTATGTGTGACTCCATTGGGATTCTTGGAATTATTTTCTGAGTCAAATTGTGGTTTTATATTGCTCAAAGACTCTTATATGGGGCCTCAAGTGTAATTAGACACCACCACGTATCTAAAACTACCTCCATTGAACAATTTTATTATAATATAATCACTTTATCTTGTGATATCTCATAATGTAGGATTTACACTCGTTCCATCGTCAATTTTTTCTTTATATTTTTCATAAACTTATTGGAAGTAATTACCTTTTTGTATAGTTTTCATGGATTTAATGAAGGAATATCTATCCAAGCCATCCTTGGGATATGAGATATCTCTTACTCAAATCATAAGAAAAAAATTATCTCTTGGTCTTTTGACTATGGTCATACCACTAAAGTTTCACCCAACACAATCTACCTCCCCATTTCTTCAATGTAATTATTTCTCTATAGGTCTAAGTATGTGACCAAAAAATACACATTTAACATGGCATCATGAATAGATACTAATTAAATTTTTTCATAAATAGGCACAAAAAATGATACTGAACTCATGTGATGTGCCAATTATATAGTTATTATCCTTGCTTTCTTCTACTCAAGATCTCCACATACTAAATTTATGAGAATACGACTCTGTAGACGCCGGAAAAAGTCTGTAACTCCTAAAGCAAGTTTCGAAATGATGAAGTGAGGTCATATTCGGACCTGGAGTCTCGGTCCGGAGGGCCCGGAAGTGATGTTTGAAATATAGGAGGATTTTTGTGAAAAAAGGTTGGCGGCGTGGAAGGAGTCCGGGATTCAAGAAAGGTCCCCGGCTCCAGCGTGCAATTTTGGGCGCCTGCCCCACACGGTGCCCGTTTCCGCACCACCTTCTCTGGTATGAAATATTCTCATGCCTCTTGGATTCCGTGACTCCATGAGCCTATTAATAGAAGGAGACCCCTTTCAATTCTTGGTTGCCGAATTTCAACCGGCTCTGGTGCGCGTAATAGGACTCCCACACGCTCAATTTGACATTCAAGTATTGACTCTTTTCATGCAACCTTACCCCGGGATCTGCCTTTGTGTGCAGTCCCACTAGCTTCGATAAAATTACAATCCCCTCAGGGTTCCTCTGTTGTGCGCAATCTCTCCCATTGTGCGCAAAACGTTCCAATTGCGCATCATCCATTCCCGTAGTGTGGCCTTTGCTTAGGATTCGTCCGTTGCTACTTACACACAATTCACCTCCTTTGTGAACGCTCCTCCAAGCCGCGCGCAATCCACCAGTCCCCAATTACGCTCCATTCTGTTGTTTTGTGTGAAAATCTCAACTTTGCGTGCAATGCCCAGGACCCCTCACCTTGATGCCCCTCAGGTGCCTCCCTGCATAGGCGCCTGAGGTCCTCCAAATCGGGCATGTGCGCCATGCGCTATTTTTTTGTATGGACTTCCAGGCTCGTACGAGGTGTCCTCAAGGTCCCCTGGGTGGTGTTTCCCATTGTGTTGCTTTTCCTCATGCTCCTTTGCATAGACACGCTAATGACTATTGCTTCATCGCATTGCCATGCTAACGTGGACCCCTTGATGGTTCGCCCAGCGGCTCCCTTCTATACAGCCTTGCTGATGCCTTCCTTCCCACCAGGGGTAGAGGGTGTCAGTTATGTAAGGCCTAGGGGTGTGGCGCGATCCCACCTCATCCGATCTGTAGGACATTAAACTTCCAAGCACTTCATTTTCAACACATGATGTTAAACTGTGATCTGACCACGTGCCTCGCACGCAGGGTCCCCCCGGCTTAGACATTCTTTACACCACTCGTCTCCATGGGAATAGAGTCTTCCTCACATGGAATGATATCCTCCCATTCGGAGTGCCGTTTTTCCACGGGGGAAGGGATGCCTCAGAGCATAATCCCCAAGCCTCTCTTGAGGAAGGTAGCACCAATGCACCTCCGTACTTCCCACTGCCAAGGACCGGGGAGGGTGTTATAGGGAACGAGGAATCTCCTTTGTTTGGTCCCAAATCCCTGTCCCTCTGCACCTTTTCTCAATCAGGCCTTGATCCTAGAGTAAGTCCCGACACCATGGACCGCTCAACGCGTAAGCCCCTCTTCGCTTCTCACGGATGCATCCTTTTCGACGTGATCGTCTAGTCCCTACTGCCTCTTGTTTCTCACACCGAGCATGACTCACATGGGCTTAGAGTGAGCATCGACCATGACATCCTCTTATGGGCCGCCTCAGAGCATAAGCCCCATCACGATGAACTATGAGGACTATGATCTGTGCTAAGGCATGGTAAGTAGGAGGCCTCCACAAGGTTCAAGCCCACCACCCAGTCGTTCCCAAGTCTTCACATCGGTTCACCAACTCCTTGGGACACCTCCGAGCATAACCCCAAAATGTCATCCCGGATGACATTAAATTGTATTCCCTCATCCTGCGTGAAGTTAAACTGTATGTCGTCCCACATGACGTTAAATTGTATGTCGTCCTGCATGACATTAATCTGTATGCAGTCCAGCTCGACGTTAAAATGCCAGCCTCGTGCCGCTTGACCATAAACTGCACCACCTGAAGTACATGGAATATGATCCATGCTAAGGCTAGGTACGTAGGAAGCCTCAACGAGGTTAAAGCCCACCACTTAGTCATTCCGACCCCTTCGCGTCGGCTTGCCAACTCTATGGGCCACCTCAGAGCGTAAGCCCCCATATCCATCCATTATGGGCTGCCTCAGAGCGTAAGCCCCAAATGCCCCCATCCCGCATAATGTTAAACTTTATACCCGAACTACGAAGACTTTGATCCATGTCAAGGACTGGTACGTAGGAAGCCTCCACGAGGTTCAAGCCCCTCCCCCTTCACTTCATCACTCATCCTGATTCTTACCCAGGATACCACATCCCAGTGGGGATCATGCCACCTCATTCACTCCACAGTATTCGGGAAGCCGCCCACATCTTAGCCCCAACATCAGAGTTCCCTTCAGGGGATCCTTTTATCTGATCCACTCTCGGTGTTCTGATCAGTCTGATCCATCTCCGCTGGACGTTAAATTCGCGGCATACCCCGTGTTAAACATGGGAAGCTGAGGAAAACCTTAGATACATGTCTTTGGCATGCCAATTTCCCGTGTAAGATGTGGGATGCCTCGGGCTTCCGTACCCTTTAGAAGCCCTATAATAAGGGGCATAACATAGAAAATCCAATTTCCTAGTGTCAAGACACGCCAATTACGCCCCAGCGTGACCATTCTCTTCACCGAAGGTTTCTGCCCCGACCAGACCCCTTGGAGCATCTCGACAGTAGCAGCGTAATTAACTGGTATCCATGAAGACATGGCACCGAGAACGAGATTCACGAATACATCTTAAATCTATGTGGGAGACCCATACTAGGGGATGAGCTCCATGGATGAATCCACAGAAGGAAGAGCCGACATCCCATCATCCCAGTTTCGATCAAAGAGAAGATGTCCTTGAACAAGGAACAGATGTCGTCTGCCTTGGGAAATCAGGAATACGGGGACACAAGACGCGCGTCCTCCCCTGCGTAAAAGATGTGCGCGCCCACCCCGACGAAAGCCTCGGAAACAGAAAATGGTGAACCCGACATGAATCTTTTCTCCTCAATACGAAGACTGGTAGCATTGGGGTGTCGGGAGATTAACATGTCACCAGGTCCGGGCACCCAGCACCAGGACGTGAAACCCGCTAGGGGTTGGGGCAGTCAGGATGTTGAACACTGCCATCTGCGACGTTGTTAGTGTGAATCCCCCTAACCGGCTGTGGAAGACGGAATGGCGCTGGGCTATTGGTTGTCAATTTCTTTTCCTACTAGCGCTAATGGGTTCATCTCCATACTTTTAGGAATAAAACCGCTGCATCCGGAGCTCGATCGACAGCTTCCCACTGGCACAGGGGTAGGGTCAGTACCAACGAGGCCACCCCGCATGGTCCCGCCTTTTCCACAGCTGATCCGACCATCGCGATTGTCGGGAGTTCACACCCCATTTCCCCATCATAGATTATCCAACGAAGGGTGATCAATGACCTTGTGCGTAGGTATGAGGAGGAATGGGTCATCCCCACCAGAGATATGGCATGTTTGGATCTTTAGGCAGCTTCCCCTCACCGACATCACCACCCTCGATGGCCACGCAGGGATCCGCTGCATCCCACACCGACGTACAACTGTTTCAGGATCCTATCCCTGAAACGCCTCGACACCTCCCTTCCCTGTGTCGATGAGGTAGGGGATGTCTGGGTTCGCCTGATCGGGGACCCATTCCAGGGGTTCACGGAAAGGGCCCCCGCCAAGCCGCATCGATGCCGCTTCCCGACTCCCCGTGCTAAGGAGTAGGCAATCCATGTGCTTGCACCACCGACTCCAACCCATCTAACCCTGACGACAGCGTCTGGCGCGAGCGGAAGAGGACTCCCACCCTGGGGAATCAACGTCAGCAACCGCTGTGGCCCGAGCCACTGCTGAGTTCTGTCATCAAACCCTTGCACACATTGATTAGGGTAAATTACATACCTGACCCGGATTGAGGCCCCGACCGCCCCACAAGCAGGTTAGGTTGACTCTCTCGGTCGCCGACATAGGCAATGGCCGCTGCGGACCAATTTGCGGTAGTACCATCCAACGTGAAGGTATACTCCGTGCCATCGTTTTTGAATGTAAAAGGCTTCCCCGTGATAGCTACGCTCATGGTGGGACTCTTTCCAACACTCATGACACTGTGTACGAGGTCACTTCCCCTACCACTGGCTGCGAGTATGGAGCTATTGCATATCCGGTCACTCACCCACATGTAGGTCCTCCCCATGTCCCTTTCGACATCTTCCCTGGTGCTCCTCGCACCCCAGCCTTCGATCCTCTCTTTCCAAGCACAATTGCGGCCGGAGGACTCCATAACAGAAATTGGCCCTGCACTGAGAAACTACCCAGGGGCAGGAAGGCAGGGCGTCGTCACCGCAAGAGAAATTCCAGGGAAGGCCAGCAGAAATCTGTCCAGTCCATTTCTCAGACTCTGAGGCGGAGTATGACTCGGTGGTGGAGCCCTCCACCCCGGTCCTATGAGTCAAGGGAAGGGACAGGAATGTGGTGTGTCTGCCTCATACTCACTGAATGTGAGGTCTATATAATCCCCGCCTCCCTATGAAGGTATATCCAGGAGGACGAGGGCATGGCGTTCCCTAAGGGATCAAATTTTCAGCCACCATCGACCTCTCTAGAGGCGCCTTCCACCTCAGTCAGAGATGACAGATACCTTTTTGGGGTTCAATGGTGGATGAGATATGACATAGCACACCCTCGGTAAACACCTACACCGTGACATGAGGCCCATTCTCCAGCCCCTCCAATCGTGACGTGGCAGCCAGGACCCTGCAACCCTTGGAGAACGACTTGGGATTCAGGGGTCAATCGGCATGCTCTCCGTATTCTTCGTAGGCCATCCCACCGGCCCAATGGCCTGCCTCAGCACCACTACTGGTTCCCCAAACAATCTCGGGTTTTGAGCGGGGCCAACAAGGGATGGATCCTGAACCTGAGTCATGGAGCTTCTGGACCGTCCTCGCGGCATGCCACTTCCATGAGAAGTTTTGGCCAATCGCAGGATCAGATTTTAATATACCAGAATCGCTCACCCCGGGAGAGTTCGAATGTTTCCGCCAGACACTCCGTGTGACTCACTCCCATCTTCACCGGCAGCAAGAGCCTTATCCCGGGAGTCAAGAACATCTCAAGGATATCGGTGAGAAATTTCGTCAGGTCATCCTGGCCACACATCCCACGGTTCAGAATCCCGAATCACATAGCCACCACATGACCCTCCAACAACAATGAGTTAAGAGTTTTCAAGTACTCCACAAGGTTATCGAGGAAGCCACCCACCACACGCACGTCTGTGGATGGCTGCAGTATGTTTCCCTCCTCTTCAGTGTGATTCGTCGGCATCCTGACTCACCGAGCGGTTTTGAGGGCATGCCTTCGAGGGCAATATCGGTCAACATGGATGATCTATCGGGAGAGGGGAATGGTTTGGAACTTCTCAATGGGGACTCACCTCCCGAGGATAGGCCGCTACTGGACCCATATGGGAGGATTACTCGCCAGTAGAGGAACCTCCTTGGTCTCCCCGCACACACTGAGGCATTAACACTGAGCCGAAATATCGACAAGGGTAAAGAACTTGTTGGGCCTGTCAAGATCGTCGACCCATCTGCCTCAGTACAGAAGAAAGAGGAAGATCCCGAGAAGGCCACGTTGTGCCAAAAGCTTGATGAGAAGAAGCGGTTGGACGATGAGCTTCTGGCTGAACGTATTGCAGAGCGGCGGCCTGACTACAGTGATTTTAGGCTGAGACAACAGGGGCATGAACAACTACCCCTCAATGAGATTTTCCTGGGCATCCGCGATCATGTCGTGTCCACCGACTGAGGAGAGGCCAGAGATCATGGCAAGAGGGTGCGATACATTTCGCCAAACCCTCCTGAGCAGCGTGGTCACCCATGAGACCCCACTCGGGTTCCTCCCGCTGCCCCAAGAGTCGATCCACCAGCCGCCCCACAAGCTGCTGAGCTTCACTACTGGATTGAAGAGCCCGAAAATGCGCTTGTGGTTAGGGATCCCCGTCAGGATAGGAACCCGCGTCCAGATGATCCGATGGCAGCACTCATCGCCCGCTTAGAGGCTCTGGAAACTCGGCAGGTGGCAATCCCACCAGACGACAAGCCATACCCAGCATGGGTGGATGATATACCGACACATCCATGATTTTGGAACCCCACTTTCTCCCCCTTTAACGGGATAGAAGACCCGCCACAACATCTGGCCCACTTCAACTTGAGATGTGGGCCCATGTTTGGAACTTCAGCGTAGCAGGAGGCTGCCAAGTTCCGTTTCATTATTCAGACACTACAGTGGCCGACATTCGTCTAGTACAGCCATCTCCCTGTCGGATCTATGACTAGCTGGGAGGACCTTCACATGCAATTCCTCTACCAGTTCAGTTCCACAACCCAGAAGACAACATCGTAGACCTCTTCAGGTGCATGCAAAGGCCCGATGAGAGAGTCGTGGACTTCTTCGCCCGGTGGAAGGGGCTCACATACTCCCTTGACATTCCACTAGCATAGGATAAATTACAAACAATGTGCGTAGGTAATGTCACGACAGAGTTGGTTCCTTATCTGATCACTCAGAATTACCCCGGAGGGTTCCGAGACTTCTCAGATAAGGCTCAGTGCCTCGAAGAATCCCTACAACAGGCCAGTCAGGAACACCCGCTACCTATGGTAATACCTACAAGGAGAGCTGCCAGAGCCGAGCCCGCTGCGTTGGCCCAGATAGAGGTCCTCAGGCAGCTAGATTAGCTAATAGGGATGCCAGCTCTGTAGCCCCGTAGGGGTCCACCCCCATCAGCACAGCTTCCAGCCCAGCAGCAACCGCCTCTAGATCGGCAAGCACCTCCGCATAATGCACCGCCACCACCAAGGTGAGATAATCAGGTTCCGCCTCCTCGTCATTCTCCTCCAGCCCCTCGTTAGGGATAGCCTCCAATAGACCCTTTTCTGGACAAAAGAAATTGGACCTACTCGTTTGACGAGTCCCATTTCCCTGGTTACGTCTGTAGTGCTTTAGAGTAGAGAATCATGCCTCTTCATGAGTGCCAGAAGCTAGAAAAGGTGCATCTCACTGATCACCCTAACTACTTCCCTTATCACCGGGCCTTAGGGCACACCATCCAGCAATGCTACTTGTTCATGGACTGGTTCCAAGACCAGATTGACCACAATATAGTCAGGTTGGGCCCAGCCCCGACACAAGTGGCATGTGCCTTTGTGAGATCAGATGGTAGTAGTGGCGACAAGAAGGAATGGAAGCAGGTTTCTGACCATGGGACCCGTAAGTATAACGATAGGATGACCTGCAAGATAGTCGCCCATGACCATGTCATCATCTGCGCATGCTTGAATTAGCCAGAGCCTTCAGAAGCTGTGGTTGCTACCTCAGCATTGTCGTCCCAGCCTACCACTTCCCAGAAGAGCAAGCAGGGATGACATAAGATGAAATAGCGCGCCCTGCCAATGTCATCACCATCCCGCACTCTTGGTGACATCATGCCCCCAGAAATGGGGTTCCTTCCGAGAATCTGCCTGATAGTGGACGACTCTTGAAGTGACAGTCATGGGTATGCTTCAGTTAACACCGTAGAGTTGGTAAATCCTTTTTTGACCCCCGACGATGAGGAATGCCAGGCGGACCTTCCGAATGTCCGCAACCGTCACCAATGTCGGCGGAGCCGTGGCTACATGAATCGCTGGGGCACGGAAGTTGGAACCTACATCCAGGCTGTGCATTCCACTAAGACCAGGTAGAATTCCCAGTACAAAGCTCAGTACACGCGCCTCCTTCATCTCATGTCGATAGGTTTGCCTCTACCACCATTTTTGTTGCTGGATCAGGAGGAACCACCTCGGTCGTGCCACGACCAGCTCTGCCCTACCATCAGCCAACCCCAGCCTTCCGGTCATAATCTGAAAGCCACTCTCCATGCTTCAACTGCTGAACAACGAGATGTGCCTAGTACCAGTCGGCCACTGGTCCCGCCGGTAGGGCCTGTCATGCCTCCAATCGCAAAGCGGCCTCCTGTATACAGAGGCTCGCATTTGTCCCAAAAGTTTGATGTTATGAAGCACTAGCCCAGCATTCCAACAAGGATTTCTATCCTTGAGGATCTTCGCCTTTTTTCTGAAATGCGTGAGGCACTCGCCGAGGCACTAAGGATCCCCCTCCAGTTTGAGAGGGAGGTAGCAGCTGTATAAGCCTTCCATGCTGAGGCAATTTAGAACGCCAAATGCGAGGCAGTTATCTCCTTCTCTGGTGTAGATGAAGACCCTACCATACATGGGCACATTCTCCCACTGTACATCATTGTCCAGTTCAATTGCGTGGAAGTTCACCGCTGTCTTGTCGACATGGGTTCCGGGATTAACCTAATCCTTACCCGAATGCTGCGGAACCTTATTCTGACTGAGGATGATTTAACTGACACCGACCTCGGGATTCAAGGGTATGACAAGACCGAGAAAACTCCAGTCGGCAGGATTCACTTGAAGACCCATTTTGGTGGCCTAATTGCTTGCACCGAATTCATGGTTGTCTCCTAGGACACCACCTACAACGCATTGATGGGAAAGCCATTGATCCACCTTCACATGGAGGTCCCTTCATCGTATCACCAATGCCTCAAATACTCCCTTAATGGTCAAGTAAGTGTGCCCCAATAAAAGTTTCCCCCTTTTTCCTCTTGTGAAGCCCGTAATTTGGATTCCAACTATTACAAGATTAAGGATAAGCAAATTCTGGCAGGTGAGGTTGAGCCCACCGCTGTCACAAGTGATCGTTGGGCAGGATTGGATGACACATACGTCTTCCCAATCCATCGGTTGGAGTCCAAAACCCCTGACATGGGGTAGTTATTTGTTGTTTTGGGTACAAGAGGAAGTCACATTCCCAGGTCCAAGAGACGGTGGAAAATTACCTCATACTCCTACACCAACCAGGCTCGGGTGATTCACGAACCTCCTACCCTGTACGGTATCAGGGCACCTGGCTCATGGAAATGGCAGTATATCATACCCATCTCTTTTAAGAGGCCCCATTTTACCGTCTCAAGTTGACACGCCATTACCGCTTTGATTTCATCAAGCGTGGCCCCTTGGGCCGAAGACCAGATCGTATTGGATCGACTACCTTCATCGCTATGGTCTCAGTGACACATGAGTCTCCTGATATGATGACCACTGTCGCCCATGCCGAGCCGAGATTCCAATCAGGTTCCGGTTTCCCCGAAGCAGCTCCCCCCGCGGATGATCCCTCCACAAGTGGATAGGAGGACATGGAATATGCAACCCCACCTTTGAGGAGGGCGTATCCACCATGGTCGACGAGTTGGTACAGGTGAACCTTGGTAGTGAGGCAGACCCAAGACCCACATTGGTTAGCGCCACTATGCCCCCCGAGGAGAAGCAACAGTACATAGACTTTCTTAAACAGCACCGTGACATGTTTTCCTGGAGTTATGAATAGATTCCAGGAATAGATCCTTAGGTAGTCGTCCACCACCTTGGCCTTCTGGCAAAACATCATCGGTTCAAGCAGCCTCCTAGAAAGATGCACCCTTCTCACGGTGCAATGGTTGAGGCCGAGGTTGAGAAGTTTATCAAAGACAACTTTTTCGCGGAAGTTTACTACCCCGGTGGATGGCCAATATTGTGCCGTTCAGGAAGAAAAAATAAAAGATAAGGGTCTGTATCGACTTCCATGATCTCAATCACCACTGTCTGAAGGATGATTTTCCCCTTTCAGTGATTGAATTGTTCATTGATTCCACGGCCGGGTTCCAAGCCATCTCCTTCATGGATGGGTATTCTGGGTACAACCAAATCCGGATGGCCCCCGAGGAAGAAGAGTTAACTAACTTTAGGGCCCCCAAGGTACTTTCTGTTACCAAGTTATCCCCTTTCGTCCTGAATAATGTGGGTTCCACCTATCAATGATCCATGCATCACATATTCAAGACGATTCTTGGGACACTGGTGGAATGCTACGTGGATGATCTGGTGGTCAAATGTCACCAGTGGTAGGACCATCTCAAGGACCTTGAGAAAGTGTTCGTCTTACTCAGTTCCTACCACCTGAAGATGAACTCACTGAAGTGTGCCTTCGGGGTCACCTCTGGGGTTTTTCTTGGCTTTGTTGTCAGATACCGAGGCATCAAGATCGACCCGAAGAAGATCAAGGCCATCAGCCAGATGCCTCCCACGAGCAATATTCGGGAGCTTCGAGGTCTCCAAGGCCACTTAGCCTATATACGCAGATTCATTGCAAATATGGGGGGAAAGTGTAAGACCTTTTCCTGGCTCATGAAGAAAGGCGTCACTTATCAATGGTATAAAGAGTGTCAGACCGCCTTTGAGGAAATCAAGCAGTATCTGCTCCAACCTTCGGTCATGATGCCACCCGTCTCCGGGAAGTCATTGGTCCTCTACGTGACCGCCCTTGAATGGTCCCTCGACACACTTCTCACCCAGAAGAACAACAAGGTAACAGAGAACAATCTCTAATACCTCATCTGCATGATCCACAATACAGAAATTAGATATTCTACCATGGAGAAGAGCTTCCTAGAGCTTGTATTTTCCATACAGAAATTGCGGCACTACTTTCAGCACCATGAGGTACCACTAGTCTCTCGGGTAGACCCGTTGAAATACATCCTGAACCGACCTATGTTGACTGGAAGACTAGCATGGTGGGCGGTGATCCTCCTGAAGTTCGACATCAGGTTCTTGCCTCAGAAGGATATCAAAGAACATGAATTAGAAGAATTTATAGAGGCTCACCCACCCTCTGTGGATCAGCCACAAGATCAAGGTTTTCCTGATGAGGTAATTCTCTCAGTCGATCATGCCATCACGTGATGGTAGATGAACTTTGATGGTGCCTCCCGGAGCCCCACCGGTAGGAGGATCAACGATACTAGGCTCATCAGAGTGGGCCTGGGTATTGTCTTCATCACCCCGGAGCAAGCCATCCAACCATATTTGTTCCTGTTGTCAGAGGGCTGCACCAATAATGAGGTAGAGTATCATTCCCTCATCACTGGCCTCGAGCTGGCCCTAGAGATAGATGTGCCCCATCTGCATGTGAAAGGGGACTCCAAGATGGTCAACAAGTAGGTCAATGGTGACTATGTTGTCATAAAGCCCGAACTCGTGCCGTTGTTGGAGTGCACCCTCCATCTAATGGCTAAGTTCCCTTCTCGGCTAGAGGTTGTTCATATTCCCCAGTCACCGAAAGGTCGAGCAGATGCTTTGGCCAGCTTGGTCGCATTGCTTGGAAAGCCTGAACAAGACAACATGATTATCCACATGGCGCACCGGAGAGACATTTCTCTCGTTACCTCGGAGGATGATCACGAACCGTGGGTGAACCATCTTACCACTGGTGCCCCTACGTTAGGAGCCCTGGGTACTTAAGATTCGGTGATCGAAATAGTTCATGATTGGAGGACACCCTTGGTTGAATACCTCCAACATGGTAATCTTCCATCTGACTGGGCCGAGTGCGAGCGAATCCGACGTCGGGAAATGCGGTTTACCCTTCATAGCGGTCCCTACCTTGAGCAGATCCTTTACAGACGTGGATTTGATGGAGTTCTCCTCTGTTTCCTTTAAGGAGTTGAGATCCCTCAGTTCATGCAAGAGGTTCATGCTGGTTCCTGCGGCGCCCATCAGGCCGGGTTGAAGTTGTCTCAATAGATTTAGAGGCTGGGGTACTTCTGGCCCTCCATTATCTATGACTGAATCGAGTTTTCAAAGAGGTTCCATGTGTTCCAAGTTCATGATAACCTTGTGAATCAACCACCAGAGCCTCTACACACTACCAAGTATTCTTGTCCCTCTGTAGTCTGAGGGTTGGATGCCATAGGTCCTTACCCACCGGTGACGACTCACCAATGCCGGTTCATTCTGACTGCTATGTATTTCTTTTCCATGTGGGCAGAGGCAATTCTGATCAAGGATGTCAAATCCCATTCTATCATTGACTTCGTGAGTTCCATAATCATCTATCTATTTGGAGTACCTCACGCTATCCTCATGGATAAAGAAACCAACTTCCGAGCAGCCGAGTTGAAGAAATTTTTAGCCAAGTACAACATTTTATCTAACCATACCTCCCGCCATCATGCGTAGGCGAATGGAAAGATCGAGGAGTTCATCAAAACCCTCTCTAACATTTTGCAAAAAATACTTTGTCCGAACAAGAAAAGATGGCTAGACAATCTCCCCAACTCCCTCTGGGCTTATCGGACGATGACCCGTAATTCCACCCAGGTGACCCCGTATTGCCTGGTGTACGGAGCCAAGGCCGTCCTGCACATCAAGATTTAGTTTCCCTCATTTCGCACTGCAGTCTATGACAAAAAACCACCGGATAGAGTTGTCGAAATCCGTCTAGCTGAATTGGAAGCACTAGAAGAGAATATGCTTCAAGCATTGAACAACCTGGAATGGAATCAGAGCAGGATGGCTCAAGCTTTCAACCAGAAGGTTCGCCTCTTCTCTTTCCGGCAAGGTGACCTGGTATTGGCCCTGATAGTGCCAATGATTCCTGAAAGGAAACCACCCAAGTTGGAGCCCAAATGGGAGGGGCCTTTTATTTTCCATAAGGTCTATCCCAATGGTACGTACTCACTTGTGACCATGAATGGTGATCGTATCACTCCTCCAACTAATGCCAAGTTCCTTAAGTAGTACTTTTCCTGAGCCTTGCAGTCTTGCATGACCCTAAACTATATCCCATGTCCCCCACGACCTTAAACTGGATTTCGGTCCTGCATGACCCTAAACTGCATTTGGTCCAACGTGACCTTAAACTGCATTTGACCCTCTATCTGGGCCCCTTTGGTCAGAGTTCTAAGACCTTAAACTAATATCCTTGTGGTCCAACACGACCTTAAACTGCATTTGGCTCAACATTTGATCCCTTTTGGTCCATGTTCTAAGACCTTAAACTAAGATATGTGTAGTCCAACAGGACCTTAAACTGCCTGCTCGTCCTCACCATAGGACATTAAACTGCAAGTTGTTCAGGCCTTCCTTACCGAGGACCAGCATTAGGCCCCTTGGCCTTCTCGGTCCCCTTAGCCCCAGTCCTTGTCCATAGTGTGCGGTGTGGTGTAGGAACTCTTCCTCATTTACGATGGGTTACCCGCCGCGCCGTACACATTCCTGGATGAAATGCCTCTCATCGTCCAACATGACGTTAAACTGTGCTTCTAGAACTACGTGTGGTTTCATTCCCACCCTTGTGGGATACGTAGGACCACCTGAGCATCTAGTTTTCAGGTCCATCACCATCTCTTTGGAGATCCCACGATCTCTCGGTCGCCTCGGTCTCTTGTAATGTCCCTCCCCACGGGGGGATATATAGGTGTGGTACATGGTTATTGGAACCATTCCCCCTTCTCCCAGGAATCCACCATTTTTTGGAACCTCTCAAATTGAGCCATTTGACCCTTTCCAGTGGTCCGCTAATGTGCTCAGAGTACTCTGTTCTAGGACCTAGAGTGTCATATTCATCATAGGCAAGTTTCGTCCACTTGTAAAGCTTCATGCTCCCTCCCATTTTGGACCCCATTATCTTTCACACCCAGAGGGACCCCTAAGAACGGCTTGGATACAAAGCCTATGTTCTCTATTACCATCACAGTCCAATGCCCACGAGGGTTTCAGACAAAAAATTGATACAAATCCATTATTACGAACATGGATAGTGGTCGATGCTCATTTGTTTCCCCCCATTTTAGGCTAACACGACAAGATGCTGTGTTGCGAACATGGTCAGTAGTAATCCTCAGTCGTCACACCGACTCCTTCAGGCCTAGAATGTTGTTTTCATGATTCACATTATGTTCCACCCCATCGTGTCAAGGTGGAATCTCGACACTCCTTGCACTAACCCTCAGTGCACCTCCACACATCAGACGGACAAAGCTACGTGAGAGCATCTCTTGGGGATCCCGCGATCCAAGCGCTAAGATTATATTCTTTGGTTTTATCTAAGGACCATGCGCAGCTTGACCCTCATCCCCATGGGAAAAGAGGAGTCACCCAGAAATTTCATTTTGGGCCCAGCTCAGCTGGAAGCTAGTGTCTCTTGCCCCACAATTGTGGACCCTCGTCGACTCCTTGGCCCGAGGTTCCTCTCCCGGAATCGCGCGCGATGATAGTATGAGGTTATGTATTCATCTATGTCGGGTATGCCTTATCACATCGTGCGTATTCCCCCCAGGTCCTAGTCATACGACATTAAACTGTGCTGGTTGGTCCTACCACACGACCATAAACTATGATGATATCGTCCTGGCCGCATGAAGAAAAACGACACTGCATTGTGGTAACCTCCCCATATGGGAGATCACATTTGGTATTGGGAAATTACCATACCATTTTTTAACTCCTGTATATGGATTTATTGTTGTGGCCATGCTAGGAATTTCTACCCTAGGTCTGTCTCTCCACAAAAGAAAAACCCTTACCTTCAAGAACAAACAAGATACATCAAATACCACTTCTTTTGGTGTGAGGGCTAGACACGCACACCTCTTTCATCCTTTGTGTAGGTACCATGTCGTGTCATGCCACCCTTAAAGAACTATGTATGACATTATTTTCATCTATAGGAGATACGTAGATGTGCCTGGACACTTCCCCACAAGACCAGCCAAACTTTCGTGTTCAGTCCCTTGACCTAAACACTTCTCCAAGGAGCACATGGTGAGCAGGACCTTGTCCACATTCACGTCGGGTTTCGCAACCGCTTTACCATGTGTCTCCCACTTCCCTTAATCTATGGTCCGAGATTTAAGACCTTAAACTAAGATAATTTCAAGAACTATGTGTGGCTAGATTCTCATCCTTATGAAGTGCGTAGGAACGCCCAGACATTCTGCCTTGGTTCCAGCCCTAGGGATTACCAAACCTCGTCCCTCCTCACTATCGGCCCCTTGGGCTGACTTCCTTGGGAGTTGTGTAACTGCATCATCTACCCAAAATAAGTCTGGCATGCCCCATAGTAATGTTGGGAAGCAACAGATCTCTAGCCAGAGAGGTCATGTCTAGATAATGGGATGATCTGTGACCAGATTAATACACCTGCCTAAGGCACCTCCGCCATGGTGGTGCAATCTTGGAAGTGTTGGATTATGTTCGAACAAACCACCGCTCCACATTCCACGCTTTTCATCCCCTTTATTCTGATCTTCATCCTATTTCATGTTTGATAGGACCCCCCTAACAATATGGATGCTTGACCCTTGGTCCACCTACTGTAACGGTGTGGATGATAGACCCTTGGTCCGCCTATTGTAACAATATGGGTGATTGAACTATGGTCCGATTGCTATCCCAGGACAACGTTCCAGAAGACTAGTCATGTTTTATTGGACCCCCTAACAGTATGTATTCTCGACCTATGTTCTGCCTACTGTAACGATATGGATGATAGTCCTTTGGTCTGCCTATTGTAACAGTACAGATGATTGACCTATGGTATGCCTGCTGTCATGGGCCAACGTTTTGGAAGACTGATCGACGATGTTTGAGTTAGGCCCCATGTTGTGAACATGGTCAGTGATCAATCCTCATTTTTTGTCCCCATTTCAGGCCAATGCGATATGGATGCTGTGTTTCCGCCACAGTTAACAGTTATCCTCCATCATCGCGCCCCCATAGTGTTCAGAATTTGGGTAACGTGATTCTCATTTTTCATCTCCCTATGTTCGGATGGATTTCAATGCCCCCAGCATTGCGCCACTCCTATGTCAGAACACATCGAGGAGACGATATATAGATCAGTCTAAGGTCCCCTCATCAGAAGTCCATTGCCGATTTCGGATGCCTGAAGCCTGGTTGACGCCCCACAGTCGGACGAAATGATATCATGATCATCCTTTGTTTCTCAGATTGGGTGCGGCCCTCATGACCTTAGGGGTTAATTGTTATTCATTTCAGTATTATGGTTGAGAATATTAAACCAAAGGTATAGGTAAATAGATTGGTCCATACATTGGATCGAAATATTGATTTGTGAAAAAAGTTCATGAGATGGCCAAAACATAGCCCTTAAGGATCAGCGTGCAGGATTGATCTTTCCAACATTGTTACCCTTTGTCTGGTAGGCTCTAGGACTTCATCTCGCTCCCTGAAGACTCTCTCTTCATCAGCAGTCATAGGGAAAAGTTTTCCAATCCTTGCTTGTGCCTGTGCCCATTCTGTTTGAAGTACTATCATCTAGTGACTCGCCTCCATCAGTTGTTCTTTGGCATCAGCCAGCTGGGCCGTCAGTTTCTCCATGAGCTCAGAGCATGTTACAATGAATAACTTATTCTCTGCCTCCTGCCCATCAAGTCGTCGGAATTCTTGCTCTGCCATCAGAAATGCTTGGGTGCTCACCGATCTTTCCCGACACCGGGCAACATAAGTGCGCCGACTGCTCTCACGTATTTTCACTGCCATGGAATCAAGGACCGTCAGATGAAGGCATTGAGCATCAGCCCCTCCGGCACACAGGAAGATTATCCAGGTCTGGAGTGATCCTATCCACCTCAGCCAATCCTTCAGAGGATGCTTGAGAAAACGTTGGATACACTTCCACCATTTAGTCCGTGTTATCCGGATCTCCTTGGCCGCTTCCGAGTCTAAATCGTCTATCTCCTCGGGATCAGTTGGCCGATATGTAGGAAAAACAGCCAGAAGGTCGGCAGGAGGATCTTCCTCGGGGATGACTTTATGGGGAATAAGATTCTCAATGTCCGGGAAACCTTCCTCTCTCACCCCGATAGCGGCGGTGCCTGCGTTAGCTTCCATCCTCGCTCCAATAACAGCACCTCTAATGTCCGCCGCCCCCTGCTCACCAATTTCTGGGGCCAACTCAGTTTGGGATGTATGTTCTGAATGAGGTTGTATGTCCGCCACTAGTCTAGTCACGGACGGCCTGGGCTCAGCAGCCCGACGAGCCTCCAACGCCGAGATCATTGTACAAGGAGAATCCTGATTAGTTGGGTTTTCTGTCAGTAATCATTTAGTAGAGAAGAAGTGGGCTAACATAAACCCAGAGCGTCAGCCTCCGGTGTGCTGGAAGCTACATGAGTTGTCATGGAAGGAGACCCCTCTGCGCTTGTTAGTTCGATAATGGGTGTCGAAGCCCCATATTTTACCATTGGCGCCTCCCCTCCTTCCACTATTAGGGATGCCTAATCATCACCTATGTTCTCTTGAGTGAGATGGAGAAATGGATTAGAAATTTTAGAGGAGAATGGAAAAGGGAGGAGGATGGATAAGGATAGATATAGACCTCGAGTATATCGGTTATGTCAAGATCAGAGTCGACAATCTTGCCTCTCTCCCGGAGACTCCCATGGTAGGTCGCCCCTACGACCTCTCATATTCGGGCTCTCCTTCTCCTTCATCTTCTCCTTCATCTTCTCCTTCTCCTTCATCTTATCCTATTTCCTTCTCTCCCTTTGACTCCTCCTCACTGTCGCCTTCTCCTGGCGGCATCACTTTTGGATCATGCTCTTGCCTGATCATCACATTCACCAGGAAAGGTGGATCTGCACGCTGACCCCTTTGGCGCGTGTATGTGTCCATGGCTGTAAGATATCCATGCCACCGATGGATATTTTTTCTATCGGTAACTCAAATGAGCCTGACCTCTGGTAGGTGGATCTCATCCTACATTATCTTCTGCCAAATGGATTCAATACTCATTGATTGCTACAGAGTAATCCAAGACGACCACAATGACCTGAAAATGGAATCATGGGAAGGTTCAAGAAGGTATCATATCTGCTTCCCGGGCAGCTCTCTGGCCGCCTTGTGTGACACCCCTCTGGGAAACGAGATCGCAACGACACCATGTGATGTCCCCACTATTGAGGTCCCAGTCTGCGCAGGCCTCACTGCTTGATACGCCCCTGGTCACCCCTTCTAGCGGCACCTTGCCTACTATCTCGTCTTCTAGGTTCCACGCGAGTAGTATCGAGTTTCCGGACTCGCTTGCATAAAATCCCCTCAGGGTACTCAATATTCCAGTGTTCGGCATACTCGGTCGATAGGACAGCGTCGACCCTAGTGGGAGGAAGGGTAATAATGTCACCAGAGACATAAGTGGTGAACATTAACCACATATGGCGAAGGACGCAATGATTCTTGTCCTCCCATATATCTATTAATAACTTCTTCAACATTCGATGGAGGCACCCGGACTGCCTGGAGAATTGGGGCGGCACGTAAGGCATGAAGATGATCTTCCCATCAATCCAAGCTACAAGAACCCCACCTCTGATGCTCTAGAAATATTATTGCTGCTCTAGTGAGCCTTACCCAATTTCCACCCTCTGGCCAACCGGGGTGGGGAAGGTTCTGAAGTTGAAATTGGTGTGGTTACCGATTCAGATCCTTACCCCTTCTTCGTTGAGCATCATTGGTGAAACCTCGACAATATTCAGGAGATATGGATGCATGACATTTCATGAAGGACAAACAACATTCGGGAAGGTGTATCTGCCAAGATGAGCCGCCACCTCGCCGTGAACGATCTAGAAGGGGACACACACCCTCCTAGGCAACCCCCCTCGTGAGATTCAACCTAGGATGGCATACAGAGAAGCCAACATAAGGAACCCTAAATTGATCCTTTTGTTGGCGACCACGGTGCCCTCCATAACCAGTGTTACTCAACAAACGCCCATTCTTGCATCCCGCACCGGCAAGAGCCAGTCGCTCAGGAATGTGGTGAGGAACCCAGCATATCAGATGTTCGGTTCGCGAGCCTCAATAACATGGTAGCCCCATGATTGGTATTTCCCCGCCACCATGGTCCTCCAGTACGATCCATTCTTGCTCCTTTGAGCCGCGGTTGGGCATCGTTTTCCCCGTCACAGCATCTTGATCGTTGGGCCCTTATCCAAGAACTGGCTGAACAAGTCCTTGTAGGCGTTGTCCTTCAAGAAATTCTTAACTTGCAGCCTCTCCTTGGCCAGATCCAGCAGGTGCCACGTCCGCATGGGGGTCTGTGACCTGTCTTCCTAGGTGTTCATTGGAGGAATGAACTCGTCGTATTGGTAGCCATCTAGTGGGATACCTCTAATGCAGTGAATGTCCCAGAGGATGATTCCAACTTCCCCATGGTGAAGATGGAATGTGTTGGTATCAGGGGACCATTGGGTAAATAGCTCCGGCCGGAGTTCGGGTTGATAGTAGAATTCGAATTGCGACATCCACACTGCCTCGGACAGACCAATGTGCCAAATCTCGGACCCGAATTCTTTGCATGTATGGAAAACCTAGTATGCCCAGGCCCACTCACTGGTGATGCTGCCTCCAGAATGCAGGTCCCAATCTTGCATACATCCCTTAGTATTGTCCGTGATGCTCTAATGGAATGTGCTTGCGTAGAGGGATGGAGAGATTTC
Source organism: Viscum album (assembly GCA_963277665.1). Taxonomy (NCBI): domain Eukaryota; kingdom Viridiplantae; phylum Streptophyta; class Magnoliopsida; order Santalales; family Viscaceae; genus Viscum; species Viscum album. Next base: position 268,730,530 of record OY728142.1, on the reverse strand, counting down.
CTCAACATGATCACCCCTAGCAATGGTTCTGGTCCTCAGGTTCAGGACATACACATCCATGTGTCTTGTCACTCTGGTAGGATGACCATTTATGGTGATGTTGTAATGGGTAAGGTTGTCCTCCCGGGTCACCCATGACCGCGGTGTGTCCACCTCGAATCCCGAAAATGGTATCTCCTCCAAGATGCCGAAGTTCTCGATCGGAGGGTTGTTGGACAGAGGATACTCTTTCTGGGTAGGGGTCAGCAGGTTGAACAAGGTAAGTTTGTCGGAATCAACCGCCTTGGAGCCATAAAACTCTTCATTTTCCGCTATTTCAGCTCTACGAGCAGCGGATTCCCATCATAGACTTGGTTCGCAGCCATCTTGAGTTCTTTGAGAGTTGTGCGAAATACAGAGGGGTTGCGTGAAATCAAAAATAGTTGCACGGAATTTGGATCTGTGCCACAAAAATCCAGAGGAGGGTTCCAAATCCTAACTGTCGGCGCGAAATATCCTGAGTTTGCGCGTAAATACGGCTGAAACTCAAAATGAATTCCGCGCTAACACTGTGTGTTTTCCACGCTGTCTCCAAGGCAATTACGCATGAGAGAGCTCGAAGCCTATCGCGTGGAAAACCATGAGTACGGAGCATGGAACCCAATGCCCCGTTTATATGGGAGGGGTCAGGGTTCTACCCCACATGGAAAGAGAATTCCACACTGAACTAGAGTTTTGCACGCCCCGTTTTCTTTTTCATGAAAAGTTCCCACAAAATCCACATCCTCGGCATTTCGGCACTTCCCTCGTAATCCGATCACTGCGACCTCTCGCTGATCCAATTCCTAGGGATGTAATTTGTAGATGCTGAAAATAGTCCATAACTCCTAAAGGAAGTTTCGAAATGACGAATCGAAGTCATATTTGGACCCGGAGTCTCGGTTGAGAGGGCCCGGATGTGCCGTGCGAAATAAAGGTGGATGTGCACGAAAAAAGGTTGGCCGCACGGAAGGAGTCTGGGATTTGCAAAAGGTCCCTGGCTCTGGTGCACAATTTTGCGTGCTCGCCCCAAGTGGTGCCCGTTTCCACACTGTCGTCTCTGGCACCCAATATTTCGCGCACCGCCAGGATTCCGCGACGCTAGGTGCCTTTAAATAGAAGGAGACCTCTTGAATTTTTTGGGATGCCGAATTTAAACCGGCTCTAGTGCGGGTAATAGGACTCCCCCGCACGCAATAGGACATTCTGGTATTCACTCTTTTCACACAATATTGCCCAGGTATCCTCCTTTGCCCGTAGTCCCACTGGGTTTGATAAAATTCCAAACCCCTCAGGGTTCGTCTGTTGCGTGCAATCTCTCCCATTTCGTGCAAAATGTTCCAATTGCCCGCCATCCCTTCGCAGAGTCCGGCCTTTGATTAGGATTCAACTATTTCTACTTGCGCGCAATTCACCTCCTTTGCGCACGCTCCTCCTAGGTGCGTGAAATCCACCATCCCCCAATTACGCGACATCCCAGTGTTTTGCGTGCAAATATCTTCTTTGTGCGCAATCCCCTAGACACCTCACCTTGAAGCCCCTCAGGTGCCTCCCTGTGTAGGCGCCCGAGGTCCTCCATACCGGGCATGTGTGCGATGCGTTGTTTTCCCGTACAGCCTTCCAAGCTCGTACGAGGTAACCTCAGGGTCCCTTGGGCATTGTTTCCAATTACGTTTCTTTATCTCATGCTCCTTCGCATAGGCACGCTAATCGTTATTTCTTCTTCGCAGAGCCATGCTAACATGGACCCCTCGATGGTTTTCCCTGTGGCCCTCCATCTATAAGGCCTTGTCGATGCCTTTCCACCCATAAGGGGTAAAGGGTGTCGGTTTTGTATGTCCTAGGGGTGTGGTGTGATCCAACCTCGTCCGAGCTGCATGAAATTAAATTGACATGTGCTTCGTCCTCAACACATGACGTTAAACTATGATCTGATCCCATGCATCTCACGTAGGGTCCCCCGAGCTCGGACATTTTTATGCCACTTTTCTCCACAAAAATGGAGTCATCCTCACATGGAATGATATCCTCCCTTTCGGAGTGTAATTTGTCCATGTGGGAAGGGTTGCCTCAGAGTGTAAGCACCAAGCCTCTCTTGCAGAAGGTAGCACCCATGCACCTCCGTACTTCCCACCGCCAAGGCTAGGGGAGGGCATGATAGGGAATGAGGCATATCCTTTTTTCGGTCCAAAATCCCTCTCCCTCTGCGCCTTGTCGCATTCAGGCCTCCATATTGGAGTAAGTCCCGGCACCATGGGCCGCTCAACGGGTAAGTTCGTCTTCATTTCTCATGGATGCACCCTTTACGGCGTGATCATCTGGTCCCTACTGCCTCTTGTTTCTCACACCTAGCATGACTCGCGTGGGCTTAGAGTGAGCATCAAACATGACATCCTCTTATGGGCCACCTCAAAGCGTAAGCCCTATACCGGTGAACTACGAGGACTTTGATCCGTGCTAAGGCATGGTACGTACATTGCCTCCTCGAGGTTCAATCCCACCACCCAGTCGTTCCGACCTCTTCACTTTGGTTCACCAACTCCGTGGGGAAGCCTCCATGAGTAATCCCCAAATGTTGGCCCGCTTGACATTAAACAATATTCCCTCGTCCTACATGACGTTCAACTGTATGTCGTCCCGCATGACGTTAAACTTTCTCTCGTCCCGAATGACGTTAAACTGTCTGCCTCATCCCACATGATGTTAAACTGCACCACCCAAACTATGTGGAATTTGATCCATGCTAAGGCATGGTACGTAGGAAGCCTCTACGAGGATCAATCCCACCACTCAGTCATTCCGACCCCTTCGCGTCGGCTCGCCAACTCTATGGGCCGCCTCCGAGTGTAATCCCCCATATCCATCCATTATGGACCGCCTCCGAGTGTAAGCCCCAAATGCCCCCATCTCGCATGACGTTAAACTTTATACCTAAACTAATGAGACTTTGATACATGTCATGTCATGGTACGTAGGAAGCCTCCATGAGGTTCCAGCCACTCCCCATTAACTTCATCACCCATCCTGATTCATACCCATGTCGCCACATCCCGGTGGGGATCATTCCACCTCATTCCACTCCACAGTATCATGGATGCCGTCCATATGCTGGCCCCAACATCAGAGTTCCCTTCAGGGGTTCCTTTTATCCGATCCACTCTCAGTGTTCTGATTAGTTCATTATGTCCCTACTGGACGTTAAACTTAGGGCATACCCCGTGTTAAATATGGGAAGATGAGGAAAAACTCAGATACATGCCTATGGCCTGCCAATTCTCTGCGTTCGATGTGGGATACCTCAGGCTTTCGCGCCCTCAAGAAACCCTATTATAAGGGATATAAGACAGTCATGTCAATCCCCCAGCATCAAGACATGACAATGACACCCTAGCGTGACCATTCTCCTCACCGAAGGTTGCTTCCCTGACCAGACAACTTGAAGCATCTTGACGGAAGCAACATAATTAATTGGTATCCATGAAGACATGGCACCGAGAATGAGATTCATGAATACGTCATAAATCTATGAGTGAGACCTGGACTAGGTGACGAGCTCTGAGGAGGAATCCACGGAAGGAAGAACTGACATCCCATCATCCTGATTATGATCAAGGACCATACTTCCCTAAATAAGGAACAGATGCTGCCCGCCATTGGAAAGAAGGAATGTGGGGCCCCAAGTCGTGCATCCTCCCCTGCTTGACGGATGTGCACGCACGCCCCGATGAAAGCGTCAGAAACAGTCTCAATTCTTTTGAGCACCCAATAACTAAAAATTTGAAATCATTTTGTCTATTTAGTATGATGTATCTACAACATATGACATATATTTAAGAATAAATTCATAGAATCTATATATTATCATTATAGTTGGTAAATTTTATAACCTTTTGATATGACCTATAATATATAAAAATTACCATGTAAATAGTGGAGGTAGAAGTATCAACACTATTATAGTTGTAATAATAACGTGTTCATACCAAGGTATATACATGTAATGTAAATATAACAACATAGAGTAGTTGGGTCTTTGGAGCCCACTCAAAATACATACAACTCACTTTTATTAGAATCAATTCAACTAATTTACCTCTCAGTTTTGAATATATCGTTCTTAATTCAACCTATATAATTTTGAGGTTGGCCAATAATACTTCCTTCATGACAGATCGCAGTGGGTCCCATGCCATGACTCACCAAGACCTTATCTAATAGGCCAAGGGCTACTGACTAGTGCGGATTAAGAATATCACTAACATGAGTGGCATTTCATATTTACTTTTATGAATGAACACATCTCCATGACAATAAAATATTGAAATGTAAAAACCAGTAAGTAAAAAAATTCATGCATAATACAATATCCCCAAACCAAAGAAGGATAGAATGTAATTTAGTGTAAATTGGGAAAGTACAACCCCACAATAAGAAGTCTATATCAAAATTCTAACATGTAATAAAAAGGTACAGTGAAAACTGCATCAATGACACATGAACACACCTTGATCAATCCAGTATCACAAAGCACCATATGGTCATGATATAATAAAGAATCCATACAAAGGTTGATCATATGATAAAGCAATGAAATGTGTGGAGAAATACCATACCACAATTAGTATAATAACAATCAGTAGGACAAACTGAAACCACAAAGAAATACAACAAAGGAAAGATACAGTTAACTCTACATACGTATATGTCTACTACACATATAACAAGAAAATACAAATATACTCAGATAAGAAACATAGTTTATAGGTAAGTAACAACCACCATATACCAAAAATATAAATTCAGCTTAATTATTATATGAAACACTCATCAGGGAGAACACACTCCTGCGTCTGATAAAAATAATGAGGTCCATTAGAGAGGTATTTATCATCGGGTCTCTACAAGTGAGAGATACACTGATTGATCTGAATAGAGATATGATACAGTAGATAATGGACATAGCTTGGGCCCTGTGGTGATTCCAATAACTCAATCTATATTGACCCTCCATGTTGAGGATCAGTACCTATATAGTGTGGGTTATGCCGACCCCAAAAATCTACTTAGATGACGAGGAATAAATAAGCGATCCTGCTCGGGGCCTCTTAATAGATTCCAAAGACTCTATACCAGAAGGCCTAATTATGGGTTCATAGTCCTAAGAGTAGGAAATGAATCGTAAATACCTTCAGGGTAATTATTATGAGAATGAACGATAAAAAAACTTTTCCATTACACGGAGGAAAAGAAAATCAATCCATGTAGAATGGGGTACACAAGGTGTAGTAGGGTCACACGTTGTGTCTCTTTTCCTTTGGTACTACCCATGTAGAATGGATCGTGTCATTACAAATTGTGTCATGTAGAATATGGGTACATAATTCATAGTAATGATTACATGTCGTTTCCTTCCATCTAAGGTCATCCCATGTACTTTGATTGTGATCCAGTAGACAGTGTCAGCCCGTGTGTCCTAATCCGTGATCTAGCACACTTGGTAGTCAATGTAATTAGTTCAAGCCATGTCGTGTGGGGGTTTACATGCCTTTTAGGTAACCCATTTACTCCAATGCTTTTATTTTTACCTCCCATGTTCACTCCAATTCACTCATTGATGAACACATTCCATATATTCGAGACAACACCTCATGTGTATCAGATTTTTTAATAAATTAGTGTTCTTTGTCCACTAACACCAATCGATCTCTGGATCTTTCTTCAGTGCTCTGTCCACCACAAAAAACTAGTTCAATGGTTAGTTTTTATATCTAACACAAAATCGATAGGATTACGTCCTTCATACGGCTCCAAAAATGTGGTCGTAGTTTTTCTACGTCATTGTTGAAGAATGTGGATACCGAACCAACCGTTATTCGATCCGACGACACACCCACCATCACACCTCTGTCGAGTTTTCGTGATATCAGATCTATAGTTTTGGATCATTAATCCTTGAGTCGAAGGCCCACAGATAGTTTTATCAATTTTGGGGGATGAGAAAAAGAATACACTTAAGGATCATATGAAATCATTGGAGACAAATCCACAAGGAACAAAACTAACGAAATAACATTGTCTAATGTACAGTCTGGCCTCGATCAATTACTATAATAATGATGATCAAATTAATAACAAATATCTATAAACAAATCCTGATAAAAACCTTAAATAATATCCCATCCTTTAATTACAATCAATCCACCAGCTAATCTAATCATCTATTAATCTGTGATCATCATAAGAATCAAGAACGGGAATGAAAAATTTAAATAACTCATCCTACCTTTATTTGGATCTCATTATTCAATGTATTTCTCACCAAAATGTCTCCATTAGAGATATCAACCTAGAACATAGTTCTTTGATCTATGATATGATGTTCTGTCATCGCCAACCGAAAGGAATCTTCATATCTCTCTCTCAAGGGACTCCTGAAGATTCCTGTGTTATGATCCTAAACCTTGATCACTTCCAAAGAGATTATTAAAATATACCCATCACTACATCGATGGGCTGATGATATGAAAACAAAAATAAGATTTAACAGTTTTTTTAATTCTTTTAAAACAATTGGGATGACTTTCTATAACTGAACTATGCTGAAAAAAGTAAGGTCGCGCCTTGGGTAATGATATTTTTTGTTACACAACAATGTCCTCAGTTTTATGATCCAAGAATCCATTTAAAATTTATACCACTATTTAGGACAACTACATGTGCAAGATATTTAATATTTTAAAATTATTCATTATATTTTTCTAGGCACTCTGAGCCTCAGAATCGCAAGCTGTTGTAGCCCCTAGACTTGAATTTAATATATATCATATATTCAAAATAATATTCAAAAATATGAGATATTACAACTACATAACATAATTATAAAAACAATGATTCTAAAATACCACAAATAATCAAATATAATTTAATATGTTCCCATAGAATACAATATATACACAATATATGAAAAACATTTCCATAATTATATATCATTAATTAAGAATCTATCAGTTTCAATTAACGATATCCTTTGAAATGTTTACATAAGGATATCTAAGCTGGTTATATCCAAATCCATCATAATATTTCTTAATTATAATATGAGATAACAAATGTGTATACCCCAAGAGTGTTAAAAAATGTGTGTAGTTAAGAAGATTTTTCATACCTTTGGTGATACTATATATTTAATACCCAATATTCCCTTTATCTATTTGTTATCTGATGGTGCATATGTTCTAGATTTGGTACAATTGTGTAGTTTACATAAATATTATAATATTCATGGATAATCAAATAATATCTACTTTACCAAAACATTAGGATATTATCCAATATATATAAATATACCATTAAATTATCTCGAGTGTTTTCACTAACATTATATTATTTTAATCCCAAAATATAATGTTTATTATTACATAAATCATAATTCACATACTATTCAATAATGTTGTATATACCTTCGAAACTTTGATAAAACCTATTATATATACCCTGAAATTTTCCTAAACAATCTTGAATATACAAAGTTATCTAAACCCAACACTAATACATTATATGATATCACAAACCCATGATCATTGATCTAGTGTTCATAAAAATATATTTTACATAATATCTTCATTTCCTGAAATAAATTCCATTACATAATTCTCCCATAATTACATGACATAAAGAAATAATGTATTATATATATTTTTAATTCCATTTAGTTTTAAATATTTAAATAATTATGAAAAAATGTAAACTAAAACATCTCATTTCTTTCACAACTAATTTTTATTTTTTACAAATTATGAAATGAATTCGTCTGTATGAAGTATTCAATAAATCTTCAAAATACTCTATATATATTATAATGTTTGGAAAAAAAATTGTAATTATATTTATCTGAATAGAGTAAGATGGAATCATGAGAAGGGAAAAGCTCAAACACTCACTGAAGAAAAACATCAAACTAATGTAATTGTGGTACAAAAAATGTATAAATATTATGGGATGAATAATTTAACAATATGAATCTACAATAAACTAAATCTGGGTGAATTTTAATTCTATGAAAAAACATATGTATTGATAAAACTAATTTAATGCAGATTGAATACATAATATTAGAAATCAATAATATTATTTCAATAAATTATTCCAATAAAATAAACTGTTACGTGTAAAGGAATAATCTAAAACCCAACAAGTTTTCTCTCATTTGACATGTTGGCGCCTTTACGATCTATATAATTCATCTCCCCACCCATCACATGTTTTATTGATGTGTAACAAAAAATATCATTATAATGAGTTTATTGATCATAAATACATAATCAACCAATATATGTTTTATATATTTGAAAATATTTTCAATAGATTTACCAATATTTGGGAAAGATATATTATGATCATAACCCATTCATTGTATGAGGATGGATGATCAAAAAAAATAGTAATATTTCCAAATATAATCTATATTGTAATAATAAATTATGAAATACCAATTATTTTCCCCAAGTTAATTAATAATCCTTTTTTCAAGGAGAAAATCCTCTGATCTAAATTTGAAAATTGAGATGTTCACCCCATATAGGGTAATGATAATATTATTAATTCAATATAGGAATAACATAATCATAATCAATCTAGAGATATAATGTGGATGAATCTAATAGAACATATCCCTTTTGAAATAAATAAATCATATTAGAGAGTTTACGTAAATAAAAAACACCCTTTCAAAAATAAATATTTCATTATTTTCCTAAAGTAATATATCATGAATTGAATCATATGATACGAAATGTTAAATTTCCAAAATAAATATATAAATATGTATATTGTTAATGAAAAATCTAGAAATATAAACACAATTATTGTAAATACTTTTGATATGGATAATGTTAATGGACGTAAAAGCATAAAACATTTTTAAAACAAAATTAAAATTGATGTGAAATACTGATTTAAATGTTTCTTTGAAATGGTAATTTTTTAAAATTTGTTGTGAAACCAATTGAAAACATTAATTTTAAAAATAATTTCCTATATTACATTCTTGAAAAGAAATAAATATTATCTTATATAAATAATGATATGATGAAGTAGCAGGGGAATGTGAATGGGGAAAAGATTATTTTTTACAATAAACTATTTCATAAAAATCAAACATGGAGAATTTATAAAAATTTAATTTTTATTAAACAATTATTACCCCCAAGAGTATTATAAAATACAATAAAATAAAATTCTTTGGTTTTAGAATCAACGTTTTGAGATGGAATGTCCATGTGGTAATATTATAACTCAAATAAAGGATATTTGTGTTATCAATATCCCTTATAAGAAATAAACACCATGAATGATAAACCAATTGATGGAGGGTTTATGTGGTATGTAATGACCAGTGTTTTGAACCGGAGTAAAACCCGAAGCAATTTGAACATTTTTATTACTCAACGGGTTGTTTTTAAAACTGAGCATCAGAATGGAATTATGAAAGTTGGAACGCTTTGTGGTTTTTGTTTTGTGCTTCGGTGAGGGACTGAAGTGTTTCCCAAATGACTCGGCTAGTTTTGTAAGTGCTGGACCCGAGTTTTTAAAGGTTAGAGGAAGGCGTACGGAAGGCGTACCGTGTGGCCCAAACCATGCGGCTTAAATCCGGGAGACAGAGGAGTCCGCATGGCCTACTCAATGTTTCCCCAAACCGTGCGGCCAGCCCGTGCGGGGTGTCATGGGTGTCCAGTGGGGTACACATGTTTGGCGCATAGTATTCCAAACCGTGCGGCCCAAGCCATGCGTCGTGCCCTGTTTTGGGTTTTTGAAACATTTAAAATGAATTTAAAATAAAAATAATTTTAAAAATAAAACCTATGCCTAAACACTCTCCCTCACTCTCACTCAGGCCGCATGACACAGTGAGGGGCTCCCCGTGAGCTGCATGATGCCCCCTCCTACGGCCTCCTCCTTCCTCCATTTTCTTTGGATTTTCTCTTGGTTTCTTCTCCAATCCTCTGTTTTGAGGTTCTATTTATCCTATCCTCTTGTTTTCCGGCTGGATTTCAGCCTATCCGTCGACCCGCGGGATTCATCCGAACCCTAGGTGCTGGGGGTTTCTTGATTCTTGTATTTCGTTCATTCTTGGGTTGTGCCAAGGTTGTCTCGGGACCCATGGGTTCATGTTTGGTCATCCGTCGCTGAAGGCGAGGTGGATACGAGCGGTTTTGGTTGTCGGCATTGGTTCGAGGTAAGGGTTTTCCCCCTAATTTGTTTCTCAACAGCTAGATTGGTTTCCTAAAGTGTTTTAAAGTGTCCCTGAATGTGTGTGAAGATGCATATTCTTGTGGGGGAGTAGCAGCGGCTATTTGATAGAAAGTTCCCATAGCCGGATTGGATGTATGGATCCACCTTGAGGTAGTATCCCTCTCCTTGCCTATTTAATTTAATGTAAAGTATTAAATATTTTAATACTGCTTTTTCATTAGTATTATAATGCTGCAAATCCAGTTTTGATTAGACGCTGCTTGAAAAATAGTGTGAAATGCAGGATAAGATAAAATGGATGCTTGGTCACTAAACTAAAGATTTAATAATAAAACTCCTCGATCAGAGGTGCGCTGTCTTCAAGATAAAAAGTATTTATGGACTTTTTATGCTTTCTTTCTAGATTGTTATAGTTCCTCTTTGATGCTATGTATGTTAACATTCCTTGTTGAGACAAATAGAATGATATGTCTACGATACTTTTGTTTGGGTTAATTTTCCATGTTAGGAAAATTGAGTAAGACGGTAACCTTAGTGGGATGACTTAAGACTAAATGACTTGTTACCTCTAGAAGGTATCAAAGGGTTAAAGAATGATAAACGCATCCTTTATGATGGAATGGTGAGACTAGGAAGGAACAGAATAGGGTGGTATGAGCACGCTTTGGAATAACGTAATATGCAGACTTATGTTAGTAAAAAGAATATGTGAATATCTTGATTTAGATACTTAATATGTGTTGCCATAAATATGAACGTGAATGTGTTCGATTATGTGTATGAGGTATGATTCTTTGAATGATTATGCGGTAATTCCATAATTAGTACACTATAGACTTGTTTTTATTATGATTACCCACATGCTGACGCCACATAATGAAAGATAATAATGTTGAGTGCATGCTGAGGCCACCTAGTGACAGAAACGTGGTTGGATGGGAGGCAGTTATACCCCATGCCAGTGTGACAGTACATGTCTAGAAAGAAGGCATTATTACCCCTTTCCAGTTGACTTCTATTGATGATTACATGTCTAGATGGCAGGCAGTTATACCCCATGCCAGTATTATGAATGTGACAGATGGAAAGCAGTTATACCCCATATCGTTTGAATGAATGTGATGGAAGGGAGTCATTCTAACACCTTACCAGTTGACTTCTGTTGATGATTACATGTCTGGATGGGAGGCAGTTATACCCTATGCCAGTATTATGAATGTGATAGATGGGAAGCAGTTTTACCCCATACCATTTGAATGAATGTGATGGAAGGGTGGAATTCTTACCCCTTGCCAGTTGACTCATAGGGATGAGAGGCATTCTTACCTCGTGCCCATTAATCACGATTAAAGGGTGGGAGGTATTCTTACCCCACACCGTCTATGATCTAAATTCATATATATATATATATGGTGACATGATCAGGATACATTACTGGCAATGAGCCAAAGCAGGTATAACCGTCAGGTGTCCCTTGGGGACCTGGACGGGTGTTATTTACTTATGTAATTCTATTTACTTATTTATTCATTCCTCATCACTATTTAATTGTTGTAAACTGTCTGGATAGGGTTTGACATTGGTGGTGTTGGCCTACTAAGATTTATATCTCACACCCTACTTGGGCCGCCATTGCACTATGGTAGCTGAGTAGACTTTCTTGTTTACAGGACCTATGTTGTGTGTTGTACTATTTGTACATGAGGAGTTATGAGAAAAAGACCATACAGGAGCTTGGGATGATCAGGGGAATGTCATCAGGCTTTTCTGTCCTTTATTTTTTGTATGGTTTGTGAAGCATGCTGTATTGATTCCTGATTTTATAATTGTATCATCATCTATACATGCATGCATTGTAAACTGGCATTTTCCATGTTTTATAAAATGGTTATTACCTATCTTTTTCTTCTACCTTTCTATTGTTTACTACTTCCGCTATTGAATATTATTTACTCAGATAATACTACTATGTTACTCTGATATGAGGGTACAGTCTCCCCACTTTCACATGCCGAGACCCTCGCTGCTAGTCGGAAGCCTGTGGCGTACAGGGAGAAGCACTTGAGGCCATGTGACCCACCGGTCCGGCCACCAGTTCGATGGTAATCCGGGTCGGGGCGTTAGAAAAGATTATCAGAGCTGTTTCTTTTCCTTTCCTAACTGTTTTGGGTTGTTAGATAGGATATTAGGAAAGTTTCAGTGCTTGGATAATATCCATTCTTGGGACTGATCTCCCCACGTACGGGAAATGACCAAGTGGCCAGGGTTGGGAATTATTGTTCATGTTGTTTAATATTAAATTTTATTTTTTTTTCACCTTGAGTGACTATTGTATTTTCTGCTGCTTATTGTTTATGAAATTCCTTGAATTTTACCCTTGGCCTGATATGGAAAAAAAGTTTCATTCCATGCATCATATTAGGCACACTACAATTAACATGTCATTCATGTTCCATGCCATGCAGTTACATCTTAGCTTGCCTATATAATATTCTTAAGTTATTGTATGACATGCTTATGCGTTATAACATACCTCAGTGTTAGCTGCTTGTAGTGACATGCTCTATTTTATATATGTATTTGATGGCATGAGTTGAATATAGTGGTTTCAAATGTGACCGGAGCTAGTTTTTAGTTGTAAGGTGTATGGGCGCCTTATAACTGGGAAAATGTAACCCTTGTATTGGAACTACTGTAAAATGATTATAAGTTTAAAATGATAATGTAAATTGCTTTTGATTAAAAAGGGGATTTGAGTTCCAATTTATAAAGTGTATGGGCGCTTTATCGGTTGGTATATTGCCACCCGTATACCTGGGCCGTTGTATGTGAGCATGTTAAATTCTAGGTTCAAATCTGGTTTTGCAAAAAAAGGGGAGTCAGTTTTCAATCCCTGAAGTGTATGGGCTCTTCATGAGTTGGGAAATGGAAACCTATATTAAATGTAATGTATTTCTGTATTGAGAATTTATTAAATGGAAAATGTTGCCTAATTTTCAAATTGAAAGGTTTTGGATAACTGTTAAATGTTCAACTGGACCCAAGTACGTCAGTTGAAAAGTTTTGTATGAGATAACCCGGCTGGGGTGTTTGATTTTTTTAAAATGAATTGAGTAAATTTATTTGGTGTTGCTTTTCTAAGAACCCAAGATGGATAAAATGGGACCCTCGTAGGTTGCCCTTTGTTTAAATGGTTTTGTTTTTATCTTTTTATTGATAAAGACGGGATGTCTGGGAATGTTTGATGTTCTTAAAAGGAGGTATTTGTGAAACTTGCCTATTTTCTTGATGTGTGGTTGATGTTTTTAAGTGGTTAGAGTTTAAATGGGGTAAACTTTTAAGGTGTTGGTAATGGAAATGGTGGTGGTGTGTTGAAACCCTAGTGTAAGGGGTTGTTTTGAGTTTCTCTTCGAGTTTCCTTATAATGGGACCAGAGGTGTTTCCCGTGGGCGTTGTTTCTTTAGTGGTGTTATGATGATTGGCTTCAGAGCCTAGCAACTTATTTGGCATGACCCGTCGGTAGGGTGAACATTTTACCCTGGTAAGGGGTTAGCCCGTGGTTGGTAGCACCCTTAGCGTTCTAATGCCTTGCTGGTATCGTGGGTTTTTTGAACTGAGTTGTTGTTCGGGTGCCATTTTCTCTTATTGGACTCTTGTTATCCTAATAACTCACTTTTTTGGATGGGTGGTCATTGGTTTTTGACTTTCGTTGAGGCTTTGGTTAATCTCATCAGTAGAGTGGCCCAGAGTTAAAGAATTGTTCCATCCCAATGATCGGGATGGATTTCGAATGACTCTGATGTTTTGACAAACTGGTTTCCTTGTTTTGGATCTTCTTCATTTGTTTAGTGATGTGATTGTGGCGGAGAAGCGTCACACGATCGTTTATGGTGTTTTTGTACTAGCGTGTTTGTGCTCAGCTTGGTTATCCCCTTTCCCTTCAATGACTAGGACAGTCCTAAGGATGGGAAGGAATTGCATCGAATCTGGTAAATGTGTCCTTTCAAATTTAATGGATGCTTCTTAGAATGCCTTTGGAAATGGGTTGGTCAAGTTTGAATTCCACTGAGACGTGTGAGTTTAAAACGCATGGATGTGTCGGCAGGTGAAGCCAAGTCCCTTCCTTGAAGTCGACCAGTTGAGGTTCGAATGTTCATCCTTTTAGTAGTCTGGAATGATTAACTAGAATCTGTTCATACCACTTAGTATATTCTGTTTAGCGACAAACATGTCCCATATCTTGTCCTTGTCTTAGATGCCCTAACAGAGCGTCACTCTTATCCACACTAATTTGTTTAAGCTGTTGGTCTTGATCAAGTGTTTCTCTTTCGGCGTTTCACATGGGATGCATGGATTCTTGTATGGTTTAGTCTTCAAAATGTCATCAGGAGTTGGGTGTAGGCTTCAGTGAATGTGTTTGTGCTAAACGTAAGGTGCCTTGGAGAAAGGATTTGTGAATCTGTTTGAAATACTTTGTCCATTTAATTCGAGCGTTCTTGTAAATATTTAGCTATAGATGTCTTGACGTGGGGTTCTTGTTTCATGTCTGCGGTCTGTGACATACCATTCTCTGGAATGTCGTCAGGTAGAGGCGAGTGTGGATTGTGTCAGCCGATGCCTAATATGAAAAACTAGATCAACATGGGGCTTGAGGTCGATGGAGAATCAACTATTTGATTTGTTTCAAATCATGCTAACATCATCGTGGGAACACTTGGGGCATGCTTTGAAAGTTAATTCCAACGGTGGTTTGAACCGTAGTTTGGAGTTGGTTGATCAATATTAAAAATCTAAGGTGTGAAGTACATGTGGTTGGATGCTAGGTGAGATGACGATGAGTTCGTGTCTCTAGGTAGATGGGCCCGGGAAGAGCCGTCGTGGTGTTTCATTTGGGAAACGAGTGTTGGCTCGAGTTTTGGTGGCTTAAGTGCCGTAAGGTTTAATTGTTTGTTAAGGGTGTGTTGGACGTTTGTGAACACAATGTGTTTGTTTGAACAAATCTTTATGACCGTTGTAGGTTGGGTGATGTGTATGTTGTTCCTGAAGGATTCTCGAGGACGAGAATTTCTATGGTGGGAATGTTGTAATGACCCGCGTTTTGAAACGGACTAAACCCCGAAGGAATTTGAACTTTTTTTATTACTGAATGGGTTGTTTTTAAAACCGAGCATCAGAACGGAATTCCGAAATTTGGAAGGATTTGTTGTTTTGGTTTTGTTCTTGGGAGAAGTCCCAAAGAGTTTCCCAAGTGACTCGGCAAGTTTCAGAAAGGACAGACCCGAGTTTTTAAAGGTCAGTGGAAGGCGCAGGGTGGGTGCACAGTATCTCAAACCGTGTGGCCCAAACCATGCGGTTTAAATCAGGGAGACATTGGGGTTCGCACAGCCTGTGCACAATTTCCCTAAACTGTCCGGCCAGCCCGTGTGGGGTGTCTTAGGTGTCTAGTGGGAGACACACGGTTGGCGCACTGTTTTCCAAACCATAAGGCCCAAGCCGTCTACTGTGCCCTGTTTTGGGTTTTTGAAATATTTAAAATGAATTTAAAATAAAAAGAAATTAAAAATAAAAACTATGTCTAAACACTCTCCCTCACTCTCACTCATGCCGCACGACACAGGATGGGGCTCCCCTTGAGCCACGTGATGCCCTCCTTCTATGGCCTCCTCCTTCCTCAGATTTCATCAGATTTTCTCTTTGTTTCTTCTCTGATCCTATGTGGTATGGTTCTATCTCTCCTCTCCTCTTGTTTTTCGGTTTGATTTCGGCCTATCCGTCGACCCGTGGGATTCGGCTAAACCCAATGTATTGGGTGTTTCTTGATTCATGTTTTTCCTTCATTATACAGTTGTTCCAAGGTTATCTCAGGACCCTTGGGTTCGAGTTTGGGCATCTGCCGCTGAAGGCGAGGTGGATACGAGTGGTTTTGGTTTCCATCTTTGGTTCGAGGTACGGGTTTTCCCCCAAATTGGTTTCACATCACCTAGAATGGTTTCTTTATGTTTTTTATGGTGTCCTTGCATGTGTGTGAAGATGCATATGTTCGCGGGGGAGCAGCAGCGACTCTTAGTTAGACAGCTCTAAGAGTCGGAGTGGACAGATGGATCCACCTTGAAGTAGGATCCCTCTCCTTTCCTCATTAATTTAAAGTAATGTATTAAAGAGTTTAATACATATTCTAAATTAGTATACTAATTCTTCAAATCATGTTTTGATTATACTCTGACTGAAAAAGTGTGTGAAATGTAGGATAAGATAAAATGGTTTCTTTGTCACTAAACTAACAATTTAATAATAAACCCCCCCGATCAGAGGTGTGTTGTCTTCAAGATAAATAGTAGTGATAGACTTTTTATGCTTTCCTGCTGGATTGTTTTGTGTCCTCTTTAATGCTTTGTATGTGAAATTGCCTTGTTGATACAAATAAAATGACATGGCTATGATACTGGTGTTTGGTTCAATTTTCCATGTTAGGAAAATTGAGTAAGATGGTAACCTTAGTGGGATGACTTAAGACTAAATGAATTGTTACCTCTAGAAGGTATAAAACGGTTAAAGAATGGTAAATATATCCTTTAAGATGGAATGGTTATAATAGGAAGGAACAAACTAGGGTGGTACGACCACACCTTTGGATGACGTAATGTGAAGGGATTATGTTAGTAAAATGAATATGTGAATATCTTGATTTTGATACATAAGATGGGTTTCCTTAAGTATGAACATGAATGTGTTCACTTATGTGTATGTGGAATGACTCTTTGAATTATTATGAGGTAATTCCATAAGTAGTATACTATAGAAATGTTTATATTGTGAGTGCGCACATGTTGATGCCACATAATGAATGATAATAAAGGTGAGTGCATGCTGACCCCACCTAGTGACAAATACGTGGTTGGATGGAATGCAGTTATAAACAATGCCAGTGTGACAATACAGGTCTAGAAGGGAGGCAGTCTTACCCCTTTCCAGTTGAATATTTTTTATGATTACATGTCTGGATGGGAGGCATTTATACCCTATGCTAGTATTATGAATGTGCCAGATGAGAAGTAGTTATACCCCATACCTTTTGACTGAAAATGATTGAATGGAGGCATTCTTACCCCATTCCAGTTGAATTCTATTGATGATTACATGTCTGGATGGGAGGTAGTTATACCCCATGCTAGAATTATAAATGTGACAGATGGGAATCAGTTATACAACATACCATTTGATTGAATGTTATGGAAGGGAGGCATTCTTACCATTTTCCAGTTGACTCATAGGGGCGGGAGGTATTCTTACCTCGTGCCTGCTAATCACGATTAATTGGTGGGAGGAATTCTTACCCCACATTATCTATGATCTAAGTGAATTTATATATATATATGTGTGTGTGTGTGTGTGTGTGGTCATGATCAGGTTGCTTTACCGGCAATGAGCCGAAGCTGGTATAACCGTCAGGTGTCCTTTGGGAACCTACATGATTGTTATTTACTTATGTAATTTTGTTTACTTATTTCTCCATACTTGCTCACTGTTTAATTTTTGTACACTGTCTGGATTGGGTTTGACATTAGTGGTGCCGGCCTACTAAGATTTATATCTTACACCCTACTTGGGATGCCATTGCACTAGGGTAACCGAGTAGACCTTCTCGTTTGCATGACCTATGTTGTGTGTTATGCTGTTTGTACACGAGGATTTAGGAGCAAAGGACCAAGAGGAAGCTTGGGATGCTCATGGGAATGCCGCCAGGCTTTGTTGTCCTTTATTTTTTTATTATTTATAAAGCATGCGGTATTGATTCCTTCTTTCATAACTGTATCGTCATCTGTACATGCATGCATTGTAAACTGGCATTTTTCGCCTTTTATAAAATGGTTATTACCTGTCTCTTCCTTCATCATTTCAAATGTTTAGCAGTTTCTCTATTCAATATTATTTACTTTGATAATACTGATGTGTTACTCTGATATGAGGGTATAGTCTCTCCACTATCACCTCCCGAGACCATCGCTGCTAGTCAGAAGCCTCTTCCATACGGGGAGACGCGCTTGAGGCCATGTGACCCACCGGTCCGGCCACCGGTTCGATGGTAAGCCGGGCTGGGACGTTAGATGGTAAATGTATAAAAATTGAAAGAACAATACATAGCACAATAAATGGGTATAATTTAACTTTTCTTTATTATATATGTTCACCATAATGATTTTAACTCAATGAATTACTAAACAGTTACCATAAATAATTACTTAAGGAGAAACAACATAATCATATACACTAGAATTAGGATAAATTACTTGTATTATAAATACCATAAAAATATATTTTTTATAAATTTAATTACAATGGTAGTTAAAATACTATAAATTAAAACTTTGTGTGAAAAAATTATTTTGTGTTCTAAAATTAAAATGATAACCAATAAATGCCTTATGTATTTATAATAATTAAATTAAAAAACTCTTGAATGAAAGGGATTTTAATTAAACATAAAATACAATAATTAAAAGATAATTTGTGATATTATTTCTAAAATTTTTAGCATATATGATACAAAAATGAAATGAAGTTCATAATACCAAGCCTGTCGCAAAAAGAGAGTTTGGAGATTAAAACCATTACCTAAATCATGATATGGACCTTAAATGGAAAAAAGTTATAGAATAATTAAATTAAGTACATTAAATACATACTGAATATTAATATTTTTAAATATAACCATTTTGACTCAACATCTATTATTATTATATACATTCATGTTTTTATGAATTTTTAACACCGGGTGATTGTAATCTTTATCGCTTTAAACAAGGTACATAAAAAACATGTTTGTATCCACTATTTTTACTAATGTCCCTTAATATTATATATTATAATTTTAATTAATATATTATCCATGAAATGTAATAAATATATAATTTCACTTCAAGTAATTTTTTGTTACAATCCATGAAGATGAAATCAAAGATGATCAGGTTCTTTTTGATTCTTATAGAAAGAAATTAATTTTATTAATTAATTATAATATAGTTGTTATATCTTTACACAATCAAATAATAAATTAGTTATATATATGTATAACCAAGTATACTAATAATTAATTACTCAATGTAATCAATTATATAAATTTATATTATTGTTCAATTAGGTGGATAAGATAACCCAAACAAGAACCTATAATGATTAATTGATGATTATAAAGTGGTTGGTTTGTAATATGATAATAAAAAAAGAATAGTGTTATTATTCAGTGTTTATTAGAGTTATATATTTAAATTTTAATTAATTATATATAAATGATAATTTTTATAATGTCATCACTTAGAAATAAGATATCATATTCATCTTTGTTTCCTCATTTTAAACAAATGAATTAAAGATAATAGTTTTTTTGTCATATATATAATGGGTTATAAATGTATCTTAACAGAATAAGAATTATATAATAAAAAATAATATCTATCATAAAATATCATCCTAATTTCCATCTATTTTTAGAACATATGAAAATTAATATTGAAATAAATATTTCTTTGGAGGTTGTAGTCTACACATATGCGTGGTTGATGATTATATTTTCCATAAAACAAGAGAAATAAGTAATATTTTTACTATTTAATAATCATAAATAAATTTTTAATATCATAATTATTAATTTAATTAACATTTAACACCATCTTTGTAAGGTTGTTCTAGAAAAAAATATTTTTCCCCGTGGAGGAATTAGTTCGCTCATATGATGAATGACATTTCAGTTTTTCTTAACAAAAAGGGTAATGCATGATTAACGATTATTCTGAAATCATACTAACATTAAGTATATAAAAATAATTATTATGTTACATAGATATTTGAAAATTAAAATATTATATTAAAAATAGAATACAAATCTGTTATTAAAAAATGAATACTCACATCGTGAACTTTTAGATTTCCTCAAAAAAATATTTAGAATTGGATGGAATGGGCTACTCTTTTGTGAAACGAATATCATAATAGTTATATAGTATTCTATTATAAGGAACAATGGTGGGATTTTACGATGAAATATAATTTTTTATTCTTTGAATGGTTCCTGGTATTCCTATTTTATATGTGGTGAGAATGTATTTTTATACATATCTCAGCGTAATATAAATAGAGGAGAGTAAATGTAACACCCCAAGATTCCACGGTACATTTCCCTTTGAATAATGCAATAGCTTGAATTGTACGCAACTTCGAGATTCTAACACATCGTGAACAATAAAAAGAGTCATTATGAATAGTAATACCCACTTTTTAAATTTTTATAAATTTTATCATTCAAAATGGACTTCATTTTTTTGATTCAGAATATCGAAATTATCCTAGGGTGAAATATTTGTATTTCTCTGATAATTTTCAATTTTTGATGAATAGTGAAAATTACTAAACATTAATTAAAAACAACTTTTTTAATAGAAATAATTAATAGTGATAAATTATTAATATGAGTGGTTTTAATGTATATTTAGAATATTTTTTTACCATTTAATTAAATTTTGGTTATTGGACATAATTTCATATTTAAATGGGACATAAACAAGTGTTAATCTTTTGATAGTTATTATTTCTCAAAAACACTCTTTAATTTTAAATTAATTTCTTCCACTTCTGTGTTTTGAATTTGAAAAAATGGATTCCATATTTGGAATCAGGATGTCCAAATTTTTTAAATAGGTTTCTCTTATTTTTAGACATTTTGAATAATTACTTAGGTAAATATTTTATTTATCATTGTTAAAGGGTAAATCCTGTAACTTAGGGTAACAAAATAATATTATAATAAAATTAAATTACCCTAAAACGTGTCCTAACCCAATTGGTTGATATATTTCCTACCATGGGCTTCTTTGGGTCGATTTTGGGACCCCATGGATCCACTTGTAACTGATAATGACACTTTATATTAATTAAGTTAATGTAAATACAAAAATGACATAAGCATAGCCACTTCGGTGGTGGTGTGGTGGTGAAGGAGAGTGGAAAATCCATGAAATTATTTGGGAGGATTAGGTTTTCAATCTTGGGAGTCCGCTTTGGGGGCGAGCCTCTCCCCCAGGATCCACCAACCTTGCCGGGTCGCTCGGTCTCATTTGTGCGGGCAAAATGAGGCGCGACCCAATTACTGACGGATCGCTTGACAGACCATCACTGTCAGGCTGTCACCCTCCGGGATGCTCTTCCATCTTTGCTGGAAATGGCTCCTTCCCAGATGAGGCTCTCTCCAAAGTGACCCCTTCGTGGGGAGGGGGGATCCCTTTTGTTTAGGGTTCGAAAAGGCCACACTTGGGAATTCCCGTTTTAGAAGAAGAAAAATGACATAAGCATATATCTTTTCGCAAAACAATTATTACATAGGGTTATATATGTTATATTTTCGAATATAAATATTCATTAGAAATATAGAATGATTTCCTATATAATGGTATTTTATTTATAATTTTTAGACATTTAATAATTATATTTATTTATCACACAATAATGATGCTCCATTTTTCTTATTAATGAAGGAATCGAATAATTAGTATTATAAATGATAAAATAAACACAATATAAAATATTTGATGCCATAAAAAAATTTTATTGGTTAATATGACATGTCATGATTCCTTAAATGAATTTTTTTAGAATTAATAAAGTTGTTTATACCATAACAAAAATCAATTATTGAATAGTTTCAAAATTGACATAAATGAGTTTTTAATACAAATATTAAATTATTAATTGATATTATATTCCTAAAAATTTATGGTTCCCCAAATTGACTTATATAATGATTTGAGTATCATTAATGGACTAGTTGGGGGTCTCTTTGAAATATATAGTATGTTTATTAACCATATATTTTAAAAATACAAAGTGACATGGTAAATGTCAAACTAGTTAACTAAGAGTTTAAACTAAAAGATAAGGTTAATAAATTTACCCAAACCTATCTAAAACCTATTTATTTAGTTGTTTGCGACCTATAACCACCTTATAATTTTAATAATCCACTCCGGATCCGTTAGAAACTGAATATTAATTTTTTATAGTATAATATTTTATGTTTCTCCTAAGGTGCCCCTCACCCCTCTTCTAAAAGTGCACTCACCATTCACTATAATTCACATCTTCTAAGCCATTTGGATCAGCCAAACACTACCCAAATATACTATCAACTATCCTCCCTTTAACCTAGAGTCCTTAGTTCGATCAGAAAGCCAACCTATGGAGCCCTTTTGATCAAATCAAAAGTAAGAACCCGAAGATGAGGTATTGATTTCACAACCCTCTTTCAAGTTTCTTTTTTCTTACACGTCCTTTTTTTGTTGTTTCAATTAAAAAATAAAAACTATAGTATATTATATATACTGTGATGTTATTATATTTAGTTTACAACCAAATTCATTATTCTATCTACCCTTTTAATGATATGTTACCATAAGTGCGTATGTACGGCTTACCATCTCCATGTCATGGTGTAATTGTTATTCAATACATTATTATTTTGATGGGTATAATAATGATGTGTATTTGATGTAAATAACAAATATAAAATGACAAGTATTCTGTATATATTATATACCATCCAATTATATATTATTTTAATGTCAAAAGAATGATATTTTCGCTCGTGCGTACGTACGGATTACTGTCTCCATGACGCGATGAGATTCAATTCCAATTTCAACATTCATCGATGATTATATAAATATATATTACTAATAAGTATGTAATATATGAAATATTATTCTACTGGAGATATATATATTTATATATATAGGTATTTATGTACTTACATATATATTATTCACTTACTTCCGTTCAATACTATGTGAAAACAGAAACAACGTTTATGCCTACGTACGGACTACCATCTCCATAAACAGTGTTTTCCATTTCATATATACATCTATTATACATATTTATATTCTAAATATATATGATATATAAATCATGTCTTATAATCTGGAAGTATTTCAATCATGATCTAAGTGATATAATCAAGTTTAACAAGTTAAAACATGTACGATAAAGAAAGAAATTTTTACCCGAAATATTTATATAATATGGAAATTATTAGTAAATGGGTAGTATAAAGTCATAAATGAATAATTTATTATATCATAAATATTAATATGTTTCTGGTATAATTTAGTAACATACTATTGTCTTTATATAGGAAGTTAAACGTACCCTCTACTAAAGGAAAGTGCATGGTAAGGGGTTTTCATCTCACTCATTATTCCTGTGATATTCATGCCATATTGCCACTAATATATTTTGTGTGGTGAATGTACTGCCCATAATTGTATTCTTTGTGTAATACACTTTAATTTTTGTGTATTTACATATTCATTGTATGATACATCTTTCATGGGGTGTATGTTTCGTAAGTTACCAAATTGGTAATGGTTAATTTCACAATCTCTTTATTATCTGGGGTTGTTTTTATGCAAGTATCAACTGGGGCATATTTATTATCCATTTCCATGTTTTATGAAAGAGTTTCCAAAGGGATTATTTTAAGGGACTTTTGTACTAAAACATCATTTCAAATGTTTTAAATATTTATTCTTCTAAATATTTCTCCTTAATGTCCATGACTTCAAAATAGTTTTTAAGGATTTATATATATGGACATGAATGTTTTTAAAATGTAAATTACATTCAAAAGTTTCAAATTGGTATGGTACACATTGATTCAAAAATGTCTTTAAATGTCTTCTTTTCGAAATTGTGTGACTTTTAAATGTTTTCAAGAAAAATGTATATTTCTCTCAAAGAGTTTTACAAATCATTTTAATCTATGTCGACATCCTTTGATGGATTTTAAACTTGTTTGAAGATGATTTTTTATGATAAAAATATTCCATATTGTATTGAAGGTTTTGTGATATTTTTGACTGTGGATGTGTTATTTCTATACCATTTATGGTTTATGGAGAATGTATTGACATTTCGTATGCTTTTTTTAATATGAATGTTTATGTTATGTTTTAACCTCTTCATATGAGGAATGTATTGGACATAATAAGTGATGGACGGAGTCAGATATAGCTCCTCGATGCATCGTTAGTTCTCATGAGACAAAGTAGTGTCTTGGCACGAGGACATGAAAAAATATTATTTGTAGTCTTGGCACGAGGCCTTGGCTACATGGTTATGATAGTCTGGAATTATGCATTCCTTCATTATGAAAGTGGTTACTGATATTACATGTGACTATTCGATTAGTAAAATATCCATGAGAATAAGTAAATGGAATTATTTAATTTAATTCTGCCATATTATTATAATGTTCAGATTTAAAAGGCTTTTGTTTTAGTTATACATTGCCTTAAATTTTTATGCTTATTTATGAAGGTTTCCGCTGTAATGTTATCCTTACTGAGCATCTGAGCTAACCCCTTTCGAGGTTTCATTTTTCCCAGGATTACAAGAAGTGTATTATGATTGATAGGCAGGGTTAAGGCAAATGAATAATGACGTTCATGAAGGATTATTTATGTTGTTTTTTATATTATGAAGTGTAATGTAACATTCCTGTATGTAATCTATTTTCCATGACTGCTAAACTGATCGGTTCTTCAGGACATAATTCCTTGTAATCATGCCAATCTATTAAAATAATGCATCGACTCTAGGTAACTGGGGTTGGGGCGTTACAGTTGGTATCAGAGGAAGTTTAGGAATAACCTTGGATGATATATTTAGATAAACTCTGATTAGAGCACATAACCCTAAGATATATTTTAAGGATTAGTATATATGAACATCCCAGAATTTTGATATTGTAGTGATTTTATGAGTTTTACGAGCAATACACTAATGTCTTGATATGATCAAGTAGAGGCAGCTCTGGCACAGATGTACCTAGGGGTAATACCCGAAAACACCGCTTTTAGCTAGACTCAAACGGGAACTGGTGCACGACAACATCCCTTGATGCACTTTTGGTTACGACACTCCCGAGGGATATGCTTAGGATAATTATAATTTTCTTTACAAACCATTATGAAGGGTTTATGTGTATATACTTCCTCAAAGAATACATTATTATGATTATGGATTATATCCATAAACTGTTTAATTTATGTTAAGTGTTTTACAAGTTTGGGATTAGGTATTCCTATTCATAATCTAATCTATTGTAAGCCATTTTTTAGATATGGCGCCTATTGGAAGGAATGGGAACTCCAGCAATACACATTATCCAAAGACTAAGAAAGATCATATCCTTCATGGTATTAAGCCAGAATTTAGAATGGAAATAGTCTCCCACTTTTTATCATCATATGATGAAATAGTATCATGTGTTGATAAGATACGTAATGAATTCTCGGAGTCCTATGGATTCTAAGGGAATCTAGAGAAGGAAAGGATGGTAGAGAGAATGACAGATAAAGGAAAGAAGGTAAAGAAGGATTTTCCCATATGTGATAAATGTGGAAAAAATCACCCTGGAAAATATTTGAAGGGAATGGGAGTATTTTATAAGTGTGGATAAAAATGACACCAAGTACGTGACTGCAAGGGTAAGAAAAATTTTTCAAATGTATAATGCTTCATCTGCAAGGAGTTTGGACACTACGCGAACCAATGACCCAGTCATCAGACTATGCCGCAAATGATACAGTTGGATAGTAATAAAGATATGATACTACCACATGATTAAGAGGAATGACTAGTGTTCTTATGTTGTTATTTTGGAATTATTTAATTGAACTGTTGTATTAATTATGTACTGGAAATAAATAAGGATTGTACTGTAGTACTATTTCATTGAGGATTTCAGATTTAATGGTACTAAGAAAAGGGACTCTACAGCAAGTTAATATTTTTGGAAATTAAATGTTTGAAGGAAAGATAAACTTTAATATGGTCCTAATATTTAGGTACTGATTTTGGAATAAGATATGGTTGCTTTTGGTAAATTATATTGGATATTCTTGACTGCCTTGAAACTGATTAAAGATTTGTATATTTCATCATTGTTGGAGTTTACAACATTTTTTGATGGATGAAGTATATCCAGTATTCTATAAGGAATAAGGGAGCATTAATGTAATCAATAAGGTTTTATGGTAGTTCATGATGTTTCACTGTTTTAGAAGAATACATGATGATGGTATTCATATGCTATTACGAGGTAAAAAGGTTCTACATTTTGTTTACCTTTCATATAAATTTTGGACTGAGAGTTTACAAAAGTATTTTGGATAAATATAAATGTTTGTGATGGATTATATTTTACATTGTATACTATTGTAAATGTAATTTTTGGATATTTATAAAAAGGGAAACACGTAGACCGTGTAACAACCCGTTGCGTCAGACAAAGCTGCGGGAATTGAACCCACAAACATAGTGCAATTGGGATTTATCTTCTACCACTAGACTACGTGAAGTACCTGGAGTGTATAATGTAGCTTCCTTTTTTTATGTTCTAATAGATGAATTATAAATTTATTTTTGGAACCCGATACAGTTAGGATAAATAGAATATTTTTGAGTTCTATTAACTTTTGGAGTGAAAGATGGGTTTGTGGTAAAAATTTATTAAAGAATGAAATTCTACATGACAAGTATTTATATTTATTTATGTTCTTAGTAAATATCCTTAATAAATTCCTCAAATTTATGAAAGGTAACTTAAAACAAAAACTTTTTTGGTTAACTTTTCCTACTGGGGAATCAATGACTGCTTAACCAATCACAAGTTTGTGATTTTTTTGTAGTTAACTTTCTACTAATCATATTTTTTACAACTCTCTATCAGACCTTGATGGTTTGTTTCTCCTCCATATCTATATTCTCATATAATCCTAGTATGGGATATCTAAGGTGACCTTTGTACTTCTCTTTCTTTATTTTAAAGTTATATTTTTATTAACCCTATTTCCGATATGGGTTCTCGACAAAGGCATTTTCTATTTTCAACCTTTTATTTTCTTAGAACGTTTTCAAATTGTGAGGAAACAATTCATTGAAAGAGGGGATAATGTAACACCCCATGCTTCCACAGTACATTTCCCTTTGAATAATGCAATAGCTTGCATTGTATGCAACTTTGAGATTCTAACACACCATGACCAATCAAAATAGTCGTTATGAATAGTAATACCGAATTTTTAAAAGTTTATAAATTTTATCATTCAAAATGGACTTCATTTTTGGACTCGTAATATCAAAATTATTCTAGGGTGAAATTTTGGTGTTTTTCTGAAAACATTAAATTTTTGATGAATAGTGAAAATTACTAAATTTTAATTAAAAACAGCCTTTTTAATCCAAATAATTAATAGTTATAAATTTTTTATTTGAGTGGTTTTAAAGTATATTTAGAATATTTTTTACCATTTAATAAAATTTTGGTCATTGGACATAATTTCACATTTAAAGTGCACATAAACAAGTGTCAATCTTATGATAGTTATTATTTCTTAAAAACACGCTTTTTGTTATGAAAGAGGGAATTATTTTTTAAGTAATTTCTATCAATTATGTGTATTGAATTTGGAAAAATAGATTCCATATTTGGAATCATTATTTCCAAATTATGTAAATAGATAACTCTTATTTTTAATCAATGTGAATAATTACTTCGTTAAATATTTTATTTACCATGGTTAAAAGGTAAATCCGGTAACTAAGGGTAACAAAATAATATTATAATAATGTTAAATTACCCTAAAACGTGTCCTAACCCTATTGGTTGATACATGTCTGACCATTGGCATAATTGGGTCGATTTTGGGACTCCATGGAGCCACTTGTATGTGATAATGACACATTATATTAATTAAGTTAAAGAAAATACAATAATGACATAAGCATATATCTTTTAGAAAAATAACATTCACATAGGGTTATATATGTTATATTTTAAAATATAAATATTAATTACGCAGATATATTTATTTAAAAAATAATGGTATTTTATTTATAATATTTAGAAATTTAATAATTACATTTATTTTTGACACAATAATGATGCAGTATTTTTTTTATTAATGAAAGAATCAAATAATTAGTATTATAAATGTTAAAATAAAAATAATTTGAATGTTTTGTACAATAAAAGAATTTTATTGGTTAATATGACATTATAGGATTTCTTGAATGAATTTTTATCGAATTAATAAAGTTTCTAAGACTGTATCAAAAATCAATTATTGAATAGTGTCAAAATTGACATAAATCAGTTTTTAAAACATATATTATATTATTAATTGAAGTTCTATTCGTATAAATCTATGGTTCAGAAAAGAACACTTATATAATGATAGATGTATCATTAATGGACAACTTGGGGGTCTCTTGGAAGTATAGAGTAAGTTTATTAACCATATATTATAAAAATACAAAGTGACCTGGTAAATGTCAAACTAATTAACTAAGAGTTAAAACAAAAAGATAAGGTTAATAGTGACCCAAACCTGTCTAAAACCTAATTTTTTAGTTTCTTTATAACTATACCCATATTGTTTTTTGAATAATACACTTTGGATACATTAGAAATAGAATATGAATTTATTATAAAATAATATTTTATGTTTTTTCAAAGGTGACTCTCACCCCTCCAATAAAAGGGCACTCACCCTTCACTCTAATTCACACCTTCTAAGACATTTTTCTTGGCCATTCCCTGCCCAAATATACTCTCAACTATCTTACCTTAAACCTAGAGGCCTTAGTTTGATCAGAAATCGAACCTAAGGAGCCCTTTTCATCAAATCAAAAGGAAGAACCTGAAGAAGAGGTAATGATTTCACAACCCTGTTTCAAGTTCCCTTCTTCTTCCACTTCATTTTTCTTTGTTGTTTCCATAAAAAAATAATAACTATAGTATATTATATATAATGTGATGTTATTATAATTATGGTACAACCAAATCCATTATTCTATCCACCCTTTGATTGACATGTCACCATACGTGCGTACGTACGACTTACTGTATCCACGTCACGGTGTAATTGTTATTCAATACATTATTATTTGGATGGGTATAATAATGATGTGTATTTGATGTAAATAATAAATATAACATGATAAGGATTCTGTATATATGATATACCATCCAATTTTATATTATTTTAATATAAAAAAAAATGATATTTTCACTCGTGTGTACATATGGATTACCATCTCCACGATGCGATGAGATTCATTTCCATGTTCATCATTCGTCGATGATTATAAAAATTTACATTACTAAAAATTATGTAATATATAACATAATAATGCTACTGGAATTATGAATTCTGTCATTATGAAAGTGGTTATTGATATTGTATGGGATTATTCGATTAGTATAATATCCATGCGAATAAGTAAATGGAATTATTTCATTTTATTTCTACCATATTATGATGTAGTTCAAGTTTAAAAGGATTTTGTTTTAGTTATACATTGCCTTAAATGTTTATTCATATTTATGAAGGTTTTTGCTGTATTGTTATCCTTATTGAGCATCTGAGCTCACCCCTTTCTATGTTTTATTTTTCCCAGGATTCCATGAAGTGTATTGTGATTGATATCCAGGTATAAGGCATGGGAATAAGGATGTTTGTGAAGGATTATTTATGTTTTTTGGTATGTTATGAAGTGTAATGTAACATTCATGTATGTAATCTATTTTCCAAGACTGCTAAACTGATCGGTCTTTTGGGACTTGATTCCTTGTAATCAATCCAATGTATTAAAATAATGCACTGACTCCGGGTAACTAGGGTCGGGGCGTTACAGTAAAAATATCCACGTGGCTCCAAAATATATTAATAATTTATTGGGGAATATATATGTTTGATCCAAACCATATCCAATCAATTATAATTTTTTTATCACATTTCTATCCATTTACCACATTAATTATAACTTTTACCATTTTAACTTTAACTAATGAAACCAGTATCTGCTTAATGTAATTTAATCATTATGCCTAAGGTTAAAGTGGCCTTATTTGATAATTTGGAATAAAAATTTATAAATTTTAAATCCATTTCAACTAATTCAAATTTTAAAAGTTATAAATGTTAATTTTTAATTAAAATATACATTGTATTAAAAATAACTTTTACGAAAAAATTGTAATGTTTGAAAAAATAAAATATTGTGTTTGTAAATTAAAAAAAAATATATTATTATAAATTCACATATAAAATTAACATTTTTTCAAAATAGTTTATTTTAATTTTTTCTAATCCAAACATATATAACAAAACATCTTGTTATATGTAAAAGCATTATTTTTACATATAAAATTATTTTTATAAAAATCCCAAAAATTAATTTAATAAAAATTTAAGTATTACAACTTTAAAAATTATTTTTTATTTTTTTCGAGTAAAAATTATAAAATTATAAAATTCAAAAATTAAATTTCCAAAATATTAGGGAATAGTATTCATAATGTAAAATAATTTTTTTTAAATAGTAATTATTAATTATTATTTTTTAATTTGTATGAAATATAAATTAATTGTTAATATATTATTCATAATATCAATATATTTTTTTAATATCTATCCATAATATTATCATTTTACTAAAATTAAAATATCAATTTTAGAAAAAATAATTTAAGAAAAATATGATTTTCATTCTTTATTGCTGTACCAATTAAATATTATTTATATTAAAATTGCCATTATTTTTATTCAATTAATATTTCTTAAATAAGTTACTAGTTTTCATTATTCCTATTTCAATGACTGGGATTTAATGTTTATAGACAATTATTATATTTTTATTAAGATATAACACTTTATTTATTTTAAATTGGTGATCTATTTGTAGTAAACTATTAAAAAATATATGCATTTTTAATTAATAATATATTAAAATTTCAGGGAGTTACATTTTCATAAGAAGACATGAACCATATGAAATAGTGATGAATCTAATGTCATAAAAGGTTCAACTTTTACATAGTGTATATACATGGTAAAGAGAATTTAACATATGATTCTCAATGATGAAAATTATAAATTCCACTGGATAAAGATGATTCCAATAAGGAATAGTTGATTATATTGATAGATGGAATGCATTTTTTTATTCTAAATATGACTGTGTTTTATTCTTCTTCTTTGTGTCTCTAACTCATGATATGGTTGAGCAAGTTAGGATGCTCAATATCTAACCCTCATTGTTCGACAATGATTTAAATACTTTATAGTGTGGAGACCATTATAGACGGACAAAAAATGGGAAATTATTCATGTATTTTGACGGTCAATTCTTTGTTCCCTGATTTTATTAGGAAAACAATTGTTCTTATTATTATGATTTAAAAAGCTATATTCATACCAAGAATAAAAAATATGTACAGGGCGATAAGGACCCATCATTTATGGTCAGCTTTGAATCTTGAAGTAATTGAGCACATTTAATAATCAATCACCTGACATCTATTCAATGTAGAAAATTAAACAAGAGTTGGTAAATTTCAATCCATACCTAAGTAAGTATGTAAGTTGGAGGAAATAATTGTGCACATCATTATGGTTCTATTTTGAATGATTCAAAATCATGACTCTGTATGGGTGATTAGGAACTAAATAACCATGTTATCCCACTATATTTTGATTTTTTTGATCTAATATGATAGATTGAATATAGAAAACTTATATATAGAATATAGTAATGTTTCATGTGGTACCAATATCAATATTATATGCTTGAGTTCAAATGTTTTCCATTCATTTTTCCAGAAATTCAAACCAATAACATATAACACAATTGATAATGAGCACATCATATCACTTTAAAATTGAATTGTAGTAAAAAAAATATGATCATGAAATTCGATTATATTATCAGAACATTTATTTTAGAATGTGGGGGCTCATAGTAGTATCGTTTTACTTTAAGGATGTTATCGTATAATCTAAATTATCAGGACATGATATATATGGATTAATTTATATCATTATATTTTCATCCCTTTCAATCTCCAATTTTGTGGGTAGGGATATGAGAAACTACAAAAATTTGACATTGCCTTGTTCAAGTGAGGACTTTCAATATTTATATGATCATGAAACTGAATGAAGTAGATCAATAACATAAAAAAAGTTATGTAAATAAACATCATAAAATATTATCATTTTTTTCGGGTACTAC
Source organism: Viscum album (assembly GCA_963277665.1). Classification (NCBI taxonomy): domain Eukaryota; kingdom Viridiplantae; phylum Streptophyta; class Magnoliopsida; order Santalales; family Viscaceae; genus Viscum; species Viscum album. Next base: position 268,698,133 of record OY728142.1, on the reverse strand, counting down.
GTTTTCATGAATGTCTTTCCAAGGATATGACATCACTTTTGAGTAAGTAGTGAAATTTATCTCCTTAGTATGTCGATCTGTTTGATATAAATGAATAGAATAGTACTTTTTATTATCATTTGTCCTTATTGATATGTATTGTCTTAGTTTCTGATGGATTTAATTTATCTCATCTGAAGAAATACCAACCTGACCTTGACCATGATATTTCCCAATTTCATGTCATTCACCAGTTGGATGTCGTGTTTGTATACACACCATATATATTGTAAAAATGAAAAAACAATTTAGGGTAATTGTATTCATTTTGTGCGAGTGTTATGGAAAAATAGTGAAATATATTTGTAAATGATGTAATTAGAGGATTACATATATTATAAATGTCCATAACTCTTGTAAATCATCCCCAACATTTATCATTCTAACAATTGAGAGACTAATAGATAAGATAACATAACACCCCTAGTTTGAGGTGTGTGATTTATTTTATGTTTTTTCAATATATAGATTTATTTTTCATAGTTTTGGGTTGTTTAAAATGGATTTTGTTGTGTTTTGTGATGTATTTATAAGGAGCATGATTATGGGATATCATCAGGATTCCATATGATATTGTGATTCAGGATGATGAAATCTAGGAGGTGGCACATAACTGGATCAAGGTTAGGGGAACCATGAATATTCCTCATTTAACAATGTAATAGTCTAAAATTTTAATCGACAAAGGTTTTTTTTTGTTTTTAAAAACCATATAGGGAAAAAAAATATGAGGTAGATGTTTTGATACTGTAGTTCCTTCACAATTGGCGAACAACTTTGTAAAATCTTTAACCAAACCATGTGATGCAATTAATTAAACCTAAAAATTTAATATCATAACATCAATACACTCCTAAAACCCTCAATATTCATTCTTTATTATAGTATCTAGACTCTCAACTCACCTCTAGCATAATTTAGTGATTTTCATCCTTCTAAATGTTTATTTTAATTGGAATTTGTGCATTTGATCTAGAAATAGAAGTTATGTGTCAATCTATTCATTATCCTTGATGATATTCTCATATTCTTTTCATTGTAACCATATATTTTATATTTCATGGATGGATAAAAAGGATGATATCATGTTTTTATGATATTTTTTAGGATATTTTAGTAGGAATAGGGAAAAATATGGATCTAGCAAGATCATAGTGAATTTATTCATCAATGGAATTTGTTGGATGAATCTCCCTCTATATTCTCTTGAAAATAAAGGATTTTATTTTTTATAAGAAATTTTATTAGATTTTCAATGTGAAATATTTTCAAATTCATAGTGAGATACCCTTATTATTTAATGAAATTAAAAAAGTTGGTTTTTTGGTTTATGAACACAAAAATTTGGATGACATTTTTAAAATAATAACACTTAATAATTAGATGATTAAAAGATAACTTGTCATAGACTGGTTTATGGGTGTTCATGATCTCATTATGAAGGGTATTTTTTCAATTAAGACATGGATTCAAATTCCATGTGGGGAATGAGGGTGCATGGTCAAGTTAAGACATGTTATGGATAACGGGTTTCCAATAATGAGTATGGATATTAACATCTTGGATCGATACATGTTCTTATGGGGAAAAGGAATGGGTCTTCCAAAAATAAATAATGTATATTTTACTTATAAAAATGTTAATTTAATACATAATTTTTTATAATGCAATGTTTATTAAAATATTCATTTTATCTAGAATATTATTATAAAAAATTTCTTGATTTTATGTAAACATTAAGCTAAATTGTTTGTGTTATAGTGGTTTTTGTTAGGAATTATTGGGGTCCACTTGTATAATTGTATACTCATCCCTTCATATGCACTTTTTTTCATAGGGATATTCTATTTATCATAACACGACTATGATGAATATTTCATATTTCTCAGGCAGTGGATAATTATAATATCGGCCTAGTTAAAGTGGTTTTATCATTGAAGATATTTTATTGGATATTTGGAGTGATTCACCATTATTTTCATTTCAACTTAATGTATTTTTGTATTTTACAGTCAGTTTATGTTACAACATTCTACAAAATTAAATTATTTGTTTTTCTTATATTTTTAATCATCTCTTTTACTCCCATGAACTATATATAATCATTATATTTATTATATTGTTTTCCCTTAGATGTTGTTTATATTAATGGAAAGATAAACCCCCAATGATTAAGTCCTCGGAATTGATATCCAACCATTATTTTAATTGGGATGTCAAATATTGTATTTATCATCTCAACCTATTCCATGTATAATTGGTTAGGTGAGGGATGTTACACATATTGACATTTAAATGATTATTTGACTCTATTTTGAGTACTGTTAATTATTTAATGGCTTAAAACATACTAATATAGGTTAATGTGTATTAGATAAACTAGATATTTTTCACTAAGATCCCAAATTTATGTGTTGAATTAAAACCATTTCTTTGTTACAGTGACTATGAACCAATGAAAGGAGAGGTAGTTGAAAAATGTTCACAAGACAGCTATGACTTGATATACTAGTGTAAGCCATTGATAATGAAGTTCCAATTCACCTTATCATCATATTTTCCATTAAAATTTTCACCATAATGTTAGATCCAATCACATTACATTAAAGTTATATAATCATCATGATCTTGGAAAATGGACCCTGAAAATTTTTATCCAAGTGTAATCCATGTTGCTCATGTAAATTTTCAAATGGTAGGCTATGAGAAAACCTTTTGTTGAAAATTGTAATAATAAATTCATCAGAGAAATTTCACATTATTTTCATAATTTTTTTGAAGCTGTTAGGATGGTTATATTAAATGATGATAATTAGAACAAATATAAATTCTTCTTTTGGGAGGGGGTCCTATGAATCAAGATTTTTCTAATTTAATGAATTATTGTTTTAAGAGATCCCATATATCTCTGCAAAAGGATAAAAAAACAGGCCCAAGAGTATCATCTAGTTAGAGGCTTCCAATATATTTTTTGGTCTCATTTTCATCCAAATTAGATATCTATATATTTTTTCATGCACAACTTTATACATCAGAATGGTACAAATGAAATTGGAAACCACAACCAAACATTGGGTTCCTTCCCTCGTATATCAGCATATTGATTATATTTGTATGTCTTTTCCGTATTTACGAAGTTGTAATTGAGTTGATGTTCTTCATGGAAACCCATGGGTATAAAAATTTTATGTTCTCAGTGTTTTTATTTATTTGTATATTTATTCCACTAGTTCCTTTCTTAATGAAGTGTCATATTATATACAAAAAATGTGTTAATTATTATCATGAAATATAATAATTTATCCTTATAAAATTTTTCATAGTTTTTTTAGATTGATGTTTAATGTAAAAAAATACATTCCAAAAAATATATATTCAAAGGAAAAAATAATATGAAAAATCAATGGGTGTTATAAGATTTATTTTAATCATCCATCCATCATAATAGACTAGGATATAAGAGATTATTTTATTCTATATGAATAATTTTTATATTCAAATAATTATTCAATATATATCCAGAATGAATCCATACGGTTGACTGATAAGAACAACTTCTTATAGATCTCTATTCAAGAATTCTATGCTCACAGAAATATAATATAGTTGTTAATTTCAAAGGGAAACCATTGAATGAAATATTCTAATAGTTTCCAAAAATTCCATAGTTAAATATTTTCTTAAAAATCACTTCCCTACTATGAGTTTCCTTTTTAGAACTACTATATCATTATTTCTCGAAAAAATTATTTTTTTCGTTATCGTTTTTAAAAAAAATCCCACTTGGGGCCAATATATTTTTTATATTTTGATATTGTAAGAAGATAATATATAGATTTCTTCAAAATAAAATCATGTTCATCATCCATGTATTTAATTCATTCTTCATGACCATCTACTTGTTCTACTGACTATCGATCTTATTAGGAATTTAGATTTTTCTAGTTCCCAAGACTAAATCTTTTTCTTGTTTAAATACGAGCCTCTTGATTGAAAATGATTTTTTCAAATCTAAAATGAATTTCTAATATATCATGTCTCAGGTTTTATCATTGGTATATTTTCGATTAATATCAATATAATTAATCATTTTTTTATATTCATTATCATTATACTATCCTAAAATCATAATTTTTTTACTTCAAAACATTCATATAATAATTAATATGAAATACTAGATCTATCCTGATTCCCAATCACTTTAACATAAAAAAAATTACATATTCATTTATTCATTATTATATAACCTATATGGTTTTATAGGTTCTATATAAAAATTCCATCCTCATATTTATCTTTAGTTAAATAATGTTTTTGTCATTGATCTACATTAATAAAGGACTTACAGACAATTTGAATTATTTCAATACTAAATTTTTATGAAAACACATCTCATATGGTTTTAAATGCATTTTTGGTATTAACAATACCATATTTTTTATGGAAAAATAAATAAAATAGATTATCCCAAAAATAATCTACAGAGTTTATTCTTAAAAAAAGTATTCTTACCATATCTATATTTCTATTAACTTCCCTTATGAATAATATCTTTCTATTATTGAGTAAAAGCTCCGATTGACTAATTCTTGATTCCATAATTTTCATGATAATTTTTAATATCATTTCATGTATATTCCATTATATTATAAAATATTTTTATTATAAACTCCCAAACCCATTTTAAATTATTTTATATTGATTTTTGACTTATCCAAATCCTTGTATTTTCAAATGATATGTTGAGTCTAGGAAGATTTAATATTTTTTTTAAGAGGTAGGAGGTGTTATGTAAAAACTATTTTTGGAGTAAAAAATTTTCACTACATGTAGGGTTTTGTGAAAAAAACATTAACCACTCACAATTGGGGAATTCATTTTAATGGTGAATGGATAGACGTGTGTGAGATGAACAGACCTTGTCCAATAGACCACGTTTAATGAACATATTCTAATAGATCGAGTCTAAGTGATTCGTTATATTGGAATTAAGTGATCAGATGGATCATGTGGCTTATTGTTTATTTTATTATTTTCAGTGATCAATAATAAATTGATGTTTAGTAAAGAATAAAATCTTGTGAAGATTTATTGTTCCGAAATGTATCAAACATCATGTATAGATTCATTATTTATAAGAGTTTAAGAAAAATTATGAAGTGATACAAACATGATTATATTTATATTGATGTTCAATATAATTGTGTGGTGTTCTATAGATAAATTAATTATATAATAATGTTTCAAGACTAAAATTTCTAGGTGTTATAAATTTTTAGAGTTACGGTGGATCAGAGTGTTATTAGGAAAGAAATTTCTATCCATAATATCAAATTCTGTTTGAATATGTTTCAAAAATAGGTCCCTAAAAAATGTCATTAGATATAATTTTAGGAATTCATTGTGCATTGTCTGCCATATTGAAAAAAATTTATTAGTTCATCAGTCAGAGAGAAGGTTTCATGTATATGAAAAACCATTATATGTTCATTAAAAAATAAAAATGATTTATTTTTTAAAAATTATATTGATTAGTCTTGTACAATTATAATAATGTGATTGTAAGAAGATACAGAATCATCAGATATAGTTCCTCGAGTCAAATGACATAATTATCTATTTCAATTCATTATAAAAATGTTTTGGTGTGAGTTTCACAAGACAAAGGTCTCCTAGTAATGGATTCGTAGGAAGGATTCTAGATAATGTCATCAGATGAAGGAAGTGTCTTTTGATAGTTCTCATTATGGTCCTATGATTATGGGATGTAATAATAGATAGAGCTTTCCCAGGATAGAAGAGTGGTTATTAAGTAATACCAGATAGAATTTTTGAAGATATTTTTGATTTTGGTCATAATTTAATTTAATGAGATGTTGATATGATGGTCATTTAACACAGATATTCAAAATGGAAATTTTAGTATTCTAGCCATGATATAAGAACTGTTTTAAAAAAATTTACTCCATGTTCTAATGAATTGTCTTTGAAATAATGTTAACTATCAATCATGATGTGGTTTGAAGGTGGTGAACTATATATTTATTGAGTATGGTGTTCATATTATTAGTGGGATAATTGAATTTTATGTTAATTTTTTTACATGAGTTTTCTAAGATATATTTCCTATATAAATCTGGTCAGTGTGAAATTAAAGTTTTTTATTTTTTGGTAATGATGGCTGATGTAATAAATAATTAATGTTTCATGGTACTACAAATAGTTTCCTATTAATATTCCTTAGAATCAATCAGTGAATATACATTTGAATAATAGATATCAGATAGATTTTCTTGTCAAATGCTATTTCAAAAATAGTGTAATGAATTGACATTGTGAAAATAGTGTACTGAGGCATTCCAATTAACTAAGACTGAGTAAACTAGATCAATTACATTAGACTAAGGGATCCAGATAATGAATATTTTGAATATAATATTTAAAAAAAATCCAATAAGAAGTTATTTCCCACTATTTTATAAGAATGTGAAGTGGATGAAGATTTAAATCTAGCTATAATGAGAGTTTGATGGAAAATTGATTCTCCACCATTTAAATTCTCAAGATTATAGGTGATCGTTCTTGTTATTATTGAAAAACATTATTATAAAAATTTCCTATGCAAGGATCACATGAACTGTCTATGTACTATACTGATATGTAAGTGGTAAAGTTTACTTACTTTTGGTAAATAGCAAATGGATTGTTTTCTATTTGTTTTATGGTAATAAATTAATTCCAAAACACGCATACTCTTATTGAGTACTAATAATTTTAAATAATGTTTTCCTATTTTAGTTATTCGATATTGTTTTCTAGTATATTAATTTGTACCTAATTGGAGACAATTTTTTTCTTATTTATAATAACATAAATAAGAAGATCACAGGTTCACCCCTTCCCCCTCTCAAAGACCACATAGATCTTGATTAGTCCTATCAATCAGAATCAATGGGATGATTTCCTTATTTAAATATATGATGATACCTGATGGAAATTAATTTTTTCATATATATTTAGAACAATTTCAATATTTAGGCGATTGCAGTCTTTGATTGTAAAAACTATCATATCCGGAAATAAATAATGTTATCTTTTCTTATATCCATTATCCAGAATAATCCACATGGTACTACAGATGGTTTCCCTCAACTAGTTGAGGGTATTCAGTTAAAATTATATGATAAAAATGATTTTTAGATTGATGTGAATGCCAAAAATTAAATTAAATCATCACTTTGTGAATGTGAGTATCTAATAGTTAAATGTATTGGAACAATTAAAGGCATTTGGTACAAGATGAACAACATTTATAAAGAAAATATAGATTTTAATAAAGAAAATTTAAATATATAGAGATTAATGTATAAATATATTAATATGGGTGATGTTTATACTATTAGAGACATATTTACAATGTTTAGTGACATTGTATGAACTGTAATATTTTTAGTGAGATATATGAAGTTTAAGATATTATTGAAATGATTTTTTCAATAATTCAAAAAAAAATTCATACCAATGTTTCATCCTTAAATGATAAAAATCCCGAAACACTATATCTAAATGATCTCAATGTTATTGTAATCACATATAAAATGAGAAAAATAGGCTATGATGAATAAAGAAAAAGATGATTATGAAATTTCTTTTTAATGGTCCTAGGAATGGAAATATAAGTCTGTTCTCAGAAATAAGTCAGTTAATATTTCCTTAATTTAATGTGTTTTTTCACGCACAAAATCATGTATTTATGATATATATATTGTTTTTTTCATTTTTAATTTAGTTAATTATGTTTTTTTTCATTTAGGTGTTTAATTATTAAATTAAATAATTATATATTTAACTATACATTTTTATGTTCACGTTTTGATTTGTGTTAAATTTAATCTATTTTATTCAATCTTGAGGTATTTTAATATATTAATCTCAAAGGAAATATCTTAATTTCAATGATTTTTGACTAATTAAAAATTTAATAGGAGTTTAGTTTAATTAAAAAGTTAATAAAATTAATGATTTAATAATTATAAACTTTAGTTTATAGTTTATTTCGTTACTAATTTTTATGGTCATTGAATTGAATTTAATTATTTATTTCATTTATATATCTTTAATTAATTGAATTTTATTTGGTAATTATAAAAATCTCAATTTATTTAAATTAAAAATTATTTATTTATAATTTATTTATTTTTTTTATAAATTTCAGTAAATAATTCTATAATTAACAATAGATATATAATGGAATTTATGAGAAGCTATCATATTGGAATATCGATATATAGTTTTTTAACAATAATATATGTAAGAAATTTTGAAAAATCACATAGCCTGTGTTTAAGAGGTAACTCACATATCCATATTTCCATCAACAAGAATTCACATACATTATTTCTCTTCAACTAAAGAGGGGAATAGAAGCTTCCATGACAATCTATAAGACTACAAAAAGCAGAAATCACCTACTTTCGACTGATTCTAAGTTGATTTGAAGGGTGTGACCTTTCAAAAACCATTTGACTTATAAATAGAACTCCACTGTTGAATAATATTATTACCAAATTTATCTATAAAATAAGAAATGGATCAAAGAATTGAAGTATTTATACACAACCATTTTCTTTGGGACTGAATAATGATGTACTAATGACCTACCATGGAATATAATAGATCCGAACTATTTTTCATCTCCAGGTTTATTCAAGACTCAGAATCAATGGATATAAACTAGGTAATTATTAATGATTTTGAAACCCATGATTTTAGTTTATGGATTGTGGAGATTAATTTCAAATTCCTATGTTATTTCTGAAAATGAATCCTCGGTCTAATGAAGCTTTATATTAATGTTTATTGATGATACATCTTGTGTGAGCTTGATGATGTCATAAAAATATAAGGTTGCTTCTCAATTGAGATCCGAGTTCCATTATGTATCACATGATAAAGAATATGAGCCTCCTTATGTTCAATTATATTTTATGTTATGTTATAATTTCAAAAATGACTAATTTACATAGAACTAGAATTGATGTTTCTTATGAATTGAATTAGGGGATCGGTGATCATCAGTGAACCAATATCAACCGTGCTTCTAGATAAATATCATCAAACCACATCTTCCCTACATAACCTCAACAATTTTGAAATTATTACTTCATTAATAGTTGAATTTTAGAATGATTTTTTGATGATGTTATAATAATTTTTTTAAAATTATGAGTTTTTGACCCATTGAAGATGATATAATTTTATTTTTTTTATTGCGTTTATTTGAAAGTTCATATTATAAATTATGATTGATAATTGATCCTAGAAATATTAAATGTTATATTTTTATCAATAATAGGGATTTTAAACAACCTGTTCTCCAATACCACAATGTGATACCAAGGTTTATAGATGTATAGATAGAGAGAGAGACATGTTATCATTATTCTAAATTTCCACAGATCCTTCAATGCCATTAGGTATTGAATATTTATAATTAAAAATGAACACGAGAAATGAAAATATTAAAAAATGTAATATAAGAAGTATTTATATTTAATTTTGAGAAATATTTTATTCAGATGGAAAAAATCATTTCTTCTAGCTTGAACCACTTGAATGATGAAAGACATTACAACTTATTTTCAAATTCAAGTGTGATTTAGAGAGTGATATTTCTAGAGGAGTTTTTTTATGTCACATAATATATATTACTTCTTCGTGAAGGATTACTTGTGGAATTATTTTATTAGTAGTCATATTGTTTTGTTTATATTTTCTTTTCCATAAATTTTATATGTTATGAAGATTAAATAAAAAATTGACTCCCAGAAAATCCGATCTTTTGGTTTCTCTCTCTTACTATCTATCTCTCTCTCCCCCTCTTTCTTCTTCTCCACCTCTCTACTATTATTCTTAATTTTAATATACAGTTATTGTTTTTATTTATTAATATGTATCTAGATTCTCCTACTTATGATATTTAAGCAAAATATCTAGAGCTATTTCTAGGAAATATATATCAAGGTTTCTTGGATGCCAAATATTTTTTTATCGTTAACTTCTTATTTACATAATTTTTTCTCTTTTGATTTCCTACATTACATATGAATATTTTTTTGAGTTTTATTCTGATGGGATTTATTCAAAATTCTTATATGAAATTGATTCTATAAAGCATTAAGCTACATGAATCCTCCTATAATTGGATTAACCTCCTATATATTGAGATTAATATAATCATATTAGTGAGTTTGAGTGTTTTTGGTTTAAAAGGTTATGTCAATCATATGATTTATAATGAAAAAATATCCCAAAATTAGATTATTCTCATGAAAATTTATTTTTAATATTTCTTCATTTTGATTCATCCTTCTTATATTTATATATTTTTTTCGCATTCCTTAATCTTTTTTCATGGTTTCATTCTTCTTTTTTCAAAATTAAATAAATTAAAAAATTATTTTTGTAGATCCACATTGATAATCACAGTGCTTCCTTGAGATTCAGGTCGAGGTTTTCCAATTTTCTAAATACTCAGAGATTATAAATGTATCTTTAATAGTTAAAATGATAGGTTATTGAATATTTGAAAATTTTAAATGGAGGACTGTTCTCGCAATTATTTTTTCAAATTTTTTTAATTATTAGTGATGTCAAAATTGATGGAATTACAAGTTCTTGAATATTAATCACTATTATAATACCCACATATGTAGAAACTCTCACAACCCATGGAATATATCAAATGATAAAAGGATCATATAATTATTTGAGCACCTAAAATGAAAGATTTTGAATCTATTGAGTAGATATAGTATATAAAAAAAAATTTCAACTTGGATATATAAGATCATATGTATAAGATAATAATTAATTAACCTTTGGAAAAGTAAGGGTCTCCCATATCTGAGTTTGTTTTTCTCCTAGATAAGGATCAAAAAATTCAAAATCAACATTTTGGGACTTATTTTGAGGAAAATAAAGAGGAGGTATAATTATTATTTGAAGAAGTTAGATGTTATTTGGATGAATGGATATAATTTGTTCAATTTTATATTTGTATTTTAATCAACTTTCTAATGAATTTTTTCTCTTTTTTAGAGGTTGAACCATCTCGAGATACTCACTGTAATGCCATGGAAGATACCAAGGATGGATATTTTTTCTATTGAGGATATTGTATATTAAATTTAATACATCACTCTTGATTATTTAAGACCCCATGAATTTTAAAATTTTCTTAAAGAAGAGGAAGATGAAAAAATTAATATATATTTAATGATATTTTAAAAATAATTTCTTTGATTAGATTTAATTTTTAAGTTTTTTATGATTCTTCTCACTCCATATGATCTATATAATGTAATATTATTCTTTATTTCTGCATGGGACTTAAATATAATAGTACTATACCTGATGAAATTTTTTTGAATGTCACACGTCCAATTAGTAATCTAATTATTGCAATGGTTGATAATAAAGATGGGGTTAATGAGATATACTCGACTTCTAAAAAAAATTCTGAATGATTTTTTTAAAAAATATATATATTTTTTGATAATATAGATTTATAAGAAGAATAAAATTCAATAATTGAATTGTTACAATTTTTACTCATCACTTCTCTTGTTGTAGAAGAGGAGAATAACCCCTATATTTTTTTCTATTCCATCACTCATGAAATTTTATAAACCTATGGAAAAATATATAATGAAATAAATAAATGATTTATTCCATTGGAAAGTTATGTTTCGTGGGACTAAATGTGGAATGAAATGAATATTGTGGTTCTTATGTAATAAGACATATCGACCAACTAACTGGGGTTGACGTAGAGTATATTTAGTAGTGGACAATCTAAATAAAACACCAAATGGGTCGTTAAATCCAAGAACACCTTGTAACATTATTTTTAGTTTTTAAATTTCAATTTTATATTCCTTTAAAAATGAAATTTTTTCATTTCTTTTTTTGGAAAATTATATAGTATGGCATTCCACTATGTGAAAACGTATCTTGGGTAAAATGTTTCCAACCACAATGATTCCATGTTGTTCTCTTCCTCCCTAATGTTTTACAGATTTTAATTTCTTATTATATTTTTTAAATCATATATGAGGGATTGGTAGATTCCAATTGTATAATGTAGTAGTATTTATATAATTTTTTGTTTAATTTTATGTCATACATGATACAAAATTAATTATTTTTAAATTGTTATATGATTTCCATAATGAATTATTACATGTGAATTATAAAATATATTTTATTTTTATAGGTGAGAATAGAATTTCATTGTATTATAGTTGATATATTTTTTCAATTTGAAAAAAATATTCTTATTTAAATATACATTGAACCTATATCCCTAGATAGGTACTCATGTTTTTCAAGATTATATATAAAAATTCTAGTTTTCAATGCATATTTGTTCAACATGTATGACTTCATATCTCTATACCTAATAAATTTACTCAATTGAAAAAATGGCTTGTGTCTAATGTTTGGTCTTAAGTATTAATGCTTCAAACCAAGGGAGAAAATTTTAAAAAAATTCAACTTTTTTATCACTTTTTCATAATGAATAAAAATTTAAAACATGTAGTCAATGGTGTATTAAACCATTGAATGTTATTAATTTAATTGGGTTTTAATTATAAATTTTTTTTAATCTTCCAGTTCATGCTATAACATTACTACTTCATTATGCTAAAAACATGGTGTGAATATCAATTTTAACTCTTTATTGAAAAATTCTTTTAAACTAATAATTATTACATGGATATTTTATGAAAACCTATAATTATGTGTTGTATTTTTAAATTTTGTAACTAAGTGGTTTCTAATATGCATGTATTGATTGTTTGTTGTGTCTATAAATGATTTCTAATTATACTTGTATATTGAAACCACTCATTTCAATGATGATTTTCAAATCATTTAGTATCTTACAATAACAAAATTGTTTTCTTCTTCCTTTTCATTAATAATTATAGAAATTATTGGGTTGTATGTGTGTTGGAGTGGTATAAAAATAAGTTAAACTATAATATATTGTGATCCAATAAAAAACCATATTTGTTCTTGAAATTGTGATTTTTTAAGAATTACATTGGAATTTTCACTGGGTGACTATTTTTCAAATATAAAAACTATGATGGAAATTTTAGGAGGTTAATCCTTAAATAAATTTAGGATTTGATTGAACAAATCTTTTTTCTTTCCCTTTTCTAAATAATTAATTTTTTTAATGTTTTTGGATATTGTTATATAGAAATAATTGACCTTGATAATTTGAATAATATTTTAACACATAAAATATTCATCTATAAAAATAATGACATAAAAATTGTAATCTACATTGAATTAATTATTTAATTACATTATTAATTTATTTATCAAACTATTGGATTAGGTATTAATTCTAAAAATAAGGTTTCACCCCCTTATCTAATGGTGTTTATATTTATTTTCAACTCTTAAATTACAATAGTATGTTCACCAAGTGGTAAAGAAGTGTATGGAAAATCATTTTAATGAAAATTGTTTTTTTAATTTCTTATTAATGTATTAAATTATAAATTTTTAATTTAAAATAATTACTTATTTTCCACTAATGAAATTTAATTTGGGGGTAATTTTTTACTATTTGAATGAATCCATGATGGAGGATCAACATGAAAATAAATTCATTATTGAAATAAAATTTTCTATTATAAGATTTCATTACATCCACTGAATGTTACTAAATATTTATTGAGGTCATGAAATGTCTTACGTTTGAGGTACTTTTATGTCTCCTAAATTTTTAGTGTTTATAAGTATCTTTTTTAGTGATTTATATTATATTTAATGTTTTTTGTTTTTGATTTGATTAATTATAGTGTTTTGATAAAATTTTTGTTAAATTGAAAATATATCGAATTATAAGTTTAATTATATGTTTTTATGTTTTGTTTTTGTATTTGTGATTATTTTAATGTTTTTTTATTAATTTAGAATTTTCTTGTAATATATTAATCTAAAATTTCATTTAATTGTTTCATTTCTTAATTAGTTTTAAATTTAATTAGATTTTAATTTAGTCTTATATCAAATGGATTAAATGATTGAACAATTTTTATAAATAATTTATTCTTTATCTATTTATTAATTTTATCCACATTTAATATTAATTTGTTACCTAATTAATTTGTCTAACGTGATTTTTTTAAATTTTAGTTTGAAATTTAAATTGATTTTGGTTTTGAGAATTTGTATTGATATTTTATGGTATAATTATTTTTTTGTATATATAAATAGATTATTATAGAGATATTAAATATCCACATAATGAAATATTCAACTACTATCCACATCTCTAATTTGATACTTAAATTTTGAATTGTTATCCACATAGGTGAATTGGAAAATTTTAGTAGCCTCATTTTGAAAGGGAACTCATGTATCCATATTTTCATCTATGTGATTAACGTATAATATTTCTCCACTACTGAATAGTGGATTGTAGGATTCCAAGAGAGCCTAAAACACCATAGAGAACAAATCTAACTTAGGTTTTATAGTGTCTGTGTGGATTGGAATGGTGTGACCAATTAGAAACCAGTTGAATGGGGTTGGGGAATTCACTGTTGTAGATGAAGAGAGCCAAATATAGCTACCCGAGGTGATCTTCATTTATCTATAGAAGCATTTTTACTTAACCATGTTTTCTTAATGTGAATAACGATGGACCGATGTTGTGCTAGTTGATATGAATTATCTAATCTAGTTTTTAAATCCATGGTTAATGAGGACCCCGTCCCAAGGAAGATGGCCCAAGGAATGATTTCAGTTTTTTCAACCACACAATTAAGGTCACAATTTGATGAGATCAATTCCAGATTCTTCTTTTCTTTATAAAGATGAAATAAGAGTCTTTTAAAGCATCTGATATAGGTTTTTTTTATGGAACATATAGTCCAATATTGTTTTTTTCATCAAGAAATAATGCCGAATATTGGCAGAGATCAGGGTTTTACTTTTTTTCAACTAACAAATTACATGATAATCAATGAGATTAATAGTATTCAATGTAATGATATTCTTTTTTGACTGACTGATCTTCTTGAAATATCAATTAATTATTTATGTGAGTTAAATCAAAGGATCTATGTAATAAAAGAACTGAGCTCAATCTAGATCATGGATGAAGAAAATAGAACCATTAATTTCAAATTTAATCTTATGAATTTAAAAATTTCCAAATATTAACTAGGAGATGGATGGAAAATCCAATGATTTTCTTCATAATTGAGAGGTCACACCCATATAATAATATATAATATTGTATGATGGATCATGTTTTTTTATATAATCCTGTTGTGGGATTCCATAGTGAAGGATACATGGAAATCAACAGTGATGTTGTTCTTTCAATTAAGTGTTTTGTTGACAACCAGGGTGTCTTAATTCCACATTGAGATACCCAGGTAGATGCATAATAATTAAGAGAGAGAGAAATATGTGGAGACAGAATTCTGAATATACACATGGCATTCAATGTTGGTTGGCAGTGGTATTTCTTATTTAATGATAGAATCATAAAAGTTAAATTGACTAGAAATTTATTGTACAAAACGGTGACATTTAATGTAGTGAGATAATTTAATTGGACAGAAACAATAATGGTTCAGTTTGGAACCACTAAAAGGCTGGTAGATGGTGAAAATTAATTCTAAATTCATGATTCATTCAGACAGTAACAATTCTTGAGGAGTTTTTCTAGCATCATATTAATTAGTACGTAGTACGATAAAGAATGAAACATGGATTAATGTTATGTTTAGTGAAATTTGAAGATAAATATTTTTCATTTTCAATTTTATAAGTAAGGTACCTTGTGTAAAAAATGGAATTCCAGATAATCCAACTATCTTGTTTATCCATCTCTCTTCCTTATCATCCTTATATCAACCATAATTATAATTTTTTTTAAAAATTACATTCATTATTTTTCTCCAAATGTGCTCTCCTACATTTATATTGATGGATAATTTGTGGATCCATACAAGGAGATAAACATCGAATATTCATGGATAGAGAATATTTTTATCGATCACCACTTACTTCTTCATGTCATTTATCCTATCTTTATACAACTAATTATTTCATATTCATTTAGCATGATTGATTCTGATGAAATATCTTCAATGTTATCATGAGAAAATCAATCATGATTGTGGAGAGATGTAATAATTATACCTCCATTTTATTACACTCTTTTTGAGGGAAATCAATCTATTAATTTTATTGAGGTTGAGTGTCTTTTCATAGAACATTATGTTCTATTATAGGTGATATAGAGATAAATTATTTTAGAACTATTTTAAACTCTAAATAATTTTTTTTAACTCTTTATTCAATTCATTATTTCATTATTCTTATCTATACCCATTTTATTCACATTCCATCATCACATATCCTTTTTTTATTTTTAATTAATTCTTAACAAAAATATAAGAAAATTGAAAAGTAACATAGACAAACAAACCACATCCTTTAGATTGTCCCTAAGGTTATCCATTACGCTATATCTTTGGATATTGTAAAGTAATCTCTCATAGTTCATATGGTATGATATTATCAATAAATCTAAAAATAAATATGATTTATTAAATTAATTCTTATGATTTATTCCCTTTTTATAAAATAGTGAAATGTTGTATAGATAATTATAAAGGATATATACCAAGGATGTTATTTGGTAGTTGATCATTTGAAAAATTTCATAAATTTTTACAATAATTTATTATGAAGAAGATAGTGATGAAGAAGATATAAATTCAATAAAAACTCTAAGAAATAATGTAGATAAATAAAATTCCATTTAAAAAGGAAAGGATAAGTTGATTGAAAAATATAAATAGAGAAACCTATTTTTCCAATTTGATAAAGATGATAGTGAAATAGAAGATAATAACTATACTGCTAATACTAGTAAAAAAATTTATTATAAAATTGAATAATTAAAAATTTTATAGGGATGGATTCAGTAGGTACTAATAAGATTAATATATATAGATGGTTTTTATTCTTTAAATATAGTAGAAATAATTCCATGAAATATTTTTTGAACTGAAAAGGAGAATAAGAAGTTCAATAAATAATATTTATTAGAATAAAATTAACGATATTTTCCTAAAGAGAAATTTATTTTCCTAAATGATTTTGATATTATAAAATATATAATTCATGAAGAGAAATACCTCAACATAAAACATGACGAAATGATATAGGATATTTAAAAATAATTTTATCCTTTTTTAAAAAATATTTCTAATGTAACATGAGGAATATAAAACATAAAATCATAGTTATGGATGTTGGATAAAGTTATAATAAATTAAAATATCATAGGGATATATATAAAAATATCCTAAGCGTCTTCAAATGTTGTTAATGTTGTTCAGATAAAAAATGAATGTTATGAATACCTTTATGATGCATTATCTAGGAGGGTTAAAAAACCGTAAATTTCAAAGGATAAATTTCAAAAATAAAATTATATTAAAAAAATAGCATGATATGATTGAGAGGAAATAAAATTATAAGACTGATATATCATAAGGCAACTGTAATTTTGGTTCACAACAAAGTTACATGGTTGTTGTTAATAAGGATGTTGGGATGTTGGTACACTATTCTGGACAGTATGTCTGGTACAAAGAAAGATATGATTTATACTGATACAAGTGGTACTATATAGGATTCTCACAAATGAAAAAAATGTTATAGTTAAATTTTCTATGATAAAAATAATCCTAGGGGATCTAGAGTTAGAGTTTGATTTGGATCCACCCCACCCAATAAAGGAAACCAAAGAAAATGAGTTTGAAATATAATATTAGATTTCATTTATTGAAATGAATTTGTAAAAGGTTTAATTATCATGTAAATATAAATAATGGATATCTTGATATGTTATACTCCCAACAATTTTTATGTGATACATCTCAAAATATTTTTATGAGGATTGAAGAAGAAAAATAAAAGGCCTTTCTTGTTCTAATTTCTCTCAAATCGGTAAAAGCAGAATGACCATGGATATATGATATTTTTGTTCTTTATATATGAAAATTTATTTAAAATTATTAATGGATGAAAAATATTATAACAAAATAAAATAATATTTTGAATATGATTATTCACACTGAATCAATGTTGTTAGATATGTTATCATTTGAATAAAAAATAAAAATTCATTTGTGACTTGATTGTTGACAGAATAAAACAAAATCTTTTCTATGTTCAAAAACATTTTGATTGTGGTAATAGAGTTTATTTTAAAGATATGTTTTTTATTATAGTTTTGAATATGTAAAAGTAGTAATGAGAGGATAACTAACTAAGGAAATATTTTTCCATGTTAGAGATGTATGAGGTTTATGCTAGAAATATATAATAAAATCATTAATGGAATAATAGGCTTGAAAATATCTGAAAGGGTAATATGAGAAATATGATAAAGAGAGAATTTATTTGGGATATTTATAATATTTTAATAATAAGAAATTGGTTTTTTTAGATATCTCAAAAAGTAAGATTACAAACATAGTACATAATAAAGATGATATACATTCAACACCTCCTTAGGAGGTTATCCATTTTAATATATGTGGTCCTATTAAAATGAAAATGATAAAGAGATATAATTACAATACATAATTTATATATTATTTTAACTACATTACATTTATAATTTTCTTGAAACATAAATCCAAGACTCTCAAAATGTTTAAGTGGCTTTTCTTCTACATAATAGAAAATAATTCAAAAAATTTAAGAGATTTTGTAGAACTATTAAAATGAAATTTGGATATCCATGAATTATATTTAGAATGTTATCAGTGATGAAAAAAAGAAAATTTTTAATTAACATGTTGAAAATAATTTCATTCAGCATGATTTTATTGCACCACTCACACTATAGTAAAATGTTGTTACTGAAAAAATAAATATAATTTAATTGGAGATGGATCAAACTATACTGATTGAAGATGATATGTATCAATTTTTTTGAGGAAATTTATGAGTAGAAGTACATCTTCAGAATCATTGTTTCTAAAGGGCTTAATCTAATATGACTCTTTATTATATGAATTGAAAAGAAAACCCATTTCTAAAATAATTAATGGGTTCTTGAAGATATTTTATTATCATTGTTAAAAATTAGAAATATAAAATGATTTATCAAATAGGTCTTGTTGATATATTTATTAGATACCTTCTTTATTTTAGAGGAAATAAATGATAAAATAAATAAAAAAAAATTATTATTGATTCTATAGATGTGAATGTACTAGAATATTGTTGTAGAGAATTTTCACTTCATGTTATAGATATCAATGGAATTGAAGATGATGTAGTTGTAGTTAAAAAAATTTAAATTGTTACTATCAAAGGTGATAATGTTGAAACTATATAAGATGAATATTATAACAATGGTATTTCAAGTGATGATAGAAAATCTCATTCAACTCATCATGTGATAAAGATGAAATTCGAGGTCCAAAATGGAATTGGAGATCAAGGTAAACATGTTCAAACTAAAAGGAAAATAAGTTTAGTTTTACTTACTTTTTTTTTATCATAGTTTTTTCTGAGTTATATTGAATTATATTTAGATCATCAATAATGGATTGATTCCATGAATATAATGTTGGATCAGATTGAGAAGAATAATAAATGTGTACATATACCCAAACCAGAAAAATAATGACATTGGTAAAAAATGTGTATTCCAAAACATGTTGAATGAATTGGGTGAAGTGATAAGAAATGAGAAATTCCTAAACTATAATCAGTATTCGTAAATTGAATGTTTTTTTATTGATGAGGACATTTCTCCAGTATAAATTCTAAAAATGATCCAAAAAACTTTTTTTTCTACCACTATATAGTTAAGATATTTGATATTCTAAATTAATGGAAAGTCTCAATTTCATAATGGAGAGCTCAATGATAAAAATTATATTATTCCACTGTATGTACTTTTTCATGGTAAATAGAAAAATCTATGTTGAATAGTTAAATATGTACTTGTATGGTTTGAATCATGCTCTGAGATCTTATCATTAACAATTGGTTACATTTTTAAGGATGTTAGATTTCAATAAAGGAAGAGTTGATATTAAACTCTATATAAATAAAAACTATGAGGTCTCTCTAATCGTATGTTTTTATATTGATGATATTATTTTTACAAAGAATAATAAAAAAAATGATTGAATGGTTACCTAAGGAGAATAAAAATTTATTTTAAATGTAAATACTGTGAGAAATGAAATACCTCAATGGATAAAAAATCTCCAAAAAGAACTAATACATTTTTCATTATTAAAGAAATAAATTTTGAGGAACTTATAATAAAAAATACATAGATGATTAAAGAAATATTTTCCTAGCTATGTTTGGGAGAATAATGTTTTAAAAATTTGGGAAAGAAAAGGAAGTTGATCCTAAAGAGATTATATTGTTAGTTTGAATCCTTATTTTAAAATGGATCTATAAGGCCCCGGCCTTAAGCCTTACTTAATATTGAATTAAATGAATAATTCACGTTGAGGATATTTTTAGGTTTAGAGTTTTAGATAATTAGAACCTAACTATTACATATCAAAAGATTACAAAGTAGTCACTTCTTCAAAGATTCCATAATAAAAAAAGCTCTTAAAAGAAACATGTCTAGTTCCATGTTTTATATAGCATTAAATTCCCTTGATCCCATCATTGAACTTATTCCACATTAAGTCCTGTGAAAAACATCTCAAAAAAACTTGGGGTGAGCATAAAAAGCTCAGTAAGGGATACACAAAGAATGAAAATTGTTAGTTTTTCAAAGATCAAGTAAACCATGTATACCCTATCAAAGTAATACCTTCACCATCATGAAGTAGTAAAAACTCTTCACTGAATAAAGGATCATTACATACCTTTTTTAAACCAAAGGATTACCATAAAACCCACATAAAGAACACATAACATATATAAAGGTAACTTGGGACATAAACATACTTAAGTGGAATAACCATACGGTCGACTTCCACACATATCACTTAATTGAATAGCCATACAGCCAATTTCCATACATACTTAATGGAATAGCCACACGGCCGACTTCCATACCCAATGCATTGGAGGTTATAACGTAACCACTCGTCCTGGTATTCACGGCACCACCCCTCATATGGTTTATCACGGAACCACCCGTCAAATTTCCAAGTACCAATATAAAATCATAAAACATAAAACCAATATAAAGGAATGATAACATTTCCACATTTCAATCACAATATATCATAATATAATCCTTTATCAAAACCATTTTCAATACCAAAATACATAAAAGAGTATATGGTATTTATTTCATTTTAAAAACATTACGGCTTGTTGAGGAAGCCAAAGACCAAATAATACTCGCGGCGGTGGAAAAGGTTGTTGTCACCGCGTACGTTAAAAAAGCATTCCCTTTTGTCGTTTAGTAAAATGCTTCATATAAAAAGATTCCTTTTGTATAAAAGAAAAAGTCAAAGGGTTATATACTCCGTATAAAAGAAAGTTGTGAATAAAACGAAATATGCCTCAATGAAAGGAGATTGAGACGAACTCCCTTACCTCAGGTCCGACTTGACTCGATCGTTATTTAACGTCCTGAATAATAAACTTGAGTTAATTTATACTTGATTAAGAACCTTTTTAAAGTTCATTATTCCTTTTATATCACTTATTTCCATGTTATAAACATTATGTAACCATTTATGTTAATAATGTTTGTTTTGTCAATATTTGGTTCTTAAGTCGAAAGTGGACTTCTTACAATTACATGTTGTTCGTGTGGTCAAAGGTTCATTATATCCAGAATGACATTCCTGATTTGGATATCATATATATCATATATATCCAGCATATACATGTATTTATAATATTACATAATCATTTAGATATAAGAAATGAAATGCACCGTTCGTGGAGACGGTAAGCCGTACGTACGCATGAACGCTACTTTCATTTCTATTTCGTATTTTATAGAATGGAATCATAATGATATAAGAGTATATTATAATTCCAGTATAATAACATATATAATATCATTAACATTATCCCTTACACATCCCACATATGGTATTAACGAATCAAATCACTTTCGGGGGCGGTAGTCTGCACTTCCTAAAATGAAGATATCATGTTTACCCATAATGGAAACAATAATGGTATGCCATAAATGAAAAATACAGAAGCTTAAGGAAATAATAAACATATTATATATCATATATAAAAATAGTGACATCATAATGGCCACTTTTGAAGGTGTTAAATAAGTATTGAACAATCATCATTTCGGGAGGCCGAATTTCGCCATCCACGGAATCCGTATGTTCTTTAACCATTTGATGTAGTTGTGTGAGAGTGTAGCTCGAATAAATCTTATAAAAACATCCTAGTATATTGAAGATATTGGTGTTGTTACAAAATAAACAAATAAAAAGAGTTTAGGGGGTTGGAGAAGCAAAATAAAACAAATGAACAAAAGAGAATGAATTACCTTTAAAAGTGTAACTCCTTTTGATTTGAGCCTAAAGGCTTCCTTTGAAAGGATTCTGCCCAAAGGGAATCCTCTAGGATTAGGATAGGGATGTGGAGAGAGTATATTGGAATTTGATAGCTGAGCCAAAGTCTTGAGGAATGTGTGAAATGAGGTAGAGGTGGGGGCCTTTTATAAGAGGAGAGGAGGGGCACTTTTGGAAATCATGAAACTATTATTTTATTTTCAAAAGTGTTTCGAATTTCTAAGGTCCCACATTGATATATTTTGAAGATAAGATGATAAGGCGTCGAAATATTTCCATCAAATAGGTTTTGGACATGTGTAGGTTTTAGATATTACATTATCTTTCCATTTTATTTAAATAGTTAAATAATGAAGTCATCGCTGCATCATCATGATGTCATAACTAATTTAATTTATTTAAAGTCTAAAAATTATAAAAAAAAATTATATGATGTAGGAAATCCTTTTATCTTTACAATGACTATTTATAATCAAAAATATTATCTTTATAACCTCATGTAAAAATTGTTTTCGTAAAACATATTATGTTTGTGTCATTTTTACTTTTACATTAAATAAAAAGTTATTTATGTCATTTCCCAACCAAAGTGGCTCCATGGGGTCCCCAAGTTGACCCATGGCTTATATTAGTTGGCCATGACACATCCAATGAGGGTAGTACATGTGTCAAGCTCATCTAATATTATTAAAACATTATTTTTAACTTAAACTACACTAATTACCACTAATCGCGATTAACGACTTAATAAGTTACTATTCACCAAAAAATTATTTTAATCTCATTGAACCACATTTTACTTCTTAATGACAACCATGTATGTTGGATTTTTGAAATTCAAAACACAATGATGGGAAAATTTCATTTAAACGTAAAATCAGTTTTTATAAGTACCACTTAGTGGTTTCACTATTCATCAAAATTTGAAGTTTTTCAGAAAATTACCAAAAATTCACCCTAAGCTATATTTTATATTACGAATTCAAAAATGAAGTCTATTTTACACAAATAAAAACATATAAGTCACATTAATTAATTTAATAATTAATTCCCGTTGTCATAGCAAATAGCGTGTTTTTATGAAACAATAAGTATCAAAAGATTGACACTATTTTAAGTTCGATTTCAAAGTGAAATTAATTCCAACGACCACTATTGGATTTAATGGTAAAAATATTTTCTAATTTCACTTTAAAACCAATTCAAAAGATAATCTAATCATATAAATAAATTATATTAAAAAGAGGTTTTGAATTAAAATACAACATTTTACACTTCATTAAAAAAATGAACTTTATCGGAAAGGTACCAAAAATTTACACAAAGTAAATTTTAATGTCCCGATTCTACAGAAGAGTTATTTTTGGTCCAATAGAATTCATAAGATTGATAAAAACTATATTTAATGACGGTTCACCGTCAAAAGGTGATAAGTGAACCCTTAGTGAAAATTAGGGTATAAATGCCTAAAATTGAACTCTTTTCGTATTTTAAGCCTTTATCTTTTATTGGATAATGTAAAAACATTTAAAAACATATATAATCATATTTTAGATATTTCTATCCATTCCTGCCAGTACAACGGCTACTTGTTAACTAACATTTAAAATAATATTATTTTATTACTTGTGTGCAACGTAAGTTTTCAAAGAAACTCATCATTGCGTATCGAGTACGCTATCGAACGTAGAAACCCCTTTCAATTAAAATTAATATTTAATTCGTAAATATTAATAAATATGAAAATTCATTATTCTTTAATTACCGGGGATGTTACATCCTTCCCCCCTTTTGGGAATTGCATCCTCTCAATTTTATTCACTTATCAAAATAAGTGGGGGTATTTATCCCTCATAGCATTTTCAGATTCCTATGGTGCATTTTCAATCACATGGTTTTTCCAAAAAAAACCTTTACCTGATGAATCACCTTATTCTGTAACACCTGCTCCCTGTGGTCAAGAATCTGGACTGGTTGTTCTTCATAAGATAGGTTCTCCTCCAGCTGAACTACCTCTGGACTCAAAACATGAGATGGATCTGGCATATACTTCCTCAACATTGAAACATGAAAAAAATTATGTACCTGAGATAAACTTGGAGGTAAAGCCACTCGGTAAGCAACTGATCCAACTTTCTCCAGAATTTCATATGGTCCAATGAACCATGGACTCAGCTTTCCTTTCTTACCAAATCTCATCACACTTTTCCAAGGAGAAACCTTGAGAAAAACATGATCACCTACCTCGAAAGATAGATCCTTCCTCCGGTTATCCGCATAACTCTTCTGCCTACTCTGAGCTGTTCTCATGTGCTTCTAAATCAACTGAACTTTTTCTGCCATCTCTTCTACCAATTCTGGTCCCATCATCTTCCTTTCACCCACTTCATCCCAAAATGCTGGAGTTCGACACCGCTTCCCATATAATGCCTCAAATGGTGCCATCTGTATACTGGAATGAAAGCTGTTATTATAAGAAAACTCAGCCAAAGAAAGATGTTGGTCCCAACTTCCCTGATAATCCATCGAACAAGCTCATAGCATATCCTCCAAGGTCTGAATTGTTTGTTCTAACTACCCATCTAATTGAGGATGAAAATCTATACTAAAATTTAATTCAGTACCCAACGACTTCCGAAGGCCTTTCCAAAAGTTAGATGTGAACCTGGGATCACGATCAGATACAATTTAGAGGGGAACTCCATGTAACCTGACTATCTGTTTAAGATACAAACGAGAAAGTTGATCTAGGGAAAAAGTATCTCGTATAGCAAGTAAATGAGCAGATTTAGTCAAGAGATCAATAATAACCCAGATTGCATTATTACCTTGAGATGTCCTTGGTAATCCCACAACAAAGTCCATGGATATGTTTTCCCATTTCCACTCTGGCACTGGTAAAGGCTGAAGCATCCCTTTCGGTAACTGCCGCTCTGCTTTAACCTGCTGACAAGTCAGACACTTCACAGTAAAATTAGCAATATCTTTTTTCATTCCATCCCACCAGTAATAATCCTGTAGATCTCTGTACATCTTAGTACTGCCAGGATGAACTGAAAACAGGGAACTATGAGCCTCACATAACAACTCATTCTTCAAAAGTGAATCACAAGGCACACATAATCTCTTCCCAAACCTCAAAACACAATCATTATCAATGTTGAATTCAGGCAACTTACCTTTCTGAACCAGCTCTACATTTTTTTTTCAACTCACTGTCTCGCTTCTGTGCTTGGTTGATTCTGTCTGATAGAGAAGATTTCACTGATACCTGAAACAAAACAAAATAACATCCTGTACCAACAACTTCTATGCCAAAGTTCATCAAATCTTTAACCAAAGGATCACGTTCCAAATGCAACATTTCTAATGAAGCATTACTTTTTCAACTCATAGCTTCGGCCACTTTATTTGATTTTCCCGGATGGTAATGAATTGTAAAATAATAATCCTTGATTAATTCCAGCCATCTCCTTTGTCTCTTGTTCTATTCTTTCTGAGTGAATATATACTTTAAACTTTTGTGATCGGTATATATTTCACACTTTACTCCAAACAAATGATGCCTCTAAATTTTTAAAGCGAAAACAATAGCAGGTAATTCCAAATCATGTGTAGGGTAATTTACCTCATGAGTTTTCAACTGTCGTGAAGCATAAGCAATTACCTGATCATTCTACATTAGGACACAACCATGTCCTTTCAATGAAGCATTACTGTATATAAAAAACTCACCATTCCTGGAAGGAAGTTCCAAAACTGGAGCATTCACCAATCTTCTTTTCAACTCATGAAGACAATCCTCACATTCTTTTGTCCAGATAAACTTAACACCCTTCCGAGTTAGCTTAGTCATTGGACTAGATAACCGTGAAAATTTTCTAACAAACCTTCGGTAATAGCCTGCCAAACCAAGGAAGCTACGAATCTCGGTTACATTTGTGGGTCTTGGCCATTCTTCGACAACTTTTGTTTTTGCAGGATCAACGGTTATGCCATCTTTTGAAAAAATGTGACCAAGGAAAGAAATTTGTTGCAACCAAAACTCACATTTTCTGAACTTCCCATACATTTTATTTTCTTTTAGGGTTTGAAAGATAACTCTTAAATTTATTTCATGCTCCTCTTTACTTTTAGAAAACACCAAAATATCATCAATAAAAACAACCAACATTTTTTACCTGAGTCGACTGAGCCATCACTGCAACAAACAGTTTAGTTCTGATTCTGACCATCTCGTGATACTGATTTGAAAGTTCATTTCCCTCTATATGCCTTCCCATAAAATCTGTTCTGTTTCCTCTACGAAAAACCACTCTTAACACAAAAATATCTTAGGATAAGCAACATGGTAATCTGTAAATGCTATATCATTTCAATCATATCAGAAATTAACTTATAATTTAACAATTTTCTAACTCATAAAGTTGTCTAAACCGACCATTGATACCAACTATAAGGCCCCGGCCTTAAACCTTACTTAATATTTAATTAAATGAATAATTCATGTTGAGGATATTTTCATGTTTATAGTTTTAGAGAATTAGACCATAACTATTACATCTCAAAAGATTACAAAGTAGTCACTTCTACTAAGTTTCCATAATAAAAAAACTCTTAAAAGAAACATGTCTAGTTCCATGTTTTATATAGCATGACATTCCCTTGATCCCATCCTTGACCTTATTCCACATTAAGTCCTGTGAAAAACATTTCAAAAAAACTTGGGGTGAGCATAAAAAGCTCAGTAAGGGATACACAAAGAATGAAAACTGTTAGTTTTTCAAACATTGAGCATAAAAAGCTTAGTAAGGGATATAAAAATATGAAAAGGAAACATGGGTACATATATACATAAGGATGAGATCATACTTTACCCATAAAACATAAGCACTTTAACATACCTCATCAAATCTTGAATAAATCATAGAAATCATAAGACATAAAGGTAACTTGAGGAATTCATAACATTCTTATGTAGGGAGTAACCCTCTTGGTTACGCTTGGAATACCTATCACAGTATATTCCCTAAATCTCTTCAGAGAAACCATGACGTTTCACTCCTTCATGTTACCCAATGCATTGGAGAGCTATATCGGGTTCACCCGCCCTTAGTTTATCACGGAACCACCCGTCTTCATAATAATGCCCAAGAACCACAACATAATCGTATCACATAAAACATGCATAAAAGAAAAATAACATTTACACCTTTCAATCACAATAAATCGTAATACAATCCTTTATCAAATCCATTTTCAATGCCAAAATACATAAAAGAGTATATGGTATTTATTTCATTTTAAAAACATTACGGCTTGTTGAGGAAGCCAAAGACCAAATAATACTCGCGGCGGTGGAAAAGGTCGTTGTCACCCCGTACGTTAAAAAACATTCCTTTTTGTCGTTTAGTAAAACGTTTCGTAGAAAAAGATTCCTTTAGTATAAAATTAAAATTCAAAGGGGTTTATACACCGTATAAAAGAAAGTTGTGAATAAAACGAAATATGCCTCAATAAAAGGAGATTGAAACGAAGTCCCTTACCTCGGACCCGACTTGACTTGATCGTTCTTTAACATCCTGAATAATAAACTTGAGTTAATTTATATTTGATTAAGAACCTTTTTAAAGTTCATTATTCCTTTTATATCACTTATTTCCATGTTATAAACATTATGTAACCATTTAAGTTAATAATGATTGTTTTGTCAATATTTGGTTCTTAAGTCGAAAGTGGACTTCTTACAATTACATGTTGTTCGTGTGGTCAAAGGTTCTTTATATCCAGAATGAAATTCCTGATTGGGATATCATATATATCATATATATCCAGCATATACATGTATTTATAACATTACATAATCATTTAGAGGTAAGAAATGAAATGCACCGTTCATGGAGACGGTAAGCCGTACGTACGCATGAACGCTACTTTCACTTCTATTTCATATTTTATTGAATGGAATCATAATGATATAAGAGTATATTATAATTCCAGTATAATAACATATATAATATCATTAACTTTATCTTTTACACATCCCACATATGGTATTAACGAATCAAATCTCTTTCAGGGGGTGGTAGTTCGCACTTCCAAAAATGAAGATATCGTGTTTACCCATAATGGAAACAATAATGGTATGCCATAAATGAAAAATACAGAAGCTTAAGGAAAGAATAAACATATTATATATCATATATGAAAATAGTGACATCATAATGGCCACCTTTGAAGGTGTTAAATGAGTATTGAACAATCATCGTTTCGGGAGGCAGAATTTTTCCATCCACGGAAACCGTATGTTCTTTAACCATTTGATGTAGTTTTGTGAGAGTGTAGCTAGAATAAATCTTATAAAAACATCCTAGTATATTTAAGATACTGGTTTTGTTACAAAAGAAGTAAATAAATAGATTTTAGGGGGTTGGAGAAGCA
The DNA here is from genome assembly GCA_963277665.1 of Viscum album. Taxonomy (NCBI): domain Eukaryota; kingdom Viridiplantae; phylum Streptophyta; class Magnoliopsida; order Santalales; family Viscaceae; genus Viscum; species Viscum album. Next base: position 268,669,046 of record OY728142.1, on the reverse strand, counting down.
AAATAAAACAAATGAACAAGAGAGAATGAATTACCTTTAAAAGTGTAACTCCTTTTGATTTGAGCCTAGAGGCTTCCGTTGAAATGATTTTTCCCAAAGAGAATACTCTAGGATGAGGATATGGATGTGGAGAGAGTAAATGGTCAGGGTATGGCCGATCCAAAGGCTTGAGGAGTGTGTGAAATGAGGTAGAGGTGGGGGCCTTTTATAAGAGGAGAGGAGGGGCACTTTTGGAAATCATGAAACTATTATTTTATTTTCAAAAGTGTTTCTAATTTATAAGGTCCCACATTTATATATTTCTAATATAAGATGATAAGGCTTCGAACTATTCCCATCCAATAGGTTTTGGACTTGTTTAGGTTTTAGATATTACATTATCTTTCCATTTTATTTAAATCGTTAAATAATGAAGTCATCGCTGCATCATCATGATGTCATAAATAATTTAATTTATTTAATGTCTAAAAATTATAACAAAAATACTATGATGTAGGAAATCTTTTTATCTTTCCAATGAATATTTATAATCAAATATCAGATCTTTATAACCCCATGTAAAAATTGTTTTCGTAGAACATATTATGTTTGTGTCATTTTTACTTTTACATTAAATAAAAAGTTATTTATGTCATTTCCCAACCAAAGTGGCTCCATGGGGTCCCCAAGTTGACCCATGGCTTGTCTTGGTCGGCCATGACACATCCAATGAGGGTAGGACATGTTTCATGCTCATATCATATTATTAAAACATTATTTTTACCTTAAACGACACTAATCACCATTAATCGCGATTAAAAACTTAATAAGTTACTATTCACCAAAAAATTATTTTAATCTCATTGAACCAGATTTTAATTATTAATGACAACCATGTATATCAGATTTTTGAAATTCAAAACACAATGATGGAAAATTTTCATTTAAACGGAAAATCAGTTTTTATAAGTACCACTTAGTGGTTTCACTATTCATCAAAATTTGAAGTTTTTCAGAAAATTACCAAAAACTCACCCAAAGCTATATTTGATATTACGACTTCAAAAATGAAGTCTATTTTAAAAAATTCATAACATATAAGTAACATTAATTAATTTAATAATTAATTCCCACTGTCAGAGCAAATAGCGTGTTTTTATGAAACAGTAAGTATCAAAAGATTGACACTAATTTAAGTCCGATTTCAAAGTGAAATTAATTCCAACGACCACTATTGGATTTAATGGTAAAAATATTTTCTAATTTCACTTTAAAACCAATTCAAAAGATAATCTAATCATATAAATAAATTATATTAAAAAGAGGTTTTGAATTAAAAAACAACATTTTACACTATTCATTAAAAAATGAACTTTATCGGAAATGTACCAAAAATTTACACAAAGTAAATTTTTATGTCCCGATTCTAAAGAAGAGTTATTTTTGGTCCAATAGAATTCATAAGATTGATCAAAAATATATTTAATGACGGTTCACCGTCAAAAGGTGATAAGTTAACCCTTAGTGAAAATTAGGGTATAAATGCCTAAAATTGAACTCTTTTCGTATTTTAAGCCTTTATCTTTTATTGGGTAAATGTAAAAACATTTAAAAACATATATAATCATATTTTAGATATTTATATCCATTCCTGCCAGTACAAAGGCTACTTGTTAACTAACATTTAAAATAATATTATTTTATTACTTGTGTGCAACGTAAGTTTTCAAAGAAACTCATCGTTGCGTATCGAGTACGCTATCGAACGTAGAAACCCCTTTTAATTAAAATTAATATTTAATTCGTAAATATTAATAAATATGAAAATTCTTTATTCTTTAATTACCTGGGATGTTACAGGATCCATGTCTAGAAATAGTGTACGTTATTACATTATGTTTTTGGTAGCATAGTGCACAAAGGGAATATTTTAGAATGGGCATAGAAAATAATTCATAGATATATCAATGGAATAAATTATTTCATAATTACATATGATAAAATATGAAATATTATTATTCTTAGTTACATAAATTAATATGGGGTAGTTTTTTGATGAATTTAGATACCCATAAAGAGGATTTTTCTTCTTAGAAAAATAATTTTCAATTTAACACTAAATGAATTAAAACTGTATTACTATCGGAAGAGTAAAAGATCGGTAAATATATTATACACAAGAGGAGACACAATCAATATGAATGTAGTCATAGTATGAAAATTTTTTGGTTCACGTGAGCTTTTCCCACCACATGGGTTTTGATAATAAAAGTTCCAATAATATCACTATGTATCTAGTGCAACATTTTCAATCTAAGAATGTTGATATTAAATATCACTTCATAAATTATAATGTGAAAAAAATAAACATTATATAGGGTTGTTTCTAAAAATAGAGAAAGATTCCCATATATTCTTTAAACCATTTATTAAATAAGCATTTCTTAAACTATGGTTGATCAATGGTGTACAACCTCATCCTCTTCAAGGGTAAGTTAATGGAAATTCTTTTTCCCTCTCATATTTTCAGTGGATACTTCTTTCAATGGTACAGAAAAATGTAACATAAATATATCCATTGGAGTGCGATTTACAATTTTAAGGACTATTATATAGTTAATGTTAGTTGTTAAAAGTGGTTTTTTTGTGATTTCATAAACTGTGACTTATTTTAATAGTTTCACAAGTGTGTTTAAGAAATTTTTCATATAGGTTTATATGGTTTTTTATTATTCATGTTCATAGTAAAAGAATATGACTGAAATATTTCATACGAATCATTCTATAAGAAACTACTTGTGGGAGACATGAAATTTTTGTTCAATATTTATGATTACCTAAATAAATATCAATTAAATAGGCTTAGTATTATTCTATAAGTGATCCTTTTATTTTGTTAAAATTTATATATTATTTATTTACCTAAATTTCCAAGAAAATTCAAAGGGGATTTTATTGAGTCCCTAAGGTTTTGAAGTGTTTTGAAGACTCTGGTTGAGTTAAAAGACATTTTTTGTGATTTTAGAAGGTTTTATTAATTGTTTGTTTTCCAAAAAATAAATCAATTACCATTTTTTCATTACTTAACAAGGCTAACGACCTAGAATAATGATATAAATATGCTGATACCAATAGAAAAAAATGTATGAAGTCAAATAGATCGAATCCAATGGCTCTATTATAATAGATTGAAGTGATCATATATGGTTTGGTACTTAATATTTATGTGATTACATTTATAAATGCACAGAAAAGTTATTTTTAGTAAAATTTAAAATTAGGTTTTGATTTTTTGTTCTGAAATTTATCAAACATCTTGAATAATTTTACGAGTTTAAATAATTTAATATAGAAGGATGAACTTATACAATCAATATTCTAACAGACTGATGTCATCAAACAAAGGTGTGGCTATACCAAGTTCAGTTCATAATGTACAAATTCATTATATTTAAATGTTGTTGGTTTATGATTTTTTAGTGTTTTATTAAAAAAATGTGTTATAAAAATTATTTTTTTAGTCTTCTAATCATAGGTTTTGTGAATCTATTTTGAACATAGTTATCTGGGAAAAGTCATAAATAAATATTCATTAAATGAATTTTTATTAAGTCTTTTTTCATATCTTACTTGATGAAAAATCGTTTATCACCTCATCCATTAGAGAAAATGTTATGGATCCATTGAAAAAATAGATAGATGTTCATTATTCAATATGAATGTCTGATTACGTATTAAATCAATCAAAAAAACATGTACAAAGATAATGATATGAGGAGAAATATTTATAGAATAATGGGAAAAATATCTCAAAGTAAATTGAAGGAAGTCATCATATGAAGTCATTAGAAAAATGTTTCCAAATGAAGTTCATCATATAGAGGATTAATAGAGATTGTGATAGATAAATGATTCAAAATAAAAATTTTAAACAAATTATGTATCTTGTAAAATACTTCGGGATGTTACTATGATATTGTTAGGGAGCACTAGATTGAAATTTAACTAGATATAAGAGGTTTTATAAAGGTTTACCAGCTAAAAGGATCAATGATCTTTAATAATTTTTTCATAATATCATTAAATGATAGGATATTGAGCTAGACATGCAATGGTTTGATAACAAGGAATAAAAGTTCATGATTCTAGACATGATATCAAAAAATTTTGATGAAAAACGATGATAATTTTTACATAAATTTCATTAATAATAAATTTTGACTCATACTTGTGTTGCGGTTTGAAGGTGGTGAACAATAGAATTATTGTGTGATATGTTCAATGATTGAGAAAAATATTTTAATTCCACATTCCCATTTCTCACTTAAAATAAAAATATTTTTTATTATATAAAGGGGATTGGTGGGATCATATGATTGTTTTGCTTTTTTTAAGTTGGGTGAAGTGATGAACAAGTGAGGTGTCATGGATTTAGCTATAGTTTCCTATCAACTAGTATTAGACATAAATGATGTAGTAGAATTATTTTAATTGAAACCGTATAGATATTTTATTCAAGTGTTATTATACATAAAGTTTAATGAATATTCACTAGTTGATAAGTGTACTGAGGTGATAAGAAGAACTAAGGAAGAGTATATCGAATTAAGTGAATGAAACTGATGGTAACAGATAGAGAAGTGACCAAGTGGACTATATTCGTTAAAATTTAAAATAATAATTTTTTTATCTCATCTATGATTTAAAGAGAAGTATATGAATAGGAATAACACACTATAAGACATGAGAATACGAAAATTGAAGTAAAAAATGATAGTGATGAAGCTTCTTATTTGAGGTTCTTATTTACGTTATAAAATATCATTATATATTGTATCTATTTTAGGATAACATGCACTATTTAATAAATATATTATTATGAATGTGAATGATTTACCAACATTGTTTTACCGTAAAAGGATTTTTTTCTCAGGATTTGTTTGGCCTTGGATTACATAAAACCCATGTCATTGAATAACTCATCTTATTGATTTGTGAACATTTTATCTACTTGTGTTTTTTTTTTCTAGAATTTTTGTTTTCCAGCTAATTTATTTCTCACTAACAGGAGTTGATGTTTTATTATTATGTAAGATATTGTAAAAAATGAATTTTACTGATTCACCCACTCCTCTCTCTGATATCTTAAATATCCTAATCATTCCTTTTATGATGAGAATAACCTTAGTTACTCATAAAAGTAATCAATGAATGTAGTGAAATAAAATATTACAAAGATTATATTTTTTCCCATAGGTTTACAAAAGATAGTATCTATTAAACCAATTTTCATTGAACACTGAGTCTCCATACATTTATATGTATTGTAAACCATCTTCCCCCTTAATAACAGGTCACATATGAGCTCTATTTCACTATTCAACAAGGTTAGGCCTTTCAAGACATTCGGTTTTGATATTTTAAATAGTTTTATTTATCTAATATGAAAAACTATCAAGTGTTAAAAATTATTTTCATCTTTGGAACATGTATAACATATATTGGATAGGTCTCCAATTTGAAACGTATTTCCACATATTCTTTCACCTTTTCATATGACCCATACATTTTTTAATTCATCTTAATTCAGGGAGATTTATTTAAAAAAACACTTTCAAATTATTACATAATTTTACTATACTCTAAATATTATGGTTCAACTCCTTAACTTATTAAAAATCATTTCATTTTACCTATTAATTTTAAGTTTTAGTAGCTATGAAAGAATTAATTCTGATTTAACTATCATTTCCAAATTCTATTATTCAAAATTAATGTTTCTCTACATTCTTCAGTTCTTTTATATAACCTATCATGTTGTAGGAACAACAACTATTATGAATCCATGGATTTCCTTTCCTTCATTCTATTTTAAGAACATCTTCCATGAGATATTATTCTTCTCACCTCACCTTCTAAATTACATTCTAATTTGACATTATATTAGATCTTTAGAGAGAAAAATTTCATGAATTAATTAAAAAAATAATACTTAATACTACACATGAGACATTTGACATTGCTATAATAGTGATGTTTCATGCCAAAAATGTACTAGAAATCGAAGAACCCTTAAAATCCATAGGCCATTATCATTGTTAAAAACAACACTGATAAAAGACACATTTATCAGCTGGTTTATAAAACACTAATAATAGAGTAAATTATATTCCCTAAATAATAATAATAATAATGTACAACTTATTAGTTATTTTTAGAACATTGATAAATGGGAATACTATTGTAGTGTGTAGTCAAAATTATAACACTCTAGAGAATAAAAAATATGAAGATATTATAAAATATAGTATAGTGATTGCATATTTTCATGCATAAATTATAAATATTTTTAGATTAATATTAATTATATTAAAAAATTACATTCTTATAGACCATAATAGTTTAGTTCCTTTGGAAAATTAGAAAAAAAATCCTAATTCATTAAAGATATTTCAATTTATCCATAAATATCGTCCCACATTGTAATCAAACTTAAAACTTTTCTTCATAACATGGGGAAAGGAAATATATGAATGGGTGAGATCATATTTTTCATAAGGGAAAAAAATGGACATATATAATAATTACATGAACATAAGGGTATGTGAACATGATCATAGCATTTTTAAACCATAACCTATATACCAATGATCATAATATTGAGTTATGTAATAAATATTGGCATTTCATAAGACATGAATCAAAAAGGAAACAAAGAACATGAGCTATGAGAGTATAAAATTGTAAAAAGACATATATTTTTCACATGTATATAACTATATAAAATAATTTAAATATTAGTAATGTCTTATTTCCATTACTAATATCATGGAATTGATTTACTTTTCAAACCACAACAGTCATCAAGGTTCACTCCCAATACCATCATATCATATAAAGTCCCTTACTGAACTATTTTTATTAACCATTATAGTCTAGTCTATCTCATGAGATATAAATCGTTACCCAATTCATTAGAGGGAGTTGCAGGTTAGGCCCATCTCAGAATAAAAACCCTATTTTTGTGTACCATAATAGCACAATACATTCACCATATTATGACCCATGAAATGAAATAGGTTTTATATAAATTTTATCATATCATAGCTTGTATAAAAGTTATATATTTCACAGTAATTTCACCCTTCAATCATAACATATCTTGTGGAGAATGTAGTGGGTTTCATAATAAATTTAACATAATATTACCAATTGAAGAGAAACGAGTTTCATAAACATCATGTTATCATAAACATAAACCATTCAGTGAAATAATATGTATGGTTCCTTGAATCACATCTCCAATAACGAATAGGTAGCATCAATTGATGTCATATTAGATGGAATAAAATATTTAAATATTACTTGGGTAATTTCATGAGAAAAAAAACTTTTATTTTAAAATTTTCTTTTTTATTTTTTTGAAAAAAAAATTCTTTTCAAATAAACATTAAAACTTATAATAAATGTTTCAAAAATATACTGATACATTTCTTAATAAAAATATCCATTCCAAATTGAAAAAAACACTTTGTAAAAAAATTCCAATACATTATATTTTAAAATAACCAATAATAATTATGAAGGAATATTGAAAAAAAATGGTCATGATGATTAGAATGTTCATCCACACCATACACAATAAAATAAATATTGCATTCAAATTTATAGTTAAATATAATTGTGAATTATTTGTAAAAAATATTCAAAATTACATTCAAAACATTAACTAAAATAGTCATAAATTAGTAAAAAATATTTTAAAAATAATAGGGTAATATTAAATCATTTTTAAAAACATTTTTATGAAAGCAGGGTTTTGGATGAGAATGAATTTTATAACTGAAGAGATAATTGAAATAAAATTTTAATTGAGACATTTTATCAATTATTGCATGAACCAATGATTTGAAATGGTACAATTACGGAAAACATATTGAATAGATAGAGAATATGAAAATTCATGAGATTATTCCATGTTTTATCAAAATATATTATCATCAAAAACATAATCATAAAAACCTTGATAAATTATTATATTGTGACATAAAATCATTACCACTTTAGTATCTTTGAATTGTAACTACCATGAATTAATAATAGAAAATGGATTATAAAATATAATGTGGATAAATATGTTTCAGACATAACATTTAAAAGTGGATGTATATACACATCACGAATGAATATAGGTTCATAACATGATTTATATCTCAAAGAAGAAAACTTTTGACACAAATCCTTTACTTCTTTTGTGACTTTCGATTTGTAAATCCTTGGAAAGATATATCCTAAAATGGATATTAAAATCTTGGTAATTTTCAGGATAATTATTTTAAAATAAATTAATGTTAATTAAATACACCATATAAATGAAATAGGTGATTAATAACACATGTGTCTCATAAATGAAAAAATAGAGATGAAAACCCCTTACCAGTTTAGTTGTCTTTTGAATCATAATCCAAAATAAAGCATTACACTGAATAAAATAGTAAATGTAATAAAAAGGAATGGATTAATGGTATAATCTATCAAAATGAAATTATATACATTATAATTTCCCATTCATTTCATTCATATATTTGAAATCAATTTTATTTATATTAATTAAATTACAAAAATAGATAACTAAGGACCATAATATTTTAGTGCCTTTTGAAACATATGGAGATAATAATTTGTCCCGAATTGAGTTTTACCATCTCCCACTTTTTTGGTAATAACTATCACCCTTCATAGACATATCATACATAGTAAATTACTTTATAACCATCAGTAAGGAAACACATGAATATGTGAGATTAGATGCCTAGAAATAGAATATAGGGGAGATACTTTGTATAAGATGAACATAAATGTATAATAACTTGAGAATAATAATTGAAAACCACATCATTCATATTAATGATCATAATATTTAGGAATAGATAAATATTGTTAGATAATAACACATGAATCATACGGGAGTCAGATAAAATGATCCATGATAGACTAACATATTTATATGATTTGTAATTTGTGACATACAGATAAGAATATAAAATAATTTACATATTTGGAAAATCCCACTACCGATGAAGTATTAGTGGAATGTGATCACTCCAAAACCCATCATTATATTCAAGGATCACTCCCAAGACGAATATAGAGGTCAATTCCTTTATTGAACATATTTCACTACACATTCCACCTCGTCTTACTGAACAAGGTTTACTCCCCATTCTATTCATATTTATTTCATGAGATATAAATATTCAACCAATCCTTTAGAGGGAGATATAGGTCCCACTTGTCACATAATGAAATATATATTTATGTGTGACATAATATCATAATCATTCATCATATCATAACCCCTGAAATGAAAAGTGCATCATAAAAATATAATCACTTCATAACCTATGGAAAAGAGATATTTTTAATAAATGATTTATCATAGAATATATATCCCACGAAAAGAATATGTTTTGTAAGAATTTTCCCAAGGTATATTTTATGGAAGAGAAATGTATTTTATAAATTTAATTCAATCAAAAACAATAAAGATATATAGAAATAATATTAATGATATACATAGATCATAGCCTCGATAAAGCTTATGACACAACAACATATTTCCTCTTAAATGTGAAATAGATTGGAAATATTGTTTAAAACGTTTCCAGAGGAAAATATCATTTCTTCTTTAAAAAATGTTTTTTAAAATATAATTTTTTTAAAAAAAAATTCCTCTGAAAATTACCAAGAAAAAATAAAATCTAATCTTCAATGAAATTATTAGACATTATGTCATTAAATTCCTTTCATTCCATAAACATTAAATCAAATATTCCATTCATATTTTTGGTAAAAGCCAAAGGGGAACGATTTGGAGAAAGATATGATTATTTCTTTTAATGAATTTTTTAAAAATTAATACATGGTTAAAAAAATTAAATCATAAGAGATAAATAAACCATTTTGAAATATTTTTTAGAAATCATGTTTTTTTGAATAAATCATATTTCTAGATAAAGAGATAAATAATGTAAGGTTATCATAAAAAATTTAGTAAATTTTTTATGTAACAATGATTGGAAAATGTAAAAATACATGAAGAAATCATGAATAATGAGTGGAGATGAAAATTCATGATAAATATATATTGAATGATCATGATATTTCGACATTCCAGACTTGATCATAAATAGTCTTGATAAATTATGAGATTATAACATTAAATATAAACTACTTTGATAACATTGAATCCTAATCCCTATGAAGTAATAACATAAAATGAAACATAAAAAATAAATAGTATAGATAAATTATTGTTATTATATCTTAATGTTGTTTTACGTACACCTCCTAAAATAGTATAGGAGAAAAACTTAATGTCTGTCTCAATGAAGGAAAATTGAGACAAAAATTTCTTACCTTGAGTCATAAATTTGACCTTACTCGATAAAAAATCATGTTTAATAAATATTATATATATATATACAGACATTAATGAACCACATTCATCTTTATAATATAAAATATTATTTAATTATACTATTATTTTAACCATTTATTTATAATTTCATGTTAAATTCATCCTTATGTTATTAATTCTTTGGGTATCCTCCTTAGGTTCTAACCAAAAACATCACAGGATGAATTTATATCCAAAATAATACATTTAAGAAGTGATAATGGAATTTATGAAGTGATTTTCATAGTTCTTTTTTGAACCAAAATTGTTTGAATGTGTGAATCATAGAGGGAAGGGGGTGGCCTTTTATAAATGGGGTGAGTGGCAGATTTGAAATGTTTTGAAAATATTCAATCATACATACATTTTTTTTATTCCAAAATTCCCCAAAATAATGCATTATTCATCCAAGAAGATATAATTTATAAATATTACCATCAAATGGGGTTTTCACAAGTTCATTGGACATTTCTTACCTTGTTTTTCGTACTTTAAGCCATTGGTAAATCATTGTTAACCTAAACTGCAGAAAATAATTATTACTTTTTTTAATTCTCATTTTGGTAAAAAATTGTTGTTAGAAATATTTTAAATTAAATATTCATATAATTAATAATTATATATTATTTTTTATAAATTCAATTAATATAACTAGAAAAAATTAATTTAAAATTTATCGTGCAGACGTGATGAGAAAGAAAACATTAAAAAAATGATCATACATATACAAGGCTTCTATATCCATTTCATATATGAAATTGATTCCAATGACATATATTGGATTGAAATATATATAATTTTAAATATTATACTTTGTAACAAATATTAAATGTATTTTATCTTTATAAATAAAATAAACAAAAAAGGAAAATTTCAATTAAAATTATGTATTTTTCATTAGTCATCCAAAAATGAAACTCTTTAAAAAGATAATGGAAATTAAATAAAATTATTAATTAAAAAATAATGTTAATTTTGTCAAATTAATTTTATAAATTTTTCCAAGTTAATTTTATTATTTTTCACAATAATACCTAAAAATATATATTTTTAGAAAACTGTATTTTCAACTCCTATAAAGACATTACTGAAAAGTAGTTATTCTATTATCATTATATTTTTATATTAAATCATTATAATTGACATTTAATTATTTATTACTATTAATAACACAATTTTTTACATCTTAGTTATAATGGTAATGTTTAAATAACCATATTATTAATATAACATGGTTTTATTTAACTCATTGTTGAGTTTAACAAAAAATAAGCCAATGTTTTGTGTAGAAAAAATTTATTGTGGTGTTACATGTAATGTAAGGCATCAATGAATTTTAATTTATTCAAAAATAATAATTCATATACACTTGGGTTGTTACATTCTACCCCCTTAAAATTAACTTCTCCTATAAAATTCATTATTTTGATTCAAACACATGAGGATACTTATGCCTCATTATTTATTCAATTTCCCAAGTATATTCCTCAAAATATTGGTTTCTTCAAGAAACCAGGACCAGGTGATTGGTCTTATTTCATAGAAAATTATCTGTATGATCCAAAAACTCCAACAATTTCTCAACATTAGAATGATCATTCTCTAACAGTGTTACATTTGAGTTCAATACATGTGGAGGGTCATGTATGTACTTCATCAATAGAGATACATGGAATACATTGAAGACTTTAGAATGTTTTATTAGAATCAATAATTTATATAATACCATCCTTATATGATCAACAATTTCAACGAGACTGATATACCAAGGGAATAGTTTTCCTTTCTTCATAAATCTCAAAACCACCTTCCATTAGGAACTTATTAGAAAAACCTAATCACAAACTTCGCATTGTATATCATGACAGAAATTTCCATCATAACATTTATTCCAACTCTGGGAAACTAGGATGTGTTGCCAAATGGTTTTAACATTATCTTCAATTTCATCACCAATCTATGGTCCCAATATTTTTCTTTATCCATCTATTTATCATCACATTAGAGTTTTACATTTATTTATATATTGGGATTCATGTTGAGTAATCATAAATCTAGTTTGAATGTTATTTCTGTATGAAAAGAACTAGAGGAAGGTGTTGACTCAAAAACCTTTGATATTTATACAAGAATATCCCACAATATCCTTAATTGTTTGAATTATTTTATACACTTATAATCTATTTAGGGATGATACATAATACTGAAACTAAACTATCTATCAAGATATTGTTAAATGCTTCACCAGAACGTTGAGGAAAACTTATAGTCTCTATTAGACACTGTGAAATGTGGTTCTCTATTCAACATTACCACATAATTAATGTATATCTTTGAAATATTATCCAAATAGAAGACATCTCTGGCAGTGAGGAAGTACTCTGACTTAGTAAGGTGATTGAAAACATCTTATATATCATTATGTCTTTTAAAAAATTTGTGGATTCTGCTGATAAAGTCCTTGGTGTTGTTTTTGAATTTCCATTCTAGTATTTTAAATGGATACAACATCCCCTTATACTATTATATTTCATCCATACATTTTTGATGTACAATGCACCAAAAAACAAAAATATTTATGTCTCTCTTTATGCCAACCCACAAAATGTATTCGTTCAAAACAATATATGTCACTATATATAAAATATAATTAAGTAATAAAAACATTGAGATTACTATAACAACTCATTCTTCATATATGGAATGGATAAAACAGAAACAAACTTTTTTAACATTATCCTTCCATCATGATTAATGTTAAACTGATGAGCATTTAAAATATTTTTTTTATCTCTAAATATTCTATCTATGCCTCGTTAATCATCATTTGGATATATGTATAAAACTTTAATTGAGTAAGATGATATTTTTCCCTTATATCAATATTTTTTAATTTATGCATATAATGTCCACAAATATTATATAATTTTTCACCTTAAACATGTATAAGGTAACCTGATCCTTTTGAATCAATGCATCAAATCCCTTGTTCATTTTCATAGGGTGGAAATTTATTGACCAGTCATAATATTTAATCACATATGAACATATTATTTGGTGAATATTCAAATCGATACATGTGAATTTATACCTTTAAATTTTATTATCAGTATATGTATCATTGTTTTCAATATAATGATAATTCATCTATATCATTAATGAAAAAAGGTACATAAATCCAATTATTACATTGGTTAATTTATCTCAGGAACCATCAATTGTAATGAGGCATAATATATAACCATTTCGTTATTTATAATAAATAATACCAATACCTTATTGGATGAATCACTATATACTACTAACTATTCTCAACTACTAGTTAATGTAAGAAATGATGCACTAATTAATCTTATCTTCAGTTATTTAAAATTTTCCTTACATTATTCTATCTAGAAGAACTTGAATCCATTCATAGTTAACATGGTAATTGGATTAGATAGTCATGAGAATTTCTCTAAAACACATCAATAATATCATACTAAACCGAGAAAACAATGGATCATTGGCACTACGGTTTTTCATGGAAAATATTCAATAGCCTCTAACATTGAAGGATCTACTAATATACCTCTATGGAGATTATATATCCCATCAATTGAACTTTTTGAATCCGACTTTCACACTCTATTAATTTTCATATAGTTTCAACTTAGATAGTGTATTTAGAACAATTCCAAGGTGGTCTTCATGTACTTCCTTTATCATTAAATAGATAATAATATCATCTATAAAGACTATTATAAACTGATCGAGGTAATATGAATAGACTCTTATTATTCAGTCTATGATGATATGTGGGGAATTTTTATAGTGTCCACAACATGTAAAAGATTTTTTCATGGGTATATCCTAATTTGTGGCTCTCATTTAATGATATGTCGAATGAAGGATAATCCATGAAAAGTATTGATCTCCACATAGTTGATCAAACAAGTTATAAATGTGGGAAGAAGAACATGTTTTCATAATTTTGATCTTGTGGAACTTCCCATAATCAATGCATAGTTGTATCAATCCATCATTATTTTAAAAAATCAACTAATGCATCCCAAGCTTACACACTTGGCCCAATGAATACCATATCAAGATTTTTCAAAGAGTTTTTTCTTTAATTACTATAACTCCATCACGTCCATTCTATAGGGAGTCTTTGGATTATGTGTGGTCCCAGTTATTTGTTATATATTGAACTCAACATTAAATTTTTGTGTAAGGATAAAAAATTGTTCCAAAATACATCAAAAATATTTGGCACAATAGGAATATCATTGATATCACCATTCTTCATAACCATATAACAAAAATGCCAATTTGGAATATGATTTTAGATCCTTACAGTGGATGTGATCTTCAGTATAATTTCATAGTTATTATCACATTGTTCAACAATAATTAGTTTGTTTGGAATGAAAAACACGAATTCCCATCCTATAAATTATAAATCCATTATCCATATAGTCATTGAAAAATATTGGTTAAACATTATTGTTCAGCGACCTCCTTAAACATAAGGTGGTTCATAAATTACCCATATCCCCCATGCATTTAACTATTTGTTACATTATGTTATGTGTTACAGGATTCATGCAGAGATATGATCGATTGGATGTAGTTCATTAAACTAATAAAAACTATGCATCTCTAGGTTTATTGCCAAATAGAGGTAAGGATAGTGTGTGTGGAAGAAATTCATGTCATTTATTTCAATGGGGGAGGATATGATTTGATTCTCTCATTAATGGGGATATCATGGCATGAATGGAAAGGGACTTTCTAGAGTTTCAAGAATGACGTCCATATAAAGTCACAAAATTATCTTTTAAACTCTTTTTTATATAATGTGAATTGTTCACATACACCTATATTAATGAATGAGTTACTTCACTACTATCTGAAATTAGTATGTATTTTTCAGTATTAAATAATTTTTTGGATCGAAAATAAACCCCAAATTGATGTTGGAATTATGTAGAAAAAGAAAAAAACCTTAGGTTGACATTTAATTCAACTAGAAGAAGAATGAAAACACTTAATTAAAGCACATTCCCACCAAAATTAACTATGGAGGAATCATAGAATTGATATTGAATCATTAAACTGTTGCGGGTTTTTACTTTTAATTATACATGTAATAATTTGGGGGTAATCTTTGTACATTTATTATATTCTTCATATATGAATGAATGGGTAGATCCAATTACTACTTCAAAACTGGCCTTTCACAATGCTGGAAATGTATTTTATTAGTTCTAGAATAGAGCTAACAACATGGCTGATGTTAAAAGCCTAGGAATTTTATCATTGATTATAAATTGGTTATTTATGAGTAATAAAAAACGTTCTTGATAAATAGGTCCTTTATCAGTCCTTTAATTTCGCGCTGCTAAAGGAAAAATTTATCAACACTTTATAAAGTTGATATAAATGTGTTTTTCATCAACTCTTTAAAATCCACTACAAAGGGGCCATAATATAGTCTACTTTTACAGTACACTACAACAGCAGAAACACATCTGATATCAAAAAAACAAGTGTCAATATAGACTATAAATTAAATGAAATTTGAAACTTAAATAATAGAAATAACAATATATTATATACATTTATAAAATTAGATTATAAAATTACATAAATATAAATTATTACATACATTCTAAAACAACCCTAACTATCAAGGTTACCACGATTTCCTTTGAATTTCATTGTTAAACTGCCAACATAAAATGAGTAGTTTTGATAAAACAACCTCAACTTGAAAAAATGAATCCCCCTATATATGAAATAAATTATTATGGGTAATAATTAAAAGAAATAAATTATACCTAAATATTAAATAATACATTGATTTTATGAAAAATGATTTTTCTATGAAAAATGATTTTTCTATAAAAAATCAAGGCTAACTCTATGATTTAATAGTTTTGGGAACATGAATGAATGTGATAAATTTCAACACCATATGAGTGAATGATTTTTTAGAGAATAATCCTATAGATGTTTTGGTATAGAAATGGATGAAAGATGGATAGAGCACCCAAACTCTAACAAAATAAATGAACTGTATATGAAAAACATTATTATTTGAGTAATATTAAAAAGAACTAAATTTAACTTACATATGAAACAATACATTAATTATATAGAAAATTATTACATCTTTAATTGAGCAGGGAAGCACCGTTTCTCTTCTTAAACATGTAGAAGTTGTAACATGAATGAAAGTGAAATATGAACCACTATAGGGTGAAATGGTTTTAAGGGAGAAGGAGCAAGAAGGATAGACATAACACCCAAACTCAAACAAAATAATACACTTGTACAAGAACACAAATAATATATTAGTTAAACTAACAAGAAATAAATTAAACATTAATATTAAATAATACATTAATTATAAGGGAAATGATTTTACTAATAAAAAATAAATATTACCAATGTAATTGAGAAGAAAAATCATCATTGATATCCCTGAAATGGTTGCGGAGGTAACATGAAATAATGTGATAAGGGGACCACTATAAGGGTGGAATGATTTATGGAAGAATTAGCATGAATGTTGTACATAGCACTCCAACTCGAACCAAATAATCCTCATGTATAAGTAAAAAATTATAATGTGAGTAACATTAAAAAAAAATTAAACATACATATGAAACCGTTCATGAATTCTATAGAAATTTATTTTAATGTGGAAACATCAAGATTACCTCTGTAATTGAATAGAGGTAGTTTTCATTCTCTTTCTGAAAATGTAGTGGTGGTAACTTGATACAACGTGAAAAAATGAACTACTTTATGGGTGTAAATGTTTTAAGGGAGAAGGAGAAAGAATATGGGATAGAGCACCCCCCCCCAACATGAATAAAAGAATCCACCTATATAATAAAACAATTACTATGTCAGTAATACTAAAAATAAATAAATTAAACATAAATATGAAATAATACAATAATTATATGGACAATTATTTTACAATGAAAACATCAAGATTACCTTTGTGATTGATTAGAGACAACATTGTTTCTCTTTATTCAAGGTCCTGACACACTGACATAAACCTTATAAGATAAACGATCTTTGCAAAGGACAATGAAATTTAAATCAACATTTAATTATATAATGTTTTGATTAAATAGTGAAAGTATATTGTAACATTACCATTTCATTTATCCAATGGTTGTTAATTATTATAGTTTGTTCTTCTGAGGGATTGGTTACATTATCTTTTAAAAAATACATTGTCTTCATGATTATTCATACATTTATTTGTATTATGTTAATGTAGTAGAGAACATATAATATTATGAGGAAAAAGGTAATATATTAAAAAAACATTTACCTTCTCATTGATCTACATTTATTTTAAGGGGTTTCAAGGTTTTGGTTACTCTTTAGACAATCCAAATCCCATATTTGTGGTCTCATATAATGTAAAATACATTGCCTATATTTTGAAAAGAATGAATTGATGGTGATTTACCAATGAAATTTTCATCTAACTCACCATTTGTTTTAGTTTATATCAAGTGAATCAATCGGTTATTGATTGATGAATCAGAGATAACAATTAATTTCACTTCTTGTTATGACATTATGAAAGAATAAAATTTCCCCCCAACTATACTGAAATTCACCTTCATAACAATTTCATCGTCCTTTACATTGTTGATATCATCAACCCACTTCAAATAGTAAAATGGAATTTAAAAAGGATGTATAATCCAACTCGTATATATGTTTGATAATTATAATCTATGGCATATTTGCATAAATTGGATTTTGTTTCCTTGGAATGAGATATGTGTATCACTCCAGCCGCAAGAATAAAACCCATTTTTGGCATCGTAATGATTTCATCATGTTATTTTATATATAATGAACAAAAATTGATTACAAACCCAGTGTAAGATATAATATTTTCATTCCATCCTTCTGCTAGCCATTGATGATGGTCACCCACTGAATTAAAATTTTCAGATAACTCCTATTAAAATTGATCCTTGAACCATCCTATAAAATATTGATTATGTATATTTAATAACCAAATTTCAACGTGTGATGGATTCAAATCTCTCGGAATTTTATTAGGGGATTCAATGTATGGATCCACATTTTCACTATTATGTAATATTTAAATATGTTCATTCTCTCACTCTATTGATATTATTGTAACATCATCTCTTCTATTAATACCATCACGCATATGGCATTAATTATGATGAGACTTTCGGGGACAAATGTTTTCGACATATGATAGGTAATCAGAATAGAATTCAATAGCTTCTTCAACAATATATCTTTCTTAAATACAACCTTCTAGAAGACATATATTCCTGAAATACCTTTTCAATATAATAATATACCTTTCGATGGGGTAAATCCATCTATAATGGATAGGACCACAAAGTTGAACCTCTCTGACCAAGTTAATCATTTAGTTGACCATTATATCAATGAGTTATAGTGTGAATAGAATTTTTATTTCACATAATATGATTGAAATAACTTTATTCATGATGGGAATCTTCTCTAGGTAAAAAAATGTACTATATATAAATGAAAAAGAAGCAGAGTCGGGTTAATCTATTTAATGTATTATGGGGTAGAATGCAATAGAAATCTATGAGCATTAAATCATGCATTAAAATATGTCTGTCATGTGATTTTATCCATTGTAACATTAAATTAGTCCTGTAAATGCAATTATTAATATTTTATGAATACCTATGTGAAACTTTTACACTCATAAGTAAAAGGTAAAATGCTAATTTTTTCTGTCTGGATGGAGTGTAAGCTACTGGAGGAAGAAAATTCCCCATTTTACCCCTATCTAGTGCTAGCTCTTCCCTTATCCCCATTTAAATAATTTTCAACCAATCTTTAATGAAATATTCAATTTCTCTAGAAACATTTATTAATGTGACAATAACACTATCAAATATATTTTTTTATAAATTCATATCATTAATAAAATTCCTGACATACAAACAATTCGAATAGTTAATTCATAAAAAATAATCTTTTCTTCCAACAAGATTTTTTATGGTTTTTAAAAAATGCTATTCCGAAAATAGTGTTAATCTTTTTTAAATTTTTCATAAATTTTATCGCACATCACTTGAGATAATGTTGTACCTAGTTCAATATTCCCATCGAATGATATCATTCAGGACTAGTATTTTTTCATTGAGGTAAAAAAATTTAATGCCTTAAAAATGATGACTTTGATGATTGTTTCCCCTGAAAATATTATGTTTTTTTCCTACAAATGATACTCCACAACATTCCTTCAATTCTATACCCTGATAAATTTCCATAAGTGGGTATGTCATTTATCATTATGTACAACATGCCCCTCAAGGTGAATTACTCACTTTAATGCAAATCAAACATTATAAATCATCTGTCTCACATTAATTTAAAATCTTAAATAAATTGATCCAAATAGACAACAATATCACTATTAAAATTCATTGGTCTAGAAATAAGCAGAGATAACATAATGTATATGTGCTTCATGTATAACCGTGGAGGAAAGATAAAATTTACCAACATGTTGGGAAATGTACAGTGACTTCTACTCATTACCCCAACTATATTTACTCCATCAATATATAACATAAGAAGAATGTTTCTCAACTCATCCCAAAATTCTAGGACCTCATTATCAATTTTATTTCACTTATTAGAATCTGCTAGATAAATAAGTTCCCCATATTTAATTATTATATCTCCATTCTATGTTAATTTTCTTACGGTTTCCAAACATATATATTGTATTTTAAACCATCGAATGATAGGAATGTACCATAACGATTTTGAAGGACATGATTCATTATTCTTTTGTCGATCTATGCCCCATATAAGGAATTTGATGAGTGATTCATGGTTCTTGTGAAACAAAATAAAATAATTTAGAAAAACATGTATTTTTTAGAGATCATTACGATTGAAAGTAACAATTTTTTGGCCTTATATGTTCATCATGGTAGTTCATTTTGGTCATGTAAGATATCTTTCAGGATAACAAGTAGTTCTATAAATATTGTGTCACTCCATCCTTTGTCACCTTTGAAATTACATATCTTCAATAAAACATGCAATAATGAATATTTTGTACAACCAATATATAAACGTTTATTAGAATAGTTATTTTACACCTCAAAAAACTTTGGACAATCAAAAAGTTCATATTTAATTTCCATTGTCATTTATTCTATGTGATCTCTGTAATCTTTTACAAAGGTATTCATATCAAATGATTCATAAATAGTAGTATCATCCCAATTTGTGTCCATAGTTAGTTTATCCCTTGTTTCAACCAAAATTTATAGGACTTTTCTATTCTATGAGAATGAAAATATTCTTCCAACTCTACCAAACCAATTTATCTTCAATTAAAATAATACAAACACAGTCAGAGGTTTTTAGATGGGAATTCTCCATGATCTCTTGCAAACATGATGAACTCTTTAACACTATCTTTATATTTTTTTAAAGTGATTGGAGTTCATCTATTTTCATTACATATCCATCTTATTTGGTTAATAAATGAATAATTTTATACAATGTATAAATAAATTCACATAATATATTCATTAGAAAAAGTGTACATTATAGAAAATTCTAATAATGTAAATATGGATCATCTCTATAAAAAAAATCTAAGTGCCTAGATTCTCCAAATCCAATAATAAGGGCTATTGGAATTTAAAAAAATAGTGGAATATAAAGGAAAATAATAAATGACATTATCATTAAAATTTATAAGTGTAAATCAGAATATGGATAGTTAAATGACCCTTAGCCTGAATTACCCAAAAAACACTAGGCCAGATCATATTATGACCTATAATATACCTCAATTTAACTATAGTATGGTTTAAACATTGGGTGTAAAACCCCTTCAATAGGAGGTGGTCCCACCCCAAATATAAATAATTAGTACTAGTGGTCGAAAAAAAATTCTAGCATGAGTCTTGAGGTTAATCGACAAGTATACCCAAAATCAACATTACCCGATATAGACATACATGTTAGAAAAAAAATGGAAATAAACAATGACATACCTATATAGGCATGGATACATGTAATTACAGTACAAAATATGACTCACTTATAGTCTATAAGAAAAATCAAATAGATAAAAACCAGATTTTCAAACATAATGTGATCTAAAGGAAATATAATTATTTTAAAATTGAAGGCCTGATGTCATAAAACGTAATGTGCTTAACTGGGGATGGTCCCTTTTAATATGATCCATAAGATAACTAAGGACCATAGTTAACTCTAATAGGAACTATATATTTTGATACATATAACCAAAAAAGGAACATACATCACTCCCCTCACATGGTTCTTGAAAAATAGTATTTGAAGCTGCATGTCTGCAGAGGTGTCCATGAAATGGGTCATCAAATATATAATCATTAGGGAACCCCAATTGTTCATCAAATCTATAGTCAATAAATAAGAATATACATAAAAATTTATAAAAATTTATATACATATATGAAAAAGAAATTGTAAGAAAATATAAAACATTTTAGTAAAAAAATTAATTAATCCAAGGTTAAGTGTGAGATATAAAAAATGGTTCATACATCGATAGAAAATATGAAAAATAGACCCTAGGTTTTTCCCTAAAAAATTTATCACAAACAAGACATAAAAAGGATAAATAACAACGTGTCAGAAATAAATTGTAGACGAAGAAATACAAAACGAAACCAACAATACACATAAAAAATAGGAAGTCCTACATCAAATGGTTGAAAAAGATCCAAGACCCTCTTCTAATGTTGTACAAGATGTTCTGAGGTAGATTAGTGGTGTGATTTGACAATCGATTCAATGAGGAGGAGCACTGATAGTAGGTGGCATCCATGGAATGATTCTACATCATGACATGTTCAAAAATGGTTATAATTCTTATAGTAGATCAGGGAAATTATTTGTTCACTATAATTATAGTTCTGATAATTATTCATTTTATTATTTATTTGTTTATCGATGAAAAATTTTAATCCTTATTATCATAGAAAAAGCACTGATAATGATTCCTTTATCATCTCATATTACTAAAGTACTATTAATATATTTATAATTGTAATTGTAAATAAAACAATTGAAAATATTTATAAATACATAATAAATATATATAAATATAAATATAGTAAATATATTCCATTTTAAAAATATCTCTTATAATTTTATAATTATTTATATATAATTATAGAAATATTTTTGAAAATTATTATGTATATGATAATATATATTTATATAATTATACATATATATATATATATTTAATAAATAGATATAAATATATAGATATTGTAAATATATTAATTATTTAAGTAATTTTATTATAAATTTATTAATTATTTAGATATATATAGTTTTTTGTTTATAAATTATAAAAATACTTTATAATATATTTATTTTTTATAATTATATATATTTGTATAAATATAGTAAATTTACATTTATAAATACATTTATTTAAAAACAATTTTTTACATATATTGTTTTCATTATTAATGAATTTTTAATTTTGAGTGCATTCATATATTTACAAAATGAGTGAAATCGAATAATTTAAGAATATAGGTACACTATAACAATATTGAAAAATTGAAGAACTTTTGTCTGTGTAAATGTTCTAAATAAAAATTCATTAATAACATATTTTTGAAATCAATAAAACACACATTTTATCTATATTAAATTTAAATATCCAACGACATTCAATTATTTTTTTAGTACTATGAAATTATTAAATATTTTTAACTAATGTTAATTTTTATTATATACAATTATTAAATAATTATATGAAAATTTATTGTAAAGAGAATAAATATTTTTTCATATAAAAAAATATTAATATACATTAATATATATCATTATATTTAATATATAAAATTTAATAACATTAATTATCATAATTATATAGTTAATAAAATGTTTAACATTTAATTATATATAATAAATCAATTAATTTTTAATCATATTTATTTATTTAATAAAAATTTATTATTTTTTTTAATAAATTTAGTTTTTATTTTTTATTTATTTCATTTTATCAGTACTGAAAATGCATTTCTCAATGAAATATTTAAAATGATTGAACATAAATCACTGATAAAGCATACCCTTTTGTCAGCACTAAAATTAATGTATTGATAATGGGCACCCTTTATAGGTGCTAAAAATGAAGTGCTGATAAAGGTTTCATTTATCAGTTCTAAAATAAAAGCACTGATAAAATGGAAAATTTATCTGATCATTCTTTATAGAAGATAAATATTCCATTTATCAATGTTTTCTTCTAGCGCTGATAAATAATAGCGCTATAATGTTAGTTGTTTTAGTTTCGATCAGGGCAATCAACTAGTTCTTGATTGTTGAATAAGAGATAAAAAATAATTTTACTTCTTGTGATGGCATTTTGAAAGAATAACCTTCTTCCCCTTCTATACTGAAATTTACTTTCATAACCATTTCATCAGCCTTCACTCTGTTGATATCATCAACCCACTTGAAATGGGAAAATGGAATTTAAAGAGGTTGTATAATCCAAATCGTATATATTTTTGATAATCAAAATGTATGAAATATTTGCATAAATTGGATTTCTATCCTTGGAACGTGATATGTGGATTTCTCCAGCCATAATAACAAAACCCATGGTTGGTATCGTACTAATTTCATCATGTTCTCTTATATATAATCTACAACCATTGATTACAAACCCAGTGTAGGATATAAAATTTTCTTTCCATCCTCTAGCTAGCCATTGATGATAGTCTCCCATTGAATTAAAATTTTCAAATAACTCCTTTTAAATTTGACCCTTGAACCGTCCTATAAAATATTGATTCTGTATATCTAATAACAAATATTCAACACACGATGGATTTAAATATCTAATAATTTCTTTGGGGGATTTAGTGTATGGATCCACATTTTCACTATTATGTAATATGTAAAGAAGTGATTTCTCCCGCTCGGTAAAGGTTATTGTAACAACATATCTTCTAGAAATTCAATCAGGCATATGGTGTTAATTATGATGAGACATTGGAGGACCAATGTTTTCAAAATATGATACATAATCGGAATAGAATTCAATAGCTTCTTCAATAATATATCTTTCTTCCATACAACAATATGGCCGACATTGATTCGTGAAATACCATTTCAATATAATCCTATACCGTTAAGTGGGGTACATCCATCTATAATTGATAAAACCACATCATTGAACCTATTTGACCATGTGAACCATTTGGTGGACCATTATATCAATGAATTATGGTGTGAGTAGAATTTTTAGTTCACATAATATTATTGAAATCTCATTATTCATGATGGGAAACATCACCAGGTATACAACTTTACTATATATATATTTGAAAAAGAAGCAGAGGCTGGTTAATGTATGTAATGTATTATAGGGTATAATGCAATGGAAATCTACGATCATTAAATCATGCATTAAAATATGACTGTTATGTGATTTTATCCATTGTAACATTAAATTAGTCATTGACATGACATTATTAAAATTTTATGAATACCTATGGGAAACTCTTAGATTCATAATGAAAACGTAATGTTCTAATTTTTCATGTCTAGATGGAGTGTAAGAGAATAAAGGAAGAAAATTCCTCCATTTACCCTTATTTAGTGCCAACTCTTCCCTTATCCCCATTTAAATCAAGTCCAATATATATTTAATAAAATATTTTATTTATCCAGAAAAATTTATTAATGTTACAATAACACAATCAAATAAATTTGTTTATAAAATCATGACATTAAAAAAATGCCTCACATACAAACAATTCCACTATCGTAAATCATAAAAATTGACCGCTTCTTCCAACATGATTTTTTATGGTTATTTGAAAATGGTATACCCAAAATACTGTTAATCTTTTTTACATTTTCATAAATTCTATCTCTCGCCACTGGAGATGGTGTTGTACCAAGTTTGATATTCCCATCAAATGCTGTCATCTAGGATTGGTATTTATGTCATCGAGGTAAAAAAATTTGATGCCTTAAAAATGATGACTTTGATGATTGTTTCCCCTGAATAGATTATGTTTTTTTCACAAATGGGACTCCACAACATTTCATCAATTATATGTCCTGATTACTTTCCATAAGTGGGTATGTCATTTATCATTATGTAAAACCTGAACCTCAAGGTGAATTATTCACTTATACGAGAATCAATCATTATAAATCATGTATCCCACATAAATTTAAAATCTTCAATCAATTTATACAAATAGACAACAATATCACTATTACTATTCTTCGGTCTAAAATTAGAAGAGATAACATAATGTATAAGCACTTCATGTATAACCATGGAGGAAAGATAAAATTTACCAACGTGTTGGGACATGTACAGTGACTACTACAATTTACCCCAACAATATTTATTCCATCTATATAAAACATAATGAATAATGTTTCTCAACTCATCACCAAATTCATGGACCTCATTATGAATTTTATTTCATTGATGAGAATCTCCTAGATAACATAGGTTCGCAGATTTAATTATTATATATTGATTCCATGTTAATTGTCTTGCTGTTTTCAAACAGATATATAGAAATTCAAACCATGGAATTATAGGAATGTACCATAATGATTTTGAAGGATTTGATTCATTATTCTTTTGTTGATCTATGTCACACATAATGAATTTGATGAGTGATTCATGGTCCTTGTGAAGCAATATAAATTAATTTTGACAAAAATGTTTTTTTAGAGATCATTACCATTGAAAGTAACATTTGTTTTGCATTATATGTTCATAATGGTAGATCATTTTGGTCTAGAAGGATATGTTTCAGGATAACTGAAGGACCCCAGGACACCCTAAGAGGGGAGGGGTGAATCAGGGTGACCACTTTTTCTTTTAACATGATGGATCTTGTTCCCACATTGGTAGAAACTTGTTGAACCTGTATGATGATTATGATCAGAAAGAAAACATTCACATGCACAGAGAAGACACATCCTTTTTTACTTGGTTCACCACTAAGGGCTATGTCCAAGGAGAATACGCCGACATGTTGTCGGTCATACCAAAATCCACTATGCTTCACTAGATTCGGATTACAAAGGTTCGGGTACAGACACTCTGTCCCAGGCACACTGCCTTTACAATTGTTCAGGGATAGCTCACTGCGTCGCTCGGGTCAATCCCGTTGACTCCCCCTGGCTCACTGCCATTGGTGAAGTCCCACTCAGTTTATAGACGTAAAGGTCTCTTCATCATTTGCATAAGAATGCATCCTTTGTTGTATGTAGATGCTCTATTGAAGTCCGATTCTCTCCAGAAGCAGAATATCACTTTTCCTCGAATGTATCGGGTAGTCTCCTAGCTTTCGTGCAACTCCACACAGGCCGGTGGGCATCAGCAAAACCAGGCGCGCTTCTCCAAGACAGTCGCACAAGTCCCACTACCGCGCGCAAGTCCAAACTGGCGCGCAAGTGTCATCAACTCACCTACGCGACTCTTCCTACCCCAACTACAAACTTCTGCGGTCCACTTCCTTTCTCTTTTAAATCTCTTTGGGCGCACAACCAACAACCGGCGTGCAAGCTCTACTTTGCATGAAAAAACTACCACCTGCGCGACTCAACCACCTGCGCGACGAGAGCTCGAACAATCTCTCAGCCTTGAACTCCGTAAGAAATGAGGAGGGGTGGTCCAATATTTATAGGCAAACTGGACCCCCTGCGCGGTGGCACGCAAGTCCCTCGACGGCACGCAAGTCTTGTCTCCAGTAACCTATGTCGTGCAACTCACTTGCGCGACCCAACCAATACTTGCGCAACCTTCTTTCCTTAGCCAAATTTTGACATTCTGATCCTCAAAAACATATGGCGCGCAAGTCTTCTATCCTCCAAGACCTCGGCGCGCAAGTACCTTTTCCAGAAACACTTAACTTTATTGGCAGATTTTCAGAGCCAAAAATTTGGCAAACACTGGGAAACGGCGCCACATTCACTACTGTTTTCTTCTTGAACGGTATGATCTTTTTGTTGGTACACATCCTGAACATCCACTAAGGATTGACAACAAACACAAACCATACGCCAAATCATGCTTTGAAGACCCTGGTTCCAACAATCTCCCCCTTTGGGTTTGTTGGCAATCAGAATAAATTAAATAGATCTCCAACCATGAGCAAACCCAAAACGCAAGATTCAACTCAGCCAACACTCTAAGTCTACGTGAGCAATGTTTGGTGTAGAAAACAAGAGAGGAAGCTTGAATTGGGTTCCAGTGTTTTGAAATTCTCCATGACACCCGATGTTATCCTTAAACTTATCCTCATCACAGAAGACGTTCTTGCCTTGAATTTCATCCTTTCTCCCCCATTGACAATAAAACCAAAGACTGATAATTTTTTCAATGTTCAGCTCAAGCCATACTCCCCCTGGATAGTATCTCCCCCATAAACCTGCATCACAGCCATAATCAGATAAAAACAGTTAAAACAAACGGGGAGAGGGGATTTCCGGAGCCTCCATATGCAGTAGGAGGTGGTTGAACACTGAGGTTCAACCGATGCTTCTCGAACACAGCCGCAGACAATGTCTTAGTTAGGATATCAGCCACTTGCTCAATATTTCCAACATGATCCATTTTAATCACACCTTGTTCAAATATTTCTTTGAATAAATGATAGCGTATTTCAATATGCTTTGTACGAGAATGCTGAACTGGATTTTTCGTAAGATCAATTGCACTTTTGTTATCACAATAAATCACCATTGGTTGCTGCACCTTATCACCAATATCTGTTAGCTGCTGCTTCATCCAAAGAAGTTGAGTGCATGATTTTGTGGCAGAGATAAACTCAGCTTCAGCAGTACTAAGAGAGGTACATTCTTGTTTCTTTCTCAACCAGCCAACACATTTCTGCCCAATATAGAAAGCTCCACCACTAGTGGACTTTCTGTCTAAAACATCACCAGCCCAGTCAGCATCAGAAAATGCTGATAATTCACTGTCCCTACCTGCAGCAAAAAATAACCCGGAGTTATGTGTACCTTGAATGTACCTCATGATTCTTTTTTACTACTGGCATATGTTCCTCCTTTGGATTACTCTGAAAGCGGTCCGCAAGGCATGTTGCAAAGACAATATCTGGCCTTGTCGCTGTCAGGTATAGTATGCTTCCAATGATCCTCCTATACATGTTGGGATCAACAGAGTTCCCATCCTCATGCTTTCCAAGTTTACTTCCAACTACAATCGGAGTTGACATTGGTTTGGAGTCATTCATATTGAACTTCTTCAGCTGCTCTCTTGCATATTTTTCCTGAGAAATGAATGCGTATTCCTTCTTTTGAATCACTTTCAGCCCCAAGAAATATGTGAGCTCCCCAATCATAGGCATTTCAAATTCTGATTTCATGTGGTTGGAAAATTCATCCACTGATTTCTGCCTACTGCCACCAAATATGATATCATCAACGTAGACAAGAACCATGAATTGATCTTTTAGAGAATTCTTCACATAGAGATTGTGATCAACTCCTCCTCTTTTTAATTCCAACTTCTTGAGATATGAATCTAGCCGTGAGTACCACGCCCGTGGTGCCTACTTCAAACCATATAGAGCTTTCTTTAGTTTGTAGACCTTTGTTTCATCGGTACCCAAGACAAAGACCACCGGTTGTTCAATGTAGACTTCTTCTTCGAGTACACCATTCAAGAATGATGTCCTAACATCCATTTGATATACTTTATATCCTCTTTGGATTGCCATGGCAAGGAAAAGCCTGATTGACTCTAGTCTAGCAACTGGAGAAAAGGTTTCTTCAACAACAATACCTTCAATCTGGGAGTATCCTTTACATACCAGTCGTGTCTTGTTTCTGATAACGCTTCCATGCTCATCAAACTTATTTTTGAAGATCCATTTGGTACCAATCACATTGTGGCCTTCAGGTCTCTGGACAAGATCCCATGTCTGATTCTTGTCAATCTGATCTAATTCATCATTCATGGCTTTCACCCAAGATTTATCTTTTGCAGCTTTTTCGAATGAGGATGGTTCTACAACTGATAGAAATGCAGATTGCGTGGTATTGCTCATCCTTCTTTTTTGAGTGGGTGCACTCCTGTCCCCAATTATGTTGGATGGATCAATCTCAGATCTTCGATTTCTCCTGCGAGGTTCAGTAGTATTCTCTTCATCCATAGTTTCTTCTTCAGATTCTTCTTCTAAGTCAACATCATTATGTGATTGATGAGTATTTTGAACAGCTTCTTCTATTTCTTCATTTTTATTATCTTCACGTTCTCATTCTTCATGACTTTCTATCACATCAGCATATGACGTCCTTGAAGCATTTGTGGTTTTATCTTCAATTATCTTAACATCATTGCTTTCCAAAATCCTTCCCAAATGCTTGTTGAAACATTTGTAGGATTTTCTATTCATTGAGTAACCGAGGAAGATTCCTTCATCTGCGTTGTCACCATATTTCCCATGATTTCCTTCTTTGTTCCTGATGAAGCACTTACTTCCAAAGACACGAAATTATTTTAGAGAAGGCTTCCGTCCATGCCACAATTCATATGGTGTCTTCGTCTCACCCATATAAAGTCATGTTCGATTCTGAATGTACACTGTAGCTTGAACAACCTCTTTCCAGTAATGTCGTGGAATACGACTCTCAATCAGCATAGTTCGTGCCATGTTGTTCACCTGTCGATTCCTACGTTTAACAACTCCATTTTGTTGTGGAGTTATCACAGCAGCTACCTCATATTGTATCCCATGCTTCTCCAGATAATTTTCAAATTCAATGGACGTGTATTCTCCTCCATTGTCAGATCACAAGACTTTGATTGTTCGTCTAGTATCATTCTCGGTGATTCGCCGATATGTTTTCATGCAGTCAAGGACTTTTCGTTTCCTGTGAATGACCATCACACATTCCATTCTACTGTAATCATCTATGAAAAGGACAAAGTACCTTTCTCCATGAGTTCCGGCAACATTTATTGGACCACAAACATCTGTATGAATCAGATCAAGAAGGTGAGACGCTCTTTTCTTCTTTGGCCGATATGAACTGCAGACCAGCTTCCCACGAATACAAGCATCACAAGATTTTTCACGCTCACGCTTCAGGTTGAGAATGCCCATGAAAATTCTCAATTTTGATATTTTCTCCATGTCTTGTTGATTGATGTGTCCCAATCTCCGATTCCACAAATTGTTTTCTTCTTCAACAGTCATGTAACATACATTTTCTTCACTATCAACCTGATACAAGTTGCCTTCTGTTCTGCATCCTTTCATAAGTGAATTGCCAGTTTTTCCCTTGATAGTGTAGCCTTTTTGATTAAAAGTAACCATAAGTCCTGAGTCACAGAGTTGACTCACGCTGAGGAGATTATGACGTAGGCCATCTACTTAAAGGAATTCAGTCTTCCTTAGTTCTCCATTAGCTAATTGGGTACTTCCACTCCCTTTGATTTTCAGAGCCCCATCATTACCAAATATTACTGTACCATCAACATTCTTTATGATATTCATTAGTAGGTCGGCATTACCCGTCATATGAGATGAACAACCGCTATCCAGAATCCAGGTACTGTTGTTCTTTGTAGCTTTGAGGGCTACCTCTGCAAGGTTCGATTTCTCAATCTTCTTCCTTTCCTTCCATGAGACAGTAGATTGAGTATACAGAACTGATGGCCTTTCAACTATCTCTTCTGCATACCCAGGTTCTTCATAGTCAAAGTCTTCTGTGAGAGGTGAGAACCTATTTGAAAGAGAAACATTGTCTTGCTGACGAGACTTGACTTGTCTGGAACTTCTGTATGAGGTGTCAATGTCCCTTCTCTGCCTGCAATTAATGGCCTTATGACCAAAGTTAGAACAACGAAAACAATATCCATAGAAATTATTTCTTCTATAAGATTTAGGATATGAAATTGTTCTCCATTATTGAGCATCTATATCTTCTCCATTCAGATAGCTTCTTGCCTCTTCGCAATAAGACATGGTATGGCCCAGATAGCCACAAAACTGGCACTTTATGAGAATAAATGTATTCTCACTTGAATTTCTCCTTATATCTTCTTCCTTGGGAGAAAATTAAGACTGTCTGCCATTTTTGAAAGTTTGAGGATACTTTTTAGGTATCCTTTTAGTTTGGATTGAGGGTTCCTTTTTCAGCACTCTAGGTAACATTTCAACATGTTCACCTTTCATCTTATCTTTCTTTTGGATCTTTTCACTTCCAGCAGTTGATGACTCAGCCTCACAGCAAATTCCACTCTTTCCCATGCAAGCGGGTCTTTGATCACTCAAGATTTTTCCAACCCCATCTGAACCACACTTGGCTCTTGCTAGTAATTCTGCATCTGAGAATCTTCCAAACTGTATTTTCTTCCTTGATTCTTTTGGAACTGATTCAGTCTCCAGTTTAATCCATAGATTAACTACTTCCTCCTCAAGACCCTTAGCAGTCTTGGATTTTTCATCCAGTCTGGATGTGAGTTCATTGATGACCTTTGCCTGCTCTTCAATTCTTAGCTTCAAATCAACTACATCATCATTGCTTTCAATTATTTTAGACTGCACCTTCACAAATTCTTCTAGTCGTTCAATTTCATCTTCAAGATGATCTACGTATTCAGTTGATTCTTCTACAATAGATTTCCACTTATTGCAGCTCTTAAATTTAATCTTAAGCTTACTTACCGAATCCTTAAGTTGCATCTCATGATCTACACAAGTTCTCAATTGTTTTTCTCCTTCAGTATCTTCTGGCTTTTCAACAGTGGCCATCATAGAAGCATGGTTCCCAGTTTTGAATTCTGGTTCTTCTTCATCATAGAATTCATTATCATCTTCTTCCTCTTCACAGACAAAACTCTTCCTTTTCATTTTCATACCAAATTTGAAGTCTCCCTTTTTGAAGAACCATCTCTGAGGCTTCATGAAGTTTTCATCCTCACTATCTTAATAATTTCTCATTTTAAAACACTGAGAAGCAATGTGCCCAACTTTTCCACAACGGAAACACGCGAGAGGTAACTTCCCTTTGAATTTTCCTTTACCCTTCTGGAACTTCTTTGCAATGAGAGAAAGAATTTATTTTTCTTCGTCATCTTCACTGCTACTATCCTTTGAGATTTTCAGTTTATCCATGGCCTTGAATGCCATTTCCTTGCTCACCCGAGTTGTAGCATCTTCAGGTTTGACTCTCATTTCATATGCTATCAAACTACTCAGTAGATCATCTAATGAATGTTTGGAAAGATCTCTTTCTTCAAGGGCTGACACCTTCGCATTATATAGAGGTGGAAGTCTTCTCAATATTTTCATTACAATATCAATGTCTTTGATTTCTTCGCCTAGACCCCGAATAGCTCCAACCACTTTAGTAATTCGATTGAAGAAAGAGTCCGTATTCTCGTCTGGATGCATCTTCAGATCATCAAACCGATTGTGCAGCACTTGTAGTTTCGCCTCCTTCACTTTTCTATCACCTTCATAAATATTCTCAAGTTTATCCCACATGGATTTTGATGAGGTGTAGTTCATCACCTTTAGGTAGATCTGATCAGAAAGGACTGCAGTGAGTGCATTCTGTGCTTTAGCATCTGCATCAAGAAGTTTCCTGTCAATTTCAGTCATATCAAGGTCTGTTGGATCGGTGACTTGTATTCCTTGCACAGTAGAAAAAGGAACTTCCATTCCAAGAGATCTTAGATGAGATCTAATTCTGTTC
Organism: Viscum album; assembly: GCA_963277665.1. Lineage (NCBI taxonomy): Eukaryota > Viridiplantae > Streptophyta > Magnoliopsida > Santalales > Viscaceae > Viscum > Viscum album. The sequence goes on along the minus strand of OY728142.1, from coordinate 268,635,802 downwards.
TTCCAGATCTGGAAATTTCTTCCATCGAAGTGAGGGAATCCCATGACATTGACCGTGTTTTCCATGATGAAGAGGGTCAGATTCAACACCAGCAACCTTTTCACTCTAATACCACTTGAAGTACCCCGGGACACCCTGAGAGGGTAGGGGTGAATCAGGGTGACCACTTTTTCTTTTAATGTGATGGATCTTGTTCCCACGATGGTAGAAACATGTTGAACCTGTATGATGATTATGATTAGAAAGCAAACATTCACATGCACAGAGAGGACACAACCCTTTTTACTTGGTTCACCACTAAGGGCTACGTCCAAGGAGCATACACCGACATGTTGTCGGTCATACCAGAATCCACTATGCTTCACTAGTTTCAGATTACAAAGGTTCGGGTACAGACACTATGCCCCAGGCTCACTACCTTTACAATTGTTCAGGGATATCTCACTGCGTCCCTCAGGTGACTCCAGTTGACTCCCCCTGGCTCACTGTCGTTGGTGAAGTCCCACTCAGTTTATAGAGGTAAAGGTCTCTTCATCATTTTCATAAGAATGCATACTTTGTTGTATGTAGATGCTATATTGAAGTCTGATTCTCTCCAGAAGCAGAATATCACTTTTCCTCGAATGTATCGGGTAGTCTCCTGGATTTTGTGCAACTCCACACAAGCCGGTGGGCTTCAGCAAAACCAGGAGTGCTTCTCGAAGATAGTCGCACAAGTCCCAATACGGCGCGCAAGTCCAAACAGGCGCGCAAGTGTCATAAACGCACCTACGCGACTCTTCCTTCACTGACTACAATATTTCACGATCCACTTCCTTTCTCTTCCAAACCACCTTGGGCGCACAGCCAACAACCGGCACGCAAGATCTACTTTGCGCGAAAAAACTACCACCTGCGCGACTCAACCACCTGCGCAATGAGAGATCGAACAATCTCTCAGCCTTGAACTCCGTAAGAAATGAGGAGGGGTGGTCTAGTATTTATAGGCAAACTGGACCCCCTGCGCGGCGGCGCGCAAGTCCCTCGACGGCGCGCGAGTCTTGTCTCCAGTAACCTCTGTCGCGCAACTCACTTGCGCGACCCAACCAATACTTGCGCGACCTTCTTTCCTTAGAAAAATTTTGAGGTTCTGATCCTCAAAAAAATATGGCGCGCAAGTCTTCTATCCTCCAAGACCTCAGCGCTCAAGTACCTTTTCCAGAAACAGTTAACTTTATTGGCTGATTTTCAGACCCAAAAATTTGGCAAACACTAGGAAACGGCGCCACCTTCACTACTGTTTTCTTCTTGAACGGTATGATCTTTTTGTTGGTACACATCCTGAACATCCACTGAGGATTGACAACAAACACAAACCATACGCCAAATCATGCTTTGAAGACCCTGGTTCCAACAATAACAAGTAGTTATGTAAATCTCGTGTCACTCTATCATTTTTCAGCTTTGAAATTACATAACTTCAATAAAACATACAATATTGTATATTTATTACAGCATATATAAAATTGTTTTTTAGAAGAGTTGTTTAACTCCTAAAACAACTTTGGACAATCATGAAGTTCATATTTAATTTACATTGTTATTTCTTCCATGTGATCTCTATAATATTTTACAAAGGTATTCATATCAAATGATTCATAAATAGTAGTTTCACCCCAATATATGTCCATATTCAGATTTTTACCATGTTTCATCTAAAATTTATAGTTTTGGTCTATTTATTAAGAAATAAAATCTTCTTCCAACTCTACCAGACAAATTTTTATTGAATTAAAACAATATAAACACAAACAGAGGTTATTAGAAGGGCCTTCTCCAAGATCTCTTGCAAACATGATGAACTCATTAACTATATCTTCATTTTTTATAAAATGATTAGCGTTCATACATTTTCAGTTCATAACCATATTATTGGGTTAATAAATGAATAATTTTATATAATTTATAAATAAATACACATAATATATTGATTATCAAAAGTGAACATTATAGAAAATTCTAAAAAGGGAAATATGGATCATCTCTGTAAAAAATTAGGAGTGCCTAGATATTCCAAATCCAATAATAAAGGCTGTTGGAATTTGAAAAAATAGTGGATTATAAAGGCAAATAATAAATGATAATATCATTAAAATTTATAGATGTAAATCAAAGTATGGATAATGTAATGACCCTAGCCTTAATTACCCAAACAACACCTGGCCAGATCATATTATAGCCTACAACATACCTCAATTTAACTAAATGATAGTTTAAAAATTGGGTGTAAAACCCCTTAAATGGGAGGTGCCCCCCCCACCAAATAAAAATAAATAGTACGAGTGGTTGAAAAACATTCTAGCATGAGCCTTGGGGTTAATGGACAAGCATACCCAAAATCAACATTACCCGATGTAGACATACATGTTAGAAAAAAGATAAATAAAAATGAAATAACTATATAGGAACACATACATGTAATTACAGTATAAAATCTAACTAACATATAGTCTATAAGAAACATCAAATTGATAAGAACCAGATATTCAAACATAATGTGAACTAAAGGCAACATAATTATTTGAAAATTGAAATCTTGATGTGAAAACACATCACCTGCTTAACTGGGGATGAACCCTTTTAATATGATCTATAAGATAACTAAGGACCATTATTCACTCCTATAGGAACTATATCATGTGATACATATAACCAAAAAAAAGAACATACATCACTCCCCAATCATAGTTCTTGAAAAATAGTATCTGAAGCTGCATGTCTGCTAAGGTTCCCATGAAATGGGTCATCAAATATATAATCATTAGGGAACCACAAATGTTCCTCAAATCAGTATTAAATAAATAGGAATATACATGAAAATTTCAAAACATTTATATACATATATTAAAATAATTATTTTGTAAGAAAATATAAAACATATCAGTAAACAAATTTACTAATCCACGGTTAATTGTCAGATATAAAAATTGGTTCATACATCAGAAGAAAATATGAATAATGGACCACAATGTTTTCCCTAAACAATGTATCACAAACAAGGCATAAAAAAAGGATAAACAAACGTTGCATAAATAATTCGTAGAAGAACAAATCCAAAATGAAACCAATAATACACATCAAAAATATAAAGGCCTACCGCAAAAAGATTAAGAAAATCCAAGACCCTCATCTAATGTTGGATGACATGTTCTAAGGCAGATGAGTGGTGTGATTCGATCATCGATTCAACGAGGAGGAGCACCGATAGTGGGTGGCTTCCACAGAATGGTTCTAAATAATGACATGTTTGTAAATGGTTATAATTTTTAAAATAGATCTGGGAAATTTTATCTGCACTATACTTGTAGTGCTGATAAATATTCATTTTATTATTGATTTTTTTATCAATGAAAAATTTTCATCCTTGTTATCACGGAAAAAGAGCTGATAATGATTCCTTTATCATTACACATTATTGAAGAACTATTAAAAGATTTATAATTATAATTACAAATAAAAAAATTGTAGATATTTATAAATACTTACTAAATATATATAAATATAAATATAGTAAATATATTTCATTTTAAAATTATCCCTTATAATACTATTATTATTTATATATGGTTATAGAAATATTTTTGAAAATTATTATGTATATGATTATATATATTTATATGATTATACATATATATATTTAATAAATATATATAAATATAGATATAGTAAATATATTTATTATTTATGTAATTTAATTATAAATTGAATAATTATTTAGATATATATAATTATTTATTTATAATTATGTAAAAAAATTTAAAAATATATATTTTTTATAATAATATATATTTGTATAAATATAGTGAATTTGAATTTATAAATATATATATATTTATATACAATGTTTTACAAATATTTTTTTCCTTTAGTAATGAATATCTAATTTTGAGTGCATTCATATATGTACAAAATGAGTGAAATTGAATAAATTAATAATATAGGTACACTTTAACAACATTGAAAAATAAGATAACTTCTCTGTGTGTACATGTTCTATATAAAAATGCATTAATAACATATTTTTGAAATCAATAAAATGCGCATTTTATCTATATTAAATTCATGTATCCAACAATGTTCAAATAATTTTCGAGTATAATGAAATTAGCCAATATTTTTAATTAATGTTAATTTTTATTATATACAATTATTAAATAATTATATGACAAGTTAATGTAAAGTGCATAAATATTTTTGCATATAAAAATAATATTAATATTCATTAATATATATCTTTATATTTAATATATAAAATTTAATATCATTAATTATTATAATTATATAGTTAATAAAATGTTAAATATTTATTTATATATAATCCATCAATTCATTTTTATTCATTTAATAAAATTTGTATTATTTTTTTAATAAATTTCGTTTTTTTATTTTGTATTTATTTCATTTTATCAATTCTAGAAAAGAATTGATAAATGAAATATTTAAAAGCAAAGAACATAAAGCACCGATAAAGCATACCAATTTTTTAGTACTAAAATTAATGTATAGATAATGGGTACCCTTTATTAGTGCTAAAAATGAAGCATTGAAAAAGGTTTCCATTATCGGTTATAAAATAAAAGCACTTATAAAATCAAATATTTATCATTTCTTTCATTATAGAAGATTAATTTTCCATTTATTAGTAGTTTCTTCTAGTGCTAATAAATATTAGCATTGCGAAAACATTTTATTTAGTTACCATCAGGACAATCAACTCGTTCTTGATTGTTGAATCAGAGATAAAAAATAATTTCACTGTTTTTGATGACATTATGAAAGAATAAACTTTTTCCACTTCTATACTGAAATTCACAATCATAAACATTTCATCATCCTTCACTATGTTGATATCATCAACCCACTTCAAATAGGAAAATTTCATTTAAAAAAGTTGTATAATCTAACTCGTATATATGTTTTATAATTACAATGTATGACATATTTGCATAAATTGGATTTATACCCTTGGAACGAGATACATGCACCACTCCAGCCACAATAATAAATCCCATGTTTGGAATTGTACTTATTTTATCATTTTATTTTATATATAATGTACAACCCTTGATTACAAACCCAGTGTAAGATATAAAATTTTCATTCCATCTTCCAGCTATCCATTGATGATGGTCACCCATTGAATTAAAATTTTCAGATAACTCCTTTTAAATTTGAGACTTGAACCATCCTATAAAATATTGATTAAGTATATCTAAAAACCATCTTTCAACATGTGATGCATTCAAATCTCTATGAATTTCATTGGGGGATTCAGTGTATGAATCCACATTCTCATTATTTTGTAATATGTAAAGACGTGCTTGCTCCCGCTGTAACATCCCAGGTAAATAAATAATAAAACATTATCATATTTATTAATATTTGAGAATTAAATATTTAATTTACTTTAAAGGTGTTTCTATGTTCGATAGCATACTCGATATGCAACAAAGAGTTTCTTTGAAATCTTACGTTGCACCCTACTAATAAAATAATATTATTTTAAATGGTAGTTAACACGTAGCCATTGTATTGGTGGGAATGAATAGAAATAACTAAAATATGATTATATATGTATGTTAAATGTTTTTACATTTATCCAATAAATTATAAATGATTAAAATATGAAAAGAATTCAAATTTCGTCATAGATACTCTAATATTCAATAAAAGGTCGAACTATCGCCTTTTGATTGAGAACCCTCTTTAAATATAGTTTTTGTCACTCTTATAAATTCTATTGGACCAAATACAATTTATCTTTATAATCGGGACATCAAAATTTACTTTGTGTAAATTTTTGGTATTTTTCCGATAAAGTTCAATTTTTAATGAATATTGAAAATGTTGTATTTTAATACGAAACCTCTTTTTAATCTAATTTATTTATTTGATTAGATTATCTTTTGAATTGTTTTTAAAGGGAAATTAGAATATATTTTTACCATTTAATACAATTGTGGTCGTTGAAATTAATTTCACTTTGAAATTGTACTTAAACTAGTTTCAATCTTTTGATATATATTATTTCATAAAAACATGCTATTTGTTATGACAGCGGGGATTAATTATTAAATTAATTAATTTAACTTATATGTTTTAATTTTTTAAAATACATATCATTTTTGAATTCGGAATATCAACTATATCTTAGGGTGAAGTTTTGGTATTTTTCGGAAAAACATCAATTTTTAAGGAGTAGTGAATCCACTAAGTGGTACTTAAAAAACTGATTTTTTCGTTTAAATGAAAATTTACCACCTCGGTGTTTGGAATTTCAAAAATCAGACAAACATGGTTGTCATTAAAAAGTAAAATGTGTTTCAATGGGTTTAAAATAATTTTTTGGTGAAGAGTACCTTTTATGTTTTTAATCATGATTAGAGGTAATTAGTGTAATTTAAGGTAAAAATAATGTTTTAATAATATTAAATAACCTTGACAAATGTCCTACCCTGTTTGGATGTGTCATTTCCGACCAATAAAATCCATGGATCAACTTTAGTACCCCATTGAGCCACTTTGGTAGGAAAATGACATTAATAACATTTTATTTAATGTTAAAATGAAAATGTCACAAACATGTTTTGTTTTACTAAAACAATTTTTACATGGGGTTATAAAAGTCATATTTTTTACTATAAATATTCATTATAACTCTAAAAATATTTCCTACATCATGATATTTGTTTATAATTTTTAGACATTCAATAAATTAAATTATTTATGACACCATGATGATGTAGCGATTACCTAATTATTTAATGATTTAAATAAAATGAAGTGATAATGTAAAATCTAAGACTTAAACTTGTCAAAAACATATTGGATGGGTGGATTTCTAACTCTTATCACCTTATCCTCGAAATATATATTATTGGGACCTTTAAATTCCGAAAATCATTTTATAATAAAGTAACCTTTTATAACATTCCAAGAGTGCCCCTCCTATCCTCTTATAAAAGGCCCCCACCTATACCACCTTACCCACACCTCTCAAGCCTTTGGCTCGGCCAACCCATGCCCATTTTGTCTCTACACATCCCTATATTACTCCTAGAAGCCTCACGAAATGATGATTGTTCAATATTATTTTAACACCATTAATGGTGGCCGTTAAGATGTCACTATATATGATATATATTATGTCTATGTTTTCCTTATGCATCTGTATTTTTAATTTGTGACATACCTTTATGGTTTTCATTGTGGGTAAACACGATAATTTCATTTTAGGAATTGTGGACTACCGCACCCTCAAAGTGATTTGATTCGTTAATGTCATATGTGGATGTATAAATGATGGGGTTAATGTTATTATATATGATGTTATACTGTAATTAAAATATACACTTATATCTATATTATTTCACTTTATTAGATACGAAATAGAAATGAAAGTAGCGCTCATGCGTACGTACGAATTACCATCTCCATGAATGGTGCATTTCATTTCTTACCTCAAAATGTTATGTACTATTATAAATACATGTATATGCTGGATATATATGAAATATATTATATCCAAATAATGAATATATTTCTGGATATAATGAACCTTTAACCACATAAAAAAACATGTAATTGTAAGAATTCCATTTTTGACTTATGTACCAAATATCGACAAAACTAACTTTATTAAATTGAATGATTACATAACGTTTATAACATGGTAATAAGTTATATAAAAGGAATAATAAACATGAAAAATTTTCTTAAGCAAGTATAATTTAACTTTAGTTTATTATTCAGGAGATTAAAGAGAAATCGAGTCATGTCGGACACGAGGTAAGGGACATCGTCTCAATCTCCTTTCATTGAGGCATATTTTGGTTTATACACAACTTTCATTTATACAGTGTATAGACCCCTTTGACTTTTATATTTATTCAAAATAAATCTTTTTATACGAAGTGTTTACTAAACGACAAAAGGGAATGTTTTTTTGTCATACGTATGCGGCGACAACGACTTCTCCGCCGTCCTGACCATTATTTGAGTTTTCTCTTCCTCTAGAAGCCATAAATTGTTTTGAATGAAAAATAAATACCATGTTTTAAATTTCATTTATTTTGGTATTGAAAATGGTTTTCATAATGTTTTTATATCAATTTGTTGTATTGATATCTTGTGATTGAAAAGTGGAAATGTTATGTTTCCTTTATGCATGTTTTATGTGATACGATTATGTTATGGTTCTTGGGAATTGTTATGAAGACGGGTGGTTCCATGATAATCTAAGGGTGGGCAAGCCCAATATAGCTCTCCAATGCATTGGGTAATTCAAAAGAGTTAAACGTTATGGTTTCTCCGAAGAGATTTAAGGAATATACTGTGATGGGTATTCCAAACGTAACCATGATGGTTACTCCCTATGTAAGAATGTTATGGATGCCTCAAGTTACCTTTATGTCTTATGATTTCTATGATTTATTCATGATTTGATGAGATATGTGATTATGTTTTATGAGTAAAGTATGATTCCATGCATGGACTAATGTTTTCATTTCGTACTTTTATATCCCTTACTGAGCTTTTTATTCTCATCCCATGTTTTTGAAATGTTTTTCACATGTCAAGGGAAAGGTACATGATGTGATGATAGTGTCAAAGATGTTTCAAGAAAAATACATGTTTTATTTTAAATATGATTCTGTTTGTGGGGAAAATGTGTACTAACTTTTATGTAACCACTTTTTCTAAATGTGGAATGTAATGCATGTTTTATGATCTAATTCTATAAAACACTAAACCTAAAAAGTTCCTCAACATGTATTCTTAAATTAACTCAATATTAAATAATGTTTAAGGCTGGGGCCTTATAGTTGGTATCAGAGGTCAGTTTAGATAAATTTAGGAGTTATAATTCTATTAAATGATTATCCAAAAATATTTTTTTTATGGTCAAATTTAAATGATATTTCATGTGAAGATTACCATGTTGCTTCATCTATGACATGTTTGTTCAGAATGGTTTTCCACATAGGAAACATGGAAGAAGTGCTAGGAAGGCATACATAAAAAAATGACCTTATGAATCAGCATCCTGAGATGGTCAGAATTGGAACTGAATAGTTTTTTGTAGTAATGCCACAGTTGACTCAAGCGATAAATGGTGGTGGTATCCATGCACGAGATCAACCAGATCAGCCGCAGAGGAACATGTCAGTGGTGGAACATTTCATGAGGCAACATCCCCCCATCATTCAGAGGATCATATGACCCTGTGCTATCTGAATGGTGGATTAAATCACTGGAGAAGATTTTCGATGTCATGGGGTGTTCAGGCAATCAAAAGTTAGTCTTTCTATTTACCATTTGGAGGGTGAAGTAGATCAGTGGCGGTCGATGGTTAAAAATATCAGGGATGCTGAACAGATTGATGCTCTCAACTAGGATGAATTCAAATGTATGTTTCTTGAGAAGTATTTTCCTAATGATTTTCGACATAGGATGGAAAAACAAATACTAGAATTGGGGCAAGAGGAAGACTCAGTGGCTGTCTATGAAGAAAGGATCACTCGATTGGCAACGTATGCTCCAAATTTTATCCGAGACCTTGATAGTAAAATCAATCATTTTTACTCAAGATTAAAGCCAAAATATCGAAGGGATTTAGCTTATCGTGAGTTCAAGAGTTATGAAAATCTTGTTCGATGTGCAGAGCAGGTGAAAATGGAGTTTGCCGATGATCAAGTGTTCTATAGAAACCTGTAGAAGAAGAGACCGATGTGGCAGGAGAAAGGAAAGAATTCTTCAAAAAGGTCTAATGGGAAGAAAAATAAGTTTCCAGTTTGTGATAAATGTACTAAGAGGCATGCTGGGGAGTGTCTTCTGAATTCGAGAAAGTGCTACCGATGCGGTATGATGGGACATAAGGCTCATGATTGCACTGAAAAATATCAGGGTGATGGTAAGACCAAATTTTATTTACAGTTAGTGAAATGTTTTAAGTGCAATGAGATGGGTCATTATGAAAATGAGTGTCCGACAAAGATCTCGAGTGATGGGAAGCAGTTAGACTACAAGCATAAAGGGGTGGTGAAATCTTTTGCAACTACTTCAGTAGATTTCAGGCCATCAAATGAAGTTGTATCAGGTACTTTGTTTGTTTTTTCAGATTATTCCAGTGTGTTGTTTGATTCAGGTTCTACACATTCGTTCATCTCTGAGAACTTTTCTAGTAAAATGGGAATACCATCTCAATAAATGACTCCTGAACTTGTGGTAAAAACACCTGGGGAAATGTTGGGACAAAAATAATTTATAATAATCTTCTTATCCTTATCCGTGGAAATAACCTACTTGCAAACCTCATTGTTTTACCTCTAGTAGAGTTTGATGTTATCCTGGGTATAGATTGGATCGCTATTTACCATGCTAAGATTGACTGTAGATCTAATGAAGTTTATTTTTAGAAAGTCTCTCAGTTTGTGTACAAGAATGAACCCTTAATGTTGATAACATATCAAGAGGCCGAGAAACTTGTAAAATATAGAAATGAATGTTACCTTGCACATATCGTTGAAAATAAGGGAACTCTTCAGATTAATGATGTGCCAGTGTTAAATGAGTATCCTGATGTTTTTCCTGATGAGTTGCCTGGATTAATACCAGATTGAGAAGTTGAATTTACTACTGACTTAGTTCCTGATGCTAAGCCCATTTCAAAAACCCCTTATCGAATGGCTCAAACTGAACTTTTAGAGTTGAAGGGGAAATTTCAAGATTTATTAGAGAAAGGTTTCATTTGACCTAGCACATCACCATGGGGTGCACCTGTTTTATTTGTTAAAAAAATTTATGGTTCTATGAGACTTTTCATTTATTATAGAGTCTTTAATAATATCACTATTAAGAAAAAGTATCCTTTGCCTCATATCAATGATTTGTTTCATCAGCTCCAGCGAGCTCAGTTTTTTTCAAAGACTAACTTGAGATCGGGCTACCATCAGTTGAAGGTAAAGGAAGCAAATATTCCGAAAACCGTGTTTCTAACAAGATATGGCCATTATAAATTTTTAGTAATGCCTTTTGGGCTAACCGATGCACCTGCAGTATTCATGGACCTTATTAATAGAATTTTCCACGAGTTCTTGGATTAGTTTGTGGTTGTTTTCATTGATGATATTTTGGTGTTTTCTAAATGTAAAGAGGAGCACGAAATACATTTAAGGGTTATTTTGCAAACTTTTAGAAGAAATAAATTGTATGGGAATTTCAGAAAGTGTGATTTTTGGTTGCAACAAATTTCTTTCCTTTGTCACATTGTTTCTAAAGATGGGATAACTGTTGATCCTGTAAAAACATAGGTTGTTGAAGAATGGCCAAGACCCACAAATGTAACTGAGATTCGTAGATTCCTTGGTTTGGCAGGCTATCACAGAAGGTTTGTTAGAAAATTTTCATGGTTATCCAGTCCAATGACTAATATAACTCGGAAGTGTGTTATGTTTATCTGGAAAAAAGAATGTGATGATTATTTTCAGGAACTGAAAAGAAGATTGGTGAACGCTCCAGTTTTAGCACTACCTTCCAGGAATGGTGATTTTATTATCTACAGTGATGTTTCATTGAAAGGACATGGTTACGTCCTAATGCAGAATGACCTAGTAATTGCTTATGCTTCATGACAATTGAAAAATCATCAGGTAAATTACCCTACACAGGATTTGGATTTAGCTGCTATTGTTTTCTCTTTAAAAATTTGGAGGCATCTTTTGTATGGAGTAATGTGTGAAATATATACTGATCAAAAAAGTTTAAAGTATATATTAACTCAGAAAGAATTGAACATGAGATAGAGGAGATGGCTATAATTAATCAAGGATTATGATTGTATAATTTATTACAATCCGAGAAAAGAAAATAAAGTGGCTGATGCTTTGAGTCAAAAAAGTAATGCTTCATTAACAATGCTGCGTTTGGAACGTGATCCTTTAGTTAAGGATTTGATGAACATTGGAATAGAAGTTGTTGGTTTAGGATGTTATTCTTTTTTCTTTGAGGTATCAGTGAGATCATCTCTATCAGACAGAATTAAGAAAGCACAGAAGCAAGACAACGAGTTGCAGAAAAAGGTAGAGCTGGTTCAGAAGGGTAAGTTGCCTGAATTCAACATTGATAATGATTGTGTTTTGAGATTTGGGAAGATGCTGTGTTTTCCTTGTGATTCATTGTTGATGACAGAGTTGTTATGTGAAGCTCATAGTTTTCCGTTTTCAGTTCATCCAGGCAGTACTAAGATGTATATAGATCTTCGAGAGTATTACTGGTGGGACAGAATGAAAAGGGAGATTGCTGATTTTACTGTGAAGTGTTTGACTTGTCAACAGGTAAAAGCAGAGTGGTAGTTACCGAAAGGGATGCTTCAGCCTTTACCAGTACCAGAGTGGAAATGGGAGAATATATCCATGGACTTCGTTGTAGGATTGCCGAAGACTCGTCGAGGTAATAATGAAATCTGGGTTATTGTTGATTGCTTGACTAAATCTGCTCATTTTCTTTCTATACGAGATAATTTTTCCCTAGATCAACTTTCCCTTTTGTATGTTAAAGAGATAGTCAGGTTACATGGAGTTCCTCTCTCCATTGTATCTGATCGTGATCCCAAGTTTACTTCTAACATTTGGAAAGGCCTTCATAAGTGGTTGGGTACTGAATTAAATTTTAGTAAAACTTTTCATCCTCAATCAAATGGGCAATCGGAAAGAACGATTCAGACTTTGTAGGAGATTCTACGTTCTTGTTCGATGGATTATCATGGAATTTGGGACCAACATCTTTCTTTGGATGAGTTTTCTTATAATAATAGTTTTCATTCTAGAATAAAGATGGCTCCATTTGAGGCATTATATGGTAAACGGTGTCGAACTCTAGATTTTTGGGAGCATGTGGGTGAAAGGAAGCTGATGGGACCAGAATTGGTAGAAGAGATGGAAGATAAAGTTTAGTTGATTCAGAAACTCATGAGAATAGCACAGAGCAGGCAGAAGAGTTATGCGGATAACCGGAGGAAGAATCTATCTTTTGAGGTAGGTGATCATGTTTATCTCAAAGTTTCACCATGGAAATGTGTGATGTGATTCGGTAAGAAAGGAAAGCTAAGTCCGAGGTTCATTGGACCATATAAAATTTGGGAGAAAGTTGGATTAGTTGCTTACCGAGTGGCTTTACCTCTGAGTTTATCTCAGGTACACAATGTTTTCATGTTTCGATGTTGAGAAAGAATATGCCAGATCCATGTCATGTTTTGAGCCCAGTGGTAGTTCAGTTGGAAGAGAATATCTCTTATGAAGAACAACTAGTCCAGATTCATGACCGAAGAGAGAAAGTGTTGGGAAATAAGGCAATTCACCAGCTAATAGTTTTGTGGAAAAACCATATGGTTGAAGAGGAAACATGAGAATCTAAAAATTTTATGAGGGATAAATACCCCCACTTATTTTGATAACTGAATAAAATTTCAAGGACGCAATTCCCAAAAGGGGGGAAGGATGTAACACCCCAGGTAAATAAAGAATAAAACATTTTCATATTTATTAATATTTATGAATTAAATATTAATTATACTTTAAAGGGGTTGTTATGTTCGATAGTGTGCCCGATATTCAACAAAGAGTTTCTTTTAAATCTTACGTTGCACACTAGTAATAAAATAATATTATTTTAAATGGTAGTTAACACGTAGTCATTGTATTGACAGGAATGAATAGAAATAACTAAAATATGATTATATATGTTTTTTAAATGTTTTTACATTTATCCAATAAAGGATAAAGGCTTAAAATATGAAAGGAATTCAATTTTTAGGCATAGATACTCTAATATTCACTAAAATGTCGCACTATCTCCTTTTGATGGTGAACCCTCTTTAAATACAGTTTTGGTCACTCTTATACATTCTATTGGACCAAATAAGATTCTTCTTTAGAATCGGGAAATCAAAATTTACTTTGTGTAAATTTTTGGTATATTTCCGATAAAGTTCAATTTTTAATGAATAGTGAAAAATGTTGTATTTTAATTCAAAACCTCTTTTTAATCTAATTTATTTATATGATTAGATTATCTTTTGAATTGGTTTTAAAGTGAAATTAGAATATATTTTTACCATTTAATCCAATATTGGTCATTGGAATTTATTTCACTTTAAAATTGGACTTAAACTACAGCCAATCTTTTGATATATATTATTCTATAAAAACACGCTATTTGTTCTGACAACGGGAATTAATTATTAAATTAATTAAAGTAACTCATATGATTTGAATTTTGTAAAATTGACATAATTTTTGAATTTGGAATATCAAATATAGCTTAGGGTGATATTTTGGTATTTTTCTGAAAAACATCAATTTTTAATGAATAGTGAAACCACTAAGTGGTACTTAAAAAACTGATTTTTCTTTTAAATGAAAATTTACCACCTCGTGTTTTGAATTTCAAAAATCTGACATACATGGGTGTAATTAAGAAGTAAAATGTGGTTAAATGGGATTAAAATACTTTTGTGGTGAATATTAACTTTTAAGTTTATAATCGCGATTAGAGGTAATAACTGTAATTTAAGGTAAAAATAATGTTTTAATAATATGAAATGACCTTGACACATGTCTTACCCTTATTGGATGTGTCATGGCCGACCAATAAAATACATGGGTCAACTTGGAGACCCCTTGGAGCCACTTTGGTAGGAAAATGACATTAATAACTTTTTATTTAATGTTAAAATGAAATTGTCACAAACATGTGTTGTTTTACTAATACAATTTTTACTTTGTGTTATAAAAGTCATATTTTTTACTATAAATATTCATTAGAAATCTAAAACGATTTCCTATATAATGATATTTTGTATATAATGTTTAGTCATTGAATAAATTAAATTATTAATGACACTATGATGATGCAGCGATTAGCTCATTATTTAACGATTTAAATAAAATGAAAATATAATGTAAAATCTAAGACCTACACTAGTCAAAAACCTATTAAGTGGGTGGATTTATAACTCTTATCACCTTATCCTAGAAATATATAATTCTGGGACCTTTAAAAGCCGAAAAGCATTTTATAATAAAGTAACCTTTTATAACTTTCCAAGAGTGCCCCTCCTCTCCAATTATAAAAGCCCCCCCACCTCTACCACCATACCCACACCTCTCAAGCCTCTGTCTCGGAAAACTCCTGCCCATTTTGTCTAAAAACATCCCTATCTTACTCCTAGAATCCTCACTTTGGGCAGAAGTCTTTCGAAGGAAGCTTTTGAGCTCAAATCAAAAAGAGTTACCCGATTTAAAGGTAGTGTCTTCTCTGGTGTTCTTATGTTTTATTTTTCTTCTCTAACCCCATAAAATCTTTCTATTCCTTAATTTTGTAACAAAACCAGTATATTAAATATACTAGGATGTTGTTATGTGATGTATTCGAGCTACACTTACACACATCTTCATCTAATGGTTAAAGAACATAATGTTTCTGTGGATGGGGAATTTCTGCCTCACGAAACGATGATTTTTCAATATTATTTTAACACCATTCATGGTGGACATTATGATGCCACTATATATGATATATATTATGTTTATTTTTTCCTTATGCTTCTATATTTTTCATTTATGGCATACATTTATTTTTTCCATTGTGGGTAATCATGATAATTTCATTTTTGGAAGTGCGGACTACCGCCCCCTCAAAGTTATTTGATTCGTTAATACTATATGTGGGACATATAAAGTATGGAGTTAATGTTATTATATATGATGTTATACTGGAATTATAACATACCCTTATATCATTATGATTTCACTCCGTTAAATACGAAATATAAATGAATGTAGTGCTCATGCGTACGTACGGCTTACCGTCTCCATGAACGGTGCATTTCATTTTTTACCTCTAAATGTTATGTACTATTATAAATACATGTATATGCTGGATATATATGAAATATACGATATCCAACTCATTAATATCATTCTGGATATAATGAACCTTTGACCACATAAACAACATGTAATTGTAAGAAGTCCATTTTTGACATATGTACCAAATATTGACAAAACAAACTTTATTGAATTAAATGATTACATAACGTTTATAAGATAGAAATAAGTTATATAAAAGGAATAATAAACTTCAAAAAGGTTCTTAAGCAAGTAAAACTTATCTTTGGTTTATTATTCAGGAGTTTAAAGAGCAATCGAGTCACATCGGACATGAGGTAAGGGACATCATCTCAATCTCTTTTCATTGAGGCATATTTTGTTTTATACACAACTTTCTTTTATACGGTGTATAATCCCCTTTGACTTTTACATTTATTCAAAAGGAAGCTTGTTATACGAATTGTTTAATAAATGAAAAAATGGAATGTTCTTTTTTGTCGTACGTATGAGGCGACAACGACTTCTCCGCCGTTGTGACCATTATTTGAGTTTCGTCTTCCTCTACATGCCGTAACTTTTTTGAAGGTAAAATAAATACCATGTTTTACTATTATTTTATTTTGGTATTGAAATTTTTTTTCACAATGTTTTTTTAATCAATGTTTTGTATTTATATCTTGTGATTGAAAAGTGGAAATTTTATGGTTCCTTTATGCATGTTTTATGTGATACGATTATGTTATGGTTCTTGGGAATTGTTATGAAGATGGGTGGTTCCGTGATAAACTAAGGGTGGGTGAGCCCGTTATAGCTCTCCAATGCATTGGGTAATGAGAAGGAGTAAAACATTAAAGTTTCTCCGAAGTGATTTAGGGAATATACTGTGATGGGTATTCAAACGTAACCATGAGGGTTACTCCCTACGTAAGAATGTTATGAATTACTCAAGTTGCCTTTATGTATTATGATTTCTATGATTTATTCATGATTTGAAGAGGTATGTGATTATGTTTTAGAAGTAATGTATGATTCCATTCATGGACTAATGTTTTCATTTCCTACTTTTATATCCCTTACTGAGCTTTTTATGCTCATCCCAAGTTTTTGAAATGTTTTTCATAGGTCAAGGGAAAGGTACATGATGTGATGATAGTTTCAAGGAAGTGTCAAGAAAGAATCCATGTTTTTTTTTTAAATATGATTCTGCTGATGGGAAAAATGAATACTATCTTTTATGTAACGACTTTGTTTAAATGTGGAATGTAATGCATGTTTTATGATCTAATTCTCTAAAACTCTAAACCTGAAAATATCCTCAACGTGTATTACAGAAGTAACTCAAGATTAAGTAATGTTTAAGGCTGGGGCCTTATACCCTCTCTGTCAAGGTTATTATAACATCATCTATTCTAGAAATACCTCCATGCATATGGTGTTAATTATGATGAGACTTTGGATGACTGATGTTTTCAATATATGATAGGTAATCAGAATAGAATTCAATATCTACTTCAATAATATATTTTTCTTCAATAAAACATTCTGGATGACATCGATCCCTAAAATACCATTTCAATATTATCACATATCGTTCAGTGGGGTACATCCATATATAATGGATAAGACCACATAGTTGAACCTCTTTGACCAAGTGAACCATTAGGTGGACCATTATATCAATGAATTATGGGGTAAATAGATTTATTTAATTCACATAATATGATTGAAATCTATTTATTCATGATGGGAAACATCTCCAGGTATACAACTCTACTATATATGTATTTGAAAAAGAAGCTAAGTCTGGTTAATGCGTGTAATGTATTATGAGGTAGAATGCAATAAAAATCTACAATCATTAAATGATGGATTAAAATATGATTGTCATGTTATTTTATCCATTGTAAAATTAAATTAGTCATTGACATGACATTATTAATATTTTAATAATACAGATGTGAAACTTTTTCATTCATAATGAAAATGTAAAATTCTAATTTTTCTTGTTTGGATGGAGTGTAAGCTACTAGAAGAAGAAAATTCCTCCTTTTACCTTTATCTAGTGCCAAATATTCCCTTATCCCCATTTAAATCATGTCCATCCTATCTTTAATGAAATATTTCATTTCTCCGGAAACATTTATTAATATGACAATAACACTATCAAATACATTTTCTATAAAAGCAATACATTAATAAAATGTCTGGCATATAAAAAATTGCACTATAGTAATTCATAAAAATTGATCTCTTATTCCCACATGATTTTTATGGTTTTTTGAAAATGGTATACCAAAAATATTGTTAATATTTTTTACATTTTCATAAATTCGATCGCTCATCGCTGGAGATAGTGTTTCAACTAGTTTGATGTTACCATCAATTCTATCATCCAGGATTTGTATTTATGACATCGAGGTAAAAAAATTTGAAGCCCTAAAAATGATGACTTTGATGATTGTTTCCACAAAATATATTATGTTTGTTTTCCACAAATGATACTCCACAACATTCCTTCAATTCTATATCCAGATAAATTTCAATAAGATGGTAAGTCATTTAACATTATGTACAACATGTCCCTCAATTTGAATTATTCACTTCTATTAGAATCAAACATTATAAATCATGTATCCAACATAAATTTAAAATCGTCAATGAATTTATCCAAATATACAAAAAATATCACTATTAAATTTATTCAGTCCAGAAATAAGCATAGATAACATAATTTATATGCGCATCATGTATAACCATGGAGGAAAAATAAAATTTACCAATATGTTGGGACATTTACAGTGACTAATAATCTTTACCGCAAAAATGTTTATTTTATCTATATATAACATAAGAAGAATGTTTCTCAACTAATCCCTAAATTCAATGACCTCATTATTATTTTTCTTTCACTGAGGAGAATCAGCTAGATAACAATGGTTCCCATATTTAATTATTATATCTTCACGCTATGTTATTTATCTTGTGCTTTCCATACATATATATAGTAATTTAAACCATGGAATGATATGAATGTACCATAATGATTTTGAAGGAATTGATTCATTATTCATTTGTCGATCTATGCCCCACATAATGAATTTGATGATTGATTCACGGTCCTTGT
Source organism: Viscum album (assembly GCA_963277665.1). Classification (NCBI taxonomy): domain Eukaryota; kingdom Viridiplantae; phylum Streptophyta; class Magnoliopsida; order Santalales; family Viscaceae; genus Viscum; species Viscum album. Next base: position 268,616,749 of record OY728142.1, on the reverse strand, counting down.
GAAAAAATCTAAAATAATTTAGACAAAATTTTATTTTTTATAGATCATTACCATTGAAAGTAACATTTTTTTGTCCTTATATGTTCATCATGGTAGATCATTTTCATCTAGTAGGATATCTTTTAGGATAACAATGACTTTTTTAAAGCTTGTGTCACTCCACCCTTTTGTCTGTTTTGAAATTGCATATCTTCAATAAAACATAAAATATTGTATATTTAGTACAACCTATATATAACGGTTTCATATAGTAGTTATTTAAAACCTCAAACAACTTTGGACAATCATGAATTTCATCTTTAATTTCCATTTTCATTTCTTCCATGTGATCTCTGTAATCTATCCCAAATGTATTCATATCAAATGATTCATAAATAGTAGTATCACCCAAATCTGTATCCATATTTAGTTTTTCCCATTTTTCATATAATATTTATCAAATTGGTCTATTCTGTGAGAAATAAAATCTTCTTCCAACTCAACCAGAAATTTTTTCCTCTAATTGAAATAATATACACACAGACTGGGGTTTTTAGAAAGTCATTCTCCATGATCTCTTGCAAACATGATGAGCTCTTTAACACTATCTTCATATATTTTTTTGTAAAATGGTCAGCGTTCATCCATTTTCAGTTCATATCCATCTTATTGGGTTAATAAATTAATAATTTTATATAGTGTATAAATAAATGCACATAATATATTCATTATCAAAAGTGAACATTATAGAAAATTCTAATAATGGAAATATGATCATCTCTATAAAAACATTTGAGTGCCTAGATCTTCCAAATCCAATAATAAGGGCTGTTGGAATTTTAGAAAATAGTGGAATATAAACGCAAATAATAAATGATATTATCAGTATAATTTATAGGTGTAAATAATAATACAGATAGTGTAATAACCCTAGACTGAATTACCCAAACAACACTAGGCCAGATCATATTGTAACCTATAACTTACCTCAATTTAACTGAAGGATGGGTTAAACATTGGGTGTAAAACCCCTTAAATGGGAGGTGGTCCACCCCCCCCCCCCCCCAAATCGAAATAATTAGTACCAGGGGTCAAAAAAAATTATAGCATGAGCCCTGGGGTTAATGGAAAAGCAAACCCAGAATCAGCATTACCTGATATAGACATACATGCTAGAAAAAATGGAAATAAACAAAGAAAAAACAAAATAGCCACACAAACATGTAATTACAGAATAAAATCTAACTCACTTATAGTCTATAAGAAATATCAAATAAATAAAAACCTGATATTCAAACATAATTTGAACTAAAGGAAACATAATTATTTAAAAATTGAAGGCTTGAGGTGAAAAAACATCATGTGATTAACTGGGGATGCACCCTTTTAATATGATCCATAATATAACTAAGGACCATAGTTCACACTAATAGGAACTATATCTAATGATACATATAACGAAAAAAAGAACATACATCACTCCCCAAACTTTGTTCTTGAAAAATAGTATTTGAATCTGCATGTCTGCTAAGGTGTCCATTAATTGCGTCATCAAATATATAATCATTAAGGAACCACAAATATTCCCAAAATCAGTAGTCAATAAATAGGAATATTGTAGAGGCACGAAGCTTGAAGTACATGGAAATTACATTACTTTTTCAGAATACTTAATACATAAAAAAACAGACACACAAGGATCGTAATAGTTTAGTGTCTTTGGAAACTCGGAATATAATCTTCTAATCATGGTGAAATATCTTCAATATCTCCCAGAAGATCTTAGCCTTTTTTTTCTTACCTAAAAACATTCTTTAAATCCTAGGAAAAAAGAAAACAAATAAAGGGTGAGCACAAATTCTCAATAAGGGTAATCATGGATAAAATAAAACAAATCATATACATTTGAACTTCAAAACATGAACATAATATTTAAACATCTGAATCTTATGGAATGACATAAATCATGGAAGTACGTAAGGCATAGATCATAAAGAAACATTAATCATGATAAAATATAATTGTAATTAATCATGTAATTGTGGAAAACCATTAAGAACATGATATGATTTCCACAGTAGCCAAGGCATTGCTCCCAAGACCATCTTAGTGGAAAAAGTCCCTTTCTGAATCGAGTTCACTCCTCGTTCCAGTCCTATATTACTGAACCGGTTTAACTTGTCGGTCCATCCATGTCTATCTAATGAGATATAAATCTTTACCCAATGCATTGGAGGTAGATATAGTTCCCACCCATCTCATAAAGAAATCATTCTTACTTGTGCCACAAAATAAACATACATAATTCATAATAACCCAATGAATAAAATGGTTTCATAAACATCATCCCATCATCACATAATCCATATAAAAGAAATAGATATCATTTCATAATAATTAAAGTGAAACCATGTAAATCATAGATACATTATACATGAATCATACAAATATGAAATAATGTCATCTTAGATGGAAAATGGTTTTGATAAAACACTTGAAATAAATTCTTGAGGAAAATGTCCTTTCTTCTTCAAAATCATTTTCTTTTTACCAAATTTCATGAGATTTTTAAAGAAAATGATTTTGTTGAAAATAGTCAAGAAATCGTTTGGAGGAAGCTTCATTAAAAAATAAGGCTTTATAAAATGGTAAAATTCATTTCATGCCTTATAAGTTAAAATTAACATTCTTCTTGTACTTTTTTCGGAAAAGTAAAAAAGTACCTCGTAACGTAAAAAAAAGAAATATTACTTACATACCATGTAGTAAAAGAAAAAATGGGTAAAAAGGACATTAAACATACATAAAAACACTTTAGAAAACATGTACTTGGATGATAACAATAACCCCAGCAAATACTTGCGAATAAACAATCTCGGATAAGAACGAGATTGGAATGATTATCCCTTACCTTAGGTCTGATATGCTCCATACGTATCCGAACCTCCTCTATAATGATTTAAATAATGACAATGACTAATTACAAAATCATATTCATTTTTATGATATCATATATGTTTCACTTATTACTTTATATTACCCGTTCTTTTGTAAATTCCATGTTAAAGCAGCGTTTTTGGTAAAATCATTTCATTTATCGTATGTGTTTCAACTTGTCATTCTTGATATTATTACTTATATCCTGATTCACATAATTTCAGAATTTAATTCATGATTTATATATAATATATATTCATCATATACATATATATATTATAGATCGATAAAAGGAATGAAATACATGGTTCATGGAGATGGTAGGCCGTATGTATGCATGAATGTTGTTTTCGTTTCCTTATTGAATTGAATGAAACTAAATAGATGACATACATATATATATATACATAAATATATTATAATTATTATTTCATATATTTCATTTTTATTCATTATATAAACTTTATGATCATTCATGTATGGTTAACATGGAGAATGAATCTCATCACGTCATGAAGATGGTAGTCCATACGTACGCACGAGTGATGATATCGTTCACATAATTATTGAATAAAATTGTAGTGGATGGTATAATATATCAGAATCAATATGATGTTATAATAACCATATATAGTAATTTTTTACACCATTATACCCATCCATGTAAGGTGTTGGTGTAAAAACAGATTTCACCACCGCGTGGAGACAGTATTCCGTACGTACACACGCGTGGTGATTTCGTTTTCCGTAGAATGGATAGATAGTGAAATAGGTTTGTTTAATACATATAATAAAATATCCGTATATGAGTTATAATTATTTTATTACTTCATAATGAAACAAATAAATAAGAAGAAGTGGAAGAAGAAATAGAGTTTAAAGAATCGGTAACGAACATTACCTCTTCTTTGAAGCGCCTATTTGTGACCTCCTCTTAGGGCACTAAAATTGGTCTTTGAAGAAAGACAGAACCTCTAGGATGTTTCTATGGAAGTGGAAAAGATAATTTGGCAGGGGTTGGTCAAGAATGAATTCTCAATTTGTTGTGAGGAAGAGAGGGAGGAGGTGTTCTTTTATAATGGAGGAGAAGGTCACCTTAGGAAAAACTAAAAATATTATTTTATTATAAAGTCATACTCGGTTTTTAATAGCACCAAATTGATTTATTTCTAATCTAAGGCGGGGATGGGTCTAAATACTCTCATCCAATAGAATTTAATCAAGTTTAGGTTCCTATTTTAACCGTATCATTTAGATTTTAATATTAGTTAAATAATTTTACTTTTACCGTGTCTTCTTGATTGCATACACTATAAGGTTAATAAACATACTATAACATGCCAAAAGAACCCCAGGGGGTTAATTATTAATATATATATAATTATCTAAGACATTTGGCCGATCCTTCGATTTTTAGAAATAAAATAACAATTAATAATATAATATGTGTTTTAAAAACTATTTGATGTCTATTTTGACACAATTTGGTAATTGATTTTTGTCAAAATAATAACAGAAATAATAGTTTGAATAAAGTTAATTAAATAAATACTAACATGACATATTAACCTATAAAATTATTTTAATTTATAAAAATTCTAAAATTACATTTATTTTGTTATTTATAACATCAATTATGTCAATATTTCATTAATAAGATAATTACTGTATCATCATTGTGTCATAAATAAATTAAATTATTTATTGTCTAAAAATTACAAATAAAATACCATTATGTACGAAATCTTTTTATCTTTCTAATTAATATTTATTGTATAAATTATCTTATTTATAACCATATATTAATAATTATTTAGTTATTAAACATTGATTTTAACTATTTTAACCCTTCTTTAAATAAATTAATAATAAATGTCCTAATCTAATACTAGTGGGCCTAAATGGTCATATTTTATTAATATGGTTGTTTTTGGTCTAATTACACTAATAAAATAGAATTAAGACATGTGTTATGGTAATAATAATATCATTTTTACCCTTATTTATTCTATTTACTTTTAACCGTGGTAAATAAAAGTAAAAAGATACTATTCACCAAAAATTATTTTAATCTCATTGAACCAAATTTTAGTCCATGATATTTACCATGTCTCTCGGATTTTTAAAATTCAATTCACTGAAGTTGTAATATTTAATTTAAATTAAAAAAGTCATTTTTTTACTACAACTAAGTGGTTTCACTATTCATCGAAAATTGAAGTTTTTTAGAAAAATACCAAATATTCAGCCTAATAATTATTTGATATTACAAATTCAAAATTGATGTCTATTATTCAAATTCATAACATATAAGTGGCATTAATTAATTTTAAATTTAATTCCTATTATCAAAACAAATAGCGTGTTTTTAAGAAACAAAAACAATCAAAAGATTGATCCTTGTTTATATCCAATTTCAAAGTGAAATTAATTCCAATGAACAAAATTGTATTAAATGTTAAAAATATACTCTAATTACACTTTAAACCCAATTAAAAAGATAATCTAACCATATAAATTATTGCGATGAAAAAATTTGTTTTTAATTAAAATATAGCGTGTTTTTACTATTTATTAAAATATGAAAGTTATCAGAATAATATGAAACTTTTATCCAAAGTAAATTTTTATATCCTGATTCCAAAGAAGAATATTATTTTTTCAAATTGAACTTATAGATAAGTCATGTCATAAACCAGCCCGAGTCGACCCTGAACCGGTCACCCAGGCTAGCCCACGACAAGTCCCGAGAGGCGTTCCCGATCCTCCTGGGATGGTGACAAGCACCAAGGGCATCAATAGAGTACACAAGGGAATGATTTCGCCCATATATAGACAATCAAACAAACAACGGAAATAAATGGACATCCCAAAATGAATTTATATAAAAATTGAACAAAATATTATTTATACAAGAAACTAAAGGTAGAACAAAATCAAAAACTCAAATGAACAATCCCAATGACCAAATAACTCCATGTGACACTTCTCGTCACTCTCCAACACAATGATCATAAGTCTTCCAAGGTGATCGAACTAAATATGAAACCTGCACAAGGGCTAAAAAAAGAAGAAGACTATAGGCGTGAGTATTAAAACTCAGTAGGTTAGACCGATATTCTATTCCCAATGCAAATTCCTTTAAAATAAATGAACCATCAATTTATAGTTTTAAATTCAAGATATGAATGTATGGTTTTCAAATGAGGTTCCATGCTATAATTATTATCAGACAAAAACTTTCATGTTTAATAAACAAAAATGCAAGTAACTAGTTTTTTCAAAGAGGTGCAACTTCAAAATGAACATAGTTTTCAAGAGGGCTGCTTTAAAGAATTTTAACTTTTAGATAAATAACACATACTACTGAATTTACCAACCAAACACACCACATGCCGACGGTGAGTACAAAATAGCCAATGAGCACTAGTCACAGGAACACCCCTAGGCACTAGTTAGTTGTGAGCCCTAGGTACCTCGTATCTCGGTGAAAGTAACCATAATAAATATCCGTTCTCGTGCACGAGCCACTAGTAGGGAACATACCCATAACCTAGTGGTCCCCAATAATCATCATAATCATAGTTTAGTTATTGTTTTCATCATCAAACCTGCTGCGTGAAATAGGGGCCAACCCCCACAGAATCACTAGCATACTAGTACACGTCCGCCCACTTAGATACCCGAGATTCCCTTTAGTGCTCAATCAAGTTACACATATTATCAAATACACATTTTACATCCACATTCCATTCCAAAACCATAAAAACAAAAATATCCCATAATCTTTCTTCACATTTCTTACACTAATCAACAAACCGCTAAATATTTTGGTAAAACAATTTCATGAAGTGTATTGAGGCTTTGCACATAAAACTCTTTCAAAAACACTCTTTAAATTATAAACACACATCATAACCAAACCAAATCATATTTGGCAGCCCAATAAACATTTAATAAAATCATTTAATGGACCATAAAACAATCCCAATTGCACAACTTGTTATATACAAGTAAAACACTCCTTCATTTCTAGGAAATGCCAAACGAGCCTTTAAACATTTTCTCAAAACTAACCTTTGATGAAGGTATGCATTTTCATTTTATTAAGGATCTGTATAAACATCATTTACAGTAGAAAACCTCATTCATAAATCTCTTATAATACTCAGGTTACATATTCAAAACACAACAATTTTCATAAAGATGTGAAACGGTCCATTTTTGGGAAACTCGGGCCAAAATATGTTGTAAATCAAAACCCACTTGATTGTAAAAACAAATCCAAATTGGAAATCAATATAAGTACCCAAAAATACCATTTATAATTATTCCAATTCCTTTATAAATCCAATAAAATAACTTTTAAGTCACACATCATACATAAAAGCCAACCGGGCAATTTACCGAACACATGTCATGCCCTTTTTAAACAAAAAGAATTATTTTTTTGTACATGAAAAGGAATAAAACACCAATTGAATGTCATATTTTCATTCAAGATACTGTAACATGTTAAAAATACCATAAACCAGATTATAAACCTCACAAAATATTTTCAAAAGATAATGGAACATTTAAACAAACACTTGTTGAGCACTTTCATGACAAAACAACACTACCTTTCACATAACAGTGATTAAACAACGACTTTTCACACCAAGAAAATTATAAAAAGGATTAAAAACAATAATAAACATTTATATCTGTATACTATAATATTAAAATGATGAAACTTCTATGATAAAGGCATGTGTAAGGGATATCCTACCTCAAATCTTTGGCGTAATTGAAACGCACACCCGAAATCACCCGCCGCGGGTTTATAAACCCCAAAACTATAAATACCAGACCTAAAAAAATAAAACCCATCAAAAAACATTTTATAACAAAACCCTAGGTCGATAAAGACTAGGGTACAATATAAAACCAAAAAATAGTGAAAGGAGGGGGAAGAGGAAGAAAAAAGGAGAAGGAATCTCACCTTTCATCCTAGAAAACTCTTCGTCTTCCATTAGATCTGAAGCCCTAGAGAAAAGGGAATGGCTTGAAAATTCATGGAGAGACTCCTAAGCTCGGGATGAACTAGAGGAAGAAGATTGGTGGCTAAAAAAGTACGAATTTATTGATTTATGAATGATAAAAGTTACCTTGGAAATTCTGGGAGATTTGAGGTTTCTTGATATTTATCGCCCAAATCCGCGACCCACATGAGCTCCAAAAAGGTAAAATAGATTATGAGGGTTAGGATAGGGTTATTGGCTTCGAGGGGGAGGTAGAATCACCGAATAATAGTAAAAAATGAAAATATATAATTGAAACAAATTATTTTTTTAAAACAGGAAATGGGCCTATGGGTTGGCCCAATACCTAAATAAGTAATCCAAATTCACCCGGCTTATGAATTTCTAATAGGTCCAAAAGGATAAATAAATTTTCATATATCAGTATAGGACATGTGAGAAGTTTAATGGATGAAAAATGATGAAAAAAAAGAGTTATAAAATAAACAATTTCAGTTTTTAAAACTGGGAATGGGCTCACAGTTGGCCCAAATCATGAAATAACCACCCTTTCTTCAAAAACTCCTAAACAAGCAATGGGGAACCCAAATTATGGTGGTTAGACATATATGAAACTTAAAAAATCAAGATTCATCTCATCAAATACCCATGAAAACTATCGGGATTTCTAATGGGCCGGATCAGTACAAAGACAGAAAAAAAAACTGCGTGTGACAAGTCAAAAACAAGATTTAATGTTGGTGCACCATCAAAAGGCGGTAAAACTACATTTTTTGAAAATTACTTATTTTACTCGAAAAATTGATTTTGTTTGCATAAAAGGTTCTAGAAAATGTATAAGATGAATAATAATGTTATAAAATTTAAAATTTAGTTTATACTATTCATAACGGGTAGTTCATATAACATATCGTTGTTTAGCGAAACTCAGTATTGCGTACAACACACGCTATCGTGGATGGTTGTGATTGCGTGTAATGCAAACCAAGTCAGGGATGCATGTTGTGAAAGCTCCTTTTGGTGTAGTGTACAACACAAGACATTAATGAAATTAAAAGGAATATTTTTCATAAAATATAAGGGTGTTACATTCTACTCCCCTTAAAATGAATTTCGCCCTCGAAATTCATCGGGGTTATAAATGGTTTACTACTCGAAATTTTGTTTAATGGAAACCCACATCGTAAAAAGGAATACCAAAACATGGATTTAAAAACTAATGTATGAAATGTAATAGTCATTCATATTAACTCATCACTAGGGTTCCACTTAGGAGAACATAGCTGAAAATATGGATATGGAAGAAAAATCTAACCATCAAGTTCTGATGGAGAGTGGTAGAGAACATGGCTATGAAAAATCCAATAATCACAATGCCATAGATTTTTGATGATCTAAGGTACCATTTGATTCATCAGATATAAGGGCACTAGGACAACATTTTTGGTTTTCAAGACCATTTCCCTAAAGTTGAATATATTATAATTAGAAGAAATACATTCTTGATTTTGGTACAGTCTCACTATTGGTCATTCCTTGGACAATTTCCACTTCATCTATTAAATAAATGAAGTGGAATTTTTCATTTGTGAAGTGTTAGTAGATCACGTGATAGAATGATGGGTCATTCCGTCTGTCTCAAACAAAAGGTTATAAAAAGTTATTAAATATACATAAGTGGATCAATAGTGAGATTAATCATATATGGTTCCTAAAATAGACATATAATTCATATATCATACTTCTTAATATAATAAAACTAGTTTCTACTAAACAGGGACTTCTTGTAGGCCAGTGGTAGGGGATAAAGGCCAGTCGCTCTTCAGTTGTGGGTTCGATTCCCGCAGCCTTGTCTGACATGATGGACTGTTGCCCGTCCTGCAGGTTGTCCTTTTTCTAAAACTACATTACTATAACATCCCATTAATAATATCGAAAAATGATCTATCCTTGAACAATACTAACTTATGTCCAACATATTCCATTCCAATCTTTAGGCTTATCTAAAATACTTCGATCCAAGCTCATAGTATAATGAAAATAATTACTAGAAAGGTTATCTACCAAGAATGTGAATACAAGAATTTATCTCACATATATCATAAGATATATCTTGTTGTTTTCATTCCAAACACATGAATACCTTAGTCATATATTCTCTTAAAACATAAGTTACCATAGAACCTTAGTGAAAACATGAATATTGTCCAAAGGTAACTCTTTCCACATTCCAAAATCCAAAAAAAATCTATATAATCAAACCATAATATTACTTAGTCCTTATATCAGTCATGAGCTCATCAATACAATCAAACATATCATTATCTTCTTATCCATTCATTATGTGCATATCATCTACTTTCCAAAAATATCTGAATAACCATCCATGGTTACGGGTACCATTCAACATATACATTCAAATAATTTAGAAAAAACAATAGTGTAACAATACTTAGATGATTCTTTATTCCATAGTACCATACATTATTCTTTATAAACATACAATCATTCCACTAACTTCTTAAACCAGTGATTGAGCATCATCATTTCTTTCATCTGACATATCATTTGTAGTCTCATCATCATCATCAACATAAATACTACCCATACAACCATACTGATTCTCTTCATGAGACTTTCTCTTAGGGCATTGGTTTTCATAATGCCCGTACATTCCACATTTAAAACATTTAACCATTATTGATGTCGTAGCAATACCATTATCCTCATCCATGGTGTTAACTGAACCTTTTCCTTTGCAATTACTGGCTTTGTGTCCTTCTTTTCCACACCCAAAGCATCTTCCAATTCCTTTGAAAAAATCACCTCGATGCCTCTTCCCACATGATTTACATAAGGGAAATTGAACTTTCTTTCCTCTATAATCATCATGAAACTCCATCATTCTCTTATTATCTGAGTCGGGAAACTTACCAATGTTGAGATTATTGATCATATTATGAGATTGGTGATTAGGCATAATAACGATGTTTGGAATTCCAAATCCCGTTTCATTTGGTTGCTCATGAAGAATATCATTCCATTGTCCGTCATATCCTCCATTATTGTGAATCTTCCTGTTTCCAGCCATTTTCTAAAATCCAAAAAGAATAGTGTGAGAGAAAAAACTCATGCTAGGGAAAACAACATAGTAAAGGGGGAGTGCCCTCAATATATAACATCATAGGTTAAATTAAAGATCGTTACCGTTTTTCTAGGACTATATCCTATACGTATACTTATCCTTAGGGACATCCCTAGACATACCTTAGAAATATCTCTAGGAATCTCTCTAATGTTTTCGCATCCTAGTTTCCAAATGATGACTAAACCTTTCCTCTGATACCAACTGTAGAGGCCCGAAGCTTGATGTACATGGACATTACATTACATAAGAGGAATACTTAATACATAAAAAAACAGACACATAAGGATCGTAATAGTTTAGTGTCTTTGGAAACTCAGAATATAATCTTCTAATCATGTTGAAAGATCTTCAACATCTCCCATAAGATCTTCCCCTTTTTGTTTTCTTACATAAAACCTTTATTTAAATCCTGTGAAAAAGAAAACATATAAAGGGTGATCCCAAATGCTCAGTAAGGGTAATCATGGATAAAATAAATCAAATCATATACATTTTAACTTCAAAACATGAACATAATATTTAAACATTAGAATCTTGGGAAATGACATAAATCAAGGAAGTACGTAAGGCAGAGATCACAAAGAAACATTAATCATGATAAAATAGAATGGGAATTAAACATGTAATTGTGGAAAACCATTAAGCACATGATATTATTTCCATAGTAGCAAAGACATTGCTGCCAAGACCATCTTAGTTGACAAAGTCCCTTTCTAAATCGAGTTCACTCCTCGTTCCAGTACTGTATTACTGAACCGGTTTAACATCCCATTCCATCCATGTCTATCTCATGAGATATAAATCTTTACCCAATGCATTGGAGGTAGATATAGGTCCCACCCATCTCATAAATAAATCACTCTTACTTGTTCTACAAAATAAACATACATCATTCATAATAACCCAACGAATATAATGGGTTTCAAAAACATCATCCCATCATCACATAATCCATATAAAAGAAATAGATATCATTTCATAATAAGAAAAGTGAAACCATATAAATCATAGAGACCTTATACTTGAAACATACACATATGAAATAATTTCATCTTATATGGAAAATGGTTTTGATAAAACACATGAAATAAACTCTTGAGGAAAATATACTTTCTTATTCAAAATCATTTTCTTTTCACCAATTTTCATGCAATTTGAAAAGAAAAGGATTTTTTGGAAAATATAGATGAAATATTTTGGAGGAAACTTCATGAAAATAAGTCTTTATAAAATCGTAAAAATCCATTCATGCCGTACAAGTTAAAAATAACATTCTTCTTGTACTTTTGTCGGAAAAGTCAAAAAGTACCTCGTAACGTAAACAGACGAAATATTACTTACATACCATGTAGTAAAAGAAAAAATGGTTAAAATGGACATTAAACATACATAAAAATACTTTAGAAAACATGGAATTGGATGATAACAATAACCCCAGAAAATACTTGCGAATAAACAATCTCGGATAAGAACAAGATTGGAATGGTTATCCCTTACCTTAGGTCTGATATGCTTCGTAAGTATCCGAAACTCCTATATAATGATTTAAATAATGCCATTGACTTATTACAGAATCATATTCATTGTAATTATATCATATATGTTTCACTTATGACATTATATTACCAGTTCTTTTGTAAATTCCATGTTAAAGCAGCGTTTTTGGTAAAATCATTTCATTTATTGTATGTGTTTTGACTTTTCGTTCTTGAAATTATTACTTATATCCTGATTTAAAAAATTATAGAATTTAAATCATGATTTATATATAATATATATTCATCATATACATATATATATTATAGATCGATAAAAGGAATGAAATACACCGTTCATGGAGACGGTAGGTCGTACGTATGCATGAACGATGTTTTAGTTTCCTTGTTGAATTGAATGAAACTAAATAGATGAAATAAATATATATATACATAAATACAGTAGGATTATTATTTCACATATTTCATTATTATTCATTATATAAACTTTATGATTATTTATGTATGGTTATCATGGAGAATGAACCTCATCGCGTCGTGGAGATGGTAGTCCGTACGTACGCATGATCGATGATATCATTCCCATAATTATCGAATAGAATTTTAGTGGATGGTATAATATATCAGAATCAGTATGATATTATAATAACCATATATAGTTATTCTTTACACCGTTATACTCATCCATGTAATGTGTTGGTGGAAAACAAATTTCACCACGGCGTAGAGATGGTATTCCGTACATACGCACGCGTCGTGATTTCATTTTCTGTAGGATGGATAGATGGTGAAATAGGGTTTTTCCATACATATAAAAACATATCAGTATATTATTTATACTGATGTTATTAGTTGATAATGAAATATCTAAAGAAGAAGAAGTTGAAGAAGAAATAGAGTTGAATGAATCAGTAACAGACATTATCTCTTCTTTGAAGCACCTCTTTGAGACATCCTCTTAGGGCACTAAAATTGGTCTTTGAAGAAGACCAGAACCTCTAGGATGTTAATATGGAAGTTGAGAAGAGAATTTGGTAGGGGTTGGCCGAGATTGAAGGCTCAATGTTGTGTGAGGAAGAGAGGGAGGAGGTTCCCTTTTATAAGGGAGGAGAGGGGCACCTTAGGAAAAACCAAAAATATTATTTTATTATAAAGTCATATTCGGTTTTTAATATCTCCAAATTAATTTATTTAGAAGCTAAGGTGGGTATGGGTCGAAATACTTTCATCCAATATAATTTAGACAAGTTTAGGTTCATATTTTAACCTTATCATTTAGATTTAACATTAAGTTATATAATTATACTTTTACCGTGTCTTCTTGTTTTCTTACACTATAAGGTTAATAAACATACTATAACAAGACAAAATAACCCCAAGTGGTTCATTATTAATATATATATCTTAATATAAGTCATTTGGACGAACCATTGTTTTTTAGTAATAATATAACAATTAATAATATAATATTTGTTTTAAAAACGATTTGATGTCAAATTTGACACTATTTTGCAATTGATTTTTGTGACAATCATAACAGAAATATTAGTTCAAAAAAAGTTAATTAAATCAATAATAACATGTCATATTAACCTATAAGATTCTTTTAATTCATTAAAAGTCTCAAATCACATTTATTTGGGTATTTATAACATCAATTATGTCAATATTTTATTAATAAGATAATAACTGCATCATCATTGTGTCAAAAAATAAATTAAATTATTTATTGTCTAGAAATTACAAATAAAATACCATTATGTAGGAAATATTTTTAACTTTCTAAGGAAGATTTATAGTCGAAATTATCATATGTATAAACCTATAGAAAAAATTATTTAGTTATTAAACTTTGATTTTAACTATTTTAACCCTTCTTTAAATAAATTAATAATAAATGACCTAATCTAATCCATGTGGGCCTAAATGGTCATATTTTATTCCTAAGTTTGTTTTTGGTCGAATTACATTTATCCAATAGAATTAGGAGATGTGTTAGGGTAATAATAATATCATTTTTACCCTTAATTATCCTATTTACTTTTAACCTTGGTAAATAAAAGTAAAAAGTTACTATTCACAAAAAATTATTTTCATCTCATTGAACCACATTTTTTTCCTTGATATTAACCGTGACTCCCGGATTTTTGAAATTTAATTCACAGAAGTGGTCAAATTTAATTTAAATTAATAAAATTCAGTTTTTTAACTACCACTAAGTGGTTTCACTATTCATCGAAAATTGAAGTTTTTCAGAAAGATACCAAAAAATTCATCCTTAGCATTATTTGATATTCCAAATTCAAAAATGATTTCTATTTTTAAAAATTCATAACATATAAGTTTCATTAATTAGTTTTAAATTTAATTCCTGTTATCAAAACAAATAGCGTGTTTTTAAGAAACAAAAACAATCAAAAGATTGATACTTGTTTATATCCATTTTCAATGTGAAATTAAGTACAATGAACAAAATTGGATTAAATGGTAAAAATATATTCTAATTATACTTTAAACCCAAATAAAAAGATAATCTAACCATATAAATTATTGCGATGAAAAAAGTTGTTTTTAATTAAAATATAGCTAGTTTTTACTATTCATTAAAATATGAAAGCTATCAGAATAATATGAAAATTTTATCCAAAGTAAATTTTTATATCCTGATTTCAAAGAAGAATTTTAATTTGCCAAATTTAACTTATATACAAGTCAAAAACAAGATTTAAAGTGGTTACGCCATCAAAAGGCGGCAAAACTACATTTTCTTGAAAATTACTTATTTTACTCGAAAATTTGATTTTGTTCTCATACCATGTTCTAGAAAATGTGTATGATGAATAATAATGTTATAAATTTCAAAATGCAGTTGATACTATTCATTACGGGTAGTTCATATAACATATCGTTGTTTAGCGAAACTCATTATTGCATACAACACACGCTATCGTGGAAGGTCGTGATTGCGTGTAATACAAGCCAAGTCAGGGATGTGTGTTGTGCAAGCTTCTTTTGGTGTAGTGTACAACACAAGACATTAATGAAATTAAAAATAATAGTTTTCATAAAATCTCAGGGTGTTACAAATATAAATGAATATTTCTACACATTTATATACACATATGAAAAAAAAATATTTTGTAAGAAAATATAAAACATATGAGTCAAAAAATGAATTAATCCAAGGTAAAGTGTCAGATATAAAATATCAGTCATACATCGGTAGAAAATATGAACAATGAACCACACATTTTTCACTAAACAATGTATGATAAACAATCCATAAACAAAGGTTTAAAAACAACATATCATAAATAAATCTTAAAAGAATAAATTCAAAATGAAACAAATAATACACATAAAAAATTGGGTCTACCTTAAAAGGTTGAAGAAAATCTAAGACACTCTTCTAATGTTGGGACAGATGTTCTGAGGAAGATTGGTGTGATTCTTCCATCGATTCAACGAGGAGGAGCACTGATAGTGGGTGTCATCCATGGAATGATTCTAAATCATGACATGTTCGAAAATGGTTTGAATTTTTAAAATAGATTTGGGAAATTTTATACGCACTATACTTATAATGCTGATAAATATTCATTTTATTATTGATTTGTTTATCGATGAAAATTTTTCATCCTTATTATCACATAAAATGTGCTGAAAATGATTCCATTATCATCACATATTACTGAAGCACTATTAGAAAATTTATAATTATAATTATAAATAAAAAATTCGTTAGTATTTATAAATAATTACTATATTTATAAATATAAATATAGTATATATATTCCATTTAAAAAATATCTATTATAATTTTATAATTATTTATATATATTTATAGAAATATTTTTGAAAATTATTATGTATATGATTATATATAATTATATAATTATACATATATATATATATATATATAATAAATATATATAAATATTGATATAGACAATATATTAATTATTTAAGTAATTTTATTATAAATTTATTAATTATTTAAATATATGTAATTATTTATTTATAATTATATAAATACTTTGAAATATATTTTTTTTATAATTATATAAATTTGTATAAATATAGTGAATTTACATTTATAACTATATTTATTTATAAACAATTTTTTACATTTAAATTTTTTATTAATGAATATCTAATTTGAGTGCATTATTATATGTACAAAATGAGTGAAGCTGAATAAATTTAGAATATAGGTACACTTTACCAATATTGAAAAATTGGATGACTTCTGTGTGTGTACATGTTCAATATAAAAATGCCTTAATAACATATTTTTCTAATCAATAAGACACACATTTTATCTATATTAAATTGAAATATCCAACGACATTCAATTATTTTTCGAGTACTATGAAATTAGTCAATATTCTTTATTAATTTTAATTTTTATTATATGTAATTATTAAATAATTATATGAAAATTTAATGTAAAGGGGCTAAATATTTTTTGATATAAAAATAATAATAATATAAATTAATATATATCTTTATATTTAATATATAAAATTTAATAACATTGATTGTTATAATTATATAGTTAATAAAATGTTTAATATTTAATTATATATAATCAATCAATTCATTTTTATTCACAATTATTTATTTAATAAAAGTTGTATTATTTATTTAATAAATTTAGTAATTACTTTTTATTTTTTATTTATTTCATTTTATCAGTGATAAAAATGCATTGTTGAATTAAATATTTTAATGAACTGAACATAAATCACTGATAATGCGTACCATTTTTTCATTACTAAAATTAATGTATTGATAATGGGTACCCTTTATCAGTGCTAAAATTGAAGTGCGGATAATTGTTTCCTTTATCAGTTCTAAAATAAAAGCACTAAAAATATGGAAAATTTATCAGTTATTTCTTTAAACAAGATAAATTTTCCATTTATCAGTGTGTTCTTCTAGCGCTGACAAATAAAAGCATTGTTAAAGGTTAATTTTATAGTAGTGAATGTTAAATAAAACATTTGTAGTTTTAAATTGGATTGTAAGTGTAATTTTAAACAAGTTTTTATCGCAACCCTCATTCGAAGTAGTGATCACAGGTGACATCCCCTTACCCCTCATCATAAGTGGATACTGAAATTGAACATTATCATTAACCCTTGGAATTTGGTCCCTAGATAGCATAATTCCCATTCTCTGTACACCTGATGCATTGATGTGTGAGAGATTCATTCTATTCATCATTCTCTCTATTCATTTAATTAGAAAACATCTTCACATTACTTCATCAATAAAAATATTTATGACCTTCCCTTTCAAATAAAAAAATAATTTTTATTCCCCTTAAGTATTATTATTCTATACAGCATTCCACAGATTGAGTATAAAATAAAGGTCATCATCTTATCTCCATGGTTTTTAGATTTTCCATAGAATTTCATTTTTCTCTTTTTATCAAAACCTTGAGATTGATACATAACTCCAACCCACATTTTCACCTTAATAGAACATAAAAACATCATTATAACTAATAATGTGTCTTATAGATAATTCCCATTAGATACATGGTTATATGTCACTATAAACTGATAAACATCACTTTCATGTTGGGATGTAATACTTGAATCATACCTCACAAGTCATTTAAAATTTTCTTCCTCGATACCAATGGATTCATCATATTTTTTATTTATCTCAAAAATATTTATCCATATTAATATGTAAAAATAATGAATGTGAATATTGAAAAATATTTCCTTGAAATTTTCCCAATCAATAGATTCAATTTCTTCATGTTGCCTTGTATTCTAAATAACAATCCATTATTGATCTTCTTCAGCATCTAAACGGTAGAAAAAAAAATTAACTTTTTATGTTCTAAATACTAGAGAATTGAATATATCATTTTGTGATACTAGTCCATTTTTTAGAATCTATTGGATCAAAATACCATTTAAATAAGGTCGATGTTTCCCTATAAAGAACACAATTGAATGGTGTTCCCTTTTTTAATTTGGATTTAAAACATGATTTACAGATTGAGAATGTTTTGGGGCATAGAAAATTAATTTTTTTCATATCCTATAATGTATGGAATCTTTAAAGGACAGTAATTTAATTGTGCAAGACATTACTCATTAATGTGGTTTCTTCGGGTTATATCAATTGAATGAAAAAAAGAATGGGGTAAGAAACAATAATTATATTAGAGACCCGTATAATCATGAAAATAATTTATAGGATGTCTAAATAATGAATCCTTATTTCTAATATATTATATCTTATATTTTTCATAGTTTATCAATATTTATCATCTATTTAAATCTTTTATGATGGTTTAGAAGGAGTTTGTGAATTTTCATATAATATCCCCAAATAGTTTCTACCCAAGTATGTAGCAATGCCCGTTTTCATGCACCTTGTCACGATTGAGTCTAGATCAATTCTCCATTTCCATTTATATTACATATAGGTGCCTTTATTCTATATCCACATCCATTTTTATTATCTATATGAGGAAGTAATTTCATTGAAAACATTCAATCCATCCTTTACTAAAATTTGAGGATATTTTCCTATACATTTTTCCATTCCTTGATGTTTCCATTCAAATTTTAGTATAGATCTCACTATGGGTTTATCATTATATTTTACAGGGTTAGATAAAGATAAAATCTGATAAAAATTATAGTGACCTTGGATTTTCATGCATATATATAACATCATATTGAAGAATATTCATTACATTACACAAACACATGCACAAGGAACCTAATAGTTTAGGTCATTTGAAAATTGGGGAACTTAAACAATCCTCCAAAAGTGAGCAAGAAAATCTCCAAAAAAATAATCACAACTAGAATACATATTATACATATCATACATAATATGTATCTTCATAACATGTGTAAAGGAAACAAAAGAAAGGGTGAGAATTGATTCTTATTAAGTATAGATAAGGTATATATGCAAGAATAACATGATCAAAAGGGTATAAAAAATTATCATAACATTTGAAAAAAATACCGATTTAAAAAAGATCATAATTTTATTCAGGGAATAACTATTATTATATCAATATACATGAATAATAGGGTAATTAAAAAACATGATCCATGTGAGGATGACATTGGAAAAAGTCACGCAATTTGAAGCATACACATAAGCATTGAAAATAACTTCCATATTATTCAGGGCTCAATTCCTATTCTATAATATTGGAATGGGTTCAATTCCAAAACTGTCATAGTAGTCAAGGTTCACTCCGTTGCTTGTCATTGTGAATATAGTTAATACTACCAATATGGATTTTATCAGTGCCATAAAATTCGATTAACCACGCTAAACAAATCAATGCTAATCGAGGCGAAGAAAAGGGGGGTTCCTTTTATCAGTGCTCATAAAATCACTGATAAAGGCCCATTTTATCACCTCTTTTTAAAAGTGCTGATAAAAGTTGAACAATATAAAAAAATATATAATAAAATTTTCAATTCATGAGGGGATTCAACAGAACTTGAAGCCCCCCTTTAAAAGAACCCACCTCCCATTGTATCCCATGCATTCCCCAGGCAAGATCAACCCAACCCCACCCCCCTTTAACAGCGTTAGGTAATTCCCCGCACCTGTGTGTGCGCCCTGCCTCCCCCAGGATTCGAACTCGAGACCTCTTGTATGCGCACCTAAGCCTTTACCACTCAACCATATTGATTTTCTCTTCATTTATTAATATGTCTATATATATATATTATTAGTTATATTTACTCATAAATTAATATATATTTATATTTAATTATATTAATATATATATTCGTATGTTAATTTTATATATATATATATATATTAACATATATATATTTATATATATATATAGTCATATTAATATATACATATATTTAATTATATTAATATATATATATATATTTATATCCATGTATTAATATATATATATATATATATATATATAGTTATAAATTTTTATCCGTATATTTATTTTTATATTAATATATATTAATATATATTTATAATATTAGTTTTAAATACATTTATAAAATATGTTTTCTTATTTGTGTTTTTATAAATAAATAAATAATTACATACATACATATATACAATACACAGAGACACACACAGATATATATTATATGTATATATGTAGGTATACTTATAAATATTTATATATATTTCCAAAAATTATATATTAATATGTATATACAAAAGTGCTAGAAATGGTTCTCAAAAAACCTATCAAATAGTAGAGTCACTAAAAAAGCATAACATCCACTCTGGGTGACTGTTTTAGCTCTGTGAATAGTAAATATGAAGATCAAAGAACAAGCTATGATAAAATAGGTGTCAAAGGCCAAATAGACACACAGATCATAAGTTATGACCATTTTATGAAAAATTTGATAGGGGTTCGGATAGGGAAACTGAGTTTTAGAGGACCTCTTGTTGTTTTTTAAGATTTTAGGTGTTAATAAATTACTAGAAAAAAGTTTGATTTAGACTAATACATATATCTTTTCGCTGTGTTCGATTTGATATGTGGTGGAGCCCAAACGGACACCAGGAGTGAAAGTTATGGCTGTTTGAAGTTGATTTTTTTTGGGAGTGCTATAACTGATATATATCTGGTTCTTTTGATCTTCAAATAGTTTTGACTATATGTCTTCGTCACTCATTTCACGAGATTCAATTTGACTGGTTGCAGTGCTCAAATCGGAAACTGGAGAAGATGTTATGCACATTTTAGTGAGTTTCTGGTTTCATAGGTTTTTAGGTGTTACGATAGTTGCAAAATTTCAAATGACAATAACTTCTTCTCCGAGTGTCCATTTTGGCACTACAACATTTCAAATCAATTCTGGAAAAAGGTTACACATTCTGGTGATACACAAAACCCTTTATAGTGTTCTTGGAGGTTCAAAAAAGACAAAAAACCCTCTGAATGTTCATAAGTTTGGCTCTGGGGATCCATTTTTCCATAACATCTTCTTCGTGCATCCATTTTGCCTCAACCAAATATAAAATAGAATATTACAACCATACCTATATTAAGGTTACCATTTTAACACCTTATTATATTCTTCAAGGTACAAAAAGGACCTTAATCCCTATAAACCTCTATAATTTCTGCCTCGTGGTGTCCATTTTGGGTCTACGACATATCAAATCGACAAAAAACTTGTTTTAAAAAATATTTATTATATTTATATCTATATAAATATAAATATATATCAATATAATATTTTTTATTAATATTTTATTGAAATTTACACATTTGTCAGCGCTATGAAAATGCACGCTGATAAAACCCCCCTTTATCAGTGCTACTAAAAAAAGCGCTGATAAAGGAGGGGCCTTTATGAGCGCTTTTTTTAGCGCTGATAAAGGTAGGTGTTGCGGAAACCCAGTTCTGTGGTAGTGAGTCCTATTCTAAACTATGTTCACTCCCTTTTCCTACCCTGCCTTACCAAACTGGGTTTCCTCCCAATTCATGTCTTGTATATCTCAAGAGATATAAATCTTTACTTAATACATTGGAAGAAGATACAGGTCACACCAATCACATAATGATAAAAATAATTATATGTTTCACGAAAAAAAGAAACATTAATCATATGATTTATATAGATACCAAAGCCTTTTATAAATATTATTACATTATTTTAATCATAAATATCTATAAATTACAAAAGGACTAAAAACTCTAGTGTCTTTAGATGAATATGAACATAATTAGAAAAATTAATCTATTGTTAAAAATATTTTTAATAATATCTAAAATGCTATCATATTTTTTTTGATCTCTAATAACATCATGAGAGAACCTGGGGAAAACATAAATAAAAGGGATGGACTAAAAATCCCAGTAATTGAATAAACACCAGGTCAAAACATAACACAGGTGTTAGAAGGTATAACATGATAAAATAAAAGGCACATATCATGAATAAACATATGGAAGAATAAAATATAGAAAATGGAATCATATGATCATAGAAATATAAGAATGTGGAAACATCATATAACATGACATAAACATGATTCAAGGATGACTACTAAGAATATATCACATGGTCATTAAATTCCCAAAATAGATTTTGTTTACTCCCTAATCTCATACATAGCTTCTCATGAGACTAAAAACATTACATAATTTAATGGAATTATATTTTGGTACACCCAATATAACATTTATATTCATTTATGATCCACATAAATAATCAAGCATATATAATAAATACAAGGGTTACCCATGAGAATAATTGGGTATCAAAATCATGTTATAGGGAATAAATGAATCATGTATAATAATTTTATTAATGAAATAATATATTAAACAAAACATGGACATTAATATTGTATAAAAAATAATAGACCATTAATATTGATGTCAAACTGATGTTCTAGAGACCCGAAGCATGACATACATGGAAATTACATTACTTTTGCGGAATACTTAATACATAATAAAATAGACACACAAGGACCGTAATAGTTTAGTGTCTTCGGAAACATGGAACGTAATCTTCTAATCGTGGTGAAAGATCTTCATCATCTCCTATAAAGATCTTGCACTTTTTGTTTCCTTACCCTAAACCTTTCTTTTAATCCTGGGGGAAAATAAAACATAAAAAGGGTGAGCTCAAATGCTCGGTAAGGGTAATCATGGATAAAATACAACATTCCACATACATTTGAACTTAAAATCATGAACATAATGTTTAAACATCAAAATCCTGAGCAACGACATAAAACATGGAAGTACATCAGGCATAGATCATAATGGAACATAAATCATGATAAAATAGCATTGGAATAAAGCATGTAATTGGGGAATCCATTAATCACATGTAATGATTTCCATAGTAGCCAAGGCATTGCTGCCAAGACCATCTTAGTGGACAAAGTCCCTTTCTGAATCGAGTTCACTCCTCGTTCCAGTCCGGTAATACTGATCTGGATTAAATTATCGTTCCATCCATGTCTCTCTCATGAGATATAAATCTTTACCCAATGCATTGGAGGGATATATAGGTCACACCCATCTCATAATGAAATCATTCTTACTTGTTCCACAAAATAATCATACATCATTCATAAAAACCCAATAAATAAAATGGGTTTCATAAACATCATCCCATCATCACATAATCCATATAAAAAAATGGATATCATTTCATGATAAGAAAAGTGAAAGCATGTAAATCATAGAGACATTATACTTGAAACATACACATATGAAATAATGTCATCTTTGATGAAAAATGGTATTGATAAAACACTTGAAATGAATTATTGAGGAAAATATCCATTTTTCTTCAAAATCATTTTCTTTTCAAAAAATGTCGTTAAATTTTAAAATAAAAAGATCTTTTTGAAAATAGTCATGAAATCGTTTGGAGGAAGCTTCATGAAAATAAGGTGTTATAAAACTGTAAAAATATTTTCATGACGTATACGTTAAAAAAACATTCTTCTTGTACTTTTATCGGAAAAGTCAAAAAGTACATTGTAGGGTAAATAAAAGAAATATTCCATCAATACCATTGGGTAAAAGTAAAAAATGGGTAAAAAGGACTTTAAACATACAAGAAACCATTTTTATGAAACATGGGCATGGATGATAACAATAACCCCAGTAAATACTTACGAATAAACAATATCGGTTAAGAACGAGATTTGAATAGTTATCCCTTACCTTAAATCCGATATGCTTTGTACATATCCAAACCTCCTGTATAATGATTTAAATAATTTCATTGACTTATTACAGAATCATATTCATTGTTATTATATCATATATGGTTCACTTATGACTTTATATTACCCGTTATTTTGTAAATTCATGTTAAAGTAGCGTTTTGGGTAAAATTGTCTCATTTGTCGTTCGTGTTTTAACTTGTAATTATTCATATGATTACTTAGATCATTATTACTTACATAAGTAATGTAGTACATGATTTATATATAATATATATTCATAATATACATATATATAATGGATCGATAAATGGAAAGAAATACACCGTTCATGGAGACGGTAGGTCGTACGTACGCATGAACGCTGTTTTTGTTTCCTTATTGAATTGAATGGAATTAAGTAGATGAGATAAATATATATATACATAAATCCAGTAGCATTATTATTTCATATATTTCATGATTACCTATTATATATACTTTATAATCATTCTTGAATAGTTATCATGGAGAGTGAATCTCATCGCGTCGTGGAGACGGTATTCCCGTACGTACGCACGAGCGATGATATCATTCCCATGATCTTAGAATTTTATTAAAGTGTATGTATAATATTATAGAATCAATATAACTTTACAATAATCATATATATTCATTACATTCACCATTATACCCATCCATGTAAGGTGGTGGTGGAAAATAGATTACACCACGGCGTGGAGACGGTATTCCATACGTATGCAGGCGCGGTGATTTCATTTTCCATAGGATGGATAGATGGTGAAACATGTTTGTTTCATATGTATAATAACATATCCATATATGAGTGATACTGATGTTATTACTTCATAATGAAACAACTAAAGAAGAAGAAGTGGAAGAAGAAATAAAGTTGAAAGAATTGGTAACAGACATTACCTCTTCTTTGAAGTTCCTCTTTGAAAACTCTTTTTAGTGCCCTAAAATTGGTCTTTTAAGAACACCAGGACCTCTAGGATGTTTCTAGGGAAGTTTAGAAGAGAATTTTTCAGGGGATGGCCGAGCATGAAGGCTCAAAGTGGTGTGAGGAAGAGAGGGAGGAGGTGCCCTTTTATAAGGGAGGAGAGGGGCAGCTTTGGAATAACTAAACATATTATTTTATTATAAAGTCATATTCGGTTTTTAATAGCTCCAAATTGAGTTATTTAGAAGCTAAGGTGGGGATGGGTCAAAATACTCTAATACAATAGAATTTAGACAAGTTTATGTTTCTATTTTAACCTTATCATTTAGATTTAACTTTAGGTTAGATAATTTAACTTTTACCGTGTCTTCATGTTTTCTTAAACTATAAGGTTAATAAACATACTATAACAACCCAAACGAACCCCAAGATGTTTATTATTAATATATATAACATTATATAAGTCATTTGGCCGAACCTTAGCTTCTTAGGAATAAAATAACAATTAATAATATAAAATTTGTTATAAAACTATTTTATGTCAATTTTGACACTATTTGGTAATTTATTTTTGTGAAAATCATAACAGAAATATTAGTTCGAGAAAAGTTAATTAAATCAGTACTAATATGTAATATTAACCTATAAAATTAATGTAATTCATAAAAAGTCTCAAATTACATTTATTTGGGTATTTATAACATCAATTATTTCATTATTTCATTAATAAGATAATTACGACATCATCATTGTGTCACACATAAAATAAATTATTCAATTTCTAAAAATAACAAATAAAATACCCTTATGTAGGAAATATTTTTATATTTCTAATTAATATTTATTGTCGAATTTATCTTATGTATAACCCTTTATGAAAAATTATTTAGTAATTAAACATGGATTTTAACTATTTTAACCCTTCTTCAAATAAATTAATAATAAATGTCCTAATCTAATCCAAGTGGGCCTAAATTGTCATATTTATTCCTAAGTTTGATTTTGGTCGAATTAAACTTATCCAATAAAATTAGGACATGTTTTAGGGTAATAATAATAACATTTTTACCCTTAATTACCATATTTACTTTTAACCGTGGTTTAAAAAATTAAAAAGTTACTATTCACCAAAAATTATTTTCATCTACCTGAACAAAATTTTAGTCCTTGATATTAACCGTGTCTCTTAGATTTTCTAAATTCCACTCACAAATGCGGTAAAATTATGTTTTCTGAAAAATTTTGTTTTTTAACTACCACTTAGTGGTTTCACTATTCATCAAAAAAATGAAAGTTTCCAGAAAAATACCAAAAATTATGCCGAAGATATATTTGATATTATGAATTCAAAAATGATGTCTATTTTAACAAATTAAAAACATATCAGTCGCATTAATTAATTTAAAAATTAATTCTCGTCGTCAAAACAAATAGCATGTTTTTAAGAGATAATAACTATCAAAAAATTGACACTTGTTTATGTCTGTTTAACTGTGAAATTACATCCAATGACAAAGATTGTATTAAATGGTAAAACTATATTCTAAATATTCTTTAAAACCAATCAAATTAATTATTTATCACTATTAATTATTTCGATTAAAAAATTTGTTTTTAATTAAAATTTAGTAATTTTCACTATTCATCAGAATATGAATGTTATCTGAAAAGTACCAAAATTTCACCCTAAGCTAATTTCGATACTCCAAATCCAAAAAATGAAGTCCATTTTGAATGTTAAAATTTATAAAATTTAAAAAAGTGGGTATTACTATTCATAACGGCTAGTTCATAATAATATTATAATAATATCTCGTTTAGTGAAACTCGGTATTGCGTACTACACACTCTATCGAGGAAGGTATTTATTGCGTGTATTGCAAGCCAAGTCATGGCTACGTGTAGTGAAAGCTCTATTTGGTGTTGAGTATAACATAATCATAACTTATTTCATTTATACATTAAACAAAATCTATACATAATATTACGTATAATATTTTCTACAAAACGAACATGAAATTGTGTGTAACGCAAGCCAAGAATAGTGTTGTGTATAATGTAAGAAAATACGGTGTTGCATATATCACAAGATAATTTTGGTGTAGCGTACAACACAAGACATTAAAAAGAATATTTTTCATAAAATCTCGGGGTGTTACATTCTACCCCCCTTAAAATGAATTTCGCCCTTGAAATTCGTCTGGGTTATAAATGGTTTATTACACGAGAGTTTCTTTCATAGAAACCCACATCGTAAAAAGGAATACTAAAACTTCATTTAAAAAAGGAATGTTATAATCATAACAGATACCCAAATAACTCATCACTGTGTTTCCACGTAGGAGAACATAGGTGAAAATATGGGTATTGAGGAGAAATATGACAATCATGTTCTAATGGAGAGTGGTATAGAACATGGCTATGAAAAAGCCATCAGTAAAAAAGCCATAGATTTGTGATGATCTAAGGTACCATCTGATTCATCAAATATAAGGGCACTAGGACAATATTTTTGGTTTTACAAATCATTTCCCTAAAGTTGATGAAATTGGAATCAGAAGATATAATTTCGTGATTTTGGTACAGTCTCACTGTTGGTCGTTCTTTGGACAATTTCCACTTCATCTATTAACGAAATAAAGTAGAATTTGTCATTCGTGAAGTGTTAGCAGATCATGTGATAGAATGATGGGTCATTCCATCTGTCTCAAACAAATGGTTATAAAAGTTATCAAAAATACATAAGTCCATCAATAGTGAGATTAATCATATATGGTTCGTAAAATGGACTTATACATCATATATCATACTGCTTAATATAATAAAACTAGTTTCTACTAAACAGGGACTTCCTGTAGGCATGTGGTAGGCGATAAAGGCCAGTCGCACTTCGGTTGTGGGTTCGATTCCCATAGCCTTGTCCGACGCAATGGGCTATCTCCCATCCTGTAGGTTGTCCTTTTTATAAAACTACAATACTATAACATCCCATCAATAATATCGAAAAAACTTCTACCCTTATACAATACTAACTTATGTCCAATATAATCCATTCCAATATTTAGGCTTATACATAATACTGCAGTCCACTCTCATATTATAGTGAAAACGATTACCAGAGATTTCATATAACAAGCATGTTAATACCATCGTTGATCCCCATATATCATAATATATGTCTTGTTGGTCACATTCCAAACATTTGAAGGCCTTAATCATGTATTCTCTTGAAAAATGAAAACCCATTGAATCTTAGTAAAAACATGAGTGCTGTCAAAAGTTAACTCCTTCCACATACCAAAACCCCAAAATTCTTTATACTCAAACCATGATATATCTATTTCCTTATATCAGTCATGAGCTCAGGAATACTGTCAAACATTTCATTTTCTCTTTATCCCTTCATTATGCGAATATCATCTTTTTTCCAAAAATATCTCAATCACATTCCATGGTTACTGGTACCATAAAATTATTTAAAACCACAATAGACCAATACATAAATATTCCAATATTCCACGATACTATATACAACATTATTTTGGAATCCCATTAAATAAAAACTTAATCATTCCACCACATCTTTGTCATATTCAACATCACCAATAGTGATCACATGTGACATCGCTTTGTCCTTTGCCTTAAGTGGTTGCTCATGTCGATCATCACTAACCCTTGGATTAGGGAATTTATTAGTATAATAACCCATTTCCTTTCACTTGAAGCATTGATGTGTTGGTGGTGCGATCTCTGCAGTCTTTTCTTTATTCGCATCATTAGAAACACTTTTTCCATTACTTCGACACTCAGCTACTTGATGACCTTCTTTTCCACACTTAAAACATTTTCTAGACCCTTTAATACAATCTCCACCATGCTTCATTCCACAAATTGAGAATAAGGAAACATTCATCTTATTTTCATCATTATTATGAGATTTCTCATTGAACTGCTTCTTTCATTTCTTGTTAAAACCGTGAAATGGATAAGTAACACCAAATTCAATTTCTACCTTGATATCCCAACACCCCATTTCTTCATAGCTACTGAATTCTATTATATATAACTCCCTTTGAAGATTTTGTTTTATTCCACTGAAGAATCGATCAACTTTACTTTCTTGTTGGATGATAAAGCCAGATGCATACCTTGCAATACTTGTAAAATTCGCTTCGTATATTCCAACAGATTCATCATCCTTTTTCTTTAGTTCATGAAACTCTTTCTCCATCATTGTTTGAAGAATACGAGGGAAGTACTTATTGAAAAATATGTTACTGAACTCGTCCCATTCCATGGACTCAGTTTCATCTCTTGGCCTCATATTCTTGATAAGATTCCACCATTGATCAGCTTCACCTTACAAATGATATACTACTAAGATTAATATAACATGTTCAGAACATTGAAGAACTAAAAATATATTTTTAGTGGTACTGATCCATTGTTTATCAACAAGTGTATCAGAAGACCCACTGAAAGAAGGTGGATGTTTCCTCATGATGGACTCAATAGAATATTGTTCCCTTCTCTCCTCATTTCGAAGTCCAGAATGATTCATAGCTTGTGTAAGTATAGCAATAAGATTTTTCACTCCATCTCCCATAACATTTTTTTGTTCAGGAGGACAATAATTTCATTGTTCATTGTATTGATCAACACGGTTCCTTTGGGTTCCATCCATCATCTAAAACACAAAAAGAATAGTGTGAGAGGAAAAAATAATGCTAGGGAAAACAACATAATAAAGGGGGAGTACCTTAAATATCTAACGTCTTAGGTTTAATTCTAAGATCATTACCAT
Organism: Viscum album; assembly: GCA_963277665.1. NCBI lineage: Eukaryota > Viridiplantae > Streptophyta > Magnoliopsida > Santalales > Viscaceae > Viscum > Viscum album. Next base: position 268,586,724 of record OY728142.1, on the reverse strand, counting down.
AATTCTAGGACTATAACCTATACTTACACTTAACCTTAGGGACATCCCTAGACATACCTTAGAAATATCTCTAGGGATCTCACCAAAGTTCTCACATCCTAGTTTCCAAAGGTTGAATAAAGATTTCCACTGATACCAACAGTAGAGACCCGAAGCATGACGTACATGGACATTACATTAGTTTTGCGGAATACTTAATGCATAAAAAAACAGACACACTAGGACCGTAATATTTTAGTTTCTTTGGAAACTTGGAACGTAATCTTCTAATCGTGGTGAAAGATATTCAGCATCACTCATAATGATATTCCACTTTTGGTTTCCTTACCCTAAAACTTTCTTTTAATCCTGGGGGAAAATAAAATATAAAAAGGGTGAGATCAAATTCTCAGTAAGGGTAAGCATGGATAAAATAAAACATACCATATACATTTGAACTTAAAAACATGAACATAATTTTTAAACATCAAAATCTTGAGCAATGACATAAATCATGGAAGTACATAAGGCATAGATCATAATGGAACATAAATCATGATAAAATAGCATGGGAATATAACATGTAATTGTGGCATCCATTAAGCACATGTAATGATTTCCATAGTAGCCATGGCATTGCTGCCAAGACCATCTTAGTGGAAAAAGTCCCTTTCTGAATCGAGTTCACTCCTCATTCCAGTCCTGTAATACTGAACCAAATTAACTTATCGTTCCGGCCATGATTATCTCGTGAGATATAAATATTTACCCAATTCATTGGAGGGTGATAAAGGTCCCACCCATCTCATAATGAAATCATTCTTACTTGTGCCACAAAATAAACATACATCATTCATAAAAACCCAATAAATAAAATGGGTTTCCTAAACATCATCCCATTATCACATAATCCATATAAAATAAATTGATACCATTTCATAATAAGACAAGTGAAACCATGTAAATCATAGAGACATTATACTTGAAACATACATATATGAAACAATGTCATCTTAGATGAAAAATGGTTTTGATAAAACACTTGAAATGAATTCTTGAGAAAAATATCATTTTTTCTTCAAAATCATTTTCTTTTCACAAAATGTCATGCAATTTTAAAAGAAAAGGATTTTGTTGAAAATAGTAATGAAATCATTTAGAAGAATCTTCATGAAAATAAAGCTTTATAAAACTGTAAAAATCCTTTCATGTCGTATACGTTAAAAAATATATTCGTCTCGTACTTTTATCGGAAAAGTCAAAAAGTAACTTGTAGGGTAAATAAAAGCAAGATTCCTTCCATACCATTGGGTAAAAGTCAAAATTGGAAAAAAGGTCTTTAAACATACATGAAACCATTTTTAGGAAACATTTACATTGATGATAACAATAACCCCAGTAAATACTTACGAATAAACAATCTCGGATAAGAACGAGATTGGAATAGTTATCCCTTACCTCAGGTCCGATATGATTCGTACATATCCAAACCTCCTGTATAATGATTTAAATATTGTCATTGACTTATTACAGAATCGTATTCATTGTTATTATATCATATATGGTTCACATATGACTTTATATTACCCTTTCTTTTGTAAATTCATGTTAAAGTAGCGTTTTGGGTAAAATCATCTCATTTGTCGTTCGTGTTTTAACTTGTAATTATTCATATGATTACATAGATCATGATTAATTACATGAATAATGTAAAACATGATTTATATGTAATATATATTCAGAATATACATATATAGAATGGATCGATAAATTTAAAGAAATACACCGTTCATGGAGACGGTAGGTCATGCGTATGCATGAATGCTGTTTTCGTTTCCTTATTGAATTGAATGGAATTAATTAGATGACATAAATATATATATACATAAATCCAGTAGCATTATTATGTCATATATTTCATGATTACATATTATATATACTTTATAATCATTCTTGAAAGGTTATCATGGAGAGTGAATCTCATCGCATCGCGGAGACGGTATTCCGTACGCACGCATGATTTATGATATCATTCCCATGATTGTCGAATTGCATTAAAGTGTATGTATAATATTACAGAATCAACATCACTTTAAAATAATCATATATATTCATTACATTCACCATTATACCCATCCAAGTAAGGTGGTGGTGGAAAATAGAATACACCACGGCGTGGAGACGATATTCCGTACGTACACACACGCGGTGATTTGGTTTTCCATAGGATGGATAGATGGAGAAATATGGTTGTTTCATACTTATAATAAAATATCAGTATATGTGTGATACTGATGTTATTACTTTATAATGAAACAACTAATGAAGAATAAGTGGAAGAAGAAATAAAGTTGAAAGAATCAGTAACGGACATTACCTCTTCTTTGAAGCGCCTCTTTGAGACCTCCTCTTAGGGCACTAAAATTGGTCTTTGAAGAAGACCAAGACCTCTAGAATGTTTATAGGGAAGTGGAGAAGAGAATTTGGCCGGGTATGGATGAGCATTAAGGCTCAATGTTGTAACACCCCAAGATTTCATAGTGTGTTATTTCATCAAAATAATTCAATAACTTGCACTACACTAAACACCGAGTTAAAGCGCACCATGACTTACCAAACTAGCCGTTATAAATAGTAATACCTACTTTTTAAAATTTTATAAATTCTATCTCTCAAAATTGACTTCATTTTTTGATTCGAAATATCATAATTAGCCTAGGGTTAAATTTTGGTACTTTTCGGATAACCTTAATATTTTAATGAATAGTCAAAAATTACTAAATTTTAATTAAAAACAACATTTTTAATAAAAATAATTAATAGTGATAAATTATTAATTTGAGTGGTTTTAAAGTATAATTAGAATATATTTTTACCATTTTATCCAATGGCGTTCATTAGAATTTATTTCACTTTGAAATTGGACCTAAACAATTGTCAATCTTTTGATGTATATTGTTTCTTAAAAACACGCTATTTGTTGTGACAGCGGAAATTAATTATGAAATTAATTAAAGAAACTTATATTTTTGGAATTTTTTAAAATAGACATCATTTTTAAATTTGGAATATCAATTATAGCTTAGGGTGAAATTTTGGCATTGTTCTGAAAAACTTAAATTTTTGATGAATAGTGAAACTAATAAGTGGTAGTTAAAAAAGCTGAATTTTGCATAAAACATAATTTTACCGCTTCTGTGAATGGAATTTAGAAAATCATATATACATGGTTAATATCAAGAATTCAAATGTGGTTCAATGAGATGAAAATAATTTTTGGTGAATAGTAACTTTTTACTTTTATTTACCGCGGTTAAAAGTAAATAGGGTAATTAAGGGTCGAAATGATATTAATATTACCCTAAAAATGTTATAATTCTATTTTAAAAGTTTATCTCTACCAAAAACAACCTTAGGAATAAAATATTATCATTTAGGTCCACTTGGATTAGATTAGGACATTTATTATTATTTAATTCAAAGAAGAGTTAAAAGAGTTAAAATCAATGTTTATTTACGAAAACATCTGTAATATAGGGTTATACATAATAAAATTCAATTATAAATATTCCTTAGAAAGCTAATAAGATTTCCTACATAATTATATTTTATTTATAATTTTTAGACCTTAAATATTGTTATTTATTTATGACACAATGATGATGTAGTAATTACCATAATAGTGAAAAATTAAAATAATTGATATTATAAATACCCAAATAAATATAATTTGACACTTTTAATGAATTAAACTAATTTTCTAGGATAATATGACTTATTATAATTGATTTAATTGACTTTTTTGAAGTAATAATTCTTTTATGAGGTTCACAAAAATCAACTATTCAATAATGTCAAAATTGACATAAAAGAGTTTTTAAAACAAATATTATATTATTAATTTATTTTAAATTCTTAAAAATCTAATTCTCGGCCAAGTGACGTATATCATGATATGTGTATCATTACTGGACTACATGGGGGTCTATTGGATGTATATAGTATGTTCTATTAACTATATAATATAAAAATACAAAGTGACATGGTAAATGTCAAACTAATTAACTCAGAGTTAAAACTAAAAGATAAGGTTAATATAGTAACCCAAACCTATCTAAATTATATTGGTTGAATGTTTTTCGACCTATCCCCACCTTAAACTTTGAATAATAAACTTTGGAGCCATTAGAAACCGAATATGAATTTATTATAAATTAATATTTCTAGCTTTTCCAAAGGTTCCCCTCACCCCTCTTATAAAAGGGCACTCCCCTTTCTCATTACTTCACACCTTCAAATCCTTTTGGATTGGCCAAACTCTACCCAAATACTATCTCCACTTCCCTGAATAAAACCTAGAGGCCTTAGTTTGATCATAAATCCATCCTAAGGAACCCTTTTGATCAAATCAAAAGGAAGAACACGAAGAAGAGGTAATGTTTTCACCACCCTTTTTCAAATTCATTTCTTCTTCCACTTCTTATTTCTTTGTTATTACCATTATAAAATAATAAATCCAGTATCTTATATATACTTTGATGTTATTAAAAATATGGTACAACCATATTCAGTATTCTATCCACCCTTTGAATAACATGTCACCATACGTGCGTACGTACGGCTTACCGTCTCCACGTCGTGGTGTAATTGTTATTCAATATATTATTATTTGGATGGGTATAATAATGATGTGTAACTCATGTAAATAATAAATATAACATTATAATGATTCTTTATATATGATATACTATCCAATTATATATTATTTTAATATCAAAATAATGATATTGTCGCTCGTGCGTACGTACGGACAACCGTCTCCACGAACGCGATGAGATTCATTCTCCATCATATCCATTCAAGTATAATTATCATTTGATGATTTAAAAATAATTTTTAAGGACTTTATATCATTAATAATATGAAAAAGATACATCCTAACCATTAAAAACATGGCTTACGTAACAAAAAATATAATAGAAAATGAGTAAGTTAACACCCGAAATGATTATACTACTAAGATATTATTAACAAAGAAATGTTAAAAGATCATATATGATATCATATTCATATATATGATTCTTGTATAATTTAATAACAATTATTTCACCATTATACAGGAGGTTAACCTACCCTCAACCAAGGAAAAGTACAACTTAAGGGTTTATTTCGCAATCTCTTCATTATCCGAGGTTGTTTATACATAATAATCTACTGGGATCTCTTTGTCATCAACATTCATGTTTCTTAAAAATGTATTTCAAAACATTTTTACTATTTACAAGAATATGGGTTAAAGTCATTTATACCCTTGTTTGACTTTTTTATAAGAGTTTTATAATGGAATCCTTCAATTGTTTTCCATACAAGGTTCTTTTTAACCTTTTCGACAGAATTATGGTAAGAATGTTTTTTTAACTTATACGGTGGGTGAGGCTATTTTCTGCCATTATAAAATCTTAGAAGCTTCTCTTACAAGATTTTAAGAAAATTTTCAATGTAAATGTTTTATTATATAATTATGTGACTTTAAAATGATTTCAAAAAAAAGATATTTCTATCAAGTATATGAAAATCAAGTGCAAATGTATACGTATTTAATTGAAGCTAAAAAATGTTTTTAGAAAACCCGACTCTCGAGTGTGCTAGATAGGAAGGGATTGGGTGTGGACCCATCATGGCTTGTAATTAGTCGAGCAGTCTCAGAACTAGTTATTTTGTTTTCATAAGCTTGCATAATGTTTTCATAAAAACACTGGAGTATATTTGAGTAATTTTAAACGTAAGTATCTTCTAAAAAAATTGCATCGATAGGTCACATGAGCCAAATTAGTGTCTTGGCACAAGGCCTCGGCAAAATCTTATTTGTAGTCTTGGCACGAGCCCTTGTCTATGTGGTTATGATAGTATGACATTATTCATTCCATTATTATGAAAGTGGTTATTGATATTGCATGTGATTATTCGATTAATAGAATATCCATGTGAATAAGTAAATGACATTATTTCATTTTACTTTTTCCATACTATGTTGAAGTTCAAGTTTAAAAGGCTTTTGTTTTAGTTATACATTGCCATAAATTTTTATTCATATTTATGAAAGTTTCTGCTTTATTTTTATCCTTACTGGGAATTTGAGCTCACCCCTTTTCTATGTTTTATTTTTCCCAGGATGTGAAGAAGTAATTTATGAATGACCTGCAGGGATAGTATGTGGGGATATGAGTGTGGAATATAGAGACAATATATTGTTGTAGATTTTCACTTATTGATGTAATGTAAAACATTATGAATATATCTAGTGTTTCCAAGGCTACTAAACCAATCGGTCTTTCGAGATTTGATCTTTCTCATCATCATTCCAATGTTATGTAATAATGCACCGACTCTAGGTAACTGGGGTCAGGGCGTTACAGTTGGTATCAGAGAAAGTTTAGTACAATCCTTGGAAGCTGGATTTAGATAAACTCTGATTAGAGCACATAAAACTAATATAGACCCTGAGGATTAGTATAGAAGAACTTCCTTGAATTTTGATATTGTAGAGATTTTGTGAGTTTTCCGTGCAATACACCCCTATCTGGATACGAACAGGTAGAGGCATCTCTGGCACAGATGTACCTATGGGTAAAACCTGAAAACCCCGCTTCGAGATAGACTCGAACGGGAACTGGTGCATGACAACGGGCCTTGCTGCACTCTTGGTTACGACACTCCCAGGGGATATGCTTAGGATAATTCTCATTTTATCTACAACCCATTATTAAGGCTTTATGACTATATACTTCCTCAAAGGAGACATTTTTATGATTATGGATTATATCCATAAACTATTTAATTTATGTTATGTTTTTTACATGTTTGGGATTAGGTATTGATATTCATAAACTAATATAGTTTATTCCATTGTTTATAAATGGCGCCCAGTAGAAAGAATGATAACTCCGGCAATGCACATGATCCAAAGAGAAGGAAGGATCGTATCTTTCATGGTCTGAAGTCAGAATTTATAATAGAAATAGTCTCCCATGTATTATCATCATAAGAAGAAATAATATCATAATTTGATATGATAAGTAAAGAGTTTACTGAGTCCTATGGCTTTGAAGGGAAGTAAGAGAAGAAAATGATGGAAGAGAGAAAGATGGATAAAGGGAAGAGGGAAACGAAGAATTTTCCCATATGTGATAACTGTTGGAAGAAACACCCTAGAAATTTCCTGAAAGGAATGGGAGTTTGTTATAAGTGTGGAGGAAAAGGGCACAAAGTACGTGACTGTAAGGGTAAGAAAATGGTTTCAAATGTACAATGCTTCATTTTTAAGGAGTTTGGACACTACGCGAACATATGTCTCAGTCATCAGACTATGCCGCAAATGATGCTATTGGATAATAATCAAGTTATGATACTACCAAAGATAAAGAGGAATGATTAGATTTCTTGTGTTGATTATGTTAATTGAGTGTTGTATCAACAATGTACTTGTTATAATAATTATGGACTATATAAGGATTGTACTGCAGTACTATTTCATTATGGACTTGAGATTGTGTGGAACAAAGAAAAGTGACTCAATAGCAGGATAAATTTTTGGAAAATATATGGTTGAGAGAATGATAAACCATAATATAGTTCTGATACCGTGGTAGTGATTTTGGAATAATACTTGGTTGATTTGGATAAATTATATTGGATATTCTTTACTACCTTGAACCTGATTAATGATTTGTATATTCCATCATTGATTGGGTGTAAAACATTTTTGGATTGAAGTAGTATTTATATTATTCATTAAGGAATAAGGGATCATGAATTTAATCAATATGGTTTTATGGTAATTCAGGATGTTTCAGTGTTTTAAAAGAATACATGATGAAGGTGTTCACATGTTATTACGCAGAAAAAAGGATCTTTATTGTGTTTACCTTCCTTATAAATTTTGGACTGAAGTATTTTGGATAGTTCTAGTCTGGATTATTTTTTATTGCCAAAAAAGGACAACCCAGAGGTCAGGCGGCTACCTGTCACGTCCGGAAAGGCTGCGAGAGTTGAACCCACAACTGAAGGGCGACAAGGGTGTATCACCTACCACTGACCCACATGATGTCCTGGATTGAATAATTTCGTTTTTTAATGGTTCTTCTAGATGAATTATAAATTCATTTTTTAACCCTATACGAATAGGATAAATAGAATATTATTTTGAAGTTATATTATCTTTTAGAGTGAAAGATGAGTCTGTGGTAGAAATTAGATAAAGGATGGAACTCTACTTGCCAAGAAAATATTTTTTATTCTTCTATTATTCTATGAATAAATTAATTCTTATAATTTATTTAAGGAATACTAAAACCAAAAATGTGTTATCCTAATACCCTATGTTTTGTTGAACCGATGGTATTTCAAATCATCATAGATTGATGAATTTAAAGACCTCAATTTTTAAATTGTTTGTGATTGATGACCTCAATCACTACCTATAAATATTTAAGTTATTCCTCCAATTATATGTCTCTAATTTCCACCAATTTTCTCCTAATCGAGATCATAATTTGGTGGTGACCCTTTCATTTCTCTTTTTCTCATATTAAGACTAAATTTTAGTAACCCGATTTCCGATGTCTGTTTTCACAGAAAGATATTTTTTATGTTCAACTTTTTATTTTCGAAGAACAATTTCAAATTGTGAGGATGCAATTTATTGAAGGAGGGGAGAATGTAACACCCCAAGATCTCATAGTGTGTTATTTCTTCAAAATAATTCAATAACATGCACTACACGCAACACCGATTTAAAGCGCACCATGACTTACCAAACTAGCCGTTATGAATAGTAATACCAAAATTTTGAAATATTATAAATTCTATCTCTCAAAATGGACTTCATTTTTGGATTCGGAATATCAAAATTAGCCTAGGGTGAAATTTTGGTACTTTTTGGATAACTTTAATATTTTGATGAATAGTGAAAATTACTAAATTTTAATTAAAAACAACTTTTTAATCAAAATAATTAATAGTGATAAATTATGAATTTGAGTGGTTTTAAAGTATAATTAGAATATATTTTTACCATTTTATCCAATGGTGTTCATTAAAATTAATTTCACTTTGAAATTCGACCTAAACAATTGTCAATCTTTTGATATATATTGTTTCTTAAAAACACACTATTTGTTCTGACAGTGGAAATTAATTATGAAATTAATTAATGAAACATATATTTTTGGAATTTTGTAAAATAGACATCATTTTTGAATTCGAAATATCAATTATAGCTTCGGGTGAAATTTTGGCATTGTTCTGAAAAACATCAATTTTTTGATGAATAGTAAAACTACTAAGTGGTAGTTAAAAAAACTGAATTTTTCATAAAACTTAATTTTACCACTTATGTGAATGGAATTTCGAAAATCAGAGAGACACAATTAATATCAAGAATTAATGTGTGGTTCAATGAGATGAATATAATTTTTGGTGAATAGTAACTTTTTTCTTTCATTTACCACGGTTAAAAGTAAATAGGGTAATTAAGGGTAGAAATGATATTAATATTACCCTAACACATGTCCTAATTCTATTGGACATGTTTATCTCGACCAGAAAAAACCATAGGAATAAAATATTATCATTTATGTCCACTTGGATTAGATTAGGACATTTATTATTATTTAATTCAAAGAAGAGTTAAAAGAGTTACAATCAATGTTTATTTACTAAAACATTTTTAATATAGGGTTATACATAAGATAAATTAGATTGTAAATATTAATTAAAAATATAATAAGATTCCATACATAATTATATTTTATTTATAATTTTTATACATTAAATATTATAATTTATTTATGACACAATGATGAAGCAGTAATTACCATAATACTGAAAAATTAAAATATTTGATATTATAAATACGCAAATAAATATAATTTGAGACTTTTAATTAATTTCACTAATTTTATAGGATAATATGACATATTAGGATTTCTTTAATTTACTTTTTTCGAACTAATCATTCTTTTATGAGTTTCACAAAAATCATCTATTGAATAGTGTCAAAATTGACATAAAAGAGTTTTTAAAACAAATATTATATTATTAATTGATATTAAATATTCAAAAATCTAAGGTTTGTCCAAAAGACTTATATCATTATAGTTGTATTATTAATGGACCACTTGGGGGTATCTTGGATGTATATAGTATGTTTATTAACTATATAATATAAAAATACAAAGTGACATGGTAAATGTCAAAATAATTAACTAAGAGTTAAAACTAAAAGATAAGGTTAATATAGTAACTCAAACCTATATAAATTCTATTGGTTGAATTTTTTTCGACCTATACCCACCTTAAACTTTGAATAATTAACTTTGGATCCATTAGAAACCGAATATGAATTTATTATAAATTAATATTTCTAGCTTTTCCAAAGGTTCCCTTCACCTCTCTTATAAAAGGGCACTCCCCCTTCTCATTACTTCACACCTTCAAAGCCGTTTGGTTTGGAAAAACCATGCCCAAATACTATCTCAAATTCCCTCACTACAACCTAGAGGCATTATTATGATCATAAAGCCAACCTATAGAGCCCTTTTGTTCAAAGCAAAAGGAAGAACCCGAAGAAGAGGTAATGTTTTCACCAACCATTTTCAAATTCATTTCTTCTTCCACTTATTCTTTAATTGTTATCACTATTCTAAAATAATAACTCCATTATCTTATATATACGTTGATTTTATTATAAATATGGTACATACATATTCAGTATTCTATCCACCCTTTGAATAATATGTCACCATACGTGCGTACGTACGGATTACCGTCTCCACGTCCTGATGTAATTGTTATTCAATATATTATTATCTGGATGGGTATAATAATGATGTGTAACTCATTTAAATAATAAATATAACATGATAATTATTCTGTATATAAGATATACTATCCAATTATATATTATTTGAATATCAAAAGAATGATATTGTCACTCGTGTGTACGTACGGACTACCGTCTCCACGAACGCGATGAGATTCATTATCCAACATATCCATTCAAGTATAATTATCATTTGATGATTTAAAAATAATGTTTTAGGACTTGATATCATTATGAATATGAAAAAGATACAACCTAACCATTAAAAACATGTCTTACGTAACAAAACATATAAAAGAAAACGAGTTAGTTAACACCTGAAACGACGATAATACTAAGCAATTATTAACAAAGAAATGTTAAAAGATCATATATGATATCCTATTAATATATATGATTCTTGTATAATTTAATAACAATTATTTCACAATTATACAGGAGGTTAACCTACCCTCATCCAAGGAAAAGTACAAGGTAAGGGTTTATTTCACAATCTCTTCATTATCCGAGGTTGTTTATACGTAATAATCTACTGGGATCTCTTTATCATCCTCATTCATGTTTCTTAAAAATGCAATTCAAAACATATTTAATATTTACAAGAATATGGTTAAAAGTCATTTATACCCTTTTTTTACATTTTATAAGAGTTTTATAAAGGAATATTTCCGTCGTTTTCCAAACAAGGTGCTTTTTAACCTTTTCGACAGAATTAAAGTAAGAATGTTTTTTTAACTTATACTGCGTGTGCGGCTATTTTCTGCCATTAAAAAATCTTATAAGATTCCCTTAAAAGATTATAAGAAAATTTTGAAAGTAATTGTTTTATTTTATAATTATGTTACTTTTAAATGATTTAAAAAAAGATATTTCTATCAAGTATATGAAAATCCAGTGTAAATGTATACGTATTTAATGCAAGATCAAAAATGTTTTTAGAATACCCGACTCTCGAGTGTGCTAGACAGGAAGGGATTGGGCGTGGACCCATCATGGCCTTTAATTAGTCAAGTAGTCTCAGAACTAGTTATTTTGTTTTCAAAAGCTTGCATAATGTTATCATAAAAAAACTGGAGTATATTTGAGTAATTTTAAACGTAAGTATCTTCTAAAAAAATTTCATCGATAGGTCTCATGAGACAAACTAGTGTCTTGGCACAAGGCCTTGGCAAAATATTATTTGTAGTCTTAGCACGAGGCCATGGCTATGTGGTTATGATAGTCTGGCATTATATATTCCATCATTATGAAAGTGGTTATTGATATTGCATGTGATTATTCGATTAGTAGAATATCCATGTGAATAAGTAAATGGAATTATTTCATTTTACTTTTGCCATACTATGTTTAAGTTCAAGTTTAAAAGGCTTTTGTTTTAGTTATAAATTTCCTTAAATTTTTATTCTTATTTATGAAAGTTCCCACTTTATTATTATCCTTACTGGGAATTTTAGCTCACCCCTTTTCTATGTCTTATTTTTCCCAGGATGTGAATAATTAATTTATGAATGAACTGCAAGGATTGTATGTGGGGATATGAGTGTGGAATATAGAGACAATATATTGTTGTAGCTTTTCACTTATTGATGTAATGTAAAACATTATGAATATATCTAGTGTTTCCAAGGATACTAAACCAATCGGTCTTTCGAGATTTGATCTTTCTCGTGATCATGCAAATGTTATGTAATAATGCACCGACTCTGGGTAACTGGGGTCAGGGAGTTAAAAAAGTTGTGTGAGGAAGAGATGGAGGAGGTTCCCTTTTATAAGGTAGGAGAGGGGCAACTTTGGAATAACAAAAAATATTATTTTATTATAATGTCATATTCAGTTTTTAGTAGCTCCAAATTGAGTTATTTCTAAGATAAGGTGGGGATGGGTCTAAATCCCCTAATCCAAGAAAATTTAGACATGGTTAGGTTTCTATTTTAACCTTATCATTTAGATTTAACTTTAAGATAGATAATTTAACTTTTATTGTGTCTTCATGTTTTCTTACACTATAAGGTTAATAAACATACAATAACAAGCCAAACGAACCCCAAGTTGTTTATTATTAACACATATAACCTTATCTAAGTCATTTTTCCGAACCTTATATTTTTAGGAATAAAATAACAATTAATTATATAATATTTGTTTTAAAAACTATTTTATATCAATTTTGACACTATTAGGTAATTGATTTTTTTGAAAATCATAACAGAAATATTAGTTCGAACAAAGTTAATTAAAACAGTACTAATATGTAATATTAACCTAGAAAATTATTGGAATTCATAAAAAGTCTCAAATTACATTTATTTGGGTATTTATAACATCAATTATGTCAATAATTAATTAATAAGATAATTACCACATCATCATTGTGTCATACATGAAATAAAATATTCAATGTCTAAAAATTAAAAATTAAATACCATTATGTAGCAAATATTTTTATCTTTCTAATTAATATATATAGTCGAATTTATCTAATGTATAAACATTTATTAAAAATTATTAATTATTTAACTTTGATTTTTACTATTTTAACCCTTCTTTAAATAAATTAATAATAAATGTCCTAATCTAATCCAAGAGGGCCTAAATATCATATTTTATTCCTAAGGTTGTTTTAGGTCGAATTACACTTATCCAATAGAATTAGGACATGTGTTAGGTTAATAATTATAACATTTTTACCCTTAATTACCCTATTTACTTTTAACCGTGGTAAAAAAGGTAAAAAGTTACTATACACCAAAAAAAAATTTCATCTCATTGAACCACATTTTGGTCCTTAATATTAACTGTGTCTCTAGGATTTTCAAAATTCCACTCATAGAAGCGGTAAAATTATGTTTTATGAAAAATTCAATTTTTTAACTACTACTTAGTGGTTTCACTATTCATCAAAAAAATGAATGATTCCAGAAAAATACCAAAAATTAGGCCTAAGATATATTTGATATTATGAATTCAAAAATGATGTCTATTTTACCAAATTAAAAAAATATCAGTTTCATTAATTAATTTAAAAATTAATTTTCTTCGTCAAAACAAATAGCGTGTTTTTAGGATATAATAACTATCAAAAGATTGACACTTGTTTATGTCTGGTTTAAATGTGAAATTACATTCAATGACCACCATTGTATTAAATGGTAAAAATATATTCTAAATATTCTTTAAAACCACTCAAATTAATTATTTATCACTATTAATTATTTCGATTAAAAAAGTTGTTTTTAATTAAAATTTATTAATTTTCACTATTCATCAGAATATGAAATTTATCTGAAAAGTACCAAAATTTTACCCAAAGCTAATTTAGATATTCCGAATCCAAAAATGAATTCCATTTTGAAAAATAAAATTTATTAAATTTCAAAAAGTTGGTATTAGTATTCATAACGCCTTGTTCATAATAATATTCTAATAATATCTCATTTAGTGAAACTCGGTATTGCGTACTATACACGCTATCAAGGAAGGTCTTTATTGCGGGTAATTCAAGCCAAGTCAGGGATATGTGTAGTGAATGCTCTATTTGGTGTTGCGTATAACATAATCAAAACTTATTTCAATTATACATTAAACAAAATTTATACATAATGTAGCGTAGAATAGTTTCTACAAAACAAACTTGAAATTGTGTGTAATGAAATGGAAGAATAATGTTGTGTATAATGCAAGAAAATATGTTGTTGTGTATATCATAAGCTAATTTTGGTTTAGCGTACAACACACGACATTAAAAATAATATTTTTCATAACATCTTGGGGTGTTACAGAAGTGAAAACATGACAAATGATAGTTTGGTAGCTTTATAAATGTAGCACATTAACATAGTTTTAGGGGAAAAAATAATGATTTATCAAATAGGATAATGGAATAATTGTATGCATAAAACCATAAATTAAATAATGTAGTCCTTTTAGGATAAACTGAGTGATTTGAGAAAATTATAGGATGGTTTAAATATTTTAAGGGTGTACATAAAAATGTGTAATAAAGATAGATGTTCATTTTAATCGTGGATTCTTATCACGATAGATTGAGAAGGGAACCTTATAAAACAAATAATTATATATAAAATAAAGATGAATTGAAATATATAAATATTTTTCATCCATTTAAACGTAACATAGTTAAATTATATAAAAATAATTAAGAGGTAAATTGATGAAAAGAGAGAGAAAGTTTAACCCAAATGAAATATATAGGTTCAGAGAGATACATTACATTATATCTGAATGGGTTTTTGAATTTCACATTATGTATTAGGTAAAAAAATTAAATTCACTAATTAATTAATTAATTAATAACGTTTTACACATTTATTTTATTTATTATTCTTTAATTTAGTTCTTTTACGGTCATTTTAATGAGTTATAGAGATCAATTTCATCATTCTAGGAGTTTTTGTTTCATGGTTTTATGGTTTGTTTATTTGATTATTACTATTGGTGTTCTTGTAAAAAATATATATATATTTCGGAAATTAAATGGTATTAATGAACTTACATAAGTTTAAATGGTCCCATATATTATTTTTTCGGACATGAGGATTATTTATTTGATAAAACATCAATGATAAATGTTTAGTTTATTTTGGCAGGATGAAAAAATATCATGAACTAGTTTCATTTTATTTGATATAATGTATATATATTTAGTTACAAAAAATGAAATAACATATAATATAACTAGTAAACTCTTATTTATAAATAATATTACTTTTGTGTCCTACCATGAAGGCGATAATGGAAAATGAAAAATCACTATCCATTGAGACAGTTAACCATAATAATTTGGAAAATTGTTTTATATCATTGAATAATAAGATATGGGAAAATGGGAGCATAGAATATAATTCATTAGAAATGTAAAATTAAAATATATAAATTATAAATTATTTTTTCTTCTTTTATGGATGAATGAGGTGAGTATAGAGTAGAAGAAGAGAAGGTATTAAGATAGGTGGTTTCTGAAAGCTATCTCTTTAATATCACATCCTTGAAGGACTCTTAAAGGAACTTGGATATAGTATTTTGGTGATAAAAAAGCATATGTCCATCATATTAGTGGGGAGGACATTATTTGGAAGTTATTTAAAAATATTGAATTCGTATGAGGAGATTGGGGTGGTATCTATACTTCAGTAGGGGTCGTATTATGTGATTAATTAATGATTATTTTATATTTAAAGGCATCCACCATTAGGTGACATTAATTTCAAATAATTTGGTAGAAAATTGGTGTTTAAAAGTCAATTTATGTTCGGAAAATACATGAATCACCCATTAAAAGTTGTATTTTTATGTATTTTTATCCATTACCTTTTATCATTAGCCCACTACACTATTCAACTCATACTATGGTAATTGTTTTACCAGGGTAAAGATTTTAATGTAAAAAAAATAAATTTACCTTTTTATCTAATTTTTTGCCCTTATAATTCAATTATTAAATCCATTTTCTTTGGTTATATTAAAAAAAGTGGTAAAAATTATTTCTAATGTGATACCTATAGAACTCATAAATATATTTTTTTAAATGTTAAAACGTTATTTCAAAAAATGATAACCTTGTGTTTCTAAATTTAACACCTTAGAAATAATGTCACTACTAGAATACATATTGATTAATAATAAGGTTTATTAAACAGGAAATCCTGATCAAATAATAATTATTTAACAAGAGTTATGTCAATAATGTATTTTCACTTTTTAACTTAAAACCAACTTTTTCAAAAAATACCCAAACAATTAACCTAACCTAATATTATGTGCTGGGTCCAAAAAAGAAATTTATTTCATCAAAATAAATATATAAATATTATTATTTAAACTTTTAGTTAAATATCTGTATTTATTTAAATTACATATTTCATATAAAAATAAACATTCTCAAATTATAAAAATTACATCGCACCTCATTAAAATATATTATCATATAAAAATGGTTTTCTTGGTTTTTCTTTGTGATATATGTGCTTTAAAATAACGTAAGTAATTTTTGGAATGGATTTTGCATTTGTAAAATTCTATTCCATTACATTCACCCCTTGTAAATGTTCAACCTCAAAATTTCATTTTACATACTGAGGTGAAAATAGGTGAGGGTAATTATCCCTCATTTTTTCTCTTATTCCCACATTACGTCTTCATATTTGAGGTTCCCGTATAGAAATTTGACTAGGTGAGTGGTCTATTTAATTTAAAATTATCTCTATGGACAAATATATTTATCATCTACTCCTCATAATATAAATCATTTTTCAAATGTATTACCTATAAATTTAGTAAATGGGAGGGATATGGTATTAAAATCCATATCATAGATACATGGAATACATCATGTACTTACGACATTGTTAGTGGAAGTGATTGACAGTATACCACCACTCAGATGTGATTAATAATCTCAAATTGTCCAATATACCCCCGACTTAACATTCTTTTCTTCCCAAATATAAAATATTATCACCCATGGATATATTTATTGGAACACCTTATTTTTCATCCTCAAACGCTATGTCCCATAGATTATTATATGTATAACTTTTCTATTGACTTAGGAGACCCATGATGTGCTACTGAATAGTCATCAAATTTTCTAGCATTTCTCTAACCATTTTAAATCCAAACAGCTTGCATGCACCAATTTCATCCCGGAATGTAGGTGTTCAATATCTTTTCTCATAAAATGATTCATATGGATTCATTTAGATGCTTGAGTTGAAAATATTGTTATAAGATAACTATTCTATTGGATGATGATGATCCCATAATCATTTAAATTCCATTGATCATGCTCTTAACATATCTTCCAATGTTAGAATATTTCACTTAGACTAGCTATCAATCAGGTGGTGTTAAAACATACTAATATTCATCTCAATGTTTAGGATATGTTGGAGTCTTTCAGAACATGGAGGTAAATATCTGATACTAGTATGATACAACTGATACAATTCATACTTGAAGCCCCACCACTTTTCTGATGCATGTATATGCAATTTTATCACGTGAGAATTCCCCTATAATTTCAATAAAGTGAGTAGTATGTTTAAGATAATCTACAAGAACCCATATGTAATAATTTATTCTATATATCTTTAGAAGTCCAATGAAAATTTCCATGTTTTTTTCACCTTTCCAAATTTTAATGGGTAAGGTTTGTATCATCCCCTTAGTTGTTTTTTACATTCAGCACTCACATGTTGATATACTAAGAACTTTGATGTATATTACATGATTTCATTCTTTATATTATGGAATCTATAGTTCTCCTGAAGATCTCAATACATATATCTGATCCTTGGGTGGATAGAGAAGGTCAAGTTATGTTCATCATTCAACATATCCCTCTTTATATTAGGATTTTTTGGTACAAATTTTCATGGCCAAAATATTTTAAATCCATCTAAATTAATATTTACCTTTAAAATATTTCACAATTATTATACCTTAAACATTCTTCTCACTCTCCACATCGTCTTTTTTTCACCCATAATCTTCTATAAAAGTGGTGGTTAGGAAATAATTATCAATTTAAATGACGATGATTGGTACTTTATGATTCTCTTATAAATCCATTTTATGTCTTAGAATATTTGATCCTTCTCATTTCTCGTCATAGATAACGTAGAAGGATTACTTCTACGTAGAGAATATGCCACATTATTTTCATTGTTGGGATTATAGTGGATTGAGTATCAATAAAACATGATGCGTTATAATGACCTTTGATGGTGAATATTATGGTCCTTCTATTTGAATATATATTTAAGGATATTATGATCCTTATAAATCTCACAATTCATATTTTAGAGATAATTTTTCCATATTTTCAATGTGATTATCACAACTGAAATGAATATATAGTGTATGGGATATTATTATTATGAAAATTATATTACCTTGAGGAATATTCTATCAATTTATCATTTTACATTAGTACATATCCTAATCCATTCATTGGTGAGTTACTGTATACCAAAAATATTTCTCCACTTGTGGGTACTATTAATACTGGTGCAATTATAAGCCACTTTTCTACTCTTTGAAGCAGTCTCCACATTCATTGGGCAAGAATGTTTTACACCATTCCATGTAGCATGGATAATGGGTTTTAAAATCATGTTAGTTTATTTAAAAATTCTTGGTTATACCAAAGTAGAAAACATAATCTATGTAACATCGTTACATATACTCATTTGGGCAAATCATCAGTTACCTTTTTCAATGAAGGGTTCAATGATTTCTAGTTTCTAGTGATAACATTTTCCAAGATTGATATTTCCTCCATCCTGAACTCACATTTAATTCACATTGCTTATATTTTCTCCATTTGATAATTATTTTTACTAGTATTCAAACACTCCTCATTAACTTATTTAATCTTATAGTTTATTAAAATTCCATCTACTAAGACAACCAAAATTTATTCCAAGTAAACTATAAAGACTCTATTTAATAAGATCATGAGTATTTTTAGAGACATAATGAGTATGAATGGAATCAATATAAACTTATAGTGCACATACCTTTTCAAAAATTTATCTTGGTAATATCTTACTTTTCCATCATTAATTAGTGGTATCTCAAATAAAGGACCAGCGTAGAGAAACACATTGCCCTATGAATTTTATAAAACAAATAATATATCATTAGAACGTGATATGTTTTATTAATCATGATTTTTTTAGATCACTATAATCAAAGAATAGGCTCATTAATCCATCATTCTTATTCATGAAGAGAACCATAGCACCCCAATATCAAGAACCGAGGAATATGAAACCCTTGTCCAAATTATCTTATAACTACTTATTCAATTCTTATAACCTAGTGGATGTAATTTTATAAGCTCTCTTTGATAATGTAATATATTAAGATATGGTTTTTATTGACAAAAAACCTCTCAATCATGATGAAGACCGTTAAATTCATCTGGGAACACATTAGTGTAGTCCCTAAAAATTGGAATTTCATCAAGCATGATCCTCTAATTTTTCAAAATAATATGAGCTAGATAAGGTCTTTGATAAGAAAATAATATCGACACTTGAGTTTCTTAATTTTAAGTAAATTCATTCTCCTCAGACATGTACAAAATCTAAGGATACCTTGGGATGTGAAGAGTTCTCTACCTCTATCAAAAATTTATGGTGGATTTATTTAATAATAGAGAATCCATGGACATTATAGCATCAATCTCCAAAAAAGGATGTAAGATGATATTTTATTAGAGGATATGTCCCTAAATTTTTATGATGGACGAGTTATATACAATAGATTCCATAATTTTGATATTTAATATTCTCATAGATAATTCAACTTTTATATTTTTATGTGGTGATTGAGTTGTTATTCTAATATTTCATGTAATGAAAGAATGTTTAGAACCATAATCAATTATTATGATCACTATTATTTTATAAATAACTTTCATAACTATTATATAATTGTTTTTGGTATCCACAATAGTAGTAGTGATAGCATATTCCCTTCATTGTTGTCTAGGAGAGGTTTTTCACATATTTTCCATGAAAACCCTTGGCTTGGTGAATTGGATTTCATAGTTTCAATGTTTCATTTAATTAAATAATTCCACATCATACATAGTGATAATGTGAACCTTCTGTTAAAAATCTTCAATAGTGGGTTTTATTATTTTACTCTAGAATTTATTATCTTGGTTCCCCACTTTTCCAAACATAAAACACCTTATGGTTCTCCTTAGGCATTTTCCAAGATATTTTTCCCACACTCTTGAAAAGTGGCAGGATAATTTTTCTTTCCTCCATGATATGTTTTTATTTGTATTTCTAAATAGAATTTCATCTTATGTATCTTGTCACCAGTCCCATGAGACTACTAGGAATTACCAATCTCTATCTCCGATTTATGGTCACAACTAAAAATCCCTTCAAAACAATCAATCTCTCAAATTGTAATGGAATTTCATATACTCGGTTTCAAACCATTATTGAATTGGTCCACCGTACTTTCAAGGCTTATGATAATTCTAGAGTCATACCACAGAATACTTTTGATGTTTGTCTCATATTATTTGATAGAATCATCATCCTTTTTTTCTTACTAAGGAACTCCCTCTGCATAAAATGACGGAGAGTTTGAGAAAAAAAATTATTTAGAAATATTTTCTTGAATAATTATCGTTCCAAGGAATTAGTTTCCTCTATTGATGTCATGTTTTTTAACAATATCCCCAACTGATCTGCACCCCCATCAAAGTGTTCGACCACTATCCCAACATTCACTTATTTTAATCATTTAAGGAAATAAATTTTTTTCTCAATATACTAAATCATTTGTTTTTTATTAGGGGATAAAAATATCGACTAATGATATGAGGTCATTGTAACATAATGGATTCAACCACAACTTGCACGTTATTAAGAGGAGGAGGGAATTCCACATGATTCATATTTTTAATCCTTACTCTATCTAGTTGAGTCAATATTTTTATGATTTTATGATCTCACATTCCCATTAGGTTGGGAAAATCAATTAGAAAATGATCACATTTCCTATCACCTTGATTATTGACAATGTTTTCCCTATTTCCCACCAGTAACATTAAAATTAAAATATAAAATTCGGGGTCTTGAATACTTAGTTAATTAAAATTTTAAAATGAAATAATAAAAATCGAAGGATTATTTTATAAATAAAAATTATATTTTAATTTTTTATTTCCATGCTTTCAATCTATGTTATAAATTATTATAATATTATTGCTATGGATTTTGAAATTTTTTTCAAGCCCTAATCCCCCATAAAAACTACACCATGATCTAATACCAACTATATATTTCTAATCCTTTTATACATATAATTACATCATTTTAAGCATTCTTATCAATAAAATAAAAACCAAGGATCATAAAGTCTACTGTATATGGAAGAGTAAGAACATAATTAAGAAACATGAAAATAAAATAAAAAATATTTAAATTAATCTTCATAATGATCTCAAATATCCCTTTGATATCCTATAACATCATAGTATAAATAAGGAAAAAATATAAATAAGTGATTATCTAAAAAACCCAGTTACAAAATAAACACATGATTGAAGTATATCACATGTTTTAGACTAACTGAATGGCCTGAATACATAATGTTTTTATTGATTTTTGGATAAAACCCCTTCTAAGAGTTAAGTGAGAAACTTCACATGACTTCAAGACGTATCAAAAAACAAATTCTAAAAATCAAGTGTCAAAATCACCCCAGAAGCGACTCACAAAAAATACATCTCCCCAGCATCAACATCAATATGCTGATCCTCCACCTATGTGTGACTACTCAACAAACTATCACATATAAAAATGCACGGGCCCGATATTGATAGCTATGTCATACCCTTTCAATCATCCAAATCTGAATAGCCACACCAAGTGAGAAAAAACTTCTCTAAAACCTCATCTGAAGCATTTAGAAGTAAGTCTGGGACAATAAAAAAATAATAAAACACTCTAAAAAAAGGTTTCCATAAAGGCGAAAGACTCATCATATCTTGAAGCTTTCACAAGTTATTTTCAATTCCACCTCTCACCAGCACCACCATAATCACGGTCACTGCTACCAGCAATGAGACCCGCCATTAAGACCATCCCCGTCATCACATTGACTTTTTCCATCACATCAGCTGCTTCCCACCACAGTTGAGGAAGACATTTAATGGGATAGAGAGCCAACTCACCACCACCAAGGGCTGGATGACCCAACATCCAACCTAAGAAGCATCACCAGAGAGGGGATGACAACTGATCCCACCAAGAAGTGCCACCATGGGCTACAATCCTGGCGGATCTGAGCTATAGAAGGACTTAATCCAGCTACCAATATCCATGATCTAACTGCCTGAGATGGAGAAATAACAGTGTAAAATACGATGGTGGACCTCTAGATGAGCGAATCAGATTGGATTCAGACGAACGCACTGGAAACTAGCTCCATAAGTAGGGTCAAGCTGACTTCAACAACATCACAAGGACACCACCCAATTCTCCATGAAACTGAACCCAGATCCATTGAAAAAAGAAACCAAACTCAAAAACAAAATACTAGAAAACAAGATCTAGAAAACCTCCCCTCCCCCAAGCCACTTCATATCCATCAATGAGCTACACCAGAGAATAACGGAGCCAATGCCGAGAAACTCCAACCCCACCACACTCCAGAATCTAGAGATGCCGAACCACAATGGGACTGTCCACCATGCCTGATACGAGGCCACGCCATGTCGAGCTCTATAATAGGACATGTCGGGACATGATCCACTAGATGAGGGAATGATTAGACTTTGGTGGAAAACCCTAGTCACTGTGATATAGGGGAACCCGCTGCTCAGAGACTATTGTGACCTTCTTCACGAAAACATGATTTAGAATCATAAAAATATAAAATAAAATGCATGGTTCATGAATAGAAATATAGAATAATATAATATATAATATGAAATCATATGATCCGAGAAACATGGATATTGGGAATTAATATATCACATGACATAAACATGAGCCCATGATCACTTCTAAGACTATATCACATGGTGGGAAATGTACCACAACATATTAGGTTTACCCCCTAATCACATAAATAACATATCATGAGACTATAACATTAACCAATGTGTTAGAGTGCTCTCCAAAAACAACCATCATAACATGTCCATGTATATGTTTTCTAAATAACGAATCAATCATAAGGAATAATCATATTTCTTTTCAATAGAAAAAATGGGTATGGAAATCATGTTATAAGGAATAACCAAAAGGCGTACCATAATATTATAAATTTAATAAGATACTGAAACATATTAGGACATTACAAAAGAGAAATTAATAAGGTAAAATGGATAATGATGTCCAACTGATGTGAAAACATGAAAAATACTGGTTATGTAACATTTGAAATGTGCCACATTAAAAATGTTTTACAAAAATGAATTAAGAGACAATTAAGAAGATAAAGAAATAATTGTTTCCATAATACCAAAAATGAACAATAATAACTTTGAAATGAAAAATTTAGTGATTTTATAAAAATATTATAGGGTTAAAATATTTTATGAGTGTGATTGAAAATGGGTATGAAATATAGAAGTGTCCTTTTATTGGGTTTACCTATTGAGGGAAATTAAGAAGGGAACAAAATAAAAAATGTAATTCCCCATCATATAATGATGAATTGAAATGCATAAATATGTTTCAAACATAAAAAAGATCATAAAATAATTCTATAATCATAATTTACCTAATATTGATTTAATGAGAGAGAAAGAGAAACCCAAAAAAATATGGACGTTCAAAGAATTACATTACATTATGTCTAAATGTGTATACAACATGAAATTAATTTCCTAAAAAGTCAAAAAAATATTTATTCATTACATAATTAAGAACCTTTTAATCATATATTATTTTTATTTTATTTTTATTATGTTCATTTATGGCCATATCAATGAGTTATAATAATCAATTTCATCATTCCTGGACCGTTCATTTCATGGGTTCATGGTTAGTTCATTTGTGTATAATTATAGATGCTCTTATTAAATCGAAATAAAACAACATAAGTTAAATGAAATTGTATTAATACACATTCATGTGTTTAAATAGTCACATATATATATATATATATATTTTCATACATGAGGATTATTCATTTGATAAAACACTAATGATAAATGAATGGTGTATTTTGACGGGCTTTTCAACCATCATGATCTAGTTTCATTTTATATAATATTATATCTATATATTAGTTATAGAACAATAAATAAGTTATATTATACATATTAAAATCTAGTTTAACCATAATAAAAATTTTATGACAATCCATGAGGGTGGTAATGGAAAATGAAACATCATTATCCACATATAATGATAACCATCATAATTTGGTCAATGGATTCATTTCCTTGAATAAGAGGAGATAAAAAATGGTTGGATATTTTATATTCAATTATAAATATGAAATAAAGTATATAAATGATAATTGAGTTTTTATGATTTCATGGAGGAAGTATTTGAGTATAATGTAGAAGAAGAAATGAAATTATTAGGGGTGGTTTGAGAAAGTTATCTCTTAAATGACATCTCCTTGAAGGATCCCTTAAGAAACATGGTACTTGTATTTGGATGATAATTATAGAAATTAGAAATTGTTAGTATGGGTAGGATCGTATTTGGAAGATATTTTAAATGATTAAAGGCCTATGAGGATAAGGGGGTAGTGAGGGGATGTATTTTTACTTAGGGAGGTGTGGGTTTATGTGTTTCAATAATGATTATTTTATATTATATGACGAAAACCTTTGAGTTGAAATAATTTCAAAGAATTTTTTTTATAATTAACATTTTAAAGGATTATTATTGTTTATAAATAAATCAAAAACACATAAAATGTTTTATTTTTTGTTATTTTAATCCATTGCCTTTCAACTTTAACTTGTTTCAATATTTTACTTATACTGTGGTAATGTGTTTTACCATGATAACTTTTTTAGGTCCAAAAAATGAAAATGATGTTATTACCTAATTTTTACCATATGAATACAAGTATTAAATAAAATCTTCAAGACTAAATTTATAATTTGTGGTAAAAATAAATTTAAATTTGATATCCCTATAACTCATAAAAAATGTTGTTAGGGTTAAAATATTTTTTTCAAAAATTATAAGCATGTGTTTCAAAATGTGAAACCTTATGTATTATGTAAATCCCAAAAAAAAAATTGGTCAATTATAATATTTAATAAAATTTAAATCCAGATCACATAATAATTATTACATAAGTGTTATGGAAAACCCATATATTCACTTTTTAATTAAAAATATACATTTTTAGAAAATTCCCCAAAAAAAATTACCACAACTATGTTTTAACTTTTTGGTGAAAAAATAAATTTTATTTTAGAAAAATAAAAAACAAAATATTATAATATATTATTATAAAAAAATATTATTATTTATTGTTATTTAGAAAATTTAATAAAAAAATAATCATTCTATCCATTATAAAAATTTATTTGGGCTTCATTAAAATATAATATCATATAGAAAAAGTTTTTTGGTTTCACTGTGTGAAATATTTTCATTATAATACCTAAAATAATCATAATAAAATGAATTAAATTTATATAATTCTTGGTCCTTATAATTACCCATGAAAAAATAGTTTTCACAAGAATTTTATCATATAATAACTTGTGGAAGACATACAAGTTTCATAATCATTTCATCATAGAATAGCCCTTGAAAAGAAGTGGGTTTAATAATAATTTCCTCAATGTAAGACTCTTGGAATTTATATAGGTTTCATAAACACCATTTAATCAAAACATATACAACATATATAAAAAGTATGAATGATATCATGGAACCATATCCATAGTAACTCATTGGTAACACAAATCAATGTCTTATTAAATGGAAAATAATTTTGAAAGGTAACTTAATAAATTTATTCAGAATAATGTAATTTATTCATTGAAAAAAATGTTCTAAATGTAAAAAAATTTGAAAACCATTTTCATTGAAAATAAACCTGAAATTATTAAAATAATTTTGAATGAATAATTGGTCATGATGTTATAAAATTATGTTCATGTCGTACATGTTAAAATGAAGACTCGCATTATACTTTTTATAAAATCCAAACATGCATTTTTTTGGAAAATGATATTAAGATTAAAAAAAAATTAAAATTTAAACAGTTGTAAAAAAATTTTCTAAAATAATATGAGAGTAATAAAACCTTTTTGATAATATTTTTACAAAAAATTGTTTTAGAATAAAACATATTTCGTAATAGATGTGGGAAATAAATACAGGTTTTATTAAACAAATTATTAATTATTGTATGAACTGATGTTTTGAAAAATGGTACCATTAATATGAAATATTGTTAACAAATAGAGGTGAATAAATTTCTAGAATATTCTTGAGAGGTAGAAAAATATATTTTAACATTGGAGACTTAATCGCAAATAATTCGGATAAATGATGTTATTGAATCGTAAAATCATTACCACTATGGAAACATTGAATCGTGATCCCCATGAAGGAATGACATAAAATTATACATAAAATATCACATGAATGAATAAATTCATGATATTACATTTCCAAGGTGTTTTATATACACCTCATGAATGAATATAGGTTCATAACATAATATACATGTCATGGAAGGAAAATTGAGAAAAATATATCATATATTAACTCTTGAATTATATCATACTCATTAAAACCTCATATATAATAAATATATGTTTATAATAATTTTATTAGATAACTGTATTCATATATTTCATACCATATATGATTTACTTAGGCCTTTATATTAAATATTTTTTTAATAATTCCATGTTAAGGTCTTCTTTCATGCAATAACAATTATCACACCCCATCCCAATGGAGTCCATGTTGTGAATACCCCAAGATAGCCTCTAATAATCCAGCGGATGAAGACTAGTCATAAGTATGAATATAACACTCATTTAAGAAATTAGCCTAATTTTCCTATAAACAACACACAACTCCAACCTCGTATTCTGATTAAATATAAATCAACTGATATCCCATGGATACATACCCCTTAATCCTAATATCATAGTATTGAAAAAAGTATGAGAATGAACAAAAATCGAAATATAGGCCCACCAAAATGAGTCTAAAAACAATTTCAACCTGAATGTTTAAGAGGGGAATATTACGAAGGAAACCTCTAGAACACACCATGGTCAGTCCAACCTTATAAGCTCCACCTGGTATTAGTCCCTATAAAACTCCAGCAAAATGTTGATCATCTTTATAAGACATGACATTTGTTGGAATAACCAATTTTGGGGTGAATATTAATATACCCAGTATGACACCCCAATATTACTAAACCCATTAAATCAAGAGTAAGAGTAAACTCAACACTAGTATATGTCTATAACACATATAACTAGAATATCTAGATATAGTCAATAATGACCCATGGTCTCAAGGTAAAGTCACAACTAAAATTCCATTATATGGATTATGATAGAAGGTTTCACATAGATCTCATCCTTGAGAACATGCTCCATGAGTCTGATAGCACTTGTGGAATCCATTTGAGATGTACTGCTCATCGGGTCTCACCATAGATAGTATATAGTAGACGTATGGAGATAACTATATATAGATATAGGTAAAACCTAAGGCCATGGGGTATACCAACAACTCACTATGGAATTACCCTGTAAGTATACGATTATTTCAATTGTATAGTTGGTGAGGGAGTTACTGATAACTCCACCTAGGGAAATATGATGATAGAGGATCTCACATTGGGATTCATTGTAGGTGTCCAAAAACACTTTCAGTGAAGTCTCATGGATGGGATCACCATCTTATGTGCATGAGGAAATTCCATACTAACCCTTAGAGAATTTATATATGGAATTCTCATTAAGAAACTTTTCCCATGATTAATAGGACATGGTCTATAATATTTTTTTGAAGCAGTGCATGGAATGTCCTATAAGTACATTGTAACGCCCCAACCCCAGTTACCTAGAGTCGGTACATTATTGAGTATCATTGGCATGATCACAAAAGATCATGTCTCGAAAGACCGATTAGTTTAGTAGCCTTGGAAATAGTAGATACATTCCTAAGCCTTACATTACATCAAAAATTAAAAAAAACTACAACAAAATATTGTCTTCATATCCCCTCATACTATCCCTGTAGGTCATTCTTAATATACTTCTTCACATCCTGGATGAATTAAAACATTGGAAGGGGTGAGCTCAGATTCTCAGTAAGGATAAAAATATAGCAGAAGCTTTCATAAATAAAAATTAATATTTAAGTCAATTTATAACTAAAACAAAAGCCTTTTAAACTTGAACATCAGCATACTATGGAAAAAATAAAATTAAATAATGTCATTTACTTATTCACATGGATATTCTACTAGTCAAATAATCACATGCCAAATCGATGACCACTTTATTAATGATGGAATGCATAATGCCAGACTATCATAACCACGTAGCCAAGGCCTCATGCCAAGACAACAAATAAGTTTTTGTCAAGGACTCATTACAAGACACTAGTTTGTCTCATGAGACCTACCGATTCATTGAGGAGCTATAGCGGGCTCCACCCGTCACATATTAAGTCCAATGCATTCCTCATATTAATAGGATTAAACATATCATAAACAATAACATAATCGTATCACTTAAAACATGCATAAAGGAAACATAACATTTCCACATTTCAATCAAAAGATATAAATACAACACATTGATATAATAAAAACACTTTCAAACCCATTTTCAATACCAAAATAAAATAAAATTAAAACATTGTTTTTATTTTTCATTTTAGAAAAGTTATGGCTTGTAGAGGAAGCCGAAACTCAAATAATGGACACGGCGGCAGATAAGTCGTTGTCGCTGCATATGTATGACAAAAAACATTCCTTTTTGTTGTTTATTAAAATTATTTGTATAAAAAATATTCCTTTTTAATATACATAAATTTCAAAGGGGTTTACACATTGTATAAAAGAAATATTTGTATAAAACAAAATATGTCTCAATGAAAGAAGATTGAGACGAAGTCCCTTAAAAAGATCAATTTTTAAATAAAATAGATATATTATGTGTATTATATATAAGTACACAGAAAGAAAGTACAAATACAAGATAGGACATAATAATATCATGACATAATTTGAAAGTAGGAGATTAACCCAAAGAATGGAAATTTGGTTAAGAAGTTCCCTTACCTCGTGTCCGACTTGACTCGATCGTTCTTTAATCTCCTGAATAATAAACCAGAGTTAATCTCTACTTGCATAGGAACATTTTTCATTTTAATTATCCATTTTATCTCACTTATTACCATGTTACGAAAATTATGTAGTCATTTAAGTAAATAAAGGTCATTTTGTCGATCTTTGGTATAAGAGTCAACAATAAACTTCTTAAAATTACAAGTTGTTTATGTGGTAGAATATCCATTATCTCCAAAATTATATTCATGATGTATATATCATATATATATTATATATAAATTATATAACTAAATTTATAATATTACATAACATTTATAGGTAAGAAATGAAATGCACCGTTCATGGAGACGGTAAGCCGTACGTACGCATGAACGCTACACTCATTTCTATTTCATATTTATTGGAATGAAATCATAATTATATAATGGTATATTATAATTCCAGTATAATATCATATATAATATCATTTACCCCATCTTTATATATCCCACATATGGCATTAACGATTCAAATCACTTTGAGGGGGCTGTAGTCCGCACTTCCTAAAATGAAATTATCGTGTTTACCCATAATGGAAATCATAAAGGTATGCCATAAATGAGAAATAAATAAGCATAAAGAAAACATAAACACAATATATATCATATATAAATATAGTGACATGTTAATGGTCACAATGAGAGGTGTTGATAGAATATTGAACAATCATCATTTCGTGAGGAAGAAATTCGCCAACCACAGAAACAGTATGTTCTTTAACCATTAGTCGAAAGTGTGTGTAAACGTAAATAAAATCCTTCTCATAACAACATCCTAGTATATTTAAGATAATGGTGTTGTTACAATAGAAATTAATAAAAAGAGTTTAATGGGTTAGAGAAGAAAAATAAAACAAAATAACATAAGAGAAGACATTATCTTAAAACCGGGTAACCTTTTTTTGATTTGAGACAAAGGCTTCCTTGGGAAGAATTCTGCCCAAAGTTTGGCTTATAGGTGTAATAGAGGGAAGTTGATAGAGTATTTGGGAAGAGGATGGCTGAGAGAAATGGCTTTGATGGTGTGAGTAAGGTGATAGAGATGGGGGCCTTTTATAAGAGGAGAGGAGGGGCACTCTTGGAATGTCATGAAATATTACACTATTATTAAATTATTTTCGAATTTTAGAGGTCCCACAATTATATATTTATAGTATAAGGTGATAAGGGTTCTAAATCGACTCATACACAAGGTTTTTGACTAGTCTAAGTTTTATTTTTTACATTATCTTTTAATTTTATTTAAATCGTTAATTAATGAGGTAATCGTTGCATCATCACAGTGTTATAAAAAATTTAATTTATTTAATGTTTAAAAAGTATAAAAAAATTTACATGATGTAGGACATATTATTATATTTCCAATGAATATTTATAGTCAAAAAGTTAACTTATATAACCCCATGTAATAATTATTTTAGTAAAACAACACATGTTTCTGACAATTTTATTTTTACTTTAAATAAAAAGTCATTAATGTCATTTTTTTACCCAAGTAACTCCATGGGGTCCCCAAGCTGACTGATGGATTTTCATGTTATTACATGAGTCATCGAATAAGTGTAGTACAAGTGTCAAGATATTTTCATATTTTTATAATATCATTTTTAACTTAAATTTCACAAATTACCTTTAATCGCGATTAATAAAACTTAAATGTTACTATTCACCAAAAATTATTTTAATCCCATTGAACCACATTTTACTTCCTAATGAAAATTTTGAATTTCAGATTTTGGAAAGTCAATTCACAGAGGTGGTGAAATTTCATTTAAACGAAAAATCAGTTTTTTAAACTACCACTTAGTGGTTTCACTATTCATCAAAAATTGAAGTTTTTCAGAAAAATACCAAAAATTCACCCTAAGAAATAATTGAAATTTTGAATTCAAAAATGATGTCTATTTTACAAAATTCCAAAAATATAAGTTTCATTAATTAATTTTATAATTAATTCCCATTGTCATAACAAATAGCGTGTTTTTATGAAATAATATTAGTCAAAAGATTGACAATTTTTTGTGTCCAATTTCAAGGTGAAATTAATTATAATGACCACCATTGGATAAAATGGGAAATTATATTTAATTATACTTTAAAATAAATAAATAATATAATTTATAAATATAAATTAATTATATTAAAAAAAAAATTAACTATTTTTTTCACAATTCATAGAAAATTGGATGTTCTCAGAAAATTACAAAAATTCAACTTAGGATAATTTCGATATTCCAAATACAAAAATGAAGTCCATTTTGAATTATAAAATTAAAACAATTTTATAAAGTGGTTATTACTATTCATAACTACTACTTCGATTGGTCGCGGTGTGTTAGAATCTCAAACTTGTGTACAACAGACGCTGCTGTATTATTGAAAGAGAAGTGTATCGTGAATGCTTGGGTTGTTACATTCTCCCCTCCTACAATAAATTTTGTTCTCCCAATTCAAAATTTTTCTTTGAAAATAAAAGGTTGAAAATAGAATATACCTTTCTGGAAAACTCACATCGGGAATAAGGTTAATAAAAATATAACTTTAAAAGAAAGAAAGAGAAGTACAATGGTCACCCAAGATATCCCATACATGGATTCGATGAAAATATGGATATAGAGGAATAAAAAACCATCAAGGTCTGATGGAGATTTTCATAAAACAGGATTAGGAGAATGTTAACTACAAGAAAATCACAAACTTGTGATTGGCTAAACGATCATTGATTACCCAATTGGGAAAGTTAACCGACAACA
Organism: Viscum album; assembly: GCA_963277665.1. Taxonomy (NCBI): domain Eukaryota; kingdom Viridiplantae; phylum Streptophyta; class Magnoliopsida; order Santalales; family Viscaceae; genus Viscum; species Viscum album. The sequence goes on along the minus strand of OY728142.1, from coordinate 268,554,256 downwards.
TTTTTGTTTTAAGTTACCTTTCATAAAGTTGAGGAATTTATTTAGGAGATTTACTGAGAACATAAGGAAATATACTTACTTGTCATGTAGACATTCATTCTTTAATAAATTTTTACTACAAACACATCTTTCACTCCAAAAGGGAATAGAAATCAAAAATATTCTATTTATCATAATTGTATAAGGTTCCAAATATTAACACATACCATTTAGAAAAGGAAATCTTTTTTTTAATAACCAGGGACTTCCTATAGGCTAGTAGTAGGTAATAAAGTCAGGTCACACTATGGTTGTGGGTTCGATTCCTACAGCTTTGTTCGACGCGACAGGTTATCCCCCAACCTGCAGGTTGTCCTTTTTCTAAAACATTAGTATTATAATATTCTAAAAATAATCTTCAGAAATGTATTAACCTTAAACAATACTATCCAAAGTTCAACATAATCCATTCCAACCTTTATTGTTATCCAAAATACCTCTATCCAGACTTTCTCTAAAATGACTCTAGATTCTAAAATCAATTGTAACATCAGATTACCCAAACAATGTAATGTTTCTCTTATTGTCACATACTAAAAATGTGATTACCTTCATCATATTAAACCCTTAAGAAAAACAACAACTACATCAGTACAATCCTTATATATATCACATTATTCTTATAACCAGAATATAATCCTTGAGTCCAAAAGCACCAATACATTAATTATTCCACTTCAACTGTAGTAAATTCATAATACTGTCCTTGATCCCTTATCCTTTTCTGAGGTATGTTTCCCTGATGATTAGGAAATTCATTTGCATAATTCCCCATTTCCCTATAATTTTAGCATTCTACATTTATAGCATCTTTCATTCCCATGCAATCATGAACCTAGTGACCTGTTTCTCCACATTTATAACAAACTCCGATTCCTTTTAGGAAAGTACCAGGGTGATTCTTCCCACAATTATCGCATAATAGAAAATTCAGCTTTCCCTTTTTCCCTTTAACTGTCTCTTATTTCACCGTTCTCTTCTTCTCTTGCTTTACTTTGTTATCATAAGTCTTAGAGAATTCCTCTTCTATCTTGATACCACATGAGACTATATCTTCGTATTTTGAGAATGATTGTGATACTAAATCTTGACGGAGAAATGGTTTTAACCCATCAAATAAACGATCAATATTACTTCTTGGGTTACGTATATAATCTGGAGTATGTCTTGCTATCCTCGTAAAGTTGTCCTCATACTTTGCGACATTCTCATCCTCCATCTGTCCTAGACTTAGAAATTGTCTTTCCATATCTACTCGATGGTTATGTGGAATGTATTTTTCTATGAAAATTTCCTTAAACTCCCTCCATTCCATACTTGATACTTCTTCATCTTCCTTTGAGTATAGAATCAGCGACCACCATTGATCGGCATCTCTAGTGAGGTGGTAAACTTCCATGACAATTTTCTCTATATCGCTACTCCCCAAGGAGTGGAATATTTTATCTAAGGAGTTTATCCATTGCTCAGCTACTAATGGATTTGTACCCTTATTAAATTTTTTAGTTTTTTTCCTCATGAAGCGGTCTAACATTGACCCTCCACGTTGCGGATCAGGGTGCTACATACGAGTAAGGTTATTATTAATAACCTAAGTGAGTTGTCCCAGTATAGTGATAAGTTGATCAGCACCAGTTGTATCTCCAACTCCACTATAATTATCTTGAGTAGGAGGGAAATCCCAACATGGAGTGCGTGCATTGATACGGTTTCCATTCCTCCCATTAGGTGCCATTTCTAAATAATGGCATAAACTAGATTAGTTTATGAATCAAAATACATAATTACAAACTTGAAAAACACGTAACATAAATTGAACTATTTATGGATATAATCCATAATCATAAATAAGTTTTCTTTGAGGATGTATATACTCATAACCCTTCATAGTGGTTTTTAAAGAAAACGAGAATTATCCTAAGCATATCCCCCAAGAGTGTCATAACCAAGAGTGCAGTAAGGCATGTTTCCATGCACCAGTTCTCGTTTGAGTCTAGCTCAAAGCGGTTTTTTCGAGTTTTACCCCTTGGTACATATGTTCCAAAGCCGCCTCTACCTGCTCGTATCCATACAGGGATGTATTTCTTGGAAAACTCACAAAATAATTATAATACAAAAATTCTAGGATGTTCTTTTATACTAATCCTCAATGTCTTTCTTAGGTCTATGTGCTCTAATTAGAGTTTATCTAAATATAGCTTTCAAGGATAATACTAAACTGACTCTTATACCAACTAAAACTCCCCGACCCCAGTTACCGAGAGTCCATGAATTATTACGTAACATTGGCATGATCACAAAAGATCAAGTCTCGAAAGACTGATTAGTTTATTAACCTTGGAAACACTAGATACATTCATAATCCTTACATTACATCAAAAATTAAAACAAAACTACAGCAACATCTTGTCTTCATATCCCCTCATACTATCCCTACAGGCCATTCTTAATATACTTCTTTACAACCAGTAAAAATTAAAACATTAGAAGGGGTGAGATCAGATGCTCAGTAAAGAGAACAATATAGCATAAGCTTTCATAAAAAAACATTAACATTTTAGGCAATGTATAACTAAAACAAAAGCCTTTTTAAACATGAACTTCAGCATAAAATGGGAAAAATAAAATGAAATAATTCCATTTACTTATTCACATGGATATTCTACTTTTCGAATAATCACATTCCATATCAATAACCACTTTCATAATGATGGAATACATAATGCCAGACTATCATAACCACGTAGCCTAGGCCTCGTGCCACGACTACAAATAAGATTTTGTCAAGTCCTTGTTCCAAGACACTAGTTTGTCTCATGAGACCTACCGATGCATCGAGGAGCCATAGAGGGCTCCACTCATCACTTATTAAGTCTAATGCATTCCTCATATGAATAGGTTTAAACATATCAGAAACCATAACATAATCGTATCACATAAAACATGCATAAATGAAACATAACATTTCAACATTTCAATCACAAGATATCAATACAACACATTGATATAATAAAAACACTTTCAATACAATTTTCAATACCAAAATAAATGAAAATTAAAACTGTGTATTTATTTTACATTTAAAAAAAGTTATGGCTTGTAGAGGAAGCCAAAACTCAAATAATGGTCACGGTGGTGGAGAAGTCATTGTCTCCGCATACGTACGACAAAAAATATATTCCCTTTTGTCGTTTAGTAAAATGCTTTGTATAAAAAATATTCCTTTTGAATAAACATAAATGTCAAAGGGGTTTATACACCGTATAAAAGAAAGTTGTGTATAAAACAAAATATGCCTCAATGAAAGAAGATTGAGATGAAGTCCCTTACAAAGATCATTTTAAAAAAAATAGATCTATAATGTGTATTCACTATAAGTACACAGAAAAAAAGTACAAATACAATATAGGACATAATAATATCATGACATAAATTGAATGTTGGAGATTAACCCAACAAATGGAAATTGGGTTAAGAAATTCCCTTACCACGTGTCCGACTTGACTCGATCGTTATTTAATCTCATGAATAATAAACTAGAGTTAATCTCTAATTTATTAGGAACCTTTTTCAAGTTTATTATCCCTTTTATATCACTTATTACCATGTTACAAATATTATGTAGTCATTTATGTTAATAATGGTCGTTTTGTCGATCTTTGGTACCTGAGTCAACAATAAACTTCTTATAATTACAAGTTGTTTATGTGGTAGAATATCCATTATATACAGAATTATATTCATGATGTAGATATCATATATATCATATATATCCAGTATATACATGCATTTGTAATATTACATAACATTTATAGGTAAGAAATGAAAAACACAGTTCATGGAGACGGTAAGTTGTATGTACGCATGAACGCTACATTCATTTATATTTCATATTTAATGGAATGAAATAATAATGACATAAAGTTATATTATAATTCCAGTATAATATCATATATAATATCATTTACTCCATCCTTTATACATCCCACATATGGCATTAACGATTCAAATCACTTTGTGGGGGCGGTAGTCCGCACATCCTAAAATTAAATTATCGCGTTTACCCATAATGGAAATCATAAAGGTATGCCATAAATGAGAAATACAGAAGCATAATGAAAACATAAAAATAATATATATCATATATAAATATAGTGACATTTTAATGGCCACCATGAGACATGTTAAAAGAATATTGAACAATCATAATTTCGTGAGGCAGAAATTCACCAACCATAGAAACAATATGTTCTTTAACCATTAGATTAAGGTGTGTCTAAGTGTAAAGGAAATCCTTCTCATAAAAACATAATATTATATTGAAGATACTGGTTTTGTTAAAAAAATAAAGGAAAAAAGAGTTTAATGGGTTGGAGAAGCAAAATAAAACAAAATAACATAAGAGAAGACATTACCATAAAATTGGGTAACTCTTTTTTGATTTGAGCCAAAGGCTTCCTTGGGAAGAATTCTGTAGAAACTGAGGCTTCTAGGAGTAAGAGAGTAAAGTTGATAGAGTATTTGGGTAGAGTTTGGACAAGCCAAATGGCTTTGATTATGTGAGTAAGGTGGTAGAGGTGGGGGCCTTTTATAAGAGGAGAGGAGGGGCACTCTTGGAAAGTCATGAAATATTACATTATTATGAAATGATTTTCGGATTTTAGAGGCCCCAAAATTATATATTTCGAGGATAAGGTGATAAGGGTTATATATCTACTCATACAATTGGCTTTTGACAAGTTTATGCCTTAGATTTTACATTATCGTTTCATTTTATTTAAATCGTTAAGTAATGAGGTAATCGTTGCATCAGCACGGTGTTATAAAAAATTTAATTTATTTAATGTTTAATAATTATAAACAAAATACCATGATGTAGGAAATATTTTTGTCTTTACATTTAATATTTATAGTCTAAATTTTAACTTATATAACCCCATGTAATATTTGTTTTAGTAAAACAACACATGTTTGTGACAATTTTATTTTTACTTTAAATAAAACGTTATTAATGTCATTTTCTTACCCAAGTGGCTCCATGGGGTCCCCAAGTTGACCCATGGAAGTCTTGGTCAGACATGAGTCATCCAATAAGGGTAGGACAAGTGTCAAGATATTTTCATATTTTTATAATATCATTTTTACCTTAAATTCCACTAATTACCTTTAATCGCGATTAATAAAACATAAATGTTACTATTCACCAAAAATTATTTTAGTCCCATTGAACCACATATTACTTCCTAATGACAATTATGTATGTATTATTTGGTAAATTCAAATCACAAAGGTGGTAAATTTTTATTTAAACCAAAAATCAGTTTTTTAAACTCCCACTTAGTGGTTTCACTATTCATCAAAAATTGATGTTTTTCAGAAAAATACCAAAAAATCACCCAAAGATATAATTGATATTCTGAATTAAAAAATGATGTCTATTTTTCAAAATTACAAACATATAAGTTGCATTAATTAATTTTATAATTAATTCCCGTTTTCAAAACAAATAGCGTGTTTTTAAGAAACGATATTAATCAAAAGATTGACAATTGTTTCTGTCCAATTTTGATGTGAAATTAATTATAATGACCACCATTGGGTAAAATGGTAAAATTATATTTAATTATACTTTAAAACCAATAAACAGTATAATTTATCACTATAAATTATTTTTATTAAAAAATTTGTTTTTATGTATTTTCTTCACTATTTATAGAAAATTGGAAGTTCTCAGAAAATTACAAAAATCCAACTTAGGATAATTGCAATATTATGAATACAAAAATGAAGTCCATTTTGTGTTATAAAATTAATATAATTTCAAAACTTGGTTATTACTATTCATAATGGCTACTTTGATTGGTCGCGGTGTGTAAGAATCTCGAGCTTGTGTACAACACACGCTACTGTATTATTGAAAGAGAAGCATATCGTGAATGCTTGGGGTGTTACACACATGATGTGTCCCATTAACATGAGGTCATGTTCATATATCATGGCTCATTCCCATGTTTGTGTCTAATTATATAGTGTGTCTTAGCCCATGTAATCCTAGTCATGCCCATGTCAGACGGGTCATGTCCATGTATAGCTTTTCATGTCCATGTATATGTTATTCTTCATGTTCTCATTCTAATGTAACTTTCTAAGTACAAGCCGAGCCACCAATTTTATTAACCCACCTTGTGATAGGGGTCACAAGTCCCATGATATTTAACTCTCTAATAGAAACCCTAGAACTAGATGTAGAGCCTGACACACCATGTAATCCAAAATTACACACTGTGTTCTACAAGACTTAATAGAACCCAAAATCTGGTTCATGAATTGTTTTTTTATCTTAGGATCATTGATATTTCTATTCACCTATAATAAAATTAAGAACAAAACCAACTAATCCTAGATGTCCCTGATCATTATGTTTCATCCCTATTATTTTGTTTAAGAGTCATCCACATGCAACATCCATCATTACAGGACAAAGATATGATAATGGATGTCCCTATATCCATCCTCATTCAATATATGATTGTTGTAGATAAATCACATTGTCGATCCAATCCCAGATCTATGATATTAATCCATTACACGAAGAAATTTCTATGAAATGACTGATTTATTGGTATTTGTAAAACATCAATTCAAAATGTATACCAGTGATGACTGTAAAAGAACAGTGAGAGAAATGACTTAACATTGAAAGAGGAATGAACCTTACTTGTGTTTGGTAGGACTCAATATGTTATTATTAGAACAATAAATGAATATCCAATAAATATAAACCAATTATCCCAATCAATCCCAATAGATAAACCCACACCCACAATACTACTAAACCACAAATCAAACCATTGTTAAATTGATTTATGTTCATTGTATAATTATACAATAGTGAAAAAATTGAAATAAACCCACATCCTCTCAGGATTTTGATCAATTTCATATGATGAATGATTTTGTTCCATTGACATTCGTGAGATCCTCACTAACCATCGTATAACAGTCGATGATCCATGATTCATTAATTACTCAAAAAAGATATATCCTCTTATGATATCCAATAGATCATCTTTATTTATAGGGTTCTACAGATAACCTTGAAAATTTTCAGTAATAGAAATTATATAGAGATGTTATTAAGTCAGGTTAATTATCTATATAAATAAATTTATTCAATAAATTTGTTTAAAATACTTATAGTGACCACTCACAGCCCAAACGTCTAATGTGTTCAGTGGATATAATGGGCCTAAGATAAAGTCCAAAATATGAACCTGACAACAACCACATATTTCACATCCAATCCTCTATATGTAAGTTGTTCTACTTTTTTAGGAAACATGAATTCACATTAATTTAAAATAATTAATATATTTCAAAAATTAATTCCATGAACACTATTACTGGGTATCTCACATCGTCTCTATATATATATTTGAAAATTATCTATGAAAAATTCTAAAATAAAACATATAATCATTAAACATGTTACATTCTTCCCAAATGAGGGATTTACATCATGTAAATCCAAAATAAATGGCCACATAATGAAATGTGGGTACTAGGCATGCATCTTTGTCTTCTTCTCTAAAGATATCACCTAAAGATTCCCATTTTACCACTGAACATGCACTAGTGGAATCAATATCAAAATAAGGACGACTCAAGGACATACTCAATCTCTATATGGAACTCTGAAATGGTAAATCCATCCTCAATGTCCCTCTCACCCCTTTAAATAACATAAAAAAGATCATGTACGTACCTCCTTTGCAATGACACGTGGATGAGGTTGGGTACCTGGTCTAACTGTATTGGAATTTCAATGTAGTATTCCACCTCTCCAAATATACAATGTATATGTAATGGGAAAACAAATCTCAAGTATTTCTTGTCACCCAATCCAAATATATGCAATCCACATCGATGTGAAACCTGTAAAAACACATCATCTCCATTCTGAAACACTAAAGGACTCCTTCATCAATCCATATAATACTTATAATGGCTCTGTACATTCCTTATACATCCTGGATAACTTAAACCTTCTCTATAGTGGCTCACAACAAATCTAGGACCATATGTTATGACTCTACTGGGACATCTCAACATAGGGGTGACCTACATAGTCATATGTACCAGACCGTGAATGGTGTCATACTGATGCTGGAATCATATCATTTCTTTATGATAACATCACCAATTTTAGTTGCTCCTCCAAATTATGGACAAAGTATAATATGAAATATTGTAGGATACCCTCTAACACATTAATGGTCTACATAGTCTGGCTGTCAGTCTGGGGGAGAAATTCCATGATCAAATAAATTTAATTCACAAGATCCTCCTACATTCTGTTACATATCCATGATGGGAAGTTAGAATCACGGTCATAAATGATCAAAATGGGAACTCTATAGAGTTATACTATCTTCTGTATATAGATGTGTCCCAATCTATCAACCTTACTCTTCTCCCAAATAGCTTCTAAGTGGTCCCACATGGTGAAATGATATATGGTCACCTAGATGGAATCTTGTCCCTTAGACATATGTTGTAAAACCATCATCAAGTCTATGGATATCCCAAAAAATTCCACATTGTTAGAACAAGGTGTTAATCTAATCCCACTAGAACGTAATGATCATCCTTCACATGCTATTAATTAAGGCATCGGGTGGAAAACTCTTCAACTCACCTCTTCATCTCTGGCCCACAAAACTAATCTCAAAATTCCATGTTCTACATTTCCACATTTGGATCTACATCCAAGGGATATGTATGAAGTACTTTAAAAACTCCACCCATAATGTAACGGGTACTATCATGAATCCTGTGAAAATAAAGACCTGCGCCCCGCCATCAAGAGCATGTATACTGGATATCTCAGTATGTAGGGTCTCAATGTTGGCATCCCCATGCTACACCTCCATAAAATATAATGGAACTGTAGGGGAAAAACCCATATAGAAATAATGTAATATAACCCCATAAAAAAATTTCATCTCAATGAGTCCGATTGATTTCATGACTCACTCAACAACTGCGAATATGGTATCATGTGGAGAGAAAATGTTACAACGTTCCCTTTCCCAGGATTATAAACAATATAAAACTAACAATCTTTGAGTAACTCTTATCATAGAAACATTATAAATTTAATATCCTTTTGTGAGAAGATATACTTTAGACTCCTGTAATCATAATAGATGATAAACCCCTCACCCATAAGGTAGTTCCTCCACATCATTAGTGGAAATAATACCTCTCCAAACTCATGAAAATGGGTTGCATATTTCTAATCATGTAGTCTCAACGAATGTGAGTCATAAGAAATAAGAAACTGACTCTACATCAGAACACAACCAATCTTGATTATTGATGCATCATAGAACACTATGTACTCTTCACCCTCCACTAACACTCTTAATATGGGTGTTCTCTTCAGTCTCTACCTCAACTCCTTGAAAGCATACTGGAACCTCTCCACCCACATGAAAGGCTTACTATTTTTGGTAAAAGATACAATGGGATATGATATCCTATGAAAACATGTATGATTATTTGGTAATATCTTGAAAACCCAATGGTGTTATGTACCATTTCAATTATCATTGGTGGCTCCCAAGCTAACACATCACCAGCCTTTGTCGGATCCACTACTACACCGTTTTTAGGAGAAAACATGTTCGAGAAAGTGGACCTCATGAATCTAAAACTATCACATTGAGAAATTTACATAAATCTAGTGCACTCAAATTAATCCAGGAGCCATCCTCAACTTTATTTCATGATCCTACATGGACGTTTTGTATACTAGGATATCATCGATGAAGACTACTATGAACATGTCTATGAAAGGATAAAATAACTAATTCATGAGTCCCATGAACACTGATGGGGAATTATTTACATCACTGGGAATCCAAAACAATATAAAGTGACCCTCACAACTTTTGAATTTCATCCTTGATATATCTTTATCTCATAATCAGAATTGGTGATATCCTGATTTGTGGCCAATCTACGAGAACCAATTCCCCCTCTCAACAGATCAAATTGTTCATTAATTATCAGTAGAGTTTACTTGTTCTCTATTGTAACCTTGTTTAGGTGACTGTAATTCAAACATAACCTCAGGCTCTAATCTACCTTCATGGTGAACAGCATTGGGACAACCATGGTAAAAAATTATGTTTAACAAATCCCTTCATCTAAAAAGTCTTCCAAATACACACTCAGGTTTTGATGTTCTGTATGATCCATGTGATATGATCGAATAGATCCCTAGGCCATAATTGGGTTTAGATAAAAGGCTAATTATATCTATCATGGAGTTTTAAGAATAGAACTTCCTCTGGAATATCATATTTATACACTACCACCACTATAGGGAACTGAATACTCATCACATCCACTAAACTTATGGTTATTCTAGACAACTGATGAAAAATCGGTTTCACCCTCTTACGCATTAGCCAATACTGATCTTCTTGGGTTTTCCATTCACCCACAAAGGAAAAACTCATCCCATCATTGAGGTCACAATGCATCCTCCACATAATATAGTCTATTAGGGCATGAACTGTAGATAACTAGTCTATACCTAAGATGACATCATAAGAAATAATCACTACTACAAATAGATACCAAATGAAACTCAAATCTCAAATAGAATGTTCACACTATCATCATGAGAGTGTGATCACTGATTCACCTCTCTTAGGAGTCTCAATGTGAATGTTTTGATCCAAGGGAACAACCTAAATATCTATGTCTTGAACTAGATAATTAGAAATATATAAATGAATTACACATATTTCTATCAGTGTGGAATATAAAGTAGAAAAGGAAGAGATCACAACTAGTATCATTCATGGAGCCTCCAGTATATAATTTTTGACCACCTAAATCTACCCTATCATATTTTCTTCAGTTCCATGCACCTTGAATGCGCCTTTAGGGGTGGTGGTGGTAAAACTCAAAAATTTTACCACATTCACCAGCTCTCCCAATGCCACATACACATCCACCACCCTACGAACTTATCTTCTCTTGCCGCTACATCTTCCTTGGTGTCCACACACTATCTCTCTGTCAAAGTTATGGAAGGTTAGACAAAATCATAGAATATTTCCTCTTACATCACAAGAGAATTTCTTTTTTTATTTGGGCTAACATGTCCCATCATGTTTTCCCTGAACCGTAGACCCCCTATCCTAGAGATTTTTACCAGAATGTTTTCCATATCCTAGCTACTAAGACTGATATCGGCTCCCAGTTGCTGATGTTTTTCCCCAATATTCCCATTACTGACAAAAACTGTCTATGTCTACAGATCTAGGAATCTCTAAACTAAAAATGTATGATCTATCACCCAATAATAGGTAGTAATAAATGGGGTTCTAAAAATGTCTCAGATGTCTCTACTCTATCCTCTATCAATGTTTTTTTGACTGAAAGATCTCATCACAAACTATATGCTTTGATTCCCTATAGATGATGGTAAACCTTGATGAATACACATCCATTTTCATACTTCCTATGGAATCTGTAGAATCACTTATTTTCATACAATCCACAAAATATAAATTGAGAACTCATCTATAAAAATTAACCTGAAATATGTCTATGTAAGAGTTGCCTTTTCATATGACTAGGTTACTAAACCCCACCAGCATCCTGTTGGTCTAGAATACAACTCACTGCCATGACCACCATCTGATCTTCCAGTGTCCTTATTAGATGAAAAACATGCATCAATAAATAAAGTCAGTCCTTACCACCTATGGAGTAGGAACACCTTGGAACCTAGTGGTTTATTTTCATTGAAACTCATGAAATGTGCTCAAACTGAACACCTAATGTGTTATTACTACATTTACCATCTTCATATTGATATGTATTGGTATAAAAGGGGAAACACCTAGAGGTAAATCCTTCAGAATGGGTCCCTATATTGACTCCTTTTCACTAAGGAGGTAATCCTCATGATCCTAATGCTAAATCCTAGATATCATACAATTCAAAGGCTTCCTGATGTAGAAACTATGTACCATTGTTAGTGAGTATATCAGGAAAGTTGACAAAAGATGTATATGGACACTAAAACCCATTATTATATGATTCATGTACCAATGATATTCCTGTTACTAGTTTCCACACGTACGAAGTCTAAATGGGAGGTTATTAGAGTCCTGATGTTTATTAACATGGGCATCCATGCCAACAATGGTGTATCTTTCCAGAAATACAAACATTAAATACTTAACATTATTTCCCTAAACCAATCTCATAGTCTCTAGTCCTAAGGTGGTACCATATATCATGATACCACTATTTCGTGACCTATACCAGTGGGTCATGTGTTGGGAGTACCCTAAGTTCTCCTCCAATAGGCCAGGGTATATAGACTATAAACAAGAAAGAATGACACTCGCATTGGAGGCCTTAGCCTAATGTACCTACACACGCACAAACATAAACACATATACCTAATCCAATACAATGATTAAATGTATAAAAAATGATAAAACACTAATGAATACATCTAAATCCCACCATCAGAGTAAAAACACAAGTATTGAGAAGATAAAATATCCAAATATAATCCCACTATATGGAGTTCAAAAACAATTCAAACCTAAAAGTATAGTGGAGATGGATGTCATGGTAACCAATAAAACACATCTTAGTCAGTCTGGATCACTATTCCCTGCCTGGTCATAATCCTTCTAGGACTCAATCAAATGGTTGATTATTTTCAGAAGACATCAAAAGTGAGAGAAATTGACATGTAGTGGTGAGTATAAAATTACCCAATAGAACATCCCTACATTATTATGCATATAAAATTAATAATAATATCCATATCATCACATGTATATGTATACAAAAAATATAACAAGAATATCTATATATACTTGACAAAGTCGCATATTTTCAAGGTAAAGACAAAATTGTAATTCCATTCTAGTGATTATACTTGAAGGTTCCACATAGAACTCATTTATGAGAACTTTCCCTACATGTCTGATAGAACTGATGTCATTTATCTGAGTTGTAATTCTCATCGGTTCTCACTATAAGGAGTATAAAAAATAAATTTAAATAGAATGATGAAAAGAGAGGATCAGTCACAAGGAAATGTGGTATGCCAAAATCTCACTCTAGAATAACTCGCTATGAAGTTGATAAGTTCACACATAGTGTTTCTCATGAAAAATAATGAAATCAACCTTGGAAAAGATGTTAATAGAAGATCTCACTCATGGTATCGTGGAAATATTCCATCATCCTTTTCCATTAAGTACCACTGAAAAAACCACCATCCAATGTGTATGACCTGATTTCATACTAAGCCTTGGAGAATGTATCAAGGGAAAAAATTCTAATGAAACCTGTCCATGATTAATAGGGAAAAAGTTTAAGCAATGTTTCAGGGAGTATACAACATTTATTAGTAGTAAACAATGTGTCCTTTGGAATCAAGACCTTTCCATGAATCACAAACCGTATTCATTTTTATTTCATTGTACACACAATTTTAGAGCACGTGTACTCCTAGTTGTGTGTATGACCAGCTGGTTGTGTCCTTGTACAGTTGGCCATGTCTATGTATGACTAGTTGTGCATGTTCCCATTCCCATATACCATCCTGGGTATATGTTGAGGCACCATGTAGATCACATGTTGTGTGATTGGGGTCACACACAAAGTGAAATTTAATTTTTTAAAGAAAACCCAAGCACAACATCCAGGGACACACATACCGTGAAATCTTAGATTATATGATTTTTATACAGAATTTTTATGAATCTTGTATATTGTTTTCACGTCAACATTTTATCCTACATCCTTAAATTTAGCCACACAAATCATCAAAAATCAAAAAAAATAGGTTGTGTCTTTCTGTAGATGATCACCATGTTATGAACCTTTGATTCCATCTGAGAATCAGCTACTGGAAACATATTTCTTCACACGCCAATGATAAGATGAATGGAATCATAGAATCCATCCTTCATAGATCATTTGATTTGCATCTTGATTCAGTCATCGATCCATGCATGAATATGTGATATCAAATAGTTTCCCAAATAAACTGGTGCACAACAAGTGATTTATTGATAATTTTGAGATTACTATCAAAAGGAATACATGTTATGAGAAAACAAGAATAGTGGATGAAATCCAAGAAACATTCAAAGAGGAATTTACCTCATCCGTGATCAGTTGGACTCTAACCATTGTCGTTATAAAAATGGGAAAATATCTAATCAACAAAAAAAATTCATAATAAATTCCTATATATATCCCAAGAATAGTATATGATCAATATAAAAATCAATCATTTGGTTTATTTATTCATGTTAATTTTAGAATTAATCAACATGGAAACAAATTCAAATTAATTGAGCACCTACCTCAATTTGGAAAAATCATTGAAAAATAATTGTTTTGTCCCATTGTTGTCGGTGAGATCCTCAATCATTGTCACACACTGATTAATGACCTGTGATATAGTAATATTTCACTAATATAATCCCCTCCATCACTCTTGAATGTATCATCTCAATTTTTAGGGTCATTCTTCTAACCATATAAAAATTCAGTTACATCATTTATATAGAGATATTACGAGGTTAGTGTAATGAACACACTATATTAACATATTGAATTAATTTATTTAAATGTTTTCCAATGACTGTAACCAACCTAAAAATATGAAACATTCCATGTTTATATCACTTATATGGTATAACAGAAAACATTAACATAAGAATGGCCACATATTTCTGATCAGCTTCTCTATTTACATGTTTTTCTCCATTTTTAGAAAAATATTCTCACAAGAATTTAATATATTTAATATATTTCTATAATTAATTTTAGGCCACTGGTTCTATGAATCTCATGTCATTATTTTTCCTAGATTTTAAAATAATCTATAAAATACCACAAATTAATACATTAAAAAATAGAGTTGTTACAACTACATTGTTTTTCATCTTTGTTTTGACTTATTATTTTTATACTCTTAATTAGATCATGGTTTCACCATCTATATAATGTAAAACATGATATAATTATTATATATATTCATAATAATTGTATTTATAGTTTTCCATAAATTTTAGTGATATGAAATGAAATATTATATTTTTAGAGATGGTAGGTCGTATGTACGGATGAACATTTTTTCCATTTTCATATCAAATTGAAATAAAGAATAGTAACTGATACATATATTTATATAATAATTTTTATACAATAATTATTATTCAATATATATCACATATTTTTATTTGAACCATCCCCAATACCATTAATGTAAATTGTGAACAAAACACGTCACTTCTTGAGGTAGTAGTTCATCGTACCCACGAGAAATGTTTTCATATTCCCAAAAAATGGGGAGTATGATGGTATATGTAATATTAAAATAAAATAATCACAATAAAATTATAAATATAAATTAAATAATTAATCCATATTTTGCGCAGCCTTTATTGGTGGTAATTGAAAAATCAATGAAATTATTTGTGATGTGGTAGTCCATCATACAGAAAAAGGATGATTTAAGAACACATTTAACGGGAATAGAGGTTGTTGTAAAACATTAAATTAACATCAAGACATAAAATTATATGTTATATACTGATGTTATTATATCATTTTTGTATACTAAAAATTTAATGTGGTTGAAGAATAAATAAAGAAAATTGATCGTGGATGATTGTTACCTCTTGTTCAGGTATCCTACAAAGGTTTGCACCAAAATTCTCCCAAAGATGTTTTTTTATAAAAAATAAGTCTTATAGAAAGTTCTCATAGACTTTGGAAATTAATTGTGGAGGTCTTGGTCAAACCCACTGTAAGAACCTGAATCTCTATTTTATGTATGAATCATTATTTCAGGTGGTTTTTAGGAAAATGATGAATTGGGATATTTTCTACGTACACATTATGTACTCCTTAGAACATATTGTATACTTAGATTTCACATGCGTCAAAGTACTTTCTATGAAACAGCCAAGTACAAGTCCATGTAGGTAACCTGGAAGATCACCTAAAGTGGGGCCTGGTTGAGGCTAGTACACAGTGTGTACATTAAATGAACATGCCGTGTAATTTTATTTTGAATTAATGAATCAGAGCGGGGTCGCATCTAACACCCACAACATTCTTCTTCCCCGATGTTTTTATAGGAGAGTGATGAACAATTGAATAACTT
Organism: Viscum album; assembly: GCA_963277665.1. Lineage (NCBI taxonomy): Eukaryota > Viridiplantae > Streptophyta > Magnoliopsida > Santalales > Viscaceae > Viscum > Viscum album. Next base: position 268,537,980 of record OY728142.1, on the reverse strand, counting down.
TGATACCCTCCAATTCTTCTATGCAACTCTGAATGAGACTTTTTCGGGTTTGTTGGATTCCAACTGGTGATTTATCTCACCCCCATGGGCCTTTATTCCTGATTTTTTCTCTCTCATGAGTTGTCGAGGGATGAATTATTCTTCCATTTTCATATATTTACATCATTATATGATGATTCGAGGGCATATGATCAATAGTGTTGATCGTACAACATCAGGGTATGTGGTTTGTGCATTTCTATGATTTTAATTTGATTATATATGAATTAAGTGCAGAATACCCAAGTTGGGGTATTGAATGTTTTTTGGAAATTAACCTTATTTAATGCCTTCTATGGGTTTTTTAGTTAAGAAAGGGGTAATTAAATATCCATAAGGTTTTATACCTTGTTATGGGACACCCCATGGATGCATTCACTTGATTAATTGTTTGTGGTCCTTTGGAATAGATTACCTTGTTTTCCATGCCTTGTGTTGTTATGATGGAGATAAAGATTATATGAATATATGATATACATGTGTTTTGCATTTTGAAAGCTTGATCATGGGTAATTGAATGTGATTTCTTCTATAGGTAGGATCAATTATTTATATTGTTTTCATGTTGACCTAGAGTAATTAACTATGAGTGCTGTCGGGTGGTCATAGACTATAGTGGTTAGACCGTGAGTGAATCCTAGAGGGTCATTAATAAATTAATGTTAGATAACAGTGAATGTACATTTAGAGCTTCTAATTGGTCATTATAATTTATTTTCACTACATTGACCAAGGGATTATTGACCGTGAGAGATACCAAGGTGGTCACCCGTAATGTTTAGTGCAATGTGGGACCGAAGGGGTTCAACTGTGTGAGCATTCTCAGAGGGTTCTTATTTATTTAATTGATGATTTTTTGAACCAAATGGGTTCTACAATGAGAAATTTCATAGATGGTTACTTTTGAATAAATAAATTATTTTTATGAGTCTGTAAAGCCAAATCACAAGCATGGACTCTGTCTTACATGATTTTTTAAATGGTCTACTGAGACATCGGTTTTTTATATTGCACGGAGGGACATGTAGCTTAATCTAGATCTCAGGATTCATTATTCAATAGATTTAATACTTATATATGTAGATTAATGTAATTGGAAACTATCAGATTGTTTACTTTTGAGTACTTCAAATTTTATTTCTTCATTTTTCATATTTCTTGCTATATATATTAATTGACATTTAGGATTAGATCTTTTGGTGGATTTATACTCGGTTTCATCTCACACCATCTTTGGGTCATTCATCTGGACCCAAAAATATTATATTATTACATGTATAGATATGAGAATGTTTACTTCTTCATTAGGTACTTGACTGATGTTGGAGCTATAAAGCCTATGACAAGGCTGGAGCTTGTGAATCTATTTTATTTTACTGAATTTCTTGTACTTTGGGTTTTTATTATATTTTTATCATTGTGATTTTTTGGATTCTTTCTTATAAACATTTGACATGAATCATGTGTATATGTGCCCCAGTTGTTTCATTACTATTAGTATTCTATATTTTACTCTTCTTACATGGTATTATTGATTCTTCTATTGGTTACTATTTGTTTTTGTTTTGTTACTCTTCCATTGAGGTCATAATTTCCCCACAATCACACACAAGGCCCTCATTTCTATTCTAGAACCTTTGGAATTTGGAGAAATTCACTTGAGGCCATGTGACCAACCGGGTATGGGGCACCTTTGTGCGGAACCTGGATCCTAGACGTTACAATGTTGTATCAAAGGATGTTCTTTTCTAATTTTTCTTACTATTAAGAGATTATGGAAATGGTTATAATGGAATAGGTAGTTGGTAATATGGTTTCCCTGGGAATAGCTAACCTGTGTATAGGGAAAACCCAATTGACCTCAAATATTTCAATTTTTCTTATTTTTAAATTGTTACTGTTAATTTGATTTCTCCATCGGGTAATTCAATTGTATTGTTCTGTTATCATTATTATTATTGAGATTCTACTTCTGTTTCAACCCCATGGTATGAGGGTATTCCAAATCATGCCTCATATAGCCACATGATAGAGATCACCTGTCATGAATTCTTTTCATTCGATTTTGGAGGTATTTCTGATTGCATGTTGTTGTGGTAGATGTTGTGCTAGATCTGAATGATGTTATGATATATTTCTTGATATAATACCTTCTATTTTGATAGGGTATTGGTAATTGTAAAGTATCAATTGGATGGACACCAAGCTTTGGTCTCGTAGGTGTTATGAGCCCTCATGGATCGGAATTCATTAGAACATGTTGGAACTTTAATTGAATTTGTTCAAGTTATAATATAAATAATGATGAAAAATTTTGATTTTTTGATGTATGGGCTCTCATAGGTCATAATTTTTCATTCTTAAAACAAAATTTTATGTTCATAAGGGTTCAAGAGAAGTTTCAGGGGCTTAATGTTTATAAATCCCGAATACACTGCATGTGATGTTATGAACACACGCAATGCGTTCTTTTGTTCTGGATGAAATAACTTTTCTTAAGTACGTGATGTGTATATTATGTACATGGAATGTATTCTTTAGCCATATTATTGATTTTTTGAGTAAAGAAACAAGGTTAGGAAACATACGTTCTACACATCATTTGTAGTTTATACCCATTGTGTAGTAGTCAGCCGTGTATCCATCCGCCTGACCAAAGACATGGGTGGATGGAATATAACTGGTAAACCCTATTTCAATGGTGAACACACCATTTAGTGTTACACTAGGAGACCCATGTGGTTTATCCATGTTTAAGTATATGGGATGGATGGAAAAATTTTGATACACTCCATGTCTCAAGATGAACATGTCGTGTGCATGGGGTATTACACGACTTGGAATGGAAGAGGTACACACCATGTTAAAGCATAAAGGGGACACATCGTTTGGTGGATATACATGACGTGTAACTATATTTTGTAGAACATAAATGTTTTCATTCTTCTTTTCTGTTCTTTCAATTTTAATTTTTATTCCATTATATTCTTGAACTAAGGTGTGCAATTGACCTTCCAGAGTCATGCCGCCAAGACGTTCGTAAGTTTTACTCCAGGTACATGGAGATGACCAGACACTAGAAATGGTAGATTTGGGATTATAAGAAGTTCCTCATGTCATTCCAATCCTGGTACAAGGGGTTATACTAGATGTTGGTGCTGATTCATAGTTCTTTGATGGATTTTTTAGGATGTTAGACACTTTTAAGGGAGCATTGCATCCTACCCCATCTATGTCATAAATGATTAGGGTGTTGAAGTAGAAGAATCCTCCAAAATATTTAGGGGATGGAAGACCATAGTCAATAGAGACATGGTTGGAGTCCATTTTTTCAATATTTGAGAATCTAGAGACTCATCTTGAAATAAGGTAAAATCATGCGATATACATGCTATGTGATTACTCCAAGAGATGGTGGGATGTTATCTCATAGGTGGTACGTCATCGGGATAAGTCATGAGAAGAGCTTCAGACGACCTTTTATGATTACTTCTAACCAGAAACATTGAGGGATGAATGAGCCTAAGAGTTCATGAATTTGGAGTAGTGTGATCTTTTAGGGATGTATTATTCTTCTCTATTTTTAGATATTAAGTGTGTCACACCTTTTTTTTTGGAAGTGACCAGTTATGTTTGGATAGAGGATTTGATGATGGTCTTAGTTATGACATCTGATCATAGGTAAATGTATTTAGGGTGACTTCAGTGATGGATATATTAAACCAAGAACAAATTACCGAGAACAATAATTGGGATGGGTGCTGTGATCTAGGGTTGTTCAGCATCCAAGGCCAGTACTCCTTCGAAAGATAGCAGAATGCATTGTAGGGATCTTTCTCACGATGTTTCTTCAAGTATCCAGGTGGTATACTAAAAGTTCAGAAAGCATCAGGATACATGACTGCATTTCCCAAATGTCTCAGTTGAGTGATGATCTTGCAGAAACATTATCCATCTTCAACATTTTTATCTGGGGTTCTCACCAGCATTGAGTGATAGGGGTTCAGTTAAGAGACCGCATTCGAAAGAAGGACCATCGGTTTCTCATCAGTTAGGGAACTGGAGTTCTTCAGGCCATTTAGGCTGAGGAGTTGGTTGTGGTTGTGGTAGTCAGGCTTTAGGTTCTTAGCTACCGTAGGACCTATTAACTAAGGGTAGTCAGGCAGGGTCGTTGGCCCATGGTACAGGTCAGACTTGTGAAGTGGAGCAGACCCCATAGAAGCAGGATCTTGAATCCTCTATAGTTAGAGATACTATTCTAGTTGCCTCATTTTTATCTTCTATTAATATTTATACATAGGATTCCCACAGTTTTATATATTTTTACTTTGTGAAGAGCCTATGGATCGTTATCTTTACTTATGAGGATATTAGGATTCTAGACTCTTTGTTGGGGATTATGACGGCTAATGTACATTAGTGCAAGGAGTGACCTCTTGAGTTTGGTAGCTGTCATTTCTTAAGGGACCACTATATCTTATAGACGATAGGCTTCAATTTAATTCTTATAATTTTCAGGTTAGTCTCATTCCCGGCGTTTGTTGTCTCCAATCCTTATAGGGTGAGTTTCACATCACCATATGGTGGGTATTTTCTACACAAGGGTGAATGGGATGTTTAGGAGAGAATATATTGACCCAAGCTTCATGGGTGGGGAGGATTCACAACCCATAATGCTTGTTTATATATGTGTTACCAGGGGACATCACAGATCGACTTTCCTCTAAAGGTGGATTTCGTCAGAGAAGTCTTTCTAGTTTACTTTTCAAGTTTACCTCAAGAGAACGAGTTAGTTTTATCTATTGAGATTGTGCTAGGAGTGGCCCTATTGTCTATTCATTTTTATAGGATGGATACACCAGAGTTTCCAGAGCTAATGAAGCAGCTGGAGGAGTTATAAGAAAAGGGTTTCATCAGACCGAGTACTTCCCCTTGGGGTTCGGCTGTTATTTTTGAAAAGAAGACGGATGGTACACTCAGACATTTTGTTGATTATCGGAAGCCGAAAAAGTTGGAAGTCAAGAACTAAAATCTCTTCCCAAGGGTTAATGATCACTTTAACCAGATTCAAGGAGTCTAGGTGTTCTCGAAGATTGAATGGGATCCATATATAATCATTTCTATATTAGACTATGAGATATAACTCTTACATCCTTTTTGAGGTGGTATGGTCTATATGAATATATGGTTATGTTGTTCAATCTCTCGAACACACCAAAAGTTTTAATGGAACTAATGAACTGAGTGTTCTATCCTTACATGGATTCATTTATAGTAGTCTTGGTGAATGATATCATGGTGTACTCTCACACTCGACGAGACCATGCCCCAAATCTTGAGATCATATTGAATATACTGAGAGAGAATCAATTTTATGTAAAGATCTAAAAATGAAACTTTTGGATGGATCAAATTCACTTTTTGTGTCACGACCCGTCCTCAGGGCCCATACCGTGACTACCCCAAGCCCTCCTTCCATAGGCCAGGGGCTGGCGACTTGCACCAAAGGTGTAAATCCCAATAACTGGGAAGGCATTTCCTTTATAAAAGTAAACAAAACACCATAGAGTACAAGCGGAAGTAATACACTAATTACAAAAGAATGTGCTTAAAAGTAAATGGTCTAGGATACAAACCCAACTAAAATGTACATCTACAATTGAATGAAAGTAAAACAGAAAAGGCAAATAGCTGGAGGAATAGAAGCAGCTCCTGGGTCGTCCTCCTCGGATCCTACCTAAAGGGTAGGTACAGATAGTGCAGCTCATGGATCATCCACCACAGATCCTACCTGAAGGGTAGGTACAAATAGCCTCTACAATTCTCTCACCCGTCAAACTCCTCCAAGTTTCATCTCATCGTGAAGTCCACCTCCGGATACTAACTCATCGTGAGGTCCACCTCCGGGTACCGTCCAGTCCTCGAACACTCAGCCTCTGTCCACGCAGCCCGTCGTCTGCAACCAACACAACGAGGTGCGGGCATAGCCCCTGAAGAGGTGAGTATACGATACTAATTAGGGACCCCGAGACCCTCAAGGTCTCACTATATCAAACAAGGATAACCATAAAGAAGAATATCAACAGATAACCCTTACTTAGGTATAATCCCATACTTATACCTAAATAATCAAGTAACCCATTTCAATCATAAGGAAACAAAAAGGTCATGAAATCAACAGATTACCACTACCTAGGTATATTCCCATACATATACCAAACTTATCAGGTGACTCATCTCATTCAGGAGGTAAACATAAAGGTCATAGACTCAGCTCAAACTAGGATTTATTCATGATATTGAAAACACGGCTGTGGGAGAACTCCTCCTCTGTCCAGTACAGTGGGACTTCTGCTACAACCAAGCGCGTCCCACTAACCTTGGACTGCTGAATTACTCCACCTGTCGAGTACTATGGGCCTACCTCTACAACGAAGCACATCCCACCATGGGTCTACTGCTACAACCAAGCACACCCTCTCATAGCCAATAGAGGAACTCCATCTGTCGAGTACCATGGGTATGAAGTTATAACCAAGCACACCTCCGCCGTGGGTCTGCTTCTACAACCAAGCGCACCCCACTGGGCTATCTGAATCACTCTGAGTTGATCGATCAGTAGTCGTCAAGTCTCAGTCAGCTACTAGGTCTCTACACTCTACTAGCTCGTCTCTGGGAGGTTCCGCTCCACGAGCTACTGGTCGATACTCCATGTATCACAAGTTCCATGAAGAAGTATCCCAAAGGACCGCCTCGTCATAGGGGTCTCAACGCAACAGACGGCTCGTCAATCGGATGTCCGGTCTGTGAGTTATTATCCTTTTCGTCCTAGAGGCCCGGTTGGTTTGGTCTGTGAACCAACCCGGCTGTATCTCAAATGTACCCCAAACACTCATAGGGAAAACTCATAGGGACCTTTTCTCAACATGATCACCAACGCCGCTGATGGTTCGTCAAACGGACGTCTGGTCTGAAAGTTATCGGCTTTTCCGTTCCAAGGGACCTGTTGGATTTCGGGTTCAATCCAACCTGGCCAACATCCAACGGCATCCAAAACATAGGAGAAGTATGCCAAATGTTCCGTCTCATCAAGAGGAATACAACAATGTCGACGGAAGGTCAATCGGATGTCCGGAGCTCAAGATATAAGTGTTTCCGCTCTGAGGGCCCGGTTGGTTTTGTGATTGAACCAACCTAGCCATAACCAAATTTCTCTGAAACCCTATGTTTAATATACTGAAACAAACATCTCGATCCAAGGATCGCATTGCAACTGACTGTGCTTCGATCGGAGGTCCGTAGCCCATGTTATGGGCAAAAGAACGAAAACAGTCTGAAAAGGGGGGTCTTGGGCCCGGACCGACCCGGCCCGAAACCCACTGGGTCGGCCCGAACCGGGTCCGGGTCCGGCCGGCTTGGGCGTGGCCCGACCCGGCCTGGGCGTGGCCCGACCCGGCATGGGCATGGCCCGGCCCGGCCCTCACGTGCGGTCAGTGCGGCCAGCTCAGCTTGTGCCGAGCTGAGCGGACAGGGGGGGGGGGGGGGGGGGCGCTGCCTCCCTGATTGACAAACACGGCCCCCACGTAGGAGGGGGGCTTTCTTGCTTCCATCTAGGGGTTACGATCCCCCGATCTCCCCCTGAAATGGCCAGCCCACTCCGGCTGGCCGATTGCTGCCGCCACGGGACCGGTGCAGTCCCGACCTCCTATTCCTGCGGCTGGCGGTTCTGACCGCTGCTCCCTACACCACAGCGGCCATAGTCCGCGGTCTTGTTCGATCGGTGTGGCGCGATGGCATTGTGCCCCTCCGCCGCGGCCCCGCTCCAGTCGTGGCCACTTCGAGGTTCTCCGGCGCAGCGCGACAGCGCCACGACTTTGTTCAACTTCAACGGCGCGGCGTGATGTCGCCACGCTTCTTCCCCCATCCTTCATTATTTCCGCGCGGTGCAACTGCACCGCGCTACTTTTATTCGTGCCGCAACAAATCCAAACAACCAATGGGGAGGAGGGTTAGCTGTGGTCTTACGGTCCGACCCCCTCCCTTTATTGCGATAACAAGCGGCCCAATTTAAAATGAAGAACGACGACATAAGTATTCATGAACCCAAAACAAATAACCCCTACCTCGATGAAATCGTTGAACGAAGGTTCATCATGGAATTGAATGTTGCGGAAGAAGGCGTCGTGGAAGAAGAGGGTCTTTAGAATTGCGGTAGACGGTGTCACGTCGTCGATCTCCGAGGAAGGAATCTCTCACCGTCATCCTTCGCCGGAGGTCGGCGTTCTTCGTTGGCGACGGTGCGTTCTTCACATTCTTCAAGGAGGAAGAACGTCCTTCGGAACATAGATATTTTCTCTTCAAATCCTCTCACACCACCAATTGACCTCTCACGAAATAAGACTTAGTCTTATTTAATTAACACACAAGCCAAAAATTCATTTGAAATTCTAATGAATCCAAGAATTAATTACTTTAAAAAAACTACTCAATTAATGAGTTGACTTTATTTAAAGGGGTGAAGGTGGGTTACATAATTAATAGGGGTTGAGGAAGGTGAAAGGGAGGGGCTCGTGTGGGACCCACCCCACTAATATCCTACCTAGTGGAGTAGTTAGGATGGGGGTCTCACTTTAGCCACTTAACTTAGGTTAAACTACTAATAATAAAAATAAAATTGGTTGCACCATTTTATTTTATTCTTTACTTAACCCAAAAATTTAATAACCACACCTCAGCAAACGTAACTCCGCAAAAGGTGTTCCTAAGAAATTATTGGCGCTGCAATTTCATTGGATTCCTCGGATTTCGATTCAGAGCACCGGTTCAAAAGTTAGGAAAACCTACTCATTCGTTCACTGAATGTACCCAAGCTAAACATCAGAAATTGATTCCGGGCACAACGGGCCTCGAAATTTGGAGCCGTCAAGAATTTTCATTCTTGTAAAATCCCAAAGAAAATTAAGAAAAAATTTCCTTGATTTTTACGGGTCTTTATATTACTCCCACCTCAGGGATTTACATCCTCGTAAAGCATTAACACAAACTAAGGATACAAAAGTGGTACTGAGCACACATCCGATCCTTCCACTCCCATATCCTCACCTGGAGGTTCCCATGCAGCCAACGAAAGCGCACAAGAGGAATCGAACATCCTCGTAGGACCGCTCCTGTCGATCCTCAACTCCTACTGGAACCCCGCAAAATTCACCCCATCGCCAATGTCCAGCTCCCCATGGTCGATGATATGCATAGGATCAAGCACGTATCTTCCCAGTTGAGATACGGGGATTTTGTCGTGCACCTGGTGCAACTGAGGTGGATGGGTCAAGCGGTAATCCATCTCGCCTACCCTACTATGGACTTGAAAAGGTCTGCTAAACCTCAGAGGTTACTTGCTGCCTCAGCCACATCTCCATAGACATCGTCGAGGTGAGACCCATAAGAAAATGTGGTCACTATCCTCGAATTCTAGAGTTCTCTGATTCCTGATTAGAACTAAAACACAATAATTATGCTGCCATGAGGGTAAGGTTGACTGACTCAAGAGTGATCGGCTGCACCCTGCTATGCATGAGTTTATCCTGTGCTTCCTGGGGTTTCCTTTTCGCAGACCAAGGAAAACCTATCCCAGTGTTGTAGTTAAACCACAACCTTTTGCCTAATACAGTCAACATGAGCATGAATTGTGAATCCAATCCATACCGAGGCCAACGTCGTAACGCCTCGACGCTGCCACCAACATATTCTAACTGAAACTCTCGTCTCGAGGGTTAGACCACACTATCGGCGTAAGTTTGATTATCTAGTCTCCTCCCACGGTATCTCTAGACGTGAGGGTCAAGTATACGGCTTACCAGAAACTCTAGGTCTGGGAGAAGATTAATGGAAGGAAGGAATGATTCATATCAACATCTGTTACTACGACAGATAGTAGTGGACATAGACTGTCCCTTGAATCATTTTTAGAGTCATTGGGTCACACTCCTTGACCACATGCAGCCACACTCTTCCCCTTCCCTCTATCTCCCTGATCCTGGAGGGGACAGCTAAGGCGGGTGGTTGTAGCATGTTAACAAGTACACCACCTCATGCTACTCTCCCAGCTCTGCCTCCACGTCTACTGCTTCACCGACTCATCTCTCCTTAAAGCTTCCTCTTCTTGAAACATTTTACACACCCGAGTCTCTAAGACTGGATCCAGTTTCCTATTTCTTACTACACTGTACAGTCTTCATCCACTCCTGAATGATATGCACCTTCTTTGCCAACGATTTGTAAGAGCTGCTAAGATTTCTCCTTTTCTGAAAAGAGAAACTCGGTCTCATCCCCTGGATGAACCACGCCCATTTCCTAATACAGTCTATCCTGACATGAATGATACATTCATGCCATGGATGACGTCGTAAGGCCTCGAAGTTTCTACCAAGAGATCCAACCGTCACTCTCGCCTCCAAGGGTCGAGTCACACTGTCGGAACCAGCATGAGGTCACTGGGTCTCCTCTAGTAGAAATATCAAAAGTGAGGGTCATGTCAACCGTTTTAACCGGGACCTCTCAGTATCAACCGAAAAAAGTACAGGAAAGCAAACAACACAATGATAAGTTTCTTCTTATTACTGCAGCTCATAGTACAAGACGCAAGTACAAAAGAAACATGGAACTAGAAGTACCAAAAACGAATAGGAAACCACTACTTCCGCTCCTGGCCACCCACTTCTGGAGATCTACTTCCTTGTCCACTGGTCAGATGTTGATCAAGAACCCGCTGCTGCTTCTGTCTCGGGGGCTCCTCCAACGCCTACGGATCAACTGTGTGGGGAGTCGGGCAGTCACGTTCCATGTGACCCTTCCTGCCACATTCATAACACTTCCTGCTCCTTGTACGGCTAGATCTAGTCCTCTTGGACCTCCACATCATCTGCCTACTTCCCACAGATGACTCGACTACTAATCGAAAATCCTGCGGCAATGGTAGAAGCTCCTGAACACGCTCGGGGTGCAGAGCCACTGGTATAAACTCCACCCTGAAGAAGGTCTCGAATTCTACCCAAGTGAAGGTCATCCCATCGCAAAACTGGAACAAGTGGCTCCACCATCTCTTAGCTGCTGCCTGAAACAGGCTAGAAGCAAAGATCACCACGAATTCAGCTGGTGTCCCCACTAGCCTGAAGACTCTCATCACAGCCTCCAGCTAATCCTCAGCTGCCTGCGGGTCCGTCTCTCCACGGAACCTTGGTGGTCTCTTGCGTTGGAACACGTACAACACGCTCAAGTGGCGTGCATCGCCTACTACTGGGGCTGGTGGCATCAGTGGCCCAATATATGGTAGTACCGTTGGTGCCTCCACTGGTGTCTCAACAGTAAGAGGGCCTGTACCAAAGCCTCTTCACTCGGAAGACTATTAGTACGCACATCCCTATGGGCTCTAGCTTCTCGTCCGTTGAAAGGAATCCGGAAAGAAACAATGTGACACAGTCAAACGATTATACCTGGTGAGATGACCTGGTTTGAGAGGACTTTAAAAAACATCTGGAAATACACACGCAATCAGTGTTTTTGTGCACAAAGTCAGAAATCAGTTGTCAGGGTCCTGGTGTATGGATACGTCGGCCGCCCGCACCAACACTGGACTCCCTGAACTGAAAACCCCACTCAGTACTCTTAACACTATCGCTTCACAGAAAGAAAAATATCAGAGTTATAAGTTCTGCGGTAGAACCGACTCCTTTGATTCCAATTTGTCACGACCCGTCCTCAGGGCCCATGCCATGACTACTGCAAGCCCGCCTTCCATAGGCCAGGGGCTGGCGATTAGAACCAAAGGCATAAATCCCGATAACTAGGAAGGCATTGACTATATAAAAGTAAACAAAACTCCCTTGAGTACAAGCGGAAGTAATACACTAAGTACAAAATAATGTGCTGAAAAGTAAATGGGCCATGATACAAACCCAACTGAAAAGTACAGCTACAACTGAATGAAAGTACAACAGAAAAGACAAACAGCTGGAAGAATAGAATCCTCTCTTGGGTTGTCCTCCTCGGATCCTACCTGAAGGGTAGGTACAGATAGCGCAGCTCCTGGATCGTCCACCACAGATCCTACCTGAAGGGTAGGTACAGATAGCCTCCACAACGCTCTCTCCCATCATCCTCCTCCGAGTGTCTTCTCATCATGAAGTACACCACCAGATACTTACTCATCGTGAGGTCCACCTCCAGGTACCATCCAGTCCTCGAACACACAGCCTCTGTCAGCGCTGCCTGTCGTCTGCAACCAGTACAATGAGGTGCGGGCATAGCTCGTGCAGGGGTGAGTATACGATACTCAGTAGGGACGCTGAGACTCTCAAGGTCTCACTAAATCCAAAAAATATAACCACAAATAATAATCTCAACAGATAACCCTTACTTATGTATAATCCCATACTTATACCTAGGTTATCAAGTAACCCATCTCAATCATGAGGAAACACAAAGGTCATGAAATTAACGGATAACCACTACCTAGGTATATGCCCATACATATACCTATGTTATCAAGTGACCCATCTCATTCATGAGGTAAACATAAAGGTCATAGACTCAGATAAAACCTGGATTTATTCACGATATCGAAACCACGACTGCTGGAGAACTCTTCCTCTGTCGAGTACAGTGGGCCTGTCGCTAAAACCAAGCGCGCCCCACTAACCTTGGACTGCTGAAGTACTTCACCTGTTGAGTACTGTGGGCCTACCGCTGCAACCATGTGCATCCCACCATGGGTCTGCCGCTACAACCAAGCGCAACCCCTCATGGCCTACAAAGGTACTCCTTCTGTCGAGTACCGTGGGTCTGCTGCTACAACCAAGCACACCTCTACTGTGGGTCTGCCGCTACAACGAAGCGCACCCCACTGGGCTATATGAATCACTCTGAGTCGATCGATCAGCAGTCTTCATGTCTCAGTCAGCTAATAGGTCTCTGCACTATACAAGATCATCTCTGGGATGGTCCACTCCACGAGCTACTTGTCGATAATCCATGTATCACAAGTCCCATGAACATGTATCTCAAAGGACTTCCTCGTCATAGCGGTCTGAACACAACAGACGACGCATCAATCGGACGTCCGGTCTGTGAGTTATTAGCCTTTTCATCCAAGGGTCCCGGTTGGTTTCGTGTGCGAACCAACCCAGCCCAATCTCAACTGTACCCCGAACTCTCATAGCATAAAATCATAGGAACCGTTTCTCAATGTGATCAACAACGCCGCTGACGGTTCGTCAAACGGACGTCCGGTCTGGAAGTTATCGGCTTTTCCGTTCCAGGGGCCCGGTTGGATTTCGGGTTCAATCCAACCCGGCCAGTATCCAACCTCATCCAAAACTCAGTAAAATTATTCCAGAAGTTCCGTCTCATCAAGATGAATCCAACAATGTTTACGGCACGTCAATCGGACGTCCGGAGCTCAAGATATAAGGGTTTTCTGCTCTGAGGGCCCGGTTGGTTTCGTGATTGAACCAACCCGGCCGTTCTTAAAGTTCCCCGAAACCTTGAGTGTAATATACCGAAATGACCGTCTCAATCCAAGGATCGCATTGCAACTGACGGAGCATCGACCGAAGGTCCGTAGACCATGTTATGGTCAAAAGAACGAAAACAGTCCGAAAGTGGGGGTCCTGGGCCCGGACCGACCCGGCCCGAGACCCCCTGGGTCGACCCGAACCGGGTCCGGGTCTGGCCCGCCTGGGAGCAGACCGGCCAGGACGTGGCCCGGCCCGGCCTAGGCGCGACCCAACCCAACCTGGGCGCAGCCCGACCTGGTGCACACGTGTGGTCCGCGCGGCCACCTCGGCCGGTGCCAAGTTGAGCGGACAGGGGGGGGGGGCGTTGTCCCCCTAATTGACAAATGCATTCCCCATGTGGGGGGGGGGGGCTCCTGCTTCCAGCCAGGGTTACGAACCCCCAGTCGCCCCCTAAAATGGTCGGACCACTCCATCCGGTCGGTTGGTGCCGCCACGGGAACGGCGCGGTCCCGTCCTCCTGCTCCGGCCGCCGTTACCTACACCACCGCAGCCATTGGCCGCAGTCTTGTTCGATCGGCACGGCGCGACGGCGCCGCGCTCCTCCACCGCGACCCCTCTCCAGCCGCGGCCTCTTCGAGGTTCTCCGGCGCGGCGCGACGACATCGAGGATTTGTTCGACTTCAACAGCGCGGCGCGAGGGCACCACGACTTTGTTCGACTTCAACGGCGCGGTGCGACGGCGCCGCGGCTTTGTTAGACTTCGATGGCGTAGTGCGATGGCACCATGCTTCTTCGTCCATCCTTCATTATTTCTGCGCGGTGCAACTGCACCATGCTGCTTTTATTTATGCCGCAACAAATCCAAACAACTAAGGGGGGAGGAGGGTCGGCCGTGTTCGTGTGGTCCGACCCCCTCCCATTATTGCGATAACTGGTGGCCCAATTGAAAACAAAGAACGGCGACAGGAGTATTCACAAACACAAAACAAATAGCCCCTACCTCGATGAAATCATTGAATTAAGGTTTGTCCTAGAATTGAAAATCACGGAAGAAGGCATCGCGAAAGGAGATGGTTGTTGGCGTCGCGGTACACGGTGTCGCGTCGTCGATCTATGAGGAAGGTGTCTCTCACCGTCTTCCTTCGTCGGAGGTCGGCGTTCTTCGTCGGCGACTGTGTGTTCATTGCGTTCTTCAAGGAGGAAGAATGTCCTTTGAAACTTACAGCTTTCCTCTCCAAATCATCTCGCACCACCATTTAACCTCTCACAAAATAAGACATAGTCTTATTTAATTAACACACAAGCCAAAAATTCATTGGAAATTCAATTGAATCCAAGACTTAATTACTTTGAAAAAAAAATACTCAATTAATGAGTTGACTATATTTAAAGGGGGTGTGGGTGGGTTACATAATTAATAGGGTTTGAGGAAGTTGAAAGGGTGGGGATTGTGTGGGCCCCACCCCACTAATATCCTACCTAGTGGAGTAGTTTGGATGTGGGTCTCACTTCAACCACTTAGCTTAGGTTAAACTACTAAAAATAAAAATAAAATTTGTTGCACCATTTTATTTTATTCTTTACTCAACCCAAAAATTTAATAACCACACCTGAGCAAACGCAACTCCGAAAAAGGTGTTCCTAAGAAATTAATGGCTCTGCGATTTCATCAGTGTCCTCATATTTCGATTCCAAGCAATGGTTCAAAAGTTAGGAAAACCCGCTCGTTCTTTCAGTGAACGTACCCAAGCTAAACATCAAAAATTGATTTCGGGCACACTGGGCCTCGGAATCAGACGCCGTCAGAAAGTGCGTTATTGTAAAATTTCAAATATAATTAAGAAAAAATATCCCTTGAATTTATGGGTCTCTACACTTTGATTCATGTAGTCTTAGAGGTAGGAGTGTCAGTAGACCCATAAGATGTGATAGCAGTAGTTTCCTAGGTGAATCTGAAGGACATATTTGAGGTACAGAGTTTTCTAGGGATGGCTAGTTACTAAAGATGTTTTATTCAAGACATTTCATGCCTATCGTCATCACTAATGGGCTTGATTAAGAAGGGTGTAAAGTATTTGATGATTTAATCCTATGGTTCAACCTTTAAAGTGCTGAAAGGGAGGTTGTATTCATCACAGATACTGAATTTTTCATTTCCTGGAAAGAGCTACATCATTCACTGTGATGCATTAGGTATCGGGTTGGGAGAAGTTCTTATACAAGAGGAAAGAGCCATTACATACAGGTCTTGGCAATTGAGGCCACATGGGATAAATTACCAGACACATGATCTCGAGTTATTTGCAGTTTTACATGATTTACACTGTTGGAGACATTATCTTTTTGGAGAGAATTTTGTGGTGTATTCAGGCCATAAAATCCTCAAGTATATCTTTACTCAGCATGATCAAAATTTGAGATAGTGAATGTGGGTTGAGTATCTTCAGTATTTTGACTTTGAGATTTCCTACATGCCTGTGAAAGAAAACGTAGTGGATGATGTATTGATCAGGAGGACATAGATACATATGGTTTAGGAAGCCCAAAATGAGTGTCATCTTATATATATATTCTCTAAGATACATTTGAAGATGTACGATAGACAGGGAAAGACATTTATTTCTTCTATAGTTGTTACCTCTACTCTACTTGACTGAGTGCGATTGAGGTTGCTATCAGATTCTGAAAGCCTAGTCTTACGGGTGAATGTGTCGGGCGACGACCCTACACTTGGGTGGACTACATGAGATAGTGATAACTTGCATTTTCATGGGTGCATATGGGTGTCTGCAGACAGAGAAGAGGATCATTTGTGAGATTTTTATTGCATAGTTTGGGTAGTTTATCCTCGGGTTATAATGTTGTATCAAGATCTAAAATAGATGTATTGGTGGCCATGTATGAAGAGGGATGTAGATGGTTTTGTTATGATATGTTCCACCTATCGGCAGATAAAGGTGGAGAATCAACGAACAACATGGATTTTATAGTAGCTACCCATTCCTAAGTGGAACTGGATTGATGTCACGATGGATTTTGTGATGGGTTTACCAAGGTCTCCTAGAAATAATGATGCAGTTTGGGTTGTTGCAGACAGACTCATGATTATTTCACATTTCATACTAATAAAGTAATCCTTCAGTTTTAATGATCATGTAAGGTTTTACATCATATAGATTAAAGGTTTGAAGGGGGTTCCCCAATCTATCATTTCTAATAGGGACACATGGTTTACTCCTCGTGTCTTGTAAGGACTATAGAGGGTTTTGGGTACATAATTAATTTTGAGTAAAACTTACCATCCCCTGACAGATGGTCTTTCCGAGTTCATGATTTTGATTTTGGGGGAAATGATATGAGCATGCATCCTAGATTTTGGGGGTTCATGGGAGAGACACATAGCACCAGTGTAGTTTTCCTATAATAACAGTTTTTAATCAACTATTCAGATATCACCATATAGGGATTTGTAATGTAGGTCATGCTGATCACCCATATATTGGATGTAAGTAGGAGAGGAAGCTAAGTTGAGACCTCATCTTAGCCAGGAGAGCATTTAGTAGGTTGAGTTTATTCGGAATAGGATGGATATTGCATAGTCTTGGAAGATATCGATTGCTGGTCATTGGAGATGGCCTATGGAGTTTGTGGTTGGAGATTAGGTTTTATTACATCACATGATGAGGTTGGGACATATTAGGATTAAAATATAGGAGGAGCTTCCATCGAGATACGCTGGTCCATTTTTGGTTTTGGATAGAGTAGTTTTTGTTGCCTACCAGGTGTAGTTACCTCATAGGTACTAGGATATGCATGACATCATTCATGTTTTTTTCAGCTATGACATTACTTTTCAATCTCGTATCGTGTTTTTCAACCCACAGAGGTTTAGTTGGAGTTTGATGCATCTTTTGAGGAGCACCCTATTTGGATTGAGGATTTCAGCACGAAGGTTCTCCATGGCCTATCAATTCCTCTGGTAGAGGTGTTATATAATCATGAGTGAGTGCATGATGAGACTTGAGAGTGGGAGGATAATGTATGATTATAGTGGCAAGAGTTTTATGATGTTTCTTCTTCACCACCATTGTAAGGTAAATTCAATGATGAATTGCTTTAAGGGGAGAGATTTTAAGACGCAAGATCATTATTTCAGGTAAGGATCCTATTTTAGGGTTATTTTTTAGGAAAATGGTTTAATTGAGATGTTTTTTAAGCACCATTCATATACTCCATAGTACACTATGTTTACCCTGTTTTTGTATGCCACCATGTACTGGTCGTGTAATGGCCGAGTACATGGATGTGTTGGAGACCTAGAAGACCACCTAAAGAGGGGGCCAGTTAAGGCTAGTACACTGAAATAATAGGATGTGTATTTTTCTTTTTAATTGATGAATCGAAGCTGGTCATGTATCATTTCCAAAACACACTTATTCCCCCCATTTTTTTCACATGAGAGCGATGAATGACTGAAGAACTTTGAGCCCCTGCCATTCCTATATACGAGCTCCGATTGAGACACCGTTGAGTGCGTTAGATTCACACTAGTGATTTATGTCTTCCCCTTGAGGATTTTATCGTAATTTCTCCTATCTCATGAGATATAAAGGGTTGATCTTTTTTACCCTTTTATAGATCTACATCATTCTAGACTAATCGAAGGGCTGACATTCAAGAGTGTTCATCAAACAACATAAAGGTAGGTGGTCTGAGCCTTTCATTGATTGTATTTGGATTATATATTCAAAAATTGTCAAATACCCATGTTGGGGTACAACGTGTTTTTGAAATTTAACCATGTTTAATAACTTATATGGTTTTTTATTAATAATTGGGTAATTTATTGTGTATAAGGTTTTAATCCTTGTTATGGGACTATAACATCCCAAGTAAATAAATAATAATATATTTTCATATTTATTGATATTTGCGAATTAAATATTAATTTCACTTTTAAGGGGACATTATGTTCGATGGCTTACTCGATACACAACAAGGGGTTTCGTTGAAATCTTACATTGCACACTAATAATATAATATTATTATTTTAAATTGTAGTTAATATCTTGGAATTGTATTTGCGAGAATGAATATAACTAACTACAATATGATTATAAATTTTTTTTAAATGTTTTTACATTTATCCAATAAAAGTTAGGGGCTTAAAATATGAATGAATCTAATTTTAGGCATAAATGCTCTAATATTCACTAAAAGGTCTATTTACAACTTTTTGATGGAATACCCCTTTTAAATCCAGTATTAGTGATTTTTATATGTTCTATTTGAAAAAATAAATATTTTCATTATATTTGGGATATCAAAATTTACCGTGGGTAATTTTTTGGTATTTTTCTGATAATGTTCATTTTCTAATGAATAGTGAAAATACTGTATTTTAATTCAAAAGTGCCTTTTAATAAAATTTATTTATATGGTTATATTACCTTTTTTGGATTTAATGTTTAATTAGAATATATTATTTCCAATTAATCCAATGTTGGTCATAGAAATTAATTTCACTTGGAAATTGGACATAAAAAAGTATCAATCTTTTGATAGTTATTGTTATTTAAAAACACGCTATTTGTTTAGAAAACATTAATTAATTTTATATTAATTAATGAAACTTATATTTTTTTAATTTGGGAAAATATACATAATTTTTTGAAATCGGAATATCAAATATAGATTAGGCTTCATTATTTTTAGTTTTATGAAAAAATTCAATTTTTGATGAATAGTGAAACCACTAAGTAGTTATTAAAAAACAAAATTTTCATTTAAATGAAATTTGACCACTTATGTGGATTGAATTTAGAAAATGTAACCTTCAATTTTGTTAAAAATAAGTACAATTTTATTGAATAAGATGAAATAAATTTTTTATGAATAGTAACTTTTGAATTTTATTTACCGCGGTTAAAGGTAAATATGGTAATTCAAGGTAAAAGGAATATCATAATAATTCAAAATTTCCTTAACACTTGTCCTAACATTATTGGTTGAGTCATTTACAACCATATCTATATTTGTGTTGATTTTTGGACCCCATGGAGCCACTTGGTAGTGATAATGGCACTACATTTTAATTAACATAAAGTAAAGGCAAAAATGACATAAAAGAATATCTTTTAGTAAATAAATTTTTACATGGGGATATATAATCTATTCATTCGACTATAAATATTAATTATAAATATAAAAATTTTCCTAGAAGATGGTATTTTTTAATAATTTTTAGACATCAAATAAATTAAATTATTTATGACAAAATATTGATGCAGTATTTACCTCATTAATAATGGATTTTAATAAATAAGATTATAAATATTATAAACGTTTCCAAAACCTGTCCAATTTTTATTGTATGATTTTATTTAGACCAATAGTCATCTTATCTTACACTTTAATTAGTTTTGGTCCTTTCCAAACTGAATATCATTATATAATAAAATAAAATTTTCACACATTCCTAAAGAGCCCCTCCTGCCCCTTATAAAAATCCCTAAATTCTTACTCATTACTCACACCTCTCAAACCTCTTGGATATTCAAAACCATAACCAAATATGCTTTAAATATCCCTTTCCTTCATCATACTAGACTTATCTTTGGGATAAGGAACTTCAAGAAGTCCTTTTGCTTCAAACCAAAGGGAGTTACCCAAATTAAAGGTAACGATTCCTCTTAACTTCTGTTCCTTATTCTACTTCTCCTACCCCTAAACACTTTTTATTCCTTTGTTTTATAAAAAAACTAGTATCCTCAATATACTAGGATGTTTTTATGAGAATTATTTGAACAAAACATACACACACCTCCATATAATGGGTAAAGAACATATTGTTTCTGTGGATGGCAAACTAATGCCTCACGAAACAATGATTATTTGATTATCTCCTACCGCCTGTCATGGTGGCCATTAAGATGGAACTGTATTTATATATGATATATATTATGTTTATTTTTTTTAAGCTTCTGTATTTTACATTTATATCCTACCTTTATGGTTTCCATAATGGGTAAAAGTTATAATTTCATTTGAAGAAATGCAGACTTCTGCCCCCTCAAAGTGATATGACTCGTTAATGCCACATGTGGGATGTATAAAATATAGATTTAATGATATAATATATGATATTATACAGGAATTATAATATATTTATGTATCATTATTTTTTAATTTCATTAAAAATTAAGTTGATATGAAATTAGTGTTCATGCGTACGTACAACTTACCGTCTCCATGAACGGTGCATTCCATTTCTTACCTCCAAATGTTATGTACTGTAATAAATACATGTATATACTGGATATATATATGATATATTTGATATCTAAATCATGAATATCATTCTGAATATAGTGAAATTTTGAGCACGTGAACGTCTTGTAATTATAAGATGTCCATTTTTTACTCAAGTACCAAATATCAACAAAACAAGCATTATTAACTTAAATCACTAAATAATGTTTATAACATGGTAATAAGTGATATTATAGGAATAATAAAAATTAAAATGGGTTTTAAGAAAGAAAAAATTAACTTTAGTTTATTATTCAAGAAATTAAAGAACAAATGGGTCAAGTCGGACATGAGGTAAAGGACTTCGTCTGAATCGTCTTTCATTGAGGCATATTTTTCTTTATACACGACTTTCTTTTATATGGTATAAAACACAATTGAATTTTCATTTCATTAAAAGGGAATCTTTTTATATGAATCATTTTACTAAATGACAAAATGAGATGTTTTTTATAACGTAAGCGTTGACAAAGACCTTTTTTTGATGCTACAAGTATTATTTGATCTTTTCCTTCCTTAACAAGCCATAGTGTTTTTAAAGGAAAAGAAATACCATATAATTTTTACATATTTTGGTACTGAAAATGGTTTTTATATTGGACATGTTATGTAAATATATATAAATGATATATTATGATTGAAATGTGGAAATTTCATCTTTCCTTTATGTTTGTTTTATGTGTTATGAATATGTTATAGTTCTTGCGAATTATTTACATATATGGGTTGTTCCATGATAAACCATCGGCGGGTGAGCCTGCGATAGCTCTCCAATGCATTGGGTAACGTGACCAAGGTAAACATAAATGTTTCCCATAAGATATTTTAGGAATGTACTTTGATGGGTATTCCAATGTAACTCCCTATGTGGCTATGATAACTACAATGTAAGTATGATATGAATGTCATATGTACCTTTATGATTTCTGATTACTGTGGGTTATTCATAAATTTTAAGGTAAGTAAATGAGTTTATGTTTTGTATGTACTAATGTACAAATGATGTCTTTCTTATTTTATAACCCTTACTGAGAATTTTATGCACATCCCAAGTTTTTAAATATTTTTCACAGGACTTAAAGAGGATTAGGGTCAAGGATGTGATAAAGGGAAAGTCTTACTGTCTAAAACATGGAACTAGACATGACTCTTTTTTTCAAGATTTTTTATTTTATGAAAAAAATGGATACTGTGTAGAATTGTATACATGTAATATTTATGTTGTTATGTAAATTTTATGACCTAATTCTCCAAACCTCTAAACCTAAAAAGATCCTCAATGTGAATTATCCATTTAATTCAAGAATATGTACTGTTTGAGTCCTGGTTCTTATAGTTGGTATCAAAGGTCAGTTTAGAGAAAAATTAGAGTTAGAATATAGTTATATTAATATCCATAAATTATTTGTGGTTTATTTTATGATTGAAATGATATTGTATTTACAGATTACCATGTTGCTTATCCTAAGCTATTTATGTGTTCACAATGTTTTTCCGCAGAGGAAACGGGGCAGCTATGTTGGGATGACATCAGGAGGAAGACAACCTTCAAAATCAGCATCATGAGATGGTTTGAATTAGAACTAAATAGTTTGTTGTAGTGATGTCAAAGTTGACTCAGGCTATAAATAGTGTTGGTATCCATGCACGAGATTAGCCAGATCAACCACATAGGAACATGTTAGTAGTAGAGAATTTCATTAGCCAACATCTCCCATCATTCAGAGGATCATCTGACAATATTCTAGCAGAAGGGTGGATTAAAGCATTGGATAAAATAGTTGATGTCATGGGGTGTTCATAACATCAAAATGTTAGTCGTTCTATTTACCATTTGGAAGGTGAAGCTGATTAGTGGTGGTCAATGGTGAAAAATACCAGGGATAGTGAGGATATGTATGCTCTTGATTGGGATTAATTCAATGGTATGTTTCTTCAGAAAATTTTTTATAACATGGTTATTCTTAGAATGGAAAAACAAATCCTGGAATTGAGGAAGGGGAATGACTCAGTGGCTACTTATGAAGAAAAATTCACTCTACTGGAAGGGTATTCTCTAAATTTCATATGAGATCTTGATAGTAAAATAAACCATTTTTACACAGGATTAAAGAAAAAGTATTAAAGGTATTTAGCTTCTCGTGAGTTCAAAAGTTATGAAAATATTGGTCGTTGTGCGGAGAAGGGGTAAATTGAGTTTTCTGATGATCAGGTGTTATTTGAAAAACAATAGTATAAGAGGTCGAGGGTGCAGGTGAAAGGGAAGAACTCTTCAGAAAAGGCTAATGATGAGAAATTTACAATTAATGTTTGTGAAAATTGTGGGAAAAAACATGATGGGGAATTTATTTTGAATTCTGATAAGTGAAACTGATGTGGTAAAATGGGACATAAGGCTCGTAATTGCACAGAAAATGATCAGGTTAATAGTATGACAAAATCGGATTTACAGTCAGCAAAATGTTTTAAGTGAAATTAAATAGGTCATTATGAAAATGAGTGTCCATCTATGAACTTAACTGAGGGAATGAAGCTAGACTACAAGCAGAAAGGGGTGGTGAAATCCTTTGTAACTATTTCAGTAGATGTTGGGCCATCAAATGAAGTAGTATCAGGTATATTGTTTGTTTTTTAGGTTATGTCAATGTGTTGTTTGATTCAAGGTCTACACATTCATTCATTTCTGAGAAGTTTTCTAGTAAATTTAGAATTCCATCACAAGATATGTATCCTGAACATATGGTAAAAACACCAGGGGGAAATTTTGAAACAAAAATAAATTATAAGAACCTTTCTGTCCTTGTGTGTTAGAAGAATCTACCTGTAAAACTTATTGTCTTTCCTCCAGTATATTTTGATGTTATTTTGGGTATGGATTTGAATTCTTTTTATTATGCTAATATTGACTGTGGAGCTTAAGAGGTTTCTCTTTAGAAAAAATTTATGTTTGTTTGCATGAATGAACCCTTGAATTTGATAACATATCGGGAAGCTGAGAAACTAGTAAAAGATGTAAATGAATATTTCCTTGAACATATTTATGAAAATAAAGGATGTGTTGAGATTAATGATGTGACAGTAGTAAATATGTACATTGATGTTTTTCCTGATGAGTTGTCTGGTATAATACCTGATCAGGAAGTTGAATTTACTGTTCACATAGTTGATGATGCTAAGCCAATTTCAAAACCCCCTTTTCAAATGGATCAAATTGAACATTTAGTATTAAATATGAAATTTCAGAAGTTATTATATAAATTTTTCATTCTACATAGCACATAATAATGGGGTTCTCATGTCTTATTTGTTAAAAAAAGATGGTTCAATGAAACTTTTCATTGATTATAGAGCATTGAATTACATCACTATTAAGAATAAGAATACTTTGCCTCAAATCAATATTTTTTTTGAACAGATCCAGGGAGCTCAGCATTTTTTGAAGATTTATGTGAGGTCGGGGTACCATCAGTTGGATGTAAAGGAAGTAGAAATTCCGAAAACCGCATTTTGTACTAGATATGGCCATTATGAATTTGTAGTTATGCCTTTTTGTTTAACCAATGCACCTGCTATATTCATGGATCTTATGAATAGAATTTTCTATGACTTCATGGAAAACATTGTTGTTATGCTCATTGATGATATTTTGGTTTATTCCAAAAATTAAAGAGGAACATGAAAGTCATTTAAGGGTTTTCTTGAAAACATTAAATGAAAAGAAACTGTTTGGTAAATTCAGCAAGTGTCAGTTTCAGTTACAAAAAATTTATTTTATTTGTCACATTGTTTCAAAAAAGGGTATAGCTATTGATCATTCTAAAAAAAAGGTTGTTGAAGAATGACCAAGACCCACAAATATAACTAAGATCCATAGTTTTATTGGTTTAGTATGTTATTACTAGAGGTTTGTTGATAATTTTGAATGGTTATCTAGACCACTGACTAAGTTAACTTGAAAAGGTGTTAAGATCCTCTGGAAAAAATAATGTGATGATTGTTTTTAGGAATTGAAAAGAAGATTGGTGAATGCTCCAATTTTGGCAATTCCTTCTAGAAATAGTGAGTTTGTTATTTACTGTGATGCTTTGTTGAAAGGACTTGTATGATTCCTTGTGCAAAATGATAAGGTTATTACTTATCCTTCACTTCAGTTGAATCCTCATGAGGTAAATTACCCTACAAATTATTTGGAATTAGATGTTGTGGTTTTTGCTTTATAAATTTGGAGGAATCATTTGTATGAAGTAAAATGTATAATATATATTTACCACAAAAGTTTTAAGTGTACATTAAATCCAAAATAATTAATAATTATATAAAGGATATGGTTTGAATTAATCAAGGAATGGGATTTCACAATTTGTTACCATCCAAAAAAGGAAAATAAAGTGGTTGGTGCTTTGAGTTGAAAAATTAATGCTTCGTTAACCATGCTATGTTCGGAACGATATCCTTCGGTTATTGATTTGATGAACTTTGGCATATAAGTTGTTGGTACAGGAAATTATTCTATTTTTTTTCAGGTGTGAGTGAAAACTTCTCTATCATACAGAATAATGAAAGCATAAAAAAAGATAGTGAGTTGTAGAAAATGGTAGATTTCATTTAGATTGATAAGTTTCCGGAATTTAACATTTATCATGATTGTGTTTTGTGGCTCAGAAAGAGATTATGTGTTCCTTGTGATTCGTAGTTGAAGAATGATTTGTTATGTGAACCTCATAGTTCTCCATTTTCAGTTCATCCCGTTAGTTCTACGATGTACAAAGATCTTTGAGAGTATTACTGGGGGATAGAATAAAATGAGATATTTATGACTTTACTATGATGTGTTTAACTTGTCAACAGGTTAAAGCAGAGCAGAAGTAACTGAATGGGATGCTTCAGTATTTACCAGTGCCTTTGTGGAAATTGGAAAATATATCTATGGACTTTTTTTGGGATTACCAAAAAAATATTGAGGTAATAATGAAATATGGGTTATTGTTGATCAGTTGACTAAATCTTCTCAATTCATTCCTATTCAAGAAACGTTGTCTCTAGACCGACATTATTAGTTATATGTTAAAGAGATAGTCAGGATGCATGGTGTTCCCCTCTCCGTTGTATCTGATTGTGACCCGAGGTTTATATATAACTTTTGGAAAGGCCGTTAGAAGTTATTAGGTACTGAATTAAATTTTAGTACTGCTTTTCATCCACAATAACATGGGTAGTTAGAACGAAAAATTTAGACAGTGGAGAATATGCTACGTGCTTCTTCAATAGATTACTAGGGATTTTGGGACCAACATTTGTCTTTGGTTTAATTTTCTTATAATAACAATTTTCATTCCAGAATACATATGGCTCCATTTGAGGCATTATATGGAAATATTATTCGAACTCCATCATTTTTTGTATGAAGTAGGTGAAAGGATATTGATGGGACTAGAAATGGTGGAGGAGATGGAAGAAACTTTTTAGTTGATTCATAATCACATGTGAATAGCTCAGAGAAGGCAGAGACGTTATGTAGATAACCGGAGGAAGGATCTATCTTTTGAGGTAGGTGATCAGGTCTTTCTCAAAGTTTCTCATTGGAAAAGTGTGATGTGATACGGTAAGAAGAGAAATTTGAGTCTGATGTTTATTATACCTTATGAAATCCTAGATAAAGTTTGATCAATTTCCTACAGAGTGGATTTACCTCCATGTTTATCCCAAGTACAACTTTTTTTTCATGTTTCAATGTTGAGAAAGAATATGCCAGATATATATCATGTTTTGATCCCAGAGGTAGTTTAGTTGGAAAAGAATCTCTATTATGAGGAACAACTGGTCCAGATTCCTAACCATAGATAGCAAGTGTTGTGGAATAAGTTAATGCATCAAGGAAACATTTTGTGGATAACCCATATTTTTGAAGAGGCAACGTGGGAATCTAAAAATTCAATGAGAGATAAATACCCCCATTTATTTTATAAGTGAAAAAATTGTGAAGACGCAATTCGAAAAATGTGGGAAGGATGTAACATCCCACGTAAATAATGAATAATACATTTAAATATTTATTAATATTTGTTAATTAAATATTAATTTTAATTTAATGGGGATTCTATTTTCGATGGATTACCCGATACACAACAACGGGTTTCTTTGAAATCTTACGTTGCAGACTAATAATATAATATTATAATTTTAAATGGTAGTTAATGCCTAATCGTTGTATTTGTTGGAATTAATAGAACTAAATACAATATTATTATAAATGTTTGTTAAATGTTTTAACATTTATCCAATAAAAGTTTGCGGCTTAAAAAATGAATGAATCTAATTTTAAGCATAAATACTCCAATATTCACTAAAAAGTCGATTTACTGGCTTTTGATGGAGAACCCTCTTTAAATATATTTTTGGTAATTTTCATGTATTCTATTTGACAAAATAAAATTCTTCTTTAGATTTGGGACATTAAAATTTACTTTGGGTAAATTTTTGGTATTTTTCTGATAAAATTCATTTTTAATGAATAGTGAATCACACTATATTTTAATTCAAAAGTGACTTTAAATATAATTTATTTATAGGGATATATTACATTTTTAATTGGTTTTAAAGTTTAATTAGAAAATATTTTTAGCATTTAATCCAATTTTGGTCAATGGAATTAATTTCACTTTGAAATTAGACATAAACAAGTATCAATCTTTTAATATTTATTATTTCATAAAAACACGGTTTTTGTTTTGACAACATGAATTAATTTTAAATTTATTAATGAATCTTCTATATTTTTAATTTGGTAAAATTTCCATAATTTTTGAATTAGAAATATAAAATATAGCTAAGGCTGAATTTTTGGTAGTTTTCAAAAAAACGTCAATTTTTTATGAAGAGTGAATCCACTAAGTAGCAGTTAAAGACTGACATTTTCATTATAATGAAATTTTACCACTTCTGTTGATTGAATTTAGAAAAACAAACATACATGTTTTTTATTAGTAAGTAAAATTTGGTTCAATAAGATGAAAAAAATTGTTGGTGAATTGTAACTTTTGACTTTTATTTACCGCGGTTAAAGGTATATAGAGTAATTCAAGTTAAATAGAATATCATAATAATAAAAAATTATATTATAACTTTTCCTAAACTTATTTTATGATTTATTTACGAACATGGGAATCATTGGTTCGATTTGGGGACCCATGGAGCCACATGGAAGTGATAATGACACTTTATTTTAATTAACATAAAGGCAAAAATGACCTAAACAAATATCTTTTAGTAAATTAATTTTTACTTGGGGTTATAAAAGCTATAATTTAGACTATAAATATTCATTGTAAATATAAATATATTTCCTACATCACGGTATTTTTTTATAATTTTTAGACATCAAATAAATTAAATTATTTATGACACAATAATGATGCAGTGTTTACCTCATTAATAATTGATTTAAATAAATAAGATTATAAATATTAAAACAATATCCAAAACATATAAAATTCTTATTGTATGATTTTATTTCAACCATGAGTCGTCATATCTTTTACTTTAATTAGATTTGGAACTTTATAAACCGAATATCATTATATAATAAACATATATTTTTACACTTTCCTAAAGAGCCCCTCCTCTCCCATATAAAAATCCCTCAATTCTTACTCATTCTTCACACCTCTCAATCCCCATGTCTCGTCCAAAATGTGAACAAATAAGCTCTCATGATCCATGTCCTACTCATTGAAGGCTTACCATAGTCATAAGGCACTTCAAGAATTCTTTTTTGGTTCAATCCAAAGGGAGTTACCCAAATAAAATTTAATGATTTCTCTTAACTTCTTATCAATTATTTTACTTTTCAAACCCCTAAACTCTTTTTATTACATTATTTTATAACAAAACCAGTATAATAAATATACTATAATTTTATAATGAGATGTATTTGAACTAAATTTACATACACCTCCATCTAATGGGTAATGAACATACTGTTTCTGTGGATGGAAAACTAATGCCTCACGAAATGATGGTTGTTCGATTGTCTCATACCGCCTCTCATGGTTCCCATTAAGATGGAACTATATATATATATATATGATAAATAATATGGCTATTTTTTCCTTATGCTTCTGTATTTATCATTTATATCCTACCTATATGGTTTCTATAATTGGTAAATGCGATAATTTCATTTCCGGAACTGCGGACTACGGCCCCTTCAAAGTGATATGACTCGTTAATGCCATATGTGGGACATATAAAGGATAGATTTAATGATATTATATATGATATAATAATTAAATTATAATATAACTATGTATATTTATGTTTTAATTTCATTAAAATATGAAATAGATATGAAACTAGCATTCATGCATACGTACGACATACCGTCTCCATGAATGGTTCATTTCATTTCTTAACTCCAAATGTTATGTATTATTATAAATACATGTATATAATGGATATATAGGATATATATGATATCTAAATCAGGAATATAATTCTTAATATAATGATATTTTGACCATGTGAACAACATATAATTATAAGATGTCCATTTTTGACTTAAGTACCAAATATCGACAAAACAACCATTATTTACGTAAATGATTAAATAATGTTTATAACATGGTAATAAATTATATAAAAGGAATAATAATCATTAAAAAGTTTCTTTATAAATTAGAAATTAACATTATTTTATTATTCAGGAGATTGAAGAACGAATGGGTCAAGTCGGACACGAGGTAAGGGACTTCGTCCCAATCTCCATTCATTGAGGCATATTTTGTTTTATACATGAATTTCATTTATACACTATATAAACCCCTTTGACATTTAATTTCATTCAAAGGGAATCTTATTATATGAAGCGTTTTACTAAATTAACAAATAGATGGTTTTTAACGTAAGTAGTGACAACAACCTTTTTCCACCACCGTGAGTATTATTTGATCTTTGACTGCCTTAACATGCCATAGTGTTTTTTATGAGGAAAATAAATACCATTTACTTTTTATGTATTTTGGTATTGAACATGGTTTTTATAATGGATTTTTTATGTAAATATATTTAACTGATATATTTTGATTTAAATGTGGAAATTTCATCTATCCATTATGTTTGTTTTATGTGTTATAAATACGTTATTGTTCTTGGGAATTATTTACGTATACGGGTGGTTTCGTGATAAACCTTGGGTGGGTGAGCCTGAGATAGCTCTCCAATGCATTGGGTAACATGACAGAGGTAAACGTGGATGTTTCTCCTAAGAGATTTAGGGAATATAATCTGATGGGTATTCCAATATAACTCCCAATTTAGTTGTGATAGCTACATTGTAAGTATGATATAAATTCCATATGTAACTTTATGATTTGTGATTACTATGGGTAATTCATAAATCTTATATTTCATGAGGATGTAAATGATTTTATGTTTTGTATGTATTTATGGACTAATGATTTCATTATTATTTTATAACCCATATAGAGGTTTTTATGCTCATCCCATTTTTTTGAAATGTTTTTAGTAGGACTTAAAGATGATTAGGGTCAAGGATGATATCAAAGAAAATTATTGTTGTCTTAAACATGGATCTAGACAGAACACTTTTTTTCAAGAGTTTTTATTTTATGAAAAAAATATATACTGAGTAGAATTTCTTAAATTTAATATTCATGTTGTAATGAAAATTTTATGACCTAATTCCTCAAAACTCTATACGTAAAAAGATTCTCAATGTGAATTATCCATTTAATTCAAGAATACAAAATGTTTATGGTTGGGTTCTTAAAGGGACACCCCATGGATTCAATCTCCTGTTTGATTTTTATGGTTTTTTGTTCTATATTATCTTGTTTTCCACTTCTCGTATTGTTATGATAGAGATAATGATTATATGATTACCTGATATGCATGTGTTTCAAATATTAAAAGTTTGACCAAGGATAATTGTCTGTGAAAGATTCCCGAGGTTGGGTTATTTATGTATTTGGTTTTCATATTGATCTAAAGGTATTGACTATGAGAGCTTCCGAGTGGTCATAGAACGGCAAGGTTACACTGTGAGAGCTACCGAGATGGTCATCATTAAATGAAGGTTGGATTCTATGTCATTTATTGTGAGAGCTTCCTAGTGGTCATTATAATTTATTGTCTCTACACAAACCAATGGGCTATTTACCATGAGAGTTGATCAGGTTTTCATCAATAAGGTTTAGTGATATGTATGAGAAAAGGGGTTAGACTATGTGAGATTTCACAGAGAGTAATTATTTATTGAATAAATGATATGTTAAACTAGTGGGGTTATACTAT
This sequence comes from Viscum album, assembly GCA_963277665.1. NCBI lineage: Eukaryota > Viridiplantae > Streptophyta > Magnoliopsida > Santalales > Viscaceae > Viscum > Viscum album. Next base: position 268,506,808 of record OY728142.1, on the reverse strand, counting down.
GAGATCATTCCAAGATGGTTTATTTTGAATTATTGAATTTTTGTGAAGAGTCTTAGATGACAAAGAAAAATCTTGGACTTTGTCTTACATGATTTTTTAATGGTCTTTTGAGACGTATCATTGTTTTATTACACAGAGGCATTCCAATACTAATATATGTAAATGAATGTAATTGAAAACTATAAGATTGTTTACATTTGAGTACTTATTAGTTTATTGAATTATTTTTCACATTTCCTACTATATATATTCACTGACCGTTTGGAATAGATCATTTTTTTGTCACCTACAGGGATTTCTCTAGCACCCTGTTTGGGTCATTCTTTTTGAACCAAATAGATTATATGGTTAAATGTATAGATAAGGGAAATAACCCTTCTTCATTAGGTACTTGACTATTGTTGGATCTGGAGACCATGGGAGCAATATGATTATTCAGATGTTGTTGGAGTTTACTGCTTTATGGTACTTTAGTTTTAGTATTGTATTTCCATCACTGTGACATGTTTGGTTGCTTTACTAGGCATATGTAGCATGTATAATGTATATATGTCCTCCAGTTTTTTCATTACTATCATTCTTCTACTATTTACTCTTGTTTCATGGTATTATTTCTTCAGCTGCTAGTTACTATTTTTTCCACTGTGTTACTATGACAATGAGGGCATAGTTACTCCACAATCACACCCAAGGCCCTCGCTACTAGTCAACTACCTATAGCATTCGAGGAAATGTTCTTGAGGCCATGTGACCAACTAGGTATGGGGTTGTTTTGGGAAGCACCCACATACAATAAATTACACCTAAAATAGTTTGAGGGTGTGAACAATATAAAAGATTGGTGGCCTTTTATAATTGTGATGATTGTAATAGTTACAGTGTTTTAAAAAGGTTCAATTCTACCCATGGTTTCATCATGTTAATGCCTCCAAAATGGTTTATTATCAAACCTAGAAGTTATAAGGCTTAAATATTTCCACAAAATTGGTGTTTTTCAAGTTGTTAGGTCATTTATTACCCTTATCTTCATAGTTTAATATCCATGTAAATGATTTTTTTATTTCCAACATGGAAAATAATTTTACATATTTTTACTACACATTTTGGTAAAAAAAATAATATGTAGTTATTTATAAATTTTAAATTATATTGATTCCAAATATTTAATAAGTATCTAAATATTCGATTATCATAATTTGAAAAAATTAATTTAATATTAATCGCATATATTTGATGATAAAGAGAGTTTTTTTAAGAGAAAATGATCTAATGTTTGCAAAGTTTTATATCAAATTTCAACATTAAATTAATTACTATAACAAAAATAGAATTAATAGTTGTCTAATTGAATAAATTATACATTGAAATTAATATAAAATAAAATTTTCTATATTAATAAATTTAATGAAATTGTAGTTTCAATTTAAAATGCATTATTTTAACTATTCACTAAAAAATGAATATCTTCAATAAAATCACAATATTCCACCCTAATATAAAATTTTATTTATGAATTCATAAATTAATTTTTTTTAAAAATAATTTTAGTAATGTTTAAATAATAATTTTATTATTTTTCAAGAAAATTCATAAAAAACATTTTTTTAGAAAATAGTATTTTTAAACATATAAATATTATGAAGACTATTTATTTAATTATGAATATTATTTCTTTATATTACACCATTATATGTAAAATTAAAAAAAAATATGAAAATTTATATTGTTATGATTAATTTTTAGGTCATAAGTATTATGTTTAAATAGTTGTATTAATAATGTATCATGGATTTGTTAAAACTCGGTGTTTTGTGTAATGCAAGCAAAGAAAGTGCTGCATGCAACATAATCATGACACGGTGTTTCACATAATGAAAGAAATAAAATAATTTTAATTCAATTGAAAACAAATAATTCATAAAATTTAATATTGTCACAGAAATGAAATAAAATAAATAATTTTTGATTTTACATATGTCTCCAAAAAATCAAAGAGATACTCGAAATCCATTACTATTAGTATCAACTTACATTGTACTTTTTTTAACCTAATCTATAATAAATATTAGTTTCTTATAGATATATAATATAAACATACTTATATATATCATTAAATATATTATTTACTTATTTCCTTTTATTATCCATTTCATAGCAATTTCAAGTTAACGTCACTTTATGGGTAATAACTGATTTGTTTTCATAGATGTTTTTATTTTTTATTTTCATTTATATTATATTAATCACGGTTAAATCAACTATATATAATTAATAATTATATAATTTTCACATTTATACAACATTTAAAATTTTTATACCAATCATGAAAGTTGGTTTTGAGAAATGAAGTATTTTATAAACATAGAGATGGTAGGTCATACATATACATGGTTAAAGATTCAGTTTTTCATCGATCCTTATGTAACGAAGGTAAGTAATATTTTATCTTTAAATATTCACAAAAATAACAGAAATAACATATTATTTTGTTAAATATAATTATACATATCATTCATGTGTTTTAGTGCTTAGAATAGAGTACAGGATCACTTTGTGAAGGGGGAAGTCCACTACTACATGAATTATGTTATCATCTTTCAGTTAGTGAAAATGTAAGACAGAAAATGATATATTATATTTTTAGAATTATAAAATTTTCATGAATATAATAATTACGTAATTTATATCATATATCTATTTATATATTAACACTATTTTTATTTACTACTATGTAAAGCATTAGTGAAAACGCATCACATCGATTCACGAGACGGTAGTCTACCGCACACAAAAACAACTATATCATATACCCTATGAAATGGATGTAAAAAGTGCATATAATATATAATGATTATAGAGGTATAATAATTTTTCTAGTATCATATGTTTACATTATATCCATCATCATATGCAACAGTGAGAGCTGGTAAAGGAAAAAATTGAATTACATCGGTTTATGAGGCCATGGTCCATAGTACACATGAATGATGATTTAATAACCCATTTGATTGAATTGGAAGTTATTTGAGGTCATTATCTTGACATAAAAACATTTCATTTGATGGAAGATACTGAGGTTATTACGTCAATGTTTTATAATAATAATTGAATGATATTAAGGGAGAAAAAAATGATCATTGATGAATATTACCTCTCTTCATGTACCATCTTATGGTTTTCACCAAAATCTAAAAATGGAACGATTTATACACAAATAAAGGAATATAAGTTGATAATATGTAATTTGGGAAGTGATTTGAGATGTTAATTGATGAACAAAAATGGTTGGATTATGTGAAGAGGATGTGAGTGGGGGTGTCCTTTCATAAGTGAGGTGAGTGTCACAGTGGCAATGTTTTTAAAGAAACATTTACCCCAATGTTTTCAGGTCAAAATGATCTAATAATAGACCATTATTGATAATATAAGTTATAAAGACGATATATTTCCATCTAATTTGTGTTAGATAAGTACTGTGTTATTTTTTTAAACCTTATCAAATTTTGATTAACCCCTAGTAAAACCATTTCTACCTTAACCACAATAGATAATTTTTACACCCTATAATATTCATTTTTGTCAAGAATGATGTCAAAATTATTTTTATAATATAAATTAATTTTATTAAAAATATTTAATCGATTATTCAATATTCTATTCACCTAAGTGGGTAATGTTTATTTAAAAATATTCCTACAAACGTGATGAGAAAAAGGGGTTTGAAAAAGGATATGTTTAAAATATTACAATATTTTTTTAAAAATATTATTGACCTAATTTTAAATTAATATCAATTTTAAATATAATTTATTCGTATATATTATCTAAAAGAGAAGGTAGTTTTTGATTAAAATTCAGTATTTTTAACTATTTTTCAAAAATTTAATATTTTAATAAATTTCTAAAAAAATTAACCATAATATATATTTTAAATCATTGTCTGTAAGAATAATTTTATTTTTTCAAAAAAAATTCAAACGTATAAAAACATTAATTTAAAACAAAACATATAGACAGAATAAAAAAGTGGGGTTTTGAGAAGTGTATTTTCATCAAGAAAAAGATATTTTTTTATTAACTCTCTATATAATAATAGTGATTGTCCAAATATAAATAAGAATTAATAAAAATTTATAATATACAATTCACTAAAAACATTCGTCATTATGGATTATTTTAATTAAATAAAATGGAGAAACATTATGATCTTGAAAAATGTTTTGAGAAGAAAAAACCCATTTTTTGAACCCAAAATAATCTTATAATGAAAACCAATATAATGTTAATTAAATTTTAATTATGTGTATTAAATAATAATAATGATTAATTATTATACATTAACAAATAATTGTACATTGAAATAACTTAATTTATTGAATGAAACTGTTGTTTGGCAAAAAAATAGGTATTTTTACTATTCACTGAAAAAAATATATTTGTTGAATAAAACCCAGAATTTCAGCATTGGTCAATTTAGATATTATGGTTCCATAAATGAATTTAATTTCCTAGAATCAAATTTCTAAAAATTATATACATAAATTTTATAAAAAAAATTATGTTGAAAACATATTTTTAATGAATAAACTTAATTTAATAAAAACTGATTGATTAATAACTAAAAATTTGTAAATAAATATATATTTTGTATGAAATTTATATTTATATTTCATCAACTATATAATAATATTAATACCCTCTTATTTTAAATCTATATTATAACAATATTATTTTATATATTATTAGATCATGGTTCACTAAACCTTGGTGTTGCATTCCATGCACGCTATCGAAGAAACTCATTGTTTTGTGTTTGGAAAGATATACAAAATTGTAAATTACTTTTTTTTAAAATAATAGAATATTTAGATGATAAATTCTCTAAAACACCTTAAATTAATTTTCCCCTCCAAATAAATCTAAATCAATAATGTTTTAACATCTATAAAATCCTTCATATAAATACACATTGTATAAATGGTTAATAAAAATTTCCTTTTGAAAAAGAGAAAGGCATTTATGGAAGTCATAAGAATAACAAACAATATGTTTCCAAATAGAATAATATAAGTGGGATGTGAATACATGGAAATAAAACTTTAAACAAAGACCCATATATTGATTGAGAGTGATAGATAACATAGTCAGGATAAAGTTTAAACCATAAAACTTTATTCAAAAGAGGCATGAAAAAGGACATTGATATCATAAAAAAATGATAATGAATGACACCATTTTAATTTAAGAACATTTTACATTTTTTGAACAATTTTCATTAGAATATATATTTTATTTATTTCATTCTATTTCATATGCACAATCTCATCCATTGGTTGGCCCTTAGTCAATTACAACTTTATCCCTTACTCTAGGAAATAAATTGTATTTTTTGTGTGCTTAAGCACTAACAGATCATAAGATCTATAAATATAAATATAATTCACTCTATATATATTTAATTATCATCATAAACAAATTTCTATCACTGTTTATCCAATGTTAATAAATCATTATATGTTGAAGTAATACATTAATATCTAAACCCTCACCCAAAGTTCAACTTAATCCATTTCAAAAAATGATTAGATATCCATCAAAAAATATTAAGTCCATGACCTTATAAATATAGTCAATAGGGTTCTCAAAATTAAATTAACATTAATCTCCCATATATCATAAAGTGTCTATTGATTTTTACACACCAAAAAAATGAATTCCTTCATCATGAATTATCTTCAAACATGATAATATCCAGAATTAACAAAAAAACCAAATTCAAAAAAAATATTCTTCTTTATTCTTTAAATAGATTATTGTATATAATCCTTAAATCCAAAAATTATTTAAACTACATTAATGATATCATAAACCACATTGTCAACCAAACCTTAATCATTTTTAAGGTCATTAATACTATCAAATTTACTTTATCTATATTAATTATCCCATTATCCACATTAAACAACATTTTATCAACCTTATTAACATATTAAGGAATATATTCCCTTAATCATGTGGTTTCCATAAAAAATTACCCTTCCATTAAGTCAATATTCTTTTTTATTAGTTCTCTTCAACATATTATTTCATTTTTAAAATGATAAAATTGAAATGAACAAACATGAAATGATTAATGACTCACAAAACATAATCCTTGAATTATAATACATTAATAGTTCAATCATTCCACCTCATCCATAAGAAATTAACTTGGATTTTTATCTTATTCTTTAATAACTATTTTCTTTCATTTTTCATTCATGTTATCTTCATTATCTATATAAAACCATTACACATACAACTATACTGATTCTCTTCATAAATATTCCCTTAAGAATCATTTATCATAATGATCATAGTTTCTAAATTTAAAACATTCAACAATCTATGATATGATAGGAAGACCATTATTCTCATCTATTTCATTATCCAATCATTTCATTTTCCCCTTTGAATACATTCTTCATTTCCTTATTTTCCACACTCATGCATCATACCTTCCCTCTAAGACACTACATTGAGTGATTCTTCACACATTATCGAAATATTGTATATTTAATAATCATTATCCCATGGTCTTCATTACCCGAATGCTTAGAGAATTCTATTATTATATAATTTGGTGAGATTTAGAGTCAGTTGAGGTGCATGTTGTTAACCATGTTCTAAGGTAACTAATTATTGATAATCACATTATCCATCACTACAGTCATCATCTCATTTATATTCTCTTCACGAAATATTTCAGTCACATTGAATGTTATCCTTGTTTCTTTTGGTTCTAACCATTTAATAAAACCCAAAAACATAGTGTGGGAAATATTAATCATTGTGTAAAAATAAATAATCATGAAAAGTAACTTATAAGATTTCTAAATTAATACCCTTTATTTTAATTCAATGAAACTATAGTATTAGCCTAGGTTATTTATGATCAACATCTTTTTAAATCATTCATGATGGTTCAAAAATGGTGTCTAGATTTCTAAAGTATATCCTACTGAAGTGTCAAACATGTTTTGTAGTATGGCCTATTCTCATGCACAAGGTAGTGATCATGTCCATCACAATAATCCCTTTTCAGTGTTATTAATCCTAGGTACATCTATTCTAGAGGCACATCTCGTTGTAGTATACAGAAAGGGATGTAATTTCATGGAAATAACCATCTCTATCAATTACAAAAATCCCTATACATTTTCCTAAACATTGAATCAACCTTAGACATATCCGTAGACACATCCCAAGGAATATATTTAAAAATATCCCATCAAATATCACAAATAATTTCCCATCCTAGTTTCCAAAGGATAACTAAATCAATCCTCTCATACAAACTATATAATCTGTGACATTAGATACATGGATAAATCATATTTTTAAAGAAATATTCATTATATTACACAAACACGCGCATGAGGACCATAATAGTTTAGTTCATTTGGATAAATTGAACACAATATTCAAAATTCCTGAAATTTTGTAAATTTATCCCATAGTGATCATCCCATTTAATACTCCACCATAAAACTGTTGTTCGTAACCTAGGGAATGAAAAAATAAGACATGTTAACTCATATTCTTCATAAGGGTAAAAATGGAGTTATATAATCATAACATGAACATAAGTGGATATGATCATGAGAATAACATTTGAAAACCATACCCTATATATCAAAGATAATAATATTATGTAATGTAATAAAGATTGGATGTTCATAAGACATGAATCATAAGGGGATCAAAGAAAATGATCCATGACATAATTACATCGGTATAAGACATATATTTTTGGAATACAAATTAGTATATAAAATCATTTAAATATTATTAATTTACAATTTCCAGGTATATCATAGTGTAACAGTTTCACTCACAAAAACATCATAGTATTCATAGTTCACTACTAAGACCATCAGATAGGAAAAAGTCCCTTACTGAACTAAGTTCACTCCTTATTCTATTATTGTCTATCTGTTTTCATATACATAATTATCTAATCCATTTTAGGGAGATATAATTCCCACCCATATCATAACGAAAACCATATTTTGGTGTTTTATAAGATCATAAAAAATCCATCATATCATAACCTATGAAATGAAATGGGTCTGATATCCTTTTAATTATATAATAACTATTATAAAAGATTAAGGTTTCATAATTATCTCCTTATTGCATCACATAATGACACATGGAAAAATGGGAGGCTTCATACGAATTTTATCATGGTAGAATCAACGGAGAAGATATGGGTATCATAAATGTCATTCCATTATAAACATAACCCATTAAGAGAAATACTAAAAACAGTATCCTTGGATCATATCCCTAGTGAGGCGTAAGTAACGTCGATTGATGCCAAATTATATGGAAAATGATTTTAAAATATCACTCCGATAATATCTTTAGGAAAATATTTTTTTATGATAATCTATTTTTTAAAATAAATTATTTTAAAAATCTTTTTCATGGAACTTTAACATTTAAAATTATAATGGAATCCTTAAGGAATAATTAAAAACATTTTTTTGAGGATAATATCCTTTAAAATTTGAAAAAAAACATTATAAAACATTTTTCTAGAAAAAAATATTATCTAAAAAAATACATGTAAATGTTTAAAGGGACCGTAAAATAAATAATTGTCATGACGATCTGAAGTTTCAATCATGTTATACATGTTAAAACAATTATTCCTTTCACATTTGTTTGTAAAATCCATGTGCACCTTATTATCATAAATAAATGATGAATCCTTTAAAATAATTGAAAAACATTAAAAAATGTGAAAAAATGTCATTTAAAATTTATTGTTGAATAGTAAAACATTTTTTAACACATTTTTATTGAAACATGGTTTTAAATGAATATGGATTTTATGACTGAAGAGAGAAATGAAGTTAGATTTTACTAAAAAAATTACATCAATAATTTTAAGTGAAAAAGTGTTGAAATGGTACTATTACCTAAAAATAGAATGAAAAATGAAACTAAAATAGAAATTATGATTTTATTTATATATTTATCAAAATAGTTTTCCATCATATACATAATAATAATCAATATCATTAAATGATGATATTTTAACATAAAATAATTACCACTATGGTAACTTTGAATAATAATCCCCATGAAAAAATACAATAAAATGAATCATAAAATAATGATAAATAAATTCATTTTATTACAAGTAAAATTGTTTTCATATACACCTCATGAAATAATAAATGTATATAACATAACATACATTTCAAGGAATGTATATTGAGGAAAAAATCACTGATTGTTATTGTAACTATTGAACCATAAACCCCTTGAAAGAGAGATCCTAAAATTAAAATAAATATACTAAAAATTTATTAAAAGCTTAAAAAATAATTTCATGACTAGTATATACACCACAAAATAGAAATTGGTTGTGAATGTGGAATTTCGCTCACTGAAGTAAAAACTGAGACATAAATCACTTATAGATTTTGTAATATTTTGAATTATAAGCCCAAATAATGTATATAATCGAATAAATCATTAAATATAATGTAATGGAATATTTTAATTTTATAAAATCTAAAATAGTGATTATGTACACCACTAAAAAAGATTATTGGTGATTTTTCATATGAGTACTAGAAATAAAAGAGAGATAAGAAATCCCTTACCGTAAGTCGAGACTTCCTTTGTACTAATTTAAACCTTATGTGTAATAAATATTTGTTTATTATAAATATTTTATAAAACTATAATTATATATATCATAACATTTATGTTTTTATTATGTCCTATTTTACCAATTTTTTAATAATTCCTTGTTAATGTCACATTTCGAGTAATAATAGATTTCTTTTTTGTATATGTTTTCAATTTTTATTTCATTTCCTCTTGCTTGGTCATGGTTCCATAATCTCTAAAATATTAATCATGAAATATATATAATATTTGTAAATTATTCAATATATTAATAATAAACATCAATGATAGTTTTGATAAATCATGTAATTTATGATCATAGAGACGACTTACCAGACATACACATGAGTAACATTTCCACTTTTAAACGATCATTATGGAAGGAGATAAGTTGTATTTTATATTTAAATAATGATAATAATATAATATGTAATATATTATTTATTTATGTAAACATATTTACATATATATATTTACATATTATATATTTATATACACTTATACATATCATCCATGTTGTGTGGAAATGAAAATATTGTCTTACATAATTTTAGGAATTTGGTAGTCCACACATGCATGAACAATGTTATCATATTTTAGTGAGAGAAAATGTTAGAAAAAATGATTTTTTATCTTATGATAATGATATATACATCGTGAATATAATAATTATTTAATTTTTATTATAATTATTTATTAAATTTATACTTATTATCTTCCATGTAACTTGTTATAAAAAATGAATTACATCTCTTCACGAGATAATAGTCTTTCGTAACCACAAAATATGTTATCGTTTATTTTATAGAGTGGAAAGAAAAAAATTTATGTATGATATAATGACTAAATAAGTATAATAATTTTATATTTTTAGCATATATAATTTATATCCATCATCATACTCATCTAAGTTAAGTGGAAATAGAAAAATAAATGACATTGTTTTGCTATATGGTTGATCATCGTACAAACAAACGATGAACTTATAACACATTTGAATGAAGTGGTGATGTTTTTAAGTCATTTCTATAAAATAAAAACATAATACTATCTATAAGATGCTAATTTAATTACATAATCAAGGTGTAATAATAATTTAATGAGGTGGTGGAAGAAACACATAAATGATTATTGATGAACGTTACCTCCTCTTTGGGTATCCTCTTTTTTTTTAACTAAAATCCTTATATTGTCATATTTATCTCCATAATAATGCATATATAATAATATGAGTGAATTTTTTATTCTATATTTGAAGGTATATTCCAAAAATAAATTATGGAGTTAATTTGAGGTGAGATGGGGTGGCCATTTATAAGTTATGTGAGTGGCACACATATCATTATTTTTAAAGAAATAATTACACCCCAATATTTTTATGTAAAAAGGCACCAATAATGAACCATTTTAGATTCTTGAAGTTATAAAGAAAAAATTTGTTCATAAAATATGTTTTTAAAATTTTTAGTTTATTTTTAACCCTAATCTATTTAGTTTGACCCCTGGAAAACCCATTTTTACATTAGCATTGGTAAATATATATTTTTTATTTTTACTATTCATTTCGGTCGATAATTATGTTCACATTATTTGATAATATAAATTTTCATATTTCATATATTTAATCCTTAATTAAAAATTCAAAGCATTTAATGTGAGACATAATTTAAAAATAATCTTGTATTTGTTATTAGAAAGTGGGGTTTTAATGATAAAATATTCAGAAGATTAAATTGTTTTTTATATCCAATTTCCAAATAAAATCAATTAAATTGACCTAATTTGGACATATAAAAAAATTAACTAATTTTACATTATAAACAATTTAAAATATAATTTATCATTATAAATAATTTAAATAAAATGAAACTTTTCAATTTAAATTCAGTATTTATCATTATTCCACAAACAAATATTCCTTTATAAAAATTATAAATATTTCAATATAATATAATTTTTACCCAATAATTCTAAAAATAAAGATTATTTGTTAAATTAAAATTTTCAAATTCTTAAAAAAATTAAATTTAAAACAAAACACGTAGACGCAATGAAAAATATGGTTTTCAAGAAGCGTATCTTTTTGAAGCACAAGATGATTTTATAATAACATTCATAGTTATTATAGTCACTGTGTGTATTTGTATTTATATTTAATAACATGTAATATATAAATTTATTTTAAAAAATTCCTCATTATAGATTATTATAATCTATGAAAATGGATAAACATTATGCACTATAAAATATATTTCATAAATTGTTTTAAAAAAAACAAAAAATAAACCTATATTAAAATTCAATATAAATTTGATTAAAAAGTTTATTTATGCGATGAAATATTAATATATATTAATTATGTTACATTAAAACAAAATTGTTATTTTATATTTCATATATTTTTTAAAATCAATGATTATATAAAAAAAGCTGGTATTATTTTCTATTCACTGAAAAATTAATGTTTTTCAAAAAAATACCCAAAATATCAACACAAGTCTATTTATACATGATTATTTATAATTTTAAATTAATTTTATCAAATAATTTATCTAAAACACTAATAAATTTAAATATAATATTATCTCATTAATATCAAATTAATCAATTTTTATGAAGACATATCATGGAGTAATATAATTACATTACTGACAATTTCTTGATTATTAACTAAATGTTTATTAATAAAGTTATATTTCGTAATGTAGTAAATAATATTTGAAATTAAATATTTAATGTATATATTTTAATGTAAATATTTAAAATAATATTATTTTATGGTTCACTGAATCTTGGCGTCGAGTGTCATGCACGCTATCAAAGAAACTCATTGTTTTGTGTAATTTAGCAAATCCAAAATTTTAAATTATTTTGGAAAAAATATTTCAAAAAATCTCATGGTGTTACATACATGGATATAAAATATATAATGTAATTAAAATAAAATTTACTGCAATAATATAATAAAAAATTATATTTTAGACATTTCAATCATTGGTTTTTACAATTACATGAGTAAGTAAAATTTTCTACAGTCATTCAAAAACATTAATTTTCCTTTTTCATTGGCCCCTACCCTTGGTTGTGATATTAATTACTAGAATAATCAAATATTGAGGAAAATTATCACCATTATAAGATAATAACTCTAATGGTAGTAATACTATAATTAAAAAAACTAAGAAAAACGTGTGAATTTTAATCTAAAAACATATAACTTATTTCATACCAAGAATATCTTGTATTAAATTTATTTTCTATTTATTATTACACATAACAACATTTCCCATTGTTCTAAAAATCAGGTTCTCATAAATTTTATCACATCTATGGTGATAAACAAATTCACTACGTGTGTGAGCTAATTCAATTCCAATTTCTTTTTTGAGAACCATCCTTCAACTATCACACCATTTCGTTTTTGTCCAAAAAATTATCTCTATTAAAATTAAAAAATTAATTGATAGAAAAAATGATAACAAAATTAATTAAGTAATAGTAGATAAAATGATGATAATAAATTATGACAATTTTATGCAATGTTTCTCCTATGTGATACACATTTTCAACTAAAATGACACTTATATATTTAAAACACACACTTTGAGGCATACCAATCACATCGTGTGTCAAATTGATATGCGATCAATTTTTACACATCATAAATTGATTATCATCATTTTAATAATTATTGAAAATAATCCAAACTCATTAGCTATGTTTTAGCTAGTGACATACATTATAAACTCAGATAAATCCTTTATAATGAAAAATCACAAGACTAATATCGGTTACATCATGTGTCAATTTATGTGTGGTCAATTATTATAAAAAAATTGATTTATGGACTATTTTCTTAATATTTCGAAATAATAAAATCTTGTTATCATGTAATTGGCTATTTTAAGCGTGTTTTAAACTATAATCTAACTTTCGATATGAAAACAAACACATTGAGTTATATCAACTATATTATGTGTCAAACTGATATGTGGTCAATTCCTTGATGGAATAAAAATAAATTACAGAACATTTTTTTACAGTTGATAAAAAATATATATCATTTGATAGATTTGGGTGATGTGACATGTATTTTTACTAAAATAGAACTTTTTTTATAGAAACCACACACTTCAAGTCATACCGAGCTCATCGGGTGTCATATTTATGTGTGGTCAATTCCTACATGTCATAAATGAATAATTGATCATTTTCATGATGATTGAAAACTATCTAGTTTTTTATTGGTTTTTGGTTACTTGATGAGTGTCATAATCTAAAATGAATCTTTTTGTAGAAATCATGCACTTTAGGTCATACCGGTTAAATCATGTGTCAGATTGACATGTTCTCAAATACCACATGTCAAAAATTAATTATAGATACTTTTAATAAATATTTAAAATAATGTTAACACATCTTTATATTTTGGATATGTGATGTGTTATAAAATAAAAATACACATCTATATTGAAAACACATAATTCTAGTCATATCAACCACATCATGTGGCAGATTGGTGAGCAAAAAATTCATATGTATGAAAAATGTATTATGGATTATTTTCCTAAATATTATAAACTATATGAGTTATTTTTTTAGTTTTTACTTTGTGATGACCATTTTAAACTAAAATGAAACATTTTTTTTATTGAAAATAGGCAATTAAAGTCATACAAATCACATCAGGTTTCAGATTGATGTGTGGCCAATTTTCATATATCATAAATTAATTATCAATCATTTTCAAACTATTTGAAAAACATTGACCTCACATTCATTATTTTGGTAATGTGAACTTCCTTTCATACTAAAATGAATGTTTTATATTGAAAATACCTATTTCGAGTCATATATACCAAATATTTTGTTAGATTGGTGTGTGGTCAATTCCTACATGTAAAAAATTTAACTATAAATAATTTCCAATATTTTGAAGAAAATATGAGATCATTTAATTAGTGTTGGATATGTGACACTCATATTAATATAAATTGAATCGTTTATATTAAAAACATACACTTCGAGTCCTACAGATCACATCATATTTCAAATTGATGTTTGGTTGATTCTTAAACATCCCAAACGAATTATGGATAATATTACTAAGTTATGAATACGGTTAGAGCTCATTTTTCCAATTATGGTGGTGAAAAATTCATTTCAAAATGAAATTCCACTTTTATACTGAAATCAATTACATAATGTCATATAGACCACACTATTCATCAGATTGGAAAGTGAACAATTACTACCCATGTTAAGTGAATTATGGATTGTTTTTCTAAATTTTAAAAACAATATGATCTCATTTTATCTATTTTGGACGTATGAATTGTTTTTTTAATGGAAATTCAATATTGAAAACATTTACTTATAGTCATACTAACCACATCATGTGTCAGATTGACTTTAAGATCTATAATTCCACTATAAGGTATTTTCATGATTATGTCTTAATTTATGTCCTTGTTTATGGTTAATGAAATGTTTTCTCAAGTCGTTTTGAAACCGATAGGGTTTTTTGGGGGTTTTGGACGTAAAAAAGGAAAAAATGGGGTTTTCTAGGAAAGACGCATGGTTTCCACATGATTTGGAAAACCATGTGAGGGGAGACCATGCTTGAAGTGGAAATCTACACAGTTTGAATAGGGTATCGAAAACCATGAAAGAGAGAGGGGATACGATCAGTACCCTCTCCACAGTTTTCGCACGGTTTCAAAAACCGTGTGTGTAAATCATACGGCCTGGAATCTTCTAAAAAATTACAAAAAATCTAATACGGGATTTCTTATACAACTCATGATTTTTCATCATTCTTCCTTCTTTATACCTAGTGACACACCAAAAGCTCCAAGATCATCCAAGGATCAATATACCTCATCTTAGGGCCTTTTAGAGAGTCTTTGGTTGCAGATAAGAGATCCTAGGTAAAGCATTAGGGGTTGGTTGAATCGGGATCTAAGGCTCCGGTTAAGGGTCTGTTCGAAAATAGATTCATGGTTGGTGGTCTAAAAGTCATATACCTTGTGTTTTATGCAGATTTGTTCATGTTGGGTTTTTATTATTTCTATATTTTGATAATTTATTCATTACATTGACGTTTTTTGATGTATTGGGTGTCTAAACAACCTAATGAAACCCTCATGATCCCCATGGGATGCATGGAAGAAAAATTGAAATTATTTTGGGGACACCCATGGGGTGTGCTGATTATCCCCAGACATAGATTTATATAATTAAGTGTAGGTAATTGTGCGAGAACATAGAGACCATTATGAATAAGTTGATAAATCTTGAAGAATGTATAATTGGAGTTTAGTAATACCCATAGGTGGGGTGATGGCCTTACAGGTTATTTGGTTGGCATGGAAAAGGGGTAAACAGATTAATGGGAAATACAAGAGGATTAGCTAAATACTTGAATATGATTTGTGATATAGGCATGGAAAATGGGAATGGGGATAAAGGGGTTAAGAAATGTGAATAATAAATGTGTTAATGTATTGAGGAAAAATGTTTATTTCGTATTTATTGATATTGTTGTTATGTTGTAAATGATATTGGCTAGGTTGTTGTGATATGGTGAATTGTAGTGAATGAAAAATAAGCATGCGAAGATGGCTTGGTTGAGTGGGGAATCAAATTGAGGTTTTATGCCCACATGCTGAGTTAGACTGAGGTTCTAGATCTGTGCCCAAACGCACAGGTTATAGAGGGGAGTAGGTTTTGTTCCCCTAATGGTTTCATTCCACCAAAATTAATGCTTCGAAGTCGGTATTATGAGAATTTTATTATGTGATGCCTAGTGTGATAGGTCATGATTTTATTCCCATATTATTGAGAATATTAATTATGGATAATCCATTGAACGAATGAAAAAGGTAGATTAAATCCTGAAATTATTTGGTAGTGAAACCAGATTCAATGGTTGTATACTTAAAGAGGAATATAGTTTAGAATGGCCTACTGAACTGTTTATCGTTACCTTTCCTTTATTAGTATATTCATGAAATGTCTAATTTGCTAGATATTTTTTATACATTGTTTGTGGGGGCCTAATGAGTTGTACTCACACCCTGATTAGGAAACCATTGCATACCAGAGTAGATTTTAGGCTTGTAGTTCTGAACAAGGTGATGGGTCCTATGATAGGGAGTTGAGTTGGACATGCTTCTGGGTTGTGTGTGTTTCCACCCATGAAGTCTGGACCATTTTGGGGAAACTTCTATTTCTCTATTTTGGGTTTTTTTCACTTGGCACTATATCATAACTGTAACACCCCATGTTTTCACGGTACGCTTCTCTTCGAATAATACAGCAGCGTGTGTTTTAAGAAACTTCTAGTTCTAACACCACCAAGACCAATCAAAGTAGCCGCTATAAATAGTAATTCACACTTTTTGAAATTTTATAAATTTTAACTCTCTAAAGAGTCTTCATTTTTGGATTCATAATATCGATATTAGCCTAGGGTGAATTTTTGTTACTTTTCGGATAACTTTAATATTTTGATGAATAGTGAAAATTACAAAATTTTAATTAAAAACGAATTTTTTAATCAGAATAATTAATAGTGATACATTATGAATTTGAGTGGTTTTAAATTATATTTAAAATATATTTTTACCATTTAATCCAATGTTGTTCATTGGACATAATTTCACTTTTAAACCAGACATAAACATGTGTCAATCTTTTGATAGTTATTGTTTCATGAAAATACGTTTATTGTTTTAACAACAGGAATTAATTTTAAATTGACAAATAAAACTTTTATTTTTTTAATTTGGTAAAATTGTCTTCATTATTGATTTTAGAATATCAAAATTTTCTTAGGGTATATTTTTGGTATTTTTCGGAAAACTTTCAATATTTGATGAATAGTGAAAAACACTGACTTACTGTTCAAAACCATATTTTTATTTAAATAATTATTCATATTATTTAAATTTATTTTAGCTCATAATAGATTCATAATAACTATATAAATTCAATTTAATTCATTGCAGTGATTTTATAATAATTTTAGATATATAAAAATTTTTCTTGAACTTTTTCACCGTATTTTACCCACCTCCTAGGAGAATTTGTAAATTCACATAAAACATAATTTTACTGCTTCTGTGAGTGGAATTTCGAAAATCTGAGAGACACAGTTAATATCAGGGAGTAAAATGTGGTTCAATAAGATAAAAATAATTTTTGGTGAATAGTAACTTTTTACTTTTATTTACCACGGTAAAAAGTAAATAGGGTAATTAAGGGTAAAAATGATATTATTATTACCCTAACACATGTCCTAATTCTATTGGATAAGTTTTATTCGAACAAAAACAATCTTAGGAATAAAATATGACCCTTTAGGTCCACTTGGATTAGATTAGGACATTTATTATTATTTAATTCAAAGAAGAGTTAAAAGAGTTAAAATCAAAGTTTAATAACTAAAACATTTTTAATATAGGGATATACATAAGATAAATTAGATTAAAAATATTTATTAGAAATATAAATGTATTTCCTACATAATGGTATTTTAATTATAATTTTTAGACATTAAATAATTAAATTTATTTATGACACATTGATGATGCAGTAATTACCATATTAATGAAAGAATCAAATAAATGGTAATATAAATATTAAAATAAATATAATTTCAAAGATGTTATGACAGAAACGAATTTTATAGGTGACTATGACATGTTAGGGATGTTTCAATGTATCGTTTTTGAATTAATCAAGTTGTGATGACTTTCACAAAAACAAAATACCAAATAGTGTCAAAATTGACATAAATTAATATTTAAAACAAATATTATATGGTTAATTGATATTATATTCCTATAAATATAAGGATCTCCCAAAAGACTTATATAATGATAGGTTTATCATTAATGGACCACTTTGGGGTCTCTTGGATGTTTATTGTAAGTTTTTTACCATATAATATAAAAATACAAAGAGACATAGTAAATGTCAAACTAAGTATCTAAGGGTTAACACTAAAATATAAGGTTAATAAAGTTACCCAAACCTATATAAAACCAATTGGTTAAGTGGATTTAGACCCATACTCACATTATACTTTTAATAATACACTTTGGATCCATTAGAAACCGAATATGAATTTATTATAAATTAATTGTTTATGTTTTTTCTAAAGAGCCCCTCCTCCCCCTTATAAAAGGACACCACTTCTAACCAATTACTCAGACCTTTAAAGCCTTTTGTATCGTTCAACGTCTGCCTAATTAAGCTCCCTATATCCCTCTCCTCCTCCAAGAATCCTAACCTTAGGCATAAGGCACTTCAAGAGTCCTTTTTGGTTCAATCCAAAGGGAGTTACCCAAATTAAATGTAACGATTTCTCTTAGCTTCTTTTCTTTTATTTTACTTCTCCATCCCCTAAACTATTCTTATTATTTTATTTTGTAACAAAAATAGTATCCTAAATATAATATGATATTGTTATGAGAATTATTCTAACTACACATACACACACCTCCTTCTAATGGGTGAAGAACATAATGTTTCTGTGGATGGTAACCAAACGTCTCACGAAATGATGATTGTTCAATTATCTACTACCGCCTCTAATGGTGGAAATTATGATGACAATATAATTAAATATGATATTAATCATAATTATTTTATATATAATCTTCTGTAATTCCATTTTATATCATACAATTATCTGTTTCATGTTGTATATATATACGCTAATTTTCATTTGAGGAAGTGCGGACTACCGCCCCCTCAAAGTGATATGACTAGTTTATACCATACATGAAACATATAAAGGATGTTATTAAATAACTTAAGTAACACATATATGATATTATATTATACTAGAATATAAATATACCTATGTATTATTTGGTTTTGATTCCTTTTAAAATGAAAAATGAAATGGATGTAGCGTTCATGCGTACGTACGGACTACAGTATCCAAGAACGCAATGAGATTCGTTCCCCATCGTATCCATTCAAGTCTAATTATCGTTTTATGATTCAAAATAATCTTTGAGGATGTGATATCATTCTGGATATGTATAAGATACAAGCTATCCATAACAAACACGTCTTATGTAACAAAACATATAAAATAAAACGATTAAGTTAAAACCCGAAACGACGATAATACTAATATATTATTAACAAAGTAATGCTTAAAATATCATATATGATATCATATTAATTTATATTATTCTTGTATAATTTAATAACAAACATTTAACCATTATACATGAGATTACCCTACCCTCGACAAAGGAAAAATACAAGGTAAGGGGTTTTCATCTCACTCTTTATTCCCGTGAGATTCATTTTATATTGCCACTATTAAATTTTGTGTGGTGTATATACTGCCCATAATTGTATTCTTTGTGTAATACAGTTTATGTTATGTGTATTTATAAATTCATTGTATGATACCACTTTCATGGAGTGTATGTTTCATAAGTTACCAAATTGGAGAGGGTTAATTTCACAATCTCTTTATTATCCGAGTTTGTTTTTACGTAAGAATCTGCTGGGACATATTCATTATCCATGTACATGTTTTATGAAATAATTTTCAAAGGTATTATTTTAAGAGACATTTAACTAAAACAATATTTCAAATGTTTTAAATATTTATTCATCTAAATATTTCTCATTAATGTTCATGACTTCAAAATGGTTTTTATGTATTTATTTATATGGACATGAATGTTTTGAAATGTTAATTCATTTTAAATGATTCAAAGTGGTATGGGACAGTTTGATTCAAAAATGTATTTAACTGACTTCTTTTCCAAATTGTGTGTCTTTTAAATGTTTTCATGAAAAATGGGTATTTCTCAGAAAGATATTTACAAATCATTTTCATCAACGTCAAAACACTTTAATGGATTTTAAACTTGTTTTGAAGTTGATTTATCATGATACAAATCATCCATATTGACTTGAAGGTTTTTTGATATGTTTTACTGTGGATTTGTTTTTTTATACCAATCATGGTTTATGGGAAAAATATTGACATTTTTTTATGCTAGTTTTAATACGTATGTTTATGTTATGTTTATAAATTTTTCTATGAGTAATGCATTGGACATAGAAAGTGATGGGTGGAGCCCGCTATATCTCCTCGACGCATCGGTAGATCTCAAGAGACAAACTAGTGTCATGGCACGAGGCCTTGATAAAATATTATTTGCAGTCATGGCACGAGGCCTTGGATATGTTGATATGATAGTTTGGTATTATGCATTCCATCGTTATGAAAGTGGTTTTTGATATTTCATGTGATTATTCGACTAGTAGAATATCCATGTGAATAAGTAAATGGAATTACGTCATTTTATTTTTTCCATATTATGCGGAAGTTCACGTTTAAAAGGATTTTGTTTTAGTAATACATTTCCTTGAATTTTTATGCTTATTTATGAATGTTCCACTATATTGTTATCCTTACTAAGCATCTGAGCTCACCCCTTTCTGTGTTTTATTTTCCCCAGGATTCAAAGAACTGTATTGTGATTGATATGCAGGGTTAAGACAAGGGATTAATATAATTAATAAAGGATTATTTATGTTATTTTTTATGTTATGAAGTGTAATGTAACATTCATGTATGTAATCTATTGTCTCTATTTGATGTTCAAAATTAATGGCATTATCGGTTCATAGTCCAGGACAGTGATGATGGGTTTCTTTGAATTTTGAAGTTTCCTTTTAAAGAATGGTATAGTTTTTAAATTTTTAAATTTTTCTAGGTTTGTGTTTATTGATGTTTGGATGGTTATATATGGTTCCCTTTTACCCATGATGTGGGTTTTTATAAGAAAAAAACGGATTGTGAGAACATTCGAAATAATAAAAATAATTAATGATTATTATCAATATATTTATAATATTTTATATAAGTATCCAATATGATTTTAAAAATATTAATATTATTTTGGGTTACCTTAATGATATTTTCAAACCACTATACAAGAGGCAAAATCTTGTTCAATCAAAAGGTAGTGCGAGGTAAGGTATTTTCTAACCTAATTTCTATTCATTAGTTTATACTCCTATTTTATTTATTTTTTCATTATAAAACTAAAGGTGTGATAAACATTATTTATTTTATATTGTATTTAAATTTTTATGTATATTTATATTTGATACACATAATCAATTCATTGATTAATCTTCATTGTAAGGTTCTATTTTTATATCTCCTTCTTATAAGAATTTTTTATTAATTGATCTTTGTGTAACAAACCCGATTAATTTCCTCCTCGTCTATTTAATCATGATATTT
The DNA here is from genome assembly GCA_963277665.1 of Viscum album. NCBI lineage: Eukaryota > Viridiplantae > Streptophyta > Magnoliopsida > Santalales > Viscaceae > Viscum > Viscum album. The sequence continues at coordinate 268,484,820 of OY728142.1, read as the reverse complement.
ATATAATATCATAAAATAATCCCACGTTTTGGTACCCAAAATGTTTTGGAATTATTATTATAATATCAGAATTAATTACTCTCTTAGATTGAAAATCGATTTTCTTCCAAAATCGTGTTTTCTAAAATTGTTTTCAAAACTATTTTTATCATTTTCCACAAGTGTTATTAAGTAATTTTTTATTCATTTAACATTTTACATAATCTCTTGAAATAAATATTTATATTTTGTTCAAAACAAGAACTGTTTGGATTTTCCAAATAATGAGAAATCAATATTTTATTTAATATACTCAGCATTTATGGAATTTCATTCTATCATGACAAATCTTTGTTTTAAAGATTACAATATATGATTCAAAGGTTATTTTAAAAGAAAAATATTTTCAAAATGTTTTTTAAACTATACGTTTTATAAATTTATTTCCAATATAAAATTAATATTTTCATCATGAATTCTTTTAATGATATTGTCATTTTATTTCTATTCATCAATAACACCAATCCACTTTTCTTACTCCAATGGGTCTATTTTGGATTGGTACAATCCATATTAGTTTAAATATTGTTTATGATTAATGTTATCAATGGATGTATTTAATTTCACATTCTTGATTCATTTTTCTACCAATTAACTATTCCTTTGAATATTCACTTATCTGTGTTCATTAGAAATTAAATTCCCCCTGTATTTCCGTATTATTTGACATTTATATGTTTCTTTATTAAACCATATATCATTTATACATATCATGTTATACAAACAATGTTATTTTATTGTCTAGAAAAATACTGATAAATCTTAATTCCTTATACTATATTGATATTAAAGGATAAGGATCACTGTTCTTGAATTAAATAAATTATTAGATATATGAGGAATGATTTCGAAATATAGTCATGGGGGAGAATGGTTATAGATAGGCCATCGATGCATCAACATGTTTCATTAGACGAATATGATTTATATAATTTGTTAAATTGGGTTCCAGTGAATACCAACCCATCCATTTTAATCATTATTAATGATAGATATCAATGGTAGAGTTATTATTTTTCATGAGATCATGATGTCTGATAAATAAATAATCTCTCTCATTTACAATTTTGTTATTATAATTACGATTGATATTTTCACAAAGATTTCACATCTGGATGAATTTAATTCTTATATTATTAGTTATATGGAATTTATGTTTAGTTATTTAAAATTCCATTTTGATTATACAATGACATGTTTTGATAATCATGATACTGATTAAATGGATTGTGTTTTCAGATAGTTATATTTATATACTGATTATTCCTTATCTGTTCAGGATAGTCCATTTATTAAAATATCATATTTTTTCAATTATATACCTTTCCATGTGGATAATGCTAATGGACTCATGATAGCTTCCCTTACACTTAATCCTTACTATGAATTTGAGATCACCCTTATTTTTTAGCTTCTAAATGAATCAATGAATTATTTTATACTTGATATTCCACGATATTCTAAAGGGAATATTCTTATTCATAAAAAAATATATGAATTCATTTTGGTTTTCAAATGTAATATGGGATTCATTTATGTTTCTATATTACCAATACCACTAAAATTTTGGGGCATTTTGGATGGAATTATATATATCATATGCCAATTTAATAACATATACATTGGATTTAGGTTACTAGGTTCATGGTGGCTACAAAACCTTACCTAAATGAAATAAAATAAAATAAAATGATAATAGGCATTGATTTTCAAGGTTCTCTCCCAAGGTCGGAGACTAGAACCATATTATTATTTATATCATTTGAGTATAAAATTTTCATTATAATATTTCTATAAAATACAGTGGAGTAGGATATGTAACATATTATATCCTATATCTTCTAGGTATATATATATTTCTACTAGGGATATAATATCCCAATATTTTCAATATCATTTGGACAATTTGACTAAGATCAAAAAAGTATTTTGGCAACTTCTACAAATATTTGTGAAATTAATCTTTTATCATTCAAGAATATCATAATAACATGTTCATACCTCTCAAATCTCTTAAACCACCATTATAAAAATATGAACATTGATTTTCTGGGTTTTCTCACATATTGTAAAATTCGTTGATGATATAATTCTAAATATTATTCTCAATTTTATATCATTGATGATCTATGAATATTTTTATATTTATTGAACTATTGTTTCATGATTTATTCTTATATCTTTTTATCAATCTCATCAAACATGTATTCTCCATCCTGAATTGCTCCCCCTATTTAATCATAGTCCAAATTATATTATTAATTTAATTTTAGACTAAATGTTTAGCTCATATTCTATATGATTGTCATAATATAATGGTATAATGAAAACCTTGATATATTTCTTTAATAACCATTTTCATGATAATTTTCTCATAATCACCTAATATTCTATTATTTATTCAACCATTTTTCCTAATGAATTTTTAAAATTACCCTTCTTCATTTTTCACTTATTTTAGAAAATAAAAAAATTCTTGGGAAATAATTAAAATTTAAAAAAAATTCAAAATTATTTAAAAATATAATTATTTAAGAATTAAATAAACAAAAAATAGTGTCACTAGTGCATAATGGGTTTTTCACACTTGTTTTTTTGGGTTTTCACATAATTTTTTATACATTCTGGTTATAGGGAATGTTGTAAATAAGGGTTTTTACATCATTTACAAAAAACTATCATTATAAATTATTAGTGAACATGAATTTTTATGTCATTTATCCAGTAACCAACATGAAAAACCTAGTATGCACAATTTATCACATATGTTATATTTAGTACCCAATGTGATAAATTGGTTTTCATGTCTATTATTAAATAATCGATGTGTAAAATCATATGCACAATTTTTTTCACATCGGTTATCCAATAACTGAACTAAAAAAATATTATGAACCATTTATCAAGCCAGTTATGTTGATTAACTGATGTGATAAATAATTTTCACATTTTTTATTGAATTACCGCCATGAGAAACAACTCACATGTATTTTTCACATCATTTATCCAATAACTGATGTGAAAAACATATTATAACCCATTTAACTCATAGGTTCTATCGAATAATTGACAAGATAAATGGGTTTTCATGATTTATATTCAATAAACAACAATAAAATAATGTTTTCTTTATAATGGTACATTGATTATTCTTCTCCAGTAATATAATCCAGATACAAGAAAACGAAAAATTTCAGAATATACCACAACAAGAAGAATATAGAAAAGTTAGAAAAAACCCGTACAATTGACGTTTCAAATAAAATAATATCCAATGTATTTTGATTCATCTCCTCCACCGACAACATCTAGAAAACAACCAATGAGACTGCACAAAATCAAGAAAAATTTACAATATAATGAACATTCATATAAACTAAAAACCCATCAAACCTATAAATTAATTTTTTCATTCAATTTGTAAATTCCTCTACTCATCTAAACAATATGAAAAAAAATCATAAAAAATCAAATAAATAATAAATAAATTCATTGACTTGTGTTTTCATTATAAAATATCAAATATTTCAGAAGGCTTTATAAAGAAATATAAATTTATGAAGTTTTGTAACTATATTGGTTAAAATTATTTTATACATGAATCATAAAACATAATATCCACATTTTGCTACACTTTTTTGTTCATGACATTGTTTCAAAGTGATTTTGTGTCAAAATAAAACATAAAATTATTATATCTAAAAATTAGTAATTGTGAATGATAATTCACCTAATCTTCTAAATATATGATCATGGAAGTCTTGATGCTCTTCTTTTTTGTCATCTTTCTAATGAAATCACATTCCCTATTTGAAAATAATATGAAAATTAATCAATTTTATTCATTAAAATATAATTTTTTTTAAAATAATAAAAAATACATGTACAATATATTATTAAAATTTTCTCTCACATCACTATTGATATGGATTAGTAAATACAATGTCTTTTATCTTGGACAAAAAATACCCCAAATCCGATGACCACTGACATAAAATAAAATTTATTATGATTTGATAATATGTTAACTACAATATAACACATTATGAGAAAAAAATAATTTATACCATTCATAATATTGGAACATCCGACCCTTATGAAGAAATGCTTAAACTATATAAAATATTCTTTGAGCATCAATCATTGTTTTCACTATTGGAGAAATAAACTATGGGTCCACGAATCCATACACATCTGTCGTGTAACGCTCGCTACAAATTTTATATAGATACCTAATACAATGTTGACATAATTAAATTTTAAATATAATTTAAAGGAATGAAAAAATAATCAATGACTCACATGGGATACGAATTCATCGTGTGGATGCCCCATTTATCTCTAGCTACTAGCTCCATGTTATCACATTTCAAAAGGTTTATAGTCACTTCACGACCCCAAATAGTAGGAAAAAATGGAATCTCATATACACCTAATAAAAAATTAGCGTATATTACTAACTGATCAAGACAAGTCGAACATGTATCTGAAGTCATGGAACTTTGATTTTTTTCATCTATGTAGTATTTTGTTACCTTTATCATATTCCTGAAAAAATTATAGAAATATATAGACATTAAAATGAAAAAAAATTACTGACAAATTGATACTAAATATAACATATATACATACCTCTATGGTAATATTTTGAAGCAGCCTATATGGCCAAACCCAAAAATGAATGATACTTTTTTAAATGATACTCACATCCTCGGAAGGACATGGTATTTTTCCAATCTTTTTATAATATCCAGAACAGTGACCCTATTATGCTCTATATCATTCTAGATATGATGAATGGTATCACTAATATAATATATAATCCCATATGAAACAAATATGATGAGGATCATCAACAAAGACCTCACTATAATTTGGTAGCTGTATATGAGGGGGTGTTGGGTTAGGGTAAAATGGAGTGGGATCTATTGGAAGATGTGGAGAAGTTGGATCAAAAGGCCAAAACTGTCCTTGTAAGTCTAAAAACATTGTCTTTACCGAAGCTCTAATAATATCCTCCATCATTGATTCAATATATTGGGCTTTAGATTATAAATTTTCTATCTTTTTTTATAAAAATTCTCCTTTGAAGAAGCATACGTTTGTGGAAACATTTTTCGTACTGACACACCTATCAGGTATCCTCATAATTGACTTGGGTGTTTTGTTATTCCAAATACTGAAGCTAAAATCACATGTCTACCCTCATTAATAATGATTCTATATCTGCTCTCCTGCTTGAGAGAATCCTATATGGAATATTTGAAAAAATATTAAATTATCACAAAATATAGAGAGTTTATATAACTTGAGTAAATAAATAAACATCTTATAATATTATCAGATACAACTCTTGACTTCATTGTAACATATTGTCTTTTCTTCCCATTTGATCCCTCTTCCATTATCATGTGAAGGGGGGGGGGAATCCTCTCTAGATCCTTATGAATCAACTCTCTTATTTTGAATTTTTTTCATCTTTCATATGTTCTTCCAATATTCTATACCCTCATTGAGAAAACAATTGAAGGTACACATTTTTATCATAAATATCCTGATGAGACCCCCTTTGTTACCATATATTAAAAATTAAAAATAAATAAATCAATAACCAGGTCATTAATATAAAAAACATTAAATAGGTAACATTGGACTTACCAAAAGATCATCTCCTATTACACTTTCAATAAGTAGTTTCCATATATCTTCATCTATAAATGGATACATATCACAAGGATTATCATGATTTCTACTCCAAAAAAACTATGATATGAGGGATGATTTAAAATCCCTCTATCTCCAAGCTGCCAATTAAATACATTTCCTCATGACTCCTCCAGTGCTATGTATATCATTAGTCATATGATAAGAATATGAAAAATATATATTACTATAAACATTAATTCGCAATAATTAAAATAATATCATACAATAATACCAAAATGTCCTCCCATAATAGTGATATTTTTTTCTCTCAATACTTCTCCAATCATCAAACATTATAATAACTTTTATTTTAGCATGTTCTGATAAAAATATATTGAATTTTCTTTGCCTATGGACCTAATATAATACCATTATCATCAATTCCCAAGGAAATCATCTATTTATGGGTATGGGAAACATATAATTTTGGTAAATTTTTGGGGCCACATTTACTATCCTTCGAACTCTTTTCCCCCATAGAAGTAGATGTCTTAGGTAAAGAAGGATGAATGTTATCATCAATAAGAGCATGTGTAAGTTCCACCCTAGAGGAATGAGTATGAACATATCATGAAATACATGATGGGTTAGATGATTGATCTTCCATTTTACAAATCAAAGAACCATCAATTAGTATAAAAATATAAGAAACATACAATTACATGCAAATGTATATAAAAAAATTTACAATTAGCAAACAAAAAGAAAAGCTAACTAAATGTAACAAATTATTATTGATATATTTTATATTTAACTAAAATTATGGAAATATTAATGTAGATGAAATGACATAAATTTCAAAGAATAACAGACCTTCATGATATTCAATCTGACATGGGTGGGAATTATTCTATAAAATGAAAATGGTATGAGTTTTTACACCATGACGTGAGAGTGATGAGATTTAATACCATTCAACATCAAATCTATTATGGAAAAAAATTTATTTACATTTGAATAATAGTAATGTTAAACTTTGATATCATGAAGACATTGAAAAAAGATAGTTTTCTCTATCATTGATAAGCTATGAAAAGATGGTGGTAATAAAGTTCGACTTCCCTGTGGGGTGGGTTCCAAGACCAAATATATTCTCCATTGAGTGTAAATAAATTTTTTCATTCAACCCATATTCATTATTTACATTAATATATGACAATATTCTAATAAAAATGCACATATATTCTCTCTAAATACACGATATCAATTATATGTTTTAAATAATGATATCTCCAATATAGTAACTCAAAAAAATGACATTTTCTCCAAATTATTATATCTTTAAATGTTTTATTTGTCTTTCTGAAAGTCATGACAATGTTTTTCACCATCTCAAAATATTGGTTAGTGATTAAAGGTTTAGGAGTAATATAATATCTATTTAAGGTGTGGAAATCCTTTTTCATTTTTATATAAGTTTGATCTATAGGAAAAAATATTTGATGACCCATGTATATTGATATTTTCCCATGAAGAGTTTTGCAATATGATGTATGTAGATCAGAAATTGGACAAGCTTTATGTCTCTTAACACCGCATCCAATAAAATTTTCTTATGCTGGGCAATAATTTATATTGAACATAATCATTGAATTTATTTGAAAATATTTCATTTTATACAAATCATACTCCCTTATACCTTCCTCCCATAACAACTTCAATTCATCAACTAATGGTGAAAATAATTCAAAAATATAATTTTTGGGTTGTTTTTTTTCACTGATAATGAAACTCAACATTACATATTTTCTCTTCATAAAAATTCAGGATATAATTTGTAAATTACCTAATAATAGGCCATGAACTATGTGTGATTCTAAGGAATCGATATGGATTCATTCCATTTGTGTATAGTCCAAGTATGAGATTTCAAACATCATTCTTGGATGTGTGAAAATTGTGATCAATTTACTTCCACTATGGATAATCAGCTAGATGAAGAATTATTCCATCACATATTACATCATCAGCATGCCATCTTAACCTTTTTCATCATGTTGATTTAGAAAATAAATATCCCAACTAAGGAATTATATGAAGATACCAAAATTATATGGAATGGTTCTCTGAAATATATGAATCATCCTATGATTTTCTTTTCATCATATATTGTGGTCTCCCACATTTATGACAATCTAATAGAAATTTGAATTCATTCCTATATAGTACATAGTTATTGATGCATGTATGTATTTTATTTTACCCAAATCCAATCAACCATAATATTTTCTTGTCTCTATAATTTGAATCTTGATTATTTCAGTCTTTAGGATTAGTTTTCTACCACAATTGTAGAAGATTTGAAATACTCATGTCACTCTATACATGTTTTACCTTCAGGTTTACCAACCATAACACTATTAATATAACCATATATTTTGTACATCTATGATAAAATGGGTTTTTAGCATCACTATATAAATTGCCTCTTCTACAATATAATGAATCATTTCACCATGTTTTTCAGATTTATCATCATGAAAAACACCATCATTAATAGACTAGAAATTATGTTATGGTTCACCAAGAAAAATCCAGGGGTTGTAGCTCGAATTACAAATATGAAAAATTAAATGATCGGTGATCACTCTGCTTTTCAAATTATGGTAATTTAAACATTTTAGGCATGGACATAAAAATATGTCATTTTTTTGGAACATTAAATTTATAAAATTCCAAAAAATCATCGACACATTCTTCATATTCAGCACCTATTCGAGGTTCATTAATGCAACATCAATTTTTTATCTCTAAACAAATTTTAAATAAACATAAAAAAATTTAAAAAAATTATAAAATCTTTGAATTATAAATGACATAAAAAAATCTAGAAAACAATGAATGGAGACACTAGAAGGAAAATAGAAATTTTTTATGAGAAAATTAATTCATGATGAAGGAATTAAAAAATATATTCCTCTAAAAATTGTCTCTAGTATATATAAATATATATAACATTATGAATGTTTTAAAAAATATGTACAAAGATATCCATAAATCAATATCCATAAAAAATATATAGAATGAGAACAACTAATTCATATTTTATTATTAATGAAAATAATTAATTTATTCTATCTTGTAATTAACAATAAAATCAAATCATAAAATGATTCTTAGCTAAAAAAATGTCACATTAAATAAAATTAGGACTTAATTAACACATTATTAAATCAGAGGTATAAAACACAGTCTCAATCATTTTTGGAATGCCCTGAGAATTCGAATTTAACATGTTTCAGCAAGCTTCAGACTTAAAAAATTGCTTTCACGATTGATTTTATTATTCTATTACTTTATTATAATGTTATTATTTAATAATTGAATAAATAAATGTGGAAAAAAAATGGTAATTATTATATGAAATATAATTTATATTTTACTAATCTCCATGATATATTTTTTTAAAATTTTACACGTCATAGATCCTTATCTTATCATTATATATGGTTTTAATCTATAAAGACAAAATTCCATAATAGAAAAAATATGGAATATTTATATATGGTAAAAGTAGATGGGTTAGTGAAACCAATTAATGACTATAAGGTATGCATGTTTTTTAAATCCATTTATGGATCAAACAAAGTATAATAATAATAAAATCGTATATGAATCTACTTGAGAGTTTGGATTTATTTAGAATGAAAATGTTCCACGAAAAAATATTCCGTTAACTGAATGACTCATACATATGGGTTATTAGGAACTCTTATGCATCCCAATACTTTTTCAAACATTATAAATTTCATCCTCCTATTAGAACATTCATAAAGTTATACGCATTCAAAAAAATTCATCACAAGTTTTCTAATGACTTATGCATTTCAAATATACCATCAAATTTTCAAATTCACCAGTCTTTTAGAAGTTCATCAAATTAAATAATGAAATATCATCTTTAAGGTATCGTATAATTCAATAGATAAGATTTAATGTTTTGGAAAAAAGGATATACTAATTAAGACATCATTTAAGTACCAAATAACTTCTTCGAATTAATATTTATATGAAAATGCAAGATCATTCATGGTAAACGATATCAAAGGTGGTGAAATATAAGGGAAATAAGACCTGAATATCCATTAAAAAATAGCTATACCCTCTGAACTATTACCCACAACAAGGCTCATTTTTTCCACTAATTAAATAATCACTGCTATCATTGATGATTTTAGTATTACCCCATAATAATATAATAAATCACCAAATAAAATCATGTTATAGTTTTTTATAAAACATACTCTAAATTAAACATATTAGATCCAGATAAGAACACCTAAATAACATAGAAAAATTTACATCAAATTCAAATTTATAATTATGAAACAATTAATTAACATAATGAAAAATATATTCAAACTTTTAATCAAGGAAATTGGAGAAGAGAATATATATAACTGAATTCTCGATGATGAAGATAAAGAACCCCAACTTATGAAGACTGTAATACGATAATGACGAGATCCTCTTGAATAATAGTTTTTAGATATGTAGAGGAAAATAATGACTAAAAAGAGAGAAATAAAATAGTTTGTGGATTGCTTCATTTGTATAAACTGATTGTGACAAAACCCTATGGTTAAATTTAGATCCGAATGTGAGATTTAAACCGAAAAATCGAAGAAATCAGAAATTTAAAGCTTTAGTGAGAGAGAAACAAGAGGTTTATCGTGAAATAAGAAGACTGCATAATGAGACCATTGAGCAGTACATAAATTATTAAAAGTTTTTTTTACAGCGATTGGTTGGAACCAAATTTACCCTACTGGTAAAAGCGGTCATTGTAGTACTTGTAGGGGTTGAATCCACAAGGACCCGAGAAGAAACCTTGAGACGCTAAGATTGGATACGGGATTGGCTATGTAGTGGCCAACTTTGGATTGAATTGATTTGAAGAATTATTGATTTAATATAAGGAACAAAACAAATAAAATTACTTGAATTAAAAAAACTAATTAAGGTGAGTCGATCCTAAGTTGTCTCTTGGGCTTGATTGGATGTTTTTGTTTTTCCTTTAATTATCTGTTCAATTGTTCAAAAGGTATCGATTAAATGAAATAATCCCTCAATATCATTATTTGATTTAATCCATACACAATTTCAAGGATAATCACCAATTCATTTATAGGATCAATTAAATGACCACTCCAAGGTATTGGATCGTACTAGCACTCAAAATGTGTCGTCGTTAAAGTCGGTGAAGACAAAGAAGATGATAAATAAAAGATAGTAACTCTTAAAATAAAGAACAAATTGAAGAATTTAATAACAAAAAATAACATTCAATCCAGACCATGAAACTCCCTAGGATCTATCCATAATAGTTTATCCCTCCATTGATTCTATTCTATTAATGTAAGCGGGTAGTTGACTTAAAGAAGCGGGATTGAAGAAAAAAAATATTAATCAAAATGAACAGTCCACCGTTGTGTGGTGAATTCACAAGTGCGTGTGTGAATAAATTAACACTTCGATTCAACGATATCAACATGTGAAGAAAAGTAAAATAAATAGTGAATAAGAAGAAGAAATTTTACTAAAATACTAAACGTGAATGAAAAACTTACATCAGAGAAATTGACGATGCCATTACAAAACGAAAGCGGGATATTATAATTGAAAGAAAAACATGGATTCAAAGAAAAAAGTTAGATGATAATTCATTCACCACCAGATCCATATATAGGAATATTATGAGCCTTAGAGACACCCCACCATAATAAATTCCTTCTCCATTAATTTATAGAGTCAAAAGGAAGGTGAGAAAATTATGTGATTTTGACGTTTCGAACATGACCCGGAAATTTCGTCCAGATTCGTCCACCATTTTGACGTGTGAATTTGGAATTGAATGAGGCAGAATAATCAGAAGTAGTAGATGAATAATATCTTCATCCATGTGTCCTCTATCTTCTGTAAAAATATCTGAAAATTTGGCTCATCCATTTGGATGTTATGGTTGAAATGGTGGGACATCTTTATGTGCATTAATGTCGGGTCCACCATTTAAATTTCAACTTCATATCCCTTTATCATCATGAAAACATCAGAATTATCTCCAGCCATAGTTGAATAAAATGATCCTCATATTGTTATCTTTCTACCGTATAAATTGGAGCTTAATTGGGCTTGGTTTGTGGGCCCCATGTAACAGCCCAAGATTTTATAAAAAATATTTTTTTAATTTTATTAATGTCTTGTGTTGTTCGCTACACCAAAAGGAGCCTGCACAACACGCATCCTTGACTTGCCTTGCATTACACGCAATCGCGACCTTCCTCGATAGCGTGTGTAATACGCAATACCGAGTTTCACTAAACAACGATATGCTATTAAAATATTATTTAAACTAGCCGTTATGAATAGTAATAACCACTTTTTGAAATTCTGTAAATCTTATTTTTCAAAATGAACTTCATTTTTGGATTCGGAGTATCGAATTTAGCCTAAGGTGAAATTTTGGTACTTTTCGGATAACTTTCATATTCTGATGAATAGTGAAAATTACTAAATTATAATTAAAAACAACTTTTTTAATCGAAATAATTAATAGTGATAAATTATTAATTTGAGTAGTTTCAAAGTATATTTAGAATATATTTTTACAATTTAATACAATGTTGGTCATTGGATGTAATTTCACATTTAAACCAGACATAATCAAGTGTCAATCTTTTGATAGATATTGTTTCTTAAAAACACGCTATTTGTTTTAACAGCGGGATTTAATTATAAAATTAATTAATGCAACATCTATGTTATGAATATGGTAAAATAGACTTCATTTTTGAATTCGGAATATGAAATATAGCTTAGGATGAAATTTTGGCATTGTTCTGAAAAACATCAATTTTTGATGAATAGTGAAACTACTAAGTGGTAGGTTAAAAACTGAATTTTGCATAAAACATAATTTTACCACTTTTGTGAATGGAATTTCGAAAATCCGACAGACACGGTTAATATCAAGGACTAAAATGTGGTTCAATGAGAGAAAATAATTTTTGGTGAATAGTAACTTTTTACTTTTTTTTACCACGGTTAATAGTAAATAGGGTAACTAAGGGCAAATATGATATTACTATTACCCTAACACATGTCCTAATTCTATTGGATAAGTGTAATTCGGCCAAAAACAACCTTATGAATATAATATGACCATTTAGGCCAACTTGGATTAGATTAGGACATTTATTATTATTTAATTCAAAGAAGAGTTAAAAGAGTTAAAATCAACGTTTATTTACTAAAACATTTTTAATATGGGGTTATACATAAGATAAATTAGACTATAAATATTCATTGGAAAGCTAAATAGATTTCCTACATAATGATATTTTATTTATAATTTTTAGACTTTAAATAAATTCATTTATTTTTGACACAACGATGATGCAGTAATTACCCTTTTAAGTAAATATTAACATAATTGATGTTATAAATGCTCAAATGAATGTAAAAATTAAACTAATTTTCTAGGTTACTATGATGTATTAGTGTTGATTTAATCAACTTGGTTCGAACATATAATTCTGTTATGACTTTCAAAAAAATCATATATCAAATAGTGTCAAAATTGACACAAAATAGTTTTTAAATCAAATATTATATTATTAATTGTTATTTTATTCCTAAAAATCTAAGGTTCGGCCAAATGACTTAGATAATGATATATTTATTAATAATATACAATTTGGGGTTCGTTTGGCATGTTATAGTAAGTGTATTAACCATATAGTGAAAGAAAACAAAAAGACACGGTAAAAGTTAAATTATTTAACTTAGAGTTAAATCTAATTGATAAGGTTAAAATAATAACCTAAACTTGTCTAAATCCTATTGGTTGATATGATTTCGACCCATCCCCACTTTAGCTTCGAAATAAGACCATTTGGAACCATTATAAACCGATTTTGACATTAATATAAAATAATATTTTGAGGTATTCCTAAGGTGCCCCTCTCCTCCCTTATAAAAGGACACCTCCTCCCCCTCCTCCTCACACCAATTTGAGCACTCAAGATCTGCCAACCCCTGCCAAAATCTCTTCTCCACTTCCCTAGAAACATCCTAGAGGTTCTGGTCTTCCTCAAAGACCAATTTTAGTGCCCTAAGAGGAGGTCTCAAAGAGGCGCTTCAAAGAAGAGGTAATTACCGTTACCAATTCTTTCATCTTTATTTCTTCTTCCACTTCTTCTTCTTAGGTTGTTTAATTATGAAGTAATAACATCAGTATCACTCATATACTGATATGTTATTATAAGTATGAAACAACCCTATTTCACTATCTATCCATCCTACGGAAAAAGAAATCACCGCGCGTGCGTACGTACGGAATACCGTCTCCACGCCGTGGTGTAATCTATTTTCCACCACCACCTTACATGGATGGGTATAATGGTGTAAAGAATAACTATACATAGTTATTAAAACATCATATTTATTCTGATATATTGTATAATCCACTTCAATTCAGTTCAATATTTATGGAAATGATATCATCGCTCGTGCGTACGTACGGACTACCGTCTCCACGACGCGATGAGATTCATTCTCCATGTTAACCATTAAAGAATGATTATAAAGTATATATAAGAAATAATAATGAAATATATGACATTATAATGCTACTGGATTTATGTATATATATATATATGTATGTCATCTACTTACTTCCATTTCAAGACAATAAGGAAAGTAAAACAGCGTTCATGCGTACGTACGGACTACCGTCTCCATGAACGGTGTTTTTCATATTATTTATCTATCTATTATATATATATATATATACTGAATATATATGATATATAAATCATATTTTATATTCTAGAAGTAATTAAATCATGATATAAGTAATAATGATGTCAAGAACAACAAGTCAAAACACCTACGATAAATGAAACGATTTTACCCAAAATGCTTCTTTAACATGGAATTTACAAAAGAACGGGTAATATAATGTCATAAGTGAACCATATATGATATCATAACAATGAATATGATTCTGTAATAAGTCAATAACATGATTTAAATCATTATACAGGAGGTTCGGACACTTACAAAGCAAGTCGGACATAAGGTAAGGGAAATATCACAATCTCATTTTTATCCGAGATTGTTTATTCGTAAGTATTTACTGGGGTGTATTTTATTATCCACATCCAAGTTTCATCAATATGTAATATTATTTCCATCCACCTACAATTGTTTAAATCCATTTTTACCCTTCGGTGAGTTTTTAGTAAAAGAAATTAAAGGAATCTTTTGTCGTTTTTCGTACGAGGTACTTTTTGACTTTTCCGACAAAAGTGCGAAGAATGTTTTTTTTAACTTATACGGCTTGAATGGATTTTTAAAACATTATTTCCAAGAATCTTCCTTTACAAGTTTTTAAGTTTATTTTTAATCAACTTCTTTTATTTTAAAATTGTATGACATGTTATGAAAGGAAAAATGTTTTTGAAGAAGAAAGGATATTTTCTTCAAGAATGAAGTTCAAGTGTTTTATCAAAATTATTTTCCATCTAAGATAATAAAGGGTTCTGTTTTTATCCCTATTATTACATTGATTTGATCATGTTGTGATGGAATTATTTTTATGAATTCCATTATCTTATATGAATTGATTTATGATGTCATGATGTTTCAAGAATCCTATTTTTGTTACATGTGTTATGCGATGATGTATGTTTTATGATTATGTGGCACACATAAGAAAGGATTCATTATAAGATGGGTGGGACCTATATCTCCCTCCAATGCATTGGGTAAAGATTTTATATCTCATGAGATAGACAGGGCTGGAACGGTAGGTTATACCGGTTCAGTGAAACCGGACTGAAATGAGGGTTACTCGATTCAGAAAGGGACTTTGTCCACTAAGATAGTCTTGGCAATGAGTCTTGACTAACAAGAAATGATTCTCTATGATTATGTTTGAATGCCACAAAGTTTCATGTTTTAAATTATGATTATTGTGATTACATTTCACTACCATGATTTATCCCATGTTATGAAATTATGCTCTCTTTTGCAGGTTAAGATTTCCAAAATATTATGTTCTTATGAATACGATGTGATTGATATTTCTTTTGTTTACCCTTACAGAGCATTTGAGCTCACCATTTTATGTTTTCTTTTCCCCAGGATATAAAGAAAGGTTTTAGGTAAAAAAAAGGGAAGATCTTTATAGGAGATGTTGATGATCTTTCACCACGATTAGAAGATTACGTTCCGAGTTTCCAAAGACACTAAACTATTACGATCCTTGTGTGTGTATTTTTGTTATGTACTAAGTATTCCGCAAATGTAATGTAGTGTCCATGTACGTCAGGCTACGGGTCTCTACAGTTGGTATCAGAGGAAAGGTTTAGTCAACCTTTGGAAACTAGGATGCGAAAACGTTAGTGAGATCCCTAGAGATATTTCTATGGTATGTCTAGGGATGTCTCTAAGGTTAAGTATATGTATAGGTTATAGTCCTAGAATTGCGCTAACGATCTTAGAATATAACCTAAGATGTTAGATATTGAGGGTACTACCCCTTTATTATGTTGTTTTCCCTAGCATTATTTTTGCCTCTCACACTATTCTTTTGGGGTTTTAGACGATGGCTAGAACCCGAAGGAACCGTGTTGATCAATGCAATGGACAATGCAATGATTGTCCCCCTGGGCAACCAAACGATATGGGAGCTGGAATGAAAAATCTTGTAGCCATGCTCACACAACTTTCTCAAGCTATGAATCATGCAGGACTTCCAAACGAGCAAAGGAAGGAGCAACATTCTGTTGAATCCTTCATGAGGCAGCGTCCGCCTTCTTTCAGTGGGTCTACTGATCCATTAGTTGCTGAACAATGGATTAGTACTACTGAAAAGATATTTTCAGTATTTCAATGTTCTGAACATGATAAATTCATCTTAGAAGTATATCGTTTGGAAGGTGAAGCTGATCAATGGTGGAATCTTATCAAGAATACGAGGCCAAGAGATGAAATTGAGTCCATGGAATGGGACGAGTTCAAGAACTTGTTTTTCAGTAATTACTTCCCTCGTATTCTTCTAACGAAGATGGAAAAGGAGTTTATTGAGCTGAAACAGAAGGATGATGAATCTGTTGGTATATACGAAGCGAATTTTACAAGACTTGCAAGGTATGCATCTGGCATTATCATCCAACCTGAAAGTAAAGTTGATCGATTTTTCACTGGCTTAAAACCAAGTCTTCGAAGGGCATTAGCTATAAGAGACTTCAGTAGCTATGAAGAAATTGTGCGTTGTGCTATCAAGGTAGAAATGGAAGTTGGTGTTACATATCCATCTCAGGGTTTTGACAAGAAACGAAAGATGGAGTTCAAGGAGAAATCTCAGAATAATGGTGAAAAGAAGATGAATGTTTCCTTATGCACAAAGTGTGGAAAGAAGCATGGTGGAGATTGTCTTAAAGGGACTAGAAAATGTTTTAAGTGTGGAAAAAAAGGTCATCGAGCAGCTGAGTGTCGAAGTAATGGAAAAAGGGATTCTAATGAAGTGAATAAATCAAACACTGCAGAGAACGTACAACCAACAATTCAATGCTTCAAGTGCAAGGAAATGGGGCATTATGCTAATAAATGCCCTAATCCAAGGGTTAGTGATGATCAACATGAGCAACCACTGAAGGCAAAGGACAAAGGGAAGTCACATGTGATCACTATTGGCAATGTTGAATATGACAACGATGTGGTGGTATGATTAAGTGTTTATGTAATGGGATTCCAAAATAATGTTGTATCATGGAATATTGGAATATTTATGTATTGGTCTAATGTGTTATTCAAAGTGATTGAGATTGTAAAGACCCGTAAAATTCAAGGGAAATTTTTTCTTAATTTTCTTTAGAATTTTACAAGAGCGCGGTTTCAGACGGCACCTGATTCCGAGGCCCGGAGTGCCCGGAATTAATTTCCGAAGTTTGGCTCGGGTACATTCAGTGAACGAACGAGCGGGAATTCCTAACTTTTGATCCGGTGCTCGGAATTGAAATCCGAGGGCACCGATGAACTCGCAACGCCGATATTCGCTTAAAGAGACCTTTTCGGGAGTTGTGTTTGTTGCGGGTTGAAAGTTAAGTTTTGGGGTTTTCAGTTGAGTTAAATAAAATTTGTGTAAGACAAATTTTATTTTTAGTTTGTTAAAATCCTACCAAAGGGGGTTGGAAGTGGTACCCACACCCACTTAACCTCCCTTGGGAGGATTAAGTGTGGTGGGGTCCACACGAACCCCTAGACTTTTCAAGTTCCCTTAACCCCCTCTTAATTGACTTAAGTTACTTAATTAATTGTGGGAGTTAAGCCCTTTTTGAATTTCAAACTTTTGAAATTCTTTTGTGTTTTGTAATAATAAAATAAGAAGTTGTCTTATTTTATTATGGGTTGATTGTTTGTCTCCTTGAGAGCTTTTGGAGAGCTTCTTCTTCATCTTCAAGCTCTGACGAAGAACGAAGAACGCTCAAACTCCGACGAAGAACGACGCCTCTCTTCTTCGTCCTCGGTGTCAACGAGAGGGAACGCTGCCTCCTCCTCGGATTCCCTTTGTCGACATAAGAGGTTTCTCCATCGACATATCACATCGGACGTATCTCTTCGTCAACGGATTTGACGAACGACGACCGCGACGCCCGACCTCCGCGACGCCGTCTTCCGCGGAACGTAGACGAATCTTCGAACCTTAAACCAAGGTAGGGGTTGTTGATTCATTATTTATTTATTCCATTTTCTTGAACGTGGATCTCGCATGTCTAACATGAGGCTTGAATGTTTATGTTGAGTTGATTATTTTAACGTGAGGGGGGGCCGGACCGCAAGAACACGGCCGAACCCCCCTCCATCGTTCATGTTTATTCATGCGGGTGGAAGCAAGTGGTGTGGTGCCGTCGCACCACGCGGATGATCGTACAAATATTTTACGCGGCGCCGTCGCGCTACGTCAAGGAAAAATCTTCAAGAATGCGACGCCGTCGCGCCGCGTTGAAAAGAATCATGGCACGGCGAAAGGGGCGCGGTGCCGTCGAACCGCGCCGGACGACGAACACCGCGGCCGGTTCCGGGCCGCGGCGGGACGAGGAGACCGTGGCCGGATCCGGGCCATGGCGGGATGTGAAGACCGGCGGCCGGGCCGCCGGCGTCGGAAGTCGAAGGCGGGACCGGAATTTCCGGTCCCGTTGGTAAAAACCGGCCGGCCAACTGGCCGGCCGGATGACATAAAACCGGGGGAATAAATCCCTCGACCGGTTCAACAAAACCCCCCTCTTAATGAGGGGGGCGGTTCTTTAAAGGAGGGGGGGCAGCAGCCCCCCGGTTCGTTTCCAGCAAGCCCCCCACGTGTGGGGGGCGTTTTTCAATTTTTTGGGCGCGGCATATAGCCGCGCCATCCTTGAAGAAGCGGGGGCTGAGCCCCCCGCGTGCCACCCTCGTGCGGCGCCAGCGCCAGCCGCCGCGGCCCGCCGCCGCGCCGCCGCACCGCCGCCGCCGCGCCACCCCGGGGGGGGGGGGGGGTCGGGCCGGGTCGGCCCGGACCCGGACCCCCCCCATTTCGAACCAGATTTGGTTTTTAGCCCATAACTTGAGCCTCGGACCTCCGAATGACGAACCGTCTACGGCAACGCGATCATTGGATCGAGACGGTCGTTTCGGTATATCGCACTCAAGGTTTCGGTTTACTTTGAGTTCGGCCGGGTTGGTTCGTTCACGAAACCAACCGGGCCTTCAGAGCGGAAACGCTCATATCTTGAGCTACTGACGTCCGATTGACGTGACGTCAGTCGCGTAGTGTTCCTCTTAGTGAGACGGATCTTTTGGCATACTCCGCCCGAGGTTTGGACGCAGGTGGAGTACGGTCGGGTTGGTTTAGCCTTAAAAACCAACCGGGCCCCGGAGACGAAAATGCCAATAACTCTCAGACCGGGCGTCCGATCGACGCGCCGTCTGTTGCGTTGAGTTCCTGTTAACGATACGGAACTTTTGGATACATCAACTTCGGTCTTCGTGACAGTTGATGTATCAGCCTCTCGGCTCGTGGAGCGGACCCTCCGTACGAGCTTGCTGTGTGCGGGAACCCTAGTGTTGGCTGCGACTGTTCTACTGCTACTGTGACTGCGACGACGACAGTACAGAGATCCTGTGTGGATTCGACGATGACAGTACAGAGATCCTGTGTGGATTCGACGACGACGACTACAGCACTCAGCGATCCTACGTGGATCAGTGCTACAGGTCCTGTGTGGGCCCGATCCTGTGTGGGTCCTTGCGCTCAGCGGTTCTGTGTGAGCCAGCGCCTACAGGTCCTGTGTGGGCCCGATCCTGTGTGGGTCTTTGCGGGGGTTAGTTACCTATCAATCCTTCGTGGGTCCGACGACTTAGATGGATCAGTGATCATCTTTATCGTCCTTGAAGAAGTATACCTGTGTGAGCTGAATCCTGTTGTTTTCCTGTGTGGATTGTGTTGTGCAATCCTGTGTGGATTATGTTTTGCTTTCCTATGTGGAACACGTATACTTTCCTGCGTGGACTGAGTTGTACTTGGGCTCGGAGGTTGGAGCGTATTTTTAATTGATGACTTATGTATATGTATGGGCATATACCTAAGCAGTGTCGGTTGTTACTTCGTGATTGTACTTTTCTTCGTGGTTTATCCTTTGTGGATTTGAGAGACCTTCAGGGGTCTCGGGGTCCCTACTGAGTAGCTTATACTCACCCCTGCACGGGCTTTGCCCGCACTACGTTGTGTTGGTTGCAGACGACGGACAGCGTTGACCTTAGCTGAGGCTTGCACAGCGGGACGGTACCCGGAGGTGGACCACTGGGCGGGACGTGCTCGGAGCGGACGGCGGGACCCGTGGAGCAGAGGAGCTATCTGTACCCACCCTTCAGGTGGGATTTCCAGTGGACAGCTCGGAGTAGCGGCTTTTACTTTTCAGTTGCTGTTTTTCCCTTTTCGAGTTGTACTTTACTTTCAGTTTGGGTTTGTATACCGGCCCATTTACTTTTCCGCACTTTCAGTTGTACTCTGCTTTGTTAGTGTTTACTTTCCGCTTTCTTACTCTGTGGTGATGTTTACCTTTCAAAGGCAATGCCTTCCCAATTTACTGGGATTTACGCCTTGGGGCTAGTCGCCAGCCCCTGGCCTATGGAAGGCGGGCTTGGGGTAGTCACGGCACGGACCCCGAGGGCGGGTCGTGACAAATTGGTATCAGAGGAGTTCGGTTCTACCGTGAACTCTGATCTTTTCTATGTGAAGCAATAATGTTTAGCGTATTGAGTGTGGATATCAGTCCAGGGAGTCCAGTGTTGGTGCGGCGGCCGACGTATCCGTACACCAGGACCCTGACTTCTGATTTCCGACTTAATGCACGAAAACATTGATTGCGTGTGTGTTTCAAAGTTTTCTTTGTGATTACTTATATCAGCTCACCAGGTATACTGTTCTGACCGTGGCGCACCTGTTTCCTTTTCAGGATGGCCCCACGACGGCAGCCAGCTAGGGTTCTGAGAGTCGAGCGAGACGACAGCCCACCGAGCGACGAGGCTTCGGTGCAGGGCCCTTTGCCAGTAGTGGCACCGGCGGTAGCTTTACCCGCCGATCCCCCGATGCTTCCAGCAGCAGCCGCTGACGATGCACGTCGCCTCAGCGCACTGCATGAGTTTCGGCGCCAGCGACCGCCCAGGTTTCACGGGGAGACGGATCCCCAGGCAGCAGAGGACTGGCTGGAGGCAGTGGTTCGAGTGTTTAGGCTAGTGAGGACACCAGCAGACCTCATGGTGATCCTCGCTGCGAGCCTATTACACGCAGCAGCAGGACGATGGTGGAGCTTGATGCTCCAGGTGCACGATGAGGCATCTCTACTTTGGATGGACTTTGAGAGCCTCTTCCGCTCGGAGTTCGTCCCAGCCACCCTTCGTGCGGTGCGTATCCAGGAGCTTCTACAGCTGCGGCAGGGCAGCATGACGGTCGCTCAGTACTCGGCGAGATTTACCGATCTCTCGCGCTACTCGACCGACATGGTACGGAACCCATTCTTCCGGGCCCGGACCTTCGAGCAGGGTTTGAGACACGAGATCAGGGCATCGCTGATCTCCCTCAGCATACCGACTCAGACAGGAGTACTGGAGCGGGCTCTTCTGATCGAGATCTTCCTTGCTGAGTCTACACCAGCACAGCGACCGACCGCAGGGCGGCACGTGGCAGAGTCATCTGCAGCAGGCAGTCGACGGATGACTCAGGGGTCCAGACAGACCAGACCTTCGGGCAGACGATCTCAGGGCACTGGCTCAGCAGTGCGGGGCACACAGCACGGAGCCAGTCTTCCGAGAGGCAGACAGTGCTACTCGTGCGGCGGGCAGGGCCACATGGCTCGCGACTGCCCGACCCGCCGTGCCGAGGAGCAGTAGTCAGTTGATGGACCACCGAGGCAGAGGCAGAGGGTCGACCGTGGCGGTCCGCAGGGAGGAGGCGGACGAGGCAGAGGAGCTGGACGAGCAGCTGGTGGTGGCCGACGCTTTGAGGCTCTACCACCACCACCACCGGGAGGTCCACCCCGACCACAGGGAGCTGGCGGGCAGCGACAGGCACAACTCCAGGCAGCAGAGGCATACGACCACGGCGCACCCGAGATGATTCGAGGTACTATCTGTGTCTATTCCACCCTTGCTGCAGTTCTTTTAGACACAGGAGCGAGTCATTATTTCTTAGCCGCTGCCCTTGTTCGGAGCTCGGAGATTCCGACAGAGCCGTTGGCTCGATCCTTACGGCTAGAGACTCCTACGGGAGCAGACTCGACGATTACGCACTGGTGCCGGCAGTGTGAGATTACTCTAGGAGGCGAGAGCTTCGGCTGGGATCTTCTTGTAGCAGCGTCGAGGCCTTACGACGTCATCTTGGGCATGGATTGGCTGTCTACGGTCCATGCACAGATTGACTGTTTTAGGCGCAAGTTGTGATGTGTACGCACCGACGGGAGCAGGTTCACCTTCACCGGCGAGAAGGGAGCCTTAGCAGCACAGGATGGACTTTCGCAGAAGAGAGGACAGCCCATCACTCATCAGTTGGCTAGCCTTATCCTTGGAGCAGTTGACGTGCGGAGTCCTGGTTTTCCTGCAGTGGTGGATCAGTTTGCGGACGTTTTTCCCGACGACGTTCCAGGGCTACCTCCTCGTAGAGAGGTAGACTTTTATATTGACTTGTACCCCGGGACAGCCCCGATATCCACTCCAGCATATCGGATGGCCCCCGCCAAGCTTCGAGAGCTACGGGTACAGTTGGAGGACTTGCCGGGCAAGGGGTTCATCCGACCCAGTGTTTCACCCTGGGCTTCCCCGATATTGTTCGCCAAGAAGGCGGACGAGAGCTTGCGACTTTGTGTTGACTATCGTCGCCTGAACCAGGTGACAGTGAGGAACAAGTATCCGCTACCGAGGATTGATTACCTCTTTGATCAGCTCAAGGGAGCATGGTGGTTCTCGAAGATAGACCTCATGTCAGGCTATCATCAGCTCAGAGTCAGAGACGAGGATGTGCAGAAGACAGCCTTCAGATGTCGGTATGGCCACTATGAGTTCTTGGTTATGCCTTTTGGTGTAACCAATGCTCCAGCAGTGTTCATGGCTCTCATGAACAGGATCTTTCATCCATACCTCGATCGGTTTGTCGTGGTCTTCATCGACGACATTCTGATTTACTCTACGACAGAGGAGGAGCACGCCTATCACTTGAGAGTTGTTCTTGACACACTCCGAGAGCACCAGCTTTATGGTAAGCTCTCGAAGTGCCAGTTATGGATACGTGAGGTCCACTTTTTGGGACACGTTATCTCTGAGGCGGGAGTTGCAGTGGATCCCGCGAAGATTGAGGCTGTGTTAGCTTGGGAGCCACCCAGGAGCGTGACTGAGGTTCGGAGTTTCTTGGGACTAGCTGGATACTATCGGAGATTTGTGCCGAACTTCTCTAGAGTTGCAGCATCACTCACAGCTTTGACGAAGAAGGGGAAACCCTTCGTATGGTCAGAAAGATGTCAGCAGAGCTTCCAGGAGCTGAGACAGAGATTGACTAGCGCACCTATCTTGAGGTTGCCTGAGGAGGGAGTAGGGTACGTAGTCTACTGCGATGCATCAGGGACCAGACTCGGATGTGTTCTGATGCAGGAGCGGGCAGTGATCGCCTATGGATCACGACAGTTGAGGCCGCATGAGCAGAACTACGCTACCCATGACCTGGAGTTAGCAGCAGTGGTCTTCGCTCTGAAGACATGGCGACACTATCTGATGGGCGAGCGCTTTACAGTCTTTTCCGATCATCAGAGTCTCAGGTATATCTTCTCGCAGAAGGACCTGAACCTGAGATAGCGACGATGGCTCGAGTTCCTCCAGGACTATGACTTTGAAATAGTCTATACTCCTGGGAAGGGGAATGTAGTAGCTGATGCCCTTAGCAGGAGGACGGGCATTCAGCTACTTGAGGAGGCGACGGAGCAGCTAGCCTCTTTGCAGATATCCTTCGTGGATAGAGATGGAGCAGCCTTTCTTCAGTCTCTCACAGTCACTCCTCCACTACTGCAGCGAGTCAGGGAGGCACAGCATGGGGACGCTGACTGTGAGACACGGCGTGCACAGATATCCTCGGGACAGGCACCTGATGGTTTCTCCCTTGGAGCAGAGCACGACATCCTTTTCAGAGGACGTACCATGGTGCCAGTCGCTTTGCGAGAGGAAGTGCTGAGGGAGTTTCACACTTCTCCTTTGGCAGTACATCCTGGAGTGGCCAAGATGTACCAAGAACTCAGACGACAGCACTGGTGGCCGGGCATGAAGAAAGCTGTAGTAGAGTTCGTTTCTCGATGCCTTACCTATCAGCAGGTGAAGGCAGAGCATCAGGTACCAGCAGGCTTGGTACAACCCTTGGAGGTTCCGGAGTGGAAGTGGGACGACATATCTATGGACTTCGTGACTGGACTTCCACGCACTTCCAGAGGTCACGACTCCATCTGGGTGATTATTGACCGACTCACCAAGTCGGCACACTTCTTACCCATCAGAGAGCAGGGCTCAGTAGAGAGCTTGGGATGTCTCTACGTTCAGGAGATTGTGCGTCTCCACGGCGTGCCATCATCTATCGTTTCCGATCGAGATGCTCGCTTTACTTCCCGGCTTTGGAAGGGGTTACAGGAGGCGTTCGGGACGCAGCTACGTCTTAGCACAGCTTTTCACCCTCAGACAGATGGTCAGACGGAGAGGACCATTCAGACTCTCGAGGACATGCTCCGCGCATGTGTCCTTGACTTTGGTCGAAGCTGGGAGGACCACCTACCCTTGGTGGAGTTCGCGTACAACAACAGCTACCACTCCACCATCGGGATGGCACCGTACGAGGAGTTGTACGACCGACCTTGTAGATCTCCTTTGTGCTGGACAGACCCCGGAGAGTCAGCACTGGTGGGACCGGAGATGGTCCAGGCCACGACAGAGAAGGTCCAGGTCATCCAGGAGCGGATGAGGACAACTCAGAGCCGGCAGAAGTCATATGCTGACAGGAGGCGGAGGCCACTGGAGTTCGAGGATGGCGACCACGTCTTCTTGCGGGTCTCACCTCGACGTGGTATTCGGAGATTTGGCCGAGGCGGCAAGTTATCTCCGCGCTTCATCGGACCTTTCCAGATTCTCAGCAGGATTGGTGAGGTGGCTTATCGCCTGGCTCTACCACCTCAGTTGCACCGGGTGCACGACGTCTTCCACGTATCCCAGCTGAGGAGATACGTGCACGACCCGACGCACATCATTGATCATGGGGAGCTTGACGTTGACGATGGGGCGACTTTTACGGAGGTCCCGGTGGAGATAGAGGATCGACAGGAGCGGGTCCTGCGTGGGCGATCGATTCCTCTTGTGCGCTTCAGATGGCAGCACGGGAATCTCCAGGAGAGCACATGGGAGCGGGAGGCTCAGATGCGTGCTCAGTACCCTCATTTGTTTCCCTAGTTTTTGTTGTATCTTTACGGGGACGTAAAGCCCTGAGGTGGGAGTAATGTAAAGACCCGTAAAATTAAAGGTAAATTTTTTCTTAATTTTCTTTAGAATTTTACAAGAGCGCGGTTTCAGACGGCACCTGATTCCGAGGCCCGGAGTGCCCGGAATTAATTTCCGAAGTTTGGCTCGGGTACGTTCAGTGAACGAACGAGCGGGAATTCCTAACTTTTGATCCGGTGCTCGGAATTGAAATCCGAGGGCACCGATGAACTCGCAACGCCGATATTCGCTTAAAGAGACCTTTTCGGGAGTTGCGTTTGTTGCGGGTTGAAAGTTACGTTTTGGGGTTTTCAGTTGAGTTAAATAAAATTTGTGTAAGACAAATTTTATTTTTAGTTTGTTAAAATCCTACCAAAGGGGGTTGGAAGTGGGACCCACACCCACTTAACCTCCCTTGGGAGGATTAAGTGTGGTGGGGTCCACACGAACCCCTAGACTTTTCAAGTTCCCTTAACCCCCACTTAATTGACTTAAGTTACTTAATTAATTGTGGGAGTTAAGCCCTTTTTGAATTTCAAACTTTTGAAATTCTTTTGTGTTTTGTAATAATAAAATAAGAAGTTGTCTTATTTTATTATGGGTTGATTGTTTGTCTCCTTGAGAGCTTTTGGAGAGCTTCTTCTTCGTCTTCAAGCTCTGACGAAGAACAAAGAATGCTCAAACTCCGACGAAGAACGACGCCTCTCTTCTTCGTCCTCGGTGTCAACGAGAGGGAACGCTGCTTCCTCCTCGGATTCCCTTCGTCGACATAAGAGGTTTCTCCATCGACATATCACATCGGACGTATCTCTTCGTCAACGGATTTGACGAACGATGACTGCGACGCCCGACCTCCGCGACGCCGTCTTCCGCGGAACATAGACGAATCTTCGAACCTTAAACCAAGGTAGGGGTTGTTGATTCATTATTTATTTATTCCATTTTCTTGAACGTGGATCTCACATGTCTAACTTGAGGCTTGAATGTTTAAGTTGAGTTGATTATTTTAACGTGAGGGGGGGCCGGACCGCATGAACACGGCCAAACCCCCCCTCCATCGTTCATGTTTATTCATGCGGGTGGAAGAAAGTGGCGTGGTGCCGTCGCACCACGCGGATGATCGTACAAATATTTTACGCGGCACCGTCGCGCTACGTCAAGGAAAAATCTTCAAGAACGCGACGCCGTCGCGCCGCGTTGAAAAGAATCATGGCACGGCGAAAGGGGCGCGGTGCCGTCGCACCGCGCCGGACGACGAACACCGCGGCCGGTTCCGGGCCGCAGTGGGACGAGGAGACCGCGGCCGGATCCGGGCCGTGGCGGGATGTGAAGACCGGCGGTCGGGCCGCCGGCATCGGAAGTCGAAGGCGGGACCGGAATTTCCGGTCCCGTTGGTAAAAACCGGCCGGCCAGCTGGCCGGCCGGATGACATAAAACCGGGGGAATAAATCCCCCGGCCGGTTCAACAAAACCCCCCTCTTAATGAGGGGGGCGGTTCTTTAAAGGAGGGGGGGGGGGCAGCAGCCCCCCGGTTCGTTTCCAGCAAGCCCCCCACGTGTGGGGGGCGTTTTTCAATTTTTTGGGCGCGGCATATAGCCGCGCCATCCTTGAAGAAGCGGGGGCTGAGCCCCCCGCGTGCCACCCTCGTGCGGCGCCAGCGCCAGCCGCCGCGGCCCGCCGCCGCGCCGCCGCGCCACCCCGGTGGGGGGGGGGGTCGGGCCGGGTCGGCCCGGACCCGGACCCGGACCCCCCCCCATTTCAAACCAGATTTGGTTTTTAGCCCATAACATGAGCCTCGGACCTCCGAATGACGAACCGTCTGCGGCAACGCGATCCTTGGATCGAGACAGTCGTTTCGGTATATCGCACTCAAGGTTTCGGTTTACTTTGAGTTTGGCCGGGTTGGTTCGTTCACGAAACCAACCGGGCCTTCAGAGCGGAAACACTCATATCTTGAGCTACGGACGTCCGATTGACGTGCCGTCAGTCGCGTAGTGTTCCTCTTAGTGAGACGGATCTTTTGGAATACTCCGCCCGAGGTTTGGACGCAGGTGGAGTACGGTCGGGTTGGTTTAGCCTTAAAAACCAACCGGGCCCCGGAGACGAAAATGCCAATAACTCTTAGACCGGGCGTCCGATCGACGCGCCGTCTGTTGCGTTGAGTTCCTGTTGACGATACGGAACTTTTGGATACATCAACTTCGGTGTTCGTGACAGTTGATGTATCAGCCTCTCGGCTCATGGAGCGGACCCTCCGTAAGAGCTTGCTGTGTGCGGGAACCCTAGTGCTGGCTGCGACTGTTCTACTGCTACTGTGACTGCGACGACGACAGTACAGAGATCCTGTGTGGATTCGACGAAGACAGTACAGAGATCCTGTGTGGATTCGACGACGACGACTACAGCACTCAGCGATCCTACGTGGATCAGTGCTATAGGTCCTGTGTGGGCCCGATCCTGTGTGGGTCCTTGCGCTCAACGGTTCTGTGTGAGCCAGCGCCTACAGGTCCTGTGTGGGCCCGATCCTGTGTGGGTCTTTGCGGGGGTTAGTTACCTATCAATCCTTCGTGGGTCCGACGACTTAGATGGATCAGTGATCATCTTTATCGTCCTTGAAGAAGTATACCTGTGTGAGCTGAATCCTGTTGCTTTCCTGTGTGGATTGTGTTGTGCAATCCTGTGTGGATTATGTTTTGCTTTCCTATGTGGAATACGTATACTTTCCTGCGTGGACTGAGTTGTACTTGGGCTCGGAGGTTGGAGCATATTTTTAATTGATGACTTAGGTATATGTATGGGCATATACCTAAGGAGTGTCAGTTGTTACTTTGTGATTGTACTTTTCTTCGTGGTTTATCCTTTGTGGATTTGAGAGACCTTCAGGGGTCTCAGGGTCCCTACTGAGTAGCTTATACTCACCCCTGCACGGGTTTTGCCCGCACTACGTTGTGTTGGTTGCAGACGACGGACAGCGTTGACCTTAGCTGAGGCTTGCACAGCGGGACGGTACCCGGAGGTGGACCACTGGGCGGGACGTGCTCGGAGCGGACGGCGGGACCCGTGGAGCAGAGGAGCTATCTGTACCCACCCTTCAGGTGGGATTTCCAGTGGACAGCTCAGAGTAGCGGCTTTTACTTTTCAGTTGCTGTTTTTCGCTTTTCGAGTTGTACTTTACTTTCAGTTTGGGTTTGTATACTGGCCCATTTACTTTTCCGCACTTTCAGTTGTACTCTGCATTGTTAGTGTTTACTTTCTGCTTGCTTACTCTGTGGTGATGTTTACTTTTCAAAGGCAATGCCTTCCCAATTTACTGGGATTTACGCCTTGGTGCTAGTCGCCAGCCCCTGGCCTATGGAAGGCGGGCTTGGGGTAGTCACGGCACGGACCCCGAGGGCGGGTAGTGACAGAGATATTATGCGCATAATGAAGGGAAAACGAGAAAATGAAATGTTTAACAGTATTCATGAGCTCATGATTGATATAAGGACTAAGTTTGAGTATATAGAATTTTGAGGATTTTGGTATGTGAAAAGTGTTAACTTTTAACTGCATTCATGTTTTCACTAAGGTATTCAAGAGAATACACAATTAAGGACATTGAATGTTTGGAATGTGACCAACAAAACATATATTATGATATATGGGGATCGACAATGGTGTTAAATCTCTGGTAATCGTTTTCACTATATTATGAGAGTCGACTGCAGTATTATGGATAAGCCTAAAGATTGGAATGGATTATGTTGGACATAAGTTAGTATTGTTTGTTTTTATGGGATGTTATAGTAATATAGTTTTGGAAAAAGGACAACCTGCAGGACGGCCGACAGCCCATCGCTTCGGACAAGGCTGTGGGAATCGAACCCACAACTGAAGTGCGACTGGCCTTTATCGCCTACCACAGGCCTACAGGAAGTCCCTGTTTAGTAGAAACTAGTTTTATTATATTAAGCAGTATGATATATGAAGTATAAGTCCATTTTAGGAACCATATATGATTAATCTCACTATAGATTGACTTATGCATATAATTTTTGCTAACCTTTAGTTTGAGACAGATGGAATGACCCGTTATTCTATCACATGATCTGCTAACACTTCAAAAATAACAAATTCAACTTCATTTATTTATGAGATGAAGTGGAAATTGTTCAAGGCACGAACAACAGTGAGATTGTACCAAAATAAAGTAAGTATTTATTCTAATTCAAATTTTCAACTTTAGGGAAATGATCTTGAAAATCAAAAATGTTGTCCTAGTGATCTTATACCTGATGAATCAGATGGTACCTTATATCATCACAACTCTATGGATTTGTGATTACTGGCTTTTCCATAGCCATGTTCTCTACCACTCTCCATCAGAACATGATGGTTAGATTTCTCTTCCATATCCATATTTTTACCTATGTGGAAACCCAGCGATTAGTTTATTTGGGTAATCGTTACATTTCATACTTTAGTTTTTAAAGCCATGTTTTGGTATTCCTTTTTACGATGTGAGTTTCTTTTAAAGAAACTTTCGAATAGTAAACCATTTATAACCCTGACGAGTTTCGAGGGCGAAATTCATTTTAAGGGGGGTAGAATGTAACAGCCCAAGATTTTATAAAAAATATTCTTTTTAATTTTATTAATGTCTTGTGTTGTACGCTACACCAAAAGGAGCTTGCACACACGCATCCTTGACTTTCCTTGCATTACACGCAATCGCGACCTTCCTCGATAGCGTGTGTAATACGCAATACCGAGTTTCACTAAACATCGATATGCTATTAAAATATTATTTAAACTAGCCGTTATGAATAGTAATAACCACTTTTTGAAATTCTGTAAATCTTATTTTTCAAAATGAACTTCATTTTTGGATTCGGAGTATCGAATTTAGCCTAAGGTGAAATTTTGGTACTTTTCGGATAACTTTCATATTCTGATGAATAGTGAAAATTACTAAATTATAATTAAAAACAACTTTTTTAATCGAAATAATTAATAGTGATAAATTATTAATTTGAGTAGTTTCAAAGTATATTTAGAATATATTTTTACAATTTAATACAATGTTGGTCATTGGATGTAATTTCACATTTAAACCAGACATAATCAAGTGTCAATCTTTTGATAAATATTGTTTCTTAAAAACATGCTATTTGTTTTAACAGCGGGATTTAATTATAAAATTAATTAACGCAACATCTATGTTATGAATATGGTAAAATAGACTTCATTTTTGAATTCGGAATATGAAATATAGCTTAGGATGAAATTTTGGCATTGTTCTGAAAAACATCAATTTTTGATGAATAGTGAAACTACTAAGTGGTAGGTTAAAAACTGAATTTTGCATAAAACTTAATTTTACCACTTTTGTGAATGGAATTTCGAAAATCCGACAGACACGGTTAATATCAAGGACTAAAATTTGGTTCAATGAGATGAAAATAATTTTTGGTGAATAGTAACTTTTTACTTTTTTTTACCACGGTTAATAGTAAATAGTGTAACTAAGGGTAAATATGATATTACTATTACCCTAAAACATGTCCTAATTCTATTGGATAAGTGTAATTAGGCCAAAAACAACCTTATGAATATAATATGACCATTTAGGCCAACTTGGATTAGATTAGGACATTTATTATTATTTAATTCAAAGAAGTGTTAAAAGAGTTAAAATCAATGTTTATTTACTAAAACATTTTTAATATGGGGTTATACATAAGATAAATTCGACTATAAATATTCATTAGAAAGATAAAAATATTTCCTACATAATGATATTTTATTTATAATTTTTAGACTTTAAATAAATTAATTTATTTTTGACACAACGATGATGCAGTAATTACCCTTTTAAGGAAATATTAACATAATTGATGTTATAAATGCTCAAATGAATGTAATTTAAGACTTTTTATGAATTAAACTAATTTTCTAGGTTACTATGATGTATTAGTGTTGATTTAATCAACTTGGTTCGAACATATAATTCTGTTATGACTTTCAAAAAAATCATATATCAAATAGTGTCAAAATTGACACAAAATAGTTTTTAAATCAAATATTATATTATTAAATGTTATTTTATTCCTAAAAATCTAAGGTTCGGCCAAATGACTTAGATAATGATATATTTATTAATAATATATAATTTGGGGTTCGTTTGGCATGTTATAGTAAGTTTATTAACCATATAGTGAAAGAAAACAAAAGGACACGGTAAAAGTTAAATTATTTAACTTAGAGTTAAATCTAATTGATAAGGTTAAAATAATAACCTAAACTTGTCTAAATCCTATTGGTTGATAGGATTGCGACCCATCCCCACTTTAGCATCGAAATAAGACCATTTGGAACCATTATAAACCGATTTTGACATTAATATAAAATAATATTTTGAGGTATTCCTAAGGTGCCCCTCTCCTCCCTTATAAAAGAACACCTCCTCCCCCTCCTCCTCACACCAATTTGAGCACTCAAGCTCGGCCAACCCCTGCCAAAATCTCTTCTCCACTTCCCTAGAAACATCCTAGAGGTTCTGGTCTTCCTCAAAGACCAATTTTAGTGCCCTAAGAGGAGGTCTCAAAGAGGCGCTTCAAAGAAGAGGTAATTACCGTTACCAATTCTTTCATCTTTATTTCTTCTTCCACTTCTTCTTCTTAGGTTGTTTAATTATGAAGTAATAACATCAGTATCACTCATATACTGATATGTTATTATAAGTATGAAACAACCCTATTTCACTATCTATCCATCCTACGGAAAAAGAAATCACCGCGCGTGCGTACGTACGGAATACCGTCTCCACGCCGTGGTGTAATCTATTTTCCACCACCACCTTACATGGATGGGTATAATGGTGTAAAGAATAACTATACATAGTTATTACAACATCATATTGATTCTGATATATTGTATAATCCACTTCAATTCAGTTCAATATTTATGGAAATGATATCATCGCTCGTGCGTACGTCCGGACTACCGTCTCCACGACGCGATGAGATTCATTCTCCATGTTAACCATTTAAGAATGATTATAAAGTATATATAAGAAATAATAATGAAATATATGACATTATAAAGCTACTGGATTTATGTATATATATATATATGTATGTCATCTACTTACTTCCATTTCAAGACAATAAGGAAAGTAAAACAGCGTTCATGCGTACGTACGGACTACCGTCTCCATGAACGGTGTTTTTCATTTTATTTATCTATCTATTATATATATATATATACTGAATATATATGATATATAAATCATATTTTATATTCTGGAAGTAAGTAAATCATGATATAAGTAATAATGATGTCAAGAACAACAAGTCAAAACACCTACGATAAATGAAACGATTTTACCCAAAATGCTTCTTTAACATGGAATTTACAAAAGAACGGGTAATATAATTTCATAAGTGAACCATATATGATATCATAACAATGAATATGATTCTAGAATAAGTCAATAACATGATTTAAATCATTATACAGGAGGTTCGGACACTTACAAAGCAAGTCGGACATAAGGTAAGGGAAATATCACAATCTCATTTTTATCCGAGATTGTTTATTCGTAAGTATTTACTGGGGTGTATTTTATTATCCACATCCATGTTTCATCAATAGGTAATATTATTTCCATCCACCTACAATTTTTTAAATCCATTTTTACCCTTCGGTGAGTTTTTAGTAAAAGAAATGAAAGGAATCTTTTGTCGTTTTTCGTACGAGGTACTTTTTGACTTTTCCGACAAAAGTGCGAAGAATGTTTTTTTTAACTTATACGGCTTGAATGGATTTTTAAAACATTATTTCCAAGAAGATTCCTTTACAAGTTTTCAAGTTTATTTTTAATCAACTTCTTTTATTTTAAAATTGTATGACATGTTATGAAAGGAAAAATGTTTTTGAAGAAGAAAGGATATTTTCCTCAAGAATGAAGTTCAAGTGTTTTATCAAATTTATTTTCCATCTAAGATAATAAAGGGTTCTGTCTTTATCCCTATTATTACATTGATTTGATCATGTTGTGATGGAATTATTTTTATGAATTCCATTATCTTATATGAATTGATTTATGATGTCATGATGTTTCAAGAATCCTATTTTTGTTACATGTGTTATGCGATGATGTATGTTTTATGATTATGTGGCACACATAAGAAAGGATTCATTATAAGATGGGTGGGACCTATATCTCCCTCCAATGCATTGTGTAATGATTTTATATCTCATGAGATAGATAGGGCTGGAACGGTAGGTTATACCGGTTCAGTGAAACAAGACTGAAATGAGGGTTACTCGATTCAGAAAGGGACTTTGTCCACTAAGATAGTCTTGGAAATGAGTCTTGACTAACAAGAAATGATTCTCTATGATTATGTGTGAATGACACAAAGTTTCATGTTTTATATTATGATTATTGTGATTACATTTCACTGCCATGATTTATCCCATGTTATGAAATTATGCTCTCTTTTGCAGGTTAAGATTTCCAAAATGTTATGTTCTTATGAATACGATGTGAATGATATTTCTTTTGTTTACCCTTACTGAGCATTTGAGCTCACCCTTTTATGTTTTCTTTTCCCCAGGATATAAAGAATGGTTTTAGGTAAAAAAAGGGAAGATCTCTATAGGAGATGTTGATGATCTTTCACCACGATTAGAAGATTACGTTCCGAGTTTCCAAAGACACTAAACTATTACGATCCTTGTGTGTGTATTTTTGTTATGTACTAAGTATTCCGCAAATGTAATGTAGTGTCCATGTACGTCAGGCTACGGGTCTCTACACCCCACATTTTTTTGATGGGTCTTAGACCCATTATGCTTTTTCCAGCAAATTTCTGCATTCGGGCGCAAAATTATCCATCTTCCCTTGAGATTCATCCATCTAACCAAAAAGATAAAATGTTACAAACAATGTGATCAATAATATCAAAAAATTTCAAATTCATAAAATGAATATAATATTGGCCACACAAAAATGAATGTATGGGCCCAAATTTCATTTTAAACATTAATTGCATTTATGATGAGAAATGAAGTTATATTTATGTAATGCACTAAAAACAATGTTTATGGACTTTTGAACAATGAATATAATGATATTAACAATTAATATTAGCCACTTTCAGTGACTAATCACACCCCCCAACTTGAGTTTTTCTAGTCCCGAGAAAATTAATTTACAAATATGAAATTCAAATCCCCTTTTTCAACAACATTTTAATACACATTTCTCACCCAAAGACCTCATACAAAAAAAATTATGAAACCCATAAAAATCATTTAAAAGAAGCTAGGTCCATAAGCATATCCCATGCCCAAGCCCATTCCTTTGTTCAAATTCATCGCCACATTTCATCCAATTCCATTTAAGCATGATAAAGTATTGTGCATCATAAAATATATGGGGCCCATTTTATTATTCATGGGGAAAAAATGGAAGCGCTAGGTGGGAATAAAATTAATCCATAAGATGAGTATCAATTTTTTTGATTATTTGTTTGTTTTTTTAACCACAATAGATATAAAAAGACTAACTCTGGGCAAGACAACTATGGAGTAACGATCTCCAAGTGTCGGACTCCACAAATATTGTCAATTCCATGCTCTATAATAGAGATATAAAGCCAAACACTACGCAAGACAACTATGGAGTTGCGATCCCCAAGTGCCGGATTCCATGCATTTGGAAAAAACATTTCTCTATGTGGTAATAATATTTTTTTCATTTTTTTGATTTTTTTTTTTGTTTTTGGATACTCAAATTAATCTAAAAGTGACCCCAGAACCCTATGCTATAATTAAAGGGACCCCAGAACTCAAATTTACACCCATGATCCAGTAGACATGCATTGTGGAATTTTTATTAAGAGGATGAAAATGTAAACTTTGAAAAATCACATCGGACAACCGTACCTTCCAAAAACTATGCTCATGAACTTAAACATGCATTAAAATCAGAATAAAGGCATCCAAATTTTTCGATATCCAATTTTAGAGTTTTCAATGTGTGTTATCATGTTCAAGGTTAATGGAATTTTTCATTCCATGCATGTTCTTATTGAAAAAAAGAATTTTTTATTTCATCTCCCCCCAACATAGAATAACACTGTCCCCTATGTTTGAAGAAAAGAAAAGTTATAAGGGGAGTAGGAGAGAGGTTCAAAGAGGAAATTGACAATGATAAACATGGAACAAATTCACCAGGTTTTTGAAGTTGATGTTCGTGCCATGATCTCCCTTCAATACTAGATTCAAGTCTCAGTGTCTTGGATAGTGGTGATGGATTTTCCTTACGACTCAAGATGTGTCATTTTAATTTTTTATTATAACCTATAAAAACATAAAAAAAAATAAAATGATGATATATTGTCTTCTTTTTTGGATTTCTGGGTAAGGTATTACTTAGATATCATGCCACGTGATATGGGTGAATATGGCGCTCCCCTTTCATACCCATACTTACACATAAAAGAAGAACAAGTCAACAGTCTATGGTAATTTATTATATGAAAAATAAAATGATTCAAAATGATTAGAAACATGAAAACCGTGGGTTGCCTCCCACGCATCACTTTTGTTTAACGTTGTTTTCTCGACTTGTACCCCCCAACATATCAAATTCCAACTTTCAACATTTTTAGGACCCCATTTTTGTCCAATTAAACATGATTCAGATTGATTTTTTTATAATTTTATTCATGGTAAATCCCATGGTCAATAATGAGTGTGGAAGTACAAGGAAATTTGGTAATGGTTGATTCAGTTGAATTTCTAGTCTTTCCTAAGACATCAATTACCATTCCAACATTATTGGTTTCTTGAAAAGAATGAACGACAAATACAAGGTCTTTCTTATCTACTATAGTGGGATTCTTGAGTTTGGAAGAAAGTAAAATAAATTTGAGCTCAGGTTCAATGAAATTTCCTAATGGAGATTGACAAATTAAATCAAAATCAGTTTTTTCTCCAAAACATTTAGAAATAATTGGTTCATTTTGAAAATATGATTCATCTTGAAAATTGTCCAGTTGAATATCAGAAGTGTTTATGGGATCAATGTTTGGTATTTATACCAACTGTTCAGTGATTGGTGGTCTTAAAAATTCACTAATGGAGCCATGTTTAGGAAACACAATCCATAATGTGATGTTATTATCTTTTTAATTCAAGAAAACAATTTCCTCAAGATTTAAACCCTCTTCAGCTTGACTTTCAACATTTCCTGACCAATTCAATTCATTATCTTACTCTGAATTCCCAAATTCTAAAGTGAGTTCTTGAAATGTTATAATGTTTTGTAGTTATAACCTCAAAGTTGAAACCTCAAAATTCATTGTCTTCATTTTATTACAAAATCGTTGAAGAATTTTTTTAAGAATAAAGTTGATAGATGTTTTTAAATCATGGACTTCCTCATTATTTATATTTTCAATCATTCTTGATAGGTATAGAAATTGATCTTTTAAACAATCAGCATCCCACTGATTGTACACCTCATCTGGTGTGGTGTATTCAATTAAGGTTTGGTATATGAAATTCTCTATATGAGGTGTTTCCCAGTATTGATTTATGACATGATTACAGAATTGGTTTATGAAGGGGTATTTTGGAGGATAATCCATTGGAATTGATTAAAAATTGTATTTGGGATTTTTCAGACACATAGAAACAGAAAGAGGAATAGAGAAGAGAATGTAGGGTGAGAATAAAGAATTTGGGAGAGAAAAGAAGACGTGGGTCTAAGGTACTTACTTGGGTCCCCGGAAACAGTGTGAAAATTTGGTTGCGCCCAAATTTACCCTTCTGGTAAAACCGGTCGCTGTAGTACTTATAGGGGTCGAATCCACAGGGACCGAAGAAGAAACCTTGAGACGCTAAGATTTGATATGGGATTGGCTATTCAGTGGCCAACTTTGGATTGAATTGATTTGAAGAAATATTGATTTAATTTAAAGAAAAAAACAAATAAAATTACTTGAATTAAAACAACTAATTAAGGTGAGTCGATCCTAGGTTGTCTCTTGGGATTGATTGGATGTTTTTGTTTTTCATTTGATTTTTTGATCATCGGTTCAAGAGGTATCCATTAAATGAAATAATCCCTCAATATCATTCTACAATTTAATCCATATAGAATTTCAAGTCTAATCACCAATTCACTTAGAGGATTAATTAAATGAGCACTCCAAGGAATTGGATCGTAGTATAACTCAAAATGTATCGTCATTAAAGTTGGTGAAGACAAAGAAGAAGATAAATAAAAGAGAGGTACTCTTAAAATAATGAAAAAATTTAAAAATTTAAGAACAACATATAAAATTCAATATAGCCCATGAAACTCCCAAGGATCAATCCATAAAATTTTAGCACTCCATTGAGGATATTCTATCAATGGAAGCGGGTAGTTGACTTAAATAAGTGGGATTGAAGAAGAAAAACATTAATCAAAATGAACACTCCACAGTGGTGTGATGAATTCACAAGTGCGGGTGTGAATAAATTCACACATTGATTCAATGGTATCAACGTGTGCAGAAAAGGAAAATAAAAAGTGAAAAATAAGAATAAATTTTATTAAAATACTAAATGTGAATGAAAAAATTATATTAGAGAAATTGACGATGCCATTACAAAACAAAAGCTGGAAATTACAGTTGAATGAAAAACTTGGATTCAATGAAAAATGTTAGATAATAATTCCATCACCACCAGATTCTTATATAGGCATATTAGGAGCCGTAGAGACACCCCATCATAATAAATTCCATCCCAATTAATTTAGAGAGTCAAAAGGAAGGTGAGAAAATTAAAGGATTTTGACATTTCGAAGATGACCTGGAAATTTCGTCCAGATTCATACACCATTTTGAGGTGTGAATGTGGAATTGAAGGTGGCCGAATAATCAGCGGTCGTAGAAGAAAAATATCTTCATCCATGTGTCCTATATATTCTGAAAACATTTTTGGAAATTTGGCTCATCCGTTTGGATGTTATGGTATAAATGGTGGGACGACATTATGTGAATTAATGTTGGGTCCACTATTTAAATATCAACTTCAAATCCCTTTATCATAATGAAAACATCAGAATTAGCTCTGCCCATAGTTGAATAAAATGATCCTCATATTTTTATATTTCTAATTTATAAATTTTAGCTTCATTAGGCTTGGTTTGTAGGACCCAAATTTTTTTGATGGGCCTTAGACCCATTATGCTTTCTCAAGCAAATTTCTGCATTTGGGAGGAAAATTATCCATCTTCCCTTCGAATTCATCCATCAGACCTAAAATATAAAATGCTCCAAACAAATTGATCAATCGTATCCGAAAATTTAAAATTCATAAAATAAATATAATTATGTCCACAAACAAATGAATGATTGGGCCCAAATTTACATTTTAAACATGAATTGCACATAAGATGAGAAATGAAGTTCTATTTATGTAATGCACTAAAAACAATTTTTATGCACTTTGGAACAATGAATATAAAGATATTAATAATAAATATTAGCCACTTTCAGTGACTAATCAGCGATTATATTATAACAGACAATAAAAATAAATTATTGAGCTTTTTTACATCGGTTATACTATAATCGAAGTAAAAAACCCACTCTTTCACATTGGTTAAATTATAAAACCTATGTGAAATAGTGGTGAATGATAACTTTTTCATGTCATTTTTTATAAAAGAAGATGTCAAAAATGAATTTTTACGTAATTTTTATAAAACCACCGTGAAAAAGTAATATATCTTCATTTTCACAATGGTTATAAATAACTGATGTGAAAACTGTGTCGTGGAAAAACGTTTTTCCACTACTGTGTTATCTTATTGATTTTATTGTATTATCTCTAAAATACATCATCCTTACACAACTCATGGAGTAACATATCCCTCCCTAAAAATATACTCTTCTTAGTTCACCCAAATTATAAATGATATAATTGATAATTCATATACTTGATTACTTATCTTAATTCACATCATAATAATTTACATGTGATTTATTAACTGGATATCAACACAACATCCTCCCATTTTCATTACCAATTTATTTTTCAAAACTTCTCATTCAATAGATTCATCTATGATAATTATTGGAATTTTTCAAATATATGTATTTCAAAATATAAATCAATTTTAGAAAACATCAGCATTTTTAGTTTTTAAAAATATTCTAATATAATAAAAAATCATTTATAATGTTTTAATTAATGAATCACACCACTAAAATCATAAAAAATTTCCATGGAATATATTGTTTTTAAATTATTTAGACCTTTCAAAATTGTAAAATCTCATTATTTTCTCAATGTGGTGATCATTATTTTAATGGAAGGAATATTAATAAGCGTTAAATTAATCCTTACATGATTTTTTATGATTATATGACCTTCATTGATTTTCATGAACTATGTTTTTATAAGAAATAATGATCCTTATGAAGACACAGATAATTCATACAGATTTTTTAATGATCCTAATAGAGTACTCTGAGTACTTATCTTCGTTTTCAAAAATTCCATCATAACTTCTATACCGTAATAGTAAACTACCCCTACAATGTTCTATATTTTAATTAAGTAGTTTTAAGTGATCATTATAATGACAAAAAACATCCTTCTGAACCCGTGGAACATCCTTATGAAGTTAAACAAATAAATATTATAGAATTTTAAGTCATCATGAATTTCTCAAAATTCTAAAATTGTTAAAACTTATAATAATAAAGAACATCCATATAAATAAAAACTTATCCTTATAGAATTATGAATCATGTTTACCAATTAATAATGAAACTCATGAAATTATACATATCATATATTTAAATTCCTCGAAATATTTCAAACTAACATGAAATCAAATCCAATTCATATTAGACCAGCTAAAATCATCTCAAAAACATTATAAATAGATTAAAACATCTCATTGGCCTATAATGAATCTAATGTGTTGTTAAAAATAAACAAAATACGTCAAATATTTTATAGGTCACTTCCATCCCCCAATTTATATTTGTTGTCATATTTATTCAAATCCTTCAGATATAGTAAATTCTGATCAAGATATGAATTATATATAATAGAATCCTCAAATAATATCATTTATAATATTATAAACGTTTTGACACTACAATACCATGTAAGGTAATTTTTTGGAAATAATTCCATATATCATACATAAGAAAGGATAGGGAAAGTGTCTCAGATATTCCCCCCTTCAATTCAAATATTAAATACACCCCTATTTAAAAATAATCATATATTAATATTAAAAATATAAAAAGAAAGATCACACTCCCCCTTAAAAAAACTCCAACTTCAAAGAACAATAGAACCACATTTTTTCATAAGAGTTTTGAAATTTCTACCCCCCTTTAAGAACATAATCCATATCCTTGTGGCGGTGTCTCTACTCATACTCAAGTGAGTGGTGAAGGACTAACATGTAGTTTCAATATCAATTCATGAAACCTCAATGTTGGCATTGCCTTTATAAAATATTTATAATTTGATATGTGGTGAAAATAAATTCAAGTTACACATCACTATTTATTTCTATCTCTTTAATGGAGTAAAAATAAATTATAAATACACACTTATCATTAGTGTTGTAAAATATTTTGTATAGATAAATAAAAATCTAATAATCACATTAAATTTTTAGTTGTCCATAATCATAAAATTTTATATTTTCTAGTTCTACCTGCATCCATAACATCCCTACATAATTATGTGTTATTGAATATATTATACCTCACGTGTAGTCAATGAAATCTATTTCTACTTATTTCTATTCTAACTTTCCAATCTCTCACCTAGAAAGAATACTCCACCCGTATTGGATCTTCTATCCGTACTATATCGTTCACCTTTATTATTTCTGTATCCCTTCATGTTAAAGTATGATATTTTTTTAATGTAGGACATATTTTAACGAACCTTTGAAATAAATTAATATTATTTTGAATGATATCATATGATACTCTATAGGATCACATTAAAACATGGCACATATACTCAATGTGTAGATAATAATTTCCCAATATGTAATTATTCAATGTATGCTCCCAATTGTTTTATATGTATCCTTTTTTTTACAGTTTTTCAAATTTAATATTTTCTCAACATTATTCCAAATAATATAAATATTAAATCGTAGTTTGAATCATCCATGTTAAACATTCTCTAAAATTATCATGGATTTTTCTCTTGGGATAAAATGAAAAGTCATCTTTTTTAATAATCGATTATCCTCAAAAGTAATTCATGTGAACTAGAATTGAAATCACAAAGTACGTTTTCATTTTCAAAGAAAACCCATCTTATATTGTCTCTTAAGCACAAGAAAATATAATATCATCAATGTAAACATTTATTATGAGATTAAATGTAGATTACTCATTAAAATAAGTGTTACTATCAACCATTTATTTAGTGAATTCCATTTTTTTTCATGAAACAATCCAAAATGAAATAATTGACTAAAAATCATGTTTTAAGCCACACATAGCCTTTTTTTGTCAAAAAAATATTTTTTGATACATATCCAGAATGAATCTTTCATATTGTTTAATAAAGAATTATTTTTCTATATATCTATTAAAGTATTTTGACTACACATATTCCTAATTTTCCATGTAATTTATCTGAGAATCCAATAAAATAAATATTTGTATAGTTTATATCCTTTCCACCAATATAACAGTTTATTAAAAATCAATGTCCTCTATATTAGAGCAGCATTTAAAAAATATTCTCGCATTATTTCTTATAACCTATATATTTCAATTAGTTTATTTCAAAAAAACACATTTTTCCAAAAAAAATATTTTTAGTTCACATTTCAATATCTCAAGTATATTTCTTAACAATTTTATTAGGTTCTTTATTCATGGATTTAACCCATTCTAAATGATCAAATTATTTTAATTATGATAGTGAGTTATCCTATAGAATAAAATATTTTTGGATTCAAATACTCAGTATTCTTACTTTAATAGGATTCACTTGATCAAAATGATGTTTTTCATATAAACATCCTTTTTTAGTATATGATGTATTTTTTCCTACTCAGATATATCATCTTCATCATTTAAATATTCTAAATTAACGTAATAAAAAATTTTCTTGAATCTATATTCTTAATCATTCTCCTTTCATAAAATTTTCATTTAGTTCTCAATAAAACATTCAAATAATTATTCACCTATCACACTATGTTTTTCTTGATTCTTAATAACATTAACATCTAACAGTGAAAACATTTATGGATTATTATACTCTATAATTTACAATTTATTATATTTAATAGGTATCTTATTATAATTCATTCTTCAAAATACTCGTGCTAATTGTTAATGGTTTTATTATCTTCATATTATGAGGGCTGTCAATAAAATTGAAATATTTAACTGTTGATTTTTTAAATCACATACCATAAGGTATAAAATTTGAATCAGATCTCAAAAAACTAATTTTTTTTATTTTATATATTTTATAAATAGATTGTCTCAAAAATAATTAGGTTGTATATTCTCATAGAAAATTATTCTTCCCCTATCTACAATATTGTTTTTCTCTATGAAATCCCATTATGTTTGGGGTTGTAGGGTGTTGTTCTGATTCATGATTCCATGTGTTGAAATATAATTTTCAAAATCATTAAAATTAAAATGCTAGACATTATATAATATTAAATTTTAAATGAAAACTCCCATATCCTTTTTAACTTATCTTTTATAATATTTCATCAGATAAATTCTCCCATATTATTTTGTTAATGTCATAAACATATTCAATATGGTGATGTAATCAGTGAGTACATTGAATTAAATACCACCACATAAATTATTTTGACTCACATTATAAAATATGTCAGTATTAATTAACTTATATAGCCTTATAGATTGAGTCTCCACTCATTTTAGAATATCATAAAAAATAATCCCATATCATATTGTTTCACATAAAACCTATATTTATTTCTTAAAATTGGATATGTCACTCACCACTTTAAATTTTTTATGTTATGTTTTTTTTATTTAAAAAATGTTTCTATGTCTTCTTTACCATAATTTATTCTCATATATGTTACTCATATATCATTCTTAGGTTGGGTTAATAATTTGGAATAGATTTCCATTTACTATTTATCTTTTTATGATGACCCTTACATCAATTATGTTTTTTATGATGTTTGAATTCATCTAGATAAAAAAATAACTCCCATCATCGATAAT
Source organism: Viscum album (assembly GCA_963277665.1). Taxonomy (NCBI): domain Eukaryota; kingdom Viridiplantae; phylum Streptophyta; class Magnoliopsida; order Santalales; family Viscaceae; genus Viscum; species Viscum album. The sequence continues at coordinate 268,440,766 of OY728142.1, read as the reverse complement.
TATCTTATGCTCAAAATATTATTCTTCATCCCTTCAACATGGAGAACATGTTTTCATTTTATCTCATTCATTTCAATTTTAGATATTCTAACACGATTTATTTTGAGTGAACTATCATGGTTAAATATTATTAATTTATAATCATGTTCTATATCATTGATATGTTTTTTTGATAAACTATTATGAAACTGTAACTACCACTATCAAGAAATTGTAAATTTTCATTCCATAATTCCCTTAAAACAATTCCACAATGAGATGTTTTTTATCCCACTTGACCTTATGAATTGCATTCCTATTTTCATTATAGGATTGTTGTACAATTACATTTAACATGAATTCCTTATCACTATGACCCAATTAACTAGGCATTCCAGATATTTCTTCCAAACATGAATATCTATTATGTATAGATTAATTATATGTAGTTTTATAAATAACGTCATTCTCTGAGAAGTTATTTTTTATTTACTAGTGTTTATCACCATGTATTGTTTTCCCTATCCATGGTATTGACATATTATAATAGAAATATGTATGCCCATGAATACATTCTCACCAAAAACATAGTGAATTGTCATCTTGTTTCATAAAAAAATTTACCTTTGAGAAAAAATTTCACAAATATTCCATGCTTTTTGATTAATTATATATAAGGGTGGATATTGTTTTAGAAATTTCATTATCTTACTTTTATTTTGAAGATTTATTATCATGTACAATATAGTCCCAAACATGTCTTGATTAAGAAATTTAACCTGTAATTCAAGTAAAAATATGTTTATTCCAATAATAGGAATGTCAATATTTGACTTACTCTTTTAATATCATATATTTGATAGCAATTAATTAATAAATTGTGATTTTAATAAAATTATTAATGTATTATCTCATCTTTTAAAAATAATTTTCATCTAAAAGAATTTTTGATTATGTCATGTAAAACTCATGTTCCCTCTCTGTAAATTTTTATTCAATGTCGTTGATGATCTTCTCAAACTATACCACATTCAATTTTAAATTCATTGTATCATTAATGATTTTTGTTTACCAATTTATACACTATTACTTTCAACTATTTTCGTTACCAAATTATTTATTTATAAGTCAAATTTCCTTCTTAGACTTGTTGTTCTACTCAATATTTTTTTCTAGTTTATCCTTAGGAATATATTTCATATAAATTTCTTATAACCTTGAACCTCACTATTTGATTATTATTCATGCTTCTCAACATGAGACATGAAGTTTATAAACATATTTGGAGTTTTATCCACTAATTGGATACTAGATAAAGATTATTATTCATCTAATTCTTCTCTACACATCATACATATCCCTTTTCATCTTGGAAACATAATTATTAATTCATTATTTTTTTTTACATTTTTTTATTTTAACCCCAATATTTATTTTTAGTTTTATAAATTTCTCATCCAAATCATATTAACTACTCTTTTAAATGTATTGTTAATGAAAAATTTTCCACTTCCACCACATTTGAATCATGTGAGGGGTAACATGACTTTTTTCATCCCTTAAATTTCAAGAAATTCTTAGAGCTAAAAGAAAAAATTTCAATTATAATACACATATTTCTATTCATGATCATAAAAATTATAAGATTTTTCAACTAATTATTCATTTGGTATAATCATTATCATGGATTAAAAGTACTTTTATTATTTAGATTCCATCTACAATACTAGATATTTTATCATTCAATCCACAATGAAAATGTTGTACATGTCATAATTTGTAATATACTATTGTACATATAGATAATATATAATTTTTTAATATATTATGAATGTTCCATATCAACTTATTAGAAAATTTATACACTGCACCATTTTCAAGATATAATTTTATATTTCTGATGAACTCATTTACTCTTGTAAAATAGTAATTTGTGGCTTCTTCATAAGCAATTTTAATATCATTAAATATGCTTCTCCAAGAATTTGATATCATAATTTTCATTCAAATTACCTTAATAGCTACCTTATAACATTTCCAAGAATTATTTTTTAGTTTGGAGTCCCATTATGATAAAATTAACCTGCTTTGATAATGAAATAATAATTTCATTATTAGATTTACCATTAGTTTCAATATTCTTCTTCTTAAAAAATAAATTTGAGAAAATATTTTAAATAATGGAAAACCTGCATTTTTAATATTAATAACCATTATTCCATGTGAAAAAATATAGTTTAGAATAATATTCTTTCAACGATGGAAATTTATTCCATTGATGCTGGAAAAACACTCCTGTTAAAGGAGTTCATATTGTCTATAATCACAATTGTTGTATCTAATATTCGGAACATAGAAGCTCTAATACCAATTTACATGACCTAATAGTATATTTAACATTGATTAATGGGGAATGAATCCTTTTTTCTTAACCTCTTATAATTTATTATACTAGGAAGAACCCCTACAGTTTGATAAAATACTATCCAATAAAATATTAACCTCATCCATACTAAAATGAAAATAAATTTATTGTAGGATAAATAAAAAATTGTTATATGGTTCTTTGAAACTGTGGGTGACTAATTCTTTATTGTGATTGATATCATCCAAGTAAATGTTTTTACATTATAATGAATTGAATAAATATAATTTAGTGGGTCCGGCATCTTCCTATAAACAAGTTGTTTTTAGTACATAAATATCATCCATGTTAAGTGACACCCCCACCTATTTAGAACATTATCCAAACAATTTGAGTAAGATAACTTGATAATCATTAGATATTTTGGAACTATTAACGGTATTATTATTTGATTCTTTTTTATATTATAGTATGATTTTCTAACCTCTCTAATCTATTTCACCACTAATATCAAAAAATGAACATTTATCGGTTGTTCCTGAACCGTATATAGAAATGTATTTAATGATATGATTCTAAATGTTTTAATAAACCTATAATAAATGAATTGTTGGGATCATGAATTTTTATTCTTATTTCTAGAACATTTTATTTTGGATCCATTTATATATACTTTTCACATTCTCATCAAATATACATTCTCTGTCTTGGACTACTCACCTAATTTAGCTATACTAAAAATAATTGAAATTATTAATTTTTAGATCACATTTACACCATTTATTCTACTATATTCTCATAATCTAATGGTATAATAAGTTCCTCAGTGAATTTAATCAATCCACTATTTAAACAGATAATTCCCAAAATCACTAAACTATTAATTATTTATTTAACCACTACCCCATTTAAGTTCTTGAATGTTGATTCTTTTATTATATCCTCATTTCAGTAGTTAAAGAACATTATTAAGAAAACTCTTAAAATTTTACTTCAATATAAATAATTTACAAATATACATTTTAGAATTATATAAATATCTCATTGTGATATCCTATTTATTCCACTATATCATCTATGACATGTATTTTCTTCAAACTCATCATGGTGTGAAGCATCTCTTCACAACATAACAACACTCTTATTACATAACAAACTTGACAACTCAACTACATGATATTTCCTACACATGATGAATTATCATGAATCACATTAAAAATTCATGTAATATATTACAAAAATATCATCACAATGTCATCCCATTTTCATTCCAAAATTATCTAATGAAGATTCTCCTTTAGTAAATTTATCTTAGATCACCAATGGTATTTTAAAAAGTAATTCATTTGAAAACATTAGAAATCATGAAATAATAACACCATTTTTATTTTCAATCATAAAAAACATGAATCTTAATTAATTATTCACAATTTAGTAAATAAATAACAACATTTTAATCATCATATTTAATTCTAGGGGATATATTATTCAGGAATTAAAAAAAATTACATCTAAATTCTCATTAATTTAATGCATTATTGATTTAGATAGTGGTAGAAAGACTATTATGAATTTTATTTACAAGCCTCACTAAGAATACCTGAATTTTTTATATTTCTTGGTAAGAATATATTTTTTATAAGGATTAATGACCCTTAGGATGTCACATATAATACAAATAGTTTATTAAATGATCCATATAAATAACTCAAAGTATTTTCCAATCTATTAAACAATCCATCTCATGTAATATCCCATAATATTGGATGAACATTAAATATTTTGACATTATCTTTTTTTGAATATCGATACATTTAAAAAACAATCCTAAAAAAGACATGAAATATCCATATAATGTTCTGGAAATAAGCCGTACAGATTCATGAGATTTTATCCAATTATAAAAATTAACAATTTTTCATACATAAGATAATACCAATAATAATTATAGTGAAAAAATACATTAAAACATAAGATATGTCTTTTGAATTCTTAGTTTCCAATATAAAATTATTATTATTGAATTTCAAATGTCTATATTGTATTCTATAATTAATTAAAATAACTTAAAATTCATATTAGACCATCTCAAAATATCTCAAAAGTATTCTAAACAGCTCAAACAAATCTCAAGAACCTCAAATTATTTTGAAACATGACTAAAAAATAATTCCCTACAATAATTACATAGCTCATTTCGTAATTCTAAATTTCTATAAAAAATAGGATTTCAGTTATAAACATCATGATCCAAATAGATTCTTTCATAGAATATTATGTGTTGATTTTTGAATTATATCCTCAATCCAATTTTTTTAATTTAATTAATTTTCATTTCTCATACATTATAATATTTTTATTCTTTGTGTTTTTACATATTATAGTTAAATAATCAAGTGATGTTTTTCCCTTATCATGTGACATTGAGTTATTTAAAAATGATTAAATTTTTTAAAAGTATACAAGTGATCTTGAGTGAAAAATTGATTAAGTATGTAAGTGAACATGATTGAAGATACCATGATTTAAATATTGAAAAATTATAGAAGTAACCTTGCAATGTGAATTGTAAAGTGGCCTTGTCAATTGACCTTGAGTGAATTGACCATGTGTCATAATTAGAAAATGTATAGATGTAACCTTGAGTGAAGTGACCATTAGTGAAAACTTGACAAAGATTAGAAATTTCCTTGAGTAACCAAATCGTGAGTGAAGATGTGGAAAATTATAGGAATGAAGTGACCATGAGTGAAAATATGAAAAGTTTGAAAGCCACCTTATGAAAAAAATTGAAGTAAATTCATGAATAAAAATGAAGTTACTATATGAAAAAAATGAAGTGACCACGGGAAGGAAAATGATGTCACCTTAGGATAAATTATTTATAAGTGTTGAATCTACCTTATTAACAATCTACATTCACGTAATTTCATTACCATTTTTTCTTAGAAATATCATTTTTTATTAATACTTTAATATTTCAAATTACAGCATGTATGTATCACATATTTATCTTTATTTTATTACTATATAAATAAATATTATTTATTTTATTATAAAAAACATATTGGAATAATTTTATGTTATATTAAATATTTATCACACATGTTTAAGTTTCAGAGTGATTTATTGTGAAAAATAGTTCCCAAATAAATATTTTTGGAATTATAATAGTTAATCTCAGATATTCAATGGGAGTCTTCTAAGGGAATTTAATATTTATTATAATTATTTGTTGGTATTTTATTAACTATTATGATATTTTATCCTTTTTTATAAAGGTTTTAATATTACAAATTATCATAGTTACATATATTGTTATATTTTTCATGTGCATTCAATAATAAAATCTCATATATCTTTTTAAAAGCTAATCTAAAATGAGCTTTTTGATCTTAATCTAATAGGAACATAAGAACTACATATAATGTTTTTGATAGATATAAATAAATATAGATGAGGTTGTTGTTATTTTTGAACAATACAATTGTAAAATGCTTTGGAAATTAATTAATACTCTCATTCAAACTACAATCATATGATCCTTTGAAATAAAAGAGCTCTTTGCTACCTCAAAATTTAGATTGTGTAGCATTTATCAGGTTTCGTGTATTTAATTACATTATTTTTTCCTATGTTCATAATTTTAAATGGTTATAAACCTACTAAAATGGTGGATTTTCTGTTACGTATCCCATACAAATGTCAGGCATTTCGTTGTACCTCTATGTGTAGATAATGGAGATTGTTATGGTTGTTCTTTTAGGTATAAATATTCATACCTATTTGTGTTTTATCATATAGGGTAATGACTTGTAATTGTTTTGTGACTAAATGTGTGAAAAAACGCATTGTATAGTTCTAAAATAGTTTATATAGTTTGTTCCATCTCTCTCATTTCAGGAGAGGGGTGAAGAGAATATTAAGATCATTTAGATCAAAAACACTATATGAATCACTATATCTATTTATAATATTTTTTACAACATTAACATAACGAAAATGATATAAAATAAAATATTTAATATTGAAATTAATTTAATAATGGTCCAATTCTCTCCCCACCCCTCTTTGGTAATCTTTCATCTTCTCATTGGGGATAATAATTGTTATCAGATCTTTACAACAAATGTTATATACATAGTTTTTAGTTCTACTAAAATTTTATGAAATAACCATAAATGGGAAAATATCAATTTAATATGGTAGAATGGATTTAAAATAATGGATGCATACCTCAAAATCTACACCATTTTGACTGCACTGTTTAGGGATATTAGAAATCTATGATGGAATCATTCTTAAAGAATGATAATATTGATCATTCTAAAATCATTGATAAATCATACCAGATTATAGAATGTGTACCTGAATGATTATTTGGAAATGATGATAGAAAGTATGTGTTGAATTAAAAGGTAATGAATATTATATATTTCGGAATACATAAAAATGAATATCGTTATTTATTTTCCTGTAAAACTACTCATGACTTCTAGAAAATTCTACAAGTTCAATATCTTATCTTAGATAAGCTAGTTTGGAATAAGATGGGGATGTTAAGAGTTAATTATCATGTATTTAAAATCATTGAAGACAAAAATATTAATAAAATGTTCTTTATATATTCTAGTATTATAATTAGTATGATTTATTAATCAGAAACAATAGAAAATATTGTTCTTATGGAAATATTTTTTAGAAAACTTCCTATGATGTGTTATTCTGAAAAGGATTCTATATATGATAGTAATTACTTTAAAGAATAAACTCATAATGAGATTATTGTATCAATATTACCAGATATGTTAGGTCATAAAAATCTATATTAGGAATATAATTGGAAGAATAAGGAAATTAATTTTATATAAAATGTCTCTATATACCCATAAAATTCTAGGTTTTAGAGTAGTGATGGGAATTATACAACATATACTAAAAATTGAGGAAATAATATGAATGTATAATCAAGGAGATCTTTAATAAATTGTCTTAAATATAATTATAAGGAGAAAAATGTATTTTTATTTCTAATAATTCTCAAGATATACATTTTTATGAGTGTATGAAAAGGGGGAACATCAATCCTGACTTCTTGAAACTAAATAATGAAAGAATATGATGAATCAATATAAGAATAAAAATACATTAATTGATTCCATATAATGTTATATTAAGTATTCAATATCTTCAATGTAATACATTTTATAAAAGGACGTTCAAAACATGTGATTAATAGATTTATTAAATCAATTAAGTTACTCTACTTATTATTCATCTTCTAAATATGAAATCAAAAAAATACACAACTAAATAATTTCATAAAAAGTTTGAAATACATTGTCATAAAGTTAATAAAATAACTCATTTATAAATAAATATGAAAATTCAACATAAATTAATTCTTATCGAAAATGTAAATATGAATAATTATATCCAGAATGATAAATATTATACCAAAAATAATATGAAAACTACTCATGAAACACTAAAAACTTGTATTGTTATTAATGAAAAATTAAAGATAATGTTGATTATAGGCCAAAGAGTCATGAGGAGGAAATATTTCATTTTGATAATGTTTTTCATGATAATGAATATCATAAAAGATAAATTTAAATTATAATGTCAAATCAATCAATTTTTTCACTATAGAAAGAAAATTGATAAAATGGTGAATTTTAATAAAAATAACCTAAATTTATCTAGTCTTGGTTACAAATATAATTCTCATAGAATGTAAGAGGTTTTATTTGTTAATGATACTAATGGATGTTCTGATACTTTCATGTATATTATATTTCATATAAAAGTTACTTACAAATTGAGTTTTCACTGAGATTTAAAAAATATGTTGAATATACTAAGGCTTTTAACTTTATATCATTATCTTCAACATTTCCTATAAATAAGAGTTGGATGTTTGTTTTGGTTCCCACTATTTCACATGTTTAACCCATAAGACCCTCATTTTTATGTGAACCAAATCATTCTAAAAAATGTTTTCTTAGGAAAGGTGCAATGGGAGCATAATGAAGGATGTTTTGTATGAGGATGGAGTATTATGAGGACCCATTACTAGTGATATATTGAATTTTATTTCATATAATATATGGGGTGGTGGTAATGTTACTTTTGGTGATAATTTTATAGGAAAGGTAAAATGTTTTATTAAGGTTCTAATTTCAATTTCTATTATTATTTATAATGTATTATATGTTTAAAAAATGAAATATAATTTAATATGTATTTCAAAACTATGTGATGGTGGATATTTTTTTAAAAACCAAAATGATAAATGCATTATATTTAAGGATATATCTATTTTGTGTTGTGAAAATAAAAAAGACAACATTTATTAAATAAATTTTATGAAATTAAAAATTCAAAATGTTAAATTTTTTAAATGTAATAAAAGTTGTTAAAATTGTTTCTCATTGGTGGCCGGGATAGGATAATTTCATGTTGATACAAAATCTAACCCAGAACTATTTTTTTTAAATTAATAGAACATAAAGTGGAAAACAACTTTTTATGTGATTCTTTATTAAAAAGAAAAAAATACAAAAGAATATCCAATTCAGTTAAAGGAGAACAAACTATAATTAATATTTGTCATATTCATTTATATATATTCTTCCATATCTAAATGGATTGATTTTGTAGCATGGGACATTTTTTCTATTATTAATGATTTCACTACATACACAAGGTTTTATTTTCTTAAACATAATTATGAATATTTATCTAAGTTGATCACATTTTGTAATTTATATCAAAATGATATAGGAATAATTTTTAAATCAATTATAAGTGATCATTGTGGTGAATTATAGAATCATTAATTTATTCATTTTTTGGGATCAAAATGAGTATTTTCACAATTTTTTATCCCCAATAATAGCAAAAAAATATATTAGTTTGATGTTAAAATATAACAATTAAAAAATTATTATTTCCATGTTAAATGAGTTTAATTTGCCTAAATTTTTCATTATTATTATTTGAGTAAAAAATTTTATGTAACCAAATTAATTATTCTAAAACTCTTGCTGAAAACGACTATATATAAACTATGGTGGGGAAAACATAAAATCAGCTATTTTAGAGTCTTTTGATGTAATTGTTTTCTAATAATACTAAAAATTCTCTTGATAAATTAGATACAAGATCTAATAGAGTCATTTTATTAGGATATTAAAATATTAGTGACTCTTTTATTGTATATAATAAAAAATTGTTGTTTTTGCAGAATCAATTCATGAATAGTTTAATAAGAAAACATTGAATAAAAGTGATGATGATAATGATAAATGTGAGGATGAATTTAGATATTTTTATTTTTCACAAGGAGAACATAAAGATAAATATATACATATTGAGGGGGAGAATATTTCCTACAAATCTAAACCAATACATGATAAAAACATTCAACACTCATATATATCATCCTGTAGATACTTTTATTATCAACAATTAATCAAATTTTCAAACAAAAAATATGTCATGAATATTTTTTCTTATATTTGTTTTATTTTGGATATTATATTAAATAATATTGATGCTGTTTTAAAAGAATATATTTGGATCATGTCTATGAAAGATGAATTAAATAAGCTAACTATGAATATTGTATGGACATTAGTTATTCCCTCCCCCAAATAATTCTTAAATTATTGGAATAAGATGGATTTTTACAACCAAACATGGTAAATATTGAAATATAGTGAAAAATTATGCTAGATTATTTATCTCAAGAATATTGTCCAGAAAAAAGTATTACTCTTGAATAGTCTTTTAAACCTGTAACTGGATTAGAATCAATTAAGATATTATTATCTTATGATATTTATATTGGATTAAAATTAATTTAAATGGGTGTTATATCTACTATTAAAAAGGTATATATTTATAAATAAGACTATATTATAATAACCCTTGGGATTAATAAATAAAATCCCCCTGATCATGTTTTTAGACCATCTATGTCATTATATTTTTTTGAAATATAATCCTCGATCATGGAATCCAATATTAATTACTTTTCCTTAAAATAATTGAGAAGGGAAAAGATTTACCTACTTTGTTTATAATGAAATTTTTTTATTATAAATTTATTATGAAAATTTATATTTGTGATTTTACTTTTTGATATATATTTTACAATATATTTAATTAATTTATAGAATTGATAGCTTCTGAATTATTTTTTAGTATAAAGGGTGGATTAGAAATTTTCATTGAATTGAAAATATTTCAATGAAATGATGTTATTTCCCTAAATCAATCAATTTATGATAATTATGTTTATATAGTATTTGGTTTACACTCTTCTTAATGCTAAAATACTCTCATGAGTACAAATTTAAAATTATAATTAGAAAAATGTAGAAATATTTTTTAGGTTAAAATCTATAGACGTATAATTAGATGTATATTATATTTAATTATTTCTAGGATTGATTTTATTTTTTTTTGATTGTATGTGTTATAGATTTTAAAGTGACCCAAAATAAAGTAAAAGTAAATATATTATAAAAATTATTGGATATGACAATGGTTATTTTAATATTTGTTTATTTCATTATAATATAAACTATTTTCATTAGAAAATATATTATGATTATAATTTTGATGGATCAAAGATATCTAGAAAAAAATCCATTTTGGAATGTTTTATTAACATGGAAAATATTTTAATTAATGGGCTTCAAAGAAAAAAAATATCTTTCACTATTTAATCTTAATATATAGCTCCTACATATTATTATGCTCAATATTTATGGATTAATGAAAATGTATTATTATTTTGGTTTTGATTTTAATAAGATTCTTTTTTTCTTATATAATTATTATTCTTTTTGAACTTATAAATAACTATAAAAACATTATTTGAATTATCAGATTGATATTTAATATCTTTTACATAGGGATCATGTTAAAAATGAAATATAAATCAATAATTTATTTATTCAAAAATAGATAGATTATATATTTAATAATATCATTTTTTAGCTAATTTCGATGAAATAAAATTCAAACTATAAATGATGGAAATGTTATCATATAATATATATTTATTCTATAGGATCAGTAGTGCGTAGATAAATTTCTTTTTTAATATAATAAAAAATCATTATATTAGGCATGGTAAACATTAAAATTCTTTTATGGTTCACTAAGGATTCTCATAAATCATTCAAAAAGAGTTTATACTACTATACATATGTAAATTATTAATTCTACACATAATTTTTGAAAAAGATTATAATTATGGGAAACATAATTAGGTAGTTGATGTAACTTTTAGGGTTAGTTTCTTTCCAAGTAATAATCCAGTGGGAGTTTTCCATGTTTAATTTTTTTTAAAAAATTTTAGTTTCTTTTCAATTTTTATATACTTATATTTGGACAAGTTTTGTTAAACCATTAATATTTTTGATAAATTTCAAAAAGGGGGAGAATATTTCGGAATTGATATTTATTTAACAATTATAAAAAAGTGGATGTATGTTAAAATGGATCATTGACACAAAATATTATAGTTTTTTATAGTTACAATATTTTATTTTCCTCATATACATTATGATTTTTATACTTTGATTTTTTACATATTTTTTAATTATCATGTGACCTTATAATGTGACATGGTCAAGTTACCTTGAGTTAAGTGACTATGATTGAACATTTTACATTGTTTATTAGTGAATTTGACCAAATTTATCATGAGTGAAACTATTATGAAATATGTAAGTGACCAACAATGAAGTGACTATGTGAGAAAATATGAAATATTTTGGAAGAGACCTTGTAATGTAGACTTATATATTTTCCATGAGAGAAGTTACTGTGAGTGAAAAATTAAAAGAAATTTTATTAACCGTGACTGAAAATTTAAAAAATTATGGAAATGAAAATGATTTTAGTGTTTGTGAGTTATGATTAAAAAATTTATCGAAATTATGTGATCGTGACTAAAGATTTGAGAATTTCAAAATGTGACTACATGACCAAAAATGAAGTGAACACATGAAACAAAAAATGCGACCACATGAACAAAAATATATTGACCATATGAGAAAAATTAATTGATTTCAAGTTTCAATTTAGAAAAAAATTGAACATACCTGATGACCTATCTATAGATACATCATTGCATTATTATATTATATATAAAAACGGGTCTGTTTTATTTATATTTTAATATTTCACATTTCGTCATTATTGTTTCTCTGGATTAAATTTATTAAATTATTAGTTAAAAAATTATTAATTATGTTAATAGAATATAATTTAATTTGGAATAATTTTATGTAGGATTAAATTATTATCACAAGATTTAGAGCTCCATAATGGTTTCCAGCTAAAAATAATTATCCAAATTAAATGTGTTTGGAATTTGAATAATTTAGATTACGTAATTTATAGCATATTTTGAAGGGATTTTAATTTTGATTATAATTATTTATTGTTATATATATTAATTACTGTAATGTGTTATCACTATAAAACATGATTTTAATATTGTATATTATTGATCTGACTGATGTGGGTATATTTGGAATGCGCATTCAAGGATGAAATCCTTTAAATCATAAGGAAAAATAAACTACAATGAGCTTCTACATTTTAACTATCTATATATAGAAGAAGTATATATTAGGAGATTGAAAAAAATTGTCCAATATATAAATGTTTTAGGTTATAATTGAACTAAATATGTGTGACATACTTGGTAAATCAACTATTAATCTTAGGTAAAATTCAATAATCTAATCCATTATTTCAAATGTGATCCCTACTGCATCAACATTCATATAATGAAGATTTCATGTGGTTTTTTAGATTTACTTATTTCTATTTATTTCTTTTTGTGTAATTTTAATGGTTTGTACCACACCATAAAATATAGTATTGTGTTTTATAACTCCCATAAAACATTAAGGTATTATATTATTCCTTTAGCTGGGAAAAGGGGGATGGTGCAAGTTGTGTCTCCAGGTTTAAAACATTATATTTTTTTGAACTCTCTATGTTGAAAAGAATTTTTATTTCGGTTTTTTCTCTAGGTGTTAAAATGTCATTGTAATATTCCATTATAGTCAGTATAGTGGTCTACATATCTCTCATTTTGTGAGAGGCGGGAATGGAGGAGTATAATTATTTAGATTAAAACAAATATAAAAGTCATTGTCTCCATTACATTTATAATTCCATTTCATTAACATAAAAAATATAATATTTAATTTAATATTTAATTGTTAAATAAATTTTTAAAAGGGGGGAATTACCCCACCCTCTCGGATAATCTTATATTATCTCTTTGGCACAAAAATATAGGTACTCAATATTTATTATTCAGTCTAACAATATGGATTATTTTGAAATATCACAACTAATAAATCCATAATTGTAGAAAAACACAAAAAAAGATGTAGATATCATAACATATATGTCAGTTAGGAAACTAGAATTGATGTATCAATTTACAATGAAATATTCCTCACCTTTAAAGAAAACAAATATATCCTTAATTATACTAATGTATATATGGATGTTATTCAAAAAAAATCTTATGACTCATCATGACTGGTTTGCTATCTATTTGTTATCCTCAAATCACAAGGGAATTCATATCATTTACATAATATATATGATATGATAGATTATATATATAATTTATAAAGAAACATATCCATGTTTATCTTTTTCAATATTTAAAAAAGTTCGAGTCTTCTTAAGAATGTGGCCATGAAACACTAATAATTGCATATTCTTTGAGTTCTCTTTGTTTAACCACTTTAGTTATTCAATAACATTTGGATTTTACACAATCAAGGAAGCCTTTTAGATTTATCTATATGGATATTGAAAAATAATATATTGTGTCGTCACCCATTTCATTCATCAAGAATAACTTTCACATACATAGATTTACAGAATGTAATGTTAGGATATCATTTGTGATAATTTTTATGTCATAAAAAATATTTATGTAAACAATAAAGCACTCCCAAATTCCCATTTATAAACACAATAATCATCCAAAATATTGATAAAATAAACAATTTTAATACATTATCATATTATATTTTCCAATTCTGAGAACCTTGATTCAATATCAAAATGTACCATTATTACATATACACCATTATAGAATCATTTATAACATCATATTCTTTTAGTTGTATAATATATATCTCCTTGTTGAAATTCTTATTAAAGAAATTGGGTTTAATATCCATTTGATATATTTCCTAGTCATAATTATTCATTATGGAAATAAATATCTATATGGTCTTTATCATCAAAATATTTGAAAATTTTTCTATAATGTCAATGCAATGAATTTTTTTATCATCATTTCCCATCAAGAATTATTTATAGGTAGACATTATACTATACATTACAGTTTTATTACATAAATATCACTTTCACCATACAGGTCTTACACGATCAAGTGCATCGTAAAGGCTTAAAAATTTATTAGTATTTATGGAGTCCATCGTAGATTTCATGTCCTTAAACCATTTCTATAAATCATTACCCTCAATAAAATCTCCTTAAGTAGTAGATGTATCACCCATGAAATTAGTTTATCATAATTTTCCATAAAATATTCCCATGTATTATGATTCTAAAAAGACATTATATACATTCATGGTTCTTTTATGACATGATTTATCACTATTTATATATCCTCTTGTGGATCCATGTCACTTTCTATCCCAAGAAACAATCATCTTTATTGGTTGTGATCTTCTCAAATTTTAAATTTCCGCCCAATGAAACCTCAATTCATCGAATCCTTTTCATTTAAAAAACCATATAATTCCATAAAAACTTTATATTTAGTAGGATTATATATATAATATATCCTAGTTTTTTATGATACCAATAAATAGCCACTTTTCACATTTATGGTATTATTTTTTAAAATCCAATCCTTGTTTGTATCCAATGGAACCCAATATACTCATATAATAAAAATTTGGGTACCAGCAAATATAACTCACATAGTTTCATTAAAAATTATTTATATGGAATTTATTAATGTAATAATGTAAACATATCGATAAAATATCCCAAAAATGATATAAAAAGGTAACACTACAGAATAGTTGATAAAACTATGTCCAAATATATATGTTTCCTCCTCAAAGACACATCGTTCAACTATAGTTTTTTGGGAGAACTAAGCCATTAATTTTTTTTTATAAAATTGTGTTTCACCACCCTGATCTAATCATATATGATTTATACTTTTACATAGTTAATTATGTACTTCACCTTGGAAAAACATGAAATTTTAAAAGGTTTGAAACTTTTATCCCATTAAAACATAATACCAGGGTGTATAAATTTAATAGTCATGGTTATGAAGTATATATACACACCAATTGATTAAGTATGTGTTGAATTACCTACATTACATTGTTCATGATTCATTAGTCTAGCATCCCCCTCATGTTTTCTACAAAAAATAATTCATAATAAAATGATCTAAAAAATAAATTTTGATAATGTGGTTAATACATTTTACAATAATATTACAATGTATATAATTCTAATTATAAATTGGGTTATAATAATATACCTTGAATTTTTTATCTTGTCTTTTTGGGATTTTATTTTCTATGTCTAGAAAGTATAAAAATTTCACCATTTTCCAAATACCATAATATATTGTATTCTTGCATACAGAATAAATCATTATCCATATTATGAATGAAAATAACCAATTTATCCAATAGTATTTAAAAATAAAATTTATATTTATGGGATGAAAAGAGTAAAAATTATCCATTCATAGAACTAATATACTCCAATGAAGAAACTCTTTCCCCATTTCTAACACATAGGTCTACAACCTCTTTTCATCAATCTTATTATTTTTCTAAGCCTGTTTTTATCTGCATAGATGGGTATTTCACACTAAGATTCTATTCTAAATGATTTGAAATCCGGGAAATTAATTTATATTAAATTCACATATATATACTTATAATTCCACTCCTTGAGAAAATTTATAATTCTTTTATATTAATTTTTTAAACTCATTGTCTAAATTTATATTGTATCTTAAAATAATGTTCATTATTAAATACACTATCTAAAACAAGACACATCTTTGGGTGAGTATTAGATTCTATATCATTTCAATAAAGACATTTACTAAATATTATCCCACTATAAATGATATCCTCATACATAATATCTATTTTATAGGATAAGAACCAAATATCACTATTATTCAATAGAACTTTTGGGTTCATATAAAGATATATACATAGGCATTCCATCATTCCAATTTTACCACATGTAATTCAAATATTATTGGGTGGAAAATAGTTTTAAAAAATCCATCATAGGAATAAAAACCCTATTCCAAAATTTTCCTAGCACGTTGGGTTCCCCAGTTAACTATGACCAAAATATTATAGTGGGACAAAGTTACCTAACTCTTATGTTTATCCACATCTGTTATTCTTTACTTTAATCATTTTATGGACACTAATATTTATAATTAACATTCCCATATGAATGATTGATGTTCGGACATAAATATCTTTAAGAGGAAAGTCAAAATTAGTATTTCCAATGATTTCATAGACTTACCATTCCCTTATGCATCTTATTAACATCATATACCACTATTTCATCCCAATAAATATTTACATCTCATGTAAAATTTATATTTATACATGCTTTTAATGATTTAGATTTTGAATCACATTCCTTCAATTAAATTAATATGTTTAATACATATTAATGTATAAAAAATCAGTATATTTTTTATCCATCCTATACTAAAATCCAATTATATATATAGAAATAAAAATTAATCCATTTTATAATGTATTTGAAACCCCATAATGCAATGTCATAGAATCATATAAAACAAAATCCCTAATAAGAGTAAACATGTTGTTATAGGTTGTCAACCCATACTATTCATAGATAAAGCCCAAACCTCCCATCTAGTGAGAATCCAAAAAAAATACTACTATCAATTTATAAATACGTAATGGATTCCTGAATTGTAATATAACTATAACACCTAAGGTGTATAAATCATATCCAACCCTAATTATAAAATTAATAACTAAAATAATAAAACATAGTCATAGTTGAATAAAATTAAATATATTGATCCATATCTATAATTAAACACTTATTTATATGACATGAAATTTATGATAATTTGTTTAAATGTATTTAAACTAAATCATACAACACTCATAATATAAAAAATTTATATACATGAATATTAAATAGGTATTTCACAACTAATTTATCAATTAAATTATAAAACAAGATATATAATAACATTAGTCAAATATACTTGTAAAAACTATTATTTAGTCTAGAGTCATGTGGATTTTTCATCAACCCATTATTACCATGATAATAGAGTGTTTTCTAATAAATAATATTTTTTTTCTTAATATTCTGGAAACCACAACCAAACATGATACAATTTTTTCCAACATATTTATTATAAATAATTACTCAATTATACCATATTGATCCATGAAATGGTATCTATGAAAAATATTTGTTTGTTTTACAGATATACCATAGAATTTTCATTTTCATAATTTCTTTTTAATGTTATTTCATTATTGAAATATAAATTTTATTAGAAATAACTATTTGGTTTGGAAACCATGATTATAGTAATATAAAAAAAATATTTGTTTTATTATAATAGAATGAAAGAATTTGTAAAAAATAATTTACTTTTATCTAAAAGTTCCATTAAAAATGTTTATAAACTATTTTTTAATAAAAATATTATACACCACAAATTTTTTTAAAAAATAATTCATCATTTTCAAAATATTTTATGTAATTTTTTTAAAAAAAATTGAACCCTAACATATCAATTGATTACTAAATATTTTCTAATAATATTAAAGGGTTTTAGGGGGAATATATATACTCCAATTTACAAGAATAAATCACAAAAAAATAGGAATAATATCTATTGGGAATGTAATTTACTAGAAAAAAATATAAAGTAATAATATAAATATTACTTCATTATCCATTCATAACCCTCACTAATAATGAGTAGGATCTAGTTCACTAGTTATAAATTAATGCTTCCATGCCTACAAAGGTATCCACTAGCCACTAAAATTATTAAAACTTTTATGAGGACCCCTTCTCCTGTAATGGTATGGTAGATCATCTTTCACTATAGTGAATGAAGAAATGAAATTAGAGGGAGATTTAGATTTTTAAATAGTCACTAGTGTATTAAAATGTACTCCTTGAACTCCCTTCAAAATATCTTATTCATTAAATGAATGATACAGATGGTTTCTAACATTTAATGCATTATGAAATTGACAATTTTTAGTATTCCAATATTTTAAAACAAATAATAATGACAACATTAATTAAATAAAATTTTAAAACTCCATTTAGAATTTATAGAACATACACATAAACTTATAATGTGTCATGTGACAAATAACTATTTTAATCATAATGGACATGTTTTTTGATTGACATCAAATATCATTACAACATACAAATATAATATGGTATCATGAAGCCTAACCCAAAAAAACTACCAATGGGTGACTCTAACTATGTCCTGGTCTATGTTGTAGTGTGTATTCTGAAATGCATCGATATATTTGTAAGGATATATTAAACCACATTAACCAATAAAATATTTAATAAATAATTGTAAAGATTATTTTCCATTTGATGATGATATTCCAACATCATGTTTGACTATGATGATGTATCTAAACAATAAATTTGTTGAGGATACTAAACTTATATAGCATGTACATTTTTAATGGATGTATCTCATAGAGAGATTACACTATCATACATATTCTCAAAATAGAAAAAACATTTTTGAAAATCATAAATTATGTTGTTTATTTTATTAATATTTGTTTAACTGGGTACCAAATTCTTCTAAAACATTATATATTAGAAAAATAAAACATAATAGTAAAATCCTATATTTTGATGGTTTCATGGTTGTTCTGCGCCACACCTTTTTTTCAAGGTATGTATAATCTATTAAGAAATGATTCAGTTGATTCAGATGTGTTTATAATAATTAAAATAATTTTCATTTCTTTTTTAAATCATCATTTTTTACTATGTAAATTCATAAAGTTGTAAAAAACATCATTTTCGTTAAAAAAAGAGTTCTTACAAGTACATAGATAATTCTACTCAATAGTGATATTATAGATCCTTTATTTGAGGAAACGAAAAAAAATATACAAATTTGTTGTTTAGGCCAAATTGGGAAAGTTATAATATTTGATATTAATAATAATGTTATTTAATTTTGTCACATCATGTAAATTCATAATGACTTTAATATTACAAATTTTTTATTAATGTTAAATTAAAAATAATAACACTTTTACTATACTGGTCATTAACTTTGTTAGTAGAGATAAAATTTTAGATGCTTTGAAATATATGGCATAAAAACCCTTGAATCTCTATTTTAGATTTTAAGCTTACAATATTAATGGATTAATGTTTCATTTAGTATATTAGGAACAAGATATGAAAACAGTAGTTGAATCTTTATAAAACACACATATTTAGAATAAAATGGATGGTTGGTTGATATTAGGGAATTAAATAATCATGAAGATGTTCCATTTGTGCTCATTATGTATAAATGGGATGATATTCAAAAGGGGTATAATGAATGTTTATTATTATTTACATATGTTAACTTATCTCATTTTAACAATATTGAGATCATGAAGAACATGGTCCATATATATTTTCATCATAAGATGAACTAGTATTTTATATAGATAAGAGAGTCAATAAAGAGTGTTTTATTGTGGTCCATGTTACATAGAGAGACTTATATGATATTGTAAATAAATATAATGAATTATTTAAAGATATTAAACTTTATAATCAATAATATATTGATTCGTTTTTTGATGATAATTATGAAATAATCAATATTATAAGAAAGAGTAATGATGAAAAAATAAATTTAATAGTAGAGGATGAAAATAATATGATTTAAAATTAAATAAATCATTATAATTTCATTCCTTTAACTTATTTAGAATATTATTTTTGATTCATTTTTTTGTGATAATTTAATTTTGTTTTTAAATACATGAATATTGTTATAAATTTTCAAATAGGTATATTTACATTATATTCTCTTTTTATATAATATATCATGTACAAACATTCATTAAAATTGTTTATAATATTATTCAAAATGTCAAAGAAAAATTTATTTATGGACTATATTCCATCTTTATCAAGGAGTATGTACATGAATTAGCTATAGACATTGTTTCAACACTAATTTGTACCCTCCCATTTGAATAAAAAATGTACCATTTAATATAGATACAAAACATATTGATTTAGGGATTTCAATGGGTGTATGTGTTTAAATATTGATTTTTTCTAGAAGAATATTAATCTTTATAAAAGAATATTCTATCACATTTATCATCATAAGGGTATGGGTAGGTGATTTCTTTTTTGGATTATATGTGATAATTAAAAAATTTATTTTTTACATATATAGGTTAACTCATAAATATACTTCTTTAACAAATAAAAATAATAAAATAATAGATACAATCATGGAAATTAAGGATGTATAGAGGTTCCAAAAATTAAAAGTTATTTTTCTATTTGATGTGTATGGGGTGCCCGTAGATTATGTTAGAGGCTTGTGGGATTAGTTTTACTATATATTTTATCTCAACTAATGTATCTATTCATCAAGAATCATGTTTTTAGATATTTTCCTATTAATTAGAATAATTATTTTTCTAATAATAAAATTAATTTTAGTCAAATTATTTATTAAAATATTTTTTTATAATAATATCATTAATAATATTTTATTAATTTTAAAATATATTATTTTTTGGGGATTTTCCATTTAATATGGACGATAGAATTTTACATTACTGAAATTTGAGAATTTTGGCTGAATTTAAATGGTGTGGACATATTGGATTTGGTGAGATTTTTTCTACTTTTCTCTATAACGACCCCAAACATTGAATAGTTTTGTGTTTTTTAAAAATATATATTTTTATATTTCATAATAAATAAATATGTGTAAGTATAAATGAAATGTGTCCATTGGGGTTTAACCATTATATTACTATTGTTTCGTATGACCATTGGCAACAATAATAACTTTTCAAGTTATAATATTATTTATAAATAGTAATGATAATGGATAATTAACGCAGAAATAAGAGTTGATGGCTTCCACAAGTTGACTAATACAGTAAAAAATGCAATTTTTTGTAATATGGGTGGGAGGTATCGTAATTGGGATTCACACTAGACCAATCCAAATATGAGATTCAATAATTGATGGATGAACGAAATCACATTCAGGATAAGTTCAAATTGGTGGAAATTACCACTTGGGAAATGTTATCCATGTCACCAGAAGAGTCTGTCACCATCTCACACCTTACCCTTAAGTCAGATGAGGATTTTATAAAATTATATGTTTCATTTCATTATATACTTAATTTATAATCCCTTTGTGTATTTAATTTTTTTCCAACATTTCTGTTTTAAGAATATTTTTTCTTAACAAAATATAATATTATAAATTTATTGTTTTCAAATAGAATTTTTATAATCTATAAATGATATAAATGGTTATAATAAACTGTTATATTTTGAATAATACTTATTATAACAAAATACTTTTAAAAAAAACTCATGTTTATTTACAAATGATAAAATGATTTCAGTTTTTCAGAACATTTACTTGGCATTCCAAATGCATTTTTTGGACTGCAGTTATTTATAAAAAATATGTATTTTTTATTCATTGATATATTTCTAATATTTATTGATTTATTATGATAAAATAAATTTCATTTCTAAACTCATATTGTCTATATAATGTTAAAATTAATTTATAAAATTTTTATAAAATGTTTTGTTTTTCAATGAATACTAAAAAATATAGTTTTGAGTTTACTGTGTGTTTAATCACATAATAATGATGTAATATATAATATAAAATTATATTAGTAACTTTTACATTCAAATATGACATTATTTGTCCCATGTGACCAATAAAATATGAAAATACAATAAAAAATCCTATTGTTTATAAAATAACAATAATGAGCTGTCCTTAGAAATTAAAAAAAACTACCTCCCTTTTACAATAAATCAACACTTGTTATTTCATTTAAATTCATTCCAAAATCATCCCCCTCGATTATCTTATATTATTTCCACAAAAGGTGTCCTTCCAAAGTTTCGTGAAGCCCCCATGGTCTGGATATTAGAGTTTTATAAGTTAGTCATCATGCTAAAGGAATTCTCAACTTCCCTTTTCCTTTAAAGTTCTTTTTTACATGGCATGTCATTAAAATTTCTATACCATGTTCTTATATCTATTATATTATGTCACTATAATGTTTTATGAGTTTCTATATAAATGGTAGCCCCTCTTCCCCTCTTTTTTAATTTTTTATAAGACAATGTTTCTTACCCGTTATGAGGCAGAATATTCATCTCAAAATATCTCTCTTTTCAAGAAATTCATTCAACATCATTATCTGATTACACAAAATGTATCCATTTCTAGGGTTATTCATTAATTCATAAAAAAGTTTTATTTATTATGGAATTAACATACATAATACCTTTATTCCCATTTTGTGGGTTAAAAATGACATGATAATCTTGTTTTTGAGAACTTTTTAAAACCCCATGATATTGATATGAAACACATTTATTTTATTATCTATGAATTATTTATGAGATATATGATTATGATATATATGGATAAAATGAAAATAAATACATATTAAGGGTGTGTCCTGGAATCACTCCAATGCATCAGGTAATGAAATTAATCTCTATAGATGACATGTTTTATGACACCTTCATGAATATCCTTGGTAATTTTTAGATAACTTTGGGTTTGACCATAGTGATATGCTTACTAGTGTCTAAATTAAATGTTTTATCAAAATTTTCAAGATATTATTCAAGTTATTATTGTTATTATATTTTTATTTCTCATACCTTTTGAAAATTCCCCATGTTTTTATTTATATCTCTCATGTTCATATGTAACAGTTTCCATTATTTTCTCTTACTATGACTTATGCTCACCTTTTTCATTAATATATGTTTACACGTGTTGAGTTAGAGTAATTTCACATAGGATTGACAAATTAATAATACTGTCAAGTATATTATAATAATTATTTCATGAATTCATTTATTATGTACTTTATTTCCAAGACACTAAAGATTATAGATCATTTGTTTGTAAATTGTAATGATATGTTATGGAAGAAAAAGTGGGATACCATAGTTGGTATCAAAGGATGTTTTACTTATTTTTGGAAATTATGATTTAAAAACATTAGTAATAACCCTATGTAAATGTGTAAATATTGGAAAACATCATGGTATTCGGGTAAAATATTATGTAAGTGGTTTCTAAAAAAGGAAGTCACTATCTTCATACGAATAAGTGGATGTGGCTCCAGCACAGATGTATATAGGGGTAAAACCCAAAAAACCGCTTTGAGAAAGACTCTAACTAAAAATAGTCCGCATCAGTGTTCCTTAATTCACATTTATTTTGACACTTCTAGGGTATATGTTTGGTAAATCAAAATCTTTTTATGAGTCATTATGATGTATTTATAGAAAATGTAATTGTTGGTAATGAATAATGTGTTTAAGCATGATGTTTTAAGAAATAAAAATCATTTATATTTATAATATTCTTAAATTAATATAGTTTCTTATTATGGTTTTATTCTTTTAGAAAATACTAGGAAATAAAGGAACCATTTAAATGGTGACCACAATAAACCATGTGTTGATGGTCTTCTGATGGATGTTGGAATCGAATATTTCCTGAGAATGATGAAAAACTGACTCAAGTTATAGGAAATAACATGAATCAAACTGAGTGAACAATTTCCCCATGAAGGGAAAAAATACCACTTGTCCCTTTTTTATCAATGACTACCAATGTTCAGTGGATATACTAACCCATAAATGGAGGAGTTGTTGATAAGATCTATAGAAAAGATCATTTTTGTACACCATAGTTCTGAAAAATAGAAATTCATTCAAGTTCAATAACTCTTATAGAGAGAAATCTATCAGTGGTGTTAACTGATTAAAAAAATGAGGCAAAATGGGGATATTGAATCTATAGAGTGATAATAGTTTAGTGGTATCATATTTTGTAATTATTACACTTGTTTGATGAGAACAAAAATGGAGAAGGAATTTCTAGAGTGGAACTATAATAAGAATTAATATGTGGGATGCTATGAAATGATATTTGTAAGGCATACATATTCACCTCTGGATTTGTCATGGATCCTAATGGAATGGTTGATAGAGTTATTGGTGGACAAAGACCTCTAGTATATAAGAATCTTGCCAACCGAGACTATGATAGCTATAAAGAGATCGTATAAAGTTCAATGATAGTAAAACGAGAGTTCAATGACACATAGTAGTCCCTTAAATCCAATGAAAATAGATGATCAATGGAGCCAATATTGGGTAATAACATTGATCTTGGAAGAGTAGGAAAACAATTTTAACTTCCCATGTGTAATAAATGATGGAATAAGCATTTGGGGAATAGCCTGTTTCGGAGCGGAAGGTGTTATAGGTGTAGAATATATGTCCATATCACTAGGAAATGTGGTAGTTAGGTGAAGTCGCAACTTCCCAACACTAAAGACAAATGGAAGATGGTGTAGGCACTACCATATGTCCAATTCATCATGTTTGGGAAACTTCAGCACCTTGCCAATCACTATCAAAATTTGAGGGCAGTGGAAGGGAATCACTATAATCCTCAGCAAAGGCTAAGGGAGAAAGGTCTTTCTTTTTCTATCGTGAAGGCTAAAGTTAGAGATCCAAATGTTGATGTTGTAGGTACTATTCTTGTTCTCTTAAAGCTAGAATGAACTTTGTTTTATTCCTGTCATAAGAATTTATTTATTTCCACCTTGTTTATAAACAAAATAGAATCAACCCATGAACTTATAAAAGCAGGGTTATCAGTTATGAATCTTGAATAGATTATCTATGAATAAATTGTTTTTAAAAACACTAATATTTACTTTACAGAGCACAATATTATCCGAAATCTAGAATTAATTCTCATGTTGGTATTCAATATTTTACTAGGGATGGACTAGATGTCAATGTATAATTCTATGATCAAATGTAGAAGCAAGGAAATATCATTAGTTTTAAATGGAAAACCGATAGTTGTATTCCATGAAGATAAATATCGACCTGATCTTTATCTAGAATCACCTTTCATTGCATTTTTTATGGATTTTATCAGCGAATAAGAAGAATTATATGAGATTAAATGGATAGAAAATGTACACATTATTCAAAAATACAGTATGAATTTTTCTGATGAATTACCTAGACGTCCCCCAGAAATAGAGGTAGTGTTCTCCATTGAAATCGTACATGGATTTCATATGATATAAAAGTCCATGTATAGAATATTAAATTTGATGATATAGTAATTAAAGAAAAAAATCAAATATAGTTTGGAGAAGGGGTTTATCCGACCAACTGTGTCTGCTTTGGGAGTTCACGTTCTCAATCTAAATAATAAGTGTGGATCAATGTAGATATGAATTGATTATGGAAAATTGAACAAGATCACAGTGGAGAATACATACCCTCTTCCAAAAATTGATGACTTATTTGACTAACTACATGGGGTTCAATTATTCACCAAGATTGATCTTCAATCTAGTTATCATCAATTAATGGTGGGGAATGAAGATATTCAAAAAAACCTCCATCTAATCAAGATAGGCATTATGTGTGTGTAGTTTTTTCCTTTGGCTTGACTAATGAACCTATTATATTTATGGATTTGATTAATAGAGTCTTTAAGTATTAACATGATAAATTTTTTGTAGTTTTTATTGATAATATTAAGATATATTCCAAAATTCATGAGAAGAATGAGGATTGTATATGGGTTATTTGACAAACTCTAAAAAATAAGAGGATTTTTTGAAGGTTCAAAAAATATGAATTTTGGTTAAAAAACATTCCTGGGAAAGAATGTAACCAATGAAAGAATATCAGTTGAACATACAATGAAAAAGTATTATGAGGAGTGGAATCAACCTACAACAATAAATGTGATTCATAGTTTCCTTAGATTAGTGGGATATTATAGGAATTTTCTGAAGAAAAAATCATGACTGGCTAATCTATTAACAAATTTAACTAGAAAATGGGGCATGTTTATCTAGAAAAGGGGACTTTGAGGAATACTTCCATGATCTGAAGAGGATATTGGTTACTACACTAATGTTAACATTAGCCTCTATTTTAGAAGGATACATTATTTTTATTGATGAGTCTGTAATAGGTCTTGGGAGAATTCTCATGGAAAAAGACAAGATGACTGCTTATTCATCTCTACAGCTAAAGACTAACGAGTAAAATTTTCCTATGCATGATCTAGAGATGGCTATGTTTTCATTAATCTAATGATTTA
The DNA here is from genome assembly GCA_963277665.1 of Viscum album. NCBI lineage: Eukaryota > Viridiplantae > Streptophyta > Magnoliopsida > Santalales > Viscaceae > Viscum > Viscum album. The sequence continues at coordinate 268,413,866 of OY728142.1, read as the reverse complement.
ATGGAGTTATCTTTATTTGGAGAACCGTGATATATACATAGACCATCAAAAGATAAATTATATTTTTCTCTAAGAAAATAAATTAAACATGCGTCAAAGGAGATTGTTTAAACTTTTTAAAGACGATTTTTGGTTAATTTATTATTACCTATGAAGGGAAAACAATGATTCTAATTCATTAAGTAGGAAAGGCCTTATTGTTCTAAATAAAATGTTGATTCAAAGAGGTCCCTTTATCAAATACCTTGTGAAAATAAAAAGGATAATCAAAAGGGAATGAACATTATCAACCCTATCCAAAATTATTTGTCAACTATCATTACTAGAGAAGATCAAGAATGATAAAAAAGAAGATCATTTTTTATAGAATTTGTTTGAGGATGGGAAGGATGGGAGGTTTTCTAAGTTCAATATGGATCATGTAGGTGTAATGAAATGTTTTACAAGACAATGTGTTCTATATATTTCAAAAAATAAAGTATGAGATAATTGATGATGCTCGTAACTCTACCTTATTTATACATCCTGGAAGCACTAAAATGTATAGGGATCATCATGATCATTATTGGTGGTATAATATTAAATGTGATATTACCAGCTATAATATAATGTGCATAGTGTGTCAGGAAGGGAAGGCATATTGACAACTTCTTAAAGGGGTATTACAACCACTACCCACACCAGCATGGAAGTGGGACAATATCTCTATGTACTTTTCCACTAGTCTCCCTAGAAAATCTAATGTAAATAATTTGATATGTATTATAGTACAACATCAAACCAATAATGCCCATTTTATCTCTATTCGGGAAGATCTCTCTTATAACCAACATTAAAGGAATTACATGAGAGAAGTATTATTACTACAATGGGTAACACTCCCTACCATATCTGATCATGAGCTGAGGTTCACATAAAAAATTTGTGAGAATTATTAAACATTAATTGGGTACCAAATTTAATTTTAGTATAATTTCTCACCCAAAAACTGATGGCCAGTCTAAAAGGTCTATTCAAACACTCAAAGATATGTTCAAAACATGATCAAATTAATTTAATGGTGGGAGGGATCAATATCTCACATTAGTAGAGTTATCTTATAAAAAAAATTCTATTCAAGCATTCAAATGGTATCCTCTACATATCAATATGGGAATCAATGTATATCTCCTATTTTCTGGGATGGATATAGTAATAGAATGCTTCTTGGGCCTGATCATGTGAAAGAGATGATAAAAAAGATTCATTCCATCAAACAAATTTAAGGATGCTTAGAGATAGCAGTAGAGCAATGCCAATAACCATCGAAGTGAATTGGATTTTGATGTTGGTGATAAATTCTTCCTTTGAATTCCCTTATGGAAGAGAGATGTGCAGTTTGTAATGAAATGGGTGATTATCCCTAGATACATTGGCCCCAATTAAATCCTTGATCTCATATGAGAAGTGGCATATCGACATACACTTCCATGAAATCTAGCTCAAGTTCTTGAAGTATTCCACATTTCACTTTTTAGGAAGTATGTACCTGACCCTTCACATGTACTAAAATCAGAGGTTGTACAATTGGAAAATGTCCTCTCTTATAAAGAGCAGCCATCAGAGATCATGGATCATAGAGACAAGGTTCTACACAAGAAGGATACCCACCTTTTTTAATTGTGGTGGAGGAACAAGAAATATGAAAACGTCACATGGGAACTAGATGATTCTATGAGGAATAAGTAACAAAAACTTTTCTCTTCTAGGCATATGAGTTGAAATTTCTGGGTTGAAATTTCTTATGGGGGGAAGAATGTGACAGCCCCAACTTTTGAATAATATTTTTTCCTGAGAAATTATTGTTTCACTATGTGATAATAATTAAAAATATATAAGTATAAATGAAATATGACCATAAGGTTTTGACCATTATATGACCAGTGGTTAATATGACCATTATAATCAATAATAATTTTTTATTTTTTATTTATTATTTATGAATAGAAATTATAATAGATTATTTAATGCAGATGGATGGGTTGATGGCCTCATCCAGTAGTCTATTTCTGTACAAATGCCATTTTGTTAAAACTTGGGATAGAGGTAGCATAAATTTTATTTTCCCTATACCAAGCCCAATTTGAGTATCGACAATTTAAATGTGAACAAAATTATCGTCAGTAGAAGTTCATGTTCGTTGAAATTACAACTCGGGCAGTGTTATTTAAGATGCCCTAAGAGTCGGTGACCATCACACACCTCACACATAGGTCATATGTGGATATTATGAGAGTATATTTTTTAAGGAATTGGATACTTTATGTATAATCCCATTGTGTAATTAAATTTATTTTCTATTATTTCTATATTAAGAGTTGTTTTCCTTAGTAAAATTGAATTTTATAAATTGATTAGTTTTTTAAAGAATGTTTACAATCCAGAAAAAGATATAAATTTTTATAATAAACTATTATAATAGAAATATTGCTTATTATAAAAAAATATTATTATAAAAACTCTCATTTTTAATTAAAAAATAAAAAATAATTTCATTCGATTCTGAAATATAACGTTGCATTCAATTTAAATTTTTACGTCTACTATTATATTTAAAATATTAGTAATTTTGTAGTAAAAATATAAATTTATCAAATTTAGAGATTTATTATGATAATATTAATTTCATTATTTAATTTAGTGCATTGATATTAGGTTAAATTGAATTTATGATAATTTTTTTTAAATGATTACGTTTTTGTGAAAAGTAAAAATACAGGGTTGAGTTTTCAGGGTGTTTAATGATATCATAATGATATGATATATATTTAAAAATTATTATAGACTCTTTCATTCTAATATATGGTATGATGTGTCATAATTACCAAATAACATGGGAAATTACCATGATAAATCCCATGGTTTTTCAAATACCTCTAATGAGGTTTCCTCAGAAATTAATAGAAAAAACTTCTTCTATTTTACATTAAATACCCACCCATTACTTCATTTCTATTAATTCAAAAATCATTCCTCAAAATATATGATATTATTACTTCCATTGAGTCCTACCATGGTGTCCTTAATCCCCACAGGTCCCAGTCATATGATTTAAGAAGTTACTCTTTTAGGTAATGGAATTCTCAATTATATTTTTCATGTCAACTTATTTTTTGTCTGTTATGCCATTATAATTTTTATACCGTGTTATTATATCCATTTTATCATGTTCCTATACATTATTAGGTGTATTTTATAAATGTTAGACACTTTTTACCTCTTTTTTAAGGATTTATAAATCAATTTATCATACCTTTTATGTTGTAGAATTTTTATCTCAGAATAACTCTCTTTTTCTCAATAAATTATATTATATTCACTATGTGAGTACCCAAATATCATTCATTTCCTAGGATATTCATGAAGAAATAAAAACTATTAAAATTATTTTTGAATGGACAAACAGAAAACCCTAATTCTCTTTTTATGGTTAATAAATGACATAATGATCTTATTTTTAAGAACATTTCAAAACACAAATATTTTGATATGAGAACCATTTATTTTATTCTCAATATAATATATACGAAATTATTTATTATGATACTTCTGGATCACAAAAAAATAAATACATAGTAATGGTTTTCCTTAATATCTATCCAATTCATTGGATAAATAAAATTAATCTCTAGATATTACAAGTTTTATAATTCCTTGGGGGACAACATTGGTTGTTTATATGAAACCATGGATACAGGGCTTGTGATTTGTTTATGAATGTCTAAAATAAATTTTTTTAGCCACATTTTAAAGTTATAATTATATTTTTTATTGTTATGGTACTCCTCCTTCTTATACCTTAAAGAAAATCCTCATGTTCTTATTGATATCTCTATAGTTCACATGTAATTGTTTTCTGTGTTCTCTATTATGAGGGATTATGCTCACACATTCCATTGATGTATGTCATCGGGATTTGAGTTGGAGTAATTTTTCATAGGATTGAAAAATGAATAATCATTTAAAGTTGATTAGAATAATTTTATCATGTTTCATGTATTACACACCTTATTTTCAAGTCACTAAACATTAAATATCATCTATAAAATATAATTAAAATTTATGTCATAAATAGGCGGGATTCCATACTCTAATTGAATTTAACAAATATCTAAAAATGTATAAGATGTGATACCTTAAAAGAAATGTATTTTAATTTATAGTAGGATTAATACTTAATTTATTATAGTAATTTTTTATGAAAAAGTATATTGATATCAATTTATTAATAGTATTATATGTTTTATTGATATAATATTAGTTATTAATAAATTATTAAGAGAAATACATCATTTTGAGAGAGGAATGTAATTTCACAAAATGTTAATTCATATATTTTTTCTTGAAAAATATCAAGAAAGGTATTTATTTAAGAATTATAATATATATATTTTACATATTATATTTTTTAATATTTATAACTAATAACTTTTAATTTAATTAACACTGTATATGAATGGTTTGTTATGAATATGGGTGAATGAATATTGTGAGGATATTATAGTAAACCTTTTAAATTATTATATTAGTTTACATAATAATTTACTTATTTTATTTCATCCAATTTGAAGTTAAAAATTAAGGATACATGGGTTTTTAATCCCTCAATGTCTTCAGCTATTTCCCATGATGATTCTATTTCCCATGTTTTTGTAATGAGCAATATTTTGATGAGAATATAGTGGTTTCTCAGCCATAAAAATCTCACATAACTATATGGTCCCCCAGTTCATTCACTGAGACACATTTTCTCAACATGGGATCCTAGTTTTGTTAATGATCTAGAATCATAGTCGAATATTTGGATGTTGTAGAATAAATTACAGGTATAAGAGGCCTATATTAGATCCAAAGATGAGTAGTTCATATTTGTTGGGAATAAAATGGACAATATGTCTTTAAAAATGAAAAATAATATTTGTAATACAATTTCATCAATTATATAACAAACATAGATGTTAATGAGAATACATATAATCCATTCTGTTGATATTGATATGAAAATGATTTCTTGAATGTTCTGTTTTTAATAGACATGATCAATTATAATATATGTTTTAATAGATTTTGCATTAATATTGACACCTGAGACTAGTAACTAATCAAAAAATGATGAGCCTGCATTATATTGGGACTTCTACAATGACATGGTATAATAAATTTATTTATATATTCATGGGGAGTGTTTTTAGATATTTTAGAATTAGATATATTATGTATTGTTTACAATATTTTTATATTTAATATAGATAAAATTTAACTTATTATTTGAATAAATTATATTGAATTATATTTAATTTGTAACTAAATGATAATGTTTTATTTTATACTGTAAAATTATTAGTCTATGTATTTTATTGACTTTGTATCCGTTTATAAAGTAAGTATATCTAAATAGATTTCAAAAAATTGAATATTATTATTACTCTATAAATATATATGATATAATTTATAGCTAAACATAAAAAATCAATGTTAATAATTTTATGCTTGTTTAAACTATATTAAGATAGTAAAAAATACTAGTAAATGAGGATAAAAATGATAATTTTTTACTATCAAATTTAAATCACACAAAAAAATTAATTTCTGTCAATTTAAAATGATGAAATTATATTAACATGGTAGCAGCTCAAACCAATCCGAATTATGAATAAAAGATACATCATTAATGATACTGTAGTTCTAGTTAAAAAAATCTAAAATAATCCTATTCATAGTTTTCTAAATAATCATAAACATGATTTATCAACTGTTTTTAAACATACTATGCAAACCTAATAACATTAATGCGATAAAAATCAACTAAAAATATGTTCAGGATTGTAGAAACCACCAGTAAATATGAGTTGATAGTTTATAAAAACACATATTATTAAACAAAATTATGTCTATGTTTATTTTTCCATATTTTTATTATATAATTAAAAAACATCATTTTGCAACAATCCAATGTCCTCATTTTAAGAATTTATTCAAAGAAGAATTTATTTCTAAAAAAATTATTCATTAAATACCAAGAGAAACCAAAATTTAATACTATTATATTATGTTTTTTATGATCCAATGGACACTTATTTCAATGATAAGATAAAACAAGAAGAAATGAAATAATTGAAAACCTATTTTGGAAATATATCATTAAATAAACATCAAAAAAAACTTTTCAAATTAATAATTCATCACTGAAATCAATGAGAAAAAATTACAAGTGAGATGTTTTAAATAAATCAATAAGGGCTAAAATTTGTAATAGATTTCATTTCTTTTAATAGGTATGTTTTTCTAACTCAATAGGTGAGAAAAATACATGGTAGCCTATATCTCCAAGTTGGTGACCATTGAATTCTTATTATATAGATGAAATAATGAGCACCCTATGATATATCTTCAATATATAATTTATAAAGATATTCATGACTCCGATCTCATTAAAAAAATTTTGATATAAGGTGACCGAACATGAGAACCTGAATAATATAAATTAGGAATTCCCTTATACACATCAAGAAACTATTATTCTTCTTTTCAGTATCGAAGAATTCACCCTTCATAAGCTTTTAACTAGCCATTGTAATGACCCAATGATTCATAAATAGAAATTCCTTCTTATAATTATCCCTTATAGTATAATCACATTAAAAATCTCAATTCCATATCATGATACTAAATACTATGTGATAATTAATCAAATTTTTTCCACATATATGTTTTGAATTTCGAAAATATGACTAACACAGTTCTATTCTGGATGATTTTTGGTATATAATAGAACAAACATAAATTTTGGAGAATAGTAACATACCCATATAAATTGTAACCTACCCTTATGAATTTTAATATATCCCTTATGAATATTATATCGTCCAAAAGTTAATAACCTTACCCATGAATGAATTAATAAAATTTATGCATCTTATAAGTGACAATTTGAAAATAGTTAAAGTATTGGTATTTTTGTAAGTCATATGTAATTATTTATAATTAATTAATTAATTTAAAATAAATTTTATTTTCATAAAATGTTTTCATAAATTAACAATTCTATTTATTTTAGTTTTATGATAATTTATAAGACCTTATTTAATTCGTTAAATCATTATAAAATAAGTTTTAATTTTAGTAAATGTAATTTTTTTAGTAAATTCTAATACTAATAAAAACATAAATTATTCATATTTATAAAATTATTTTTAAAAAATGTACATCATTTTATGATTCTACACATCAGAAAATGGTTAGTTTGGTTTTTTGGGATTTTTCTGAAATACTTGAATTTTTTATGAATAGTGAAATACTATAATTTACAAAGTAATCTAAAAACTAATTATAGAGTCATGTATTATGTTATTATGATTCAAGCCCAATTATTTCATATTCATATGATAAAATTAATATATTTAGTCATGGAAGACTCACTATTCCATGTATTGTGGAGAAATAATAAATTAATGAATTTTATATTGGGAAATCCCCCCCACAATAAATACCATCATTCAAACCCTCGTTTCCTTGGACCTATCAAGCATAAATCTATTTCTAATTACTGAAAAAATATCTTCTCTAGCCCCTCTCTCATGTCATATAAGATTTTGGTTTCATCAGAAGTCCAATCCAAGGGGCCTTGAGGAGGATCTGAATAGGATAACTCAAGAGGAAATTCATCTCTCTCTTTTCCTTTATCTTCATTTCATCTACATGTACCTTTCTTATTATCTCCCCACCTATCTTCATCCACATGGTGTGGTAACTCCATTATTATACATATAATTTTATTTTATGATACTAATGGGATATTATATTATACGACCACCTTTCCTTTTTTTATCTTTTGAAATAAAAATTTTTATCATGTGGTGTTAATTTATCACCTTAAATAACGACATGTTTTTAATTTTATTTTCCACCTTCAGATATGGTCATGAAACCATTTTAATGGTCGAAACAGATTAAATTATATGTATTATTTCCTTCTTAATGTTCTGGAACTAACATATGTATATATTACTAAATGATTAAACAAAACAAGTTTGTTGTGGTGGAAAAAACCCCAAAATAACCCAAATAATCATCATTTAATTATAATCTAATTATTCACCCACATGGTATATGATATAATTCATTACAATATCATATAAAAATATTTAATCAAATTAATAGCTTGAAATATCAGTTATTGATGTTCATCCATTTTCTATAAACACTTCCATTTATGAATACAAGTGAACCACTCAAGAAAACCCTAAAAACAAACATTCCCAAACAATGTATTTATAATCAATTACTCAATAAAAGGCCTGTAAAATAACTTAATGAAACCATAATGACCCATATTCATATAAAATATGTTCTTGAATTTTTAATTAATGAATATAATGTTGTTATATGAGAAACTAATGTGAAAAAATCGTTTGAATACAAGGTAATGGGAAACTCTTGAACCCATATTTTTTCTTCAGGTTCTCAATCATTCACTCCATGTTCACTATGGGGACTCCATAAAAACTATTTATTAAACATTATAGTACCCTTTTCTAGGATATAAATTTTCACTAATATGTTTTATGAAAACCCTAATGTTTTCAAAAATAACTATTTTTTCAAATAAGTAATACATTTTTACTTCATGAATATTGTTTCACTCTTCACTCTTGGATAATGGTTTTATGAAAGAATGAAATTCCCTCTTTATTTTTGAGAAAAAATTTTATGAATGTATGGATTATTTTGTGAATCCCATTTCTTTCCATGGGTCATTTTGTTTTCAAGTTTGACATATTTTCAATGTGGCGTTCATGATAATGTAAATTTTATGATGTCACCGGTGTGCCTGAAATTATATATGGCAATATGAATGTTTGAATGTGACAAGTGTGCAAATAATTATACAACACTCTAATGCATTGTGTAATGTGATGAATCTCATGAGTAAAAGGGAAATTATTCATGAACATGTTTCTTGCATTGTTCACAATTATGTGTTGTAGTTAACCACTATGACATGATGTTTCATTTTTACTCATTTACGCCTTTCAAGTATTTTATTATTTCATCCTCTTGTGTTCATGATCCCTTTCCTATGTTATGTTTAAGCTCACCCAATTCTATATTTCCCTTATCTATCCTTTTAATCAGCTTTTAGCTCAACCCTTTTTGATGGATATCCTTTGGTGATTATGTGTACTATGGAGTTTTTAAGGGGAAATAAGAAGCTAAAAAATATACAATTAAATAAATGTTTGTGTTTGATGCTGTATATGTTTTGTTTGTTCCTAGTTTTCCCTAGACACTAAACCTATAGATCTTCATCGTGTAATACTGTTGTATTTTTTATATTTATAATAATGTAATAGTAATGTAGGGAAAAGTCGGGGTCTCTAAAGATGGTATCAGAGGCAAGGTTTAGTTAATTTGAGAATTAGGATTAGTTAACCCTGGAGAAAAACTCTAGTATATATCTAATTACAAATATGCACAAAATAAGATTTTTATAGGGATCCCAGAAGATATTATATCAATGAAAATTGTAAAAATGAATATGTTATTTATTCATGACTTGTTGACTTATTTCATGTTCCAACATTTTCTATTTTTAAAAATGGCGGGAACCAGGACAAACCAGGCCAACATCTCATATGAGGGTCAAAGAAACTACTTCTAGAATGACATCCCCAATGATTTTAGAGGTGGAGTTCAAATATTCATGGAGATGCTTACCCAACTATATCAGGTTATGAACAATAACCAAAATTATGGGTAACATCCTCCTTCACCAAAGAGGGAGAGACTGGCTATCGAGTGTTTTATGCGGCAATGACCACCGACGTTTAGTGGGTTTTCTGATCCACCAGTTGTAGAAAAAAGGGTCAAATCCATAGAGAATATCATTTTTGTTCTTCACTTTTCATAGATGGGGAAAGTGACACTATACTATTAGCATCTACAAAGAGAGTCCAATGAATGGTGGTCTTTGATTAATAACACCAATCCAAGTGTCAAAATTGAAGAGATAGAGTGGAAAGACCTTAAGATAATGTTTCATAACAAGTATTTCCACCAAAATCTTCATAGAATTATGGATTGAGAATTCATAGATCTCGTGAAAAATGAATGATAATTGTTCACAAACTATGAATGGAATTTTACAAGGCATTCTAGGTATGATTCGGGTTTGTTTATCACCAATGATATAAAAATTGATCGATTATATAGTGGATTAAAACCACACATTCCATAGGCTCTTGAAATTCAAGACTTTGTGAGTTATGAAGAAGTTGTTTTATGTGATCTCAAAGTGGAGATGGATTGTGTATAATGGTCCCATGTCTATGGTGATATGAAAAGAAGGATGTATTCTCAACCTATGGGATCTAATGATAATGTTCGGATGAATACTCAATGACCCACATGACAAATATGTGGGAAGATTCAACATGGGAACTGCCTCCAAAGGACATGGAAGTTTGTCAAGTGTGGTAAAGAAGGACACCTTTCACAAGTGTTCCAGAAAGGCATGAAAAGGAAGCATAATGTAGTAGAATAATAGGGAGAAATTCCCATGGTTCAGTGTTATAACTATAGAGAGTAAGAGAATTATGCAAGCCAGTACACTAAAATTCAAGTCCTTGAGGGCAATTAGCATCAGTATCCACCAAACCCAAAGGAACAATGAAAGGATTATGTCATCACTACTAAATAAGTGTTTCAAGGTAATCAATTCATACATGGTACACTTTCTATTCACTCATGAATTGAAAAGTTCTTATTTTATTATAGTTCTATGGATTCCATTATATATTGTAAGTTTTCTAGAACTATAAAATAGAATCCCAGAAACCTTGAAGTAGATATATATATATATAAACCACGTACTAATATCATTGAATCCAAACTGTTTGAATCTTCTCTTATTGTCCTATACAAGAAGATTCTTCTAAAAAATATCGTAATACTTCCCTTGGTGGAATTCAATGCCATAATGGGAATGGATTGGCTCTCGTTAGATAGAGCACATATCAACTATCAAGATAAGGAAATATCTTTTCATATTCAGAACTATCCCATGATCCTCTAAAAATACAAGGAAGTTCATGAATCCCTATTCAAAAATCATTCATCTTTTTGGTGGTTAATTCCCTATAACAAAGAATACTTCACCCAAATGGTTGAGTCAAATGAATGTGTCAACCTGACAACAATTCCCATAGTGAGGGAATACAATAACGTATTTCCTCAAGATTTACCCAGACTTCCCCTAAATCATGAGGTATACTTCCCTATAGATTTCATTCCATGAGATAATATTATATCAATGTGTCGTTATAGGATTTCTCCAATCGAACTGGATGAGTTAATGAAGAGTCTTTAAGAGCATCTGGACAAAGGGTTCATACACCCCAGTGCATCACCTAGGTGTATGACAGTGCTATTTGTGAAGAAGAAGGATGGAACAATGTAGTTGTTTATCAACTATCGGGAACTCAACTATATCACCATAAAGAACAAGTACCCACATCCAAGGATAGATGACTTTTTTGACCAGTTAAGAGGAGATAAATACTTATAAAAGGTGGATCTTTGTTCGGGATATCATCACCTAAATGTGGAGAAGAACAATATTCAGAAGACTGCCTTCTGTACAAGGTATGGGCACTATGCATTTCTGTTGATTCCCTTTAGACTTACTAATGCCCCTCCAATATTCATGCATTTGATGAATAGAGTCTTTAGACATTACCTCATGATATTTTTTTGTAGTTATTATTGATGACATTCTGATATACTCCAAGAGAATGGAGGAACATGAAGAACATCTAAGACTTGTTTTTGAGACATTTAGAAAGAAGATATTGTATTCCATGATTAGAAAGTGTGACATTTTGATGAAGCAAGTCACATTCTTGGGACATGTGATCACATGTGAGAGAATTTCTGTGGAACCTTCAAAAAAAGGTGATTGAGGAATGGACCAGACCCTCTAATGTCACAAAAATATTTAGTTTTCTTGGATTAGCTGCCTACTACTAACGTTTTAGGAAAAATTCCCTACAATTTTCAAGCCCAGAAACTATGTTATCAAGGAAAGGGGTATTTTATGTCTTGATATAAAAATTTGAGGAAATATTCTAGGAGCTAAATAGAAGGTTGATCAGTACACATGTACTGATATTTCCAAAAAGTGAAGAACATTTTGTGATATACAATGTTGCTTTAAAGAAAGGCTTGGGTTGTGTACTAATGAAAAATGAGTGTTATATCATATTACTCATGGTAGTTAAATATCCCTGAGAAGAACTACCCGACACAAGATCTTGAGATAGTATCCATGATGTTTGCGCTGAAAATCTGGAAGCACTACTATTATGGTGATAATTGTGACATATACACCGACCCCAAGAGATTAAAGTATATATTCACACATAATGAGCTCAAAATGCGTCAAAGGAAATAGTTAATGAAAATCAAGTACTATGATTTCTCTATTCACTCTCATCCTGGAAAGGCGAACAAGGTAGTTTATGCACTATTTAGAAAATAACCTACTACTCTATACAAGTTAAGGATTGATAAAGACCCTATCTTCTTGGATATGTAAAGGATGTGTTTGGAAATCAAAATGGAAGTGGATACATCCTACCTTTCCCAAATGATTGTGCAGTCATCAATCCATGAGATGATTTAGGAGGCACGAAGGGATGAACTGGAGTTACAAAAGAAGGTGAATGCAACAAAGGAATAAAATCTATAAGAGTTCCATATCGATGATAATGGTGTGATTCGGTTTGGAATGAAACTTTGTGTTCCTTCGTCATCCTTGATAAAGAATGAGCTATTGTACAACACAAGTATCTCAACATTCTCTATACATCCTAGTTGCACCAAGATGTTCTATGATCTCCATTAACACTTCTGGTGGGATAACATGAATAAGGATATTATGGAATATATATCAAGTTTCTTGGTATGTAAACAAGTTAATGTAGAGCGAAAAAAGTCCAAAGGGATGATGGAACCATTGCCTATACCCATGTATAAATGGCAGAATGTCACTATACACATTATCATGGGTCTCCCATAGATGTAGAAGCGAAATAATGCGATATGGGATGTTTTTGACTGGCTCATCAAGACATTCCATTTAATCACTATTTGGTAAGACCTCTTATTTGAACAACTTTCAATGATATACATGAAGGAAGTGGTGAGGATATATGGTGTTCTACTCTCAATTGTGTCTAATCCAGATCCAAGGATCAATCAAAAAATTTGGAGAAGTCTTCCACATGCCTTGAGTAATGAATTAAATTTCATCCCTACCAATCACCCCCAAACTGATGGCCAATCTAAACATAATATTATGATTCTTGAAAATATTCTATGAGCCTACTCCCTAGAATTAAATGGTGTATATGATTTTCATCTCCCATTGGTTGAGTTATCATAAAACAATAGCTTTCACTCGAGTATTCTGATGGATCCATGCGATGCTCTGTATGGAACGTGATGTACAACTCCAACTTATTGGAATGATGTTGAACAAAGAAAGATACATAGACCAGATCCTATGAAAGAGATGATAGAGAATGTACAATTCATCCAAAAACACATCAAAGCTTCTCATATTTGGCAATAGAGCTTTGCTTCCATCCATCGAAGGGACTTGGAGTTCGACATTGGAGATAAAGTCCTCCTTCCAATATCACCATGGAATAGAATCATGTAGTATAGAAATAAAGGGATGTTTATCCCAAGGTACATTGTCCACATTTATATCCTTGACTGCATAGGATCTGTGGCCTTTCATCTTTCACTTCCACCAAATATGGCTCATGTTCATGATGTGTTTCACGTATCACTCACATGGAATTACATAATAGATCCCACACATGTACTGATCTCAGAGGTGGTACAGATCAAAGATGATCTCTGTTATGAGAATCATCTAGTGAAGATTCGAGACTAGAGAGATAAGGTTCCACACAATAAAAAACCCACCATGTCAAAGGGTTATAGAGGAACCATAAGTTTGAATAAGCAACTTGGGAACTGGAGTAGGGGATGAATGATATGTACCCTTACCTATTTGTGTAAAAAGAAATGTCAAGGGAAAACTTTTCTAATGGGGGAAGAATGTAACGACCCAATGTTTTATCAAAATAAATTACTTCTTATGATTATACCATATAGTATAATCACATTAGGAGCCACAATGAAATATCATGATACTAAATACTATGTGATCATCAGACATTATTTCTCCACTTCATTGGTTTGAATTGAAAAAATATGACATACATGGTTATGTTCAGGATGATTTTTGGAGTCTAATTGAAAAAACATAATTTTTGGTAAATAGTAACATACCCTTATGGATAGTAACCTACCCTTATGAATAGTAATATAAATTTTATACAAATTAAATCATCAAAAATAATAGTAACCTTAACCATGAATAAATAAATAATATTTAGGTATCTTGTAAGTGACAATTTGACCATAGTAAAAGTATTAGTATTTTTGTAAGTCATAAATATTTATTTATAATTAATTATTTCATTTAAAATAAAAAATATTTTTTAAAAAAAGAATAAATTAATAATTATGTGTCTTCTAATTTTAAGATAAATTTATAACACTTTATTTAATATTTGAAAGCAATATAAAATTAGTTTAAATTTTAATAACTGTATTTTTCATGTAAATTATGTTTTTAATTAAAAAAAATTATTCATAATTATATATGTTTTTGAAAAATTGACATCGTTTTTGGATTTTACACATTGATAAATTGTTTGTGTGATGTTTAGGTATTTTTCTGAAATACTTCAATTTTTAATGAATAGTGAAATACCATAACATACAAAATAAGCTAAAAAAACTCATTATAGAGTCATGTATGATAATCTAATGATTTAGACCAAATTGGTTCATATTCACATGATAATATTACTATATTTAGTTATGGAATAATTTCCATTCCTATTCATTGGGAGAAATAATAAATTAATGAATTTTATATTGAGAAATCCTCTCTCCCCTCCACTATAAATACCAACCTTGACACCCTCATTTCCTCACATATCTAAAAATTATAGACTTTCTAAACTCTACCCAAAAATTGTCCATATCCCCTATCCCACATCCAAGAATCTTCTCATCCCATAAAAGACAAATTCAAGGTTCCTTTAGGAGGATATAAAGAGGATAACACAAGAGGAAATTCCTCTCTCTCTCTTTCCCATTAACTTACTTTCAACTACATGTTATTTTTTTGTTATCTCCCCACCTATATTAAACCAAATGGTATTTTAACTCTAGTATTAAACAAATACGAGAATTTTATGACACTTAGGCAATATTATATCATTTAACCCTTTCTGCTATATTTATTGTTTGAAAGGAAAATGTTGTTTGTGTGGTGTTAAATTATCACCTTCATGAATGACATATTTTCAATTTTTTGGCATTCAGATCTAGTCATGAAACCCTTTTTATGATTGAAAAAAATTATAATATATGATTGATTTCCTATTTAATGTTTTTCAACTAACTTATGTACATATTATTAAATGATTAAACAAAACATGTTTGTAGTGGTTGAAAAACCCGCCCAAATTAACCCAAACCATCATCATTTAATTCTTATCTAATGATTCGTCATCATGGTATATAATATAAATAATAATAATACAATTTAAATATATATAATATCATTAATATTATTAAATATCCTTCATGGTTTTTTATCCACGGTTTACATGAACTTCCGCTTTTGAATATAACTTAATCGCTCAAGAATACAATAAAAATAAACATTCCCAATTAGTGTTTTTACACTCTATACTCATTCAAAAAATCATAATATAACATAATGAAACAAAAATGAACCATATTTTTGTACTCATGTTTCTTTAATTTTTAATTACTGAATATAATATGGTTATATATGACATTAATGTGAAGAAATCATTCGGGTACAAGGTAAGGGGAAATTCTCAAACCCAACTTTCATTATTCGTGTTCTCCCTCTTTCACTCCATATTTGGTTTGTGTAATTCATAAATATTGATTATTCATAACTATAATACCCTTTTCTGGGATATAAAAGTTCAGTAATCAATTTTTTGAAAAAACCAATATTTTCCAAAAGAACTCTTCCATCAAATAAACACACCATTTTTACATCTTGAATATTGTTTCACTCTTCACTAATGGATAATGGTTCTATTTAAGAATGATATTCACTCATTAATTGGGGGAAAACTCGTTTATGAATATATGGTTCATTATGTGGAACACATATCATTCCATGGGTCATTTTATGTTCATGTTGGACATATTATCAATGTGGAATCCATGATAATCTAAATATTATGATGTCGCGGGTATGCACAGAATTATATAGCACAATAAGATTTCATGAATGTGATGGGTGTGCCTAGAATAATACATCACTCCAATACATTGTGTAAAGGGATTAATCTCATTAGTAAAAGGGAAATAATGTTTTAACAAGGTGATACCATTATTCACAACTATGTGTTGTAGTTAACCACAAACACATGGGGTTTCATTTATATAGATTTCCACATTTCAAGTCATTTATTAATGCTTCCCCTTTTTTCCATGATCCCTTCCAGATGTTATGTTTATTATAACCCCATGCAATATTTTTATTTCCAATCCTCTTACTCAGTTTTAGCTTACCCCTTTTTGAGGTATATCCTCAGGTGATTATGTGTACTATAGAGTTTTCAAGGGACAACAAGAAGTTGGAGAATATTGAATTAAATAAATTATTATGTATGAAATTGTAAATTTTATGGCTGGTCCTAGTTATTCCAAGACACAAAACATATAGATATTAATGGTTTACTACTATTATTTTGTTTATATTTAAAATGATATAATAATATTCTAAGAAAAAGGAAGGGTCGATAAAGTCATTGACATATAGTACGATAGAGTTGGATCCTATTATACTATGATTATCTTCTACTCAACATAATTCTTCACAAACTTTTCAATTTAAACATAGAACATTCTGGAATGAAATATATGAAATAAAATCCCACATGTAAAAAGGCAAATCCAGGCCAATGTATATTAATGTAGATATTACAATTTATTTTAATTATTTACATAGACATGTCTATTTAGGTTTAGATTTATGGACATCTAATCAAGATATTTAATATTAATGCATTATTACCCATTTTACTTACACTGATTGGAAATTAACTAAAATAATTATATCATTGAAATTTTTTAAACTTATATATAGTGGTAATTAATTTCAAAATTCAATAGTAGAACATAATTTTTATTGGGGATTACAACATATGTTCTTTATTCTTAAAAATAATAATGCATCATATTATAGTAATATGGAAAATTATTTTACATTTTTATTTAAATTACTATTTATATAGAAACATATCATGTTATTATTTCATACATATTTTATATTTGATTGGTATTTATGGTTTATAAATTTATAAAAAATATTATAAAATATTATAAATTTTATTATTATTATTATTATTTCTTTTTTAATCAAGTTAAAAAATATATAAAAAATTTCAAAAAAGGGAAAACTATATAGATATTTTATCATATATATTTTAAAACTACACTTCATTGTTTTTATAGCTATACATTCCAAAATCACTATTATTTTTTCTTTTTTAGAAGATGTTATGTCTATTTGTATAAAATATTTGTTTTATGATTATTATATTCTTATTGTTACTAACATTAAATTTTTTTGAAAAATATTCAAATACATTTCATAAAACATTGAAATTTTTGTAACATCAGATATATGGTGGAAATTCATAGGCCCAAAAAACATATAGAAATCATTTTTAATTATAAATGTCAATTTGATGGAATATATTATTTTCCTATACAATTATATAATAAATAAATTTTTTAACATGTGTTAATACTCGTAGAAACACCCACAAAACTTACAAATACATTTCAAGGATGTGAATATATATGAGAAACAAAATAAAATAGATGTATATTTGAATAGTCTTGTAAAATCACATCCATAATTCAATAATATTTAGACTCTCATATAATTAATAATAAATATGATTTTAATATGTTATATTGGTGGAAATATTATGAATCAATATGAATTTTACTAACATGAATTTTTTAGTATGTACATTGTGATCATGTTTCTTTAGCAACATCCCTGGCTACTTTTAATGAAGATGGTTGAGTTATCATATATTCTCATATAAAAATAATCATGTCATAGTTTAAACTCAAATATTTACATTGGATCATTTTTACACATAAGAATCATTAAAAAAATTATTATTAAATTTAATGATGTTAATGAGATCGACATTTTGTTAAGACCTACCAATGACACATTGGTATCATATGATTATTTTTTAATGTATAATATATTATTAGATTTTAATGAATAAATTATTATATTTTTATAAAATATTTTTTTATTTTTAGAATTTTTTTAAATAACATAAAATATAATTTAATTTATTATGATATTATATATTAATGTATATATAATATAGTTTCTAATAAAATATTAATTTTTTCTATTTTAATTATTTTTAATCTTTACAATTAATGAAATAGTATTTTTTAGAATCTAATTTTTTAATGAATATGTAATTATTATTTTTTGAAATATATATAATTTCTAATTATAATGTTTTTTACATAAAAAATAACATAATTTATTTTCTTATAATGTAAATTTTTTATGAGTTTACTAACATAGATTTCATATAAAATATATATTGTTATTTTATTATAATGTTTTTTTCATATAAAAAGAAACATAATATTATTTTTATAATGTTATTTATGTAATAGTAGTATAATTGAAAATTTTAACGTTACATACATTGTTATAATTGTTTTTAAATGAAAAATATTTGAAAATAAAATATTTTAAAATAAAATATAATTTTTTAATATTTATTTAATAACAAAATGCATTATTTTTTGGTTCCTATATCACAACCCATATATTTTATTTGGCCCAATGTTATGCTGAGGACACCCTCTGATATTGTTTTATATCATTCGGCATGGCCAAAATTGTTCATCGGAGCTCCAAATTTTTTGGTAGGGGGTCAAACCTAGCCCAAATTGGCCATATTCACATTATTAGGATAAACCCATTGGTGAAAGTACATATTTTTAATGTATACTAATAGGTATAGTAGAGAGTCTATCTAAAAATATCTTTTGGAAAATAATGTTTTAATATATGTTTGTGATATAGACTATGATGAATCCTTCTCAATATTGGATGTGATAAATCTATTCTTATTATTTATTCATGAATTAATAGAATGATTATGATATAAATCCAATGTATTTTAAAACATCATTCACTTATAATAATTTATTTGTGGATGTATATATTCTATAACACTATATGATGTGCGGGTCGAAATCCCCTTGAGATCTGTGCATACCCTTGCGAGCGGGGTGAATCATGTATGGCCATCTTTTAACAATTTTTTTTTCTATTTTAATATTTTCTCTAATTTTTTCATTGAACCACTATTACTAGTTAAGAAAATAGTGGATCATTTTTTCAATCAATCACACATATCTTGGAATAGATGATTTATAGAATGTGTCATAAGCATTGGTTTTTATATGGTCTGACCGCTCTTCAGATGCCTACTCCTTATTAAGATCATGTTTACCAAGTCCCAAAATTTTCCACTAAAAATATTCTATCAATTATATTATGATGGTTTTATCAGGATATAATGTTCATACCCCAATATTCACATTTTCT
This sequence comes from Viscum album, assembly GCA_963277665.1. Lineage (NCBI taxonomy): Eukaryota > Viridiplantae > Streptophyta > Magnoliopsida > Santalales > Viscaceae > Viscum > Viscum album. The sequence continues at coordinate 268,394,023 of OY728142.1, read as the reverse complement.
AGGGTATCATCAAGGACCGTTTAATCACACATCATCTTAATGGGATTTTATTTTCAATTATCCCACTGGACATCACTATCCATGAAAACATCTGAAACTTTTTATAGCCAATGATGTTGATATTTACCCAATAATGGATTTCACTAAATCAACATATTATATATCCTTTCTTAATAAATATTTGTCGACATAATTTATATATTCAAGAAAAACTATACGTAACTCGACCCTTATTTCATCTAAACTATAAAAATCTTTTTTATAATTTTTTTATTAGTGTCTATATGTCATTATTCTTATATTTTATCTACTATAATTTCAAAAAATAAAATACACGAAAATAATAATTTATCATCTCTCATTTTTATTCTTCTATATTAATCTCCTATAATACTGGTTATAAAAAAATAGATCTTATAATCTACTTAAATTCATCATCTTCATTGTTGGACTCCTCATGTGTTAATCATGTTTTAATGATCAGAAATCATATTACTGTTAACTAATCTCAATCTTCATTGCACATCTTGTTAACGCACTTCAATCTCAATAATAACTACACGTCATGTGTTAATGATAACAAATCTTATGGATGATAATTACTCTCATTATTATTTACATGTCTTATGCATGATCATAAATCTCACATATATTATCAAGCCTTTATATTTATTATTCAAGTTCTCTTACTCTCTATTGATTAAACTTAATCCATATTCTGCATATTACTGTCTAAGTCCAAATACAGATGTTTAAGTATGGACACACCATGAAGGACTCACTGTGACCTAGACACCGTGACCCAGACACCGTGACCCAGAAACCGTGACCCAGACACCGTGAAGGACAAACCGTGATGCAAACACCGTGAGCTACACACCGTGACAAGGACATACCCTGATCTTCATACCATTATGCTCATACCGTGAAGACTATACTGTGAAGAAGACACCATTTACTTAATCACTATGACACCGTTTCTTATCTTTTTTTCAATATTATTTAAATAATGCTAACGGTCATATTTGATGTTTTTAATGAAATTAATGTTATTTAATGATAGTTTTCGGCATGCCAGGAAACAGTATCTCGTACCTATGAAAAGGGAATCATTCCTACTGCTAGAACTCGTGGAAAATAAAGACGTTGGAGAAGCAGTACACGTGTGCCGTGAAAGTGTGAATATACAATGTGAAGAACTTACATACACCCGAGAGCACTGTGCTGAACGAGGAGAAAAATTATGAGCAAGAAATAGATTGAAATAATTTCAAAGAACTCTTATGAATGAAATCCAACACCACTGAAGAACACACGGCGAATCAAGAGATCATTTTCATTCCTGTAGAATACAAGTTGAACTACGACACTCTGTTTTTCAACAAAAAAACCAGAGAAGGACTCGGAAGCATTCCTGCTGAATCCAACGAGTAAAGAGCTACATTGATAATCACTAGATCTTTATAAACTCTTATCTGTTCTCTAGAATTGATTTATTTATTAACATTCGAGCAGTGTGGTGTACTCTGTATTTCTGATACACACACTGTCTCTTGCACTGAACTAAAGGATATCAAAATCCTCACTCCAAATATCTTAAATCTTTTTTACCCACGTCAACGGTAGAAGAGGTCCTTGTGTGGCCTGGTATTTGTTTTGTTTCCCACGAAGAATAGAGGTAGAGGTCCCGGCGTGGCCTGGACAGTTTTGTAAACTGTTTTTAACCCCGATTCAGGGTGTGGATCAAATTTATATAAATTTGAGAGGACTAAGTAACGACTTGAGACTGAGCCTCTTGTTATATCTGTTGTGCATCTTTAGTTTAATTTATAAGTATACTACATATATCTTATTTATGCTGCTCTTATTACCTTAAAATACAAAACTATTTTAATGCTACTTTGATAGTTAAATTAGCAAGTGTTTACACTTATTTTAAATCAGTAGGTTAGTTTCAAAAGTTATTTTGATCTTGTGGTTAAATTAACTGAGACCTAATCAATCTTTGAGAAGCTAAGTGAAAATTTACAATCTGTATAAATTCACTATAGTTTAACTTATTTTATAAATCGGGGGATTTTAAATAGACAATATTTTAATAAAAATTTTAATTGGAACTCAATTCACCACCCTCTTCTGTATCCACTTTGACTAACATTTGGTATCAGAGGTTTTATTTTTGTTTAAGGACTTTTGAAATACTCTATTTTTCAACTGTGATTTTAGTTGCAACATTAAAGATCTTAAATTTCTGTTAGTTCTAAATTTTATCTCTTTAAATTATCATTCTAAAATCTAGTTATGGATAATAGACTAGAGGGTGCTGCTACTAACATGCCACCTTTCTTCAGTGGTACAAACTATGCTCAGTGGAAACCTAAAATGAAAATTAATGTAGAAAACATGGGTTTTCATATCTTGACCTCTATAGAGTCACAATATAAAATTCCAGAAACTGAAAAAGTAACTTGGGATGAACCTACAAATCCTACCTACAATAATAATTGAAAAGCCATGAATACCCTGTACTATGATCTAGGAGATGAGGAGTTTAACAGAATTTCTACCTAAAAAAATGCTTTTCAAATATGGTATAATTTCGGTGTTTCTCATGAAGGAACAACCAATGATAAAGAAATGAGATTAAATACTTATACTATTAAATATGATAATTTTAAAATTAATACTGATGAACCTATTTATGATATGTATCTCAGGTATAATGAGATAGTCAATACAATGAATTCTCTCGGAATGGTTGTTCTAGAAAAGGAACAAATTATGAGAATCTTGATATGTTTACCAGAGTGATGGAGAGGAACATTTGTTTCAATCAGAGAGTCATGTGACATTTTTTCTCTACCTATCAAAGAACTCATTGGTAAGATTATGATGTATGAGAAAGAACTCAAGCTGAATAAATAGGAGGATGATGAACCTAAGAGAAAATCTGTGGCTTTCTAGACTACTGCTTCAAAGAATAAGGACAAAGAAAAAGCTCAAATACAAACTGACAGTTCAACCAGTGAGAATTCAGACTCTGATAGTGATGTTGAAATGTCTCAGATAGCCAGAAGGTTTATGAAATTTTATAGGAAGAAGAAGTTTTTTAGAAAATCAAATTACAATTGAAAGTATGACAATAAGGGACATTGGAAGAAGGATCGGAAAAATCTAGATAAAAGTGATGAAGTTGTTTGATATGGGTGAAAAAGGATAGGACACATTAAAGCAGACTGACCAAAGCTAAAATTCAAAAAGAAATATGATTACAAGGAAAGTAAGTACAAAATGGCTATGAAGGCTACCTGGAGTGCTTTTGAAGACAGCCCAAGTGAATCTGAATTGTCTGATTCTGAAAGAAATCATGCCAACATGTGTTTCATGACAAACACATCTGAGGTAACCTCAGATACTCATGTTTTAAATTATTAATATTTTGGAGATGATGCAGAATCTGATTCTGATTCTGAAAAAATGACTAGTGAGAAATTATTTGAATACTGTAATATGCTGGAAGAGACATGCAATGAACTTAAGGATAAATAAAAATCATTAACGAAACAACGTGATCTCACTACTATTGTTAAAACCGAACTTACTATTGAAAAAGAGAAAAATGCTCAACTGTTAAAGGAGAACACTGAACTAAAAATGTCAAATGACAAACTTCGAAAAGACATAGAGAAGTTCACAAATTGAAAATATACACTAACCCAAATTCTAGGAAAGCAGGTTGCGCCAAAATACACTACTGGAATGGGCTACAAACCTGGACAGAGACAGATTACTAAAAATAGATTTATTCCTAAATCTGGACAGAATACTACTAGTTCTAGTTCTGGACATTCATGTGTTTCAACAAGTTATTCACATAGTTATAAATCAAATTGAGTTTATCTTTCAAAATCATTTGATTCTATAACTTATATGAGACCCATAAGAAAAATGTGGGTACCGAAAGCTTTGATTGCTAACCTGTCTAGACCCAAGAAGATGTGGGTAACAAAATCATTTCCTACCTAAATCTGTTTTCTAGGAAACCTACTTGAATAGTTCCCATAAGAAGACATGATATTTGGACAGTGGATGTTCAAGACATATGTCTGGGGATTACTCATGCTTCAAGTGTTTAATAAAGCTTGACGGAGGACATGTCACCTTTGGTGATAATTCTAAAGGAAAGATCATTGGCCTAGGCCAAATTGGTAACATTGATTCAGTTTTAATTTCTAATGTTTTTTTTGTTAATGGACTTAAATATAATCTCTTAAGTATTTCTCAATTATGTGATGATGGTTTTAATGTTATATATCAAAATGATTCTTGTAATGTTTTTAATTCTAAAAATGTTTTAGTATTTTTTGCTCTAAGAAATGAAAATGTTTATGTTGTTGATTTACATTCCTTAGCAAAGAAAAATGTTACCTGTTTAAATGCTTTTCATAAATAGTCCTGGTTATGGAATTGAAGATTAGGACACTACAATTTACACTCACTTAGAAAACTAACTAGGAAGATCTTAGTTAGAGACCTACCTAAACTTGAGTTTCTAAATGACAAAGTTTGTAATCCCTATCAAACGGGAAAGAAACATAAGGTTTCTTTTAAATCAAAGAAAGAAGTTTCAACTTCCCAACCTCTCGAGTTGGTTCACATGGATTTTTTTGGACATCTAGAGTTTCTAGATTAAATGGGAAGCCCTATGTCTATGACCAGGTAGAAGAATTTTCTAGATATACATGGGTATAATTTTTATCTCACAAAAGTGAAGCTTGTTATTACATTGTTAAGTACTCCAAATCTATAGAAAATCGTAGTGGAAATAAGAATAAACTCCTAAGAAGTGATCATGTACATGAGTTTGAGAATCATGAGTTTTAATCCTAATGCTCTCATAGTGGAAATATTGATAACTTTTTTGCTCCTAGGACACCTCAGTAAAATGGTGTAGTAAAAAGAAGAAATAGAACCCTTCAAGAAATTTCTAAAACTATGCTTAATGAATATGACCTGCCTATTTACATTTGGGATGAAGCTGTGAATACAACATGTTATATTATTAATAGAGTCTTAATTAGACCTATTCTTAATAAGACCCCATATGAGTTGTGGAATAATAGAAAACCTAAAGTTAGTTACTTTAGAGACTTTGTCTACAAATTCTTTATTCTCAATACAAAAGATAATATTGATAAGTTTTCTTATAATATTGATGAAGGAATATTTTTAGGATATTCTTTAACCAGAAAGGCATATATAGTATTCAATAAAAGAACCAAGTGTGAGGAAGAATTTGTTCACATCAAATTTGATGAAACTAATCCACATGAGCCTAAAACCTCTCTTGAAAATCCTGAAGAAGATTTATCTATTCTGGACCTTAATGAAAAATATAATGAACCTTCTATAAAGACAACCATTTTTTCGACTAATTCCAAAATCTAATCCTAATGAACCTGAACCTACATAAGAACCTGAAATTTCTTGTCCTATATTTACTAGATCAACTAGAATTCTAAAGAATCATCCTTTAGATGCTGTTGTAGGAAATCTTAATAGAGGTACATAGACTAGAGCTTCTCTTAGAAATCAGGTTGAACATCAAGCCTTCTTGTCACAGCATGAACCTAAAAACATTGATGACTTTATTAATGATGAATTTTTGGGTAATTTCAATGCAATAATAACTCAATCAATTTGAATGAAATAAAGTTTGGAATCTTGTTGAAAGGCCCAAGGACACTTTCACAATAGGCACTAAATGGGTGTTTAGAAATAAAGTAGATGAATCCAGAAATATAGTTAGAAATAATGCTAGGTTAGATGCACAATGCTATAGTCAAGAAGAAGGTATTGACTATGAGGAGACTTTTTCTCCAGTATCCATGTTAGAAGCTATTAATATTTTACTTGCTTATGATGCACATCTAAATTTCAATCTATATCAAATGGATGTCACGAGTGCATTCTTGAATGGATATATTACTGAGGATGTTTTTGTTGAAAAAACACCTAGATTTTCAAACCCTCATTTTCCAGATCATATTTTCAAATTATCAAAAGCTTTATATGGATTAATGCAAGTTCCAAGAGCTTGGTATGATAGATTAAGTACTTTTTTAATTTCCAAATGTTCTACAAATGGAATAGCTAATCCTACTCTGTTTATAAAATGAATTTCTAAAGATGTTTTAGTAGTAAAAATTTATATAGATGATATTATTTTTGGTTCTTCAAGATATTCCCTATGTACTAATTTTTCTAAAATGATGCAAAATGAATTTGAAATGAGTTAAATGGCTGAACATAAATTCTTTCTTGGAATTCAAATCTTTCAAAATGATAATGGAATTATTTTACCTCACAGTAAATATACTAGAGATCATTTAAAACTTTTTGGATTGGATAGCACAAAAGGTAGTGACACTCCCATGAGTACCACCTATAAGATGGATCTTGATGAAAATGGTAAATATGTTGATCAAACCACATATAGAGGAATGATTAGAAGTAAACTCTACCTGACTGCTAGTCGTACTCATATTATGTTTAGTGTGTGTATGTGCGCTCATTTTCAAGAAAAACCTTAAGAGTCACATTTAAATGATGTAAAGATAATTTTCAAGTACCTCAAGCATACTCGCAATTTAGGAATGTTCTATCCCGAAGGACAATCATTTGAATTAGTTAGTTATTCTGATGCTGATTTTGATGGAAGTAAGTTAGATAGAAAAAGCACCTTTGGAACGTGTCATCTTTTAGGAAAGCCAACAATATCCTTGTGTAGTATGAAACAAAATTTTGTTGCATTATATCTTGCAGATGCTGAATAAATAGCTGCTGGAAGTTGTTGTGCACAAATTTTGTGGGTGAAACACACATTACTAGACTATCGATATCAATTCAGATATGCCCCAAAAAATTGTGACAACACAAGTGCTATTAATATTTCTAAGAATCATGTTTCTCATTCTTGGACAAAAAATATTGATGTAAGACATCACTTTTTGAGGGATCATTATCAAAAAGTTGATATCACTTTGGAATTCTTTGGTACTGAATATCAACTTGCTGATATATATACACTAAACCATCAAATTCTGAGAGATTAGACTACATCATACAAAATATTGGTATGATTAATCATTAGTAAATGTCTTAATGATATTAATGTTTAATACTTTACTGTACATTACTTTACGGTTTCATGGACACTGTTTCTAAGATACTATTTTATGCTCACAGTTTCACTGTCAGGACTTTATACTCACGGTCTATCAACTCACTGTCTCACTATGACTACACAGAATGCTCATTGTCTCACTGTGACGACTACCAACTGTCTCACCGTGATGACTAGTTTTCATCACACCGTAATGCCTATTCATTGTCTCACCGTGAAGATTATTTATATTCTTATTTTAACCCGTATTATTTTAATTTTTATTTCACCGCTATTTGATTCCCCACATTTTTTATGACATTTGACATTCCCAAATGATAAAATGAAAGGGTTTCATTTGATTGCTTACCCGAACTCTCTTCTGAACCTTATCTTTCATCTCCCCCGAACCTTTGGTGAATTCCATGGATGAAGCATCCATCTTCACCCTCGTCTGAGAAGCACCGCTCTAAGAAACAGAAGAGGATACTGAGGATAGCACCCGATGGACCTCTAAACCCAAACCTGGTAAGCCGTACAGTTGTACCTGAAAAAGAGGTTTTCCCAGAGTGGTTGCTATCTAGAAGATCATTAGTTTTGAAATTTTTAAGAGAACAAGGATGGCTTGAATGGTTCACTGGACAGAATAGACCGATTTACCCAAGATTGGTATCTCAATTCTATTTTATTGTGAATTTTTCCTTTGAGTTTGGAGAAATCTTTATGGTGATAAGATGGATAAATGGTCAAAAGTGCTCTTCCTCTTCGAGAATGTGGGATGAATTCCAAGGGATTCCACATGAATGAGTTTGTGAGGATTACCAAAAAGGACCTCCTCCAAAAACCGACATCTTTGACCTGGAAAATGCTTTGGAAATCCTGACTGGAAATGGAACCAAGCAAAGGGCCAGAGCTACTGAATTAGATGGGGAGACTAGACTTCTGTTCAAGTTTGTTCAGAATTTGATTAGTCCAAGAAAAGGGGATTTTTTTGATGAAGTATCAGGATGTGTTCCTGATTCACTTGTTGAAGAATGGCCATAAGATCAGCCTTTGTAAGTATGTTATTAACCATATATGTGAGCTGATCAAGGTCACTTCCAAATACACCTCCTTTTTTATTCAAGGATTATTTCATCTATGTTAGTTGCAAAAGGGGTGGTTGTACCAAATGAAGAAAAGTTAGAGGAATTTTATTTCTGCCTATCCTTTCCTATCATCAGAAGGATGATGATTTGCTAGAACCCTTGGAAAAAGCAGTGGGTTGAGGGTAAGGATCAACTCTATAAAAAGTTTAATCCTATTGACTATCTAAGAAGGCCTAAAAATCTATCTAATCCTGGTTTGGAACCAGATGAAGTGGATGATTTTTCTGGATAAGACAAAGAAGAGGAAGTAACAGCTGAAGTATATCCTAGAGAAGAAGCTAGAAGACCTCCAAAGGAAAGAACTACTATTGAAAAAGAAAGGACTGTTGTCCCTTCTGTTATCCCTGCTGAAATACCTTATGGAGAGGAAGTTGCTATTAGTTTGAGAGAAGAGGAAGCTCCTACATCTAGTGTGGATGTCAATCCAGAAGCTCATGCTAATGTTGCAAGAAAATTTGTTTTTCCTGATTTAGACCAGAAAGCAACCTTAGAGGCAGATCCTGTTGAAGAGGATCTTTCTATTGAGAAAGATGTATGTCTGGAAGCTCAACCAGTGGAACAATCAGTTCCTAAGTTTATTCCTTCAACTGAAGAGAGGATGGAAATTTTCTTTTCAGCTCGCAAGGAAAGAGTTTGCTGAAGAGATTAGGGATGATCATGTGGATCATGATCATGGTGAGCCTATAGTCTCAAAAATAGAAGCACAATTTGAGGGGGAGGAACCTCAAAACCTTGATATTATAGAAGATGGATCTGATTAAGCTTCTCAAAATTCTGTCACATATTCTGTGTATAGTCGGTATGAATTTCCATGATTTTATGATGTAAATGAGTCACAACAAGTGACTAAAACTGGAATGGATATTTCTTCTCTATTTCAACTGAAGTCTATAGCTTACCTAGAACCAAAACCAGAGCCCCAACCTCAATCTGAATCAGAATCTGAGTCTGAAGATGACATCGAACCTCAACCAGAATCTGAACCTTTGTCTTTACCTACACCCTTACCTGAGCATCACTACTTTATGACCAAAGATGATCTGAAATTTTTTTGAGAGACTTTGTTAGCTGGAGTTAAGAAAATTTTCTCCACTCAACCTCGTCCAGTGACTCAGTTATGTCAAGAAGATGCATCAATTCTCTGGGAAAATGTTATCTTGCATATTCAACCAAGGATGATCTGAGAAATTCAAGAATTAAGAGTTGAGAATAAGCTGTTGAGTGATGATGTTGAAAATCTGAAAAATATGATAGCAAACATATAGAATGAGTTATCATTGAGATCAGTGCATGCTCTTGTTTCTACCCCTCCACTAGTTGCTACTTCTCCTGAGCCATCTGATTCCATAATTACTAGGGAAATTGTGTCTCAAGTTCATCCATATCTACTTTCTTTTGATGAGAATATTGGAAAAAGACACACCAAAATTCTGGAATTCATGAGGGAGCTTATAGAAAATATGAATAAGCTTACAGATAAATACATTGGATGCCTGCAAAAAGTTATGAAACAGCTCAAAGTTCTAACCGAAGCTGTCAAGGCTTCACCTACTTCTGGTCAGAACACGATATCTTCTTCGGATGATTCTATGTTGAGATCCATAATCAAGGAATAACTTCAGAGTGCCTTCAGTGGCATGGATCTATCTTATTTGTCAGAAGTGGTTAAAACAGTGATAGAGCATTGGACTTGGTTAGGATTCATTCTACGATTGCCAATGATTCTCAACAATAGATCACCAAGAAAATAGATTGGTATCTCTCCCAGATTTTCTTTAAAAGTGATTTGACAAATCACTTTAGATATCTTGTGGAAAATTTTAGAATCCCTCTGGTGACTTGAGCTTTTAAAGACCACGTTCAGAAACATACTGAGTTCCCCAGATTTTAGGATAGATTTATGAAGAATAAGGATGATTTTGAAAAGGATATGCAATATGGTGGTGAAATTATTACAGATTTAATCAATCTTTTGAAGTTGTATCTTCATGTGTAGAGTACTGCTATAGTTTCTCCAGCTTCGACACCCCTTAGACCTGGTCTACCTACCATAGCCTCAACTACCATCATAGTTAGCCAAGCTCTTTCTCAGATCTGGCCAGTCATTCTTGACCAACCATAGCCAAGATCTTCTACTACTCCTACTTTGGATCCATCGGTTTTTGAAGGTCTACCCTTACCCTCTTTGTCTACCGCATCTATGCCTTCTTCTACATCAGCACCAGCTCCTTCTGCTGATAAAGGCAAGTAAAAGATGGATCCCTGAAGAGTCCAGGGACTATTTTCCTTTTGATGGGATGTCATTTCTTGTTTACTGTTTGTACTTCTCTTGTATGTTCTATTCTGACCCTTTTTAATGCAAACTACAGTGTTTCATTTCATTTTGTCTACTTTTTGATAATCCCAAAAGGGGGAGAAAACTACAAGTAAAGGAGAAAAACTACAAGTGTCAGTACTATAATGATTTTTTCTATTCTAATATGCTAGATTCATTAATGATACATTTCATTTATATTTTGACTATATATGATTTGTGATCATCAAAAGGGGGAGATTGTTGGACTCCTCAAGTGTTAATCACGTTTTAATGATCAAAAATCATATTCCTGTTAACTAATGTCAAGGTTCATTGCACATCTTGCTAATGCTATTCAATTTCAATAATAACTATACATCATGTTTTAATGATAACAAATCTTATGGATGTTAATTACTCTCTTTATTATTTACAAGTCTTATGCATGATCACAAACCTCACATATATTATCAAGCCTTTATATTTATGATTCAAGTTCTCTTACTCTATATTGATTAAAATTAATCCATATTCTTCATATTACGGTCTAAGTCCAAATACAGATATTAGTCTAAGTGTGGACACACCGTGAACGACTCACCGTGACCCAGACACCGTGACCCAGACACCGTGACCCAGACACCGTGACCCAGACACCGTGACCAAGAAACCGTGACCCAGACACCGTGAAGGACAAATCGTGATACAGACACCGTGAGCTACACACTGTGACATGGACATACCGTGAACCTCATACCGTGAAGCTCATACCGTGAACCTCATACCGTGAATTCTATACCGTGAAGAAGACATCGTTTACTTAATCACTGTGACACCATTTCTTAACTTTTTGTAAATATTATTTAAATAATGCTAACGGTCATATTTGATGTTTTGAAATTAATTATATTTAATGATGGTTGTTGGCATGTCAGGAAACCATATCTTGTACCTATGAAAAGGGAATCATTCATACTGCCAGAACTCGTGGAATATAAGGATGTTTGAGATGCAGTACACATGTGGCGTGCAAGTGTGAATATACAATGAGAAGAACTTAGATACACCCGAGAGCATTGTGCTGAACGAGAAGAACAATCCTGAGCAAGAAAGAGATTACAAGACTTTCAAAGATCTCTTATGAATGTAATCAAACACCACTGATGAACACACGACGAATCAAGAGATCATTTTCATTCTTCTATAATACAAGCTGAACTAAGACACTATGTTTTCAACAGAAAAACTAGAGAAGGACACAGAAGCACTCCTGCTGAATCCCATGAGTCTAGAGATGCATTGATAATCACTAAAGCTTTCCAAAATCTTATCTATTCTCTCTAAGTGATTTATTTATTAACATTTTAGCAGTGTGGTGTACTTTGTATTTCTTATACACACACTATCTCTTGAACTGAACTGGAGGATATCAAAATCCTCACTCCAAATCTCTTAACTCATGTTTATCCATGTCAACTATTGTAGAGCACCTTGTGTGGCCTGGTCTTTGTTTTGTTTTCCATGAAGAACAGTGGTAGAGGTCACTGCTTGGCCTGTACAGTTTTGTAAACTGTTGTTAACCCCGATCCAGGGTGTGGATCAAATTTATATGAATTTGAGAGGACTAAGTCTCGGCTTGAGACTGAACCTCTTGTTATATCTGTTGTGCATCATTAGTTTAAGTTCAAAGTATACTACATATATATTATTTATTCCACTGCTATGTCTTTAAAATAAAAAACTATTTTAAAGCTACTTTTATAGTTAAATTAGCTAGTGTTTCCACTTATTGTAAATCAAAAGGTTAGTTTCGAAAGTTAGTTTGATCTTGTGGTTAAATTAACTGAGACCTAATCAATCATTCTGAATCTAAGTGAACATTTACAATCTGTATAAATTCACTACAGTTTAATCTATTTTATAAATCAGGGGATTTTAAATAGAAAAAATTTTAACAGAAATTTTAACTGGAACTCAATTCACCCCCCTCTTGAGTATCCACTCCGGCCAACATTCATATTCTTCAACATTGATACATTGGATCTGATTATTTTCAATAAATCTATATCAATTCATTATTATCTTATAGAGGGTCAATGGTTACCTTAACATGGTTTTCTTCCCCTCTCTTCAATTTTTCTCTTAGTCCCTCCCTATATATAAGAACATCAGTTTAAATTATTAGATCATTTCACTATATTCATGAAAAGAAAATATCTCATGGAATTTTAGGCCAAATGAAGAAAAAATATTATCGTGAAACAAATCATTATACTCTTATTTTTCTCAGTGACATCATGTGGATGTGTCTTCATAGTCATGAGATATTGTTTTTTTCAAAAATATTTATCTAATTAAATTATTGGATTATACTTCGTATTTTCTGTCACATTTTCTCTTGATATAATATTTAATTAAATTTATTATTAAATTTATTTGAGTATGTTCTCTTAAAAAACATCAATGAAATTTATAAATGAATCAATATCCATAACTATATTAATAATCGTACAAAAAATAATAATATTTCCATTAAGGAACATTCTTTTATAGTATATAGATCATTGGAATACCAACAGGGTTCAACATTAATTTTATTTCTAAAAATACATCAAAAGTTTTTGAACTAAAATATAAATTGGAATGAAATTTATTTTGTGATATGTATAATAGTGAACCACAATAGATCTATAATATTATTTTATTACTATATTTTTCATTATAAAATTTATATATTTATAGGCTATTTATTTTCCTAAAAATTAATCTCCAAATGATCAGATTTTTATTACTCATTATTATCCTCTTCTCAATAAACTATAGTGGATCACAATATTTTTTATGATTTAATGAATTATTAATATCTTCAAAAACATATGTTTTAATTAAACATGATCATAAAAAATAATTTTCAAATATTTTAATTTTAATGTCATATATTTTATAATAATGATCTTATCATTTTCTCAAAATTGAATCTTTCTTTAATCGATGATTAAATTTATGATTGACAATGTATCATGATTTTTTATCTTAAAGGATAATATTTATAATCATCAATTTTTTTAATATATTAAGTGATGTAAATGTAAAATTTTATTCCTACAAATGACTTGAGTATTCTATAACTGTTGGACTTTTGATAATCCTTATGAAGTAAAAATATCAACCATAGGAACATAACTTGATATCCATGAATTTCAGATACTTTCAGATACAATGTAGTTATACCTATGGACAAACCTTTCCCTATAAATGTCAATATGATCTTCAATTCCACTGTGAGTTTATCGTTATATCTTATATACCTTAAGGGTTAATGATCTCCATGAAGTATTGTTTTCATCCTTAAAAAGTCATAATTGATAATTATAAATAGAAAAAAATTATAAATATTGTAAACAAAACTGACATTACAGTGACTCATTCCTACATAGTCTAGTGATCATATTTATTTTGGTCAATATTCATACTTATGATGTTGGGAATGATCCCTAAACACACACCACATTATCCTTTATTTAGGTATGACCCTCAAAAAAATTTCAATGATCCTTATGTAGTGTTTATTAATCTTTATTAATTCCCTTATAATCTTTTTATATGGATATACAATTTTTATGGTTCTCCTAGACCGTCCTTACATACTTTAAGATTTTTCCAATTTTTTCGAGACATGTAATTTTAAAAAAATTCAAAACAATTCAGAGCCACCTAAAATTATATCTATAAATATTATTCAATTCAAATTTTTTCAAAATAGATTCATATAATTATAGGAATTATCAAAACAATTCAAAATTTTTATCTTGTTTCCATATATCTTTATGACATATATAATCAAAATATAGTATTATAATAAACATGGCGACCTAGATAATTTTATCCTCAACTTCATTAATTTATAGACTTTGTCCAAATAATGCATAAAACATAACACAATAACAAATATGAACGAAACATCATTAGACTGATTATCTAGAATCCATCCAAAACATTTCAATGCATTAAACATGTTTTTATATATTTAATTACAACAATACGAGTTGTCCAACACTATTTCAGTATCCAACATCACTCTCATTTTTTCAACCATTATTATCTTTTTTAGATAGTAATTTTCCATCTTCATCACTTTATTTTCACATTAGTAACATCGCATCAACTGTACAATTTTTTTGGGCTTCTCCCTAAAAAATATCTTCATCCTCTTCAATTTTTTATATATGTATCTTTACTCTTTATTATATGGTGTATTTTCCTCCATCACCAATGTCACATATTAATATCTCATTAACCTATTGAAATTATTTTAAATATAAAATATGACCATCAATACAATTGTGGAATTTAAATCACCAACTTTGTGTTTGATTTTAATACATTGAAATACTTCACATGGATTCACGTGAATAAAAATTATCAAATTTTCTTCCCCCTTAATTTTAAATAAATGAAAATAAGGATGTATTTACTCCACCTTATTGACATTATATGTGTTGGGGATGGTATTTAATGAAAACATTATTCTCTCCCTTATTCCTATAAATATTATAAATCAACTTATAAATTTTTGTTAACCTATTTCATTATTCACCCCTTATTGAGAGTGGCATTCAATTATAGTTGATAAATGGGTGAAACGATGTTTTCTTTGAAGTGTTTTATCAGAAAATAAAATTTGATTTTTTTTCTAACACAATGTAGAAAAAATAATGATCAATTTAAACATCATAGTTTTCCATATTATTTCCCAAGTGATATAACAACTCAATATTCATTTTCATTGGAATTGAGTAAATTGATTTTCAAGATATATTGATTAACTTTACTCAACCTTAAAAAACACATAAAAAACCATGTTCATGTTGAGTCACCCTACCAATTTTTTTAGATAATTGGTCTCACTCAATAACCACGTTAAACAAATGAAAAAATTGGATTGGGAGATTAAAAATAATACCTCATTAATTAAATATTACTTGGATTTTTGGAATTATATATTTTAAAATTAAAAATAAATATTTTGTAGAATACTCTTCCAATATTTCACTCAATAGATTCTCTCCTTAATAGTCTTCATCATGATTGATTTTTATTAAAAAGATGAATTTGATAATATCTGTAGTAGTTGTTCTGGTAGTTGCATAAGAATTACATAATACACTAGTCCACATTTTTTCTTCTCCATGTTTTTCTAGTAAAAAAGAACAAAAATAATAGTTTTCAATAATGGTGAGTCTCAATCAACTCTTTATTTTGACAAAGAGTGCTAATACATATTTCTCAATCATTAAAATAATTTTGTTACATTACTAAAATGTTAATAACAATTCCTAAGAATTATTCCCTTGATTTTCCAATTCTATTCATATTTGGGAGGAATGGATTTATAGCCCTTTTTTGTAATCTCTTTAGCTAGAATATTCTTCCTTAAAAAAATTAATAAATATTCATTCCTTTTTTCTTCTTACATTTTCCCATATAATACTAAATGGGTTGGGAAAATTAATGAGATCAGTTTTTCAGGGTGGTCTATATTCTTCTTCTATGTAGATTAGTTTTTGCAAAAGAAAATTTTGCATTAGGACCCCTCATGATTTCTATTTACCTTTAAACTTTTTTTTGATTTATTTAACCATGTCATGAAGTTAATAGCTAGGTGTTCATATTTAATTCACCATACACACATATATTTTATTGCATTTATGTTACACTTCATATGTAGACTCCAATAAAATTTAACAGTAATGTAATCAAGAATACCAAATCAAATATCAGTTTCTTTGATTGATTCCCTTTTATTTAAATTCATTCACCCATTAAATCTCTTCTAATTCTTGGATATTTTTAAATGATCCATGATATATTGATTCCTACTAAAATATAATCATATCCATTTTTTGGTGTGATTTCCTACATATAATTCTTCTCGAGTTTACTTTATCCAACCTTCATCTTCCAATTGTACACAAAGAGAAATATTTAAACGTTTCCACTATCTCATTAATAATTTGGTATTCTCCCCTCAATGGAATATGAGTTTTGTTTGATTTTTATATACCAAAATTATTTTAATAATTCTTTTCTTCTCTTGTATTACTCATAAATATATTCAAGTAATTCAATATATTCTTAAATAGAATATTTTTCATTTTCTGGGAAGTTTGATTTTTCACAGTATGTTTTTTCTTTACAAAAACTCTTCTACCCCTATATTAAGGCCTTATATGAGTTTTTATATGTTTATATACTATTTAAAAACATTGTATCCTTCTGTTTGAACGTCCAAAAAACATGTAGCAACCAATAAATCTCATAATCATTTTTAGAAAACATTTGGTTTGATCTGATAAGTTACTATGTTTTACCTAACCACAAATACATTAGACTTGATTTGGGGGGATAATATTCTTATATATTCTTATATTCTACTATGAATTATTTTTGGGTTAATTATTCTTTTTCACCCATATTTTTATATATATTTTACTTCAATATCGAGCATATATTGTAGAAAAATTCAATGTAAACACATTTAACATAAAAATTGGTTAAATAATTCTATGATCATGTTGAGGGTTGATAAATAATTGATTTAAATATTTTTTTATTTTTTTATTTTATTTGAGATTATATTATTATTGGGTTATATTTTGCTAGTTTTTTATGGTTTAGGATTGTTTTGGAATTTTTTATGGAGGTGAAATACATGAGGGATATGAATTGAAACAATGAACTATCTCAGGTAAACTATAAAACATTATACTATGAGTCATTGGGTTGGAAAATTTTTTGAGAATATTTTTTTCAAACCATAAACTTTTAAAGAGAAACCATTCAATTTGTTATAGTAGTAATAGCATAGTATACCCAAGGTTTTTTAAACTATTCAGGCCAACTATGTGAGGGGTTTTTCTTGAGATAGTAGCACATCATGGTTTTCTAATCCCTTAGTCCTAAGTATATAACATCAACAGTTATGTTCAATAACACATACATGGTAAAATAGTGGTTATTCAAACACTATGATGTTATATTAATGCTTTGCTAACTTTTTTTCATTCATTTTAGGTCCCCAAAACACCCATTCTTTACATATTATTCCAATGGCTTGAACTCCACCCCTCCAATCGGGTTTTTGGATATTTACTTTTGATCCAATGAGACTTTTGGCAAAATAAATGATCAGTAGAGATCCATAATCATTTGTAAGTCCTTTTCTACCATATAATTCGCCTTTCTTCTTAGATTTCTCCTTCTCCTAGCTATTATAGCCATAGATCTATTCTATTAGGATAGATCTATGTTCTATGATGTGGATCATGATGCTATCTTGTTGGATATATTAATAAGGAGGAGTTTTGTACATATATCTAGAAGTTATTAGTATTTTTCATTAATTTCATCATTCGTTGAGAGATATGTTTCTTTTCTGTCATCTCTAATTCTCCAAGAACATAAAATTTTTAGTATTTTTAAAATGGGTTTTATTATATATATATATATATATATGTAATATTGTGAATTCATAAAATAAAAAAAATTATGTTTTAAAAATACGTAAAATTTGATTGATTTTTTAAAACCAACTTTTCTTTTATTTTTAAAATGATGATTTCAAAATTCTTATAGGGTTTTGACACGTCCAAAATTATTCTGTGAAACAATTTCAAATAAATAATAGTTTTTTCAAAAATGTATTGGAATTTTATTTGAAATATTTTGGATGGAGTGTCTTCAAGTGGATGAGTTATGGTCAAAGGTTCCAACATCAATATAGGATGAATTTTGGGAATAGCATCCCATGATCAATTGTTACACCAAATACGAGTTTGTGGATGCTTGTGTATATGTATAAACATGTAAATTGTTATTAAAATTATAAATGGGTTGAAATGGTCTTGCTTATTATTTTCTCCCACATTTTCACATATGGATATATAAATTTTTTTAAATGATTTAAAGTTATTTTATATAATTTATATTAAATATTTCTTATCCCAGTGGTGTGTGACAGGTTGTGTTTGGTGAATGCATAATTATTTTATACCGACCCGCTAATTGAGAATATTATTTAATTTATAAACATAATCTATTGGTATATATCTAATGAAAAGGTATTTTATTTAATTATTGATGCATATTTTTACAATGGGCTTGGAATGTGGTGTTAGATATTGGAAATATATCAGGTGGGGCATGGGATCATGTCACGTTTGTGTCTTTGATTCATATTTCTCATTTTTTTCTCAGTTAATGTAACACCCTAAAAATTAACAATATTTTCCTTTTATAATAAATATAATTTTTTTTATTATATTTCTTTTTACACAATGTTAAACATATGCTACACACAACAATAAATTGACTTGTTTTACATGTAAGACCATGTTTAGCCCCCTTTTAAGGGTGAACCTATTTTAAAAAAATTAACACTTGTAATGAATTTTATTTATTCAAATAATAGAAAATTCAAAATTTATAATATCAAAATTATTTTAGAGTGAATTTTTAATATTTTACTACAAAATTTCATTTTTTTGATGGATCGTTAAAATTATTATAACAAAGTAAATGACAGCCTTTTCTTTTAAATAATGACTATTGTTAAATTATTTTTTATATTAGTTTTAATTGTAAATATAGATCAATTATTATTATATAAATCTAATTTAGTTCATTGCAACCATTTTTCTATATAATTATATATATAACCTTTTTATTTTTTTTGAACGTTTTACTTTAAAAACATGCATTTTTTCCACGTCTGTGGGATTAGCGTTAATTTTAATTTTTTCACTTCTATGATTTAAATTTTTAAAAATGGAAAAAAAATTCAAATCAATGTAATAATTTTGATCATATAAGATAAGCTTAATATTTTTTACAAAATTATTAGAGAAAGTGATTAAAATTGATTATGGGGATTAAGGTGAAATTAAACATAATAAGGGACTAAACTGTGAAATTAAGACCAAATGACCTCATAACTTATTTAAATAACAATTTATGCCAATAAATTGAATATGTATATCTTCTTTAATTTTTTTTATTGAGATGTTATTAAATTGTAGTTCTTTATGTAAATGGTTATGTATGGAAAAAGAAAAAAATTATACTATCTATACCTTTAACATTTAAAAAGCATTAGGATACATAAATAACATCATATGTTCAGTTATAAATATAATTTTCAAAGAAAAATGGGTTATTCTTATCATAATAATTAATAAATAGTTTTTAGATATGATTTAGTTACATAAAATCCTTAAGAAATTCCAACATTGTGATTATATTGCCAATAATTATCTAAAATAAATTATTCAATAAATACAAAGAGTGAAATATATATTTTTTATTATTGGAATTAATTTTTTTAAGCTTATATCATGTTACACGAACTTGAACTTATTATATTAGAATTTCAATATTTTATGGATATTTTAGAATTAATATAAAAAAATAATGGCAAATTTGAAATTATTGTCATATTACAATAAATGATAATTTGTTAACTGATTTAATAAAAAAAACTTGTATTCATCCAAGTGAGTTTTACGGGAAATAAACAATAAATATGTTCTATTAATAGAGATATTTATCTTTTTTGATAAACATATTGTCCCATGTATTTTTAAAATATGGTAAACATGCTTCAGGATTAAATGGTGTCTTAGCGCATCACATGCACTTATTTTAAAATTAATTTATAAACCACCTAGGATTTTTGTTTTATAAATTAGATATAATATTAATTTTTAAGTGGATATATATTATTCAATAAAACTCACTTTAATTTATTCATAATGGTTAAATTACATATGTTGGAAAACTAGATGATTTAATAAAAAACAAAATAAATAAATTGGGGAATCTTTGATGATGAAGATCCAAATTATAAAAATGCATATATTTTTGTGTTTTTAAGGTTTCCCTAGACCATTATTCTCTTTTAATACACTGTTTATTCAATTTTTATGACCTTTAGGTATGTTATAACCCCCATTAATGAATACCTTTTGGTATTTACAAGACAGTCACTCCCCCTCTATAATAAAAGGCTTGAGCATCTTCCAATTCACCACACCTCTCAATCCACATATGTTCTTTAATGATATGCCCAATTAACTTCCAAAAATCCCTCACCTAAAACTTTAATATTTTTTCTAGGAATAAATCCTTCCATGGAAGTCCTTTGTTATAAACTAAAAGGGGTAGCCAGATTTTAATGGTATAATTTTCTAACGATCGCATTTCATTAATTTACTCATCCACCCATAAAATTATTTTTAAATTGGGGTTATATGGTCAATAAAAAATCCTAATGATACAGTTATTTTGTTTTTTTAACTAAACTAAAATGCACTTCTATCTAATTGGTAAGAAACATACAATTTCTCTGAACAGTGAACTACCGCCTCACGAAATGATGATTGGTCATTTTTCCTTTACAACCTCTAAAGGTTTATATTACGATGGAAAATAAACTTATATATGATATATAAGATATTTATAATATCTTTATGCTTATTTAATTATCTAATAACACATAATCATATAGATTAAACTTTTAATAAATAAAATATCATCACCTGTGAAAGTGTGTACTTCTGCCCCCTCAATGCAATGTGATTCATCCATGTTATACATGGATCATATCAAGAATAATATTAATAAATATATATTACATATATTCCGTAAATATTATTGTTAAACAATAATATATATGATTATACATGTAATTTAGTACACATTCATTTAAAATAAGACAATAAATTAAAAAGTAGAGCTTATACATATGTACAACCGGCCGTCTCTATGAACAATGCATTCAATTTCTTATATACAAATATTATAAATGATTTTAAATAAATATATAATGATTATATATGATAATTGAGTCATATTTTACATTCATTATATGATGAATACATGACCTAATTAATCATAACATCATGTAACATGTTTATACTTACTCAATATGGAAGGAAAATTAACACATGAAATTGGAAAAATAATGAATGTTTGTTAACAAAGTGGTAATATGATACTATAATACGATGATATATGATATTATAAACATGATTATGGTTCTTGTATTTAATTTTAAAATATTTCAAAATACTATACAATAAGATAAAGACCACACAACAAAAATGAAGTATAAGGTAAGGGATTTTGACTCAATTTACACTCCATTAAGACTTATTTGCTTCATATACACCGATTAATTTTTATATGGTTTATACGACGCACATTGAAATTTAATATCATAAATATACTTGTACTCTTTACATTATAAGATCATTTTAATTTTATTATTTAATTGGTATTATGATTTAAATGTCTCAATGTTTTATTGAGACTCTTTGGAATGTTTAAAGATTATTCTCCTCATGAATGTTATTAATTATTATATTTCAAATCTCACGTAAATTTGGAAATTTTTCACGTTATATTTAAATAATCACTTTTTTGAAATCAGTTTTCCTAGTAAAATTTACTTAAATATCCATATTCAGGTTTATATTTCCAAAACAAAATTCCATTTAACCTACAATGTCTACATTGACCGTTATTTGACTATTTAGGGAATTATTGATAATTTCGTTTTATATATTCGATATATATATATATATATATATTATAAGGAATATTATTTATTTCTGTTATTAAATATGAGGAATTTTTTGGACATGAAATAAAGTCAGCATCCTGGAGTTTATATAGCTCCTCCATGTATCGACAGGTTCCCATGAGACAAATTTTTTGGCCAAATTTAATGGACGTGTATTCATAGTTCTAAATCCTATTATGAAAGGAATTAACAGTATTGGTTTTTATATACCTCAAACATGACGTCTATTAAAAATGTTTTTACCTCATTTAGTTTCAGTTATTTTTTATACTTATATATTGTGTCGACCTATCTGTGGATGCATTTATTTTTCAATTCATTGATTAAATTTAATTTGTTTCAGTTTCATACATTTCCATATTTATTTTTCCTTATATATTTATTTAAATTTCATGTGTAATTAGTTATTAAACATACCAGGGTAATTTATTCCTATTTACTTGTTATTTATTCCTCTTTAATTACCCCATTTGAGAATTTGAGATTAACCTTATTATGTTTTCATTCCCCTTAGTATGAACAATAAATATTTTAATAAGTGTTCGTGAATGATTTTTATTATTTACCATCTTTCTATTTTCTATTTCCCAATTTATTATCGGTATCATGTATGTAACCTAGATTTCCAACGCTGCTAAACTTATCAGTACTTTGGGAATTAATTACTTTTAAACATTCCAATGTAATAAAATAATACATTGACAGATAGATTCTGTGGTTTTGGTATTACATTTGGTATCAATAGTAGTTTAGAAGAAACATGGGAAATTAGATTTTGAAAAAATATATAAGGTATCACAGTCATACGATAAACATTGAGGATACGTCAATAAGAACACACTAGAATTTTGAAATGTTAGTGATTATGTGGTTATTCCCTGAAATATATTCTTATTAGACAATAAAAGTGGATGTGGTTATAAAAAATACTTACCTAGGAGTACAAACGCCAACAAGGTGTCTTGGGCCTGACTTGGGTGAACCTGGTTAACATAAACAAGACTTTTGTGAACATGGTTTAACACTCATGGGGGATACATTTAGGATATTTAATATTTTATTTACAAAATATTATGGTGGATTTGGAAATAAAGTTGTCGACAATGAATCCATGTTTTTGTTTATGATAATATATATGCATAAATTTATCAATTTATGTTTAGTGTTTCACTATTTTTGGGATTATAAATTATTTTATGATTTAATCATGTATATGTAATTATTTTGAAATCGTGGCTAGAATGAAGAATGGTATCAATACATGTTTCCAATGTAGATGATTCCCTATAGATATAGTTTATGTATATAGTGTTATAATTGAGAAATTTATAAATATATTTGAAAAATTAGTTAGGTTATGAAAAATAACCTTCCTTGAATTATAGAACCCTTTCTCTAGAGAAAATATTATATATTGGATTGCTTTATTAGATAGATTTCTCTATCATTTTTTTAACTACTAATCCTCTGGAAGCAATGAAATGGATTAATACAATATATAAAATATTTACATCCCCAAGATGAACTGAACTGGAATGGTTTACAATAGCAGTGTATTGTCTCCATGGTGATCCTGATTAGTAGTGGTCACTAATACACAATACAAGAGAGGAAAAATAAATTTAACCCATAAAATGTATTAATATTAAAGATATATTATTTTATAAATACTTCCATTTTGATTAGAATATTGAGATAAATATAATGTTTCTTAGCTTAATGAAAAATGAAGATGATATTGTTATATATTATGAAGATTCTTTTAAAAGGTTATCCAGGTATGATACAAATTAATAATATAATGTGGACTGTATGGTTTAACAAATCATTTACGGTCTAAATACAAATAAAAAAGGTTTCTATTTTATCAAAATTTCTCATCATAAAAAAATCTAGTTTTATGTTCTATTAATATAGAGAAAGAACCCTCCAAGCCCTATGGATTCAAGGGAACCCAATAGAAGAAGAGTTCTTCTGAATATCATGAAAAATGGAATGAGTAAAATATGATGAAGGGAATGAAATATTTTCCATCTTTTCATAAATATGGAATGAATATCTATGGTAAATGATTAAAACTATTTGGAGTTCTTTATAATTGTGGGAAAAAAGGTCACTTAAAAAATTAATGAAAAGTAATGAAGGAAAATTTTGTTATTCAATGATACAACTGTAAGGATTTGGGGAAATATAAAAATTAATTCCCCCAGTGTAAGTAGAATATACCTCAGAATAAGCTAATGGATTCAGGTCATGTATATGCTATAAACACGACCAATGTGGAATGAATAATGTACTTTTGTATTCTAATCAAACAAAATATTTTTTAATAGTATTTCATTTATGATTTTCTCATAATATGATTTATAAACCATAAAAGGATTTTATATTAGTTTTTTTTTCAATAAATATTTGAGATCATAAGTTTAATGGTTCCAAGAAAATTAATTAAATATAAATTTAAACATTTTAGAAAATAAATAATTAAGGGAAATACAACCCTTAATATGTTCTTAATGTTGAGATAATTATTATGAAATAATTTATTCTTAAAATTGATGACTACCAGGGAACTGATTAATGAATTATTGGAATGTGTATTATAATATAATTGATTATTTATAAAACAATTTTGATTTTTGGAATATATCCAATAGAAATTGTCTTATGTATTGAATGAGGAACAATTCATGTTTCCAAAAACAATTATGGAAATTCAAGTTATTAGTTTATTTTAAGAGAATAATGAATGATGGTGTTAAAATATTTAGCCAGTACATATTTATTTAAGGGTAATGATAAGTTCATTTTAGAAATTCATTGACCTTATTTCCAAAGGGTTGGATCATAATCTTTTGGAAAATTTAACCATTTATAAAATGTTTTAATATTATCATTGGATGAGATTTTATAAGGTAATTTATTAATTCTCTATATGATGCATCTTATGCTAAGAGATGAAGTAGAAATATTTCAAGGTATAATCAAAGGAATAAAATTATCCTTATAGAATGTATACGTACATATATTCTTAAATATTGAATGAATTACACAACCCTATAATAGGGGTTTTGAAAAAAATCCTTATTATATTCCTTTTTTATGATATCAATGATCATTAATCGCACAAATGATTTATGTTTTTTTCCTACAAATTTCAACTAAACATGTTCTCTATCACTATCCACCCAAACATGATGGTTATATTTCTCTTCAATGGCCAAGTTTTTATTAATGTTCTCCGATTTTAAAGCCTGGTCTTGTGGTGTACTTCACAATTCATTCTTCCACTTATTAATTGTATGTATTTTTTATCCTATTTACGATATGGGTCTTCAACAATAGTATCTTCAAATATTAATTCATTGATGACCAAGATCATGTTTAAATTCTGAGGACTCCATATAATCAAATCATAGTGAATGTGACACCCTGCAAATTTAAATTACTTTACTTTTAGAATAAATATAAATTTTTTAGTATTGTTTATACAAAATGATAAATTTATTCTACACACAAAACTGAATTAGCTTGTGTTACAGGCAATAATGAGTTTTACCACATTTTAATAGAGAACCTATTTTAAAACAACATTTTGATTATATTATTAATTATTTTTAAAAATAAATATCATTTTTAAATAAAAAATATAAAAATTACCTATGTTTCAGTTATTGTGTTTTTTTAGAAAATTATTTTTTTGATGAACAGTAAAAATTACTATAATTTAGTTAAAAATTAATTTTACATTTAAATATTGATTACTGTTAAATTATATTTTAAATTTGATTTTCATGTCACTATATATAAATTATTTATATATTAATCCAATTTATGTTATTCGAATCATTTTTATATTTTTAACATATATTAAAACATATTGTACTTTTGAATGTTTTTATATTAAAACCATAAATCATCACCATATCTACAAGATTAGTGTTAATATTTAATTTCCCACTTCTATGATTTGAAATTTTAAATATATAAAAACAAGGTTGTAATAAATATAATATTTTTGGTATAATAATTTCAACATAATTTTTAACCAAAAATATTATTGAATGTGATTTAACTTATTTATGGTGATTAGTGTAAAATTAGGCATAAAAAGGGACTAAACCATAATCATAAGGTTAAAAATGACATAGAAACTTGTTCAAAATCCATTAGATTTAATTAATTCAACTACATACTCTCTTGATTCGAATTTTTATGGGTTTTTAGGATATTATTAAATGGATGTGACCTATTTAAATTTTTATGTAAGGTAAAAGTCAAAAAAACTTTCAATACATTTAACATTTATAAAACAATGAGATATGTAAAAAACATCATATTTTTTATTATACATATCCTTATGAAAAATAAATGGGTTATTTTAATCATAACACATTATAAATAATTTTTAGAGATGATTTAGTAACTTAAATAGATTAAGAAATGTTAATGTAATGATTAGTAAATTAATAATTAACCAAAATAAATGATACTATTATTATTAGAATTGAAATATATTGATTTAATTATTTCCAGTAATTAATTTTAGATTCATTTATCTTGTTTTAAAGATTTCAACATAATATATTTTAATTCAAACTTATTTTTGAAATTTAAAAATTAAAATTTAAAAAAAAATGTGAAAATTGAAATTATTGTTATTTTACAATAAATTATATTTTACTAAATGATTCAAAATAAATAAAAAATATATATTCTTCAAATTGAATATTTAGTGATAATAAATATTTAATATGGGATATTAATTGGCCAATTTTTTTATTTTCATTAACATATTTTCCCATATATTTTAAACCCATTGTCAACATGGTCCGGGTTTAAGCATTTTTTAATGCATTATATGCCCTTGGGTTAAAATAAATTTCCAAAATACATGTAATTTTTTTTATAAAATAGATATAATATTCATAAATAAGTGTCTCTATATTTTATAATAAATCTAACTTTATTTTAGTCTTAATAGTTAAATTAATTTGGTTGAAAAACTAGATTCTTTAATAAAAACCAAAATGATAAAATTTGGGAATCATTGATGTTAAGGAATGGAATTATTAAAATGGCCATATTTTTAAATGAAAATACTCTAAGTAGACTAATATTCTCCTTTACACCATTATTTTTCCTTTTTTTAACATTAAGTAACATCCTCAGTTCTTAAAAAGAAACACAATGTTTGATAGCGTACATGATACACCTCATTGAGCTTAAATGAACAATTAATCATTGTTATTTAATATGGTAGTTATAACCTATCCATTAGAATACAGGGAATAAAAAAATTTAACTAAATTTTTAAAATATGGTCTAAATATGTTTATATATTGTTTCATTGGTTACCAAATAAACTTCAAATAAAACTAGAAACTGATTCAATATAAAGGATGTATTTATATGAAAAAAGAACTATTTCGATGTGAATACTAGTATTCATAAAATCATAAAATCACATTTTTTGGATTATATTATTGAAATATTAATTAAATATGGTTTTTTAAAGTCATATTATGTTTTTTCTAGTCATTATATATGAACTAATATAATTTTATTGATAAAATAGCTTTTTATCTAAAAATACAGATTCACCCCATTTTGATAGAGAACCCATTTAAAATCAATTTTTTGAATATCGTATAAATTTTATTTTAAAATATAAACTTATTCATCAGAATCAGAACATTAAAATTTACTTTTTTTGAGTCTTTTATATTTTTCTGTAAAAATTAATATTTTAATGAATAGTGAAAAAAAATACATTTTAATTCAAAGAAATGTCTTATTGATTTAATTAGTAAGATTACCTTATTAATTGGTTTTAAAATATAAATAGATTATTTTTTATCATTTAATCCAATTTTTATCATTATAAGTAACTTCAAATTAAAATTAGATATATAGTCAGGTCAATAATTTGATTATTTTTACTTTTATAAAACATTATTTCTCATTTTGACAACGTGTAATGATTTTATGTTATTTACCGCAACTTCTTGTTTTTTGAATTTGAAAAAAATATATTCCATATTTGGAAAAATAATGTATAAATTGTCTAAATAATCCCATTTAATTTTTATTCATTATGAATATTAATTTTATAGTTATTTTTAATACCATAGTTGAAGGTAAATCACGAAATTAAAGGTAAAAATAATATTATAATAGTATAAAACAACCCTAAAACTCATAAAAATTTAATTGGATGGTTTTATTTCGACCATGACAACCCTGGGGTCTATATTAGGACCACATTAATCCAATTGGACGACTTTAATGCATTTATAATATTATATTCCTTGAATAGTAATTTTTTTACGCATTAGTTTTTTAAAAATCAATGTATTTTAATATATAGTTATTAAAGTGATATGTTATATTATAAATATTAATTGGAAATATAAAAATATTACATCCAGCATAATATTTTATTTATTATATTTATAAATTAAATAATTAAATTCAATTATGACACATGGATGATGTAGTAATTTCTTAATAAATTAAATAATCAAATAAATGATACTTTAAATATTAAAATAAATAATATTTTGACATAATTTATGCCATAGAAACATTGATTTATATATATTTCATTGTAAATATTATTTAATTGATTTATTTTGGACTTATTTTGCTGTTATGATATTTTTTTAAAAGTCAATTAATTAATCGTGTCTCAATTGACACTATTGGTATTCTAAAATATAAAATAGTTTATTAAATGTTATAAAATTACAAAAAAATATACGATGTGTCCAAATGGTTATGATAATTCCTAACTTTTTAATAATGACACTTTTTGAATCATTTTATATGTTAGGGTAATTACATTTACAAACAATTTGTAAATAACCTGAAATCACGGTAATATTAAAAATGGTTAAATAAGGGTTGAAATAGAGATATAAGAATTAAAGAATATTCAAAATGTGTAAAATTTCATTTGGATGATTGGAATTCAACCCAAAATAACAATATCATTTAAATAAAATTATTTGGGATCATTTGTAAATGAAATATATTTTTTATTAATTTAATATTTTAAGTGTTTCCAAGGGTTCCCCTCCCTCTCCAATAAAAACGTTCCCACTCTTCTCTAATAATCATACATCAATAAAGACATGGATTAGACAAGATCGACTAAAACCCTTTACTAGAATACCTCGCCACATTCTTGATTCCATAAATTAGTAATAACATGCTCTTTATAGGTGTTGAGTGGTTCTCCGATGGTGATCAACCGAAGAAGAGGTATCATTTTCCTTAAGTATTTCTATTATATTTCTTATTTCACTACCTTAAAATATTATTAAACCAAGATGAAATAATATATAATGTATCCTTAGTATACAGAAATGTTATTATTTTAATATACCCACCTTAATCCATCTTCACTTCAATTAAATTGGAATGTAATTAAACATTCGTGTGTACCTATGAACTATCACCTCCATGAACTAATCTAATTCTTTTTCTATATCAGTCTCCCAAGACATGTCATAATTATAAAATTAATGTTTTTATATTATTTTAATTACATATTTATTATTATAATAGAACAAAATTTCAATTACATTCTTACTTTTCATGAATATATAAAGTAAAATGTTGTTTGGGTGTACATGTAAACTATCACATCCACGAAGCGATGTAATTTATTTTTAATGAACACGTCACTTGGATAATATATATAAGTATATATAAATTATTTATATGATATAAATTATTTTATTATTATTCAAGAAATATAGAATAGTTGTTACCTTATTTCCATGATTATCAACGAAAAATGGAAATATTACTAATGCATACATACGACGTACAGTCTCCATGAATATAATGTTGTAAATCTTTCTTATCCACACATCCTTTTTACATTTAAAGGTATTATTTCCATATAAAAATGATAATAATTTGATGAATATTATTCTATATATCATTTAATTATGAAAATATAAACTACTGACAAAGAACCATGTTTATTATCGACTCAAGTACTGAATATCGACAAAACATCAGATATAAACTTAAACAATATGAAATTTTTATAATATAGAAATATATGATATAAAATAATTAATAAACTTTAAAAAGGTTTACATGAAATTATAAATTAACCTATTTTTATTGTTAAGTAAGAACAAAGAATATACGTGATGAATCAAACATAAGGTAAGGTACTTCACCTCAATCTCCTATCATTGAGGCATATCTTGATTTTATACACAAAATTATAGTATAAGGTGTATAATAAAACCAATTGACTTTTAATTATGAAAACGCTTTAAAAACAATATTTTTATATGAATAATTTTATTTTCTTTAGAAAATGAAAAACAATTATGTTTTTAACGTATGTGGAAATAATGACATCTATGCCCCCGTAATCATAATATGATATTTGGATTTCATTGTAAGCTTTAATGTTTTTAAAAGTAAAAATAAATCCCATGTTCCATTTTTAAGTGTTTTGGTATTGAAAATGGCTTTTATTGTAGATTTACTATATCAATATCTTGAAATTATTTATTTTGATTGAAAATTATATTTTGTGACAGAAATGTTGATAATTGTATTATTTTATGTGTTATGATTATATAATGGTATTTTGAAATTTGATAGGTGGATACATAATAAACCAAAGGTTGGTGGTTGTGCGATAATCCAAATATAGGTGGTTCTAGGATAAACCAAGTATGGGGGTTATGTTATAACCTCTAATGCATTGGTTATAGAGGTCGGCCATATGGTTATTTAATTAATAAAAGTGATATGTGTGGATGTCAATAGTATGGTTATTCCATTTAAGTATGACTATGTCCCATGTTATCATAATATGATATATGTTTTTATATGGGTTTTAAGATAATATTTTGATTCGGAAGTGTTAGTAAAAGATATTATATTTATTGATGTGTATTTACTACTTCTTAATTCTGGAAAGTATTGCATTATGATAATGTATTGATGGTTTAAATGATCTTTCAAAGAATAATAGTTTTACATATTTGTGTATCCATTATTGAGATTTTTATTCTCATTAAATGTTTTGAAATTTTATTTAAATGATTTAAAGGAGAACTTATTCAATCATGGGATAAGGGAAATGTTATTAATTTTAATCGTGAAACAAAACCATGTCTTTTAAACATTTTTTATGAAAAAATGGATAGTGAGTAAAAGTTTATACCTTGTAATATGGAGTTGTTATGTATAATATATATCCTAATTATCTAAATCACTAAATTGAAGGATCCTCAATGTTAATAAATGTAAAAATATTGACTTAAATCAAGATTAAGCAATTTATTATGGTTTTTGGATTATACATTAGTTAAGGTAGACCTCCCATCAATGAACACCTTTTGGTATTTACTAGAGTGACACCCCCTACACTAAAAAGGCCCCCACTTCTCCCTATTTGCCACACCCCTTAAACCACATAGGTTCATCCAAGATATACCCAATTCACATACCAAAATCTATACCCTAGACCTTGAATCCAATATTTTGTTAGATATCCTTCCAAGGAATCCCTTTGGTATAAACCAAAAGGATTTACCTGGTTATAAAGAAAGAGTTTTCCAACAATATCATTTCATTCATTTTCTTCTCCACCGCTTCAATAAATTTTAAATAATATATATATTATGATTCGAGTATTTTTAATATACAATAAAGTATTTTTATTATTAGGTTTTTCTAAAGTTACTCACGCTTACATCTAATTGGTGACGAACATGTTGTTTCTCATAATGGTGAACTACCACCACATGAAATGATGATTTTTCATTTTTTTTCCTTTACTGCTTTTCATCGGGGTCATTATGATAGATACTATACATATATATTATCTATGTGATATTTAAAATATCTTTATTCTTCATTAATTATTTTATAACACATACCTCTATAAAATACATTTTTCATAAATATGATAACATCGCTTGTGGAGGTGTTTACTACCTCCCCCTCAATGTGATGTGATTCATTCATGTTATCCCTGGAATGTATTAAAGATGATATTAAAGATATATGTATGAAATTTAATAAATATATATGATACTATCATTATAAAATATTGGATAATAAATATCCTTTAATTTTCAGTCTTTTAAAATGCGACAATGAAATGAAAGTAGCATTTATGCGTATGTACGACCTACCGTTTCCAAGAATGTTGCATTATATATTCTATATTTGAATATTATATATTAGTATAAATATATATATACTAATTATATATGATCAAAAATTAATGGGATTAAATTCATGAAATGATAAAACCATGATCTAATTAATAATAATAATAAGTAACAAGTTAAAACATAATTGAGAAAATTGGGAAATTAACACACAAAATATTGAACATTATGAATGGTTATTACCATATAAGTAATATGATATTATAAGAAGATTATATATGATATTATAATCCATAGTATAGTTCTAGTATTAGTTATTAACGTATTTTAAACCTCTATAAATATTGATGAAGACAACCCCACAAAATAGAGCATTAGAGTAAGGGATTTCATCTCAATTTACATCCCATTGAGGGTTTTTTTATTAAACACCAATTCACTATTATATAGTATATATGATGCACTGGGACATGTAATATCATGAATCACCATATTATAATGATATTATATGTTTCATTAAACATCATACCATCATGGGTATTACGATTTAAATATTTCAATGTGGTATGGGACACTTTGTAATGTTTAACAATTATTCTCCTAAAAAATGATCAAAATGAGTATCTTTTACATCTCACTTCATTTTATAATTTTTATCTTTTCCATGATATATTCACTTTATGGTAATAATTTTTCATTAAAATTTTACTTGAATATCTAAAATCGCATTAGTATCTTCTAAACCATATATCATTTTATATATAGTGTCCACTTTGATAGTTATGTGATTATTTGGGAGAATATTGACAATTACTTATTGTTTATTAAATATAGACATTTTATAAGGTATATAATTTATTTAAAATTTCCAATATAAGTAATTATTTGGACTAGAAATAATAGGAGAATCTCAAACATTATATAGATACTCAATGCATCTACATGTTCTTGTGAGACAAATACATTAGACAAATAAATTGGGTTACTATTCATTTTTTTAACCAACTTGTAAAATTTCTCCCCTATATTGGTTTTCTTATGCCTCAAAAAATATTTCCATGATTAATTAAATTCCCTCATATATTTTAATTTATTATTCATCCATGATATTTTATTGTTGATAAATCTATAAAAACCATTATATTTCATTTTATTGATAAAATGTAATGTGTTTTAGTTTCTTGCATTTCCATATTGATTTTTCCTTATCTAGTTATTTGAATGCAGTGAGGTATCTATTATTTACCATTAAATTTGAATGTATTCAAATTGATTCATTAATTACTCCACTTAGTACCATTACTGTGAATTTTATCACACCGTTTTTATGTTTTATTTCGCAGGGTTATGGCGGAGGAATATTTTAATAAGTGTTTATGGATGTAGTTTATTATATTTTATTATGTATCATGCCTTAATTTTATATTATCCAATTTATTATGGGTACCCTATATTTAATATGGATTTCTGATATTTCTAAATTGAACTTTACATTAGGATTTGTTTTCTTGTAAACATTCCAATGTAATATAATATTGCATCGACACCAAGCTTCTTGGGTGAGGGTGTTACTGTTAAAATTCATTATTCCATTATCACTCTGGTTTTATTTTACATATGGTTTTATATGTGGGTTTTTTCTAATTAAATCATACATCATATAATGTTACTATATGTCTTTGTTTTATGTTGTTAGTTTATAATTTTTAAAAATAAAATTCCCCCCACACACACAATGTTTTCTTAATCCCTTGTTATTTATTACTGGTCTTTGTGTCTTAGTGATGCATCCAAATGTTAGTGGCACTTTTTCTCATATCAATACAATGAATTTGGGTGGGATTTTATGAAATGATTCAGTATTGTTTAGTCCTTTACCTTTGGATGGTAACAAAGTGATTTAAGAGTTAGAAAATAAAATTCAATACTAGAAAATTCATAGATAACCTTTTTTTGTTTATATTCATGTTACTAGGATGGTTTGGTTACAAATGTATTATAAGAACCTTCATGGTGTGTTTTCATATCATAATCATGTGTTTAAATTATGATCATTATATATAAACCATTGATAGTAAAATTTTCCACTATGACTGAATTGTTCATTTTGAGTTGAATGACATATTACAATGTCTAAATGGGTTTCTTTTTTGAAATGGGACCGGTTAATATTGTATCATATGGTGATTTTGATTTTAAAAACCTTATATTTATATTATGTGATGACTAAATAGATTTTTATAATGTTATATAGAATAGAACAAGGTAGATTCTATATGAATATACAAAAACAAACTTGTGAAAGATGTTGTTGCATTTTATACATAGGTGACCAGAAAACTTATCTAATGAATTATTTAAAATCTATAAGCCATATATAAAGGGAATTATAATTTTTAACCCTAACATATGGATCATCCCATGTGATTTTAAAAAACATCCTCATAAATGTTGGGGGGTTCGAAGTTGAAAAAGAAGTGGTGTGGCTAAATAGAATTAACATAATTCTGTAATTCTTTAATTCACAAACTATATTTAAAGTGAAAAAGGAAACATATATGATGGAGGATATTAAATTAAAGTGGTTTTATTTATCTTTCCAAGATATCTTATACCTAGGAATTACATGGGAGGATATTGAAGAATTTATAAAAAAAATTATTCCGTCACACATTCAAGATCCCAAGATCAAATTATTTCTTTATCTTGAAGAAGGAAAATTTAATTATGAATGACTGTAGAGATATTATTATGATTACAGTTCACATTTCCCAATAAGATTATACAATTTAATCCATGATGGAATGAGTATTTGAGTTTCATATTTTATATAAGATTCTCTCTAAGAATGTTATTCATCGTACCTTTGATTATGTGGAAATTGTATATATATAAATAAAAGAGGAAATATATAATTATGATAATTCAAGTGGATGGAATATCTTTATCACCATGGGAATGGGTGGGAACTCAAATACTATGAATAATTTTTAGAAGGAAACCTACATTCATAGTGGTGAATAATCTCAGAAGCAGACCACATGATCGATTAATTTTCATCCATTACCCAATTTATATACTGGATGTTTCCAATGTCATTATCCATAAAATCGGAAGTGATACCCTAGGATGCCACCTCAGGCTTTTCAAAACTGTAATCAGATGAGAAATAACTAATTTTTTTTGTCAATATCCCCCAAAGTCTATTTCAAGATATGTATCTCATGTTTCCCATATAACCTATGATTCAATGTGTTGATCACGTTAGAATAACTCCCATCCTCATAATTAAGTGAGCCAAGGTGATACTAAGAACAATGTG
This sequence comes from Viscum album, assembly GCA_963277665.1. Classification (NCBI taxonomy): domain Eukaryota; kingdom Viridiplantae; phylum Streptophyta; class Magnoliopsida; order Santalales; family Viscaceae; genus Viscum; species Viscum album. The sequence goes on along the minus strand of OY728142.1, from coordinate 268,358,291 downwards.
ACTCCACATTTTATGAAATGTCAACTGGGAAATATGAATCAGGGAGGATCCGGTAAATAATATTATGTTTTCAATAAATTGAAAATAGGTGATCAAACAGATCCTTTGAGGATGTGAAGTATGATTCTATTTAATTTTATCCCCAAAAAAATTCCTTATTTGATAATGGTTAATCCAGATATTTTATCACATCTTCATTGGTGGATCCTATTGGATTTTAATTTCAAATTATTCCTTCTGTTTTGAATTATCAAACACCTATGGGACAATATGAGTGTCAAGCCTTTATGTGACCAGCATGTATAATAACTACCAATGGAGATGATGTGCTTTGTGATTTATCTTTTATTGATATGAATATTTATGATCTTTTTTGGTAATGTATTTGTTAACATTTTTCAAGGACCACATTGGATTTATTAATGTTATGTTAGTATCACATTTTTCATGTTATTCAACATCTCTTTAAAGAGTATTGGGATGTTAATTCTAATAAAAAGTTACCATTGGTTCTAATAGTTTGGAAATAATCTTGTCAGTTGGAAATTTTAACTTTGTAATTTCTTAAAGAAATTAGACATATATATTTTTAAATAAATATTGACCTATTTTATGATGTTTTTCCTAAAAATATCCAAAGTTGACCCCCAAAATGATAAGTGGAAGTTACAATTGATCTATTGTCAGAGAACAACAATATTTTTCTTACACATTCCATGATTACACCAATATAATTGATGGATTTGAATGTAAAGATAAAATATTTCAAAATAAAAAGGTTCATTTGACTGACCACATCCCCATGGGCAGCATCCTTTATTTTTATATTGAAGTAAAATGGAATTATTTGGCTATGTATGGATTATCTTATGCTCAACCAAGTAATAATAAATATTCATTGTCATATTCCATGAATTGATGATTTTTTGGGCCAATTAATGGGATTTTGTTATTCTCTAAGATTGATTTATGATCCGAGTATCACCAATTATGAGTTGGAGAGGTTAATATTCTATTAAAATCCTTCATGAGTTGTTATCGACACTATAAATATGTGTACATTCACATTGGTCTAACAAATTCTTCAGTGGTGGTTATTTCATTGATGAAATTGATATTTTATAGGTATCTTGATTCCTCTATACTGGTTCTTTCTAATTATATTATAATTTATTTCATGACGAAAGATAATTATAAAAAAATGTTTACATTGTGTTGGCTGTCATGTACAAACATTACCTTTATCATAAGCATTAATAGTGTGACTTCTAAAAATAAGAGATACATTTTCTTGGCTATATATTTTATGAAAAAAAAATTTATTTAGTTTCTAGAAAGATATTGGATTTTATCCCTTAGAAACCATAAAAATATTGTTTTTTAGTTACATAGTTTCCATTAAATGACAAGATAATATCTATTATATTCATGTGATTTTTCACCCCTTTCCTCGCTGATGGTTACTTTCTCAATGAATAGTGTTCCTTTCTAATATAGCAATGTGTTATAAAAATCATTTCATGAACTCAAATTTTGCCTTAAATTAGAAATTATATTTACATTTCAATAGTTAGGATGATGTTATGTGGAATATTTTAATACATCAAAATATGAGTTGGGTTGTTCTCTCATAAAGGGGATCATGTTTTCACTTATGGTTCCTAATAGTTATGGGTTCAAGAGAAGAACTACCAAACACATGGCACTGATTGTTTTTCATTCTATCACTCATTGAAATAGCTTCCCTATAATTCTGGTGGGAAATTTATAGTGTTTATGAATCATAAAACATTGAGACACATTTTTTCACAAAGGGCCAAAAAATTAGTAACGTATATGGGGTGAATATTTGAAGATGTTTGATTTTGAATTAATGTAAACCTCAGTATATGGAATTTTATAGATGATGTATTATATAGTAATTCATATAATTAGTTGTTTAAGGATTATTATTTTAAATTGTAGCTACTTTCAATTATAGTATATATACATCTGGATTGTGCCATGAAATATTTTTTTGTTGTTTTCATTCCATTTTTTCTTGTTCCCAATTTAGTTGAGAGTGCTATAAAATATCAAACATCCAATCATTAATGTTTAACCATGAGATACAAACAAAATAGTGGGGATACTATTAAGGAATGGATGTTGGTCTGGAGATGTATGCTATGGTTTATAGATCATATTTGTTTTCCCCGACCTATCATAAACAACCACATTCTTCCTAACAGAATTAAAGATAGATTGTTATTCTAGTAATACTAAATATCTATAATAAATCGAGAGAACAATTTTTGTGGGATTTCGTAAATATAATATAGGAATATGTTTTCTCAAAATGTGTCACTTGTCATTAGGTCATGTTTGTGCACTAGCGACGAACTAGTATATTACATTCTTTATCGATTCCCACGTGTAAATAAGAGAACATATCTACAAATTTCATCATCGGATTTTAAATAATGGTTAAGAAACATGATTCTATATGGTCTCTTATGGATCATATCATGAAGTTGTTCTAATTCATCTCTATTTTCGTATCCAACATGTTGGATGAATTATTGAAAATCTACATTCAGAAAGTTGTAATGAAGCATGGATTTCCAGAATCAATTATTTCCAGTCGGGACCCTAGGTTCATATTTTTTTGGAAGTCCTTACCGTAAACCCTTGTATCCAAATTGATTATTCTCATATTATATCATCCCCAAAGATATAGACAGTCTAAACAGTTGATCTAAATGTTAAGAAGACATGATGAGAGATTTTGTGGTGAATTTTAGAGGCTCTTGGGAGGAGCATTTACCATTAGTGGATTTAAAATAAAATAAAAAATTTCAAGCCTTAATAGATAGGGATTATTTTGATGTTTCATGTTGATTTCCATGATTTTATCTAACTTATTATGTAGAAACAAGTTATCCCTTCCATATTATACCTACACATGTAAAAGAGACAATATAGAACATTCAATTTACCAGAAAGGGGAAGGTGGTGACTTAGAGTCTCCAAAAATCAAATATATATCATTGTCAATGGCTTTTATCATTTGATGTGAGTTATCATGTTTTTATGAGAATATCTCCAATATAAGGGAGTATCACTTTGATAAGAATGGAAGGTTATTCATTTGTATAATTTCACTTTTCCAATACTTTAATGTTTTAGTGACGTGGAATATGAGTTAGAATTAAAACAAAGGTTCAGTTCAGTGCCTAATGTGTTTCATGCTTCTCAATTGAAGAAGTTAAAAACTACTCCTATGCATGTGATTTGATGGGATCATATTTATAATGATATAGATTCGATATTGATTCTTAGGAAAATAAATATTTTGGAAGTGAAATAAAATCTCTTTTGTCGGAAAAACAATAGCTTGTTATGAGTTTTATGCTATAAGGGCCCAATTCATGATATGAAGTTGGAACATGGAAAGGAAATGTTGAAGAAAAAAATGAAACCTTACAATTAAAAAATTCGCTTCCACTTTTTGATAAGGGACATACTAGTGAAGTTGATAATTTAACTCCCTCGGTTTCAAGTATTTTATAATTTTATTATGTTCATTAAGCTTATATTAAATTTATGTTCTATTTCATTAGTTATGTGAATGTTTTGGAACATTTTGGAATTATTTCTAGAGGTGTATAGTTTGAGAATAGTTGATAAGTTCCCAACACTAATTCCTTGAAACCATAAAATGGGATCTTGGGGTTCATTGGGAAGGTAATTTTTGGAGCACGGTATTTTCAATCCATGTACATGACATGAGGAATCATGTTACTAGAGATAGAGGAAAAAGCATAGTTCGCACATGATTTTTAAAACTATTCTAGATGATTGGGTTAGATGTTTTCTATGAGACAGCAACACCAAATGGTTGGTTCTTATTTATTCAAACCATTAAACATAACCATATGGCTACATGGGTTATGTCTAGTAGAACATGAATGGTTGGCACATGATTTGGAAAACCATATGAGTATGGTAGGATTTTATAGATCTACTCATCCTCAAAAAATCTCAACAAAGGTTTCCAAATACCTTTTATATTATGAATTTGATCTTCATGAATTTTAATTTTATTTTATAGAATGTTTTTTGAAATAAATTATTCCCCTACTTCTATCATTGACCTATGCACTTTTGACCTCAATAAAGGCTTTGTGCGGTTTTCTATGTGCATGGATATCTTCTGTTAAAACTTATTTACACATCTGATATTCATAAATAATTATCTATAATTCATCATTAAAGAGACAATTTCTTTACAAAGTGGAAAAATATCACAATTTTTCTTTCAATGGTATTGTGAGGGTGTTATATTTGATTTCTTTTTGGAAAATTAATGTTCCATTATATTATCTCCAAACTCTAGTTATAAATCTCCATGATGTAGTCCGTTTATTTATGAAAACTATTGCTGATAACCTCAATAAAAATAATCTTCACATAATCTAGAAATTCAATGTTAAAATAACATAGTGATTCATTAAATACATATTACTCATACATTGTAATTGGTTTATCACTAGAGTAATCATATTCAAAAGATTCAATAATAAACTTACCACTATAATTATTTTAAACTAATGGTTGAACCTATTTCACTTTTGAATTGTTCCTCAACATATTAGAATCAGTTCATTTATTTTATTTCAATTTCATGGTAGAATCCAGCCATTCTACACAAACAGGGTCAAAAAAATTATCAATATAGTACTCTTTAAAAAAAATTCAAAAAATCACTTCATATTGTCGTTATAAAATTACATAGTATGAATAAATAGATATAGTTAGAGGAAACCATTGAACTAATACTACATGAAATTCACATATGATCCATGTAGACACCAGGGGGTGAATCATGTGTGTCTAATATTTTAAAAAATTCTAATTTCTATTTTAATATTTTACCCAATTTTTTATGAATTTTTATTTATAGTCAATATAATAGTGGATTTTTTTCACTCAACATGAAAGACACAATATAAAGAAATATGATACCAATATTTTTTATAAAAAGATCATCCCATATTGAGAAATCAAATCTATTCATTAATCATGTTTTTTCAATCATATATTCTGAAATAATAATATTTATATCAATTATATTGGGATTGATAGTGATTATCCTAAACCGAAGTGTTTAAAATACACTTCATAGGGTGTCCTGTATCAACCATGACTTTTACTCACACAATATTGCACTATGTTTCAATTTTCTATCATCACACAAGACATTAGTCTCCCAAATAGTATCTAATACTTTTTACAACCATTGAAATAGAACACTGATTATACATAGATGTCACTATATCAGGAAATTAAATCTATTTGAACAAATAAATTCGTTGAATAACTTTGAATCTTATAGAACAAATTCATTCAACTATGTATTTATTTTAGATAATATGATATTATAACTAACTTTTCATTGTATAAAAATACAATAATTTTATCAGAGGAACTCCATGAATGTCATTATTCATTAAACGCTATTATTATTTTTCATCTTCCATATCAAAATTATACAACACTAGGTGTCATAGGAATTAATATCAAAATATATTTCATGTATTTTACTTCTTCATATCATTAAACTTCTATATGATTTACCTAACTAAATTATTTTAAAATGTATATGGTTCTCCTTCCCTTAATGATTTGTACTAGTTACCTCTAGAAGTTTTTCTTTCATTCTCATCAGTGTTTCTCTTAGTCTATATATCTTCTAAATAAAATCTTTTTATTTATTGATAACATTTCACAGTATTCCAGAAATAGAAATATCTCATGGATTTTCATGCTACTCAAAAAAAAATACGTTTTAATAAAATGAACGATGATCATCCATTTCTTTTTCTCGTGAAAATTACATGGGTGTGTCCCTAGGATAAAAGGAAATTTATATTTCATCAATTTTTTGTCTAAAATGAAATTATAGGAGATCCATTTTTATTTTCCTTCTCATATTTTTTCCAATCAGAATATTGTATGTAATTTATTATCTAGTATTTTTCAGATTCTTATTATTAAATTCCTCAAAAAGTCTTCAAATGAAACAATCATGATAGATATATTTATAATTATATAACATGTTTGATTTGAGTCATGGAAATATCCTTTGTAACATGACCTTTAAAAAATTACCAATGTTCATTAGATTTATTTTTTATCTCTTATAATACATCACTAATCAATATAATAAAGTTTAATAGTCAATAACAATTATTTTCTGATATATAAAATTGTTAATCACAAAACAATATTTAACATATTTCATTCTAGTTATTTTTTTATTCTATAATTTATTCATTTATGGGATATTTATTTTCCCAAGTATTCATCCCAACAGGGTTTTATTTTTATTAGTCATCAAGATCATCTTATCAAAAAAAATATTGCATGAAAACATTTTTTATTGATTTAATCAATTGGTAACAACTTCAATATCATATAGTTTAATTCATCTTATTCACAAAAATTATAATGAAAATATTCTTATTTGAAATTCACACATTAATTGAATGGTGATATTATAATCTACTATTTATTTAATCTTCCTTAAATAAAAACATAAGTAATGTATTAAAAAAGAATAATTATTCTAGACATGAGAGAAAAGGTCCAAGAGAATCATATATATTTTCTTAAGAATATTAAATTCAAAAAAATTCTTATCTTAATCGTAAAAAACTATCTCATTTTTTTAAAAATTGGAATTAAGATGAACCAAAAAGACTATTCAAAATTTCAATATGACTTTCACCATTTTCAATGAAATTGTTATATTTTTAGGCACAATGTGATTTTTTATATGGTTAATATAATCCCTATTATAATAATTATCATATTCCGTGACATTGTGATTATTTTACTCAAGTTTCAATTCTTAAAGATTAATGATTTTTACAAGGTGGTTTTTCATCTAAATGAATAAATAGTTGATATCTATGAAAAATATGTTTAATAATATTAGAAATCATTATTAAATTTCATATAATCATCTTTACATAGTCTTGTGATCATCCTTTCATTTACTAAGATTCATCCTTATTATATAGAGAATGATCCCTATGTTGGAATCACATTATCCATATATTTAATTTTGATCAATATAAATTTACTTATGATCTTTACATAGTGTCTATGAATCCTTATATAGTCCCTTGTAATTTTATTCATAAGGATATATGATCATTAAAGTTCTCTTGGAACATCCTTACCCAACTCATTTCATTGAAAAATTTATCAAATCATATAAATTCTATAATTATTTGATTCAATTTAGATCCACTTAAAAAAATCTCACTCTATCATGATCACATTAAATCACCTCAGAACAACTTCAAATAATAGTAAAAACTATTAAAAATATTAAAAATATTTTTATCATATATCCAAGGTTCATTATAGATTATATACACAAGATATATTATTCTAAAAAACGTTACTACCATAATAGTTCATGTTTAATCCTCATTCACATTGGTTTTTAATCCATGTAATTTTTAACACTAAAAATAACCTATATTCTTGATAAATACTATGATGGATTCTCTATAATTCATCCATCTTCCTTCAAAACATTGAAACTATTTTAATCTATTTAATTGTAGTTATATAGGATATCCAACAGTAGTTCAGTAACCATATTCACTCTCATATTATCAATTAAATGATAACTATTTTAGGTATAACTTCTCCAACTTCAACACTATTCATTCACTTTAAAAATAACTCATCAATATTCTGAATTAATGGTCACCATCTCACTATACAACATTTTGGTCATTTTCTGTTTATGATGGAAGCAACTTCACACATCTTAGTGGGGATATTTCTTTCTCTATCATCCAATTCACATAATAGAAATCATTTACTTATGAAATTATTAATGATAAAAATTTCAACCAATAAATACCATAGGCCACATCATGAGGTACTACCATAGTTTCATCAATGGTTTTTGAAAATCATGAACGTTATGTTGGTCCTATACAAGGAAAAATACCCTAAGATTGGGAGTAAATAACGGTATTTTTATTCTATAAGAAATCCCCTATTGATATATTTTATGTGATACAAAAAAAAATTCTATGTTAATATTGTGATAATATATTACAAAAATAAAATCGTGTTTGAGACACAGAAAAAATTTCCTTATTTTACCAAAACAAAAATAAAACAAAAAATCATACACTCAAAGATGTTCTAGTGTATTTTAATTCACAAAATAAATTTTTTATTTAAAATTTCATATCAAACTCATTGTCCCTATGATAACAAAAAAATACAACTATGTGAAAAGTTTGATTTTTCAACTGAATTCAAAACACTTATCCTCCTGAAGAATCCTAAAAAAATTTCAACCACTATTCACCCTAGAATTTGGGTCACATGAAATCCCATATTCATTAATGTTATGAATTTATATTTACCACATAAAATATTCATCATGAATATTCAAATTTGTCGAAAAAAATCATCAGAAAAAAATTACCATGAAATTTAATTATTGAAATAACTAATTTAAATAGGTTTCATACGGTTCCCACTGGTCTTTTTAAATTTATCATGGTAATGCCTTGTTTTTTTTAATTTCTATTATATACTGTCTTACATAAATAATATTCCCAAGAGAATGTTTTACTTGATTTTAGTAGTAAATTCTCACTTTTAGAATAAAAATTGATTAACTCTTATAACCCTCCACCAATGTCTTATTTAATTTGTAATTAAGTTATTCTAAATTTATTTATAGCCAAAGGACCCAAAAAAACATATTCTATATAAAACATTATGATTCCAAAAAATATGACACCTTTCTATCATAAAAATGAACATTATATTAAAATGATTTGTTTTGTCTTTGTTAAGAAGGTTGATTAGTCAAGAGGGTGTGAATCAATCTATTTTTTAAAATTTTAAAGACATATCATAGTTTAAAATAAATAAATACTCCAAATAAAAATAAATATGAATAATGAAATTTGTATAGTAGTTCAGATCAATGTGATCTTACATCATATCCCTACACTATGAATGTAAGAGTATGAAACCAAATATATAAGTGACCTGACTTTTATACACCTTTATTCACAACCAAATTTACCCTTCTATTTTCAAACCTATGGGAACAAATTAAAACAATTCATACCTTTTACACACCTAGAGTCACAACCTCGAATCCTGCATTTTTCATAGCTAGAAGCACCGTCCAAGGCACGCCTTTTGTGGGGCTAATATAGCCCAAGGAAAATTTATTCCTTTTCAATGAAAAATAATAAAATAAACAATACAAAAATATAAAATATTGGAAGAATAAAATACTAAAGAAAGAATTTAAGATAGATATGTGTTTGATTTTTTTTGGTTTATAAGATCACTTTGATAACACTAGTTTAGTATAATGAATTTTTCTTGGCCAAAGCCCTAAAGTATATGATAAAAAAAATTATCACATAAAATAGTTCGAATGTAATCGACAATGTTTTTTCATTGGTTCATATAAACCCTATATTTAGAGTTTCTTCATATATGTGAACTTTAAAAAAAGAGTGCACACATAATTATCTTAGTTTATCTTTTCCCATTTGACCCAAATTTAATTTCTCAATGGTAAATAACTACTTTTATGCTTTAAATAGAATTTATAATATGTTGAATCCAATTTTTTTTGTAAAATTGTGCTTGATATAATATTTAATATAATAATAAATATTTTCATATTAATAAATATAAATGTACATGGAATAATATCTAGAAACATATGAGATAGTCTCTTCATATTAACAAAAACTCAAATTTGGTTCTCACAATATCAATGAATGTTTCAAAAATATTTTCACACACTTATATGCATATGATATTCATTTAATTAAATATAAACAATTCATAATTAATTTTTCATTTAATTAAAATAATTAAAAATTAATTATGAAATAATAAATCTAATTGTAACATGCTATATATATTTTATATCATAAAAAATAATATAAAACATATTATATTTTTTGTTTTAGAGAAAATAACTAAAAATCATATGCCATGCATAAAGCTCATTGCATCTCATAAGATACATGAATCATGTAATAATGAGTGAGCATATAAGACATGTAAATGTGTAAGATGTAAAATCAATATAAGATAAAATCCTATAATATAATAAAAATAAAATGTCATAAATTATCAAATATATAATAATTCTTATAAGGCATAACCAATCTTATTAAGTTTTTCTTTGTAAGTTTCAACATACTTATAAGGTCATATGCTTGTAGGGTTTGTAGAAGTACCATGTGTTTTTATAAAAATAATTCATAAGGCTTTCAGATATAGTTGTATAGTTGAGACTATCATTCCTAATGTTTCGACAAAATTTTGTAAGGTTAAGATAAAGTATCATAAGGATACGAAAAACAACTATAATGTTCAGACGTATAGTTATAAGGTTCAGGCACATTGACCATTTGATTGAGATAAAAAAGTCATACTAATTTGGATTTTCCCCAAATATAATTCCTAATGAACCATAAAATTTTCAAATACATTATAAATAATAGTGATGCCAAGAATAATGTGGATAAATACCATTTCTCAAAAAAAATATTCTACAAGAAATTCATTTTTCAATAATCAAGTAAAAGAAAAAAAATTAAAGACTTTTTGATTTATAAATATAAAATACGTGTTTTATATTTACCAAAAAATAATTTAAATTGAAATAGGAAGGATCCACTACAAAATATCCCCCCATTGGATAATGAAAAATATTTTTATTATTTCAAAAACATCTGATCCTTTTCGAAATTATCCAAAATTATAAATAATAAACATTATAATATATCTCCCCTTTAATAATTTTTTTCTTCTACAAAAATCCAAATTAAATGGATCTATAATAAAATGTAAAATAATGAATACATTTTTAACACTCCCTTGGTTTCAGGTTATATCAATGTCAGTTTTTAGAAGTTAATAATATGTATAAGTAGAAAAACTATTTAAATAAATTTATAAATTAAAATAATTCATATACCACTATATTGATGCATTAAAATAATATTTTCATTTAAATAATTAAATGAAACATTAAATTAGGTAGATATGAAATAAAAGTAGTAAACATAACCTTTTAATAAAATCTTTTCAACCTTATTTAAACAGAAGCACTTTCAAAAATCAGGTATAACGAATTTTGATAAAATTAATGAAAATTATAGAAATATATTATATACATGAAAAATAATTCCACATAAGAAATAATATAAAATCCATAGATATCTGAAAGAAAAATTTAATATATTCAATAAATAATAAATGTAACTAACAATGATAAAACATTCCAGTGAACCAGATAATGAAATAAATCATCATTCTCACTAACCAAAAAAATATTTTAATACATTTTAGGAAACCATAAAATGAATAAATAATCAGCTTGTTAACTAATAAAATATAGCATCATATCAAAATTTTGATGAGCTGGGACTCTAATGTCAGAATGATATTTTCCTTCAATTATGACCCAAAACTCTTAATGGAAACATGCTAGCCCTGAAAATATTCAGAAAAATTTATTTCAGACTTCCATTTTAATCATAAATCATATAATGACCCAGCTGTATAACATTTCATAATCATGAATAAATTTAATAATTCACATTGAGTATATTTTTAGGTTAAGAGTTTTATAGAGTTAGGCCATAACTGTTACATTTCATCTCTATAATTACAAAGTATACACTTCTACTCAGTTTCAATTTTTTCATTAAATATAATATATTTCACAAAATATCATGTCTAGTACCATGTTTTAGAGAACATGAAATTTCATTGATCTCATCCTTGACCTTATTGCACTTTATATCATGTGAAAAACATTTTAAAAATAGGGGATGATCATAAAAAGCTCAGTAAAGGATGCACAAGCAAGGAAAACTTTTAGTTTTTCAAAACAACAAGTTAACCATGAATACCCTATCATAAGTAATACTTTTCACCATTATGAATTACTAAATAATACTCACTAAATAACAGATCATTGCATACCATTTTGTAACCAAAATATTACAATAAAACACATAGAATGATTATAGTACATATAAATGTAACTTGGTACAGAAACATACTTAAATGAAATAACCATATGTTCAACTTCAACACATATCACTAATTTGAATAGCCATATGACTGACTTCCATACCCAATGCATTGGAGGTTAAAACAAAACCACATGTCCTGGTTTATCACGACACCACCCGTCATTTGGTTTATTACGTAACCACCAGTCAAATTTCCATGTACTGTTATAAAATCATAACATCTAAAACAAATATAATGAAAATGAAAAAATTTCCACATTTCAATCAAAATATATCATTTAAATATACTGACATAAAAAATCAATTATCAAAACCATTTTCAATTCGAAAATACGGAAAAAAGTATATGGTTTTTATTTTCCTTTTAAAAAACATTACGACAAGTTAAAGACGATGATGATCAAATAATACTCACGGTGGCAAAAAGGGTCATTGTCATCGCATACGTTAAAACATTATATTCTTTGTCGTATAGAAAAATGCCTCGTAGAAAAAGATTCACATTGAATGAAATGAAAATTAAAATGTGTTTATATACCATATAAATGAATGTCATGTATAAAAAAAATATTCCTCAATGAAAGAAGATTGAGATGAACTCCCTTACAAATAAAATTTTGTAAATAAAATAGATTGATGATGTGTACTCAATATAAGCACACATAAATAAAGTATAAATACATGATAATATATAAAAATTCATTTCACATATAATCAAAGAACAACATAAACAAGAAAGATAAGATCAACCCAAAAAACTGAAATTGGGTTTAGATGTTCCCTTACCTCATGTCTAACTTGACCCCTTCAGTCATTAGTTTCCTAAATAATAAACATAATTTAATTTATAGTTTTTTAACAACCTTATTTAATTTTATTATTCCTTTTATATCACTTATTATTTTTCTATATCAATTAGTAATTTATTTGATTTCATATCGAACATTTTGTCCATGTTTGGAACATGAGTTAAAATGAATTTTTTTTATTTATAAATTTATCATGTGGTTGAAGTTTCACTATATCCAGAATGATATTAATGATTTAGATATTATATATATAATATATAACCAGAATGTATATGAATTTGTAAAAGTACATAACATTTTAAGATACGAAATGAAATGCACCATTCATGGAGACAGTAAGTCATACGTACACATGAACACTACTTTCATTTCTATTTAATATTTTAATGGAATAAAAACATAATTATAAATATTAATATTATAATTATAGTATAATTTCATATATAATTTCATTAAATCCATCCTTTATACATCATACATAAGGCATGAACGAGTAATATCTCTTTGAGAGGGCGGTAGTCTGCACTTCCTCAATAGAAATTATCGTATTTACCCACTATGGAAATCATAAATGTATAATATAAATGAAAAATAAAAAGGTAAATAAATATTATAAAAAATATATATAACACATATAAATACAGTTTCGTCTTAATGGCCACCATTATAGGTGGTAGAAGAAGATTGAACAATTATCATTTCATAAGGCAATAGTTCGTCGTCCATAGAAACAGTATGTTCATTACACATTAGATAAAGGTGTGTGTATGTTCAGTTCAAATGCATCTCATAAAAACAAAATAGTATGTTTTGGATATGGTTTTTGTTATAAAATTAATGAATTAAAATAGTTTTTGGGTTTGGAGAAGTAAAATAAAAGAAAATATCGTAAAAGAAGATGTTACCTTTAAATTAGGTATCTCGCTTTTCATTAAACCAAAAGGTTTTCTTGAAGTACCTTCTACCTAATGTAAGGCATATAAGAGGAGTAAATGGGTGTGGTTAGATTATTTAGGTAGAGTTTGGAGGATCCAAGGGGGCTGAGAGTTGTGAGGAATCAGATAGATGTGGTGTCCTTTTATAAGGGGGAGGAGGGGATATTTAGAAATGGCTGAAGTAATTATTTTAGTATAAAATTATCATCAATTTCAAAAGGTCCAAAAATAATTAACATTGAAGAAAAAATTACTAATGTACGACATAAAGTCATCCAATAATAATTGGGTAGGTTTTGAATATTTTTTCAGTATTTATAATCTAATTTATTTAAATAATTTATTAATGGAGTAAACACTGCATCATTATTGTGTCATAAATAATTTTATTTATTTTATGTCTAATTTTTTTTAAAAAATACCATGATGTAGTAAATCATTATATATTTCAAATTCATATTTATAGTCGAAGATACAACATATATAACCCCATGTAATGAAATTTATTTACTAAAAGATATTTGTTTATGTCATTTTGGCATTTTGTTTTAATTAATAAAAATGAAGTATCATTATCACTCCCATCTGGATCCATGGGGTCCCAAAATCGACCCAAGGATTCCCATGGTCGGATATGTATCAACCAATAGGATTAGTACACATGTTAGTGAAATTTTAAATTATTATAATAATATTTTATTACCGTTATTTACCAGATTTACCCTTTAACCATGGAAAATAAAATTTTACTAAAGTAAATATTCATAATGTCTAAAAATAAAAGTTACATATTTAAAAAATTTGGACCACGTGATTCTAGATATGAAATCCATTTTTCCAAATTCAAAACACATAAGTATCAGAAATTAATTTAAAATTAATTCCAACTGTCAAAACAAAAAACATGTTTATAAGAAATAATAACTTTCAAAAGAATGACACTTGTTTATGTCCAATTTTAAAGTAAAATTAATTAAAATAACCAAAATTTTATTGAATGGTAAAAACATAATGCAATTAAAATTTAAACCTAATTAAAAATATAATATTACATTATAAAAAAATTAGATTAAAAGGAAGTGTAGAATTAAAATACAATATTTTCACAATTAATTAAAAAATGAGCATTATCATAAAAATACCATAATTTCATCCAAAGTAAATTTTGATGTCCCGATTTTAAATAATAATATTATTTTTTCAAATATAATATAAAAAAGTGACAAAAAGTAAATTAAAATAGGGTTATCCATTAAAAGGTGGTAAATCAACCATTTTAAAAAATATTACAGTAACTTTGCTTAAAATCGGATTCATTCACATTTTATGTGTCTAAATTTTATGGGATAATTGTAAAACAATTTAAAAAACATGTATAATCATATTGTAATTAGTTATATTTATTCCCACTTATACAATTACTAGGAATTTACTACCATTTAAAATAATATTATTTTATTATTAGTGTGCAATGTAAGATTTCAAAGAAACCTGTTGTTGCGTATCGTGTAAGCCATCGATCATAGCATTCCCTTTAATGTAAAATTAATCTTTAATTCATAAATAATAATAAATGTGAAAATATATTTTTCTATATTTACCTAGGATGTTACAAATCATGCCATATTCAAATATTATTTTCTAAAAAAATAGATAAATCTAAATTCATAGTAAAAATATATTCAATTTGATCATCAGTTGGAATATATTCCAAAATGATTTCCCCTTTTTGAACTTTATTGCTAATAAAATGATTTCTAACATCAATATGTTTTGTTTGTATGTGATGTAAGTTATTATTACAAATATTAATGGATGATGAAATATAATATATATAATATGTAAGGTTTTAAAAAATCAAAAAAAAACAAAATATGTCTTAATATATAATTATTGATCACACATATTGGTTGCATCTATATAATCATATTTTATAGTTACAAAGAATCTAAATTTTTTTCAAATATAAATAAAATAATATTTTTTTAGAGAGTGACACATTACACTTTTTATTTTTCTATATATTTTAACATTGAGATTATGAAGTCTTTTAAATTCAAAAATAAGCTCACAAGTCAAAAGTTCAAAATTGGGTAGTATTCTTCATAATTTTTGAAACCGTAGAAACGAAAACCTTCAACATATTGGTTATACCACCTAAAGTTCATGAAATTCTAATGGATATTGTGTATACTGGTTTTTGGGAACCATGAATATTTTACTAGTTGGGTTGGTTATGTTGGTGAAAGCCTCATCTGATTAGAGAATTCAACATACATATGACCACAAATATCGAAGCATGTTGTTACCTTTATGACTAGTAATGACGCTCTATAAAATAATGTGGGGCCAAATTTGTATTTTATCTAATTTTTTCTGGTACAGTACTGAATTATTTTAAATTAAATTAATGGATTAATAATCTATAGTGTTTGAATCCCTAGTATATCAAGAAATAAAAAATAGTTTGCAGTTCTCTATCGTGGAGGTAAGATGTGTTTTTAAACCATGAAGTACTAATGTTGCTTCTCTATTATCACACTTTTAGAATGCATGTGTGAGTGTGTGTTATTTATCTATTGAGTAGCTATTAGGGTATTATTGATATCATAATTCTTATGCTCAAAGAAATAGGGGGAATCTCCAATAGTTGAAAATTTATTTTGTTTAACTACTAGTTGATATACATTTTTGGTGAAGTGAAGGTTCAACTATCCCGTGTTTTTATAAGTATTTTTAGAAGTCATGTCCTCTAAAATGTGGTATAAAATGGGAATTTATCCATAAATACACTAAAACATTGGTATCTATATCACTTTAAATGTAATTCTATTGAATTATAGATTTCAATATTATCATCCGAAGATATAGAATCAGATCAAGACAAGTTCAAGATCAATTGGTTCCACAGAACAGATTTTGGTTTCTAGAAGATACAGATAGAGGAATATCTCAGCCAAAATGATCTCAAACTTCTGTTTTCTGATAAATAAAAAATTATGGGGAATGTAAAATGGAAAAATTTGGAAATAAAATCATTAGGTTTGGTGAGGATGGAATTTCCATGGAATGAATCCATTAATATCTAAGTGAAGAAGACCCAAATTAAAATTCTAGTATCCCGGGGATAGATATATGAAAAATTGACAACCATATATAATGTTTTCCTTATAATTTTATTTTATCATGTAGAAATTAGAATAAGTTCATTGGAAGATAATGTTAAATATTTCAATAAAATCAGATGTCAGCATCAGTCGATGAACGTAACCATCATAGATCATGTGTGTTATATACTATGGAGTTCATAATTACTCGAATATTGATATGGAATGGTTACTATGGTATGAAATTATGGTGGAATGAATGATTTTTTTTTATTTTTGGACATATTTATTTTTATCCAATATGAGGTACTCAAGATAAGAGAGGTTCAAGAACCATTCAGTATTACATTTAATATTAAGATAATGGTACACTAACATCATCAAAAGAATCATTGCTAATTAGAAGAAACAAATATAGAAAAGAGTTATGGAATTTCTAATGGTATACAACATACCAATTGTAATTTTGGTAAGTGATGACATATTTAAAAGGAACAAAAATATTAAAAGGGGGCCCAATAAGGGAAACTTCTAAAAGGTTAAAATTCATTACTAATATTGAATATTTTATTCATTAACTACTCATAGTTCATAATCTGAAGGATTCATGGGGGCATTGAATTCAATACATCCTTCCAGAAGTTATCTAATTTAATATGTATGGAAAACTATATATCTGGAATATTTGGGGAAGCATATCTAGAAGATTATGACATTGTTTATGTCTTTGTAAATTGAGATATAAATATCCACACATATATATATAATAAGGGAATTCATTTATTTAGAAGATAGATAAAAATACCAGGATATAGGAGGAATCTCATTTTAGTGGAGAAATGAGATGATGCTTATGGACATGGAACTACTTTCACTAATGAATTATGTAAATTAACTCCTATATCCATGGATGTGGTGCATGAAATAAAGGATAGAACACTTTATCTGACAAAAAGATAATATGTGGATATTATTTCAAAAAATTTACCTTTTTAAAATATAGTGGTATGCAATTACGTTTTGGTTCACCTTAGTGAGAACAAAATGAATGATCTAATAGGGTGTGATATTCTTAAGCATGATCATACAATGATAGAATTTATGAGATTTCTGTACATGGATAAAAAAGGATGGTCGCATTCAAACTAAAATGATGGAATCTTAGACCTTGGAATCTAAAACTAGTTATCCCTAATGTTTGTGGAACTACATCAGCTATGTATCATAGAATATCAAGTATATCTTTTATATTCATTAATGATGACATGAGGTAGGAATGATTTTATTCTCATAAATATAAATCTAATGTGTTTGATTCCTTTACATAGTGGAAATACATTGTATTAGTAGAAATTGGTTATAAATTGATACTAATAAGATCTTATAATGGTGGTGAATACCATGGTTGAAACATCAATAACATCATTAAAAAGAATTTGATTAGGATTTATAGAAAAATACCAATAACTCTAAAACAGAATAGAGTATAAGAGAGGATGAATATAACTTTTTAGGGCCTAATTTCATGTGTATGATCTCTAATATTCCCAATGTAAATAGACTTAAATAATATGGAAACATAATTAGGAAAACATTCTAGCCTCTATAGTAGGGAAAATTATACTGAAAGAATGATTTTATAAGATATCAAAAGTTTCACACCTATCAATATTTGGTTTCTTTTTTTATACTTCAATTGATTAAGAGGTAATAGATCAAATATAGGTAAATTACAAAGCCTATTTCTATGTAATAAATGAATATGAAGAGTTTGGATACCAACTTTTTAGTTATTATCAATATAATATCATTATAAGTTGTAATGTAATCATTGATTAGAATGTAAAATGAAAATAAACCAATTTTACTGAATCACATGTAGTTGAAGATAGGTGAACTACTAAATAAATGTTTAGATTGGAATAAAAATCTACAATTTAACAAACACCGATGATACCATACATCATATCAAATACATAAAAATATCATCAAATTTATGTTATACCGAAATTCACAATAACTATAAAAATTTGAAGAAAAATTATAGTAGTATAAAAAAGAAACAGTATGAGAACCATAAGATTAAGTACTAGAGACTAAATTTCTGCTGAATATGGAAACATCCATAAAATGATATTTGTATGTCATAGTACGAATTAATTAGTACATGGTTGACATAAAATTATTATATATAATGGATTTGGGTATATAAAAAGTCTATAAGTTGTAGAAAAACTCAATGACTTTAATTGGTGGGAGTCTTCCATGAAGAAACATGTGAATTCCATAATTTTTAGAAGAAAATGGGAACTAACAAAACTGTTGGATAGGGAATAATATTTTCATAATAAATGTCTCTTTCATTTAAAATAATTTTCTAATAGAAGAAGTAGATATAATGTGCGTTTATTGGTGAAAGGATCCCAATATAAATATGTAATATATCTCTTAAAAATATTTTTGCTGATAGAATAACATTCTATAATCAAAACAATACTATGATTATTTAATTTTGATCATTTACACATGGATTTGATTGATGTAAGGACTGAATTTTTTCATAGTGATTTAGAGGAGGGGATATATATGATAAGACCTAATGTTTTAAACTACGATCTAAGGGGGTAATTTTTTTAAATTATTGTATAGTATATATGATTTAATATAAAAACCACAATATTGAAACCAAATTTTTGATTATTTCATGTAATTAGAAGGTTTTACAATGAGTTATTCTAAACAATTTTTTTATTATAAGTCTAACCATTAGGGTATATAAAGAATTAATTTACTATACAAGGGTAACATATTTTTGGAATAGAAATAAATTCATCATATTAAAGAGTTAATATTTAGTATCCTCAAACATTTAAAATGAAGAATCTCGATCAATGAAAGAAAATCTTGAGGATGAGGATAGATATGGATTAGAAATATAACTCTCTTTTGTTATCCTAAGAAGATTATATTTGAAAGGTCCTTATAATTTTTCAAATAAAAATATTTATATCTATCCAAAATCCCCTTGTTATACAATTTATCTTATCTAAGGAATGAACACCATCAATAATAAATTAAGTCCATTACATGTAAAAAGATTTATATTCTTCAGTTGTTATAATATGTATGTATATTATGGTTTTTAGTGACCATTACTTTCCCTTGTAGTGGTATTTGTAAGTAGTTTCATATATAACCTATGGATGGAGCCCTCAGAAGCTGTGAAGTAGATCATTTAATACCTAAAAGGATTAGTAGATACCACATTGTGAATTAGAGAATATTTTCCTTTTGAAGGACTTCATTATGTTGATTTTTCTAGTGATCATGATATTTTAAAATTACAATTTTATTTATGATTACATTTAATGGAATAAAACCCAACTATATGTCACATCATTAGACAGTGGTGAATATTTCTAAAAATAAATCAAATTAAGTTGTATCTATAGAATCTAGTAAGGATTTAATCTTGTTTTTGGTATTTTTAAATGAACATTTAAAATCTTGAGATGAAGGAATGTTTTTCTATAAAAATAAATGAGATAAAAACCATTATCAAAATATATTATTTCACATATAAAAATAACATATTTTCCTGAAAATCTATTTTATCAAGAATTCGGTATATGATAATGTGTTTGGTCTATGGAAGATAACATGGAAGCAAAGTCTCGATGACATGTTTATAAAGGTGTCAGTAAAAGAAAGTAAGAGGTAGAATTATTCCTCAATGTGACTCAACTAAATGATAGGATGATAGATAAAATTAAAATGAATTCCAAATAAGGGTTTAGATTTCCCAAAGTGTTATAGGATACCTATTAGTTTCCCTGAATCAGTCTTCCTCTGCGATATTTTTTGTATAAAAATGTTTCTTTATGTTATTGAATTTTAACTTCACAAATGATCAGAGATTTATAGTTCTCTTCATTCATGTAAAAATCAAAAATAAACTTATTCTCTAGTATATATTTTAGACCATCATAAGTTCATGAAATATTAATGTATTTTATACAAACTTGTCTTCAGTTACCATGAATAGTGTATTATCTAGGTTGGTTTAGTCACTGAAATCCTTACTAGAAAGGATAAGTAAATATATGGATGATCAAAAATTTCAGAGTTTAATGTAACCTATATGATGAGTAATAAACCACTGTAAAATTTGGTGGGACCACCTATTACGTTTATTTGATTTTCGCTGGTACTAAAATGGATTACAGAATTGTATAACAATTATTTTCTAAGCTACAATTTTAATAAACATTATACTTACACTAATATAATAGAGTATTCGATGTATTCCCATATATTTAAGATGAATCTATAAACCATATAAAACTAGTGTTCCTTCTTTGTTTTCTCACACTTTTAATAAACATGTGATTGTGTGATTCATATTTTGAGTTGTGATCTGGGCACTTCATGGCATGCTAATTTTGGTGATCTAAAAAAGAAACGTAGGTTCTGATATTTAAAATTCCACCGTATTAAACTACAAGTGGACATGAATGTCTTACAAGCTCAATGTTCAACTATCAAATGTTTTTATTATATTTTTGAGGAATCTTCATTGCAAATATTTTCATTTAAAAATGTATTATATAAATATATTTTTAAATCAAATAATGTTTTTCCCGTATAGAAAAAACAAATATTTTATTCCCCTCTAAAAGATACTATGATTCTTTTAATAGTATTTATGTATAATTCCTATAGGTCACATATATATCTAAAATATATTCAAACTAGAAACATTAAATCTAGCTAATAAGCCGTAAAATATATAAAATAATGAATAATATCACTAAAAAAATTCATTATAAACTTATTTTTCCAATTTATCCAAATATAGTTAATATAAAGTACTAATTTACAATTATCTAATCCAAATATTTTATCAAGTTCCTTTTTATACATAAATTATTTTAGAAATATTCCATCATTCCTTTTAAAACATATTTGTTGAAGAAAAAATTTAAATTCTTCAATAAGACTCATATCAAATTAACTTATAATTAATTTTTAAAATTTATAAAAAAAATTCTTCTTTGAAGATAAAAAAATATAATCATCTACATAATTTTGAAAAATCAATATTTCTTTATAATTTTTCTAAAAAATGTAAGATCAATGTTTTCTTTTATAAAACCATATTTCAAAATAAGACTCAATAGTATTTTATACCACGCTCTTTGTGATTGTTAATGTTTATAAATACCACAAAAACATTTTAAAACTGATTATGAATATTTTCACTATCAAAATAATAGGATTTTATTACATATAATTATAAATAAATCCATTTAGAAATTTATTTTTCACATTTATTTGGAAAAAATTAAATATATAAAAATTGGATAATGATAACAAATTTATTATAGATTATAAACATAAATACCTCAAAACAAAAAATCATCTTAATATATTCCTTCATTTTTGGTAAAAGCCTTTTTCAACTAATATGGTCTCAAATCTAGAATTATATTAAGATATAACATATATATTTCTTAAAAAATAGTGTAAATTACTTTTTTTTCAGTAGGTTGTTAAAAAAATCCAAATACTTTTTTTATAATATTAATTAATTCATCTTCTCTAGAAATTATTCATTTAGAATCAGTTAAATATTAACTAATATCTTTTGGAACATAATAATAAATTAATGTACTTTAAGTATAAAAATTTATTAAAATTATTTTGGTTTGTGCTAATTAATCTACATCTCTAATCACTTTATATAAATGGTGATCTCTTTATGATTTACATGTTATTTTATGAGGGTTACTATCCCCCTCACTATTTGTATTTTAATTTTGGTGGGTCATCCACTATTATATTAAAATATCTAAACTCTTCTTCGAGATAATAATAAATATCATTTTTTTGTTTGAAAGTATTTCAATAAAATTTAACATGTATATATCCTTCAAGCACTATGGTTCTTTTATTATAAGATTTGTAATATTTAATATTATTTTAATAACATAAAAACATATGTTCATTATATTTTGAATAAAACATATCTAAGGATTATTATGTTTTATGAATATAAACTATACAACTGAAACTCTAAAATATAAAACTTATGGATTTGTTCCTTTCTTAATTACATAAGGTTTCATCCTTAAAATATTTCTGAAAAGTGATATATTAGATAAATAGAAATATGTATTTACATATTTTCCAAAATAATGTAATTATGTTATACCAATTTAACATTGTTTTAGTTATTTATTACAGGGATTCATTTTTCCTCCCCATAACACTGTTTTTTGTGGTGTACAAGGGTTTCAAATATTATAAAAATTAACTTTTTCGTCAAGGATGTTTTCTAATTCAAGATTTAAATATTATCCACACCTATCTTTTATAATGGTTATTATTAAGTAACCTTTTTAATTTTGAACTAATTTTTAATAAGAAAAAAACATTGAAATAGTTTTAAATTTATGAGTTTGAAAATAAACAAATGTATACCAACTATAACAATCATCCATTTCAAAAACAAACCTTTTTCCACCAAGGCTACTAATAGGTATAGGTATAAGTAAATCAAAAATAATGAGTTCAAATATCGTTATAGTTTTCACATCCTTAATAGGTCATAAAAACACAATATTATTTTTATATTTCAGGAAATAGACACAATTATATGTGTGTTTCCACATTAATTCTAGAATCTAATATGAATTTTGATGTTTTTAAATTTTATAAAATTGAATAAAATAACGTTAAGAAGTCCACTAATTCTATAAAATTTTATCTGACATTATAATAAATAAAAACATTTCATTCTGTTTTGTTAACTTTGAAGTATTTATTGATTACATATTAACTTTATGGTTTATATAAAACATGAAAAAAAATATTCAATAACTATACACTTATATTTTTCAAATTTTATATGAATTATATATCCACATAATAAATAAATACTAATTAAATTATTATTTTAATCCATTAATATGATTTTTTAAATGGTAGGAGATTTTAAAATTCTTATTTCTTCAAAACCATTAATAATACCATTTGAATTATTAAAAAAAGTTACATTACCTCCATAATATTATTTTAATGAAATAAATTATTTATGATTAGCAATAAATTTTCCTGAATATACACTATCTATATTCTATGTTTCCTTTTTGGAAACTACTATGGAATCTATCCTATGATGAAGAATTTAAAACAATTTTTGTACCCCTGAAAACATGAGTTTAATCTTGTTAGAAAACTTTTTCTTAGAAACCCATACTAATTTTAAACATTAATTAATAATTAGTTAAGATGAAAATAATTTACAAAAAATGGTTTGGTGTTTCTAGTCCACTGTTTATATCTAAAATAACACGCACTTTTATAATATCTCTTCATCAAATGTCTAAACATGTGATTTTGGATAAACATCCTTTTTAACTTTTAAAAAATAATATTTTATACATTTTATGTAATTTATTATTATAGAAAATACATGTATTATATTTATTGGTATTTTTTAATACCATTTTATCATATATATATCCCTTCCTTGAAAAATCAAAACCTAACTTTCTTTAAACCTTCAAATTCATTTTTGATCTTGTTATTTTCACATAGGATAACATTAAATTTTTTAATCCTTAGCTGCATTATTTTTCTAAATATAATCCTTGAGTAAAATATATTCCTTTTAAATAATTTAAAATCTACCTAGATTTTATCATTTTTAATTGAACTATTATCCCTAATAATATAACTTTCATTACTATTTATATTTTTTTACTAAATAAATATCTTGTAAATATTTTTTAGGTTTTTTAAAGAAAATAAAATATATAATATATCATTTAAAAAACATTAAATTTCATAAACTATATCATCAGTTGATGGATTATTAGAATGAGTTTTAGAATTTTTAGAGTCACATTTTTTTTCAAATTTATTGAATCCCTTAAGCCTAAATTTCCTAATTCCTTTTTAGAACAAATTTCACCACATAAATTTTATCCCTCGTTATATCTTCAGCTAACTACAAATTCATTATTTCCTTCTTTTTTCAAATTTTTTTCATCCTTTATTTCATTAAATTTGGATAATTAGCCTTCATATATCACAATATATAATGAATCATAACATAACCTAACTATAATTACATTATTTATAATAATGGTTTCAATTTACTACATTTTGATGATATTTTTCTATTATTTTATTTTTTGATAATTTGTAAAACTCTTACACAAAAAACCATTTTAAATAAATTGGACACTACACTCAATGTGCATTTTTCAACAAAAAAAATTCTAAAATATCAAAATTTATTTCATTCAAAAACACATTCTCATATTTCAACATGGATCCCCGTAGAACAATTATAAACCTTGTTGTTGTTTCCACACATCCATAAGAACTATGAAAAGAATTAAAAAATATTGGATGAAAATAAGAGGACCATTAAGGGATATAAAATAGAAATGGAACCCATTAATCAATTGAAAACATCAAGAAACATATGGAATATTTTTATTTCTCATAAAATAATCACTTATTGTTCAAATAAAATTCCCATTAAAAAGTTTTTTTATATGATATTTCCTAGAAAATAATAAACGAAACATCACAATTCAAGAGGGTGTCTTCGAAAACATGAAACTTTTCCTATGAAAACTAACTTTTCAATAATTGACGACTGTGAACATTCCATAAATTCATATGTCTTTATTGTAATATTTTATATTGGTAATAATATGGGGGTGAATTCTAGTTCAAAACTTTAAATAAGTTTAATGAAAACCTATTTTTTAATTACTATCATAATATTGTGTATTATAATAAATAGAGTACTTATATCAGACTCAGAGTTCATCTAGTAAATCAATGTTTAAAAATGTTTATTAAAATAAATTTTCATTATAAATTGTACAATATAATTGATACCTCATTTATAAATAAAAAATTTAAACATTACAAATTTTATAGTAAAACTAACAAAATTATTATAAGAGGGAAAAGTTACACATTATGTATTAGTGTAAATTAATTAAATAACATTAACATAAGTTATCTATAGTTTAAAAATAATGTATGGTATATCTTTTCCAAGATTAAATCCCTCGACCCCAAATATTGGAATGAGCTTTATTTTTATATCCCCAGAAACCATTGATCATAACATTGACTGTAAAATGAATAAAATTTCAAAAAAATATTTTTTTCAAATTCTCACACAAAATCCATATAAAAAAATTATATAAATAATTACATTGTAAAAGTAAAGAGTTGTTATATAAAATTAATATTTAGATAAATTTCATTCTTTAAAACATCTACTTTGAGATTCATAAATTCACCTCTCATTATGGGCATAACACCAATGGTCATATTTCATTGATTCATGACTTTAGTTTTAATGGACTTAGATGAGTTCCATCTTGGCACCTTATAATTTTTTTATCTATCTGATTTTAATTTGGTAGCACTATTACAATGATATAAAATGAAATTTCTTTATAGAAATTATTTTGGCTTCAATTATAAACATTATTATTATGATATAATAAATCATGTCAGTTCAATGTACTAAACATAGTGACACTGATAGGAGAAACTCAATCACACTGATAGAATAATCTCATTGATATCGATAGACTAGATTTTATCACTCTAATGAACAGTACATTAGTCACTCTGATAGAATAGACCTATGTCAATCTAATGGAAATGACTCTGGTCAATTCATCTGAAAATAATATTTTTAGTATGGGGGATCAGACTTACGATATTTTGATGGATGAAACCAGTATAGAAGTTTATATTTTGAGTTCATATTGTTTTCTAAATTTGTTTGTATAAAACAATTTCCTCAAAAACATTATAAGGACACGGTAAATACAAATTTATTATAATATGTTCTTAAGAAACTATGTTTTTGATTGTCAAAAATAGGGAAAGAGAATGTAAAAATTAAAATTTTCGACTCAACAATCACCACATTTTTTAAAAATCACAAAACATAGCACATTAAGATAACATATCCACTTTGAAAAAATTTCAATACCATTTTTTATGAAAAAAAACTTATCTCCTTGTCATTCACATCTCCAAATTTCAATATAACTCATTTTTTTTTTAAGTAACATTCTATAGATAAAAAAATATGACAGCATTTTAATAAAATCTATTTTCCCCAAATTAAATTCTTAAAAACATTCATCGTAATCAATAACTTCATAAACTAATTCTCCCTCAATTAATTCTTCAAATACTTCTCCCCATTAAGAATCTAAATAAAAAATATATATGTTGGATAATACCTAAAATATTAGTGATAACATAAAAGAAATAAATGGAAGATAAACATTAAACCAAAATAAAATATAGAACGAACATTAATCAAATAAAAATTCGAAAATATACAATCAAATATTTATATGGAGAAACGTTTGATGAAAAACATGCATTCCAATTTTTTTAATATTAAAAATCAATATGAGTTAAAAGAATAGAAATTAATCATTCTTGTAATGCTTCTCGATAATGAAATTCATATTTTTTCAACTCTTCCTGGTACTTCTCATTTTCCATTTCAGTTGACTCAAATTTGTCCAGCTCCTCATCCAGAACATCAGTCCTTCAATCATTCATCTTTAGTCTTTCATGTTATTCTTCGAGGGACTTGTTATCAATATTATCAGTTTTCTTTAAACATCCAGAATTTATATTAAATAAAAAATTATTCATGATTTGGATCTAATATGACTTAATCTTTAGACTTCATATATTGCATAAAATTTGCAATTAGGTAGAAATTTTCATCCATATCAGACGAACTTTTTTGGAAATAATCTACAATCCTTAATGACGTCTCCTTAACCACTTATATTTTCTCATAATGAAACATATTTTCTATTTCATTCTCTCACAATCATATCAGGATATGATTAACTATTCTTATCTCTACCTTAGACCCAACATTGAATTATTTTAATTCATATTCATTATGTTTTGTTGTTTCTTCCAAATAATTCGGAGCATATGATGGTTCTAAGTCATTAGACTGTCACTGAATCTTCTTACACTAGGATTATATATTAGTTATTAATTGAATTTCATCTATTAAATTGTTAAAAGATTCATTAAAATATATAAATCTAAATTCATTTTGTTTTATCTAAATGAGTAGATTGAGAATCTATTAAATAAAATGAAACGTCATAAACATGTCTTCAGAATGGTCCAACAGCTACATTTTATATCAATTTCTCTTTCTTTTTCTCTTTCTCCTCATGTAGTATAGAAACTGATACGTATACTACGTAAATGTTTCAATGAATCTCATCTTTATCAAAAAAAATTGACTTTTGATTTTATATTTTTTTTAACAATTTTTTTCAAGAACTACCCAACTAGCATCTTTCTTTTACCGAGTACTAGAGGAATATGTCTCTAAATAAAGAAAATTTCCTCTAGTTTTTTTCATCACAATCATATTTATAATATTCGTTGGATTATTCCTCTAATTATTTTTCTGATTTTATAAAAAAAAATTATTTTATTTTTATTTATTTATTTCAATTATTCTTCGTAAATGTTTCTAACATCAAATTGAAGTAATTTTTGAACAGATTTTTTGACTATATAACTCACCCTTTTCCTTTTTCTATAGAAAAATGATCTTTATATGTTCCAAAAAAATCAATTTCTGGGAATTTGGTTGAACAAAAAATAATGAAGGATATGTAGGTTTAACTACTAACCAAGGTGAAATTCAAAGGCCTCTTTGTTCTTCTTGGCCAATTGCATAAAAATTCCTATGTTTTTCTTACATACTCTTTATCAAAAATTCAACTATTCTTGTGTCATCAAATCACTTCTTCTATTTCTTCTTATTCTATAGGTCTTTGAAAACATCTTATATCTATTTAAGAGCTAAAATTTCTATATTGTTCAGCCAAAATTTTGGATCTCCACATCCTGATTCTTTATCTTCATTTTGATCATAAAATTTAAGAAACAAATTGATAAAATTTAGAAACTAGAAAATCCATAACATAATGACACTTTTCATTATGGATTCAATTGACAAGAATACATAATTCACAATGTTAATTTTCCACATATTCTGAATAAAATAAAAAATAGGTATGTATTTTAGTGTATCTCTATCCTCCTTCCTCGGAATTAGATAACCTTTCATCCATAAGGAAAAAACTCTGGAATCCGGTTTCAAATGATACACCTTCCACACATTCTCATATGATGGAAATATTCAATATTCAACCCAATATTTCCCAAATGAACAATTATTTTTCACCATATTTTGATTTATAAGATATGCCTCTACAAAAAAATTAAAACTCAGCACTATAAAAAATGATGAATATTTAACTTGTATGTTTCATAAAAAATATTTCATTTTTTAAATACAAATGATATTCCAGAATAAAATCAATCAGAGAATAAAATTCATAATATATACCTAGATAATAAAGGAAAAAATATTTTCTATCAACAATAAAATTTATCCCAACCCTCAAATCTGGTAATTTCATTCATGAAGAAGTCTGTTTTTTCATACCATTTTTTCTAGATCAAAATATCCTTCCAAAATTCTCTGTTTTAAATTTCATCAACATTTTTATTTTTCATCATATGTACTAACTCAGAAAATATGATTAGATAAAGTATAATTTTTTATAATAGATCAAATAAACATTAGACTGGAAAATAATTTGAGGGTAGGGATTCATTTCCTTTGTTAGAAACTAATATGGGATGTGATGACCCACTTAAGTATTTGTTATATTGAGGAAATAGTTTGACATCCAATGTTGATCTGATGATTAAAAATTATTCCTATAATATTAATGTATATAATCTTAACCCTTCATTTTTTTCGAAAGATTTTATTAGATGAAAATATTTTTAGGAAAATGAAACTATAAGATTTACGATTTTTTTAATTTTACCAAATTAAAAAAATTAAAAAACTAACACCTTGAAATATATTAAATACTAAATATTATTGATTACCTTTTTGGATAAAAATGTATATTTTTTATGAAATTCAGTCTTGTAATTATTCTTCTTCATTTTAGGATTACTAAAAATTTTAGAACAGAAAATAATTTTAGAAAAAATAATGCTTTTTTAGATAATATTACGAATTTAATAAAACTAATTACTTTAAAAACAAATAAATATTTTAGTGAACCTAAATAATTTTAAAAAACTAAATAATTTAAGAAAACTAAAAAACTTAATAAAATAATAGGTTTTTAGAAAACAAATATTTTTTAGAAAATAACAACATATGTACTCCACATTAGAAATGATGTAATTAATGTAAATATATATGGAGAAAAAAGAAGTTATTCATGTTCACTTATTATGGAATATTCTTAGAATTGTTTTTATCATATAAAAATCAATTTGAACTAATGGATTTAGTAAAAATATAATCATGTCTTTCATGCATTCTAAAAAATTATATATTAATATATCTATTATTTGTGTGATCCCAAATGAAATGGGGTCTGATATCTATGTTATTTTATCTTGAGTAGTGTACAATGTTTTTTTAAAAGAAACAAGAAAATATTTTATCACACAAAATTAATGTTTTACTATAACTCAATCAAATTTTAGTGAGTATTTGTTACATCCACAACACTTTAGTACAAAAACATCCCACTTCCATATATTTGACATTAACAATAGAACGTTCATGTGAGAGTTGTTCCCAACATGACCAAGACACTGAAACATCTTCTTATAATAGATATATTCTTGATGTAATTTTTTTATCCATTTTACATCCTCAAAATTCAATATCTGAAATACATTTTACTTAATAATAATTTCTAGAATTGTAATATAAACCTTGATTCATAGTTCCCTTAATTAAATTAAAATAATCTTTTACATATTTTAGATGGGAAACTTTTTTATTACCCAGTTGTCTTTCACACATGTATACAGAATACATTAAATCTAGGAAAAGATATATTATGTATGGAAACCTTCCTACCACTACTATAAAGATCATTTAATCAAACGGTTTCCTAGACTCCTCATCATGTTATATATTTTAGGTTATGATTATATTACTAGTAATTTTAGTATTTTCATATAAAAATATATCTATAATATCTTTTATATTCTTATGTAGGTATATAAGACTTTCTTCAGGTTTGGTAAAGTTTTCAAAACCAATAAAATAAGTAATTTCTCCCATCATTATCATTTCAAAATCAGATCTCATAAGATCATCAAAAGAATATTTTAAAGATATTTGATTTGAACCAAATTTAATTTCATTGTCATAAATTTGAAAAATTGGGATATTTATATAAATTTTTTTTGTAAAAATTATTAGATATGCATCTCCCTTAATAAATTTGTTTCATAAAAAAATTATATAATCAACCATACCGAGATCTAGGGGATTTGTTAGTCCATAAAGATCCCTATTAAGTTAAAAAAACATTTTCAAGATATTATTTATTTTAAAAACTAGAGTTATGTTATACATATACATCAACCTATATATTTACATTAACAAATAACACTTTAAATACATTTGGAGAAGTTTGCAATTAATAAATGATTCATATGTTAAAAGAATATGAATAATGTCATGTCCTGATACCGAGCATAATATTCTTCATAATTTCTGATAACATGTTGATTAATGTGTTTATATTTATTTCATAGTATAATTCTAGTATCATGGCATTTATTCTACAAAACCCATTTTACACCAATTATAGAATTATCTTCAGGTCAATCAACCAATTTCCAAATACGATTTCTTTGGAATTCATTGATTTCATCTTGTTTAGATTTTATAAAATATTCATCACATAATTCATTGTCATAATTTTTAGGTTCTAATTATAATAAAAATGAACAGTATTCGACTTCATTTCTAAAGTAACTTCATTTCTAATATGAGGATCTACATCACCAATAATATTATCACTAGGATGATTCTTAGGGATCAATTTACTCCTTCGGTATATTATATTATATTATTAAAGAACAAGTTAAAATTATTATTGAGGTATAACTTTGGAATAATTTTCCATAGTGTTTATCTCATGAGAAGAACATTCCAAAATATGTTGATAATCATTTTTTTAAATATCATCCAATGATGTAAATTGAGGTTGTTTGAAAACAAAAGGATCATTTTCATAAAATTTACCATATGATTTTTCCTCAATAATAATTTAATATAGAAGAATATAAATTCAATAATTGTTGTAGAATAACATAAAAATAATTCTTCATTGGATTTGGGAAAAAATTTATGTAAATGTTCATTAATATTCAGAATAAATACAATTCCTCCAAAAACATTAATGAAATAAATTTTTTATGTTTTCTTCTTGAATAAATATCAAAATAATTATTATTTATATGATTTCATAATAAAATTTTATATATAATATAATCTATAGTAATAAGTACTTTAGCATATAAATATTTAGCTATTTGGTTTTCACTCAGTATGGTTCTTGTAATATTCTAAAGAATTCTACTTCTACATTTAACTAAACCATTTTTATATGGAGTTCTAGGTGTTAAAATTTATTGATTATACCCTTTTTACATTACAAATTTTCATGATAAGAATTTACAAATTCACCACCATCATCACTACAAATTTTTATTGAGGATATATTTCTACCATTTTTAACTCACGTTACATGTGTCTTAAAATATATAAAGGACTCATACATCATTTATAGAAAATAAACCCATGTATATCTAGTTTATGAATCCAATAAAACATATATATAGTATTTTACATAGATAAATTATGTTTTTGATGGACTAAATAAATCCATGTGCACAAAAAATATATATTCAGAAGTTGAGACATCACTAATAGATTTAAAACATGACTTATATAGATTTCTAAATTGATAAGGATTCAAAATTTTTGCAGTATCAAATATAAGATTAGGTATATCACTAACTATTCCATTTGTAGATAGTTTAGATAATGTTCTAAAATTATAGTTTCACAGTATTGAATATCATAGAAATGATTTTTATTCTATTTCTTTATTTAATATATAGACCTTGGCTCCCCTGGTCATCTTGGTTATGTTTGTAAAAAGTATCATAATAATTAGAAAAAATAATAAATTTATCTTTTGAATTATTAATAGTAAATTTATCAACCTTGATTTTCATAACATATCCCAAAAAAATAGTTGAATTATTATAATTTTTTTCTAAAGATCTAAAATATATATATATAACATTTGAAATTATATATTTACCAAGAAAAGTATCGTGTATATTCTGGTAATTTCCTTTTGAGAATTGTCACAAAAATAAACTTCTACACCTTTCATTTTGATAATATTCTTCAATAGATCATTTTTTTCATATTAGTTGAAAAACTATTATATATGCACCAGATATTGTTGTTGGTAAATTTATTATTTTCTTTAAAACAAAATAAAAATTGTTTTTCAGAACCCAAACCTTCCTGGGTTTGTTATTATTAGAAATTAATATTTTTTAAACCAACAACTATCAAATTTTATAATTATAAAAAGATTTTAATTCTTCTAATAAATAAAAATAATGAAAACTAAAAAAATTAAATGATATTTAAAGAAATTTATTTTTTCCACTGTCTACCACTTTGAAATTTCATTCAAAATGGAGAACTTTTTTGTTTGAAAAATGTATTTATTTTGAATAATAGCTTTATTATTTATAAATACCATTGTAGATACATCTTAGTGAGTTCTTATTTGTCTGTAAATCTTATAAAAGTTTTCCTTTCCAGTTATTAACATTGATATAATCATATTAAAATAGATATTTTATAATTTAATGTCACAACTAAATTCTAATCTCTAATATAATTATTACAAAAATTGAGTCTTTCATATTCCTTTGATAAATATATTTTTTAGATTTTTATTTCTCAAAATATTTATAATGATTTTGATTTCTAAAAAATAGTTTTATCTAATTATTTATAAATATCTAATATCTTAGTTGTGAGTGTATATATTTTTGATTTTAATTTAAGATGGTTTTCTTCATCAATATCTATTTGTTTAAAAAATTTACAGTTAGTTATTTCTAATAGTTTTTCAAAAATAGATACGTCATAAAATCTAGGTAATGTTTTATTTTATTCTAATGAAAAATTTTCTTCGTTAGAATATGTATAATTCTTATCATCATTACTATATCGATAATTTTTTTTTAATTAAGATTGGTTGCGGATTTAGTAGTCACCTTAACTATAAATTAATTATTTTTCTTTAGAATATTTGAATGAAAACTGATATTCTTCTTATATTTACATACACTATAAGATAAATTTTTTGATAAACTACCTCTACTACATTCACTCCATATATCTGAAGCTATCATACTTTTATTATTCATGACATTGTAAAATTTCATCAAATTTATTTCAAAATTAGTTTCCTTTATTACCTTTTCATTGCATGGGATAGTCATGTATTATATCAGAAAAAAATTTCATTCATTGAAAAATACTTATTAATAATATTTTATATAACTTATATATTTTTAATTATTCTTATACTAGTAAAAAACTCATTTTTTCCAAAAATCATGTTCATCCTCTTAGAATGATTGGATATTTTTGATGAACTACTCTATATTTTAACTGTAAATCTTCATTTAATTGATTAATTTGAAAACTTATCAACTAAATGAACATTATTAGAAATATTAGAATTAGTATAAAAATCAACCCATCCATTATTTTTCTTCATCTTCTCAGCATATTTATTTAATCAAACCCAATATTGCATGACAATACAAATCAAATCATCCATGGTAAATGTGTTATCCTTCTCCTGACATAAAAAGTTTTTCTTCTGGACTCCCATTATCCAGGTATAATTTCAAGAATTTTTTATATGTAAATTTCATTAGTTAGATCTTTATCATTAAATGATTAATTACTACTAAATATATTTATAATTCTCTTATTCATTGTTGTGACATATTCATTAGGTATAAAATTAAATCATTGATATCGTCTCTAAGCAATCGTCTTCTAGTCTAAATAAATTT
Source organism: Viscum album (assembly GCA_963277665.1). NCBI lineage: Eukaryota > Viridiplantae > Streptophyta > Magnoliopsida > Santalales > Viscaceae > Viscum > Viscum album. The sequence goes on along the minus strand of OY728142.1, from coordinate 268,323,258 downwards.
ATAAGTTACAAAATGCATAACATTCAATTTTTCTTATTTTTATTAGGTGATTCGCAATAATATATCTTGCTATATATATTTATAGGTATAAATACTGAAAATGTATTTGTTTACTAATTTATTCATTTGATATTCAATATCATCTTGATTTATAAATATTGAAACTTCCATCTCAAAAATCCTATAATTTTCATTCAGTATTATGATTTTATTAACTGTAATGTTAATAAATAATATATTCATTATATCTCTCTAGTACTCATTGTGAGAGCCATCAAATATTGGTGGTGTACAAGTATATATATTTTCAATTATAGTATCATTTAAACCTTTTATCATATAAGCACAAATATTCTTTCTACAATATACATGATTGTGTAATTATATTTTCTAAAAAATATTTTATTATAATATTTTACTAATTATTTAGAAACATAATTCAAACAAAAAAACTAGAATGTAAAATCCCAAATCTTAGAATGAATATATATTTATAAGAACCCCTCTAAAGATCATATTTATGTGATTATTAGAGTTGGTTGAAAAATCCTCAGATGAGATCCATCTGGATAGTTCACTAAGTAAGTCTCCATCAAAGATCATTTTAGTTGCACAATTAATATTCTATAATATATAATATATGGAATTGAATTAATTATGACTTTGATTATATAAATCATTATTTTGACTGAATAAAAAATATTAGTTTGATGGAAAAACATTGTCATACTGATAGTATAATCCTATTCACACTAACAGAATTAACATAGTCACACCAATAGAGTATCTTTTGTAACTCCAATGAACATGAATTGACTTAGTCAAATGGACTATAAATAATTTAATCCATTGGTTGGACTTTGTTCAATCTAATGTACTAGATAATAGTGAGTCTGATGGAATGTATATTTTTCAATTTGATGAATAATAATTATATAGAAGGTTTATTTTATCATTTTAGAATGATTTATAAATTTGGTAGAATAAAAAGTTTTTTTAATATAATTCGGAAGGAATTGGAAATAAATATTTAGTAAAATAATTTTTTTAGAATTTTTTGTGTGATTTTGAAAAATAATGATAAAATGTTTAGAAAGTAAAACATTTGACTCAACAGTAAGCTTATTTTTTACCTTATGAAATAAAAATAATTCCATAAACATAAATCAATGAAATAAAGATTAAATGTATTCCTCAAAAATGTATATATTCATTTGGATAATAATAAATGATTTCAAAATGATGGGTTTTATAATTCTCGACATCATAATATTACAGTCAAGGCCTCGTTCCAAGACATTGAACCTTAATAGGTAATGCATATTCTAGATACCCAATATAGTTGGTCTCTTGAGACCTACCAATGTATCAGGTGTAATAACAATCCCATATAATGAAATGACTAACAACTCAACACATAATCAACATAATCATTCATATTGAAAAAATAGGATAAAATATTTCAATATTTTCCTAGTACAAAATGATAACAATCCATTTAGATAAATAAATTTTAAGTAATAATTAGATTATATCCCAAGTAAATCATAATAATAATCAAAATAAGTTTTCATATATGAAAATACATTTAAACATTAAATCATTTATTTGAAAATATAGAGAAATATCATTTTATTTTTATAAAATTTACAATAATAAATTCTAGAATATTGATAAAATTATTTTTTTTTGAAAATAGACATGTAAATAAGTAATGGATGATTCAAATAAAATGATAGTTATGAAAGTGGAAAAATCATTTCATTCAGTGATCATTAAATAAAATATCTCTTCCACACCTTCGTTAAAAACTCAAAATTTCGATGTTTGGAAGATGAAAATAATATTAGTTTTAAACATTTATAACAAAATTCAAATATAGTTGAATATGAACATTAAAAAACATTGTATCATAGTAAAAACAATATCTAAAAAAATTATAGAGAACATGTATATATAAGCTATGTATTGTGAAAGGAAATCATTAAAATAAGGTCTAATAAGAAAATCCCTTAGCTCAAGTCATGAATCATTTTTTATGCTCTAAAACTCCTGAGTAATAAAATTATATTAATTTTATATTTTTTGAATTTTCTTTGAATTATTATTACTATATATTTTTAATTTATTACCATGAATTATTTAATTATTATATTAGTTAAATCTTCATTGGAAATCTCTAGGATGTTTGATTCATAATCCCCAAATAATTTAGTAGGTTGACCATTACCAAAGGGATTGTGGTTCCAACATCTCAAAAACATTAATCATGACATAATTATAATTGTTATATATTAAATATAATTTTATCACCATTTATAAAATTTTGGCATAAAAATGAATCACATTTCTTTATGGAGATGTATGACCTTGTATACACATGAGTGATGTATCAGATTCCAACGAATGGATGATTTATAAGGTAAGTAATACCATAAATTTTAATAATAATTAATATTTTGGGAATATAAAACTTATTTATTATATACATCATAATAACCATCCTTCTATGGTAGTGATGAAAAAACATATTTCTTTATAGAGGTGGTAGTCCACATGTACGCCTAAGCAATGTCTTTATTTCACATATGATGGAAAAGAATATGATAAAGGGTTGTTCCATAAATATAATAACTTTTCAATATATGGATGATATTATTGTTAAAATATCATCATGTTTGTGAAATATTTAAAGGATTTGAAAGAAGAAATAAACCTGAAAATACATGGTTAAGAGTTATACCGCTTATTTAAGGAACAACTTTTAGTATACACTTTAAGCCATAGAGATTTATATTTTGGTGAGATTAGAACTTCTAGTTAATTTTCAAGAATATTGGTAATAAATTTGGGTTAGTATTTTTCATCATATTTGGATCATGAGGCATGGGGAATATCAGAGAATATTTTCACTTTTATAAGTGAGGTAGGGGACAGCCATGTAAATACATGAAATTTTTATATATAATACATGTATGAATCATTTAAAATGGATTAAAAGTAACATATATTAGATTATAAGGATTATGTGATCAAAATAAAATCTTAAATTATAATTTAGACATGTGTATGTTTCATTTTTAACCATATCAATTTGTATAACCAACCTCGCTAACCCTTTTTACCTTAACCCCACTCACAAAATTTCTTATATTCACGGATAATGTATATAATTTTAAAAAATCTACTGAGAAGAGACATGAAAAAATAAAGAAAATATCAAAATTATTTAAACCACTTGATTAAATATCTGTTTTGATGATTTTAAAATTATTTCAAAAGAAAATTTAACATTAAAAAACCTATAAATTAATTAGTCAGACTATTAACATAATTGGAATGAGTGGAATTAAAATAAAAATGTAATAATAAAATAAAAAATTAAACATCACTAATAATTAATAATTATCCATTAATTTTTTTAACCCCATAATTCACCAAAAATATATTATTTTATATTTTTAAAAATCAGTTACACGATTTTTCCACTATTTTCACAAGCATTGTGCTGGAGTAATGTAAGTATTCATATCAATTACAATATCTATAAAATTTTAAAAAAATAATAATAAAACTTATATATTTTATGTATTTTACAGACAATCAAATTCATCATATGGATTCATTCATATATGATTTTTATCTTTATTTGTAATAAGAAAACAGAAAAAAGTGAGTGATAGTGACATTTTGTAATTACTATTGACATAAAATATTATAATGTTTATAATCAAAGGAAAGTGTCACCAAACTTAAATATTTTATAATATAGTGTTATAATTTTAAAATTCCTCATATAAAAGAAAATTGAAGTCATTTTTGGGTTTATTTTGAGATATTATACCCCAGTTTTAACCTCATATAACCAATTTTACTCATTTTCGTGGTAAATTATTTTTACAATAGATTCAGTTGATTAAGGAAATCAAATTGGACTTATTATATATTTATAATATGATGATTCCAAATATAAAATCTATATTATATAATTATTAATTTCTATAAGTGATAAATTTTAATTATAATATTAGAATTGAAAACTCAATAAAAACGTGTTTTTAGAACAATGGTTTTTTACCCAGGAAAATAAACATATACGAAAATAAATTATCATTAATATTATTATAATGTTAAATATATTATATTTAATAAAATTGATATTATGTTAAACTAAATCAAAATATAAACTATAATGAGGCTTTTAAATTTACTAATTTAATGAAAATAAATGTTAGTTTTGTGGAAATCAGTAGATTCACTATTCACATCAAAATGATTATTTTTAGAAAAAACTAAAAAATTCACTCAAAAAATAATATCAAAACTATGATTTTATAAATTAAATCCATTTTGAAAATAAATGTTTTTAAAATTGGTATTGATTTTTTCAAAATCTGAGTAAAAAATGTAATAAAAACAATTTTGAAAAAACATGTATTTTTTAAGTATAAAATGAATTTATACAAATTTATTATCCATAAACCACTAATAAAATTAAATTTAATTTGTTTTATTAAATATATAACCAATTAAATTCTTTCAAATAATTAATCAATGGTAACTAAATCAATCTAATTAAATAAAATTTTATTGCACACAAAAAATATATTTTTGGAAAAATATCTTCATTATTATTATATGATTTCATTTAAAATTGAATTTTAAATTATTGAGAATTAAATTATACATTTTTATTAAGAAAAAAATCTATATGTATTTCAAAAATTTATTACTATTATTCATTCCTGAAAATCCAACATCTAAGTTATAACGGTCATATTTAAATAATAATATCTCTACAGTATATTGGGCTTAATCTAAGCACAGTGTTGTGTGTGGTAAACTCTATAAAAAATAGTATTCATCTAAGGGAGAACTATATGTTTAAATATAAATGTGTTTAATTCTCCCCCTTATAAAAATTTTACCCTCCAAATTTTTATTTATTTCTCTGAAAAATATTTTTCCTAACATAGTAATAAAATCCAATATAGGGTTCATCAAGAAATTTAATTTCCTTTTAAATACTATAAAACATTAAAATCATGTAAATTTATAAGTATTCTCTTTGAGAATGATTTTATAAATATTTAACAATATGAATTTTCTATTACTTTTTTCCTAAGACAACATAATTGATAATTTTTTAACTATCGGGCTAAATATTTTTTGGAAATATATATACATATATTCATTCCACTTTATAAGTGGAATTTAATCCCCAGTTTTCAATTTGATTAGTTTACACATTCATCTCATCTCTTACTCCAATCAATGAATATTCAAGATGATTTTTTCATGTTTTAAGAACTAAATTCAACTCCTTATGGATCAGAAGATCTGTAAAAGGATGAAACGTTAGTTCTACTCTTTCTATCCATTAATCAAAATCATAATTATTGATAAAATGTTAAGATAACAACCAAAATTAATATACCTGCCTATGAGGAGATACTATATTCATTATCACATCTTCAAAAATGGCACCTAATGTTCAACATCATTCATTCCATAAAAACTAACCTTAAATTTCTTATGAATATGTCAGACCAAATTTTAAACACAAAACTAGAAATATATGATCACATATTATTTTGAGATAAATTTTACATTTATTAGGAAAAAATATTATAAAATAAAACATTAAAAATAAAAATAATTCATATTCTATAATAATATAATCTCCAAAATATGGTAATATTTTATAAAAGTAAATTGAATTATCATAAAAGCAACAATAATATCATATATTCTACATGAAATAAAAAAAATATTTATTTTAAAAATAAAATCCCATCATTCCCAATGATACTACATTTACCAAAATCATATTATTTTCCTAATATAGTTAACCTATTCAAAAATAAATTTAATCACTTAGCCATCAAATCACTATTTTCTCTCATGATTATCTATGTGATAAAACATATGTTCATGATATATTAAAACCCATTTATCCAAATTTAAAATAATTTCCTTAACATAAAAAACCATATTAACAATAAAGGTTATAAATATATTTCTACTTATGTCTAGAAAATATAAAACCATTCTTCCTCAAATAACCTTTTCACTAAAATAAAAGTTAAACCTAAGTGTTGTATATACCTTAAATTTCAATTAAAACCTAGTAAATTTATCCCATAGTACTCCCTTAATAAAAAAAATAATATCTTTTGAATACCATTACGCTTATTATATTTCTAAAATCTTATAAATATTTAAAAAATAAAACTATGTCATAACTATTAAAACATAAACATAAACACATCAATCGTGTAACATTATTTAAAAAACTGTGACAATTATTATCCATATTCTATCTTAATACATTGTTTATAAAATTAAAATATGTATCATGTACCATGACTTATCAATATATATCAAATCATGTTTTATATTTAAAAAATAATCAGTATTTTAAAAATAACTTATACCATTTATATATTATTCCTTTTTTTAATCATCACCATCTGTCCATAATAACCCTTTATTTTAATGGTCATGGTGATATCTTTCATTTCATTTCCTTATAGGGAATTTATTTTCATAATACATAAACTCATAAAATATAAAACATCTTCATCTTCATTAGAGAGACTTCCATATGTGATTCATCGTAGATTCTTGACATGTAGTATGTTGTATATTTTTTTCATTATGATCTTTATCCCATGAACTATAATGAAACTCAAATTTTTTTTTTTTTGTGTTTCATGAATCTAATATAGGTATATATTGTTAATCATATATCAATCTATTCAGATAGGAAGTACCATAAGATTTTTTACTCCAACTATTGTCCAATTTGGTTTCACAATAATTAAACCACCATATTATTTATCACATCTATTAATAACATAGTTCTAACTAGTTATATACATTTTCTAAAACAATAACATTTAGTGTGTGTATATCAGATAAAATCATAATAAACCATCTTATGAATAGGATAAACACTAATATAACCTTAACCATTCCATTTTCAATTCATCTCTTAATATTTAGTAAAATATCTGAATATTTTTGAATATTATTCTCATCCTTTAAATTATAAAAATATTTTAACATATCTTCCCCAACAGTCATAAAAACCCCTTAATTTTTTCAAATATTTTATGTTATTTTTATATAATAAGATCATAACCCATAATTTTATCTAATAATTTTCATTTTTTTAAAATAATTCCACATAACGTAAACAATCCATAATTAATTGATTTATGAAAATTTTTGTAATTCATTACATTTTGAATATATTTTTTGTTTAGAGTTTGAGTGAAAAATGAAAATATCCTATATATAAAATCTGAAAAAACTGTATGCTTTACTCAATTCCCATCTCATTCACAAAAATATGATTTTTCATTTATTGTCATGCTTTATTTAAAATAAAATTTATTTTCAAAAATCATCATAGCATAAATGTAGACATTTCAATATTTCTTAATCATCCTTAATCCCTGTGAAAAAAATTCATAACATGAGATAAAAACTCAGTATATTATATAAAATGAAAGAAAACAATTAGTATATTGAAAAACATGAAAATAGATATGGATATTTTCCATTTCTCCTAATAATATTTTATTTAAAAATAATCATCAACATAATTTTGATATAAACATCTTTTCTAAATGGTTTTCAAAAAAACATAATGAAATTTGACATAAAGGAAAAATAATAATTCATGATGACTTCTTTGGAAAACATGAAAACATTTCCTTGAAAAAAATCACCCAATTAATATCATGAACATTCTTTTTAATAATACTATCGATTTATTACGCTTAAAAATAATTTAATATCCATAAATCCCCATAATTGAAACATACATGAAATATATACATTGAATATATAAATAATCACATGGATAATAATATCTGATTTCATAATAATGGAATTAATCATGTTAGATATCATAATCATTCCATGAAGGCCACATTCTAGTACAACATACATCAACAGGATAGTTATATACCAAATACCCAATTAAGTATTCCTTATGAGACCTACTGATGCATCAGGGTTCTATACTAGGCCCTTCTAATCACTTAATGAATCTACGTTTTTTAACATATGAAATAATTTAAGACAAACATAATACAAAGTTAATATAATCATTTATATTTAATAAATAAAATAATAGATTCAATATTTTTCAAATATTACATTATCAAAAAAAATACAATGAAATATGTCAGTAGCTATCATTATATTATATCCTTAATAGAGTATAATAATCATAAAAAGATATTTACCTAATGGAAAATAACTATAAAAGAACATTCTAACATTTCTTTTAAAACATGATAAAAATATTGTTTTCTTTTTTTAACTATGAACATCTAGTAAGATGCAACATCTTCTAGGTATTTATTAAAAAATGAAAAATAGTCCACACAGAAAGTAGTTGGGGATAATAACAATGAGCCACATCTATCATAAGAACCATTACACATCAAAATATCACAATACATCATCATTACCATAATCATAATAATATTCCCATTTAGATTGAGAGGAACATGGGTTGAATATAGTGAGTATATCAGTGTTTCCCTATCCCGATGACTTAAATGAGGATCTGATAGGCATTATCATTAGAATTTTGGAGTAATCCTTCCTTAGTATTCTCATAGTGGAAGATAAAAAATAATATCTATTAATTAGTGTCTTCATGATGTGCATAATAATATCCTTCAAATATGGTTTACCCAATTTCAATGCTTCAGGAGGGTTGATATCCCTCACCATTTCATTTTCAGAATCTTCTTTCCAGCTATTAGATATTTTAAAGGATTTATACATATCTTATATCTTCTCTTGAAGATTTTTGTGTTGTGCACTAATGATGAATTCACCCTTAATTGCATTTTGTCCCGACATTGTGGAATATTTCATTTGCATGAATCCTCACCCCAAGAAATTTGGATGTATATTACTATTATCCAAAACTAAACATTGTCCATATTCACTATGACCACTAATAGCCTCATCTTCCACATCATCATCTCTATATTGAATAACTGAGCCTTGCTGCATATCCTGGTTCACATCCAGATAAACCTCCTCTTGTCTGATTCTAACATAATCATCCTGAGTCTCCCTTATTTCAATTACACTAACATCAACATCTCATATATTCCCATTATAGTATGAATGGAATTCACCTACCTGAAGAATATAAATGCCCTCCATGGCCTCATTTGGTTCAGTTGTGTAACTCTGATCCACCAAAGCACACATAGAATCAACCATTTCATAATTATGCCTTAACCTACCAAAAATATCACTATCTTTTGAATTATGATGCATAGAATTTGTTTCCTTTTATATTCCATGTGCTACTAAATTTGTGAGTTCATGACTAGTATCCTGAAAATCAACATAATCTGGACACATAAACTTACCACCCTAATTTGGATAAATTTTTTCAACCTCCATGGAGCAGACATGATCAATAGAATCTCCACACTGTACATGATTCCTCTTCTTTTCACTGAAGCTTGATCCATTCTACCTCAAATTTTTTCACCTTAAATGCTCTTATAGATTCCCCAACATCTTTCAAAAATTGAAAAAATCCCACCATAACATGAAGACAACAAATTACTTGTAATTGTATTCTTTACGAACAGTGATCCAGAAACACTTAACATGAAACTCTGACACATCAACTTTAATAAAACATTCTCGGTGAAATTATATGAAATATAGATTTGGTCCTACTATTTGTACACAAATTTCAATATAGGAGTCACCTAACATATTACTAATTTAAGGGTTCTGAAAGTGGACTAGGGTTTGTGTAAATCTTACCCAGATCATTGTTGCTGGTGAGTAGTGCTCCATAAGAGAGTTATATGTCAATCTGAAGAGAATGGATCAAGAACGATCACAAGTATGAAGATCCCATAACCAAGATCAAATAATATAATCCATATGGGAAAACGATATCATTATATTATAGTCATTATGAATCCCAACTATTTCTCATTCCCGTAAATCCTCACTATCAATTAGTTTATACTATATCTTTGGAGAATGTTTCATTCATTTTCCCAAAAGAATTTTAGTAGGGTGAGCATGGATAGTGGGGTTGTGGTTTCAAATTATCCATAATATTAATCGTAAAATAATTTTCATTTATATACAATAAATTAATTTTTATAACTATAAAGTAAATTCAACCACGAAAAATGAATCGCAACACTTCATAGAGGTTGTAGTCCACAAGTACGCCCGACAAACGTTATCATTTTCCAACAGATTGATTGGAAATTAGTTAAAAGATATATTATATATTGATTTAAATATTTATGTTATAAATTTCATATATATTCATTAAATCTATCATATTCCCCGAATTTGTGTGGTACTGACGAAAAACAGAACACATTTCTTTCTGTTGGTCATAGTCCACCCATACGCACGAGTGATGGATTTGTTTCCCATATGATGGAAAAAAATGTGATTAACGGATATTTTATAAACATAATACTATTTTATTATTTTTATGATACTGATTTAATCCTATTAAAAAGTTATAGATGATTTCAATGAGGTAGATGAAGAAATAATTATGAAAACACTCATGTAAGAGATATACTTAATCTTTTTGAAACCATATATGTCTTACTGCTTAAGCCTTATAGGTTGGTTTTTTGTGAGATCATAACCTCTGAAAAATGGGTAGGAATTGTTTTTTGAAATTTGGTAGATACTTCTGATGATAAATGGCACAATATTTATGGATAATAAAGAGGTATAGGTTACCTTTGATAAGTGAGGCGGGTGAAAATATTATAAATAATTGAAATATTGATATATAATATGCTTATAACTTATGTAAAATTGATCCAAAGCAAAATATATTTGAAGATAAGGTCGAAATAAATTTAATAAAAAAAATATTCAATTTTATGAGAAGTTTAAAAAGTTATATATTATATTAACCCCTTACTAACCCTTATAACATTAACCATGCTATAGCATTTTTCAATCTCAAATGGTCATGTAAATAATTTTAAAAATTTCAAGTGGAACATACATGAATAGTTAATGAATGGAACAATAAATTCCCATCCACTTTAGTAATGATTTTATTTTTATGATTTTTTAATGATTTTAAAATAATCATAAAACATAAATACTATTTAAATTCTTTTTCATGACTATTCAAATAATTTTCCATTAAAAGAATCACGAAAAAAATAAAATTATAATATAAACACAATAATAGTCACTAATGTAATATATTGGTACATTGAATTTTGATAATTAAATAATTAGTTCATAGAATATTACTTTTAATGGTTTTAAAATATTTTACATGACTTTTATATTGTTTTCACAAAATTTTTGTTGATGTAAGTGTTCAAAAAAATTATACTATATTTATAAATTAAAAATAAATTAATACCATTAATATTTTTGATTAAAAATTAATTTTTTAATATATATTCATTCATATATTATAACACCCCAAAACAAAAAACAAACTATAATTACTTGATTTATAAAATGGGTAATACTTAGTTATATTTCTTTTAAATTTACAATTTAGTGATTTAGATAATAAGTAAAAACTATTACTTATTAACCCCTAACAACAACCATAAACTTCTACTAAAATGCTATTTTTATTATAAAATATTGGATTCTTAAAATCATATTATTCTCTCATTACTGATAAACATTTTTCATTCAAGAACAATATCTTTATTTCAATATAAACATCACAATAGATTATACTCATCCTCAGATCCTATGAAATAAATTAAAAAATTATGATAAAAACAAAAAGATTATTAGGGGATCCAAAAAGAAAGTAAACTGATTAATCCTTTGAAATTCATGAAAATAAATAATGATTCTATAATTTTTATTGAATTAACTTTTGATATCAAAATAATAATTGACATAGTCATGAAATAAAAATCAAATCCCAATTTTTTAATAAAATATTATATAATAAAATAATTAAATAATAATAATCTAAAAAATAATTTCTGTAAAAGAAAACCCTTCACCTTTAGAAGGCTATAAAATATAGATTATATTATAAACTTATTGTTTTCATTTTAAAATAATTTCTTTTTATGAAAACACTTTTCAATCATAGAGATACTATATTAGAAACATATGGCATCAAACTATCATCATGGAATTAGCTGATAGGATAATTCTAGTATTCTCTTAGGAGTAACATATATCAATTAAATATTTCACTTCATATGTGTAATTAACTTGACCTATATTATATTATTATTAAAACGAAATAGATAAATTTTTTTTCTTTAAGTGATTAATTAACATTGATCCCATTAACATAGGATTAACATACATCATTTCACTATGTCGCTTTACCCAATACATTGGAGGGATTTAATAGACCCCATATCACTTAATGGATAGTGTCCCATAACATTTTGGGTTTAATCTCCATTCCCAAATTCATTTATAATTCCCAAGTTATAGGTTTTAAAATGAAAAAATATAATAACCATATATTTTTTTCATGAAATCGAAAACCTTATAATTTCATCCCATAATCAAAATCATTTATAATTATCTCTTAATAATTATAAAAAATACTGTTTTATTCTAAGAAATATTGAAAATGGAGAATTACTGATAATAATAGTATTATTTTCATCTTCTAAAAAACAAGAAAATTTTATATGAATATTCTTAATGAATAATGGAAATGATGGTGGGGAAATACATTCATGTCATATCATTTGAAAAAACATTCTATCTGAATATTGGTAAATAGAATTAAAACATAATCATATGTAAAATGTTAAAAAATTATTTAAACCACTATAAATGATGGCATAGGTAGTTGAAGATTATATTTAACACCCTTTTATTCCTAAATAAAAACACTCTTTTACCATTAAAATGATCATGTAATAAAACAATATTAAAACATTTAAAACAATATTTTAAAGACAAGTCCCTTACCCATTTGATAACTTTTTAAGAAAAATGTAATTTAATGAGATAACATGAAATAAAATTTTAAAACACATTAATTTTAGTAAATTAATGATAAAACACATCCATATTATAGTATATAATCCCCATAATTGAATAAATTTAGTGACAATGGTATAAGTTTCAATGAAAGGAAATTAAGATGAGAAATCCCTCACCTCAAATCTCACATTCCATGTACATTCATTAACTTTTGAATAAATAAATTATGTTTATAATTTAACATCTTAATAACATTTTAAACAATATTACATTATCATAATCTCTTATATTTAATTTATTTCAATGCATTATATCATTATTAAATTGATTATTTTTATATTGGATGTTTTACGGACATTCGGTTCATAGTCCCAAAACAACATCGGTAGTTTTACAAATATAAAAAGGGAAAATGTTCCATCATATACATAATATTAATAATGAAATATATATAAATTTTATATATTTAATACATTATTATATCCATTCATGAAATTAATACATGAAAAATGAATCACATATCTTTTTATAAGGTGGTAGTCCACATGTATGCACAATAGACATTATAATTTTCCAATGGATGGAAGAAAAATAAGGTAAAAAATATTTTATATTTCCAAAATATTAATAATTTCATTAATATCATATAAATTCTGGAAGTATATTATAATAATATTCCTTGATAGGTAGTGATTAAAAATTAAACACATCACTTTGTGGAGGTGGTGGTCCACAGAAATGCCTGAATGATATTTTCATTTCCCATTAGGTAGAAAAGGAGATGAATAAGGGTTGTAACCCAAATATAATATAATTTATGTATATTAAATATAATTATATTCTATATAAACATATTTATATATTATTTTAAGGATATAGAATAAAAAATAAAATAAGAGAACTCGTTTAAGAGTTATAAACCTTCTTTGAAAACTCTCCTTTGCATTACGCATTAAGAATTATAGGATTGGTACTTTGGTAAAAAAATATCTTTAAGTAAATGGATATTAAATTTTGTAAAAAAATATTGTATTTTTTGATATGTAGTGCTAAAAATGATTGAGGGAGAGAGGATAAGAGACTCCCTTTTATAAGTGAGGTTGATGGAAAAACATTTTTATTGTATAATATCTATATAACTCATGAAAAATAGATCCAAACAACAAAATATTAAAATATAAGGATTATAATGTTAAAATATATTGTATGAATAATTATTTTATGGGATTATGTGTTATTTTAAATCTTATCATTTTCATTAATCCCTTGTTAACTATGTTTAACCTATACTGTTATATCACATTTTTCACAGTTTAAGTTTCATGAAAGTAATTTCAAAATTGAAAAGATCAATATAAATGAATAATTAATCAAATTATAAAAAATTTAAAATATATTGGATTAATTATTTAATTTTTTTCATTTATAATTATATAAAAAATATTTTTAAAATTTAAGTTCAGGTTAAGGTTATTTTTAGAACAATTCATTTATCTTGACCTTATAGGTACCATGATTAAATTTTAATTAAAATATAAAATCCTTAAATTATAATTATACCTTAAAATTACCCATGTTATTTGCGGAATCATAATTCAAATAAAATAAATTACTTTAAATTTTTTATCATTTATTTATTTCTTCTATTACATGTATAAGTGTTGTGTCAACATTGCATATGTGTTCAATAAAATTATACTTTCCCAAAAACAATTACTGACATAAAATCAATTTAATGATATTAAAAACTATTTATAATAATTTATTTATACTTTTTATTATTATAAAAACATTTAAGAGATATTAAAAAACCGATAACGTCACTGTAATTTTTTGTAACATGAAATAATATAATGATCATAATCAAAGTATAAAAAATTCTATATTTTAGAAGTTAAAATAGTTATTGTCCATTTACACCCATTCAATTAAATAAAGTAATGTTTTGGGGATATTTTAAGACCTTATCCCATAGTTTTAATATTAATTAGCTCATTTTACCTATTTTACTCTTGATATATGTTAATCGTGGTTTTTATTTAGTATGACTAAAAATAAAATTTAAATCCATAATAAATAAAAACCCCATAACTATAAATATGAAATAAAAATTTCATGACAAAATTACTATAATATTTTTATGTTTTTTAAATAAGATTATGAAAAACACATATATATAGTTTCTAAAAAATGGGGGTTTGACGTGAAAAAAAAACATATAAAAATTTAAAATATGATGATTATTAAAAAATAATTAATTAGGTTGATTTCAATAAAATTAACATTATAGTAATTTTAATATAAATCTAACACATAATTTGACATCAAAGTTACATGATCAATTGAATCTAAATGAATGTTTTTCAAAAAAACATTATCTTTATAATTCAATCTAAAATCAATATTTTTAAGGAAAATATAATAAATTATCATAAGTAGGTTATGACATGATTTTTTTAAAAAAATTATCTCATTTTCTCAAAATAAAATTTATAAAGGTGGTAGGAATTATTTATATTATGTGTTAAAAAAATATAATTAAAACTATTTTTGAAGAAAATGAGTATTTAATGTATAAAAAGAATTTATATTTTTTATTTATATTATTAAAAATATTAAATTAATGATATTTACTAAATATATGATCTATACATTCCATAAAATTTATTCGTCAATTTTTATCCAATTAATTTACATTGATAAAAATACATTGCACGTATAAAAATAGTTTTATAAAAATATATATTTTACCTTGAAAATATTTTATCATTATTTCCAATAAATTAATAATCAATGTATGATTGATTATTCATTTTATTAAGATAAAAATAAATTTCGAATAAATTTATTCTTATTCATACCCGCCAAATCAATCAGTTGGAAATAATGATCATATTAAAATAATAGAATGTCATGGTTGGTCTATACATGGTGTCATGTATAACACATGATATCAAATATATTACTTAATGAAAATAAATTTAAAAATATTGGGTTTTTAAATATATCATTTTTATCTATATTAATATTAATAAATACATAATAAGTTACAAATTTTAGCATTTTGTAATTACTTCTTACATATAATATTACCAAGGTTATAATCAATTGAATATAGCACTAAAATACCATTTTTTAAAATATATTATGTGTTTGTATTATTCTACTCATAAAATGAAATAAAGGTAAGTTTTAGGTTGATTTTTTGAACTTATCCCAGAGTCTTATCATCGTTTAAACAATTTTACTCTTTATCATATTGATAAACTTTTTCCAATGTTATTATTCATTACGACTAAAAAAATGGAACTTCTAACCTACTTTATATATTTTGATTCTGAAGAAGGAAACTAATTTCTAATGACTAATTTTTTGTAGTGGTAATATTTACGTTTAATATAAGTTCACAAAATTTAATGAAATACTTTTTCTAGAAAAAATGTGTTTTGAAGCATACAAATAAACTTATATGAAAATAAATTATAATTAATAATCAAATGTAATTAATTATAATATGTTCAATAAAATGGAACTCAATTTACATAAAAAAATAATCCAATTTTTCTTTAAAATTTTTAATTTTTTGATTTAATGAAATGAAATGGTAGTCTTACAAAAATCAGTACTTTTGACTATTCACTAAAAAATAAATATTTTATGAAAAAACCAAAAAAATTAACGTTTTGAAAATGTTAATTCAATGATTTAAAAAATTTATCCATTATAGTAAATAAATTTTCTAATGGTAGCATACATTATTTATAACATCCATAAGAAATGATATAAAACTAATTTTATATAAAATTGTATTTTTGAAGTAAAAAATTAATCTATACTCATTGTTTATCATGAAACCACCATTAATCTAATGCTAATTATTTTTATTAAATATAAAAAATATAAATTTTTTTAATATCATTCATCTACAATGATTGACTAAATTTACTTTAATAAAAATACATTATGAAAATAAAATAATGTTTTACCAAATATCTCATATAACATTAATTTATTATATATAAAATTGAGTTCTTATTTCATAATAATTAATCATTATATTAATATTAAAAAAAATATTTCTAAAAAAATTTTATAATTAGGTTACTCTTATTCTTACCCAAAAATTGAATGACTTAGTTTTAACATACATATTTAAATAATAATATTTCTGTTTATACCACGGTTTATTCAAACTACATGTTCTTCTATGGAAAACTCAATCGATAATAAAATTCATTTAAGTATAAATATATTTTTAAATTTTTTTTGTTACACATTCTTCTACACTAACAAAAACTAACTTGTGGAACATAATTAGAAATAACCTTACCTTTTTTCTCCCTTTGTGGTAACCACTACGATAATCCCTTCTAGTTATTCTAAAATATTCATTCTTTTTTTGTACACTCCATTGAAAAATTTTAGAAACACATCACTATCATTTAATTGTAACTAATAATTTGATGATTATGTAGAAACGTTTATTCATTATTAATTTGTAACTTTCTTTTTTTTATTTTCTTCTTTCATTATATTCTTAGGATCTAATTCCACTTTGAAGTAAAGAACTAATTAATTCATCAAGAGTATATTATTTAAAGGTCTTGATTTCATCAATATTAACCTTTTTTTAAACAGTCTATTAGGAAAATATCGAATAACTCTTTAAATCACAATTGTGTTTCCCAATGTTTTCTTTAAATCATTCATGCCTTTCAAAATACTTGTAAATATAGAGATTATTTGATTAATAATATCATTGTAACCCTTTTTAAAATAAAGATATTAATCTTTAATAATCACTTGTTTATTTATTTTATGATTATCATTTACATAATTTGTGACTTGCAATATCCAATAAATATCTTGTGTATTTTTACATACTGAAATATTAATAAATTAATTTCATCTAAATTCATAATATAGAATATGCATTACCTTGTAGTTTAAAACAAATGTTATAGGAACATTACCATTCATGGTCTCTTGTTTAATTTTAGGTTATATTTCATGTTTTACCATTAGAGTTTAGTGATCAATTATTAATAGTATAAGGTATGCTTTCATCCTTTATTTTAAATAACCACATTCAGAACCATTAATAATATATGTCTTTAGGGAATCCATCAATTTGTAGACCTCATTCCTTCTATCAAAAAAACCTCTCCCAATAATTTTTATAGTTCATATAAAAATGTATATCCCAAAAACAATATATGAAAATTCAGTAAAAATATATAATGATCAAGAGATTCAAATGCTCAAGATGTGATATTGATTATTTGGTCCCAATTATAATGTATTTATGATCAAGAGTGGGGTAAGATTACCTATATATAATATCTTAATGATATATTGGTGTTTAAAATTAATTCCAAGTGTAAATAAAAATAAATATTAAGACAATAATTTTTATAGACGTTCGAATAGAAGTGATCCTATGTCTACAATTCTCACTCTATAAGTGAGAGTCTGACACCCACTATATAAGTTACCTTAATTTAGCATTCCTTTATCACACCTTAAATAACAACATAAATAGTTCTTGATTTTTCATAAATAGAGGCACAAAAAAATCCTACCCTTTTCATACATGGAGTAATAACCCATGACATACCATTATAGGGATAGTATAACCCAACACAACAGTCCCACTTTTGAATGAAAAATCATAAATCCACAAACACACACATAGAAATGATTGTAATAATATGGTACTAAAGAAATATATGTATATATGGAATATATTGAGTGTCGAGGTAGCTAAGAACACTTTGTTAGAAAAGGTTTAACATAGTGATGTTCTCTTTGTCAAATTATATAATAATGTGATCATAAAAATATATCACATAGTAGAGTTAAAATATCCTCAACCATTGTTATTTGGAACTAGTTATACCAAACTCTGTGTGTATAGTTTCTTTATGTGAACCATCTTTAAAAATATTGTGCATACATAGATGTTGTAGTTTATCTTTTCTCATATAGTCCCAATTTTATCTGGTAATGATAATGAACTAAATCCGAGTTAGAAAAAATATTGATAATTGGTTGAAGAAAAAAATATTTATTTAAATAAACATCTAAGAAAATTAAAAAAATAATAAATATTATTATAATATTTAATATTAAATTCATTTGAATAATTTCTAAAATCACGTGATAAATATTATTCATATTAAAAACAATTTAAATTTGAATCAAGAATTTTCCAGGAATACAATATTAATATTTGATCTTTATTAGTCCCATATGATATTCATTTAATTATATATATAACGTTGAAAAATAAATATTCATAGAATCAAAATAATTATTATGTAATTATAAAATAATTAAACCAAGTATAACAATCCATTTGTATATAAAATATTTATAAATAAAAATAAAAATAATAAATATAGAATATTTTTTTACTTTTATAATAAAACAAATGAATCATATACCACATGTAAGCCTCCATAAATCCCCTAGTATATATTTATAATTTATGTGTGTATGATATAAAAATGTGTAATATAGAAAAGCCACAAAATATATAATCTTATAAGATAGGAAAATATCAAATTATGTGAATTCCAATAAAGATTATAATTGTTATAAGGTTTAAAAATTCTCATAATTTTGTTCTCCAAATGGATCAACATGATCATAAGGTAATATTATAATAAAGGTTATACAAGTCCCTCTAATGGTTTGAAAAATTCATTTATATGTTTCAAAAATACATTCAAAAGTTTGTGACAGTCTTTCATATGGTTTTAGAATACTTTCTATAAGATTGAGTAAAAGTCTCATAAAGATAATACATATAATTGTAGGGTTTGGAAAAATTACTACAAGGATCATACATATGGTCTTAATGTTTAGACTTGATGACTATAGGGATGAGACAAACTACACATAATGTTGTGTATTTTTCTTCAAATCAATTCAAATGAAACATAAAAATCACAAACACGTTATGAGAAAATAATAATAATCAAAATAATAAGGATAAATAATATACTGAAAAAATAAATTTTTCTATAATTAGTGTAAGCTTCAATACTCATCTTAGATGGAATAAAGTGGGTAATTTTTAATTTATCAAAAATTGTGTTTTGTAAATATAGAAATATAATTTAAATAAGGTAGAATTGATCTACCCAGCATAATTATGCATGATACTAGTTTTTTTGGTGATTATATAAGATTTACCTTTCAGGGTTTTACATTTCTTCCACCTTCCACCAGCATACAATATAGTCATCATGTAAAATGTTTATGAATTCCTTTATATATAAAAATATTTCATGAAATTATTATTTCATGTAAAATGATTGTGGTTCCCTACACCCCCATAAATAAATCATAATTGTATGTAATTATTTCTCATTCTTGAGATTGTGTAATTATTCTATTCTTCTATATATTTCTTTCATTTTATCTATTTCATTGATCACTATATCAAACTAAAAATCTTCATTGAATCCAAACATTTCTAAACCATGCATTGAAAACTAAAAACACCTCTAAAAATATTATATTCATGAATATATGATGTCTTAACATATTAGAACATTGTTAATTTTCCTTGTTAACAAATAATAAACAAAAACTATGAAAACATACATAGTGGATTTTTCCTTATAATATTCATTGGTATTGGGTATATAGTGTAATCTTGGAAGAAGGTAATTTTTTAAAAAAAAATTCAATTTCAATTTCATAACATCAAATATAGCTTAGTGATACTCTATCATCAACATGAGGGTCATCCATAATTCAAATAACCACAAAAAAACTAAATCAAATTGATTAATATTTTAATGTGAAAATGTTATCTCATTCTTCTAGTCGTTAGAGATTATATTTTAAAGGATTTAAAAAAAGAACCCACTAGCTCATTCACATGATCTTAAAAATATATCTATTATATTTATCATTGAACAAAATGTGATAAAATGGAAAATAATAGTGTTTTTATACATACATGAGTTCATTGGGGAACATATTACATTATTTGGGAAGGAGATCCTGGATTAAGGTGCTCCAAATCTCCTATCCAATTCTAGGAAAGATGAGATATATTTTAGAATATTTATAAATCATAGGATAAATATTTCCTTTAATTTTACCATATTTTGAATGATATTTGTAGGTTATAACTTTTTAAAATTTAATTTTATACCTTTAATAATGTTATCTTTCTAATTTAACCACAAATGGAACTCATTACTTAGTAAACATATGATATTTATCATAAATATTTTTTCACTCACTTGTGACATTAAAATATTGTTACATGATGAAATATAAGTCATTAAATTAATTTAAACCTCTCGAAAAAATGTTTAACTTACCTTGAATAATGAATATTCATTCATAAAATAATTTCTTTGTATTTAGATAATTAATTTTGAATATTATGAGTTTATATATTCAATTCATATTATTCTAAACTCAAAAAATAGTTTATTTATTTATTTTCAAATGATATTTAATACATTGAAATAAATTAAACATTGTCATTAGGACCACCATCACCTAGACTTTAATTCATTATAATTGAGGAAATCTAATCTAAAAATATACTTATTTCATTATTTTACATTAATAACCATTTCATTCACATATAGTCACACAAACTAGAGAATAGGATGTTTAGTGTATTATAAGATTAGCTACATAAAAAACTTATTTTCCAATACTCGTCGATATTTCTCCATATCCACTCAACTATAAAAATCTATCAAAACATATAACATGAAATTACCTTATTCATAACCTATGGAATTTAAAAAAAATAATGTTGTGAAATCAAATTATAACTAATGGAAATCGTGGGAGATAACATTTGGAAAACATTAGTGAACATAAGATGACCAAAAGGGATATGATAAAATAATATGAATACATGATGATACCTAAATAATCGTACCTATAAATTCATAGATTATTAAGGATTCATGGACTAAAAAAGTGGCATAACATGATTCAAAAATAGAAAGGATTTGAAACATATACCAGTAATAATTAGTTTTCTTAAAGAGATTAATGTGTACAAGTGGAATAACATTGGGATATATCATTTAAATTATAAATATACTAGGAATAAATATTATTAGAGAATTGTTGAACATCCATAATTATTAGAAAATTTCACATTCTTGTGTCACACACTTAAACCCATGCTTATGAGAATCTAAGTTGTTCGTACATATACATGTCTCTTGAGATATAAACATTTAACCAATAAATTTGTTAGTGATATAGGATCCCACCCATCATTAATCAATTATTACATGTTCCACTTGAAAATCATTCACTTATCACATCATAAATAACTCATATATAAATATTGGGTTTCATAAGAATTATAAATTAAAATCATTCACATTTAATAGCACAAATAATACAAAGAAATAAAATGGGGTTCCTAAAATTTTCAAATGGTAAATAATTACCAAATGAATTAAATCGATTAAAACTAAAAAATTCTTCACTGAAAAATATCCCTCCATAAGTCAAAAATATAGTGTGAAACATAAACCATAAAACTCTATTTAGATAGAGGATAAAATAAAAACAAAATCATGAATTTTTTTCAAAAATGTTTTGTAATCAATGATGTAAAAATCATTATTACGAGTCACTTTTTGAGAATTCTTTTTTTAAAATAATAAAAAAATAATTTTTAAAATTATATTTTTAAAATAGATCCATATAATGTTAAATAATTAAAATTATTTAAAAAATATGGAGTTTAATAAGAAATAAAATATTTAAAAAATTATTTCTTCATTAATTTTTTTAGAATACCATTCTTGAAACCTGTATCACTGAAAAATATAATAAATTTCCAAATGAAAATATATTAATAGATATATTAATATTAAAATTGATATAATATATTTATCTTTTCATTAATAAAGGAGAAAGTTGGTGAAGATAAAAAATATGGGTATGGAATAAATATAACCATAAAAAGGATATAAACCACTCTTGACAAAATTAAATTTAATTGAAACAAGAGATTTTAAATGGAATAATAAATTGATGTGAAATAATATTTCCAATTAAATAAGTTATAAATATATTAAAACGTCATAATTAGGTATTATAAAACAATATTTGAAGATTATAGTTAAATAGTTCTGATTATGACAAAAGGAAAATAATTGAGTCATGAAATACCCTTTCGATTATAAGTGTGTCGCATGATGAACTTAGAAATACAAATCATTATCTATATTATCTTAAAGATTATTCATTAATTTCTCAAATTCACTTAGAGAATTTATTTAAATACACATAGAGATATGCATGGATCTAGGTATTACATCCATTAAAAACTCAACCTCATACTCTGAGGGAAGACTAGACTATTATTCTAGAAATATATCTTTATATTACTATACAATAGGTGTTTCACCAATGATTACTTCATCCCTAGTAATTTGAGATATAAATATCACATTAATGTTTATCCTAACCCATATAATTTTATTTATGATTGAAGGGATATCATGGTTATCCCTTCATAGATTTTTGATCACTGTATTGTTCATGATATTAAATATGATCTCTTTATCCCAATAATTTATATGTTCTCTATGTAGGGATAGCCAATCCATACCAAATATCATGTCGAATTAAAAAAGAGTATAAAAATAATATTTTCAGGAAATACCTTTCTATAAATCAAGATAAAAGAATATTTATATAACATTGATTCAATCATCACGCAACTAAGTATTTTAATATATATTTTATTATCTATGGGTTGAGGTGGTGAATAAATATTCGTAGAAAACATGTGAAATAAAATATAATATGATGAACTATAATCAAATAATGAATATTAATATATATAGTGTATAATTATTATACCTTTAAATACATAATTTCCATTATCCATTTAAATAATAGTAAATATATACAATATTTCTCATTCCATTGGCTTAGAAGGCTACCGGGATCTATTCTCCTCAATTGATCTGGGGTTAGGGGTGTTATTTTCATAATTCCCAAACTCTTTTCACTTGGATAATTGGGTTATGTGATGACAATTAGTAATATTATTCTTCACCTCCATATTTTTATTTGGACTTCTTATATTTATTTGGTTGTTGTTATCTTGGTGAACATGTTTACCACATGTAAAACACTCCCAAGATCGCTTTATGAAGTTACCAAGGTGTCTTTTTCCTCATTTTTTACATGTTGGTAGCTATGATTTCATTCAAAAATATGTATTATTATAATATATTTCATAATACTCTACTCTTATTTTCATATAAAAATAATAATTAAAGTCTTTAGTTCTAATCTATAAATTTTGTATATTTAAAAAAATCATTTTTGGGAATCAAATGTCTCTTATAGTTAATACCCTTCTAATATATGGTTTTAGGCCACCAAATAAATAATCGATCCTACATTTTGATTAAAAAATATAGACATAGTCATAAATCATGATAATATTTAAGATTACTTAATAGGTTGAACCAAATCCTCATTTTGTTTCAGCTCTAGGAATCTTCACTCCATCTTCGTGGAATGAGTTTGAGGAATGTGATTAATAATGAATAGTTTTTTAAAATAATCCCATTACAATGATTATATTTTCTCATTTTTTATATTGTGTTATTAATAAGATTCAATAGTTTGACATCCAATCATTCAAAATGATGGGGAGCTAAAATGACATTCTCTTTCTCCAAGCATTGGATAATACCAATAATATTTTCAATTTCATTGATCCATTGTTCATAAATAGGTGGATTTAAATATCCACAGAAGGGTGTTGATGTTGTTTCATGAAATACTCCACATAAATGTAATCATTACATAGTTAATTCAATAGATAAATATAGCTCATGTTACTATCCATGGATTATGACTGTTGGGTGAGAATTTTATTGAGGCTTTTTACACTAGTTCTCATCTCATTGGGCAGTTCACTAAGGAATTCCTAAAATTTCACATCACACCCATTTTTAACCTGGTTTCTCTTACTCAATCCATTTCATAAAAATTTAATAGGTATGGATAATAATACCTGACTAACAATGAAATATACTAATCTATATGGTATTAAACATAAATGACATGTGCACCATTGTTATATACTAAATTCCATCTTAATAATTCATAATGATAATTTTTATTAACCAAAGTATATCCCATGGAGTGTTTAGAATGGGGTGTAGTATTAGGTCCACGCATCATGTACTAGAGTGAAAATTTAGATGACACCTATCCATCCTTATTAAGGTGATTAAACCTATGTGCTTCTATGAAAAATTTGAATCCACTTACAAATATCAAAATAGGGATGTTATTTATATGAAAACCAAACAATGTCAACATTAGCCCGACTTTAGGATGTTTTCCTATACATAGAATTATTCCATGGTCTCTTACAAAATTACTATAAAAAATCACAAAAATAACTAAAACTCATTTTGATATCAACTAGGGTGGATGAAGCTAGATAAACACACATATTTGATTATTTTACAAGAGTAATAATTACATTCACTAATACTTGATGAAATTATGGAACTGAAGGATTAGTGTCTTGGAATATTACATACATAATAATCATATTTGATAATTCTTATCATCAATATTCCATAACAATTCAAGTCTAAGCATTTTTATAAACTTTTTAAATGGAATACCCATCTTCCTAACTCGGGGAATGGTTAAAACATTAAAAATTGGTGACCTCAAATGATAAATAATATGAAACATTAGACAAAATAATAGGAGAACATATATTTAAAAAATATTTAAAAATGGGAAATGAGAATATAATAATAATTCATGATGATATATAAATTATTCATAACTTGAAAATAATAGATTATAAAAAGAGTGAGGGTAAAAAAATTTAAAATAACATCAAGGATAAATAATAATGGAGTTGCAACATATATAAATAATCATTGGTTTTTTTAAAAAATATAACATAGGATGGTGGATCAATATAAGAATATATCTTTGAAATTATACAGATCATAAGAACAAATAATACTAGATAATTTTGGCACAACCACTAGTATAATAAAATATAGCTTTTATGAGTCATACACTTGTTACCATGCATGTGAGAGAAGAAATTGTGCCTATATATACATATCTCATGAGATATAAGCTTTTAGACAATGCTTTGGATGACTATATAGGTC
The DNA here is from genome assembly GCA_963277665.1 of Viscum album. NCBI lineage: Eukaryota > Viridiplantae > Streptophyta > Magnoliopsida > Santalales > Viscaceae > Viscum > Viscum album. The sequence continues at coordinate 268,297,090 of OY728142.1, read as the reverse complement.
CCACCCATCATTTACCCATGCAAACACATGCCAATTTAAAATAATTCAATTATCCTTTCACAAAGAACACCTGTAAATAAAATGGGTTTTATAAAACATTTAAATGACTACCATTCACATTTCATATAATAAAGAACCAATTGAAATAAAATGTGTTTCATACAATTTCCTAGTGGTATAAAATAATGTCATGAATTAAATACATTAACACTAAAAACATGCTCAGAAAAAATATATCACTTCTTAAGAGAAAAATATTGGTTTAAATGTAAAACATACATCTATTATAGGTAGAGTAGAAAATAAAAAAATCGTGGAAATATATTTACTGAAAAATATATTGTAATCATCGATAAAAAAGTTATAGTTGCGAGTATCCTTTTAACAAGTAAATTTTTTAAAAGGAAAAATTATGATCTCATAAAATACCAATTTAATAATAGATTCAATTAATATAAAAAATTAATCTTAGTTGATAAATATATATTGGAAGATAAAATAAAATGTGATGAGAGGAAATTATTTCCTCCGATTTTTAAAATACCTTTCTTGAAACCCACGTTATTAAAAAATATTATACAATTAAACTTGAAAAGATTTTAAAAATAATAATAATATTTTTAAAAAAAATTATATTTCCAATTTATAATGGATAACCAAGGTGTAAATTTAAAAACATGGGTATGGATGAAAATGAACTATAAAATTGATGGAAATAATTCTTAATAAATTATAAATTTTATGAAATGATGGATTTATCGAAGAAGAATAAATTGATGTGAAATAATATTTATCTATAAATAATGATTAAATATTTCTTCATATAATCATATGATGTAATAAATTAATATTAAAATATTTAATTAAAGAGTACTGATTATAAACCATGGAAAATATTTGAGTCAATAAAAACACTTACCATTACTATTAATTTCAACAGAACTTCTTTATCCTCTAGTATCATAAATATAAAAAAATTAATTACCTATTCCAATAGATTATTCATATTCATTTCCTTTTATACATTAAATTTATAATAATTCTCTTCATTTATATTTGTTTTTTTAGGTATTTTCATCTTTTGGTGTTTATAATGGGATCGTTGTACTAATTTCACAATAGTTTTTTCAATATACATTATTATCACAAAATTAATCCTTATAAAACCATTTAAACTATTGAAATCAATTTTTTATTAACACATATAATGGTTAAATTCTGTTACACTAGGAGTTTTTCATGTTTCATGAAGACAAATTCAGTGATGAACTAGTTTTCATGTTATTTATCTGTATTCATGGATTACATTATAACAATTGTTACCTTTTGTTTTATCCATAATGAAACATAATCATAATATTTTTTAATCATATATATCATATATAATCATAAAATATTATTTATAACTATCGATGAATGCATAATTGAAAAATGGAATGCATTGTTCCATGGAGGTGACAGTCTACACGTACATATAGATGATGATTTCATTTTTTGAGGATAGATATAAAGGGTTAATATGGTTATTTATTTAGAAATATTAAAAACATCATAGATACCATACTTATTAATTAAATTAAATTTTTATATCATCCATGATGGGTAGTTTAGGAAAAATAAAACATGATGTATCATGGAGGAGGTAGTCTGCACATAAAAACGAATGTCGTTCAAAATTTTCATATAGTGAAAGGGAAAAGTGGGTAATGTTTTATCCATAAACCCATAAAAATTCATCGTATAGTTAGTACTGATTCTATTATTCTATAATGGGTTTGAAAATGTTGAATTATAAAGGAAAAAAGGGATAATATTTGGAGAATGATAAGTAGTAACATTGATATTTAACATTTCTCTTGAACTTATTCTTAGAAATTGGGAAATTTGGCCATCCTTTATTTACCATAATCTAAGTTATTTTGGTGAGTATTATAAATTAATTAAATTAGGAATATTTTTATGTAGAAATATAAATGGTTGGGTAATCTAGAATAGGTGATGAGAGGCCCCTTTATAAGTGAAGAAAAGGGAGTTTTGTGAATAGCCTTTATTTTTCAATGATATCATTACAAATTTCAATTATCAATTACCCCAAAAATTAAAAATATTTTATTTTAGTGTGAACATAGGTATACCAATACTCAACTAGGAATTAAGACACATTTTTAAGAATATTTTATGTCATTTACTCTAATATTTTTACTTTTATGGTTTCTTTTGTTTTTACCGACATAAAAAGTATATACCAAAGTAACATAATTTTTACTAAAAATATTAAAAACCAACTATTAAAGAATTTATGTGTTGAGAGACTAGAAATAAAAATTATATAATCTACCTTTATTTCAAAATTAGCGAAAATTAACTTTATACATAAAATATTGTACATATAAAAAATTTGTTTTTATAGAAATAAATGATGTTTTGACAATTAGGTATCCTTAATATTATTTTAAATTTATTACCAATTAATTTTTTTTATAAAAATATTTGTCTTTAAAGATCATATTTTTTTTATTTAAAATAAATTTCTTTTTTTATTAGATAAGAATTACATTTTTTAATAAAACAAATGTTTAGAAAAAACATATTCACCATTATCATTATAATTAAATTTAATATTTGTAATCATATTTTATTAAATAAAAATAAAATATGACGTTTAACGTAACAAGGGACTTATGATTCAAAATATGTATTCTAATTTATCAAATTAAAATTAAAAAGGTCGTAAAATAGATTTTCATATTAACAAACATAATGCGTAAAATCCATTCTTTGAAAAAATTTATCACTAAGAATAAAATGGAATTAATTTTATTATACCATTTTATGCTATTTTTATAATGTGGTTAATTCTATTGATAGACATTATTTTAACAAATATATTATAAGAATAATAATTAATAATTTTATTAAGGTAACAAATTTTTTTATTTTTCATTAGTGTTATGTGAACTATAAGCTACTCACATGGTATTTAATAAAGGAAACATATTTACTGAAATTGTGGGTCATTATTAGAATTGTATAAAAATTGAATGAAAATATTGTATGACCCTCAAGGCCCGTATCTCGATAGTATTCAGTGACACTCATTGAACTAAAGAGCACGGTAAAAACACATCATGGTCCATTAAAGTTAAAATGAATGTTATAGTCATGAAAACCATATTAATGAATATTCATTGTGTAATATATTATATTTGTCGCATGATATATCAAAATTGTTGAAGAATATATTTTTTCACAATCCTTACAATATTTATTTTTGTTTTATTTGAATAGACATGATGAATTTTCCATCTTTATCAAGGACATGAATTTAATGAAGGTATTACCTTCCTAGTCAACCAAGCATGAAATTTCTCTACCTAGACATATAATAGATTAATTATTTCTCAATTATATAAAAATTTTCATGACATTAATCATCACCATGGAGAAAGTCACCTCGCCAAAAATATAAACTGTGAGGTTTTTCATCATAAATAAAAGTATGTAATCAAGGATATAAGTTATTAATAATCTGATTTCTGGGGTCCAATACATATGTTTATAGATCAGAGAATAAAATGAAACCTAAAACATTATGTGTTTTTTTGGAATTTCATCTATCATAATCTGTAACATTGGTGATTACCAAGTATGATCTTCATGAGAAAAAGGATCAATAGTTATGAGGCTCTGTCACATGATAATTAAACATAATTTGTGTCCCATTAGTATGATGTATCTAGATCATATGATATATGATTAAGATTTAAATCATAATATAGAGTTATTATTATTTTGGTCACGAACTATTATAATATTTAAATATGAAATGAAATATATGGACATTTCCATGTATATAATAAGTTGGGTCTATGGAATCCTCTCTCTGATACTGCAACATGTGCCAAAGAAAACTCCTAAAAAACATAATTCACTATAACTCATATTAGAATCATGATTTTACTAATATAAGGATTTTGTTAGTGTTTTTACCATGTTATCCACTATTACTACTCTACTATAAATGAGTTCACCAATTTGAGTAAAATCCCTCAAGATACGAATCTTTTGATGTATATGATTTATCCTCTAGTGTGACATCGTTTCATTGTATGGTCCTACTGATGTATTATTATTTTATTAAAATATAATAGGTAAGTAAATTCTAGCAAACTTTTCAATATATAATAAAAATGTGTATATATAAGTTTCTTCCTTAATTATATCTAATGTCTCTTTATAAATTGATTCTACTATCGAATATGTGACCACATGATTCATTAGCATTATCTATATCACTTATCCATTATTTATGTAATAAAATATCCTTAATTAATTTAAGAACTACATGATCTATTTCGAAGCTAGAAATATCCTGAATATTAAAACGTGTATAGTAGTATTATTCACCAAAGGGCTCTTTGGGCCAAAAAATGGGCATGCAGGAATTGTATTCAGATCACTTGGTTTTGGGCCTTCAAGCTATGTAATGGGTCTCCCTCTATCTAGTTTTAAAGTGGTTAATTCCTTAAATAATAAATGAGGCTTCATCCCCAAACCTTTAGTAAAACACTCATTTTCATGGAGTGATTAATTCCATTGAAAACGTGTAGCCTTACTCTCTTGGATTGTTCCATATTATAAATTTGGAGCACATTATATATATATTTACTTTGACTTAATTCAATTATCCTTTGAGATCTATATTGATAGATCTTGACCAAGAAATGTAGACTATTTCTCACAAGTATTTTATAGATAATGATTTATTTAACAAAGTCATAACTGATAATAAGATTTATACTAAATTTTCTATTAAGGATATATCGTATACAAAAAATTCTAGAAACAATTTCCCCCACACTATACTAATTATGGATAAATATATCACCATCATTTTTAATGAAATTTATTTTTCTTATATCCTCTTCAAAAGAATCATTCTGTGATCTTGATCTTCTCATTAATCCATATGTAAATATATTTGGCATGTATAGTTCATTATAATTGATTGGCTTCAGAAACCATTTCCTTTGTGTTATATATATATCTTCAACCAATATATCATTTTAGAATGTGTATTTTAAATAAATTTAATTATTCTTATAATTATAAAATGTTGTTATTCCAAGTAAAATTCTAATGGATTTTACCATCACTATTTGGTAAAAGGTTTCATCTCAGTCAATTGGTAGACACCTTCTAAAACCTTATGTAACAAACTATACTTTATATGTTTTTAATTTACAATACATATCCATATTTTTATTCAATAAACAATTATATCAAATAGGTATTACGATATTTTGTGGGGTTACCAACATCTAGGCATGATTTTGGTTCATGGATTCCATTTTTTATTTCATAAATTATTTCTATTTATCAGTATCATTGCCATTTAGTTTGGCCTTATAGGTTATAGATTCACTAACCTCAAGGAATAATTTGTCACCAAACATTATCATAATAAATAAATACATATCTAGTAAAATAACCCCACTTGTTGGCCTATGGATTACATGGGTCACAAACTCACCCAGGTCATCCCTGAACTGGTCACCTGAGCTGATCTGCATCATTTCTCGAAGGGCATTGTAGAGACCCGTAGCTTGACGTACATAGACATTACATTACTTTTGCGGAATACTTAGTACATAACAAAAACACACACACAAGGATCGTAATAGTTTAGTGTCTTTGGAAACTCGGAACGTAATCTTCTAATCGTGGTGAAAGATCTTCAATATCTCCCATAAAGATCTTCCCTTTTTTTTACCTAAAACCTTTATTTATATCCTGGGGAAAAGAAAACATAAAAGGGTGAGCTCAAATGCTCAGTAAGGGTAAACAAAAATAAAAATCAATCACATCATATTCATAATAACATAACTTTTGGGAATCTTAACCTGTAAAAGAGAGCATAATTTCATAACATGGGATAAATCATGGTAGTGAAATGAAATACCAATAAGCATAACATAAAACATGAAACATTGTGGAATACACACATAATCATAGAGAATCATTTCTTGTTAGTCAAGACTCATTGCCAAGACTATCTTAGTGGACAAAGTCCCTTTCTGAATCGAGTAACCCTCGTTTCAGTCCTGTTTCACTGAACCGGTATAACCTACCGTTCCAGCCCTGTCTATCTCATGAGATATAAAATCTTTACCCAATGCATTGGAGGGAGAAATAGGTCCCACCCATCTTATAATGAATCCTTTCTTATGTGTGCCACATAATTATAAATCTTACATCATCACATAACCCATGTAATAAAAATGGGATTCTTAAACAACATGACATCATAAAACAATTCATATAAGATAAAGGAATTCATAAAAATAATTCCATCACAACATGATCAAATCAATTTAATAATAGGGATAAAAACAGAATCCTTTATTATCTTAGATGGAAAATAATTTTGATAAAACACTTGAACTCCATTCTTGAGGAAAATATCCTTTCTTCTTCAAAAACATTTTTTCCTTTCATAACATGTCATACAACTTTAAAATAAAAGAAGTTGATTAAAAATAAACTTGAAAACTTGTAAAGTAATCTTCTTGTAAATAATGTTTTAAAAATCCATTCATGCCGTATAAGTTAAAAAAAACATTCTTCGTACTTTTGTCGGAAAAGTCAAAAAGTACCTCGTATGACAAAAGATTCCTTTCATAGATATTACTAAAAACTCACTGAAGGGTAAAAATGGATTTAAACAATTGTAGGTGGATGGAAATAATATTACATATTGATGAAACATGGATGTGGATGATAAAATACACCCCAGTAAATACTTACGAATAAACAATCTCGGATAAAAATGAGATTGTGATATTTCCCTTACCTTAGGTCCAATTTGCTTCATATGTGTCCAAACCTCCTGTATAATGATTTAAATAATGTCATTGAATTATTATAGAATCATATTCACTGTTATTATATCATATATGGTTCACTTATGACATTATATTACCCGTTCTTTTGTAAATTCCATGTTAAAGAAGCGTTTTGGGTAAAATCGTTTCATTTATCGTGGGTGTTTTGACTTGTTGTTCTTGACATCATTATTACTTATATCATGATTTACTTACTTCCAGAATATAAAATATGATTTATATATCATATATATTCAGTATATATATATATATAATAGATATATAAATAAAATGAAAAACACCGTTCATGGAGACGGTAGTCCGTACGTACGCATGAACGCTGTTTTTCTTTCCTTATTGTCTTGAAATGGAAGTAAGTAGATGACATACATATGTATATATATACATAAATCCAGTAGCTTTATAATGTCATATATTTCATTATTATTTCTTATATATACATTATAATCATTCTTAAATGGTTAACATGGAGAATGAATCTCATCGCGTCGTGGAGACGGTAGTCCGTACGTACGCACGAGCGATGATATCATTTCTATAAATATTGAATTGAATTGGAGTGGATTATACAATATATAAGAATCAATATGATTTTGTAATAACTATGTATAGTTATTCTTTACACCATTATACCCATCCATGTAAGGTGGTGGTGGAAATAGATTACACCACGGCGTGGAGACGGTATTCCGTACGTACGCACGCGCGGTGATTTCATTTTTCGTAGGATGGATAGATGGTGAAATAGGGTTGTTTCATACTTATAATAACATATCAGTATATGATTGATACTGATGTTATTACTTCATAATGAAACAACCTAAGAAGAAGAAGTGGAAGAAGAAATAAAGATGAAAGAATTGGTAACGGTAATTACCTCTTCTTTGAAGCGCCTCTTTGAGACCTCCTCTTAGGGCACTAAAATTGGTCTTTGAGGAAGACCAGAACCTCTAGGATGTTTCTAGGGAAGTGGAGAAGAGATTTTGGCAGGGGTTGGCCGAGCTTGAGTGCTCAAATTTGTGTTAGGAGGAGGGGGAGGAGGTGTCCTTTTATAGGGGAGGAGAGGGGCACCTTAGGAATTCTTAAAAATATTAATTTATAATAAATCTAACCCCACTTAAAAACCTCCAAAAATGACTCATATTCTAAGATTAGATGAGATATGGTTGTAATCTCATCAACCAATCAAATTTAGACATGTTTGGATTTTATTTTAAACCATATCAATTAGATTTAACTCTAAGTTAAATAATTTAACTTTTACCGTGTATTTTTGTTTTCTTTCACTATATGGTTAATAAACATACTATAACATGCCAAACGAACCCCAAATTGTTTATTATTAATATATATATCCTTATCTAAGTCATTTGGCCGAACCTTAGATCTTTAGGAATACAATAACAATTAATAATATAATATTTGATTTAAAAACTATTTTGTGTCAATTTTGACACTATTTGATATATGATTTTTGTGAAAGTCATAACAGAATTAAATGTTCGAACCAAGTTGATTAAATCAACATTAATATATCATAGTAACCTAGAAAATTAGTGGAATTCATAAAAAATCTCAAATTACATTTATTTTGGTGTTTATAACATCAATTATGTCAATATTTCATTAATAAGATAATTACTGCATCATCGTTGTGTCATAAATAAATTAAATTATTTTGTGTCTAAAAATTACAAATAAAATACCATCATGTAGGAAATATTTTTAGCTTTCTAATGAATATTTGCAATCGAATTTATCTTATGTATAACCCCATATTAAAAATGATTTACTTATTAAACTTTGATTTTAACTATTTTAACCTTTCTTTAAATAAATTAATAATAAATGTCCTAATCTAATCCAAGTGGGCCTAAATGGTCATCTTTTATTCCTAAGTTTGTTTTTGGTCGAATTAAACTTGTCCGATAGAATTAGGACAAGTGTTAGGGTAATAGTAATATCATATTTACCCTTAGTTACCCTATTTACTATTAACTGCGGTAAAAAAAGTAAAAAGTTACTATTCACCAAAAAATTATTTTCATCTCATTGAACCACATTTTAGTCTTTGATATTAACCGTGTCTCTCGGATTTTCGAAATTCCATTTACAGAAGCGGTAAAATTAAGTTTTATGCAAAATTCAGTTTTTTAACCTACCACTTAGTAGTTTCACTATTCATCAAAAATTGATGTTTTTCAGAACAATGCCAAAATTTCATCCCAAGCTATATTTCATATTCCGAATTCAAAAATGAAGTCTATTTTACCAAATTCATAACATAAATGTTGCATTAATTAATTTTATAATTAAATCCCGCTGTTAAAACAAATAGCGTGTTTTTAGGAAACAATATCTATCAAAAGATTGACACTTGTTTATGTCTAGTTTAAATGTGAAATTACATCCAATGACCAACATTGTATTAAATTGTAAAAATATATTCTAAATATACTTTAAAACCACTCAAATTAATGATTTATCACTATTAATTATTTCGATTAAAAAAGTTGTTTTTAATTATAATTTAGTAATTTTCACTATTCATCAGAATATGAAAGTTATCCGAAAAGTACCAAAATTTCACCTTAGGCTAAATTCGATACTCCGAATCCAAAAATGAAGTTCATTTTGAGAGCTAAAATTTCTAAAATTTAAAAAAATGGTTATTACTATTCATAACGGCTAGTTTTAATAATATTTTAATAGCATATCATTGTTTCATGAAACTCAGTATTACGTACCACACACGCTATCGAGGAAGGTTGCGATTGCGTGTAATGCAAGGCAAGTCAAGGATGCGTGTTGTGCAAGCTCCTTTTGGTGTAACGTAAAACACAAGACATTAATAATATTAAAAAGAATATTTTTCATAAAATCTCGGGCTGTTACATTCTACCCCCCTTAAAATGAATTTCGCCCTCGAAATTCGTCGGGGTTATAAATGGTTTACTATTCGAAAGTTTCTTTAATAGAAACCTACATCGTAAAAAAGAATACCAAAACATGGCTTTAAAAACTAAAGTATGAAATGTAACGATTACCCAAATAAACTAATCACTGGGTTTCCACATAAGTGAAAATATGGATATGGAAGAGAAATCTAACCATCATGTTCTGATGGAGAGTGGTAGAGAACATGGCTATGGAAAAGCCAGTAATCACAAATCCATAAATTTGTGACGATCTAAGGTACCATCTGGTTCATCAGGTATAAGAGAACTAGGACAACATTTTTGGTTTCCAAGATCATTTCCCTAAAGTTAAAGAATTTGAATTAGATTAAATACTTACTTTATTTTGGTACAATCTCACTATTGTTCGTGTCTTGAACAATTTCCACTTCATCTCTTAAATATTTGAAGTTGAATTTGTTATTCGTGAAGTTTTAGCAGATTATGTGATAGAACGACGGGTCATTCCATCTGTCTCAAACAAAAGGTTAGCAAAAATTATATGCATAAGTCGATCTATAGTGAGATTAATCATATATGGTTCCTAAAATGGACTTATAATTCATATATCATACTGCTTAATATAATAACACTAGTTTCTACTAAACAGGGACTTCCTGTAGGTCAATGGTAGGCGATAAAGGCCAGTCGCACTTCGGTTGTGGGTTCGATTCCTACAGCCTTGTCCGAAGCGATGGGCTGTCGCCCGTCCTGCAGGTTGTCCTTTTTATAAAACTATATTACTATAACATCCCATCAATAATATCAAAAAAAACAAACAATACTAACTTATGTCCAACATAATTCATTCTAATCTTTAGGCTTATCCATAATACTGCAGTCGACTCTCATAATATAGTGAAAACGATTACCAGAGATTTAACACCATCGTCGATCCCCATATATCATAAGATATGTTTTGTTGGTCACATTCCAAACATTCAAAGTCCTTAATCGTGTATTCTCTTGAATACCTTAGTGAAAACATGAATGCAGTTAAAAGTTGACACTTTTCACATACCAAAATCCTCAAAATTCTATGTACTCAAACTTAGTCCTTATATCAATCATGAGCTCATGAATACTGTTAAACATTTCATTTTCTCGTTTTCCCTTCATTATGCGCATAATATCTCAATCACTTTGAATACCACATTAGACCAATACATAAATATTCCAATATTCCATGATACAACATTATTTTGGAATCCCATTACATAAACACTTAATCATACCACCACATCGTTGTTATATTCAACATTGCCAATAGTGATCGCATGTGACTTCCCTTTGTCCTTTGCCTTCAGTGGTTGCTCATGTTGATCATCACTAACCCTTGGATTAGGGAAATTATTAGCATAATGCCCCATTTCCTTGCACTTGATGCATTGAAGTGTTGGTGGTGCGTTCTCTGCAGTGCTTGCTTTATTCACGTCATTAGAAACCCTTTTTCCATTACTTCGACACTCATCTGCTCGATGACCTTCTTTTCCACACTTAAAACATTTTCTAGTCCCTTTAAGACAATCTCCACCATGCTTCTTTCCACACTTTGTGCATAAGTAAACATTCATCTTCTTTTCACCATTATTCTGAGATTTCTCCTTGAACTCCATCTTTCGTTTCTTGTCAAAACCATGAGATGGATATGTAACACCAACTTCCATTTCTACCTTGATAGCACAACGCACAATTTCTTCATAGCTACTGAAGTCTCTTATAGCTAATGCCCTTCAAAGACTTGGTTTTAATCCACTGAAAAATCGATCAACTTTACTTTCAGGTTGGATGATAATACCAGAAGCATACCTTGCAAGTCTTGTAAAATTTGCTTCATAGGTACCAACAGATTCATCATCCCTTTGCTTCAGTTCAAGAAACTCTTTCTCCATCTTTGTTCGAAGAATACGAGGGAAGTACTTACTAAAAAACAAGTTCTTGAACTCGTCCCATTCCATGGACTCAATTTCATCTCTTGGCCTCGTATTCTTGATAAGATTCCACCATTGATCAACTTCACCTTCCAAACGATATACTGCTAAGATGACTTTATCATGTTCAGAACATTGAAGAACTGAAAATATCTTTTCAGTAGTACTAATCCATTGTTCAGCAACTAATGGATCAGTAGACCCACTGAAAGAAGGTGGACGCTGCCTCATGAAGGATTCAACAGAATGTTGCTCCTTCCTTTGCTCGTTTGGAAGTCCTGCATGATTCATAGCTTGAGAAAGTTGTGTGAGCATGGCTACAAGATTTTTCATTCCAGCTCCCATATCGTTTGGTTTCTCATGGGGACAATCATTACATTGCCCATCACATTCCGCATTAACACGGTTCCTTCGGGTTCCAGCCATCGTCTAAAACCCCAAAAGAATAGTATGAGAGGCAAAAATCATGCTAGGGAAAACAACAAAATAAAGGGGGAGTACCTTCAATATCTAACATCTTAGGTTTAATTCTATGATCGTTAGCGTAGTTCTAGTACTATAACCTATACGTATACTTAACCTTAGGGACATCCCTAGACATACCTTAGAAATATCTCTAGGGATCTCACTAACGTTTTCGCATCCTAGTTTCCAAAGGTTGACTAAACCTTTCCTCTGATACCAACTGTAGAGACTCGTAGCTTGACGTACATGGACATTACATTACTTTTGCGGAATACTTAGTACATAACAAAAACACACACACAAGGATCGTAATAGTTTAGTGTCTTTGGAAACTCGGAACGTAATCTTCTAATCGTGGTGAAAGATCTTCAATATCTCCCATAAAGATCTTCCCTTTTTTTTACCTGAAACCTTTATTTATATCCTGGGGAAAAGAAAACATAAAAGGGTGAGCTCAAATTCTCAGTAAGGGTAAACAAAAATAAAAATCAATCACATCATATTCATAATAACATAACTTTTGGAAATCTTAACCTGTAAAAGAGAGCATAATTTCATAACATGGGATAAATCATGGTAGTGAAATGAAATACCAATAAGCATAACTTAAAACATGAAACATTGTGGCATACACACATAATCATAGAGAATCATTTCTTGTTAGTCAAGACTCATTGCCAAGACTATCTTAGTGGACAAAGTCCCTTTCTGAATCGAGTAACCCTCGTTTCAGTCCTGTTTCACTGAACCGGTATAACCTACCGTTCCAGCCCTGTCTATCTCATGAGATATAAAATCTTTACCCAATGCATTGGAGGGAGATATAGGTCCCACCCATCTTATAATGAATCCTTTCTTATGTGTGCCACATAATTATAAATCTTACATCATCACATAACCCATGTAATAAAAATGGGATTCTTAAACAACATGACATCATAAAACAATTCATATAAGATAAAGGAATTCATAAAAATAATTCCATCACAACATGATCAAATCAATTTAATAATAGGGATAAAAACAGAACCGTTTATTATCTTAGATGGAAAATAATTTTGATAAAACACTTGAACTCCATTCTTGAGGAAAATATACTTTCTTCTTCAAAAACATTTTTTCCTTTCATAACATGTCATACAACTTTAAAATAAAAGAAGTTGATTAAAAATAAACTTGAAAACTTGTAAAGGAAGCTTCTTGGAAATAATGTTTTAAAAATCCATTCATGTCGTATAAGTTAAAAAAACATTCTTCGTACTTTTTTCGGAAAAGTCAAAAAGTACCTCGTATGACAAAAGATTCCTTTCATAGATATTACTAAAAACTAACTGAAGGGTAAATATGGATTTAAACAATTGTAGGAGGATGGAAATAATATTACATATTGATGAAACATGGATGTGGATGATAAAATACACCCCAGTAAATACTTACGAATAAACAATCTCGGATAAAAATGAGATTGTGATATTTCCCTTACCTTAGGTCCAATTTGCTTCGTATGTGTCCGAACCTCCTGTATAATGATTTAAATAATGTCATTGACTTATTACAGAATCATATTCATTGTTATGATATCATATATGGTTCACTTATGATATTATATTACCCGTTCTTTTGTAAATTCCATGTTAAAGAAGCGTTTTGGGTAAAATCGTTTCATTTATCGTGGGTGTTTTGACTTGTTGTTCTTGACATCATTATTACTTATATCATGATTTACTTACTTCCAGAATATAAAATATGATTTATATATCATATATATTCAGTATATATATATATAATAGATATATAAATAAAATGAAAAACACCGTTCATGGAGACGGTAGTCCGTACGTACGCATGAACGCTGTTTTTCTTTCCTTATTGTCTTGAAATGGAAGTAAGTAGATGACATACATATGTATATAAATACATAAATCCAGTAGCTTTATAATGTCATATATTTCATTATTATTTCTTATATATACATTATAATCATTCTTAAATGGTTAACATGGAGAATGAATCTCATCGCGTCGTGGAGACGGTAGTCCGTACGTACGCACGAGCGATGATATCATTTCTATAAATATTGAATTGAATTGGAGTGGATTATACAATATATCAGAATCAATATGATGTTGTAATAACTATGTATAGTTATTCTTTACACCATTATACCGATCCATGTAAGGTGGTGGTGGAAATAGATTACACCACGGCGTGGAGACGGTATTCCGTACGTACGCACGCGTGGTGATTTCTTTTTCCGTAGGATGGATAGATGGTGAAATAGGGTTGTTTCATACTTATAATAACATATCAGTATATGAGTGATACTTATGTTATTACTTCATAATGAAACAACCTAAGAAGAAGAAGTGGAAGAAGAAATAAAGATGAAAGAATTGGTAACGGTAATTACCTCTTCTTTGAAGCGCCTCTTTGAGACCTCCTCTTAGGGCACTAAAATTGGTCTTTGAGGAAGACCAGATCCTCTAGGATGTTGCTAGGGAAGTGAAGAAGAGATTTTTTCAGGGGTTGTCCGAGCTTGAGTTCTCAAATTGGTGTGAGGAGGAGGGGGAGGAGGTTTCCTTTTATAGGGGAGGAGAGGGGCACCTTAGGAATTCTTAAAAATATTAATTTATAATAAATCTAACTCCACTTAAAAAACTCCAAAAATGACTCATATTCGAAGATTAGATGAGATAGGGTTGTAATCTCATCAACCAATCAAATTTAGACATGTTTGGATTTTATTTTAAACCTTATCAATTAGATTTAACTCTAAGTTAAATAATTTAACTTTTACCGTGTCTTTTTGTTTTCTTTCACTATATGGTTAATAAACTTACAATAACATGCCAAACGAACCCGAAATTGTTTATTATTAATATATATATCCTTATCTAAGTCATTTGGCCGAACCTTAGATTTTTAGGAATACAATAACAATTAATAATATAATATTTGATTTAAAAACTATTTTGTGTCAATTTTGACACTATTTGATATATGATTTTTTGTGAAAGTCATAACAGAATTAAATGTTCGAACCAAGTTGATTAAATCAACATTAATATATCATAGTAACCTAGAAAATTAGTGGAATTCATAAAACATCTCAAATTACATTTATTTTGGTGTTTATAACATCAATTATGTCAATATTTCATTAATAAGATAATTACTGCATCATCGTTGTGTCATAAATAAATTAAATTATTTTATGTATAAAAATTAAAAATAAAATACCATCATGTAGGAAATCTTTTTAGCTTTCTAATGAATATTTGCAATCGAATTTCTCTTATGTATAACCCCATATTAAAAATGATTAACTTATTAACCTTTGATTTTAACTATTTTAACCATTCTTTAAATAAATTAATAATAAATGTCCTAATCTAATCCAAGTGGGCCTAAATGGTCATCTTTTATTCCTAAGTTTGTTTTTGGTCGAATTAAACTTGTCCAATAGAATTAGGACATGTGTTAGGGTAATAGTAATATCATATTTACCCTTAGTTACCCTATTTACTATTAACCGCGGTAAAAAAAGTAAAAAGTTACTATTCACCAAAAAATTATTTTCATCTCATTGAACCACATTTTAGTCTTTGATATTAACCGTGTCTCTCGGATTTTCTAAATTCCATTCACAGAAGCGGTAAAATTAAGTTTTATGCAAAATTCAGTTTTTTAACCTACCACTTAGTAGTTTCACTATTCATCAAAAATTGATGTTTTTCAGAACAATGCCAAAATTTCATCCCAAGCTATATTTCATATTCCGAATTCAAAAATGAAGTCTATTTTACCAAATTCATAACATAAAAGTTGCATTAATTAATTTTATAATTAAATCCCACTGTTAAAACAAATAGCGTGTTTTTAAGAAACAATATCTATCAAAAGATT
The DNA here is from genome assembly GCA_963277665.1 of Viscum album. Taxonomy (NCBI): domain Eukaryota; kingdom Viridiplantae; phylum Streptophyta; class Magnoliopsida; order Santalales; family Viscaceae; genus Viscum; species Viscum album. The sequence continues at coordinate 268,280,926 of OY728142.1, read as the reverse complement.
GACACTTGTTTATGTCTAGTTTAAATGTGAAATTACATCCAATGACCAACATTGTATTAAATTGTAAAAATATATTCTAAATATACTTTAAAACCACTCAAATTAATGATTTATCACTATTAATTATTTCGATTAAAAAAGTTGTTTTTAATTATAATTTAGTAATTTTCACTATTCATCAGAATATGAAAGTTATCCGAAAAGTACCAAAATTTCACCTTAGGCTAAATTCGATACTCCGAATCCAAAAATGAAGTTCATTTTGAAAGCTAAAATTTCTAAAATTTAAAAAAATGGTTATTACTATTCATAACGGCTAGTTTTAATAATATTTTAATAGCATATCATTGCTTCATGAAACTCTGTATTACGTACCACACACGCTATCGAGGAAGGTTTCGATTGCGTGTAATGCAAGGCAAGTCAAGGATGCGTGTTGTGCAAGCTCCTTTTGGTGTAACGTAAAACACAAGACATTAATAATATTAAAAGGAATATTTTTCATAAAATCTCGGGCTGTTACAGGCATTCCCGATCCCCTAGGGATGAAAACTAGTGTCGGGCATCAAAATTTTAATCATTGGGAATTATTTGGCCTATGAACAATGAATAAACATAGAAACAAAAAAACCGATAAAGGGAATAAAAACAAGCTACGAAGAGAAAATGAAACCACACATACCTACACATGACCTTCTTAGTCACACCCAAAAAAAGAACAACCATTGTCCAATAATGAGCATGTCTTCCCAGAAAACATAATAAAAAGATTCATTTAATTTAAATGATAAAAATAGGTGTGATCATTAAAAATACATTGTATGGTTTCCACGATAAACCACAGTATCCAACGTCTTCTTTCCCAAAACAATCCATTAACACAAGTTTGAAATACAAATATAAAAGTAGGTTTTTAGCGTATTTAAATAAGCGAAATTTTTTTCATTTAAAACATTAACACATGGGACATATCATTTCCAAATTCATTTTTCTTTTTATAAACTAATCTCAAAGAAAAATATACTAAATTTGGGAAATGTAGAATAGGTAAAAAATGAAAGATGAAAATAAACTAGTAAAAAAGAAAGTAAACGAGTAGTGAAAATAATCTAGTAAACATGGATGATCCTAAACATCCCTAGAAGACCACTATACATACTTAGTTTGACCCGCCTACTTGAGTATGGTGAACCTATTATGTCTATAACCAACTGTCCGTCCTATAACTAAAAAATACAGTGGAAAATCCCACCTGGCCTAACAAACAATCTAGGGGGTACCAACACATCTAATCGAGGCTGATCCTCAACCATCACTCAATCATCTAAAATAATCTTAGAAAACCATGGTGGTTATAATAATACTATGTAATTTGGAGACCCTCACAAGTGTTACTAATCTCATCCCACTTGCCTACCCCAAACACAGACACATCATAAGATTATCCATAAAGGATATTCCCCTTATAAAGGTTCCCCAAAAATATATATACATCATATCATCAAAGGTGTCAACTAGTCCATCCTTCCATGAAATCATTAAAACCATTTGATACCTTTTAAAAAATATTAATGTTGTTAAATGGGCATACAGTGATTAAAACACCATCATTTCAAAGAATCAACACAAAAATTACACTAAAGCTGAAAGTTCCAACTGGGTCGTCACGTCACATCCTTGTCGATTTTTTTTTTCTAAAAACATGTAAAACCTCAAACAGACACACACAAATATTCAAACCACATCCATTAATAAAATATTAGTTAACATCACCTTTTATGATCAATGTTCGAAATCGGACCTTTGATACCAACCACACCCAAACGTTTCATATTTTCCAAGTGGAACATTATCCTTTCCTAACACGCACCAAATAATTTTACATGTCCAATTCGGCCAAATCATTGAGAAGTACATTTCAAGTCATTTAATGGTACCACACCAAAGACCAAACCAAATTTAGGAAAACAAGAATTATTTAGAAGACCAAGGATTTAAATAACACTATTTTAGAGGTTCAATTATCATTTGGGAGAACATCTATGTGTGCACCTAGTGCACCCATGTATGTGCCAACATCCAATGAAACAACAAAAAATGAAGGATATATTTCATATCCACTTCCACCAAAATCCAACTACTTTAAGACCAAACAAAAATGTTCACCTTATTTAAGAAAAACATGAACTCCCCCTTTAAAATCATTAAACCCTTTCCAAAACATTTTAACAAACATGTAAATATATGAAATTAACAATCCTTATACACCAAAAAAATTTCCACAAACAAATTCTATTGTAACATAATAATTTCTATACATTTCATAAAATCCCCCAATTTTTACCTTACAAATACAAAGACATTTTATCTAATATTATGGGTTCATAGATGCATAAAAAGATATTTTGAGACAATCGTTATCAAAATTGTTATCCACACACAAAAATTTATTAAAAAAATAGTGGGAATTAATCAGACATCTTTCACATTGGTCCAAATAAGCGTACTTAATGAAACACACTAAAAATGTTATTTTAACATCTTCTATCAATAAAATAATACATCATAACATACCATTTAAGATAAAAATAAAGCTATGATTTATATAAAGTAAATAATTGGAAGAATTAAAATGTAAAAGGAAGGCATTGGAAATTGATAAACCATGATTTGCCTGCTATAAATCAATATCATACACAAAAAAACCCTGAAGGAATGAAGAAATTTCTCTCTCAGACCTACCGCGTAGGATAATCAGCGAGAAAATATTATGAAAAAAAACTCAAAGATTTAGGATTTAGCCAAAACAAATAAAACACTAAAAATGGAATAAAAACACAAACTAGAGAAAAGGTGGTTCGGCGTGCTGCTGACCAGAGAAAATGGGTGATCAAGGGGGTATTCTAGTGTGGGTAAGATAGTGTGGAAATGCCAATGTGGACTAGAGCAAGAAGGGTTTGCTGGTTAGTAAGGCAAGGCCAGCTAGTTTGCTGCTAGCTGGAGAAAAGGCGAGCAGGGGACCTGATGGGCGGACTGGAGCCAGCAAGAGCAGATGGGGTTTGAGGCCAAGCGGGTAAGCATGGGGCAGCGTACGGGTGAGTTGGTCGGGACCTTCAAGGTACAAGGTTGACTGACCAGAGTGGTAGGGTGAGGGGATCATCGTTTCGTGGGGGAGAGGTTTTGGGAGGGTGACGTGAGGGTGATATGGAGGGGAGACAGTGGAGAAGGGTGAGTGGAGGTGGCATCCTAGAGGGAGGACGTATGAGGGTGCCTTGATGGTGGGGGGTGAGAGGTGAGGCGACCTGTAATGTAGCTGGCGCTAGAGGTTGAGGGCTTAGGAGAACCAGGGGGCATCGCTGCGTGCCAATTGTAAGGGGGAAGAGGGTGAGTCGGGTAGCACTTAGGGTTTTCTCTTTTTTTTTTAAATTTTATCTTATAATAATAATAATAAAACCAAATAAAATCATAATAATAACACCAAAAATGATTATAAAAAAATAACAACCAAAAAATAATAAAAATTTATAATTACCGTAAAATATATAATAATAAAAATAATAATAATAACAATAATAATAAAATTTTAATAATGTTAATTAAAATACAATTAATTGTTATATATTCATAGACAAGTCCTTAATTTCTTTATTGATAATAATAATAATATATTTATTCCAAAAAACAACAATTAAAACAATAACAATAATAATACCTTATTAAAAATATTATTATTATTTACATTATAACATTATTATGCTTACAATTTTAACATTTAACTCAATTTATTTACACAAAAAATTATTTATTTTAAATGTTACACATTTGTGCGGGCACTTGAGCTGACCACGTGGTTACCGCCCACTGTGTGATGAACGCGCAAAGATCTGAAACCCACTAACATTGTGAAACGTCAAAAATTTTAAAGTGGGACATGGCCCGGACCATAAAACAAGAACCCGAGGCCAAGAAATAATAAAATATAAATTAATTTTAAAATTTGGGTGTGATAATTCTCCCAACCACAGACACTTCCTTCCCTTATAAAGTCACCGATTTCAATATAAAAAATTAATCCATGCCCTATTGAAGCCAAAAGAGAACACAATAAAAAAGAATTGGAGAACATGATAGGTTTCTCACCACCACTAGAACACAAATAGTGTGGAAATTTAACACCCAAAAAAATCCCCCTGGAAGGGGGAGACACAGGAACTACCAAGAGTTCCAAAATAACTTCTATAGCTTGACTGAACTACATCTCCGCATAATCTTTGAACCCTCAACCCATACCAAAAACTACTGACACTAGAGAAATTCCTCTGAGTGGAATATAACCTAGGAATTTAACATGATCATACCTACCATCATTAATTCTTCCTCGACACTTACACCTTCAAATGAATATAGATAATCTAAGATCAACCCATACAAGGTACAGACACACCTTTACGAAAAATGCAAGATTTAGAAAACCATAATCATACAAACAAAAAATTATTGATCATAATAGATAATGTCTTTGATAACTTCACAATGAAACAATGAACATAAAATAATGTTAAAACTTCAACATAAAATAAAACAAGAATGAAAAAATCTTAAATGATCCACTTCCTACATAGAACTCAAAACCCGAATCGAGGATTCCGACCCCTAGAAACTCATGAATGAGCTTGTGCATTACCACAAAACCTGTTGTTGGGACTCTGATGGATGAAGTATATTCTACCACATAGTGAGGAACTATAATCCTCTCATCACAATTTCTTGTTCAGACGATGCTGCCAACAGAACATCTCTATATGACCTAGACACCCACAACGATGGAACATATTCTGAGGGGTGTGCCATAATGGATTTTTGTTCCCTAAATGTCCACACTGATGGCAAACCATTTAATGGTCTGATGAACTGAATGCCAGAACCACAACATATGACACTTCAAAAACTAGTCCCACTAGCACACCCCACTCTTCATATGGTGAATCTTCATGAGAAATGGGATATACTTGATTTCTATCCATCTGCATGGTGGAGACTAACTCAGCAAGGAACAGCTCATCCACTAGCTTCTCAACATGACTCTCCATAGAAGGGAGGACTCAATCCTTGATTTCAGGATGAAGAAACTCGATTAAGAGAAAATTCTACATAAAATCCTATGATGCTACGTATAGAGAAAATGACACAATTTCCTTGAAATTGTTGACATATGTCTTCATTATCCGTTGTCCTTATTGAGTACCCATGATCTCTTCCCTTTTCTTTGCCATCACCTCTTCATGTATAAACCAACGGATGAAGAATAACTTAAATACATCCCACGTCATCCTATCATGTAGTAATGATAGGGGAAAAAAATCCAATTCATTCAGATCTGGACCGTCGAACTGACCCAAAACTGCACGCACTCTGACAGCATTGGTATTTCCCAATACCCTAATGACGCACTCGACCTCTTCACGCCACAATGATGCTTCTAACAAAACCTAATCACCATGAAGGATTTGAAATGTCTAAGAAGGACCAAAAACAGGTCATCAATAATCAAAAACATTGGGGACCTTTATGCGTGGCATTTTATGAACAACATAAAAAACAAAAACCCAAATTTGTTATCAAATGAAAGTATAATTTTATGTAACATCTTGATCCAAAATGAGAAGCTCAAAATCCAAAAAAAATACAAACACAACCCAAAATTCTCTTTTAATTTTAGCTTTCAACACCGCCTTCTTTCAAGGACCCTTTCCAAATACAAAACAAATTTTTAAACAAAAATCAATTTCAAAAATCAATTCCCTTTTTTAAAATCACTTCATAAAAACAAGTTCAAACATTTAATTCCAAGTACACGCCCATGTAATCCCATTAACTGATTCACATGTCTTTATATTCTTTCATTTATATTCACCAACACACACTTTCCATACATCCCCTCTCATTTTCAAACGTTCATAAAGAGTACATGAGGTTTCACCCAAACCATTTCTCTACCAATTCCAAGAAAACACCAGCTTTTTAGACCAAAATATTTTAGTTTTAAACCCCATTTATGCAATTTAAATCCATTTAATATAATTATTTATCTTTTTAGAAAAACATTATTTCATTTTAAAATTTTCACATACACCAACCAAAACCATGATAACATTGAACATGAATCAAACTACCATAGTGATGAACTAGTATTCATGCATAACCTGGAGACGTAGTAGTGGACCATACCCCATGTAAGAACCACAAATAGAAAGAACTTAAACTGTGTAACTAGACTCCACATGGGTCACTACTCCATGTGAAATCATGATGTAACATTGGATTTCTTCAATTGTGATCCCTCAATCTAAAACAAACTAGAACAAAACAATGACACAATTCCCGGACTACCCATGTCGACTCACAGTTAAAAAAAAGTAATGGTTCATGAAACCCTTCACATACCTACCTCTCGAGTCATGATAGTCCTAATATCCATCTACCAGAGACACCAAATAATAAGTGACTCCTTTGATCCCATTTTTTCACAATCCAACCTCGGTTGACCGTAAACAAGTCACCTGATTAGGTCTGTGACATGTCCTAATGTGCATTCCTAATCCCCAGAGGACATAAACTACTATAGATCATCAAAATTTTAATCTCTAGGAATGATTTGGCCCATGAAAAAAGGTAAATAGATAAACAAACAAATTATGAAGGAAATAAATACTAGAATCATATAGAAAAAGAAACTGCACATACCTCTGTGTGACCTTCCAAGTAACCACCCAACCAAAGATTGGCCTTGCTCCAACAATGTGTAACTCATCCCAGAAAACATGAGAAAAGGAAACCCACAACTGAAATGATTAAAATAGGTATGAGCATTAAAAAGGGTCAGTAGGTTTTCCAAGTTAAACCACATAATCCAACATCTCCTTTCCTAAAACCATCCATTAACATGAGTTTGGAATACTAATAAAAAACTAATGTTTTAAAATATTAAAATAAGAAACATGTTTTTCTCATTTAAAAATACAACACATGAAACATACAATATCCAAAATCATTTTCCTTTTTATAATCTAAACTCAAAACAAAATATACCAAATCTGGGCTAAAGTAGAATAGGTAAACAATTCAAGATGGAAATAAACTAGTATAATTGAATGTAAACAAGTAATGAAAATAATCCATTACCCATGGGTGATCGTAAACATTCCTAGAAGACCCCGGGATGTACTAAGTTCAGAACCACCTACCGGAAGATGTTGAAGCTTATATGTCTATTACAAACTGATCAACCTATAACTGACCAATCTAGTAGCAAATCACTCCAGGCCTAACAACCAATCCAGGGGGTACCAACCCGACTAATCACGGTTGATTAGAAACTGTCACTCGATCGTCTAAAAGACACCAACGAACCCATGGTGTTTATAATAATATTGTCTATATAGTAGGCCCTCGCACATGTGACTCATCTCACTGCACTTTCCTAACCCAAACAAACACACTCCATACGAAAACCAATAAGTGATTTCCCCCTATAAATAAGACCCAAAAATATATATACTTCATATCCAAAAATGATCTAACCAGGCCATCATTCCATTTTATCATTAATACCATTTCATACCTCTTAAAAAATATTAACGTTTGTAAATGGTCATATAGTTATCAAAATGAAATCCATTTAAAGAATCCACACAAACAATACACAAAATCTGAATGTGTCCAATGGGCTATCACATCACATACATGTCAAAACCCTTTTTATACAAACATTTAAAACTCCGACTAGAAACACAAAATTTTCCAATCCACATCCTTTAATACAATCTTAGTCAACTATATCATTTATGTTCAAATTTCCAAACGGTCCCTTGGATACCAAACACACCCAAATATTTCATATTTTTTAAATGGACCCTTATCCTTTACAGACACACACAAAATCATTTTTGGAGGAAAAATGGTCCAAATCTCTGAGTAGTAAATTTTACATTATTTAATGGAACCACACCAAAGACCAAACCGCATTTAAGAAAACAAGAATTATTCAGAAAACCAAGTATTTAATGAAACACCATTTTAATGGTACCATTATCATTTGGGAGTATATCCATGTGTGATCCTATTGCACCCATGGATGTGCCATCATCTAATGGAACAATTAAAAACCAAGGAGATATTTCATATCCATTTCAACCAAACACCAACTGCTTTAAAATCCAAACAAATTGTTCACCTCAATTATGAAAAACATGAATTCCCCCCTTAAAATATTTAAACCCCTCCCAAAACATTTTAACACACATTCCAATATATAATGTTACCTATATTTACACACCAAACCAATTTTGAACAATAAAATTCTATTGTAACATAATAATGGATAAAATTTTATAAAATCCCTCAATTTTCACATTATATGTGCAATGACATTTTATCCAATATTTTGGGTTCATAAACACATAAAACAATTTATTGAAACAAGAATTATCAAAATTGAAATCCACATACCAAAAAATTATGAAATCACAAATGGGAATCAATTAGACTCCTTTCACATTAGTTTAGATAAGAATACCTAAGAAACACACTAAAGCGGCTATTTTAACAACTTCTAACAACAACAAAAATCATAGAAGACCATTTTAGAGAACAATAATGTTTTGATTCAGAAAAAATATATAATTTTTAGAATGAAAATGTCCAAGGAAAAATTAGAAAGGGAAAAACTAGAATTTTATTATATCTAATCAAGCATAGATGTGACGAAAACATAATGGAAGGAATAACAATCCATTATGGACTGAATGTGCATGCTTAATAGCGAATAAAGAAAATGAATCATAACTCGCAGAATTAAGATTCATAAAAAACAAATAAAACGTCAAAAATAGAATAAAAAATACAAAATGGATCAAAGGGGTTCGGTGCACTACTGGAATGAGAAAAAGGATGAGTGAGAGGGTATGTTGGTGCAGCGAAGCTAGTACAGTGAGGATGATGGGGTCTGCAGCAAGGAGGATTGGCTGGTCAGAAGGGAAAGGATGGTTGTTGTGAAATTGGCCTAAGAAAATGAGGGTAGGGGACCGAAATGGTGGATGGGAGCCGGCCGGAGTGGTTGGGGTGTGAGGAAAGGATGGAAAGTGAGGTCCAGCATGAGGGAGAGTTGTTCGGGACCTACCGAGGATGAGGTTGGCTGACTGGGGCGGCTGGGTAAGGGGATCGTAGTCACGCTGGAGGAGAAGGATATAGAGGGTGACGTGAGGGTGAGGTGGAGGGGAGACAGGGGAGAAGGGAAAGGGGAGGTGGGGGCATGAAGGGTGGACAAACGAGGACACCTAGATAGGAGAGCGAAGGGGAACCAGGGGGCGTTGTTTCACACCAAAGGTAACAAGAAGTGGGGTGAGCCGGGTACTCCTTTGGTTTTTTTCATTTTATCTTATAAAAATAATAATAAAACCAAATACACTAATAATAATAATAATAATACCAAAAAAATTTATAATAAAAAAACAACAAAATAATAATAATAACAATAAAATTTAAAAATAAAAATAATAATAAAATTAACAATATTAATATAATTTTAAAGAAAACATTTAAAATAATATTAATACATATATTTATAATGAAATCACCAATTACGTTAATGATAAAAATAATAAATTTATTCAAAAAACAAACATCCCAGAAATAATAATAATAATAGCTTATTAATAATATAATTATTAATTACATAATAACATTATTATTATTATAATTTAAAAAATTAACTCAATTTATTTATATAAAACATTATTTATTTTAATCATTAGACATTTTTGTAGGCACCGGGGCTGACCGCACAGCTACGGCCCACTGTACGGTGACCGTGCATGGTCTGAAACCCATTAAAATTGTTAAACAAAACAAAATTTAAAGTAGAACTTCGCCAGACCTTGGCCTGAGAACTTGAATCCAATAAATAATAAAATAAAAATTAATTTAAAAAGATTGGGGTGAAAATGTATGTCATGAAAAAATATTATTCTCCCACTATCTCATATGGATTTTTTTCTTGTACATAATATTGTTTATCATGAGCTTGAACTTCATCAAATTCAATCTTGATCCCATTAATTACATGGGAAATATGGTCCCTTTCATGAAATATGGTTTCTCATTCAACAATTAATTTTATATTTGATGGTTTATATAAGTTATATAATTTAGATTCCATAGGATATCATATAAAATAAACCTAGTGCTTCAATTTGTTAGCTATTTGTCAAGAAAAAATTCATCAAGGTACCTTTATATTTGTTTAGGTTGATTCTGGTTTTTAAAAAAATAATGTTAAAAAGATCAGTTGTGGTGTTCTATAATGATTATTTTTTTGGTATATTAAATATACCTTAATATATAGTAATGTATTCTTTATAATTAGTATTAAATGTTGTGGGAACACGGTGGAACTGTTTCCCAACGTTTCCAAATTTTTGGGGTCCAATATTTTGAGGTCAGAAAATGGGGTTTTTGAAAATTAAATTATTTTCAAATAAATATAAAAGATTTTTTATAATGGTGATTTTGTTTTGAATAGTTATATGAAATTGATGATTTGGGGTTGCCACATCCAAATATCTAAAATGGTATTGTTACGTGAATGTTTTATAATTGTTCAAAATTCATATTCTCATGGAACATGAAGAGATATGTGCCCCAAAAAAATAGAGATGGTGTTGTGTTCCCAATTCAATATCAAAATGTAAAGTTTACTGATTAAATGATGATTCATTCACTGTGGAAATGATTCTAGGATGTTGTGCACAAGGTTAACCATGTCTATAAATTGGCATATACCCCTCTCATTTCAAGAGATCAACCCTCAGATAATATCTTGGCTCTGAATCCTACAATAGTTTAACAAATCCATCTCTTATATGAAATAGTTATTATTTGTGTGTAAAAGTGGGACATGATTCTATAAGACAAAATAAGTTCCTCATAAATTAATCTTTTTGTACAATTGGAGTTCCATAACAAAATAAAAATGTTTCAAGTAATATGGTAGAGTTGTGCAAAAGTTATGTAAAGGTTAAATGAAAACCAATGTTGTGAAAACCTATAAGGATTTGAAAATTAATTCTTTGGTAAATAGGTATTAATCAAGTGGTTGAAGGTGGAACCTAATAATTATCTAAATAAGTTGTCATACTAATTGATTCAGATGAAAAAAGGAATAATCATCTAAAGGATGCGGGTGCACACTATAGTTGAGAGAGTAATGATATTTCAAATTTGTGATAGTTGTAAACCAATAGGGATAGTGGTTCCACTCTATAATTTTTAAAAGTAGTTTAACTTATTGTATTTAGTAGATAAGATCAATTCCTTTTAATCTCTTTAAACATATCCCACTGAGGGAGAACAAAGTAAAATTGTTTTGTCTCATGGATGATTTCATTTCATTCCATACATTTCAATGGGAATGGAATAAAATAGATTTTTTTATAATAAAATAATATTCGAAAAATAAAATAGTTTAAATATTTCATAATGTAATTCACCCCCTTGTCTGATTGTATTTAACAAAGTTGAGAGAACAATCGGCATCAGATAAAAAGTATAATTTTAGAGAATAACTCTAAGGGGATTCAATAAAGGTTTTCAATCATAAATGGATTCCAATACATGATGAAAAAAATAAATTATGGAATAATCCAAAGAAAAAATACTTATTATCTTTAGGAGTATATGTATTTACAATAGTAATGCAAGTTATTTTTTCTAGTGTGGAAAGTGGTGCTTTATCAGAATCTAGACGAAGGTAGTTGGATGTTGATGCCCATAGAATAAATTTTTTTAGGGGATCCCCATCACATTAAATATTTATAATGGTGATGTTTTGTAATTCATCTCATCTTATATGCAAAATAATACTTAATAATTATGTGGGAAACTAAAAAGGTAGAGAAAAAAAGTTACAGGTTCTATGGTATAAGTCTGAGGATCTGATAATTCACCCAAATGACTCAATAGATTCTTTCATTGATCAGGTTTTTATTATTGTGTCAGAAATCTGTGGTCTCAGAGAAATTATTGATGATGTAAATATGGTTAATTGAGTCTTAATATGACTTCCACATTGATTCATTCCAAAAGTTTCTATTCTGAATGAAAATGATCCAAAGGAGTTGACATTAAATATTTTAAATATTAATCTTGTTGCATTAGAGATGATAAATGATTATAACGAGTCTATGGAAAATGGTATGTCCAAATAGATGGAATTCAAGAACATAAAAATGATGGAAATTAATAATGCAGAAGAATAATTAGAAGTGAATGGTGAGGTTATTCTATTCTTTTTCTCAAATCTAGAATGAGAAAAATGAGATTTCAAAGGGAAGATCCCACTTTTATGATTTTGATTTTTAAAGGATAGACCCTAAGCAGAAAGTTTCCCTAATATGATTATATATGATGATGATGATGATGATTTATTTGAAATTCAAATGAAAAATACCTCATCCTATGTGAAAGGGAATGAAAATTTCTAAAATAAATTTCTTCAGAGAGAATAGTCTTATATAACAAGAAAATGAATTTTCATAATAATTTGAGAATTAAATGATGGTGAAATAAAGGTTTTGGGTATAAAATTATATGTTGGTAGTAATAGGTAGCTCACCAGAAAGGTTAAAATGGACAATGTTGAAGATTTTTATGGAGGGATAGAATCTCAATGAGAAATTAGAAGCTTCTATTGAAGATATAGATGTTTAGAGAGCCAAACCAAAAAAAATAAAAATAAATTTTTTCCAGATTCAATGTGTTATATAAAGATCTATTAAGATTTGAAGTATGAGTTGAAGGAAGAAATTAAAAATACCAACTCGTCAGCACTAGAGAACTCAGAAAAGTTTGTTGACTAAAAGATAAAATTTAAAGAATAGAAAATAGTGATTGTTTGTTCGAGTATAATAGAAAAACATCAAATCAAACATATTGATGAAATTTAATAAGAATCTATAAACAAAAAAATAAATTAGATGATCCAAAGGGACTCTTTTCTCATGGAATAAAATTTGGAAATAAAATCACTCAGGAGACATAAAATATGTACATAGAGTATAGAGGTATAATAAGATAGATGTAGTAGTCAAATCTAAATGACAAGGATGGTATGGGGCCTAATCACAAACATAATGCTGTTGTGATTGATGTGAGACTACAAGCGGCCACTTTAATGTTGAAAATTTATTTGGGTATCATTTTAAATCAGTAGACTTATAGAAACCAGGAAACAATTGGTCCAATAGTAAGGTATAGTAATACACCACGTATCAGGTGTTATTACGGTGTAAGGATGTCACATTCTAAAAAATTTATCTCCCATAGCCAAAAGATACAGAATGGAACAAGAGAAAGAATTTAGCCACATAGAGTCAATTTTTCATAGAATTATTTTTATGGTCTCTATTTCTATTGTGGAGGAATCATATATCGGGCCAAATATTTATCTTCAACAATATAGATGAATGTAAAGAGGTATAATGAAAGTGTTAATAATTAGTAGCTCAATGAATCATCGAATGGGATGAAAATACATAATCAAATTTTATCTCTACAAGATCAAGTTATTTCATCATTCCATGAGGATGATCAAGATTACAATTCCACAATGGGTATTAATTTAATGTCGTGGATTAAAACTGAAAAAAGATGAGTAGTAAGTGGTTGGGGATATTTATATTAAAAAATTATATTGTGTTGGTGGATGGTTCCATGATAGTGGATTCACATCCAATATGAAATGAAATAAAGATCATGTTGTAAGAGTCAAATATGACATGGAATGTATTTTCAAATTTAGAAATTATGAATGTCAGGATATTTTTTTCTCGAGAGATGAAAAAATATGGGGGAAAAGATATGAGATGTGCTGATGTCTTGGATATTAAAGGTATTACTCCCAACATTCAAGGTAATATTCAGCTATGTGACTCTACCCATGCTATAATAATTAACCTAATATTTTTTATCTTATAAGGAAAATATCATACAACTATTTTACATGGAAATTTAATTATAAGAAATCTCAACCATTTGTGTGGTGAAGATGATATGTTCTTTCTATCTTGAGAAAAAAATTAGTTGTGGCATAAACATCTTTTCTATCGATGTCAAACATCCCTAGAATATTTGATTAAATATCATAAAACATGTGATATCCCTCTAATATAATGGGATATTACTCAAACATGTTATGCTTTTCAAAAAGGGAATATTTTTAGAAAGGAATTCAACTAGAAAGATCAAAAGTGAACCAGAGTGATTTAATTGGTTCCTAAATATGTGTGTGGACCTATCTCACCAATATCCATTAATTAGAATAGGTATTGTGTTCTTTTAATTAATCATTTTTTAGGATGATTTGGTTTTTTTAATTTCCCAAAAGATTGATTTTTTCAGTTGAATAGAAAATATCAAAGGTAATTTGAAAGTATTCTTGGACATATTATTATGGTGTTTCTTACTAATAATGGTGTGGAGTTCATAAACATCCAAGTGAAAGATAATCTTGAGAAACATAGGATAAGGCATCATGTTTTGGTTGTGATAACTCCTTAATAAAAAAACTAGTTGATTGGAAAAATTAGAACGTCAAAAATAAGGATGTAATAGGGTTTTTTAAAAATGACCTTCCAAAAACATTCTAGAAGGAAGCTATATTAACATCAGTCAAAATATCCAATAATACATTATTTGGTTTCAAATAAGAGAATACTTCTTATATGTTTTGGTATGAAAAAAATCCAACATTGAAATAATTTCCAATATTTGTAAGTAAATGTTTTTTCTCAATAAGGAGAAACACATTAAATTTGAATCTTATTTAAATTAAGGGATATTCTGGGGATATATAAGAAAACTATAATCATATAAATGTTTTGATTAGAGGTTGGGAAAAGTACTCGAAAGAAATTATGTCACTATAGTTGAGAATGAACAAAATCTTAAACAACACAATGAATAGTTCCTATATTACATTGATGAGTATATAAGCAACAAAGTGGGAGCATAAGTGAAAAAATTGATTTAGAAGAATATAATGAAGATGGGAATAAAAAAGTAATATCTATTTTTTAATTTAATATGAAAAGTCAAGATAAAATTGAGAGAAAAAATTTCATTGATGATATGGAAGCACTGATTTAAACATGGAAAATGAAATCTTTACAATAGAAAAATTTTATTTCTCAGGTAGAAAACAATTGTTTTCATGAACCAACTAGAGATGAAAACTAGTTTTAGGATATGAATGAGGAGCTTGACCAAATTAAAAAATATCATATATGGGAGATTTTTTTTAGACCAACCGATAAGAATGTCATCAAGACCAAATAGGTCTTTCTCAATAATATAAATAAAGAAGAAAAATGATTTGAAAGAAAGCACGACTAGTGTGGAAAGGGTACTCCCATATAGTTGGAATAGATGTTGATGAAGCATTTTCACTTTTTGAGAAGATGGACGCAATCAGATTATTTGACAGATGGGAAAATAATGATCAAAAGTATTATATTTGGAGGTCAGGTCATCGTTTCTGAATGAGGATCTTGAAGAATAAGTGTCTATCGAGAAGCCGAATTGTCTTGTAATTCATGGAGATGAGAACATAGTTTATCAAATGAGGTAGGATCTATATGTGTTGAAGAAAGAACATAGATCTTAGTATTCATGAATTGATTAGTCACAAAAAATATAAATTTTTGCTATGTTTGATTCAATTAAAATATCTATTTCTACGATGAAATTAATCAATAGTTGATGGTGTTGGTTTATGTTGACAACTTAATATTTTGTAGATTGGATTAATCAAAATGAAAATTGTACAAATAATTTATTAAATGTGAATTAAAAATGTCAATGATTTGTGAATGGATATTTTTAATTTTTTTATTGGTGACACAAGGAAGGAATGAGACATTCATTTCCCAATAAAAATATCATGGGGATGTATTTAGAATATTTAAAATGGATAATTCTAAAAATATGTAGACTCTTTTTTCTACCTAAATGAAACTATCATTGATAAAAAAGGCTATGTAGTCAATGTCATAATATATCATCAGGTTTTTGGAATTCTATTTTACATGACAACAAAATGACCTAAATTTTTTTTGGCACATGCCAAGAAGCATAGTATTATTTTATTCCCAAAAAAGGAACTTAGATGACGTAAAAAAATAATATATTTTTATATCATGGACATGGTGGATTTCAGTCTTTTATACAATGAGAAATACCAGGAAGAGGTATTGGTCTATAAGATTTAGATTAGGAAATATAAACAGATAATATAAAATCAATTTTAGGTGGTGCATTGTATCTTAAAGTATTGTGTATTTCAAATTTAATCAAGAAATAATATTTCATTTTATAGGGAACTTTGGAAGCAAAATATATTAAGGCTACTCAAGAATTCATGTAGTTATTAGAGATGAAGCAATAGCTTGATGAAATGGGATTTGAAGTGATGTCTCATATTAGAATCCACTGTGATAATTCAAGTTCTATAAATATTGTAAAAAATCTATTCCATTACACTAGGACTAAGAACATTGAAATCATGTATCATTTTAACAAGGTGAAGGTGGATGATGGGGTTTTGATGTTGAAGTACGTGCCTAGAGAACAATAATTTTCCAACATTCTAATAAAGGGTTTTCCCAAAGATGTATTTGATTCAAATTAGATGGCTCTTGGAGTTCCTTTGACTCCCCACACTTGAAATAATATCAATGTGGGACCCTCCATCCCCAAGGTATGATGTGTTTCTCCACTGTGTGATGCTTTGTGTTATGTACCCTATTACAGAACAAAAGGAGTGACCTTTGGGATTATTGACAATAGTGATAAGTCGTGGTAATAAAATGGGGGGGGGGGGATGTCTTAATAAATACAATGGGAGAAGCTGGTATGGTGAGTAGTTATGTAAGGGTAGTTTCAATCTAACGATGATGAAGTAGCACATTAAATGAAGAAAAAACTTGAGTGAAGTTATTGATGAAATAAATTTACAACACATATATATGAATAGTGGTGTATAATTGAGATCCTCATTTAGTTTTAAAATTGGTATCAAGAAAGTTTCATCAAGTGGTATAAAAAAATAAGTGATTAATTGATAATCTTTATAAGATACACTTGTTTCTCATGTTGAGGAAGTCTTATGTGGGATTAAAGAGTGTGTTTGCTAAACCATTGATCACTATTTAGGTTGACAAGAAGAAAATCCTTTTATATGATAGAATATTATTTAACATGGTATCAATGACTTAAGAGTTTTCAACAAAACCAAAGGGTGAGATTGTTGGGGAAAATACCTCAATGTGACATTGTAGTGTTTTTAGGATGATTTTGTTTTTTGTAATTGAATGTTGACATGATCAGTTGTGGATTTCTAGCAGTATTTTTAACTAGGTATGTTAAAAATGCATCAAAAAAAGAAATGGATACTCTATAAGAAATAAAAAAAGATACATATACAAGTTGGAACCATTTCCTAGTGTTTGACAAATTTTGGTGATCTTAAATTTGGAGGATTGAAAATGGTGTTCTTGTAAAAGGAATTAGTTTCCAATATATGTAAAATGTTTTTCTCGAAGGTGAATTTGTTTCTAGAAATTAAATGTGAGTGAATATTTGCGACTGTCTCATCAAAATTTGGTAAATGGTGGTGTTTTGTGAGTGTTCTAAAACTATGATAATATTTGAGTTTTGAGACATAGGATGAGTTGTGTGCATCCATGAAATAGATATTGTGTTTTGAGAAAATAGAAACATCAAAATGTATGCTTAGTGATTCAAGGAAGTTACATGCATAGTGTAAGTCATATAAGTTTGTCGTGTGAAAGGTCGGTCGTGTCTATAAATAGGTAGAAACCCCCTCGTTTCATTAGCTCAACCCATATATAATATCAAGGTTCTGAATCTTGTAAGAGATTCATGAAGATATTTCTTATTTACAACAATTATTAGATGTTAATAGAAAAGGGACTTATTACTGTAGTACCAAAGGAGTTCTGCAAAATCCAAAGTTGTGTGTAAGTTGGAGTTTTATGAAAAAAATATAGATCTTGAACACATGTTAGTATAGTTACATTAATTCCATATAAAATTTGTGTGATATCAAAATTTGAGAGAACCATTAAGTATTTTCATAGTAATTCTATGGTAAATGGATATTAATCACATAGATAAATGTGGAACATATTAATCCACTAAAAAGGTATAATACTAATGGATTATAATAATCAAAATAAGAATATGTTGAAGGATTAGTGAGGACACATAAGTTGAGAGATCAATGGGCTTTCAAATTTTGATTGGTTGTAAACATGGAGGTATAGTGAATCCACACTTGACTTTGGGACATCAGTGCACATTAGTGGATTTGGTACATAAGAATATTTCCTTTGTATGCCCCTTGGACATATCCCAATGATGGTGAATCACGTAAAATTTTACTATATTGTATATTCTTTCATTTTTTTCTCATAAATTTATAAGGTAAAGGAAGAGAATATAATATTTATTAAGACTAAAATAATATCCAAAGGGTAAATTTTTTTAATTTTTCATACCCAAATTCAACCCCCTCCCTTATGGTATTTAACCTAGTCGGTATAACTATCTTCATTATGTATTACCTTGAAAAATGCCACACATCTCCAAACATTTATATATCATACAGTGGGTTTATTTCTATACCACAAATCATAAGTAGTATCATCTAGGACCTTATTTGGTACTCATTTTAGCGTACATTACTCTTTTTTTAGTGTATATACCAAAAATAATAAAGGTATATTTTTATGAATCATCATTGATTTAGACATTTATGGAACGTTTTATCCCCCCTTTTACTTATCTCATTCCATTAAGGTGTATAAGGAGGACTGTGTCTGGAGACAATCTTATACTGTTTTAAGTGATCACTTAATACTATGTTAAAATATACACAATCATAGTTAGAGCAGAGTTTCTTAATCTTTTTACTAATCTGTTTTTATACATTATTTAGAAATTCCAAAGGTTAGTAAAAGGAATAAATTGTATAAATCATTATGTATATATATCAATATATATTAAATTAATTGGTAAAAGTAATAAAGTTAAAATATCAATCCCTTTAATTTACATAAAATGGACCTCATGCAACATCATGAATCAATTTTAGAATCTTTTATTGAACATTAAAATTTCTCATTATATGATTCTTTGTTAATTTCTCCTGATAATCATTTTTGACATATATCTAAGTCTTTTAACATAGTAGAGTCTATATACCACTCTTTGTGTAGTTTATTTAAATGATTTTCATTTACATGACAAACCATGAATTGTTTTAGAATGGTATGATAAAAGTCATGATTTATATATTTTCTAGGGATTTACAAAAGATTTTTTTAATGTTAAATTATATATAAACCATTGTTAAGACATATCATAATATAAAATATTTCTTCCATATAAAACAAAAAATATTTATTTGTAAACACGAAAAAATCCTATAGTATACACAAATGTCACTAGCATAACATTTTTTATTAATAAGAGGTACAGAACAATAGTTTTTTAATAAAAAAATATAAATAGAAAAATAAATAAGAGAATCCAAAAATATTAATTATGCCATTACTACTTTATTTTTCTCAAATATCTTACCCACCTTTTGTGATCTTCCTAGTTTTTTTTAATGTATTCAATACAAATGTGTGAACTATATGCTATATCCAATAATAAAATATTAGGAACATATATATTTATTTCAATGAAAAATATACTATAAATATATGCATCACTATCCTTATTCATTCTAGACACAACATGTATTTTCTAGAGTCTTTTCTATTCACATGCATATCAGATATCATTTTGGTCATTTCTCTCCCCCTGTCTCTTTGAATTCAGGTATGGATGGTGAATTGGTGTCTTTCACATTGCATTATACATCAAACCCTTTTCATTTCCCTTAATTTTCTTATTAAGTATAATATTTTAATGTGTTTTCATTATTTATACCATTTTCTTCCTTGTAAATCATTGATGAAAATTACTAAGATACATATTTATGATATTCATATTAATGTTAATAATTAAGGTAAATAAGATATACGGTAAAAATATGTGTATGATATTTTTTACTAGATATTTATTTATTTTTACCCTAGGGACTTCAGTCACTCAATGAACCAAATCATATTATGAAAATGAGATTATGATTAGTTCACATCTCCATGATTTTCAAAAAAAAAGAGTGCGATATATCACATATTGTGTTTACCACACTATTTCATAATACAATTAATATATATTAGAAATCATATTGTATTCATCTGTGTCCTTATGAATTTTATGAAATTCATTGAACATGAAAGATAGCATGATGAATTTGATATGATTCTTTCATTCTCGCTCACTGAGAGGGATCATTTGGAAATTTGGACTCCAACACAAATCGCATACTTTAATGGTATAATTCTATACACATGCTATAA
The DNA here is from genome assembly GCA_963277665.1 of Viscum album. Taxonomy (NCBI): domain Eukaryota; kingdom Viridiplantae; phylum Streptophyta; class Magnoliopsida; order Santalales; family Viscaceae; genus Viscum; species Viscum album. Next base: position 268,260,377 of record OY728142.1, on the reverse strand, counting down.
CATTCTTATATTTTCATTCAGTTTGGACATTTTCCTCAACTGATTTCGATGAAAATAGTAGTGAGTTAGTTTTATTTATTTCCTTTTTGATCTGGTGAAAATTAATTTTAGCACATTAATAATTTTTCAGTATTACCCACAAGAAAAAGAATTATTATTTTATTAATATTAAATGATTCACATGATTTTATCAAATCCTTGTATCCCTTAACTATTGTATTTATGGTATTTCTTATATTGAATATTTTGGTGAAAAATATCCTTTAACACATCTCCTCATAGACTACTATATGGATACATACTACTAAGAGGGTTTTAAAATGGGATTCTAGATAGAAAGCAACATTAAATCACATATCTCTAATTTGTTGATGGAGTCTCGTATCTTTTAAATATGTTAACATGGATTTACTCAACTCTTTTCCTCATAAGTTAAAACAAACAATATTTGGATATTACATTGATGAATTCATTAATTATGTCAATCCATTACTCACATAAGGACCGATAATGGTTAGAGGCATTCCCAACAATGCATGATGATCACCTTTTAAATATTTTTTTGTTTAAATTCAAGTGATGGAAGGCTTTGACGTAATATTACTTAGAAACATTCTCTTATTTTTTATGTTGAATGAAATATGGTTCTATTTATTATTCTTTTCACTATGTGACTACACTCATAAATTAAACATGTATCAATAGAACAATATTAATCCTGGTTTAATTCATTTTATGTATGCATGGTGGTTTATTATTCAATGTCATTTTGTATAAATGATAAATACACACAAAAAAATAAACCATGCATACGATAAAATAATATACATGATCATGACATGTTTCTACTGGTGAATCTATCTTGTTGATTATGCGTCAACAGAGACCCTTGAGGAAACAACATTTGTTAAATCCAACTCAATCTGTAGCGCTCACCATGTCGAATTCATATAACTCTTATTTGGTCCTTCTCTAATCCCTAATATAGATTATGTCTCCATAATCAATAGGATTATACTATAATAATCAGGAATAATAGAGATGTGTTCATGGATGTAAGATACAAATTAATTCTATTTTCAAAGGATATTTAGGCCCATATACATATAATGGGATCAAGGGATTTTACACATATCATCATTTATTAAGTAATTAATACAAATATGTAACATTATATGAATTATATAAATAATTGATAACATGAGAAAAATATTATGTAATATAGCACATAATCAGTCGACATGTGTTATGCATTCATAAAAAAAATTCCATAAAATTCAATTTGATGGAATTAGTTAAGAATATAAATAAACAGGGATAATTTTCATTCAAAATTTATGATCCTAATATCCCAAAAATCTATTTTATTAAATTTTGTAATATTTATAATTATTATATGATTTATTGTAATTGTTTATAAGATCTTTTGGGTCTATAAAGGCCCTATGAGTGATTTTTAGATCCTTCCAGGCCTTGATGGACCATGCAGGTTGTCCAGGACCTAACATGTCTGTTGGATCGAAATGGATATGTGATGAAACAAATACAAGAGGGGGTGAATTTTTTATTTAAGAAATTTCTATTAAATCATTTACGGTTATTAGTAAAATATAACTAAAACAATTCACAAATCCTCTTATAATAGAAAACAAATGATCAAACTGGCTCTCGGTCTGATGATTTAATATAATACCAATGGTTATAAAACAATTGTATTCAAATTGAATAAAAATACTAGAGTAATAAAAAATTTATAATATTATACCATATAGAGTATAAAATCAATACTAACAGTATAAGTTGTAATTAAAACAATAACAAAATAAAACAAATAGAAAGAAAAAATAAAAGCATTCTCTTTCTATTACAATAAGTAGCGGAAAAGAAAAAGGTGTTACTATTAATTTATCCCAATGAGTAGGTTATCCTTTCACCTAGGATAATAGGTTTGTCTCACCAAAACCAGTAATCCATCAATATGATGATCGACATGTCCATCTTACTATCCCTGCAAGCCCTTGATTTTACAGATAAACAACACCTCTACCTTAACACATGAAATCCCTCGATATGAAGATCGATCGCATTGTCTTCCTATCCCTGGAATCCATTGATCGTAATCTCCTGATCGGATGCATAAAGAAAAAAATCACTTATAGTTATAAAAATTCTACGAATGATTCTTTCACATTTTGTAATTTCATGGCATTCACAAGAAGTAAGAGAGAAGTCACAGAATATTTCTCTAGAACTTGGAAGTAGCTGAGTATGTTTTTTTTCCTCAGCTTCAAATGACCTCATATTTATAGGCCTCAAGTTCCTACAGTCATATTTTCTCTAACAGCCATATTTTTTCGGAAAACTCGTGGGGACATGGACATCGGGAATTGTAACGGTCATGTTGAAATAGAAATAATAACATCATTTTGATTTGATTATAACTAACTCCATGACATCATTTTGGTTAAAAAGGATATACAAAAATGATAACATGAGTTTGATTGATACTGAACATGTGTTTTGATGAATGAATAAAATCATGCATGTGATTAAAGTAAAACATGATTATAATTTATATTACTCAGAACAATGTATTGATATGATGAAAACTGAGTACGATGCACAATGTTAGTATGATGAACATCGTTAGTGTGATACAAAAGTAAGTATGATATACATTTTCAATATGATAGATAGATTTAGTATGATAGAATGAGTCACTAAGATAGACATAGTCAGTACGATAGACAGAAATTCCTATATTCAAAGTATGTCCTTTATTTGGGATATGATTATAAAGAGATTTGTGATTTCTAAAATAAAAGGCCTAAAATTAAAAAGAGGACTTTTTACTTAACAATCTCTCCCTTTTTGGAAAGAACAAGAAAATGTAAAACTAGAAATAAAAAAATATCTCCCCCTGAGATATGAAAATTATTCTGAATGAATTAATGAAAACAACTGACTCCCCCTTATGTTTATAATTTCATAAGTGTTGTATTCATAGAGATTTTCTATGATTTAGATTTATTAAATGTGAGTCTAAAAATTCTCCCCATTTGTAAAAATTTAGTCCCTCATTTTTAAAACATTCCCCCCATTTCTGATTTAAAAAAATATATTGGGTCATATTGGGTCTCCTAAAAAGGATGGAAAGAATCAAATTGAAAAACAATGGAAATAAAAATCATAATACTCATTGAATTGTCAAAATTCTATATAATTTCAAATGAAAATCACGAAATAAGGATACAGAAAAATATTCATTTGTTTTCTCTTTCTTTTTCATTTTTGATCAAGTCAGGGAGAATGGCCTTCATCTTCTTAATTTATTTCTTATCCTTTGAGATTGAAACTTCTTATGTATTTAGAATCATTTATTGGTCTACAAAATTTTAATCCCATTTTTTGATGGTCTCTTCTTGAATTCTGATCACATATTAAAGAGTATCAATATTTTGATAAATATTCTTATTTTATTTAGACAAAAAAGTGTTTTGTTTCTTTAAAAAAACTAATTCTTCTTTGAAAGGTGAAACCATCAAAAATTTTGACTGGAAATTAGTAAACCTTTCTGGCACTTATTTCATTGAAAGAGTATCATCACCATGAGTTTTCTTAATCTGATTAAGCCTTTCAATTGTTTCTTTATCAAGATTATTTAAAGCAATAAAAATATCATTTGAAGGAATCTATATGTATTCAATTGATTCCTCATGTACATTAACTGAGATATCTTTTTTGTATGACCATTTGGCCATTTGGTTACAAGCCTTCTTATGAGCCACATAACTATCACTCAAAACATTTAAATCGACCTCAATTATCATTACTCTCTTTTTGAGTTTTCTTTCAAGACCAAATCTCTCCATTTTATTCTTTTAAATGTGATGTTATTAATATTTTTATGACTTATTATATTCCCCCTTTACTTATTTTATATGAAATGTGCATAATTTGTGTGAAATATTAATGTTTTAATATAAAGTATAATATTTGAGCAATTTTAGAAGTAGTCCAATTGAGCTAGTTTAATGTTTTAATTATAAATGTCACTATACTGATCCAAATTGTGTGGTTCTTGTTTTTTAGGATTTTCATTTCAATATACAACATTTCATTAGAAGAAACCAGGATCCAATTCTGCCATTTGAAGGGTCATATGGTCCTCACAAACAAGACCAAAGAATCTGTGAACAAACTGGACCAGCCGTGAAGATTGACTTACTGGGCTCAATAGAGAAGTCCAAAAACATTAACTCTCCACCATAATTCCAGGGACACTACATGACATCTTTGATAAAAATTTCATGTCCCAAATCCAACTACAAGGGGCCCAAATGAAGCTTTGAAGTCCAGCCCACCATTCTGTCCGAGAATTAAAATCAGTATACTATTCATGACATATCTCGTGATGTAAGCATCAAATCGAGCTGATATTTTTCCGTGGGAAATAGGGGATATAGGTGGCCGACTTTGTTGAATAAGTCATTCGGATATGAAGGCATCTACCTGTTCAACAATCCATTCACATTTTGTCCATCGAAAACGCATGGATAGAAATGGACAGTTTACCTTTGTTTAATAAAACATCCATATCTTTGGCTCCACTTGTCCAAATGCCTCCATATGTTGACAGTATTCATACAAGTTTATTATCTACAACTTTAAAGAAGGAGATATTTGGAGATTCGGCTATCTGAATAGCCAAATTGGCAATGCAAGTGGAGGGACAAATTAGGAATGTAAACAGTCCACTCCTTGGGCTATAAATACTCTCCCCTTCTCTCCATGAGAGGGGTTGGCATTTCAGAAGAGAGGACATCATATTGGTACGACCAAAGCCTTTCCAAAGGCTTGGGAGGACCTTCCATACTCAATTGTTTACTTGAGAGACCTTTCCTCCTCTCTTTGTTTTCACTTTCTTTTGTGTTCTTCATTTTTGTAATCTTGTAATTCTCTCTCTTTGTAATTCTGTTTTAATGCAAGTTACTTCTTCAATATCTCTTATTATCATCCACCATATGTAGTTTAATATTTATGTTCTTAAAATAGTATAAATTCAGTTGAATCCCCTTCCCTTCATTTTCTTCCTCATTCAATCGAAAATCTGTTTTTAATTATCATCATCGTTCGTGTGTGTGTGTGTCAACGTACCACTTTTTTGTAATCCCTTTATTTTTCTTCTATTCATAATTTATCATCATAATTATTTTAACCAGAATATTAAACATCCAAATGTCTGAATAAATCTTTCATTGGGGTGAGTTATAATTCGGGGATGTTAAGTGATTGAGAGTTTTGCTCGATGTGTATTCTTTAAATTAATATTGTGTATGTTAAACTTAATATGTCATAGATTAATGATATGTTTTGTTTAACGAGTGGTTTCCATGGATTATTGGAACCATAAATACAATACCATAAATAAGTTTTGATTGAGATTAGAACCCTAAGTTAAGTTAAGTCTTGGATTAAAGCCTTTACACTTAGGAATTCCAATCAATGCCAACATATGACATGGGTGTTAATTTAATGAAATACAAAGTTAGGCTCAAGGATATCACATGCTTAACTCCCCAATGATGAACTCACCCCAATCTTTATCAATTTGGTAAATCAAACATCATCCATAAATCATTTCAATTAAGCTCTGCAAACAAACCCCCCTAATCACAATACAATCAACTAAAAACAAACGACTATTACAATGTATCATCGCCGAGGATTCGACCCGAGTGATGCTATACACATTAGCAGAGCACCGGAATTTTGACCGGTCGATAGGCGAAAATCGGCCGTGCATTTCAAATGGCGCCATTGCCGGGGATGGTGCTTTAATTAGTCATTAGTTTTTGGTTATTGTAAAAAAAAACAAAAAGAAACAAAATTTAAAAAAAAATTGAAAAAAATCACAAAGAAAAACCCGTCTTCTCATAAAAATCATAAACTGAAAAAATACAAAGGAAAACCCGTCTTTCTCATCCTTTCTAAATCTCTCTGAATGCCCAGCAGCCTCCCAAACAATCCCTCAGATTTGTTTGACCCTTAAATTGATAGAACTCTTCGTCGACTTAGGAGGACCATTAGGGATAACCAAATCACCCAAGAACCAATCATTTCCCTACCAATTGAATTAGATATGGCCAATCCTAGGGAAAATCATTGAAAGAACTTGCTGCCCCTGATATGAATTACAAACCTCTTGGTATTCAATATCCAAACATTGAAGCTGACTTCGAACTCAAATCGGGTTTGATTCATCTTCTTCCTCATTTCCATGGTCTAGCTGGTGAGGATCCTCATCTTCACCTCAAAGAGTTCCATGTGGTCTGCTCAACCATGAAACCTCAAGGGGTTTCTGAAGAACAAATCAAGCTTAGAGCTTTCCCCTTTTCCCTAGAGGATTCTGCCAAGTCTTGGCTCTACTACAACCCACCTGGTTCCATAAAATCATGGGTTGAAATGAAGATACTTTTCCTTGAGAAGTTCTTTCCCGCTTCCCGAACAGCTTCTATCCAAAAGGAAATAAGCGGCATCTGTCAATTCCCTAATGAATCACTCCATGAGTATTGGGAGAGGTTCAAAAAGCATGTGGAAACTTGTCCACACCATCAAATCCCTGACCAACTCCTGATCCAATACTTCTATGAGGGGTTATTGGCTATGGAGAGAACTCTCATTGATGCCGCAAGTGGCGGTGCTCTTGTTGACAAAACTCCTACAGCTGCACGAGAACTCATAATCAACATGGCTGAAAACACGCAACAATTCCATACTCGAGCACATGCTCAAGTGAAACAAGCCCAAGAGAATCAATCCATAGAGCCCAACAAGATGACTGAGTGGATGAGTGAACTTACAGGTCTTGTGCGTCAACTAGCGGTGGCTACCAAAGCCCCAACCTCATCTTCTCCACAATCACTATTACCTAGACCTATCAAGAATTGTGGAATCTGAAACTCTCTATCTCATCCGACTAACACATGTCCACAACTTCAAGATGATCCATCTGATTCATCTATTCCAATGGAGCTCAATGTGGCATATGCTCAGCGAAACTTTAACCCTCAACAATCAGGTCAGTTTGTTAGAAACTTCAACCAACCCCACTCTGAGTCCTTCTCTTCTACCTTTAACCCACCTCTGAGGTATGGTAATCCCATTTCTCATCCTCCTCAGTTCCCTCATCAAAATCCAAACCAGTTCCAATATGGTCAAAGTGGTGGTAACATCCATCAACCTTATCCTTTTGTTCCTCAACCCCAAAGGAACAATCCTCCTCCTGGATTCCACTATCCTAACGAGCCTTCCCAATTGCCCACCCAATACAATCGCTTTCCCAAGAACTAAAATCAAGGCCAACCCAATTTGGGACAAGCCTATTCTTCTAAAGAACCATGGGAAAGTGTTGTAGAGGATCTTACTTCCTTAACCCGTTCTAGCCTCAAGAACATTGAAACCCAAATAGGTCAACTTGCATCCCACCTTAGCCAGCAACAACCATCCAATTCATCCCAACTCCCAGCTCAACCATTACCCAACCCTAAGGGTAATGTTAGTGCAATTGCACTTAGATAGGGAAAGCAAATTGCTATGCCCCATGCTGATTGCTCTACCTCCCCTTTCGATGTTGATCTAGAAAATGAAAAGAACAAAAATATGGAAAAGGAACATGAATCCACTCCTTCACCTCCTTCCATTCCTCTAAGGAACCCAATTCCTTTTCCTCAAGCCATCTCCAAGCCTAAGAAGTCCTTTGAACCTGTTCCTGAAATGCTTGACATGTTTAGACGTGTTGAAGTGAACATCCCCCTCTTAGATGACATCAAACAAATCCCTAAGTATGCCAAGTTTCTTAAGGAATTGTGCACCCATAATAGGAAACTTATGAGCATTGAAAATGTTTCAACCCAACAGTCTATTTACATGAAGTGCAAAGATCCATGGACCTTCACGGTTCGATGTGAAATAGGGAGTTCCAACTTTGATGATCCACACATAGACCTTGGAGCCTCAATAAATGTCATGCCCAAATCAATTTTCTCCAACTTGGTCTAGGTCCCTTGCACCCAACGGGTGTTGTCATTCAATTAGCCAATCGAAGCACTGCCAGTCTTGAGGGGATAATTGAGGATGTTCTTGTTCGGGTCAATGATCTTATCTTCCCAGCTGATTTCTATGTCCCTGACATGGAAGGTGAGACGACCTCTTCTCGATCTCCCCTAATTCTAGGAAGACCATTCATCATGACTGCGAGAACCAAGATTGATGTCCATTCAGGCATCTTATCCATGGAATTCGGTGACCAACTGGTCACGTTCAACATTTTCCAAGCCATGCGATACCCATCTGAGGATCACTCTGCATTCTCAATCCATGCTTTTGAGGACACTTCTAAGATTCAATCAAAACCCAATCCATCATGTTCTTCATGTTCTAATGATAAATGATCTTGTGAAATCTGCACCATGATTAACAAAGTCATAAATGGTGAAGTTGATGTGGACCTCTCATTCATAGACTCCATCAATCTAGAGGAACTTGAAAACTCTCTTGAATCCCACATCAACTCTGATCTCTACTGCTCCACCTTGGACAGTGTTGAGGAAAATGATACAAACCCATCTGGAATCCCTTCTCCTGCTCCTAACTTGTCTAGCTATCAAATCAAGGCTGAAACTGATCTAAACCACTACCTTCACACCTCAAGTATGCATTCCTTTTCCATGATCCCTCCTACCCTGTCATTATCTCTGCTTCACTTTCTGAAACTGAGGAGTCCTAACTTGTTCAAGTGTTAGAGGAAAACAAAAATGCCTTAGGTTGGACCATAGAGGATATTCCAGGAATCAACCATGCCCTTTACATGCATCACATCCATCTAAAGGAATCATCCAAACCAATTAGGCAACCTCAAAGAAGACCCAATCCACTCATACTTGAGGTAGTTAGGGAAGAGATTACCAAGATTCTTCAAGATGGTATTATCTGCCCAATTTCTGATAGTGAATGGGTTAGTCCAATTCAAGTCGTTCCTATGAAGGGCGGGATAACAGTTGTCACAAATGAACATGGAGAAGCGGTCACAACTCGAGTGAAAAACAAATGGCGTGTGTGCATCGATTATCGCAAATTGAATGCTGAAACACGAAAAGATCACTACCCACTTCCTTTACTTGACCAAATGCTTGAGAGATTGGCCGGAAAGTCACACTATTGATTTCTTGATGGTTACACCGGCTACTTCCGAATTCCAATCGCACCTCAAGACCAAGAAAAGACCACATTCACTTGCCCCTTTGGAACCTATTCCTATAGGCGAATGCCTTTTGGACTTTGTAATGCTCGTTCAACATTCCAGCGGTGTATGATGAGTATCTTTTCTGAATTAATTGAGAATTTCATGGAGGTATTCATGGATGACTTTACCATTTATGGAGAGTCATTTGAATCTTGCTTACATTCACTCTCTTTGGTCCTTCAAAAGTGTGTCAAGTGCAACCTTGTGCTGAATTTTGAAAAATGTCACTTCATGGTTTCAAATGGGATTGTTCTAGGGCACATAATTTCTCAAGAGGGTATCCAAGTTGATCCAGCCAAAATTGAGGTGATCCAATCACTTCCTGAACCCAAATCTGTTCGAGACATTAGGTCCTTCCTTGGTCATGTCGGTTTCTATCAACGATTCATTCAGAACATCAGCAAGATTTCCCTCCCACTCACTCATTTACTTCAAAATGATGTCACATTCAATTTTGATGAGGCTTGCAAGAGAGCCTTCATTGAAATCAAATCTTCTCTCACATCTACTCCAATAATCCAACCCTCGGATTTGTCCTTACCATTTGAATTGATGTGTGATGCTTCTGATAGGTCCATTGGGGCTGTTCTTGGTCAAAGAAGAGAAAACATTCCTCATGTCATCTTTTATGCCTCAAAAACATTGGATGAAACTCAATCACACTACACTGTGACTGAAAAAGAACTTTTAGCTGTGGTTTTTGCCTTGGATAAATTCCGGCCCTATCTCTTAGGTGCCAAAATCATCATCTTCACGGACCACTCAGCATTAATGTTCTTACTTAAGAAAAGTGATTCCAACCCAAGTCTAATAAGATGGATTTTAATGCTCCAAGAGTTTGACATTGTGATAAAAGATATACCTGGAAAAGAAAACCTTGTGGCTGACCACCTGAGTAGAATTTCTAATTCTTCTCATTCTGAAATAATTGATCCTAAATTTCCAACTGAACACCTCTCATCTCTCACTCCAAAGTTACCATGGTATGCCCCAATTGTCAATTACTTGGTTTCTGGTGTTTTCCCTGAATATTTTTCAAAAGAACAAAAAGAAAAGATGAAAAGTGATTCAAAGCATTATTTTTGGGAAGATAATAAACTTTGGAAAACTGGGACTGACATGGTAATTATGAGATGTGTTGATGAAATTGAACAATCCTCCATCTTGGAATTCTTCCACTCAATGCCTGGAGGTGGCCACTTTGGACCACAAAGGACTTCTCGTAAGGTCATAGATTCTGGATTCTTTTGGCCTTCACTCTTCGAGGACACACATGAGTTCTGTCAATCATGTTCCACTTGCAAAAAGTTTGGCACAATTTCCAAAAGAAATGAAATGCCTCAAAAGCCATTAATCTTCTGTGAGCTTTTCGATGTTTGGGGCATCGATTTCATGGGACCATTTCCCCCTTCCAATGGATTCTCATACATTATTCTTGAGGTCGATTATGTTTCAAGTTGGGTCGAGGCCAAACCCACTAGGAAAGATGATGCTCAAACTGTGAGTGAGTTCCTCAAAACACATATCTTCCATCGATTCGGAACACCACGTGCTTTGATAAGTGACTTAGGAACTCATTTCTATAATAGAACCATAGAGTCACTTTTGAAAAAGAATGGGGTTGTACATAAAACTTCAACTGCATATCACCCCCAAACAAATGGAATGGCTGAACTTTCTAATAGAGAAGTGAAAAGAGTTCTAGAGAGAATTGTAAAACCCACCAGAAAAGACTGGCCTGAAAGACTTGGTGAAGCACTTTGGGCTTATCGAACTGCCTATAAAACACACATTGGGATGTCTCCTTTTCGGGTTGTTTTTGGTAAAGCATGTCACTTACTAGTTGAAATACAACCTAAGTCATTTTGGGAAGTGAAAACATGTAATTTTGATCTTGAAAAATCTGGTGAAGAAATATTGTTCCAATTGGATGAACTAGAGGAGCTTCGACTTGAATCCTATGAGAATTCCAATATATACAAAGAGAAGGCTAAGGTACTCCATGACAAACACATCATGAGAAAGGTATTTCATGAAGGTGAAAAGGTAATGCTCTTCAATTCTCGATTTCGGCTTCACCCAGGTAAGCTTAATTCTCATTGGGATGGACCTTTTATTATTACTAATGTTTACCCATTTGGTGTAGTGCAAGTCCAAGACCCTTCTTCAAAAAGAACATTCATGGTTAACGGACATCAGTTAAAGCATCACCATGAGAGGTCTCACAATCTAGGAACCACGTAGACTTCCATCAAAACCCCATCCACTTCAATAGAACCACCACTGGATGGAGACCCACCAAATCCAAACCAGGGGGCACCTCTTTCCCTTTAACTCTCTCTCTCTCTCAATCTCTCTTCCCTCTCTTCTTCTCTTTATTTCCTCTTCTTCCTCTCTCCCTCTCATTTTTTTACAACATTCTTCCAAAAACTTTTTTCTATTTTCTCTTTTGTGTGGATGTGTCATTAAAAATAAAAAAAATTAAAAAAAATTAATTAAAAAAATGAAAATTAACAAAAAAAGGGGTGTCATAATTACTAATCATCCAATATTGAAATTTTGTCCAACCATTTTGGGGATTCAAAAGGCTTGTTTTAAACTCAAATATATTGAATTTTTATCTCAAACTTGGGTAAACAATTTTGTTTCAATAACAAACATTTTTAATGAACAGTTTTTGGTGGAAAATGATTCTCCCCTACCGTGAGGAATAACATTAGCCTTCATACCAAGGTCATCTATGGCCATCTTTTTCATTATGTGTCTTCAACACTGATTGTGACTCTTGAGTTTGCGGACATTTGAGCTTAATTTACATCTTTTGTGTGCATTAATATGATAGAGGCATTTTCTAAGCCACATGAGAATCAGAATAGCCAAATAGCCTCCCGTTACCCTTACATTGATCCTTCTTTTGAAAGACCATGTGAGCCTATGAAAACCTTTCTTTTGATAGCCACATTACAAGCCTAATACCTTGTCCCAACCAACATCTTCATGGATTTTCATTGTACAATTTATTGAAATTTATGTGTGCGGGGGATGGACTTCATTTTTGGGCGTACATTCATTTATTTCCAATGTGTCAGCATATGCTTGAGGGCATGCATCCATTCATGTGTGGGGTAGAGGTTGTAATTCTGTGAGCTTTGGGGTGTATATGTTTAATTTTCATTTGTACAAAAGTCATTGAAAAGTGTTCAAAAAAATGAAAAAAAAAATTATATTAAAAAAATGAAAAAAAGGAATGGGTTGTGTATTGGGTGGGTCAAAAATCATTCATCATCAACCATTGATCGTGTTATAACTACTAAAATTAGTTCCATGAGAAGATCAAACATGGGTTGGGAGATGACTTTGAGACTTGTTTCAAGGACAACTTTCGAAAAAAAAGAGCAAAAAGAAAAAAATAACACTTGAATCATCTTGTATTGTGTCATTATTGGAAGTCTTCCATGTTGTACATATTCCATCATCTCACCCTATTCCATTTTCTATCTCCCTCACTTTTCATTCATCACACATTCATGCCCTTGTAAATATGTGTTTCTATTTCCTCTCAAGATGATAAAAATGTATTTTAGGAGGTTCACTCATTCCCCCTTTACTTATATTATATGAAATGTGCATAATTTGTGTGAAATATTAATGTTTTAATATTAAGTATAATATTTGAGCATTTTTAGAAGTAGTCCAATTGAGTCAGTCTAATGTTTTAATTATAAATGTCCTTATACTGATCAAAATTGTGTGGTTCTTATTTTTTATGATTCTACTTTCAATATACAACATTTCATCAGAAGGCACCATGATCCAATTCTTCCATTTGAAGGGTCATATGGTCCTCACAAACAAGACCAAAGAATCTGTGAACAAACTGGACCAGCCATGAAGATTGATTTACTGGGCTCAATACAAAAGTCCAAAAACATTACCTATCCACCATAATTCTGGGGACACTACATGTCATCCTGGATAAAAATTTCATGGCCCATATCCAAGTACAAGGGGCCCAAATGAAGCTTTGAACTCCAGCCCACCATTCTGTCCGAGAATTAAAATCAGTATACTATTCATGACATATATAATGATGTAAGAATAAAATAGATATGAGATTTTGCTGTGGGAAAGAGGCGATATAGGCGGCCGACTTTGTTGAAGAAGTCATTCGTCTTTGAAGGCATCTACTTGTTCAAAAATCCATTTACATTTTGGCCATCGAAAAAGCATGGATAGAAATGGACAGTTTACCTTTGTTTAATAAAACCGCCATAACGTTGGATCCATTTGTCCACATGCCTCCATATTTTGACAGTAGTCGTATAACTTTATTATTTACAACTTTGAACAAGGAGATATTTGGAGATTCGGCTGTCTGAATAGCAAAATTTGCGATGCAAGTGGAGGGACAGATTAGGAATGCAAACAGTCCACTCCTTGGGCTATAAATACTCTCCCCTTCTCTCCTTGAGAGGGGTTGGAATTTCAGAAGAGAGGATATCATATTGGTACGACCAAATTCTTTTCAAAGGATTGGTAGGACCTTCCATACTCATGTTTTTACTTTAGAGACCTTTCCTCCTCTCTTTGTTTTCACTTACTTTTTTGTTCTTCATTTTTGTAATCTTGTAATTCTCTTTCTTTGTAATTCTATTTTAATGCAAGTTACTTCTTCAATATCTCTTATTCTCATCCACCTTCTGTAGTTTAATATTTATGTTCTTAAAATAGTTTAAATTAAGTTGAATCCCCTTCCCTTCTTTTTCTTCCAAATTAAATTGAAAATCCGTTTTTAATTATCATCATCGTTCGTGTGTGTGTGTCAACGTACCACTCTTTTCTAATCCCTTTCTTTTTCTTCTATTCTTAATTTATCATCATAATTATTTTAACCAGAATATTAAACATCCAAATGGATGAGTAAATCATTCATTGGTCTGAGTTATAATTTGGGGATGTTAAGTGATTGAGAGTTTTTCTCGATGAGTATTCTTTAAATTAATATTGTGTATGTTAAACTTAATATGTCATGGATTAATGATATGTTTTGTTTAACGAGTGGTTTCCATGGATTATTGGAACCATAAATACACTACCATAAATATGTTTTGATTGAGATTAGAACCCTAAGTTATGTTAAGGCTTGGATTAAATCCTTCACACTTAGGAATTCCAATCAACGTCAACTTATGACATGGGTGTTAATTTAATGCAATACAAAGTAAGGCTCAAGGATATCACATGCTTAACTCCGCAATGATGAACTCACCCCAATCTTTATCAATTTGGTAAATCAAAAATCATCCATAAATCATTTCAATTAAGCTCTGCAAACAAACCCCCATAATCACAATACAATCAACTAACAACAAACGACTATTACAAAGTATCATCGCCGAGGATTCGACCCGAGTGCTGCTATACACATTAGCAGAGCACCGGAATTTTGACCGGTCGATAGGTGACAATTGGCCGTGTGTTTCAAAATGAAATAAATTTTTCCTTCTAATATAGGAAAATTTGGAATAGTCTTCTCTATTATTCTAAAAAATGAACAATGTAATCACTTTTCATAAAATAAATTGTGTATTCTGAATCTGTATCATCACTATATGATTAATGTTAATTCTGATTTACTAAAGTCTTCATCTGGTTGTTTTCCATTTCCACTATTTTTTTCTTTTTAAACCCTTTCTACTTATTTTTCATCTCTTTATTATTTATCTTTGTCACTGATGAAAATTAATTTCCCAGCATGGTAACATTTATCCCCTTGCAAGACTATAGATTGAACTCTTTCTGATTGAGTTTCTAAGGATTGAACTGGTGTTTGATCGGCATGAGGATTCTGTTTTTGAATTCCATCACATTACTTTTTAAGATAATATTTTTCTCTACAATTTTAATAACTCTGATGGTATTTTGTAATAAATCCATCTTCATCTTAATCACCTTACTTTTTTGAAGAAAATTTAATAACTTCTCCCACTATTTAATTCCCTTTTTTGTAAAAGTTTGTACGATTGGTTCTTGTTGATCTTCTTCTGTCTGTTAGGAGCTTGCTAACTCAACATTTTTTAGAATTTTCACAACATCAAAATCATGATCTTTCCTTCTCAAAATATTCTTTTTAATTTTCCCAGCCTATATATTATCTTCTATTCTCATCTTCTCATCTAGAGCCTCTGCTTGATCATGACCGAATTTAGGATCCCTATCTTTTCATTGTTCGTTCTCATTTTCTCACTTGGCTACAAACATTTTGTTGTATTTGGTTTTATTCATAGGCTATTCACTTATTTGAGGATATGTCTTGTGAGAAGCTAAAACATTTGGAGAAGATTCTATTTGAAGTAGTGAAGATTGATTTGGTTTCAATTCTTCCGCATATTTTATGAAGTGTTTTGACATTTCATCCAATAAGACATTCAATTTATTTATTGTATCATTTCTTATCACTAAAGATTTAATTTCTTTCAATTCTCCTTTCACTGAAATATTAAAAAACATCAATCATTCAAGAATGAACTTTTTGAGAATAGATGGATACATGATAATATGGGACATAATTTATCCAGAATTCACATTCTTGATTGTTTTGAAAATATAACCCCTAATATTTACCTTTCTAATTTTTACAAGATAAGATAACATAAAGCTGAAAAAAACGTTAAGATTTTCTCTATTTCCTTTCCATGGTATTAGAAACCCCTACATCAAAAGGTAAACAAACCGGTTGTCTGCAGAGAGATGGGATACATTTTCTTTCTTCTACTTGATAAGAAAAACTGAATTTTCTTCACTTTCTTTATTAAAATAACCAACTTCTCCTTGTGTCATATGATAAAGGAAAAATTTGTCACCTACAGTAGGGACATTGAGGAAAATTTCTTCTTGTTTTAATAACATATCAAACTTTCTCTCATACATCGCAATGTTAATCATCATATCCTTGTCAAAATAAATCATATTGTATAATTTTATAACCTCTTCAATAAGAATCGGATCTTAAGACATTTGATTCTCCACACAAAGATGTCCATAGCCTTGTAATAAAATAATTACTTCGATTTTTGAGTCATTATTATCCAAAAAATCTCAAGATACTAACCTTTCTCTAAAGAGAATTATGGGAATGTCTTTGAAGATGTATCAGTATGAGTATTGGCATATGACTGAGACATATTGTTGAATGACAAAATAAATGATTGTAATGAGTATTAAAAAGGGGATATGAGCTTCGCTGTGAAATTTAAAGAACCTTTGTGGGTTCGAGGTGGGGATTACACTATTTATAGGAAAATATGGGTGATCTTTAGTCTTCTATAGTAGATATTTTAAGAAAAAAAATCCAACGGTGGAAAATAAAAGATGATTTTAAAGAAATACATTTTTTTAATAGAAAATAAAAAAAATTAAAAAACAAGAAAAAATAACACAAAAATACTATACAAAAAACGATAATGTACATGTCGGAGATTTTAAGTAGATTGTTGGTTTCATATAATTATGAAAGTGAAACCATAATACAATATAGAAAATAAACAGTTGAAAAAATAAAAGGAGATTACAATCAAACATCAAATTGATGAAAAAGAATTTGAATAAGATCAGGTGATAGACCGACGTAAAATAATTTCATTACCATAGGTTGTTGAACCGATTAAAAATGTCATTAACATAGGTTTTTTAACCAATAAAAAAATCATTACCAGATGTTGTCAAATCGATTATAAAAAATTATTACCATATGTTTTCAAGTGGATGGGAAATAATTTCATTACCATAGGTTGAATAGAATATGTAAAACAAATTTATTACTATAGGTTGTCATGCTGATGTAAAGCAAACTCATTTCCATAGGTTGTCAAAATGATTTTCTGAGTTTTAAGATGAGATGTAGAAACTTCAAACTAACAAAGGTGAGGCCGAAATTCGTTATAAAAATGAAAAAACAAATAAAACAAATAAAACAAATAGAATGATAATTAAAAATATTTAAGGTATGAAAAAAAATATACGATATTAATAATAAAAATAGAATATGAAACAAGAATAAAAATAAGTTCAAATATTAAAAAAAAGACAAATGTTCTCCCCCAAGAAAAAGTATTGTTTAAATGTAAGGAGAATTGTAAAAAAAATATACATTAGATGTGAATGATTATTTTAGTGTAATCATTCCTATATTATATTAAATAAATTCAAATATATCGAAAGGTAATGGTTTTTTAAATGTATTAGTAAGTTGTTCTTGTGTCCCTATTAATTGTAAAATGATATCTCCTTTTTTTGTGATCCCAAAGCAAGTGATGCCTAATATCTATGAATTTTTCATGAGAGTGATGTGTTGAGTTTTTACTTAGAGGAATGGAACTTGTGTTATAACTAAATATTTGAGTTTTAGTAAAAATCATATCATAGTCTATGAGTGTGTGTTGCATTATCAATACTTGACCGAAACAACTTCTAGCTACAACATATTCTACTTCACCAGTGGAGAGTGCAGCTGGGTGTTATTTTTTGTATGATAAAGAAACTAAAGAATCTCTTAGAAAATGAAAAGTTCCAGAAGAACTCTTTCTATCCATTCTATAACCACCAATGTCAGCATTTGAAAATAAATTTATTTGAAAATAATTTACAAAATAATATATAATTCTTAAATCCAATGTACCTTTTAAATACTGAAAAATCGTTTTCACAGCATCTAAATGTGATTTTTTTTGATTTGATTGATATCTAGAACATATGAATACAGAAAACATTAAGATTGGACAAAAATATTTTACGTATAGTAGACTTCCAATCATTCCTCTAAAGGTTTTTTGATCAACTGGTTTCCCAACATCATCAAGGTCATGAGTATTTGAGGTTCCAATAGGAGTACTAATAATTTTATTATTGTCATAGCCATAATTTTTGAGTAATTATTTGATATTCTTATGCAAAGATATATAGGTAACTTCAGGTTCTTTAGAAATTTGAAAACCAAGAAAAAATGTTAATTCACCCATCATACTCATCTCAAGCTTATTCTTCATTTAATTTGCAAATGAATATGTTAAAGACTTTTGAGTTTATTTGAAAATGATTTCATCAACATAAATTTAAACAATAATATGATTTGTGATTTCTTTGTTTATAAAATAGAGTTGGATTTTTTGTTCCCTTCATATAATTAGTTTGTAACAAAAAACATGTTAACCATTCATGCCAATATCTAAGGTCTTATTTAATTCCATAAAAGGCCTCAGTATGTAACTAAACATATTCAAGAGTTTTTGTATCTTCAAAACTTGGGAGTTGGACTACATAGACATTTATTGAACAAATACATTATGGAAAGCACACTTGACATCCATTTGAAAGAGTTTGAAATTAAATAATTATCAAAAGGCTAATATAATTCTAATGGATTTTATTCTTTCTACTGTAGAATATGTTTCTTCATAATCTATGCCTCCTTGTTGATTATATCCTTTGGAAACAAGTTTATATTTATTTCTTAAAATGATTCCATTTTCATCACATTTGTTTCTGAAACCCCATTTTACATCAATAATAGATGTATCCTAAGGTTTTTAAACCAAATTCCATACTTTAAACCTTATTCAATCATTTATTTCATATTGCATTACCTTAATCCTATAATCATCTCTTAAGGCCTCACTTTTAGTTTTAAGTTCAAATTGAGATCGAAAAGAAAGATGTTATATTTCATTTATAAAGTAGTTTATAGTCCATACTAGTTGATTTACATCACCAATGATGTTATCACTCGGATGATTCCTAAGAAATAACTGATTTGGATTTTTAAAACCCTTCACATCAACATAATTTTGAAGGTCTTCAGGTGTAAATGTCCCAGAAACAATTTCTTGAGTATATGAAATGTTTATAGATTCTTCTAATGGTTGATAATTAGTTTGAAAAAACACCTCAGAGGCAATATATTTAATATTTTATAAAACGAAAAGATTTGTTTCATTAAACATAACATGTATTATCTCTTCCACAACACAAGTATTTTTATTAAAAATTGAATAAGCGTTATAATTGGTGGAATAAGATAAAAATATTCCTTCATTATATTTGTGTGAATACTTATGTAGGTTATGTTTTTAATTAAAATAAATACATTTCACCAAATACATTGATGTGTGAAACTTTTGTATTTCGGCCTGTCAAAAATTCATGAGGAGTTTTATTAAGAAATGGTGGAATTAAAACTCAATTTTTAGTATAACAATTAGTGCTGACAGCTTCTGCCCAGAAATGTTTTGCAATTGAGTATTCACTCTACATGGTTAATGTTATCCCTTGATGAATTCTATTTCTTCTTTCAATAACACCATTTTGCTGAGGTGTTCTTGGTGCAGAAAATTTGTGATTAATAACTTTTTTACTAAATAAATATGAAAAAAAGCTTATAAATTCTCCACCACGATCACATTAGATAGTTATCAATGGAATATTTTTTTTTTATTTTTAACTCTACAAACAAAAGACTTAAAGAAACAAAAATTTTATGATTTTTTAGTGAGAAAATATACCCATTTAAATCTATTATAATCATAAACTAAGACAAATACATAGTACATGCCTTCAATACTTCCAGTTTGTGATGGACCAAAAAGATCAATATGCACTAACTACAATGCATTTGTAGTTCTGAATTCACTGATGGATTTAAATCCTATCTTATGTTGTTTTCCATATTGACAAGGGTTACAAACATTAAAATAATTAAACATAATCTCAAGTAGATCGTTAATAAGTCTTTTAAAATAGAGTTTATATAAATTTCTAAAATGTCAATGTCGTAGTCATATATTCCAAAACCCAGATTGGTATTTCATTGCACTTAGAAAGGGTAAGTATTTTCTCCTATGGTCTTCTAAGTTCAAAGTTGTAAATATTAACAGGCATTTGAGCAAATAGAATGGATTCATCATTGGAATTTTGAACTATACATTTATCATTCCCACAAATAACTAGGAAACAATAATGACTTATGCTAATGATGATATTCTTAAGGGCATAAACACAAAAACATTATAAGTTAAATCTTTTCCAAGAATAACAATATACCCTATACCAAAAATATTTCCTTGAGCATTATCTCTAAATGTAACATTTCCTCATTTCATCTTGATAACATTTACAAAGAAGTTTTTGATTCCAATAATGTTCCTAGAACATCCACTATCCATGTACCATGTATTTTTATAGTTTCTTGTTTTTTTCCTGAAACAAACAAAATTAATCGTTTTGAATCCAACCCTGTTTGGGATCAGAATCATTAGAAAGAATGTAGTTTGGAATCCACATCTTTCTAGAAAAGTTATCTCTATGGAAACCCAAATATTGTGTTTTATTTAAAAAAAATTACAATATCCACCACATTGACATTTGGTGGATAATGGACCACATTGGGAAATAAAATAGTTTTTACTAAAATCCAGTTTTCAATGAGTATAACCAATTATTTAACTATTCTATAAAATAAATAATTTGAGAATTCATTTTATCAAACTCCTTACATCTAGTAATAAATTTTGATAATATTTTCTTAAGAGAAAAAATCTTACATTTATGTCTGATGAAAAAATTTCTATCCTTATTTTTATTAGTTTTAGAATTGATTTTTTCATCCAAAATAGTTTTCTAAGAAATCAATTTACTAAAATCTTGAGAGAATTTTTTATTTTAAAAATTTACTTTTTCATGGTTTTTAGAAATACATTTAATCTTAAGAGTTTTAGAATCAATATATTTATAGATATTTGATATCTTACTTGATAAAATATCAATCCTATAATTTTCTTTTTCATGTTTTCTAGAAACATTATAATTTTCATTTTCACAGAGTTAAAAAAACTGGAAACTTTTTCATAAGAATGTAATGAATTATCATTCTCTGATGAGGATGTTTCTTCTTCAGAAGAATAATCATTATTATGATAATTGGTACTTAAATTCATATTAGTAAGAGATTTATAACCATGTACATTTTCCATTATGTTATGATAATGATTTTTTGAAAGGAGACCAACATTATTCTGATTTGAGATATCATTATTAGAAGAGTCTTCAGAATAATCACCCCCAAGGGAACTCTAGGAGTCATTTACATTTAAGACATTTTTTCTCTTTGGATTTTTGTATTTATTATTATTCTTTTTGGAATTTTATTTCCTTTCTATATTTTCTTTTAATCATTTGAAAATCAGGTAGAATATGTCCTTATCTTTTTCATTCACAGCATTCGACCTCAGAATTTTTATTATCCTTGTTACTTTTGGAGGAATTTTTATATCTATATTGGAAGTAATTATTTCCAAAAAAAATTATTAATTCTTCTAGAAATATGTTCATGATCATTCTTTTACTTCTCAGTATCTCTAGAATCTAATAAGACTTTAACGTCCATATTTCATGACATAGTTTTCATCAGAGATTGAGACTTTTTAGGATTTTATATAGGAGATAATGATACTCTACTATTCTTATTTTTCTCTTTATATGCATCTCTCTTAAGTCTTTATTCATATTGAAGTAGATTTCTAGAGATATAATCAAGAGTAAGATTGGTAATATTTCTAGATTCATCAATTGTAGTCCTCTTGGATTCCCATTCATTTGGAATAATACCTATAATATTTTCAACAAGAACTTCATCATCAAAATTTTTCACTCCCATAGCTTGAACACTATTAACAATTGTCATAAATATTTTTTGAACCTTAATCGCAGGTTCACTATAAGGAAATTAAAATGATTGATAGTCAAGTTTTAGAATAGCTCTTCATGTTTCAATAGCTTTGGAAGTACCAAAATATGTAATCTCCAATTTCATCAATATACTATTTTCATTTTCACAAGAAGATATTTTACTGTAAATGTTCCTGGTCATATAACACAATAATGTATTGTGTACCTTATAATTTATTTGATATTTAACTTTTTCCTGAGAAGTAAAAGTCTTAAATTTCATTGGGATCTTATATACACCAGTGATCATACAATAGTTATATACACCAATGTTAATAATTAAATTATTCATTAGATAACTCCTATATTAAATATAATTACCATAGAAATCAGGTAGTCTTGTAGGGTTAAGATTTTAAATTGAAACGAAATTGATGATGACTTCCATCATAAAGAACCAAAAACCTCTTTCCATAAATACATGTTACTGTATAAAAAAAATGTAGTGTAAAAACCTCCTCTGATAAAAATATTTAGATCAATATGGATATATGGTGGAACAAATACAAGTGGGTGGGTGAATTGTATATTTAAAAATTTCTATTAAAACCTTTACGGTAATTAGTTTACTATAACTAAAACAATTCACAAATCTTCTTATAAAAGAAATCAAATGATCGGACTGACTCTTGGTCTGATAATATAATATGATACCACAGGTTATGAAACAATTGTATTCGGATTGAATACATATACCATTGTAATAAAAATTGTAAATTATTGTACCATATATCATATAGAATCAATACTAAATGTATAATCTTTAATTAAAACAATTAAAAAATAATACAAATATAAATATGTTAAAAATTGATTCTCTTTATATTATAATAAAAAGAATAAAAGTTAAAGGTGTTACAATTATTTTATCTAAAAGTGTAGGGTATCCATTAACCTAGAATAATAGGTCAATCTAACCAAGACCAGAAATCCCCTGACATGTTGATCAATATGTCCATCTTTTTATCCCCACAAGCCCTCAATTTTATAGGTAATCAGCACCTCTATCTTTCAAACACTTGAAATCCCTCAATATGAAGATCAGTCACACCGTATGACTATCCCTGGATTCCCTCGATCATAATCACCTGATCGGATGCACAAAGAAAAAAACACTTATTGAAATACAAAAACTAAGAACGAGTCATTCACATTTTTTATTTCAAGTATTTTTAACAAAGTAAGAGATAAGTCACACAATCTCTCTCTAGAACATGTAAGTAGTTGAGAATGTTTAAAAATTTTCTTTTCTTCAAATGACCCCTTATTTATAGGCCTCAGGTTCAAACAGTCATATTTTCACCAAATGTCATATTTTTTCAGAAAACTCAGAGGGACATGGACACCTGTAATTGTAACGGTCATATTGAAATAGAAAACATGACATAATTTTGACTAGTTTATAACTAACTCCATGAAATTTTTTTGGTTAAAAAAATATGTATGAATATGATAACATGAGTACGATTGTTATAGAACATGCATTTTTATGAATGAATAAAAACATGCATGTGTTAAAATAAAAACATTAGTATAATTAATATTACTCGGTGCAATGTATTGATATGGTGAAAAGTGAGTACGATGCACAATGTGAATATGATGAACATAGTTAGTATGATAAAAAAAGTAAGAATAGTAGACAGAGTGAGTACGATATAAAGATTTAGTGCGATAGACAGAGTTAGTATGACGACCGAGTCAGTACGATAAAGAGAGTCGGCATGATAGATAGAAAAACCGTATTCATATTAAGTCCTTTATTTGATAAAGGAGTATAATGATATTTCTGATTTCAAAAAAAATAATACATAAAATTAAAATGAGGAATTTTGACATGACATTGTCCTAACTTAAATGTGTTCTATGTTTTTTATCACAAGCATGCCCTCAGTTTGGTGTGTGGGATAGGGTGGAGGTGACTCTTTGGATCACTCCATGACATTATTTCTAAATGAAATAGCGATATAAATTATATATATGTATATATATATCCCCACTGCTCATAAGATGTGTCTATTATCCCTATCTACTCACACCACCATGCTAACTAGTTTGATTTTTTCTACGTGGATAGTAGAATGTTTCCTGAATGTAACATATTAATTTTTATTTCTTTTTTCTTTATGCCTCTTTATTTGAATTTTATGTTCACCGTACCTAGCACTGATTACTCCTTTAATCCAACACATCACCAATGACACAAAAATATATTGTTAACTCCCTTGCATGATCCATATGGATATATATATTTTTATTAACTATAGAACAATCAACCTTTAAATTTACATCACTCAGCCATATTTCCTTCAATTGATGTGCCATAAGTGCTGTTGGGACTAAATAAATTCTCTATATATAGATTATAGGAAATTTAATTTAAGATTCTACATATTATGATTTCATATTGATCAGATTCCACTTCTTGGTTTTGATAACATAGTGAAGAAATGAAAGAAAAAAGAGCTTACAATGTCACATTACAATTATATCATAACATCATATTTGACAAAAATTATTTTTTCTCAACATGAGTATCATGAATAATTTAAAATATAATGAAAAACTATATAAAAATTATACAATTTTGGTTTGAATATGTTGGATCGATTCAATCACCTTTAGTGATGTTATCTCAAATGATATATAATGGGAACCCTTTAGATTGACCCAGCATGCTTCAAAAGATTTATGATATATCAATATTCAAATTATATGGGATACAATGAAGATTTAATGAGGATCTTATCATACTTTTGATCCTCAGAGCCCAAAATTTCTAGATATGGGAAGGATATCATGGATCGGGGCACTCTAAACTCTCCATCCTAACGTTTTTAAATGGGAGAGATGAGGGAGAAGATTTAAAATTCATGGTTGAAATTGTACCCAATGATTATAGATTATAATTTTTTATATAGGTTGGTTAAAAATTATTGACATTTCAATTTAGTCATTTAATAAGTTTAACCTTCAATGTAAATCAGAAATGATGACCATATCTTCATAAACATGTCACAATGGTCATAAATATTTTATAACCTACTTGTGAAATTAAAATCACATTACATGTTAAAATATGAGTCACTAAATTTACTCATTTCTCCATTAAAATATATAAAAACCCATGAATAATAAATATTCATTAATAAAATATTTCCTATTTGTTCACTTAATAACTTGAGAATATTAAGAATCAATATATTAAATACTTATTATTTTAAAAATAAAATTATATTAAATTTATTTATTTTCTTATGACTGTTCAAAAATTGACATCAACCTACCCCTATTATAAAGTTGACTAAATGAGGACCCACATATTTCAAAAATATTAAGTTTCCTTATACATTAATATTTTTGAATAAGATATTAATTTTACATTAATGAGGACACTTTGTCTGATAGCGTACTCGGCATGCAACAATGGGTTTCTCTGAAGTCTTATATTGAAAACAACATTTAGTTATAATAAAAAATGATACAATAATATTATTATTGTTTTAAATGGTATTTAATTCATAGAAATTATATGGGGAAATAAATAGAATCAAATGAATTATAAAAATATTCTTTACACAATCATCGATTACAAAATTTATTATAAATGGAAATAAAAACCTATTGAATATAAACGATGTGTTTTTATGAAAACTTTTTTAAAAGAGAATAATTGTGTTTATAAAATAATATCACTCTTTTTGGATTTTTATTTAATGAAAATAATATATCATATATTCAATGTAATGTTTTAAATTAATTTTATATATTTTTTAGATATGATATATGAACAAATTACATTTTTCTAATAAAAGAATTATTTTTCAAAAAAAGTACATGATTACCACCATTTGAAGGAAAACCATTTTTAAATCTTTTTTTTCAATTATATATGCTCTATATGAAAAAATAAAGTTTTTATATAGAAGTGGCAGATCAAAATATTCTTTGGTTAAATATTTGGTAATTTTATGAAAAAATTCAATTTTTTAATGAATAATGAAAAATAATGCATTTTAATTCAGAATGATCTATTCATCTAATTTATTTATACAGTTATATTACCATTTTAATTAGTTTTAACATATAATTGGATTATGTTTTATCATTATTAGAATTTATATAATTTGATGTAATTTCACATTTAAATTGGACATAAACACATTTCAATCTTTTGATAGTTTTTACATTTTAATAGCCCGCTTTTCAGTTTTGACAATAGGAATTCATTTTAAAATAATTAATTCAACTGCTGTGATTTGAATTTCAAAAAATTGGTTCCAATTTTTTTAGTAATAAGGTCAAAAATAATTTTATTAGGTACCTTTTATTATTTGACATTATGAATTGTATCTTTAGTAATTATTTTTATTTACCATGGTTAAATGGTAAATATTGTAAATATGAGTGAAAAATATTATAATAATATTATACTACCCTAAAACATGTCCTAATCCAATTATATGAAATATTTCAGACAATTTTCATCCTTGGGAATATTTTGGGACCCAAAGGATCTACTTGGTTGTGATAATATAATGTTATAAAAAAAATTTTAAAGTAAAGATATATATTACATAACCATGTATGTTTTACTAAAACAATTTTTATATTCAGTAATGTAATAGATATATTTGAAAATGAATATTCATTATAAATATTACATGATTTCCTACGTCATGTTATTTTATTTATTATTTTTATACATTAAATATTTAAATTTAATTATGACACAATGATGGTGCAATGATTGATTCATTAATAAAGGATTCAAATAAATGATATTATAAATATTAAAATAAATATTATCTGATAAAATTACATTCATCAATGAATTATATAGATGAATATGAAATTTTATGATTGATTCAACGTGTTTTTTAAGGAATAAATTTTCATGAATTTTAAAATAGTCAAATATGAATAGTTTCGAAAACTCGCATAATTCATAACATAAAATATAAAATAGTTTATTAAATGATTTTAAATTTCTATGAAATATAATATTAATCTAAATGGTTAATATAAGTCCAAATATTTTATAATTGACTTTTTGGGTTTCTGACCTGATATGGTAATTACATTAATCCACAATGTGTAAATAACATGATATCACTATAAAATTAAAATGGGTAAAATAACGGTTAAACCAAAAATATAAGGATAAAAAAATATTCAAAACATTTATATATATTTACGTATAATGGTTATTCGAACCAAAATCATATTATATTAATATTAAATGAGTTTCGGGAAATTTTGAATCTAAATTTAATTTACAAGAAATTAATATTTCAAGGCTTTTTTAAGGTCCCCCTACCCCTCTTATAAAAGGGCACCACCTCTATCCGCTTACTCACACCTCTAAATCCACTAGTCTGATCCAAAATATCCTAAAATAGGCTCCAAAAATCACTACCTTCCCCCAAGAATCATTACCTTGGGCATACGAAAATTCAAGAAATCTTTTTGGCTCAAATCAAAAGAAGTTTACTGATTTAGAGGTGACATCTTTACTCAATTTCCTTTCCATTATTTTCCTTCTCCACTCACTATGATCATCATATTCATTTATTACATTACACCATTGTTATAATAAATATAATAGGTTTTTTTGTGAGATTTATTGTAACTACACTTACACACACCTCAATCTATTGGATACGAATATAATGTTTATGTGTACAGTAAATTACTGCCTCACAAAACGATGATTATTCAATTTTCCCCTACCACCTATCATGGTATCCATTATGATGGAACTATATTTATAAATGATATATATTATATTTATTTTTTCTATATGCTTATGTATGTATTATTTACGAAATACCTATATACATTCCAAGATGTGTACATACAATAATTTCATTTTAGGAAATGTGGACAAACGCCCCCTCAAAGTGATATGACTCGTTAATTCCATATAAATGAAAAGTATAAAGGATAGAGTTTATGAAATTATGTAACATATACAACATATATATTATAATATAATTATATTATATTTTTGTACCATTTATTTTTTAATCCTTTAATATGATCAATAAATGAAAGTAGTGTTCATGCGTTTGTACGGCCTGCCATCTCCATTAACGGTGCATTCCATTTCATATCTCAAAAAATTATTGATATTATAAATACATATATACTTGATATATATGATATTTAAATCATGAATAATATTATGGATATGATGTAATTTTTACTACATGGACAATTTATAGCAAAACAAGTTCATTTTTTACTCAAGTACTAAATTTCGACAAAACATCTGCTATGAACATAAATAATTATGAAATTTTTATATCACGATATTAAGTGATATAAAAGTAATAATAAACATTGAAATTGTTCTCAAGCAATTATAAATTAACATAAATTTATTTTTCAGGAACATAATGATTCTATGTGATGAGTCCGATCAAGGAAAGGGACTTCGTCTCGATCTCCTTTCATTGAGGTATTTCTTGATAATAGTAACCTCTATTCTTTTATAAGATGTATATTCATCCACTATGTCGTTTAACATATATATTTTACCTATAAAATTTTTGTTTATTAATTCATGGATATTGATACTTTAGTATTCAATGTGGAATGGGACACATTGAATGTTTAATGATATAATTATCAAATCTTTGTCTTCATGATATTAATTTACATATTAATATACATGGAAAAAAATAATTATAAAGGACATATTATTTATATCTATAATTTAATTAAATTTTCTCAAAAGGAATATTTTTATACAATTAATTTTAGTTTCTTCACAAATGAAAAAAATAATTTTGTTTCTTTATATATATATATGATGATAATGACTTCTCTTCCATCGTAAACAATATTTGATATTTGGATTCCTCTATAAGACTTAATGTATTTTAAATAAATAAATTATTATTTTATTTGGATATATTGGTATTTAAAATGGGATCATAAATGAAAATTGTATTTTTATATGGAAATTCTTTTTATATGGGATTATATGAGTTTTTCAAAAGTGTTTTGTGATGAATGTGTTTTTGAAATGGTACTTGAGAATTATATGAAACAGATGAGAGTGATATAGCTTATAAGAAAGGTTTGAAGCCCATTATAGCTCACGTGTGATCCCAAGACAGCTTATACAAAGAGTTGATCCCCATTATAACTCACGGGTGATCCCATTATATCTTTTATGAATGGATGATCTCCATTATAACTCAAAGGTGAGCCCAATATATCATATATAAAGGGTGGTCCCCATTAATGATCTTCAATTTGGATGTTGACAATATGGTTATTCCAAATTTATGTGATTGAAAGGGTTTTATGTATAATATTCTCCAAGTCACCTATATTTTTTTAATTTCTTTATTTTAGTTTATTGTTTTTATTTGAGAAAAAAAAGTATGAGTGTTATTCATGTGAAAATGTTTTTTTATCTATAAAAACATTAAATTAGTTACCATGTTGTAACTATACTAATGGGTTTCTTTTTTTTATGTTTATTACAGAGATTTTTATGATCATCCCATGTTTCTGAAATGTTTTTCATAGTGTATGAGGAATAATAGGAGAAAGAAAGAAAGAAATAATATTTTTATCATTAAAATGAAAAAATGTTTTGTTTAAAGAGTTTCCTTTGGTGGAAAAAAGTGGATACTAAGTGTAACTATCTACATGTAATGTTTGGGTCTAATATATAATAGTAATGGCCAGATTCTTTGAGGATCTAAACCTGAAAATATCCTCAATGTTAATTCTTGACTTAACTAAAGATTATGTAACATTTAAGTCTAGGGCCTTATAGTTGGTATCATGGGAAAGGCTTAGACAACTTTGGATATTAGTATATTTTTATAAGAGTTTGAGATATCATCATTGGTTTTTAATTTTATGAAATATCTTAAATTAAATGTCTTAGAAACACCTTTTTATGATTTATGATGTGAAATATTAAGGTTACTAATGGTATATTTTTGGATACATTTACCTTCGATGAAATTATAGGTTATTATTTTTTGGGATGCAAAATGTATGTTTTGAGATAACCTTTGATGTCAAAATATCTAATAGTTATTTTTGAGGATTTTATCCCATTTTTTTAATGATATAAAAGTATAGTGTTTCTAAAAAATTACAACATCCACACCGTGTGACAACCCACCGCGTTAGAAAAATATATATGGGAGTTGAACCCCTAACCAAACTGCTACTAGGATTTATCGCCTACTGCTTTCCTGGTGAAGTGCTTGGTAAGTATGACTTATTCATTTTAGATAAATTATTTTATTTATTAATAATAAGAAAATTTTAATTACTTATGATTTTTCAAATTGATATCCTTATTATAGGAAAATGATTTTGTGACTATGTGATAAATGTAATTTTGGAAGTCATTTACTCTTTTGAGACAGCTATATTCCTAAGGAAAATAGAATAATATGGGATATCATTTCAGGAGTAATGGTTGAATTTTATTTTGGAAGAATCTATGTGTTTATTATGGACATATGGAGATTTTTTTATTTATGAAAACTATTAACCTATCACATAGAACATCTTATTAGTTTAATTACTTTTAAGTATGAAACATTAAGAGTAGTCCATGTTATTTGGAGATAATTGGTCAGATTTATTATGGAATACATGTGAACAAATCCTTGTGGATTTTGGGTTTCAATCATAGTTTGGATTATTTTTCAAAATTTTCAGGAAAATTATTTATTGAATGGTATTTTTTGATCTTTGGGTATTGTTTGTTAAAATTTAGAGATTAAGAGTAGTATTTATTTTTAAAAAGGATTATTCTTTTGGAGGGATTATTTGATCTTGTACTAAAAATTTTGGTTTTGGTTAATGTCTCAAAACAGGTAAAATATATAAATCATATTTTTTGGATTATTTGATTCTCAATAATTTGATTCTAGTACATTAGGTGTGACCAAGTCATCTTGAATTCTCATTTTTTGGAGAAAAGATGAGTTTATAGAAGATATTTATTAGTGGATGAAACATTACTTGACAAGTAACTATGATTTCATAATTTTATTAGTCAATATCATAAATAAATTAATCAAATTTATGAAAAGGACATTAAAAAACATTGTCCATTTACTTTTATTACTAGGAAATCCAAGACCGTTTGACCGATCAGAGGTTTCTAGTTTTCTTGTTGATAACATTATTCAAATCATGTTTTCTATCAATCTCTATCAGAACATGATGGTTAGTTTTTTTCGTCCATATACATGTTTTCTTATAAGGAATCCAAGTATTTTTTATATCATATTACTTTTTTACTTATCTTTATTTCCTTTTATGTGATATTTTTATTGACTCCTTTTCCTATGTGGGATTTTTTAATGAAGTTTTCGAGCCCAAATTTAAAATTGAAATTAACAATTTTTCAAAAGGGGGAATGATGTAACAACCCAGGAATTTAAAAAATAATATAGTTTAATATTAATTAATATTTATGAATTATATATTAATTTTATGTTAAAGAGTACTCTTTTTCGGATAGCTTACTCGACACGCAAAAATGGGTTTCTCTGAAATCTTACATTGCACAGAACATTGAGTCATAAAAAATTACAATAATATTATTATTATTTCAAATGGTATTTAATTCCTTGAAGTTGAATGGATGGAATGAATATTATCAAATGAATTATGAAAATATTGTTTACACATTATTTTGATTCAATATTTATTAGAAATAGAAATAAAAACCAATTGAATATAAAGGATGTGTTTTTATGAAAACTTTTTTTTAAGAAAATAATTGTTTTTATAAAATTCTATCAAACATTATGGATTTTTATTTAATGAGAAATATATTTTCTGTAATCAATTTAATTTTTTAAATTCATCTTATATGTTTTCTAGATATGATATATGAACAAAATCATTTTTTGTGATAAATGAAGTATTTTTCAAAAAAAAATACACTTTTACCACCTTTTGAAGGAAAACCCTTCTTAAATATTGTTTTCGTCACTTTTATATGTACTATTTTACAAAATAAATTCCTTTTATAGTATCTTCACTTAAAAATTTAATTTTCTAAAATTATTGGAATTTTTTTTGATAAAGATCATTTTTTAATGAATAGTGAAAAATACTGCATTTTAATTAAAAACTATCTTTTCATCAAATTATTTATATAGATAGATTGTAATTTTAATTGGTTTTAAATTATTATTAGATTATTTTTTATCATTTAATCCAATATTATTAATTTTGAAGTAATTTTACTTTTAAATTTGATATAAACACATGTTAATCTTTTGATAGTTTTTACTTTTTAAAAACACTCTTTTTTGTTTTGAAAATGATAATTAATTTTAAATTAATTAATTAAAAATATGTGATTTTAATTCATAGAAATGGATTCCACATTCAAGATCATAGGGTCCAAATTTTGTAAATAGTTACCTTTTATTTTTGTACATTAATATTAGCAACATTAGTAATAATTTTTATTTACCATGGTCAAAGGGTATTTATCTTAAATATGGGTAGAAAGAAATATTATAATAATATTAAAATAACTTAACACATTCCATAATCCTATTGGATGAAATATTTTCTACCATGGACATCCTTGTGATGTTTTTGGGACCCCATGGACTCACATGGGTGTTATAATGACATGTTGTAAATATTAATTTGACGTAAAGAGAAATATATCATAAATATGTATCTTTCACTAAACCAATTTCAATATAGGGTTATATAACTGATATCTTTGACTATAAATAGTAATTATACATATAAAACAATTTTCTATGTCTTGGATGTTTATTTATAATTTTTATACATTAAATAAATATATTTAATTATGACACATTAATGATGGAGTTAATGGTTCATTAATAAAGGATTCAAATAAATGATATTATAAATTTTAAGATAAATATTATTTGACATTATTAATTTATTCCACAAATTATCTTGGTTAATATAAAATTTTAAGATTGATTCAATGTTTTTTTTGAAGGGATAATTTTTTTATGAATTTTTTAAAAATTCAAGTATTAATATTGTCAAAATTGAAATAATTGATAACATAAAATACAAAATAGTTTATTAAATGATATAAAATTATTAAAAATATAATATTTTACCTACTGGTTAATATAACTCTAAATATGTCATATATTACATTTTTGGGTATTTTTACATGATATGGTAATTACCTTAATCCACAATGTGTAAATAACATGATATCACTGTAAGATTTAAAAGGGTAAAATAAAGGTTAAATGAAAAAAGATAAGAATAAAAAATATTCAAAACCAGTCTGAAAATTATTATATGATGTTTATTCAAACCAAATCCATTTTATATTTTAATTGAATGAGTTTTGGACCATTTTTAATTGAAATTTAGTTATTAATAAATTAATATTTCAATACTTTCCTAAAGTTCCCCTCATCCCTCTTATAAAAGGCCACCACTTATACCCACATACTCACACCTCTCAAGCACCTCGGATCATCCAAAATACACTCAATTTAAGCTCCCAAAATCCAAAAATTCTTAATATATGTCTTACATTATGTATCAGGAAATTCAAGAAATCATTTGCCTCAAATCAAAAGTATTTAACATATTTAGAGGTAACATATTCTCTAAAGTTATTATCCATTATTTTCCTTATCAACTCCACATGCTCTTATTATTCATTGATTATATAAAAAATAGTATCCCCAATATACTAGGATTTATTTATGCTATTGATTGAAACTACACTTACATTAACCTCCATCTAATGTATACGACCATATTATTTCTCTGAACAGTGAACTACTACATTATATTTAAATTTTATATATTCTTTTATTATTTTTATTTACAACATACATTTATGTATTCCATGATGTGTGAATATGGTAATTTCATTTGAAGAAGTGTGGAATACCACTCGAACAAAGTGATATGGATCATTCATGCAATACGTGGAACATATAAATGATCGATTTAATGAAATTATGTAACATATATAATATATAAATTATAATAGAATTATAATATACCAAGGAATCATTTTGCTTTCAATCCATTAACTTGAAAAATAAATTAAAGTAGTGTTTATACGTACGTGCGACCTACCATCTCCATGAATGGTGCATTTCATTCCTTATCTCCAAATATTATGGATATTATAAATACATATATACTGGATATATATGGTATTTAAATCATGAATAATATTATGGATTTGTTGGAATTTTAACTACAAGGAAAATTTACATCAAAACAAGGTCATTTTCGACCAAAGTACCGAATATCGAAAAAACATCTTAAATGAACATAAATAATTATATAATATTTATAATATGGTAATAAATGATATAAATGGAATAATAAACATGAGAAAGGTTCTCAATTAAGTAGACACTTACCTATGTTTATTCTTCAGGAACATAACGATTGTACGTGACAGGTCGGATCAAGGAAAGGGACATCATCTCAATCTCTTTTAGTTGAGGCATTTCATGATAATATCCACCTCTATTCTTAAATAAGATATATATACCTCCATTATGACATTTCATATCCATATTTTATCTATAAAAATGTTATTTATTAATTCATGGCGATTAATATTTAAATGTTAAATGTGGTATGAGACACCTTGAATGTTTAAAGATTAAATTATCAAAACATTGTCTTCATGATATTAATTTACATATTTAATTATATAGATATAAAAGTATTATAAATGAAATTTTATTTCTATCTAGAATTCCATTCAAATCTTTCAAAATGAATATTTTTATACAAATCATTTAACTATATTTAGAAAATGAAAAATTGAATGATATTTTTTTAATGTATACAGTGATAAAAACTTCTACACCACCGTAAAATTTTTTTTGATATTTGTATTCCTCTATAAGCCCTAATGTATTTTAAATAAATACTTTATATATATATTTCGGTATCTTGGTATTGAAAATGGGCTCTTAAATTAAATTTGTTTTAAATGGAATTTTTTTTTCATATGGGATTAGTTGAGTTTTTTAAAAGGGTTTTGTGATGAATGTATTTTTGAAAGGGTACTAGATCATTATATGAAATGATTGGGACTAATACAACATATATTAAGGGTTAAGCCCCATTATATGTCACAGGTGAGCCCAAAAAAAATTATACAATGGGTTGATCCCCATTATAACTCACGGGCGACCCTGTTATATCTTATATGAATGGAGGAACCCCATTGTAGCACACGGGTGAGCCTGATATTGCCTATACAAAAGGTGATCCTCATTAAAGATCATCAATTTTGAGGTCGACCATATATTAACTCCAATTTATATTGATTTAATTGGTTTTATGTATATTTTTCACTAAGTCTTCTAAATGAGTTTTAATTTTTTTTACTATTAGTTTAATGTTTTTATTTGAGCAAAAAGTATGATTGTTATTCATATGAAAATTGTTTTTTAGTTATCTCAAAAAAAATTAAATGAGTTACCTTGTTTTAACTATACTATTGGTTTTTATTTATTTTAATGTTACGTATTGATATTTTTATTCTAATAACAAGTTTTTGAAATTTTATTCAATGGGTGTGAGGAAGGATAAGTGAAAGGAAGACTAAAATAATATTTTTATCAAGAAAAAGAAATCGTGTTTTGTTTAGATGGTTTCATTTGGTGGGAAAAATTTGATAC
Source organism: Viscum album (assembly GCA_963277665.1). NCBI lineage: Eukaryota > Viridiplantae > Streptophyta > Magnoliopsida > Santalales > Viscaceae > Viscum > Viscum album. Next base: position 268,224,617 of record OY728142.1, on the reverse strand, counting down.
TGAGTGTATCTGTCTACATGTAATTTTTGGGTCTATTATGTAATAGTTATACCTAATTCATTAAAAATATAAACCAGAAAAGATCATCAATGATAATTTATAACTTAAATCAAGATTATGAAACATTTAAGGCTAGGTCCTTATAAAGTATTTTCTTATCTAATGATTATTAGAATTAGAGAAACCTTTGAATACACTTTGTGTTTGAACATCATGTCTATTATCTCGACAATAGTGAGTGTTAATCAAAGACGAGTATCAGTATCAAGTAAGATATAATGTTGCCCTAAGGTTATAAGGATAATTCAAGGCTACACCAACCTCTATAATGAGCATGTACTTTGAAATATAATCATTCATTCAAATGATCTTTCATAAAACTAGATGCATATCTTATGTCACCATCCTTATATGCCTTTTTTATTTGTTCTTTGTTCATAAATGATATACATATCTTCTTATACCATAGACATGGATTTAAAAATGGTACTACCAACCTAATCAATTGGTCCTGAGATTTCATTTAATATACCGACACGTGACAAATTATATCTTGACTTGTCAATAAATTTCTTATCATCTATGAAAAACCTGAATAAATATACCTCACAAAGGAATTAAACTATCATGGTTTTCATCATCCATTAATTTATTTGATCAATGATATACGTTATTAATAATCTCATATTTAGGTAAAAATAATCATATTTATATATAGGAACATCTAATGACACCTAAAACATGTTGTTTTCCTATTAGAGCTTTTGTCCTCAAATTATATCATACTAGAGATCAATATGATAAGCCTTCATTAGATGATGTATCAATGATTATGATCCTACCACTATAGGTAGTCAAAAAATTTCTTTATTCAATTAGTATGATGTATCTAGAACATAATACATATCTTTAAGAATACTTTCATAGAATTAAAGGTTATCATTATAGTTTGGGACAACTATAACCTTTTGATACAACATGTAATCTATAGAAATTACCATAGATAGTTTACAAAAAAAAATATTACTATCATTGTAATTAAACTCTTATATATATCAATATGTATTCATGTAAGGGTCATTAAATTACATAGTTGAGTTAGGTATAGGGAACCCACTTTCAAAAAAATATCTACATTTGGGTTTGTTTAAAATTTCTCAAACTTCCTAAAAAAATTATTGAAAAAAAATATACGCGTTCCAATTTAAACACTATTAAATCTCCCCAACTCACTATAATTGTCAAATATTCACTTTCCCAAAACCCATACAAGTCATCATAATCATGAGAAACTAGAATACAATGAAAATTTCATCAATTAATCACTATATTTTTCTCAATCACAACATGGTTAATTAAATATTATATAACCAAAACTCTTCTTCTTTCTCATTATCTTTTCTCCCCTTAAAGAAACATTGAATCATTCTCACCCTTTTCCTACCCATTGGATACACTCTCTCATTTTACCATAATTTCCACTTAACAAATGGTTTGATAAATATTCCACTTTTTAAACAAACCTAAAGGCCACTCTTTTGTGGGATACAACACATGAGGTAATAAATGAAATTCCTTATTGACAGGAGGTCTTGATTCCAAACTATATAAGTGTTGAAAATTGACTGAACTCTGAGATGTAGTTGATGCTTCTCAAAAATATACTTGGGTAATTCCTTTATCATGATACCTACATCATGAACTTGAGTAAAAATATAATACACCTTCACCAATATTTCTCAACTTTATCCCTATTTATGTGGTATTTTGTACAGAACCAAAGCATGATGTACATGGACAATACATAAATTTTTCGGAATACTTAATACATAAAAAAACAGACACACAAGGACCGTAATAGTTTAGTGTCTCTGGAAACTCGGAATATAAACATCTAATCATGTTGAAAGATCTTCAACATCTCCCATAACGATATTCCCCTTTTTGTTTCCTTACCTAAAACCGTTCTTTATTTCCTGGGGAAAATAAAACATAAAAATGGTGAGCTCAAATGCTCAGTAAGGGAAAACATAGAGAACATAAAAATACCATAAACATTTGAAAGCAAAAACTTGAACATGAAATATAAACATTAAAACCTTTAGAAAAGACATAAATCTTGGAAGTATGTAAGTCATATATCCTAAAGTAACATCAATCACAATAACATATCATGGGAATAAAACATGTAATTGTGGAAACCATTCACCACTTGTTATGATTTCCATAGTAGCGAAGGCATTACTGCCAAGACCATCTTAGTGGACAAAGTCCCTTTCTGAATCGAGTTCACTCCTCGTTTCAGTCCTGTAACACTGAACCGAATTAACATACCATTCCAGCCATGTTTATCTCATGAGATATAAATTCTTACCCAATGCATTCGAGGGAGATATAGGTCCCACCCATCTCATAATGAAATCATTAATACTTGTGCCACAAAATAAACTTAAAACATTCATCATAACACAATGAATAAAATGGTTTTCATAAACATCATCCCATCATAACATAATCCATATAAAACAAATGGATATAATTTTATCATAATAGAAATAAAACCATGTAAATCATAGAGACATTATACTTGAAATATACACATATGAAATAATGTCATCTTAGATGGAAAATGGTTTCGATAAAACACTTGAAATGAATTCTTGAGGAAAGTATCCTTTCTTCTTCAAAATCATTTTCTTTTCACAAAATGCCATGCAATTTTTTAAAAAAAGGGTTTTGTTGAAAATAATCCTGCAATATTGTATAGGAAGCTTCATGAAAAAGATCCGTTATGAAAATGTAAAAATCCGTTCACACCGTATAAGTTAAAAATAACATTCTCCTCATACTTTTGTCAGAAAAGTCAAAAAGTACCTCGTATGGTAAACAAAAGAAATATTCCTTCCATACGATGTGGTCAAAGTAAGAAAAGGGTAAAAATTTCTTAAACAAACATGGAAGTAAAGTAAAAATTTTATGAAAACATTTTTGGAGCATATGGACATGGATAATAAACATAACCCCCAGTAAATACTTACGAGTAAACAATCTCGGATAAGAATGAGATTGGAATAATTATCCCTTACCTTAGGTCCGATATGCTTCGTATGGATCCAAAAATCCTATATATTGTTTTAAATAATTTCACTAAATTATTAAATAATCATATTCATTGTTATGATATCATATATGTTTCACTTGTGACTTTATATTACCCGTTCTTTTGTAAATTCCATGTTAAAGCAACGTTTTGGGTAAAATCATTTCATTTATTGTATGTGTTTAGACGTGTCGTTCTTGATATTATTACTTATATCCTGATTTATATAATTCCATAATGTAAAACATGATTTCTATATAATATATACTCATTATATACATATATATTATAGATCGATAAAAGGAATGAAATACACTGTTCATAGAGACGGTAGGCCGTACGTACGCATGAACGCTGTTTTCGTTTCCTTATTGAATTGAATGAAATTAAATAGATGAAATAAATATATATATACATAAATCCAGTAGAATTATTATTTCATATATTTCATTATTATTCATTATATAAACATTATGATCATTCATGTATGGTTAAAGTGGAGAATGAATCTCATCGCGTCGTGGAGACGGTTGTCCGTACGTACGCATGAGCGATGATATCGTTCCCATAATTATTGAATAGAATTGGAGTGGGTGTTATAATATATCAGAATCATTATGATGTTATAATAACCATATATAGTTATTAATTACACCATTATACCCATCCATGTAAGGTGTTGGTGGAAAACCAGATTACACCACGGCGTGGAGATGGTATTCCGTATGTACGCATGCGTGATGATTTCATTTTCCATAGGATGGATAAATGGTGAAATAGGTTTGTTTAATACTTATAATAACATATCAGTATATGATTTATACTAATTTTATTACTTCATAATGAAACAAATAAAGAAGAAGAAGTATAAGAACAAATAAAGTTGAAAGAATCGGTAACGAACATTACCTCTTCTTTGAAGCGCCTCTTTGAGACATCCTCTTAGGGAACGAAAATTGGTATTTGAAGAAGACCAGGACCTCTATGATGTTTCTAGGGAAGTGGGGAAGAGAATTTTTCAGGGTTTGGCTAAGATGGAAGGCTCAAAGTGGTGTGAGGAAGAGAGGGAGGAGGATCCCTTTTATAAGGGAGGAGAGAGGCACCTTTGGAATAACAAAAATTTTTATTTTATTATAAAGTCATATTCTGTTTTAAATAGCTCCAAATTGATTTATTTATAAGCTAAGGTGGGGATGGGTAGTAATAATATCATCCAATTGAATTTAGACAAGTTCAATTATCTATTTTTACCTTATCATTTAGATTTAACTCTAAGTTAAATAATTTTACTTTTACTGTGTCTTCTTGTTTTCTTACACTATAAGGTTAGTAAAATTACTATAACAAGCCAAAAGAACCCCAAGTTGTTTATTATTAATATAAATAACCTTATATAAGTCATTTGGCCGAACCGTAGATTTTCAGGAATAAAATAACAATTAATAATATAATATATGTTTTAAAAACTATTTTCTGTCAATTTTGACACTATTTGGTAATTGATTTTTGTGAAAATCATAACAGAAAGATTAGTTCTAAAATAGTTAATTAAATCAACAATAAAATGTCATATTAATATATAAAATTATTTTAATTCATAAAAAGTCACAAATTACATTTATATGGGTATTTATAACATCAATTATGTCAATATTTCATTAATAATATAATTACTGCATCATCATTGTGTCATAAATAAATTAAATTATTTAATACCTAAAAATTAAAAATAAAACACCATTATGTAGGAAATATATTTAGATTTCTAATGAATATTTATAGTAGAATTTATTTTATGTATAACCCTATATTAAAAATGATTTAGTTATTAAATTTTGATTTTAACTATTTTAACCCTTCTTTAAATAAATTAATAATAAATGTCCTAATCTAATCCAAGTGGGCATAAATGGTCATATTTTATTAATAAGGTTGTTTTTTGTAGAATTACAGTTATCCAATATAATTAGGACATGTGTTAGGGTAATAATGATATCATTTTTACCCTTAATTACCCTATTGACTTTTAACCGTGTTAAAAAAAGTAAAAAGTTACTATTCACCAAAAATTATTTTCATCTCATTGAACCACATTTTAGTCTTTGTTATTAACTGTGACTCTTGGATTTTTGAAATTCCACTCACAGAAGCGATAAAATTATGTTTTATGAGAATTTTCAAATTCTCCTAGGAGATGGGTAAAAGACGGTGAAAAGTTGTATAAAATTTTTATATATCTAAAATTATTATAAAATGACTCCCATGAATTAAATTGAACTTATATAGGTATTATGTATCAATTTTTACCTAAAATAAATTTAAATAAAATAAAAAATTATTTAAATAAAAAGTCGGTTTTTAAATAGTAACCCAGTGTTTTCACTATTCATCAAAAATTGAATGTTTTCAGAAAAATACCAACATTTCACCCTAGGATAATTTCGATATTCTGAATCCAAAAATGAACTACATTTTGAAAGTTGAAATTTACAAAATTTCAAAAAGTGGTTATTACTATTCATAACGGCTAGTTTTATTAATATTTTAATAGCATATCTTGTTTAGTGAAACTCGGTATTGCGTACAACACATGCTATCGTAGAAGGTCGCGATTGCATATAATGAAAGACAAGTCAGGGATGCGTGAATTGAAATCTCCTTTTGGTGTAGCGTACAACACAACACATCAATAAAATTAAAAAGAATATTTTTCATAAAATCTCGGGGTGTTACATATTTGATATCAATATTCATTATCCATGAATTATAGTTGATATTTAATCTATAATTAATAACAATTAGGATGTCACATTTGAATATAATGGTATATTTCACAAAACCTTATCCTATTTAGGTTTTTTCTTCATCCTGACCAAATGATTACATGATGAAATAGATATAATATATTTATATTTGGAAGTCCTCAATTAAATATAATATTTTTTATTACAAATCCATGAACTAAAAAAATTCAACCTAGAATACACCAAATAATGTAAAATATTGATCATTTTTTGAACTAGACCAATCAATATCTATATATCACAATAAAAACAATTGAGATGATGCATTATAAAGAATCAAATCCACCATGGATTTAACATAACATAAGATTTTATTTATTTGTTGAATGTTGATTTCCTTGGAACAATTTTCATACTTTATGGTTCAAATTTTTATAAAAATAACATTGGAGGTTTTTTATGTCAAGTAAAAAAGAGTTATAATGATTTTCTTGTACTTTTTAATATTGGCTACTTTTCAATTTTTATCAATTTAAATCGTCAACCAGGTAGAAAATTGTGTTTAAATTTCCATGGAATCATTCATTAAAAAAAATTTGAACCTAATTAGCATATTTATAATGAGAAATAATTCCTTCATGCCTTCCTTGTATCACCTATAAACCATGTAAATATGTTAATTTTATAGTTATTGATATTTTGAACTCACTCTTCATAAATTTTGAAAACTTATTTCAATTTTCTATATTTAGTCTTAAAATGGTTATATGCTCAACATACATAATCACCATAATTATTTAATTAATCTTCATTTCAATATAACAATCTTGATAAAATAATATATATTTAATACTGCTCTTCTTTAAGTACTTATTAATTCTTGAATGCCATGATCTTGGTTCTTACTTTATCCCATAAATCACATTCTATAAAAAATATACTTTTTCTCATATTCATTAGTAGGAAAATCATTTGAGAACTCAATGTGCATATCTTCTTCGAGTAATAATTTAATTAATGTTAGTTTAATAACTATATTAAAATCCTTGAACTCACTTTGAACCATTATAGAAATTAATAATAAAATTATTTCCATCCTCTCTACATGATAAAATATTTTATAAAAAATTATAGCATATATCTAGGAGTGTCCCTTCCTCTTGAGTCATGCCATATTTTAAATATCCATTTCATATTTATCAAATGTTTTATAGAAAACCCATTTGGTTTGAATGACATTATTATCCACTAGTCTTGAAACAATCTCATAATTCTAGAAATTCTCAATTTGTTTGATCCCTTTATTCATTGGGTTGACCTAATTATCATCCTTAATTACTTATTAATAGTTTTGTGGCTCTAATTGAGTGAATAATATTGGTTTTAATAGAGTCTTTATTTTTTTATATTGGAGGAATATAATCACCAATGATATTCTTCTCATGGATTTTATCTTTTCTCCCCATCATCAATATTTCTAGAGAACTCATTTCATCTTCCTCATCATCATTACTGTTTTATTCAATATCATTGCTAGCCCCTTGTTCCCCCAACCTACTAAACACATCAAATCCTTTGCAAATAATTTTATCACACTTTTTATGAGTATTTTTTCGTTTTCCACTATATTAATGTCATGAATTACAAAAATCATTCCAAGATTATTATTTATTTGAAATAGTAATACTTCTTTCTATAAGATGAGTTACTAGGAAAAATAACTTTTTCCCCTCAGGATTTAAATGCAACGTGGTTTTCTATTTATTTTTAATAAATCACATAAAATACTCCATATAGATAAATACATGATTCTTCACACACTAAATCTTTTCTATATTCTTCTCTTCTCCTAGACATAAGAAATCTATATTCCTGGTGTATAATGATGTCAATTGCACTTCATTCTAATATTTATCTTCTAGATCTTTCACAATGAGCTTTATTAAGGTCATTATATAAATTATTAGGTACCTCCTCTAAGATACTTTAATTTTTTTAGGAGTTCATACCACAAACATTTGGTATCTTATCATATACTACATTAGGTAATCTTATAGCTGGATATTATGAACCATTTTTCCATTTTTTATCTATAATTTTATAATTTTATACCCAATAATATTATTAAATATTGAAATATAATAATTAATTAAATTAAATACCTTAGTATTGTGAGAACTTTCTATCAACCATTTCATACCTATAAAATTTGTAATAAAAACATAATATCTCCTTCTATCAGTTGATTTTGATGATATAATCCCACACACATTGATGGGGATTAATTCAATAACCCATATTTAATTCTATTATTATTACTATTATGTATTCTAAAAGATAATTACTTTTGAAACAAATCACATAAGTAAGTCTCATCATGTGAGATTCTACGGATATCATGAGCTCCTTTATTTTTTTTATTAATAATTATAATTATTTTTTGATCACGTGCCCAATAATATTTTAACATGATATTTTATTATCTTCCATGGATAGAAAAAATATCATTTTATCCTCTAATGAGGTAAATACTCCCTTTGTTGTTCTTCCATTTCATTACAACTACATTGTATTTTCAATTAATTACATGGGTCTTTTTTGTGAATTCTATAGCATACCTTGAGTTACAAAATTAAAATACAATTGTAAAATTTAGACCAATTCCTTCCACAATACATTCATTTTTTTCATTTATTTTCCTCTAATTTGGGATTAATTTGAGTAAAGCATCTTTAATCCTTCATCATTTCAAAATCTTAGAACAACTTCTCTCTATATCTTGAGGATTCCATGAACAACTGTTGATGACCACTAACATCCCTATCATAGGGTAAATAAATAAATTTAATCCTATGTATTTGAACACAATTTTGTGGGGACTAATGTTTTTACCTATTGATTAGTGAGAATTTATGATTCCAAAATTAGTAAAAAGGGTTTTAATGTATTTTAATTTTAGAGAACTAAATAAAAAATTTAAACAAGCTGATTTTCATAAGATGATGACTAGTGATTAGACTATGGGTTATATCACCAATTTTCATGATATTATAATCTCATTGTGAATAATTGTTTTTATTAATAAATGATCGATAAAAATATCCCAAAGCATTTATCTTTGAAATTATGTTGAGACGAAATTTTATTCTTGATCAAAAAATGATCAATTCTCAATAAATCTTACTTAAAATGTATGTTGGGAGATATAAGAAAATATCTAGGACATATCAATAATAAATTAGGCCTTAATTACATGGCCAAATCCATATATGGTTAAGGTACTCCCATAGAAATCCAAAATGTTAGATTTCTATCCATACTAGTATCAGCAATCTCATGCTTCACCACAACACATTTAATATTCCATTATATATAAGTAAAATTAAATAGAGGGAGAATTTTTATTATCAACCCATGTAATAGATATGTTACATAAATAGAAATATAAATTTAATCAAATTCATATTAATATCATATTAATGAGAATCATGAAAAAATAACATAAGTATAATTTTTTCAATAAAGTTCATACTCAAGAATTAAAAAAGAGTCACCTTACCACATTTTGAATCACTAAAAGGGTTTATACCTCAAAATAGATTTTCGAAGGAAAAATAATATCTATGTATAAGAAGAATGAAATATAGCAGAAAAATCCAAACTCAAACTTTTATTCCCCCACTTCACCATCAAGATCCACACAAAATTGATTTTTAAATTATTTTATAATAAGATAAAAATATAATAGAATATCTTATTCTATTTGTTATATGAAACCAGGCCAACAAGCCTCTATATCACATGACGTGGTTGAGAAATCATGAATGAAGATCCTATTTGTATTTCCTCACATGACTTTACTTATAAATAAAATATTTATGGTCATTATAGTTGAAGTTCTTTTTAAAATATTTGAAAATATTTATACTCAAATGAAATTAGTCTCTTGGGAATAATTCAATTTCCCAAATCAAAAAACCTTACTAAAGTGGTTGAATAATTGAACTACTCTAATATAAGTGTTGTTTAATATTATATGAGTTCCATAAAATATTTCATACCACCCATTTAATTTACCATATAAAAATTTATTATCCAAGTATTTTTAACGAAATTCTTGTCAAATATGACATATTAGAGGAATCTATAATGATCATCTTATGTACCACCTATTCTCATGGAAAATTAAATTAACTACTGATGAAGTTGTTATATAATACCCTCAAAATCATTCATTACTCTTGGAATATCATACATAACTCTTGGAATATATTATGTATAACTTGTAATATATTACTTATAATCAAATATGTTTTATGTATGTTGGTGTGATATTTATTATACTTTTATAATACTTCATAATTACATCACCACTTCAACTGGCATTTTCATTTACATTCAAAAAAATAATTCAAATTATTATAAATATATAATGAGTCATTTATTCTATATGTTAAAAATTATATTAAATTAAAAAATCATTTTATTTTAATGAATATTAAAAAATTAAATGAAAAGTTACTTAAATTACAAAACATTATAAGACACAATTAATTAATAAATGTGAGGTAATTAAATATATTTAATATTAAAAATATAATTAATTAATTGCCACTATAAATTTTTGCAAACATAATTCCTTGTACTCCTAGATAATTGAACATGATAAATGTAACTTAAATAAATTTAAAAAACATAATAAAAAGTTATTTCCATTATTTATCATTCATGGTACTAAAATATAACATAACATATTTTTTTATTATTCTATTTTCTCAATGTGATGAATTTAATCCATTCCTACTTGTTATTTCCTTTCATGTTTTCTATACCTACTTTCCTAGAAATATTTCTCTTTACACACAACATTAGTTTAAAAAAAATTCAAATCCAAACACATATAGAGCTCATGATAGCCTTTTTGTGTTTCAAAATTACCACCCAATTTTCCAAGTTAGTATATTTATCAAGGTGAATTTTTAAGGCTGTTCTATGGATAATTTTTAGTTGGTGCGTATGTTTAAAATATGGATGATGAATAATGAGTATTCGATATAAATAAATTAAAATCCATGACTAGTTTTTTGTAGTCAAGAATTGTGGCATCACTTATTTTCCATTTAAAGGTTTCACCTTATAAATCATTTTGATTCTCAAGGTAAAATCACATATAAATCACTTCAACATCAGTATATATTTCATTTATCTTCATCATTAAATTCATTTCTACTTGATATCAATTATATATAGATATTTTTTCCTGATGATAAATAGAAATATTTGACATAAAATGGATTTTTAAACAACCTTACATATTTTATAGGATAATCCCCCCCCCATATTCCTTATATTTGATAATTTTACATTTATTTACCCACAAAACAAACTTTCAATCACACTTGAATTCAACAATGATCATACATTTACTTCTAATGTTTGGTGGTCAGAGATTGCATGCTTTTAATGTGGCCACCAAAAATAATCATTCATTAAAAGGGATAATTCAAGGGTAATATATAAATTAAGGTGTCAAAATATGTTTATTATAAAAAACATTCGTTTTAAACAAAAATATACTCAATCATTTTCAATATAAATTCTTAACTCTTCATTTTTATAACTACATTTCATATAGAAGTATGAATTTTCAAGAAAGGATTGATTATCTCAAGAAATGAGGAAATTTTATTGAATATAAAAGATATGACATATAATTTTATAATCTGTGTTATTTATATATTTTATAGTATTTCATCAAATGGGGTTTAAAAATAAGTTCTCTGTTAATGAATTTACCAAACAAGAACCTGGAACTAATAATATTTCAATATTCATATAATTTGAGATTTCAATAGTTAAATTATTTTATGAAAATTGGAAGAAGTTTAAAACATAAAATGAAATTCAATTTATTTTCAATAGGTTTCAAAGACACATAAAAAGTAAACAAAAACATATAAAAATGAAAATGATAAAATGATAAAATTCATACACACATAAAATGTTTCCCTCCACCACACATGAATAATGTAGTATCCTCAATGTAACCTAACCCATATGAATATTTTTTTGTAGGTATAACAATATTAATACAATTAATAACTTCAAATAATGGATTATCCTAATGGATTTATCAATTGATGAGTTGAAGGATTGTAACCAAATCCCCACGTGTTTCCTACAAATGTGTAAAATATTTATATAATAATTACCCATTATAAGGAAAATATTTTTGTTATTATTATTTTTTAATATTAAAATAACCAAATAGATAAATATTAATATTGGTAAATTTGTCCTCCAATAAAAACTAATTTTTTTCCCTCATATGTTTTAGTATTGAATAAAATCGCATCACTTTTTCTCAGGGGAACAATTTTACTTTTTGATTCATCTCGTCATGAGAAAATCTATTTCCTTAATTTTAAATTATAGAATTTTCAAATAATTTCTTGTGGATTCTTCTAGATCATGGATATGAAATCTACTTCATTTTCTATCTTTTCGGAGTATAAACTCTTATCATTAACTGACCAGTGAGATTTTTCATCTTGATCAACAAAAAATAAAGATTTTAACATAGCTAGACCTATATTGGATCATTCTAATTTTAATTTTTTAATGTATACTATAAGAAAAAAAGTTATTTTTTAGTATTTTTGCTAGTATTTTTCCTTTGTATTGATAGACATTTCTATAATTACTTTAATCTCTATATTGTGAACTTCAAAATTACCATTTCATTATGTATGGTAAGGGCTTAATGTTTTGTAGGTTACTTCATATCATTTCATCAATGCCTCAATGGTTTTATTGAAAATTTTAGATCTTTCATCGTTGATGATTTCTCTTCAGATTTTTCAATTTCAAAATATATTATTCTAAAAAATGAATAGATTATATATGAGACATTAGTTTTAGTGACCTTATATTCCACCAATTTTGACACATAATTTACAGTTATCTAGATATAAGAGTACCCAAAGAACATGTGAAATGGTTCCAAAAAATATATTCCAAATATGTCAAATATTTCACACAAGTAATCACAGGTATTTATGTAATTTCATAAGTGTTTTATTTATTTATTTTTTAATAGAATTGATTCTATTTTTGAAATAATTCATGGGAATATTTTACCAATGATGGCTTGTATATTAGGAAATGTAAAACATTTACAGTGGTTCATTAAGGTATAAAACTTCCTTTGTGAGCTATGATGTAACATAACATAATTATATATTTTACTTCACTATCAAGAATGAATTTTCTAATAACGTGGTCATTATACATTTTACAACCAATTTTTATATTCCACTCATAATGTTTTTAGTGGGATTTGAGTTAAGAAATATTTTTTTGGTCTTTTTAAATAAACTAAAATGGAAATATAATATCATACAAAATAAATTTAGTCATAGTATATGACATGCATGTGATGTATATCATATTTTCCTTCATCAAAGTGTATGATAGGATTACAATGGTTAAGAGAACATGACCACTTCCACATTTTCTCCAAGGTATATAATTGGTTAAGAATTAATTGGTCTATTCATTTGGGTCTATGAAAACATATAATAATCATTGAAGTGTTGAATGAGTATTAAGTACCATTATGAGTATTTTATAATAATATATTTTGGCAACCATTCAATGGAAGATATTTTTCAACCCCATTTTTTGAATGAATAGTTCCATATATAAAAGATGGGGATCCTCTGGTTTGGGGTGTATAATAAGATGATTGAGTCATACCATTGTTGAATATCTCTTCAAACAACTTATCCATTTATCATCATGGTAATATTTCTAGCACAAAATTAATGTTTGGGGGTCCTCTTTTTGAATATAATGTTTTTAGTGGTTAATGTCATCCTAATAGATGTGAGATTCCTTATACTATTGCACATTTATCTCTATCAATATAAATTATATGAGATCCAAAATAATGGAGTTTTTATTATTTTAGCTACACATATTTATATTTTCATTCATTATATTTCAGGTAGATTTGATGATGATGGATTATGAATATTTACGGGTTTTAATTACAGTAATGATCATGTGATGATCTTACAAAACCCACCAATGGTATCAGATCCTCAATCATCATCAGATCAGTTAATTTTCCCTATGTTTTTTAAGATAATGTGTTTTATATTATGCAACATGTCATATCATAATGTAAAATATGGAGTGTATGAGTGTTAGTCATTTAATTAATCTTCCTAGATTTAAGATATAGGATATCATAATGTACTATTTTGAAATTTCTTCCTCATAGGGTATAATTGGTTTATATCCTAATGTAATAATAGAAAAACTATAGATTTTTTATGTTTTTTAAGTTACAATATATGTGAAACCATATGTTTTGAATGAAATCTAGGTTGTTTAAAATATGGTCTTGTGTCATAATACCGATATAGAATATATCAACAAAAATATGAAATGTTCATGTATAAGAGTCAATATTACAATTAATAAGAGTAAATGGTATCTATACATAGGAGTCAATTCCCCCCTCTATAAGAGTCTATGAGCCCCATATCTATGAAAATGTACATTTTAAAATAAGTGAAAAACTGATAGGTAAGGGTCACTTTAATGTGTAAGGTTTACTATACCATATATAATTATACACAAGGTTCACTCGATACATATAGGTTACTATTTTGTTGATAAACATTATCATAGTTGATTATTCTAATAATAAAATAATATTTATAGGTCCTTAATCAATTATAAAATCAAATTGAAACTAAAAATTTAGAAATTTAATATTTTTTATACAAATTATTATAGTTTATAATTTTTTAACAATTCATAAATATTATGAAATATGATTAAAATATTTTTATTTCTATATTAATTAGAAAATACTCATATTTATTTCTAATTATCTAAAAAACTAAAATGATTATGTGTTTTTTTACTCATTTTAAATATTCATATATGTAAATTTTTTATATAATTAGAATATTTTGTACTGGTTAATTTAATAGATAAGTGAATTCTTATATATTGTTAAGAATTCATAGAGGAATAAAACATGAGACAAAAAAGATTTTATGGGATTCAATAGTTATGAATTTAATATGGATATGATCCAACTAAATTGGTGAAACTCATATGATAAGGATTGTAATTTAGATATAATTTTTTATTTCAAAATTATAAGTGTGATTTATAATGTATTTATGAATTAAAAAAATAATTATAAACATAACTATGTTTTTATTTAATATTATCTTCTTTTCATAATATTTAATTTCAATTTTTCAAATTGATTCCTTATTTAGGAAAGTATTTAAACACATCAAAAAAAGTTTATATGATTGATTTGATAATGGTTTAAATAAATTTTTAATTACTGATGTCTAGAATATGTAAATTTTTTAAATGAAATAAATTTAAATATAAAATTCTTTTATTTCACTTACTGTCATGTATTTAATGTAAATGAAAAATAATAAATATTATAAAGTAGTTTATATTAAAAATGAATATACACCTAATATATTAAAAATTATTGTCTTCATAAAATGATAGATAAACTATAAAATGTTTTTATACATATTTATGAATTTTTTAATCCTCTATTCTAACCTACATTATGAAACATATTTCCATGTCACACTGTGTGAAACTACCTAACAATGTACATACCACAAAAAATTAAACATCACAGAATGGTTATTTCATGTGACTATAAATATTTTACCTTGTAATATGTGGTATATGATTCCTGTTTTTTTGGATATACAGGACACCTACTTGAGGTTCAAACCTAACAACATAGTCATGCATATCCTTTTCTATCGAGACATATTTCCCATGATCTTGAACATCCATTCACTATGGCCATATTCCCCAAGAGCCTTCTTCGTTTTTTGATATTCCTGATAAATCCAAACCCTGCTTAGTGTTCTATATCCTCAATATAAAAAATAAACACATATCTTTGTAAGAAACTGGATCTTCATTTCTATGGTAGATCTTGATTTAGGGTTTTTTTAGGAAAAATAAAAAAATGGATTTTTTTAGGTACATGATGTTTACTTTTAAGCACACCTTATGTACCCAGTTGCTGCATACAGTCATGCACTGGTCGTGTAATAGGAGAGTACATGGATGTGTGATGACCTAGCAGACCAATTATGTGAGGGGGGGGGTAATGGCTACTACACGATGTGTGAATTTAATGAACATGCCTTGTATTTTTTTATTTGATATTTCAGAGTACGGTCACATCTGATTTCTAGAACCAAATTCATCCATCAGTGTTTCATACAAGAGAACTAGGGAATGATGAATGATGATTGAACCCCTGATTCTCTGTCTAACCTCATATTGAGATGTTGTCGGATGCGTTGGAATCCGACCCGTGACTTTTAAAACCCCCTTTGGAATTTCATCATGATTCATCCTCTCCCATGGGTAATTCAAGGTTTGATGTTTTTACTTCTTTATAGATATACGCCAATTTTGGTCGATTCAATAGCTTCTGTTCCAGAATATCAATCTTACGACATCGATGTGGGTGGTTTGTGTCATTCATTGTTCATAAATGAATTATATTTGCTAAATTCTATGCGTACCCATAATTAGGGTATTTCATGGTTTGGAATTTAACCTTTTTTATAACTTGATATAATTTTATTGATTGATAAAGGGTATTTGCTTATGCATAAGGTTATATACCTTGTTAAAGGTACACCTTGTTGGTATGTTCCCCTTATTCTTGGATTATGGTAATTGTCCTAGAATGACTATTAGGATTTTATTGTATTCCATGCCTTATTTTGATAGGATGGAGCTACAGATTTTATGATATGCCTTTGATATGCATTGTGGAAGTTTGAAAAATATAAATTTGACTATGATAGATTTATTAAGTAGGGTCATTTATATATGATTTACTATTATCTTGACCCAGGGGTATTGACTGTGAGAGATTCCTAATGGCCATCAACCTGTGGATTTAGACCATGAGAGATTCCTAGGTGGTCATTTCTATATTATTGACGCATTTTTTGACCATGGTATATTCACCGTGTGAGCTTCCCAAGTGGTCATTTGTAAATGATTAGTGTTATTTCAGAACAAAAGGGGTTATACTGTGAGAGCTTCCAAGAGGGTCATTATTAAATGGATTATTGTTATATAAGACCATGGGGATTAGACTGTGAGAACATTCCCAAAGGGTCATTATTGAATAATTTAATTATTGTGAAGCGTCTTCCAAACCAAAACACAATCTTGGATTCGGTATTACTTTTTTTTATATGGTATTATAATAAATTTGTTTTGTTACTTTCACTAGGGATATAAATCATAGGCTAGATCCAAAGGTTTACATTTTTTAATGGTTGAATAATAAAAGTAAATGAACATAATTTAAAACTGTAGGATTATTACAGTTGAGTACTTCTTAATTTATTTCTTCATTTCGTCATATTACCTACTATATTTATTCACGGACAGTTAGGCATAGATCTTTTGGTGGTTCCCTACTGAGATTCATCTCACACCCTTTTGGGGTAATGTTTTTCACCCAAACAGATTATATAGTTGTAGGTATAGATAAGGGAATGTTCCCTTCTTAATCATGTACTTGATTGTTGTTGGACCTGGAGATCATGGGACCAAGATTAGGCTTTCGATGCTGCATAATTTTACTTGTTTCTTTTGTACATTGGTTTCTATATTTCCTACCATCATTGGGACTATTATGGCTATTGTCTTAGATACATATGACATGCATCATATATATATTGTGGATTCTATTGGATTTACTTTCAGCATTATACTATTTATTTCTATTTTGTATTACTGCTTCCTCCATTTCTATTTTTTTTATTTTTTTTTTAATACTCTGCTAATGAGGTAATAGCTTCCCCCATTATAATACCTTGTCCGCCACTTCTAGTAGAAAGCTTGTTGTATTTTGAGAAATGTACTTGAGGTCATGTGATCAACAGGTTATGGTTAACCTTTGGGCAGCACCCGGATCTAAGACGTTACAAAGTGGTATCAATGGGGTCCTTTTTTTCATTGACTTACTATTTTGAGCCAATAGATATGGATATGAAGGAATAGGCAGTTTCTAATACGAATTTCTCAGGAGTAGCGATCCCATGTATAGCGAAAAACCAAGATACCTCAAATATTGTAATTTTTATGGTTTTCCAACTATTACGGTCAATTTGACTTCACTGATGGGTGATTCAATTGTTTTGTTCTATTATGAATGATATCATTATAGTTATATTTCTATTTCAACCCAATGATATCAGGGTATTCTATCTGATTAATTATATATAAACTTGATAGAGATAACATGTCATGCAATATTGTTAAGCCGTTTAGGGTGAATTACAAATTTAATTTTTTTATGATAGATGTTGTTCTAGATATTCATGTTGATTTGATATATTTCTTCATAGAAATAGATTCGATTTTGATATGGTATTAGTAAATATGATGCTTCATTTGGATGAATTTTGAACTTTGCTCCCTGTGGTGTTATGGGCCCTCTTGGATCTGAATTTGGTGGATCATGTTTGAACATTAATTCAATTCTAATAAATGATATGATTAAGGATTCCAATCATTGATCCGTATAGAGTATGGTCTCCCATGGATCGAATAATGGAATGCCTTGGAAAAATTTTATTTTTCTAAGGGTTCCAGAGATGTTTAAGTGGATTACTATCCGGAAACCCAAAAAACACATTGTGTGATGTTAAGAACACACACCATGTGTTCTTCTATTCTAGAAGAACTGACTTTTTATAAGTAGAGATTATGTATTGTATGTACATAATGTGTATCTTTTGACCATGTGAATGACTGTGTGAGCAGAGACACGTGGTTGAATATTGTTTAGTAGAACATGTTGTGTACTAGGAGTACACATCGTGCTGTAAAAGACCAGGTATCTAGCCATGTGACTAATGAAACAGGGGGATGAAACATAGGTTATAAATGACATGCATAGCTTATAAAGTTTGTGTAGTAATCGACTATTTATCTGATCATGTGACAAATGACATGGGTGTATGGGGTGTTACATGACATGTTACTTATGACACACGACATGTTCTTGGTTATGGGGGAACTTTACAGAACATGACATGTTCCATGAGGAACATGTCATGTGTATGGGTTGTTACACAATGAGGTTGGAATAGGTACACACCCATGATAAGGGTTATAGGAACATGTCTTGTAGTGGTTCTACATGCCGTGTAACCCTCTTTTATAAAACATGAATAATTTCTTTCTCTTGTTCCATTATTGAACTTCTAGGTTGTCGTCCTTCATAATCATGAACTGAGGTGTGCACTTGACCTTACAGAGTCACGCCACAAAGACTTACTCCAGCTGTATGCTAGGTATAGGGTGATGATCAGACACTGATAATAGTAGATCAAGGACTACCAGTATATCCTCCCATCGTGCTCATCTTGGCGCCAACTGTTATACCGGAAACATGTGATGATGCCTAGATTTTTAAAGGCTTAATGAGGACGATGTAGATCTTTCAGGGAGAACCACATCCATCCATGGATATGCCAAAGTTAACATGGGTGTTCCAACAGCAGTATCCTTCCACTTTCATAAGGGATGGATGAACAAAGACTGCAGAGTCATGTTTGGAATCCATGATTTTTATCTTCAAACATCTGGAGACACCTCCTGAGAGGAGGGTGAATCTCATGATATACATACAATATAACTCTGCCAAGATATGGTGGGATGTTATCTCACAGACGGGACATCATCGGGATATGTCTTGGGAAGAGTTTTAGACGACCTTCTATGATTACTTCTACCTCGAGAAGTTGAGGTCCGATTAATCCCAATAGTTCATGAATTTAGAGCATGGATAGCATTCAGTGATGCATTACTCTTCTCTTTTTACAGAGATTCAGTGCTTCTCACATGTTTTGGGAGGTGATGAGTTATCACTAGCTAAGTTATTTGTTGATGGTCTTATGTATGAAATTTAATTGTAGGTGAATGTTTTCAGGATAAAATTGGTGGTTGATATTGTAAATAAAATACTAATTACAGAGCACAAACTGAGGGTGTTCAGAGTAGTGTTCTAGGGCAGTTCAGCATCCATTTTTGGTACGTATTTGATCGATTACAGGAAGATTCTTAGGGATCCTCCATGGTATGTTTCTTCAGGTAGCCCGGTGGTGGGTTACTAGTGTGGTAAGAGTGGGACTACCACATCAAATATCCCCAAGGACCCATTCGAGTGTCGATATTGTGGATGGATGGGCTACATTCAGGTATTTTGCTAGAAGTTTTCAGGAGTATCAAGTGAGAGGGGATCTGTTAGGACTCCATGTTCAAAAGCAGGACCCTCAGTTTCTCATCATTCAAGGAAATGGGGTTGATTAAGACAAGGAGGTGGTCTTAATAATGGTATCTAGATTACAAGATCTTATAGACAATAGGGTGGACCACCTCATAGTAACTAGGTAGGGTCACTGGTCTATGGTACATGTCACACTTTTGAGATGGAACATACCCAGCAAGAGCACGATGCTACACCCACTACGATTAGAGGTACGATTCTTGTATCCACTTTTTTATATTCTTTTCTCTCTTTTTTAATATGGGTTCATCCCATAGTTTTATATTAGTTTCCATTATGGAGATCCTTGGGCTCTACATCTTTACGTCTAATGATGTTATGACGTTAGCCACTCTGTTTGGGGATTAGAACATCTTGTTTATGTCAGTGCAACGAGTGCCCTCTTGAGGATGGTGGGTGTCACTTTTTATGGGACCTCTATGGCTTATATATGACATAGTTTTATGTAATTCTCATAATAGACTACGTAGTCTTTTTTGGGGTGTTTTTTGACTAATATCACCGCAGGGTGAGTTTTACGTCACCATAGGGAGGGTATTTTCTACACAAGGGTGAATGAGATATCCCGGAGATCATAGTAACACCTGAGAATCATGTATTGGAAGGAATTATAGACCATAATTATATTTTATATCTATATAAATAGGGTATTTCACAGACTGACTTTCCTCCAGTGGTGGAACGTTCCAGGGATGTTATTCCAGATGAATTTTCAGTTTAACCTCTATAGAGAGAGAGGTTGATTTATTTATTGAGATCATGCTAGGAGTGGAACAGGTGTCCATTACCCAGTATAGGATAGCTACACTAGAGTTACAGGAGCAGAAGAATTAGTTGGAGGAGTTGGATGAAAATGTTTTATCCAACCCAGTGCATTTCCTTAGGGTTTTCTTATCCTTTTTATGAAGAAGGCTTATAGTAACCTCAGACATTGTGTGCATTATTAGAACTTGAACAAGTTAATGGTCAAGAATAGAAATCCATTTCCAAGTATTGATGATATATTTGATTATCTTTAAGGATCATGTGTGTTCTCTAAGAATGACTTGAGATCCAGTTGTCAGTAGTAGCTTGTTAGACCATCAGATATACCTCTCGCAGCCTTTCAAAGAGGATATGGTCTAGACGAGTATTATGTTATGTCTTTCAGTCTCAAAAATGATCTAGTAATTTTTATGGAACTTATGAACCGAGTGTTTTATCATTACTCGGATTTTTTTCGTGGTAGTATTTGTGGATGATATCTTAGTGTACTCTCTCACTTGACATGGTCATGTCACCCATATTGAGAACGTATTGAGTACACTGAGAGAGAATCAGTTATAAGACAAGATCATAAAATTCCACTTATGGATGGATAATATTCACTAATTGCGTCATGTCATCTCCGAGATAGGAGTATTAGTAGACCTAGAGAAATTGGGATCAGTATTTTCCTTGGAGAAGATGAAGAACATATTTGAGGTACGGTGTCTTCTGGGGATGTCTGGATAATAAAGGCACTTTATTCAAGACTTTTCATGCTTATCAGTGATAGTGACGGGCCTGAATAGGAAGGGTGAAAAGTACTTGTGGATAGATTACTATGATTTTTCTTTTCAAGAGTAGAAAGGGAGATTGAATTCATTACTGATACCAATTTTCCTAGATCTGTGAAAAAGTTACACCGTTTACTATCATGCATCAGGCATTAGGATCAGTTTAGTTCCTATAAAGGGGGGACTGAGTCATTGATTATGGGTCTCAGTATTTGAGGCCACATGAGAGTAATTACCCAAAATTACGATCTTGAGTTGGCTGCAGTTGTGAATGCTTTGCGCTGTTGGAGATATTATCATTTGGGAGAGAATTTTGAGGTATACACTGACCAGAAAAGAATCAAGTGTATCACTACTCAGTGTGATCTGAATTTGATATATCATAGTTTGGTTGATTAAATTTAGTCTTTTGACATTTAGCATGCTAACACACTAAGGAAAGGCAATGCACTAGCTAATGCGTTTAGCAGGAGGACTCAGATACATGCAGTTCAGCTAACCAGTAGTGAGTGGATGCATCTGGCTCTATTCTCTTATAAATGTTGGGAGTTTCACACCAAATAGGAGAATACATTTTTATCTTACATAGTTGTTACCTATACACTAATGGATCGAGTGCGAATGTGGTATCTAACACATTCATAAGACCTTGTTTTACTAGGGAGTTTGTCGACTGGGGACCGTAGTCCTAGATGGACCATAGATGAGGATAATGTTTTTTGTTTTCATGGGTGCCTATGGGTGTTAGAAGAACTATGCAAGGACCTGTTGTGAGATTTTCATGCCTCTGTATGGGAAATTCGTCCTATTGTCACTAATATGTATTGTGATCTATATCATCAGTATTGGTGGCCAGACATGAATAGGGATGTCACTGCATTTTTTATGAGATGTTCCACCTGTCACCAGGTGAAGGCAGATCATCAGTGGCCGGTAAGCCTATTATAGTAGTTACCCATTCTCGAGTGGAAGTGGAATGATTTCATGTTAGATTTTTTTATAGGATTACTATAGTCACTTAAAAGAAATTATGTTGTATGGGTTGTTGTTGATAGACTCTTGAAGGTTTCCTATTTCTATCCGATCAAGAAAATCATCAGTGTTGATGAGCTTGAAATTTTGTACATCTGACAAATTGTACATTATTATGGGGTTTTTCACTCTATTGCTTCAGACAGGGACACCCAGTATACTTTTCGTGTCTTTTAGGGACTATAGAGGGATTTGGGTATGTAAGTACTTCTATTTACAGATTACCATCCTCAGAAAAATGGTCAGTTTGAGTGCACAATTCAGGATTTGTAGGCTATGATTCAAGAATGCATCTTGTATTTAGGGGGTTCTTGGGAGAGACACATACCCCTAGTGGAGTTTGACTACAATAATAGTTTCCATGAAATGATTCAGATGGAACCTTATGAGTCTCTGAATGGTAATCCATGCTGATCAACCCCATGTTGGATGGATGTAGGAGAGGTAGATGTACTGGGACCTCATCTTGTCCATGTGACCACTGAGCAGGTAGAGATGATTAGGAAAAGGATGGATACTACACAATCTCACTTGAAATCTTATGTTGCTCAACTGAGATTACCTATAGAGTTGTAGGTTGGAGATCAGGTTTTATTATGTGTCATGCCTAGGTTGGTACATGGGAGGATTAAGAGATAGGGGAAGCTTTAACTAAGATACATTGGGTCATTTGATTTTTTGGAGAGAGTTGGGATGGTTTCCTATTAGTTTTTGTTACCTCATAGGTATTGGAATATGCAAAAATTATTTCATGTTTCTAAGCTACAACATTACTTTTCAGATTTGTCTCATATTTTTCATCCTAATAAGGTTGAGTTGGAGGTGGATGCATCCCTCTAGGAGCACCCTATTTGGATTATGGATCATAGCACCAAGGTTCTCTATAGCCGGTATGTTCCTATTTTATGGGTGATATGGCAGCACAGACAATTAAAGGAGAAGACATGGGAGAGGGAGGTCGACCAATGATCATATTGGCTATAGTTGTTTGATGTTTCATCTTCACTACACTTGAAAAGCAATTCGGATATGAATTACATTAAGGGGAGGAAGCTTGTAAGAACTAAAATATTAATTTCACATAATGATCTTGATTTTGGGTTTTTCTGAGAAAAATAAATGAAATGGAATTTTTCTATGTACATACCAGGAACTTCGGAGTAAACACCGTGTACCCGATTTCCGTGTCCAACCATGTAGTGGCTTTTTAGTGGATGAGTACATGGCTGTGTGATTACCTGGAAGACCAGTTAAGTACGGGGCCAATTAAGGCTACTACAAAACATCTACATTTAATGAGCATGCCATGTATTTTTTTTCTATTTGATATATCAGAGCATGGTTACGTCTCATGTACGTAAATGACTTCTTCTTTTCAGGTTTCATACAGGGGTTCTTGAGAATGAAGAACGAAGGTTAAACTCCCAATTCTCTATCTGACCTCCAATTTAGATGTCGTCGAGTGCATTGTAATCCCGCTAATGAGTAATTTAATACCCTTTATGTCTTTCTTTCTGATTCATCCTCTCTCATGGGTTATTCAATGTAGATAGTTTTCCACCATTTTGTAGATCTACGTAGATTTAGGCCGATTCAAGAGCTTACATTCAAGTATATTAATCATATGACATCAATGTAGGTGTTTTTAATTTTTTTCCTTTGGATTATATATGCTAAACGTTATGCTTACCCAAAATTGGGGTGTTTCTTTATTTGGAATTTAACCTCGTTTTTACCTTATATGGTTTGATGGATTAATAAACGGTATTTTCTTATGTGTAAGGTTAGATACCATATTTCTGTGACAAATCGTGGTTATGTTCCCCTTGTTGTTTTTTATGGTCGTTCATATATAATTAATATTTGGATTGCCTCTTTTTCAGGAATTTTTTTAGGATGGAGGTAATAATTGTATGAGATTCTTGTGAGATGAATTGTGGATGTTTGACAACGAGGAATTTGATTGTGAGAGCTTCATGAGGTTCATTCATTTATTTATGTTTTAATGTTATGTTGACCCAGGGGTATTGACTATGATAGATTATTGGTGTTTATTGAAATGGGTTTTTAGACCATCAGAGATGCCCAGGTGGTCATTTATAATTTATTGATGCTATGTTGACCAATGGGTATTGACTGTGTGAGCTGCCCAGGTAGTCGTTTGTAAATGATTAGTGTTATGTCAATCCAAATGGGTTTGACCGTGAGATCTTCCCAGAGGGTCATTACTAAATAAATTTTTGTTACGTTAAATTGTAAGTATTAGACTATGACAACATTCCCAAAGGGTGGTTATTGGATAATTGTATTGTTGTGAAGCATCTTCTAAGACAAAGCACAATCTTGGATTTGGTCTTTATTGTTTTTGTTAGATGGTCTTCTGAGACATATATTTTGTTATTTTCACAAGGGATATAGATTTCAGGCTAGATCCCAAGGTTTACATGTTTCAACAGATGAATAAAAAAATTAAATGAAAGTAATTGAAAACAATAATATTGTTTACTTATGATCACATCCTATTTTATTATTTAATATCTTCTTATTAACTACTATATATATATATTCACTGACAGTTAGGCATAGATACTTTGGTGGTTGCCTACTAAGATTCATCTCACATCTTCTTTGGGTCATGATTTGGACCCAAACAGATTATATAGTTGTAGTTATAAATAAGACAGAGTGCCCTTATTCATTAGGTATGATCTTGTTATTGGAGCTAGAGAAAATTGGAAAAATAGGAGGTGTATTATGCTGCTAAAGTTTACTTGTTTCTTTTGTACATTTGTTTATGTATTGCCTTACAACAGGTTGACTTCTTTGTCTATTTTATTAGAGAAATATTCCAAGGGTCATATATATATATATTATGGATTCGGTAGGATTTACTTTCAGTATTCTGCTATTTATTCATATTTGGTATTAATACTTATGCTATTGATACTATTTGTTATCTGTTGTGTATACTTAGCCAATGAGGGAATATTTTTCCCATTATCAGTCGTTGGTACTTAATGATTGTCAGCAGCCTCTTTCATTTGTGAAAATGTTCTTGAGTCCATGTGACCAACCAGTTATGGGAACCTTTGAGTGGCACTTGGTTCTAAGAGATTCCAATCTCACTAGGTTATATTCCTTGTGAAATGAACACATCCTCATCAGGACATATTATTTTTTACGACATTTAGAATGGGTTTTCAAAAATGAAGTCCTATAATACCCTTTTATTGGAATATTTAAACTAATAGTCCATTCCCCATGACATTAAATTGATTATAATTGGTCATTGTAATGTAACCTTGAAAATTCATTACATGTCCCATTAAGTGTCCCCAAACTAAATGGGTTTTGATTTCATTCACATGGATACATAAGAATATGTAATTATGGTTCCATTCATAATATCATACAAACCTACTGACTTCATGGATGATATTATATTCTTTAGTGCAAAACTATGTGCCTATAAACCATAGTTTAACAACAAAAGTATAAATAACTAATAACAGAAATATCGATAGGGTTGGATTCATATAGATGGTACCATTTTTGGAGAACCTCTAACATAAATTGATATTTTAGTCAATGGACATAAACTAATTTATTACACTTTTTTACATCAATACATGTCAATAATCAATCACCAACCATGGGTATTTAGCACAACACTGGTATTTTATGAGGTTTCAATAAAAATATTATCTTTAAGAGAGTCCTAAATTATGTCACAATTCCCCCCAAAAAAGTTGTGGATGTGCCTAACCACACATTCTCTCGACCAAAAAACATTCCAAGTTATCACATGAAAAGTACCAGTTACAATAGGCATTCAGATAGTAGGTCAACTCCAACTCAAAATAGTATTGATGGATCTACATTATGTTTTACATTAGAAAAAATTTTGTGACCTTACATGAATCCTTTAACTGTGATAGTGATCGACCAAACTAGTTATTACATGATGTTTCATTGAAGGGTTTATTGTTTTTGTTTGATGTATCCTTTAGATACCTCCAAATCTGGTTTGTAACACAGTTCTATCAAATGAAATGAAAACCTATAGGTTTTCATCATCATATGATAATCTATTAAACAAATATATAAATAGATTTGGTGAATTTCAATATACTCCTCAATGAAAAAACATCCCGACAAATTCTATGACCATGATAAAGACCGTGACATAGCATCATAAAATGATAGTGTCAGCTATAGAGAATTTTCATCTCTAGTTGAGGAAATCATGACTGTGTTGGTATTATATAAATTTTAATATCCCAACCATTGAGGTTGGGTATGAGAGTCTCCAAGATATGAAGCGCCATAGGTTTTCCACTCAATGATAGGTTGTGAATAATCTAGTGGAACTTATCTCTACCTCCAACCACTTTGGGAGTCTCTCCCCAAAGCATAGATATACACATCTCTACTACTCAAGGGAGATAGATTAAGAGGGTGATCATGGCTTCGCTATCAATCAAGTTCCACTAAGTAGGTCTAATTTAACTAATTTTACCTACTTTTAATGTAATGTTTCCTTGATTACATAGGATCAAAATCAAAAGGATACTCTAGAGACTCTAGTCTCATCTATTCAGGTCAGGGAATCAGGGAGGAAATCTCACTATGGGGGAAAAACTTGCTATCTCCAATAACATTCTTGTATTCATCCTTCATGTGAGGGGATACATCAATACATCAAGATGGGGATGAATAGAAATGTTATATAATTAATCATTTCAAACACACATGTCATAAAAATTTGATGATTTCCTATGAATCATGTCGACATATCACGTATACATCCTTGGATAATAGTCATATCACTTTCCCTACCAGTGAATTCCATCATCATATTTTCATATCTAGCAAATCATGGAAGTGGGGATCATATCCTATATCACCATAATGAATCGTCACTTAACATTGTTCTGATGGTAGAAACCCTATAGACATGTTATTTAGATGATTTAAGGGTAGTCTTATGTCCCTGATCATGAATTTCGAATCATTCATCATATTCTCATAGTAGTTCTTGATGATATTTGTCAGTATATTTTGAAAAGAAACCTTGGATATGCACATATTCATGTTCCTACCATCATAAATTCTTGCCAATATACTTGGGTGACTACTCAGGTAAGGTCTGATTTTCTTACCACCATTCTAGAGGATTTTTGGTAGATAATAATGATGACGGAAGAATAGTATTAGGCTCATAATTCCATTCCAATTGTAGTTCACTAACAAGCACCAGTAGTTACTTTTGGACATTCGCATATCCCTACCAATATTCCAAGAGATCATTGATATATCTTGATAGCCTCCCATTAATCATATTACATTATTACCCGCAAGGAAAAATCAATGATAATTTCATTAAATAGTGTTGGGTTATTCGATATCCCATCCCATGCACATAAAACTCACTACCATGTTCTAGTGGAACCCATAAAAGACTATGCTTATATTCCATACCTCTCTTGGAAATCCCATTGATCTAGTCCAATAAAATATAAAGATATTTAAAATAATTATATTCTCATGAATAATCATACCATATGATGTAACACCACATGATTTTATATATATTTTTATTTAAATAAACATGATGGATTTGATAGCTTTCATTACATGTAACCCCAAGTATAAAAGATCTATGATTTATAAATCATTTATTAAATAAACAGTGAAATGTATTGTATGAATAGTAATATAAAAATTATGAAAATATATTCATCATGGTTTTAAATAATGATATCATATTTGTTAACTTCTAAATAATAAATATTATTATTATTAATATGATTTTATACTTTAAAATAATATTTTCTTCGAAAATTATTTTTTTATAATTATTTCATGAAACTTTTAATTAAATTATATAATTTTTATAATTTTTATTTAAAGGGATTATTTTAATTTTTTAAATAACCATTTTTTATATTAACTTATTGTTAATTTTTAGGATTTCCATACATAAATTTCTTTTTTGATGAACATTGAAAAACTGGATTTTGTAAACACTATCATTTTTATCAAGTATAAGTACCATTATGTTTTTAAATATAAATTAAAGTGAAATAATAATCCTTTAAATATTTATAATGTTGTTAATTAAATAGGAATAATTATTCAACTAATTTTAGTACAAGTTTGTTTTTGGGCTTAAAACCTAATTTTCTAAAACTATTTTTATTCGACCAATCACTTTTTAAAATAATAAAATATCATAATCTCAATTTATTAATATTTTTTTAGAATTTATATACTATATATTAAATAATATATAATATCATTATTTTTTTTGTATATAGAAGGTAACTACTGGAATTTAATTCATCATTTTTCTTCAAATTATTCTTTTTCTAAAATGATTTTTGATTATGGTTTGTGCACTTATTTACAATTAAATTATTCCACCTATAGAAATTCAATTTGGTAAAATAGAATAAATATTATTATTAATAAAAATTAATATAATTTAATTGGTCCAACATAATTTTTTGTCATAATGAATTGTAAAAATAGTAAAATTCCATTACCACGGTTAAGGTTAAAACAGGTTTACTAGGAGGTGGTGAGATTAAATAAAGAGATAAGGGTTGGATGTCCACCAAGACAAGAATAATTATAATTTTTTGTATATATTTAAAACATATGTTATCCTAAAATTGAATACATCTCCATTTAGAGAAACCTTTAAATATTTTAACAAACTCGATGTGGGTCTATCCCCTCACTTGAAAAAGAGAACCTCTTCTCCTCCATTATTCACACCATTTGAGCCATGTAGGATGAAAATCTCATCTAAAAATATTCCATGGATTATTTAATTAATAATAGGTTTTATATCATTATGTTTGGACTAATCCATGAAGTATTATGGTTTAATCCAAAGGATATTTCTCAACGAATAGTTATAAAACATAACTAAGCTCTTTCAATTTTATTTCCTCTTCCACTTCCTATAATCATGTTTTACCAAAAATAACATGATGAATAAATTATATTACATATAATTATATGTTATTATAATTATTTCACAGCCATTTACCAAAAAATTCTCCGTCAAATTTTAGATTAAAATATCTACGGTGCGTATGTTTAGACTACCACCTCTAAATAGTGATTCAATTCATTTTCCATCCCAATATGTTATGGTTGGTTATTAAGATATATTTAATTTATATATATTTTATATTTTATGGTATAATAATGGTTCTATAAAGGTGAATTATTATTTATCCTTCTTTCATTCCAACCATTGAAAAGTGGAAAACATCACTCGAGAGCATGTATAGACTACCATTTCCATGTAGTGATATAATCCACTTTTCAATGCCAATATATATAAATTTTTATAAATAATTATATAAATAATTTATATAATATTTATACAAATATTTAAATTATTCATATAATGAAACTAATATCAAATATAAATTACTATATCTACTAAACCAAAATATATATGAAAAATGAGTTAGTTAACACCTGAAATGATGATGATATTGAAAGATTGTTAATAAGCAGGTGAAAAGATGTTATAAGTAAAAAATTATAGTATTTTAGGTATTAATATTTTTCTGGTATTAAATTAAAAAATAATAATTTATAGGTTTTTATTTTCCATTAAAAATAAATTATTACTTGTGGTAAGGGTTTTATATTACAATCTCATTTTTATGAGGATTGTTTCTTCTTAAATTTCTGATGATGAAATTATAGTTTATACCTCCCCCAAATGTTATTTATATTTTTACCATCTAGTTTTTCCTATAAATTAAATTTTTTTTCTTTCGTCCTCCCCTCTAAAGGTAATTAATATACCAAAAAAGGGTTTTAGGAAAACTCATCTTTATTTCTCTCTTATGTTAGAAATATAGTATTCCATGTACATATTTTATTTAAAAGTTTTACAGTATTTTTTTAAAATTAAATAAAGATATATTCAATTCATTTCTAACCATGTTAAACATTATAACTTTTTTTAAAATAATATTCTTTTCATTTTCTGACTTGAGTATATATGAATTTTTATTGAAAATGGGAAATAATATTTTTTTTAATGTACATCACATGAATGGTTTCCCCTATATCATTAATACACTTTTAATTAGATATTATTTTATAATAATCATTGGATCATTTAATATAAATTTTTCCTTAATATTTTTATAAATTTTTATATTTTTAATAAGTGATTTCAATATCAAAATGAAATTTTCGCCAAAAAATGTTATTGGGATATTTTAAGAGTATTTTCATCCATAACAACATCCTTTATTGTTATTGATGATTTACTAGGGATATTATATAACATTATAATTTCTATTATTTTTTTGTATTTCTCATTATTATTATAAATAATTCTTATAAAACTAGTATCTTTTCCATGGGTTCTCACATGACGATATGTTGATTATTTTATGATCTTTTTGAACAAATATGTATGGTTTTAATTATGTTCAGGGTGGGAATAGAATTATATATTAATTCAATAAATTCGGTAAATAATGACATCTCACGAGGTAATAAAGACTATAATAGGGGTTAACATTGTTTTGTAAGGGAATTTGTCCAATAAGATAGTCTTGGGAGTGAACCATGACTACAGAAATGCTAGAATGTTGAGTTAATCCAATATACAATGATAGTCATGGTAGTCACCCCTGACTAAGGAAATGATTTTATATTCTTATGTGTATTCAAAAAGATTGTGTTTTATTCTTATGGCATTTCCTCATGGATCATGATTGATTACAGATGATTTATAACTCTTATGTATTTTGTATTTGCTTAATAATGCCTTATACCATGATTATTGATTAATCATCATTGATTTTTGGGTATGATTATTGTAATATTTTATCATGTTCTCATACCCTTAGGATTATCACATTCTCACTTGTGATCAAGGATTTATAACACTTATATTTACCCATATTGGGTATATGAGATCATTGTTTCTTATATTTCCCTTATACATGTTATGAAGAAAGTTATTAAGTACGATATGTCTAAGAGGGGTTCTAGTTATGAAAAACTTAATGGGAAATTTTTAGATATTTTATGCATCAATAATTTATGAATCCGATATTCTAAATAAGAATATCATCTATGGTTCTAGGTTGGATCATATTGATATGTAATGAATATTTCTCTAATAAGATGTATTATTTTTATATTAAGAGTTTCGATTTCTAAATATGGTATCATATAAAGTTTTATTTACCTTTGGAAAGTATTATGTGAAAAAAATTGTGAACCCTTAGGATGAGCCTAAGTATCAAATAAAATCATATGTTATAGTAATGAAATTAGGGTTGTTTTCTAGAAAATAATTCGATATAGATATACTGGAACCTGAATTTGTTTATGGAATAGATTCACTTATTGGGTGAAAATATTAATGGGGTGGACTCAATATTTTCTTTGTCCCCCCTTGTTGAATTTTAGTGGTACTAAGACTGCACACCTGGATAGACACTCATGAGGGATATTCTTGGGATAATTCAATTATTCTTTAAGATCCATTAAAAAGGATATGAAAAGATAATGACCATTGATGATAAAAAAAAACTAGGGACAATTTTATCCATCTCATCAGTATTCATTCCTATTTAAATTGGGTATTTTTCTCAGAGGGTTATGGAGAAACTCATCATCAAATATATTCTTATTATATGGTATTTTTTGATGTTTTTATGGAAGTGTTTTTTATTATTCCTTCGAAAATTGATGTTTAGTATTAAATATATATTATATCTGATGCTACAAAAAATTTAAAGACCCCATAATGAATATCCATTATTGAGTTGTAGTTATTAAAGAAGGAAATATAGATGAATCGTGATAAGGGATTAATTTGGTCAAGTGCATCACCAGGTGGTGAGCATGTTCTTTATTTTCATGAAGAGAGATGGATACATACAACTCTACAGTTATTATTTAGAGCATAAAAAGATCAAAACCATGAATAATTATTCACTACCCCATATTGATTATTTTTTTTATCAACTATGAAGATCTTGATATTTTTCAATGACTGATCATTAATCTGGATACTACTAGTTAAGGGTTAAAAGGGAAGACATATAAAATGAATATTTCCATTATTGTTATGGAAACTATGAATTATAATAATAATATTTTTTCTTACTAGTTACCCTAATATATTTATGAACTAAATTAATATATTCTTCAGATATTACCTTAATCTGTTTGTGGTATTCTTTATATACGATATTCATTTATATTCCCAGAGAAGGGAAGATCATGAAGATATCATAAGAATTTTACTAAATTCTATAATGAAATATATGTTATATTTAAGATTCAAAATGTGTATTTTTTGGTTAAAAACTCATTTTTGGGTCATATAATCTCATGTGATAATATATTTGTGGATCCTTCAATGACATAAGAAATTAAAAATTGGCCCTTAATAACCACTGTGACTAATATTCATTGCCCCCTTCAATTGAGAGTGTATTATCAGTAATTTTTTAATAATTTCTTATGGATATCTAATCCACTCACAAAGATAACTCGAGAGGTAGTTTAGTTACTTTAGAATATTTAATGTGGAGAATATTTCAAGTAAATAAAGAGAAAGTAGGTATGTTCATCTATACTCATACTACTATGTAATGGAAAAGGGTTTTCGATTTATAGTAATGGATAAATGAATAGTTTGGGGTGTTTTATTATGAATAATTATTTGGTGAAAGCATATTCCTCACTCCAATTTATGTTTCATGATACATATTATATAAATCATGGTTTGAAATTAATATCCATATTCATTTAATTAAATATATAGAGGTATTGTCTTTGTGGATACTTTTATGACTTATATAAAACTAATAAAATTTTGAACCATGTATTTACCTACAAAGAGTTTAATATTCACCAAAGAATATAGTTGGAGTTTATTAAATATTAGGATAGCTCAATTCATTACCAGATAAGGAAAGAGAACAAGGAGGATAATACTTTGATTTGAAATGATCATTCTATCATATCAACGATTATGATCTAGAAATATCCAATATTTATTGATTTTCAATGTATTAGCCTAGAAATCTTGTTCGGAATAGGGAAATGTTTTCTTCCTCAAATGAGTGTTCAATAATATGTTAATATGACGATTAAATAAGTGAAGGAGTACGGGGATCAATAAAAGAAACTGATAATTGTTCATGATTTCAACCATGATTACGATAGAATGACAATGATCAGTAACTAGGTATGTGTCTCATAGTTATCATACATGCAGAAAGGGATATTGGAAGAATCTTATAGCTCATAATTCTCTATTCATCATGAAATTATTACAATTTATAAAGATAGGAAATAGTATTTATAGTTTGAAAACTCAAACGTAGATATTTTAATTTATGAATATTGGTTCTTGGTATGTCATCAAGTTAAGGTCTAACGATAAAATTCTAAGGGGATGATACAACTATCTCCCATAAAAAATGGAAGCGGGAACAAATCACCATGCGTTCTTTTTCAGACTTCCCAAAACCCCTAAAACCCATAATGCTATTTTGTTTTTAATGATATATTTACAATGAAATTAAACATCATTATTATTTGAAAATTTTTATCTCTTGATCAGATTTTTAGGATATATATTATGGAATTGGTAAGGATTCATGGAGTACCACATTCTATGGTATCTCTTTCAGATCCAAGGTTTATCTTTAATGTAAGAATTATATCTTTATAATTCTCTAGATATTGAGTTCTGTTTTAGCATTGTTTATCATCCTTAGTAATTTGGTTATTCAAATCAAGCCCATAAAATCCTATTGGATGTTTTCAGATCCTATTTTCTATATTTCAATTATAGTTCGGATCTATACCTCTATCGATTCATGTTTTTTACAATAATAGCATGTACTCAATAATTTAGGTGGTTCTTTATGATTCCCTCAATAGAAAGAATTGTAGAAATAAAATACACTAGGGGAAGTTTGGAAAATAAATCTATTTGAACCTGATCTATTGGAGGAAATGGTATATAATGTATGATATATTCAAGAATTTATCAATGTGTATTAGATTTTATAGAAGGGTTATGCTAACAATCATCTTTGATATCAGGAATTTGATTTTAGTGAGAATTTATTCTTTTTAATTTATCCATGGCATAAATTTATGTGATTTTAAATATGTAGAATTTGAGACCTAGATATAATTTTACTTTTTATGATGACCTGCATCATCACGTGTTGAAAAAATCAGGGGAATTTTTTTATTTTTGTTCCCAAAAGTGTTTCAAAGAATAAATGGTAAATTATCCTATAATTTGATCTTGATTAATTTTTTTGACCACTCCATTATTCCCTAAATAATTTTATTTCTATAAGGTGGGAGTTCTGTTGAAATTTGATCCCTTTAAATTTTCACTGAATATTTAATATTCTTTAATTTATTATTATTTATTCAATTTTTTTCATTCCATAGAGTTTATAAAATTGATAATTTTATTGTTATTCAATCATTAATGTTGAGTAAAAAATGTGTGTTTTTTACCAAGGAGAAGTATAACACTCTATAGGGCATTGGGGAAGAGGCCTATCCTCTTTTCTTTCCGACTTCCTTTTCAATTTATCATTTATCCATTTTATTTTTCATTCTTCTTTTAATTTTATCCATTTTATTATCATTCATTCCCATGAAGATCTTTCATTTTGGTTATTTTAATGATAGAGGGAGAGGGTTTGAAGAGATAGAGGGTTAGAGGGAGGAGGAACCACCTAATATCTCATCTGAAGGTAGATGGAGGCTCAACTGGGGCGTAGAAAAAATATACTGTGAAGCATCGATAATTTCTTCATGGAGGAAGGTCTATTTTATTTTTGTATTATTAAATAACAATAGAGAAATTATTTTAAATTTTTGATGCCTTAAATGGGTTTCCAGTGACCCCTAGTGGGATGATCTGTGGATTTAAGGGAGAAATCATTGGGTTTGGTTTGTTTTAGTGGTTTTATTGTTTGGTAAAACCCATGTAAAATGCATATAGTTTTGTGAAAGGATTTGTTATGTTCTTCTAATTCTTTGATGCTAATTTTTTTTGGACTACATGTTATGTACTCGAAGTACACACCACATAGTGGCGACTCAGAGTGTGCCGAGGGCACACAACAATTTGGGGTTAATGGATAGAGCCCATGTGAGGTACACAACCAATGGATATGTACTATATTTGGAAAATACCTGTGTGGGGGTATATGGAAAGGTACATGGAGAGGTACCCCGTGTGTGGTACACATCCTGAATGGGTAGCGTACACCTTGTAGTTTGGTGGTCTACACACTTAGTGAGGAGATTGTACACAGGATGATATCCATGTGCAGGTATAAGGTGTGTATTGAAAGTAACACACCATTTAATTTAGAAATTTAATTCTAATTTTCCCAATTCCCATAGACAGGTCAGACCCTAGTGGTTATATGTCATGTACCCAATATGCATTTCATGTAATTTTCCTACCTCGGTCTATTTTTTTCAATTTTCACCTGAGAGTCAGAATTGGACTTTTGCGTTGTCCATTATGATAATTTTTACACATATATCAGTATAGTGGATTACATTGAACATTTATAGGATTATGGGATGGTGTATTGGATTGAAAGTGTTTGCATGAGTACTTTTTTGAGGTTTGGTTTTAGAATCCCTTTGGGGTTGGGTGGTGAGAAATGAGACCCGGGTATGGGTTGTGAACTTGGTGATCATTTTTGATGAAGTGTGAAATGAATATCTATTTGAGGTTATTTTTAGTGATTATTAAAGAATAATTTATTGGTATCTATAATTATATCCGGGGTTTTCCCTATGCGATAGGAATAATTGCTTATGGTTAGAACAGTTGAGGTTAGCTCTTGGGTTTGAGTACCAGATCTATTGGATGGGATGAAAGTTTCAATTGGGTGATATTGAGATATTGATATAATTATAAGAGACTCTTTATAATTATCATGTGTGCGAGTTAGTACCCTTGAATAGATGGTTATCCAAGAAGGCTGACTGAGGCTTCCTGTGTTGAATCTATCCTATGGTTTGGCTTATACTAACGAGACCTTGTATATGGTCCTTTTTTGTGGGGTTTATGTAGACTATTGAGAATTCCCTTGTTGCTGGGATTGTGATTTTGATACCCCATTTAGTGCATTGTTATCCAATGATCATTTTTTTCCACTGACGGCTATTTGGAATTCTTTCACTAGGTGTGTGTCCCATTATTTTGGATAATCTAGATCAACCCATGATAGTATATCCTACTCTTGTTGTGTCCTTTTTTCTAATCAAGATCAACCCATGATTTGTCAGTAGATAGTTCATTAGTGCTTCTAGAATAACCGTTTGGATAGTGGGTTCATGGATGGATCATCCTCTATTGGGAGGGCCTTTGTTTGTGAGATTAAAGGAAATTTCTACTCGTTAATTTGGTTGAGGATGAGACCCATGTGATTTCATGGATTCTATGTTAGCCATGAGTTTTTTGGTTATGTCTTTCTTGGGCTGTTGAGGTTAGATTTTTAGAGACAAATAATATATGATATGGATGTCGCATCCCCCTCCATTTTAGCATCACAACCTAGAGATATTTTTTTGGAGAACATGAGGTATTGCGGCACCCATGGAATGGGTTATGTGTATCATGGATACTATTATTCTTGGGGGTCCCATGGCTTTCATTATACTACCAAGGTTATGTGTGAAGCCTAATTTTTATTGGGTTCAAGATAATGCTTAATTTGTTCTGTAGGACTTACATCACTAATAGGTTCCCTAGTTGTGTCGACCTATATGTACCTATCAACATTTTAGATGATTTTATTGGAGTCCTAGATCCTTATAGATATGAATTTTCATGTGGCCTCATATAGTTACCCCCTTGGTTCAGTGAACATTGTTATAGAATTTATAAGTCTTGGAGATCCAGTGTTTGTTTGGAGGATGTGTTTATTTTAATGTGGTGGGGTGATACATGTGTTATAAATCCTCTAGTGTTGGACTAAGTGGGGAAGATTTTCTTCAGGTGTTAGGGTAGAACCAATGTTTGGGTATTTTTCTTCTGTTTATCCACCCCCTTTGTTTTTACTCCATTTTTTCATTTACTCCAACCATTATTAACAATGTATAGGATGAGTATATCATGTGTGAATTCACATGTTATGAGAGAAAATTATAGGTTCAACATTGGGGTATCCGACCGAGAATTATTTCTCACTAATTGTACATGAACCTCCGTATGTGTAAATACCTGCGTCTGCTTTCAGGATGGATCATAGGTTTCACAATTTATGGGGTTGAGGACTAGTCTTTCTAGATCGAGTGGAGTTGCTCGTGTGAAGTCTCGGGATAGAGATAGTGTAGCTAAAGTTTTATGGTGACCGGTTATGCATTTTGGCTGAGTTTTTGTAATATATCCTAATGTTTTTTTAGTTTTTCTTATTTTGTATATGTGATCAAGCCAGTGGGAGAAAGGCTATTTTATGTTTCACATGCTTTTAGTATGTAAAAATATATAATTTATTCCAATTATTATACCATGATTCTATTTTAGTTATTTATTATTCATAATCTAATTTTCTTCCATATGTATGGGTTTTTTATTTTCCACTACAATTCCCCAGATTGAATAGTCTCCCCACTAGACATTTTAGACCCTCACCATTGGTTGGCGGCCTCTAGAATTCAAGCTGGTCTGCATGGGGCCTTATTGTGATCCAAACTAGGTAACATGTTAGGTTTAATCATATTGGTTCATTAAATAATTGTATCAAATATTTTTAGTTTTATGATTAGGGAGTTAGTATATGTACGGTCTAGGAATGTGTCATAATGTGTGATTGATATAATATTGGTGTGTTACATAAACCATTTTCGATAAGAATTATGAGTTTACAGGGCATGAGATTGTTGTTCTTAGATTCCATTTTTATTGTTGTGTTGCTTCACCTAGTGTGACTTTCTTGGGTTTTTGGTTTTATTATTTATTATGGATTTTGTATCATGGTCCATGGGAAAGAGGCCATAATTCATATTTAATGTTTCGGACCCAGGTGGCATGCAACGGGTGCCCCGAACTCGGTTCGCCATGTGACCTCAAGTGCATTTCCCCAAACACCAGAGGCTGTCGACTAGCAGCGAGGTCCCAGGTCTAATAGTGGGGAAACTATGCCCTTATTTGTCAAAGTTTTGCACAACGGAAATGAAATAAAACATACAAAAAATAGCGGAAGCAGTAAACCAAACACTACTGAAATAATCAATAATATATAAATTGTGATGCTACATGTCTCAAGTACTAATAAAATAGATAGAGCATGTTATACATCAATACAGTACAGCAAAAAGTAGAGTACAATATAAAATAGAGTACACCAAAACAAGAAAACAGCTGGCAGCGGCATCGTGAGCCTATGCTCGGTCCCATGCCCTCCTACTCCTCAGCTATAGTCAAGTACATGTATAGGGACTGTTGCCCCTATCTACACCTATAGAAACGTAATCTGTTTGGGCTGAAAAGCATGACCCCAACAGGGTGTGAGAAATATATTTCAGTAGGAACCCACCAAAGGTTCGTGCCCAACTACGTGAATACATGCAACAAGTGTGCAGTGGGAAAATGAAATAAAGTAAACAGTACTCAAAAGTAACTAACTTAGCAGTCAAATTTCCATTTTATTATCCATTTAATTAATTTAATTTAGTAACATTTTTTGTGCTCAACAGCACCAAGCCCTCAGGCCAACCAGTACCGTGCCCACATGCTAAAATACTAAACCACGCCCTCAGGCTTGCCCTCAGGCTATACAGAATCCAACATGCAGGTATTGTCCTCAGGTGTAACAGAAATTTCCCTCAAGAGTAAAAATTGTCACCCTCAGGCACAGAAGTCAAGCCCTTAGGCATGAAAGGTTTCCCTAAGTCGAAATAGAACTTCGCCCTCAAGCTAATACAGTCACGCCCTCATAATAATCATAACAATGCCCTTAGGCTAAACAAGTAATCGGGCCATGCCCAACAGGTAAACAAGCAGTAACAAGAAATTCCTCTCAAGGCAATTCTACAATTACTAATTTAAAGGCATACCCTCGGGTATCCTTTCCAAATAGCTAAATAGTGGAACACACCCCCGGGGTGGTTCCAGATCCAAGCTATGATCCCAACCAGCATTTTGTTATAACAATTTAATCACCTATATAATTTTAGGCATTAAATACAGCAACAACCTTAGCCAAGCGACACCCCAACATTGGTTCGTGGCACGAAAATGCACAAAAATGCACGACAGTTGGAAATTTACACCCAGCCACCTACCTTATATGCCAACGAGCGTTATACACGAACACCGATCCAAGAAACGCCTAAGAACGACGTAGATCTAATGAAGAATAAAACCTATTCAAATGTAAATGACTTTCCCTTGGGAATGAATTGGTAAGAAAGGATTAAGGACAAGAAAGGTCTTACATGCGCGGTTCCAATGAGATCATCCGAGGCGGAATCAGATTCCAAACGAACACTCGGTGGATCTTCAAAGGTTAGGCCTCCTCCATTGGCTCCAAAATGGCTCAAATGCCTCCTCTGCCAAAGGAGGAGGCTACTGCCTGTTTTAAGCTGAAAAAACAAAGTACATGGCATGTACTTATGAGTACACGACGAGTACGTCCTTCATTTAATTGTTCCTCTAGATGCACTTCAACACTGTTCATCCGTCGACATGAGTACACGTCATGTACTCCCGAGTACATGGCGTGTACTGTCGCCCAGCTGGCGGCTACACCACCGCCTTACTGTTTAGGCCTTCTGAATGGCTTCACAGTGTGTAAAGTACCACTACACAGTGTGTAGTCAGTTCCTACACCCTTCATCGCCAACACGGCTACACGCCCCGTGTACTCATCCCAACACGGCCAAAAGTACATGGCGTGTGGAAAAAGTACACGACATATAGTTCCAAAATTTTTGATTTTCCCCATTTTCAATATTTTCTCAAAAACACTTAAGGAAAAGGGAAAAGAAGAAGAATGTAACTCAAAAATAAGAACTGGGTGCTTACAAACTTCCCCCCTTAAAGCAATTCGTCCCCGAATTGCCCTTCCCAGGGTGGCGAAGATAAAGCTCAGAATAGCTCTGGCCACTGAGCACGTTCGTCGGCCTCCCGCTCCCAGGTCTCGTCATGCACTCTCCTATGCTACCATAACACCCGTAGAAGAGGAATTGACCGGCCTCAGAGAACCTTCATGCTCCTATCAACGATACGAATCAGATGCTCCTCAAAGGACGAATCTGCCTCCAGCTCAACCTCCTCATGCTGAAAAACGTGAGACAGGTATGAATGATAGTGGCGCAACTGAGACACGTGGAAGACGTAGTGCATGGCTCGGTATCGCTGCGTTAACTACAACTGATAGGACACCAGTCCGACTCTCTCCAGAATATGGAATGGCCACACATACCTAGGTGAAAGCTTACTCGGTCTCTTAATCCTCTTGTGTCCCATCCTTGGTGAAACACGCAAGAAAACCTGATCCCCGATCACAAAATCCAAAGTTTTTCTGTGGTGATCAGCATATGACTTCTGTCAAGACTGCGCAGTAGCCATCAGCTTCTGCGTCAACTGGACCTGCTCAGATGTCTCCTACACGAGTTGTGGTCCTGGTAGAGCTGCCTCACCTGCCTCTAAGCAAAACAAAGGTGATCGGCAAGGCTTACCATAAAAAGCCTTGTATGGTGCCATCTCAAAATTTGCCTAAAAACTATTGTTATAGGAAAACTCGACTAGGGGTATGTGCTTCTCCCAGGAGCCCCCAAAGTCTAGGACGCATGCACACAACATATCCTCAAGCACCTATATCGTACGCTCCGACTGGCCATCGGTCTAAGGGTGGTATGTTGTGCTCAGAAGAACTTGTTTACCCAGTGCCCCTTGAAAACTTTTCCAGAAACCAGACATAAAGTGGGTGTCCCTATAAGAAACGATAGAATGAGGGACCCCATGAAGACGTACTATCTCTCGGATATAGAGCCTTCCGAGCTCATTAACCCCATAGGTCTCCTTGACTGGAAAGAAGTGAGCTACCTTCGTGAGTATGTCCACAACAACCCACACGACATCATTCCCTAGAG
This sequence comes from Viscum album, assembly GCA_963277665.1. Lineage (NCBI taxonomy): Eukaryota > Viridiplantae > Streptophyta > Magnoliopsida > Santalales > Viscaceae > Viscum > Viscum album. The sequence goes on along the minus strand of OY728142.1, from coordinate 268,182,638 downwards.
GTGACCTCAGCAATCCCATCACAAAATCCATCGTTACATCATCCCATTTCCACTCTGGAATGGGTAACTACTATAGCAGCCCAGCTGGTCTCCGATGCTCTGCCTTCACCTATTGACAGATGGAACATCCCGTAACGAACCTAGCTACATCTCTCTTCATACCTGGCCACCAGTACTGACATCTCAGGTCACGGAACATCCTGGTAACCCTGGGATGAACTGCCCAAGACGAAGCTTGAAACTCCCGCATCAGCTCCTCGCGTATATCCCTTGGAACCCATACTTCTCGATGGAAACGTAAGATCTTGTCATCGCCTATCATCCAACAAGGAGGACGGTCCCCACTTGACACTGACTCTCGTAGAACTAGGCCTTCCGGATCAGATAGCTGCCTCATCCTCACTCTGTCCAGGAGGGTAGATGTCACAGCTAAAGATGAAAGATAAGTCTGCCCCTGACTGTCATGCACCTCCAGATGCATCTCAAAGAACAAAGCCATGAGATGCCACTGACCACTGGCCTCCTGCACTGCATGTATCTGAGTCTTCCTACTCAGTGCATCATCTACTGCATTACCTTTACCAGGTGTATAGGCAAGATCAAAATCCATGGACTGTAGGTACTCGACCCACCTAGTCTGCCTTAGATTCAGGTCACGCTATGTAAAGATATACTTGTGGCTTTTGTGGTCGGTGAAAACCACAAAATGCTCTCCCAAAAAATAATCTCTCCAACAGTGCAACGCATGAACAACTGCAACCAACTCGAGATCATGCGTCGGGTAATTCTGCTCATGTGGCCTCAACTGCTGAGACCCGTACGAAACAACTCGGTCGTCCTGCATCAAAACTGCTCCCAGTCCAATCCCTGACGCATCACAGTAAACTGTATAGCTCTTCCCCTGCTCTGGGAGTATCAGGATTGGTGCTGATGTCAACCTTCCCTTCAGGTCCTGAAAACCTGCCTCGCAAGCTTCTGACCAAACAAACTTCACACCCTTCTTAATCAGTCTCGTCAATGGTGCTGCTAAGCGGGAGAAGTCCTGTATGAAGCATCTGTAGTAACCAGCCAGCCCTAAGAAACTCCATATCTCAAACACATTCTTAGGTTGATCCCAAAAAACTACAGCTCTCACCTTCTCTGGGTCTACTGCAACTCCTGCCTCTAAGATAATATGACCCAGGAAGTGAATATGGTCCATCCAAAAGTGACACTTCGAGAGCTTAGCATATAGTCGATGCTCTCTCAGTGTACTCAATACGATCTCATGGTGGGTGGCATGGTTGTGTCGAGTGTAAGAGTACACCAAGATGTCATCCACAAATATAACCAAAAAAGAATCAAGATAAGGATGAAACACACAATTCATCAGAGCCATGAAAACTGTTGGGGCGTTTGTGAGTCCGAACGGCATAACCAAGTACTCGTACATACCATATCTACTCCGAAAAGTTGTAAGCGGTATATCCGATGGTCTCATGCGCAGCTGATGATATCCCAACCTCAAGTCAATCTTCGAGAACACTTGTGCTCCACAAAGCTGATCAAATAGATCATCAATCCTCGGGAAGGGATATCGGTTCTTTACTGTCAACTAGTTCAGCTTTCGATAATCCATGAAAAGTCTGAGGGTACCATCCGCCTTCTTCGCAAAAAAGGACCGGAGAACCCCAAATAGAAGTATTGGGTCGGATAAAGCTCGTTGCCTGCAACTCCTCTAACAGTCTCTTGAGCTCATGCAACTTAGGTGTAGCCATCCTATAAGGAGGAATGGACACCAGTGCTTCTCCTGGCACAAGCTCGATAGAGAAATCCACCTCTCGCTCCGGAGGTAGACCTGAAAAGTCGTCCGGGAAGACAACCTTGCACTACGGGAAAAATGGGCATTTGCGACGGGTTAGCTTTCCCCGTCGCAAAAGGACTGGCGTGCTTTGCGCGCCAAATCGCGGGAAAGTTATTTGCGACGGGCGGTTACCGCCCTTCGCAAATAACCGGCGGTGGTAAAAGAAATTTGCGATGGGAATATACCCATGTCGCAAATAGTATGTCAGCAGGTTATTAATTGCGACGGAACCCGTCGCAAATAACTATTTAACCATTGACCGTAATCAATGCGGGCTAAGGTATTTGCGATGGGTACCGTCGCAAATAGACCCGTCGCAAATAATCTAACCTATAAATACCCCCCCCCCATCCGTTTTTTTCCATTCATTCTCAAAATTGATCTTCTACTTCTCTCAAAACTCTATTGTTAGAGTTCAGCGTTTCTTGAGTTTAATTTTTTTTCCGAAGTGGATATTGACGTTTTTAACAACGATCAAAGATCAACCTCAGATCAATTTTAAAGGTATTTATGTTCATTTTAATTTAATATTTATTTTAATTTTTTTATTAGTATCAATTATTCTTAATTAGTTGTAATTTAATTATGTTTACATTGTTTTTTACTTAATAAATTTAAATTATTAGTATTCGTTGTTCATAGTTAATGGTAATTAGGAATAATTAGTAATAATTAACAATAATTAGTAATAATTACCAATAAGTAGTAATAATTAGTAATAATTAGAAATAATTACCAATAATTAGTAATAATTACCAATAATTAGTAATAATTACCAATAATTAGTAATAATTACCAATAATTAGTAATAATTACCAATAATTACCAATAATTATCCATAATTAGTAATAATTACCAATAATTACCCATAATTAGTAATAATTACCAATAATTACCAATAATTACCAATAATTAGTAATAATTGGTAATAATTCGTAAAAATTACCAACAATTAGTAATAATTAAAAATAATTACCAATAATTACCACTAATTAGTAATAATTAATAATAATTACCAATAATTAGTAATAATTATTAATAATTACCAATAATTAGTAATAATTACTAATAATTAGTAATAATTAGTGATAATTAGTAATAATTAGTAATAATTACCAATAATTGGTAATAATTACCACTAATTAGTAATAATTACCAATAATTAGTAATAATTAGTAATAGTTAGTAATAATTAGTAATAATTACAAATAATTAGTAAAAATTAGTAATAATTACCAATAATTAGTTATAATTACCAATAACTAGTAATAATTACCAATAATTAGTAATAATTACCAATAATTAGTAATAATTACCAATAATTCGCAATAATTAACAATAATTCGTAATAATTAGTAATAATTAGTAATAATTACCAATAATTACCAATAATTAGTAATAATTACCAATAATTAGTAATAATTACCAATAATAAGTAATAATTACCAATAATTAGTAATAATTAGTAATAATTAGTAATAATTAGTAATAATTCGTAATAATTAGTAATAATTAGTAATAATTACCAATAATTAGTAATAATTACCAATAATTAGTAATAATTACCAATAATTAGTAATAATTACCAATATTAGTAATAATTACCAATAATTAGTAATGATTACCAATAATTAACCATAATTAGTAATAATTACCAATAATTACCCATAATTAGTAATAATTACCAATAATTACCAATAATTGCCAATAATTAGTAATAATTGGTAATAATTAGTAATAATTACCAATAATTAGTAATAACTAGAAATAATTACCAATATTTACCACTAATTAGTAATAATTAATAATAATTACCAATAATTAGTAATAATTAGTAATAATTACCAATAATTAGTAATAATTAGTAATAATTAGTAATAATTAGTAATAATTCGTAATAATTAGTAATAATTACAAATAATTGGTAATAATTACCAATAATTAGTATTAATTAGTAATAATTAGTAATAATTAGTAATAATTAGTAATAATTAGTAATAATTAGTAATAATTTGTAATAATTAGTAATAATTAGTAATAATTAGTAATAATTACCAATAATTAGTAATAATTACCAATAATTAGTAATAATTACCAATAATTAGTAATAATTACCAATAATTAGTAATAATTACCAATAATTAGTAATAATTACCAATAATTGTTAATAATTAGTAATAATTAGTAATAATTACCAATAATTACCAATAATTAGTAATAATTACTAATAATTAGTAATAATTACCAATAACTAGTAATAATTACAAATAATTAGTAATAATTAGTAATAATTAGTAATAATTAGTAATAATTAGTAATAATTAGTAATATTTACCAATAATTAGTAATAATTACCAATAATTAGTAATAATTACCAATAATTAGTAATAATTACCAATAATTAGTAATAATTACCAATAATTAGTAATAATTGGTAATAATTGGTAATAATTACCAATAATTTGTAATAATTACCAATAATTAGTAATAATTACCAATAATTAGTAATAATTACCAATAATTAGTAATAATTAGTAATAATTAGTAATAGTTAGTAATAATTAGTAATAATTACCAATAATTGGTAATAATTACCAATAATTAGTAATAATTACCAATAATTAGTAATAATTAGTAATAATTACCAATAATTACCAATATTTTCCAATAATTACCAATATTTTCCAATAATTTCCAATATTTACCAATATTTACAAATATTTTCCAATATTTACCAATATTTACCAATATTTACCAATATTTACCAAAATTACCAATATTTACCAATATTTACCTATAAATACCAATAATTACCAATAATTACCAATATTTACCAATAATTAGGAATAATTACCAATATTTACCAATAATTACCATTATTTACCAATGTTTACCAATATTTTCCAATATTTAACAGTTTATTTTTTATTCTTATAGGTTGTCGAGCACCCCGATATTATGGAATACGACGTATATCGGAGGATGTATAGTGATACTGCTATTGGGGAGCTTAGAGGTTATCGTCAGCATCACATCGTGGTCAGTATTATTTGTTTTCAATTTTAAAAATTAACTGCATATAATATATTCACAATTTTAATTTTAAATTGAAACTACATGAGTCATATGAGTCCGCAGCATTAAAACCATGGCCTGAGAGTCAGACCGAGTCATCAGATTAGACCACTGGTCGTTAGTTTGATGAGGAGGCATGGATGCAGGCCACCCAGTATGCCTTCGAGAAGGGCCGGGTAGTTGGTATCAGCTCTCGACTGACTCCCGGAGCTTATTATGGCAGTGCTGCGATGTCGGCGTCCAGCTCGAGAGGAGCTCGTGCATCTTCTTCTACTACACAGTATGAGGATCAGTTGCGATCTCAGACTGCACTAATAGAGAGTCTCCGACAGGAGCAAGATAAGATGCATCTGCAGCAGCAACAACATGAGGAGGAGCATCAACGCTAGTAGTAGCTGTAGGAGGAGCAGATGAGTCGGCGGCAGTAGCAGCAGTAGGAGCAGATGGAGTACATGCACCGACTCACTCATGCTTTAGGGATGGAGTTTCCTCCACCAACATCTGCAGATTCCCCCCTCCCCCCCCCCCCTCCTTCAGATTAGAGTTTGTTTTTATGTTATAAAGTTTGTTAAATCAAAATATGAATTTTTTTTCTATTCATAGTTCCTGTCTCATTATAAAATATTAATAATATTATATTTTGAAATAACAATATTAATATGAATAATAATATTATATATATTTCATAATATTAAATTATATATATAGATATATATATAATTTTATAATATTATAATTTAATTATATTTTTTTGTAATATTTGATTTATTTTAATATTTGAATGTAAAATAATTCTATTATTTTTATATTAATTAATATAACTTATTAATATTTTTTTATTTATGAATTATAATTCTAATATTATTATATTAATTAAATCATTTATTATTATTCTATTATTATTTATTTTTGAATTATAATTCTATTATTATTATATTAATTAAAATAATTTATTTATAATTTATTTTTTTTATTTGTGAATTATAATTCTATTATTATATTAATTAAAATCATTTATTAATATTTTATTATTTTTTATTTTTGAATTATAATTAGATTATTATTATATTAATTAAATTAATTTATTAATAATTTATTTTTTTAATTTTTTTATAGTATTTTCGATGGGATACTATGCCCGTCGCAAATAGTATTATTATTATATTCATTAAAATAATTTATTACTAGTTTTTATTTTTTTAGAAATAGTAATTGCGACGGGCCTCGTCGCAATTACTATTTTAAAAGTATTTTACAAATATACGGAGTAATATTTGCGACGGGAAGGATCCCCATCACAAATAATGTCTTTAGCGATAGGCACGTTGCAAATAATTGTTGTTGCGACACCGTTTTCCGCGACGGGCCATTTGCGACGGGCCATTTGCGAAGCACCATTTACGACGGGATCCCGTCGCAAATGACCAGTCGCAAATACTTGTTTTTTTAGTAGTACTGAAACGATCAACAACTGTAGGGAAATAGTTTTGACAAGTCCCCTGTTCATCCAGATACAAGCTCGCAATCTGGGTCGTGACTCCACCTCACCCAGGATGCTTTGGTCTAGTTCGACTCGCCTGAACATCCAACTCGCCCTTGTATAGAAACTCTCCACCCTCTAGTGACATGAAACTAACCCTGCGACGATAGCAGTCTACAAAGGCTCGAAAGGGAACCAACCAGTCCATCTCGAGAATGACATCATAGCTCGTCATCTCCAAGATATAGAAGCCCCATAGAAAGTGACACCCTCCAACCTCAAGGGGTCACTCCTTTCACTAACGCACACTAACCGTTCTAGTCCCCAATGGAGTGTCTAGAATTATGATATCGGATGAAGAAGAAACACTGAGCCCAAGGATCTCCACAACGGGAACAGATATGAAACTATACGTAGCACCCTTATCAAAAAGTACTGGAGATAAGACAGAAGCTACTAAAATAGTACCTATGACTGTAGAAGGTCTGGGATCCTGCTCCTGCTGGGTCTGTTGCACTGTATAGGCCTACCCAGTGTTGCGGCCCTCCGACACAGCCTGGCTACACTGAGCTATCTCAGCCTTCTGCCTCTGAGATCCTGGTGTCTGGTTACCACGGCCATGACCACCATCTCTTCCTGGATGCCCTGACATACCCCAGTTTCCCGACTGGTAAGAAGCCACTGGTCGTGCTCCTGCACGCAGAGTCTTCCCAGAACCCCTCTCACTAGCCACAGGTAAAAACGCCCCAAAAAAGCGCTGTAGATGACCCATCTTTCCACAAGCTCAGCACTCCACTGGATCTCGTAGACACGACGGTCACTTGTTCCCCTCTATGACACACTGGTAGCACCTAATCGGGCCACCTGAAGACACTACCTGGCTGGTACTTCCACCATGAGAGAATTCCATCTTTCTCTTCCAATTTCCAGTAGAAATAGTACCAGTAACTAGTGCTGAACCACCCTGGCCCACACCACTAGATTCACGCAGGTTCCCCTCAATAATAATCACCTGGTTCACAATAGCATGTATTAAAGCCAACCTAAAAACATTCACCAGTGCTCGGATGTCATACCGAAGACCATCCTCAAAACTTCTAGCTCTCAGCATCTCATCACCCACCATCATGGGTGCAAAACGCTGATGCTCGGTGAAGTGAGCAGAATAGTCCATCACCGACATAGCACCATGTTGCATATTCATGAACTCTCGAGATCTCTTTGCCCTCAACGTCTCGGGAAAGAAGATGTCATGGAAGACTGCCTGAAAATATTCACATGCCATGTCTCTGTGATTCTCTGACTTGGTGGTAACATCCCACCACCTCTTGGTGGAATCACATAGTATGTAAGTCAGGATCTTGACCCTCTGCTCTGTAGGCGTCTCTAGATGATCGAAAATAGTCTGCATCAATCCTAGCCAAGACTCTGTATCCTGTGGTCTGCCATCCCTTGAAAATATAGGCGGATACAGCTGCTGGAAGATACGTGTCAGCTCAGCCATAGATGTGGTAGCCTGTGATGCTCCCTGAAAGGTCTGCATGAACTGTATAAAGCCTTCACGGAACTATGCCTCCGCACCTGTGTCCAGTATAGTAGCTGATGTCGCATCTGGATCTGCTGGAGGATCAACTAGTAGCCCATGGCCCACCATCTCAATAGTATAATCGTCTCTGCTCTCCTGGAGAACAACTCGCGGTCGTCTAGGCGACATGACACTATAAGGTCAAAAGCACCCCTTAGATTCAAGATTATTATGACCGAAAATCAAAGGAACCACAAAAGAAACAAGAGGAAGAAGGCATTCAAAATTTGAAATACAAGGCTACACGGTGTGTACACTGACTACATGGTGTGTACTTGACTTCTCTTCCCCTGCATGGGACCTTACGCATGGCTAAGCCACACAGCTTCCATCGAACAAAAACTAAACAGCGTGTATACTATCTACACGGCGTGTACGGTGTTATATTCTAACTGCTCGTGTCATCTGACATAGCCGACTACTCGGATGGACACTACACGACGTGTTACACCCATACACGGCGTGTACAACACCGTGTTTTCCAACCACCTGGCTAACACCACACGGTCTGTCTTCGGACAAGACTACAGGGCGTGTTCAGGGAGAGGTGACACAGGCCCGTGTTGTTAGCTACATGGCCGAGTCGCCAGGTCACACCACACGACGTTTCCTTGATTGACATGACGTGTTCTGTCAAAGATTTCACTGACCTGTGTTATTAGTTACACGGCCGGACTCCGGGTAAACACTACACAGCGTGTACAAAATATACACCGTGTGTTTTACCCATGCCTTTCACTACCCTGTGTTGCCACCCACACAGTTTGTGACACAGGATGAGACTACACGGCGTGTACTCAGGGTACACGGCGTGTTCTCAAAAAAGTTTATTTTCCTTCCCAAACAGAAGAACATACACGGCGTGTATAAAAAAACTACCTAGCGTGTATACTGGGTTTCCGGACAGTATGCCTCATAAACTTCCCTAGAACCCATAAAATACCGAAAAACAACACCTAAGTGTCAAATTCCAACCTGTGGGGGCCCATACTCTCCACGAATCAGAGTTTTACATCTCATTTGTGTTATAAAAAATAAACAGTCAATGATCCAACAAATTATGGTCGATGGGGGACCATACTCCCCAAAAACCGAAGTTTGGCATCCATTCTATTAACTAGCTCACATAAAATTACCTTATCAAATAGCATGTATTTTATCAGAGAAGATATCACAACAGCATGCTTTTCTAGCACAACAACTATCAAAATAACATGCGAATTTCTAATGCACCTACATGGCATGGAAACTATGCATGGCATGTTATTTCTAGCATGTTCCTATATGATGCATGAGACGGAATAACCTCATCTCATCGGGTTGCAACTAAATAGAACCCATAGATAAATTATAAATAGCACAATATCAAAGTGAGTCACCCAACGGTGAAAACATATCAACTGTAAAATTTACAAAATCAAAGAATTACAAAATACGAGGTAGACTAGCTTTTCCCTGTACACGGGTTAGCTACACCTGGGCACAGCTTATTACCAACTACCGTTCGTCATATCCCTGACTACGACTCTAAATAGTAAGTAAAAGAAAAGAACCGCCCTCTGATACTACTTTTTAATGTCCCAGACACGGGTTCCACGCAACGGGTGCCCCGAACCCAGTTCTCCACGTAACTTCAAGCGCATTTCCCCAAATGCCAGAGGCTGCCGAATAGTAGCAAGGGACCAGGTATGATAGTGGGGAAACTATGCCCTCATTTGTCAAAGGGTAGCGCATCAGAAATTAAATAAAACATACAAAAAACAGCAGAAGCAGTAAACCATACACAACTGAAATAATCAACAGTATATAAATAGGGATGCTACATGTCTCAAGTACTAAGAAAACAGCCAGAGCATGTTATACATCAATACAGTACAACATAAAGAAGAGTACAACAAAAAGAAGAGTACAACAAAACAAGATAACAGCTGGCAGCGGCATCGCGAGCCTAGGCTCGGTCCCATTCTCTCCTACTCCTCAGCAACAGTCAAGTACCTGTATAGGGACTCTTTCCCCTATCTACATCTATAGAAACGCAATCCATTTGGCCCGAAAAGCATGACCCAAACAGGGTGTGAGAAATATATCTTAGTAGGCACCCACCAATGGCTCGTTCCCAACTATGTGTAAGACATGCAATAAGTGTGCAGTAGGAAACTGCAATAAAGTAAGTAGTACTCAAAAGTGACTAACCTAACAGTCAAATCGCCATTTTCTTATTCATTTAATTCATTTAATTTAGTAACATTTTTGTGCTCAATAGCACCAAGCCCTCAGGCAAACCACTACCGTGCCCTGAGGATAAAATAGTAAACCACGCCGTCAGGCTTTCCCTCGGGCTATACAGAATCCAAACCGCATGTATTTCCCTCATGCGTAATAGAAATTTCCCTCAGGCATAGAAATTGTCTCCCTGAAGCACATAAGTCAAGCCCTCACGCACGAAAGGTTTCCCTCATGCGAAATAACACGTCGACCTCAGGCAAATACAATCACTCCCTCGGGCTAATCAAAACAACTCCCTCTGGAAAAACTGGTAATCGGGCCTTGCCCAATATGTAAACAAGAATTAACAAGAAATTCCTCTAAAGGAAATTCTACAATTACTACTTTAAAGGCACACCCTCGGGTATCCTGGCCAAACGGCTAAAGAGTGGAACACACCCTCGGGGTGGTTCCGGATCCAAGCAACGATCCCAACCAGTATTTTATTATCACAATTTAATCACCTATGAAATTCTAGGCATTAAATACTGCAACGATCTCAGCCACACGACACCCCAACTTGGGTTCGTGGCACAAAAATGCACAAAAACGCACAACAGTTGGAAATTTACACCAAGCCACCTACCTTATATGCCAACGAGCGTTATACACAAACGTTGATCCAAGAAACGCCCAAGAACGACATAGATCTGAAGAAGAAGAAGAAAACCCATTAAAACATAAATAAATTTCACTCAGGAAGGAATTAGTAAGAACGAATTAAGGAGAAGAAAGGGCTTACCCACACGGTTCCAACGAGATCGTCCAAGGCTGAATCCGATTCCAAACGAACACTCGGTGGATCTTCAAACGTTCAGCCTCCTCCTTTGGCTCCAAAATGGATCAAATGCCTCCTTTGCCAAATGAGGAGGGTACTGCCTATTTTAAGCCGAAGAAACAAAGTACATTGCATGTACTTATGAGTACACGATGTGTACTTCCTTCATTTAATTGTTCCTCTGGTGGCACCGCCACACTGTTCATCCGTCGAAATGAGTACACGACATGTACTCCAGAGTACATGGCGTGTACTGTCGCCTAGCTGGCGGCTACACCACCACCTTACTGTTTAGGCCAGCCGACTGACTACACGGCGTGTAAAGTACCACTACACGGCGTGTAGTCAGTTCCTACACCCTTTGTCGCCGACACAGCTACACACCCCGTGTACTCATCCCAACATGGCCAAAAGTACATAGCGTGTGCAAAAATACACGACGTGTAGTTCCAAAATTTAGGATTTTTCCCCATTTACCATATTTTCTCAAAAACACTTAAGGATAAGGGAAAGTTAGAAGCTCGTACCTCAAAAATAAGAACCGGGTTCTTACACCATACATCATTCTAGGAACATGGGATTCACATGACATATGCATGTTTTTGGGGTTTTCACTGAAGATATAGATTCATTTATATAAAGTGATATAAATTTCTCATATATTGTTTTATCATATAATTAGTTCTTTAGAATCTACTCAACTTATCTATATATATTTATATATATTCTTATGGTGATATTTTATTTATATCCTGGGGTGATATGCTTTCTGTTGTTAGTGTTGTAGTCCCTTTATTGAGGGGTGAATGTAAACCCTTTTGGGTTGGTGTTGGATTTGAGTGACCTTTTTGTGGAACTATGATGGAATGGATACATGAGGGATCTTTGGATTAGGCTCAAGTTTCCATGTGTTTATGGTTCCCTTGATGTCCTAGGTTCATTATTCCTAATGGAGAGTTATTCTTACCACCTGTTGTATATTAGGATAGATGGTGGGCTCTATGTGACCACTATCATAGATGACATGGGTGGGCATGGATAATATTTATCAGTTGGTCCATTTAGTGATGTTAACACTAGGATGTGTTTAGGCATGAGGAATCTTAGTGTTTGAGAGGTGGGTCACTGAGTGTGCTCCCTATCCCATGGCTGGCTTGAGAGGGTGGGTTCAGTTTGATCCCTAGTTCTTCTCTTTCTTGGTAATTCTTTGTGTATCATATTGGGATATTAGTTAGATTATTGTTTCATTAAATATATTCCAATTTGTAGGTATTCCAGTTCGTTGATCATGATATAAGAAAGATGCCTCATTTTTTAGGTGGAGTTATGAGGATTCTCAAGCCTAGTGGATCTGAGTTGCATGAGGAGTATTTTCATCTATTTTTGGTATGTTTGCCTTGTTTAATATGGATTTCCCTATCTTAATGTGATACATGGAGCTCATTTGAGATTATTTTATGTAAATACGGGTGTGATAGAGTGACCAATATTTTGTTATTGGTCTTGAGATCAATTTTTTAAGAGTTCTATTAAGAGTGGAGGTTGTTGTTCCGGGTGGGCTGAGAATGACGTGCTTTGGGATCATTCCTGCACACTGACATTAGTTGTTTTCCATGTATATCCATTGAATTCAGTTATATGAGTATTGTTATCGATGTGATTTTTTTTTGAAATAAGTATATTGTAATCATAAACCTATGGTATGTAGTATTTAAACTATCATTGTTAAACATCTCACATATAAGAAGAGATTTGTGGATCTTATAATATGTTCAATCGGATGTTGGAGATAGAGTCAACTACATAATGTATTTTTGGATAACACAGCTCCCGGTTGACTATCAAGACTTCTTGAGGGTGAAAAGTGTTTGCAGTGGAGTGTTTTTTATGACCTGGGTCATCACATGTTGTGGAAATCAATGGAAATTTGATTTTTTTCCCTTATGTAATTCAAGTGAAAATATATAATTATCCTATAAAATTATCTCAATTAATTTTTTCAACTAATTTATTTGTCCTGGAATAGTTTCATTAACCTAATACAGAATTTCGGTGTAAATCTAAGCCATTAAAAGTTTCATGAAATATTTAAAATTTAATTAATTAAATTTTATTCATTTTTTTAATGTCATTTTAGTAATATATTATAAATAGGTTTTTATATTGATATTTTTTCTTTTATTTGAGTCCATAATGGTAGTTTCTTCCAATGTGAGGCATAACCTTGCATTGGACCCTGAGGTTGGGCCCTGCCTCATTTCTTTCCTTTTTCTTTTTCTTTTTCCACTTTTACTAATTTCATTGTTTCTATCTTTTTATTTTGTAACATCGATTATCATTAATTTTATTGGGATTCCCAATTTAGGGGTTTTTTATTATGATAGGAAGATTGAGGTAATAGAGGGAGAGGGAGAGGGAGGAGGCATCACCTAAGATCTCGTATCGAGGTAGATCGAGGATCGAAAGGAGTGTCGTGCGAATCTGGTGTGATGCTTTGATGTTTTCCTCCTGGTGGTTAGATTGTTTTATGTTTTTTTTCACATATACCCATAGTGTATTTGTGCTTACATTTTAATTATTTAAATTTGTTATTGGGGAATCATAGTTGTTCGATCATTGGATTTGGTAGAGAAATCAATGGTTTTGGGTCGTTATAATGATTACATTCACGAAAACCCATGTAAACAGTCTGTAGTTCATAAAACACACATCTTTATTTCATAATATATAGTGAAAATAATTTTTTTAGTGATATAAACTATGTACACATGCCTGGTACAAGACTAGTGTTTTTGTACTGTGATTGGCCAGACACAATATAAGAGTATGTGTCCAGATGCATGGTGGGGGACCCCATGTAGAGTATATTCCACATATGGCTGCTACACACCATCTAGTTAAGTAGTGTATATTCCATGTGGGGATAAGTAACATAGGTAGGTACACATGTTGGTGTACACACAATACACTGGGAGGTACACACTAAATGGCCTGAGGGACATGGACAGGGTGGACCCTTGCTAGTACATGCCCTAAAAGTTTTGTTCTGTGGAAAGTTTATACTACTTTTTTACCATGGAGTCATAATTTGACTTTTCAGTAGTCCATTATAAGTGTTTTTTGTATATCATGATGGGGGATCACTATCATTATTTATTTCGTCTCAAGATGGTGTTCTATGTAAATAAATTTTGTATGAGGACTTCTTCAAGGATTAGTTTTAGAATTATTCTTGTGGTTGGGTTGTGAGATGTGAGGCTTGAGTTAGCATTTTTAGCTCAGTGATCATCTCGGATTGAGGGTCAAGTAGTTATTCATTTTAGGTTCCTTGTATAGATTCTAGAATCTAGGGTCGAGTAGTATGACTGAGGAGATCTTGGTCTTCCCTACATGATGGGTCTGTTTTGTCATGGTTATAGCAGTTCAGATTATCTCTTGAGTATGAGGACTAGATTTATTTAATCTTTTGGGCAATGTTAACTCCATGGGATGATTATTACAGTTGGGTTCTATTATGCTATTTAGATTAGTTATATAGACTCTTATGGATTCCATTATGGCCACGCTAGCACCTATGGATGGGTGGTTAGTTGAAAAGGCTAGCTTATTTTTCTTCTATGGGATCTATCCTCATGATTATATTGATTTGAGGATCCCTTATTGTGTGTCACATTGGGGGGGTCATAAAGAATGTTGAAGATATCAATTTTGGATGGATTGTTCTTTGTATGACTCATTGTGTGATTTGTGGTTAAATGATCAGTTGGAGGCGAGTGAGGGATGTCAGAAAATTTTCAGCACTAGGTGTGTCCCATGATTTTGGGTCAGGTAGAGAACCCCCTCGTAGGTTTACCTAATATTTATGTATACTTTTGTCACATTGAGGATGTATTTGAAATAATGTATCTAGAACATTGGTCTAGTAGGGGAATATCTATTGGACATCACATTATTTTGTAACACCTGAGACCGTCGGATCCCAGAGTTTTGGTTTTGTCCTATGGTGGATCATGGACATACCTTGGGGATATTTGGTTTGGTGTCAAGATCCAAGAAGCTGATATAGGCTTTGTCCATTGTTTTCCAAGATTGGATTAGTACTTCTAGTTTACAAATATGTTTGGTGGGTATAATGATGGATTGTACCACATTTTTTTGGCCTTTGTCCATGAGTTTTGAGTTAGATTCTACTGAGGCCTTTGGTTGAAGAGAAGACCCTTAGGATATCATAGATCAGGTGTCTTTCATGTGTTTTATCTAGTTCTCTCCTTCATTTTATGGTCGTGTATACATGGGATTATGCCGATAATTGTAGATTTGGATGAGTAAAACCCCCATATAGTTTTTGTGTGACACCCCGGAAGGAGAAGCTTCAGGATCCTACGGTGTCTTGGAACTCATAGAGTATGTTATATACACTCTAGATGCTTTTATTCTATTGGGACCCATAGATTCCATTATGATCCTAAGGTTATTTTTGGAGCCCACCTATTATTGTGTCAAATTATTGATCCTCATATATTATTGAGGACCATAGGGACGGATATGTTCTCTAGTTATGCCATCCTATAATTTCTTATCTATAGTATAGATCATGTTATTGGATTCCTAGAGTTTAGTAGATGTGGTTTTTCATAGGTTATTATGGTTACTCTCAATGTTCCTTAATTCTGTAATATAATAACTAGAAGTCATAGAGATCCTTTTTATATCTGGTGGATGCACCAGTTTTCATGTGGTGGGGCGATCTATGTGTTTTAAATCATCTGGCCTGGTCCAGAGCAAGGGTATATTCACCTCAGGTGTTAGAATAAAACCCACGGTAGGATGTTTTCATTATTTTTCCCCATTTTTTAATCAGTTGTTTCATTTATTCAAGTAGTTTCTTGATTAGTCAACACTAGGTATATTATAGAAATTCATTATAATCATACCTATATATTACATCATTACATCATTTTTTATGAATATTAATTAAATTATACGGACACGTTCCTAGGGGCCATAACATTTTAGTGTCTTTAGAATCATAGAAAAATAAACAACATGTTCATAGGTAAACCGCATCATCTCCCACTGTGATCTTCATAACTAGTACCCTTATTAGACTTATCATAGGTAATAAATTTCTTCATAACCTAGGAAAAGGAAACATAAGAAAGGGTGAGATTAGATACTCAGTAACGTTAAAAAGAGAGATATGTAAGCATAACATAAACATAAGGGTATAAGAAAATGAGAATAAGATTTAAAAACAATGACCTATATATCAAAGATCATAATTTTGAGTCAAAGAATAAATATTGGTTGTTGATATTAAATTAATCATAGTGGAATCAAATAGCTTGAGCCATGATAGGATAACATCAGAATAAGACATAGATTTTTGGAATACACATTACCATGGAAAATCCTTTCTATATTAGTCAAGGATCATTTCCAATGTTATTAGAGTTTAATGAGTTCACTTCCCAAACCATCATTGTTATCAAGGTTCACTCCCATGATCATCATAGTAGAAAACCTCCACTAATAATATAGGTTCACTCCTCACTCCCATCCTCTCTATCTCATGAGATATAAATTTTTAACCAGTGCATTGGAAAGAGATATAGGTCCCATCTGTATCATAATGAATACCATATGTATGTGTCCCTCAAGTTCATAAAATATTCTCCATATCATACGACATGAAATAAAATGGTTTTAATAAACATTTAATCATATATTAACTAGTATGATAGAGAAATGCTTCATAATCATTTTATTATTTCATCATAGCATAAAACCTAAAAAAGAAGTGTGATTTATAAGAATTTTATCCTAGTATAACCCATAGAAGGGAAATGTGATTCTTGAACATCATTCTATCATAATCATAAAACACTTAGATAATGATTAAGAATTGTTTATTTTGATCATACCACCATTAAGGCATATGTAACATAAATGTATGTCATCTTATATTGAAAACGATTATGATAGATCATTTAAAACATTTCTTTAAGAAAATATCCTTCCATTTTGAAAAAAAAAATTATAAATCATAAAAAAAATTTGGAAATCGTTTTCCTTGAAGATATCCATGAAATTATATAATGTACAGTTTAATAAATTAAATTTCATTTCAAGATGATGTTTAATTCATGACATACATGTTAAAAAAACTATTTGTCCAATTTTTTAGTAATACACGAACAACAATTATTTGATAAATAACATAAATATTCCATTAAAAAATGTAAAAAAATAAAACATGGTAAAATTATTCAGTTAAATATTATAGGATAATTATTATCCTTTTGAAAATATGTTTTCAAAACATGGTTTTTGAAGAAAACAGATTTCGGACTGAATACAGAAATAATGTTGAATTTTATTTAAACAGTTATCAATTATTTTAATTACCAAAGAGTTAAAAAATAGTAATATTAATTAGAATTGTCATGACTAACCATAGGAGATGAAAATTCATGAGTTTCTTGAGTTATATATTGTAATATTTTATCAATTTAAACGTAATCATAATCAATCATGATAAATTATGATATTGAACAATAAAATCATTACCACATCGGTAACATTTAATTTGAATCTCAATTAATTAATAATAGAAAATGAAACTTAAAATATCATGATGATAAATAAATTCAATATAATACATTTTAAACGGTATTTTTATATTCTTTTTGGAAGAGTATATATGAATAACATATCATAGGTCTCAAATAAAAAAAGTTGAGACAAAAAATATCATACCTTAAATCATAGCATCCTTCATAAAAATTAAAAAATAATATAAAATAATTATAAGATTATTATACACCTATTAAAATAAATAATTATATATATCATACCATATATAATTTTTCTTATAACATTTTATTTCCCCTTTATTAAATATTCTTTATTAATGTTATGTTTTGGTTAATAACCACATTGTTTCTTGTATATGTTTCTATTTTTTATTTTATGTCCCCTTAATTTTACCCTGATTTTAAAATATCTTTAATTTAAACCATAATATAATTATATTATATATTTTTTATATATGTATATGTATCAATCCATAAAATTTAGTGATAGAAAATGAAATACATTGTTCAGGGATATGGTAAGTCGTACATACACATGAATGTTTTTTCCATTTTATTCTTTGATTGAAAGAAAAAAATTTAAATGATATATTATAATTAAAATAATAATTTTTGTGACATATATTTTAAATATTTTCATTAAAAACTTATTAATTTCCATGTAAATAATAAATTAATCTCATCGCTTTCTGAGGTAGTAGTTTGTCATACATTCGAGTGATGTTATCATATCCCCACAAAATGGAGTGTGTGAAGGGATTTGTGATATAATAATTATATAATTACAATATAGTCATATATATTATAAATAAATAATAAAAACATCAATATTTACATCTGTGAGAGGTGTTAAATTTAAAATTAATGACATCAGTTCATAAGGCAGTAGTCCACCATATATACGAACGATGATTTCGTACCCAATTTGATGGAAGTGGAGATGGATGTATGTTATTACCTTAAAATTAAAAAATATAATTATATTTATGACATTTTTTAATTATATCATAATTTTATAATAATAATTTATGGATATTGACGAATAAATAAAACAATATTGGTTGTTGATGAACGTTACATCTTCTTTGGGTATCCACCAGATGTTTACCCCACAATCCATCCCAATTATTCTTTATATCCATCAAAAGTCTTCTAGGGTGGGGGGAGGGATTTTGGGAATTAATTTGGGTAGTTCATGGAAAAACTATAATGGTTTTAGGTCGTTGATAAGAGAGATGATTAGCTTCCATTTTTTAAGTGAGGTGAGTGGCACACTTGTAATTTAATTAATGGAATCATTTCACCTATATTGTTTCATCTCCAAAGGAACCAATAATGGTTCATTCTCGTGAATAGAAGATATGGAGTATAAATATCGCCTAAAAATATTTTTTTGATCTGTTATTTTTTATTTTTAACCCTTATGTTTTTTAGTTTTACCCCTATTGAACCTATTTTTACCATAACCACAATAAATAATTATTACCAGTTTTACTATTTATTTCAGTAAAAAATTCATTTGACATTATTAGATAATATAAATGATGAAAAATATAAATTACGAATCCTTATTTCCAATTTTCATTCACTTAAATTGAAGAATTTAATTTAAAATTAATCTCACATATATAAAGAGAAAGTTGGTTTTTAAATAAAAAATTGTTCAAATGTTTAAAAAAATATATTATTATTCACTGTAAAATTGATTAAATTGAATCAAATTTGGTTAATATAAACATATTTGAACTAATTTACATAAAAACCAATTTAATATATAATCATAAAAAATGAATAATTTAAACAAAACTGAAATTTTTAATTGCGATTCTGTATTTTTTTCTATTCATAAAAAAAGAAACTTTATAGATAAATCCCTAAAATTTACCCTAAGATAATTCTTATATTATTATGTAAAAAATTATTTTCGTATTATCAAATTCATTTTAAAAAATATTCTAAATTATATTTTGTTATTTTTCCCAAAATAATAAAAAAACATATCTCATAAAATTATATTTTTGAAACGTATAAAGACATTAATGAAATTTATGTACTTTTTTTTAACATTTTCTATTTATATAAAAACATTATAGTTAATAATTAAAAATCAGTTATTACTATTCATACTACTATGTTTAACATAATATAATCTAGGTGTTACACAAAATTTATGCTTAACTTGGTGTTTTGTGTAACCAAAGCATAAATATGTGTTGTGTGTAACACAGGCTATCAATGAAATATGCAATATTTAAAAAAAATAAAAAACCAAGGTGTTAAATTTTAAACTCATTAAAATGATTTTTCCCTTGAATTACTTCACTCTGAAATAAGAAAATGAGGATAAATCTCCCTCGTCATATCTTTAAGTTCCCATGTTTCTTTCTTAAACTCGTGGTTTTTCTAAAAGTCTTTGACCAGGTGAGTGGCATTGTTTCATTAAACATTTTATGTATGATCCAGAATCTCTATTGGTTTCTCATAATAATAATGATCATTCTCTAATAGTATGATATCTATTTTCAGTACATATGAAGGGTCAGTTATATACTTCCCCAAGAGAGATACATGGAACAAATCATGAACTTGAGATAGGTTTGGTGGAAGCACTAAAATATTGGTTATTATCCTATTATGATTACGAATTTCACATTAAACAATATACCAACATCTATGTTTCCCATTTTCCCTTAATCTTATAACCATATTCTATGAATAAATTTGTATGATTAGCTTATCACCAATGTTCAATTCCCGGTCACATACGAAATAATAATATTAACTTTTCTATTGACTCTGAGCTTCCATGATGTGTTTCATAATAGATGTAAACTTCTCTACAATTTATTTAGCTATATCAAGTCCTAATAAATTTATTTCTCAAATATAACTATAGAGCTTTTGAGATATACATTTAATTTTATATATGACTTTATAAAGATCCATCTGGTTGCTTTAGTGAATGAAATTTTTGTAATGGAAACTCAACTAAGGAAGGTGTTAACCCCAACCAAATTTGAAATTCAAAGAAAAATATATCAACTTATACTCTGGGGTTTAAATTGTTCTCTTAGACTAAACGTCAATCCATTTATAAAACACTATTTTGGAACATAACTCTGTACCAATATTTTGGTGAATACTTTTCCATAACATTGAGGTAAAGCTCTTATCGCAATGATATATAATGTAATGTGGAACTCCATTAAACATTACCACATCCTTAATGTATATCCTAGAAATTTAATCCATAGGAAAGTCTTTTATGATAACAATGATGTGTTATTTCATAGTAATATGACCGAATAAAACCCATATAACATTATTCACATTAGATGTTTTGGGGAGTCCAATGGAAAAATCCATGATGATATTATATTATTCTTATTATAGTGTGGGTAATTTTTATAAAATCCCCATTGGATTTTTCCTTTCATCGTAAACATGTTGATATACTAAACAACGAGATAAAAACTCTATGATATCTATATTCATGTAATCCCACTAAAAATACTCTTTCAAATATCCATACAAATTCATACATCTTTGATGAATCACAAATGAAGAACAATGAGCTTCCCATAACAACTTATTGTTCAAATTTGGTATGGGTATAAAACATACACAGTTCCTAGATATTATCATTCCATTGTGATCAAGGTTGAAAATAGAAATATTAATAACCTTCATTATAGAAATGTATCTTCCTTCTTCACCTCTTTAATCTTTAATGGGAAATATGGTTGAACACTAAATTGGGAATGATAAAAAATTTACCAATCCTATAGAATTTACGTATCCATACATTTCAAATCCATAAATATTGGATATTTTATAATCCCCATCATGGATTTTCTATGGTGATCCTTTTGACTCAAAGCATCATCCACCTAGTTTACTTTCATAGAGTGGTAATGTATTGAGTAGTCATAATCTCTAATCAGATATAACCATCTTCTGTGGTTCCCAATCAACATGTTATATGTGAATATATACTTCAAAATTTAATGATTGGTCTATATATCACACTTTTATCCATAAAAAAATCCATCATATATTTGATGAAAATTTACTGCAGCAAACTCTAAATCATGAATTTGGTAATTTTTCTCATGAATCTTCAGTTTTCATGACGAATAAGCTATAACAATGTCATTATAAAAAAGGAATAATCATAATACCTTCTTGTATGTATCCATATATATTAAAACCCTTCTTCACTATAGGGTTATGTAATTATAGGTGTGGTGACTAATTTTCACTTCTATTCCCTGAATGTTTCCTTACATTCATCAATGCAGAGGAACATGGCTTCCTTTGATGTTAACATGGATATAGGATTAGATAATCCTTAGTAATTCTCTATAAACCATCAATAATATACATCTAAACCGTGAAAACAATGTAACTTTATCACCATGGAGGGTCTGATCCAACATTCAATCGCATTCCTCATTGATTGATCTACCAATATACCCTCTCACAAGATTATAATCCCAAAAATTTAACCTTTTTTAGACAAAATTCACAGTAATTATAATTTTTATATATTTTATCTTTCCTAATTGTATTTAGTAGAATTCAAAATTTATCATGATAATCTTAATTTCTCATAAATATACAATAATATCATTTATAAATACTACCACAAAAAAATCAAAGAAATATATAATAAATCTATTTATTAAATCAATGAAGATAGAGGGGAAATTAGTAAGTCAAAATGGAATCAATATATATTAATTTTTTCTATGCCATTTATATAATTAATTCTTTGGTATATCATCCTTTTTAATCCTCAATAGATGGTATATATATTGGATGTCAATTTTGGGAAAGTATTCAACTCCACAGAATTGATCAAGAACGTCAATAATAAGGGGAAGATGATAATTTTTTCATAATTTTTTTCTTTTTTATCACCTAATAATCAATGAAAATCCACAATGATCCATCTTTATTTTAAACAAAAAATAGGTTCACCTCAAGGTGACAGAATTTTCCAAATTAATCCCTTTTCAATGTTTTCATGTATTTTTCTCATCAATTCATGTAACTCAATTGGGGACATTCTATATGGATTCACTAAAATTTTTGTGGAATAAGGTATGAGTTCTATTTAGAACTCAACTTCACATTTTTGTGGAACGATAAGAATATCTTTTCTAAAGGCATCAACAAATTCTCAGAAGAAAGGCATATCATTGGTGTTGATTTCTAGCCTACCATCTAAGTTAAATACCCATTCTGAATGGGAATTAAGGCCCATACAATAGATGAGATCTCCATATGATATTTTCAATTATCATCACACTGCTATAAAATCATAGGTTGGTTTGTAATATAAAATTTGAATTCCCTTCCTCGACAACTGATTTCGGATTTCTATAAGGAAAGAAAATCCATTACCAAGATATCATCAAATTCCACCATAGAATGAATGAAGATATTTGTAGGAAACACATTCTTAGAAAAATCATTCAGACAAAAATCATAGACTTTTGATTTGATCATCATACCATTATGGGTTTTCACTTCTAATTGTACATCTAATCATATGGGTGGATTATTTACAACCTTAGTAAAATAATTATATTTGAGTGAATGGGTTGATATATAGTCAAATTAGACACGAAAAGTTATATAGTGGATGGTAAGTGTAAATTTTACCATGTTATTATTTCACCTCTCATCATAAATTGTGATCGAATGAGATTTACCTTTCTCTCTCAGCATTAGAGGTTATCAATTCTAATCATCATCAATAACTATAAAATTTGGGAATTTTTTATCATATTTCAAGTAATCCTTTCACTTGAAATAATGGAGTTTGGGTGATGAAGTCTTTAAATCTTTCTCTCTAATTAAATAATTAGTTATCTTCTTCTAAACATATCAACAATTAATTTCTAGATGACCATCCCTTCCACACAAAAAACATTTACCAGTCCCCTTAATACAATTTCTTCCATGATTATTCTCACAATTTATGCATAAAGGAAATATCATTTTTTTCTCCCCATGGTTCTTAGAGTTTCCTTTTAATTACATTTTTCTATTCATATCATCATCATATCATGATTTTATTCAATAATAGTTGAATATAACTACAAAAGAGTGCTCATGTTGTCCTGAAATAATGAAAGTCGAGGGAATCCCCTCTAACAAGTTTCACCCCCTCTAGAGGTAAATAGTTTAAATGCGATAATAAAAAGATATCAGTGCTTTGCAAAGCCAAGGAAGCCAATAAATCTGTGAATTTATTCTCATCCCTCCCGATGTGAATAACTATTATAGTTCTATTGAGATCCCATTTACAAATTCTGATAGTATAGATGATACACCATGGAACCTTACTGGTTCCAATTAGTTAATCATGAATAACCAAGGAATAAATCTCAACAAAGTTAATAGGAACATGTCATGAACCAACCTGGGTCGACCCTGAACCGGTCACCTGAGCTGGTTCGCAACATGGCTCGAGAGGCCTTCCCGATCCCCACAGGAGGGAAACTAGTGTCAAGCATCATAATTTTAATTGTTTGGAATGATTTGGCCCATGGATAAAAAACAGATAAATAAAAACCATCGATAAACATAATACTAGAAGCTGAAACAAAATAAAACCAAACATACCTCCACCTGACCTTTCAGGTCACCCCCCGACCAAAGGTTGACCTTGCCTTAATAATGAGAAACTCTGCCAAGAAAACCCGATCAAGAGACTGAAACCATAACTGAAAAGATAAATAGGCGTGAACATTAAAAATGCTCTGTAGGGTTTCCAAGGTAAACTACAGAATCCGATGTCTCCATTCCCGAAATAACCCACCAACACAAGTTTGAAATACAATTATAAAAGTAGGGTTTTTACATTTGAAAAATAAGCAACATGTTTTTTCCATTTAAAACCCAAACACATGCTACATACCATTTTAAAAAATCATTTGTCATTTTATAAAAAAATCCAAAACAGAATATACCAATGTTGTGATAAAGTAAAACAATTAAGTGTGAAAAGTGAAAATAAATTTGTACACAGAATGTTGACAAGCAATGAAAATAATCCAGTAACCATGCATGATCCTAAACATTCCTAGAATACCACTGAACATACTCAGTTTCAAAAGAACCTGTCGATGTATGGTGAAGCTCTTAAGTCTATAACCAATAGGGAATCCTAAACTGACCAATGTAGTGGCAATTCCCTCCTAGCCTAACAACAAATCCAGGGGTACCAACTCGTCTAATCAGGGTTGGTCAGCAACCGTCACTCAATCATCTAAAAGAGGCCCAATTACCCATGGTGGTTATAATTATACCATGTAAGTTGGGAGGCCCTCGCATGCATGACTCATATCACCACAAAATCCTTCCCGTAACACGGATGCTTCATGTGCATTCACACATAAAGAGTTACCCTAGACAAGAGCACCCGTATACTTATATATATATGAATACATGACAAACACACAAAGTTCCAACCATGCCGTCAAATCATTCAGTTATAAAAAGAACATTATTAAACACTTGAAGTTATAAATCAATCCTCTAGTTTTACATAATCAAATCCCTTTATGAAAACATTGCACAAGATATTATAAAACCACCCTAGACACCACTTTTATATTTAAAAACCCAAATAGGCCCTTAGGTTCCAAAACTCACACAAAATAATTTCACTGCTACCGAAAGTTCCTTTACCATTTTCAAACACATGTCAAAACACATTTCAAAACCCCTCTAAGTATCCCTTCAAGCTTTAATGTTGACACACACCCCCAAACCGTCTTAAAAAACCAAATACGAGCCGAAACACTTTTCACCCATGATTTGAATTCCACGAATCAATAAATAAATCAGTTATTAATTTGGAAAAACCTTTCAATGGTGAAAATAGAGGCTTGCCTATCAATTTACCCAACTCACAAGAGAACGCCATTTTATAAATCAATGCATAACCTAACCCTTTGAAAAACTATTATCGCACCATTAAAAACTTTACCCACACCATGAACACAACCAAAAGAACATTTTTAAGACGAAAAGACCAAGAAATCAATAAAATAGTTAAACATTCCCTTTGTAAATATATAATGAAATAAATAATTAATTAAAAATATTCACGAACAGTCGAGAAAATATATAAAAAATTTAATTAAAAGACCAAATATTTTTTAAATAATTATACAGACAACTCAACCAGTTTACAAACACTTTTACAAACAAGTAACCAGTTTCTAAAAATTTCTATAAACATGAGAAACAACATTTAAATGATTTCAAAAAGAAATCAATTATTTTTCCAAGGAGAAATCAAGTAAAAGAACCAATTAAAACACAAAAACCTTAAATGGATTTATTCGGAAAGGAAAAATAAAGATTCTCTACCGTCAAAGTTGATCACGGATATAATGACGCATCCGCGGAAAGATGAACAACACCCAGCAAACCATTTGCACGACCTATACAGCGAGTACAACGGGAAAAAGACAAATCGAGTTATTATGATTTAGCCATAACAAATAGAAAACACTAAAGTGAAATGGAGAAAAATAAATAAACAAATAAATAAATAAATAATTATACCAAAGAAGGGAGTTTTTCCATCACGAAAAAGGGATGTAGAGCATAGGTGCGTAGAAAGGT
Source organism: Viscum album (assembly GCA_963277665.1). Taxonomy (NCBI): domain Eukaryota; kingdom Viridiplantae; phylum Streptophyta; class Magnoliopsida; order Santalales; family Viscaceae; genus Viscum; species Viscum album. The sequence continues at coordinate 268,156,367 of OY728142.1, read as the reverse complement.
GAGAGCGAGGCCAAGATGTAGCAAAGATGGTGGGGTCTGATGTAAGGAGGTCCGGAGGATTTTTCAGGCTACCGTTGAAGGGAAAATGTGAGGCGGTCGCGAGCAGGGGCATGCTCTAGAAAGGGAGACCACTAGGGGAGTCGCACGATCATTGTCAGGTGTGTTGTTGGCCGATGCAAGGAAGAGGGCGAGAGTGGGGGAGGTTTGAGAAATGGCCGGGCAAAGTAGGGTCGTCAGGCTATGGGAGGTCGAGGGTGGGCTGGTCGGACTGCGGGAGGCTGGGGAACGACCTTTTCGGAGGTGTAGTGGTCGGGAAGAGTGTCACATGTGAGGTTGGGTTGCTGGTGGCAGGTGGTGTGGAAAGTCAGTGGTGGCCGTTTTGACTGGTCCATAGGCCAAGGGGAGGGAGCAGACTATGGGCAAGTGTCGGAGGGTGAGGCGCGGGGCCAACACTGTGCTGGGTGAGGCGAGGGAGCTAGACGGCTGGGTAGAGAGGCATAGGGTGGTGGGAGTGTGAGGGTGACGTGAGGTCGGCATGCAGAGGGAGTTCGGAGGGTTGGGATGAGGACGGTGGGATGAAGGGTGAGCTGGAGGTGTTGATCGTCGCGGGGAGGCGAGGGGAAAGGGAACAAGGGGTAGGGGCGGCTGCTCTATGAACTGGGTAGGGCTAGGATTTAGATTTTTTTCATTTTATAATAATAATAATATTAGTATTAGTAAAAACCAATAGCAATAATAATAAAATAATTATAACAATATTAATATAAATAACTGAAAATAATGAAATAATAATAATAATAATAATAATAATAACGCATTGGTAATGATAATATTATTAATTACATAATAGAATTGTTCTTATTAAAATTCAAACATTTAACACACCATATTTATATGAAACATTATTTATTTTAATATTTAAAAAATTTCCCGACACCGGAGCTAATGACACGGCTACCGCCCAATGATCGGTGACCGCGCATGTGTTTGAAACCCACTAAACTTATTAAATGTTGAAAAAAATTAAACTGGGACCCAGCCCAGACATTGGCACAGGGACGTAGAACAAAGAAATAATAAAATAAAAAATAGTTCAAAAAGTCATGTTTGACATTTCTCTCTACCACAGACACTTTGTGCCTCTAGAATGTCACCCAACTGAAAAATAGGAAAAACAAGAATCCTTGCCTGATTGAAACAAAAGGAAACCATAACACAAGAGAATAAGAAAACATGATATGGTTCTACCTGCCACAATAACTCAACCAGTTTAGAAATCTAACACCCAACAATAATACCCTGGGAAGGGGGTGATGTGGTAACTCCCAACCAATCTGAACTAACTTTTATTTCATAAGAGAACAACTCCTCCGCTGATTCATGAAACTCTCAACCCAGACCAAAAACTCCCAAAACTAGGAGAAAAACCTATGAGAAGTACATAACCCCAAAAAGTGAATCTGAGCATAACCAAAAGCTGTGAATCCTCTGAAGACACTAACATCTCCAAAAGAACACCGCCAAACCAAGACATCCCATATCAGGGTCAAACACACTTTTAAGAAAAATGTACGATTCTAAAAACTATAATCTGACAAACAAAATTGTTGGCCTACAACAGAACATGTCTATTATCACTCCACGTTAAAGCAATGAACATACAACGACGTCAAAACTTTAACAGCAGAAAATACAATAGGGAAAAGACATTAAATGTTCCACTACCAACACAAAACACAAACCCCGAACCGAGGTTTCACACCTCCCTCAACTCCTGACTGTGCGATAGCTTCACCCCAAGACCTGTGGATAGAGCTCTGATGGATGAAGCATCTCATGCATCATAGTCTGGAATTGAAATTCATGACTCACAACATCTTTTTGGGGTGATTCTTCATATAGAACTTTTCTAGATGACCTAGACAGCCGCAATGATGACACATCTTCAGAGGGATGCGACATAACAGCTTCACGTGCCCAAACCAGCCACACTGGTGGAACAAAACTTAACGATCCGACGAACTGGAAGGCAAAACAACTACATAGGACTCTTAAGAAATAGGTTCCTCTAGCACATCCTGATCGCTAGATGGAGAATCTTTGCAAGCAACCAAATACGCTGGATTTCCAACCATCTACGCTCTGGAGACCAACTCAGCTAGGAACACCTCATCCACCAGCTTCTCGAAATGTTAGTCCTTTGAAAGGTGGGCCCACTCCTTGATCTAAGGATGAAGACCCCCGATTAAGAGAGAAGTATTCATCAAATCTTGCGATGCTACCTCCATAGATAAGGACACAAGCTCTTTGAAATAGTCAACATATGTCTTCACCGTCCGTTGTGCATGTTGAATATGCATGAGCTCTTCCATTTTCCTTATATTTACTTCTTTAGGTATAAATCATCAGAAGAAGATGGATTTAAATGCATCCCATGTCTTCCCAACTTACGTTGACTGTGGGGAAACCTACTCCCATTTGTTCAGAGCGGGGCCTTTAAACAGACCCAAAACATAATGCACTATGACAGCTTTGAGAGTTCCCAGAACCATGAAGACACACTCAACCCCTTCAAGCCACTCTGATTCTTATAATGGACCTAGATCACCATGAAGGATAGGTAATGTCCGAGAAGGACCAAAAACTGGGCATGACTTATCAAAAACCTTAGAGTCTTTCTGGGTGGAATTTTTCTAAACAACATATAAAACACCAAGCTGAAACTGATTTCACGTCAAAGCAATATCCTTGAAAACACTTTCATCCAAAAAAAGCCAGCTCAAAAACCAAAAAAATACAATCACAACTCAAAATTCCATTTTCAAAATACCCTTTTTATTTTAAATTTCAACACCACCTTCTTTCAAGGCCACATTCCAAATACCAAACCCACATTTCAAACCAATCTCAATTACCAAAAAATCATTTTTCCCTTTTAAAAACGATTTATAAAAACAAGGTGAAGCCTTTACTTCCAAGTGCACACCCCAGTAATCCTATGAATCATTGCACATGTCTTCATCCTATTTCATCAATATACACTAACACGCAATTCCCATGCATTCCTTCACATGTGAAAACATTCATAGAGAGTACCCAAGGTATCACCCAAACCATTTCATTACCAATTCCAATAAAACAACTGATTTTTTTTTGGACCAAGAGCATTCAGTTTTGAAACCCATTTCACTAATTTAAATCCATTTAAATGGAGTCATTCTCATTTCAAAAATCTTTTTTTTTCAAAAGTGTACTCACACCAATCAGAACCATGACGACACTTAAGTTTCATCAAATCGCCGAAGGGAGGGACTAGTGGTCATGCTTAACCTAGTGACATAGTAGTGGGCCCTGCCCAATGTAAGCGTCAACAACCATGAAGAACATAATCCGTGTGTGTGGACTCCACATGGGTCACTACTCCCTGTAAAATCATGATATAACATTAGTTTTCCTTTGATTTCATCCATGGATCCAAAAAAAATCAGAACAAGATAAGAACTCAATTCCTGGACTACCCCTACCGACTTGAGCTTCGGAACGGGTGAGGTTCCATGATGTCCTTCTCGTACCTACCTCTCGAGTCTTGAAAATCCTATTCTACATCTAATAGACACCCCAAATAACAAGGGCCCAATCTGATACCATTTCTTCACAAACCAAACCTGGTTGACCCTGAATCTGTCACCCAAGGCTGGTCCGCAACATGGCCCGAGGGGCGTTCCCAATCCCCACGGGCTGGAAACTAGTGTCGAGCATCAAGATTATAATTTTTGGGAATGAGTTAGCCCATGAAAAGAAACAGATAAATAAAAACTGTCGGTAAACATAATACTTGCAGTGAAGGAAAATAAAACTGAACATACCTCCACGTGACCTTTCATGTCACCTCCAGACCAAAGGACGACCTTTCTCCTATAATGAGAAACTCATCCACGAAAACCAAAACAAGAGACTGAACCTACAGCTGAAAAGATTAGTAGGTGTGATCATTTAAAATTATCAGTTGGGTTCCCAAGGTAAACCATAGAATCTGATTTCTCCATTCACGAAACAATCAACCAACACATGTTTAAAATACAATTATAAAAGTAGGGTTTTCACATTTGAAAATAAGCAACATGTTTTTGCTTTTTAAAAACCTGACACATGCTACATACCATTTTCCAAAATCATTTGTAATTCTATAAAAAATCCAAAACAGAATATACCAATGTTGTGCTAGAGAAAAATAAGTAAGAGTGAAAACTGAAAATAAATTAGTACACAGAAAGTAAAAAAGCAATGAAAAAAATCCAATAACTTTGGGTGATCCTAAACATCCCTAGAAGACCCCTGGACATACTCGATTTTGGAACCACCTACTAGCATATGATGAAGTTCCTAAGTCTATAACCAACATGATGCCCTAAACTGAACAATCCATTGGCCAATCTCGCCTGGCCTAACGATAAATTAAGGGGGTACCAACCTGTCTAATCAGGGTTGGCCAGAAACTGTCACTCAATCATCTAAAAGACGCCTAGGAACCCATTGTGGTTATAATAGTACCGTATAAGTAAGAAGGCCCTCGCACGTGTGACTCATCTCACCACACTTTTCTTCCCCAAACATGATTTCTTCCTATACGTTCACCCATAAAGGGTTACCCTAGACAAGAGTACCTAATATACATATATATATGCATACATGTGAAACACATAAAGTTCCAATCTGGTCATCAAATAATTCATTTATCCAAAAAACTATATTAAACTCTTGAAGTTATAAATCGATCCTCTAGTTTTACATAATCAACTGCCTTTATGAAAGCATTATGCAAGCTCTTTTAAAACAACCCCAGACACCACTTTTGTATTTAAAAATCCAAAAGGGCCCTTAGGTTCCAAAAAACACACCAAATCATTTTGCTGCTACCAAAAAAATCATTATCATATTTAAACTCACTTCAAACCACATTTCAAACCCACTCTAACTACCCCTTCAAGTTTCATTGTGGACACATACCCTAAAACCATCTTAAAAAACCGAACACACATCGTAAGACTCTTCACCCATGATTTTAATTCCATGAAATAATAAATAACTAAGTTATTCATTTGGTAAGACCATTCAAAGGACAAAACATAGGCTTGCCCCTCAATTTTACCAACTCACAAGAGAATTCCATTTTATAAATCATTTCTTAACTAAACCCTCTGGAAAACGAATCTATAATTATTTAAAACTTAAGCCACATGACACACACAACAAAAAGAACTTTTTCTTGACCAATGAACAATGAATTCAAGAAAAATAGTTAAACATTCCCTTTGAAAATTTATAATGAACCAAACAATTAATTAAAAATATTCATGAATAGTTGTGTCAATTCATAAAAAATTTAATTAACAGACCAAATAATTTATAAAAAATTGTACAAACAACTCAACTTGTTTACAAACATTTTTATAAACAAGTAATGAGTTTCAAACAATTTCCATAAACATTCCAAACAACGTATAAATGATTTCACAAATAGATCAATTTTTTTGCAGAGTTGCAAATCAAGTAAAAGAACCAATTAAAACAAACAAGCATTAAATAGATTTATTATGAAAGAAAAAAATGTGGATTCTTCTACCTCAATGTCGAGCACGGATACAATGACATATCCATGAAAAGTTGAACAACACCCAGCGGACCATTTTCACACCCTAGTCAATGAGAAGAACATTAAAAACACAAATCAAGGTATTTTGATTTAGCCAGAACAAATAGAAAACACCAAAAGTGAAATGGAGAAAAATAAATAAACAAATAACTAAATAAATAATTATACCAGAGTATGGGGGGTCTGGCCGGCGTGGAAAAAGGATGTTAGGTGTAGGTGTGTAGCAAAGTGACAGTGAGGTAGGGGCATGTAAAAGATGGAAGGGTCCGATGTAAGGAGGGAAGGGGGATTTTTCGACCTCCCATTGAAGGTAAATGTTTAGGGGGTAGCGATCAGGGGAGTGTTCCTGAAATGGAGACCACCGTGGGAGCCTAAAGTTGATTTTTAGTTGCGTTGCTGGATGGTGCAAGGCAGAGGGAGAGAGTGTGAAAGGTCAGATACATGGTAGGGAGAAGCGAATGGTGGGAACGCTGGAGGCCGGGGGTGGGCTGGTCGGACCGCAGGAGGTCGGGGCATGACCTCCTCGGTAGTGCGGTGGTTGGGAAGCATGGCATGGGTGAGTTGGGGTTGCCGGAGGCAGCTGGTGTGGTAAGGCGGTGGTGTCCATTGGGGCTTTTCGGTGGGACGAGGTGAATGAGCAGACCAGGGGCGAGCGTCGGAGGGTGAGGCACGGGGCCAGCATTGGGCAGAGTGTGTTGAGGATGCTAGGTGGTTGGGCAGAGAGGCGTATGGTCATGGGAGAGTGAGGGTGGCATGAGGTTGGTAGGGGGAAGGAGAGTGGAGGGCCGAGTTGAGGCTGGAGGGGTGAAGGGCGAGCAGGAGGCGCTGCGGGGAGGCAAGGGGAAAGGGAAATGAGGGGTAGGGGTAGCTGCGCCACGAGTTGGGTAGGTCTAGGGTTTAGAATTTTTTTTTCATTTCATTATAAAAATAAAAATAATAATAGTAATAGTAATAGAAAAAAACAATAACAATAATAAAAAAATAATTATATCAATAATAATATAAATAATAGAAAATAATGAAATAATTATAATAATAATAACGCCTTATTAATAATAATATTATTAATTACATAAAAAATTTATTACAATTCAAAAATTGAAGCCACCTTTTTTGTATGAGACATTATTTATTTCAATCGCTAAACATTTGTGTGACACCCAAGATAACGACACAGCTACCGCCCACTGATCGGTGACCGCGCAGAGGTTTGAAACCCACTAAACATATTAAATATCAAAAAAAATTATACCAGGACCCAGCCTAGACATTGGCACAGGGACCCAGAGCCAAGAAATAATAAAATAAAAATTAGTTTAAAAAGGGGGGAATGACAGAACATTCCTCTGATGAAATAGTTGTAGACAAGTATGTAGCGCCATCACCTCAACATGAAGTCCATGGCCTTGACAAATGCATGCACAGAAATTCCAAAATAATAGAACTGCTAGAATCCATAACAAATCCTCCTTCGCATATGGTACCCGATCTAGAAGAACCATCATTGTTAATCATGAATCCTGAGAGGGTGGATCCCAATGAACCCAAAGTCATTTCTTGGCTATAGTAGACGAAGATTTAACTCCTACATAAATAATCTTAAAGGTAGGAGTGCCCTCCTAATTCATAAGGAAGCTAAAAAAGTCACTCAATAAGAAAATTGTAAAAATGAATAAATATTGGCACAAGGTCATCACCCCTTCAAAACATGCCAACATATGAGCAGTCCAAATGTATCAGCATCTTGCTAATATCACTATAGATATGGACTTTTTCTCTAAATCGTTAACAAAATAACCATGAAACCAAGCATCCAGTAAGCTAGACGTGTGGACCTCATAGGATTCGAACCCTATAAACACACCAACAATACTCCACACAAAAATATCACAATCGGTATCAAAGAAAAGGTGATTGGATGTCCATACCATACACAATTTGTAGCAAGAGAACCTTGACACCATGAAAATTCCCATACGATGGATTTTTTCATTGGTGGATAGTGCTCAGTTTCTGATTCTCTATAAAGGAAATAGATCATTCTGGGAATTCTCTATCTCTAGAATATCTCCCCCAGATATCCCCCCATCAAATACAAAACACCATGCGATAGTCCTTAAAAGAAAAATCACCAGAAGTAGATTCCATAAAAACAAATATGTCCAACTCTAGACTGAGAACAATGTTGTCTAAGATAACACGTTGTTAAGGGGACATATCATCATCAATAAACCTCATAATTATGATTTCATATTTTAATAAGATCACAGGAAAAGGAAATATAGGAAACCCAAGACTAACACTCATTCAATTATGAAACCTAAAGGAAATGTTCACATCTCCAATAATCTAGTGGGAATGATCTTGAAGAAGTTGAAGATGAGGTCGAACTGAGTGCCTTATGGAGGATGATCTAATTCAAGATTTCTTCAAAACCCCACTGTATTTTCTTATCATGTAGATTCCTTAGTGTTATTTTCCTCGATGTATTGCGAAGAAATTCTTGATTTCATTAGGATTAATGTAACAAAAAAACTCTAGACATTAATTCCCCCTTCTTCAACCAGCTTGTCTATTCTCCCCCATGAAGCCCAATGATGCTTTCCATCCTCATTTTTGTCCCAAATGAATAAAGATAGAATTCTATCAATTAGAGAAACCACTTTGTTTGGGGCCTAGAAATCATTTAAAGTGTGAATAAGAATGTAGGACAACACAATATTTACAAGGGAGATTCTTCCACTGAATGATAATTACCAGTTTCTAATTGAGAAGTATTCCCAAAATCCTCCAAATAAGATGGAAAAAGTGGTGGATGTTCATCCACAATTATGAAAGGGGGTCACCGAAGTACTCCATAAGAAAAAAATCTATATGAATATTCAAATAGCTCACAATAGATGAGACCCATTCATCTGAGCATTTTTTCAAAATATATAAACTATTCTTTGGGAAATTAATGACTTTACAACTCCACATACAATAGTTCGTCATGACATTATTAATTCCTCTAATGGATCTCCTAATGTATTCAGAAATTTAATTGTTTTATATACAAAAAATAAGATGAGACACTATGTTTTGGTGAGACTCACACTTGAATGGGTAGAAATTACCCCTCATTGAACTTCTATTTTGGATTCATCTAAGCACATCCCACGAAATAATGAAGAGGTGTGGAGATAATGCATATCCCTTCCTGAGGCCTCACACCACCTTAATGAAACAAAAATATCTTCCCATAAAGGATATGGACATCCATAAATAACTAAAACACCTAATGAAAGGATCCACTACTTTTCTAGATAATACCATCCATAATAACACATTTAGAATAAATCTCCACTATAATCGATCATATGCCTTATGCATATTAGTTTTAATCACCATATTTGAACTATGAGTCTTGAAGTTAATATCACTTATCAGTTCTTTGGCCAACTCTATCACCCCTTGGATCGATCTCCCTGTGAAAAAACCATGTTTCTCTCTATAAATACACCATGGAAGATAACCATAAATCCTTCGGTAAATGACACTAGACAATACCATATACTAGAAGTTTAATAAGCTAATCAACCTATGGTGGTAAAGAGATGCCAGGGCCCTCATTTTTGGAATAAGGACCAGCGAGGTGGTGTTGGATACTTGAGGGAGGCTTGCTCCCCTAAAGAAATCTTGAACATCCATAGTTAACTCTTTCCAAATAGAACTCTAAAAACACTTGTAAGAATCTCAAGGAAATCCATTTAGGCCATGATTTCTTTCTAGATAAATCCCTTTCCACACTTCCAGAACCTACTCCTTGTAAGGTTTGGGCTCAAAGAATATATTTTCCTTATTGGAGACTTAATACAGAACATCATCTTGAATCTCATAATTTCCTTCCTGACAACCATTTATCATCATCAAGTTAGGACCTCCTATAAGATCACCAAAATAATAAATAACCAAGGCCCTGAAAATGTTAGGATCATAAAAATAAGAGTTTTTATCAAAGAGAATATTAGGTTTGATGGAACTCTTTGTTACTTGACAAAAGAAAGAAAGAAATACAAGTTATAATCACATTCTTGAAGACATTTAAGCCTCGCCTATTCCCAACCTATTCTCGGATGGTGAAGAACTATCTCCTCTTGAATCGCTTTATTCCCTGTCAAATCCCCAAAAATATTCTCTTCCCAATTGGATTCCCTACTAGTATCTAGGTACTCGACCCCAGACATTATCATATCCATATCCAATGAATTTGGAGGTTTCATTTTAATCCAAACATTGAGATCATCCTTCAGCCTACGATGTTTATAATGAAACCCCAACCAAGGACTCTCCCTAACTACCTTTCTACAAGAGTGTTCAACTCTTTGGTGATACCCCCGAATATATTCCCATAACTAAGAGAAGGAGAAGCGGTCCACCCTCTTCTTCATGTAAGATAGGGAAACCAAAATCTGAGAGTGATCAGAAATTACTAGGTCTAAAGGATTTGTCGTCCATTTTTTAACTCAATGAACTCCTTCTTCATAATTATACAAAGAATACAATGAATGTAATTATTGAAAAATAATTTCTTGAACTAATCTTTATCCATGGATTCAATTTATTCTTTTTTCCTCATATTTTTGATAAGATTCACCATCGATCCACTTCCCATTCCAAATGGTATATAGTGAAACTGAATTAGTTATTTTCTAAAAACTGGAGAATGGAAAATATCATCTTATTTATGCTGACCAATTTTCTCGTAACTAGTGCATCAGAATACCCACTGGAATACGGTGGAAATTTCCATAAAAAGGAATCAACAAAATTTTATTCCCTCTTTTTTTCGTTTTGAATTCCAATATGATTAATAGCTTGATAATGTTTTGTGAGCATTTAAATGAGGTTTTTAATTTTAACTCTCATAACATTTGGGTGTTCCGGAGGACAATCATTTCATTTCCCTTCACACTCATCATTAACACGATTACTTTGGGTTCAATTCATTGAATCAAACCAAAAAACATTAGTGAATGAAACAATTATCATGATGGGGAACCACTTAATCATATAAAATCACTTATTGTATTTCTAAATAATAACACCATATTAAATCAATGAAACCATATGTTAATCCCAGTTCATTAATGGTTATAATATATATAAATTCATTAGGATGGCTAAAAAAGAGTTGGGTATTTCCAAATACTACCCCCATAAGTTTAAAAAAATATAGTATGTCCCATGTTTATTAAGTCAGTGATGATAAAGTCTAGATAAATACACCATTTTCAAAGGTATTACATCTAGGTAAAGTTGTACCAAATCCACATCCACTTGTAGTATCCATATGAGATATTGATTCTTGGATTATATTAGCTCAATCCTTTACCAAAATTCCAGGACATTTTTCTATACGTTGACTTACCCTTATACTTATCCTTAGATGTCTGGTTAGGAGTCTCACTAAGGAATTCTCGTCCTAGTTTCCAAATTTTAACTAAACGTATCCCCTGATACCAACTATAGTAATGTAAGCTTATCATACATTAATATTAAATCTTTTTTTTTGAATATCCATTACATTACACAAGCACACACCAGAGGTCCGTAATAGGTAAGTGTCTTTGGAAACTTGGAAACACAAACAACTAGACCATATGTGAACTATATCATATCACACTATGATCATTATAAATATAACCCTTATTAGAGAAATAATACGTAATGGATTTTTTCATAACCTAAGAAAACAAAACATAATAAAGTGTGATCTCAGATCCTCACTAAGGGTAAATAAGGGAAATACATAAGAAAAACATGAATAAAAGTGTTTGAGAACCTAAGAATTACATTTGAAAACCATTACCTATATATCAAACACCATAATCTTGACTCAATGAAAAAATATTGTAATTTTATAAGAAATTAATCATAAGGGAATCAAATAACATGATCCATAAGAACATAATATTGTCATAATAAATAGATCTGTGGAATACACATAATCATATAAAATCATTTTTATATTATCCATGTATCATTAACAAAGATATCATAGTGGATTTGGTTCACTCCTAAAACCTTCATAGTATCCAAGGATAACTCCCAAGACTAACAACGCAAACAAATCCTTTTTTGAACCAGGTCCACTCATCATTTCATCCCTATTTATCTCAATAGATATAAATTTTTACCAAACGCATTAGTGGGAGATATAAGTCTCACCCATATAATAATGAAAAACATATTTATGTGTCCAATAATATTATAAAAAAATTATCCTATCATAAAAAATGAAATTAAATGGACTTCATAAACATTTTATCATTTCATAAGAGATAGAAAATTGACAAATTTCATAATCATTTCATCATTTCATCCTAGTAGGACCTATGGAAAAAAAGTAGGCTTCATAATAATTTTATTATAGTATAACCCATGGAATAGAAATGGGTTTCATAAACATCATTCTATCATAAACATAAACCATTATTATAAATAATAATAATCATATCTTTGTATTTTATCCATGGTAAGACATAGGTAACAACAATGAAAATCAGCTTATATATAAAATTACATTCATCAATCATTTAAAATATTTCTTGAGGAAAATAGACATTCCATATTGAAAACCACTATTTAAAACATAAAACTTTTTGAAAATATATTTCATTGAAATTTACCATGAAAAAATATAATTGAAGCTTCAATGAAAATAATTTTCATGACAATGAGATGTTTTTTAATGTTGTGCATGTTAAAATAAATATTTTTTTTCACATTTTTAGTAAAATCTAAATCGGCATTGTTTCTAAGATTTCATGAATATTGTTTTCAAGAAAATCATAAAAAATTTAATTCAGGGGTAAATTTTTTATTTAAAAATAAATAGAGAATAAAAAACTGAAGGAATTTTTATAAAAAATGGTTTTGGAATAAAATAAGTTTCAAATTTAAGAGAGAAATAAAGTTGGATATTTATTTAAAAAAATTTATTAATTATTTTAAGTACAATAGTATGAAAAATTGTAATATTACAGGAAAATGTCTTGAATAAATGGATGATAATAAAATTCCTATGCTTATTGAGAGTTGTATCATAATATTATCATCAGAAATATTATCCTAAACAATCGGGATAAACGATTAGGCTGTAACAATAAACCATTCTTTATTTGGTAACATCAAATCATAAGACCCATGAAATAATTACATGAAATGAAAAATTAAATATAATTATTATAAATAAATTCATGATATTATTTTTAAAAAGGTCTGTATATACACCTCATGAAAGAATATCGGTTCATAATATATTGTACGTCTCAAAGAAAGAAAAATTGAGGCAACATCCCTTACCTTAAGTCCCAAAATCCATCGTACACATTAAAAGCTCGTGTAAATTAAATATAATACAAAAATAAACTAATAATAGAATAATATTTATAAATAGAATTCCATGTATTATTTTCTTAGGACTTTTTAATATAATTTTATTAACATTTCCATGGTAAAGTTACGTTTTTGGTAATAACTTCTTTTTTGTAAATGTTTTAATATTTTTTCCACCTAATTTGATCATGATTTCATCATATCTAGAATTTTTACCAATATATATCATATATATTTACTATATAGGTATTTATTTTAATCCATAAAATTTAGTTATAGAAAATGAAATACGCCATTCATGGTTATGGTAGGCTAAATGTATGCTTGAATATGGTTTCCATTTTCTTATAAGATTGAAAAAAATATAGGTAAATTATATATTATTATAATAGAATAATTTTTTATGTCATATATATCACATATATTCATTAATACCATTCCTATTACCTTTCATTATAAGTGTTCATGAATCACATTGCTTCCTGAGGCGGAAGTCTGTCGTACACCCGTGCAACATCGTCGTATTCCCTCACAATGATGAGTATGTAGTAATATGTGATATAATTATTCCAAAATTATAACAATATCATAAATATTATATATATCTCCATAATTATGTCCATCATTTATATGTGGTAATGGAAAAATGAATTACATTGGTTTGTGAGGTGGAAGTCCACAATACACACAAATGATGATTTCATAGCCCATTTTATGGAAGTGGATATAGATTTTGGTCATTCACATTATAGAAAAATATATATATATATATGGAATATAATTATATTATTATAAATTCCTTGTATAATAATAATTTATGTAGGTGTAGGAAAAAATAAAACAAAAACTTTTGTTGATTAACGTTACCTCTTCTTCGGGTATCCTCCTTGGGTTTGCACCAAAAGCATTCCAATGTTGTATTTTCTTATAAAAAAAGTAATAAATGATGATATTATTTATTTTGAGATATAATTTATCTTGTTATTTTCTAAACAAAATGGGTTTTAAGATGTGAAAAATAGAGGATAAGTGGTGTCCTTTTATAAGGGAGGTCAGTGGAACACTTGTAAATTTTTGAAAGAAAAAATTCAACCTTTTTTTCATGTCAAAGGGATCCAATAGTGAATCATTCATGAACCTATAATATAAAAGGCACAAATATTTGAAAAAAATATATTTTTTGATATATATTGGGTAATTTTTATCCCTTTTATTTTTAGTTTAACCTACCCCCCCCCCCCCCTTAAACCAAGATTTACCATAGCCATGGTAAATTATTTTTACTAGTTTTACTATTAAGTTTGGTACAAGTTCTATTTTACCATATTATATAACATAAATTATAATGATTAAAAATATTGAATCCATATTTTTATATTCCATTAATAGAAGTGAAAATTTCAATTTAAAATAAATCCTATAAATGCTATTAGAAAATGGGTTTTTAAAGAGAAAAATGTTTACAAGGATAAAATTATTTTTATATTAAAATGAAATATAAAATTGATTAAATTGACATATAACAGTTTATAGATATATAATTAAACAAATTTTTTTTTAAAAAAATTAAAATAAAATCTATTTATATATATATGTAAAATGAAAATGTAGTTCAAAATTTAAATTCAGTATATTTTAGCATTCATCAAAAAAATGAAACCATTTTGAGAATTTACAAAAAGTCCCCCTAATATAATTTAGAGATTTTTATTTAAAAATGGTTTATATTTTATAAAAGTCAATTTTAAAACTCTTAAAATTTAATTTTATTATTGTTTACAAAAACACATAAAATAATTTTTTTAAAATTAGTAATATTCAAACATATAAAAAATTTCACAAAAAATTAATTCATTTTTAACAATATGTTTTCATTATAAAGAACCATTGTTATTAATATTTAAAAATTATTTATTAATATTCATACCACTAATTTTAATTGTTATTTTATAACATTTTCAAATAATATATCATTGTTTGTTAAAACTAAGTGGTTTTTGAATTCAAGATAAACTCTGTGTTATGTGTAATGAAATATTAACATTGAGTTTTGGGTAATAGAAGATTAAAATGGTGTTTTTTATAATTAATTCTATCAATGAATTTTAATTTATTCTGATATAATCAAAAAAATATAAGGTATTACACATATCATGTGTGCATTAACTAGTTATGAAAGAATATTATTGATTCTCTATCATGGGAGGCCTACATGAATTTATTTAACAACCCATACATGTGAACGATGGTTTTCATCAAGGATTTATTTCTTCTTTCAAGATTTACAATAGTTTTTACAATATATGGGGTCAAGGTTTAGATTTTCTTGATCTTGTGGAGTAGCTTGCATGGTGTCCATTGAAAGTGGGAACCTGATACCAAACATGTGATTTAATTTGATAACCACTAAATGTATACATTTTTTTTCATATACATGTGTTTATATTATCATAACAGTGTTTATACTTCTGCACAACTATATTTATAGAAATTTCCATAGATTTTGTGTTCTATTAAAGGGTTATAATAGATCCCATGCTATAATGAGATCATAGAGATACTATGATGGTAATCTTAATTAATTGTCCTATGGTCCAGATATATCATACTGACATGACATAGATGATCTGTGACTATCAGTTGTTGGGGGATTAATGCATTGTAATGACACACCAAATTGATTAAGATTTTAAGGATGATTTATATTCTAGGGGGTACCCTAGTTCATCTCTCAAGGAGCATTGGTAGATTATAGTGTTTATTTTTAATAAAGATTGCTATAAGAAGGGGTTATTTTAAAAAACAATTAAGAAAATAACTGAACATAAAGTGTTTAATTGTTGACAAACCATGTGTATATTGAAAAATATGATAGAAATGGTTCATTTTGATTTCGCTACACACGTTTCAAGTTCATTTTTCATAGATATTCATTTAGGTTTGGAGTAATTACTTGGTTTAAATTAATTAGAATCTTGATTAATTCCTATACATTTATTTCAATTCTTAAAGAACCAAACCATGATGTAATAATTGTATTGTCAAGGTTCAGCCCTTGTGCAGGAAAAAATCGCTTCCAAAACTTATTGAAATCTCATGAAGGTGGGTATGAAATGGATTCTTGTGTTTTCCAATCGGAACAACACAAATCATTCACTCAAAACTGCACACCGATCGGTTAGAATTTGAAATCATAACATTCACTTCTATCAAAACAAGAATTGAAATATGAAATCATGTAAGGTATATGGAATAAAATTTTTAAACACCCAAAATTTTGAAAATCAATAGCTAATATATGCATCATAACTCCTTTGACATGTGTGTAGCAACCTCGCAATAAACTTCCGCAGTTTACATCAACATCGGGAGGATGAGGAAGCTCGGGTGGAGATAATTTTCCATTCATGTTCTCTCTATGAGGATAGGGGCCTCCAAAACATCTTGGATGTGGATACAACTACTCTACAACTCAAAATTGGAAGCACCTCACTCCATTCCCGAACATTCAAATGTGGAGCCCTAGTATCAATTTTAAATGAAAAGTGGATGGTGGTTTTGGCCACACAGATAGTCTAAATCCACTTGGACCACGGTTTTAGACCACTTTACAGTAAAAATAGATTTTTAAAATACTAGAAACATGTTTTCCCACCTCTTGAATGTCTCTAAAAAATTTTTGGAACCTTTTGGACAACTATATCCTGAGATATGTAAAGATCACAACACACCACATTGGACATCATGCAGATTCAGTATGTTAGACAGATCACGTTGGTTAGGCCACCAGATGTCCGAATGAGGCTTGGATTCCTTCATATGAAATGTATCCCAATGAATTTTGTACCCTCGCACAATATTTTATCCCATGTTTTCATTCTTTATCCCCCTATGAGGATAGGTGCCTTCAGAACTTCTATGATGAGGATAGAACTTCTATGGAACTCCAAATTGTAAGAACTTCTCTCTGTGGCCGAACTTTCAGATGAGGAGCCCAAGCTTCCATTTTATATACAAATTGGAAGGTGGTTTTGGGCACATAGATTGAGTAAACCTAATAGAACCATTGTTTCTTACCAAATTACAGTCAAATATTGATTTGGGAAAAACTAGAATCATGATCAATAACCTCTTGAATGTCTCCAAAAAATTCATGTAACCATTTGGAAAAATAGATCCTAAGATATAGATAAATCACGCAGGACACATCTAAATTTGTGTATATTCGGTGTTCTAGATAGATATGGTCATTTGGGCCACCAGATGGCTGAATTGGGCTTGGTTTCCTTCATATGAATTGTATCCCAATTATTTTTGGACCATCCAAAAATATTACATCCAATTTGGATGTATAGTTAAGTAGAAGGATGTGGTTTATTAAAATAGTGTGCTTGGATCCTATGTGGCTTGACCCATTTTTCATGGACTTCATCATGGGCCCTCTAAATCACCTCCACCTTCAATTAAATTATCAAAAAATGTAATTTTTCCTTTTTAATATTGATAAATACAAAATAATGGAATCCAATATGTTGTAAAATTTGTTATTTTTTTAAAAAATTACATACAGAGCAATTTTAACATAGTTGTGTAAGGGTGGAAAGGAAACAATAAATTGTGGTGTGATTAGGGGATCGTAAGAATTGATACTTCTTCTTATAAATTTATCACACGGTGGTCTCTAGTAGTTAAGATCATGAGAACAGATCCACCTATAAGAACACCATATGTTTCAAGCGTCATTAGATGTTCCTACTTAGGGACATCTGTAATGGTATACCGACATTAGATCATTTTTAACACATGTCATTTGATTGTGTACTTTGATACAAGGATAAAATGATGACAATGAAGTCGTGTTCAGGTTGTCTCTGTTGGGTACATCATTAGTGGAATTACATTATTTGAATGATCACGATAAAATTTTTCAATTCTGAGTTGAGGAAGAGATATCTTGGGCCCGATTAATCAGGATGGTAGTACCTTCATAAATCCATGTCCATGGTAGTCAAATGTATGTTTTTACTATTAGATCAACAAATAAAAAATCAAGAACATGATAATGGCATAAGTGTGAATCCTACTTTTTGAGATATTGATGAAAAATAGATTAGATTACATAGTGTGTGTTCGTAGGTTTATAGTCATTGCAAGGAATTTTCCCTGTGTATTTAGGGGCCTCGATGGATTACTAGACTTCAGTTTTAGTGTATAAATATTATTCACAGCTTTTGAGATAAAGGCCCTAGAGGGTCACAAACAATTGCATATTCGAGAATCTACCCAATTCACATGAATAAGAATATAGGACTTGGTGGGCCCCACCATGGGGTCTGAGTATTATCTGTGTTCTATAGATCACCAATAAATAAATAAGTTCACTATTATTCATGTAATGACTAATTGGGTAGAATTTATTTATTACATATATTTACAAATGATTAGGTAAATACAAATATTAATATTACACAAATTAATAATAATATAATATTTAAGGTACGTATAATATTATTTGGAGTTATTAGTTAAGTTAATGGTTCGGTATTATCATATTATATTTTTAATATATATTTTAAATAATTGATAATATATATATATATATAATTATTATGATATAGTTTATTTTTCCTTAAATTATTTTTTATAATACATATTTTGTAGATGTTTATTGCATGAGGGTTAGGAACCCTAATCAGGTATTATGTAAATCCACTATATTTGTGGAGAGAATCGCTTCCCATGTATGTTATTCATTTTTTTAAAATTCGTATCTTTTCACACCTCTTGATTCCTAGAGAGAGAATTTTTTAATCGACTGAACGATCCATGTTCATCTTAATGGTTGGAAGACTGAAGATTGTGGTTATCGTTGCTATGTTGAATTGATTGTCAGAGCTCTACGCTAGAACCCGAAATCTGATGAATGGAGGGAAAAAAATATTAGAAGCATGTGTTGATGATATAGAGGGATTCAGTTTGGATCCTTTGAGTAACAACCTAAGAAACCTATCATTAGCAGGAATCCATCAAATTGGAATGAGTTGTTTTTTTATATTTTTTCTCCGATTAAACTAAGTTGGATCCTCAAAGAGTATTGGGGTATGATCAACTAAGAAGATGGGGTTTTGTCTGTCCAGTGGTCAGACAATTTTAAATTCTTGGCCCATCAACATTCAGTGAGTGCCCCAATACCATTAATTGGTAACAGAGTGAAGCATGGTTAGTATGAGTTAATAAAAAAATATATTTCTTTACTATTATATAGACAGTGTTATAACTGTTCCAATAGATCTGGCCATGTGATTATCTTTTTTGGATGGCCATGTAATGACCATATGAAAAAAGATTTATGGATGCCCTCAGTTTTTCTGGATTTTTTTTATAGAGTTTACATTGATTTTGAAGAACACATAATTTCATAATGTTTTTACATTTTCTTTCAAAACCCATTTTTCGGTTAGCTGCTGATCGGTTTTGGCCATCAGAACCATATTTTTCAGGGAAATAATATTGGATTGTGGAAATAAAAAATAAAAAAATACAATAAAATATAATTTTTTTTATATTATAACTTACTTTGTTTTTCCAATTTAAAAAAATTACGGTGATGTTTTCACATGGATTCTATGTCAAAATTCAAAAGGGGGTGTTCTATTTCTTCTTATCATGTCGTTTTGAATATTTTATTAAAAAATATAATAATAGGATGCCAATACTTGGGTCTCCTCTCTATCAAGTGGAGACCTGACGGGCCTTACATCCTCACGGTTTCACCTCCTCTTCGGTGGATACCGATAAGCCCCCCCCCCCACAGATCAACCATCCTTCATCAGCCAAACCTACGGTGAGCAGATCCACTCTCCCTATATCGAACCAACATTGATGCTCTCATATCTCGTGTGACATTCATCCCTTACAGTAATAGATCCATGGTCGTCTGACCACTACATGCTTCCATTCTCACTCAGCCTTGTGTTATCACTGACCCGGGTTACCAGTTGTTGCAATCGGCCACTATTGTCCCAGATCTAGCTTTCCAAGACAATGCCACCTCCTTTTTTGAGTGGTGTCATGGGAAACGTCCAACTCGACTGCCTACTCTCAGAACATGCCACTTCTGTCCTATCCTAGGCACCAAGAGAAATATCACACATGTATCTAATGGGACCCCATATTGTTTGGAACATGCCTCCATTTAAATGCTTCGATCAGGAAGACCCACCCCCTTCTGACCAAGATCTGAGGTAACCCCTAATGCTGGCTACACGGGTCTAGTCAAATGAAATTTTCCCAACTAAAGGGTTGGAGTAGGTTTTCCCAACCTAGAATAAGTCTAGACAGGCTTGGTTGGGCTTGAATACCCCTTTACGAGGTTTGGTTGCCCTAAATGGCCCAACGGGGCTATGGACCAATCCATTAAGGGTCTATGAAGGGTTTTTAGGGATCATATTTTTTAAATAATCCAAAAAATAATAATTTTATCAATATAATTTTAGTTTTAAATTTAATTAAATATAAGTAATTTTGGTAAAAAAAATTTAAGAATCTGAAATGTTAATTTAGTTTGTGAATTAAATTAACATGGAGTTATAAATGTAATTTTTTGTTTTAAAATTAAATTAAATCGCATACCGAAAAAAATTATTTCAATTTATTTAAATTCATTTAATTTATTACAATCCCATAATACTATTAAATTTATCATAATTTAAATTTTATTGTTAATTAATTTCATACCAACCGGTCATAGGCTTGTGACTAACACATGTATTTCTTGTTTTTAGCAATTTAATTAATTATTTACTACCTAAAACAATTGTGAAAAGTACATAATTAAATGAAAATCTTAACATCATCTTGTTTTTAATACAAATATGTATAATGGACAACTCGTCTGATGCACCTCATGTGCATTGTATCGTCTGACACCCTTGCCAATGTGTGGGTATATTTGTACTTAAAGGATGAAATTATAAGATATAGACACCTCCATGTAGAGGTTGTAATCTAGATTAAAAGTGAATATTATGCACTGGGGGTGTGATGAGATACAAGTCAGGTGACAAAATTTGTATGGAAACCCTTAGTTCATGATTGATCCTTTATAGATCAATCATTATTAGAAACTCATAACTAATAGAATTTAATTTTTATATTTTATTCGTCATTTATTATTTTATGAAAGTGCGTGATTATTTTGTGACCACATAAAATAATAAATAGGATAAAATGAATAATGATTTGATGTATATTTTTCCCTTTCATGTTTATTTATGAGCTCAAAAACTTAGATTGAATATATTTAAATAGAAATGGATAACATTCATATAGAAATAATAAAATTACTCATAAAAATATCAGGTCTTAGAAACCATCTATTAATCAAATTTGAGAAAAACCAGGTGTTGAGAGTGCTCTTTAGCCAATGTTGAAATATCCTCCTTCTATTGGGGAGTTACTATAAGAGTAATTGTTGACATGACTAAAGGAGACCGAAAATAAGTAGAGAAATCTAGATTTCAATCACTTTATTGGAAAGGAGTTGATAGAATCTGGTTTCTATTTTTAAAGTTAGTGATTTACTCAAAAGTTCAAGGAACCGCTAGTTTAAGAAGTTGAAGAACCTAGTTCCTACATAGAAACACTCCAAGTAGTTAAATAACCAAATATTATAGACTATGAGGAGTATTTTCAAAGATAATTTCAACTAGAATACTCAATAGATAGAGTATTCATAATCTAATAGTGAGGGATATTAATTTTCAGTAAAATAATGGGAGACATTTAAATGATATAATAATTTATTAATCATTACTATCTAAATAGTAATCAAGATAACGTGCTAACTACATAAAAATATATGTGTGTAAAATTTAAATCACCAACACCAAAATTACATTATCACTATGATCTATTATAGATAAAGGGGATTTCTTGACCAATGATATCTTCCAGGTGTGGTATAGGAATTTACGCATAGTATTACGCCCAGAAAATAAGCATTATTTACTAGAATCCTTAGTTTCTACTAAACCTATTTAGGGAGAAAGAAAGGAAGATATTGAAAAATTGTAAAATCATATAGATGATACACTATTTGATTAGTGGATCATTCATTCCTCCATGTCTAGTCAACTGATGAAAATACATGACGACGAGGATGCTTATAAGATACTTTCTTGTCTCTAAGAATTATATCATGAAAGAGTAAGGAATGAAATGTATGAGATGTCTAGTGACCTTTATTGGTGTTGGCTAGAATAAGAGAATCAAGTAGGTCCTCAAGTACTCAAGATGATTTGGTACATTGAGAAGCTTGATGCCCTAGGGTTCAAACTGAATCAAGAACTAGAAACTAATCTCATTCTTTCCTATTTACTGTGATAATTTTAAACATTAATTGTAAATTATAATATTAATAATATTTCAAATTATCTCCCATGACTTTTTGATTTAGTTTAAAAAGCTGATAAGGAAATGAAAAATAGTAATTATTCATTCCATATGGTAAATAAGAGAAACATGGTCAAGGAAAATGGGTCTGAGGCCAAGTCAAGGAAAAAGACAGTAATGTAATATCCTTATAAAGGGCCAAAGATATATAGAGAGAGTATATAGAAGAAGGATGTATGCTTTTTATGTCGAAAGAAAGGCTATCAGAAGAAAGGTTGCGAAGGATATAATAAGAAGAAAAGTAATTCTTCTACTTTAGGTAATCTTTTCATTCAATGAAATCATTATTTATCTAAAAGTTGGGTATTGGATACAGAATGTGGCTCACACATATGTATTCATATATAAAAAAAATATAGATTTATTATGTTTTCAAGAGGAAAATATTATCTTTGAGATAAAAATAGTGCAATTCTAGAAACATTGGTAGTGGAAGATGATAACCTAGATTTTCTAACTGGTCAAGTTCTTCAAATAAATAATTGTTATTATGTACCCTCTATTACCAGAAACAGAAAATTTATGTCAATTATAGACTTAATCAGATTTTATTTCATGTTCAGAAACAAATTTTTTCACTTTTATAAGCATGACATGGGTTATGGTATGAATCATCTTAATAATGGATTATATATACTTGAACATGAAAACCCAGTAATTAAAATAAATGAAAAATTATTTATGTGTGACTAATATAACACATGCCTATGGATCTTCAGACTAATTCATGTAAACGAGAAGGAATTACAAATATTACATCAAGAAGGGTATTTTAATTTAATTAGTTAAAGCCATTGGATGTGTTTCAATCATGTTTACAAGAGAAAATTTCTAAATAACAATTCTATAGGAATGGATAATGAGGCAATGAATTACTGTAATTAATTCATACTAGCGTATTTGGTCAATTTCCATTAAAGGCAAAGGGTGGGGTTTTGTACATCATTACATTGACCGATGACTATATTAGGTATGATTATATCCACTTAATGTGGTATAAGTCAAATTAATTTCAGATGATTACATAATATGAACATGATTTGGAAAACCATCTTTGTAAAAAGATTAAGGATATCCACTCAAACCGATGTGGGGAGTGTCTTAACCAAGCATTAATTGATCACTTGAAGAAGTCTAGGATTGTATCCCAACCCACTCATCCTTATACTCCATAGTGTAACGGTGTTAGTGAAAGTAGAAATATGACCATTCTAGATATAGTTTGATCAATGATGAGTCGTGAAACACATTCATTATCCTTTTAGGGATACACATTATAGAAAATGGCATATACCCTTAACTGAGTACCAAATAAAGCTATATATGGCAGTCCATATGAGTTATAGTGTGGATGGAAACCAAATCTGTCACACATACTTGTATGGGATGTGAAGCAATTTTTAGAACTATACAAAGTGATAAATTGGATTCCTAAAGCATGATGATTATCTTTTTAGGATATCCTAAAAAAATTCCTATATAAACCATTAAATAGAAAAGTGATTGTGGAAAGACAAGCCAAATTTCTAGAAAGGGAGAATATTTCTAATGGAAATAGTGGGAGAATGATTGACATAAATGATGTTAATTCTCCAGATGAAAATGAGTAGGTAATAGAACAACCTCCACAAGAGACTGTGGGAGATGAAGGAGTTCCTAAGCTATAAGAACGACATAGGTCTACTTGGTGTTATAGAACCATATCATTATGGTTTTTTTTAAATTATTCAGGTGACACATTACACCGTGAGTATGATGAACCTTCAATCTAAAAGAAAACAGTATAAGGAAAGGTTGATACGAAGTGGGAATATGAAATAAATTATGAGATGGAGTGCATGTACCAATATCAAGGTTAGAGTTTGGTAGAACCTCTTTATAATGAAAACCCCATTTGTTGAAAAAGGGTATTCAAGAAATATTTTCACATTGATGGTAATTTTAATACATATATATTAAGACTAGTTTTGAAGGGTTTCATGAAAAATCAAGTCATCAGAAATGATGACACCTTTTCACTAGTATCAATGCTAAAATACATCAGAATATTTTTTTCAATAGAATCCTTCAATGATTATTAGATTCAAAAAATGGATGTCAAAAAAGATTTAAAAAATGAGATGTTGGTTAAAGATGTCTATATTCCTCAACCGGATGGGTTTTTTATGTTGAATAATTATAATCATGTGTGTAAGACACAAATATCCATTTATGGGTTTATGTATGAATCATGATCATGGAATGTTTATTTTGATGAGGCCACAAGATAATTTTTTTTCATTAAAAAATAATGTGAGACATTTTTCTATAAGAAGTAAAATGGAAATTACATCATTTTCCTAGTATGATTTTTTTGACATATTTATTATGGGATATGAAGTGCAAGTCTTATAGACAATTAAGACATGGCTAAAAAAACTTTTACATGATAGACTTAGGTGAAGAGTCCTATACTCTAGAAATCAAGATCTATCGACATAGATCCTAGAAGCTACTTGGGCGAAGTAAAAGTAAGTATATTTACAAGGTACTCAAAAGGTAAAATATGAAAAAATGGAGGAGAGGGACATTTTCCATGTAAAATGGTATCAATCTTTCTAAAAATGTGTGTCCAAAAAAACAGGAAGAGATTGGTAGAATGAATAGAATCCTATATTACTAGGCTGTTCGTTTTATCATGTATTAGATGCTATATACTAGGTTTGATGTTTTTATTTCATTAATCAAGGTGGGACGATATTAAGGTAATCCAAGAGAGATGAACTGGTAGCTATTAGAACATTCCTGAAGTACTTGTGGCATAAAAAGGATACATTCTTTGTGTATGGAGGATATGAGGAACTAGTAGTGAGAGGATTCACTAGGGTTAGTTTCTGAACATTTCATTATGATTTTAATTCATTGTCATGATACATCTTCTTCATGGATATTGGTGCAGTGAACATGAGAATCTATAAGAAAACAATGGTTGATGAATCTATAAAAGAATCTGAGTATATATGAGATTCTAATGCAATAAAATAAGCAGTATGGATAAAAATATTTATCTTATACATTGGTGTTATTCTTATAAGTGAGGACCATGATTCTGCGTATTGTGACAATATTGCATTAGCAATTATTTCCATAGAGCATAGGTCACACTAGAGAATGATGAATATACTTTATAAGATTCATTTCATGAGTAATTTTTATCTGATAGTTGAAGGCATAGATAGTATATTAGCATAGTAGTTAATGTGGTAGACCCCCTAAATAAATCTATATCTCAGGAGAAGCATGATTCTAATGTGAGAGCTAGAATATTGAGAATTGTTAATAGTTGTTTATAGTTAAAGTAGGAGTGTTAAAATTTCGTGTCCTACACCCAACTTGTGATGTAATTTTATTACCACTACATTTATACATTTTTTATATATACATGTGTTTATCTTGAATTAATGATTTGGACACTTTTGAACCCACTATATTTATGGTAATGTTTTAAGAATACAATAGAGGTTTACAGTAGATCCCAGTATATAATGAAAACTTGGAGATACTATGACAGTAATATGAAGGAAATTTCCTATGATCCAGATAAATCATACTGATAGGAAACAAATTATTTCTTACTATCGAGTTTTGGGGGCATATAACATTTATAATTCTTCTCATGAATCTCACACACAACGATATCTATTAGTTGATATTGTGAGGACAACACCACTAATAAGAATACCACATGTGTCATGTTTCATTGGTTGTTCCTATCTACAAACATTTGCAATGGTCTTCTAATTTGAGATCATTATCAATATATGTCATTTGATTTTGTACATTGATGCAAGGTGAAAAGAAGGATAATGAATTCATGGTGAGGCAGTTTGTGTTGGGTACATCATTGGTGGCATGATGTTGGAAGAATGATCATGATATGCTTTTTCACTTCTAAGTTGGGAATATATATATTGATCTGGGTTAATCAGGAGAGTAGTACCATCATAAATCCATTTCCATTGTATTAAAATGTATGTCTATCGAGTTAGATCAAAAAAATAATAAATCAAGTAAAGGATGAGGATATAATTGTTCATCCTTGTTTATGATATATCTATGATAAGTAGATTATATTACACAGTGTGTGTTTATAGGTTGGTATTCAATACTATGACTTCTTCTTATATCTTTAGGGGACTTGATGGGTTTATAAACACTACACTTGTTCTATGAATATTATTCCCTATTATTGAGATAAAGGGCCCAGAGTGTCAAACACAATAACAAATTTCAGAATCGTCCCTATTCAGTTGAATATGAATATACGAATTATTGGTCCCTACCAAGGGGTCTGAGTGTTATCCATATTCTATTGATCACCAATAAATAAATAATTTATTCATTATTTATGTAAGGAATAATTGGGTTGAATTAATTTATTACAATTATTTAAAAGTGATTAAGAAAATACAAGGATTGACATTATAAAAACAAATATTAATATAATATTCTAGGTACGTTTAATATTATCATGATTTATGAGTTGAGTTAATGGTTCGAGGTTATCACGTAATAAATTAAATATGAAATATATATAAGTAATGAATTATAAATAATATTTATTATGCAGTTTAGTTTGTCATATATATTTATTTTATAATACGTATTTAGTGAATTTTTATAGCATGAGGGTTGGGAAACCAAATTGGGTAATATGGAAATCCATTATATAAGTGGAGAGGAGCTCATCCCATGTATGCTATTTATTCTCTTAGAATTGAGGGATTATCTCTTATCCAAATTACTAGAGAGATAATTGCTCAATCAATATAATGATCCAAGTTCATATTCTTAGTTCAAATAATGTGGATATTGGTTATTATCGCTGTATTAAAGTGATTATCGAAGTTCGGTGCTAGCACGAAAAATTTGATGACCGGTGCACATAAAGATTCGAGAATCATTTGTGGATGATTTAGAGGGATTCTACATTAGATCCATTGAAAAATGACGTTGGAAACCTATGGATAATGTGTACGCATCAAAATTTAATGAGGTATTATTTTGATTTATATTTTTCCATTGAATAAACCATACGAGGAAATCAAATAGTACCAGATCCTGATAGCCGAAGACGGTGAGTTTTCATCATTCCAATGATCAAGAAGTATTAAATTCTCAGCACATTGCACTCAAATTAGTGATCTGGTACCATCAAAGTATCAGGATCAAGCTAGTGTAGCTCGAGCATTATATAGACTGGGTGTATGGTTTTTCACAGTATTGGTAGTGGATTATGCGGTATTTTTATTTTAGTTATTTTATTTTTCATATGTGGTTGCCTAAGTGGGAGACGATATGTTGTATGTTATTATTTATTATAGTTTTCATGAAATTCTACTGTATTCAATTTATTATATAATAATTTTGTATTAGATATTTATTATGTATACTTTGTTTTTTTACCTATGTATATTTTTTGTTATTTGATGGTTTTATTTCACTTTTACCTGAGGGAATAATCTCCCTATTCACCTTTTATACCTTATCCACTGGTTGGAAGCATCTATCATTTATGGTGGTGTGATTGATGCATTGTGGTGATCTAGATTAGGTGACATGCCCGGTCCACCTATGCTGGTTCATTACACTTTCATGATTCTTGATCAGATTGGTATAGTTTCTTATCACATTGAACTCCCTTAGAAATACTCTCATGTTCATGATGGGTTCCATATATTTATCATAAAGAATCCCCTACATACTAAACACGTAGGTTTTACTACTTGATCATGATCTTTCCTATGAATATAAAACAATATAAATATTGAATCACAAAGATAAAGTCCAAGGTAACAATATTAATCACATGGTTAATGTTCTTTAGAGGGATCAAATTTTTTACGAAACTACATGGTAACTTGATGATACGATGAAGTATATATATCCACTTTTTTTGTAATAAACAGATGGAATTTCAAGGAAAAATTCATTTTATTGGGGGTATAATGTAACATTATACGATTATATATATATATATATCCTTTATAATAAACATCACACATTAGATATCTTTCATTACATGAAACCCTAAGTCCGAATTAATAGAGATATTGTAATCCTTCATAACCATGCAATTTCATTATATTTTATGAATACTAATAACCAAATTATAAAGAAAATATAATGGTTTTAAATAATTCAAATTTTTTTATTAATTCTTAATAAATAAATACCTATTTTTTAGTAATTTCCTTTTATGCTTTAAAAATATGTTTTCTATAAAAATATTTTAATTTTTGTTTGTGAACAAACATTATAACCAATTTTTAATATTTTTAGGGATTTTATTTGAGGGAATTAATATAAATATTTAAAATATCATTTCAATAATAGAATATGGTGAATATTTTGTATTCTTCTAAAAAGATTTATTTTTCAATGAATGGTCCAAATACTAATGTTGGTAAAAATCATCATTTCCATTCAAATGAATGTCCCATTAAAATTTTAATTATACCTTAATATAACATAATCATCCTTTATTTAAAAATAATAAAAGTAATTAATTTTAATTATCATTATACTTGATTTTTTATAAATTCATTTTTGAGCATAAAAACACATTTTTTAAACTTATTTTAACCACAAAATGTGTTTTTATCTTCATAAATTAAATTAATATATTTTAATTAATGGATTTAATTAAATATATATATATATATTATATATATTATATATTAAATAATATATGTTATCATTAATTTTATGGGTTTTTAATGTAAATTAATGAAATTAAATTGAGTTTTATTCTTAAAAAATTCATTTTTCTAAAATGGGGATTCATTGTAGTTTGTGAAATTATTTAAAATTAAATTCTGCCACATCTAGAAATTAAATATGGTAAATTTTATTCCATACTTGTAATCATAAAAAATTAATATAATTTTATAGTTTCAACTTATTTTTTGGTCATAATGAATAGTAGAAAATATAAACTTTTCTTACAATGGTTACTGTTAAAACAAGTTTTTTTGGTAGAGGGTGTTAAATCAAGATATAAGGGTATACTTTCCACCCACACATGTATATATCTCATTTATAAAACATATTTAAACATTATATATTCCTAAATTATAATTTGTTTCCATTTTTACCCAATTTCACTTGAAGGTGAGCTTATATCATTCAAATATTTAATGAAATTCCATGTGTGTCCCTCTAATCACTTATAAAATGGAACCACTTCTCCTATATTTTTCACATAATTTTAGAATTATATCTCATATAAACCATATATATAACCTCCTAAAATCCTTCCCTTTATCTTATATCACTTGGTCATCATTGAAGACCAATCCATCAGGTTTTAATGTGTAATCCAAAGGAGGCCTCTTAGAAGAGTGTAAAACATAACTAAGCTGATTCAATTTTATTTTTTATTCTAATTCATATAATCATGTTTTATGCATGATAACATGAATAATATAGTATAATAAATATAATTAGGAGTTATTATTATGATTTAATAACTTTTTACACCTTTTCTCTATCAAATGCTAGAATAATGTATCTCTTGTGTGTGTGTGTGGATTACCACCTCCACAAAACGATAAATTCATTTCACATACCCATTATTATTTTTGGTTATTATTTTAGATAAAATGTATATATATTATATTCATTATATAATAATCATTATTTAATGTTGAATTTTTATTTACCTTTCTTTTGTTTATCTTTCAAAATGTGGAAAACATCGCATGTGTGTTTGTACGAACTATCATCTCCACAAACTAATGTATTTAATTTTTTTCAAGGAATTATATGAATGTTTATAAATATGTATATAGTAAATATACATGATATTCATATATTTAATTTCATTCTTTATTTAAATCATCCATGATCAAATTACAAGAACCATAACTGAGGAACCAAAACATACATGAAAAATGTAGTAAATAACACCTGAAATAAGGAGAGAATGAATGATAGTTAATTAATAGGTAATAAGATGTTATAAGTAAACAATTTATGGTATTATATTTATTACTATTGTTTATTTATTTTATTAAAATCAATTTAAATTTATTTTATGTGATTTTAGAGAGCTTACTAAGAAATGCGGACATGAGAAATGGTTTTTCTGTCGAAGTCTCATTTTTTCTAGGATTGTTTATGGTTAAATTCCAAATAATGAAATTATATTGTCTTTATCACCGAAATGTTTTTATTTTATTATACTATATTTATTTATATATATATATATATATATCATCTTATTATTTCTAATCCCCCACATTAAGTACTCAAAAGACTGAATGAATGTTTTTTAGAACAACCAATATTATTTTTCTCTTCCTTTGAAAATCATTTCTTGAATGTCCAATTTTTTTTAAATGTATCCAATAATGTTTTTAAAATAATAAAAAAATTATAAAATTTTATTTACACATATTTGAATTTATATAAAAAATTAAATTTAATCATTTTATTTTTTTCCCAAATGAAGAACTTTGGACTTTTTGCTGAAAATGTGAACTGAATTTTTATTCTAACAAAACTAACATGAACAAATTTTCCCACCATCATGAATAATATTTTCATTGAAACTTAATTTATAATTTACCTTGGTTATTTTAAAAAAATGGATGATATTAGTTAATTATTTTAATTTTAAATTAGTGATTTTAAAATAAAAATATATTTTCCTTAATAAATGTTCTTGTAAAATTTTAACGTTATTTTCATTATAACAAAATATATTGTTGTTTCTAGTTATTTCATTTTAATATGATCCAATTTTACCATATATATAAATTATTTCTATGTTTTATGATTATGATGATGATTTTTTATGAAACTTATATCATTTCTATAGGTTATGATATGATGATATGATGATTGGTTTATGATATTTTGGAACACAAATATATGGTTTTAATTATGTAATGGGTGTAATAGAAAATATATAGACCACTAATGCATTGGGAAAATAAGGATATATCATAAGATAAAAAGAACTAGAATGGGGAGTTAACTCAATATAGTAAGAGACTTTATCCAATAATATAGTCTTGTGAGTGAACCATTACTAAGGAAATTATGCAATAGGGAGGTAACCCAATAATCTATGAGAGTCTTGGTAGTGAGATTTTACTAATGAATGGATTTTTTATACTTAATTTTACATTAAAATATTATGACTTTTTCTTATGTTATGTTATCATAGATTGTGATTGATTATTGATGCTTCTGCACACTTATGTTTTATATATTTAATTGAAAAAACCTTATTCCATAAACCATGATTAAAGGTATTTGGTCAAATGTGTATGATTATTTTATGTTTTGATAATTTTATCATACCCTTGTTATTATTTAATTCTCACTTATGGTCATTATTTTATATCTCATTTGTTTACCCTTACTGATCATCTAAGCTCACCCTTTCCTTTGTTTTCCTTCCCTAGGTTACAAATATTGGTTTAAAGTATGATATGTCTAAGAATTTTGTTAGATATGTAGAGATTAATGGAAAATATTATATATATTTTATGTAATAAATATTTTTGTGTCCAATTTTCTAAAGTTAATAAACATTTAGGGTTTTAGAATTTATTATATTGATATTTAATGAATGTTCCTATAATATGATATAGCATTTACGTATGAAATTTTGGGTCGATACATGTGAAGAGTGATGACATCATTCTATATTCACTCAAGAAAATTGTTAGTATAACCCAATTTCAATCACCAAACCATGACTATACAGAAGGTACCATCATGGGTAGTGCTCTCTTAGAAACACGCTCATGATTTTACCAAGATAAACACTATTATCATCGGGGATTTGTAATTCCACTCACTAGTAACCCATGAATATTCTAACTCCACATTTGTAAAGAAAATAGTGTATGATCATAGAGGTCATCCTAATGGTACAAATACAAGTAACATCGAAGGACCTCCCTAGATTATTAACAATGAAGGCCCTCTTCAGGGGAAATAAATTTCCCACCATG
The DNA here is from genome assembly GCA_963277665.1 of Viscum album. NCBI lineage: Eukaryota > Viridiplantae > Streptophyta > Magnoliopsida > Santalales > Viscaceae > Viscum > Viscum album. The sequence continues at coordinate 268,123,871 of OY728142.1, read as the reverse complement.
GTGTTCCTCCCCATAAAATATGCTACAATGCCCCTCCCTAAATCTATAAATCATGACAGGATAAGGTCCCCCGTGATTGAAAATATGAGGATTTCTATAGAAATCCTCCTTATTGAATTTTTTAATAATTTTACCCTACATTAACATCCTACATCAGAATAATGGCCTCCCATTATCAAGGTCACTCAACAAATTCCCTTATATCAATATGAATTTGAAAGGAAGAGCCCAATTATACTAAATTTATCATCACTAATATGTGATATTTCATCTTATCTAAGGGAAGTTTCATGAAAATCTTAATTTCCATATCTAACTTCAAATAATTTCTCCTTTTACACCACTAAAGTGGTTTTGAATAACCTCATTGACTTTTATAATGTGGCTGTGAAATAACACATGTGGTGAAACTAAGTTAGGTAATCCCTCTCTAAGAAATATGAGAAAATAATTTTCATGAGAAAGGAGTCGGAAAAATGTATTATACTGTTCTGGTTCTAATCTATATTTACTTCTCAATATAAAATTATGATGGAATTTAGAGGGGTGTGAATGATAATTTACACCAGAACTTATATGAAACCCTTTGTTATCTCATTGATGAATTTGAGTCTAATGGGAACTACATTGACCACGTTCAGGCAACGGATAGACTCGGCCACTAAATCAATATGGCCTCCCCCTCGACTGACCAATGACCAATGTCAGTACAGAGACATGAAGACCTCCAACATGCATGTCTTGGTAGCATAAAGGTGTTATGTCATACATTTTCATATACTTCACATGACATCCACATCATATTTTGGGGAAAAGTTGGAGACTTTCCCTTTACCTCACTTATTGATCATCCTAGATTGGAGGTGAAAACAACTTGTAAGTCTATCATCTATAGTCATTTATCTACACAAGATCCATGTTTTCCAGTTGTAACAACAAATTGACACCGTTTTCTCGCATGATTTGAATTTTGTGTAACTTTTAGAAGAAATCCCCTGAAAGGATATTTTATTATTATACAATTAAAGCTAAGTAGTTTCTATAATTGAAGGAGGTAATGACCACAACCGTAGATAAACTCAACAATAGGTTGATCACATCCATATATTTAATTTAACACATTTCATTCTCATTTTATGGCCCAGAAATTTAGGAAGGTCATAATAGCCACTACTTTAACATTATTACAACAAAAATATTAGCCTATAGATCGGGGAGATTGTCACCACCACCACAACCTCTAGGGTCGTCTAAAAAACATTGTCTCTAAGTCATCATGGTGGTGAAACCGAATCAATGGCATCCCAAAATATTGGGGGAATTTAAATATTATCCTCACCAATTCAAAGAAAAACACATTTTCCCAAGTCTATGAGAAACCAATCCGGAAGAAATAACATGACAATTCCTTCCCATTTGTTATTCATCTCCTCTAATTAGGTTGCACTTGGAAAAAAAGTTTGAGGGACTCTATCAAGGTTACCATCCATCAGGAAGGGAAATCAAAACCTCAGAGGGATAATAAGCCCCAAAAACCCACTAAGATGGAAAATATTTAGTCCAATCATACCCATACCATGATAGATGTTCTAAGAGTGGAGGACCCCATTAATATCTAGATTAGGATGAGGAAATAATTTCATCCACATTCTATGCATTTGTAAATATTATTAACATCAAAATTTTAAACGATTCTAAGAATTACCATAACTTGGAAGAGTGTGATATAGAGACATCCACACATGCAATAGTTAACACTAATGAAGGGGAAGGATTACTCTTCGAAAATCAGATACTGAATCAAAATATAGTATTACCATCAAATACTCAATTACCTCTTATTTTGTGTGCCTCAAAAAAAGAAAAATGGATGGGTTTTGATACATCCACCAACCACCTTCTTCTAAAGGAAGCAGAATATTACTAAATCAATGAAAGGTACATCATATATGAGTTTGATCTAGAATACTTAAAATGAAAAAAATTTGAATTTATCAGAGTAAATATTCAAATTGATTATAATTATTGTGAAGTAGTTGAAACCACCCCGTGCAATCATATCAAACCAAAAGGAATTTCAAAACTATTAAGTGTAGAATATATCACTTGAATGGGTCTGAATCAATGATTTTAATTTATCTAAACCCATTAGATAATGGATTTCATGATTTTCCCCAATCAATATATTTTACATGACAATTTCCTGAAAGATAATTAAAGAACTCCATGATTAGTCATCAACTGAAAAAAACATGAAAACTAACCATACGAGATTCCATCCATTTCTTTCACAACGGAATCATCCCTAGAGACATTTCAACCATATATCCAATTATCTAGTAAGTCCTCTACTACCTGGATAGATTATATATTGGGAATATGTGTACTGATACAACCATAGAGGAAGTTAAACTATAATTGGATGGATGCTACTTGACCTTTACCTAGTTATAGGAAACCAAATATCCCCATATTTAATGGAATGGGTGAATAATAGAAACATCTAACACACATTATTTTATGATGTCAGTCCATGATGGGAATAATCATGATGTCACAGTCATTGAAATTAAGTGGTTTCATTTCTATAGGTCCAATTGGACAACTCAAGGAGGGTGAATTGAGTTTCTAATTAAAATTTTATATTGAACTATTTATTAAAAAATACCACATTATATAAAATTGACCTATAAAATAAAATAGTAATATTATATAATTTAATCTTTCTAAATTCTTCTCAAAATTTTGATCACAACTCAGTTAAAATATGTTTTAAAAACTATATAAATTTTTAAACATTTTTACTTGTATCAAACACAATATGTAAGACAATTATTAAAGATAACTATAAAATTCTTGTTTTCTATATAGTTTTAAAAACTAAAACAAATTTTTCTATGAAAAAATTAAACAAAATAGAATAAAACATGAGGTTCAAACTCAAAATTTGTCACACTCCTCTCCAATTGAAAATTACTCACTTGCCTAAAGTTTATATCTAATTAACAGATCCGCAACATGTATCAGGTTTAACATAAAACAATTTCAAAAAGGTATTCTAGGAAAAAACAATCTATTCCACAGTTCCTTGTTGGATAATGGATATAAATAATGAAACAAAGAGTGTTTCTCACTCTTAAATACAATACAATAGAATGTTTTAAATAATAAATAGATTATAAAATAATATCATTATATGTAAGAGAAAAAAGAAATAGATTGATAGGAGGTGAGAGGATTTGATTCATCTCAATATAATTGTCTATAGTTGATCAATTTCCTTTAATTATTTAATTCAAATGATTCAATCATGATTTCATAGATACAGCATGTAAATATATTGTTTGATAAAATTTAGTGATGTAGTGTGTAATTTTATTATATCTCCCTGCAAGTGTACTATAATCATTTTATATTGTCCATGAGTGGATCTTCCTCATAAAGAGACCTCCTTCTATATTTTTTCATTGGAGGATATTCATATTTTAATTATAGTACAAATTTCTTTATTAAATTCACTAAATATACAATTAATGATACAAAATATAGCTATTGGATATTTGAAAATAACTTACTCCTTGTGTTATACTCATTAATTTGGACATTACATGGGAATAATTACTTTGGATCATGGTTACTAGACATGTTCAATTGGCATGGTCACATTCAATGTTAGCATTCCATAGTCACTTGGAATGGTAACATGGAATAATCACTTAGCATGGTAACTAGGATTGTTTGTGTGGTCACTTATTTTCCTTATACAGTAGCTTTATTAATTTATATGGTTATTTCACTTCATTCTTCAGTCTCATGGTTTCTTCATGTGGTAACATGGTTTCTTATCATGGTCAATTATTTTGTTCTTGTGGTAATTAAATTTCATTTTACAGTTGATTAATTACTTCTCCTAGTTACATGATCTCTTATTTCAGTAGGTTCATTACATATTGGTGTCAAAACATTATAAATGTATTCATTTCATGAAATAGAATATTTCTACTCACTTGTTTCATGGTAACATATAGTTCATATGGTAGGTTCATTCTTTCGTGTGGCATGATTAGTACCCGTGTAGTCACTTGAAAATAAACACACAGTCATTTTAAAACATAGATAAAATTGTCTCATCTAATACATAGTCACATAATTGGTCATGCATCCACTCTGAGTTCAAAATTATATTAAACATATATGGAATCAAGACCTTCAAATTCAGTTGAACTTATTTATTTGGTAGTTTTTCATAGTTACTTCGAGAATTATCCATTTTATTCATTTTGGAAAGAAAAATAGTTTACTATAATAAAATTTAATACTCACTATTAATATATAAGGAAAGATTTGGATCATTAAAATATGGATACATTATGATAAACTAATAATTTCCCCATTTTATGATCATAAATCTATAAATGTATATACAATGAATTAAATATATCTATCTTTCCCTTTTTTCGCAATTTCATTCATATCAATTTTTTCTAATCCTTTTTCTGATGTTTGGGATTATAAAATAGTATAGAGAGATGGATAATATCTCTTTTTTAATTATCACCAAAACTGAAATGGAAACAATCTAATCTGGTTATATTTTTAAGCATTATAAAGATTATATCATATGTTTATAAGATACACTATCTAGATAACATATATTCATTACATGTTCTTTTGAAACATGTTTCCTATAATTTATTAAATGAACACAGACTTCATTACTCATATATACTTGGGTCCAGATATGTAATTAATTAAACATTGGTGAATACATATATTTATAATAGATTTATTCCCAAATATATGAAAAAATTCAATTAAATTTAAAAATAAGCTTTCATAGTTCTTAATTAGATTGATCTAGATCTACAATTTTCAACTATATTACTTAAAATATTATAATTTGAACATGGACTAAAATACTTTTTTAAAATATTATTTTTCTATATAGGTTGATAACAAAAAATAGCTCTTAATTAAGGTACATGATGACTACAAAAGAAGTAATATAACCATCTCATGTAGAAAAACATTCAATATCCTTTTTAAATTTCTCATTTGATAATTTCAAATCATTTTTTCTTTAAGAAGAAATTTATTCATTTCTCTTTCAACGATAAGATCAAATTTAATAAAACTAGATAAATCAAGTTGTTTCTTTAATCTTTTATACTTATCCTTAAACTCAATAAAGGTTTCTTCTATCATGTTAAAGTACCCATGTAAATATTCACTGTTCATATTATCATTATTATATTCATTTAAATAAACTTCATAAATTTTAGCCGTAGAGGTAGGTATATTATTTGATACATTATATTTTTTACCTAAAACACATATTTTACCTTCCTTTGACTCTTAATTATTTGAACCAAGTTCCCTGGATCTCCCCTTATAAGAACACCATATTTCTATCATCAACATTTTATATTTATTACCTTTATCTTCATACCTTTTATTTTATTTTATTTAGGAAATTTATTTTTGATATGTCATTTTCTCATACACTCATAAGAGGTAACATAAATGTTTCCATATTTCATCTAATTATAATTATTCCCATATATTCCTTTAAGGTTTTTATTTATGAATATATTTTTCTTCTTGTATAACTTTTGTAATCTTCTAGTTTGATGATACATATCATCATAACTACCAGAGCCACCATCACATCCATTAGTTCTCTATTTCATGAAAATTTCTTTACCCTTTGACTAATATTTGTTAAATTATGATAATATTTTCGGTTCAAAATATTTAGAATTTACATTGGTATATTTTTCATATATCATGGGATTTTTAATTAACCCCTTTATTGATATCATTCTTGCATCACACATTTCATAAAAAGACACAATAATGCATCTTCATCTGTTTTTTTACCATTTTTTAATTCTGAACACTTTTGACTTTTTATATTTGGTGTTTTATAGTGCATGGATCATATTGGTTACATCAATAATCCCAAGATGCATTTCAGAAGTATATTCATCTGGTTTCATTGTAAATTTATCATTTCTACCAGTACATGTATTTGATCTCCTTTATTTTAAATTTCATTTACCTTCATGAGATATAGCATGCATAAATTAGGTTAAATTCATTTTACTTAAAAGAAAATTATAACTCATTCATGTATTTTTAGTTGTATTCATAATATGCATTATTGGAATCATTCCAATCATCTCTAGTAGCCTCATGTTTCACATATTGATCTAAAATTTCAATTCATAGATAAATATAAATACTTTATATATTTATATTCATTTTTATTTTCTACTTGGGAATAATTATTCCCATTAAAATAATGATGTTCATTTGTAGTCGTCCTCTAAAGACTATTATTATCCATTAATATATAAATTTAGAAATAACAAAAAATTTGATCCCTTGGTAAGAACTCCATAATAGTCTGAAATAAATAATGCCTTATCATACCAAATGTTGGTTGGGTAGACAACTCTAGAGGGGTTGAATTTAGTTTCCAATTAAAAAATTCTATCAAAATGAATTAATATTAAATTCCCAAATTTATAAAAATATTCTAGTTAACGAAATTAGTATAAGTATATAATTGTATCTATCAAAAATAATCTCAAAATATTGATCACAACTATGTTTAAAAATGTTTTAATAGCTATTTATCTTTTGAAAAGAATAGTTTTATTAAAAATCGTATATGAAACACTTTTTAAAGCTAGATATAAATGTATTATTTTAATATATAGTTTAGTAAACTAAAAAATATTCTTCCTTATGTCAGAGTAAGAAAACTAGAAAAAATAATATGGATTAAAAAAGAGGTTCAGTCTCATGTCAAGATTATTCCCACTCCACTTAGAAATCACTACATGACAAGAAGATTATAAATAATAAACTAATCCACACCCTGGATGAGTTTCTACATAATATAATTAGACACAAGTAGTCCAAGATACACACAACTTCTTCCATATTTCTACATGGAATAATATATTTAAAAGATTTAATGAATTAGTTTTTTGAAATCATCAATACAATAAAAGATCATGTATTCAAGAATAAATATATTTAATAAATAGAACTCGATATGTAAGTTAAAAATGATATATAAAATCATAAGAGGTGAGAATATTTGATGCAACTCAGTCTGATTAGATTTGGAGGATCAATTTTTTAATCTATCCTCTAAAATATTTAGTTTTGTTTTCATTGAGATATCATAAAAATAGAGTGTTGTGGATGGTTCAAAGTAACAATATGGAATTTCAATATATCACTCATGCATGTGCACTATTATCCTTTAATATTTAACATTTGTGTCTCTTATTATTAAATAAATCTCTTTATTTAATTAAACACTATAGAATATTCGTAATTTAATAACCATACTCATTTTATTCTTAATTTCACTGAAAATGTAATTAAATCTCTAAAATATATCCATTGTAGATTTTAAAATACCTGACTCCTTAAGGTATACATTGTCACTTTGTGTTTAAATATGCATGGTTACATTGGCTCAAAGTTACTTTGAATGGTTAGTTAAGATGGTGAAATTACATAGTAACATTCTACAATATCTTTGAACTATAACTTGGCACAATCAATTTTCATGGTAAATCAGTCGGTTCATGTGGTCACATGTTTTCTTCATACAATCGTTTCTTCAATTAATATGGTCACTTTACTATTTTTATGGTCACGTAGTTTCTTCATGTGGCCACATAGTTTTTTATCATGGTCACTTATCTTCTTATTTTGATAGATTCATTACTTCTTATGGAAGCTTCATTAATTCCGATGATTACTTGAATTCTTCTAGTGGTAAGTACATTACTTCTTGTGGTCACTGAAAAATATATGTGGTTAGTTCATGACTTAGAAAAGTTATACTAACCCATCACAGTGTAACATTATTTTTCATATGGTAAGGCAAATCCTTCATATGGTAGGTTAAATACACATTTGTTCACTAGAAATTTGATGCACAGTCTATTCACATTTAGATAGAAGTAGCTTAGTAGATGCATAATAACTTTATTTTTCATGTGGTAACATTGCGTTCAATGTAAGGTCACTTGCAAATGATAACTTGACCTTCATTATTAGTTGAAATTCTTCATGTGGTAGGTTTTCATGGATACTTAAGGTATTTGAAATTTTTTCTCATTTTGGACAGGAAAATAGTTGACTATCAAAAAATGTAAGAAAACATTTGTAACAAAGGGAATAAGTTTTGGAATCCCTAAAATTGGGAGGATCGGGATTATTCCAACATTTTAGACCCAAAAAGGACTTCCATTTTTTGGTATAAAAAATTTCTAATTGGGCCTATTACTAGATTGGAGGATCTTCACTGATGATTCTTTTACCAATGCTCAATATTGATGCAAAAAACATGACTGCTCAAGCTAAAAAATCATGAAAATTAGAGGGTCCAAATATTAATTTCTAGGTGGAAAGTATTAACCTATTCCATAAAAATGATGCTCCCTCAGGAGAAGCTGTTAGAGATATGTATAACAAATCACTATGATGATCTGCAATCACTATTGATTACTTTAAAGTAACCTGATAGATTTTGGGAATTTGTAGTCATGGAAAAATGACTAGAGAATGATATCTAAAAAATCAATAATAACACTAAAATAAAACTATCAACATAATATATGAATCCTAGAATATAAGAGGATATAATAATAGTACTTAAGTTATCACTAATACTATCTTCATCACCTAAACCCATGAAGTATCTTTTATTACCTCCACTAAAGTGATAGAAGTAGAAATTACCTCATTAATAAGGTAGTAGGGAGTATAGATAACCATTTTTGAATAGTAAATGATTAATGTTTTTCCCTTACAGAAATAAAAAGAACTAATGTTCTTTATTATCACCATAGAAAATAATATACTGAAGTTTCTAGATCACAAAAATTATGAAGAGATTTATCTCATTGACCATCCAAATTATTTCCCCCTCCATTGGATATTACGACAACATATCTTGTAATTATTCATCATCTAGGATATACTCTAGAGGGTGGTCAATTCATGAATAGTTAATTTATAAAACCCTCATTTGAGGGGACACATAATACATTTTCCCATTATGATAAGTAGAGGGATGAAAAAATTTTATAGAAAATGAGAGTAAATGTTTGAAGATTGAATAGTTATATGGTTAATTTATTGTGACCACATTATAATCAGAGCATAACTAAATCATTTAGTCGAGACATCAATTTCCCATATAGTTCTTTAGGATAAAATTTCATATAAATGTTACCCCATTATCTGGTGTGTTCGTAGTTATAACATAAGAATAAATTCATGAGAGCAGTTATTACCATTGCCTAAGTCAATCAAGACCCATTTAGAAATGTTTCCATGATCATTATGTGGATATGAATTATACCATCAAATTATTCTATGATCACTTTACATAAAATGGAGCCCTTATATGATAACATATTAGAAATTTATTTTTTTAACATTATCCACCTTGTGGATCCCTTCTCGGATGATAAGGATGTGGATGAACCATATTATCTTTCACATAATTGGGGAGTGGGGGGGGAAGAGGCCATTGAGGTAAAGGAGGTAATAGAGGATGAGTTCACTTAGGCCCCCAAGAATTGAGAAATGTTCCTTTCAAATACATATATGCTTTTAATTCCATGATAAAATAACTTCAATAGTCTAAATACAAACATGTATGTTCCTATGAATCACTATGGTCCTATCTAACTCTAATTATACCAAAGGACCGACTAGAGTATTTCATATTTTTTAACTAGCCTTGGAGTGCGGGGAGGAAAGACAATCCTAACCATCAAACTATGAAATTTCCCCTTGATACAATCCAAAATAAGGAACAATCATTATAGGTATCCTCAACATATAATCCCATATCCAAAGAATAGCCTCTTTTAGTGGGGGGTTATAGACCTTTGGTCTAAATGAATGACATCCTAAAGTAGTAGTCCATTTTCGCAACCAATCAATATATTATAGATTCACTTCCACTCTTATTATAATTCAAAGAGGCATCAAGGCCCATTTAATCCCTTTAGATTTCAAGGATGATGTTTTCATAGCTGAGGAATACTGTGTAGATATCAGCTTTGAAAACTCCATACTACTATATGATTCGCAAAATAAGATATATAGTCCATTATACAAGGCCACATAAGGACTTTATACATACATACATATATATATATATATATATATGAAAATATGGTAGATATTGAGGTTCATCAGACCCTTATTGATAATTTATTTGGAATTAATCATACATCTATTTGAACCCTTTGCTGTTTTGGCTATAATAAAAAAATATTTCCCCCTCAAACTTCCAAATTCAGGGACATAAAAAAAGTGGGTAGGAGAAAATTTTGAGAATTAAGATCATATCATAGTTCTGTGATCATGTTTCTAACTCTATATTTATGATAGTTCACCAAGACATAACTTTTAATATCTTTTTAAGAATTCCATGGCTCCGTCATCATGAGACAGTGACCTCATTATACAACTATTGCCTCAAATACTCTATTGATGGAAAATATATATTATTCCATGTTAATGGTAGTCCATTTGAATATTTTTAATCCCAATATAAACACATGGGGTTTTATATGTGGTATGGGAGACAATCAATGACAGGAAAAACCATCAAAGCCTCCACACACAACATCCTAGAACTAGCTCTTGTTAACTCATACCACAAACTCAATGAAGACTATGTACTTAATATAAATTAGATCAAAGTAATAACTCGTAATTTAGAAATACATTTGGTCACATAATTCCAAGTTGAGGGTTCATACCACCTAATTACGTTCCTTTCAAATGACGGTTATCAAATTACTCTTAGAGAGAAGCAACAACAAGTGGATAAAATAAAATCAAAATATCTATCTGAATCACTATCACCCATGAGTGTATCTTCTTTAGTGATTGTTTGAACATTTTTTGAATTACATAGACATGGATATTTTATCAAATCAACCTGAAATATAAATTAATGAGATGAACATAGGCCTATATGTGGTCTCTTCAGTCTACATTATTTTGGAATAATTCATCCAATCTATCCATGAGGAGAAAGAAGTGTTCTTAATAAAATAAAAATCTACCCACCAATAATACTTCCCCATAATCATTAGGACTAGGTGATTCTCTAAAATCAATATTTCTAGAAACCAAAGACACTACCTCATCATGAACTAGTGAAGATAATATCCCAGACTCATTCCCCAAATCAAAGGATGTTGGAATATCTTCTATCACTTATGATACTTGATAGTATGTGGAATACATCCAATAAATCCCCAAATATTATTTCCCTACATCAATACTCTTATGATCTAGAGACACCTCTTCATCATTAATTGGAGACCCAAATAAACCCATTTTACTTCTAGATTTTAGGATTCCCTCTCAGCTTCTACTTCTGACAACATTTAAGTAGAGGAAGAAGAGGAATAATATCATAGAGATGCTCATATGATATTTGAATAAGTCATCTATACTACTACTTATAAACTCATAAAATTAATTATAGGAATAAGGGAGGAGACCAAACCCACACTGATCAATGTATTCATTGATTCTGATGAGAAAAATATGTACACTTATTTTCCAAACCAGAACCTGTTTTTGTTTTCTTGGATCTACAAAAAAAATTTGGACTTTATCCCAATATAGAAATCCAACATTTGGTTCAACTACAGGACCACTAAGGCTTTAATCATGCACGTATAAGGATTAATCCTGCACATTTTACCATGGTTGAAGCAAAATTTGTCAATCTCATAAAAGCTAATATTGTTTGAGATTTCAAATAACCAAAATAGGTCAACAAAATAATTCCCACCAAGAAAATGAATGGTTATATTAGGTCTCATATCGACTTATAGGATCTCATTTATTATTTCGTAAATGAAGATGAGCCAATACTTATTATGAATCTCTTTATTATTTCATTAACAAATTTCTAGCCTCTTTCTTTGTGGATTTATATTTGAGATATAACCAAATCTAGATGGCCCCAGAAGATGAGTAGGTCAACACATTTAGGGATCCTCAAGGGGTATTTTTCTATCATGTAATTAATTTTTATAAATTAATTCGCGTGCCACATTTCAACATTTCATGCACCATATATTCATTCCCTTATTAGATAAAATAATAAACTTATATGTTGATCATTTGGTGGTTATATATCAATAAAACTATGTTCATATTCTAGACCATTATATATTATTCTACAGGAATCTATAGCATAGTCCTAAAATGAACCCTGTAAAACGTGATTTTCAGGTGTCACCGGGTAAGATTATCATCTTCATAGTATGTCATTGCAAAATCAAATTCAATCCTGAAAAGACTAGAATAGTACTTAAAACCCCCTAACATAGAATTATTTAGAAGCCAAAGTCATTCCAAAGGATTCATGCTTATATTGGGTGATTTATTTCTAATCTTATTAGGAGAATATTTCTATTTAAAAGGTTGATAAAGAAAATAGTAACCTACTGATGTGACATGAGATACCATGGAACCTGTAACAATTTCAATAGGCACCTCCTACATCCTCCAATGTTAATGAGACCAGTGGAATGGATGCCCCTTCTGCTTTATTTGGAACCCATTGAATGATATCTTGGATCCATTCTTACATAGAAAAATGATACATGAAAGGAGAATCACCTTTAATATCTTAACAAAACCAAGTTGGATGTTAAGAGTCAATATTTTGAAATTTAGAAGAACTATTTAGAGTTTATTTTCATAGTGCAATGGTTGAAGAATTAACTAAAAATCAAAAGGTCCATCTTATCAAGATTATGGACCCTGTTAAATACACCATTAGTCACCCCTTTCTAAAAGGATTTCTATAACAGTGGGTGGTTACTCTATAAAAATTTGACATATATTTCATACCTCAAAAAACAAACTAATGTATATAAATTGGTTGAATTCCTAATAGCACACTTTTTCTTAGAAAATCCATGACTGAATAGATAACTTCTAAATAAGGAAAATTTATTTATCTAGGACACCTCTTAGATATGAGAGTTGTCTTTAAATGGTACCTCCAAAATTATGGTTGGAAAATAATAGAGAACATGAATCTCAACATGGTTGGATTGGGTATTGTACTCACGTCTCTCATGAAGGTAGTTCTTCCCTACTCATTTTTTATATTAGTATGGTGAATTAATAATAAGGAAGATTATTATACCCTCATTGTAGTCTTTTATATCTTTCTGTAGATATCAATTGGATTCCTAAATTTCTAGGGTTATTAAGAGTTAACGATCAAGAAAATTAATGGTCGATATTACCATATGATAGAGGAGTTAATTCCCATTCTCTTTCACGAACAAGGTTTGATATATGAATACCCAATTGAGTTGCAACTCTCTCATATCTAGTGTTCACATAACACCCAAGACAATGCACTAGATAGTGGATCAAATACTTTATAAGAACTCAAATATGATATGAGATGATCATCAACATTACACATCACATAGTGGTTAATCTATTATTAACAAGGACATATAAGGAATCAATGAAATCAACCCTTCTCTTGAAAAAGGTGATCTCATACACTCACCAATGTAAATCACGACTTGATGGGCGTCCCCCATAATAGACTTTCTCTAGAGTGGAGTTATCAAATTATATTGAGAAAATAAGGAATAAATATGACATTGGGATTAAAATTTCATCCACTGTGATGGCCAAAAATATCCAAAGGTTATATATAAATGTGGATTTGATGGATTTATCCTCATATGTATTACATGAGGATAAATGAATCTATTTATTGGAAGTCCCTGTAGAAACATTCAGATGTCACCAGTCAGGGGTCAAATAATCCAAATAAATTTGAAGTAATTGACATTTCTAGTTCTCAATTATGCAAGATTCTATGGAATTCACTTGAAAATAAAATGACATCCAAATAAATGATAATTTCACTGATCAAAATTTGGAGATATTTCATTAATCTAAAAACTCACTGTATTTTTCATTTTTTTAATGTATATATTTAGGCCATATCCCCAAGACATGGAAAAATAGTTTTTGTACATACTTACTTCAATCGACATCCTCTCTAACTAGGATGAGAATATTTCTCTCAAATATTTTGGAATAAAGGATATCATTTATTTTGTAAATACTAACATCATCACTAGATTTAGGGTCTATCACAAAACATTGATGGGCAATATACCCAATTTATACTCTTTTAAGGTAAAAAAGATGTGTTAGAAATATATAATCCATTCTGATCACTCGTTATTCTACCATATAATGATGAATATATAGATAAAGTATTCCAATAATACAATTTCTAATAGACATCAAAAGGGGGTCACGTATAAAAATTCCTGGCCTGAAAAACTCCAACATCTGTTGTTTGATTATCGCACAATGAAAATTATGACCATGAAGGTTACCCCATATTCATTTGTATATGGGATATAATTAGTTTTTCTCATTGATTTATAACTACCCTAACTTTTCATCATCATCTGCAACCTATTTTCTGAAAATGAATAGTCATAGATGTAGCATGTGCAGTAGTCGAGTGGTTTAACTAATGCCTCTAAATCTTGTTAGCCTGGGATCAATTCCTTGATACATTATTTTATGGATTAATATATTAGAGTTATTTTCCTAGACCGAGTGAGAGTGATATATCAGTGATATCATAACCAAATGAGGGGGTCATGTAGGTGGTCGGCACAATGTGAGTGTTAGTTGGAGGAAGAGGTCTTCTGATGGTGATGGTTGGGGTGAATGTGGGAATGTCTTATAATTTGGTGGTGGGTCTGGTGAGGTCTAGTGGTAGGGTATTTCATTGGAAATAGATGAGTGTAGGCATGAACATCATACTACGGTAGTGGGGGAAATGTCTACATATTTCAATGGGATGCATTGGGATGGATGGAGATGGTATTTGTGGAGAATATTAGGAAAAATAGAAACATCAATATGAAGGCAACGGTCTATACTGGTCAACATACAAACAAGATTCATTACTGGTCCTTCAGAATGGCTTCTGTGGGCTTTAGGATTGATGAAATTAGGCCATTTTGATCCTATAATAATGGGCCTACATACCATATAATAGGTTAATTACCATTGGGCCTTCGTCCTAAAATATATATATACATATATATAATGTAATAAAGTTGGGTGGTTGGGTGGGTTATCACTTAGGGGGATATAACCTTCCTTTATGGCCTATGTGTGTGCAGTGTGTGTGTGTGTATTTTAAAGTAATTGTACTCCTAATAACATAATATATATATATTGTAAAATAATCATAGAAATTACCATATAAACTAGAATGGATAAATGAAAAATGTTTCACACATTACACAACCTAGAACTCCATCAAAACAGAGTTGTTTGAGGTTTCAATATGATAGTTTTCCTCTACTGATTATCCAATGGGATCTAGTTATAGCCCTATTAATTCCAATGATAACTAGTAAAAATCCGCTAAATCTCAAACTATAGTGGTAAGGGCCTTACTCCGTACACAAAGTCTTCTATAATGGATCTTATTACTTGATAAAAATATATTGGGATAACATCACACCTATAAACAATGTAATATTTACTAATAAATGATTTACATAATTTTATTTCATGTAAACATACCTCCTGGACATATAGTAATAATCAATAACATAATATATCCTTATTTTATGATATTAATCTACATTGTCCAAGTCCAATATTTAAGTCATTAAAATTATATTCCAACATAGTCATAAATTTGTGAAGTTAAACTACATAGTTTATTTATTATGGTCACATAATATTAAATTTTATGGATCTTGTATCCTAGTCGCATGAAGTTAAACATTTTTTTGATATAAATCCATCATGACATGTTCCCTTGTGTGGTAATAAGTAGTTGTATAGTTACATCTTATCACATAAATCAATAAAAAAAATACATGATCTAATAAGAAAAAGATAATTTCCCTGACAATACTTTTTGAGTTGTGTATGGTCCCCTCCCATTGAATGATCATATTATTCACAATGGGTCCTTTTATACCAAACAATGCACTGAGATAGCTCATATTTCAGCATAATAACTATGTGTTTCTTGATTCCTTTCTTTACAAGATACATAGTGATACCTAGATCTCCAGTCATGGCCCCATCCACATACTCTAATCAAATCCCCCACCATGAATCAATCCTTGTACATTTTCACTCGCATTGAATTTTTTCTATGGGATCTACATTAGGGTGGACCCATAATATTTTTTATAATATTCATATTGATACAATAGCTCAAACGTGTATCCTTATATCAATAATTTAAACTAATTGAGGTGGCCTAAATTTTATAGACAAACATAACTACCTATAAACCATATCCATGAAATATCCTTTTCAGAACATGAATCCTTATCCATAATACCATGGTTACAAATTCTCTTATATACATATGAGTGAAATCAATAAAGGATATTCTTGTATGAAATTAATGATTCAAGAACCAATGCTAAAAATTTCATTATATGGAAGATATATTCCAATATAATTTTAAAAAATATTTTTTTTATGGATTATATTGTCCTAAGATGAGTTGTGATACTTAAAATCGATATTACAAGCTTAGATATGAATATATATGATTTTAATTTTGTCGCACAAGATTCTCTCCATTCATGTGGGTTTCAAAAACTAATCTCTCCATGACTCTAAAAACTAAAAATTTTATTAATCAAATGAATTTAAATACATGTCACATGGTCTATCCCAAAATACCTTAGGGTTTCAAGTATATGTGTCTTATCACCCTTTTATATAGAATTCAAATATAAGAAAAAAAAATCTAGTTTATAGGGCTTACTAGATTATATTTAGTTTTCTTCAACAACCCTACACTAAGGAAAGTATGTTCCACGTTGTTATGTAATTGGTACATCATTCATTATAGGTATCCTTAATTCTCTCATGAGGATGCATATTAAGTCCCTTTCTAATTCATAGAAAATGATCATCATCTATAAAGTTAATTAAATACCCCATTTAAGAACCATGTATGTATAAATTCAAATCCTCACATAATATATTGTAATTCCTAAATATCATATCATCGGAAAGATATAAATTCTACCAGCATGAAAATCCTATTTTAACCATAGTGATAAGGTAATCTTGTCTACATTAGGTTTCCTCTTAATCCCCATATTAGTGTAAAACCTAATTTTTTCCCCTCACACTTGAGTTTAATCTTTATAGGAGAGGGTTGATCAGAGCTACATTTCTTTAGCGTATATAAAATAGGTTTCTACTTCATCTTGTTACTTGGATCATCACAATTTAGACAATTTCCTCCTTAAAAGGTCTAACCTTGGGGAAAAGGCATTTTATTCTACACACTATCCCGGTCATCGCAAGACCCTCAGAAAATATTTTTTTATTTATAGACCTGTATTAGGATAGAAATATCCCAAATCATCTGATTCCTTTTATTTTAACATTAGACTACATATAATATGATCGACCATGTATGAAAGTAAACCTATTTTAGTTGTTCATGCTACATGACCATCTTTCCCTACATGGAAGCCAGATCTATGAAATGATACATGAAATACAAGAACCCACACTTGGATAAAATTCCCCTTGGTCCCTAAAATACCTAATTCTTTTCTCCCATGCATTCATATTGGTCTATGATTTGATGAATTTCATTGGGTATAGCAATGGAGGAACTTCTATATTTTATCCCAAATTAGTATATCAAAATTCCCATACATTATATTTGAGATCGATCATTGTAGGGAATACTCATCATTTATGAACTACATGTGGATTTATTCTTATTATTGTACGTTAAGTAGAGATGTTTAAGTAAATTATTTCAAAACCACCAAAAAAAAATTAATTGTTTCTCATCTATAATATTTATTAAACAACCTAAGAAATATTAACTAATGTTTGGAATGTTCTATACACCATTTATATATTCCCTATCATACACCACACCTCATGTTGTACCAATTTAAATCACCATAAATCATTCATGAATATTTATATTAACCACTTTTGGATATAAAGAAAACCTCCTCTTGGTAATGATCAAAAAAAATTTATATTCATTCTAGAAAACCAATGAAATATTCATCATAAGGGAAAGGTCATCTAATCTCTATATTCCTCCAACAAAATCATAATGGAACCCTTTATTATTATATTCTTTCATGGTCATTCTCAGCATACATTTCCCACCGTTATTTCATGATTCAAATGCTACATGTTGAGATTTTAATCTTTTTTTGTTCCCTATCAAGAGTTTATTGATTTCTTTTTCTCTTTGAGGCACTTTTATTTCACTACATCATATATACACTCCAAGGTTTCGAGCACTAGGACCTAAAACATTGTGCACCCCATAAGATGGTCTATATTATAATCAGGCTCTATATTCACATTAGGTATTTCTTTACCTTGTTCTAGTGGTTACCTCAACTTGTGATAAAATATTTATGAACATAATACATGATATATTGACTTTATTAATGGAACTATGAACTTTAATATTTTCCATTTTGAGAACTGTGAGAGTAAACAATGTTTATATCATCTCAAGATGCTTTACACTATCATTAGGTCCCTAATTCGCATTTAGTTTCATTGGGAACTTCTTTTTTGAAGTATCTTATTCTTTCAGTAAAATTTATGTTACATTAAACTCTATCTTGCAATGGGTCTATACCACAAATCATTAAAAAGATGGTGAAAGTGACATAAACCTTTTCTGGCCAAATCCAAGTAAATGAAGGCCTAAATAAAATTAAAGTCCTTACTCACTAAGACTCCAACTTTAATGGATTTGGAAAAAATTAGATCCCAAGTGAAAAAAGGTATAAAGATAAGGGGTCCCACTATATGGACCTAGAAAAGGCTGAATTGTACTCACTAGTCATTATTTTTGTAGAAAAAAATTAAATTTATTACATATTGTAACACTTCGCATCAAATATGTGTTCACCACATTGTGCCATAACTTCCTATATTCTTGAACCACTCTTAATGTTCCCTTTAATCCATAAGACTGCTACATTCCTATAATTTTGGACGCCCTTAAAATAATCCATGGCTATAAATAATGATTTTATCCACCTTTGAACGACACCTTTACTTAGTAATGACCATTGGTTCCTCAATATTCATCCTTTCCAACCAGGGGCATCTTTTTCTTAAGGAAAAGTTCAACTATTTTTTGTACGCCCTAAAAACATCCCAAAAAAACTATCATTTGAATCTATTCACCACTGATTCCTTTAATAACTACCCTATATCATTATAAAAAGGCTCATATGTTTTGATTTATTTCATATTCAACTCATACTCTAACCATTCATGTGGATTTAAACACCCTCAATTATATGCTTTTTTGCATCATGCTTATATTTAAAGAAAGAATATGACAATAAATTATTAATCCTTTTTCATTCCTTGTTGTGTAACAATAAATTAAATTTCGCAATTTTTATACCATTATAAATATAAATTAAAATTCCCCACTTCTTGAGAAATTATATATTAAAAATTGGATGTCTATTAACATTGGGTTTTCCCTTTACATTTCTAGATAAATCATCTCACCTTTTTGTAAAATCTATTGATCCTTAAAAACCATTTACATTGGACCATATTTTAACAACATTGTTTTTGATATTTATACACTTTTTATATTTATATATATATTAGGTATTTCATTATAGTTGTCACTATATTAAGGGTGCCATAAGGCCCCTAAATTGATTTATAGAGAATATTAATTATATTAAACAACCCACACATATTTATGGAATTAATTTTTTCCCTATTTAATGTAGTCTTGTATGGTGAAACTCACACCACCATTGAATATATAACATTTATCTACTCTATTAATGACATAAAGTTCATTAGTGTTTGGTCTCATAGAAGATCATCATCATGGGAAGATTTTAAGAGAATTAAATTAGATAATTAATTAATTAAATTTATAAAACTAATTATCCCCATATTCAATCCTTGAAATTTAAATTCTCCATGGTTAGTTATATAACCCTATAGAATAAGAGATACACCATGTGGAGAAATGAATGTGGATAAAATACATGGAAATTCATGGGCCACCAATTTGATTCATTGGAACTCATCACTGGTATTGATGTAGAATTGTTATTTATCAGTGATTGAACTAATGATAATCGTGGAAGTGTTGTATATGGATTAATTTCTATATTATTATGATTTCAATCATGGATCATGGATCTGATCTAGTTCTTCTTATACCTTGTTATAAGCATGTCCCCATTAATTTTCTTAGTAGATTTTATTTTTGGCCTTGATATTCATTATGTTGGACATTTACTTTGGATATTTATTACCATGGTTATAACTAATAGTTATGTTCCCGAGGAACATTAATGAACTCACTTTGTTTACTATGATCCTCTCACTTGTTTCTTAATATATTTTCATCATTATTTGGGATCATAAAAAACAAATATTAATTAATTTTTAGGATGAAATTAAACTCTAAATTCATGTTGGGTTATGAGATTTATGGTACAAATGTTGATTTATAGAGATTATGAGGTATTGTGGAGGATTTCATATGGAAAATGGAGAGTTGAACCCTTGGATATGGATGGAGATGTGGCATGCTTAATGTGTATTGATGGGAATCCCAATTTATTTTCATATAATATCATTAATTGATGATTAGAGGAGATTCATTTTATTTTAGAGGAACAGTTGAAGCTACCAATGAGATTTTTGGTGGCTTCATTAGATGTAGAAAATTTCAGATGTAAGAATTATAATTCTATAAAATTCATAAATATACATTATGTGTTCCATAATAACAATCACCATGTAGTCTACATTCTATAGTTGATAGGTTTTGAGGAAAAGTTAAATATTATATAGCCATATGGTGGGCCGACAAAATACAGGACTCCACATAGGATGCTATAAATATACATGTAGTACACTCTTATGAACCTTAGGGGTCTTATAATCCCTCTTACCTAATGGATACTCTATATACATGTTTATTCGCCCAATGTATAAGAAGGTCGTGACATGGTATCTTGTTTAGAGTACACCCCATGTTTACTAAAGGACACACAATGTACCAATCTGTGAATGTTCTACCTCACATATCTACTTCTTCAAGACTCATATTTACACTTAAAAGTATTCTTTTATAACTGGAAATCAATGAAGGACATTATGGTGTCCTTTATTTCAACATCAAAGATATGATATGAGGTTCTATGAAAA
This sequence comes from Viscum album, assembly GCA_963277665.1. NCBI lineage: Eukaryota > Viridiplantae > Streptophyta > Magnoliopsida > Santalales > Viscaceae > Viscum > Viscum album. Next base: position 268,102,544 of record OY728142.1, on the reverse strand, counting down.
GTCCATTCCTACATGCATATATGGACTACATGGATATTTGAATGTTATCTTTATAGTAACATCATAACATTGATATTTTATTGTTATCTTTACAATAACATCAGGGATAGAAACCCCACAATGGGCATAATTGGGTTAGGGTGTAGGTAACCTATCTCATTTATAGGTAGGATTTGCACCCCCCCCCCCATACTCACTTCGGGGCATAGGTCTTCTATATTTGGAGTGGAACCCCCTTTTCATTGAGTATAGATAAGGAATGCTTCCTACACCCTTTTTGTGGTTACCACCACCTTGGCCATGCCATGCCATCAGCAAGGAATGTGTCCCTTGTAGTAGGTCTATTGAGGAATAAATTCGACTACAAGCATCTGGATAACACTATCTCTTAGATATGTGATAAAATCATCATCCATATCTACTTGTGAATATTGAGATATTCTTCACTATCTTCATTTAGTTTCTTCTTGGAGAATATATTTGATGTTGGGTTTATTTCCCCCTATTTTTCTATACATTGAGTTGAAAGTTTATTTATATTGCTTCTCTATTTGGTTTTTTGGGAGTCCTGCTTATTATGTGTATATTCACACATAAAAGTATTTTTTCAAAATATTTATTTTCAAAGAAACATGACATATAGTAAGATGGTGACCTTGGAGAGAGTTTTATTATAGAATCATTATGAATCTAGGTGATGGTGTTCTTAGGTGATGGTAAGAGTTGGTTTTTTTGAGAATAACTATTCTTACTTATATTCTATAAATATAAGAGTCACTTTTTTCTATTTTTGTGTACATTTTCTCCCTTAAAAAATTGGATAAATTTATATTATTTCACTCTAATAATTCTAGTGGTTATTACATTAATTTGATTCTTATAGGGTTAGTATAGTATTATTTTCCCTCATGATTATGTTGTACATAGAGTTGTGTGTTTTCATAGGTCCATTAGGCTAAGACATCTCATTTTTTTGTTATGTCAACTCGATGCTAGTTTCTGACCCATGGAATATTGGATGTGAGATTAGGGTGTAACTTCCAGCTTACCCCAAGTCTTGGTGGGGCCCTAGTGGGTAATATCATGCTATATTGGAATCAAAGAAGGTATGTCCTAGGGACTATACTTGGAGTATATGAATTATGATTATTAGTTTCATAAAAGAGGGAAATAATTATAATGTGTCTCATTGTTGGCTTTTAGGCACAGTAACTGAGTGACAATACGATGATTTATGTATCCATAATTCAAAACACAAATAACATAATTGCCAATAAGGAATAATAAGGAATTGGTTAAATGGAAACAAATGGTTCATGCATAATATTAGAATGGGTATTTGACTTCCATATACTTATTGTGTCATATACCAAGATATGATCATCTATCAATAGAACGTCTTTTAAGGTTTTAGGATTCCACCATAACAATAGATAGATTTTATTCTAAAATGGGGTTTTTTTATGACTAGTTGTGTGATGAGGATTTAGTGTAAGGGACTATTCAGGAGGTGTTCTAATTAGGTGACTGGATGTGATTAAATCCAAATATAGAGTGACACTAAAACCTACCTTCAATATTTTAGGATGATGTTTACATGCACATTGAGAAACTAATTACTCTAACATGCCGGAATAAAGGTTCTCCAAGGATAAATGTGTTTCACTATTTTCAATGATTGAGTCTGATCATTTTCATGGTGAGGAATACCCTCAGGCAGTGGAGGATTATAATGAATTATTTTCTTGAGTTTTATATATTTTATTAACACCATATAAAAAAATTTATATACTGACAACTATTCTTATTTATGATTAGTAGGGTGATGATGGAGTATGGTTATCTAGACTGACGATGAGTTGACACTCCATTCGGAGAGTTTCAATACTTATTCTATTATGTTTATAGTCCTTTAAACATGAACTCTATGTGGGTTAATGAGCTTCTAGTGTTACAATAAGAAGATATTAATATTAATGTGTATTCATCAAGTTTCACTAAAATTCACTACCCTCTTGATATGGTGAATGATATAAACTTATGGATAAAAATATTTTGGTAGGGGCTTTGTAAGGGAATTTTTTCTACCATGGTATCTCAATGTATTACCACATATGTTGGGGTATTAGATTAATCCATAGTGACAAAAATCTTATTGGAAGAGGTGTGTTAGGTAGTGGTATTTGTAAGTGGACATTAGAGAGAATATTATTCTATTATTTAAAAAATGTTTCATGATTAAGGTTTTTTACATAAAATGTCTTCAACTAAGCATTCACGGTCTTAGAGATCAGTGTTACTGGGATCCTATAAGGGATCCAATCATCTAAAAGTTAGAAGATATTAGTATTTCGATGGGTAAGGTCACATGGATCATGACTGTCCAACCTATCTTATTTTTTATGGTGGACATACAATAGGTAGACTATCATAGGGAAGAAAAACTGTGACTAGTTATCTCCCAAGGGTGGTCATGGAGGACCCTAGTGAGGTGGTGTAGATAATGGAATAAGTGGGGAACCATAGGGAGAATATGCTAGTGTAGGATAATGATATGACCTATTTCCCCCACAACCAGTAGGTGGTCCACAATAGGATAAGAGATATAGAGATAGAGGGAATGGTTATTTTCAAGCTATGGGGGATATGATTAGGCTTTTCTTAAGACAATTCAAGGTAGGGTCTCTATAATTTGTACTTTATCAACAATTATTTTGTACATAGGCACAATTAATTATTTAATCACATTATAGATTATTTTAAAGATTAAAATTCTAGTAGAGACATTGGACAGTAAGTTATAATTTTAAATTTTCAAGAGAAGTGATACAACTATTTTTTAACACATACAAATAGTCCATGCTAATTATTGGTGGGGAGAGAATAGTGTGCAACCTATTGGTAGTTTCAATGAAATTATATGACATCATTCGAGGTATAGACTAGATATAGACATTACGTAACCAAATAGACTATCACCATATGAGATTTTGGTGACTATTGGTGGATGGGACAATTTTCCCCTTCAATGGAAAGAGGTACCTACTGGTAGATTGAGTGGTGATTTTGAGTAGGAAGTTTCGACATATATACCATCAGTTTGTGTGTTTGAACCTTTAGAAAGATGGATATTTTGATACAAGTACTCATACAATAGTGTAGTCGTATACGGACAAAATCCATGAAAATTCCATATGAATACCAAAACACCAAGTGATAGACATCTGTATCAACTTACACCCTATGACCTAATCACTATATTTTGTAACATATCAAATAGCCCATGTTGTGTTCCTAGAGTTTAGGGTACAGTTGGAAGACCTTTAGAATAAGGGTCACATTAGACCAAGTGTTTCCCCTTGGGAAGATCCAATGTCATTCACTAATAATTTAGATGGGATCATGAGGCAAGGTGTACATTATTGACACATAAACCATGTTATGATCAAGAATAATTACTCTTTACCAAGGATCAATGGCCCATTTGACAACTTGAAAGGTGTGAGATGTTTCCCAAAGATTGATCTCCTATTTATCTATCACAATATATGGATTTATGGGTATGAAATTTCAAAAATGATACTCTATTTTCACTATAAATATTTGATGTTTCTGGTGATTCCATTTTTTGTGAAAATTTCCAAATATGACTTCATGATACTTATGAACTATATCTTTTACCCTTTCATTATTTGGATCATGGTTATCTTTGCCGATGACATTATAATTTACTCTTCATTTTAGGAGGCACACAAAATGCATTTTACGATGGTCTTGTACTTACTATAGGGACACTAGTTATACTATAATCTCTCGAATTATCAGTTCTATACTATAAATGATCACCTTTTAGTGAATTTAATCTATGAATATTATGTATATATGTATATATATATATATCTAGAAATGATATAGGTAGTTCATGCATGATACTCTCCTTAGATTGTGTCTCATGTATAGATTTTCATTACATTTTATAAGTACTATCAAATGATTGTGGTATAATTTTCAATTATTGTGTCCCATTTTACTACCTTAACCTAGAAATAATCCATTCTATTGTACTAAGCATTGTTAGAAACCCATAGAGAAGTTGAAAAAAAGGTTTAATATTATTCATAATTTGAGGTAGTTAAACTATGATTACTTATTGTCTATATATTTGATACCCCATAAGAAGAACTATGTTTCCCATAAATGAGAGCTAGCTGCAATATTCCATTCCTTGAAGTTTTGAAGGCATTGTAATATGGGTGAGAATTTTTTTAGTTTACTCATGCCACCAGTGACTTAGGTATTTTTTTCTAACATAGACCTCAAACTATGATATAGATGATGGATATAGTTATTTATATATTATGACATTGAGATATTTGGTACTATAGGGAAGCAAACCATGGTGGTAGACTCCATTGGAAATAAATACTAATATCACCTATTAGAGGATACATTAGAAAATTGTCCTCTTTGTGTAAGACTATAATGGTTCATAGAGGGAAGATTATCTCTAATCTATGATAGTGTCTCCACTGATACTACAACATTTGTGATCAACTCAGTTTGGATGCATCTATTATAAAGTAATTCATGATCATATATCTTCAAAAGATGAACCAGATAGATTTTATGAATTCATCTAGAACATAGTCATTTTCCAATGAAAGTGAATGGTTCCAATCATGTTTCTTGAGGATGTGATTAGGGAATTTCATAACCCATATGATTATATAATAGAGTGTTCTATATGTACCTCAAGATTCAACGGTAGATCATTTGGGAATTCATGAGGTGATGTATTTCTTTCTTTTTTATTGATTCCTCAACCATCAACAGGTGAATGAAGATCATCAAGTTTCAATGGGTTTTACTCAACCTCATGAGATCCCAGATCATGAGTGGGATAGAGCATCAATACCTTTTTTATAGAAATTTCACATATCATGGGAGTATGTGACACTATATGGGTGTTTATTGATATACTTACTATGTGGAATCACCTCATTTCTATCTAAGAGTAGATTTTGGTGGATAGGTTAGTATTCTTGTACATCTAAGAGATCAACTAGATTTATGGAATACCCTTAATTATTGTGTCTGGACTTGATGTCTGGTTTACAACATGTTCATAGGGAATTTTATAGGAATAACTCAAGTCCCAATTATGGATGAGCATGATGTTCAACCCCATGAAAATTTACTACATATAATGAACCATCCAGGTTTTGGAGGATATACTAAAATCGTGAACATTGAAATCTTTTTTCAGATGGGAGGATCATTTACCATTTCTGTTTTTTATATAATAATGACTATCACTGCATTTTCAACATGAAAACATTTGATGATCTATATGAATGACCCTATAGGTCACCCATGTACTGGAAGAAATAGGTGTGTCATTACTCAGGGGACCATAGATAGTGCATACATTAACAAAGAAGGTTTAGGTATTTGGGAGTGAATGAGAACCACTAAGAGTGGATCAAAATATTATTCAAACTGATTTCATAGGCCCTTATAGTTTGCTTTGGGAGACCATGTATTCTTTATACCCTCCCAAAAATTATTATTTTTGAGGTTTGGTAAGGGTGGGAATCTTTCCTTGAGGTTCATTGTTCTTATCCATATACTAAAAAATGTTGGTGTGGTTGCATATCATTCAGAAATACCCCCATAGTTATACCTATTGAATGATTTCTTCCGTAGGTATTAGATTAGAAGATGTGTGAAAACATGTTTCATATTATCAATTGTGGAAAGATGTACATTGAGGATATATCCAACTTTTCAGAGTACTTGGTGGACCTCAAGGATCACTATTAGAGGATCCTTTATATGTGATCCATTCTAATGGTGAGGGTTAATTGGAAAAATAGAAACCTATAAGAGAACATGTAGGTGAATAGATATAGATGAATGTACCATTTCTTTACCTTTTCAAGTAATCTTTTCAATTTTGGAAGAAAATCTGCGAACGTGGATAAAGTGTAATGAATTTTGTTCTCATGCATGGACCCTAAGAGTATTTATATATATTTTTAGAGTTTTTTTGAAGTCGGTATAACATTAGGGTGTCACAATGCCCCTAAATAAAAATATTAAAAAAATAATTTAAATTAAAACATTTTCACACATATTTATGGATATAATGGTTTTCTTCTTGAAAAGAGTCTCATATGGAGAAACTGTTGGAACCACTTAATCAGAAACATAGGTTTTTTCCTAGGGACTTTATGAGGTTTTTTAGAAATTGGAGCCATTGTAGATCACTTTCAGGGGAAGGTTTTACATGCATTTAATTGGATAATTTATTAATTAATTAATTTTATGAATATTAATTCTATACCTATTAAATCTTTACTATGGAAATTCTATTGGGATATCCATGTAACTCTGACGATTGATAGATCCAATGTGAGGATAAATGAACCTAGATCAATGAACATTGAAATTCATGGGTTGACAATTGGATTCATCAGAACTCATCATTGGAATCAACATGAAACCATTCTTTATTATTAACTAGTCTAATGGATAGATAGGGTTCATTGTTTATTAATTTCTTACCATGTTATTGTAATTTCAGACATGGATCATTAATCTACATCGGATTTTACTTCAACTCCATTTTTAATATATCCCCATTTATTTATTTTATAGGTTTTATTTTCCCCTAGATATTCATTGTAGTGTGTATTTCATTTAGACTATGATTCCTTTGTTCATGATCAATTTATAGGTTTTCAATTACTATCGATGAACTCACATTAGTTATTGTTCCATTCGCCTTTATTTATTAGTTTGTTCTTTATCATCCTGGGTAACTCCATCTATTTGACTATCAATCTGGTTCAAGACATGATTGAACCAAATATTATCAATTTTTTGTGATTTATGGTATATATGGTTATTTTTCAAGTCAATTAGGTATATTGTAGGATTTTATATGAAAATTAGTGGGTCAAACACTATGATGGAAATGGAGGCATGACATGCTTTTGGAGATTTATATAAATATAGATTTCCAATCACTAGAGGATGTAAATAAATTATAGTAAGAGTATCCCTTGATATTGGAAGCACAAATGAAGCTACTAGTTATATTTTAATTGGGATCAAAGGATATATAAAAATTCCGGAGGAATAATTTAATTTCTATTAAATTATTGACAACACAGCACGTGTTTCGAAAGAATACATGATGTGTAGTATGAAATATAAGAGGAATAAGGTTTTGTGTTGAGTTAAATATCACATTTCCCATGTGGCAGGCCCTTGTATCATGTGACTCTGCTCATACAGTTGTGCGTGTACAGGGATTATATGCCTAATACACCTAGTGGTCCTACATAACTTGTTACCTAATGGACATGACATGTATATTGTATTCATGCACTAAGTTGATCTATAATACATTCCCATTTTATAAAATGGTAGTATAGCATATCTATACTATAGTACACAACATGTACCTTTCTTGAAATGTTCCACCTTCTATATATCCATATTCGGGACTCATATTTGGACCTATGAGTAAATATTCCTAAATATAATTCTACATAGGATGTGATGGATGCCTTTATTTCAAGATTAGTGATATATAATGATAGTCTCAAGTGGTTATCTTAATTTAGAATAAAAAAATATTTTTGACAATTGTGTGTGGTCTTCAAAGTTACATCAGAGTTTGAAACCCCATGAAGACATGTTTAGGTTAGTGTGTTGGTCCCCCCCATCTCTGATTCTGGTAGAATTAGGAACACCCCCTCCCCATACTCACCCTGGGGAATGGGTATTCTATATATGGAGTTAAACCCCCTCATCGTCATGAACGTATCAGGCATGGGTCCTCCATTTTTGGGTCAGCATCCCATTAGTCATTTCATTCCACTTGTGAGGCATGGGTCACCCATATTTAATCATGCGAGTATTTCATTGGACTACTAACTTTGGGAGAATATTTTCTCCTAGATTTTTGATAAAATTTTAATCCTTATATAGTTTTGAATAACGAGATATTCTTATCTCTCTTAATTATGGTGCCTTTTGGGAATATTTATGTCGTTGGGGTCTCTTTCCCCTTCTTTGTCTTGTGGGTTTACCTAACTATTAATTTCTATTTTCCCCCTATTTTTTAGGTATTCCAAATATGTATGTATATAATCACCCTTTAAGGGGATTTTCATGCATGTTTCATGTCTTATATAGAAGATGTGTAGTTAGACAATTACTTTGGTGAATCTAGTGTTGGTAGAGTTCAATAGAACTGGGTGATGGTGTGCTCAGGCAGTGGTCATACATGGTATTCATGAGACGAACATTAACTCATAATCTTATAAAAGTATTTTACTCTCAAATTTTGGTTGGGTGTGTATTTTTTCATTTTATACGTTTGATTTATTTTTATTGCAACACTCTAGTACTTCTAAATTATTTTAAATGTAATTTTTTCCTCCTTGGTTGGTAAAGCATCATTATATTTCATGATTTTAATGTACATAGTGGTGTGAATGTGTATAATTTATTAGGATAATTCCATCTATCTTTGTGATATTCTTACTATGTGCTAGTCTCTAGGCCCTGGTCTATTGGAGATGGGATTGGGGTATCACTATAGGTTTACCATCAGACCCGGTGGGGCCCAAGTGGGTTGGGATATGATAGACTTGGACAAAAATAAACTGTAAGGAAAGTGACATAGAACTAAACAAGTTAAAATCCTACAATTGAAGGTCTCGGAAAAAATTGAGTATCCAATAACTAGGAATAAACTCTACATGATCTAGTAAAAATCAATCATTTTAATAATGGAAAAAGGAACGTCAATTGTTAGGACAAAAAATCATAAAGGGAAACACAATAATAAGATATTTCTTTCCCAATAGGTTTACCCCATATGAGACTTACAAAAAAAATTGGATATTAATGAAAAAGTCACAAATTTATTAGGTTACTCTATAAGATCCTACTAATTTTAATGATATTCACTCTAGGCCCCTTATTAAATAAAAAATTTATAGCATTTCCCTCATCCCTAACAAATCATTTTATAAGATCTGTATAAGACACATGGTTATTTAGTTTTAGGTTACTTGATATATTTTTATGCATTGTAATATTCATTCTATATTTCCCCCATCATGATTCTTATGACAATGTGCTGAATAATCCCACATTTGGATAGACAAACTCTAGTGTAATGGTTATAATGTTTTTGAATGTTCCTATCCGTGAACAATTCCAAGGAAGAAACATTTTCATATCCAAATTGACTAACTCTACTACTATGATGATGGTGCTTTTGCTTATAACCATCCTTAATACATTCCCATGATAAATCATTCTTAACAATGTATTAATGAATCATGATTTTCTTTGTGTATCTTGAATTCAATTTTCTAATGGATTCGGTTATATTGATCTTGCTTCCTGTGGTTTTATAGTTTATTAATAACTGATAATAAAATCGCAGTAGATATTAGTGAATTGAATTTTTACTAAGAATAAAATGTGTTTTAATTAATTAAAAAATAGGAAGAGAATGAAAAATCATAGTCTTTCTAGGAAGCAAGGCCTTAAAATGACCCTCTATATATGACCTATGATCATAAATTGATCTTTTTACCTTATCTTCATTGTGTTACAGTTGGTCCAACTCTATAGCTTCAACCTCCCTAGTATAATAACATCATTATGCCTTAGTGGCAGTATTTCTCTATCTATCGTTTGATTATTTAAATAATTTAAATGTCTACCCAATTCCACCCAAGAAAAATCCAACTATTACTGGATAAAGTATGGATTTATCATTAGATATATGTTATTTCTCTATAACTGTATCTTTATGATGAGACTATTCTTTGTATTTTTCAGCATATAGGTTTATATACACACTATTCATTATATATTAAAGATAATTTTATACAATTCCTACACCTTCACCTATCTCAAAAAAATGATTTTTGACGAAAAAATGAATTTTGTGGCAGTATAACCCATCATAACCTAGATTCATGAACAAAACACAAAGTATTTTTAAAAATTATATAAAAACCATCCATAAGAGTTTGATTAATAACCATTCAAATGTCCCATCAGACATATCTATAGATAGTTTATTTCACACTTGGTTCCACATTGTGAAAATCTAGGCCACATTCATAAGGATAGACGTACTCGTGTACCAACATAAACAATGATATATCCCACTCCATAACCACTAAGATCATATTTCTTGAGGCCATACTGGTCCCATTATGCTCAAATGGAGGAATTTAAGGATCTAAGATTTCTTTTGGGAGTCCGAATACTTATTTCAAAACTGCTGGGAAAAATAATATGAGATGAATAAGTTAATAACTAAATGATATGGTGAAACAAGGATATCACATGAACAATCCAAAACATGGAGTTGTAGTTTCCTTAGTAATTACAACCTCTAGTGTGGGTGTATCCTAAGTGTTCCTCTTAGTAAGAGATTCATCACATATAGAGATGTAAACCTTATCCACCAAAAAATACCATCTAGTGTAAATATTAAGATATAGGAATCCCTTAACATGTTTTGCATAAATTTTGGGATTTTATTTCTCTCAACATTAACAACCTCATTGGTTTGGAAGGTAGAGTAATCCTAAAATAGGAGACCCTAAAGAGAACAATCAGGGACTATCCAGTGTAGTCCAAGAGGCCCCACTCTTTCATATCCTCTAGTAGTCAACACATCCACCACCATAGGAGGAATAGATCTGTTCTACCATTATTAAAGTATTTGATATACATTACATGTAAACAAAGTTGTGGGTGTTTAGAATTTAAATTAAATAATTTAAAAAACAAATGGTTAAATAACAAAATTATATAGGATAATAATATTCTAAAACCACTATTTTTAGTTTTTAGAGTTTGTTTTGGGCCTCAAAAACCTCAATGTTTTTGAAGATCTCATCCATCGTGATGTTAGATTTGGACAACGTAACAAAATATGGCATAAAATGGGGTAAAAAGGTGTTTAATGATACAACAGTCATGCCTGAGTGTTGTAAATGAATTTAATTTTACTCTATTGACTATGTTATGAGGAATAACTATATTTTATAAAACCTCGACAATATATTTTATTATTTTAGCTATGGGGGTTTACTTCTCTCTTGGGATCTCCATATTTGCATCCATTTTATTTTCCTTTGATAATTAAGTGGAATGTGATCATATAGATAGTAGGAACTAATTTTTTAACATTTGTGTCCATACATATATATGTGAATTCAATCCTGAATTAACTTATATGGTCAACGTACTCACCAAAAATAATCTTCATGGATAGTGACTTATCCCTTATTGGCGTCGGATCATCAACGGTTAAGGATCGCGCCTTGTTACAAGCTATATTGGATTTGGGAGAGGGATGATAGAGCCATCACATTATTTCTTATAAATCATATATTTTTTGTATAAAACTCCCCATATTATCCATTAGATATTCTATTCTCATAATATCTCTCAAGATGAACCAAATAAAGTATTTGGAGGACTCATCCATTGTCATGGTTTCTTTTATTCTCTAAAAAAATCATATAAAGAAATTAGAAAATATTATAAGTTCAATAAATATCTCATTGATAAATTATTATCATTCCACATCCATGGAATAGTTGAGTTCCCCTTATAAAACTCCCTAGTCACTTAAATAATACACTCACTAAGAGATGGGAACTCTTGTGTGGGTGGCCAAGATTAACATGTCTACCTATCAGATGAAATTTTAAATAATTGTTTGGTTGGTTTTGACATAAAAGTCCAGGGGAGAATTTATATTTTCAATATGGTTTATTTTAATTTCACCCTTTGGAATCGACCATAGGACTTGAATAGTTGTGGTGGAAAGACTCTCTCACCAAATCTTGACATCCACGAGCTAAAAATCTTCTGTGAGGTCATTAGAATGATTCTCCTTTTTTTGTAAGGATGAACCAAACTCCCTTAACATCATCATTTTGTTGAGCCTCTCATATTATAAGCCATTAATTTTTTATAATCATTATATCTATCAACTTGTTTCTATCTTCTAGCATTGCTGTACTTGAGCATGTAGTTGGTAGGAGGCCATAGGTTGTTGTTGGTCAGATGATCCAAGAGAATCACTAGGAAATCCTCTCTTATAAAGATTCTAAGTGGCTCTTATCCATCTTTCATGGGACTCATCCATCATAATTATTATTACACAGGTTCCTAGTATCATATTTGAAGATTATGATACTGAAGGTTCAGAATATATTACTACTAGTTCAATATACTCATCCATCAGGGGGTAGTTTGATCATGGATTGAGTATTATCCTAGTCTATCATCCCTAAAAGTTATCTCTCGACCATTGTGTGTAATTAGTCTCCAAAATCTGTTAGAGGTTTCATCATCTAATTTTTCACATGTGGAATTGTCTGAAAATATTTAACGTCTGTAATCCTCAAAGATAATTTCACTTTCAATCTAAGATACAAATATAAAATCTCATAAATCTATTTTATATGACTGAATATCATATGAACCATTCTCATCATCCATTATTGTAAAAATGATTGGATTTCCATATGGATAGAACATAATATTTATGTTGAAACACAAGATATTGAAGTCTCTAACTATCTTTAGAGATGGTGGCATGATGAAAAAAACATCCTGGATGAATGATCATAATTTTACATATATTATTTTAACTTTTTTGAGGAGATATTAGTAATGGAAATGAGAATAAATATATCCCTATAACACCTAAAATATCCAATATAAAATAAAATTGTCCTTCTCATTTTATAGTTGTAGGAGGAACTAATATATCATAACTAACACCAGCATTGATAACCCTACAGTATTCCATTTCTCCAACCGGACTACTATAAAGATTGTTCTAGGATAGACCCCAATGTGTAAATCATGGATTGGAAGAATCTATCCAAAGATACTCTTAGAATTAAATTCCTCCTTCAAAGTCACAGGAGCGATTTTGGGGTTAACCTTATACCCCAACGCCACATATTGGCCCCTCTCTAGGTCTGTACAATACAAACCAGGGGTTACCCTCTTCAGAATTATGGGGTACCTATTCAAACATTTATATATCACATTTTTTCCATAAGAGACCATAAATATGTTCATCCAGACGTTGATTTTAATATAAATCATCAAATAGGGTCCCATCCCCAAGTATTTTCCATCCTCCTTCATTAAAGTAGGAGCTAGTGTGTCAATTCTCTTGGGATAATCCCATGAAATCTTGTTGGGAATAATTTCATTATATATATCACCTAATATTAAATTTTCTAAGATATTTTAAACATCCCATAAACCGATCTCTACTACCCCATGTTGCATCTAAAATGAGTTGGTTTATGGACTCATGTGGTGGAATAAATCATGAATGATGTTGATGTTCTTGTAAACAATTATTTATGAGTTACATTCTTACAATTATATCACTGCCAATTTTAGTTGAAATTTAAATAAAAAACATGTTTCGAATACCTAGTATACCCACATCACCTTTGGTTTCATTCCTCTAATAGAGAACATTTACCAATCTTGTATTCATCCCTTCAGCTGATATGTCATTGATTGAATGAAAATTAATGAAAAAAATTTCTTCATTGTCTTAGATGGGTAATATTGTTTTTTGGGTGAATCCTTGGAGTTGTGCATTATAAATTCTTGGGTGACCTCCCCCATGTCAATATATATTCTCCATAATGATATATTGGGGGCATTGATGTAATTTTATAAACTAAACAAATAGATCAATAGGTTGGAATCAGATCATAGAACCTCGACATTAGTCATCAATCCATAGCCGTAGTGTCGGAAGAATTATAATGAAAAGTATTCTCGGTGATGCTTTCATGTAATTTAACTAGGTAATACATGAACGGTTGACACTCATTGAGATACCCATCCTATATGTTTTAAACCAAAATGGTTGATTTGGGCTAGAGTAGCAGTTTTGGAGATAGTGAATGATGTGTGCACCATTAATTATTAAATAGAAGAAAAAATAATGATATTATTAGACCTAACAATGTGAGAAGATGTTCTGAATATGTTCTCCACATAAGTCGTCGAGTAAAAATTTCACAAAGGATTTCACCCTGGTCTAAGAGAACATCTATAATCTCCATGGTTGACACTCCTATATATCGTCTCAATAAGTGGTGCTTTATATAACTTTCACCAAGATTATTTTAATTAGGCATGAGTATGGGACTATTATGATTTATAAAACTAAGGTAATGGTTAATCATGCACATACCTTAATACAAATAGAAAATCTGGGAGAATATAGGGTCTAAAATATGTAGGGCTCACTCAAGTCACGTGGGTTTAGATAAGTTAGGTGGTCCCATAATTATATTCATGTTGTTTAGTGACTGTATTTATAGGAACCCATGTGATGTGCCTTGATGTGGGTGCTGAGGTCGAGTTCCAAGGTTTGAATAGTGAAGTGGACAAAACACATAATTAGGTACTCTTCATGTCGACGGAACCCAGTTTTAACAGGGGGATTGGAATTCCTTTTTTAATAAGAAAAGTAGAAGTATTTTTAAATCCAAGGGTTTTAGAGATAAGGTTCATAGTTCACCCAAGTCTATAAGCATATGCCTTGCCTATCGTGCCCAACTCTATGCGTTCACCCTTCCTGACGCACCCAAATCCATCATCATGAAGCACCAAAATGTTCATACCTTTCCCACATAACCCATGATCCTAAGACCTCATATTATATTATAAATAGGACCCGAGGGGTCCATATTTATAAATTTTGCAGAATATGAAGACATACCTGGAGCTCCCATCACTCCAGTCTCCAAACACTCATTTTGTAGCCTTTAATCCATTAAACAAGATGAAATAAAAATCTAATGAGAAACATTGTGCAACCCAAGGTTTTAGGACTCAAAAAAATTCATATAAGAAAACATTTCACCAATTTATTCAAATATATAGTTAAGGATCCTTATTTAGTAGCACAGGGTAGTTCTTTTCTCCCAAAGGAATCCATAGAAGTATCTTCCAACTAGAACTAGTCCTCCCTAAAGATTAATTATTTGGGTGAAATGTTAGGGTGAAGAAGAACCCACATTACTAATCTATATAGTATATCTAAATCTAACTCTATTTCTTTAATACCAATTCATGGCGAATTAGAATTAATACAGTTAATGCTAATGTATATTGAATAAAATAAAATTCAACCTAATCCCAAAGTATGGAGAAACTAGAATAATTGACATGGAACACTACTATAGAAAGGTTGAGATGGATCTCTTATAAATCGACTTGTGTGAAAGTAATTCATTCATTACAAAATTAGGGTATCATGCACACATAAATTCCAAGGGTCGAACATCCCTTCAGCAAATACTTCTACCTACGATCCTAAGTATCAAGGCCTCCTCCACATCCAATAGATATTTGTGATTAGTAAATTAATACCAATGTGAACCCCTCAAATCTTTTATTACATTAATAAAAGGAGGCTTAATAATTTTTATCCTTGATAGGTAAATTTTTTAATAGGATCATAATCATGGATTCCCCTTACAAAAAGGGTCTTTATCATTGTGATACTGAAGTGATTTATCTTATATTACTATGCTCATCTTGACTCATGATTCCATCCAATGATTCATATAGACGTGGGATCCTTCAATGATGTAAGCCCCAACCAATCAAATGTTGATGATTTCATCACTAAGAGTCATCAATGTTCTCAGAAAACCCATAGTATGGTAAAACATATCCATGTGTAATACCCACTCAATCTATCCCAATTCTCGTGAAACTCCATTGGCCTCCTTCTATGTGTAATCCCTAATAATGGCTGCATTGAGGGAAACCATCCATTCCCACTCAATGAAACATTACCTCATGATAAATCTACAATGCATAATCCATAAGATGTCTCCCTCATGTTTCCATATCCCCCGTGAGTCTATTCATTCATCACTACCCAGAAATCAAGTGGTAGGTAGTAGACACCCATAGTTGTTCCACCTCGCTAGGTGTAAGTCTCAATCAATAATTCCCTCATTAATTACATAATACATATAATTCATTAATGAGAAAAGTAGGCATGTCCTAATGTTTAATCCCCATCTTATCTTCATGGATCCTTATCCTCTATAAAATCCCCCTCAAAATACCATATATATTATGATCCATATTCCATCAATGGTATATATTCCTATATAATCATATAATTTTAACATAAATATGTAATGTATACTCAATTAACTATATTTTACCAATTTAGGACACCAACATCCTAGTCACATGATGTAAAACTATGTGAAAACGTATTTATCACATTATGTTAAACTGCATGACACAGTCTTGTCCCAAAACCCAAAAAATTTCACCGAGAACATTAGGGGATTTGATTCGAGTTAGTTATGATATATAAGAAGCCTCGTCAAGGTTCATAAACAATATAAATGTATCTTACGTCCTTCTTCACAAGGAGAGATTCCTTATGAACTCAAACTTCCTTTAACTAGGGCCCTATTTCCAAAGAACCTTCCTCATTAATGATTATTCTCGATGAACCATGCTTTGATATATGGGATATATCCCCATTAAGTAAACCAAATACTTGTATCATTGTGCCATATTGCATGTGAAATGAACCCATTCTCATTAGGTTATATTATCATTGAGGACATCCACCAATGGATTCCAATTTTTAAGTCCCATATGATCTATTACTATGAATATTCCTCATAATAGTCCATTATTCATGAATTTAAATTTCTTAAAAGTGGTTATTATCACATTATTTGTATGAGGTATGATGTTTCCCTTTAGGTAGAACAAAATTATATACATTCTCAATACATTCACAAGGACGCATTGGAATCTCGTGTTATAGACCTAATCCTAACACCATACATTCTTAATACCTTTATGGATATCATCACCATATATAATTCCCATATGTGTGGATTTCATCCATAGTATATTAACCAAATAATCACTATTTTATGTGAGAAATATTGATAGGGTACTTAAGTCAAATGGTATCATTGACATAGAACCTCTGATACATGCAGATGTTTATATCAACAGAGAGCCTCAAAAGCATAAAAAATATTCAAATCAATACATGTTAGTGTTAAATTACCAACATAAGGGTAACTATTCCCATAATAGTATTTGTGAAGAATTATTAAACATATATTTAATCATTAAGAGAGTCCTATATTAGGCAACTATTCCCCATTAAATGTTGTGGATGATCCTGACTTTCCATCCTCTCAAACAACATATATTCGAAGGTATCACTAGAAGTGTACTAATGACCACCAAAGTTTTCGAATTAGGACTGAAATAACACATAAAAATCTCAACATATATTTGTTGGGGTGTTTTTTAGAAATACAAAATGATTAAAATTGAGGGAGTAATTGATATAGCACTTAGTTTTCCTTTAAGTGACGAAGAAAAGAGTTTCTATGTCAAATATTTGAATACCAATGAATATATCAAACTCAAATATATCTATGTAAGGTATGTGTATATGTATCACATTTATCTTATAATATAATATTATTTATTTGTTAAAAAATATTATGAAAAATATGAGATAATGAATTCAATAAACAATTTTTATGATCTAACAGTACTATAACATGTTTTCATAAATATACAACGAAGAAATTTTTTTATCCATGATAATTGTTTTTATCCAATTGATTCTTAAAATATGTAAAATTGATATTCCACTCCAATAACTGGAATATTTAAAGTAATGAAGTCATTTTTAAGAAGAAAATTCTCAAACAACATAGAAAGTCGTATTCATTTTTCAAATAATGTTTCATTTTTAAATTATTCCCAATAAAAAAATAATAGATATTTTCTAAAGAAAAAAATAATTTGTATCTTAGTATTATATTCTGAGGATAATATATTTTTTAAGAGGGTAATGAGAGTGTGTTTGGAATAACAGAAGTTCAAATTTTACAAATAAAATATTATTCTAATAAAATTAGGACATGAATGTAACTTTTTATCCTAAAAATTATTTGGGAATATTGGTAATTTAAATAGATATATTATATAACAAAATATTTTATGGGAATTGTTTATGGAAGGTGTTCCATGAAATATGATGATAAACAAAGCAATAATTATATTTAGAAAATAGAAGTTATTAACTTTATAAAATTTGATGTTGAGAAGTTAAGGAGTTGGAATATGTTCAAGGAGTTAAAAATTAGGTATATCATTCCAAAATATTTCCATTATTTAAACTATATTTCTTTATATATGTTAATATATAAATAGTTTTTTGGGAGGTTTTATATTGTTTCAATGTAGATATGTGATGGTAATTACTTTAACATGTAATGAGTTTAACAAAACCCATGTAAGTATTCAAAATAGAAGTCTTGTTTAGTGATCTATCATATATGATATGTAATGTAGGTTATTATGTATTGTTTTCTAAATTATTCCTAGATTAATTTGAATATATAAATTGTATCATTTTTAAAAAAAGTTAATCTTCACTTTTTCATTCTTTCATGTTGGTTGTATTTTTTTTTTTGATGTTAAATGATAATTATCCCCTAAAAAAATGTTTTCGAGATATCCTTAATCATATATCATCATAACGAATTATAGGTTAGGATGATATGTTAATATTATTTTGAGTATGACCTTGTACATGAAATAAATTTTTTTATACAATATAAAAATAACTGGAACATAATATAATTAGTGAAGACATATTATCTCGACTAACCAACAAAAGTATATCACATGGAATTTTATATGGTTGTTAATATAATTAGATGGTGTTTGATTATTATGAATACTCATTACATTGGATTATCATGATACCTAGGATGAGAAATTTCATACATTAATAGTTTTCTTACAAAATCCATTATGGTTGGTAATCTGAGGGTTTTTTGGTATGTTTTTGATCAGGTCATCGGTTATAGATCTACTAATATTGGATTTTCTTTCACTCATATGATGAGTAATGACATATTATCTCTTGATTTCATTACACTAGGGTAATTCATGGGAATTTTTATTTGAGTGACATGTGATGATCTAAAGTACTAGGTTGAATAATATGTTTTTTAATCATTCAAATTTTTCATTCGATTTTAGAGAATCGTGGAAATATGAGTTAGCATACAATACATTGACATGTCCCATGTATAATGAGATATTGATGAAAAGGATAAATGGATTATATAGTTATACATACAATTTAATTGATATGTATTTAAGAGTTCATGTTCATAGAAAGATATTAATACATTTGATCAACATCACAACAAAGCTCTTTGTAGCTTGAGTACCACTGATGTTGTGCTATAACACACTCTTTTATTAAATCTATAAAATCATGAGTTGATTTTTTTTCAATGATATGTTGTCCAATAAGATTATAAAATTATTATTTATAATAAAGATTAAATTTTTTCGATGTTATTTTAAAAAATTGAATAGGGTTTTATAAACCATATCCAAAAAGAGTTTGGATGGATTTATAGAGTTTTAATGTTTTTCATAAAGTCCTTATGAAAATTTGGTGAAATTTTTATCTATCAGATCCAGGAATTTTGGGCTAGGATGTTTGATAATTATTATCATATTGAGGGATTTTGTGGTCAAGAGAGACAGAGAAAACATTGATCACTATATTAAGGGATTCTAGGGGATTGGAAGATAGAGTTGATACCAATACATCATATCGAGGAATTAACTAGTAAAGAATGATTGACCTTATAGTAGGTACTGAAAACATTGTATATCTTTAGTCATTATTCTCTGACTACCATAACTCTTAAGGTTAAGATTAAAATCATTTATAAGCCTGTAACCCTTTATTGCCATTAAATTATTTTATATTACTTATTTCTAAAAGTTATGTTTTCCTTTGTGCATGTATTATAATGTTAGTCTTTATATTTATATTTCTAAACAAACTGTTTTATCAGGTAGATTGTGATATTGATAAATAGTGTTTATTTAATCGAATGGTATCTTAATCTGATTGTATAAAAATTATCATCAAACAAAGTTTGAGACCATTCATTTTATACTTAATAGCTATTTTTTATTTTAGATTATTTTTTGACAACAATTCTATGCCTATTTAATTTCATTTTTAACACTTTCGATACAAAAATGAGTATCAAACCTGGTCCCACTATTTATACATTTTGTGTATTTACGTGTTCTATCCACTGTATGTTTTTAACGTTTTTTTATAACCTTCTTGTTTGAAAATTTTCTTACACTAATGTTTTTGTAAAAAAAAATAGTTTCTATTATTTTTAATATAGAGAGAGTTAATTTTGAAACATTATAAAATCTTAATGCCAATAAACCTCCTCTTTTTTAGGGTAATGATTATAATTACGGGAGATATAGGATATAAAAAAATGTTATAAATACAAGATTTGATAAATTTGTAATTATTATTGGTAATTAAAATATACCTAAAAAAGAAGTTACTAATTTCACTCATCAGGAGAAACAAAAATATCAACTAAATTATAGAGTATGTAAGAGTCTATATTGTTCAGTGACAAGGAATATGTATAGACAAATTCCTTCATGTGAAGTTACTAATAACATTTTATGAAATTTATAATTCATTCACATCAGAACATCTAATTTTTGTCAAATTAGAAGAGTTATGATGATAATAGACTATCAACATTATTATTTTATTCCTGGAGAATCAGTAGAAGAAATGCATAAAATATTTATGACTATTATCAATAGTTTTAATTATCTTGGAAAAAAGAATCTTACATATGGAATTATAGTTTTTAATTTAATAAAGATAATTCCCAGTGAATGGGAAAGCAAATGGAAAACCTTTTATAATTCAATAAAGATTTCTAATCTCACTTAAGATGAACTTATTAGTACCCCCATGGAATCTGAAGGTATATTGAAAAGAGATGTTGAAAAGATGAAAAATAGGGATGGTGGTGTAGAATTTGCAACCACTTCTACCATTCCTACTAAAGTTCTTTCAAGTTATAAAGTTATGAATTATTCGAAGAAAAATAAAGATATTAAGGAATCAGATTCTAGTTCATCATAACCTAATAAAAATGATTTGGAAAATATTTCTATAAATTTGAATAAAATGTTTCTAATGAAATAATTTCAGTATAGATAAAAGAAAATTCATATGGATAAGAATGATTAGAAAGATCTACTGAAGTTATTTTTTATGAATGCTTGAAGTAAATATACATTCAAACTGATTATCCAAAGCTAAAAATAAACAATAATACGAAAATAAAATTATATATAAATGAAAAATAAGTATTATAATAATAATAATAATAATAATAATAATTAATGCTTATAAAAAATTAGGTGAATGTAGATGAGATATTAATTAGGTAATTATTTTGACAATGATATTTCCAGAGAGAAGAAAATTATCTTTTTTATTAAATAACTATGTTATATAATTATCTTATGGAAAAGGTAAATTGGAGAGTCCCTTAGCAATCATGCTTTTTATAAAAACTATCCTAATGTTATTGTGGATAATAATTATAAATATTTAGATCAATAATATTCCTCATATAATGTGGATATTAATTTACCTAGTTATGAACAAGTATCTGGGTTTTCTAAACTTCCCAAAAATGTAAATTGTAAAATTTCTAAAGAACATGATAATGAAAAAACAAAACATATTATGGTTGATTCAAGACTTACTATATTAACTAATTAAATATATAATATTTTTAAATATCATGATAAAAATAATTTTTTAAAATAAAGACTTTCTAAGGAATTTTAATAGTCGATTTCTAAGAAAAAATTTTATAATCTTATATTGTGAAACTCAGTTCATAAACTATTACTAATAATGAAAAAAAATTATTTGTTAAAACAAAATCATAAATTTATAGTTTAAATAAACTAATATTTATGTTTAGTTCTAGGATGTAAAACATTTATAAGATTTATAAAAAAATAGACCTTGAAGTGATAACCCCAGAATGGGTTTTACTAATAATAAACCTGATTTTAGTAAAAACTATTTTATTCCAAAAATGTTCTCTATTTTTTACAAAATTTCAAAGTGGTGAACATCACAAAAATAAATGATTTAATAATGAAGTTCAAACTTTAGGATTTCATAATTACTTATTTTCTAAAAAAATGACATTTAATCAACGAAATAAGGTAAAAAAATCGGCTACCTAAAGTCTTATTTTAGGATAATACCAGACCCAAGATGTTTTGGGTTTTGAAAAACTAATTTCTTCGTTTTTAAGAAAATAGATATTGTACCAACAACAAAAAAGAATTGTACATGGATTTTCTTTTTTCCAAAACATGACTAGAATAAAAATATTTTATTAAGTATATTATCAAGGTGAAAGGATCTAATGTAACTTATAAAGATATTTCTTATTGAGAAATCATTGGTATGAGACATTTTTATTATTGGAAAACACTTAATTTCAAATGTTTTATTATTTTTTTGGAATAGAGAACAATCATATAAGTACATGTAAATTATATGACGTGGGTTATCTTTAACCATCATCAATGAAAAAATTATTGTTATTAGTTCAAAAGATGAATTTATTCATTCTTCCAATCATCATGAGAATGTTTACACCTTAAACATAGAATAGCTTTGGATCCAAGACGTACATTTTCTTAGTGAAATGGAATATAACTCTTCTTTGTGGAATAAATTATTAGTAAACTATAACCTTAGAACATTAGCTCAGTTATCTATAAAAGGTATTGTAAATTATATATGAGAACTTATGTTTGAAACTTCTGATGTGTGTGATCTTATTCAATATGGTAAGAAACATAAGTCAAGTTTTAAATATATTAGTGAATTATAAAAATTTTGATAATTTCTAGTTAGTGCACATGGACTTATTTGTTTATATTCAAACTGGATGAATTGGTGGAAAATACATTATATATATTTTAGGTGATTGTTACACTACATAAACATCGGCATATTTCCTTGTATGAAAATATGAATCCATTATTTATTATAAAACATTTATAGCCAAATATAAAAATGACAAAAACTAGTCCTTGATAATTATTCATAGTTATCATGGTGGAGTGTTTTTAAATTCTTATATTGAAACATTTAAAATTAAAATAGTTATTGTACACAACCTTTTTACTCATAAAACTCCATAGAAAAATGATGTAGTTGAAAGAAAAAATAGTGTTGTTTAGGAGATTACCAAAACCATGATTAGTGAAAACATAGTTTCTAATAATTTTTCTGATGAAGAAGATAGTACTTCCTATTTTACTATAAACTATTTTTTAATTGGACTTTTTGTTAACTAACTCATTATGGGTTTTTCATAAGAAAACACCAAAACATTCCCACTACAAATTATTTGGATTCAAAGTATTCATTATAAATACTAAAGATAACTTACATAAATTTGATCCAAAATATCCACAACTAGTAAGGTTAATAGAGTTTTTAATTAAAATTGATGTAATTTTCAACAAATATGACATGTTAACTTTTATGAAACTTATCCATTTGTTCTAAAACATCCAAAACCAACATTCTCAGATGTTATTTCTAAAAAATATTTTAAACCAATACTAAAATGTTTTTCTCTTAAGAAAATAACTCATGAATATTTTTCTGAAGTCATTCCTCAAGAATATTTCTTACCTATTCTTCAAGAAAAAACTTTTGAAAACCCTAGAAGTTAGTTGTTCCTTAGGAATCATACTTGTGATAACATCCATGGTGATGTAGGAAAACTAGTTAGAACTAGAAATTATTTGAGATATAATATTAAATATATTGATTTATTATCTCAATTAGATCTTAATAATCCTGATGATCTTTTAGGTGATGTGGATTGGATAAAAATTATTCAATATGAGATTGATTATTTTAAAATGAACACAGATTGGAATTTGGTTGAATGACATAAAAAAACTATTATAATTTAAGTAAAATGGGGTTTCAGAATAAATGTGATGAAAATGGAATAATAGTTAGATATAATGATAAATTTTTTTCTAAAGGATATAATCAACAAGAGAGGATATATTTTGATGAAATATATTCTTTGGTTGTAATACTCGATGTTTTTTGAATACTTATACCTTATACATAATTCTTAAATTCTAAACAATTTGAACTAGATGTGAAATATTATTTACTTAATAAATAGGTTTAAGAGAAATTTTATATAGAATAAATCCCTGGTTTAAAAAATAAGTATATCCATAACATGTTTACAAACATTTCAAGGCACTATATAGACTTAAACAAGCCCCTAGATCTTAGTGTGATAGGTTAACGAGATTTTTTTATAAAACAATTTTTTAACAGAGATGTTGAACAGACACTTTTTATAAAACAATTTAATAAAAATTATTATTGTAAAAATATATATTGATGACATTATATTTGGTTCAACTCAAAAATATTAAGCATATTCCTCTCTAGATATTATAAAATCTGAGTTTGAAATGACTTTGAAGGGTGGGTTAGCATACTTTGTAGGATTTAAAATTTAACAAAAACAAGAAGGAACATTTACATCTAAACATAAGTATATAAAATATCATCTTAATAAATTCAGGTATGAAAACACTAAAATTATTCATACTTCTATCGAAACCTATAATAATTTAGATCTTTGATGAATCCTAGAAACTAGCTGATCAAAAGATATTTAGAGTTATGATTGGAATATTACATTAATTACTAGCTAGTCACCCAGAATTAATGTTGTTACTATGCTTGTGTTTTAGATATCAGTCCAATCCAAACTTATTCCATGGTAAATCTGTAAATTAATTTTTTAAAATTTTAAGGAAACCATAGATTTAGTATTATTCTTCTCTTTTTGAAATTATATTGAATTAAAAATAAATTGATATATAACATCAGTGGGTGTAGAAAATATAGGAAAAGTATATCTGAAACATGTCATTTTTTAGGAGAAGTATTAATCTCTTTATGTTGTAAGAAACAACACTCAGTAGAACACTCTACTACTAAATCTAGATAAAAGGAATCTTGTTGTTATTGTTCTCATGTTTCATGAATGCAACTCACACTCACATAATATTGCATGATTTTTACAAAAACTCAAATATTGTGTGATAATACAACCACCATTTCCAGAAGTAAAAAAGCCAACACATCACTCACTATATAATAATATATAGAAGACACATAATTATTATTAGGACCACACATTTAAAAGAGATATACTTTTACTATTCATTACAATGTAAGAACAACTGGATGATACTTTTACAAAAACCACTTAGTTTCTATAGACTTAAATATATTAAAAAGAATCCATGAGTGATAAATGTTATCTTATTATACATATATATAACTTATTTACCAATATCAAAACATTAATGAACTCATTTTCATAGATGAGTACATATTTTATGGTTTTTATAAAACCTTTTTTACTAAAACTATAAGTTTCCTTAAAAAATTTATTTTCTAACCATCTTTTATTTTAAGAATTCTAAAAAAATAACTGTAATGAATTATTTGGTTTCAAAAACCATTATAGAATTTCCAAAATAGGCATCTCATACAATGAATTATAGACCCAAAATTTTTTCTGAAATATTATTCAAAGTCATAATTCATCAGAATGAAAAAAAATATAAAAAATTATCTAGACAATGGTTTTGTAATAAAAATAATTTTGTAACTAAAAAAATCTGAACTCAAAGTTTTATAAAAAAAATCTAGATAATTATTTTATTCTAAAATTTATTTTAATCAATTTTAATTAAAATAAACCAAATATAATTAGTTACTCATTCCAAAGAAAAAAATTACTCTAAATGGTACATTTATATTCTTCTTTATGTTTTTGAACATATTTATTACATTATTTTAACATTATTATTGTATTTGTTTTTTTTGTTTTTAATGATTTATTTTTCTTCAAAACCTTAAAGTTTTTTCTAATCATAATGGTTCTCAATATGAAAATATTTTCATTAGATATTTGAGAGTTCAAAATTATATTAAAAAATATTCAATAAAATCACAAATGCCAGATCAATTAGAGTTTCAATATGATCCTTTGAAATTTTTTAGAATATGAACTGGAATTTATCAAATCTATATAAATGTGGGACATCTTGTGTCCCATATTATATTTCAGAAATTTTTCTACCAACTCTCGCCACTCCTTTAACAGCTTAGTATAAACTTCTGGAATTCATCTGACCACCAACATCACTCTCCATATGATGGATGCTAAGGAATATTTCATGAAAAAATATGTAGTTAGAGAATTAATTTTCCAGATATATCGGTTTGAAAATTATGATTCTATTGTTACAAAGATAATTTATTTTAATGATAATAAAATGTTCATTCAGAAAAACCTGACTAAGATTTTGATTCATATTACCCTAAATGTTTCTGATATATTTTTTAATCTATTTGGTTTTTATTTGAAGGTCCTAAAAATGATGTTTATTTTAATCGATTTTCAAAGAATTATATTATTTCTTTCAAATGATAAGAAGGTTTAGTTGTTGTTTCTTGTTAGGGTGAATCTAATCTAACCTCATATATTACCTTATAAGCTTATAAAATTTGAAAAATTTGAAGTCATGGGCTTCTTTGTTCCTATCTTATTAGAAAGTTATAATGGTTTCTCACTTATCATCAGATGAAATAATTATCACATTATATATTCATGGATACCTTATACCAAGAGAGGGTGATAAAGAAACCCTAAAAGTTTTAGATTTATTTTTTTGAACATTTAATGAATCTTTGGATAATATATTTGGTCACATTTTTCTTCATGATAGTGGAATAAATTAATAAAGGTTCATTGTAATAAAATATCATTGTGTTTACTTCATTCATAAAAATGTTTCTTCAGAAATATATAGAACTCTTTAAGGTTTATAATAATACTTACCCAATGAGAGAAAATGATCTTTGATTGTAGAAGAAAAAAGTTCAATAATGAAATAATTTATGATTTTAAGATGAAAAAGTATCTTGATAAGGTTGATAGAAAGGTGTCTGAATCTCAACCATCCATGAAATTTGATGATTTTAAAGGAAAAAAATGAGAGTTTGAAGCTTCTCTTCCAAGGAATCATAATAAATAAAAGAAAAGTTTTGATAATAAATTCAATTAATTCATAGAAAAAATATAAAAAAAGAAACTTGGGGATCCTTTTTTGGGCTTGGTAAGGCTGATCTCAATTCCTTGAAAATCTAGATAGTCTATTAATTAAAAGAATATGAGAAAATAAAGAAACCAAAAAAGAGATTATTGGAAAAAAAAATTAGAAATCTATTTGATTAGTGTAGAAAGTGAATCTGAAAGTCCAATGATATTAGTATCTTTATTATCAGTTATGAAGATATCCCTTCGGGCTAAAAGTGTTCCTCATACTAAGAAGATCATTCCAAATTATAGAATTGAGTTTGTTAAAAAAAATTATACCTATGGAAGATAAATGAAAGGGTAATGAAGTTTCTAAATAATTATAATTGAAAACCAACTATTACTAAATAAGGATGGCAAGGAGTACTCAAAAAAATAAGGTAGTTACAAAAAAATGAAATGAAGAAGAAAGAGAGAAATAAGAAGAAACAATTGGGATGAATTTGTAGAAATAAAACAAGAGGAAGAATTAAAATAAGATATAAAAGAGTAGGAGAAGATAGTAGAAGAAAATAATGATGATTAAACCAATACTGTTAAAGATTCAAAAGAAAATAAAACATTAAACTCAACATAATCCTCCATACTATTACCTTCTCAATCAAATAATGATGCATAATTAGAAGGGTCTCAAGAAAAAAAACATCATTATAAAAGTAATTAAATTTTTCCTCAAAGGGATAATAATAATACCAACAACACCAAATGAATGTTTCTGAAAAATATGAATTAGATAAGTATGTGAGCATAATAAAACATTCTAAATATTCTAATTTGTATAGGAAATTAAAATAAAAAATTTTAGGGGAAAACAAACCTAATGTGAGATCCTCTAAACAAATAGATCTTAATGTTTCTTCATTGTCATCAAATTTAAAAGAAACAGTTTCACAGAAAAGTTTTGATTTCATTTTAAAAACATTTAGAAGGCTATGTGACTCTATTCATTAGATTAAAAACAAAAAATTGATATAAAAATTGATTTAGAATAGTTTAAATGAGAGTTTGGATTCATTAAATGTTATTACTGAATCAGTAGTCCATATTGAGGAAAATTGAAAAAGTTTTGAAGAAAATAATAATAATCAAAAAAATATCCTAAAATAAAATGATTATGTGGTCAAATGAAGTTTACAGTGATCTCAAGGACAATTATGACCAACTCATGTAATTAATGAAACTATCTCTATAAATGGATGATTCTTTTGAAAAGATTTAATTACATGTATCTGACTATGTGATTTTTTTGGAGGAGTTTAGGGATATGATAGATGAATTGATTGAGGAAGTAAATGTTCTCAAAGAAGAGGTGCAAAATTTGGTTTTGGAGAATAGTAGACTAATAACATGTGAAGATAATATTTTTCTGGTCTACAAAAAAACTAAAATATCACTAAGGATGTTGAAATGGTTATATCATAAGTTCAAAATAAATTTGTGATAAATGACCAGATTTTAAATCAACAATATTTAGTTACAAAGGCTCATATATCTCATAAAAAGTTTAGGAAGATGAAGTAAATTGAGAAAAAGTTTATGAATAAATATTAAACATTTTCCTTTCTATCTTTTTCTATACTCTTTTCAAACATTTTGAATTGTTATTGAATGTGAAAAATTTTCATCCAAATATATTGTTTTTTAATGAATCTAATTACTTTTGGATGTATTTTAATTATTCTATTTCAATAATGAATATTTAATTCATTTACTATTGTTTATTATATTGTTTCATTTTTAAAATTTTAGATGATATTCTTTAACAATAATTTTTGTAAAATCAAAAACCCGAAGAAGGTTCTGAAAAATTCATAAATGGAGAAGAAATTTAAAAAGGGAAAAGATTACGGGGATAAAATATTCGACAAGTTTCAAGAGATAAGTTTTAAGGGGGAGAATTGTAAAAGAGGGGTAAAACATTAATAAATAATTTTAATAAGAGGGAGAACCCAATTTTATAATAATTTTAATCAAATTTTATATAAATTATAAACTCAGGGGGTGTTAAGATATGAAGTATATCTCTAATAATATTAATAGTAAAAAAAGGTTATAAATGTTCCAAAGTAATTATTTTCAATTCAGTATTTTGTTTTGTTCTTTTAATAAATGGGGAGATTGTTGATTGAAAGGTTTTACTTTATTACATTCTATTCTTTTTGTTTTGTAAATAAAAAACACATTCTTAAATATATGTCCACTAACTTTTATATTTCCCTAGTATTTTAGTATTTTTTTTGAATATAAATTACAATATACCGAATATATAAATAGTTTGAATATATAAAAAATATAAAATTTTATTATTAAATCCATTCCATTAGATTGAACGTGCACCCAATTAATGAGACTCACTTCTGTTCTGTCGAGTGGATAGATTTATGTATTTTCTATCAGAATAAAGAAAGTCATAACCATTTAAATGAAATTGGTACCCACACATTGGTCTTGCCATCATTCAGTTTATCTGATTGAAAAATAATGAAGTCTGTCATACAATCCAAATCATATACTAAAATTGTATATATATATATATATATATATTATCATCTGTAATAAAAAATAACATATTAATGGTAATAAACAAAACAACATTATACATTTAGCTAATCTAGATCACTATGAGAGGTCAATTGAATGTCTTCTGAGGTCATTGAAACTAAATCATAAATATGATTGTTGGTATATTTCCTATAAGTATAATGTCATTTATAGATTTGGTATATGATAAATTTTCAACTAAAATCATTTAAAGATTAATCTGTGTGATCTCCCCATTTGTAGTCTTTGTAACTCTTTAGAGAGTATAAGTTCTAAGGAATCTTTTTAAGGATAGAAATTCCTTTAGAACTATTTTATTTTTTAATAACTTGTTTATTCATTGAATTTATTATGGACTTATATGGATATAAATTTGGAGATGAATCTAATACATAAAATCAAGGGCTTTATAGGCTAGGAAGAAATATACTGATCATCATGTTGAGGGATTTCATGGTAAATAAATACAGAATAGACATTGATCACCATATTGAGGGATTCTATGGGATTGGAAAATAGAGGTAATATTGATCCATTAGATTGAGGTCTTTACTAGTAATAAAAGAAACATCTTACAGTAGCTAATAAAAATTGCGGATATCTTTATCCATGATTCTCTGACTTCCTTAACTATAAGTTTAAATGATTTAAATATTTTATAAGATTGTAAGTCATTCTTACTATTAAAATATTTTGTATTAATTGTTTTTAAAAATTATATTATCCATTATGGCTGTATTAGAATGTTAATATTTATACTTACCTTTTCGAACAAATTATTTCGTCAAACTGAGTATGATACTAATGAATAGTATTACATTAATCAGAAAATATCTGAATCTGATTGTAAGACTCTAGTCATCAGATGTAGTCCGAGTTCGATCATCTTATATAAAGCAGTATTGCCTTTTTTAGTTTAATTTTTAAACTACAGTCCACACCTCCCCCTTATTTTATTTCATATTAAACTCTTTCGATCCAACACACATATAATTTTATTTATTATTTTTCGAATGTTTTATTAATATTAATGGGGATTGAATTAGAATTATATTTTTATCCATGTTCAGAACATATAAATCAACTATAATTACCAAATACTACACTCTTATTTTAATATCTTCAAGACCTCTTACTTAGAATGTAATGGATCTATTTTTTGGATGGACAACCACTCATGATGAATTGAGATATCCAATGTGTAAGGAAGAAAACAATTAATGAGGAATGACATAATTAAACGTTTTTCGATCACATAATGCATCTATGAAATACATTTCTCCAATTATGTAGGTAATAATAAATATACATGGATCTTAATATTTTTTTGGAATTTTTTGTGTGATTAATGCTGAGACATTCCTCAATAAATATACTCTTTAATTACCATGATGTTTCCTTCTGTTAATGTGCAACTACATAAGGGACACATCATATTTATGAATTTTTTTAATGGATTCAAGAAATATTATATTAATTTAAAATATATTAATGGTATAAAATATTTCTTTTTTAATTTCGCAATAATTAATTTTCTTTGACTTCGCTATTCTTAAATTAGTTGGTAATTTAATGTTTTATTTTTCTTATTTCTATTGGTTTTCAAATTATTATTTTTATTTCCTCTCAAAATATTAAGATATTTATTATTTCTAATCCTAAATGGTTGCACTAGGCTATTTAGAATCATGTTTCATGATTGGGTAAATTTCATTACTACACCTATATTTCATTATACTCAAATTTATTTTTAAAAAGAGGAATGGGATGCACTTGTAATTTTAATAGATTTTTTATTTATCATTTTAATTATTCTTCTAAGATGTATTTTTTCATCTCATTTATTAAGTATTCAATGATTGAATCAGGTTGATTTCATTTTTTTGGTGGCGAACATCGGTTACTCTTGAAACTTATTTTATTAAAACAATAGTGTTTGGAGGTTTGGTTAATTATTTGTTTATTTTAAGGTTTATTATAATGTTATAGGTTGGTTATATTAATTTTAGAATAGTGTTATATCTTGATTTTATTGATTTCTAAACCCATACCAATCTTGAGAATTACCTCTCTGCCCTAGGTTGTACATTCAAAATTTAATTCATTGATAATAATTTGCTTAAAAATTAGTTTCTAGAACATGATACTATTATTTATTATAATGATTTTGAGAAGAATAAGGACCCCATAACTTTACTATAATGAGATAATCACCTCATTTATTAATATTTATCTACCTACCCAAATTGGTTGACTCCTCGGGTTTAGGTTCAAGTAAATATGTTTTATTAGATCATAACTCAAAAATTCATAAGGTCTTAATACCTCCTATAAAAAATTATAGATAATTTTGAGATATCATCTAAATTAATCCATTGAATTGAGTTAGTGATTTTTCAATAAATGATCCTTGAGAATATGTATCTAGAAAAATCATATCTCTATCAAACTACCCTAGGTAGAACAAAACTAAAAATTTATTCTTTTTTATGTAACATACTTTCCTATATTGAGATAAACCCACATTATTTTTTTTGATTTATCTTGTGAAAGTTCTTTCTATAAGATATGTTTCATTTAATTTCTATGTTGATATAATATTTTAGTTTAATGGTTTCTTTAAAAGTTTTTTTGTATAAAATGAATAAATGGATACTCATGCAATAATTTTTGGGAAGATTTGGGCTTCCCAATTTGAAATGGGCCCTGATGGGAGTATTGGATGTGTCAGGATATGTACGAGTTGTAAAGACCTTGAGCCTAGTATCTCATATTTAGTGGTTAATTTATTACATTAGCATAATATATAATTGAATTCATCACAAATGACTGAATAGTTTAGTATTCTTGGTAACTATATACATTCTTCAAATTCTTAGTACAATTGAAAACATAAAATATGAAAAAAAAAATTAGAAAACCATATTTATGTTTAGCATATTCTTACATATCTATCACAAAACACTTTTGGTATCCTAGTGAATGTAAAACATAATAAAAGGGTGATAACTAATTCTTAGTAAAGGTATGCACAAAATGAAAGGCATAATTTATAAATAGGGCATAATAAATATGGTAAGCTAAATAACAGAAACAGGTTTCATTCAATCAATTATTCAGTATAATATGGAATGAATAAATAGTGATCATGTAATCTCATATAAATAATCACGTGATATGGGAAGATAACTATGGATATTTTAACTATTCAAATAAGGACGTGGATCCTCAATAACTAATTTTATTATAATTTAATTAAAAATTTCATATATCTAAAACATCCTATCAATTCACCGATCCAATACATCTATACTATCAAGGCCTCATTCTAAAACATCATATGTAAATGGTTAAGGCCTCTTACAAATACCCAAGCTTGTTTCTTTCGTGAGACAAATCAATGCGTCAAGATGATATAAATGTCCCCATCTACCATTTATTAGATATAATTCTATCCTTATATGAATGATTTGAAACAAAATCAACATAAATGTTCTCATTAAAAATATATCATATGAAAAGTTAGTACTTACAACAGTCAATAAATAAAATCATATATCATCCAGAGTAATATTTTGAATGGTAATAAAATTCTAGACCCAAAGTAAAACTGATAATAAACCATCTTAATAAAGAATAATTATGATTTCAATACAATATATCCCTATTCTATGATATGTAAAATAAAGGGTGGATGTCTTTAATAAATATAAATACCATTAAAAAATTTAAAAACATTCATGAGGAAAATAACCATTTCCATCCATCCAACATTAACTTTTTATTATTATTTCAAGATGGGAAAATCCCTATACAGAACAAACCTAAGGACGTCTAAAGTATTGGAGACCCAATGCATCTGCCCTAACAATGTTACCACATGCATGTGGAAGAGACCCCAGCCTGGAAAACAAAAAATTGCGATCACCATTAGTAATTCCTAAGGCGAGGAAGTAAGCCACCATGTTCCCCTCGCGCCATGTGTGACTAATAATCACTTGTGGATCCAATATTTTTAAAAATAAATGGTTTGAAAAATATATTGAAGATAATTTTATTTTAAAATAACCTTTTTAATATATAACTTAATATTTTAAACATTGAGTGGCTATGATGGTGGGAAATTCCAATCAAACTGTATATGTTAAAACAATGATTACTTTCACATTTTTTTGTAAAATCCAAATAGGCCTTTTTTAAAAATGATATGAAGATTTATTTAAATAAAATTTAGAATTAAATCATAGTTATAAATTTATTTAATAAATAAAATCTACAAAATTAAAAACATTTTTTAATTAATTTTAGAAAACATATATTTTGATAAAAAATGATTTTCTAGCAAGGTGAAGAATAATTTAATATATTCTTAAAACATTTTTTCAAAAAAAATATGTACCAAATAGAAGAATGAAGGTAATATTACATGGAAAATTAATTGAATAAAAAGAAGATATTAAAATAGATTTATTTTAATAAATTATTAATAATCCCCCTAAGGGAGAATTAAACATAAACGATCTCAAATAATGATGAGATTGTGAAATGTAGCCTTAACACTTCGGAAACATTTGTATTCTAAGCCCCATGAAATGAATACCTTTAAAAACCATGAAGATAATTATATTAATTATATTAAATATAAAAATTGGTATTATATATAACACACGATGGAATAAATATATAATACAATATATGACTCACAAAAGTAAAAGTGAGGCAATGAACCCTTACCTCATACTCGACTTCCTTTGCATGTGTTTGAACCTGCTGTATAATAAATCTTCATTTATTATACATGTTTTATAAGACCATAATTTTATATTTCATACCATATATGATTTAATTATATATTTTTATTACCTTTTTATTAATAATTCCTCATTACAATCATTATTTTTGGTAATAATTACCCCATTTTCATATTTGTTTCGGTTCGGTAATTTCAACCTTTTATATTGATCATGGTTACATAATATAAATAATTTTAAAAATTATATAAGTATCATATATAAA
This sequence comes from Viscum album, assembly GCA_963277665.1. Lineage (NCBI taxonomy): Eukaryota > Viridiplantae > Streptophyta > Magnoliopsida > Santalales > Viscaceae > Viscum > Viscum album. Next base: position 268,067,739 of record OY728142.1, on the reverse strand, counting down.
AATAAAATGGGTATCTATATTAATATATTAAATTTAAAGATAAAAATGGATTACATCATTCATGGAGACGATAGGTCGTATATATGCATTAACATTGTTTCCATCTTTTCAACAGATGGAATAAAAGAAAAATAAATACTAATTCACCATTATGTAATTATTATTATGTAATATATACAATTTATATTAATCTAATACATCATTTTTAACATCCATGTAAATATAAAAATAAAATTATTTCACATCACTACATTGAGGCGGCAGTCCACATATATGCATGAGTGATGTGGTTGTTTTTCAAGGGATGGAAAGGTAGGAATTTATATGTGAAATTATATTTCAATAAGTATTTTTAGATAATAAATTTTAAATATATTATTAAATTCTATCCTTCCTTCCTTTCATTTATTGTATAAGTAAAAAAAACTCATCACTTGGAAGGCAGTAGTCTTCCATACACACGAGCGACATATTCGTATCCTCTATGGAAGATAAAGTAAGAAGGTATATGTTATATCATAATTATTGAAGTATAATAATGTCTTAAATATCATATAAATTTGTTAAATACATCATTGTTTTCATACATTAAAGGTGGTTATGGATAACTAATTACATCGATCCGCAAGGCGGTATTCTGTTATACATAGGATTGACTATTTCATTTCCCATTTGATAGATGTGGATATAGATATGATTTATTCCATTAATATATATATATATATATATAAAGGTTAATGGTGTTATTATATTAGAATTTTTATTATTATTTTAATACAGTATCATAAACCCCAACTTCCAAATTAAGTAGTAAAAACACAGTTAGTATATTTTATTATTAAAAATTAAATGAAAAATACACAATCGATTATAAAACTGAATATAATTTTTAATATAGTTTTTTTATGAATAGTAAAATATCTTCCATAATATATTTTTATAAAAATTATAAAATATCTATTCATCCGAACTCTCACTAGGTCCGTAACTAAAACAACACACATTTGATTCATTTAAGGACCATGTGAAAAATATTTTAAAAACATAGGGTAAGAAAAAATAATGCTAAGTAGGGGTTCTAAAACAAGTGATATATATTTTATAAATATTTATTTAAATACTATTTTAAATGATTCTATATCAAATAGGTAATATTTTATCTATTCAATAATTTTCAAAATAAAATACAATAATTTTTAAAAATAATACTGCTCAAAACATCAATTTCAAAAACAAATATCTTTAAATAAGCATTAGAATTTTCCTTCAAAAATATCTTGAAAAAAATAAATTTTATGTATTAAATCGATAATTTGAAGACCCTAAGAAATACCTGGTACACTATTGGTATATATTTGAGTACGAAGTATCATTGAAGACATGGGATCATACCATTCCTCGTCAGCTCATTTGATACTCAGGTGTTGAGTTTTTATTGATAAAAAATATTTTTATCATATATTCCATTGTCATTTAAAACCCATTAAAAACCTTTCAAAAACTAATTGAATTATTTTCAAAGAATAAAATAATTTTATATCCTCTATAATTTGAATGAATATAATTTTTCATAAAACACTATAAGATTCAGAAAAATACAATATTTTATAAATTTCAAAGGTTTAATTTGAACACACCTTAAAATAAATTTTAAAAAATTTTTAATAAAAATTAATGGAATATCGATTATATGTATAGTTCATTGATAAATAGATATGAATATAAAATATCCATAATTTTAAATGAAATTTTTTCACATAAAATGAAAACTTCAATAATTCAATGTAACCATTAAAATCCTTATAAAATAAAAAATATGTTGTGTAAAATGAAGTTAAAATTACTTTGTTAACATAAACTTTTCATGTTCAAAAATAAATTTAAAAACAATAATTATACATGAAATCATAGATAAAACTTAGGGTTTTAAAATAATAAAATTAACTTATATAAATTTAAAAATAAAATTTCCCCTATATAAATATAAATTTCAAAAATAGTTACCTTACAAATTAATCATTTATTATGAATATAAAAAGGATTTAGAAATAATAATAACAATAATATTAATATTTTTATTGTATATAATTTTTAAAATATTATACATAAAATAATAACTTTAATATATAAATTTTAAAGCATAATACAATTTCTTCAGATATGATTTTTTAAAATAATATCAAATATGGTTTTAAAAACATAAAATTTTGTAAACATAAGATTTTAAAAGAAAAAAAATTACTTTCCTTACCTTTATGATTCCTTGAAGGTTAGACAAATCCTTTAAAATATTATTTGACAATGGAGAGGATTTATTCTTATCAAAAAAAAAGAAAAAAGCGGAAAACAAAGGCTATAACCCATCCACCTTACAGACTACCTCTCCAACCAAATCCATTCCTATTATACACATATATATACACATAACATTTTGTGTAAATAAAAATATCGTGTGTGTATATTTATCGGAGATATCATGTTGCTACAGATATATATATATATAAGGACATCTTAAATTATTATAAATGAAACCATTTTAAATATATACATCATTCATTTTATAAATCCACCTACTCAGTATCATTATGCTAAAATACAATTAGTGATGTACTTAAGTCCAACCTTGATTTAAACAATAATCTTGAACTCTTCTTTATTATTTTCATAAATTCAATTTTCTTATGCTTATGGATTCGTATTATCTTGAAAAATTCATTATAAAATCTCAAAATTTGATTAAAATAATATATATGTATATATTAATCCAAATTAGTGGTATTTATCTAAATCTCTTCTAAATTGATTTTCTAAATTTTACATATTAAACAAATCATAGATATCCTTTTGAGGCTTTCAAGGAAAACTTATTAAGTAAATGGTTATAGAAATAGAACAAGAATTTTTGGGATTCATGAATGTAATAATATTATCTCTCATTTTGATATAACAATATCAATCACAATAGTCAAGGAAAATGACATACAAATTTGTGAAATATGGTAGTAGTATATTATATATACATAACCTTTAATTAGTTTTTGGTTTTGTGATAGAAAGAAGATGAATATGGTTCTTCCAACATCGATCAAGGATGAAAAATTGAGGGAGAAGAAAAATAGGCCACCGTTATGCTGAAAACAAACCTAAAAAAATATTCATGAATATTCTGACATAAATATTCCATTAAAGCACTGAAATTTTTTATATAAAAAAGAAGGAAGATGATTGAAATCCTACACTCTATTTACCCTCAATCGCAAATGAATCTCTCTCCATGATCAAATACCCTTTAGTATTCTACCATAGTTAAAATTTGATCTTATATATGGCATTTTATTCTCCTTTTGAATTCAAATATCCCACTCAAATAGTCAATACAAACATTGTCCCATTTTTTCACTTGGTTCCTAGCCCCACTCACTCCCCCCATTTTCAATTATCATTTTTCCATAAAAACAATATCAATACATGTCATATAATATTCATTATTCATATTTAATATAAAATTAATAATAATAATCAAATTTTATAATTATCATAATTTTATTACTTTTTAAATTCACATATTTTTGAATTAATTATGTTACTTTTAATATTAATATTAAAAATCATAAAAATAATATATATTACCATTAATTATCCGTATCACTTTTTATAATGTATTTTATTTAATTTCAAATTATCTACACATAAATATTTATGTATTTTATATATATATATATGAATTTATCATCTTTCTCACAAGTTATATGTCAAATAATCGTAATTTTAAATTTTTAGTTACAAATAAATATAAATTTTGTAGAAAATTATTTATTAAGATTAAATTTTAAAATTAATTTGATTATTTATAATTATAAATAAATTTTTAAAGATTTTAACATATTTTCATAATGATAAATTATTATGCATAACCATTTTTTATTAACTTTTTTCCTTAAAAAAAGTTAAACTATGTTTTACCTTGTCTAAATTTTGTCATTTTTTTTAATTACATTATTTTAACTTAATGAACTTCCAATATTCCTTAAATTAACAATTATATTACTTTTTTAATTATAAATCAATCCATTTCATAAAATATTTATTTTAAAAATCATGCTTATAATTTCTAGTATGTTACATTGAAGGAGGTTGAAAAGGAAATAAAATAAATACACATGTTTAACAATTTCACAGCTTCTTGGTAGAGTCTCTTTCGGTTTATATCTAAAGCCTTATTAGGTGAGATTGGTAATAAAAATAAGTCATATAGGTTTATGGGAGGTAAATAAGGAATATATTTGGGTAGTTCTCGGTCGAACTAAATGTTTTTGGAATATTTTGTAGGATATGAGAGGAGGTTGCCTTTTATAATTAGAGGAGTGACATAAGTGGCATTTTTTAATAGATAAAGTGATACTCATTCTTTTTTCAGTATAAAATCCTCCATAATTGTTCATTATAAAACCTTATATTATATAAGGTATAAATATAGATATCAAATGTGTTAAGATAATCTTCTAGGTCATTTTAACCCTTCTCATCTTAATTTAACCACTCGGTAAACCAATTTTTAACATAATTGCTATAATTAATTTTTAGAGTTTGTATTATTCACCATGGTCAAAAACTACGTTGAACTTTTTAGATAATTTTATATATGATGATTAAAGATGTGGAATCAATTTTACAAAATTTATTTATAATATTGTGAAATTTTAATTTAAAATTAATCATGCAGATGCAATGAAAATGTGGTTTCCAAGAAATATATTTTTCAAGGAAAATATGAATTTATATTAAATGTATAAATAAAAAATGATTATATAAATTTAAAATAAAATATTTATATATATATTATAATAATTTAATATAATAATTTTTCACTAGTGGTTATTTTAATTAATTAGAATGGAAAACATTATGCACTTCAAAACAATTTCCTAAAAAATGTGTTTTGAAACAAAAAAAATGTATACTAAAATATAGATTAATGGTGATTAATATTAAATTAATTATATATAATAAAAAGAAATAATTATTATTTTTCTTTGAATCAAATTCAATAAATTATGGTCCTTCTAAATTTATGAATAAATTGTAAATAAATGATAACTTTAAAAAGTCGATGTTTTTCACTATTCACAAAAAAAATCTTTTTTGAAAAATCAAAAAAAATTATCTCTGAGTATTGTTTTATATATTTATTTAAAAAAATTAATTTATGTTTTCAAAATAAATTATCTAAAATTGGAAAAATTATTTTTAAATTATATGCACAAAGCCTGACTAAATAGACTTTTAGAAAAAATACAATTTTTCAAAAAAAAATCTCTTTCAAATGGTTCTTATTTTATTTCTAATAAATATATAACTATTGAATTTATTGTATACAAGGGTGAAACATATAATTTTAAAATTTATTTATTTATATTCATACCAACCGACTTAAAATCAGGGGTATAATTGCCATGGTTAAGGAATAATATTTTAATAGAGTTTCATGTTTCGTTTAAATTTGGTGTTTCATGCATCACATGATATCAAATATATTGATTTTATTTAAAATTTAATATATCATAAATTTTCAAGGTGTTACATTCTATTCTAGTATTTTTGTTCTGTGTCATACATGCTATCAAACATGATGTTCCACTTTCAAATTCTTGGGGTGTTACATTCTGCCCCCCTCAAATAAATTATGACCTCACAATTTAATCTTGATCATGGTAATCATGAGTTTTACATTTGAATATACCATTTTTGGAAATCCACATTTTAAAATGGGTTAGTAAAAAATCATCTATATTTGATTAATATTGATGGATAAAGGTTTTTTAAAATGACACACTACCTAGTTTCCATGTAGGATAACGTTGGTAGGAAATGAAAACAAGGATATGGAACATAATATTGACCCCCCAAATATTAATAAAGTGTGATAGATAAAATGGTCATGAGAAAGTTATCATCCAAAAAACCATGAATATGTGATGAATTAAAATACCATTTATTGAACATAAATGAATGTAATATGAAATTTTTTTTACAATATCATTTTCCCATAGATAGGGTAATTTTTATAATGAGCATAGAGAACATGATAAATATAATTACACAATTTATTTCAATTTTTTAATTACAATATCATACTTCGGTTTTTCATTAATCAATTTCCCATTATTAACTCATTTTGATAAATGAAGATGAATTTCTCTTATGAATTATGCACTGATTGATCAAAATATCCATTAAAGAATTATAATACATTCTTTTTATATCTGGTTATCATCAAAACAGAAATGGTTAGAATTTGTTATCCAATATTCATAAATCTTCATATTGTTAAATAATGCATTAAAATATAAAACATAATCCAAAGTTAAACATAAACCATTCGATAAATGTTTAACCTTAATACCTTTCCAAAATATGTCTGACCAAATTAAAATTCCAGAAAATTTAGAAGGGTGGTCATTAATAAACATATAATTAAATTCCATAAACAATATAATGTGTCTATTAATGTCACATTCCAAATATTTGAATTTTATTATCCCTATAAAACATTATTGAAAATATTAATTATTTAAAAACTAGTTTTATCATTATTCCAAAAATAAAATAACAAATTATCAAATTTATTCCATAATTCCAAAAATTCAGTAAACTCTAGAAAAAATAACGTAAACTGGTATATCAATAACTAATTTCAAGGTCCAAAATATTATATCTTAAAAATATATCTATCAATACTATATAAAAATAAATAGAATATTAGGGTTTATAATCACCCAATCATGTGTTTTCCAAAAATATTAACTTTCCATTGAATCACTTTTCTTAATACCATTCAACATAGGCTTCCAAATCCATAAAAAAATTCCATTATAGTTAAATAATCATACCTTTCATCATTCTTATAACCAAAATATTATTGATAAAATACTTATATAACATTATTATTGAATCCAAACATAGTTACATAAGTCATTCCATATCTTCTATAGTAACATCATAATCTTGGACTTAATCCATTAGAATGTTTTGAGGTATATTCCCTTAAGTCGTGTTATATTTTTTACAGAGTCCCTATATCCGTATAGTTGAAGCACTGAAAATTTTAATTATCTTTCTTTATCTTATATTCAGGACTATAGAGGAATTTCTCTCCACACTCCTAGAAAACACTCACTTCCTAAAAAATTACCATGGTGTTTCTTTCCATAATTATCACATGGTTTATATACATATTTCCTTCTTCCCATTGTCTCCCTTTTTTGTCATCCTCTTGTTCTCCTACTTCCCATCAAATCCATATGAATTTAATAATTCTTTATATATCTTAATAAGACAGATAATATTACCATTTATTTTAATAATGTTTGGGTGACTAGTAAAAATTAAATAATTATGTTAATATCATCAAGGAAATAGTCCATATATCTCTTTCAATTACATATATAGTCCGTAACACGACCTTATATCCTTGAAAAGTTTACTTCATACATAGAAAATTTGTAATCTACTCTTTTTCATAGACTTTTTAATTGTCTCCCCATTTAACTTCTAACTTTTACATGGTAGTTTGTTTCTCTATAACCTTATTTTTCACACATGAAACCTTTCCATATTTCATTGAGACAGTATCCTAGGTATCTCTTTCTAAATTTTTGATATTAATGATATCGATCCTTCTTTACTTCATGATATCCATTATTCAACCTCTCAGTGGAATCCATAATTCCCTTACTTTTTGTGTCGTACTATTGGTTAAAGTGCATATTATTAATCATATATCTGGGTTACTAATTTGGAATAATCACAATATCCTTTACTCTAATAATCTCTTTATTTGGTTCCCCTTTAATAAATTTTCTATCACACTAAATGTTAAACCAGATACTTCTAGTTTTAGACATCGTGTAAATCCAAAATGTATGGACTGGTAAACACTAATCATAATGGGTAATAACAGTCATGAAGAATCATTTATAGGATGTCTAAATTTTGAAATATTCTTTTAAATATATGAAATAACAGGTTTAACATATGTCATTCAAGACCATTATCTATTCAAGTCCTTCTTTATTGTTTATATAAAATGTGAATTAAATAAATCATATCCTTAAATAGTTTCAAACTAGATTCATAGTCATGATGATTTTTATTTATTATGAAAATCTCGAGTCATACCCAACATTTTTTTTGTAGTTATGACCCCTAAGTAGATCTGGGTCAGAACCACAACTACCTGTAGTATTCAGATAGGGATGTATTTCTATGTAAACCACATAATCTCTTCCCCACCAAAACATTAGGATTTTCATCTATAATTTTCCTCAAATTATATCATATATTTATGATACCTAATATATATTTTCCTAAATTTTGGTCTAAATGTTCTACTAAACTTCCTCTGATATAAACTGTAAATACTCATACCCGGGTAGCCCAGATTCAGTGGTTATATTATTATATTAACATAATATATAAGGAATAATACCCTACAAAATAGAATAGTTTAGTAGTCTGGGTAAAATCAATTAATTCTTGGTATTTACATTGCAATTGAAAAATAAATACAAAAAGGGTTTAATTTGTAAAAACTAAATTTCCCATTACCATAGCCATGTATATCAATCATAAAACACTTCCTAGAATCATGGGGAAAATAAAACATAAGAAATGGTTGAGATATAATGATTAGTAAGGGTATGCATAAATTTGAATATATCATGAATAAATAAAGAATAACAAATATAGAAAGGTAAATAACTGAAACACATTCTCTTAAATCAATTACATGGGAATGATATTCTATATATAAATGATTATGAAATAATTCCATGTATGTAATCACATGATCTTGAATGATAAACCTGGATATTCCAACTAATATAGTAAACATATAGAACATCAATAACTTATTTCAAAATTATGAAATGAATAATTATATACATATAAAACTTTCTATCAAGAACTTTTCCTTATACATATATATCTTCAAGGCCTCACTCCAAGAAATCTAATATAAATGGGTAAGGCCTTTGCAAAATACCCAAGATAATTTTTCTCAAGAGATCAAATTATGCATTGAGGGGCTATAATAGACCCCACCAATCACTTATTAATACCAATTAATTCCTAATATTATAAGGGTGAAACATAATCAACGTAGACATTCATATTGAAAAAATAGTATATGAAATGTTAATACATACCCCATTCAAAAAACATAATCATAAACCATCCAGAGTAGTATGGTGAATGGTAATAAAATTGAACATCTATAGTCAAATGAATCACAAACCATCCGAAGAAATAATAAATTTCATAAAATTTAAAAAATGTTTAATAAAAATTAATGGAATTTTAATTATATGCATAGTTCATTGACAAATAGATATTCAGATAAAATATCTGTAATTTTAAATGAAATTTTCTCACATAAAAAAAACTTCAATAATTCAAAGTAACCATTAAAATCCTTATAAAATAAAAAATATGTTGTGTAAAATGAAGTTAAAATTTCTTTGTTAACAAAAAAATTTCATGTTCAAAAATAAATTTGAAAACAATAATTATACATGAAATCATAGATAAAATTTAGGGTTTTAAAATAATAAAATTAACTTATATAAATTTAAAAATAATATTCCCCTTATATAAATATAAATTTCAAAAATAGTTACCTTACAAATTAATCATTTATTATGAAAATAAGAAGGTTTCAGAAATAATAATAACAATAATAATAATATTTTTATTGTATATAATTTTTAAAATATTATACATAAAATAATAACTTTAATATATAAATTATAAAGCATAATACAATTTCTTCAGATAATATTTTTTAAAATAATATCAAATTTGGTTTTAAAAACATAAAATTTTGTAAACAAAATATTTTAAAAGAAAAAAAATTACTTTCCTTACCTTTATGATTCCTTGAAGGTTAGACTCATCCTTTAAAATATTATTTGACAATGGAGAGGATTCATTCTTATCAAAAAAAAGAAAAAAGTGGAAAACAAAGGCTATGACCCATCCACCTTACAGACTACCTCTCCAACCAAATCCATTCCTGTTATACACATATATATACACATAACATATTGTGTAAATAAAAATATCGTGCGTGTATATTTATCGGAGAATCTCATGTTGCTACAGATATATATATATATATATATATAAGGACATCTTAAATTATTATAGATGAAACCATTTTAAATATATACATCATTCATTTTCTAAATCCACCTACTCAGTATCATTATGCTAAAATACAATTAGTGATGTACTTAAGTCCAACCTTGATTTAAACAATAATCTTGAACTCTTCTTTATTATTTTCATAAATTTAATTTTCTTATTCTTATGGATTCGTATTATCTTGAAAAATTCATTATAAAATCTCAAAATTTGATTAAAATAATATATATGTATATATTAATCCAAATTAGTGGTATTTATCTAAATCTCTTCTAAATTGATTTTCTAAATTTTACATATTAAACAAATCATAGATATCCTTTTGAGTCATTCATGGAAATCTTATTAAGTAAATGGTTATAGAAATAGAACAAGAATTTTTGGGATTCATGAATGTAATAATATTATCTCTAATTTTTATATAACAATATCAATCACAATAGTCAAAGAAAAGGACATACAAATTTTTGAAATATGGTAGTAGTATATTATATATACATAACCCTTAATTAGTTTTTGGTTTTGTGATAGAAAGGAGATGAATATGGTTCTTCCAACATTGATCAAGGATGAAAAATTGAGGAAGATGAAAAATAGGCCACCGTTTTGCTGAAAACAAACCTAAAAATAAAATATTCATGAATATTTTGACATAAATATTCCATTAAAGCACTGAAATTTTTGATATAAAAAAAGGAGGAATATGATGAAAATCCCACACTCTATTTACCCTCAATCCCATTTTTGCACTTGGTTCCAAGCCCCACTCACTCCCCCCATATTCAATTATCATTTTTCCATAAAACAAATAATATTAATACATGTCATATAATATTAATTATTCATATTTAATATAAAATTAATAATAATAATCAAATTTTATAATTATCATAATTTTATTACTTTTTAAATTCACATATTTTTGAATTAATTATGTTACTTTTAATATTAATATTAAAAAACATAAAAATAATATATATTACCATTAATTATCCGTATCACTTTTTATAATGTATTTTCTTTAATTTCTAATTATCTACACATAAATATGTATGTATTATATATATATATATACATATGAATTTATCATTTTTATCACAAGTTAGATGTCAAATAATCATAATTTTAAATTTTTTGTTACAAATAAATATAAATTTTGTAGAAAATTATTTATTAAGAATGAATTTTAAAATTAATTTGATTATTTATAATTATAAATAAATTTTTAAAGAGTTTAACATATTTTCAACATGATAAATTATTAGGCATAACCATTTTTTATTAACTTTTTTCCTTAAAAAAAGTTAAACTATGTTTTAACTTGCCTAAATTTTGTCATTTTTTTATAATTACATTATTTTAACTTAATGAACTTCCAATATTACTTAAATTAACAATTATATTACTTTCTTAATTATAAATAAATCCATTTCATAAAATATTTATTTTATAAATCATTCTTATAATTTCTGGTATGTTACATTGAAGGAGGTTGAAAAGGAAATAAAATAAATACACATGTTTAACAATTTCACAGCTTCTTGAGGGAGTCTCTTTCGGTTTATACCTAAAGCCTTATTAGGTGATATTGGTAATAAAAATAAGGAATATAGGTTTATGGGAGGTAAATAAGGAAGATATTTGGGTACTTCTTGGTCGAACCAAATGTTTTTGTAATTTTTTGTAGGATATGAGAGGAGGTGGTCTTTTATAATTAGAGGGGTGACATAAGTGGAATTTTTAATAGAAAAAGTGATACTCATGTTATTTTCAGGAGAAAATACTCCATAATTGTTCATTATAAAACCTTATATTATATAAGGTACAAATATAGTTATCAAATGTGTTAAGATAATCTTCTACGACATTTAAACCCTTCTCATATTAATTTAACCACTCGGTAAACCAATTTTTAACATAATTACTATAATTAATTTTTAGTGTTTTTATTATTCACCATGGTCAAAAACTAAGTTGAACTTTTTAGATAATTTTATTTATGATAATTAAAGATATGGAATCAATTTTAAAAAATTTATTTATAAAATTGTGAAATTTTAATTTAAAATTAATCATGTAGATGCAATGAAAATGTGGTTTCCAAGAAATATATTTTTCAGGGAAAATATAAATTTATATTAAATGTATAAATAAAAAATGATTATAGAAATTTAAAATAAAATATTTATATATATATTATAATAATTTAATATAATAATTTTTCACTAGTGGTTATTTTAATTAATTATAATGGAAAACATTATGCACTTCAAAACAATTTCCTAAAAACTCTGTTTTGAAACCCAAAAAAAATGTATACTAAAATATAGATTAATGGTGATTAATATTTAATTAATTATATATAATAAAAATAAATATTTATTATTTTCCTTTGAATCAAATTCAATAAATTATGGTCCTTCTAAATTACTGAATAAATTGTAAATAAATGACAACCATAAAAAGTCAGTGTTTTTCACTATTCACAAAATAAATATTTTTTGAAAAATCCAAAAAATTATCTCTGAGTAATGTTTTATATATTTATTTAAAAAAATTAATTTCATTTTTCAAAATATATTATATAAAATTGGAAAATTTATTTTTAAATTATATGCACAAAGCCCGACTAAATAGCCTTTTAGAAAAAATACAATTTTTCAAAAAAAAATCTCTTTCAAATGGTTCTTATTTTGTTTCTAATAAATATATATCTATTGAATTTATTGCCTACAAGGGTGAAACATATAATTTAAAAATTTATATATTATTATTCATACCAACCGACTTAAAATCTAGGGTATAATTGCCATGGTTAAGGAATAATATTTTAATAGAGTTTCATGTTTCGTTTAAATTTGGTGTTTCATGCATCACATGATATCAAAGATATTGATTTTATTTAAAATTGAATATTTCATAAATTATCAAGGTGTTACATTCTATTCTAGTATTTTTGTTCTGTGTCATACATGCCATCAAACATGATGTTTCACTTTCAAATTATCAGGGTCTTACATTCTGCCCCCCTTAAATAAATTATGACCTCACAATTTAATCTTGATCATGGTAATCATGAGTTTTACATTTGAATATACCACTTTTGGAAATCCACATTTTAAAATGGGTTAATAAAAAATCATCTATATTTGATTAATATTGATGGATAAAGGTTTTTTAAAATGACACACTACCTAGTTTCCAAGTAGGATAACGTTGGTAGGAAATGAAAACATGGATATGTAAGATAATATTGACCCAAAAATATTAATAAAGGGTGATAGAAAAAATGGTCATGAGAAATTTAACATCCAAAAAACCATGAATATGTGATGAATTAAAATACCATTTATTCAACATAAATTAATGTAATATGGAATTTTTTTTATAATATCATTTTCCTATAGATGGGGTAATTTTTATAATGAGCATAGAGAACATGACAAATATAATTAAACAATTTATTTCAATTTTTTAATTACAATATCATACTTTGGTTTTTCGTTAATCAATTTCCCATTATTAACTTATTTTGATAAATGAAGATGAATTTATCTTATGAATTATGCACTAATTGATCAAAATATCCATTAAAGAATTATAATACATTCTTTTTATATCTGGTTATCATCAAAACAGAAATGGTTAGAATTTGTTATCCAATATTCATAAATCTTCATATTGTAAAATAATGCATTAAAATATAAAACCTAATCCAACGTTAAACATAAACCATTCGATAAATGTTTAACCTTAATACCTTTCCAAAATATGTCTGACCAAATTAAAATTCCAGAAAATTTAGAAGGGTGGTCATTAATAAACATAACATTAAATTCCATAAACAATATAATGTGTCTATTAATGTCACATTCCAAATATTTGAATTTTATTATCCCTATAAAACATTATTGAAAATATTAATTATTTAAAAATTAGTTTTATCATTATTCCAAAAATAAAATAACAAGTTATCAAATTTCATCCCTAATTCCAAAAATTCAGTAAACTCTAGAAAAAATAACGTAAACTGGTATATCAATAACTAATTTCATGGTCAAAAATATTATATCTTAAAAATATATCTATCAATATTATATAAAAATAAATAGAATATTAGGGTTTATAATCCCCCAATCATGTGTTTTCCAAAAATATTAACATTCCATTGAATCACTTTTCTTAATACCATTCAACATATGCTTCCAAATCCATAAAAAAATTCCACTATAGTGAAATAATCATACCTTTCATCATTCTTATAACCAAAATATTATTCATAAAATACTTCTATAACATTATTATTGAATCCAAACATAGTTACATAAGTCATTCCATATCTTCTATAGTAACATCATAATCTTGGACTTAATCCATTAGCATGTTTTGAGGTATATTCCCTTAAGTCATGTTATATTTTTGACACAGTCCCTATATCCGTATAGTTGAAGCACTGAAAATTGTAATTATCTTTCTTAATCTTATATTCATGACTATAGAGGAATTTCTCTCCACACTCCTAGAAAACACTCATTTCCTAAAAAATTACCATTGTGTTTCTTTCCATAATTATCACATGGTTTATATACATATTTCCTTCTTCCCATTTTCTCCCTTTTTTTCATCCTATTGTTCTCCTACTTCCCATCAATGCCATATGAATTTAATAATTCTTTATATATCTTAATAAGACAGATAATATTACCATTTATTTTAAAAAAAATTGGTTGACTAGTAAAAATTAAATAATTGGGTTAATATCATCAAGGAAATATTCCATATTTCTCTTTCAATTACATATATAGTCCTTAACATGACCTTATATCCTTGAAAAGATTACTTCATACATTGAAAATTTGTAATCTACTCTTTTTCATAAACTTAGTAATTGTCTCCCCATTGAACTTCTAACTTTTACTTGGTAGTTTGTTTCTCTATAACCTTATTTTTCACACATAAAACCATTACATATTTCATTGAGAGAGTATCCTAGGTATCTCTTTCTAAATTTTTGATATTAATGATATAGATCCTTCTTTACTCCATGATATCCATTATTCAACCTCTTAGTGGAATCCATAATTCCCTTACTTTTTGTGTCGTACTATTGGTTAAGGTGCATATTATTGATCATATATCTGGGTTACTAATTTGGAATAATCACAATATCATTTACTCTAATAATCATCTAATTTGGTTCCCCATTAATAAATTTTCTATCACACTAAATGTTAAACCAGATTATTCTAGTTTTAGACATTGTGTAAATCCAAAATGTATGGTCTGGAAAACACTAACCATAATGGGTAATAACAGTCATGAAGAATCATTTATAGGATGTCTAAATTTTGAAATATTCTTTTAAATATATGAAATAACAGGTTTAACATAGGTCATTCGAGGCCATTATCTATTCAATTCCTTCTTTATTGTTTATATAAAATGTGAATTAAATAAATCATATCCTTAAATAGTTTCAAACTGGATTCATAGTCATGATGATTTTTATTTATTATGAAAATCTCGAGTCATAATCAACATTTTTTTGTAGTTATGACCCCTAAGTAGATCTGCGTGAGAACCACAACAACCTGTTGTATCCAGATAGGGATTTATTGCTATGTAAACCACATAATCCCTTCCCCACCAAAACATTAGGATTTAATCTATACTTTTTCTCAAATTATATCATATATTTATGATACATAATATATATTTTCCTAAATTTTGGTCTAAATGTTCTACTAAACTTCCTCTGATATAAACTGTAAATACTCATACTTGGGTAGCCCAGATTCAGTGGTCATATTATTATATTAACATAATATATAAGGAATAATATCCTACAAAACAGAATAGTTTAGTATTCTCGGTAAAATAGATTTATTCTTGGTATTTACATTAAAATTGAAAAATAAATACAAAAAGGGTTTAATTTGGAAAAATTATATTTCCCATTACCAAATACCTATATATCAATCATAAAACACTTCCTAGCATCATGGGGAAAATAAAACATAAGAAATGGGTGGGATATAATTATTAGTAAGGGTATGTATAAATTTGAATATATCATGAATAAATAAGGAATAAAAAATATTGAAAGGTAAATAACTGAAACACATTCTCTTAAATCAATTACATGGGAATGATATTCTATATATAAATGATGATGAAATAATTCCATGTATGTAATCACATGATCTTGAAAGATAAACCTAGATATTCCAACTAATATAATAAACATATAGAACATCAATAACTAATTTCAAAATTATGAAATGAATAATTATATACATATAAAACATTCTATCAAGAACTTTTCCTTATACATATATATCTTCAAGGCCTCGCTCCAAGAAATCTAGTATAAATGGGTAAGGCCTTTGCAAAATACCCAAGATTATTTTTCTCAAGAGATCAAATTATGCATTGAGGGGCTATAATAGACCCCACCAATCACTTATTAATACCAATTAAATCCTAATATTAGAAGCGTGAAACATAATCAACATAGACATTCATATTGAAAAAATAGTATATGAAATGTTAATACATACCCCAATCAAATAACATAATCATAAACCATCCAGAGTAGTATGGTGAATGGTAATAAAATTGAACATCTATAGTCAAATGAATCACAAACCATCCGAAGAAATAATAAATTTCATATCATTTAAACATATCCACATTTTATATTATGTATAATAAATGGTTGATTACATTGATAAATATAAATTTCATAAAAAAATTCATTAACAACATTCTTGAGTAAAATAACTTTTTGACGTTGAAGAAATTTTTTTAACTAAGAGTTCCCAAAATATTTTGAAAATAATTTTCTTTTAAAATATCCTTTGAAAATGAATAATTAAGATATTATTTTTATTATGGTGACATATTCCATTCATGATGTACACATTAAAACTAATATTTCATTCATATTTTTTGAAAAATACAAACAAGACTTGTTTAGAAATATA
Source organism: Viscum album (assembly GCA_963277665.1). Classification (NCBI taxonomy): domain Eukaryota; kingdom Viridiplantae; phylum Streptophyta; class Magnoliopsida; order Santalales; family Viscaceae; genus Viscum; species Viscum album. Next base: position 268,050,550 of record OY728142.1, on the reverse strand, counting down.
CATAAAGATTAAATTCAAAAAAAATTAAAAAAATTAAAAATTGGAAAATTTATCATTACTAAATCACTTGGAGAATCATAAAAAATTGAATTTTTTTTATAAAACATGGATTTAGATGAAATAGTATTTCCGACTGAAGAGGGAAATAATATCATATTTTCTTAAAAACATTTTCTCAAAACAAATTAAGTACCAAAGAGGGGGGAAATGTTAACATCACTTTATAAAATTCAATAATAAATATAAGATTTTAAAATATATTGATTTTAGTAAATGTAAAATAATTCCCTCATGGTATTCTTGAACAAAAACAAACCCAAATAATGATGAAATTCTAAAATACACCTTTACAACTTTGGTAATGATTTAATCATAAGACCTGTAAAAGTAATAACCTCAAATAAAATCTAAAATAACATGAATAGAAACATATTCATGATATAAAATAAATATATATGTAATTTATATACACCACACAAAGGAATAAGTGGTGAATTTATCATATTTCAAATGAAAATAAAGTTAAATGAGAAACCCTTACCTCATGTTTGACTTACTTTATATGTTTCTCAACATCCTGTATAATAAATATAGTTTTATTATACATATTTTAAAAAAATTTAATCATATATTTCATACAATGTAAGATTTACTCATAGTCTTTTATGACTTATTTATTACTAATTCTTTTTCATAATCAATGTTTCATGTGGTAATTGCTTCAATTTTCATGTTTATTTTTTTTGTAATTTAGGTCCTCTTATATTTATAATGGTTAAATGATATAAAAAATGATATAAATTATATTAATATGAAATATATTCATTAAATATGTAATTATAGTAATCTACAAATGTTGGATATATAAAATTGATTACACCTTTTATGGAAATGGCAGGTCATACGTACGAGTGAATGTTATTTCAAATTTTATTGTTTGATGGAATAAAAGAAAATTTAATATTAAATAACCATTAAATAACCATTATTATTTCAAAAATATAATTTATATTGATTAAATACATTCATTTTTCATCCACATAAAGAGAAAATGAAAACAAATTCACATCACTGCGTGGAGGTGGTAGTCATCAAATAGGCATAAGGGACCTTATATTTTTCCAATGGATGACAAGGTAGGAATATTGATATTATATTATATCAATATATGTGTTTTTAAGTAATAAATATCACATATATTCCTTAAAATTACCCATACTACATTCCATGTAAAGGAAAAGTAAAAAATAAATCACTTCACTTCGTGAGGCGGTAGTCTGTCGTACACACAAGTGACGTTTTTGTAACCCCCGTAGAAAGGAAAGTAAGAACATATATTTGATATGATAATTATAAAAGAATACTAATCTTATTAATATCATATAAATATTTACAATCTATAACGATATCTATCCTTGACAGGTTGTGATGTAAAATTAATTATGTCGGTTCGTGAGGATGTAGTCTGCCGTACACAAAATTGGATATTTCATACCCCATTTGAGGGAAGTAGAGATGAATATTGGTTATTAAATTAAACTATTAATATATTATTATATAGGGCATAAATTTTTTATTATATAATCATAGTTTAATATTATTTTAATAAGGTTTATGAATAAATAAAACAAATATACACTTTTAAGAATTTTACCTCTTCTTTAGAGAGACTCTTTAGGTTTATACCAAAATACTTCTCATGGGGGATCCCTAATCACAATAAATTCACTATGATGTGGTCATTTAATTATATAACAAATTTGGGTAGTTATATTATTATATAATGTGTTTTGGAACTTTAAATATGAGAGGATAGGGGGTTGCCTTTTATTAGTGGGGGAGAGGACACAAATAGAATATTTGAAAAGGGAAAATGATACCCATGTTTTTTTTAGGAAGAAATCATAAATAGTATATCAGTATATAATTTTATATGATTTTAGGTCTAAATATGGACATTTAATGGGTTTTATAAAAGTTTATAGATCATTTTAACACTTATCTTTTTAGTTTAATCGCTAGGTAAAAATGTTTTTACCTTAACCGTGGTAATAAATTTTTACTGTTTTTACTACATACCATGGTCAAAAATTAAGTAGAAAATATGAGATAATATTAATTATTATATGTCTAAATGTGGAATCAATTTTTCCAAATTTAATTCAAATATTGTAATGAATATAATTTCAAATTAATCCCACAAACGTGATGAAAAAAGTTGTTTTCAAGAAATGTATTTTTTAAGGAGAAGATGTTGTTATATTAACTATATTAATATAAAGAATAAATATATTAATTAAATAATAAATAATTATATGTATAGTATATTATTTTTATTCAAATAATTCCTTGTTATTTTTTATTTTTCTTCATTAAAAGGGGAAACATTATGCAATTTATAATAGTTTTTCAAAAATATATTTTTTTAAACCTAAAATTAAACTTATAATAAAATATTGTATAAAGGGGATTAAAAAATTTATTTAATAGATTAAATAAAACTAAATAATGCTTATTTTTCATTATATAAAACTCAAATCATAATTTCTCGTTAAAATTATATTATTTATTGTAAATAAATGACATTTTTATAAAAAATGGTATTTTTATCTATTCATTGAAAGGTTGATATTTTATGAAAAATACCAAAATTTCACCCTAAGAAAATATTGATATTATGATTAAAAAAATAATTTCATTTTTTAAAATGTATTTATAAAATTGGTAAAAATGGATATTAAATTTTGTGTGAAATCAGAGATAAATCATCCTTTAAAAAATGTACAATTTTCAAAACAAACATTTCTTTCTCTTTCATGTGATTCATATTTTATTTCTAATAAATATATAGTCATCAAATTTATTTTATACTTGTGTAAACCATATAATTTACATAATTTATTTGTTCTTATTGATACTCTCCATCTTAATAGTCGGGTTATAATTGTTAGGTTTAAATAATAATATTTTCATAGAGTATTGTGTTCAAATTAATCCTATTGTTCAATAAATCAAAAGATATTGAACAGATTAAATTTATTTTAAATGGAATATAATATAAATTCATAGTGTTGTGAATTCTCTTATATTCTTGTTTTTGTGTGTCAGCCAAATTGTCTAACATTATGTTCTTCTTTTGAAATCTCAGGGTGTTATGCAAGTCGAGTCTATGTGTTTGGACAAGCTCAAGAGATGAGTTTGGTGGTTGTTTTCAATATAAAATTCATTTTATCTAGTATGCATTCATTCTAGTGGTTATTTTCTTCTGTTGTGTATGGGTTTTTGGAAGACCCATATATGGATGGATTTTGAGAATATTTTAAAAAACTCCAACACAAGAAGAAGGGGCCTAGAAGACCCATATGTGAGATCCTCGTATGTGAGATCTCTATATGTGGGGTTCCCGTACATGGGATCTCCTTACATGGATCCTCAAATATTGAGATCACCATATTTTGGATTCACATTCATAGGTACCCCCTTACATGGGGTACCTAAACATGGGATTTGATCATGTGGGATCCCCGTATATGGGATCCCCCTACATGGATGACACCCTTATGTGGCCACCCTAAATAGGTTACCCTTATGTGACCCCCGTCCCTTATATCAACACAATCGCCCTTTGTATCTATGTATTTCCAAAATTTGGCAATCTCCAAGTGACAAAAGAATCATATGTGGGCCTAGATACTGGGTCCATCTAATACACGTGGAAAAGTAAGAAATAATATAAAATAAAAAAAATAAAAAAAGTGTAATAATGGAAATAAAATCGATAAATAAATCAGTGGTTATTTAAGGGATAGAAGTAGTTTTTCCCAATATGTTTTTTTCTTACACACGCCTAGTATTCAAGATCTCTTTTTCCATGTGTTATCTCTTCCAATTATTTCCATTTTTAGTTTTATTTCAATATATTGAGTACCTGTAGATAAATTTAATTATCCATAATGTTAGTCTATTGGTTTTTCTTATGATTTCATGTTCTTAAATGGGTTATGTGAATTTTTTCTTATTTCAATGTAATTGATATAATATTCTGTATTTCTTATTTGAGCTCAAAATGGAGTTCAATACCTGATGAGTACATTCTTATGAGAAAATTTTAGGTTTTCCTTAAGTTATCTCTCAAAATATTACTTTGTTTTTAGCATATGATGTTCGATCATTCCAAATTGTGTTGTGCTGACCCAAAACTCTAACAAATGTTTTTAATGGTTTGTTTTGGTTGTGAAATTATTCTTTGGAAGATTAATAAATATGGTTATTATGAGAAGGTAAAATTCTATGGGAGTGTTAAATGATATGTAACTCCAAATGGAAAAACATGTATGGTTACTTGTTCTTATTTTCTAGAGGTTAGTGTCTATCATATGTTCTATATTGTCAGTTTTTTTTCCTGGTCAGAAGTTTCATTCTTTGAGGACTAAATGAATAGTTATTATTTCTAAATAGAGAGTGTCTTACCCTGAGGTCCAAATGTCTAGTTCATATTTTCTAGTGCAGAGTGTCTTCCCCTAAGTTACAAATGAATGGACATTTTTTCTTTGAAGGGTTTGTGTATTTTTCAAAGTTTCATATAAGGATACCCTATTGAGAAACATTGGTAACTAGAAAAATCATGTATAATTGATCATATGTGTCACGTTAGAACCTGAGGATCAAAAATAATTTATTTTTTTATTTTTTCCCTTTTTTATTATGAACATCATCATGAACACTCAATCAAACTATATATTTTTATAAAATATGTTGGTGGTGACCAACTATGTTGTACTCACACCCTTCTTGGTCCACCATTGGTGTATGAGTAGACTTCATTGTTATAAGGTATTACAGGGAAACTGACTTATGAATTAGGTTGATGATTTAGTATTTCAGAGCATGGGGAATTGAACCAATATAAGTCTTAGGACTAGTTTTTTCAGTTTTCCTTGATGTATTATGTTTTTAATGTTTAGATATTTGAATATTTGATCTACCAAAAAGAGATTATTTGTGTATGTATAAAATTTATTCACATTTATATAGCTTAATTTTTATATCATATGGGTTATGTTTATTTATTTCAACCTACGGTGATGTCTGTTTCCATTATATACATGGATTTATGGTGTTTATATTATTTATAATTTTATTGTATTCAAATGTTAGGGTATAGTCACCCCAAAATACCACCATATACCATTACATATAGTCGATAGCCTCTATCATATGGGTAATTAAGCTTTATTTCTTGTTACACCATCGGTCCAGACCCTAACAAATGGTAAGTAATGACATATAGTAAAGTGATATAAAATCCTCTATTATATTGTCTATCAATTTGGTCATGGTAGGTGGGAGATCAGATGTTGTCAAAAAAAAGATATAAAACTTTTCCTAATTATTATCTAATAAACAAATGAGTAATATATTAGTTTCCATGGATGGTATTTGGTTTCTAGTATTTCTCTATTATAGTTGTAGTAATTTCACTTAGTGTGTTGCACTTGACATTAGATTTATAATTTAGGGTCATTTGTCTCATGTTCAGAATAAGCATATGATATGTGTGCATGAATCATGTCTAGAATGTAGTTTTTATATGTCATTATCATGATTTATTTTTATTGGTTACATGGATATTGTATTTGATATAGTTATTTAGATTATATATATATATATATCAAATTATATATTATTTTACCATAAAACATGATGATGTTATCTTATCAAACTGATTGTTTAACTATTTATAACTTTATTTCATGAATACCTACTCTTGTTACATTATATAGTCCCCAAAAAATGTGTGATGACTAATAGGGGGAAGAAGAGAATCAATGATCCAATTTAATTAGTATGATCTTTTCTTATAAATTCAACATTTTTAGATAGTTAAAGATTTGATCTCCTATTCCTTTTTTCATAACCTCATTCGAATAACACAATATATAAAAGGAATTAGACAAATGAATTTACATGTTTTATTCTCAATATGATCTTACCCCTTTCTTCAACCAAATATGAACCCCAGTTATTGAATCTCCCACTATTAAAATAAGAAGTTACAATAAAATTTTCTCACACCATGTTTATAAGACATCCCATCATGTGATTCAACAACTCATTTATGGATATTTATATTACATCACATAGTAAAACCTCCCAATGGTTTATATTATTTTATCACTCATATCATCCCTACCAAATGGTATTGACTACTCAACATTGTCCTTGATATTTGAGGATTTCAACAACCTTCTTCAAACAAATATTTAAATTATGGCTCCCCTTATATTTAAATTTCAACCTTATTCTATTAAAGTATATAAATTTGGTTCTCTTAGATCATTTATCAGTTCATAACCTCACTATGATAGTTAATCAAAGTTAATTCCCACTTTACTTCCATGATATTTTTGAATCATGAGACTTCTCCACATTTATTCATCGATGTATTAGGATTCCTTTATATATTCAAATTATCTTCTTTGATACATTGAAAATGATCATTTGAATGTAGTATTGGATTCTATCTAATAATTTTATTTCTTATCCCATATAAATATATATTCACATTTCAATATGAATATATCTTCCATAATTTTCAAACATTTAATTCTTTTGCATATTCAGCCATTTAAAATCATTTTAACAAGTAATTATTTTCAACAATATATGTGTAATACCTATAGGAATACCTCTATATGATATTTTTAATATCACATCCTTATCACCTCCACTGATCCCATTTAAAAAATATTCATTTAAATTTCATGTAACTCAACTTTGAATTTCTCATGAATTATATAAATACCTGAGACTTTATCTCCTCCATATTTCACACAAATCAAAATAATTCCACATTAGCATGAAAAATGATGCAAACAAATATATCCCATAGTGTAGAGATCATTGTGATGAACCTCCAACATCTCAAAATAGTCATAAACTATATTCTATGTTGTTTTCTATACCATTTTCTTCTCAGTATTGTTTCTATAATTCAATACATCCTAGGAATCATAAATGAAATTGTTCATCTCACCATCCCTTGCTAATAAATTATAATCTCCCCATGATATTTTTTTTACCATTGGTAATATAGGTATAGTAGAATATTTATTTCATATTTACTTCTTTTTTAGTATCAATTTTGTCATGTAGTATCTCAAATGACCTTTATCTAGATCATTATTACCTTGAAACAGTCAATTCAATCTTATGGTTACCTTTATGTAGGTATTCAAAATCACACCTGACTCTTATATAGCATTCATATTTCTTATATGACCTTATGTAGTTTAATAATTAACTTTATGTAGTCTCAATTTCTTTTTTATGACCTTTGAAAAGGTTTTGAATAACCTTTACATGGATCATAATTAATCTAGAGTTACCTTTATGCAGTTAATATTTTCAAATCAAAAATGGATTCAGGAATTCCTCAATCACTCTTGAGTCTTTTATTCCTTTCTCAAACATGCCCAAGGACTTCCAACATCCATTAAATATAGTATATATTGTTTCATCTATAAACAACACTTGTATTTTTATTGAAAATAAATGAAAAAATAATCACAATTAAATGATTATATTCTATAGCTATATAGACAAGGTCTTTAAGAAGTATCTCACAAACTCTCTTCCATTTTGGATTTATATACTCTAGAAATGTCTAGATGATGTCTTACATATAATTTCATCTTCTTAAATCATATTTATTGAAAAAAATTACAACCATTTAGGGGAATTATAATATCCCCCTTCATAATTTATTTCAATACCACCACACATATCTTAAGTCAATATGTTTGATAATTTATTTCTACCACTACTTTTCAATCAAATTAAAAAGTTATCTATAGGTTATACCTAAAATGAATTTTCTTTTATTATCCTTTTTAAAAATTATTTTCTACAATAGCTTCATCTCACTAATTAAATATTCATTTCATCCTAATTCACTTGTGAGAGAAAAGTAAGCATCGACATGATTTCATAGAATTGAGACTTTAGATAGTGAACTCTCAGTCTATGTGGGACAAACTCATATAGAAAAAATATTTAATTACTAAGGTGATTGAATTTTTCCATAAATCAATGCATGTGTCATAATTTCCAGTTTTCTCTTTTTGGTGTTTTTCAACCAAATTTATCTTGTAATGATTAGTAACTTAAACATATCTTATAATACACATTATAAGGTTCAACTGAATGACATAAAAATCCTTCTATCACTTATTAAACACATTAAATAATATTACACATTTCAGAAAACTTTTTCATAGTTAAAAATGTGGTATAATATATGACTGGAACACCTGAGTATTTAATTTTACATGGGTTTCCAAAAAATTATTAAATTTTTAACACGGGTCACATTGACACCCTTTCTTCATGTTTTTATCCTCTTAAATGGAAGAACTCAATTTATTATTAATCATGATAGTAATAATGTTCCATGATATATAACTTCTCTCATAGTCTAGTTTTGATAGCCTCATATATACCCCCTTTATTTTATATACATTAATTTCATGAAAGTTATTATAAATAAAGTAAGGTGAATAAGGAAGGGAAACATGTTGATTTTTAATAATATCATAAATGATTAAATTCCCCCCCAACCAGGATATTCTTTTTTTATAATTTTTTATTTTGAGAAAATCTTCATGTCTAAAATTATAAATTTCATATCATCAGTCCTGAAGTATAATATAATATTCTCATTTTTCTCTATAATATCCTTTTTCGAGTTCCTGTTGCTGTGATTGTAACGACCTGAAATTTTGAATGAATTTTTTTCCAATATTCTGTGTTATATTAGTATATACTCAAAAAAAATATTATTTAACAAATTATGTGAGTATAATTAAAATGAGATATTTGGGATTCAATTGTTATATGATTGTTGGTCAATATGACCATTGGAAACTAAATGTTGTGATTGTTGTCTCAAAATACAAGTGATCTTGTTTAATTAATACAGAAAGAAGATTTGATGGCCTCATCCAGTAGTCTCGGGATGATCGAAGCCCGTATGATGAAACTTGGGAAGGAGTTAGCACCACTGGGCTTTTCCCTAGACCAAACCCGAGCCAAACTTCATCATGTGAAGTTGAAGTAGAATCGCCTTCGGGAAAAGTTCGAGCTTATAGAAATCACTACTCGGGCAATGTTGGCCAAGACACCCTCGGATTCTCTCACCTTAGCACACCTTACACTTAGGTCCTATTCTGGGTTTATAAGGGGCTATGTAATGAGACCATAGCTAGTTTTTGTAATCCAATAAGATAAATAAATTTTGATATCTTCTTATGGTGAAGTTTGTGTTTTTTTCAGATGTTCGAATCAATATAGGATGAATATTGATGAATTTTGGAAAAGGGGGATATTGTAAAATAATTATGTAAACCATAAATAATTAATGATGTGTAATGATTTTCAAAAAACGGTCTTCTGGAAATGTGTTTAGTAAGAAATTTTGAATCTAATAAGATCAACTTAATTTTTTATGAATAGTAAATTATGAATAGTGATTTTACGCTTAAGATTAGTAATGTGACCAAATGGATTAGTAATCTCACTTAAATAAAGTATTAATATAATATAGGTACTTTGAGTAAGTAATGTGATTCACTAAAATATGCAAATAACTCTTTCGGAAATTATTAGTCAAGTATTAGTTTTATCGGGTCAATAGTGTTTTTTAATTAAAAATTAAATTAAAAATATTTAGAAAATTATTTTTATAAATTGGAGTTCAATTTTGAATTCAGAGCACTGATATTAGGTTAAGGTGATTTTTGGGGATTTTTCTTAAAAAAATTAATTTCCGGTGAATAGTGAAAATACAGTTTTTAGTTCCGAGTGTTTAATGACATCATTAAGGATTTAATAATTATGTGGTCATTCTAGTCGACTTATGAATAGTAAGATAAGGTATGAGGTGTCCCAAGTGGCCAATACCATGAGATAATACCATGGGCAAGACCATGGTTTTTCCAATACCACCAATGTGGTGTCCCTTGTCCATTAATGACTTGTCCCCTCAATTCTCCTATAAATACCATGTATTTCCCTCATTATTTTTATAAAGACTCGGCCTTAAACATTTAAATAATATTTAATTAAACAAATATTTCACATTGAGGATCTTTTCATGTTTAGAGTTTTAGAGAATTAGGACATATCTATTACATCTCAGAATATTACAAGGTAGACACTTCTACACAGTTTCCATTTGTTTCATAAAATAAAAACTCTTGAAGAAAAGATTCATTTCTAGTTCCATGTTTTAGACATCTTGACTTTTCCTTAATCCCATCCTTGACCCAATTCATCTTTAAGTCCTGTGAAAAAATTTCAAAACATGGGATGAGCATAAAAATCTCAGTAAGGGTTATAAAACAAAGAATGAAAACATTTGTTCATAAATACATAAAAAACATGAACTATTTTACTTACCTCATGAAATCATAATATTTATGAAAGACACATGGAAATCATAAATCATAAATGTAACTTGTGGCATCCATATCATAATTACATTGTAGCTATCACAGCTACATAGGGAGTTACATTTGAATACCCATCACAGTATATTCCCTAAAATATCTGAGGAGAAACATTCACGTTTACCTCCGTCACGTTACCAAATGCATTGGAGAGCTATCTCGGGCTAACTCGCCCAAGGATTATCATGGAACCACCCGTATACATAAATAATTCCCAATATCCATAACATGATCATAAAACATAACAAACCCATAAATGAAAGATAACATTTCCACATTGCAATAATAAAATATCATTTCAAGATATTGAAATAATAAATCCATTCTCAAAATCATTTGAAATACAAAATTACGTAAAAATAGTATATGGTATTTATTTTTCCTTTAAAAAACATTCTGACTTGCTAAGGAAGCCAAAGATCAAATAATACTCATGGTGGTGGAAAGGTCGTTGTCACCACTAATGTAAAAAAAAACATTCCTTTTTTTTGTTAAGTGAAACAATTTGTAGAAAAATATTACCTTGGAAAAGTAAGGGGTGTTTATACAGTGTATAAGAGAAAGATGTGTATTAATACAAAATATGCCTCAATGAAAGTAGATTGAGACGAAGTCCCTTACCTCATGTCTGACATGAATCGATCGTTCTTTAATCTCCTGAATAATAAAATAAAGTTAATTTCTACTTTCATAAGAACCTTTTTCAAGTTTATTATTCCTTTTATATCACTTATTACCATGTTATAAACATTATGCAATCATTTATGTTAATAACGTTCGTTTGGTCGATATTTGGTACTTGAGTCAAAATGGAATTCTTATAATTACAAGTTGTTCATGTGGTCAAAGGTTCATTATATCCAAAATTATATTCATGATTTGGGTATCATATATATCATATATATCCACAATATACATGTATTTATAAAAGTACATAAAATTTAGAGGTAAGAAATGAAATGCACCTTTCATAGAGACGGTAAGTCGTACGTACGCATGAACGCTACTTTCATTTCTATTTCTTATTTTAATGGAATTTAATAATAATGATACATAGTAATATTATAATTCCTGTATAATATCATATATAATATCATTAACTCTATCCTTTATACATCCCATATAAGGTATTAACCAATCACATCACTTTGAGGGGGCGGTAGTCCGCACTTCCTCATATGAGATTATCGTATTTACCCACTATGGAAACCATAAATGCGTGCTATAAAAAGGGAATTACAGAATAATAAAAAAATAATAAAAATAATATATATCATATATAAATACAGTGCATCATAATGGACAATATGAGAGGCGGTAAGATGTAATTGAACAATCATCATTTCGTGAGGCCTTAGCTTTCCATCCACAGAAACATTATGTTCTTCATCCATTAGCTGGAGGTGTGTGTAAGTTTAGTTATAATCAATCTCATAACAACATCCTTGTATATTGATAATACTTGTTTTGTTACAAAAGAAATGAATAAAAAGAGTTTAGGGGTTGGAGAAGTAAAATAAATGGAAAAAAATTAAGAGAAATCGTTACCTTTAATTTGGGTAACTACCTTTGGTTTGAACCAAAAGGACTTCTTGAAGTGCCTTATGCCTAAGTTAAGGCTTCTATGAGGAGGAGAGGGATGTAGAGAGCTTAATTGGTCAGAGTTTTGATGAGACAAATGGCTTGAGAGGTGTGAGGAATTGGATAGAAATGGTATCCTTTAATAAGGGAGAGGATGGGCTCTTTAGGAAAGTGGGAAAATATCATTTTATTATATAATGATATTCGGTTTCTAATAGTCCAAATTCTATTAAAGATGAAGATAAGATTACTCATGGTAGAAATAAAATCATCCAATAAAAATTGGACAGGTTTTTTATAATATTTTAATCAATATAATCATATTTATTTAAATCATTTATTAATGAGGTAAATATTGCATCATTATTATGTCATAAATAATTTAATTTATTCAATGTCTAAAAATTATAGAAAATTACAATCATGTAGGATATATTTTTATCTTTCCAATTAATATTTATAGTCGAACATAGGACTTATATAACACAATATAAAAATTAATCACTAAACGATTTTTGTTAATGACAATTTGGTCTTTACATTAAATTAATTAATCTAAAGTGTCATTATCTTTCATAAGTGGCTCCATGGGGTCGCAAAATCAACCCAAGGATGCCCATGGTCGGCCACTACTCATCCTATAATGTTAGGACAAGTATTAAAGGAATTTTGAATTATTATAATATTCTATTTATATTGAATTACATTATTTAACCTTAACCACGGTAAATAAAAGTAAAAAATTACTATTCACCAAAAATTATTTTCATCTTAATGAAAAACATTTTAATTCTTCATAAAAACCATGTATTTCAGATTTTTGAAATATAATTCACCGTAGTGGTAAATTTTCATTTAAATGAAAAAGTTAGTTTTTTAACTACCACTAAGTGGTTTCACTATTCATCAAAAATTGATGTTTTTTAGAAAAATACCAAATATTCAGCCTAAGCTATATTTTATATTCCAAATTCAAAAATGATGTCTATTTTTACAAATTAAAAAAATATAAGTGGCATTAATTAATTTTAAAATTAATTCCCGTTATCAAAATAAATAACATGTTTTTATGAATCAATAACTTGCAAAAGATTGATACTTGTTTATGTCCAATTTCAAAGTGAAATTAATTCCAATGACCAATATTGGATTAAATGGTAAAAATATATTTTCATTTTACTTTAAAATCAATTAAAAAGATAATCTAACTATATAAATAAATTAGATTAAAAGTCCCTTTTGAATTAAAATACAATTTTTCTCACTATTCATTACAAATTGAACTTTATCGAAACAATTCTAAAAAATTGCACAAAGTAAATTTTGATGTCCCCATTCTAAACAAGGGTTTTATTTTGTCATGTAGAAAGTATTGAAGTGACCAAAACAAGATTTAAATAGGGTTCTCCATTAAAAGGTGATAAATCAGCCTTTTAATGTAAACTATGCATAAAATTAGATTCATTCACATTTTAAGCCTCTAACTTTTATTGGATAAATGTAAATACATTTACAAACATGTATAATAAAATTGTAGTTAGTTTTTTTTCATTCTCTCCAATACAACAGCTACGAGTAAACTTCCATTTAAAATTATATTATTATATTATTAGTGTGCAATGTAAGATTCCAAAGAAACCCCTTGTTGCGTATCAGGTACACTATCAACGATAGAAACCCCTTTAAAGTAAAATTAATATGTAATTCACAAATTAAATTTGAAATATGTCTTATTATTCATTTACCTATGATGTTACATCCTTCCCCCCTTTGGGGAATTGCGTCCTTGCAATTCTTATTCAATTATCAAAATAAGTGGGGGTATTTATCTCTCATAGCATTTTAAGATTCCCACGTTGCCTCTTCAACCATGTGGTTTTTCCACAGAACCTTTACCTGGTGAATTACCTTATTCCGTAACTCTTGCTCTCTATGGTCAAAAATCTGGACTGGTTGTTCTTCATAAGAGATATTCTCTACCAACTGAACTACCTCTGGGCTCAAAACATGAGATGGATCTGGCATATACTTTCTCAACATCGAAACATGAAAAACATTTTGTACCTGGGATAAACTTGGAGGTAAAGCCACTCTGTACGCAACTGATCCAACTTTCTCCAAAATTTCATAAGTTCCAATGAACCTCAAACTCAACTTTCCCTTCTTACCAAAACGCATCACACTTTTCCATGTAGAAACATTGAGAAATACATGATCACCTACCTCAAAAGAAAAATCCTTCCTCCAGTTATTTTGATAACTTTTCTGTCTGTTTGAGCTATTCTCATGTGATTCTGAATCAACTGAACTTTCTCTACCATCTCTGTAATGACCCAAAGTTTCATTAATGGAAAATCCCTATTGATATTATTAAATGTATCTTTACATAAAATGTTTTCATAAAATGTCAACTTATTTTCTTTTATGTTATGAATTTTAACTGTTGCTAATATAGCCGTTGAACAGTGATCACATGATTAGTATAAATATAGGACATTGAAAAATCCAATTTACTCAGAAGGAAGCGATGGCCTCATCCAATAGAATATCTCCCTAAGAATCCCATTTGTAGTAGCTCATAAAATTGGTGGCATCTTTGGGATTCACCCTTGACCAAGCCCAATCTGAGCTTCATCATGTCAAACTCGAACGTGACCGTCTATGGGAAAAGTGGAAGTTGATTGAAATTACCACTCGAGCGATGTTATCTGAGCCACCCCAAGAGTCTGTCACCATCGCACACCTTACCCTTAGGTCTTATGCGGCTGTTTTATGGGGTTATGTAACAAATAATTAGTGCTATGTTCATGTAGATTATTTTTGTATATAATAATGAATATAATTTCTAGTCATTTTTGATACATTGTAAATAGTTTTTAAAGTAAAAATGGTGTTTTTAGTTATTATTTAATTAAGAAATCTATTTTATTAAATTAAGGGATTTTTGAATTAAATAATATTTTAATAAAATAATAGTATTATTATGAAATTAATTTTTATTAAATATAAATGATCTTTTAATTTTATGAATGTAATTAAAAAATTTTATTAAGGATTGAATGCCATTTCTGTCAAAACCCGTGAATTTTTGATAAATGTCAGTTTTTATTTTAAATGTAAAAATTAAAATACTTAGAAAATTATATAGATAAAATAAATATTTTTTCTGGAATCAGGACGTCGAAATTATCCAACGGTGAATTTTTCATAATTTTCTGACACAGTCAAATTTTCGGGTAAAAATTATATACGGTTTAAATATATAATGTGTTTTATGACATCATAATGACCCAATAGTGATTTAATAAAATACTATAATCTTTATTTTATTCCAATACATATTTTACCATAAAAATAATGTGATTTTGGGTTTGTTTTACTTACTTTTCAAAGCATTAATGGACCCCTCAAGACATATTCAACACCTGGCCTTTTTAAATTAATTTCCAAGGGATTGTGACTCACCTCCACATAAGCAACCCTAATATTTCAAGAATTTCGGACTTTGTACTTATAAAATAATGTTTTCCTCTTCCCTTTTCCAAAAAACATGGGCTTAAACCATGGGCTGGTTTGTGGTTTGGATTAATTTCATATAAGGGGTCCCAAACCTAAATAATAAAGAATTCCCTCACCTTTCCTATATAAACCCAACCAAGCTCCCACTTACTCCTCACTCAAAGAACATGAAGTTCGTCCAACCTATACCCTACTCTCTCTAGAATCTTCCCAAGGTTCCCCATGCTCCCAAGAAGCCTCTCACAAGCCTCACTCTATCATTTGGAAGCACACTTCCAAGTAAGGGTTTTTTCTTCCTTTCTCATTTTTGTCAATTTTCGTTAAGTTGTATTGCCCTTTTAATTTCAATTATGAATGTTGGGGTATTTTTTATCACCTACCCCATAATTCCATCTTATTTTTTGAATGATGGGATACCCCTTTCTCTCTCATTAAATTCCTCCCATGTACACCTGTTACTATGCCGAAATTTCGAAAGGAACTTCTCTCTCTTCTTTTACATTCAAGCAATAATTTTGTATCATGAATATAAATTCCTTTAGAATTGTTGGGACATGTATCTATATGCCCTCATTACTTTCCATTACATGTAAATTTTATGAGGAACCCATTTTCTCTCATCCACCATTTTTTATGAATTCTTATGTCACACCGTTACGCTACCGAAATCGCACCGATTTTCTAAGCAAATGCCATTGTGTAGTGGATACCATGCCCATTTCTCCATCAAGGGTAGCCACCTTTATTCACCATTACTTATTGATTACAAAGTTTCGTGTATGAATTCCACATTCCTTTATCATGGAATAAATTATTATTTTTTATGAATCCATTTTTTATGATCCATGTGGCACACTTATGCATGAAATGAAATGTTTAAGAAGGGTGTTCCCTTATAGCGCTCCAATTCATTGGGTACAGTATAGTGTCATGATACGTCATGTGCAATGAGTTTTGACTCATGCTAATTCAAGTGAAACGAGGGTTTACTCGTGCTTCATTTGTAATGAGGATTTACTCATGCTCTATGTGCAATGAGATGTGGCTCATGCTAATTCCATGTTAAGTGTTGTTGCCACATTTCCATGTTATGATTATCATGCTTTATCATGCCTTTATGTTCATGTTTATTTTATGATCTATTGATATTCCTATTGTCTAACATGTATCTTACTCCTCTTGTTATTCCATGTTTACTCCCTTACTGGGCTTTATAGCTCACCCATTTCTTATTCATGTCCTCAGGTTATCCCATGCAATGCTAAGTATGAGGGAATGTAGTGGTCATGTAAAAGAAGTTCTCAATAAAGATGTTTTATTTCATGTTTCAAGTTTTTATGTAATGATCCTAATATCCAAAGACACTAAAACTCTCGATCTTATTTGTTGAATCAAGTGATATTTTATGTAATAAATCATGTTTAAGTCTGTAATAAAAGCAGAGTTGTCATAGTTGGTATCAGATGATAGGTTTAGTTATATTTGGGATTAGGAAACCCTAGTAAAGCCTTAGATACAAGACTAAGTATAATAAAAACATCCCTAAGTTTTTGTAAGTACTGAGTAAGTGGTTTATCAAACAAATACATCCATGTCGGGATACGAGCTGGTAGAGGAAGCTCTGGCACAGATGTATCCTAGGGGTAAAACCCAAAAACACCGCTTTGAGCTAGACTCGAATGGGAACTGGTGCACGACAACAGGCCTTGCTGCACTCTTGGTTACAACACTCCCAGGGTATATGTTTTGATAAATTCACAAACTTAGTAAAAACCCTTATTAAGGGAATTAAAAAAATCCCCCTAATAATATATGTTAGAAAGTAAATCATTAAAAGCCTAGATTGAAGCCTATAGACTCTTGAGTAAGGAAACAAAAGTTTATTTATAAGTCATCAACTTTTGTCTTTGGATTACCCTTTATGGGTTACCCCTAACTTTACTTTTATTCCAGCCAATGGCCTGTAATAGGAGGACTCGGGCTAACAACCGTTGTTAAGATCAGTGTGATGACTGTACTAATGAGATGCCCAATCCAATGGGATCGGGAATCATGAACTTTTTCACGCTTCTCTCTCAGATAACTCAAGTTTTGAATAGAAACACGGTTCAAGAGGAATGTCCAAACCCCCCTAAGAAGTAACAAGTCGCTATCGAGAGCTTCATGAGACAAAGGCCTCCTACCTTTAGTGGATCATCTGATCCCACGATCACTAAACAATGGATCAACTCTATTGAAAAGATCTTCTCCATCCTTCAATGTTCTGAACAAGAGAAGGTTCTCCTGGATGCTTATCGTATGGAGGGTGAAGCTGATAAATGGTGGACGTTGATCAAAAATATGAAGCCTCAGGAGGAGATCGAGGCGTTGGAATGGAAGGATTTCCAAAAAATGTTTTTCGATAAATATTTTTCGTGCACCCTTCGGCTTAAAATGGAAAGGGACTTCCTTTCCCTCAAGAAAAAAGTTGAAGAATCTATTGGATCATACGAGGAAAAATTCACAATGATTGCATGTTACAGTTCCAGCATTGTTGTTACCCCTGAATGCATGGTTGACCACTTCTTTGGTGGGATGAAGCCTAGCTTGCGGAAAGAATTAGTGATCCGTGACTTCGACAGCTATGAGGAAATTGTCTGATGTGCCCTCAAGGTTGAAATGGAGATCGGTGAATCAGAGTGGTATCATAGGAACAAGAAGTGTAAGGTGGACATAAATGTTGGTGGGCCGATGGATAAATCCAACGGTGCTAATAAGATCCAGCACCCCACATGCCAAAAGTACGGAAAGAAGCACCCTGGAAATTTCCTTAAAGGGATGAGAAAATGCTTCAGGTGTGGAAGAGAAGGGCACCTAGCTGTTAACTGTCGGCAAGAAAGACCCACGGTTGTGTCAGAGGAGAGGAATGCTCCGTTCAAACCTCAACACGTTTTTAATGCTACAAATGCAAAGAACCGGGACATTTAGCAAATCAGTGCCCTAATCCATGGGTTTTCGGAGACAACCAATAACCTCCAAGGCAGCAAGAAAAAGATTTTGCCATCACTTTTGCCGAAGTGAACCACGAAAACGAAGTGGTAACAGTTACGCTAGTTATTCATTCAAGAATAGAGAATGTAATTTTTGATTCAGGTTCTACGGATTCTTTTATATCTTTAATGTTTAGTAGAACAATCCCAGCACCACCAAAAATTATGGAAGTAAAGATGTCGGTGAGTACAGCAAATGGGGAAATCATTGTATCCCATGAATATAAGTCCTCCCCTATTATAATCTGTGGATTTAATTTCCTGGAAAACCTCGTCATACTCCCTCTGGTGAAATTTGATGCAATTCTAGGAATGGATTGGCTTTCCTTATATAGAGCCAACATAAATTGTCGGGAGAGGGAAATCACACTCCATATGGAGAATCGACCCACAATTCATTACAAGTGTCAGGAGGAAGTTGAATCTTCTTTAGCTCCATCATATCAAGCATGGATATTACTGCCCTATGAGCACATGTATCTGGCTCAGATGATTGAGTCCAAAGAAGAAACCATCCTTGAAGAAATGCCTATTGTGAGGGAATTCGCTGAAGTGTTTCCCGAGGAACTGCTTGGTCTTCCTCCATGAAATGATGTTGAGTTCTCAATTGAACTTATACCTAGGGAGCTACAAATATCCAATACTCCATATAGAATGGCTGTTGTTGAGCTTGAAGAGCTAAATAAACAACTACAGGGGAATCTGTATAGAGGGTTTATACACCCAAGTGCTTCACCATGGGGTGCACCAGTACTCTTCGTCAAGAAGAAGGATGGGTCAATACAGCTTTGCATCGATTATCGTGAACTTAACAAAATCACGATAAAGAACAAGTATCCTCTCCCAAGAATCGATGACTTTTTTTATTAGCTGCGTGGAGCACAATACTTCTCCAAGGTGGATTTGTGGTCGGGATATTATCAAGTAAGGGTGAAGAAGGAAGATGTCCCCAGGAATGCTTCTCGTACAAGATATGGGCACTATGAATTCAAAGTAATGCCTTTCGGAATCACCAATGCTCCAGAAATATTCATGGACTTGATGAATAGAGTCTTTAGAGATTACCTTGGAAAATTTGTGGTAGTCTTTATAGATGATATTTTAATATACTCCAAAACCATGGAGGATCATGAGGATCATTTAAAAACTGTACTAGAGACTTTGCGCAAGGAGAAGCTCTATGAAAAGTACAGCAAGTGTGAGTTCTGGTTGAAGGAGGTCTCATTCTTGGGCCATATCATCACAAGCAATGGGATATCTATGGACCCCTCTAAAACAGTTGCAATTGAGGGATGTCTGAGGCCAACATCGGTAACGGATATCCATATCTTCTTAGGGTTAGCTGCATATTATCGACGATTTGTGAGGAATTTCACACGATTGTCCATCCCACTTACCATGCTAACTCGGAAGGGAGTAAAGTTTTTTTGGAGTGAAGAATGAGAAGAAAGCTTCAAAGAGTTGAAAAGGAGGCTTATCACTGCACCCATTCTCACTTTACCCACAAGTGGGGAGATTTTTGTGGTATTCAGTGATGCTTAAAAGAAGGGCTTAGGATGTGTGCTGATACAGAATGATAAAGTGATATCCTATGCCTCAACGCAGTTGAAAATCAATGAGCAAAACTATCCAACGCATGATCTGGAGTTGGTAACTGTGATCTTTGCCTTCAATATCTGGTGGCATTATCTCTATGGAGAGAAATGTGAGATATATACTGACCACAAGAGTCTTAAATATATATTCACACAGAAAGAGCTTAATATGCACCAGAGAATATGGATAGGGCTCACCAAGGACTATGACTGTTCAATACATTACCGCCCTGGGAAAGCGAACATGGTGGCAGATGCCCTAAGTAGAAAGGACTCAACAATTCTATCAATGATGAGAATTGAGAAGGATCCAATCTTCTTAGACTTGATGAAGATGGACATGGGAATCATAAAGTAGGGAACATCATCAATCCTTTCACAAATTATTGATCAACCATCTCTTTTGGAAAGGTAAAAGGATGCTCAAAAGGATGATGTGGGAATTCAAGAAAAAGTGGAAGCTATCAAAAAAGGGAAATCCTCATAGTTTGATGTTAATGAAGATGGAATTGTGCGGTTTGGGAAAAGACTATGTGTTCCATCAAGTCTAGAGCTGAAGAAGGAACTTTTTGATGATGCACATAGTTCAAATTTCTATATTCACCCATGGAGAACAAAGATATATCGAGATCTCCAAGAAAACTTTTGGTGGGTCAATATGAAGATGGAGATCGCTGAATATACATCAAAGTGCCTGGGGTGTCAGCAAGTGAAGGCAGAGAGGATGAAGTCTAAGGGGATGATGCAACCATTTCCTATACCAGAATGGAAATGGCAGAACATCACCATGGACTTTGTCACCGGACTTCTGAGGAAATCCAAAGGCAACAATGCAATCTGGGTTGTTGTGGATCGTCTTACAAAGACTGCACACTTCATTGCTATTCGGGAGGATTTCTCTTTAGATCAAATGTCATGGATATATATCAGGGAAGTGGTAAGGTTGCATGGAGTACCACTATATATTGTGTCTGACCGAGATCCCTGATCCACCTCTATGTTTTGGAAGAGTCTTCAACATGCTCTGAATACTGAACTGTACTTCAGTACGGCCTATCATCCTCAAACTGATGGCCAATCTGAGCGGACTATCCAAACACTTGAGGATATGTTGAGAGCGATATCAATGGACTTTAAAGGAGGATGGGATCAACATATTCCTCTGCTTGAGTTCCCTTATAACAATAGTTTCCACTCAAGCATCCAAATGGCACCATATGAAGCCCTGTATGGGAAAAGGTGTAGAACAACGGCATGTTGGGATGAGGTTGGTGAACGTAAGCTGCCTGGACAAGAAATGGTCGTGGAAATGGTGGACAAGGTAAAAACCATTCAGCAGCATGTCAAGGTATCTCAAAGTCTACAGAAGAGTTATGCAGATCATCGTTGATGAGACCTTGAGTTTAAAGTTGGAGACATGGTGTTTTTACACATATCTCTGTGGAAGGTCATGAGGTTTGGAAGGAAAGGGAAGTTAAGTCCAAGGTACATCAGCCCCTTCGAGATTCTTGATCATGTCGGGGCTATGGCCTATCGACTAGCACTTACACCTACCATGGCCAAAGTGCATGATGTCTTTCATATATCCCTCTTAAGTAAGTACATACCGGACCCTTCACATGTACTCTCTTCTAAGGTGATACAATTGGAAGGTGATCTTTCTTATGAGGAGCAACCAGTGAAGATCTTAGATCGTAGAGAAAAAGTTCTACGAAATAAGACAATGCCCCTTGTCAAGGTGTTGTGGAGAAAACATGTGTTTGAAGAAGTGACTTGGGAATCGGAGGATATAATGAAGATGCGCTACCCACATTTGTTTTAGTGTGGGAAAAGGAAAATTTCGAGGGTGAAATTTCTTAAAGGGGGAATATTATAATGACCCAAAGTTTCATTAATGGAAAATACCTCTTGATCTTATTAAATGTCTCCTAACATAAAATGTTTTCATAAAATGTCCACTTCTTTGGTTTTATGTTATGAATTTTGATCGTTGCTAATATAGTCGTTGAATAGTGATCACATGATTAGTATAAATATAGGACTTTAACAAATCCAATTTACTCAGAAGGAAGCGATGGCCTCATCCAGTAGAATTGCACCATACGAAGCCCATTTTTCGGAGCTTAGAAAAGAGGTGGAATCTTTGGGCTTCACCCTTGACCAAGCCCAAGCTGAGCTTCAACATGTCATGCTTGAACGTGACCGTCTACCGGAAAAGTGGAAGTTGATTGAAATTACCACTCAAGCGATGTTATTCGAGCCACCCCAAGAGTCTGTCATCATCGCACACCTTACCCTTAGGTCTTCTGTGGTTCTTTTAAGGGGTTATGTAACAAATAAGTAGTTCTATGTTCATGTACATTATTTTTTTATATAATAATGAATATAATTTCTAGTCATTTTTGATACATTTTCAATAGTTTTTAAAGTAGAAATGATGTTTTTAGTTATTATTTAATTAAGAAATATATTTTATTAAATTAATGGATTTTTGAATTAAATAATATTTTAATAAAATAATAATATTAATATGAAATTAATTTTTATTAAAAATAAATGATCTTATAATTTTATGAATGCAATTGGAATTTTTTATTAAGGATTGAAAGCCATTTCTGTCAAAACCCCTGAATTTTCGATAAATGTCGGTTTTTATTTTAAAAGTGAAAATTAACATATTTAGAAAATTATTTAGGTAAAATAAATGATATTTCTGGAATTAGAATTTCAAAATTATCCAACGGTTAATTTTTCGTAATTTTCTGAGAGAGTCAAATTTTTGGGTAAAAATTAAATACCGTTTAAATATATAATGTGTTTTATGACATCATAATGATCCAATAGTGATGTAATAAAATACTATAATATTTATGTTCTGCCAATATATGTTTTACCATTAAAATAATGTAATTTTGGGTTTGTTTGACTTACTTTTCAAAGCATTAATGGACCCCTCAAGACATATTCAACACCTTGCCTTATTAAATTAATTTCCATGGGAGTGTGACTCACCTCCACATAATAAACCCTAATATTTTAAGAATTTCATACTTTGGACTTATAAAATAATTTTTTCCTCTTCCCTTTTCCAGAAACCATGTGAAAAAACCATGGGATGGTTTGTGGGTTGGATTAATTTAATATAAGGGGTCCCAAACCTAAATAATAAAGAATTCCCTCACCTTTCCTATATAAACCCACCCAAGCTTCACTTCCTCCTCACTAAAAGCCCTTGAATTTCGTCCAAACTCTTTCCTACTCTCTCTAGAATCCTCCCAAAGTGCCCCAAGCTCCCAAGAAGCCTCTCACAAGCCTCTCTCTAGCCTTTGGAAGCACACTTCCAAGTAAGGGGGTTTTCTCCCTTTCTCATTTTTGTCAATTTTCTTTAAGTTGTATTGTGCTTTTAATTTCAATTATGAATGTTGAGGTGTGGTTTCACACCTCCCCCATACTTTCCACTTATTGTTTGAATTATGGGATACCCCTTTCTCTCTCATTAAATTCCTCCCATGTACACCCGTTACTATGCCGAAATTCCGAAAGGAACTTCTCTCTCTTCTTTTACATTAAAGAAATAATTTTGTATCATGAATATAAATTCCTTTACAATTATTGCGACATGTATCTATATGACCTCCTTACATTCCATTACATTTAAATATTATGAGGAATCCCTTTCTCTCTCATCGACCATTTTTTATGAATTCTTATGTCACACCGTTGTGCTGCCGAAATCGCACCGATTTTCTAAGCCAATGCCATTGTTTAGTGGATACCATGCCCATTTATCCATCAAGGGTATCCTCCTTTATGAACCTTTACATATTGATTACGAAGTTTCATGTATGAATTCCACATTCATTTATCATGGAATAAATGATTATGTTTTATGAATCCATGTTTTATGCTCCATGTGGCACACTTATGCATGAAATAAAACGTTTAAGAAGGGTGTGCCCTTATAGCGCTCCAATGCATTGTGTAAAGTATATTATCATGATAAGTCATGTGCAATGAGTGTTGACTCATGCTAATTCAAGTTCAATGAGGGTTTACATGTGCTTCATGTGCAATGAGAATTTACTCATGTTCTATGTGCAATGAGCCGTGGATCATGCTAATTCCATGTTAAGTGTTGTTGCCACATTTCCCTGTTATGATTATCATGCATTATCATGCCTTTATGTTAATGTTTCTTTTATGCTCTATTGATATTCCTATTGTCTAACATGTATTCTACTCCTCATGTTATTCCATGTTTACTCCCTTACTGGGCTTTATAGCTCACCCATTTCTTATGATGTCCTCAGGTTATCTCATGCAATGCTAAGTACGATGGAATGTAGTGGTCGTGTAAAGGAAGTTTTCAATAAAGATGTTGTATTTCATGTTTCAAGTTTTTATGTAATCATCTGAATCCCCAAAGACACTAAACCTCTCGATCTTCATTGTTGTATCAAGTGAAGTTATATGTAATAAATCATGTTTAATTCTATAATAAAAGAAGGGTTGTCATAATCTCTTCTACCAATTATGGTCCCATCAACTTCCTTTCACCTAATTCGTCCCAAAATGCTGGAGTTCGACAACGCTTTCCATATAATGCCACAAATGGAGCCATCTGTATACTAGAATGATAATTGTTATTATATGAAAATTCAACCAAAGAAATATGTTGGTCCCAACTTCCCTGGTAATCCATCGAGCAAGCATGTAGCATATCCTCCAATGTCTGAATTGTTCATTCTGACAGCCCATCTGATTGAGGGTGAAAAGATGTTCTAAAATTTAATTTAGTACCCAATGAATTTTGAAGGCCTTTCCAAAAGTTAGAAATAACCTGGGATCATGACCAGATACAATGGAGAGGGTAACTCTATGCAACCTGATTATATCATTAACATACAAATAAGCATGTTGATCTAGAGACAAAGTTTCTTTAAAAGGAAGGAAATGAGAAGATTTAATCAATCGGTCCACTGTAACCCAGATTGTATTATTACCTCGAGATGTATTTGGTAATCCCACAATGAAGTCCATGGATATATTTTCCCATTTCCACTATGGCACCGGTAGAGACTGAAGGATCCCTTTTGGTAACAGTCACTCTGCTTTAACCTACTGACAAGTAAAACACTTCACAGCGAAATCAGAAATATCTCATTTCATTCCATCCAACCGGTAATACTCCCAATGATCTACGAACATCTTAGTACTGCCAGGATGAACTGAAAACGGATAACTATGAGCTTCACATAACAACTCATTCTTCAACTGTTAATCACGAGAAACGCATAATCTCTTTCCAAATCTCAAAACACAATCATTATCAATGTTTAAATCATGCAACTTATCCTTCTAAACCAATACAACCTTTTTCTGCAACTCACTGTCTTCCTTCTGCTATTTCTTAATTCTGCCAGATAGAGATGATTTCACTGACACCTAAAACAAAATAGAAGAATTTTCTGCAATAACAACTTCTATGCCAAAGTTCATCAAATAAAAAACCAAAGGATCTCATTATAAACATAACATGGTTAATGATGTATTAATTTTTCAACTCAAAGAATCATCCACTTTATTTGCTTTCCCCGAATGATAAAGGACCATGCTTGATTAATTCAACCATCTCCTCTATCTCATGTTCAATTCTTTCTGAGTGAATAAATACTTCAAACTTTTGAGATTAGTATATATTTCACTTTTCCCTTTATACAAATGATGCCTCCAAATTTTTAAATCTAAAATAATAGAATCTAATTCCAAATCATGTGTAGGGTCATTTAACTCATGTGGTTTCAATTTACATGAAGCATAATAAATTACCTGATCATTTTTCATTAGGACACAACTCAGTCCTTTCAACGAAGCATCACTGTAGATAACAAACTCACCATTTCTGGAAGGTAGTGCCAAAACTGGAGCATTCACCAATCTTCTTTTCAATTCCTGAAAACAATAATCACATTCTTTTGTCCAGAAAAACGTAACACCTTTTCGGGTTAACATAGTTATTAGACTAGATAACTGTGAAAACTTTTCAACAAAACTTTGGTAATAACCTGCCAAACCAAGAAAACTACGAATCTCGGTTATATTTGTGGGTCTTGGCCATTCTTCAACAACATTGTTTTAGCAAGATCAACTGTTATTCCATTTTTTGAATCAATGTGACCAAGGAAAGAAATTTCTTGTAACCAAAACTCACACTTTCTGAATTTCCCATAAAGTTTCTTTTCGTTTATGGTTTGAAAGATGACCCTTAAATTACTTTCATGTTCCTCTTTAATTTTAGAATAAACAAAAATATCATCAATGAACACAACCACAAACTTACCCAAGAACTCACAGAAAATTGTATTCACAATATCTATGAATACTGTAGGTGCATTGGTTAACCCAAAAGGCATAAATACAAATTCATAATGGCCATATCTAGTATGAAATGCAGTCTTCGAAATGTCTACTTCTTTTACTTTCAACTGATGGTACCCTGACCTCATGTCAATCTTTGAAAAATACTAAGCTCCCTGGAGCTGATCAAACAAATCATCGATATGAGGCAAAGGATACTTATTCTTAACAGTGATGTTATTCAATGCTCTATAATCAATGCAAAGTCTCATTGAACCATCTTCCTTTTTAACAAACAATACAGGAGAACCCCATGGTGATGTGCTAGGATGAATGAAACCTTTATCTAATAACATTTGTAATTTCTTCTTTAACTTTAAAAGTTCAATTTGAGCCATTCGATAACAGGGTTTTTAAATTGGATTAGCATCAGGAACTAAGTCAAAAGTAAATTCAACTTCCCGATCAGGTATAATACCTGGAAACTCATCAAGAAAAACATCAAGGTACTCATTTACCACTGGCACATCATTAATCTGAATAGTTCCTTAATTTTCAACAATATGTGCAAGGTAACATTCATTTCCATCTTTTACTAGTTTCTCAGCTTCCTGATATGTTATCAAAAGCAAGGGTTCATTTTTATATATAAACTTAAAGTCATTTTGAAAAGAAACCTCTTTAGATCTGTAGTCAATCTTAGAATGATAAACAGAAATCCAATCCATGCCCAAAATAACATCAAACTCTACTGGTGGAAAAACAATAAGGTTTGCAGGTAGATTCATTCTGCACACAAGGACAGGAATGTTCTTATGTTTTCTTTTTGTCTCAACATTTCCTCCAGGTGTTTTTATCGTAAGTTATGTATTCATATCATGAGATGTAATTCCACATTTTCTAGAAAACTTCTCAGAAATGAAAGATTGTGTAGACCATGAATCAAAAAACACATTGGCATAATCTGAACAAACAAATAGTGTACCAGACACAACTTCATTTGGTGGACCGACATCTACTGAAGTAGTTGCAAATGATTCACCACCCCTTTCTGCTTGTAGTCTGGAAGCTTTCCTTCGGTTGAGTTCTTTGTTGGACACTCATTTGCATAACAACCCATTTTATTGCACTTAAAACATTTTACTGACTGTAAATCAGATTTTTTCTTACCATTACCCTAATCTTTTTTAGTGCAATTACGAGCCTTAGGACCCATTTTACCACATTGATAGCACTTACCAGAATTAAAAAGACATTCCCCATCATGGTTTTTACAATAATTTTCACAAATTGAAAACTTAAGTTTCTTACCATCAGACATTTTTGAAGAGTTATTCTATTTCGCCTTGTAACACCCCAAGCTTCCACGGTACGTTTCCCTTCGAATAATGCAATGACGTGCATTGTACGCAACTTCGAGATTCTAACACACCACAACCAATCAAACTTGCCTTTATGAATAGTAATACCTACTTTTTGAAATTTTATAAATTCAATCTCTCAAAATGGACATCATTTTTTGATTCGGAATATCGAATTTATCCTAGGGTGAAATTTTGGAACTTTTCAGATAACACTTATATTTTGATGAATAGTGAAAATTACTAAATTTTAATTAAAAACAACTTTTTAAATAAAAATAATTTATAGTGATAAATTATATTATTGAGGGGTTTTAAAGTATAATTAGAATATATTTTTACCATTTTATCCAATTTTTTTCATTAGAATTAATTTCACTTTGAAGTTGGACCTAAACAATTGTCAATCTTTAGATATATATTGTTTCTTAAAAACATGCTATTTGTTGTGATAGCGGGAATTAATTATAAAATTAATTAATTCAACTTATATGTTTAGAATATTGTAATATAGACATCATTTTTGAATTTGGAATATCAATTATAGCTTAGGGTTAATGTTTGGCATTGTTCTGAAAAACTTCAATTTTTGATGAATAGTGAAACTACTAAGTGGTAGTTAAAAAAACTGAATTTTTCATAAAACTTAATTTTACCACTTCTGTGAATGAAATTTCAAAAATTCGAGAGACACGGTTAATATCAAGAAGTAAAATTTGGTTCAATGATATGAAAATAATTATTGGTGAATAGTAACTTTTTACTTTTATTTACCACGGTTAAAAGTAAATAGGGTAATTAAGGGTAAAAAAGATATTAGTATTACCCTAACACATGTCCTAATTCTATTGGACAAGTGTATCTAGACCAAAAACAACCTTAGGAATAAAATATTATCATTTAGGTCCACTTGGATTAGATTAGGACATTTATTATTATTTAATTCAAAGAAGAGTTAAAATCAAAGTTTATTTACTAAAACATTTTTAATATAGGGTTATCTATAAGATAAATTCGATTGTAAGTATTAATTAGAAATATAATAATATTTCCTACATAATTATATTTTATATATAATTTTGATACATTAAATAAATTAATTTATTTATGACACAATGATGATGCAGTAATTACCATAATAGTGAAAAATTAGAATAATTGATGTTATAAATACCCAAATAAATATAATTTGAGACTTTTTATGAATTAAACTAATTTTCTAGGATAATATGACATATTAGGATTGATTTAATTGACTTTTTTTGAAGTAATCATTCTGTTATGAGTTTCAAAAAAATCAACTATTGAATAGTGTCAAAATTGACATAAAAGAGTTTTTAAAACAAATATTATATTATTAATTGATATTAAATTCCTAAAATTATAAGTCTCGGAAAAGATACTTATATCATGATAGGTGTATCATTAATGGACCACTTTGTGGTCTCTTGGATGTATATAGTATGTTTAGTAACTATATAATATAAAAATACAAAGTGACATGGTAAATGTCAAACTAATTAACTAAGAGTTAAAACTAAAATATAAGGTTAATATAGTAACCCAAACCTGTCTAAATTCTCTTTGTTGAATGTCTTTCGACCTATCCCCACATTAACCTTTTAATAATAAACTTTTGAGCCATTAGAAACCGAATATGAATTTATTATAAATTAATATTTCTAGCTTTTCCAAAGGTGCCCCTCACCCCTCTTATAAAAGGGCACTCTTCCTTCTCATTTCGTCACACTTTCAAATCCTTTTGGATCGGCCAACCCCTGCCCAAATACTCTTTAAACTTCCCTCAATACAACCTAGAGTCCTTAGTTTGATCAGAAAGCCAACCTAAGGAGCCCTTTTGATCAAATCAAAAGGAAGAACCCGAAGAAGAGGTAATGTTTTCACCACCCGTTTTCAAGTTCCTTTCTTCTTCCACTTCTTCTTTCTTTGTTATTAACATTATAAAATACTAAATCCAGAATCTTATATATACTTTGATGTTATTATAAATATGGTACAACCATATTCAGTATTATATCCACCCTTTGAATAACATGCCACCATACGTGCGTACGTACGACTTACCGTCTCCACGTCGTGGTGTAATTGTTATTCAATATATTATTATTTGGGTGGGTATAATAATGATGTGTAACTCATAAAAATAATAAATATAACATGATAATTATTCTTTATATATGATATAACATCAAAGTATATATTATTTTAATATCAAAATAATGATATTGTCGTTCGTGCGTACGTACGGACTACCGTCTCCACGAACACGATGAGATTCATTCTACATCATATCCATTCAAGTATAATTATCATTTGATGATTTAAAAATATTGTTTAAGAACATTATATAATTCGGGATATTAATATCATACAACCTATCCATGACAAACATGGCTTATGTAACAAAACGTATAAAAGAAAACGAGCAAGTTTACACCCGAAACGACGATAATTCTTTGATATTATTAACAAAGCAATGTTAAAAGATCATATATGATATCATATTAATGTATATTATTAATTAATAATATAATAAAAATTGTTTCAACATTATAAAGGAGGTTATACTACCCCCAACCAAGGAAAAGTACAAGGTAAGGGGTTTCTTATCTCACTTTTAATTCCATGAGAATTCCATTGTTCACCACTTATTTATTGCATGTGGTGTGTGTACTGCCCATGTTTGTATTCATTGTGTAATATAATTTAATTCATGTATATTTACATCATCATTGTATGATCCTTCTTTCATGGTTGTATGTTTTTTATGTTACCAAATCAATAAGGGAATTTGAAATTTCAATTTCCACTCATTCGGCTTTACGCTTACTTCATTGACTATTTTACTCCAAGACTATGTGTGGAATCACTATTCATTTGATTATGTCATAATTTCCACTCCCCTTTCTGTGGATATACTTTTTATACACATAATCACTCCATTTATAAATTCTCAAGTCATCGGTATGAACTTGATAAGAGTAATTTTTACTCAATCTCAATTTGTAGAGATAAACATCCAATTCATTGGTGTTGTTTTTACTAGAATATGTTTGAATGTCCCTAGATTGTTTTACACTGAATACCCAATCATATTTAGTGTATTTATATTTTTCATGCATAATTATGTCGTTGATTTATCCTTAACCTAATGATACGGCCTTTATGAGAGATTTCATCTCAATTTACATTCCATTGAGACTTTTTTGTTGTTATACACCAAATCACTTTTATGTGGTGTATATAATGTACTTTGAAATAGTATATCATGAATCCCTTTTTTCTGATGATATTACAAAGTTTTTATTACCTCAATTATTTGTATTCAAGTGTCTCTCTTTTGGTTAGAAACTCTAACTAAAATACCATTTTTAAATGTTTTAAATACATATCCTTCTAAATCTTGCTCATTAATGTCCATGTTTTAAAAAATGGTTTTAAGGATTTATTTATATGGACATCAAAGTTTTAAAATTAAAACTCCTTTTGAAAGTTTCAACGTGGTATGGGACACTTTGATTCAAAAATCAATTTTTAAACGGGTTCTTGACAAATAGTGTGACTTTTAAATGATTTCAAGAAAAAGGGGGATATTTCTCTCAAATGGTTTTGATGATTATTTCCATCTATGTCAACATCCTTCATTATTCTTGATTGAGGTTTATGTGATACAATAAAATATTCCATATTCTATCGAATGAGTTATGTTTGACTGTGGATGTGCTATTTTTATACCATTCATAGTTTGTGGTTAAAGTATTGACATTTCGTATGCTAGTTTTAATACGAATGTTTATGTTATATTTAAACCTTTTCATATGAGGAATGCATTGGACCTAATAAGTGACGGGTGGAGCCTGCTATAGCTCCTCGATGCATCGGTAGGTCTCATGAGACAAACTAGTGTCTTGGCATGAGGCCTTGGAAAAATCTTATTTTTAGTCTTGGCACGAGGCCTTGGCTCTGTGGTTATGATAGTCTGGAATTATGCATTCCATCATTATGAATGTAGTTATTGATATTGCATGTGATCATTCGATTAGTAGAATATCCATGTGAGTATGTAAATGGAATTATTTTATTTTATCTTTTCCATTTTATGTTGAAGTTCAAGTTTAAAAAGGCTTTTGTTTTAGTTATAAACTTCCTTAAGTGTTTATGCTTATTTATGAAAGCTTCTGCTATATTGTTATCCTTACTGAGCATCTGAGCTCACCCCTTTCAATGTTTTATTTTTTTCCAAGGATTATGAAGAAATAATTTATGAATGACCTGTAGGGATAGTATGAGGGGATATGAAGACAAGATGTTTTTTATGATGTAATGTAAAACATTATGATTGTATCTAGTGTTTCCAGGGCTACTAAACTAATCGGTCTTTCGAGACTTGATCTTTCTTGTGATCATGCCAATGTTATGTAATAATGCACTGACTCTGGGTAACTGGGGTCAGGGCGTTACAGTTGGTATCAGAGAAAGTTTAGCACAAACCATGGAAGCTAGATTTAGATAAACTCTGATTAGAGCACGTAGACCTAAGATGAACATTGAGGATTAGTATAGAAGAACTTCCTAGAATTTCGGTATTGTAGAGATTTTGTGGGTTTTCTGAGCAATACATCCCTGTCTGGATACGAGCAGGTAGAGGTGGCTCTGGCATAGATGTACCTAGGGGTAAAACCGGAAAACACCACTTTGAGCTAGACTCGAACGGGAACTGGTGCACGACAACGGGCATTTCTACACTATTGGTTACGACACTCCCGGGGGATATGCTTAGGATAATTTACATTTTATTTACAAACTAATTTGAAGTATTATATATATAAGATGAGATTAAATGACCTTGGTTAATCCTAATGTGTTTCAAATTGAGAATATGGTGACATGTTAATATCTAAATGATATTATGACTACTATTACTCACACAATGATTTCTGGTTTTAGTCAATGGCTGGATTCCAAGGAAGTCATAGTGACTTTGAGAATGATGTACAAGGTGGGAACAGTGGTGGCAATGAGAAACAAAATTGAATGTTGATAGGCGTAAAATATATCGTCTTTATGCCAAATCAATTCTCCAAAAATATGATCAACAATATATATATTAACCAATTCTCAGACTCAAAAAAGAAGAGAAATGTGATGAATGATAAGAGCTCCAGCAATGGAGACCATGGAGTAAGGAATCCTCAATTTCCATCATGTAGGAAATGTGGAATTAGACACCCAGGAAAGTATCTCAATGGGAAAAAGAAATGCTTTACATGCGGGAAGGAAGGAAATAAAGTAAAGAATTGCCGAAAAAAATGAAGCGTACTATGGAAGAAGATAAAAATGGTCCCAAGAGTCCATTTACAGTCATTTGCCGTAAATGTAGGGGACCTGGCCATTACCCGAGTGAATGCCCTATTCTATAGGATATTTTCATGGTCAAAGAAGAAGCTATGTGGAAATAAATGGTTGGAGAAATGTTTAAAAAGTATTAGTGCTCCTTGTTGATGGGTTTACTTTGAAATAATTTTCTCTTGTATTTGTAACCCCGCAGTTTTCCATGTGTGGATGATATTTGAGGAAGAATTATCTCTTCTCTTGTGGATATAGTTATAAATAATCATTTGGTTTTATAAGATCGTTGGGTTTGAGGAAATTATAAGTTATCATAATTTGGGATGAAAATGCAAGGTATGAGATAAGATATGTGGTTAATTTATGTTATGGTTGTTTTGAGGAATTTATTTCATTATGGTAATATTATAAAATATAGTTTTTGAGAAAGTACAACACGTAGACCGTGTGACAACCCGTCGCATTGGACAAAGATGTGGGAATCGAACCCATAACCAAAGTGCGATTGGGATTTATCGCCTACCACTGGACTACGTGAAGTCCCTGGTTAGTGTGACTATTATTTTTAGTAAAATGATTTTATTGATCAATAATAATTTGATTTGGGATCTTATGTCTTATCAAATGAATACCCTTAGAATAGGAAAATGATTTGGTGATTAAGTGATAAATGTTATTTTGGAAGTTGTTCACTTTGGTGTGAACACTATATGCCCAAAGAAAATAGATTAGTATGGTATTTCATTTGAGGAGTAATGGTGGATTTTTATCTATGTTTTTATTGTAGATTTATAATGATTTGGGTTATTTATGGAAATGATTAGGTTAATTACCTTTAAGTATGTGACACTAAGAGTTATTAAAGTAATTTGTAGATACGATTTAAAGAGAAAGACTACATTATTAATAAGTTTTGGTCTTCAATATTATTTTTGATTATATTGAAGGATTTTAAAGACAATTGATTATTGAATGGTATTTATTTAACTTTGGGGTATTGTTGGTTTAATTTTGGAAATTAAGATTAGTGTTTATTTCCCTAAAGAAATATTCTTTTGGGGGATCATTAGATCTTGTACTAACCATTTTGGTTTTGATTAATATTTAAAGACAATGTAAATATATAGTTCATCCTACATGGATCATGTGATTCTATAGAAGTTTATTCTAGATCTTCCAGTGTGACCAAGTCTTATTGAATACTCGTCATTTAAAAAAAATGAGTTAGTGGTGGAAATTTATTAAAGAATGAAACTATACTTAAAATATTAGTATATATCTTTATATTCTTATTCAATACCATAAATGAATTCCTCATCCTTATGTAATGTAACTTTCCTACTAGGAGACTAATGAACATTTGTCCCAACACAAGTTTGTGGTTTTCTTATTGTTAACTTTCTCCTGATCATGATTTCTATCCCTCTCCATCAGAACATGACACTTAGTGTATCATCCATATCCATGTTTTCCTACATGGAATCAGAGTATGGGTTATCTTGGTTGACCTGTATACCTCTCTTTCTTTCTTTTAAAGTGATAGTTTTATTGACTCTTTTTCCGATGTGGGACTTTCCATTATATTCCCATGCAAAATATTAAAAATTGTGAGGATGCAATTTATTGAAGGAGGGGAGAATGTAACACCCCAAGATTCCACGGTACGTTTCCCTTCGAATAATGCAATGGCGTGCATTGTACGCAACTTCGAGATTCTAACACACCACAACCAATCAAACTAGCCGTTATGAATAGTAATACCAACTTTTTGAAATTTTATAAATTCTATCTCTCAAAATGGACTTCATTTTTGGATTTGAAATAAAGAATTTATCCTAGGGTGAAGTTTTGGAACTTTTCAGATAACACTTATATTATGATGAATAGTGAAAATTACTAAATTTTAATTAAAAACAGCTTTTTAAATCAAAATAATTTATAGTGATAAATTATATTATTTAGTGGTTTTAAAGTATAATTAGAATATATTTTTACCATTTTATCCAATGGTGTTAATTAGAATTATTTTCACTTTGAAATTGGACCGATACAATTGTCAATCATTAGATATATATTGTTTCTTAAAAACACGCTATTGGTTGTGACAGCGGGAATAAATTATAAAATTAATTAATGCAACTTATATGTTTAGAATTTTGTAAAATAGACATCATTTTTGAATTTGGAATATCAATTATAGAATAGGGTGAAATTTTGGCATTGTTCTGAAAAACTTCAATTTTTGATGAATAGTGTAACTACTAAGTGGTAGTTAAAAAAACTGAATTTTTCATAAAACTTAATTTTACCGCTTCTGTGAATGGAATTTTGAAAATCCTAGAGACACGGTTAATGTAAAGAAGTAAAATTTGGTTCAATGAGATGAAAATAATTTTTTGTGAATAGTAACTTTTTACTTTTATTTACCACGGTTAAAAGTAAATAGGGTAATTAAGGGTAAAAATGAAATTAATATTACCCTAACACATGTCCTAATTCTATTGGACAAGTTTATCTCGACCAAAAACAACATTAGGAAAAAAATATTGTCATTTAGGTCCACTTGGATTAGATTAGGACATTTATTATTATTTAATTCAAAGAAGAGTTAAAAGAGTTAAAATCAA
Organism: Viscum album; assembly: GCA_963277665.1. Classification (NCBI taxonomy): domain Eukaryota; kingdom Viridiplantae; phylum Streptophyta; class Magnoliopsida; order Santalales; family Viscaceae; genus Viscum; species Viscum album. The sequence continues at coordinate 268,014,603 of OY728142.1, read as the reverse complement.
AGTTTATTTCCTAAAACATTTTTAATATAGGGTTATATAAAAGATAAATTCGATTGAAAATATTAATTAGAAATATAATATGATTTCCTACATAATTATATTTTATTTATAATTTTTAGACATTAAATAAATTAATTTATATATGACACAATGATGATGCAGTAATTACCATAATAGTGAAAAATTAGAATAATTGATATTATAAATACCCAAATAAATATAATTTGAGACTTTTTATTAATTACAATACTTTTTTAGGATAATATGACAAATTATAATTGATTTAATTGACTTTTTTCGAAGTAATAATTCTGTTATGAGTTTCACAAAAATCAACTATTGAATAGTGTCAAAATTCAAATAAAAGAGTTTTTAAAACAAATATTATATTATTAATTGATATTAAATTCATAAAAATCTAAGGATCTGCAAAAATACTTATATCATGATAGGTGTATCATTAATGGACCACTTGGGGATATCTTGGATGTATATAGTATGTTTATTAACTATATAATATAAAAATACAAAGTGACATGGTAAATGTCAAACTAATTAACTAAGAGTTAAAACTAAAATATAAGGTTAATATAGTAACCCAAACATGTCTAAATTCCATTTGTTGAATTTTTTTCGACCTATCCTTACTTTAAACTTTGAATAATCAACTTTGGAGCCATTAGAAACCGAATATAAATTTATTATAAATTAATATTTTTTGCTTTTCCAAAGGTGCCCCTCACCCCTCTTATAAAAGGGCACTCCTCCTTCTCATTTCTTCACACTTTCATAGCCTTTTGGTTCGGCAAAACCCTGCCCAAATACTCTCTCAAATTCCCTCAATACAACCTAGAGGCCATATTTTGATTAGAAAGCCACCCTAATGAGCCCTTTTGATCAAATCAAAAGGAAGAACCCGAATAAGAGGTAATGTTTTCACCACCCCTTTTCAAGTTCCTTTCTTCTTCCACTTCTTCTTTCTGTGTTATTACCATTCTAAAATAATAACTCCAGTATCTTATATACACTGTGATGTTATTATAAATATGGTACAACCATATTCAGTATTCTATCCACAATTTGAATAACATGTCACCATACGTGCGTACGTACGGCTTAACGTCTCCACGTCGTGGTGTAATTGTTATTCAATATATTATTATTTGGGTGGGTATAAAAATGATGTGTAACTAATGAAAATAATAAATATAAGATGATAATGATTATGTATATATGATATACCATCCCAGTATATATTATTTTAATATCAAAATAATGATATTGTTGCACGTGCGTACGTACGGACTACCGTCTCCACGAACGCGATGAGATTCATTATCCATCATATCCATTCAAGTATAATTATCATTTTATGATTTAAAAATAATTTTTAAGAACATTATATCAGTATGGATATGAATATGATACAACCTATCCATGACAAACATGGCTTACGTAACAAAATATATAAATGAAAATGAGTAAGTTAACACCCGAAACGACGATAATTCTATGATATTATTAACAAAGCAATGTTAAAAGATCATATATGATATCATATTAATGTATATGATTCATTAATAATTTAATAACAATAATTTCAACATTATACAGGAGGTTATCCTACCCCAAACCAAGGAAAATTACAAGGTAAGGGGTTTCTTATCTCACTTTTAATTCCGTGAGAATTCCATTGTTCACCACTTATTTATTACATGTGGTGTGTGTACTGCCCATGTTTGTATTAATTGTGTAATATACATTAATTAATGTATATTTACATCATCATTGTATGATCCTTCTTTCATGGGTGTACATTTTTTATGTTACCAAATCAATAAGGGAATTTGAAATTTCAATTTCCACTCATTCGGCTTTACGCATGCTTCATTGATTATTTTACTACAAGATTATGTGTGGAATCACTATTACTTTGATTATGTCATAATTTCCACTCTCCTTTCTGTGGATATACTTTTTATACACATAATCACTCCATTGATAAATTCTCAAGTCATCGGTATGAACTTGATAAGAGTAATTTTTACACAATCTCGATTTGTAGAGATAAACATCCAATTCATTGGTGTTGTTTTTACTAGAATATGTGTGAATGTCCCATGATTGTTTTACACTGAATATCCAATCATATTTAGTGTAATTATATTTTTCACACATAATTATGTCGTTGATTTATCCTTAACCTAAGGATACGGCCTTTATGAGAGATTTCATCTCAATTTACATTCCATTGAGACTTCTTTGTTGTTATACACCAAATCACTTTTATGTGGTGTATATAATGTAATTTGACATAGTATATCATGAATACCTTTATTATCATGATATTACAAAGTTTTTATTACCTCAATTATTTGTATTCAAGTGTCTCTCTTTTTGTTAGAAACTCTAACTAAAATACCATTTTTAAATTTTTTAAAGACCTATTCTTATAAATATTGCTCATTAATGTCCATGTTTTAAATAATGGTTTTAAGTATTTATTTATATGGACATTAAATTTTTAAAATTAAAACTCCTTTTGAATGTTTCAAAGTGGTATGGGACACTTTGATTCAAAAATAAATTTTTAAACGGCTTCTTGACAAAAAGTGTGACTTTTCAATGATTTCAAGAAAAAGGGGGATATTTCTCTCAAATAGTTTTGATGAATATTTTCATCTATGTCAACATCCTTCATTATTATTGATTGAGGTTAATGTGATACAATACATTCTTCCATATTGTATCGAATGAGTTATGTTGACTGTGGATGTGCTATTTTTATACCATTCATGGTTTGTAGTTAAATTATTGACATTTCGTATGCTAGTTTTAATACGAATGTTTATGTTATGTTTAAAACTGTTCATATGAGGAATGCATTGGACTTAATAAGGGACGGGTGGAGCCCGCTATAGCTCCTCGATGCATCGGTAGGTCTCATGAGACAAATTAGTGTCTTGTCACAAGGCCTTGGAAAAATCTTATTAGTAGTCTTGGCGCGAGGCCTTGGCTCTGTGGTTATGATAGTCTGGCATTATGCATTCCATCATTATGAATGTGGTTATTGATATTACCTGTGATCATTCGATTAGTAGAATATCCATGTGAGTAAGTAAATGGAGTTATTTTATTTTATCTTTTCCATTTTATGCTGACGTTCAAGTTTAAAAAGGCTTTTTTTTAGTTATAAACTGCCTTATATGTTTATGCTTATCTAAGAAAGCTTCTGCTATAATGTTATCCTTACTGAGCATCTGATCTCACCCCTTTCAATGTTTTATTTTTTTCCTAGGATTATGAAGAAATAATTTATGAATGACCTACAGGGATAGTATGAGGGTATATAAAGACAAGATGTTTTTTATGATGTAATGTAAAACTTTATGATTGTATCTAGTGTTTCCAAGGCTACTAAACTAATCGGTATTTGGAGACTTGATCTTTCTTGTGATCATGCCAATGTTATGTAATAATGCACCGACTCTGGGTAACTAGGGTCGGGGCGTTATAGTTGGTATCAGAGGAAGTTTAGCACAAACCTTGGAAACTTGATTTAAATAAACTCTGATTAGAGCACATAGACCTAAGATGAACATTTAGGATTAGTATAGAAGAACTTCCTATAATTTTGGTATTGTAGATATTTTGTGAGTTTTTCGAGCAATACATCCCTGTCTGGATATGAGCAGGTAGAGGCGGATCTGGCACAAATGTACCTAGGGGTAAAACCCGAAAACACCGCTTTGAGCTAGACTCGAACGGGAACTGGTGCACGACAACGGGCCTTGCTTCACTCTTAGTTACGACACTCCTGGGGGGTATGCTTAGGATAGTTTACATTTTATTTACAAACCAATTTTAAGTATTATATATATAATATGAGAGTAAATGACCTTGGTTAATCGTAATGTGTTTCAAATTGAGAATATGGTGACAGGTTAATCTCTAAATGATTTTATGACTACTATTACTCACGTAATGATTTCTGGTTTTAGTCAATCGATGGATTTCAAAGAAGTCATATTGACTTTGAGAATGATGTACAATGTGGGAACGGTGGTGTCAATGAGAAACAAAATGGAACGTTGATAGGCGTAAAAGATATCGTCTTTATGCCAAATCAATTTTCCAAAAATATGATCAACAATATATATATTAACCAATTATCGGACTCAAAAAAGAAGATAAAGGTGATGAATGATAAGTGCTCCAGTAGTGGAGACCATGGAGAAAGGAATCCTCAATTTCCATCATGTAGGAAATGTGGAAGGAGACACCCAGGAAAGTGTCTCAATGGGACAAAGAAATGCTTTACATGCGGGAAGGAAGGATATAAATTGAATAATTGCCGAAGAAAAATGAAGCGTACTATGTAAGAAGATAAAAATGGTCCCAAGAGTCCATTTAGAGTCATTTTCCGTAAATTTAGGGGACCTGGCCATTACCCGAGTGAATGCCCTATTCTATATGATATTTTTATGGTGAAAGAAGAAGCTATGTGGAAATAAATGGTTGGAGAAATGTTTAAAAAGTATTAGTGCTCCTTGTTGATGTGTTTACTTTGGAATAATTTTCTCTTGTATTTGTAACCCCGCAGTTTGCCATGTGAGAATGATATTTGAGGAAGAATTATCTCTTCTCTTGTGGATATAGTTATGAATAATCATTTGGTTTTATATGATCGTTAGGTTTGAGGAAATTATAAGTTATCATAATTCGGGATGAAAATGCAAGGCATGAGATAATATTTTTGGTTAAATTTTGTTATTGTTGTTTTGAGGAATTTATTTCATTTTGGTAATATTAGAAAATAAAGTTTTTGAAAAAGGACAACACGTAGACCGTGTGACAACCCGTCGCATCGGACAAAGCTGTGGGAATCGAACCCACAACCAAAGTACAATTGGGATTTATCGCCTACCACCAGACTACGTGAAGTCCCTGGTTAGTGTGACTATTATTTTTAGTTAAATGATTTTATATATCAATAATAATTTGATTTGGAATATTATGTCTTATCAAATGAATACCCTTAGTATAGGAAAAATTTTTGGTGATTAAGTGATAAATGTTATTTTGGATGTTGTTCACTTTGGTGTGAACACTCTATGCCCAAGGAAAATAGAATAGTATGGGATTTCATTTGAGGAGTAATGGTGGATTTTTATCTATGTTTTTATTGTGGATTTATAATGATTTGGGTTATTTATGGAAATGATTAGGTAAATTACTTTTAAGTATGTGACTTTAAGCGTAATTAATGCCATTTGGAGATACAATTTAATGTGGAAGACTACATTCTTAATAATTTTTGGTTTTCAATATTAGTTTTGATTATATTGAAGGATTTTAAGGAAAATTGATTATTGAATGGTATTTATTTAACTTTGGGGTATTGTTGGTTTAATTTTGGAAATTAAGATTAGTGTTTATTTATCTCAAGAAATATCATTTTGGGGGATCATTAGATCTTTTACTAACCATTTTGGTTTTGATTAATCTCTAAAGACAATGTAAATATATAGTTCATCCTGTATGGATCATGTGATTCTAAAGAAGTTTATTCTAGCTCTTTCAGTGTGACCAAGTCTTCTTAAATACTCATCGTTTAAAAAAAATGAGTTAGTGGTGGAAATTTATTAAAGAATGAAACTCTACTTAAAATGTAAGTATATATCTTTATATTCTTAGTCAATATCATAAATGAATTCCTCATCCTTATGTAATGTAACTTAAAACAAAAAAATGTTGACCGTTTACTTTCCTACTAGGAGACTAATGGTCATTTGTCCCAACACAAGTTTGTGGTTTTCTTATTGTTAACTTTCTCCTGATCATGATTTCTATCCCTCTCCATCAAAACTTGACACTTAGTTTATCATCCATATCCATGTTTTCCTACATGGAATCCGAGTATGGGTTATCTTGGTTGACCTTTATACCTCTCTTTATTTCTTTTAAAGAGATAGTTTTATTGACTCTTTTTCTGATGTGGGACTTTCCATTATATTCCCAAGAACAATTTTAAAAATTGAGAGGACACAATTTATTTAAGGAGGGGAGAATGTAACACCCCAAGCTTCCACGGTACATTTCCCTTCGAATAATGCAATGGCGTGCATTGTACGCAACTTCGAGATTCTAACACACCACAACCAATCAAACTAGCCTTTATGAATAGTAATACCTACTTTTTGAAATTTTATAAATTCTATCTCACAAAATGGACTTCATTTTTGGATTCTGAATATCGAATTTATCCTAGGGTGAAATTTTGGAACTTTTCAGATAACACTTATATTTTGATGAATAGTGAAAATTACTATATTTTAATTAAAACAACTTTTTAAATCAAAATAATTTATAGTGATAAATTATATTATTGAGTGGTTTTAATGTATAATTAGAATATATTTTTACCGTTTTATCAAATGGTGTTCATTATAATTAATTTCACTTTGAAATTGGACCTAAACAATTGTCAATCATTAGATATATATTGTTTCTTAAAAACACGCTATTTGTTGAGACATCGGCAATTAATTATAAAATTAATTAATGCAACTTATATGTTTAGAATTTTGTAAAATAGAGATCATTTTTGAATTCGGAAAATCAATTATAGCTTAGGGTGAAATCTTGGCATTGTTTTGAAAAACTTCAATTTTTGATGAATAGTGAAACTACTAAGTGGTCGTTAAAAAAACTGAATTTTTCATAAAACTTAATTTTACCACATCTATGAATGCAATTTCGAAAATCCAAGACACACGGTTAATATCATGAAGTAAAATGTGGTTCAATGAGATGAAAATAATTTTTGGTGAATAGTAATTTTTTTCTTTTATTTACCACGGGTAAAAGTAAATAGGGTAATTAAGGGTAAAAATGATATTAATATTACCCTAACACATGTCCTAATTCTATTGGACAAGTGTATATCGACCAAAAACAACCTTATGAATAAAACATTGTCATTTAGGTCCTCTTGGATTAGATTAGGACATTTATTATTATTTAATTCAAAGAAGAGTTAAAATCAAAGTTTATTTACTAAAACATTTTTAATATAGGGTTCTCTATAAGATAAATTCGATTGTAAATATGAATTAGAAATATAATAATATTTCCTACATAATGATTGTTTATTTAAAATTTTTAGACATTAAATAATTTAATTTATTTATGGCACAATGATGATGCAGTAATTACCATAATAGTGAAAAATTAGAATAATTGATATTATAAATACCCAAATAAATATAAATTGAGACTTTTTATGAATTAAACTAATTTTCTAGGATAATATTACATATTAGTATTGATTTAATTGACTTTTTTAGAAGAAATCATTCTGTTATGAGTTTCACAAAAATAAACTATTGAATAGTGTCAAAATTGACATAAAAGAGTTTTTAAAACAAATATTATATTATTAATTGATATTAAATTCATAAAAAATCTAAGGTTCGGACAACAGAATTATGTCATGATAGCTGTATCATTAAGGGACCACTTGGGGGTCTCTTGGATATATATAGTAATTTTATTAACTATATAATATAAAAATACAATTTGACATGGTAAATGTCAAACTAATTAACTAAGAGTTAAAACTAAACGATAAGGTTAATATAGTAACACAAACCTGTCTAAATTCTATTTTTTGTATTGTTTCCGACCTATCCCCACCTTAACCTTTGAATAATCATCTTTGGAGCCATTAGAAACCGAATATGAATTTATTATAAATTAATATTTCTAGATTTTCCAAAGGTTCCCCTCACCCCTCTTATAAAAGGGGACTCCTCCTTCTCATTTATTCACACCTTAAAAGCCTATTGGTGTCACGACCCGTCCTCGGGGCCCGTGCCGTGACTACCCCAAGCCCGCCTTCCATAGGCCAGGGGCTGGCGACTAGCACCAAAGGCGTAAAATCCCGTTAACTGGGAAGGCATTGCCTTTATAAAAGAAAACAAGCACCACAGAGTACAAGCGGAAGTGAAACACTAAGTACAAAAAGAAGAGCTGAAAAGTAAAAGGGGCCGGAAATACAAGCCCAACTGTAAAGTACAACTCGAAAGGGAAAAACAGCGACTGAAAAGTAAAGCTGCTACGTTGAGATGTCCACTGGAAATCCCACCTGAAGGGTGGGTACAGATAGCTCCTCTGCTCCTCGGGTCCCGCCATCCGCTCCGAGTATGTCTCGCCCAGTGGTCCTCCTCCGGGTACCGCCTCGTCGTATAGTCCACCTCCAGGTACCGTCCAGTCCTTGAACCTTCGGCTTCTGTCAGCACTGTCCGTCGTCTGCAACCAACACAACGAGGTGCGGGCATAGCCCGTGCAGGGGTGAGTATAACGATACTCAGTAGGGACCCCGAGACCCTCAAGGTCTCACTAAAAACAACAAGGATAAACACAAGAAGATCTCAACAGATAAACCCTACTTAGGTATATGCCCATACATATACCTAAGTTATCAAATAACCCATCTCAATCATGAGGAAACACAAGGATTGTGAAATCGACGGATAACCACTACCCGGGTATATGCCCATACATATACCAAAGTTAGCAAGTGACCCATCTCAATCATGAAGTAAACACAAGGTCAAAAGACTCAGCTCAAACCAGGATTTTCATCATCGAAACCGTAACTGCTGAAGAGCCCCGTCTCTGAAGTGTGCAGTAGTCCTGTCACGACTCCGAGGTACTGCTCACTAACCTAAGACTGCTGAGGTACTCCTCCTGTCGAGTACTGCGGGTTTGCGGCCAACTACCTGGCGCTCCGTCCGCTGAGGGTCTGTCGCCAAATACCGGGCGCTACCCAGATAGCCTACTGAGGTACTCCTCCTGTCGAGTACCGCGGGTTTGCGGCCAACTACCTGGCGCTCCGTCCGCCGTGGGTCTGCTACCAACTACTGGGCGCTCCGTCCACTGGGCTAGTCGACTCACTCCAAGTCGAGTCGGTCAAGCAGTCGTCAGGTCTCAGCCGGCTACACGGTCTCCGTACTCTGCACGCTCGTCTCCGGGAGGATCCGCTCCACGAGCTACCGGTCGATACTCCAAGTATCACAAAGTCCCACGAAGAAGTGTCTCATAGAACCGTCTCGTCACAGGGGTCTCAACGCAACAGACGGCGCGTCGATCGGACGCCCGGTCTGTGAGTTATTAGCCTTTCCGTCCCAGGGGCCCGGTTGGTTTCGTGAGCGAAACCAAACCCGGCCGTATCACAACTGTACCCCGAACTCCCATAGGGTAAACTCAAAGGGACCGTTACTCAACGTAACCACCAACGCCGCTGACGGCTCGACAAGCGGACGTCCTGTCTGAAAGATATCAGCTTTCCCGTTCCAGGGGCCCGGTTGGATTTCGGGAACAATCCAACCCGGCCATACTCCGACTGCATCCAAAACTCGGGCGGAGTATGTCAAAAGTTCCGTCTCATCAAGAGGAAGTCAACGAAACAGACGGCGCGTCAATCGGACGCCCGGTCTGTGAGTTATTGGCATTTTCGTCTCCGGGGCCCGGTTGGTTTTTAAGGAAAAACCAACCCGACCGTACTCCACCTACGTCCAAACCTCGGGCGGAGTATGCCAAAAGATCCGTCTCACTAAGAGGAACATTACGCGACTGACGGCACGTCAATCGGACGTCCGTAGCTCAAGATATGAGCGTTTCCGCTCCGAAGGCCCGGTTGGTTTCGTGAACGAACCAACCCGGCCGAACTCAAAGTAACCCGAAACCTTGAGTGCAATATACCGAAACGACCGTCTCGATCCAAGGATCGCGTTGCCGCAGGCGGTTCGTCATTCGGAGGTCCGAGGCTCAAGTTATGAGCCAAGAACCGAATCTGGTCCGAAACGGGGGGTCCGGGTCCGGGCCGACCCGGCCCGACCCCCCCCCCCCCCCCTTCTGGACGGCGGCGGCGGCTGGCCGCGTGGCGGCGGCGGCGGGCCGCGTGGCGGCGGCGGGCCGCGTGGCGGCGGCGGCGGGCCGCGTGGCGGCGGCGGGAGGCACGCGGGGCTAAGCCCCGCGTTTCACAAGGCGGCACGGCTATAAGCCGTGCCTTGCAAAAGAAACGGCCCCCGCAAGTGGGGGCCGGCTGGATAAAAACCGGGGGGCTTTGCCCCCCCCTCCTTTAATTGAACCGCCCCCCTCTCTTAAAGAGGGGGTTTTATTTAAGTGGCCGGGGAATTAAATTCCCCGGTTTTAAAGGTATCCGGCCGGCCAGCTGGCCGACCGGTTTTTCTCTAACGGGACCGGAATTTCCGGTCCCCCTTCGGCTTCCGACGCCGGCGGCCCGGCCGCCGGTCTCTTCTTCCGCCGCGGCCCGGAACCGGCCGCGGTCTTCTCGTCCCGCCGCGGCCCGGAACCGGCCGCGGTCTCCTCGTCCCGCCGCGGCCCGGAACCGGCAGCGGTATTCGTCGTCCGGCGCGGTGCGACGGCACCGCGCCCCTTTCGCCGTGCCATGATTCCTTCCAACGCGGCGCGACGGCGTCGCGTTCTTGAAGATTATCCTTGGCGTAACGCGACGGCGTTGCGTAAAATTAAACGCACAATCATCCGCGTGGTGCGACGGCACCACGCCACTTGCTTCCACCCGCAAGAACAACAAGAATGTTGGAGGGGTTCGGTCGTGTTCGTACGGACCGGCCCCCCTCACGTTAAATTAATAACGCATCTTAAAATAATCAACATCCCATGTTAGTTATACGAACCACGAGAAGAATGAAATAATTAAATATTAAATCAACCACCCCTACCTTGGGTACAAGATCGAGGATTCGACTATGTCCGCGGAAGACGGCGTCGCGGAAGTCGGGCGTCGCGGTCGTCGTTCGTCAAATCCGTTGACGAAGAGGCGCGTCCGAAGAAGCACGTCGTTGGCGAATCCTTGTACGCCGACGAAGGTTTTTCCGAGGAAGGTGCGGTGTTCTCTCTCGTTGACACCGAAGACGAAGAAGAGCGGAGCGGCGTTCTTCGTCGGAAAAAGAGCGTTCCTCGTCAAGTCTTGCGGAAAGTCAAATAAAAGGTAACATCGAACTCAAGAACCCTTACCTCGATAGTCGCACGTTGACGGAGTCGTGGAAAATCGGTGTCGATTCCTTTGACGTCGGAGGAAGAGTCGTCGTCGAAGGCGTTCGTCGCGGAAAACCGTCGCGGAAGGGATGACGCGGAAGAAGAACGTCGCGTCGCGGATGGATCGTGTTCTTCGGCGGAGAAGTTCTTCGTTGAAGAACGACGTTCTTCGCGTTCTTCGTTGAGTTTGAAGAAGTAGAAGAGGAGCTCTCCACCTCTCAAGAAGACAAACGATCAACCCAAAATAAAATAAGATAACATCTTATTTTATTATTACAAAACATAAAAGAATTTCAAAAGTTTGAAATTCAAAATGGATAACTCCAAAATTAACTCACTTATTTAATATACATGAATTGTATAATTAAATATAAGTTAACTTGTCAAGCCATTAAGAGGGAGAGTGGGGAGTTGAAAAGGTGGGGGTTCGTGTGGGCCCCACCACACTTAATCCTCCCAAGGGAGGTTAAGTGGGTGTGGGTCCCACTCCCAACCTCCTTAGATAGGTTTTAACAAGTTAAAAATAAAATTGTTCTACACAATTTTATTTAACTCAAACTAAAAACCCCAAAACGAAACTCTCAACCCGCAACAAACGCAACTCCCGAAAAGGTCTCTTTAAGCGAATATCGGCGCTGCGAGTTCATCGGTGCCCTCGGATTTCAATTCCGAGCACTGGATCAAAAGTTAGGAATTCCCGCTCGTTCGTTCACTGAACGTACCCGAGCCAAACTTCGGAAATTAATTCCGGGCACTCCGGGCCTCAGAATCAGGTGCCGTCTGAAACCGCGCTCTTGTAAAATTCTAAAGAAAATTAAGAAAAAATTTCCCTTGAATTTTACGGGTCTTTACATTACTCCCACCTCAGGGCTTTACGTCCCCGTAAAGCTACATCAAAAACTAGGGAAACAAAAAGAGGATACTGAGCACGCATCTGAGCCTCCCGCTCCCAAGTGCTCTCCTGGAGATTCCCGTGCCGCCATCTGTTGCACACAAGAGGAATCGATCGTCCATGTAAAGACCCGTAAAATTCAAGGGAAATTTTTTCTTAATTTTCTTTAGAATTTTACAAGAGTGCGGTTTCAGACGGCACCTGATTCCGAGGCCCGGAGTGCCCGGAATTAATTTCCGAAGTTTGGCTCGGGTACGTTCAGTGAACGAACGAGCGGGAATTCCTAACTTTTGATCCGGTGCTCGGAATTGAAATCCGAGGGCACCGATGAACTCGCAGCGCCGATATTCGCTTAAAGAGACCTTTTCGGGAGTTGCGTTTGTTGCGGGTTGAGAGTTTCGTTTTGGGGTTTTTAGTTTGAGTTAAATAAAATTGTGTAGAACAATTTTATTTTTAACTTGTTAAACCTATCTAAGGAGGTTGGGAGTGGGACCCACACCCACTTAACCTCCCTTGGGAGGATTAAGTGTGGTGGGGCCCACACGAACCCCCACCTTTTCAACTCCCCACTCTCCCTCTTAATGGCTTGACAAGTTAACTTATATTTAATTATACAATTCATGTATATTAAATAAGTGAGTTAATTTTGGAGTTATCCATTTTGAATTTCAAACTTTTGAAATTCTTTTATGTTTTGTAATAATAAAATAAGATGTTATCTTATTTTATTTTGGGTTGATCGTTTGTCTTCTTGAGAGGTGGAGAGCTCCTCTTCTACTTCTTCAAACTCAACGAAGAACGCGAAGAACGTCGTTCTTCAACGAAGAACTTCTCCGCCGAAGAACACGATCCATCCGCGACGCGACGTTCTTCTTCCGCGTCATCCCTTCCGCGACAGTTTTCCGCGACGAACGCCTTCGACGACGACTCTTCCTCTGACGTCAAAGGAATCGACACCGATTTTCCACGACTCCGTCAACGTGCGACTATCGAGGTAAGGGTTCTTGAGTTCGATGTTACCTTTTATTTGACTTTCCGCAAGACTTGATGAGGAACGCTCTTTTTCCGACGAAGAACGCCGCTCCGCTCTTCTTCGTCTTCGGTGTCAACGAGAGAGAACACCGCACCTTCCTCGGAAAAACCTTCGTCGGCGTACAAGGATTCGCCAACGACGTGCTTCTTCGGATGCGCCTCTTCGTCAACGGATTTGACGAACGACGACCGCGACGCCCGACTTCCGCGACGCCGTCTTCCGCGGACATAGTCGAATCCTCGATCTTGTACCCAAGGTAGGGGTGGTTGATTTAATATTTAATTATTTCATTCTTCTCGTGGTTCGTATAACTAACATGGGATGTTGATTATTTTAAGATGCGTTATTAATTTAACGTGAGGGGGGCCAGTCCGTACGAACACGACCGAACCCCTCCAACATTCTTGTTGTTCTTGCGGGTGGAAGCAAGTGGTGTGGTGCCGTCGCACCACGCGGATGATTGTGCGTTTAATTTTACGCAACGCCGTCGCGTTACGCCAAGGAGAATCTTCAAGAACGCGACGCCGTCGCGCCGCGTTGGAAGGAATCATGGCACGGCGAAAGGGGCGCGGTGCCGTCGCACCGCGCCGGACGACGAATACCGCGGCCGGTTCCGGGCCGCGGCGGGACGAGGAGACCGCGGCCGGTTCCGGGCCGCGGCGGGACGAGAAGACCGCGGCCGGTTCCGGGCCGCGGCGGAAGAAGAGACCGGCGGCCGGGCCGCCGGCGTCGGAAGCCGAAGGGGGACCGGAAATTCCGGTCCCGTTAGAGAAAAACCGGCCGGCCAGCTGGCCGGCCGGATACCTTTAAAACCGGGGAATTTAATTCCCCGGCCACTTAAATAAAACCCCCTCTTTAAGAGAGGGGGGGCGGTTCAATTAAAGGAGGGGGGGGGGCAAAGCCCCCCGGTTTTTATCCAGCCGGCCCCCACTTGCGGGGGCCGTTTCTTTTGCAAGGCACGGCTATAGCCGTGCCGCCTTGTGAAACGCGGGGCTTAGCCCCGCGTGCCTCCCGCCGCCGCCACGCGGCCCGCCGCCGCCACGCGGCCCGCCGCCGCCACGCGGCCCGCCGCCGCCGCCACGCGGCCCGCCGCCGCCGCGCGGCCCGCCGCCGCCGCCACGCGGCCCGCCGCCGCCACGCGGCCCGCCGCCGCCGCCACGCGGCCAGCCGCCGCCGCCGTCCGCCGCCGCCGTCTGCCGCCGCCGCGCCGTCCAGAAGGGGGGGGTCGGGCCGGGTCGGCCCGGACCCGGACCCCCCGTTTCGGACCAGATTCGGTTCTTGGCTCATAACTTGAGCCTCGGACCTCCGAATGACGAACCGCCTGCGGCAACGCGATCCTTGGATCGAGACGGTCGTTTCGGTATATCGCACTCAAGGTTTCGGGTTACTTTGAGTTCGGCCGGGTTGGTTTGTTCACGAAACCAACCGGGCCTTCGGAGCGGAAACGCTCATATCTTGAGCTACGGACGTCCGATTGACGTGCCGTCAGTCGAGTAATGTTCCTCTTAGTGAGACGGATCTTTTGGCATACTCCGCCCGAGGTTTGGACGCAGGTGGAGTACGGTCGGGTTGGTTTTTCCTTAAAAACCAACCGGGCCCCGGAGACGAAAATGACAATAACTCACAGACCGGGCGTCCGATTGACGCGCCGTCTGTTTCGTTGACTTCCTCTTGATGAGACGGAACTTTTGACATACTCCGCCCGAGTTTTGGATGCAGTCGGAGTATGGCCGGGTTGGATTGTTCCCGAAATCCAACCGGGCCCCTGGAACGGGAAAGCTGATATCTTTCAGACAGGACGTCCGCTTGTCGAGCCGTCAGCGGCGTTGGTGGTTACGTTGAGTAACGGTCCCTTTGAGTTTACCCTATGGGAGTTCGGGGTACAGTTGTGATACGGCCGGGTTTGGTTTCGCTCACGAAACCAACCGGGCCCCTGGGACGGAAAGGCTAATAACTCACAGACCGGGCGTCCGATCGACGCGCCGTCTGTTGCGTTGAGACCCCTGTGACGAGACGGTTCTATGAGACACTTCTTCGTGGGACTTTGTGATACTTGGAGTATCGACCAGTAGCTCGTGGAGCGGATCCTCCCGGAGACGAGCGTGCAGAGTACGGAGACCGTGTAGCCGGCTGAGACCTGACGACTGCTTGACCGACTCGACTTGGAGTGAGTCGACTAGCCCAGTGGACGGAGCGCCCAGTAGTTGGTAGCAGACCCACGGCGGACGGAGCGCCAGGTAGTTGGCCGCAAACCCGCGGTACTCGACAGGAGGAGTACCTCAGTAGGCTATCTGGGTAGCGCCCGGTATTTGGCGACAGAGCCTCAGCGGACGGAGCGCCAGGTAGTTGGCCGCAAACACGCAGTACTCGACAGGAGGAGTACCTCAGCAGTCTTAGGTTAGTGAGCAGTACCTCGGAGTCGTGACAGGACTACTGCACACTTCAGAGACGGGGCTCTTCAGCAGTTACGGTTTCGATGATGAAAATACTGGTTTGAGCTGAGTCTTTTGACCTTGTGTTTACTTCATGATTGAGATGGGTCACTTGCTAACTTTGGTATATGTATGGGCATATACCCGGGTAGTGGTTATCCGTCGATTTCACAATCCTTGTGTTTCCTCATGATTGAGATGGGTTACTTGATAACTTAGGTATATGTATGGGCATATACCTAAGTAGGGTTTATCTGTTGAGATCTTCTTGTGTTTATCCTTGTTGTTTTTAGTGAGACCTTGAGGGTCTCGGGGTCCCTACTGAGTATCGTTATACTCACCCCTGCACGGGCTATGCCCGCACCTCGTTGTGTTGGTTGCAGACGACGGACAGTGCTGACAGAAGCCGAAGGTTCAAGGACTGGACGGTACCTGGAGGTGGACTATACGACGAGGTGGTACCCGGAGGAGGACCACTGGGCGAGACATACTCGGAGCGGATGGCGGGACCCGAGGAGCAGAGGAGCTATCTGTACCCACCCTTCAGGTGGGATTTCCAGTGGACATCTCAACGTAGCAGCTTTACTTTTCAGTCGCTGTTTTTCCCTTTCGAGTTGTACTTTATAGTTGGGCTTGTATTTCCGGCCCCTTTTACTTTTCAGCTCTTCTTTTTGTACTCAGTGTTTCACTTCCGCTTGTACTCTGTGGTGCTTGTTTTCTTTTATAAAGGCAATGCCTTCCCAGTTAACGGGATTTTACGCCTTTGGTGCTAGTCGCTAGCCCCTGGCCTATGGAAGGCGGGCTTGGGGTAGTCACGGCACGGGCCCCGAGGACGGGTCGTGACATTTGGGTCGGCCAACTCCTCCACAAATACTCTCTCAACTTCCATAAATACATCCTAGATGCCTTAGTTTGATTAGAAAGCCAACCTAAGGATCCCTTTTGATCAAATCAAAAGGAAGAACCCGAAGAAGAGGTAATGTTTTCACCACCCCTTTTCAAGTTCCTTTATTCTTCCACTTCTTATTTCTTTGTTATTACCATTCTAAAATAATAACTCCAGTATCTTATATATATTGTGATATTATTATAAATATGATACAACCATATTCAGTATTCTATCCACCCTTTTAATATCATGTCACCATACGTGCGTACGTACGACTTACCGTCTCCACGTCGTGGTGTAATTGTTATTCAATATATTATTATTTGGGTGGGTATAATAATGATGTGTAACTCATGAAAATAATAAATATAACATGATAATTATTCTTTATATATGATATACCATCCAAGTATATATTATTTTAATATCAAAAGAATGATATTGTCGCTCGTGCGTACGTACGGACTACCGTCTCCACGAACGCGATGAGATTCATTCTCCATCATATCCATTCAAGTATAATTATCATTTTATGATTTAAAAATAATGTTTAAGAACATTATATCATTCTGTATATGAATATGATACAACCTATCCATGACAAACATGGCTTACGTAACAAAACATATAAAATAAAATGAGTAAGTTAACACCCAAAACGACGATAATTCTATGATATTATTAACAAAGCAATGTTAAAAGATCATATATGATATCATATTAATGTATATGATTCATTAATAATTTAATAAAAATTATTTCAACATTATACAGGAGGTTATCCTACCCCCAACCAAGGAAAATTACAAGGTAAGGGGTTTCTTATCTCACTGTTAATTCCGTGAGAATTCCATTGTTCACCACTTATTTATTTCATGTGGTGTGTGTACTGCACATGTTTGTTTTCATTGTGTAATATACTTTAATTCATGTATATTTATATAATCATTGTATGATCCTTCTTTCATGGATGTACATTTTTTATGTTACCAAATCAATAAGGGAATTTGAAATTTCAATTTCCACTGATTCGGCTTTTCGCATAATTCATTGATTATTTTACTCCAAGATTATGTGTGGAATCACTATTCATTTGATTATGTCATAATTTACACTCCCCTTTCTATGGATATACTTTTTATACACATAATCACTCCATTTATAAATTCTCAAGTCATCGGTGTGAACTTGATAAGAGTAATTTTTACTCAATCTCGATTTGTAGAGATAAACATCCAATTCCTTGGTGTTGTTTTTACTAGAATATGTGTGAATGTCCCTTGATTGTTTTACACTGAATATCAAATAATATTTAGTGTATTTATATTTTTCACACATAATTATGTTTTTGATTTATCCTTAACCTAAGGATACGGCCTTTATGAGAGATTTCGTCTCAATTTACATTCCATTGAGACTTCTTTGTTGTTATACACCAAATCACTTTTATGTGGTGTATATAATGTACTTTAACATAGTATATCATGAATCCCATTATTCTCGTGATATTACAAAGTTTCGATTACATCAATTATTTCTATTCAAGTGTCTCTCTTTTGGTTAGAAACTCTAACTAAAATACCATTTTTAAATGTTTTAAAGACCTATTCTTCTAAACCTTTCTTATTAATGTCCATGTTTTAAAAAATGGTTTTATGGATTTATTTATATGTACATTAAAGTTTTAAAATTAAAACTCCTTTTTAAAGTTTCAAAGTGGTATGGGACACTTTGATTCAAAAATAAATTTTTAAACGGCCTCTTGACAAATAGTGTGACTTTTAAATGATTTCAAGAAAAAGGGGGATATTTCTCTCAAATAGTTTTGATGATTATTTTCATCTATGTAAACATCCTTCATTATTCTTGATTGAGGTTAATGTGATACAATACAATCTTCCATATTGTATCGAATGAGTTATGTTTGACTGTGGATGTGCTATTTTTATACCATTCATGGTTTGTGGTTAAAGTATTGACATTTCGTATGCTATTTCTAATACGAATGTTTATGTTATGTTTAAACCTATTCATATGAGTAATGAATTGGACTTAATAAGTGACGGGTGGAGCCCGCTATAGAGCCCCGATGCATCGGTAGGTCTCATGAGACAAACTAGTGTCTTGGCACAAGGCCATGGAAAAATCTTATTTGTATTCTTGGCAAGAGGCCATGGCTCTGCGGTTATGATAGTCTGGAATTATGCATTCCATCATTATGAATGTGGTTATTGATATTGCATGTGATCATTCTATTAGTAGAATATCCATGTGAGTAAGTAAATTGAATTATTTTATTTTATCTTTTCCAGTTTATGCTGAAGTTCAAGTTTAAAAAGGCTTTTGTTTCAGTTATAAACTGCCATAAGTGTTTATGCTTATCTATGAAAGCTTATGCTGTAATGTTTTCCTTACTGAGCATCTAAGTTCACCCCTTTCAATGTTTTATTTTTTTCCCAAGATTATGAAGAAATAATTTATGAATGACCTGCAGGGATAGTATGAGGGGATATGAAGAAAAGATGTTTTTTATGATGTAATGTAAAACTTTATGATTGTATCTAGTGCTTCCAAGGCTACTAAACTAATCATTCTTTCGAGAATTGATCTTTCTTGTGATCATGACAATGTTATGTAATAATGCACCACCTCTGGGTAACTGGGGTCAGGGCATTACATGCCTGTCACCTCTACTTCTTTTTTTTCAAAGAATACATGATCATCAAAAAATTCCATTTCCACCTTCTCCTCACTGCGAACAAGTTTTTCATAAATTATGAACTCACAAGAAGCTAAAGACCTTCGATACTATGGCTTTAATCCTGAGTAAAAATAGTTGATTTTACTATCAAGATATCGTATGAAATTTGGAGCATACCTTACCAGTTGAGTGAATTTTTCTTCACAGGTAGCCACCAAGTCATCCTCCTGCCTCAATTCCAGGAATTTTTTTCCATCATAAGACCAACCACCTTTGGAAAATATTTCTCAAGAAAAATATATTTTAATTCATCCCAATCAAGTGCATCAATCTCCTTACTTCCCTGATATTTTTCACCATTGACTACCACTGATGAGATTCACCTTCAAAATGGTAAACAGCGAGACTAACATTTTGATGTTATGAACAACCCATGACATCTAAAATAATCTCCAATTCTTTAATCCACCCTTCATCTAGCACAGGGCCAGATGATCCTCTGAATGATTGGGGATGTTGCCTCATGAAATGCTCCACTACTGTCATGTTCCTCTTTGGTTGATCTGGCTGATCTCGTGCATGGATACCACCACCATTTATTGCCTGAGTCAATTGTGCCATCACTGCAATAAACTATTCAGTTCCGATTCTGACCATCTTAGGTTGCTTATTTGTAAGGTTGTCTTCCTCCTGCTGTCGTCCCAAAATTGTTGCTCTATTTCCTCTACGGAAAACCATTCTGAACACAAAAATATCTTAGTCTAAGGAACATGGTAATCTGGAAATTCTATATGATTTCAATATTAACATAAATTACTTTATGGATATTAATTTAACAATACCCTAACTCCTAATGTTATCTAAACCTCTCTCTGATACCAACTATAAATACTTGGCCGTAAACATTAACATAATATTGAATTAAACAAATAATTCACATTGAGTATCTTTTCAGGTGTAGAGTTTTAGAAAATTAGGACATAACTATTACAACTCAAAAGATTAGAAGGTAGACACTTCTACCCAGTTTCCATTTTTTTCATAAAATAAAAACTATTCAAAAAAATATTCATGTCTAGTTCTATGTTTTAGACAGAATGACTTTTCCTTGATCCCATCCTTGACCCTATTCATTTTTAAGTCCTGTGAAAATATTTCAAAACTTGCGATGAACATAAAAATATTAGTAAGGGATATAAAACAAAGAATGAAAACATTTGTTCATATATACATACAAAACATTAACTATTTTACTTAACTCATGAAATAATAAGATTTATGAAAGACACATAGAAATCATAAATCATAAAGGTAACTTGTGGCATCTATATCATACTTACATTTTAGCTATCACAACTACATAGAGATTTACATTGGAATACCCATCACAGTATATTACCAAAAATCTCTCAGGAGAAACATTCATGTTTACCTCTGTCATGTTACCCAATTCATTGGAGATCCATCTCGGGCTCACCCGCCCTAGGATTATCATGTAACCACCCGTATACATAATTAATGCCCAAGAACCATAACATGATCGTAACACATAACAAAACCATAAATGAAAGATAAAATTTCCACATTGCAATAATAAAATATCATTTCAAGATATTGAAATAATGAATCCATTCTCAAAATCATTTCCAATACAAAAATACGTAAAAAGAGTATATGGTGTTTATTTTTCCTTTTAAAAACAGTGTGCTAGGTTAAGGAAGCCAAAGATCAAATAATACTCATAGCGGTGGAAAGGTCATTGTCACCGCTTATGAAAAAAACATTCCTTTTGACGTTTAGTAAAAATCTTCGTAGAAAAATATTCCCATTGAAAATTCAAGGGTGTTTATACAGCATATAAAAGAAACCCCTGTCTTTAAACAAAATATGCCTCAATGAAAGGAGATTGAGACGAAGTCCCTTACCTCGTGTCCGGCTTGACTCGATTGTTCTTTAATCTCATGAATAATAAACTAAAGTTAATTTATACTTGCTTAAGAACCTTTTTCAAGTTTATTATTCCTTTTATATCACTTATTAACATGTTATAAACATTATTCAATCATTTACGTTAATAACGTTCGTTTTGTCGATATTTGGTACTTGAGTCAAAAATGGAATTCTTATAATTACATGTTGTTCATGTGGTCAAAGGTTCTTTATATCTAGAATGATATTCATGATTTGGGTATCATATATATCATATATATCCATAAAATACATGTATGTATAATAGTACATAACATTTAGAGGTAAGAAATGAAATGCACCGTTCATAGAGACGGTAAGTCGTACGTACGCATGAATGCTACTTTCATTTCTATTTCATATATTAATGGAATTAAAACATAATGATAAATAGTTATATTATAATTCCAGTATAATATCAAATATAATATCATTAACTCCATCATTTATACATCCCACATAAGGCATTAACGAATCACATCACTTTGAGGGGCGGTAGTCCGCACTTCCTCAATTGAGATTATCGTATTTACCCACTATGGAAACCATAAAGTCGTGCTATAAAATTGGAAGTACAGAATAATAAGGAAATCATAAAAATAATATATATCATATATAAATACATTTACATCATAATGTCCAGCATGAGAGGCTGTAATATGTAATTGAACAATCATCGTTTCGTGAGGCCTTATTTTTCCATCCACAGAAATATTATGGTCTTCATCCATTAGATGGAGGTGTGTGTAAGTGTAGTTCGAATCCTTCTCAAAAAAACATCATAGTATATTTAGGATACTGGTTTTGTTACAAAACAAAGGAATAAAAAGATTTTAGGGGTTGGAGAACTAAAATAAATGTAAAAAATTAAGAGAAATTGTTAATTTTAATTTGGCTAACTACCTTTGGTTTGAGCCAAAAGGACTTATTGATTGCCTTCTACCTAAGGTAAGGCTTCTAGGAAGAGGATAGGGATGTATATAGCTTAATCGGGTACAGGTTGGATGATCCAAATGTCTTGAGAGGTGTGAGGAATTGGATAGAAATGGTCTCCTTTTATAAGGGAGAGGAGGGGCTCTTTAGGAATGTGTGAAAATATCATTTTATTATATAATGATATTAGGTTTCTAATGGTCCAAATGTCATTAAAGATTACAATAAGATGACTCATGGTCTAAATAAAATCATCAAATTATAATTGGACAGGTTTTGGAAAATATTTTAATCATTATAATCTTATTTATTTAAATAATTTATTAATGATGTAAATACTACATCATTATTGTGTCATAAATAATTTAATTTATTAGATGTCTAAAAATTATAAAAAAAACTACTATCATGTAGGAAATCTTTTTATATTTCCAATTAATATTTATAGTCGAAAATAGGACTTATATAAAACCATATAGAAATTAATTACTAATATATATTTGTTAATGTCAATTTTGTCATTACATTAAATTAATTAATCTAAAGTGTCATTATCTTTCATAAGTGGCTCCATGGGGTCCCAAAATCGACCCAAGGATTCCCATGGTCGCCCAATACTAATAAAAGAATGTTATTACAAGTGTTAAAGTAATTTTAAATATTTATAATATTCTTTTTATCTTGAATTACCTTATTTACCTTTAACTGCGGTAAATAAAAGTCAAAAATTAATATTCACCAAAAACTATTTTCATCTTAATGAACCACATTTTACATCTTGATAACAACCATGTAGGTCATATTTTTTAAATTAAATTCACATAAGTGGTAAAATTTTATTTAAATGAAAAATTCAGTTTCTTTAACTACTACTAAGTGGTTTCACTATTCATCAAAAATTGATGTTTTTCAGAAAATACCAAAAAATTGGCCTAAGAAATATTTGATATTCCGAAAAAAATGATGTCTATTTTTCAAAATTCAAAACATAGATATGGAATTAATTATTTTAAAATTAATTCCCGTTATCAAAACAAATAGCGTGTTTTTAAGAATCAATAACTATCATAAGATTAATACTTTTTTATACCGAATGTCAAATTGAAATTAATTCCAATGACCAACATTGGATTAAAAGGTAAAAATATATTTTAATTTCATTTTAAAAATAATTAAAAAGATAATATAACCATATAAAAATATTATATTAAAATTAATTTTTGAATTAAAATACAATACTTCTCACTATTCATTAAAAATGAACTTTATCAGAAAAATTCCAAAATAATTGCACAAAGTAAATTTTGATCTCCCAATTCTAAAAAAGGATTTTATTTGGTAATGTAGAATTTATTAAAGTGACCAAAACTATATTTAAAGATGGTTCTCCATTAAAAGGCGATAAATCGACTTGTTAATGTAAACTATGCTTAAAATTAGATTCATTAACATTTTAAGCCTATAACTTTTATTGGATAAATGTAATTACATTTACAAACATGTATAATCAAATTTTAGTTATTTTTGGTTCATTCCCACCAATACAACAGCTAGGAGTTAACTTCCATTTAAAATAATAATATTATATTATTAGTGTGAAACGTATGATTCCAAAGAAACCCATTTTTATGTATCGTGTACACTATCGAACATAGCAACCGCTTTAAAATAAAATTAATATTTAATTCACAAATTAAACATGAAATATGTCTAATTCTTTATTTACCTGGGATGTTACACTTTTCATTTCCAAATCCTCCTCAACGATGTTATGGTATCCTTACCTCACAAGGAGTCCTCCCATGGTTCCCTCAAGCCTCCCAAGGTCCCGACTTTCAAGATTTCAAAGTTACTCCTCAAGGTAAGGGATTCTTTCACCCTCTTCTTTTAAGTCACGACTTAATTTATATTATGTCTTGTATTTTCCATCTATTTATGTTGAGGGTACGTTCTTATATGTTCTTATTACAGTCCATTTCAAGTCCAAATTATGAGAGACCATTTCTTCTCTCATCAATTTGTTTTCTTGAATTTTTATGTGACGTCGTTAGCCTGTCAAATTTCTCGTAAAAGAAATAGAATCTTCTCTTTTCTTTTATGTTTTCTTTTCATGTGGTCTATCATTTAAATTTCCATACCATGATCTTATTCCGTACCCATACTATATTATTAATTATTTATGAGTGGGTGACCCTTGTCCCCTCTCTTTTCAATGTTTTCTAAAACCTTGTTATATAGTCGTTATGCTTTAAAAATTTCATCTCAAAATTTCTATCCCTTTTTTTTCTGAAATTACCTTGTTTATTTATGTTAATATCCAGACCTATTTTTTTCTATGTGTGTTCATAAATATAAAAAATATGATATATTTTATTCTGGAATTGATATACATATAACCCTCACTCCCTTTCCAAAGGTTATAAATGATATAATGATCTTATTTTTAAGAGCTTTTAAAACGTCACGATTTTGAAATGAAACCCATTTCTTTTATTCTCTATAGGTTTTTTATGAAATGATTGAATATGATATATGTGGCTCAAATATAAGTAAATACATATTAATGGTTCTCTATGATAGCACTCCAATGCATTGGGTAAAGATTTAATCTCTAGATATGACAAGTTTCATGATACCTTGCGGAATAATTGTGGTAATTTTTTTGAAAACTTGGCGATGGGCCTTGGTGATATGTTCGTGAATGTCTAAATGAAAATTTTTTGCCACATAATCAAGTTATGTTTCATGTTCTTTTCATTATGATATACGTACACATCCATTTCTCTATCTTTATGTTGTTATTCATGTTCTTATTGATATCCCAAGTACACTGATTCCCTTGTTTACCCATACTGGGCCTTCTTCTCACCCTTTCCTTTGATGTATGACTCCATGATTTGAAAGGCATAAGTTGTACATAGTATGATATTATGATGAAGCCTTAAAATTGTATTAGAAGAACGTTTTATGTGGTATTCATGTTTTGTTTTTCCTGATTTCCAAGACACTAGTCTTTAAAGATCCTCTGTATGTAAAATGTAAAGAAAAGTTATGAATTAAAAAGGCGGGATTCCATAATTGGTATCAAAGGATAGTTTAGTTATTTATGTAAATTAGGCTATGAAAACTTTAGGAAGAATCCTATAGAAAAATTTAAATTTAGGGAAAACTTCCGGGTATTTTGGTGAGGTTTCAGTAAGTTGTTTATCCAACAAATACATCCATGTCTGGATACGAGTAGGTAGAGGTGGATCTGGCACATATGTACATAAGGGTAAAACCCGAAAACACCGCTTTGAGCTGGACTCGGACGGGAACTGGTGCACAACAATGGGCCTTGCTGCCCTCTTGGTTACAACACTCCTGGGGGATATGTTTGGTTAATCACATGATTTTTATGAATCATTATGAAGGAATTATAGAGAAATATAATTTCTTAAACTTGAAGTTTTAAGAAGTAGAATAATTTATAGTTAAAAGATTCGTAAATGAAACAAGTTTCTCACTACGATTTTATTCTTTTAGAAAATAGCGAGCAATAGGAGGAACTATGAAAATGGTGACTATAATGGACCATGCACTAACGGACCTCTGATGGAAGCCAGAATGGAAACATTCGTCTGAATGATGAACCAACTAACTCAAGTTATGAGTAATAACTTGAATCAAGATGAGAGGCTGATCTCACCATGATGGGAACAACATTCTATTGAGTCCTTTATGCGCCAACAACCACCAACCTTTAGTGGACCGACTAACCCATTGATTGTTGAGCAATGGATCAGCTAAATAGAGAAGATCTTTTATGTTCTACATTGTTCAAAGAAATAGAAGGTCACCTTGGCTATCAATCTCTTAGAGAGATAAGCTGATCAGTGGTGGGAACTAATCAAAAACACGAGGAAAAGAGTGGAAGTTGAAGATATGGAGTGGGAAGAGTTCATAGGGATCATTTTCAGAAAGTATTTCCCTCATTCCATTAGAACATGAATGGAGGCGGAGTTTCTTGAGCTGAAGCAGATAGAGAATTAATTTGTGAGAAGCTACGAGATAAACTTCACAAGGCTATCATGATATACCTCTAGCTTTGTCATGGATAAAAATGGTAAAGTTGATAGATTCTTCAGTGGAATGAGACCTCATCTGTGGAAGAATCTTGCCAATTGAGATTATGATAGTTATGAGGAGATCGTGCAGAGAGGGATGAAAGTCCAGCTAGAGTTTGGTGAGACTTAGTGGTCTTATAAATCCAATTCCAAGAAGAGATCGATAGAACCCATCTTAGGGAGGACTTTTGATCAGGAAAGAGGAGGAAGGCAAGTGCAACTTCCCACATGTAATAAATTTGGGAAGAAGCATTCAGGGAACTGCCTGCTCGAGTGTGGGAAGTGCTACATGTGTGGTAGAGATGGCCACATTGTTAGGAATTGTCAAGGTGAGATTAAACCTCAACTTCCAAACACAAACGACAAGGGGAAGATGGTGCAGGCCCTACATGATATCCAATTCTTCTTGTGTGGACAACATGGGAACTTTTCCAAATACTATCCAAATCTGAGGGTAGTGGAGGGGAACCACCATCAGCCTCCGAAAAGTCCAAGGGATCAAGGTCGTGCTTTTTCTATGACGACAACTGAAGTCAATTATCTGAATGATGTGGTAGCATGTACTCTTTTTGTCCTCTCAAAGCAAGAAAGTACTTTGTTTGATTCTAGTTCTACGCATTCCATTATTTCCTCCATGTTTTCAAGGAATTTAGAATCAACCATCGAATTTCTAAATGTAGAGTAGTCAGTGAAGACTCGTGGTAGGACTATCCAAGCATCATCAGTTTTTAGAAACTCTAGTTTCTACATTACTGAGCACAATCTTATCATGAATCTAGTAGTCATTTTCATGATGGAATTCGACATTATACTAGGGATGGACTAGCTCTCAAAGTATAATGCTAAGATCAATTGTAGAAGCAAGGGAATATCAGTAGTCTTGATTGAAAAACCAACATTTATCTTCCAAGGAGAGATATCTCAAAATCATCTTTTTCTAAAATAACCCCCTATATCCTTTTTTATGGATTTGATCAGTGAAGAAGAAGAAGGAGATGAGGGTTTAATGATATAAAATGTCCCCATCATCTAGGAATACATTGATGTATATCCAGATGAGTTTTCTAGACCTCCCCCAGAAAGAGAAGTAGATTTCTCCATCGAACTCATACCTGGATCTCATCTGATATCAATGACCCCGTATAGGATGGAAAATGTGGAGCTGGAGGAATTAAAGAAACAACTCCAAGATATTTTGGAGAAAGGGTTTATCTGACCAAGTGTGTCTCCTTGGAGATCAAATGTTCTCTCTGGTAAGAAGAAGGATGGGTAGATGCAGTTATGCATTGATTATAGAGAACTGAATGGGATCACAGTGAAGAAAAAATACCCTCTTCCAAGAATTGATGACTTATTTGACCAAATTCATGGGGATCAATTCTTCTATAAGATTGATCTTCGATCTTGTTATCATCAATTGAGGGTGATGAAAGAATATATTCCAAAAACTACCTTCCGATCAAGATATGGGCATTATGAGTTTGATGTTGTGCTCTTCGGACTAACTAATGCACCTGTTATTTTTATTGATTTTTTTGAATAGAGTCTTTTAGGATTACCTTGATAACTTTTTCATAGTTTTTATTGATTATATTCGGTTATATTCCAAAAGTCACGAGAAGTATGATGATCATCTAAGAGTTATTTTGAAAAATCTATAGAAGGGGAGTATTTTTGGAAAGTTCAGTAAATGTGATTTTTGGTCACAACAAGAGCTTTCTTAGGGCACATTGTAACCAATGAAGGAAGCACGGTTAACCCTACAAAGACAAAAGTTATAGAAAAGTGTCCCCAACCTACAACAATAACTGAGATTCATAGTTTTCTTGGATTAGTAGGATATTATAGGGGGTTTGTAAAAAATATTTCACGACTTTCTAATCCATTAACCAAGTTAACTCGAAAAGGGGTCAAGTTCATATGGACAAAGGAATGTGAGGAAAGTTTCCAAGAGCTGATGAAGAGATTGGTTATTGCACCCGCGTAAACTCTACCCTCAGGTGGAGAAGGATTCGTTATTTTTAGTGATGCATCTCTAAAAGGGCTGGGGTGCATCCTAATTCAAAATGTCAAGGTCATTACTTATGCATCTTGATAGTTGAAGATTCATGAGCAGAATTATCCTACACATGATCTGGAGCTGGCTGCGGTCATTTTTTCTCTGAAGATATTGAGGCACTATTATAATGGGGAGAAAAGTGATATATACACCGACCATCAAAGTTTGAAGTATATTTTCACACACAAGGAATTGAACATGAGATAAAAGAGATTGTTGGAACTTCTTAAGACTATGATTGTTCAATTCATTATCACCCTGGAAGATCAAACAAAGTTGTTGATTGATTAATAAAGAAAGACCGAGTTGTTCTTTCCATGATGAGGATTCAAAAAGATCCTTTGACCAATGAACTAGTAAAGCTGGACATGGTAATTATAAGGAAAGTTACATCATCAATCCTAAACCAAATGATTTCTCAAACTTCATTACTAGAGAAGATCAAGAAGTCTCAGAAAGAAGATCCTTTATTACAAGAGAAGTTTCAGGCTGTAAAGGATGGAAAGTTTCTTGAGTTCAATATTGATCAATAAGGTGTACTAATATTTCGTACAAGACTATGTGTTATATCTATTCCGGAAATAAAGAATGAGCTGATGGATGAAGCTCGTCGCTCTACTTTCTCTATACATCTTTAGAGGACAAAAATTTATAGGGACCTTTGTGATCATTATTGGTGGGATAATATGAAAAGGGAGATTGCTGACAACACTTCAAGGTGCCTAGTATGTCAGTAAGTGAAGGCAGAGTGACAACTTTCTAAAGGGGTATTGCAACCACTACCCATACCAGCATGGAAGTGGGACAATGTCATTATGGACTTCGTCACTGGCCTTCCGAGAACAACCAAAGGAAACAATGTGATATGGGTTATTATGGATCGTCTCAGCAAGACTACCCATTTTATCTCTATCTAGGAAGATTTATCTCTTGATAAATTATCCATGATTTACGTGAAGGAAGTGGTAAGGCTGTATGGAGTTCCACTTTCTATCGTATCTGATCGTGATCCAAGGTTCACATCAAAATTCTGGAGAAGTCTTCAACAAGATCTGAGCATTGAATTGAATTTCAATACGGCCTTTCACCCCCAAACTAATGGCCAATCTGAAAGGACTATTCAAACAATCAAGGACATGTTGAGAACGTGCTCAATGGAATTTAAGGGTGTATGGGATCAACATCCCCTTTTAGTTGAGTTCTCTTACAAAAACAGCTTCCACTCAAGCATTCAAATAGCACCCTATAAAGCTCTATATGGGAAGTGATGTAGAACTCCTACTTGTTGGGATGAAGCTTGTGAGAGAAAGCTTCTTGGGTCTAATCTTGTGCAAGGTATGAAGAAAAGGTCCATGCCATCCAACAACACATTTAGGATGCTCGGAGTCATAAAAAGAGTTATGTCAACTACCATTGAAAGGACTTGGAGTTTGATGTTGGTGACAAGGTCTTTCTTTGAATTTCACATTGTAAGAGAGTCATGAGGTTTGGCAAGAAAGAGAAGCTTAACCCTAGGTACATTGGCCCCAATGAAGTCCTTGATCGCGTTGGAGTAGTGGCCTATCGGCTTGCACTTCTTCCAAATATAGCACAAGTTCATGATGCCTTCAACATATCCCTCTTGAAGAATTACATACCTTACCCTTCACATGTACTAAACCCAGAGGTGGTACAACTGAAAGATGACCTCTCTAATGAGGAGAAGCAGGTGGAGATCTTGGATCGTAGAGACAAGGTTCTACGCAATAAGACTACCAACTTGTTAAGGTGTTATGGAGAAAACCAAAAATATGAGGAAGCCACGTGGGAACTAGAGGAGTCTATGATGCAGAAGTTCCCACGCATTTTCTTTTCTGAGGATACGAGTTAAAATTATGGGGATGAAATTTCTTAAGGGTGGAAGAATGTAACAA
The DNA here is from genome assembly GCA_963277665.1 of Viscum album. Lineage (NCBI taxonomy): Eukaryota > Viridiplantae > Streptophyta > Magnoliopsida > Santalales > Viscaceae > Viscum > Viscum album. Next base: position 267,984,589 of record OY728142.1, on the reverse strand, counting down.
CCCGAAATTTTGAATGAATTTTTTTTCCTATTTTGTGTGTTATTTTAGTTTATACTCAAAAAAACTATATTCTTTAATTAATGATGTGAGTTTAATTAAAATGAGACTGTTGGGTTTTGACTGTTATATGACCATTGGTAAATATGACCGTTGGAAACTAAATGTTGTGATTGTTGTCTCTAAATACAACTAATCTTGGTTAATTAATACATAAAGAAGATTGGATGGCCTCATGCAGTAGTCTCAGGCTGATTGAAGTAGATCTGACGAAACACGAGAAGGAGGTAGCACCACTAAGCTTTGCTCTGGACCAAACCCAAGCCGAACTTCATCATGTGAAGCCGGAGCGGAATCTCCTTTGGGAGAAGTTCAAGCTTATAGAAATCACTACTCTGGAAATGTTGGTCGAGCCACCCTCAGAATCTCTCACCTTAGAACACCTTACACTTCGGTCCTATGCTAGGGTTATAAGGGGCTATGTAACAAGACCATAGCTACTTTGTGTAATACTTTGAGATAAATAAAATTTTTATTTCTTCCTATGGTGAAGTTTGTGTTTTTTTAGATATTCGAATCAATATAGGATGTATATTGATGAATTTTGGAAAAGTGGGAGATTTTAAAATATTTATGTAAACCTTAAATAATTAATGATGTGTAATGATTTTCAAAAAATGGTCTTCTGACAATGTGTTCAGTAAGAAATTTAGAATCTAATAAGATCAACTTATTTATTTTGTGAATAGTAAACTATGAATAGTGATTTTACTTTTAGGATTAGTAATGTGACCAAATAGATTAGTAATCTCACTTAAAGAAAGTATTAATATAGTTTAGGAACCTTGATTAATTAATTTGATTCAATAAAATAGGTAAATAACTGTTTTGGAAATTATTAGTCAAGTAATAGTTTTTTAGGTGAATAGTGTTTTTATTTAAAAAATAAATTAAAAATATTTAGAAAATTATTTCTATAAAATTGAGTTCATTTTTTAATTTGGAGCATCAATATTAGGTTAAGGTGATTTTTGGGGATTTTTTTGAATAAAAAGAATTTTTGGTGAATAGTGAAAATACAGTTTTTAGTTCCGGGTGTTTAATGACATCATTAAGGATGTAATAATTATGTAATCATTCTGTTCGACTTATGAATAGTAAGATAATGTATGAGGTGTCTCAAAGTGTCCAATACCATGGGCAAATACTATGGTCAAGCCCATGGTTTTTCCAATACCATTGATGAGGTGTCCTTTGGCCATTAATGACTTGTCCCCTCACTTCTTATATAAATACCAAGCCTTTACATCATTCGTTTTCTTTCCAAATCCTCCTAAACGAATTTCTGGTCTCCTTACCTCCCAAGGAGTCCTTACAAGGTTCCAACAAGCCTCCCAAGGTCTCGACCTTCATTCTTTCAAAGTTACTCTTGAAGGTAAAATATTCTTTCACCCTCCTCGTTTAAGTCATGACTTCCTTTATGTTGTGTCTTATATTTTCCATCTCTTTATGTTGAGGGTATGATCTTATGTGTTCCTATTACTTTATATTTCATTTCCAAATGATGATCGAACCTTTCTTCTCTCATCAATTTGTTTTCTGAATTTTTATGTGACGTCGTTAGGCTGGCGAATTTCTCGTAAAAGAAATTGCATCTTCTCTTTTCATTCTAGTTTCCTTTTCATTTGGTATGTAATTAAAATATACATACCATGATCTTATTAGGTACAAATATTTTATTAATAATTATTTATGGTTGGTTGACCCTTATCCCCTCTCTTTTCAATGTTTTCTAAAACCATGTTATATAGCCGTTATGCTGAATAAATTTCGTCTCAAAATTTCTATCTATTTTTCTCATGAAATTCCCTTGTTTATTTATGTGAATATGCAGAAATATTTCGTTTATATGGGTGCTCATAAATATATAAATATGATGTATTTGACTCTTTAATTTATATACATATAACCCTCACTCCCTTTCCGAGGGTTATAAATGATATAATGATCTTATTTTTAAGAGCTTTTAAAACATCACGATTTTGAAATGAAACCCATTTCTTTTATTCTCTATGGGTTATTTATGAAATGTTTTAATATGATCTATGTGTATCACATATATTTAAAGACATATAAAGGGGGAACCCTAATAGCGCTCCAATGCATTGGGTAATGATTTAATCTCTAAAGATGACAAGTTTCATGATAGCTTGGTGAATAACCTTGGTAATTTTTATGACACCTTGAGGGTTGGACTTTGGTGATATGTTCATGAATGTATAAATGAAATGTTGTATCCACATATTCAAGTTATATTTCAATTTATTTTCATTATGATATTCCTATACTTCCATTGATCATATCTTTATGTTTTTATTCAAGTTCTTATTGATATGATAAGTACACTGATTCCCTTGTTTACCCTTACTGGGCCTTCTGCTCACCCTTTCCATTGATGTATGTCTCTAGGATATGAAAGGTAGTAATTGTACTTAATATGATATTATTATGAATCCTTATAAGTGGATTAGACTAATGTTTTATTTTGTATTCATGTTTTTTTGTTCCTGATTTCTAAGACACTAGACTTTAAAGATCCTCTGTATGTAAAATGTAATGAAACGTTATGAATTAAGAAGGCGGGATGCCATAGTGATATATAAATACACACACTTCCTTTGATGTTGGATTATTATTATCCATTTTTTTATTTTGTTTTGGTAGGATGCTCATAAAATTCTTTTTATTATGACAAGTATTCTTTCATATCCCAAACAAATCTTTCTCATTTTTTTCATATTCTTATTTTTTTTTATGAGAATCAACCTATGAGTTCATAAATTATCCACCATGACTATCATTATATTCTATATATCCCAAAATTATTCATTAATCCGTATTAGAATTAATAATTTTTGGATACTTTTCTACTAACTTATTAGTTTAATATTTATACAACATGGGATTGTTTCTATTTCTCACAAAATTACTTCTTATTTTACATATAGGACCTACCCTGGATTTGTAATGATTCCATGGTGGGGACATGATGACCTTTAAATTACAAGATTTGTTTCCAATAACTCCACATAACTAACAACGCCGATAGATGCTTTATTTTTCAATATATTGGTGTGTCTATCTTACAAAATATACATTCTGTCTAGGAATCCTCTAACCTTTACTTACCATTTTATTTAGGGAATTTCATTTTCTATTAACAATTTCATCTTTCCTTGATGAAGAAGTTAATTTTTATCACTTCCTTCTACCTATGAACATTCAATTATTATCTTAGAGTATATACTATCAGATAAAATTTATTTCTTATACCATGTAAAATTACAAGTAGCTTATACCTTTCACCTAGGTCTATTATTCTTAATAGACATAAAATTTTTAGAAATAATTTCCACTACTCTATCATACCATTCTATCATATTCTTCATGGATTTTTCTATATTAAGTCATTGAGATTGTATTTCATCTAGTTATTTAATTATTTCAACAAGATTAGAATTATATTATTTAATTATTTTCTCATTTCTTACAATTTATTGTATTTTAGGTTTTAATTTCCTTGATGCAGTCACATTATTTCTTATCATCAAATCCTCTTCCTTTCTCAATCCATTTGATATTCTTCCATAGATAAGTGTGTTTTCAATTCATACTTCAATTTTAGTCCTTAGTTTGTATTTTAATATAGGTCTCTTATAATTTCTCATCACTTCTTGATATGTCATTTTTTTTAATTGATAAATGAATGTTTCAGTGCATTTAGGAGTACCTTCATCTTTAAAATCAATAAATTCTAATAAGGAATTATTTTCATCTCTACTAATTAGAACTTTCTTCTCCTTTATTGATGAAATATTCAACCTCCTTGGATAGCCTCATCAAAAAAATTCATATCTTCTACTAGATAAGTATTCACTACATAAGAAAATTATTCTTAGTGATTTGACTCATATTCACAGTTTTTATTATTTGCGATGGCTGTGGTGAAATTTCTAGAACTGTTATATTTATATCACCATGAAGGGTTTCTTACTATATACATTCCTTTTACCTTATTCAAAAACATTGATATAAGATCTATTACTCTCTTATAATCATCATCTTCCACTTTTTCTCATCTCAGTATTTAACATAAGTCTCATCTTCTTCCTTCCTCAGTTTCTATTTTCTCAGGTCCTTGAAAGACATCCCTTTATTTTCCTTATTATTAAACATTTGAGATTTTCTCATCTCATAATTAAGATTAGTATTATGTATTTCATTGATATATAATTCTCTAATTTCATAATTGAAAAATATCTTTAAATCAAATATTTTGGGGATATTTCTCATTATATTTTCTACAATAGCATAATCATCCAAAATATCACCAAATACAAAAATATTACCCACTAAATCATTATCCTGTGTAAATTAATCATCCATGTTCCCATAGTTTTCCATCCAAATATCTCTAAAATTATCTCTCCAAATATGAATATTGGTCGTATTGATATTTATATTTCATAAAAATATATAGTCGTGTTTTTATGACATACTTTTTGTATTTTTAAGTCCCATCAACATGGTGTATACTTTATTAAATAGTGATGATATGACGACATTCCTTTCTTTTTTATTAATTTTAACTCATCTCGTATCATCATAAGTTATGAGATAATCTCTTTCTAGTTGATTAAATTCCACTAAAATAGTGTTACTAACATAAAGACCTTTTTATACTAGCTTCAAGACCATGTTCTAAATTTAAGCTATGTCACAGTCATTCAACATGGGTCAAATAAAATAACCATTACACATATCATAGTTACCTTGATGAATCTATTTAAATTCCAATGTTACCATTTAATTGGTATTGAAAATCATGTTTTACCTTTAGGTAGAAATCATCTTTCACAAATATAATTTATGTAGAAAAAAATAACATAAAAGTAGACTTCATTTCATCAGTGTAAACACTACAATTGTTGTGAATGACCTTTAAATAGCATAAGATAAATAGAGATTTACCTTTATGCATATAACAATTTCAACTCAAAATGTCTTCTGGTCTTTCTTAATCACTTCAGGGGCCTTCAATCTTTTCTCAATCACTCAAAATGACTACCAAATTTCATCAAATGTAGATGAAAAAGTTTTATCACCTAAAAATACATTTTTTCACCTAAATATCAATGTGAAAATCCTATCAATAAAAGGATTATACATTTAATCCATCCATCTATGGTATTTAAGAAACAGCTCATGATCTCCTTTCCATTTATATTGAAATATCACTCAAAATCTCTAACACATATCCAAACACATCTTGAAATCTTATTACATCATATTTATTTATAATAAATACAATCATTCAATGTAACATCACTTTATGGTTTCAGTTATATAAAGTTCTAATTATAACATATAAATTTATTTCTTATATAACGTATAAAAGCAATTTCATTTATCTAAGCCCAATTTTTTTTGAAAATTTTGGTAAAACTAGAATGAAAGAAAAATTAAATTATGGGGATCCAATATTTGAGTGTCTTGATATTTAGTATGGGTGGATGGGATAAAATATAGCCTGATTTTTGAAATTTTAATAATGTATATTGTAAACAATAGTGGGAAACTATGCCTTTTTTTGATTTCCATAAATTGTGATATTAATAATTTTTATAGTGACGTGTTCTAGGGTCTGTGTATTTCATTTTAGATCAATTTCACCATAAACTCCTATATAAGAGCACTATGAATGTGTTGATGATAATTCCCCTTTAGTGGTTGGTCCCAAGACTTTTTTAGCACTAAGTTAGGTGAGTAATTCTTAGATAAGTGAGAACTTGTTGTGGGTTATATAGTCGATGGAGAGAGTGTCACCTTGAACTACACCTATTATTTTTTATCTAGATCAAGTGTTTTACGTGCAATATCCTCTATAGTATACTAGTGAAGGAGGTCCCGCAAAAATTGAGTTCTATATAGTGTACATCGGAATGATTTTTGATATCCTTTAGATTACCCAATAACAAAGAGTAAATATATCGTTCTATAGGATACAATTTTCAGAGAAGTGCTAATGAGATGTTTAGGTCCTGGTATACAAACACACCATATTTTCCAAGAAGGAATTTCAAATCATGTTTCTTGGTCATTTATTTATATAGGTCGTTATAATAGATAGTTATAAGGAGTTCATGAAACTAATGTATAGTGGTGTTTCAGTTATGTATTACACTAAACATTTCACAAACTTGAAAAAATTTCACCATTTATTTTAAAGGGATGATATAGTCAATGTTAGAGGTTTTGGGGATGGGTTGAGCTATGCTGACAGGGTGTAGGTGAATATTTTTCATCTTCCATAATTTTTATAGATTTTGAAATACGTTCTTATTATTGAAATGAAAGTGTTTAAAGGCATATTATGAGTATAGGTGGATTTTATGAAGAGTAAAATTATCAAATAATCATGTAGTAGGAATAATAATTTTGATAGTTCACACTAGAGTAGTGAAGGGTAATGTATCCAAAGATATGGTTCATCTATCCATCCATGGGGAGGTAGATTCACGCAGTCATCTTTGTGTGGTAGGCCCAATCATGTTTGAAACCACTGATATTGACCACTAGATGAGTGTATATCATATGAGGGATTGGAACATCTATGATAGTATTAATAGATTTTCCCCCTAAATTACAGTGATATAAGATCATGGTGAGGCTCTCCAACAGGACCAGGGGTGATGTATTATGATGGTAGTTGGGCCTCTAGTGGCAATTAGGGTTGTGGTAGAGTTCATTGTTCCTTGGGGTAGGGGTTTTAGTACCAATAGAGTTTTTCTTTATAGGTAATACAGATAAGATGTTATGGATGTGGCACAAGAGAGCTACATTCCATTCAACCTTCTCTTTCTGACTAGAATATTGGACCATCTACTGTATGAGGTACAATTTCAGTGACTTTCACCCTATCATGAGCCTTATGTCACACTAGATAACCAAATTATTTTATTTTTTCTCATTTTTTGGATGGATTAAGCTTATCCATTGAGTACTTATAATGGGTGACGTCAATTGATGTCCTTTAGGGGTGTGATCTAAGGTGATTATTCATTTTAGGTAATATGCCTTTATGATTGGTGTCTATTGGTTTTTTAATATCTCTTTATGATAGAGTTGACGATTTTTGACTTGATCCTTTGGGTGGATTGGTTTTCATCGTTTCTATCAAATATTTACTTCGATTAATGATGGGAAGCTTTTATATCTCATGAGGGTTATATTTATTTCCTTATTGTAGAGTGGGACATACTGGTAGGTCATGTAGGATATGAACATCAGTAGATGGATGATATTTTATATTATGTTACCAGAATTGTATTGGATTGTGGAGAAAACGAATATAGAGTTGTTTCCCCCAATTTTGATTAGTTCCATGGATTTTTTCCAAAGGATTTCTCAAGTTTACCAGCTTAGAGAGAGGTTGAGTTAACTATTGATCTCATGTAAAGTGTAACATATCACCTAATAGGATAGTTACTATAGAGATAAAGAGTTTGTTATATTACTTATAGGCTACGAAATTTAAAATAGAAGCTATATCTCCTTGAGGTGCTCTATTAACTTTCACTAATAAGGATAATGTCTCTCTGAGGCTATTCATGGACTACTAGAAGATAAATAATGTGATAGTTAAAAATTGGTATTCACTTCTTCAAATTTATGAACTATTTTATTAGATTAGGGGATTAAAGATATTCTGTAATATTTATATGAGATCATCTTACCACTTGTTGAGGTGGTGACCTTTAAATATTCCATTCATGAAATTTAGGATTATGTATCCCTCGTATGAGGAAATGGTGATGCAGTTTGGTTAGAAAAATATATTTTTAGTATTTATAGTTCTAATTTATTAGGTCTTTCACCCATATATAAATACTTTTATGGGTTTTTTATAATTTTTCTATGTGATCCTAGTTGGAGGAGGATTACACGTGACAAATAGAAATCATTTTCAATCACTTCAAAAGAATAAAAAATATTATAATATCTCAAAGTGTGTCTTTTGGATCAAACAAATGTTATTATTGGGTCATATTATATGTGAGGTTGGTGTAGCTGTAAACTTGAAGATGGATAAAGTAGTCGATATATGTGATAAAAAAATGTTTTTAATATTTATAGCATTTAAGGTTCAGTTAGTTCTTGTTAGAGGTTCACTTACGACTTCTTCCATTTGACAGTGTCGATGATAGTCCTGACCTAAAAAGGGGTGAAGATTATTTGGTTTGATTCTTATGTGATTAATTTTATGGATATAAAATTTAGATTTTATTAATCACCATTATTCATTATATCTAATATTGGTAAGTAGTGCACTTTGAACTGTGATGGATGAGGAGTTGGGCTTGGAGTAGTCTTCATGTAAGATGGTCATATGGTCAATTATGAGTCTTGGTAACTAAGGTTGCATGATAATAATAATTCAATAGATGAATTAGATATATAAATAGTGGTTAATTACTTGATATGTTGGTGTAATTACATATTCAATGAGAGGATCATAGTGTATATAGATCATAAGATCCTAAGATGTATATTCACACAATGGGACCTGAACCATCAGTAGTGAAGGCAGGTCAACTATTTTCAGTCAATTTATTTCAATATAGATTACACCCTAGGAATGGGACATGTGGTTGTAGATGTTTTTATTTAGAATACATTGAATGAAGTACTCTAAGATTTCAGTAGGTTGGGGTAGTTGATGGGTCTATTTCTTAAGACGCATCTTGGAATTCAATATTACTAGAGTTGAGTGACCATTATATCTTTATGTATCACATATTTACTCCCTAGTAGGGTTATGAGGAGCCAAATATATAATTATTATTTTATGGTTATGAGAGAGTACATGTATGGTGGGTATCCAGCACCAGACTAGTCTCTTGATGTAGAAGATAAAATTCAAATATAAGGTTGTTATGAGGTCCCTCTAATCATTTATGAGGAGATAATGAGGAACTCACATGTCTTGAGGTGGATCGTTCACCTAGGTTTTGACATATATTTATTATGAAATACAAATTTTATACTGGTTTTCTACAATTAAGAGGTTTATAATTGGTTTTTTCACATTGTTCTCTACATATCAGCAAGTGATGTATATTCACAAGTGGATTGTTAGTCTAATTCTACCACATCCCATTATCGAGTGTAATTAGGATAATTTAACCTTGGATGTCACACCCTGACCCATGCGTTTATTTTAGTTTATAATTTCTTTGACTTTAAATTATTTTTTTGTGGTCTGGGTGAGTCTCGTAAAAAGTTTTGAGTTCATGTTAATAAAATGCACATTTTATGTTCGACGTTTTTGGGCGCACGAGCGGGGTGCATTTCAGAAACCCTGCGCGGCTCCGCCAAGGGAGTGGCGTGACCACCCATTCTCAAAAAATGAAAAGAAATGATTTTTTTTCAATTAGAACAAACTTTAATTGGATCATTTAAATTTTTTATTTCTATGTTTTTTATGACTATTAAAATTAAATTAATAATTTTATTATCTTAATTTTTATCATCAGGATTTTATTATTAGAATTATTCTGTTTTACTATTATTATTATTACAATTTTTGTCACTATTGTTTTGTCCTTGTAATTATAATTATTATTCGGTTTTTTTATTATTATTAAGTAATTACAATCTCTTTTTAATTATTATTATTTTATTTTATTGTACCTATTTTTTAGGGTTTTTGGTCACCCCCACCCCCATCTCTCCATCTACGGGCTTCTTCTCTCCCTTGGTGTGCGGCGCAAAGACCTAGACACCCCCTCCTTGCCGCACAACAGCTGAACGGCCTGACACCCCTCCCTCTTGGCTCCCTCCTTCCCCTCGTCCACAACAAGAGCTTGGCCGACCTCTCCCTCTAACTCCTGCTCAACCCCCCCCCCCCCCCCATCCGGGTCCCTCCTGCTCAGTGATAAAACTGGCGACCCCGACCTCCTCTGCCTCCACAACTCCTTCAGCGCACAAATCCGGCACGCCCTATCCTACTCAGCGACACACCTCGTCTTCCTCCTCTCCTCTTTCTCCCCTTTACAGCAGCGAGCCGCACTACCTCCCTCCTCTCTTCTTGCTCCTCTTTGCAGCAGCCAGCCGTACGACCTCCCTCCTCTCTCACAGCACCTAGCCTGCCTCTTCCTTCTCCACTACGCAGCACATCATCTCCCAGCTCCTATTTCTCCTCCCCCTTGCAGTGGCCCGCGCAGCAGCACCCATCGGCGCCTCAGCCTCCTCTCCTCTCTCCACCGTCACACAACATCAACACTCATCTCCCACCAGCACCATCTCGCTCGTCCTCCTTCTCCCTCTCATGGCAGCCAGCAGCCCCTGGGTGGACCTGCACCCTGGCCAGCCCGCGTACCCCCTTGAAAGGTTTATATATTTTTTTACTTTTACTTTTATTATTATTATTGTTGTTGTTGTTGTTGTTGTTATTATTATTATTATTATCATTCTTATTCTTATTTTTATTATTATTGTTTTTGTTGTTGTTGTTGTTATTATTATTATTAGTACGCTTACTATTCTTATTCTTATTATTATTATTATTGTTATTGTTATTATTATTATTATTATTATTATTATTCTTGTTGTTGTTGTTTTTGTTGTTGTTTTTCTTATTATTATCATTCTTATTATTATTATTGTTGTTGTTGTTGTTGTTGTTGTTATTATTATTATCATTATTATTATTATTATTTTTATTATCATTATTATTATTATTCTTACTCTTAATATCATTATTATTATTATCATCTTACTCTTGTTGGATTATGGGATCTAGTTGATGGTGTGTTTTTACTGGTTGGTTTAGGATTTTTAGGATCTGTGAAGGGTATTTTCAAGTGATTGTCATCGTCACGCCTTCTTTTAGAAGTTTCCTCATCTTTGCACCTTGGTTTCGAGGTTTCTTTGTCATCGGACATTGATCTCGAGGTAGGTTCACATTGCACTTCTTTTAAAATTCAAGATACTTTATTTCTTGTTATTTCCGCCCTATATAAATACATATGTGCTAAATATTATTATTCAACTTAAGATTAACTCATTTATTAGGCAAAGATATAATTCAATTCTTGTAGGGTGAAAATGGTGTTGTTTTGTTAAGATTGCGCACGATAATTTTTCAATTAAATATTTTATTTATTTAAATAAATAAGAAGTAATATAAGATAATTAATTTTAAAATGATTATTTGGTGGAAAAAAACCATTTATTTTATACACGACACTTGAAATATTTTCTTGATGATTGGACACCCAGTAGTGAAAGAATACATGTTTGTATTTTAAACATAATTCACGGAATTTCAATTATAGTTTTAGTTTTAATGATAAGTGATTTCTTCTAAATCTTGAAGAAGCTTTTTCGTTATTTTTAAAGTGGTGATTATGAAATGTATTTTATCTCTGTTTGGAACTTTATAGAAAATGATGAAAATGTTTTGATAAAAACTCTCCTAGGATAACTCTCCTGCCTTTGTTTCAATTGATTGTTTGGGAGGTCGTTCTTAGCGTCTCCCAGGTACTTGAGTAGTTTAAAGGCAAGAGGTTGTCCCATGGAGTGGCTCAGGATGATGCCTATTGTGATTTATATATATATATTATTGGATTCTCAGTTGGCATAGGTTGGCTCACCCCTATTCCAAACAATTGAGACATGGGAATCCGGCATATTGAGAGAATATTCTATGAATGATTACTGCACTGGTAGGTTATGGTATTTACCAGTGGCCCATAGTAGGTGGATATATTGGGTTTGTTACTATGGGATCTACCGTCGACCTGCCTGAGAGATGATGGTCAAGCGTATTGTGCATTTTGATTTCATCGTGACATGTCAATGAGGATGATTTCTCATGTATTGGTGTCTTCTGGTATATTCTCGATCTCCTAGGTTCACCCATGTCTCTGACTTTTCAGTTACTTTTTGTGATTAATATGGTACTTATATATATTTTCTCTTCATTTCCCTTACTGTGTAACTATTTTAGTGTTTTCATGTGTAGTGTTTTTACTAGGAAGTGATGTGTGGTTTTAAAGTGGTTTATGAAAACTTTTTTCAATGAAAGGTGATTTGTACTTTTGTGAAAATTGGAATTTAAACATTACTTCCCCTTTGAATAATGCTAAGTTGTCACTAAAATAATGACTTGGGTTTTTTAGAAATGAATAGGGGTAATGACTCGTACTTTGTTTTTGCATAACATGTAGAAAACCTTACTTTTATAAATTTTAGTTCAAACTTGAAATGATGTTTCATTTATTTTTAAAGGTAGAGCATTGGGAATTGATATCAGGCTAGCCAATTGAGATTTAATACTCACGCCTATAGTTCATTTATGTTTTTAGTGTTTGTGCAGGCTACACCTTGAGAGTGCTCGCCTAGGGCGACTCTTGATCTTTGAGTCGGGGAGTGACCAGCGTGGTCACACGGAGTTAGTTCAGACGTCGAGTTGGTTAAAATTATTTTCCTTTGTTCCTGTTTAGTCACTTTATTTGGTTTATTTATTGTAAGATGCTCTTTATTATTTCTACTGTTTTATTTATTTATATTGGGCGAAATCGTTCCCACAGCCTCTGTTGATACCCTGGCACTTGTCGCCAGCCCAGGAGGATCGGAAACACCTCTCAGGACATGTTGTGGACCGGCTCGGGTGACTGGTTCAGGGTCGACCCATGTTGGTTTGTGAAAAAATGGTATCAGAGGATTTCATCTCTTAGCGGACCTCTCTTTTCAGAGTGCCATTTTTTATTTGGGATGTCAAGGTAGACGGAGTAGGATTATCGGGACTTGAGCGGTAGGTGCGGGAAGAGCGTTGTGAACTCTTGCATGTACTGATCCTCAGATTTCCATGGGAAGTCCAGTTTAATTTGATTATTTGGGTTTTTATGGAAATGTTTTGTGATTGGGATACGACAAAGAGAGTTTGGGCTACTAGTCCTCCTAACCCGCACGGCCTGGCAAGCCATGCAGAGCTAGGGGCATAGTCCAAGAAGGATCTCTATGTCAGTGATGTGTTTGTCATATGGCTTCCTACCATATGGTCAAGTCGCTCATTGACACTAGTTCCCTTCTTGAGTTGTTTTGGGTTTCCATTGATTTCTGGAAGTGGTTAGAATCCGAAACGATGGTTTTGAAGAAAAAATGGTTGTTTGAAATGACATATTTAATTTGTGGATTGTTTTAAAAGAAGTGTTATGAATGATTTGTTTATGGAAAATAAAGTTGCTTTGTTTTGTCCTTGGAGTTCCTTGGGGTGATCACATGCATAGTAGTATGTCAGATTATGAGAGGATTTCTGGTATGGTGGATGGATGGCCAGGGTGGCATAGATACATGCATGTGAGTGAGATTCTGAGGGATACCAATGGTGAGGGTTTAACTCCCCAAGCTTGTTTTAAATTAAAGATGCTTTTAAAAAGTTTTGATGTTATGATAACTTGTTTCTAGCTTTTCACCTACGCCATGTTTGATTTTGAGGTTTTTATTCACTCATTGAGTTGGCCTTGATGGGGTTTTCGACTTTTCCATGTCCAACGATTATCCCTTTAAAGCTTTGATGGGTGATCGTAGTGCGGTTGATCAACCTAAGGATTTTATGATTGAGTTTCGGAACCCGAATCCACCTCTCTTTTATGGTCAAGCAGACCCTTCCATAGCGGAGGAGTGGATGCAGAAGATTGAAAGGGATTTTAACCTCGTTGATTTGCCCGACTTGTTGAAGGTAAAGTTTGCAACATTCATGCTTTATGGTTCACCGTGGATGTGGCGGAAGTCAGTGACTCGGAACAAGCCCCATCAAGAGCTTACTTGGGAGTTCTTCAAGGCTTCGTTATTTCGTCAGTATTTCTCTGAGGAAGAAAGGGTGAGAAAGGGGATGGAGATTCATTGTATGCTATAGGGCGATGGATCCATGTTGGAATATTTTCAGCGATTTGTGGAGCTAGTCCCTTGTGATTCAGAGTATGCCACGAATGACCCCATGAAGGCTCGACACATCGAGTCGGGTCTCTTACCTGATCTATAGTTTAAGTTATCAGAGTCCAGCCTAACTTCTTTTCTCGATGTGGCGAGACAAGCTTTTTATGTCGAAGCCGTGATGGTAGGAGTGCTCGAAGTAGTTCTCCCTCACTCGATCCCTATGAGCAGTGGTGAAGATTATGGAAAAGAGATGAGTAAGAAAATGAAAGTGGATTCAGCAGGTCATGGAATCAAGAGGCCTCGGGATCTATCATCAACCTCTTTAGAGCGAGAGATCCTCTTGTGTTATTAGTGTGGCAAGCTGGGTCATAAGAAGCCGTCATGACCAAGTGCTCTGAAGCCCTGTCAGGCCTGTGGATGCCTGGGTCACTTGCGACGATTTTGTCGGGGCATTTCAAGAAAGTGTCATGGAGGAAGTTATCAGAAGTGATATGTTGTTGGGTTGTTGTTCAATGTTTCTATTGTAATTTTCCTTTCAGTGTAAGGGCTCTTTTATTGTTTCATTTGTACTGATGGTGTTTTCAGTTTTGACATGTAGGGGAATGTCATGTGTCTTTTGATGAACTTTGGTTTTCAATGTCAGTGTGGTTTTATTTTAAAATTTGGTCATTTAATTTGTCAAATAAAAAGATTTATGTTTCTAATTGGGATTGTTAGAACTTGACTAAGAGCCAGTAGATGCTTCATCCATCAGAGCTCCTGCCAAAAGGCCTCGGAGTGAACCCGGTGCGTAGTCAGGAACCCCCGGGGAATTTTAAGGAGTCTGGTCAAGGGTGTGCCTCTCTCATTGTTGTGGGACAGTTTTAGCATTTCTATTGTGGTTTCTCTATCATTGTAAATTCTATCTCATCAGAAAAGCGGTGTGATAGACTTATCCCTCACACAATGCCAGTAATGGTGCATTTTTGGGATGTCATTCGTCCATTAGTGGCCTCTCATAGACCACTGATGTAAATTGGTTACGGCTTTGGTTTGTGTCCATCCCGAAGTGGTGTGCTGTGAGTAATTTTCTTTCATAGTTTCATTGATCCAGTCATTGGGACCTCCCTCCCTACCCATGCGGTAAGGGTTTTTCGTTGGCACAGAATTTTCAGTTCAAATCCTATTCCATTCAGACAAGAGTGAGTGGTTTAAATTTTTTTGCTATGCTTTTTATAACTTGATTAAGGCCCGGTTCTAGCCTATTATTGATTTATGGTTGGTCGCTAATAGGTCGGTCATTTTATGTTGGGGACACCCACCATGAGTCTCTATGAGTTTTCTCGTAAGTCTTTATCGAATTCTAGTCGAGTTCTTATGGTGGGGATCTCGTTCAGGCCTCCCCTTTGTTGGTGATTTATTTTAAACAATGAGGATCAGTCCCGCTGGTAGTCGGTGTGATGTCCTTTGGATAAGAGGTTGGATTGTGTTGTGTGGAATCCTTAGGTATTGATCGATCGACTGGATAGTTTTAGGGCTTTTCGGGGGAGGAAAGCGTTATAGTGGGGAGAATTGTCACACCTCGACCTGTGCGTTAATTTTATTTTATAATTTCATTGACATTAAATTATTTTGATGTGGTTCGGGTGAGTCTCAAATGAAGTATTGAGTTCATGTTAAGAAAGTCCGTGTTTTATGTTCGACGTTGTTGGGAACACGAGCGGGGTGCATTTCGGAAACCTTGCGCTGCTTCGCCCAGGGAGCGGAGCGACCGCCCATTCTCAGAAAATGAAAATAAATGATTGTTTTTCAATTAGAACAAACTTTAATTTCATCGTTTAAAATTTTTATTTCTATGATATTTATGACTATTAAAATGAAATTAATTATTTTATTATCTTAATTTTTATCATCATGATTTTATTATTAAATTTATTCTGTATTATTATTATTATTATTACTATTTTAATCACTATTGTTTTGTCCTTATAATAATAATTATTATTCCTTTTATTATTATTATTAAGATATTAAAATATATATTATTATTATGGTTATTTTTTAGTTGGTTTTACCTATTTTTTAGAGTTTTTGGTCCCCCCCACCTCTCTCAATCTACGGGCTTCTTCTCTCCCTTGGTATGTGGCGCGAAGACCTAGCCACCCCCCCTCCTTTCCGCACAACAGTCGAGCGGAATGACACCCCTACCTCTTGGATGTCTCCTTCCCCTCGTGCACAATAATAGCCCGGCCGACCTCTCCCTCTGACTCCTGCTCAACCCACCCATCCGGCTCCCTCCTGATCAGCGATCAAACCGACGACCCCAGCCTCCTCAGCCTCGGCACCTCTTTCAGCGCACCAATCCGACGCACCCCATCCTGATCAGCGACACACCCCATCTTCTTCATCTCCTCTTTCCCCCCTTTACAGAAGCTTGCCGTATGGCCTCCCTCCTCTCCTCTTGCTCCTATTTTCAGCAGCCAGTCGCACGACTTCCCTCCTCTCTCATAGCACCTAGCCAGCCTCTGCCTCCTCCACCACACATCGTATCAACCCCCAGCTCCTATTTCTCCTCCCCCTTGCTGCAGCCCGCGTGACAGCACCCACCAGAACCTCGGACTCCTCTCCTCTGTCCACCGTCACATAACAGCAACACTCCTCTCCTACTTTCACTCTCCCGCTTGGCCTCCTGCTCCCTCGCACAGTAGCCGACAGCCCCTTGGCAGACCTGCACCCCAGCCAGCTCGCGTGCCCCCTTGAAAGGTTTCTGTTTTTTTTACTTTTACTTTTATTATTATTATTCTTCTTATTCTTCTTCTTATCATATTTCTTATTATTATTCTTATTATTATTATTGTTATAATTATTATTAGTTTTATTTTTATTATTATTATTATTATTATTATTTTTGTTGTTGTTTTTGTTGTTATTATTATTATTCTTCTTTTTTTTATTTTTTTTATTTTTATAATTATTATTATTGTTGTTGTTGTAGTTATTATTATAATTATTATTATTATAATTATTAGTATTATTATTATTATTATTATTACTGTTATTGTTATTGTTATTTTTATTATTATTATTAATCTTATCATTATTCTTATTCTTATTCATACTCTTATTATCATTATTATTATTATTATCTTACTCTTATTGGATTATGGTATTTATTTGATGGTGGGTTTTCATTGGTTAGTTTACGATTTTTTGGATCCGCGCAGGGCATTTTTGTGTGAGCGTCATCGTCGTGCCTTGTTCTCAAAGTTTCCTCATCGTTGTAACTTGGTTCTGAGGTTGCTTTGTCCTCACACATCGATCTCGAGGTAGGTTCCTATTGCACTGCTTTTAAAATTTATGTTACTTTATTTCCTACTGTTTACGCCCTATATAAATACATATGGGCTAAATATTTTTATGCAACATAAGATTAATTCTATTTTTATGGAAAGTTATAATTCAATTCTTGTAGTGTGAAAATGGTGTCATTTTGTAATGATTGCGCACAATAAGTTTTCAATTAAATATTTTATTAATTTTAATAAATGAGAAGTAATATAAGAAAATTTATTTTATAATGATTATTTGGTGTAAAAAGAGCCGTTTATATTATACACAACACTTGAAATATTTTCTTGACGAGCGAACACCCAGTAGTGAAATAATGCCCATTTGGATTTTAAACATAATTCATGTAATTTCAATTATAGTGCTAGTTTTAATGATAAGTGATTTATTCTAAAGCTTGAACAAGTGTTTTGGTTCTTTTTAAAGTGGTGATTGTGAAATTTATTTAATGTCTATTTGGCACTTTATGGAAAACGATGAAAAGTTTTTGATAAAAACCCTCCTAGGATAACTCTCCTTCCTTGGTTGCAATTTATTTTTTGGGAGGCCGTTCTTAGAGGCTCCCGGGTTTTTGAGTAGTTTGAAGGAAAGAGGTTTTCCCTTGGAGTGGCTCGGGGTGATTCCTATTATGCTTTATATATATATATATATATGATTGGATGCTCGGTTGGCATCAGTTGGCTCACGCCCATTCCAAACAATTGAGACATGGGAATCTGGCATATTGAGATAATATTCTATGAATGATTGTTGCACTGGTAGGTTATGGTACTGACAAGTGGCCCATAGTATGTGGATATATTGGGTTTATTTCTATGGTATTTTCCCTCGACCGGACTGAGAGAGGATGGTCAAGCATATTATGTGTTTTAATTTCATCGTGACATGTCAACGAGGATGATTTCTCATGTATTGGTGACTTTTGGTTTATTCTTGATCTCCTAGGTTCACCCATGTCTGTGACTTTTTAGTTACTTGTTGTGATGAATATGGTACTTGTGTATATTTTCTATTCATTACCCTTACTGTGTAACTAACGTATCATTTTCATGTGTAGTGTTTTTACTAGGATGTGATGTGTGGTTTTAAAGTGGTTTATGAAAATTGTTTTCAAACAAAGGTGCTTTGTAATTTTGTGAAAATTGGAAATGTAAACATCACTTCCCCTTTTAAAAATGATAATGTCTTACTAAAATAATGACTTGGGTTTTTGAGAAATGAATAGGGGCAATGACTCGTACTTTGTTTTTGCGTAACATGTAGAAAACCTTAATTTCATAAATTGTAGTTCAATCGTGAAATGATGTTTCTTTTATTTTTAAAGGTAGTGCATTGGGAAGAGATATCGGGCAAGCCTACTGAGTTTTAACAGGCATGCCTATAGTTATTTTATGTTTTTAGTATTTATGTAGGCTACACCTTGAGAGAACTCTCCTAGGGTGATGTTTCATCATTGAGTTGGGGAGTGACCCACGAGGTCACACGGAGTTAGTTCAGACGTCGAGTTGGTTAGCATTATTTTCCTTCGTTCCTGTTTAGTCACTTTATTTTGATTATTTATTTTGCGATGCTCTGTATTATTTATACTGTTTTATTTATTTATATTGGGAGAAATCGTTCCCATAGCCTCTGCTGATGTGTTGGCACTTGTCGCCAGCCTGGGAGTATCGGGAACGCCTCTCAGTCCATGTCACAGACCGGCTCGGGTGACTGGTTCAGGGTCAACCCAAGTTGTTTCATGACATTGGATTTTGTGATAGTTTTTTCAAGGACATCCCAATTTATATATTTAGTGTGGGTGGTAAAATATCTTTAAACAAAAGTGTCTCACTTTCTACTGATTTTGGAGACAATTTCTCTTAATGAGATATGTATTCTCTATGTTCAGAAGATTGTTCGCTTACATGGGATATCGTAGAGTATTTTTTTAACTAGGTAATTTCTTTTTACATAATTATTCTAGAATTTATTGAATAAGGTTCTATGCATGAAGGTTCACTCAAGAAATTCCTATCATCCCCATACAGATGGCCAATTCAAGCATACTATTTATATCTCATTGAAATAATGAGGGCATGCATCATGGACCTTGGTAGTTCCTGGTAGAATCACTTAACATTGTCAAGTATTTCCTATAATAATAGATATCAATATTCAAAAAGGATAACCTTTTATGCTTTATATATTGGGACTTTCTATTTAACCATGTGTTTTCAAGAGGTCTGTTATTTGCTGATGATTGGGATGAGTCTCATGAAAGAGGCCTTGGAGAATATTCAGTTGATCGGGAATTAGTTGGAGACCACGCATATTAAGAAGAGGATATACACTGATAAATGACATTGTACCCTGTATTTTGGGGTGGGAAATTTGGTATTTTTATGCATTTCACCAAGATTATAACATCTCCCTATGAAGAGGTAAGAGAAATTGGATCCTAGGTATATTGAGCCATTACATATTATGGGAAGTAACTTTATAGTTTAAAATTGATTATACCTTCTAGATAGGTATAATTCCATGCTTAATGTATTCAAAGTGTCTTGGATTTGGTAATATTTTACCAAACCATCTCATATGATCAACACTATTGACATCAATCTTGAAGATCATGCATCTTTTGAGTAATGACTACTCCATATTGTATCTTATAGTGAGAAAAATCTCTATAGAAATACAATTCCTTTGGTGTGGGTGTAGTGGAATCATAACTATATCCAAGAGAATACATGGGAGTGAGAGTCTCATATACGAGTGTAATGGAAATATTGGTTCACTGATGAGACCCATAGATGTTTGGGAATGTATCTATAGGATGAGTATACTTATGGTGTGGATATTGTGACACTCTCCCCTTTAATGAGGTGTAAAGAAAGGTACATTTTTTTAAGTGATCTTGTTAATGTTTTAACAATAATTTGTATTTGATTTTGTTTTCTTATTAACCTAATATTTTATTCTAAAGGATATTTTAAATGATTTTGGGAATTTAATTCTTAATCCGATGCTTGGTGGTCCATTTTCTCTTGAAATTTGGCTCATCCAAGTGCAATGGGTCCTGATGGGAGTGTTGGATATGTTTTCAAGGTAATTAGTTGAAAATTCTTCTTTAGATGGACTTAGGGAAGGAGTTTGTAGGTTGTTTTTCAGATATAGTAGAATATATGGTCTCATTCAGGTGATATATAGGCGATCTGTATGTGATAAGTATGGGTTTTTTCAAAACTCATATGTGGATAGACTTTACCAAAATGTTGGCAATGTCAAACACTATAAGAAGGGGTAAGGAAGACCTATCCATAGGATCCCCTTTCATTGTATTCCTGTGTATGGGCCCCATATGTGGGATCCCATTATATATAACTATTTACGTAGGTATCTCCCTATATAAGATCCCCGTACATAGAGAATCCCTTCTATGAGGGACTGGTACATGGGATCCCCTCATGTCTGATCCCTAGTACAAGCCATATCTTTTATATACCATATTACAAGATTTGTTACAAAAATATATACATAATAAAATCCAAAAATATCAAGAGGCCTATTTTATTTGGGAAACTAAATTCATTTTACATTAACATTAAAAATGGATACAATAGTATATTTAAAACTCCATAACATGCCCTTGAAATCCATTGAACGTCTAATATTACACAGGATAACTTAAGGATGAACATAAGAAAGGTGTGAGTTATAAAGACCAGTAAGTGAGTAATCAAAAGCTAAGATGATTAAAGTAATACACGTGAGTTAAGATTCATATCATGGTGAAATAAAAGAGTTAGAATCATGAACATGAATATCAAATCATGATATAACATGATAACATCAAGGAAACATAGGAATCTAGAAACAATATAAAACCTGACATCATAACCATTAGTCAAGGATAACCATTGAGACATCATAACATATTGTTATTTGGATAACCTCCCATGCACTATAAAAGGTATCTCATGTGAAAATAACATTACATAATTTATTTGAGGGATACATATTTCTTGGATTACCTATCACAATCTTATTATGTACATGCATTTGTGTGCCACATAGATTATACTACAAAAGAATGACTGTTATCATACTTAATCCCATGGTTAAAGTGTTTTGTTCAAATAAATTTAATTCCATAATCAATTAAGGATATATATATCTAGTTGAATACCCTTTATTGGAAATGTGGATGGGAATTCCTAGTACAAACGTTGGGTAAGGAAAATCATAGGACTATTTTGGTAGCAAAATGGGTGTACATAAAGGTTCCTATAAGGGTTTAAATAATGTTAAAGGTGGTCTCCCATTACATAGGGAAAATAAGAGAATTTAATGGATGTGTAAAAAAAGATTACAATAATAAAAATTAGACATCAAAATTCATAATATGAATAAGGTACTTGAATAAAAATAAAAGATAATCCCACACCTTGAGACGGTGCTTCTAAAAGCATGGTAAGAGATTCTTAAGAAAAAGGGAACACCTTAGGAAGACATCAGAGATGGATAGGAGGAGTAAATTAATTGTAAATGTGTTTTTAGTGAATATTAGTGATAGTTTTTGTGAATATTTATAGTAAAAGGGTGAGTAATTTTTTATTATTTTCTAAACCTAGGCTTCGAACCCTATAAAATAAAATAATCAAAACCCCAAACCTTACCATGTTTTTTTCCATTTTTTCTTCTAAATACAATTTTTTTAATATTTTATAATTAAAATTACAAAAATATGAAATCGAAACCATTTATTATGTATATGTGATTCATGGTTTGAAGGAATTTATTTTAAAACCTTCAAATATAATATATGTTTTGGAGGATTTATTAAAGGTTTATAAAATTAATAAAATAACATCAAAAACGCATTATTTTAAAGGGAAAAACTATTTTTGATTTATATTACCTTTATAGTATTTATTTCATCTCATTTTTTATATGATGGTTTCATAATAGATATAATAAATTTATACCATATTTAAATTTTTCCCTAACAATTTGACTAATTCATAAAATTATGAAAAAATCACAATTATCTAATTTCACTATGACTATTTTAAAAGTAAAAATGATTTTATAAAATTCATTTTATAAATATTAAAATTTATACATTGAATAATAATCATTATTTTTGTGAAAATACATTTTTGATTATAGTAAAATATTTCATACGATAATAAATATTACATTAGACTTCATTAAATTATATATCATATATATTAATAAAAAAATTAATATGAATATTTTATGAAAATAAAATTTATTTCAAGAAATTCTTGAATTTTTCGAAAATATTTATTTAATTGAAATAATATTTTTAAAAAGATATTTTTTTATATCAAAATTACATCATATATTCATTTATAACTTAATAATAAAAAATATAAATATAATCATTATTTCATTAAAAAGAAAAAAATAAATTCATATTAGTAGGTTCTACATAAATTGAACCTTATTAAGCCAGTGTACACCCTAAGGGTAAGGTGTGTGATGTATGTTTTTTCTTGGGATGGTTTGGTGAACATTGTTTCGGTGGTGATCTTGATCTACTTGAACATCTCCCATAAATGGTTTCAATCACGTTTATGATATTGAATCTTCGCTTGCACTTGATCAATAGAAAATCCTTATGATTCCATATCCCTTAAAATATCTAGTAAATGGGCTTCACAGTGTATGATATTACTCTTAAAGGTCATCACTTCTTCTGACAATGTCAATTATACTTTATTATAACCCTCAATATATACTAATATTAACAATCAGTGCACACTGACTATATTATCAATGGTTATGATTCATAACAGTCTTTTAAATTTTTTAGTATATATTCTATAATAATCCAATATAAATAATTTAGTGCAAATTTTCACATTAACTACATTACTTAATAAGGAATATATTCATTCAAAATTTAATTTCATTTATAAATTTTCAGGTCATTATATTCTTCCACATTTAGAAATTTCACTCATAAAATTTCTTTTTTAATAATATTATGGATGAGGTTACTTATGTTCTGTAACCTCTTCTGGTTCCCATGTTACCTCCTCAAACTTTTGGTTCTACTAAAATACATTTACTAGATGAGTTGTCTTGTTTCGTATAACATTGTCTCCACGTTCTGATAAATTCATCATTTGTACCTCATATGAGAGATCATTATACAAATGTACCACCAATGTATTTCTTACATTTGAGGGGCCTAGTATTTACTTTCTTTACTAGGGATACATGGAACACATCATGTACTTGAGATAGGTAAGGTACAATTTCTAGTCAATATTCCACACCTCAAATGCGATCAAGAATCTCAAAGGGGGTGATATATCTTAGACCAAGCATTCCCTTCATCCTAAACCTCAAAACATTCTCCCATTGAAATATATAAAGGAGCATCGTATCTCTGACTATAAATATTGGTCTCATCATCAATTGGTTGTATATCTTCTCTATCAAATTTGTGAATATTTTATATGAAATTGAATAGTTTTAACCTTCTCTTTCATATTTTCGATAAAATTAGCTCCTCATAATCTTCCACTTGCCAAATTCATCCTAACATGTTGGAGCCTGACATATTTTCCCATACAGGGCCTCATAAGGTTCCATTTGAATGATATATTTGTAATTACTGTTATATCATTACTATAATAGGGGGATGAACTAATCAAATATCAATGTAAATCCATTGGACATGATCTTATAATATCCTCTGTAGTTTTAAATGTTCTTTCAGACTGGTCATTTATATCAGGGTGATAAACAGTACTGAAACTCATCTCTATATCTAATGATTACTGAAGGATTATATAAAACCTCAAGGTAAACCTCGTATTTCATTCCTATAGAATCGATTGTTTTACTCCATTTTGTCTTACCTATTAACTTATGTATATATTTTTGAGTTTTTTTAGAGGGAAATATTACTTGTTAGAAATTAAATACACTTACATTTTAAGGTGATCAACTACCACCAATATAGAATTATTTCATTAAGATGTCCTCATAATTTCTATGATAAAATCCATGGATATTTTTTCCCATTTCAATATAGGTATGGTAAATTATTTCATCATAACCATATTTTTATTTTGTTTATCTTGAATTGTTTTCATACCAAGAATCAAGATACAAATTCTTTAATCACACAATTGATGTTTCCCCACTAATAGTTTTTATTTAGATCTCCATGTGTCTTAGTGCTTCTTGGATGAATAGAGAATTATGATTTGTACACATCATCTATAATTTCCGAATTTAACAGTTCTTTTGAAGTGACACGTATCTAGGCTCCAAACCCTATGAATTCATATTTAGAATATCTTAACTCTATAATATTCACTAGATTTTATTGTGAATATTTATTATCATTTTAAGCTTCCATGAAAATCTCAAGAATAGTTGGTTGAGAAGTAATTTGAGAAAGGTGGGATAAAATCCTATATATGATTACCATTTCCATCTTTTGCGTGTCCAGTGACATTGAGTCCCTTTCAATCCTCATCATGGATAGGGTTATGAGATCCTTTCTACTCAGGGAATATTCCACTTCGTTTACCTTCCTAAGATGGTAATGGATTGAACAATCGTAATCCTTGATCATCTCTAACCACATTCATTGGCACATATTTTGTTCCTTTTATGTAAATACGTACTTGATGGTTTTTTTTATCTATATATATATATCACACTTCTCCCGATAGAGATAATTTCATTAAATAATAAATGTGAAGATCACTATAGTCAATTATATATCATGAATTTGGTAGTTATTATAATAGATCATTAATGAGATGGAGGAATAGACTATCACTTTTTTATCTTGCATTAATACACACCCAATGACATTTTTGGATGCATCACTATAGATCATAAATCATTCACCATAGGTGATAAATGTGATCAAAGGTGAATTTATTATCCTCTTATTTATGCCCTTATATATCTCCCCATATTCATTAGCCCAAAAAATATCAACTCTTTTCAATATTATCATTGTTAGGGCTCTTCAAAATCATGAAACATTTCTCAAAAATTGATTAAAATACCCAGCAAATCCAAGGGAACTATAGATATATATCATAGATGTTGTTATGGGTCATCCTTCAATTTCTTATACTTTAAAATGATTCATAAATATCACATTAATGGTTATAACATGACCTAGTAATGTTACATTATCCATCCAAAACAAAAAAAAATTGTACATTGAATACAAATTTTTATTTCTCAAGGTCTTCAATACTCCATCCAAATGCTCCTTATGTTATAACATTATTTTAAAGTAGATTAGAATATCTTCAATAAATTCTACCAGAAAATTCCTGAGGTAATAACTAAATACTATATTCCTTTATTCCATAAATATTTGTGGATAATTAATTGGTCCAAAATGAATCACTATGAATTCTTAGTTAACATACCTTGTACAAAAAGTATTCTTATAGATATCCTCCTTCTACTCTTTTACTTGAAATTATTCTAACCAATGGTACACTATAAATAAGTATTTATATCCATGAGGATGATCAAAAAATTCATCAATCCATGGAATATGTTACTTTTGATTTACCATTCATCTCATTGAGCTAATGATAATCAATGCATATGTACATTGACCCTTTTTTCATGATGAAAAGGATCAGTGCATCACATAATGAAGAACATGGGTGTATAATCCCTTTATCTAGATTATCCCATATTTTATTATTTGGATATTCAAGATCAATAGTGTATACTCCATATTTATTCTTTGATATTGTAAAATATCTATGTATAATCATGACTGAGAACTCAACCTCTAGGTTATAAAGAAGGCCAGGTAATTCCTCAAGAAATTCATCTACATATTCTATTATAATAGACATGTTATCAAGGATCATATTTTCATTAGTATTTATTATTTGAGATAGATACACATTCCCATAAGGATGTAATATATATTCATTAGATTATGATTCTTTTAAACTCATATCCCGGAATCCATTAAATCAGTTACCCAATATGATTAACCACATGACTTCAAGCGCACCTCCTTTTATGGAAAAGGATGCTAACTAGTATCGGGGGTCTAGGGAAGTACTTTTAGGAGACTATACCCATATATGACAGTGTGCAATAATAATAAAAATATACAACAGATTTTGAAAAAATAATAAATCAATTGAACAAACCGTGATAAAATAAAATTTAGTAAAGTCCTAAACAATAATGTCATGCATACAGTTGGCTTCCCACTGGTTTGGTTGCTTAACAAAGCTAAATAAAATAAACTAATAAAATGGATCCATAGAATATCCATGAAAATATTATCTAGAGGCCTAATAACCTCTAAAAATCTTACCCAATCATGAAAAACCCAACATGGGCCTTAGCCCAATCACGTTCCTGCAATAAACAAGTGAGAGCTTCTTGGGTAACCATGTGTAGTGGTGGATGGGAAGGGTGTGAGTAGAACTCTCTTTGCCACTACCAATGGTGTCTAAAGTGAATACCATTCTAAGAAACATTGTTTTTATATAAAAAATACTTTAAGAAAGATACACATGAATGAAAAATAATAACTTGTCTAGTACCTACTCATTCTTGGGTTCTTGGTTGTCACCAAGGATAACCAAACATTCGTCAACCCAAAATTATCATTTAAAATCATAGAAGAGGGTGATACATACTCTGAATAAAAAAATTTACATTAAAATTTATATATATGATACATAAACATCCATATCAAACATTATTGTAACATAAGTCCAACACCTAAACCACATAAAATACCATAGATACCGATTCAGAACATCCTTTTTATCAATATAATAATACAACCACGTAATAGTTCCTAGAGAGTCATTCCAGAATCAATGTAATCAAGAAAATAACAGTCCCAAGAGCATAATTCTAGGAATCCAACCGGGTATTTGTAATTCCATGTATGAAAACCCCAATCAGTGATGTAGACCTCCAAAAGAAAAAGCCTAAACCACAGGTGTGCACCGACATGTCCAATAACTCACCAATTATGTGGACCACAATGAACAACATCATAAACTACAGTTGTGGACCTCGATGACCAACATCTCTTTCTATAGTTGTTTATTTCTATAAACAACACCTTTAACCATTTCGCCAATAATCACTTGTTAAATAAATATCATTTTCCAAAGTTCCTACTTTCTATTCACAATAAAACAAATCCAAATACATCCCATCCAAAAGGGCCATCATGGCTTTTCACCAAAAGGAAACCACACACTGATTTCAAATCAATATTTGATATTCATTTATAAGACATTATTTTATAAATCATATGGAGGTAATCACCTTATTTTAAAACATTAAGCATTTAAAAAAATGGATTTTCCTATTTGTCACCCAAAACATGGAAAAAAACCAATGAAGACATTTAAAACCATTCCAAAAACCTCACTATAATATTAATATTTCTTAAAAATAATTCATTCCAAATCATACTTTTAAAATATTTTATAAAATTTATTTCTATGTCCAACCAAGTAACCCTTAACCATTCAATTAAACCATACCATGAGCTAAATTGAGTTATTTTCACAAGTCACGCTTTTTAACCCTTTACAACCCCACTTTACCATTTCCATGAAACAGTGCACCCAATGGGCAGTCAAGGGTTCGACCATATAAAAACTCACAAATCCATTGAGATCAATGGAAGGTATAAGGTATCAATCCTATTACAAAACCAAATTTAATTGAAATAATATATAAAATATATAATGTGTAGACTTTAAGGAACATACTAAATACACATTTAAATCAATAAATAATACTATGGGTAAATCTCTTCGACCACTAACCTCGTCCAAGAATCTTTCCAAACATTCCAAATCCCAGCGACCATGAAAAAATCCCATCCAAAACCTATCCAACCTATTCGCCATCCAAATTGTATAATCATGATCATCCAAGCTCTAAACTCACACCAAGAAAAAATAATTAATTAAGTGTAATAATAATAATTAACTAATGCATTGAACCCCATCTCGGATATTGCAAGAATACTCATTGGGAGATCACGTCTTAACAAAACTCAAATAAACCACCAAAAAATATCCAAAAAAGACTCCTAACACTATTATTGGGTAAAATCCTAAGAGGTGATTCCATTACAACAATTAATTAAATTAATTTTACTAGAAATGCCAAACGAAATTCACCATGAAAACATTTCTTAATGAAACGTTATGGAACAACATGTAGAAGTAATATTAGGTTTACTTATACTCAAGACCACCAAAATACCCATGAGAAAAGAATTATTCTATGAGACTCAAGGGGAATCATAAAAAAACTAAATTAGATAACCTCAGAATTAGAGAGAAAAAAAAAGGATAAGAGTAATGGGATCCATCAGAGGTTTAATATCAACTGGAATCATCAAAGAACCACCAGTAACACACATTAATCAAAGTGGGAGAAGGTGTAAGAGGTTTGGGATACCCCTAGTTTATGCACACAAAATGGGGGTGGAATATGGGGAAGAAACCTAAAAACCCAAAGGGGTTATTTTGGAAAAAACCACATTTCTAATGATGTTCAGGGATTCCACACAGTTTGGATGCATGGTTTTCCAAATTGTGCACCAACCATGTGGTTAGTACTATCTAAGACAACACACCTGTATTGTTTGACCACATAGTTATCTGAACCATAATCCAACCATCCACACCCCACTAGACACCTTCTATAATAGGGAGCATATTTTGATTGAAACCATGTACATCACAAGTACCATGTCTCAGACACTTTTAATCCTTGTACTATTTCACCTTAAACCCTAAATGTTTTTTTCATAACCATGTCGTAACTATGAAGCACAACCATGCTCAGTTAAAAATGAAATAAAATAAAACTGAGTAACAAAGTTTAACAAAGTGTCACATGGTTTCTCCTAAATAGTTCACAACAAACTATACACTCTATCCAGAGAACTCAAAATCTATTAAAACTTAACTCAATGCCTCTTAAGCTATTTTGAACACCCAAGATACCTCTCGAGCATCATTCCTTTTTTCAAAACACAACTTTATGGTAGTAAAACTCTTATAATTTCATTCTGAGTCTTGATCCATCATTTTACCACCCCAATAATGAAAATTTCAAGTTCTTTAGATATTTTAAGATCCTATGGATGTGTAATCTTACAAAATCCCCACCATAATAATTATCATCTCCAAGAATCTTTTTTGGTCATCCAACTACACCACATAACCTACACTAGTCACCTTTTATCTTCAATGGCCTCTTTATGTTTTTGAATGAAAGTAACCCAACCAATGAATATCCTCTAACTCAGAAAAATCAATTGAAAAAAACCCAAGAAAATTCTTATTATCAAATCTGAACCTCCAATATGGATCTTACCTAATCCTATCCAATTAAAACACCAATCATGTCCTAATCTAAACACTTTTCAAATATATGGTTCTCCCCACCATAATATTTTGCTCAAAATAACCAAATTAAATTTCTTAGAACCTCTACTATCCAAAAATAAATATAATACCTCAAACTCACACTCACACAATTTTCCCAAAGCATTTCCTGACTTACCATTCCCCTACACCAATGTGAATTCCACTTAAAATCAGAACGTATCCTCATTATTTAAATCCAACTAGAGAACATCCATATATATTATCCATGTATGAACTTAGAATGAAACCAATTTTACTTATAATCCCAACTCAACTTCGAAAACACATCTTCAATGTATAAAATGACAATCTTTATGTAATTTTAAACTTTCTACACCAACTTTATACATTATCCCATGTCATAAAATCTTTATCTATCTTGTTCTAAAAATTGCCATATTCAATTGTAGGTACATTTATGCCTCACCAGATCATTATTGCTTCACATTCAGAGACATTCCCTAATCCCCCAAAGACAGCTAATAGATTCTATAGATGATTCCATTTGAGACTCCATAGTCTGATCCTACACTATCCCAACACCATCACCATTCTTTACCACACCACTTATGAAACATGACCTCGACACCTCAAATTAATTTTTAGAACTACCTAAATTAAAAATATAATGCTTGGATCAATCCTCCAATAATACATCTTTAAAATTATCATTCCCTATGTAGCATAAGCACAGAACTTATTAGTTCCTCACTGGCATGAAAATGTTTTTATGACTAATCCATAATCAGTTCTACAGACCTAAAACCCTTCCAGTATGAGGGTTCTACCTCTGTGATAGACACATCACTCCCCACCATATGAGATTCATTTTCATCAGCTCATTTCATGAAATCCAACCACTACGTACCATTCTCAAACCACTGTTAACCCAAGAATTCTATAATGGCTACTTCACTCTCACTAAAGTGAAAAAATGAAACATCAACTATCAAACATTATCATCTTAAAATAATGGAACCCATAGTATTCACTCTAATATGGTCCATCATAAGGACCCTATTAAAAAGTGGTTTATGGTAAACTAACCACTATATAGAACAACTTACACCACTACCTGAGTGAAACTCCAGGGAGACCATTCATCAAAACATAAAAAACATTTAGATATCTAGGTATATTTCTAATTCACTCTTATCATAATTAGGATGATGTCGATATATTAATAATGATCATCAAAAATTAATAGAATGATAAGATATCATTCATGAATACAACCACAACCCACCCATATAGCATGTCACCTATAAATAAAGGGACATGTCAAACCCATTCAAAAGTCCGGGACCTCCCTACCCACATGTTTCTCCTCAAACAGACATTGTTTCTCGACCAATTCATAAATACATTTTTATCTCAAGTACCTCGGTGTACACTCCCTAAATATCTAATCCACAATAAAAATTACACCGAACATCTCCCCATGTGATCGCCTACAAAAATTCATTAATGGTTAACCCTAATATGCACAAGTAACACAACTATAAAACACATATATGACTTTTATGAGTCATGTATCATGAAAACTCGACTCAAAATCCCTATCCATTCTCCATAGTTCGCTCATGATTCCTATTTCACCCAGCATAGATCACCCTTAGAGCTTTCCAAAACCAATGGTTTCTCATTAATCCAAAACCACTTACTCGACCCCTCAAAATCCAAGTGTCATTCCAAAAATTTCACTAATACCATTTATGCTCACACCGCATTTTTCAAGACTCATCCAAAGCTAACCAGGTCATGAACCTAAATGGTACTACCCTCAAAAACCACATGTGCTGCCAATACATCATCTCTCCAAGCACTTTACATCTCAAAAAAAACAGTCATACTCATGTTTTTAATACCAAAAGAAATTTTGCCCATAAATATATCACCAAAATAAAATCAATGAACCTAATACTATGTTCTCTTGAACACCTCTTATTCTCATAATCTGACACATAACCATCCGGAACATCTCACCTGCACAACCATTACCCAGGAATGGAACCAGAATGATCATTCCCCTCTTAGAATGATCAATAAGTCTAAAGAATTAAAAAACAACTTCTCCCTCTCATGAAAAATGGAATAAAATGTACCTAAATATCATTCTAGGATACACCATTCATTCATTGCTTCCAAAATCCCAAAACATCCAGTCGTGCCTCATGCACCCAAAAGAAAATACAACTTGGAAAAACTCTCTCACGAGTCAGCCTCAAAAGTCAAATCACACCAAATTCATGTACTAGAGTCACATTGCGAAGGATATTATTCTATCCCACATAGACCCACCAATAATGCCTCACAAAAAGTCACTAGGTCCTAACACATAGGTAATTCACAAATCATAGAAGTGAGCGAGTAAAGTATGTCAAACAAATATTCCATTCCAACATCACACGACATACTAAAGTCAAAATACCAATCATTAGGGTCTCATATATAAAAGAAATCAGAAGACAAACTAATTTCCCACAACTAGGTCCCCCAAACTCTCAAATCATCTGCACATCAGGTCACTCCCTAGATGACCAAACCAGTCAAATAACCTTGAACAACATGAAAAAAATGGTCTACTGGACATATACCCATTCCATTCTAACCCACTAGGGTCACTTCACTGGTTGTGCATGAGGACTACATCAATATCATCATCATTGATCATCTCATCGTACATCCATTGAACCATCCATCAGAAGGAAATCCATAAAATCAAAAACTATCAGGCCTATAACATGTGTATCATGTATGCCTAACATGATACATGAGATGCCTCTTGCCTCTTAATTATAACATTCAAAACCAAATAATATTTCTTTGACAATGGGAAAATATCCATAAATAAATAATGAACAATCAAACCCAAAAAAAATGTGTGTTGCCTATGGAAAATATCATATACAATAGTAACATAGAAAATATTTAACATCACTCGTGGCCCTAGATATCTGGACTTCCTGTCAGAACTAGTGTTCACAGTGAAACATTCTGATGTCAATCGTAGGATCCAATACAATACTATAACATCAATCAACCTAATCCCAAATAAAAAGAGAACATGATATTAAATTTCCTCTGATATCGGTTTATAATATCATGTCCTGGGATCCAATAACTGGTTCACTGAACCATTTCACCAAATTAACCTAGGTGTGCCTCCTCGTATGTCAGAGACTGTCAACTAGCAGTGGGTGTCTAAGGAAATATTTTGGGGTGACTATACCCCAATTCCAAAGGGTATAATAAAAATAAAAATAACCTATTATCATATACATTAGAGTATCCAAAATTTATAATTAAACTAAACATGATATATAAAATAAAATGTAGTAAAGGCCTAAATAGCCATGTCATGTATAAAACTAACAACCCATTGGGTTAGTTACATAACATAACTAAATAATATAAACCAATAAACATTTTCCAAAATATCTCCAAGACAATATCATCCAGTATCTCTATTCCCATAATCAGTCCAACTCAGTCCTAAAAAACTCAATATGGGCCTCTAGCCAAACCTATACCTGAAATAAACAAGTACGAGTTCCTCGGATACCCATGTTCAGTGGTGGCCTCAGTAGGGTGTGAGGACAACTTAGTACGCCACTATCCATAGTGTCTAATACAAATATAAGTCATAGAAATAGTGTACATATATAAATATTACAATAACAAATATAAATTTCAGGGAAAAAACTACTTAATACTACCCACTTTCCCTCATGTTCTATGGATACAATTGGGAAAACTAAACCTGCATCGACCCAAACTATTCATCTGAAAGCATACCATAGGGTGGTATGAACTATGAATTAAAAAATGGGACTTTTCATTTATTATGAATCCATGGGATACATAAAATCAATATCAGCCATTCCCTAAACCTCATTCAAACACTTACACCATATATAAAATCATCAGTACCAATACAGAGCATCCTTTATGTCAATCTAATCATAACACCAATAAATAGTTCACAGAGAATCAGTCTAGAATCTATATATAAAATAAAACAATAGTTCGTGGAGAATTAGACATGGAATCCAACAAAAGATATTGAATTCTATATCTAACAACCACAATCAATTATGTTGTCCATTTTAAGCAATATACTAAACCACGGGTGTGGACATCCAAGACCAATAATGCAACAATGATGTTGACTGCCATGAAAAAACATCCTAAACTAGTGGTGTGGACCATCATGACCAATAACTGAAGAATGATATGGACCTCCATGACCAACATCGATTTCCATAGTTGTGGAACACAAATATAAACAACATTAACCATTCCCCCAAAAATCACATTTTGAACTATTGTTATTTACCATGGTCCCCACAGGCCTTTCACACCCAAAAATGGCCAAATCCCTCCCTTACATCAAATCAATTGAAAGAGCCCTCAATGTATTTCACTAAAGGGAAACTACACACCCGTTTACAAACCAACATTTTAAATTCATTTATAAACCATTCTTTTATAAACCATATACAGTTTAATACCTCATTTTAAAATAAGAAAAATTTTAAAATGTGACTTTCCCCCTTTGACACCCAAAATTAGGTAAAAAACCATTCCATGCATTTTAAACCAGCTAAAAATACGTATATTAATTTGCATAAAATATTAACACATAAAATTGTTCCAAGTGATCCTTTCAATATATTTTAAATAATTGATTTCCAATTCCTACCAAGTAACCTTAACTATTAAATCATACTAACCAATGAGATAAATCAAGTTAAGATCATACCCACTCCCTTTACCCCATTATAAGCCCAATTTACTGTTTCCATGAAATAGATTTCCCCACGGGCGGCTATATATTTTGTCATAAAAACACCCATGGATCCAATGGAATCTTTGGATGGTAAAAGGTATCAATACTAAGCTAAAACCCGCTTTACATAAGCCAAGGTAGAAAAAAATAAAAATAATTTAAATCACGTTATATATACATATTAAATCCAATAAACAATACTATGTGTAAATATCATAGACCACCTAACTCATACCTAAATATTTCCAAATAAATCAAAAGCCTGGTGGCCTTACTAAGGTCCATCTAATTCTTTTCTAACACATTCAATAACAAACCATCCTCATTACTATCACATAGGCTCTAGCCTTACACAAAGAAACAATAATCAATAAATTAATTATTCAATTAAAATTAATTAATACAATTAACCCAATATAGAATATTTCCAAAAAAATCACTTTGAACTCACATATTGTTTAAACTCTATGATATTGCTACATAAGTTCCGCAACGGACTCCCAATACCATTCCAAAAAAACCTAATAGGTGATACCATTACAACAAGTAATCATATTTATTTATCCAATAATGACTAATAAAATTAAATATGGAAAAATACATTAATGAAAAGTTTCAAAATGATGTGCAGAATTAATATTAGGGTCTCCTCTATGAAATCTCGACAAAATGAATCTGATAGATAGATGATTCCACCATGATATGGTGGAATCTTCATCAAAATCTATGTTGGATACCCTCAAAATTAGAGAAAAAAATGAGAAGTGGAAAGGAAGCTATTGTATGTTGAATATCAACTCAAAATTAGGAATAACCTCTATGACCACATCCCAAATAGAAGGGGGAGAAGGAGGAATATGGTTAGGATCCCCCTAGTTTATATGCAATAAATGGTGGAGGAAGAGGGGGAGGCAATATAACACTAAATGGGTATTTTGATAAAATACAATTTTTAATGAATTTTTCGACATCTACATTGTTTGGATGCACTATTTCCCAAACAAAATTCAAACTGATTTACTGTCACTATCCAAGACAACACACACACATAGCAAGGACGCATGGTTATCCAAAACATACATGAACCATGAACACCCATTGGAACCCTTATGCAATAGGGAACACGGTTTTTTTGAAACAATTCATAGCTTGTGCACTATATATCAGGCCTTCCACATTCTATCATAGTTTTAACATGAACCCAAAATTGTATTTATTTAACTATTAGTTAACTATAAAAAACACTCATTCTTATTTCAAAATGAAAAAAAATTACCCTAAGCATCAATTTGTTGCATGGTTTCTCTTAAATCATGCACAATAATCCATTAAACCTGGTTAGACAACTCCAAAACTCACAAAACATAACCCAAATCCTTTGAATAAAATTTTAACACTATATATACCTCTAAAGAATCATTCCATGACTCAAAACACCTTTTGATTCAATCCAACTATCAAAATTTATTCTGATCCATGATCCAAATTTTGAACCATCCAGTAACAAAAATTCTTATTATTTATAAAATTTTATCCTCGTACGGATGTGGGGTCTTACAATTATAAAATAGATCCTTCCAAATCCATAAACTTGTATATAATTAGAGGGAAATTCTTGAAATGGAGGATAATTTCTTAATCTTGAAAATTTATGTCTCCCTATACAAGAACGGTTGATCTATTTTCATAATTTCATCTAATTCCACTAAAAGTAGTATCATAAGGTCTTATAGAAAATTAATCCCTAAATTATGGATAGAGGAAGTTGTATACATGGGAGAAAATAATTTCCCCATTTTCGAATTTCCACACATAGATTCATCACTATGTTTTGAGGTTGTTTTTTAATAGTTCTACTATGATTTCATGATATGAAATAATGCATCAAAACAGAATCGTATAGTAAATTCTCTCTATATGAATGATTAACTAACTTACATATCACTAATTTATTTTATAGATCCTCTAAAATGATTGTTATGGAATAGTATTTCACTTTCTCTCTATGACTTGGAGGTTGTTTTCATTGGTTATCATTGACAACCCCTGGCTTAGTGAACAGGTTTGGAAAGTGTTACTATTCCTTTTATTTGATACAATGAACATTAGGCTGAGGGTTGATAAGATAATTCTTTTGTTTTGTCATTTTTTTGGGTTTATCACATCATCATTCTCTATCTTGGTTCCCTAACTTCTCACAAATTAAGAATTTCCTTTTCCCCTTCATAATTTTTTTTCATATTCCTTGTACAACACTTTTAACATGTTGGATACTCAAATTTCATTCCAGTGTGAGATTTCTTCATCTATCCCACAAAAC
Organism: Viscum album; assembly: GCA_963277665.1. Taxonomy (NCBI): domain Eukaryota; kingdom Viridiplantae; phylum Streptophyta; class Magnoliopsida; order Santalales; family Viscaceae; genus Viscum; species Viscum album. The sequence goes on along the minus strand of OY728142.1, from coordinate 267,947,703 downwards.
TATACTCTATTATTCACTTCCTATCTGCAAACATGTGAGATACTTCATATTCACTCTTCTCTATTTCAATTTCCCACGTATATTGGATAATGTTTTCATAACATTCAATGTCTCAAATCAGTAAAACTTTTCATAAATTCAACTTTATCCCACAAAAGAAGAGGCTAAAATTTTATTTTAGTTCAATGAAAAAGATAAAGTCGTATTAGGAATGTTTTATGAATTTATCCTCATATTACCTTATGTATTCACTATCTTTTTTCTTAGGAAAAAAATTCATTTTTATTTTATGTCGGATAGTATAAGGAAAATATTTTTTGTAAAAAAAATCCAAAATCCTTTCTACTCCATCCATTATATATCATTCTCTAGTTTCATATTTTTTATCAACATCCAACATTTAAAAATTTCTCCCTCTAAACAATAAAATAATAACACAACATTATCTTTTTCATGGAATTTAACAATAGAGATGATTTTTTCAATGGATTTGATCCATTGTTTTGTGAATAAGGGATAGGAAAATCTACTAAAAGTTAGAGGCCTTTGTCTCTTAAATGGGCTAAATTAGAACTTGTGCTTCCTTAGGGGGATGTTGGTTTTCCTCTTAATTCATTTTTTGTTTAAAACATTATTTAATTAAGTAAATATTATCATAAAGTTATCAAAACCTATTCTTATAATGTTATGAATCTCATTTAGGTAGTCGTCACATTTCCCATCACATTGGTTGTTGACTCGGTTCCTCTAATTTCCAACCATGGAATAAAATAAAGGGTAAATTGGGGAATAAAATCTTTGGACTATTAAAAAATAAAAGGGAACCATATGAACATTTAATGGATAACTAATAAATGACATACCTTCCTTAAACTATGAATTTATAGGGTTCAATCTATGTTATCCATGGTCTATTTCCTAATATAAAATTTTATGATATTTTTTTCCCTTCATAACTCTTTGAAAAGATATTGTGAGTTTATGGATGAAAATATCCCATGAGTATTAAAACAATTCTACATCAAGGAATATTTATTCTGCACTAGGTGATGATTGAGTTAATACCCAATGTATCCTTTTTATGGTTATTTCCCCTAGGTAAACCAATACTATATTCATGCCCACTTGTTGTATCCAAACAAGGATTTTGTTTCCTAGAAACAACTTACCATTTATTTTACCAAATTAGAGAGGTGTTTACATATGTTTCATTTTATCATTAAGGCTTTCAGTAAGGTTTTATAATCTTAATACCCAAAAAAACTAAAACTTTCTCTAATGCCAACTATAACAACCCTTATCTTTTATGTACCTTATATTATGATTTATTACATAAAGATACACATAATAAAATCTGAAAATATGGAGATTACTAGTGTATTTTGGAAATTAGATACATATCATATTAACATCAAATATAGAGATATAGATATTATTTAAAACTCCATATATTCCATTAAAATCCATTGATCTTAAAATACTGCACTAGCTAACATGGGTATGTTCATTAAGAACATGATAGTTACAAATAAAAATAACAGAATAACCAAATAATGTCATTATGGAAGTAATATATGTGATTTAAGAGGTACATCATAGTGAAATAAAATGGTGAGAATCATAAACATGAACATAAAATCATTATATAATATGATAACATCAATGAAAAATTGGAATGTTGAAATAATATAAAACATGACATCATAAGCATGTGTTAAGCATGGACATTGATACATCATAACATAATGTTCTTTGGATAACCACCCAATCACCATATATGGAATATCCAGAAGTAAAAAATTACCTAATGTATTAGAGGGTAGCATACTTCTGGCCCCAGCCATCACATTTATATCATGTACATGCATTTGTGTTCCACAAGATCGTACAATATAGGGATATATTTCATCACTTTTAATACCATGCTTAAGGGTTACATACATTGAATCCCACAAAAATGAAAAATATTTATATCTATTTGAATACCCTTGAGTGGAAATGTGGATGGGTATTCATAATACAAAATTTTGGCATAGAAAATCACAGGATAATTTTAGAAGCATAACAGGTGTACAGAGAGGTTCATGGAAGAGTTTAATGAGACTGAAAGGTGTTCAATAATTAAACTGTAATAATAAGGGTGGTAAATGGATGTGAACAGATAAATTAAAATATTAATAATTATAAATCAAAAAGTCTTAATATGATGAAGGTACATGAATAAAATGAAGAGGAAGAGAATCCCTTACCTTTAGAGGGTGCTTCTAAAATCATGGGAGGATATTCTTAATGGTTTGGGAACACCTTGAGAGGGATTTAGAATGGAAAAGGGGATAGAAGATTCATGTTCAATGGGATTTTTCTAAAGTGGAGTGGGATAAAGGGTGGGTATTTATAGAAAAAGATAGGATAATTTTTTATTAATTTCAAAACATAGGTTTGAAACTCAATATAATAAAATAATCAAAATAAAAAACCTTTCATTGGTTTTTACCATTGTTTCTCTTAATGAGGATTCCTTTCAAATATATTATATGGTTAATAATCCAAAATATTACAATAATACCATTTTTTGTGTAAGTGAGTCATGATAATAAATAATTTATTCTAGAACATTAAAATATAAAATATGTTAAGGAGGAATCATTAAAGGTTTATAAAATAATCAAATAACGTGAAAAACACTTTATTTTAATGGATAAATATATTTTTCTTCCTGTATTCCATTGATATTATTTATTAAATCACAATTGGGCTATTCTAATTTCACAATAGATACCATATATTTAAATCAGACTATTTACCCAAAAATCGATTATCTCATAAAATTATGTGAAACTCACCATTAGATAATTTTGATATGCTGGTTTCAAAAATAATATTTATTTTATCATAATAATTCTATAAATATGAGAATTTAATTATTAAATAAATATCATTATTTAGAGTAAAATACTTTTTTTCGATACTAATATATTTCTTAACATTATAAAAATTACATTCAGATTCATTAAATTATATTATCTTATATATATTTATATAATAAAAATATAATGAAAATATTTTATAAAAATAATATTTATTTAATATTTTCATTAATTTATCAAAAATAAAATTAATTGAAATTATATATTTCCCAAAATTAGAATGTTTTTCTTCATATAGAGGTCTTATTATAGAATCATTTATAAAGTAATAATAAAATTTGATAAATATAAAAATTATTTCATTAAAAGTGAAATATATAAATTCATGTTATTAGGATTTGTATACATGACCTTGTATTACACTAGTGTATTCTCTAAGGGTATGTTGAGTGATGAGTGTGCTTTCTTAGGGTTGTTAGATAAACATGGTTTGGATCATGATTTTGATAAGCTTGAACATTTTCAATAAATTGTTTCATGTGAGATCATGTTATTGAATCTATTTTTAGGATTGGTCAAGAGAAAATCCGATTGTTTCTATCTCCCTAGGAAGCTATGATAAATGGGATACAGAGGGTTTGATCCTACAGGTTGGGGCCTTCACTTCTTCTATTTGTGTAAATTAAACATTTTCATACCCTTTAATATATACTAGTGACAAAAGTAACTCTATAATGACTATATTAACACTGTTCAGGACTCTTAACTATATTTGAAATTTTATAGGCAAAATTTTATAATAGTCCAATATAGTTAAACCAGGGAATGTTTTTTCTATAGCGACATTACTTAATAAGACATTTCGTCATTTAAAATATAATTTCATTTATAAAAAATGTGTTCATTACAATCCTCATATGTGGGATCCCTCTATACGGATGACACTATTACATGGATGCCTGTATATGGGAAATCCTTTTGTGACCCACTACCCATACACCGACTTAATCCCCTACATATTTATACATTGACAAGAATTTAGAAAAGTACTATCACTGGAAGACCCATATGTGGGTCTTCATGATAGGTTTGACTGAGCATAGTATAAAAGGACAATTAAAAACAAATAATAATAATAATAATAAACTATTAAAAATAAAAGTGGAAAATAAATGGGTGGGTATTTAAAGCTATAAAGGGATTTCCCATCATGTTTTTTTCTTGAACATGCCCTAGCCTTTGAGCTCCCATCATTCATGTGTTATCTCTTCCACCTATTAATAGTTTTAGGTGTTGTTTTATCTAATGAGAAGTGGTAGGTAAATATAACTATTCATAAACACTAATTATAGGTTTCACCTATGCTTTCATGGTCTTACACAAGTTATGGCCACTATTTTCCTATTTTAAGGTTTTTTTAGAATCTCTTATTTTTATTATTTGAGATCAAACCAGAGGCTAATTCATGTCAAGTAGACTCCCATGAGCATGTGTTATGTGGTCCTTATTCTATCATTTTAATTCATATAATTTTTCTTAGTGATTTTGATGTGTGGTCACATCAACTTGTTGGGAATTCACCAGAAACTATAATAAATGATTTAAATGGATATTTAGGTAAGAAACTTATTCTTTAGATGATAAATAAATACTGTTTTCTTGAGAAGGTAAATTATTTGGGATGGGTAAATATTAGGTAACCCAAAATTTAAAATTATGAAAAGTGAATTTTTCTTATTACTGGGAAAGGAATATCTTCCCTGGGTTCCATATTGTTAGTTTTTATTTCCTAGAAGGGATTTTTATCCCCTTATATCAAGATGATTAGTTCTCATTTTATGGTAGGGAGTGATTATCCTTGATGTATTCTAGAAAGGGAGTTTATACCCCTAATTTCCAGAAGACTGGCTCTTGTTTTCTTATCAGGGTGTGTGTATGCCTTCAAGTATAGATAAGGATACCCTAATCAAAGTCATTTTTCACTAGATGAAAAATGTATGGTCGATCTCATGTGTCACATTATTCCCTAATGATCGATGAATGATTGATTTATTATGTATAATTTATTACATTATGAATTTCATTACTCAATATCAAACAGTATAGGTATGTTTATAGGTATCATTGATGGTGGCCTTCTGGGTTATACTCAAACCCTTCTCAGGATGCCTTTGGTACCAGAGTAGGATTCATAGTTGTGGGAAATGATAGAGGAATGTTCCTATGACTAAGTGTTGATAATTTACTAGTGTATATCATGGGGGATGGGACTAGCTAGGTCTCAGGATTAGTATTTTATGTTATCCTAATTTTGTTTTTTTTTCATTTTTGGATTTTAGTGTATATGATCTGCCCTTTGAGGATATTTTTTTATATATGAAATTTCTTTACCTTTATATATCTTTATTTAGATATCACATGGGTTGTATGTTTTTATATTAACTTGTATTGATCCTTATCTCTTTTATTTACCTAGATGTATGATGATTCTATTATTTCCATTATCCTTATAAAAAAATGTAAGGTTATAGTATCCCAATAGTACCACCATAAACCCCTTTACAAGAATCTATCCTCTGGTGTATGGGGAGGTTCTCTTAAGGTCCTGTGACACCACTAGATTTAACATTAATATATTTTCAAAGGTTAGGGAAACATAAAATTCTATTCCTTGTTGTGACTAGCTTTCACATATCTTATTAAATATTTCACAGTACTCATATAGTGTATCTCCAAATTATTTTTTGATTACATAGATATCCCTATTTAAGGTATTAATTCTTGAGGTTGCAAAAAATATTTTAATGAAGATCCTTTGTAATTCATTATAATTATTTATTTTTTCTAGTCAAAAGTCATATTCCTTTTCTTATTCTACACCTTCAAGAGAGAAGGTGAATTCAATCAACTTCACATGTTCCTCCATCGTTCCTCTTAGCTTTAATGTTTCAAAAACCATGGTTAATTATTTGAAGTGTTTGTTGGGATCTTTAACTAAAATGCCATGAAGTATGAGAAATTTTTTTATTAGACTAGTTTTGAGTTTAAAATAATTTATTGGGAGAAGAATAACAATATAATTATTTTTATTTATAAATTAATTTGTATAAACATATCTAAAGTTTTGGTATTGATTTTCTTATATGATTTCAAATATGAAATTAGAGTGATCACTTTATGTTTAACTTGACTAAATTAATGTAATTTTATCTAATTTTGAGGTCAGATTACAATAGATTCCCATTTACCTAAATTGATATATAAAAAGTATTTCTATTTCATGTTTAATAAGAAAAAAAATTTGGGTCAGACCTTCTCATAATGATAAAGGGTTTAGTTATTTGTTATAAATTTGTCACAACCTCCTTAGTAATGACTCCATGATTTTGACATCATTTTTCTGGGTATGAAAAAAAAATAAACCTATGGTTTGGAATATAATATAGTGAGGATTGAAATTTTTCTCTATGGAGGGGTAAAAATTAATGTTTTCATAATTTAAGGAAAAGGTTTTTGGTGGAATTTTATACAAGATAACAAAAATAAATTTAAACAAGTTGGATTTTTTAAGATGGTAATTTTTTGTTAGATTAGGTATTGGATCACTAATTATAATGTTATGAAAATCTCAATATGATTATTTATTCATATAATTAACTTATCAATATAAGAAACTATAATCACTTATCCTTCACATTTTGTTGAGATTTCATGTGGTTATTAATCAAACAATTATCAATGCTTAATCAATACTCCTTATGTGTGTGAGAAGATATCAGGTAATTTCATAAATATCTTAATAATAAATTAACCCTTAATTCGTTTTGTAAATCATAATCAGGTAAAGGTACTCCTAATATTTTCTATATTGATTCACTACCTTTCACATACATATCCACAATTTCTAGTAACTTTACTACAAAACTATACACATTCCATCATATAAAAGAAAAAATTACTAATGAGATAATTATGATTATAAACCCATCAAATAGATCATAAATAATAATAAAATAAATATAATTTAACTCAAAATAATACCATATTACTAGGAACTGAGATAAACTAGTAGAAAAAGAATTTTATTTAATAAATTTTATTCTTATGAATTGAAAAAATGGTATCATTATAACTATACAAATCAAAAATGGGGTTTTAGACTTCCATAGGAATGGTTTTAGGAGTTCAAGGTTCTATATACAAGAAAATAGAAATTTAATATCATTCCCCAAACATGAAATTTTTTTTCCCATTTTTCCATTCCTTACCCTTTAAATAGATTCACTTTTACATACATTATTTCATTCAAATATTTTTAGGTACCCTCTTTGTGGATTTTGTTTAAAAAAATTATACTTTAGGATCCATGAAAATCCATATCTCTGAATTCTTTATTCATTGGTTTAGATAACACATGGCATATGATAATTATTCATACTCTAATTGTAATAACATTAATAAAAAATGATCATATCCATATTTACATAGTATAAATGAAATTCACAAAGTGTTTATATTTTCTATAGTATTTTTCTTCATGAACAATTTCAAAATATTTATCCTCACCTGAAATTATGTGATATTAACACAACATAAATAAATATTATAGAATTTTGGTCAAATATTCAATATATTTTATAATAATACATGCCCAGGGGCCACAAATATTTCGTTCCTTTAAAAACCACATACATATTCATCTAATTTCATGATAAATCTTCAATACAACCCACGATGTTCTTCTCACATAGTATATTTCTTAGAAAAACCCTTCATGAAGCCTTACTCATAACATGGGGAAATGAAACAGAATGAAGGCTTAGCTAAGATGCTTAGTAATCATAAAAAATATATTTATCAATTATGTATCATAAATGAACATAAGATAAGTATAATTGTATGATAACAGGATCATATCATATAATAGTGATACCTAATTAGTCAAGAATAGTTAAGATTAAATAATTACATATTGATTTTTCATAACAAATGACATAACAATAAGTGTTTGTAATCATCAATAATCAATCATGATACATGAGATAATATTACAAAACTAATACATATGTTTTTGGCACACATATAAGCATAGAATATTATTTCCTTAGTCAAGGATCACATAAAGATTAACATAGTGGGATGGGTTCACTCCCCATTCCATAATTTCCTTAGTCATGGTTCACTCCCTATACTATCTTATTAAATAGAGTCCCTTACTAAACTAGGTCCACTCCCATTCTAGTTCTTCTTATCTCATTATATATGACTATTTATGTAATTTAATGGTGGGATATAAAATTCTGGTCCCACCCATCACAAAATGAAAATCATATATATGTGTGTCATAAGGCTATAAACCATTAATCAATTTCTCATATCGCACCTTATGAAAATGAAACCGGTTTCATAATAAATATATATTTTCATCATATTATAACCCATAGAAAAAATTTATTTCATAAAGTTTCTATCATAACATAATTAACCCAAGGGAAAGAAATAGGTTTCATGGAATCATTCTTAAACCATCATAATTATAATCCATCAAGGGAAATAGAGTGGCTGGTAACTTATCATCATATATATATTGAAGAATAAATATCCTTAATGGAATTTTACATAAATAAATCATTCCTTTAAATGGACATTCAATCCTTTCTCCAAAAACACGAGAGAAATTCCCTTTTCATTCGATGAAATTTTAACTAAAAGTTTCAATAATGTTAAGAAAATTGTTTTCATTGAAAATAAATAAGGAAAAAAATAGAGGAATATTTAAATAATATAATGGTCGTGAATGTGGTAAAATATATTCATACCATATACTTGAAAATAGAACATTATTTTCACACTTTTTTAAAAGTTCAAAAACAGGTTATTAAAAAAATTCCATTAAAAAATATTCCATTTTAAAAATTTGTAAATAAATAAAAAATTAATGAAAATAAAATTTTAAAAACACTTTATTTATAAGTAATAACATCCATAAATAACTTTTAAGATCACTGATTTGGAATAAAAAGATCGGCGATCACAGAGAAGTAAGGTTGAATTTTTTTAAAAGTATTTTCTCAATCATTTTAATTACCAAAGAGATAAAAAACATAATAATACATAAAATTTTCCTAAATAAAAAGAATGATATTAAAATATATTGTTTTTGAAGGATAATATTCATAACATATCACTCAATGAAAATATAGCATAGACAATCCCAAAAAAATGACATTGTGGAATAAATCTGCTACCTCAAGTATCGTCTTGCTTCATACATGTTCAAATATACTATATTATAAATATATTATATAAAAATATTCATAAATAAATTACTATTCATCCTTCCTTTAAAATTTCAAAATTATTCTATTATTAATAATTTCTATATTAAAATTAACATTCGGGTGAAAACATATTTTTTTTCTATAAACGTTTCATTATGATGGTTCTAGTAGATGTACCTTCATCAAGGTTTCATCATATCAAAAATATTAATCATTAAATATGTATCATATTTTTCCATCATATTAATTTTTATAATTATTCATATAAAGTGGTGCTGAAAAATGAATCTCATCACGTCGTGGAGGTGGTAGTCTACACATACGCACAAGAGATATTATCTCTTTCCAATAGATGGAAATGTAAGAAGGTAGATAATGTATTATAATTATAAAAGATTTATTAAATAATAAATATCATCTATAAAAATTTAATACATTACTACAAAACGTTGTTTGATATATTGATGGAAAATGAATTATATGATTCTGTGGAAGCGGTAGTCCACATGTATACACGAGTGATACTTTCATTTTCCCATTTGATAGAATGGTGGTGGAAAATGGTTATTACATCATATAATAACATATTAGTATATTTATGATACTATATTAATTATTTTATTATGGATACAATCGGTTTATATATGATTCCAAAAGAAATAAAATTGAATGTACTCGGTTTAGAGTTAAACCTTTTCATTGATAAAACTTCTTTTCCTTACACATTAAGCCTTGAAAGTATGCTATTATGATAAATCCCAAAACTATAGGTCATGTATATTAATTTTATAAAGTATTTGGGCAGGTCTTGGATGAGATAATTTGCCATTTATGTGTGGGTAAGAGAGGAAAGGTGGTGTCATTTTATAAGTGATGGCGATGTCACACATGGAAGTTTTTAAATGTTTAAGATTATTAGTGTTTTTCTCATGAAAAATGGTTAACAAATACAACATATTTGAAGAGTATATGATATAGGATTAAAATAATACCATAAAATTGGATTTGTACATGTATTTAGGTCATTTTATTCCATATCATTTTAGTTTTAAAAAATTAACCCATTTTCACTCTTATCATGGAATTTGACATTTTTTTACCAAAGTTTTTATTCTTGATGAACAGAAATATAAGTAGTATAATTAAAAAAATGAAGTAATGATTAATAATATGGATTACATTTTATCAAATTTTATTTCAATAAGTGGTTGAAATTACTTTTAAAATAAACTCTCAAAACAAGATGAAAAACAATTTTCTAGAAAAATGTAATTTTATGCATATGTCGGAATTTAATTTCTATAATTTTCAAGTAAAAACTATAAAATGAATGTTAAAATATTTTATTGAAGATATAATATAAATATTTAATAAAATAATTAATATATAATGATTTATTTAAAATTTTATGATAAAAAAAATTGTGCACATCAAAATAATTTCGTCATAAATAAATCTTTTTTTTATTTTCAATAATGATATCTTCATTCCTAAATATTAAGTAACTAGGGTTTGGAGTATTATTGACATTTATATATAAATTATGAATATACTTCATGGAAAAAAATTATTGATCAAGGTAGTTTTTTTGATAAAAACACGTTGCTTGTAAAAAAAATATTTCTTCAAAAAATTGGCCTTTTTGAATTAAATGATTTTATTAAAAATTGACTACTTACCAATAAATTTGTATAATCCAAAACCATTATATATATATATATATATATTTCATAATATTTTTAATACTACTCATAACTATTAATCTAGTGTCTAGGTTGAAATGGTATACTATACCATGGTACATTTACTCTCACGTTATCATACAATGTAAGATACCAAATATTTTAAGCTTATTTCAAAGGAAATAATTTTGAAATACTGATGTGTTACATTCTACTCCGCCCCCCCCCCCTAAATTTAATTTTTCTCTCAAATTTTTTTAACTCTAATATAAAAAAATAAGGATATATTTTCTTCATTACCTCCTCATATTCCCATATAGATTCCGTAAATTTTTGATTCCTCTAGAGAACATTTACTAGTTGAGTAGTCCTGTTCCATATTAAATTATCCCTATGATCTAATAATTTTACTAGTAATTATTCAAAATAAATGTCATGGTTTAGTAGTTTAACCTATACTTTTAGTACATGTAAAGGTTTAAGTATGTACTTCATTGGGGGAGATATATAGAATACATTCTAAACTTGAGAGAGATTTAGTGTAAGAAACAAGTGATAAGATACCATCATGATCAGATCAATAATATCTAAAGGGATAATATATCTAATGATTATATTTACATTCACTCTAAATCACATAACCAGATTTTATAGAGTTATTGAATTGTATGTCTTCTCACCAACATTGAATTATAGATCTCCCTGAAGATTATCAGCATAACTCTCCTAACAACTCTAAGTTTCCTTGATGTGATGTTGAATTACTCTAACCTTCATACCATTTACTTAATCAGATCAGCTCCCAAAAGTATTGTAACTATAACATCATCTTATCTTATTGGAGTTTTGAACATCCTACCGTATTGGTATTCATAATTATCTATTTAATTGATCAAGTGAAAGTTATTGTTATAAGATAATTAAACCAGATAAAGGTGTTGATCCTAAACACATTTAAAATATTTATAATGTGGTTTAAATATTCCCTCTAGGGTTTTAATAGTCCTATCTAACTGACCATCGGTATGAGGATGATATGTAGTGCTAATGTTCAACTCTATATTTAATACCAAGTGGATACTTCTATAAAAATTTGAGGTAAACCACATATCCCAATCAGATACAGTTGAATGTGGTACCCCATGAAATATTACAACTTACATGATTTATATCCTGGTAAAGTGGTAAAGAGAGTAATTTTCTCTATTATAAATAAAATGTACTAACTTCATATGAATATTTATTACAACCCAAATATCTTTATATTCTTTAGATGTTTTTGGGAGTCCAAAAATGAAATCCATGATAATGTTTTCCCATTTCAATTCCAGTATAGGTAATGGTGGTAACTTCCCCTTATAATTCTGTCTCCCAAAATTAACTTACCAACATCCTAAGAATCGAGATACATACTCAATATTATCCCTTTTTATGTTATCCCATCATAAATACTCATTTATATCTCTATAAATTTTCATAAATTCAGGATTAATGGATAATGATAAACTATAAGCTTCGTCGAATAGATCCTTATTTATGTCTAGTATTGATGGGATGCATTATTAGTTTTTAAACCATATCATTCCAAAATAAAAAATGTTAATCTCAAAAATATTTCTCACATTTTCATTTTGTTTCACATCCTTCTTATACACCTCCTTAATCCTCACATGGATAGATGGTTCTATAGTCATATGACAAAGATATGATTTTTCTACTTTCCTCATGGTTTCAAGGTTCATATTCTAAAAATAAAAAAATATTGGATCTCTTTTAATACATATCATGTAAAATCTAGCATATTCATTGTGACCCCGGTCATCAACCACATTTTTTTTCCTGTGTGGTAGTGTGTTGAGGAATCATAATATTTAATCAATTTCAACTATCTCCTTTAGTACATATTTAACTCTCTCTAAATATGAATATATTCTTTAATATTTTATGATCTGTGTATATATTATATCAATCACTATAAATCTAATTCCATGATGTTTTGAAGGAAAAATTTACTATTTACAACTCTAAATCATGAGTGTAACGCCCCAAGTTTTTATGAATTATTTTATTTCAATAAATTAAAATTACTTGACGGATTATGTTACATGTTACACCAAGTCTTGATTTATTTATACAAAAGTTTTTTCTACCTAAAACACTGATTTTGGATTTTAGTACATGCAAGACTAATTTTGGCTTGTTTAATACAAAAAAAAGAGTTCCTTCGATTGCTTGTGTTACACATAAGACTTTGTTTTATAAAAAAACAATATATTATTTATTATGATTGTTAAAAGATAGTCATTAGAATGGAAAGAATAAATAAGATTAACCTATTTTATGAAAATATGGTTCACATATGTTTATAAAATGAATTCTATGGTGAACAATTATTTAATAATGAAGATAAAAAATAATTGAATATAAAGGATTTTTTTGTGAAACACTATTCGCACAAAGGCTTTTTATCTTAGTAAATTAAATTAATCAAATTTAGTTAATGATATTTATTAAGTTTATATTTTATATATTAAATTACATGTTTTTAAATTAATTCAAATATGTTTTATAGGAGAAAAATAAGAAAAAAACTATTTTAAGCATAAAATCTATAATTTTATAGAAAAAAGTTTTATCACCTTTTAATAGATGACTTATTTTATAAATAAATTTGGAAAATTCCATAATAATTAATAATAAATAAACAACTTTTTTACAAAATTTTTACCAAAATTATCATAGGGTGAATTTTTGTTATTTTTCTAAGAATATTGATTTTTTATTAATAGTGAAAAATAATGGATTTTAATTGAAAAATGTCTTTTCATATAAATAATATATAATGTAAAATTATATTTTAAACATATTTTAAATTAAAATTATATCAATTATATATGTATTAATAAAATATAGGTCACAGAAATATTTTTCATATTAAATTTTTATATAAAAAACTCTACAAACATTAGAACCTTTTTAGTTTAAAACATATCTTTCTTGCCCTATCTACAGGGTTAATTTTAAATTAATTTTATTCACTTATGTGTTTTGAAATTTAAAAAATGGACGAAAATTTTTTTATCATAATTTAAAAATCAATTAAATATGTACGGTTTATTTTTGGACAATATGAATAGTAAATTCGATAATTTTATTACCACGATTAAGGGTAAATATAGTAATTAAGGGTAGAAGAATGTTATAAATATTGTAAAATTACTATAAAACCCTAAAAAATGTTAATGGATAATTTTTATTGCACAATTAAGATATTATTTTTAAAAATTAATTATTTAATGGACACATGGCCATGAAAATGACTTAGATGATATTAAAATAAAATAGAGTGATCAAATGTAACAATATTAATTTTAATTAGTATAATATTTTTAATATAGGGATAAATAGAATATATTATTGACAGTAAATGTTATTATGAAATATAAATGTTTCATCTATATCATGTAATTTTATTTTTAATTTTTAGTGTCGAAATGAATATCATAATTAATTACACAATGATGATGCAATAATTAGTCAATTAATAAAAAATTAAAATGATATTCATAATATTAAAATAAATATAATTTAACTAATTAATGTGATTCAAAAACATTATAGTTTAATATGACATATTATATATTTATTAAGTATTTTTTTCAAATTTATCTTCTTATTTTATTTTCAATGTCAAAGAAATGAATAATGTCAAATTCACAATAATTATATATTACGAAAGTAATATTTTATTAAATTGTTTATAAATCATAAAAAAATCAGGAAAATGGGATGATATATGGTTTGAAATATAATAAATATTCTATTTATGGTCCAATTGACACTTTATATGTAAAAATTACAACCTTTCATTATTCAAACGTTTGTTACCATAGTTAAAATTAAAATAGGATAATAAGCGTTAATGAAAATGATATGGTTTAAAATAAAAAATCATGTATAAAATATATTGTTTTATTATATTACAACATCTTGTTATACTATCATTGAATCCATGTCATTTTTGAGGAACTTTCATAGAGATTGAATTTATTATAAATTATTATTTTGAGAAATCCCAAAAGTGACCCTCCCCACCCTTATAAAAAAGGAACCTTGTTTTCTTTTTCATCACACTTAAAACCCTATTTTTCAGAAAAATAAAATACAATCTCCTCTAAAATTAATTCCATTTATCCAATAATCCTTCCATTGAGCAAAAATTCAACCAAGGATGTTCTTTTGGTGCAAACCAAAATGCGATATCTGAAGAAGAGGTAAATTTCATCAATGAATGTTATTATTTTATTTCATACTTAAACCACTTAAATTATATTTATTTCATTATATATAATAACATAATTATATTACATATACAGAAATGTTATTATGTTAAGGTTACAACCTATTACTTTACACACTTCCATCAAATGGGATATGTAATCATCGTTCGTGTGTACGGAAAACAACCACCTCACGAATTGATGTTGTTCATTCTTCTATTATGAACATTAAATTTTTATGATAATTATGTATTTATTGTTTATATATGATATATATTATTTTTATTATGTTATTATGATTTATGAATTTTAATATCGCGCATACCTCTTGGCTTTCCATTTTGTGGGAATACAATAACGTCGTTCAGATGTATAGTTAACCACAATCTCATGAAGTGATGTGATTCGGTCATTATTTACGAGGAATGTATTATAGATGGTTTTGAATAAATTATTTAATATATATGGAAACAAATCACTCTATAATGATAATATTTTACTATTACTTGGAAGGAGTGTATAAAGACACTCAAAATGGGAGGGATGGGGATCAAGGATGCTAGAATATTCAATAACGTGCTTCTTCAGAATTTCACTTGGAGGCTTCTCTCTAAACCTAGTTTTTCTATTGATTTTCTGGCTGGCAGGTTTGTGGACAAACTGTAAAATAGTAGGTGCATATTTCTTAAATCTTCTGTCTGGCCTTCAATTAAGAGTGTTTTTTCGTCTATTATGTCTCAGTCATCTTGGTTGGTCTCTTCTGACTCTCAGCTGAACTGCTAGAACACACCATGGTTGTCCTCTCCTTTGAAAGATCATGTTAATATTCCCCCCTCCGTGGGAAATCCCTCCATTTCTGATCTGAAGGAAAACTTGATTGCTCATGAGCTTATTTCAAATAATCTGTGAATGGAAATTGTCAATTATGTCTATGTTGATAGTGATACTTTGATCTGGAAACCTGCCCTTTATGGTGAATTTTCTAGCAGGGATTATTACAATGTGCAGTGTGGCACTCTCTCGGCAATTCCTTCTTGGCTGGCAGGTTTTCATCAACCATACATCTCTCCCAGTGATGCTATGTTGATATGGAGGATCTGGAAGAACAGAATGCCAATTCAGTGTGTGCTGCAGCATGCTGGACTCAACCTAGCCTCGGTATGTTACCTATGTTTCAGTGGTGATGAGTCCCTTCCGCACCTGTTCCTGCACTGCACTTTTTCTGCACGTTTATGGAATTATGTGGCATCAATTTTTCACTACTGTCTTGATTGCTTTTCTCTTGAATCGGTGCTGAGCTCGCCCTTGAGAATTGAGTTCAATGATCAACCGCATTCCTTTTTTTTCTGCTGCTATTACTTCAGTTTTTTCCTATATATGGAAAGCTCGGAATTCTGTTGTTTTTAACAATGGAAAGCCATCATTCCGGGATGGTGTTCTGCATATACACCGAAGTATTATAGTTGCTTCCAGGATCCAAACTGGGTCTATGCATAATAACATTTATGACCTTGTCATCTTGAGATCCCTTGGTGTTAGTGGTAGGGAACGAAAGCCTAGAAT
Source organism: Viscum album (assembly GCA_963277665.1). Classification (NCBI taxonomy): domain Eukaryota; kingdom Viridiplantae; phylum Streptophyta; class Magnoliopsida; order Santalales; family Viscaceae; genus Viscum; species Viscum album. The sequence continues at coordinate 267,931,030 of OY728142.1, read as the reverse complement.
GGTCATATTTATTAGGTGGATTCCACCAATTCCAGAGTGGCTGAAAATAAATGTTGATGGGGCGGCTGATGGTGCACCAGGTCCTGCTAGATGTGGTGGAGTGTTCAGAACTCATCGGGGCTTTGGGAAAGGTTTTTTTTTCATTATATTGGTTACGCTCATGCTATTGAAGCTGAGATATGGGTGATTATCAAAGCTATCAGGTATGCAGTTCTTTATGGTTGGCATAGACTATGGTTGGATTCAGATTCGTCTCTTGCTGTGCAGATATTGAAGGATAAGTCTCGAAATGTTCCTTGGAGGATGATGCCTGACAGGATCTCCTGTCTTAGGCTTGCCGATAGCTTACACCTTGATGTCTCCCATGCATATCGTGAAGCCAACCAGGTCACTGATGCTTTTTCTAAAAGGGCCATTGTGGAGGTCAGTTCCAGCTGTTCGTTTGTATTGCCTTTCTATTGTGAAGATTTTAGTAGAAATGATATGAATGGGGTTTTGTACTCAAGGATTTGCAAAGCCTCTTTCTCATGAGCTGTTTTGTATTGTTTACTTCTTCTTTTATTAATTTTAATGGGAGTAGGTTTCTTCTTGTTTCCTGAACCTTCTGGCTATAATGATAATATTTCATATACATTTCCTTCCCCAATCCAAATTAAAAATGAAAATAGTGTTTATGTGTGGGTACGACCTACTGTCTCCATGAAAAATGTATTTTAATTTCAAACTATAAATTTCATAAACCACCATAAATATATATATACTGAATATATATTATATTTATATCTTTTAAATCATTCTCGATATGATTAAATCACTATCTATATAAGAGGATGAAGAATAATAATCCAAAACATCTATGAAAAACAAAGTGGTAACTTAACATGGTTTTGTTAGAAAAATGGGTAATATATAGTTATAATTAAACAATATATGGTATTATATTTATATGATTATGGATATATGGTCTATTTATAATAAAATTATATTTATTATGTTAGAGTTTTTAACATGTATGAAGGAATTCAAGACTTAGGGTGAGGGGATTTCTAGTCTCAATTTTATTTATGTGAGACTTATTCCATATTCCCCACTTGTTTCTTTTTTGTGCTGTATATAATACCCTTTAATGTAATATATTATCATTATAAATAATTTTATGGGTATTTTAATATCAATTTTATGATCTCTATTTCTTGGGGTTTACGGTTTAAATGTTACCAAATCAGTAAGCTAATTTTGTCTCAATTCCTCTTCTTTGTAAAACATGTTATGTTATGCACCTATATTCTTTTACGAGGTGTATATACTAATTTTTGACATGTTTTATAAGTAATATCCTTATTTTAACGATATTATATGTTTCATGTAATTTTATTCTCTCTTCAGTCGAAAATTTATTTTATTTAAAACCATTTTTTCTAAAAAAAATCAAAAATGTTCCACGATGATTTTTAAGACATTTTTACCCATGTTTTAACCTTATATAAAATTATTTTAAAAGGAATATTCTTGTAATTTTATAATAAAGAATTTTTAAAATTATACCAAAAATATGAAAGGAATATTTTTTTTAATTTGTAATGTATGTATGAAATTTCTTCACCGCCATGACCAATCGTTGCTTCAAATCATTAATTTTAAATTTTTAAAGTTATTTTCAGAGAAACTTTTTTCAAAATGTAATATGTTTTAAATAGGGTTTTTCAATTAGGAAAGGATATTATTCTCAATAATTATTTCAAATGATCATTAAAAACAATTTTAGGTCTATTATAACATTATTTGATGCTACTTATGATTTATTAGGGTTATGGTTCATGGATGATATCCTTATTAATTCTATTATTAATTAATGTTTATGATGAATTTTTATGTTCTTATGGAAAAAAATATTTTTGGATTTCATTATTTAATGAGTGGGACATATATATCCTACCAATTAATTGGGTAATTATTTATATATCATGAGATAGACATGGATGAAATGGAGAGTGAACCTAGTTTAGTAAAGGACATTTTCCGCTAAGATGGTCTTCAGAGTGAACCTTGACTACTGAGATGGTATTGGGAGTGAACCTTGACAACTAAGATTGTTTTGGGACTAAAACAATTCTCATAAGATGGTATTGAGAGTAAACTTTGACTACAAATATGGTTTTTTAATTACCCCCATTTCACAAAGATATCCTTGGTTGTAAGCCTTGACTACTGTGGAACTAGTTTAATATATTGATGTGTCTTCCCAAATTCCATGTATTATTCCTATGTTATTCTATTATGTTTTATGATCTTGAATATATCATTATTAATGACTTATGAATTTCCAATTTTTATGACATAACTGTTGTATATGATCTTCTATATATATGGTATGATCTTAAAATTTTATTCTTATTTTTTCATACCTTTATGTTCATTTAAGGCTTATGTATCTACCTTGTTTACAATTACTGAGCATTTGAGATCACCCTTTCTTTTGTTTCATTTATCAAGGATACAAGAAAACGTTATTAAGTATGATATTTCAAAAAGGGTTATTTTTATGAAGAAATAGGTGGGATAATATATATATGTATTATGAACAATTTTTTTATGTTTCCAATTTTCCAAAGGCACTAACTTAATATGGTGTTTTTGTGTGTTTTTGTGTAATATTTTAAATATTACACAAAAATTATTTAATTTACATGTATGTTAGTCTAGGTTCATTATAAATATTTGGGTAACATTTCTCAAAAAAAATTCATTTTCACATGTCATATACTATCACCGTATCATTTTCTTGAAGAAATATGCTAGTTCCGTATTTGATGCATCACTAAAAATTGAAAACCTTTCTCCATAATATGGTTGTGTATGTACTAGTGTTCTAACCAAACATCTTTTTAGGTCCATGATATTTTCCTCACATTCATCTGTATAATGTAACATGGCTCCATTACAAGTAAACTTGGTCATTGGATTAGATATCCATGAGAAATACATCACCAATTATAGATAGTATCTACAAATCCCAAGAAAACAGTGGATATTTGTTACCATAATTAGTCTAAGATATTTCTAAATAACTTCCATCATTTAAGGACCCACTAATATAACTTCACATAAGATTATACAACTCAATATTGAATCTTTGTTAACCAGAATTCAAGCTTTTATAATTTGGCATAAAACGTCTCATTCCTCAAGATCTTCAACACAATATTCAAATGATTTTCCCTGGATGTAGATTACTTTATAGTACCATCTATAAATGATAAAACATATTTATTTATGTAATCACTAATGACTATATAAATTCTATCCATGAAGATAGCATGGGCATCAGTATATCTAAATCGAATTTCTATAAATTCATAATGATCGTACCAAGTATAAAAGATTATCCTTCATATACCCACATTCTCAACCCTTAATTGATGATATCAAAAACGAATTTAAATATTTGAAAATTATCTATCTCTAAATTATTGATAAAAATTAATCAATAAGAATTAAAAGGACACTTTTTTATTATCGTGATCTTGTTACGTTCTTGATAATCAATTAAAAGTTACTTTGAACAGTTTTTTCTTAAAAAAAGATAAATTACACCCCATGGTGATACACTAGGGAGTATGAATAATTTATCAATATTCTCCAAGATTTTATTCTTAAATTTCTATAATTTATTCATTGAAACCATATATAATAACATTGAAATATGTGTATCATAAGGTATAATTTATATTGAAAGGTTAACCTCACAATTCAGGGATGACTCGACAATTCTTTAAGAAATACATATATATTATTCTAAAAAATAAAATCTATTAATTTTGAGTTTATCTTTAAAAAATTTAGGTAAATATTTCTCTTGATTAGGTAGTAATACATGTATGATTTAAGTTTCAGCCATTGAAAGTTCATATTCATCACCTCATTAGAAAACAATCATATATTGATTAAAAATATCAAACTTGAATTCCCCTCATTAGAAATTGATATGGGATATATATATATATAATATACCTGAAATAAAATCAAATTAAACAATATGTAGAATTTAATGATTTTTAGGAAACACATTCCCATGCACTTCTATTAGATAGGATATATAGACTTGTGTTTGATCATCATACCATTATATTTTTTACTAATAACTCAGCATTTTATCATTAAAGTGGTGAAATGACACCCTTGGTATATTATTTATATATAAAAGAGTGTGTGGATATAGAATAAAATAAAAAAATTAATTTCTAGAGTGGATGGTAAGTGTACATTTCACAACTTCATTCATGTAACCCACTTCAACAGTAGTAATCTAATGATCTTTCCCATTATCTCTTGGTTTAAATGGTTTCGAGTGTAGATTTTATTCATTAACCCTATGATTTTTTCACATATTATACTAATTACCATACTCATTTCAATTATAGTATTGAGGTTGGGTGGAACATTTTTTTTATATTTTTCACCATTCATTTCATTGAATGGAATTTTAACATAATTTTGGAATTATTTTTTTGATGGACTTATTTTCCAGACTTAAAAAATCTACCATATCATATAGGTAATTTTCCTTTGTGCTTACCTTAAAATTTTTTACAAGAATGAAGATTAATTTTATTTCATCTATGCTTTTTATTACTATAATTTAATTGAAATTCTATCATTCCCTTTTTATCCTCAAAACCATGAGAACACTAAAAGTCTTTAATTACCATTTCCAACATGAGAGAACATCAAATTAGTTCTTCATAGCTATTGATTTTCCTTATATATATATATATATTGAGAATATGTCTCAATCTATTACATAATTAGTAAAATTTTCTTTCAAGATCAATGATAAAACTAGAAGTATATCTATAAATTCTAGTAATGTTATTTATATAGATAATAATAAATTCATCATATTTCTTCTTTAATTCCTTGAGTTCCCTTTCTATTTTCATGTGAATATTTTTGGTAATTTACTTATTAAAAAATCCCTTCTTAAACTCTTCCCATTTCATGGATTCAATTTCATCATCTTGCCTCATATTCTTTACTTTATTCCACCAATGATCAGTTTTACCTTCCAAATGATACATGACCAAAAAAACATGTCAGTATTCGAGGATTAGATAATAGAGAATATTTTTTATATATCATTGATCCATTTCTCAGAATTATGGGGATTAGATAAATCACTAAAATAATGAAGACATTTCAGCATAAAATACTCAATAGTGGGTTGTTACTTCCTTTGGACAATATATTTTCCACATGATTAACATTACCATTTAAATGTTGACTGAGTTCGGTGAGAATAACTATAATATTTTTTATAAAATATCCCATTTCATTTGGATGCTCATGAGAATTTTATTTTTATTCCAATCACATTAATCAATAAAATGTCTCCTCCTAGGTCCATCCATTTACTCAGAATAAAATAATAGTTTGAGCAATAATAATCAAAGTGAGTAGTCATGTAATACATAAAAAAACATTAATTTGATTTCTAAATCATGAAACCTACTTTTCAATATATAAATACTTGTTCTTAACCTAGATTATTAATGGTCATCATATATTAAAGAATTTGGTATTTTTCATAAAGAAAATGGAAATTTACCTACGAACATTACCTATAATTATCTAGTCAAGTGCGTAGTCCTAGACACACTCATCATGAACTAGTGATGACTGAGTTAATACCCAACACAACTATTTCATATTTTATTCACCAAGGTTCATATTTTCCATAGCCACATCCACTTTTTAGTATATATATGGGGTTTATTTTCAAATAAAACACACAATATCTACTTAACCAAAGCTTCAATATGTTATCCTATAATTAGACATATCCTCATGGTTTTAATCAAAGTTCTCTAATCCCAATATCTTAAAATAACTAAACCCTACTATAATACCAAAAGAGTTTACCCGACCATAAAAAAATAAATATTACATCATTTTAGATGAATATTAAATATATTTTACAATAATACATGATCGAGTGCCATAAAGGTTTACCTTTTTAGGAGAATAGATACATAATAATATTATTTTATGAATAAACATCAATATCTCCCAAAAATGTCTTCTAACATAGTACACTTATTAGATACGAACAACATAAAAAATTTCTTCATAACTTGGGGAAAGTAAACAAAAGAAAGGGTGAGCTCATAAGATCAATAAGGTTAATCATAACAAATATCAATCAGTGATCATAAGTGATAAGAAGATGAACATAAGGGTCATATAATATGAAAATAACTTTCAATAATTATACCCAATCAATCAAATATCATTAATTATAAATCTTATCATAAGGATTTGTCAAAAAAAATACATAATTCATAAGTGTGTAGAATAATCAATAATCAATCAGGGGAATTGAGAAAAAATCATAAACATAATACATAAGTTTTTTTCATTCACATAAGTATATAAATTAATTTAATTAGTTAAGGATCACTTCCCACACTATCATAGTGGATAGGTTTTACTCCAGATTCCATCATTTCCTTGGTCAAGATTCCCTCCAAATACTATCTTATTTGATATATTCTCTTAATAAACATGGTTCATTCCCCATTTATCCTCATTTTCTCATGAGATATCATTATTTACCCAATTTATTATAGTGAAATATAATTACATGGCCACCCACCACAAAATGGAAACTATACTTTTGTATGACATAAGATCGTAAAACATTTATGAAATCATCGTATCATAACCCATGGAAAGGGAACATATTTCTTAAAAATTTTACATTTCTTTATTTAATTACCCATGGAAAAGATGGTTTTATAAAGCTTTCATCTTGATTTAATTAACTAGTGTAAAATAAATGAGTTTTAAAGAATAATCCATAAATCATCACCATTTTACTTCTTCTATGGAAATAAAATAAATGGTATCAGAGGATCATATCACTAGTGAATCGAAAAAATACTTAAAGGATGTTTATATAGATTAAAAAAAATTTAAAATTTCATTTGAACATTTCTTTGAAATCATAAGAAAAACATCATTTTATTTTGATAATATTTTAACTAAAAATTTCCAGAATATTGATAAAATTATTTTATTTGAAAATAAAAATGAACAATTCTGAATTAATAATTAAATAAAATAATTATCATGATGTAATTAAAATATTTTCATATCGTATACATTAATGTAGAACATTCCTTACAAACTTTTACAAAATGTCAAAACTGGCTCGACTAGAGAACATTTCTTTAAAAAATGGTTCCATTTAGATATTTCTAAATAAACTAAAAGGAAATGAAAATGAAAATATTAAATAACTTCAAATATAGGTAAAATCACCCAGAAAACAATTTTTAATATATTTTATTTGAAATAAAAAGTTTGAAGGCCCAAGAGGAAATAAGGTCGAATTTTATTTCAAAAAGATTTAAACAATTTAAGTACCACAGATCGGATAATGGAACTAGGACATAAAAATTCAATGAATAAAAAAATTATAATTAAATAAATGGGTTTTCAAGGACAATATCCATATAATTTCCCTTAATCTAAATTTAAGATAGAAAATCTCAACAATAAATGAGATTCTAACATAAATCCCTTACCTCAAGTCCCTTCTAGCATCATACACATTCAAATAAATTGTTTAATAAATATATATTTATTATAAATTTATTTAATAAATTAATTCATAAATAACATACTATGTATCATTCCTTTATAATTTCAAATTATCCTTTTATTAACTAGTTCTTCATTAAAATAAACATTCAGGTAAAATTTTGTTTGTTTTCTATACAGGTTTCGGTTTGATTGATTTCATACATGCACATTGGTCATGGTTTCATCATATAAATAATATTAATCATAAAATTATAATCATATAAATTCATAATATGTACTTTTATAATTATTCATACATAGTGGTGATGAAAAATAAATCACATCGCTTCATACAGGAAGTAGTCAAGAGGTACGCACATGCGACATTATCATTTTCCAATGGATAGAACAGTAAGAAGGTTGATAAGATGTTATTATTTTATATGAATGATTATATAGTAAGCATTATATTTAAATATTCAATCCATCATTATAAATAATTATAATAAGATTATCTAGAAAATGAATCATATCACTGTGTGGAGGTGGTAATCCACACATATGCATTAGCAATATTTCATTTCCCATTTGATGGAAAAGAGATAAAAAATGGGTGTGAATTCATCATTATAAAATATAAATATATTTATGATATTGGATTAATTATTTTTTTATGGATAAATTGGGATTATAGAGGGTGGAAAAAGTAAAATAATTGAAATTATAATGTAAAGAGTTTTTTCTCTTCATAGAGAAGCATTTTTATATTATACTATAATCCTTTAAAAAGATGGTATTATAATCCACCCAATAACTCTAGGTAATGGGGATAGATTTTAGGATAGTATTTAAGTAGGAATGTTTTATTTAATATGATCTTTATGTGTGGAAAATATAGGAAAGTCAGTGTCCCTTTATAAGACAGGTGTGGACATACATAGAATTAAGAAGATTAAAATATATGAATATATTTGTTGGAGTTTGTTTCCCACATCGGACTTGTGGCGTGATGTGGTACTTTTCATTCACTATAAAATAATGCCTCCACCTCACATTGAGGTAAGGGAGGTAAGGGGGTTTCTCAACCTACATGGTATTAGAGGGAAATTAATCCCAAACCCTTCTCCTCTCATCTATTTTTTAACATCAACCTCTAGAGTTTCTCCCCGTGAGGGGCGGCGGACCCCACTCATGTAGGGCTGGGTTTACTTTATACTGCCACCCCTTTGGGATCTCTCTTTTTTATCCCTACCGGAAGCTCTGTCAGGTGGATCTTCCTCCCTACCGGCTATCAATTCTTGGCGGCCTCATGGTTCTGCCCAGACCCTGTCCTCCCGGTGGTTCTCCCCCTTTCGGCACTTCCTCGCCTGGGTAAACCTCCCGCTGCATCCTCTGCACGCCCCTCCACTAATACTCTACCCTGACGGCCTGCCCTACATGGCTCCCCAGCATGGATTTCAGGCACCCTCCTTGGATCCCAACAACCGGCCAACTCCCTCCAGGCCCTCCGCATCTGACGCATATCTCCCCCCTACCAGCACCGGTTTCCAGCGCCGCCTCTCTCGCAGTCCACATGACAGTCCTCCCGCACGACGGTCCTCCTGCGGCGATGGTCCTCCCACGGATTTCCTTCCCCTCCAGATCCCGGCGTGGCTCCCATCCTCCCTGTGTATGGCTCCCGCACCTCCAGCGGCATTTTTTCAGAACGGCGCTCCTCCCTCCCTACCTGGCAGTCTTTTCGGATCACCGACATTCCTCCCTGTGTGGCTCCCGGCGTCCAGATCCGCCGCATCCAAATCCCTCCTCCCGCAGCGCACGGAGCCCTCCTCCGTGTGATGGCCTCTCAGCGACTCCATGTGTCAGTTATGGCTAGATCTGGCCGTATCCACACCCTGCATGCGACATCTCCTAGATCTGCCATAATCCGGCCAGATCCGTTGATATCCGGCCCGATCTAGGCTGATCCTTCCAGTTCTGGGTAGTTTTGTACTATTCCGGCCAGATCCCTCCTTGTGCACCTCCTCTACAATCTCGATGCAACGTCACCTCCCCTATTTGCTGCTCAACTACTCCCTCCATGTCGGCCTCTTCCGCATCATGTGGTATTCTCGCCGCAATCAGCGGCATCCTCCTGCAGATTTCTCAGCGCTTCGATGACAGCACCACCATTGAGGATTTCTCAGCACTTTGACAACTGGCCCTCCCGAGTGGATTTCTCGGCACTTTGACAACTGGCCCTCTCGAGTGGATTTCTCGGCGCTTTGACGATTGGCCCGACATTATGGATTTCCCGGTGCTCTGACGACTGGCACGTAGTGCGGATTTTCCCGACGCTCTGACGACCAACCCGCCAGTGTGGATTTCTCAGTGCTCTGTTGTATGGCCCCACACTTTTCTGGTGATGACCCATCATTTTTTTCAGTGGCATCACATTACCATCTTGAAGAGGAGCAGTATCAACAATGATTTTATTATTTCCGTTTATTCTGTTTTTGTCTTGTATTTGTCATCAAGCTGGGCATGTCCAGCTTGAGGGGAAGTGTTAGCATCTTTTTTTTGTTTCTTTATTTTCATTATGTGTCCAAGCTAGGTACACCTAGCTTGAGGGGGAGTGTTGGAGTCTGTTTCTAACATCATAATTTTGGTTTGATGTGGTCCTTTTCATTTATTATAAAAGAATGCCTCTGCCTCACTTTGAGGTAAGGGAGGCAAGGGGGTTTCTCAACCTACAATATTAATCAATAAAATTGGCTAAAAGTGAATCCTATTTGAAGATGATATTAATTGGTGTATAAATATTACCATAAAATAGGTTTTATACAAGTTTTTGGTTCATTTTAACCATTATAATTTTAGTTTTAACCCTTCTAACCTGCTTCTAACTCTTACCAGGGTGACTGAATATTTTACCAAAAATACTATTAGAAAAAATAAAATAAATGTGGAAATATTAAAAAAAAATTAAATTATGATTGAAAATATGAATTTTAGTTTTTCAAATTAAATTTCTATAAATGGCAGAAAATAATTTCAAAATAATCATACAAAACACCATGAAAACAGTTTTCAAGAAAAATGCATTTTTATTCTTAAAACTAAATTTATTCTCATTCCATAACTAGTAATTGCTATGAAATTAATGTTAAAATATTTTTTTAATATAAAATATATAAACATAATTAAAAAAGTAATCAATAATGAATAATTTAATTTATTATTATAAAAATACATTATAAACATAAACTTATTTTTTAAAAAATAAATGTTTTTAAATTTTTTTTGATTTTATCATCATCCCTGACCATTATATAAATAATTTATGGATTATTATTTATTTATTCATGTAACTAAAAATATATTTTATTGAAGTCATTTTTTGTTAATTATTTGTGTACTTTTTAGATAAAATAGATAATATGTAGAAAAATAAATTTCATTGAAAAATAGGTCTTTTAATCATTAGATGATTTTATTGAATATTGTGTACTTACCCCTAAATTGTTTCATCCTAAATCATTATACATATATTTCAAAATTCAGTTAATCATATTCATACCCAATAATCTAATAGTTATTTTATAAAGGTGTAATATATCATAGTTTATTTAGACTCAGGGTTTCATGTAAAGAAATTTATTGAATACTTCTAGTTTATTTCAAAGGAAAAACATTTATAATATTTTGGTGGAACATGAAATTAAACTCTTTGATAAAAACATATTTCAAAATAGGAAACACCTTATATAAATTTTTCATGAACTATGTTACTCTAAATTATTTTTTGTTTGATATTATATGAGTTCAATAAAATAATATATGTATTACTTTTTATCTTTCATATAACTCATATAGCACAGAGTCTTTCTTATATATCACCAATAAAATATGTTATTATTAAAAGAAATGAAAACATCAATTATTAAATATGATCTAGAAAATATTAGATTTCTCAGTAAATCTTACGTATCACTTAGAAGATATATTGTTTCATCAAATAAATATTATGAATTATAGTGTGGTATTTTAAATAATTTTCCAATTCTACCTAATTTCTTCACAAATTTAGCCACACATTTCCTTCACCTTTAAAACCACAATTAAAAGTATTATAAATAATTTTTAATTCATTTATTATGTAAATTAATAATATAAATTAAATCACAACGTCATCATTTTTGAAAAATATATAAAAAATATAATGAAATGTTTTTTTGATTCCAAAACTTTTTAATTCTAAATTAATTAATAAATGTGAAGGAATAAAAATAATTTAATATAAATAATATAAAATTAATTAATGTAACAAATAAACCACTTCAATTCTCCATGGGTACATCCTCTCATATCCTACATGAGAAAAACCATGTCATATAACTATATCCATTTCACAAAAAAATGTATCCATCAAAATCATACCTGTCATGTTGAGTTATGATTGGATAAATTCATTTATCTTATTATTTCTAATACATATTGTCTATTAGACATTGGTTTTCTGTATGTCCATTTTTAGGATATAATTACACATAATATATTTTTTGTATCTTCATGTGTCTTCAATACCACACTTGTGGAATTTTATGTGCCAAGAGTATTTTGATTTTAAGAGACACCCAAAAAAACCATCCCCCTTGGACTAGGAACTTGAGGATTGGGAAAAACCAAAGTCACCATTTGTTTATAATAAATATTTACAACTTATTTTCCTTAATTTTTGAAGTGTTCCTTTTGAAAGAAATTCATTAATTTTCTATTATATCACCTTATTTTTTCAATTAATTTCTCTACAACTTGTGTTATAATGTTATTTGTGGAATATAGATATTCAAGAGAAACTTTGTATCTATAATATTTTACCAGAGACAAAAAAATCTCCCCTTTAAGATCCTCGTTTAATTTTACTTGATCACTCAATATTCTATTTGATCTATTGATGATTTGATATTTCTCTTTGATATTGAGTTTAAACTCAACCAATTTCTATGAGTATTAAAACATTTTAGATTGAATTTTCTCAATTCTATCATTAAACTTGGATTTCTTCTATTCTTTTTTTTGTGTATAGAGTTTAGAATCACATACCACTTCATAATATTTATTTTTCTTGGATCACCAAACATATATCTTTTCAAATTTTGTCTCTAATTGCAATTTGAGGTCTACTCTTCCCTTAACATAAGTTTTATCACCATCTATATTCCTCTATTTATTAATTTTCAATAACAACCCCAATAATTTACTCATTAAGGTCATTTAAACCAAGAATTTCTTCCACTTTTGTTTCTTTAGAGAAGATATATTATTTTTAAATAATGTACTTTTTTTAAATATATCTATTGTAAACTCTTATTGAAAATTATATATTTTTAATATTTCCCCATTTGAATTTCATATTCATTATCTATGATTTTTTTGGGATACACTATACCATGTTGCCCAACATTTTTATATCGAAAGAATGTGAAATTAAATTTACACATTTCATTTTTCATTTTATGATATATGGAAAGTAATTATATAACATCATCAATTTCAATTTCTTCATTATCATCTTCCACTTAGAACTTCTTTATTTCCTTGATCATTACTTCTTGAGATTTATCTTTTTCCATAGAATCATTATCATTTTTAAATATCTAATATACAATGATGGTAATATAATTAAAATCTAATATGACCTCATCTGAACCCTTATTATTCAGAAATGAAAATTTTGGATTGAATTGAGGTTCATATATTCTAAAAATTATCTTTAAAATGTTGATGCCACTTATGATTTCTCTAAGTTTGTACATGTCATTTAAATTGTCATTCTCTCAATAAAAGAATACATCAACAATTTCATTTGGGTGTATCCTAAAATCCTCGTACTCTTTTTATATAACTAGTGATTTATCTTCATGTACATTTAACCTACTTTTCTACACATTATGAAACTTTTTCTATATGGATTTTTTTGGATTTACATGACATAATATTCATGTAGACTGTATTGGATAAATATCCCAAAAAAATGTTGATTACCTAGGAATTTTCATCCAAATAATGTTTTCTTCTCTTTGAAAAAATTTTAAAATCTATATTAACTAAAATTCCATGAATAAAAAATATTTAAACATCCATGGCTAAGGATAAAAAGTAATTATTCATGTAATTAATTAATACGTGAAAAATATTTCATTTAAATATATTAATTCTATTGTGATTAACAATTTTAATGATATAAATATGATAATAACTCCATTGATTTGTACCTTTGTCTCGGATATATTTTTTGTGTCCCATACAAGGGGTATACCCTAAGATGGGGGATAGAATCAAGATTTTATATTTTTTTAATCCAATAACGATCTTATTTTATTGTGACATGAAATGAAAATCTATCTTTATTTTGAAAAAATATATAATAAAAATAAACACATGTAAGAGAAAAAAAAATTTAACTGGTTCACCTATGTTGGGATACATCCCAAGAGAATATACTTGGTGAAGTGTTGGTTTGCAATAATTCCCTGAATAACATTATTATGTACATGTTCAAAGTGCACTCAATTTTTCCTAGTTTCAAAATAGTTATAATTGAGAACATTTTAATCTATCTTAATTGAAGTGAATAAACTACTCTTCTTGAATGTCTTCAAAAAAATGAATCAGCTCAAAAAAAATTTACACTATCATTGTTGTGACATGAATCCCCTTTTCATTAATGAGATGAATTCCCCTTAGCCTCATAATATTTTCTTCATAAAAATTTAGATCTACATAAAATATTATCTACACAAAATTTATCACGTAATGTTTTTACATAAAACACTACTTTATATAGGTTATATATTCCTTCTATATTTATACATCATTTCTTCATTGAAATTCCTGTTTTCATAATTTTTTCAAGGTATAAGCTAGTCTGTGTAAATATTTTCTTCAAGAAGATATTCTAAATTATTTTTTCATGCAACTTAAAACTTTTTTAAAACTATAAATTTGAATTTTATAATACTTATAAAATATATTCCTCTCTCTATAATCAGGTTTTTGGGGTTCTATTTATAGGTAAAGGACACTAAAAATTCACTCCACATAAAATAATTTTATTCATATAAATATTAATCCTTTTGATTGAAAACAATGAAATCTATATAAAAATGATGATTTGATCTCTTAATTTTGAGACACCATCAAATTATTATTCTTTATTTCTCTATTCAAAAATTTTACCTTCCATTCATAAATTTAATAACCCTCCCATGAAAATCTCCTGATTACCAACCACCACAAAAAGAATATTTTTGAAGATTCATTATTTATGTTAAAATCTAGTGATTATGTAAACCCATGTAAACATTTGATGTCTCCACGTAATTATTTTACATTCCATCAATCATATAATTATTTCATGGTACTATAATATTATTTCATATAATTTCTTCCTTTGATCATGATTTTTCACAAAACTACTCTATTGACTCCAAACTGTTGTGACAAATAAAAAATGAACTCCAAATACCTAAAAATATTATTTCCTAATTAATATACCAAGGATTAACATTAAATAAATTTTTAAATATTAATTATCAACATACTAAACCTAAAACACTAAAAGTGCACTTAGTGGATTTTTACTAACATGTAAACACCCTATTGTCATGATTTATAGAACCGTGGAAATAAGTGTAACTTAGTGACCTATATGTTCATAGTTTCTGAAATCATTGAAATTAATGTGACATGAAAACCCCATTTATATAGTTTTAGAGAACCATAATAATAGGAGAACATATTTGTAGGGTTTCTAGAACTATATAAATAGGCATAACATATTTCATTAATTTTTTTAAATATATAATAAAAAATTAATTTCATAAATTTAAATATTTAATATTAAATAATAAGTTAGTGAATGTATTAATAATAAATAAAAAAATTTGGTTTATTGGTTTGGATTCTAACATTATTCCATGTGGACATATTTTCAAAATTGAGTGAATGTTTTTTTAATTATGAATCTATTTTCAATGTTTTCAAACTACGGAAATATACTAGTATAAAGAAGGATTGAAAACCAAAAAAATTGGGGTGTAAAAATAAATACATTATTTATAATATTTTAAATTAATCATAATATTTAATATTTTAATATTTTAAAAATAAATAATATGTTTTATAGTGTATAAGATACGCCACATCGAGATTAAATGAACTATAAAATATAGTTTTTTAAATATGGTCATTATAACAGAGCTGTTAAATTGGTTGGTGTGAATAGAAGTAACTATTTTTTTAATATATATAAAGGTTATAATAAATAAAAATTTATTGAAAATTTCCAAGGAAATAAGTTAAAAAAAATTAGTAAATCGATTTTATTCTTTAAAAATATGTTTTCTTCAGAAATAATTTTTATTACTTTTTGTGTGTGACACTTATGATTAATTTTTTTAATATTTATAAATTTTATTTGATGAACTAAATATAATTTTACAAATAATCATACTCAAATTAAAATTTAATGAGATTTTTATTTTTAATTTTTTTGAAAATTTTGATTTTTCAGTGAATAGTAATAAATAATAATTTTTATCAAAACATGTATTTTGATTTAAAGTAATTACAAAAAAAATCTATTTTTTATTTGTTTTTAAATTTAATTAGTTAATTTTTAATTAAAATAATCCATTTATGTTTTTTAAAATGAATTTCATACCTAAATATTTTATCAAAATATTTTATATTTAGAAGGCGCATTTCTCTGAAATATTAGTTTTCGCCGCATTTTCATTGTTTGATTTTAAATTGAATTCCACCACTTCTATGTTTTTAATTTCTAAAAAATTATATCATATTTTTCAAAAATATGATAAAAAAATTAATAGGACCCTTTTAATTTTGGTCCATATGAATAACCCCTATAGTATTTTTTTGTTACCATGGTAAAGGGTAAATCATGTATTTAATAGGTAAAATTAATATTTTATGGACTATAAATTGACCATAAAACTTTCTATAATTTTTTTTAGGATTCCATTTCAACTATAATCATTCAATATTAGTTTATATGGGCTTTTTTACATTTTTATGTCATTATATCCTTCAAAATAATTTATTTAAGGAAAAGTCAAAAATATCATACTCTTGTTTTTAATAACTATAATTTTTTAAAGTATTAATTGAGGATATTTTAGTTTATAAGTATTATTTAGAAATATACATTATTTATATTCATCATGGTAATTTTAATTAATTTTTAGTGAATAAATATTTACCATAAAAAGTTACACAACATTGATGCATTAATTGTTTAATTAATAGAGAGGTCAACGAAATCATATTAAAAATAATAAAACATATTTAATTTGACATATTTAATGTGATAAAATAATTCTATATATTAAAACTAAATATTTATTATTTATTATATTTTTTAAAATTTTACTTGTTTTCTTGATGTTTTTAAAATCAAAGTAATGAATAGTTTTACAAATTTTAAATAATTATATATTATAATAAATAATATTTAACTAAATAATATAAAATTAAGAAAAAACTAGAATTCTTCCAAGGTATTATTATATGGTTTATAATATTATCCATGGTCTATTTATGATCTGTTCATCCATTAATATTAACTATATTATCCTCCAAAGAGTAAAAACATTGTTGTCATGGTATGTTTAAAAGGGGTTAATGAGGGGTTAAAACAAAATGATAAGGGTAAAAATGTGCTCAAAACATGTATAATTTTTTATGAGATTATATAAGTAAATAATCAACATATATTTGAAATAAATATTTTTTGATCAATTTTTAATTTAAAATCCATTTATATTAATGTAATATTTTGTGAAATTCCAAGAGTGCCCCTCCCCTGTTTTATAAAAGGGAATATCTTATTCCAATTATATCACACATAAATAAAACCAATTTTTAATAAAATATAATCACAAATACCTTTATGAAATAGGTCCACATGTTCTAGAGTCTTTATTTATGGATTAATACCAACCATAGTGATCTTAAGGTATTAAGAAAATAAGGTTGTCCGAAGAAGAGGTATCATTTTTAATCAAATATTTTTGTTTTCTTTATTCTTCCACATCCTTCAAATCTTCATTATCCATTTTTATATAATAAATATTTATTATAAAGATATTTATGTGTTTATTTTAATGTCACAACATATACATATCTCCTCTTCCATCAAATAGGAAACAAACCCATTGTTCATGTGTAAGAAGAACTACCACCTTGCTAACCGATGTTATTCATTTTCCATCATTATCTCCCATTAATGGATTATAATGAAGGAGTTCATGTTTATATGTTGAACTCATTATATATTTATAATTATTAGAGGAAAATATATCATTCACTATTTTACATTTCCATTCACAGAAAAATGATAATGTTGTTCGTGCTTACGTGTGACTACCACCTCCACGAAGCGATGTGATTCGTTTTTCATCACCACGTCACATAAAAAATATATATAAGTATATTTAATGAAGTAATATAATATTTATTATCTTATTATAATTATTTAATGGAAAAAAATTACTTACATTCATTCTATAATAATCATTGAAAAATGGAAATGTTATGCGTATGTTTGACAAATTGTCTCCATGATTGTAATGTAATTATTTTTTCATGACCATATTTAATGTTTTGATTCAAAATTATAATTTATATATTAAAATTATAATTATTCCATGACTAATATTCCATATATTACGGATTAATGACCTCTTCGACCTCAATCATTCTATATAAGTCGTTTTGAACGTATGAACTGAACGTCCTCAAAACACCTGTTGTGGAATTAAGTGATTAAGTATTTAACTATATATTTAAGATAAATGAAATAAATTGTTTAAGGTTAAACTATTAATCATTTAAAATTTTCATAATAAATAAAAAAAACTTTATTGTATTTATTATACAATAGTAAAAGGATATACATGGAATGTTTGGACTCGATATAAGGGATTTGGTCTTAATTTTCCTTCTTTGAGGAAGATTTTATTGCTATGAACCTAATTTTTATTATGAGTTTTATATACTACCATTTTGACATAATATGTCTTGAATATTAATTTTTTATTTATATTTAGTGTTTCATTTTATATTATTATTTCATGGGTATATGATTGAGAAGAAACTAAAAATGAAAAGGCTTTATGCAACAATCTTCTTTCTTTTTGAGATTGTTTATGTTCATGGTTACTTTGGGGTCAATCATATAATTTTTTTATTAAAACAAATATCTATTATTATCCTATGGTTATGAATGTTTTTTATCTTTAATTCCCATTTCCTCTATTATTTATTGATAAAACATCGAGAAATTAACTAGTAAGCGATATTGATCTTGTATCTTCTTTTAATATCAGGGATCATTCTATTACATATCCATGTTATATAAAATATTTTTAAAATATATATTTTATAACCATAAATTATTTATTAACTTTATTTTACATAATATTTAACCATTTTTAAAAAAATTAAAAATTAAAAATATTAATATTTTTTAATGGGTCACTTTAGACCCCCTTTTACAGAATGTTTCAAAAAATGATTATTTTTAACATTTATGACATGAGTATATTTTCAACCTATAAGGAAACCTAAATTACCTGATTTTTATTTAAATTTTTAAAAAAAATATTCTTCATAACAATGGTTTTTGAAATATTTGTGATGTTTCTAGTTTTTAAAATTGATTTTCAAAGTAAAAATGTTATTTTCCTTAATAATTTTTTTAATGATATTTTAATTTTTATTCATTATTAAAAATCAAAAACCCATGATGTTAATTACACTTCAATGTGAATATGTTTTAATAACACTATCATTATTATTTCTCTGGATGGATTATAATTGCTTCAAAGAGATTGTCATGGAACTCGTTCTATTTCCATGGGTTAGTCAAGTTATGAATAAGATAATTTTTGTTTTATTATTTTTATGATGCAATGGAATATATAAGAACCTTATTAATGTTTTGGTTATTTTTAATTTTTATAATACGGTTTTATCCCTATTATATCTCATGGGTGATCTTGATATAGCATATATAATGGGTGTACCCATAACGCACCAGGTGAGACCGATATTGCTTATACAATATGTGTGCCCAAATAGTACTCCAATAAATTTGGTAATTATCTTGTTCTCTAGATAATTGTATTGGAAGTTAGATTTCTGGATATTCCATTTTTAAGATTTCTGTATGGGTTCTATAAAGAAAATTTTCCTAGATTTCAAGACGTGTTCATTATGCTTGCTATAAATTTTAAATGATTCTTTTGATAAATATCAACATCACATGGATCATGATTATTAAATCCAATGAATATATAATTTTTTAAACCATTATTATATGTTTCATCATTAATTTCATAGGTATTGATGGGTTTGAATTATTTTATGTTATGCTCATGCACTTTAGTTATGTCATCGAACCTTTATGCTTATCTTTTTCTCACTAATGACATTCAATTAATAGTTTTTATGTTTTACCTTACAATGAATTTGATCTCACCCTTCTTATGTTTAATTTTCCATAGGTTATGAAGAATAAACATAAATTTTTTTAAATTCTATAATGGTTTCATATGTAATGAAATTCATGTGAGATGTTGAATATAAATTATCAAAAGCTGGATCTTGTAATAAAAATACTCTAATAAAGTCATTAGTGTTATTTATGTAAGTTATTTTTCTGATTATTTGTAGCTATCAACCTAAAAGGTCCTTATGTATGTATGTGATCCAATATTTACTTTTTAAATTGTAATATTTGGTTGGAAAAAATTCGTTCATGTTTATCATTACAAAATCAAAAAATGTAATGTTTATGCTTTTAGCACTAGATCCTAGAGTATAGGTTTGTGGCTGTGACAGTTGTTATTTAAGAAGGTTTTAGATTACATTTGATGTTAGTGTGTTTTAATGTGAGGTTAAATTTATAATTATATATTCCATTATGGTTTTATATATTTTAGGTTGATCATAGGTTCAATATCATAGACAATACATTAAGGTTTTAGGTAATTAAATTTTAAGTGATTAATGGAATCTTGTGATAAATTTTATTAGGTTTAGGTAAATGTAATCCTTAGTATTAATGTGAAGTAATATTTTAGGAATAATACCTTTGCATTTTTGTCGACATAGTTTTAAATTTATTGATACACTTTAGGATTTATATAATATTTAATAATTAAAGTAATGTTTTAATATTTTAAGCATATTTCTAGGAACATTATAAAAATTTTATCAGTATAGGTTTAAAAAAATTACAACCCAAAGAATAGGTGATAACCCATCGTATCTGGAAAGGTCAAAAGTCTTGAACCAACAACCGAAGAGTGATAAGGGTACATCACCTACCACTGTCATATGTGATGTCCTGGTTTGTATGCCATTTTTTTTATTTATATAATCAATCTAATAGATATATTCTATATTAATTTTTGGAATATATGTTTTATATTTTAAATAACCATAGAATTAAAAAATTATTTTGTGAGTATGTGGTTAATTTTATTTTAGAAGAATTTTGTTATTTTGGGAACACTGTATAATTAATGTAAACTAAATATTATGTGATTTTATTTTAAGAATAATGGTTGAATTATATTTTGGATGGATATAAGATTTTCAAGTGAATTTATGGAACTTAATGTCATTTATGGATTGAATATTTTTTATATTGGTTATTACTATTGATGTTTGGAGATTAATGTTGTATCAATGTTTATTCATTTTGGGAATTATATTACTTGGTTCAAACCATTTTTTCATTTCTTAAAGTATAAAGACATGATTAATATATTTTTATCCTTATATTCTAATCCTAGATGGTAAAGGAATTACTCAACATTAGAGAAAAAGTATTTTGAAACAAAATTTAATTTCTTTACTTTTCTTACCAAGAAATCAATTATCCTCTGATCAATCACAATGTTATGGTTTTTTATGAATAAATTTATCATGTCTATGTTCTCTATTACTCTATATCAGGCCTTGGGAGTATGTTTTTATTCTTCCATGTCTTTATTTTTACATCCCACCACGGTTTTCCTACATGGAAACATCATTTAATGATTTTCAAGATGACCTTTGTATTCTCCTTTTCTCCCTTTTCAAGTGGAAGTTTTATTAACACTTTTTATGATTTGGGATTTCAATAAAGGTTTTTTCAAAATTTAAACCCCATGTTTCAGACCGTGTGTTACAATTGTGGGCATAAAATTTCTTAAATGGTGTATAATGTAACATCCTCGTATTTTAAAAGGAAATACTATGTTTGGAAGCATACAAGATACACAATATCGAGCTAAAAAAAGATAAATATTATTATTTAAATATGATCATTATGACCTAGCCATTAAATTAGATTGTATGAGTAGGATTAAGTAATTTTTGAAATGTATATATTTTATAATAAACAAAAATTTATTTATTAATTATTAGTAAATAAGCACTCAATTTTAAGTAAATCTGTTCCATTCTTCAAAAATAACATTTCTTAGAAAAAAAAATTATGGTTTTTCCTGAGTGAATATTATAATTAAATTTTTAAGATTTAATATAATTTATTAAAAAAAATAAATATTATTTTTAACATGATCAAATCAAAAAAAATTTTTTTTTTAAATTTTGATATTATTTTGAAAAATTGATTTTATTGGGAATAGTGTAAAATTCAAATTTTTATTGTAAACTATATTTTCTATTGAAGTGATTATAGTGAAAATTAAATTTTAGATTTTTTTTAAATTTACTTATTTCATTTTAGTATAAAATAAACCAATTATGGTTTTTAAAATAAATTCTATACTTGAATTTAGAAGTATAAAATTTGATATTTAAATGGGGAGTTTTTCTAAAAAACTATTTTTTCTATGTTTAACCAGTTTCATTTTAAATTATATTCAGACACTTATATGTTTGGAATTTCAAAAAATTATTGCATGTTTTTAATCATTAATTTCAAATTTGTTAAATATTTACCTTTTATTTTGGGTAAATATGAATAGTAACCAAAGTAATTTTGGTTACCATGGTAAACGGTAAATCAAGTAATTAAGGGTGAAAAATAATATTATAAGGAAAATAAAATGACCCTAAAACATGAATTAATTTTATTGGATGATCAAAATTAATATATACTCATCCAATATTTTGTTGTGAAGTCTTTTTTCCATTTATATGTGATTATAACCATTATAATACTTTATTTAATGAAAATTGAAAAATATAACACTATTATTTTTAATAAATAGAATATTTTTAACATAATATTATACTGCATTTATGTTGGAATATAAATGTAATTTTTAAATATAAATATTTTAACTTCACTATGGTAATTTATTTTTTATTTTTAGTGATGAAATAATTTCATTACAATTTTACATAGCGCTGACATAGTAATTATTCCATTAGTGGAAAAATAAAAAAAATGATATTAAATATATTAAATGAAATAAAATTTTATATAATTAATTTCATCCAAGAATTTAATAGAATAAAATTACATGTTAAGGATGTATTAAAATATTTTTTTTCTAATTCTATTTTTTTTATTGATGTTATTTAAATCAAAGTAATGAATAATTCTAAAAATTGTCATTAATTATATATTATAATATTTAATACTTAATTCACTGGTATAAAATTATGAAAAATATTGTATTAATTAAATTTATTGTTATGTGGTTTATAATATCAATCATTGTCCATTTATGGGTCATTTTCCACTTTATAGTAACTATATTGACACTTAAAGAGTAAGCATCCATATTGTCACGGTTAGTGTAAAAGGGGTTAAAACAAAAACATAAGAGTAAAAATGTCATAAAAACATGTATACTGTTTATTTTATGAGACAATTAAGATCTATAATCATTCTATATTCTAAAGAAAATTGTTTTTGATCAATTTGGAATTGAAAATTAATTTAAATAAATTTAATATTTTTCTAAAACCCAAGAGTGACCCTCCCCTCTTTTATAAAATTTATTCTCTTATTCCCTTTCCTTAAAACCTAAAAACTCGATTTTTTGGATAATATATACTCTAATACCTTACTAACATCCATACTTCTGTTTTAGAGGCCATATTTAGGGAATAATACAACCATAGTTATATTAATGTGTTAAGAAAAAGAGGTTGACTGAAGAAGAGGTATCATTTTTAATTGACCATTTCTGTTTTATTTCTTATTAAACCTCCTTAAAATATTCATTAAACATTATCATAAAATAACTGATTTATATTTCATGTTCTATGGTTTTCTTAATTTAATTTTAAAGACCCCAACCGTAGTGGTTTGAGTCAGTACCTAACTTTATAACACTGGCATAAGATATAAGGAATATCATCCCAAATGACAGAATAGTTTAGTAGAATTAGTAGATTATATACATAATTAAAATTAAAATTACATTTTATATATAAAACTAAAAAATAATTTCTTTGAGATCATCGTCATTCCCATTAATGTAACACTGCCTATCAATCATAATAAACTTCTTAGAAACCTGTAGAAAAATAAAACGTAAGAAAGTAGTGATCTCAAATGTTTGATAAAAATTATGTACAATAAAATATAAATTTAATAAATAAACATAAACTATATATAAAGGTAAATAATGGAACATACATTCTACTAAATCAATAAACTAATAATGAAAACCAACCATATATTTGTTTTCTTAGTGAAATTCAAATGGATAATAATGACTAAAAACTTGATGAATTCAATTCTTAATTATTGGAAATGAAGTATATGGAACATGATACCACTTCCCTAATGACCTTTTATATGATAGTTTAAAATTTTATTGGTATAAAAACATTTAATTTGAATAACTATTTTGTCTCATGTGACCCGTTAATTAATTTAGGGGATATTTAACGTTGTTCTCAACTCATCACTGTAAGTCCAATGAGTTACTCATACATTTAAATGATTAATTTAATTCTTGAATCAATATACATTATCAAAAAATATCTATATTGAGTAAAATAAACTGATTTAACATTATTTTCCCAGTTATTCAAATAGATTTCAAAGTAATCACCATATGTAAAAATTGAATATGACCAAGGAAAAAATCATATCCATGATACAAGAAATTTGTATATATAATAAAAATATAACATTAAATTAATGGTGATTATAAATAAATAAATTAAGTAGTTTATATACCACATTCAAGAAATAAGTGATGACTGATGTGTTTATCTCATAGAAGTAAAAGTGAGATGAGGAATCCATACAATAAGATTCCCTTTAGAGGTGGATACTTTAAAATTATGTATAATGGTATAAATGATGTCATTTATTTATTATAGAACCATATTAATATATATAATATATTATATGGTCCTTTTATAATAGCTAGTCAACCATTTATTAATAATATCTCATCATTTTAATTTTTTCGGGTGTAAATTACCTTGTTTTTTCATGTCTATTTTGTCATCAATGTACCGATTATTTTTAATTAGATATAGTTCCATTATTTAAAAATGATATTAATTTTCTAAATATAAGACTTAATAATTTAATGTATTTTTATAACCATGCTTGAATTTTGAACATGGAAAATGAATCGCATCTCGTCTGGGAGATGGTAGGTTGTACGTACGCACGAGCGGTAGTACGATTCCGTTAATGGTGAAAGAGTAATGAAGTGTGTGGTATATTAATTTTTTCATAATAAATATCATGTAATAATTATCATATATATCCATTATTTCTATCATTATACTCATCCATGTAAATTTATTGTGAAAAAAAAATCACAACATAATAAGGAGATGGTAAATCATAGGTACGCACACGTGGTGCTTATGTTTTTAGTATGATGGATAAATGGTTGAATATTTTTTTTTTTGATAAATGGATAAATGGATAAATGGTTGAATATGGTTTTACCAAAATCATAATAAAGTATCATAACATATATAATACTATATTTATAATTTTATTATGAAAAAAACATTATAAAATGATATATAAGAAGAAATAAACATGAAATATTCGATAAAGATGATTACCTCTTATTTTGTGACATCCATTAATATATTATTAATAAGTATAGGGTCGGTATTTTGGAATGACCATAACCACTAAAACTTATCTAAGGATGTTTATATGATAAATGGTATGGTTTTGGTTGAGTTAAAAGGCTCAAAGTGATGTGAATAAGTGAATGAATGAGTGCCCTTTATAATTTAGGTTAGGGGCACTTTTGGAAACTGTCAAAATATTGCATTAATATAAATTAATTTTCAATTAAAAATTCCTAAAAATTATTAATTTAGAATATAAGATTAGGATGAGTCTAAATAATTTCATTTTAATGTCTCGACCCGGCTCACCATCGAACCGGTGGTCAGACCGGTAGGTCACATGGCCTCAAGCACGTCTCCCTATATGCCAAAGGCTTCCGACTAGTAGTGAGGGTCTCGAGAGGTGATAGTGGGGAGACTATACCCTCTTATTAGAGTTTCACAATGGTATCATCAGAGGTAAACACAATAAATAGTAGAAGCAGTGTAAAGCAAGAACAAAAGCAGCGGAAGACAATTATTAATCATTTCATAAATGGTAGCCAAAGCCAGTTGTCACAATAGAGGGATGATGATACAGATATAGGAAGCAGTAAACAATACAACATGCTCACAATACAATGAAAAATAATAAAGAAAAGACAGCATGGCCCGACAGGCATTCTCCTGAGCATCCTGAGCTCTCGCTCGGTCCTTTGATCCTATCCACAGGTACAAGCAACACAACAATTAACCTAGGTCCTGCAAACAAGAAAGGTCTACTCAGGTACCCCAGTGCAATGGCGGCCCGAGTAGGGTGTGAGATATAGATCTCAATAGGCCGGCACAACTGGTGTCTAACCCAAACCAGACAGTATATAATAATTAAACAGTGAGAAAGTGTGGCAGGATTCTATAAGGAGAACAAAAATGGAATAACAACACATGTCCAGGTTTCCCAAGGAAACCTGATGGCTATATCAGCTTCGGCTCATTGTCGGGATATCAGTCTAATCATACCACTATAGTTACATATGTAAATATTTATAAAAGATGGCATGGGTTAGGCATGCCTCCCACCCATCAGCTGAAGATAGCGGGCATGAGGTATGAATACCTCTCGTCCCTATAGGTCAAATAGAAAGGGGTATGAATGCCTCCCTTCCATCACTCGTGATTAGTGGGTACGAGATAACAATGCCTCTCGTCCCTATCAGTCAACTGGAAAGGGATATAAATTCCTCCCGTCCATACACGTATAGAGATCTCATCTGGCGTGGGATAGACATGCCTCCCACCCATACTCAAGTAATCTGGCATGGGGAATGCATGTCGCCCATCCATAACCGTTAAAAGTAGATGGCATGGGGTATGAATGCCTCCCAACCATAAAAACGCCCATTTGTTATCAGCATTATATTACAATGAAAAAGGCAGTACCTCTTATGCTTTTCAAACAGACATTCCACATTCACAAACACCCATAATCAATTATGGTACTCATTCACAATCATAATAATAAACACTGGGGTCATGATCTAACCCTCTCTAGTGTGCTATTCAGTTAAACCATCATTCGTACTTATCAAACAACACATAAGACATTTCATCTTATGCGCTCCAATCAACCATATCAAATTCACAACCCAACCCATTAAACTATGTCATTTAGCGCACTTTCCTTATTCAAGGTCATTTTATCCATTTTTCCTAAACATGGAAAATTGGGAAAGGGATCACCATGAGGGTCATTCCATCTAGTTTCCACCATCTCATTTAATCCATTATAGTCAAATTCATTTAACCCCCTTATCTCAAGGGCAATTACTGTCCAAGGGTTCAAGTGCAATGTGAGGAGTTATGGAAAAATATCATTTGGCCACTTGGGAAAATTCAACAAAGAAGAAACAAGAATCCAAACATTCCATTCAATAACTATCACAAAGGCAAGGAAAAGCAGGAAAGCATAAATATCTACTTCATACTTTATATCTTGAAAACATCGCACCTTTGATCAAGGGGTTTTATTATTAAATAGTTAGTTTAGTTATCACGCAACCCTTTTTATCTAGTTCCTACAATTTTCACGGTTTTCACATAAGAATTTACTAAATACTAACTTGCAGAATTAAAGTACTAAGGCAGTGCATAAATTAACTCATTTAAACTTCCCTTTAAATACAAAGTCAGGAGAGGGAACCTACCTCAAGGTGGATCCATCCGTCCACTCCAGCTCTTAGTGCATTCTAGCTAAAGCTTCCACTGCTCCCCCACAAGTAAAATATGATTTCACATACGTTATAAGGACACATGGACTCTATGCACACATCCCGCATGTCCAGGAGCGTGCGCAAGAGGATCCTTAAGCATATGATTATTCACATAAGCATGTCTCCGCTCACCTGTGTAGGAACTTTTATATATGGAATGGGGAAAACTAGCCCTGTACGTGTATATTCACCGCCATGCATGAATATACGCATAACGGGGGAACCCACGTACATATAAATACGTACTTATTCCTATGAAGGCGAGCCGCCTAAGCTCCGACAAAGCGAATCCAACACCAAAGGTCCAACGCACTACGGAATGCAAACTAGGAACCTCTAAAACAACTAAAGACACCAATTGGAAGCTATAAAAATACAAATGGTAGAAAACCCTAACCTCGGAAACAACTCGGCAGTTCGAAACAACTGCAATCCCCTCGACTTCTGCGGTAGATGTCGTGCACACACCAACGAGGTCTGGAGGGACCTTCTGCATCCCCTTACAACAAAAGAAACAAAGGAAAACCCAAAATCAACAACAACCCTAAAACTAGGGTGTACAGACAAATGAGATTATGGCAAAGGGATGCCCTAAAATTGGCCAAGAAGGGGAGGAGACTAGGGAATAGGGCTTACCTTGAAGTTTAGACAAAGAAACCTCCATAAATTAGGAGGAACCGGAGGAAGAAGGGGAGGTCTGGAGGAGGCTTGCGCGCAGCTTGAGGGGGATCCCTCTCGGGTGCTGGGTCGCGCAGCTTAGACAATTGAGGGTGAGGGATTGTTTTCCTTTTATGTTTTTATTTTTAATTTTAATTACATTTCAAAAGTTTAAAAAACACAAATAGGTTACGACGCAAGGTTTAACCCGCACGGTTTTCCAAACCGTGCGCAAACTGTGCGACACCCCACACGGGCAGGCCGCATGGTTTGGGGAAACCGTGTGCAAGCCATGCAGACTCCTCTGCCTCCCTATTTTACGCCGCACAGTTTGGGCTACAATGTTTGGGAAATCGTGCACCAATCGTGCGCCTTCTTTTGTTCTTTAAAAACCAGCCTCCTTCAGGTACGACGCACCCAAAACACCTCGAGACACTTGGGAAACTTCTTGGGCCTTCTCTCATGTCCAAAAACATTAAAAAGAGGGGTTCAAACCTTCATAACTTCATTCCAATGTCTGATTCTAAAAACGACCGGTTCAGTAATTGAAAATTTTCAATTTCCCCCACTTTTTAACCTGGTTGAAAACATGGGTCATTACAACCTTCCCACCATAGAAATTCTCATCCCTGAGAAGCCCTCAGGAACAACGCACACTTCATTCAACCTATAAGGGTCATGAAGCTTCGTTCAATGATCGTGTTATGTTTCTAAACATTCAACGCTCCACGATCGTCCACTTAAGCACACGATACTTAAGTCATCAACACCCAAGCCAACGTTCGATTCCCCACCGAACCAACATGAAAGCTCTTACCCAAGCCAATACCACAAGAGATATGATCACATCATCGTCTTGTCAAGTAACTAAACAAAGGTACCTCCCACCTTAGACGTTTCACATTAAACGACCAAGACTCAAACCACAGCTCCACCACCTTTTGATCTGTCTTTCAAAAGCATGCTCTAGGCGTTCCAACAACGCACCTAGCGTGATTTTGAAATGATCAAATGGTCGATTTCCCCATAGAACTCTAAGCCCAAGTCAAAATGATTCAATCCACTCAGGCTTACTATTCAAGAAGACGCCCGACATAGGAGTCCGGCACTTTAAAAGCTGAACAATGATGCCTTCTCCCGCATTCACCATGAGGACGTTCACCGAAAAGCTCATACCTGACTCTCGTTGACGTCTCAAAGATCAATCCACGAATGAAACCACACATGCAGTGTGCAACGCCGAAAGGGAATAACCAACCAAGCTCAACAGTTTTTTAAAAATTTAGTGCGGGGTAAGACTGACGCTCTCTTAGCACATCCAAGATAAAAGCAAGATAGGGGACAAGCTCCTCACGTAGCAGAGTACACTAAGAGGATTGAAAATGGATTCCATTAATTTATACCCAAAAACTAGAAAAGAGATCAGTCGAACCACCCATGGTCGACTCTAAAGTAGAAACTCAGCTTCACCGGCCAACACATCAAGAGTTCTAAACAGATCACAATGCCTTTTTTCCACACAAGGCATTCTGTGATCGTTCACAATTTACCACTGAAGTCCTCCATGAACAATGTTATTTCTTAAAAAGGGTTGCATACACCGCCAAACAGATCAAAGTCATGCTACTGAGAAAGAATCGATGCATAATGACACCTATAAGCCTCAAAGGAATTCAAACAAACCCGACCATTCCCAGATGGTTTTTCATGACGTGTTCCTTCTACCTGGAAGATCACACTTTGCTCAACGGGCATGACCCTTACCACCCTAGAAGGGTCAGCGTCATCGAAAGGAGAAAGACAAGCTACTCATAAGCATACTTGTTCATAATTAACTGAACAGACATGTGTCGCT
This sequence comes from Viscum album, assembly GCA_963277665.1. Classification (NCBI taxonomy): domain Eukaryota; kingdom Viridiplantae; phylum Streptophyta; class Magnoliopsida; order Santalales; family Viscaceae; genus Viscum; species Viscum album. The sequence continues at coordinate 267,900,592 of OY728142.1, read as the reverse complement.
CCTCCGATCCACGATCACCACGTCAAAACATACAAGGAATCCAAAGCAACAAGACCGGCATGTCAACCACCCAAGTCTTCCGAAAATCATCCCGAGCATTGGGACAAATTGATTCTAAAATGCTCAGGTCACTCTACCACATAGATGAACCGATACCATACACAGCAGTGCAAGAGATACATCCAAACATCATATTTCCCCATACGACCATTTTCTGGGATGATGACATGTCAAGTCATCCATTACTATGCAGAAAAGAAAGGTTCAAATGACCAACAAGGAGACTGACCATGCCCGAGGCTTGTCCAACCAACTGATACAGAGCATTACCTAATTCCCAAACCCTTAACAAGATCAAAAGAAGCATGACCACCCGTCTAAACAAGGGTGTCATTAGAACTGGAAGTCCTACACGGGACAACGGTACCCGAATAGTACCAAACTTCAAAAAGTTCACCGAACAACCCAAGCACATAATCTCTAAGGGCGCTACCTACCATGGGCTAGCCCCTCATGAAAAACAAGTGTCGACCCAAGCACTTGGTCACGCCCAAAAAAAGTCATCGGGCTCAAAGCATAACATTTAACGTCATTGCTAAAATAAAACATCCTACATAAAACACATAAGGTTCTGTTCCAAGGCACTCACAAGAAAGACTTAACCTACCCACACACGGGGTCTCAACAGAGGACACCACTATGGGTTCCGTTTTCCAAGACCGTTATATTTATTCACATTTATCATTTAATCACTTTAAAAGACTAAATTCAAAACTTTAAGTCACCTTTCAAAACCAAAAATCATAAGGCACTTGATCATTCTTAACAAAAAGCACAAAGCAAAGAAGTCCAGTTTCAACAAACTTCTTTTTAACCACTATACATTTATCAGACATCCCATCTCTTTTCAGAAAATTTATCATAATAAATTCTTTTTAACAATTCAGGCGACCTACGAGGGTCCCAAGAAGCCAATACATTTCATATAAAAATCAAACAGATGTTACACATCTAAACATCACACAAAGAATCCTGTCATTTTATTCCTTATGAGTTGTTATTTCCCAACCCATGAAGGGCCCATACACTCCATAAATTGAAAATTGGATCCCATTAAACAAAATAGACCACATTTCAGAAATTAACACGCTCAAATACAATGATCCAATCATACGGGTGGCCACCTACAAACCTAAAAAGTGCCCATACACATTACAATTTGGAATTTGGCTCCCTTCATTCATAACCAATTTCAATTCATTTTACAATTTAAACTTTTTCAGATCTTTTTATGGTGATTCAATTACACTGTCTACCCTTTCCTAGCCATAAGGTTTCCATACACCTTATGTAACGCCCTGACCCCAGTTACACAGATTCAGTGCATTATTACATAACATTGGCATGATCACAAAGGATCAAGTCTAGAAATACTGATTAGTTTAGTAGCCTTGGAAACACTAGATATATTCATAAGTCTTACATTACATAATAAAGTGAAAATAACTACAACAACATCTTGTATTCATATCCCATCATTCTATCCCTATAGGTCATTCATAAAATACTTCTTCACATCCATGGAAAAATAAAACATTGAAAGGGGTGAGATCAGATGCTCAGTAAGGATAACAATATAGCGGAAAATTTCATAAATTAACATAAAACTTTAAGGCAATGTATAAATAAAACAAAATACTTTTAAACATGAACTTAAGAATAATATGGACAAGATAAAATGAAATAATTACATTTAATTATTCACATGGATATTCTAAAATTCAAATAATCACATTAAATACCAATAACCACTTTCATAATGATGGAATGCATAATGCCAGACTATCATAACCACATAGTCAAGGCCTTGTGCCAAGACTATAAATAAGATTTTGTCAAGGCCTTATGCTAAGACACTAGTTTGTCTCATGAGACCTATCGATGCATCGGGGAGCTGTAGTGGGCTCCACCCATCACTTATTATGTCCAATTCATTCCTCATATGAACAAGTTTAAGCATAACATAAACATTCTTATTAAAACTAGAATACAAAATGTCAATACATTCTCCATAAATCATGAATGGTATAAAAATAAAACATCCACAGTCAAACATATCACAAAACCTTCAATACAATATGGATGTTTTGTATCATAATAACTCAACTTCAAATACGCTTAAAATCCATCAAAGGATGTTGACATAGATGAAATCAAAACTATTTGAGAGAAATATCTCTATTTTTTAAATAATTTAAAAGTAACATAATTATAAAAAAATTACTTTTAAAATATCCTTATTAGCTTGTAAGGGAAGATTCAAAGATTTTATAATGGTGGAAAATAGCCACTCCCACCGTATAATTTAAAAGGAGACATTCTTACCATAATTCTATCGAAAATGTTAAAAAAGACCTTGTTTGGAAAACGACAGAAAGATTCCTTTATAAACTTCTTACAAAAAGTACAAAAAGGGTATAAATGACTTTAACCCATATTCTGTAAAATAGTAAGAATGTTTTGAAATACATTTTTAAGAAACATGGATGTGGATGATAAGGAGGTCCCAGTAGATAATTACTTATTAACAACCTCATATAATGAAGAGATTGTGAAATAAACCCTTACCTTTACTCCAAACATGTTCTTCTCTTGAACTTAAGCTCCTGGAATATGAAATTATACTTATTAATAACCTATTTAAAAACCTATTAGACATGTATTTAGTTTATCATAATTCTTTTTGGTTCATTTATACCCTTATTTCTAAGTTATTACATTGAATTTTGTTGTTCTGGAGTGTTCATTTTCTCTATTTTCATAATCGGTTCACTTGTTTTCAAGTAATGGAGTTCATGTGGAATAGTTATAAATATCTGAAATTGGAATTATATATTATTTATGAACATAAATAATTGGAAATGGTCATTTATACCATTTAGTTATATGGAATGAGGTTGAATCATTAGATGAGAACCACTTCGATTATTAGGTAGTATTTGGATTATTATGAACTAGTTTTGTCATATAACTTAATTATATGTACATATTCTGGTTCATGAATATTAATTATGTTATAATACATATATTATTTTCTAGTTCAACCATAAATATTGTTTCATGACCAGTAATGAAGAATAAATTGAAGAATAAAACTTCGTCGTCCACGAAGGCTATAAATTGGAACCTCACGGACGTTGATTTTTTTTATAAAAATAAAAGTGAGGGAGTAAGAATATTTATGATGGGTCTTCCATTCACATGACATAAATCCAGTATATAAATGTTACTATAGTTATCATGATAATTTTTATAGAGTAGTTTATGAGAGAAAAAGAATAGAAATGATTTTGAAAATAAGAGAAAAGGTGAGAGATCCCTTATGAAAATTCGGCAGCCTAACGGCGTCGCTTAATATTTCATAAAATGAAATGATGAGATCAAAAGGGTACCTAATCATATTGAAATCAAAAGGACAGTATTGAGAATATATAAAATCAAACCCCAACATATTATAATGGAAATTCAAAGAGATAACACAAAAGAAGTGTCGACTTAAAGAAGAAAATGAAGGATTCTCTTACCTTGTAGAATAACTCCAAGATCATGAAGGATGGAACCTTGGGTTCTTAAGGACACATTGGGAGGACTCTTAGAGAGGTAAAACCACCAGAGCATCGAGGATGAGGGATTTTTAATGAAATAAAATGAATGGATGAGTGGGTATTTATAGAAAAATAGAGGTAATTGTTTAATAATTTCAAAGGGACACCTCATCGGTGGGTTTTGCCAAACCATGGGCTTTCCCATGGTATTTTCCCATGGTTTAAGCCACGTGGGACACCTCATGTCATAAGTTACTATACACAAGTCGACCATAATTTTATATTTAATTATTACATCATTATGATGTCATTAATCTACTGAATACTCAAAATTGTAATTTTCACTATTTATGAAAAATTCATGTATTTTAGAAAAATCCCAAAAATTCACCCCTACCATTTTTCAACTTGTAGAATTAAAAAGTGAAATCCATTTTTTAAAAATACTTTTCTAAATATTATTAATTTAATTTTTAAATAAGGTCATAGTTAATTCGAAAAATAACAATTTTGACGTGCAATTAGTTTTTTGTGACATTGGAAAATTAATTAAAATCCCATTATCCTATTTCCTTAAGAAAATAAAATAATATTATTATTTACTATTCATATTGTCATATTACTATTCGTATTACTATTTATATTACTATTTATAAGAGTATGCTACTATTCACCAAAAATCTAGTTTGTTTTATCAGACTCCAAAGGATTTACTTAACACAACTCTAGATGGCCATTTCATGAAATTAAAAACATAAAAGAGGATAGATTATAAAATTTCATTATATATTTATTTTCAAAACCTTGGGGTGTTACATTCTCCCCTCCTTACAAAAATTTATTCCTCAAAATTCATTGAATATTACCTAAAAAGATTCGGGTATGTCTTTAACATAAGCTCTTCAGGCTCCCATGTTTCTTCTTCCATCTTATGGTTCCTCCATAAAACCTTCACCAGACGAGTCATCTGATTTCTACATACTTGTTCTATAGTATCAAGAATCTTGATTGGATCTTTACAGTAAGACAAATCGGGCGCAAGTTCCACTTCTTCATAAGTGAGTACATAGGTTGGGTTTGGCATGTACTTTCATTATAGTGATACATGGAACACATCGTGAACTTTGGAGAGACTTGGTGGCATTTACAAATGGTATGCTACAGCCCCAATTCGGTCTAGAATTTCGAAAGGTCTAATGTACCTGGGACTCAATTTACATTTCTTACTAAAATGTATAACTCCCTTCCACGGAGATGCCGTCAAAAAAACATGTTCTCCTACATGAAATTCCAAATCCTTCCTTCAGTTATCGGCATAGCTCTTATGCCTATTTTGAAAAACATTGATGTGCATTTGGATTACCTTCACCTTTTCCATCGTTTCCTCCACAAGTTCTAGGCCTACGAGTTTTCTTTCACCAACATCATCCCAACAGGTTGGTGTGCGACATATCTTTCTATATAACACTTCATATGGTGCAATCTGAATATTTGAATGGAAGCTATTGTTATAGGAAAATTCTACTAGAGGTAAATATTGATCCCACATAACCTGAAAGTCAAGTGAGTAAGATCTCAACATGTCTTCTATGGTTTGAATACTCCGTTCTGATTTTCCATCTTTTTGAGCGTGGTGGGCAGTGCTCAAACAAAGTTTAGTATCCAGGGATTTCTGAAGACTTATCCAGAATCTTGATGTAAAATGTGGATCAAAATCAGAAACAATTGATAGGTTAACACCATGAAGTCTCACAAATTCATTAATATATAGTCTTGCTAGTCGTTCAAGTGGTAGATCTTCTCTTATATAAAGAAAATGTGCTGACTTGGTAAGACGATTGACAATGACCCATATTGCATTGTTCCTTATATGATTCTCTGGTAGTCCCATGAAAAAGTCTATCGTGATATTATCCCATTTCCACTCAGGTATGGAAAGAGGTTGCAATACTCCTCCAGGCTGTTGCCTTCCAGATTTCACTTGTTGACAAACCATACATCTGGACACAAAATCATCAATCTCCCTCTTTATGTTGTCCCACCAAAAATGATCCTTCAAATATCTATACATCATAGTGCTACGATGGTGTATAGAGAAATTATAACTATGAGCATCATCCAAAAATTCCCTTTTTAGCTCAGGTATATCGGGAACACACAGTCTCTTCCCAAATTTCAAAATTCCATCTTCATATAGGAAGTCACTCAATCTCTCATCATTCACATCTTTAATCTTCTTTTGAAACTATTCATCATCAGCCTGAGAACGTTTTATATTTTCTAGTAAAGATGGTTTGGAAACCATTTGAAAAAGCATTGATGTTTCACCTTATATGTTTATTCCCATATCCATATTTACTAGATCCATGAAAATAGGATCCCTTTCAACCCTCATCTTGTTCAAAACTCCATGATCCTTTCTGCTCAAAGCATTAGCCACCTTATTTGTCTTCCCAGGGTGGTAGTGTATCGTGCAGTCATAATACTTGAGTAGTTCAAGCCATCTCCTTTGCCTCATGTTGAGTTCTTTTTGTGGGAAAATATACATCAAACTCTTGTGATCAGTATAAATCTCACATTTTTCACCATAGAGATAATGTCTCCATATCTTCAAAGAAAATATTATTGCAGCTAACTCAAGATCATGAGTAGGATAGTTTTTCTCATTAATTTTTAGTTGTCGTAATGCATATGCAATAACACTATCATTTTGCACAAAGACACAACCAAGTCCTTTCTTTGAAGCATCACTATAAATAACAAACCTGTCATTCCCCAATAGTAGAGTCAATATATGAGCATTTACTAATCTTCTCTTCAGTTCTTCAAAAAATTCTTTATAATCTTTTAACTGAAAAAATTTAACCCCTTTACGTGTGAGCTTCATTAGCGTGTTATCCATTCTGGCAAAATTCTGTAAAAAACGCTGATAATAACCTGCTAAGCCAATAAAACTGCATACCTCAGTTATGTTTGTCGGCGTGGGCCAATCTTTAATTGCCTTTATCTTTTCAAGATCAACTAGGATTCCATCCTTAGGGACAATTTGGCCAAGAAAAGAAATCTCATGAAGCCAGAATTCACACTTTCTAAACATCCCATATAATTCATGTCTTCTAAGAGTCTTCAGGATAATGCGCAAGTGATTTTTATGATCTTTGTAGATTTTGGAGTATTCCAAGATATCATCAATAAATACCACTAAAAAATAATCGAGATATTCCTTGAAAACACTATTCATTAGATCCATGATGACATAGGGTGCATTGGTCAATATAGAAGGAATTACTGTAAACTTGTAATGCCTGTACCTGGTTCAAAATGTTTTTTTCAAAATGTCTTCCTTCTTCACACTCAACTGATGATATTCAAGTCAAAGTTCAGTCTTTGAAAAGTATTGATCTCCATGTAGTTGGAAAAATAAATCATAAATGTGAGGTAGGGGATACTTGTTCTTTATTTTTATAGTATTTATCTCCCAATAGTCGATATATAACCTCATAGACCCATCTTTTTTCTTTACAAAAAGGATAGGGGCTTCCCATGGAGAAACACTAGGGAAAATAAATCCCTTATTACTCAATTAATCTAGTTGTTTATTTAGTTCCACTAATTCCACAGTGTCCATTTTATAAGGGGTCTTCGTTATGGGCTTTAAACCAGGAATTAAATCAATAGAATACTCAATTTCTCGTTCTGTAGGATGTCCAGGTAAATCTTCTGGAAACACATCAACATATTCTCTCACAATAGGTACATCCTCTATTTGAACTTTACTTTCCTCACCCACAGTTATTTCATTCTATTCCTCCCCAGTAATTGAATTTAGTTGAGCTACTGGGAGTGGATCTAGATAAGAATCAGGTTATGATCATTCTGCTCTAAAGATAAGGTGTTCTTTATCATCGTCATCAAAAATCGTAACTTCCTTCTTCTTACAATAAATTTTTGCATCATAGTCCGAGATCCAATCCATTCCATGGATTATATCATATTTAATCATGGGTATGATGATGAGATTAGTAGATAAAAAACATGTATATTCCCTGATGGGAACTGATTCACAAAAATTTGTAGCAATGATACTTCCCTTAGGAGTTTTGACTGACAACTCCCTTGTTAAATCAAATTGGAAATATCTAATTTTCTTAGCAAACTTTGAAGATATGGAACAATTTGATGATCCAGAATCAAATAAAGCATTGGCTAAACTTGAGGAAACAATTAAAGTACCTGCCACCACGTCATTAGGAACTTCAACCTCTACAGTTGTGACTGTATAAGCGTGTCCCTGATCCCTTGGCCTTTTCTGTTGCATATTTCCTTGACTTTTGGGAAAATCATTCTCATAGTGTCCCATATCCCAAAAACTATAGCATTGAACAGCATTGGCTTCCTTCTTCCCTTTACAGTCACCTGTAAGATAGCCTTTTTGACCACATTTATAGCATACACCTTTCTCTTTTAAGCATGCACTGGGGTGTTTCATTCCACAATTGTCACATGGTGGAAACTTAACTCTTCCCTTCTTCCCTATTTCCTTATTTCCTTTCCCATGGTTTTCAGTAGCCCTCTTCTTTTCAGGCTTTCCCTTAAAGTCATAAGACTTATATAATTCTATTTTGGTCTTGATGGCACATGAAACTATATCCTTATATGATGAAAAACTTTGGGAGACCAGTTCCCACTGGAGGAATGGATTTAGGCCATCAAAGAATCGATCAATTTTAATAATTGGATTTCATATGTAGTTCCCATCATGTCTTGCTAATCTTGTGAAGTTAGCTTCATACCTTCCAACTTTATCATCTTCCTTCTTCCTTAGATTCGAGAATTGTATCTTCATATCTGCTCGCTGCTCACGAGGGATATATGTTTCTAAGAATATCGCTTTAAAATCCCTCCATTTCATCTCTTCTATCTCTTCCTCCTCCTTTGTGTTTTGGATTAAAGACCACCATTGATCCGCATCTCCCGGTAGACTATAGAATTCTGTGACAACCATCTCTCTTTAATTACATCCCAAGGTGAGAAATATCTTCTCAAGCGAACATATCCACTACTCTGTTGCAAACTGGTTTGTAGTCCCATTGAATGATGGAGGCTATTGTCGCTTAAAGTGATCTAGCATGGCTCCTCCACGTGGTGGATCCGAATGTTCTATACGGGTAAGGTTATTATTCATAAGCTGATTAATTTGTCCCAGTATAGTTATGAGTTTCTCATCACGAGTCACAGTACGAGAGCCAACATCATTATCTTGCATCGGAGGAAAATCCCTATAGGGGACACGTGCATTCGTGTGATTTCCATTCTGTCCACTAGGTGTCATATCTAGATAATGGAATACACTAGATTAGGTTATGAATCCTAATGTATAATATTAACTTAACAAAATACTTATAAAAAATTGAGATCCTACGAATGGCTAATCCCATATTCAAAAATATGTTTTCTTTTAGGAAAATTTTACATTTCAATCCTTCACAATGGCTTGTAAAGAAAATGTGAATTAACCTAAGAATACCCCCTGGGAGTGTCATAACCAAGAGTATAGCAAGTCCGTTGTCGTGCACCAGTTCCCATTCGAGTCTAGCTCAAAGTGGTGTTTTCGGGTTTTACCTCTAGATACATCTGTGCAGGAGCCGCCTCTACCTGCTTGTATCCAGACAGGGATGTATTGCTTTAAAGATCCAAATAATCTATTCTTTACCAAAATACCATGATGTTCTTATTTGTTTTTCCTCAAAGACTATCTTAGAGACTCTTCCCTAATTATATGTTTTCTAAATATAGTTTCCAAGTATTCTACTAAACTTTCTCTAATACCAACTATAAGGACCCGACCCCAGTTGCTCGGAGCTGATCCCTTATTTGATTACATTGGCATACATACAAGGAATACGAATCCCAAAAGACCAAGTAGTTTAGTATTATTGGAAACAAGTTACATACATAAGTTTATCATTACAAAATCAAGTGAAACAAAACAATATTTTATTCCACTACAAAAAACACGTCTCCTAGATTATTCTTGCAGGTCATTCATAAAATACATCTTCATATCCTAGGAAAAATAAAACATTGAAAGGGGTGAGCTCAGATTCTCAGTAAGGATAAGAATATAGCGGAAGCTTTCATAAATAAACATAAACATTTAAGTAAATGTATAGCTAAAACAAAAGCATTTTAAACTTGAACTTCAGAATAATATGGAAAAGATAAAATTAAATAATTTCATTTACTTATTAACATGGATATTCTACTAGTCGAATAATCACATGAAATATCAACAACCACTTTTATAATGATGGAATGCATAATTCCATACTATCATAAATACATAGTCAAGGCCTTGTGCCAAGAATATAAATAAGATTTTGTCAAGGCCTTGTGGAAAGACACTATTTTATCTCATGAGACCTACTGATCCATGGAGGAGCTATAGCGGGCTCTACTCGTCATTTATTAAGTCCAATGCATTCCTCATATGAACAAGTTTAAACATAACATAATCATTCACATTAAAACTAGAATATGAAATGTCAATACATTCTCCATAAACCATGAATGGTATAAAAATAACACATCCATAGTCAAACATATCACAAAACCTTAAATACAATATAAAAGTTTTTTATCATAATAACTCAACTTCAAATAAGCTTAAAATCTATCAAAGGATGTTGACATAGATGAAATCAAAAATATTTGAGAGAAATATCTCTTTTTTTAAATCATTTAAAATTCACATAATTATAAAATATTTACTTTGAAAATATCCTTATTATCTTGTAAGGTATGTTAAGATGTTTTTATAATGGCAGAAAATAGCCGAACCCGCCGTATCAGTGAAAAAGAGACATTCTTTCCATAATTCTGTCGAAAAGGTTAAAAAGGACCTTGTTTGGAAAATGACGGAAAGATTCCTTTATAAACTTCTTATAAAAATTCAAACAAGGGTATAAATGTCTTTATCCCATATTCCGTAAAATAGTAATAATGTTTTGAAATACATTTTTAAGAAACATGGATGTGGATGATAAGGAGGTCCCATTAGATAATTACTTATAAACAACCTTGGATAATGAAGAGATTGTGAAATAAACCCTTACCTTAACTCAAAACGTGTTCTTCTCTTGAACTTAAGCTCCTGGAATATGAAATTATACTGATTAATAACCTATTAGAGATGTATTTAGTTTATCATAATTCTTTTTAGTTTATTTATACCCTTATTGCTAAGTTATTATATTGAATTTCGTTGTTCTGGGGTGTTCATTTTCTCTATTTTCATAATCGGTTCACTTGTTTTTAAGTAATGGAGTTCATGTGGAATGGTTATAAATATCCAGGATTGTAATTATATATTATTTATGAACACAAATAATTGTTAATGTTCATTTCTATCATTTGTTCATATGGAATGAGGATGAATCATTTGATGAGAATCACTTTGATTATTTGGCAGTATTTGGATTATTATGAACTAGTTTTGTCAAATTACTTACTAATATGTACATATTATGGTTATTGAATATTAATTATGTTATAATACATATATTATATTCTGGTTCAACCATAAATATGGTTTCATGACCAGTAATTAAGAATAAATTGATGAACCAAACTTCGTCGTCCATGAAGGCTATAAAATGGAACCTCATGGATGTTGATTTCATTTATAAAAATAAAAGGGAAGGAGTAAGAATATTTATGATGGGTCTTACATTTACATGAAATAAATCCAATATATATGTTACTGGAGTTATCACTATCATTTGGACAGAGGAGGTTAGGAGAGAAAAATAATATAGATGATCTTGAAAATAAGAGAAAAGGTGAGAGATCCCTTATGAAAATTCGGCAGCCTAACGTTGTCGCTTAATATTTCATAAAATGAAATGATGAGATCAAAAGGGTACCTCATCATATTGAAATGAAAAGAACAATAATAAGAATACATAAAATCAAACCACAACATATAATAATCGAAATTAAAAGATATAACACAAAAGAAGTGTCGACTTAAATAAGAGAATAAAGGATTCCCTTACCTTGTAGAATAAATCCTAGATCTTGACGGTTGGAACATTGGAGGCTTAAGGACACCTTGGTAGGACTCTTAGAGAGGTAAAAACACCAGAGCTTCGAGGATGAGGGATTTGGAATGAAAGAAAAAGAATTGATGAGTGGGTATTTATAGAAAAAGAGAGGTAATTGTTTAATAATTTCAAAGGGACACCTCATTAGTGGGTTTTTTCAAACCATGGGCTTGCCTATGGTATTTGCCCATGGATTAAGCCAATTGGGACACATCATGTCATAAGTTACTATAAACAAGTCGACCATACTTTTATATTTAATTATTACATCATTATGATGCCATTAATCTACTGAATACTCGAAACTGTATTTTTCACTATTCACGAAAAATTCAAGTATTTTAAAAAATCCAAAAAATTCACCCCTACCATTTTTCAACGTGTAGAATTCAAAAGTGAAATCCATTTTTCAAAAAATATTTTCTAAATATTATTAATTTAGTTTTTAAATAAGGTCACAATTATTTCAAAAAATAACAATCTTGAAGTGCAATTAGTTTTATGTGACATTGGAAAATTAATTAAGATCTCATTATCCTATTGCTTTAAGAAAATAAAATAATATTATTATTTACTATTCATAAGTTCATATTACTATTCATAAGGGTGTGTTACTATTCACCTAAAATCAAGTTTGTTCTATCAGTCTCCAAATGACTTACTGAACACATCTCTAGATGGCCATTTATTGAAATTCAAAACATAGAAGAAAATAGATTATAAAATTTCATTCTATATTTATTTTCATAATCTTGGGGTGTAACACCATCTAACTGAAAATTGGATCCTATCCTAATCTCAATAACTTAATTTAGCAATAGAAACCAATTTAATCTTAATAAAAAACAGCATTTTATCGTAAGCAGTAACACATAAACATGTTATATCACAGAAGCATGGAATAACTACCACAACACCTATCACAACAACATGCATCAACTAATGCATCCTAGATGGCATGTCATAATTCATGGTATGTGATATCTTATAAGGTGCTTATGTGATGCATGAAATGGAATACCCTCGTATCATCGGGTTGCAAAAGAAATGGAACACTCAATTTCATCAATAGTATCAACAGAAATCATGTGTGTCACCCAACGGTGAAATCAAATCAACCGTAACAATCAATATCAATTACATAGCAATTCCATTCAGGGAAATTTGGATTTTCCCTATCCATGGGGTGTCCAATCCCAGACACGGCTTATTACCAAATTCCAGTTTCTTCCTCTCCCTTTCTATCATCACCAAACAGTAAAACAAATCAACAGAGAAAACTCCTCTGATACCACTTTGTAATGTCCCGACCTGGATCACCATCGAACCGGTGGCCATACCGGTAAGTCACATGGCCTCAAGAGCGTCTCCCCGTATGCCAGAGGCTTCCGACTAGCAGTGAGGGTCTCAAGAGGTGATAGTGGGGAGACTATACCCTTTTATCAGTGTTTCACAGCGGTATCATCAGAGGTAAACATAATAAATAGTGGAAGTAGTGTAAAGCAAGAATAAAAGCAGTGGATGACAATTAGTAATCATTTCATAAGTGGTGGCCAAAGCTAGTTTTCATAATACAGGGATGATGATACAGATATGGAAGTAGTAAACAATACAGGATGCTCACAATACAATGCAAAGGAATAATGAAAAGACATCAAGGACTAATGGGAGTTCACCTGAGCATCCCAATCTCCCACTCGGTCCTTTGCTCCTATCCCTAGGTACAAGCAACACAACAACCAACCTAGGTCCTGCAAACAAGAAAGGTCTACTCGGGTACCCCAGTGCAATGGCGGTCTGAGTAGGGTGTGAGATATAGATCTCAGTAGGTCAGCACCATCGGTGTCTAACCCAAACCGGACAGTGTATAATAATTAAACAGCGAGAAAGTGTAGGAGGATTCTATCAGCAGAACAAAAATGGAATAACAACACTCGTCCAGGTTTCCCATGGAAACCTGACGGCTATACCAGCTTCGGCTCGTTGCCGGGATATCAGTCTAATCATGCCACTACAGTTACATATGTAAATATTTATAAAAGACTGTGTGGGATAAGCATGCCTCCCACCCATCAGGTGAAGATAGTGGGCACGAGGTATGAATGTCTCTCGTCCCTATAGGTCAACTTGCAAGGGGTATGAATGCCTCCATTCTATCATTCGTGATTAATGGGAACGAGGAAATAATGCCTCTAATCCCTATCGGTTAAATGGAAAGGGGTATAAATTCCTCCCTTCCATACATGTATAGAGATCGCATCTGGCGTGGGGTAGACATGCCTCCCACCCATACTCAAGTAAGCTGGCATGGGGTATGCATGCCTCCCATCCATAACCATTCAAAGTATATAGAATGTGGTATTAATGCCTCTTATCCATAACCACACCCATTCATTATCATCATTATATTACAATGCATAATGTAGTACCTCTTATGATTTTCAAACAGACATTCCACATTCCCAAACACCCATAATCAATTATGGTACTCATTCACAATCATAATAATAAACACTAGGGTCATGCTCTAACCCTCTCTAGTGTGCTATTAAGTTAAACAATCATTCATACTTATCAAACAATAGATAAGGAATTACCTATTATGCTCTCCAATTAACCATGTCAAATTCACAACCCAACCCATTAAACTATTTCATTTAGCACACTTTCCCTATTCAAGTTCATTTTATCCAATTTTCCAAAACATGGCAAATTGGTCAAGGGATCCCAATTGGGTCATTCCATCTAGTTTCCACCATCTCATTTAATCCATTCTAATAAAATTCATTTAATCCCCTTATCTCAAGGGAAATTACAGTCCAAGGGTTCAAGTGAAAAGTGAGGAATTATGGCAACATAGCATTTGACCACTTGGGAAAATTCAACAAAGAAGAAACAAGAAGCCAAACATACCATTATGTAATTATCACAAAGTCAAGGAAAAGTAGGCAAGCATAAATGTCTACTTCCTACTTTTTATCTTGAAGACAGCGCACCTCTGATCGAGGGGTTTTATTATTAAATTGTTAGTTTAGTTAGTATGAAACCCTTTTTATCTTGTTCCTTCAATTCACACTGTTTTCATAGAAGCATTTAGTCAAGACTAACTTTCATAATTAAAGTACTAAGGAATTGAATAAATTAACTCATTTAAACTTCACTTTAAATAAAAAGGCAGGAGAGGGACCCTACCTCAAGGTGGATCCATCCGTCCACTCCGGCTCTTAGCAATTTCTAACAAAAGTTTCCGCTGCTCCCCCACAAGGCATATGTGATTTCACATATGTAATAAGGACACCTAGCCTCTATGAACACGTCTCTCATGGCCATGAGCGTGTGAAAGAGGATCCTTAATCATATCCTTATGCACATAAGCTTGTCTCCCCTCACCTACATAGGCACTTTTATAAATGCAATGAGGAAAATTAGCCTCGTATGTGTATATTCGCTGCCATGCACGAATATACGCATATTGGGGGAACCCACGTACATATTAATACGTACCTATGCCTACGCAGGCAAGCCTCTTAAGCTCCGTCAAATAGAAACCAACACCAAAGGTCAAATTCCCTATGAAAAACAAACCAGGAACCACTAAAACAACTAAAGACACTAATTAGAAGCTAGGAAACAACCAATGGTAGAAACACTTTACCTTGAAAACAACCCTGCAGTTCGAAACAACTGCAATCCGCCTCGCCTTCGGCGGCGGATGTCTTGTGCACACCAACGATGTCCAGAGGGACCTTCCCCATCCCCTTACAACAAAAGAAACAAAGGAAGACCTAAAATCAACAACAATCCTAAAACTAGGGTTTACAACCGAATGAGATTAGGGCAAACGGAAGCCCTAAAATCAGCCAAGAAGGGGAGGAGACTAGGGAAGAGGGCTTACCTTGAAGTTTCGACGAAGAAACCTCCAGAAATCAAGAGGAACTGGAGGAAGAAGAGGAGGCCGTATAGGAGGTTTGCGCACGGCTTGAGGGGGATCCCTCTCAGGTGTTGGGTCACGCGGCTCGGACAAGTGAGGGTGAGGGAGTGTTTTCCTTTTATGTTTTTATTTTTAACATTAATTTCATTTCAAAAATTTTAAAAACCCAAACAAGGTACGACCCACGGTTTAACCCACACGGTTTTCCAAACTGTGCGCAAAATATGCAGCACCCCACTGAACACTGAGGGCACCCCGCACGGGCTGTCCACACGGTTTGGGGAAACCGTGTGCAGGCTGTGCGGACTCCTATGCCTCCCTATTTTAGGCTGCACGGTTTGGGCCACACGGTTTGGGAAACCGTGCACCAACCGTGCACCTTCTGTTGTTCTTTAAAAACTAGCCTCCTTCGGGTATGATGCACCCGAAACACCTCGAGACACTCCGGGAACTTATTGGGCCTTTTCCCATGTCCAAAAACATTAAAAAGAGTGGTTCAAACCATCAGAACCTCGTTCTGATGTCCGATTCTAAAAACGACCAGTGCAGTAATTGAAAAAGTTCAATTTCCCCCACATTAAAACCCGATTCAAAACGTGGGTCATTAAATTCATCCAAAAAAATTGACAAGTTTAGGTCACATTAGTACCCTTAATGTTTTGTTTTAAACCTTTTTAATCCCTTTAACATTTAGCTTGAAAACAAATATTTTTACACATTGAGAGTTAATATAGTAAAAATAAAATTAAAAAAACCCATAAATAGATAATTAATGAAATTTTAAACCTTTTGTAAATTATTTGGATGGATTTAATATTTTAAAGAATTTATATTATTTATTAAAATATAACTTATTTTGAAATATCATTAATGTTAATTTTGACAGTATTTATTACATTGAATTATAAAAATATAAAGAAAACAATGTAAATTATAAAATAAATATTTATATAAAAAATATTTAACTTTAATCGCTAAAATTTATTTATGACATTAATTTCTTCAACTTATATTTATTTTAGTATTTTTTAATAACATTTATTTGATATTTATATTAATAAAATAATTATTGCATCATTGTTGTGTAAGTCTTTAAAGTAATTATTTATTCACTGAAAATTATAAATAAATTCCCATGATGTGTATCATTATTTTATTTTTCCAAATACTATTTATTATTGAAGATAAATCATGTTGAAGCATATATTAAAAATACAATACGGGTTAAAAGTTTGAGTGTGATATTTTTTTAACTTTGTTTTATTTTAATAATATCTGTGTCATTTTCAAGGAAAATTGTCTATTAAATGATTAAATTTATAAAATTAGGTGTTAAGTATAGAACTTAATTCATCCAATAATATTTTGTTAATTGTTAGGGTAATTTTATAGTCCTTTTAAGATTATTTTTACCCTTAATTACCTAATTTACCCTTAACTATAGTAACGAAAAAATTTATGGTCACTATTTATATTGACCACAAATAAAAGGGACATGTTTAATTAATTTTTACCTCACTAATACAAATATATATTCTATTTTTCAAAATTCATAACAAAAATAAATTATAATTCAATTTAAAATTAATCATTTAAAATGTAATGAAGAACAATTTTTTTGAAAAAAGTTTTTTCATGCCTGAAAATGTACTTTTACAAAAATAATCTATAAGAATTATTAAAATGAAATATATTATATTATTTATAGATAAATATTTTTTAATTTAAATTGAGTTAAAATTCAAATCATAAAGATTCTTTTAATATAAACAAATTCATAGTTTTATAAAAAATGATATTTTTCAAAAGTCAATATAAAATAAGTATTTTTAGAAAAATACAAAAAATAACCCTATAATCATTTTGAAATTACTATTTTAAAAATAAATTTTATTTTTTCAAATATAATTTATAAAATTTAAAAATTTTATTTTTAAAACAAGTGATCCATTTAAAGACATAAAGGATGCCTTTAGAAAAAAAATAGATCTTTTTACATAAAATGGATTTATTCTTATCTTATTCAAACCAAATCTATTGGATTAATGTTAAAAAAATATTTAATGTAAAATATATAAATTTTATATTGTTTTTAATGGTATTAATTCTCACCTATTTAACATCTAGGTTATAATGATAATATTATTTTATTTTGTGTTTAAGATAGATGTTACATGTAATGTATGAAATTGAAGAGTTTAAATTTAAAAGGATACATAACATAAAATATTATGGTGTAACATTATATCATCATTAAATTTATTTTTTCAATCTCAATTTGAAATTTCACTTCAAAAATTAAGGGTTGATATTTGAAAATTCCTTTGTGGAAATCCCACACCATAAAAAGGATCAATAAAGAATTCTCTTAATAAGAGGGAAATGGAAATGATAAGGTCACTAAAAAATTATTGTTTTGGATAAAATATAATTATTGGTAAGTAAATATATGGAAAAATGATTATAAATAATTGTAGAGTATATTTATCGTAAGAAGTTAAATGATCAATGGAATGTTAAGGGACAGAAATCCGTAAATCTGTGATGATTTAGAAGACAATACAATTAATCAAGCAAAAAGGTAATATGATGACATTTTTTTCAAGATACTTTTTTGAAATTTGAGTAATTAATTTACCATTTATATATATTACTCATGAAAATAAACTTACTCGATTGCATTTCATGTCATAAGAATAATCTCATGTTTTTTGTTTTGATTTGATCTGTCTCCACTTCATTTCTTGCATAAGGAGATGGATATTCAAGATGAATTTTATGCCTAGAGAACTTTTAATGAATTATAAGATCCACAAGTAATTATTTCATCCTTTAAATATTAATCAATACCAAAATTGTTATCACAAGTTATTCAATAAGATAAATCATACTTTAACCTCAAAGAATAATATGCTTAATCTATTCCATAATTATTTGACCTTTTGACAAATCTAAAATACATCTATCCATGTTTAAAGTCCAAAAATTTTGAGGAAAGTTCAATAAATTTTCAAAATTAACATAACATTATATTTCCCAAATAATATAATGTAGTACTTGTTTTCAGATATATGAATACCATAATCGCATTAAAATTTTAATGAAAACATGCCTACTCCCAAATCCTTAGAAACTATGTAATTATTTATTATCCTTATGTATTTTAAAATACTAATAACCTATATAACATCGATAACATACTTTTAAAAAATTATTAAATGATCCAAATACAAATTAAAATAAATCATTCCACTTCATCTATATAAACAGTATAAACTTGAACTTGACCCCTTTACTTCTTCTGAGGTATATTCCCTTAGTGATTTGGTCATTTGTTTGAATATTTCTCTATCTTCTTATAGTTTAAAAATTTCAAATTTAGAGGATATTTATTTACCTTTAAATCATGATCCCACTTTCATTTCTCTCCACACTTGTAACAAACTCAAATTTTATTCCAGCATGCACTAGAGTGTTTATTTCCCCAATTATCACATGTGGAAATATCCTCTTTTATTTTCTTCCCCTCAATCATTTTTTCTCTTCCATCCCTTTATTCTATTCCTTTCCTCCATAAAATTTTAATTTGATAATTTATTCTACGACATTATATAACAAGTTATTATGTTTTCATATGATATAAATTTTTGGGAGACCAATTCCCGTCCAAATATTGTGTTAATCCCATTATAAAAATGATCAATATTTCTATTTGGATTATGTATATAATATTTGGAATTTCTTTATAACTTTTTATGTTTGATTCATACTAAATAAACTATCATCATCCTTTTTTCTTAGACTCAAGAATTTCCTTTGTATATTCACTCATTTTCTTGAGGAAAATATTTTTCCAAGATAAGTTCTTTAAAATACATCCATTCTATTATTTCTATCTTTTATGTATATTTAGTAATTTGGATCAATGACCACCATTCATCTTCATCCCCTAATAGATGATAAACCATCATGATAACCTTATCCCTTTTAGTACTCCATAAAAAGAGAAAATATTTTCTAAAGAGGGAAATCCCTACATGGATTATGTGCGTTGATTTGGTTCCCATTACTTCCACTATATTTCATTTCTAAATAACAGAATACACTATAATAAGTCATAAAATTATGAAACATAATGTATAAAATCAAAAATACTTAATGTAAATTCAAAATTTTGGTATAACTAATCTCTAAATAATAGGTTTGGTTTATTTGGAAGTATTTATAAAATCATAGGGTTATATTCTATAATATATTTTTACCCAAATATAGATATAAATATTTGTACAAAACGTTCTATAATTCCAAATGTAAAGACCACAACCCAAGTAGCCCAGATCAAATTCCTTACTTTATTACATTAGTATAAGATATATTGAATCTCATCCCAATAGACCAAATAGTTTAGTAATCTTGGAAAACAAGATACATATTTGAAATTCAAATTACATTATAGACATAAAATAAAACAATTATTTTCTTCTAGAACACCATTATTCCCCTTAGAGTAATCCTATATATAAATCACAATAATGTTCATAGAAACATCATGAGAAAAAAACATAAGAAATATATGAGACAAAATTATCATTAATGGTTATTTATAGTGGGAGATTATTGGAATCAATATGCATAAAAAATATGGAAATGTAAATAACTGAACACACTGGTCATTTAATATATAAACATAGAATGAAAAGAATCTATAGATTTTTTTCATAGTGAAAATATCATGATAATAATGACCTAAAACATATTGAAGGCAAAGCTTTATTATTGGATGTTTTATATCTATCACATGATACCACTAACTTCTAGACCTTTCACACAGTGGTTTAAAATGTTTTACAAAGAAAACTTTTATATATCGCTATCTTTTTTATCTCATTAGAACTATTGATGCATCGAGGGGATATATAATGTTAGGCACAACATTTCACTGTACGTAAAAATAATTATTCATATATAAAAATAATAAATATAATTAATTAATCAATAATCCTTATCAAAAAAATCATTATTGAGTAAAATATGTGGATTTAACATTACTTTCCCAGTTGTTCAAATAACATTCAATGTAAACAATATATATAAAAATGGTATAAAATTAAGAAATAAACATATCCCTGACACAATAAATATGTAAATTTGATAAAAATAGAAGTTTTATTGGATTATTATCATAAATAAATAAATGGGGCAGTATGTACACCATTCACAAGAAATAAGTGATTATTAAGGCATGCATCTCATAGTAGTAAGCGTGAGATGAGAAACCCTTACCTCAAGCTTCTCATTAATGTTGTGAACATTAACCTCATGTATAACGGTTTAAATCATGTTATTAATTTATTATAGAACCATATTCATATTTATAATATTCTAGGTGATCCTTTTATAACATCTTATCAATTGTTCATTAATAATATTTCATCATTTTTATTGTTTTGGGTGTTAATTTCATTTTTTCTCATGTATATTTTTTCATGAATGTACCTGTTCTTTTTCAATGGATATTGATAAATTATTTTAAGAATGATATTAATGTTATAAATATCATACTTAATCATTTAATGTAGTTTTAAAACCATTCTTTAATGTTGAAAAATGGAAAATAAATTTTATCGTGTCATGGAGATGATAGGTTGTACATGTTCATGGGTGAAGGGATCATTCCGTTAATGGTGAAAGGGTAATAAATCTTATGGTATATAATCTAAAAAATCAATAAAATGTCATTATTATCCTATATATCAATTATTTCCATGGTGTAATTTTTTTTCATCAACACTTTATTTGGATGGGTATAATGATGTAATTATTGAGTATACAGGATAAAAATGACATGATATTTATTTTTTAAAAATTATATATCATACACTTTATTACCCTATTACAATTAAGGTAATTATACCTTCTCTCATGCATATTTTCAACCTATCATCTCCACAATGTGGTGAGATTCATTTTTCATGTTTAACATTAAATAATAGTAATAAAACAATATTAAATGATTAAGTAATTAAATTTATAACAGTAATATTATTCTTGAAATAATTTATCATTATCCAATTAAAAATAACTAGTATATTCATGACAAAATATACATGACAAAACAAGTCAATTAACTCTTGAAACAATGAAAATGATGAAATATTATTAACGAATAGTTGATATGACGTTATAAAAGGATTATATAAGATATTATAAATATAAATATGGATATAGAATAGATTAATATCATGATTTAAACCATTATATAAAATTTTAAATTACACACCACTAAAGTGAATATTACAGTAATGGTTTCTCGTCTCACTTTTACTACTGTTAGATATATGTCTTAGTCATCATTTATTTCAGGTTAATGTTGTATATACAACCCCATTTTATTATTTATGATCAAAATCCATTGAAAATTATATTTTTATCAAATATACATATTTATTGTATCATGGATATGATTTTTTCTTAATTTTTATACCATTTTAACATATAGTTTTTACATTGAATGTTATTTGAATAACTGGGAAAGTAATGTTAAATCCACATATTTTCCTCAATATAGATATTTTTTTGATAAGTAATATTGATTCATGAATTAAATTTATTATTTTGATATGTGAATAATGATTTTTACATACAGTTAAAGGGGAAACCTGACATTATATATCCCCTCGGTTCATCTATAGGTTTAATGTGACAAACAATTTAACGAAATTTAAATGGTTTCTGTAAATAAAATTTTAAACCATCATGGGGAAGTTCTTGAAGGTATTGGTATCGTGTGATAAATATATGAAATCTAATAATTAATCATGGTCTTCATTATGTTTTCATCCATTATTATCCATGATATTTTCACTATGAAAAAAATATATAAATGCTTTTCATTCTCAGTTTATAGATTAAATGACATGTGTGTTCAATTATTTACTCTTATATATTGTTTCTTATTTTTTATTCAAGTTATATCCCTCTATACTTAACCCTCAATGAGAATTTTATCTCACCCCTTTCTTATGTATTAGTTATCACTAGGTTTCTAATAAGTTTGTTATGATTCATATATAGGGTTACTCTAAGGGGAATAATTGTGATCTAAAAAAATTATTGTACTTTATGTATAAAATGTAAATTTAATTTCAAATATGTATCAAGTTTACCAAGTCTAATAAACAATTTGGGTCATTATTATGATATTTATTGTATTTTATGATAATGTAATAAAGTAAGGCACCGACTATAGGCTACTAGGGTTGGGGTCTTTATAGTTGGTATCATAGGAATTTTAGTAGAAAAGTTTAGAACTATATTTGGGTAAAAATAGATTAGTAAAAAAACCCTATGATTTTTTAAATACTCCCAAATAAACCAAACTTACTATTTAGAGATTAGTTCTAACAAAATATTCAATTTATGTTAAGTAGTTTTGAGATTATACATTATGTTTCTTAATTTTGTGAGATTTAAATCCCATTAAAAATAACAAGTGTTAGATTCGTTTAAAAGTAAATACTTATCAATACCATGATCATCCAACTGGGTAGGTTTTTCCAAATTGAGGTGCCCATGGATTAATTTGAATATGGAAATAAAGTTATGGGTGACCTTAATATTAATAGGTTATCATATTTAGAATTAAATTTTTCTTATAGAGAGCTAAAAAACTCTAGATAATAGGATACAATAGTAATAGATTTTGGATAATTCATATAATGGATTTAAAATTTTTTTGTCCACTTAACTATATAATATTCATATATGGTATAATTGAAATTATGGTCTACCTAAATATTCAATGGATGAGAGAAATTTCATACTAGATAATTACATAGAGAAATATGGTTTTTCTCCAACAAATGGATATGATTAAAATTAAAAGGATTCATCTTTTTATTGGGAGAATATCTTATTAAATTATTTTCAAACATGGTACCCCATAGATAAAATATTATATTATAGATAAATATATCATATAATTTTCAAACATAACATTGATGTTAGTATGAATTTTTTTTAATATTAATAGAATAATTTTTTTAGATTAATATAGAAACTTTTGAGTTGTTCTCAAGAGAGAAGAAATTTCTATATGTTAGTGGAAAACTTTTTTATAAATATACAACAAATAAAGCCACTAAATATGAAAAAGATACTTATTGTAAGAATATAAAATATTCTCTTATCATGTCTTCATTGATACTTATTTCTATGGATCCTGATATTTATATGAAATGTTAGAATTTTAGTTCTTTTAGGATGATAGATAACCTAAAAATTATTTATCAGGAAAAATATATAAATAAGTGAAATGATGTTTCAGAAGAACTCTTTCAGTGTAATATGGACAAGGGAAATGTGTAACAACTCATGTACTCAATAATATTGTGTATATAATTGACATGGAATTATTTTGTTCACTTGTCATGCTTGATCTATCCCCAAACATCATTCAATAATCATTTCTAGAAAGGTTTCAACAATTTATTTTTAATTAAAACAATAATGACTTAAACAAAAGATTATTCATTATTCTCAACATATTTTGGATTAATGAGAAATACATAGGAGTTTTAAGATCAAGTTAAATGAATATAGTATAAGAAGGAATGTGGGATGGTTTTTCTATAAAGATATAATATAGGTCATGGATAGTTCACACCAACTTTTAAACTAAAACAGGATCTTATAAATAAGGATAGTGTTTTAAATATGAACAAAATAGTAAATTGGTTAAATTAATGCTTATAATAACTATATGGGTTCATGAAACACTATGGAGATCCCATTTTTGGTATTAATGCTATATAATTAAATTACTCTATATTCAAGTCTATATGACACCGATTTTAAATTCTACAAATCTTTAAAATATGTTTTTCAGTTCAAAACTAAAGTAGGGTTAACAGTTATATTTTGAATTATGAATTCATGTGATGGAGAAAGGTATACTACATTAATGAGGTGGACATGGTGAATTTTTTTCAATGATCTATAAGATGTGTAATTTCATTTTATTTCTCTTAAATGATAATAGAGTTGTTATTGTAAACTATGGTTATTATCAATAGATTAAATGATGATTTTAATACACATGGTTCATAATTGTATCCAATTATATAACATATTTGAAAAATTTATAAGGATAAATATGTATTATAAAGGATAAAATAGTTCATTCATGAATGCTATTAAAATATGAGGGAAATATTTCAGGCCCCTCTTCAGTGGCATATTTAAAAGAATAAAATATGGTTTTTATAATATTTCTATAAATACAATGAATTTAATATATGATATGGTTATTAATATTATATTTTTAAAATATTCCCTCAAATAAAATTACATGTATTTCCTAACCTAAAGTATTTTGTGTCTTAAAAATATATTTTTGTTGAAAATGTAGTTTATAATACGTTAGTGGGAGAATGTTTGGACTTAAAAAAGTTTAAAGAGTAACAAATAAATGATTATAACAATAAATTCAAAGTGAATGGACCATTATATCCATAAGTATTTTAATATGCATCAATAAATAATGATTTAATTTATGTAGGTAAATTTAAAAATTGTTAAAAAATGATCTCATGGAAGTGTTAAAAAAATTAAAAGTTCTAAGATGATGATTGTGATATTAGAAGAAGTCTGAAGTATAAAAAATAAGTAATTAAGATCATAAAATTGGATGTTTTGAAGTAAAAAAGTTTGAATATTAGGTTCAAAGAGTTAAAAATGATGATTATAAATCATAATACTACCATTATATAAATAATAATTATTTATATATAACACATTAAAGAGTATCATTGGAGGATTTATCAGATGGTCACATATATATGTGGAAAGAATTATATAGATATGTAATTAGTGTAATAAAACCCTAAAAATAATAAAAATAATGACTCTTTAGAAGTTTTTCATATGGTATATAATTATAGGGGTTATTAATTATAGTTTTGTTCATATTTATAAATGAGTTTGAAAATAAAATGTATCATATTATATAAAAGGAAATATTTACTCTACAATATTTTTATCTCGGATGAATGTATTTAAGGGATTAAAAGATAATAGACCTCCAAAAGTATAACATTGAGTTATCACTAATAAATGGTCATCCAAAAGTATTATAGGATGTGATTCGAAAGACCCAATACCTATACCCCTATAAAATATCTTACAGTATATATTTCGTATACCACTAGTGCATGTTTATTATTGGTCCTTGCACCTATGATTTCAAATATAGTTATCATATATACCATAATAATTTACATCATTATTATGTTATCCATGAGGATAATATAATTATGAGGTTGTTATATATGTTTAAAATCATGTCATTAGTTGAGGTTTAACAAATATAAGATTTATCATATATTATAAAGAGTATTCCATATTGGACCTTGATTAATATAGAATGAGTAAGTGTATATCCTTACCAAGATAATGTATATGTGATATTATTTTCTATTTAGGTAAGGTTCATGTGATTTTCTCACCCATATGGGTGACTTTCACGTGATGTGTTTATCCATTTTGTTGATTTATACTTGGTGAATTGAGAATGTATTAGTAGTATATATGAGATTGACATACTCCATGACTCAAGGTAACTTGATGTCTTTATAAATGAGATTATATGATTATAAATACATGTATAAGATATTTTTGGTGGAGACAGGTATAGAGATACATATGTGAGATGAACCACGCATACCATATATACAAAATAAATCAATTTACATGAATATACCTTACATATCATAACATATCACAACCCATAACCCAAATTTTTAGTATTTTTGGAGACTATATACATAATAAACTTATTTTACAACCATTCCTGAACATCTCCTACCAATATTATTCACATTGATACCCTTATAAACATATTATATGTAATATCTTTCTACATAACATTAGGAAAGAAGCATAAGAAAGGCTGAGCTCAAATGCCCAGTAAGGGTAAACATGAAGGATGTCAATTGAATAAAATAAGTGAGCATAAGATGATCATATTATTATGAGAAAAAATCATGGATATAACATAATATAATCATACCCAATAAATAATATATCATAAAACAAGATTCCAGTCATATGGATTTTCACATAGCATAAGACATGAGTCATAGGAGTATGAAAACATGATTCAATAATAACAATCCATTAGAAAATAACATTAGTTTTTTTCATAACATAATAATTTATCACCAAAATAATCATGTAAATAATAAAATATATCAATTATAAACGCCATGACATTCATACAATAATAGACTAAGTTGACCAACTGCTCATAACATAGTATAATTAGGCTAACCATGGACATCCATTAATATAGTGACTTGGGATAACTACCCTTATCCCATCCTGATATGATGAGATATAAAACATAAACCAATGAATTATAGTATTATAATAGACCTATCCATTAGAAAAATATAAACTATACATATTTTTGTCAAAAGAACTTGAAAAAATCCATTATTCCATCATAACTTCATTATAACATGAGAAGGAAACAGGTTTCATAATGATTTACAAAAAATTATCACATGACATATAGAGGAATAAATTTTTTGGAATCATTATATCATATCTCTTTTTAATAATAACAAACATTTAAGTTTGTCTAAATAGATAAAAATTCTTTTTTAAGGATATTTGAATTTTTTTTGGAAAAATAAGAATTAATATCTCTTACTTTTGATAAATATATATTTTAAAATAATATTATATTATAAAAAATGGTAATTGAATTTACTTTGAAAGACCAATACAAATTATAAGTGAATATTCTGAAATAAAAATGATAAAGATGATTGGAAAAGGAATTTGTGTAGAAAATGTTAACAAGGAATATTCTTTTCAGGCTTTTGTAAGTAGAGTCAAAGTGTAAGTCCCTAACCCTAGTTACCCAAAGTCGGTGAATTATTACATAAAATTGGAATGATCACAATATATCAAGTCCTGAAATACCGATAAGTTTATTATCCTTGGAAGTACTAGATACAAACATAAGTTTCACATTACATTTATGAAATGAAAAAAACCACAACATTGTGTCTTCTTTGAACACACTAAAACCCCTTAGCCTATCCCTATAATTCATTGGTAATATAATTCTTTGAATCCTAGTTAAAATAAAAGATAAGAAAGTGGTGATCTTAGATGCTCTGTAAGGATATCAATATAACAGTAACTATCATATATAAGCATAAACTTTTAACGCAATGTATAAGACTAAAACACAAGCCTTTTAAACTTAAACATATTCATAATATGGAAAATATAAATCAAATAATGTCACATAATTATTCATGTGGATATTCTACTAGTCAAATAATCACATGTAATAGCAATAACTAATCTCATAATAATGGAATGCCTAATATTGGACATCTTAACCACAAATTCCAGGCCTCATTCCAAGACCCTAAAAATTAATTTTTTTCAAGGCCTTGCGTTGAGACACTATTTTGTCTCATGATACCTACCGATGCATCGAGGGGCTATATAGGGGCCCACCTTTCACTTACTACCTCCAAATAATTACTTTTTTGAAAAGGTAGAAACATAACATAAACATTCATATTAAAACTAACATATGAAATGTTAATACTTTAACCATAAATCATGAATGGTATAAAAGTAGTACATCCACAGTAAAATGTATCACAAAACCTTCAATACAATATGGAATATTGTATCATAATAATTCAACTTCAGATAAGCCTAAAATCCAACAAAGGATGTTAACATAGATGGAATCTATCCGAAAACTTTTTGAGTGAAATATCTCTTACTACTTTGACATCATTTAAAAGTAAAGAAACAATTTATTATAATAATAATATTATAATAATTCAAGGGATGATTCTAAGGTTTTATAATGGTGGAAAATAGCCTCACCCACCGTATACATTAAAAAACATTTTTCCATAATTTTGTTGAAAAGGTCAAAAAGGACCTTGTTTGGAAAAAGACGTAAAGATTCCTTTTAAAAAGTTAAAAAAATTTAAAAAATGATATAAATGTCTTTTACCCATATTCTGAAAAATAGTAAAAAAATTAAATACATTTTCAAGAAACACGTATGTGGATGATAAATAAGTCATGGTAGATACTTATGTACAAACAACCTCAGATAATAAAGAGATTGAAAATTTAACCTTCACCTTGTACTTTTCATTAGTCGAGGGTAAGTTAACCTCATTTTAATAGTTAAATAATTTTTATTAAATTATAAAATAACCACATACATAAATAACAAATCAAATATGATCCATTAATATTGCTTTGTTAATAATATTTCAGTAGTATCATTATTTCAGGTGTTAACCGATTCGTTTTACTTTTTATGTTTTATTACATAGGTCATGTTTGTTATGGATAGGATGTATTTTATTCATATCCATAATGATATTAATTTCTTAAACAATACTTTTTTAATCATCAAATGAACATTATTCTAGAAGGGTTACGATGGGGAATGAAATCTCATCGTGTCGTGGAGACGGTAAGCCGTAAGTACGCAAGAGTGACAATATCATTCTATTTATGGTGAAATTGTTTGTAATTGGATGGTATATTATATATAAAGAATAATTAACATGTTATATTTATTATTAAAATCAATTATACTCATTATTATACCCATCCAAATGATGAAGTGTTGAATAACAAAATACTCCACAATGTGGAGACGGTAAGTCGTACGTACGCACGTATGATGACATTGTCATTCATAGGATGGATATAATAATGAATTTGGTTTTACTCTATTTATAATAAAATAAAAATATGTATAATTTACTAGGGTTATTATTTTTGTATGGAAACAACAATTAAAGAGTAAGTGGATGAATAAAAGATCTTTGAAAGAGGTGAAGAAATAATTACCTCTTCTTTGGGTGCTTCCTTTTGATTTGAACAAAAGGTCTCATTACGTTTTCTTTATGACAAATTAAGTAATATATGTTTAATTTAGTGAATTTGGGATAATATTTGAGCAGGTTTCAACCTATCCAAATGGATTGGGAGGTGTGAATTTATGATAAGTAAAGTACTCTTTTATAAGAGAGGTGAGTGCACTTTAGGAAGATCTTGAAATAATAACTTATTATAAAATAATTTTCGGTTTATAATTTCTTAAAATGGATTTATTTCTTTTATAAGGTGGTTATGGGTCTAAATAATCTCAACCAATTGGTTTTATAAAATTTTAGGTCACCATATTAACCTTTTATTTTCTATTTAACTCTTTGTTAAATAGTTTAACTCACACGATGTCCTCTTGTATTCTTACACTATATGGTTATTAAACATATTATAAAATTAAAAGAGAACCTCAACTAGTTCATTAATTGAATATATACCATTATTTAATTCCTTTCTCAAAATCATAAATTTTAAGAATACTATTTCATTTTATAAAATAGTATTTTTTTTTTAAAACTAATTTATACCAATTTTGACACTATTTAGTATTTGGTTTTTTTGAAGTCATAAAAACATGATTACATAAAAAACAATACATTTAATAAACCCTAACATTTCATATTCACCAAGAAAATTCGTGTATGGAATAAAAAGTTTCAATTTAAATTTATTTTAATATTCATAATATCAATTATTTTAATCCTTCCTTAATAAGGTAATTACTACATCATCATTGTGTCAGAAATTAATTTTATTATATTATGTATAAAATTTATAAATCAAATACCATGATGTAGGAAATATTTTTATATATCTAATGAATATTTATAGTTTAATTTATCTTATGTATAACCCTATATTAAAAATGGTTTATTTATTAAAATTTGAATTTAATACTTTTAACTGATCTTTAAATAGAATATAATAAATGTCCTAATTAAATCCATGTGGATCAAAAAGGATTATACTTTTGTCCTAAGGTTTATTTTGGTTGAAAAACAATTATTAAAAGAATTAGGAAAAGTTTTAGGGTAATTATAATATCATTTTTACCTTTAATTACCCTATTTACTTTTAACTATGGTAAATAAAATTCTAATGTTACTATTCACCAAAAATTATTTTCATCTTATTGAACCATATTTTACTTACTGATGAAAACTGTGTCCGGTAGATATTTTAAATTTGATTAAAAAAAGTAGTAAAATTGTATTTTATGCAAATTTTCAAATTTTCCTAGAATTTGGGTAAAAGACGTTAAAATGTTCAATAAAATTTTATATGTCTAATCTTATTATAAAATGACTCCAATTAATTGCATTAGATTTATATAAGTGTTATTTATATATTTTTAATTTAAAATAAATTTAAATTTAAAAATAATTAATTAAATAAAATGTCTGTTTTAAACAATAACGTAGTGTTTTTTACTATCTATCAAAAATTTAAATTTTTCAGAAAAATACCAAAAAGTCCCCTTAAGTTAATTTTGATATTTGGAATCCAAAAACGAAGACCATTTTAAAAAATAAAATTTATAAAATTTCAAAAAAAGTGTGTATTACTATTCATAATTTCTTTTTAAAAGGATAGTTTGATTGTTTGTGGTGTGCTACAACTTGGAGAAACGTACATCGCAATATATTGCATTATTCAAAGAGAAGTGTACCATGGAATCATGGGGTGTTACATTCTTCCCTCCTTCAAATAATGTTTTCCACAAAATTTCTAGGATATTACTACATTAAAATATCGGGTGGTTCTTCATCATAAGTTCTCAGGTTCCCACGTTGAATCTCCCATTTTATGATTTTTTTTTTAAGAAATTTTACCAGATGAGTTGTCTAGTTTCTCAACACTTGTTCTATGGTATCAAAAATCTTGATTGGCTCTTCACAATAAGGCATATCAGGATTTCGTTTTATTTCTTCATAGGTGAGTACATACATTGGGTCTAGCAAATATTTTCTCAATAGTGACATACAGAATACATCATGAACTTTGGAGAGACATGGCGGTATTTCCAAACGGTAAGCTACAACTCCAATTCATTCTAGAATTTTGAAAGGTGAGATATACCAGTGACTTAATTTAGCCTTCCTATTTAATCATATAACACCCTTACATAGAGATATCTTCATGAAAAAATGATCACCTGCTTAAAATTACAAATCCTTTTTTCAGTTATCAGTATAACTCTTTTTCATACTTTGAGCTTCTTTGATGTGTGTTTAGATAATAATCACCTTTCCCATTTTTTCCACAACAAGTTCTGGTCCTATGAGTTTTCTTTCACCAACATTATCCCAACAATTTGTTTTGTGACATCTCTTTCCATATAATGCTTCATATGGTTCCATATGAATACTTGAATGGAAACTATTGTTATTGAAAAATTATACCAAAGGTAAATACTGATCACACATACCTTTAAAGTCATGTGAGTAAGATCCCAACATTCATTCTGAGGTTTGAATATTCTATTCTTATTTTCCATCAGTTTGAGGATGGTAGGCAGTGCTCAACGGATGTTCAGTATCTAGGGATTTCTGAATACTTTTCCAGAATCTTGACGTAAAATAAGGATCACTATCAGAAACAATCAATAGAGGTACACCAGGAAGTCTAACAACTTCATTAATATATAGTATTGCTAAACATTCAAGTGGTAAATCTTCTCTTATAACGAGATAATGTACTAACTTGGTAAGGCAATCAACAATGACCCATATTGTATTATTCAAACTAGGAGTCCTTGGTAGCCTCATAATAAATTCCATTGTAATATCATCCCATTTCTACTCATGTATGGGGAGTGGTTTCATGACTTCTCAAGGATTTTGTCTTTCAGCCTTTACCTGTTGACAAACGATACATATTGACACAAAATCAGCCATATCCCTCTTCATGTTGTACCACAAAAAATGTTCCTTCAAATCTTTATACATATTAGTGCTACCAGGGTGTATAGAGAAATTGTAGCTATGAGCATCATCTAACAATTCCATTTTTATATCAGGTATATCAGGAACACAAATCCTCTTCCCAAATTTCCAAATTCCATCTTCATATATGAAGTCAATCAATCTCTCATCATTCATAGCTTTAGTTTTCTTTTGAAACTACTCATCATCAGTCTAAGAACTTTTTATCCTTTCTAGTAAAGATGTATTGGAACCATTAGAAAATGTAACTTTGTTTAACCTTCCATGATTATTCCCATGTCAATATTTACTAAATCCATGAACATAGGATCCCTTTAAACTCTCATATTGTTTATAAATCAATGATCCTTTCTTCTCAAATTATACTCCAACTTATTTTCCTTCCTCAGGTGTTAGTTTATAGCACAATAATAATCCTTGATTAGTTTTATTCATCTCTTTTCCCTCATGTTGACTTCTTTCTGTGAGAAAATATACTTCAAATTCTTGGGATGAGTATATATCTCACATTTTTCACCATAGATATAGTGTCTCTATATCATTAGAGAAATTATTGCAGCTGCCAACTCAATATCATGATTATGATAGTTTTGTTCATTAATTTTTATCTATCATGATGCATATAAAATAACTCTATCATTCTGCACAATGACACAACCATGTCCTTTCTTTGATGCATCATTATAAATAACAAACCCATCATTCCCCGATGCTAGAGTCAAGATAATATCATTGAATAAAATTACTTTCAATTATTCAAATCATTCTTCACACACTTTATCCCAAAAAATTCATCCTCTTTACACGTGATATTTGTTAATGGGTTAGCCAATCAGGCAAAATTCTTGATTAAATGACAATAATAACCTACTAAACTAATAAAATTGTGTACCTCAGTTCTAGTCATTGGTATTTTCCATTCTAGGAATTCCATCAATAGAGATTCAATCCTTGGAGACAATATGTCCAAGAAAAGAAATCTCCTGAAGCCATAATTCACACTTGAAAAACTTCCCATATAATTAATTTCTTCTAAGAGTCTTTAGAATAGTTATCAAGTGATTTTGATGATCAATGTAACTTTTAGAGTATACAAAGATATCGTCAATAAATACCACTAAAAATTCAACAAGATACTCCTTGAAAACTCTATTCGTTAGATCCATGAAAAGAAGGTGTGCATTATTCAACCTAAAGGGAATTCCTGTAAACTCGTAATTCCCATACCTGGTATGAAATGTTGTATTTGGAATTTATTCCTCTTTTATGCACAATTGATGATATCCAGATCAAAATTTAATCTTTGAAAAATATTGTGCTCCATGAAGTTGATCAACTAAATAATCAATGCGAGGTATGGGATACTTTTTATTTATTGTTATAGCATTGATCTCCCTGTAGTCAATGCACATCCTCATAGACCCATCTTTCTTATTAACAAAAAGAATAGGGGATCCCCGTGGAGAAACACCAGGTTGAGTAAATCCTTTATTAATAAATTCCTCTAGTTTTTTTAGTTACACTAATTCCAAAGTTCCCATTCTATAAGGGGTCTTCGATATGGGCCTTGAACTAGGAATTAAGTCAATGGAAAACTCAATTCCTTGTTTTGGAGGATGTCCAGGTAAATCCTCTGAAAACACATCAATAAATTCTTGAACAATAAGTACATCTTTCATTTGAACATTAATTTCCTCACCCATAGTTATTTCACTATCTTAATCTCCAATAATTGAATTTAGTAGAGCTACTGGGGGTGGATCTAGATGAGAATCAAATGGTGATGTTTCTACTCTAAAGATAAGGGATTCCTTATCATCATTAAAAATTATGACCTCTTTCTTCTTACAATAAAATTTTGCATCATGATTATAAATCCAATCTATATCAAAGATTATATCAAATTAAATC
Source organism: Viscum album (assembly GCA_963277665.1). NCBI lineage: Eukaryota > Viridiplantae > Streptophyta > Magnoliopsida > Santalales > Viscaceae > Viscum > Viscum album. Next base: position 267,866,145 of record OY728142.1, on the reverse strand, counting down.
ATGGGTATAACAATAATATTAGTATATAAAGCATGTTTATATGCCATAACATTAAATTATTGACAAAACATTGTTGTTATGATACATCCCTTAGAAGTTTTGACAGACAACTCCTTGATAATTAAAATTGGAAATATATAATTTTCTTAGAAAATTATGAATTTATGAAATAATGTGATGATATAGAATCAAATAAAGAATTGTCTAATTTTGAGGAAATGATTAAAGTACCTGCCACCACGTCATTCGGAGGTTCAACCTCAAAAGATGATATCGCATAAGATTGTCCTTTCTCCCTTGGCCTTTCTTATTATAATTTTCCTTGACGTTTAGTAAATTCATTTTCATAATTCCCCATCTCTGTACAATTGTAGCATTAAACATTGACAACCTCTTTCTTCCCCTTGGAATCACGAGATTGGTGGCCTTTTTATCAACACATATAACGAAATCATGTTTCCTTTAAGCATGTACTAGGATGTTTCTTCCCACAATTATTGTAGGATGGAAATTCAACTTTTTCCTTCTTCCATTTATTTTCTTTTCTAGAATTTTCAGTATATCTCTTCCTCTCTTGCTTCACTTTAAAGCCATAATACATAGAGAATTCATTTTCTTTCTTGATAGCCCATTAGATTTTATCTTCGTACTATGAGAAGGATTGTGAGACTAATTATTTATTGAGAAATGATTTCAACCCATCACAGAATCGATAAATCTTACCTATTGTGTTATGTATATAATCTATAGCATGCATTGCTAACCATGTAATGTTAGCCTCATACTTTGCAAAATTCACATCCTCCTTTTACCTCAGACTCAGAAATTTCCTTTTTATATCCACTCGATGTTCCTGAGGAATGTATTTTTTTGTGAAAAGATATTTAAAATCCCTCCATTCCATATTAGATACTTCTTCATCCTCCTTGGTGTTTTGAATTACTGGCCACCATTGATCTCCATCTCCTGTTAGGCGATAATCTACCACGACAAATATTTCTCATTCGCTAATCCCCAAAGCATTAAATATTTTCTCTAAATAACTTATCCATTTCTTTTCTGCAAATGGATTTGTAGACCCATTGAATCTTGGTGGTTTTTTTCCTCATAAGGAATTATAACATTTATCCTTCGTGTCGTGGATCGGGGTGCTCTATATGGGTAAGTTTATTATTCATTACCTGAGTGATTTGTCCCAATATGGTTATAATCTGTTCAGCACCGGTTGAATCTCCATATCCACTATAATTATCTTGAGTAGGAGAGAAATCCCTACACGGATTACATTCATTTATAATGTTTTCATTCCTTCCACTATGCTCCATTTATAAACAATGGCATACAATAGGTTAGTTTATGAATCGTAATGAATAATTCCAAACTTCTAAAATACCTATCATAAATTGAACAATTTATGAATATATTCCATAATCATAAAAAAAATATTTGGGTAAGTATTTATTAATAAATCCTCCATAATGGTTTGTAAATAAAATGTGAGTTATCTTAAGAATATCCCTCGGGACTGTCAAACCAGGTCCGTAGTAAGGCTCGTTGTCATATACCAGGATACCCAAGGTCAAGCATGAAACTCCTTTTCAAAGTTTTAACTCTTATGTACATTTGTGATAGAACCAAATCCACTTGTTGTATCCATATGGGGATGTATTTCATGGAAAAACTACAAAATATCTACATTACCAAAAAAAATTGGATGTTCTTCTATACTAATCCTCAATGTCTATCTTAGGGTACTGTTCGGTAATCATAGTTTTTCAAAATATAGTTTCCAAGGTTTGTACTAAACTTCCTCTGATACCAACTGTAATGCCCTGCCCTAGTTTCCCAGATTTTGTGCATTATTTCAGAACATTTTCATGATCACAATAGATCATGTCCCGACATACCAATAAGGTTAATAGAATTGGAAGTACTTGATACATACATGAGTTTTACATTACATTTTTGAAATGAATAAAAACAACAACATTGTGTATCCTTTGAACACATTCATATCCTATATCCTATCCCTAGAGGTCATTCATAATATACTTCTTCTCATCCTGGAAAAATAAAACATAATAAAGGGGTGAGCTCAGATGCTCAATCAGGATATCAATATAGCGAAAACTATCATAAACAAGCATTAAAATTTAACACAATGTATAAGACTAAAACACAAGACTTATAAATATAAATGTTACACCCAAAGCATCCATGTTAATTTTCCCTTTGAATAATGCAGTAGCTTGTGTTGTACGCAATATGGAGTTTTAACACACCACAACCAATTAAACTAGCCATTATGAATAGTTATACCCACTTTTTGAAATTTTATAAATTTTGTTTTTCAAAATTGAATTCATTTTCGAATTTTAAATATCAAAATTATCTTAGAATGAATTTTTTTTATTTTTCTAAAAACTTTAAATTTTGGATGAATAGTGAAAAAACACTTCATTATTGTTTAAAATTGACTTTTTATTTAAGTAATTAGTTATTTTAATTTAATTTATTTTAGGTAAAAATAGATAAATAATACCTATATTTATTAAATTTATTTCATTGGAGTCGTTTTATTATAATTTTAGATAAATAAAATTTTATTGAACTTTTTACCATCTTTTACCCACCTTCTAGGAGTATTTGAAAATTTGAATTAAATATAATTTTACCACTTCTGTGAGTTGAATTTCAAAAATCTGAGAGACATACTTGACATTAGTAAGTAAAATTTGGTTCAATAAGATGAAAATATTATTTAGTGAATAGTAACTTTTGACTTTTATTTACCACGGTTAAAAGTAAATATCGTAATTAAGGGTAAAAATGATATTATAATTACCCTAACACTAGTCATAATTCTACTAGATAACTGTAATTCGACCAAAAACAACCTTAAAAATAAAGTATTATCCACTTTGGTCCAGTTGGATTAGATTTGGACATTTATTGTTATTTTATTTAAAGAAGATTTAAAAGATTTAAATTCAATGTTTAAAAACTAAAACACTTTTAATACAGGGTTACACACAATATAAATTCTACTATAAATATTAATTAGAAATATAAAATTATTTCCTACATAATTTTATATTATTTATAATTTTTAGACATTAAATAATTTAATTTATTTATGACACAATGATGATGCAGCAAATACCTTAATAATGAATATTAAAATAATTGATATTATAAATATCCAAATAAATGTAAATTGTGACTTATAATGAATTATACTAATTTTATAGGTTAATATAAAATTTTGGGGTTTATTAAATTAATTTAATTCGAATTGATAATGTTTTTATGGCTTTAAAAAAATAGTAAAAAGTGTCAAAATTGACATAATTGGGTTTCTAAAAACAAATACTTTATTATTAATTGATATAATACTTTTACAAATCTAAGGTTCAGCCAAAGGACTTAGATAAGATTATATATATTAGTACATAGCCACTTGGGGTTCTCTTTTCTTTTTATTGTATGTTTATTAAACATATAATATAAAAATACAATGAGAAATGGTAAATGTCAAACTATTAAGCAAAGAGTTAAATCTAAAAGATAAGGTTAATATGGTGACCAAAACCTATCTAAAATCTATTGGTCAAAAGTTTTTCAACCCATCCCTACATTTTCCTCTAAATAAATAATTTTTTGCCATTATAAACCGAAAATAATTTTATTATAAAATAATATTTCAATCTTTTCCTAAAGTGACCCTCACCTCTCTTATAAATGGGTACTTCCCCTTATCTTAATTTCACACCTCCATATCCATTTGTATCGGCCAACCCCTAACCAAATATCCTATAAACTATTATATCTATAACCTAAATGCTTTACTTTGATCAAAAATCCAACCTATGGAGCCCTTTTGATCAACTCAAAAGAAAAAACTCGATGAAGAGGTAATAATTTCACCACACTTATCAAGTTCTTTTCTTCTTCCACTTCAAATTTATTTGTTGTTTCCATACCAAAAAAATAACTCCAATACCTTGTACATAATTTTATGTTATTATAAATATGTTACAACAATATCCGTTATTCTATTCATCCTATAAATGACAAAGTCACCATTTGTGCGTATGTACGACTTACCGTCTCCATGTCGTGGTGAAGTTTGTTATTCAAACACTTCATTAGTTGGATGGGTATAATAATGAGTATAACTAATGTAATTTATAAATATAACATTTTAATGATTTTTTATATATTATATACCATCCATTTACATAATATTTCCCCATCAATATAATGATATTTTTTCTTGTGCGCACGTACGGATTACTATCTCCATGAATGCAATGAGATTCATTCCCCATCTTAATAATTCAAGAATAATTTTCATTTTATGATTGAAAATAATATATATGACCATAATATAATTATGTATATAAATAAAATAAATCATATCCATAAAAAACATGGCTTACATAACCAATCATATAAAGGAAAACTAATCAGTTAACACCTGAAATTAGGATACTACTAAAATATTATTAACAAAGTGATATTAGAAGATCATATATGATATCATATTTATGTATATGCCTCTTTTATAATTTAATAATAATGATTTCACTATTATATATGAGGTTAAAATAACCTTGACTAAGAAAAAGTACCAGGTAAGGGATAATTCTACTATCTCTTTACTTATCTGAGGTTGTTAATATGTAAATATCTACTGGGACCTATTTATCATCCACATCCGTGTTTACATAAAAATGTAATTGAAAAAAAATTAATATTTAATAGACAATGTTTTAAAGAATTTTATACCCTTATTTGACCACATATGTTTTGAAAGGAATCTTTCTGTCATTTTCTAAACAAGGTACATTATGACCTTCTCGAAAAAATTAAGTTAAGAATGTTTTATTTTCACTTATACCGCGGGTGCAACAATTTTCCATCATTATAACATCGTCGAAGCTTCTCATACAAGCTTATAAGAATATTTTCAAAATAAATTTTTTCTTTTATAATTTTATGACTTTTAAATAATTTCAAAATAGAAAGAGATATTTCTCTACCAAAATTTTTGATTTCATCTATGTCAATATCCTTTGATGAATTTTAAGCTTGTCTGAAGTACATTGTTATGATACAAATCTTCCATATTGTATTGAAGATTTTGTGATATGTTTGACTATGGATTTTTTATTTTTACACCATTCATGGTTTATGGATAAAGTATTTACAATTCGTATGTTATTTTTAATAAAAAAATTATGTTATGTTTAAACCTTTTCATATAAGTAATGCATTGGACTTAGTAACTGATGGGTGGATCCCACTATAGCTCCTCGATGCATTAGTAGGTCTCATGAGACAAACTAGATTCTTTGAACAAGGCCTCGAAAAAATCTTATTTGTAGTCTGGGCACAGGGCCTTGACTATGTGATTATGATGTCTGGCATTATGCATTCCAACATTATAAAATTGGTTTTTGATATTACATGTGATTATTCAATTAGAAGAATATCAATGTGAATAAGTAAATGGAATTATTTGATTTATCGTTTACATATTATGATGAAGTTTATGTTTAGAAGGCTTGTGTTTTAGTCTTATAAATTTCCTTAAATGTTTATGGTTATTCTTGAAATGTTTCTCCATATTGTTGTCCTTACTGAGCATCTGAGCTCACCCCTTTTTATGTTTTATTTTTTCCCAATATGAGAAGAAGTATATTATGACTGGCTTGCAGGGATAGTATAAGGAATGAATGCCGTCAATGGAGACAATTTTGTTGTTGTTTTTCATTTTATAATGTAATCTAAAACTTATGAATGTATCTAGTACATCCAAGTCTACTAAACTAATCAGTCTTTCGGGATTTTCATCCCTTGTGATCTTGCCAATTTTATGTAATAATGCACCGAATCTGGATAATTGGGGTTGAGGAGTTATATTAAATAGCAACATAATATGGAAAGGATGAATCAAATAATTCCATTTACTTATTCACATGGACATTATATAAGTCGAATAATCACATGTAATATAAAAATCTAATCCCATAATGATGGAATCCATAATGTCGGACATCTTAACCACAAAGTCAGGGCCTCATGCCAAAACCCTAAAAATAAATTTTGTCATGGCCTTGTGCCAAGACACTAGTTTTCCTCATAAACCTACGGATGCATCAAGGGGATATAGAGGGCCCCTCCCTTCACTTACTATGTCCAAATAATTCCTCATATGATAAGGTTGAAACATAAAATAAACATTCTTATTAAAAAAACCATACGAAATGTTAATACTTTAACTATAAACCATGAATGGTATAAAAATATCCCATCCACAGATTAACATATCAAAAAACCTTCAATAAAATATAGAATATTGTATCATAATAAATCAACTTCAAAAAAGTGTAAAATCCAACAAAGGATGTTGACATAGATGAAATCATGGTAAAGCAAATTGAGTGAAATATCTCTTTCTACTATTAAATCATTTAAAAGTAAAGAAAACATTTATTTTCAAAATATTCATATAATCTTTTAAGTTAATCTTATAAGGTGTTATAATGGCAGAAAATAACTCCACTCACCTTTAAGTTAAAAAACATTCTTTCCTTTATTTTGTCAAAAAGGTCATAAAGAACCTTATTTGAAAAATGATGGAATGATCCCTTCAAAAACATTTTATAAAAAGTAAAAAAAGTGTATAAATGACATTAAACTATATTATATGAAATATTAAAAATTATTTGAATTACATTTTTAAGAAACACGGATTTGGATGATAATGAAGTCCTAGTACATACTTACATATAAAGAACCTTAGATAAAAAAAGAGATTGTAAAATTAACCCTTACTTTGTACTTTTCCTTATTTGAGGGTATCTTAACCTCCTTTATAATTGTCAAATAATTGTTATTAAATTATAAAATAACCACATACATAAATATTATATCAAATATTATCCTCTAATATTTATTCGTTGATAATATTTCTGTAGTATCATTATTTTGAGTGTTAACCGATTTGTTTTACTTTATATGTATTATTTTGTAAGTCATGTTTTTTATGTATATAATTTATATGATTCATATAAAATATTATATTAAGTTATTAAACATTATTTATTTAATCATAAAATGAACATTATTCTTGAATGGTTACGATGGGTAATGAAATCTCATCACTTCGTGGACACGGTAAGTCGTGCGTACGCATGAGCAGCAATATCATTCTATTGATGGAAAAGTAGTTAGTAATTGGATGGTATATTATATATGAATAATATTTAACATGTTATATTTATTATTTACATAAAGTATACTAATTAATACACCCATCCAAATAATGAAGTGTTGAATAACAAACTACACCACGGTGTGGAGACGGTAAGCCATACGTAAGAACATATGGTGACATTATCATTCATAGGATGGATAGAATAATGAATTTGGTTGTACAATATTATAATAACAACACAGTATGTATAAGGTACTAGATTTATTATTTTGTTATGTAAAGAACAAATAAAGATGATGCATAAGAAGAAAAGAACATCAAAAAAGTTGATGAAATAATTACCTATTCATTGGGTGCTTCCATTTTATTTCAAAAAACGGGCTCCTTAGGTTGGATTTAAGATCAATTTAAGGCCTCAAAGTTTAATTTAGGTTTTTTTAAATTATATTTGAGCTGTTTTTGGCTGATCCAAAGGGATTTAGAGGTGTGAATTTGAGAAAAAGGAAGTATCCTTCTATAAGAGAGGTGAGGGGCACTTTTGGAAGAGCTTGAAATATTAAATTATTATAAAAAAAATTCAATTTCTAATAGCTAAAAATGGATTTATTTCAAATCTAATGTGGGTATGGGTTTTAATACTATCAACAAATAGGTTTTAGACAATTTTAGGTCACTATAATAACCATATGTTTTATATTTGACTATTGGTTACATAGTTTAACACTTATCATGTCTTCTTGTATTCTTAGCCTATATGGTTAATAAACATACTATAAAATTTCATGAGAACCTAAAGTGGTTAATTAATGACATATATAACATTATTTAAGACATTTTTCTGAAGATTATATTTTTAGGAATATTATATCACTTAATAAAATAGTATTTGTTTTAAAAACTCAGATTTGTCAATTTTGAAACTATATAGTATTAGGTTTGTGTGGAAGTCATTAGAACTTGATTACTTCAAAAAAAATTACATTTAATGAAACCTAACATGTCATATTCACCTATAAAATTAGTTTATTTCATAAAAAGTTTCAATTTAAATTTATTTTAATATTTATCATATCAACTATTTTAATCTTTCATTAATAAGGTAATTATTGCATCATCATTGTGTCATTAATAAATTTATTTATTTAATGTCTAAATATTATAAATAAAATACCATGATGTAAGAAATATTTTTATTTTTATAATGAATATTTATGGTCTAATTTATCTAATGTATAATTCTATATTAAAAATGGATTAGTTATTAAAATTTGAATTTAAATATTTTAACTCTACTTTAAATAAAATATAATAAATGTCCTAATCTAATCCAAGTAAATCAAAAAGGATCATATTTTTGACTTAAGGTATATTTTGGTCTAAAAACACGTATCCAATAGAATTAAAACAAGTGTATGGTAATTATAATATCATTTTACATTTAATTTCCCTATTTACTTTTAATCGTGGTAAATAAAATTTAAAAGTTATTATTCACCAAAAAAATATTTCCGCCCTATTGGACCACATTTTACAAATGATGAAAACTATGACTCTTATATTTTTGAAATTCAATTCACAGAAGTGGTAAAATTATGTTTTATACAAATTACAAAATTTTGATAGAAGGTGGGTAAAAGACGTTAAAAACATCAAAACAATTTTATATGTCAAATCTTATTATAAAATGACTCCAATGAATTAAATTGGATTAATATAATTATTATGTATCTATTTTGAATTTAAAATAAATTTAATTTTAAAAATATTTATTTAAATAAAAAGTCGGTTTTAAATAACAACGCAGTGTTTTTCACTATTCATCAAAATTAAAAGATTTCAGAAAAATACCAAAAATTCACCCTAAGCTAATTTTGATATTCCAAATCCAAAAAAAAGTCCATCTTGAAAAATAAAATGTATACAATTTAAAAAATTGGGTATTACTATTCATAACTTCTTTTTAAACAGCTAGTTTGATTGGTCGTGGTGTGCTAGAACTTTGAGATGTGTAAATCGCAAGCTATTTAATTATTCAAATAAAACAATATTGTAGAAGCTTGGGGTGTTGCACAAAGTCAATAGAAAATGATCTGTGTGGAAAACATTAATAGATATTCATTTAAAAAATAGGAAAATAAATTAAAATATAATATAAAATGACCCTAATAAATCATTAAATAATAAATAAAATCATTCATAAAATAATATAAATAGTATAGAGATATAGGAGAAGTGTTTCTGAATAGAAAAAAGATATAAGATCAATTCCACTTACAATAATCCTTTCAATTGAGTTGTATAACAAAAGAAGGTGAAATGAAATAATACATGTAAACCTAAATAATAACCATGGTATATGAAAAAAAATACTTTTTAGTATATATATATTTAGATCATATATTTTCCCCAGATGGAAATTTGGTCATAAATAATCTCAAATTCAAAGTGAGATTAGAATGAAGACCCTTACCTTGGATTCATGTTTGGTCAGACATTCTCTAAGATCATGTATGCTAAATTTTTATTTATTTTCAATCTATATTAGAACCTTATTTATATTTATTTTATTTTATACCAATCAATTATAAATTATTTTTACCCATTTTCTTTGTTAAAATTAATATTTGGGTGTCAATTTTCCAGTTTTCCATACATTCTTTGGTTACAAGGTATAGATCCTTGAAAAATGAGCATAGATTCATCTCATAAAGAATGTTCATGATGATGGAATATTTGTTTTATATAGTTATAGATTATAGTGGTCATTTTAATGGAACATATGGTGATGGTTTGCATGGAATGCTTAAAAATACCTTTTATTGTGAATTTTCATTCCATGAAAGGAATTAGTATTATTAATGAATATACTTATATATATATTATAATAAAAGAATTTTGAAAAAATATTAAATTCATAATTATTACATCATATTAAAAAAATTGAGTTTTCTTAATCATTCATTATGTATGCTTTATAACATCATTCATGTGGGTGGTAAAATCGACCCAAACAAGAACGCATTATAATGATTGAATAAAGAAGAATTTATTATTATATAGTAAAAATATAACTTTTTCAAAATATTAATGATTTAAAAAATAATTAAATTTATATATTATAATTAATAATATTAGGTTGAATAATATATAGAAGAATTAATAATTGAAAGATAACAGTTACATTGAATACTTAAATATTCTCTTAGAGGGACCATTGAAAATGGGGGATTGGGGACTTATTCATGGGACTAGAGGTTCTAAAGGATGGGAGAGGCTTTTTGGGAGGTAATTTGAGTAGGTATGAAAGATAAATTATAAATAAATGTGTAGGTTGTGGGTGTTAGAGGAGGGGTCCTTGTATAGGGGGGAAGTGTGGAATTTTTTAAAAATATTCATTAATTAATATAAAAGGATTGTTATTATCAAATAAAGTGGAACCAAATTTTAAAAATAAGGATATTTTTATCCCTTCATACACACATTTATTGATAATTTTTACTGATATTGTATGACTTTTTTCCCTTGATTTAACACTTTACTTTTTTTTAGCCTTTATCGAGGTGACAAAATTTTACCTTCATAACTTATTTTGAAGTATAGATATAAAATTTTATTTATTAAATAATTCTTCTTTTATGATTCCAAATATGAAATCCATTTTATTAGATTAAATTTATTAAAGTTGAAAAAATTAATTTTAAAATAATAAATGTATAATTCATAAAAATAGTTTTTAGATTAATATTTTATATTCCCAAAAATTGATTTATTATTATTCCTTAACAAATAATACACATTAGATGAATGTAAATTTATATTATTATATATTTAAATAATAAATTTAATTAAGTTAATTCCTCAATAGTGATCAATTTAATTTATTAATAAAAAATCAAAAAATAATGAAAACAGATTCTTTAAAAATTATTCCGTTTTATAATAAATCAATTTCATAATATAAAATTATTTATCATCTAACTAGTAAATTTTAATCAATCCATTTGTTTTAAAATAAACATGTTCTTTAAAAAATATATACGGAATAAAAATATTCTATTTAATATTTCTATTTTATTTCATTCAAGAATTATTTATTATTGGTTAATTATATCATCTTTTATTAACTATAATTATATAACATAAATATACCTATTATATACAAGTATATCCAATGAATATATATCCACTGACCATATATTCAATCGATGCATGTCCAATGACCATATGTCTAATGGTCATATTAAATTATAATATACAGTTATACATTCTTCAATAAAAGTCATTCATTATGTTTTCATACTTTTACTACAAAATATCTATTATTTTTCTAATGCTTCATCTTCTTTCTAAATATATAATTGAGATTATAATCTTTATGAAAACTCATGAGGATAAATATTTCATGTTCATGGTACTTTTATTTAATTTTTGTTTTATCCCTCTTGTAATTTTATTAATTATATTTCATAGTGTATAATCGTAATGTATTAATGTTTATCTTTGCATTGAAATATTTTATCTAACAAAATATATCATGGTTTTTTTAGTTTCGTGTTGCGTATGAAATATTCTATCTATTATATAGATAATATTTACATATAAATATATACTAAAATCATGGGTTTTTATATTCTACCACCCTTAAATAATTTCACACTCGATATTTTGCTGATATGATAATAATTTATTGTACTACTATCTCATAACATCTTCGTTTTCCCACATTTCTTCCTTAAATTTATGATTTATCTAGAGAACTATAACCTTGTTATTGATCATGTTTTATTGTAATTTATCTCTATGATCCAAGATTTCTACTAGTTATTCATTATCAGATAGATCATGGTTCAACTGTTCAACCTCTGGGTTAAATATATGTGATGATTCGCATGTGTACATCCTCAAAAGTAATGCATGGAACAAATCATGCACTTAGGAAAGGATTCCTTAAAGTACAATATGAAAAGACAGTGTCCCACATTATTAAGTATTTCAAAAGGGATGATATATCTATAGACTTACGTTCCCTTCATCCTGAATCTCATAACCCCATTCCATAGTGATATTCATAAGAATACTTTATCTATGAATTCAAATTCTAAATCAAATTTAATATTATTAGAATAACTCTTCTATTGATTTTCTGCTTCTCTAGTATGTCACTTAATAGATTCAATCTTATCTAACATATCTTCAGTATGTTATAGTCCCAGTATCTTAAACTCTCTAACTTCTTCCTAATATGTCATAGTACTATATCTGTTACCATAAAAATACCCATATGGTGTTATTCTATTACTATAATAGAAACTATAGTTATTTGATAACTCTACCAAGACTAGACAAAGATCCCCTTCTTTGAAATCTATTGAACATCATATCGTCATATATTATAAATTTTTATTAGTTCTTTCAAATTGACTATTAGTATAAGGATGATAACAAATACTAATGTTTACCTCCATATCCAATGCTTATTAAAGATTCCTCTAGAACATTGAGGTAAACCTTAGATCCTGGTCAGATACAATGAAAATTTGTACTCAATTCAGACTTACCATGTTTTTAACACATATCATGGAAAGTTGATTAATTAAGAAATATTCTCAAATATTAATTAAATGTGTTGTATTCATAAGGTGATCAACTATATCCCAAATGGAATTATGGCCTTAATAAGTTTTCGAAATTCCATTAATGAAATATATAGGGATGTAATCCTATTTCTATATATGTATGGATCACAGTTTTATCATATCTTTATAATTATACTGTTATTACATGACTTTTTTTCATGTCAATCATTGAGGTAAATACTCTACAATATCTCTTTCCATGTTATCCCACTAGAAGTTCTCTTACATATCAATATAAATCTTTATTTTCCCATTGTGGATATGGAATAATTAAAAATATATATCATAAAATAGACCGTTCTTAAATTATGGTTCTAATGAGAAAAATATTTATTTTTTGATTCTTATGATGGTATCATTGATCAAATTGAACTATCAAATTCTCCTTCGCTTATTCTATAGATTGGTATCCTCATTTTTTACCTCCTTAATCTTCAAATTGAGGGAATTTTTCATATTCATTTGATAAAGATATGATTTTTACCCATATATTGTGGTTTCAAGGTCCATCCATTTAAGTTACATGTTTATTTGGTAATTTTAAATTCTTATCGTGGATAACATAGCATGATATATTTTGTAATTCCATGTGGATTTATAGGATGGTATAATTTTGTGAAAGTTTGAATTCTTCTCTAGTGCATAGTTTATTTTCAGAACTAGAAATTGGGTCATGAATATGATAATTTAGATATCTCAAATATATGTTTTTTGATGTGGAATGTGTCCAGGTTGGTATTCAGTTGTTTTAGAAATTGTTAGAGGGAAAGTGTTGGAGGATGGAATGAGTGACCTAGGAAGTTAAACGTATTCTACACAGGGTGATTCAGGAATTGATTCAATATTTAGGATATAAATTTCTGTAATTTATACCTTTCAGTCCATGAAAGTATTTCATGCAATGAAACTTTTAAGGTGGATAATTTTCAGGATGTGAATGTTAATTAGGATCATTTTTTGAGTATGGGATTTTCTATATTTTTTTGGTCAAGGGTTTCATGATTAAGTGGGATAGGGGTTGGTATATTCCATTTCATTGTCATTCTCTATCTACCACATCTATTATTTAATTTCATTTCGGTGGGGATGATTCAAGGTGAAGTCTTTTGAAGATTATTGGTCTGTTCTTTCAATATATGCCTTTAATCTTCCCTCTTTTGTATCCTATTAATCATGATCTGATTTTGCTTATGAATTTTGTGTTGATTTGACAAAATTTTCTTGGAATAAACTAATTTTTATTGATTTTTTGCTGATATTGTGTATAGAAAATCCTAAGGTGATTTCTACATGTTGATGGAATCATATTTGATTGAGGTAATCCAATATACTAATTTTATATAGGGTTTTTTAAAAGGATAAAAAATTTATGGTTGTACAGGTGTTATGTGATAGGGAATTTTCTATGTATGGTTTCAGGGTTATGACAGAGACATTCAACAGATAGTTGGACATCATTTTGGTGTGACAATATTGTCCAATGAATTTTCTATTGGTTATGTAACTTTTTTTTATTTAAATAATTAATTATAATTCTTTATAATTAATTATTTATATTACACGACTCAATAAAGGTAATCAAGTTGTAGTATAGACTCATACAAGGAATGTACATGCATGGTTAAGTATTTTTAGAGCATGGAATGGATGGAAACTCTCATTCAAAGGTAATTGGTCCCTTTAATACAAATTCCCATTTGTGATTATCCAATTCTTCTATCCTAAATGTATATTACATAGGTCTGATTAGATTTCAAGGGACCAAAAAATATTTAGTGGATGAGATATAGTGTATTTTTGTATCCTATTATTTGTATAAGTGTTATTTAGCACTAATATGAGTTGGAGTCTCCAAAATACTATGTTTCCAAGGTGATAAAACGATATTTGGACTAATGAGAGACCTTGGGTGATATCAGGATATGATAAAAGATTTGGGTAGCCTAAGATAGTTCTCCCTATGTCTAGTTTAATTATTGTGATAGGTTGATGCCTATAGAGAAGGTTGATATAGTAATTTATCTCATGCCTTCTGAGTGATACCCTCTTTAGGGTAGTCAGAGGATTGATGAGCATTATTAATAGAACATGTCCTTCAAGATTAGATTAGGTATCTTAAAGAGGTTGTTACTATGAGTGATAGTTGAGGGATATCCCTTGGGAGAGGTGATACAAGACACAGGTTAATCTTGTGTGAGTTTTCTAGGATATGGTATTATGATTCAAATGAGCTTATATTGTAGTGGATTGGGATAATTACAAAGTAGGAGGACCATGATTGTCGGGTGAATTAATAGAGAGGTGGACTTGACTATGATTCTTGAAATGGAGGAGCCATCGGGTTTCACTTTCACTAATGGGTGATGGGCATAATATGGTAATAGAGAGGTTGTGATAGGTATAAAAGTCCTAGGGAAACTTGGGTAATGCAAGACTTGTTCAATATGAGGGGCTAGGTATCAAGTGATAGTACCCTAGGATCTGTTGGTGGGTTTTGTGATGGGATTAGAACTATGTGTGTACTATTGTGAAAACCCATGGGATGGCTTGGTCATGATATGTTTCAGGATGTAGATGATGGAATTTTTTTGTGAGACTTTGGTTAGTGTGCTTGTGACCTCCCTTGAGTTTTGAGAATGGTTTGGTGTGCTAGTGTGACCTCCTTAGAGTATGTGGTGATAGTTCGATGTGATTGATGGACCATTTCTTAAGAAGGATTATGTGTGGAACCTACCTTAAGAATTACATAATATACTGTTAGAGACTATAATTTATATTATTTTATTCCCAATGATAATTTCGATATAGAGTTTAGAGAATTAGATCATATATCTTACATATCAAACCTGTAGGTTAAAAATTGGACACTTCTACTCAATATCCATTTTCCTAAAAAAATAACAAATTTAAAATTATTTTCTTTCTTTTCATGAAAAAAAATTATTAATTTTAACTTGACTTCTTCTTTTTTACTTACTAGTACTTAAACCCCATAAAAACATCTAAAAATTTGGGATGTGTATAAAAATATCAGTAAGGATCATAAAAGAAATAAATCTCTCAGTCCAATGAAAAACATGAAAACCTGTACAATATTTACCATTAATATAATATTTTTGAGTGTATAAAATAAATATTAACCACATGGAAAACACACACTTTATTCTCAAATAAAACCTTTAAAACCAATAACCAGTAAATAGAAACCCTTTTAGGTAACTTAGATAATTTCATAACCCATGTTAAACACATGTCAAGAATAAATATATCCCATTTAAATCCATAGTATAAACCCCACTAGTTATCTTCTTCCTTCTTCTCTCCCTTTGGTCCCTTTACCAACCTTCTTTCCTATTGGTTCATCTCTATGCATGGCTCATTGGAAATCATATTCATTTTTTTTCACTTATGCTCTTCTCATCATCCCCCAATATTCTTGACCCCATATTTTTTCAATACGATGGCACTAAGAATGGATTGTGAACATGTTGGGTTATGTTTAGTAGATTTGATGGATTTATTTTTTGTAGCATTTTTTCTGGTTCGTCTCCTACGATTATGCTTCATTATGAGTCCTTATGTTTTCTCATTCACTACTCTTAATTTCATATCTATCATACCTAACCCCATATTGATCTATTGAATCATTTTTCATGGATTGTTTGGGGTGTTTTGGTAAAGATTCATTATGTACTTATAGGGGTTGTGTGTTGGCTTTTGGTTTCCTTATCCAATGGATGTTTTATCCTTGTGGGTTTAAGTATACTGGTTTTTTTTTGTTCTCTCTTGCATTATAGTTGGTCTACTAGGATTTTGGAATTCTATTTCTATATAATTTTTTTTCCAATGTTGGTTTGGTTGTTGGTGATTGTATTTTGGTTTATGGATGGTGTATTTCAGCATGTTTGGTTTTGGATCTATGGGGTGGATTGATCTCTTCTTCCCTCCCTCTTCTCTTATATCCTATTCTAATTCCCTAGACCCCACCTCTGTTAGGTATGATGGTTTTTCAAAGTGGTTTTGGTAAATATAAGTGGGTTTGGTAGTGGTGTGAACTCATTGTGTGGTGTTTGTTATTAGAGGATTTAACTTCATCACTATGGAGATCTTGAGTATCTTTTCCAAGGAAGATGCATATGGTGTTCAGGATTTTGCTTCTATTATAGATTATTTTATTGGTATGTTCTCTTTAGTGGTGTTGGTAATTGATAGTTCAAGGATTTTAGTGATCATGGAGTCTCACCATAGATGCTTTCATGATGCTAAAAGTGATTTTATATCAGGGTTTAAGGTCTGCAGGGTGACGTGTGTGGTTTCATTTGAAATTTGAAATTTTAATTGGCTGGTTTGGTCCACGGGTTGGAATCAATTTGAATTTAGAATTTGTTTACTTGTATTTTTTTAAATTGTTCTCTGATTTTGTAATGTTATCACTTAAACAAAAATTTGTTTATTCAAAAATACTAAACAAGTATCTTTATAGGATCTACCACATTTTTTCCTAAAAATACATAAAATATTACCTATTTTATTGGAGAGATATATGGGGCTCATCTATCTAATAAGTTATATCAGGCTCACCCCTCATATAAGTTGTATCAGGATTATCCATTTATATCATTTGTATAAGGAACAGATTTAATCACCTATAATTCCAATGTATGATATCATGAATAAAACATTTTAAGAAATCATAGAATTTTTTAAAGTAAGATAAAATCAAATAATATCATTAGTGGTTGGAAAATAAATTGGTTAGATATAAGTTAAAATAGGAAATTCCTTTTTTCTTTTTTAAAGAAAGAAAAAATGTTCCCCATAATATACATAAAAATAATCATATTGAAAAAATTTGAAAGAAATTAAACAGAGACATAAAGTATATTTTATAATTATTTTTGGTCCATATAAATACATCCATAAATTAATTTTATAATAGTTGACATGGAAGAAAAATATTTTGAAAATAAATCTTTAAAACATTTAAAACGAGGTTTCAGGTTATGGTCACCCTTACCTCAAGTTTGATTCACCACATACATTATTTATCTTACTGAATAATAAACTTATGTTAAATATTTACTAGAATAAGAAACTTTTCATGTTTACTATTCCTTTTATTTTATTTTATATCATGATATATTTAATTACATTATCAATTAAGTTCATGTCAGACGTTTTGATGATATTCGGCTCTTATGAGGAAAATGAATTTAGTTGGTTGACTATGGTCAATGATTCAGTTGTTCCATAATATGATGAATAATAATGATGAAATAAATATAATTTTTTAAAATTAATTATATTCTAAAATCCTATCATGAAATATGGTTATGAAAAATAAACTGCATTATAATCATGGAGGCAGTGGGGCGTAAAATGCAGAAGTAACATTTCAATTTTTAAAGAATATTATTCAAACATGTTAAGCTTCATTTTATCTCTCTATAATAATACTTATGTCATAAATATCTTATAATTTATTTAAATGTATTTATAAATAGTATCCATTTGATTTTTTCATAAAAAATGATTCATATCACCTAATGGAGGTGGTAATCAACATGGATGAATGAATGACGCTATCATTTTTAAATAGATGGAAAGATAAGAAAGTAAATGATATATTATATTTAAATAATTATAAGTATGTCATTAATGTTATATATATATATATGTAATAAATACATCATTATGAACAACCATGAGAGATTTTTATAGAAAATTAATTACATCATTTCAAGAGGTGGTAGTCCTCTGTACACACAAATAGTTGTTTAATTTTTATTTTGATGGAAGTGGAGATGGATATAGGTTATTAAAATAACATAAAACCATATAATTACATGTAATATAAGTTTTTTATTATTTCATCATGTTTTAATAACATTTTAAGGAGGTATAAGAAAAAATAAATTTATAACTATTGGTTAAGATCTATACCCCTTCTTCGGATAACCTCTTTAGGATTACACCATAAGACTTCATAGAATGGTATTATAATCAATCAAAGTCCAATGGGATGTAGGGATTGAATTTTTAGAGATAATTATATTTCATTTTATGAAATATATTTCTCAAAATATTTATTAAATATAGGATATAAGGTTCCCTAAATAAGTGAGGGGAGGGGAACTCTTAAAATTTCTTAAAGTGTTATATTAATATAAATTAATTTTCATATGAAAGTATATCAAAATTGATATATTTATAATATAGTTTAATTATGGGTTTAAATCCTCTCATACATTTAAATTTTATCATGTTTATATTTTTTCACCCTTATAAATTTTTTTTAATATCATGTTAACCCTTCTGAAAATTACCACAACATCAATGTTTTTACTCTTTATAGGTTAATAATGTTACTATTAACGGATAATTGAAAAATAAATTTCCCATTGTTGATTTTAATAAATATATCATATTAAATTTGAAAAGGATAATATTTTTCAT
This sequence comes from Viscum album, assembly GCA_963277665.1. NCBI lineage: Eukaryota > Viridiplantae > Streptophyta > Magnoliopsida > Santalales > Viscaceae > Viscum > Viscum album. The sequence goes on along the minus strand of OY728142.1, from coordinate 267,846,828 downwards.
AATTTTAATTCATTTAATAAAATATCTTTTATTTTATAATTATCATTAATTTCATTTTTGGAAATTCATGAAATATTATTATATAATATTTGTCTAACTCATGTAAAATGGTTCCAAATAAAATTTATTTAAATATAATAATGATAAGGTCTTAAATTTATAATCCAATCAAATTTATATGGGTTTAGTTATTATTTTAAGCCTCAACTTTTTTTATGACACCTTGGTTAACCAATTTCAACCATAACCATGGTATTGAGTTCTTTAATATCAAAGAGTTGTAATATTTCTTATAAGGTGAAAATTGGATACTAAATGGAAAATGGATGAAATTTTAAAAACATTTTAGACTGATTTTACTATTTCAATATTTTTAATATTTATAAATAATTTAATAAAAATATATTTAACATAATATAAAATTAATGTCATTTTAAGAACTATTCAAATAATTTGACATAGAAAACAACATGATTGTAATAGAATTAGAATATAAATATTTAAGACATATATAATATGATATATATATCTTAAAAATAATTAGGACAGTTTAAATCATTAAAAAATATTAGTTCTAGAGTTTTTAAAATCATTTATTTTATTTTTGTACTACTTACACAAGAGCTATGTCGGTGTTAAGTAAGCATTTAAGGTAATCATTTCATCACTAGATATTTAAAATAAATTTCTATAATAAAAAAATTATATATTAAATACTTATTTTAAACCTATAATAAGTACTTTTATCCATTTTAGGAAAAGTTATATATTTAAAAAGGAAATGAGTGGCATTTTGGAATTTATATTTTCTTAAAATCATATATAAGTCATTATAAAACAAATTGCACCATATTTCCATAAATTATAATATTAGAGGAGTATCGTCTAACCCAAATCTTCAAATAGTTTTAATTAAAGGTTTATGTTTATTTTTAATCCTTATCATAATATTTTTATCCATATTTACCATATTTACCTTTACTATGGTAATGAAAATTTAATATGGTCACTATTCATAATAACAAAAAATAAAAGTGCAATATTTAACAAATTTTAGTTTTATAATTCCAAATATGGAATCCTTTTTTCATGAATCATTTTTTATATGTTTCGAAAATTAATTTTATGACTAAAGTGCAAAATGAAATGAAAATAGTTTTTAAATAAATGAAATTTATGCCAAAAAAATATACTTATGACAAGATCAGTTAAAAAGATGTTTCAAATTTCATTAATTAGTTTATATCGAACTAAATAATACTTATGTTACTTTATATATATTTTAAAAAAAATGGGACGTTAAAATTAATTTTGTTAATTAAATGAAATAAAAATTTAACTAAATTCGTTATTTTCACTATTCGCTTAATATTTGACTCTTTAAAAAATTCAAAAAAATTCACAATAATATAATTTTAATATAATTAATTAAAAAAATCCATTTTACCAAATAAAATTCTTAAAATATCTTGAAATGAATTATGTTTTTTTCACACAAAAATAAATTAAATTCATTTATGAAGAGAATTCATTTTTGAAGTATAAAATGACATTACTGAAAAATAGAGTTCATATTTCCAAATAATTAATAAATACATTATTATTGATTATAACCATAATATATTTTTCATAATATAGTAAATTTTATTCACACCTTCCAAATTATTGGATTGTTTATAAATGTAGTATTTAAATATTAATATTTTATGGTTTTTTAAGCTCGGTGTTTTGTGTTTTATACGCTATCAAACATGTCATTATTTTAAAAATAATGGAGTGTTACATGATCTTCCCTTTAATAAATTAATTCCCTGAAATTTTAAAATGAGATCAATAATTAATGGTTTTTAATTTTGAAATACCTTTTTTCAAATCCACATTGTGAAAAGGGTTAATAAAAATTTATTTTGAAAGTTGGAAAAGGGGAAAAGGTCATATTGAATAACACATACTAGGTTTTAAAATAGGATAAAATTAGTGGGGAGTGAAAATATGGTCATGGAGGAAAATTTATGTTCAAATAGTTTTGGATATTAGAAGATATCACTGATTATAAGAAGGTGAATGACCATTAAAAAGTTAATTATTATATAATCATAAATCAATGAGGTGTGAAAAAGACCATATATTCATAAAAAATGAAGTTAATATGATAAAAAAATTGTTTCAAAATACTTTTATTTGATTCTAGAAATTACATTACCTTATGTACTAAGAAAATTAGGAAATATACTAACTCAAAAAGTATAATTTCAATTTTTAATCAATTTTAACCATGATCTAATAATTTTCTCTAAATGATTAGTATTCATAAAGAATTTTTCATGCATAATAACTACAATAAACAATTGATTGAACATGTGGTATATAAAAAGATGAAAATATAATCCTCATCTCTTAATACATTAATAAAAATTATTATCACTATGTCAGATAATGCTCAAAATGAATAAACCTTTATATAAATAAATAATACGTCAATATCTGAAATTCAACAGTAATTATAAAAGTTCAAACTAATTAATTCCACAAATAACTATCCCAAAAATTATTCAAAATATTCCTAACTAATATTGAATCCCAAATATTAGAAATATTAGTTCACTTGTTCTTCCAAGATAAACTTATCATTTTCTCTAAATATCATCAATCAATTATAAAGGCTAATTTCAGGAAAAAAAAATTATATTACCAAAAGCTTTTTAATACCATTAATCTAATGTACTCAAAATGTAATGAAATTCTTACTCAAATAAGCTTTGAACTTGTTAAACATAAGGGTAACATATACGACAAACATCTATTGAAAATCAATTAAAATCTCCTAAAGTATCATTAAAGACATCAAAATCCCAAAAAAATCACAAATAATTGATCTAATAATATGATCCCCATAATAAACATAATATTTATTTTTCAAAATGTTTACTTAAAAATTTTCCTACAAACCAGTGCATCATGTTTTCCAGTGGTTGGTGTTAAACCATTATCTCCCTTTGGTTATGGGTTAAATCCCTATGGCCTTTCTAGATGTGACAGGTTGTCACTCGGTCTGAGAGTTGTCATTATTTTTAAACTAATTAACATAGTTCTATTATGAATGTAAAAAACTTTTGTTATAATCATATTCTTAATTCTCCTTGATCCTATAATGTTCTGAAAATTATGCTGAACATCTTAAAAATAACACTAATCATAAAAACAATTTTTAACCTATTAGATGTTCCATTAATATTTTGTTTAAAAAAATAATATATTATTATTTAACTATTATTTCCTCAATATTAATAATATATTAAAAAATATATTTATAACTCCATAATGTGTAATTAAATTAATGTCTCCAAAACATATCACATTTTTCTAACACCAATTTTCAAAGGTATTAGTTTAATCTAACATATGTTTTAAAATATCGAAATAAAAACCTCAAATATAAAAATCCTTATGTGTTTAATGATTCTCATGGTGTTTAGAATATATTATAATATCATTAAGAAAATTTCACTACATAATAATTATGAAAACTCGATACAAAATCACATACTTTATTCACCATCATTCTTAAACCTTTACCCATGCATCATATTCTTATTCCATAATACATAATTCCAAAAAAAATAAAATATATGAATTATGTCCTTATGATTCATAAATATAAACCCAGTCATATTTCAAAATTTAAACATAAGAAAATAATTCAAACCTTAAATCCAGACTTCATTATTTTCTTGATATTCCCTTTATCTTCTGAAATGATCATAAGTCCAGAAAATAAATCGTCAATTCCTTTTTGGAATTTATCATTCTAATAGAGATGGAATTGTTGAGATATTTAAATCAAATTAAAGAGATACCATGACCCGTAAATTTTTTAGAGAAATGAAAAGCTATTGGATGATTCAAAAAGTTTATTACAGGTGATTTTAATACTCAAGAAGCTATTATAATCATTTGAATATTATTTATCAATAATATTCATGATAAAATAATCTATAAGGGATAAGAAAGTTATAAAATATCACTTTCCTTTCATCTTGATAAATTATTCTCGTTATATAAAAAATAGCATAAATTAAACATTAAATAAATTATTAAAAGTCAAATAATCCATAATGGTAATGACAATACCATATAAATTTTATAATACTCTAATCTTAAAAATCCTTTATATATAATATGATTTAAGATTTTATCGAATACCCTTAAATTACCATAAGTATCCATAACATATTAATCCTTTTGGTTATAGAATACTTTTTAAGTTAAACTTAAATAACATCCTAACATCTAAAGTTATCTAAACCTTCTGTCTAATACCAACTATAAGGACCAAACCTCAAAAATTACATAATATCATTTCTTTATACTATAATTCACTTTCTCATTCCCAAATATCTTTTAGGTTTATATTTTATATAATTATTTCATAACTCTTACATAATTAACCTATATATTATAAAGTGTAAAATTATACTCAGTATCCATTTTTTGTCAATATAAATCGTTTAAAATGAAACATTTATTCTTTTCATGAAAAATTTTCATGACATTAAACTTGGATTAGTTGTTATTACTCATCCTTAAACCCGATTAAAAACATTTAAAAACATTGGATGGGAATAAAAATCCCAATAAGGGATATATAATAAATAAATCTATGAGTATGGTGAAAAAAAAAGAAAAAATATAAAATATTTACCATTATCATGATATTCTTTGATCCTATTAAATAAATATTAACCTCATAAAACAAACAGACACTTTCTACTCAAAGAAAACCTTTAAAACAATTGAAATTACATAGAGACCTTTTTAGGAAACTTAGAGCATTATATTCATAACAAGAGTTAAAATAATGTCAAAAATAACTAGGGCAGAATTAAATTCATCGGAAAAACCTTTCGAGTTAACTCCCTCCTTCATACCTTTGAAGATAAGGTACATTACCCAATATATTGGAGAGCTATATCGGTATCAATTATTACATAATTTGTATAGAGATAACCTAGTGTATATGTTTTTTTAGGATGATACATTAATATAAGTAGTTTTGGGATCACCTATAATCATCTATAATACTCATATACCATATCGTGAAAAAAACACTTTATTTTTACACATTTTTATTATAAAACCCTTGAAATAACTCTTTTTAACCGATATGAAAAAACTTTTTTGGATATCTAAAAACCCTTTCCTTAAAGAAAACCATTATAAAAACTAAAAATCCCAAAACAAATGGAAGAAGATATTTTATTTTTAAAAAATATATAATATTGTAAAACAATAAACACTAAAATAATAGTTGTGGTCGAGGGAAAAGATGTTAACATCATATATGTTAAAATAGAAACATACTTTTTCATTTTGTAAAGAAATTAAAAATTTTCTATATAAAATATGTATAAATATTACTTTTGAAAACCATTGAAATGAAGTATAAAGTGACATAAAATATTCTTTATAATTATTTTAAGTCCATAAAATTAAATATGTAAATTAATTTTAAAAATATGGGCATAGATGAAAAATATTTGGAAAACAATACTTCAAAAAATTTAAAATGAGGTATTAAGTTAATGTATCCCTTATCTTGAGTTTGGATCATCACGTATATACTTTTTCGTCCTAAATAATAAACTTATATCAGTTATTTACTTTTATAATAAGGTTTTTTATGTTTATTATTCCTTTTATTTATTGAATTTCCAAGTTATATTTAATTACTTATTCAATTAAGTTCACGTTAATGTTTTTGAGGATATTCATTTCATATGTCCTAAATGACATCAGTGTGTTGAATATTGTCAAATATTTCATTATTCCATAATATATAGAATAATAATATTGAAATATTTCATCTTTATACATTAATTATACTTTTAGAACCAACCATGAAAAACATTTATGAGAAATGAACTACGTTATAATCATGGAGATGGTAGGTCAAATGTACGCATGAGTATCATTTCCATTTTTCAAATAATTTTATGTAATGAAGGTAAGTATCATTTTATATCTCCATAATTATGACTATATCATAAATATCATATTATTTATTTAAATATAATTATATATAGTATCCATGTGATGTTTTCATGGAAAAATCACAACACATTATGGCGGTGGTAATCTGTATGTTCCCATGAATAACATAATCATTTTTTAATATATAGAATAGTAATATAGTATATGATATATTATTTTTAAATAATGATAAATATGTCATGAATATCATATATATATATATATACATTAAATCCATCATTATAACCATCATTGATAGGTGGTTATGGATGAGGAGAAGGATATATATAATTCAATTAATAAAACGACATCTTCAAAAAATGAAATATACTTCTTTTATTACATCATAATGTTTTAAAAAGATTTTTAGGAGGTAAAATAAGAAATTAATTGATAATTTTTAGCTAATAATTATACTTATTCTTCAGACAAAAACTTTAGGTTTGAAACAAAAGACTCAGTATGATGGTTTTATAATCAAACCAAGGCCTTTAAGAGATTGTAAGTGATGTTATGGAGAAATTTTTATAGGACATGGCATAACTAGAGTTCTCAAAATGTGATAGGAGGATATTATTAAATGTTCCCATTTATAAGTGTGTGGAGGGGCACTCTTGGAATTTCTTAAAATATTAAATTTATATAGATTAATTTTCATAAAAAAGTGAGTAATTTTGATATATTTATAATACATAACTATTATTGGTCTAAATCCTCTAATTAAATGAAATTTTTACATGTTTATTCTATGTTTTCACCCTTATCACCTTTTTAAAATGTCTCATTAATCCTTTTGAAAATTACCAGGACATCAATGTTTTTTACTTTTTATGTGTCAAAAAATTCACTATAAAAGGAAAAGTTGACCCTAAATGGACCATTTTTTATACTATAAACAATATACAATTCAAATGGTTAAAGATAATATTTTTCGTAATTTTAAATCCTTTAATAAAATATTGTTTATTACAAAATGTCAATAATTTTATTTTTAGAAATAAATGAAATATTATAAAATAATATGTATCTAACTCATGTAAAATGGTAAAAAAATTACATGTATTTACATATAAGTATAATATGGTCTTAAAATAATCATAAAAAATTATATAGTTTTAGGTATTATTTTAGACCTTATAATTTGGTTTAACCCATTGGTTAACCAGTTTTAACCATAAGGGTTGTAATGGCCACTTCAATATTAATGAGTTATAGTTTTATTTATAAGTTAAAAATTGGCACATAAATGGATACGGGATGAAATTTTAGACCATTTACCATCATAATAATCACCTTTATTTATTTTTATGAATTTTAAATAATTTAATAAAATATATTTAACATAAAATAATTTGAATGTCATTTTAAAAACTATTGACATAATTTAACTTTGAAAACAACATGATAATAATGCAATTATAATATAAACCATTAAAATATATTTAATATGATATATTTATCTTAAAAATTATTTGGACACTTTAAATCACCAAAAAAATAAGTCTTTTAGAGATTTAAAAAATCATTTACTTTATTTTATAGAGATTGCACAAGCACTGTGTCAGAATTTCATAAGCATTTAAGGTAATTATTTTATCACTAAAAATTAAAAATAAATTACCATAATAAAAAATAATTTATATTTTAAATAACCACTTATAATTAAACATAACTTATTTTTACCCCTTTCAATAAAATATTATAGATATTAAAAGCAAGAGATTGAGATTTTTTAATTTATATTTATTAAAAATAATATGTAAATAACTTTTAAAACATTGGAAAACAATTTAAATAAATTAGAATATTGTATGAGTATGGTTGAAAAAAATCATAAAATATATTAATGGTGTTATTTTTTAGTCCTTATCATATTATTTTTAACCTTAATTACCTGATTTAACTTTATTATAGTAACAAAAACTTACTATGGTTACTACTCATAATGACCAAAAATAATGGGGAACTATTTAGAAAAAATTACCTAAATTTAAAATATGTATAAAAAAAATTTTGAATCAATTTCTATATGTTTAATAAAATAATTTTATAATTAAAGTGAAAAACACTTTGAAAAGGGGCCTTAAAATCATTTTTAAGACCAAAAAATATACTTATACCAAAAACAACTATAACGATGATTAAAATTGAATTAATTATTCTATATCTAGATAAATAATAATTATGTTACTATATATCAAATTCATATTTCAATGTGATTTTTAAATTGCTTTATTTAATCAAAATAAATGATAGTGTTATAAAAACATTGTTTTCACTATTTTCTGAAAACAAAATTATAAAATTACAGAAGTTCACTCTATGATATTTTTGAAATGATGATTTAAAATATGGTATACAATTTAAAAAAATCAATTTTTAAATATTCTATAAATTAATTATATTATATTCCCTCAAAAATAAATAAAAATCATTTTTGAAGAAAACACATTTTTTAAGTATAAAAAGACTTTAATTGAAAAAATAGAGTTCTTATTTCTTAAGAATTAACCAATAAATTTTTATTAATTCTTAAAATTATTTATATTTTATAATTAATATAATATTATTCATACCTTCAAATTTAATGGATATGCTATGACTATAACATTTCAATATTAATATTTCATGGTTCGTTTAATACCAATGTGTTGTGTAGTATACACTCTCAAACATAGTGTTCCTATAAAATTATTTGGGTTTTATTTATTGTGTCAAAGACCAGATTGTGTGATGGTTTATGTGAATTAGTTGGACCTTTTCTCAAGTTGTCTTGGGGCATGTAATTCCCTAGGGGATTGGTCATGGGGTGATGTGATACATGACCGGTGGACCCTTCCATGAACGGTAGTGTAGTTGGTCAAGATGTGGATGCATGATCATGCCTAGGATGTGTCGGTATTGGTATGAGGTTTATATTCCACCCTACTATGAGTATTTGGGTGTGGTATAGTTCTTGATTATGGTTCCATGATGAGGTGATGATGTAAATTCTATAATGCCACTAAAGTAGGTATGATTGGCTGATGTGGTGGCATCGTTATCACATGGTGACATAATGGATATGGGGTAATAATATTATATTAATCACATGATATACAAGGTTATTATGTGAAATTATTATTTTATTACTTGTTTATAAACACATATTATGGTGTATACTAGGGTCACTTGGTGAGACCCTTCTGAGATATTTTTGAAATACCCAACATGAGCACCCCAATATACATGCAGACCTTATGTCTTCTTTGAGGTTCATCAGTGGACATGAAATAGATAAAGTTGGTGTAGCTTTAGGGGTTTTGGATACTGGGTTTTTTGATATCCATGTATGGAAGTATTCATAACATCGCATGATTTCAATATATATATATATATATATATATTCCTTTAAATAATATTGAGTTTAATATCTTTCTTCACACACACTAAAAAAAAGTTGTGACTCACTAGTAAAATAAATTAATCATATTTAAAATATCATTATAATAACACATATTATATATATATATGATATTAATTTATTTAAATTATAAAATTGGTATGAAATAATATTAGTAAAACTTGTTTTTTAAGAAGATCATTTTTTCAAATAAAATCATCTTATCTCTATATTTTTCATTTTTCATTTTTCATTATAAGATAAATTTATAATTTTTAGAAAATGAATTATATAAAATGAAATTAAAATTTTAATTTATAATTCCAAAATAATATTACTATGAATTTTTGGGATTTTTCTAAAATATATAAATTTTAGTTGAACTGTGAAAATATAGTTTTCACCCAAATAATAAGTTTTATCATTTTATTATTATATATTTATTGCATAGAAGTTTAAAAAATATTTTTATTAATAAAATATATTTTTTATTTCTATAATAATGAAGTATAAAATATTATTATGAACTTATTAATTATATTTTAAATTGTTTAAGACTTAAGAAATATTTTATTGGAATTTAAAAATTATTTTCATTTATTTGTTTTAATTAAAACTTCCTATGGTCAATTTTGGTTTGGTATTTTTTTAAATCTAAATAAAATTTATTTTTTTATAATAAATCAATTATTATCATGTAAATCAATAACCATCATTAATTAATAATTTACATTTAAATTTTAAAAACAATCTTATTTAAAAAAATATTTTATGTGTAGTGTATGTTTAGTGTAAAAAATGATTTTATAATATTTATAAAATTAATTGAGATAAATGGAGACAAAATTAATTAAAATCTTTTATAAATTTGGTAATAAGGTTCTAATAATATTTTTATTATTAATATAATTAACATGATTAATATTTAATTAAGAGTAACAACTATTTAAATTACTAATCAAAGGTAACTTGAATTTTACTAAATTAACATGGACTTTAGACATTATTGAAATAATTTGGTTGGTATTAAATTATTTCCTACATTTCTTATCAAAATTTCCTCACCTAACTACCCAAACACCCACGTCATTCTAGACATACCCCTTACTTAAATTTCTTTTCCATGGGGACATTTTTCTTCCTCGCTTATAAAAGGGGGATCATTTCCACCCTTTCAATACTCCAATACTATTTAAAATTCTCCTTGAACCCAACCCCAAATATATTATAATTAAATTAATTTATGTTCCATAATTATAATTTTAACCACAAATTATTCTAATTCCCTAAAATCTAAGTCTTTCCTCAAGAGGAAGCTCAGGGTCTCAAGTTAGGTATCACATATTTCAGAACATTTCTTTCTATTTATTTACTTTATGAATCAACCCTGAACATAGTATAATAATAAAAAAATAAAATATCCTATTTATATTTTATTATAATAATGGTAGAACCATTATTTATTCTATTCTATTCATTAAGAAAAACTATAATCATCATTAGTGTGTGGGAACGGATTACAGTCTCCACAAGGTATTTCATTCGGTGTTTCATCACCACCACTCATGGATGGTCTTAATGACATTATTGATGAATAGATAGGATTAATATAATGTATTTATGATTATTACATGATAATTTATTATCCACTTTCACCCCTAAAATTCATTGATAAAAATGAAAATGTCGCCATGCGTGTGTGGAGACTACCACCTCCTTGAACGACATGTTTTTTTTGCATGACCACCAAATGTGGACAACTTTAAAAATATTTTTGAAGTATAAAAATGATATTTATATATTTATTGATATTATATAGTTTTACAATTTATTTTTAAGATAAAATTTTCCATGGTAAGGATGTCAAGGGAATCACGTAAATTCGACCAAACCACCTCAGGTGACTGATAAGAGATTAAAACATTCAATAACAGAATAACTTTTGATAATAAATAAACACTGGGAATAAAATTATAGTTGTATATGGTAATTATTAATGTTTTTATTGAAATTAATTTAATAATATAGTATGTTAAGTAATATTTCATAACACTTTCAGACATAAAGGTGAGGTATTTCTATCTCAAAGTCCCTTTGTTGAGACATGTGTTACCATATACAGCATTTTACTTTTACATTGGGTATATACTACCTAATTTTTATGTTTTCATGAAACATATTTTATTCAGGGTATTTGAGGTTCATTTTCAATATCTTTCTCCTTCAAGGGTTTTGATTAAAATTTTATTCAAGTTGTAATTTTTTTTGACTCAGGTCTTTTTCCCCATGATTCCTGAAATCACTTATTAATTTTGGTATTACAAGTATACTTTTCATACCATTATCTTTTAAAATTGTTTTTTTCCTTTTCATTTTTGGATATTAATTATTTTTATTATTATCCAATCATTTTGTGAAATTATACCTCAAATAAAATCATGATTTTGATTGGTATAAATCTTATACTTTACTATGGATACATTTATTGAATATCAAGTTTTACCAATCCAAAATGATTCTTTAACGCTAAAATTGACCTTCATAATTTTATTCATCTCTTATAAATTCTATTATTTATCATCCTTTTTATTATTTTCGTTTCACTAAATTTTTTTAATATACTTTAAATATTTTCCATGTGATTAGTTTTCAAAAACAACTATTAAAAGTAACATTTTAAAATGTTCCATTGTTCTTTATTTCAAAAAAAATTAAATAAAAATTTTCAATTACCTTGAGTTTCATTAAAAAAATATTTTTTTAATGTTTTCTTATGGGATTTTTCACAAAAATTAATCTCTTGTACATGTTTCTAAGTTATCCTATCGTTGTGACACCTTTTCTTTTTCTAAGAGACTTTCTCTCTATGTTTTCATGTTTTAAAAAGTGGAAATTATTATTCTTACGGTTTAATAAATTAATCCATTTAGATGTTTCCAAAGTAAAGGGGATATTATTATATTTAAGGCATTTTTCATAATACTTCTAAGTGTATTGTGCATATATGTTTTATTATTGATCATTTTTATTATTCAAATGATACCATGTACCCTCTTTATCTATATGAAAAATTAAATTAACTTTTATATATATGGTATGATCCATCGCTATTTTTTATTTCCTAATCATCAAATTTAATAGGAATGATTTAATACAAAAAAATCATATATTAATTCATTATATTCCATTACTGGGTTGAAGGGTGTTCACCTATTTTTTCAATACATCACTTGATTGGGTAAATTTTTTTCTAAAACATATATCCATTTTGTATATCATGTAAATACTATTTGTGCAGTCATATTTTTTAGTGGCATTTACATAAAATGATGCTTAAAATTATTGGATAATCATTTATTTAACATGGGTTTATAATGTCATATTTATTAATTAAATCAAGAATTCTTAATTATGGAACCACTTGAAAAGGATATAAACCCCATTTTATTTCAATGTGTTTTTATGATATGTTGATTCAAACCATGTGTCACACATATTTATTATATTCATTGTGTTATGGGTGTGACCAAAATTATATATCCCTACAATTATTTGGGTAATTTTTCTACCTCATGAGATATCATGGAGCATGGGAAGTTATCCTTTCCAACTATGTTATGTTAAAAAGGTAGGGAACCATAACTTATAATGTTATTCTTTTAATATAACCACATTCATATCATATCAGGATGTTATGTTATGATAATTTTTTATTTCATGTATATATGATATCATCTCTTTATTAAATTATCCCATGGTTATGTTCATCCTCGTTATAATACCAAGTTATTCCTCATGTCTGTCATATTATGCTTTATTATTACGTTTACCCTTAATAAAAATTTGAGATCATTCCTTTTTATGTTTCCCTTTTGTAGGGTTATGAAAGAAATTATTATGTATGCTAACACTAGAAGCGTATCTTGTGTGGGTAAATTATTTCTGAAATTGATGACTTGTTATGGATTTATTAGCTTCTTATATTCTAGAAAAAAGTGTTCATTTTGTGATAAGACTTGGGATTTATGAGTTACTTATTTTTTATGGTTATCTAAAACTCTGAACTAAAAGGTCTTTCGATTATAAATGTATGAAAGATATTGTAATCATATATGTGTATCAATGATAGTGTTGTATGTTATGTGTTTTTAACACTGGGTCCAAGAGCATGGGTTTGGGGGAATTGCAGTCAGTATTAGAGGAGTGTCTAGATTAAATTAGAGGTTACAATTTTATCAATTGTGGATAATTTAATATCTATAAATTATATCAAGAGATGATATGTTAAGAATAGTCATTTGTTCAAATATATGATAAAAATTCAGGTTTTTAGTATTGATTATTTTCTGTTGATTGGGGATTAATATAAGATAAAATAAGTGGAATCTATAATTATAAAACTATGTGTAGGATAAACTTTACAAATTTTGGTAAAGCATATATTTTGTGGTTAATATAGCAATTTCATCCCTATCTAGATACTTACAGGTGGGCATGGTTTTGGTACAGATGCATATAGGGGTACAAAACACAAAAAGAGTTGGTCAGGTATATCCCTACCATCAATCCAGTGCATGGTGAATGGGAATTCACTATACACCAATATAGTCACTCTTTATGGATTTTTTTTGTTAATTTATATTCTCATTAAATAATGAAGTGTTTGAACATAATATTTTATGAATGTTAACTAGATTAGAGAATCTAATAGTAAAATAGAAATAGAGAAACTAGATTAAAGCTAAAGACTAATAATTTTGGGTATGCATGTCATTTATGAATTATTTCTTATAAGATCATATTTTTACCATTTTATATTAACTAATTAACGTATTACCATCTCTAAACTTTCATTTAATGTAATGGCTAGAGAAATATGTAACCCATATAATAATGGATGCAATAGACAACGCATTGATTGGCCCAACCTATAATAAATTGGGACAAGAAATATGATAAAAAATGTTATTATTGTTATACCAATAAACTATCACTAATGAAAATTAGTAAAGTGAACATAGTATAATTCCTTATCACACCAAATAAGAGAATTATTGAGTGTTGTAAAAATTATGGGGATAAAGATGATGATGGAAAAAAATATAAAATTGTATTCATGTAAATATTGTGGTAATAAAGACAATGGGTAATGTCTCAAAGGAACTAGGAAATGACTTATGTTTGGAAAAGGATGACATTAATCATCTAGAAGAAGAGGGAAAATGAAGCATTTGGTTAACTCAATAGATGAAGAATATTTGTCTTCTATTTTTACTTAAGATGTTATTATAGACTTTTCATTTGAATCTTATCTTAAGTCATGAAAATATTTTTTACATTATTTATTTATGTATTGGTAAGAGGATTAAATTTTTATAATGTGGAGAATTTAACATCTTGATACTTTAGTATAAATACCTTCCTTTAAATAATTCTAAGTTAAATATCTTTCTTCACACACACTAAAATGAAGTTCATAGTACATTATTAAATTAATCTAATTATATTTAAAATATCATTTTGAAAACACATAATATATCTTTATATTATACTAAATTCATTAAATTATAAAATTATAATGAAAAAATATTTCAAACAATTAATGTTTAAGTAGTTTATTTTTTGAATTAAAAAAAGTTTGTATTTACATTTTGTATTTTTTAGTTAAAATATAAATATATAATTTTTATAATTTTTATTAGATAAAATTACATAAATATTTTTAATCTATAATACCAAAATCATTGTAGTATTTATTTTTTTGAATTTTAAAAAAAAATCAATTTTTATGAGAATAGTGAAAAATATTGTTTTTTTCTCAAAACATTGAATTTTATCACTTTATCAGTATATATGAATGGTCTAAAAGTTTATCAAATATTTTAATTTATCAAATATATATTTTAAAAGTATAATTATGAAGCCTATAATATATTTTCAAACTTATAAATTTCATTTTTAATATTTTTGGAATTAAGAAATATTTAATTAGAATTTAAAAATATTTTTATTTGTTTCATTTAATTAAACATTTTCATGATAAAATGGGGTTTTATTTCTTATTTTTAAAGAAAATAAAATTTTATTTTATAAAATAAATCAATTACTATCATTAAAATTAATTTTATCAAAAACATATTATATACATAAGTATAGTGTTTTAAAACGTTGTTTTATTTAAAAGAAGTTTTTATGTATAACGTGTGTTATATTTAAAATAATATTTTATAATTTTCTTAAAATTAATTGGGTTAAAAAGAAATAAAATTCATAATTATCATATATAATTTCTTAATATGGCTATAATTATATTATTATTGATAAATTTATTGAACGAATTAATATTTCATTATGAGTGACAAGTTTTTATATCAAAAATCTAAGGGGGTCAATTTTTCTTAAATTATTATGACCTTTAGGCATTATAGAAATATTTTTTAGCTTGTAATTTCTTAACTAAATGTCTTACCAACCTTCCCTCACCTAACTCACCTAACATTCATGTCATTACATTTTTACCACTTACTCAAGATTATTTTACATGGAAGAGTCCCTCTTCCTCACGTATAAATGGGGGATCACTTCCAGCCCTTCAATAATCCACACCTATTTCGAAATTTCCTTGAATACCTACCCTCATATTCCCAACATTAAATCTATTGCATGCCTTAATGCCTAGAGTCACCACAAATTATCCTAAGTCCCATAGATCTAAGGCTTTTGTCAAGAGGAAGTTCAAGGTCTCAATATGGTTTTCACATCTTTCATAACATTTCTATAATATTCATTTATTTCTTTACGAACCTAAAAATAGTATAATAATAAATTTATAATAATTAGTGTGTTGATATTTTATTCTAATAATGGTACAACCATTATTTATTCTTGTTAACATAGATAATGCCTCCTTATTTTAATTCTCTAAAATAATATTTTTATTAGTATTAATGAATCTCATATTTTATGTTAGTAAATTTTTTTCTAGATGAAACCTATGAAAATAGATAATTATGGAGCTTACTGTGCCAACTTACCATGTGAAGGTCAGGTGAACATGTTACCTTACTGTACATTATACTCAACCTTAATAAATGTATAATCAACTTACCCTGAGATGGAGATGTACTCACTACATACCTGATCATGTGTATTAGTGCAGTGATTATAAAAGAAACTACCTAAAATATAAACAAAAAAAATTATTGGGCAAAGGTATGTATAATGTTTCATAAATTAATATAATAATTATTTCTATTATTGCATTGACTGCATGAAGATACATTTTACCATGTGATGTCATGAACCTACCACAATGTCGAATTAACTTATCCGGTCATGCCTTTATAAAATCTGCTACATGAGGAAAATGCATATATGGGCATTCAGCTACATCTAAGAATTGCCTATGTGAAAACCTCCTACATTGATTAGATCACTTACATAGAAATCAGAAACATGAAAAAACTAGTTACATGTCCTAACTCTACTAAACATTTATGTACCAATCTGTTATAAGAATCATTATTTTTGATACATAACCAATCAAGAATGTCATTATCATAGATCATTTTAAATATCCAATGTCTAGTTTTAAATTCATTAATTGATGAATTAGTGCATTTAATATTTCATTTATTGTTATCAAAATGATACATTTGGATAAATATTTTTTAAGAATGAAATCTGATAAAGTGAACAAATGTGGGGATATGTGATCATATATAAAATTATAAAGGATCATATAAAAATGCTCCATTTATAAAAGGAATACTCTATGATGCTTTATTTTTCTAAACTTTTAGTGAAAATTTTCCAAGCTTCTTCCAGATATAAATTCAAGGACACCAAAAAATAGAATCTATTTGGATTGACATGCATCACATTTTCAATCAAAATATATTTATATTTTTGTTTATCCTTTCTATATGAACTATGTTTTTTAATTCCTAAATTTATGTTTAAAAACGTAGTCTCATTCATTAAACTAGAGAGTACTTAATACTCTATCCAATCTTTTATTTTTATTCCCACAAATAACTATAGAAGAGTTCCTACGTGACCTCGTATCTTTTTAATCTCATGTATAACTGTGGAAGAGGGTCTATGCTTTGAAATACTATTATAATATCTCTTGTAAAACTTTATCCAAGATGTGGATTATTTTATTTGATAATAAATTTCTTGGAAGCAGGTGATTTTCAAGTGTAGGGGATTTATTCTAGTATTGAAAATAAATCCCTTGTTAAAAATTTCATTGTGATTTATCAATTTTGTTTTCATTATTTAAAATAAAATAATCTTTTATATTATTTACTTTTAAACAAAAATTTATTCTAATAGTTAATCATAATTTTTTTATATACCATGATTGATTAACAAATTAGTTTCAAATGTTGATGTACATTCAATGTTATTTTATAGGAGACTTCCTCTTGGTTTTTTGAAAATATTTGAAAACCAAAATTTTATATTTCTATATTTTCTATTAACTGGGTTATTTTATAAAATTTTTTGATTAATTTTTTAAATTTATTTAAATATAAATTTGACTATAAAATAAACTCACCCTCCTATTTATTTTCCCACTCTGAGATACATTTGTTAACATAGTGTTTCAAAAATATTTTAATTGTGATCTAGTTCTATTTAACGATATTAAATTTTTTATCTAGATTAATTTATTTAAGTATAAAAAAATTCAAGAAATAAATTCTACCAATATTCCATCTTATTTTAATGGAACAAAACATTATCAATGTAATATTAAGATGAAAATTTTTATATAGGGCATGGTTTGTGATATTTGGACTATTAGTGATGATAAATTTGAATATGATAAATCTTCTAGAAGAGACTAGAGTGATGCTAATAATACCACCAATTATCATAACTATAATGTTCTGAATACCTTATATTATTCCTTAGTAAATAAATAATGTAATGAAATATATTCTTTTACTATTTCTTTTGAAATTTTGGAAACACTAGTTGTTTCTCAAGAATGAACTACCGATGTTAATGAATTGTGTTTAAATACTTACACTATTAAATATGATACTTTTTGAGATAAATCCTGATGAATCAATCTATGAAATGTATCTCAAGTTCAATGAGGTATTTAACATGATGCAAACACTGGGAAAGACAATGAATGACATGTATCAAGTAGTACAACTTCTCATATTCATTTCATAAAGATGGAGAGGAGCATGAGTGTCTATACGAGAGTCTTGTGACATTAGCACAGTACTAGTAAAGAATCTAATTGGAAATAAAATTATGGTTTAATAAGAACTAAAAGTAAACAAAGATAAATTGGGTAAACCAAAGATGAATCTAGAGCTTTTAAGACTACTAAATCAAAATAAAAAGAGTAAATCAAAGCATAATGTTCAAGTGATGACGAATCATCAGATAAAAGTGATGAAGAAAGGGAACATCCAGATAGTTTTTTTAATAAGGTCTATGAAAAGAATAAATTCATTAGGAAACACAATTATAAAGTTAAATATGATGATGGATAGAATTTAAGAAAATATTGGATAAAGGATGATTCGGAAAATGAAGTAATTTTCTATGAATACAAAAAAAAGGACACATTAAAGGAAACTTTTCCAAGTTAAAAAATAAGAAAATATATGAGGACAAATACAATAGATGTAAAAAATATATAAAATACAATTTCATTTCCTTAAAGTATATCTCAAGGAATTCAGAACCAAAGAGGGAAGACAAAAATGATAGAGCCAATTTATTTTTTATGTCAAACACATCTGAGGTGTCAAATATTTTCCATACATCTCTTACTCCTATTTATAAAATTTATAAGAAATAAAATAGTGAATGAAATATTTCTAATGATGAATTATTTAAATATTTTAACATATTTTAATAACCATTTATGAATTAAAATAATAATAAAAATGTTTAAAGAGTCTCCTACTTTTTCTGGTCACTTTAAAACTGATCTTATAATAAAATGGGAAAATATATTAATTTATTAAAGAAAATAATGAAATAAAATTATATAATGATAATTTTAATAAATATCCAGATAGGTTTAATAATTTAATGAAATATTTAACCAATATTCTTAGAAAACAAACTTCAATTATGTAAACCACAAAAGTTGGATATCAAAATGTACAGAGAAGAATATATAAAAAAATCCCAAGTTCCAATTCTTCTAATTCAGTAAGTAATTATTATTTAATAGGACCTAATAAGTTTTTTATTTCTGAAATTATAATATTTTTTATAGAAAAATAGTAAAAAAATTATTGATATTTAATGTAATTATTATTAACATCTCTAGACTTAAAAAATATGGTACCATAGTCATTTTTGGTATGAATATTTTTTATAGGAAACCTGATTAAAAAGTTACAGTAAACACTTATGATTTCTAGATATTTTTTGTTACAAACATCTGATTAGATACTAAAAAATATTAAAAAACGTGATTAAATAAAATATAGGACATGTCACCTTTGGTAATAATGATTGTAGAAAAATAATTGGCCTCAGTAAAATTGTTAATAATATTATAGTTTTAATTTCTAATGTATAATTTTTATATGGAATAAAATATAATCTTCTTATCAGTATACAATTTTGTGATTATGGATTTCATTTTATGTTTTAAAAAAAGTTCTTTTAAGTTTTTTATACCAAATGTGATTTATTTTTTACTTCTAATGAAATTATAGTTTTTATACTATAGATTTTAATTCCTTATTTTATCTAAATTTTTTTTAAGTGTATTTTAGAAATAATATTGGATTCAGAATAGAATAATAATCCATTTTAATCATTAATCACTTATAAATATACCTTATAAAGGTCTAGTAAAATATCTACCCAAACTAGAATTCCCAACAGATAAAGTCTGCAATCCTTTTCAAAAAGAAAATTAGCATAAAAATATATTTCAAAACAAAAAAAAAGTGTTAACTTTTCAACCTTTTGGTTCACATGGACTTTTTTTAACCCATATAGTTTATATTTTAGTAGGAAAACCTTATTCTTACATCATAGTTGATGATTATTCAAGATATACATGGGTTTTTTCTTTTCCCAAGAAATTAAATATATTTCCTATTTTTTCAAATATTCAAAATCTATAGAGAAGATTAGTGTAATTAGAATTAAAATCATAAGATGTGATCATGGTCGTGATTTTAAAAATCAAGAGTTTAATACATTACGCTCACAACATAGCTATAATCACAACATTTCTACACCTAGGACCCAACATCATAATGGTGTAGTATAGAGAAGAAATAGAACTCTTTAAGAAATTTCATGGATAATGTTCAATGAGTATGATTTATGAATTTATTTTTGAGAAGAAGCATTAAATTTACATTATTAAAAAATTAATAAAAAATTTAAATAGACATCTATTAAATAAGAAAACTATTGAGTTATGGAATAATAGAATAACAAATTTAATTAGTTTTTTATTTTTTATTTTTAATGTCTTAATACTCAATAATAAGTATAATTTAGACAAATTTGATTCATATAGTGATGAAGGAATTTTATATGAATATTCTACATCTTGTAAAACATACGAGGTGTTTAATAAAAGGACTAAACATTTGAAAGAATCTATACATGTAAAATTTAATGAAATGGATCAACAGAAGCATAAGACCTCTTTAGAAAATCTATAGGATAACCTTTCAAGTCTAGAAATCAATACTAAACTCGGTAATAATTCTTCCTAACCTCATATAAAGAATACACCTTGTTCTAATAAACATCTTAAACTTTAACCTGTAGATGATAATTAGGTGTCAATCACTTTTATTTATAGATCTATTAGGACTCATAGATATCATCCCTTAGATAATTTTAGAGGTGAATTGTGCAATGTAAATTTGAAAATATATTACCATAGAAATTAGAATGAACGCTAAGCTTTATTATCATATATTAAACCTAAAAACATTACTTATTTAATTAATTTTGAATTACA
This sequence comes from Viscum album, assembly GCA_963277665.1. Lineage (NCBI taxonomy): Eukaryota > Viridiplantae > Streptophyta > Magnoliopsida > Santalales > Viscaceae > Viscum > Viscum album. Next base: position 267,825,433 of record OY728142.1, on the reverse strand, counting down.
AATAATGAATATTCAAGAAGAGTTAAATTACTTTGAACGAAATAAAGTATTGGAGTTAGTTGAAATACCCAAAGAATAACTAAATATATAAAATAAATGGGTGTATTGAAACATGGTTGATGAGGTAGTAATATTAGTTAAAAAAAATCTTGATGGGTTACACAAGGATATATTCATGAAAATGGTATTCACTGTATAGAAACATTTTCACCAATTTTTAGACTTGAATCCCTTAGAATACTACTTGCTCGTTCAGAACATTTGATTTTAAAACAATATCAAATTGATATCAAGAGTGGCTTTTTATATTTTTATATTTTTTAGGTTTCTTTTGGTTAATATTATGCTATATTTTAAAACCCTCAATTTCAAAATCATTTTTTTAAATTTAAAAAATATTTTTATGGTTTAAAAGAAGATCATATATATTGGTATGATAGGATAAGATCATTTTTTATTTATGAAGGTTTTAGTAAAAGAATATATGACCATACTTTATTTATTAAAATAATTTCAAAATATGTTTTATAAGTTCAAATATGTTTTGATGATATTATTTTTGGATCTTTAAGAAATTATTTATGCCCTAATTTTTGAAAAATATTGTAAAGTGAATTTTAAATGAGTTTGATGGATAAATATAAATTCATTCTTAGTTTTAAACATTTTAAAATAAATATGGATTTATTTTATATAAAATTAAGTACACTGAAGATCTTTTAAAACATATTGGTATGAATAGTACTAAATGTACTGATACTCTTATAAATATTGGCTACATTCTGTATCTTTATGAACCTATGAAACAATTTCATCGAACCATATACTGAGTTATTATTATAATTTTACAATAGTTAACAATAATTCAGTTTGATATAATTTTTAGTGTATGTGTGTGTTCCAGTTTTCATGAAAATAAAAAAGAGTCACATTTACTATCTTTAAAAAGAGTTTTAAAATACCTCAAAAATAAAACCAATGTTGGATTGTTTTACTCCATAGGACAAGAATTTTATTTAGTGAGTTATTTTGATGTATATTTTGGTGGTTGTAAGTTACAAAGAAAAATCACTTCTGGAACCAGTTAGTTATCAAGAAATTATCTGGTTTTGTGGTGTAGTAAGAAACAAAACAATGTGACATTATCCACTATTGAATCTGAGTACATAGTTGCATGCAGTTTCTATGCAAGGGTTATATAGATAAAACATACATTACTAGACTATGGATATCAATTCATACATGTACCTATAAATTTTGATAATACAAGTGAAGTAAATATTTCTAAAAATCCTATATCACATTCTAGGATAAAGCATATTTATATAAGGCATCACTTTTTTAGAGATCATTCTCAAAAAGGGGATATAACTCTTTAGTTCATTAGTACTTAACATAATCTTGACGATATACTTACAATGCCTTAAAATGTTTAGAGACTCAATTATATCATAAATGAATTGGGAATAATAAATTATTCCCTATTTTTTAATTAAATTTTATCATTTTTAGTTATCTGTAATTTATTTAACTTATATAAAGTAATTTTTTCTAGTAGTAACCATAAAGTGTTATTTACATGGTTAGAAATATGATCTATATTTCTTATTTATATGGTTATTATAACTTCTGGGAATAATTATCCATATATTCACCATACTTACCCTATGTACTTAATCACACAGCACAGTCATTAGGATTACTATAGAAACATGTACATATGGTCAGTACTAACTTACCATGAACTTCTTAATCATAATGGTCAGCATACTTATCGCAAGGTTATGATTAGAAATAATAATATTCTTGTGTCCTAATAGATCCATGGTTATCATACATACCACTCCTATTTACTTAAAAAATATATAAAACTATTTGATCAAGATTTTGTTAAGTTTATTTTTATTTTATTCCATAAATGATTGAAACATAATTCAAATTATACTCTAAATACTCACATGAATTTTCCCTAAAATCTCTTTCTTCTCCCAAAGGCTTACCCTTTTTTAAACCCCTATCTTTCCTATAATATCACTTTTTCTCATGTACTAACCTTTAGAGAACTAAAATATAACCAACAATTCCAAAATTGAAACGTGATGTTGATTCCATGACTCATGTTAAGATGACTCCTACTAAGAAATAAATTAAATCAAAAGGAATTTCTAGTGATTCTATAAATACAAAAGAATCCATAATTAATAAATTTCCAAGACTCTATGGAAAATTTCTTTTGATAACCAATTATTGAAATCAATCAGAAGGTTGGTCTAGAATGTGATTCAGAATCATTGATGGGATATTTGGTTGAACAAAATTTGTATGCATTTTATCCAAATATAATCTCGGAATTTTATGCACACATATAATTTATCCTTGGCGAGAAAAGAGATTCTATCAAAACTATGGTCTGTGATCAAGTTCTAGAGTTTTCCTAGAATCCTTGGGAAAAATGTTTTTGTGTTCTACATGATGGAGAATATGAGGATTATCAATGATCTTATCTTGAAAATCATGCTCATTTTGATTTTTAGAATACCTTGGATGAACTAAATGGGAATGGAACAATCAAGGGACCATTAGTTATTGAGATGAATGAATAATATAGGTTGTTAGTCAAATTTATCCAGTACCTAATATCTTTAAGAAAAGGATATTTCATAATACTAATGAATTACAATATTTTCTTCTTTCTTGATGAATTGTTATATTAAAATCAGTCTTTGTAGGTATGTGATGAGATATATGGTTGAGTTGTGAAATCCATATTCATGTTTCAGTTCTTTATCTTATCCTAAACTCATTTTGACCTTGCTTGAGTATAAATTATTAATTCATGAGGGGGAGGAAAGGATAACTTCATCTGATGTATTTTTTCTTACTCAAAAGATTTGTAAAAAAGGAGATATAATTGGAATCCAAGGAAACAAGAATTGGTTGATGACCTAGAGAAACTATATGAACAATTTAACCTAGTAAATTATCCTTCTAGACCTAGTGTTCTAGTGGATACAATTCTCAAACCTAATGTCGTTTTTGAGTATTTAGATGATGATTTTTCCCTTTATAAAGAAATAAAATAATCAGTAGAAGATATATACCTTAATGAGGAATCTAGAATATATTATGAGTATGAGCCAGAATGGGTTTAGAATATTGGATCTAATAATGTTGGGGATAACTCAAAATTATATCCTACTATTGGGAGTACTCATATATTTCCTAGTCCTAATTCACCTTATAGGGGGTAGAGTAGCCTAGATCTCATATTTTGGTCTTATACTATCTTGGCTTTGATGATGAAGATCACAGAGGCAATCCACTTGGACTTGGTGGACCATTCATTCAATCTATTTGAAGGACTCTAGAAGGAGATTTTATTGATGAGTATGATAATGAATAGAGAATTGATGTGTCTCCAACAAGAAATTATATTGATAATAAAATTCAAGCCATCTTTGGTGCTTCTACCACTAAGGAAGATGAATATTCTCATATTTTTTTAACGATGACATAGTTGAATATTCTGATTGATCAGTGGAAGATACACCTGAGGTAGATGGTAGGCATCAGTATAGTGATAAATCTACCTCAAAGAATACACCTTGCATTCCTTAAACTTCATATATCAAAAAATATGACACAGTTTTGTTCAAAAAATAGATGATAGATATGTTTAAGAAATTATTTTTAAATTTTTACAACTCATTGAAATAAGTGATAAAAATTGTTATTCCTGAAGTTGTTACTTTGGTAGTCAATAAATTTCATTAAATTTTTAATTTCTTAAAAGAGATTATTCTGAATGAGATTATAGATGTGATAGATTGTGTTGGCTCTCTTCAAGATGTTATATCTGAAAAATGATTAAGTTATACTAATGGTTTATGAATGTTTTCTTTCATCTAGCTCATATTCCTCAACCTCTCTAACTGGTTAGTAAGTTTTTGAAGAATAAAATGTTATAAAACTCATTTTAGATGATTTTAAGGTAATGTTTGATGAGTTAATAATGAAAATATAGTCTTCTTTATGGGTTTAAAACCCATGATACAAATACCTTAGTAATAGTTCGATAAGATGCCAAGAAAGCTAGTCAAGATCGAAAAAACCATCAAGAGGGTAACTGATTATTATCTAGCTAGGATCTTCACAAGTTCAGATATAAATAGGTTTTTTATAAATTTTTATTTGGACTTGAATATTCCCCCTTTTAGTCAATATTTTATGTAGAAATTTGGGAAACTCTAAACTATGAACCCTTTTTTGGAAAATTTCATGGAGAGTATATGTGATTTTATTTAGGCTCAAGATACTAGTTCTCAAGGTATCTTTGATTTCATTTAATTAGTGATAAATTATTTACGCACTTCTCAAATAGTTTTTCTAGCCCCTCATCCATTCCTTTATCCTTAACTACTACCAATTCCACTATAAATCCTTTATTCATATCTCTTTCCAAATAATTTCAGCATCTTATACCAATTTACAAGTGTTTTGTTATTTGAGACCCTGCCTCCTCATCTACTCCTTAAATAACATATTCTCCTACCTCTATGTCCAAATGGATGGGCCTTATTCTTTCTACGGATGTTACAGATATTCTTCATTTTGTTTCATATTAGGATCTCTAATAGGGACCTATTTTATCCTTATTGTAATATTTTTTGGTATATTAATTAAATAATCTTTCTTATTCTCATTTGATTGTATTCTTACTACATTTAGTTTTTTAATTCTTTGTATTTTTTATAATTCCAAAAGGAATATTAAATTAATGAGTTGTAATAAACATATTTAAATTGATATGATTGGAAAAAAATTCATTATTTTAAGAACTTTATTATTTGAAATTTAATCAACATCAAATTTAATTTTGTTACATATAATTCATTTCAATTTAAATTTCATGATTTGTGATCACAAAAAAGGGAGGTTTGTTTCTTAGACCAGCACCTCCTTGTTATAATAATCCCAAATCATGCTTATATTTTTATTAATGATTCTCATTTTTTCGTATTAGTAAATTTTTTTCCAATAAAAATATGAAAGATATCTAATTCTAAAGCTTATTATGTCAGCTTACCATATGAGGTTCAAGTGACTGTGTGACCTTACCACATGTTACATTTCACCTTACCATATATACAATCCATCAACCCTAAGATGGAGATGTACGTACCATGTACCTATACAAGTGAATTATTGTAGTGATTATGAATGAGACTACATACTTCATAAAGAAAACAATTCACCATGACAAGGCATGTATAATTTCTCATAAATTCATATATTAATTATCACTCTTATTGTAGTAATCATATAAAGAAATAGATTATCATGTGAAGCTATAAACCTAATGTAAGATAAAAGGAAATGATCATGAAACACCTTCAGTAAATCGACTACATGGGAAAAGGTCCTAAATGAAAATTTATAAACATTGTGGGATTGACTATGTGGAAATTTCCTACATCGATGAGATTGGTTACATAGAAATCATCTATGTGAATGAATCAGTCACATGGTCTTCCTCTGAAAAACATATACATACCAATGTAATAATGACATATATAATATTTTCATAAATATCTATATGTTATTAAATTATCTAATCCCTTAAAATTAATCAATTTGAAATTATTTGAAACATTTTATATTTTTTGGCGATTTTTTAGCGTAATTAAGAAAATGGCTAAATAATTAAAATTTAAAAGTTTTTTATGCTTCTTTATTTCGACCATAAAATTTAAAATATCACTCCAATTGATTTGATTCCTTTTTTAGGGTATCAATCCTCAAGGGAGTCAACATTCCATTATGTATCCATATCCAATTATACCATCTAAGGTCTTAAAAATTCAATCTTTTTGTAAAAGTATTATGGCTGACTGTGTGGACCTCGCCTCGTTAATTGAAGCATAACTTGGGATACACACCTAAAATTGAGGTGAACCTACCTAAAACTGAACTAGTACTCATATATCTATATTACTAAAAACTAAAATTGATTTATTCAATCATTAATATAGTAATTGAATGGTATACATTAAAATAAGATTCCTAGAATTCTAAACTATAAAAAATCATACTCATTATAAATTACATAACCCTCTATTGATGCATTCAATTAATGTGAAATTTTTAAGTATAATATAAAATTAAATTTATATAATCCTATAATAATGGACCTTGGCTTTATTCAAACATATGTTAGACCAAACAATATCCAACTTTTTGAAGACATATTCTAGAGGGTAACCTGCTACACTAATTTCATTTCATCTTTTTTTTATTTTTTATTTTCACTTTAGTATTATTTTAAAAAAAAGAAATTTTAATTTATTTTCATTTATATAAATTTTAATTCATGCATGGATTTTATTTTTTTCTTCCATCCATACAAATTTTTTTCTACTCTATCTTTTCCTAATTTTTTGTTCTTTTCTTCTTCTTCTTCTTCTATTTTTATTTTGTGATTTCATGTGTGTGTATTTTGTCTTCTTCTTTATTCATCCTCATTATTATTATTTTATTCTACTAGGTTCTTATTCTTTTATCCACCATCACATATTACCCTAAAAATTAGGGACTAGCATGAGACTTCACCCGTAGGAGGTAAGTGGAAATTCCATTCATTATGCGCTTAATTTATTATGTTTTCTTACGTTTGTGATGAGAAAGAGTGATATTGATTGGGTGTGGTGATATAAAATCATGAAAATGAACTTAAACTCATTTATTTTCATTTATTAAATCTTTTTACCCACTTTTACTCAATATAAGTTCTTTATATAATGGAGTTGATCCATTTAGTAGATGTGATGGAATACGATGGAGACAATTCATGGAAGATGTCTCACTCTCGATTGAGGTGTAACATTAACCTCGATTATAGGTGGAGGTGTAATTAATATTGAAAAATGAATTTGATATTTCACACCACTAAATAAATGAATATAAATTCATGAATGATATATCATAATTGATTTATCAAACTTAATTTAAACACCAATAAGGAGAATGATAGAACCCACAAATAAAACCATAAAGGCCAAGTTCTTTCTTCAATAATTAATGTTTGTCATTGCATGTTAGTTTTATATTTTCATTTATTTAATTTCAATTAATTTCCTTGATTAAATAAAAAAATTAGTCTTGTGAATTATATTAAGTGAGTAAAAACTAAAAAATCTCCTCAAGTGAGATGACCCTTGTTTGTCTCTGTGATGAATTAGAAAAATAAATTTTCTATTATCACGCCCTTTGACAGGCATGCACTAAAATTGAGAATGTTATTGGGGAGATAATTATTTGTTTAATTTAATTTTTCTATTTTCAAATTTTAGATTCTTATTTTTTTTTCAAATTAAAAACACAAAAAAACATTATTTCCATGATGTATCTAAACAAATATTATTATTTAAAGAACTATTAATCACAGGTGTAAGAACAAGAAATATACTACACCGAGGAGGACTTGCAGCGGAGGGATAATACTCTAATAATAATGATAAAACTTATTCAAATAGGATAAGAAAAATTGATCTCACGTCAGGATTTGATGTGTCTGATTGATCAACACCTAATTGACTTGAAAATATTCATGGCCTAGAAAAAAGTGGCACTATTCTCTCCTGATTTCACTAAATACATCCAATAAGTTGAGGCCAAAATCAAGGTGTAGGATCCTGACTTCTAACCTCTATACAATGATAATCAACTCTAAGTGGCACTTTCCATTGACGAATAGATTCAATCCAAACCACCTTAGGGAGATGATATATTATTGAACTCATGCTCTTTTACTTTTATTGAATCTAATTTCTATGTTAATATAATATATTTTTAATTTTTTTAATCCAATAACTCTTATTATTCCCTAGAGGTTTAAGAAGAAAAAAATTCACCTATTGAGGAACACCTAGGTCTCCATGAAAAAATTGAATATTTAGTAGAGGTAGTACAAGAATATATCCAAGTGCATTTTTCAAACGAACAAGAGAAAATATTTTCCTAAATTAAAAGGGAAGATTTTGAAATTAATTATTAAAATATAAATTTTGAAATTAATAATTTAAATTTAAATTTTGAATCTGCTTTTGATTATTCATTTAATATAACACATCTGTAGAAACCACTGGATAGTGATGATAATGTTTCACAAGTATCAACCAAAGAGGAGGAGGTTCCATTCTACATCATACCCCATCTATTCATGTTTTACCTCATTCAGAGGGTTTCTTATCCAGTGTACTCTATCTATGGAATCCTCCTCACAATTGAAAAATAATTCTAAGATGGAAGTAACTACACAAGGTTATTGAAATCCAAGAAATCCAACCACTAACATATCAATCATAAAATCAGGCACTTCCCTCTGGAGGTAGTAAATAAAGTCATGTCCCACTTGGGAGATCATTTAGAGATTTATCTTTACAATATTTCTTGGAATTTATATGTCAATTTCATTTTTAGGATTATTCCATCATGCATCCCAATACCTCTTATCTTTTTGATATTCAATGAAATGATCATTCCTCTTAATTCCTTAATTTTATTTTTTTATGTTCATAATGGCACAATTAAATTCCCAAATATCCAAGGAGGAAAAAAGACAATGATTTATTTCAAAATGGATTTCAAGTTTATTATTTATCTTTTAAAATCCTCATTTTTTTGAGATTTTTATTTGAGGATTAAACTATAAACTTCATTCTCATTCTTAAATTATACATTACTGATCTTATCTTGGATAATTGGGTTTCATAGGAATATAGTGATTCCATTTTTTATATTTCAATGTTAAAGAAATTTGATAAGTAGAATGGAGAATTGGATGATCAAACTGAATCATGGATATTGAAATGAGGACTTGTGATTTGAGGGAATAATTTAATTCATGTAAGTTTAATATCCCAATAATTTTTCATGCATTGATTTTATGAAATTCTTGTGAATTTATTTTTTATTATTAGTCATGACTTGAGTGATATTTCAATATCATATTATCATTCCTGAAAATATTTCTTTACCATGAAATCCTTATTTGACTTTTTCATATTTCTCAAGTGATCTTGGAACATATCACCGACCAGAACATTCAATTGAACATGAAAAATCTATGACTGTGAAAAAACACAGTTAAAATGACTGAGGCATATTTTTCAAAATCACATATCCTTAAAATACCACCTATAAATCAATCATTATTTAGCCCATATAATCCATTAATGAACATTATAGGGATGAGCCATGTTTTATTCTATTTTTACCCATTCATACCCTACTCTTGGTATTTTCTTGATATTTTAAAATTGGAATGTCAGGGTGAAGAGAATCATGGTGGAAGGGATGATAGAAATTATAAATAAGAAGTGTGGGGTTATAATTTTGGGTAGTGGGAAAGGTTATTTGATTTATTCATTTTACTCTTTTTCCCATCTAGAATACAAAAATAGAAAATGAAAAAAACCAAAAAAATAAAAAACGGTTTGTAATTTGAGAAAACCAAAAATCACCATTACTAGACTGATGATTTTTATCATATATAGTTATGTTATGGATGTGAGATTTTTCTCAATCACATGTTTTCAAAGATAAATAAAATAAGAGAAAAATTGTCTAAAAAAAATTCAAGAGGGTGCACACATCATTCATTATGAATAACTTGATCTTGACCTTACTCTGAGTTTGGGGGAAGTAAATGTTTCTTTTTGTAAGGGATAATTTCATTAAATTTTATTTTTTATATCATGTATTCAAATTAAGAGATAAAACACCTCCTTGAGCCTTAATTTTTAAAGCATCAAATCCTACCAACCTTATACCTCAGACCCATTTGAACCATTATTGCAAGTCCCTGTGATTTTATGTGTATTTTTTCATTACAAAGTAGAGAATGTAATTCCTTTAAAGTTCTATGGGTAAGAAACATGTTCTCATGATATGAGCCTAAATATACTTGATTTTTATCTTATAGATATTAGAGGAAAGATTCAAAAGGGAGGTAAATCATGATTTTGCTTGTTTAATCACTAGTGCAGAAAACGTTTTTTACGTCACCATTTTTTACGTCGGTTATATAAAACCGACGTCATAATATGTAAAACGAGGTTTTTTACGTCGGTTAAGAAATAACCGACGTAAAAACCTGTGTTCGGTACACATTTAACGTCGGTTATACAAATAACCGACGTTATTAATCTCGCGGCTTCGTTTTTTACGTCGGTTATTTTTATAACCGACGTAAAAAACGCGGTTTTCGAAGGCCCTTTCACGTCGGTTATTGAATAACCGACGTAACAAACGCGGTTTTTGAAGGCTTTTTGACGTCGGTTATAAAATAACCGACGTAAAAAAAGAATCCGCAGATGTTTTTGACGTCGGTTATTCCATAACCGACGTAAAAAAACGCGGATTTTGAGCCATTTTTTACGTCGGTTATTATATAACCGACGTAAACAATGAATCGGAGGAAGTTTTTTACGTCGGTTATTGAAATAACCGACGTTATAAATGTTTTTAAAACAATTATCACGTCGGTTATTGAATAACCGACGTGATAACTCAATTAAAAATTTACCCAGACCCGTGGATTGTCATTCGCGAGTTTACCTTCGACAGTCGCGACTCGTCTCTCTCGCGCGTAAACCCGAATCGGCTCGTCCATTTCGTTGGTTTAGATTCGTTTTGCGATCATCGTTTCTCATATTTAATCTCCTCGGATCAATCATCTAAACTCGCAGCACTCAGGTAATCCTCCCACTCGTTCGTTTTTTTTCGCGGATAGTAAATATATATGTGTTGTGATTTTTTTGTTGAAACTAGCTATGATTCTTCGATTGCGAACCCTTTTAACTCGTTTTGGCACCATAATCTTATTTATCATCCCTAGATCTATTTGTTCGACTTGCAATATTGAGTAATTTTATGATTTCACTAATTTTCCATCGTTTTCTATAAATCCCCGAGAGGGTTGGGGCGTGTCCATTTGGATGGGTTGCCCTTTTACAGTTGTTACTACTTTATTCACACACAACCATGGCATAGGTGCATGGATTTGGGGTCGGGGGGTGTCCAGGGGGGTTTACAAGGGGGTGGGTGGGTGTGGGGGGCTGTCCAAGGGTGTGGGTGGGTGTTGGGGGGTGTCCAGGGGGGTGTCCAAGGGGGTAGGGGGTGGGGGGTGGTGTCCAGGAGGGGTGGGGGGGCTGTCCAGAGGGTTGGGGGGTGTCCAGGGGGGTGTCCAAGCAGGTCGGGGGTGGGGGGTTGTGTCCAGGAGGGGTGGGGGTGCTATCTAGAGGGGTCGGGGGCTGTCCAGAGGGGTCGGGGGGTGTCCAGGGTGGTGTCCAAGGGGATGGGTGGGTGTGGGGGGCTGTCCAAGGGGGTGGCGGCCTGTCCAGAGGGGTCGGTGGGGTGTCCAGGGGGGTGTCCAAGGGGGTGGATGGGTGTGGGGGGCTGTCCACGTGGGTGGCGGCCTCTCCAGAGGGTATTTGGGGTTGTCCGGGTGGGTGGGGGGGCTGTCCAGAGGGTTGGGGGATGTCCAGGGGGGTGTCCAAGGGGGTAGGGGGTGGGGGGTGGTGTCCAGGAGGGGCGGGGGGCTGTCCAGAGGGGTCGGGGGTGTCCAGGGGGGTTTACAAGGGGGTGGGTGGGTGTGGGGGGCTGTCCAAGGGCGTGGGTGGGTGTTGGGGGGTGTCCAGGGGGGTGTCCAAGGGGGTAGGGGGTGGGTGGTGGTGTTTAGGAGGGGTGGGGGGGCTGTCCAGAGGGTTGGGGGGTGTCCAGGGGGGTGTCCAAGCAGGTCGGGGGTGGGGGGTTGTGTCCAGGAGGGGTGGGGGTGTTTTCTAGAGGGGTCGGGGGGTGTCCAGGGTGGTGTCCAAGGGGATGGGTGGGTGTGGGGGGCTGTCCAAGGGGGTGGTGGTCTGTCCAGAGGGGTCGGTGGGGTGTCCAGGGGGGTGTCCAAGGGGGTGGATGGGTGTGGGGGGCTGTCCAAGGGGGTGGATGGGTGTGGGGGGCTGTCCAAGGGCGTGGGTGGGTGTTGGGGGGTGTCCAGGGGGGTGTCCAAGGGGTAGGGGGTGGGTGGTGGTGTTTAGGAGGGGTGGGGGGGCTGTCCAGAGGGTTGGGGGGTGTCCAGGGGGGTGTCCAAGCAGGTCGGGGGTGGGGGGTTGTGTCCAGGAGGGGTGGGGGTGCTTTCTAGAGGGGTTGGGGGGTGTCCAGGGTGGTGTCCAAGGGGATGGGTGGGTGTGGGGGGCTGTCCAAGGGGGTGGCGGCCTGTCCAGAGGGGTCGGTGGGGTGTCCAGGGGGGTGTCCAAGGGGGTGGATGGGTGTGGGGGGCTGTCCAAGGGGGTGGATGGGTGTGGGGGGCTGTCCAAGTGGGTGGCGGCCTCTCCAGAGGGTATTTGGGGTTGTCCGGGTGGGTGGGGGGGCTGCCCAGAGGGTTGGGGGATGTCTAGGGGGGGTCCAAGGGGGTAGGGGGTGGTGGTGGTGTCCAGGAGGGGTGGGGGGCTGTCGAGAGGGGTCAGGGGGTGTCCAGGGGGGTTTACAAGGGGGTGGGTGGGTGTGGGGGGCTGTCCAAGGGTGTGGGTGGGCGTTGGGGGTGTCCAGGGGGGTGTCCAAGGGGGTAGGGGGTGGGGGTGGTGTTTAGGAGGGGTGGGGGGGCTGTCCAGAGGGTTGGGGGGTGTCCAGGGGGGTGTCCAAGCAGGTCGGGGGTGGGGGGTTGTGTCCAGGAGGGGTGGGGGCTGTCCAGAGGGGTCGGGGGGTGTCCAGGGGGGTTTACACATCGATTTGTTTTATATTTCAAAATTGTTATATTCAAATTATGATTTTTTTCATATAAACATATATTTGTCTTATCTAAAAAATATATATATTTTTGCTATTTTTTATAGGTAATAATGAGTCGAAGTTGGATTACGGCACATCGAATGAGCAATGAATATGAGGAAGGTGTTGATGCCTTTTTGGAATTTGCTAAACGAAATGTTCCAAGTAGTGACATTTTTTTCTGTCCATGCCTGAAATGTCTGAATATGAAGAAGTTGAAAAGTAGAGAGATAAAAGATCATCTGATTTGTCATGGTTTCAATCCGAGTTACAACCCTTGGATTTGGCATGGCGAAACTGGACAGAATGTCACTGATGATAATGAATCGCAAGATGGTAACTCCGATGGAATTGATGAAATGATTCGCGATATTGTAGCAGAACAAATTGAGATAGAACCGAGAGTTGCACGTCTATATGGTGATGCCGAAAAACCATTATATCCTGGTTGTACAGATTTTACGGTTTTGTCGGCGGTGTTAAGATTGATTAACCTGAAGGCGAAACATGGATGGAGTGACAGAAGTTTTACAGAGCTGCTACAATTGATGAAAGACATTCTTCCAAAAGATAACGATCTTCCAGATTCACATTATAAGGCCAAAAAAATATTATGCCCGATGGGATTGGGATACAGGAAAATACATGCATGTCCGAATGACTGCATTATATATAGGAAGGAATATGAATTTCTGAAAGAGTGTCCCAAATGTGGGACATCACGGTATAAGGTGAAAGAAAAATCACAAGCTTATGTAGAGATTACAAAGCTCCCTTCAAAGGTATTTTGGTATCTTTCTATAATTCCTCATTTCAAACGTTTATTTGCTAATTCACATGATGCAAAAAGGTTAAGATGGCATGCTGATGAGCGGGTATGTGATGGAAAAATACGTCATCCAGCTGATTGTCCACAATGGAAGAAAATTGATGCCCAGTACCCTACATTTGGAAATGAAATTAGAAATCTGAGACTAGGCTTGTGCACAGATGGAATGAATCCATACCGAACCCTCAGTAGCACACATAGTTCATGGCCTGTTTTATTGGTAATTTACAACCTCTCTCCTGAAGTTTGTATGAAGCGCAAATATGTCATGTTGAGTATCATGATCTCTGGTCCAAAGCAACCTGGCAATGATATTGATGTATACTTGTCACCGCTGATTGATGATTTGAAACTTTTATGGGCTGATGGTATTAGGGTGTATGATTCTTATAAAATGGAATATTTTCAACTGCATGCAGTGCTTCTATTCACTATAAATGAATTCCCAGCATATGGAAATTTGTCTGGATACAGTGTTAAAGGGCATAAAGCATGTCCAATTTGCGAACAACAGACGTCATATTGTCAATTGCATCATGGGAGGAAAACAGTGTACATGGGTCATCGAAAGTTTTTGCCTATGGATCACCCTTATAGAAGACTAAAAAAGGCATTCAATGGCTCACAAGAATTTGATACTGCACCTCAACCTTTATCCCCAGAATTGTATTTTGAGAGGGTGAAAAACCTTGATGTGACATTGGGAAAGACACAGAAATCTGGTAATGATAGACATATTTGGAAGAAAAGGTCAATATTTTTTGAGCTACCATATTGGAGTTATCATGAAGTCAAACATAATATTGATGTCATGCACGTGGAGAAGAATATCTGTGATTCTTTGATCGGAACATTGCTAGATATTAAAGGAAAGACAAAAGATGGGTTGAATGCAAGGTTAGACCTACTGTCAATGGGAATACGTTTAGAGTTAGCTCCCACTCCTAAAGGAAGACGAACATTTCTTCCCCCGGCTTGTCATACATTATCGAAGAGGGAGAAAAGTAGCTTCTGTCAGTGTCTTCATGATATCAAAGTGCCTCAAGGTTATTCTTCAAATGTAAAAAATTTTGTCTCATTGAAAGACTTGAAGTTGATATGTATGAAATCACATGATTGTCATGTCATGATGCAACAAATTCTACCAGTTGCACTGCGTGGAATATTGCCCATCCGTGTCAGAAAGACTATAATGAGGTTGTGTTATTTTTTCAATTCAATTTGCAACAAGGCGATTGATGTGAATGCTTTGAACATTTTGGAAAAGGATGCAATTATTATACTTTGTCATTTGGAAATGTATTTTCCTCCAACTTTTTTTGATATGATGGTGCATTTACTGATTCATCTGGTTCGAGAAATAAGGCTTTGTGGACCTGTATATCTTCGTTGGATGTATCCTTTTGAAAGGTATATGAAAATATTAAAGGGATATGTTAAAAATCCATATCGACCTGAAGCCTCCATTATTGAAAAGTATATTTCTGAGGAGGTAGCAGAGTTTTGTACGAGTTACTTGGCTACGGCGCAACACATAGGTTTGCCTCCATCTCGCCATGAACGGGTTAATAATGAGGGAAAGGGGATTCGTGGCTTGAAAGTCAAATCACTGTCAGCTGAACATATGAAGAAGTTAGAATCATACATCTTGAATAACATAGCTGATGTTCAACCGTATATCACATTGCATATTAATGAGTTGAAACAATGTCATCCAAAGAAGAAAGAAATGTGGATTTTGAATGAGCACAACAAAACTTTTTTGCCATGGTTTAAAAAGACCTTGCTTGGTAGATCAGATGTATCAGAGACATTAAAATGGATAGTGGGTGGTCCATCTTTAAATGTGATAACATGGTCCGATTATGACATTAATGGCTATACATTTCATACGAAAGCTCAGGACAACAGAAGTGCAGTTCAGAATAGTGGTGTATTGGTGTTTGCAGAAGCAATGCATTTTTCGAGTGCTAAGGACAGAAACCCAATTTCGGCATCAAGTGCATATTATGGAGTGATTGAAGACATATGGGAGGCTGATTACTTTAAAATTAAAGTTCCCGTTTTTAACTGTAAATGGTTTATCGGTAACAACAGTGTCAGACACGATGAATTTGGAATGACACTTGTTAATCTGAATAGATTGGAAGACACAGCTGATTCTTTTATAATGGCAACACATGCCAAACAAATTTTCTATGTAGTAGATCAATCAGATATGCAGTGGGCTGTTGTTTTACAAGGGAAAAACCAATATGTTGGTGAGGATGAATTTGATGAAGATGCTGATTTATGTGAGATCCCTACTTCCATGGAAAGATTAACAGAACATAATGATGAGTATGTTGAAGACATGGTTTGTGCCATTAGGAACGATCACGACGAAGGAATTTGGGAAAACAATCCAACTGTACATTCCTAAAATTACAGGTAACACAAGTATATATCTTGTTTACATTTAGTTTTTTCATATAATGTTAGATACTGTAAATTTTTTACTTATTAAAATATGTATCAAACCAAAACGATAAAACAATAAAAACCGTAAAGAGGAGAAGTCCTGCGCGCACCGGCAACCGGTCCTCTCTGTCTGTACCACCGGCCGGCCGCTGGCTCACCACCGGCCGGCCGGTGGTTCAGACAGAGAGCCTTCCTCTCTGTCTGGATCACCAGCGGCCGGCCGGTGTTGAGCCAGCGGCCGGCCGGTGGTTCAGACAGAGAGGAAGGCTCTCTGTCTGAACCACCGGCCGGCCGGTGGTGAGCCAGCGGCCGGCCGGTGGTACAGACAGAGACAGAGCCTCTCTGTCTGGATCACCAGCGGCCGGCCGGTGTTGAGCCAGCGGCCGGCCGGTGGTTCAAACAGAGAGGAAGGCTCTCTGTCTGGTCCACCGGCCGGTCGCTGGATCACCACCGGCCGCCCGGTGGACCAGACAGAGAGCCTTCCTCTCTGTCTGGATCACCAGCGGCCGGCCGGTGAGGAGCCAGCGGCCGGCCGGTGGTTTAGACAGAGGAAGGCTCTCTGTCTGGTCCACCGGCCAGCCGGTGGTGATCCAGCGGCCGGCCGGTGGTCCAGACAGAGGAAGGCTGTCTGCTCCACCGGCCGGCCGGTGGTGAGCCAGCGGCCGGCCGGTGGCATCAGTGAGTCCACTTTTCAGCTTTCTTATGCCAACTCCTTGGCAACATTTTGCCTGTGTTTACCATGTTTATCATTGTTTAACATGCTTATCATATTACCGATGTTTACTATTATGTAATTTAGTACACTTTTCTATTTGTGAACTAATGTTTGTTTTTTTGATTTGAAGGAAAATGACAGATCAATCAGTTGATCAGCCACATGATTCTGGAGATGAGCATATTGGTCATACATCTGGGGAGGAACATTCACATGCTCCTATTACGAAAAAGAGTTCAAAGGTTGGTAAGCGTGGGTGCACACGTTTACCAAAATTATCACTTGCCCGTACGAAGGAGGAGAGGATAGTCGTGGAGTTTGATGAGGATGATCTTCCTAGAGGTCCAAATGCTAAAGATTTTAAGGGTTTTGTAGCAACTCAGGCTAAGAGCAAAGTAAGCATTCTTTATGATGATTGGAGAAGTGTGGATAAGGCGATAATTTCTCAGCTGTGGGAGACCATTTTGGTAAGATCTTTTGCTATTGTTTGACTGTTCTTTAAATGTTTCTAGTATATATAATATTTTTAACCTCTTTTTTATCAGATGACATTTGATATTCCTGACACTGGAGGAGTCAGGAAGAAATGCTTATCGTTGGCTGCTAGGAGATGGAGGGATTTCAAATCAACCCTCTCATCTGATTTCATTTATGGTCATAGGAGTCGTGAGAATCCATGTCGTATATATCCTTTTATAGATGAAGACACATGGAGACAATTTTTTGAAAGTAGAAGAAAAGAATCATTTTTGGTAAGGGCAATGTAAACTTTTATAAGCTTTCTTATATAAATGATCTTATTATTGTTTTGTTAATGATTACTTATTCTTAATTTACAGCAAACAAGGAAAGCTCATCAAGAGATCCAATCTAAAAATGTATACCCTCATAGTTTATCTCGGGGAGGGTATGCATTATTGGAAGAACAAATGATGGCAGAAAAATTTCAACAACTAAGAGCTGAGTCTTCAAGCTCTGGAGAGGTGGCCCCTCCATCCCCTCCATCTAGACATGAGAAATGGAAAAGAGCTCAGAAGGGCAAAAAAGGACAATATCTTTCGGAAGAATCGAGACTCGTAGTTGAGAGGATTGTAAGATATCTATTTTATTTATTTAAGTTTACTATTTTCGTCATATATTTCCAATCATTATAGAAAAGTTCAATTAATTATTACAGGACTCTCTTGAGGAGCAGAGTTCACAGGGGACATTTACACCATCTGGGAGGGAAGATATTTTATCTGTGGCATTGGGAAAGCCCGAACATCCTGGCCGTGTAAGAGGATATTCGGCAGGTGTATCGGTAAGAAAAGTGTTGCCACGTTCCTCAACTTCTAACGTTGAGGGAGTTTATAAAAAAAAATAGAATCGTTGGAGGCTGAAGTCCATAATATTAATGCGACAATGGAGGACAAGATTAGAGCATCGGTGCAGTTAATGTTTGCAGACTTGCAAAGACAATTTCAGGGTGCAGCTCCCACTCCACCTCTCCCAGTAGCTCCCACTCCCCCACCTCAGCCTGCGGACCCCATTTTTGATCCTCCTCCTCCGCCGCAGCTACCTACTTATTGTGAGTTGTATGTTGATGATCCTCAACATCATATAGTTGCATATGGGATGGTATATTGTATAGGAGATACAGTTCATCATCAAAAGTTAGAGGTAGAGAATCAGAGGGTCACTGTACAGGATATTATAGATAGATCAGCTCGGATACCATTACCTACAGATGAGGTGACGACAGTTGGACATAGTATCGGCCATTTTTTACTTTGGCCATCCAGACTTCTTCGACTCATTACCATAGAGGTATGGATGTTATATCTTTTATTTTATATTTTTATTAATGTTTTATCATTTGAAAACTAATATATTTTTCAATTTATTTTTACAGGAATACTTCAAAGGTAAAGAAATACTGTATAGACAACAACAAAGACAGATAGCTATGACATCAGATGCAGATACTAGCAGTCTTGACAAATTGTCAAGATATTCAAATTTGTTGGCGGATCATTATGACTTTACAATGGAAGCTCATGTCTGTGGACGTGAACTATGTGTGGGGATTATGAAAAGTGATATCATGGAGTTTGTCACTGGAGATAAGATGGGCATCAACGTGGTGCAAATTTTTATCATGTAAGTCTTAACTCCTTTTCCTTGCGTTATATTTATTAAAAATGTATACTTATGTCTGCTTTGTATTAGGTATATGTATAAAATTTGTGAGAGGAATGAGCTGACAGATGTATATGGATTCATGGACCCACAATTGATTTCCCCTGAAGCATGTGCATTGGATGAGGAACAAAGAATGCTTTATATTGCTGATAGATTTGAAAAGAATGTAATCACACAGTGTTGGATGATGCCTTTTTGTGAGAGGTATGAAACACATCCCTCTCAAAGAGTTAATTATATTTTAACATAAAAAACCACTAACGTTAAATTTCCTTTTCTCAGGGATCATTGGATGTTAGGGGTTTTTTGCCCTAGGGAGAAAACACTTTATTGGATATGCTCTCTCCATGATGATGTGCGAGAAAGTTTTAAGAATATATTGGAAACGTAAGTTTCAATTTCACAATAGTTTTATATATTATAATGAATTTTAAATTTACCCCATTCGTATTATTTTCTAACAGGGCATGGGTCCACTTTCGAAAAAGCGCAAAGAAAAGGAATTACAAGATCAAATATGTACATGCGAAGGTAAATATCCATTTATAATTTGTACATTTTGATTTATTACATAAAAATAATATATTGAATTTACACTCATTCAAACAGAAATGTCATGAGCAACAAGGCATCATCGAATGCGGATATTACATGTTAAGATTTATGTATGAAATAATAACAACTGGGACAGTTCTGAGTTTTGACCTGGTAAGATTTCCTCTTTCTAATAATATTTCAATTTTATTTATTCATTATACACGTTGACTACTATCCTTTTCCTTTGTAGCTTTTTGATGACCCTCAACCCTTTACTGCTGAAGATATCAAACACTTACAAGTGGAGTGGTCAAATTATTTTACAGGTTCGATTGACTTTTAGTTGTTTGTAATGTAAAATGTAATTTTGAATATTGTCAATGTAATTGTGTATTTCGTAGTCGTTTAGGTTGGATTTAGTTTTTTTTGAAGTTGACATTGTAAGTTTTGAATGTTATATAAGTGAATGTTTAATTTTTCTCTACTTCTTGTTTTGGTCTACTGTTGATGGTTTTTCTGGTCTGGATTTTGGTATGGGGGGAGAGGTTCCAAGGGGGTGGGTGGGTGTTTGGGGGGTGTCCAAGGGATATGGGAGGGGTGTCCAAGGTGTGTTTGGGGATGTCCTAGGGGTCGGGGGGGTGTAAATGAGGGTGGGGGTGTCCAAGGGGTGGGGGGTGTCCAAGGGATATGGGAGGGGTGTCCAAGGTGTGTTTGGGGCTGTCCAAGGAGTCGGTTGGGTGTCCAAGTGGTGGGGGGGGTGTCCAAGGGATATAGGAGGGGTGTCCAAGGGGTGTTTGGGGCTGTCCAAGGGGATGGGGGGGTTTCCAAGGGGTAGGGGGGGTTTCCAAGGGGTAGGGGGGGTTTCCAAGGGGTAGGGGGGGTTTCCAAGGGGTCGGGGGGGTGTCCAGGGGGTGGGGGGCTGTCCAGTGGGTGGGGGGTGTCCAAGGGGTGGGGGGGTGTCCAAGGGATATGGGAGGGGTGTCCAAGGGGTGTTTGGGGCTGTCCTAGTGTTCGGGGGGTGTAAATGAGGGTGGGGGGCTGTCGAAGGGGTGGGGGGGTGTCCAAGGGGCAGGTTGGGTGTAAATGAGGGGGGGGTGTCCAAGGGGTCTGGGAGGGCTGTCAAGGTGTGGGGGGGTGTCCAATGGGTGTTTGAGGCTGTACTAGGGGTCTTGGGGGTGTCCAAGGGGTGGAGGGTGTCCAAGGGATATGGGAGGGGTGTCCAAGGGTTGTGGTGGGGCTCCAATGTGGTGGGGGAGGGCTGGCCAGGTTGTTAGGTGGGTATAGATGAGGGTGGGGTTCAGTTGGGGCTTGGGGGAGGGCTGGCATGGTTATTTTTGTTTGGTTTCTGGTTGCTTTTTGGTGAGAGCAGTGCAATTATTTAAAAAAAAAAATTCTTTCACGTCGGTTATAAAATAACCGACGTGGTAAATAAATCGGTAGGGGTTTATCACGTCGGTTTTTTCTAGAACCGACGTGATAAACCTTTCCCGGGGATTTTATCACGTCGGTGCTTAGTATAACCGACGTGATAAAAGGCCTGGGAATCGATTTACCACGTCGGTTATTGAATAACCGACGTGCTAAAACGTTTCCCAGGACTTTTTATCACGTCGGTTTCCTAAATAACCGACGTGGTAATAGGCCAGGGGAAGGGTTTATCACGTCGGTTATGACATAACCGACGTGATAAACGATATCCCAGGCCTTTTATCACGTCGGTTTAGGGAATAACCGACGTGATAAAGCCCCCCGCGCATATTTATCACGTCGGTTATTATATGAACCGACGTGATAACCACCGTGAAGTTAGGGATATTACGTCGGTTTTAAATAACCGACGTAAAAAACGTTATTTATAACGTCGTCCGTATTAACGTCGCCTAAAAACCGACGTAAATAATAAAAAATAACCGACGTAAAAAACGTTTTCTGCACTAGTGAATAATAATGAATTGAGAAGAATGGATGGATGAAAGGATAAGTTCTACCATTTATCAAAGGGGTAAAGTAAAAAAACCAAAAAAATTTGTTACATGGAACAATGGGAAATTAAAATTATTTTTTTTTGTAATCTTAAAAATTTTATATGACATTTAAAAATTTTTTTATTCTAATTCTTTGAAGTTTGAATATTGGTAACATTGGTGCACCTTCAATTCAATTTTTAGATTTTATGCATGAGAAAAAGCATGATTAAAGTGTGGAGGAATTGTTAAAGATAATATTTTCATATATATTCATATGTTGTTAAATTATTTAATCCATTCCAATTAATCTATTTGATATTATTTTCATTATTTTAGTATTTTTGGTTATTTTTAAGCTTAATTTTGAAAATGGATTAATTCTAGAAATTTAACAGCTTTTTTGAGATTCTATATTTCAAGATAAAATTTTCAATATCTCTCCAATTTATTTGATTCCTGTTTTTTTATTTTTTTTGTTTGTGGGATTCAACTTTCCCTTATGGATATAGATCCAATTCGACCAACTACGGTCCCAAATATCAATCATTTTGGAAAAGTATTTTAGACTATCATGTGGACCACACCTCTGTAACTGAAGAATAACTTATTCTACACACCTCTAATTGAGGAGATTCTACCTAGGAACGAACAAGGAATCATATATTTATTTCACCAATAACATAAATAGAGTTACTCAATCACTAAGGTGGAAATTTAATGATATACATTGAAGGAAGTATCCTTGAATTATGATATAGAAAAATTCATACTCATAATAAATTACATAACTTTTTATAAAAATTTAAAATTAATGTGAAATTTGGAGGAATCAGAGTGAATTTAATTTCAATAATCCTATAAGATGGGACCATGGGGTTATTCAAACATATTATAGACCAAACAGGATCCATCATTCAAAATACATACTGTAGAGGGGAAGCCGATGTACCAATTTATTTTCTTAACTTATTTTTATTTTAATTCTTTTTAATTTATTTTTATTTTAACTTTGATTTAAATTTTGTTTCATTTAAATAAATAATAATTCATTCATGGTTTTTTTGTTTTCCTGCACCCATACAACCTCTTTTCTTTTTCATCTTTTATCCATTTTTTCTTCTTTTCTTCCTCTTCTTATTCTGTTTTTATTTTTTTATTTCATCTTTGTGTCTTTTTTATCCTTATTTCTTCACCCTCGTTATTTTATTTATTCTCTTATTTTATTATTATTATTTCTATAATGACATATTAACAAAAGAAATGAGTGGTTAACCTGAGGCTTGGCCTAGGAGAGGTATGTGGAAATTCCATTCATTATGTGCTTAATTTCTTATGTTTTATAATGTTTGTGATGAGAAAGAGTTACAGTGAATGGGTGTGATGATCATCCACAATGAAACTAAACTCAAACTCATTTATATTATTTTATTAAATATTTTTACTCCCATATACTAGATATAATCTCTTCATTCAATGGATTTGATCTGTTCTGTAGATGAAATGGCATACGACAGAGCTAGTTCTTGGAAGATGTCACACTCTAAATCGAGGTGTAACATTAACCTTGATTATAAGAGGAGGTTGAATTAATATTAATAAATGAATTCAATATTCTAAATCACTAAATAAAAGAATTAAAATTCATGAATGATATCTCATAATTTAATTATTAAACATAATTTAAACACCAACAAATAGAATGATGTAACCCATAAACCAGACCATAAGGGCCGAGTTATTTCTTCAATAATTACATTTTGTCATTGTATGTTAGTAAAATATTTTATTTCATTTAAATTTAATTAATTTCATATTTTAAATAAAAAAATCAAAAAATTATTTTAGGTGGATTAGATTACATGAGTGAACAACTAAAAAGTATCCCCGAGTGAGACAATCCTAGTTAGCCTCTATGTTGCATTAGGAAAATAAATTTGATTTTTCCACAACCTAAGATAGGCATGCATAAATACTAGAAATATTTATAAGGATACAATTATTTTTTTACTCTAATATTTTTATTTTTACAATTTAGATACTGATTATTTTCTTCTAAATTTAAAAAAACAAAAAATAATTATTTTAATGATGTATCAAAACTTCTTTTATTCTACAAGGAAAAATTACTAATAGGTGAAAGAATAAGAAATTAAATACACTGAGGAGGCCCTCCAATAAAAGGAATATGCGCTAATGATAATGGTCAAATAGGTGAAAATATACAAAGAGACATGTATCTCACCTAATGATTTGATGAGCTTGATCGATCTACTCTGAATTAACTTGCAAAGATTTAATCCCAAGAAGGGAGTTTCACTGGTCTTTCCTAATTTCATTGAATACGTCTAAGAATTTTGGGCCAAATTTAATTTGGAGGATCTCGACTACCTACCTCCATCTAGTGACAATCAACTCCAATAGTCAATTTCTGTCGAAAAAGATATTCTAGACGAACCACCTCAAGTAGATGATAAATTATTAAAATCAAACTATGTTAATTTTATTGAAACTAATTTGAGTATTACAAAAAATTATTTTTAATTTTTTGAATTTGTTAACTCTTATTATTACATAGATGATAAAGTGGAAAAATAAATTGAACCTATTGTGGAACACCAAGATATCCCTAAAGAAATTGAATATTTACTATAAAGAGTATAAGAATAAATCCAATTGGATTTTCCTTAAGAATAAGAGACACGAGTTTCATACATTTAAAGGAAATATTTTGAAATTAATACTTCAAATTTAAAATTTTAATCTCCCTATGATTATTTTTTCTAATTCACCATATCTAGTTAAACCTCTCGATAGTGAAGTTAAGGATTCATAAGTAAAAACCAAAGAGGTGTAATTTCCATTATACATCCTACCCTCACCATGCAAGATGTACCAAATTACAAAGGGGTCGGATCGGGTGTACTCTATCCATGGAGTCCTCCTCAATAGAGAAAAATAATTCAAAACTGGAAGGAACCAAAGGTGGTGGTTCAAATCCAATAAAATCCACCCATTAATAGATTATAGATAAAAGATAGTACTTCCATCTAGATAAAGTAAAATAATAAATGTCCCACTATAGGGATCATATTGAGATTTATCTATACATTATTTCTAAGAATTCAGATTTCTATTTAATTATTAGGCTTAGTCCAGCATACATCCTAATACCTATTATCTTTTTTAGCACAAATTAAATGATAATTGTTATTAATTGTGTAATTTTATTTTTGTAGGTTTATGATGGAAGAAGAAAATTCCCAAATATCCCAGGATGAAAGAGGAAAAATCATTATTTCAAAATGGATTTCACTTTTAATTTTTATCATTTAGACTCCTTACTTTTTTTGAGATTCTAATTTGAGTATTAAACTAGAAATTTCATTCCCTTTCTTAAATTATGATTCAGATAACTTATCAAGGAGACATTAGTTTCTAAGGAATATAGTGATTCCATGGTTTAGATTTCAATTTTAATGAAATTGAATGCATAGAATGGGTAATTGGATTATTAAAGTGAATCATGAATATTGAAATGGGGAATTATTATTTGAGGGAATAATTTAA
Source organism: Viscum album (assembly GCA_963277665.1). Classification (NCBI taxonomy): domain Eukaryota; kingdom Viridiplantae; phylum Streptophyta; class Magnoliopsida; order Santalales; family Viscaceae; genus Viscum; species Viscum album. The sequence goes on along the minus strand of OY728142.1, from coordinate 267,800,355 downwards.
TTTATGTAAATGAAATTTCCTAATAATTTTTCATGATTTAAATTAATAAAATTCATGTGAATTAAATTTTTTTTATTACTCATTCCTTGAGTGATTTTCAAAATCATATTCCCATTCCCAAATGGATTTCTACACAACGTACTTCCTATTTTTCATGATCATATTTCATTAGTGATCTTGGGACATTTCACCCACTAGAACTTTAATTTTTACTTCCCAAATCTATGACTATGAAAAAACATTATTAAAATTGTAGATTCATATTTTGATAAATTACTTATCCATAAAATACCACAAATAAAAAAATAATTCTTTAACCCATAGAAACCATGAATGAACTTTATATTTATGAGCCATGTTTCAAGACATTTTATCCATTCTGATCATACTCTATGTATTTTCATGATATTTTAAAATTGAAGTGTGAGGGTGAAAGGAATCATGGTGGAAGGGATAATACACATTGTTTTTAAGAAATGTGTGGGTACTATTTTGGGTAGCAAGAAAGTTCATTTTATTCATTCATTATACTCTTTATTGTTTTCCCCTCTTGAATAAAAAAATATAAAATGGGAAAAAAACAAAAAACTAAAATAAAAATTGGTCATGATATGGAAAAACCCAAAAATCCCCATTAATTGACTGATGAATTTTTTAATATTTGTTTAGGTTATGGATTTTAGGTTTGTTTCAATAATAAATTTAGAAAAATGAAATAAAAAAAAGTAAACTTATTTGGAAAAAAATTCAAGAGGGTGAAAAAATCATTCATTATGCATAATTTGATCATGACCTTACATTATGTTTATGGGAAAAGGGGAGTTTATACTGTAAAGGAGATAATTTAATTACACTTTTGTGTTTTATATTATTCATTTTACGTAAGAAATATACCTCCTCATTGATCATTAATTTTTAAATCATCAAATCCTACCAATTGTAAGCCTCATAGTCATTTGAAACTTTATTGAAAGTACTCATGATTTTATATTTCTTTTGTATTTAAAAAGTGTAGAAATTACCTCCTCTACAATCCTATGGGTATGTAACATTTTCTCATGATATGATCATAAATCTACTAGATTATAATTGTGATATATGAGATAAAATATTCACAAGTGGGGAAAATCATGATTTAGCATGTTCAATAATAATGAATTAAGGAGAATGAATGATTGAAAAAAATAGATCCATCATTTTTCAAAGTGGAAAAGTGAAATTCATGAATTTATTATTTCTATGAACAATTGGATATTAAATTGATATTGTATTTGTAATTTGAAAAAAAATTGACACTGAATTTTTTTTCGTTTATTGTTTTGAAAATTTAATTTTGGTAACATTAGAGCCCATTCAATTATATGGAGGAATTTTATGCTTGAGGAAAAGCATAATTTAAGTGTGGTGGAATTTATAGAGATAATTTTTTCAAAAATATTCATATATTATTAAGTGATTTATTCCCTTCTAATTAATCAATTTTACATTATTTGCATTATTTTATTATTTTTTGTGATTTTTTTAGGTTAATTGTGAAAATAGATTAATTCTATAAAATTAATAGTTTTTTAGAACTTTGGTTTTGTGAGCATAAAAATTAAAATGTCACACAAATTTATTTTATTCTTTTTTGGTAGTATTTCTGTGTTCGTGGGATGAAACATTCCCTTATATGTCCAGATCCAATTTTTCCATCTAAGGGCCTGAAAAAACTAATCAATTTGGAAAAATTTCTTGCCAAACGTGCGGATCCTGCCTCTTTAATTGAAGTATGACTTAGGATAAACACTTCTAATTGAGGTTATCACACCTATAAATGGAATAATACTCATATAAGTTCTTCATAAATAACTTATATTGAGTTATTAAATCATTAAGGTGACAATTGAATGATATTCTTGGAATTCTCGGCCAGAAAACATCATACTCATTATAAATTCAATAACATTTTATAGACATATACAATTAATTTTAAATTATAATGGATCATAAGAAATTAAATTTATATCATCATATAATAATATATATTGTAGTGATTTGAATATATGGTAGATAAAATAGGAGCCAACTTTCAGAAGAATATCTTAAGGGGAAACTGCTGCATTGAGTTCTTTTCTTCTTTTATTTTTGTTTTTATTCTTTTCAATTTTGTTTTATTTTAAAATTAATGTAAATTTAATTTAGTTTAATTAAATTATAATTCATACATGATTTTTATTTTTGTGTTTTCTCCTACACATCAAACATATTTTCTTCGCCATATTTTCTCTATTTTTTCATCATTTCTTCTTCTTAATCTCTTTTTATTTTGTGATTTCATGTATGTGTATTTATTCTTCTTTCTGCATCCTCAGTTTTTTGTTTTATTCTCCTATTTTATTCTTGTTATTTACACCATGAACTCTTACCCTCAAAAATGAGGGGAAAACCCAAGGCTTGTCCTGGGGGAGGTAAGTTGGAATTTCATTCATTATTTTCTTAATTTATTAGGTTTTATTAAATTTGTGATAATCAAGAGTAAAAGTGCACATGATTGGTGATTATCCACCATGAAACAAATTTTATACTCATTTATATTATTTTATCAAATCTTTTTCACTCTTCTACAGGGTGAAATATCTTTATACGATGTAGTTGAACCATTCAGTAGATGAAATGGCATACGATAGAGCATGGTCTTAGAAGATGTATCACTCTCGATTGAGGTGTAAAATTTACCTTAATTGTATGAGGAGGTGGAATTAATATTTCTAAATGAATTTTTTATTTTAAACCACTATAAATAATAATATTAATTCATGAATGATATCTAAGAATTGAATTATCAAACTAAATTTAAACACCAACAAATAGAATTATGGAACCCACAAACCAAACCATAAAGTCCATGTAATTTATTTAATTATTAAATTTTCTATTGCATGTTAGTTTTATAATTTATTTAATTTAAATTTCATTAATTTTATTTATTAAATAAAAATAACCAAAAAGAATTAGTTTAGTTGAATTATATTAAGTGGGTGAACAACAGAAAAAATCTCTCAAGTGAGATGACTTTGGTTATCCATTGTGCTGCAATAAGAAAATAAATTTTCTTTTTCCATGACCTATGGCAGGCATGCATCAACTACAAGAATATTATTTTGGATACATGATGAATCATCTATGTAATTCTCATGGAGAATTTTAAATCTCTAATGGATAGTTTTCGAAGCATTAAAAAAAGTATCAGTGCATTTAATATTGCATTGATTTTTCTCCAATGGATACATTTGAATAAAAGTATCTTTAATAAGGAAATATGATCACGTAAAGAAAGTTGTGTATAAATTATCTTACGTAAAATAATAGAGGATCATATACATGTGAATATGTACTAAAAATAAGACTCTATGATTCTATTTTTTCTTAAACATGATATGAAACCTGTTTGAGATTATTATAAATACAAATTCAAGGACTCTCGATAGTCGCAGCTATTTGAATCGATCTACATCGCATTCCCTATATTAATCTATTGATCCTTATGTTTATGTTTTCCCTTCAAAATGTGTTTTCATATTTCTCTATTTTCTTATAAAAACATAGTATCCTACATTAAATTGGAGAGTACTTGATACTCTCTCAAGTATTTTTTTATCCCCATGGATAACTGTGAAGGAGGTTATGGGTGACTTGGTATCATTTTTCATAGCATGTAAAACTATGTAAGAGGCTCTATTTCTTGAAATTAATATGTATTATTATTCATAAAACCTAATACATGTTGTGAATCAGTTTATTTTATAATAAAATTATTGGCAGTAGGTGATTTTTAAGTGGAGTGGATTATGTCTTGCATTGAGATTGAACCCCTTTTTAAAAATTATAATGTTCTTTAACTATTTTGTTTTATTTGTTTTAAATAAAATATTATTTGATAGTATTTACTTTTAAAAAAACATTAATCTAATATTTAATCTTAATTTTCATTTTATGTACCCTATTTGGGTAATTAAATTAGTTTCAAAAGTTGAAGTACTTTCAAAGTTATTTTAACCGAGCCTTAATTCCACTATTAAGAAACTATTTTAAAAATAAAATTATATTTTTATACAATTTTTATTAACTGGGTTTGTATATCAAGATGAAGGATTTAGTTAATAAATTATTTTATTTTATTTTTTGAAATTTCACTTAACCCCCCTCTTTATTTTTTCATCCAACCAAAAATTATCTTTCATCTAATAAGAAAAATAGGAATCGTCATTAGTGTGTGTGTTCACATGAATTACTTCATCCACAAAGTGATGCTTTCAGTTTTTCATCACCACCTCTTATAGATAGTATTAATGATTGTATTTATGAATATGGTTCTTATTAATGTTATTAATGAAATTAATTTAATTATACAAGAAGTTAATTACAAGTACAGAACAGTTTTATACATCAAGTTATGGGGTTTTGTCTCAAACTCCCTTCATTGGGACACATTTTACTTTATGTACCAATTTACATTATTATGGTTTATATGACTTCCAATTGTTATGATATCATGAAATATATTTTATTCTTCTTATTTTAATTTCATTTTAAATATTTTTATCCATTATGGGTTTTGAATAAAACGTTACTCATGTCATAATTATTTTCTTGAATCAATTAATTTTTCCCAAAAGTTGTTAAATAAATTTTTTTATCTTACAGTTATATTTTTCAACAATTATCTTTTAAAATAGTATATTTATATTTGGTATAGGTATATTAATTATCTTCATTAGTATCATCTTCTTTAATTAAATTCTTTCATAAATAAATTCAAGACACTAATAAGAATAACTATTATAATTTCAAAGGATAATTTTCATCCATATCCATGTTTTACCTATATAAAGTATTTTATATAATGTCTCAATTAAATTTTTTACTTATATTAAACTCTTAGGAATGAAATTTTTTGTCATAAATTTTATGATATGCGTTTCACTTAAAGGTTTTAATGGACTTTAAAAAAAAAATTCGTGATTAGTTTTTCATAAAAATCTTCTAAAGTAATGTTTTAAAATGTTTAAAATAACCTTCAGTACAAATTAATTTAAAGGGTAATTTTAAAATACCTTGAATTTATTAAAAAAATATTAAAATTAAATCTTTTAAATTTTTTCTTATGGGTCATTTTTTGATATAAGGAAACTCTTTTAAATTTTGTGTGAGAATATATCATTCCATTTACTTTATCTTTTTTAAAGAGAATTTATCTCTATTATTTCAAATTTTCAAGAAATTAAATTATTATTCTAATGGTTTAATAAATTATCCCTTTAAAAAAATTAAAGGAAAAGTGAAATTATTATTTTCAATTAATTTTTCTTAATGCTTATAAGAGTTTTATTCATTTGTATCATGCGATTTATTATAGGTATTCTTAAAAAGATACCATCAACCATATTTATCTTCATGTATTATGAAATTATATAATATATATGTGTTATAATCCATCACTTATTTTTTCTTTCCTAATCATCCACTTGTATAGGAATGATTTACATCCAATTATTTTCCTCTATGAATTCTCTATACTCTCTTAATAGATTGAATTTTGTTCACCTATATATAAAATACATATATCGATTAGGGAAATTATTATCTAAAATATTTATTTATTTCTTATATGGTTTAAATTCCATATGTATAATCATATTTGTTTTGTGGTATTTATATTTAAGTATTCTTAAAGTCATCAAATATACATTTATTTCACACATGTTTATCAAGATATGTTTATTTATGAAATCGTGATTATTTCCTTAGGTAACCACTTGAAAAGAATATAAAACACATTTTATTTACTTATTTATTAATGATACATTGATTGAAACCATGTGGAACACATATGTATTATTTTCATTAAGTGACATGTGGGCCTAGAATCATAATCCCTCGATTTCATTGGGTAATGTTTCTATCTCATGAGATATAATGGTGCATGGGAAGTGATCCTAGCCTACTTTGGTGTGTTTTTTAATCTTAAACAACTATGTTGTTCTAATAATATAGGGAGCATTGAATTATTATGTCATGTTTATGTGGTCACTACATTCTTAAAATTTCATCCTCTTATGTTATGATTATTGTTAAATCCATATACATACATTATCATCTCTTTATTATATGCTCTCATACATATTATTATACTCATTATGATATCATGTTCTCTGTCTTGTCTTCCATTTTATTCTTTATTATTATATTTACCCTTACTGATCATATGACCCCACCTCATCTTATGTTTCCCTTTCCCCAGGTTATGAAGGAAATTATTATGTATTCTAATCCAAGAAGAGAATCTTGTGTGTAGAATTTTTAGGAGACTTTGAAGTTTAATTATGGATTTAATAGCTTCCTATATAGTTTAAAAAAGATCTCATTGGATTATAATATCTTATATTTATTAGTTAGTGATTTTTCATAAGTCTATAAAACTCTAAAATAATATTTTCATTGATTGTAAATGTTTACAAGATATTATAATCATAGATGTGTATCAAATCTAGTGTCATGGGTTCTATATTTTCTATACTAGATATGAGAGTTTGGGTCTAGGGTAACTAGAGTAGGAAGAGTGTGACTATATAATATTTTTTATTTATTTTTTATTTAGAATCATTCTAGTGGGCGATCTGTGTATGTATAAAATTATGTCTTTATCATGGTACATTTTTATATAGCACTGGGTTTACTTGGTATTACATACTCTGGTATTTATGTAATATTTATTTTTTGTTGTTTTTTATTTGTTTATAACTATTATTTAAGTTCATAGTCTCCCCATTATATACATTAGGCCCTCTCCACTAGTCAACAGCCTCTGGTATAAGAGGATTCAGATTTAAGTCCATGTGGGGACCTCTTCCTGGGAACTATCGAGTGGCTTAGGGTGAGCATAAAACAATGGCGCCAAATATTTTACTTTTATCAACTAATGTGGGATATAGTATATAGTTTTTTTATGAATGTGTTGGGGATTTTAATAAACCACAGACTATTGAGTCTTGAACACTTTTCTGGTATAATTCCTTAGTAACTAAGGGTATGGAACTATTGTTCTTGGTTTTTTCTATTATGATTGAGGTATTTATTGAATATGATGAATTCTCAGGGGTTTATATATATTTTTTTTATCCTAGACCATGGGTAGGAGGAATATGTTCATGAATCATATTCGGCATGTAGCACTCACATAACATGTGGTTTCTTTTGTGTGATTGGGTTTTCTAATGATATATTTGGTTATTTAAATTGTCAAAAACAGTTATATTATGTCATTTTATATAACTTTTTTTGTCATTATACATAGATTAACCATGGTATCTTCTCTAATGGTAGTTCACGTGGATCCAAGTGTTGGATGTTCTCTAGTAATGAAAATTCAATCCCTTTAGTAAGGGGTTTATAGAGACCCTTTGTGGGTCAGTGCTAGAATTTAATGCCTCAGTAATGAACCCCTGATGGGTTTGATATGATAATTTGATCCCTGAGGAAAGATTTGAGGATGGGAATGAGTTTCTATGAGGATAGGGTTCAATTACATAAAGATCCAACAAAAACCTATATAGTATTTTATCATATATATTCTTGGTGTAATTCTACTTAATTTAATCAGGTGGTTACACAAATAAACCTAACGGGTTGCGGAAAATATATGATAATTGAATTAGGTTTTAGGATACAAATTGAATTGATCATTTTATGTATTGGGGTTAAGTTTTGATGGAATGATCTTTTGAATTTCTAGACTAGTGGTTCTTAGGATACACAATCGTGTATAATGGTTGGATTGTGGGTAAATAATCATCGATCTAGAATGATACTTTTGTGACAGATGATCCTGTGGTTAATCTTTTCATGGATGAGATTCCTTAGGTTATTGAGTGGGCTTGGCATGCGGTAGGGTATGGTCTCTAGGTTAGGAATGTGAGCCCGGGTTAAATAGGACATAGCTCATGGGAGCCCAAATCTAGGGGTGTAATTAGGTTCCGTGGGAGAAAACAACTATTGGTTTTGGTTGAGATAAGGTTATATATATGGAAAGAACATGTGAGGAGGTTATTATTGGGTCACTCTACCTTTAAGAGGAGAGTGATCCTTAGAGATTATTTTTAGTAAAAGACATTATGTTTGAGGTAATGTGTACGATGGGCATACATTGTGTCTGGTTGAGTTTCAAATTGGTGAAATGGGATATGTGAGGTTCTGTTGAGAATTTTTCAAGTTATATATAAACTCAAAAAATATTGTGGTAGAAGTGTGTTTGTGATATTCTTGTGGGCATGGAAGCCTACTATTTTGTGAAATTGGATATGTCCCTCAATATAGAGAGGTAAAATTGCTAATGGATTAGGGTATCTTGGTATAGTAAACGCAAATGGATGACTTGGAATGAATTTTTATTGATTTTTAGTGTTATATGTTGATGGGATATGAGAATGGATTTGATATAGTGGTATTGGGTCATGTTGGGGTCGATTAAAAAAGAGTTTAGGGGATTTCATATAGTGGATAGTGAATCATGGGCTATTTTAGAATGTAATTCTTGGTGGGATTGGAATGGGATGGTTATTTTTTCTTATTGGAACTCAGATATAATTATGATTTCATGTCCAATAATTAAATGTGTTAATCGGAATAAAGTGGTTTGTGGAAACTTGGTTTTTTTAAGGAGTGATGATAACTATACACCTATGGTGGGGATAATTGTATTAGTTGCAAGTGAATAATCCTCATGTTGGAGGAGTTATGGATGCAATGAGGCTAGTTGGGGATGGTTGAAGAATTATCCGGTTTCTTGTTTATGATAAGACCCAATGTGATCTATTTCCTTAGGTAATAATTTAATTTATGTTTGAATGTAGTGTGATCATAGTCAATGTGTTGGTATTAGCTATGGGTGGTTTTAATGTGATTTGATGATGATTAGTCAGATAAACAATGATTTTTGACATGATTCATGAGGTGAATCATGGTTTTTCTTGTGATTATAGTGATGAAATATGATTTTTTGCTTATAGTAGGGGTAAACTATGATTTGTGACATGATTCAAGGGTGGATTGTGTGAAAAAATATAGTAATGGTGTCTTTTTTTACCAAAGTATTTATGATGTAAATGAATTTATTGTTGGGGTTTTGGGAATTATTGGGGCCCTATGTGTGGTGTTCTTAGTGGAAATTTGGAGTTGTAGGTAGGTGTTCTTAAAAGGAATCATTAGTGGGTGAATTTGACCATTTTTTAAAATATTTCAATAAAGGTAGACTGAAAAAAAAATTTCCTTGGAATGGAATTTATTGATAATGGAATATTTTCAGGAGTGTTGTTTGAGGTGTGGTTGGTGAGCCCGTGGATCACCAAAAGAGTATTCTCATAAGGCGATTACCATGGTGGTGAGCACCATGTATTGGAATCAGTCATTATGAGTAGATTCATATGGTGGTTATAATGATAATACATAGGGTAAATTGGGTGAATACACCTCGATGTGTTATGGGATATGGGTGTGGTTGAGCAACATCTTAGAGTCAGCTCTGTTGGCAAGAGGATGGATCATCTTATATTCAATAGTGTTTTTGGTGTTTTAGTTTTGAATTAGATGAAAATTTTCAATTAGGAGATGGAAAATGGTGATTTATTTGTTAATTTCTGACAAGTATAGGTCAAGATATGTATCTCAAGTATTACCATTGATTTTAAGGGATGAGAAGCATTATTGTGAGGAGTTTGTAATGAACCTTTGAATTTTGGGCTATTACATTTTCATGAATGTTTGAATTTTCATTTTATGTATGATTCATTTTGAGAATTTTGAATTGTATTTAGAATATAGTAATTTTTAAATAATAAAAATATATTTTTGGACATGAAATAAGACCCGATTGGTTGTTTAGGTGCTCCATAAATCATATGAGGAAGGGCCAGGTTACTTGGGATGTTACAGATATTTTTCCAGGGCTGATTTAAATTGTTAATCATAATTTGGTCCATTAATTTTTCGTGGTAAGACCATTAAATATGTGAAAAATGATTCATTATATAAAAATTTTGTGGGGGGGAGACCTTTTAGGCCATGAAAAATAATTCAAGTAAAGAATTTTTTGGGAACCATTTTTTGGATGGGATTTATGATCTTTTTTGGGTCAAGGGTTTCTTTGATTTAGTGGAAGAGGGGACTTAAGATATGCGATTTCATGGAATTTCTATCTCACCCACACATCTCCTTAATTGTCATTCAATTATGGGTGATTTTAATTTTTTATTTGGTAGATTTAAGGTGTATTATTTTTCTTTATCTCTCTTCTCTTCTCTCTATTGTAGCTCACTGATCTCTGTCTAATTATTTTTATGGTTTTAGGGTCTATTCCACTAGATTATAGTAGAATCAACTAGTTTTAATGGGACATTTTCCCAAATTTTTTATAGGACCACCCAAAAAAAATTTTTCACACAAATGTAATTGGTTTCAGTTGAGGTAATTCAATGACCTTGTTTTATTTAGAATTTTAGATGAAATATGATGAATTTGTTGGTTGGATTACTGCCACATGATAGTAAAATTTCTGAGGATGGTGTTGGGGGTGTTCCTTTGACCTTATTTGACCATTTTGCCATGGTTTCAATGTGATAGAAATTCTTAGTGTGTTTTCCACCATTTATTCCACTTTTTATTTAAATAAATAATTTTTTCTAATTATTTATTTATGATATATGATGTTAAATTGGATTGCGGGTGGCAATTTGGGCTCAGAAGAGGCATGGAAGGGCTTGGTTGAAAATTAATGGAGCTTTTCATGTACGGAAAGTATATTTTAGAGGATGTTTATCACTTTAATAAAAACCCATATATATTTTTATTCATGATTTCATTCGTTAATGCATGTTTCATGGGACTCGGTAGATGTATAGGGATCGAGAATTCCTTAGTGGAAGAGATAGAGTGGTGTTTGGCCTACTAGTTCACCAATTACTATGCCTCTAAGAAGAGATATTGATGTTTTAATTAATGAGAGACCTTTATTGGTCTCAGGGTATGATATGAGATGCAAGTATCCAAGCATAATTCTCTTTAGGGATGGTTTTATTAGTGCGAGAGGCTTAATCCTATAAAGAAGGGTGAGATAATTGTTTTTATCACACCTGGTGAGTGACACCCTCTTGAGGGTTCTCATAGGTTTTATGGTCATTGTGATAAGTATGTGCCCTTAAAGACTATATGATGTGTGATAGAGTGGTAGTTCTATCAACTAATGTCTAAGAGGTCCTCCTTAGGATATGTGATATGAGACCCAGGGGCGGGTCATAGGAATTTTCTAGGACTTAGCATTAGTTTTCCAAGGGTCTTGGTGTGTTCTATCATGGTATGGTTTCTCGGTAGATAGACTATGAGTGTTGAGGGACTTGACAAGCATGTGATTGGACCTATAGGTCTAGGTTGTAGGATCCTATGTGTAGTTTTATCACCGATGGGTGACTGTTTTAAGATAGTATTATTGAGGATAGATCATGAAAACTGTAGAATATCAAGTGGACACCCTAATTATTGAGGTGAGACTTATTTAAGATAAGTTACTAGGTCACAAGTGATTATATATATGGTATTAGTCTATAAATATTGTTGTGGGATATAGGACCTCTGTGTTTCTACATGTGTGTACTGTTGAAACAACCTATGAGAAGGATAGGTCACAATATGGTTTAGTATACTGATAATGGAACTTTCCTTGAAGAAGATTGGATCAGTGCACTTGTGACCTAATAGAGTTGTAGGTATGGGTAAGTGAGCTTGTATGACATTCCCAGAGTATTTATGGATAGGTCGATGTGATTAATAGACTTTACATTGAGAAGGATTGGGTCAAGGATGACCTAAGGGTATAGGTTATGTGAATGAATTGGAACTTTCCAAAAGTAGTGTATTATCCCAAGTAAATAAATAATATTACATTTTCATATTTATTAATATTTGTGAATAAAATCTTAATATTACTTTAAAGGGGATGTTATTTTCGATGGCGTACCCAGTACGCAACAACGAGTTTCTTTGAAATCTTACGTTGCACACTAATAATATAATATTATTATTGTAAATGGTAGTAAACTCATAGCCAATGTAATGGTGGGAATGAACAGAACTAACTAAAAAGTTATTATATATATTTTTAAAATATTTTTACATTTATCCAATAAATTTTAGAGGCTAAAAATGCGAATGAATCCAATTTTAAGCGTAAATATTTTAATATTTCTTAAAAGGTCAATTAACCGCCTTTTGAGGGTGAACCTTTTTTAAATCCACTTTTTTGCAATTTCATATGTTTATTTTGACAAAATATAATTCTTCTTTATATTATTATCATCAAAATATACTTTGGGTAAATTTTTGGTATTTTTCTGATAAAATTCATTTTTAATGAATAGTGAAAAATACTGTATTTTATTTCAAAAGATCTTTTTAACCTAATTTATTTATAAGGTTAGATTATCTCTTTAATTGGGTTTAAATTTTAGTTGAAATATATTTTTACCATTTAATCCAATGGTGGTCATTGGAATAAACTTCAATTTCAAATTGGACATAAACAAGTGTCAATCTTTTGATAGATATTGTTTCTTAAAAACACACTATTTGTTCTGAAAGCGGGAAAAAATTATAAAATTAATTAATGAAACATGTTTTTAATTTGGTAAAATGGAAATAATTTTTTAATTTGTAATATCAAATATATCTTTGGGTGAACTTTTTGTATTTTTCTGATAATGTTCATTTTTTAATGAATAATGAAAAATACAACATTTTAATTCAAAACTGCATTTTCATCAAATTTATTTATATAGATAGATTTTCATTTTAATTGGTTTTAAAGTGTAAATGAATTATTTTTTTATCATTTAATACAATTATGGTCAATGTATTTAATTTCACTTTTCAATTGGATGTAAAAACAAGTCAATCATTTGATAAATTTTACTTATTAAAAACCCGTCTTTGGTTTTGACAACGGGAATTTTTTTTAAATTAATTACTGCAATTTCTCTGTTTGGAATTCAGTTAAATGGATTCCATATTTTGAATCAAAAGGTTCAAATTATGTAATTAAGAATATTTTGTTTTTGGACATTGTGAATAGTAATGACGGTATTTATCTTTAATTATCGTGATTAATTAGTAATCGGGTAGTTAAGGGTAATAAAGTAATATTATAAAAAATAAAAAATGACCCCAAAATGTATCCTAATTCTATTGGTGGTTTCATGGCCGACCATGGGATTCCTTGTGACAACTTTGGGACCCCATGGAATCACTTTAGTATGATAGTGACCTTTCATCATATTTTTTTAAAGAAAGGGAAATATAACCAAAGTATGTATTACCTAAGTAAAACAATTTTAATTTTTTTTACATAAATTATATCTTAAACTATAAATATTCATTGAAAATATAAAAATATTTCCAACATCATGGTTTTTTTTATAATTTTTAGACATTAAATAAATAAATTTATTTATGACACCATGATGATGCAGTGATTACCCCATTATTCAACGATTTAAATAAAATGAAAAGTTAAGGTAAAATCTAAGACTTACACTAGTCTAAAACCTATTTTATGTGTGGATTTCGAACCCTTATCACCTTATCCTAGAAATATATCATTTTGGGACCTTTAAAATCCAAAAACCATTTTATAATAAAGTAACATTTTATAACATTCCAAGAGTGCCCCTCCTCCCACTTATAAAAGGCCCCCACCTCTACCCCCTTACACACACCTCTAAAGCATTTGTCTCAACCAAAATCAACTCATTTTATCTCTCCACATCCCTCTCTTAGTACTATAAGCCTTAACATAGGCATAAATCTCTTTAAGAAACCCTTTTGGTTTAAACCAAAGAGAGTTGCCTGATTTAATGGTAATGTCTTCTCTTATGTTTTTTTGTATTATTTTGCTTCTCCAACCCCCTAAACTCTTTTTATTTCTTTATTTTGTAACAACACCAGTACCTTCAATATACTAGGATTATTTTATGAGAATTATTCTATCTATACTTACACACACCTCCATCTAATGGGTAAGGAACAAACTGTTTCTGTGGATGGTGAATTACTACCTCACGAAACGATGATTGTTCAATCTTCTCCTACCACCTCTCATGGTGGCCATTATGATGGCACTATATTTATTTATGATATATATTATATTTATTTCCTCTCTATGCTTCTGTATTGTATATTTAAAACATACCTTTATGCTTTGCATGTTGTGCAAATGCGATAATTTCATTTGAGGAGGTGTGGACTACCGCCCCCTCAAGTGATGTGACTCGTTCATGCAATACATGGAATGTATAAAAAATTAAATTAATGAACTTATGTGACCTATATAACATATATATTATACTTTAATTATAATATATATACATATATCTCATTTAGTTTTAATTCCATTAATGTGACAAAGAAATGAAAGTAGCGTTCATGCGTACGTACGGCCTACCGTCTCCATGAACGGTGCATTTCATTTTTTTATATCTAAATGTTATGGAATAGTATAAAATTAATATATACTGGATATATATGACATTTAAATCATTAATAATATTCTGTAGATTATGTACATATAACTACATGGACAATTCTTTTCAAACAAATTCATTCTTGACTCATGTACCGAACATCGACAAAAACGTCTAATATAAACTCACATAATTAACTAATTATTATAACAATATAATATGTGATATTAATTGAATAATAAAATTTAAATGAGGTACATAAACAATTATAAATTTACCAAAGTTTATTATTCAAGAATATAAAGAAACGAACAAGACAAGTCATATTTGAGGTAAGGGATCTGACCTCTCTCTTTCTTTTCAGGTACTCTCTTTTATGTCATTTCATTTATGCTCCATGTTCTTATGTTGGAGGATGTTATTTTATATTAACAATAATGTAATTTTTATTTTCATATTATGAGAGACCCCCTCTTACTCTCATCAATTCATTTTAATAATTTTTAAGTGGCGCCGTTAGCCTGCCGAATTTTCATAAGGGATCCTACCTCACTTTCTTCTTAAGTACTCTCTTTTATGTCATTCCTTTTATGATCCTATTTCTTATGTTGGGTGATGTTATATTATATTCCTCTTACTATAATTTTTATTTTCTTATGATGAGAGACCCTATTTGATCTCATCAATCCATTTTTGGAATTTTTAAGTGGCGTCGTTAGGCTGCTGAATTTTCGTAAGGGATTTCTTATCTCATTTTTAATTCCATGATATTTCCATTGTTCGACACTTATTTATTTCATGTGGTGTATTTTGTACTTCCATTTCAAATATATTATCATGATTCTATTTATATTCATGGTATTCTATGAATCATTTTGTCTTTATTATCTTTTGGTCATACGACTCGATTGATCACAATGAGGTAAGGGGTTTTATCCCACTTTTTGTTCCCGTGAGATTCATGCTACATTTTCCACTATTTCCTTTCGTGTGGAGTATATACTGCCCATTATTGTATTATTTGTGTAATATAATTTAATTTATGGGTATTTACATCTTCATTGGATGACCCTTCTTTCATGGGGTGTACGTTTCAAAAGTTACCCAAATCGGTAAGGGAACCTTTCACCCTCCTCTTTTTAAAATACTTCTTTTGTTATGTCTTTTAATTTACATCTTATTATGTTGGGATATGTTCTTATATATCCTTATTGATGTAAATTTTATGTCCAAGATATGAGATACCATTTTCTCTCTCATCAACTCATTTTCTGAATTTTAAAGTGACGTCGTTAGGCTATCGAATTCTTGCAAGGGAACTTCTTAACTCAATTTCAATCCTTTGGGTTAAACATGTACTCCTTGAATATGTCATTCTATGAATATGTGTGAATGAATCTAATTGTTTTACACTTAATATCCACTTATATTTGGTGTGTTTATATTTTTCACACATAAATTATGTAATTGATTTATCCTTAATCTAAGGATATCGTATTTGTAAGGGGCTTCACCTCAATCTCCTTGCGTTGAGGGATATTTTGTTTTATACAAAACTTTCTTTTATACGGTGTATAAAACACTTTGACTTTTACATTTATTCAAAAGGAATTTATTTATACAAAGTGTTTTACTAAAATACAAAAGGATTTTTTTGTCTTACGTATGCGGCGACAACTACTTCTCCGCCGCCGTGACCATTATTTGAGTTTCAGCTTCCCCTACAAGCCATAATTTTTTTAAAATGAAAAATAAATACCATGTTTTTAAATTCTCTTATTTTGGTATTGAAATGGTTTTCATGATTTTTTGATTATATAAATGTGTTTTATTGATATCTTGTGATTGAAATGTGGAAATTTTATGTTTCCTTTATGCATGTTTTATGTGATATGATTATGTTTTGGTTCTTGGGCATTGTTTTTGAAGACGGGTGGATTCGTGATAAACTAAGGGAAGGTGAGCCTAAGATATCTCTCCAATGCATTGGGTGACGTGAAAGAGTTAAACGCTAAGGTTTCTCCGAAGAGATTTAGGGAATATACTGTGATGGTTATTCCACACGTAACCATGAGGGTTACTCCCTATGTAAGAATGTTATGAATGCCTCAAGTTACCTTTATTTCATATGATTTCTATGAGTTATTCATAAATCTTATGATTTCATGAGGTATGTAAAAGTGATTATGTTTTATGTGCAAAGTATGACTTCATTGATTTTTATGTATACCTGGACTAATGTTTTTATTTCCGTATTTTTACATCCCTTACTAAGATTTATATGCTCATCCCAAGTTTTTGAAATGTTTTCTACAGGAATTAATGATGTATAGGGTCAAAGATGGGATCATGGAAAGACATGCTATCTAAAACATGGAACTAGACATGTTTGTTTTTAAGAGTTTTTATTTTGTGAAAAAAATGGAAACTGAGTAGGAGTGTCTACTTTGTAATCTTTTGAGATGTAATAGTTATGTCCTAATTCTCTAAAACTCTATACCTGAAAAGATCCTCAATGTGAATTATTCATTTAATTAAATATTATGTAATGTTTTAAGTTCAGGTCCTTATAAGTAGTCTTGGGTTGAAGATAGCCACAGGGTTTCTTTTGTGGTGTAATGTGAGAAATGACTGGTGGATATTATCTTGAGTGATAAGGTAGTGGGTTAAGATGTGGACACAGGAATGTCCCCAGAGTCTCTAGGTATTGGGTCATGGTTTAGATTCTTTCCTACACTAATTCTTCAAGTAAAGTCTGGGAATTAGGTATAGTGGCATTGTAACGCCCGAGACTTTTATGAGAAATATTTTGTTTTTATGTTATATAAATCATCAAAGCAATCTTTCACTACACACAATAATATCTTGGCTTGCTTTACACGCAAGAGCGGTCTTCCTTGATAGCTTGTGTCGTACGCAATACCAAGTTTCACTAAACAACAATATGCTATTAAAATATTATTAAAACTAGCTGTTATGAATTTTAATAACCACTTTTTGAAATATTGTAAATTTTATTTTTCACAATGGACTTTATTTTTGGATTCGTAATATCGAAATTCTCCTAGGGTGAAATTTTGGTATTTTTCTGGAAACTTTCAATTTTTGATGAATAGTGAAAACACTTGGTTACTATTTAAAAACCGACTTTTTATTTAAATAATTATTTATTTTATTTAAATTTATTTAAGGTCAAAATTGATACATAATACTTATATATGTTCAATGTAATTCATTGGAGTAATTTTATAATAACATTAGATATATAAAAATTTTATTGAACTTTTCACCATCTTTTACCCACCTCCTAGGAGAATTTGAAAATTTACATAAAACATAATTTTACCGCTTCTGTGAGTGGAATTTTGATATTCCTAGAGACACGGTTAATATCAATGACTAAAATTTGGTTCAATGAGATGAAAATAATTTTGGTGAATAGTAACTTTTTACTTTTTTTTTTGCCACGGTTAAAAGTAAATAGGGTAATTAAGGGTAAAAGTGTTATTATTATTACCTGAACACATGCCCTAATTCTATTGGATAAGTTTAATTCGAGCAGAAACAACCTTAGGAATAAAATATGACCATTTAGGCCCACTTGGATTAGATTAGGACATTTATTATTAATTTATTTAAAGAAGGGTTAAAATAGTTTAAATCAATGTTTAATAACTAAATCTTTTTTAATATAGGGTTATACATAATATAAATTCGACTATAAATATTCATTAGAAATATAAAAAGATTTCCACCATAATGGTATTTTATTTGTAATTTCTTAGACTTAAAATAATTTAATTTATTTATGATACAATGATGATGTAGTAATTATTTTATTAATGAAATATTAACATAATTGATGTTATAAATACCCAAATAAATGTAATTTGAGACTTTTTATGAATTATAATAATTGTATATATTAATATGACATGTTAGTATTGATTTAATTAATTTTTTTCGAACTAATCATTCTGTTATGATTTTCACAAAAATCAATTACCAAATAGTGTCAAAATTGACATAAAATAGTTTTTAAAACAAATATTATACTATTAATTATTATTATATTCCTAAAAATATAAGGTTCGGCTGATATACTTATATCATAATGGTTGTATCATTAATGGACCACATGGGGGTCTCTTGGATGTATATGGTAAGTTTATTAACTATATAATATAAAAATACAAAGTGACAAGGTAAATGTCAATCTAATTAACTAAGAGTTAAAACTAAAAGATAAGGTTAATATAATGACCTAAACTTGTCTAAATTCTATTGGATGAGAGGGTTTCGACCCATCCCCACCTTATCTTCGAAATATATCAATTTGGAACTATTAAAAACCGAATTTGACTTTATAATAAAATAATATTTTTAGTTATTCCAAAGGTGCCCCTCTCCTCCCTCTTTTCCTCACACCACATTGAGTCTTCAAGCTCGGCAAACCCCTGAACAATTCTCTTCTCCACTTCCCTAGACACATCCTAGAGGTCCTGGTCTTCTTCAAAGACCAATTTTAGTTCCCTAAGAGGAGGTCTCAAAGAAGCGCTTCAAAGAAGAGGTAATGTCTGTTACCGATTCTTTCAACTTTATTTCTTCTTACACTTCTTCTTATTTAGTTGTTTAATTATGAATTAATAACATCAGTATAAATCATATACTGATATTTTATTATAAGTATGAAACAACCCTATTTCACTATCTATCCATCCTATGGAAAAAGAAATCACCGTGCCTGTGTGCGTATGGAATACCGTCTCCACGCCGTGGTGTAATCTATTTTCCACCACCACCTTACTTGGATGGGTATAATAGTGTAAATAATGAATATATATGATTATTGTAAAGTGATATTGATTCTGAAATAGTATACATACACTCCAATACAATTCCACGATCATGGGAATGATATCATCGCTCGTGCGTACGTACGGAATATCGTCTCCACGATGTGATGCGACTCGTTCTACATGATTTTCATTGCATAATAATTACATAAATGAATTGAGTGAATAAATATGATATATATTACACTAATACCATTCTATAAATGAGGTATCTATAACCTAAAAAATAAGAATAAGAATTTATTCGACAAAACACGCATAAGAACAAAAAGAAATAAACATCTTAATAACAAGTAGCAATGAAATATTACTAATAATAAGCTAAGAATATGACCATATATGATATCATAACAATGAGTATGATTTTGGAATAAGTCAATTACAATATTTAAATCATTTTACAGGAGGTTCGGAATCTTACGAAGCAAAACGGACCTAAGGTAAGGGAAAATATCACATGTTAAGAAAGGAAAAAAAATTTGAAGTAGAAAGGATATTTTCCTCAAGAATGGAGTTCAAGTGTTTTATCAAAATTATTTTCCATCTAAGATAATATAGGGTTCTGTTTCTATCCCTATTATTACCTTTATTTGATTATGTTGTGATGGAATTATTTTTATGAATTCATTTATCTTATATGAATTGTTTTATGATGTCACGATGTTTAAGAATCCCATTTTTATTACATGGGTTATGCAATGATGTATGATTTCTGATTTGGTGGCACACATAAGAATGGTATCATTATGAGATGGGTGGGACCTATATCTCCCTCCAATGCATTGGGTAAAGATTTTATATCTCATGAGATAGACATGGCTGGAATGGCAGGTTAAACCGGTTCAGTGAAAGAAGACTGAAACGAGGAGTGAACTCGGTTCAGAAATGGACTTTGTCCACTAGGATAGTCTTGGAAATGAGTCTTGACTAATAATAAGTGATTCTCTATGATTATGTGTGTATGCCACAAAGTTTCATGTTTTAGGTTATGATTATTGGGATTACATTTCAGTACTATGATTTATCCCATGTTATGAAATTATGATCTCTTTTGCAGGTTATGATTTCCAAAAGTTATGTTCTTATGTATATGATGTGATTGATATTTCTTTTGTTTACCCTTACTGAGCATTTGAGCTCACACATTTGTATGTTTTATTTCCCCAAGTCAGGAAGAAGGTTATTAAGTAGGATATACCAAAAAGGGACTCTAGATATGATGAAATAAATGGGAGGCAATGTAGATTCTTTATGAACCAGTTGTTTATGTTTCCCAGTTTCTAAGGACTCTATACCTATACGGTCCTTTCCTGGTTTTGTTATATGTTGTAATAAGTGTGCTTCAATTCTGAAGTAATAACAATGTATGTAAATTATGGGTCGTTATAGTTGGTATCAGAGGCAAAGGAGGTAGGAATGTATCTGATCCTTGGGAACTCTCACATGTGAGCGTTCGACGAAGCATGGCTCTCCGCCCAAGGGCTTCATGAGGAAATGGCTTCCACTAGGGATGGTGGTGTGTCCAGCCCATGAGTTGTAGCCACCCATGGAGTGCCCTGATACCTATCAATTATAGTCCACTGGAAGTAATTTCAGACTGTTATAGTTGGTATCAGAGGAAAGGTATAGTCATCCTTTGGAAACTAGGGTGTGAAAGCCTTATTAAGAATCCTAAGGATAAGTCTAAGCATAGAACACAATCTTAGTGTTTTAGAAATTTCCATGAACAACCTATGATAAGACCTTAAGTGTAAAATTTTAATCTTGATTATGTGTTTTTCCTATTATAATTAGTGTTTCTCACACTATTCTTCTTGGTTTTAGTCAATGGCTGGAACCTGAAGGAACCATGTTAATGCGGAATGTGACGGGTAATGAAATGATTGTCCCCCTGAGCAACCAAATGTTATGGGATCTGTAATGCAAAATCTTTTAGCCATGCTCACACAACTTTCTCAAGCTATGAATCATGCAGGACTTCCAAACAAACAAAGGAAGGAGCAACATTCTGTTGAATCCTTCATGATTCAGCATCCACATTCATTCAGCAGGTCTACTGATCCATTAGTTTCTGAACAACGGATTAGTACTACTGAAAAGATATTTTCAGTTATTCAATGTTCTGAACATGATAAAGTCATCCTAGCAGTGTATCGTTTTGAAGGATATGATGATCAATTGTGGAATCATATTAAGAATACGAGGAAAATGGATGAAATTGAGTCCATGGAATGGGACGAGTTCAAGAACTTATTTTTCAATAAATACTTCCCTCGTATTCTCCGAACAAAGATGGACAAAGATTTTCCGGAACTGAAGCAAAATGATGATGAATCTATTGGTACCTATGAATAAAATTTTACAAGACTTGCAAGGTATGCTTCTGGTATTATTATCCAACCAGAGAGAAAGATCGATCGATTCTTTAGTGGATTAAAACCAAGTCTTCAAAGGGTCTTAGCCATAAGGGACTTCAATAGCTATGAGGAAATCGTTCGATGTGCTCTCAAAGTTGAGATGGATATTGGAGTAACCCATCAGCCATATGGGTTTGATAAGAAGAGGAAAATGGAATTCAAAGGAAAATATAAAGAGCACACTAAAAAGAAGATGAGCTTTCCCTTAGGCTAAAAGTGTGGAAAGAAACATGGAGGGAGTTGTCTTAAAGGGAAAATTAAATGTTTCAAATGTGGAAAGGAAGGTCATCAGGCATTTGAATGCCGCAATGATGGGAAGAATATGTCTAATGATGCAAACAGAGGAAGGGATACACAGAATGAACCTACTACCCTTAAATTTTTCAAGTAAAAGGAGATGGGGCATTATTCCAATCAATGCCCAAATCCAAGGGTTGATGATAATGGTCGACGTCAACAAACTCTTAAGGCTAAAGAAAAAGGAAAGTCACATGCAATTTCTATCAGCAATGTGGAGTACGATAACGAAGTGGTGAAAGGTACACCTACCATCCGCTATAAAGTAGCAAATGTTTTATTTGATTCTATATCCACCCACTCTTTTATTTCTGAAGAATTTTCTAATAGTATCACTGTATTACCTCAGCAATTAGATGTTGAGTTAGCTGTGACAACCCCTAATGGCACAACAGTCACATCAAAAGTTTATAACTATTCCCCGATTGAAGTTTGTTGGAAAGTGCTTCCTGCAAATCTTGTGATCCTTCCCATAGTGGAATTTTATGTGATTCTTGGCATGGATTGGATTTCTTTATATGGAGCTCATATCAATTTCCAAATAATGGAAGTCACATTTCATATTCTAGATCAATCTATGATCGTCTATTGATGCATGGATGAACATAACCTTCCAGTGTAAATTTCTTCCATCTTATGGGTCTTGATTCCACTAGATGAGGGTTATTTTTCTCAAATGGCTGGAGATAAAATCATGATTAAGAATATGCTCGTTGTACGGGAGTTTGATGATGTCTTTCTAGAGGAATTTCTTGGTCTTCCACAACGTGAAGTTGAGTTTTCAATAGAACTCGTACTGGGTGCTTTGCCTATTTCAAAGACACCTTATAGAATAGCCCCAATTGAGTTGTAGGAATTAAAGAACCAACTCCAAGAGAATATTGATAAGGGATTTATACGCCCTAGTGCGTCACCTTGGGGAGCACATGTTCTGTTTGTTAAGAATAAAAATGGATCGATGAGACTCTGCATTGATTATCGAGAACTTAACAAGATCACTATCACGAACAAATATCCTCTCCCGTGCATTGATGACTTAGTTGACCAACTATGCAGAGCTCAATACTTTTCCAAGATTTATCTTCGTTCAAGGTATCTTCAATTAAGGGTCAAAAGGGAGGATATACTAAAGACAGCTTTTTGTACAAGGTATGGACACTATGAATTTATAGTGATTGCATTTCGTCTTACTAATGCCCCTGATATCTTCACGGATCTGATGAATAGAGTCTTTAAAGGCTATCTTGATCAGTTTGTGGTAGTCTTTATAGACGATATTCTTGTATATTCAAAGAGAAAGGAAGAACAAGAAGATCACTTGAGAACTATATTGAAGACCCTGAGAATGGAGAAGCTTTACGCCAAATTTAGCAAGTGTGAATTTTGGCTTCAAAAAGTTTCATTTTTGGGTCACATAATCTCAAAAGAGGGTATATTTGTGGATCCAGCAAAAACAGAGGTTATTGAAAGATGGTCGAGACCAACAACAGTAACTGAGATCCGAAGTTTTCTTGGTTTGGCTCAATATTATCGACGTTTTGTGAATGATTGTTCACGATTATCTAATCCACTCGCCAGGTTGACTCGGAAAGGAGTTAAGTTTGATTGGACGGAGGAATGTGAAGAGAATTTAAAGGACTTGAAAAGAAGGTTATCCAGTGCACCTGTGCTCACACTGCCTTATAGTGGAGAAAGGTTTGTGATCTACAGTGATGCATCCAAGAATGGATTGGGGTGTGTTCTTATGAAAAATGATATGGTGATCGCTTATGCCTCACGACAGTTGAAAATCCATGAACAAAATTAC
The DNA here is from genome assembly GCA_963277665.1 of Viscum album. NCBI lineage: Eukaryota > Viridiplantae > Streptophyta > Magnoliopsida > Santalales > Viscaceae > Viscum > Viscum album. The sequence goes on along the minus strand of OY728142.1, from coordinate 267,776,435 downwards.
CCAACTCGTGATTTGGAGTTAGTTGTGGTAATCTTTGCATTAAAGATTTGGAGGCATTATCTTTATGAAGAAAGGTGTGACATTTATACTGATCATAAATGTTTAAAGTATATTTTCACACAAAAGGAGCTGAATATGCGCCAAAGAAGATGGTTAGAGCTGATTAAGGATTACGACTGCTCAATTCATTACCACCCTGGGAAAGCAAACAAGGTGGAAGATGCATTAAGTCGACAAGACCATGCCAGTTTATCAATGATGAGGATCACAAAAGATCCAATATTTATGGATTTACAAAGGATGGATCTTGGAATTATAATGGAAGGTGGAAAATCATATCTTTCTCAAATGAATGTTCAACCATCTATACATGTGAAGATTAAAGAGGCACAGAAAGAAGATGTAGAGTTACAAACAAAGGTGAGAAATATTCCTGAATTCAACCTTGATTGTGATGGGATAATAAAGTTCAGAAATCGGGTTTGTGTTCCTCCCATCCCCGAATTAAAGAAGGAGCTGTTGGATGAGGCTCATAGTTCTTCATTCTCTATTAATCCTGGAAGCACGAAGTTGTATAGGGACCTGAAAGAGTACTACTGGTGGGATGGCATGAAAAGAGATGTTGCTGAATATGTCTCTCGATGCTTGGTTTGTCAGCAAGTTAAATTTGAGAGACAGAAGTCTAAGGGGATGTTACAACCATTACCCATACCTGAATGGAAATGGGAAAACATCACTATGGACTTTGTCACAGGACTTCCTAAAACATCCAAAGGAAATAATGCTATCTGGGTCATAGGTGATCATCTTACAAAGTCTGTACACTTCATTGCAATTAGAGATGATTTCTATCTGGATCAGCTTACCAGGATATATGTAAAGGAAGTGGTAAGATTGCATGGTGTACCACTTTCTATTAAATCTGATTGAGATCTGAGGTTTACCTAAAATTTCTGGCGAAATCTTCAGCATACTTTGGATACAGAGTTGAGTTTCAGCACTACTTATCATCCTCAGACAGACGGTCATTCTGAGAGAACAATTCAAACTCTAGAAGATATGTTGAGATCTTGCCTTATGGATTTCAAAGGTGGTTGGGATCAACACCAACTTTTGGTGGAATTTTCTTATAATAATATCTTTCACTCCTGTATTCAGATGGCTCCTTATGAATCTCTCTATGGAAAGAAATGCAGGACTCCAACTTGCTGGGATGATGTTGGGGAAAGAAAGCTATTAGGACCTGATCTTGTTGATGAGATGGCAGAAAAGGTGAGATCTATTAAACAACACATAAGAGCAGCTCAGAGTCAACAAAAAAGTTATGACGATAACTGAAGAAAAGACATAGAGTTTGAATTGGGTGATAAAGTGTTCTTACGAATATCTCCTTGGAAGAGAGTAATGAGATTTGGAAAGAAGGGAAAGCTGAGCCCTAGGTATATCGGTCCTTTCGAAATACTGGATCGTGTTGGGAAGGTAGCTTACCGATTGGCGCTTCCACCGAATCTCTCTAAAGTTCATGATGTGTTCCATGTATCTCTCCTGAGAAATTACATACCTAATCCTTCACATGTACTCAGCTCATAAGTTGTACCGCTGGAACAAGATCTTTCTTATGAAGAACAGCCGATAGAGATTCTCGATCGTAGGGAAAAATTCCTACAGAAAAAGACCACTCGCTTGGTGAAAGTTTTATGGAGGAAACACCAATTAGAAGAAGCTACATGGGAGATTGAGGATATGATGAGGGAGAGGTATCCTCATCTGTTTGTTACAAGTGACGAATTTCGAGGGCGAAATTCATTTTAAGGGGGGTAGAATGTAACGCCCGATACTGTTTTGAGAAATATTTTATTTTTATGTTATATAAATCCTCAAAGGAATCTTTCACTACACACAACACTAGCTTGTTTTACTTTACACGCAATCATGACCTTCCTTGATAGCTTGCGTCATACGCATTACCGAGTTTCACTAAACAACGATATGCTATTAAAATATTATTAAAACTAGCTGTTATGAATAGTAATAACCACTTTTTCAAATTTTGTAAATTTTATTTTTCAAAATGGACTTCATTTTTGGATTCGGAGTACCAAAATTAGCCTAGGGTGAAATTTTGGTATTTTTCTGGAAACTTTCAATTTTTGATGAACAGTGAAAACACTGGGTTACTATTTAAAAACCGAATTTTTATTTAAATAATTATTTATTTTATTTAAATTTATTTTAGGTCAAAATCTTTACATAATACCTATATAAGTTCAATGTAATTCATTGGAGTAATTTTATAGTAATTTTAGATATATAAAAATTTTATTGAACTTTTCACCGTCTTTTACCCACCTCCTAGGAGAATTTGAAAATTTACCTAACACATAATTTTACCGCTTCTGTGAGTGGAATTTTGAAAATATGAGAGACATGGTTAATATCAAGGACTAAAATGTGGTTCAATGAGATGAAAATAATTTTTTGTGATTAGTAACTTTTTACTTTTTTTTACGGCGGTTAAAAGTAAATAGGGTAATTAAGGGTAAAATTGTTATTATTATTACCTCAAAACATGTCCTAATTCTATTTGATAAATGTAATTCGACCAAAAAGAACCTTAGGAATAAAATATGACCATTTAGGCCCACATGGATTAGATTGGGACATTTATTATTAATTTATTTAAAGAAGGGTTAAAATAGTTAAAATCAATGTTTAATAACTAAATCATTTTTAATATATGGTTATACATAATATAAATTCGACTATAAATATTCATTAAAAATCTAAAAATATTTACAACATAATGGTATTTTATTTTTAATTTTTTAGACTTAAAATAATTTAATTTATTTATGATACAATGATGATGCAGTAATTATCTTATTAATGAAATATTGACATAATTGATGTTATAAATACCCAAATAAATGTAATTTGAGACTTTTTATGAATTACAATAATTTTATATGTTAATATTACAAGTTATATTGATTTAATTAATTTTTTTCGAACTAATCATTCTATTATGATTTTCCCAAAAATCAATTACCAAATAGTGTCAAAATTGACATAAAATAGTTTTTAAAACAAATATTATATTATTAATTGTTATTATATTCTTAAAAATCTAAGGTTCGGCCAAGATACTTATATCATAATATTTGTATCATTAATGGACCACTTGGGGTCGCTTGGATGTATATGGTAAGTTTATTTACTATATAATATAAAAATACAAAGTGAGATGGTAAATGTCAATCTAATTAACTAAGAGTTAAAACTAAATGATAAGGTTAATATAATGACCTAAACTTGTCTAAATTCTATTGGATGAGAGTATTTCGACCCATACCCACATTTTCTTAGAAATATATCAATTTGGAGCTATTAAAAACCGAATTTGACTTTATAATAAAATAATATTTTTAGTTATTCCAAAGGTGCCCCTCTCCTCCCTCTTTTCCTCACACCACTTTGAGCCTTCAATCTCGGCCAACCCCTGCCAAATTCTCTTCTCCACTTCCCTAGAAACATACTAGAGGTCCTGGTATTATTCAAAGACCAATTTTAGTTCCCTAAGAGGAGGTCTCAAAGAAGCGCTTCAAAGAAGAGGTAATATCCGTTACCGATTCTTTCAACTTTATTTCTCCTTACATTTCTTCTTATTTAGTTGTTTCATTATGAATTAATAACATCAGTATCAATCATATACTTATATGTTATTATAAGTATGAAACAATCCTATTTCACCATCTATCCATCCTACGGAAAACGAAATCACAGCGCGTGCGTACATACGGAATACCGTCTCCACGCCGTGGTGTAATCTATTTTCCACCACCACCTTACTTGGATGGTTATAATGGTGTAAAGAATGAATATATATGATTATTGTAAAGTGATATTGATTATGAAATGGTATACATACACTCTAATACAATTCCACGATCATGGGAACGATATCATCGCTCGTGCGTACGTACGGAATACCGTCTCCACGATGTGATGTGACTCGTTCTACATGACTTTCATTGCATAATGATTAAATAAATGAATTGATTGAATAAATATGATATATATTACACTAATAACATTATTTAAATGAGGTATATATAACCTAAAAAAGAATAATAAGAATTTATTCGACAAAACATGCATAAGAACAAAAAGTAATAAACACACGAATAAAAAGTAGCAATGAAATATTACTAATAATAAGCTAAGAATATGACCATATATGATATCATAACAATGATTATGATTCTTTAATAAGTCAATGACATTATTTAAATCATTATACAGGAGGTTCGGACACTTACGAAGTGAAACGGACCTAAGGTAAGGAAAAATATCACAATCTCATTTTATCCGAGATTGTTTATACTTTGATATTTACTGGGGTGTATTTTTATCATCCACATCCATGTTTCCTCAATATGTAATATTATTTCCATCCACCTAAAATTTTTTAAATCCAATTTTACCCTTAGGTGAGTTTTTAGTAAAAGATATGAAAGGAATCTTTTGTCATTTTTCGTACGAGGTACTATTTTACTTTTCCGACAAAAGTACGAGAAGAATGTTTTTTTAACTTATACGGCATGAATGGATTTTTAAAACATTATTTCCAAGAAGCTTCCTTTACAATTTTTCAAGTTTATTTTTAATCAACTTATTTTAGTTTAAAATTGTATGACATGTTATGAAACGAAAATGTTTTTGAAGTAGAAAGGATATTTTCCTCAAGAATGAAGTTCAAGTGTTTTATCAAAATTATTTTCCATCTAAGATAATATATGGTTTTGTTTCTATCCCTATTATTACATTGATTTGATTATGTTGTGATGGAATTATTTTTATGAATTAATTTATCTTATATGAATTGTTTTATGATGTCACGATGTTTAAGAATCCCATTTTTATTACTTGGGTTATGCAATGATGTATTATTTATGATTTTGTGGCACACATAAGAATGGTATAATTATGAGATGGGTGGGACCTATATCCCCCTACAATACATTGGGTAAAGATTTTATATCTCATGAGATATATATGGCTAGAACGGAAGGTTAAACCGGTTCAGTGAAATAGGACTGAAACGAGGAGTGAACTCGGTTCAGAAATGGACATTGTCCACTATGATAGTCTTGTCAATGAGTCTTGACTAATAAGAAATGATTCTCTATGATAATGTGTGTATGACACAATGTTTCATGTTTTAAGTTATGATTATTGGGATTACATTTAACTACTATGATTTATCCCATGTTATAAAATTATGATCTCTTTTGCAGGTTTAGATTTTCAAAAGTTATGTTCTTATGTATATGATGTGATTGATATTTCTTTTGTTTACCCTTACTGAGCATTTGAGCTCACCCTTTTGTATGTTTTATTTCCCCAGGTCAGGAAGAAGGTTATTAAGTAGGATATTCCAAAAAGGGACTCTAGATATGATGAAATAAATTGGAGGCAATGTTGATGATTTATGAACCAGTTGTTTATGTTTCCCAGTTTCTAAAGACTCTATACCTATACGGTCCTTTCCTAGTTTTGTTATGTGTTGTAATAAGTGTGCTTCAATTATGATGTAATAACAATGTATGTAAAGTATGGGTCGTTATAGGCATGATTATGTGATGATGTGGACTCGATCATGGAACCAAATCATTTATGATTGGGTATCATGGTGTCCTAGTTTTCACTCAGTGACATTATGTTTAGGGATTTATTTTCACTTGGTTAGCACATGATGTCCACGGCTCTTGTGTGAAAGGAATATATTATTCTTTATACATGCACATATATGATAGTGTATAGTATGGGAATGTAGTGATACCCTACTAATATATTTTTACCATACCCTACATGGACACCCCAGCGGATGTGTAGACCTTATTTATAGTTTTTGGTTCAGTACAAGATGTATAGTTGATCAGGATGGTGAATCTCAATGGGTTTTGAAGATAAAGTTGTTAAGACCTAGGGATACTAGTAGGGCCAGTGTGTATATATTTTAAATTTTATTTATTTGGTAATTGGGATTGGTCCTTTGTTAAATACATGTATATATGATTGTATGACTTCTTCATAGTACATTTTTATATATTATTGTGTGAATTTGATACTGTGTACTCTTATTTTTATGTGATGTGTATGTTTTTGTTATATTTTCACTTTTATATGACACTAATTTAAGGCAATAATCTACCCACTATATGTATTAGGCCCTCAATACTAGTCACTAGCCTCTATTTTACTGGGAGGTTCACATGAGGCCATATGGTGACCTAAGACTAGGCATTATTGTATGGATCAGGGTGCGGTGTGACACATTCTTCTTAGAGCATCATCAACCCTGATTTCCTTCCTATAGTGGTAATTTATTGAGTATTCATGGTCAATTATCAACTCTAACCATCTTCATTGGAACATTTACAACACCTTCTATTTAAATATATAATTTAAACTTTTGTGATCAGTGTATATACCACACTTTTAACCATAAATATAATGCCACTATATATTTAATGAAAATATTACCATTTCTATATCCAGGCCATGCATTGGGAAATTTTTTCTAGGAATCCTAAACTAGTGAGAGGCATATTCCGCCACTGTGTTATTTTTAATGGGGACACATCAAGATACATTCTTTGATTTGTCACTATATATCATAAACCTTACCCCATTTCAAGGTAACATGAGTATAGGTATAGTGACTAAACTTATCCTAATATCCTTTAAAATTTCTTCACATTCATCTATCAAGGTAAAATTGACTCCCTTACAAGTTAACTTTGGGTATTGGCTTTGGAAATCATGATAAATTTATCACTAATTCAATAGTAACTATTAAATCAAATAAATATATGGATATCTGTTACAGTGTTTGGTCTAGTAAAATTTTTAATCATCTCTATCATTGAAGGATCCATTAATATACCCTCACTTGTAATTATGTGACCCAATAATGATACATTCTGTAATCTGAATTCACACTTTCCAAATTTGGAATAATGTTTCTTCTTTCTTGGGGTCTTAAGAATAACCTTGAAATGATTGTCATTATCTTCCTTTATCTCAAAATATATGGAAATATCATCTATAAATATTACCAAAAAATGATCAATATAATCTCTAAATACTCTATTCATAATAGACTCTATTCATAATATCCATGAAATTAGTAATGGAATTTGTAACATTTAATTTCATATCCAGGAATTCATAGAGTTTATATCTTGAATAGAAGGTTTTCTTGGGTATGTCCTCTCTTTTCACATTTAATTGATGATATCATGATCAAAGTTAAATATTTAATAAGTATATATCCCCTCAAGATTGAGTAATAATTCATCAATATATGGTGTAGGATACTTTTTCTTGATCCTGATCTAATTAAGTTCATAATAATCAATATCATTACACAATAACTCATCTTTCTTCATAAAAAAGTAGAATTAGTACAACCTATGGAAAATTAATTTGGTGTTTAAAACATTTATCCATATTCTCTTGGAGTATATTCTTCAATTATAATAAAACAATTAGTCCTAATCTATAAGAATCCTTCGATATATACAAAGAACCTTCTGTGAGTTCTATTATAAACTCAATCTCACGATCTGGGACAAGATCATGTAACTTTTATAGAAATACGAAAACGCATTCTTATACAATAGAATTATCTTCAATTTTTCTTTTCTCCCCAACCATTTGAGTTATATAACTCTCATTAATATGTATTTATACCCTTATAATGGATTTAATTTCCATAGGGAGTTCATGTTTATCCTTACATCGATAAATAATCACAGATTGATTCGAAGTATGAAATGCGACTTCCCTATCTCAGAAATAGATATGAGATATATGTAGTAATATCCAATGAATTCCCAAAATAGTATTAATTTAAATTATAGTAGGAATAATAATATATGTATGAAACAAATTCCCAAAAACTTCAATCAAAAATTATATGTAGACTTGGGATATGATCATCATACCACTATAAGTTTTCATATATATTTAAATATCTATATGTTTAGGTAGTGATTAAATAGATTTAGAAAAATATATAAATATAAAATAGTGGATATAACTTGAATAATCTAATACTTTCCTAGATATAGAGTTGATCATTAGTGTACCTTTTACCACTTCATTTTCATGACCCACTTAAGAAGATGTGATTGCATAGGTGTTCACTTTGACCCTTGGCTTATGAGATTGCTAATATTGACGATCATAATTAACCCATGGATTAGCGTAACTGTTAGTGTGATGAATATAATCCTTACAATTGAAACATTTGAGTGTGGGAGGTCTATTAGGTTAAACATTCCTTTAATCCATTTCATTGGTTGGTCTCTTCGTATCTCTTTGACATTCATATGCTTGATGAATTTCCCTCCCATGATTGAATAATTTACATATTCTCTTTTAAAAATTCTCAACATAATTATTTCCCACATTTTTTGTATGTATGAATATTTACTTTCTTACCTCCATGTGTTTATTAATTTGAGTTTCCTTGTAACTCTATTTTTATCTTTTTTCCCATAACCTTGAGAAAATGGGAGACTCAAATCACCATTTCAACCTTGAGAGAAAATCAAACAATTTATTCATAGCTTCCAAATCCTATTATAGAAAATTCCATTTAGTGACTTGGTTTTAATGAACTAAATAAAATATTTATTTTTATTTTATTATTAATGATAAAACCACAAGTATACATTGAATGTAACAATCCAATCATTTATCAATAGAATTTTTTTCATTCTTATAAATATGTTATATGGTATAAAACACATAAATAACAATGTGATCTTGATAAAAAATCATCCTCATGAATAAAGAATGAAATAAGTGATATTTCAATAAATTAAGGAACTTATACTAAAAGAATTGTAACTTTCACTTTAGAATAGTAACATGAACATTGGGGATAGTAATGCATCCAATAGAAGTGTAACCTCTCCAATTAAGGTATAAATAAAATTTATTCATCTTATAGATGATAATATGATATAATTATTACATAGTATAAGTAAATAAATTTTAAAAATTATTAATTAATTGTTGGTATTTTATAAAACATAAATGATTAATTATAATTTTATAATTAATATAATTATTTAAAAGGGGATTTATTTTCATAAAATAGATTCATAAATTAACATTTTTTTTCTTATGATTATAAGATAATTTTATGATACCTTAATTAATTTTTCAAAGTGTCATAAATACAGTTATAATTTTAAAATTATTATTTTATGAATAAATGATGATTTTACTAAAAAATTAAATTTCCCATATATAGAAAATTATTTTCATAAAATTTAATTCATTTTTTAATTCTATACATTAAAAAATGGGTAGGGTTAATTTGTGATGTTTTTCTAAAATACATCAATTTTTAGTGAATAGTAAAATATGACAATTTACAATAAAAGCTAAATGCATGAATTTTTGAGTCATTGTTGATGTAAGGATGATGTAATCCCAAAATATAGAACTATAATTCATTAGTTAAATATATTTAGTTATAGTTATCATAATATCCATAGTCTTGAGCTTAAATAAAAAACAAATGAATAAAATAATGAGAAAACACCCCTCTCATCCCTTATAAATACCACCCCTCCCCACCACTTCTCCTCAAGCGTATATAGACTTGAATATTCTCAACATTATACCCAATATAATTAATAACCACATATATTACATCAAAAATACCTTAGTCTCATAAAAATACCAAAAAAAATTCTATAAGGAGGTTCTCAAGGATGAGAAATCCAAGAGGTAAGATCCTCTTTCTTTTCCATTTATTTTATTTTAAATTTCATTTATTTTATAATTATATTCTTACCTATCCTTATCCAAGTAGAATTAAAACTATATTATCCTATATATAATATATATTTATCATATTTATGGAATAATTCATCATCAAACTCTTTCTCCTTTCCCATTTAATCTATAAATGATAACATCATCCATGATGTGTCGATTTACCGCCATCATGGATGATGCATTTACATTTTACTTTACCTCTTTCAAGAATTTTCATAAAACTATTATAATGGTTCAAACAGATTTTATATTTTTTGTTATAATCTTAAAAATGTTTTGGAACTGATATATATACATATTGTTATGTAATAAAACAAAATTAGATTGTCATGATCGAAAAACAGCCAAATTAATCCAAATGATTATCCTTAATATTTTATCTAATGATTCTTCCTCATATAAATAAAAAAATGATATATAATATAATTTAATATTTTATACGTTCATAAATAACATATAATCTCAATTTTTGAGAATTACCTCCATTTTACACGAACTTTCATACATGTATACAAGTGAACCAATCATGAAAACCCAAGAAAAAAAACACACCTGAATGATGAAATTGAACACTATAAGTCATCAAAATGGCTATAAGATATCTTAATAAAATTAATATGAATAAAATACATGTATATTATTTTCATCATTTTTTAATTAATTAATTTAATTTTATTATCTAAGAAATTAAAGAGAATAAAGCACTCTGACATGAGGTAAGGGCCATTCTCAAAACTGACTCCATTTCCTTGGGTTTTTCTTCCTTCACTCCATTTTCAGTATGAATGTTCCTTTAAGGTCATTTATTTTTTATTTCCCTTTTATTTTTTGGTAAATACATGTTTTCAATCTTTTTTATGATAAATTAAAATATTTTTACAAAATAACTCTTCTTTCTAAAAACACATCTTTTACTTATCATGAGATAGTTTCTTCTTCACTCAAGATTGATGATTCTTATACCAATTGTGTTATTACCACATTATTTTTAGAACCCCAATTTTTATTCATGAATGTATTCTTTATGAAATTAAATCCATTTTTTCATGAGTTATTTTATTTCCAAGATTGATATACGTTCTATGTGGAATGCATGATAATGTAAATATTATGATGTTATGGGTGCGCCTGAAATTATATAGCACATGAAAATGTTACGATGTAATGGGTGAAAAATTAATTATATAATACTCCAATGTAATGGGTAATGTTATTTATCTCATGAGATATAGTGAAATATGTGTGAACATGATTCTATATTTTTTCACAACTATGTGTTGTAGCTGAGCACTAAGAAAAGATGTTTCATTTTTATGCATTGACACATTTCATGATTTCATATAATTATTTATATCACGATTATGATCATATTATTTTGTTAATAAGATGCTGATTATTCTCACCCCATGTTATATTGATTCATGTTTTATCTACCATCTTACTGGGCTTTTATCTCACCCCTTTCCTTGTTGTATATATTCAGGTGAATATTTGTTCTAATAGAACAGAGGGTCCACTAAGAAGCTAGAGAATAAGAAATTAAAAATATGTATATTTTATTATGTAAAATTTATATAAGGTAAAAAATTTCCCGAGACAATAAACATTTGGATCCCAGTTTTCTAATTATGTTATTTTGTTTATCTTTAAAATGATATAATAATCATGTTAGAAAACTAGGGTTGTTATAGTTGGTATTATAGCATGGTTTAGTTAATTTTCAAATTAAGATTAAATATCCTTAGTAAAAAAATTATTATCAGACTATCTACAGTTAAGAACCCAAGAAAATTTGTTTTAGAAAAATTCTGAACATAGGGATCCCACAAGACATGCATTTAGATTTAACTTCAAAATGTAATATATTTATTTATCCATTACTTATTAACTTATGTTTTGTTATAAATATTTTTATTTTAGAAATGGCGGGAACTAGGGGAAACCATTCCAAAAACATATGTGAGGGATAGTTTAATGATTTCATGAATGACATCCCCAATGCCTTTGGAGGTGGAGTTCAAACTTTTATAGCGATTATTACCAAGTTATATCAGGCTATGAACAATAACCTAAACAATGTGGAATGTTCTCCTTCACTTGAGAGGGAGAAACTGGATATCGAAAATTTTATGTGTAAGTGTCCACCAATGTTTAGTGTATCTTCTGATCCACTAGTCATGGAATAGTGGTTCAACATAGTGGATAATATATTTTATGTAATTCACTATTCTGAGATGTAGAAGGTGGGACTATTTGTTTATTTTTTTGATGGAGAGGTCGATCAATGTTGGTCATTGATTAAGAACACAAAGTCAAAGGATAAAATTAAAGAGATGGAGTGGGAAGACTTTAAGATAATCTTTCTTAACAAGTATTTCCCTCAAACTATTCAAGCAAATATGGAGAGAGAATACATAGAGATAAAGATAAAGGAACGTTAATCTATCATGGCCTTTAAAGAAAATATCACAAGTCTTGTAAGGTACACTTTAGGTTTTATTATCAACAATGATATAAAAATTGAGAGCTTCTTTAGTGTTTTAAAACCACACATTCAAAAGGATTTAGCTATCCATGACTTTGAGGGTTATGAAAAAGTTGTTCAATGTTCTATAAAAGTGGAGATAGAGTTTGGATAATGGTCCCATGGGTATATTGATAAGAAAATAAATATAGATTTTTAAGTTGTAGGATCTAATGATAAAGTTGGAAAGAAAACCCAACCAGTCACGTGTAAAAAATTTGGAAATAAGAATCATGGGAAATATATCAATAGGATAGGAGAATTCTATATGTGTGGGAGAGAATACCACCAAGCTCATGAATGTCGAAGAGACATAAAGAAGTTGGCTGATATGATGGAGGAAAAGATAGAACAACCCATGGTTTAATGTATCAATTTTAGGAATAAAGGGCACTATGTAATCCAGTGCACGGAACCTCGAGTCCTTGAGTGTAATTAGAATCATCAACCACCAAAATCCAAACGATAAAGGTAAGTCTTATCGCATCACTACTACTAAAGTGGAGCAAGAAAATGAGGTCATACATTGTATACTTTATAATCACTCAAGAATTGGAAATTATTATTTTATTCTAGTTCTATGCATTCCTTTATATCTTGAAAGTTTTCAATAACTATTGAATTTAAACCCCAAAACATTGAAGTAGATATATCTATAAAAAATCCTATTGGTGTGATAATTGTATCCCCTATGTTGGACTCTTCTCCTATTATCATTTATGGGAAGAATATTCTAGTGAACCTCGTGATTCTTCTCTTGGTTGAATTCAACACAATACTAGGGATTGATTGTCTCATTATATAGATCACACAACAACTTTATAGAAAATGAAATATATTTTCATATTTCAAACCATCCAATGATAATATTAAAATTCAAGGAAGATCATAAATTTCCTTTGGAAAATCTCCCAATGGTATGGGTGTTGATTCCCTACAAATGCAAGGAATAATCTTCTCTACAAATGCAAGGAAGAATCTTCAACAAATCATAGCATGATCAAATGGTTGATTCAATGGAAGGTATCAAAATGGATGAAATTCCCATTTTCAGGGAATACAGTGATGTATTTCTTGAAGATTTTATCAGAATTACCCCACATCGTGAGGTAGAGTTCTCAATAGAACTCATACCTAGAGTTACTCATATCTCCAAATGTCCTTATAGGATGTCCCCAATCAAAATATTGGAGTTAAAGAAGAATATACAAAAGGATTTGTATAAATGGTTCATACACCCATGGGAATCACCTTGGGGTGTGCCAGTGCTCTTTATAAAGAAAAAGGATGGTTCAATTTAGTTGTGTTTCAATTATCAGGAGCTGAACAACATCAAAATAAGGAAAAAGGATCCTCTTCCAAGGATTTATGACTTGTTCAGTAAACTATGAAGAGATAAATACTTCTCAATCGTGGAGAATCATTGTGGATATCATCAAGTGAAGGTTAAGAATGAAGATATTCAAAAGAATGATTTAGAAACAAGGTATGGACTCTATGAGTTTCTAGTGATTCCCTTAGGACTTAATAATTCCCTAGATATATTCATGGATTTTATTAATAGAGTCTTCATACATTAACTTGAAAAAAATTCAGAGTTTTTATCAATGATATTCTCATCTACTCTAAGATAAAGGAGGAACAAGAAGAAAATATAAAGATTTTACTGGTGACATTAAGGAGGGAGAAGTTGTATTCCATGTTCAAAACGTGTGATTTTTGGTTATATCAAGTCACATTCATGGGAAAAGTGATCATAATTGAGGTAACTTCTTTAGACACTTCAAAAACAAAGGCAATTTAAGAATGGCCCAAACCCTCTAGTGTCACAAAAAAATTCAATTTTCATAGATTATTAAGGTACTACCAAAATTTTGTGAGAAATTTGTCATGATTTTCTATCCCTCTACCTAAGTCAACATGGAAAGGGATGAAGTATTTATCGATGTAATAATGTGAGGAAATATTTAAGGAGGTAAAGAAGTGGTTGATCACTACACCTGTAATCACATTACCAACAAGTGAAGAAATTTTTGTGAAATATAGTGACACTTAAAAAAATAATTGGGATTTGTACTCATTAAAAATGATAAAGTTATAGCCTATACCTCATGGTAGTTTAAGATCCATTAGAAGAACTACCCGACAAATGATATATAGCTGGAAGCTATGATTTCTTCCTTAACAATACAGTGGAACTACCTCTATTGTGAGATGTGTGACATATATACTGATCACAAGATTGAAAATTAAATATTCACACAAAATGATCTCAAAATGAATCAAAGGAGATTGTTAGAGCCAATAGAAGACTAAGATTTCTCTATTCACTATCATCTTGGAAAGGTGAACAAGGTAGCTAATTCTCTTAGCAGAAAATAACCTTCTATTTCTATCTATGAGTCATTTTTAGAAAAAACTTATCTTTATAGATATGAAAAGGGTGGATTTTTAAATCCTAATGAAAGGGAACACATCCAACATTTCCCAAATTATTTCCCAGCTATCTATCCAAGAGAAGATTAAAGAGGCACAAAGGATGATCTGAATCTTCGAAAGAAAGTGAATTCCTTAAGGTAAGGTAAGCTACAAAAGTTACATATTGATGACGATGGTTGGATTTGGTTTGGAATAATATTTTTTATACCATTAAAACCTGATATAAAGAAGTATATATTGGATAATACACATATATCAACTTTCTATACCCTTCTTAGAAGTACTAATATGTTCTGTGATCTCTAATAACACTTCTGGTGGGATAACATGAATATGGATATTGCGGAGTATATCTCAATGTTCTTGATATGTCAGCAAGTTAATGTAGAGTAACAAATGTATTAACGGATGACAAAATCAGTTTTTATACCCATTGGGAAATTTGATAATGTCACCATGGACTTCATCACTGGTCTCCTGAAGACATCTAAAGTAAACAATGGAATATGGGTTGTGGTTGACCAACTCACCATGACTTCCCACTTTATTGCTATTCGGGAAGATTTATCACTCTAAAAATTTACAAATATATGTTTCAAGTAAGTGGTGAGGCTGCATGGGGTTCCACTTTAGATTTCCTTTTACTGTGATCCAAGACTCACATCTAAATTATGGAGAAGTCTTCAACATGATTTGAGTAATAAATGGATTTTCATCACATACTATCACCCCCAAATTGATGTCCAATCTGAAAGGACAATTCAGATGTTCGAATACATGCTAAGAGCCTGCTCAGTGGAATTCGAAGGTGGATGGGGTCAGTATCTCCCATTGGTTGACTTTTCATAAAACAAAAGATTCCACTTGAACATCTTAATGGCTCCATATGAGTCGTTATATGGAATGTGATGTATAACTGCAACCTGTTGGGATGATGTTGGTGAATGAAAGATACTTGAACCAGATCTTATTCAAGAGATGAAAAAAAAGATTCAATCAATCCCGTAGCATATCAAATCTTCTCAGAGTCAGAAAAAGAGTTACACTAAAATCAATAAAAGGGACTTTGAATTCAATGTTGGATATAAGGTCTTCCTTCAAATATTACCATGAAAATGTTTCATTTGTTTTGGAAAGAAATGGATTCTTAGCCTAATGTACATTGGCCCCTTTGAGATCCTTGATCTCATAAGATCAATAGCCTATTGAGTCAAACTTCCACCCAATTATGGATCAAATTCATAATGTGTTCCATGTATCTCTTCTGAGTAAGTACATACCATATCCCTCACATGTATTGAAGTCATAGGTGGTACAACAGGAAGATGCTCTCACTTATTAGAAGATCCAGTAAAAAAAATTTATTGAAGAGACTATGTTCTTTGAAACACAAAAACAAAAATTGTCAATGTTTTTTGAAGGAACCATAAGTGTAAAGAAGTGACTTGGGAACTAGAGGAGGCGATGAAGGAGATGTACCCTCACATGTTTTTGTAAAATGAAATTTTTTGGGTGAAATTTTAAAAAGTGGAAAGAATGTAACGATCCAAACTTTTATCAACAGAATTTTTTCCCTTAATATAATTATATTATATGGTATAAAACACATATGTAGAAAATGAATCTCAATAAACACATCATACTCATAAATTAAGAATTAAATAAGTGATATTTGAGGAAATTAAGGAATCTACACCAAATCAATAGTAACTTCCCCTTTAGAATAGTAACATGACCATTAGGAATTGTAATCTCACTAATAGAATAGTAACCTCACCAATTAACTTATAAATAGAATTTAGGAATCTTATATATGATCATATGATGTAATTATGTCATAGTGTATGAAAATAAATATTTTAAAAAATATTAATTAAGTGCTCGTATTTTTATAAAACATAAATGATTATTTATAATTTTATAATTAATATAATTATTTAAAAGAAAATTTATTCTCATAAAATATATTCATAAATTAATGTTTTTTATTGATTATAATATAATTTTATGAGACCTTTATTAGTATTTTAAAGTTCTATAAATTGGTTATAATTTTAAAATTGGTTTTTTTCAAATAAATGATGATTTTATTTTAAAAATAAATTTATCATATTTAGAAAATTATTTTCATAAAATTGAGTTAATAATTTAATTATACACATATAAAAATGGTTAGGGAAAATTTGGGGAATTTTTTGAAATACATGAGTTTTGTGAATAGTAAAATACAATAATTTAAGATAAAAACTAAATACATGAATCTTTTAGTAATTTTTTATGTAAGGATAATGTAAGCATAAAATCTCAAAATATAATTCATTTTTTTAATAAATTTAGTGATAAGGCTCAAACTATTCATATTATTGAGCCAAAATAATAAACCAATGAATAAAATAATGAGAACACAACCATCTCATCCCCTATAAATACCACCCCTCTACAGCTCTTCTCCTCACCCCTCCATACCCTTGAATCTTGTAAATATTTTTCCCAATACTCTTTCTAACCCCCTCTCTTTCATCCATGTATCTTTGGTCTCATCCAAATACCAAACCCTTTCCCCTAAGGATGTTCTCAATAAGGATAAATTCATGAGTTAAAATCTTATTTCTTTTCCATTTAATTTCTTTTTAATTTCATTTATTTTCATAATTTCTCCTCAAATAACCTCATCCAAGAGGAATGAAAACTACAGTAACTTATATATAATGGAATTTTATTATGTTTATGGAATTATTCATCATAAAACTTCTTATCCTATCTATTTTATTCTAAAAATGGGAACATTATCAATGGTGTGTCAATTTACCACCATCGTGGATGATGAATTTTTATTTTCCATTAGCACATTCAAGGATGGTCATAAAACCATTATAATGGTTAAAAAAATTAATTTTTTTATTATAATATTTTTAATGTTCTGGAAATAACATATATAAAAATTGTTATGTAATAAAACAAAATTATATTTTGATGATCGAAAAACCACCAAATTAATCCAAATGATTATCATTAAAATTTTATCTAATGATTCATACTCATATCATATAAAAATACTATATATAATATTATTTAATATTATATACATTCATTAATAAAATATAATCTCAATTTTGGAAAATTATCCTTATTTTACATGAACATTCATACATGTATACAACCAAAACAATCATGAAAAACTAAGAAAATGAACACTTACGAATGATGATATAGAACATTACAACTCATAAAATGGCCATAAATGATCTTAAGAAAATTATAATTAATAAAATAAAAGTATAATAGGCTCTTAATTTTTCAATTAATGAATTTAATTTTGTTATTATAGATATTAAATATAAGAATGTAGTCTGACATAAGGTAATGAAGATTCTCAAACCCATCTCCATTTCCTTAGGTTTTCACTCTTTCACTCCATTTTTTGTTTAGATTTTCCTTTAATATCATTTATTTTTTTATTTATTTTTATTTTAGGGAATATAGAATTTTTCAATATGGTTTTATGATAAATTCAATCATTTTTTCAAAAGAACTCTTCTTTCTAAAAACACATCTTTTACTTCTCGTGAGATTGTTTCTTCTTCACCCAAGATTGATGATTATTATACCAATTATATTATTCCATATTTATTTTTAGAACCCTATAGTTTATTAATGAATTTATTATTTATTAAATGAAACCCATTTTTTCATGGATTATTTTATGTCCAAGATTTATATATGTTCTATGTGGCATGTATGATAATGTAAATGTTATGATGTGATGGGTGTACCTATAATTATATAGTGCATGTAAATGTTATGATGTGATAGGTTCACCTAGAATTATATAATTCTCTAGTATATTGGGTAATATAATTTATCTCATGATATAAAGTGAAATATATAATAACATGATGATATATTTGGTTATAACTATGTGGGGTAGTAGACCGCTCAGACATGATGTTTCATTTTTATGCATTTCCGCATTCCATTCCTTTATCTAATAATTCCTCTAATGATTATGAGACTATGATTATATTATGATGATGATGATTATACTAACCCCATGTTATTCTGATTCCTTTTCTTATCTATACTCTTACTGAGCTATTAGATCATCCCTTTCTTTAGTGTATATTCTTAGGTGGTTACTTGTTCTATGGAGAACACAAAGGCCACTAAGAATCTAGAGAATAGGGAATTGAATAACTTTTTATGTTTTATTATGTAAAAGTATTTTATGGTCCAATTTTTCCAAGATAATAAACCTTTAGATCCTGTTTTTGTAATGATTTTATGTTTTTAATCCTTAAAATGATGTAATAGTCTTATAATAAAAATAAGGTATTTATTTTCAAAGTCTTGTAAAGCTTTAATTATAGGTACAAATTGATTCATCCTCCTTTTATTTCAACTCTAAGAATTATATCACCATTTTATTATAAATATATCATGGGAAATACTTATTGAAGAATATCTTATTAAACTCAACTCATTCTATGAAGTAGATATCTTCATTTTTACTCAAATTCATAACGAGATTCAACCATTAATCAGCTACACCTTCAAAATAATAAAAAAATTAAGACAACATTTTCATGATTTGAACACTAAATAGTGGAAAATATATTTTTTATTGTATTCATAAAATGATCAATAATTAGTGGATTGGAATACCCACTGAATGAGGGTTTTCATTTTTTCATGAATGATTCAATAGAGAGTATATTTTTTCTTAGGGTGTATGGAAGTTAAACATGATTCTTTATTTTATCTATTTTATTTCCTAGAGTTGGATGACAATAGTGATAAAAAAATTCACTCTATCACCCATACTATTTGGTTTATCATTATGTAAATGATCACATTTTCTATAAAAATAAATGTTAACTTGGTTCCTCAGGGTTCCATCCATTAAATAAAAAAAGTTATTTAGAGTATAAAATATCAATAATCATAGTAAAACATTATATGATAAGGAAAGTAAATCCAAAATTATGACACCTTCATTTCAACCTATGACATTTTAGGTTCATACCACATCAATTTTGGTCTATAGTAAGTTTTTTTAGGTTCTATACTATTATTATTCATAACTTAATCCCCAAAAATAACTCAACCCTACTCTGATACCAACTGATATTACTTATTTATAACATACATACACAATGCATCATTTTACATGATTATTCTTTATATCTCACACCCAAGAACATAAGGGTTTATAATATTTTGTGACAAGATAGATAATAAACTAATTTTAAAAACACTATTCAAAATATCTCATAAATAATGTTTACATTGATACCTTTATATATATATCATTCATAATACTCTTCTTCATAACCTTGGGGATAGAAACATAATAAATGGTTAATTCAAATGCTCGGTTAGGGTAAACATGAGGATATCAATATAATAACATAAGTGTTCATAATATTATCATACTAATATGAAAACACAAATAAGGTGTGTTTATATGTTATAAGATAATCATTCCTAATAAAAAATATCATAAAGCATGATTCATGGCATAAGACTTTTGACATAACCTAACACGTGAGTTATAAGAGTATAGAAACAGTAGTCAATAATCATAATATATGAGAACATAACATAGGTACGTTGTATAAAATAAGAATATGGAACACATATAATCATAGAAATAATTACATATGTCAAGGATGACCACCTAGACATTCATATCATAATGGACCAGGCTGACCACCTACCCATAACAGTGGCCTTGGGATGATCACCTGCATCCCTTAACATAGTGGTCTTGGGCTATCCAAGATTGTCCCATCATGTTCCAATGAGATATGAAAATTCACAAAATTTATTTTTGGACTCAGTCATCACGTGATAATAAACTATAAATATATGTTCCATGAGTACTAAAAAATATTGATAATTCCATCATAACCTAATTAACCCCTAATAAAGAAATGGGTTCTATACAGATTTACATAGAACATGTTAATAATATATATAGAGGAATAAAATTGATGGTGTTAATATATCATATCCCTAGTGAATGAAAATAAATATTAAAGTATACTAACATATATGAAAACACTTTTATTATAAAATTAGAAAATTGTATTGAAAAAGTAAGTATAAATATTATTTACCTTTGATAACATTTATTTTAGAAGAAAATATTTTACAAAATAATGGTAATATAATTTACTTCGGAAACCCATGAAACTTTAGAAAGAAATATTATTAATAAATAAATATGGTTATAAAAAACATTAATATGAAGAACATTAAAATGGAATATTATTTTCACATTTGTAAGAACTGAGTTTTTCCTTCAGGTATGGATCCTTTAAATTTAAGCATTAATATTTCATAAAGTTATATTTTTGGTTTAAAACTTAAAGTTGAGTTGTTGGATGGAAGGTTTGTTTTTGAATAGAAGAGAACATGAGGGGTCAAGGTAGACTACAATTAAATTACACGACAAGTAATTGGATTACAAGTCATGTAATAATTAAATGATGAGTACTAGCCTAGATATTACATTCCATGTCATATAGAGGGTTTTTTCTAGGGGAATCACCTTATGTTTTATACAGCGTGTAAAGAATTTACACATCATGTAAATTCCCGAGTAGTTTTTCAAAAATAGGTGGTAGGGCCTCTATTTTTCCGATAGAATCCCTCACCTCCTCCCTCTCTCACTCAAGATCCCCCATGGATTTATAAGCTAGGTTTTTTCTCCATTATTGTATCCAAAATATGATTTTATCCTCGTTCATCACATTGTATGTACATCGGTAAGATATTGATTCCTTTTTAGTTTTTCTTTATTCTTCTTCCCCTTGACAATTCTATTTAGATACAAGACTATATTCCATATTTTTAGTACATTGATCCCTTCTTCAAATATCTTCTAATACTAGAAAAACTATAGGTAGATAATGGATGAGTATAGTCATATGAGTACGAGGTAGTAGTTCATTTACTCATCTATCAAGATTCGTCATTTTATAAATTTCTGTGTGTGTGCACTGATTTAATAAGGTGTGATTTATTAAATTAATGTGACTTGATTATAGTCATTAGTTCCATATTTGAGGACTATTTTTATAAATGGTAACCATGATTGGAGTTTAATTCTTCAATGTTTAGCACACCATGTGGGGAGTTTTTCTTCAATTATGCATTTTGAGATTTGGACATGACCGTCTACGCAACAGTTCAGGTGTGATTGATCTTGACCCTACTAATGGAAATTCTTTCCTTAATTAAATTACTATTGAATTGGTGTTTTACTATCATTTTATGTTTTAGTTCCACATGACCCTTCTAAGGTAACTGTTATACTTAATTAATAAATGTTTAAATGGTTTTACTGGAAAGTATACTATGTATATGTCTTGGCCTAATTAAATGTAATTAAATAGTTTGGTTGCATTTTTTTATCACCACTTTCCATATATAATGGTATGTAGATGAGTAAACATTATAAATTGATTATCACTGTAATTAATTAATAAATTGTTTCATTTCCCTATTAGCCTTGTCACCTTAATGAAGGAAAAGTATTGAACCAAAAGAACTTATTAAATGGAATGATTATTAAATAGCCTTAATTAATTAAATAATTAATTAAAAGTTGACTATTGTATATATATCTTGAAATTAATATAGGATTTTTCAGACTTGAGATAGCCCATGGATTCCCAGGGGAAAGTATTTATAACTCATGGAAACCATTCTGATTTAGGGATGTCGGTTTCTAAAGTTGATACCCACCTAGGGAACCTAATCCTTGTCTATCAGTGGATTCCTGGCATGACACTATAGTATCCATACATTATTATTATATGATTCCTATGATGGAATCCTTGGATATAGCATGACACCTATGAATAAGAGTCTCCGTGGTTACATTCATCAGGACAAGTCATTGCTTACCCATTTTACCTTGGTTAGGATCCTTGGACTCTGATAGAATTATTATTGTGGAATTACTTAGGTGATGCCCTTTGAATTATTCTCTTTCCCCATATATTCAGTCAATATTTTATTAACTAATTTTTCTCGACCATTGAATTTAAGGATTCCTTGGTTATTACCTTGGATCCTCTTTATTATTATCACCATCATGGATGCCTTGGTTGAATCCTTGGATCCTCTTTTATCATCATTACATTATGCCTTGTTATATATTGGATCCTTTACTATTGGTAAAACAACATGATTTCAGTGTCATTTATTCCCCACATGAATTATTATAAAATAGAACATAATCAATAAATGAAATGAATACATTTTTAGACACCAGATAAGGTTAAAGAACGTTCTTGGGTATTTATGTTACTATGCTATTTTACATTTATATATGCATGATAGGACACTATTTAAATTTATATTACATGGTGTAGATGTCATAAAACCCCTTGGTGGTAGAATACATAGATTTATCTCACACCTTATTTGGACACCATTGGTAAATGGGAAGACTGCATGTATGAGGGTGTTGAAAAAGGGAGGTGTACTGCTTCAGACACTTGACTTCTTACTTGCTTTATGATGGAGCTATTAGAATATGACTTTGCTAGATCTTGGGATGATTGGGTAGTTTTCTGGATTTCTTTTTTGTACTTTTTTATAGCATTTATTTTCTGATTATTTGTATCTATGTTTTTTAGTCTATAGAGATATAACATGTATCATCAACTTTGGAATATTTTTATCAGTTGATTATGTTTTTTTTACTTCATCCTACATTTGGTGTTCCATATAATTATAATAATTCCACTATTTAACAATTATTTTATATTCATATACTATGATACAGTCTATTAATGAGGGCATATTCTTCCCATGGAAACACCTAAGGCACTCGCTGCAAGTTTTCAGCCTCTAACATTTGGGGAGATGCGCTTGAGACCATGTGGCCAACATCGATTAGGGAATCTCTGAGTGGCACCCGGGTCTGGGACATCACAAAGTGGTATTAGAATGATTCTTTTATTGATATAAAATTTATTGAAAATATACTGGAGATTAGGAACACTTTGTAACTTTTTTATAAGTCATTATTGGGCGTAGACAACCCATGTTCGGGGTAAATACCGAGTTGCCAGGTTGATAATGTTGTTCTATTTTTTCCAATTACAATTGACACCATTTCACCATTTGGTAAAGCACATGATATATGATGGTTATTTCTATTCATCTAATTGAGGAGCTTATTTCAACCTTTGGATGATGATATGAGGTTATGGATAATTTTACATGCATCATCAGAGGCATCTAGAATTCACATGTCATGCATATTTTCATTCCATATAGGTTGATTTCACTACTTGAATTTTCCTATATTGCATGTGATTGTTGATTGAGCCATGTTTATATATATAGTTGTTATAATATTTTTCTATGATTGAGGGACTTATAGTTTCAATTCATGAGGTGTATGGGCCCTAATGGGTTGGAATGGGTAATTTACCGAGTCGAACCATTAATGAAATTAAATGGTTTTCATTTTCAGTGATAAGGTGTATGGGCCCAGATTCACAGAGAATGGATATCCATTATTTACAATCTTTAGTATATAAAATTAAGAAAATGAGAACTATGAATTTTAATCTTTAATTATGAAATTAAATGGATTCCATTAAATAAAGTAGAAAGGTATAGTTGACCCCATCATCTACAAGAACTCCTATAATTTGAACAATAAAACATACCAATACCTAGACTTATAAGTGGGTAGTTAGGGTGGTATACCATGGGTAGTGAGCCCTTTACTTACATTATTCTTCCTCTATTTCCATCGGTATTCTTAAAGTTTATCCTAAGGTGTGTTCTTGACATTTCTAGACCAATGTCTCCATGACGTCATCATGTCGTGCGCCAGGAGGGTGGAAACAACCATACTCTAGACGTAGTGGAATTTGTTTTACCAGTGTTATCACAAAGATTTCTATATGAGGTTCCACCTGATATAACTATTTTTGTCACTAACGCTCATCTTCATGAGAGTTTCCTACATCTAATGCATCCCATGAAGGGTTCTCTATGACCCACACCTATGATGGCTGATCTGACACATGATTTCCTACAGAAACATCCTTCTACCTTCTTGGGTCATGGTGGTTCATCGTCCATTGATTCATGGATGGAGTTCACTCTATGTACCTTTGAATAACTAGAAATTCCTCGAGATTGCAGGGCCATGCTTGATACTTACATGCTGCATGATTCATCCTAGCACTGGTTGGACGTAATTACCCAGGATGGTCACCATCAAGGCATGGTATGGGATGATTTCTAGACTTCCTTTTATGATCAGTTCATTCATTATCGGATGAGGGCTAACTAATCCAGAGATTTCATGCATCTAGATAATTGGGTTATGTCCGTAATGAATTTTTCATCACATTTTACTGAGTTGAAGGGTTCTCACCTATTCTAGTCAGTGAGGAGATTTTTCATGATGTGGCTTTGAGGATAGGCTTCATTATACCATTCATACTCATGTTAATGTCTTTATCCTACCTACCTTTTTTGAAATAGTTAATTAGGTCCTTATCAATCAGTTGAACCTGAGGGAAGGGTATAATACTAGGTATAGAGGATCAGTGACATGGAAGGCCAGTAGTTATTATTGTAGTAGTAATTGATCACTCGAGGTTTAATTTTAGGGAATTGGTTTATATAGTAACCATACTGGAAGATATGTAGTGTTCTATCAGTGTGGATGACAAGGTTATCTAAATCCTTAGTGTAATGGAGACCCTTTAGACTATCGGGCATGCGACTATATGGGGAATATTAAGATATTCTGATAAACCATTCCATCTTATACCATTGGAATATGATTATCACCAAATCCACCTTTAAGAGTAGGTTATTTTACACCACTTCAGCTAGAGAGTTTGAGTATCACTAGAAGGACTAGATGAGGATGAGTTTGTGGTCTTGGTAGCTCGACTTCATTTTATCAGCAACACTAGCAGAGCGGTCAAGATCACAATAGTCTAGTTGTGGCATAGGTTCATGGATCATGTTATTTTCAGGATTTACATCTAATACCTAAGGATCAGGTTGCATGACCATCTACAGTATGAGTTATTATTCTTGTAGCCTTGACTATAGTGTCTTATTTGTTTGATATAGGTTCTTCAAACTCCTTTATCATTTATTCTATCATGGAATTTATCAGGGTGGAAATACATTAATATTTTCGTGTAATAACCCTCGATACACCATTG
This sequence comes from Viscum album, assembly GCA_963277665.1. Taxonomy (NCBI): domain Eukaryota; kingdom Viridiplantae; phylum Streptophyta; class Magnoliopsida; order Santalales; family Viscaceae; genus Viscum; species Viscum album. Next base: position 267,750,386 of record OY728142.1, on the reverse strand, counting down.
GGAGTATGTTTAGAGGGAATACACCAATGCATGGACTTCCCACTTGAGGTAGAAGATTACACTTTATTATGGTACCTCTTTGTTCTCAATATGAATAGCTTCAATATCATTCTTAAGATGGATTGGTTGGTTTTTTATCATTACTTTGTAGACTTTTATCACTACAGGGTATCATTTACATCATCATTGGGTAGAAATTATCTATGCAATGGTGATTGGGAAGTCTAATCATGTAGAGATAGACAAGAGCAACATGGTCTAGGTAGAGTGATAATCCAGATTGTGAATCTCTTCATGGAGGATCGAGGATAACATTATAATGATTTTCCACTAGTAGTAGATCATTTTAGGGACATATTTTCCAACTATTATTCTAGCTTGCCTCTTGATAGGAAGATATATTCTCTTATCAATCTTGTTCCAGGTTCTTCTCCAATGTCCATTCTTCCAAATAGGATGGAATCTACTGGGCTTCAGAATCTCAAGATATAGTTGGACGATCTAGAGGACAGAGGTTTTATATGGCCTAGAAATTCCTATTATGGTTCACCCTTTCATTTCACCAAGAATTCATGTGGGAACCTTCATCTATGTGTGGATTATAGAAGGTTGAACCAACATACAGTCAAGAACCAATATCCACTACCTCGAATAGATAATATTTTTTACTAGCTCTGAGGAGATGGGGTACTCTCTAAGATTGACCTGATATCAGGTTATCATCAAATGTGAGTTATACCTTTAGACATAACTCATACAGATTTATTTAGTAGGTATGGTTTGTATGAGTACTTCGTTATGTTTGATCATACTAATGCACTTACCGTTGTCATATAATTGAGGGATAGATTGTTTCACCCCTATCTATATTCTTTTTTCATGGTATTTGTGGAAGAGATATTGGTGTATTCTCACACCCATAGAGACCATGATAAGAACTTTAAGATCATTCTGAGTACACTGGTAGAGAATTAGTGTTATGCTAATATTTATAAGTTTCACTTTTGGATTGACAAGGTTCACTTCTTATGTCATATTATATCCGAGTCAGGATTATTTGTTGACCCAGATAATATGAGTGTTGTGGTTTCTTAGGACCATCCTAAGAACATGCTTGATATATAGATTTTCTTTTAGATTTCTGGATATTACAGTCATTTCATACAGGACATAACATTCCATGTTTCACCTTTTATTAGTAATGCAAAAAAGAATGTTAAGTTCTTATTATTAGAAGCGTGCAAAAAAATATTTTTAAGAGCTGGAAGGGAGGATTATCTCAACACCTATTTTGATTATTCCGGATCCTAGAATAACCTAACCTATGTTTTGTAATGGATCAAGAATCAAGTTAATAGTAGTGATGATAATAGAGGGTAGAATCATTACATAAAGATCTGACAGTTGATACCTCCTGAGAGAAATTACCTAACATAGGACCTTGATCTAATACTAGTGGTATATTATTTATGTTATTAGAGACATTATCTATTGTTTGAGCATATTGTGATGTATATGAACCACAAGATCCTCAAATATATATATTTTCATACTGTGAATTAAATCTCAAATAGTAAGAATGGTTCGAATATATTCAGTCCTTCATCTTTGATCTTTCTTATATTCCTAGAAAGGGTAATGTAGTTTTTGATGTGTTGAGTCAAAAAAAACATAGGCGCAGGTGGTACAACAATCTAGTGATGAATAGAAATTGATGGACCACTTTTCTGAGCTGCATATAGAGTTTCATGATAGTCAAAATCAGTCATATCTCTCTACCTTAAGAGTTAAATATTCCCTCCTTGAGAAGGTTAATAGTAGTAAATTTTCAGATCCTAATGTATTGTATCTCTAAGAGAGTATTTTAGGAGATGACCCACCTTTGGATAGGTCTGTGGAAAACCATGACATCCTATATATACATGGGCATGTGTGGGTTCCTATGGATATTCGAGAAGAACTGAGGCATAGGTCCCATTCTTCTTAGTGGGAATTTCAACTAGTAATATCCAAGATGTATTGAGATATGTGATTATAGTTGTCACGAACCAACCCGGGTCGACCCTGAACCGGTCACCCGAGCCGACCCGTGACATGGCCCGAGGGGCGTTCTCGATCCCCATGGGCTGGAAACTAGTGTCAGGCATCAAAAATCTAACCATTGGGAACGATTTATCCCGTGAACAAAAGATAACCAAACAAATAAAGCCTGACTATAGTAGAAAAGAATAGCAGCAGAAAGAAAAAAAAGTCGAACATACCTCCTTGTGACCTCCTAGGTCACCACCAAACTCAAAACCACGTTTCTCCAACACTGAGCAGTTGAACTAGAAACCTGTACGAGAAACTGAACCTGCAACTGGAAAGATATAATAGGCATGAGCACCGAGATGCTCAGAAGAGATTCCAAGAATAAACCACTGAATCCAACAATTCTCTTTTCCAAAACAGTCCACTGACACAAGTCTGAAATACAGATATGAAAGTAGTCTTTTTCGCATTTTAAAATATGCAACATGTTATTCTCATTTAAAAACCCAACACATGCCACACACCATTTCCAAAATCATTTTCCATTTTATAAATGAAATCCAAAACAGAAAAAAATACCAAAGATGGGCTAGAGTGAACCAAGTAAAAGTGCAACTGAAAATAAACCAGTGAAACTAAAAGTAAACAAGAAATGTAAATAATTCAGTAACCATGGGTGATCCTAAACATCCCTAGAAGACCCCTGGATGTACCCGGTTTTGGAACCACCTGTCGGCATATGGTGAAGCTCCTAAGTTTATAACCAACTGTCCACCCTAACTGACCAATCCAGTGGCAAAGTCCACCTGGCCTAACAACAAATCCAGGGGGTACCAACTCGTCTAATCGGGGTTGGTCAGCAACCGTCACTTGATCATCTAAAAGGCACCCAGGAACCCATGCTGGTTATAATAATATTATGTAAGTAGGAAGGCCCTCACACGCGTGACTCATCTCACTGCACTTGCCTACCCCAAACACTGGCGCTTCCTATACGTTCTCCCATGGAGGGTTACCCTAGATAGGAGCGACCCATATACTTATATCTATACATACATGTCAAATATACAATGTTCCAAACAGGTCGTCACATCATTTGGTTAACAAAACCACTTTATCAAACACTTGGAGTTGTAAATCGGCCCACTCGTTTTACATAAGCAAATGCCTTTATGAAAACATTTCACAAGCTCTTCAAAAACGACTCTAAACACCACTTTTGTATTTAAAAAGCCAAACGGGCATATACTCATGGATTTCTTTTCAAACCAATTTAAAGAACCGCATGCAGAGGCCCACGTCATTTAGAAAACAAGAACCGCTTATAAAATAAATGATTCGAGAAAAATACCAATTTAAAGAGATGCGAAATCATTTCTACAAAAACACTAAGTTCCATAAGAATAACTAACACAGGACAATCAAGTTCCATAAAATGTTTCTACTAGAAAACACCACTCAAGAACACCAACAGTACCATTTGCAGATAAAGGCAGTTAGTTCCAACCAAGTTGGCAAGGTATAAAAAAAGGTACATAAATAAAGAGCCATCCAAAAATCGATTTTTGATCAAACCTTTTAACAGGAAAAATACGGTCATAAGTTAACTATAAACAAAATAGAGGTGCGAAACATAATATAAGATTTAATTAATAGAACACAACATTAAATGGATTAAAACTGGGAGAAATGGCAAGGAAATACCTACACATGACTAATGGACTATTTCAAAGCAGTTTTTAACACTTTTAACCATTGAATAAACACTACAATGAATAAACTATCAGGATGATAAGGGTGAGAATAACATCTATAAATCATATGAAATCATGAAATTTCCTTTGGAATGCTTTGGAAAGAGAGAAAAGATGGAAATTACTACCTCGAACAAAAGTCACATGAAGCTTTTTAACTCAAACCACACCCTGCTCACGTGCACGCACTTCGAGAAAAGTACACACACTTGGAAATGATCTCGACTCCCTGCGACAAATTCTGACACCAAAAATGAGTGCGGTCAAGACCCTTGCACATCCAAAAAACGCCAGGGACTCAGAGACATAATCGCGACCCAAAAATAAATAATTAAATAATTAAATAAAATGTGCAACAAGATGACGGATGAAGAACATCACCTCAGACGGTGGTGGAAACCCTAAAAACAGGCGGCAAGCTGAGATTACATCCAAAAAAACATTACCCGCACTGCCAATAAAATAGAAGGAAATCCAAAACACAATAAAAATAATAAAATAAATGCACACGCGATAACCAAACTCTTACCTAGGATGGTGGCGGCGAACCAAAACGTGTGGCAAGACCAAACGCGCCCTGCGAACAACAGCGAACGATCTGAAGCGATTTGAATTGCTTCGCCTTCGGCGGCGGAGGGCGAGACGTGATCCGACATGACCCAAATCACCCCTCGTGAACCAGACAAGGGGATTTGGGGCCACAACGGAGCAACGTGGAGGCACTGCTCAAATAAGATCGAGTTTGTCGTTGCTGGTCGTCGGAAAGGCGGGGTCGGGTTTGTTGGAAGCGTGCCGAGAAGGGGGGTCGGGTTGGCCGGAAACGCACCGGGAAGGGTGTTGCGGTGCTGAAAAATAAGGGGAAAACAATAGGGGGGTCCGCCGGACTAGAGAGGAGGGGAAGGAGGCCGGCTGATGACTTCTAGTCAGAGGACTGGGGTGCATCCGGGGGGGAGCGCCCAGACGGCCGGACGGCATAGGGAGGAGGCCACGGCAAGCGGAGGTGCCGGAAGTCCGGTGGCGGCACTACGGGAGGGAGGCACGATGGTGGGGGAGGGTTCTGTTGGAACGCGGTGTGGCGTGAGGTGGGATCTGGACCGGGAGGCGGGGCCGGCAAGCGGAGGGGCTGCAGCCGGACGGGGAGGCGGAACCGGCCGGTAGAGGGGCTGGTGGTCGAGCGTTGCGTAGGAGGAGGGGGATGCAGCCCGCGGCGCAAAGCAGGGGGAAAAAGGGGTGGGGGAGAAAGGGCTGCAGGTAGTGTAGGTTTATGGTTTTTTAAAAAAAATAATAATAATAATAATAAAATATAATAACAATAATAATATCAATAATATTAATAAGAAAACTAATAAATATTAAGAAAACAAAATAATTATTATTATCATTTCATATCTATTTTATTTTGAGTAATAAAAATGATAATAATATAAAAGTTACAATAATAATAATTAGCTATTTATAATAATAATAGTTATTATAATCAAAACATTTATAATAATAAAACCATTAAAAAAATAAACACATATCTATCTATATATATATACATATATAGACATATATACCAATATATAAACATATATAAACATATATATATACATAACGTTAAAACATAAACATATATACACATATGTATATATTTATTTATCCGCTCAACCAACTAATTAAATAACGTTAAAACTGGATGACTGTGCGGTATTCGCGCACCATACGGTACCCAAGTGGATTGCAAGCAGGCTGCACGTACCCAAGCGGAAAGTACGTGCCCAAGAGTATTGTGCGTCTTAAACGTACGGTGTTCGCGCACTATCCCAAACCATAAACTCATCCCAACATAAAAATTTTAACCGGGACTCACCCGCACTTACACAAAATCACCCGACGCCAAGAGAATTAAAATAAATAAAATGACTAAAAAACGGGTGTGACAATTCTCCCCACCAAAAACACTTTCTGCCCCTAGAAATTCACTAAGTCAACAATTAGCATAACTCGAGTCTGTGCCCAGGAAAAATCAGAAGAAACTGAGAGGCTCGGGGTGACCATTACCAACACAAGTCACACCCGACCAACTCAAGTACAATCATTGTCCGAGGTTGAGGGGAGAACACGGGAGGGTTCTCCCCACCACAAGAAATTTACTAACATGGAGATCTTGAAACTCAAACACAACACCCCGGGGGGGGAAATGCGGGAACTCTTCAAACTGAACTCATCCCAACTTCTCAATGCTAACGGAATAACTCCACCACTAGGATTAAAACTATTCTGGGAAAAACTGGCACACTGAGACACCAGGAAGGAGGAATTCCCTATAAAACTCAAACACAACAAATGAAAATCCATAGAGAAGCGTCCGACCTAATAAAGAACCCAGAAATGACACCCATTAATTTTGTAGAACCAATCATCCCCCTAACATACGCAGCTGAGACCATCCTCAAGATCAAAACGAGTTCGTTTAGTCCCAGACCCGACGCCTTTCAAAGAATCTAAACGATTTAGAAACTACACCAAGAGCAAATGAGGCCACATGGATTGTAGTATAATGAGCTCATCGCGCAACCACAACAAGGATGAGCTTACAAAAATGAAAGAATTGAACAAGAAAACTTTGGATATTTCCCTTCAGAAGGCTGAAAACATAGACCGGACCAAAATTCAACACACTCTCCGCAATTTCTGACTATGCGCAAGCTTCACCCCGAAACCTGTGGTTGGGGCTCTAATGGATGAATCATCTCCTGCCTCACAGTCATCCATTTGCATCCTCCAATCCCCAACTTCTTCTCCTCAATGATTCAAAAATCCACAATGGTGGCACGTTTTCAAAGGGATTCAAGATGATGGCTTAGAATTCCTAAAGAGGCTACACTTGTGGTACATAAGAGAATAGTTAGACAACCTGAAAGTCGACACCGACGATGATGTTGTCTTGGCGACAGGTTCCTTCGGCATGCACTCCCTACCAGATGGGGAACCCTCACTAGAGACAATTACCATCAAACACACCCCAAACTTCAATGATAGCGAGACATTTCACCTTTACTAGTCCAAAACTGGACCCTCAAATAAACCTGAGATGGTACGAACCCTAACAACCCTGGGAATTCCCAATAACCTGAATACCCACTCTAATTCCACAACCACACAACTTCCCCTCATGGACTTTTATTACTTTGATCGATAAGAAACATGTAAAAAGAACTAAAAACTGGGCATGACTCATTGGCGACCTTAGCGACCTATCAGTGCGGCATACTCAGAACAATACGAAAAACACAACTGAAATCGGCATCTAGCCAAACTCAATCAAAGCAACAGCCCGATCTAAGGGCAACAAACTCATAAGCTAAACATATACAAACATGAGTAAAAGAAATTCTTTTCCAAAAACAGTTATTTCTTTTAAATTTTAAAACTCTCCTATGGCCCCTTATGGATTATCACATGTGTGTTCACCCAATCTCGGCTACATCACTCGCGAACAAGTCCTCCCATGCACTCTCTACACATATCGATGCACATGTGATCCTCCATAAGGAATACCATGGTTCGAACACTTCTTTCCCTTATCAAATCCAAACAAGAAATAAAATTTTCCAAATCAAAACACTCCCACTTTAAAAACCCAATTCACCAATTTCAAAATAATTTTAAAAGAAACACTTTTCCATTTTAAAACCAATTCCATTTTTAACAAACGCTCACATAGAACGAGATCAAAATGAAACACAGTCAACAACAAACCGCCATAACGAGGAACTAGTGCATATGCCTAACTAGGCAACATGGTGGTGAGCCATGTCTGAAGTAAGTTATATCTCTAAAGAACCTTGAACTGGACACTTTTACTCCACATGGGTCACCACCCCATGTGAGGCGACAATATGAACCAGTTCACCTTCATTATCATCCCTCAAACCAGAACAATCAAAGGCAAAAGACTCAAAACCCGGACTACCCCGGGTAACTTAGGTCTCGTCACGGGCGGTGGTGATCAAGCACCGACACGTAACCTACCTCATGAGCCCTGAAAATCCTAATCTCCTTCTACCAGACATTGAAAATATCAAGAACCTCCCTCTGATACCATTTTGTCATGAACCAACCCAGGTTAACCCTGAACCGATCACCCGAGCTGGCCTGTGACATGGCCCGAGGGGTGTTCCCGATCCCCACGGGCTGGCAAGTAGTGTCGGGCATCAAAAATATAACTGTTGGGAATGATTCAGCCTGTGAACAAAAGATAACCAAACAAATAAAGATTGGAGATAGGAGAAAAGAATAGCAGCGGAAAGAAAAAAATTCGAACACACATCCTTCTGACCTCCTATGTCACCACCCAAATCAAAACCACATTGCTCCAACACTGAGCAGCTAAACCAAAAACCTGTATGATAAAATGAACCTGCAACTGGAAAGATATAATAGGCATGAGCACCGAGATGCTCAGTAGGGATTCCAAGATTAAACCACTGAATCCAACAATTTTCTTTTCCAAAACAGTCCACTGACACAAGTCTGAAATACAGATATGAAAGTAGGGTTTTTCACATTTTAAAATATGCAACATGTTATTCTCATTTAAAACCCCAACACACGACACACACCATTTCCAAAATCATTTTCCATTTTATAAATGAAATCCAAAACAGAAAAAAAATGCCAAAGCTGGGATAGAGTGAACCAAGTAAAAGTGAAACTGAAAATAAACAAGTGCAACTAAAAGTAAACAAGCAATGTAAATAATTCAGTAACCATGGGTGATCTTAAACATCCTTAGAAGACCCATGGATGTACTCGGTTTTGGAACCACCTCCCGTCATATGGTGAAGCACCTAAGTCTATAACCAATTGGCTGCCCTAACTGACCAATCCAGTTGCAAAGCCCACCAAGCCTACAACAAATCCAGGGGGTACCAACCCATCTAATCAGGGTTGGTCAGAAATTGTCACTCGATCATCTAAAAGACACCCAGGAACCCATGGTGGTTATAATAATACTGTGTAAGTAGGAAGGCCCTCGCACGCGTGACTCATCTCACCGCACTTGCCTACCCCAAACACGGATGCTTCCTATACGTTCGCCCATGGAGGGTTACCCTAGATAGGAGCACCCCATATACTTATATCTATGCATACATGTCAAATATACAAAGTGCCAACCAGGCTGTCACATAATTCAGTTAACAAAACAACTTTATCAAACACTTGGAGTTGTAAATCAGGCCTCTCATTTTACATAATCAAATGCCTTTATGAAAACATTGCACAACTCTTCAAAAACAACTCTAAACACCACTTTTGTATTTAAAAATCCAAATGGGCATATACTCACGGATTTTTTTTCAAACCAATTTAAAGAACTGCATGTAGAAGCCCACATCATTTAGAAAACAAGAACCTCTTATAAAACCAAGGATTCGAGAAAAATACCAATTTAAAGAGTCACGAAATCATTTCTACAAAAACACTGAGTTCTATAAGACAAACTAACACAGGACAAAAAAGTTCCATAAAATGTTTCTACTAGAAAACACCACTCAATTACTCCAAGAGTACCATTTGCAGATAAAGGCAGCTAGTTCCAACCAAGTTGGCATGGTATAAAAAGTGCATAAATAAAGAACCATCCAAAAATCCATTTTTGATCAAACTTTTCAACAGGAAAAACACGGTCATAAGTTAACTATAAATAAAATAGAGGTACGAAACCTAATATAAGATTTAATTAAGAGAACACAACATTAAATGGATTAAAACCGGTAGCAATGGCATGGAAACACCTACACATAACTAAGGGACTATTTCAAAGCAGTTTTTAACACTTTTAACCATTGAATAAACACTAAAATGAATAAACTATCAGGATGATAAGGGTGTGAATAACATCTATAAATCAAATGAATTCATGCAAGTTCCTTTGGAAACCTTTGGAAAGAGAGAAAATATGGAAATACCTACCTCGAACAAAAGTCACACCAAGCTTTTTAACTCAAACCACACCCTGCTCATGTTCACACACTTTGGAAAAAGTTCACGCACTAGGAAACGATCTCGACTCCCTACGACAACTTCTGAAACCCAAAATGAGTGCAGCGAAGACCCTTGCACATCCAACAAAACTCCAGGGACTCAGAGACATAATCTTGACCCAAAAATAAATAATTAAATAATAAAATAAAATTTGAAACAAGACGACGGACGAAGAACATCACCTCAGACGGTGGTGGAAACCCTGAAAACACACGACAAGCTGATATTACATCAAAAAAACATTACCCACACTGCCAATAAAATAGAACGAAATACAAAACACAATAACGATAATAAAATAAACATGCGCGCGATAACAAAACTCTTACCTAGGATGGTGGAGTCGAACCAAAACGTGCGGCAAGACCAAACGCGCCCCATGAACAACATCGAACGATCTAAAGCGATTTGAATTGCTTCGCCTTCGGTGGCGGAGGGTGGGGCGCGATCTAAAATGACCCGAATCACCCCTCGTGAACTTGACAAGGGGATTCGTGGCCATTCCAAAGAAACGTGGAGGCACTGTGCAAAAGGTATCAAGTTTGTTGCTACTGGCTGTCGGACAGGCGGGGTCGGGTTCGCCAGAAGAGTGCCGAGAAGGGGGGTCCGGGTTCACCGAAAACGTGCAGGGAAGGGTGGTGCGGCGCTGCAAAATAATGGGAAAACAGGAGGGGGTCCGCCAGACCCGAGAGGAGGGGAAGGAGGTCATCCAATGACTGCTAGTCAAAGGACTGGGATGCATCCGGGGGGAGCATCCGGATGGTTGGACTGCGTAGGGAGGAGGTCGTGGCAAGTGGAGGCACTAGAAGTCGAGTGGTGGCACTGTGGGAGGGACGCACGATAGCGGGGTAGGGCCCTGCTGGAATGCGGTGCGGCGGGAGGCGGGATCCAGACTGGGAGGCGGGGCTAGCAGGCAGAGGGGCTGCAACCGGACGGGGAGGCGGAACTGGCCGACAGAGGGTCTGGTGGTCGGGCGCTGTGCAGGAGGAGGGGGATGCGGCCTGTGGAGAAAAGCAGGGGGAAAAGGGGGCGGGGGAGAAAGGGGTGCAGTTAGTGTAGGTTTAGGGTTTTTTTAAAAATAATAATAATAATAAAATATAATAAAAATAATAATATCAATAATATTAATAATAAAACTAATAAATATTAATAAAAATAGTTATTATTATCATTTCTTATCAATTTTATTTTGAGTAATAAAAATGATAATAATATATAAGTTATGATAATAACAATTTGTTAATTATAATAATAATAGTTATTATAGTCAAAAAATTTATAATAATAAAACCATTGAAAAAATAAACACATATCTATCTATATATATATACATATATAAACATATATACCTATATATAAACATATATAAACATATATATCTATATACACATATAAAGATATATATATTCACATAACATTAAAACATAAACATATATACACATATATACACATATGTATTTATTTATTTATCCGCTCAACCAAATAATTTAATAACGTTAAAACTAGATGACAGTGCGGTATTCGCACACCGTACGGTACCCAAGTGGATTGCAAGTGGGCTACACGTACCCAAGTAGAAAGTACGTGCCCAAGCGGACTGTGCGTCTTAAACGTACGGTGTTTGCGCACTATCCCAAACCATAAACTCATCCCAACATTAAAATTTTAAACTGGGACTCACCCGCACTTACGCAAAATCACCCGACGCCAAGACAAATAAAATAAATAAAATGACTAAAAACGGGTGTGACAATAGTATTGGTGTCCTAGGATTGAACGTTAGATATAAGGCATTATCACTAGGTTTTATACTTTTCTGTAGGTGAAGGCAGAGCACCAACAACCTACAGGCTTATTAAATCTTTTTTCTACCCATGAATGGAAATTGGAATATTTTTCCTTTAAGTTTGTAGCCATTTTACTGAATTAACCTAGAGTTAGAGACGTTGTATGGGATTTCATTGACAAACCGACAAAATTATACACTTTCTTCACATCCAGTATACTTTCTCAGTTGATGAGATAAGAATATTGTAGGTTCGTGAGATTATACAACTACATAAGGTCCCTAATAATATCGTTTCAAATAGGTACACTTTTTTCATGTCATATTTCAAGAAAGGGTTATAGAGATATTTGGGTACATAAGTTATTCTGAGCATATCCTTCCACCCTCAAACCAATTTTCAATCAGAACAGATGATACATGTTTTAGAGGAAATGATCTAAACATGCGTCTTTGATTTTGGTGGGCCTTAGAAGAATAATATTCCTCTCTTCAATTTCACCTTCAATAATAGGTTTAGGTGGTGATTTAGATGGATCCCTTTGAGTTATTATATGGTAGGTCATGTCATTCAGCTCTATACTAGCTAGAGGTAAGAGTGGAAGCCCTACTATGTCCTCATATCATGAAATAGACTTCAAAGTAGGTTCATCTAATCAGGAAGTGTTTGTATTCTACTCAATTTAAATAGATTTCTTATGTCGATCGTCATCAACAACCTATGGAGTTCAAGGATAGGGAACATGTTTTCCTATAGGTATCAATATGGATTTGGCATAGATAGATACATAGGCAAGAGAAGTTGTCACATTTTTAGGTGGGTTCATTTGAGATTATGGAGAGAGTTATGAATATAGCCTATCGGTTGTTAATACAACATTGGTACCATTACATGCATGACATATTCCATGTTTTATAGCTTCACCACTATCATACCGACCCATCTCATACTTTTGAACTCGTGGAAGTTGAGTTAGATGTTGATACTTCATGTGAGTAGTATCCAATACCCATCATTGAAAAGAGCATGAAGGATCTATAAAGATGATTTATCCCTCTAGTACATGTGTTATGGTAGTATGGCCATGTACTAATAGACTTGGGAGTAGGAGGCTGATGTACATTCTCAATGGCCAGATTTTTTTCTCAAACATTTTCTTTTTTTCTCTTGGATGTTGAACTTGATAATGAGTTCCTTTAAAGGGGAAGATTGTAAGAACCCTTTTCCCCTTCAAGTTTATGTCCTTTTAATTTTTTTAGGATTTTTTAAATTTTCCTTTTTGGTTTAGACCCTAAATCTGAGTCATGGATTGGTTGGTTTGTTTTTAAAGAGAAGGAAATATGAGGGTTGAAGGGAGGATATATACTAATTACTTGACATGAAATTTGATTACACAATGTGTGATTATAACATGGAATGTAATTTCTTATCCATAACCTTTCACGTCATGTAAAGTAATTTTCTCAAGGGAAGGACCCCAAGATTTCAATAATGTGTAAACCATTTAAACATCATGTAAATTCCTGGGAAGTGTTTTAAAAATAAGAGGCTAGGCCACCTTTTTTGGACGTAATCCCTCACATCCTTCCACTCTCGTGCAGGAGAACACATGGTGCCCTAAGCTAGGTTCCTTCTCCATTCCTCTATATTAACTATGGTTTGATCCCCATTCTTCACATTATATGCGCATAGGAATGATCTCAATTCATTTTTATCTTTTCTTCATTCTTCTTGGCCTTGACGATGCCATTTAGATGCAATATCATATGCCCTATTTTAAGGATGTTGATATGATCATCAGATATCTTCTTATCCATTCCAAACTAAAGTCTGATAATGGATGAGGAGATTCATATGAGTATGAGTTATGTGTTCTATACTCTTCCCATAAGATTATTTATTTCATAAATTATTGTGTGTGCATGCCGATTTCATCGAGAATAATTTATTAATTCAATGTGTCTTTCTTATAGTCCTTAGAACCATACTCTAAGACTCTTTTTATGAATTCTTACTATTTTTGTAGGATATGTCCTCAATGTAGACCACCCCATTAGGTTTATTTCCTTTACTTATGCTTTTTTAGGTTTAACATGTGTGTCTTTGCCACCATTTGCGTGTGCTTGAGATTGACCTTGCTAATTTTAATCCTTTACTTAATTAAATGACTTTTGAATTAGTTTTTGGCTATCCTTGTATGTGTTAGTTCCTCTAAAACCTTCTAAGGTAAGTGTTCCTCTTAATTAAAAAATTTTTAAATGGTTTTAATGGAAAGTATACTATGTATATGAATTTTCCTATTTGAATGTAATTGAATGGGTTTGTTGAACTTCTATAGAACCTATTTCTATATTTAATGTAAGGAAGTGGAGTTAACCTTACAAAATTATTATGAATAAAATGAATTAATAAATGGTTTCATTTCCCTATTATTCTTATCATGTTATTTAAAGTCAAGTCTTGAACCAAATGAACTTATTAAATGGTATGATTATTACATGGACTTAATTAATTAATTAGTTGATTAAAATTTTCCTATTTTATATAGACCTTAAGATTATTATAGGAGTTTTCAGACTTAATTTATCCCTTAGATTACCAAAGGAATTCCTTCAGCACTCATGGATGTCATTCCCATTCAAGGATGCTAGTTGGCAAGGTTTATACCCGCCTTGGAACCCAATCCTTGTCAATCATTGGATTCCCAGTATGACACTTTAGGATCCATCAATTATTATTATCGGATTCCTTGGATACACTCCTTTGATCCATCATGACGTCTATAGGAATGAGGTTCCATGGTTACATCCATCTGTCCCAATCATTGCTTACCCATTTTACCTTGGATGAGATACTTGGACATGGATGGAACTATTGTTGTGGAATACCATGGGAGATGCCCCTTGAATTACACACTTACCCCTTATATCCAGGATACTGTTTATTACCAATGTTTTCATGACCTCTGAAGTCAAGGATGACTTGGTTATTACCTTGGATCTTCTTTATTATTATTACTATTATGGATGACTTTGTTGATACCTTGGAACTTATATTATCATCAATACATGATTCTTTGTTACATCATGGATCCTTTAATATTATTATCATGTTAGGATTTCAGGGCTGGTTATACCTCATGTGACTTCTTATAAACTAGAATGTAATTAATAAATGAAATGAATAAATGTTCAGACAAAAGCTGAGGGTGAAGAAATTACTTGGGTATTTATGTTATTGTACTACATTGATTTTATATATGCATGTTGGCACCGAATTTTAATTTATATTACATGGTTTGAATGTTATATATGTAGGTGATGGTGGCATATTGAGATTTATCTCAAACCCTATCTAGGCGCCATTGGTACCCAGCAAGAATACATGTATGAAGGCTTTTACAAAAGGAAGCATATTACTTCAGACACTTGATTGATTACTTGTATTAGAATAGAGATACTAGAAGATTACTGAGATAGAGCTCGGGATGCTTGGATAGTTTTTGGATTCATTTTTTCTACTATAGTATAGCATGTACTATCTGCTTCTTCATATCCATATTCTCTGGTTTATAGTGACATGACATATATCATCATCTTTTGTATACTTATATCAGTTTCTTCAACTATTTATTACCTCATTGTTGTTTTGATGTACCATCTATTTATACATCTTACACTATTTAATTGTTATATTATATTCATACATTATGCTAATACCTACTAATGAGGTCATGGTCTCCTTATGGTCACACCTAGGGCCCTCATTTCTAGTCCAAATCCCCTTGAATTTGGGAAGATTTTCTTGAGGTCATGTGGCCAACCAAGCTCAGGGAACCTCTGAGTGGCACCTAGGTTTGAGACATCACAAATCTTTTATAAATATTGTTAGATTCTATGGAAATATACTATGTAGAAAATTTAAATATTATTTATTTAAAACATTTTAAAAAGTATAAAAGAAATAGAACTTAAGAAATCATTTATGTATAGATAATGGAATTCATAAAACAGTATAAATAATACAAATATTGAAGATAACTATTCCTGACTGAAAAAATAAATATAAGGTCAGTTCCACTTATAGGAATCCTTTTAGTTGAATTGTATACCAAAAGAAGGTGAAAGGGTAATAATACATGTAAAAATAAATAACAACCTAACTAGAATAAAATATATGTGGATTAAAGGATATATAAAATATATTTTTATAAATGTAAATTTATGCAAAGACAATATCTAGAGGAAAATGTTTTTTTAAAATGGACAAAATTCTGAGGGAATTAAATTTTTGGTAATTACTTGATGGGTCATTTTTTAAACAGAACTTCAGAATGATGTTTTGAGAGATGGAACTACTTAAAGTGATTTTTTTGGATTCGGGGGAAGGCCCAAGAACATTTTTGGGCTGCTTGAGGAGTTTCATGAGTGTCGGACCAGAAAATGTAGGTTTTTTAATGGACCTATAGAGGGTACATGGTTAGTTAATGGTCTGTTAAACTATGCGTCCCATTGTAGGAAATCATACAGATTTTTATATGGGATAGAGGCTTTCAAACGATCTGTGTATGGTTAGTCTCACCGTGTCGGAAAACCCATTTTAGGAGAGTCTCTTAAGTAGGGTCGATGCATGGTCAGTTCATAGTTTGGCTAACTGTGCGTCCCAAACCATGCGAACACCTATTTTTTTAATTTTGAATTATTTTAATTAAATTAAATTTAATTAAAAACATAAAACAACAACCCATCTCTCTTTCACCTCACTTGCACAACACATAGGGGGCTCCCCTTTGAGGTGCAACGCACCTCTCCTCTGGCACTCTCTCTCCGGCTTGATTTTGCCCATTTTTTCTTGGAGATTCTTGGTTTGATCCTTCAATTGTTGTGAAAAGGGCCTCTCAGGGTGTGTTGGTCCATGTTTCAGCAACCTCCACTAAAGGCAAGGAGGTTGCAATTGATTTTTTCCTCGGCTATCGATTTAAGGTAATCTCCTAAAGCTGTTATTGGTTCCACACCTTCTATTTAAGAACCTTAATATTTTTTTTGCTTCCGGTTGTCATGTGTAGTGAGTTTCGGTACCTTTGGAAGACTCTTAGTCATATATGAAGGTACATGTGTGTGTGTGTGTGCCCCATGTTCATACTCTCTCATGGTGCGGGGAATATGGTCATTGAGTTAAGTGTATACATAATTATATATGGAAGTATGTATGTATGGGTGGATGGCTGCTTGAATTAAAAATCACCAAATACCAAGCATTGGCTTGGTCTGCTTGAGGTAATGTCCATATATTTGACTCTTTAGTTATGAATTCCTTAGTCTCTTCTTTAAATAAGTAATTCTTATGATTTTTCTTGTTTCATGGGATTATATAGATTGAATTAATTTATTAAAGATAATAAATGACTTCTTGTTTGATAAATTAATGTTTATATAATAAAACCTCTCCAATAGAGGTGCACTACCTTCAAACCAAAAATTAGTGATTTTGTTATGTCATTATTGCTTAGGGTTTGAGTTTTCAATATTTTCTTCCTATTGTTGATGAAATATGGTATGTTAATGCATGGAACCCTTGGTGTTATTGGCTGTTGTTTCCCACGTGAGATAAATAAGGACTAGGCCATGTAGTTTCTGTTAATCATGTAATTCCTATTATATTGCTTGTTTCACATGTGAGTTATGTTTAAATCAATTCCATGAGACATATTGTTATGGTTGAATAACCCCTTTGGGTTGGATTTTTAAATAGAACTTAGATGGTGTTTGGCATTAGAGACCTTTAAGAGTGCCTTTTTATCCCATGTCATGGGATATTAAATATATAATTGATTTATATATCAAATTTTGAATTAAATGGACTAATTTTGAAGGGATGGGTGACTATGACCCTTGGACCATAATATAATATTTCATTAATAAGCATGGCTTTCCTTGTAATTTTATGGCCTCATGAGTTAGATACTTCAACATTAAGTAGTAGAATGTTAAGCTTGAGAATCTTGGTAGAAAGGATTTCCATTTGAGTTAATTTATGTAATTGTAATGTATTGTCTTGTGAAAACTTGATGTAGGTTGTATACCTGGAATAAGGGCCACCACATAGGTGAGCATCATGTTTGACCCTTTATAGTCGTTTTTTCCATGATGCTGATAATAAATGATATGATTCCCATTTATGTGTTGTTTAAAATGAATTTGATTACAAAATTGTGTGCCATGTTTTTATATAGATTTGAAATTGGTTTAGGGTGTGGGATGTTTGACTTTCCCACAACCCTTATATTTCTATTCTTGTTCAAGCATGTTGGAATGATTTTCTAAAACTGTTAATTTGCCTACGTGAGATGAATAACATTTAATCCATGTAATAATATAATTTAAATGTGTTTATTGTTATATTAATTGTGCCCATGTGAGTAAAATAAAGGTCGGGAATTATGATTTGGTCCTTTATTCAGACGCCCTTTGGTGGTGGGTTATATTAAATGCTTTTGGTTTTTGTATTAGTAAGATTAATAATGTGTTTAAATGATGAAATGGTAATTAGTCTTGGGTGAATCATGGATTCTATTTGAATTCCTTGGGTGGTCTCAAATTGTGAAATATTTTTAATCTGTGAGTGAACTATAGATTCCAATATGACTACCATGGATGGGCTCATAGAGTCTTTACTTATATATCAATTGAATCATGGATACCTATTGGATTTACATGGATGTTCTCAAGAGGAATTGATTATATGTCCTAAGTGATACTTGGGTATTCCCTATAGGATCTCCAAGGATTGGTTTAGTTGACATGTAATTATACCACAACTATAGTGATATCGGGTTCCTGAGAGGGTCTTCGGGATGATCTTTTATGGTGTTGGTGGAATTTCACCTCGAGTGATACTTGAATTCCATCTTAGGAATGTAAAGGACGGTCTCATATTATAATGAAATATTGAATAAAATAGTTTAGGACGTGTATTCCAAGAAAAAGTAAAATCTTGGATTTGGTCAAGACTTACATTGTCTAGATGGCCTTCTGAGGCATCTGTTTTTCTTACTGTGAAATGGGGGATATCAGGCTTAGGTCAGATCTGGTGAATTGTTAATTAAATTAAATGAAATGTTAAATTTTTCTTAAATGATATGTATATTAAATTAGTACCTTTATATGAAGGATCCTATTTTTGAGTACTTCTTTGATTGTTATATATATCTTTTCGCACTGCAATATTTCCATTGCATAGGATGGATTGGGCTCGACACTATGGGTGTTGGAATACAGAGATTTATATATCCCACCCTACTCAAGAAACTTTGGTGGCTAAGTATACCTACTTGTTTATAGGGCTATGGACCATTCTTTTTATATATTTCTTATATTTGGAAGTTGGGAGAAAAGGACCAAGCTGGAGCTCAGGATGTTTGTGGGGATTTCCTTTAAGCTTGTTTCCTTTTCTTTATTTAGTATTGTAATAAAAATCAAGTTGTGCTATTTATTGATTTCAATTATGTATAATCATATGGTATGATTGAACTATATAAACTAGTGTTTTTAATTTTCTATATCTAGTTGTTATTATAATCACCTTCCGTTGTTTTATTTATTTTTTTTATAATTCTTTATTTTTTATCTATGTTTTACTTATCTCTTACTATTGTGCATTGTGAGATTGAGGGTATAGTCGCCCCACTAAACTAAATTTACACCCTCATTGATATTCATTATCCTATAGAATATGGGTATATGTGCTTGAGTTCATGTGGCGACCGTTCTGGCTATCAGTTTAGTGGTAAGTCAGGCCAGGACGTTACAATCTCGAATTAAAAGTGAGATTGGAAAGAAAACCCTTGCCCTGGATTTCTGCTCAGTTAAGTGTGCTATAAGATCCTTAATATTAAATTTTGATTTATTATTCATATATATAAGAACCATATTTATATTTATTTTATTTTAAACAATTCATTTAAAATTTATTATTAACTATTTATTGAACATTCATTGCTAAAATTATTATCCAGGGTTAGTTATCCTGTTTTCAATGCATGCTTCGATTCAACTATTCTAGTCCTTGAAAAATTAGTATGGTTTAATCACCAATAAATTGATCATAATGAATTAATATGTTTTTTGGGAATATTTATTGATTCCCATGGTCATTTTAATATATTTTATGATGATTGTTCTCGTGGAATGGTCAAAAATATCTATTATTATGAATTTTGACTCCATGAAAAGAATTGATTTTATTAATGAATAAACTCATATATATTATCATTAAATAATTATTAAAACATATTATATTCATAATTACTTCCTCATATTACTAGAATTTATGTTTTATTATTCATTCATGGTAAAAACGTTACAAATTCATTCATGTATGTTTTAAAACTGGTTTAAACAAGAACGTGTTATAACTGCTAAATGTATACGAACATATTATTGTATGATAATAATATCACTTTTACATAATATTAATTATTTTAAAAATATTTTACTAAATTGATGAATTATATTTATGAATAATTTTATAAATAAGATATAGAATACTAATTAAGGGAAAGATGGCACTTATATTGAGCACTTGAATCTTCTCTTAAAGGGGCCCTTGGAAAGGCGGAACTAGGGAATTATTATTTTGGATAAGGGTTCAAAAATGTGGAATAGTATTTTTACCAAGTTAATTTTAGCATTTATTCAAGAGATATTTAAATTAATGGTGTGGGTTGAGGTGGGTATAGGCTATATCCTTTTATAGTTGGAAAGGGTGGTATTTTTTGTAAATATTAATTACTTAATATAAAATAAATTTAATTCTCAAGTAATGTGGATATATATTTTAAAATAATGAATATAAGATATGTTTATGTCCATAATTCCTTTATACACATATTTATAGATAATGTATTGTGATATTTTATGACTTTTATCCCTTAATTAAACACTTTTACCCTATTTTATCCTTTACAGAGGTGACAAACGTTTACCTTGGTAACATATTTTAAAATTTATAAATGAAATTGAACTTATTAAATAATTTTCAATTTCTAATTCCAAATATAAAATATATTTTATTATATTCAATTTATAACAGAAATAAAAATTATTTTTAAAATAATAAATGTGTAATGCATGAAAATAATTTTTAGAAATATATATTTTTTAGCCTAAAAATAGATTTATTTTTATTACTTACAAAAAAATTAGTCATTATATGAAGTTAAATTTATTTAATAATATATTTCAAAAATAAATTTTATTAAATTAATTTTTTAATATTGATCAATTTAATTTATTATTTTGAATACCCAAAAAAGTAAAAGAAATCTTTAAAAATTATCTCTTTTAACATTAAATCAATTTAATCAGATCCCATTATTTATCTTCAAAAAGTTTAAATCTTATCATCCCATTAATTTTATAATCAAATAATTCTTCAAAAATAAAACAATATATAATTAATAAATTATTCTAAATAATTTTTCATTATTATTTCATTCATAAATTATTGATAATTTTTTAATTATATTATTTATAATTTGTTTCCTAAAATTAAATATCTTAAATATAACTATTGGATAAAAGTGTATCAAAAAACCATATATCTAATGTCTATATATCTAATGTCCATATTTACATTGACCATGTGTCCAATGGTGATATTAAATTCTTATATATAGTTATACATGCTTCACTAAAACTCATTCTTTAGGTGTATTTTCTTAGTCTTTGAAATGTATATTGTATTTTTTTTTCTTGTTTTTATGATTTTAATAGGGGTTATGATTCTCATGAAAATTATGAAGATAAATATTTCTTGTTTTTTACTTTCTTGGGGTTTTATATCTTTTTTAATTTTCTTAATGATGTTTTATATTATATTCTTATAATGTATTGATGTTTATATTTTTATTATTTTTTGTGTGATGAAGGCTATTGATCACACAATTTTTTTTAATTAGAAATCCATACTAAAATCATACGGTGTTATAATGTGTTTTATAAATACTATTCCAAATATCATTATTTCATGAGCTTCATTAACACTTTTCTAGAGTCTAATCTTTTTATATTTTTATAAATTTGAGAATTCAAAATTATTTCCCACAATATAAAGTTATATGGGTTCATACTTTGTAATTATGTGAATGGGGATAAAATTTTGTTATAAAGTGTTTATAAAAAACTATAAGATTTGTCCTATAGAAATTTTAGATTATATCCAAAAAATATTTCTCTTGGATTTTCATAATTTGTTACAAATTATGTAACATTTTTCAAAAGTGGATGAAATTTTTTATAAAATTAATTTTGGATTATATTCGAACGGAATTTTTTCATAAGTTGTCACATATAATTTGGGCTAAGGTGATTGTTCAACAAGTATAAGAGGAATCATTCTACGTGCTAAATTTTTATAAATATAAACTAGTGATCAAACCATGACATATTTGTGTAAACCAAATCATTTTTTATATTGGTTTAAACCACGGTAAAGTGAAGTTCATTATGAAATGGTTTTATTCTTGGAAATATATGTGTTATGTGATAATGTGTGACACAAATTTTTTCTACTACCATGATCTATCCTATTTGTTTTGATAATCATGTGACGATTATTTATTGATTTTTGGAATCCATATTTATTATTTAAATGTTAAAAATTCATTATGATGATTGAAGAAAAAGTTATAAGTTTGAGGAATATTTTATCAATTATAGAACAAAAATATAATTATAAGGAGCATCCTTGGTGGCTATAAAATAATGTTCAATCCTTACGCAAGTTGCTTCATTTTATTTTCATTGGATAGTGCATGAAAATTATTTAAACCAAAGCATACTAAAGATATTTTTTTCTTCAAGACATTAACAAAATATTCTAGAAAATTGTTACTTAAATAAAAATTTTCATAAGAATTTTGATATTCACAGAGCCCATTAATAACCATAGATGATTTATAATTTTGTAAGCTTCTTAGGGATCCATATCGAGATAGTAAAGTAGATCTTGTAATGATCGAATCCATGGATAAAAATGTACATCTTCCTCATTTATGATATTCAGTATAATACAAATGGATGTATATTATAAAAATTATGTTTTCATTGATTCTTTCCTATAATATATTTACAATAATTATCACCTCTAAAACCCTTAAATACGGTATGAATATATATAGAGATAGATCTAAATGAGTGATTGGCCTTGGTTAACACCCATATATTTCGATGAGTTAAAATGTTTTATCATAGAAAACTCTAAAAATATTTCTTTACCAATGTTACATTATAAAAGTTTTTTATATAAAATTTATCCATTAATAGTTGAAAAATAGGAATGCATCAATGGAATCTCTTATGCTTCATTCATTAGATTGATCATGTATTCTATGTTGTGGACTCATCCAAATATATCTTATGAATTAATTATTATGACTAGATACAAATAAAATCTTGGTTAAATTCATTATTCTTACATGAATAATATCCTAAATTACTTTAGAATAAATAATAATATATTATTAGTCCTTTGTGGTGGATAATAGATCAGTGTAATGGATTACACTGATTTTAGTTTTGAAATTGATATAGATAACATTAGATCTCAATAAAGATTTTTATTTTTCCTGATTGGTAGAATAATAATCTAGGATAGTTCCCAGAAATAGAATGTTTATAGTTTTGATTGATAATTTTAATGCATCGCAATATCTAGTTAAGTTAAATAAATTTTTTAAATAAAGATGTTTGTTATCGAACAAGTGGTGGTCCCAATCATTATTCATCTAATTGAACTATTCTAGGATTATAGTGGAGAACTTTCTCAAGCTAAGGATCCCAAGTTTCACTAGATATCCTATTATATTATTCATATATTTCATCGCATTAGAGATATTTTGAAAAAAAAACTTTATATTAAAATGTTTATGGATACCCTAACAAAACCCCTTATATAATAATTGTTTGATGTTCACACCAGTATTTTTTGTATGATAAATATGGCTGACTAGTTTTTGTGAAAGTGAGAGATTGTTAGTGTTTATACCTAAATGTTAGTTAAATGTTCTTGTTTAAGGTACATTCTGTATCTTGTTATTTATATTAATGATATTATTTAATTATTCATTTATGTTTTTAAATAAAACATGGGAGATATTATGATAATAACCCCTAAAAGATAAGTATAACCAGGTTATCCCTTATTAATGATCATTATATTAGGTTCTGATGATATACTAAGATCAATATGAGTAAAATAACTTGTATGGAGATAAAATTGATCATTTATTAGATAAAATTTGTTGATATTATATATGAATTGGCCCTCTTAATGTATTCCACATGAATTTTCATATATCTTTCATTGGTGTTACTCAAAGGTAAATTTGTTATAGATCCTCCAAATTGAGGTTGTCAAAAGCTTCTTTACTTTGGAGTTTTCATAATAAATTCATATATGAATTTATATTAAAAAATTTAATTTGGTATAATACATATCAATGTGAGGAATTTTATTAACTAGGATAGTATTTTTATCCCCATATGATGAGTTTAAGACATCATGACCCTCAATTAAGTTTTGATTAAGTAATTTCATGTATGTTCCATGATAATTACATATGATGTGATTATATATATATATATATATATATTAATGAGCCAATGAATTGGGGGGAGAGTTAAGGAATGTGGGGTTAATAGTGTCTATGTTTCATTCTTAATCTTCATGTCAAGGAAAGAAGAACTTTACTAATGAAAATGTTGTGGATTTGGTCTCACTAAACCCATTTATAATTTGGGTAGCTATGATGGGTTAATAGATACCTCTCTTCACTTATGATTATCCATGATATTTATAATTAATGAGTTGTTTAATATAATAGATATTTTATTAAATAATTAATGAGTTTTTTAATATAAATAATGACTTATTTATATAATTAATTCATACACATAGGGATATAACCAAGACCAAATCAGATTTGGGCTTGGGATTGATGTAATGTGGTTCTTGTTGGTCTGAGAGGATGGAAAGGTGTGGTGAATTGAATTTATAGAAATAATTCTCGCTATAATTGAATTAACATAAAACATACCATAGAGATAAAATGGGTCAAGAATTTGTTATAGATTATAAAAAAAAACTTTATTTTCATAACCTCTTACATATCCTCTCCCAAATAGCACAAGGGTTTATTCAATCCATTAGCTATAGTGGTAACCAAGTGACTAAAAAATTAAAAATTACATTTTATTTATAGTGGTTATAAAAGGGAGCCCAATTTTATCACTTTATTTATAGTGAGAATGTCACTTCCCAATCCATCCAAAGGTACACCTTCTAGGAATTCAATGAAGAAAATGAGATAATAACCTATGAAGCCCATTTCTAAAAGGATATGATTTTGTAACTAGAAATGAGGGTATATAATCCATGAAAATGGATTGAATTTTACTCAAATATATATATATATATATATTTAAAAAATAATAGATAATATGATGAACAACCAACCAAAACCATGTATAAAAAATATACAATACCAATGAATGTAATTTCAAAAAAAAATATAACAACTAGAAATTAACAAAATAAATCCTTAGTAGTTACCATGAAGCTCAAATATCTCCTGAAAAACTCCCCATTCTACTAATGCCCAAATCAATCAACAACTATCTCTTATGGACCTAAAAATATATTTTATATAAAGTGTTAGAATAACATGTATACTCAATAGGATCCTCCTTGAATCCTCTAGTAAAAAATATGAAAGAAGTAAACT
This sequence comes from Viscum album, assembly GCA_963277665.1. NCBI lineage: Eukaryota > Viridiplantae > Streptophyta > Magnoliopsida > Santalales > Viscaceae > Viscum > Viscum album. The sequence goes on along the minus strand of OY728142.1, from coordinate 267,724,998 downwards.
AAAGCCCATTGAATAAAAAATTAAATCAACTCATCTCCTAAATAGATAAATCTATTTCCCCTAACCTCATAATGGAACACTCACCAGGTAACTCATATAATTAATCATACTATATCAAAATAATATATATAAATGAAACAACGCTCCTCTACTTCCCCACTAGTTTTTCGTTCTCTTGCCCAAACTGATTCATGTTGTATCCTCATCCCTTCAATAAGTCATCATGCATCTCTTGAAATCGTTTCATATCCATTCTACACATCATGAATCCAAACATAACATCATAATAATAATCTCCTCTATAACAAAGTAGTAATTTAAAGGCCACTACAACCTCTGTAAATACATTATACATTAATCCATCACAGTTCATGCATTTACACTCTTGGGAATCTAGAGCCACTGTTATCAGATACATGAATATGCTTTAACCTTATTCCATTATAGCCTTCATGTGAGTGTATATTAAAATAAAGAGTAATTATTTATTAGGTTATTCTAAAAAAATTACACATTTATAATGAGATTAGGGGGAGATAGAAGTAAACCATCAATTCCCTCACCATCTTATCTATTGGATAAAAATCCCCCCCCCCACCATTTGGGTGTTGGTTTCCCTACTAGTGTGGGTGGTGAAACATATTAAATCCAACAATATAAATAATATCACATACATCCACACTAAGGGAAACTACCTATCCATATACTCAACTTATGTTATAATCTCACAAAACATCAAACTTCCCCCATAAAGGTATGGATACAAAACATTCCAAAAATAATCAAATTTCCATTGTAATTATTAATTAGCCATTAATTAATTAATATTATTAAATATTCATTTCTATGATTAAGGATTTAATCTTTTATTTCCAGTTCCTTTGACTTCATAATACCTTCTTTATAATTATTACTAATAAAGTATTTCATAATAATATATTAAAACCAAGAAATGAACTCATTATTTTATTAATTCATTTATCATTTCATAATTAACGGGGTTCTCTAGGACTCATCCTAAGACATCACAAAATATTCATTGGTATTTAATAGAGCCAAAATTCATCAAGAAATTAGATTATCTTTTTAAATAATAATCCAATAATTTTCCATAAAAAGGTAACCAAGAAAATTATATAAAGATGGAAAATCATGTCTCTTAACTCATCCTAACCACCCTGGTGTCGTCCCTAATGCCATTGTGCATAAAAAATCAATTCAGGGACCATGGTCACCATCACCTCCATATCCCAAGGCAATTACCATCCATTTCTTATCAAACATTCTCAACTATATCAAGTTATCAACAAAACAGATCACGGTTATAATTTAATAGAGTAATTATACAAGGAAACAAATTTATTTTTAGAATGACACACTCACAAGGAAAATATAGCCATATAACCAAGTCATATAATCCTTTCATAATAGGAATGATCTCATTCAATCATAAATCATTTATCTTGAGTAAATAACCATTTTAATTACCATCATGAATTAATATGTTTAATATGTATAGGTTTTTATCAATAAGCTACATATAATTTAACTGTTATGAATAACTATTAATCAATATAAGCATACATTTATTATTACATCCATATTTCATCAAAACTATGATTATAAGTTATTAATTTATATTCCTATTTATTTAATCATATCATCATATCAAAACTTTACATTTTTTATCAGATTTATAGCATATTAACCATACTAAATTCAGTAACATCCATAAAAATTAGATAGCACACCATCTATAAAATTAATAGGAAACAATAATATAGAGAAAATACATAGTTCATAACAAAACCTAAAACCATAATTCATTCAGTTGGTTCGGAGTGTAGTAGAAGCATTGTAGTTGAGGATAATACATTGAAATTTCTTTTAATAATTGTTTCCTAAAATCAATAGTAAGTATCTTTCTTCAAAATATTATAATTAATTTATTTAATATATTGAGAAATAACTACATAGGATTAGTAACTTTCTTAATTGATGATTTTTTACCATCCAAAACAGACTTTCTAGATTTACTTCATTTCACTTCTGAGGATACAAGGGCATAATCCATCAATAAGTGATCCATACATTCTCTGATGGTATCTGATCAATGCCACTCATTCTTTGGGTGCTTGTGTGGTTAATTTAATGTATTTAGTTTTTCATTATTGATCACTCAGTCTTCAATATTTAATAAATTCTCTCTTGGGATTCTTGTTCTTGAGAGAGAGGGGAGGAAGAGTATTCAAGAGATAATCCATTGTATACAACAATTATCTATTCCAAAACATGGAATTGGTTTTGAATGAATTTCACAATAGATATAACCATATATTTATAGTGCTGGGATATCAGTTATGAAACTTAATTACATAATAGATATTAATTATATTTATAACCATTAATGAAATACCATTACAAATAATAATAATAATATTATTATTATTATTTGGTGTGCCAACTTCTGTTAAATGGATAAATATTATTTATTGACTTGTAAATAATTTTTTTATCACCATACACAGTCATGGTCCATTTAAACTCCTTTTTAATTTATTGTACACCAAAATAAATATTTTATTCTCTTAAATAAATATTTTATTCAAAAACTAGTAAATAATCATTAAATATTAAATATATATATATATATATATATTATTAACAATCCGGTGAATGGGTATTTATTTAATTTATGTTATCAATATAACTTGAATAAAATTATTCCTCAGTCAAGAGAATAACATTTATTCCATTAGATAAATTAAAATAGAATTTAATCGAGACCAATAGAAACACATAGTGTGTGACCCTATAGGATTCTTTCTCATTGGAATTTGGTAGGATTGCCTAAATTCCAAGATTACTATCTAGCAATGGGTCAAGGCACTCAAGATAAAGAACTTAATGTCTCAATATCAACAACCACATATGATCATTCACTGTGTAATATAATCCGTTTGTCAAAATAACTCTTCAATAAGGACGAATGATAGTGGCATCAACCAATAAGCTCAATACATCATTCTTTGACTATCTAAAATAAACTTTTCGTTACATCATGTCCATGGAATTTAGGGAGAAAACTCTATTTTAATTAAAGGGTAGAGATATCAACATACATAATTATGTAAGGTAAAAATCCTTCCTTGTAACAACCCGAGATTTTATAAGATACATTATTTTTAATTTCATTCATATATTCTATTGTACCACACACCAAGATTATCTTGTGCTATACGCAACACCGTATTAGCTGGCAGTATACACAACACTTTTCTTGGCACTTGTTACACACAATTTCAAGTTCGTTTGATAGAAGTTATTCTACGCAACATTGAGTGTATATATATATATATTCGATGTATAAATAAAATATGGTTGGACTCTATTATACGCAACAATAAAGGATTCTTGCACTACACGCAACCCTAACTTGGCTTGCATTACACGCAATCGCGACCTTCCTCGATAGCGTGTGTTGTACGCAATACCGGGATTTACAAAACAACGATATATTATTATAATATTATATTTGAACTAGCCGTTATGAATAGTGTTAACTAAATTTTGAATTTTATAACATTATTATTCATCTTACACATTTTCTAGAACATGGTATAAGAACAAAATAAATTTTTCGGGTAAAATAAGTATTTTTCAAAAAATGCAGTTTTGTCGCCTTTTGATGGCGCACCCACTTTAAATCTAGTTTTTGACATGTCTATAAGTTCCATTTGAAAAAATAAAATTATTATTTGGAATCAAGAAATAAAAATTTACTTTGGATAAATTTTTCATTTTATTCTGATGACTTTCATATTTTAATGAATACTAAAAACACGTTATATTTAATTAAAAACAACTTTTTCCATCGTAATATCTTATGTGGTTAAATTATAATATTGAATGGTTTTAAAGTATAAATAGAATAGATTTTTACCATTTAATATAATTTATGTCATTATCATTGATTTTACCTTGAATTCGTAGGTTAAATCAATTCAATCTTTTGCAATGTTTTAAAGAAAAACCTATTTTCTTTCGACAACGGGATTAATTTTAATTTAATTTATGCAACTTTTGTGTATTGAATTTTGAAAAATGGATTCCATATTTGGAATCAGTGGATCCAAATTATGTTAATAAGCTACTTTTTATTTTTGGGAATTATGAATAGTAACTACGATAAATTTTATTTACCATAGTTAAAGGTAAATCGGGTAATTAAGGGTAAATATAATATTATAAAATTATCCTAACACATGTGAAAATCTTATTGGATGACTAAAAGTTGACCCATATCACATAAGGGTTGGATTAGATTCATTTAATGGACTTTTTTCCATGAAAATAATTTAATTATTATTAAAACCAAAGAATGTGACAACATGTCACTTTCTTAAATCTTATAAGTATAATAATTTTAATTTAGTGAAAAACTTCATGAAACTTAGAACTTGAATAGTCTCCAGAAATATAATACAATTATCTACATCATAGGAATTTATTTAAAAATTTTAGGTATTAAATAATTATCATATATTATGACACAAAGATGATGTAGTAATTGTCTTATTAATGAAATATTGACATAATTGATGTTATAAATACCCAAATAAATGTACTTTGAGACTTTTTATGACTTACATTAATTTTATAGGTTAATATGACATGTTATTGTTGATATAAGTAACTTTTTTAGAACTTATCATTCTGTTATGAATTTCATTAAAATCATGTACCAAATAGTTTCAAAATTGACATAAATTAGTTTTTAAAACAAATATTATATTATTAATTGTTATTTAATTCCTAAAAATCTAAGGTTCGGCCAAATGACTTAGATAAGGATAGATATATTAATAATAAACAACTTGTTGTTCGTTTTTCTTGTTATGGTAAGTTTATTAACCATATAGTGTAAGAAAACAAAAAGACACGGTAAAAGTTAAATTATTTAACTTAGAGTTAAATCTAATTGATAAGGTTAAAATAATAACCTAAACTTGTATAAATCCTATTGGATGAGAGGATTGAGACCCATCCCAACTTTAGCTTCGAAATAATACCCTTTGGAACCATTATAAACCGAATTCGACCTTAATATAAAATAATATTTTGAGATTTTCCTAAGGTGCCCCTCTCCTCCCTTATAAAAGGGCACCTCCTCCCCCTCTTCCTCACACCACCTTGAGCCTTCATGCTCGGCAAACCCCTGCCAAAATCTCTTCTCCACTTACCTAGTATCATCCTAGAGGTCCTGGTCTTTTTCAAAGACCATCCTTAGTTATTTAAGTGGAGGTTAAGAAAAGGCGCGTCAAAAAGAGGTAATATCCATTACCGATCTTTTTCAATTTCTTTCTTCTTAAACTTCTTCTTATTTAGTTGTTTCATGATAAAGTAATAACATCAGTATTTCTTATATACTGATATGTTATTATAAATATGAAACAACTCTAATTAACCTTCTATCAATCCTACGGAAAAAGGAAATCACCGCGCGTGCGTACGTACGGAATACCGTCTCCACGCCGTGGTGTAATCTATTTTCCGCCACCACCTTAAATGGATGGGTATAATGGTGTAATGAGTAACTATATATGATTATTATAAAGTGATATTGATACTGAAATAGTATACTTACACTTTAACACAAGTTCACGATCATTAGAACGATATCATCGCTCGTGCGTACGTACGGACTACCGTCTCCACGACGCGATGAGATTCATTCTCCACATTAACCATTCATGAATGATTATAAAGTATATATAATGAATAATAATGAAATATATGACATGTTAAATCTACTGGATTTATGTATATATATATATGTATGTCATCTACTTACTTCCATTCAAGACAATAAGGAAAGGAAAACAGCGTTCATGCGTACGTACGGACTACCGTCTCCATGAACGGTGTATTTCTTTCCATTTATTGATCTATTATATATATGTATATTCTGAATATATATTATATATAAATCATGTTTTATATTCTAGAATTATGTAATCGTGATCTAAGTAATCATATGAATAATTACAAGTCAAAACACAGACGACAAATGAAACGATTTTACCCAAAACACTCTTTAACATGGAATTTACAAAAGAACGGGTAATATAAAGTCAAAAGTGAACCATATATGATATCATAACAATAATTATGATTCTATAATAAGTCAATAACATTATTTAAATCATTATACAGGAGGTTCAGACACTTACGAGGCATATCAGACCTAAGGTATGGGAAATATCACAATCTCATTTTTATCTGAGATTGTTTATACTTTAGTATTTACTGGGGTGTATTTTATCATCCACATCCATGTTTCCTCAATATGTAATATTATTTCCATTCACCTAAAATTTTTTAAATCCTATTTTACCCTTCGGTGAGTTTTTAGTAAAAGATATGAAAGGAATCTTTTGTCTTTTTTCGTACGAGGTACTTTTTTGACCTTTCCGACAAAAGTACGAGAAGAATGTTTTTTTAACTTATACGGCATGAATGGATTTTTAAAACATTATTTCCAAGAAGCTTCCTTTACAAGTTTTAAAGTTTATTTTTAATCAACTTCTTTTAGTTTAAAATTGTAAGACATGTTAAGAAAGGAAAATGTTTTTGAAGTAGAAAGGATATTTTCCTCAAGACTGGAGTTCAAGTATTTTATCAAAATTATTTTCCATCTAAGATAATAAAGGGTTATGTTTATATCCCTATTATTACATGGATTTGATTATGTTGTAATGGAAATATTTTTATGAATTCCTTTATCTTATATGAATTGTTTTATGATGTCATTTTGTTTAAGAATCCCATTTTTATTACATGGGTTATGCTATGATGTATGGTTTATGATTTTGTGGAACACGTAATAATGGTATCATTATGAGATGGGTGGGACCTATATCTCCCTCCAATGCATTGGGTAAAGATTTTATATCTCATGAGATAGACATGGCTGGAACGGTTGGTTATACCGGTTCAGTGAAACAGGACTGAAACGAGGAGTGAACTCGGTTCAGAAATGGACTTTGTCCACTAAGATAGTCTTGGCAATGAGTCTTGACTAATAAGATATGATTCTCTATGATTATATGTGTATTCCACAAAGTTTCATGTTTTATGTTATGATTATTGGGATTCCATTTCACTACTAGGATTTATCCCATGTTATGAAATTATGATTTCTTTTGCAGGTTAAGATTTCCAAAAGTTATGTTCTTATGTATATAATGTGAATGACATTTATTTTGTTTACCCTTACTGAGCATTTGAGCTCACCCTATTATGTTTTATTTTCCCCAGGATATAAAGAAAGGTTTTAGGTAAAAAAAGATCTTTATCGGAGATGTTTAAGATCTTTCACCACAATTAGAAGATTATATTCCGAGTTTCCAAAGACACTATACTATTACGGTCCTTATGTGTGTGTTTTTGTTATGTACTAAGTATTCCGCAAAAGTAATGTAATGTCCATGTACGTCAAGCTTTGGGTCTCTACAGTTGGTATTAGAGGGAAGGTTTAGTCAAACTTTGGAAACTAGGATGCGAAAACGTTAGTGAGATCCCAAGAGATATTTCTAAGGTATGTCTAGGGATGTCCCTAAGGATAAGTATACGTATAGGATACAGTCCAAGAACTACAGTAACAATCATAGAATTTAACCTAAGATGTTAGATATTGAGGATACTCTCCATTTATTATGTTGTTTTCCCTAGCATGATTTTTTCCTCTCAAACTATTCTTTTTGGGTTTTAGAAAATGGCTGTAAATAAGAAGATTCACGATAATGGAGGATATAACGGAAAATGGAATGATATTCTTCATGAGCAACCAAATGAAACTGGATTTGGAAGACCAAACATCATTATTATGCCGAATCAGTAATCTCATAATATGATTAATAAACTCAAATTTTGTAAGTTTCCGGACTCGGCTAATAAGAGAAAGATGGAGTTTCATGATGATCATAGAGGAAAGAAAGTTCAATTTCCCCTATGTAAATCATGTGGGAAGAGGCATCGAGGAGAATGTTTCAAGGGAACTGGAAGATTCTTTGGGTGTAGAAAATAAGGACATAAATCCAATAAGTGCAAAGGAAAAGGTTCAGTTAACACCATGGATGAGGATAATGGTATTGCTATGACATTAACAATGGTTAAATGTTTTAAATGTGGAATGTACGGGCATTATGCAAACCAATGCCCTAAGGGAAAGTCTCATCGTATGGGTATTATTTATGTTGATGATGATGAAGAGACTACAAATGATATGTGAGATGAAAGAATTGTTGAAGCTCGGTCAATGGTTTAATAAGGTAGTGGAATGATTACATGTTTATCAAGTGTAATGTTGTATAAAGAATCTCATGGTACTGTGGAATAAAGAGACATCTAAGGATTGTTACATTGTTGTCTTTCCTTGAGTTTTGAAAGTGTGTGATTAATGCTACCAGTATCCATGAAAGGTTATTCAGATATTTTTGTAATGAAGATGATATGCGCATAATGAAGGGATAAGGAGAAAATTAAATTTTTGATAGTATTCATGAGCTCATGACTGATATAAGGAGAAGTTTATATCATGGATTGAGTATATAGAATTTTTGGATTTTGGTATGTGGTAAGAGTTAACTTGTGATAGCATTCATGTTTTCACTAAGGTTTAATAGGTATTCATTTTTCAAGAGAATACATGATTAAGGTATTCACATGATTGGAATGTGACCAACAAGATATATGGGGGATAAATGATGGTATTCACATTCTTGTTTGATGACATTTCAAGTAATCGTTTTCTTTATACTATGAGCTTGGACCGAAGTATTTTAGATAATCCTAAAGATTGGAATGGATTATATTGGACAAAAGTTAGTATTGTTTAAGGATAGAACTTTTTTTATTGATGGGATGTTATAGTAATATAGCTTTAGAAAAAGGAAAAACTGCAGGACGGGCGACAACCCATCACGTCAGACAAGGATGTGGGAATCGAACCCACAACTGAAGTGCGACTGGCCTTTATCGCCTATCACGGGCCTACAGGAAGTCCCTGTTTAGTAGAAAATAGTTTTATTATATTAAAGAGTATGATATATGAAGTATAAGTCCATTTTAGGAACTATATAAGATTAATCTCACTATAGATGGACTTATGTATTTTTTTGATAACTTTTCTAACCTTTTGTTTTAGAAAGATGGAATGACCCATCATTCTATCACATGATCTGCTAACACATCACGAATGACAAATTCAACTTCATTTCTTTAAGAGATGAAGTGGAAATTGTCCAAAGAATGAAAAACGGTGATACTATACCAAAATCATGAAATTATTTCTTCTAATTCCAATTTCATCAACTTTAGGGAAATGATCTTGAAAAACCAAAAATGTTGTCCTACTGCCCTTATATCCGATGAATCAGATGGTACCTTAGATAATCACAAATCTATGGCTTTGTGATTGTTGGATTTTTCATAGTCATGTTCTCTACCACTCTCCATCAGAACATGATGGTTAGATTTCTCTTCCATATCCATATTTTCACTTATGTGGAAACCCAGTGATTAGTTTATTTGGGTAACCGTTACATTTCATACTTTTGTTTTTAAAGATTATTTTTGGTATTCCTTTTTACGATGTGAGTTTCTATAAAAGAAACTTTCGAATAGTAAACCATTTATAACCCCGATGAATTTAGAGGGCGAAATTCATTTTAAGGGGGGTAGAATGTAACAACCCGAGATTTTATAAGATATATTCTTTTTAATTTCATTCATATCTTCTATTTTATGACACACCAAGATTATCTTGCTCTATACGCAACACCGTATTAGCTTGCAGTATACACAACACTTTTCTTGGATCCTGTTACACACAATTTCAAGTTCGATTGATAGAAGTTATTCTACACAACATTGAGTGTATATATATATATATATATTCAATGTATAAATAAAATATGGTTGGATTCTATTATACGCAACAACAAAGGAGTCATGCACTACACGCAACCCTGACTTGGATTGCATTACACGCAATCGCGACCTTCCTCGATAGCGTGTGTTGTACGCAATACCGGGATTTACTAAACAACGATATATTATTATAATATTATTTTGAACTAGCTGTTATGAACAGTGTTAACAAAATTTTTAATTTTATAACATTATTATTCATCTTACACATTTTCTAGAACATGGTATAAGAACAAAATAAATTTGTCGGGTAAAATAAGTATTTTTCAAAAAATGCAGTTTTGCCGCCTTTTGATGGCGCACCCACTTTAAATATCATTTTTTACATGTTTATAAGTTATATTTGACAAAATAAATTATTCTTTAGAATCAATAAATAAAAATTTACTTTGGATAAATTTTTCATTTTATTCTGATGACTTTCATATTTTAATGAATAGTAAAAACACGCTATATTTAATTAAAAAAAACTTTTTTCATCGTAATATCTTTTTTGGTTAAATTATAATATTGAATGGTCTTAAAGTATAAATAGAATATATTTTTACCATTTAATATAATTTATTTCATTATCATTGATTTTACCTTGAATTCGTAGGTTAAATCAATTCAATCTTTTGCAATGTTTTAAAGAAAACCCCGTTTTCTTTCGACAACGGGATTAATTTTAATTTAATTTCTGAAACTTTTGTGTATTGAATTTTGAAAAATGGATTTCATATTTGGAATCAGTGGATCCAAATTATGTTGATAAGCTACTTTTTATTTTTGGGAATTATGAATAGTAACTATGATAAATTTTATTTAACATAGTTAAAGGTAAATCGGGTAATTAAGGGTAAATATAATATTATATAATTACCCTAACACATGTCAAAATCCTATTGTATGACTCAAAGTCGACCCATATTACCTAAGGGTCTGATTAGATTCATTTAATGGACTTTTGTCCATGAAAATAATTTAATTATTATTAAAACCAAAGAATGTGACAACATGTCACGTTCTTAAATATTATAAGTATAACAATTTTAATTTAGTGAAAAAGTTCATGAAACTTCGAAAATGAATAGTATCCAGAAATATAATACAACTATCTACATCATAGGAATTTATTTAAAATTTTTAGGGATTAAATAATTATCATTTATTATGACACAAAGATGATGCAGTAATTGTCTTATTAATGAAATATTGACATAATTGATGTTATAAATGCCCAAATAAATGTAATTTGAGACTTTTTATGACTTAAATTAATTTTATAGGTTACTATGACATGTTATTGTTGATATAAGTAACTTGTTTTGAACTTATCATTCTGTTATGAATTTCATAAAAATCATGTACCAAATAGTGTCAAAATTGACATAAATTAGTTTTTAAAACAAATATTATATTCTTAATTGTTATCTAATTCCTAAAAATCTAAAGTTCGGCCAAATGAATTAGATAAGGATATATATATTAATAATAAACAACATGGGGTTATTTTGGCTTGTTATGGTATGTTTATTAACCATATAGTGTAAGAAAACAAAAAGACACGGTAAAAGTTAAATTATTTAACTTAGAGTTAAATCTAATTGATAAGGTTAAAATAATAACCTAAACTTGTCTAAATCCTATTGGATGAGAGTATTTAGACCCATCCCCACTTTATCTTAGAAATAAGACCCTTTGGAACCATTATAAACCGAATTTGACCTTAATATAAAATAATATTTTGAGATTTTCCTAAGGTGCCCCTCTCCTCCCTTATAAAAGGGCACCTCCTCCCCCTCTTCCTCACACCACTTTGAGCCTTCATGCTGGGTCAACCCCAGGAAAAATATCTTCTCCACTTCCCTAGTATCATCCAATAGGTCCTGGTCTTCTTCAAAGAACATCCTTAGTTCTTTAAGTGGAGGTTAAGAAAAGGCGCGTCAAAAAGAGGTAATATCCATTACCGATCTTTTTCAATTTCTTTCTTCTTCAACTTCTTCTTCTTTAGTTGTTTCATGATAAAGTAATAACATAATTCTTTATTATATACTGACATGTTATTATAAATATGAAACAACTCTAATTAACCTTCTATCCATCCTACGGAAAAAGGAAATCACCGCGCGTGAGTACGTACGGAATACCGTCTCCACGCCGTGGTGTAATCTATTTTCTGTCACCACCTTAATTGGATGGGTATAATGGTGTAATGAGTAACTATATATGATTATTATAAAGTGATATTGATACTTAAATATTATACATACACTTCAACACAAGTTCATGATCATGAGAACGATATCATCGCTCGTGCGTACGTACGGACTACCGTCTCCACGACACGATGAGATTCATTATCCACATTAACCATTCATGAATGATTATAAAGTATATATAATGAATAATAATGAAATATATGACATGTTAAATCTACTGGATTTATGTATATATATATATATATATATGTCATCTACTTACTTCCATTCAAGACAATAAGGAAAGGAAAACAGCGTTCATGCGTACGTACGGACTACCGTCTCCATGAACGGTGTATTTCATTCCATTTATCGATATATTATATATATGTATATTCTGAATATATATTATATATAAATCATTATTTATATTCTGTAATTATGTAATCATGATCTAATTAATCATATGAATAATTACAAGTCAAAACACGGACGACAAATGAAACTATTTTACCCAAAACACTCTTTAACATGGAATTTACAAAAGAACGGGTAATATAAAGTCAAAAGTGAACCATATATGATATCATAACAATAATTATGATTCTAGAATAACTCAATAACATTATTTAAATCAATATACAGGAGGTTCAGACACTTACGAGGCAAATCGTACCTAAGGTAAGGGAAATATCACAATCTCATTTTTATCCGAGATTGTTTATACTTTAGTATTTACTGGGGTGTATTTTATCATCCACATCCATGTTTCCTCAATATGTAATATTATTTCCATTCACCTAAAATTTTTTAAATCCTATTTTACCCTTCGGTGAGTTTTTAGTAAAATATATGAAAGGAATCTTTTGTCGTTTTTCATACGAGGTACTTTTTTGACCTTTCTGACAAAAGTACGAGAAGAATTTTTTTTAACTTATACGGCATGAATGGATTTTTAAAACATTATTTCCAAGAAGCTTCCTTTACAAGTTTTGAAGATTATTTTTAATCAACTTCTTTTATTTTAAAATTGTAAGACATGTTAAGAAAGGAAAATGTTTTTGAAGTAGAAAGGATATTTTCCTCAAGAATGGAGTTCAAGTGTTTTATAAAAATTATTTTCCATCTAAGATAATAAAGGGTTCTGTTTCTATCCCTATTATTACATGGATTTGATTATGTTGTAATGGAAATATTTTTATGAATTCCTTTATCTTATATGAATTGTTTTATGATGTCATGTTGTTTAAGAATCCCATTTTTATTACATGGGTTATGCTATGATGTATGGTTTATGATTTTGTGGCACACATAATAATGGTATCATTATGAGATGTGTGGGACCTATATCTCCCTCCAATGCATTGGGTAAAGATTTTATATCTCATGAGATAGACATGGATGGAACGGTAGGTTATACCGGTTCAGTGAAACAGGACTGAAACGAGGAGTGAACTCGGTTCAGAAATGGACTTTGTCCACTAAGATAGTCTTGGCAATGAGTCTTGACAAATAAGATATGATTCTCTATGATTATATGTGTATGCCACAAAGTTTCATGTTTTATGTTATGATTATTGGGATTCCATTTCACTCTTTGATTTATCCCATGTTATGAAATTATGATTTCTTTTGCAGGTTAAGATTTCCAAAAGTTATGTTCTTATGTATATGATGTGAATGACATTTATTTTGTTTACCCTTACTGAGCATTTGAGATCACCCTATTATGTTTTCTTTTACCCAGTATATAAAGAAAGGTTTTAGGTAAAAAAAATATCTTTATGGGAGATGTTGAAGATCTTTCACCACGATTAGAAGATTATATTCCGAGTTTCCAAAGACACTAAACTATTACGGTCCTTATGTGTGTGTTTTTGTTATGTACTAAGTGTTCCGCAAAAGTAATGTAATGTCCATGTACGTTAAGCTTCGGGTCTCTACATTCCTTGAATTATCCATTAATAATATATCATTCATGATGCACCAAACAAACCCTACTTCCCACTAACATATGGATTGATGGTTTTCATCTATAAATCTAAGTGTGTGAGTCATAACATTCATTAATGTTAATCTTAATATCTAAGGACCATTGAACATTCTTGTATATAGAAATATCAGATGACACCAAAACATTCATAATTCTTATGGGCATGTATATTCTCATAATATCACCTCTTGGAGATTACTAATTATGAAATTCATGAGAATAATACTCATTTTCTTACGAGTACTCGCACATGACGGCATATATACATTGTGTTCCATCTTAGTATGTTATCTAACCATAGAACTATATTAAGAATATTATCATACCACTTAGAGGTTCTCATCATAGTGGGGAACTACTATTACTTTATCAATGCGACAAATACACTAGGACATTATTACATTAAAGTCATATAAAACAATGAAAAATATATAATAAGATGTTTAATTTAATATTTAATACATAAAATATTCATGTAATAAAATTAAAAATAGCTGGTTCTAGTACACCAACTATAGAAAACTCCCACATGGACTAGGTGCAACTACCTATGACTTTTAGTCTACTAGACCACAAATGATAATCATGTTTCTGCTAGGTCAAGACTTTAGTCGATGGGTCTACTATGTTTTCTACTATAGAAAAAATTCTCACTGCAACCTTGCCTCTCTAAGAAAAATCCCCCAGGATATGATACTTATTAAGTATGTTCTCCATCTGTTGATGTGACCAGGTCTCTTTTGTGATAGCCCCTTATGTAGTAATATCATAATAGAGTGTGATGGGATCTTTACTACTAGGTACCACATCAAGCTCTTAGATGAAATTGTGCATCCAAACTAATTATTTAGCTCTTTTATAATATTCAATATACTCAGAATCTACTATAGAATCTTCGACCATAGCCTTATTTTTCCTCTTCCAAATTAGAGAAACTCTATTCAATGTGAATAAGTATCTCATTTGTGACTTCATGTCATCTTGATTAGTTTGGAAACTAGAATTTTCACATCTTCTAATTAATAGTTCTTCATATCCTCTATAAAACAAGAACATATACTTAGTACACCTCAAATACTTTAGGATGGTCTTGACTGCCATCCAATGGTGGTCACCTAGATCAACTTGATATTTTTCTACTGCAAATAATGTGTAGCCCACATATAGCCTAGTACATAGCATAACATACATAACTAACCCAATCGCAGATGCATATGGAATCCTAGCCATTATATTTCTTTCCTCATGGGTCTGAGGACAAATTTTCTTAGAAATATGAATTCCTAGAAACCATACCCTCTTGGATTGTTCCATACTGAATATCTTTAATATTTTTTCAATGTATGAACTTTGACATAGGCTGAGAAACCACATGGATCTATCGTGATAATTTTTTATCCCAAGAATATTTGTTTCTTTAACCATTTATTTCATGGAATAGCATTTATCCAACCACAACGTAATAGAATGTAAGACTTGTATTTAATTTTAATTAAGTTATATTTCATAAACATATACTATTACAAAAACGACTACACTCCCACTAAACTGTTTATAGACACAAGGCTCACATTCATTCTTTATAAAACCAAATTCTGTTATGGATTCATCAAAATTAATGTTTAATGGCCTAGATTCTTGCTTTAATCCATAAATGGATTTTTTTTCAAAAGACATATTTTATTGGAAGCTTTTGGAGTCACAAACCCTTCAGGTTGTGTCAAGTAGACATCTTCCTGAAGGATCTCATTTAGAAATGATATTTCAACATCCATTTTCCAAATATCATATTCAAGGTAAGATTAAATTGAAAGTAAAATTATAATGTATTTCAGTATTGAAATAGGTGAAAAGGTTTCATCGATGTCAATGCCTTGACACTGTTTAAACCTTTTTGTAACCAATTGCACCTTATTGGTACTTACTTTCCTTCCATTTCTAGTTTCTTCTTGAATATCCATTTGCAACCAATGGGATTTTCATCCACTGGAGAATCTACCAAAATCCTGAATTGGTTTTGGTATATGGAATCCATTTTATAATTCATGGATTCTTTCCACTTGGAAACATTTATTCCGCGTACTGATTCCCTATAGGTTAGAGGATCATTATTTTCGACTAATAATGAGTCATTATCCATGGTAACTAGAAAACCATACCATTATAGTTCTCTAACCTCTCATGTACTCTTATACAGTACTTGTGTCTCTAGAATAGTTTCTTCTTAAATGGGCCTTTGTGAAATCTGATCATGTACCAGCTCTTCGGTTCCTTGAGCCTTGAATTCATCAATTTTTATCTATCTCCCACTATATCTTTTGGATATGTTCTCCTTATCAAGTAATATGGTATGTCTTTCCACTATAACTCCTTTTTCTAAGGGTTCATATAGGTAATCTCCCCTTATTTCCTTAGGGAATCCTATAAAAGTACACTTTGTGCCTCAGAGTGAAATTTTGTTACCTGAAGAGGCCTTAACAAATACTTTGCTTCCCCACACATGAATATTTGATAACATGGTTTTTCTTCCACTCCAAAATTCATAGAGAATATCATTTATTAATTTAGTTAGAACTTGATTTAGTATGTGTTTCATTTTTTGTAACGCATATCCCCAAAAGGATAATGGAAGGCTAGTATAACTAGTAACACCCGAGAGTTTTATGAGAAATATTTTGTTTTTATGTTATATAAATCATCAAAGTAATCTTTCACTACACACAACACTATCTTGGCTTGATTTACAAGAAATCGTGGCCTTCCTCGATAGTTTTCGTCGTACGCAATACTGAGTTTCACTAAACAATGATATGCTATTAAAATATTATTAAAACTAGCCGTTATGAATAGTAATAACCACTTTTTGAAATTTTGTAAATTTTATATTTCAAAATGGACTTCATTTTTCGATTCAGAATATAGAAATTAGCCTAGGGTAAAATTTTGATATTTTTCTGAAAACATTCAATTTTTTATGAATAGTGAAAACACTAGGTTACTATTTAAAAACTGACTTTTTATTTAAATAATTATTTATTTTATTTAAATTTATTTTAGGTCAAAATTGATACATAATACCCATATATGTTCAATTCAATTCATTGGAGTCATTTTATAATAATTTTAGATATATAAAGATTCTATTGAACTTTTCACCGTCTTTTACCCACCTCCTAGAAGAATTTGAAAATTTACATAAAACATAATTTTACCACTTCTGTGAGTGTAATTTCTATAATCCGAGAGACATGGTTAATATCAAGGACTAAAATGTGGTTAAATGAGATTAATATAATTTTTGTTGAATAGTAACTTTTTACTTTTTTTTCCCACGGTTAAAAGTAAATAGGGTAATTAAGGGTAAAAATGTTATTATTATTACCCTAACACATGTCCTAATTCTATTGGATAAGTTTTATTCGACCAAAAACAACCTTAGGAATAAAATATGACCATTTAGTCCCACTTGGATTAGATTAGGACATTTATTATTAATTTATTTAAAGAAGGGTTAAAATAGATAAAATCCAAGTTTAATAACTACATCATTTTTAATATAGGGTTATACATAAGATAAATTAGACTATAAATATTTATTAGAAAGATAAAAATATTTCCTAAATAATGGTATTTTATTTGTAATTTTTAGACAATAAATAATTTAATTTATTTATGACACAATGATGATGCAGTAATTATCTTATTAATGAAATATTGACATAATTGATGTTATAAATACCCAAATAAATGTAATTTTAGACTTTTTATGAATTATAATAATTTTATATGTTAATATGACATTTTATTATTGATTTAATTTACATTTTTCGAACTAATCTTTCTGTTTTGAGTTTCACAAAAATCAATTACCAAATAGTGTCAAAATTGACATAAAACAGTTTTTAAAACAAATATTATATTATTAATTTTTATTTTATTCCTAAAAATATAATGGTCGGCCAAATGACTAAGATAAGGTTATATATATTAATAATAAACAACTTTGGGTTCGTTTGTCTTGTTATAGTCATTTTATTAACCTTATAGTGTAAGGAAACAAGAAGACACGGTAAAAGTTAAATTATCTAACTTAAAGTTAAATCTAAATGATAAGGTAAAAATAGAAACCTAAACTAGTCTAAATTCTATTGGATTAGAGTATTTCGTCCCATCCCCATCTTATCTTAGATATAAATCAATTTGGAGCTATTAAGAACCGAATATGACTTTATAATAAAATAATATGTTTAGTTTTTCCAAAGGTGCCCCTCTCCTCCCTTATAAAAGGGCACATCCTCCCTCTCTTCCTCACACAACTTTGAGCATTAATTATCGGCCAAACCCTGCAAATTTCTCTTCTCCACTTCCCTAGAAACATATTAGAGGTCCTGGTATTCTTCAATGACCAATTTTAGTGCCCTAAGAGGAGGTCTCAAAGAGGCACTTCAAAGAAGAGGTAATGTCCGTTACCAATTCTTTCAAATTTATTTCTTCTTCCACTTCTTCTTATTTAGTTGTTTCATTATTAAGTAATTACATCAGTATCACTCATATACTGGTATTTTATTATAAGTATTAAACAACCCTATTTCACCATATATCCATCCTACGGAAAACGAAATCACCGAGCATGCTTACGTACGGAATACCGTCTCCACGCCGTGGTGTAATCTATTTTACACCACCACCTTACTTGGATGGTTATAATGGTGTAAATAATAACTATATATGATTATTTTAAATTTATATTGATTATGAAATAGTATACATACACTCCAATACAATTCCACGGTCATGGGAACGATATCATCGCTCGTGCGTACGTACGGAATATTGTCTCCACGATGTGATACGACTCGTTCTACATGATCTTCATTTCATAATGATTATATAAATGAATTGAATGAATGAATGTGATATATATTACACTAATAACATTCTAGAAATGAGGTATCTATACCTAAAGAGAAGAATAAGAATTTATTCGACAAAACACGCATAAGAACAAAAAGTAATAAACACCCGAATAACAAGTAGCAATGAAATATTACTAACAAGAAGCTAATAATATGGCCATATATGATATCATAAAAATCAGTATGATTCTGAAATAAGTCAATGATATTATTTAAATCATTATAAATGAGGTTTGGAGACTTACGAAGAAAATCGGACCTAAGGTAAGGGAAAATCTCGTAATCTTATTTTTATCCGAGTTTGTTTATACTTCAGAATTTACTGGGGAATATTTATCATCCACATACATGTTTCCTCAATATGTAATATTTATATCCTTCTACAATTTTTTATATCCAATTTTACACTTCAGTGAGTTTTTAGTAAAAGATATGAATGGAATCTCTTGTCATTTTTCATACGAGGTACTTTTTGACTTTTCCGACAAAAGTACGAGAAAATGTCTTTTTTTTACTTATACCACATGAATGGATTTTTAGAACATTATTTCCATGGAGATTCCTTTAAAAGTTTTCAAGTTTATTTTTAATCAACTTCTTTTAGTTCAAAATTATATGACATGTTA
This sequence comes from Viscum album, assembly GCA_963277665.1. Classification (NCBI taxonomy): domain Eukaryota; kingdom Viridiplantae; phylum Streptophyta; class Magnoliopsida; order Santalales; family Viscaceae; genus Viscum; species Viscum album. The sequence continues at coordinate 267,705,290 of OY728142.1, read as the reverse complement.
AGAAATGAAAATGTTTTTGAAGTAGAAAGGATATTTTCCTCAAGAATGGAATTCAAGTGTTTTATCAAAATTATTTTCCATCTAAGATAATATAGGGTTCTGTTTCTATCCTTATTATTACAAAGAATTGATTATGTTGTGATGGAATTATTTTTATGAATTCCTTTATCTTATATGAATTGTTTTATGATGTCACGATGTTTAAGAATCCCATTTTTATTACATGGGTTATGCTATGATGTATGGTTTAGGATTTTGTGGTGCACATAAGAATGGTATCATTATGAGATAGGTGGGACCTATATCTCCATCCAATGCATTGGGTAAAGATTTATATCTCATGAGATATACATGGCTGGAATGGCAGGTTAAACCAGTTCAATGAAACAGGACTGAAACGAGGAGTGAACTCGGTTCAGAAATGGACTTTGTCCGCTAAGATAGTCTTGGCTAAGAGTCTTGACTAATAAGAAATGATCCTATATGATTATGTGTGTATGACACAAAGTTTCATGTTTTAAGTTATGATTATTGGGATTACATTTTACTACTATGATTTATCCCATGTTATGAAATTATGATCACTTTTGCAGGTTAAGATTTCCAAAATGTTATGTTCTTATGAATATGATGTGATTGATATTTCTTTTTTTTTCCTTACTGAGCATTTGAGCTCACCCTTTTTTATGTTTTCTTTCCCCAGGTTAGGAAGAAGTTTACTAAGTAGGATATTCCAAAAGGGACTCTAGATATGATTAAATGAATGGGAGACAATGTAGATGCTTTATGAACCAGTTGTTTATGTTTCCCAGTTTCTAAAGACACTATACCTATACAGTCCTTTCCTGGTTTGGTTATATTTTGTAATAAGTGTGCTTCAATTTTGAATTATTAACAATTTATGTAAAGTATGGGTCATTATAGTTGGTATCAGAGGGAGGTTATAGTCAAACTTTGGAAACTAGGATGTGAAATCCTTAGTAAGAACCCTAAGGATAAGTCTAAGCATAAAACACAATCTTAGTGTTTTAAAAATGGCCATGAAAAACCTATGATAAGACCTTAAGTGTGAAATTTTATTCTTGATTATGTGTTTTTTCTATTATAATTAGTGTTTTGCACACTATTCTTCTTGGTTTTAGTCAATGGCTAGAACCCGAAGGAATCGTGTTAATGCGGAATGCGACGGGCAATGCAATGATTGTCCCCCTGAGCAACCAAATGTTATGGGAGATGGAATGGAAAATCTTGTAGCCATGCTCACACAACTTTCTCAAGCTATGAATAATGCAGGACTTCCAAATGATCAAAAGAATGAGCAACATTCCGTTGAATCCTTCATGAGGCAGCATCCACCTTCATTCAGCAGGTCTTCTGATCCATTAGTGGCTGAACAATGGATCAATACCACTGAAAAGATATTTTCATTTCTTCAATCTTCTGAACATGATAAAGTCATCTTAGCAGTGTATCATTTGGAAGGTGATGCTGATCAATGGTGGAATCTTATTAAGAATACGAGGCAAAGGGGTGAAATTGAGTCCATGGAATGGGACGAGTTCAAGAACATATTTTTCAATAAGTATTTCCCTCGTATTCTTTGAATAAAGATGGAGAAGGAATTTCTTGAACTAAAGCAAAAGGATGATGAATCTATTGGTACCTATGAAGAAAATTTTACAAGACTTTCAAGGTACGCTTCTGGTATTATTATCCAACCTGAGAGTAAGATCGATCTATTCTTTAGTGGCTTAAAACCAAGTTTCGAAGGGTGTTAGCCATAAGGGAATTCAATAGCTATGAGGAAATCGTTTGATGTGCTCTCAAGGTTGAGATGGAGATTGGAGTAACCCATCAGTCATATGGGTTTGATAAGAAGAGGAAAATGGAATTCAAAGGAAAATATAAAGAGCACACTGAAAAGAAGACGAGCTTTCCCTTATGCTCAATGTGTGGAAAGAAACATGGAGGAAATTGTCTTAAGAGGACAAGAAAATTTTATAAGTGTGGAAAAGAAGGTCATCGGGCAATTGAATGTCGAAATAATGGGAAGAAGATGTCTAATGATGCAAACAAAGGAAGGGATACACAGAATGAACCTACTAAACTTCAATGTTTCAAGTTCAAGGAGATGGGGCATTATGCCAATCAATGCCCAAATCCAAGGGTTGATGATGATGATCAACGTCAACAAACTCTTAAGGCCAAAGACAAAGGAAAGTCACATGCAATTTCTATCAGAGATGTGGAGTACGATAACGAAGTGGTGAAAGGTACACTTACTATCCACTCTAAAGTAGCAAATGTTTTATTTGATTCTGGATCCACCCACTCTTTTATTTATGAAGAATTTTTTAAGGGTATCACTATATTACCTCAATAATTATATGTTGAGTTAGCTGTGACAACCCCTAATGGAACAACAGTCTCATTAAAAGTTTATAATTCTTCTCCGATTGAAGTTTGTGGGAAAGTGATTCCTACAAATCTTGTGATCCTTTATATAGTGGAATTTGATGTGATTATTGGCATGGATTGGATTTCTCTATATGGAGATCATATCAATTTCCAAAGAAGGGAAGTCACATTTCATATTCCAGATCAATCTATGATCATCTATCGATGCAAGGATGAACATAACCTTCCAATGGAAATTTCTTCCATCTTATGGTTTTTTATTCCACTAAATGAAGGTTATTTATCTCAAATGGTTGGTGAGAAACTAATGATTAAGAATATTCCTATTGTACGGGAGTTTGATGATGTCTTTCCGGAGGAATTGTCGGGTCTTCCACCAAATCCTGAAGTTGAGTTTTCAATAGAACTCGTACTGGGTGCTTTGCCTATTTCAAAGACACCTTATAGAATGGCCCCAATTGAGTTGCAGGAATTGAAGAAGCAGCTCCAAGAGAATCTTGATAAGGGATTCATACGCCATAGTGCGTCAACGTGGGGAGCACCTGTTCTGTTTGTTAAGAAGAAATATGGATCAATGAGACTCTACATTGATTATTGAGAACTTAACAAGATCATTATCAAGAACAAATATCCTCTCCCATGCATTGATGACTTATTTGACCAACTACGCGGAGCTCAATACTTTTCCAAGATTGATCTTCGTTTAGGGTATCATCAATTAAGGGTCAAAATGGAGGATATACCAAAGATGGCTTTCCGTACAAGGTATGGACACTATGAATTTATAGTGATACCATTTGGTCTTACTAATTCCCCTACTATCTTCATGGATCTGATGAATAGAGTCTTTAGAGACTATCTTGATCAGTTTGTGGTAGTATTTATAGATGATATTCTTGTCTATTCAAAGAGTAAGGAAGAACATGGCAATCATTTGAGAATTGTATTGAAGACCCTGAGAAAGGATAATCTTTATGCCAAATTTACCAAGTGTGAATTTTGGCTTCAAAAAGTTTCATTTTTGGGTCACATAATCTCAAAAGAGGGGATATCTGTGGATCCAACAAAAACAGAGGTTATTGAAAGATGGTCGAGACCGACAATAGTAACCGAGATCTATATTTTCTTGGTTTGGCTGGATATTATCGATGTTTTGTGAAAGCTTTTTCACGATTATCTAATCCACTCACCAGGTTGACTCAAAAAGGAGTTAAGTTCGTGTGGACGGAGGAATGTGATGAGAATTTCAAGGATTTGAAAAGAAGGTTATCCAGTGCACCTATACTCACACTTCCTTATAGTAGAGAAAGGTTTGTGATCTATAGTGATGCATCCAAGAAGGGGATGGGGTGTGTTCTTATGAAAAATTATATGGTAATAGCTTATGCCTCACGACAGTTGAAAATCCATGAGAAAAATTACCCAACTCATGATTTGGAGTTAGCTGCAGTAATCTTTGCATTAAAGATTTGGAAGTATTATCTTTATGGAGAAAGGTGTGATATTTATAATGATCATAAAAGTTTAAAGTATATTTTCACACAAAAGGAGTTGAATATGCGCCAAAGAAGATGGTTGGAGCTGATTAAGGATTATGACTACTCAATTCATTACCACCCTAGGAAAGCAAACAAGGTGGCAGATGCATTAAGTCGATAAGACCATGCTAGCTTATCCATGATGAGGATCACAAAAGATCCAATATTTATGGATTTACAAAGGATGGATCTTGGAATTATAATGGAAGGGGAATATAATATATTTATCAATTGAATGTTCAACCATCTATACATGTGAAGATTAAAGAGGCGGAGAAAGAAGAAGTAGAGTTACAAAAGAAGGTGAGAAATATTCCTGAATTCAACCTTGATTGTGATGGGATAACAAAGTTCAGGATCCGGGTTTGTGCTCCTCCCATCCCAGAATAAATGAAGGAGCTGCTAGATGAGGCTCATATTTCTTCATTCTCTATTCATCCTGGAAGCAAGAGGACATATAGGGACCTTAAAGAGTACTTCTGGTGGGATGACATGAAAAGAGATGTTGCTGAATATGTCTCTCGATACTTGGTTTTTCAACAAGTTAGAGCTGAGAGATAGAAGTCTAAGGGGATGTTACAACCATTACCCATACCCGAATGGAAATGGGAAAACATCACTATGGACTTTGTCATCGGACTTCCTAAAACATCCAAAGGCAATAATTCTATCCGGGTCATAGTTGATCGTCTTACAAATTCTACACACTTAATTGCTATTAGAGAGGATTTCTCTCTAGATCAGCTTGCCAGGATATATGTAAAGGAAGTGGTAAGATTGCATGGAGTACCACTTTCCATTATATTTGATCGGGATCCAATATTTACCTCGAAGTTCTGGTGAAGTCTTCAGCATACTCTGGATACAGAGTTGAGTTTTAGCACTAATTATCATCCTCAGACAGACGGTCAGTCTGAGAGAACAATTAAAACTCTAGAATATATATTGAGAGTTTGATCTATGGATTTCAAAGGTGTTTGGGATCAACACCTACCTTTGATGAAATTTTCTTATAATAATAGCTTTCACCCCAGTATTCAAATGGCTCCTTATGAAGCTCTCTATGGAAAGAAATGCAGGACTCCAACTTGCTGGGATGAAGTTGGGGAAAGAAAGCTATTAGGACCTGATCTTGTTGATGAAATGGCAGAAAAGGTCAGATCTATTCAACAACACATAAGAGTAGCTCAGAGTCGACAAAAAAGTTATGCCAACAACCGAAAAAAAAAACCTAAAGTTTGAAGTGGGTGATAAAGTGTTCTTACAAATATCTCCCTGAAAGAGGGTCATGAGATTTGGAAAGAAGGGAAAGTTGAGCCCTAGATATATCGGTCCTTTTGAAATTCTGGATCGTGTTGGGAAGGTATCTTACTGATTGGCGCTTACACCGAATCTCTATCAAGTTCACGATGTGTTCCATGTATCTCTCCTGAGAATGTACATACCTGATCCTTCACATGTACTCAGCTCAGAAGTTGTACCGCTGGAGCAAGATCTTTCTTATGAAGAATAGCCGATAGAAATTATGGATCGTGGTGAAAAAGTCCTACAGAACAAGACCACTCGCTTGGTGAAAGTTTTATGGAGGAACCACCAATTATAATAAGCTACATGGGAGCTTGATGATATGATGAGGCAGAGGTATCCTCATGTGTATGTTATAAAGTGACGAATTTCGAGGGCAAAATTCATTTTAAGGGGGGTAGAATGTAACACCTGAGAGTTTTATTAGAATTATTTTGTTTTTATGTTATATAAATCATCAAATAAATCTTTCACTACACACAACACTAGCTTGGCTTTCTTTATACGCAATCGCGACCTTCCTCAATAGTTTGCGTCGTACGCAATACCGAGTTTCACTAAACAATGATATGCTACTAAAATATTATTAAAACTAGCCGTTATGAATAGTAATAATCACTTTTTGAAATTTTTTAAATTTTATTTTTCAAAATGGACTTCATTTTTGGATTTGGAATATTGAAATTAGCCTAGGGTAAAATTTTGGTATTTTTCTGAAAACTTTCAATTTTTGATGAATAGTGAAAATGCTGGGTTACTATTTAAAAACCGACTTTTTATTTAAATAATTATTTATTTTATTTAAATTTATTTCAGGTCAAAATTGATACATAATTCCTATATAAGTTCAATTCAATTCATTGGAGTAATTTTATAATAATTTTAGATATAAAAAAATTTTACTCAACTTTTCACCGTCTTTTACCCACCTCCTAGGAGAATTTGAAAATTTACATAAAACTTAATTTTACCACTTCTGTGAGTGGAATTTCAAAAATCCAAGACACGATTAATATCAAGGACTAAAATGTGGTTCAATGAGATTAGAATAATTTTTGGTGAATAGTAACTTTTTACTTTTTTTTACCACTGTTAAAAGTAAATAGGGTAATTAAGGGTAAAAATGTTATTATTATTACCCTAACACATGTACTAATTCTATTGTATAAGTTTAATTCGACCAAAAACAACCTTATTAATAACATATGACCATTTAGTCCCACTTGGATTAGATTAGGACATTTATTATTAATTTATTTAAAGAAGGGTTAAAATAGTTAAAATCAAAGTTTAATAAATAAATAATTTTTAATATAGTGTGATACATAAGATAAATTTGACTATAAATATTCATTAGAAAGATAAAAGGATTTCCTACATAATGGTTTTTTATTTGTAATTTTTAGACAATAAATAATTTAATTTATTTATGACACAATGTTGATGTAGTAATTATCTTATTAAGGAAATATTGACATAATTGATGTTATAAATACCCAAATTAATGTAATTTGAGAATTTTTTTGAATTACGATAATTTTATATGTTAATATGACATGTTATTATTGATTTAATTAACCTTTTTCAAACTAATCTCTCTGTTTTGAGTTTCACAAAAATCAATTACCAAATAGTGTCAAAATTGAAAAACAATTGTTTTTAAAACAAATATTATATTATTAATTGTTATTTTATTCCTAAAAATCTAAGGTTAGGAAAAATGACTTATATAAGGTTATATATATTAATAATAAACAACTTTGGGTTCGTTTGTCTTGTTATAGTAAGTTTATTAACGTTATAGTGTAAGAAAACAAGAAGACACGGTAAAAGTTAAATTATCTAACTTAAAGTTAAATCTAAATGATAAGGTGAAAATAGAAACCTAAACTTGTATAAATTATATTTGATGAGATAATTTCGACCCATACCCACCTTAGCTTCGAAATAAATCAATTTGGAGCTGTTAAAAACTGAATATGACTTGATAATAATATAATATTTTTAGTTTTTCCAAAGGTGCCCCTCTCCTCCCTTATAAAAGGGAACCTCCTCCCTCTCTTCCTCACACAACTTTGAGCCTTAATGCTCGGCCAACCCGTACCAATTTATCTTCTCCACTTCCCTAGAAACATCCTAGAGGTCCTGGTATTCTTCAAAGACCAATTTTAGTGCCCTAAGAGGAGGTCTCAAAGAGGCGCTTCAAAGAAGAGGTAATGTCTCTTACCGATTCTTTCAACTTTATTTCTTCTTCCACTTATTCTTATTTAGTTGTTTCATTATGAAGTAATAACATAAGTATCACTCATATAATTTTATGTTATTATAATTATGAAACAACCCTATTTCACCATCTATCCATCCTACGGAAAAAGAAATCACCTCGCGTGCGTACGTATGGAATACCGTCTCCACGCCGTGGTGTAATCTATTTTTCACCACCACCTTACTTGGATGGGTACAATGTTGTAAATAATAACTATATATGATTATTTTAAAGTGATATTGATTCTGAAATATTATACATACACTCTAATACAATTCCACGATCATGGGAACGATATCATCGCTCGTGCGTATGTATGGAATACCGTCTCCACGATGTGATGCGACTCGTTCTACATGGTCTTCATTGCATAATGATTATATAAATGAATTGAATGAATGAATATTATATATATTACACTAATAGAATTCTTTAAATTAGTTATCTATAACTTAAAGAGAAGAATAAGAATTTATTCGACAAAACACGCATAAGAACAAAAGGTAATAAACACCCGAATAACAAGTAGCAATGAAATATTACTAATAAGTAGCTAAGAATATGGACATATATGATATCATAACAATGAGTATGATTCTGGAATAAGTCAATGACATTATTTATATCATTATACTGGAGTTCTGGACACTTACGAAGAAAATCAGACCTAAGGTAAGGGAAAATCTCGTAATATCATTTTATCCGAGATTGTTTATACTACAGAATTTATTGGGGAATATTTATCATCCACATCCATGTTTTATCAATATGTAATATTTATATCCTTCTAAAATTGTTTATATCCAATTTTACCCTTTGGTGAGTTTTTAGTAAAAGATATGAAAGGAATCTTTTGTTGTTTTTCGTACGAGGTACTTTTTGACTTTTCCGACAAAAGTACGAGAAGAATGTCTTTTTTTAACTTATACGGCATGAATGTATTTTTAGAACATTATTTACATGAAGATTCCTTTAAAATTTTTCAAGTTTATTTTTAATCAACTTCTTTTAGTTCAAAAATATATGACATGTTAAGAAAGGAAAAAAAATTTAAGTAGAAAAGATAATTTCCTCAAGAATGGAATTCAAGTGTTTTATCAAAATTATTTTCCATCTAAGATAATATAGGGTTCTGTTTCTATCCCTATTATTACATTGATTTGATTATGTTGTGATGGAATTATTTTTATGAATTCCTTTATCTTATATGAATTTTTTTATGACTTCACTATGTTTAAGAATCCCATTTTTATTACATGGGTTATGCTATGATGTATGGTTTATGATTTTGTGGCACACATAAGAATGGTATCATTATGAGATGGGTGGGACCTATATCTCCCTCCAATTCATTTGGTAAAGATTTATATCTCATGATATAGACATGGTTGGAATGGCAGGTTAAACCGGTTCAGTGAAATTGGACTGAAACGAGGAGTGAACTCGGTTCAGAAATGGACTTTGTCCACTAAGATAGTCTTGGCTATGGTCTTGACTACTAAGAAATGATTCTCTATGATTATGTGTGTATTCCACAAAGTTTCCTATTTTATGTTATGATTATTGGGATTACATTTCACTACTATGATTTAAACCATGTTATGAAATTATGATCTCTTTTGCAAGTTAAGATTTCCAAAATGTTATGTTCTTATGAATATGATGTGATTGATATTTCTTTTGTTTACCCTTACTGAGCATTTTAGCTCACCCTATTGTATGTTTTCTTTCCCCAGGTCTGGAAGAATTTTATTAAGTAGGATATGCCAAAAGGGACTCTAGATATGATGAAATAAATGGGAGACAATGTAGATGCTTTATGAACCAGTTGTTTATGTTTCCCAGTTTCTAAAGACACTATACCTATACAGTCCTTTATGGTTTTGTTATATGCTGCAATAATCGTGCTTCAATTTTGAAGTATTAACAAAGCATGTAAAGTATGGGTCGTTATATAACTCATTATTGATCTCACCATGTCCAACAAGGTGTCTTTCCTCCTCTCACTTTCACCATTCTAATCAGGCGTGTAAGGAGGAGTGAGTTGGGATAGTATCCCAAACTCCTTTAAGTAATCAATGAAGTCTTGATTAAGATATTCTCAACCATGGTCTGAGGAGGGATTCTTAATCTTCCTACCAAGCTGGTTCTCAACTTCATTCTTGTATTCCTTGTATTTATAGAAAGAATCAAACATATACCTCATTAAAAAAATATCCATATCTATTAAAATCATCAGTAAAATTTATGAAGTATGAGTACCCACCCATTGATTCAATAGGAAATGGTCCACACACACATTAGTATAAACTAATTAAAGAATTTGTTTATCCCTTTTAGCTTTTCCACTAAATGGGGCTTAGGTTATTTTTTATTTTAAACAAGCATGACATACGCCAAGTGATTTTATTTTGAAATAATCTAAATAAACATCTTGATGTAATTTTTTCATGAATTTTTCATTTACATGACATAGCTGGTGGTTCCAAAGTTGGGTGTGGTATGAGTCATGTGAAGTAACATTGTTATTGATTTCTAATACTTGGTTAATGTAATATAACATGTAAATACTGTTTTGTAAATGTGTCTTACCATAAAAAAAATATCTTTATAAAAGAAGAAACATTTATTTTCAAATTTGAAAATAAATCCATCTGTATCTAGTTTGGATATAGAAATAATGTTTTGGTAACTAAAGGCACATAACAATAACTCATTAAAACCAAGATCATTTCAGTTTTAAATTTGATTTGGTCTTCCCATATAGCTACAACCACAAGTTTATATCCATTGGATACATGTAGATCTACCTCCCCTTGGTCAATGTTTCTGAATCTAATTGGTTCTAATATTTTAATACATATGTGATCACCAAAGGCTGTATCTAATACCCTATTTGTGTAAATAGATAAATTGAACTCAATATCAAACACACATGAAGATTTCCCTTGCTTCTTTAGCTGGGTACAATTTTTCTACCCGTGGCCCTTCTTACCATATTCGAAACAGACAACATCATATTCTCTTGCTTCCCTTTTGATCTTCTTTTTCCTAGAAGGGTGTGAAGAAGATTTTGGATTAAATCTATTTTCATTCCATTTTCATTTTTTTCACCATAAGAATAGAATAATTTTCATGCTTTATATCTTTATTTACATGGTGAATGGGGATAAGAAGCTTTAGGATAAACTTATTAATGTTGTTTATATTAAAATTTAAAAAAATGGAGAAGAACTGAGAGAGTAATTCCATAGTGAGATTGGTCTCAGTTCTTCTGGGAGTTTAAACCCCATAACATCTAGGTGCTCAATGTATCCATTTATATTGACTATGTGAGGCCTAGATGGGGAACCCACTCCAATATTACTCTAAAAGAGATCCTTGGAAACCTCAAATTATTCATGTCTATCTCTATCCCAGTGATGACAATGGAGGTGCTCAAGAATTCTATATACATAAATGTTTTCTTGAAAATCCATGAGTTATCTCGACATAGATGAAACCATAAAACATTGAACATTGACTATGTCGTTCATATGTTTTTCTAAGACAAATAACTCTTCATCACTCACTGGAGGGTATGGTATTGAGGATTCTAGAATGTAATATTTATGTTCATGGAGTAGAATAACCTAAAGGTGTCTAAACCACTCTTGGAAGTTACTCCCAATGAGGATATTTTCATTATCCAATATTGATCATAGGGATAGTGAACTTTTCATTTTATTCTATAATTAAAATATCATATTATTAGTACTTTTAATAATTTCAAATTTTGTGATAAATAATTAATTAACTGATTTTATTAAATCTTCCTCTATTTTATGAAGTTTCAATATCCCTCACCATTGAACTTGGATTATCTTGTTTCTAGGAAATTATAGTGTAAAGGATCCATATTACCCTTTGCATAACCCAAAAATGGTTTGTCCAAGCTATTTTGAAAGAATTTTGGTAGGAAAGTCCTTTTCAACTACGGGCTTATAGCTCTTTGATCCATTGAGTGGAATCTCCAATCCCGAAATCCTAACATGGATTTTCTCAACACATGCCTAAAAATTATACCATGTCTAACAAGGGACACTCTTCTTGATTTAAAATGGTTAATTCAACCTAAAACCTTCATAAGAACTCCCCTAATAAAAGTAAGTCTCCCAACAATGGTTCTTCAAACACATAGTTCTATAGAGTTCTTTTCTTAATCAAGTAACGGAATGCTTAGCCTAAATTAATATTAGATTACTTAATATTATATTAAGGGATTTAATTTTATTATCCATAAATTTTTATCTTGTTTTATCCTTTACATGTCTTTTTAATATTTTAGTGGATTTTTTCTTAATTAATTAACCATGTTTGGATAAAACATTTAGGCATAATCTATTTTTTTTAAAAATTACATCTTTTTATATTAATTCATTCATTTTTGTGATCGCAGTCTTACATAAATAAATATAATTTTAATACATTATACAGAAAAATAGTTAATTTATTAAATGACCCAATAATGATATTATCTAATGGTTGATTTAAGGTGGATACATTAAATCAACCTGTTAAGTAGGGGAAATAACTCATTATGTCATAAATGTAATGATCTATAGTATTCCACTTGTCCACCTATGTATCCTCGAGTTGGTGTCATTATGGTTCGGTCTTGCACTGTCTCTGTTGACCTTGGGATGCTCCATTAATTACAAATATTTATTACTCAAACTCAGGGGAGGGGAACCAAATTATTTGTTAAATGGACTTACATAAATATCCATAGACATTCAGGTCCTACATAATAATGGAGTGAGGGATTCCACAAAGACCATATTTTAATTTCATATTAAATACTTGTAAAATTATGCAATAAATTTAAATAAATAAAAAACAACACATACAAAGGTCATGGTCAAGATCATGATCGGTCATACATGCAACAAATACACAAAACATAATTGGATAGCATTAATTTCTTCATTCATTTTTTATTATTAAGATGAACACTCTTGTATTAATTATTTAATTAATTGATTAATTCCATTTCATATTAATGATCATTAAAAATTAATTAATGATACCCATCAATTTATAATTCATGTAAAATAAAAAAATTCCCATTAAAGAAATAATTATTTTAGAAATTTAATTGATCATTTAAAATTATTTTAAAACCATTATTAAATTTTCAAACAGACAACAGGGTAAAAATCAATAAAATAAATTTTTAATGCTATAATTTTTCAAATTTAATGTAATTTTAGTTTTATCCATTAATGGGAGACTACATGGAATGTAAATATAGCTACATGACATGTAACTTGGTTGTCGTATATCCGAGTCAAATGAATGGGTATTTGGTGTGTTAACGCAGCCAAACTACATAGTGTGTGCATGCTAGTTACACACCCTGTATATGTTTGTCGCATACCAAGTTGGACAATTCAACATGTGGTGTGCAATAAAAGAACTACATGTCTTTAATTACTTACACATATAGATACAATTCACATGGGTATATGGTATGTGATTCAACTGCACTCCATGTAACCCAGTTTTACGGGCCAAATATTTCACACCTTCTAATGGCATCTTCGGACATTATTCATTTGTTCTTAAATATCTAAGAAAATTAAACAGAGAACTAATCGTGATTAATATGTCAATAACATGTTAATTCACATCGAATTAAATAATTAATAACATGAAATTAATATCACACCATTTGTGTGCATAGATCAAAAACCAAATAAATAATTATAAATTTAAACATGACCACTCTGATAACACTTGTTGGTTCTGTATGCAGCAGAAATGTTGTGTTGGAGGGTGATATACTAAAATTTATTTTAATATTTTTTGTTTGAAACCAAGATCGATGATCTTGCACATAAAATTTATAACTATTTTATTTAATATCTAAATGAATAAGTTTCTTAGGAACATTCTTCATTGATGATTGTTGAATGTCTAAAATGAACCTTCCGGATTTCCTTCGTTGTGCTTGTGAGAATCCAAGGGTAGAATCCCTCTAGTAGTAATCCACATGTGCTTCAATTATTCTCCAATAAATGTCACTCGTTCTCCAGGTGCTAGCACGGTAAATCAAATTTCTTTAATTTATCATTATTGATCACTTGTTCTTCTATCCTAAATAAATTATCTCTTATATTTCTCATTATTGAGAGGGAGATAAGAGATTTTGAGAAATAATTCATTGTGAACAACAATTCTCTATTCCCAAACATGGAATTGGTTTCAAATGAATTACACAATATAAATAGCCATCTATTTATATAGATGGTATTTTGGTTAAAAAAATTATTTTCATAACATCCATTTAATATAATTATAAAAATTAACGAAATATAATTCCACATAATAATAATAATATTATTATTTTATGGTGCCCCAACTTGTGTAAAATGGATAAATAATAATTACCAACTAGTAGATAATTATTTTATCACCGAACAAGATCTTGGTTCGTTCGAACTCTTATTGTGTTTATTGAACACCTAAATAAATATATTATTTCCATAAATAAATAATTTTCTCACAAACTAGTAAATAAATATTTATTTAATATTCAATAAAATAAATATATATATTTTAATCACAACCCAGTGAATAGATATTTATTTAATTTATGATATATATATAACTTGAAAGAAATTATTCCTCAGTCTTGGGAATAATATTTATTTCATTAATCAAATTCAATTAGAATTTAATTTAGATCAACAGAAACACTTAGTGTGTGACCCTCTAGGATTATTTATCATTGGCATTAAGAGGTCTTGCCTAAATTTTAAGATTAATATATAGAAATGGTTTAAGGAACCCATGATAAAGAACTTAAAGTTATAATGAAAACAACCACATAATAACGCTCAAAATGTAATATAATCTTTTTATCACAATATCTCATCAAGTAGGTTGGATGATGGTGTCATCAACCTATATTCTTGATACATCATTCTTTGACTATCTGAAATAAACTCATCATTGTACCATGGCCATGGAATATAGGTAAATGGTTCTATTTCAATTGAATAGACAATATATAAACTTCCATAAATATGTAAGTGAGAAATCATTCCATTTATTATATATTAATAATATATCATTCACGACGCACCCAACATACCCTAATTCCCACCAACATATGGTGTAACCCTTTTTATTAGTAAATATAAGTACACGAGTTGTGACATTAATTAATGATAATCTTAATGTATAAGGTCCATTACACACACTATCAAATGTGAAGATTTGATGACACCAAAACATGTGGAATTCCTACTGCCGGGTGAGTTCTCATAATCTCATGTCTTAGAGATTATCGAGTGAAAATTTCATGAGAGGAAGTCTCATCTGCTTATGAGTACTCCCACCTCATGATTTATATACTATGTGTCCCATTATAGTATGTAATCCAACCACATAACTATATTAAGAATATTTTCATAGAACATAAAGGTTATCATCATAGCGGGGAACTACTATGACTTTATCAATACAATGAATACTCTAGGCCATTGTTACATTAAAGAAATTCTGAACAAAGAAAAAATGTAATAAGATGTTTAATTTAATATTTAATACATCAAATATTTATGTAATCAAAGTAAAAACTATATGTTCTAGATAAACAACTCTAAAAAACTAAAACTTTGAATATATCCAACTTCTTTGACATTCAGTCCGCTAGAACTCGCATGATAATCATGTTTATGCTGAGTCAAGACTTTAGTCAATTGGTTCTCTACATTGTCTTCCATGGAAATACCGCTCAATGAAACTTCACCTATCTAAGAAAAATCTCACAAAAGATGATACTTCTGAAGTATGTTCTTCATCCACTAATACGACCTTGGCTCTTTTCTGAGATCCATCGTTGTAGTATTATCATAATAGATTGTGATGTGATCTTTACTATTTGGAACCACATCAATATATTTGATGAAATTTTGTATCAAAACTTCTTCTTTATCTACCTCAGAAGGAGAAATATACTAAGACTCTACTATAGAATCAGTTACCATACTCTTCTTTTGAGCTCTTCCAGCTCATAGAACTACCATTCAAAGTGAAAATGTATATAGTTTGTGACTTAATTTCATCTTGATCAGTTTGAAAACTAGTATCTTCATATCCAAGGATGGTTATTTTCTTATCTCCTCTTTTAAAAAAAACATATCCTTAGTAATCCTCAGATACTTAAGGATAGTCTTGAGTTCCATACAATGGTGGTCACCTGGATCAGCTTGATATATGCATACTTCACTTAATGCATAGGCAATATCTAGCCTAGTACATAGAATAACCTACATGACAGATCCAATCGCTGATGTGTATGGAATCATTTCAATTCTATTTCTTTCCCCATGTGTCTAAAGACACATTTTCTTGGAAAGATGAATTCCATGTGACATTGGAAAAATACCCTCTTGGATTATTCCATACTGAATATCTTTAGTATTTTGTCAATGTATGTACTTTGAATTAGGATGACCAACCTCTTATATCTATCATGACGGATCTTGATCCCAAGAATATATATTTCCTCACCCAATTCCTTCATGGAAAATCATTAATTCATACATGACTTAATAGACTATAAGATTGGTGTTTCATTTCCAATAAGTAATATGTCATCAACATACACTATTAATAAAAGTACTGCAATCCCACTAAACCATTTTTAGACACAGGGCTACAAAAATTTGTAAAACAAAATTCCATTATGGATTCATCAAAATGAATGTTCCTTGACTTAGATGATTTCTATAATTCATAGAAGTATTTTTACAACTTTTATATCTTATTGGAATCCTTTGGAGTCACAAACCATTCAAGTTGTGTCTTATAGACATCTTCCAAAAGGTTACCATTAAAGAAGGATGTTTTGAAATTCATTTTCCAAATCTAATATTAATGGTAAGCTGTAATGTAAAGTAGAATTTTGATGGATTTCAGCATTTTAATTGGTGAAAAGTATTCTTTGTAGTCAATTCCTAAATGCAATTTAAACCCATTTGTAACCAATCATGCCTTAGAGGTACTAACATGTCCTTCTATGTCTAGTTTCTTCCTAAATACCCATTTGAAACAAATTGGAATTACATCCACTAAAGGACCTAACAAAATCCATAATTGGTTTTGGTACCTGAAATCCATTTCAAAATTCATGACTTCATTTCACTGGGAAATATCTTTGACACTTACCGCTTCTTTTTAGGTTAGAGGACCATTATAATCAACTAATAATGAGTCACTATCCTTGGAAACTACAAAACCATACCATTCCAGTTCTCTAACCTCTATGGCACTCTTACTGTAATATCCCAGGTAATTATAGAATAAGGATTTTTCATATTTATTAATATCTATGAATTAGATATTAATTTTAATTTAAAGGTGATTATATGTATGATATTGTATCTGACACACAATAATGGGTTTCTCTAAAATCTTATGTAGCACACATGATAGATTTGTACCAAATAAATAATATATTATTAATATTATTATTTTAAATGGTAGTTATCGGCTAGACATTGTATTTGAGATAATTAACATAAATAACTATATTATGTTTACACAATTTTATTAAATTCTTTTACTTTCCTAAAATAAATTTTATTGGCTCAAAATAAAAATAAAACCAATTTTAAGCATAAAAATGTTCTAATATTTTTTGAAGGTAGTTTTACAGCCTATTGATGGTGAACACATTTTAATTTTATATTTTGAAAGTTTGAAAAAAATTATATGAAAAATAAAAAAATTATTTGGAATCAGCACATCAAATTTTAATTTGGTTGAAATTTTGGTATTTTTCTAATAAAATTCATTTTTAATGAATACTGGAAAACTATATTTTAATTCAAAACCGATTTTTCATCTGATTTATTTATATAGTTAGGTCACCATTTTAATTGGTTTTAAAGTATAATTAAATAAATTTTTTATTATTTAATCCAATATAGTAAATTGGAATCAATTTCACAATGAAATTGGATATAAAAACTTTGTGAACTTTTGAACATTTTTACTTCAAAAATCTGATTTCTCAATCCCTCAATGGGATTAAATTTAAATTAATTTAACCTCTTTTGTGAATTTAATTTTCAAAAAATTATATACATGGGTTTAATCAATATGAAAAATGTGGTCTAATAAGATCAAAATAATTTTTTGGTGAATAGAAACTTTAGTATTTTATTTACCACATCCAAAGGTAAATAGGGTAATTAAAGGTCAAATTAATATTATAATATTATAATATTACATTAACAGAAGTCCTAATATTATTGAATTATCTATTATCAACCATGAACATTGTTAGGAAGAAATTATAATCTTTTTAATCCACTAGGATGTGATTATGACATTTATAACATTTATAACATTTAATTTAAAATAAAGAAAAATATGTCATAAATTTGTCTCTCCTTAATACAAAAATTATAAAATGGTGTTATATTATTGATATATTTGACTATGAATATTCTTTATAAAGATAAAAATATTACCTAAATCATGGTAAATTATTTATAATTTTTTTGAAATAAACAGTTAAATTAAATAGTGATATAATGATGATGAATAATTGATTTATTAAAGAAGGAATCAAATAAATGATATTAATAACATTAAAATTAATATAATTTGAAATATTTTATTCTATCCATGAATTTAATAGAATAATATGACATGTTATTATTGATTTAATGTAGTTTTTTATAAGTAATCAAGTTGTTTTTATTTTATTTAAAAACTCATGTAATGAATAGTGTCAAATTTGATATAATTATTAACTTAAAATAGAAAGAATCTAATTAAATTGTCAAAAAAATTATTAAAAAACAATAATTTACAAAATAGTTTATATAACTCTATAAATTTCATTAATGACTCATTAATTGGTCGTTTTTCATGACTTGGTAATTATTTTAACTCTCAAAGTGTAAATTACTTGATAATATTTTAGGAGTTAAAAAGGTTAAAACAAAAAGATAAGGATTAAAAATATTAAAAACTTATATTGTTATAGTTTTATGATTATATTTTTACCCATACTCATAATATCTTAAATCTAAATCAACTTGGACTCATTTCGAATCGAAATTGAATTTATATTAATTTAATATTTTTTATAATTCCAATGGTGTCGCTTCCCATCTCCTATAAAAAAGGCACTCATTACTCTCTATTAATATAAATTAAAACCATTTTTTCCAATAAATATATTAAAAACCCCTTTTATAATCCCTACCCAAATTATTTAGGCCTTATTTTATTTATAGCGCTCTTCATGGAGGTGTTAAGTTAATAAGAAAGGTGATCATCCAAAGGAAAGGTATTGTTTTTATTTAAGTGTTTATATTTTATTTATTCTTCCAATTCCTTTAAATCTTCCTCATACATGAGGAACTAATAAATACTATATAATAAATATACTTATATTTTATTATGTTCATATCATCTCCTAACTCCATATCCTATTTCATCAAATAGGAATCGAACATTTTGTTCATGTGTATGGCGGACTACAACCTCACGAACCAATATAGTTTGTTTTTCATTACCATCTCTCATAACTGGTCATAATGATGGAATTAAAGTTTTTATATGATTTTAATGACATATTTATCATTATAATATAATAATAAATCAATTATGTTCTTACTTTCCATGCACATTAAAATGATCTTGTCGTTCGTGCGTACGTGTGAACTATCACATCCACGAAGCAATGTGAATTGTTTTTATTAACCACGTAACTTGTATGATATATATATAAGTATATTTAAATGATTAATATGAAGTTAATTATATTATTATAATTCGGAAAAGATAAAATAATAATTACCTTATTCCAAAAATTATCAATGAAAAATGGAAGCGTTACTCATGTGTACGTACAACCTACTTTCACCATGATTATAACATTGTTTTTTTCATACAATAAATAAATGGTTTGATTTAAAATTATAATTGATGTATAAAATTTATTATTATTTCATTAATATTATTCTAAAGATAATGGACATATGACCACATGGACGATTGATATCAATTCAAGTTCGTTTTTGAATCAAATATCGAATATCAACAAAACATCTGATGTGAACTTAAATAAATAATTAATTGTTATAAAATTATAAATAAGTTATATAAAGGGAATAATAAACATGAAATTGTTTAAAAACAAGTATAAATTAACCTAAGATTATTATTTAAGAATATAAATAACATATGAGACAAGTTGGACTTGGGGTAAGGGACTTAGTCTCAATCTCCTTTAATTGAGGCATATTTTGATAATATATACCACCTTATTTTATTAGATGTGTATTTAACCCCTTTTAATTTTAATTTCGTTAAAAGGTTTTTTAAAGTAATATTTTTCTATTAATCATTTTACTAAATGAAAAAAAAATTAATGTACCCAGCAATAATGACTTTTCTGCCACAGTGACCATTGTTTGATATTTAGATTCCTCTATATTCCTTAATGTTTCTATAAGGAAAATAAATACCATATTCCATTTTAAGGTATTTTGGTACTCAAAATGGTTTTAATAATGATTGATTATGTCAATATCTTGAAATTATATCTTGTGATTGCAATATTGAAATGATATTTTTCCTTAATGCACGTTAATGTGTTATGATTATGTTATAGTTCTTGGACATTGCTTATGTATATGGGTGGTTCCAAAATTAACTAAGGGTGGGTAAGCCCGTGATAGCTCTCCAATGCATTGTTTAATGAGATGGAGTTAAATGATAAGATTTCTCCTAAGATATTTATGGAATATACTATAATGGGTATTCCAAATGTAACCATGAAAGTTTCTCCCTATGTAGCTGTGGAAGCTACATTGTAATTATGACATGGATTCCACAACTTTCCTTTATGATTTATGATTGCTAATATGTATTTTATGAATATTATGATTTCATTAGGTATTTTAAATAAATTTTGTTTTATGGATGAAAATTATTATTATTTAAATATTTTCATGATTTTAAAATACTCATGGATGAATGGGTTTGTTCATTATTTATATCCCATAATGAGATTTTTGTGCTCATCCCATTATTTTGAAATTTTTTCCATGTGGTATAAGTTTAGATAATTAAAAGTAATAATACAATATGAATGTTATGAAGAATTTTACCAATAAAATAAATTCATGTTTTATTTTAAAATGTTTTATATTTTAAAAAATATATAGCGATTGGGCTCCTATACTTTGTAATATTTGAGAAGCTATGTAATAGTTATGGCCTAAAACTCTAAAACTCAAAACCTAAAAAGATACTCAATTTGAATGAATGTAAATTCTTGACTTAACTCAATATTGTTTAATTATTAAGGCTGGGACCTTATATTTTTTATCAAATATCCATTTATATATCTTTAGGTGTTAGGATATTTTTAAAAGAATATATATAAATGATTTTTATTTTACGGTAAAAATGAAATGATATAACATTTCAATATTACCATGTTAATTTGACTAATATATGTTTATTCAAATTGGTTTTCCTTAGAGTAAATAGGTAAGTTGTTTTGGGATGACATCCATATGAAAACCACTTTCCAAATTAGAAGCCAGAGAGGGTTGGAATTGGAACTAAACAGTTTATTATAGTTATGGCGTAGTTGACTCGAGCTATAAATGGTGGTGGTATCGATCTATAAGATCATCTAGATCAACCACAGAGGAAGATTTAGTAGTGGATAATTTCATGAGGCAAAACCACCTATCATCATAGGATCATCTGACCCAATGCTAGCTGAAGGGTGGATTAAAACAATAGATAATATTTTTTATTTCATGGGGTGTTCAAATAATCAAAAGGATAGTCTTATTATTTACCATTTCAAAGATGAAGTCGATCAGTGGTGGTTGTTGCTTAAACATTTTAGGGACAGTGAGGAAATTGATTCTCTTGAGTGGTATGGATTCAAAAATATATTTGATGAGAAATATTTTCCTAAGTTGGTTTGACTTAGGATTGAAAAATAATTCATGGAATTGAGGAAATATGGGTATTCAATCACTACATATGAATAAAAATTCACTAGACTGGAAATTTATTCCCCAAATTTCATCCAAGATCTTGATAGTAAAATCAATCATTTTTACTCAATATTAAATCCAAATTATCTAAAGTAGTTGGCTTTTCATGAGTTCAAAAGTTATGAAAAACTTGTTCCATGTGCAGAGAAGGCGGAAATAAATTTTGTTGATGATCACGTGTTCTTTGATAAATAGAAGAGTAATAGTTCAATGTGGAAATTATAAGGAAATAATTCTTCAAAAAAGTATGATGGTAAGAAAATTAAGTTTAAAGTTTTTGAAAATTATGGTAAAAAGCACACTGGGGAATGCATGTTGAATTATGGTAAGTGCTTTCGATGTAGTAAAATGGGACATGAGGCTTGTAACTGCACTGAAAAATATAAAAGTAGTGTTAAGAAAAAATCTAATTTATAGTCAGTAAAAATTTTTAAATGTAACAATATCGGTCATTATACAAACAAGTGTCTGATGAAGAAGTTTAATGACGGGAAACGGCCATAATAAAAGAATAAAGGTGTGGTGAAATCATTTGAAACCACTTCATCTTATGTTGGTCCATCAAATAAAGTGGTATCAGGTATGTTTTTTATTTATTCATATTATGCCAATGTGTTGTTTGATTCAAGGTATATACATTCTTTCATTTCTGAGAAATTTTCTGGTAAATTAGAAATTCCACCTCAAGAAATGAATCCAGTTCTTATGGTAAAAACACCTGGGGGAAATTTTGAGTCAAAAGGAAATTATAATAATCTTTCTATCCTTATCAATGGAAATAATTTACCTAAAACCTTGTTGTTTTTTCTATAGTATAGTTTTATGCTTCTTGGGTATGGATTGGGTTTCTGTTTACCATCCTAATATTGAATTTAGAGCTAAAGAGGTTTCTTTTTATAAAGACTTTCAATTTTTGTACAATAATGAACCCTTACCATTAACAACATATCAGAAAGTAGAGAAAATATTAGAATATTGAAATTAATGTTACCTTACATATATTTTGGAAAACAAAGGAAATGTTCATATCAATGATTTTCCAGTGGTAAATGAATATCATGATATTTTTTCTGATGAGTTTATTGTAGGATCGAAATAATGATGTAGATGCTCAATATACAAGAGGGGGGTGAATTTTATACTTTAAAAATTCCTTTGAAACCTTTAAAGTTAGTTATGAATAACTATGTTTTCCTTAAGAAAAGGAAAGGGCTAAGTTTAACAAAGTTAAACTTAAGAAAATTCACAACACCTCTAATACCAAATAAAAACTTGGAAAGAGATTCCGAAAGTGGGTTCCGGAAATATGGTTCCAGAAATTGAAACTTAACAAAAGATTACAATATGATATTCTACCTTAAAGCGTATAGAATCTAAATGAAACAGAGTATGTGTAAGGAAGAATAAGAAAGTTATACTTTCCTTATAATACAAAATGCAGCGGAAATAAACAAGTAGTAAAACTACAAGTAACAAGATATAAGTCTTTTAACCCAAAGAAAAGGGTATCCAACAACCTTGGATAAAGGTCCCTTGATTTATACTTTCAAGAAAGTCTGTCTTACCCACACCAGGGTAAGCCCTCGATATGAAGATCGGAGTCTCTGTCTTTCTATCCCTGCAATACCTCAACTTCAAGGTAGTTGGCAACCTCTGTCTTCCTCAGCAAGGAAGCCCTCGAACTTCAAGGTATTCGGCACCTCTGTCTTCCTATCCCCGGAAGTCCTCGAATGTAATCACCAACATTCGGAGTCTCATGAAGCTTTGTGAGTTAATAAGAGCCTCTCTCTCTAGAAATCACTTCAACAGCATGTATGCACAAAAAACAAGTTGTTGTCCATCAGTTGTGAGCTATTTCAAATGAGATCCTATTTATAGGTAAGGTTGGCCTCCTTCCCAACGGTCATATTTTCCTTAAAAATCGGAGGGACCTGTACACGTGTCACTTAATCAACAGTTAGTTTATAACAAAATAGACGACAACATTTTATAACAAAGTAAGTGTAACAAGATGTACGACACTGTTTAAAATATAACTGAAAAGTTCGGAGTGAAGATTCAGAGTGAAAGTTCGGAGTGTAAATAAATTCAGAGTGTATAAAACAAAGATGATCATATTCTGTTTAATAGATGAATTTGGAATGATAATTCTTCGTCATAATTCTTAATGAGAATTAGTCATCAGAATTCATAATGAGAATTCCTCATCAGAATTTGTAATAAGAATTCATCATCAGAATTCGTAATGAGAATTCATCATCAGAATTCGTAATGAGAATTCATTATCAGAATTCTTAATGAGAATTCATCATCAGAATTCGTAATGAGAATTCATCATCAGTATTCGTAATGAGAATTCGTTGTCGAACTTCATAAGGATTCGCATCCTGAATCTGATGTAGAACTTAATTAGAGTTTGTATCTGGAGTTTGGAATGAAACTTTATTACAGTTCTCATCTGGATTTCAGAGTGAAACTGTATTATAGTTCTTGTCCAGAATTCGGATCCTAAAAACAGAATACTTCATATCAAAGTTTCAAACAATTCCGAGAATATAGAAATGAATCTGAATCTCATACATAAGAAAAATCTGGATGAAAATATGATAAGGATAATTTTTCTTACAAAAGCGATTTTCCTTATAAAAGCAATCTTTATTATAAAAGCGATTTTCCTTATAAAATCAATCTTTATTATAAAAGCAATTTTCCTAAAGATAAGGTGTTTGTGATTTTCAAAACAAGAAGGAATGGAAAATTCATAAGGAAAACCTTATTGACTTAACATTTATTGGTGTTATACCTGATCAAGAAGTTGAATTTACTATTTACTTAGTTCCTAATGCTAAGACAATTTCAAAACCCCCTAATCAAATGGCTCAAAATGAAATTTTGGAGTAGAAGAAGCTTGTAGGTCCACTAGGTCAAATACCCTGAGATGGGGGATGAATCAGGGTATGACAGATTAAAACAAGTGCAACTTTTAATCTTGTTTTGTTTTTATAAAAAACTCTCTTCTCTCTATTTCCCATAGAAAAGTATGAATAGAAATTAAAGTATGCATGATACACAACAATTTTACTTGGTTCACCCTCACTCATCTATGTCCAGGGATCATATAACAGCAATGTGATGATTAATCAAATCCACTAAAAGTACACTATTGTTTACAATGTTTGGAGTGGACTCATTATCCCTCCTGGTTAACAACAAATCACAATTCAAAATCTCATAGCTCTCTCAACTAAAGTTTGCTCGCTACTTCTTTAGAAGATCCACTCACAGTTTATAGAATTATAGGTCCTTTCATTATCACTAATAAATCCATTATCCACTATATGTATATGCTCTATTGATGTCCAAAATTCATCCATTGATGAATACCTCTTTACCACAAATGTACTGGGAAACTGAAAATATTTCATGCAACCCTTAATGCGTCTTGCGCACAACTTTAATAACTTCCACAAAATATTCCACTTTTTTTTGTCAAACACCCCATCTTTGAAATTTCAATCTTACACATAACTTGAATATTATGTCGAACTTCCTTATCTTGCACACAATTCAAATTCGTTCATGCAACTCCCTTTTCTGAAAATTCCTATGCGATTCAAAGCTCAAATTATCTCTAAGTGTTGATCTCCTTTCAATGAGAGGGGTCACGTATTGTTTATAGGTGTCGGAAAATCTTACATAGAAGATTAGACATGTCATGCAAGATCCTCCTCAAGTGTGAAAACCTCAATTTGACATCGTATTGGGCGTGCATGTTTCTTTCATACAAACTAATCTTTCATTCAAATTTCCAAATATTTCACACACATCATTCCTTTTCCATTTTTCGACATTTTGATCCCAAAACATGCCTTGTGCACATGTTTCAAAATAACCTTCAATATTTCATAAAATTCCTTTTTTGAAAAAATGTTTCTCCATTTTCCAATTTTGATGCCCAAAAATTTGTCAAACACTGGAAAATGGTTCCACCTTGTATCTATTCTTTTTTGAACCACCTTTAGATCATCCATTCCTTTATCATGGTTATTTTTCATCCTGGATTATCAAAAATATCTCTAAAACATGACAATTTACCATGGAAGCTAGATTTTTCAATAGACACAACCAACCCAAAATGCTTTAATATTACCTTGAGGGATTTTCTCCTAACAATATCCCCCTTTGGGTTTGTTTACAACTCATTCATAATCAGATATCAATTTGTAGCTTCATTTATATTCCACCATCATTCCCATCTTGTTACTCATATAGCGATCAAGGAATTACTCAATACATACTCTATGCCAACATGAGCAATGCTCAGCATGAGAAGCAAGAGTAGTAAGAAAAGTTCATCAGTGAGTCACTTCATTCCAAAAATCAATTATTAAAACTGAACAAATTATTTCAACACGACCCTTAGATCGTTTGATATGTAATCTTTGTTCGATCACTTCTATCATCATAAGATTTAATAACCCATATCTTTTTTCTTGAGTTATCTTCTTTTGGAATGCTTAAAGTTTTCTAAGCTAAGATCTGATTGTTTACTCATAACATCAAGAAATTATATTCATGTTACTCCCCCTATAATCTTCTCCACTTGTCTTGTTTAACTCCCCCTATTAGCTTCTCTCCCTTTAAAGAGTAACACTTTATCCCCCTTTTTAAATGAACCCAAAGGACACTTATTTGTGTTCTGAAACATTGGAAAGAACACAGATAAAAACATTAGGGAGAAACACACCATAACTCGAGAAGAGGGGAAATCCCACAACCACATTTTTTCAAGTGTAGGGAGTCGACTGAACTCCCAAATCCAGTCAACGGATCTCAAATTCTTTGTTGGGTAAGGAATTTATCAGAATATTTTCAACCTATAACTCTGTAGGCACATACTCCAACTTCACGAGCCCTTTATCCATATTCTCCTTGATAAAATGATATTTTATTTCAATGTGTATTGTCCTTGAGTGATGGACTAAATTTTTTCTAAGATTGATAGGGAATGAATTATTACAATTTATTCTAATCAGATACTTCACTTCAACCCCCATGACATAAATCTACTACTTCATCTACAATAACTAAGTGCATACTTGAGTTTCCACAATATACTAAGCTTTTGCGGTGCTCAACGAAATGCAATCTTGTTTCGTGCTCATCCAAGAAATACACAATCGACCAAGACAGAATGCACCACCTGCTGTTGACCATATATCATCTACTAATCCAACCCAATCTGTATTTGTATATCCCAATAACTCCTTTTGATATTTTTCATTATACATCAAACCAAAATCCATTGGTTCCATTATATACCGAATTATTTTATTCACTTATATCATTTGGATTTATTTGGGATTAGTTTGATACCATGCTTCTTGTAATGTGGAAAATAAAAAGTTAGGACTTGTCATTGTCAAGTACAACAGACTTCTGATTATTTTTCATTACTCTATGATATTAACCACCTTGCATTCATCATCCCATTATAGTTCCATACAGGTATCCATCGGAGTCTTCATCTCCTTGGAATTTTCCATTCTAAACCTTCTCAAAACCTCCTTGACATATTTAGATTGAGAAATGAATATCCCATTCCTTACTTGTGTTTCCTATAAACCAATAAAAACATCATATCACCAATCATTGAAATTTTAAACTTATTTATCTTGAATTTAGAAAACTGTTTGCAGTGTGCTTCATCTGATCCATCAAAGATTATGTCATCGACATATACCAGCACCATCATCCTTTGATTACTGTCATTATTCACATATAGATCATAATCAACTCCACCATGCTAAAATCAAATCTTCTTCAAATACTGATAAATTCTTGAATACTATTCCCTTGGTTCTTTCTTCAACCCATAGAGCGCCTTCTTCGGCCGACCAACTTTGTGCTCATCATCATGAATAAGAATACCATATGACTGCTCAATATAAAATTCTTCTTCCAGAACCCCATTCATAAATTTTTACTTCACATCCACCTAGAAAACTTTGAATTTCCTTTTTCACTATTATGTCCAAGAATAATCAGATTGTATTCAGCCTTGCAATAGGTGAAAATGTCTCATCAACATCAAAACCCTATATCTAGGAGTAACCTTTTCACAACAGCTGTTCTTTTTTCGATTCATTGCGCTATCTTCATTAATCTTATTAAAAAAGACCCATTTAGTCCCAAATACATTCTAATCTATTGGGCTCAAAAGAATCTCCCACATCTTATTCTTCTCAATCTGTTCTAGCTCATATTTTATTGCTTGAAACCAATTCTCATCTCCAACTACATCAGCAAAACATTTATGCTCTACCTGAGATAAGAAATATGTCTGATACAATGACTTCATTATTCTTGTTTGAATAGGTTCTATCTAATTAGTAATGATATATTTTTTTCAATTTAATCTCAACTCTTTGGCTTCTTCGTAGATAGAGACTTGACTTCTTCTTGGTCATCATCAGTGACTTCTTCTTAATCAGTACCTACCACTTCTGCTCCCCCTATGTTGCTTTACTATTCATCACTTTAATCAGGAAAATTTTCACTATATTGTTGAATATTCTCTTTATTTTCCACTTCAATTACATAATTTCCCTCAACTACTTTTCCCATCCTATTATTAAAGCATTTATATGCCTTTCCTTTTCATGAGTATCCTAGGAATATCCCCACATCTCCATGTGACTCAAATTTTATGTTCTTTTATTTTTTGAGTATAAATCACTTACATAACAATATTCTAATGTATTTTAATGTTGGTTTATTTCCATAACACATTACATATGGAGTCTTTCCTTCTTTATAGAACAACAGAGCCCTATTAGAAATGTATACTGATGTCATGACTACTTTCTTCCAAAATTTCTCTAGCAGTTCTTTTTCAAAAATCATTTTTTGTCCATGTTGTTAATGATATGATTTCTCCTCTCAACCACTCTATTATATTAAGGAGTTATTACTAAAGAAACATGATGTTTATCACATGTTTTTTAAGATATTCCTCCACTTAAATGTTTTTGAATTTTTTACCATTTCCTGTATGAAGCTTCATAATTTTTTGTCCAATAATCCTTTCAGATTACCTCTAATACTGTTTTATGAAACTGAACACATCATACTTATATTAAATGAAAAATACCCATGACATTCTTCTATAATGATTAATTAATATAATGTAATATCTTTTTCCATAAATGTCTCTTGGTAAGATAGGTTCACATACATTAGCATGCACCAATTCATGAACTCTTATTATCTTCTATACTTTGCCTTGTACTTCTTTCTGATGATCTTCCCTTATTGACATGCATTTCACATATGAGTATGATAACGTGATATCTTAGGGAGGTCTCTAGATTTATAGCACTTTAACAAATCTTCCAGGGAGGGTTGGCATAGATGACCAAGTTGTTTATGCCACAAAATTTCCTCTATGAAAAAATGGAACATATCTTCTTCCCCACTTACAATGTATAGATTTCCCTTTGTCCTTTTTCCCTATAAAACAAATGCACCGTCTATTCCTTTGAAAATACAAATCTTCTTAATAAATATCATATAATGCCCTGAGTCACATAGTTGATTGATGCTAAGTAAGTTGTGACTGACACCTTATACTACTAAGACATCTGCATTTCTCATTTATTTTCCCACAAACCTGGCCTTCCCCAAACTAATGATCTTCATGCCTTCATCATTTAAAAATTTTACGACTCCTTATTTTATCATAATTTATGCATGTAACAATATCCTTATTCCATGTCATGTGGTATGTGAAAAAATAGTGAAGGATCCACAAACCAGAGCGATCTAATGCTTTAAGGTCAATTTCAGATTCCACTTTCTTCTCATCTCTCTTCTTCTTAATCCATGTTTTTGAATTCTTACTCAGTATAGATTTACAAAATTGATCTTCTTCATAATGTTATGGAATAGCATCATCCTACAAATCTAAAAATATATTTTTTTTTAACTCACTTATTGATTCTTTTATTTTATAATTGTGACTACTTTGATTATTTTTTGGCACATTCCTATGAATGGTTATTATACCGTATCGAGCCATGTTCCAAAATCCAACACACAAAAAATCAATTTCCCTTGAAATATATTCTATTGTATTGAGATCTGTTTAGCTGCCACTGTTGTTCTTGTGCCCTACGATCTCTTCTGGTTATGGAACACACATTTTGTGAATGTCCCATATTTCTATAGTAATAACAACTGATGTAAGGTGTATTTCTATGTGTTACTCCTACATTGATAGTTGTCCCTTGGGTTCTTTGAATCTATATATTCTGCTTCATACCAAAATCAAATTTCGATATCAAAGTGTGTGCTTATGGTCTTACTTCAACCATGACTTATTTCTAATTTTTATCAAGACCCATATCATCTTTATCACTTATATTTGACTATTGATTTCATTCTACTGGACCTCTATGCACCATTTCTAATTTTTCCATATTTTGAATGATTTTCCTTCCCGATGTCACATTGGGGGTCAATTTTTTTTCTTGATGCTTGATTTTTCATTGTAGACCGATGACTTCTTCTTCTTATTCAAGTTCATAAATGTGTTTTATTTGATCATTCACCGTGTTATTAAAATAATCAATCTCCCTTCTCTGTTCTTCAACGTTGATTCGGTGCCCAAAAACTATTTTTGACTCCATTTCCAATGAGGACTTTAGATTCTATATTTATCCCATTAACTTTGAATCCTCTTCATATTTTTGTTTCATGTATAGTTTGGTATCACGAACCACTTTGTTGGCTTTTGTCATTTTTTTTATCCAAACATCTATCTCCTAAAGATTTTTTTCTAATTCATCTTCAATATCAACTCTTCCTTCAACATCTTCTTTATTAACATCAGTTTCTTCTTTTTCTTGAGTACTACTAACAAATTTTTCTATATAGTTTTCTCCATCATCTCTATAGTTCTCTATCTCTTCAACCTTTTCAACCACTGATTCATCTGAACTATCAAATTATTGTTAAATAATAATATTTTTTTTGAAGAAATTTCTATTAAAAATTTTCTTTCTGTTCAAATAAGATGAAGACATATTTATTGGTATTTTTACTACATTATCATCATCTTCTGGGAACATCTTGCGGTACCTGGCGGTAAGATGACCAACCATTCCACATCTAATGTAATCAAGTGGAAGTTTCCCCTTGAACTTTACTTTTCTTCTTTTTAGATTTAATGAAAGGAATGACATTACCTCATCAGTCTCTTCTTCTTACAAAGAATATTTAATACTGAGATTTTTTATGTCCATGAATTCCACCTCTTTAGATTTCCCCTTTTCCATAGCATTGTTATTGTCATTTCTCATTTCATATGCTAAAAGGGTATAATGCAAGTTATCTAGTGTCAACTCTTTCAGATTTTTTTCTTCCAATACTGAAACTTTTAGATTGAACCAAGGTGGAAGTTTCTTCAAGATATGCTTCACAATATGTATATCTTCAATTACTTCTCCAAAACCTTTCATGTATTCCACTAAAACATTTAACATGTCAAATAATGAATAAACAGACTCATTTGGGTTTATTCTCATAACTTCATACTTATTACATAGAACCTACAAATTTTCCTCTCTGACCTTTGAATCATCTACATATATATTCAACAGCTTTTCCCACAAGTAATGAAAGGTTTCACCTGACATCACCTTCGTATAAATTTCATTGGGATAGGAATCCCCCTAAAGCATTTATTCTTTTGGTGTCAGCATACAATTCCCTTCTTTCATCTTTAAGTAAAGAGCCACTATTGATATTAGTTGAAATACCACGCATCACTATTGTAAATACATCCATTCCTAAGGACCAGATGTAGTGTTGCAACTAATTATTATATAATAGAAAATTATTCCCGTTGAAGATTGGAATCCATTTGTGATTGATGATCTCCATTGAGAGAGAAACACTAATATTAACCTTTCACTATAATACTAATTGTAAGGTCCACTAGGTCAAATACCCTAGGAGGGGGGTGAATTAGGGTATGATAGATTAAAACAACTTCCCCTTTTGATGTTGTTTCATTGTTAAACAAAAATATCTTCTCTCTCTTTTCCATAGAAAATTATGAATAGAAATTAAAGCATTCATGAGACACAACATTTTTACTTGGTTCACCACCACAAGGATATTTCCAAGGATCATACAATGAAAACGTGCTAATATACCAAATACACTAAAAATGGACTATTGTTTGAAATGTTCAGAGTGGACTCATTGTCCCTCCTAGTTTACAACCAACCACAATTTGAAAGCACACTTCTCTCTCAACTGAAGTGTGCTCATTGCTTCTTCAGAAGATCTAATCACCGTTTATAGAATTGTAGGTCCATTAATTATCTCAAATGAATGCATCCTCCACTGTAGATAGATTCTCTATTAATTTCCCGCTTTCATCCACTGATGAATACCTCTTTACCACAGATTTTCTGGGAAATTGAAAATCTTTCATGCAACCCTTACTGCATCTTTCATGCAACATTAATGACTTGCGTGCAAGATTTCACTTTTTCATGAAACAACCCTTGCATGTAACTTCAGTCTTAAACACTACTTCAATATTACACCCAACTTCCTTATCTTATGTGTAATTCAAATTCTTTTGTGCAACTCCCTTTTCTTGAAATTAATACGTGATTTAGATCTTGAATTATCTCTAAGTGTTGAGATCCTTCAAATGATGGGGTACCCTCTTATTTATAGGCATTGTCGAACCCTGCATGGAAGATTCTATGTCATGCAAGATCCTTCTAGAGTACACAAAACCTCATTTAACATCACATTGGGTGTTCAAGTTTCTTTCTAGTAACTTATTCTTTCATGCACATTTCCAAATATTTCGTGCACATCATGCCTTTACCATTTTTTGATGTTCCGATCCTAAAATATTCTTGGTACACAAGCTTCCAAACCACCATCAATATTGTGGGAAACATCCTTTTCCAAAAAACATCTTTCTCTATTTTCTAATTTTGAGGTCCAAAAATCATAAAAACACTGGAAAATGGTGCCACATTATATTTTTTTCTTTTTCTACAACCTCTATATCTTTTATTCCTTTCTCATGGTTCTTTGTCACCATGGATTTCAAAAAATATCTTTGGAACTCGGAAATTCACCATGGAATCCTGCTTTGTCAACAGACACAACCAACCCAAAAATGCTTCAACGTTACCTTGAGGGATTTTTTCCCAATAGAAGAAATTGTAGGATTTATTAGATAAAGGTTTCATTCAACCTAGTACATATCCATGGGGTTCTCCTCTCTTGTTTGTTAAAAATAATGATTATTAAATTATACTTTTCATTGATTATAGATTTCTGAATAACACCGCTGTTAATAATAAGTATCCATTGCCACATATTGAGGATTTATTTGATCATATATAGGGAGAAAAATATTTTTCTAAGGATGACTTGAGTTCGAGGTAACATCAATTAAAAGTAAAGGAAGAATACTTTCCGAAGACTATCTTTTATACTAGATATGGCCATTATAAATTTTAATTTAAGTCGTTTGGATTAACTAAATCACCTATTGTATTCTTGGATCTTATGAATATAATATTCCTTGATTTCTTGGATAAGTTTTTGGTTGAGTTTATTGATGACATTTTGGTCTATTCTAAAAGTAAACATGAGCATGAAATTTATCTACTGGTTATTATGAAAACCTTAAAAGGAAAGAAATTGAATGGAAAATTCAAAAAGAGGGAATTTTGGTTGCAAAAAATTTCTTTCCTTCTCACATTGTTTCTAAATATGGAATACATTTTGATCCATATAAAATGAAAGATTTTGAATAATATTCAAGACCTACAAATATAACTTAGATTTATAATTTCCTTGGTTTATCATGCTATTACTAGAGGTTTGTTGAAAATTTTGCATGGTTATCAAGCCTGATGAAAAGTTACCTAAAAAATATTTGAAGTTCATGTTGAAAAAATAATGTGATGATTATTTTTAATAATGGAAAATAATATTTGTAAATTCAATAGTTGTAGATATGCCTTCCAAAAATTTGAATTTGTTACCTATAGTGATGCTTCTTTAAAAGGACTTGGTTGTGTCTTAATGCAAAATAATCAGGTAATTGATTATGATTCATGTCACATGAAACTTCATGAGTTAAATTACCCTGCAAATAATTTAAAATTAGATTCTATTTTTTTCTTTAAAAATTTGAAGGCATCATCTGTATGGAGTAAAATTTGAAATATATACTAACCAAAAAAGATGGAATATATATTCACTCATAATTAATTGAACATGACACAAAAAATATGGTTGGAACTAATCAGGGATTATGATTGCATGATTCAATATTATCCTAGAAAAGAAACTAAGGTGGCTGATTCTTTGAGTTAGAAAAATAATTCCACATTAACCATGTTGCATTTAGAACATGATACTTTGGTAAATGATTTGATGAACTTTGTCTTGGAAGTTTTTGGTGTAAGAAATTACTTTATTTTTTTAGGTTTCAGATCAATATTCATTATCAAACATAATTAAGAAATCATATAAGGAAGATAGTGAATTAAAGAAAATGTTATAATTTGTTTATAAGGGTAAGTTTCTTGAATTTGAATTTAATAAAGATTTTGTTTTTATATTTTAGAAGAGATTATGTGTGCCTTGTGATTCACAGTTAAAGAAATAGGTATTATGTGAAGCACATAATTCTCTATTTCTAGTTCATCCTGGAAGTACTAATATGTACAGATACCTCCAGATGTATTACTTGTGGGATGGAATGAAAAGATATATTATGGACTTTACTTTGAAGTGTTTGACTTTTCAGTAGGTTAAAGTAGAGTGACAGTTTCCAAAGTGGATGATTCAGCCTTTTTCAGTACTATAGTGGAAATGGGAACATATATCCATGGATTTTTTAGTAGTATTACCAAAGTCTTCTTGAGGTAACAATGTGATTTGGGTTATTGTGGATAGATTGACTAAATATTCTCATTTTCTTCCTATTCAAGATAAATTGTCTCTAGATCAACTTTCTTGGTTGTGTCTTAAATAGATAGTCAAGCTACATGGAGTTACTATCTCCATTGTATCTAATCCTGATCTCATGTTTACTTCAAAAAGTTGGAAATTAAATCATTAGTCGATGGGTACTAAATTAAATTTTCGTACAGTTTTTCATCCACAATCAAACAGGAAGACAGAACGAATAATTAAAACCTTAGAGGATATGTTACGTGCTTGTTCAATGGATTACCAAAGAAGCTGGGATCAACATCTTTCATTTCTTGATTTTTCTTATAATAATAGTTTTAATTATAGTATATATATGGAACCATTTGAGGAATTATATGGAAAGGGGTGTCGAACTCCTTTTGGGGGGATGATGTCGTAGAAAGGAATCTGATGAGACTAGAGTTGGTAGAAGAGATGGTATAAAAAGTATGTCTAATTTGGATACACATGACTGTAGCTCTGAGAATGAAGAAAATCTATGTGCATTACCAGAGGATGGATCTTTCATTTTTTGTAGGTGATCATTTCTTTCTGAAAGTTTCTCCATGGAGAAGTGTGATTCATTTTGGTATAAAGGGAAGCTAATCCCACTGTTCATTAGACCCTATGAAATCCTATAGAAATTTCGATCAGATTCCTATAGAGTAGATTTACCTCTAATTTTATCCCAGGTACATAATGTTTTTAATGTTTCAATTTTAAGAAAGTATATTCCGGATCCATCTCATGTTTTGAGTGTAAAAGTTGTACAGTAGGAAGAGAATCTTTCTTATGAAGAACAACTAGTCTAGACTCTCAACTACAAAGAGAAAGTGTCGTGGAATAAGGTGATCCATAGGGTTAAGGTTTTGTGTAAAAACTATATGGTTGAAGAACAAACATGTGCGTCTAAAAATTATATGAGGGATAAATGACCCCACTTATTTGATAAGTAAATAAAATTAATAAGACGTAATTTCTAAAATGGGTGAAGGATATAACATCCCAGGTAATTATAGAATAATACTTTTTCATATCTATTAATATTTATGAATGAGATATTAATTCTAATTTAAAGGGGATTCTATGTCTAATAGAATACCCAACATACAACAATGGGTTTCTCTGAAATCTTATGTTGTGCACAAGACTAAGTTATACCAAAAAATAATATATTGTTAATATTATTATTTTAAGTGGGAGTTATCGCATAGTCATTGTATTGTGGGAATGAAAAAAATTAGCTATATTATGTTTACACATGTTTATTAAATTTTTTTACTTTATTCTAATAAATTCATTGTGCTTAAAATAAAATTAAGTCCAATTTTAAGCATAAAACCCTCTAATATTTTTAAAATGTAGTTTTACCGCCTATTGGTAGTGAACCCTATTTAATTTTAAATTTTGACAGTTTTAAAATTTTTATATGAGAAATGAAACTTTTCATTTGGATTTGAGACATCAAAATTTAATTTTGTTGATATTTTGTAATTTTACTAATAATATTCATTTTTTAATAAATAGTGAAAAATTCTGCATTTTAATTCAGAACTGCTTTTTTGTATAATTTCATTATATAGATAGGTTATCATGTTAATTGGTATTAATTTATAACTAAATAATGTTTTTATAATTTAATAAAATATAGGTCATTGGAATCAATTTCACATTGAAATTGTATATAAAAACTTTTTGAACTTTTGAATGTTTTAACTTCAAAAGCTTGTTTTGTCGATCCCTCAAAGGATTTTACTTCAAATTAATTCAACCACTTATGTGAATTTAATTTTCAAAAATATACGTACATGTTTGTAGTTGGTATAAAAAATTTGATCTAATAGGATCAAAATAATTTTTGGGAATAGTAAATTTAGTATTTTATTTACCACGGTTAAAGGTAAATAGGGTAATTAAAGGTAAAATTCATATTATAAAATTATAAAATTATAAAATAACCCTAAAACTTGTCCTAAACATATTGGATGAGTTGTTTTACAAAATTAATCTCCTTTGTCTTAAATTTGGTCCTTTGGAAGCAACTTGGGTAGGATTATGATATTTATAACATTTAATTTAAATTAAAGGCAAATATGCCATAAATATGTCTCTCCATACTAAAAAAATTTTAATATGGTGTCCTATAATTGATATCTTATACAATTAATAATCCATTAAAATATTAAATTATTTAATATATCATGGTAATTTATTTATATTTTTTATGAAATAAATAATTAAATTAAATAGTGACATAATAATGATGTATTAATTTATTTGTTAAGGAAAAATAAAATAAATGATATTTATAATATTAAAATAAATATAATTTGAAATATTTGATTTCATCCACATATTATTTTAATGAATATGATATTTTAGGATTGAGTTAATTTTGTTTTTTCTAAGGATTCATGTTTTTTTTGTTTTTTTTTAAATGTCAAGTAATGAATAGTGTCAAAATTGACATAATTCATAACTTAAATTAGAAAATATCTAATTAAATGATATAAAATTTATAAAAAACAATATTAGACCAATAAGTTTATATAACTCTACAAATTTCATTAATGACCCATTAATTGGTCATTTTTCATGATTTGGTCATAATTTTAACTCTCAAAGTATAAATTACTTGATAAATTGGTAAGAGTTAAAAAGGTTAAAACAAAAAAAAATAAGGATTAATAATTATAGAAAACTTGTATAACTATAATTTGGTGATTTTATTTTGACCCATATGCATCCTATTTTCGAACTAAATCATCTTGTACCCATTTGGAATCAAAATGTAATTTATATTAAGTTAATACTTTTAATAATTTCAAGGGTGCCTCTCCCTTCTCCTATAAAAAGGTAGTAATTCCTCTCTATTAATTGCACTTAAAAACACATTTTTTGTCCAATATCTTCCCAAATAACTTCCTATAATCTTTCCCCACATTATTTATTCATAACACCCTTCTTATGGGTGTTAATATGTTAATAAAGGTGATCATCCGAAGGAAATGCAATGTTTTTGTTTAAGTGTTTCATTTTTATTTCTTCTTACACTTCCTTTAAATATTATTCATCCATGAGGAAATAATATATCCATTATCCTAAATATACTGAGAATTTATTATGTTAATATCATCACCCAAATCCATCCTCAATTTCATCAAATGGGAAATGTACATTTTGTTCGTGTGTACGGTGGACTACTACATCGCAAACCGATATAGTTCATTTTTCATTACCATCTCTAAAGACTAGACATAATGATGGAATTAATGTTTTTATATTAATTTAATTAAATATTTATCATTATAATATAATAATATAACAAGTATGATATTAATTTCTATTCACATAAAAATAATAATGTCATTAGTGTGTACGTGTGAACTACCACCTCCATGAAG
Organism: Viscum album; assembly: GCA_963277665.1. Lineage (NCBI taxonomy): Eukaryota > Viridiplantae > Streptophyta > Magnoliopsida > Santalales > Viscaceae > Viscum > Viscum album. The sequence goes on along the minus strand of OY728142.1, from coordinate 267,667,240 downwards.
TGATGTGAATTGTTTTTATTCACCATATCACTTGTATGATATATATATATATAAGTATATTTATATGATTATTATTATTTTAATTATATTATTATCATTCTAGAAATATTAAATAATAATTTCCGTATTTCCATAAGGATCAATGTTAAATGGAAACGTTACTCATGCGTACGTACGGCCTACATCTCCATGATTATAACATTTTGAATTTTTCATACCTCAAATAAATGGTTTGATTTAAAATTATAATTTAGATACAAAATTGATAATAATTTCATTAATATTATTCTAGAGATAATGGACTTATTACCAGAAGGACTATAACATCAAGCCAAGTTTGTTTTCGACTCAAATACCGAATATCAACAAAACATTTGATGTGAACTTAAATAGTTAAGTAATTGTTATAAAATTTTAAATAAGTTATATAAATGGAATATTAAACATGAAAAAGGTTCCCAAAAAAGTATAAATTAACATAAGTTTATTATTCATGAATATAGAGAATGTACGAGAAAATTCAGACTTGAGGTAAGGGACTTCGTCTCAATCTCCTTTCATTAAGGAAAATTTTAATAATATACACCACCTTATTTTATACAGTGTATAATTAACCCCTTTTGCTTTTAATTTCATCCAAAAAATTTAGAAAGTAATATTTTTCAATGATTTGTTTTACTAAATTAAAAAAAAGGAATATTTTTTTAACGTACACGGTGAGAATGACTTTTCTGTCGCCGTGACCATTATTTGATATTTGGATTCCTCTATAAGAATTAATGTTTTTAAAGGGAAAATAAATACCATATTCAATTTTTAAGTATTTGTATATTTAAAATAGTTCTGTTAAAGGATTTATTATGTTAATATCTTGACATTATACCTTGTTATTTCAATGTGGATATGTTATTTTTCCTTTATGCTTGTTAATGTGTTATGATTATGTTATGGTTCTTCGGAATTTCTTATGTATACAAGTTGTTCTAAAATAAACCAAGTTTGGGTGAGCTCATGATATCTCTCTAATGAATTGGGTAATGATATGAAGTTAAATTATAAGGTTTCTCTAAGATATTTAGTGAATGTACTATGATGTGTTTTCCAAATGTAACCATGAAGGTTATTCCCTATATAGTTGTGAAAGATATAATGTAAGTATGACATGGATGCAAGAAGTTTTCTTTTATGATTTATGATTACTAAGAAGTTTTTCAATAATATTAGTATTTCATGAGGTATACTAAAGAACTTATATTGTATGGGTGAAAAGTATGATTTTGTGAAAAAAAATTAATGAGTTTAAAATATTCAGGGAAAAATGGTTTCATTTCTTATTTATAACCATTATTAAGATTTTTGTGATCATCACAAGTTTTTGAAATTTTTTCCTTATAGAATAAGGGTGGTTAATAGAAATAAAGAAGACAAGATAAATTTTATGAAGACTTTTATCAAGAAAAATACTTCATGTTTTATTTTAAAATGTTTTAGATCATGAAAAAATGGATAGTGAGTAGACTTGTCTACTTTGTAATATTTGTGATGTTATTTAACAGTTATGGCCTAATTCATTAAATATATAAACCTAAAAATATCCTCAATGTGAATGAATTTAAATTCTTTAATTAACTCAATGTTATGTAATGTTTAAGGCTATGGACTTATACTTCCACAATACTTGTGTCTCTAGAATATTTTCTTCTTCTATGGGGCTTTGTGGAATGTGATCATGTAACAACTCTTGTATGCCTTGATCCTCAACTTAAATAATTTTTATCTCACTACCACAATATATTTTGGATATTTTCTCCCTCTCAAGTAATATGTCATTTATTTCCACTATAACACTTTTGTTTGAGGGTTCATATAGGTAATATCCCCTTGTTTCCTTAGGTATCCTATAAAGGTACACTTTGTGCCTCGAGGTGAAAGTTTATTACCTAAAGAGGCCTTAACAAACACTTCCCTTACCCACACATGTAAATTCAATAACATGGTTTTTCATCCACTCCAAAATTCATATGGAATATCATTTATCAATTTATTTGGTACTTGGTTTAGCATGTTTGATGTTGTTTGTAACGCATATCCCCAAAATAATAATGGAAGACTCACATGACTCATCATTGATCTCATCATGTCTAACAAGGTGAAGTTCATCCTTTATATTACACTATTCCACTGAGGAATTTAAGGAGTGAGTTGAAATAGGATCCCAAACTCCCATATATAATCAATGAATTCATGATTAAGATATTCTTCACCACGGTCTGAGCATACTTTTTTAATCTTCCTACCAAGCTGGTTATCAAATTCATTCTTGTTTTCCTTTATTTTATCTATAAAATCTTACTTATACCTCAATAACTTAATATATCCATATATACTAAAATAATCGGTGAAAGTTATAAAGTATGATTACCTACCCCTTCCTTCAATAGGAAAGGATACTCACAAAACGGTATGAACTAATTAAAAAATCTATTTATCCCTTTCATTTATCCCAGTAAATGGGGATTTATACATTTTTCCTTATAAACATGACTGACATACACCAAGTGTTTTTAGTTGTAAAGAATCTAAATATCTATCTTAATGTAATTTTTCAATTTTTTTTCATTTAAAAGTCCTATCTAGTGATATCAAAGTTGGGTGTGTTATGGGTCATGTGATGTAACATTGTTATCAATTTCCATTACCTGGTTCATGTAATCTAACACATAAAGACCATTATATAAATTTTCCTTACCATAAAAATGATATATTTATAAAATAATCAACATTTATTTCCAAATTTTAAAATGAATCCATCTATATCTAGTCTGGATATATAAATAATGTTTTTGGTGACTGAAGGAAAATAATAGAAACTCTTTAAAATAAAGATCATTTTGGTTGGAAATATGGGGTGGTAGTCCCTGATAGCTATAACAACAAGTTTAGATTTTTTGGCTGCTTATATATCTAGCTCTCCTCGATAAATGTTTCTTAATCTACATGGTTCATGTATTTTAATACATATATGATCACCACAGGATATATCTTATACCCAATTTTTAGAAATAGATAAATTACTGTCGATAAAAAATGCACCTGAAGCTGCCCCTTGCTTCTTTAGTTGGGTGGAATTTTTCATCTAATATCATTTCATTCCACATGAGAAACTGACAGTGTCATGTTCCATTTCTTCCCATTTGATCTTATTCTTCTTGGATGGGCGTGAAGAAGCTTTGGTCTTAAAGTTATTTTCTTTCCATTTTCATTTTTTAACCTTAAGGATATAATGATTTTTATGCTTCATATATTTATCTACTTAAAAAATATGGATAAGTAGATGTGGAAAAGACTTCTCAATGTTGTTCATATTAAAATTCACAAGAAAACTGGAGAAGCTCAGAGGGAGTGATTCTAGAATAAGATCAGCGCCCAGTTCTTCAGGGAGTTTACCCCTAGAACCTATAGGAACTTAATATAGCCAATGATCTTGAATATGCAAGGAACATCTAGGGAACCCTCTCCAGTATTACTCTGATAGAGTGCCTTGTAAATCTCAAACCATTTCTATCTATCTCTCTCTTGGTAAATACCACTGAGGTTCTCAATAATGTTATATGCATCCATATTTTCATGAGAATTCATTTGTTCACTATAAAAAGAAGAAATCATAAAACATTGAACATAGACCATGTAGTTCATAAATTTTTCATAGACTATGAACTCTTCATCACTCACCTCCTGAGTAGATGGATTGGGTATTGAGGATTCTAGCACATAAGATTTTGGTTCATGGCGTAGAACAACCCGAAGGCGTTTAAACCACTCATGGAAGTTACTGCGAGTGAGGAGATTTTCTTTATCCAATATTGATTATAGGGATAGTGATATTGTCATTTTATTCTATAATTAAAAGATAAAATTATTATTACTTTTCTTGATTAGGTTTTCTTTAGAAATAATAAATTAATTGATTTTATTAAATATCCCACTATTTTATCAAGTCCTGATAGCCCTTACCATTGATCTTGGATTTTCTAGTTTCTAGAATATTCTAGTAGCAAGGATCCATATTCCTCTATGAATAAACCCAATAATGGTTGGTTAATCTATTTTGAAGGTATTTAGTAGGAAATTCTTTTCCAACTGTGGGATTGTAGCTCCGTGATCTGTTGATTGGACTCCCCAATCTAGGAATCCTGACATGGATTCTACCAAGACTTGCCTCTAAATTACACAAATTCTAGTAAGGGCTACTCCTATTGATGTAAAATGGTTGATCCAACCTAAAACCTTCATAATAAATCCCCTTATAAAATTATGTTTCCCCACATGTGTTGGTCAAACACATATTTCTATTGAGTTTTTTTATTAATCTTGTAATGGAAGGCTTGGTCTAAATTAATATTATATTGAGAGATTTTATTTTATTATGAATAAATTTTTATACTTTTTATCCTTTAAATCTCTTTGATAGATTTAAGTGGATGTTTACTTAATTAATTATGCATGTTTGGTTAAAAAAATTATGCATAATCAATTTTATTTAAATTCCATATTTTTATATTAATTAATTCTTTTTTTAATCTCATTATTGAATCAATAAATATACTTTTAATTCAACAGATAGATAATTAATTAATTAATTAAATGACCTGATAATGAGCTTATCTGATGGTTGATTTAATGAGTTGACATTAAATCAACCTATTACCTAGGGGAAATAACTCCTTCTATTAGACATAGCATGATATACAGCATTCCACATGTCGACCTATGTATCACTAAGTTGGCGTCATTGTAGTACCATATTGAACCATCTCCACGCACCTTGAGATGCACCATTAGTTATAAATATTTATTACTCACACATAGGTGAGGGGAACAAAATGATTGGTTACAGGGAATTATATAAATATCCTTGGACACATGGGTCCTACATAATAATGGATGGAGGGATGACATAGATGCCATCTTTTAATTTAATAATAAATCATTTTAAAACCATGTAATAAATTTAATTAAATAAATTACATCACATACATCGGTCATGTTCATGCTCATGATCGGTCATACATGCAACAAATATGAAAAAAGTATCTCGATACCATTCATTAAATTATTTTTGTTATTAATAAGATGAATATTCTAGTATTAATTAATTAATTAATTAATTCTTATTCATCTTAATGATCATCAGAACATAATTGGAGATACCCATCAATTTGGAATTCATATAAAATAAATAGAAGAACCATTAATTATATATTTATTATAGTAAATTAATTAATCATTTAAAATTATTTTAAAACCATTATTAAATTTTCGAACACACAATGGTGTGAAAATCAATAAAATAAGGTTTTAATGCTAATTTTTTTCAAATTTAATGAAATTTTAATTTTTTACATTAATAGGAGACTATATGGTTTGTGCATCCAGCTACATGACATGTACCTAAATTGTCTTATATCCAAGTCATTCACCTAGGGATTCAGTGTGTTACCTCGACCAGACTACATGGTGTCTACATGCTAGTTACACACCCTGTATCCAGTTTCTGCATGTTAGGTAGGCTTTATCAACATGCAGTGTGAAATAAAATAACTATATGTTTTTAATTACTTGGAATGTCAAGACACAATGCACATGGGTATACGGTGTGTGCTCCAGCCTCACATTGTGTAACCCAGTTTTACAGGTCAATGATTTGGAACTTCTCGATGAAATCTTATATCTCTCTTATTTTCTTCTTAAATATCATAGAAAATGAAACACCAAAAGAATCATGATTAATATTCCTATAACATGTTAATTAAAATAAAATTAAATAATTAATAACATGAAATAAAAATATAACCATGATTACGAATATATCAATAATCAAATAAATAATTATAAATTTAAATGTGACTGCTCTGATGCCACTTATTAGTTCCAAGCATAGTAGAATAGTTTCAGTGGAGAGTGATTTATTAAAATTTATTTTAATAATAATTTCTTTAAACCAAGAGATAGGATATTTCATGTCCAATTTATAATTTATTTATTTATTATCTAAAGAAATAAATAATTGGGCTTAGGAACTTTCTTCATTAATGATTTCTTATCATCTGAAATAACCCTTATAGATTGCCTTCATTGATATTTTGAGTATCCAAGGGTAGAATCCTTCTAATGGTAATCCACACATGCTTCGATTGTCTCTGAGCATGTCACTCATTCATCGAGTGCTAGCATGGAAAATCTAATTTCTTGCATTGTTCGTTCTTGATCGCTCATTCTTCGATCATGAAGAAATTGTCTCTTGGTTTTCTTTTCTTAAGAGGGATAGAGAAGGATGATTCTAGAGATAATTCATTTTTTTCAACAATTATCTTTTCTCAAACATTTAATTGGTTTTGAATTAATTACACGATATAAATAGTCATCTATTTATAGAGCTGGGATTTCAATTACAAAATTTAATTGAATAACAGCCATTAAATATAATTATAACCATTAATGAAATTTCATGCCACATAATAATATTATTACTATTATCTTTTGGTGTTCCAACTTGCAAAAAATGGATAAATAATATTTACCAACTCATAAATAATTATTTTATCACCGAATATGGTCATGGTCTGTTCGAACTCCTCTTACATTTATTGAACACCCGAAAAAATATTTTATTCTCTTAAATAAATGTTTTATTCAAAAATAGGTAAATAAATATTTATTAAATATTAAATATATATATATATATATATATATATATATTATTCAAAATCTAGTGAATAAATATTTATTAAATGTATGCGATCAATATAACTTGTATAAATTTATTCCTGAGTCTTGATAATAATAGTTATTTCATTAAGTAAATTAAAATAGAATTTAATTGAGACCAATATAAATTCTTAGTGTGTGACCCTCTATGACTATTTCTCATTGGAATTAGGCGGGCTTGCCTAATGTACATGATTATTATATATCAATGGTTTAAGTCACCTAAGATAAAGAACATAAAGTTATAATGATGACAACCACATACGAGCATTTACTATGTAATATAGTCCTTTTTTACAATATCTCATAAATAAGGTTTCATTATGGTGTTATCAACTTATTTGATTGATACATCATTTTCTGAATATTTGAAATAAACTCATTGTTACACCATGGATATGGAATTCCGGGTCATGGTTCTTTTCCAATCAAAGGTCCGAGATATCAAAATCCACAAAGATGGAAGGGAAAAATCTTTCCTTGACTTAACTATTAATAATATGTCATTCGTGACACACCAAAAAAAACCTACTTCCCTCCAACATATGGTGTGATGGTTTTATTTAGAAAATGTAATTGTGTGATCCATGACATTCACTAATAATAAGCTTAAAGTATAAGGACCAATATACATGCTCGTAGATAAAAATATTCCATGACACCAAAACATGCAGAATTCATGTTAGTGGGTTTTTTTCATAATCTCTTAACTTGGAGATTACCAAGTGTGAAATTCTTGAGAAGAAGTCTCATATTCTTACAAGTACTCACACCTGATGGTCTATGTACTATATTTACCATAAAAGTATGTTATCTAACTAAAAAACTATATTACTAATATTTTCATAGGACTTCAAGGTTCTCATCATAGTGGGGAACTAATAAGACCTTATCAATGGGAAAAAATACTCTAGGATATTATTACTTTAAATTTCTACATAAAAAAGAACAATATGAAATAATATGTTTAATTTAATCTTTAATACATTAAATATTCATATAATTAAAGTACACACAGTTGGTTCTAAGACACTAAATCTAATACATTCTTCTTTTAATTCCCTTATTCTCATCTTCATTAGGTAAATTCCATAATTTCCAAAAATATTAAAAATGATAATCCCATATATTCACTTTAAATAAAGAATGTTAATGAATCCCCTACATAAAGATAAATATTTCAATATTCTCTAATAAAGAATAGAATAAAAAGAACCAAAATCTAATTACCTTTTACATGGGGAACTAATGGTCAATAAAACATCATCCCAACATTAACCCTATATCATTAATTGATTAAAAAAGTAATAAAAATTAAGATAATAACCTCCTATAACATGGAAATAGGATGAAATGAGGGAATGGAAGCATTGGAGAAGATAAAAATAACCTTAGATCACAAATAATTGATCTCTAGAGGCTAGGTTCTTAATTTGGGAAAAATATATTGAAATGGTTTTAAAAAGGATTTGGGTCACCTTGGGTTTTGAGGATAAAGGAGAAATTATGAAGATTTTATAGTTACATATGAATTTATACTCTTCTATAACTTAACAAAACCCTGGCACAACCTCTTTGAATAAATCATAATATATATGGTTATCCCAAATTCTATATTGTAGAAGTTATGGCCATGTCATAATGGACCTCAATCTAACCTATCTCTAAAATACATTATTTTAACCTCTGTATATCCCACCTTTCCAAAAACTTGGTCAAACCCAATCCAAAAACCCTAGGATAAAACTACAGAGTGACCCATGCACTACATCATAATGACCCCCAATTTGGTAAAGGAAAGGAAGCCAGTCCACCTAGTCTATACATTATATCTAACATTCATGTATTACACACCTTTCAGGTGGTAGACACATAAAAAAATTTGTATCTAGTTTTGTGGTGAGTTTCATTTATTGAGGTTGAAGGTGGTGATGGGAGTTACTCATTATTCATTAGAGGATTTTGAGTTCATGTAATCTTGGTTCATGCTCATTTATATTCTTTGTTATGCTCGTGGTCTAATTCTAGATGTGGAGGCTAGAGATTAACATTTGGAGAAGGTATTTCATCCATAGTTCCAATACCTTATAAATACTTTCACAATGATAATGTATCTTGAGGTGTTGAAAAATGATGAGATGATTGAGAATATATTGAAATAGACTAGTTCATCTCATGAAGGAAATTCTTGTCCATCTAGGTAGTCAAAGTTTCAATTAATGATTAGATTCCCTCAGTCTTCCCTTAACCATTGTCCTAGATCCATTGGTTATTAAAATTATATAAGGAGATCTGGAGTGGTCTTCTATCTCTATGGGGGAAATAGTAATTGATAATTTCAGTATCCGGCTTCACTTGGTAGTTAGTGTGGATCTGGTAACCCATTTATGATTTGGCCTCTATATTTTTTGCCTCTAGGGCCGTTTCAGTAATAAAAATGTTGTCTAGCCTAAAGGTAGTAGAGAGGATATGCATCAAGTGGAGAAATACACTAAGATATTCTTCATCCTTGGGTAATTAGAGTTTATTATGGATGAGGTAAGAATCATTTCCAAGGTAAATAAGGTATATGGGCTAGGCATGGTAAGATTCATGTTATAGAGTTACCAGTGTCTGGTGGATCAGATATCAATTAAGGTTCCATCAATTTATCTTCAACCATATCGTATTCTTTTTTTTAATTCAAGAGCTTCAAACTCTTTTTTTTCACCAACCTTGTTCTAGGAATTAGAAATAAAATTGGACATACTTATATTTCTCTTGGATTTAATTATCAAAATTGTAGTTTAGACTAGATTTTTTGATGTTTCATAGGGTTGTGAGGTGATGATGGGGCTATATAAGTCATTGGGGGGGTTTATTTATCATTATTTGTATAACTGTATGATGTTATTCTTAGAATAGATTGGTTATAGTTGATGTCGAGTAAAATTGATTTATTATGGATGAAAATTTCATTATTTTATGTGAATGGAGTGTGTATACAATTCATTGGTGATCAGGATCATCGTGTAGGTTATGAACATCTAGGGTCTCTTTTATATTAGTAATAATAATTGATTTTGGGATTAGTGTAAATTTTTGTATCTATGTTTCGAAGATTTGTGGGGGGTTCCTTATTTTTGCCTAAAAATTTTATGATGTTACCTCATAAATACTATATAAAATTTTGGATAGAGTTTTAAACTATTTTCAATTTGGATTGTATGTCTCCTTATCAGAAAATTATTTATGATTTGTGAAATATTTGGATTCGGATTAACAAAATATTACAAAGAATATCATTTATCACAATTTTTCCCCTTAGGGTGATATGAAACATTCACACACAAAAAGTGTATGAAATTATGAGGATGTGTATCGATTACCATTAGTTAAATCAAGTTATAGTTAAGAACTGATACCCCCATCCAAGTATTATTAATTATTTGATTAGTTGAAGAGATATAGCTAGTTCTAAAAGATTTATTTATAGTTTTGGTATCATCAGATGAGGGTGAAAGAGGAAGATTCCCCTAAGAACACAATTAAGTGTCGTTTTGTACACTTTTAGGTCATTTTAATGACTTTTAGTTTTCTGAATTCTCATGTTTTTTATGGTACTAATTTACTCAATGTTTTATGATTTCTTATATACATTTATATTACTATTAATTGATTATATTCTTATTTATTAAAGATTATAGGTGGATTATAATGATCATATGAGATCATTTTTTTGGTTTTTGGATAACATCATCTCTATGGGAAACATTCTAAGTGCAAGTTCAAGAATTTATAGGATAATTTCCTTGGTCATGTCTTATCTCAATATGGAGTAACTCTAAATCCTATGAATATTGATGTGGTTTTTTTAGGGTTGGATACTAATAATGTTATAGAAGTTCATAATTTCATTTTATTTTTAGCTATTGTTAGTGCTTGGTTTCCAATTTCTCTTGGATTATGTCTCCTTTGATAAAATTTAATAGGATGTACCTAGCCTTTGTATGGAAATATTAGTGTTAATATACATTTCATTATTTAAAAGATAATATAAACATTTCTCTTATTGTTTATCTTCTAGAGTAAGGATTCCTATTTATATTTTATATGATTTTTTTCATATTAGTTTAGCTTATGTTTAGATGTAGTGGAGGGAGATTTTTCCAATGGTTCATGGTAATTATATCACCATGAGAAAAAATAAACTAAAAATTTTCTCAAGATTATGGTTGTGGTGTTCACTAAAATTTTTGGGAAACAATTCTTCATTGTTGATATCTTTGTTATTGTCACATATCACAGGAGCTGTTAAATATTATCTCAATGGTATTCAAATTTTCATTCATAGAGGTGGATGGAGTTCTTATAGTATTATGGATTTTAGATATGTTATAAAAAAATTAAATGGAATGTAGTATCTTATGTGCTATGTTGAAAGTCACATGGTAAAGTTTATTTGGTGGATAAAGATGAATGGAGGATGATGGAAGAGCTTGTAGCTTTATATTTGAATATAGAGGAAGTTGTAAATTTTGTTTTCCTATACCAAATGATAGTTTATTATTCCTTTCAATAGTATGTAGAGGATTCTTAGATGGGATATTTTGAGGCGGAGGTAAGGAGGGATAAAATCATATGTAGAGATTAATCTAAGGGATGGTCATAGTATAATCAATATTGAGATTTGTTTTGTGGGAAACCCTTTATTACATTGTTTATTAAAGTGATACATTATCATGAGTTTCATATATCACATTTAGTATTGAACCCTAGTATAATAATGATATATCATGTTTTGAGGATTCAGTTCTGGTGGCTAGGGTTGAAGAGGTCTGTAAATAAGTTTTTATCTCAATGTTTGTTCTATCAATAGGTAAAGGTCAAGTATCATGTTCTTGATAGTACATTTATATATTTTAATGTTATTTAATAGAAGTTTGAATACATTTATATGGATTTCATTATTGGTTTTCATTTCTCTTGGGAAGGATGTGATGTTATCTAGGTAATTTTTGTTCATTTGAGGAATTTGGGTCATTTTATGGAGAATAGATAGTTAAGTATGGTGGATTATTTAGTGAGGTTGTATGTAGAGGAGTTGTGAGGATTAAAGGGGTTTCTATGATGCCCATATCTAATCATGACCCTCATTTTACCTCATGAGTATAAAAGGGTCTTCAGCATGATTTTGGATCTTGGTTGTGCCTTATCACAAATTTTTTTTCTCAGATTGATAGTATAATTGAGTGGAAATTTTAGATATTTTATGACATTTTTCACCATGTATTCTAGATTTTAGTGGTTCTTGGATGAATCACTGACCTTTGGTGGAGTGTTCCTATAATAATATTTATCATTCTTCCATTGGTATAGATCTGTTTGATTTGTTGTATGGTCGGTCTTTCATTTCTCTTATGTGTTGGACCAAGGTTGGAGAGTAAATTATTATTGGATTATATTTGGTATACTATATGATAGAGAAGATATAGTTATTCATGAGTATATTAAATTATCATAAGATAAAAAAAGTTTTAATATGATCATAGGATAAGGCCCCTTGAGTTTTAGGTGTTGTACCTCTCTCTCTATATCCTTCATGGTGTTTTCATGACCAAAAATATAATCATGTTTGTAGCATCCCACCCTAGATTCCACTTAGAAGTTCCCTAAGAAGGTGGGCTATAATAACTCAAGTGTGCATCTCCATAGGCTAGAGGATGCTAACTAGCAGCAAGGGCCTAGGGTGTGTTAGTGGGGATATTATTCCCTCATAGATCAAAGTATAGTATAGTGGTATAAAATAAATAAGAAGGTACATAAAAAGAATCTATAACAACTAAATCGGTAACCCTCCAAAATAGGAGCAGTAATATAAAATAGACGGTAGTTGAATAATAAAAATAAGAACAAAAAATCTACCAAGAGGATTAAAAACTGGTAGAATTTGAACGATAAATAATTGATAAAAAATTATGATCATGATATAATGTAACTATACAAATTGAGTATATAGAAAACTGGGGATATAGGAATATACCACATACTATCAACAATTAAAAAAGTTCAACAAGAAGCTACTACTAGCATCACGATTATAGACTTTGTACTATTCTCTTGTACATCATCCTAGAAAAGTTAATCAAGCATCGAAATCATGCCACTTCCCTTTATCCATACCTATAATCACGAAGTCTATTTGGGTACCAAAGGTGGCCCATGCAGGGTGTGATATATACTCAGCAATCCACCACTAAAAGTCTAGATCAATCCATTTCATTCAATATAAAATGAATTGTGTTATAATAGGATTTAATACAAAGAAATAATTAAATAAATAAATGAAACTTTGGTCTGGGTTTCTCAATGGATACCTAAACGATTCTACCAACTTCATCCTATGATAGATTTATTAACCAAAGGAACCTATAAAAGTAATAAGTTCTACATGTGGGTCAACATGAATTGGGAATCAAGTGTGGGATGATACCAAGCTTGTTTTTTGTCTTGGAGGATGTGTCCCTATACTATCAATAAATTATTCTCAAAATTAATAACAAGGAATCACATGTAAATTAAACAAGGCATCATTTAAATCCATAGTGGGCATCATGATCCCATCTAAGGTGATCCATAAATGAATCTAAAGGGTCACTATAGAAGCCCCCAAAATATCTGATACCATACATCCCATCCAAGTTTACCCATGAATGGTGTCCCTTGTATCACTCTCATCATGGTGTAAGCATAATCACTGATCTCGTCCTAAGTATCTCAAATAGAGGACCGGTTATAACCTGAGGCAAGGTATAACCATCTTGACAACATGACCTTCCATGGTTTCTCACTTAGGGTACTGGTGTCACTCTTGGGGATAATAATCCTCCCAAAGATCTCATACAAGCCAAGCCATGTGTCTCTCCTCGTGTATCAAGTAGTCTGATAAAAATCATGGAAATTCCATCCACAGTGTACTTAAGTCGGGACCTCTGTGGGATCATGACCTGTAAGAAGTTATGGCATAGAAACCGACATCACATATTATAAATAAGTAATTTCATGTACAATAGGATTATAAATCTATCCAAGAATTATATCCAAGACAAACATCCATGGAATAAGGAAATAAGAAATAAATCATTTAGCACATGGTATAAGGCATATGGAATAATAAATAAGCAATATGGAATAAAGAATTAAGCTTCAAGATTAAGGGCATAATGCTTTTCCTACATTTCATCTTAATTCGATTCATAAGTGTAAAGAATTTATTATGGGTGCAACATACCTCATAGGTGTTTAATAAACATGAGTTAGAGGTAATTAGGCCTCAAAGTGAAAAACATGCCCATTGTGGTGGCCAACATTAGGGCGAAAAAACAAAGGGTTTATTTATCATTCACTAAGGTCATACTAGACACAGAAAACCATTCAATATAATTAATTCAAAAATTTAGAGGCATCGCCAAAGAGGCATGTCATGCATCACAATGGTGCATTTCATAAATGCAATGTACTTGAGGGAAAGAAACTAGACCACATACCTTAGGTTAGAAAAATAACACTCATCAGTTTTTGGCATTTGAATCTTTCTAGGATAGAAGATATCAAAGAAATCACAAAACCCCAAAAAAATATGTAAAAATAATTCACACTTAAATAGAGGAACATATGTGAATATCGATAAATAACAGACGGAATAAAAGTGTAGATATTACTTCAGGCTTTACAACACATATGAAGGTGATAGATTTAGATTTAGGCTGGAGGAGATAATAAAAAGACTAATATGGATTGAGGAGGAACCCATTAGTTGATGTTGGAGGAGAAAAAACAAGGAAATTAAGAAATTGTTATTAAAATGTTTCAGGGGAAAATCGATATTTCCCCTTTAATTACTGGTCTTCAGGGTTTGGCCACTTGTTTCTCCAAACCATGTGTCAACCATGCGTCCTAGACTATTTATCCAATATTTAGGGATTTGGGATTCGAACATTCCCCAGACACCCCTATGACCTCCATGAATCCCTTAAGTAACATTATAAAGGACAAACCACGGAATTAAAGTTAATAACAAATGGTTCATACATTTTCGAAAAGTTAGGATGTTACAAACACTCCTATTTAAGACAACTCATCCCTGAGTTTCTCTTTTGAGAGAGGTGAAACATCATATGAGAGGAGTTATGGCCACTACACACGTAGATCAACATCCTGCTCCCAATTCTCATACTATACATGGTTTTTCTACCATAGCACCAAGACTAGTGGGATGGACCTTCCTTGAAGAGATTTCATGTACTAGTCAACGATACGTATCAGATGTTCCTTAGAGGATGTATCTGCCTCTTCCTCAATATCCTTAGGATCATATAAATGTTATGTCTTATAAATATACCAAAAAATCTAAGATACGTGGAAGATTTCATGCATGGCATGGTACCTCTGAGGTAACTACAACTGATAGGCTACCGGCCTAACTCTCTCCACTATCTTCAAAGGCCCTATATACCAAGGCAATATATTTCCTCTTCTGATTTCATATATGAACCAATCTGGGGGATAATCGCAGAAATACATGATGTACCACCTTAAACATCAGTGGTCAAAAGTGATGAAATGTATAAGACTAATAACAAGAGTGATCTATAGCCACATGTTTTTTAATCATCTGAACTTCCTCGGAAGATTCCTAAATGAGATGAAGTCCTAGTAGTACTACCTCACCTACCACTAGACAACATAGAGGTGAATGGAATAGACTACCATAAAGGGGCTCATACATATCCATTTGAATCATTTCCTAAAAACTAATATTATAGGAAAACTCAAAAATAGGTATATTTTTCCATGAACCTCTTAAATCAAAGACACATGCCTAGTGTAGAGACCCTAAGCTTGAAGTACATAGACATTACATTACTTTTGTGGAATACTTGGTACATAACAAAAACACACACACAAGGATCGTAATAGTTTAGTGTCTTTGAAAACTCGGAACGTAATCTTCTAATCGTGGTGAAAGATCTTCAATATCGCCCATAACGATCTTCCCTTTTTTTACCTAAAACCTTTCTTTATATCCTGGGGAAAAGAAAACATAAAAGGGTGAGCTCAAATGCTCAGCAAGGGAAAATAAAGGAAATAAAAATCATATCATATCTTTTTGAAAATCATAACCTGCAAAAGAGATCATGATATCTTAACATGGAACAAATCATAGAAGTGAAAATGAGATCCCCATAATCTTAACATGAAACTTGAAACTTTTTGTAATTCACACATAATCATGGAAAATCATTTCTTGTTAGTCATGACTCATTGCCAAGACTATCTTTGTGGACAAAGTCCCTTTCTGAACCGAGTCACCCTCGTTCCAGTCCTGTTTCACTGAACCGGTATAACCTACCATTCCAGCCATGTCTATCTCATGAGATATAAAATCTTTACCCAATTCATTGGAGGGAGATATAGGTCCCACCCATCTTATAATGAATCCTTTCTTATGTGTGCCACATAATCATAAACCATACATCATAGCGTAACCCATGTAATAAAAATGGGATTCTTAAACAACATGACATCATAAAACAATTCATATAAGATAAATAAAAAAAATATTTCCATCACAACATAATCAAATCCATGTAATAATAGGGATAAAAACAGAACCCTTTTAGTATCTTAGATGGAAAATAATTTTTATAAAATACTTGAACTCCATTCTTGAGGAAAATATCCTTTCTACTTCAAAAACATTTTTCCTTTCTTAACATGTCATACAATTTTAATCTAAAAGAAGTTGATTAAAAAAAAGCTTGAAAACTTTTAAAGGAATCTTCTTGGAAATAATGTTTTAAAAATATATTCATGCCGTATAAGTTAAAAAACATTATTCTCGTACTTTTTTCGGAAAAGTCAAAAAGTACCTCGTACGAAAAACGACAAAAGATTCCTTTCATATCTTTTACTAAAAACTCACCGAAGGGTAAAATTGGATTTAAACAATTGTAGGTGGATGGAAATAATATTACATATTGAGGAAACATGGATGTGGATGATAAAATACACCCCAGTAAACACTAAAGTATAAACAATCTCAGATAAAAATGAGATTGTGATATTTTCCCTTACCTTAGGTCTGATTTGCTTTGTACGTGTCCGAAGCTCCTCTTCTTTGGAACGCCTCTTTGAATCCTCCACTTAGGGAACTAAGATTGGTCTTTGAAGAAGACCAGAACCTCTAGGATTATTCTAGCGAAGTGGAGAGGAGAAAATGGCAGGGGTTGGCCGAGCTTGAGTGCTGAAATTGGTGTGAAGAGGAGGGGGAGGAGGTGCCCTTTTATAAGGGAGGAGAGGGGCACCTTAGGAATATCTCAAAATATTATTTTATATTAAAGTCAAAATCGGTTTATAATGGTTCCAAAGGGTCTTATTTCGAAGCTAAAGTGGGGATGGGTCGAAATCCTATCATCCAATAGGATTTAGACAAGTTTAGGGTATTATTTTAACCTTATCAATTATATTTAACTCTAAGTTAAATAATTTAACTTTTACCGTGTCTTTTTGTTTTCTTTCACTATATGGTTAATACACTTACTATAACATGCCAAACGAACCCCAAATTGTATATTTTTAATACATATATCCTTATCTAAGTCATTTGGCCTAACCTTAGATTTTTAGGAATAAAATAACAATTAATAATATAATATTTGATTTAAAAACTATTTTGTGTCAATTTTGACACTATTTGATATATGATTTTTGTGAAAGTCATAACAGAATTATATGTTCGAACCAAGTTGATTAAATCAACACTAATATATCATAGTAACCTATAAAATTATTGGAATTCATAAAAAGTCTTAAATTACATTTATTTTGGTATTTATAATATCAATTATGTCAATATTTCATTAATAAGATAATTACTGCATCATCTTTGTGTCATAAAAAAATAAAATTATTTGATGTCTAAAAATTACAAATAAAATATCATCATGTAGGAAATCTTTTTATATTTTTAATGAATATTTACAATAGAATTTATCTTATGTACAGCCCTATATTAAAAATGTTTTAGTAAATATACTTTGATTTTAACTCTTTTAACTCTTCTTTGAGTTAAATAATAATAAATGTCCTAATCTAATCCAAGTGGGCCTAAATGATAATATTTTACACTTAAGGTTATTTTTGGTCGAGATACACTTGTCCAATAGAATTAGGACATGTGTTAGGGTAATATTAATATCATTCTTACCCTTAATTACCCTATTTACTTTTAACCGTGGTAAATAAAAGTAAAAAGTTACTATTCACCAAAAATTATTTTCATCTCATTGAACCCCATTTTACTTACTTACATCAACCGTGTCTCTTGGATTTTTGAAATTCCATTCACAGAAGCGGTAAAATTAAGTTTTATGAAAAATTCAGTTTTTTAACTACCACTTAGTAGTTTCACTATTCATCAAAAATTGATGTTTTTCAGAACAATGCCAAAATTTCATCCTAAGCTATATTTCATATTCCGAATTCAAAAATGAAGTCTATTTTACCAAATTCATAACATAGAAGTTGCATTAATTAATTTTATAATTAAATCCCGCTGTTAAAACAAATAGCGTGTTTTTAAGAAACAATATCTATCAAAAGATTGACACTTGATTATGTCTGGTTTAAATGTGAAATTACATTCAATGACCAACATTGTATTAAATTGTAAAAATATATTCTAAATATACTTTAAGAACACTCAAATTAATAATTTATCACTATTAATTATTTCGATTAAAAAGGTTGTTTTTAATTATAATTTAGTAATTTTCACTATTCATCAGAATATGAAAGTTATCCGAAAAGTACCAAAATTTCACCTTAGGCTAAATTCGATACTCCGAATCCAAAAATGAAGTCCATTTTGAGAGCTAAAAATTTTAAAAAGTGGTTATTACAATTCAGAACGGCTACTTTTAATAATATTTTAATAGCATATCGTTGTTTCGTGAAACTCAGTATTGCGTACTACACACGCTATCGAGGAAGGTTGTGATTGCGTGTAATGCAAGGCAAGTCAAAGATGCGTGTTTTGAAAGATCCTTTTGGTGTAGCATACAACACAAGACATTAATAAAATTAAAAAGAATATTTTTCATAAAATCTCGGGCTGTTACACCTAGATCATTTCATCTAGAACCTATATCATCTACTCAGACTACCTGTCAGTCTTAGGGTGATAAGTTGTACTCAAGAGTACCAATGAACCTAGAGCCTTTTGTAACCCTTTCTAGAACTGTGATTTAAAGTGTATGTCTTAATAGAAAAATATAGAATGGGGAACACCGTGAAGTCACACTATCTACCAGATATAGAGCCTTCTTATCTCAAAAATAAATAAGGTCCCTCAAATTCATATAAAGTGTGAAAACATGGTCAACCTATTGTTGATCACCCATACAATGTCACTACCTCAAGGGTATCTCAGCAATCCCATCATTAAATACTTGGTGATTTCATTCTATTTCCACTCAGGAATAGATGGAGAATATAGAATTAAATTCGGTTGTTGGTTATCATAATTAACCAGATAACATGTGGAGCACTGAGTGATGAAACCTATGATATAAATCTTCATGCTTTCCCACCAATACTAATGATTCATGTATAGATACATCTTGGTAAGACTCAGATGAACTGCTTAAATAGAGGCATGAGATTCTCACAAAAACTCTTCCAATATATCAGAAGGCACCCAAATAGGCCCACAGATGATTAAGGTCTCATTTCCTTCAATAACCCAATCAAAAGTTGGGTTCTCATCAGATACACTCTCCCTCAGGGCAAGGCCTTCGGGGTCTAATAGTTGACTCATCCGCACTCACTCCAAAATAGAATATGTCACTCTAGAGCTGCAATAATGGGTTTCTTATGTTGTTCCTAAACATATAAGTTCATATAAAAATTTTGATCCATAAACAAAAGCTCACTTCTAGACTCTTGGACAAATTTTTTCTGAGTATTTTGGTTCATGGTATCAGTTACAGCATTACCCTTTATGAGTGTAAGTAATCTCAAAGTCGAATGATTATATGTATTCTACCCACACGTGTTGACTTAGATTCAAGTCACACTGCATGGAGATATATTTGAGACATTTATGATCCATGTAAATAATGAATTTATCACCTAATAGGATGTACCACCCATAGATTATATAATGAACCATGAATTAAAGCTCAAGGTTGTGCATAGTGTAATTCTGCTAATGAGGTCTCATATAGAGGGACCCATATCCCACAAACTGATCTCCCTGTATCATAACTACACCTAGCCTGATTTATGAATCGTCATAGTAAATTGTATAGCCTATTCATGTCTCTTAAAGAATCAGGATTTTCACTAAATTTGTTCTTCCCTTTAACTCCTGAAAATATATCTCACAAGCCTCTAATAAGAATAAATTCACTCTTTTTCACCATTCCTGTAATAAGACATGCTATGTGGGAAAATTCTTGTATTAATTGCATATAGTAGCCATATCTCCCCAAGAAGATGCATATGTCAAACACATTCATGGGATGTTTCCTGGAATCCCTGGTGCTCACCTTCTCTGGGTCAACAGATACACATGCCTCTGGAATGAGTTGACCCAAGAAGTGGACCTTACTGATCCAGAAGTAAAATTTATTATGCTTCACATGTATATGGTGATATCTTAGTGTATTCATCATGACCTCAAGATGGTTGGCATGTTGTGTCAGGTGTGAGAATACACTAGGCCTTTTTCTATGAATACTACCAAAAATGAATCAATATATGGGTGGAAAACCCAATTCATCAGAGCCATAAATATTTCCCACACATTATTTATGCCGAATAGCATAACCAAATACTCATACATTCCATACCTACTTGGGACCACTATATGTTGAATGTCAGATGTCCTCACATGCACCTATTGGTAGCTCGACCTCAAATAAATCTTAGACAAAACAATCGCTCCTCAGAGCCGGTCAATGAGGTCATCTATATGAGGCGGTGGGAACCAGTTCTGTATCGTAATCTAGTTCAATAGGAGATAATCCACGTAAAATTAGAGGGTTTCTCCACCTTCTTGGTGAAAAGGACCAGTAAACCCCATGGTGATATGCTAGGTTGAATTAAACCCTTTTTCTCTAGTTCATCTAGTTTCTTTTTTAGTTCCTAGAGCTTTGTAGGTTCCATCCTTTAAGTAGGAATGGACATTGGTGCCGCACATGGAACTAACTTGATAGTGAACTCAACCTCTCTCTCACAATCTAATCTAGAGAAATCTTCAAGTAATACGTCCCTAAAATGATCCAACACATGAGGGAATTTTACAATATTCATTCCCTGATCACTCATAAAGAGTCTTTCCATCTGGACTATCAGCTTTCCTAGCCCACTACACTTGGTTCTTTCCTTTCCAACCTGGATATCCCATTTTACCTTATGAATATATGTTTTTTCCATGGGTATAGTAAATGACACCTACCGGTGATAGAAATCCACATGTGTCTTGTAACGCCCCGACCCCAGCTACCCAGAGTCGGTGCATTACTTCGTAACATTGGCATGATCACAAAAGATCAAGTCTCGAAAGACCGATTAGTTTAGTAGACTTGGAAACACTAGATACATTCATAAGTCTTTCATTACATCAAAAGTAAACAAACTACAATAACATGGTCTTCATAGCCCATACTCATATCTTCACTGACTATTCTTGCAAGTCAGTCATAATACACTTCTTTACATCCTGGAAAATATTAAAACATTGAAAGGGGTGAGCTCAGATGCTCAGTAAGGATAACAATATTGCGGAAGCTTTTATAAGAAAACATAAGCATTTAAGGCAATGTATAACTAAAACAAAATCCTTATTGAACTTGAACTTCAGCATAATATGGCAAAAGTAAAATAAAATAATGCCATTACTTACTCACATGGATATTCTACTAGACGAATAATCACATGAAATATCAATAACCACTTTCATAATGAGGGAATGTATAATGCCAGACATTCTGAAACATTTTGTCAAGGCCTAGGCCAAGACGTCTAAAATGATTAAGGCCTCGGCCAAAACCATAAATCAAATTGGGAAAGGGCCTCGGCCAATTCCACGTCTAGTTGTCTCATGAGACCTACCGATGCATTGAGGATCTATAGCGGGCTCCACCCGTCACATATTAAGTCCAATACATTCCTCATATGAATAGGTTTAAACATAACATAAATATTTGTATTAAAACTAGCATACGAAATGTCAACAATTTCTCCATAAACTATGGATGGTATAAAATAACACATCCACAGTCAAATATTTCACAAAATGTTCAATGGAAGTTTTGTATCATAAATCAATTTCAATTAAACTTAAAACCCATCAAAGGATGTTGACATGGATGAAATCAAAGCTATTTGAGAGAAATATCTCTCCTTTTTGAAATCATTTAAAAGTCCCATAATTATAAAATAATACATTTACTTTGACTATATTCTTATAAGCTTGTTAGGGAAGCTTCGACGAAGTTATAATGGCGGAAAATAGCCGCACCCGCCGTATAAGTAAAAAAACATTCTTACCTTAAATTTTTCAAAAAGGTCAAAAAGTACATTGTTTGGAAAATGACGGTAAGATTCCTTTCAAAAAAGTATAAGGGTATAAATGAATTTAACCCATTTTCCATTTAATAGTAAAAATGTTTTGAAAGACATTTTTAAGAAACATGGATGTGGATGATAACGAGGTCCCGGTAGATAATTATGTATAAACAACCTTGGATAATGAAGAGGTTGTGAAGTAAACCCTTACCTTGTACTTTTCCTTGGTTGGGGTAGGTTTAACTCCTGTATAATGGTGAAATAATTGTTATTAAATTATACAAGAATCATATACATTCATATGATATCATATATGATCTTTTAACATTGCTTTGTTAACAATATCTTAGATTTATCGTTGTTTCGGGTGTTAACTTACTCATTTTCTTTTATATGTTTTGTTACGTAAGTCGTGTTTTTCATGGATAGGTTGTATCTTATTCATATCCAGAATAATATCATGTCCTTAAACATTATTTTTAAATCATCAAATGATAATTATACTTGAATGGATACGACGGAGAATGAATCTCATCGCGTTCGTGGAGACGGTAGTCCGTACGTACGCACGAGAGAAGATATCATTATTTTGATATTAAAATAATATATAATTGGATATTATATCATATATACAGAATCATTATCATGTTATATTTATTATTTACATGAATTACATATCATTATTATACCCATCTAAATAATAATATATTGAATAACAATTACACCACGACGTGGAGACGGTAAGCCGTACGTACGCACGTATGGTGACATGTCATTCAAATGATGGGTAGAATACTGAATATGGTTGTTACATATTTATAATAACATCACAGTATATAGAAGATACTGGATTTATAATTTTAGAATTGAAATAATAAACAAAGATGGAGTGGAAGAAGAAAGAAACTTGAAAGAGGGTGATGAAAATGTTACCTCTTCTTCGGGTTCTTCCTTTTGATTTGATCAAAAGGACTCCTTAGGATGGATTTCTGACTAAAGTAAAGCTTCTAGGATGAAGGGAGAGAAGTTGGGAGAGTATTTGGGCAGGGTTTGGTTGAACCAAAAGGCTTGGAAGTGTGAATAAGGTGGTAGATTTGGGGGCCTTTTATAAGAGGAGAGGAGGGGCTCTTTTGGAAAGATTGAAATGTTACATTATTATACGATGCTTTTCGGATTCTAAAGGTCCCACACTTATATAATTCGTGGATAAGGTGATAAGGGTTAGAAATCTCTTCATCCAATAGGCTTTGGACAAGTGTAAGCCTTGGATTTTACATTATCTTTTTATTTTATTAAAATTGTTAAATATTGAGGTCATCGCTGCATCATAATGATGTTATAAATAATTTAATTTATTTAATGTCTAAAAATTATAAAAAAAATACTATGATGTAGGAAATCTTTTTATCTTTCTAATTAATATTTATAGTCAAAATTTGGACTTGTGTAACCCCACTTAAAAACTGTTTTAGTAAAATAACTCATGTTTGTGTCAATTTAATTTTAACATTAAATAAATATATATTAATGTCATTTTCCAACCAAAGTGGCTCCATGGGGTCCCCAAGTTGACCCATGGGTTGTCGTGGTCGGCCATGACTCATCCAATAGGAGTAGGACAAGTTTCAAGCTCATCTCATATCATTAAAACATTATTTTTACCTTAAACTACACTAATTACCTCTAATCGCGATTAAGAACTTAAAAGTTACTATTCGCCAAAAAATTATTTTAATCTCATCGAACCACATTTTTCTTCTTAATGACAACCATGTATGTCGGATTTTTTAAAATCAAATCACAGAATTGGTAATATTTCATTTTAACGAAAAATCAGTTTTTAACAACCACTAAATAGTATAATTTATCACTATAAATTATTTTCATTAAAAAAGTTGTTTTTAAGTATTTTTCACTATTCGTACAAAATAGAAGTTCTCAGAAAAATACCAAAAATTAAACATAGGATAATTTCGATATTCCGAATCCAAAAATGAAGTCCATTTTGATAAATAAAATTTATAAAATTTCAAAAAGTAGGTATTACTATTCACAACGGCTAGTTTAATTCGTTGTGGTGTGTGTTAGAGCTCGAGGTTGCGTACAACACACGCTATTGCATTATTCGAAGTGAAACGTACCGTGGAAGCTTGGGGTGTTACATGTCTAATAAGGAACAAGATAGTCTACACCTAGAATGATGTCAAAGATGGTAATCTCAAAAAAAAATCCTAAGAAAAGGTACCCACCTATCTCAAGGGGAACTCCTTGCATAGATGTATACCATCTGATCTGAACCCTAGCAGTGTATCAAGAGTCATTATTCCACTAAATAACTCTATCATTAGGTCTATATTTTCCATAATTTCAACAAAGAAGAAAGAGTATGATGCACATGTATTAAAGAGTGAAAAAATTAATGTACATTATACAAGAATAGTACCTCGTATAGTAGAAGTCCCTAGACTCTATTCCTCAGGCATAGGTTTCACTACATAGATATGGAATGAACCGCTTCCCTAAAATGATACCTGACTATCCCGGGTAGGTCTGCACAGCTGACGCTGAACTTTTGATGCCTTACTACCTCATCCACAGCTACCTCCTCTTCCTAAATTTGTGGTATATGAATAAATCCTAGCCTGGTGTGGAGTCATTGATATTGTAGCTGATAGAGGCTTTGGTATAGATCCATTATCACTCAACACTAGAGGAAAAGATCGGCATAAAAATTGAAGGTAACCCATCCTGATACAAGATCGGCACTCGATTAGGTTCCTTATGCATAGAGGATTATTATGGACTATCTATATACACTAGGGAGAACCCACATGGTTATTGGTTCATATCAAACATATATAATTTCTCCCAAATGCACCCCTAGAATGGAACTTCTTACATTTAGATGAACCCTCTCCCTGCCTCAGAACTTAACCAATCAAGCTCACATTGCCAAATTCTTCAAGGTTTCATTCTATGATAATGTCCTGGATCACTATCTCTATAAAAGTAGTAAACTGAAACACATTCACCTATAATTAGAGAGCATACACAATCCCATCCCCAAAATTCCTCATAGTCATCATCTCATCATCAGTCAGAGTTAGATAGAAAAGATGGAACTCGGTGAAGTGATCAGAATACTCGAGCATGGTCATAGTTCCCTATTGAAGATGCATAAAGTTGCTATAGTGGTCTTCTCTAATAGTATATTGGAAGAATTTACTAAAAAGGCTATCTGGAATTCTTCCCAAACCATACCCCGATGATTCTCTTTGATGATGTCCCATTAACACTTAGAATAATTTCATAACATATAGGTAGTGATCTTGTCCCACCACTTTGGAGGTGTCTCTAGCTGATCAAAGATCAATTCCATGGCTTCTAACTATGAATTAGTAGCCTGAGTTTTCCATCCCCCAATAAGGTGGTAGGATGTTGCTGCTGGAAATCATGATTCGGCTCTATCATAGTATGAGAAAGTTAGGGAGCACCCTATACTGACTTCATGGAATAGAAGAAGATTCCAAAAAATTGAGAATCCTCACCTAGTGGAATATCAACCAAAGATGCCTCATGTGGAACTACAGAAGGTACAATGGGTGGCTCAGGTCCCAACACCTTCGAAGCATGCTCATCACCACTTTCCCTGTATACTGTGTGAGGAAATATCAGTTACAGAACTCAACAGTTACCAATATCATCCATCAGATAAGATTTACAAAATATATAAAAAGTGATAAAGGAAGAAACATGAGTAAGTCCATCTTATAATCTAGTCACAGCCCTTATCCTATTCCTGGAACCAGGTTTGGGTGATAAGAAAAGTTCATATAAAGATAACAAGAGATAAAACCTTCTTCCCACTACTAAGTTCAACTCCAGTTCAAGGTCTCATAAGACACAATAGAGGTCCTGGTATATGGAGTGTCAAATATATGATATAGAGTAAAACACCCTTCACTTTTCATTTGACATCAACATTTAGTAGTATCCTTTTTATTTGAAAACTTTAATTTATTTAAGTTTTTATTTGTGTATAAGAATATAGATATCATTGTCTAGTTAATTATGTAACCAGTCCTAATTTATAAATTCTCATACTCTTTAAAAATTTAAATTAGTAATCTATATAACTACAGTTTGGCCTATACATTCGGTATTAGGATGTAACAAGACTTACATAGTGATTTGATTTAGTGAACTACCATTCCCAATTTTATAAATGTACTCACTCAATCAAACCGACTAATTTCCATCCTCTTGAACCAATGTAAAATGGATCGATCATGGAATAGTTGGTTAATTAAGGTTTCATCATCAATATATATGGGAAAACACAATTTAGATTGATTTTTTCACCTTAATTAGGCTAATTATGGATTTCCTATAGAAAATATAGCACACTAAAACACATAATAGATAAGGAACCATAAATCACATTCCATTCTGGAAATGCATGAAAAAGTAGATAAAAAATGGAATAATTCATAACATTTAAGTCATATGGTGCCTAATATGATGCATGGGTTTTATACACCCTCATATCATCGCACCAGTGTAAGGTGGCCATTAATAATAACATCAACAATAGAACCATAAAAAAGTGAATCACCCAATTTTGAAATCCATAAAACTATAAAAACACTAATAGAACACAAATAATCCATCCCTATTAATTTCAGTTTCCCCTATACCTAGGTTTCTACTCCTAAGAATAGTCTCATTACCAAATTCTATTTTTCCTAGTCTCTTGTCTAAATCCAAAAATAAGAA
The DNA here is from genome assembly GCA_963277665.1 of Viscum album. Classification (NCBI taxonomy): domain Eukaryota; kingdom Viridiplantae; phylum Streptophyta; class Magnoliopsida; order Santalales; family Viscaceae; genus Viscum; species Viscum album. The sequence goes on along the minus strand of OY728142.1, from coordinate 267,640,081 downwards.
AATGAAAATATGTTATGATGCCACTTTCTATAATCCCGCCCCAAATTCCACTTAGCGATGCCTCTACAGGGTGGGCCAAAAGACCTGAATCATATTTACCAATAATTTAGAGTTTATTGAATAGCAGTGAGGGACTAGGATGTGTCAGTGGGGAGACTATTCCCCCATAGATCAGAGTGTATAACAATGGTATGTAAGAGATAAGAAATTTCAGAATAAGATAAAAAAAACTGGACTACTGAACCACAAAACGGAAGTAGTAATAGGAAACAACCAATAGTGGAACAATAATAATTAGAATAAATAATCAACCAAGAAGAATTAGCAATTGCAAGAAGCAGATAAATAAATAATATTGACAAAAATGTTGACCATGATGTCATGTAACTATAAAAAATGATTACATGGAAAACACGGGATATAGTAATATACCACATGCTATCAGAAATACAAAAAGGCAAAAAAGAAGCTACTACAAGTATCACAAGCATAGGCTCCCATACTCCATACTAGAAAAGTCAATCAAGAATCAAAATCATGAAACTTCCCTTTATCCATACTTGTAGTCATGATGTTTTCTTGGGTACCAAAGGCTTTCCAAGTGGGATCTTAGATATACTCGGTAGGCCACCACTAATAGTTTCTAGATCAATCCATTTCATTCAATATAAAATGAATAGTATGTTCATATGAGTGAATGTGAGGTAATAATTAAACAAATAAATAACACTTCAGTATGTGTTATTCAATGGATACCCAACCAATTCTACCTACTTCATCCTAAGCAAAAAATCTAAACCAAAGGAACCTTTAAAATTAATAAGGTGTACACATGGGTCAACATGAATTTGGCATCAAGTATTTGCTGACCACAAGCTTCTGTTTTGTCCTAGAGGATGCATCCTTATGCTATCAGTCAATCATTATCATAATTGATAATAAGTCATCACATTTAAACCAAACAAGGAATCTATCAAATCTAGAGTGGGAATCTTGTTCCCATCCATGGAGATCCATAAAGGAATCCCAAGGGTCGCTAAATGAGCCTCTGAAATATCTAATACAGTAGAGCCTATATAAGAGACCCATGAAAGGCATCCCTTAAATCACTCTCAGCATAGTGTAGGAATAACTATTATGCTTGTACCAGGTGTCTAATATAGGGGACCAAGTATGACTCAATGCATGGTATACGCATCTTTCGAATGAGATCATCCACAGTTTCTCCCATAGTGAACTAGTGTCGCTCATGGGTATAGTAATCTGCTTGTAGATCCCATACAAGGCAAGCCAAGTGTTTCTCCCAATGCATCAGGTAGTCTAATAACAAGAATGGTGATTCCATCCATGGCCCCCTTAATTTGGGACCCATGTTTTCCCATGAACCATAAGCAGGTAATGCATAACAACAAAGATCACATATTATAAACAAGGCATTGCATGCACAAAAAAATTACCAAGCTATCCAAGAATTTTATCCAAGCCAAACATCAATGGTGTAAGCTAATAAGCACTAAATCCTTAAGAACATAGTATAAGGAATATGATATAATCAACAAGAAATAATTCATAAAGAATAATGTATCAAGATTAAGGGCCTAACTCATGGACTACATTTCATCTTAATTCAATTCACAAGTTTAAATCATTTATTATGGGTGAAACACACCACAAAGGTGGTCAATCAACTTGAGTTAAATCTAATTAGGCCTTGAAGGGAAAAACTCACCCATTGGGGTGGACATCATTAGGGTGATCATCCAAAGGTTTGATTAAATATTCCATAAGGTTGTATCAGATGTGGAAAACCATTCAATCAAATTGATTCAACAATTTGGAGGCATCATCATAAAGTTTCAGCGTAGGACACAAAAGTGCATAACGTAACACAACACACTTTAGGGAATGAAACTAAACCAAAAAACTTAGGTTATAATAAGACCATACATCTATTTTTATCCCTTTAATCGAGTTATGATGGAATATATTGACAAAATAAAAAAAACCTAAAAATATTTAAAAATGGGTCTCTCTTAAATAGTGCACCATATGAAAAGATCAATGAAGAATATAAGGAATAGGAGTGTAGATTTTACCTCAAACTTTCCAATGCAACTAACAATGGGATATTTGGAGTTTGAATGGAGAAGATAACAAAAAACATAATACTGAATGAGGAGGAACCCACATGAAACTTCTCAAGGAGAAACATTAAGGGGGGATGAAAAAAGAGGTATTAAATCATTTTAGGGAAAATAGGAATTTCCTCTTTAATTAATGGGATGCATGGTTTTTCCGCACAGTTAGCTAAACCATACACCAACAGTGCGTCCATTATTATTCAATGGGTAAACTCACATGGTCTGGGAACATGGTTTGGATAACCATAAACTATCCATAAGGAAGGCCTCTTCCAAATGGGGGTCTACAACCCACAGGGCATGTGGCCCCCTACTCCCTTCACCCACACTCCCTCATGGTTAGGGAGACTATGGGGATTGGGCTACATGGTTTCTCTTAACCATGTATCCTAGTCTTATTCTCTAATATTCTAGGAACAAAGCTTTTAATAGGCCTTGAACAACCCTGTGACCTCCATTACACCCTTCTGAAACATTACAAGGGCCAAACTAAGGATTTAAAGTCAAAAAGTAATATTCCATACCTTTGATAAAAGTCATGATGTTGAATTTTTTATATAACATTTTTATTTAATTAATTTTTATTTAATTTTGATTAAATTGTGTTATTTTCTCTTAGGAACCTTCAAATATACATAAATATGTCTTAATGGAATTTTTGGAGCCTTAGAAGTATGTTGTACGAGCCTTAATGTGTTATTCATTCAAGTGGAGGAGCTATTTTTTAGAGTTTCATGCAATCTTCCCAAAACAGCCAATTTTAGGGGGTGTTGGACCTTTACCAAGGCATAGTGGACCTATTCCATGGTGTAGTGTATTCTAAGAATGGTGGAAAGGAATTATTCAAAAACAAAACACCAAATAATAGTGCACCAAGTTAGGGTGTATTCAATGTCACAAGTCATATTTCTTTTAATGATGTTCAAACCTTACCATATTTTCACTTCAACAACTTCATTACTCCCTATTGAATTAAAAAATATTTTTGAAGGTTTTAAATGATATTAAAGGATGATTTGGGAGGATTAGAACATTATACAATTGTAGTGAACATAAAAAAACTATCTTTGGTCTCCAATGATTCATAATCACCTCAAGATCCTCAATGTTCCATCATCTACACTCGCTCCCAAATAAGATCAAAGTGTCCACAATTTGAGGATATCAAGTAACCAAATAAAGAAGTTTATATTATTCAACGACTTCATACATAGTGAAAACTACACTCTTGTTATATATTTTTGTGCCTCTTTCTCCCTCCTTATATTGATCCTATTTTTATAATCCCTTGGCTAACAATTATTATCTGTCTCTCACTATTTATATCTTGAACAATTTATTTAATAGAGGGTGAAGTCTTTTCATTGTAAAGGGACTTCAATTAAGGAAGTAATAAATTATATTCTCCATCTATGTCATTGTTCCTTTATTATCTATTCAAACCAAGGGTTTTTGTTCTTGGATCACCATTAAATATAAGGGATTGAGGTTCTTTTTATTCCATTAAAAGTACATTATTTGAATATTCTTGGTTTTTATTAAAACCAAGGGTGTTATGGATTCTTATTTCCCAGTCAAACCAAGGGGTTTATTAAATTGAACCTCATGATCATTATAATGGGGAGGATACATAGTGGTACCTTTGGGTATTATTTATGACTTCTTTACCAAATTCTCCATCTTCATTTACTTTCCACATTTAAATTTTTTCAATGCTATTTCATGATTTCTTTGTTTTAATTTCCATTATTCTTTACTTTGATATTAACAATTGTGTGATTTATTTTGACATATATTTTATAGAATCATTTTACTTTGTATCTTTATTTTTTAAAATAAAATTTATACCCCCCCCCCCCCACAATTTCTCTAACCAAAAAAATTGGTATTAGAGGAAGCCTTTGATATTTCAAAATATTTTTTTGAAAATAATTTTTATTATAAAAATATTGTTTTAATAAATATATTCTGATTTTCAAATCTTAACCGATTTTCAAACTTCAATTTTTAAATGGTGTATACTTCTTATACTAAAGATATTTTATTTGATGGTTTGAACTGTTCATATTGTAAGACTTGAATGCCTGTTTTTATTATAAGTATTACATTTCCTATATATAAATTGGTTGTGCATAGTTATACCCCTACTACTAAATCTAAAGATAAATGGGCTTCCCAATATATTTCTTCTTTTTAATTAGATGGTAAAGCTATGAATTCTATATATTTTACACAAATGATGTTAATAAAATATATACTTGAAAAAAGGATAATATATTTATAAAATCCTTGAAATCGCATATGACGGAATGAATAAAGTAAGGGATACTAAATTAGATATGTATTCTCTGTATTTTTTATGTTTCTATGTATATGAAAATGAATATATTACTAGAATATTTACTTGTTTACTAAAATTTACAATGGAATAAAATATCTTAGTGATTTATTTTCCACATAAATGCTCATGGAAAAAATATAATGGGTTAGTTCATGATCCCTCTAAGTGATGGAGATCCAAGGAGTCAAGGACCATAAAATTTAGTGGTTGTTGAACTCATCAGATCCTTAAAGACTTATACAATAATTATGAAACACCAATTGGTTAAATAAGTAATAGAATTTAAGGAAACTAAGAAGAACATAGCTTTTAAATATTTCAATGATTCTTCATAAAGTGACACTGACGATGAAGGAGAAATTTAAAAACTTGTCAAAATGGTAAATAAACTTATGAAAAAGAATAAATCATCTCACCGTATTAAAAGGACAGATCAAATTAAAGCATCCCTAGTGATGTGTTATAAATGAAACAAAAAAGAATTTATAATACCAGAATTCCCAATCAAAAAAATAGTTTCAAAGAAAAGAAGAAAAAGAAGAATGCTCTTAGAGTCACAACTTAGATTTCTAGTAATGATTACATGGACTCTTCCATCTTAAGTGAATCAAGTCCTAAATTTCTCATGTAATATGTTGAGGTATGTGGTAGTTAAAATTATAAATCCTCTACCACCTCTTCATCTTTATCTTCCTCGTCTTTTAGTACCCTAACCTATGATTAACTTGAATATGCTCATGACTAAATTAGAAATGGTTTACTATAACCTTTTTCTTTATACAAATATCTTTAAATTAAATATAAAAACTTTTTAAATGAAAAACGATATTTTTTTAATGGATAATGATGATTTTATATAAAAATTTAAAAATCAATTGAATGATGACATTCTCAAAACTGAATTCAAGGATCTTAAATTATCTCTTCCAAATTACAGACAAGTTGAAAAAACTCTTAATATGATATTTTTTCTCAATGTGTTGAAATGAATAATCATGGTTCTAGTTTTTAAAATAATGCAATCACTTTAAAAAACACTACTTTTGTGAAAGGAATTTCTAAAATTAATATTTAAATTATTTTAAAAAATATAGTCATTTAATTTATGAATGCAATAGAAACAATTATAGGTATATGACACCCAATTATATCCATATTTATTCTAATATTCTTCAAATATATAAAAACGTTTATTATCCCATGTATTTAGTTTCCAATGATTGTTTACCAAAATTTCTTTCTTAACAAAAATCATCTTATGCTAATATTTTCAGACCCTAAAGGGTTCTAAAAGGATCTTTTAAATTATTTATTTTAGGTAATTTCCAAAGAAACTATTAATTTATCAAATTATGTATTCTCTTTAAAAAATTCAATTCACCACCCCTTGAAATGACTTATGTATCTTTCTCCACCATGAGTTAAATGTTTTCTATTCTAATTGGGGGGATCCTAGCTATTTTTTTCCAAATAAGCTCAGAAATCACATTGAAATTTATAGAAAGAAAATTCACAGTTCTTTTAATTTTTTTCTCTCTTGAATATAATTTCATAATCTCCTCTCTCTCACTCTCTCATGTCAATGTATTCTTAAAAGTATAGAATATTATTTTTTAAGATATTATTTTTATTTTTGTTTGCATGTGTTCCCTTTATCTCACTTGTGATATAATTTTAGGGGGATCCATATTTATTTTTTAACTCTTTTCTTTTCTTTTTAAATTTATTTGATGTGATATTTAATTTTTTATCTATATTTATTATCCTAAATTCTTTACTTATTTCAATCTTATTATATATTCTATTTGTTTTATACATGGAGTTATTTTAATGATTTATTCTCCTTTTATCCCTTTTCTAATAATGTTATAAATGTTTTATCGTATTCCAAATACATTATGTCTCTATTATTTTTATGTTAAAATAATTTTTTAATTGTCTTTTTCATGGATGTTCTCCTCTTTTCCCCTCCTTGTATTTATATTTTATAATCACAAAGGGGAGAGGTTTTATGGTTATTTGTTTGTTTTTAACTTATTTTTTTACTTTTATAATCTCTTGATTTATACTTATCTTATCTTTATATGTTAATTGTATGTTAAGTGTTTTTTATCATCAAAAAGGGGGATATTGTTTCACCTATTTATCTCATTGTAAATCAGGATCATAAACACTCTTGTGTTTATCTAACATTTTCATTTAAGTTATTTATAGTTAATATTGATGAAATCATGTTTAATTCTCTTAATAAACATGAAATATACTTAAATATGTCTTAATAGAAGTTTTAGATCCTTGAAAGGAGACTATAATAAAATTATATGATCATTAATTCAAGTTAAGGATCCGCTTATTATAGTTTGATGAAATTTTCCCAAAACATCTAAATTAAGGTAGTTTTGGACCATCAACAAGGCATGGTGAACAGATGAAAGGGCCTAGTGGTGCATGTTTATGGTGTATATGAAAGATGTAAAGCCAAAATGACCAAGCATAGTTCACCAAGGAATAGTGAAAACCATGTCATGGATCAGAACGATTTTAATGATAGTCCACCCCCAATAAATTCATTATTCAACAGATCCCTTACTCCCTGATGAATTCCATATGTTTTGCAAATGTTTTTTGGGTTATAAAAGCAGGATTTTAGAGGCTTTTAACTTCATCCAATTGCAGTTCACATATAACTAATTTCACTTTGATCTCTAATGACTTCATAATCTCATTAAGATTTTCAAGTTTCTATATTCATCATCATATCCCAAAGAAGTTCAAATTTTTCATCATTCAAGGAGATCAAGGAACTGAATCAAGAAGGGAATATTCTTCAACAACTCCATCCAAAGTTCTAATGACATCCTTGTTCTATATTTTTGTGAAAAATTCTCTCTTGTCCTATTGATCTTATTTGTATAACCCACTGCCTCTCTCTTATTATCCTTATCTCTATCTCTATTTATATCTTGATCTCTTTATTCAATAGAGAGTAAAGTCTATTCATTTTTAATGGATTCAAATTAAGTAATTCATATATTATATTCTTCTTCTATTTAATTGTTTCCTAGTTATCCATTCAAACTAAGGATTTTTTGGTTATTGGTACTTCATTCAGGAAGGGGGTTGAGGTTCTTTCTATTCTGTTAAAATCAATTTTTTTATTTTCATGGTTTTTATTAAAACCAAGGTTATTTGGGTTTTTTTGTTTACATCCAAAACAACAGGATTATTAAATTGAACTGCAAAATACTTTTCTTGGGGTGGAGACATAGGGGTACCTTTGGTGACTATTTTTGAACTTCTTTACCAAATTTATTGTGTCCGTTTACTTTCCAAATTTAAAATTTTTCAACAATTTCTCTTGAATACCTTGTTTTAATATCTATTATTCTTTACTTTGATATTATCAAAATATTTATTTATTCTGTCATATCTTTTATAATATCAATTTACTTTATTGCATTAATTTTCTAAAATAAAATTTACCCCTCCACTCTTTCCATTTATATGACCCAATATGTGGTTGGTGATAATGTTTTTTTTTTGAAGTTTCCTACCAATCATGGGAATTTGAGGTTTACCAATAAGAGTAATCTTTCTTCTATATTTATCACTAATTTTGAGGTGTTGGAGGATGTTGAAAAGGTAACATGCCAGTTAGATATTCTTATATAGAGAGATCATATCCATGATGTATTTTATATATTAATGCTTCATCAATATCTTTATAATTAATCTCATGTTATTGATATGGTCAGTATGAATGGTAAGTTTTATATGAAATTCATGGAGTGTATTTTTAAGATTCGTGATTATTAAGATAAGGTGTTGTGTGGGTGCATCATTCCTTAGGTTTGTTTCTTAAATAGGAACAGTGGTTAGGAATAATGTGTGTGGTAGTGTGATTAAAAGATATATACTTTATATCCTATGTTACATGATTTTTTAATCTTATTAAAATGTTTAGATTGGTTTTATGTTGATATGATTAATTATATTTTCTTCTTTGTGTCTTTTTTATCCCTTTAGTGAAGGGTATATTCCCATTTGAAATGTATCTTGAGGGGTTTAAAACTTGTAGGTTTCAACATTTTCTTCATGATTTTAGTTTTAATTATTGAGGATGAGGATCATTTTAAAGGTATTTAGTATATATCCCCATATCCTCCTTTCCCTATACTTTTTTTGAGTATTGATGATGTTTGAAGGATGTTTGGTGGATGGTGATGGGGAAAGGTGATGATTTATGTAAAATTTCTGCTAATAGTACTAGATCACACCATAAATTGTAGTTATGTTCCATAATTTGGTTTGATGGGGGGAGTTTAAGAAGAGGTTTGGATTGGTTGTGTGGTGATCTCAGTGTTGTGGTGTGAGGTGTTTTTTGCACCATGAATCCAAAGATGTGAGATTTTGGTGTTATTCTATTTAGGAATAGAAAATTTTGTTGCATCGTGGGGGTCTTAGAAATGAATTTTAGTTCACTTTATTTGATGATATCACACCATGATTAGATTTTATGTTTCATTTTTTTCCTTTGAGGTGATGATATTTTAGAGTAAAGGATAAGGCTGATCCATGATTCTCAAATATTTATGTTTTGTGGCATGGTGGAAATTTTTATACCATGACATTCCTTTTTATATCAATTTTAAATTGTTTTAACCCCAAAAATTAAGATAGATCACCCTATGATCATTGACTATGGCATGTGTTGTGTCTTGATGCCATTACCACCTTGATATTTGTGATTTCCTAAGTTTTTAATATTAATTCTAGTGTTTTATTGAATCCACTTCATTCCCTTTGGATTTCCCCAAACCTTATGCATCCTTTAGCTTGGTTTGGTTTCACTTTGATCACCTCTAAGTGGATTTTTAAGCTTGGATTCTCATGATAAATTATTTCTTGATCTAAGGTTCCCTATTCTATTTTCCTCTATTTTATTATCTTATATTATATTCTATTATCTCATTGTTATTCCTTATTTCAATTTCATGGATGGGTTTTTTATTCAATTTTGTTGGTTTATTTTTTATTTTTTGATAGAGAGTGATATATCATTAATTTTTTAGTGATCTTATTGGGAAAACATGGTGGTGTGATTGTATTTCTCTTATCACCCTTGTATAGTGATTTTCCAAGCTCTGTTTGAGGTAGGGGATTTGAGATATCTATTATTGTTTATTAAATATGAAATTATTATACCTATATTTTCATTTATTTATTGGTTGGAATTTTACAAATAAATATAATAAATTGGATTAAGGAAATTAAAATGAAATAAGTGATTCACATATTATTTATATGATTTATATGTTATTTCTTATTCAATATTTCTCAATATCTTTGATAAGTTTGTTTTTTATACGACGAGTTGTGTTATTGTTGATATTCTTTATCATGTTAAAAAATTAGTTAAACCAATTAATTATGTTAATATAATAGGGATATGTAAAAAATTGAATTAATATTAATATTTTTTTATATATGAAGTGTTAAATAAGTATATAATCATAAATAAATTAAAAAGAATTATGTTTTTCTATACTATATTTTTGTTGGTAACTCTTTCTATGATTGGAGTAATCTTGGTATGTTTGGATTAAAATAGTTGATTTTGTGGTGATAATAAGTTATATTTTCAATGGTAGCTCAACATCATTGATGTAGTAAGGACTGATGATTTTGCGAAAGAGTTGTAACTGATGTTTTGGTTTTTTGAATGGGGTAGTTTGATTGTTGATTGATTGTTGATGCAGTAACATGGAGAGGATGATTTTTGGTTGTATCATAGTGTCTCAAAAATATGGATTTGGTCAAATTTATAATTTGGATGGGTGTGATTTTATATAATTAATGGAATAAAATAATGAGTGATTAATTAAAATTATATAGGGTTTTTTATTGAAATAATAAATGAATTGGTGAATAATTAAAATGTGGTATATAAAATATAAACGATGTTAAGGATGATAGTGGTGAAAATTTATTGTAGCTAAATATTAATGTTGTTAATGAATTAAATAGAAATAATTATTATGAAATTAATGAATATAAAGTGGTTGGTATTTGAATAATGTGTATTTGGTTATGAAATAAGGAATGAGATGTTGTGTGGATAATTTTTAGTTATTTTGTGGTGATAGTGGACTTATTTTGTATTATGGTTAAAGGTGGAAGTGATGTTGACGTGCAGTGGGGATGGTTATATTTATAGTGATATTATTCTAGGAAGTGTACTCTTAGGTTGGGCTTATGTGCTATTATATATTCCTTGTATTTTATAATTATTTCTTATGAACCACCACATGATTTGGGTACAATGACCAATATATATATGAGGTTTTGTGTTGAAAGTGTTATTATTAACATCGAGGATAGAATTGATGTGTATATTGGATTACTCCCTCTTTCCCACTCTATCTTCCAAACATAGTATAGGATATGGTAGCCTATAGTTATAGTATGATGATAAATAAGTGGTGTGGGTACGCAGTAGAGATTTATATGCGAGGAGAAGGACACTTTGTAGATGTCTGTTATAATTACATTCTATACTATGATGTGATATATGGATGTGATAGAGATGTGGATATGTGGTGTATATGTGATGTGTCTATAGTTATGTGGTTTTAGTTATGATGTGATATTTTTTTTGTGGTTATGTGGATGTAAAGGGGATGGGAGCACCAGCATGTATATCTTTGAGGCATGATAAAAACTACTTTAGTGGAAAAATTGATTTAGGGTTCATTTATTTCTTCTTGATATTATATTAAAATACCATTATATTTCAACGACATGGCCCACCAAGGCCCCAACTTCATTGGAAGTAGACTGAGTGTGCCACCCAAAGCCTATCTTAAATAGGCCAAAGGCTAGAGACTAACACCATGAAAGAATATACGTGTACATTAGGCCTTATACTATATCAAAATATAATATATATGAAACCCAAATACACAACATATATGAAAAAACAAAAAATTGTATACAAAACAAATAATTTTTAAAAAATGTACGAATGTGATCATGACTATCCAATACAACACCACACAAGAGAATCTGAAAAGGAAAAAATTAAAATTGATAATATCACCAAGAAAAATACACATAGTATTTGGAGAAACACCTCCATACTAAAAAAAATTTGTATAGTGAAAAAAAATCGAAAATAACTCTTACATGAAATATCAACCACCATTATGAATCATCTCATTTGGATACACTAACTCAACTAGATTCACTAACTCTTGGTCCCCAAAAGAAACACCAAATCTGAAATATCTATACATACCTAATATGTCTAGACACAAGGCCCATGTAAGGGTCAGTATAAAAATAACCAGCATGATTCCCCACAAATTCAAAGTAAGTAATAATAGTAGGTCAGCACAAAAGCCAATTCAGATGGAAATATACTGATAAATTCAGTTGAGAAATAGATATACTCTAGTCTTTGGACAACAATTGGAAAAGGAAGTGTCTCGATCAGCACAACATTGTTCCATGATGATTCATATCCCATATGTATTTAGAGACAACTATTATAACCCCTATATTATATATACCTAAAATTGATAGCCTAATTATAGGTCATATCATGAAGGAAACCAGACATGTCTGATACATCACAGGATCCATCACATCCCCACAATTCGTCATTATGACTAGTTAAACCTCCAAGATCCCATTTCACTTCCTTAATTATGATATGTTACCCACACATTTTTGTGTAATGCTTGTTAGTATATGGTTTGTCAGGATCTAAGGGATGATAAACTCACAACCTAATGCACAACAAATACACTAACCTTTATAGGTAGAGGACCCACCCCCTTGAACTGATATGTTTTTAGGATGGTTACCAACTCAAACCAATTTTTTGGGGCACCCACACCTCATTGGGATTGAGGAATTATTGACCCCATGTCTGAATGGAGGAACCACACAGTGAGGTTAGAAACTCAATACCCTAATCCCATGGAATGGTTACCTACTTGAAAAAATATATGATGGGGCCTATACCCTATATTAGAAATGTTCAAGGTAGTTTTAAACCTTGTTATAGTAGAAATATACTCTTCCATATACCAAAATATTCTTTATAATGATAAAAAACATAATCTACCCAAGAATTTTTTGAAACAATCCCAATTATCAGAGAAACATGCATCATTATTCTTTATGTGGAAAAGCACCCAAAATGGACATCCCAAGTGTCCAATTCAAACATTTAGGTGAAAGATGTGGAAAAAATCATAATATTCTTAGTACACATTGTGTATATCCTTAATACATAGCATTTAAGGTTTCCTTGATGATTGAAAAAAAACATCCATTATCTATCTCATGTAGTAAATTGAATACACAACATATCTGGTAGGTTACATGACATATAGAGATATGTGGGTTCAGTCAGCATATACATCCCATGATATTGTCTATGTGAGGTTTACCTAAATAATGTGACTAGAGCGGTACATGACATGTGGGACCTCTATATCCACTCAGTGTGTTACAAATGAAATACTCGAGTCAAGACACATAAGTACACAGTGTATACTATATCTTTCATGATGTTTGAGATCTGGTGTAATCCAAAAGTGTACAGGGCTACATACTAAGGGGTGTGATATTTGGATACATGATATGTAACATGGTTTCACATTCCAGAAAAAATTTAATAAAACATATAAACCCTATCCACTGTTGTGCGGTTACTAAACTATAAATCGGGTAGTTGGGAAACTCGTATAATTTATAGATTGTTATTCTTGTGTCACAAGCTACTGTTTATGACCATTTCACAACCCCCTTTATCCAATATATTCTTAAACTTTTCTCCAACACTTGAACCCTCTTTTTATTGGATCCAACATATTTTAAAACTTCACCTCTCTTCACCAAAGTCTTGAATATTGATGACTTTCATCGATCCATTCATCATTTTCACTCCATCAAATCGTTCCTTTATTCCATGTGTGAACCAAAAAATTAATATATATAGAAAAAATTAATATTTTTGGCTCGTGTAAGTTTTTAACCAACCAAGACTAGGTTCTGACTCTTTTCTATCAAAGAAAACAAGGAATAAAAATCAAAATAATAATGATAATAGGGATTTATTTCTCATTTATCATTAAATGATCTTATTTATATGGGAATAATCATAATAAAATTAATATCATTGATTTTTAACATTATTATCAAACATAATAAAACCTCAATCAACCCACACAAGAATAATTGTTAGCTAAAAGAACAACATTGATAATATTTTTATTTTTTTCATCAATTTAAACCACAAGAACATTTAACTTTTGAACATGGAAAATAAAAATGAAAAAATCCATATTAAATTATCATTTATATTTATATATTGAATATTGAATAAGTACTGCATGAATTTATCATAAAATAATCAATAATAAATAACCATGTGAATTTAATTTATAATTTATCTTCATTCTTAATATAATTGAAAAAATAGAAATTATCCAATTTACTATTCAAATAACATAAAATATTTATAAAAAATAGAGTTTATAAGGCTTTTTATTAGATATAGAGATAAAATGAACAAATAATGTGGTAGAAACAAATAAATTAAATGTTTTACCTTGTTGGAGAATTGTCGATTCTTCAATAATTTAATCACCACCGACACATTTTTTATTTTTATCTCAATGAAATACTAGTTTCACCTCTAATAAAATATATAGAAAGAAATTATAGAGAATAAAAAAATTGTATCTATTAAAAAAACCACCCCTTCATAATTTATATAACCATTAATTTCTCCCTCATCAATGCATGCATTACTTCCCATTCATAATTATTGAATTTCCATTTCAAAACCACCAGTTTAATATCCCCACTTAACTCCAATAACATTTCAAGTAAACTATCATAAAATATTTACTCCACCTTTCCTGTAACATGACACATCATCAACGTATGGATCCCTCAATTCCACATCACCAATTTCATAAAAAAATGATTTATTATTTGAAAATTCAATGATTTAAACATAAACCCAAGAATTCTCGGTCTATGGCTCATCACCTAAGTACATGATTTATACATTTTATTTTTTATGATATATTAATATTTATTCCTATTCAATAAATATTTATGTTTTTAATAAATAATAATTTTCCCAAAAAATATAAATTATCTTAGAAAAGTTCAAAAACACAACATAAGGGTAAGCATCACATTTTGAGGCCAACATAGCAAATAATTTTTTTCAAGATAATTTACTTAGGTGAAATTTCCATTTTACCCTTTTAGGGTCCTAGTAATTTGAACTCAAAAATAAGATAAGATGCACTAGGGAAAAAAATTTCTCGCTACATCCTCCTCACCTTTAAGACTTTTCATCCTTGAAAAAAACATAATCTATACTAAGATAATAAGCTTTAAAAATAACCTCATATGTATAGGTTTTCAATAAATTAATTTCATCAAGATTCTACACCCAACACCTTTTCCTTCACCAAAAGGTTATCTAGGTATATGGGATAAAACAAATCCAATAGAAATGATGAGTAAGGTCAAAAAAACTTGGGTGTATTTCGCTAAAAATTATTAAGGTTTAGCTCTAATTTCCACTAGTTGTTCATCCTACTCACTACTAAAAGTGGACTTATCCTAAACCTATAAATTTAATAGTAATTTTCAATTATAATAATGGATATCAAATCTAAATAAATGATGATACTATTGGATTTCATCTCTTCCGTGATGGTTCATTAAAAATATTTTCCTTTTTTACCAAGTATTTACTCGCCACTTCAATGGGTGTGAGGAAAAGACCATATCTATTAGTGGGGCTTCTCTATCTAATAATATTCTAGCCTAAATCTCCACTAGAATCTATATCTTGAGAAAAAATAATTTTGGAAGAATATATCACACTAGAATCAATGAGTTTATGGTTCCCTAAACAGACGACATTAATATTACTTAGAACTGCACCACCAATTTCATCCATATAACAACCATTTCCATCATGAATTTTTTAAACATATATTCACTCTTTCCCATTTTTTATAATAATTATTTAGAGGTTCTAATGGGGGGATTGGATAGATGTTTCATCCACATAAAAATTTCCTCCTAGTAGGTTACTATACCTATAACCATATTGTTTATAGCAAAAAATATATCATTATCATATATGTCCACCCATGTTATTGATTTGGTTATTATTTGATAGAAACTATGGTCCATTTATAAATCTAAGAGGTATCACTTTCATGAATCTCTCAACCACCAATATTTATCAAGGAATTTAATGTAAGTGGGGACGCATATGAGAAATAACCCATCTTTAGTCTTCTCTCTAAAAGTTCTAATCAATGTTTCATGCTCAAACAAACCTACTTCATTTCATTTTCATAGATATTTTTATGAGGTATGTAGGACTAAATACATACTTTTACATAGATCCTACACCTAAAAAGGGACCAACATCTCCAAAACTCAAATAATCATCAATGTCTCTAAATGGAATGACATCAAGATTCAGTCTTAAACTGCAACCACAATATAATAGTCACATTCTGAGTTTGATAAAAACATAATCAACAAATGGTTCACTATTCCATGTAAGGAACCCAAGAATCAATCGTCATTTTGTTAATTGGCATCCAAACTAGATGAAATAAATGAGTTACATACACCAAAAAACATTCTTATATAGGATTATTAGATTAATCTCGGAATCTTCAAATTATTTTATACTGGAACTCCCATAGTGTTCACTGCCTATGGGTTCTCTCATATAACAATGGGAACCACTATCTATTCTATGAGAAGATAAAAACTAAGCATAATGGAAATATTATCCACCTATTCTGATGAGGCATGAATATATATCATCATATTCTATGTTTTAGTGCATCATCACTCAAATGATCCATAGTGAGAGGCTCTAGCACTAGCATGGTATTTTCATCAACCTCCCTCTAAATATAAGACAGTTATATCTATGTAGAATCATTTATTTGATAATATTATCCCATAATAATTAAATAATATCTAGGTTAGATAATATAGGTTATCGAAGACCTATTTAAAGTATATATTGAATGACATAACTCTAATAGTATCCCTAGTATAATACTCAAACTCAAGACCTCATTAGTATCACTACCCAAATTCCAAAACCAATCCTCACAATAAAACTTACTCATAACTCCATCCCTAATACTTTAACTTCTTTGATTATATTATAATACTACTATACCCACTAAGAACCCACTTGGGCTAGCAGTAATCCAAGTGTGCTATCGCAAGTCTGCCTCTAATAGATTAGGAGCTGGAGATTATCACTAAGAACACATATACGTACATAGTAGGACTTAGAATATTTCAACTTGTAATATATATACAACCCAAAAATACATGATATATCTAAAAACCATAAAATTAATTCAAAAAAATTAAAATATTTAACAAATGAATGAATTTGAAAATGGTTATACAATACAATACCGCACAGAAGAATATAAAAATGAAAGATATATAATAGATAATTTCACTATAAACAACTAACATATAACATTGAAAAGAACTATAATGAATTATGAATGTTTGGAAGGTGAGAACTGGTAGTAAACATCTATTCCATGCATTATCAACCACCACTCTACATCAGTTCATCTAACTCCACAGGATCTACAAGCTTCCTTATCTCTAATTCCACAAAGTAAATGCTAGACTGTGAAACATCTGCATAGACACAAGATATGATGTCACAAGGCCCATACATGAGTGAGTATAAACATACCATGTATGTCTCCAAAGAAATGAAAGTTAATGAATAATAATATCTCATCTCACAAACCAATTCCAAGGGAGATAGATAAATTAATTGGAAATAGAAATATATTTTCTCTAGTATTAGTAAAACCATAGGAAATTTAAGAGTGTCAATCATATCAATTAAATTCAATGAAGATTCATAAACCACATGAATCTAGAGACACCTCATGTGACCCAAGTCTCATATAACTAACACAGACAAACTAATTGTAATTCAAATCATAAAGGTGACTTAATATTCTATATACATTACTGGGCATGTGACATATGAGCAATTCATCATTACAAATAGTTATTCACCATGATTCCATTCTACCTTATCAACAATGATAGGGGGCCACAACTTTCTATGTAATTATTATTATTTAAGAGATTCTATACCCTAATGCAGAATAAACTTATATCTTAACACATCGTAAATACATCGACATCTATAGGTGGAGAACTGATACTCTAGAATTCATATCTATATAGGAGGGTTACTTAATCTATCTTATAGTATGGGGTCCTAGGCCTCATCAATTTTGAGGGATTAATAACCCTATAATAAAATTAATGACCCGCATTCTTGAGGATAAAAACTCATCACCATAATCCCACAAGAGGGTTACCAACTCCAAAAAATATATATAGGCGACCCACGCCCAGTCCTAGCTCTCCCCTAGGGGTGACTAACTCATTTACAATACTAAAAAAACTCACCCTAAAACCAATATCATCTCTATAATAATAATAAAACATCCTAAAACCAATAAGATTTAGAAATAATCCTAATTTTTCATGAAACATGAACCATTATGATCTACATGGAAAATCATTTAGAATGGACTTCCTATGGGTCATATTCAAACACCCGAGATAGGTGATTTAGAAAATACCATAATTTTCATAGTGCAGAGTTTGTGTGTCTCCTTGAAACATGGTATATAAGGACCTAGTGGTTGTTTATTATAAGTTTATTCCATCTATCTTGCATGGGAAACTAAATACACATTGTATCTGATAGGGATCATGATGTATAAAATTACATGGGTTGAGTCAACATATACTAATAATTATATTTTCTACATGATTTTGACCTATATGACATGTATACATGGATAAACAACTTGTGGGACCTTTAGTTCTAATTTTCATGTAATGGAAAAACTTTATGAGTTGAGACTTCTAATTATATGATGTACACTATGGCCTATATGACATGTGGGGTTTAGAATTGTCCCAAAATGTACTAGGTCACATTCTAAGGGAAATCATTTTGTGATACGTAGTGTGTGACATGGGGTCACATGACATGTAATATTTAAGTTAATGTGGAAACCCTAACTACCATAATAAATTATATACATGACATGTGGTTATTGAACTACACATCAAGTAGTCAGGAAACTCAAATAATGTCTGTATTCTTCTTCCTATGTAACCAGTTTCCTTATAAAAACATTTTTTCACCCTCATCAATCATTGACAAGTTCCATTATGTCTACTACTCCAAAAACTATTGTTAACTAGATCCAACATCTTCTTAGTCATCATCGCTCCTCACCAGAGTCCCAAATCTCATCACCCGCCATCAATTTATTCATTTCCATTATCATCCCCATTGAACCATACCCAGAATCTATGTGTGAACCAAATAATAATAAACATGGATGATTAGAGAAGATTTATGGCTAGTAAAAGGTTTTGAACTCCCAATACTGGGTTCTCACTCTCACCCACCAATGAATGTGGGGAATATAAATATAGAGAATAATAATACTAGGGATTTATTTCTCATTCATCATATGAATATCATATTTCCACCAAGATGAAAATAATGAAATTAATATTATTTATTTATATTATAATTAAATAAAATAAATTCATTATCAACTACCATAATAATAATCATTATTGGAAAAAATAACATTAATAGTAATAATATTTTTATTTTTACATTAATTAAAAGATAAGAAAATTTAAATTTCAACCATGGAAATTAAATAAGTGAGAATATATAGTAAAATTGAAATTATATTTTTTATTAAAAATAAAATAAATACTAGATGAATTGATATTAAATTAATCAATAATTCATAATCAACTGAACTCATTTTATAATTTTTCCACATTATTAACATAATAAAATAAATAATTATTATCCAATTTATTATTCAATTCCCTTATCATATTTCCATCAATAAGGTTTTAAAATGATTCATCTTAGAGGGTGATATCAAATAAATGAATAATAAGGAAAAAATAAATTAAATCTCATACATTATTGGTAAACTTATGACTCATCAACAATTCAATTTTCAATTACATGATTTTCTATCATCATCTCCCTGTGATTCTGATTTTTCCTTCAAGAACATCCTTCCTTAAAGATAAATTAGAGAGAATAAAATAAGTGATTCAATTAGAAAAAAACTCCCCTAAAAATTTTCCCTACCCATTAATTTATCCCTCATCAATGCATGTGTAACTTCTCATTAAGACTCATTGACCTTCCATTTAAAAACCGCGTGTTTAATACCCCCATTTAATTTATATAGTGTGGTAATTAAACTATTATAAAATATATGATTTTACCTTAATCTAACAAGACACATCATCACCATATGTCTACCTCAATGTTATTTCATCAATCTCTAAATAAAAATAAAAAATTATTTCTATTGTAAAATTAATTATTTAAATAAAGACCCCAGAATAATCATTATGTGTCTCATAACACAAGTGCATAGTCAATACCTTATTTAGTAAAAACAATATGTTATGGAACAATGGAAGTTTCATGACTTTATTATGAGTTCCTGATTAGAAGATATTAATGCTTATTCATATTTAATGAATACTTAATTAATAAATAAAAAATAATTATCACAAAAAAATCAAGTAGTTTTGAAAAATAATAAAATTTATTATTTGGTAAAAAAACTATTTTTTAAGACCGATAGAAAAATTAGAGAAAAATTTAGAGTTCATTTTAAAAGGTAGAATTTCCATTTTACCCTTTTACGGTCCAAGAATTTAAACAAAAAAATTGTGTAAGTCAAAATATTTAGTTTTGGGTGAGTGAATCTTGGTGAGGGTAGGCAATAGTTGACCTAGAGAGGAAATTAATTAGTTTATAAAATCATTTATTGATACAGTACTATGATTCTTCAATATTTTCACAAGTGGTTTTATGGAGGATCCTTCTGAGTATACTTGTATGATAACCCCTATATTCTATATATGTTCTTTAGATTTACAAGAAATATTTGATGACTAGGATTAACATTACTAGCTCATGATAAGTAGTTTTCTAGTTTTCATGGTGTTATTGTCATAGGATTTTAATCATTACATTTACTTTTTAAGGCTTATTTAATTTATGAAAATTTATATATTGTGGGACGTTTTTTATTTTGGTATTTTATAGAGATGATTTGTGTTTTATTCTTTTAATACTAGAATTTATGTAGTTAATTCCTCTCAAATGTGTATTTAATACCCTTGGTGCTAGTCTCCAAACCATGTCCAATTAGAGGTAGGATTCAGCAGTCTCACTTTTCTTCACTACCATCTCAAGATGGGTTTGAATAGAGGTTATTCATTACATTAAGGATCATTACAATGGTATTTTAAAAACTTTTTCATAATCTGATTAGTTAATAGTGTTGTAAGAGATGTGGATGATTAATGATAGGGAGGAGGACCAAAATGGGGGATTCCATAGGCTTAGTAATATGGAAACCCAAAAAAGTCCTTTTTCACACTTATAATTCTCCTTAATTATTTCTAAATAAAACATGTAAAAGGATCTTGGAGAACCTTTAGGTCTTGTAGAACTCTAAAAACCCATATTATTAACTACCATGTAGATCTCTTCCTATTTCAAAAAAACTAATAATTGTTTGGTTGTGTGAGTCTTGAGTTCTAGAAGAGATATTATTAATAAAATTTATCCCTTAAATATCATATACATAAAGAAAAGTTTATAAAATAGGATAAATGTGGGTGATAAAAAAGTAAGTGTAACACCTCTTCCCAAGACAACTCATTAGTTACTGGACTAATAGTGTCACATAACCTTGAATTGTACATCCATGTACTTTAAAGGAATCCAATTAGAGGTTGGACACTAACAATACATTTGGGAAACATTTACCTAAAACTAGAGTATGTAAACAATGTAAAATAACCCAAACATCAACCAAAAAACATCATTTTACACATATATAATAAATAACATCTATTCTATAAAAAATAAAATGTTTTTATATAAGAATACAACCTGACTGGTCACCCACTAAGCTGACCACATATACAAAATATATAAATAAATTAAAATATAAGAGGTTGTATTTTCATCCTTGATCCTCACATCATCCTAAACTCTAATACCATAACAATATACTCTTTCTCAAACCATTCACATATTATTCTCTAACCTATAAATAAGACATAGGGTCTACACACACCAAAGTTCCCTTAAAGGTTATAAGAAATACATCTTAGTAGGGTCTAACCAAGTTCCCCTAATATATACCATCATATATGTGTGTGAATGAGGAAAATAAATAAAAACTATTATATAAGAAGCTTAAACATAAGGTTCTAACAATCATTCCATGACTCCATGCACATCGTGTCACTATGTGATAACCAAGCCACTATATAACCCAATCATACCTTCATTGGCCTTGTGTTGGAATCCATACATCTCATTCTGTCAAACCATAAATCCATTCCATACTCCAAGACATAGTTTAAGTCATCCTCTAAGTCTCGACCACTAGCTGAAGGTGTGGTTAGGTTCCTGTGTCCAAGTCCCAGACTCAACTTCTCACAAAAATCGGTCCAATTTTCTAGTTCTCGATTATCCCCTATCACTCAAGGGAGGTCATTCATCACATATTTGGACACTAATGTATCACTTAAGGTAGGGCCTCTCATCCTAGGGAAACCCAAACCACATCCTCTCATCCAAAAAATGGCAAACCATGCCTTCTCACTCAAGGTAAGGTCTATTTTATAACCACTACCTAATCACTCATGGTAAGGCCTGACTTCGCATCACAACTAGAAAAACCTTCTCACTTGAGGTTTTCCTTCATCCCAACTACAATTTTATCACTCAATGAAGGTTCTCATATCATGAAACAATATAACCACTACATTATAACTCATGGTATGATGCATACATCACCTTCTCACTTTGGGTTAGGCTAATATGTCTCAATCCATACTTTCTCACCCTAGGTAGGCCCCTTCTTCATACACACAAGGACTATATCTCACTCATGGAAGTCTTTAAAATTCCATGTCACTCATAATGGGTCAAGGAATTAGGATCCAAATCACCCATACTAGAATCTATAACCTATCACAAGAACATCATATAACAAAAGTCATGTATCTTATCCCATAAGCTCACCATCTCATCACCCAGGTGGTAATCACTCGGACCCAACCCCTCACCTTGACGTATATATTTATCCCAAACAACCTCCTAATCTCATCCACCCAAGACCATCTCATTGACATAGAATATCTGTAAAAAACTCTTTGAATCCACATCTCACCCATCATGGTGTTCACTAGGATCCTCTGAACCTTCCCCAGTCTCTTCTCACCTATACCAAGCCACATAAAACACATAAGGGTGTTCTCATAGAGCATAGTCTCTTTTAGATCCTATCCTTAATCCTACTACAAACCTCCTCAAAATCCTTCTTCACTCCTGGTCCCACTACCTAAGTAAAATTCTAATATAACATTCTCTTAAACCCTTGTAAATAT
Organism: Viscum album; assembly: GCA_963277665.1. NCBI lineage: Eukaryota > Viridiplantae > Streptophyta > Magnoliopsida > Santalales > Viscaceae > Viscum > Viscum album. The sequence continues at coordinate 267,616,990 of OY728142.1, read as the reverse complement.
CATTCTAATCCCTTGATTAAATTTCCAATTTACCCTCAAGAGGGTGCTCCTCACCAAGCGTGAAAATTACGACTTTATCACCCTCACACTAGGTCTAAACCCTTCATTAATTCCTTCCTATCCATATAGAAAATAACCTAGGCCACTTGTGACTTTTCTCAGATCTTGAGACTTACCTGATGTATCATTCAAACTCCACCAACACCCTCACCCCTAGTGACATGCTCTCTAGGTTAACCCAATTATCCATGTGCAAAAGGTATATTAACCTAGTAATAGGAGACCCATTGCAATCCTATCTATTTCTCTAAGGTACTCTCAATCCTTATCCCTCTATGTAGACCCTTGAAACATTAATAAAACCATTAAATTATGAATAAGAAATCATATAACTTTATATTATAGGTACCTCCTATATCCATATATAATTTATCATCCTCATGATTGTCTACACCACCTCATCTAAGAATTTACATGTATCCTTTATGTTCTAATAATATCCCATATTCAATCTTGGTAAACACATCACCAATAATTAATTATGACGCATTATAATTAAATATTCAATTAAAACAATTAGGTATAACCACTAAAATACTCATCATTCATCATCACATTATTAAAACCACAAAAAACTACACCTAAAATATCCATGGAGTATCCTAGAATCCTTCATAAGAAAAATTTCAATCACTTAACACTTGGTCAATCATAATTTTCATTCAATTTATTATAAAATTATAAATAAATTAGGTAATTATACTACCTTAATCAAAGTGGAAAGAAATAACATATGATATTACTCCTAGGATTCACTCTAGACTAGACACGTGAAATCCACAATGACTGAGATTATTTCCACCATGGTTTGGTTGAAATAATTAATAAATCCTATCTAAAATACCAAAAATCATATTGTAATAATGGAAAATTTAAATATATGGAGAGAGGAGGAGGAATATACTTGTAATCATCACTATAAAACCACAAAAATCATCTCGCACTATGTGGGATCAAATTGAAGAAGGGGAGGTAGATGGTCGGATGATTCATCCATCTACTAATGTCCCTGATCCCCAAATACTTAAGGGGTCCTATTAGTAAATTACCAGTATTCCCATATTTTAAAAAAACAAGCCTCGATCATAGAATAAAAATAGGGTCATGGTGAGACCAGAACCATTTCCCAACAAGGTTGTAGTGCAACCAATGTGATTGAGGTGTGACCAAGGGGTTCAAAAAATGACCACCATAGAAATAGGGCTTGTCCCTTATCCTATTTTTATTATGACATGTCCTCTCAAGGTTTATGTGTGACTGCCCTATGGTAGGGTACCAAAATCATCATACAACACCATCATGCCACAAAACCTATGGGTAATGGCATGATTCCCCTTATAGAAGAACCACACCCAAAGACCCCTGCCTTTATGGCCCAATCCTTATATCCTCTGTGGAGAAATTCCATTATTGAAAGCCATCACAATATGATGTTTTGCAGCTGTATAATTTCACCAAGTCTACCTGACCTTTACTAATCACACACTCAAGCCCTCATAACACCTCTTGAGCCTAAATACTCATCCACAACTATCCCATTAGGATGTTCTAAAACTAAGATTCCTGATTTAAATATAAATTCTCAAAATAACCCCTTTTTCAGGTTAAAAAAATACAATTCCTCCCAAAAATTCATAATCATAAAATTCAAGATCATTAAAAACTTCCCACCATAACACTTCTCAACCTCGAGAAGTCTTAATAGTCTTCCAACCATCAAACCCGACCTATCACCTTCTTAAATTCACATCCATCTCACTATGTTTAATCCTAAAACATCAACATGAATCCGCTATGAAACTCCAAACACCAAGGGAACTATTCACTAAAATGTGATCCACTCACTCACAATCATCACCAATGCCAAGATGGAACCTAACCACACTAATCTTTATAAAGACACAAAAGCACCAACCATTAGTTCATCTTGAATATTGTATTTATCCCCATAATAAGTCTTCTCTTATTAAGGCCAATTTTTCACCATATTGCTCCCCAAAATACGAATCATTTGTTGAAAATTCATTCTCAACAGTCCATCTACATACTTGATATGGTTTCCTCCTCATTGTTCCTAATTTCATGAAAGAAAATACTAGTTATTCCTCCAATTTCTAAAATATTTTAAAAGCACCAAGTCATACCATCCAATTCCCTATCACATAGCATGATCGTAATTCTTTAATCCCTAGATGAATCATGAAACCATCCAATACCCACCCAAAAGTCCAAACATATAACTTGGTGTAATTCTATGATTATATCACTAACTAACCTGACCAATTATTATATTCTCACCCCAAGCACAAGTTCACCTTTGATCTAACTCTATATTGAATCCCAAAAATTCCACCAGGATCCCAATACTAACACTTAACTCTATATGGAACTAAATCTGAATCCTAAATATGGTGTTTTTCTAACGAACAAGATATCACTTAATCTTACTATGCATGGGCATACTGGTCCCTTCATGACCATATTTTGACTAGTCTCACTACATCCATGACCCATCCAACATAACGGTCATTCCTCTTATATTGATATAATGCTCCTCATCAATGGGAGTATCCTCATCATTCCTCTATTGAGATAAAATTCATGATCTATAAGGAACACATATCATCTATTGTTAAAGGTGATTATTGGGTGTGATTGTCCCACTCATACATGTGTTCCAATGTGAAACACCAATTACCACTCGCTCCTAGACCACCAATAATTTCATACGTGACATCCACCTAGAATTAATCTATAATGAGGTTCACACCTTCTAATAACCAATGGTTCTCTCCCCATCATATGGATTCCATTACAATGCTCCTTGAGTTCAATATCCAATATATTATAATATCTTATGGGTGTCACTACTCTTGAACTATGCTCACCCATCTCTAAAAAAGTATATCAAGGACTATCTTTGATCATTTATACCATGGCACCCCGATCCATCCATGGTATCACCATCTATCACAAAGGTGACATCTTCCAACATCCTCAAGGATTATAGCTACTATAACCCCAAGTACCTCACAACCCCACTGATTCTCATGCCACACGTGTCTTCTCGCTAGTCCATGCATAATGGGAACCATGCAAACAGAGTGTTCACCTTCCCTCACAAAATGATACTTTTCCAAAAAAAATCATCTCCAACATCACTCTCCCCATCCAAGTAAGAGTGGTCCTCTAAGAACCCTCACAAATGTTTTTATCCATGATCCTACTCACCCTCATCATAAATTTATGATTATATGATCCTATTCCACCGGATAACACACCATGAATCATGCTCCCATAAGTCTTATATCATTGAACCTAGGCTCACACACCTAACCCACTGGACATGCCTCACTACATGTCATTCATCCAATAACCCAAGGTATTTCAATCATTCTAACTCTAACTATACAATTTTCCACCACATTGGTGTCATTATGAAACAATGGGAAAACACTCTTGATCCCACCATGCCACAGAAAGCACAACTAGAATCAATAGGTCCAATAATCTAACTGATATTTCCCTTAAACCCAAACTTGATACTATAAGAACTCAAATTTATTTTCATTTCAAGAACCTATGGAATTTCCATATACCATTCCCCAACCCACTCATTGGTATCCACAAAACCACTCGATTCACTCAAGTGGAGTACCATCAAGAATCTATGTGGGTAAACATGATATTGGTTCTTGTTGAATCTTTGAGTAATTATTCCATTATCCTCAAGGAAGCATTTTCATTCCCATATAACCTCTCAAGAAAACAATGTTAGCACAAAACACACAAGGTCTCTCTTACAAAGTCATTCAATGCCTTCATCGACCCACCAAGGATCATAGTACATCCCTCACATTAAGGGACTATATATTCATTGCTAGATAAAATCATACATCATGATTCATATAACATTCCATCATATAAAATACATTGGTTTATATTATTATAACTCCACAAACAAGTTATATGGGAATGTTTTTGGAAAAAATCCCCTCTAAGGATTATGATTTTTAGTTTATTGAAAAATGTTTTTTGGAACTATTTGGAATTTCCGTTTGAGATTATCTAGAATATTTTAAGTGACTTAAGTTCAATCTAGGAGTATCCTACATAATTAACACCATGAAGGATAAGTCATCTACTGAACTGAGTTGAAAGTATACTTGAATACTATATAAAATCCATTCATTCAATGAATGATTTAATCATTTCATAAAGGAAATTTAGACATAATTGTATGCTTATAGGAAACAAGTAACATTGTTGAAGAGTAATTAGTTCATGAAGGTTGGTTAAATAGATTTGAGATATTTTGGAGCCTTTTTCCATGTTGTGAAAAATTCAAGTGGAATACTTTTACACCATTATTGATTTTTCATGTCGTGATGTTTTTCTAGGAATTTTTACAAGGGTTTTTTATAGGTTATATTCATATCATGAATACATATTATCATTGGTAATATCTTAGTTAGTTGCATATAATTATTAGAAACTTATCTTTAATGCCATGAATCATTATTTCTAGGAAGTTTGAGTAATAATTATTATGTGTCTTCATCTGTAGAATATGGTGGTTATTGAAAAAATAACTACCATTATAAATTTAGAGTGGGGAAACTCCAAGATCATTTTCAGAGAGATTACATCAGGATAAGAAAATAAATTAATTTCAATTTTATGAACTAGAAGTTTAAATAAAACAAATGGGATATTCTATAACTTTTATTTCATTGGAAGATATCCAAATATGTGCAAGAATTGAAACACTATTTTTGGGGGTATTTATCATTTAATTTTTTTTAGAATAATAACATCATGAAAGGATAATTTATCACCTATTTGTGAAGAGGAGTATTGTGTTCCTCATCATGAAAAATAAAGGTGGTGATATTTTCATTACATGTGTGGGTAGTGAGTCTGAAGGTTCAGTTACACCACTCCTTTGTATAAGAACATCAAATTGGGGTTTTATAGTGTTTCAAGTAAATTGTTTGAAAATTTACCTATATCTATGTACCTATAGCCATAGTTTAATTGGTTAATGGATATTGGTTAAGATATATCCATGATTATTCAAAAATTGTGGCTTTATAATAGATAAATACATGGGAAAAGGTGCCTTTTGAAATAGATCCTCAAATTATTTATCTCCCTCATGACCCATATCCCACCCATGATCTCCTCATTTGGTGTGAATCATATCCCACCCTAAAAACCCTTCTCCCTCACTACTAACCAATTGATTCTCCCTCGACTAATCCTCACTTAATTCTCCATTCGTTTCCACTATCCCTCGCTTGATCTCTCCCATCTCGTTCATCATTTGTTCCTCTCCTCCTCTACCCCCTTCGTCTTGTGTTCCTCCTCCAATTGGTGTGTTTTTTAAACTGAGACCTTCCATGATCAGGATCCTCACAAGTATACCCCTACACATTCTACGATGATTGTTTTAGTTACTTCTTTACGATATCTTCTCTACCAAAAAATTAATACCTATCTCCAATGATCTTCCATCCATACCTCTGCAATCGATGGTGATTTTTAAGGTTCTCTCCCCTAGTAAAAATGTTTCAATTGTGAAATAATAGTACTATAAAAAATAGGTATTTTGTTCCTAATAAATTTTGTATTCATCTTTTTTTACAGTTTTATACCCACCAATCATAATTTCTATATGATTTCAATGTAATATATCCTCTTCGATCGTAAACCCTATGTTTTTTCATCTAATTTGTGACCACATAGAATTTCTTATATTTCCATATCTAAATCACATCACCCTCTAAACCTTTAACCTTACCTGGTGACATAATATTTTATCCTAGAAGAAACTAGATGGTATATTAATATTTATTAGCTATATTGATTTTAATTACTTATGATGTCAGATAATATTCAATACCCATGACTGTCTGCAAGTTTTTTCATGTGAATAAAATTTTATTATATGTCTCACCTGTATTTAATCAAAATATCAATTGCTATGGTATATTTTTGTTCATCCAAAAAAATATAACTCATTATTAATTTTCATATCATCTTAAACTCCTATGTTACATTTAATTTTAATTCTTTTAAGATCCATATAATCACATTTTTTCTTGATATAATATTTTATAAAAATGAAAGACATTACAAAAAATATATTTTTTCTATTTCCTTTTTTATTACCTAACCATCTCTACACTAAAATCTACTTAAAATTAATATTTATTTGTTTTTATTTTTAGATAAAAAATGATCTTTTAGCTAGTCATTTTCATTTTCATGATGTCTTAAAAATGTTTTTCCATTGTTTATTTCTTTCTAGGCACTCAATACATGGGGGTTTATGAATATTATTAGCTCTCGCTCTCTTTCTTAACATTACATAAATAAGTTTTTTCCTGGGAATATTGTAATTATTTAACTATCTTAGTGAATTGAATGGTTCTATTAAGGTAAATATGAAATATTTTATACTCAAATACATAGATTATTGGATCCCAAAGGTATGAATTTTCATCATTTCATTTAATTTTTCTCTAACTTTATAGATTCATTTCAAGTATCAAATATCAATTATGTATTTACATTTTATAGATAGTGGGTTACTATGAAAAATAATTTTCAATAGTTTTAATATATCCAGTGTCATAGTGGAAGCCCATTCTGTACTAATTATGAGTGATTTTCAACTATGCAATTACATGATTACTCATTTTATGGTTGTTTCGTTGTTTAATATTATGGATTTCCAAGCCTTTTTTATTTTCATATAAAGATAACTATAAATGGTAGTGTTAATCCTCAATGTTTAGATGTGGATTATTTTGAATTGATTTTCTCTAATTTTATTGAATCCTTTTGTTTCTATGTTCTTATTTAAAATATTTCATAATTTTAGTAGTAATCTTAAAAATTATAGTTTTAAGTGTTATGATGTTGTGTCAATTTAGTTATAAAGAAATTATTTCTTCTAATAAAGTTTACATTAAGAGTGTTATGTAATATTTGATAATTTTTTATTGGAGTTTTTTTATGTTATTTTATATTCTCAGTAATTTTTTACTATAGTTGTTTGATTTAATGGTATGTTCTAATTTTTTTTAATTCCATATTTTGTTGACTGATTTAATAACTATGATTTTTTAAACTGATTGTAGAATAATGTGATCTAAAATGATCCATAAGCTTAAAATATTGTGATTACTATACAACCATGCATTTTTTAGATTATAGATACTATATATAACTCTAAAAAGTATTCCTTTTATGTTTTCAAGAACTCAAAATTATAGAATTAGTTGTTCAAGTGCACAATTTATTTTCTTTATAAATAGATATTGAACTGCACATCGTTCAGATTTTAATCTAGTAAGAAAGTATCAATGCCCAATATATAAGTACCAAGTTAATCAATTTATTCCCAATGAATTGTTAATTACTGTATTTCCATGTGAAATTTTAGTTCAATGTTCAAGTAAATCCAAACACCTTATTCAACTCCATTTGAGTATTCCAGGTTTCCTAAAATCCAATTCTAGGTTCATTATCTAGTTCTAGTAATACAATTTTATATTTTCAAACACTTCATTATTTAAGTTGTGAGTTTTGATTTTCAAAGTAGATCTCTAGGAGGGAATAATTGTAGTTGTTTTTCAATTCACGAGGCATGTTTTTCAAGCACTGCAATAGAAAAGATTTGAATTGATGATTAGTTTTTCCCTCCTTATCTGTTATCTTAGAGTTCATTTATCTGGGTTTGGGGAATGATGTGGTAGAATTTTTTATTTATTTATCCACAAATCACACTATATTTCAATTCTCCCTCAATTTTCCCCACCATAATTTTCTTGGTAAGTAATTTTTTTATGCTTTTTGATTTCAAGATATTTATATTTCATTCTTGGTTTTTAATTTTCAAATTTTTTATTTTTCTATTTTTTAATGCATGATTGTTTGAATCAAATAAAATTTTTCACTATGTGATGGGACCTTAGCTCAAGAAACTACAAAAGTCAATGTGTTGATGTAGTTGAAAATGGACATTATGCAACCAGGATTAAAATTATGTGATGAATAATTGGTCTCTAATGAAATTACAGATGACTTTAAAATTTTTGATGAAATTAATATGATGTTTAGTTTTCTACCCTTGATAGACTAAATTACTAATTTACCTACTTCATTATGTTGTGTGTATCATTTTCAAATGTACTTGTATTTTTAAATCATTTTTTTACTTATGAAACATTCACATTATAGTTTTTGATAAAATTAAGTAGTTTATTTCTTGATTACTAGTATTTACTTCTTGTTTCTTTAAAATTAAAACATGTTAGCCTAGAGTAACAACTAAAAATTATAAAATCTTATCCATTTCTCATATTCTTTACTTCCTGAGAATAATATTTAATTTTTATTCTTTTAATTACTTTAATGTTTTCTTTATGATTCTCTGATGTATCTAATCTAGAATTTTTTTAATTTATTATTTAGAGTTTTTGCCTCTGTGTATTTATTTAATTTTTACTCATTTATTTAATTGATCACTTTATTTATATTTTTCTACCAATTTAAATTGTACTCTACATCATATTCAAATATAATTTATTTTTTATAATTATCAAAAACATAATGTGACTTCAATTATAATTCATTATTTTGAATAAAATTTTCATATAATTGCTTTTATAATTAACATCACCGCAATGTATTTTTTTATAAATTTTTATTTTTTCTTTTCTTTTTTATTTTTATATGAATTTTTTAATTTCATAGTAATTATTGGTCAGTTTGTGTGTTTTCTTCTAACATGTCCTCCTATTACATTTTTTTTGTAACCAAAGGTGGAATTTAAATTCTTCTTAGATTCTTAGTTTCTTTAGGAAAAAAATATATATTAATCTCATTTTTTCTTTTTTCAAATAGTTTATTATTATTTTTTATAAATTTAAAATTCATTCTAAATTTGCTTTTTTCGAAAGAAATATATTACAATTATAATATTTTAACAATTTTAAAAATATTTTGTTTTTTACATGTTTTCTCATATTTTAATCATATATGTAAGTCCTCAAATATGAACTACATACTTCGGTTAAAATAAATTGTTTAATGTTTCCTATGAATATACTATTTATGAACCATATACATTCATTGTAGTCATCCACTATGAATTTTACTTTCATATTGGCAAACTATTTACAACGTCAGTTAAATTTAATCAACTAAAATTAATTAAATTATATATATATATAAACTATTTGGTTCTTCCTTTATTAATCAAATCCTTTATCACCTCTGACATTTTGGTTAATATGTTATTTGTAGAGATTTACCTCATGATTTTGATGAAGAAATATTTCTTGAAATTATAATTCATAAATGATTTCAATCATGGAACATCATTATAAAATGAGATTGAAGAATAGTTTACTCCAAAAATATGTACAAAGAAAACAAAACTTGAAAATAATGAGTAGGTATCGTTTATATATCCTTATATATGGAAACTTTATACTTACTCATATATTTTGAATTCTTTCTATGTAATTTTTCTAAATTCACATACATAAATATAAAATGTTTTAACATTTCTTAATATTCATTCAATAACATAAAAATTATAATCAAAAGTAATATATTTGGTTATATATAAATCATAACAAATATGTCGATCATTGTAATATAAAAATCAAAAAATACCTACACATTGACAAATACTAAAATATAAAAAGACTATAAAATAAAATTCCTAAAAAATACATATTATTCTGCTCATACTTACACAAACACATAGATACAAACATAATTTTTAGGTTTACAATACATATGATAATGCTTAAAATAATTCTCACCCAAGAAAAAATTTATTTTCACACCCCAAATTCAATGAATTTTGATCATGCCATTATGGATCTTTGACCATGGAGTCTCAAACCCATTAGATAGATGGTGTAAGGCCACCAGCTAGTTTGTGATCTTAGAAAAACCACTGAAATTATGTGATGTCCACTGGGTAGCTACTAAGAGTCCATTAGGTAGTCGGTGTAGGTAGCCGGTGGACTTATTAGAGATATTCCAATATTTCCTCATAGCACATACTATCAGTTATAGTCTGCATAACTCCAATGGTTCCCTTATCTATCCGTTCCTCCATTAAAAGCCACTTTTGGTCTTCCAACTTCATGTAATGTCCTTAAGACATGATTTAACACAAGTTTATGCCTTCCAAAAGATTCATCAATGCCTTTGAATATCATCTTTATGTTCTACAAAGTCAATCCTTGAATCCCAATAAAGTGAAACTGGAAAAAACTTAAATTAAACTTTAGATACACATTTTAGTGTTTTATGGAATATTAAATACATTAAAAATGGACTATTTATGTAATTTTCATTCTAAACCAATACTAATTATTTAAGAGTCACTCTAAATATTCACTTTATGTATAAGAAATTATGTTAAAACCTTAAGGATTAATAAAATAAATTTGAGTAAGAGTGTTTATAAGTTATATATTAATAAAGAACTATGAAATAAGTAAATTATATATTGTGATAAATATTAATTCTATTATGGCTAATGAATGTTTGGGTATGGAAGGCATTGAGTTAATAGAAGTGAAAAAAGTATAGGTAAGTGTATCTTAAAACTTGCATAAGGGTTTTTTATTTGAAGAATAATTAGATATGTGTCTTGTGGACTCATAGATCCTGGTAGGCTAATAAATAAATTTAATTGATACATGGGAACAACGATTCAGATGATTCTATGAGAGGGGTTTCTTACACACGTGTGGTTGTGGAGGTGTTCATGTGGAAACTAGTGTTCTATCCCGAAGTGTTTGATTTCATCGAAGAGGGAAAATTTCCCTTCATCAAAGTACAATAGGTTTTCAATCCACCCCTAAAGCTCATCCTTCTTGATAATGAAAGGTAGTAAAAGGATAACATAAAGATTAACAACTAGAAACAAGAACATATTCTGCAATTCTTGACATAAATGGTAAAGCCTGGTGAACTATTATGTGTGTCTATATTTATTTGGCCTACCCAACAAAGATTTGTTTTTTTTTGATGTAGTGGGATTTTGTATGATTTCCTAAAAAAATTATGCCCTTGTTTTCCCATTAGTTTTATATAGTTAAAAAAATTATATCACTTGGAAATTTTAGTACTTATTGTATTAGGTTTAAATTATATAGTTGGGTTGGAGCTAAGGTTGAGTTTGTTGGAAATTTAATATGATAATCCATGAACTTTCATGTAATTTTTTTATGTCAACTGATATGGAGGGCTAATAGAATCTTGTCAAAGTTAAAAACTACTCTTGATGCTACAATTCTTGAATTTGAATATGTATCCTACCAGCATGCAGAAAATACTGCGGTGAGGTACAACAATTTGGGGAATGAGATGAATACTGGTTTTCATGTTTTCTCTAATGTGGAAATGAATCCACAAGAAGTCAATAATAATGATTTGGGTTAGTATTTCTTTTCCAGTAGTTAAATTTAAATTTGAGCCTTAGGGTTTTTGTACATGAAACATATACATTTTTTATTGGGATTTTTTTGAAACTATATGCATACAATATTAGATAATGAAGTTCTTATTTAGGTTTATTGAAATCCAAACCTATGTTTATGAATTGTTTTTGTTATGTCAAAAAATTGAAACATTGGGGCATATATTTCTGGGTAAACAATGGATTTGTTTTAAACTTTTTATATATAATATTATCTATTAGGGGATGATATGCAGACTGGTTTGTATACACCCTCTTTTATGGAAAACACTCTATAAAAGAATTTATCGATCTTGATTTGGGTTTTCCTGTATTTTCCATTACATAAATTAAACTTTTCTCCTTGGGGTTTTTTTGTAACAACCCAAAATTTTGAATAAATATTTTTTCCTAATTTTGTGTTTTATTTTATTTCATACTCAACAAAACTTTTTTATTTAATAAAATGAGTATAATTAAAATGATACTGCTAGGTTTTGACTATTATATGATTATTAGTCAGTATGACCTTTGGAAACTAAATGTTGCGATTATTGTCTCTAAATACAACCGATCTTGGTTAATTAATATAGAAAGAAGATTTGATGGCCTCATTTAGTAGTCTCGGGCCAATCGAAGGCCATCTAAAAGAACTTGGGAAGGAGGTAGCACCACTGGGCTTTGCTCTGGACCAAACCCAATCCGAACATCATCGTGTGAAGCTATAACGGAATCGCTTTCGCGAGAAGTTCAAACTGATAGAAATTACTACTCATACAATGTTGTTCAAGCCACCCTCAGATTCTCTCACCTTAGCACACCTTACACTTAGGTCCTATGATGGGGTTATAAGGGGCTATGTAAGGAGACCGTAACTGCCTTGTGTAATCCTTTGATTTAAATATAAATTGTGATTTCTTCTTATGATGAAGTTTGTAAATTTTCAAATGTCCAGATAAATATAGTATGCATATTTTTTATGAATTCTAGAAAAAGGATATTTTAAAATATTTTTGTAAACCTTAAATAATTAATGATGTGTAATGATTTTCAAAAAATGGTCTTCAGTAAATGTGTTTAGTAAGAAATTTGGAGTCTAATAAGATCAACTTAATTTTTGATGAATAGTATTTTAGGAATAGTGATTTTACGCTTAGGATTAGTAATGTGACCAAATGGATTAGTAATCTCACTTAAAGAAAGTATTAATATAATCTAGGAACCTTTATTAAGTAATGTGATTCAATAAAATAGGTAAATAACTGTTTCAGAAATTATTATTCAAGTATTAGTTTTTTAGGTGAATAGTGTTTTTAATTAATAATTAAATTATAAATATTTAGAAAATTATTTTTATAAAATGGACTTTATTTTTGAATTCAGAACATCGATATTATGTTAAGGTAATTTTTGGGGATTTTTCTGAAAAAAATGAATTTTCGGTGAATAGTGTATTTATTTAAAAATTAAATTAAAAATATTTAGAAATTTTTTTTATAAAATGGAGTCCATTTTTGAAATCAGAGCATCGATATTTGGTTAAGGTGAAATTTTGGGATTTTTCTGAGAAAGTTGAATTTTCTGTGAATAGTGAAAATACAGTTTTTATGTTACGGGTATTTAATGACATCATTAAATGATGTATTAAGTATTTAATCAATATGGTCGACTTATTAATAGTAAGATAAGGTATGAGGTGTCCCAAGTTTCCAATACCATGGGAAAATACCATGGTAAAGTCCATGGTTTTTTCCAATACCACCAATGAGGTGTCCCTTGGCCATTAATGCCTTGTCCCCTCACTTTCCCTATAAATACCAAGCCATTCTCTCATCCTTTCGACTCCAAAATCATCCTCAACAAAGTTCTGGTCTCCTTACCTCCCAATTAGTCCTCACAAGGTTCCCCCACGCCCTCAAGGTCCCAACCTTTGTGTTATAAGATTTACGTTTTAAGGTAAGGGATCATACCTCTCTCTTTCTTTCCAAGTACTCTCTTTTATGTCATTTCTTTTATGATACATGTTCTTATGTTGTAAAATGTTCTTTTATATTCATCCTCATTTTTATATTATTGGATTTCCCCTCTTTCTCTCATCAATTCATTTTAATAATGTTTAAGTGGCGTTGTTAGGCTGCCGAATTTTTAAGGGATTTTTCACCCTTCTAATTTTCAAGTTATATTTTCATGTCAAGTCTTTCAAGTTCCTTTTTATTATGTTGGGGTATGATATCTATATCTATCATACATATCTTTTATTTTTATATTATTAGAGACCCTATTTGATCTTTTCAATTCATTTTTTGACTTTTTAAGTGACGCTGTTAGGCTGCCGAATTTTCATAAGAGAAATCTTATTTTTTGTCTTCCTTCCATGTTTTTCATTTCATATGTTATGTCTTTTAAATTTCATTACGATGTTCTTATATCCTTTATATTCCATTCCTCTACTATTCTATGGATCATTTATTAGTGGGTGACTCATGTCACCTCTCTTTTAAATATTTCTAAAACCCTGTAACATAGTCGTTATGCTGCAGAATTTTCATCTCAAAATGTCTTTCTCTTTTTCTCAAATTCTTTTATTTTATTGAGTGAATAATCAATTATCTTTATTATAAAGGGGTATTCACATATATATCAAAATTTTCTATTTTAAATTCTGGGATTTACATACATGATACCCACTTTCTTTTTATGTGGGTTTAAAGTGACATAAAGATCATGTCTTAAAGGCAGTTTTTAAAACGTTATGATTATAAAATGAAACCCATTTATTTTATGATATATTGGTTATTTATGAAATTTTTTATGATGATATATGTAGATCACATAATAATATATAAAATTAATGGTGCTCCCTTATAGCGTTCCAATTCATTGGGTAATGATGTAACCACTAGAGATTACAATTTTAACGATACCTTGGTGAATAACCTTGGTAATTTCAAATGACACCTTGGGGATGGACCTTGGTGATATGTTCATGATTGTCTAAGTTAAATGTTGTAACCACATCTTCAAGTTATTAAATACTTTATTTTTATTATTATATGCCTCATTATTTCTTTCTCATGCCTTAAAGTTCTTTTTTTATGTCTTTATTGATGTATCTCAAGTTCACATGTTAAATGTTTCCCCTTGTTTCCCTTACTGGGCCTTCTTCCCACCCTTTCTTTTGATGTATGTCCCCAGGTTATGAGATTCAGTAATGAACCTAGGATGAACATAAGGAGAGTCATTTCAAGTGTTTAAGAAGAAATTTTTATGTTGTTTTCATGTATTAAGTTCCTGGTTTCCAAGACACTAAACCTTAAAGATCCTCAGTTTTGTATAGTGTAATGAAAGTTTATGTGATAAAAAGGCGGGTTTATATAGTTTGTATCAAAGTATGGTTTAGTCATTTTTGGAAATTAGGATATGAAAACTTTAGGAAGAACCCTATAGAAAAGTTTAAATATAGGAAATCTTCCTGGTATTTTGGTGAGTGTTGAGTAAGTGGTTTATCAATAAAATACATCCTTGTCTAGATACCAGCAGGTAGAGGTGGCTCTGGCATAGATGTACATAGGGGTAAAACCCAAAAACACCGCTTGATCTAGACTCGAACGGGAACTGGTACATGACAACAGGCCTTTCTTCACTCTTGGTTACAACACTCCTAGGGGATATTCTTTGGTTAATTCATAAGCTTAGTATGAACCATTATTAAAGAAACAAAGATAAAATAAAATAAAGATTCACATAAGAATATATGATCATGGATAACCTAGATTGGAACCTAGGGGATCACAAGTTAGGATATACTTTTCTTCTACAAGTTTATCCTTCTATGCTTAAAATTTATTTTTCATGATTATTGGCTAAGTATTTAAGCCCCTAATTATACTTTTTTTTCTTAGTTAATGGCGTGAAATAGAAGAACATGTCTCAACAATAAATGTGATAGGAAATGTGATGATTTCTCTATTAATGTGACAGAGATGACGAGAGATCAAGTTGAACATGTTGTGATTATTCCAAACCAGCTCTCAAAAATCACAATTAATAATTGGTACCTAGTTGAATGCCCAGATTCATCAAGGAATAAGAAGACAAAGTCTCAAGGATGTAAATCTGATAAAGTTTATAAGGGAAAGAAGAACCAATTTCCTTTGTGCAAAAATTGTGGAAAGGGGCACCAAGGATAATGTCACAATGGAACCGGGAGATGTTTTAAGTGTGGGGTGATAGGGCATAAATTATCCTATTACTTCAAAAAAATGGATAATGTGATGAATAGAGATAAGGTTCGATCTAATGTACCTTATACTTTTCAATGTCATAAATGTGGAGAAGTTGGACATTATCGAAGGAAATGCTCTCTTGGAAGGGATGAGAAGCATGACGAGCATCAACAATCTTCAAGTACAAGGGAACAATGCAAGTTCTATGCTGAGACGGATCATGATGACTAAAGTACATGAAACTTCTTCACAATAATTTTCTATGTCATGTTGTATTTTAGTTTGTGCTCTATGAGCATATCCTTAATGTTTTCTAAGAAAATCGAGTCACTACCTAAGATGGTTCTATATCATTAAGGAAAACAACTATTATTATGTATCACATTTTGATGTTGTGAAGCTGTTCTTCTTGAAAAAAAATGATTAGGGGATTAAAAAATGATTATTATTTTGGAAGACGTTCACTATTTTGGGAACCCTATATGATCGAGGTAAATAGATTACTACAGTATTTTCTTTGAGGAGAAAAGGTTGACTTATATTTTGAAGAATCGATGAATTTAAGGTGAACTTATAGTAATTTAGTTTACTTATGGAAATTATTAACCTATCTTGGGGAAAATATGTTTAGGTTAGTTACTTTTGTTATAATATGTTAGGAGTGGTTGATGTTGTTTGGAGATGAATGATAAAGTTTATCTTGGAAGACTATGTTATCAAAGCTTTCTTATACTTGGGTTTCAATCTTAGTTTGGTTTATTTTGAGGAATTTTAAGGATAGTTATTTATAGAATGGTCTATGATGAACTTTGGGTAGTACCGTGGAACTTTGAAGATTTAAAGTAGTTTCCCTTCCTATGGGGTTATTTCTTTTTGAAGAGTTTTTTTATCTTACCCTTTCTGTTTTTGGGATAAATGTTTAAAGATAGATTGTTATTATTTTGTGGATTACATGATTCTATAGAAGATGATTCTTTTTCTTTTATGAGACCAAGTAGTTTTGAATGCTCATTGTTTGGATAAAAGACTAGTCTTGGTGAAAATTATTAAAGGATGAAACTCTACTTGAAGGTAAGTATATTTCCTTGTGTTCTTATTCTATGTAGTAAATGAATTCCTAAAAATTATTAAAAGGAACGTAAAAAAAATTGTTGTTGGTATAAGTTTCCTACTGGGTAATCAAATACTGTTTAACCCATCACAAGTTTGTGATTTTCTGGTGATTAACTTCATCTTAGACATGTTTTCTATCACTCTCCCTTAGAACTTGACCCTTTGTTTTCCCCTCCATATCCATGTTTTCCTACATGGAATCCTAGTATGGGTTAACTTGGGTGACCTTTGTACTTCCTTTTCTTTCTTTTAAAGTAATAGTGTTACTGACTCTTCTTCTGATGTGTAAATTTCAATGAAATTTCCAAGCCCAATTTTAAAAATTGCGAGGACGCAATTTCTTAAGGGGGGAAGATTGTAACGACTCGAAATTTTGAATAAATCTTGTTTCCTAATTTTGTGTGTTATTTTATTTCATACTCAACAAAACTTTTTCATTTAATAGTATAATTAAAATGATATTGTTTGGTTTTGACTATTATATAATCGTTAGTCAGTATGACCTTTGGAAACTAAATGTTGTGATTATTGTCTCTACATACAATTGATCTTGGTTAATTAATATAGAAAGTAGATTCGATGGCCTCATCTAGTAGTCTCGTGCCAATCAAAGCTCATCTAACAGAACTTGGGAAGGAGGTAGCACCACTGGGCTTTGCTCTAGACCAAACCCAATCCAAACTTCATCGTGTGAAGCTAGAATGGAATCGCCTTCTCGAGAAGTTCAAACTAATATAAATTACTACTTGTGCAATGTTGGCCAAGCCTCCCTCAGATTCTTTCACCTTAGCACACCTTACACATAGGTCTTATGTTGGGGTTATAATGGGATATGTAAGGAGACCGTAACTGCCTTGTGTAATCCTTTGATTTAAATAAAAATTGTGATTTCTTCTTATGATGAAATTTGTGAATTTTCAAATTTCTAGATAAATATAGTATGCATATTTTTTATGAATTCTAGAAAAACGATATTTTAAAATATTTTTTTAAACCTTAAATAATTAATGATGTGTAATGATTTTCAAAAAATGGTCTTCTGCAAATGTGTTCAGTAAAAAATTTTGAGTCTTATAAGATCAACTTAATTTTTGATGGATAGTAATTTATGAATAGTTATTTTACGCTTAGGATTAGTAATGTGACCAAATGGATTATTAATATCACTTAAAGAAATTATTAATATAATCTAGGCACCTTGATTAAGTTATGTGACTTAATAAAATAGGTAAATAACTATTTCAGAAATTATTATTCAAGTATTAGTTTTTTCGAGTGAATATTGTTTTTTAATTAATAATTAAATTAAAAATATTTAGAAAAATATTTTTATAAAATGGACTTTATTTTTGAATTCAGAACATTGATATTATGTTAAGGTAATTTTTGGGGATTTTTCTAAAAAAATGAATTTTTGTTGAATAGTGTATTTATTTAAAAATTAAATTAAAAATATTTAGAAAATTATTTTTATAAAATAGAGTTAATTTTTGAAATCAGGGAATCTATATATGGTTAAGGTGACATTTGGGATTTTTCTGAGAAAGTTGAATTTTCGGTGAATAGTGAAAATACAGTTTTTACATTACGGGTGTTTAATGACATCATTAAATGATGTATTAAGTATGTAATCAATATGGTCGACTTATGAATAGTAAAATAAGGTATTAGGTGTACCAATTGGAAAATACCATTGGAAAATACCATGGGAAAGACCTTGGTTTTTCCAATACCACCAATGATGTGTCCCTTGGCCATTAATGCCTTGTCCCCTCACTTTCCCTATAAATACCAATACATTCTCTCATAATTTCGACTCCAAAATCATTCTCAACTAAGTTCTGGTCTCCTTACCTCCCAAAGAGTCCTCCCTAGGTTCCCCCAATCCCTCAAGGTCCCAACCTTTGAGTTTTAAGAGTTACGTTTTAATGTAAGGGATCCTACCTCTCTCTTTCTTTCCAAGTACTCTCTTTTATGTCATTTCTTTTATGCTCCATGTTCTTATGTTGGAGGATGTTCTTTTATATTTATCCTATTTTCCTTTTCATGTTCATATTATTATAGACCCTCTTTTTCTCTCATCAATTCATTTTAATAATGTTTAAGTGGCGTTGTTGGGCTGCCGAATTTGTAAGGGATTCCTTCACCCTTCTCATTTTCAAGTTCTATTTTCATGTCAAGTCCTTCAAGTTACTTTTTATTATTTTGGGGTATTATATCTATATCTATCATAATGATATTTTATGTTAATATTATGATATAACCTATTTTATCTTGTCAATTCCTTTTTTGAAGTTTTAAGTGAAGTCGTTAGGCTGCCGAATTTTCATAAGAGAAATATTATTTTTTTGTCTTCCTTCCATGTTTTTTATTTCATATGGTATGTCTTTAAAATTTCATTACCATGTTCTTATATACTTTATATTATGTTCCTATACTGTTCTATGGATCAGTTTTTAGTGGTTTTCCCATGTCACCTCTTTTTCAATATTTCTAAAACCCTATAACATAGCTGTTATGCTGTAGAATTTTCGTCTCAAAATGTCTCTCTCTTTCTCTCAAATTATTTTATTTTATTAAGTGAATACTCAAAGATATTTCTTATATAGTGTTATTCACATATATATAAAAAAATTTTATTTTAAATTCTGGGATTTACATATATGATACCCACTTTCCTTTTCTGTGGGTTTAAAGTGACATAAAGATCATGTCTTAAAAGCAGTTTTTAAAATGTTATGATTATGAAATGAAACCCATTTATTTTATGCTATATAGGTTATTTGTTAAATTTTTGATGATGATATATGTGTCTCACATGATAATAAATCCAAATTAAGGGTGATCCCTGATAGCGCTCTAATTCATTGGGTAATGATGTAACCACTAAAGATTACAATTTTAACGATACCTTGGTGAGTAACCTTGGTAATTTCAAATGACACCTTGGGGATGGACCTTGGTGATATGTCCATGATTTTATAAGTTAAATTTTGTATCCACATATTCAAGTTATGAAATACTTTATTTTTATTATGATATGCTTCATGATTTATTTCTCATTCCTTAAATTTCTTTTTTTATGTCTTTATTGATGTATCTCAATTTCACATGTTAAATGTTTCCCCTTGTTTCCCTTACTGGGACTTCTTATCACCATTTCTTTTGATGTATGTCCCCAGGTTATGAGATGAAGTAATGAACCTAGGATGAAAATAAGGATAAGCCTTTCAATTGTTTAAGAATAATGTTTTATGTTTTTTTTCATGTATTAAGTTCCTGGTTTCCAAGTCACTAAACATTAAAGATCCTCTGTTTTGTATAATGTAATGAAATTTTATGTGATAAAAAGGCGGGATTCTATATTTTTTTACTTGGAACTTCTACCTTTTTTATTGGTATTTTAATCTTACTATAGCGAGTGTGTGAATTTTTCACCTTTTACTGGGGAGGATATGGGTTTTATAAGGCTGTAGGGTGGCGTTTGTTTCTATAATCTTAAGGCTATAGCCATGATGGTAAATTTCATGGTGATTTTTTTCATTCTCAAAATCATTATGGTGAATTTTAGTCAAAAGGTCATAATTATTTTGGAATTTAGTAGTTTACAAGTGTTGAAGATATTAATGATGAATTATTTAAAATCATTAGTTTTGTATGTATATATGGAATTCATACATGGTATTTCAATGATCATGGGGAATAAAGATCAAATAGAGAGAGACCATAAAAAATTGGATATAGATGAAAATGTTGTCAATTCTTTAGGGTGATCCTTGGACAATCCTATTTATATGAAGGATATTTCATTCAAGACTTATTATGTTATGTGGGGGAAGATATATAATATTTATGAATATAATTCAAAAGTCTGAGAATCTATGTTTCAGATTTTGTGGAATAAATATGAAAATTTTACGATGAGTCCAAATTAAATGGTTGATGGGTCCCTTGATCAACTTGATATCATGGTAGAAGATATGCATAGGATTGGAGAAAATATTGGCTATGTTAAGATCATTAAAAACATTATAATAATTCATCCACATTTTAATGTAAAATCCTTAATGTTGAAGGCAATGATCCAATGGATATTTCACTAGACAACATACATAGTACCCTCATTGTATATGAGATGAGAAATAAAGACAATTATTCCAAAAAATAATATTATTTTGGGAGTGTATTTTAAAACTATGAAGAAACACAACCTGAAAGAGGACCCTAAATAGAAATATGTTGATGGGTTTATTTCCTTTCTATCATTTAATCTAAAAATAAGAAAATGAAATATCATAGGAGAGATTTCACTTTCTTACTTAAGATGTAGAAAGGTGAGACATATTATATCCAAATGTTTTAATAAGTGTCAAGGGGATGATGAAGAAGAAGTTCCTCCATCAATTAAAACTTACAAGTATGTGAAATTAATGTCTAAATCATAGTAAAGGTTAATAAAAAGAATAAACTTACTATTATAGGAATATGATAGTTTGAAGGAGACCAAAGTGGAAGAGGTTGATGATTATAGTGATCTTAGTGAAGATGAATTTTTTGTTATTGTAAGCACGCCCAAATATATAGATGGTAATTCATAATCTAATAAAATCTATGTAATTGTTGACCTCCAAGTTAAACTTGAGGTGTCTATTTTTTTAGGGGAAAAACTAAGAAAAAAAGAGTTGTATAGGACTTCAAGATGAAGATGGAATGGTAGGAGGAGGAAACTTCATAAATAAGGGATGAAATTTAAAAAATAATATCTATAAATACTATAAATATTAAGATAAATTTGTTAGGAAAATTATCAAAATTGAATAGTAGGGTTTTATGATTGATGGCCTATCCAAATTTTTAAAATATAATGTGAAAATAATTAATGAACTCAAAGGAGTAATAATGATATGGTATTATAAGTATGAAGAACAAGAAATAATCCCCACTATAGACATGAATTCAGTAAGTTCAAGTGGATTATAAATAAATGATGTAACACCCTAAGATTTTATATGTATTTATTTTTAAATAAACATGAAGTATTCGACAGCTTTCTTTACATGCAAACCCAAGTCTAAAAGAACCATGATATATTAATAGTTTATAACTTATCCATTGAATTAAAATGTATGAATATTAATATCCACATTATGATATAGATATTTATAAAATTTTTAAATAATTCATATGTATTGAATAATTCATAATAAATAAATACTCAATTTTCAGCAATTTCATTTTTTTGATTCAAAAATATGTTTTCTTCAAAAATTGTTTTTACAGAATTTGATTCATGGATATTATAATTTATTTATAAAATATTAAGAAATTTTATTTTAGGGAGTGAATATAATTTTTTAAATCGTCATTCCGATATTATTCTAGAGTTAATTTTAAGGATTCTTCTAAATAGATTTATTTTTCAATGAATAGTTAAAATACTGATTTTTTGTAAGAAGTATAAATTATTTTCAAGTAAAAGTACCATTATGATTCTAATTTTATCATAAATTAGTATAAAAACTCATTTATTTATAAATAATATAATTAATCTCATAGTAATTATCAGTATAATTAATTTTGTTATATGTTTATTTTTTGGATTAAAAACACATTTTTCTAAAAACTATTTTTATCAACCCAATGTGTTTTTATATTAAAAATATAAATTAATATATATTTACTATTATTTTTAATGAAATTTATAGATTATATATTCATTCATATATTTTATCATTAATTAGATGGTTTTTATTGGGAAATGAATGGAAGAAAATTTAGTTTCATTCTTAAAAATGCATTTTTCTAAAATGGGTATTCATTGTAGTTTGTATGCTTATTTAAAAATAAGTTATGAAACATATAGAAATTTAATATGTTAAAATAGATTAAAATTTTTTAATCATAATAATTAATTTAATTTAATATGGTCAAATTAATTTATTTCATAATTAATAGTAAAAACCGTAAAATTTTGTTACAATAGTCAAGGTAAAATTAGATTTACATGGGGGTTAAACCAAGAGATAAAGGTAGTATTTCTACATAAAATACTCTAATTATTATTGTTTAAAGATATTTTGACCTTATATTTTTCTACATTCAAATAATTGAATATTTATATCCACTTTCCCGTGAAATTTACCTTATATCATTGAAATATTTTATGTGTGTCCCTCCCCTCACTTATAAAAAATAAAATCTTCTCTTCCTTTATTAACCGCATTTTAGACTTATATCTCTGACAATACCTACTCAAAAACCTTCCTATAATCCTTCCCATCATCTTATATCTTATTTTCTTCTCATAAGACTAATCCTTCAATGATTAAGGTGTAATCCAAAGGAGGTCCCTCAAAGAAGAGGTATAAAAATTAACTGAACTCTTTAAATTTTATTTCTTTTTATACTTCCTGTACACTTATTTTATCCATAATAAATTGTTAATATAGTATTATAAATATACTGATTTGTTATTATTATTATTTAACAACCATTTACCACCTTTTTACATCAAATATGATATGAATGTGTCGCTTGTGCATATATGTGGACTGTCACATCCATGTAGCAATATGATTCATTTTCCATCCCCATATTTCATGGTTGGTTATTATATTAGATATAATTTATATATATTAAATTTATGATATAATAATGGTTATGAAAAGCTTAATTATTATTTACCTTTTCTTCATCTATCGAAAAGTGAAAAACATAACTTCTACGTACGTATGGACTACTATCTCAATGTAGTGAGGAAATAAATTTTTCATTATCGCTTAAAATAAATAGTTATAAATATTTATATAATGAATATATATATGATATTTAAATTTAAATTATGGATATGTATAATACATGATCAAATTTCAAGGACTATACCTACCAAACCAAAACATATATGAAAAAAATACTTACCAATCGAAATGATAATGATAATGAAAGACTATTAATAAAAAGATGATAATATGTTTTAAGTAAAACATGTATAGTATTATAGGTATTATTTTGGTTCTGTTATAGAATTATAATAAATTTACATATATTATAAATTAGGTTATAGTGCTAATGAAGCAAGATGAACATGAGATATTTTTTTATGTTACAAACTGATAACCCAATATATGGACATTATGCAAGAATTATGGTGAAGGTTGATATGTAGAAAACTCTTGTCGAAGAAGTGTTTATAACCAAATGGGATGAGAGCATAAATTTATATATTTACAATGAAAGTAATCCAATATTTTGTTTGAGTTACCTATTCATTAGACACATCTTATCTGAATGAAATATAGATAAAGAGTGCACATTTTTCAACATGAAGGGGAATGATATATCTAATTATAGAACGACGAAGGGAATGGAAAGGATCCTCCCTATTGAGACCTATAGTGAGTATTAAATCCCACAAATTCCCTCTGGATAACCACTGGGGTAATCTTTTGACGCACATCTTCATCTACTAGATGATCTAACATCAGAGTCGGTCATGCCTCCAATACATGCTGGAAATGTTGGTCAGCCTATAAAAGAAGAAGATAAACAGAACTAGCATGATGAAATTAATGATTTGGATGGGGGATTATAATAGGTTCCTACCTCCAAGGATTCTAAGAGGAAAATCTCCATTGAAAAACCTGATTAATTTGGATAACTTGTGAATAAATTTACCCCTCTGAATGGTTTCTTTTGGTCAGATGAGGCTGAATATGCATAGCTCTTTGAGCAGACTAGGACTACTCTTATTGAGGAAAAAATGATAAATTCCTCTCAAATGAATCCATAATAGACTCGTCTTAAAATAGAAACACACAAGTAAGAAAGATGAAAAACAAAGGTAGTAAAGAAAAAGGCCAAACTAAAATGGAATAGTAAGGAGGGCCTCAGATAAGGGGAAATACCCTCATACAATGAATATATTTTATTGGAATTTCATAGTTCTAGGGAATTCCCTAACGGAAAAAATCCTTAGAAACTTAATTATAGACCGAAAACCCATTCTTGTTGGTATTTATGAACCTAACCATTTTTTTGAAATCTGAAAATCATCCAAATGGGACTCTATTGGATTCAATTTTGTCTCATGGAATTTATATATTTATAGCATGGATCACCTCTAGGTTCTAAAATATGAAATCATCAATGTTACTACATGTTGCAAGAAATATTTGAGTATCACAGTCTCATGTAATACATCAGGTTGTGATCTTTCAATTTCATCTGTGTATGCCTCAACATCCTATATCATAAGTAGAGATCTATGGAAATAAATTAGGACACTATCTAAAGTCATAGATCATAAATGGGTGATTTTTTGTGATTTCAATATTATCTTGAAGCCTGAGGAGAAAATTGGGAATAAATTCAATCAAATTACTTACATTAAATTATCTTGTTTCATTAAACAATTTAACCTTGTTGAGGTCTCAATTGTAGGAGCTGACTTCACATAGAGTACATACACATTGAATGGAAGGTAAGAAATAAAACTTGATATATGGTTTGTTAAAATGGATGATAGAAGTTCTGAAAGTTGGGTCTAAATCTTTACTCTACCCAAGCACCACTTAGATCACAATCACATACTAGTGGAAGTATCCACACATTTGATAAGGTTAAATCTCATTCCATACAAACTTAGTAATGGATGGCTAGTGACTATTGGGTGTAGAGAAACTATGTTAGAGGCCTGGAAAATTGATCCCATTGGTCGTCCTTTTTATAAGATGGATGTGAAATTATAACATACCAAGGATTTACTTTGAAATTAGAGTAGAAAATATTTTTCCAGATGGACCAGGAAATTATGTCTGCAAAGAATCATCTAGATTTCTTTCAAACCAGGAATCAACACCAAAGTACTAATTCTAGAGAATAAATATAGGCTCACCTTAGGCTTTATGACCTCCTTGTGCTAATGTAAAGGCTTGATAAAAATCAATTTCATATTAAATGGCTAAAGGATACTGACATGATCTCAAAGTTCTTCCATAGACTACACAAATAGAGGAGAAAAACGAAGGAATTGGGGCCATTAGCATAAATGGTTATCTTCAGAAAACAAAAAATGAGATCTCTCATGTAGTGGTAGATTATTTCAGGGGTCTTTACTCTCATAATGGGTAGATCAACACACTAGAAATGGTTTAAAATATTGATCCCTGCATTAATGAGCACTAAAATTAAATTCTTATTAAGACTCTATCCAAAGAGGAAATAAAAGAAACTATTCTATATATTAACATGGAGAATTCCTATATACCTGATGTATTTACAAAAAAATTATTTATATTTTACTGGGAAATTTTGTGGGATGATATAACTCATACAATAAAGGAATTTTTCACCCACTCCCCAATGACAAATGGGGTTAATTCAAGATCCATTGCCTTAATTACTAATAAGAATAATGATATTTATATATAAGTTTTCAGGATAGCTTCCCTTGGAAACAACATTCTCAAGCTCATCAGTAAAATCATCATGAACAGAAAGGGTGAAATTTTCAAGTACTTTATTACTCCAAATCAGTTTGGTTTTGTTCCATAGAGGAGCATTCAGAACTATCTTTTTACAGTCATAGAAGGTGTAAATATTATGAAGAGGAAGATGAAAGAAGGAAAAAAATTTCATAAAATTAATATCTATAAGGCCTTTGATACGTTAAAATTGAGTTTTTTGTTTTATTTCCTAATAATATATGGATTCTCAAATGAATTCATCAAACTTATTCATTATGTCCCTAGATTTGTGAGGATTTCAATACTCATTAATGGAACCCCTAGAATATTTTTTCAATGCACAACGAGTTTGAGACATGGTGATCCATTATTAGGGATTCTATTTTCCATTGCATAAGACTATTTGAGTCAATGTATTAATGATCTCACTCAAATTTTTCTTTACAAACCAATCAAGGATGGTAAGAATGAATATTACCCCTCATAACTTTTATATGTTGATGACATCCTTCTATTTGGGAAAGCTTTAAAGAAAACCATATCCTCAATTAAAGAACTTTTCAATCATCATGAGGAGGTGGATGGATAGGCCATAATTTGGGTAAAATATTTCATTGTCTTCGGTGGTGGCATTCTGGAAGGTAAACAAATCAGAATAGTGACCAGCCTTGGAATCAAGAGGGGATATCTTCCTTTTATTTATCTTGGTGTTCTCTTATTTTGGGGTAAGTTCAAGAGATGATATCTAGAGGGAATATTCTCTAGAATTTTGAATCAAATGGTAGGTCATAAATGGAAAGACATGTCCATGGAAGGAATGGTTTATCTTATCAACTCTATGATCACATAGAATCTTTCGTACTCCTTCTCTATATATAGATGGACTAGAGGTCTTATCAAGGAACTTTAGGGATTGATCAAAAACACTATATGGACTGGATCAATCTATGAAAATAATAAATCATTCTTTCATGGAAGGATTCTATTAAACCTATAGATATGGGAGGCCTTGGGATCAAGGACCTCAGGATTTTTAATAATGGTCTCATTGGGAAATTCACATAGAACCTAATCCCTAATTATGTCCCCCAATGATATTCTATTCAATAGATTCAAAGGGAGACTTATGAATGGATTTAAATTATATCTAGCATCCTCTATTTGGTCATCTCTTAATAAATATTTTAATAGCATCATGTGTGACACACAGTGGATGGTAAGAAGAGAGTCAAATATCAATTGTTAGACCACTAATTAGATGGGTAACCCATTTCATAATAAAGTAAGAATACCTCTGGACTTATTGAATATGACTATTTCTAATTTAACTAAACAACATCAAATTCATGGGAATCTTTTTCTTACATAGACTATTATAGATATTCAGAACTATTTCTTTATGGACGGTGATACTCTCGTTTGGAAGAACAACTGGAATGGACTATTCAATACCAAGGAAAACTATAGTTTATAATATAGGGTCTCTAACAAAGAACCAATGTGGGATATGAATTTTAAATCACCTTTTATCCAACCCTCTAGATTTATGATTCTATGGAGGATCTAGAAAATTCAGCTTCCCAAACATGATCAAATTAAAAAAAAATGGGACAATACATTGTGCTAGCATGATATCTATCTCTGAAAGATGAAGAGGATTTCCATCAACTATGTTTGAATTTTTATTTTCCCATAAACTATGTGCATATGATGGATACTTATTTGGGATGAATTTTGATACTCACAAGTAGGTACCTGAGCTCTTGGAGAGGATTTCCACTATTGGATGCAGTGAACAGGTGCAGAACATCCTGTTGGAAGTAGTGGAATTGATCTTTTATGATTTATAGAACACCGTAAATTCCAGTATTTTCAAAAATCAAGATGCATCCACTCATTTAGGCATGCTTGCACTACATAAGGAGGCATATTCTACCTTGGTGGTGCAAACAAGAGCTATGTTAAATTTTTATGATGATCTGAAAAATCTTTGGATCTTGGGTGTGACATGCAGGCCAAGGAAACCTAGAGTTCTCAAATACATATGATAGATCCCACCAATAAATACATGGATAAAGGTCAACATAGATGGTGCAGCTTTCAGTATTACAGGACCTTCGGGCTATAGAGGTGTGTTTTGAACACCTCATGGTTTTTTCAAGGGGTGTTTCTACCATTACAAAAAAATGGAGTGGCCTAAGAAGTAGATTTTTGGGATATTGTTCATGAAATATGGTATTCCATCTGATATAAATGGAGTTTTTTATGGTTGGAGTATGACTAGGAAATTTCTATCAAGACTTTGAAAACAATAACAAGGAATGTTTTGTGGGAAATCCTTCCTCATTAGGTTTACTATCTTAAGCATATCACTTGAATCAACCTAATTATATATCAAAAATATAGGGATAAAAATCAAGTGGAAGATTCCTCATAGAAGAAGGTGTTCTTGGAGATGAACATGATGTGTCCCTTTTGGACTCTTGATTATTATGTTCCACTAGTGAATGCGGATATGTATGGTGTAACACACACCCATATTTGTAATAATCCCTTATAACTCTTATAATTTATTGCTCCTTTTTAAAATATTTTCTTTGGAACAGATTCAACCGGATCGTAATATTTTGGTTAAACTCCTTTTTACCCATGTTTTATTTTCTATTAAAAATTTTTAAAGGAATATTTATATCATTTTTTGAATAAGATAATTTTTTAGTTTTTACCAAAAATGTGAAAGGAATTTTTGTTCTAATGTACACTGTATAACTACATTTCACCACCATCATGAATACTATTTTGTATGAAGATTCTTGTATAAGTTTTTTTGGTTATTCTCAAAGAAATTTTTTCACTTAAAAATTTTAAATTTTTATATTTTCAGTAAGTGATTTTAAATTTACAATGGTATTTTCCTAAAAGAAATATACTAGTGATATTTTAAAGGTATTTTAATCTATAACATAATACTTTAATGTTTGTTGTAATTTACAGGGTATATGATCCAATGTTTCAATATTTATTATTTCTATAGATGGTTTATGATTATAAATACGAAATGTTTATGAGACCTATTTCCTTTTCATAGGTCATGATATGATGATATGATAAGTGTTTTATGATATTGTGGAACACATTTATATGATTTTAATTATGCTATAGGTGGGATTAAAATTATATATCCCTCCAATGCATTAGATAATAAGGATATCTCATGATATAATAAGTAATGTAGTGAATATTGAATCTAGTTTAGTAAGGGGCTTTGTCCAATAAGATAGTCTTGGGATTAAACCATGACTAAGGAAATAATGGAATAGGGAGTAAACCCAATCCACTATGATTATATTAGCAGTGAACCTTGACTAATGAAATGATTTTCTATAATTATGTTTATTCCAAAAACATATTCCTTATTCTTATGTTATGTTATCATGTAAAGTGATTGATTATTGATGATACTAATCTCGTATAAATTATGTCTTCTATTTTGAAAAAATATTATATCATGATTCATGATTAAAGATCTTGGACTGATTGGGTATAAACTTAGTATATTATGATATTTATATCATGTCCTTATGATTTTCTTATTTTTTTGTTTATGATAATTTATTGATATCTCTTATGTCTACCCTTACTGGGTATCTGAGCTAACCCTTTCTTATGATTCCCTTTCCCAAGTTATAAAGAACTTTTTTATGTATGATATGCCTAAAATGTATGATAGTCGTGAAGAACATAACAGTAAATCATATAGATCTTTTATGTACCAGTTTTTTATATATACATGTTTCCAAAATACACTAAACCTTTACTGTTTTGGCATGTAAATTAGTTATATGTAATGAATATTCTGCTAATAAGATGTTTTATTTATTTGTGTAAAGGTTGATTACTATAGTTGGTATCATATAAAGGTTTATTTACCCTAGGAAACTAGGATGAGAAAAAATTATTAACATCCCATAAGATATTACTAAGTGTCAGATAATGTCCTATGTTATGGTAAATAAAGGAGTTTGGTTTTCAAAAGAAATGCATCGCTATCTGGATACTTGAAAATGGATGTGGTTGTGGCTTGGATACAGATAGGGGTAAAATATAAAACCCTAATATTTTATGAGATAGATTCTTTTTAATTTCTTTTATGTCTTGTGTTGTACGATACACCAATATTAGCTTTCTCTATATGCAAAACCATATTATCTTGCAGTATACACAACAATATACTTGGCTTGTGTCACACACAATTTCAAGTTCTTATGATAGAATTCATTTCACAAAACACTGAGTATAGATTTTGTTTAATGTATAAAAGAACTATATTTGGATTATGTTATACACAAAACCAAAGGAAGTTTTCACTAAATGAAACACTGACTTGGCTTGCATTACACACAAGAGTGACCTTACTCCATAGCTTGCGTTGTTCTCAATACCGAGTTTCACTAAACAATGATATATTATTAAACTATTATAATTTTATGGGGTATAAAATAGTCGTAATGAATTGTATTAAATGTATTTTTAATTTTGTATAACATTAAAATTAATCTTATGTATTTTATATAAAATTATATATGAACAAATTCAATTTTTTAGATAAAAGAGATATTTATCAAAAAATGCAGTTTTGTAGCCTTTTGATGGCACAAAAAATTTAAATCTAGTTTTTAATACTTTTATATATACTATTTGACAAAATAAACATCTTCTTTGGAATCAGGAAATCAAAATTCAACTTGGTTGAAATTTTGGTATTTTTCGGATGAAATTCATATTTCGATTAATAGTGAAAAATACTGCACTTTAATTCAAAACTGTCTTTTAATCTAATTTGTTTATATAGTTAGATTATATATTCAATAGGTTTTAAAGTTTAATTGGATTATTTTTTTATAATTTAATCATATTTTTTTCATTGAAAGTAATTTCACGTTTAAATTGGACATAAACACATGACAATCTTTTGATAAGTTTTTACTTTTTAAAAACCGTCTTTTTGGCATTAACAACGGAAATTAATTTTGAATTAATTTCTACCAATTATGTGTTTTTAATTATGGAAAATTGATTCCAAATTTGAAATCAGTGGGTCAAAATTTTGTTAATCGGTTACTTTTATTTTATTTGTTTTGGATATTATGAATAGTAACTATGGTAATTTTTATTTACCATAGTTAAAGGTAAATCGGGTAAATTAGGGTAACTAACAATATGATAAAGATAATACAATTGCACTAACACCTACCAAAACCCCAATTAGATGAATTAAATTCAACCAATATCACATATGGGTCGTAATTGATTCATTAAATAGACTTTGTCCCATAAATGTGATGTAATTATAATTAAAACAAAAGAAGGTGACATCGTGTCACTCTCGTATGTCTTAAAACTATAATAATTTTAATATAGTGATAAACCAGATAAAAATTCGAACATAAATAGTATCTAGAAATATAATGAAATTATATACATCATGTAAATTTATTTAGAATTTTTTGGGAATAAATAATTACCATTAATTATCACACAATAGTGATGTAGAAATTATTTTATTGATATAAATATCAAATAAATTGTTTTAAAAATATTAAAATCAACATCATATGAACTAATCAATGTAAAACACGAATTTTATAGGTTACTATGACATTTTAGGAGTGTAATAAATATTTTTTTCTAATTTATCTTCTATGTGGATTTCATTTAAATTCAAAAAAATGAATAGTTTCAAAATCAATGCTATTAATATTTTATAAAAATAACATATTATTAAATTATATAAAAATCAATAAAATATTTAAAAATTATAAAGTAAAAATTATATGGTCAAAAATTTTAAAAATTATCCAATTATGGAAAATTGACAATACATATGTAAATATTTATAACCATTTAATATTTAGAATATTATTTCCACAAATAAAATTAAATAGATTAAAGAAGGATAAATCAAAATGATAAGGTTTAAAATAAAATAAAAACATGTATAAATATTATTTTCTGAGATTATTTAGATCCATATGCATATTATATTCTAAATAAATGACTTTGGGACCATTATTAACTGAAAATGAATTTATAATAAATTAATATTTCAAGACTTTCCTAAAGTGTCACTCCTCCCTCTTATAAAAGGTCACCACCTCTTCCCACTTACTCACACCTTTCAATCCCTTTGGATCATCCAAACGTTGATAAAATATGCTCTTAAAATCCTTACCTTCCTTCTAGAAGCCACACTTTGGGTAGAAATCCATTCTTGGGAGACCTTTTGTGCAAATCAAAAGGAGATACTTGAAAAGGAGGTAATTTTTTTATCACCTATTTCAAAATTATTTTCATCTTATACATCCTATTCTTATGTTGTTCCCATAATAAAGTAATAAATCCAGAATATTATACATTTTGAGATGCTATTATAACTATTTTACAACCTTATACCTCCTTTTATCCATCTTATGAATAACAATATCATCATGCGTGCTTACGTATGGATTACCGTCTCCACACCGTAGTGTAATTTGTTATTCAACAATACTTAATTTGGATGGGTATAATGATGAGTATAATAGATTTAAATAATTAATATAAAATGATAATTATTTTTTTATAATTAGTACACCATTCAACCTCATACCATTTAACCTTTAATTGAATTATATCGTCTCTTGTGCGTACGTACATCCTACCTCTCCACGACGCGATGAGATCTAGGGTGTGGATTGCGACTATGGGGCTCCTCTTCCATCGCTTCTAACATTGTCTGCCTTGCTCTTCACCTTGATAGGGATTTTCAAGGCAGTGCAGTGAAGGATCGGAGGCCGTGTTCTATGTCTTCGGGTTGCAATCGTGGATGCTCTGGATCCGTTGAGAGGTTCGCGGTGGGATTCAAGTCGGTATCAGAGGCGGTGATGGGAGTTCAGAGCTGGATTGCTATGGTTCTTTCTTCCAACGTGCTGGTGTTCTGGTGACCAGTTGAGGTAATGGCTTTCGAGACTGGTTTTCTAGTTTCGTGATTTATGCGTTCTTCTTGAACTGTTGTGTGTTGCGTGGTTCTTCCTTGGATTTGTTTGGTTTTCATATTTGATTTGTAATAGGATGAGTTATGCGATTTTGGATTCTGGTCTGTGGTTCTTGATTTTTGGTCTGGAATGAAAACTATTTCTCCCGGTTTGTTGTTTTTGGTGTGAGCTTTTCTGGATTTCTGAATTCATGATTGATCTTCGGTTGCATGCTTGATGATTCAGTTGCGCTTCTTGCATTTTCTATGCGAGATTTTGATGAATTTTATGTATTGTTATGGAATATTGGCTGGTTGGGATGTGAGGGATGTTTATGCGATGATGGTGAAGGAGGAATTGTGGTTTGAGGGCAAGGTGGATCTTCTGAGTTGTCTGCGGATCAGGGTGCTAACAGCGTCAGGATTTGGTTATCTTCACTATGGATTCTTTGACATCCTTTTTGGATGGATTATTCCTGGAGGTCCAATTCATTTCACTTGAAGGATGGGTGAATTCCGCAGGAGTTTGCTGACAGGAGGATTTGGTCCGGTGTCGATGGTCGCGTCGGGGGACGTTCAAGGTAACCCTTTCTGAGGTTTGGCCAGCTTTTCTGATGTTCGTGTGCCCTGGTTCGTGGTTTCTTCGACATTTCCATTGGTTTATGATGTTTTTGTGTAATGGTGAATGTGGTTGTGTTGGATTCATGTAGTGGGGTACCAAGAACCCATAAACGGCTTTTGAAAATGAAAAAAAATGATTATCCCTACTTGATTTTATTCAATTCAATAAGGAAACAGAATTAGTGTTCATGCGTATGTACGGCCTACTATTTCTATGAATGGTGTATTCCATTTCATTTATGTATCTATTATATATATTTTTATACTGAATATATATGATATATAAATCTTGTTTTACATTCTAGAAGTAATTAAATCATGATCTAATTAATAACATTGAGAATAAAAAGTGAAAACATGTATGATAAATAAAACAATTATTACCCAAAGCATTGCTTTAACATGGAATTGATAAATAAATGGGTAATATAAAGTCATAAGTGAATCATATATGATATGATAAATATTATTATGGTTCTTTTACAAGTTAATAATATGTTTAAACCCATTATACATTATTTTCAGACACATTTGGGCGAAATCGGACCTAAGGTAAGGGATAATTTCACAATCTCATTATTATTTGAGATTATTTATATGTAACTATTTACTAGGGTATATTTATCATTCAAATACATGTTTCCTAAATATGTAATATTATTTTTATTCATATACAATTTTTTAAGTCAATTTTATCCATTGGTAAATTTTTATTAAATGGTATGAATAGAATCTTTTCGGGTTTTTCGATACAAGGTACTTTTTGACTTTTCTGATAAAAGTATGAGTAGAATGTTATTTTTAACTTATAAATCATCAACGTATTTTTACGCTATCATAACACATTATTTCCTTGAAATTTTTTCTACATAATTACAATTTTATTTTCAAATAAAAGTATTTCTTCTAAAATTGTGTGACATTTTGAGGTAGGAAAATGTTTTTGAAGAAGAAAGAATATTTTCCTAAAGAATTAATTTCAAATGCTTTATCAAAATTATTTTTCATATAAGATGATATTATTTAAATAGGGTTATATTTTTGTACCTATTTTTACTATTATTTGATTGTGTTTATGATGAATTCTATTTATGAAATCCATTTTTTATATGGATTATGAAGGAAAGATGTTTATGAAACCCATTTTATTTTATATGTTATGGTATGATTAATGTTTTTATGTTTTTGTGGAACACATAATAATGGTTTCATTATGAGATGGGTGGTACCTATATCTCTATCCAATTAATTAGGTAAAGATTTATATCTCATTAGATCTACATAAATGGAAAGACAAGTAAATCTGGTTCAGTAATACAGGGCTAGAAAGGAAAGTAAATCTAGTTCAGTAATACATGGTTGGAAAGACAAGTAAACCCAATTCAGTAAAGTAATTTTCCAACTATGATGGTCTTGGAATCAATTCCTTGACTACTATAGAAATCATATTATGTGATTATTTATTTTCCACAATCCCATGTTTTATTCAAATGTTATTTTATCATTGTTAATGTTATTTTATGATCTAAGCTTTATATACTAAAAAGATTTATTTCATGACCAAAGATTTTGATATTTAAACTATATGTTAATGTTTTTACATTATTATTTTTTATGGTTTGTTCTATGTTATAAATGTTTACCCTTATTGAGAATTGAGCTCACCCTTTTTAGTTTCTCTTTTCCCTAGGATATATAGAAAGGTTTTTGGTACTAAAACAAAAGGGTAAGATATTTATGGGAGATGTTGGAGATATTTCAAGAAGTTAGAATATTATGTTCCAAGTTACCAAAGACAATAAACTAATACAGTCTTTGGGCTTGTATTTGTGTAATGTGTTAATTATTCTACAAAATAAATGGAACGTACATGTACATAAATATTGGTTCGTTTCATAAAAACTTAGAATGGGTTAAATTGAGTATTAACTCTATTTTTATCAGTGTAAAATGATTGGTCCTAATAGTGTATGATTGGATACACACTCTCATAGGATATGTTTAGATTAATTAACATTTAATTTATTATCCATTATAAAGTATTTGAATATATGATGATCATGAATAGCCCAGGTTAAACCTAAGGTTTCATATATGGAAAATAACGTACCAATATTTAGACATACTAAGAATGATTTTTTAGGATTAATCACTCTGATTATTAATTATTGATGTCAATGCTAACCATTTTTTTAGTAAGGGATTAAATATAGAACAAATATTTTGAGGTGGTGATGGGTATGATCAAATTTTGAAGTATCCTATTTTTTCTTAGTCATGTGAATTCCTATATATCCTGAAAAATCTCAAGGGGTGTTAATTCATATCCTCAATTATTAGAAGTTGAATTAATAGTAAAACCTTCTAATGGTATGATGATTTAATCTAAAGTATATTATTATTCCTCATTTAAAGTTCATGGGAATATGCTTCTCAAAAAACCCATTATTATCCCTCTAGTTGAATTTGATGTTATTTTGGTAATGTATTGGCTTTATTTATATAAATCCCATATTAATTTTCTAGGAAGGGAAGTTACATTTAAAATTACAAAACTAGCATATTATTATTTATCTGTGAGAGGATAAATTTGAACATCCAATGGAAATTATATCCATTTTGAGGATCTTTATTTCTATTCAAATGGGCTATTAATCTTATATGGTTTGGGTGAAACTCAACATCGATGATATACCTATTGTTCATGAGTATTTTTATGTTTTTTTAGAAGATTTTCCTAGTATTCCTCTAAATTTTGAAGTTGAATTTTCAATAGAACTAATACCCCATGACACAACAACCTCAAAGGCTCCATATTTAATATCCCTAATTGAGTTTCAAGAATTAAAGAAGCAACTCCATGAGAATTTTAATAACAGATTCATTTAGCCTTGTGTGTCACCTTGCGGTACACCTGATTTTTTTAGAAGACTGACTGATAAATGCAACTATGGATTAATTATTAGGAACATAAAAATATCACAACCAAGAATAAGTACCTTCTTCCCCATATTGATGATTTTTTTATCAATTATTAGGAGATGAATATTTTTTCAAGATTAATATTTCGTCTGGATACTGTCGGTTGAGGGTCAAAAGTGAAGACATACACAAGATTTACTTTTGTTCGAGGTATGGAAACAATGAATTTATATTGAATACATTTATTCTTGCTAATTACCTATCTATATTCATGGATTTAATGAATAGAGTAATTATAGATAAACTTGATTAGTTTGTGGTAGTATTTACAGAAGATATTATTACATATTTTAAGAATAATTAAGATCATTAAGATCACATTAGGATTGTACTAAGGTCCCTAAAAAAGGATAAGTTGTATGAAATACTTACCAAGTGTTAATTTTTTATTCAAAAAATGTTTCATTATTTGGCCATATAATCTCGAGTGAGGGTATATAGTGGTTTTATCAAAGAAAAAAGTTATTTAACCCAATTCTAGACTAATAATTGAGACTTAGATCTGTAGTTTTCTTGGATTTGATAGATATTATTATCACCTTGTGAATAATTTATCATTATTATCTAATATAATCCTTATGTGAACACTGAATGGATTTAAATTTCTTTTGGAATAATGAATGTGAAGAAAATTTCAAGGAATAGAATATAAGTTTTGTTGGTGCACCTATACTCACACTACCCTATAGTGGAGAAGGTTTATTGATCTACAGTGATGCATCGAAGAAGGGGTGGGATTTTTTCTTATGTATAATGATATAGTGATAGTTTATGCCTCGTGCTAATTGAAGATTCATGAGTAAATTACCCAACTCATGATATAGAGTTAATAGCAATAATATTTTCATTAAAGATATAGAGGTATTATCATTATGGATAAAGGTATGAAATATAATGTTTAAAGTATATATTCACACATAAATATTTGATTATGAACTAAATAATATGGTTGGAGTTGATTAAAGATTATGACTATTCAATACATTACCACCCTAGGAAATTCAACAAGGTAACTAATGCTTTGAGTCAAAAGGATCATTCTAACTTATTTATGATGAATATCACAAAAGATCCAATATTAATTGATTCTCAAAAATGTAACTTGAAATCCTGAAGGAAAGGTACAAATATTATCTTTCTCAAATGAGTGTTCAACCATTTATCTATGTGAATATTAAAGAGGTTCATAATGAAGATGTGGAGATACAAAAGAAGGTAAGAAGTTCTCTTGAGTTTAGAAATTATTATAAATAAATTATAAGTTTCAAGCACCAAATATGTGTCTTGTTAATACTAGACTTTAATAAAGAGTTTTTTGAAGAATCTCATATCTCATCAATCTCTATTCGTAATTGAATTATAAATATGTATATTGATATGAAAGATTATTTTTAATGGAAAAACATGAAGAGAGATATTACATACTATGTATCATGGTGCTTAGTATGTTATCAAGTTAAGGTTTAGAGATAGAATTATAATATGATTTTATAACCATTACCCGTACTATAATGGAAATAGGAAAAAATCACCATTGATTTTTTTATAGAACTCCCCAAAACTTCTAAATATCATAATGTTATTTGGATTTTAGTTAATTGACTTATGAAGTCAGTACACCTTATTGCTATAAATAATATTTCTCCCTTGATCACCTTGTCAGGATATGAATTAAGAAAGTACTGAGGTTTCATGTAGTATCAAATTCTATTATATCTGATAGAGGTCCAAGGTTAACATATATGTTTTGGAAAATTCTTTAGAAAGATCTGAATATGAAGTGGTGTTTCAATACTATTTATCATCCTCGGAATGATGGTCTCTCTTAGAGAATCATTCAAACCCAAGAGTATATTTTGAGATCTTGTGTAATATCTTTCCCGAACTCGTTGTCTTGATAGGAGGTGAAGTTACCACTAACCTTAAGTGACATACCTAAGACACCAAAGGCTGACAATAAGCTCCAAGGGATTAAGAGAATAATGGGGGGTATTTTCCCCTTTAAAAATAAAATAACCTATCATGAAAAAATATTAAAAACCAAACCAACTATATGGTGTATGATTAAAATAAATTTAAATAAAAGTTAAAATCAATAAAATTAAAATATCAGAGTGACTACAGAAATATGATACATCATCTAATAAATTTTAAAACAAAACACAACCATATGACACCAAATTGGCATCATCCCAAGAATCATCTAAACTAGATCTAATCCCCAACTCCACATGCCTCATCCATGGTATCAAGGTATATCACTAGATATGTTAGATACCTTTCCCTTTCCTATTTCCTTTTAAAAAAAATCTATAAATGCATCAAAATTCCGAAGTATAAGGTGAGTATATCACTCAGTAGAAAATACATAGAGACATAAAAACACACTCCACTAGGAAAAGAATATGTTAGAATGTTTTATAAGATATAATTGTATAGAAAAAGTGAGTAATAAGTAAACATGGGGTGATAATCTAAAAATAGTTTATAATAAGAAATACAGTTTAAGAAAAATAATTAAACTAAATCAATTTATCATTTCTTTCATTCCTCTTGGAATACTCATCCATGTATTCAAACACACACACAAATAGATATATATATATATATATATTCATTTTAAATGATATTTCTATACTCATGAGTGGTCTCTCATCCTCAACCAAGTCATTAAAAGGTGATCAATCCCATGTTCCATTTATCCTTTTCCATTAAGCATGAAGTATATTTCAACATGTCCATGTATAATAAAATATGAACCCATTCCAACAAGTATTACAAACCATATTTTATATCAATTCATTTCACTTAAAACATTTCATAACTATAAAAAATCATCAAAAATATTTCTTTCATAAAACCAAAACCAAAATTGTAAAACCATAATTTAAAATTATAAATAAATAGGTTTTCCAAATTCCATCTAATTTCCAATATTATCAATTCCAAAATCAAAAGGTTTTACATCAAGAATATTTCAATTTTTCCTTTGTAATCCAAGAAATACATTTAAATAAAACTAAGTCTTCAAGTTTTAGAATAATTAGATATGATAGAGTATCCACCTACTTCTCAATAAATGATAACAATAAAGAATATCACAATAACAACACTAGATAGTAAAATACATTCCCTTTAATATATCTAATCAATATCACATGAAAACACATCATAGACCATATATATATCCATTAAGGATTAGATATAACAATATTAGTGATATAATAGGAGAATATCTAAAGAGAAGAGGACAAATAAAGAATTACTATTGATTATGGAGTTCCAAAACCCATTAATTCATTAAAAAATTATTTTTGATCATAAAGAATATCCAAGGAATCCTAGGGAGGAGAAAAGTTTGAGAGCCTAAGAGAATGGGATTAAAATTAGGGTTTTGGTGAAAAACCATGTTAAAATATCTTTTATTATCATTAATTACACATTGCTTGGTTAGGTCACTTATTTTTTCAAACTATGTGGAAAATTTGTGTAGCTACTATCATCAAACTAGAGAGACACATTGTTCTGCCACAGAGTTTGGAAAACCAGACACTCATCATGCTTATCTACTATCTAAAAATTTCCCACCTTGCACACCTTCACATGGGAAACCAAATGGGTTTTCTAAACCATTCACCAACCATGAAACACTATTGTTCAAAAACTCATTTTCTTTCATGGTTTCTTGGATATGTTTAACCTTTTACTTGATGATCATTTTTTCACACGCTCTCAAAAAAAAAATTGATGAAACTAAGTGCAGCATAGTGGCTGACCTAGGTCATTATATTGAGGGGGAATTGAATTAAAAAATCCATAATAGGAATGAATAAACCATTAAAATTATTTAAAAAAATTAAAAAAAATTGGGGGTCTTTGGTTTGGATATATTCAGACAATAAACAAAAACAAACAAAATATAAGGTACAATCAAGGACAACATTTCTTAAAAAAACTAAAATGAGAATACATAGTCAATATATTCTACCTCATTCACCGAAAATTTATCATTATCCCATATGATTATAATTCATTCAATTGTTATCCCCTAACCTTTCCAATACTTAAACCCTATGGGAATTAACATGATAACAAATATTAGAAAATTGAGCCCTCTGTTAACTTTGGGACATCCAATAGTATCTCTTTGGTTTAACTGTGATCAAAAATCTAACTTTTGTTCAATATAAAATTAGGGAATAATATTCTACATGGAGTACATAATTAATTGATTTTATTTATGAGATTTTAAGCCTATAATTCTATCCCAATTTGATTGGATTTTTTAATTGAAGTTTCACTCACACGATTTACACAAGCTTGACCACGTGGTCAAGTGAAGGTTTATTGAGTTACAAAGAAATTAAAACTCAATTAATTGATAAAAATTTAATAATTTTATTATTTAATGGACTCAAAGTAAATAAATAAAAAGTGTAGGTATTAGATAGAATACGAATGAAATCACTCTTCAATGGGTGGAGTTATCATCATGGATAAATTTTGAATGAGCAATGGATTAAAAGGATAACACCCAATACTATCTCCACTATTATATTCTATAAAAAATAATAAAAATATCAATATTAAAGGATAATATCACAGAATATTAATTGAATAAAAATCCATGGAACAAGCATGAAAGAAAGGAAACACAATGTGGAGGTGGGAGAGGATAGCCTTCTTAGAAGAGATATTTTCACAAGGAATTACTTATTACAAGAGTTTTTAGGGTGTTCCCAAGATCTAAACGTTCATCCAAACCTTCAAAAATCATCTAACAACCATTAAAAAGAGTGAAAATCACATTAAAGCAGAGTTTGAAATGGATAGGGTTACATAACTTTTCAAGTGTGAATGGGAAATTCGTCCAAATATTTCATTCCAAATTTTACTGCATCATTTAAATCGAAAACTCGTGAACTAGATATCCTTTAATAAATGTTATTTGTGAGTAAATTTTTTATAGATCTTACCTCTAAATTTGGGTTCAATCCAAGTAAATATGAAGAAGTTATAGCATAAATGTGTAAGTGGTGTCCAATCTGAAGTGTCCAGTCCAACTTTGATTTAATGGTCGATTTAATCCACTAAAATGCATGATCGATCTCTAATTTTCTAAATTAAAGTTGTACAAAATTTATTTATGAACACATTTACAAAATTTTACGTTAAAATAATTTATAAAAGAATATTTATGTTCGAATACTAAAGTGATTTTTAAAGAGAAAAAACTGGAATTCTCATAAAATTTTCAAATGAATGATCTAATCCTAAATATTATATAAATAAACATATTTATAATGTTGTGAGGAAATTATGTCATTTATTATCAATAAAATATTTAATAAAATTTTGTTTTATCAACTGCCCCACACTTACTCATTTTCACTTCTGAGAAAAACCTCATATCATGTATTCTAAAAATAATGTGATAAGATGTTCATGTTCATATTCCCCAACCCATGGTGACAATATATGAAAAATAAGATTACCATAAAGAGTTAAAATTAATAAATATAAAATTCATTGTCTCATAAATTGTATCAGAATAAAATTCAGTGAGATTAATGACACTAATCATAGTGAAACAACTTATGGGTCCACCATGACATTAATTCCCCAAGTGTGTGTGTGTGTGCCAACCATTTCATTCTCATGTCTCCACCATTTATTTATAAAATTAAATTAATATAAAATAATTATTCTTTCCAAGTTTAATTTGTCG
This sequence comes from Viscum album, assembly GCA_963277665.1. Lineage (NCBI taxonomy): Eukaryota > Viridiplantae > Streptophyta > Magnoliopsida > Santalales > Viscaceae > Viscum > Viscum album. Next base: position 267,574,287 of record OY728142.1, on the reverse strand, counting down.
AAACTATTCTACATTTCTTTGCAATCAAGTTTCAAGACCAAATCACTTAATAATTCCCAAAATTAAATCTTAAGATCCCGACCTATATATCCCCACATGTTGTACATTTCATCACTTCCCCTCTTAATTTATTTATTTATTTTATTCTATTTTTTTGATTTTTTAGGGTGTATAGCTGTCGGATATCATGTACACATGAATAGTTCAATTCGTTAAAATAATGAAACTGATCAAAAGAGAAATAAATGTATGAACCAACCATTTATATAAGATGGTTTTTTTACCTAACTTGGTTATTACTTCAATTGAGTAAGAAAATTTTCACAAGTCATGGTTCTATAAAAATTTGTGTTGGAAGTCTATGACATGATTTACCATGAATAAAAATTATGAATAATTATGTCAAAATCTAAAAAAAATTATAATGACGCAACCAATCAAATCATTAAAGACTTCACTTTTTATAAAAATCAAACCTTGATGATGAAATATTTCTCATTATTATCATGCCACCAATGAATTTTGAAAACATGCATTTTCCATATATTCAATATCTAAATAATCATGTTACATGATTTTTTTTAACTAATAGAAAAACACACAAATAAAAATCCTAAATAGCTACCCCAAAATGTTGTCCCCTCCCCAACACTTCAAATATTTCATTATTATTAATTCAAACCCATGAGATGATATATGCACATGAAATGTATAATTTTAAATAGGAAAAATAATATAAAAGTGAAAGGGTGGGGAACAGACTGATATTCTTAAGTGATGATGGGGTCATGCAGTGTGATGAAATAAACTGCATTAGTAGTAAGTCCCTCAATGTATTTCTTTAATAATTTCCCATTTGTTATAAATCTTATTCATATATCCGATTGTTTAATATCCACTAAACCATAAGGAAAAACAATAGACATAGCATAAGGACCTAAACATTTGGAATGCAACTTACCAGGCATCAGCTTCAGTCATGAAATATAGATAAGGACTTTCTCACCAATATGAAACTCCCTTTGATGGATCATTATTTCATTAGATGCTTTTGATCTTTCTTTAAAGAGCCTTGAGATCTCATATGATGACAATATAATCTTCTCAAGATCTTGAATTTTTAGCTTCCTTGGAATTCCATCTTAGGCCAAATACATGTTTCAATTCTTTATTACCCAATATGCTTGATGCTCGACTTCTACTGGGATATGAAATTTTTTCCCAAAAACAATACAAAATGGGGACATGCTGGTGGGTTTCTTGTATGTCGTCCTATAATCCCAAATCTCATCATCCAACTGCTTTCTCCAATACTTCCTATTTTTATGCATATTTTTCTCCAAAATTTGTTTCAATTACCTATTTGAAACTTTATCCAAGCCATTTGTTTGGGAGTTGTAGGGAGTATAAGTTTTATCCATCACCTCATACTTCCGTAGGAGGGAATCCATATTCTAATTTCAAAAGTGTGTCCCTTGGTTACTAATGATGGCCTTTGGTACTCCAAACCTGTAGAACATTTGAGCCTTAACAAATTCCACAACAACATGAGAATCATCAATCCTAGTGGAATTACCCTCTACCCACTTTCTAACATAATCAAAGGCAACAAAAATATATAAAAAATGAACTTGTAAAAGGACCCCTAAAATCAATGCCCCATAAATCAAAAATATCACCAAATAATATGGGCTATTGAGGCATCTCATGTCTGCTAGAAATGTTCCATGTGTGTTAGTAATGTGATCATGACTCAAAAAATAGGTGATGATCATGGGATATGCTAGTCCAATATAATCCAAAGTCTAAAACATTCCTAGTTATCCATTGGGATCCAAAGTTTCCTCCACATGAAAGTGTATGGTATAATTGTAGAACAGACTCAAACACATAATTAGTAACACACATCCTAATAACATGATCTCTACACATGAACCAAAGTTAGGAATCATACCGTACATAAAATCTACACTCACTCTTTAAGTTTTATACTTGATTTTTCTTTTAATTTTTACGGATTTCTGAGGAAACAAGGTAATAACTAAATTAGTATACCAATGATGTGTACCTGAGATGGAATAAAGATGCTCATCAGGGAAAGTGTCCCGAAGTAGTACCTGGTTCAAGGTGGCATCCTCTAATGTGCGAGTAATCCTACTCATATGGTCTACCACTATGTTTTATGAACCCTTATTATCCTTTATCTCAATATTGAATTATTCAAGAAGGATCATCCATTGGATAAGTATGAGTTTTTCATATGGTTTCTTCAAGAGGTACCTTAGAGATGCATGGTCAAAAAACCCACTAATTTAGAAACCAATAAATATGAGTGGAATTTATCTAAAGAAAATATGATGGAAATATAATCCTTTTCAATGTTTGTATAGTTTTATTGGTTTGAATAAAATGTCCTCTATGAATAGGCAATCACATATGAACATCCCTCCACCCTCTGTGATAAGACACATCCAACTGTGAAGTTTGACACGTTATAAATAAGCTCAAATGGAAGGTCCCACCATGGGGTTGTATGATTAGTGGAGTGGTTAGATGATTATTTAGATCATCAAATTATGTCCTACAAGAATCATCAAACACAAAATCAAAATCCTTTTAAAGTAATCGCGACATAAGAAGAGAAATCTTACTGAAATCTTTGACAAATCACTGCTAAAATCCATCATTCCCTAGGAAATATCTAACATCACACACACATGAAGGATATGTAAAGGATGAAATAATATATACCTCGGATCTATCAACCTAGATCCCATGTTGTGACACTACATTGCCTAATACAATTCCATGATCTACCATGAAATGACACCTTTCAAGGTTTAGGACCATATTCTTCTCAGTACAATGATTCAACACATTTCCCAAACTAAAGATACATTCATCAAATAAAGATTCATACACTGTAAAGTCATCCATAAATAACTCCATGCAGGTCTCAATTAAATCTGAAAAAATACTCACCATGTATCTTTAGAAGGTACCTGGGGCATTGTAATGTCGAAATGGCATCCTTCAGTAGGAAAATGTATTGAATGGGAAAGTGAATGTTGTCTTCTTTTGAACCTTTAGAGCTATAGGAACCTAAAAATATCTATAAAATCCATCTATGAAAAAATAGTGTATGGAAAATTTAATGTTTTCTTCTCCTGAACCTCTTGAGCTATAGGAACCTTAAAATATCTAGAAAATCCATCCAAGAAACAATAATGTGACTTCCCAGTTAGTCTCTCAAGCATTTTATCAATAAATGGGAGGGGAAATGGTCCTTGTGAGTGGATTGAATTAGTTTCCTATAATCCATACACACACACCAACTATTTTTCACTCTCATTGGAACTAACTCCTCCTTCTCATTTTTAAAAATAGTAAGACTGTTTTTCTTAGGTAAAACATGAATATGAATTATCCACTAGGAATCTGAAATGGGAAAAATTATACCTACCTCAAGAAAATTTTCAACTTCTTTTTTAACAACTTCCAGAAGAGTTAGATTCAGTCTCCTTTGTGTCTGCCTTACTAGTTTATCCACATCCTCCAATGTAATTATATGCATGAAAATGGAGGGTTAATACCAAATATGTCTTCCATGATCCACCTGATTTCCCTGATGTTCTCCCTCAAATTATTTTAACGTTTTTATTCATGTTCAAAAGGGATATTCTTAGAAATGATAACAGGTAATTTCTCACCACTTAACAAGTATGAATGTATGATATTTGGTGGAAATGTATAGAGTTCCAATTAAGGGGGGTGCAGTATGGATGGAGACATAAAAGCAATAGATATATGTGCAAAATAAACATATGTACCAAAATATAAATCATCAAAATCGTATAATAATCCATCAAATCCATTAGAATTCTCAATATACATGTCATAATCAGAGTGAACACAATCAAAATCAGAATATTAATCCATTTCAAAATCAAATATAATATAGGGTTCTACACTAAAAATTGGTGGGGAAGTGCTCTTATGCATCAAAAAAACTAATTCTCATAATCTCTCTAAACATTTGATAACCAAAGTCCGTGTTGTTTTTATTTGGTGGTTCAAAATGGGAGATAACAAAAGTAGAATGGTCCTTTGAGGGGTACTTTATGGAGTCTATAACATTAAATATCACAACATTATCTCCAACCTCAATGGAGAGTGTACCCTCATGGAAATTTATGACAGTTTTTACTGTCTTGGGGAAGGTCCTACCTAAGATAATGTAAGCATGAGAACTTACTTAATCCTACTTCATGTTAAGGATGTATGAATCAGCTGGAAAGATCAAGTATCTTACCTGAACAAGTACATCCTCAAGGGATCTTGTTGGATATTTTGTAGCTCTGTTCGCCAACTACACCACTTCTCTCATCAGCGTCAACTCACCAACCTATAAATAGAAGAATACAGAGTGAGGCATCACATTTATGGAAGACCAAAAATCACATAAATCATTATAAAATTGTAAATATCCTATGGTTCATGAGATGGTGAATGTCCTAGGATCCTTTTAGTTTATTGTAATTAATTGATTTGGTGTAATGAGTTCTGACACATTCCTTACAAGATTGATCATTTCATTTACCTTGATCCCTCTTTTATTGGTACAAATTTCTTTTAAGAATTTGGCATACCTTGGAATTTTCTTAATTACTTCAAGTAGAGGGATATTGATCTCAACATTCTTGAATGTATACAAAACCACTTTTTGAATCACCTCTTCAGATATCTTCTTCGTTTGCAGAACTCTATTTGGAAAGGGAAGGGGTTTAGGATGAACATCCTCAATATTTTTCTTACATTTTTCTTTATCCTTGGGCTTCTCATTAGTGGTTCTTGAATAGGGATTCTCCATAGTTGAGGTGAATCTCGGTGGAATGGTAGGTGCAGTTGTATCAGTCATTTGTTTCCTAATTCTCAAGGTGACGGCATTGACATTCACCCCGGGATTTGGAGTAGGTTGAGGTGGAAGATTCCCAGAGTAATTACTTACTAGCTCATGGATGGTGGTGTAAATATGGCTCTTTTGTGTCTTTACCTTCCTCAACTAAAAACCTTGACTCTTCATCTTATTCTATTGATTTAGAAAATTTTGTTGCAAAATATCTGTAGTGTCAGAATATACCTTGGGTGAGATATTCCCTTGTTGTTGTTTTTATGCTTGGGTTTCAAATCACCTTTGGGGTTTTTGGAAACCCTATTGTTAAAGTGGAGGCTTTTGGAAATTTTGTTTAAAAGTAGGCCTTTTGTTTTCTAGATCTATACCTCATATCTGATGGATCCTTATACACATAGTTGTATGTTAGAGAAAAAGATTCATACTTCTTCTGGGGTTGTGGTTGTTTTTGCTGTTGATATAGTCTCCTAGGTAATACTATGTCACAATCCTCTATCTCTCATAGTTGGTAAGAAAACAAATAGTTGGGTGGTATGTTTTAGTGAAATTACACATGGCCTTGAAGGTTTGGGTTGGGATGTCTTTTGAGACAAATAAATCTTCCTCACCATAGTGGTTAATTATTCTAATATTGTATCAATTAAATGACTTTAAACAGAAGATGTACTTACCTGATGTTCTCCTCTAACATGTGGTGAACCCAGATCGTCAAGTTGTTGGGAGTTTTATGCCATATTTTCAATCAATGCACGTGCGGATACAGGTGTTTTGTCGACCAATGTCCCTCCAGCCGTGGAATCCACTATGCTCCTCTCTAGAGGTGTGATTCCTTCATAGAAGTATTGGATAATGGCTTTTTCACTGATTTGGTGATGCGGGTAGCTTGTGCACAACTTCTTTAATCTCTTCCAATACTCATAAATTGACTCTCCATGTTCCTATTTGATCCCTGAGATCTACTTTTGGATAGAAGTGGTCCTTGATGTTGGAAAAAATATCTTCAAGAAAAGTCATTTCAAATGATTCCAACATGTTACAACTTCAGGTTTTAAATAATACATCCAATCCTTTTAAATTCCATCAAGTGAAAATGGGAATGCTCGTAGTTTGATTTGATCTTTAGAGACATTTCTTGGTTTTATTTTTAAGCATACCACATTGAATTCTTTAATTTGTTTGTTTGGGTCCTCATTAGATAATCCATGAAACTTTAGAAGAAGGTTAATTAATCCAGATTTCATTTCAAAGTCCAATTCAAGAGTTGGATATGAAATGTAGGGAGGTTGATAATTAATATCAGGTGAATCCAAATCTTGAATGGTCTTATCAATTTCATTGTTATTATTTTCAGTCATTGGATCCAATATAATATTGTTTTTAGATGATCTTCCAATTTCAGAATTCCTAGAGTATAGGAATTCCCCAGTTGGGTAAATGTTGACATTTCCCATAGACCGAGATTGTCTGATTCGATCCCTAAGGCTTCACTCAATATCGGGGTCTAGATAGAAGATATCCTCAGGATGATATAGTGTCATAAATCAAATATAAATGAAAATAAGAATATTGGACCATAATAAAATAAAAATGGGAATTTTGAGTTGATAATAAAAAAAGAAAACAAAAGAAGAAGAAAAAATCATATTGGGAAAAGAAAGAATGAAGAAGAGAATAAGAGAATAAAATGAAAAATAAAATAAATAACTCTAATTGGTTGAAATAATTACTTTCCTCCTCAATAGTGGCACCAATTTGATGGGCATTTTAGAGCACACTCTCAAAAATATTTGTGATTAAACTAAGTGCAGCACAGTGGTTGACCTATGTCATTCTCTAGAGGATGAAGTTAACTAAACAACCAATAATAGACATGAAGAAACCATTAAAATTATTTAAAATAAATAAAAAATCTAGGGGTATTTGGTTTAGAGATATTCATAAAATAAACAAATACAATAAACGAGAAGGTACAATCAGTGACACAATTTCATAAAAAACATTAATATGTGAAGACATAGTCAATCTAATATACCCACTTCATCATTCATTTATCATTATCACATATGATTATAATTCCTTAAATTATGATCCCCTAAATTTTTCAACCCCCCAACCCTATAGAAATTAACATGACCATGAATATTGTAATAATGATCCCTGTGTTATCTTTGGGACATCCAATCACAGCACTCTTATTTGATTGTGATCTGAAAGCCAAATTATATAGTCAATGGATGTAAGAAACCGATTATTCATTGAGGTATGAATCTTTTTTTTTCAAAACATCTCAGTTTAATTGCTTAAATGTTGCCTAATTTGGATTCCAATTGATGTCATGGGAGTCTCGGGGGTGTTTGGGGCTCGTTAGGATCCTGGAACCCAACTATTTTGTGCTTTTATCCTACCACACGGTTAGATTAAACTATGCAGTAGTAGTCGCATGGCCATTTGGTAAGTCTATATAAATCAAAGACTAAGATATATACTACTATATGGTTAGTTAGACCGTACGAGGTCGCTATTCAAGTGCCCTGGTGACTTATAGTAAGTTGTGAATAGTTTCCACACAGTTTGACGAACTGTGTGGGAAACTGTGTGATCTAGATATTTTGGTTAAATGAACATTTTTCCCCAATTTTGTTTTCGAATTATGTTTCTCTTTTCCTTTGCATAGTATCCCTCGTGAATTGTGGCAGATCCTCCTTAAAGACTATTCTCCCTTTTCATGTACATTCTTCATCAGGCCTCCAAATTGAGTGTCGTTCATCTCCTTATAACTACAATGGTAATGCCTCGATTCATTTTTAGCATTTCTCGATTCTTATGGATACCAATTACACTATTTGTATTTAGGATCATATTCCATAATATCTCATTATTCTTTTGTTCTTTAGATTTCTCCCAAACTAGGGTGAATCAAATCTTGATACTGGATGAGCTATCTAGCATGAATCTAAAGTAGGTGGTTATGTGGTTTACATTGAATTTCAAGTTGTTTATATATGTCGAAGTGTCGTGCACCCATTTTCGGGGTGTCATCTTGATTTATAAATCATTCCTGTTGTTTCCAATCATTGTTTAGGTAATTAATTAGGTGCTTAAAATCATATAATAGGTTTAATACCTATAGTAAGGGACACCCTAAGGGTGAGTGCCCAGTTTGACCCCTTTTCGTTGTTTGGGATTAGGATACCTATGATTTATTCCATGAATTCCCTTTCCTAGTTTTTTAAAATTCGATTTGTTAATTAAAGAATATTTCTATGTTGTTAGATGGTATTATAATTGGATAAGGGTTTGGGATTAGAGATTTTCCCATTTAACCATACTATGAATTTTCTTGTTTTAGTGTGTTTGGATTGTTTTCTTCCAACTATGGATCTTCCCATGTGAGTTATGTTATGTTAATTCAATGTAACAGATTATATTACATGATAGGATTATTATATGAATTATTCCCATGTGATTAATGTTAGGACAAGCCAAAGAGGTTGGTCCTAGTTGAGACACACTTAATGGGGGGGTATATATTGGATGCTTTTGGTGGTGACCCTATCATGTCTAATGAATTGTTATTTTGAACCTTTTATGGTTAATTGGTAAATAGTATTGAGTGAATCATTGGTTATATTTAGAACTCCATGGATGGTCTTATATGTATATTTTACCTTGGTCCCTTGAGTTAAACTTATATTCTTTGGAATTCCTTGGATGGGCTCAATGGGTTTGTTTATAATTGTAAAGTCATGAGTAAACCATGGAAGCCATGGACGGGATCATAGAGGCTATGAACTAAATTTTGGGTGAATCATGGATCCATATGGGATGCCATGGATGATCTCAAGAGGCATGGATATGTCATTAGTGATACTTGGGGATCCCTATAGGATCACTAAGGATGGGATCAGTTAACATGGACTTACCACACCTAGAGTGACATTGGGCTCTTATGTGGTTCACTGGGATGATCTTATAGGGTTTTGGTGGATCTTCACCTGAAGTGATACTTGAATTATAGCTTATTAATGTCAAGGATGGTCCTAGGTTATATTTTATATTGAAATTATTAGGACCCGGCCTTAAACCTTACATAATATTGAATTAAAGTAATAATTCACGTAGAGGATATTTTCATGTTTAGAGTTTAAATAGTTAGGCCATAACTATTACATTTCAAAATATTACAAAATAGACACTTCTACTCAGTTTCCATTTTTTTACAAAACATGAAATCTTGAAAAAAAGAGTCATGTCTAGTTCTATGTTTTAGATGGTATGAATTTTCCTTGATCCCATCCTTGACCCTATTCCACTTTATGTCCTGTGAAAAACATTTCAAAACTTGGGATGAGAATATAAAGATTAGTAAGGGATACACAAAGAAATAAAACAGTTAGTTTTTCAAAACAACAAGTAAACCATGAATACTTTAACATAAGTAATACTTTTCACCTTTATGAAGTAGTAAATACTCTTCACTGAATAAAAGATCATTACATACCCTTTTGAAACCAAAAGATTACCATAAAACCAATATAAAGAACACATAACATATAAAGGTAACTTGGGACATAAATATACTTAAATGGAATAACCATACGATCGACTTCCATACATATAACTAAATGAAATAGCCATACGGCCGACTTCCATACCCAATTCATTGGAGGTTATAATATAACCACTCGTCCTGGTATTCACGGTACCACCCGTCATTTGGTTTATCACATAACCACCCATCAAATGTCGAAGTACCAATATAAAACCATAACACATACAACTAATATAAAGGAAAGAAAACATTTCCACATTTCGATCACAATATATCACTTAAATATATTGACATAACAAATCCATTTTCAAAACCATTTTCAATACCAAAAATTTAGAAAAGATTATAAGATATTTATTTTCTTTTAAAAACATTACGGATTGTTGAGGAAGCCAAAGATCAAGTAATACTCGCGGCGGTGGAAAAGGTCGTTGTCACCGCGTACGTTAAAAGAAACATTCTTTTTTTCGTTTAGTAAAACGCTTCATAGAAAAATATTCCCTTTGAATGAAATGAAAAGTCAAAAAATTTTATACAGCATATAAAAGAAAGTCTTGTATTAGAACAAAATATGCCTCGATGAAAGGAGATTGAGACGAATTCCCTTACCTCGTGTCTGACTTGACTCGATCGTTCTTTAATCTCCTGAATAATAAAATAAAGTTAATTTCTACTGGCTTAAAAACCTTTTTCAAGTTTATTATTCATTTTATATCACTTATTACCATGTTATAATCATTATGTAATCATTTAAGTTAATAACGTTCATTTTGTCGATATTTGGTACTTGAGTCAAAAATGGACTTCTTATAATTACATGTTGTTCATGTGGAAAAAGGTTCATTATATCCAAAATTATATTCATGATTTGGGTATCATATATATCATATATATCCAGCATATACATGTATTTATAATAGTACATAACATTTAAAAGTAAGAAATGAAATGCACCGTTCATGGAGACGGTAAGCCGTACGTACGCATGAATGCTACTTTCATTTCTATTTCTCATTTTAATGGAATTAAAACATAATGATACATAGGTATATTATAGTTCCAGTATAATATCATATATAATATCATTAACTCCATCCTTTATACATCCCACATAAGGCATTAATGAATCACATCACTTTGAGGGGGCGGTAGTCCGCACTTCCTCAAATGAGATTATCGTATTTACCCACTATGGAAACCATAAAGGAATGCTATAAAAAGGGAAGTACATAAGAATAAAAAAATCATAAACATAATATATATCATATATAAATACAGTTCCATCATAATGGCCACCATTAGAGGCGGTAAGATGTAATTGAACAATCATCGTTTCGTGAGGCGTTAGTTTTCCATCCACAGATACATTATATTCTTCATCCATTAGATGGAGGTGTGTGTAAGTGTAGTTATAATCCTTCTCATAACAACATCATAGTATATTGAGGATACTGTTTTTGTTACAAAAGAAATAAATAAAAATATTTTAGGGGTTTGAGGAATAAAATAAAAGAAAACAATTTAAGAGAAACTATTACCTTTAATTTGGGTAACTTCCTTTGGTTTGAACCAAAAGAACTTCTTGAAATGCCTTATGACTAAGGTAAGACTTCTAGGGGAGTAGAGGGATGTTTAGAGATTAATTGGTTAGAGTTTGGATGATCCAAATTCCTTGATATGTGTGAGGAATTGGTCAGAAGTTGTCTCCTTTTATAAGGGAGAGGAGGGGCTCTTTAGGAAAGTGTGAAAATATTTTTTTATAATATAATGATATTCGGTTTAAAAAGGTCCAAAAATCATTAAGGACGAAGATAAGATGAATCATAGTCGAAATAAAATCATCCAATCATAATTGGACTTGTTTTGTATAATATTTTAATCATTATAATCTTATTTATTTAAATGATTTATTAATGAGGTAAACACTACATCATTATTTTGTCATAAATAATTTAAATTATTTGATGTCTAAAAATTATAAAAAAATACCATGATATAGGAAATATTTTTAGCTTTCCAATGAATATCTATAGTCAAAAAGATAATTTATATAACCCCTTCTAAAAATTAATTTACTAAAAGATATTTTCTTTTGTCATTTTTTCCTTTACTTTAAGTTAATTAATCTAAATTGTCATTATCACTCCCAAGTGGCTCAATGGGGTCTCAAAATCAACCCAAAGATGCCCATGGTCGTTAATGACTCAACCAATAATGTTTGGACAAGTGTTAAGGTAATTTTGAATTATTATAATATTCTTTTAACCTTGAATTACCTTATTTACCATTAACCGCGGTAAATAAAAGTCAAAAGTTACTATTCACCAAAAAAATCATCTTAATTAACCACATTTTACTTCTTGATAAAAACCATGTATGTAGGATTTTTGAAATTAAATTCACAGAAGTGGTAAATTTTCATTTAAATGAAAAAGTCGGTTTTGTAACTACCACTAAGTGGTTTCACTATTCATCAAAAATTGAAGTTTTTCAGAAAAATACCAAAAATTCAGCCAAAGAATTATTTGATATTCCAAATTCAAAATTGATGTCTATTTTTCCAAATTCAAAACATAGAAGTGGAATTAATTAATTTAAAAATTAATTCTCGTTGATAAAACAAATAGCGTGTTTTTAAGAAACAATAACTATCAAAAGATTGATACTTGTTTATGTCTAATTTCAAAGTGAAATTAATTCCAATGACAAACATTGGATTAAATGGTAAAAATATATTTTAATTTCACTTTAAAACCAACTAAAAATATAATATAACCATATAAATAAATTAGATTAAAAGGAACTTTTGAATTAAAATGCAATATTTTTGGCTATTCATTAAAAATGAACTTTATGAGAAAAATACCAAAAAATTACCCAAAGTAAAATTTGATGTCCCCAATATAAAGAAGGATTTTATTTGGTCAATTATAATGTATTAAAGTTACCAAAACTAGATTTAAAAAGGGTTCTCCATTAAAAGGCGATAAATCGGCCTTTTAATATAAATTATGCTTAAAATTAGTTTCATTTACATTTTAAGCCTATAACATTTATTGGATAAATGTTTATACATTTAACAAACATGTATAATCATATTGTAGTTAGTTTCATTCATTCCCGCCAATACAATGGCTAGGAGTTAACTACCATTTAAAATAATAATATTATATTATTAGTGTGCAACGTAAGATTCCAAAGAAACTCGTTGTTGCGTATCGGGTATTCTACCAAACATAGAAACCCCTTTAAAGTCAAATTAATATTTAATTAAAAAATATTAATAAATATGAAATATGTCTTATTCTTCATTTACTTGGGATGTTACATCCTTCCCCCCTTTTGGAAATTGCTTCCTCGCAATTTTTATTCACATATCAAAATAAGTGGGGGTATTTATCCCTCATAGAATTTTCAGATTCCAACGTTGCCTCTTCAACCATATGGTTTTTCCACAAAACCTTTACCTGATGAATTACCTTATTCCGCAACACTTTCTCTCTACGGTCAAGAATTTGAACTGGTTGTTCTTCATAAGAGATATTCTCTTCCAACTGAACTACATCTGGGCTCAAAACATGAGATGGATCTGACATATACTTTCTCAACATCGAAACATGAAAAACATTGTGTACCTAGTATAAACTTGGAGGTAATTTCACTCTATACGCAACTGATCCAACTTTATCTAGAATTTCATAAGGTCCAATGAACCTCGGATTCAAATTTCCCTTCTTACCAAAACGCATCACACTTTTCCATGGACAAACTTTGAGAAATACATGATCACCTACCTCAAAAGAAAGATCCTTCCTTCGGTTATCTGCATAACTTTTCTGTCTGCTCTGAGCTGTTCTCATGTGATTCTGAATAAACTAAACTTTCTCTGCCATCTCTTCTACCAATTCTGGTCCCATTAGCTTCCTTTCACCGACTTCATCCCAAAAATCTGGAGTTCGAAAACACTTTCCATATAAAGCCTCAAATGGAGCCATCTTTATACTGGAATGAAAACTGTTATTATATGAAAATTCAACCAAAAAAATATGTTGGTCCCAACTTCCCTGGTAATCCATCAAACAAGCACGTAACATATCTTCCAAGGTCTGAATTTTTCGTTCTGACTACCCATCTGATTGAGGATGAAAAGCTGTACTAAAATTTAATTCAGTACCCAATGACTTCTGAAGGCCCTTCCAAAAGTTAGAAGTAAACCTGGGATCACGATCAGATACAATGGAGAGGGGAACACCATGCAACCTGACTATCTATTTAATATACAACTGAGAAAGTTGATCTAAAGACAAAGTATCTCTAATAATAAGGAAATGAGCAGATTTAGTCAGTCGATCAACTATAACCCAGATTTCATTATTACCTCGAGATGTCTTTGGTAATCCCACAAAGAAGTCCATGGATATATTTTCCCATTAACATTCTGGAACCGGTAAAGGCTGAAGTATTCCTTTTGGTAACTGTCGCTCTGCTTTAACCTACTGACAAGTCAAACACTTCACAGTAAAATCAGAAATATCTATTTTCATTCCATCCCACCAGTAATACTCCCAAATATCTCTGTACATCTTAGTACTTCTAGGATGAACTGAAAATTGGGAACTATGAGCTTCACATAACAACTCATTATTCAACTGTGAATCACAAGGCACACTTAATCTCTTCCCAAATCTCAAAACACAATCATTATCAATGTTAAAATCAGATAACTTACCCTTATGAACCGACTCTACCTTTTTCTGCAACTCACTGTCTTCCTTCTGTGCTTGCTTAATTCTGTCTGATAGAGACGATTTTACTGACACCTGAAATAAAACAGAAGAATTTCCTGCACCAACAACTTCTATGAAAAAGTTTATCAAATCAAAAACCAGAGGATCTCGTTCCAAACGTAACATGGTTAATGATGTATTACTTTTCCAAATCAAAGCATCAGCCACTTTATTTGCATTCCTCGTATGATAAAGAATCGTGCAATCATAATCATTAATTAATTCCAACCATCTCCTCTATCTCAAGTTCAATTCTTTCTGAGTGAATACATACTTCAAAATTTTTTGATTAGTATATATTTCACGCTTCACTCCATACAAATGATGCCACCAAATTTTTAAATCAAAAAACAACACCAGCTAATTCCAAATCATGTGTAGGGTAATTTAACTCATGAGGTTTTAACTGACGTGAAGCATAAGCAATTACCTGATCATTCTGCAATAGGACACAACCATGTACTTTCAATGAAGCATCATTGTAGATAACAAACTCACCATTTCTAGAAGGCAGTGCCAAAATAGAAGCATTCACCAATCTTCTTTTCAATTCCTGAAAGCAATCATCGCATTCTTTTTCCCAGATGAACTTAACACCTTTTCAAGTTAACTTAGTCATTGGACTAGATAACCATGCAAAATTTTCAACAAACCTCCGGTAATAACCTTCCAAACTAAGAAAACTATGAATCTCAGTTATATTTGTTGGTCTTTTCCATTCACCAACAACTTTTTTTAGCAGGATCAATAGTTATTCCATTTTTTGAAACAATGTGATCAAGGAAAGAAATTTTTCGTAACCAAAACTCACTCTTGCTGAATTTACCATAAAGTTTCTATTCTTTTAAGGTTTGAAAGATAACCCTTAAATGAATATCATGCTCCTATTTACTTTTTGAATAGACCAAAATATCATTAATGAACACAACCACAAACTTATCCAAGAACTCACGGAAAAATCTATTCATAAGATCCATGAATACAGCAGGTGCATTGGTTAAACCCAAAGGCATAACTACAAATTAATAATGGCCATATATAGTACGAAATATGGTTTTCGAGAAATTATTATCTCCCTGGAGCTGATCAAACAAATCATCGATATGAGGCAAAGGATACTTATTCTTAATAGTGATGTTATTCAATGCTCTATAATCAATGAAAAGTCTCATTCAACCACCTTTCTTTTTAACAAACAAGACAGGAGCACCCCATAGTGTTGTGATAGGTCGAATGAAACCTTTATCTAATAACTCGTGAAATTGATGCTTTAACTCTAAAAGTTCAATTTGAGCCATTAGATAAGGGTGTTTTGAAATTGGCTTAGCATCAGGAACTAAGTCAACAGAAAATTCAACTTCCCGATCAGGTATAATACCAGGAAACTCCTCAGGAAAAACATCAAGGTACTCATTTACCACTGGCACATCAGTAATCTCAAAACTTTCTTTAATTTCAATCATATGAGCAAGGTAACATTCATTTCCTTCTTTTACTAGTTTTTCAACTTCCTGATATGTTATCAAAAGAAAGGGTTCATTATTGTACACAAATTGTAAATCTTTCTAAAAATAAACCTCTTTAGCTCTGTAATCAATCTTAGCATTATAAATGGAAAGCCAATCCATGCCCAAAATAACATCAAACTCTACTTGAGGCAAAACAATAAGGTCTACAGGTAGATTATTTCCGCACACAAGGATAGGAATGTTCTTATGTTTTCTTTTTGTCTCAACATTTCCTCCAGGTGTTTTTACTATAAGTTCTATATTCATATCATGAGATGAAATTCCCAATTTATTAGAAAACTTCTCAGAAATAAAAGAGTGTGTAGAGACTGAATCAAACAACACATTGGCATAATCTGAACAAAAAAAATAGTGTACCTGATACAACTTGATTTGATGTCCCAACATCTCCTGAAGTAGTTGCAAAGGATTTTTCCACCCCTTTCTGCTTGTAGTCTGGCTGCTTTCCTTCAGTTGAGTTCTTTTCTAGACACTCATTTTCATAATGACCCATTTCATTGCACTTAAAACATCTTACCAATGGCTTTTCATTGCCTTCTTTTTCATCTTCCTTACAGTTATGAGCAATATGACTAGACTTACCACACTGGAAGCACTTTCCAGTCTTTTATAAACATTCTACAAGATGCTTTTTACCACACTTCTCACAAGTTGGATATTTATTTTTCTTACCTCCAGGATTCTTCGATGAATTCTTCCCCTTTTCCTTCCAATTGGACCTCTTATTCTATTGTTTTTTAAAGAACACTTTATCATCGGCAAACTTCATTTCCACCTTCTCCGTACATCGAACAATTTTTTTCATAACTTTTGAACTCATGAGAGGCTAATGCTCTTCGATATCGTGGCTTTAGTCCTGAGTAAAATCGATTTATCTTACTATCAAGATCTCGGATCAAATTTGGAGCATACCTTGTCAGTCGAGTGAATTTTTCTTCATAAGCACCCACTGAGTCATCCTTCTGCCTCAATTCCAGGAATTGTTTTTCCATTCTAAGAAGAACCACCTTAGGAAAATATTTCTCAAGAAACATTCCTTTGAATTCATCCCAATAAAGAGAAATAATCTCCTCACTATCCCTGATATTTTTCACCACTGACCACCACTGATCAGCTTCAACTTCAAAACAGTAAACATCAAGACTAACCTTTTGATGTTTAGAACAACCCATGGCATCGAAAATCTTTTCCAGTGCTTTAATCCACCCTTCAGCTAGCACAGGGTCAGATGATCCTCTGAATGATGGGAGATGTTGCCTCATGAAATGCTCCACTACTGAAATGTTCCTATGTGGTTGATCTGGCTGATCTCATACATAGATACCACCACCATTTATAGCCAGATTCAAATGTGCCATCACTGCAACAAACTATTCAGTTCCAATTCCGACCATCTCAGGTTTCTGATTTGGAAGGTTGTCTTCCTCCTGATGTCATCCCAATATAGCTGCCCTGTTTCCTCTGCAGAAAACTATTCTGAACATATAAATATCTTAGGCGAAGCTAAATGGTAATCTGGAAATGCTATATTTTGTCAATATTAACATAAATTACTTTATGGATATTACTTAAAACATACCCTAACACCTAAAGTTATCTAAACCGACCTCTGATACCAACTATAAGGACCCGACCTTAAACCTTACATAATATTGAATTAAATGAATAATTCACGTAGAGGATCTTTTCAGGTTTAGAGTTTTAGAGAGTTTGTCCATAACTATTACATTTCAAAATATTACAAAATAGACACTTCTACTCAGTTTCCATTTTTTTACAAAACATGAACTCTTGTAAAAAAGAGTCATGTCTAGTTCCATGTTTTAGACGACATGACTTTTTCCTTGATCCCATCCTTGACCCTATTTCACTTTATGTCATGTGAAAAACATTTCAAAACTTGGGATGAGCATATAAAGCTCAGTAAGGGATACATAAAGAAATAAAACAGTTAGTTTTTAAAAACAACAAGTAAACCATGAATACTTTAACATAAGTAATACTTTTCATCTTTATGAAGTAGTAAATACTCTTCACTGAATAAAAGATCATTACTTACCCTTTTGTAACCAAAATATTACCATAAAACCCATATAAAGAACACATAACATATAAAGGTAACTTGGTACATAAACATACTAAAATGGAATAACCATACGGTCGAATTCCACACATATCACTAAATGGAATAGTCATACGGCCGACTTACATACCCAATGAATTGGAGGTTATAACGTAACCACCCATCCTGGTATTCACGGCACCACCTGACATTTGGTTTATCACGTAACCACCCATCAAATGTCCAAGTACCAATATAAAACCATAACACATACAACAAATATAATGAAAATAAAACATTTACACATTTCGATCACAATATATCACTTAAATATATTGACATAACAAATCCATTTTCAAAATAATTTTCAATACCAAAAATATGTAAAAGAGTAAAAGGTGTTTATTTTCTTTTAAAAACATTACGTCTTGTTGAGGAAGACAAAGATCAAATAATACTCGCGGCGGCGGAAAAGATCGTTGTCACCGTGTACGTTAAAAGAAAAATTCTTTTTTGTCATTTAGTAAAACGCTTTGTAGAAAAATATTCCCTTTAAATGAAATTAAAATTCAAATATTTTTATACAGTGTATAAAATAAAGTCTTGTATTAGAACAAAATATGCCTTAATGAAAGGAGATTGAGATGAAGTCCCTTACCTCATGTCCGACTTGACTTGATCATTCTTTAATATCCTGAATAATAAACTAAAGTTAATTTCTACTTTCTTAAGAACCTTGTTCAAGTTTATTATTCCATTTATATCACTTATTACCATGTTATAATTATTTTTTAATCATTTAAGTTAATAACGTTCATTTTGTCGATATTTGGTACTTGAGTCAAAATGGACTTCTTATAATTACATGTTGTTCATGTGGTAAAAGGTTCATTATATACAGAATGATATTCATGATTTTTTTATCATATATATCATATATATCCAGCATATAAATGTATTTATAATAGTACATATCATTTAGAGGTAAGAAATCAAATGCACCGTTCATGGAGATGGTAAGTCATATGTACGCAGGAATGCTACTTTTATTTCTATTTCTTATTTTAATGGAATTAAAAAATAATGATACATAGTTATATTATAATTCCAGTATAATATCATATATAATATCATTAACTCCATCCTTTATACATCCCACATAAGGCATTAACGAATCACATCACTTTGAGGGGGCGGTAGTCCGCACTTCCTCAAATGAGATTATCATATTTACGCACTATGAAAACCATAAAGGAATGCTATAAAAAGGGAATTACAGAAGCATAAGGAAATCAAAAACATAATATATATCATATATAAATACAGTTCCATCATAATTTCCACCATGAGAGGTGGTAAGATGTAATTGAACAATCATCGTTTTGTGAGGTGTTAGTTTTCCATCCACAGAAACATTATGTTCTTCATCCATTAGATGGAGGTGTGTGTAATTGTATTTGTAATCCTTCTCATAACAACATCTTAGTATATTGAGGATACTGGTGTTGTTACAAAAAATAAATAAAAATAGTTTTGGGGTTGGAGAAGTAAAATAAAAGAAAATAATTTAAGAGAAACTGTTACCTTTAATTTGGGTAACTTCCTTTGGTTTGAACCAAAAAGGAATTCTTGAAGTTCTTTTTGACTAAGTTAAGGATTATAGTGGGAGGAGAGGGATGTTGAGAAATTAATTGGGTAGAGTTTGGATGCTCCAAATGGCTTGAGAGGTGTGAGGAATTTGTTAAAAGTGGTCTCTTTTTATAAGGGAGAGGAGGGGCTCTTTAGGAAAGTGTGAAAATAGTTTTTTATTATATAATGATATTCGGTTTCAAAAGGACCAAAAATCATTAAGGACGATGATAAGATGACTCATGGTCGAAATAAAATCATCCAATCAAAATTGGAAATGTTTTGGATAATATTTTAATCATTATAATCTTATTTATTTAAATGATTTATTAATGAGGTACGCACTCCATCATTATTGTGTCATAAATAATTTAAATTATTTGATGTCAAAAAATTATAAAAATAATACAATGATATAGGAAATATTTTTATATTTCAAATTAATATCTATAGTCGAAAATATAATTTATATAACCTATTCAAAAAATTAATTTACTAAAAGATATTTGCCTTTGTCATTTTTGCCTTTACTTTAAGTTAATTAATCTAAATTGTCATTATCACTCCCAAGTGGCTTAATGGGGTCTCAAAATCTACCCAAAGATTCTCATGGTCGTTAATGACTCAACCAATAAGGTTTGGACAAGTTTTGAGGTAATTTTGAATTATTATAATATTCTTTTAACCTTGAATTACCTTATTTACCTTTAACCGCGGTAAATAAAAGTCAAAAGTTACTATTCACCAAAAATTATTTTCATCTTAATGAACCACATTTTACTTCTTTATAACAACCATGGATGTTGTATTTTTGAAATTCAACTCATAGAAGTGGTAAAATTTCATTTAAATGAAAACGTCTGTTTTTTAACTACCACTAAGTGGTTTCACTATTCATCAAAAATTGAAATTTTTCAAAAAAAATACCAAAAAATCAGCCTAAGAATTATTTGATATTCAGAATTAAAAATTGATAGCTATTTTTCAAAATTCAAAACATAGACGTGGCATTAATTAATTTAAAAATTAATTCCCGTTGTTAAAACAAATAGCATGTTTTTAAGAAACAATAACTATCAAAAGATTGATACTTGTTTATGTCTAATTTCAAAGTGAAATTAATTCCAATGACAAAAATTAGATTAAATGGTAAAAATATATTTTAATTTCACTTTAAAACCAACTAAAAATATAATCTAACCATATAAATAAATTATATTAAAAGGCACTTTTGAATTAAAATGCAATATTTTTCACTATTCATTAAAAAATGAACTTTATGAGAAAAATATCAAAAAATTAACCAAAGTAAAATTTGATGTCCCCAATATAAAGAAGGATTTTATTTGGTCAAATATAATGTATTAAAGTGACCAAAACTAAATTTTAAAAGGGTTCGACATTAAAAAGCGGTAAATCGGCCTTTTAATAAAAATTATGCTTAAAATTAGTTTCATTCACATTTTAAACCTATAACATTTATTGGATAAATGTAAATACATTTAACAAACATGTATAATCATATTGTAGTTAGTTTCATTCATTCTCGCTAATACAATGGCTAGGAGTTAACTACCATTTAAAATAATAATATTATATTATTAGTGTGCAACGTAAGATTCCAAAGAAACTCGTTGTTACATATCGGGTACGCTATAGAACATAGAAATCCCTTTAAATTGAAATTAATATTTAATTCATAAATATTAATAAATATGAAATATGTCATATTCTTCATTTACTTGGGATTTTACATAAATGGTTCATGAAACATCTGCCAAGCCAAAGCACAAGCTTGGATTCGGTTGTTACTTCTTCTAGATTAGATGGAATTCTAAGGCATATTTTGTGCTTACTAATATATGGGGGATGTTGGGCATAAGTGGAATCTTGAGACTCATAACATTAAATGTAATGAAATTGTTAATTAAATGAAATGGAAACCAATTATTATAGGATTGATTACATTGGGTACTTCCTAGCTTATTGATTTTACTATTTTACACTTCCTTTTATTTATACTCACTGACAAATTGGCATAGACCTTGGCTGGTTGCCTACTAGGATTTAGTCTTACACCATGTTTGGGTCATGATGTGGGACCAAACAGATTATATGATTGTAAGTGTTTACAAGGGAAAGTTCCCTCCTATAGGTACATGATATGTTGTTTAGGATCATGAGAGTGTGGGACCAAGCTGAGGCTTGCGATGCTATTGGGTTACTTTTTTCCTTTTTGTACCTTTGGCTTCTATATTTTATCTCATAGACTTGTGACTTGTTCGTCTATTTTCTATAACATGTAACATATAGCATCATATTCTGCATGATATGACTTCTAGATATTTATACTATCAGCCTTCTGTTGTTTACTCTTATTATATGTAATTATATTATGTTACACTCTTCTAATGAGGGCATAGTAACCCCACTATCACACATAGGTCATCCCTACTGGTTGGCAACCTCTGGTGGTTGGGGTGATATGCTTGAGACCATGTGTCCAACTGATCTCAAAGCACTGTTATGTGGCATTCGGGTTCAGGACATTACAAACTGGTATCAAAGGATATTTTTCTAGTTTTACGTACTATATGCCACTGTTAGATTGGTATAGGAAGTAAATGGGATTTAGTAATAAGTTTTACTTGAGAGTAGCTACCACACATATAGGGAGAATCCAAATTGCCTCGAATTGACTTTTGGATTTTGGATTTTGATTTATTACAATTGACTCGATTTCTCCATTGGGTGATGCATTTGTGTTGTGTTGTTATTATTGATATGATTGTGATTCTATTGTGTTGCAACTCGATGAGATGAGGGTATTGCATATCATGCATCATATAGTCACTTGTTATAAATCACATGACATGCATTCTTTCCATGCCATTTAGGAGCATGAATAATTGCATGATGTTGTGATAGGTACTGTGATAAATATGCATGTTGTTATGATAGGTGTATTGGTACGTGTTATGTTTGAAATTGGATAGATGCCAATATTTGTCTCTGAGGTGTATGGGACCTCTTGGATTAGAATTTGGTGAAACATGTTTTTTCTTATACTGAATTGGGTTATGATGTGCTATAGGTGGATGCTACGATTTGATTTGTATGGAGTATGGGAACCCATAGATTGGAATTTGGCATGCAATTTAGGATACCATTTTGGAGGGGAATGTGTAAAATTTTAAATTCTTTTTTATTATAAAATTGACCAGACCCAACCTTAATAGTTGTATTTTTCTAGTGTTTCTCAACATTTTATACCTACACCTAGCCCATGAGGTAGGAATTGGGGTTAGAGTTAGAGGAGGGTTTTGACCTATACTATTTGTTATGTGCTTTTGAGCTACAAACTTGAGACTAAACTTGAAATAAGGTGTATGCTTGACCTTGTAGAGTCATGCCACCATGACAGCCTCTAGCTGTATTCCAGGAGGGTGGTGACGATCTTAATCTGGAGGTGGTAGGCCATGGGCTACCAATGGATCCTCTGGTTGGTCTAGTTATGGCATTAGCTATTTTACTGAACATAGATGCTGGTGCATACTTTCGTGAAATCTTTATAAGGTTCATGAAAACATTTCAGGGAGAACAATAGCCTACCATGTCTATGGATAAGCTAACGAGGGTGTTCCAATAGCATCATATACCCATGTTTTTTGTGGATAGCAGACCACATGTTGCGGATTCATGGCCAGAGGCCATGTTTTTTATCTTCAATAATTTAGAGACACCTCCTGAGAGGAGGGTAATGCTCTCTATGTATATGATTTTTGATTCCTCTAAGAGATGGTTGTATGTTATCACTCAGGCAGAGCATCATTGGGATATGGAAGGGGGATATTTTCAGACATTCTTCTATTATTGCTACCATCCCGAGACATTAAGGCCCGATAAATCCCGAATGTTTATTCATCTAGAGCATGTCACTTTCACAGTTATGGACTACTCATCTCATGTCACTGAGCTCTAGTGCTTTGCATCTATTATGATGGGTGATGATGTATTGAAAACTAGGGAATTTGGGGATGGTCTTAGATATGACATCTGATCGTAAGTAAATTTCTTCAGGTTGTATACCATCTCTACTATAGTGAATTAGGCACCGATCACATAGCATGACCTAAGGGAATATACAGGTGTGATCTGGGGTCATTCCGCACCTATATCTAGTACTGTCTCAACTGATAGTAGGAAGCATCGGCTGGAGCATTCTCGTGGTGATAATATCAGTCAGAATGTATCTTTAGGTAACCAAGTGAGGTTTTATCAATGCAGTTGTCTAGGGAATATGATGCCACAATCTCTACATGACTAAGTTGAATGTATATATTGTAGAAATATGGGCCATATTTAGCATTTTTTATAGGGTTTTTTCACAAGAATCTAGTGAGAGAGGGTCTACACTATCTCCACATTCAAGAGCGGGGTCAGCAGCTTCTCACCAGTCAGGGAACTGGAATTCATTGAGTCGTTCAGGACAAGGTGTTGGTTGGGTTCATTGAAGCTAGACCCCAGGTTCTCAGAGATAGAAAGGTGTATCAGCTCAGGGTCACCAGGCAGTGCCTTAGGGCCATGGTATAGTCCAGACTTATGTATTACAACAGACCCAGTAGGAGTAGGATCTCGGACCTTATACTGTCAGAGGTACTTTTTCAGTAGCCTCCATTTTAGCTTCTTCACTTTTTGATGTATGGGGTTCACATAGTTTCATATTTTTTCCATTATGGAGAGCCTTGGGCTCTATTTTTTTTACTTATGATGACTTTATGATGCTAAAAACTCTATTAGGGATTAGAATAGCAGGTGTGTTTTAGTGAAAGGAATTACCCCTTGATGTCGGTGGGTGTCACTTTTTATGGGACCTCTATGTCTTAGAGATGACTGGATTTTAATTAATTCTTGGGATGGATTGGTTAGTTTCCTTTCATGCCTTTTAAAATTTCAATCCTCATAGGGTGAGTTTTACATCACTAGAGGGTGGATCGTTTCTACACAAGGGTTAATGGGATGTCTAGGAGATCCATGCTAGACCAGAGTATTGTGGGTTGGGAAAAATTACAGTCTAGATTACGAGTTTTATCTGGATGACTAGAGGACATGTAAAATGGATTTCCCTATAGTGGTTGATCATTTTAGGGATGTTTTCCTAGACAATTTATCAGGTTTACCTCTAGTGATAGAGATAGAGTCCTCTATCAAGCTAGTTCTAGGAGCTTCATCAGTATCCATTTCTATATATAGGATGGTTGTGAACTAGTTTCAAGAGCTCAAGAGGTAGTTAAAGTATTTGTAAGCTAAGGGTTTCATCTAACCTAGTACTTCTCTATGGGTTTCTCCAGTCATTTTTGTGAAAAATGCCAACGGTACCCTTAGGATTTGCATGGATTATCGAAAATTGATTTAGTTGATGGTTAAGAACTAATATCCTTTGTTTTGAATAGATGATCTCTTCAACTAACTCTGTGGAGCTTAGGTTTTATCAATGATCAATATGAGATCCGGTTATAATCAAGTGTGCGTTAGATCATCAGACATACCTATCATAGCCTTTCAGAGATGGTATGGTTTGTATGATTATCTTGTTATACCGTTCGGTCTAACAAACACACTAATGGTTTTCATGGAATTGATGAACCATTTATTCCACCCTTATCTTGACTCATTTTTTGTGGTTTTCATGGATGAAATCTTGGTATATTATCATAATCAACATGACCTTTCCAAAAATCATGAGATCATATTGAGTACACTGAGATAGCATCATTTATATACTAGGATCACAAAGTTCCACATCTAGATAGATCAGATTCACTTCCTAGGTCACATCATATCAGAGATAAAAGTATCAGCGGACCTAGAGAAAGTGAGAGAATTATTTTTCTGGGAGCATCCCAAGAACATCTTTGAGGTGAAAAGTTTCTTAGGGTTGGTTGGTTGCTACATGTGTTTCATATAGGACTTCTCACATTTAGTATCGTCGTTAACAGGTCTGGCTAAAAAGTGTGTGAAGTATGTTTGGATAAATTCCTATGAGGCAGCCCTTTAAGAGCTGAAAGGGAGTTTGACTTCATCATTGATACTAATTTTTCCAAATCTTGGTAGGAGTTACATTGTTTATTGAAATGCATCAGGTACTGGTCAAGGAGAAGTTCTTATGAAAGGGGAATGATTTTTTGCGTACGGGTCTTGGGAGTTGAGGCCACATGAGAGAAATTACCGATGAAATATCTTGATTTGGTTGTGGTTGTTCATTATTTATATTGTAGGATACATTTCTTACTAGTAGAACATTTTATGGTGTTCAAGGACCAAAAAATCCTCAAGTACATATTTACACAGTGTGATCTGAATATGAGGAAGTAAAGGTGGCTAGAATACCTTCATTATTTTGACTTCGAGCTTGCCTAAATTCCTGTAAAAGGAAATGCAGTGGCTGATTATTTGAGTAAGAGGACTTAGTTTTAGGTAGTTCAATAGGATAGTAGTGAGTGGAAGCTTATGTTATTGTTCTATGAGATGCATTTGGAGGTGCACAATAGTTAGGGATAGATGTTTCAATCATCTATATTTATTACCTCTACCCTATCTGATATATTAAGGATGATGAAGCTATCTGATTATGAAGGCCTAGTTTTATAAGAGAGTGTGGCAGGTGAGGAACCTCCTCTTATTTAGACCATAGGTGAGGATGAATTTCTTTAGTTACATGGTAGTGTATGGGTTTCGGTAGACATGCATGAAGATATGATGTAGGATTTTCAGGCTTCAACTTGGACATTTCATCCTAGTGTCACCAAGATGTATCGGTATTTACATCATCAGTATTGGTGTCCAGGTATGAACAAAGATGTATCTAGTTTTTTCATTATATTTTCCACCAGTTAGAAGGTGAAGGTGGAACACCAGTGACCAGCTGGGCATTTACCACAATTACCCATTTTTAAGTGGAAATGGAATGATGTTGTGATGGATTTTTTTATGGGTTTACCAAGGTAACCTCGAGGAAACAATTTCATTTTTATTGTTGTTGATATGCTCATGAAGGTCGTACATTTCCTACCGATTAAGAAAACCTTCAGTATTGATGAGCTTGGGAAGTTGTACATCTGGAAGATTGTATATTTACACAGGTTCCCGCATTTTATCATTTCAGATAGGGACACCCATTTTACTTATTTTTTTAGAAAGGTCTACAGAGGGTGTTGGGTAGAAAGGTTCTTATAAACATGGATTACCACCCTCAGAATGATGGTCAGTCAGATTTCACGATTTAGGTGCTTAAGGAAATACTTCGAGTATGAATCCTAGATTTCGAGGGTTCATAAGAGATAAATATACCCCTGGTAGATTTATACTATAATTATAGCTTTCAGGATACTATTAAAATGGAATCGTGTGAGGCTTTATATGGTAGTACATACCAATCACCCATTTGTTGGATAGAGGTATGAGAGGTAGCTATGCTGGAACCTCATCTTGTCCAGGAGACCACTGAGCAGGTTCGGTTGATTTAGAAGTAGATGGATATAGCACAGTCTCATCAGAAATCGTATGTTGATCACCACATATAACCTTTGGAGTTTGAGGTTGGGGATCAGTTTTTCCTACATGTTACACTGAAGTTGGGACATAAAAGGGTCAGGATACAGGGCAACATTTCACCGAGATATGTCGGGCAATTTTAGATTCTGGAGAGGGTCAGGTATGTGGCCTATCGGTTGTAGTAACCTCAAAGGTATCAGGCTATGCATGATGTCTTCCATGTCTCTCAGTTGTGGCATTACTATCCAGATACGTATCACGCTTTTCAGCCTGAGGAGGTTGAGTTACAGGCATATGCATCCTTTAAAGAGCACTTGATATGCATTGTGGATCATAGCACAAAGGTTCTCTATGGTCGGTCTATTCCTTTAGTATGGGTTTTATGGAAGCATGGTCGAGTACAAGATTGGACCTGGGAGAGGGAGGTAGATATACGATCATAGTGGCTGGAGTTGTTCTTATATATTCCTCCACCACCATTGGAAGGGAAATTTGGAGACTAATTACTTTAAGGGGAAGTTTGTAAGAATCTAGTTCTTCATTGAGGTATGGATCTTGTATTTTCCATCAATTCTAGATTTAAATACTTAAATATTGCCTAATTTTTATTCTCATTGAAGTCATGGAAGGCTCAAAGGTTTCTAGATCTCATTGGGATCCTGGAACCCAACTCTTTTGTGTTTTGAACCTACCGCACGGCTAGAGGAAACCATGTGGTTACAGCCACATTGTCATATGGTAGGTCTGTAGAAATTGCAGACCGGGGTAGAGACTACTGCATCGTTACCACATGGTTATTCAAACTATGCAGAGTAGTTGTGTGAGTGCCCTGGTGACTTATAGTGAACTATGCATGGTTTCTGCTCAGTTTTACAAACCGTACAACCTAGATATTTTGGGTAAATGACCATTTTCCCCTTTTTTTAACTTAATTTTCTCCTATCCCTTTCACAAAATCCCTCATGAACCATGGGAGACCCTCCTTGAATGATATTCTACCTTTTCAGATCTCTTCTCCATATGACCTCTGAAACAATTGTCATTTGTCTCCTTAGAACCACAATGATAATGCCTCGATTCCTTTTTAGCATTTCATGATTTTTCTGGATATCGATTGTTCTATTTGGATTTAGGATCATATGCTCTAATATATCCTCTTTCACATGTTCTTCGTATTTCTCCCAAACCAGGGCGAATCATAGCTTGATACTAGAAGATCTATCTAGAACGAGTTTAAGGGCGGTGGTTATGTTCTTTTCATTGAATGCAAAGCTGTTTATATATGTCAGAGTGTTTCACACCCATTGTTTGGGTGTCACCTTGATTTATAAATCATAACTATTGTTGAATATCATTTTTTAGGTAATTAATTATGTGTTTAAAATCATTTAAAAGGTTTAGTACCTGGAATAAGGGCCACCCCATGGGTAAGTGCCAAGTTTGACCTTTTTTGGTCGTTTGGTCATAGGATACATATGAGGTATTCCTTGAATTCAATTTCAAATGTTGTTTAAATTAAATTTTTTAATTAAAGGGTATTTATATGTTTTTATATGGTATTAAAATTGGATAAGGGTTTGGGATTAGTGATTTTCCCCTTAGACCCATGTTATGCCTTTTCTTGTTTAAGCATGTTTGGGTTGTTTGGTTCTAACTATGAACCTACCCATGTGAGTTAGGTTATGGTAAGGCCTTATAAGGGTTTAGATTACATGATAGTCTTGTTATATGAATTGTTCCCATTTGATTAATGTTAGGTCAAGCCTTATAGGTTGGTCTTAGTTGAGACACCCTTAGTGGTGGGACGTATATTGGATGCTTTTGGTGGTGACCGTAACATGTCTAATTAATTGTTATTTTGAACCTATTATGGTTATTTGGTAAATATAATTGGGTGAATCATGGATCATATTTATAATTCCATGTATAGGATTATATTTCTATTGAAACTTGGTCCCTTGAGTGAACTTTTAATTCTTTGGAATTCCTTGGAGAGGCTTAATGGGTTTGTTTGTAATTTTAAATCCGTTAGTGGACCATGGAATCCCTGGATGAGATCCTAGTGGCTATAAACTAAATGTTGAGTGAATCATGGATCCTTATGGGATGACATGGATGGGATTAAGAGGCATGTATATGTTATGAGTGATACTTAGGGATCCATATAGGACCACTGAGGAAGGGCTCAGTTGACATGGACTTACCGCACCTAGAGTGATACTGGGATCCAATGAGGTTCATCAAGACCGTCCTATAGGGTGTTGGTAGATTTTCACCTAGGTGATATTTGAATTATTGCTTAGGAATTTCATGTATGGTCTCGGGTTATATTGTATATTGAAATGGTTCATGATGCATCTACCAATCCAAAGAACAATCTTGGATTTGGTCGTTACTTCTTCTTGCTTAGATGGCCTTCTGAGGCATCTTTTGTGCATACTACTATATGGGGGATGTTGAGATTGGGCCGAATATTGAGACTCATAACATTTAATGTAATGGAATTGTTAATTAAATTAAGTGTAATAAAATGGAAATCGGTGCTTGTAAGACTATTTACTTTGGGTACTTCCTAGCTTCTTATTTTCACTATTTTACGATGCCTGTTATATATACTCACACACAGATTGGCACAGACCTTGGGTAGTTTACTATTGGGATTTAGTCTCACACCATGTTTAGGTTATGCTTTGGGAACAAAGAGATTATATGATTGAATGTGTTGATAAGGTAAATCGCCCCACTATAGGTACATGATATGCTATTTAGGGGCAGAAGATCATGGGACCAAAACGAGACTTACGATGATGTCGGGATACTTTTGTCCTTTTTATAACTTTCACTTTTGTATTGTATCTCATATCCTACTGACTTGTTTGAATGTTTTCTAGAACATGTAACTTGTGGCATCATATTTTGTATAATATGACTTCTCTATATTTATATTATCAATATTCTACTATTTAATTCTATTGTAAGTTATTCTTTTTTGTGACACTCTACTAATGAGGGCATAGTCTCCCCACTATCACACATAGTCTCTCGCTACTTGTCAGCAGACTCTGGCATTTGGGAAGACACGCTTGAGGCCATGTGGCCAACTGATCTTGGAGTACTTTTATGTGGAATTCAGGTTCGGGATGTTACAATGGAAAATTAAGGTAGCATCTCCTCCCGTGATTGGAGAATTAATTGAGTTTGGGTATGAGACTTAATGCCTATAATTCTATCCCAAGTTGATTGTATTTTTCGACTGAAGTTTCACTCACAATATTTACACAAGTCTGACCATGCATTCAAGTACAATTTAATCAAGTTTCTTAGAAATTAAAACTCAATTAATTGATTAAAATTTACGAATTATATTATGTTTATGGATTAAAATTAATAAATTAATGGAGTAGTTATTATATTGACTTTGAATGAAATAACTCTTCCAAGGGTGGAGTTTTCATCATAGAGATGTTTTGCATAAGTAATGGATTGAAAGGGAAACACCCAATATTGTATCCACTCTTAGATTCCATCACCAAGAAGAAAAATAAGAAGATGAAAAAAATAATATCACGGAAGATTAATTGAAGAAAAATTCAAGTTACAAGCATAAAAGCAATGAAACAAAAAAGTGGAGGTGGGAGTGGAGAACCTACTTGGAAGGAAGATTTTAACAAGGCCTAACTTATTCTAAGAGCTGTGAGGTGTTAAAAAGAGACAAAATTTCTACCTCACCTTCCCAAATCCTCAACCAACCCTCCCAAAGAGTGAAAATCTCATTTAAATAGAGTTTGTAAGGGCTAGGGTTACATAACTTGTCATGTCTGAATGGGAAATTCATCTAAATATTTTATTTCAACTTGCACTGCATCTTTGGCTTCCAAAACACATGAACCAGCTATCCTTATAAAAGGGTTATTTGTGTATAATTTTTTCCTATATCTTATCTCTAAATTTTGTCCCAATATAGGTAAGGATGAAGAAGTTATTGCTCAAATACTTAAGTAATCATCAATCTAGAGAGTCCATCCCAACACTGAATTCATGGCACATTTACTCCACTAAAATGCATGATCAATCTCAGATTTTCTCAATTAAAGTTTTATATAATTTATTTTTTAACACAGTTATAAATTTTTAAATTAAAATAATATTTATAAAAATATTTATGTCTGAAATACTATAGTGAATTTTAAAATGGAAAAAATGGAATTCTCATAAAATTTTCAAATAAATCATCTAATCCCAAAAATTATATAAATAAACATGTTTATAATATTTTAAGAAAATTATGTCATTTATTAATAATAAAATAATCTATAAAATTGTGTTTTATCATTACCCTTGTCATGATCAAAATATGAACCTCGAGAAACACTTATAAAACACTCTAAAACCATCCAAAAACTCTCGAAAAATCAACACTATTTTATATAAGCTTAAAATTCATAATAAAATGGTAAATTAATTTAAAATATGGGTGTTAAATTATCCCCACTGTTGGTATTCACATCCTCTAAAAGTTGGAGATTGGGTTTGCTTTGGAATATCTTCAACTACTATTGAGGTGTTTCCTTCTCACGTTCCCATGTCTCTTCCTAAATCTGATCATGCTACCATAAAACCCATACCAATCTGATATTTTTCCAATTCAAGAGATTTTATTTTCTATCTAAAATCTATATTATCACATGAATCAACATAGAATCAGGATCAATATGTACATGGTTCCATCAAATATCATGGTCAGGATCAGGTTGTAACTTATTTAATCGAGATACATAAAATATATTATGCATAGAACTAAAATTTATAGATAAATCCAACTGATAATATATATCATTTATTCTTTATAGTATCTCAAAAGGGCCATACAAAATGATAAAATTTAACCAAGATGATCCGCATACAATTTATAATGAGTCTAAACCATCACCATATTCTTTTTGATCATCTAAAAATTATATATAATCTCTTATACAAGGCTAGGTATGATAAGTAAATTATCACTTGTTTCCACCCAAAAAAGTGGAGAGTGACAAGGAAGACCATATAAATCTTTCAAAAGAGCCATATGTATTGAGGATTGAAAAATGTTGTTTCACATGAACTCAACCAATGGTATATGATCCTCCCATAAGACTATAAAACTCATAACATAAACTCTAATAATATATTCTAATGTTTATATTGTCCTCTTGGACTGAACATTCACTTAAGTATGATAAGTTCTTCTCATGGTCAACTGGGTTCTGGGGGATTACTACAAGGGCTTCAAAAATCGAGATGTAAACCTGGATTTTCAGTCAAAACATAATTGAAAATAACAAACCATGAAACTTTAAAACTTATTTTATGTAGATTTTATACATGTATTCAACCATTTTAGGTTTAAAAATTGGAATGTCGTGAAATGAATTTATGAGCTAATCCACAATCACCCATATAGAATCATATTTCTGAACTGATATTGGTAGACCTATGACCAAATCCATAGTTATCTACTCCAATTTATACATTGGAATAGGTAAATATTTCAACATAATATTTGGTTATTGATTCCCTACCATGACCTACTGACAGGTAAGGTGTCTCAAGAAAAACTCCATAACCTTTTTTTCATACTAGTCTAGAAAAAAATTTGTTCACATAGCCTTATACTTCTTCTGAATTCCAAGGTGAATATCCCATCTTGAGTGGTGGTAGGAAGAATAAAATATTATAAATAAGTTATAGGAACCACTATCTGATATATAAAATGTAAAACAGATCTCCCATCTAGCATCCAACCCTCAATGGTTTCCCCGCCATTGAGTTTTGGCCTCATAATGAGACATTTAGGATTAGATTTTTGAGAATCTTTAACCTGCTCAATTAAATCAACAACAAAATAAACTATAGAAAAAACCACAACATCACATTTCTCATCAAAATCTAGATGAATATCAATTATTACCATCATCATTTTCCATTGATGTGAAACCTCTTTAGTGAGATGACTGTAAGTATTCCTAGTCAATTCATCAACCATATAATTTTATTTACCTAGTGTATACATAAAGTGAAATTCAAACAACTAAATGTATTACATCCATATTCATTACATTAGATTCAGATATATTTATGATAAAGTGTATTTTAATCTTTTATGATCTGTGAAAAATGTGAATTTCTCTCCAAAAAGATAAGGATTTGTGTTTTCAAGGCATGGACTACAACAGCTAATTCCAAATAATGTGATGTATAATTATTCTCTTGAACCCATAATTTTCATAAGCCATAATCTGTAACATGATCTCCCTATAAGATAACACATCCCAACCCAGATCCAGATGCATCATAATATACCACATATCCTCGTCCTAACTCTTGAAATGTAAGAATAGGTGTTTATGTAATCTTAAAATTAATATCTTGAAAATATTTTTAGAACTTATAACTCCATTTTAAAGGAATATCTTTCCTTATAAAATCCATCATCGATGAATAAATTCATGAAAAATCACAAAAAAAACAATGGTAATATCCTATAGTGCTAAAAAACTATGTATCTCAAAAGCATTCTTCCATGGTTCCCAATTGATAACAACTTCTATATTTTCAGGATCTACTAAGACTCTTGTTTCAAAAATGATGTGTCCAAGGAAACATACCTATTAAATATAGAAATCAATTTTTGAAATCTTATCATAAAGGCAATGTTCCCACAACATACCCAATGCTATGTCCAAGTGTTCTTCATGATCGGCCTCAGTCTAAGAATATACTAGAATATATTCAATGAATACCATGATAAAAGAGTCTAGATACCTTTTAAAAATATAATTCATCAATTCCATAAAAACTACTAGTGAATTTTTAATAACAAACATCATATCCACATATCCATAATGATCATAACAACTTTGGGAAGTTTGTTTTGGAAGATCCTCCTTCTGAACTCAAAGTTGATGGTTACTGGATCATAAATCAATCTTAGAGAACCATGTGGTACCCCTCAATTAATCAAAAATATTTTTAATTCATGTTATATGATACCAATTATTTATACTAACTTGTTTTATCTTAATATAATCCATACAAATTTGAATAGTTTCATCTACCTTATTTACAAAAAGAACATGTGCTTCCCATAGTGACACATTAGGTTGAATGAACCCTTTATTTTACAACTCATCTAAATAAACCTTAAATTATCTTAATTATTTTGGTTCCATCCTATAATACATAAGTAAAATAGTACTATTCTATGGTAGGGGAACGATTGTAAATTCCACTTCTCATTTGGGTTGAAACCTAGATAAATTATCAGAAAAAATCAGGAAATTAGTCAATGATAATGGGAAAATATCTATGTTTTATTGAATTGGAATATTTAAAATAACTAATACAAATTGGTAAGATGTAGTCTCAATCACAGGTACTAAAGTTCATACTCTACTCACATTTAAACACCATTCTTCTTTGAAAAGATGAGCAGCACCATCCAAATATGGTAAACTAACATGCTAAAAATAATAGTTGATTTGTTACTTAAAGGATGTCAACCAATCCATTCCCAAAATCAGGTCATAAATCTCCATATCAAGAATATATAAATCCAAAAAAAAACTCATCATCGTCTATTGTTATAGAAAATGTTTCACTCTTAAAGGGTAGACACTATCATTGGGAAAGAGGTGTTTGAAGTTGCCATACATGAGGAATCATTTCAACAACAAACATATATGATCTAAAAAATGAGTATAAATAAAATATTTGGATGTGTCGGTATCAAAAAAATATTTCATGAGATTATAATTCGATATAATCATACCTCACACCATCAAAGGTCCATATTGATCCTCTCTGATTAGCTGATCAGCACTATAGAGTTGTTTACTTACTCCCCCTTGATCCTTTCTTCCTTTCTTTGATTTAATTTCCTAGGGAGTCATGGGGTTACTATAATCACCTTTCTCGCTTGGTTTTGAGGATGATAATTACTCTAAATATATCATACAATTGAATCATAATATTTCTTAGATATATGGTTTTCATTACCAGCAGCTGACATTGGACTGCTATGAAAAAAACATTGTAGATGCCCCATCTTATTACAGTTGTGTCATACTTTAGGTGGTTCCATGTAATATCGCTTCATATGCTTGAATGATCCATTTTGAAAATAGGAAATCTGGGTATTCGTTCATTGAGGAAATTTAACTAATCCCATGGTCTAATTTTGAGATTCTCCACCACCTTGGAAATAGGTGTCCCTCATTCACTTGTTTCAATAATTAGAGTTACCAATCATTCCAATAGTGACAAACATTCTCCCTCCAGTCCGATTTCTAGGGATATACCTTTTATTAACTATCACTATATTAACCATATTTGTATAGACAATAATACAAAGTAAAACTATCTTAGATTTAATATCTATATGCAACCCAAAATCAAAGATTTGTGCCTTTAAAAACACATTATCATATACTTCTGGAGTAAAAATAAACTATGTTCATAAACATAGTTATATACTCCATCACTAATAGATTTTATTACTTTGGGATAAATAAATATATCATCATTTTTATCATCAATTAATGGGGAAATAATTACTTTTAAAAAAATATTCAAAGACCTCCCACATAATTCCTTGGTCGAATTTAGCTTGGACAACTAAATTCCACCATTTTTGTACAAGATACTCTAATATATAGACTGATAAATTTACATTTATCTCATCTAGTGAACCAAGGAAGTAAAGGATTAAATTTATTATATTGAGTGAGACTTACACCTTTTCAAGTACTAAATCCCCCAAAAAAAACTGGTTGATTTTTTTTTGAAACTTCATGTAATGATCAACTTTTAGAGGTTCATCATTCTTATTTACTTTATCAATGACTTGAAAATATTGAATGATTTTCTAGATAATTTGTTGGTTCATCTATTTATTGGTTGAAATATCATTTACCATGGCATATTTTTTCTTATTTATATGGTTTATACCTAGTTTCATTCTCTATAACTTCAACAAAAACTTTTTACTCATCACTCACAAGAAAATAAAGGATTCGAATATTCAAAATCACTATAATCAACAAGAATTACAACCATAATTTAAAAAACTGTTTTAACCATTCTCTAAAAATCATCAAATATTAGATGAACAATGTAGTCCTAGTAGTAATCCTCAGAACTAATTCATGATATTCTATACTCATCACTTAATCCCATGATGATGATATGACAAAACGCTTAAAATTATCTTAGAACACTTTTGTAACTAAACCACTCTATAACTTAAAGTTAAACAAGAAGAGGTTATCTATATCTTTTTTTGCCATACATTTCAAGTTATTACATTCCAATATCATTTATACCATCTCAAAATGAAGGATCAAAGAAGACTGATACCATTTTTAATATCCTACGCCAACTGATTATCCTGAGAGCTGGCATAGGTGTCTATAACCTTGGGTGATATCCCTGAGAAACCAAAGGATATAAATAGATTTAAAGGGATTAAGAGAAAAATATAGGATTATTTTTTCCTATAGAAATAAAACAAAATGTAAATAAAAAATATAAACAACCAAACCAACTATATAAAGTGTGAGTACAAGCAATACAACAATATCATAGTGACAAAATAAATAAGATAAATCAACAAATAAAGTATAAAAGAGGAAAAAACCCATGATACAAAATTGGAATCATACCAAGTATCATATGAACTAGCTCCAACTCTACATTCCACATCCATGGTATCAAGGTTCATCACTTCTGAATTAAGATGCATTTTTCTTTCTTATTTCCTGGTATACAACATCTATAAACTCACCAAGGTTCCCAGGAAGGGGTTGATTATATCAATCAGAAAGTAATACTAAAATAATTTCTAAGCTACACTACTAGAAAAAGAATGTGTTTTTATATTTTATAAAATATAATTTTATAATAAAAGTGAGGAATAAGTAAATAGAGGGTGAGAATCATGAAACAGTTTATCATAAGAAATACAGTTTGAAAAAAAAATAAACTAAATCAATTTACCATTTCTTTCATTTATCTTAGAATACTCATCCATGTATCACACGCACACCCACACACACACACACACACACATATATATATATATATGAATACTGAATGACAGTTCTATACCCCTGACTGGTATCTCTTCGCTAACAAGTCACCATAAGGTGATTAATCCCATGTCCCATTTCATCTTTTCTACCGAGCCCCAAGTCTATTTCAACAAGGCCCCATATAATATAATATAAATCCATTCCACTATGTCTTCAAAACCATATTCCATATCAATTAATTTCACATTAGACATTTCTTCCCTTTAAAACCTTTCATCAAATAACTTACTTACATAAAACAAAAACCATAATTTTAAAACCATAATTTAAAATTATAAACAAATAGGATTCCAAAAATCCATCCAATTTTCCATATTCTCAATTCATAAATCAAAAGGGTTCACTTAAAAAATATTTCAAAGTTTTATTTATAAACCAAGAAAAACATTTTAATAAAATTTATCCTTCAAGTACTAGAACATGTGGAGATGGTAGAGAAGCCTCCTTCCTCTCAATAGATGGTGAAAATAAAGAACAACACAACAAAAACTCTAGATTCGGCCTAAAAATACCTTCCCTTCAATAGATCCAAAAAATATCACATAAAAATTCATCATATAGAATAGATTTATACACAATGGATAAGATCTAACATTTTGGGTGAGTGATGATGAGAAGATCTAAAACGAAATGTTAGAAAGAGAAAATTTCCATCAATTCTAGAGATCTAAAGCCCTTTGAATTGAAAAAAACACTTACTTTTGGTTCAAAAAAAATTTCCAAGGAAGAATATGGAGGAAGAGGGGTTTGATATTTAGACATAATGGGGTGAAAATTAGGGTTTTGTGGTGTAAACCTGATTTTACACTCATTTATAGAGAATTAATTTCATATTTCACAATTATATTGCATTGTTTTTAGAGTTGTGAAACAACCATGTATATATACTATCTTTAAACTAGATATCTGCATAATCGTGTGTTAACCGTGCGTAGCTACTATCCAAAAAGTTCCCACCTCACACAGCTTCACTTGGGATACTACATGGTTTGGCCAAACCATGCACCAACCTTGTATGGCTACTATCCAAAAATAATTTTCTTACATGGATTTTTAGGTATGTTTCATAGTTTCCCACAACCATAATCAAACTATGAACCTCTAGAAACCCTTCCAAAACACTTCATAACCATCTATAAACTCTTATAACTTAATCCAAGTATTATATAAGCTAAAAATACACAATAAAAGGGTAAATTTAATAAAATTGGGGGTGTCACATCCTATTATCTAGATTTCAAATGTGTTTGGGATCAAAATCTTCCTCTAGTCGAGTTTTATTACAACAATAGATTTCTATTGGGAATTCAAATGGCACCTTATAAAGACCTCTATGTAAATAAGTTTATACATCCAACATACTAAGATGATTTTGGAGAAATAAAGATATTAGGACCAGATATAGCTGAGGAAATGTTAAAGAAGGTTAGATCCATTTAGCATCACATCAAGGTAGCTTAATGTCAATAGAAGAGTTGTGCTAAAAAATTTCAGGGAGATATGGAATAAAAAGTTGGTGAGAAGATATTCTTATGAATTTATTCATATACAAATTTTATGAGATTTGAAATAAGTTAAATCTAAGCCCTGGGTATATTGTTCCTTTTTAGATTCTTGATCACTTTGGGATAGTTGCTTACCGTTTGTCACTCCCACCAAACCTCTCTCAAGTTTAAGATGTGTTTAATATATCTCACCTGAGGAAGTACATACCTAATCCTTCACATGTAATAACTCAGATTTTCTACCACTGGATCCTGATATTTCCTATGAATGACAACTAGTATAAATCTTGTATCATAGAGATAAAGTTCTACAAAACTAGACTACTCATATAGTTAATGTTCTTTGGAGGAATCAGAAATTTAAAAAAGTTACATACGAAATTGAGGATGTGATAAAGCAGATATTTCTAATTTTTTTACGTCATAGTGATAAAATTTTAAGGGAAATTTTCATTTTAAGTGTGTTTCAATGTAACACGACAATATTTAATATTAATTTACAATGAAATAAACTTGAATTATTCAACATCTTACTTTATACAAAACCTTGTGTCTAAATGAATCGTGATATCGTAATTCTTTATAACCTATTTGTTGAATTGGAATGTATCAAAAGTGATGAAAAAATTATGAAAAAAATATTTATAAATGTTTTAAAAAATTAAAATTAATTGATTAATTCAAAATAAATAAATACTCAATTTTTAGTAATGTTATTTTATACTTTAAAAATATATTTTCTTCAAAAATGGTTTTTATTATATTTTCTGCATGAAAATTATAACTAATTTCATAAATTCTTTAGAAATTTATTTTAGGGAATGAATATAATTTTATAAATCAACATGTCAATAATATCTTATTGTGAAATGTTAAGATTTTTTTAAAAATATTTATTTATAAGTAAATAGTGAAAAAATACTGATTTTTGTAAAAGATATCATTTATTTTCATGAAAAAGTCACATTATAATAATTATTTAATTATAAATAATCTAATTAATTAAAAATTAATCTTCAATATACTTTATTATGGTATATGTTCATTTTTTGGCTTAAAACACATTTTTCTAAAAACTATTTTTAAACATGCAATGTGTTTTTATATTATTAAATTGAATTAATATCTTATTATTAATTTTATTAATGAAATTTATTGATTAAATATTAAATCATTTATTTTATCATTTATTTTATAGTTTTTACAAGGTAATTAATGGAAGAAAATTCAATTTTATTCTTAAAAATGCATTTTTCTAAAACGGGTTTTCATTACATTTTGCACGCTTATTTAAAATTAAATTCTACCAAAATACTACTAGAAAAACAGGTATTTGCGATGGTTCATTTGCGACGGGGTCCCGTCGCAAATGACCCGTTGCTGAAAACGGTGTCGCAATAACATTTTTTTTGCGACGGGCCCGTCGCTAAAGCCCTTTTCCGCGACGGGGAGAATCCCCGTCGCAACTAGTACTCCGTATATTTGTAAAAAACTAGTTGCGACGGGGCCCGTCGCAAAAACTATTTTTTAACAAATAAAAAAATAATAATACTATTTGCGACGGGAATAGTATCCCGTCACAAATACTATAAAAAAAATAAAAAAAATAAATTGTTAATAAATTATTTTAATTAATATAATAATAATCCAATTATAATTCAAAAATAAAAAATAATAAAATATTAATAAATGATTTTAATTAATATAATAATAGAATTATAATTCATAAATAAAAATAATAAATTATTTTAATTAATATAATAATAATAGAATTATAATTCAAAAATAAAAAATAATAGAATATTAATAAATATTTTATAATGAGACAGAAACTACGAATAGAAAAAAAATCATATTTTGATTTCACAAATTTTATAACATAAATACAAACTCTAATCTGAAGGAGGGGGGAGGAGGGGATCTGCAGATGGTGGTGGAGGAAACTCCATCCCTAAAGCATGAGTGAGTCGGCGCATGTACTCCATCTGCTCCTGATGCTGCTGCTGCCACCGACTCGTCTGCTCCTCGTACAGCTGCTGCTGGCGTCGACGCTCCTCCTCATGCTGCTGACGCATCTGCTCCTGCTCCTGTCGGAGACTCTCTATCAGTGCAGTCTGAGATCGCAACTGATCCTCATACTGTGTAGTAGAAGAAGATGCACGAGCTCCTCTCGAGCTGGACGCCGACATCGCAGCACTGCCGTAATAATCTCTGGAAGTCAGTCGAGATCTGATACCAACTACCCATCCCTTCTCGAAGGCATACTGGGTGGCTTGCATCCATGCCGCCTCATCAAACTGATGGCCAGTGGTCTGATCTGATGACTCGGCCTGAATCTCAGGCTGGGCCTGGGACGCTGCGGCCTCATACGACTCCTGTAGTTGCAATTTAAAATTAAAATTGTGAATATATTATATATAGTTAATTTTTAAACTTGAAAACAAATAATACTAACCACGATGTGATGCTGATGATCACCTATGAGCTCCCCAGTAGCAGGATCACTATACATCCTCCGATATACGTCATACTCCGTAATATCGGGGTGCTCGACATCCTATAAGAATAAAAAATAAACTGTTAATATTTATAGTTATATAAAATATTTATAAATAATGTACGTACCAGATGCTGTCTATGAGTACTGAAAGAACGACTCCCAGCTCGATGAGTCACCTCATGTCTCCCCCGATTCTGCCTCCCCACCGATTATCTCCTCTGAAAGGCACCACTCAACCAGTGCGCACATAATCCATCCCATACATGGGATGAAATGTACTCTGGTCGGTGTGCTCTACATGACTCGTCAAAATCTGACACTCCTGCTTTCTTCATCGCAGCTTTTCTTAAGTTGTGCAAAAACTGATGAAGGCGATCACGCATGGCCACCTCCCATGCCTCGTGGATGGCGTCACGCATGGTATCCTCGATCGGATACCATAAACCCTACAAATAAATCAAAATATCAAGTTAGAAATGAAATAATTTTCAACATAAAAATTATTTATTTACGTACGTACCAACCAATGGCCGAACATGGCCTGCTGCACATCAATGGGAATCTGCTCCCATGTGGTCCACGGTTGAGAGAAATAGTTGCGCAAAATAGTGATGCCCTGTCCGACTGCTATATGCGGAAAACTGTAAAAATAATAAACATTTATTATGTGAATAGATTAATGAAATCTTAGTCAAATCAACAGGTTATCACACAGGTTATCAAACCTCTGTGTGCGTGGATCAAACCCAAGACGTGGACATCGCTCGGGGACGGGGTCAGGAATCATCAATCATGCAAGACCGCGCCCCCTCCGCGTACTCCCTGGAGCGCCTGCAGGCTGAGGGTCATCTGGCAGCAACTCATCTGCATCGAAAGTCAGGTCAGCATCCGCCAACTCACGAAATGTGGCGTCGTCCATCTGAAACAGAAAATGTTAATGTTGTTAGCAAATAATTCATAATTACTATTATATATACATATATACATATTATGATTGTATATAAATACCATGGAATTCTATCAGTGATCATCTTCATCATCATCTTCATATATGTCAATGTCATCTTCATATTCCTCCTCAACATCATCGATATCCATTCGAGTTACAGTTGCTTCATCTCTTACCATTTCAAATTCATATGTGACATCATTAACATCATCGTCATCACCGACTCTTAAATGTGGGGTGTCGTCATCGATACTCATGTCTCTTTGCAAAAAAGATTGATTTTGAGTACTCTCTTGAAAAACTTCAATTCTTTGCACATCAGTGAAAGAACATTCACTTTGACTAAACTGATTGTCTCGAATTTTGATTTTTATTACACTCCACCAATCAGTCAAGTCTCTTGATGTAGCACATTACTTTGCATAATAAACTTGATTTGCCTGTTGAGCCAATAAGAATGGTTCATTTACTGCGAGAACACTTTTACATTTAATATCGATGATTCCATGAGTCGGATGAACACGCACGCCTCTCTCTGTATCCAACCACCGACATTTGAACATGGTTATGTAATGTTGTCCAAGATAACAGAGTTCAATGATTTCATCAAGTATGCCATAAAAGTCAACTTCATTTTCTCGATGATGATATCCTCTCAAGCTAACTCCACTGTTCATTGTTTTTTTCGATTCCCCATATGTATGTGTGTGGAATCTAAATCCATTCACCACATATGCATTATAAGTTTTAACAAGTTTGGAAGGTGGGTTACTCAATACACACAGTCGTTTGTCAATTTTATCAGCATGTCGAGACACCTGAAAATTTGTGAAATAATTATCAATATAGTAAACTATACATTGAATGAGTTTCTAAAAGATAAAGAATTTATGTTACCAGTTTTTGAAACCACTGAGAGAAATTTTTCAGTCGACGTTCTTCGAGAGCAGCTGCTGTAATTTGTAGAATTTGTTTCTTGATATGATTATCATACAACCTATAAAAACCAAAGTTATTTACTATAACATAAATGATAGAATAAGTGATATAAACACTTACAGTACAACTGATGTCATCTCTTCACAGTTGAGTAGAACATACGTATGAGCTCTATGATGTTCATCATCTGTAAGCCAGCGTTCATAAACTCCACCAAAACCAAGCTCTGACTGGTTGAAAACAGATAATTGATTGTCGATTTCATCAATATTCCTCTCGTTCTGTCCCATTCGGTTGTGTTTTGAAGGATACTCAGATTCAAAATAATGGGAGCATAAAAAAGATATTTCCTCTTGCAAATAAGCTTCTGCAATAGATCCTTCAACAGATGCTTTGTTACGTACTTTTCTTTTCAATTTTTGCATGCATCTTTCAAATGGGTACATCCATCGAAACTGTACTGGACCTCCACATTTGGCTTCACATGGCAAATGTAACATCAAATGTTCCATTGAGTCGAAGAAAGACGGCAGAAATATTTTTTCCAGTTTACATATAATTACAACATCTTTTTCAAGTTTGCCTAGAGCATCATAATCTGCTTTAGCCGCACAAATTTCCCGAAAAAAATGAGACATGTCTGTTATGGAATCCCAAATCACATAATTCAATAGACCTCTTAATCCAATGGGTAGCAGTCTTTCCATTATAACATGACAATCATGACTTTTTAATCCAGTAATATGACCATTCTTTACACATCTACCCAAATTGGAAGCACAGCCATCTGGAAGTCTCAAATCTGCAATCCAATGACAAAATAATAAACGGTTTTCTTTAGACAGTGTATAAGCTGCTTTTGGTTTCAGTAACCTTTCTGTTCTGACATTCTCAAACAGTTCCAATTATGGACGCCTGCAAATTTGGGCAAGATCTAAACGTGCATTTACATTGTCTTTACTCTTTCCTGGCGTATCCAAAACTGTATGAAACAAATTATCAAAACAGTTCTTCTCAATATGCATGACATCTAACATGTGTCGGACCAACAAATCAGACCAATATGGAAAATCCCAAAATATGCTACGTTTAATCCAATTGTGTTCTTTCCCAAAACCAGAAATTTTCTGTTGGTTTATTGTGGGACCAAAAGTGATGGGAGGTAATGAAGGTACAACTGATTTTAACTCCGAACCTGATAGCATTTTTGGAGGTCCTTCCCTTTCAACTGTTCCTTTTCTGAAATGAGATCTGTTTCTGCGAAAAGGAAGATCAGCTGGAAGAAACCTGCAATGACAGTCAAAATAACAAGGTTTCTTTCCATGAATGAGCATAAATGCTTTGTTCTCTCCCATATAGTAAGGACATTATTTCTGACCATGTGTACTCCAGCCAGATAACATCCCATAAGCCGGGAAGTCACTTATTGTCCACATCAATGCTGCTCTCAGTATGAAATTCTGTTTCGTTGCGACATCATATGTACTGACACCAGTACTCCACAATAAATTTAATTCATCAATCAATGGTTTCAAATAAACATAAATATTTTTCTTCGGATGTCCTAGAATTAGTAAAGTCAAAAAGATATATGGCTCCTTCATCAACATCCATGGAGGTAAATTGTACGGAGTTAAAAAAACAGGCCAACATGAATATTGACTACCATAAGATCCAAACAGACAGAAACCATCAGTGGAAAGCCCCAGTCGAACATTTCTAGCTTCTAAAGCAAAGGATGGATGCACTCTATCAAAATGTTTCCATGAATCACCATCGGCTGGATGATTCAAGCTTTTATCAATTGAAATATTC
Source organism: Viscum album (assembly GCA_963277665.1). NCBI lineage: Eukaryota > Viridiplantae > Streptophyta > Magnoliopsida > Santalales > Viscaceae > Viscum > Viscum album. Next base: position 267,529,424 of record OY728142.1, on the reverse strand, counting down.
TCTTTATGCCATGACATCATTGTCGCTGTATTCTTAGACATGAATAAACGCTGGAGTCTGGATGTAATCGGAAAATATCTCAACTATTTTACAGGAATCAAACCAGACTTCCCGTGTTATCCTTCTTTATATCTCAGTTGCCCACATGTGGGACAACTATCCAACAACTCATTTTCCCCGGAATATAAAATGCAGTCATTTGAACATGCATGAATCTTCTGACAAGTAAGCCCCAAATTTCAAACCAGCCTCTTACTCTCATAGTAATTTGCAGGTAAAACATTTCCTTCAGGTAACAGTGTTTTAAGCAAATAAAATATCTGGTCAAAACAGGTGTTTGACATTCTGTTATCTGATTTGATATCCATAAATTTTGCAACTGCTTCTAATTTGCTCATCTTGCAGCCAGGATATAATGCATCCTCAGCAGACTTCAACAACTCATAAAATTCAGACGGTGCCAACTCAGGATTTGAAGCTATATCAGCCAGAGTTTCTGTATGTTGAACAGATGAACCTGTGACATCATGTACTAAATCTTGAAACCGGGATGGATCCGGAATCAAGTTGGTATCACATGCTCTGGAACTGCGTTCACCGTGTTGATACCAAAATACATAATCTGGTTGAAAACCAAAACGCAAGAGATGTTCTCCCACTTTGTCAAACGTGTCAAACGTTCTCAATGCACATTTTCTGCAAGGGCATTTTATTTTGTCTTCTGAAACAAATTCTGTATTTGATGCCACAAATGATAAAAAAGTCTCCACACCCTCTACATATACTGGATTTAAACCAGAACCGTTTGGATTTCTACGTTGATTTATCCATATGCGGTCACCTAATAATGATTGTTGACGACCTCGTTGTTCCATATGTCTCTATAAAATATAAAAGCATTACTGGTTTTGAATAATTTGTTAGAAAAAACACTCAAGCTAGGATAATTATAGAGTTTAGATCATACACGGCTGACACAAACTTTTTTTTGAGATAGACCTAATTATTACTAATTATTACTAATTATTACTAATTATTGGTAATTATTACGAATTATTACTAATTATCGGTAATTATCGGTAATTATTGGTAATTATTGGTAATTATTGGTAATTATTGGTAATTATTACTAATTATTGGTAATTATTACTAATTATTGGTAATTATTACTAATTATTGGTAATTATTACTAATTATAGGTAATTATTACTAATTATTGGTAATTATTACTAATTATTGGTAATTATTACTAATTATTACTAATTATTGGTAATTATTGGTAATTATTGGTAATTATTACTAATTATTACTAATTCTTACTAATTATTGGTAATTATTGGTAATTATTACTAATTATTAGTAATTAATACTAATTATTGGTAATTATTGGTAATTATTAATAATTAATGGTAATTATTGGTAATTATTTCTAATTATTGGTAAATATTACTAATTATTGTTAAGTATTACTAATTATTGGTAATTATTGGTAATTATTACTAATTATTACTAATTATTCTTAATTATTCTTAATTATTACTAATTATTCTTAATTATTACTAATTATTGGTAATTATTACTAATTATTACTAATTATTACTAATTATTGTTAATTATTACAAATTATTGATAATTATTACTAATTATTACTAATTATTACTAATTATTACTAATTATTACTAATTATTGGTAATTATTACTAATTATTACTAATTATTGGTAATTATTCCTAATTATTACTAGTTATTGGTAATTATTACTAATTATTGGTAATTATTACTAATTATTGGTAATTATTACTAATTATTACTAATTGTTACTAATTATTACCAATTGTTACTAATTATTGGTAATTATTACTAATTATTACTAATTATTGGTAATTAATTTAATTTATTGGTAATTATTACTAATTATTGGTAATTATTACTAATTATTAGTAATTATTTCTAATTATTGGTAATTATTTCTAAATATTGGTAATTATTTCTAATTATTACTAATTCTTACTATTTATTGGTAATTATTACTAATTATTGGTAATTATTGGTAATTATTTCTAATTATTGGTAATTATTTCTAATTATTGGTAATTATTTCTAATTATTAGTAATTATTTCTAATTATTGGTAATTATTACTATTTATTGGTAATTATTACTAATTATTGGTAATTATTACTAATTATTACTAATTACCGGTAATTATTTCTATTTATTACTAATTATTTCTATTTACCGATAATTATTGGTAATTATTACTAATTATTGATAATTATTACTAATTATTGGTAATTATTACTAAGTATTGGTAATTATTACTAATTATTGGTAATTATTACTAATTATTGGTAATTATTACTAATTATTACTAATTGTTACTAATTATTACTAATTGTTACTAATTATTGGTAATTATTACTAATTGTTACTAATTATTACTAATTATTGGTAATTATTACTAATTATTACTAATTATTGGTAATTATTACTAATTATTACTAATTATTGGTAATTATTACTAATTATTACTAATTATTACTAATTATTGGCAATTATTGGTAATTATTACTAATTATTGGTAATTATTACTAATTATTGGTAATTATTACTAATTATTACTAATTATTGGTAATTATTACTAATTATTGGTAATTATTACTAATTATTACTAATTATTGGTAATTATTGGTAATTATTACTAATTATTAGTAATTATTACTAATTATTACTAATTATTACTCATTATTGGTAATTATTACTAATTATTACTAATTATTGGTAATTATTACTAATTATTACTAATTATTGGTAATTATTGGTAATTATTACTAATTATTGGTAAGTATTACTAATTATTGGTAATTATTACTAATTATTGGTAATTATTACAAATTATTGGTAATTATTACTAATTATTGGTAATTATTACTAATTATTACTAATTATTACTAATTATTGCTAATTATTGGTAATTATTACTAATTATTGGTAATTATTACTAATTATTGGTAATTATTACTAATTATTACTAATTATTACTAATTATTGGTAATTATTACTAATTATTGGTAATTATTACTAATTATTGGTAATTATTACTAAGTATTACTAATTATTGGTAATTATTGGTAATTGTTCTTAATTATGACTAATTAAATGAATAATTACCAATAATTAGGAATAATTACCAATAATTATGAATAATAACATTATTAGTATATTTTATTATTAATATTAAAATAATATAATTTTCTAATTTATATACAGTTCTCCTTTCATCTGCGTGTTTTCTATCTCCATATACAAATAATACATGTGAAGACAGCAAACACACAGATGAAAAGAGAACTGTATATATATATAAAAAATTATATTATTTTAATATTAATAATAAAATATATTAATAATTAAATAATGTTATTATTCCTAATTATTAGTATTTATTACTAATTATTAAGTTATAAAACAATGTAAACAATATTAAATTACAACTAATTAAAAATAATTAAAACTAATAAAACATTAAAAATAAATATGAAATTAAAATAAATATAAATACCTTGAAAATTGATCTGAGGTTGATCTCTGATCGTTCTTCAAAACTTCAATACCAACTCCGGAGAAAAAAATTAAACTTGAGAAAAACTGAACTGTAGAAATAAAATCTTGAGAGAAGAAGAAGATGGAATTTGAGAATGATTTGAAAAAAACGGATGGGGGTATTTATAGGTTAGATTAGTTGCGACGGGCCCATTTGCGACGGGAACCGTCGCAAATACCTTTGTCATCATTTATTACGGTCAACGGTTAAATAGTTATTTGCGACGGGACCTGTCGCAAATAACCACCTGCCGACATACTATTTGCGACGGGGGAATATTTCCGTCGCAAATACCTTTTATCGCCGCTGGTTATTTGCGACGGGGGAATATTCCCGTCGTAAATAGTTTTCCCGCGATTTGGCGCGCAAAGGGCGCCAGTCCTTTTGCGACGGGATAGTCTTCCCCGTCGCAAAAGGCTACTTATTTGCGACGGGCAAATACCCCCGTCGCAAATAAGTTTTTAACAGGGGTATTTGCGACGGGATTTATTCCCGTCGCAAATAACCCGTCGCAAATACCCATTTTTCCCGTAGTGAAAAAATAAATTGAATATGGTAAAATGTATTCATTATTTTTAATCAAAATAAGTAATATAATTTAATAGTTTCAAGTTAATTTTTTCTCATAATGTATAGTCAAAATAGTAAAATCTTGTTACCACGATTAAGGTTAAAACGAATTTATTGGGGTTTAAACCAATAGATAAGGGTAGGATTTCCAACCACACTTTTTTAATTGTTATTATTAGAAGATATTTCAACTTTTTATTATCATAAAATATAATTATTTTCTATTTGGACCCAATTTAACATGAAAGGGACCTTATATCATTGAAATATTTTAAGAAATTCCATGTGGGTCCCTCCCCTCGCTTATAAAAGGGCACCTCTTCTCCTCCTTTATTCACATCATTTGAGATTTTTATATCAGACAATACCTTATCAAAAACCATCCTAGGATCCTTACATTAATCATAGAGATTTTTTTATTATTCTAATACTAATCCTTCAAGGCTTAATGTGTGAGACAAAGGATGTCTCTCAAAGAAGGGATATAAAACTTAATCGAGCACTTTCAATTTTATTTCTTCTTATAATTCCTATATAAATATTTTATACGTAATAAAATTATTACTCTCATATAATTAATATAATTAGGAGTTATTATCATGATGTAATAACCATTTACCACATCTTCCCCATTAAATGGGAGATAAATTATCGCTCATGCATACATGTGTACTACTGCCTCCACATATCGATACAATTACTTTTCCATATCCATAATTCATGGTTTTTTATTATTTTATGTTTAATTATTTGTATATTATATATTTTATATAATAATTTTTTTTTAATATTGAATAATTATTTACCTTTCTTTTGTTTCATCCATCAAAAAGTGGAAAACACCACTCTTGTATACGTATGGACTACCGTCTCCACATAGAGATGTAATTTATTTTTCATCACTGCATTATATAAATAGTTATAAATATGTATATAAAAAATATATATTATGGTTATATTGATATTTTGGATACTAATAAACTATTATCAAAGTGAAAGGACCATAACTTCCAAACCACAAATACATGAAAAATGTATCAGTTAACACCTGAAATGATGATGAAAATGAAATATTGTTAATGAATAGGTGATAATATACTATAAGTAAACCATGTATGGTGTTATAGGTATGTTTATTTATTTATTATATATTTATAATAAATCTAAATTTATTATATATTTATAATAAATCTAAATTTATTATACAAGATGTTATAGTGCTTATTAAGCAAGACTAACTTGAGTTAATGGTTGTATGTTACAATCTCATCTTTATTGGGATTATTTATGCTTAAATTTCCAATGATGAATTATGTAATATATCTCTCCCAAATAATATTTATTTTATTATCCTATGGTTATTTCTAGATATTATAGTTTTTCTTTTATTTATATCTCTTTATGTACTCAAAATATTGATTGAATGTTTTTAAGGAAAACTCTCTTCATTTCTATCTTTGATCAAGAATCCTCTCTTCCATATCCATATTATTCTAAAATTATTTCAAGAATGTTTTTAATATTTTATAATCATTTATTAAATACATTTTTAACCATTATATATTTTATATAATTTTTTTTAAAGGAATCTTTGTGTTTTTTCTAAATGAGGTACTTTTGAGTTTTTACTGAAAATATAAAAAGAATTTTTTTTAACATACACCACATGAATATTTTTTCTCAAATTCATTAATAAAATTTCATTTGAATATTCATTCATATGTTACCTTGAAACTTTTCAAAGAAATTTTTTTCCTTCATATTTTTGGTATTTTTATATTTTAAATAAGTTATTTCAAAATGAAAAGGTTATTTTACTCAAGAAATATCATAGTGATCTTTTAAAGATATTTTTATCTATTACAACATCCTTTGATGTTTATTATGATTTTTTAGAGATATGATCCAATGTTTCCATATTTATTCTTTCTCGGGATTGATTATGGTTATGATGATGAAATTTTTATGAAACCCATATCCTTTCCATGGGTTATGATATGATGAATGTTTTATGATCTTGTGGTACACATTTATATGATTTTAATTATGTGATGGGTGGGATAGGAATTATATATTCCTCTAATTCATTGTGTAAATAAGGATATCTCATGACATAATAATGACTAGAATGGGGAGTTGACCCAATTAAATAAGGGGATTTTTCTAATAATGTATTCTTGTTAGAGAACCATGACTACGGAAATGATGAAATGAGAAGTGAACCCAATCCACTATAATAGTCTTGGAAGTAATATTTGAATAATGAAATGATTTTATATTCTTATGTTCATGCCAATAATTTGTACCTTATTGTAATGTTATGTTATCATGGAACATGACTGATTATTTATGATTCCAAACTCTTATGAATTATGTCTTAAATTATGATAAAGACTTATGTCATGATTCATGATTAAATATCCTTAGATTATTGGGTGTGATTTTTGTATATTATGATCATGTTATCATAACCTTGTGATTTTCATACGCTCATTTATGATCATTGATTAATATATCTTATGTTTAACCATACTAAGATTATAATCTCACCCAATCTTATGTTTATTTTCCCTAGGTTTTGAATGAATTTTTTAAGTATGATATGCCTAAAAAGGGTAATAATTGGGAAGAACATAATGGGAAATGGTGTAGATCTTTTATATACCAATTTTTTTGTAGCTATGTTTCCAAATACATTAACCTTTATAGTTTAATCATGGATCATATTGATTTGTAATAAATATTATGCTAATAATATATAGTATTTATGTTTGTAATGGTTGGTTCATTATAAATGAAGCTTATGGGGTGTTTTCTAAAGAATGCATACCTATCCCATAGGTGAAATAGTCCAAGAACAAGAATAAATCCATTGTGGATCATAAACACAAGAAGGAGACAACCATGGTTGATGTTAAACCTCAAGAATAAATACCCATTAGAAAGTTTTATTTATATAGTTCTTACAATATTGTTGATGTTATAATAAAATCTGAGAAAAAGGTGATAAATATCAGGTGTTATTACTATAAAAAGATGGGACACATTAAATATGTGTGTTTCACTGTAAAAAGTATTTCCAAGAGAAATATTACTATAAATAGGCATTCAAAATTTTATATTTTTTCTATAATTTTATTGAATAATATTTTTTTAATGTTTTGGGAACAAATCAATTCATTGTGATTCAAGTTCATAAAAGTATGTGCCTCAGTAAACCAAAAAGGTACAACATAGTGGCTAGATTTTTCATCAAATGAGCTGAAAATTGAAAATAGTTTTTAGTCACATAATATAAAGAATACCCTATGGGACTAGATAATAAAAAGACTATCTCATCATCAGAAGAATTTGATCAGAAATCATGGATGAAGAAGATAAGCTTTGAGAAGAAAAATGTTACTAAGATTGCATTAAGAGAAATGGATAAATTATAATTTTATAATATTAATAGAATATATACTTCACATATGATAGGAAATTAAGACCTTATCAAATGGATTAAATATTATACAAATGGAGTGGTTCAGTTTGGCTATAATGAGGAACATAAAATTATTGACTCTGGAAAGGAATAGGCTAGTGGAAAAGATCTCACAAGGACAGATTCACTCCAATTTAAAAATCTTAGACACAATTTATTGAGTATGAGTTGGTTGTATAAATTGAGACATGTAGCCGAATTTAGTAATAAGGGGTGAACTAAGAAATCTAGAGATGGTTCGATCATTTTAAAAAAGAAGATGGACCAAGGGAAATCTTTATCTTATTGGTGAATAAAATTTTTGTATACTATATAAAGCGGATTAAAATAGAATACAAAAAAAATAAATTTCCATTTGAGCTAAAAATATCTAGAAAATCTATTGAAGAATGATTGCACTCAAGATATACCTAGGATTACTTATAAAACTTACATTTATGAGACATTTCAAAAGGGAATTGTTTTTCAGAAGTACGATAAGCCTAAGAAAAGGAAATCATATAGGTTACTCAAGATTTCTCATATGGATATTTATGGGTCGATGGCACCTATGTCTATGAATGGAAAAAGGTATTATGTTTTTTTGGATGATTTCATTAGAATATCATGGATAATTGGGATTACCCACAAAAATTAGGAATTCAATTGTATTTATTTATACCTAATAGAAAATGAGAATATTTTTAATGTGAAGATACAAAATTTTTACACTAATAATAGTACAGAATTCACAAACTTTCAAGTGGAATAATACTTTAAAAATCATGGAATTCAGCATCAGGTATAAATGGTAAGGACTCCTCAAAAAAATGGATTTTCTAATAAGATGAACCATGTTGTAAATAACATGGCTCGGGGTATGTTAAATGAAAAGGGTCTATCAAAGAATTACTAAAAATATGTGATTCTTAAGTGGTTTATATCTCTATTAAAGTCTTTATATGTCAAATTGAAGTGAGAACTCTCTACAAAAAATATGGTATGGTAATAATCCACACTAAAGTACTTCTAGGTGTTTGGAAGTATTTGTTTTATTATAAATAAAGAAAGAGCATAATTTTTTATGCTCATGGTGATGAAGGTATATTTCTTGGATATTAATCAAAAAGTATTCTTACACTTATTTTAACAAGATTTTGGGAAATATAATGGAATTTCATTATGTTATATTAGTTGATAATTAGAATATTTCAAATACACATGATCGTGTTTCCAAATTTAGAAAGATTATTCAACATGATAACGGTCCAATTTTTAAAGACTAAAGTGATAAAGAATTTGTGAGTTAGGGGGAGTTAAATAGGTTATAGAAGAATTTTAAAATGAAAAAAACATATCATAAATAGAACATTAAAATAAAATAACTATAAGGGTATAAGTCAATGATAATAATACAGTTGGTGACCGGATGGCCTCGGTTTAGACTAGAATAATTAAGTCTCTGAAAAAAAATTATCACATAAAAGGTGAGAACAAAAACATTTGAAGAAAATATTAAAGATGATATTTTAGTAAAGGATATGAATAGAAAAATAAACCAGATAAAAAATAATGTTACTTATGAATCTGTTCCAAGGCAGCTGATTAAAAATGTGATCTGAACCAAATGAGTTTATTGAAAAAAACCTAATGAATATGGAAAATTCACATAGAACAAATCTTGACTAGTGGAATACATTATTCTGAAATACAATCAATAAATGTATAAAATAATTTTGAAATTGTAGCACATCTTTAGATTATAATATCGTATTTCAATATGGTTGAGAAAAATGGTTTTAAAGTTTATTAGATGAATGTTAAGTTGGAATTCCTAAATAGTGTTCTAGAAGAGGAAGCCAACATTGAACAATTTAATGGTTTTCTAATTTATGAAGATAATTTATACTAGTTAATGTAGGATTTATATGGCCTAAAACAAGAACCAAGATCCTGGTAATCAAGGTTTGATTAGTACTTAAATAATCTTGTATTTAAAAAAGGTGGGGTTGATCATAGCCTCTATATCAAATGAATATGGAGCAGAGGATGGTGGTGCTTGTATATATATATGAAATCATCTTTGAAGTCTTGAATGACAACCAATGAAACTATTTTTCATAAATCATGAGTTAAAAATTAAATATTTATCTGATAGGTGGATTATCATTTTGTATTGGTCTACAAGTGATCCAAACTAAAAAATGGAACATTTATTTAAAAAAAATAGGAAAAGGGTGTGCTGAAAATATTTCAGATGGTTGATTCTAAACCAATGCATACTCTTGCAGAAACCTTGTTGAATTTTTCTGATTATTTGGATGGAAAATAATATTATGTGACTCTATAGAAAGAACTTATTTTATATACCTGATAGCCACACTTTCAAATATTGTATTTAATACATTCTAGGATGCTCATTAACAAATATTTTACAAGGAAAATCATATGAAAGTTGTGAAAATAATCCTTTGATATATCAATAAAATAGTGAATAGTGGGTTATTTTATTTTATAAAATCATATCAACAACTCTTGGGATTCACTAATGTAGGCTGGGTAGTTTGGTAGATGACCAAAAGTATACTTCATATGTTTCTTTTTATATTGGAAGTTCTTGTATTCCATGGATAAGTAAAGAAATGGGACTGAATCTCTTTGAGCTTGGATGGGGCTAAGTATATTGTAACCACTCAAGCTTGCACCCAATTTTTATGGATGAAAAAATAGATTGAAGATACATTAATTTAAGTGGAATATTCTATTCTTATAAATTTTAGTAACTCAAGTACTATATGTATTTGAAAAAATATCATTCAATGCTCGAGTACCAAACACATTGAGATCAAATATCACTTTATAAATGATAATTTTGAGCAATAAATGGTTCGGTTAGTGTATGTGTCTACTAAAAAACTAGTTTTTAATATTATAACCAAGTCACTTCACAGGGTGGATTTTGAAAGAAATTTGTTGGCTCTTTGAGTCTAGTTGGGTCTATATACTTATATGGATTGAAAATGACTCCCCACTCCCCATGGGATATGTCTCTATTGATCAAGTTATGGATAAACTCTTATGATAAATTTTTTTACTTATAAATCTATTTTTTAACCTTTCAGAGTAGTAATATATTTGAGTTTATAGACAAAGGGAGATAAATTTTCCATGATCCATTCACTTTCATAAAATAAATATGTGTGTTTTGTCAAAAGGGGGAGTGGTTAAATGTTAATGTAGTGAAAGAATTTGTTGTTTTAAAAGTTTTACTGTTTGATAATCCAAGGTAAGTGTTCATGAGGACCTTTTCATTCAATTATTATTTCTCACACTGAGCATGGATTATATGGTCTTAGAATTAGTTATTAGCGATTTATTAATAAACGTATTAAATGTTTTTTTCTAATACTTTTTTTTCTAAATAAACTTTTTTCCTAAAGTATTGCATTAGAAGATCAAAAATATATGTTCTTGGAATGTTTTGGAGTTGTCAACAAATCCAAAGGGTTTATTTGTTAGGGAAAATACCCTCAAGGTATTAAACTATTGTGTTTGTTGAAAATGGTGTTTTAGAAGTGTTTGTAATTCATGTTTTAGTTTATCTATAAGCATAGAAGTTCTTAATATTCAATATATAATTAGTAGACATAATTCACACCATGAACTGAGTTGTTGATAGACATTAAAAATACATTAAGTTAATTCATTCCATTAACAGTATCATCATGTCCTGAAGGAATGATAGAAAAAATCATATGTTTATAAAGAATAGGTGTCCATGCTATTAAAGTGTAATCATGTTGTGAAGTTTGGTTAAATAGATTCAAGTAGTTATGGGTCCTTGTTTCATACAGTAAAAAATTAAAGAGAAATATATTAATTCCACGATTAGTTGTTCACTCCATGAATATTTTTTGTGTTTTTAAAATGTTAATTTCCAAGTGATATTCATGTTGTGAATATAGTGACATGTTGTGAATATCTTTGGTAGTTGAATATAACTGTTGTAAACTTCTCTATCAAGCTATGAATAATATAATCACACCGTGAATTTTTATTTATGCTTTGTTCATTCAATAGTGTTTATGTGCATTCATCTAGAGAGTTTCTTGGTTATTCATACAATTAGTAACTACAATTTTGAATCTAAATTGTAGAGATCAATTTGAAGAAAGGTATAATAGAAAATTTTGAATTGGAGAAGTTTGGAATTTATATTGTGATTTAAACATAAAATATAAATTGAAGTTACATTCTTCATAAGATATATGTATACATTCTATTCAAATATAAATAGGTAAAAACATTTCAAAGTGTAATATCTGTAAGATCATTCATAAAAATATTACACTAGGAGAAGAAGAGAAATGAATTCCAAATGTATGCACTAGATGTTTTAAGACAATAAAAGTGATATTATAGAAATTCTACGTTCCAATAATATTTTTAGATCTATAAAATAAGTGACACAAAAAAATTTATTGTATTTATCATTTATATTTTGTGGAGATGAATACCTTCACAAAAGTATTAGTGAGATCTTATTTTTAAAGAGGATCAGTGTGTTTCTCATCATGAAAAAGAAAGGTATATGGTTTTTCATTTCTTGTGTGTATAGTTAATCTAGAGGGTTAGTGAGACTTCTCCTCTGTGTAAGAAGATAAAAATAGTGCTCTATAGTGTTTTAGGTGCATGGACGAATCATTATTTTCATGCTCCTTAGACTATCCTAGTTTGGGTGAACCAAGTGAAAATTTATTATGTTCTTTAATACTTTTATTTATCAAGAGAGACTTTAATGAAGATGAAGAATTGATCCTTATATTAAGAGAAAAATATCATTATCAAGGAAGAAATATCAATTTTTATAATACACTGATTCACACCCCCCTCCCTTAGGGTATAATCCTTGATATGTTCTAACAAGAATACCCTATAAGTTGTGGTTGACACTTTAAAAAACTAAACCTTATTGTCAATTAAAACAATCACACATAATAAAACATATTTCATATGATTCCTATGTGCCAACTATGATTCATGTGATACGTCCTTCCATGATGGGTAAATATCAAAAACCATAAATAGAAACCTCTGATAAACACATCATATTTGAGTAAAATCATATACCTAATAGTGAAAACCAAGAACAATAATCCCAAAGATATGGTAACCTAGACATCCCACTAGAAAAGTGTTCATGAATCCCTAGAAAAAGATCCATCCAAAGCTTGGAAACATTCTTAAATCACTTTTCTACCATATCACTAAAAAGTAAAATAAAATAAAAATTTGTGAATCCATTATGTAACACCCCATCCTAATACCACTCAATAGTGTCCCGACTAATAGCATCACATGACCTAAATCATGATTCTCCACATTCCATAGGTTTACCACTAGTGTTGAGAGCCTAAACCATACATTTTGGAGACTATTACCTTGAAATAGAGTAATATAACAATAGAAAATAACCTAAAATTATCCAAATAAAACATCATAGTAAACATAAGTAATAAATAACATTAATCCTATAAAAAGTAAAATTTTATCATATAATCTTACATCCCAACTAGTCACCCCCTAGGATAACCACATATAAAAAATAAACATATAAAAAATACAAGAGTATCTACTATCATTACTAAGCCTCACCACTACCCAAAATCTCATACCTTGTTGATCTTATCTATCCCAATCCACTACACATCTCATTCTATAACCTGTAATGTTGAAATAAGTTCAGTATTCATAATATATTTCCTATGAAGGGTGTGAGAAATATATCTCAATAGGTTTTAACCAAGTGCCTCTAATATATTAAATAATAAATTTATATTAATGAGGAAAATATATGAACATTACCATACAATCTTTTGGATTCTATGTGCTAACCATACCAATGTGGCATCATGCTCATTAGGTAATTGTGTTCTAACCAATCCACCATGAAACCTGGTTATACCTACTTTAGCATCATACTGAAATCCATTCATATCATGCCATTAAACCGAAATCATAGCTTGTACCTAAATAATCAAGGTAGGGTATCTACTAAGTCCCAAAAACAACCCAAAAGTGAAGGGTTGTATCCTATATCCAATTCTTGGACTCAATTTCTCACTCAAGTTAGTTATACATCCAAGTCTTGGATCATCCCTTATCACTCAAGGAAGGTCTTCCATTACATCTCTAGGAACTACCTTATCACTCAAGTCAGGGTTGTTGATCCAAGGAAAACCCATACCCATCCTCTCACTTGGTACATCGTTATCTAGATCTTCTCACTCAAGGAAAGTCCCTTAAATAACCATTACTTTATCACTAAAGGTAAGGCCCATCTCTACATCACAACTGGACCAGCCTTCTCAATGAAGGTTATCCCTCTTCCCAACCACTACCATATCACTCAAGGTAGGTTCTAATACCACACAAAAATCCAATTTCTAACTTTTATATCAAGATAAGCTTAAAATAGAACCTTATCCCATATAAGGATACCATCTGCCTAAATTCATACCTTCACACTCAATATAGGCCCAGATTTCATACACACTAGGACTCCATCTCACTTATGGCAGTCATGTCAACACCATCTCACTCATATAGGGGATAGGAATTAGGATCCACATAAACCACACTAGAATCTATCACTTATCATAAGAACATAAAATCATGTGTGGAATTAAACCCATCCCATAATCTCACTAACTCATCACACGGGTGCTAGTCACTCAAACCTATCCCCTCACTCTAATGTGCCTCTATATCCCAACCATCCTCACAAGATCATCCCCTTAAGACTGTCTTGGTAAAACATATTATCCTATAGAAAATATCGACATCCTCATATCACTTATCAAGGAATCCTCTATGGTCCTCCAGACCTTCCTCGGTCTCTACCTACCAATACCAATTCATGTATAACACTTGAAAGTGTCCCCACATACCATACGCTCTTCCTGGCCCTATATTTAAACTCAGTCTAAACCTCATCAAAATACATCATCACTCTTAGTGTTACTATCCCATGGTCATTTTAAGTCGATGCACTCTAATCCCCTTATCAACCCTATTCCAAACCCTCAATACAATTCTTGATCCCCCCTTAAGAGGGTGTTCCTCACCAGGTGTGAGGTATATGACCATATCACACTTAAACTATGCATAAATCCCTTATTTAGGACCATCTAACCATAGGTAAAAACACATGGGATACTCATTACTCATATCTCATCTTGAGACCTACCTGATATCTCTCACCAAAACCACCAACACCCTCTCCCATTGGAGATATGATAATTGGTTGAACCCAATTACCCAAGTTTTAAAGGGAACTTAACCTAATAATATGAGTCTTGAAGTAATCATATATCTTCTTATAGGGTTCTCTTGATCTTTATTTCTATACATGGTCCCATTAAATGTGAATTTGGTAAATTAATCATGCATAAGAAAGAATATGAATTTATATTACAGGGACCACTAACCTATATATAGGATTTATCATCCTTGTGATGCTCTACACTGCCTTGTCCAAGCCCATACATGCCTCATCTAATCCCTATTGACATCTCAGATACTATCTTGATCCACACATCATCAATAATTAATTATAACACATTATAATTAATTATTAAATTAAACCAATGAGAAATAACTGCAGAAAAAATTATAGTCATCATCAAACCACTAAAACCTTGACCAGTCACCTAGAAGTTTCATAGAATACCTCAAACACCATTATAGGTAAAATCCTTATCACACAATAATCATCCAATCACCAATTTTATTCAATTTAATCAAAAACCGTGAGTAAATTATGGTAGTTTATTTTTTTAATTGAAACATTTATAAATTATGTGGGAACATCTCCTTGATATGCACTTTATCCAATCCATATGAAATCTCCATCGATCATGATGATTCCCACCATGCTCTGATAGAAATTTTCAATAAACCATAACTGAAACTACCAAAAATTAGAGTGATGAAACAAAAAATCAAATCATAAGGAGGGAAAAGGATAAGATTACCTAGAATCATCCTCAATACACAACCAAAATCATCCCCCACCACAGGGGTTCAATTGGAGGAACGGTGGGAGGAGGGTCAGCTAATTAAACTACATCCCAATTC
Organism: Viscum album; assembly: GCA_963277665.1. Lineage (NCBI taxonomy): Eukaryota > Viridiplantae > Streptophyta > Magnoliopsida > Santalales > Viscaceae > Viscum > Viscum album. The sequence goes on along the minus strand of OY728142.1, from coordinate 267,513,650 downwards.
CCCTGCTCAAAAAAACTCGAGGGGTTGATAGGTAAATTACCAATATTCTTTTATTTAATGAAAAATACCCAATACTTGGTTTTATTGGGACTAGGGGGTTTCAATATAGCACACCCCATCTCCTAACAAGGTTGTTCCATGACTAAGGTGGTCACGGTGTATCCACCCCAGGTATAAATCCAATCCCTCAGCCTAACGCCATCATAGATTGACCTCTCAGGGTTATGGAGTGACCTATATATGGAAGGGGACCCTAACCACTAGCCAAAACCATCACAGATCAACCCCTATGGTCATAGTGAAACTTCACCTATAGCAGAATCACACCATTGGCCCTCAGCCCTCGCGTCCTCTATGACTCAATGCCCCCATTGTAGGCCATCACATCATGTCATGATACAATTGTATAATTTCAACAAGTCCACTTTGACTTTCCTTGAAACTCACTCAAGCACCCATAACACCTACCAGGACTCAATCCTTATATAAAAAATATAATTTATTTTTTCTAATGTTCAAATTCCCAATATGATTCGCAATTCTCAAAATGACTAAAGACCTAAAATTCAAATTCCTTCCAAAAAGTAAAAACTCATAAATCCAAAATTGTTACAGGAAGTAATATTTAAACCATCTATGGTATCTATATCATAAATAAAGGAACCATCATCTTATTATTGGATGATTATTCCCATAAATTGTCTCTCCTTAATAAAATATAGAAAATAGGCAATATTATAGTCACCTTCTTTTACCCAAAGTTTTCGGCACCTTTCCCTCACCTATTTTTCTTCTATTAGAAGGATAATGTTAATCTAATCCTAATTATGGATCATATCATCATGGTTTTCCAAATTCAATTCATATTAAGGGTACTTATTTAAAACATCAATCTTATTCAATATAACTTCATTCCCACTAACATCCCCACTACGATTTTCCCCCCATTTTAGAATTGGCTTCTTAATCATATTAAGTTGTTCTTATAATCATGATATATATGGGCCTAAAATAGTTCATTCCAATAAAAAAGAACCACTTGAAGAAATTATTATTCTTTATTCTATAACTTTAAATACCTAAACCCATGTTTTTTAGATGAGTGATCACTAATTTCGATAACCAATGTTAAACACTCCAATAATCACCATAGAATATGTAAAATTTTAATTTCATTGAAGTTTTTTATCCCATAAATATTTTAAATACATATATATATAATAATATAAATAGTCCTTTAATCCTTATGATTATTTCAACATGTGTAATTTTCTTTTGTGAACCCTAGATTGATCAATTAATTACCATCCATGAAATTATTAAAATCTTTCATCAAATTCCTAGAGTAAACACAAACCCTTTTTATCTATGATATGTGATGGTAATAAAATCACCACCACTAGAAAAAGTGAAGAAATAGAATTAAAATTAGATAACATAATCCTAAATGATCCCCCCCCCCTTTCTTTATTGCTCACAAACACTGTCATGAATAAAAAATCCATGTCAAGAATATAAGATTTAAGCATGATATGTTGGTATGATTTATTTTCATAATATAATGAAATAAGATCCTTCTATAAGATACATATATTTTTATTGAAAGTATATATATGCATGAAATTTTACAAATAAACTCTTGAAGCAAAACCATTCAAAGCATCATCTTGTGTTTAGGTTCCAATAATACAAAAATATCGATGTTGAATCTTGATATATTTTTCTCAAAATATTAAAATTATATTGAGACTCCAAGCCCCCTGATATTCAATAAAAACAATCATAAAAATTATTAACTATATTTTAATCAATCAGTGGAGTTTCCACCTTCATAGTTAGAAGATACAAATAGTTCCTTCCATGCATCATTACTCTTAGATAGGTAACATGTTATGATATTTTTTGATATACTGTATAGATCCTAAAAAAATGTATAAATATAAGTAATGATTTATATATGATATCTCACATTCCTAAAAAATAATAAATTTCAAGTGTTTTGGATGAAACACATAATAAAATAAATTATTAATTATTAATTATTAATTTAAAACTCTAAAGGTTTTTGAGAATAATTATCTCTCATTTAATGTTTCCACTATATGAAAATTATGAAATAAAAAATATATATTATCTTTTTTAGAGTAACGAGACATGAATTCACTAGTCAGTGAAATTAAGATAGAATTTTAATTTTAAATCATGGGTAAAGGGGTTTTTTGAGATATGTTATTTGAATAGGTATTCTAGGATTTGGTATATACCTAAGAATTTTTCTTATGTGTTTGGAATTTTTAGTTGTTTTGGGGGGTGTCAGGTGAAAGTTGGATGAGTTTCTGCTAGTGAAAAATATAGAATTTTGTTTCTTGGCACATCACATCAGAAGTCAAGGAATTAAAACATGAAGGATACTTTTTGGGGACTAATAATTATAAAACTAAAGGGTTGAATCATGATGGTTTTCTGGAGGGGTGTTGATATGTTGTAACTAAGGGATTGGGTCATGAGACTAAAGATTTAATAAAAGTTTGGTTTTAGAGTTTAGAAAGGAATCATGTCACAAATAAGGGATTACATCATGAAGGTTTCTCGGGGAAGGGATATTTGGGTACTCCCAAGGGGATAATTTCATCAAAGGTTTCCTTTTCACACTGTAATGGTTGGAAAGGATTTCCAAGTTTTTCCTCGATAAAGGGTGTTTTGGTGTCAACCAAATTGCCACGGGGCAATGTGGTCATGGGTGTAATTGTGATTCCTTGGGTCTAGTGTAACACCTTGAGATTTTATGAGAAATATTTTTTTATGTCTTATGTTATACACAACACCAAATGAATCCTTCACAACACACAATACTGACTTGGCTTACATTACACGCAATCGCGACCTTCCTTGATAGCATGTGTAGTACGCAATACCGGGTTTCACTAAACAATGATATATTATTATAGAATAGCCGTTATGAATAGTATTAACTAAATTTTGAATTTTATAACATTATTATTCATCTTACACATTTTCTAGAACATGTTAAGAGAACAAAATAAATTTTTTGAGTAAAATAAGTATTTTTCAAAAAATCCAGTTTGCGGCCTTTTGATGGCGCACCCTCATTAAATCTAGTTTTTGACATGTTTATAAGTTCAATTTGACAAAAACAATTCTTCTTTGGAATCAGGATATATAAATTTACTTTGGATAAATTTTTGATACTTTTCTGATAACTTTCATATTTTGATGAATAGTAAAAATACGCTAATTTTTAATTAAAAACAACTTTTTTCATTAAGATAATTTATATGGTTAAATTATAATATAGAATGGTTTTAAAGTATAAATAGAATATATTTTTACCATTTAATATAATTTAAGTCATTATCATTAATTTCACATTGAATTCATAGGTAAAAACATTTCAATCTTTCGTAATGTTTTGTCTTCTAAAACCCATTTTCTTAACAACGAGATTAATTTTAAATTAATTACTGCAACTTATGTGTTTTGAATTTTGAAAAATGGATTCTATATTTGGAATCCGTGGGTCCAAATTATGTTAATAGGCTACTTTTTATTTTTGGGCATTATGAATAGTAACTACGGTAAATTTTATTTACCATAGTTAAAGGTAAATCAGGTAATTAAGGGTAAATATAAGATTATAAAATTACCCTAACACCTTCCAAAATCCTATTGGATGAATAAAAGTCGACCCATATCACCTAAAGTCCAGACTATATTTATTTCATGGACTTTTGACCATGAAATAATATAATTATTATTAAAACCAAGGAAAGTGACAATATGTCACTCTCTTAAATCTTATAAGTATAATAATTTTAATTTAGTGATAAACGTCATAAAACTTCGGATATAAATAGTCTCCAGAAATATAGTAAAATTATCTACATCATATGAATTTATTTATAATTTTTAGGGATTAAATAATTATCATTAATTATGACACAACAGTGATGTTGAAATTATTTTATTAATTAAAATATCAAATAAATGATTTTAAAAATATTAAAATAAATATTATATGAACTATTTAATGTTCTCCACTAATTTTTTAGATACATATGAAATTTTATAAATCTATTAAAGATTTTAGTTCGATCATATCTTCTGTATATATTTTATTTAAATTCAAATAAATGAATAGTATCAAAATTGACACTATTGTTATTTTATAAAAATAACATATTATAAAATTGTTTAAAAATCACAAAAATATTTAAAATTTATAAATTAAAATTTATATGGTCTAAAATGTCATAAAGTTTCAAATTATGGACAATTAACAACACATATGTAATTATTTATAATAATTTAAAATTTAGAATATTATTACCACAAATAACATTAAATTTATAAATAAGGATAAATCAAGTTGATAATGTTTAAAATAAATTCCTAACATGTCTAAATTTTATTGGTTGATGGTATTATAACTCTATATCATCTAATATTTGGATATGAGTCATTTTGGAAGTTTTTAAGTTGGGTTGGGATTTAATATAAACTAATATTTCTTATATTTCCAAAGGTGCCCCTCTCCTCCCTTATAAAAGGGAACATCCTCCCTCTCCTCCTCAAACCAATTTTATCCTTCAATCTAGGAAAAACCCTGCCCATTTTACTTCCCCACATCCTTAGAAACCTATTAGAGGTACTGGTCTTCTCAAAAGACCAATTCTAGTGCCCTAATAGAAAGTTTAAAGGAGGCACTTCGAGAAAGAGGTAATACCTTCTACAGTTTTCTTCAAGTTCCATTCTTCTTCTACTCCATATTATTTATTTGTTTCATTATTAAGTAATAACATAAGTATCTCTCATATAATGATATGTTATTATAAATATTAAACAACCCTATTTCACCTCTTATCCATCCTATGGTAAACAAAATCACCGTGCGTGCGTGCGTACGGAATACCGTCTTCACGCCGTGGTGTAATATGTTTTCCACCACCACCTTACTTGGATGGGTATAATGGTGAAAATAAATAACTATATATTATTATTTTAAAGTGTCATTGATTCTGAAATATTATACATACACTTTAATACAATTCCACGATCATGGAAACGATATCATCGCTCGTGCGTACGTACGGCCTACCATCTCCACGATGTGATGCGACTCATTCTATATGATCTTCATTGAATAATGATTATATAAATGAATTGAATGAATTAATATGATATATATTACACTAATACCATTCTGAAAATTATATATCTATATCCTATAAAGAGTAATAAGAATTTATTCGACAAAACACGCATAAGAACATAAAGCAATAAACACCCGAATAACATGTAGCAATGAAATATTACTACTAAGAGGATACAAATATGACTATATATGATATCATAATAATGAATATGATTCTGTAATAATTCAATTGACATTATTTAAACCATATTACAGGAGTTTCAGATTCATACGAAGTATATCGGACCTAAGGTAAGGGATAACTATTCCAATCTCGTTCTTATCCGAGATTGTTTATTCGTAAGTATTTATTAGGGTTATTGTTATAATCCATTTACATATTTCATAAAAATGGTTTCATTTTTGTTTAAAGTCCTTTTTAACCATTTTTGACTTTTAATACATGGTATGTAAGGAATCTTTCTTTTTTTAACCATACGAGGTACTTTTTGAATTTTCTGACAAAAGTACGAGGAGAATGTTATTTTTAACTTATACGGAATGAACGGATTTTTACGGTTTCATAACGCATTATTTTCATGAATCTTACTCTACAATATTTAGTAAATATTTTCAACAAAATCCTTTTCTTTTAAAATTTCATGGAATTTTTTGAAAAGAAAATGATTTCGAAGAAGAAAGGATATTTTCCTCGAGAATTCATTTAAAGTGTTTTATCCAAACCATTTTTCATATAAGATGGCATTATTTCATATGTTTATGGTTCATGTATAATGTATCTATGATTTACATGGTTTCACTTTTATTATGATGAAATTATATCCATTTGTTTTATATGGATTATGTTTTGATGGAATGATGTTTATGAAACCCAATTTATTCTTTGGGTTATGATAAATGATTTATTATTGTTTTGTGGCACACGTAAGAATGATTTCAATATGAGATGGGTGGGACCTATATCTCCCTCAAATTCATTGGGTAAATATTTATATCTCATGAGATAGACATGGCTGGAATAGTAGGTTAAACGGGTTCAGTGAAACAGGACTGAAATGAGGAGTGAACTCGGTTCATAAATGGACTTTTTCCGCTAAGATAGTCTTGGAAATGAGTCTTGACTACTAAGAAATGATTTTCTATGATTATGTGTGTATGCCACAAAGCTTCATGTTTTAAGTTATGATTATTGGGATTACATTTCACTTCTATGATTTATCCCATGTTATGATCTCTTGTACAAGATAAGATTTTCAAAATGTTATGTTCTTATGAATATGATATGTTTGATATTTCTTTTGTTTACCCTTACTGAGCATTTGAGCTCACCCTTTTGTATGTTTTCTTTTCCCTGGGTCAGGAAGAAGGATATTAAGTAGGATATGCCAAAAAGGGACTCTAGATATGATGAAATAAATGGGAGACAACGTAGATGATTTATGAACCATTTGTTTATGTTTCTTAGTTTCTAAAGACATTATACCTATACGGTCCTTTCATGGTTTTGGTATATGTTGTAATAAGTATGCTTCAATTTTGAAGTAATAACCATGTATGTAAAGTATGGGTCGTTATAGTTGGTATCAGAGGAAAGGTATAGTTAACCTTTGGAAACTAGGATGTGAAAGACATAGTAAGAAACCTAACGATATGTCTAAGCATAGAACACAATCTTAGTGTTTTAGAAATGGCCATGAACAACCTATGATAAGACCTTAAGAGTGAAATTTTATTTTTGATTATGTGGTTTTCCTATTATAATTAGTGTTGCTCACACTATTCTTCTTGGTTTTAATTAATGGTTGGAACCCGAAGGAACTGTGTTAATGCAGAATTTGACGGGCAATGAAATGATTTTCCCCCTGAGCAACCAAACGTTATGGGAGATGGAATGCAAAATCTTGTAGCCATGCTCACACAACTTTCTCAAGCTATGAATCATGAAAGAATTCCAAATGAGCAAAGGAAGGATCAAAATTCTGTTGAATCCTTCATGAGGCAGCGTTTACCTTAATTCAGCGGGTCTTCTGATCCATTAGTGGCTGAACAATGGATCAGTACCACTGAAAAGATATTTTCTATTCTTCAATGTTCTGAACATGATAAATTCATCTTAGCAGTATATCGTTTGGAAGGTGATGCTGATCAATGGTGGAATCTTATTAAGAATACAAGGCAAAGGGATGAAATTGAGTCCATGGAATGGGACGAGTTCAAGAACTTATTTTTCAATAAGTATTTCCCTCATATTCTTCGAACAAACATGGAGAAGGAGTTTCTTGAACTAAAGCAAAAGGATGGTGAATCCATTGCTACCTACGAAGCAAATTTTACAAGACTTGCAAGGTATGCTTCTGGAATTATTATCCAACCTGAGAGTAAGATCGATCGACTCTTTAGTGGCTTAAAACCAAGTCTTAGAAGGGTATTAGCCATAAGGGACTTCAATAGCTACGAGGAAATTGTTTGATGTTCACTCAAGTTTGAGAGGGATATTGGTGTAACCCATAAGTCACATGGGTTTGATAAGAACAGGAAAATGGAATTCAAAGGAAAACATAAAGACCACACTGAAAAGAAGATGAGTTTTCCCTTATGCTCAAAATGTGGAAAGAAACATGGAGGAAATTGTCTTAAGGTGACAAGCAAATGTTATAAGTGTGGAAACGAAGGTCATCGGGAAATTGAATGTCGAAATAATGGGAAGAAGATGTCTAATGATGCAAAAAAAGGAAGGGATACACAGAATGCACCTACTACACTTCAATGTTTCAAGTTCAAGGAGATGGGGAATTATGCAAATCAATGCCCAAATCCAAGGGTTGATGATGATGATCGACGTCAACAAACTCTTAAGGCCAAAGATAAAGGAAAGTCACATGAAATTACTATCGGTGATGTGGAGTACAACAACGAAGTGGTGAGAGGTACACTTACCATACACTCTAAAGTAGCAAATGTTTTATTTGATTCTGGATCCACCCACTCTTTTATTTCTGAAGAATTTTCTAACGGTATCGTCGTATTACCGCAAAAATTAGATGTTGAGTTGGTTGTGACAACTCCTAATGGCACAACGGTTGCATCAAAAGTTTACAATTCTTCTTTGATTGAAGTTTGTGGGAAAGTGCTTCCTGAAAATCTTGTGATCCTTCCTATAGTGGAATTTGATGTGATTATTGGCATGGATTGGATTTCTTTATATGGAAATCATATCAATTTCCAATGAAGGGAAGTCACATTTCATATTCCAGATCAATCTATGATCGTCTATCGATGCAAGGATGAACATAACCTTCCATTGGAAATTTCTTCCATCTTATGGGTCTTGATTCCACTAAATGAAGGTTATTTATCTCAAATGGTTGGAGAGAAACTCATGATTAATAATATACCCATTGTACGAGAGTTTGATGATGTCTTTCTGGAAGAATTTCTAGGCCTTCCACCAAATCGTGAAGTTGAGTTTTCAATAGAACTTGTACCGGGTGCTTTGCCTATTTCAAAGACACCTTATAGAATGGCCCCAATTGAGTTGCAGGAATTGAAGAAGCAACTCCAAGAGAATCTTAATAAAGGATTCATAAGCCCCAGTGCGTCACCTTGGGGAGAACCTGTTCTGTTTGTTAAGAAGAAAGATGGATCAATGATACTCTGCATTGATTATCAAGAACATAACAAGATCACTATCAAGAACAAATATCCTCTCCCATGCATTGATGACCTATTTGACCAACTATGGGGAGCTCAATACTTTTCCAAGATTGATCGTCATTCAGGGTATCATCAATTAAGGTTCAAAAGGGAGGATATACCAAATACGGCTTTTCGTAAAAGGTATGGACACTATGAATTTATAGTGATGCCATTTGGTCTTACTAATGCCCCTACTATCTTCATGGATCTGATGAATAGAGTCTTTAGAGACTATCTTGATCTGTTTGTGGTGGTCTTTATAGATGATATTCTTGTCTATTCAAAGATCATGGAAAAACATGAATATCACTTGAGAATTGTATTAAAGACCCTAAGAAAGTAGAATCTTTATGCCAAATTTACCAAGTGTGAATTTTGGCTTCAAAAAGTTTCATTTTTGGGTCACATAATCTCAAAAGAGGGTATATCTGTGGATCCAGCAAAAACAGAGGTTATCCAATGATGTTCGAGACCAACAATAGTAACTGAGATCCAAAGTTTTCTTGGTTTGGCTGGATATTACCGACGTTTTGTGAAAGATTTTCCAAGGTTATCTAACCCACTCACCAAGTTGACTCGGAAAGGAGATAAGTTTGTTTGGACGGAGGAATGTGAAGATAATTTCAAGGAGTTGAAAAGAAGGTTATCCAGTGCAACTGTGCTCACACTACCTTGGAGTGGATAAAGGTTTGTGATCTATAGTGATGTATCCAAGAAGGGACTGGGGTGTGTTATCATGCAAAATGATATGGTGATAGCTTATGCCTCATGACAGTTAAAAATCCATGAGCAAAATTACCCAACTCATGATTTGGAGTTAGATGTGGTAATGTTTTCATTAAAGATTTGGAGGGATTATCTTTATGGTGAAAGGTGTGATATTTATACTGACCATAAAATTTTAAAGTATATTTTCACACAAAAGGAGCTGAATATGATTCAAAGAAGATGGTTGGAGCTGATTAAGTATTACGAATGCTCAATTCATTATCACCCTGGGAAAGCAAACAAGGTGGAAAATGTATTAAGTCGACAAGACCATGCTAACTTATCCATGATGAGGATCACAAAATATCCAATATTTATGGATTTACAAAGGATGGATCTTGGAATTATAATGGAAGGGGGAAAATCTTATCTTTCTAAAATGAATGTTCAACCATATATACACGTGAAGATTAAAGAGGCACAGAAAGAAGATGTAGAGTTACAAAAGAAGGTGGGAAATGTTCTTGAATTCAACCTTTATTGTAATGGGATAATAAGGTTCAGGAATCGGGTTTGTGTTCCTCCCATCACAGAATTAAAGAAGGAGCTCCTGGATGAGGCTCATAGTTCTTCATTCTCTATTCATCCTGAAAGCATGAAGCTGTATAGGGACATGAAAGAGTACTTATGATGGGATGGCATGAAAATAGATGTTGTTGAATATGTCTCTCGATGCTTGGTTTGTCAGCAAGTTAAAGATGAGAGACAAAATTCTAAGGGAATGTTACAACCATTACCCATACCAGAATGCAAATGGGAAAACATCACTATGAACTTTGTCACCAGACTTCCTAAAACATCCAAAGGCAATAATGCTATCTGGGTTATAGTTGATCGTCTTACGAAGTCGGCACACTTCATTGCTATTAGAGAAGATTTTTCTCTTGATCAGTATGCCAGGATATATGTAAAGGAAGTGGTAAGATTGCATGGGGTACCACTTTCCATTATATCTGATCGGGATCTGAGGTTTACCTCGAAATTCTGGCGAAGACTTCAGCATTCTCTAGATACAGAGTTGAGTTTCAGCACTGCTTACCATCCTCAGACAGACGGTCAGTCTGAGAGGACAATTAAAACTCTATAAGACATGTTGAGATCTTGCTCTATGGATTTCAAAGGTGGTTGGGATCAACACCTATCTTTGGTGGAATTTTATTATAATAATAGCTTTCACTCCAGTATTCAGATGGCTCCTTATGAAGTCCTCTATGGAAAGAAATGCATAACTCCAACTTGTTGGGATGAAGTTGGGGAAAGAAATCTATTAGGACCTGATCTTGTTGATGAGATGGAAGAAAAGGTCTGATCTATTCAACAACACATAAGAGCAGCTCAAAGTTGACAAAAAAGCTATGCCGATAACCGAAGAAAATACCTAGAGTTTGAAGTGGGTGATAAAGTGTTCTTACGAATATCTCCCTGGAAGAGGGTAATGAGATTTGGAAAGAAGGGAAAGTTGAGCCCTAGATATATCGGCCCTTTCAAAATACTAGATCATGTTGGGAAGGTAGCTTACCGATTGGCGCTTCCACAAAATCTCTCTCAAGTTCATGATGTGTTCCATGTATCTCTCTTGAGAAAGTACATACCTGATCCTTCACATGTACTCAGCTCAGAAGTTGTACTGCTGGAGCAAGATCTTTCTTATGAAGAACAGCTGATAGAGATTCTAGATCGTAGTGAAAAAGTCCTATGGAACAAGACCACTTTCTTGGGGAATGTTTTATGGAGGAACCACCAATTAGAAGAAGCTACATGGGAACTTGAGGATATGATGAGGGAGAGGTATCCTCATCTATTTGTAATGAAGTGACGAATTTCGAGGGCGAAATTCATTTTAAGGGGGGTAGAATGTGACACCCTGAGATTTTATGAGAAATATTTTTTTTATGTCTTATGCTATACGCAGCACCAACGGAATCTTTCACAACACACAATACTGACTTGGCTTTCATTACACGCAATCGCGACCTTCCTCGATAGCGTGTGTAGTACGCAATACCTGGTTTCACAAAACAACGATATATTATTATGGACTAGCCGTTATGAATAGTATTAACTACATTTTTAATTTTATAACATTATTATTCATCTTACACATTTTCTAGAACATGGTAAGAGAAAAAAATAAATTTTTCAGGTAAAATAAGTATTTTACAAAAAATGCAGTTTTGCCACCTTTTGAGGGTGCACCCACATTAAATCTAGTTTTTGACATGTTTATAAGTTTAATTTGACAAAATAAAATTCTTCTTTGGAATAAGGATATAAAAATTTACTTTGGATAAATTTTTGATACTTTTCTGATAATTTCATATTTTGATGAATAGTAAAAAATACGCTAATTTTTAATTAAAAACAACTTTTTTTCATTGAGATAATTTATATGGTAAAATTATAATATTGAATGGTTTTAAAGTATAAATAGAATATATTTTTACCATTCAATATAATTTATGTCATTAGCATTAATTTCACATTGAATTCATAGGTAAAAACATTTCAATCTTTGGCAATGTTTTAACTTCTAAAACCCGTTTTCATAACAACGGGATTAATTTTAAATTAATTACTGCAACTTATGTGTTTTGATTTTTGAAAAATTGATTCCATATTTGGAATCAGTGGGTCCAAATTATGTTAATAGGCTACTTTTTATTTTTGGGCATTATGAATAGTAACTACGGTAAATTTTATTTACCATAGTTAAAGGTAAATCGGGTAATTAAGGGTACATATAAGATTATAAAATTACCCTAACACCTTCCAAAATCCTATTTGATGAATAAAAGTCGACCCATATCACCTAATGGTCTGACTATATTTATTTCATGGACTTTTGACCATGAAATAATATAATTATTATTAAAACCAAGGAAAGTGACAATATGTCACTCTCTTAAATCTTATAAGTATAATAATTTTAATTTAGTGATAAACTTCATAAAACTTAGGATATAAATAGTCTCCATAAATATAATAAAATTATATAAATCATATTAATTTATTTAGTATTTTTAGGGATTAAATAATTATCATTAATTATGAAACAATAGTGATGTTTAAATTATTTTATTAATTAAAATATCAAATAAATGGTTTTAAAAATATTAAAATAAATATTATATGAACTATTTAATGTTCTCCACTAATTTTATAGATACATATGACATTTTATGAATCTATTAAAGCTTTTATTTAGAGCATATCTTCTGTATATATTTTATTTAAATTCAAATAAATGAATAGTGGAAAAATTGACACTATTGTTATTTTATAAAAATAACATATTATAAAATTGTTTAAAAATCACAAAAATATTTAAAAATTATAAAATAAAATTTATATGGTCCAAAATGTAATAAAGTGTCAAATTATGGAAAATTAACGACACATATGTAATTATTTATAATAATTTAAAATTTATAATATTATTACCATAAATAACATTAAATTGATAAATAAGGATAAATCAAGTTGATAATGTTTAAAATAAATTTCTAACATGTCTAAATTTTATTGGTTGATGATATTACAACCCTATCTCATCTAATCTTCAGATATGAGTCATTTTGGAAGTTTTTAAGTGGGTTTGGGATTTAATATAAACTAATATTTCTTATATTTCCAAAGGTGCCCCTCTCCTCCCTTATAAAAGGGAACCTCCTCCCTCCCCTCCTCAAACCAATTTGAGCCTTCAATCTCGGAAAACCCCTACCCATTTCACTTCCCCACTTCCTTAGAAAGCTACTAGAGGTACTGGTCTTCTCAAAAGACCAACTCTAGTGCCCTAAGATAAATTTTAAAGGAGGCACTTCGAGAAAGAGGTAATACCTTCTACCGTTTTCTTCAAGTTCCATTCTTCTTCTACTCCCTCTTCTTTAGTTGTTTCATTATGAAATAATAACATAAGTATCCCTAATATGTTGATATGTTATTATAAATATGAAACAACCCTATTTCACCTCTTATCCATCCTACGGTAAACAAAATCATCGCACGTGCGTACGTACGGAATACCGTCTCCACGTCGTGGTGTAATATGTTTTCCACCACCACCTTACTTGGATGGGTATAATGGTGAAAATAAATAACTATATATGATTATTGAAAAGTGGTATTGATTCTAAAATATTATACATACACTTCAATACAATTCCACAATCATGGGAACGATATCATCGCTCGTGCGCACGTACGGCCTACCATCTCCACGATGTGATGCGACTCGTTCTATATGATCTTCATTGAATAATGATTATATAAATGAATTGAATGAATTAATATGATATATATTACACTAATAACATTCTGTAAATGATATATCTATATCCTATAAAGAGTAATAAATATTTATTCGACAAAACACGCATAAGAACATAAAGCAATAAACACCCGAATAACAAGTAGCAATGAAATATTACTACTAAGAAGATACAAATATGACCATATATGATATCATAAAAATGACTATTATTCTGTAATAAGTCGATTGACATTATTTAAACCATATTATAGGAGGTTCGGATTCATACGAAGCATATCAGACCTAAGGTAAGGGATAACTATTCCAATCTCGTTCTTATCTGAGATTGTTTATTCGTAAGTATTTATTGGGGTTATTGTTATCATCCAGGTCCATGTTACCTAAAAATGGTTTCATGTATGTTTAAAGTCCTTTTTAACCATTTTTGACTTTTAATACATGGTATTTAAGGAATCTTTCTTTTTTTAACCATATGAGGTACTTTTTAACTTTTCTGACAAAAGTATGAGGAGAATGTTATTTTTAACTTATACGGAATGAACGGATTTTTATGGTTTCATAATGCCTTATTTACATGAATCTTAATCTAAAATATTTATTTAATATTTTCAAAAAATCCTTTTCTTTTAAAATTTCATGTAATTTTTTGAGAAGAAAATGATTTTTAAGAAGAAAGGATATTTTCCTCAATAATTCATTTCAAGTGTATTATAAAAACCATTTTCCATATAAGATGGAATTATTTCATATGTGTATGGTTCAAGTATAATATATCTGTGATTTACATGGTTTCACTTTTCTTATGATGAAATGATATCCATTTGTTTTATATGGATTATGTTATGATGGAATGATGTTTATGAAACCCAATTTATTCTTTGGGTTATGATGAATGATTTATGATTGTTTTGTGGAACTCGTAAGAATGATTTCAATATGATATGGGTGGGACCTATATCTCCCTCCAATTCATTGGGTAATGATTTATATCTCATGATATAAACATGGCTGGAATGGAAGGTTAAACCGGTTCAATGAAATAGGACTGAAACGAGGAGTGAACTCGGTTCAGAAATGGACTTTATCCGCTAAGATAGTCTTGGCAATGAGTCTTGACTACTAAGAAATGATTTTCTATGATTATTTGTGTATTCCAAAAAGCATCATTTTTTAAGTTATGATTATTGGGATTACATTTCACTTCTATGATTTATCCCATGTTATGATCTCTTTTGCAGGATAAGATTTTCAAAATGTTATGTTCTTATAAATATGATATGTTTGGTATTTCTTTTGTTTACCCTTACTGAGCATTTGATCTCACCCTTTTGTATGTTTTATTTTCCCTAAGTCAAGAAGAAGTATATTAAGTAGGATATGCTAAAAAGGGACTCTAGATATGATGAAATAAATGGGAGACAACGTAGATGATTTATGA
This sequence comes from Viscum album, assembly GCA_963277665.1. NCBI lineage: Eukaryota > Viridiplantae > Streptophyta > Magnoliopsida > Santalales > Viscaceae > Viscum > Viscum album. Next base: position 267,498,305 of record OY728142.1, on the reverse strand, counting down.
ACCAGTTGATTATGTTTCCCAGTTTCTAAAGACACTATACCTATACGGTCCTTTCATGGTTTTGTTATATGTTGTAATAAGTATGATTCAATTTTGAAGTAATAACCATGTATGTAAAGTATGGGTCGTTATATCTAGCCTCAATATACCCCTATATGGGTTCTTTAAGATTATGGATAATATTGTTTAAATATGTTCCTCCCTCCTTTTCAAATGCTCAACCCAAAGGCCAGCCACCCCTCTCCCTCTCATTTTTCCCTCTCCCTCTCTACATTTTCAGATCCTAAAAGGTTATCTATTAAAAATCAATAAAACTTTTGAATAATAAGGTTACTCTTGGAAATTATAAGTTAATTCATGGGTTTCCTCTAACTTTTTTTTTGTTTTAAAATTCTTTTAACGTAACCTTAATTTTAGGACATGTTGGTTTCATTTCTTGATTTATAGCAAATGAAGCCTGATCAAATCGTTATATCGGATGAGATAAACCTTATGATCTAGATATTAGTGGTTAATTTTATATTTTACCATATTAAACATATTTTTATATGATTTTTATACATGTGTGATGTGTTCTAGGTTCATGATTTCTTGAAATGGGTCAGGTGAGCCTCAAAGAGTGTGATACTATATGGTAGAGCCTCCTTGGAGTGAATTAAGTGTGTTGTGCATGGTTTAGTGATTCTAGAGAGGCTTAAAAGCTATGTCAACAAGGTGAAATACCTATTATATAGTTAAATATACCATTTAATGATTGTAAATCATGTAGTTAGTGATGAATGGAATAATTTGAGGCTATATGAGAGGGTTTATGGTGTCTCATTTGATGAAAGTTTAAGGTAGTGGTTCATGCAAGTGGAAGACCAGATTATTATGAAGGAAAGGTGTCAGGTGTTCATTTTAGATATCAAAACCCATTTTTAGGGATAAATTTTTTGTAATGTGGTTCCTTGGTGTAAATAATCACTTCTAGGATAGAGTTATTGGCTGTGTAAGGGCATAGGTATTAAGGGGATTTCCTCATATAGTGTGGTTGGGAAATGTTGATGAGTTCCAATAATGGTATAAGATTTGTGTGGGTTGATGTATAAAAAATCTCTAGGATGAATTCATACCTCAAAAAATATGATTTATTGGTGTGTTTGAGCTCAGGTAGCCTTTTGGAAGAGACACCTCGAGGTAGGCAGTTATGGGGAAACTCTATAGGGCCTCATGGGCATAATGCATGGAAAGTGTATAAAATATTATAGGGACCAATTATACCTTAGGGGGGTATTATGGGAGCTAATGGTGTATGTTATAATGTTTATATAAGTACCTTTTGTCTATTTTTGAATAGGTTCTCTCGAGTGAAATTAGTGATCTTGGGTGTAGCTTAAATGTGTTTGGAGGGGCTTGGGATCCTTGTGGTATGTTGTGTAGCTATGGGTTTGAATGAGGTGGCTAGGTATGATGATACAAGTTAGGGAAGTTTATGATGATCTATGTTGCATGGTATCCCCTTATGGTATGCTATGTGTGAGTTATGGTTTAGTCGGGGTTAGTCATGGTGCTTGTTTTTTTGTTCATGTTCTCTTGTTATGTTCCTATAGTTGATGATGATATTCAATACAAGTCCTTTCCTTGAGTGATAGGGTGAAATAATGGATCACCCTGAGTAAGAATGTGATGGTCTATGATATTTTTAAGATACCTCTTTATAAGTGAGAGTGTGTTGGTATGAGATGTTAATACAGGAAGAGGTATGAGGTATCATCCTAAGTGGTAGGGTGGTGGTACAAGATGTGGTATGATACTAGGTATGATACCTTACCCTGAGTGAGGGTTTGGTGTTATGATACATTTTTTTTTGTGAGATATGAGACCTTACCTTGAGTGAGAGGTATAATATCCCATATTTTTTCAAGTGTGTTCCTTTCCTTTTATGTTTTCTTATCCTCTTTGATTTTGTTTTTTTTATAGAACCATTTTTCAATCATTGTTTGGGGTGAGGGAAAGAACTGGTATGAGTGGAGCTATAAAATATTCAGATATAGAGTAGACTATGTCATGGAGAATTAGGTTGTATCATAGTGTGGTTTTCTATGTCATGGAGATAAAGGATACAGCATAGGGTCCTATAGAAGGTGACTTAGAGAGATTTATAATTTAGGAATAGTTATGGAATGGAAGGGTGGTTGTGTCATAAGGGACACATGGAGAAAAATGGCTGGTTTAGAAAATTTTGACACCCCTGTAACATGGAGGCAAGCTATGGCTTGTCCTTCCCATAGGGATTCTAAGTACTGAAGTGTGGTGGATTAGGCTATGTCTTAGTATGTACCTAGGTTTATAGGATCTAAGGCATAATATCCACTATGGATATCAAACATGGTTTGACTAGGTAGGATGCAGCATGGTCCCTTAGGTTATGTTGTAGTGTAACCTATGTTAGGTAGTTCTACAATGTGGTCTAGTGGACTGCACCATGGTCCTCATTTTAACAGTTTGTCAATAAATTCCCAAGACCCTTTGACCTCATTTTGATTTAACTTTTTTCTAGCAACCCCTAGGAACCCTGGAGATATTTTTAAAGTCTTTTGGATCTCTTTTCTATTTGATTCAACCCCCAACTTCTAGGGATCAATATATGGTGACCCAAGCCTTCCAACCTTGGTGTTCTGGACCTAAAACTTGGAGGTTCTCCTTCTGAATTCACTTTTTCCTCTCATTCATTGGTTTCATCTTAGATAACCCGCATTGATATATTTCTTTTATCATTAATTAAAGACATATAAGGAGGATCCAAATGTTATCTTGGTTGTTAAGAGAATGTTAGAATCTTCTTAGTTTGTGGTGGGTGGTCTAGAACTTATCCCTTTCATCTAATTAAAAGAATTATTGTATGTGAAATAAGTAAGGTCATGTAGGCATTCCATGCATGTGAGCTTGAAAATTGAATTAAACTTTGTTTGAATATTTACACATGTGTAGACCCCCACCCCCCCAATTGGATACCTTTGAGTCTTTTAGTGTTGAGATAGAGACATGTTTCCACCCAATAGGTGTTCCAACCATTTACCTTATATGAGTCTTGGATAGATTTAACATTACACCCCTTAACATGATGGTTTGGTAATTGTTATCTTAATTATATGATTTTTCATAACTTCTGAATTAGGTGAAAATTCTTAATATATAATTACATGGACTAAGAAGAGGTTAATTAACATGATAATATCCATGGAATTTTAAATGAAAAACGATAAATTGATGAATTGGTCGTAATATCTTATGAGGACTGGTGGTGTACTATAATTCTTATAGTGCTTGTCCCATACATGTTGTATTGCTTATAAGACTTGGTTCTTACATACTTTAATGCTTATGGGTCTTGCCTCAGACATACTTTAATGATTATAGGGCTTGTCCCATACATGTTTTAATGATTATAGGGCTTTGTTCAGTTCTTCTATAGCGATTTATGGGCTATACATTATAAGGGTTATGGAAATGGTTGGGATGATTTTATGACATGCTCAGGGATATTTGGCATGGTACTAAAGTAGGTTGGGTTTGACCTAAGGTGTCAACCCATAGCTTTAGGGTCGGTGGACTTATTTTATATTCAATATTTATTTATTAAATTAATACCATGTTTATATTTTTATTACATAAACGATATATATTTGACTAGATTTTTTTAGACATGGTAGTGTCAACCTAATGAGTTTTAATCAAACCCTGGATAAGCTTCCATTTGGTGCCTAAACAGATTTCATGGATGCAGTTTTAGACAAGGGTAAGGAACCTTATTGTTAATGATTTTTTACTTGATGGGTTGGTGCTTAGATATAGGGACCACATGAAGATTAGGACTGGGGACTTGAAGTATTTTATTTTATTTTGCTTAATATTTTATTGTTTGACCTTAAGCGCATAATTCAGTTTCATTTTAAACTATCATTACATGATTCTATATTTGTTAAGATATTAGAGTTTCCCTTTATTTTTTTATGGATGTATATTTTTGATTTTTTTGTTAGTTTTTTATTATTTATACAATTTTTATACTCTATTCCAGAGGATATAGTCTCCCCATAATATCTTTTACACCATCACTACTATTCATAAACCTATGGAGTATGGGGAGGAATTCCTGAGGTGACATAGATAACTGGCTGAGTCAATTGAAGCAGTACTAGGTTGGGGACATTACAAGATGGTTGTGGTATGAGATTTGGTACGATACATAGTTTTATACCTCACCTTATATAAGAGGGAGGTGGTACAAGACTAGACATTATATTAAGACTTAGTATGAGAAATTCCCCTGAGTGAAAGGTAAATGGTTGAGACTCATTTGTAGGTCATTACCCTGAGTTGTGGGTATTGGGACTTTGTTTCATTGCAAACCAACTTCTTCCACAATAATTAGTTTGATAAGTGAGGTCATTTGTTGTGGTGTCATGGTTAACATACAATGACAAATTCTATATTCTTGTGTGTTGTTTGTTTATTTTCTATTCATACACAGATTATATATCATGGTATATTATAGGAACCTCATTGGTGGTGATCTTATGATATTATTTATCACACCTCACACAAGAAACCTGGTTCATGTGAAAAATTTTATGCTTCACTTCCAGGTGATGGTTTTCATAGGATATCTATCGGGGGTAGATGGATAGAGATTTGGGAGAATAGTCTGGGGTGGGACTTGGGTTTTATAGTGGAGTCTACTTAGTAAATTTTTCAGGTTACGTTTTTATTTGGTCAGTGTGGTGGGTTTCCCTTGTGATTTTTGTGTTTTTATGTTGACAATGAGTATCATTCCCTTATAGGATGTTGATATTTTATGTTATTTATGGTAGTAAATTCACTATAAATACTTATTCTTACTCTAATGCATATTTTTGTTCAGTTATTTAAATGTTATTTTATGTAATGATACTAAGAGTATAGTATCCCAATGTTTTATTATAGACTCTTAACACTAGTCAGTATCCTCTGGAATACGAGGAGGCATGTCTGAGGATTTATGGTGCTCTGACTATGGTTTCATTAAAGAGATTTTATTCAAGATGTTACAAAATGGTATCAAAATCTTGTTTTGGTTTTCTTACTATTTGGGGACTTGGTAGTTAGAGATAGGGGTGTTTTTTAGATTAGAGGGGACACTGAACTGGTGCATCATGAACACCTTTCCCGATGAAAAAATCAAGTTACCAAGGGTATAGTATTTTTGTTCTTAATTTTCACTATTTTTATTAAGGTGTTTATTAAAGTATTATTCTCTAGGTTGGTCTTCTTAATTATGCTTTTACTATTTTCTTAGGGTGGAAAGAGTGTGTGTGTTTATGTTTCATATCAGGAATGTATGTATATTTTTTTTCCAATTGCATAACCATTGGACTATATAAAAATTATTCTCAAAATGTAGAAGGTTTTGTAAAACTACTAAAAGGTAAAACAAATTGTCCGAGAAAATATGGAGATATGGGTTTAAATTAATTAAAATTTTATCAATAACTTATTCAATGTCTTCCAAAATAACCTATTGTTGTCACATTTATTAACTAATACTAAGATGGTGTTTTTTCTGTTTTGTTGTGATATTTCTATTCTATTCATTCTCTTAATAGAAGATATCCCTATAGTAGGTAGATTTGGGTAGTGGATTCCCTAATAGAATGGTATAGGAATAGTATACTTATGATGTGGCCTATTTTAGTATGGGATGATTTGGTTGATGAGGGACCCTTGAGAGGTTCTTGTTAGAATGTTGAGATTCCATATTATAGATAAATATAGATCTTGTGGTATGGATCATGATGGTTGTGAATTTTGGGTAGTTGGGTATGTGTTGGTTGGAAAGTGATGTGGTTTTTCCTCACTCGTTATAAAGAAAATTGTGTTGGTTGTTTCTCCTTTATATGGGGGAAAGTGAGTGGGTATTCTTATTGTACAAAGTATATATCATGGAATGACCTAGGCTGGGGGAATCATGGGTAGGTTCTTTAGTTGTTAAATAGAACCTCGAGTGATGTGAGATCAAGTGTTTGATTTTGTTTGGGTGTTTCCTCAATTATGTTCGAATAGAAGAATGGTTGATTATTTTTTATGGATGCAATGAAATTATGGGAAGGGGACAGTGAATGAAATATTACCTAAATCCATATGCATATTATTCTTAGATTGATATGGTACTATGAGTGACAGAATGGAAATATGATTTCTATGATACTTTCACCTCTCGATATGCATGAATTCATACATGTAGCCACAAGTTGAGTGGATCTCCCATGTGATCTATCGTTAAGGATATATTTCATAATATGTAATTGATCGAGGGTTATTTATTCATGCATAATATGCATGTAATTTCCAAATCATCATTTAATTATGTGTTATAAATGCATGATTAAATGCAACATCCCAAGGATCATCCTTGTGTCTTACTTATATCACTTTTATATGATGATAGTGGGGCGTACAACATATTGATTCTTGGTTGAACCTACCTACACATGTTTCTCTACTTCTTCCTCCTTTTTGTCTAGAATGATAGCACATCGTGAATGGAAGAATAATCCCATCTGAATGTTAGATGATTTAGCACCTCCCATAGATACACCATGGAGGTGGGATGATTTTTCCAATTATGTGATATTCTTTAAACACATATAGAGATGAATATATAGAATATTCTCCTTGGTGTATGTTGTTTTTTATTTATTGTGTTCTTAATTTATAGTATTTACCATAGGTTTTATATTATTTTTCATGTAGATCCTCAAACAAGGGTATTTAATCACTTTCACTATGTATAATAAGTGTTATCAGACTCTAAAAACAATTTAGTGGTATCAAATTGATCTGTGATTAGGTTTTATAAAACATGAAGTGAAGTGAAGAAGAAAATAAAAAAAACATAGCCTTGTTTTTTAGGGTTTTACAAAAATCTAGAAAATCAGTTTTACCCTTACATAATTAGGTTGCGTAAAGTTAACTGAGGCCTTACACTTATGAAGTAGAGGTGTGTAAGGGTAACCAATGGATTATCCTTATGTGTAGTGGTCTAAATATGGGTCATATCACCTTTCCATTGTATATATTGGTCTATGTAAGGGTCACCACAACTTTACCCTTATGCAAGGCACTGTGTAAGAGTGGTGTGTAAAGGTAATCAATCACCTTACCCTTACATGAGGTGTTGCGTAAGGGTGTTTCGTAAAGGTATTACTAATACAAGAGGTTTTATGTATGGGTCCCTTATGAAATTGTCTCTTTATAAGGGTATTATCCTTATGTGAGCCACTATGAAAAGGTTTTGCCTATACATGGGGGCTTGCATAAAGGTCTTTACCTTATTACCCTTATATGTGGTGGCTAATTATATTTTTATATTTATTTGAAATGTTCATTTAAGTATAAGAGTTTAGTACCCTTACATAGTTTGTGATGTGTAAGGGTTAAGCCTATTTACCCTTTTGTGGATGGTTTGTGTAACATTGGAAGGATGTCACCCTTATGCGGAATAGGGTTCCTACGTAAGGGTAAACAGAAACATATTTTTAAAAAAAATTAAAATTTATAATGATATTAAACATTTATAAAATGATTATAAATCATTTAAAAGGTGTTTTGGGATATTCTAATTTATAAAAAGTTTATAAATTAATTAATTATAAAATTTTTATAATTAATTAAATACATTTTTCTAAAATATTTTATTCCAAAATATTAAATTTTAATATTTGAAATATCTTTTAACATAGTATATAAAAATTCTTATGATATATAAATAATTTTTTTTATTTAGAAATTATAATAAATAAATTATAAAGGGTTATAAATTATTAAATTAGGCCCAAATATAAAATGATTATATTTAAATTATGATTTTTTCATAAATAGTTAGTTTGAATTGTTAAAATTAAAGGGGATTTAATTGGATATTATTTAATCCACATAAATAGTTTTTTGATGTATGATATGATAAAGGTTTAAATAATAAATAATTATATGATATTTAGATTATGTAAAAATTTTACATAATATAAATTAGATAATAAATAGTTTTGTGTATTTAAAATGAAAATTTAATATAATTTTTAATATGAAAGTGTAAATTTTGGAAATAATATAAAGGTTTTATATTAAAAATTTTGGAATATCCATATTTTTATAGCTAAAATTATAAAAGGTTTAATATTTAGTTTTTATTTATGAATTATTCATAAATATTTATCTCATGTTTAAATATTTGAATTTTTCATTTATTTAAAGGTTATTCCCTTCATTATTCATGATTAGTAAAAATTTTAAGAAATTTGAAGGTTGTGTATGATTTAGTTTAAATTTTTAAACTACTTCTAAGATAGATTCTTATAGTACATACTAGGATTGACTCCAAAATGAATTTAGTTTTTCATCTACCTTGACCTTGGTTTGTAATTAAAGTTATTATCTTGAATTTAATTATTGAATACAGATTATACATATTAGGTATTAGAGTTATGATGAATTTGATTCTCTATTGAGTAAATTATCCCTATTTAGACTGACTTGGGATCAAACTACCTACCTACTTGGAGGCTTAATCCTTGTATATGGTGGTGAATGGGGTTATCTATTTGCCTTTATGGTCTTACTCATGTGGATAAATTTGTACTTTTACATGAAATTTTCATGTACCTTATACATATGATGCATCAGGATATGTTTTAATATGTTTTACCTCTATTGTTGGCTGAGTAGCACAAACTTATGGGTTGTGTAAAGAGTTACACATCAATATGGTTAGAACATATTAGTTTGGTGGAGGTAATTAGATTCCAAACTAAACTACTAGAATCATGAATATATAAAATGAAATAACATGAGATAATATGGTGAGATAAGAAACCCATAAAATACTAAGTGTGAGATTCTTTCCAATACGGCACTTATCAACACCTCGATCATCCAATCGGGTAGGTCATGCCAAATCTGGGTTCCCCAAGATTATATTGTGTAAGCTAAACAATGATATGTGGCACTAAAACATCCTTGGGTAAATCATGCCAAAGATGGTTTCCTCTAGATTTTCTTTTGTTATCTTATTCTTGGTACTCTTTTGGGTTACACAAGCTCAAAGACCCTGATAGGATTGGTTTACTAGATAAATAAAGTTGATTTTATCCATATGATGGATTATAAAAAGGTTTTTCCACTCAACTATTCAAGAATAATATATGATATGATTTGGATGATGACCATCATATATAACTATGTGGTGAGATAAATGCCAAAGCAGACTCATTGCTTAGTGAAATATTGTTCTTGGCCTAATGATGGATATGATGGATGTATAAATGGTGTCATTATTTTAGTGTCAGACTATTTAATAAAATCACTTGTTAAATGGTTAATAATACATTATACTCATCTAATAAAATATTTTTGTTGTAGATAATATCATCATTATCATCAAGATAAACATTGTAATTAATCATTTTAATGAGAAACTTAATGTAAGTTAGTCCTAATACTGGTAACTTAAGAAAGTCTCTTAAGAAATATTAGGGATTTAAGAAAAGTTCTTAAGGAAAATTCTATGTGTTAGAAAAGTTCCTTCCCCAGTAACCAAGTGCTGAAGTTGTTCAACAAGTGAATATAGATTCTTATGAAAGTATAGGTTTATTCATCTATAGTTTCAAAGAAATTATATGAAAATTGGCCAAAATATTATCATTCTTCACTTATATACTCAATATGATTGGTTATATAAAAATTTTAAGGAATTTTAGTCTCAAATACTCAATATTATTTCGTACATCAAATGATATTAAATAGAATTGAATATATTAAAATACTTAATAAGACTAATGGTTTTCATAAATACTATTTGATTATATAATTCAATTATAATTTTCTAATAGATTTATTATATCAACTGTATGATTTCAAAAAGTTGTAAAAATGAAGAAAGGTCAAAATATGAGAAATAATTTAAGGCTAGATCTTGATGACTACTTTCAAGTAATTGAAAAAAGTAGTTACTAAATTGATAAATTAAATGCTACAAGTTTTAAAAAACATGTAATAACATGTGTATTTTTATCCCATTTATCTTTTTATAAGAGCATATAGATAATTTTTGTTTAAATGAAATGAAATTGGTTTTTTTACACATGGTTTGTGATTTGTTTAATTCTATAACATTCTTTAAGTGCAGACTAAAAAATATGGATTTTTCTAGATAGGGAATCCATATTATTATCATTTATGTAAATATTCATACAAAATTAATGAATTCAATAAAATTTATGTTATATTCTCAAAGTGTGTATTATAGATGAACTGGGAATATGATTTATGGATTTAGGTACTATATGGAAGGTATGGGTTGGAAAATCTCAAACAGGAAGAATAAAAGTTGGTTTAAAAGTTCAAAAATGTTTCTTAGAGAAGATAATAAAGGTCATTGAAATCTAGGGTTGTTAGGGATGATGATTAATATTTTAATTTGATTGGATTAACCTAGATATACCTGAAAGAGTTTGTGAAACTCCATGGAATATCCATATCAGGTATGGATGTTATAGAAATTGATTCTTCGGTTTTGAAAGGTATATGATACTGAATGTATATTTTACATGTACTATATATATCAAAGAGTTAAAAATAAAAATAATAATTTTTTGAACTTTTAGTTTACATTCATGACACAAAGATTTGCTACATCAAAATTTAAAGGATAGTGTCAAGCTTAGATGAGTCTAATTTAAGATGTGTATCTTCATCTTATTTCTCTTATATAATAATAGAACTTGTTTTATAACAAATAATTTTTATAAAAAGTATAATATTATTAAATTAACATACATGGTTTATGATTCATAAATTTATATAACATTTTTTTAGAAGAATATTTAGATAAAAAAATTCTCTAGGATAAACTTTTTATCCAATATTTTTTAAAATATGTAGAAATGTGTTTCCACCACCAATTGATGGTATATTTTAATAAATTATTCTTTTAAATAAAAAAAATCTAAACACATGGAATACTTTGTATGATATGGAAACAATATTTTATTTTTAAAATATTCCTATTAATAAGAAATAAAGGTCATTTATTAACACAAAAGGGTGTTTTTTTCTTATCAAGATATTCTGAAAACAATATAGTGTCTAAGAGGATAGTGGGAATATTTTTGGACTTAGAGAAGTTCAAAATGAATAAATAAAGTTTATCACTAATATAAAGTTAAATATTTTTCCACTAAATATCCTAAAATTTTTGGAATATGTGATGGTAAAGAAAAATGTAAAGTGTTACATTTAGTTACCATTTAAAAGTATATATCACTATTTCCTAAAGTATTAGACCTTTTTAAGTGTTTTTCACTAAATATCCTAAAACTTTTTAGAATATGTGATGATAAAGAAAAATTTAAAGAGTTGTGTTTAGTTATCATGAAAAATTGAAGATTCTATTTATTGAAGTATTATACCAATAAAAATAAAAATTGAATTACACTTGATATCCTAAAAGAGTTTAGGGTATATCATTAAATATAAATGTAAAGAGTTACATTAGTTTTGGTAACAAAGATTTATCAATTTATCTAAAAATATTTTAGGATGTGGTGGAATATATAAATGTAAAGAGTTACATTATTTATAGAAACAAAGTGATTTTCACTTTAACCTAAAATATTTTAGGATGACCAATAGATAATAATGTAATTGGTTACATTATTTCATGGTAAAATTTTGATGGAATGGGATTACAAGGATGATGATGATTAACTTGGAAATATTTCTATGTAGTTAATATAAATTGACAATGTAACATTTGATGTTGTTAAGTTAAGAAGTTTAAATATGTTCAAAGAGTTGAATGATAAGGAATATGATTCCTAAGTCTCATCATTATTCACACTATCTTATTTTATATATATTTCTCACTAAAGTGTGTAGTGGGAGGATTTTATCATATAGTCACATAGATATGTAACGTTTTCACGTAGAAATATGGCACAAATTACATATGATGTAATGTGTTAACAAAACCTATAAATTGTAGCAAACATAAGGCTGATGTAGTAGTTTATCATATATAATATGAAAAATCGATTCTTATACTGGTTTTGTTAAATATTCTTAAAGAGTTTTAGAATATTAAAAGGTTTCAAGATAATATTCTTAAAGATTTTAAAATGTATCATATTAAAATTCAACCTCTATTTTATCATTCTTCCATTTTGGTTTCATAAATGAGTATATATATATTTCATAAAGTGAAATGATAATGGACCTCTCAAAGTATGACTTTGAGTTTATACCTGACCAATTTTATTCAAGTATTATTATAGGATATGAAGAAATGTTAATGTTAGCGTGAGTATATTTTTTTATAGAGATATGGAATATGCTCATGAGGTAGAAAACAAAGAATAGAATTCTTTATGTGGGTTAGAATACCTTCTAAGTGTACCACAGAGACTATAATACACAAAATTTATTTGGTATACTAGTGGTTCATGCATCATATTTGAGTCCCCACTACCTAAGTTTGGCGATATACCTAGCATTATAACATTTATACTTTGATACCCTACTTACTCAAGTCTATGTGTAATATCCTAGGTAAATAAAGAATATGAAATTTTTATATTTATTAATATTTGTGAATTAAATATTAATTTTACTTTAAAGGTGATGTTCTATTCGATGGAATACCCAACACACAACAATGGGATTCTCTGAAATTTCATGTTGCACACAATGCTGAGTCATACTGAAAAATATATATAACAATATAATATTATTTTAAATGGTAGATAACGCCTAGACGTTGTATTGGAGAGAATGAAAAGAACTAATTACAATATTATTACACATTTTTGTTAAATTATTTTACATTTATCCATTAAAATTTAGAGGATTAAAATGTGAATGAATCCAATTTTAAGCATAAATACTCTAATATTCTTTAAAAGGTCGATTTACTGCCTTTTGATGGAGAACCCTTTTCAGATATATTTTTTCTCACTTTTATATTCTATTTTTTACATAATAAAATTCTTTTTTAGAATCAGGACATCAAAATTTACTTTGGATGAAATTTTAGTATTTTTCTGATAAAGTTCATTTTTTTAATGAATAGTGAAAAATACTGCAGTTTAATTCAAAACTCCCTTTTAATATAACTTATTTATATATTTATATTTTTATTTTTATTGGTTTCAAAGTGTAATTATATTATATTTTTACCAATTAATCCAATATTGGTCATTTGAAGTAATTTCACTCTGAAATTGGACAAAAAGAAGTGTCAATTGTTTGATAGTTATTATTTCTTAAAAACACACTTTTTGGTTTTTACAATGAAAATTAATTTTAAATTAATTAATGAAACATATATGTTTTTAATTTGATAAAATATATATCATTTTTGAAATTGGAATATCAAAATTATCTTTGGGTGATTTTTTGGAATTTTTTAAAAACGTTAAATTTTTTATGAATAGTGAAAACATTGTATAGTAGTTAAAAAACCAACTTTTTCATTTAAATGAAATTTTACTACTTCTATGGATTGAATTTAAAAAATATGACATACATGGTTTTTATCAGTAATTAAAATGTGGTTCTATAAGATGAAAATAATTTTTGGTGAATAGTGACTGCTGATTTTTATTTACCGCGGTTAAAGGTAAATTGGGTAATTCAAGCTAAAAATAATATTATAATAATATAAAATTACCATAAAACTTGTCATAACCTTATTCAATGAGTAATGGCCGACCAAGAAAATCCTTGGGTGAGACTTTTGGCCTTATAAAGCCACTTGGGTAAGATAATGATATTTATAACTTTTTATTTAAAGTAAAAACTAAAAATATCATAAACATGAATCTTTTTACTGCGACAATTTTTATATGGGGTGATATAAGTGATATTTTATAGTATAAGTAGTCATTAGAATGAAAAAAATCCTACATCATTAAATTTTATTTATAATTTTTAGACATCAAATAAATAAATTTATTTAAGACACAATAATGATGTAATTATTACCTATTTATTGAATGTTTTAAATAAATGAGATTATAAATATTAAAATATATTTATTTTGAAACTTTTTATGCCATCCACGAATTTTATAGAAAATTATGACTTTTTATCTTTGAATTAATGAAGTTTTTTTGAAAGAATCAAGTTGTTTTGGATTTTTAAAAAATTCATTATATGAATAGTTTATAAATTGACATAAATGTGTTTTTAAATCAATTAATATTTTATTAAATGATAAAATAGTCCTAAAAAACTAAGATTCGGACAACTAACATATATGATGTCAAAAATATCATTAATGATCCATTTTGGGTCACTTTGAATTTTATATTAAATATATTAACCATATAGTATGGATATATAAGAGGACATGGTAAAAGTTAAATAAGTTAACAAATTGTTAAATAAAATATAAGGATTAAAAAATATCCAAATCCTTTCCAGTTATTATTGGATGATTTTATTTAGACTTATATTCACCTAATAATTGAATTAAATATGTTTTGTACCTTTTGAAATCAAAAATCATTTTATAAAAAAATAATACTTTCAAACATTCTTAAAGAGCTCCTCCTTCCCCTTATAAAAAGTCATCACCTCTAACCCTTACTCACACCTCTCAATCCCCATTGGCTCATCTGAAATCTGCCCAAATAATCTCCCAACATTCCTCTCTTACACCTATAAGAATTACTTTGGGCATAAGGCAATTCAATAAATACTTTTGGTTCAAACCAAAGGGAGTTACCTGATTTAAAGATAATGTCCTCTCTTAAGTTATTTTCTTTTATTTTCCTTATCCAACCCCCTAAAATATCTTTATTACATTTTTTATAAAAACACCAGTATATTAAATATACTAGGATGCTATTATAAGAAGTATTTGAACTACACTCACACACACCTCTATTTAATGGATATGAACATATTGTTTCTGTGGATGGCGAACTACTGCCTCACGAAACGATGATTGTTCATTTATCTTCTACCACCTCTCATGGTGGCCATTATGATGGAAATGTATTTATATATGATATATATTATATTTATATCCTCTCTATGATTCTTTAATTTTTATTTAAAGCATGCCTTTATGTTTTTCATGTTGTGTAATTATGATAATTTCATTTGAGGAAGTGCAGAATACCGCCCCCTCAAAGTGATATGACTCATTCATGTCATACATGGAACATATAAAGGATGAAATTAACGAACTTATATAACCTATATAACATGGATATTATAATTTATTTATAATATACATATGTATCATTTAATTTTTCATTCTTTTATTATGACAAAGAAATGAAAGAGGGGTTCAGGTGTACGTACGACCTACTGTCTCCATGAATGATGCATTTCATTTCTCATCTCCAAATACTATGGATTATTATATATATATATATGAAATTTATGTGTTATTAAATCATAAATATCATTATTTATATGATTTTCTTATAACTACATGGCTAATTCTCATAATAACAAATTCATTTTTGACTCAAATTTTAAACACCAATGAAACGTCTGATATGAACTACAATAATTAAATAACTATTATAACATTGTAATAAGTGATATAAGAGTAATAATAAACTTGAAAAAGGTTTTGAATAAAGTAAAAAATAACTTAAGTTTATTATTCAAGAAATTAAAGAACAAGCGAGTCAAGTCAGACACGAGGTAAGGGACTTCGTCTCAATCTTCTTTCATTGAGGCAAGTTTTGATAATATACACCTCCTTCTTTTACACGGTGTTTAATAAACCCCTTTGGCTTTTACTTTCATTCAAATGGAATCTTTTTTCTATGTATCATTTTAATAAATGAAAAAGGTAATGTTTGTTTTTACCCCATTGTAGCCACAATGACTTCTGTCATCGTCACTGTTATCTGATATTTGGATTACTCTATAAGTATTAATGTTTAGAAAAACCCCTTATTTACATTTTTATGTATTTTGGTATTGAAAATGGTTTTTTGAAATGTATTGAGTATTTTAATATCTTGAAATGATTTCTTATAATTTCAAATGAAATGATATTAGTGAAATGTTGATATTTTCAATATTTTATGTGTTATGGTTATATAATGGTACTTGGACATTTGAAGGGTGGTTATGCAATAAACCAAATGACGGGTGGTGTTGAGATAAACCAAGGACAGGTGGTTACATTATAACCTCTAATGAATTGTGTATGGAAGTCTGGTGTGTGGCTATTCCATTTATTGATATGTGTGGAAGTCGACCGTATGGTTATTCCATTTTAGTATGTTTATGTCCCAAGTTACCTTTATGTGCTATATGTTTCTTTTTATGGGATTTATATTAATCTTTTGGTTACAAAAAATGGTATTCAATGAGCTTATATTAAGTGAAGTTTTTTTGCTACTTCTTTAAGGTGAAAAGTATTACTTTATGATAAATTATTCATGGTTTACATGTAGTTTTGAAAGCTAAAAGTTTTCCTTATTTGTGTATCCCATACAGAGCCTTTTATGCTCATACAAAGTTTTTGAAATGTTTTTTACAGAACATAAAGTGGAATAGGGTCAATGATGGGATCAAGGAAAATTCATGTTGTTTAAAACATATAACTAAACATGTTTTTTATGGAAAAAAAATTGAAACTGAGTATAAGTTTCCACTTGTAATATTCAAGTTGATATGAATAAGTTATGAACAAATTCTCTAAAGATCTAAACCTAAAAAGATCCTCAATATGAATTATTAACTTAATTAAATATTATGTAATGTTTAAGGTCGGGTCCTTTCATTTGGTATCACAGGTCAGTTTAGACACCTTTAGGAGTTAGGATATTGTTAAATTGATATCCATAAATTAATTTATGGTAAGATTCAAATGATATATCATTTACAGATTACTATGTTGCTTCACCTAAGATATTTTTATATTCAGAATGGTTTTTTGTAGAGTAAATAGGACAGTTGTGATGGGAAGGCATACAGAGGGAAATGAACTTCCAAATCAGCATCCTGAGATGTTCAGAATCAGAATTGAATATTTTGTTGCAATGACAGCTCAGTTGACTCAGGTGATAAATGGTAGTTGTGTTTATTAAAGATATTTTGGTGTATTCTAAAATTAAGGGGTAACATGAAATTCATTAAGAGTTGTCTTTCAAACTTTAAGGAAAGTAAATTTTCTGGTAAATTCAACAAGTGTTAGTTTTGGTTGCAGAAAATTTTATTTCCTTGGTCACATTGTTTCAAAAAATGGAATAACTGTTAATCTTGCTAAAACAAAAGTTTTTGAAGAATAGACAAGACCCACAAATATAACAGAGATCCATAGTTTTCTTGGTTTATCAGGTTATTACCGGAGTTTTGTTGATAATTTTTCAGGTTTATCTAGCCCACTAACTAAGTTAACTCAAAAATCTGTTAAGTTTATCTATAGAAAATAATGTGATGATTTTTTTTAGGAATTGAAAAGAGGATTAGTGAATGCTCTAGTTTTGGCACTGCCTTCTAGAGATAGTGAAAATGTTATCTATAGTGATGCTTTGTTGAAAGGACTTGGTTGTGTTCTAATGTAGAATGATCAGGTAATTTCTTATGATTCACGTCATTTGAAACCTCATGAGTTAAATTACCCAACACATGATTTGGAATTAGATGATGTTGTTTTTTATTTAAAAATTTTGAGGCATCATTTGTACAGTGTAAAGTGTGAAATATATATTGATCACAAAAGTTTGAAGTATATATTCACTCAGAAATAATTAAACATGAGATAGAGGATATGGCTATAATTAATCAAGGATTATGATTGCATGATTCATTAACATCTAGGAAAAGAAAAATAAAGTGGTTGTTGCTTTGAATCGAAAGAAAAATACTACATTAACCATGTTACATTTGTAAAAAGATCCTTTGATTAATGATTTGATGAAATTTGGAATAGAAGTTGTTGGTGTAGGAAATACCACAATTTTTTCAGGTGTTAGTGAAATCATCTCTATCAGACAAAATTAAGCAACTGCGGAAGGAAGACAGTGAGTTGCAGAAAAATGTAGAGTTGGTTCAGAAGGGTAAGTTGCATGATTTTAATAATGATAATGATTGTATTTTAAGATTTGTTAAGAGACTATGTGTGCCATGTGATTCACAGTTAAAGAAACAGTTTCTATGTGAATCTCATAGTTCTTTGTTTTTAGTTCATATCGGTAGTACTAAGATGTACAGAGATCTTCGAGAGTATTACTAGTGGGATGGAATGAAAAGAGATATTGCTGACTTTACTGTGAAGTGTTTGACTTATCAAGAGGTTAAAGAAGAATGCTAGCTACTGAAAGGGATACTTCAGCCTTTACCAGTTCTAGAGTGGAAATGAGAAAATATATCCATGGACTTCATTGTGGGATTACCGAAGACATCTTGAGGTAATAATGCAATATGGGTTATTATTGATTGGTTGACTAAATCTTCTCATTTTATTCCTATTTGAGGTACTCTGTCTCTAGATCAACTTTCTCGGTTGTATGTTAAATATATTTTCAGGTTACATGGCATTCCTCTCTCAATTATATCTAATCATGATCCCAAGTTTTCTTCTAACTTTTGGAAAGGCCTTTAGAAGTCATTGGGTACTGAATTAAATTTTAGTACAACTTTTCATTCTTAATTATATGGGTAGTCAGAACATATAATTCAGAATTTGGAAGATATTTTATGTTCTTGTTCAATGGATTACCAGGGAAGTTGAGACCAACATCTTTCTTTGGTTGAGTTTTCTTATAATAACATTTTTCATTCTAGTATATAGATGGCTCCATTTGAGGCATTATATGGAAATCAGTGTCGAACACAAGATTTTTGGGATGATGTAGGTGAAAGAAAGTTGAGGGGACCAGAATTGGTAGAAGAGATGGCAGAAAAATTTCAGTCAATTTAGAAGAACATGTGGACAGCACACAGCAGGAAGAAAATTTATACGAATAACTAGAGGAAGTTTCTTTCTTTTGAGATAGGTGATCATGTCTTTCTCAAAGTTTCTCCATGTAAAAGTGTGATTCATTTTGGTAAGAAGGGAAATATGAGTCCAAGGTTCATTGGATCTTATGAAATATGGGAGAAAGTTGGATCAATTGTGTACAGAGTGGCTTTACCTCCAATTTTATCCCAGGTACACAATGTTTTTCATGTTTCAATGTTGAGAAAGTATATGCCAGATCCATCCCATGTTTTGATTCCAGAGGGAGTTCAATTGGAAGAGAATATTTCTTATAAGGAATAACCAGTCCAGAATCTTAAATGCAGAGAGAAAGTGTTTTAAAATAATTTAATCCATTAGGTAAAGGTTTTATGGAAAAAAACATATGGTTTAAGAAGAAACGTGGGAATCTGAAAATTCTATGAGGGATAAATACCCTCACTTATTTGATAAGTAAATAAAATTGTGAGGACACAATTCTAAAAAGGGGGGAAGGATGTAACATCCCAGGTAAATAAAGAATATAAAATTTTCATATTTATTAATATTTGTGAATTAAATATTAATTTTACTTTAAAGGGGATGATATGTTTAATAGCGTACCTGACACGCAAAAATGGGTTTCTCCGAAATCTCATGTTGCACACAATGCTGAGTCATACTGAAAAAAATATATAATAATATAATATTATTTTAAATGGTAGTTAATGTATAGACATTGTATTGGAGGGAATGAATATAACTAATTAAAATATTATTACACATGTTTGTTAAATATTTTTACATTTATCCAATAAAATTTATGGGCTTAAAATGTGAATGAATCCAATTTTAAGCATAAATACTCTAATATTATTTAAAAGGTTGATTTACCGCCTTTTGATGGAGAACCCTTTTTAATCTAGTTTTTGTCACTTTTATATATTATTATTTACAAAATAAAATTATTCTTTACAATCGGGACATCAAAATTTACTTTGGATGAAATTTTGGTATTTTTCTGATAAAGTTCATTTTTTAATGAATAGTGAAAAATACTGCATTTTAATTCAAAACTACCTTTTAATCTAATTTTTTTATTTATTTATATTATTCTTTTAATTGGTTTTAAAGTTTAATTGGATTATATTTTTACCATTTAATCCAATGTTAGTCATTATAATTAATTTCACTTTGAAATTGCACATAAACAAGTGTTAATCTTTTGATAGTTGTTTTTCTTAAAAACGCGCTTTTTGGTTTTGACAATGGAAATTAATTTCAATTTAATCAATGATGCATCTATGTCTTGAATTTGGTAAAATAGACATCATTTTTGAAATCGTAATATCAAAATTATCTTTGGGTGAATTTTTTTTATTTTTCTGAAAACGTAAAAAAAATATGAATAGTGAAAAACAATGCATAGTAGTTAGAAAACCGAAATTTTCATTTAAATAAAATTTTACAACTTCTATGAATTGAATTTTAAAAATCTGATGTACATGGTTTTCATCAGTAAGTAAAATGTGGTTCAATAAGATGAAAATAATTTTTGGTGAATAGTACGTTTTGATTTTTATTTACCGTGGTTAAAAGTAAATAGGGTAATTTAAGGTAAAAATAATATTATAATAATATAAAATTACCTTAACACTTGTTATAACATTATTTTATGAGTAATTTTCGACCATGAAAATCTTTTTGTGAAACTTTTGGCCTTTTAAAGTCACTCGGATAAAATAATGACATTAATAACTTTTTATTTAAAGTAAAAATAAAAATATCATAAACATGAATTTTTTTACTAAAAAAATAATATGGGGTTATATAAGTGATAATTTCGAGTATAAATAGTAAATAGAAGTATATAAACATTTCCTACGTCATGATCTCTTATTTATAATTTTTAGACATCAAATAAAAAAAATTATTTATGACACAATGATGAGGTAATGATTACCCCATTAATGAATGTTTTAAATAAATGAGATTATAAATATTAAAATATATTTATTTTGAAACTTTTTATGTGATCCACGAATTTTAGAGATAATTATTACTTTTTATCTTTTAATTAATGAAGTTTTTCCAAAGGAATCATGTTTTTTTGGATTTTTAAAAAAATCATGATATGAATAGTTTATAAATTGACATAAATGAGTTTTTAAATCAATTAATATTTTATTAAATGATAAAATAGTCTTAAAAATCTAATATTCGTCCAAATGACATATATGATGTTAAAAATGTCATTAATGATCCATTTTGGGTTTCTTGTCATTTTATAGTAAATATATTAACCATATAGTATGAATATATAAGAGGAAATAGTAAAAGTTAAATAAGTTAACAAAGAGTTAAACAAAAAATGTAAGGATTAAAAAATATCCAAAACCTGTCCAATTCTTATAGGATGATTTTATTTCGACTTATATTTCTTTTATCTTCTAATTAAATATGTTTTGGAACTTTTTAAACCGAAAATGATTTTATAATAAAATAATACTTTCAAACTTTCCTAAAGAGCCCCTCCTCCCCCTTATAAAAATCCATCACCTCTAACCCTTTCTCACACCTCTCAATCCCCTTTGGATCATCCAAACTCTGTCTAAATAAGCTCTCAACATCCCTCTCTTACACCTATAAGCCTTACTTTGGGAAGAAGACAATTCAATGAATCCATTTGGTTCAAACCAAAGGGAGTTACCCGATTTAAAGGTAACGTCTTCTCTCAAGTTCTTTTCTTTTATTTTCCTTATCCAACCCCATAAACTCTTTTAATTCCATTATTTTATAACAACAACAGTATATTCAATATAAAAGGATTTTTTTTATGATAAGGATTCAAAATACACTCACACACACCTCCATTTAATGGATACGAACATACTATTTCTGTGGACAACGAACTACTGCCTCACAAAATGATGATTGTTCATTTATCTCTTACCACCCCTCACGGTGGTCATTATGATGGAATTGTATTTATATATGATATATATTATATTTATATCTTCTCTATACTTTTTTAATTTTTATTTAAATAATACCTTTATGTTTTTCATGTTGTGTAATTATGATAATTTCATTTGAGGAAGTGCGGACTACCACCCTCTCAAAGTGATATGACTCGTTCATGCCATACATGGAACGTATAAAGGATGGAATTAATGAACTTATATATCCTATATAAAATTGATATTATACCGTATTTAAAATAGATATATTTATCATTTTATTTTTCATTCTTTTATTATAACAAAGAAATGAAAGTAGCGTTCAAGTGTACGTACGACCTGCCGTCACCATGAACTATGCATTTAATTTCTCATCTTCAAATACTATGGATTATTATATATATATATGATATTTATGTTTTGTTAAAATCATTAATATCATTCTATAGATTATTTACTTATAACTACATGGTTAATTCTCATAATAACAAGTTCATTTTTTACTCAAGTTCTGAACATTGATGAAATGTCTAATATGAACTACAATAATTAAATAACTATTATAACATGGTAATAAGTGATATAAAAGGAATAATAAACTTTAAAAGATTCTGAATGAAGTAAAAATTAACTTATGTTTATTATTCAGGAAATTAAAGAATGAGAAAGTCTAGTCGGACATGATGTAAGGGACTTTGTCTCAATCTCCTTACATTGAGGCATGTTTTGATAATGTACACCTCATTCTTTTACACAGTGTGTAATAAACCCCTTTGACTTTTAATTTCATTCAAAGGGAATCTTTTTTCTATATATTTTTTTACTAAACGACAAAGGTAATGTTTGTTTTTACCCTATTGTGGCCACAACAACTTTTCTATCATCGTCACCGTTATATGATATTTAGATTCATCTATAAGCCTTAATGTTTTAAAAAAACATATTTCCCTTTTTATGTATTTTGGTATTGAAAATGGTTTTGAAATGGATCAAGTATTTCAATATCTTGAAATGATTTCTTATAATTTCAAATAAAATGTTATTAGTGAAATGTTGATATTTGCAATATTTTATGTGTTATGGTTATATAATGGTACTTGGACATTTTATGGGTGGTTACATGATAAACCAAATGATGGGTGGTGCCATGATGAACCAAGGATGGGTGGTTACATTATAACCTCTAATGCATTGGGTATAGAAGTTGTTCGTATGGCTATTCCATTTAGTGATATGTGTGGAAGTCGACTGTATGGTTATTCCATTTCAGTATATTTATGTCCCAAGTTACCTTTATATGCTATATGTTTCTTTCTATGGGATTTATTGTAATATTTTGGTTACAAAAAGGGTATGCAATGAGCTTATATTTAGTGAAGTTTGTTTGATGCTTCTTTAAGGATAAAATTATTAATTTATGATAATGTATTCATGGTTTACATGTTGTTTTCAAAGCTAACAGTTTTCCTTCTTTGTGTATCCCTTACTAATCCTTTTATGTTCATCCCAAATTTTTGAAATGTTTTTCATAGGACATAAAGAGGAATAGGTTCAAGGATAGGATCATGTAAAACTCATGCTATTTTAAACATGGAACCAAACATGTTTCTTTTTTCTTAGAGTTTTTATTTTATAAAAAATGGAAACTAAGTAGAATTGTCCACTTGTAATATTCAAGTTGATATGTATAAGTAATGATCTAATTATCTAAATCAATAAACCTGAAAATATCCTCAATGTGAATTATTAACGTAATTCAAGATTATGTAATGTTTAAGGTTGGGTCCTTACACTATATATTGACATAGAAAATATGGGGGTGGTTGGTCATGTTACTGATCATGTTGGAATTTGGAGGTTAACCATGATAGGATTTATCCTCTCATGTGATGAGTATGACATTAGGGCCCTAGATTGAGATAAAATATGGGAGTTTGTGAACACACCTAGATATTAAATATATCTATCTAGATGAGGAACATGTGATGAGTTTATCCAAAAAGATGAATGACATGTGATGTATTTTTCAATTGGTTCAGTGTATACTTAGAGATTTAAGAACATACGAGTTGGATATATAAGATTGACATGTTTCATATATTGGGTCACTTGATGTATTAGAAAAAGGGAAAATATGATAATGTACATTTTCATATGAAGTAGACTGATGGACACAAGAATAGTGATATATGTTTTTGATGGATATTATGTGAGATCCCTTTATATCTTGAGTAATATTGACACTTTTCTAGAGGCTTCTCTTTGCTTACATATATGGATCCAAATATTCATATATGTTATTAATTTTGTAAAGTCTCGTGGAATCACACTTTTTGATTGAATGAATGGGGATTGATTTTGACTAGGAGAATGACTTTAAAAGTGTTTTAGAGTTAATACTATAGTACTTTTTATGATTATTCACAAAGTACTTCATTTAATGTGATATAAGGTGAAGTTAATGATATAATTACAAAATAGTTTTGGAATATATCCAAAATTATTTTTGGATATGATTTCACAAGTTATTTTATATGAAAAAATATAAAGTGAAATGGCACAATGTCTTTTAGAATTTAGTGGAAGAGGGATATTTAAGGGAATATGCCCTAAATCCATATACATGTGAGGATTATATAGCTATATAACTATGAGTATAAGAAAGGAAATATGATTTCCATGATACATCCACATCTTGATAGGCATTAATTCATGCATGTAGCCAAAAGTAGAACCACACTCCCATGTGAGCTATCATTAATGATCTATTATATAATATACAACGGATAGAGAGTTCCTTATTCATGTATGAGATGTATGAGATATTTGAAGTAGAATTTATTCATGTGTTATAAATACATGAGTAAATTCAACAGCCCATTTATCATCTTTGTAGATTATTTATATCATTTTTGTGTGATGAAAATGGGGCATTAAGCATGTTACTTCTTGGCCAAACCTCTCTGAACCTATTTATATATTTCTTATTCATTCTTTGTAAATGATATGATATCACATCATAAATGGAATAATAATACCATCAAATTTCAGATGAATCAGTGCAACCCATGGATACTCTATGGAAGTGGGATTTATTTTTCACTTATATGATCTTAATCACATGCATATAGAGATAAAGATATAGTATATACTCCTTGGTGTATAGTACACCATATTTTTTATGTTCTTAATTTCTATTATTTACCACTGGTTTCATATTATATTGTATAGAGATCCTCAGACAATGTTATTTAATCACTTTCCCTGTGTTTAGTAAGTGTTATTAGAATCTATCAAAACCCTTCAGTTAGGTAAAGGTCTTGGCATGTGTTTTGAGTTTGGAAACCAAATTTGATCCTTATAATAGGGAGGGGTTAATTTTTATGGCCTGAGTTATAGAATTAAATGTGAGGAATTGTGGTTTTGAGAATAAAGGTTATGTGATATACTAGTATTGAACATTTTAAATGTCATTGGGATCTTGGATGGTTCATTGAGTTGTGACCATCGAGTGTGTAACTTAGCATTGATAAGTGATTCATGGAGGGCAGTCACTCTGGGAATTCCTTTAATGGGTAGTGTCATGTTGAACTACCCTAGGATAAGTAATGTTATAAAACATTAGGTTCCTTGTAAATGGGATTATAAAGATAGAAATTATATAACAAATTGTTCAATCCTTCCACATAAATATTGTCACGACCCGCCCTCGGGGTCCGTGTCGTGACTACCCCAAGCCCGCCTTCCATAGGCCAGGGGCTGGCGACTAGCACCAAGGCGTAAATCCCGGTAAAAAGGGAAGGCATTGCCTTTGTAAAGTAAACAAACACCACAGAGTAAGCAAGCGGAAAGTAACACTAAGCAAAAACAGAGTACAACTAAAAGTGCAGAAAGTAAAAAGGGGCCGGAAATACAAGCCCAACTGTAAAGTACAACTCGAAAGGGAAAACAGCAACTGAAAAGTAAAGCTGCTACGCCGAGCTGACCACTGGAAATCCCACCTGAAGGGTGGGTACAGATAGCTCCTCTGCTCCTCGGGTCCCGCCGTCTGCTCCGAGTATGTCCCGCCCAGTGGTCTGCCTCTGGGTACCGCCTCGTCGTATAGTCCACCTCCAGGTACCGTCCAGTCCTCGAACACTCGGCCTCTGTCAGTACTGGCCGTCGTCTGCAACCAACACAACGAGGTGCGGGCATAGCCCGTGCAGGGGTGAGTATAACGATACTCAGTAGGGACCCCGAGACCCTCAAGGTCTCACTAAAACCAACAAGGATAACCACAAGAAGATCTCAACAGTTAAACTCTACTTAGGTATATGCCCATACTTATACCTAAGTTATCAAGTAACCCATCTCAGTCATGAGGAAACACAAAGGTCAAAGTCTCAGCTCAAACCAGGATTTTCATTATCGAAACCGTAACTGCTGAAGAGCTCCGTCTCTAGAGTGTACAGTGGTCCTGTCACGACTCCGAGGTACTGCTCACTAACCTAAGACTGCTGAAGTACTCCTCATGTCGAGTACTGCGGGTCTGCTGCCAACTACCGGGCGCTCCGTCCGCTGAGGGTCTGCTGCCAAATACCGGGCGCTACCCAGATAGCCTACTGAGGTACTCCTCCTGTCGAGTACCACGGGTTTTCTGCCAACTACCAGGCGCTCCGTCCGCCGTGGGTCTGCCGCCAAATACTGGGCGCTCCGTCCACTGGGCTAGTCGACTCACTCCAAGTCGAGTCGGTCAAGCAGTCGTCAGGTCTCAGCCGGCTACACGGTCTCCGTACTCTGCATGCTCGTCTCCGGGAGGGTCCGCTCCACGAGCTACTGGTCGATACTCCAAGTATCACAAGGTTCCGCGAAGAAGTGTCTCAAAGGACCGTCTCGTCACAGGGGTCAAAACGCAACAGACGGCGCGTCGATCGGACGCCCGGTCTGTGAGTTATTAGCTTTTTCGTCCCAGGGGCCCGGTTGGTTTCGAGAGCGAAACCAATCCCGGCCGTATCTCAACTGTACCCTGAACTCCCATAGGGTATACTCATAGGGACCGTTACTAAACGTAAACACCAACGCCGCTGACGGTTCGTCAAACGGACGTCCTGTCTGAAAGATATCAGCTTTCCCGTTCCAGGGGCCCGGTTGGATTTCGGGTGCGATCCAACCCGGCCACTACTAACTGTATCCAAAACTCGGGCGAAGGATACCAAAAGTTCCGTATCATAAACAGGAACTCAACGCAACAGACGGTGCGTCGATCGGACGCCTGGTCTGAGAGTTATTGGCATTTTCGTCACCGGGGCCCGGTTGGTTTTTAAGGCAAAACCAACCCGACCATACTCCACCTGCGTCCAAACCTCGGGCGGAGTATGCCAAAAGATCCGTCTCACTAAGAGGAACACAACACAGCTGACGGCACGTCAATCGGACGTCCGTAGCTCAAGATATGAACGTTTCCGCTCCGAAGGCCCGGTTGGTTTCGTGAACGAACCAACCCGGCCGAACTCAAAGTAATCCGAAACCTTGAGTGCGATATACCGAAACGACCGTCTCGATCCAAGGATCGCGTTGCCGCAGACGGTTCGTCATTCGGAGGTCCAAGGCTCAAGTTATGAGGCAAAAACCAATTCTGGTTTGAAACGGGGGGGTCCGGGTCCGGGCCGACCCGGCCCGACCCCCCCCCCCTGGGGCGGCGGCGGCCGGCGGCGGCACGGCGGCCGGCGGCGGCGCGGTGGCCTGGCGGCGCGGCGGCGCGGCGGCGCGGCGGGCCGCGGCAGGCGCCGCACGTGGTCGGCACGCGGGGGGCAAGCCCCCGCTGATTTGGAGCGGCGCGGCACAAAGGCCGCGCCTTTGCAACAAACGGCCCCCACGTGGGGGCCGGTTTTATTAAGCGAACCGGGGGCTGCTGCCCCCCCCCCCCCCCCTTCCATGGAACCGCCCCCCTCATTAAGAGGGGGGTTTTGCTGAACCGTCCGGGGGATTTATTCCCCCGGTTTTCTGTCATCCGGCTGGCCAGCTGGCCGGCCGGTTTTTACCAACGGGACCGGAAATTCCGGTCCCGCCTTCGACTTCCGACGCCGGCGGCCCGGCCGCCGGTCTTCTCTTCCGCCGCGGCCCAGAACCGGCCGCGGTCTCCTCGTCCCGCCGCGGCCCGGATCCGGCCGCGGCGTTCGTCATCCGGCGCGGTGCGACGGCACCGCGCCCCTTTGCCGTGCTTTGATGTTCATTCAACGTGGCGCGACGGCGTCGCGTTCTTGTTGTTTCTTCCATGGTGCGCGCGACGGCATCGCGTAAGTTAAACGTACAATTATCCGCGTGGTGCGGCGGCACCACGCCACCTTGCTTCCGCCCGCAAGAATAAACAAGAACGATGGAGGGGGTTCGGCCGTGTTCATGCGGTCCGGCCCCCCTCACGTTAAAATAATAACACAACTTTAAAGAATCAACATCCTCACGTTAGTCATACGAACCACGAGCAAGAATGAAATAATTAAAATATTAAATCAACAACCCCTACCTCGGGTATAAGGTTCGAGGATTGACTACGTTCCGCGGAAGACGACGTCGCGGAGGTCGGGCGTCGCGGTAGCCGTTCGTCAAATCCGATGACGAAGGGATGCGTTCGAAGAGACACGTCGTTGGCGAAACTTGTACGCCGACGAAGGTTGTCCGAGGAAGAAGCGGTGTTCTCTTTCGTTGACACGGGAGACGAAGAAGAGCGGAGCGGAGTTCTTCGTCGGAAATTGAGTGTTCTTCGTCAAGACTTGAGGAAAGTCAAATAATAAAGAAAACAACGAACTCAAGAACCCCTACCTCGATAGTCGCACGTTGACGTAGTCGTGGAATATCGGTGTCGATTCCTTTGACGTCGGAGGAAGAGTCGTTGTCGAAGGCGTTCGTCGCGGAAAACCGTCGCGGAAGAGATGATGCGGAAAAAAAGCACGTCGCGTCGCGGATACGGCGTCGCGGATGGATCGTGTTCTTCGGCGGAGAAGTTCTTTGTTGAAGAACGACGTTCTTCGCGTTCTTCGTTGAGTTTGAAGAAGAAGAAGAGGCTCTCCAAAAGCTCTCAAGGAGACAAACAAACAACCCAAAATAAAATAAGACAACTTCTTATTTTATTATTACAATACACATTAGAATTTCAAAAGTTTGAAATTCAAAAAGGTTAAACTCCCATAATTAAAATAAGTAACTCAAGTTGACAACATTAAATGAAATGAGTTAAAGGGGAGGTTTTGAGAGAATTTGAGGAGTTGGGGTTCGTGTGGACCCCACCTCACTTAATCCTCCCAAGGGAGGTTAAGTGGATGTGGGTCCCACTCCCAACTCCCTTTGGTAGGACTTAACTAGTTAAAAATAAAATTTGTTCCTCACAAATTTTATTTATCTTAAACTAAAAACCCAAAAAACTAACTTTCAACCCGCAACAAACGCAACTCCCGAAAAGGACTCTTTAAGCGAATATCGGCGCTGCGAGTTCATCGGTGCCCTCAGATTTCAATTCCGAGCACCGGATCAAAAGTTAGGAATTCCCGCTCGTTCGTTCACTGAACGTACCCGAGCCAAACTTCGGAAATTAATTCCGAGCACTCCGGGCCTCGGAATCAGGTGCCGTCTGAAACCGCGCTCTTGTAAAATTCTAAAGAAAATTAAGAAAAAATTTTCCTTGAATTTTACGGGTCTTTACATTACTCCCACCTCAGGGATTTACGTCCCCGTAAAGCTACATCAAAAACTAGGGAAACAAATGAGGGTACTGAGCACGCATCTGAGCCTCCCGCTCCCATGTGCTCTCCTGGAGATTCCCGTGCTGCCATCTGATGTGCACGAGAGGAATCGATCGCCCACGCAGGACCCGCTCCTGTCGATCCTCTATCTCCACCGGGACCTCCGTAAAAGTCGCCCCATCGTCAACGTCAAGCTCCCCATGATCAATGATGTGCGTCGGGTCGTGCACGTATCTCCTCAGCTGAGATACGTGGAAGACGTCGTGCACCCGGTGCAACTGAGGTGGTAGAGCCAGGCGATAAGCCACCTCACCAACCCTGCTGAGGACCTGGAAGGGTCCGATGAAGCGCGGAGATAACTTGTCGCCTCGGCCAAATCTCCGAATACCACGTCGAGGTGAGACCCGCAAGAAGACGTGGTCACCAACCTCGAACTCTAGTGGCCTCCGCCTCCTGTCAGCGTATGACTTCTGCCGGCTCTGTGTTGTCCTCATCCGCTCCTGGATGACATGGACCTCATCTGACGTGGCCCGGACCATTTCTGGTCCCACAAGAGCTGCAAGATTTCTTCTTTGCCGATAAGAGAAACCTGGTCTCATCCCCTGGATGAACCACATTCTTTGCCTAAAACAGTCAATCCTAACATGGATGATACTAATCCATACCAAGGATGACGTCGTAAGTCCTCGACGCTACTACTAAGAGATCCAACCGTTACTCTCGCCTCCAAGGGTTGAGTCACACTGTCGGCATCAGTGTGTGGTAACTGGTCTCCTCCAGTAGATGTCTCACAAGTGAGGGTCAAGTCAACAGTCAACTGGAACCTCTTAGTAACATCACAAAAGAGGACAGGAATGAAAACATCACAAAGGATGCATCTTTTATTATTGCAGCTCATAATACAAGACGCTACACAAAAGCAACATCAACATGGAACTAGAAGTACAAAAGACGTATCCACTAGTTCCTCCCCTGTCCACCTGCTCCCAGAGCTCCATGATCGTAAGCTTCAGCTGCCTGAAGCTGTGCTCTCGCATGTTCACCTACTCCCTGTGGTCGGGGTGGACCTCCTGGTGGTGGTGGTGGCAGAGCCTCAAAGCGTCGTCCACCACCTGCTGCTCGGCCAGCTCCTCTGCCTCGTCCGCCTCCCCCCTGCGGACCGCCACGGTCGAACCTCTGCCTCTGCCTAGGTGGTTCCTCAACCGTCTACTGCTCCTCCGCATGGCGGGTCGGGCAGTCACGAGCCATGTGGCCTTGCCCGCCGCATGCAAAGCACTGTCTTCCACTCAAAAGACTGACTCCGCACTGTGTGCCCTGCACTGCTGAGCCAGTGCCCTGAGGTCGTCTGCCTGAAGGTCTGGTCTGTCTGGACCCCTGAGTCATCTGTCGGCTACCTGCTACCGATGACTCTGCTACGTGCCGCCCTGCGGTGGGTCGCTGCGCTGGTGAAGACTCAGCAAGGAAGCTCTCAATCAGAAGGGCCCGCTCCAGTACTCCTGTCTGAGTCGGTAAGCTGAGGGAGATCAGCGATGCCCTGATCTCGTGTCTCGAACCCTGCTCGAAGGTCCGGGCCCGGAAGAATGGGTCCCGTACCATGTCGGTCGAGTAGCGCGAGAGATCGGTAAATCTCGCCGAGTACTGAGCGACCGTCATGCTGCCCTGCCGCAGCTGTAGAAGCTCCTGGATGCGCACCGCACGGAGGGTGGCTGGGATGAACTCCGAGCGGAAGAGGCTCTCAAAGTCCGTCCAAAGAAGAGATGCCTCATCGTGCACCTGGAGCATCAAGCTCCACCATCGTCCTGCTGTTGCGTGTAGTAGGCTCGCAGCGAGGATCACCATGAGGTCTGCTGGTGTCCTCACTAGCCTAAACACTCGTACCACTGCCTCCAGCCAGTCCTCTGCTGCCTGGGGATCCGTCTCCCCGCGAAACCTGGGTGGTCGCTGGCGCTGAAACTCATGCAATGCGCTGAGGAGACGTGCATCGTCAGCGGCTGGTGCTGGAAGCATCGGGGGCTCGGCGGGTAGAGCTACCGCCGGTGCCACTGCTGACAAAGGGCCCTGCACCGAGGCCTCGTCGCTCGGTGGGCTGTCGTCACGCTCAACTCTCGGAACCCTAGCTGGCTGCCGTCGTGGGGCCATCCTGAAAGAAACAACGTAACACGATCAAACGATTATACCTGGTGAGCTGACCTGGTTTGAGCTGTTTTAAGGGGAAAAACCTTTGAAAACACACACGCAATCAGTGTTTTCGTGCACAAAGTCGGAAATCAGTTGTCAGGGTCCTGGTGTATGGATACGTCGGCCGCCCGCACCAACACTGGACTCCCTGAACTGAAAACCACACTCGGTACCCTTAACACTATTGCCTCACAGAAAGAAAGATCAGAGTCTGCGGTAGAACCGACCACCTCTGATACCAATTTGTCACGACCCGCCCTCGGGGTCCGTTCCGTGACTACCCCAAGCCCGCCTTCCATAGGCCAGGGGCTGGCGACTAGCACCAAGGCGTAAATCCCGGTAAAAAGGGAAGGCATTGCCTTTGTAAAGTAAACAAACACCACAGAGTAAGCAAGCGGAAAGTAACACTAAGCAAAAAACAGAGTACAACTAAAAGTGCGGAAAGTAAAAAGGGGCCGGAAATACAAGCCCAACTGTAAAGTACAACTCGAAAGGGAAAACAGCAACTGAAAAGTAAAGCTGCTACGCCGAGCTGACCACTGGAAATCCCACCTGAAGGGTGGGTACAGATAGCTCCTCTGCTCCTCGGGTCCCGCCGTCTGCTCCGAGTATGTCCCG
Source organism: Viscum album (assembly GCA_963277665.1). NCBI lineage: Eukaryota > Viridiplantae > Streptophyta > Magnoliopsida > Santalales > Viscaceae > Viscum > Viscum album. The sequence continues at coordinate 267,465,843 of OY728142.1, read as the reverse complement.
CCCAGTGGTCTGCCTCTGGGTACCGCCTCGTCGTATAGTCCACCTCCAGGTACCGTCCAGTCCTCGAACACTCGGCCTCTGTCAGTACTGGCCGTCGTCTGCAACCAACACAACGAGGTGCGGGCATAGCCCGTGCAGGGGTGAGTATAACGATACTCAGTAGGGACCCCGAGACCCTCAAGGTCTCACTAAAACCAACAAGGATAACCACAAGAAGATCTCAACAGTTAAACTCTACTTAGGTATATGCTCATACTTATACCTAAGTTATCAAGTAACCCATATCAGTCATGAGGAAACACAAAGGTCAAAGTCTCAGCTCAAACCAGGATTTTCATTATCGAAACCGTAACTGCTGAAGAGCTCCGTCTCTAGAGTGTACAGTGGTCCTGTCACGACTCCGAGGTACTGCTCACTAACCTAAGACTGCTGAAGTACTCCTCCTGTCGAGTACTGCGGGTCTGCTGCCAACTACCGGGCGCTCCGTCCGCTGAGGGTCTGCTGCCAAATACCGGGCGCTACCCAGATAGCCTACTGAGGTACTCCTCCTGTCGAGTACTGCGGGTTTGCTGCCAACTACCAGGCGCTCCGTCCACCGTGGGTCTGCCGCCAAATACCGGGTGCTCCGTCCACTGGGCTAGTCGACTCACTCCAAGTCGAGTCGGTCAAGCAGTCGTCAGGTCTCAGCCGGCTACACGGTCTCCGTACTCTGCACGCTCGTCTCCGGGAGGGTCCGATCCACGAGCTACTGGTCGATACTCCAAGTATCACAAGGTTCCGCGAAGAAGTGTCTCAAAGTACCGTCTCGTCACAGGGGTCAAAACGCAACAGACGGCGCGTCGATCGGACGCCCGGTCTGTGAGTTATTAGCTTTTTCGTCCCAGGGGCCCGGTTGGTTTCGAGAGCGAAACCAATCCCGGCCGTATCTCAACTGTACCCCGAACTCCCATAGGGTATACTCATAGGGACCGTTACTAAACGTAAACACCAACGCCGCTGACGGTTCGTCAAACGGACGTCCTGTCTGAAAGATATCAGCTTTCCCGTTCCAGGGGCCCGGTTGGATTTCGGGTGCGATCCAACCCGGCCACTACTAACTGTATCCAAAACTCGGGCGAAGGATACCAAAAGTTCCGTATCGTAAACAGGAACTCAACGCAACAGACGGTGCGTCGATCGGACGCCTGGTCTGAGAGTTATTGGCATTTTCGTCACCGGGGCCCGGTTGGTTTTTAAGGCAAAACCAACCCGACCGTACTCCACCTGCGTCCAAACCTCGGGCGGAGTATGCCAAAAGATCCGTCTCACTAAGAGGAACACAACACAGCTGACGGCACGTCAATCGGACGTCCGTAGCTCAAGATATGAACGTTTCCGCTCCGAAGGCCCGGTTGGTTTCGTGAACGAACCAACTCGGCCGAACTCAAAGTAATCCGAAACCTTGAGTGAGATATACCGAAACGACCGTCTCGATCCAAGGATCGCGTTGCCGCAGACGGTTTGTCATTCGGAGGTCCGAGGCTCAAGTTATGAGCCAAAAACCAATTCTGGTTCGAAACGGGGGGGTCCGGGTCCGGGCCGACCCGGCCCGACCCCCCCCCCCCCCCCCTGGGGCGGCGGCGCGGCGGGCCGCGGCAGGCGCCGCACGTGGTCGGCACGCGGGGGGCAAGCCCCCGCTGATTTGGAGCGGCGCGGCACAAAGGCCGCGCCTTTGCAACAAACGGCCCCCACGTGGGGGCCGGTTTTATTAAGCGAACCGGGGGGCTGCTGCCCCCCCCCCCCCCCTTCCATGGAACCGCCCCCCTCATTAAGAGGGGGGTTTTGCTGAACCGTCCGGGGGATTTATTCCCCCGGTTTTCTGTCATCCGGCAGGCCAGCTGGCCGGCCGGTTTTTACCAACGGGACCGGAAATTCCGGTCCCGCCTTCGACTTCCGACGCCGGCGGCCCGGCCGCCGGTCTTCTCTTCCGTCGCGGCCCGGAACCGGCAGCGGTCTCCTCGTCCCGCCGCGGCCCGGAACCGGCCGCGGCGTTCGTCATCCGGCGCGGTGCGACGGCACCGCGCCCCTTTGCCGTGCTTTGATGTTCATTCAACGTGGCGCGACGGCGTCGCGTTCTTGTTGTTTCTTCCATGGTGCGCGCGACGGCATCGCGTAAGTTAAACGTACAATTATCCGCGTGGTGCGACGGCACCACGCCACCTTGCTTCCGCCCGCAAGAATAAACAAGAACGATGGAGGGGGTTCGGCCGTGTTCATGCGGTCCGGCCCCCCTCACGTTAAAATAATAACACAACTTTAAAGAATCAACATCCTCACGTTAGTCATACGAACCACGAGCAAGAATGAAATAATTAAAATATTAAATCAACAACCCCTACCTCGGGTATAAGGTTTGAGGATTGACTACGTTCCGCGGAAGACGACGTCGCGGAGGTCGGGCGTCGCGGTAGCCGTTCGTCAAATCCGATGACGAAGGGATGCGTTCGAAGAGACACGTCGTTGGCGAAACTTGTACGCCGACGAAGGTTGTCCGAGGAAGAAGCGGTGTTCTCTTTCGTTGACACGGGAGACGAAGAAGAGCGGAGCGGCGTTCTTCGTCGGAAATTGAGTGTTCTTCGTCAAGACTTGAGGAAAGTCAAATAATAGAGAAAACAACGAACTCAAGAACCCCTACCTCGATAGTCGCACGTTGACGTAGTCGTGGAATATCGGTGTCGATTCCTTTGACGTCGGAGGAAGAGTCGTTGTCGAAGGCGTTCGTCGCGGAAAACCGTCGCGGAAGAGATGACGCGGAAAAAAAAGCACGTCGCGTCGCGGATACGGCGTCGCGGATGGATCGTGTTCTTCGGCGGAGAAGTTCTTCGTTGAAGAACGACGTTCTTCGCGTTCTTCGTTGAGTTTGAAGAAGAAGAAGAGGCTCTCCAAAAGCTCTCAAGGAGACAAACAAACAACCCAAAATAAAATAAGACAACTTCTTATTTTATTATTACAATACACATTAGAATTTCAAAAGTTTGAAATTCAAAAAGGTTAAACTCCCATAATTAAAATAAGTAACTCAAGTTGACAACATTAAATGAAATGAGTTAAAGGGGAGGTTTTGAGAGAATTTGAGGAGTTGGGGTTCGTGTGGACCCCACCTCACTTAATCCTCCCAAGGGAGGTTAAGTGGATGTGGGTCCCACTCCCAACTCCCTTTGGTAGGACTTAACTAGTTAAAAATAAAATTTGTTCCTCACAAATTTTATTTATCTTAAACTAAAAACCCAAAAAACTAACTTTCAACCCGCAACAAACGCAACTCCCGAAAAGGACTCTTTAAGCGAATATCAGCGCTGCGAGTTCATCGGTGCCCTCGGATTTCAATTCCGAGCACCGGATCAAAAGTTAGGAATTCCCGCTCGTTCGTTCACTGAACGTACCCGAGCCAAACTTCGGAAATTAATTCCGAGCACTCCGGGCCTCGGAATCAGGTGCCGTCTGAAACCGCGCTCTTGTAAAATTCTAAAGAAAATTAAGAAAAAATTTTCCTTGAATTTTACGGGTCTTTACAAATATGACCAAGTTATAATTCCTCACATTCATACAGGAAGAATATTACCAAATGAATTTAAATTTTTAATTATTGTATCATTTAGATTTTGATCCGGGGTTCGAGAGAGAATTTTCAAGGTTTGGAAAACTAAATCAAGTGATTTTACAAGTGGAAGGAGTCTCAGATAGTGGCGGGATGCAATGGGAAACACCAAAGGAGGACCAAGTGGTCATGGTTGTAGTTTGTATCCATCAACTAGACACCAGCATTCCATTATCTCATCGATGGATTGGATAGTATCCTGGCAGCCCAGTTGGGTGAATCGGCTAGCCAGTGGCCTTGTATGGGCTAGTTGGTGGTAATTAAGGTGATAAAATGACTCTTTTTCCTAGTAAATATTTTTTAGGTGGAATCATTTATTCTCTATTTTGTTTCCTTAATACATCCAGAGGTTCTCCCCCATTGTTATCCCCTTATAACCCCTTCAAGGGGGTTGTATTGAGTGTGATTTTTTGTGAATTAAGGAACGTATCAATCTCTATTGTTCTCTACCTTCACTATACTTAACTCATATTTAATTTGGGTTTATGGGATTAAGTATTTGGTTCCAATTCCACTGGTTCATATTATAATTAGTTGATTACCTTGAGGATTCTTCACTTCTAAGTGATATGATGACTCAAGACCATGTATGAGTGTTATTGTTCATCAAATTGTTTGAGGTATGTGATGTTTCCTAAGTTATTATGTTTTTTCATAAAATTTAAATTAATTTAATGATGTAATTAGAAATATTGGTTATGTAATTTATTGCAGTTCATGTTAAGGGTATGGAATGGACCTCTAGTGGTTAGTTGGTCTAGATTCTGACAACATGATGAGATTCAGTGAGTGGTTTAGCAGTTATGGTTCATTGAGAAAAGTTGGAATTAAAATTTTTTGTTTAAATTAATTAATTATAACTTTATTATGATTGTTTTTTGGACTCGTAGAATGAGAAAATTTCTTAGTTGATGTTCTATTCTTGGTTGAGGTTGAATGGGCTTTTGTAGCAACCGATATCCTTTGGAAAATAATGCTAAAAGCTTCAAAAGAGGTAAGTGGTTATTAGTACTTTCCCTATGGGTTAAATAAATTTATTTATATTATTTATGATGTAATGTATCTTTAATAAGGGAATTGACCTATCTAATACAATCATTAAATTATTAAGTTAATTTAAAAAATAATAATTACAATGTTTTTTTCCTGTGACATTTAGACCCTGAGGGTTGGACTGGGTGAGAGTAACCTTATGGCCTTAGTCAAGTATCACTAGAGACCTCTATGTAAAGGTTAGGGATTTAATGTGATTATAGAGTAGGGAAGTGACCATGTGGACAATTGAGATGTTGTGAGTATTTCGTCCTAGAGGGGAGGTGATGGGGTGGGAGATTCTTTCTCTTGGTATGTGTTAAGTCTTTGTAGATATACTTAAGGTGGATTACAGATGGGTTGGGTGAGTGGATTGACCCAAATTAACCTATAATTTGAGGTGGTCCATGATCTATTTATTTTGTTTTTTTTTATTATAGGACTTATCCGTTGAGGCCCATGAGGTCATTCCTTTTCCATGAATCTACTGAGGAGTGCGACATCCCCCATCTGACAGGTGATGGCCAAGTGACTTGTTGCAGCTTGGGGACTCCTAATAGGGTACCTATTTTATGAAGTAACCTAGGGAACCCCATTGGGTACCCAAGTTACCTACCAAACCTGATAAAGTGTTTTTTATTGGGTAGAGAGAGTGGAGGGTGTCACCTAGAACCCATACTGAATGTGTGAGCCCAAGGGGTCATGGAAAATGTCATAGAAGTGAGAATTATAAAAAACCTTAATATGTTTTTACATTATTATTGGGTTATGGTATTTTATTTCTCTAGATTAATGGGAATTATCCATAAGGCCTAATATTATTTTGATTTCCCAGGATGACTAGGAATCACTTGTTCAGTTGAATGAGACCCTATGATTCCTGGTATGTTTAGGATCCAATCTAACAATATATTGGGGGTGAATTATTATCTCATCTAGCATCCATTGATCTTTTTTATATGATATTGTATTCCTAGTGGTGTTACCTAGGATCCAATATCATAGCATGTGTGTTCATGTAAATAGGAATTCTCAGGATGGAAAGGATTCCTCTAATATTATGATACCATTATGAATGTCTGGGTGTCAGGATTCAAATGGATATACTAGTATACTATTATAAATTCCCATGATGATTAGGATTTAAATATATTTATGTGGTGTAGGGTGGGAATTTATCTATGAGAATGGATGTTGGACATCCTAAGGGAGACTATTGGATTCCCTCAATTGATACCTAGGATACCCCCTAGGATCGGGTGGACACACCAGTGATGGTTTTACCAAGGAGCAACAAGATATAGGATGCCTAGGATATTGATTGTGGGATCCAATGAGGGTATTCCCTTTGATTTATTGGGTCTCCTAGGAATTATTCATTCTTGGATGTATAGGATTCCCTATGGCCTCCCCCTCCTAGGAATTAGACATTGTCCTGACATTGTGAACGCCCAGTTATTACTGTGGGGTAATTTTTGAGGGCTTGAGGATGAGGGATGCCTGAAGATGACCTAGGGTATGCTACTAATCATGATGGATTCATGATCATTTCATCCCTAGTGAAGGGATATAGTCTCCCCTAAGGTGATTCTCATTCTTAGAGACACTCTAGAATAGTTCAAGATAGGTATAATCGATCTAGGTCATGGACCTAAGGACCAATGGTGGTTGTTGTCCTTGCACTGGTTTATAGGTATAAACCCTTGGGAAATTGGGTTAATGGTTGGAACAGTAATTGTGACATTATTAGATACATTCATTCATCTAGTAAAAGCAGGTACTCTTGGTAGTTTTTTAATTTATTTATAGCAGTTTTTTATTTTATTAGAGAATGTCACGTATATATATCACTACATTAGGAATATAGTACGGGACTCCATTGGTGGTTCCCTACTACATTAAGTACTAGATCCCTGCTAGGTACACCATTACACTAGGGTAATAAAGAAAATTTCACTTGGTTATAGGTTCATATTGGGGTGAGTCACATGCCTAGTGAGTGTTTGGTGTGGTTGGGCTTGGGTATCCTTTTATAAGAGATGCCTCTAGGTAGAAAGTTGTTGTAAGAGCCCATGTTTTGGGGTGGGCAGTTTTTGCAAGTGTTTTTGAATTTTTGGAAATTACTAGATTAGATGAATTCAAAACCAAGATTTAGAATGGATTTCTAAAGAGTTTTAACTTTTAAATTGATGTTATCCAGCTTGGGTAAAGGCTCGATGAGTTTCTTGGGTACTTCGATGGGTTTAGGGATCATCATACCAGGAAATGTAGGTTTTTAAAGGACTTGTAGAGGGTGCACGGTCGGTGCATAGTCTATCAAACCATGTGTCCTACTATAGGAAATTGTGTGGATTATTTTTGGTGGGAAAATATTATTGAATGCTCTATACATGGTTAGTCTAACCGTGTGGGATAGACCATGTGAGGTGATTTTCTAAGATAGGGGGTGCACGGTTGGTGCACGGTTTGCCAAACCATGTGGGTCAAACCATGTGGATGGGTCTATTTAAATAATTAAATTAAATTAAATTAAAAATTCACTCCCTCACACTCTCTCTCACCTAACCCATGAGTCACCCCAACATGGGGGTTCCCCCTTCAATGCATGATGGTGCCCATCGAGCTCATTTCCTCTGATCTTCAATTATGGCCATATTTCTCTGATTTCTCAGAATGATCCTTCATGGTAAGACATATACTCCCTTATACTCTTTGTTTTCAACATTTTTTAGCCTCTCCACCACCATATAGAGTTTGGATGAATCCTTAAGTTTGGTTTTTAATTTGATTTTTGGTATTCATTGGGTTCTAAGTTGTGCAAAGGGCCTCTCAGAGCCCGTTGTTATGTGTTCTAGAAACCTCCACTGAAGGTGAGGGGGTTCAAAAAAATTCAGTCCAGTGCCATCAATTTTAGGTAATGATGTATACCACTAATTTGTTTCAAACCCTCTATTTAGGGTTTAATTTGGTTTATGAGACCTAAGGAAATTTATGTAGGGAGTTTTGATCAATTCTAGGGGCGCACATGCATTTGTTTCCCAATAATGAACATATATATATATATACATATATATCTTCTGTGTGTGGGTTCCCTCATGGAATAGGGAACACGTACATTGGTTTAGGATATATATATATATATATATATATATATATATATATATGGAAGTGTGTGCGGGCGAGTGGGAAGCTTCTTGAGTTAGAAATCTTTGGTTCATGCCATCCATTGAGGTAGGGTCCCTAACCTTACCCCTTTATATTGAAAATGCATTATTTTTTTATAAAATTATTCTTTATTAATTTGAACATAAATTCTGGAATGAACTGCCTATTTTGTATTTAATGATTCTTTAGAATACAAAATCATGATTTTCTAATAAAAACCCTCAATTGAGGTGCACTGTCTTCAAGATAAAAATGTAGTGAATAGACTATTGTGGTTTGCTTATTTTGGGGAGGTATTGCCTCCTTTTCATGATGAATCACTTGATTTAAAAAGTTATAGTGAGCTATAAAGTTAGATATGCATGGGTGAATACATGTGTCATGCTTGAGGGTAATTTGTTAATTGAGTAGGAATACTCAATATGTTGTCTTTGTTTTTTTAAAGTATTAATTAAACAATGATGGATAAAAGAGTGGGTAAACTTGTAAGATGTATTTAAATATGAAATTTCAACTTGAGAGCGAATGATAATTGGTTGAATTAGGTGATAAATGGTAAATAGTGATATATGGGTGGGTACACCCATATGGCTTGATTATATGGAATGGAACATAGGAGTGGTACACTCATGTTGTGTGTGATACAGGTGAGTGGGTAGACTCACTAGGTAAATTTATATGGTTATAAGTGTGGTTATACTCTTATGATTTTATTTAAATCCTTATTTGAATTGTGGTGAATGGGTAGGTAAAACCATAGTTTATATATAATTTTAAATGGTAAAATAGATGGGATGAATGGGTATACTCATATAGAATAGATTTTTTGGATGTTTATATGAGTGGGTATACTCATGTGGTAAATGATGGAATGGTTTATATGAGTGGGTGTACTCATATAGTTTGATTTGATAAATTATTTTAAATGAATGAATGGTTTGATGTATATGACATGAACTGCTCTCCATGGATGTGGAATGCGGTAGTGGATGCATTGAGTTGATTATGCCGGTTGGATTTTAATTATATGGGATGCATCAGGCCTTATTACCCTATGGATATTACTTTCCTGAAATCATGTAGGACATGTCGGTACATAATACTAGGACTCCAACTAGTTCCTTTACCGAGTTTTCATTAGGACTCCCATGGTAATCAGTTTTGATTCCTTGGATGAATTCCTTGGATCTAGACCTTTGTGGTCTAGATTTCTTGTATGGATGTCTTAGATGAGTTCCTTGGATATGGACCTTCTTGGTCTACATTAATTTATACATCATGGTCATAAGATACGTGATATGATCAAATATATGGTTTGGATATGGTAAATTGTGATATGTTGTTATACAGAAAGGTCGTGATGGTATGACATGTTTGGATGAACAGAAAGGCTATGTTATTTTCTTTTGTAATACTTGTATCTTCCTTGTTATAGGATCTAAACCTTTTTGAGTAGGGATCCTTGTGGGTCTATGTTGGTATAACTGTCTTAGTAATTTATATGCCTTGGGAATTATCTTAATTTCATTTACTACTTATGTATTTACCTTTAAACTTCCTATTTTACATATTGCACATATTGGTTTGGGATTGACACCATGGGTGTTGGCCTACTAAGATGTTATCTCACACCCTACTTGGGTACCATGGTGCCTGAGTATACTCTTATTGTTTTCAGAGCTATGGATATATGATTTCGTTATTTCATGTTGTACATGGGAGTAAAGAGCAAAGGACTAAGCTGGAGATTGGTATACTCACGGTGATTTCCTTTGGGATTTGTAGTCTTTTATTCATTCTTATACTAAACTATAAATCATGTGGTATTGTTTACTGCTTTCAGATATGTATCATCATATAGAATGCATGCATTCTAAAACTAGTGTTGTCTATTTCCTATATTCAGTTGTTATTGATATTTTCTTCTACTATTTTAGTTATTTTTTATAATTTCTGTTTACCATTGTGCACTCTAAATATGAGGGTGTAGTCTCCCCACTGACTACCTTTACACCCTCGCTGCTAGTCGGCAGCCTCTGGCGTATGGGGAGATGTGATTAAGGTCATGTGGCGACCGTTCTGACTGCCGGTATAGTGGTAAGTTGGGTCAGAACATTAAAAATTGGTATCATAGGTCTTTTTCTTTTGTCTTAGTGTTTTGGGATAGTAGATAGGAGACTAGAAATGTGTCTTCACTTGGTAAATAGTTGTTATTGGGACTGATTAGCCCACATATGGGAAATGACCAAGTGTTTAGGGCTGGGAGTTGCTATTATTCTATTGATGTTACAGTTGATGTGATTTTACCCTGGGTGAATGTGGTATTTTCCTTGGCTTACAGATTTATGGAATTTTGGTAAATTTTTCCGTAGCTTGAATGGAAATAAAGTGACATTACATGCATCATATTAGGCACTTAGAAATCAAATTCCATACCTATATGTCATTCCATATAGCTGCATTAGTAGGTTGCCTTCTAAGAATAATTGTGTGCCTTGAGTGATGCCATGCTATTTTTGTACCTATTCAGGTAATCTGTTAACATGAATGTTTTTTTAGCATGTCTTTCTTGTGGTTTACATGCTTAGATGTTATATTTTGTGATTTTTTTCTTATTGTATCATTATTTTTATATATATAAAATTATTGCATGTGTTGGAAATTTTTGGTTGGGTTTAGGCGGGATCTAATTTTTAGTTGTAAGGTGTATGGGTGCCGTATGATTTGGAAAAGGGTAACCCATATACTCAAACCAACTCTAGATCTTTATAAAAGTTTATATACTTTTTGAATTGAAAAAGGGATGCTAATGTTAAAATGTTAAATGGAATTGATTTGATTAATGGGAGCCAAATACTTGAAGTAATGTGTGTGGGCGCCTTATCAATTAGTAGATGGTCACCCTGTTACTGATCCATTGTATAACCATGTTGTGTTTGTGAATGGTTATAAATGTAAAATTATTGAGTTTTGATTTGAAATGGTTTTTTAATTTTTCAAAATGCTCAATTGGACCCAAGTAGGTTAGTTTGGGATTGTTTTTATGAAATGAATAGTTATGGCGATTCTTTTTGAAGGGATTAGGTTAAATAAATGGGACCTTCAGAGGTCTCCTTTTGGTTAAAAAAAATTTAGATACTAATTTTCTGTTTATGATGGAATTTCACTGAATGTTAAGTGTTTAAACAGTAATTTCATGAACCTTTCTTATTTTTTCCATGAGGTGTTGACTAAAACCAAGTTCTTTGTTCTAAAATGGTACTTGTGGGTTGTTAAAATTATTTCAAAATTTTAAGGTTGAAATGAATTATTGAAATGACTTTAAAATTGGGTCCTTAAGTGGTTTCCTTTGTTTGAACCTTCATGGAAGGGTAGTTTTAAATGTTTCCTATGATATTCCTTGGAACAAAGATGTGAGTGTTTATCTGTAGGCTATTTCTTTTTATAAATGGTTCGAATGAAAGGGGATTTTGAGCCTCATGAAATCTGTTTTGCATGACCAAGGGATAGGGTCAATGTGTATTCTTCATAAGGGGCTAGCATGTGGTAGGTATCACTCTTAGAGATTGATGTTCCTTGCTTACACTATGAGATTTTTGATGTTGGTGTTGTTTGGGTGTTTTTGTCCCTAGTAGGACTTGGATTTTAAAAATACACCCTAGTTCGGATGGGTGGTCGTAGTATCTTGACCCTTCATATGAGAATAATCATCTAAGAATTCTTGGTTTAGTATGTTAGACGTGCCTTGAGCATGGTCAGTTGTTAAGGAGGTCATCTAAACCTCTCTTTTCTTTAGTGATGGATAACTCGGTACATTTTCATCTGAGTTAAGGGTTGTATGAGGTGATGTGTCATTGGATTTTGTGAAATCGAGGTTGTATGTGTTGAAATTCATGGTACCTATCAATTGTTTGATGATGTAATGAACCAGTTGAGTTCAATGTGATTGTTGATATTTGTGATGATGAGGATGTTCTCGTGTTAACTCTGGAGTAGAGTGAATGGGGTGTTAAGGTAAGTTTATCCCACTTCTCTGGAGAACTTTTTGGAACTCTGGTATTTTTACATGTTGATCGATTTGATTTAGGATTTCATGAAAATGGTTGAAGAGGTGACTGTGGTTCTTGGAATTTCACACATGCATTTAGGTTGTTTTTGAGATAGTGTGCTTATGAGTGGATAGTCTTTCCTTTCGATTACATTATCACTTCTAAGGTGGGTATCATCACATCGTTCCTGGTGTGTGTGACAATGCTTACTTGGTAGCACAAATTTGATGAGGTTGGAGGTATTTGAATCCCTTAGAAACTCCATTAATCTTGGAAGAGTTTTGGTGATAAGGTTTGAAAAGACATGAATTCCTCGGGTGTTATGGTCATCAGGGTTCGATTGTTGATGTGTAGGCAGGTGAAGTTGGGTTGTAGTAAGTTTTTGACCAGCAGTAGTTTGACGGATCTTGTTGGTTTACTCTTAGTGTACTCTTATGAATGAGATGAGCACATCTCTTATCTTGATGTCATCCTGGATGCACTAAGAGAGTATCAGTTATACACCACGCAAAAGTTTAAAATATTTGGGATTGTTCCATGATCTCTTTCTAGATTGTATGTGGGATGTGTGGTTATTTGGGTTGCACTTTTATTCAGGATAAGTCATGATGGTTTTAAAATATCCTAGGATGTTTTGGTTTGGGAATGTCACCGGAATTCGGGTAAGGATTTCGGTGTACGTGTTTATGTTAACTAACAAATGCCTTGGGGAGAAAGGCATTATGGTTTTGTTTGGGATGCACCAGCCATCTAATTCAGGAATCTTTGAGAATGGTTGGATTGGTTTGTTTCCTTTTTGTTTTTGTATGTGGTTGGAAAGGAACCATCTTAAAGAGCATGTCAGCAGTTTAAGGGAGAGTGTAGTTGTGGGTTGCCGATGTCTTTTGAGGAAAGTGCACTCGTCCAGTTTAATGCTAATACCCTTGGTGGAAATATCTAATTGGAGTATGGTTAAAGATACAACAATGAGATCGTGTGTCTGGTTATGTGGCTTGGTTACACATCATCTCGATTTTTTGGGTTAGAGTTTGAGCTTTGTCTTGGGTTTTTAAGGATGAGGCACCTTGGGCTCGTGAAATTGATAAAGGTACATTTGGCATTGAAAACTTGATGCGAACATTGAACGAAACCTCTCAAACTATATAGGTTGGGTGATTTTTTTTAGTTCTTTAAGGTTTCTCAAGTATGATAAGTTTTAAGGTGAGTATATTGTAAGAACCCATGTTTTGGACCAAGTGGTTTTTGTAAGGGTTTTTGAATTTTTTGAAATTACTAGATAAGCCGAATTTAAAAATGAGCTTCAGAATGAATTTCTGAAGAGTTTTACCCTTTAAAGTGATTTTATCGGGCTTGGGTAAAGGCTCAATGTGTTTCCTAGGTGGTTCGACAGGTTTTGGGAGTGTCAAACCAGGAAAGGTAGGTTTATAAAGGACCTATAAAGGGTGCACAGTTAGTGCACGGTCTATCGAACTGTGGGGCCTATTGTAGAAAAATGTGTGGATTATTTCTTAGGAACATAGGTTGTCACATGGTGTGTGCATGATTAGTATAACCATGTAGGGAAGATCATGCGAGTTGAGTTTCTTAGATAGGGGGTTCCTCACAGTTAGCGCATGGTTTGCCAAACTATGTAGGTCAAACCATGTGCACGGGTCTATTTAAATAATTAAATTAAATAAAAAAAACTCACTCCCTCACCCTCTCTCTCACCTAACCCATGAATCTCCCCACCATGTGAGTTTTCCCTTCAATGCATTATGGTTCCCCTTAGCCTTCTCTCCTTCAATATTTGATTCTGACCAGATTTATCCTATTTTTTGTGTGATCCTTCACGGTAAGCCCTCTTCTCCCTTCTCCTCCTAGTTTTTGGCATTTTTTTGGCCTCTCGGTCATCTTATGGAGTTCGTCCAAAACCCTAGGGTTGGGGTGTAATCCAATTTTTGGTAATCTTCCAGTTCTAGGTTGTGCAAAGGGCCTCTCGGGACCCATTGGTCCATGTTCTAGGAACCTCCACTAAAGGCGAGGTGGTTTAGACTAATTCAGTCTGCTACCATCAATTTGAGGTAATTTTTTATACCAATAATTTTTTTCACCCTCTATTTAACATTTAGTGGTGTTTATGAAACCCATGAAAAATGATGTAGGGAGTTGTGATCAATTCCAGGGGCGCACAAGCATTTTTTCTCAAGTATGAACATATAAATATATATATATATATATATATGTCATCCATGTGCGGGTTCCCTCATGGAGCATGGAACACATACATTAGTTTAAGGATATATATATATATATATAGAAGTGTGTGTGGGTGAGCGGGCAGCTACTTGAGTTAGAAAGATTTGGCTCATGCCATCCTTTAAGGTAGGGTCCCTAACCTTAGCCCTTTTTAAATTAAGAATGCATTTGTTGATTATAAAATGATTCTTGATTAATTTGGACAACATTTCTAGAGTGAAATTACTATTTTGTGTTCATTAATTTGTTAGAATAAAAAATCGTTTTTTTTTTGTAATAAAAACTCTTAATAGAGGTGTTCTACCTTTGAGCTAATAATGTAGTGAATTTACTATTATGGTTTTCTTAGCTAGGAGTGGTATTTCCTCCTTTTCATGATGAATCACTTGAGTGAAACAGTTCTAGTGAGCGAGGAAGGGATATATGGGTGGGTGAATCCATGTTTTATACTTGAGGGTAATTGGTTAATTGAGTGGGAATACTCAATAGGTTGGCTTGGGTTGTTTAAAGGGTTAATTAAACAAAAATGGATAAATGACTGGGTAAACTCATAAGATTTATTTAAATATGAAATTTCATTGTGAGAGGGTATGTTTGTTGGTTTACTTATGATGTTAAATAGTAAATGGTTATATATGGGTGGGTACACCCATATGGTTTGATTAAAAGTAATGGAACACAGGAGCGGTATACTCATGTTGTGTGTGATATTGGTGAGTGGGTAGACTCACTAGGTGAACTAATATGGTTATAAGGGTGGGTATACCCTTATGCTTGTATTTAAAGCCTTGTTTTAATCATGGTGAATGGGTGGGTAAACCCATGGTTTATATGGAATGGGAAATGGTCAAATGGATGGGATGATTGGGTATACTCATATAGAATGGATTTTTTGGATTTTTATATGAGTGGGTATAATTATGTGGTAAATTATGGAATGGTTTATATGAGTGGGTATACTCATATGGTTTGATTTGATAAATGATTTTTAATGAATGAATGGTCCAATGTAGATGTCATGGACTGCTCTACATGGATCAGGAACGTGGTATTGGATTCCTTGAGTTGATTATGCCCCTTGGGTCTTGATTCCAAGTGATGACTTGGGCCTTTCTACCCCGTGGATCCAGCTTTCATGGACTTGCATAGTACATGTCAGTAAACATGCTCCTATGGATCCAACCAGTGCATAGAACAAGTTTCTACTAGGACATCCATGGGACTCGATGTGGGTGACTTGTATTAGTTTCTTGGATTTGGTCCTTCATGATCTAGATTTATTGTATGGATTCCTTGGACGAGTTCCTTGGATCCATCCCTTCGTTATCTACATTTCTTTATATTGAATGGATATGAGATATGAGATACACTCGAATATATGTCTTGTCCATGGTAAATTGTGATATGTTGTTATACGGCAAGGTCATGATGGTATGACATGTTTGGACGAATAGAAAGACCGTTTTATTTACTTGTGTAATACTTATAGCTACCTTGTTATAGGATCTTGACCTTTTTTTTGTAGGGATCCTTGTGGGGATACATTGGTATAACTATCTTAGTAGTTTACATGCCTTGGTCATTATCTTAATTTCATTTACCACTTACATATTTACATGTACATTACCTATTTTAAATATTGCACATATTGGTTCGGGCTTGAAACTGTGGGTGTTGGCCTACTAAGATGTTATCTCACACCCTGCTCGGGTACCATTATTTCCCGAGTAGACACTTATTGATTGTAGGGCTGTGGAAATATGCTTGTGATATTTCCTCTTGTACCTAGGAGTTAGGAGAAAAGGATCGAGCTGGAGCTCGGGATGATCATGGTGATTTCCTTTGGCCTTTTATATATTTCATTCATTCTTGTACTGAAATGTAAAGCATGTTGTACTATTTACCACTTTCATATATGTATCCTCATATAGAATGCATGTATTCTAAAACTGGCATTGGCCATTTACTATATTCAGTTGTTATTGATATTTTCTTCTGTTGTTTTTGTTATTGCTTCATACCATATATTTACCACTATGCACTCTAAATATGAGGGTATAGTCTCCCCAATGACTACCTTTACACCCTCATTGCTAGTCAGAAGCCTCTAGTATATGGGGAGACATGCTTGAGTTCGTGTGGTGACCGGTCTGACTACTAGTTTAGTGGTAAGTAGGAATAGAATTTTATAGTTGTGGGGTGAATCTATAGAGACTCATGGGCATAATGCATAGATAATATAGGAAATAGACTGGGGGCTAAGTATCCCTTGGGGTGATATTATGGGAACTAGTGATTTATGTGGGTATTATTATTTAAGTGCCTTGTAGCGATTATGATCAAGAAACACCAAAGAGGGGTATTGTGAATGGGTGTAGCTGAGTGCAACCGGTGATCTTGGTGTTCTCAGAGAACCAGTGAAAATTTGATCTACGATTCCAATAATACCACTAGAAACTCCACATTAGTCCACCAAAATATCACACATGTTATATTCTAAATAATAGAAAACTGATCTATGAAAATTCACTTCCCTACAACTGAGTGAACCGAAAGTAGGAAGTCAAGGAACCCTACCCACCACAAAAATTCATCCTTTGAAAACACCAAAAAACTCATAAACATAAAAAGTAACATTGGAAAGAAAAAAATAAAGAAATAACCAAAGAGGAATGTGCCTCAATTGATGTGTCCAATGTTTATGGGGGAGACACACTACTACTTTATTTTATTATAACTAGAATATATAGGTGATTATAAACATATTAAAAAAGACAATTAATCCTCTCCAAATTCATATCTCTCCATATTAATCTCAAAATGAATCACACATAGAATAGAGATGCCACACAATTATATATTATGTTCTATCTAGTCAACCTATAATACCTTCTCCCTTGAAAAATTGGATCACTAAGAATGACCCCTTGAGCATTGTTACCAACTAGATGACCCATCAACCATGATAATCTTCCAGACATCCAACACCTCTTAGTAGAACCATTGGTAGATGTGAAATTATAATTCTCATGTTACCATTGTAGAATACATATTTTTGTTGTTTTTTGTATCTTATGTATATCCCTTCATCCATCACGTGACATTCCAATAAACATAATTTTAAATTATGAACATCCGGTGAACTGAAATAGACTTCACCTCCAATAATATCCCACTTGAATTTTGTTCCAAGGAACCTCAGAAACTCTTTAATACTTATCATGTATCAGTGTTCTCCATCCTACTTTCATTCACCCAGGTCCCACTAAGGCTTGATGCTACCTTAGGACTTCTTGAACTACCATATTTGTGAATATATCTTCCAGATTATGGATTCCTTCTATATTTCATAGACCAATCTCCTTATCCTCCATCAATTTTTTGATGAAATTATACATCATGTTGATGTGATTCATTCTATCCTGAAACATCATATTTTTAGCCAAGTGGATTGTGCTTTGAATATCATATAAAACACTAATTTTTACTAAATCCTTCTGAGATCCTTCAATAATTGATTTAACCATATCATTTCTTTCTCAAATATTATTATAGACACATATTTAGCTTCTTCTTAACTTGGAATAACAATCCACTATAACTTTGATGACCAATTTATAGTAATTATTATAAAATTAAATTCAAAGTTGGTTGTAATTGTCTATGTGTCCATGTGACCAACAAAGTATGAGTCCATAAATCCATATAACATATCATCAGTACAAATCATAGATCATGATTTTATGATCCATTAATATACATGAGGATCTATTTCACATCTTATAAGTGTATATTCCTTGTATTTTCCAGGAACCTTCTCATAACTCTCACTGTATGGGAAATGTTTAGTCAAGTTCAAACCATTGTATACATCAACTCCTATCCACTAATGAATTTGGTACTTTATCTATATACTGGACATCAAATTTCATTACTAGAACTATTTATTAATAATTTTAAATGAGTGTTGAGAGGGTTATATACTAGATTACTACCAGATATCATAAATCTCTCCATTAATTTCTGAATATAGTCTCTCTGAGATAGAACAAAAGCCTTGATTTTCATATCTCTTTTGATCTTTATCACAAAAATATTATTTTCATTACCAATATCTCTTTTCTTGAATCTTATATACAAATAAAACTTAATATTTCATATTTTTATAAGAAGTTAACTCCTTCCTTCTATTGAAAATAGTTCACTATCGATCATGATTTTTATCTTTTATTACCATTAGCCTCTTCCTTTATTCGGTAAACCCACTTATTTTCAAGGTATCTTTTACCTCTTATACTTTTAACTATATATGAATTTTTTAACTTCAATGAATACATTTATTCATTCATAGTTGACTCCCACTATTTTTTTCATTGAGTGAAGCTGCTTCCTCTATATTTTTCATGTTCTCCTATATATATTAGTAGTATAAAGTTTATATCAACCCCAAATATTTGAACTAGATTTATGAAAATGGTTCATCACCTCAACTAAGTTGGTTGAACTGTACTACTCAAATATGCTCTTTATTTCGATACATATACTTTTGGTAATTCAAATTCTGGAGCCCTTACTTCTATTGATACCACTCGAGTTCCATACACCATTGAAATTTCTAGTTGATCTAGCGATGCTCTTAATTATAGACTTCTAGTGCCTTCAACACTCATATCTGAGTTCTTTTTTGAGATGTTTTGGTACTCTTACTTAGATCATTCTAGACATTAACAATTTCTTTTTGAATTTTATTTTTGTTCAACTTCTTTCACAACAAATTTTTGTTCTTTCCATATAACCTTTTAAAAAATGCAACATATCTTCTCTTGATGACTTGTTTTCTTTGATCATCTCACAACTGATATCAAAAATATTCATCTATATAACCAAGAAGAAAACCCAATTTTAGATTTTACTTTAATTTTATCTCAAACCTTATAATTTACATGTATATATAATAAACTAATAAAGACTTTAATATATTGAAATTTCAATCATTTTATATACTATAATTCCTTAAAAATTTCTTACCCGGCTATCAATTTTGGACTTATTCTTTTGAGATAAGCTTTCATGATGAGTTCCTCTACCCAAATACATATTTATCCACTCCATTCTATTGTATAGTTTTAGACACTATCTTCTCATGTATTATCCCCTTCTCCTGATATAAATTATGAAGTTGTTTCTGGTGTACTCACCAATATTTTCCATCCAGATTCTCTAAAACTTTTGACTTCACATACTTTATATTGATTTTTTCCACTGAATCAAAACCTAAAAACATCATAATTATGCCTCAAGAAGTGAATCCACACTTTTCTTCTAGTATCATCAGTGAAAATAAGAAATTAAAGAAACCATCATAGGAATTAACATGGGTAGGTCTCTAAACATATGAGTGTAAAAAATCCAAATTTCAGTTCCTAGAGTTACGACCATATAATTTTAAAGACACTCTTATCTACTTTCCTAATATAAAACTCTCACACTTTCCAATTTCCATTTAATAAAACTTCATTATGCCCTTATACTTTAAAACTTTAATATTCTTGTCATTGATTTGACTAAACCTACAATGAAAAAAATCTAGATAATCAAAAGTTGTACTTCCAGTAACTAAAAGACCATATAAATTTGTGATCCTATAAAGAGTGTCATATTTAACTCCTCATGAAATCATTATGGATTCCTTTGTTACTTTCCATACCCCATTTTCAATGGTAGTGACATATCCTTCATCCTTAAATTGTTTTATGGAAATAATTTTTTCTCATAGATCATGGATGTGATGAACTTCGAATAGTTCTAAGAATCTTATGTTCTTCATCCAGATGTTGACCAATCCCTTACCAATAACTTCTAGGGATTCACCATACATCAAATTAACTTTCAAAAACTTCTTTGATGTATAATTTAATATATATATTTGATCACTAGTTGGGTGATATGATTCTATAGAATCAATCACCTGAGATTCTACTAGAGTATTAACACTTAGAAAATAACTTTTTATATCTTATATTGTGTTAACAGAATGTTAAATATAGGTTTTTTATTTCTTTTTAGTGTTCTCTTTACAACTTTTTCTATCCTTCTTGATGTTTCCTTTATTACCACACATCCAAAATGTTAGACCAAGACCATTCTAATTTCTTTGACTCTTCATGAATATTTTATTCTAATAGATTCATTTGATAGACTTTCTTTTGATGAGGTGATTATCCTTATCTATCATCATTAAGAGAATTACTGATAATTTCATGTACTTACCTTCATTAAAGTTATTCATTGAGTATAAAATTTATAATTTCATCAAACAGGAATTCTACTTTTATGGAATATTTACTCACTATAGTAATCATTGCATCCCAACTCTTCTATAGCGATGATAACAGTAGGATTTCCCATACATTATCCACAAAATTAACCTTCACTTATTTGATCTACCCTCAGATCATGTTGAAAGAATTCATGTTATATTATACTATTCTACCTTAAAATAAAATTAGGTTTAATAGACACTACATAATTAACATTCTATTAAAATTAGTAGGTTTTTCATAATTTTCGGGAAATGCCTTCAGTACTTCCACTATTTTTTTATTATCTCGAATGTTGAAAGTATCATTTTGTTCTAGAGACATTCTTATTGGTTATAGTTCTATTATACGAAAGTTCTCCCATTATTATTTCTCCATCAATATTAGATTCACTCTAGAAAATAAAAATTCTAATTTCTTTTGAATCAGATGGTATTTAATTTGTATCCTCCAAAATATAATCTTCGTTTCATTGAATTTATCAATATGGATATTCTATTAATCTGATGGAATACCTAATATAATGATGGTGTGTTAGCCTTGAATGTTTAACCTCACTTTGATACCAATTTTTTTGGGAGAACCCATGAAACTTTGATCCATGATTCTAATAAAACCATTGGAAACTCCACATGTCAATCCACTGTAAGATCACATGCAAGAGACTTTTCATAGTAGAAAACCGATTTTCAGAAGTTCACATCCCCATGACTGAGTGTACCAAAAGTAAGAATCCAAGCCATCCTAACAACTAAAAAATGATTCCTTTTCATACACCAGTAAACTAAAAAACATATTGAGTACCATAAAATATTCAATGGTAGTAAATGTAATGGAAAAACATAAATCAAGAAAGAACACAAAGTTTAATGTGCTCCAGATGAAATGTTCTACGTGCATATAGGAAACACACTAATTATTTCTTTGATTATAACTGAAATATGTAGGATATTATAAATATATTACAAAAGACAAGTAATCCTAAAAAACTTATTATTTCTCCACATCAAATTCAGAATGAATCACACATAGTTTTGAGTTTCCACACACTTATATACTAAATGAAATATATTCAACCTATAATATTTAATCCAATGAAAACATAGATCACTAATCATGGCCATGTGAACTTGATTACTAACCTGGTGACCCTTCATCCATGTTTAAATTCTATAAATCCAGTGTCTATCATTAAAACCATTGATATATGTGAACTTTTGATGGTTCTACTTCTATTAGTGAAGACCTACTACTAGTATCTGTATATTATTTTCAACCCATCATCCAGCACATGAAATTTTGATGAACATAATTCTAATAGATAAACTTCTAGTGAACTAAAAAAAACTTTACCTCTCAAGAATTTGGTGTAGAAAGAGTGTAGTTGAGGGCCTTGGGATACTCATGGAATGTTATTTAACTATAGTTATTCATGAGGTGGCCTAGTATAGTGATATGATCCAAGGAATTCAATGGTGGGTTTTTTTGTAGAGTAACCTATAACATCCCTTTGATTTCAGGTGTGTTGCTATTTAATTTCATCCTAATCACATGTATTATACTTGTTTCAGACTTTTTGGGGTGTTGAGATGGCTTGAAGGTAGTTTTGGGAGGAACAATCATAAAATATAGTTGAAAAGTGTTGTAACAATTCATTCACAATGTGAATTTATACTTCACACCATGAATTATTAAGAAAAAACCCCCTGGGGTTCTCTTTTATTTTATTCATGTTGTTAACATTGAGTTCACACTTTGAATGAATTCCTGGGTAGTTTTTAAATAGGCTTGAATGTGATTTTTTTCTTAGAACACCCCTTAAACTTAACCCTCCCTTAAGTATCTTTTGAATGAATTTTTGGTTATGGTAGTCTTTTCCCTAAATTTTTTATCTCCCTCCTATTTCTTTATTTATTCAAGTTCCATTTTTTGCGTTTTTTTTTCTCCAAATAAATGTAATGTTGTTCTACACTTTAATATATGTTATTATTTTATTTTACTTTTTTTCCATTTCCTAAAACCCTAATATCAAATTTTGGGGCTGATTTTGAGGATTATTCATTTCAAGTTTATTTCAGGTGGTTATCCTTGGTGTTTGGATTTGTCATTCCTAAGGTAGAAAGTCTCTTACCATTTTATGACATTTACATAAAGTTGTATGACTTATTTTGTATGTGGGTGTGTGTGTGACCCAATGAGACTTCTTCTTATAGTATTAAAGTGACTGTTTAGGTCCGTATTTATATATTAGAACCCTTAAAGAATAATTGATGTGTTATGGATCGATTAAAGTGGTAATTCCACTTGCATTTTTGAGTGTTTTAGAGGTTGTTTTCTCGAGTAAAGTGACCATGTGCGAGCTATTTGGGATTTATTTGGGTTATTATGGATAGGATACATGTTTTATTAGTTAGGGTGATATTTTCCTTTTTGTAATATATTTTTTCTGATTTGTATTGTTTTTATTTTCCTAATTATGTATGTGACTTCCCTAGAATCTTCGATACGTGTCGGTGTGTATGATGTAACCTCCCTAGAATCCTCACAATGGGTTGGATTGTATAATCTGACCTCTCTTGAATCATCAGTATGTGTTGGTGTGTATGAGATGACCTCCCTAGTATCCTTGATATGGATTGATGTGATGAGATGACCTCCCTAGATACTTTAGGATGGATCGGTATGTTGAGATGACCTCCCAAGATTCATCAGGATTGGTTGGGGAGCTGATGAGGTCAAAATCTATGGGATGGGAATGGGTCATGGGTTGTGACTTACTATTTTGGTTTTGATATAATATCTTTTTTATATGAAATTAAAGTAGGTATGATCAATATTTTTGGTGTCCTGGATAGAATATTATAGCCTAGGGAATTGTGACTTTATTTATGAATTTATTTTGTGATGATCCATCCACCATTATACACTTGATACACTTATGCTAAGGGAATATTGGTGATTTCATACTAATTTTATTCTCACACCCTGCATGTTAATATTAATGCACATATAGACTTTATTATCAGGGATCCAACCAAGGTAAAGGGACCTATGACAAACTTCTAAGTAGGAGTTGATGGACTAGGATAGAGGCGATACCAGGACATACATCAGGATCTTTTGTAACTATATTACTTTATTTATTTCATATTTTGTTCCAATTGTACATTAATCCAACACATGTGTGGATCCCTTTTACTATTTTATGTCCCTGAATTTTTTATTTCATTATTTTATAGAAAGTGATGACGATAATTATATTTCTTCTTCTATAATGTTATGTCGTTTACCTTTATTATTCTTTTCTCTTTATTTATTACTTTATTTTATACACTACTCTAATGGATATCTAATAAAAATTTAATAGTCTCCGCATGGTACCTCTTAGTCCCTCTCTATTAGTCATACGCCTCTTTTTTATGAGGATTCATGCATGAGGTCAAGTGGAACCTCGGCTCAGACCAGGTGACGCGGGTCGGGACATCACAAAATGGTATCAAATTCCCTTTTCCTTTTGAATTACTATTTATGAATTGATAAAATAGAGATAATATAGATGATGTAACACCATGATATTTTATGTAATATTTATATTTATATAAATTTAATTTTTTTTAGCTTTCTTTAGATGAAACACCTTGTTTAAACAAACTATTATCTACTATTGAATTATTATTATTTAGTGCGACAATTATAACCTAGCTATTGGATTGGTGGGTATGAATGGGGATAAATAAATTATGAAAAATTATTTTTACACATTTATAAAATTAATTCATTGATTGTCATGACCCATCCTCGGGGCCCGTGTCGGGACTACCCCAAGCCTGCCTTCCATAGGCCAGAGGTTGGTGACTAGCACCAAAGGCGTAAATCCCGATAAAAGGGAAGGCATTGCCTTTATATAAGTAAAAAAACACAATAGAGTACGCAAGTTGGAGTAAAAAAAGGTAAACTGAGAACAAAAGTAAGTGCTAGAAAGTAAATGGGCTAGTATACAAACAAAACTGAAAGTATAGTACAACTGAGAAAAGTAAGGTACAACAGCTGAAAAGTAAAGCAGCAAACACCAAGTCATCCTTCGGAAACCCCACCTAAAGGGTGGGTACAGATGGTCTCCTTAGCCCCTCAAGTTCGTCTGTCCACTCCATGTACTTCCCGCCTGATAGTCCACCTCTGGATACCGTCCATCTCCACAAGCCTCAACCACGATCAGCGTTGTCCGTCGTCTGCAACCAACACAACGTAGTGCGGGCATATCCCATGCAGGGGTGAGTATACGATACTCAGTAGGGAACCCGAGACCCCCGAAGGTCTCCCAGAATCCACGAAGGATAAACCACAAAGGAAGGATACAATCATGAAGTATCAACCGACTCTACTTAGGTATATGCCCATACATATACCTCAGTCATCAATTATTGTTCGGCTCCAACTCTCGAGCCCAAGCATAACATAGTCCACACAGGAAAGCACAACCCAGTCCACATATGAAATAAGTCAATCACATTGATGATAATGATTTAAGATCAAGACTCATCTCATACAGGTATACTTCTCACGAAGAGGGGTAGAGATGATTAGATATATCCTCTGAATCATCTCCTCTACCGAACCCACGTAGGATCCAAGTACAGAAGTCGTCGATGTCAAACCCACGTAGGATGCAAGTACAGTAACCATCACTGCCGAACCCACGTAGGATCCAAGTACAGTCTTCATCGCTGCCTAACCCATGGAGGATCCAAGTACAGTCGTCCTCACTACCGAACCCACGTAGGATCCAAGTACAGTCGTCATCGTCGTCGTAGTCGCATCCAGCTCTAGGGTTCCTGCACATAGCACGCTTGATTCCGGGAGGGTCCACTCCACGATCCAAGAGGTTCGAAACATTAACTTTCATAAATTCCAGTGTTGATGTATCCCAAAGTTTTGTCTCGTCAATAGGAACTCAACACGACAGACGGCGCGTCAATCGGATGCCCGGTTTGAGAGATAATGGCTTTTTCGTTCTAGGGGCCCGGTTAGAAATACACTCGTTTCTAACCTGGCTGATATCCATGGTCATATAAAACTCACTTAGAGTATCTCCAAAGAACCGTCTCATCGAAAGGGTCATAGAGTCGTAGACGGCGCGTCGATCGGATGCGCGGTCTTTATGTTATTCTCATTTAAGAGATTAACAGGCCCGGGCCCTTTAGCCAAGTGGGCCGACAGGTTGGGTTAACCTAGTTTGATGGGTCCGACCCAGTAGGGGTGTCGGACTGGTCTAAAGTAATACACAACTCGGCCCGGCGGGGCGCGGCCCGGCCTGGCCCGGCGCGGCGCGGCCCAGCTGGCTTGGTCGGCTGGCCTAGCGGCTCGGCCAAAGGCCGAGCAGGTTCCAGGGGGGCGCGGCCCCCCAGGTTGTCCGCACCGGCGGCGCCGCCCTTCCCCAAACCGGCCGGCCTTCTGCGCATGCGGCCCGCATGGGCGGGCCGTCGGTCTTCCAGCACGGCACCCTCCTGGCGTCGTGGTCCAACTCGGCCCGGCCAGCTGACGGGCCGGGCGGTTCTTCCGCTGAAGCGGCCCGTGATGCGGGCCGCGGTTCCTCCCGCACAGCCGGCATGACGGTGTCAGCTTCCTTCACCATGTTCCCAGCACGGCGCAATGGCGCCGTGCTTTCTCCACCTCCGGTTTCCATTTCCAAAAGATTAAGTTCCATGGGAGGGTCGTCGGGCCGTGTTCGTTCGGCCTGCGCCCTCTGCGTTAGGTGGTAACACATAGCCAAGAATGCACGAGGTTCACAAAAAACAATGACAATTTTATTGTCAATAAAATTGAATCAAATCACCCTACCTCAACAATTGATGATGAATGTCGACGTCGCGAGGTGAGGATTCGTAGACGTCAAAGTGCGCCCGAGGAGGAAGCAGTGTCTCCCTCTTTTTTCACAGAGAGAAGAATAAAAGGTGAGTTGACGTTGGTGAGTTCCCACGTCGGTGTCTCCTCCCTTGTCGCGGAGGAAGAAGAGGATAGATAAACCGGAGTCGCCGAGTCAATTTTCTTCATCGGAGAGTTGGCGTTCTTCAACAAAGGAGATGAACCGTTCTTCGAAACCCAAGAGTCTCCCAATTTCTCCCCAACACCACAATTGCCAACCCAAATAAAATAAGGCTTCTCCTTATTTTATTTAATCTTTCCAAGCATTCAAAATTTAAATTTCAAGCACTTAATTAATTAATGAAAGAAGATCAATTAATTAATTAATATTTTTGTTGGAAAGAATTAAAGAGGGAGAGAGAGAGGAAGTGGTAAGGTTACAAATTTAAAATTCGAAGGGCTGACAACATTAAAAAAAGGAGTTTAATGGGGGGTTTAAGGGGTTTAGGGAATGTGAAAGGTTGGGGATCATGTGGGCCCTGCCTCAAAAATATCCTCACATGGGTAGTTAGGTGCTTTTGGGTCCCACCCCAACTCCCCCATATAGTATATAACCACCTTAGATAAAGAATAAAAAATTGTTCCATAATTTTTATTCACTTCTTATTTAAACCAAAAAATTAAACTTCTCCTCATGTGCAAATGAAATTGTGATAAAGGTCCTATTAAGCAATTACCGGTGTTGCGAGTTCATCGGTGCCCTCGGATTTCAATTCTGAGCATTGGTTCAAAAGATATAAAATCATGCTCGTTCGTCTACTAAACGTGCCCGAGCTAAACTTCGGAAATTGATTTCGGGCACACCGGGCCTCGGAATCAGGTAACGTCAGAAACTACGTACTCGTAAAATTCCAAAGTATTTAAGAAAAAAATTTCCTTGAAATTTACAGGTCTTTACATTACTCCCACCTTAGGGATTTACGACCCTGTAAAGATACATTATAAACTAGGGAAACAAATGAGGGTACTGTGAACACATCTGAGCCTCTCGCTCCCATGTTCTCTCCTGGAGGTTCTTGTGCTGCCAAAAAACGCACAACAGAGGAATCGACCATCCATGTAGGACTCGCTCCTGTCGATCCTCAATCTCCACTAGGACCTCCGTGAATGTAGCTCTGTCATCTATGTCCATATCCCCATGATCAATGATGTGGGTCGGTTCATGCACGTATCTCCGCAGCTGAGATACGTGGAAGAAATCATGCACCCGGTGCAACTGAGGTAGAAGGTCCAGGTGGTAAGCCACCTCGCCTACCCTAATGAGGACCTGGAATGGTCTGATGAAGCACAGAGATAACTTGTCGTCTTATCCAAATCTCTGTAATCCACGTCGAGGTGAGACCCGTAAGAAAACGTGGTCGCTATCCTCGAACTACAGTGGTCTCTGTATCCTATCAGTATAGGACTTCGGTCTGCTCTGTGCAGTACTCATCTACTCCTGGATGATCTGCACCTTCTCTTTCGTAGCCTGGACCATCTCTGGTCCTACAAGTTCTAACTCCCCAGGGTCTGTCCAGCACAGAGGTGATCTGCATGGTCGGTCGTACAGTGCCTCATATGGTGTCATCTCGATGGTGGAGTGGTAGATGTTGTTGTATGAAAACTCCACAAAGGGTAGGTGATCCTCCCAGTTGTGACCTAAGTCAAGGACACATGCATGGAGCATGTCCTCGAGAGTCTGAATGGTCCTCTCAGTCTGGCCATCCGCCTGAGGATGAAAGGTGGTGCTCAGGTGTAGTTGCATCCCAAATTCCTCCTACAACCCCTTAAAAAGCCAGTAAGTAAAGTGAGAATCTTGATCGGAGACGATAGAAGATGGCACACCATGAAGTTGTACGATCTCCTAAACATAAAGGCGTTCCAAGATCTCAACTGATCCCTACTCTCTGATCGGTAGGAAGTGGGCCGACTTGGTGAGTCGGTCTATGATCACCCAAATGGAGTCGTGTCCTCTGAAAGTACGTGGGATCCTCACCATGAAATCCATGGATATTCCATCCCACTTCCACTCCAGAACCTCTAAGGGATATACCAAACCTGCTCGTGCCTGGTGTTCCGCCTTCACTTGATGGAAAGTGAGGCATCGTGAAATGAACTTTGCTAAAGCATTCTTCATACCCGGCCACCAATGTTATCGTCTGAGGTCCTGGTACATCTTCGTCACTCTTGGATGTACCGCTAGAGGGGAAGTGTGAAACTCCCTTAGTACTTTCTCCTGCAGTGCAACTATTACCATGGTATGTCCCCTAAAGAGGATGACGTGCTCTGTTCCTTCAGAAAATCCATTAGGCGCCTGCCCTGTGGAAATATGAGCACGTCGCGTCTCACAGTCAATTTCCCCACGCTGTGCCTCTCTGACCTGATGAAGTAGTGGAGGAGTGACTGTGAGGGACCGTAGGAAGGCTTCTCCATCTCAGTAGTCGAGTAAATCAGTATGTCATCAATGAATACTACGACAAAACGATCGAGGTAAGGCTGTAAGATCCTATTCATGAGACTCATGAACACTACTGGTGCATTGGTTACACTGAAGGGAATAACCAAGAACTCGTAGTGGCCATACCGACACCTGAAGGTCGTCCTCTGCACATCCTCGTCTCAAACTCTAAGATAATGATAGCCTAACCTGAGGTCTATCTTCGAGAACCATCATGCTCCCTTGATCTGATCAAAGAGATCATCAATCCTCGGGAGTGGGTACTTGTTCTTTATGGTCACCTGATTCAAGTGATGGTAGTTGACACATAGTCTTAATCTCCCATCCGCCGTCTTAGAGAATAAAATCGGAGAAGCCCAGGGTGAAACACTGGTTCGGATGAATCCCTTTCCCTGCAAGTCCTCCAGCTGTACGCGCAGCTCACGAAGCTCAGCGGGAGCCATCCGATATGCTGGAGTAGATATCGGTGTTGTCCTGGGGTACAGGTCAATATATAAGTCTACCACTCAGCGAGGAGGTAGTACTGGAACGTCATCAGTGAAAACTTTTGCATACTGATCCACCACAATAGGAAAACTCGGACTCTGCACATCAACCGCTCCGAGTATGAGACTAGCCAACTGATGTGTGATCGGCTGCCCTCTCCTCAGTGTAAGTCCATCCTGCGCTGCAAAGGCTCCCTTCTCGCTGGTGAAGGTGAACCTGCTCCCATCTGTGCGGACACACCTCACTTTGCGCCTAATACAGTCAATCTGGGCATGGACTATAGATAACCAGTCCATACCCAAGATGACGTCGTAAGGCCTCAACGCCGCTACAAGAAGATCCCAGTCGAAGCTCTCGCCTCCTAGAGTAAGCTCATACTACCGGCACCAGGGTGTAATTATCGAGTCTGCTCCTATAGGAGTCTCTAGCCATAAGGATCGATCCAACGGCTCTATCAGAATCTCCAAGCTCCAAAAAAAGGTAGCGGAAATGAAAGAATGACTCGCTCATGTGTCTATAAGAACTGTAGCAAGGGTGGAGTAGACACAGATAGTACCTCGAATCATCTCAGGTGCGCCATGGTTGTAGGCCTCGACTGCCTGGAGCTAAGCCTGCCCATGTCTCCCAGCTCCCTAAGGTTGGGGTGGTCCTCCTGGTGGTGGTGGTGGTAGAGCCTCGAAGCGTCTTCCACCACCTGCTGCTCGGCCAGCTCCTCTACCTCATCCACCTTCTCCCTGCTGACCGCCACGTTCGAACCAATGCCTCTACCTGGGTGGTCCCTCAACCATCTGATGATCCTCTGCATGGCGGGTCGGGCAGTCACGAGCCATGTGGCTCTTCCCTTCGCATGCATAGCACTACCTGCCTCTCGTATGGCTGGCTCTTCTACATGTACACCACACATCCGAACCAGTATCCTGTGGTTGCCCAACTGATGGCCTGGTCCCCTTGGACCTCTATAACATCTTACTACTACCGGCTGCAGAAGACTCTACTACGTGTCACCCTGTAGTAGGCCTCACTGCTGGTGTAGGCTCAGCAAAGAAGATCTCCACAATAAGGGCTATCTCTAGTACTCCTGCCTGCATCGGAATGCTGAGGGAGATCATCGAATCCCTGATCTCATGCCTCAGTCCTTGCTCAAAGGTCCAGGCCCAGAAGAATGGGTCTCATACCATGTTTGTGGTGTAGCATGAGAGGTTGGTAAATCTCACAGAGTACTGGGATACTATCATGTCGCCCTGTCGCGGCTGTAGTAACTCCTGGATGTGCACTGCACGGAGGGTGGCCGGAAAAAACTCTGAGCGAAAGAGGCTCTCGAAATCCATCCAAAGTAGTGATGTCTCATTGTGCACCTGGAGCATCAGGATCCACCATCTACCTGCTGCTGCGTGCAGGATACTCACCGTAAGGATCACCATAAGGTCTGCTGGTGTCCCTACCAATCTGAAGACTCGGATGATAGCCTCCATCCAATCCTCAGCTGCCTGAGGGTTCGTCTCTCTATGGAACCTGGGCGGCCTCTGTCGCTAAAATTCATGCAGCGCACTCAGGCGTCGTGCACTCTCCACTACTGGAGCTGGTGGTATCGTTGGCCCAGCGGGTAGAGGTACCGTTGGTGCCTCCACTGTAATGGGGCCCTGCACCAAGGCCTCATCGCTCAGTGGGCTACCATCTCACACGTAGCTCGGAACCCTAGCTGGATGTCTACGTGGGGCCATCCTAAAAAGCAACAGGTGTTCCATGGTTAATACAGTATACCTGGTGAGCTGAAACAAATTAATCACAAAGAAAAATTTTGAAACACGCATGCAATCAGTGTTTTCGAGCATTGAGTTGGAAATCAGAAGTCAGTGTCCTAGTGTATGGATACGTCAGCCACCGCACCAACACTGGACTCCCTAGACAGAAAACCACACTCAATATTCTTAACACTATTGCTTCACAGAAGAAATTATCAGAGTCCTGAGTTTTGCAGTAGAACCAATTCCTCTGATACCAATTGTCACGACCCATCCTCGGGGCCCGTGTCGTGACTACCCCAAGCCTGCCTTCCATAGGCCAGGGGTTGGTGACTAGCACCAAAGGTGTAAATCCTGATAAAATGGAAGGCATTGCCATTATATAAGTAAACAAACACAACAGAGTACGCAAGCTGGAGTAAACACAAAGTAAACTAAGAACAAAAGTAAGTGATGGAATGTAAATGGGCTAGTATACAAACCCAACTGAAAGTACAGTACAGATGAGAAAATTAAGGTACAGCAGCTGAAAAGTAAAGAAGCAACCACAGATTCGTCCTCCGAAAACCCCACCTGAAGGGTGGGTACAGATGGTCTCATCAGCTCCTCGAGTCCGTCCATCCGCTCCATGTACGTCATTCCTAATAGTCCACCTCCGGATACTGTCCCGCTCCAAAAGCCTCAACCACGATCAGCGTTGTTAGTCATCTGCAACCAACACAACGTAGTGTGATTATAGCCCGTGCAGGGGTGAGTATACGATACTTAGTAGGGACCCCGAGACCCCCGAAGGTCTCCCAGAATCCACGAAGGATAAACCATAAAGGAAGGATACAATCACAGAGTATCAGTCGACTCTACTTAGTTATATGCCCATACATATAACTAATTCATCAATTACTGTTCAGCTCCAACTCTCAAGCCCAAGCACAACACAATCCACACAGGAAAGCACAACCCAGTCCACACAGGAAATAAGTTAATCACATCGATGATAATGATGGAAGATCAAGACTCAGCTTGCACATGTATAATTCTCATGAAGAGGGGTGGAGATGATTAGATATAGCCTCTGAATCATCTCCTCTACCGAACCCACGTAGGATCCAAGTACAGAAGTCATCACTGTCGAACCCACGTAGGATCCAAGTACAGTAACCATCGTTGTCGAACCCACGTAGGATCCAAGTACAGTCGTCATCGCTACCGAACCCACGGAGGATCCAAGTATTGTCTTCCTCACTGCTGGACCCACGTAGGATCCAAGTACAGTCGTCATCGTCATCGCAGTCGCAGCCAACTCTAGGATTCCCACACACAGCACCCTCGATTCCGGGAGGGTCTGCTCCACGAGCCAAGAGGGTCGAAACCTCAACTGTCACAAAGTCCAGTGTTGATGTATCCCAAAGTTTTGTCTCGTCAATAGGAACTCAACGTGACAGACGGCGTGTCAATCGGACGCCCGGTTTGAGAGATAATGGCTTTTTCGTTCTAGGGGCCTGGTTAGAAATACACTCATTTCTAACCCGGTTGATATCCATAATCATCCAAAACTCACTTAGAGTATTGAAAAAGAACCGTCTTGTTGAAAGGGTCCTAGTGCCGTAGACGGCGCATCGATCGGACGTGCGGTCTTTAAGTTACTTCTGTTTAAGTGATTAACAAGCCCGACCCATTTAGCCCAGTGGGCCGACGGGTTGGGTTAACCCAGTTTGATGGGTCCGACCCAGCAGGGGTGTCAGACTGGTCTGAATAAATACACAACTCGGCCCAAAGGGGTACGGCCCAGCCCGAAGTGGCGTGTCCCGGCCCGGCGGGGCGTGGCCCAACTCAGCCCGGCCTGGCGGGGCTCGGCTTGACCCGGCCCGGCATGGCTCGGATGGGCGCGCGGCCCGGATGGCTCGGCCAGCTGGCCAAGAGGCTCGGCCGAAGGCCGAGCAGGTTCCAGGGGGGGCGCGGCCTCCCTGGTTGTCTCCATTGGCGGCGCCAAGCGGTGTCTCCCTTCCCCAAACTAGCCGACTAGACCAGCCGGCCTTCTGCGCACGCGACCCGCATGGGTGGGCCGCCGGACTTCCAGCGCAGCACCCTCCTAGCACTGCAGTCCAGCTCTAACCGGCCGGCCGACGGGCCGGCCGGTTCTTCCGCTGAAGCGGCCCATGATTCAGGTCGCGGTTCCTCCCGCACAGCCAGCGCGACGGTGCCGGCTTCCTTCGCCATGTTCCCGGCACTGCGCGACGGTGTCGTGCTTCCTCCGCCTCCGATTTCCATTTCCAAAAGATTAAGTTTCATAGGAGGTTCTTCAGGTCGTGTTCGTTTGGCCCGCGCCCTCCGCATTAGGTGGTAACACATAGCCAAGAATTCACGAGGTTCACAAAACACAACGAAAATTTTATTTTCAATAAAATTGAATCAAATCACCCTACCTCAACAATTGATGATGAACATCGGTGTCGCAAGGTGAGGATTCGTAGACGTCGAAGTGCACCCGAGGAGGAAGCGGCGTCTCCCTCTTTTGTCATGGAGAGAAGAATAAAAGGTGATTCGACGTTGGCGAGTTCCCGCATCGGTGTCTCATCCCCTGTCACGGAGGAAGAAGAGGATGGAGAAACCGGATTCGCCGAGTCGATGTTCTTCGTTGGAGAGTTGGCGTTCTTCAAAAAAAGATATGAACCGTTCTTCGAAACCCAAGAGTTCTCCCAATTTCTCCCCAACACCACAATTGCCAACCCAAATAAAATAAGGCTTCCCCTTATTTTATTTAATCTTGCCAAGAATTCAAAATTTAAATTTCAAACACTTAATTAATTAATGAAAGAAGTTTGATTAATTAATTAAGATTTGTGTTGGAAAGAATTAAAGAGGTAGAGAGAGAGGAAGTGGTAAGGTTACACATTTAAAATTCAATGGGGTGACAACATTAAACAAAGGAGTTTAATGGGAGGGGTTTAAGGGGTTTAGGGAATGTGAAAGGTGGGGGCTCGTGTGGGCCCCACCTCAAAAATATCCTCACATGGGTAGTTAGGTTCTTATGGGTCCCACCACAACTCCCCCATGTTGGATATAACCACCTTAGATAAAGAATAAGAAATTGTTCCACAATTTTTATTCACTTCTTATTTAAACCACAAAATTAAACTTCTCCTCCCGTGCAAACGCAATTGCGGTAAATGACCTCTTAAGAAATTACCAACATTGTGAGTTCATCGGTGCCCTCAGATTTCAATTCTGAGCACCGGTTCAAATGATATAAAATCCCGCTTTTTCGTTTACTGAACATACCCGAGCTAAACTTTGGAAATTGATTCCGGGCACACCGGGCCTCGGAATCAGGTTCCATCAGAAACTGCGTACTCGTAAAATTCAAAAGTATTTAAGAAAAAATTTTCCTTGAAATTTCCATGTATTTACATTGATTATAAATTGGTTATAAATTAAACTAAAATCATTTTGAATTAGAAAAGATATGTTTTTCTAAAAAACTATTTTAATGCACACAATGAGTTTTTTTCTTAATAAATTAGATTAATATCTGTTACTAAATAATTTTAATTAAATGAGAAGATAATATATTCAATAAAATATTTTAATATTCATCTAATGGTTTTTACTATTAATAGAATAAGAATAAATTTAATTTTATGCTTTAAAATACATTTCTCTAAAAGCAGTTTTATTGTGTTTTGCACACTTATTTTAAAATGAATTTTTTTCAATTAAAAAATTAAATATTATAAAATAGATTCAGTATTTGGATTCATAATAATTAATATAATTTAATGGGGAGAATTTAATTTTTATTACAAATCAAAAGTAAAAATAGTGAAAATTTATTACCATAGTTAAGTGTAAAATGAGTTTATCAGGGGTTAAACTAAGAGATAAGGGTAAAAATCCTCATAAACATGGATAGATATTATTATTTCAAGATATTTATGCCTTATATTTTACTATATTTTAATTTTGGTCCATTATGTTTCACTTTCACAAAAAGGTGGCATTTTATTATTTAAATCTTTTAAGTAATTCCATGTGTGTCCCTCCATTCACTTATAAAAGGTCACCACTTCCCCTTCCATAATTACACAATTTGAGCCTTCTAGATTATAAAATACCTTCCCAAAAACCATTCTATATTCCTTATAAATTTTTAATGTTCTTATTTTACCCTAATACCATCTTAATAAGGATTATGGTGTCATCCAAAGTAGGTTTCTTAAAGAAGAGATAATTATCTTACCTGACACTTTCAAAGTTTATTCATTATTCTACTTCCTATAAATCATTTGTATCAATCCTAAAATAATTAATATAGTATCATAAATTTATATATATGTTACTATTATTATATTATAATCATTTTCAACCTCCTTTATAACAAATAGTTAATGAAAGTATCGCTTGTGAGTACATGTGGACTACCTCTTGTGCGTAGCAATGTGATTTATTTTCAATCACCATATTTCATGGTTGGTTATTATGATGTATTTAATGTTAAATTATGATATTTATTACATAATTTATATTTTTAAATTATAATATCTTATATATATTCTTACCTCCTTATCCATTAAAGAATGATAATATTGCTCGTTCTTATGTGTGGACAACCTCCTCTATGAAGCGTTGCAATTATTTTTTAATTTTTGTTTTACATGGATGGTAATAAGGATAGATTTAATGAATATATATAATATTTATGATATAATAAATATTATTAAATGTTTATTTATTTTTTAATTTTGTTTTGTTTTATCCATTGAAAAGTTGAACCATCATTCATGCATAGGTATGAAGCACCATCTTCGTGAAGTGATGTAATTTATTTTTCATCATTGATTTATATGAATAGTTATAAAAGTTTTTAAAATGAATAAATATTATAATTATGTCATGATTAAAATTTTTGAGATGATGAAACCATGAACAGGGTTAAATTACCAGAACCATCGAACTGAAACATGCATAGAAAACAAACAATTTTTCACTCAAATATTCATTTTAATGATGAAATTATTAATTAAAGGATAATTAGAAGTTATAAAGTAACGATACATAGTAATTTATGTATTAATATGGTACTATAAAATATTTATAATAAATATATCTTTGTTATATAGTAGGTTTAAATTTTTATGAATCAATTCGAGTCAAGAGGTAAGGGATTTATGTTATAATCTTTTTTCTTTTCGGTATTGTTTATGTTAAATTCCCCATAAGGGAAATTATATGATCCTTATACTTTAAACCCCATATATTTTCTTATACTATATTTATTCATGTAATTTTTATGTAATATTACCATTTTTATCCCTTTGATACATAAAATGACAGAGAAAATGTTTTTAAGAAAAACCAACCTTATTTCCTCTTTGGTCGATGAATTTTTCTTCCATGCCCATGTTTTTTAAAAAAAGAATATTATTTTCTATGATCCAATTATTGTTTAAAGTCATTTTATACTGTATTTTAATTTCTCTTAAAATGTTTAAAAATAAATTTTTACAATGTTTTAAAAACTAGTTATTTATAATTTTTTATAAAAAGTGTGAAATGAATATTTATTTAAACATTTATCATATGAACATATTTTACTACTGTCATGACTATTATTTGATTTGAATCATCCTTTAAAAATTTCCATACTTTTTTAAAAATAATATTTTTTAATATTCTATGAATTTTATTTTTTAATGATACCGAAAGAAAAGTTTATTTTTCCTACTTTTAAAGAAATGTTAAAATACTCTTCTAAAGGTATTTTTCATCTATGTCAACATCCTTTAAGGATTATTATGATTCATTGGGGATAAGATCTTATGATACCATCCACTTTCATTCTCTAGATGTCTTGTGATGATGAGGATTTAAGGATGGTTTTTTGAAACTAATTTCTTTCTTATGGGTTATTCTATGAGGAAATGATGGAATATATGAAACAAGTTTACTTACCATAATTTATTACATGATGAATTCATGAGTATTTTTATGATCATGTGGCACATATATTTATTGTTTTCATTATGTGTTGGGGTCTGTTATATCCCTCTAATGCATTGGGTAGCGTGATATATACATCTCATGAGATGATGATGATAAGTGTCAACATGATCATAAAAATCTATGTTCACATTTTGATGTGTGGATATGATTTCTACAAGCTATGCAAATAAAAATATGTGTGTAAATGATTATGAATAATGGTAAGCACATCGCAACCTATCCAATTTTCAAATTTTTATAACCAACTAGATAAAATAAAATTGGTGAGAAGGTTTGAACCATAGAGAGCATAGAATCTATTTAACTAAAAATATCTCATTGGACAATGTTCATATGGGCACACAGTTTAAGGGAATTCCTATTTTTTAAAAATTATTTCAATAAAACTAAAAATTGAGAAAGTGAAAGAAATAAAGTAAATTAAAATTAAAAAAATGTGGAACTGTGAATCGAAAAAATTGTATTCAGGATGATGAAATCATAATCAAAGTACTACACAACCATGAAAAATATACTTTTATGTGATTAAATATTTATTTTTCATAATTATCACAAGTTCTAAAAGCATAATAATTTTTTAGATTCTATATCTTAATTTATTTAAAGTCTCTTTATCTATTGTTATAAATAAATTAAGATACACGTTTGAGTCCCAAACCAATTGGATAAATGGCACAACCCATTTTTCAAAAAGTTGTTCCACTAATTTACACTATAATTAGTGAACACGGTTTACCTTCTCAGACCACTAAATTGCCTAATAATTAAAAATTCCAGTTTTAATTTTAGAAATTAATTAAGTAAATATAATTAAATCAGATAAAGAATCAATTAAAATAAATTCAATTTACAATTAACCACAAAACAAAAATATCACATGGCATGTGCATCAAATTTAATTACTCAGTCGACACCCTAATACACAGAAATTACCCTAAAAACTTGACTGAAAAAATAAACATGATAATAGGATGATAATTCATGTAAAATAAAATTGTGTTACTGAGAAAATAATCAGATCTTTCTGCACACCTGTCACATGATGAAACACAATTCTCATCAATCTTTGAGAGAAATCACACCCTATGTGTGCGTCAATGTCATGTTCTCACAATGGATCATCAAAAAAATATCACACCCACTCAAAGTCACAGTAAACAAGAGGAGTCTTCAACCGGTTTTCTGTACCCAATAATGTGTGTTGGCCTGCTACTGAAGGCAGAGGAGGTTCCTTGATGCCTTCGTGGTTTTGTCCCTGTGAAGGAGGAAGAATAGGGAGGGGGATGGCGAGATGAATGAGGTATGGGAAGAGTAGGGGGAGGTAGAAAGGGATGAGAGGATAGGGGAAAGTGGGGTGGCATCTAGGAAAACAGGGTAGGGTGGGATGGTGGGTGAGGAGGAGGAGAAGGGAGGCGAGGTGAGGGAGGTTGGGTATGAGGGGAGTGGGGTGATCTAGTCAAGTAGAAGGGGGTTGGAGGGTGAGGTAAAAGGGGGTGTGGGGGAGCAGTTCAAGGGGGAGGGGGTTTTTGAGTGAGGGAAAAGTGGATGGGGAATTCAAAACCAAAATAATAAAATTAAAAATAATTCAAAATCAAAATAAAATAAAATTTAAAACATAAATTTAGAAATAATAATTAACATTATCTAATTATCTTAAAAATAAAAATAAAAATAATATAATTAAATAATGAAATTGGTAATAATAAAAATAATAATAAGTAGAATTATAAAAATATATATTATATTTACAAGTTAAATTAATATAATTAATTAATAAAATAAACTAATAATAAAAAACTAAAATTAATTAAGCTACTAAAAATAATAAAATATTAGACGTTAATAAAGTAAAAATTAACAAAAAACAAAAATAAAAAAAATAGCTAATATTAATATAAAATTAACTAAAAACTATAAAAATAATCAAAATATTAGAACAATTACAAAAAGAACCTGAAAACACAATAAGCAATTAGAAAATTAATTAAAATTAAATAAAAATTTTATAAAAAAATGTTAGTGAAATCCATGTACATCAAATCCCCCAAACTTAATCTTTTTCACTCTTAGGAACAATAATCAAAAATAATACACCAGTGGACCTGTAGACAAATCAAAACATCAAAATTACAAGTTCAACATTTTTCAATCTCTTTGACCCACAAAATATCATGCTTCATTTAAGATTTCAATTTTCAAAAACCATTTTCCTTCCACTTGCATTCATTCCAAAAAAAATTATGTGCGCTCATGTATCATGTGACCTATCTCGCTGTCACTCTCATTTCTCAAACAATTTGAAAAAGTTGTGCTCAATTATCATACACATACATGCTTACCATAGGCTTGCCTTGAATTTCACATCTCTACTAGTGAAAATAAAAATAATTCAACAATATCAAGGGATTCACAATAGGTTCAAATTTATTTGACGCTACAGGATGGTGAGTTATAAAAAAATTGTGACAGTTTTTGGAAAAAAAGGATTGTTGAATCTTGAAATAAATGCATGAGAAGTTTCAATCCAAATGTCTTCCTCAAAATTTTTCTCCCCCACACATAAAACATTTTTCTCCAATAATATGAAAATAAAAATTTTTTTAGTGACACATATCACTCAAATAGGATTGGATGAAAAAATGATGAGTATAAACTCTAAAACCCCATGAAATAAATATAATACGATACCCTAAGAAATTTACACAAGTATCATGTATGTTGTAGTATCTCAGTAAAATTAGGTCACATAGATAACTTTATAGCTCCTTGAGTAATGGTTCATCACTTTTATATGTATTCTTAAAAGAGAAGGTTGTTGCGTAATGACCACCAATTTGCTCATTATTAGAACTAAAATATTATATATTCTCATCTCAAAATATATGTAATGAATGTCACTACTACGAAATAAAACACAAATGATCAGGATGAGATAATGTCAATCCATGTGCATTAAATAACTCATTGTCCCTCAATTAAACCTTGCCATGAATAAATCTCTCTTCCACACTTAGATTGAAAATTATCATAAAAATATTCTATAATGATATGTTTTATGTAATTTCATTTTTATTTATAAAAATAATATGAGTAGATATTTTTAGTACTTTATCTAATAAAATTTATTTAAATAAATAAATATTATATTTATTAGTCTTCCACTATTTTATATAAACCCAATTTCTCTCACCATTGGCTTCATAATATCATGTTTCTTGGACATCCTAGTGGTAAGGATTCATATTCCCTTTATCATTACCCCGACATTGGTTAGTCAAGAAACTTGAATGGTTTTAGGTAGGCATTTCAAATACCAACTATATTAACTCATAGTTCCTTGATCTGCTGAGTGGACTCCCTAATCCTCAAATACTTAATTGGATTTCCTCAACCTTTTCCTCTTAATTTCACCAAGTTCTGCTTTGGAAGTCAACCCTTGATGTGAACTAAGTTAATTCAACCCAAAAATTCAAGTTATAATTCCCCAATAATTGATATCACCCCAACTTTATCTGATCAATCACTTTGAACTATGGTTCAATTTTAACTAAAGTAGTTGAAGGCTATACCGACTTAATATAAAATGAGGTATTTTATCCTTTTATTCATAAATTTACAATTATTATCTTTATTACATGATTTTTAATATTAAGTGGATTTATTTAAGTGATTAACCATGTCTTCGATAATATTTATGCATATATAATTTATTTTAGTTTTATCTTGCATGCTCATTAATTTCATTAAATTATGTCATCACGAAAAAAACATTCATAATGAAATAACCATGAAACTTTATAGAAATAAAATAATAAAGTGGTATGATCATGAGATTATACTAATGGTTAGTTTATCTAGTGGTTGATAAACTAACTGTTGACCTAGGGGAAAACACCTTGAACCGATTAAGGTTCGTGTTACAACTTTCCACCTGTCCACATATTTATCTCTTTAGATTGGTTTTTCCTTGGCTCCAAACTTGAACTACCTCCACTGTCTTGGGAGATCCATCCTTTACATATGCATTTTACTCACATGCAAGTGAGGGGAAAAGTGGTTTACATAAAAGAAACCATGGGCACACAAGCCCTACATTATAAGACGAGAGAAGGCACACAGGAAAAAAATAATTTAATAATAAATTAAATAAAACCAATCACATACAAAGTCCTGGTATATCTCATGATCATCCACATGCATGCAACGAATTTTGCATTTAATAAAACTAGAATTCAATTCTTAATCGTTCTTATTTAAGATAAATCACGCTCGAATAAATTAATTATTATATTTAATTAATTAATTATTTTATCTTAATTCTTATTCAAATTTACTTGAAATTATCATCCATTATAATTTTAAACCAATTAAATAAATTTATTTAAAATTAATTATGTACATAAATGTACCTTGGAGGAAACATGGTGAATACTTGTTTGAATCTACCCGGTATGTATTATCCTTGTATATAGTTTTACTTTTGTGATATATGGCATATTTGACTTTTCATGTACTTTAATGACGTGTACAATTACATGAATTACATGATTTTTTGGTCATCTGTTATGCTTCAATACATGTAGTGTAATAACTATAATACGACTCATACACAATATGTTAATCTGAACATTAAGTGGATATTAATTAAACATTTATTTATATATAAATATTAAAACCCATCACATGGAATGACCTATCAACTTAATGACCACAAGAAATCACATGTATCAAGTTTTACATAATATAATAAATAAATTTTAAATCTGTGTAATTTGGTATAAGTACACGGTGTGTACAGGTGAGCTACATGGTGTGTACATCTCTCACCATTTATCTGAGGTACATTCCTAGGGAATCATTGGGTAAATCATACCTTGGAAATTTTATTACACATCATTTCCAATGGTCTACATGTTGTGTGCTATTTGAATTACATAGTCAATGATTAGGTAGGTCGTGTATTGAAATAAACGGCTCGTCTTTGACTCAAAGGTACTACATGCCATGTACATGGGCTACACTACATGTAATCTGGATGACTGTGCACCAGTCTGTCCTAGTCAACATGTTGTGTAATAATTAAATACACTGTGTGTCATGAATACACAGGGATTGAGTAATTTTAAAATTAACTCTAGGTGCATTGAACATAAGTATAGGGCATGTAACTCTGGTTACATGACATGTACTCCAGTGTTGTCCGGCTAGAATCTTTGTCTCCTTTGTATGAGTTTCTCAATTTTATTTTAATCATAAAATTAATCATTTTGATTAGATATAAGGGAAACAAAGGAGGAAGAAGTAGATCTCTCAATTTGGATTAAAATAATGATTAAACTTGAATTGAAAAACTAAATTAAAAATTTGTAAATCAACAATGATATTTAAATAATTATAAATAATTATGTGACCACTCTGATACCACTTAACAGTTCTAGGAGTAGCGGAAGCATATGATGGGTAGTGCCTAATTGTTTTTTCCATGATTGATAATTAATCTAATATTTTACACAACATTGAACTTAGTGATAAACAGAATTAATTCAAAGAATCAGACAATAGAAATCATGTCATAACTAGAAGAAGGAGCATCACATGCTATTTATAATAAATTTAATTAAATTAAGAATTACCTTGATGAAATTATTTATTTTTTGATGAATCTGGTGATATATATATGCTACACCATCATTATGTTATATGAATCAAGTGTGGATTCCCTCTAGTGGTGATCCACAAGTTTTCCACGAATCTTTAGATGTCGCTAAAAGAATCTCTGAGTGCTAGTATAGTAGATCCTTATGCTTTCGCTATTCACCTTTGATCGCTTCAATAGTCACTTCCAAAGTGTTCTCCTTGATTTTATGGAGTAATATTTCTCTCTATTCGTAGGATCATTATTAGAGAAGGTAGATCTCTATGTCTTGAGATTAATCTCCAAAATTTTTGTATGCATCCAAAAAATGAATTGTCACTTTGATAAAATAATATAATTGGGTTTATATATCACTAGGGTTAAAATAAAATAATTGCACAAGTTCCATTTATTATTTATTTAATCTCTATGGAACCCCATGTCAAATAATAATAATATTATTATTTATCAACATGATCTTAACTTGCGAATTAAATTAGATATTATTTAATTAAATAAATATTCAATATTTATTATTTCTTGATTGACCATTAAACTCAGTCCTCAATTCCCCAAAAATATTTATTGAGCCTTGAATAATGACTATTTATTTATTAAATAAATATCACTGCATCATTAACTAATAAATAAATAAATATTATATTCAAAAAATAGAAAACAAAATTTTATTAAATATTTCACTCACGTTATATACTGTTGAATAACTGGTGATAGAATAAATGTAATCAAGCATACATGAATATTTATTAAGAAAAATTCAGTAATAATATTTATTCACCTTGTTAAATAATAAATAATAATATATTATTTAACTGATATTCGGGATACACTTAGTATGTGACCCTCTAGGCCTCTTTCTTAGTGGAATTAGGCGAGTCATCATAAAGTCCAAGGTTATCATCTAGCAACATGCAAAACCACCCATAGATAAAGAAGTTAATGTCATAACGACATGTTACCTCATAAGAACTCTTACTATGTAATATAATACCTTTATCATGATATCTCAAATAAAAAAGTTTCATGTCGGTGCCATCAACCTATGTGCTCGATGTCTCTTTCTTTGACTTCCTAGAAATTGAACTTGCCTATAAAACAACATGGCCATGGATTTATTTAGACTATATCATTTCCATCATAGGGATTGAGATATAAACTTACATTAAAGAATACAAGGGACAAATCCTTTATCTCATTATTCATTAATACAATATTAATTGTGATGCACCCAACATATCCTACCTCACCACGAACATCTGTTTTCATAGTTTTCATCAATAAATCAAAGCATGTGACTCAAAATACTAATTAATAATAATCTTAAAGTATAAGGACCAATACACACATTTTCAGATAGGAATATCCAATGACATATATAAATGTGTATTTCCTACTAGTGGGTCTTGTTCTCATAATATCCTACTGAATATTACTAAGGACAT
This sequence comes from Viscum album, assembly GCA_963277665.1. NCBI lineage: Eukaryota > Viridiplantae > Streptophyta > Magnoliopsida > Santalales > Viscaceae > Viscum > Viscum album. The sequence goes on along the minus strand of OY728142.1, from coordinate 267,421,717 downwards.
ACACTATGAGAAGGTGCCTCAAAGCCCTATGAGTATCCACCCCTAATATCCTATATCATTTGTGTACCTCAAATGATATCATTTGGTTATAGAACATAAATTTAAGAATAGTGTAGTATCACTTCTGAATTCTCATCATAGAGGGGAACTCCTATGACCTTTTAGTGAAACAACTACTCTTAAACATTATCACATACTATATCATGTATAAGAACAATCATGATGTGATAAGTAGTTTATTAATATTCAAAACCATGAAAATAATTTATCATAAATTACATATAATTTGGTTCTAGGGCACAAAATCCAACACCCACAAACTCTTAAGAAGCTCCTCTCAAGCTTTTAGAAGCTCCCTCTGAAGGTAAGGGACCATCTTCTTATCCTCTTTATTTAAGCACCTTCTTTATGTTATGCCATGTGATTTACAATTTTTCAATTTGGTGTTCATTTTTACACATCCCTCTTAATATCCTTATTATTTTCATGTAATTAGAGACCCATTTCTCTCTCATTAAACCCTTATATAGACCATTATGCACACCTATTATGTTGTGAAATTATACTATGATTTTCTATACCATACATTTGTGTAGTGAATTCCCATCTCCATTTACACTCAAGGGTATTCACCTAATTGTACCTATCCATAATGTATTGGGTATTTACATATATATAACCTATTATAATTAATTGTGAGGTTAAAATTGATGAAACATATCTTTATATCATTTGGTCTATGTGGCATAATTATTCATGTATATGATATGAATGTGATGGGTGGGATCGAAATTATATATCCCTCCAATGCATTGGGTAATATTTATATCTCATGAGATTTCATGTATAGTTCATGTGATTCTATCCTAGTTAAACTATGATATGATGTCATAGATATACACCTTGACTTATTTTTATGATGTCATGTTTCATGTTCTTGTCACATTCCTATATTGCCTTTATATTATCATGTTATATCATACCCCGTTGTTCATGATTATGATTCTAACCCCTCTTATGTTACCTTTATATGACTCTTGGATTGCATGTAGTGATTTAACTTATGATATGTTTGTTTATTCCCATACTGAGCTTTATAGCTCACCCATTTCTTATATACATCCCCAGGTTACCTCAAGTAGTTTTAGAAGATCCAAGGAATATAAGGGCCTATTTTGGAGCTTCAAAATAATGTTGTTGTATTTATATTTCAAGTTTTTATGTTGTGTGCCTAATTTCACAAAACATCGAGACTCTTTATATTCTAGGGTTTTATTAAGTTTACATTTATGTAATAAATCAAGAAATAAATTGTAATAAAGTTATGGGTTGTCATAGTATTTAGATAGGAATGATTAACTTTATGTACATGGAATAGTTGTGGTTCCAACATCCATGAGAGAAGGGTTAATGAGAGAATATAATTTTTTTTATAGTGGGTGATACATCTTGGATCGACCAAAATGTATTGTGATATAAAATTACATTTTTGGAAGTCAGGTATGAAGAAGTATGTTGTGGGGTTTGTGTATCGTAGCCTTACCTGTTAGAGGGTGAAGGCAGAACACCATCGACCACGTGGGTTAATTCAACCTCTTATAGTGATAGTACGAAAGTCGGATGAGGTGATAATGGAATTTTTCATGGGTATACATAGGACTCCCAGGAGTTAAGATACTATGTGGGTGGTTTTTGATTGACTGATTAAGGTTACATGGTTCTTACTAATTTGGGAGACTCGGTCTCTGGACAAGTTGGGCTGACTATATATATAGAAAGTGGTGTGGATTTAGGGTGTGCCTATGAGTATAATATCATATAAAGATTTGTGGCTTATGTATCTATTTTGGAAGTTCATGTAGAAGTATATGAGATTGTAATTGGAGCTTAGTATGATATATAACATGGAGACAAACAGGTAGTCAGATAAGATGATCCAAATTCTGGAGGATATGATCAGGGGTTGTGTACACGGTTTTGGTGGGTTATGGAATGACCATATTTAATCGGAAGAGTTCTTGTATAATAATATTTTTCTAGATTTGTTTCATATTTCACCTTTTGAGGGTCTTTATAGTATACCATACCATCCGTAATTTTATTTTCTTGAGGCTAGTGAATCGATAGTGATAAAAAAAATCCCAGTACATGACACTTTTGTGTAGGTGCAGTTGATACATAAGTGTTTGGTTTCTAATTAGAGTAGGTATTATTCTTATACTAACTATAGGTGATGGAACTTGGAGTTTATCATGAGTGATTGGGTTTTCTTATATTTCTCACCTTATTTAGGGAATCAATATTTCAGGAAGAGTGGGAAATTAGCACCATGTTTTTTGGACCGCTTGAGATTTCAGAATAGATCAGGATGTTGGATTTATAGTTGGATATTCATCTACAACATCAAGGTATGAAGGATTTTTTTATGTGTCACAACTCCATAAGTATGAATTAGATCCCGCACACGTGATTTATGATGACAAGAGGTGGGTGTTTCGTTTTAGGAACGTCCAATGTGGATTTTGGACCAACGAAAGAAGGTACTGCATGGAAATATGGTGCCTCATGTTCATGTTTTGTGGTAGTATGGATAGATCTGCGAAGATACCTAATAATGGGAGTTAAATATCCAATAATAGTGGATAGATTTGCTCATAGGAGGCCCCTAGGGAAACTTCTCAAGGGTGAGAAGTCCTTATAGGAAGATTTTGTAATCCCCCTTTGATTTCACGTGTGTTATTATTTAATTTCATCCCAGTCACATGTATTGTACTTAATCATAGATATTCGGGGTGTTGGGATAGTTTGAGAGGGGGTGCAAGAGGAATGGGCCTGACCATCAACTAAAAAGTGTTGCAGATAGGAATTCATGGTGTGAAGGTGTAATTGATGATGTGACTTATCATGACCAAACCGCCCAGGATTCTGTCTGATGTCATTCACACTATGAATATTGAGTTCACTCCATGAATAGATTTTTAGGTATTTTTTATAGAGGTTTAAATGAGAAATTTTTCTTAGAACACCTCATAAACTCCCCCATCCCTTCCTTCAAACTTGGCATGATATTTTGGCTATGAGAGGATTCTCTTTAAATATTTGACTCCCTCTTCCTTATTTCTTCACCGATTCAAGTGTTGTTTGTTAAATTTGGTATATTAAGGTAAATCTAATATTTTTATACCCTTTAATCTATGTTTCTCTTTACTTTTCCATATTTCCCCTTTCCTACAACCCTAAATTCTAATTTTGGGGATTATTTTAGGGATTCAATATAGCATGTTTTTTTTGGGTAGTGATCCTTGGTGTTTTGACTTTTCCACACCTTAGGTAGGATGTCCCTTACAATTTTATGACATTTTCATAAAGTTATATGAATTGTTCTACAAGAAGGTGTATGTTTATCCCTATGATGCAATTGCCTATGGTATTTAAGTGATCAGTTTGATCCATATAAATATAGTGGATGCCTTATAAGGGGATTGATGGGTTATGGATTGGTTAAAGTGTAAATTACACATAAATTTATGAGTGATGTAGTGGATTTCTACCTAGTTAAAGTTAACTCATGGGATCTATTTGGGATTGGGTTAGTATTGATAGGATAGATATTGTATGGGGTGTGTCATGAACCAACCTGGGTCAACCCTGAATTGGTTACTTGATCCGGCCAATGACAAGGCCCAAGAGGTGTTACCAATCCTCCCGGGCTTACAACAAGTGTCAATCATTAAATATAGTACAATTGAGAATGATTTAGACCACAATAAATAGTTATAAATTAATCAAGAAAAATTATGAATCATAAAAATGAGAAACCATAAATCACAGAATAAAATAAATACATAAATAGATCCAAATACAATGGAAGTAGAATAAAACAGAAAACTAAAAACAAAACTAAAATGAAACCAGAACCCGATATGATTTCCATGTGAACTATTGGTCACCACCATCCATGACACTAACCCAATCTATTTCTAGACCCACACAAAAGTTGAACCTGTAAAATAGCTCAGGTCTACCGACATCAAGTGGCATAAGTAGGGTGTGGGAATAAATCATCCCAGTAGGTAAGAACCATAGAATAAATACATGTCCTTTCCCTAAAAAGTCCAAAAATACTTGTTTGAAAATATATTTTGGAAAAATAGGGTTTTAATATTTAAAGGTCCAAACTCATATTTCCTTTTTAAAACCAAGTTTTGGAAACCAAAAAGGTCAAGTGGAAACAAAACCTATAGAAGGTACAAGAGAAAAGGAAGGTCAAACTAAACATAGACAGTAGGGTAAAGAAAATAAATCCATGAATAAAAGGAAACATTACAAGTATAGGTGGAAAAAAATTAATAGAATATGTAATCAATGTTCTATAAAATAAAAAAAGAACATGTAGATATTTAATCATGGGAATTTTCTAAACATACCTAGAATAAATCCCTGTATGTACTTAGTTCAGACCCACCTACCAGCATATGGTACACCTCTATAGTTAATTACTAACCTAGCTACTCTAAACTAGCCCCACCAGTAGAAATTTTCACCTAGATTATCCACTTTCCAGGGGGTTCTAATCCGTATAATCAGTACTAGAAAAAAACCATCACACAAACCTATATATTACATCTAAGAATCCCATGATAATAGTATAATGGAGATTGAGGAGGTCATCACACACTTTTCATTAAACATAACTCACTAATGACACTGTTCATGTCTTTCCCAATCTCTAACACCAACTATATGAAGGCCCTCTCATAGAAAGGATGGCCATAGGGGTTCCTGTCATGTATAAAACCGTTCACAAGTTCCCACTAGGCCAACACATCATGTGAATTTAAAACCAATTTACAAAACATCACAAAGTGCCAACCCATCCTTAACATTTACTACTCCAAACTATTTAAAATTAAAAAAAACTTTCTTCTAAAATTCATTACCAAAACCAAGGTGAAAAAATCATTCATGTTTAGAAGATGCCAAACGGGCCTTTCAAGTCAAGTTATTTACAAACTATACTTCAAGGTGCCAAATGGGACAAGTTTTATAAAACAATTTTGAAAACCTAATTCAAATACATTTAAAAAAAAGTCGTGTGGAAGACATCGGGTGTTTTTAGAAGACAATGTGTTAGGTCGGGTAAAAGAAAACGAAAGAGGGGGGAGGGTGTTTTAAAAACCGATGTATAGAGGTATACTTTTTTATGGAATTACCATTTATATAAATGTTCCCATCCATATGTGCACCAAATTTACATATGGATGTTCCCACATTCACCATAATATATATGGGAAACCATAAAATGATGAATAATAAATCACGAAATCATAGGGAATGTCACACCAAGTCATAAGAGTTCACACACAAGAACCAAACTACAAAGAAACACTAAAAATCACTCACAAATATCAATTTACCTTGTGAACTAAATCCATAATCACAAAAAATGGATAAAACCATTTCAAAATGTCCAAAACCAACTTATAAGTCCAATTTACATTTTATCAAACACCCTATATACATATATATATATATATAGTTATAACCAAGGAAATCCTTTTAAAATCCATTTTCATCAAGTTTCCAACATGGGATCACCAGAATAAATCAAACTATCACATCACAAACAAGGATAACACTTTTAAAAATCATTTATAAAGTATTGAGCATTAAATTGAATGTTTTGTAAATGAAAAGGATAAAAACACCTACCTCAATGGTGTGCGAATATGAAAAAAAAACCAAGAGAGGGAAGAACTTATCCCAAGAAGAAAATCTCACACCCTATCATTGAAATAAACAAAAGACAGCTTCATCCCTATACCTCAAGGTTTCATATAAGAGATATAAAATCTAATAAAATCCAATAAATCGAGAGAGGGAGAATATACGAGAAGTAAAATGACCAAAAATCAAGAATAAATCACTTATAAACCTTGAAGGAACATAAATAGAGGAAGGAGAGCCAAGGGAAGAGGGGTTTGGGAGCCCCTTAGTGTTCCAAAATCAATAAATATAGGAGGATGGTTGATTTGGGGTTAAATAATAAGAGTGTAAAACTTATAATTTCAAGTTTTCAAAATTTTGGGTAAGTCACAGGGTTTGGCTGCACGGTTTACCAAACCATGCACCAACCTTACACACCCTACTAGAAGGAAGTGACACCCACATGGGATGGCTTCATTGTTTGGGAAACAATGAACCAACCATGAAAATTATATTGGCCAAAATAGAATACTCCCTCACACACTTGCCACATGGTTCCCTAAAACCATGCAAAAGTCATGTTCCAGGTCCCTGACACCACCAAAAATTCAGACAGACACTCCTTTTCCTCACACAGTTTGGTCCAAATCATGCACAGACCATGAAAGACAAAGCATTAAAGAACAAAATGAACTAGAAATTCACTCTACATCCACCATCCACATAGTTTCTCCCAAAACCACACACACTAACCATTCACAGGAATAAAAGAAACCTAAAACATCTAAAACTTGAATATTCTCACAGGAAACTCAACCCAAAACTCAACCAAAAATATCAAACACCAATAAATGCATAAAAATAAAATAAATAAAAGAGAAATGGGGTTGTGCTGTAATAATTCTCCTCACCATAAAAAACATTATTCTCCTATAAATTCACTAAGTTGAATGAGTAATGAAGCTAGGACCCGAAACTAAATGAGGCCAAATGAAACCAAAAACCTCGATGTGGCCTTTTAACTCCACAAGTCAAACCTGACCAAATCTAGAAGAAACAAAAAGTAGATCCATAATAGATCTCCCCACAAATTAAAAATTGAATATCACAATATCTTTGACACCATAACTCTATACATGAGGGGAATTCAAAAAAATAATCTCAAATAAAACATCAATCTAAAACACAATTCATCATTTCCACAAGACACAAACATATCTAGAATAAGCACAACCCAAAACCAAAATCGTTACACAAAAGGCTAACCACACCAGTATTATAACGCAATGCACATCCACAAAACTTATAAGAAAACAAGTCCACCAATACTTTCACAACAAAAATGGAATTTCAAAAACAAATAAAACTACAATAGGGAAACTCAAACCATCCCCACTCTAACATTTGTGGTAGAAGATGGGCCAACATTCCCCACACCCAAAAATTTCAGACTATGTGAAGAGCTTTACTCAGGGGCCTATAGCTGGAGCCCCAGTGCCTTAAAGTATCTACTACCCCAAATTTAGGAGCTTTTATCCTCCAACTAATACTTCACCTTCTAGAAATGATTCTAACTTCTCCAAGTGACCCAAATGGACACATCATCGGCAACCCTTAAGAGGGTGATCCCAAGATGGCTTCGAATTCCCAAACCAACCACACTAGAAACACATGAGTGAGTGTCACAATGAATGATAGTAAGGATCCTACAAGTTATTCTCCATAGAAATAGGTTCCTCTAGAACACACTCCTCACCATATTGGGAACCTTCATGAGCACCAAGAGAAACCATATTTCCAACTATTACTGACTACACTCTGGGAACCAACTCAGTTAGAAACACAGTATCCACTAACTTCTCAAACAGAAATACCTCGATGAGAGAACTCTATCCTTAATCTCTGGAAAAAGGCCCTATGTTAATAGATGTTGTTTTAGTGGTTCCATTGATGATATTTTTGAATAAAAGTAAACTAGCTCGTTAAAATGATCAATATAGGCCTTTACAGTCGGTTGGCCTTGTTGAACATCCAAGATCTATTACACTTTCCGCACCTTTACCCCCCCCCCCCCCCTCTAGTATAAACCATTAGGTAAAAGTTGAATTAAAGGATTCCCAATAAATTCCAACTTGTAACGATGATGGGATGATCACCTTTCACTGATCCAAACCCAGACCCTCAAATGATCCCAGAACTGCTCGCACCCTCACGGCTTCAGGAGTTCCCAATGACCTAAAATCACATTCAGAATTCTCAAGACACTCCAAATCCTCTAATAGATCTCAATAACCATGGAAAATAGGTAATGACTGAGAATAAATTGACCCTTCCACTTCACTGGGAGTCTGGGAAGGGCCAACGACTGGAAGAGACTCACTAGAAACCTTTGAGATCTTTTCGAGTGGTATACTCTATATAACATAATAAACACTAAACCAAATCATCATTAACTCAAAACTCAACCCAAAAAGGAACATTTCAAAGAAAAAAAAGCTCATAAATCAAAACATCATAAAGAAAAACCAAAATCCTCTTTCAAAATCACTATTTCCATTCCAAATTCAAAACCATTTTACTCTAAGGCCACTTTCCCAAAATACCAAAACTAATTTTCAAATCTAAATCAAATACAATATCTTACTTTTAAAGTAAAAAAAAATCCCTAAAATTATTTTCCCTGGTGAGGGCCTTTTTCCAAAAACCATTTAAAATACCAAATCACTTTTCCATTTCAAAAACCAAAATCTTTTCAAAGTACACACCCATTTCCAAAATTCAATTTCATTTCGAAATCCTCTAACACTAACCAAAATCAATCAATAGAATTACCAAAATAAAATCATCTAAAATGGGGAACTAATGGATATGAATAACCCGACCACATGGTTTAGTATACCATTCCCTTAGCATGCACTAACCACTAGAAGTATCTTGAATCATGCACTTAGGCTCTACATGGGTCTCAACTCTATGAAATCTCATTTTTTAGCACCAGTTCACTTTCATTGTCAATCCCCAAATCACAAACCCCACAAGGCCAAAAATACACCAACAACATAAACCCAAAATCAAAATAAAAGATTCAATACCAACAAACCCTGGAAACTAGAGGATCATAATGAGTAAGATTTCATGATGTGCTTCCCTTACCTACCCCCTGAGTGTTGAAAATCATATCTTCGATCTACTTAACACCCAAAATAACACAAGTAACACAAGGGATTCTATGATGTTATTTTTTCATAAACCAACCTAGGTCAATCCCAAACCGGTCACCCAAGTCAGCACACAATAAGGATCGAGAGGCATTCTCGATCCTCCTGGGCTGGGGACTATTTCCATAAATCAAAGATAATAAAATAGGGAATGATTTATCCCATAATAAATAGTTATAAATAAATAAATAAATAGTACAAAACATAAAAAAGGAGAAACCATAAATCATTAAATGAAATAAATACATAAAAAGACTTAGATTCAATAAAAGTAGAACTAAATAAAAAACTAAAAACAAAACGAAAATGAAACTGGAACCCAACATGATCTCTAAGTGACCTCTTGGTCACCACCATCCCTGACACCAACCCACTCCACGAGAAGACCCAAAAAAATCTGAACCTAAAAAATATCTCGGGTATACCGATGCTGAGTGGAAAAAGTTTGGTGTGAGCATAAAACAACCCATTAGGTAAGCACCATAGAATCCATACATGTCCTTTCCCAAAATATCCCATAAATAGTAGTTTAAAAATACATTTAGGGAAAATAGGTTTTTTAACATTTAAAGGGACAAACTCGTATTTCCTTTTTAAAACCAAGTTTTTTAAACCAAAAAAGGAAAGAGGAAACTAAACCAGAAGAATATACAAGAGAAAATAAAAATAAAACTAAACACAAATACCATTATAAAGAAAATAAATCTAGGAATAAATTGAAACAATACAAGTACAGGCAGACAAGTACTAATAGAATAAGTAACCAATGTTCTGAAAAATAAAATAGGAACATAAAAATATGTAATCATAGGAATTTTCTAAACATTCCTAGAATAAATCTCTATACATACATGGTTCAAACCCACCTGTCGGTATATGGTGGACCTATATGGTCAATTACCAAATTAGATACTCTAAACTAGCCTCAATAGTGGAAATTCTCACCTGGATTATCCAATTTCTAGGGGGTTTTAATTTTTATAATTGGGAATAGAAATAAATTTTCACTCAACCCTCTAGATGACATCTAGGAATACCATGATAATAGTATAAAGGAAAGTGTGGAGGCCATCACATGATTGGAATTAAACATAACTCACTGATTCCACCTTTCATTCCTTAATAAATCCCCAACACCAACTATGAAAATGACCTCTCATAAAAATAATGACCATATAGGTTCTCTTTATGAATAAAACCTTTCACAAGTGCCAACCATTCCTATACATCATATGAATTTGAAACCAATTTTCAAAACATCACAAAGTGCCAACCGGGTCTTAAAATTTACTATTCCAAACCATTTCTAGTGAAAAAAACCTTTATTATTAAATTAATTACCAAAACCAAGGTGAAAATACCATTCATGTTTGGAAGATACCAAACAATCCTTTCAAGTTGAATGATTTCCAAACTATACTTAAAGGTTACAAATGGACCAATTTTTAGAAAAAGGCTTTTTGAAAACCTCATTTGAATCCATTTAAGAAACCAAAAGACGTGTGGAATACATTGGTTGTTTTCATAAAATAATGTGGTAGGTAGAGGTAAAGAGAATGAAAATACAGGAGGTTGTTTTGAAAAAAAATGTGTTTTGAGGTAGAAATTTTTTTTGAATTCCCATTTATATACATGTGCCCATCCATATGTGCACCTCAAGATCATATGGATATTCTCAGATTCACCTGCATATATATGGGAAACCATAAAAATTACAAATAATAAATCAATCAATCATAAGGAATATCACACTAATGAATAGGAGTTCACACACAAGCACTAAACTACAAAGAAACACTAAAAATAACACACAAAGATCAATTTCACATGTAGGCCAAATCCACAATCAGAAAAAAGGGATAAAACCATTTCAAAATATCCAAAACCAACTTAAAATGTAAATTATAATTTTATCAAACACGTTGTATATATATAGGTATAACCAAGGAAATCCTTTAAAACCCCATTTTTATCAAGTTTCCAACATGGGAACACTAGAATAAATCAAAAAATCACTTCACAAACAAAGAAAACACATTTAAAAATAATGTAAGTAGTCTAAAGCATAAAATAGAAGGTTTTAAAAAGAAAATGGATGGAATCACATATATCAATGGTGTGTGAATGTGATGAAACCCTGAGAGAGGGAAGAAACAAGCCCAATAAGCAAATTTCACACCCTAGTGTGATGTGTTAGACCTATTTCACTACTGAGTAATTAGGCCAGATGGCTATATGGCCTCAAGCATGTCTCCTTGTATAATGGATGTTGTCGACTAGTAGCAGTGGCCTAGGGTGTTAAAGTTGGTAGACTATGACCTTAAGTCAGAGTAGATTATAGTGAAGATAAGATCAATAAATAATTAGTGGAAGAATAATAATAACATGGTTTCATAAGTAAGTATGAACATCCAAGTAATAAATAATCGACTCGAAACCTCTACAGTGTCATATAAAAAATGAGAATGTAATTTCATTACTCTATAAAAAGGGAAGACATGGATACATGGCAGTAGGAAGATTGTACAATACATGATATACAAAAGAATGAATAATGGAAAAAATTATCCAAGAATTTTGATATCTATCTAGATCATCGGTTACCAATATCTCATCCTAAATCAAGCATGTTAGGTGTCCAAAGTGGGTTTCTTCCCCTTGTCCACACTTGAGGTCATATAATTTTCCTGAGTAAAAATGGAGGCCCAAATAAGGTGTGAGATAAATCTCATTATGCCACAAAAAATGGAATATTTAAAAATATAGTATGTATATAAACTGAAATAGTGTGAAGGTATATAAAAATAAAACAATTCAAAAATAAATAACCCATACCTATTTCATCCCCAGATGGTAATGTCTCTTAACATGAGATCATTTAATTAGTTATGAACCTGTTTATAATAAGGAGTTTATATTTTTAGAGTTTAAGAATGACTAAAAAAGGAATAATAATAAGAGGATCCAAGTTGTAACCAATGAATCCTTTACCTCAGAGGTTGAGCTAACTCATAATAGTATCATAACCAATCACGTTATAAAGGGGGTCTAAGTGTAATCCAAGGGGAAACACACAAGGCATTCCACTATACAATATTTTAACTGATTCCATGTAACTCATCCATGGTAATACCAGGCTAAGAATGACTGGGCCCAATGGGGTGAATCCATAGCATCACATGTTCAAATACATCAAGCTGAATCCAAGGAATGTATCCAAGATATTCTAATATCTGGAAAAGATGTTAAGTGAATTATGAGCACCACACTGAGGCATTCATGTAATAAGACAAATATTGGATTCTATGGTGGGTGTCTCCCATGGAAATCAACTCAACGAATCAAAATGGAATCCTATGAGTGCTCATGGAATTCCCTTTGGAATTTGTGGATGGGTCAAGTGTTACCATCCCTATAAAGATAAAAAGGTCTAAAGTAAGTAGTCACCTTATATTCATTTCATTTATATCCTATATCTGCATGGGACATGTAATAATCATACCTTTTAATCATTTAATAGGTTCATTCCATTACCTTTAATTAAACATGATAAGGTAAATCAAGGACATGCAACCAATATCAATTCAATTACATAATCATTTAGTAGGTTCATTCCATTACCTTTCATTAATCATGAAAATGTGATCTAAGGACATGAAACCAATCTTAATTCAATTTATAATCATTTAATTAGGCCCAGTGATATCTATAAATATATTATTTTTCATAAAAATATATGATTCATTTATTAAATTGAAACACTCACCTTAATAAAGGTCAAGTCAGATGCACCCAAACGATGTCCAAAATAATCCCAATATTGCTCGCCCTGGCATAAATGAAGAACTCACCCTAAATCGATCTTCTGTATTGAGGTATCAACCTCCAATAATGTCTTGTGATTTTATTAGGTCCATATAATAAAAACTAGAAAATTTAAATCAATGTAGATAAATTTTAGGGGAATCACCCAATTAAACTCACATAAGGAAAAATGGAAACAATTTATAGACAACAAAACTTTGAGGGATAATTCATAGACTACCTACCTTATGCATGTAGTAGACGCCTCATCTAGTATCGGCCCTTAGTTTCTACTGGATTAAAATAAAATAGAAGAACGAATGAACACTGTAACAGTCTGGAAATTCTAAACATAGTTTTATTACAAATATATTTTATTAAATGGGTTTATTTATAATTAATACTAAAAAATAATATTTATAAGATGATTTTCTTTAAAAATAATAATTGGAATTGAGTGTGTTAATTAATTAATTATAATAAAATTATAAATATTATTTATAGATTTCAAATTTATTTTATTGTTTATTTGAAAACAACTATATTAATTTAATTATTTTTTTGTCAAATATTATATTATAAAATAAGTTAGATAAATAATTTCTAAATTTTAAAGACACTATATTTCAATAATGACTTCTAATTATTTTGACTAAAATACTAAAATAATAAAGTTATAAGTTATGAATCTAATTAATAATAATCATTAAAATTTTATCTAAATAATTAATATAAAAATATAATTAATTTGTTTTTATGAATTTTTATTTTCAAAATATGATATATATATATATATATATTAATATATATATATATATTAATATATATATATATATGAGATTATAATTATAAAGTCTGAATAAATTATTTTTATAAAACTATTACTTTATAAAGTTTTGTTTTATAATTAAATTTATAACTATTACTTTCATAAATTATGAATTATGAAAAATTAGTTATAATTATTAGTTTTAAATTACAAATTATTATTAGATTGACTTTTATTAAATTATTAAAATTGTGATTTTGTCTAATAAAATTATAACTATTTTAATATTAAAGTTTAACTCATAATATATTATACATATATTATAATATTTAATTAAATAAATAATGATAATGATATAAAAATAAATATAATGAATTGAACATGAAAAAAAATTAGGAGAGGGAATTGGGAATGGGGAGACCGAGACTCTCTAGGTCCGCACTTAGGGTTTTGTCTAGGGAGCGTTGTCATGAGGTATTCTTCGAGGAAATTAGGATCATTTCACGCAAGGTCGAGTCATGGTCGACCAAAGTCACACAGAGGGATGGTTTCTTCATGGGAGTCGTGGGTCGCGGTCGAGGGGGAAGTTGGAGCAGAGATATAAGCTTCATGGTTAGGGTTTTTGAATCAAATCTGTAAATCTGAATCTGAGGGTTCCTGATCTTTTTTGACCTACTAGTTAGGTGTGTGATTTCCTTGTTTTAGGATTCAAATATCGTTGTAACCATTTTCCTGTGGTTTTTTTTGTCTTGAATGTGTGTTTCTTCTGGAAAAAGTTATCCGCCAGTTTTTTTCACGGTATTGTGGTTCGATTCTCTATCTACAAGTGGTTATTTGGTTATTTTATATCATTTCTTCCAATTTTTTACTACCTGATCGAATATGTCATTGAATATTAAAAATATATATTTTTGTATCTGTCAATATTTCTGCAATTCGGATGAATCTTCTTTCAATATTGTTAGAATATAAAATTTATCTTGTTGTTGTGTTGTCTATTCAAGCCAATGGATAAATTTATATGAATTCCTTTTTTTATCCTCTTTAACCTCTAGCTTGATTGTCAAGCTTGTTTCTCTGTTTAAATAGTAGTTTGTTTTGGCTATAAAATCCTATATCTTTTTGTACTTGAAAATGGGTAAACTATTCTGCAGTCTTGATAGGAAGAGTTGGGGGTCTGAAGTTGAGTCTTATATACTCTGAAAAACTCAAGTAATGGATTTAGTATTTTTTATGGTTAAACTTATTGTGTAAGGATTATTTTGTTTATTCACTCCAAAATTATGGATCTAATTTTATAGTTTTGGGTAAGGTATATCCTTTATTTAAAATATGTTTTAGTTTTTTGGTGAAAAGGGTTTATTTTCCCCATAAAAATCCATTTTCTTATAATCGTGTTCTATATTAAGGTAAACCTTAGTAAGGATTATGTTTTTAATTTTATATTTAAACTTATATCTTGTAAGGGATATAATATGATCTTTCATTTTTCTTAAATCTTGATTATGGAATTCATTGTGTTAGAGTTTAATTTATTGAATAGTTTGAATCGAATTTACAGACATCATATATATATATATATATTCTCAAATATTCAAGGAATCATTTGATTTACTTATCTAAAATAAGTTTATTAAAATCTAATTTAAAGGGGGTTATATTTTTATTGTGCAGATTTTGTTCAATTTATTTATTTAGCAGGTTATAAAATTTAGGTTTTATTTTGAAGGTTGTATATATATATATATACAAACATATATATATAAATTTATATCTATCCAGCTCACAATAATTTTTAGAACTTAAAAATGAAAGATAGATTATGTATTTATGGTATTTAGATTATAATTGCAAAGAACTCATTTAAATTATTAATTTGTGTTTTAATGTGTAGTGAAATTAATTATTTTCAATTATTTGATACTATGTATGAAATGAATAAATTATGTTAAAAATTATGTTTTAGTAAATCTTCTGCAATAGATGTTAATGTCAAAGTTTTTAATTTGATATTAAATTAGTTCTGCCAGTAAATATTTTCATTTATCAAAGTTTTAACGTGAATTTATTCCGCAATGATGAAATCAAGATCACGTGTATTTATATATTTATATAAGTTTGAAATTTTGATTTCTCATATATATATATATATATATCTGTGAAAATGGTTTGGAATTAAATGGTAATTTCCAAGGATTATGGTTTCTAAGGATAAAGTATATACAATTTATGATAATTTTATACAAATATATTGATTCATGCATATGTAGATGTATGCAAATGTTCCTATCTATTTGATGAATTTTTTCCCAAATTAAAAACATAAGATTTTGAGGTTACAAATAATTTTGTTCCACAAAGATGTACACATATATGTATACATATATATTTTACGATGAAATGTTCAAGTTCACATCTTATATTACCATGTTTTAAAAAATGCGTATAACATGTCATCATGCTATCTTAAACTTAAGGATGTCGCATCTACATACAGTCATAATCATCTGTCAATAATAACATCGAAACATCTTTCGTTCATAATAAACTCATGGTTTCAAATAAATTTTACGAGATTATCAAGCACGTGGATTTCTTCAAGAATTAAAATGTTTTATTTATAATTTTATGTGTGAAAAAAAATTTATTTATTGTAAAAGATTATTTTGAGAAGACAAGACTATATATGAATTATTGATTAAATGTTCATTTATTTCATTATTCATTATATTGATAACATGAAAATAAATACAATTAATTAAAGTATGAGATTAATCTTTTTATGATAATATATGGATTAAGAACTAAACTTTTCAAAGTGGTATGGGACACTTTGGATTGTTTAATGAAATTATTTCACCTATGATTAAGATCCAAATAAATCAAATTGGTATGGAAAACTTTGATTTAAAGACATATTTTTATTAGACATATGAGGAATGCATATGACTTATTATTTGATGGGTGAGTCCCACTATAGCCTCTGTGCATCGGTAGGTCTCATGAGACAAACAAGGTCTTGGCACGAGGCCTTGATGGAATGATTATGTATGCTATTAGAACGAGGCCTTGATAGAATGTTTTTGATTATCTTGCATTATGAATTCCCTCATAATGATCATAGTAAGTGAAAGTCCATGTGATTATTCAACTAGTATAATTAACATGGTTAAGAATCATTCTCTTATGAACATGTATTAGTCAGTTATATAATTCCAAATTCACATGGATTAATGTTTTATACGTATGAATATATTTATATAAAAAATCATCTTTTTGAAAGGATTAATAATAAGGTAGAAACTTATCTATCATATCACGGCCTAAATCTATGTGTCCAATGATAAATGACATCGTTTTATGTGCAATTATGATTAAATATTACTTCATGTGTAAATTTTTACTCTCACCCCTAGCATGTCATAGAATGATTATGTATGGTCATTATTTAACTTATAAGTGTCATTTCATGCATTTTTGTTCAAGTGTGTGCATAATTTTATAATTCATTCTATTTAAAACTCTTAAATAATTTTAAAAAATTTGAGCATGAGTTTATCTTAAAAGTTGTTTCAGAATCTCTCAATAAAATGGTGATGAAATGTTATGGGAAATGTTAATTTCATGATTTTAAAGCATGTGTTTTAAAGAAATATTTTTAAAGAAAAATTATCTCTCAATGGTCTTGTTTTAAAACCCCTTACTAAGAATTTCCAATACTAATCCCTTGTTTAAAATTATTTTTCATAGGTCACTTTCAAATCCAAAGTTGGACGTTGTCATTTTTACTTGCATGGAAGTGAAGTTTGGCTTTTGTTTGTTTAATTTTATTACAACTCTGATAAATTGTATGCTTGTATCTAACTCTCTAGAACCTAGACTGTTAAAAGGTCCTCTGCAATGTAATGTTTATAGCTAGATCCTTATAATTGGTATCAAAGGCACAGTCTCAACAACTTTGGAGATTAGATGTTGTCAAGTCTATGAGGTTATTGGTCTTAGTTTTCCTTAATTCTGAAGATGGAAATTCAGAATTCTGTTTAGTCCAAAAAAATGAATTGTGGGGGAGGAATTCTTTTTAAAGGGGGAATAATGTAATAGCCTATAAATTATAAACATAGTTTTATTAAAAATATATTTTATTAAATAAATTTATTTAAATTAATACCAACAAATAATATTTATAAGACGATTTTCTTAAAAAATAATAATTGGAATTAAGTGTGTTAATTAATTTATTATAATAAAATTATAAATATCATTTATATTTTTTAAATTTATTTTATGGTTTATTTGAAAATAAATATATTAATTTAATTATTTTTTTGTAAAAGATTATTTAATAAAATGTTTTAGATAAATAATTTTAAATTTTAAAGACACTATATTTCAAGAATGTCTTATAATTATTTTTATTAAAATACTAAAATAATCTAGTTATAAATTATGAATCTAATTAATAGTAATTATTAAAATTTTATCTAAATAATTAATATACAAATATAATTAATTTGTTTTTATGAATTTTTATTTTCAAAATATGATATATATATATATATACTAATATATATATATATATATAATATAAATATATATACTAATATATATATATATACACTAATATATATATATATACTAATATATGTATATATATATATACTAATATATATATATATATGAGATTACAATTATAAAGTATGAATAAATTATTTTTATTAAACTATTTCTTTATAGTGTTCTATTTTATAATTAAATTTATAACTATTACTTTCATAAATTATCAATTATGAAAAATTAGTTATAATTATTAATTTTAAATTATAAATTCTTTTTAGATCGACTTTTATAAAATTATTAATATTATGATTTTTTCTAATAAAATTATAAATATTTTAATATTAAAGTTAAACTCATAATATATTATACATATATTATAATATTTAATTTAATAAATAATGATAATGATATAATAATAATAATAAAATGAATTGAAAATGAAAAAAAAAAGAAATCAGGAGAGGGGTTCAGGAATGGGGAGACCAAGACTCTCTAGGTCCACGCATAGGGTTTCATCTCGAGAGCGTCATCGTGGGGGATTATTAGAGGGTGTCAGGATCGTGTCACGTGGGGTCGAGTTGCAATCAGGAAAAGTCGCGTAGTAGGATGGTTATTCAAGGGAGTCGCAGGTTCTGGTCGAGGGGACAGGCCGAGTAGAGATCTGAGCTTCACGATTAGGGTTTTTGAATCAAATCTGAAAATCCGGATCTGAGGGTCCCAGGTCTTCTTCGACCTACTAGGTAGGTGTGTGATTTCCTTGTTTTAGGTATCGAATTTCATTGTAACCCTTTTCACGTGAGTTGTTTTGTCTTGAATGTGTGTTTCTTCTAGAAAATGATATCCTCTCTTCTTTATCATTGTACTGTGGTCTGATTCTTTATTTGAAAGTGGTTATCTGGTTATTTTATATCATTTTTTTCAATGTTTTATTACCGGATTGAATTTGTTATTGAATATTAAAATTGTATATTTTTGTATCTATCAACATTTCTGCAATTCGGATGAATCTACTTTTGGGATTGTTCTAATATAAAATTTATCTTGTTGTTGTGCTTTTTATTCAAGCCAATGGATAAATTTATATGAATTCCTTTTTTTTTTGTTATCCACTTCAACCTCTAGCTTGGTTGTCAAGCTTGTTTCTTTGTTTAAATAGTAGTTTTTTTTTGCTATAAAAGTCTATATATTTTTATACTTGCAAAGGGTTAAACCATTTTGTAGTCTTGATAGGAAGATTTGGGGGTCTAAAGTTGAGTATTATATACTCTGAAAAACTCAATTAAGGGATTTGGTATTTTTTTTATGGTTCAACTTATTATGTAAGGGATATTTTATTTATTCACTCCAAATTTATGGATTTAATTTTATAGTTTTGTGTAAGGGATATCCTTTATTTAAAATATGTTTTAGTTTACTGGTCAAAAGGATTTAGTTTCCCCTTAGAAATTCATTTGCTTATAATTTTGTTCTATATTAAGTTAAACCTTAGTAAGGTTTATGTTTTCAAATTTATCTTTAAACTTATATCTTGTAAGGGAGATAATATGATCTTTCATTTTTTTTAAATCTTGATTATGGAATTCATTGTGTTAGTGCTTAATTTATTGATTAGTTTGATTCTAATTTATAGACATCATATATATATATATATATATATATTCTCAAATCTGCAAGGGATCATTTTATTTACTTATCTAAAATAAGTTTATTAAAATCTAATTTAAGGGGGGTTACATTTTTTATTGTGCAGATTTTGTTCAATTTATTTATTTATCAAGTCATAAAATTTATGTTTTATTTTCAAGGGTGTAGACACAAACACACACACACACACACATATATATATATGTATATCTATGTAACATCCTAGGTAAATAAATAATATGACTTTTTCATATTTAATAATTTTTTAATTAAATATTAATTTTACTTTAAAAGGGTTGCTATGTTCGATGGCGTACCCGATAAGCAACAACGGGTTTCTTTGAAATCTTACGTTGCACACTAATAATATATTAGTATTTTAAACGGTAGTTAAATCCTTGCCATTGTATTGGCGGGAATGAACTAAACTAACTACAATATGACTATACATGTTTTTTAAATGTATTTAAATTTATCCAATAAAATTTAGAGGCTTAAAATGTGAATGAATCTAATTTTAAGCATAATATACATTAAAAGGCCGATTTATCGCCTTTTAATGGAGAACCCTTTTTAAATATATTTTTGGTCACTTTAATACATTCTATATGACCAAATAAAATCCTTCTTTAGAATGGGGACATCAAAATTTACTTTGTGTAAATTTTTGGAATTTTTCCGAAAAAGTTTATTTTTAATGAATAGTGAAAAATATTGTATTTTAATTCAAAAGTCCTTTTAATATAATTTATTTATATGGTTAGATTATCTTTTTAATTGGTTTTAAAGTGAAATTAAAATATATTTTTACCATTTAATCCAATGATGCTCATTGGAATTAATTTCACTTTGAAATTGGATATAAACAAGTATCAATCTTTTGACAGTTATTGTTTCTTAAAAACACACTATTTTGATAACGGGAATTAATTTTAAAATTAATTAATTCCACTTATATGTTTTGAATTTGTAAAAATATAAATCATTTTTTAATTCAGAATACCAAATATAGCTTAGGCTGAATTTTTGGTATTTTTCTGAAAAACTTCAATTTTTGATGAATAGTGAAACCATTTAGTGGTAGTAAAAAAAACTAACTTTTTCATTTAAATGAAATTTTACCACTTCTGTGAATTGAATTTCTAAAATACGACATACATGGTTGTTATAAAAAATTAAAATGTGATTCAATAAGATGAAAATAATTTTTGGTGAATAGTAACTTTTGACTTTTATTTACCGCGGTTAAAAGTAAATAAGGTAATTCAAGGTAAAAAGAATATTATAATAATTTAAAATTATCTTAACACTTGTCCAAACGTTATTGGTTGAGTCATTTACGACCATTTTCATCTTTGGGTTGATTTTGGGACCCTATTGAGCCACTTGGGAGTGATAATGACAATTTAGATTAATTAACTTAAAGTAAAGGAAAAAATGACAAAAGAAAATATATTTTAGTAAATTACTTTTTATATGGTGTTATATAAGTCATATTCTCAACTATAAATATTAATTGGAAATTTGAAACGATTTCCTACATCATGGTATTTTTTTATAATTTTTATACCTTAAATAAATTAAATTATTTATGACACAATAATGATGAAGTATTTACCTCATTAATAAATGATTTAAAAAAATAATATTATAATGATTAAAATATTATCCAAAACATGTGAAATTCTGATTGTATGATTTTATTTCAACCATGAGTCATCTTATATTCATCTTTAATGATTTTTGGACCATTTGAAACCGAATATCATTATATAATAAAATAATATTTTCACACTTTCCTAAAGAGCCCCTCCTCTCCCTTATAAAAGGAGACCATTTCTATCCAATTATGCACACCTATCAAGCCATTTTTCTCGTCAAAACTCTGCCCAATTAAGCTTCCTACATACCTATTCTTCCCTTAGAAGTCTTACCTTAGTCATAAGGCACTTCAAGAAGTCCTTTGGTTCAAACCAAAGGGAGTTACCCAAATTAAAGGTAACAGTTTCTCTTAAATTGTTTTCTTTTATTTTACTTCTCCAACCACTAAACTCTTTTTATTCCTTTCTTTTGTAACAAAAAAAAGTATACTAAATATACTAGGATGTTTTTATGAGAAGTATTCAAACTACACTTACACACACCTCCATCTAATGGATGAAGAACATAATGTTTCTGTGGATGGCAAACTAACACCTCACAAAACGATGATTGTTAAAATATCTTCAACCGCCTATCATGGTGGACATTATGATGGAACTGTATTTATATATGATATATATTATGTTTATTTTTTCTTTATTCTTCTTTATTTTATATTTATATCATGCCTTTATGGTTTCCATAGTGGGTAAATACGATAATCTCATTTGAGGAATCGCGGACTACCGCCCCCTCAAAGTGATGTGACTCGTTAATGCCTTATGTGGGATGTATAAAGGATAGAGTTAATGATATTATATATGATATTATACTAGAATTATAATATACCTATGTATAATTATTTTTTAATTCCATTATAATAAGAAATAGAAATGAAAGTAGCGTTCATGCGTACGTATGGCTTACCGTCTCTATGAATGGTGCATTTCATTTCTTACCTCTAAATGTTATTTACTATTATAAATACATGTATATACTGGATATATATGATATATATGATATATAAATCATGATATATTTCTGGATATAATGAACTGTTCACCACATGGACAACTTGTAAATTTAAGGTGTTCATTTTTTACTCAAGTACCAAATATCGACAAAATGAAAGTTATTAACTTAAATGATTACATAATGTTAATAACATGGTAATAAGTGATATAAAAGGAATTATAAACTTGAAAAATTTTCTTAAGAAAGTAGAAATTAACTTTAGATTCTTATTCAGGAGATTAAAGAATGATCGAGTCAATTCGGGCACAAGGTAAGGGATTTTCTTATCTCACTTTTAATTCCGTGAGATTTCCGTTGTTCGCCAGTTATTCATTGCATGTGGTGTGTTGTGTAATATCGTTTGATATATATTATCATGATTCTAATTATATTCATGGTATTCTGTGATTCATTTTATGGTTATTAACTTTTGTTCATACGACTCAGTTGATTACAACGTGGTAAAGGGTTTCCTCTCACTGTTTATTCTTGTGAGATTCATGCTACATTTGCCACTTTTTTCCTTTTTTTTTGGTGTATGTACTGCCCATGATTGTACAATTTGTGTAATATACTTCCATTTATGAGTATTTACATCTTCATTGTATGATCCTTCTTTCATGTGGCATATGTTTTATAAGTTACCAAATCGGTAAGGGAACCTTTCACCCTCCTCTTTTTTAAAGACTTCTTTTTGTTATATCTTTTAATGTACATATTATTATGTTGGGATATGTTCTTATATATACTTATTTATTTAAACATTATTTCCAAGTAATGAGATACCATTTTTATCTCACCTAATCATTTTCTGAATTTTAAAGTGACGTCGTTAGGCTGTCGAATTTTTAAAAGGGAACTTCTTAACCCAATTTCGATTCTTTGGGTTCAACTTGTACTTATTGAATATGTCATCCAATGAATATGTGTGAATGACCTATGATTATTTTACACTTAATATCCAATTATATTGGGTGTATTTATATTTTTCACACATAATTATGTGATTGATTTATCCTTAATTTAAGGATACCATCTTTATAAGGGATTTCATATCAATTTACATTTTCATTGAGACTTCATTGTTGTTATGCACCAATTCACACTTATATGGTGTATATATTGTACTTTGACATATTATATCATGAATCCATTTAATCTCTTGATATTATAAAGTTTTTATTAAATGTTATTCCTCAATTATTTTTATTCAAGTGTCTCTCTTTTTGTTAAAAAAATTCTTTAACAAAAATATCATTTTAAATGTTTTAAAGATTTATTCTTATAAATATTTCTCATTAATGTCCATGTTTTCAAAATGGGTTTTAGGATTTATTTATATGGACATTAATTTTTTCAAATTATAATTCATTTAAAAGCTTCAAAGTTGTATGGGACACTTTGATTCAAAAATCTCCTTTCAAATGGTTTTGAAAACGATTTGTTAAAACATTGTTTATTTAAATATCTTTATTTGATATATTGGAATGTGGAAATGTTATCTTTCCTTTACACATGTGTTATATGTTATGAATATTTTATGGTTATTGGGCATTGCATACATATACGGGTGGTTCCGTGATAAACCTAGGGTGGGTGAGCCCGAGATAGCTCTCCAATGCATTGGGTAATGTGACAGAGGTAAACGTGATGTTTCTCCTAAGAGATTTAGGGAATATACTGTGATGGGTATTCCAAGTGTAACTCCCTACGTGGATGTGATAGATACAATTTAAGTTTGATATGGATTCCATAAGTAACCTTTATGATTTATTATTTATGATTTTTGTTTGTTATTCATAAATTTTATGATTTCATAAGGTATGTTATGATTGAAAAGTATGGTTTCATTGATTTGTATTTATTGATGCTCTAATGTTTTCCTTCCTTCTTTTATAACCCTTACTGAGCTTTTTATGCTCATCCCAAATTTTTGAAATGCTTTCAACAGGACTTAAATATGAATAGGGTCAAGGATGGGATCAAGGAAAATTCATGTTGTCTAAAACATGGAACTAGACATGTGTCTTTTTAAGAGTTTTTATTTTATGAAAAAATGGATACTAAGTAGTAGTTTCTACTTGTAATATTCAAGTTGTTATGTAATAGTTATGGCCTAATTCTCTAAAATTCTAAACCTAAAAATATTCTCAATGTGAATTATTCATTTAATTCAATATTATGTAATTTTTAAGGTCGGGTCCTTATAGTTGGTATCAGAGGTCGGTTTAGATAACTTTAGTGGTTAGGGAATTCTTTAAGCATAAGTGACATTACCATAATGGTTATGATTTCATAAAGATCCATAGTTTTTTTTAGATAAATTGAATGAGTTTAAGATAACATGGATAAGTATATCTTAGTGTTTACCCTCCTCATAATATATTATATGATGATTTTACTGATATACTCACACTGACCTTTTGGGTTTTAGTAAATGGCTAGATCTAGCAGGCACCAAAGTAACAGTGGATGTAAAGAAAATTGTGACGATTTTCTGAACGATCAACCGAATGATATGGGAGCTGCAATGAGAACACTTGTGGTTATTCTCAATAAACTATCCAGAGTCATGATTTACCAACTTAACCTTAGTGATCTTTATAAGGCATCATATATGCGAGAAACAAATCCCTATGGAAGTTCAGGTAATAATCATAAAGGTAAGTGTGTTCAAAAACCTATGTGTCAAAGATGTGGAAAGAAACACCTAGGAAAATGTTTCAAAGGGATGGAAAGATGCTATAGATGTTGAAATGAAGGTCATAAAGAAAGAACCTTCCATGGAAAAAGGAAGCATCTAGTTGACTCTAGTAAAGGGAAAGAAGTCCTTTCCGGGGGATCAATTGAATGTTTTAAATGTGGTGTGTATGGTCATTATGCAAACACATTTCCTACGAAGAAGTTTCAGGAATGGGATCACTTGGATCGTACAAATATATTTTACCAACATATAATTCCATTCTGATTGAGGATGAAGAAACTGATAATGACCAATGAAAGGTATGGATTAATTCTTAACATATGTTTTGATATTATTGAATCTTAGGATATGATTCATGATTTTTGTATGTAGGAAAGAAGTATTTCAGAATAAGTTGGTAAAGAATGGTTAATGGATCATGAAGAACTTTGAATGAGTAAGAGGTCAAAATATAAGGGATTCAAGAGTTATGGTAGAATTTAGGATGGTGAAATGCTTAAAAGTATTAAGGCTCTTCTGATGATGGGATTATATTAGAAGATTTTTTATAGTATGTGTAACCCTTATGTTGGATATATGAAAATTTTATTCAAGGAATAATTATCTTCTCTTTTGTGGATATAGTTATAAAGAACCATTTGGGTTTATATGATCCTTGAATTTGAGGCAATTACTGGTTAATACATTTTGGGATGAAAAACGAAAGTTATTAGATAACCTTTATGGTTAAAATATGTTATGGTTATTTTTGATGAATTTATCTCTTTTTGGGAATGTTATAAAATAATGTAGTTTTTGAAAAGGGACAACACGCAAACCGTGTGACAACCCGTTGCGTCGAACGAAGCTGTGGGAATCGAACCCACAACCAAAGTGCGACTGGTATTTATTACCTACCACTGGACTTCGTGAAGTTCCTGGTTAGTATGAATAATTATTTTTAGTTAGATGATCTTATGAATTAGTAATAAGTTTATTTTGGGTTATCTATGGAAATTATTAACCTATAATGGAGGATATGTGATTAGGTTAATTACTTTTTAGTATGAGACTTCAAGAGTAACTGATGTTATTTGGAGATAAATGTTAAGATTTACCTTTGAAGACTATGTGATTAAATCCTTCAGTGATTTGGGTTTCAATCTTAGTTTGGATTACTTTGAATAATTTTAAGGATAACTATTTATTTAATGGTCTTTCTTGAACCTTGGGTTCTTTTTGTTGAATTTTGGAGATTAAGAGTAGCATTTCTTTTTATAAAGGATTATCCTTTTGGTGATTATCTGATCTTATACTAACAATTTTGGTTTTAGTTGATGTCTAAATACAAGGGAAATAGATTTTTCTCCTTTTGTGGATTATGTGATTCTCTATAAGATGATTCTTGTGCTTTTGATGTGACCGAGTCTTTTTGAATGCTCTCCATTTAGAGAAATGATTATTTTTTGTAGAAACTTATTAAAAGATGAAACTCCACTTGAAGGTAAGTATATTTCCTTTTGTTTTTATTCTATGTAGAAGATGAATTCCTCAAAATTATGAAAAGGAATGTAAAACAAAAACTTTTTTGGTTTACATTTCCTACTGGGTAATCAAAGACCGTTTACACACATCATATGATTGTGATTTTCTTGTGGCTAACTTTCTCTTAATCATGTTTCCTATCACTCTCCATTAGAACTTGACCCTTTTTTTTCTCCTCCATATCCATGTTTTCATGGAATATTAGAATGGTTTAACTCGAGTGACCATTGTAATTCTCTTTCTTTCTTTTAAAGTGATAGTTTTACTGAGTCTTTTTTCCGACATGGGACTTTCAATAAAGTTTCCAAGCCCAAATTTTAAAATTGCGAGGATGCAATTCCCAAAAGGGGGGAAGGATGTAACAGCCCAGGTAAATAAAGAATATGACTTTTTCATATTTAATAATTTTTTAATTAAATATTAATTTTACTTTAAAATGGTTTCTATGTTCGATGGAGTACCCGATACGCAATAATTGGTTTCTTTGAAATCTTACGTTGCACACTAATAATATATTATTATTTTTAACAGTAGTTAACTCCTAGCCATTGTATTTGCAAGAATGAAATAAACTAACTAAAATATTAATATACATGTTTGTTAAATGTATTTACATTTATCCAATAAAATTTAGAGGCTTAAAATGTGGATGAATCTAATTTTAAGCATAATATACATTAAAAGGCCGATTTATCGCCATTTAATGGCGAACCCTTTTTAAATCTATTTTTGGTCACTTTAATACATTCTATATGAACAAATAAAATCATTCTTTAGAATGGGGACATCAAAATTTACTTTGTGTAAATTTTTGGAATTTTTCCGATAAAGTTTATTTTTAATGAATAGTGAAAAATATTGTATTTTAATTAAAAAGTGCCTTTTAATATAATTTATTTATATGGTTAGATTATATTTTTAATTGGTTTTAAAGTGAAATTAAAATATATTTTTTCCATTTAATCCAATTATGGTCATTGGAATTAATTTCACTTTGAAATTGGACATAAACAATTATTAATCTTTTGACAGTTATTGTTTCTTAAAAACACGCAATTTTTTTTGATAACGGGAATTAATTTTAAAATTAATTAATTCCACTTATATGTTTTTAATTTGGAAAAATAGACATAATTTTTGAATTTGTATTATCAAATATATCTTAGGCTGAATTTTTTGGTATTTTTCTGAAAAACATCAATTTTTGATGAATAGTGAAACAGCTTAGTGGTAGTTAAAAAAACTGATTGAAGGTAAATAAGGTAATTCAAGGTAAAAATAATATTATAATAATTTAAAATTACCTTAACACTTGTCCAAACCTTATTTTTTGAGTCATTTACGACCATGGGCATCTTTGGGTTGATTTTGGGACCCCATTGAGCCACTTGGGAGTGATAATGACAATTTAGATTAATTAACTTAAAGTAAAGGCAAAATGACAAAAGCAAATATCTTTTAGTAAATTAATTTTTATATGGTGTTATATAAGTCATATTTTTGACTATAAATATTAATTGTAAAGGTAAAACGATTTCATACATCATTTTTTTTATAATTTTTAGACGTCAAATAAATTAAATTATTTATGACACAATAATGATGAAGTATTTACCTCATTAATAAATGATTTAAATAAATAAGATTATAATGATTAATATATTATCCAAAACATGTCCAATTATGATTGGATGATTTTATTTCAACCATGATTCATCTTATCTTCATCTTTAATGATTTTTGGACCTTTTGAAACTGAATATCATTATATAATAAAATAACATTTCAACACTTTCCTAAAGAGCCCCTCCTATCCCTTATACAAGGAGACCATTTCTATCCAATTATTCACACCTCTCAAGCCATTTTTCTCATCCAAAATATTCCCAATTAATCTCCCTACATCCCTCTCCTCCCCTTAGAAGTCTTACCTTAGGCAGAAGGCACTTCAATAAGTCCTTTAGTTCAAATCAATGGGAGTTCCAAAATTAAAGGTAACAGTTTCTCTTAAATTATTTTCTTTTATTTTACTTCTCCAACCACTAAAATATTTTTATTCCTTTATTTTGTAACAACACAAGTATCCTAAATATACTATGATGTTTTTATGAGAAGGATTAGAACTACACTTACACACACCTTCATCTAATGTATTAAGAACATAATGTTTCTGTGGATGGCAAACTAACACCTCATGAAATGATGATTGTTCAAATATCTCCAACCGCCTCTCATGGTGGACATTATGATGGAACTCTATTTATATATGATATATATTAATTTTATGTTTTCTTTATTCTTATGTATTTTCCATTTATATCACGCCTTTATGGTTTCCATAGTGGGTAAATACGATAATCTCATTTGAGGAAGCGCGGACTACCGGCCCCTCAAAGTGATGTGACTCGTTAATACCTTATTTGGGATGTATAAAGGATAGATCTAATGATATTATATATGATATTATACTTTAATTATAATATAACTTTGTATCATTATTTTTTAATTCCATTAAAATAAGAAATAGAAATGAAAGTAGCGTTCATGCGTACGTACGGCTTACCGTCTCCATGAACAGTGCATTTCATTTCTTACCTATAAATGTTATGTAATATTATAAATACATGTATATACTGTATATATATGATATATATGATATCTAAATCATGAATATAATTCTGTATATAATGAACTATTGACCACATGGACAACTTGTAAATATAAGGTGTTCATTTTTTACTCAAGTACCAAATATCGACAAAATGAACGTTATTAACTTAAATGATTACATAATGTTAATAACATGGTAATAAGTGATATAAAATTAATTATAAACTTTGAAAAAGTTTCTTAATCAAGTATAAATTAACTTTATTTTATTATTCAGGAGATTAAAGAATGATCGAGTCAAGTTGGACACAAGGTAAGGGATTTTCTTATCTCACTTTTAATTCCGTGAGATTTCCATTGTTTGCCACTTATTCATTGCATGTGGTGTGTTGTGTACTAAAATTTGATATATATTATCATGATTCTCATTATATTCATGGTATTCTGTGATTCATTTGGTTGTTATTAACTTTTGTTCATATGACTCAGTTGATTATAACTTGGTAAAGGGTTTCCTCTCACTTTTTATTCTCGTGAGATTCATGCTACATTTTCCACTTTTTTCCTTTTTGTGGTGTATGTACTTCCAATGATTGTACTATTTGTGTAATATACTTTCATTTATGAGTATTTACATCTTCATTGTATGATCCTTCTTTCATGTGGAATATGCTTTGTAAGTTACCAAATCGGTAAGGGGACCTTTCACCCTCTTCTTTTTTAAAGACTTCTTTTTGTTATGTCTTTTAATTTACATATTATTATGTTGGGATATGTTATTATATATACTTATTTGTTTAAACATTATTTCCAAGTGATTATATACCATTTTTATCTCACCTAATCATTTTCTAAATTTCAAAGTGACGTTGTTAGGCTGTCGAATTTTTACAAGGGAACTTCTTAACCCAATTTCGATTCTTTGGGTTCAACTTGTACTTATTGAATATGTCATCCAATGAATATGTGTGAATGACCTATGATTGTTTTACACTTAATATCCACTTATATTGGGTGTATTTATATTTTTCACACAAAATTATGTGATTGATTTATCCTTAATTTAAGGATACCATCTTTATAAGGGATTTCATCTCAATTTACATTTTCATTGAGACTTCATTGTTGTTATGCACCAATTCACTCTTATATGGTGTATATACTGTACTTTGACATATTATATCATGAATACCTTTATTATAATGATATTATAAAGTTCTGATTAAATGTTATTCCTCAATTATTTGTATTCAAGTGTCTCTCTTTTTTTTAAAAAAACTCTTTAACTAAAATATCGTTTTAAATGTTTTAATGATTTATTCTTCTAAATATTTCTCATTAATGTCCATGTTTTCAAAATGGGTTTTAGGATTTATTTATATGGACATTAATGTTTTCAAATTATAATTCATTTAAAATCTTCAAAGTGGTATGGGACACTTTGATTCAAAAATCTCCTTTCAAATGGTTTTGAAAATGATTTGATAAAACATTGTTTATTTAAATATCTTCATTTGATATATTGGAATGTGGAAATGTTATCTTTCCTTTATACGTGTGTTATATGTTATGGTTATGTTATGGTCATTGGGAATTGTTTACGTATATGGGTGGTTCCGTGATAAACCTAGGGCGGGTGAGCCCGAGATAGCCCTCCAATGCATTGGGTAACGTTACGAAGGTAAACGTGATGTTTCTCCTAAGAGATTTAGGGAATATACTATGATGGGTATTCCAAGTGTAACTCCCAAAATGGCTGTGATAGCTAAAATTTAAGTTTTATATGGATTCCATAAGTAACCTTTATGATTTATTATTTATGATTTTTGTGTGTTATTCATAAATCTTATGATTTAATAAGGTATGTTATGATAGAAAAGTATGGTTTTATTTATTTGTATTTATTTATGGGCTAATGTTTTCCTTCCTTATTTTATAACCCTTACTAAGCTTTTTATGCTCATCCCAAATTTTTTAAATGTTTTCCATAAGACTTAAAGATGAATAGGGTTGAGGATGGGATCAAGGAACAGTCATGCTGTCTAAAACATGGAACTAGACATGTGTCATTTTAAGAGTTTTTATTTTATAAAAAAATGATACTGAGTAGTAGTGTCTACTTGTAATATTCAAGTTGTTATGTAATAGTTATGGCCTAATTATCTAAAACTCTAAACCTGAAAATATCCTCAATGTGAATTATTCATTTAATTAAATATTATGTAATGTTTAAGGCCGGGTCCTTATAATCTATCCAGCTTAGAATAATTTTTAGAACTTATAAATGAAAGAGAGATCATGTATTTAAGTTATTTGGATTATAATCGCAAATAACTCATTTAAATTATTAATTCATATTTTAATGTGTTGTGAACTTAATTATTTTCAATGATTTGATACTCTGTATTAAATGAATAAATTATGTTAAAAATTATGTTTCAGTAAATCTGTTATAATAGATGTTAGTGTCAAAGTTTTTAATTTGATATTAAATTAGTTCTGCAAATGAATGTTTTCATTTATCGAACTTTTAATGTGAATTTATTTCATAATGGTAAAATCAAGGTCATGTGTATTTATATATTTATATAAGTATGAAATTTTGATTTCTCATATAAATATATATATATATATATATATATATATATATGACAAGGGTCTATAATTAAATGGTAATTTCCAAGGATTATGGTTTCTAAGGATAAACTATTTACAATCTATGATAATTTTATACAAATATATTGATTCATGCATATGTTAACATATGAAAATGTTCCTATCTATTTAATGAATTTTTTCTAGAATTAAAAACTTAAGATTTTGAGTTTACCGAATAATTTTGGTCCACAAATATGTACACATAAATGTGTACATATATATTTTATGGTGTATGTACTGCCAATGATTGTACTATTTGTGTAATATACTTTCATTTATGAGTATTTACATCTTCATTGTATGATCCTTCTTTCATGTGGAATATGCTTTGTAAGTTACCAAATCGGTAAGGGGACCTTTCACCCTCTTCTTTTTTAAAGACTTCTTTTTGTTATGTCTTTTAATTTACATATTATTATGTTGGGATATGTTATTATATATACTTATTTGTTTAAACATTATTTCCAAGTGATTATATACCATTTTTATCTCACCTAATCATTTTCTAAATTTCAAAGTGACGTTGTTAGGCTGTCGAATTTTTACAAGGGAACTTCTTAACCCAATTTCGATTCTTTGGGTTCAACTTGTACTTATTGAATATGTCATCCAATGAATATGTGTGAATGACCTATGATTGTTTTACACTTAATATCCACTTATATTGGGTGTATTTATATTTTTCACACAAAATTATGTGATTGATTTATCCTTAATTTAAGGATACCATCTTTATAAGGGATTTCATCTCAATTTACATTTTCATTGAGACTTCATTGTTGTTATGCACCAATTCACTCTTATATGGTGTATATACTGTACTTTGACATATTATATCATGAATACCTTTATTATAATGATATTATAAAGTTCTGATTAAATGTTATTCCTCAATTATTTGTATTCAAGTGTCTCTCTTTTTTTTAAAAAAACTCTTTAACTAAAATATTGTTTTAAATGTTTTAATGATTTATTCTTCTAAATATTTCTCATTAATGTACATGTTTTCAAAATGGGTTTTAGGATTTATTTATATGGACATTAATGTTTTCAAATTATAATTCATTTAAAATCTTCAAAGTGGTATGGGACACTTTGATTCAAAAATCTCCTTTCAAATGGTTTTGAAAATGATTTGATAAAACATTGTTTATTTAAATATATTCATTTGATATATTGGAATGTGGAAATGTTATCTTTCCTTTATACGTGTGTTATATGTTATGGTTATGTTATGGTCATTGGGAATTGTTTACGTATATGGGTGGTTCCGTGATAAACCTAGGGCGGGTGAGCCCGAGATAGCCCTCCAATGCATTGGGTAACATTACGAAGGTAAACGTGATGTTTCTCCTAAGAGATTTAGGGAATATACTATGATGGGTATTCCAAGTGTAACTCCCAACATGGCTGTGATAGCTAAAATTTAAGTTTTATATGGATTCCATAAGTAACCTTTATGATTTATTATTTATGATTTTTGTGTGTTATTCATAAATCTTATGATTTAATAAGGTATGTTATGATAGAAAAGTATGGTTTTATTTATTTGTATTTATTTATGGGCTAATGTTTTCCTTCCTTATTTTATAACCCTTACTAAGCTTTTTATGCTCATCCCAAATTTTTTAAATGTTTTCCATAGGACTTAAAGATGAATAGGGTTGAGGATGGGATCAAGGAACAGTCATGCTGTCTAAAACATGGAACTAGACATGTGTCTTTTTAAGAGTTTTTATTTTATAAAAAAATGATACTGAGTAGTAGTGTCTACTTGTAATATTCAAGTTGTTATGTAACAGTTATGGCCTAATTATCTAAAACTCTAAACCTGAAAATATCCTCAATGTGAATTATTCATTTAATTAAATATTATGTAATGTTTAAGGCCGGGTCCTTATAATCTATCCAGCTTAGAATAATTTTTAGAACTTATAAATGAAAGAGAGATCATGTATTTAAGTTATTTGGATTATAATCGCAAATAACTCATTTAAATTATTAATTCATATTTTAATGTGTTGTGAACTTAATTATTTTCAATGATTTGATACTCTGTATTAAATGAATAAATTATGTTAAAAATTATGTTTTAGTAAATCTGCTATAATAGATGTTAGTGTCAAAGTTTTTAATTTGATATTAAATTAGTTCTGCAAATGAATGTTTTCATTTATCGAACTTTTAATGTGAATTTATTTCGCAATGGTAAAATCAAGGTCATGTGTATTTATATATTTATATAAGTATGAAATTTTGATTTCTCATATAAATATATATATATATATATATATATATATGAAAAGGGTCTATAATTAAATGGTAATTTCCAAGGATTATGGTTTCTAAGGATAAACTATTTACAATCTATGATAATTTTATACAAATATATTGATTCATGCATATGTTAACATATGCAAATGTTCCTATCTATTTAATGAATTTTTTCTAGAATTAAAAACTTAAGATTTTGAGTTTACCAAATAATTTTGGTCCACAAAGATGTACACATAAATGTGTACATATATATTTTATGATGAAATGTTCAATTTCACATCTTGTATTACCTTGTTTTGAAAAATGCATATAACATGTCATCGTGATATCTTAAACTTAAAGATATCACTTCTACATACAGTCATGGTCATGTTTCAAGAATAACATCGACACATCTTTCATTCATAATGAACTCATGGTTTCAAATAAATTTTCTCAGATTATCGAGCACATGGATTTCTTCAAGAATTAAAATGTTTTATTTATAATTTTATTTGAGAAACACATTTATTTATTGTAAAAGTTTATTTTGAGAAGACAAAAATATATATATTATTGATTAAATGTGCATCTATTTCATTATTCATTATATTTATAACATGCAAATAAAGACAATCAATTTAAGTATGAGATGAATCTTTTTATGATAATATATGGATTAATAACTAAACTTTTCAAAGTGGTATGGGACAATTTGGATTGTTTAATGAAATTATTTCACCTATAATTCAGATCTAAATAAATCAAATTGGTATGGGACACTTTTATTTAAAGACGTATTTTTATTAGACATATGAGGAGTGCATAGGACTTATTATGTGATGGGTGAGGCCCAATATAGCCTTTTGGTGCATCGGTAGGTCTCATGAGACAAAAAAGGTCTTGGAACGAGGCCTCGACTGGATGATTATGTATGTTCTTAGCATGAGGACTTGACACAATGTTTATGATTGTCCTACATTATGAATTCCCTCATAATTATTCTTGTAAGTGAAATTCCATGTGATTATTAAACTAGTATAATAACCATGGTTAAGATTCATTCTCTTATTAACATTTATTAGTTAGTTATACAATTCCAAATTCACATGGTTTATTATTTTATACTTATGAATATACTTATATAGAAAATCATCTTTTTGAAAGGATAAATAATAAGGTATAAACTTATCTATCATATCATGGCCTGTATCTATGTGTTGAATGATAAATGACATATTTTTATGTGAAATTCTGATTAAATATTACTTCATGTGTAAATTTTTACCCGCACCTCGGGCATGTCATAGATTGATTAAGTGTGGTCATTATTTAACCTATAAGTGACATTTCATGCATTTTTTTTCAAGTGTTTTCATAATTTTATAATGCATTACATTTAAAACACTTAAATAATTTTAGAAACTTTGAGAATGAGTTTATCCTAAAATTTGTTTCAGAATCTCTCAAGAAAATGGTGATGACATGTTATAGGAAATGTTAATTTCATGATTTTAAAGAATATGTTTTAAACAAATTTTTTTAAAGAAAAATTATATCTTAATGGTCTTGTTTTAAAACCCCTTACTAGGAATTTCCAATACTCACCCCTTGTTTAAAATTATTTTTCACAGGTCACTTTGAAATCCAAAGTTATACGTCATCTTTTTTACTCGTGCGGAAGTGAAGTCTGGATTTTGTTTGTTAAATTTTATTGAAACTCTGATAAATTATAAGCTTGTATCTAACTCTCTAGAGCCTATAATAGTAAAAGGTCATCTAAAATGTAATGTTTAAGTTTGTATCCTTATAATTGGTATCAGAGGCACGATTTGGACAACTTTAGAGATTAGATGTTGTCGAGTCTATGATTTTATCAGTCCTAGTTTTTCTTAACTCTGAAGATGGAAATTCAGAATTCTGTCTAGTCTAACAGAACAAATTGTGAGGGTAAAATTCTTTTTAAGGGGGGAATAATGTAATAGCCTAGAAATTCTAAACATTTTTTTATTAAAAATATATTTTATTAAATGGATGTATTTAAATTAATATGAATAAATAATATTTATAAGATGATTTTCTTTAAAAATAATAATTGGAATTAGCTGTGTTAATTAATTAATTGTAATAAAATTATAAATATTATTTATATTTTTCAAATTTATTTTATTGTTTATTTGAAAATAATATATTAATTTAATTATTTTTTTGTAAAAGATTATTCAATAAAATGTGTTTGATAAATAATTCCTAAATTTTAAAGACACTATATTTCAAGAATGTATTATAATTATTTTGATTAAAATACTAAAATAGTCTAGTTATAAGTTATGAATCTAATTAATAGTAATTATTAAAATTTTATCTAAATAATTAATATACAAATATAATTAATTTGTTTTTATGAATTTTGATTTTCAAAATATAATATATTTATATATATATATGAGATTATAATTATAAAGTATAAATAAATTATTTTTATAAAACTATTACTTTATAAAGTTTTGTTTTATAATTAAATTTATAACTATTACTTTCATAAATTATGAATTATGAAAAAATAGTTATAATTGTTAGTTTTAAATTATAAATTCTTATTATATTTACTTTTATAAAATTATTAGTATTATTATTTTGTCTAATAAAATTATAACTATTTTAATATTAAAGTTTAACTCATAATATATTATGCATATATTATAATATTTAATTAAATAAATAATGGTAATTATATAATAATAATAATAATAAAATTAATTGAAAATGAAAAAAAAATAAGAAATCAAGAGAGGGATTTGGGAATGGGGAGACTGAGACTCTCTAGGTCCGCACTTAGGGTTTCGTCCGAGGAGCATCATCATGAGGGCTTCTTCTAGCACGCCAGGATCATTTCACATGGGGTCGAGTTGCAATCAAGAAAAGTCGCGTAGTGGGATGGGTTCTTCACAGGAGTCATAGGTCACGGTCGAGGGGGTAGGCCGAGAAAATATTCGATCTTCGTGGTTAGGGTTTTCGAATCAAATCTAGAAATATGGATCTGAGGGTCCCATATCTTCTTCGACCTACTAGGTAGGTGTGTGATTTCCTTATATTAGGTGTCAAAACTCTTTGAAACCTTTT
Source organism: Viscum album (assembly GCA_963277665.1). Taxonomy (NCBI): domain Eukaryota; kingdom Viridiplantae; phylum Streptophyta; class Magnoliopsida; order Santalales; family Viscaceae; genus Viscum; species Viscum album. Next base: position 267,384,489 of record OY728142.1, on the reverse strand, counting down.
TCATGTGGGTTGTTTTGTCTTGAATGTGAGTTTTTTCTAGTAAACGTTATCTGCTCTTCTTTGTCATTATATTATGCTCTGATTATTTATCTTTAAGTTTATTATCTGGTTATTTTATATCATTTCTATCAATGTTTTACTACCTGGTAAAATCTGTCATTGAATATTAAAATTGTATATTTGTTGTATCTTTCAAAATTTATACAATTCAGATGATTCTACTTTTTGGATTGTTATAATATAAAATTTATCTTGTTATTGTGTTTTATATTCAATCCAATGGATAAATTTATATGAATTCTTTTTTTTATCATCCACTTCAACCTCTAGATTGCTTGTCAAGATTGTTTCTCTATTTAAATAGTTGTTTGTTTTGGCTATAAAAGCCTATATCTTTTTGTACTTGCAAAGGGGTAAACCATTCTGTAGTCTTGATAGGAAGAGTTGTGGGTCTCAATTTGAGTCTTATGTACTCTACAAAACTCAAGGGATTTAGTATTTTTTTATTGTTAAAATTATTATGTAAGGGTTATTTTGTTTATTCACTCTAAAATTATGGATTTAATTTTATAGTTTTTTGTAAGGTATATCCTTTATTTAAAATATGTTTTAGTTTTTTGGTGAAAAGGGTTTAGTTTCCCCTTAAAATCCATTTTCTTATAATGGGGTTCTATATTAAGTTAAACCTTAGTAAGGTTTATGTTTTCAATTCTATCTTTAAACTTTTATCCTGTAAGGGAAATAATATGATCTTTCATTTTTTTTAATCATGATTATGGAATTCATTTCGTTAGAGTTTAATTTATTGATCTGTTTGAGTCAAATTTATAGATATCATATATATATATATATAATATCAAATCTGCAAGGAATCATTTGATTTACTTATCTAAAATAATTTTATCAAAATCTAATGTAAGGGGGGTTATATATTTTATTGTGAAGATTTTGTTCAATCTATTTATTTAGCAATTCATAAAATTTATGTTTTATTTTCAAGGGTGTACACACACACACACACACACACACACAGATATATATATATATAAATGTATAAATGTATATATATTTAGCTTAGAATAATTTTTAGATTTTATAAATGAAATAGGGTTTGTGTATTTATGGTATTCAAATTATAATTACAAAGTACTCATTTAAATTATTAATTCATGTTTTAATGTGTAGTGAACTTAATTATTTTCAATGATTTGATGATCTGAATTAAATGAATAAATTATGTTAAAAATTATGTTTTAGTAAATCTGTTTCAATAGATGTTAATGTCAAAAAATTTCATTTTATATTAAATTAGTTATGTCAATGAATATTTTCATTTATCTAAGTTTTAACATGAATTTGTTCCGCAATGATGAAATCAAGGTCACATGTATTTATATATTTATATAAGTATGAAATTTTGATTTCTCATGTATATATATATATGAAAAGGGTTTGGAATTAAATGGTAATTTCCAAGGATTATATTTTCTAAGGATAAACTATTTACAATCTATGATAATTTTATACAAATATATTTATTCATGTATATATAGACATACGAAAATGTTCCTATATATTTAATTAATTTTTTCTAGAATTAAAAAGTTAGGAGTTTGAATTTACCAAAAAAAATTGTTCCACAAAGATGTACACATATATGTATACATATATATATTTTATGATGAAATGTTCAAGTTTACATCTTATATTACCATGTTTTAAAAAATACACATAACATGTCATTGCTCTATCTTAAACTTAAGGATGTCACATTTGCATACAATCATGGTCATGCATCAAGCGTAACATTGACACATATTTCATTCATAATAAACTCGTGGTTTTAAATAAATTTTACAATATTATCAAGAACATAGATTTCTTTAAGAATTAAAATGTTTTATTTATAATTTTATGTGTGAAATATATTTATTTATTGTAAAATATTATTTTGAGAAGACAAACTATATATGTATTATTGATTAAATGCTCATTTATTTCATTATTAATTTTATTGATAACATGAAAATAAAGAAAATTAATTTAAGTATGAGATGAATATTTTTATAATAATATATGGATTAATAATTAAACTTTTCAAAGTGGTATGGGACACTTTGGATTGTTTAATGAAATTATGTCACCTATGATTAATATCCAAATAAATCAAACTGGTATGGGACACTTTGATTTAAGGAAATATTTTTATTATACATATAAGGAATGAATAGGACTTATTATGTGATGGGTGAGGCTCGCTATATCCTCTCGGTGCATCAGTAGGTCTCATGAGACAAACTAGGTCTCGGCATGAGGCCTTAACCAAATGATTATGTATGGTCTTGGCATGAGGCATTGAAATAATATTTATAATTTTTCTACATTATTCATTCCCTCATAATAATTATAGTAAGTGAAAGTCCATGTGATTATTCAACTAATATAATAACCATGGTTAAGAATCATTCTCTTATTATCATGTATTAGTTAGTTATACAATTCCAAATACACATGGTTTTATGTTTTATACTTATGAATATACTTATATTACAAATCATATTTTTGAAAGGATTAATAATAAGGTAGAAAATTATCTATCATATCATGCCTTGCATCTATGTGTTTAACGATAAATGACATCATTTTATGTGAAATTATGATTAAATATTACTTCATGTGAAAATTTTTACCCGCACCCCCGGCATGTCATAGAATGATTAAGTATTGTCATTATTTAACCTAAAAGTGGGATTTCATGTAGTTCCATTCAATTTCATGCATAATTTTATAATGCATTCAATTTAAAACTCTTAAATAAGTTTAGAAAATCTGAGAATGAGTTTATCCTAAAAGTTTTTTTAGAATCTATCAAGAAAATAGTGATGAAATGTTATGGGAAATGTTAATTTAATGATTTTAAAGCATGTGTTTTAAATAATTGTTTTTAAATAAATATTATTTCTTAATCGTCTTGTTTTAAAAACCCTTATTGGGAATTTCCAATGCTTAAACCTTGTTTAAAATTATTTTTCATGGGTCACTTTGAAATCCAAAGTTGGACATCTTCATTTGTACGCGCGTGTAATCAAATTTTTGATTTTGTTTATTTAATTTTATTACAATTATGATAAATTATAAGCTTGTATATAACTCTCCAAAATCTAGACCAGTAAAAGGTTCTCTTTTATGTAATGTTTAAGGCTGGGTCCTTATAAACACCCTAAAAATAGGGCATAAGATCCTACATCAAAATATCATCATCAATAAGAATAAAAACAATTAAAGGTGCATGAGGAATAGAGAACTTACTGATGGATATCCAATGATATGATGAGAATTTTTATTGGAGTCTATATGGATAAATTATCTAAAAACCTAGGTGGAGAGGATGTGGAGATCTTCATGGGTGAAAAATGGAGGCTCTTCCCACTAGAAATAAGAAATGGGAGGGAGGGGTAAGGTAATAATAATTTTAATGGAAAACAATAATTTTACCCAAAAATTAGGGGTCACATAGTTTGGTCACATAGTTTCCAAACCATGTGTCAATCGTCCACCATGTACTATCCAAAGAGTTAGCATACACGATTCATACACATGGTTTGAGAAACCATTCCCAAACCGTGTGTTTTTCCTCGGTTAAAAACTACAGAGCTTCTACATGGGTATGTGGCCCACTTTTACTCACTAAAATTCCCCCACACAATTAGGAGAAATGGTTTGGACTTGGCTGCATGGTTTCTATTAACCATGTGGCCCAGTTTTTCTTCTACTAGTCGAGGTTCTGGGCTTCGAACAAGCTTTTGACACCCTAGTTTTCTCCATAACCTCACTAATCATTCACATTAGGTCAAAAAAATGAATTTAATCGAAAAGAAAAGGGTTCATACCTGATAAGAAAAACTAGGTTCTTACAGTCTTCTCCCTTAAAGTAAATTGTCCCTGAGTTTTCCTTCAATGGGTGATAAAATGCTATCTGATAAAAACTCCAACCACTAAGCACGTACATCAGCCTCTTGCTCTTAAGTATTTTTCTATACATGGTTGTGCTTCCATAGAACTTGTACTAAAGGGACAGACCGACCTCTAAGATCCTTCATTATTCATTCAATGATGTGTATGGGGTACTCCTTAAAAGAAGAATCATTATCCAATTCAATATCCTTAGGATGAAAAGTATGATATTGGTCGGTGTGGTAATGAAAAAGCTTTGAAATGTGGAAGACATCATGCATAGAATGGTATCTCTGAGGTAATATCAACCAATAGGCTACTGGACCAACTCTATCTATGATCTAAAAATTCCCAAAAAAAATAGGAGGTAGTTTCCCTTGCCTTGGTATACACCTATAACCAAGTTTGGGTGATACCCATAGAAAAACACAATCCCCAACCTTGAACTCCAAAGGTAATTGATGAAGATCGATATACAATTTCTATCTATACTAAGTATTAGACATATTATTTTTGATCAACTATACATGCTTTGAAGACTTCTACACAAAATGAGGACCTTATACCACCGCCTCCCTGCCTCTAACTAGCACAGGGGTGAACAGCACGTCCTACCATATAAGGCCTCATACAGATCCATTAGAATCATTTCTTGAAAGATGTTATTGTAGAAAAACTTAACAAGGGGGATATTTTTCTCCTAATAACTTCCAAAATCAAGGATACATGCTCAAATTATGTCCTCCAACACCTATATAATCTATTTCAAATGAACATAGATTTGAGGTTGAAAATTTGTTCTTAGAAGCACCTTTTTAGCCAAATCTCTCTATAACCCTTGCTAGAACCTCATTGTAAAACAAGATTCCCTATTTTAAATGATGATATGAGGGACCCCATGTAGGTGTATGATCTCATAGACATACATTATTTCCAATTAATCAATTGATAAAGTCCTCTAGGTATGTGTTAAATGTGATACCTGTGTTAGTCGATCCACAGCTACCCAAACTGTGTCTCTACCTCAAGGAAACCTTTCTAAAAAAATACATAATCTATTTTGTCATATTACCATTTCCATTTTAAAATTGTTAATGGATATAAAAAGACATTTGGTCACTGGTGCTCCACCTTCACCTACAGACAGGTGGAACACCTAGTGATAAAACCATCTATCTAACATTTCATCCCAAGCCACCAATATCGGTGTAACATATCATGATACATCTTGGATATTTCTAGATGCACTGCCCATTGAGAATCATGGGACTATCACATAATTTCACTTCACATAAATTTAGGAACCCAGATACACCCATGTATATTTAGGATGTTGTATCTATCAACAAACCAATTTAGGGGTGGGTCCTTACTTGAAATACTCTCCCATAGGAAAAACCTTCAATGTCTAAGAACTACCTTCTCTTCACCCTATCCAGGAGTAAAGAGGTAACCATAAAGGCTATAAGAAAAGGAAGCTTTTGAATCTCATGAAACTTCATATGAATATCAGGAATAAGGGCCACCAATTTTCATTCATCACTAGCTTCTTGAATGGATTGTGCATGAGGTTTCCAACTCAGGACATTAGCTACCGCATTGCCCTTCCAAGATATATATAAAATCTCAGAGTCGAAGGACTAAGTGTACTCAAACCATCTTCACTATCTGATATTTTGGTTATGCTACATAAATATATATTTGGGTCTCTTGTGGTCTGTATATACCACAAATCACTCTCTAATCAGATAATGCCTCCAACCACGCAAGGCATGAACGACTGCTACAAGCTCGAGGTCATGCATCGGGTAATTATGCTCATGATACCTCAACTATCGAGACCTATATGTAATGACTCAATACTCATTAATTAATATTAAACTCATACTTATTCATGATGCATCATATAATATGATATAGCCTATTTCAGGCTCTAAAAGAATTAGAATCTATGTAGAGGTAAGTCTTCCTTTCAACTCTTGAAAGGCCTTCTTGCATACTTCAGGCCATAAGAAATTCACACCCTTCTTTATAAAACCGATAAGGGGTGAAACAATGCATGATAATTATTGTATGAAACACCTATAATATCCTTCCATCCCTAATAAACTATATAAATCAAACACATTCTTAGGCTGCTCCCAAGAAAACATAACACTCCCCTTCTCTGGGTAAATGGATACTCTTGATTTTGAGATAATATGAACCAAGAAGTAAACCTTGTTGATCCATAAGTGGAACTTTGTAGATTAGAATATAACTAATGCTCTCTCAGTTTATTCAAAATGGTCTCAATATGTTTGGCATGGTTGCTCTGAGTATAATAATACACCAAGATTTCATCCACAAAAATCATGATAAAAGAATATAGGTAGGGGTGGAAAACCCTATTCATAAAGGCCATAAAAATGTTGGGTGCATTCATAAGATTTAATGGTATAACCAGATAATCATATATACTATAATAACTTACAAATTCATATATGGTATATCTTAAGTCCTAACTCGCACTTTATGGTAACTTTATCTCAAGTTGGTCTTTGAGAACACCATAACTCCTCATAGTTGGTCAAAGAGATCATATATTCAAGTCAATGGATATCAGTTATTAATAATAATATAGTTAAAATTCCATTAATCCATGCATAGCCTAAGGGTCTCATCCCACTTCTTATCGAAAAGCACGGGTGAACCCCAAGATGAACTGTTGGTTCAAATAAGACCCTTAGATTCTAATTCCTCCAACTATATCTTGAGATATTGGAGCTCAGTAAGTGTTATAATGTATGGAGTAATAGATAATAGAGATTCTCTAGGAACAATCTTGATTTTAAACTCTACCTCCATTTCATGAGGTAATTAGAAAAATTATTTGGAAATACATCCCTGAAATAATCTACCATGGGAGGAAAATCTGTCAGATGCACTGTCTAATCATCCAAGAAAATGTTGTTGATATGGGTTATCACTACTCCCATCCCATGATGCTCTGGTTACACTCAATCGGCCTAGAAATTCCACTCACCCTTGTAAAAATAACTTCTTCCCTTTGGCGATGTAAATGATACCCTACGGTTATAGCAGTCCACATAGGGGTGATAGGGAACCAACCAATCCATCCTGAGAATGAAATTGAAGCTAATCATCTCAAGGGGGAAGATGTACCATAATAAAAAATAACTTTCTACCTAAAGGGGACAATCCTTGCATTGGTGTATAACCTATGGCCATAAACCCAGTGGTGTATCCAGGGTTATCACTCCACATAAGTATATAATTTCTATCCCAAGACATTCCATGGTCAATAAATAAAAAAGAGTGAGAATCACCAGTATCTAATAATAAAGATACAATAGTAGAGGCTACCAGAATAGTACCTCATACTATGGAAGGTATTATACTTTGATCCTTGAGTATTGGTTGTAATTTGTACAACTATCCTGATCCATAACCCTAAGCTACAGTTAGATTACCTTGATCAGACCTATTCTATTGGAGTTGATAATTGGAAGTCTAGCTACCACGTTCATGACCACCTACTTGGCCTTTTAGACTAGTACCACTCCATATTCCTACCTAACATGGCATAATTATTCCTTCTCTTGAAGGTGGAGTTTTTGTGGGCCCTCTTCCACTAGAAATAAGTGTAATATCTCGCAGAACCTTTGAAGATGACTCATACAGCCACAAGTATGACACTCAAGTGGGTATCTATCACACTAGGGATTCACATACACCTATTGTATACATTGGTGGAATATGATAGAGCTTATATTGTAGATACATTTTCCACCACAGCTCTGACGAGAAACCTCAAGGCTACGCTTCCTTCTACTGGAAGAACTACTTCCCTGCCTCGGCATTGAACCTCTATGCCCAATACTATCATCTTATATCATATTTCAATTATTTATAAGCTTCTGATTCATGATATTAGAAAAGGTAGATAGGTTAAATACATTCACCTATGATTGGATGAATTACTTGATCCCATCCTTGAAGAATACCACTCGTGATAGCTCATCATCGGCCAGAAGCGGTGTGAAATATTACAACTCGGTGAAATTCATTTAATATTACATGATGAACATAGAACCCTACTTCAGGTTCATAAACTCTTGGGATCATTAAAACCTCAATATCTTAGGGGAAAAGTAATCATAAAAGGTAGTATGAAATTCCTCCCAGACTATGCCCTGATAATGACCATCCTGAGTAATCACATCCCACCAGTGCTTAGCAGAATCACATAGCATGTTAGTGGTGATCTTGACCCTCCTCATTAGAGGCATATCCTGATGCTCAAAGATAGAAAGAATGGATTCTATCCATGACTCAATAGACTAAGGAATTCCATCCCTAAAGAAGATGGGAGGATACTACTGCTGGAACTCATGGGTTAGATCAGACATTGTAGGTGCAGGTCGTGAAGCACCCTACATGGACTGCATCAGATGTAGAAAAACCTCTCAAAGTTGAGCATCAATTCCCATTTTTTTAATAGAAATTAGTTTTTTATATCACACTAATGGTGATATCTTTGCTGGATCAAGTCCCACCACCTTCAGATCGTAGTCAACGCCACCCTCTTGGTGCACGACTATAGTACATCATGATGTCTAGCTCAATAAATTCCAATCACATGCCTCAGAAAAAGATTTGGAAGTATATAGGATCTCTATGAAAGTAGAATAGAAGTAAGGGGTTCACTACCCAAGGTATACTATCCCAAATATACACTTAGAAGGCTAGGGTATTATAAAGTTCTCAAGTTTTATTTAAATGGGTTCTTGTATATGGAGGTTTAATTACAATTTAAGGATGTAAATACTCATTAAATTACACTTTTCCTCTTTATTTACTGTTAACCATTACATTTATTAGCCATAATTTACACTTTATGTTCAAAAGTGATTTTATATATAATATGAGGTTCAATTAAATGGATTCCCATTCCCAGCTAATAAAGGCCCTTACACTTTATAACTAAAATCGACAACCATGTAATTTCAACCAATTCCCCTTACATTCAGTCTCATAAGGTAATGGGTAGAATACGATGGCTTGATTTTGATAAATTACCCCTTCTAATTTATAAGGTCACATATACCTTATACATTTAAATTTGTAGTAATGTAATTGTAGCCAAATTCAAGCTCATGTAACCAAGGTTACATAACTTATATGGGTTGAAATTTTCTAGTTAAGATGCCAGCATAAATCAATTTAGAAAAACACTATTTATATTGATGTTGAAATTTTAAAAAAAAATTATATTCCCTATAGAAGATGTTAGTGACATAGGCATATATCACAACCAAGGAACACTCAACAATCACAGTCAACATAGGTAATTCAAGTAGTAAAATGAACCTATATAGCATAGAATATACAATGAAATATAATCCTAGGTGCCCATAATGATGCATGTACCAATGCTCCTTGTCATTTTAGGATAAGGAAGAATATCCATAATTATATCAAATACTAGAATTCATGTGCATCACCTAATGGTGAAATTATATCAAAAGTAATAGGAAAAATATAGAAAAATGATTTCTTATTCCCATGAAAATTGGTATTTACCCCGAACATGGGTTAGAGACTCTCAGGAACAGCTTATAACCAAGTTCCAACACATTATTAATATCCTATATAAATTTTACAAACAATAATATAAAAGAAAAGAAATATATGATACCACTTTGTAATGTCTCGGACTTGGTTCATTGTTGATTAACCAAACTTGGTGGCCATGTGGTCTCAAGCTCACCTACTCATACGTCAGAGGTTGTCAACTAGAAGTGAGGGCCTAGGGTGTGATAGTGGGGAAACTATTCCCTTAGGTCAGAGTGGAGCATAGAAGAGATAATAACATTGAATAATCAAAAAATTCATAATAATAACATGTTAGTGTAAGTAATCATTAAAATCCATGCAATAAATAATCATCTCAAAAGCTAAATAATGTCATATACCAAATGAGGATTTAATTTCATTCCTATTCAAAAATAGAAAACATGGATACATGGAAGTGGGTAGACTGTACAATACATGATATACTAAAAAATAAAAAACTGAAAAAACCATCCAAGCAACCTAATCTATGGTTCGATTATCTACTACCAAGATCCATTCCTAAAGTAATCAAGTGAGGTGTCCAAAGTGAGATGTTTCCCCTTTAACACACCTATGATAATATAATCTTCCTAGGTACCAATAGTAGTATAGATAGGAAGTGAGATAAATTTTAGTAGTCCACCACCAATGGTGTCTATACAAATCCAGTTAGTGTATATAAACTGAAATAGTGTGTAGGAATAGAAAATTAATGTAATGTTAAAATAAATAACCTATACCTATTTCAACCTCAGTGGTTAATGTCTCTGAACATGAGATTATTTAATTAATTATAAACCATATTATAATATAGATTTTATATTTTTAGAGTCTTAATGGTACTAAAAATAAATAATAATAATAATATAGGAACCAAGTTGTAACCAAGGCATCCTTGATCTCATAGGTTGAGCCAACTCATAATAATATCACATGAATTCTGGATACAAAGGGGTTGTAAGTGTAATCCAAGGGGAAAACCCCAAATAATTCCACTATAAAATATTATGATTCCATGGATTCATCCATGGTAATCCTAAGCTAAGCATGATTGGGCCTAATGGCTTGAATCCATGGCACTGTATGTCTGAAGACAGCAAGATGAATCCAAGGAGTGTCTCCGAGCTGTTCTAATATCCATAAAATATGTCAAGTGAATAATCGGTACCACATAGAGGTATTTACATAATAATACAAAGACTAGATTATGTGGTGAGTATATCCCACAGAAATAAGCTAATGAAACTAAATGGAGTCCTTTGAGTGCTCAAGTAATTCCCTCAGGAATCCAAAGCTGGCTCAAGTCTGACCATCCCTATAAAGATAAAAATTTCCAAAGAAAGTTGGAACTTTATATTCATCTCATTTATATTATATATCATCATGGTCCATGTAATACTCATGACTTATTATCATTTAATAGGTTCATTACATTACCTTTTATTAAACATTATAAGGTAAATCAAGGATGTGTAACCAATATTAATTCAATTACATAATAATTTAGTGGGTTCATTCTATTACGTTTCATTAAGAATGACAATGTGATCTAAGAAATTTCAACCAATCTCAATTCAATTTATAATAATTTAATTAGGCCAAGTGATATTTAAAATATTACTTACCATAACAATATAAGAATCATTTATTAAATTGAAACACTTACCTTAATAAATTTCATGTTTGATGCACCCAAATAGTGTCCAAAATAATCCCAATATAGGTTACCATGGAAAAATAAAGAACACGTCCTAAATTGGTGGTCTGTGTTGAGGTATCAACCTTTAATGGTTTCAAGTGATTTTATTGGGTCCATAGAATAAAATATAGACAATTTAAGAAAAGGAAAATAAATTTAAGGGGAAAATCCTGATGAAACCAATGTTCATCACAATGGAAACAGTTTATAGATAGAAACAATTTGGGGGATAAGTCATAGACCACCCACCTTATGCCTATATTAGAAGCCTCATCTTGTATTGTTCCTTAGTTTGGCATGGATTAGAAGAAAATGGAAGAGCGGACGAACACCCTAAAAATATGGAATAATAGCCCGCATCAAAATAGCATCGTCGATAGGAAGAAAAACGATGAAAGTCACATGTGTAATAGAGAACTTACTGGTGGATATCCAACGAGATGATTGGAATTCAAATCAGAATCCAAATGGATGAATTATCCAAGAACTTATATGGAGAGGAGGAGGATCTCTTTATGAGTGAAAAATGTAAACTTTGTGATAAAGCTAATATTTTCATCATTTTTTATATTTTTTCAATGATTTAATCCCTACAAATTTCTCAATTTGAGTTATTTAGATCAAATTTGGATTTATGGTGTGTTTTGGGCTAAAATTGGATAATTTCTTAATTCAGGAATTTAGAAATTTTTTAATAAATTTTTTAATTTGATCATAACTTTTGAAATATCATTTAAATTAATGTGATTTATTTCTTTTAATGTTCCTTGATTTTTGGGATTCAACTTTATCTTCTGGACCAATAGCTAATTCATCCATCTAAGGGCCCAAAAAAATTGATCAATTTGAAAGGTTTTTCTAGATGACTGGGTGGACCTCACTCAAGTAAATTTGGAATAGATTGCGCTACACACTTCCAAATTGAGTGATTATATCTGTATTGGAAATCTAATTCAAATATTTGTTTGACCATTAAATATCATGGATATTGGACTTCATTAATGAGGTCATTGAATGCTCAAAATCTTGGGACAGATTTAGGAAACTTATACCAGAACAAATTTTCATAATTAATTTTCCATATATTTTTCTACACAAGGAAGATGAAGATGAAAATTTTAAGGATGAAAAATATATTTTGGAACAACTTTTAAGAAGACCTTAATTTTAGATTCGTCCATTAAATGGGAATACCATTTGAAAATTTTGGAGGAAATATTCTGGAGCCAAGATTTCACTTTTTTTCCTATAAAAATGTATCTCCTCTCATTCTCAAAACATTGGCACTTTGGGTGGACATATTCTATATTTGTATAGTTTCTTTCATTATGTAATAGTATTATGAATTTTTAATATATTTTTCACTTATTATTCATCTCATTCTTATATTTTTATCTTTTGTGTTTCTACCTTGTTCTTCCCCATTGCGATCTCTTATACTCGTGATCATGAGAAACTAACCCGAGGAAGTTCCTGAGGGATCAATCCATTGTTAACCCAATTCATTACACATTGATGTTTATTGTTTCTTATTTTTTTAGAGTTTTTTCAAGGGGATCTTAGTGGGTAACGCACCTTTGTGTCTCCACTTCCCACCCTAGGCTTAACTTTCTCTTCTATAATATTTTCCCTCGACTGAGAAGGTGGATGTGTGGTATATTAGTGATTTTTGAGTGCACTATATATTCACAAACATAGGTATAAGAGGATATTCACACATATGATGGATCATGTTTATTAATTAAATTTGAAACTAATAATGATATGATGAAGTTTCACTATAGGTGTTCTCCCTAGAGGATCTCCTTTCTGTTTTCATCACATTTATATATATATATATATATATATATATATTTCTTGAATATTTCAAACCCACTTCATTATATTATTTATTTTTATATTAGTTAAAATATAAATAGTGAAAATAGAAATTTTGTGTTGTGTGAGATGCCTCCTTGAGATTGACTCTGGGTGTGCACTAGATTGAATGCTTAGGTAAATAAAATACTGATTGGGGATTCATAAAAAATACTTGATCATAAATTTGGAACTATTTTTGGGGATTCAAAACACTTTCAAACACCATTTTTCAAAATAAAAAAACATAAATTTCAAAAATTCAAAAAAAAAACTTTTTCCATCATATTTACAAATGATTATTTCTTTAATTCATGGAATAATTACCCACAGGTGAAAGAATCAATTAATATCTCACCCTTGTCCATTGATGATTTTTTTTTCTATTATTGTTAGATATTTGAGGTTATTTTTGAAATCAAATAATGTGTAGAATTAATTCAAAGAATTCATAGCTGGCCTAAGGGAATGAACTAACAAATTTTTGAAGTGATGGCCCAAGAGATAACTGAGTTTTCCCATTACTTTCTAGAATTTTATCAACAGGAAAAGGTCCAAGAAGAGTCCCCCTTAGTCTTCCCTAATTTTTTGAATGAAATTTAAGAGGTTGAGGCCCAACTCAAGGAATATAAACAACCCAACCATCTGAGGAACCAAATCAAAGATGATCATGATGTGCTAGAGTGGATTCATGATGAGGAAGGCTTACCTACTGAGATACGTGTAGGAGATCAACAAGATCTAGATAAATTATGGAATTAGTATGAGGTAAAACATGATCTCCCCAGTCCCTAAAAAGTAGAATATCTAGCACCATCTACTTTTCTCTTGTCATGGATGATGAATACACCACCCATGTGGTGGAATTTGAAGAAAGGATGGATGTCATGACCCGTCCCCCGAGGCATATGTCGTGACATCCCCCAAGACTACCTCCCAAAATATAGGGGTTTCCAACTAGCACCAAAGGATTCAACCTTCAATTGGTAGTCATTTTCCTGAGCACCTATATGCACACACATGCAACCACGTCCCAAAGCTGGAAAAATAAGCATGCATGCCATTAAACAAACACTGAGTAAAAAATACAAACTGCAAGTCAAATGGGCCAGAATACAAACCCAACAAAAGATAAACTGAAAAAAAAATAAGTACAGGTAAACTCTATAAGTCATCCACTAAAAAACCCCACCTGATGGGTAAGTGCATAGTAGCTACTGGAAGCTGTATAAGTACACCTTGCCTTCCTGGTCTCATTGGGAACCACTGAGTCCTGGGCCACCAAGTCCTCTGTCAAGGCAGTGGTCATCTGCACTAGACACAACATGTGTGGGAAAATCTCATTCAGGGGTGAGTAACAATATACTCATTAGGTACCCCAAAACACAAAGTAAAGACCACAAATTAATCCACAAAAAACCATGAAGCATGATCACGAATCATGATCACGAAGAAAGACAGCTAACACCAGGTATAATCTAAAGTAGGAAAGTAAGACCAATCATTGATATCATCGAACACATTTGGATGCTGGGGAACTCCTCCTCAATGAGTATAATGGGTCTTCTGGGTCACACATAAGCTTCTTCCCACTAACCTTGGACTACTGTGGTACTCATCCTTGATGAGTATTGTGGGTATGTTGGGTCACACAGAATTCACTTCCCACCGTGGGCATGCTGGATCACACAGAAGTCTCTTCCCACCTTGTCCATACTAAGGTACTCCTCCTATTGAGTACCTCGGTTCTTCCATGTCACACAGAGCCTCTTCCCACTGATCCATCATAACTAATCCACACAGGGTCGCTTGTCAGCGGTCTTTAGGTCACAGCCAATCATAGGGTTTTTGTATGTAGCACGCTGGATTCCAGTAGAACTGCACCTTAATCCATTCATCATAATTCAACTTCTATTAAATCCTCCATAGAGTATTCCAAAATATCTTCCTCATTGTGAGGGTTCCAATGCCGCAAACGGCTCGTCAATCGAATGCCCAGTTTGAAAGATATTAACGTTTATTCAAAAAGGGGCTAGTTGGGTCTGGGTCCGGTCCCACCTGGTCGGACCGACCCAACCCGGATTCAGCCCAGCCTGGACCTGGCCCGGCCCGATGGGATGGGTTTGGCCCGATGGGGCGGGTCCAGCCCGATGGGGTGGGTCCGGACCGATAGGGTGGTTCTGGCCTGCTATGGCGATTTCAGACCGCTGGGGAAGCCCGCGCCCTTCCTGGTCCACTTGGTTGTGTCTGCGAGGCCATCTCCCCCCCTCCACGCAGTCAATTGACTACGGATTTTCCACATGCAACGCGGTGCGGTGCCGCATCCGTGGTGCACTGACACAGTCGGTTGACCACGTCCACCTACCGCCAGCCACTAGCACAGAGGCCAGAGGCTCTTTCCACACCACTTCATCTTGATCTATTCGAGGCACTCCTCCTAGTGCGCCATCATGGAACACCATCATGGTCCACCATCGGGTCTACTCTTGAGCTCCGTTCTTCACACCGCTTGCACCTACGGCCTCCTAGAGATGTCATCTTCCCTATGATGGCCTCGAATCCCCCTTACTGTCACTTTGAAGACACGATCATGAAGAGCACACAAAACACACAAGGAGAAGGGTATCAGGCCTTGTTCATGTTGGCTTGTACCCTCTGTGTTAGAGTTTTAGAAAACATGGATAATGATTTTATTCTCTATCATAATTTAATTAAGTAATCCTGATGAAAAACCCCAAGAGAAGTACCCTCCCACAAGAACAAGTAATCCTTGGATCAACCTATTCATGGGTTGATCTGCATTCATCGTTTAGAATAAAGAACGGGGAACCTTAAAACAAAAACAAAACCCTACCTCAAATGTGTTCATCACTGAAGTGATCCTCCCGTGAAGATTCAAGTTTCTCTCAAAGCCGTCATCATTCATCGACCTCTGGTCCCAATCTTTGAGGTGTGTTGACATCACTAGCGATTCACCGATGTTCGTCATTTTTAGTTGGATAGGGTTTTCTCCATAGGTTTGTCCGAGTAAATTCCACATTTGATTCCCCATTGTGTGTTTTCTCATTAATAGAGAAATGTGTTGCAACGTTTCTGTTATGCTACGTCACCACGTCGTTATGTTGTTTCATTAATGAAATAGCGTGTCTGTTTTTCTTCCGTTAAGGAGTCTCATTAAAGGGGATCTTTGTTGCCTCGTCGCTGCACCATAGTACTGGCGTTCCACCACTCAATGGTGAGAAAAGAAAAGAAAATATCTTTTAAGTTATTTTATTATTTTCTAAAAAGTCCAAAAACTATCTTTTTCGATTGACCCTTGCCTGTCGAAGTTAAGTCCATTCTAGGTGAATCTCACCGTTATGAGTTTAATAGTGCCCTTGGATTTTTTATTCGAGCACTAGTTTAGAGGTTAGAAAAAACCCACTCGCATGTTTACTTAAATGAACTTAAAAAAAGATCAAAATTCTATTATGGGCTCATCAGGCCTCAGAATCAAGTGTCGTAAGAGCAACTTATCTCAAAATAATTCCATATAATTTAAAAAAAATACACAGAAATTCTAGGACATTACATTACTCCCATAGTTTTGGGCTTCACATCCTCATAATCCAAAATAAGGATAAACAATCAAATGGGGGTATTGAGCATGAATCTGAGCCTCCCACTCCCATGTTCTCTCTTAGAGATTCTTGTGCTGCCACCAAACATGAACCATAGGAATCGGCCATCCATGAAGGACCCACTCCTTTCAATTCTCTATCTCTATTGAAAACTCCAAAAATTTCAACCCATCGTCAATGTCTAGCTCTCCCCAGTCGATGACGTGTGATGGTTCATGCATGTACCTCCTCAGTTGTGACATGTGAAAAACATTTTGCACCCGGTGCATTTGTGGGGGAAGAGCTAGGTGGTATGCCACCTCACCAACTCTTCTAAGAATATGAAAATGTCTAATTAACCTTAGAGATAACTTTCCATCCCGATCAAATATCTGCAATCCCCGTCAAGGTGAGACCCGAAAGAACAGACGGTCTCCCTCCTCAAACTCCAAGGGTCTCCATCTCCTATCAGCATGCAATTCCTTCCTGCTCTGTGTAGTCCTCATCCACTCCTGGATGATCTGAACCTTCTCATTGATAGCCTGTACCAACTCCAGACCCATGAGTGTTGACTCCCCTGGGTCTGTCCATCATAGAGGTGATCTGCATGGCCACCCTTACAAGGCCTCAAACGGTGACATACCAATGGTGGAGTGATAGTTTTTGTTGTATGAAAACTCCACTAGTGGAAGTTGGACCTATTAACTGTGACCAAAATTGAGGATGCAAGCATGAATCATGTCCTCCAAGGTCTGTATGGTCCACTCTGTCTGACCATCTATCTGACAGTGAAAAGTTATACTCAAGCGTAGCTGAGTCTTGAACACCTCCTAAAATCCCTTCCACAACTAGGATATAAATCGTGCATCATGGTCTGATACGATCATTGAAGGAACCTTGTGAATCCGCACTATCTCCTGGATGTCGGGGCATCCTAAGACCTCTATCGATTCCTACTCCCGAATGGGTAGGAAGTGAGCCGACTTGGTGAGTCAGTAAACGATCACCCAGATAAAATTGTGGCCCTTGGATATATATGGTAACCCCATCATGAAGTCCATTGAGATACCATACCATTTCTACTCTGGAACCTCAAGTAGTTGGGCTAAGCCTGCTGGAACCTGATGCTCAGCCTTCACTTGCTGACAAGTGAGGCATCATGAAACGAACTCTGTCATTGATTTATTTATCCCTCTCCACTATTACTAACAATAGAGGTCTTGGTACATCTTCGCCACACTAGTATGTTCCTCCAAAATGGATGTATGGAACTCCCTTAACACCTCCTCTTGCAACTTCACTGGTATTATGGCACATCCTCTGAAAAGGATGATGTGCTCCCCACCTATCAAAAATCCATTAGGATCCTATCTTGAGGATAACTGAGAATGTCAAGCCTCGCAGCCAACATCCACAAGATGTGCCTCCCCGATACGCTGTAAGAGTGGAGGAGTGACAGTCATCAACTGAAGGTAAGATTCTCCATCATCATCCATGAAGGATATCTACATCGCAGCTAGCTGCTCTGTTGCCTCACTCAGTAGTTGTAAACCAGACCTTTTGTTGAGCACGTTTTCCACCACGTTCCCCTTCCCAGGAGTATAGACTATCTCAGAGTCATAGTCCTGGAGGAACTTCATCCATCGTTGTTGTATCATGTTTAGGTCATTTTTTGAGAAGATATACCTAAGACTCTTATGTTTGGAGTAGATGGTAAATCATTCACCCATCAAGTAGTATCGCCACATCTTCAAAGAAAAGACCCCTACTTCTAACTCCAGTTCATGGGTCTAATAGTTTTGTTCATGCTTCCTCAACTGTCATGAGCCATAGGCGATTAGGGCTTTCTCTTGTATAAGGACACAACCCAGTCTGGTCCCTGATGCGTCGCAAATTACTACATACCCTGCTCCCACTTCTGGTAGTCTTAAGATATGGGCACTCGTCAGTCTTCACCTCATCTCCTGGAAAATCTACTGGCACTTATATGTCCCTATAAAGGGGTTTCCCTTTCATGTTAAGGCTGATAAAGGTGCTGATACTCTATAAAAGTCAGGCTCGAACCTTTGGTAGTATCCATCCAACCCTAAGAAACTCTAAACCTCATTCACACTTCTAGGTGGCTACCAAACAAGAAATTCATATATCTTTGTTGGATCCACTACAAATTCGTCCTTCAAGATGACATGTACCAAAAAGTGGACCTCCTGAATCCAAAACTATCACTTCAAGAGCTTACTGTAAATATGGTGCACTCTAAGTGTATCCAGGACTATTTGTAGGTGTGTACTGTGATCCTCCTCCGACGCTGAGTACACCAAGATGTCATCAATGAATACCACCATGAAACGATCGAGTTAATGATGGAAGATCCTATTCATGAGTCCCATAAACACTGTTGTGGCATTGTTCATGCCGAAAGGCATCACCAAAAACTCATAGTGACCATACAGGCATCTAAAGGCAATATTTGGTACGTCCTCATCCAATACCTAAATCTAATGATAGCCTGATCGGAGGTGTATCTTTGAGAACCACCTCCCTCCCTTCAGTTGATATAAGAGGTCAACAATACTTAATAATGGATACTTTTTCTTCATGGTCACCTGTTTCAGGCACCGGAAGTCCATTCATAGCCTCAAGCACATGTTTTCCATCTTGTAAAACAACATTGGGGCTTCCCATGGTGAAATGTTCGGCCTCACAAATCCCTTCTCTTTTAAGTCCTACAACTCTACCCTCAACTCAGAAAGCTCTGTAGGGGCCATCCGATATTATGGTGTGAATATTAGTGTCATCCCGGGGTATAGGTCGATTCCAAAGTCTACCTCCCTTTGAGGAGGTAGTCCAGGAACATCCTCAGGAAATACATCCTCATACTCATCCACCAATACATGAAAGATTGAATTCCTCTCATCCACTGCACTAAGGGTTAGGCTCTCCAACTGGTCAGTGATCAGTTGTACCATCCTCCAAGAAAGTTTTTCTTGTGTTGTAAAAGTTCTCTTCTCACCAGTGAAGGAAAACATGGTCCCAACTTCACAGACACACCTCACTTTGCACCTAATATAGTCAATCTGAGCATAGACTGTAGATAGATAGTTCATAACCAAGATAACATTGTAAGGCCTTGAAACTGATACTAGAAGATCCCAGTTGAAGATCTCGCCTCCTAGAGTAAGCTCACACTGTTGGCACGAGTGTGTAATCATCGAATCCCCTCCTGTAGGAGTCTCTAATCATAAGGATTAAGTCAACGAATCCACCATAATCTGTGATCCCCGAACAAGGTTTGTGTCAAGGAAATAGTGACTAAAATATGTGTCTATAAGAACTAAAGCTAAGGTGGATAAGACACAAATATTACCTCTAATCATCTTAAGAGCATCGTGTTCATAGTACTCCATAACCTGAAGCTGGCCTCGCCCCTGTTTGCTGGCTCCCTGAGCCCGTGGCGGACCACCTGGGGGTAGTGGTGGTTGCACCTCGAACCATCGTCCACTTCCCACCACTCAGCCTACACCCCTACCACATCCACTGCCTATGGACCTCCTCACTCGAACCTATTCATCTACCTTAGTGGTCCCTCGACCGTCTGCTGATCGTATGCATGGCGGGTCGGGCAGTCACGAGTCATGTGTCTCTACCCACCGCACGAGAAGCACATCCTAGTTCCCTACTAACTCCCTATGCTCTAGGAGCCCAACACTTCCAACCCTAAGTTTTGGGGTCATCCCCTGAAACATTTGACCTTCTTGGGTCCCCTCATCTGCTGCCTGCTGCTCACCACTGAAGACTATGCCGCCTGGTGTCTACTGGTGGCTCTAGCTATCGGAACCTTCTCTTCTAGGAGGCTCTTGACCAGAAGGGATCACTCTGGAACTCCATCCTAAGTGGGGATGCTGAGAGACACCATAGATTCTCTAATCTCCTACTTGAGTCCCCACTCAAAGGTTTGGTCCCTGAAGAAAGGGCTATGAACCATGTCTATGGATTAGCGAGAGAGGTCTGTAAACCTCATAGAGTACTCAACCACCGACACGCTGCCCTTCTGTAGGTGAAGCATCTCCTGTATGCACACCGAGCACAAGGTCATGGGGAATACTCCTCCTAGAAAAGGCGTTCGAAGTCAGCCTAAGAGAGGTTCACCTCATCATGAGTCTGAATCATCAGGATCCATCATCTCATTATCGATCCCTGGAGAAGGCTCACAGCTAAGATCGCCATCTTGTCAAGTGGTGTCCTCACTAAGCAGAATACCCACATCACCACCTCCAGCCAGTCCTCAATGGCCTGAGGATCTGTCTCTCCCATGAACCTGGGAGGTCTTAGTCTCTGGAACTCATTCAAGGCACTCAGCCTACATGTATCCTCTACCAGTAATGTTGGTAGTAACTGTTGATCAATGGGTGGTGGTAACATTGGTGCACCACCTGGCGTGGCCATCTCTAGTACTAGTCCCTGAAACGATGACTCATCTCTAGGCGGGCTATCCTCGTGTTCATGCATCGGAATCTTAGCTGGTCATCTGCATGGAGGCATCCTGATACAGATCAAGATATACCATGGTTAATAGATTATACCTGGTGATTTGAATCTTATTCAATAATAACATAAGGAAACATTAAATTCCTATATGATGCATGAAACAATTGTTTTTATGTATAGAGTCGAAAAGTAGAATTCAAGGTCCTGGTGTATGGATACAACAGCCACTGCACCAACATTGGACTCCCTGAATCTGAAAGTTGAACTCGAAACATTTAACACTATTTCCCAAACACAATACAATAGAATCCCGGTCTTTGAGGTATAACCAACCACATCTGATACCACTTTGTCACAACCTGTTCCCTAGGGCTCATGCCATGAAATCTCCCAAGCTCGCCTCCTAAAGTCCAGGGGTTAGCGACTAGTGGTGAAGGTGTCAACCTACAAGTGGGAGGAATTATCATGAGTACCTGTACGCACGCACATGAAACCATGTCCCAAATAGGAAAAGATAAACATGTATGTCAATAAACAACCACTGAGTAAAAAATAAAAATTGTAGGTCAAATAGGCCAGAATACAAAGCCAAAAAAAGATGAACTAAAAACAGAAAAGTACAAGTAAACTTTTTAAGTTGTCCATTGAAAAACCCCGCCTGATGGGTAAGTGCGGAGTAACTACTGGAATCCATAGAATTATGCCCCGCCTGCCTGATCTCACTAGACACCACTGAGTCTTGGGCCACCAAGTCCTCTGTCATGTTGGTGGTTCTCTACACGAGACACAACACTTTCGGGTGAATCCCATGTAGGGGTGAGTAACAATATACTTAGTAGGGACCCCAAAACGCAAAGTAAATACAACAAAGTTATCCACACACAAACCATGAAGCATGATCATGAAGCATGATCATGAAGTAAGAAATATCACACCAGGTATAATCTAAAGTAGGAAAGTAATCCCAATTAGTCATATCATCGAAGACCCTGGTCTTCTGGAGAAATCCTCCTCAATGAGTACAGTGGGCCTACTGGTTCACAAAAAAGATACTTCCCACTAACCTTGGATTGTATTGGTACTCATCTATAATGAGCATGGTGGGTATGATGGGTAACACAGAAGTCGCTCCCCATTGTGGTCATGTCGGGTCACATAGAAGCTGCTTCCCACCTTGGCCATACTGAGGTACTCCTCCTATAAAGTATCATGGGTCTACCAGGTTACACAAATTCACTCCCCACTATGGGACTTCCAGGTCATACAGAGCTACTTTACACTAGGCCATCTTAGCTAATCCACATAGGTTCGTTTGTCAGTAGTCTTTAGGTCTCATCCAACCGTCGGATTTTCATACGTAGCGCGCTTGATTTTGGGAGAACCACTTCTCAAGATGTTATTTGTAATTAAACTTCCATTAAATTCTCCATATAGTATTCCATAAGATCCTACTCTTCCCAAGGGTTACAATTCCACAAACATCTCATCAATCGGACGTCTAGTTTAAAAGATATTGACATTTTTTTCAAAAAGGGGTCAGTTGGGTCCAGGTCTAGTCCGACCCGATCAGACCAACCCAACTCGACCCAGATCCGGCCTAGCCTAGGTGTAGTCTAGCCCACTGGGGCTGGTATGGCCCACTGGGGTGGCCCATGCCCTGATTGTTCTGCCTAGTAAAAACATGGTTGGAAGCCGCGTTCAGCTCCCCTTTCCATGTGGGTCGTCAGTGGGGCTCACTCCCCCCTCCATGGTCGATTAACTGTGGATTTGTCGTATGCGATGTCATGTGGTGCCACATACATGGTGAACTGACGCGGTTGGGTGGCCATTTTTTCCTACCTCTATCCACCAACACCAAGCCCGGCAGCTCTTGTCGCACCGCCACAGCCCAAGCCGGTCATGCCACTCTTCCCCACGCGCTGTCGTGGTGCACCACCACTCGCCCGCGAACGCCACTACGGGCCACCGCAAGCAATCATTGGCACACCGGAGGGTTCTTCCACAGACCACTGGGTCTGCTCAGGTGGTCCGTTCTTCACGCCACTTGCACCTACGGCCTCCTGGGGATGCCGTCTTCCCTGCGATGGCTTCGAATCCCCCTTGCCGCCACTTTGAAGACATGGTCATGAAGAACGCACAAAACACATAAGGTGGAGGGTCTCAGCCCTTGTTTTTGTCATCCCGTTCCCTCTGTGTTAGAGGTTTAGAAAACATGGGATAATTATTTGATGCTCTATCACAATTTAATCAAGTAATATCGATGCAAAACCCCAAGAGAAGTACACTTCTGCAAGAACGAGTGATCTGTGGATCAACCTGTTTATGGGTTGATCCACGTTTATTATTTAGAATAAAGAATGGGGAAACTTAAAACAAAAAAACCCTACCGCAAAGTTTTTCATCACTGAATAAATCCTCCTGTGAGAATTCTTACGTTCTGCTCGAAGTCGTCGGTGTTCATCGCCCTTGGGTCCCGTTCTTCGAGGTATGTTGACGTCACTAGCGATTCTCCGGCATTCTTCATTATTAATTGGAGAGAATTTTCTTCATATTTTTTTAGATTAAATTCCACATTTTATTCCCCAATGTGTTATCTAGTTAATAGAGAAACACTTCATAGTGTTTTTGTTACACTGTGTTGCCACGTCGTTACGTTGTTTCATTAATGAAGCAGTGTGTCTGTTTTTCTTCCATTAAAGAGTCTCATTAAAGGGGATCATCGCTACCTTGTCACTGCACCACAGTGCTATTGTTCCACCACTCAATAGTGAGAAAATAAAATAAAATAGCTTTTTAAGTTATTTTATTATTTTTTGAAAAGTCTGAAAACTATCTTTTTTGGACGACCCTTGTCGGTCGAAGTTAAGTCCATTATAGGAGAATCCTGACATTCTGAGTTCAATGGTGCACTAATATTTTTTATCTAGGCACTATTTTATAGGTTAAAAAACTTTCTCACATGTTTACTTAAATGAACTTAAAAAATTAAAATTCTATTTCGGGCTCACTGGGCCTCAGAATCAAGTGTCGTCAGAGCGCCTGGTCACAGAATAATTCTATATAATTTTAAAAAAATTACACATAAATTCCAGGACATTACAATGGAAGATCCCAACTACCAGCCTCAATCTGCTATGACTCGCCTTTAAGAGGCACTTATCACTGAAAAATTGATTGAACCAGAACAAAATCTGGGAGATTATATTTCTTTGAACTCTTTATTTTAAGTTTTTTTTCAATCTGATTTGAGTATCACTCTTTATGGTTTTGAATTTTTAGATTCGGTTAATATTTTTTTTCCTTAGAGGAAGTGGAAGAAACTGAACATGCACCTATTGAGTAACGCATGGAGCTCCCTAACATTAATGAACATGAATTTGAGGAGTCCCATAAAGAAATCAAAGTAGCTGATCTTGTGGAAATCAATACAGAGGATGGTAATTATGAAAGGGAGAATTTTTTTCATCCAAATTTAAATTCTATTCATATATAAATACCTTCTTAATTTCCCTTTGATCATTTAATTCATGAATCCCATGTTGAGAATGCACTAGAAGAAAAAGAGGAGGTTTCACAAGTAGCAACCAAGAAATAGGATGATCCATACTTTATCCTACCCCCCGCTATGCAAGATATACTTAATTGTGAAGGGTATGGATTTGGTATACATTGTCAATGTATCATTCCTCGCCTAGGAGGATGAATCACAAGTTAGTAAAATCCACATTTGGTGGTTCAAATAAAATAAGTTTCATCTACCATATTATTTTGGATAACAGTTGGTATTACCCTTATAGAGGCATTAAAAATTCAGGTTCCACTTGGGGGATCATAACAAGATTTATCTTTACATTATTTCTAAGAATTTAGATTTCAATTTAATTTTTAGGATTAGTTCATCATGAATCCCACTCCCTATTCACTTTTTGATATTAAATGACATGATCCTTATGCCTAATTAATTGATTTTATTTTGTAGGTTCATGATAGAACAAGGAAGCCAAAAATATCCAAGGAAGAAAGAGTACTAAGATTTATTTAGAAAGGGAGTTCACATTTATTTTTTATCTTTCAAACTCTCTACATTTTTTGTATAACAACATGTTTTGATATTTTATCAGAAATTGCATACCCACGCTGGGATTTATGATTTAATTGACTTATCTAAGAGACCTGATTTTCATAGTAATCCTATGATACCATGTTTTAGATTTTAATTTTAATGATATTTAATGAGTAAAATGGACAATTTAATGATTAAAATGAAGCATGGATATTAAAATTAGGACTCGTGATTTAAGGAAATTAATTGATTCATATAAATGAAATTATTTAACATTTTCCATGATTTGAATTTTTTAAATTCATGTGAATTGATTTTTTATTATTAATCATTCCTTGAGTAATTTTCCAATATCATATTTCTATTTCTAAGATTATTTCTAGACCCTGTACTTCCTATTTATTCTTGAGAATATTTCTTGAGTGATCTTGGGATATGACATCGACCAGAACTTACATTTGAACTTTTCAATGCTATGACTATGAAAAACACATTTAAAATGATTGAGGCATCTTTTGATAAACCACTTATCCTTAAAATACCACCTTCACATCAATCTTTATTTGGATCAAAGAGACCATGAATGACCTATATAGGGATGATCCATGTTTCAATCCATTTTTATCTTTTCCTACCTTCCTCTTAGTATTTGCATGATACTTTAAAATTGAATTGTGGGGGTGAAGGGAGTCATGTTGTAAGGGATTATTTACATTGTAAGGAAAATTATGGGGTTATTATTGTGGGAATAAATTATGGTTGTTGATTCATTCATGATACTCCACTTTTTTCCCCTCTTGAATTTAAAAAAATGACAAAAAATGACAAAAGAACCAAAAAAATGAGAACAATGGGTTGTGATTTGGGAAAACCAAAAATCACCATTACTTGACCTACGATTTTTATCATATGTGGTTAGGTGGTGGATGTGAGGTTTATTCTAATAATAAATTTTTAAAAAAGAAAAAAATTAAAAGGTTATTTGAAAAAGTAGGGAGCACAAATCACTCAGTATGATTCACTTTGATCAATACCTTACTTTTAGTTTTGAGGTAAGTGGGAGTTGCTACTTTGAAGGGGATAATTTTATTACACTTTTATTTTTAATATCATGCATTATACTTAAGATATAAAAATATTATTTCATCCATAATTTTTAAAGCTTTAAATCCTACCAACCTTAATCCTTATATCCATTTGAACCTTCATTTCAAGTCATCATGGTTTTATGTGCCTTTTGTCTTTACAAAGTAGAGAAAGTAGTTCATTTTCAAGACTATGGATAGGAATCATGTTCTCATGATTTTAGCATAACTCCACTTGAATTGTATCATGATATATGAGAGAAAATATTCACATGAGGTAAATCATGACATGGAATGTTTAATAATAATGAATTGAGGAGCATAAATGAATGAAAGGAGAAGTTTCATAATTTTTTAAAGGTGAAAAGTAAAATGTATGATTTGATTGTTTCTTT
Source organism: Viscum album (assembly GCA_963277665.1). Lineage (NCBI taxonomy): Eukaryota > Viridiplantae > Streptophyta > Magnoliopsida > Santalales > Viscaceae > Viscum > Viscum album. The sequence continues at coordinate 267,357,730 of OY728142.1, read as the reverse complement.
GAAAAATGGGAAATTAAATTGATATTTTATATGAAATTTGAAAATTTTATTTGACATTGAATTTTATTTTATTTTATTTCTTTGAAATTTAAATATTGGTAACATCGGTGCCCTTTGAATTCCATGTTGAGATTTTATAAATGAAGAAAAGAATAGTTTATGTGTGGTGGAATTCATAGAGATAATATTTTTATCATTTTTATATGTTTTTAAATGTTTTAATTCCTAAAAATTTCTCAATTTGAGTTATTTACATCAAATTTGGATTTATGGTGTGTTTTGGGATAAAATTGGATAATTACTTAATTCAAGAATTTAGATAGATTTTAATCACTTTTTTAATTTGATCATAACTTTTAAATTTTCATTTCAATTTATGTGATTTATTTTTTTAGGATTTCTTTATATTTTGGCTTCAAATTTTTCTTCTAGGCTAGGATCTAATTCGATCATCTAAGATCCTGAAAAATTTGATCAATTTGAATGGTTGTTCTAAACGATTGGGTGCACCCTACCTATGTAAATTTTTAATAAATAGGGATACACACCTCCAAATTGAGTGATTAAAGATTTATTGGAAATATAATTCAAATAATCATTCTAAAATTACATATCATGAAGATTTTACTTCATTAATGAGGTCATTGGATTCTCTAAATGTAGGGGAATATTTAGGAAACATTCTTCCAGAATAAATTTTTATAATTAATGTTCCATATCTTTTTCTAAAAAAGGAAGATGAAGCTGAAATTTTGGATAGATCTGAAAAAGATATTTTGTAAAAACTTTAAATAATACTAAAATTTTAGATTCATCCATTAAATGGGTACACCAAGCACAAATTTTGGAGGAAATATTCTGGAGCCAAGATTACACTTTTTTCCTATAAAAATACATCCCATCTAATTCTAAAAACATTGGAACTTTGGGTGGCCATATTCTATAGTTTTATTGTTTATTTCATGATATAATATTATTATTCATTTTTAATATATTTTACACTTATTCTTCATCTCATTCTCATATTTTTATCTTTTGTATTTCCACCTCATTCTTCTCTGTCGTGATCTCTTATACTTGTGATCTTGAGTAAATAACCTGAGGAAGTTCCTGAGGTATAAATAATGTGTTGAACCCAAGTAATTGAACATTAATTTTTATTGTTTCTTATTTTTTTAGAGTTAGGTTAGTGGGTATCTTAGTGGATAAGGCAAATTTGTGTCTACACTTTCCACCCAAGGCTTAACTGTCTCCTCTATAATATTTTCCCTTGATTGAGTAGTTGGATGTGTGGTCTCTCGGTGATCATTAAGTTCACTATATATTAAAAACCATAGTTATAAGAGGATATTAATTCATATTATGGAGTGTGTTTATTAATTAAATTTTAAACTAATAATGATATAATGAAGGTTCACTATGGGTGTTCTCCTGGGAGGATCTCCTTTCTATTTAACAACATTCTGTTTGCATCCATTTTATTTTCATTGCATTTATATATATATATATATATATCAATATTTATTGAATATTTCAAACCTACTTCATTATATTATTTAGTTTTATATTAGTTAAAATATAAATAATGACAATAGAAATTCGGTGTTGTGTGAGTTTCCTCCTTGAGATCGAATCTGGGTGTGCACTATATTGCATGTTTAGGTAAATAAAATATTGATCAGGGATTCATGATAAATAATCACACATCACTCTATCTACTATAAATAGAAAATAGGATGGAGGGGTAAGTTTATAATAATTTTAAGGGAAAAATGGTAATTTTACCCAAAAATTATGGGTCACATGGTTTGGTCACATGGTTGGCCAAACCATGTGCCATCCATGCTCTATAAACTATCCAAAGATGGATCCTGCATGGTTCATGTGCATGGTTTGGGAAACCATGTGTAAATAATTTGTTTTTACTATACTAAAAAATGCAGAGCTTTCGCATGGGCATTCTTCCTAGGTCACACAGTTAGAGAAAACCATGAAGCCCACTTCTACTCACTGAAACACCCCACACGGTTAGAAGAAATTATACAGACTGGGATGCATGGTTTCTACTAACCATTTTTCATAGTTGTTTCTTCTACTGGTTGGGGTTCAAATCTCTGAAAAATCCCTGGACACCCTCGTTTTCTCTATATCCTCACTAGGAACTCACATTATTTCAAAACAAAGGAATTTAACCAAAAAGAAAATGGTTCTTACCTAATAGGAAAAATATATTTATCACACCCTTGCATTGAAATAAACACAATCCAACATCATACCTATAAGGCCCCAGCCTTAAACCTTACTTAATCTTGAGTTATTACAAGATTACACATTGAGGATCTTTTCGGATTTAGAGTTTTAGATAATTAGATCATAAAACTTGCATTACATTCCACATATAAACAATGTGGTTACATAAAGATAGTATTCTTCATTCCCATCAATGGAAACATATTTAAAATAAAACATGGATTCTTTCTTGACACTTCCTTGACACTATCATCATATCATGTACCTTTCCCTTGACCTGTGAAAAACATTTCAAAAAAACTTGGGATGAGCATAAAAAGCTCAGTATGGGTTATAAAAATATGGAAAGGAAACATGGGTATATATATACATAAGAATGAAATCATAATTTACCCATAAAACATAAGCACTTTAACATACCTCATCAAATCATGAATAAATCATAGAAATCATAAGACATAAAGGTAACTTGAGGCATTCATAACATTCTTACGTAGGGAGTAACCCTCTTGGTTACGTTTGGAATACCAATCACAGTATATTCCCTAAATATCTTCGGAGAAACCTTAACGTTTCACTCCTTCGCATTACCCAATTCATTGGAGAGCTAGATCGGGCTCACCCACCCTTAGTTTATCACGGAACCACCCATCTTCATAATAATGCCCAAGAACCTCAACATAATCGTATCACATAAAACATGCATAAAGGAAACATAAAATTTCCACCTTTCAATCACAAGATATCAATACAACACATTGATATAAAAAAATTATGAAAACCATTTTCAATACCAAAATAAAATAAAATTAAAACATGGTATTTATTTTTCTATTAAAAAGAAGGTATGACTTGTAGAGGAATCCGAAACTCAAATAACGGTCACGGCGGCGGAGAAGTCGTTGTTGCCACATACGTACGACAAAAACATTCCCCTTTGTCGTTTAGTAAATGCTTCGTATAAAAAATATTCCATTTGGATAATCGTAAAATTCAAAGGGGTTTATACACCGTATAAAAGAAGGTTATGTATAATACAAAATATGCCTCAATGAAAGGAGATTGAGACGAAGTCCCATACCTCGTATCCGACTTGACCTGACCGTTCTTTAATCTCCTGAATAATAAACTTGAGTTAATCTATACTTTCTTATGAACCTTTTTCAAGTTCATTAATCCTTTTATACCATGTTATGAACATCATGTAATCATTTAAGTTAATAGTGTTCATTTTGTCGGTATTTGGTTCTTAAGTCAAAAATAGACTTCTTACACTTACATGTTGTTAATTTGGTCAAAGGTTCGTTATATCCAGAATGATATTAATGATTTGGATAACATATATATCATATATATTCATCATATACATGTATTTATAATATTACATCACATTTAGAGGTAAGAAATGAAATGCACCGTTCATGGAGACGGTAAGCCGTACGTACGCATGAACGCTACTTCCATTTCTATTTCATATTTTTTGGAATGGAATCATAATGATATAAGAGTATATTATAATTCCAGTATAATAACATATATAATATCATTAACTTTATCCTTTACACATCCCACATATGGTATTAACGAATCAAATCACTTTCAGGGGGCGGTAGTCCGCACTTCCTAAAATGAAGATATCGTGTTTACCCATAATGGAAACCATAAAGGTATGCCCAAAATGAAAAAAAACAGAAGCTTAAGTAAAACATAAAAATATTATATATCATATATAAAAATATTGACATCATAATGGCCACCTTTGAAGGTGTTAAATGAGTATTGAACAATCATCATTTCGGGAGGCAGAATTTCGCCATCCACGGAAACCGTATGTTCTTTAACCATTTGATGTAGTTGTGTGAGAGTGTAGCTCAAATAAATCTTATAACAACATCCTAGTATATTGAAGATACTGGTGTTGTTACAAAATAAGTAAATAAAAAGAGTTTAGGGGGTTGGAGAAGCAAAATAAAACAAATGAACATGAGAGAATGAATTACCTTTAAAAGTGTAACTCCTTTTGATTTGAGCCTAAAGGCTTCCTTTTAAAGGATTATTCCCAAAGGGAATCCTCTAGGATGAGTATAGGGATGTGGAGAGATTAAATGGTCAGGGTTTGGCCGAGCCAAAGGCTTTAGGAGTGTGTGAAATGAGGTAGAGGTGGGGGACTTTTATAAGAGGAGAGGAGGGGCACTTTTGGAAAGTAAAGAAATATTACTTTATTTGAAAATGTGTTTCGGTTTTAAAAGGTCCCACATTGATATAATTATTGGATAAGGTGATAAGGGTTCTAAATACACTCATCCAATTGGTTTTGGCCATGTGTAGGTTTTAGATTTTTCATTATCTTTCCATTTTATTTAAATCGTTAAATAATGAGGTCATCGTTGCATCATCATAATGTCATAAATAATTTAATTTATTTAAAGTCTAAAAATTATAAAAAAAATACTATGATGTAGGAAATCTTTTTATATTTCCAATGACGATTTATAATAAAAAATATGATCTTTATAACCCCATGTAAAAATTGTTTTCGTAAAACATATTATGTTTGTGTCATTTTTACTTTTACATTAAATAAAAAGTTGTTTATGTCATTTCCCAACCAAAGTGGATGCATGGGGTCCCCAAGTTGACCCATGGCTTGTATTGGTCTGCCATGACACAACCAATGAGGGTAGTACATGTGTCAAGCTCATCTTATTTTATTAAAGCATTATTTTTACCTTAAACTACACTAATTACCACTAATCGCGATTAAAAACTTAATAAGTTACTATTCACCAAAAAATTATTTTAATCTCATTGAACCACATTTTACTTCTTAATGTCAACCATGTATGTAGGATTTTTTAAATTCAAAACACAATGATTTGCAAAATTTCATTTAAATGGAAAAATCAGTTTTTTTAAGTACCACTTAGTGGTTTCACTATTCATCAAAACTTGATGTTTTTCAGAAAATTACCAAAAATTCACCCTAAGCTATATTTGATATTACAAATTCAAAAATGAAGTATATTTTACAAAATTCAAAACATATAAGTCACATTAATTAATTTAATAATTAATTCCCGCTGTCATAGCAAATAGCGTGTTTTTATAAAACAATAAGTATCAAAAGATTGACACCAGTTTAAGTCTAATTTCAAAGTGAAATTGATTACAATGACCACCATTGGATTAAATGGTAAAAATATATTCTAATTTCACTTCAAAACCAATTCAAAACATAATCTAATTATATAAATAAATTAGATTAAAATGCATTTTTCAATTAAAATGCAGTATTTTTCACTATTCATTAAATAATGAACATTGTCCGAAAAATACCAAAAATTCACACAAAGTAAATTTTGATGTACCAATCATAAAGAATAAGTTTATTTTGAAAAAAATAGTTTATAAAATTGTCAAAAGATATATTTAAAAAGGGTTTTCCATCATAAGGCAGTAAAACAATCTTTTAAGAATATTAGTGTATTCCATGCTTAAGATTGGATTTATTTTCATTTTAAGCCTCTAAAACACTATCTTAATCATTAATAGACATAGATAAAAATATCTATTATTCATTACTTACTTGGGATGTTACATCCTTACCCCCTTTAGAAAATTGTGTCCCCGCAATTTATTTACTTTTCGAATAAATGGGGGTACTTATCCCTCATTGCATTTTCAGATTCCCATGTTGCCTCTTCCATCATGTGGTTTTTCCACAAAACCTTTACCTGATTAATCACCTTATTCTGTAACACTTGCTCCCTTTAGTCAAGAATCTGGACCAGTTGTTCCTCATAAGATAGGTTCTCCTCCAGCTGAACTACCTCTGGACTCAAAACATGAGATGGATCTGGCATATACTTTCTCAACATCGAAACGTGAAAAACATTGTGTACCTGAGATAAACTCGGAGGTAAATCCACTCGGTATGCAACTAATCCAACTCTCTCCAAAATTTCATATGGTCCAATGAACCTTGGACTCATCTTTCCTTTCTTACCAAATCGCATCACACTTTTCCATGGTGATACTTTGAGAAAAACATGATCACCTACCTCAAAAGAGAGATCCTTCCTCCTGTTTACCGCATAAATCTTCTGTCTGCTTTGACCTGTTCTCATGTGCTTCGGAATCGACTGAACTTTTTCTTCCATCTCTTCTACCAATTCTGGTCCCATCAACTTCCTTTCACCCACTTCATCCCAGAAAGCTGGAGTTCGACACCGCTTCCCATATAATGCCTGAAATGGTTCCATCTGTATACTGGAATGAAAACTGTTATTATATGAAAATTCAACCAAAGAAAGATGTTGGTCCCAACTTCCTTGATAATCCATAGAACAAGCTCGTAGCATATCCTCCAAGGTCTGAATTGTTCATTCTGACTGCCCATCTGATTGAGGATGAAAATCTATACTAAAATTTAATTCAGTACCCAACGACTTCTGAAGGCCTTTCCAAAAGTTAGAAGTAAACCTGGGATCACGATTCGATACAATGGAGAGATGAACTCCATGTAACCTGACTATCTCTTTAAGATACAAACGGGAAAGTTGATCAAGAGAGAAATTATCTCGTATAGCAAGAAAATGAGCAGATTTGGTCAAGCGATCAACAATAACCCAGATTGCATTATTACCTCGAGATGTCTTCGGTAATCCAACAACAAAGTCCATGGATATATTCTCCCATTTCCACTCTGGCACTGGTAAAGGTTGAAGCATCCCTTTCGGTAATTGTCGCTCTGCTTTAACCTGTTGACATGTCAAACACTTCATAGTAAAATCAGCAATATCTCTTTTCATTCCATCCCACCAGTAATACTCCCGCAGATCTCTGTACATCTTAGTACTTCCAGGATGAACTGAAAACGGAGAACTATGAGCTTCACATAACAACTCTCTCTTCAATTGTGAATCACAAGGCACACACAATCTCTTCCCAAATATCAAAACACAATCATTATCAATGTTGAATTCAGGCAACTTACCTTTCTGAACCAGCTCTAACTTTTTCTACAACTCACTGTCTTGATTCTGTGCTTGCTTGATTCTATCTGATAGAGAAGATCTCACTGATACCTGAAACAAAATAGAAGAACATCCTGCACCAACAACTTCTATGCCAAATTTCATCAAATCCTTAACCAAAGGATCACGTTCCAAACGCAACATTGCTAATGAAGCATTACTTTTTCAACTTAAAGAATCAGCCACTTTATTTGCTTTTCCCGGATGGTAATGAATTGTACAATCATAATCCTTGATTAATTCTAGCCATCTCCTTTGTCTCATGTTCAATTCTTTCTAAGTGAATATATACTTTAAACTTTTGTGATCAGTATATATTTCACATTTTACTCTATACAAGTGATGCCTCCAAATTTTTAAAGCAAAAACAACAGCAGCTAATTCCAAATCATGTGTAGGGTAATTTACCTCATGAGTTTTCAACTGTCATGAAGCATAAGCAATTACCTGATCATTCTGCATTAGGATGCAACCAAGTCCTTTCAATGAAGCATCATTGTATATAACAAACTCACCATTCCTGGAAGGTAGTGTCAAAACTGGAGCATTCACCAATCTTCTTTTCAATTCCTGAAAACAATCATCACATTCTTTTGTCTAGATAAACTTAACACCCTTCCGAGTTAGCTTAGTCATTGGACTAGATAACCGTGAAAAATTTCTAACAAACCTTCGGTAATAGCCTGCCAAACCAAGGAAGCTACGAATCTCAGTTACATTTGTGGGTCTTGGCCATTCTTCAATAGCTTTTGTTTTTGCAGGATCAACGGTTATGCCATCTTTTGAAACAATGTGACCAAGGAAAGAAATTTGTTGCAACCAAAACTCACATTTGCTGAATTTCCCATACAATTTCTTTTCTTTTAAGGTTTTCAAGATAACCCTTAAATTTCTTTCATGCTCCTCTTTACTTTTATAAAACACCAAAATATCATCAATGAAAACCACCACAAACTTATCCAAGAACTCATGGAAAATTCTATTCATTAAGTCCATGAATACAGCAGGTGCATTGGTTATCCCAAAAGGCATTACTACAAATTCATAATGGCCATATCTCGTACGGAACGCGGTCTTCGGAATATCTGCCTCCTTTACCTTCAGCTGATGGTACCCCGATCTCAGGTCAAACTTTGAAAACAACTGAGCTCCCTGGAGCTGATCAAACAAATCATCGATATGAGGCAAAGGATATTTGTTCTTAACAGTGATATTATTCAAGGCCCTATAATCAATGCAAAGTCTCATAGAACCATCTTTCTTTTTAACAAATAAAACAGGAGCACCCCATGGTGATGTGCTAGGTCTAATGAAACCTTTCTCTAATAAATCTTGCAATTGCTCCTTCAACTCTAAAAGTTCAATTTGTGCCATTCGATAAGGGGGTTTTGAAATTGGCTTAGCATCAGGAACTAAGTCAACAGTAAACTCAACTTCCCGATCTGGTATTATTCCAGGCAACTCATCAGGAAAAACATCAAGATACTCATTTACCACTGGCACATCATTAATCTGAACAGTTCCTTTATTTTCAACGATGTGTGCAAGGTAACATTCATTTCCATCTTTTACAAGTTTCTCAGCCTCTTGATATGTTATCAAAAGTAAGGGTTCATTCTTGTAAACAAACTGAAAGTCTTTCTGAAAAGAAACTTCTTTAGCTCTACAGTCAATCTTAGCATGGTAAATAGAGATCCAATCCATACCCAGGATAACATCAAACTCTACTAGAGGTAGAACAATAAGGTTTTCAAGTAGGTTCTTTCCACATATAAGGATAGGAAGATTCTTATAAATTATTTTTGCCTCAACATTCCCCCTAGGTGTTTTTACCAAAAGTTCAGGAGTCATTTCTTGAGATGGTATTTCCATTTTACTAGAAAAGGTTTCAGAGATGAAAGAATGTGTAGACCCCGAATCAAACAACACACTGGTATAATCTGAAAAAACAAACAAAGTACCTGATACAACTTCATTTGACGACCCGACATCTGCTGAAGTAGTTGCAAAGGATTTCACCACCCCTTTCTGCTTGTAGTCTAACTTCTTCCCATCACTCAAGCTCTTTGTCGGACACTCGTTTGCATAGTGACCCATCTCATTGCACTTATAACATTTCACTAACTGTAAATCAAATTTGTTCTTACCTTCACCTTGATCCTTTTCAGTGCAATCACAAGCCTTATGTCACATCTTACCACATCGGTAGCACTTTCCAGAATTCAGAAGACATTCCCCAGCATGCCTTTTTCCACATTTATCACAAACTGGAAACTTAGTTCTCTTACCATCAGACTTTTTTGAAGAATTCTTACCTTTCTCCTGCCACCTCGGTCTCTTCTTCTGCTGGTTTTTATAGAACACTTGGTCATCGGCAAACTCCACTTCCACCTTCTCAGCACATCGAACAAGCTTTTCATAACTTTTAAACTCATGAGAAGCTAATGCCCTTCGATATTTTGGCTTTAATCCTGAGTAAAAACGATTGATTTTACTATCAAGGTCTCGGATAAAATTTGGAGCATACCTTGCCAATAGAGTGAACCTTTCTTCATAGGCAGCCACTAAGTCTTCCTCTTGCCTCAATTCCAAGAATTGCTTTTCCATCCTAAGTCGAACAGCCTTAGGAAAATACTTCTCAAGAAACATACCTTTGAATTCATCCCAGTAGAGAGCATCAATCTCATCAGCGTCCCTGATATTTTTAACCATCGACCACCACTGATCTGCCTCACCCTCCAAACGGTAAATGGAAAGACTAACCTTTTGATTGTCTGAACACCCCATGACATCGAAAATATTCTCTAGTGCTTTAATCCACCCTTCATCTAGCACAGGGTCAGATGATCCTCTGAATGATGGGGGATGTTGCCTCATGAAATGTTCCACCACTGACATGTTCCTCTGCGGTTGGTCTGGCTGATCTCGTGCATGGATACCACCAGCATTTATCGCTTGAGTCAACTGCGCCATTACTGCAACAAACTGTTCAGTTCCAATTCTGACCATTTCTGGATGCTGATTCGGAAGGTTATTTCCTTCTGTATGCCTTCCTAGCACTGCTTCCCTGTTTCCTCTACGGAAAACCATTCTGAACAAACATGTCTTAGATGAAGCAACATGGAAATCTTCAAATGCTATATCATTTCAAAAATATATATTTTGGATAATCATTTAATAAAATTCTAACTCCTAAAGTTATATAAACCGACCTTTGATACCAACTATAAGGCCCCATCCTTAAACCTTACTTAATCTTGAGTTATTACAAGATTACACATTGAGTATATTTTCGGGTTTAGAGTTTTAGATAATTAGATCATAAAACTTTCATTACATTCCACATATAAACAATGTGGTTACATAAAGATAGTATTCTTCATTCCCATCAATGGAAACATATTTAAAATAAAACATGGATTCTTTCTTGACACTTCCTTGACACTATCATCATATCATGTACCTTTCCCTTGACCTGTGAAAAACATTTCAAAAAAACTTGGGATGATCATAAAAAGCTCAGTATGGGTTATAAAAACATGGAAAGGAAACATGGGTACATATATACATAAGAATGAAATCATAATTTACCCATAAAACATAAACACTTTAACATACCTCATCAAATCATGAATAAATCATAGAAATCATAAGATATAAAGGTAACTTGAGGCATTCATAACATTCTTACGTAGGGAGTGACCCTCTTGGTTACGTTTGGAATACTCATCACAGTATATTCCCTAAATCTCTTCGGAGAAACCTTAACGTTTCACTCCTTCGCGTTACCCAATGCATTGGAGAGCTATATTGGGCTCACCCTCCCTTAGTTTATCACGGAACCACCCGTCTTCATAATAATGCCCAAGAACCTCAACATAATCGTATCACATAAAACATGCATAAAGGAAACATAACATTTCCACATTTCAATCACAAGATAACAATACAACACATTGATATAAAAACATTATGAAAACCATTTTCAATACCAAAATAAAATAAAATTAAAACATGGTATTTATTTTTCTATTAAAAAGAAGGTATGGCTTGTAGAGGAAGCCGAAACTCAAATAACGGTCACGGCGGCGGAGAAGTCGTTGTCGCCGCATACGTACGACAAAAACATTCCCCTTTGTCGTTTAGTAAACGCTTCGTATAAAAAATATTCCATTTGGATAATCATAAAATTAAAAGGGGTTTATACACCGTATAAAAGAAGGTTGTGTATAAAACAAAATATGTCTCAATGAAAGGAGATTGAGACGAAGTACCATACCTCGTATCCGACTTGACCCGACCGTTCTTTAATCTCCTCAATAATAAACTTGAGTTAATCTCTAATTTCTTATAAACCTTTTTCAAGTTCATTATTCCTTTTATACCATGTTATGAACATCATGTAATCATTTAAGTTAATAGTGTTCATTTTGTCGGTATTTAGTTCTTAAGTCAAAAATAGACTTCTTACACTTACATGTTGTTAATTTGGTCAAAGGTTCGTTATATCCAGAATGATATTAATGATTTGGATAAAATATATATCATATATATTCATCATATACATGTATTTATAATATTACATCACATTTAGAGGTAAGAAATGAAATGCACCGTTCATGGAGACGGTAAGCCGTACGTACGCATGAACGCTACTTCCATTTCTAATTCGTATTTTTTGGAATGGAATCATAATGATATAAGAGTATATTATAATTCCAGTATAATAACATGTATAATATCATTAAATTTATCCTTTACACATCCCATATATGGTATTAACGAATCAAATCACTTTCAGGGGGCGGTAGTCCGCACTTCCTAAAATGAAGATATCGTGTTTACCCATAATGGAAACCATAAAGGTATGCCCAAAATGAAAAAAAAAACAGAAGCTTAAGGAAAACATAAACATATTATACATCATATATAAAAATAGTGACATCATAATGTCCACCTTTGAAGGTGTTAAATGAGTATTGAACAATCATTGTTTCGGGAGGCAGAATTTCGCCATCCACGGAAACCGTATGTTCTTTAACCATTTGATGTAGTTGTGTGAGAGTGTAGCTCAAATAAATATTATAAAAACATCCTAGTATATTGAAGATACTGTTTTTGTTACAAAATAAGTAAATAAAAAGAGTTTAGGGGGTTGGAGAAGCAAAATAAAACAAATGAACATGAGAGAATGAATTACCTTTAAAAGTGTAACTCCTTTTGATTTGAGCCTAAAGGCTTCCTTTGAAAGGATTCTGCCCAAAGGGAATCCTCTAGGATGAGGAGAGGGATGTGGAGAGAGTAAATGGTCAGGGTTTGGCCGAGCCAAAGGCTTGAGGAGTGTGTGAAATGAGGTAGAGGTGGGGGCCTTTTATAAGAGGAGAGGAGGGGCACTTTTGGAAAGTAAAGAAATATTACTTTATTTGAAAATGTGTTTCGGTTTTAAAAGGTCCCACATTGATATAATTCGTGGATAAGGTTATAAGGGTTCTAAATCAACTCATCCAATTGGTTTTGTCCATGTGTAGGTTTTAGATTTTTCATTATCTTTCCATTTTATTTAAATCGTTAAATAATGAGGTCATCGCTGCATCATCATGATGTCATAAATAATTTAATTTATTTAAAGTCTAAAAATTATAAAAAAAATACTATGATGTAGGAAATATTTTTATATTTCCAATTACTATTTATAATCAAAAATATGATCTTTATAACCCCATGTACAAATTGTTTTCGTAAAACATATTATGTTTGTGTCATTTTTACTTTTACATTAAATAAAAAGTTCTTTATGTCATTTCCCAACCAAAGTGGATCCATGGGGTCCCAAAGTTGACCCATGGCTTGTCTTGGTCGGCCATGACACAACCAATGAGGGTAGGACATGTGTCAAGCTCATCTTATTTTATTAAAGCATTATTTTTACCTTAAACTACACTAATTACCACTAATCGCGATTAAAAACTTAATAAGTTACTATTCACCAAAAAATTATTTTAATCTCATTGAACCAAATTTTACTTCTTAATGACAACCATGTATGTAGGATTTTTGAAATTCAAAACACAATGATGGCAAAATTTCATTGAAACGGAAAAATCAGTTTTTATAAGTACCACTTAGTGGTTTCACTATTCATCAAAAATTGAAGTTTTTCAGAAAATTACCAAAAATTCACCCTAAGATATATTTGATATAAAAAATTAAAAAATGAAGTCTATTTTACAAAATTAAAAACATATAAGTCACATTAATTAATTTAATAATTAATTCCCGCTGTCATAGCAAATAGCGTGTTTTTATAAAACAATAAGTATCAAAAGATTGACACCAGTTTAAGTCTAATTTCAAAGTGAAATTGATTCCAATGACCACCATTGGATTAAATGGTAAAAATATATTCTAATTTCACTTCAAAATCAATTCAAAAAATAATCTAATTATATAAATAAATTATATTAAAAAGCAGTTTTGAATTAAAATGCAGTATTTTTCACTATTCATTAAAAAATGAACATTGTCCAAAAAATACCAAAAATTCACACAAAGTAAATTTTATTGTTCCAATCATAAAGAATAAGTTTATTTTGACAAAAATAGTTTATAAAATTTTCAAAAGATAGATTTAAAAAGGGTTTTCCATCATAAGGCAGTAAAACAATCTTTTAAGAATATTAGTGTATTTCAGGCTTAAGATTGGATTTATTTTCATTTTAAGACTCTAAAAAACTATATTAATAATTAATAGACATATATAAAAATATCTATTATTCATTGCTTACTTGGGATGTTACAATACCTCTTCCCCTAGGGTTCATCCAAGAGATATCCAAGCTAATAAAAACCAAGAAACCAATATATGGAGAAGAGGATAGGAGGAAAATGACGAATAATTAAGAACTGTAGGTTCTAGGAGCAGCACAAGCGTGCAATGGGAAGTGCCCAACATTGATTTTTGTCATGTTTAATGATTAATCTGAGATCTAAATGAAAATAAATGACATGTTCAATGAAATTGAATCAAAGAAGATAGATGACATGAATCACGCTGGAACCATAGAGAGAGGATCATCACATATTATTTATAATTAATTTAATTAAATAATAATTACTTTGATGGAATTCTTTCTTTTTTGATGAATCTAGTAACAAATTTATGGTGCACCATCATCGTGATATAGGAATCAAGTTCATATTTCCTCTAACAATGATCCACACGTGTTCCACGAATCTCCAGATATCGCTGAAAGAATATTTGGGTGCCAACACAATAGATCCTTGTATTTGTATCATCTACCTTTGATTGTTATGAGAATTGCTTATAAAGAATTCTTCTTGATCTGGTGGAGGAATATTTATCTCCATTCTTGAGAGAGATCTTGGATAAAAGAGATCTCAAGGGATTGAGAGAATTATCATATTCTATTGTGAAAAACCCAAACAAAATGAATTTTTCAATTGAGAAAATAAAATAACTGGGTTTATATATTTCTAGGATTAAAATAAAATAATTGAAAAAGTTCCCTTAATTATTTATTTAATCCTAGCGACAACCCCATGTCAAATAATATTATTATTATTATTTTTTCTCGACATTCACTTAACTTGTTATTTAAAATTAAATATTATTTAATAAAATAATATTCAATATTTATTATTTTCTTACTGGACCTAAAATCTCAGTCCTTCATTCCTCCATAATATTTTTTGGACCTTGAATAATTCTATTTATTTATTAAATAAATATCACTACATTATTCTCCAATAAATAAATAAATATTATATTTACTAAATATAAAATAAATATTTATATGTGATTAAGCATACATTAATAATTATTAAACCATTTGAGGGAATAATATTTATTCAACTTGTTAAATAATAAATAATAATATATTATTTAACTGAGATTCTTGATACACTTAGGGTGTGACCTTATAGGCCTCTTTCTCATTGGCATTAGGTGAAGTATCCTAAAGTCCAAGGTTAGTGTCTAGCAACATGCTAAGGCACACATAGAGAATGAAGTTAATGTCTCAACAGAATGTTACCTCATACAGACACTTATTGTGTAATATAATCCCTTTATCGTGATATCACTAATCAAGAAGGTTGCATACTGTTTCCATCAACCAAATTGCTCGATGTCTCTTTCTTTGATTTCCCAGAAAATGAACTTACCTATTGAAAACCGTGGACATGGATTTATTTAGGCTATATCATTTCTATAAAAGGGCCTGAGATATCAACTTCTGTTAAAATATAAGGGAAAAATCCTTTCTCATGTTATTCATTAATGCAGTATTGCTCATAATGCACCCAATGTATCCCACCTCACCATGAACATATTTCATCATGGTTTTCATCAATATATAAAATTACACAACTCATAATATTAATTAATAATAATCTTAAAGTCTAAGGATCAATAAAAACATCCGCATATAGGAATATCTAATGACACATATAAATATGGATTTCTTACTGGTGGGTCTCACCCTCATAATATCCTACTAGATATTATCAAGGGTGTACACCATGAGAAGGTGCCTCAAAGTCCTATGAGTCTCCACCCCTAATAGACTGTATCATTTATTTCCCTCAAATGATATCATCTGGCTATAAAACATTTATTCAAGAATAGTGTCGTAGCACTTTTGGGTTCTCATTATAGTGGGAAACAGCTATGACCTTTTAGTGAAATAGGTACTCTTAGGACATTATCACACAATATGTTATACATAAGAACAATCATGATGTGATAAAGAGTTTATTAATTTTAAAAACCATGAATAAAAGTTATCATAAAGTACACAGAAGTGGGTTCTAGGGAACTAACTCAAACATACTCCCACTTGCACTAGATCCTTTTAGGTTTTAATGAGTTGTTTTCTCTTAAATTTTTGTATTGTGGTGCCTTGAATGTTTTTAAGTCTTTGATGTCATGTATGGTTTCTCGCTTTTCCTCAAAAGTGACTGAATAATAAAAAAGTAATTTTCAGTCACTTGCACAAGATCCAACTGCTAACAGCCTTTAGTATGCTAGCTCTCACATGATACTTATGCTTCTTCTATGATAGGTATTCATTTGATGGGTCTATCACATTCTATTTCATGGGTACTCTTCTTATTTCAACTTCACCCCTCTGATGAAAATCCATCAAGAGGTGATACTTTCAGAGTATATTTTTTTTTTCATTGGTGTGACCTTGGACCTTTTTGAAGATCCACTACTATAATATTATCATAATAAAATGTGATGGGATCTTTACTTCTAGGTCCACATCAAGATATTATAAAAAAATTAGAATCTAAACAGGTTACTTGGCTACATCATAAGTTGTTATATACTCGGACTCCACTATAGAATCAACTACAACTGGCTGCTTTGAACTCTTCCAGCACACAGCTCCTCCATTGAGATAGAAAACATATCTTGATTACAATTTTAGATCATTCTAATCTATTTGAAAACCAGTATTAGTATAACCCCTAATGACCATCTCCTTAACTCCTCTATATACTAGGAACATATCCTTAGTTCTTCTCAGATACTTAAGGATAGCCTTAACAGTAGTCCAATTTTGTTCTCCTATATATTATTGATATCTTTCTACCAATGCTCAATGAATAGTCAATATCAATTCTATTATATAACATGGAATACATGATTGATCCTATCACTGAAGCATATAGGATCTTACTCATTATCTCTTTCTCTTATTGTGTCTGAGGACACATTTTCTTATAAAGATGTAAACCATGTGACACTAGAACCAATCCCCTATTGGATTGTTCCATACTAAATCTCTTTAGTATCTAGTCAATATATGTACTTTGACTTAGTCTAAGCAGTCTCTTGGATCTATCATTAATGATATTGATCCCTAAAATATATGATGCTTCACCTAATTCCTTCTTGGATAAACACTTGTTTAACCAGTCCTTAACTGACTGTAAGATTGGTATGTTGTTTCCAATAAGTAATATTTAATCAACATATACTACTAGGATAATGAATACATTTACACTAAACCTATTTTAAACACATGGATCTAATTATTTATTAGTGAAACAAAAATATTTATGGCTTAATCCAATCAAATGCTCCATGACCTAGATGCTTGTTTCAATCCATAAATAGATCTCTACAACTTGAAATATTATTGTCATCACATAGAGTCACAAAACCTTATGGTTATGTCATATATACATCTTCTTGAAGGTTCCCATTATAGAATGCAGTTTTAACATCCATCTACCAAATCTCATAGTCATGGTAAGCTGGTATAGAAAGTAAAATTCTGATTGATTTAGATATGGAAACTGGTGAAAATATTTCATCGTAGTTAATTCATTGACGTTGTTTAAAAACTTTAACTACTATACTTTATTTATAGGTATTTACTTTACCTTAAATGTCCATATTCCTCTTGAATACCCATTTTCATCCAATGGGATTTACATCAACTGGCACATCGACCAAAAACCCAAACTTTGTTTTGATACATGGAATCCATTTTAGAATTCATGGTTTCTTTCCAT
Source organism: Viscum album (assembly GCA_963277665.1). NCBI lineage: Eukaryota > Viridiplantae > Streptophyta > Magnoliopsida > Santalales > Viscaceae > Viscum > Viscum album. The sequence goes on along the minus strand of OY728142.1, from coordinate 267,339,896 downwards.
CTTGCAGCTTCTGATCTCTCTACTACTTCTTTTTTAGGATATAGGTTCATCATTGTTAATCAATAATGATTCACCATCATAGGTGACTAGAAAATAATATCTCTCTGGTTCTCTTACCTCTCTTGTAGTGATATGCAGTACTTGTGTTTCAGGAACTAATTCTTCTATAGGGACCTATAGAACCTGTTCCTAATCCAACTCTTGTGTATCTTGAGCATAAACTTCATTGAAGTCAACCTTTCTCCCACTATCTTTTTTTTGGATGTCCTCCCTCTCAATAAATACAGTTTTTCTGGCTATAGTCACTTTCTTTCCTGGGGTTTTATATAGGTAGTATCCCTTTGTTTTCTTAGGATACCCTAAAAAAACACTTTATGCCCTAGGGTTCTAGTTTGTTGCCCGAGAAGGCCTTAATAAATGTATTATAACCCCATAAACATGTATGCGACAAAACAAGTTTATTTCCACTCTATAACTTGAATGGAATCCCATTTTTCACTTGAGTTAGAATTTGGTTTAATGTGTATGACGCAATTTGTATTTCATATCCCCAAAATGATAATGGAATATTTGTATAACTCATCATTAACCTTACCATGTCTAACAAGGTATGGTTCCTCCTTTCACTAACACCATTCCATTATGGTGTATAAGGTAGTGTGATTTGAGATATAATCTCAAACACCCATAGAAAGTCTATGAACTCTTTGTTAAGATATTCACCACCTCGATCTGATAGAATCTTATTTATCTTCTTACCAAGTTGATTCTCTACTTCATTCTTGAATTCATTGAATTTATCAAAGGACTCCAACTTATACTTCATCAAGTAGACATATCCATATCTACTCAAGTCATCAATAAAAGTTATGAAGGAAGAATATCCACCTCTAGATTCTACTAGAAATGGTCCACACATATCAGTGTGTACCCATCCTAGAAGCTCTGTGGCCCTTTCACCCTATCCACAAAATGGTGGTTTTTCATTTTTCCTTATAAACAAGCATGACATATATCAAGTGGTTTTATCTTAGATAAGTCTAAATAACCATCTTGACATAAATTTTTTAAATGATTCTCGTTTACATGACCAAGATATTGATGTCATTGTTGGGTGTTATATGAGTCGTGTGAACATGATTCATTATCAATTATCAGCACTTGGTTTTCATAATTTAATATATAAAGGCCATTATTTAAATGTTCCATACCATAACATATGTTTTCCTTATAAAAGAAAAACTTTTATTTCCAAAATTGAAAATAAACCCATCTTCATCTTGGTATGATATAGAAATTATGTTATTGGTAACTGTAGGTACATAATAACAATCTTTCAAAACCAAAATCATTCTCATTGTCAAGGAAAGGTGGTAGTCACCAATGGCCATAACAACTAAACTTTCTCCATTAGTGGCACTCAAATCCACCTCTCCTCTAGAAATCTTTCAAAATCTACTTGGTTCCTGCATTTGTATATAGTTTTGAGCCCCAAAAACTATATATAATACCTAATGTGTAAATATTAAAAGATTACACTTGATAACAAATGCACCTTTAGCTTCCCCTTGCTTCTAGGTGTAGTTCCTCTTCCAGTGTCTTTGCTTTTCACACACAAAACATACTTGTAACAACCCACCTTATTCGAGATGAGGGAAGGGATAACAAGATATCTAGACCTTCCTTCCTCAAGATGAAGGAGAGATAATGACACCTAATTCCCACCTCTAATAAGCCCTAGGGTGGCGACCAGCACCATGGGTATAGAAATCTCAAAAAAAAAATGGGAGGAATTATCCTTTTATAGTAAACAAGATCGGGAGATAAGATGTATCAACCTCAAAAAAATCCAAGACACATATATATAAAGAAACCAAAATCCATCGGGTTTAAAGTAAAACTTCTAGAAATACAAAGAAAACTCCAAAGTACCAAAATAAAACTAAGCATGAACACAGTAATTGTCCCCAATGTCAGAGCTAGTAAGGTCTAGCATGGTCCATGTAATCTCCATATAAACCTAAAAATATTTTTATATACATAAGGTGAGCATACAAGTATACTCAATAAGGAAAAACCAAATTCACCCATGCATAAGTGGGAGAAGCATACTAATTCCGCTATGAGAAAATAGCAGAAACTCAAAAGCACCCAACAAGGTGTACTATTCACCCCAATCTCGCCAAGGAACGCTCACCAAATAACACAAGTCAAGTAAATAATATAGTAAGCACATCGATATTTGGGTACCTCGCACCACTTATCATTGATTAACTACTCATCCCTAATGAAAAATGTCCTAACGCTACTACGCACTTCCACAAGCCCCACTGTCATATATTTCCCACACACACCTGGGTCACATACCACATCACATCTCACCCACAAACACCTAGGCCACAAACCACAAACCCATCCTGAAGACACCTGAGAATCACCACGCAACTCATCATGAAGAAACCTGGGAAACACACTTCACCTGCAGACACCTGGGCCTCACAACCACACACAACATGCCCGAAGAGTATAGGGGTACTAATGTCTATAAGAGGGAGCAGAGAAGAGACAATAACCATCCATCCATCCTCCCACCAAGATTTTGGTAAAGGAAACCCTCTCCCATAACAATGGGGTGTTTGGAACATAGTGCTCAACATGAGTGGGGTGCATATAGAAATCACAAGGAACTACATGTATATATGTATAGGTATCAAATACTCATCCCAACCTATGGGTTTTCAAGACAACAACCATCCCACACCAAAAACTACCCTTACTATCAACCCTATGTGCACACATCACCACGAATGATGGTCACTTCCATAATGATAAAAGGGAACCGCCTAACATTTAATTACCTTGAGTCTATTAAAAATTTACCATTTATTCTATCCCTACCTAGGAAACTAACAATCACAGGAAACCACAAGTAACATCACAACCCAAATATACTTCACAAAGTACCTGGAAACTTTAGGAAAAATTACCACACAAGGTAACACCATCCTTCTACAAAATCATCCCTCTTAAACTATCCCTGGTAGCCCCACTGCACAAAAATCACCACATCAAGCAAAAAAAATCAAAACTCAACCATCTTGCATTCCCACTGCACACTCCCCTTTCTTGGACATCTGTTCAACTACTACCACCATCATTCTTCAAAGTCATGTCATCTTGTACTTCCTCACAACAATAAATCCCCCCAACACACCTTATCACAACCCCACTCGGTTGCCCCACTGCCTAACAACACTACACCCAACACACCTATAAACATGAACATGACACAACCTAGTCCTCCAGCCTCACTAACCAACCACTACCCAAATGTAGTCCCGCTGCATAAAAAGTTCTTCCATTACACAATCAATCAATATCTTATCCTAAGATAACATTACACAACTCGTACCACCCCATAATCACAACCACACTCCCAGCCACAGCACCACATGACCAGCACAGACACAAGGCCAAATGTAACCACAGACAACACACAGCCACACCAATAAGGAAAAGTTTATTCAAATTTAGAAAACACTCATGATTTAATTACACTTAATAAAATAGGGGTGATCATAGAAGGATTTTGATCTTGTTTCATCCATATATTTAACCGAATATACTTGATTAACTAGATTCTAATTCTTATAGCAGTGATTACCAAATCATACAGGTACAAAAACATAGACCACCAATGAAGATTATTTTTAGAAGAATACAACCTATATAATTCACAACATGGATCAAGAATGACATATAAAAAACCAATCATCAATATCATACTCCCATCCTCTTGTTTAGTACTTCTTGTTTTCTTCATTAAAATTTGGGTCCAACCGTATTCTCAAGGGGACATAAGCACACCCACCCCACATGATGCATAAAAGAAAGAGAGATTAAGGAATCCCTACCTAGAACAATATACGATCAACAATTCTTCCTTCCATCAAAATTAGGGGGTCACGCGAGTAGTAGGAAAGAATTTAGGGAAAAACCAAATAGACTATTATAGCATAGGCGCATGAATCCTCAAGGAAGAAAGGCTCTCGGTGAACTAAGATAAAATGGAAGGGTTCAAAGAAAGAGAGGATTTCAAATTTATAAAGGCCAGATCCTAAATCTATGGGGGGAACTATTTTAAATGCCATTAAAGTCAGATCATGATCATGACCATGCGGTTTAGGATTAAAATGAAGATTATAGTTTTTAGGAGATAAATACTATTTGAAATATCCCCAAAACTCATTAAATACATCATTTAACTCATTTAACATCAAAGGAAACATCAAAGGGGTGAAATTGGAAAAACTAAGAAAAACTGGAAATGACTCACTGATGGGTGATTCACTAATGGGAGTCACTAATGGATGATCCACAAATTCTGAACCACTAATGGATGAGCCACTAACATTGATCCATTAATAGATGAGTCACTGATGCTAAGCCACTGATGCGACACACTGACAGAAAGTCATCGACGTGACTCACTGATTCCTCACTCACCGACATCCGACCTACCAACGCCCTAACTCACTGACACCCTAAGTCACTAATGTTGAGCTCCTGATACCAACCTACCAACATTGAGATATAGATTCCAACCTACTGATTCTGATCTACCAATGTGACTCATCGGCTAAAAACTTTAAATTTGAAAAAACTCTTGAAATGAGCCACCATTGCCTCTATGAACACCCCAAACACTGAATTTTGACAAAATAATGGACCATGGAGGTCCAGTACATTACATAATATACCTCTCAAACTATTATTTCACTTGAGAATTCAAAACCAAACCCATAAGAAAGAGGGTTCCAAACAACCACCCCATAAGATACCTCTCAAGGACAAACCAACTTGTGTTTTTTGGAAGATGGAGTGAAACCTCAAAATCCAAGAACACCTACTCCGGAAATCATTAACCCAAACATCCAAAAGATACCCCCATACGAGCACAATTATCCAAACATATTAATTAGTTAATTCATTTCTCCATGTCAAGATACTGTCAACTTTTAGTGGCACTGAATTTTCAACATGGGTTTATTCGCATTCGCATTAATGCATCTTGATTAGAGATCAAGTCCTCCCCTTAACACATGTTGGGACTCTTTTTAATACATTATAGAGTAGGGAAAAACTCATCTCATAGAAAACAATGTTCAAGCATTACACCATAAAGAAAATCACAAAATAAAAACTCAAAAAAACACTGAGTACTGGGTATGAATTTTCGTCTCTCATTCCCAAGTACTCTCCTCTAGGTTGTCATGCCTCCACAACACACAAACTAATGGAAGAGTCTATCCATGCAGAACCTTCTCTCGATGATACAAGATCTCTATTGGCCACTCCATGAACATTTTTTCATCCTTGATATCCAACTCTACCCAATCAATGACACAGAAGTCATCGTGAAGATACCGATGAAGCTGGGAGACATGAAAGACGTCATGGATCCTTCTTAACTATGGTGACAATGAAAACTGGTACACCACCTCTCCAATTCATCCCAACACCTCAAAGGGTCGTATGAACTTGGGAGAAATCTTACTCCCTCTATAAAACCTCCACTACCCACTTCGAGGGGAAACCTTTAAGAACACTTGGTCCCCAACCTCTAACTCCAAGGTCTTTCTCCTATGATCGGCATATGACTTATGTCGGTCTTATGCTACCTTCATTCTCTCATATATTGCACCTTCTCTGTCATACTCTGCACTATGTTTGGACCAATAATAGTTGTCTCCCTAACTTCTATCAAGCACAAGGGTGAACGACATGGTGTTCTGCATAAAGCTTAAAATGGAAATATACTAATGGAAGATTGATAGATATTATTATAATAAAACTCTACCAAGGTAAAATGTGGCACCCAAGACCCACTAAATTCTAGAAAAACTGCTTGCAACATGTCCTTCAGTGTCTGGTTTTTCCCCTCTATCTTCCCATCCCTCTGAGGGTGGAAATTAGTGTTAAGGCGTAACTGAGTTCCAAAATCATGTTGTAATCCCCTCCAGACTCACAATGTAAAATTTGTATCCCTATTTGAAACAATGGATCTCAGAACTCCATGCAACTGCACCACCTCATCCACATACCTATGTGTTAAGGCATCCCATACACTTGACTCCTTGATTGTTAAGAAGTGAGCCGATTTCATCTACTGATCCACTAATACCCATATTGCATTGCATCCTCCCTGAGCCCTGGGAAACCTTGTGATGAAATCCATCGAGATGTTATCCCACTTCCACTCAAGGACATCTAGGGAATGCAAAAAACCACTGGGAACATGGTTCTCATCCTTCACTTACTGTCACACCAAGCACTTATTCACAAATCACGCCGCCACTTACTTCATCATAGACCACCAAAACTATTCCCTCAATCCATGGTACATCTTGGAAACTATTGGGTGTACCATTAGGGGTGATATATGAAACTCAAAAAGAACTCCCTCACCCATCACCACTGGAATAAATAGATTCTCATGGAACAACATCTGATTCTGACCATCCTCCGACCATCCCTCCAGAGCATCACCCTGGTCCAAGAGATCATACATTACCTCTACCTCTGAGTCTCCCTACTGACACTCTTCCACCTACTACCTCAAAGTTGACTACAACATCATCTAAAATAGGTAGCCCCTTCCACCATCCACTCCTACATCTAAGTGCAATGCAGCCAACTCCTCCATTTCTCTCCAAGCGTCTATAGATTCTTAAACCACCTACTTCTATGACTTCCTTCTCAAAGAATCATCCACAAAATTCCCCTTTACTAAGGTGTATAAGATCTCAAAAATCATAATCCTATAGAAAATCCATCCACCTCCACTATCTCAAGTTCATATCTCATTGGAAAAAGATGTACCTCGGTCTATTGTGATATGTGAAGACCATAAAGAACTCCCCAATGAGGTAATTTTGCCACAAATTTAGTGTGAACATGACCGTTTCAAACTCCAAATCATGGGTGGAAAAGTTAAATTTATGGTGATGTAACTACCTAGACCCATAAGAGATCACTCCTCGTTACTATATCAGCACACACCTCAATCCCAGATGGGAATAATTGCTAAACACCTTAAACATAAACCCTTCTTATAAAAACCTAAGTACTGGGGTACTGACTAACTTCCCCTTCAGATAGTCGAACGATGCCTGGCACTTCTCGCTCCACACTAAAACTTGGACTTTTCTGGTCATATCTATCAACGGAGCTTCTACTTAAGAGAAATCAGGTAAGAATCTATAGTAATAGCCTAACATACCCTTGAATTTGTGAACCTCTACCACATTCTTGGGTGCTTCCTAAGAAACAATTGACTCGACCTTCTAAGGTTCCACTGCTACACCCTACTAAGACACTACATGCCTAAGTAAGTGGACCTCCTGTGTCCAAAACCTACACTTGGACAGCTTTTTGTAGAGCTAGTGGTGTCAAAGGACCTACAGGATATTCCTAAGATTCTCAGTATTCTTCTCCTCTTACTTTGATTAAATTAGGATTTCATTGATGAATACGACGATGAATCAGTCCAGGAAATCAAAAAAGATAGAGTTCATAAGCCCCATGAACATGGATGGTGCTTTCCGAACGGCATAACCAAGAACTCAAAGTTCCTATACTTTCACCTGAAAGTAGTTTTCAGGATGCCACCCTCCTTCACCCTCAACTGGTGATACCCAGACTATTGATCGATCTTAGAAAACCAACTTTATCCCCTCAACTAGTTGAAAAGGTCATCAATCCTTAGGAGAGGGTAACGGTTCTTGACTGTTACCTGATTCAACCTCTAGTAGTCTATACAAAGACTCATACCACCATCTTCCTTTGAAAACAAGATCAGAGCACCCCATGGTGACACACTAGGCCAGATAAATCCCTTCTTCATCAAATTGTCAATTTGGATCTGTAACTTCCGCAGTTCAGAAGGTGCCATCCAATAAGGAGCCATCAAAATCAGAGAAGCACCAGGCTGCAATTCTATCCCAAACTCAATGTTACGTCAAGGGGGTAGAGTCACAACCTCCTTGGGGAAAACATCCGGGAACTCCCCAACAACTCTGGGATCCCCAACCATCTCTGCATCCACTAATTCCACTAACAAATCAACCAACAAGGAAATAATAGGATTCATACTCCAACTTCCCATCAGATAACTCCACTCGCTAATGAAATCCAAATTTTGGCTATCCACGTCTAAAAGAATGACTCTCCTCCAAAAGAAGTTGATGATATCATGCATGGAAAATAGCTATTCGATGCCAAGGATGACATATTATGGCTTCATATGTAGAAAGTAGAGATCCCCATTGAACTGATGCATCCCCAACATTAGTCTACATCCCTGGAAAACATTAAACAAGATAGTCTAACCTCCGACTGGTGTACTTAACACCAAGGGAATGGAAAGTCTCTCTATGTCCAGTCTGAGAGCATGGGATAGTCTAGGTGAAACAAAGGAGTGAAAAGATCCTCAATTAAACAAGGTGAAAACAAGAGTATGGAACAAATTGTTCATACTTCAAACGATCTCTAGCCCTGTTAGAACTACTGCCTCTATGGCATGCAACTAAACACACTCATATCCTCTACCCCTCTACATTTGATCACCTCCCTGACCATGCCTGGGTTGAGGTCCCCATGGAACGTCCTGAGGTTGGCCTCTGCCTACTCCATCTACCTTCAGTAGAGCGGGGGCCTACTGTCCCTACTGCAGGAAAGGCCTGGATGGAAGTTGCTACTAAGGTGGGCACTGAACATGCCCACCTCCACCATACTGACCTTGAACTAGGCACTGAATCTGAAGGTGCCCATAGCCTCTATAATAAAAACACCTTGGTCTCAATCCTACAAGAAAAGGATGAGGACCCAAAGGTTGGAACTGAAACTGCTGAGGTCAACTCCCCACTGGCTAAAACCTAGAAGGTCCTGACACTAGAGATCTGCTGCTGACATCCTTCCCTTTTGAAGAACTCGGTTGGATACCCCTTATGGTAAACCTCCTCATGCATTCATTCTTTCCACTACCTCAGCCTTCTTGTAAACCCCTAAGTATGTCGGTAGAGTGAAGGGAGTAATAAATTACTATAGGGAAAGACAAAGTGCCTCCTCTAAAAATATCTCCCTAGACTCCTCATCTAGAAAGAGGTCCAGGGAAAAGTAATGGATATCCTTGAACTTGATCCCCAGCTCCTTCACTAACATACTTACCTACTGGAGGGAGAGTAGCTCCTACCTCTTCTCGGCCTTCATCATCAAAGAAAGGAATTACATCCGAAACTCCTTATCAAATTCATCCCACAAAACATTGTTCTCATTCCTCTCCCCGAGGTAAATCATCCACCACCGATGTGATTCTCCCCTCATCTGGCTCACCGCCAGGGGAACCCAGCACTCTATCGGAGCTTGGATCAAGCTAAAAGTGATCATCATTTCCTCAATCCAACTCTATGTATCTATATATAAAACAATTCCTTCATACTTCCCTAGATTCTTTTGTTTGTAAAGTACAAAGGGTCTTCTTCCACTGATCATCCTCCCCTACTGGGTCAACCCTCCATCGATCGACGGAGTCAGCCTGCTGAGCATCCACTACTCGATCCACTCGTGGATGAAAATCGGGTGCCATAGCTGAAAGGTAAACAAGGAATTCCTAAGCCTGAGTAGTATGGAATTTATTTAGGATTAATTTTAACTCATTGTTTATTTTAATTTACTAAAAACTCCCAAAAAACACAAGTCATCATGATGAATGTACCTTTACTAGGGTCTCTACCCCACAATCAGTGTAGCCTCACTTGGTCATTCGGTAAGCTTAGAGTCCTGCATCGGATCACGGGGGGGCCTAAAATCCTATGTCCTAGCTAGTCTTCCCTAGACTATGTCATGCACCAGGATCACCTGACATTGTTTCCCTACCAACCCATGTAATACTCATTGTTTCTAACTCCAAACTCCATCCTATCTCTCAACCATCACCTCTAATACCATCTGTCATGACCCACCTTCTTCAAGATGAGGTAATGGATGGAAAGATGTCGAGAGCCTCCTTTCTCAAGATGAATGAGAGAAAATGACCCCTCTAGTCTTACCTCTAATAGGCCTCAGGGTGCTGACTAGCACCAAGGGTATATAAATTTCACAAAAATGGGAGGAATTACCCTTTTATATTAACCAAGATCGGGAGATAAGATGTATCAACCTCAAACAACTCCAAGACACATATATATAAAGAAACCAAAATCCATCCCACATGCATGTTTAAAGTAAAACTGCTAGAAATACAAAGAAAAAATTAAAGTACCAAAATAAAACTAAGCAGAGACACAATAACCGTCCCCAACATCTGAGCTAGTAAGGTCCAACATGGTCCACGTAATCTCCCTCAAAAACTAAAAATAGTTTTATATACATAGGGTAAGAATACAAGTATACTTAGTAGGTAAAAACCAAAGTCACACATGCACAAGTAAGAGAATCATACTAATTCCCATGTGATAAAACAATAGAAACTCAAAAGAACCTAATAAGGTATACTATCCACACCAACCTCACCAAGGAATGCTCACCAAATAATGAAAGTCATGTAAAGTAAAGTAGTAAGAACATCGATATTTAGGCAACCCATACCACTTCCTACTGGTTAACTTCTCATCCCTAATAGAGAACTTCCTGATGCTACCATGCTCTTCCACAAGCCCCGTTATCATATCCTGCCTGCACACACCTGGGATACATACCACATCACATATCGCCCAAAAACACCTGGGTTAAAAACCACAACCCCATCCTAAATACACCTGGGAATCACCACACAACTCATCCCAAAGACACCTGGGAAGCACACCTCACCCGTAGATACATGAGCCTCACAACCACACCACAACCAGCCCAAAGAGTCTAGGGCTACCAATGCCTAGAAGATGGAGCATAGAAGAGACAATAACCAACCATCCATCCTCCCACAAAGATGTTGGGAAAGGACACCCTCCCTCATAATAATGGGGTGTTCAGAACATAGTTCTCAACACGAGTAGGGTACGTATATAAATCACAAAGAACTACATGTATATATATAGGTACCAAAAACTCATCCCAGCCTATGTGTTTTCAAAACAACAACCAGTCCACACCAAAATTTCCCTTGTTTCTAACCCTATATGCACGCATCACTACAAACGATGGTCACTTCCATAATGATAAAAGGAAACTTTATAACATTTAATTACCTTGACACTATTCATAATTTACCATTTATTACATTCATACCCAGGAAACTAATGAACACGTCACATCATAAGAAACAACACAACCCACACATACTTCACAAAGTCCCAATAAAGTTTAGGCAAAATGACTACGCAAGGTAATGCCATCCTTCATCAAAATCATCCCTCCTAAACCTTCCTCAGCATCCCCACTGCATGAAAAGCACAACATCCAGCAAAAAAATCAAAACTCATCCAACTTGTATTCCCACTGCACAATCCCATTTTTTGGGCACCTGTTTAACAACTACCATCATTATTCTTCAAATTCATGTCACCTTGTCCTTCCTCTCAACAATAAATCCCCCCAACACACCTCATCACAACCCCACTCATCAACCTCACTACATAACAACACCACACCCAATACACCCATAAACATGAACATGACACAACCCAGTCTTGTAGCCCCGCTTCCCAACCACTGGCCAGATGAAGTCCACTACATAACAAGTTAATCCATTCCATAATAAATAAATATCTCAGCATAATATACCATTACACCACCCTATACTCACAACCACACTCCCGGCCATATCACCACACGACTAGTATAGACACAAGGCCAAACATAACCATGAAAATCACACAGCCACACCAATAAGGAAAAGTTTATTCAGATTTAGAAAACACTCATGCTTTAATTCCACCTGATAAAATAGGGGTGATCACATAATGAGTTTGATCCTGGAGAATCCATATATTTAAAAGAATATATGTGATTAACCAGATTCCAATTCTTACAGTAGTGATTCAAAAATCATACATCTTCCCAAATAGAGACCACCAATGGTCATGATTTTTAGAAGAATACAACCTATATAATTTACAACATGGATCAAGTATAATATATTAAACAAACCGATCATCAACATCATACTCCCAACCCCTTATTTATTACTTCTTATTTTATTTGTTAAAATTTGGGTCCAACCATATTCTTAAGGGGATATAATCACACCAAACTCACATGATTCACAAAATAAAGAGAGACAAAGGAATCCATAACTGGAACAATAGATGATCAACAATTCTTCCTTGCATCAAAATTAGGGGGTCACATGAGTAGGAAAAAATACTCTAAGGAAAAACAAAACATACTTCTACAGCACAGGTTTATGACTCCTTGAGGAAGAAAGGTTCTCATCACACCAAGATAAAATAGAAGGGTTCAAAGGAAGATAGGATTTTTGCTTTAGAAATGCCCGATCCTAAATCTATGGGGAAAACTATTTTAAAGTTCATTAAATCCAAATCACGATCAAGACCACACGGTTTAGGAGTAAAAGGAAGATTTGGGTATTTAGGAGATAAATACCATTTCAAATGGTCCAAAAAATAATTAAATACGGCATTTAACTCATTTAATGTCAAAGTAAACGTCAAAGGGGAGAAACTGGAAAAACTAGAAAAAACTGAAAATGACTCACTGATGGGTGAGTCACCAACGTGAGTCACCGATGGATGAGCCACCGATGCTGAGCCACCAACGGATGAGCCACCAACATTTATCCACATATAAATGAGCCACCAGTGTTGATCCACTGACTCAACTCACCGATAGTGAGTCACTGACGTGACTTAACGATGCCTAACTCACTGATGCATGACCTACTGATGCCCTGACTCACCGACACCCAGACTCACAGACACCCTAACTCACTGATGCCTTAACTCATCAACGCCCTGACTCATTGACACCCTAAGTCATCGATGTTGGGCTAACAATGCCAACCTACCGATACTAACCTACTGATGCTGAGCTACGAACACCAATCTACCGACGTTGAGCTATCGACGCTACTCACCGATGGAAAAATTGAAATTTGGAAAACTCTTGAAATGAGCTATTGTTGCCTCCAAGTTTACTCCATACACTAGATTTTGACAAAGTAATGGACCACGGAGGACTAATCCATTACAATATAGAATCTTTTTCTTTTCTTTTTCTATGGATCTTCCTCTTCTTAGAAGGATGGCCCTTGAGATATTTAGACTATTTATAGGTCATGGGCCCCTTTTCCTTGTTCTTCCTTTTCTTATTCACCATAAGGAATGTGGTTTTATCACTACTCGTGTCCTTATCCACTTGTACAATTAAAGTAATAAGTTCTGAAATACTCTTCTCATTATTGATCATATTTTAATTAATAATAAAGCTGGAGAAGGTATTGAGAAGTGATGAAATTATGAGATATATATGCAAATCATCTAGGAATTTAATCTCTAAGATGTACAAGGGTTCAATGTAACCAATAATATTGAATACATGAGGCTTATCTAGTATAGACTCTCCAATATAAGTTGTAAACAAATCATTAGATATCTCGTACCTCTCTTTTCTTTCCTTCTCTTGATAGAGATCCTGAAGTTTATACATCATGTTATAGGCATCCATATCCTCAGGTTTCTTCAAAATCCATTGGACATGGATGATAGTATGAAACATTGAACATTTTTTTAATCTTTCAAATTTTTCTCATAGAGATTTAACTCTTCATCACTTCCCTCATTTTCAATCACTTTAGGTAAAGGTTCTTTCGGTGCATACAATTTTCTTTCATGGTGAAGGATGACCCATAGGTTCCTTTTCTATTCTTAGAAATTTATGCCGTTGAGAATGTTTTCCTTCTCAAGTATGGATCACAATGATATGTTTGAAGTTATTTTAATTTTTTTTCTAAAAAAATAATATGATTAGAATTTTAGTATTTTATCTGATAAAATTTAGACAAATAAATATTATATTTTTTTATCTCCCGCTATTTTATCAAAACCCAATAGCCCTCACCAATGTCTTTAGAATATCATGTTTCTTGGATATCCTAGTGGAAAGAATCTATATTCTCATTCTCATTACCCCAAATTTGGTTTGTAAACCAACTTCAATGGTTTTAGGTAGGTGTTACAAATTCCAACTACACTAACTCATAGTTCCTTGATCCACTGAATGGACTCCTTGATCTTGAAATCCTTAAATTGGATTTCCTCAACATTTTCCTCTCAGTTACACCAAATCCTCCTTTGGTATTCAACCCTTGATGTGAACTAAGTTAATTCAACCAAAAACATCAAGTTATAATTCCCTAATAATTGAAATCACTCCAACTTTGTCTGGTCAAGCACTTTTAAATATGGTTCAATTTTAACTAAAGTAGTGGAAGGCTATACCAATTTAATATTTTATAGATGGATTTTTATACTTTTATATGTAAATTTCCAATTATTATCTTTATCACATGATTGTTAATATTAAGTGGGTTTACTTAAGTTATTAACCATAACTTAGATAATATTTATGCATAATCCAATTTATTTTAGTTCTATATTGCATACTCGTTAAGTCATTAATTATGTGATCGTGACAAAAACATCCATAATAAAATAATCGTGCAACATGACAGAAATAAAATAATAAAACAATATGGTCATGAGATTTACTAATGGTTAGTTTATCTAGGTATTAATAAACTAACTGTTGACCTAGGGGGAAACACCTTGAACCGGTTAAGGTTCGTGTTATAGCTTTCCACCTGTACACCTATGTATCTCCTTGGATTGGTTTCACCTCATCTCTAAACTTGAACCGCCTCCACTATATTGGGAGATCCATCATTTACATACCCTTTTTACTCACATATAGGTGAGGGGAAAATGGGTTTATATAAAAGAAACCATGGGAATGTAGGCCCTATATAATAAGATGAGAGAATGCATGCAAGCCAATGATTTAATTTAATAATAAATTGAATGAAACCAATCACATACAAAGTTCAGTTCCATGCTTATGATCATCTATATGCATGCAAAGAATTATGCATTTAATAAAACTAGCAATCAATTCTTAATCATTCTTATTTAAGATAAATCATGCTTGAATAAATTAATTATTTTTTTAATCAATTGATTATTTTATCTTAATTATTATCAAAATTTCCTTTAGATTCTCATACATCATAATTTTAAAAAAAATCATTCAAAATTATTTATGTACATAAATGT
Organism: Viscum album; assembly: GCA_963277665.1. Taxonomy (NCBI): domain Eukaryota; kingdom Viridiplantae; phylum Streptophyta; class Magnoliopsida; order Santalales; family Viscaceae; genus Viscum; species Viscum album. Next base: position 267,324,609 of record OY728142.1, on the reverse strand, counting down.
GCCTTATAAGTAATATGGTGAATACTTGTCCAATTATACCCAACATGTATTATACTTGTATATTGTTTACTCTTATGACATATGAAATTCATGATTTATCACTTACTTTCATGATGTGTACTATCAAATTAATTATTATACAAATTATATGATTTTTCGGTCATGTGTTATGTTTTAATTTATGTACGATAACAACTATAATATGACTCATACATGATATGCAGATCTGAAAATTACGCAGATATTAATTAAACATTTATATATATATATATATCAAAAACATATCACATGGTGTGTCTTATCATCTTAATGACCACATGAAAGAACATGTAGATAAAGTTTACATAGTATAAATAAATTTTAAAACTATGTAATTTGGTATAAGTACATGGCATGTACAAGAGATCACATGGCGTGTACGGCTCTCATTGTTTATTCGAGGCACATTCCTAGGGACACGATGTGGAAATAGTGCCTCAAAAACTAGAGTACACAGCATGTCCAGTGAGCTACAAGCCATGTGATATTTGAATTACATGGTCACCAGTTAGGTAGGTTGTGTATTGAAATACACACTTTGACTCAAAAGGACTTCATGCTATGTGTGTGGGCTACACGACATGTACTATGGATGAATGTGAACCACTCTGTCTTGGTCAACACGTGGTGTGAGGTAATAACTACATCATGTTTCATCAATTCATATGACTAAATTAATTCTGAATTAACTCCTAATGCATTGAACACTACTACATGGTGTGTAACTCCAGTTACACAGCATGTAATGTTGTGTTATCTGAACAGAATCATTGGAACCTCCAGATGAGATCTCCGATTTTAGTTTATTCATAAAATTAATCGTATTAATTATATCTAAAAGTAATGGAGGAGGAAGAATCATATCTCATAATTCTGATTAAAAGAACAATTAAACATGAATTGAAAAACTAAATTAAAATGCGTAAATCACCAATAATCTTAAATAATTATAAATAATCATGTGAACACTTTGATACCACTTGTAGGCTCCGAGTGTAGTGGAAGCATGTGATGGGCGGTTCCCAACATTGATTTTTTTCATGTTAGATGATCAATGTGAGATCTACACGATGATAAATTTTGTGTTCAATAGAATTGAATCATAGAACATAGATAGTATGAATCATGATGGTACTAGAGAGAGAGGGTCATCACATATTATTTATAATTAATTTAATTAAATAAGAATTACCTTGATTTAATTCTTTATTAATTGATGGATCTAGTAACAAATTTGTGATTCACCATCATTGCAATGTAGGAATCAAGTGTAGATTTCCTCTAGTGGCGATCCACATGTGTACCAAAAATCTCCAAACATCGCCAAAAGAATATTTGGGTGCTAGCATGGTAGATCATTAAGCTTGTGTAATCCGCATTTAATCGCAATGAGAATTGATTCTAAATCGTGATTCTTGATCTGGTGGAGGAATATTTCCCTCCATTCTTGGGAGAAATCTTGGAGAAGAGAGATCTCAAGGGCGTGAGAGAATTCCCTAATTTCATTGTGCACAACCCAGACAAAATGAATTGTTCTATTGAGAAAATAACATAATTGGGTTTATATATCATTAGGGTTAAAATAAAATAATTTCAAAAGTTCCCTTAATTATTTATTTAATCCTAGAAAAAACCCCATGTTAAATAATATTATTGTTATTATTTCTCAACATGCACTTAACTTGTGAATTAAAATTAAATATTATTTAATCAAATAATATTCAATATTTTTTATTTTATCATTGGACTTAAAATCCTGATATGAAATTCCTCTATAATATTTATTATACCTTGAATAATTTCCATTTATTTATTAAATAAATATCACTACATTATTCTCCAATAAATAAATAGATATTATATTTACTAAATAGTAAATGAATATTTATATTCGATCAAACATACATAAATAATTATTAAACCATGTGTGGGAATAATATTTATTCAACTTATTAAATAATAAATAACAATATATTATTTAACTTAGATTTTGGATACACTTAGTGTGTGACCTTCTAAGCTTATTTCTTAGTTGAATTAGATGAAGCAGCCTAAATTCTCAGGTTAGAATCTAAAAACACACCAAGGAACCCATAGAGAAAGAAGTTAATGATACAATGACATGTTACCTCATATGGATTCTTACTATATAATATAATCCCTTTATTGTGACATCTTTAATCAAGCAGGTTTCATATCGGTGTCATCAACCAAAGTGCTTAATATATCTTTCTTTGATTTCCCAGAAAATAAACTTGTCTATCAAACACCATGGCCATGGATTTATTTAGGCTATATCATTTTCATACAAGGGCATGAGATATCAACTTTCATTAAAACGGAAGGGAAAAATCCTTTATAATATTATTTATTAATTCAATATTACTCGCAACGCACCCAATATATCCTACCTCACCACGAACACATTTCATCATGGTTTTCATCAATACATCAAAGTACGCGACTCATAATATTCATTAATAATAATCAAAAATTCTAAGGATCAATACACACATCCATAGATAGGAAAATCCATTGACACATAGAAATGTGGATTTCCTAATGGCGGGTCTCGTTCTCAAATATCCTTCTAGATATTACTAAGGGAGTACACCATTAGAAGGTGCTTCTAAGTCCTATGAGTCTCCACCCCTAATAGCCTGTATCATTTTTGTCCCTCAAATGATATCATCTGGATATATAACATTTATTCAAGAATAGTGTTATAGCATTTTCGAGTTCTCATCATAGCAGGGAACTGCTATGAACTTTTATTGTTACTAATACTCTTAGGAAATTATCACATACTATGTTACGTAGAATAATAATCATGATGTGATAATGATTTTATTAATATTCAAATATCATGAATAAAGGTTATCATAATGTATACAGAAGTTGGTTCTATGGCACCAACTCCAACAATAACTTGCCTAGAAAACTTGAAGGAGCATCAATAGAGGAAAGAGAGTCAAGGGAAGAGGGTTTTAGGAGCCCATTTATGTGCCAAAATTGATCAAGATTGGAGGAGGGTCGATTTGGGGTTAAAACATAAGAGGGGAAAACTTTGAATTTTAAGTTTTCAAGAATTTGGGTAAGTTGCATGGTTTACCAAATCGTGTACCAATTGTGTGCACCCTACTAGAAGTAAGGGACACCCGCATAGGCTAGACACATGGTTTGGGAAACCATGTGCCAATCATTAAAATTGGATCTATCAAAATGAGAGACTCCCTCACACACTTGTTGCACGGTTCCCTCTAACCATGTGCATGTCATGTGCTAGGTCCCTAACACCACCAACAAGCCGCACAGTTACTCCTTTTCCTCACACGGTTTAGGCCAAACCACGCGCAACCCATGCCAGACAAATCATGCAAGAACAAAATGAACTAGAAACACCCTCTACCTCTACCAGTTGCATGGTTTCTCCCTAAACTATGCACACTAACTGTGAACGGGGCTGAAAATAATCTAAAACCTCCAAAACTCAAATATTCTTGCCAGAAACTCAACCCAAACCTCAACCAAAAATATCAAACACCAATAAATGAATAAAAATAAAAGAAATAAAAGAGAACTGGGGTAGGGGTGTGACAGGTTGGGGGTGTTGTTTCCCTTATTTTTTATATATTTTTTCTAATGTGTATTGTTTTTATATGCCTACTACTGGATGTGACCTCCCTAGAATCCTTGAGATGGATCAGCATGTATGATGTAACCTCCCTAGAATACACAGGATGGTTTAGGGTGTATGATACAACCTCTCTAGAATCCTTAGGATAGATCGACGTGTATGATATAACCTCCCTAGAATCTTCGAGATGGGTTGGTTTGATGAAATAACCTCCCTATATTCTTTAGGATGGGTATATGTATTGAGATGACCACACTTGATTCCTCAGGATGGGTTATGGTGCTAATGATATCATGATCAGTGGGATAGACAAGGGTCATGGGTTGTGCCTTGCTATTGTGGTTCTAACAAACTATCCTTCAGTATGGAGCTAAAGTCGGTAGGTCTAGGGTTCATGGTGGCCTGTTTACCACATGATAGCCCGGAGGATTGTGTGTTTATTTATGAATTTTTTTTAATTCATCCACACTTATACACTTTCTCCACTTATGCTAAGGGCGCATTGGATGTGTCCTACTGAGTTTATTCTCACTCTGCATGGGAATATTGATGTGTGTGCATACTTATTGATCAGGGGTCTAGCTAAGGGAAATGACCCTATAATAGACTGTTGAGTAGGGGATGGTGGACTAGGATAGAGGCAGTGTTGGGACATACATCGATATCTTTTGTAGTTATTCCTCTATTTATTTTGTATTTTGTTTCTTTTGTACATTTATCCACCACATTCGGGGATCCATTTTTATTGTTGTATGACCTTGGATATTGTATGGAATTATGTTATACCATATGATGATAATGATATTGATTTCTCTTATTATTTCATTATTTACCTTTATTATTAATTTTTCTTTTTATTACTTTATTTTATGCGCTACTCTGATAAACATATGATATAAAGGGAATAGTCTCCCCATTGTGTCACTTAAGCTCTCACCACTAGTCAAAAACCTCTTATGTATGGGAAGGCATGCATGAGGCTATGTGGAATCTCATCCCGAACTGAGTGATTCAAGTCAAGGCATCACATATCCCCCAATGACACACTAGATGATAGTTAGTGGCTAGTTGGGGGGGGGGCTAGGTCGGGGGCTTTTTGGTGTGTGAAAGTTCCCTAACGGTGTTCACTACTACAAATATGGGTTCATCCAGCGCTAGGCTTTATTAGCGCTAGCTAAAATCACTAATAAAGGGGATATTTATCAGCACTCATAAAAAATCACTGATAAATGGGACACATTATAAGTGTTAATAAAAAGGTGTTGATAAAGGGGGGCCTTTATCATCACATTTTTACAAGCGTTGATAAACATCCTCCTTAATGAGTGCTTTTTTTATATCATTGATAATGTGTATATTTAAAAAAATTAAAAAAATCATATTAATATATAATTATATTTATATTGATATAAATATAATATATTTTTTAAAATATGATTTAGGTAAGACTAAATACGCATTTACACTTAATATATAAGATATTTAGTGAAAATGGATTATAAAATAATTAAAAATATTATTAATTAATAATTTTCTAATTATTATATAGTAATGGTCATTTAATAACAGTTGGATGATGTAACAATTAAATGAAGTAATGAACGCCCTAAGATAAGTTGAAAACATGACTTGAATTTCAAACAAACGCAACTTTTGATCCGGGTGTCTGTTTGGGCTCTACCACATATCAAATTGAATCCTGCGAAGAGATATATGCCATAATGAACTAGAGAAACCCATTATCATGTTTTTAGAGGCCAAAAAAGGCCCATAAGGTCTTTAAAACTGAATTTTTAATCGGGGTATACTAATTTTTTAACAGCCGGTGGAATTTTAGCCTCATTTGAGGGGGTCTTATTGTCTTTTTTTTAGACTGAATTTATTTCCATGGATTACATTAATATTGATATTATGGTTTTGATGTTTTATCATTTTTCATAATGCAGTTTTAATTATAATTAAATATATGCATACTTTTAAAAATTTACTTATAATAAATCAATTGTATAAATACATATTTACATAAAAGTATATTTTAAAATATATAAACCATAAGGAAATAAATATTTATTATTAATTTCATTTAAGATAAATAATTATATATTTTATTTAACATATAAAAAATCATTAATATTTATATATATACCTATACAAGTAAATATGTTTGTATATGAACATGTCTATGTCAATAAAAATATATATATTTATGTGTATATTCTAATATATGTAAATAAATACATATATATGTAAATATTTGTGTGTGTATGTGATAAATATAAATGTGTACTTGTGTGTGTAAATATGTGTGTGTGTGAGTGTGTGTCAATATTGTGTGTATAAATCATATATAAATTTATTTTTATATAAATATATCATTATCATTAAATATAGTATATTAATGAATTTACAGTAAAACTATCTAAATATATATATGCATATATATAATGTTTATATATACATATGCACAGATATATATATTTATATTATAATTAATGTAAATGAATATTAATATACAATATATTTAAATAAATTTAAGTGTATGTATATATCATACACACACATGAACACTCACACAAACATATATTTTATAAATGTATTTAAAAATAATTATATATATATGTGTGAATAATAAATATGTGTGTAAATATATATATATTTATAAATAAATATATAAATAAAAAATCTATCTTAATATATATATATATTTATTTATTTATTTATAAATAAATATATGAATTAAAAAATGTATGTAAATATATATATTTATAAATATATATTCATAAATATATGAATAAAAACATATATGTAAATATATATATTTATAAATTGAAATCTCTTAAAATATTTAATAAATCGGAGTAGTGTAGTGGTAAAGCTCTCCTATTAAGAGGAGGAGGTCCTAGGATCAAATTTGGGCGAGTACAGGTTTTTAAAGCTGAGGAAGGTGGTCAAAAGTGATAAGAAATGGTTCTTATAGTTGATGATGAGATTTGATATGAGGTATCACCATGAGTGAGGGGATCCTAGAATGGACCACCCTGAGTGAGAGAGTGATGGTCTGAGAAAATGTCATGCGACCTCACCCTGAGTGAGATGGTAGAGGTGCGAGATGTTGATATGAGACGATGTGTGATACCTCACCCTTCATGAGAGGGTGGTGGTATGAGATGTCATACATGATGAGGCATTAGACCACACAATTGAGTGTGGTGGGTGGTATGAGATGTCGTATGTGGAGAGATATAAGAGCTCACCCTGAGTGAGGGGGTGGTGGTATGAGACATGGTACAAGACATAGTTTTAAACCTCACATGGAGTGATAGGGTGGTGGTATGAGATGAGACGTGATATCCGGACTTAGTGTGGGACCCTACCTTAAGTGAGAGGGTGGTGGTCGAGAATCAGTTGTAGGTACTTTCCCTAAGTTGTGGGGCTTAGGACTTGGTTTTGTTGTGAGCCGACTTCTTCCATCAGTATTGGTAGGAGAGGTGAGGCTAGATGTCATGGCGGCCTGGTTAGCACATAATGACCTGACAAGTATTATTGTGTGTTTTCTATTTATGTTTCATGCATATACACGGTATATATCATATTATATCATAGGAACCCCATTTGAAGTGCCCTATGAAGATCATTTCTCACACCATACATGGGAACCTTGGTTTACATGTTGATCTTTGTGTTTCATTTTTAGGTGAAAGTTATATAACGACGTTGCTCTTTATTTCACATTTAAACATGATTTATTACATAAATTTTCACTTAATAAAACCTATAAGATCAAGAGGTATAGTGTATTGAGGGCTTATAAACATTACATAACAACATAAAACATGAAATACGCATCTTTATTGAAAACTTCTTTTACATGACCACAACATTCCTTTGTACTTAGCATTGCATGGGATAACTTAAGGACATATATAAAAAAGGGTGAGATATAAAGCCTAGTAAGAGAGTAGACAAGGCATAACATGAATAATACAATAAATTTTAGGAATTATTCATATCAATGGATCATAATAGAAATATGAACATAAATTCATGACATAACATGATTATCATAACATGGAAATGTGGCAACAACTTAAAGCACTTCATCATTAACATAAAGGAATCAGGTAAACCCCTATCCCAACATAGTGGAAAAAGTTCTATAAAAGAATCAGGTAAACACCTATCCCAACATTACATATCATAATACTAAATATTACCTAATGCATTAGAGCACTATCATGGTGCACCCTTCATAATCATTTCAATATCATGCTTTAGTGTGCCACATAGATCATATAACATGGATTCATTCAAAGTCGTCATTTATTACCTGATAAAGGAATGTAAAATACATACATTTATGTCCTCAATCAAAAATTATATGTTCATAAATGTTAATATCCTTGATAGAGGAATGGGTATGGAATTCACTACATGATTATTTTGGTATGGAAAATCGCGGTGCAATTTCGGCAGTATAACAATGTCATATAAAAATTCATAAAATGGGTTGATGATAGAGAAAGGGGACTCTAATCATTTATACATGAAATGGACAGTATGGGATCATGGAACATAATATCCCAACATGTGAAATTTAATTTTATATGCATAATATAAAAGAAATACTTTAATAGAAATGAGAAGAAAGAAATCCCTTACAGAATTTCGGTATAGTAACAGGTGGGATAAGAAGATCATAGGGGGGGTTAATGGGAGTGAAAGAAAGATACCATAATGTATAAATAAAATTTATATTAATTATTTATGGAATAACATATCCCAAATCAATAAAAAGGAAATTAAAATTCATGACATAAAATAGGTGCTTGAAGAAAAAGGAGAGAGGGAGATCTCATACTTGGATGTGTGATCCCAAAGTCTTGGGAGAGGCTTCTTGAGAGATTGTGGTGCCTTAGGAGGAATCTATGGAGTATTTGAAGAGGTTGGTGTATTTTAAAAGAGCTTTAGTGAATAGTAATATGTTCTTGGGTGGGTTTATATAGGAAAGGTGGGGGAATTCTTTATTATTTTGGTTTTGGACCCTACACACTAAAATATTCAAAACCAAAAACCATCCCATGGTTTTTTTCCCATGGATTCTGGTAAAGTGGAGTGGTATAAATTATTTTAAAAGGATAAGGGCTGGAGATATTAAAATATTTTCCTTTATTATGTGTATGTGAGTCACACTTTCATAGAAATGATTTTAAAATCATAAAATATTTTATATGTATTGGAGGATTCACTAAGGCTTTATAAAATAAATAAAATAAACCTAAAATTATGTTATTTTAAAGGAAAACATATGTGTTTCTGCCACTTTCTCTGGGGTGCATGCACATTCGTCACACAGAGGATGTGCTACTATTACCCCTCATTCCCGCATTCCAAAGGTGGGTAGCATATGCTCCTTATTCAGGGACGTCTGCTCCTTGATCCAAACGATATGATGGGATGTTGGTTCTTCCTTCTGTGGATTCCTCCTCGGAGCTCATCACCTATTCCGGGTCTCCCTCATAGATTTAAGATGTAGTTCATGAAACTCTTCCTAGTTCCATGTCTTTATGGACACCAGTTAATTACGCCGCTTCTGTCAGGACCTTCCAAGGATTTCGGTCAGGGTAACAACCTTTGGTTAGGAGAGTAGTCACGTTGGACATCACTGGCGTGTCTTGACGCTGGGGATCGGCATGTCTATCTTCTGTCCCTTATCATAGGGCTTCTCAAGGGAATGGAATCCCAAGGCATCCCACATCGAACGTGTGGAATCCTATACCATAGGCATGTATCTGAGGTTTTCCTTAGCTTCTCATGTTTAACACAGGGTATGCCGCAAGTTTAACGTCCAGCGGAGACAGATCGGACTGATCGGAAAACTGATAAGAGTGGATTAGACTGAGGAACCCCTGGGAGGAAACATTGATGTTGGGGCCAGTACATGGGCAGATTCCCAAATATTGTGGAGGGGAATGAGATGTCATGATCTCACTGGGATGTGGCGGCCTGGGTAAGAATCAGGATGGATGATGGCTTTGGAATTGAGCCTCGAAGAGACTTCCTACGTATCCTCGTGGCAGGGAATCAAAGTCTGCATAGTTTGATGAAACGAGGGGACACCTGAGGAGGCGACCTGTGAGAATGGGTGCGTTGATGGGACTCAGAGAAAGTGGAACCTCCAGGTTAGGGAATGAGCTTCCCAAGACATGTGGGATCGAGGGATAGATCAGGATGAGTCGTGGGTGATGGGATGGAGCCTCTTGGAGGCTTTCTATGTATCCTCGTGGCAGGGAATCAAAGACCACGTAGTTCAAATGGTGAATAAAGTTTAACTTCATGTGGGACAGGGATGAACTGATGATGGTCAGAATGACCGGGTGGTGGGCTTGAACCTCATGGAGGCTTCCTATGTACCATGCCTTAGCACGGATCAAATTCCCCATAGTTTGGGATGGATTGGGGCTTACGCTCTAAGGAGGCTCATGGAGGTGGGGCTTCAACCTCGTGGAGGCTTCCTATGTACCATTTTTTAGCATGGATCAAAGTCTCCATAGTTCGGGTGGATTGGGTCTTACGCTCTGAGGCAGCCAAAGGAAGTGGGGCTTGAACCTCATGGAGACTTCCTACGTACCATGCCTTGACATGGATCAAAGTCCATGTAGTTTGGGTGGATTGGGGCTTACGCTCTGAGGCGGCCCAAGGTGGTGGGGCTTGAACCTCGTGGAGGCTTCCTACGTTCCATGCCTTAGCATGGATCAAAGTCCCCGTAGTTCGGGATGGATTGGGGCTTACGCTTTGAGGCGGCCCAAGGCGGTGGGGCTTGAACCTCATGGCGGCTTCCTACGTACCATGCCTTAGCATGGATAAAAGTCCCCTTAGTTCGGTTGGATTGGGGATTACGCTCTGAGGTGGCCCAAGGCGGTGGGGATTTAACCTCATTGAGGCTTCCTACGTACCATGTCTTGACATGGATCAAAGTCCCCATAGTTCGGGTGGATTAGGGCTTACACTCTGAGGCGGCCCAAGGCAGTGGGGCTTGAACCTCGTGGAGGCTTCCTACGTACCATGCCTTAGCACGGATCAAAGTCCCCGTAGTTTAGGTGGATTGGGGCTTACGCTATGAGGTGCCCCAAGGTGGTGGGGCTTGAACCTCGTAGAGGCTTCCTACGTATCATGCCTTAGCACAGATTAAATTCCCCATAGTTTGGGATGGATTGGGGCTTACGCTCTGAGGCGGCCCAAGGCGGTGGGGCTTGAACCTCGTGGAGGCTTCCTATGTACCATGCCTTAGCACGGATCAAAGTCCCCATAGTTCGGGTGGATTGGGGCTTACGCTCTGAGGTGGCCCAAGGAGGTGGGGCTTGAACCTCGTGGAGGCTTCCTACGTACCATGCCTTGACATGGATCAAAGTCCCCATAGTTCGGGTGGATTGGGGATTACACTCTGAGGCGGCCCAAGGCAGTGGGGCTTGAACCTCGTGGAGGCTTCCTACGTACCATGCCTTAGAACAGATCAAAGTCCTCGTAGTTTGGGTGTATTGGGGCTTACTCTATGAGGTGGCCCAAGGTGGTGGGGCTTAAACCTCATGGAGGATTCCTACGTACCATGCCTTAGCACGGATCAAAGTCCCCGTAGTTCGGGTGGATTGGGGATTAAGCTCTAAGGCGGCCCAAGGTGGTGGTGCTTGAACCTCATGGAGGCTTCCTACGTACCATCCCTTAACACGGATCAAATTCTTCGTAGTTCAGGTGGATTGGGGCTTACGCTCTGAGGCGACCCAAGGTGGTGGGGCTTGAACCTCGTGGAGGCTTCCTATGTACCATACCTTAGCACGGATCAAATTCCCTGTATTTTGGTGTGGATTGGGGATTATGCTCTGAGGCGGACCAAGGTGGTGGGGCTTGAACCTCGTGGAGGGTTACTACGTACCATGCCTTAGCACAGATCAAAGTCCCCGTAGTTCGGGATTATAGTTTAACATCATGCAGGATGATGGTGCTTGGCAGTTTAACGTCATGCAGCTCGGATGAGGGAATTTGGGGCTTACGATCTGAGGCGGACCAAGGTGGAGGATTGGGGCTTTTTCTCTGAGGCAGTCCAAGGTGGTGGGTCTTGAACCTCATGGAGGCTTCCTGCATACCATGCCTTAGCATGGATCAAAGTCCCCATAGTTTGGGTGTACAGTTTAACGTCATGCGGGACGATGGTGCATGGTAGTTTATCGTCCTGTAGCTCGGACGAAGGCATTTGGGGCTTACGCTCTGAGGCATCCCAATGTGTGACATGGTCGGTGCTCACTCTAAGCTCATGGGAGTCATGCTTGGTGTGAGAAACAAGAGCTAGTAGAGACCTGAGGATCACGTCGCGAAGGGTGCGTCCATGGGAAATGAAGAGGGGATTACGCGTTGAGCGGACCATGGTGCCGGGACTTACTCTAGGATGGAGGCCCATGGCGAAAAAGCGCAACGGGAGGGGGATTTGGCACCCAGGAAGAGATGAGGAGATTTGTTCCCTATCATTCCCTCTGCTGGCCTTGGCACCGAGGAAGTGAGGAGGAGCAAGAATGCTACCTACTGTAAGAAAAGATAGGGGCTTACACCAAGGTGGATTCCCTTCCCCACGGACAAACTCCACTCCAGTAAGGAGGATATAATCCCCTGTGAGGGTTGATCCCATCCCTGTGGAGATGAGTGGGTGTGGAGAATGTCCAAGGTGGGGGGACCCTACGTGTGAGGCACGGGGCCAAGTTATAGTTTAACGTCATGTGTTGAGGATGAGGTGTTTGGCAGTTTAATGTCCTGTAGCTTGGATGAGGTGGGTTCGCTCCTAACCCCTGGGACTTACATAACTGGTGCCCTCTATTCCTTGTGGAAGGAAAGGCATCATCAAGGTCATGGTGAGGGGGTGTCGCGAAGCGAACCATCGAGGGGTCCACGTTAGCATGGCTATGCGAAGAAGCAATATCCATTAGCGTGCCTGGGTGCCACTAAGGAGTGGCAATGATGGATGGGGATTACACGTGGAAGCATCCCTTAATGTCTTCCTTATGTATGGCCATGAGGGCATCCCAACTCACTGGTGGGATGAGGCATATGATTGAGGCCTACACCTATGCGCTAGTGCACAAGCGGGATAACGCCAAGGGCGCTGGAATCAGTCCTAACAAAGGGAGATGAAAAGTGTGAATCACATTCTTGACATTCGGAACACGGTGAGGGTGGCGTGGTGATGGAGTATAACTATTGATTGTGTTCAAAACACAACATCCATATCACATTAGCCTGAGATGGGGACAAACAAATGAGGGTCGATTGTTGATCGTGTTCGAAACACAGGACCTAACTCAAAGTGTCACCTAAAGTCTTCCAAGGCGTTGGCCTAGGATGGTAGCTGAGTCAATGCAGCATGGGACCAAGCCATTATGGGGTCCCTTTGGACATGGAAGTGGATGACGATCCGACTGAAAGACATGCAAAGCGTGAGGCAAAGTGATGGAATGTTTGAATAGATTCCAATGCTCTTGAAGGTATGCCACTGTGATCATGGCATAATGCATCTTATACTTGGAGCATAAGGCATCTTTTGTTTGGAGCAAGAGGCATCCTATATTTGGAACATATGGATTATTACAGTTTAAAGTCATGTAGATAGGACTACTGGCATCTCATGCTTGGATCATAATGCATCTCTTGTTAGAAGCAAGAGGCATCCATAGGGTGTATGTCAACTCACGACATAGGAAACAAACCAAGAGGAATACGTCAACTCAAGGTGTTTCATGGTGTGCGGAGGAGTATCTCAAATCATGGTATTCCATAGGTGGAAGGTGGGTGCACATAAGGGTGCAATGGAAAATCTTGACGTCCCGGCCTGAAAAGTTCGTGGTGTGACTCTCCATTTTTCATGGGGGTCAGTGTCGGGTTGTGGTCCCGGGCTGGGGGTGCGGGGGCGCAGCCCCCATGGTATGGACCAGCGGGCGCAAGACTATATTTTTGCGTGTAATAGGAGCGACATGTAGGATAGGCTGTGCACAATAAGGAGGGGTTGTGTGCAATAAGGGAGGCATGCGCGCAATAGGGCAGGTGTGCGCGCAATTGAGGTTGTTGCGCGAAAAACACCGGGTCGGCGTGAAATCGCGGAGGCTTGCGTGGAATTGGGGGAAGATCTTTTGTGCACGCCAAGGAGGATTGCGCGCAAGGAGTACGAATTGCGCACAATTGGAAGAGGCTGCGTGAAAGGACATGGGTGCGTGCAATGGAAGGAATTGCGTGCAATTGGTCGTCCTGCGTGCAATGGAAGGAATTGCGCACAAGGGGGGAACCCTGGGAGGATTGGAATTTAGTCTAAGCCATGGGGATCTCGCGTGAAGGAAAAACCTGGGGAGACTTGGCATGAAAAGAACCGTACCTGAAGGACATACTGCGTGCACGCGGAATGCCAATTGTGCGCGCGAGAGCCGGTTCGGATTCTTCCACCCTTGAAAAGAAAGGGGTCTCCTTCTATTTATAGGCATCTGGCAGCATGGAATTCAGGGTTGCGTGAAATAATTGAACGACGGAGGTGGTGGCATGAAATATCAACCTCTTGGGGCGCAGGCGCGAAATTAATTCACGTCGGCGCCGGGGACTCTTTGTGAATCCCGGTACTTACCGCGCGGCACATATTATTTCGCGCACTTCACCCTTTTTTGCGTATCACCTCCAGGCCCTCTGGACCGGGTCTCCGGGTCCGAATATGACTTCACTTTGTCATTTCAAAACTTTCTCCAACACTTAAGCACTTTTATGTGTCTACAATATATTTGGCCGAAGATACCCTTTATAGTATTTTATTACATCATGATTAGGTCATTATGGTGTCATAAAACACATTATATATTTATACGATATTTAATTTTTGCCCAAAAAATCGATTGTCTCATAAAATTATGAAAAATTTACTATTGGATAATTTCAACTTCCTGATTCCAGAAATAATATTCATTTTATCTAAATAATTTTATAAATATGTGAAGTTACAATTTAAAAATAAAAACTAATATTTATTTAAAATTGATGGGGTTTGATAAAAACAGTTTTCAAACCTTAATAAAAAATACAATTGACTTCATAAAAATTATAAGATCATTTATATTTAATAAAATTAATTTAATAATAATATTTTATTAAAATATTATTAAATTCAAAAATCCATTAATTTATCAAAATAGATTTATTAAGTAAATTTGAATATTAACCAAAAATACTATTTGTGTTTTAAAAATCATTTACAAAGTAACAATAATAGAATGAAAGTATATTCATTATTCTATAAAAAAATTAATGCCCATAATCATAAGATTATGGTCTTGTTATGAATCCCTTTATTACACCAGCATACACCCTAAGAGTAAGTTTTGCGATGGTGGGTCTTTCATGGGGTTGTTCAGTGAACATGGTTTGGTCTGTGATCTCAATGATCTTGAACTTCTCCCAAAAACAGTTTATCTCATGCTTAAGTTGTTGGATCTTGGATTGGGATTGGTCTAGGGAAAATCATGGAAATACTATCTCCCTCAGAATCTCTGATAAATGGGCTTCATAGGGTACGGTCCTACTGGTTGAGTCTATCACTTCCTTTTTCTGTGTCAAAGGGATTTGTTAAAATCCTATATTTATACTAGTCATGTGATCACTATTAGATGTCTATACTATCAATGGTAAGAATACTTAATGTTCATTTAAATCCAATTGAATATAATAAAACAAAAGGAGTGCATGTGTTTTTTATATCCATAAGACATTTAATTAAAAGAAATGGAATTTTATTCATAACAGTTTGGGTCGTTATAACCTTCCCCCTTAAGAAATTTCACCCTCGAAATTTCATTTTCCCAAACTAAAACAGATGATGGCATCTCTGCTGCATCACTTCCTCTGGTTCCCACGTCGCTTCTTCAAACTTTTGGTTTCTCCACAAAACTTTGACAAGGGGCATTGTCTTATTTCATAGAACTTTTTATATATGGTCGAAGATCTTTACTATATTATCTTCATAGGAGAGCTCATTCTATAATGGTACCACCTCTGGATTGAGTGCATGTGATGGGTCTGGTATATACTTCATTAAAATTGATACATGGAATAAATCATGGACTTGAGACAGGTTCGGTGGGAGTGTTAGTTGATAGGTCACTGCTCTAATATGATCAAGGATCTCAAAAGGGTTGATGTACCTTGGAATAAGATTTACCTTATTCTCAAATATCATAACCCTATTCCATAGAGATATTTAGAGGAATAACATGTCTCCAACATCAAACTCTATGTCCCATAGATGATTGTCAGAATAGCTCTTTTGTCGACTCTGAGCAGCTTTGATGTGTTGCTGGATAGTCTTAACCTTCTCCACCATTTCTTTGAACATTTCTGGACCTAGAATTTTTCGTTCCCCAACTTCATACCAACATGTCAGTGTTCTTTACCTATTACTATAAAGGGTTTTATAAGGAGCCATTTGGATGCTTGAGTGGAAACTATTGTTGTAAGAGAACTCCACCAAAGGAATATTTTGGTCCCATCCACCTTTGAAGTCCATTGAGCAAGCTCTCAAAATTTCCTCAAGTGTTTGTATAGTCTGCTCAGATTGGCCATCAATTTGAGGGTCATAGGATATGCTAAAGTTTAACTCAGTGTTCAGAGCATATTGGAGACTCTTCCATAACTTAGAGGTGAATCTTGGATCTCGATCGGACATAATAGATAGTGTTACTCCATGCATCCTTACCAATTCTCTGATTTATATCCCTTATAGTTGATCCAATGTGAAATCCTCTCAAATTGCAATGAAGTGTGCAGTTTTTTTAAGACAATCCATAACAACCTAGATAGAATTGTTTCCTTTAGATGTCTTCAGAATTCTGGTGACAAAGCCCATGGTGATGTTCTCCCATTTCTATGTTGTTATCAGTAATGGTTGCATAATCCCCTTAGACTTATGCTTCTCATCCTTCACTTGCTAACATACCAGGCACTTTGATGTAGATTTAGTGATCTCCTTATTCATGTTATCCCACCAATAGTGCTTCCAGATATCTCGTGACATCTTCATGTTTCCTAGGTGAATGGAGAAATTCGAACTGTGTGCATAATCCAAAAGTTATTTCTTTAACTATGGATTTGATAGAGCATATATTCTTGATCCAAATCTCACAATTCCTTCTTCATTAACATTTAACTCTGAGGATTTCCCTTTTCTAGTAGTTTCCACTTTCTTCTAAATTCCCACATCATCTTTTTTAGCATCCTTTAACCTTTCAAAAAGAGATGGTTGAGCAATAATTTGTAAAAGGATGTATGGTGTTTTCTTATTTATGATTCTCATGCCCATATTCATCAAATCTAAGAAGATTGGATCCTTTTCAATTATCATCAATGATATAATTGTTGGTTCCTTTCTACTTATATCATATGGCGCCTTGTTCACTTTCCCAGGGTGGTAATGCATTGAGAAGTCGTAATATTTAATGAGATATAACCATATTCATTGGCTCATATTCATCTCTTTCTGTGTGAATATATATATGAGACTTTCACACTTCTCCCCAAAGAGATAATTCTGCCATATTTTCAATGCAAAGTGTAGGTTCTGGGCATAGTGGAAGTGCGTTGGTGGCTGTACCCAAATTTAATTTTTACATTAACAATGATCAATCTGAGATCCATCACAATAATAAAACATCGGATCTTCAGAATAGAAATAATAATGATAAATAAATATGAGAGTCCCAGAACTATAAATAGGATCATCATATGTTGGTTATAATTAATTTAATTAATTGACAAGAATTACCTTGATGGAATTCTCTCTCTGTTGATGTTTCTCGTCATGATCCGATGTGATCCATCATTATGTCGTAGAATCCAAGTGTAGGATTCCTCTAGCAGTGATCCACACATGCTCCACATATCTCTGGATGTCACCGAAGGGATCTCCAAGTGCTAGCGCTGAAGAGCCTTCGCTTGGGATGTCCGCCTTCGATCACCTTGATCTGGTGGAGGAGGATCTCTCTCTCGAAGCTTGAGAGCGTTCTTGGATCCGTTGTGCACAACCACCACCACAGAAAAAATGGCTAGGCTAATTAGAATTATATAATTTGGATTTTAATTACATAGAATAATAAAATGAATTAATTAACCGAAATCATTTATTTATTTTATTTAATTCTTAGTAATACCCCATGTCTAATAATAATATTTGACTATTATTATAACTTGACATGCGCCCATAGAATTACACCTAATATTATTTAATTAAATAAATATTATTATTTCTCATAAATTCCCAGAAAAAATACACGGTGTGTATATTTAATATACACGGTGTGTACTTTTATTTTTCTATTTTTCTTTATTTCCTCCACCAAATTTATTAGACCTTGAATAATGGATATTTATTTCTAAAATAAATATCACTGCATTACTCGATAATAAATATTTTATTTCATCCACAATATATTCTCTTGAATAACTAATGTTGAAATAAATGCGATCAGGCATCCTTAAATAATTATTAAACCACAATTGGGAATAATATTTATTTAACTTGTTAAATTAATATTTAAATGAGATACTTGGGATCACTTAGTGTGGAACCCTCTAGGCCTCTTTATCAGTGGCATTGGGCAGAGCCTACATAAAGTCCAAGGTTAGCGTCTAGAAACACACCCAGGCACCCATAGAGAAAGAATTTAATGCCGCAATGATGTGTCACCTCCTACGAACACTTACCGTGTAATATAATCCCTTTGTCTCAATATCTCGAATCAAGCGGGTTGAATACTAGTTCCATCAACCCATGTGCTCGATTATTATTTCTTTGACTTTTTGGAATTGAACTCACCCATTCCTTACCATGGAAATGGATTTATTTAGTCTATATCAATTATATCAAAGGGCCTGAGATATCTACTTCAGTTATGGAACAGAAGGGAAAAATCCTTTCTCGCATTATCTATTAATTCAGTATCACTCATGATGCACCCAATGTATCCTAACTCACTGCGAACAGTGTGTCATCACAGTTTTCATCAATACATCTAATTGTGCGATTTTTAATACCCATTAATAATAATCTTAAAGTCTAAGGACCAATACACACATCTGTGGATAGGAACATCCAATGAAACTATGAAATGTGGATTTCCTATTGGAAGGTCTCGTTCTTATAATATCCTCCTGAATATTACCAAGGGCACACACCATGAGAAGGTTCCTCAAAGTTTTATGAGTCCTCACCCCTAATGGAATGTATTATTTGTGTCCCTCAAATAACATCATTCGGCCATAGAGCATATATTCAAGAATAGTGTTATGGAACTTCCAGGTTCGGATCATATCAGGGATCCTCTATAACCCTTTAATGCAACAGATATCCTTAGGACATTATCACATGAATTTTCATACAGAAGAACAATCAAGATGTGATAAGGTATTTATTAATGAATAAAGTACAAATTAGTTTGTTCTAGGCCACCAAACCCAACAGACTCCCACTTAGACTAGAGCCAACTTCTAACAATATTTAACCCGCTAGCTCTTACATGATATTCATTCTTCTACTAATATAGGCCTTTATTCATGGGGTCCACCGCATTCTCTTCTGTGGACACTCTGCTCACTACAAATTCACCCCTTTGATAGAAATAACTCAATATGTGATACTTCTAGATTATGTGCTTTGTCTTTTTATGTGACCTTGGTTCTTTTGAAAGAGCCACCACTACAATATTATCACAATACAACATGATAGGATCTTTACTTCTAGGCACCACATCAAGCTCCTGGACAAAGTTCCGAATCCAGAAAGATTTCTTGGCTGCATCAGAAGCTTATATATATTTAGACTCCATTGTAGAATCAGTGAAAACTGGTTTCTTTGAACTCTTCCAGCTCATAGCTCCTCCATTGAGATAGAAAACATATACAGATTGTGATTTCAGATCATTTTGATCTGTCTGAAAACCAGCATCAGCATACCTTCTGATGACAAGCTCCTCATCTCCTCCATACACCAGGAACATATCCTTAGTTCTTCTCAGATACTTAAGGATAGTCTTAACAACAGTCCAATGTTGTTCTCCTGGATCTACTTGATATCTTCTTACCATGCTCAGTGCATATGCAACATCAATCCTAGTACATAACATGGAATACATGATAGATCCTATAGTTGAAGTGTATGGGATCTTACTCATTCTATCTTTCTCTTGTCATGTCTGAGGACACATTTTCTTAGAAAGATATAGGTCATGTGGAACTAGAACCAATCCCCTATTGAATTGTTCCATAATAAATATCTTTAGTATCTGGTCAATGTATGTACCCTAACTTAGTCCAAGCAGCCTCTTGGTTCTAACATGAATGATCGTGATCCCTAGAATGTAGGCTGCTTCACCCAAGTCCTTCATGAAGAAACACTTGTTCAACCAATCCTTAACTAACTGTAAGACTGGTACATCATTTCCAATAAGCAATATGTCATCAACATATACTACTAGGATAATGAATGCATTCCCATTAAACCTCTTATAAACACATGGCTCACATTCATTCTTAATGAAGCCAAATTCCTTTATGGCTTCATCAAATCGAATGTTCCATGACCTGGAAGCTTAATTTAATCCATAAATGTATTTTTGCAACTTGAAAACCCATTTGGATTCACCTGGTTTCACAAACCCTTCTGGTTGTGTCATATAGAAATCTTCCTGAAGGTTCCCATTAAGGAATTTTGTTTTGATATCCATTTTCCAAATCTTGTAGTCATGGTAATATGCTATGGAAATTATTATTCTTATGGATTTAAACATGTAAACTAGTGAGAAGGTTTCATCATAGCCAATTACTTAACGTTGTCTGAATCCTTTAGTCACTAGGCTTGCTTTATAGGTGCTAACTTGACCTTCCATGTCCAGTTTTATCTTGAATACCCATTTGAATCCAATAGGATTTACATCAACTGGATCATCGACCAGAACCCAGACTTGGTTCTGATACATGGAATTCATATTAGAATTCATAGCTTCTAGACATATTGCAGCTTCTAAGATTTCTACTTATTCCTTGTATGAGAGAGGTTCATTATTTTCCAACAATAATGATTCACCATCCTTGGTGACTAGGAAACCAAATCTCTCTGGTTCCCTTACCTCTCTTGAGATTCTACGTAGTACTTGTGTTTCTGGAACCTCTTCTACAGGGACTTGTGGAACTTATTCCTGTACCAACTCTTGTGTATCTTGAGCATCAACTTCATTGAAGTCAATATTTCTCCCACTATCCCTTTTGAGGATGTGCTCCCTCTTGAGAAAGACGGCTTGTCTGGCGACAGTCACTTTCTTTTCTGAAGGGTTATATAGGTAATATCCTTTTGTTTCCTTGGGATATCCTATAAAGATAAACTTCATGCCACGGGGTACTAGTTTGTTTCCTGATAAGGCCTTAACAAATGTCCCAAATCCCCATACACGTGTGTGCAACAAAATGGGTTTCTTTCCATTCCATAACTCAGAGGGAATTCTATTTTCCTCCTTAGTTGGTACTCAGTTAAATGTGTATGTTGCAATTTATAATGCATATCCCCAAAAGGATAATGGAAGATCTACATGACTCATCATCGACCTCACCATGTATAATAAGGTGTGGTTCCTCCTTTCACTAACACCATTCCACTATGGTGTATAAGGAGGAGTGAACTGAGATAGAATCCCAGACTCCTGTAGAAGATCGATGAACTCTTGGTTTAGATATTCTCCACCTCGATCTGATCGAAGCGTCTTTATCTTCTTACAAAGATGATTCTCTACTTCATTCCTGAATTCCTTAAATTTCTCTAAGGATTCTAACTTATACCTCATTAATTAGACATATCCATATCTACTTAAATCATTATTAAAAGTAATGAAGTAAGAATATCCATCTCTAGCTTCTACTGGAAATGGTCCACACACATCTGTGTGCACCAATCCTAGAAACTCTATGGCTCTTTCACCCTATCCACTGAAAGGCGGCTTGGTCATTTTACCTTGTAAACAAGAATAACATATATCAAGTGTTTTTAGCTTAGTAGATTCTAAATATTTATCTTGGAAGAGATTTGTCAAGCGCTTCTCATTTATATGACCGAGATAGTGATGCCACAACTGGGTGATGTATGAGTCATGTGAGTTTGTTTCGTTATCAATTTCCAACACTTGGTTTTCATAATTTAATACATACAAACCATTATTTAAATGTGACAGACCATAACATACACCGTTCTTATAAAAGAAGAAATCCTTATTTCCAAACTTGAAAATAAATCCATCCATATCCAAACATGATACATAAAATATGTTTTTGGTAATACTAGGCACGTAATAACAGTTATGTAAACCCAAAATCATCTCAGTTGGCAATGAGAGGTGGTAATCACCAATGGCTAACGCAGCCAGCCTCGCACCATTAGCATCTCGAAGATCCACCTATCCTCTGGAAATATTTCTAAATCTACTTGGTTCCTACATTTGAATATAGATGTGATCCCCACAAGCTGTATCTAATACCCAATGTGTAGAAATGGAAAGTTTACACTCAATAATGAATGCACCTTTAGCGTCCCCATGCTTCTGGGTGTAGTTCCTCTTCTAGTGGTATTGCTTGCCACAAGAAAAACATACCACCTCCCATTCCTTTCCCTGCCACTGGATCTTCCCCTTCTTGGAGGGATGGTGCTCTGGGGCTTCATACCATTTATAATTCCTTGGCCCCTTTGCCTCATCCTTCCTTTTCTTATTAACCATAAGGACTGCAGGTTTGTCATGCCTCATGTCCTTATCTACCTAGATAATTAAGTTTATAAGTTTCAATAGACTCTTATCATTGTTTCTCATGTTATAGTTGACAATAAATCTAGAGAAGGTCTTGGGAAGTGATGATAGGATGAGATTTGTACACAACTCATCTGGGAACTTAATCCCTAAGATGTCCAGGCATTCAATGTAGCCAATAAGCTTGACTACATGAGGCCCAGCTGGCGTAGACTCTCCAAGCTTAGTTGTAAACAAAGCGTTGGAGATATCATATATCTCCTGTCTCTCCTTCTCTTGGTAGAGATCCTTAAGGTGAGACATCATGCTATACGCGTCCATGTTTTCATGTTGCTTCAAGATCTCATTAAACATGGCTGATAGCATGAAACATTGGACATCTGTGGAATCATATATATGTTTTATATATAAAGATAGTTCCTCATCATTGGCCTATTTCCTAGTTGCAACTGGAATAGGCTCTTTCAGCACATACAATTTCCTCTCGTGGCGAAGGATGACGCGTAAACGCCTCTGCCACTCTTGGAAATTGGTGCCAGTGAGAATTTTTTCCTTCTTGAGTATGGTTTGAAATGATATGTTTGAAGTCATATTTCTTTCCATTTCTAAAAATTAAGATGAAAAAAAATTTATTACTTTATTATGATAAAACTAAGACAAATAAATAAATTAATACTTATTAGTTTCCCACTATTTTATTGAAATCCAATAACCCTCACCACTAACTTCGGAATATTCTGTTGTCTAAATATTCTAGTGGAAAGGATCCATATTTTCCTTCGCATTACCCCAACTAGGGTTGGTCAAGCAACTTGAAGGGTTTTAGGTAGGAATTCCAAATGCCAAATGCATTAACTCACAGCTCCTTGATCTGCTAAGTGGACTCCCCAATCATGAAATCCTTTTATTTTTGGATTTTCTCAACCTTTGCCTCTTGGTCACACCATGTCCTTCCATGGAAGTCAACCCTTGATTCGAACCAAGTCAAGTCAACCCAAAACCTTGAATTAGAATTCCATGATAATTGAAAGCACCCCAACTGGGGTTGGTCAAGCACTTTGAACAATGGTTTGATTCTAACTAAGATTATGGAAGGCTATACCAACTTAATATTTCTTTGAGGAATTTTATCCTTATACGTAAATTTACATTTTATTATCTTTGTTTACATTCTTATTAATATTAAGTGGGATATACTTAAGTGATTAACCATGGCTAAGATAATATTTTATGCATAAGCCGATCTTATTTTAGTTTCATCTTGCATGCTTGTTTAATTCATTAATTGTGTGATCGTGACAACACACACACAATAAATAAACCATGAAACTGATAGAAATAAAATAAATGGTATGATCATGAGCTTGTTCTATTGTTTATTTTATCTAGTGGTTGATAAACTAACCCAAGACCTAGGGGAGAAATGCCTCGAACCTTTTTGGGTTCGTGTTTACAGCTTTCCACCTGTCCACCTTTGTGTCTCCTTGGATTGGTTTTACCTTGGCTCCTAACTTGAGCCACCTCCACTAGATTGGGAGATCCATCCATTACATATGATTTTATCTCACACACAGGTGAGGGGTAAAATGGGGTTTTACATAAAAGAAACCTTGGGCACTCAGGCCCTACATATTAATGAGGAGAAGGCTTGCAGGCCAAAAAAATTAATTTAAATAAATTAATTAAAAGAAACCATTCACATACAAAGGTCTTGGTCTAGCTCCTGATCATCCATGCATACAACGATATATACGCATAAATAAAACTAGCATTCAATTATTTAATCATTCTTGTTTAATATAAATCATGCTCGAATCAATTAATTATCTTTAATTAATCAATCCTTTTATCTTAAACCCTTTTCTGAATTTCCTTGAGATTATCACCAATCATAATTTTAAACAAATAAATTTATTTAAAATGAACTTTGTACATAACTTGTACCTTGGAGGAAACCTGGTGAATTCCCATTCATAACTACCCAATGAGTAGAAATGAACATTACACAGATGTTAAATTAAACACATATATATAAAACACCTATCACATGTTGTGCATCAGCTTTACACCTACACTATGGTACATGTATGAAGGGTTTGTATAATATAATAATAAATTTTAATAAATCAGCGCAATTTGGATGAGTACACAACGTGTAGTTCTGACTATATGGCATGTACTTTTGTTCACCATCCATCCAAAGTACATGCCTGGGGACATGGCATGTAGATGTACTTTGGAAATTTTTGGAGTACACGGTGTGTTCAGTGGGACACATGCCGTGTAGTATCCGCGTTACACGATTTCCATCCAGGAAATCCATTTACAGGGTACACGGTCCAACCCTAACCCAAAGGGACTACACATCGTGTTCCATGGGCCACACAGTGTGTAATCTAGAAACCGTGTGCCACCTATTCCTGGTCAACACATGGAGTCTTAAAGACTTAGATAGTATCCATTTACACAGCCTGATTTGGTTGACCAGTCCAATGCATTGACCCTAGACTATATGGCGTGTACTTCCGAATACATGTTGTGTATTCTAGTGTTGTACGGCCAGGAACATTTGGAACCTCTAGATGAGATCCTCTATTTTATTTTAATCAAAATTAAAAAGAAAAATTTATTTCTATAAGGTGAACGAGAAACGAGAGAGGAGGAATAGATCTCGAGATTCAGATTTAAAGAACGATTAACTTGAATTGAAACAACTAAATTATTAAATGCGTAAATCACCAATAAAAGACTAAATAATTATAATCAATGATATAACCACCCTATTATATCACTTATAGGTTTTGGGCGTAGTGGAAGCATGTTGGTGGGTGTACCCAACTTTAATTGTAGCGTTAACAACGATCAATCCGAGATCTGTCACGATAATAAAACTTCGGATCTTCAGAATAGAACAAAGAACAAAAAAGAAATATGGGAGTCATGGAACCATAGATAGGATCATCATATGTTGGTTGTAATTAATTTAATTAACTGAAAAGAATTACCTTGATAGAATTCTCTCTCTGTTGATGTTTCCGGTCACGATCTGATGTGATTCACCATTGCGTCATAGAATCTAAGTACAGGATTCCTCTAGTGGTAATCCACAAGTGCTCCGCGTATCTTTGTATGTCGACGAAGGGATCTTTGGGTGCTAGTGCTGAATATCCTTAGCTTGTGATGTCCTCCTTCGATCGCCTTGATCCGGTGGAGGAGGATCTCTCTCTCGAAGCTTGAGAGTGTTCTTGGATCCGTTGTGCACAACCACCACCACAAAAAAAATTGCTAGGCTAATGAGAATTATATAATTGGGATTTTAATTACATAGAATAATAAAATAAATTAATTACCCAAAATCATTTATTTATTTCATTTAATTCTTAATAATACCCCATGTCTAACAATAACAGTTGACTATTATTATAACTTGACATGCACCTAGCGAATTACACCTAATATTATTTAATTAAATAAATGTTATTATTTCTCATAAATTCCCAAAAAAATACACAGCGTGTATATTTAGTATACATGGAGTGTACTTTTATTTTTCCATTTTTCATTATTTCCTCCACCACATTTATTAGACCTTGAATAATGGGTATTTATTTCTAAAATAAATATCATTGCATTACTCACTAATAAATATATTATTTCACTCACAATATATTCTCTCGAATAACTAGTGTCGAAATAAATGTGATCAGACA
The DNA here is from genome assembly GCA_963277665.1 of Viscum album. Taxonomy (NCBI): domain Eukaryota; kingdom Viridiplantae; phylum Streptophyta; class Magnoliopsida; order Santalales; family Viscaceae; genus Viscum; species Viscum album. The sequence goes on along the minus strand of OY728142.1, from coordinate 267,298,378 downwards.
TACTTAAATAATTATTAAACCACAATCAAGAATAATCTTTATTTAACTTGTTAAATTAATATTTAACTAAGATACTTAAACACACTTAGTGTGTGACCCTTTAGGCCTCTTTCTTAGTGGCATTAGGCAGAGCCTGTCTAAAGTCCATGGTTAGCATCTAGAAACACACCAAGGCACCCATAGAGAAATAAGTTAATGTCGTAATGACGTGTCACCTCCTACGAACACTTACTATTTAATATAATCCATTTGTCTTGATATCTCAAATCAAGCAGGTTGCATGCTAGTGCCATCAACTCATGTGCTTGATTATTCTTTCTTTGAATTTCTAGAATCGAACTCACCCATTTCTTACCGTAGACATGGATTTATTTAGGCTATATCAATTCCATCAAAGGGACTAATATATCTACTTCCGTTATGGAACAGAAGGGAAAATTTCTTTCTCGCGCTATCTATTAATGCAGTATCACTCGTGACGCACCTAACGTATCCTACCTCACTGCGAACAGTGTGTCATCATAGTTTTCATCAATACATCTAAGTGTGTGAGTTGTAATACCCATTAATAATAATCTTAAAGTCTAAGGACCAATACACGCGTTCGCAAATAGAAACATCCAATGATACTATGAAATATGGATTTCCTACTGGTGGGTATCGTTCTCATAATATCCTATTGGATATTACCAAGGGTTCACACCATGAGAAGTGCCTCAAAGTTTTATGAGTCCTCACCCCTAATGGCCTATATTATTTGTGTCCCTAAAATAACATCATCTATCCATAGAACATATATTCAAGAACAGTGTTATGGAACTTCCGAGTTCTCATCATAACCGGGATCCACTATGATCCTTTAATGCAAGAGTTATCCTTAGGACATTATCACATGCATTGTCACGCAGAAGAAAAATAAAGATGTGATAAGGTATTTATTAATGAATAAAGTACAAAGTAGTTGGTTCTAGGCCACCAACTCCGACACAAAGATCACAGATTCCAACTCCAGATCATATGTGGGACAGTTTTTCTCATGAATTTTCAACTGCCTTGAGGTATAGGCAATGACTTTGTCATTCTCTATCAACACACAGCTCAGTCCCTTCTTCAAATCATCTCTAAAGATTACGAAAATCTCCCCACTTGTGGGTAGTATGAGCATAGAGTCATTGATAAGCCTCTTCTTCAACTTCATGAAGTTTTATTCACATCCTTCATTCCAAGAAAACTTGACTTCCTTTCAATTTATCTTGGTAAGAGGGTTTTAAAATCATGATAAATTTCTCACAAATTGGTGATAATATCCAACTAACTCTAAGAAGCTTCATATGTCCATCACATATGTAGGCCTTGTACATCCCTCAATTTCTTTTGTTTTGGAAGGATCCATAGATATCCCATTTCTTGTGATTATATGCCCCAATAATGAGAATTCCTTTAACCAAAACTCACTATTGTTGTACTTTGTATAGTGCTTCTCCTTTCGCAAGGTCTCTAGTATAGTGCTTAGATTCTCCTCATGCTCTTTCTTGGTTTTGGAGTATATTATAATATCATCTATAAAGACTACCACAAATTTGTCGATGTAATCTCTAAAGACTCTATTAATCAAGTCCATAAAATTTTGTAGAGAATTAGTGAGTCTGAAAGGTATTACAATGAATCCATAATACCCGTACCTTGTACGAAAAGCATTCTTGGGGATATCCTCCTTCTTCACCTTTACTTGGTAATATCATGACCACAAATCCACCTTGGAGAAGTATTTTTCTCCACGTATCTAATCAAAAAAGTCATCAATTCATGGAAAAGGATACTTTTTCTTTATCGTGATTTTTTTGAGATCACAATAATCAATGCGAAGGTGCATTGGCCCATCATTCTTCTTGACGGAGAGGACTTGTGCACCCCATGGTGAAGTACATGGGCATATAAATACTTTATCTAGATTCTCCTGTAGTTGTTTCTTTATCTCCTTAAGCTCCACAACATCCATTCTATATGGAGTCTTGGATATTTTAAATGCCCCGGGTATAAGATCAATTGATAATTCAACATATCTTCTAGGAGAAAGACCAAGAAATTCCTCGGGAAACACATCAGAGAATTCCCTCACAATAGGAATGTCTTCGAGGATGGTTCCTTCCTTAGAGTCAATCATCTGAGAAAGATATGAATGATCATAGGGAATTAATATCCATGTTTGAGATGATGGTGCTAAAGTATATCCATCCTCCTCCTTGAACTTGTATAGAATCGGGGGTCGATTCTCTATATGGAGAGTGATTTCCCTCTCACGACAATTTATGTTGGCCCTATATAGGGAAAACCAATCCATGCCAAGAATTGCATCAAATTCCACCAATGTAAGTATGATGAGGTTCGCTAGGAAGTTCAATCCACAAATTGTGGTAGGGGAGGAGTTAAATTCATGGGATGTAATAATTTCCCCGTTTTCCATTTTCACCGACATCTCTACTTCCATTATTTATGGTGATGTTTTTATTGTTCTACTAAACTTTTATGATATAAAAGAATGTGTAGAACCAGAATAAAAAAGTATGCTTTTTATTCTTGAATGAATAACCAGCTTATCTGTCACCACTTCATTTTCGAGATTCACTTCAGTGGTAATGATGAAATAATATCACCCTTGATGCCTTGGAGGTTGTCGGTTGCCTCCAAAAACCCTTGGATTAGGGAACTGGTTCGCAGAGTGCTTCGGTTCTTTGTAGTTGTAGCAATGAACAATGCGTTGAGGATCGAATGAATTGTTCCTTTCCTCCATCACATTAGTGGGGTTTTCTTGCTGTCAATTGCTAGATAGGTTCCATTTCTTCTCGAAACTAAAGTATTTCCTCATCCCCTTCAGTAAATTTATAGGTTTCTTATTTCCACACTTTTGACAAGCGGGGTTTTGAAATTTTTTTAGCACCATTGGATTTATCCATCAGATCTCCAGAATTAAATTATACTTTCTACTTCATATCCCCATAATACGCCTAAGATTTTCCGATCTCCATCTCGAATTTGAGGGAACATCAGACAATTTCCTCATATCTGTTAATGTCGCAGATCACTAGGGCTTTCCATACACTACTAGAAATCATGCTTTTCCCAACACTTGTATACCAACAGTTCCTTTGAACCATTAGTATAGGTGTTCTTTACCAACGGTTTATGAAAACCGTTGGTAAATATGGGTAAAAATTGATTTTTTCCAATGGTTTGATGAAACTGTTGGTAAAGATGGGTAAAAAATGATTTTTCCCAACGATTTCATCAAACCATTGGGAAAGATGTGTAAAAATGAGTTTTACCAACGGTTTGATGAAACCGTTGGGAAATATGGAGTTTTCCCAACGGTTTTTAACAACCGTTGGGAAAATTTGCCCCCAAATTCGACAAGGCAGGTGACCCCCCACCCCGATTCCAGAAGCAGACCCCAATTCCAGAAGCCGCAACTCCAGAAGCACTGCCTGACTCCCAGAAGCCCTTGAGAAGCCCCAGCACAAGTGCACCTCTTCTATCTGATCAGCTGCCATGTTAGACTCCTTCCACCTCTTCTCAAGGATATCCTTCCACCTATTCTCAAGGATATCCTTCTATTCTCAAGGATATCATTATTCCCTATTTCTAGGGATTTTGAAAAATTTTATGATTCACTACTCCACAAATTGTGTACTCAAATCACTACATCGGTGTACACATTATCCAATTAATGTTTTCATTACACATATACATTTATAAGGGCATGATGTCTCTTTCTTGTGTTCTAATTTTAAAGATTCATAGTTTTTTTTAATCTCAATGCTTCAAATATTACAGCATCATGTATATGAACTCATAAGAAATTTTTTGTAATATTTATTCATAGTATTTCATGAAAATCACTCCTTTAATTAAGATCATGTCAAACATGAATATCTTATTCATCTTAATTTTTGTACTCTGTGTATTACATAAACAGTATGTATCAAGTTTTTATCAAAATATATATATATAAAATGACACACTGTTCACTTATCCTTTTCACAATAGAACATATGGAGTATCTTCTTGAACTTTTCAAAATAGTATGTGGTCCCTAATTATTCTTCACAGAAGAAATAATAAATACTTAACCGTACAATCCAATGTTCTTTATGAATAAGAAATACTTAACCGAGGATGAGCATGGGGACGATGATGAGGACGATGATGAGGACAGAGATGGCAGCGTGGATGAGGCTGATGATGACAGTGGTGATGGTGATGGTGATCAGGGACAAATTGATCCATTACATTTTTGAATTTTGTATAACTATTTATTTTTGAACCTGGTTTTTCACTCTGGTATAGATATTTTTGAATTCAGTATAACTCTTTATTTTTGACTAAATATGGAAGACTAATGATGTAATAATGGTTCTGAGGTGAGTGATGCTATATGAGATTTTATGGGTTATTGTGAGGAGTTTCTTTCCCTTTAATTGATTGGTTCATAAAACATAAGTTGGTGCTGCATATATTATGTAATTGGAATTGGTAAAGTAAAATGTTGGTCTTGGATTTCCGAGTTGGTTATTTGGATGGTATTCTCTATCAAAAGTGGTTATATCTCTATTGACTATGGTTGTATTTTCTAATTTTCACGCCACGGTCATTCCGCGGTCATGGCACATCATTCGGACCCACGGTTTGCACGGCACGGCTGAATATGTGTTTTTTAGGTGTTTGACACGCTTGAAAATGTGCATGGGGTGGTCGAAATCGGACGAACGACCACGGAATTCCATGAAATCAGACTACAACAAAGGGTGGGTGAATTTTGAAATGGTATGCCATACGGCACATCAATCGGAGGTGTTGTGTGACCACGGTGGCCGAAAACGCACTTCGCGTGACGTAAATGGCCAAAACATGCGTTTAACAGTCAAATGCATCCCAAACGACATCGGAATGACTTGATATCACACTAAAACAACCTAATTATTATTCTTGAGGTTTAGGAGGAGATGGAACGTCATTTGGACCCACGGTTTGCGCGTCACGACTGAATATGTGTTTTTTAGGTGTTTGGCATGCTTGAAAAACGTGCGTGGGGTGGTCGAAACTGGCCGAACAACCTCGTAATTCCATTAAATTGAATGGAAACAAAGGGTGGGTGAATTGTAAAATGGCCGGCCAGACGACACATCAATCAGAGGTGTCGTGTGACCGCGGTGGCCGAAAACGTACTCCGCGTGTCGTAAATGGCCAAAACATGTGTTTAACGGTCAAATGCATGCCGAACGACATATTAATGACTTTAAATCACACAAAAACACCCTAATTATTATTCGTGATGTGTAAGAGGAGACGACATGTCATTCGTACATGCGGTTTGCACGGAACGACTGAATATGTGTTTTTAGGTGATTGGCGCGCTTGAAAAACGTGTGTGGGGTGGTCGATACTGGCCAAACGACCTAGGAATGCCATTAAAATCAGACGACAACAAAGGGTGGGTGAATTTAGAAATTTTTGTCTAGATGGCACGTCAATCGAAGGTGTCGTGTGACCGCGGTGGCCGAAAACGCACTCTGCATGTCGTAAATGGCCAAAACATGCGTTTAACGGTCAAATGTATGCCGAACGACATCAGAATGACTTGAAATCACACTAAAACATCCTAATTATTATTTTTGAGGTTTATGAGGAGAATACAAGTCATTTGGATGCGTGGTTTGTGCGGCACGGCCGAATATGTTTTTTTTAGGTGTTTGGCACACTTGAAAAACGTGCATGGGGTGGTCGAAACTGGCCGAACGACCTCAAAATACCATGAAATCAGATGACAAAAAATATTGGGTGAATTGTGAAATGTTCGGCCAGACGGAACATTAATCGAAGGTGTCGTGTGACCGCGGTGGCCAAAAACGCACTCTGTGTGTTGTAAATGGCCAAAACATGCGTTTAACGGTCAAATGCATGACGAACGACATCAGAATGACTTGAAATCACACTAAAACATCCTAATTATTATTCTTGAGGTGTACAAGGAGACGACACATCATTCGGACATGTGTTTTGCGCAACACATCTGAATATGTGTTTTTTAGGTGTTTGGCGCGCTTGAAAAACGTGCGTGGGGCGGTCAAAACCGGTCGAACGACCTCAGAATGCCATGAAATCAGACGACAACAAAGGGTGGGTGAATTTTAAAATGTTTTTCTAGACGGAACGTCAATCGGAGGTTTCGTGTGACTGTGGTGGCCAAAAACGCACACCGCGTGTCGTAAAAGGCCAAAACATGTGTTTAACAGTCAAATACATGTCGAACGACATCAGAATGAATTGAAATCACACAAAAACACCCTAATTATTATTCTTGAGGTGTACGAGGAGACGGAACATCATTTGTATGTGCGGTTTGCGCGGCACGGCTGAATATGTGTTTTTTAGGTGTTTGGAACGCTTGAAAAACATGTGTGGGGTGGTCGATACCGGCTGAACAACCTCAGAATTCCATGAAATCAGACGAAAAAAAATGGTGGGTTAATTTTAAAATGGTCAGCCAGATGCCATGTGAATCGGAGGTGTCGTGTGACCGCAGTGGCCGAAAACGCACTCCATGTGTCGTAAATGGCCAAAACATGCGTTTAACGGTCAAATGCATGCCGAACGACATCAGAATGACTTGAAATCACACTAAAACATCCTAATTATTATTCGTGAGGTGTACGAGGAGACGAAACATCATTTGGACCTGTGGTTTGCGCGGCACGGCTGAATATGTGTTTGTTAGGTGTTTGGAACGCTTGAAAAACGTGTGTGGGGTGGTCGATACCGGCCGAACGACCTTAGAATTCCTTGAAATCAGACGACAAAAAAATGGTGGATTAATTTTGAAATGTTCGGCCAGAAAACACGTGAATCGGAGGTGTCGTGTGACTGCGGTGGTCGGAAACACACTCCACGTGTCGTAAATGGACAAAACATGCGTTTAACGGTCAAATGCATGCCTAATGACATTGGAATGAGTTGAAATCACATGAAAAACCCTAATTATTATTTGTTAGGTGTATGAGGAGACGGCACATCATTCAGATGTGCGGTTTGCACGGAACGACTGAATATGTGTTTTTTAGGTGTTTGACGCGCTTGAAAAACGTGTGTGGGGTGGTCGAAACCGGCCGAACGACCTTGGAATGCAATGAAATCAGACAAAAACAAAGGGTGGGTGAATTTTGAAATGGTCGGCCACACGGCACGTCAATTGGAGGTGTCGTGTGACCGCGGTGGTCGAAAACGCACTCTACGTGTCGTAAATGGACAAAACATGCGTTTAACGGTCAAATGCATCCTGAATGACATCGGAATGACTTGAAATCACACGAAAACATCCTAATTATTATTATTGAGGTGTACGGGGAGAGGGCACATCATTCAGATGTGCGGTTTGCGCGGTACGGCTGAATATGTGTTTTTTAGGTGTTGGGCACGCTTGAAAAACGTGCGTGGGGTGGTCGATACCGGTCGAACGACCTCAGAATGCCATGAAATCGGACGACAACAAAGGGTGGATGAATTGTAAAATGTTCGGCCAGATGGCATGTCAATCAGAGGTATCGTGTGACCACGGTGGCTAAAAACTCACTTCGCGTGTCGTAAATGGCCAAAACATGTGTTTAACGGTAAAATGCATGTCAAACGACATCATAATGACTTTAAATCACATGAAAACACCCTAATTATTATTATTGAGGTGTACGAGGAGATGTCACGTCATTCGGAAGCATAGTTTGCACGGTACGACTGAATATGTGTTTTTTAGGTGTTTGACGCGCTTGAAAAACATGCGTGGGGTGGTCGAAACTGGACTAACGATCTCGGAATGCCATGAAATTAGATGAAAACAAAGGGTGGATGAATTTTGAAATGTTCGGCCAGACGGCACGTCAATCGGAGGTGTCATGTGACCGCGGTGGCCGAAAATGCACTTCGTGTGTCGTAAATGGCCAAAACATGCATTTAACGGTCAAATGCAAGACGAACGACATCAGAATAACTTGAAATCACATTAAAACACCCTAATTATTATTCATGAGGTGTATGAGGAGACGGAATGTCATTCAAACGCGCGGTTTGCGCGGCACGGCTAAATATGTGTTTTATAGGTGTTTGACACTCTTGAAAAACGTGTGTGGGGTGGTCGATACCAGTCGAACGACCTCGAAATTCCATGAAATCGGACGACTATAAAGGGTGGCTGAATTGTGAAATGGTCAGTCATATGGCACATCAATTGGAGGTGTCGTGTGACCGTGATGGCCGAAAACGTACTCCACGTGTCGTAAATGGCCAAAACATGCGTTTAACGGTCAAATGCATGCCGAACGACATCGGAATGACTTAAAATCACATGAAAACACCCTAATTATTATTTTTGAGGTTTAAGAGGAGACGACACATCATTCAGGCGTGCGGTTTGCATGACACGGCTAAATATGTGTTTTTTAGGTGTTTGCGCGCTTGAAAAACGTGTGTGGGGTGGTCGAAACCGGCCGAACGACCTCGGAATACCATGAAATCAGATGAAAACAAAGATTGGGTTGATTTGGAAATGGTCATCTAGACGGCACATCAATCGGTGGTGTCGTGTGACCGTGGTGGCTGAAAGCGCACTCTACGTGTCGTAAATGGAAAAAACATGCGTTTAATGGTCAAATGCATGCCGAATGACATTAGAATGACTTTAAATCATATGAAAACACCCTAATTATTATTCTTGAGGTGTACGAGGAGACGGCACGTCATTCGGACGTGCGGTTTGCGGGGCACGGCTGAATATGTGTTTTTTAGGTGTTTGGCGCGCTTGAAAAACGTGTGTGGGGTGGTCGAAACCGGCCAAACAATCTCGGAATACCATGAAATCAGACGAAAACAAATAGTGAGTGAATTCTGAAATGGTTGGCCAGATGGAACATCAATCAGAGGTGTCGTGTGACCGCGGTGGCCGAAAATGCACTTCGTGTGTCGTAAATGGCCCAAACATGCGTTTAACGGTCAAATGCAAGCTGAACATCATCGGAATAACTTTAAATCACACGAAAACACCATAATTATTATTCATGAGGTGTATGAGGAGACAGAACGTCATTCGGACGCGCGGTTTGCGCGGCACGGCTGAATATGTGTTTTTTAGGTGTTTGGCATGCTTGAAAAACATGCGTGGGGTGGTCGATACTGGCCGAATGACCTCGGAATTCCATGAAATCGGACGACAACAAAGGGTGGATGAATTGTGAAATGGTCGGTCAGACGGCACATCAATTGGAGGTGTCGTGTGACCGCGGTGGCTGAAAACGCACTCCACATGTCGTAAATGGCCAAAACATGCATTTAACGGTCAAATGCATGCCGAACAATCACAGAATGGCTTGAAATCACATGAAAACACCCTAATTATTATTCGTGAGGTGTAATAGGAGACGACATGTCATTCAGACGCACGGTTTGCACGACACGGCTAAATATGTGTTTTTTAGGTGTTTAACGCGCTTGAAAAACATGCGTGGGGTGGTTGAAATCGGCTGAACGACCTCGGAATAACATAAAATCATATTAAAACAAAGAGTGGGTGAATTTTGAAATGGTCGGCCAGATGGAACGTCAATCGGAGGTGTCGTGTGACCGTGGTGGCCGAAAACGCACTCCGCGTGTCGTAAATGGCCAAAACATGCATTTAACGGTCAAATGCATGTCGAACGACATCGGAATGACTTTAAATCACACAAAAATACCCTAATTATTATTCTTGGTGTGTACAAGGAGACGTCATGTCATTCGGATGCGCGGTTTGCACGGCACGACTGAATATGTGTTGTTTAGGTGTTTGGCACGCTTGAAAAACGTGCATGGGGTGGTCGATACTGGCCGAAAGACCTCGGAATGTCATGAAATTGGAATAAAACAAAGGGTGAATGAATTGTGAAATGGTCAGCCAGACGACATGTCAATTGGAGGTGTCGTGTGACCGCGGTGGCTGAAAACGCACTCTGCGTGTCATAAATGGCCAAAACATGCATTTAACGGTCAAATGTATGTCAAACACATTCGGATTGTGTTGATACTTTAAGAAAACAATCCATGGGTCATCTGTGACATGTAAGAATCAACAACGCCTCAATCCGAGGTGCGGTGTGGCCGACACCACTCAAAGTGTCTCCCTTTTATATAAAATGGACATCATTTTAAGTGAAAACAACAACTGACATACGGAAAACCGAACAAACGCATTTGTATTCTGTTGAAACTGTAGGACAATGATCCATGGGTCATATGTGACGTGTAAAAGTCAACCCCGCCTCAATCCAAAATTCGGTGTGGCCGACACCACTCAAAGTGTTTCTCTTTTGTTTAAAATGAACATCATTTCAAGTGAAAACAAAAATTGACATACGGAAAGCCGACCAAATGCATTCGGATTCTGTTTAAAATTTAGGACAACGGTTCATGGGTCATATGTGACATGTACGAGTCAACCCTGCCTCAATTAGAGGCGCGGTGTGGCCAATACAACTCAAAATGTCTCTCTTTTGTTTAAAATGGACATCATTTTAAGTGAAAACAACAACTGACATACGGAAAACAGACCAAACACATTCGGATTCTATTGAAACATCAGTACAATGATCCATGGGTCATATGTGATGTGGAAAAGTTAAACTTGTCTCAATCTGAGGGCCAGTGTGGCTGGCACCACTCAAACTGTCTCACTTTTATTTGAAATGGACAAGATTTTAAGTGAAAACAACAACTGGCATACGGAAAATCCACCAAACATATTTGTATTGTGTTGATACTTTAGCACAACGATCCATGGGTTGTATGTGATGTGCACTAGTCAACCCCACCTCAATTTGAGGCGCGGTGTGGCCAACACCACTCAAAGTGTCTCGCCTTTATTTGAAATGGAAAACATTTTAAGTGAAAACAACAACTGACATACGGAAAACCAACCAAACACATTCAGATTCTATTGATAATTTATGAAAACAATCCATGAGTCATCTATGACGTGTACAAGTCAACTCTGCCTCAATCCTAGGCATGGTGTGACCGACATCACTCTAAGTGTATGTCTTTTGTTTAAAATGGACATCATTTTAAGTAAAAACAACTGGTATACGGAAACCCGAACAAACGTATTCTGATTCTCTTGATACTTTATTTTGGGTTTATTAGCTTCTAATTTCTGAATTCAATCATGTATGTGTTATAGAAAATGAAATTTTGTATGTATTCTGAATTCTGTATAACCCACCCCCCTAGACACTCCCACCCCCGTGGACAGCCCCTCACCCCTGGACACCCCCACCTCCTAGGACACCCCCAACCCCTTGTATGTTATATTATATATGTGTTATATATAATTCAGAATTCTATATGCAACATAATTACTTTTGTATGTTTTATTGATTCAGAATTCAGAATTCATTACATAATTCATTCTGCATGTATTCAATTGAGAATTCAATTATGAATTCTGTATTTCATAGGGTAATTGGGTTTATATACATGATTATAATTGTGGTACATTCCATGGTTATAATAGTATCCTGTTTTTATGTGCTTTGGTGTGCTATAGTAGGTGTTTTTGATGTTGTTAAGAGTGTATGCAGGTGTGTAGTTGAGTGTGCAGTGGAGGAGATTTTAGGTGGTTGGGCTGTGAAATTCTGGTAATACACTATAGAAACGGTTTACTAAAACCGTTGGTATAGTGCTGTAGATATTTTTACTAATGGTTTTAGTAAACCATTGATAAAACATGGAAATACTCCTATATACCAACGGTTATTTAAACCGTTGGTAAAATAGGATTACACTGCCAATGTTGCCAATGGTTTGTAAAACTGTTGGCAATACTCCAATTACACTGTCTTTCCCAACGGTTATACAAAAACCGTTGGTAATGGGCTACTGCCACGCCTTACTTGCCAACGGTTTTCCAAACTGTTGGTATATAGTAGACCAACGGTTTGGAAGCCTTAACCAACGGTTTGAAACCGTTGGTAAAGGCTTAATTTTCAGTAGTGGTAGGCTAGGTTTTAGCCCACCAAAGAAATGGTCAACCTTGCATTTGGGGGTAACGACAAAACCAGAGGTGTATCGTGCATGTCTAGTGAAGTTTTCCTCATACACCCCAACAGATTCTTCGTCCTTTTTCTTGGGTTCAAGGAAATATATTTCCATCTTAAGATGGAGGGTACGGGGAAAATATTTATCAAAAAACATTTTATATAAATTCTTATATCTCATCACCTCAATATCTTCCTCAAGCTTCATATTTTTTATTAATGTCCACCATTGATCAGCTTCACCCTCCATATGATTAGCAGCCAGAAGAAACTTCTCTTGTTCGGAACATTGAAGGATGGAGAAGATATTATCAAAGGAGTTGATCCATTGTTTAGTGATTGATGGATCAGATGATCCATTGAAAGTAAGAGGTCTTTGTCTCATGAAGCTCTTGATTGTGACTTGTTCTTTCTTAGGGGGGTTGGACATTCCTCTTGACCCAAGTTTTTATTCAAAACTTGATTTAACTAAGAGAATATCATGACAAAGTTTATGATTCCCACTCCCATCAGATTAGGCATCTCATTAGAGCAGTTATCACATTAATATTCACATCAGTTTTTAACCTGATTCCTCTTATTATTGGTCATTTTCTAAAATAAAAGGAAAATTAGGGGTAATTATTTTAAATTATTAAACATAAAAGGGATAAATTATAAAATACATTTATATCCTTAACTTATGAGTTTCTAGGCTTCGAACTAAGTTATCCATGATTTACTTCCTAACGTATATTCTTATGGCATTTTTACCCTTAATAATGGGATGTACTAAGCTTATGAATTTACCAAAGCATATCCCTTGGGAGTGTTGAACCAAGGGTACAGCAAGGCTCGTGTCGTGTACTATTTCTCATTTGAGTTTAGCTCAAAGAGGTGTTTTTGGTTTTTACCCCTAGATACATTTGTGCCAGAGCCACCTCTACTTGTTCGTATCCAGATAGGGATGTATTTTCTTGATAAATCACTTACTCTATACTCACCAAAATTTAGGTATTCTTTTTTAATACTTAGTTTATCCCTAAGGCTTTCACTAAAGTTTTCTAATCCTAATACCAAAAATAACTAAACCTATCCTCTGATACCAACTATAATGACCTTGCTCTTTATTTCACACTTAAACATGAATTATTACATAAACTTGCACTTAATATAACCCAAAAGATCGAGAGTTCGAGTGTCTTTGGGGATTAGGAACATTAAATAACAACTTAAAACATGAAATACACATCTTTATTGAAAACTTCTTTTACATGACCACAACATTCTTTCATACTTAGCGTTGCATGGGGTAACCTGAGGACATACATAAAAAGGGTGATCTATAAAGCCCAGTAAGGGGGTAGACAAGGTATAAAATGAAGAATAAAATACATGTTAGGAAGTATTCATATCAATGGAGAATAAGAGAAACATTAACATAAAGGCATGATATAGCATGATTATCATAACATGAAAATGTGGCAATAACTTAAAACACTACATCATTAACATAAAGGAATTAGGTAAACCTCTATCCCAACATGGTGGACAAAATTCCTAAAAAGGAATCAGGTAAACCCCTATCCCAACATGATGTATCATGATACTAAACATTATCCAAGGCATTGGAGCACTATCAGGGTGCACCCTTGATAATCATTTCAATCTCATGCTTAAGTGTGTCACATAGATCATATAACATGGATTCATTAAACATCATCATGTATTCCATGATCAAGTAATGTGGAATTCATACATTTAAGTCCTCAATAAACAATTATATTTTCATAAAGGTGAATACCCTTGATAGAGGAATGTGTATGGAATTCACTACATGGTGATTTTGGCATGGAAAATTGCGGTGCAATTTCGGCAGTATAAATCAAATGTATAGTAAGGAGGTATGGAATAACATATCCAAAATCGAGCAAATAGAAATTAAAAGTCATGACATAAAAGAGGTGCTTGAAGAAAAAGGAGAGAGGGAGATCTGATACTTGGATGTGTGATCCCAAAGTCTTGGGAGAGGCTTCTTGGGAGCTTGGGGTGCATTGGGAGGACTCTAGGGAGTAGGGGAATAGGTTGGTCGATCTTCAAAGAGCTTGAGTGAAGAGGAATGGGTGCTTGGGTGGGTTTATATTGGAAAGGTGAGGGAATTCTTTATTATTTTGGTTTTGAACCCTAGACACTAAAATATTTAAAACCACAAACCATCCCATGGTTTTTTGCCCATGGTTTCTAGAAAAGGAGATTGGTATACATTATTTTAAAAGTATAATGGACAAAGATATCAAAATATTTCCCTTTATTATTTGGAGGTGAGTCACACTTTCAAGAAAATGATTTTTAAATCTTAAAATATTTTATTTGTCTTAGAGGATTCACTAAGGATTTATAAAATAAATAAAATAAACCTAAAATTATATTATTTTAAAGGAAAACATATATTTGGATGAATATAAACTTTATATTATTTTATTACATCACTATTGGGTCATTATGATGTCATAAAACACATTATATATTTATACGGTATTCAATTTTTATCCAAAAATTTGACTATCTCAGAAAATTATGAAAAATTCACTGTTAGATAATTTCGATGTCCTAATTCCAAAAATAATATTCATTTTATCTAAATAATTTTCTAAATATGTGAATTTTTACTTTTAAAATAAAAACCGGCATTTATTGAAAATTGACGGGTTTTGATAAAAATAGTTTTCAAACCTTAATAAAAATTACAGTTGACTTCATAAAAATTATACAATCATTTATATTTAATAAAATTAATTTAATAATAATATTTTATTAAAATATTATTTAATTAAAAAATCCATCAATTCATCAAAATAGATTTCTTAAACAAATTTGAATATTAACCAAAAAAATACTATTTGTGCTTTAAAAATCATTTATAAAGTAACAATAATTGAATGAAAGTATATTCATTATTTTATACAAAAATAATGCACATAATCATAATGTTGTGGTCTTGTTACGTATCTCTTTATTACACCATCATACACCCTAAGAGTAAGGTGTGCAGTTGTGGGGCTTTCATGGGGTCGTTGGGTGAACATGGTTTGGGTCGTGATCTCAATGAGCTTGACTTCTCCCGTAAATGGTTTTGTTCATGCTTAAGTTGTTGGATCTCAGCTTGGGATTGGTCTCGGGAAAAGCCCAGAAATGTTATCTCCCTCGGATGCTATGATAAATGGGCTACATAGGGTACGATTCTACTAGTTGAGGTCATCACTTCCTTTGTTTGTGTCAAAAGGATTTGTTAAAACCCTATATTTATACTAGTCATGTGATCACTATTCAACAACTATGTTATCAATGGTAAGGATACTTAACAGTCATTTAAATCCAATTGGATATAATAAAACAAAAGGAGTGAATGTGTTTTCTATATCCATGAGACATTTAATTAAAAGAAAGGAAATTTTATTCATAATAGTTTGGTTCGTTATAGGTTATACAGGAGATCTCACTAGGGTAGCCGGATGGAGATTTGAGATACCTGTTCGAGGAGGAACCTAAGTTTTATAGTGGTGCCTCCCTTGTATTTTTGTTTTAGGTTACTTTTGTATTTGATCGAGCCGGTGGGTGACCATGTGTGTGCGTGCATGCGTGTACACGCTGAGTATGGGTATCATTCTGTTATAATATGTTGATATTGTATGTTGTTGATGGTTGGTTATTCGTTGTAAATCGTCATGCTTACTCTAATGTTTATTTTGATTTAGTTATTTACATGTTATTGTATGCGATGATATTGTGAGTATAGTCTCCCCATGTTTGGTTATAAACTCTCGCCACTAGTTGGCACCATTTGGCGTATGAGGAGGCACATTTGAGGTCTTATGGTGCTTCAGTTAGGGTGTTGTTCGGGCGATTTCAACTAGAGCGTTACAAGTAGCATGTGATGTTATGAATGAAAATGCTAATCCAGAACTGGTGTCTATTATCGAATGACTATTATGATTTAATGATGAGGATTTGAAAATGGTGTGCTTCATTTTCCTTATGAGACAACTTCTGATTGACATGGAATTAAATCATTCCACTTTCACTTGTTTTTTCTCATAAGAGTTCTTTTTTTAATTGAAGGTTAAATAATATCCCTTGAAATTGATGACATCTAAAGGTGAATGTCCCAATCCCCATATAAATTCATCATTTATCACTCAGTCATTTATGGTGTATTATTAACCCGATGATTGAATGCTCAACAAATTATTGTGTTGTGTATGCCCTAAAACTTATATAAATTATGCTGCCCTTTATTGTTATGCACAACTCATGAAAATTATTCATGAAGTGAAATTACTAAGCTTGTAATATGAACAATCTCTCCCTTCTATTTCGTAATTTCACAACAATTTATTATATTTTTTAAAAAAATATACTAGGGTGCACTGAAAAACCGCAAAAACATAAAACTAACCCAACCCAAAATCATAAAGCTAATCCAACCTAATCTGATTCAACCGTAAAATCACCTTAGATAACGTGAGCCAGTTTTTTCCCTTTAAGTCGGGTTAGGTATAGTGGTGGGGTTATTAATTTTTTTAGTTAGGAGTCAAACCTATCAACCCTAAGTACAAAAGTATTATTTATATTCTATTTATTAGTTGTAGCCCGCAGGGCGTGACTCAATGGTAACGACCCTGTGGAGTGTCGGGGAGGTCTCGAGTCTGATTCTCCCTGATTGTTAGTAATTTATTAACCATTTATTATAAAATTTAATCAGATACAACTAATTTTGGACATTAAATATTTTCTTATGATGAATCTTCAGAGTTAAAGATAAAATTCTTAAAAACGGTTACTTTTATAGTATGATGTTTGAAATAATTATTGTGATTTAAATATTATTTATTTATAAGGATTGAAAATTTTATGTATTTTTATACATTATTACAAATTCAAACAAACTTACCCTTTAAACTTCCACACCCATGTTGAGTAATTGTTGGAGGTGTGAAATGTGGTTTATTTATTTATTTCCTACTTAAGAATAGTTAAGTGAGATTTATCTTTAAATCGAACAGATCCACTCATTTGAACATCATTAAATATATACACATGATATTAATCATTCATTAATCGAGCTAGTCAGGCAAGGTTCCATCGATGCCGAACTTAGTTAGGATCAGATGAGACTGGTCAAACCCAAAACTACAATCCTGACTCGGCCTAGTTCACTATACATCTAGACAAAAACAAAGGAATGCCAACGAGGCGAGGCGGGGGTGGATCATGGTTGCCCCACCGTGCTTTGCATGAAGTGTGCCTTGCCTTGCGTTCGATGTAAATTTGTGTGTTGCCCCTGTGCCCTGCGGATCACTATGGGTCATCGCGGGCACGGTGAATTCTAAAAACTGTTTAATTTTTTTTAAAAATGATTTTAAAAAAAAACATATGTATACTTTTAGGGATAAATATTCTCAACATCAATAGTTTTCAACAAAATATGATTTTAAATAAATATAAATTAAAAATATGCATTAAATACAAAAAAAAAATAGTTTGATTGAATTACAATTTTTTTATCAATATAATTTATTATTAAATTATATTAATGATCACAAATAATATATAAATTATCAATAAATTATAAAAATAAATATTTTATTTTATTTTTTCAATCAAATATTATTCCATCATAAAAAAGAGGGAATGACATGGAGGGACCAAAAGTCCCCCCTAATACCATTCAAGGACCCTAAGATCATCACGAAGTGATATGATATTTGAATGGTATTAGGGGGGATTTTTTTGCCCAGTAATGTAACTCCACACAAAAAATAAAAAAAAATAAAAAAATAAAAAAAATAAAAAAATAAAAAAATTGAAATTGAAAACTGGCCCGGCACCTTATCCCAAGGACCCTTCGGCCCCACTGTGCGGCCGCAAGGAAGCGATTCAAAATATTGGACCGTTGCAAGAAGACGACATCTCATGTTTCCTCATTCCCCAGTACCCCGCCTTCTTGCCGCTGCCGTCCGTCTCATCGGGTTCTCCATCTCCAAGTAAAATCACAGAGGTTTCGATTCTCGGTAATGGCGGCAGAGGAAGATGCGCTGCAGAGCCCGCAAACCCTAAAGCGCATGACGCCGAAGCAGACGCAGAGGGAGGGGATGTTCAGCCCTAGATTCCGGTCGTTGGCCACCATGGCCGGTTGGGACGAGGAGGCCATCATCATGGCTACTCTCGTCGTCGAGGACACGCCGGATCAAGAACACCATAAGCACAAGAAACGCTCTCACATCCCCTCAAAGTCTCCGCCCCTCTTGATTTCCAGATCGTAGGTTCCCCTTCCTGAAACCGACCCCTCGGTTCTTTGATTCGCGTTTCTGGAGCTCGATTGACCGACCTTTTTGAGTTTCAGAAAACGTAGGGCTCACAGAAGTCCCGCCCCGACCCCGATCCCAACACCGACCCCGATCCCTTTGCTTAACCTAGAGGAAGAAGAAAAGCAACAGCAGAAAACCGTCCAAGAAGGTATTCGTTCTATATCCGTCATACGCGTCTTCCCTATTATCCAGATTCGTTTGATCTGATCTCCATTCCCAACGCCGTCAATTCCTGTTTCATCATATAAATAGTTAGATAGAAGAATGGCTACACAGATTTCCCCCTTTTTACTTTCCATTTAGGTCGTGAGGTGAAAATCGATGCAGATGAAGGGAAGCGAAAGGGGAATGAATTGCCGGCACATGAAACCGGCGTCTCTGGTTCCGATTCGGTTCTCCCATGCCTGGATCGGCTCCGGGAAGAGCTTTCCTGTGCAGTAAGAATCCTCTATTGTTCTTTCTTCTGTCACCAAACTTTACTTCGATGTGAGAACCAATATGGATTGAAATTGTAGTAGGTGATAACGATGGAATTGAATTGTTTTTGTTTTGGGTCGCATCCAACCCACTTGACAGATCTGTTTAGAGATTTGCTTTGAGCCCAGCACCACTTCTTGTGGCCACAGGCGAGTTCCACACTCTCTTAACAACAACCTCTAAAATCAGGGGAGAAGATGGGTTGTTTTTTGTTGTCTTTGATTCCCTTCCCTCTTTTTGAGCCCGGTTTTCATCTGCAGTTTTTGTAAGAAATGCTTGAAATCTGCTGCTGAGAAATGTGGGAAGAGATGCCCCAAATGCAGGCAGCTAGTCAGGTGCACAATGCCTACATCTTCAATTATCCAAATCATTATACTATTAGGATCTAATCCAGGATCATTGCTTGTAGCAATGGGCGATCGTGTAACGTGAACACGGTTCTTTGGAACACGATCCAGCTGCTGTTCGCAGACGAAGTAAGAGAAAGGCAGGCAGCCATGGCCGCTTGTGACCTCAAATCCAAGCGCCGGTCGCCTCCAAGTGCGAGGCGCAGCACGAGGTTTTCTTCGAGCAGTAGAGGGGATGCCAGCTGGGTTCATACACGAAGAAGAGGTGTGGTGGTGGTGCCTAGCCAAGATGGGGATGCTGCCTTGGCTCTGAGGCTGCAGAGGGAAGAGTTCATGGGGGCTTTTAGGGATGGTCCTGCAGCTGAGTTCAGCAGCAACCGCAGCGGCAACAGTTCTAATGAGTTGGCCCGAGCCAATCTGAGAGCCTTGGCCTCTAGAGCCTACAGACTCCGGGCGAGTCGAGGCCGAGCCATCTAGACACTTAAAAGACTATTGTGGTCATCATTTAATCTCTGTTCAATTTCTGTTACCATTTTCCAGGCCTGCAGACTCCGGGCAAGTCGAGGCCGAGCCATAAGACTATTGTGGTCATCATCTAATCTTTGTTCAATTTCTGTCACCATTTTTGGGGCCCTGAAATCTGAACTTTTGCTGTGGAAATTTCAGATTTTCATTTTCTCAGAAAAAAAATTTGTTGATGATCTCAATGTTGCAGCCCCCCCCCCCAAGGAAAGAAATGGGATAAGCTTTTTAGAAAAAACATTGAAATATTGCCAAGTTATAAGTCTCAAATAGAATTTTGTATTTATTTATTTTAGGCCCCAAGAAAAGGGGAAACAATTACCATTTATTGTATATTTTTATTGTTTAGAGAGTCTAAATTATAATTTTTTTGTTTTGACTGTTTGTTAACAAAATAGCGAAAGAGAAGACTCGTGATGTAGAAGATTTTTGAATTAGTTGACTGGAGGTTTGACTGTTGAATACAGTTGAATGGAAGAATATATAACAAATCATGTTGTGGTTGATTTCCCAAATGTTTTGGTTTGCGCATACAACTGGAATTTGAATTGCAACTAGTAAAAAAAATCGATCACACTATTTTTGAAAGTGCAATGTTTGGTTTGGCTTAGATAAATGCATTTTATCAAACCGTGGTTAGGGTTAAATGTTTATAGAAGTGATGACGATTGTGACCCTTAATAAAATGAGGAATACAAGGAAACCATGTTTGTAATGATTCAAAATTTTATCAATGGAAATTCTCTTTTTATAATTATGTCATATGGTATAAATACATAAGAGAATACAATACAAGCTTTATAAATGATTAATAAATGAAATAAGAAGCATTTTTAGAAGTTAAGGAACCTATATCGATGAAATAGTAACTTGACATTTGGAATAGTAATGTGACCCGTATAAGTAAAGAAATATTTTAAAAATTATTAATTAAGTATTGATATTTTTGTAAGTCATAAATATTTAATTACAATTTTTTTGATTAATTTAACAATTTTAAAAAAAATATTTTCATAAAATATGTTCATAAATTGATATTTTGATGTCTTATGATCATGAGATAATTTTACGAGACCTTAATTTTTCAAAGTGTTAGAAAAACAATTTTAATTTTAAAATTTGTATTTTTCAAATAAATGACGATTTTAATTAAAAATTATCTCATATTTAGAAAAATATTTTTATAAAAACAGTTCATTTTTGAATTCTACACGTCGAAAAATGGTTAGAGTGAATTTTTGAGATTTTTCTAAAATATATGAATTTTTTGCGAACAGTGAAATATAGTAACTTACAGAATAAGTAAATAAATAATTTTTTAAGTCATGCTTGAGTCATGAATGATGTAAGTGACCATTAGTTCGAATTCACATGCACTCCTCCAATGGCCCGAAGGCCTTCATTTTTTATTGTTTTTGATAATCCACCTTTCAAGGGGTGAGGTTTACAAGGCCCGTAGTATTACATGACCCGTAGGCCTTAGAGGAATTCATTGCCCGTAAGTTTCAAACATTACATACAACTCAGACTAACTACTTGGAACTGCTCCTCCCCAACATCTTCATCGTGAAATCAGCTCTCCACATTCGCATGACTGTTCGGCTAGGTTTTCCCGTGCATGCACAACTTGTCTCGATTGCAGGTGTCATGCTCTCTCATTCTTGCAATCCGTTTAGCTTCTGCTATGGTGAAAACTCATTGCTCATCCTTCTTCTGGAGCTTGTTCATTGTAGGTTGTCTGGTTTGCACCTGCACTTAAGGTGGCTCGAAGGCCTTGAGGTGGCCCGAAAGTCTTACTAACCCGAAGACCTGGGTGGCCCGAAGGCCTTAAAGGACTCGGGGACCCAATCGGTGGCCCAAAGGCCCAAACGGGGGAATTGTCCCAGCTGCTACAGTGTCAAACAGTACCTGCTACAGCCTGCTACAGTCCCGCTACAGTCTGCTACAACACTGCTACAATACCCCCCCCAGAAAATATGCATCCGCTTGGATTTGATCCCGGGTCGCCTCGATGCACTTAAGGAGTCCTCATCAACCGAGCTGAGGCTCATGTGCGAATTCACATGCACTAAATACTGTATTTAGTCTAAAAAATCAACATTATTGCTTGTGTTGAGCAAAATAATAAAATAATGATTAAAATATTCAAAAAACACTCTCCTCCTCAACTATAAATACCACCCTCACCACCTCTTCTCATCACACCTCTCAATCCTTTAGCTTTGTCCATATTCTATTCAAATCTCCTTCCAAGCCCCTTCCCCATGCCCAAAAGCTTTTGCTCTTAATAAAAGATCAAAACCAATCCCCTAAAGAGGTTCTTAAGAATAAAGAATGAAGAGGTAAAACCCTCTTCTGTTTTCTTTCAATTTCTTTTCAAGTTCATTTCATTTCTTTTTCTATCCTCACCTCCCCTCACCCAAATGACATGAAAATTCTAGTATCTTACATATACTGAAATGTTATCATGTTTATGGAATAATTCTTCATCAAAGCGCTTCTCCTCTCTCTTTTACTTTAAGAATGAAAACATCGTCTGTGAAGTTCTAATTTACCACCTTCGTGGACGATGTGCTTTCATATTTTAATTCCATCTTCAAGGATGGTCATGAAACCATTTTTATGGTTGAAGCAGATTATAATACATGTATTATATCTTATATAATGTTCTGGAATCATTTTGTACACATGATATTAATTTATAAAACAAAATGAGTTCATTGTGATCAAAAAATGCTAAATTAATCTAAATGATTATCATTAATGATTTATCTAATGAATCATCCTCACTTTTGGAAACAAAATGTATTTTAATATTCTATAAGTTCATTAATAACATATAAGTTCAGTTCTGGATAACAAACCTCATTCTATATGATTTTTCATACACATATACAAGTAAAACGATCATGAAATCCAAGGAAATCAACGCTGATGAAATTGAGTATCTTAACCCATCAAAAAGGCCATAAATGAACTTAATAAAGTTATAATAAAACAAATACATGTATAAGTGGTTATGGAATTATTAATTAATGAATCTAATTTGATTATTCAGGACATTAAGATCAAGTGCAGAATCGTTTCAAGAGATTCTGCCCGAACCTCCATTATTCCTTCGGGTTACTCTTTATCTCTTTTTACCCAAATGAAATTATCTTTTATTTTTATGTACATCTTCTAAATTCTGTTTATATGTTTCAAACTAATGTATCAAGATCTATTCACCCTTCTTTTCAGGGATATACATGTTTTTAAAAGGATCCCTGCTCAATTATCCTCAATAAGCAAACCCGATTTAAGGGAACTTCCCAAATTCTTACCCATTTTCAAGTGTTCTCCATAATATGTTCTAAGACACCATTATTTTTATAAAATCACTCATTTTATCATGAAAACTACCTTGGTTCAATTCTGGTTTTATACAAAAAATTATGCCATTTCCATTTTAAAGAATCTTGAAAGTTTTCCCTTAAACCATACTAAAATGGTTCATTTCAAAAGTTTCTTAAACACTCTTTTCACTTCAGTTTGACATCACTTATCATGATATATGCCTATATTCCTTTATGAATTTCTATGTATGATTTAATTCCTTTCTTTCATGGACACTTTTACGATACACCCATTTGTTATGCTTTTGACATGATTATGATACCCAATTCTTTCTATGGGTAACCCTTATGTTTATGTTTGATTACTTATGTATGATTCTTTATTTGGAAAGCATATTTATGAACATGATATGATGGGTGCACCCATATAACACTCCAATGCATTGGGTAAAGTGTAGCTCATGAGACATTATGTGCAATGGTCTTGGTGGTAGCCTTGACTCGTGCTCCTCTATGTGTAACGAGCTTTGACTCGTGCTCCTCTATGTGTAACGAGCCTCGACTCGTGCTAAAGTCATGATTTATGTTGCTGGAAAATTACTACGAATCCATGATTATATGATCCAATGTTATGATGCCTTATGTTTAATCATGTTTCATGCCTTTATATATTATTATGTTATGTCTTCTAACCCATGGGCTAAGATTTATTTTAATTTTTATTCCCTTACTGGTCTTTTTAGCACATCTTTTTGTTCATGTTATCCCCAGGTTATCCTATACAGATGTAAGGGATCAAAGGAAGTTAGGATCTCTTAACGGATGATAAATAAAGAAATGTTTTATGAAGTCCCATGTTTTCAGCTTTATGTTCCTAGTCTTCCAAGACACTAGACTTTACGATCATTGGCTTGTAATTTGATGTTTAATTATGCTTAAAATCATATAATGGTGTGTGTAAAAGGCTAGGGTCATTATAGTTGGTATTAGAGGAAAAGTTTAGTTATTTTTGGAGAATAAGAATATAGAACTTTTGTAAGAACCATATGGATAAGACTAAGTATGAGAAAACATCCCTAAATTTTGGTTATTATAGAGTAAGTGGTTTATCAAGCAAATATGTCCCTGTCTGGATACTACAAGTGGTCGTGGCTATAATACAGATGTACATAGGAGTGAAAACTCTAACAAGGTGTTCTGGACCTGACTCGGGGGTAACTTGGTACACGACAATGGGCATTACTGCACACCTGGCTTGATACTCCTGGGGGATATACTTTGGTAAATTCATAAGCTCATTACGAACTATTATTAAGGAAACACAGAAATGTCCATACGAATATATGTTAGGAAACAGATCATGTATAACCTAGATTTAAACCTAGGGAATCACAAGTTAAGATATACTTTTCCTTTAAGAGTTTATCCTTTTATGTTTAAAGTTTCTTTTTTATGCTTATTAGCTAAGTATTCAAGCCCCCAATTGCACTTTATTTTTCTTAGTTAATAGAGGGAAATAGAAGAACACATTCCAACAATCAATGTGATAGACAATGTGATTATTTTCCTAATAATATTCCAAATATGATGGAAACGGGTGCTCAAAACTTCATGACAGTACTTGCTCAACTGGCTCAAGTTATGAATAATAACTTGAATCGTGTGGAACACCCTCCTTATCCAAGGAAAGGTCAAGTTGCCATCAAATCCTTCATGCGGAAAAGGCCTCCCATATTTAGTGGATCTTCTGATCATCTCTTCGTGGAACAGTGGATTACCTCTATTGAAAAGATATTCTCTGTCCTCCAGTGCTCAAAAGAAGAGAAAGTTGTGCTGACAGTCTATTGTTTTGATGGGGAAGCTGATCAGTGGTGGACACTAATAAAAAATACAAAGTCCAAGGAGGAAATTGTTTCCATGGATTGGGAGGACTTTAATAAAATGTTTTTCGATAAATATTTTCCCCAAACCCTCCATCTGAAGATGGAAAGAGAGTTCCTCAGACTTAAGCAGAAGGAAGATGAGTCTATTGGGGTGTATGAATCACAATTTATAAGGCTTACAAGATATGCCTCCTACTTTTTCATGAACACTGAAATCAAGGTGGATCACTACTTTAGTGGACTAAAACTGAGTCTACAAAAATCATTGGTGATTTAAGAATTCGATAGTTATGAGGATATTTTCCATTGTGCCCTCATGGTTGAAATAGAGATCAGAGACTCTCAATGTTCTCGTGGGCCTAGTGAAAAAAAGTGGAAAATGGAGTCTAATATGGGTGGATCTGCAAATAAATCCCATTATGGAAAGAATACTGAATATCCTATGTGTCAAAATTGTGCGAAGAATCATCCTAGGAACTGTTTAAAGGGATCCGAGAAATGCTTCAAATGTGGTAGAATGGGGCATCTGACCAAGAACTGCCCAAAGGATATGAAGAATTACACTAATGTGGAAGAAGAAAGGAAGGTTCAGATTAATACTCAGCCTGTAGTGCAGTGTTTCAACTGCAAGGAACATGAGAATTTTTCAAACCAATGCCCTAAGCCCAAGGTTTTTGGATGAAATAAACAACAACCTCCGTGGAAACAAGGAAGGGCTTATGCTACCACTACTATTAATGTGGATCCAGACAATGATGTGGTGACAGGTACACTGATTATTCATTCAAGAATAGAAAACATACTATTTGATTTATATTCTATGAATTCTTTCATATCTTTTAAGTTTAGTAGAACTATTCAAACACCACCTCAAAAATTAGATATTGAGTTATCTGTGAGAACAACTAATGGGGTAATTATTGCATCTAAAGTACATAAATCCTCCCCAATTAATGTTTGTGGATTGAACCTCCCAAAAAATATTTTCTTACTTCCTTTAATGGAGTTTGATGCTATTTTGGGCATGGATTGACTATCTTTATACAAACCCAACATCAACTGTCGGGAAAGGGAGACCACTCTTCACATCCTGAAGCATCCTCCAATTATTTATAAGTGTAAGGAGGAAGATGAATCTCCTTTAGAATAATCATCTCAAGTGTGGATATTACTACCTTATGAGCAAGAATATCTTGCTCAAATGATTGATACAAAGGATATGATCATGCTCGAAGACATTCCCAACGTGAGAGATTACACTGATGTATTCCCTGAGGAATTGCATGGTCTTCCTCCTGAATGAGAAGTTGAGTTCTCAATTGAACTTATTCATGAATCTCTGCCTATATCAAAGACACCTTATAGAATGGACACCATTGAGCTAGACGAATTTAATAAGCAGTTACAGGAGAATCTGGTCAAGGGTTTTATACACCTGAGTTCTTCACTATGGGGTGCATAAGTCCTCTTCGTTAAGAAGAAGGATGGATCAATGCGCCTCTAAATTTATTATCATGAGCTCAATAAAATAATGATAAAGAACAAGTATCCCCTTCCACGGATAGATGAATTTTTATATCATTTATGTGGGGAAAGTTATTTCTCTAAGGTGGAACTTCGGTCGGGATATTACCAATTATAGATGAGGAAGGAAGATATTCCCAAGCCTACCTTTTGAATGAGGTATGGACACTATGAGTTCATAATTATGTCATTCAGACTCACTAATGATCCATCAATTTTCATGGATTTAATGAATAGAGTCTTTAGAGATTACCTTGAAAAATTTTGTGGTAGTCTTTATTGATGATATTTTTATACACTTCAAGAGAAAAGAGGAACATGAGGAGCATTTGAATACAATCTTGAAGAATTTGAGAAGGGATAAAATATATGTGAAGTATAGTAAATGTGAGTTATGGATGGAGGAAGTATCATTCTTGGGGAATGATATCACCATCAAAGAAATATCTGTGGACCCTTCCAAGACAAAGGCAATTGAAGAGTGGACCAAACCAACATCTGTAATAGAGATCTGTAACTTTCTTGGTCTAGACGGGTATTACCAATGATTTGTGAAGAACTTATCATGATTTTCAAACCCAATAACCAAGATGACACAAAAGGGAATGAAATTTTTTTGGACTCAAGAATGTGAGGAAAACTTTAAGGAGATCAAAAATAGGATTATCACTGCACCAGTACTCACACTCATAAAAAGTGGAGAACTCTTTTTGGTGTACAATGATGCTTCAAAGAAAGGATTAGGCTGTGTAATGATGAAAAATGATAAAGTTATAGCCTACGTCTCAAGGTAGTTGAGAATTCATGAGCAAAACTATCCTATGCATGATATGGAGTTGGTGGCTGTGATCTTCATGTTGAAAATATAACAGTATTATCTCTATGGGGAGAAGTATGAGACATATAATGATCATAAGAGTCTCAAATATATATTCACATATATTGAGATTAATATGAGCCAGTGAATATGGTTATAAATCATCAAGGATTACAACTTCTCAATCCACCACCATCTTGGTAAAGAAAATAAGGTGGCAGATGCTCTAAGTAGAAAGGATCTTGCATCTTTATCAATGATGATAATTGAGAAGGATCCAATCTTCTTAGAATTAAAAAGGATGGAAATAAAAATAATTAAGGGAGGGACATCATCAATCCTTTATCAAATGATTTCTCAACCGTACCTTATAGAGAAAATAAAGAATTCGCAAACAAATGATGTGGAAATTTAGAAAAGGGTGGAAGCTATTTGAAATGGGAAATCCTCTGTGTTCAAGATTAGTGAGGATAGAGTCGTAAGATTTGGGTCATGACTATGTGTACCATCTAATCCATAGATAAAGAAAGATCTTCTGAACGACACACATAACTCAACCTTATCTATTCACCCAAGGAGCCAAAATATGTATTGAGGTCTCCTGGAGAACTATTGGTGGGACAATATGAAAAAAGAGATCACTGAATATACATCAAAGTGCCTGATATGTTAGCAAGTTAAGGATGAAAGGAAAAATTCTAAAGGGATGATGCAACCATTACCCACACCAACATGAAAATGAGAAAACATCACCATAGACTTTGTCACTAGATTTCCAAAGACATCCAGAGGAAAGAATGCTATATGGGTCATTATGGATTTTCTTATAAAGATAGATCACTTTATTGCAGTTCAAGAGGACTTATCACTAGATCAACTTGCATATATATACATCAAAGAAGTGGTAAGGATGAATGGAGTACCACTAATGATTGTATCTGATTGAGATATGAGATTCACCTCAAAGTTCCGAAAAAGTATCCAACATGTTCTAAGCATTGAGTTGAACTTCAGTATGGCCTATCATCCTCAAACTGATGTCCAATATGAGAAAAATATTCAAACACTAGAAGACATGTTGAGAGAATGTTCTATGGAATTTAAATGAGGATAAGACCAGCATATGCCTCTAGTTGAATTCTTATACAACAATAGTTTCCACTCAAGCATCCGAATGGATCTATATAAAGCCATTTATGGGAAAAGGTGTAGAACACCGACATTCTTGGATGAAGTCAGTGAATGTAAGTTGCTAGGACATAAAATGGTTGAATAAATGGTGGAAAAGGTTAAAACCATTCAGCAACACATCAAGGCATCCCAAAGTCAACAAAATATCTATGAAGACGATCACCAGCGAGACATGGAGTTTATGGTTGGAGATATAGTATTCCTATGAATATCTCCATGGAATAGGTCAGGATATTTATGAAGAAAGGAAAGCTAAATCCTAGGTATATCA
Source organism: Viscum album (assembly GCA_963277665.1). NCBI lineage: Eukaryota > Viridiplantae > Streptophyta > Magnoliopsida > Santalales > Viscaceae > Viscum > Viscum album. Next base: position 267,269,557 of record OY728142.1, on the reverse strand, counting down.
GCCCCTTTGAGATACTTAATCGTTTCAGAATTGTAACGTATCGACTAGCACTTCCACCAACCATGTCTCCAGTACATGATGTATTCTACATATCCCTCTTGAGGAAGTACATACCAGATCCCTCACATGTACTAACTTTAGAGGTGGTACAGTTGGAGAATGATCTTTCTTATAAGAACCAGCCAGTGAAAATCTTGAATCATAGAGATAAAGTTATACGTAACAAGACTACTCACCAGGTCAAAGTACTATGGTGGAACCTTAAGTATGAAGAGGCAACATGAGAACCGGAGGAAGCGATAAAGGAAAAGTACCCACACATTTTTTCACCTTAGTATGTAAAATGAAAATTTGAGGGTGAAATTTCATAAGGGGGGAGAATGTAATGACCCAAAGTTTTATCAATGTAAATTCCCTTCTTATAATTATTTCATATGGTATAAATACATAATAAAACACAATACAAGCTTTATAAATGATTAATGAATGAAATAATAAGTGTTTCTAGATGTTAAGGAACCTATACTGATGAAATAGTAACTTGACCTTTGGAATAGTAATGTGACCCTTATGAATAGTAAATCGGTCAATTGAATAGTAACATCACCAATGAATATATAAATAAAATTTATCCATCTTATAAGTGACAATATGATATAATTATATCATAGTATAAGTAAATAAATATTTTAAAAATTATTAATTAAGTGTTGGTATTTTTCTAAGTCATAAATATTTAATTATAATTTTTCCATTAATTTAATAATTTAAAAGAAAATTTATTTTCATAAAATGTATTCATAAATTGATATTTTTATTCCTTATGATCATGAGATAATTTTATGAGACCTTAATTAATTTTTCAAAGTGTTAGAAAAACGATTTTAATTTTAAAATTTTTATTTTCCAAGTAAATGATGATTTTAATTAAAAATTATATTTCTAATATTTTAAAAATTATTTTCATGAAATGGAGTTTATTTTTTAATTATAAATTTAGAAAATTTGTTAGGGTTAATTTTTGGTATTTTCTAAAATACATGAATTTTTGGTGAATAGTGAAATACAGTAATTTACAGAATAAGTAAATAAATGAATTTTTGAGTCATGATTGATTCATGGATGATGTAAGTGACCATTGGTTATAATTAACATGAAATAAATACTGTATTTAGTCTCAAAAATCAACACTATTTCTTGTATTGAGAAAAATAATAAAATAATGATTAAAATATTCAAAAAACACCCTCCTCCTCCACTATAAATATCACCCCTCACAACCTCTTCTCCTCACACCTCTAAAGCCATTAGACTTTTAAAAATTCTACTAAAATATCCTACCAATCACCTTCCCCACATCTAGGAGATTTTGGTCTTAATAAAAAACCAAAACCAATCCCCTAAAGAGGTTCTCAAGAAGAAGGAATCAAGATGTAAAACCCTCTTCTGTTTTCTTTCAATTTCTTTTCAAGTTCATTTCTTTTATTTTTCTATACTCAACTCCCCTAATATAAATGGAATTAAATATCCATTATATTAAATATAATATAATTCTATCATGTTTATGGAATAATTCTTCATCAAATCTCTTCTCCTCTCTCTTTTACTTTAAGAATGAAAACATTGTCCGTGAGGTGCCGATTTACCACCTTCATGGATGATGTGATTTCATCTTTCAATTCAATCTTCAAGGCTGGTCATGAAACCATTTTTGAGGTTGAAATAGATTATAATATATTTATTATATCTTATTTAATGTTCTGGAATCATTTTATACACATGATATTAATTTATAAAACAAAATGAGTTCATTGTGATAAAAAAACACTAAATTAGTCTAAACGATTATAATTAATGATTTATCTAATAAATAATCCCCACTTATGAAAAAATAAGGGTACTTTAATATTATATAAGCTCATTAATAAAATATAATTTTATTTTTGGACAAAAAACCTCATTCTACATGATTTTCCATACACATATACAAGTAAACTGATCATGAAAACCGAGGAAATCAATGCTCCCAAACGATGAAATTGAATCTCTTAACCCATAAAAAAGGTCATAAATGAACTTAATAAAGTTATAATAAAACAAATAAATGTATAAGTGGTTATTTACTTATTAATTAATGAATATAATTTGATTATTCAGGACATTAATATTAAGTGCAGAATCGTTTCAGACATACGGTAAGAGATTCTACCCGAACCTCTATTATTCCTTCGAGTTAATCTTTATCTTTTTTTAACCAAATGAAATTATATTTTATTTTTATGTAAATATTATAAATTATGTTTATATTTTTCAAAATCATGTATCAAGATCCATTCATCCTTCTTTTCAGGTATATACATGTTTGTAAAAGGTTTCCTACTCAATTATTCTCGATAAACAAACCCGATTTAAGGGAAATTCTCAAATTCTTACCCATTTTCAAGTGTTATCCATAATATATTTTAATACACAATTATTTTTCTAAAATAAATAATTTTATCATGAAAAAATACCTTGGTTAAATTATGGTTTTATACAAAAAATTATTCCTTTTCCATTTTAAAGAATGTTGAAAGTTTTCCCTTAAACCATACTAAAATGTTTTATTTCTAAAGTTTATTAAACACTCTTTTAACTTCATTTTGACATCAATTATCATGATACATGGCTATATTACTTTATTAATATCCATTTATGATTTAATTACTTTCTTTCATGGACACTTTTATGATACAAACATTTATTATGCTTTTGACATGATTATGATACCCAGTTCTTTCCATGGGTAACACTTATGTTTATGTTTGATTACTCATGTATGATTATTTATGTGACAAGAATATTCATGAAAATTTTATGATGGGTGAACCCAGATATCAATCCAATTAATTGGGTAAAGTTTAGTCTCATGAGACATTATGTGCAACAGTCTTGGTGGTAGCCTTGACTCGTTATCCTCTATGTGCAATGAGCTTTGACTCATGCTCCTCTATGTGCAAAGAGCCTCGACTCGTGATAAAGTCATGTTTTATGTTTCTGAAAAATTACTATGAATCCATGATTATATGATTCCATGTTATGATTCCTTATGTTTAATCATGTTCCATGCCTTTATATATCATTATGTCATGTCTTCTAACCCACGTGTTAAGCTTTATTTTAATGTTTATTCCCTTACTAGGATTTTTAGCTCATCCCTTTGGTCATGTTTTCCCCAGGTTATCCTATGCAGATGTAAGGGATTAAAGGAAGTGAGTAACTCTTAATGGATGATAAATAAAGAAATGTTTTATAAAGTCCCATGTTTTCAGTTTTATGTACCTAGTCTTCCAAGACACTATACTTTACGATCCTTGGATTACAATTTGATGTTTAATTATTCTTAAAATCATGTAATGATGTATGTAAAATGCTAGGGCCACTATAATTTTTTTTCTTAATCTCATTTAATGATGTTTATATGGATTTTACTTTATAAAATATGTGAAGGTAAATAAGTTTGTATTTGTGAAAAAAATGGTTAAGAAGCTTGATGGAGTTGTCACCATATGAAGAAAGCACTAGACAAGAAGGAATGATACTTGTGGTTAATTTTTTTGTTTTCCTGAAGATATAGATACCATTAAAAACAATATCCATGATGTTTTAAGTGTTAAAAACATTGTGACATCCAAATTTGGTTGAAGGAAACCTATTCATTTTTACCAGAGATGACCGTGGCTCCAAGAATGATTTTTGAGATTTGGTTTTACCCAAAATAAAATACATCATGGTTTAAATAAATATGTCCTGGTGCTTTGTTTATTTTTCTAGATAAAAAAGAAATCACTAGACATGAATACAAGAAAATTGTGGTTCATGTTATATTTTCCCTGAAAGGTCTAGATACCATTACAAACAACATCCATGATATTTTTGAGAGGACTAGTTTGGGATATACCTAACACTAAGAGGGGGGGGGGGGGGTGAATCAATGTTGGGTACTTTTTAAACCAATTCCATCCTTTTATCCATGTACCTATTTGACATGTTAAGATCTTGATTCTCTTGTTCTATTCTCCCTATCACATGAAATAATATGAAAGCTGTAAAGAATATGCACACAATATTTTTAGAAGGTTCACGACTTAATAAGAGTATATATTACTTTCCCTGTATGGGTTTGACTAGTACGTGGATTCTCCACTATAATGTAGTAACATGTTATATTGGGTTGGCTTATAAAACAATACATAAGCTAGTGTGAGTCCCTACACTCTAGAGGGGGGAATGAAACAATTCTACTTCCCTGAACTGGTGATGACCTAGTCCAACTTGCAGCTCCTTACTGATTCTTTATACCACCTCCCAATATAGTCTTATCCCTGTTGAAAAGGGTATGTAACATGAATAAAGTCTTCCACCTTTTGAGACCTATTGGATTTTATAGTACTAATTGATCTTCTACTCTTTACTTGTTACTTTCTTAGAAGCATGCAAGTAACCCTTCTTACTTCTTCCCAGAAACAACCATGATAGCTGCACAATCTTCTTCTCCTTCTTCTTCAATGAAAAACCAACTACACTTAAACTTCTTATTCTTATTTCTAGAATCACAAAATCACTTCGTGATTATTAGATCAATGAAGACCAGCTCATATCAGCATCATCATAGTTGATATGGACTGAATAACTAAATATAGATCGGTCACTCTCTTTCTTATTCTTTGACACATAATAATATGGAATAATGTGGGAGTGTCTTGATTTAACTTTCTTCTTTACTTTATTACCCAAAAGCTGGTAAGAAATTCCTTGCACACAACTTAATACTTATGCAGAACTCTAATATTTCACACACCACTTTTGGGTGTCTTGCATGCAACTTTAATGCCTTGAGCGCAACATTTTACTTTTGTCATAGAAGACCGCTTGCGTGCCTTCTTACGCACATCCTACTTCTTATGAGAAACTTCAACTTCTTGCATGAAACTCTATTTCTTATATGAACTTCCCTTTAATTAAAATTATTACATGCTTCAGAGCCCAAATAATCTCTAAGTGTTGGGATAAAAAAATGAGAGGGGGTCACCTCTTATTTATAGGCATCGTCAACCCTTGCATGTAAGATCTTGGTGCATCATGCAAGATCTTCTTTAAGTGTGAAAAATCACATTTAACATCGCATTGGTAAAATAATTCTCTTTTTCATAACCTCATCCTTCACACACATTCCAAATCTTTCACGCACTTCATTCCTTTTCCATATTTTGATATTCTGATCCTAAAACATGTCTTGCACGCAACCTTCCAAACCGCCTTAAATCTTGCATGCAAAAAAAAAAAAATATTTTATTCAGTTCTATCCATTTCCATATTTTCCTGTGCTGATCTTGGAGTCCTACTTGCACAAAAAATTTAGATTCACCTTTAATCTTGTGCACAACTTCCTTTTCCAAAACCACCTTTCTCAATTTTCCAGATTTTGAGGCCCAAAAATTTGGAAAACACTGGGAAACGACGCCGCCTTAAAATATGCTTCGGTAAGAACACCAATGCTACTTCACTGTCATTTATCTTATTCGAATCTCAGTTTTTTTCATCATGAACCTTATCTTTTGTGATATTTAATCTTTGATCGATCACCTTTAGCATCATCATATTTTCAAAGGAAAGTATTGTAACTTCCTTTCTTTAGAATCAAACATTAATATGATTGGATGAATCTTTTCCAACAAAATATTTCTCTCCAATCAAACTTGAATAAGATTAGAAAAACAAATTATCTTTCAAACCAATAATCAATACGATTAGCAACATCGACTCTCTTCCCTTTCCTTCAAACCTTTATTTCAATTTCAGATTTGTATCAGATCCATGTTGAATCCAATTCTCATCCTCATTACAATCAGAACCTCATTCTGAACCCATGATGAGTTTGATGAACCTATATGAAGGTATTTCATATGCACAGTGAGTCTGATTTCAAGAGAAACTTCTTCAAACATCAAAACTCCTTCTCTATCCATCATCATGAAACTCAAAGTCTTCAAACCATTCACATGATTATTAAAATTTCAATACTTTAGGACTTCATCCAAGCTCCATTGACTTTGGAACTACTTTATCAAATTGACCACATAGAGATCTTCTTATCTCATTGATCACTATTGACAACTAATGAAAGTCAGTTGACAATAAATACAATCTATAAACAAAGTGGGCATAACAATTTTAAGTATTAAAAATATTGTGGTGTCTGAAATTGGTTAAAGGAAACCGATTCATTTTTCCCAAAGATGATCATGACTCCAAGCCCAATTTTTTAGATTTGGTTTTATCCAAAATACACTATATTATGGTTTAAATCAACATTTCATAGTTTTTCTTGGATAAAATTAAAGTTGTTATTATCTATTTAAGATATGAAAACTTTGAGAAAGTGAATGGGTTATCCCACTTCACATGGTGAGGGTTGTGAACTTTGAAGGATAGTGGGATAGTATTCTCTAAACATTGTAACCAGAGATTAATTATTTGGGTAAAATAAAAAATGAGTCATTTTTACTCCTTGAGTTAACTTCTATATTGGAGGCAAAACAAGAAATTTGTTGTGTCTTATGTTCTATGTATTCCTTGCATGTGAAAAATAAATTGAAGGAATCACATGTAATAACTAAACATAAGGACATGATCTAAAAGTGGGAATGTTCTTAAAAAGAGAATCAATTTACAATAACTTGATTCAACCTTAAGATCATTTCATTTATGATCCCAATAACCTGTATTAGTGATTTGGTGATTTGTGTTTGGTGAATTTGGATAAGTTAGGTGAAACACTAAATTTGATATTTTAGTATAGAGGTCTACACCATTTTCGTTCATGGAATCAATATAGACAATATGATAGGAATATCTTTCTCAGATAGAGACCACAAGAAGCTGGATATAGATGTAAAAACAAAGTATGCATTATGAGGAAAACTACTTAATATTTTTTTTACAAAATTTATGGAATGAAAATTCTCCAAGGTGATGTGAGAGAAGTTGTTGAACAACTAAAAAGTTGATTAAAAGTTCAAGGGGGCCAAAATTCATGTTTTATACAAAAAATTTAAAAATTGTAAGATATTGCTCCTTAAATTCGTTCATACATTCTTCAAATGAATAATTAATATTTTTAGTGACATGTGTGTCCCATTTAAGGCCATTGAAGATGTGAGAATTGTTAAACAGATCCAATGGTGACTCCTTGAATTTTTTAATCTAATGGATTTCTTTATTAAAGATTTTTTTCAAGATCATATATCTTGATGATATTCAAAGAATGTTTTTGGATTATGAAATGCTGATGAAGGAAGATGTCCCTATAGTGGAAAAGAAGAAAAATGAGATGAAATTCAAGGCCATGAAATGGATCTCGATGGAAGAGGATCCAAATGATGAATAATTTAACCTGATAATGTATTTCCTATCCTATAATATTAAAATGGGAATATTGAAATTTAGAGGGATGTACCCACTTTCTAGGTATTGACATTAAAAAACTAGGAATCTCATCATTATGCACCCAAAGAAGTATTGAGAGGATAAATAAGACAAGGAGAATCTCAAAATATATTTTAAAATAAGAAATAATGAAATTATTGCAAAGGTAAAAATACCCTAGTCTAAAGAGAATGAGACTTTTGATGAGTTAGAATTGAGGTGATTGAAGACTGTAAAGATGATTTCTTCAATTCTATGGTGGTTTTCATAAATTAAACTAAATTTAAAAAAGATGATGAATGGGATGAAAGTGAGAAAAAACTATAGCGTACTGTAGCAGCATCAACACTGTAGCAATGGCGGGTACTGTAACGGCGACATGTCACTATAGCGGCGGTAGAGTACTGTAGCAACGGTGGGTACTGTGCAGTGATGTAGCAGCGCGGTACTATAGCAGTACTATTCACAGAATGGGTTTTGGGCCAAAAAATTGGTTTACATGCCATGTAATGGGCCAAATGCCCACTGGGCATTCGGGCTATGTAATGGGTCTCCCTCTACCCAGTTAAAGAGGTCTTTGATTTTCTTTAATAATAAATGAGGCTTCGGCCCCAACCTTTAAAAAAAATCATTGATGAATTGGATTTTGTTGTAAATTAAAAGAGAAAGAAGATCAAGGATCTTGAGCCTGATGTAGTTGAAGCTTAAAGAAATATTTAAGATCACTTGAAATCCAATTTTTCTCCAATTGATATCTATATTGGTAAAACTCAAAAGTTTGTGAGTATAACTGGTGAGAAGGAAAATGATAAAGTTGAAGTATACTCAATAATTATTGAAGTCCATTTAATACAATAATGGTTATACTTTGCTGAAAAAGTTGGTTTAGGTTTTAAAGGAAGTCAAAAAAATATGAATCCTTGGGTGAACAAACAATTAGCTTCACCTACAAAGAATATTGAATTGGGTGAATCAAAAAATGTGATGTTACTACAAAAGAAGTCTCAAAATAATGAACACTAGAATTTCTATTTTTTGTATGGTAAAATTGACTACTTGATGAATGTTTGTTTCAATGAAAAGGGGAGGAATGATATTGAAATTACTCAAAGATAAAAAATAAGGTTTTATAGTGATATTTTTTTCAATATTATAAATATATAAATATATTAATTCAGGTCTTTTTGTTTGTTAATTTTTGTGAGAAAATAGGGGACCGTGTTCTTGGGTGCCAAAATGGCCTTCCCCACACCTTAGCCCCCATGGGATGGCAATTTTGATTCACAATGGGTAGCCCCATGCTGTAAAGATATCCATGGTGTGATGGGGGTCTCCATGTATAAAATGAAGAGGTGGTCACCTCACCATGGGTCTTTTTTGGTTTCTATTTCAGTTGGCCCTGATGGAGCAACACTATGTTACGATGGTGCCCAACTTAAAAAAAATGGTTTCCAAAAATACCCCTAGCCTAATTAAACCTATAAATCAAGTCTCCTCTCCCCATACCCCCTCATGCATAAAAAATGACTAAGAGATGCCTTGGAAGCTCTCCCTATTCTCCATATCCTTTGATATTTAATCTCTTCTCCCTTTAATTCAAACTAGATCATCCAAGTATGGGTTCCTCTTCTCCCCCTCCTCTCTTATTTCTCATTCTTTTCTCCATTCTCTCACTACGGGTCATTATAGGCCAAAAACCTATATAGGGTTTTGGTTCTAATTCATTTTGGATCTTGATGTTAGGGTGTGTAGGGGTTTCCCTTGGAATCCTTACTTCATATTTGAGGGTTTCAAATCACCTATGTTTGTTCCAAGTATGTGTCACTAGTAAAAAATTGATTTATCCCAACAAGTTTTTCACATTTTTTATTTATAACCAACATGAAAAATTGATTTACCATGTCAGTTATTCAATTACCAAATCTAAAAAAATGGTTTTCAACATTGGTTATTGAATAACCGATGTGAAAAATCTAATTTTCCACATCGTTTATTTAATAATCGATGTGGAAAAGCTTTATAATTTTAATATTCTATCGAGATGAGTCATATTTGTTTCATTATTTGTGCGACATCAATCATTTTTCTCTCAAACGGTGAACCCTAAACCTTATATATTTGAACTATGACCTCGAATCTATTCATTATTTGATCTATATCCTCAAACATCTTTGTTCTTAGATCATTGGATTTGAATATCTTTCATTTGGTACCCACCATCGTCATCCACCATCACCTATTGTTGACCGTTACTCGTGCTTCTTCCCATCGAAGTTGCTCATCCCAACTCCAATTTAAATTTATGGTCTATGTTTATTATTTCCATTTTCCATGAATTCAATCTATTTGTATTTTTGATTCCAATTTTTCTTTAATATTTCTTTATCTTTGAGTTGGCATCCACCACCGTCATCCATTGTCAGCCATAGCTTGTGAATTTTTTCCATTGGCATTGACTTATTAATCATCCTGGTTTGGATATCAATTTATGGTTTGTGTTTATTGTTTTTATTTTGCATACATATATGTTATTTTCATTTGTATTTATGGTTCCAATTTTCCATTGATGTCGATTTATCTTTCATTTTTCATTCGCCACTACTGTCTATTGTCACCCATCGTTGGCCACCACATGCGCCTTCTTCTTGTTGGTGTCTCCTTCTCAATCATACTATTTACAAAATAAATTTATAATTTGTGTTTATTTTTTTAATTTTCTATGCATCTAAGGTATTTTCATTTTTATTTGCGATTCCAATTTTCCATTGATGTCACTTTATCTTTTTTATTTATATTTTCAATTCCAATTATTCACACATCTTAGATACTTTTTAATTGATGAATTAATATTTTTAGATTAAGGTTTGTGATTTTTTACAGAATGATAATTTAATATCACTACTACAAATCAAGTGTTTAACAGTGCTGGTGTTTATTATTGTTAGAAAAAAGCGTTGATAAATGACATCTTTATCAACGCTAAAGAAAGAACTGATAAATTTAACCCTTTATTAGCAATTTCTTTTTAGAACTGATAAAGGGTACCCTTTATCAACACTTTATTTTTAGTAGTGATAAAGAGTACCCTTTATCAGTGCTTTATTTTTATCATCGATAAAAGGTACCCTTTATCAGTGTTATCTTTTTAGCGCTCATAAAGAATTCCTTTATTAGTGCTTTTTCGGCACTGGTAAAGGTCTGAATAAAATAAAAATAAATAAAAAATAAAAAACGAGTTTATTAAAAAAATATTACAAATTTTATTAATTAAATAATTATTGATAAAAATGAATAAATTGATTATACATATATAAATTATAAATAATAATAAATAGTATATATTAAATATATAGATATATGCAAATGAAAATTAAACAAATTAAAATTAAAAATAAGTAAATTGAGAAAAATATTAAACATTTTATTAATTAGACGATTATTGATAATATTAATGAATAGTAAATATTAAATAAATAAATAAATAAATATATTAATGTATATAAATATGATTTATATATTACAAAATATTTTTGTACTTTACATTACATAGTCATATATTTAGTGAATAATGGTTTATAATTTAAAACTAATATGAATTAAAAATAAAAACTAATTGTATAGAGTAATGGACATATAATTGAATGTCGTTTAATTTTTCAATTTTACATAGATCAAATGTGTGTTATATTAATTTCACATATACTTAATTAATTCATTTTTATATATAATGCACACACACAAAACTTATCCATTTTTTAAATATTTTTAAAGTGTACTTATTTTTAATTTATTCAATTTCACTCATTTTTAACATGCATGCACTTAAAATTAGATATTCATTAATAATGTTAAAAAAATATTTGTAAAAAAATATTTATAAATAAATATATTTATAAATGTACATGATATATTTATAAATGTACATACTATATCTATAAATGTACATACTATATTTATAAAATTATATATTTATAATTATAAATAAATAATTTTTTTAAAAGTATTTATATAATTATAAATAGATAATTATAAATATTTAAATAATTATATATATTTAAATAATTTTTAAATTTATAATAAATTTACTTAAATAATAAATATATTTACTATATTTATATTTATATATATCTATTATATATATAATTATATAAATACATACAATGATATAAATATTTTTTTAAAAAATAATTATATAATTATAAATAAATAATTATATATATAAATAATTATAAAATTATAATAAATATATTTAAATACAGAATATATTTTCTATAATATATTTATATATATTTATATATTTTTTATTTATATTTATAATTATAAATCCTTTATCAGCGCTTAAGTAATAAGAATTGATAAAAGAAATCTTTATTAGTGCTAAAAAATGGTGATAAATATTCCTTTTATCAGTGCTTATTACTTAAGTGATGATAAACAAACTCTTTATCACCACTTTAAAAAAAGTGTTGATAAAAGTGTCCAGATCTATTTAAAAAAACCTACCCAATTTTGAACCTTTCGCGATATCAGAAGCTTTCTGTGGAATCCACCGACTGTCGGTGCTCCTCCTCAATGAATCAAAGCTCGAATCACAAAAACCCACTTGAATCACACAAACCCGCTGCCTCCAGTTGCTCGAACTTTGTTCGACATTCGATGTTCACTTTCAGTTAGGGTTTCCAAAGAAAACATCGAGATTTGGATCTGAGGGTCTCAAATTTTCTTCAACCTGACAAGGTAGGCTTGTGTTTTCCTTTGTATGTTTCGATTTTCTTTATGTATTTTTCATTTCATTTTTGATTTCTTCTTTGACGATGTCATCATTTATTTGTGCTCCAGTAATTTTATACAATTTTTCTTTTTTTTATGATCCATTTTTTTCTTGACTACTGATTTGGATATCCCATTTTTGATCTTTTTAAATTGTAATTTTGAATCAATTTGATTCATTGTCTACATCTATACCTTAGCTTACTCCACAAGATTAATTTTTTCACTCTTTTAAAATCTTAGAGAATCGCCTATGGTCCACAGATAAACCAATCAAATATATATTTATTCCACTATATAAATAGTGGAGGTTTTGGATATAAAAACCTTAAATGAATAAGAAAATTGATTTAGTAATCTAGTTCTCAATTTTGTGATGGTACGAAGCATCAACAGAAGATGATTGTATGCAATTCATGTAAGGGAATTTATTTATTTAAATTCTATTTTAGTATTCTAGTGTAAGGATTTTTTCTTAAAAAATTATTTACTCAGAATTGTGTTATTTTATTTTAAGATAAATCTTAGTAAGGGAGATACCATATTTATTTATTTTCAATGGAACTCTATTTTCAAAATTAGTATGGGGTTGTATTTATTTTACTCTATTGTGATATTATGCTATAAGGGTTACATATATTTTTATCAATTTAAGCTTATTTTATAAAGACACACACACATATATGTAAATATATATCCTTATATCTATTTATATGCGTTTTCAGAACTTATAATGTAAGGTTGATTTTATAATTATTTATTCACAAATCATGGTTCTAGATTTCCAAATTAGGAAGGGACTATATTTCTTTTCATTATTATTTTTTAAATGTGCATTTGTTTTTCAATTACGTGTATTATAAATTTCATGTTATATATATATATATATATATGTTTAAATGTGTATGGGATAGATGTTATAAGGGTTGGTGTTTTTTTCTCCCTCATTTGTGATATATCTTGTTGATGTGTATTATTTCTTTATGAAAACTACTTTATAGACCTCCCTAGAATCTCAAGGATGGGTCAATGTGTATTAGATGGCCTCCCTAGAATCCTTCAGATGGGTAGATCTAATGTGATGACCACCCTAGAATCCTTGGGATAGGTCAGTGTCATGATATGACATCCCAATAGTCTTGATATGTTTTCAAATATTTGATATACCATTAATTTTAAATGTAATAATTCCTTAGGTTGCTACATCACTTGTTCCAAAAAATAGAATGAATGTTATCAAATTCTATATATTAGAAGTTATTTTTAGGTATTCACCATTTTAGGTCTACATGTATTGGTTCCACCCCTAAGAATCTATGAAAACTATCGATGTATATGAAATAACTCTTTATTTATTAAAATTAGTACTCGCCCGTGCATACACACGACATATTGGACTAATGGTTTTTATTTAATAAGATAATTCTATTTGTAAAAGTTACTAAGAAATAGCAATGTTGAATATTTTTTAATAACAATGTATTGATGCATAAAAATGGAATAGGATTAGATAAAATATTGACACACCATTATAATAATTGGAAAAAGAATAATGCTAACAGTAATGAAACATGATGGAATGGGAGAGGTTAAGATAAGAGACAAATGAAACAAAAGCTGGAGATGGAGGCGAAGATGGAGGCAAGAGACGATATTGAGATAAACAATGGAATGAAAGCTAGAGATTTTTTAGGGTGTCTGAACTCATGAAGGTAGTTCCATATGAGATTTAATTTTTACATCTGAAAAATAATGTCAAAAAAATTAAAATGAAAACACGAGTTGCATCAATGAGGAGTTCCACTTCCTTCAAAATCTACAGAAGCCTGAGCCTGCTCCATAGAATCAGACAACAGTGACATTTCCGTATCATCTGAATGTATACCTTCTTTAGTCAATGTCAAGAGAGTTGGGTTGTGGGTTTTAAATCTCTCATGCACAAAGACCAATCAAGGGTAAGCAGATCCTTCAACCACTTCAGAAGACTTGACAACATAAAATTCAATTAGAAAGATAGGTGAATACAGATTGAATATTGATATAGCATGATAATCTATATCAACATTTTATTTAGCATTATAATCAATATCACAATTCTATATAAATTCAATTCTATATAAAAAATAAGTGCATATAGAATATGCAAACATATAAGTTCATGAATAATCCAAAAACCAAAATTTTCCTTCCTATATTGGTGCTACTAACATTGCCATAATCATTACTTTGGTCTAATGGGTGATCTGTAGTGATGAGACTAAGCATGCGAAGAACCCAATGACAAGTCTAGTCGATCATGGTTATGTAATGAGAGGAAACAATGCTTTGGCATTCAACAACAAAACATGAATAAATTTAAGAGGAATATAATAATGTTTAAAAATGATTACATAAATACCATACCTTATTTCCATTTTCAATGAAGCCGGCTGACTCGAAGTGACAAACACAAATATCAATAAAATGAATATCATGAAATAAGGGCTTATAATGTTAATGTTTTTCTTGATTATCATATACTCAGATTATGACACCACATTAGACTCCATCTATAAGACATGTGAAACTGAATCCATTCTAATTAAAAAATTGTAGAAAATGAAATTGATATACATTACACTAATACTATAATGTTATTTCTAAATAGGTGCTGGAATTTATGATGGAATTTCTATAAAATCATTATCTGATACAATAGTTGTAGTTGTTATATATGTAATGGAATATAAATTCTGTAAAAAAAATGGCAACAGATTGTGATGTTTTAAAAAGGGAACCTCCATTTTGAACACTCTTATTGAACATCTAAGAGAACATATATGTAATTACAAAATAAATTAAGATAATAGTAAAGGAATGTGATGTTTTTGAGTCTACAATGGATACAGAAATAACAATAAAAAGAATTGTTTTAGTTTATCATTAAAAAAAATATAGTAATAAAACAACCTTGGTAATGGATAGGGGTACGATGTTTCTTCATTTATGTAAGTATAGAGAAGTATTGTCCCATATTTGAAGTGGAATCAGTACTGGACTATTTCAGTAGAACATATTTTATTCAATATCATATTTCTCTTATCATGAATCATTTTTATATGAATCAACAAACAATGAAAATGCATCAATTTGCACAATTCTAACAGACAACACAATTCATTATGAATGATCATATCTAGAGGAGTACAGTTTCCCAATCCATGAGACTTTCATGACATAGACACTATTTTAGTACCTAATGAAAATTCCATAGTAAGAAACTAAAATAGAAAATTTGATTGTCCAGTTAAGTGGGAACACTCACAATGTATATAAACACACCACTTCTAAGATAGAACATCCATGCAGAATTCAAACCATACCAAAAAATTCCCAAGATGTTCCCTTAAGGTGCATAAGATACCTGAAAAAGTTTAGAGTAGGATATATGAACTAATAACATATTAAATGTTATCATGAAATAAATTCTTTAAATACCTCATATAATATCAATTGATATACTTACACTCAAGGAACTTTAAGTTATCTTTCCAAATCCTAACACAGTTGTTGCCTTCTACCGATGTTAGGCTAGTAAAATGACTGACCCACAGTTTTGTACCTATAAGTAATCATAGAAGAAAAAATTCTAAGCATCTAATCAATAATTTTATGCATAAAAATTTCAATTTGGAGGCACAATACCTAGAGGTGGGAAGTTCATTCAAAAGCTATAGCTTAATCATCACCTGAAATTCCTCATGTGTTGCCACTGAAGGGAAAATGGAAGCAGTAATTCCCTGGTGTTGGGATTGTAGGACATCTGATGAGATTAGAATGTCCAATCTCCAAGGGATACACATAGTAGAACTCTCAATCCACATGATCAAGCATTGTGGTGATACATGTTTTGTACCTATAACCAGTTTGATCCAGTAATAACTGAATAAATATATGAAAAAAAATCTTTATAACCTCTTATGTTTCTACTTTCCTGTGTTTTTTGAAAATGAAAAGTGAAAAAATTTCCAAAACCAAACACAACCCAATATATGAGAAAAAAATCTTTATAACATCCTAAAACAGAATGATGCATCGTCCAAGAAGTCAAGGAAGATCATCAATTCTTACCTGGATTAATAATGTCAGAAAGGCCAAAATCTATGATCTTCGTATCTGCTTCTTCATTTATTGATGTGAAAACTAAGTTCTATTAAACATAAAATAAAATAGTCACAATAAGAAAAATAAAAAAATAAAATAAAAAATAAGATTTTTGGTTTCAAGAATAAAAACCTCTGGCATTAGTTCACGGTGCACAACACTTAAAATCTTCAAAACAATGGATTTTCATCTTTCTCTGTATATTTTCCACATCTGCAACATAAATGAGATGGATTTTGAAATAAAAAATATTGTTTCTGATTTCTGATTTATGTTTTGTACATATAACCGGTTTGATCTAGCAATAGAAACTGGATAAAAAAATATTTGAAGAGTGAAAATTTAGGTATAGAAACATAGGAATCTGTAGTTGATCTACAATGGTTGAAGGTACATATATCATTACTAGAATGTCATCCTCACTTTCATCCAAAAAATTTGAATGTATTAGTTCTTGTAATGTAGTGAAGTGAAAAAAATGTCATTAAAAAACGGCTTATTTGTTAGTAGTAGTCCCCCCACCCCAAATTTTTCAGCACCTCCTCCTACCCCCTACCCATCTCTACCCCTACCCTTCCCCTATCTCTACTTGTCTCCCACCCAATCCCAGCAGCTCCCCCTCCCCTCCCCTCCCCTCTCCTCCAACCTGCCCAGCCCCCTCTCCCCTGTCCTCATCCTCCCCCGCCCTGCCCTCGTCCTCCCCTCCCCTCCCCTCCCCTCTCCTCCCCTCGAACCTGCCCAGCCCCTTCCCCCTACCCTCATCCTCCCCTCCCCACCCCTCCCCCAGCCCAACCTCTTCCCCAAGCAGTCCCCTCCCCCCTGCCCTCATCCGCATGTCCCCTCCCCTCCCCTCCCCTCCAACCGTCCCAACCCCTACCCTCCCCTCCCCTACCCACTAACCAAATTTTTTTTCGACCCTTTCCTCCCTCCTCCTCATCCCCCCCTCCTCCCTCCCTTGCCCAGTACTCTGTGATAAATTGTCACTTGTAAAATAGAACATTTTGAGCATCATTTTAACAGAATAGTTTGAGCAGAATAAAATGCTGGATTTAAGGATAGTCTCATGAATTGAATTGAAACATAACAAAAAATGAACCCAACTTAGGAACTGAACTGAAACAGAACACAACATGGACTCAACACATGAACTAAACTGAAACAGAGCAGAAAACAGACAAAACAAAAAATGCACCCAACTTGGTAATAGAAATGACCTTTTTAACTATTGCATCAATATTATAATCATAAGACGAAGCTCAATTTTCTGCATCAGAATCTTGAAATCCTTTGTCTTCATTCCAAATAAATATATAATCATATGGAGAAATGATATCAGGATGCATAAACCTCTTGGAATACCACCTAATAGGGTTCAAAAAATTATTATAAAACACCCAAAATATAGAACAAATGTTTATATATTATTGGTTTAAATAGTCAAATATTAAATGTTGCTTACAATTTTATTTGTTTATGTTCACTCACATGAATATCCCTTTGATAAAACTCAAACTAATCCCATTTAGATCTTCTATTATCATAATTTATAAGAAAAGGATTTAGGTTTTGAAATATGTAGTTAATATCATACCTGATGTATGAATAGGAGATGCAGGAAGTGAGCCGAGAAGATATGATCACAGACCTAAAATTAAGCCCAATAGAAGTTTGTTATTTTCAAACATTACATGAAAAACCAAAAAACTAAATCTTAACCCGAAGTAATATGTGAAATGATATGAGAAATGTAGAATCAAGGAGTTAAGTTTTGGAATAGGTAATTAATCTCATACCTGAACTACGAAGCTGATGCGGAAGGGAATAGGAGATGCAACGCATTGTCGGAGTAAGCAAACCGAGAAGAAATAATCACAAACCTGAACTGAAAAGAAGATGTGGGATGGAATATGGGTTACGATCCATAGTCGGAGGTGGTGAGCTGATAATAAATGATGACATACCTTATGTTTGAAGTAGATGCAGAATTAAAGAGGGGTTGTGATGATTGGAGAAATCTAGAAATATATATGCATGGCTAATAGGGAAACAATTAGATATAAAGCAAAAGACAACCCCCTGAAAAAAACAAAAGGCAAAATTGTGTTAAAATAGTGTTAATTTTTTATGTTAAACAATAAAATACAAATCTCAATACATCCTTCATCCTTCGTAATCATTTTATTCTAAAAACATAAACACCTCAAAGCAACTGGTTCCCAACAGAATGCTTGTGTATATTAAAAGTGCACAACATGACAATAGTGAATGGAAACATATATACAATGAAAAAAACTGGGTTCCCAACCTGAGTTCACTAAGGCATTTTATAAATCATGTCTAGTGTGATCAGCTCCAATCCTGATCCAAAGAGTTGGAGAACCTTGAGGCCCCGTCGTCATCTTAAATCCGTGTAGCAGGCAACATGTAGTCAGAAATAAAAAATTCCTCTTGACCAGCACTACATACCTCATCAGATGTTCTACAGTTAGAAACATCCTGACTACTACAACTTAGCAGGCAAGAGTACTATGTCCTCCATAATAATGGAAACACCTACGTCCACCAATGTCATGTATAACATCATAATAATAGTATGGCTATATATTCTGGGCTATGATAAGTGCATGGTTTACCTCATCATTCAGGGCTCTGATTGTTGTAGGAATTACCTAAATCCTGGCTTTTATCAGTGCAGTTTGATGGAAATCATTCAGTACTGCCATTATTCTCCATCAACCAAAAAAATGATTTGAGATAAATAAAACTGAATCTCAACAGTGATATAACATTATAGTTTTGGAATCAAACCTTAAAGATGCTTCATTCCACGGAAAAGACCAAACCACGAACAAACTCATAGTGAATACAATGAACAAACTAACAGTGAATACAACATAATATCATTGAACAAACTAACTATGAATAAAACATATTAACATTGTACAAAGTAATACTGAAATTTAGAGCTCAAGGTGGTTTAGCAGTAGGTCGAGGTTACAAAAGAGTAAATGAAAGTTTACCACAGATAGTGGAAATTAAAATCACCAGCAGATGGTGGAGTTTGAATCCATAGAAGGTGCGTAATTTTAATTGAAGTATATGCTTGAAACTCTTCAATAGATGTTCTATTCCGAGATCTTTCACCCTGAAATAGATTTTAGATTCAGAGACCCAATAACCATGGAAAATAATACTGATTAATCCTATAAAAAACACCATAAAAAATAAAATACATTGATACATAAAGATCTTTGACAGTGGTTTATACCTGGAATTACTCACTGCTTGCTTGAGGGCATGGGAACCCTAGGCAGAGCGGAGAACTCGAACGTGGGAGTGCTGAAGTCGGAGTCGCTCGTTGTGGAGAAATCATTGTTGGAGGAGCCGACGTCAGAGGAGCCTTGTCAGAGGAGATGATGAGGGAGGAGCCGACGATGGATGAGCCAAATTCGGAGGAGGCAAAGTCGGAGGAGCCGAAGTTCGAGGATCCGAAGTCCGAGGAGCCGAAGTTTGAGGAGTTGAAGACGGATCACACACAGGTGGAGTCACAGCTGGAGAGGGGAATCAGGGAGGGGAGGGGAAGGGAGAGAGGATTAAGGGAGGGGGGAATCGGGGAGGGGTGTAGGAACCCTAGACCAGGGATAAGGGATTTGAGGAGCTAAATCGGGGAGGGGAGCGAATAGAAATGGAAATTCCAGAATAGGGTTGGGATCGCGAGAGCTATTTGTGATTCTGGAGGATAGGATAAAGAAAATGAGGTGACATGGAGGCATGGTAAGGTGACACGGTAGTAGGAAAAAGCCTACTTTAGTATATATATAGATGTTTTATCGATACATTTTTATATATTCTTGTTGATTGAATGAGAGTTTATTATTATTGTTTATCATATTTGGGTTTCTTATTACTCCTTAATTGCCTATATTATATTTTCATTTGTTTACTCGATTTAAGAAATACTTGATGTGTGTCAAACAATAGTTATTATTTCAATTTGTTGCTTGAGACTCATCCCCCATCTATTTTATAGATAATTTTCATCCTCATCGACTTCATATCCAAAACATCCATTATTCAATTTTGTTGCTTGAAACTCACCCCCATCTCTTTTATATTTCTTTTACTACTCTGATAATTAGTCATCCCATGGATGACCACTACTTAGAGTATTTAAAGAAACATAGGTGCATGTCCACAAGAGATGAAGGATGTGTCAAAAAATAAAATTCAATGATAAATGTATAGGATATGAGTTGATGAGGATAAGTTTTCTACAACTTTCACCTTTGAATGAATTCATAGGATAACACCTGGTATAGTGGAGTAAATATTTTCTTAAATTTAATTACCCATTTTCTTCAACATACTGAAATTATTTGAAATAATCAAATGTTGACTTTCCCTTATTATAATTTTATGTAACTTTCATATTTGATAATGAATATATTATGTGTATTTATTTATTTATTGTAAACATTTAATCTTTTATGAATCCAATAGGATGGATATGAATCAAAAATAGATGCACACTAATCATTTGACAAAATAATATGAAGATATAGTTAAAGAGTTCATAAAGTTTGCAAGAGAGCATGCATATAACCCTTCTCAAATCCTCTGTTCGTGTTTACATAGTTTTTATTCAAGAAAAAATAGTATGGAAGAGTTTTAAGAGAATTTGTTTTTTCACAAATTTGATTAGAGTTATAAATTTTGGATTAAACATGGGAAAAAACTGAATGTGGACTCTGATTGGGATGATATTACGGTTTATGGATCATTTGATATGAATACCAGTGTAAAGGATGACGGAGATCACATGGAATAAATGAAAATGGTAACTGAATATGACCTTCATGATTGTCCAAAGTTGTTTGAGGAGTTAAATAATTATGCCAAGAAACCATTGTATATCGCTTATACTAAATACACAACATTTTCAGCTGTATTGAAGTTATATAATTTGAAATATGGTAGTGGATGGAGTGACACTAGCTTTACAGAACTACTTTGTCTCTTGAATGATATGCTACTAGAATAAAATGAACCACCATTCCCAAAATATGATGCTAAATGAATATTATGTTCAATGGGAATGATCTCTAAAAAAATTCATACTTGTTCAAATGATTTCATATTGTTTCGCAAGGACCATGAATCACTCATAAAATTCCCTAAGTGTGGCACATATCAATACAAGAAAAATGAATCAAGTACTTCAAAATTTGTATGGTACTTTCCATCATTCCACAATTTAGAAGACTATATAGATGTGAGGAAAATGTGAGACAATTGACATGGAATTCAGATGCAAGAATTAAATATGGGAACCTAGGTCATCTAGCATATTATCCTTAGTGGAAGAAAATTGATTACGAGTATCCTGAATTTGGAAATGAGCTGATAAAATTTTGTCTTGTGTTATCTACAAATGGAATAAATCCTTTTGGTGTATAGATTAGTACTCACAGTACATGGACCATCATGTTAGTAAATTACAACTTTCCTCCATGGTTATACATGAAGTGAAAATATGTTATGTTGCCTCTGCTTATATATAGACCAAATCAACCCAGTAATGATATTGATGTCTATTTGATTCAATTGATCAAATATCTAAAATTGATGTGGGATACATGTGTTACAATGTATAATGATCATAGAAGTAAAGAATTCACATTGAGGGTCATGTTGTAAGGAATGATAAATGACTTCCCCACTTATGAAAATTTATTAGCCTATAACATTAAAGGAATGTTGGGGTGTCCCATTTGTGAAAATGCACATACTCAGTTCAGTTGAAACATTTCTAGAAGATTATGTTTTTAGGACATCAATTTTTTTACCTCGATGACATAAATACCGATCCTAGATGACATCATTTAATGGGAATATCAAATAAGGTACAACACTATATCCAGTAATGGGTGACCAACTATACAATAAATTAAAAGATATTGACATTAGTTTTGGTAAACCATTTTTGAAAAACCTTATAAAATCTGGTTGGAATAAGAGATCAATTTTCTTTTAATTACCGTATTGTAATTGTTTGTATGTCATACATTTTCTTGATGTCATGCATATAGAAAAAAATGTATTTGATAGTATTATTGGAATATTACAAAATATTCCTGGAAAAATAAAGATGACATCAAGGCTAGGTTGGACTTGATTGAAATGGGGGTAAGGGAAGAGTTGGCACTAGTGAAGGGTAAAAGGAGGACTTTTCTTCCTCCAGCATCTCACACTCTATCCAGAAAGAAAAAATTACAATTTTTCCTTTTCCTTAATAGTGTAAAAGTTACAAAAGGGTATTCATTAAATATAAAAAATGTTGTGCCAATGACTAATTTGAAGTAACAAGGACTAAAATCACATGACTGTCATGTTTTGATGAAAGATTTAATGTTCGTTTCTTTTCATTTTATTCTACCTCAAAATGTACGACATACATTAAATAGACTATGCTTCTTTTTAAAATCCATATGCTGTAAATTTATAGACTTGGTAAAGTTTCCCATCACGAATAACAAGGTTGTAGTCATATTATGTGAATTAGATATGTTCTTTCCACCATAATTCTTTGATATAATGGTCCACCTAATGGTTCACTAGGTTAGAGAGGTTCAACTATGTGGTACTGTCCATTATAGATGGATGTACCCCATTAAACGACATATGAATATTTTGAAAGGGTATGTTAAGAATTGAAGTTGGCCAAAAGGTTGTATTGCAGAATGATATATTATTGAAGAAGATATTGAATTATGTACCGATTACCTATTAGATGTTTACAACATCAATCTCCCAAAGTCTCATCGCAGGGAACGCCTTATGGGAAAATAGATTTCCAAAAGAGATGTTTTTAAAATTACCTTGACAGAGCGGGAGAAACCACACCTTTAAATTTTACATAATAGTGAAGATGTTGATCCGTACATTGAATCCCACAAATAAATTCTTAGAGATTTTAATCCATCAAGGGATGAAGGATGAATATCAAATACACATAATCAAAAGTTTATAGGATGGTTTTGAGATTAAATTTATAAGGAGTTATATGAAAATATGAATTCAATTATTGAATGACTTCAATGTCTAGACAGAGGACCAAATGAAAATGTTATATTTTATATTGGTTTTGTAATTAATGGTTATATGTTCTATAAAAAATAATATAATGACTTTAGTATGATGAAAAACAATGGTATTATTCTTGTGGATAAAGTGATACACATATCTAGTTCCAAGGATAGAAATCCAATTTATGAAAATATTTCATATTTTGGTATTATTGAATAGATATAAGAGTTAGATTATAAAACATTTTAAGTGCCAATTTTCCATTACAAATGGGTTGACATTATCATTACAGTGAAATTTGATGAAATGGGCTTCGTGAAGGTGAATTTTAGTGTGGAAGGGGAAAAAATACGAGCTGTTCATAATGGAATCAAAATAAGTGAAAGTATTTTATGTCTCTAATCCAAAAAAGGTCGATTATAATACTGGTGACTAAAAAAAATGTTGATTCAGATGAAAATTCAACCGAGGATAACCCTTTTATTGAGAGATCACAACCACTTCATGTCAGTCCCAATGTAGACAATGTCTTGTAAGTTATAGGGGACCACAAAGAGTGGATTTGGATTCTTGATAGAGGAACCAAATACCTAAAACCTTTTAAAAAAAGAAATAGAGTTCAATGGGAAGGTAAAGGTATATTTTAATATACTATGTTTTCCTTCAAAATATTATATGTTCTCTATTGTATTAACATAATCAAAATTAAATATTTGACTACTCATAAAGTCAATGTCTTTTTCACATGATGATGTTACCAATCCCTCAGAAAAAAAACTATAATGAAGGAAACCCTTTGTAACGATGTAAATGTAATGTTATTGTTGGTCGGAGTAGAATACTCAAGAGGGGGGGGGGGGGGTTAATTGAGTATCTATAAAAATTTGTGTTCAAAAAGTGTTCTTAAAAGGATTTCCCCTTCATGTTAAATAAAGACCAATTAATCAAAGTAATACAATTATAAAGGTTTGACTGTTTAAATAACTTCTTAGAAGATTGATTATTTCTTATTAATAATAATAGTTATTAATATTACTTTTGAAACTATTTTACTAAGACAAAGAAATTATAACTTCCTTCCAAGATTAACTATCAAAGTGAATTTAATGATTTATGAGTTATATAGAAAAGCAATAAAACAAAGAAGACTAATTTAAGTAGCACAACAGATATGAAACAAGTGGTTCAGTCTCAAGTCGAGACCTAATCCACTCCACTTGGTGATCACCCGACACCAAGCAGTTTATATAAATAAACATGATCCAAACCTTGGATCGGGGTTAAACAACAGTACACAGGACTGTCTAGGACACACAATAACCTCTTCCACAGTTCTTCGTGGGTATAGATGACCAGGAAACATAGGGACCTCTTCCACACTTCTCGGTGGGTATACACAAGAGTAAAAGAATGTTTGAGTAAGGATATATTGTATCCTTTAGTTTGATGCAGGAGACAGAGTGTGTTATTAAATAGAAACACACACTAATCAAAAGTTAATAAAAAGATACAAAATAGATCAGAAAGATTGAGATAGGTTTAGAAGTGCTCTGAGTGTTAGTCTTTGCAGCTCTGGACTTCTGAGATAAAGCAGATGCAGAACTCGAGTCCCCTTCTGGAAAACAGAGTGTCATAAGTCAGATAGATCCAGCTTGCATTCTTCATGATGTTTGATAGTGTGAAGATGTTCTCGGGATTCCAGTATGCTTCGTGTGTTCTTCAGTAGAATCGAGTTGCATGATCCAAGTTTCTAAAATGTATATTGTTCTCACGTTCATTCCCACCAGCTTGTTCTTTGTGTTGTGCTACATTATTCTTTTTATGGGATGCATTACTCTTTTATCTTGAAGTGCATGTGTTGGGGCCGACAAGTTGCATGTATTCTGCACCTCGTACCTCATACTATCTGATGATATCTCTATAAAGAAACATTAATTATGTCAGTACATTAAAATATTCAAATATGACCGTTAAAGATTAAATTGAAAGACAGAAAAATATATTAGGAAACGGTGTCACAGTATGTCATGGAAACAGTGTCACCTTCACACGGTGTCTGGATTGGTCACGGTGTCTCATAGTCACGGTGTCTCATGGTCATGGTGTCTTATAGTCACGATGTCTCATGGTCACGGTGTCTTGTTCACGGTGTCTTGTTCACGGTGTCTGGATGTCATGGTGTCTGCTTGTTCACGGTGTCTACTTGTTCACGGTGTCTACTTGTTCATAGTGTCTACTTGTTACAGTGTGTGGATGTCACAGTGTCTGCTTGTTCACAGTGTCTGGATGTTCACGGTGTTTACTTCAGGGTATCTAAATGTTCACGGTGTCTGCTTCACGGTGTCTGAATGTTCACAGTGTCTGCTTCACGGTGTCTCAGACTTAGGTAAATATCTATATTCAGACTTAAGCAGTGATACTTATGGAAATAATTAAACTTAATCATTTGTTAGATAAATCATTATAAAGTGAGTAAAAAGATAGTATATAGTATCCAAATTGAGTGTATAGCCCTTAAGAGCTTTGAATAGCTTTTACTAAGCAACTGTACATTTTATGTGAGATAGATTACATAGAGTTAACATAGTTTATAGACTAAATAGGATTTGGGATCATTAAAACATGATTAATACATGAGGAGTCCAACAATC
The DNA here is from genome assembly GCA_963277665.1 of Viscum album. Classification (NCBI taxonomy): domain Eukaryota; kingdom Viridiplantae; phylum Streptophyta; class Magnoliopsida; order Santalales; family Viscaceae; genus Viscum; species Viscum album. The sequence continues at coordinate 267,243,440 of OY728142.1, read as the reverse complement.
TCCCCCTTTTGATGATCACAAATCATATAAGATTAAATTATACGAACTAACAACATAGTTCTAAAGTGCATGTAGCATATAGAGAGTCAAAGAGTATATATAGAGTCAATGAGTTCTCCAAGGTGTTTATAACATATTATAGAGTTATCATAGATTTATCATAGATTTATCCCCCTTTTGGGATTATAAAAAAGAAACAATAAAAAGAAGAACAAAAGTGACAAGAAACATTCATAATGTATTAGAGAAAGATAGTGGCATTACAAAGAGTAAATAAAATGAAATAGGATTCCCATAAAAAAGAGTAAACATTGTCCTTCTTCACTGACTGGTATTCTCTTTTACTTTATCAGTAGTATTAGAAGCGGAATCCATAAGATCTGAAGTGGAGGTAGAATAAGGGAGTGAGCTAGTCGATAGAGAAGGTACAAGAAGGCCTTTAAAAACAGAGGGAGCCAGAGTAGGTGCAGTAGAAGACCGAGTCAGTTGTTGATCAAGGATCACATGCCTAATCCGACTTAGTGCCTAACTAACAGACATGAAAGTGGAGGTGAGGGCAGAGGTGAAAGTAGGCAATCCAGGTCTTAGAGGTGTAGACGCAGGAGCAACAATGGCTGTACTCTGTACATTAAGGTAGGGTCTCAGGAGTTTAATGAATTCCAAAATGATCTCTCCACCATACTGCATGAATTTCTCAAAATCATCCTTGTTATCCATAAAATTGTCCAACAACCGAGTGAACTCTGTGATCTTTTGGACTTGGGTCTTGAAAGCTTGAGTAACAAGAGGAATCCTCAGATTTTCCACAAGATACTTGAAATGATTATTCATGCCAGTCTTTGAGAAGATTCAGTTGAAATAGAAATCCACTTTCTTGGAAATATCTTGCTGAACATCATTAGTAATTTTAGAATGGATTTGGACCCGATCAAGAACTCTGTCACTGTTCTTGATAACTTCAGAGAGAGAATCTTAATTGAATCCTCTAAGCACCGTCTGAAGTTATTCTTTGAACACTGTTCTGAGCAGTTTATTATCTAGGGAAGGTTGAGATGATTTCATGGATTCCTTAGAAGCATTGACAACTGAGGTCAGATATTTCAGTTGGTTTATCACTTTTTGAATACACCCTGTATATTCATTAGTGAGCTTATTAATATTTACAAAAATTTCTCTCATCTCCTTCACAATCTGTTTGTTACTTTTTGCGACCTTTTCAGCTAAGGAATCTAAAAGTGGATGAATCTCAGAGACAACATTCTGTTGAGTTTGAGGAACAATAGGTTCCACAGGATGAGAAACAACCTTTGATCTCGAATGTATCTCTTTCTGTATTCCTTCAATCATACCTATCAGAGTCTTCACTTCATCACTAAGCAGTATGTACTCAACTCTTACTTCCAGAATCTCATGAAGAATTTTAGGTTGTATTTTACAAATAACTTTCTCTAACAATAATGAGGCATCTTTCTCACTTAGATGTGTCACAAGAGAAGGATGGGAATTCAAAACATTTTCAACACCAGACAAAAGGGTAGCACCAAATTCCATTAGATCATACTTACTCACAAAAGATGGTTGTTCTGATGAAGGTTCAGAAATAGGGATTGATATGGTTTTAGGTTCCTTTGCAGGGGTGATATTAGAGATCGATTTCAACTATAACAAAGAGAAAAGGTCAAGGCCTTTTTCTGAGACTTGCTGAGAGTCATCCACATCATAGAAATAAGGGAACTTATATCGAGTGTCTACAGTACTTGAAACAATTGGGTTTGGTACTTCAGTAGATTCTAGATACGGGGTTTTCTCCCCGTCAATAGTTTCATTCTTCTCAGGATTGAGAGGCCTAGGATCTTGATCCATTTCCACAAATTCATCTCGTAGTTCTTCACCCATTTCCTGTCTAGCCAACTAAAAATCCATCTCCATCCTTTCCTCAGCCGAAGGAATAACTTCAGGAATAGATTGTTCCACTGGGAGTTTCTTAAGGTTAGACTCTTTCATAATAGGTAGCTCTTTCACTATAGGTTCTTCCATGGAATTCTTTTCAGTTTATTTGGAAATAGATTCTGTTTCAACCTCAGGTTGATCTTCTAGATTAACAACATCTTTAGGAGTAGGGACCTCTTCTTCAAGAACTTCATGAAGAACAGGAGTACTGTCTTCCTCAACAGAAACAGTTTCCCTAGGAGGCACAATAGCCTCTTCTTCTTCTTTAGAAGAGTACTCAACAACTTCATCTAGTTCCAAACCAGGATTAGAAATATCTCTTGGTCTTGAGGGATGTTCCACAAGATTGAATTTTTTATAAAGTCTATCATTGTCTTCTACCCATGCCTTTTCCCAAGGGTTCCAATTTATTTTCATCCTATTGATAGTGATTTTTTAAAGGTAGTACTCACAATCCTTGATAACGTCTTCATTAGGTCCAACCATACCTTTGGCATGAATCATGGCTGAGATAAGTCGAGAGTAAAATAGGGAGGTTGGCTTGGATGTGTCTTTGATCAGTTCACACATGTGGTGAATGATATACTAGCAAAGGTTGATCTTATGCCCATTTTTCATAAGGTGGATAAAAAACACATCATAATATTTTAGTATAGAAAAATCAACTTTTCTTGGGCTAACTAGATTTTGAATAAACTTGAACAGAATCTTTGATTCTCCATTTAGTTCAGAAGTAATGGATCTCCTCTTGGTGCCATTTCCAGTTAAGGCTTTCAAAGCATCCTCCAGATAAAAGAATTCAGTTGAAGGTGGAGGTCCTATTTGATAATCCTCATAGATGCCTTCATGAGGTATCCGAAGGCATGAAACCCATAACCTAAAAGAGAATGAGCATTTATGTCCATTGATCCAACTTCTCACAACATATCCATCTTCATACTCAAAGAATAACTAAACATACTGATAAAACTAAGCCACTAACTTAGGGTAGATAGGTCTATCTTCCTTCGAAAACCACTCTAACCAGCCTTTCTCTTCTAAAAATTTCAAAACCAGAGACTTACTAGATAGAATCCATTTGGGGAAAACCTCTTTATCAGTTATGAAAACTCGGTTGACCAGATTTGGGTTTAGAGGACCTTCGAGTGCTAGCATGGGTACAATTTTCTTCTTTTTTGTGCTATGTTTCTTAGGAGTCGACGATGAAGGGCATTTCATCCTGGGCATCCACCGAAGGTTTAAGAGAGAGATAAGGGTTGTAGGTTTGAAGGGAGGTTATGAATGAGTGAATAGAAGAAATCTCGCATGAAGGAAAAATGATACTTTATTTTATCATTTAGGAATACCAAACGCCGCAAAAGTAAAAGTGCAGGAAAAAAAGGTGAAGATGATAATTACCGTGATACAATTTTTAATTCAAATATAAAAATCATAAAGAATCTTTATGGTGAGATCATATCGGGTATTTATGGTGAGACAAGGAATGAATTTTACGGTGAGACATTAACTGAGTGTTATGGTGAGACAATAACTGAGCGTTATGGTGATATAGTAACTGAGAATTATGGTGAGATAGTAAACATGAAATTTACAGTGAGACAGTAAACATGAACTTTATGGTGAGATAGTAACTGTCAGACAGTATTCATGAAGCACTAACTATGAGACTGTAAACATGAAACAATAAGATATACAATAGTAAGACATTTACTTAAGATTTATCATTCCTAATTCATGTATGATGTAGTCTATTCTTTCAGAATTTAATGATTTGATAAATATATCAGCAAGATGATATTCAGTACCAATTAATTCCAAAGTGACATCACCTTTTTGATAATGATCTCTCAAAAGGTGATGTCTTACATCAATATGCTTTGTCCTAGAATGTGAAACAGTATTTTTCGAGATATTAATAGTACTTGTGTTGTCACAGTTTATATGTACATACCTTAATTGATATCCATAATCTAGTAATGTATGTTTCATCCACAAAATTTGTGTACAACAACTTCCAGAAGCTATGTATTCAGCTTCTGTAGTAGATAATGCAACATAATTTTGTTTCTTACTACACCATGATACTAGTGACTTGTCTAAAAAGTGACATGTTCCAGAGGTGCTTTTTCTATCTAACTAATAACCACCGAAGTCAGCATCATAATAACTAACTAATTAAAATGATTTTCCTCTAAGATATAACAATCCTAGATTGGGTGTATGCTTGAGGGATTTGAAAATTATCTTTACAACATTTAAATGAGATTCCTTAGGATTTTCTTGAAAATGAGCACACATACACACACTAAATATAATGTTAGGTCGACTAGTAGTCAAGTAGATTAAACTTCCAATCATTCCTCTATAAGTGGTTTGATCAACATATTTTCCATCTTCATCAAGATCCAACTTACAAGTGGTACTCATGGTAGTGTTACTACTTTTAGTGTTATCCAATCCAAAAAAGTTTTATAAGATCTCTAGTATATTTACTTTGAGTTAAAATAATTACATCATTATTTTGAAAGATTTGAAATCCAAGAAAGAATTTTAGCTCACACATTAAACTCATTTCAAATTCGTTTTGCATCATTTTAGAAAAATCAACACATAAAGAATTTTTTGAAGATCCAAAAATAATGTCATTTACATAGATTTGAACAACTAAAACATCATTAGAAATTCATTTTATAAAAAGGGTAGGATCATCTAATCCTTTCATAAAACCTTTGGAAATAAGAAAAGTAATAAGACTATCATACCAGGCTCTTGGAGCATGTTTTAAACCATATAAAGCTTTGGATAATTTAAAAATATGATTTGGAAAAGGAGGGTTTGTAAATCTAGGGGGTTGTTCAACAAAAACATCCTCATCTATATACCCATTTAAGAATTCACTTTTAACATCCATTTGATATAGTTTGAAGTTAAGATGTGCAGCATAGGAAAGCATGATTCTGATGGCTTCAAGTATAGCTACCGGTGAAAAAGTATCCTCATAGTCAATTTCTTCTTCTTGACTGTAGACTCATGCAACCAATCTATCCTTGTTTCTAACTATGATACTAGATTAATCTACCTTATTTCTAAACATCCATTTAGTGCCTATGGTGAATGTGTCCTTAGGTCTTTCAAAAAGTTTCCAAACTTTTTTCCTTTCAAACTGATTAAGTTCTTATTGCATAACCATCACATAAAATTCATCACTGATAGCATCATTAATGTTTTTAGGTTCAAGTTGTGACAAGAAGACTTGATGTTCAACTTGATTTCTAAGAGAATCTCTAGTTTGAGTTCCTTTTTCTAGGTCTCCTACAACATCATATAAGGGATGGTTCTTAAGAGTTTTAACAACTCTAGTAAAGGGGGGACTAGTGATTTCAGGTTCATCAGCAGGTTCAGGTTCTAAGGAATTTTCAGAACTTGATGTTTTGACTGATTCTTTCACAGAAGTTTTTGAGGATTTTGAATTGATGTTCATATTTGATACATCATCCTCTAAGTTTTCTAGAGAGGTTTTAGGCTCATGTGGATCTGTTTCATCAAATTTGACATGGAAAGATTCTTCTACACATTTAGTTCTTTTATTAAACACTCTATAGGATTTACTAGATATAGAATATCCTAAAAATATACCTTCATCACTTTTGGATGAAATTTTTTCAAGATTTTCCTTAGTATTAAAGATATATACTTTACAGCCAAAAACTTTGAAGTATTTAACTTTGGGTTTTCTATTATTCCATAACTTATAAGGAGTATTTTTAAGAATAGTTCTGATCAACACTCTATTGATTATGTAGCATTTTGTATTGATAGCTTCAGCCCAAAAATAAATAGGCAGGTCATATTCACTGAGCATTATTCTAGCAATATCTTGCAGGGTTCTATTTATTCTCTCTACAACTCCATTTTGTTGAGATGTTCTAGGGGTAGAGAAATTGTGACTATAACCATTTTGTGAGAAAAAGGATTCAAACTCCTGATTTTCAAACTCACGACCATGATCAATTCTTATTGATTTGATTCTAAGTCCACTAATATTTTCTACAAATTTGGCATATTTAGTAAAATAAGAGCAGACTTCACTCTTGTGAGCCATAATGAAGGTCCAAGTATATCTAGAAAATTCATCTACAAGAACATAAACATAGTGCTTCCCATTTAAACTAGAAACTCTAGATGGTCCAAACAAATCCATGTGAACCAGTTTGAGAGGTTGAGAAGTTGACACTTCTTTCTTTGGTTTGAAGGAAATTTTGTGTTGTTTTCCCTTTTTACAGGGATTACATACTTTTTCATTTGGAAACTAAAGTTGGGTAAGTCTTTAACTAAGATTTTTATAGTTAGCTTTCTAAGGGATTGAACATTACAGTGTCCTAGTCTCCTATTCCAGAGCCAAGACTCTTTATGAAATACACTTAAACATGAAGCATTTTGAGAAGATAAGGAATCTACGTTAACATAGTAAACATTTTCATTTATTAAAGAAAAAAACACTAATTCATATTTAGAATTAAAGATATTGCAAGCATAATTTTTAAATCTAACATGAAATCCATCATCACATAATTATGAGATACTAATCAAATTATATTTTAATCCATCAACAAATAGTACTTTAGAAATAAACACTGAATTAGAGTTACCGATTTGGACGAGTCCAATTATCTTTCCTTTGGCATTGTCACCAAATGTGACATGTCCTCCATCTATTTTGATTAGGTTCTTGAATCATGAGTAGTCTCCTATCATGTGCCATGAACATCCATTGTCCAAGTACCATAGACTTTTATAGGAAATATTTAATCAACTTTCCTACAAAATGATCAAGCAAAAACAAATTTTGGTACCCATACTCATTTGGGTCCAGTAATATTAGTAATAAGTGATTTAGGAACCCATATATATCTCATAGGTTTTCTATAATTATTAAGTAAATTATTTGAAAAATAAACTCTATTTGGTCCAGAAAAATTTGAAACAGTAGATAGTGTATCATAACTTGAATTAGATGATTTGTGTCCACAATTGGAAGTAAAAATGTATGTCCTAGATTTAGAAACAAACTTTTTTCTACCAAGGTTTCTTTTTCTAGGTTGATAACCAATTCCAGTGTTGTATTTAGGGGAAATTTGTTTTCCTAGCATTTGGGTAAGGGTATTTTTCCCATTGGTAAAATTTTCTAGGTCATTCTTCAATTGATCATTAGGCATTTTTAATTCGTTGTTATCTTTGAGTAGTTGGAAATTTTTCTATTTTTCAGTTGTGAGTTCAGATTTAACAGTCACAATGAGAGAATCTTGTTTCTTCAATGATTTATGTTTGTCTTTTAGTTCATTGCATGCTTCTTCAAGCATGTTACAGTATTCAAACATTTCTTCATTAGTAATTTTTTCAAAGTCACTCTCATTTTCAAAATAGTATGAATCATGTACAGAGGAGTCTAGTGTTAACTCAGATGTGTTTTTCATAAAACACATATTGGATTTATTTTCCTGTTCATCATGTGATGTTTCTGAGTCGATTGAACTATCCTCAGAAGCACTCTAGGTTGCTTTCATTTCCTTTTTATACTTCCTGTCCTTGTCCTCATATTTCTTTTTGTACTTGAGATTTGGATAGTTAGCCTTGATATGTCCCTTGCGCTTACATTCATAGTAGAAAATTTCATCATCCTTGTCACTTCTTTTCCAGTCTTTCTTTCAATTTCCTTTTTGGTCATATTTTCCCTTAAAGTTAGGCTTTCTAAAAAAGTTATTCTTCTTGTAAAATCTTTTAAATCTTCTGGATAATTGAGCCATATCCTCATCAATGTCAAGTGATGATTGTTCAATGGTGGAGCTTTCTACAGAAGCTTCCAGTTTCCCTTTGTCTTTGTGTTTGGAGGTGGTGGTCTTAAATGTAACAGATTTCTTCTTTGGTTCATCCCCATCTTCCTTGTTGACTTTCAGTTCCTCTTCATACATCATTAGTTTCCCAATGAGTTCTTTTATGGGTAGCCTGTTGATGTCACATGATTCTCTAACAGAGACAAAGGTTCCCCTCTATCTATTGGGTAGAAATCTAAGAATTCTCATGATTTGTTCCTTAGCAGTGACTTCTCTTCCAAGCGAGATCATTGTGTTGAAAATATCATTAAACCTAAGATACATGTCAGAAATAGGCTCATCAGGTTTCATTTTAAAATTATCATATTTGATACTATAAGTATTAAGTCTCATTTATTTTACACTAGATGTTCCTTCATGTGAGACAGATAGGGTATCCCAAATCTCATGGGCAGTTTTACAAGCAGAAATTCTATTGAATTCCTCATCTCCTAAGAAGCAGTATAAGGAATTCATAGCTTTGCAATTTTTATTGTTGGAAGTTTTGGTAGGTTCATCCCATGTGATTCTATCAGTAGCAAGAATATTATATTCATCTATAATGGAAGACCACATTTCAAAACTCATACTCTCTAAATGAATTTTCATTTTAATTTTCCATTGAGCATAGTTGGTTCCATTAAAGAATGGTGGTATGTTGGTTGCAACACCTTCCAATCTATTATCCATAATAACAGAATAGGTTTAAAGATCTAGAAATTTAGAATTGATAGAAAATTACAGATCTTTAAAGTACAACTACAATCATAGTTGAACAATATTAAATAGAGTCCAAATAAACAACCTCTGATACCAAATGTTGGTCAGAGTAGAATAATCAATGGGGGGGTGAATTGAGTATCTATAAAAATTTCGTTTCAAAAAGTGTTCTTAAAAGTATTTCCCCTTCAAGTTAAATACATCCTGATTAATCAAAGTAATACGGTTATAAAGGTTTGACTGTTTAAATAACTTCTTATAATATTGATTATTTATTAGTAATAATAATATTTATTAATATTACTTTGAAACTATTTTACTAAGACAAATAAATTATAACTTATTTACAAGATTAACTATCAAAGTGAATTTAGAGATTTCTGAGTTATATAGAAAAGTAGTAAAATAGTGAAGACTAAATTAAGAAGCACAACGGATATGAAACAAGTGGTTCAGTCTCAAGCTGAGACCTAATCCACTCTACTTGGTGATCACCTGCCACCAAGCAGTTTATATAAATAAACTTGATCCACACCCTGGATCAGGGTTAAACAATAGTAAACAGGACTGTCCAGGTCACACATGGACCTCTTCCACATTTCTTCATGGGTACAGACAACCAGGCCACACAGGGACCTCTTCCACACTTTTCGGTGGGTATACACAAGAGTAAAAGAATGTTTGAGTAAGGATATCTTGTATCCTTCAGTTTGATGTAGGAGACAGAGTGTGTTATTATACAGAAACACACACTACTTGAAAGTTAATAAAAAGATACACAACAGAGCAGAAATATTGAGATAGGTTTAGAAGTGCTCTAAGTGTTAGTCTTTGCAGCTCTGGACTTCTAAGATAAAACAGATGCAGAAATCGAGTCTTCGTCTGGAAAACAGAGTGTCGTAAGTCAGACAGATCCATCTTGTGTTCTTCGTGATGTTTGACAATGTGAATATGTTCTCGAGATTCCAATATGCTTCATGTGTTCTTCAGCATAATCGAGTTGCATGAGCTAATTTTCTAAAATGTATATTGTTCTCACATTCACGCCCACCAACTTGTTATTTGTGTCGTGCTACATTATTCTTTTTCTGGGTCGCATTACTCTTTTATCTTGGAGTTCATGTGTTGGGGCCGACAGGTTGCATTTATTTTACACCTTTTACCTCGTACTATCCGATGATATGTCTACAAATAAACATTAATTATATCAGTGCATTAAAATATTCAAATATGACCATTAGAGATTAAATTGAAAGATGACAAAATATATTAGGAAACGGTGTCACAGTATGTCATGGAAACAGTGTCTCCTTTACACGGTATCTGATTGGTCATGGTGTCTCGTAGTCACGGTGTCTCGTGGTCATGGTGTCTCGTGGTCACGGTGTCTTATGGTCACAATGTCTCATGGTCACGATGTCTTGTTCACGATGTCTTGTTCATGGTGTCTACTTGTTCACAGTGTCTGCTTGTTATGGTGTGTGTATGTCACAGTGTCTACTTGTTCACAGTGTTTAGATGTTCAAGGTGTCTGCTTCACAGGATCTGAATGTTCACAGTGTCTGCTTCATGATGTTTGAATGTTCACGGTGTTTGCTTCATAGTGTCTCAGACTTAGGCAAATATTTGTATTTAGACTTAAGCAGTGATACTTATGGAAAGAATTAAACTTAATCATTTTTTAGAGAAATCATTATAAAGTGAGTCAAAAGATAGTATATAGTATCCAAACTGAGTGTATAGCCATTAAGAGCTTTGAATATCTTTTACTAAGAAAATGTACATTTGATGTGAGATAAATTACATAGATTTAACATAGTTTATAGACTAAATAGGATTTGGGATCATTAAAACATGATTAATACATGAGGAGTCCAACAGTTATGATATGATTTATCTATTTTATCGAAAAATTATATAATGGAATGTTGATTTATTTTTCATTATTCCTTGCAGAGTTTGTTTATTTTATAAGATTATTTTCCATCTATCATACCTTTATAGGAAGAGCAATGAAACTGTATCTACTCAATAATAGAGGAAATCTTGATATTTTCACTATAAATTCATTTTCCATAGAATTAATGTATTGTTTCATATTTATGTTTAATTTATTTTTTAGTATTACTCACATAATAATTTTTTTCTTATACAGGTGAAATCTTTTGTTCGAGTTGGGGTGGTCTGTCTATCTTTCATGCCTTTCTGTACAAAAAACTCCACAAACTTCTTATCCCTCAAAACCTTTTCACCCCTATAGTGTTTCATTTATCAATTTACTTCAAGTCCCCTCTATTTCATTTGTATAAATAGAAATGATTCTACCTCTTCTCAATCACATAGGTAATCTGGATGTTTGCACAATAAAATCATTGTCCATAGAATTAATGTATTGTTTCATATTTATGTTTAATTTATTTCTTTTTAGTATTACTCACATAATAATTTTTTTCTTATATAGGTGGATTATTTTGTTCGAGTTGGGGTTATCTTTCCATATTTCATGACTTTTTACACCATAAATTTTGCAAACTTCTTGTCCCTCAAAACCTTTCACCCCTACAATGTTGACATTTATCACTTTCTTTCAAGTTACCTCCACTGATCAATCATAGAGGTAATATTGATATTCCAATAGTAAAATAATTATCTATATAATTAATTTATTATTTCATATTTATGTTTAATTTATTTCTTTTTATTATTACTCATATAATTTTTTTTCTTATACAAGTGAATTCTTTTTTTCGAGCAGGGGTGGTTTGTTCAAAGCTGCTCATGCAGTGTTGATAGTTCGACAAATAAATTCAATGGATATAATGGTAACATTGATAGTTAGTATTTTTTGAGACTTTAAGATGTGTAGTAATCAACCACACCTCAATATGATGCATAGTGTGACCAGTATGACTCAAAGTACCCTTTCTATTTAAAATTGACATTAATTTTAGTAAAATAGAAAACTGACATACTCAAAACCGAGAAAAGATATTCATATTGTTTTTATAATTTAATAAAATGTTTTATAAGTCATTTATGATGTGTAGGAATCATACACACCTCAATCCACTACACGATGTTCTCATTATGACTCAATGTGTCCGTTATTAGTTTAAAATTGATATTTTAGTTCAAAAAGTGTCACTCACTAAAAATCAATCAAAAACACTCAGATATTATTCATAATTTAGGAAAATTATTCATAAGTCATTTGTGATTTTTAGGAATTTTTTTCATGTTAAACTGATACACGGTGTGATCTAAATGATTCAACGTGCGTGTTTCTTGTTTAAAATGACATTTTAGTAAAAAAACAACAGATGTACTCAAAATTGAGAAAACACATTCATATTGTTTTGATACTTTAGGAAAAATATCCATAAGTCATTTTATATGTTTCGGAATTAGAATCACCTCAATCCGACCCATGGTGTGACCGGTATGACTCAAAGTGCGTACTTTTATTTAAAATTGGCATCAATTTTAGTAAAATGGACAACTGACCTACTCAAAACTGAGCAAACACATTTGGATTTTTTTATACTTTACAAAAATGTTTCATAAGTAATTTTATACATTTAGGGATCAACATAACCTAAATACAATACATTATATGACCGATATGACTGAGAGTGTTCGTTATCAGTTTAAAATCAACATTTTAGTTCAAAAGTGTCATGCACTAAAAACCGATCAAACACGCTCACATTTCCTTGATAATTTAGGAAAAAGATTAATAATTCATTTTTGACGTGTATTAACTGTTTTAACATAAAACCGATATATGACGTGGTTGAAATGAGTTAAAAGTGCGTGTTTCCAGTTTAAAATGCCATTTTAGTAAAAAAGACAACTAACGTAATCAAAACTGAGAAAACACATTCATATTGTTTTGATACTTTATGAAATTATACATAAGTCATTTTAGATGTTTAGTAATTATCCTCACCTAATTCTGACCCATGGTGTGACTGGTATGACTTAAAGTGTGTATTTTTATTTAAAATTGTCATCAATTTTAGTAAAATGGAAAACTAGCATACTCAAAACTGAGAAAACACATTCATATTATTTTGATACTTTATGAAAACAATCCATATGTCATTTTTGATGTGTAGGGATCATCCTCACCTCAATAAAATACATTATGTTCCTAGTATGACTGAAAATGTCCATTATCAATTTAAAATCAACATTTTAGTTTGAAAAGTGTCACTCACTGAAAACCGATCAAATGCACTCAAGTTTCTTGAAAAATTAGGAAAACTATTCATAAGTCATTTTTCATGTTTATGAATTATTTTCACATAAAACCAATTAACAATGTGATCAGAATGAGTCAAAAGTGTGTGTTTCCAGTTAAAATGACATTTTAGTAAAAAAGAAAACTGACGTACTCAAAACTAATAAAAAACATTTAGATTATTTTTATAATTTAGGAAAATGATCCATAATTCATTTGAGACATGTAGGAATTATCCTCAACTCAATCTGACCCACGATGTGACCGATATGACTCAAAGTGTGTATTTTTATTTAAAATTGACATCAATTTTAGTAAAATGGACAACTAACCTACTCAAAACTGAGAAAACGCATTCATATTGATTTAATACTTTAGGAAAACTATATAAAAGTCATTTGTTACACTTAAGAATCATCTGAACCTCAATATGATACATGATGTTTCTAATATGACTTAAAGTGTTCTTTATCATTTTAAAATCGACATTTTATTTCAAAAAGTGTCACTCACTGAAAACCAATAAAATGCGCTCAAATTTTCTTGATAATTTAGGAAAATGATTAATAAGTCATTTTTGACATGTAGGAATCAGTTTCACATAAAACCAATATATGCTGTTATTGAAATGGGTCAAAAGTGTGTGTTTCCAGTTTAAAATGACATTTTAGTAAAAAAGACAACTAATGTACTCAAAACCAAGAAAATTCATTCAAATTGTTTTGATACTTCATGAAAATGATCCACAAGTCATTTGATAAGTTTTAAAACCATCTTCACCTCAATCCAATGCATGATGTGAATGGTATGACTCAAAGTGTGTCTTTTTATTTAAAATTGACATCAATTTTAGTAAAATTAACACTTTTTATTAATTTATTTCTTTATATTATTACTAAAATAATAATTGGTTTCTTATATAGGTATGTTATTTTTCTCAAGTAGGGGTGGTTTGTGAAAAAATAACATGAGTTAGGGTGAGGATTAAAATATAAAGCAACATTGATGTTTTTGAATGTATGTAATAATTTGTATTTATGTAATTGTACAAACCAATGTTTGAAATGTATATAATATAGTGTTTTTTTCTTGTATCTGTGTTGTAAATTCCATTTCATTTAAATTCTATATTGGGACTATTTTTGCTGATATCTGGTGTGTTTCTGGTGCTATAGTGTGTTGTTTTAGCACACTGCACTATGACCCTTTATTAGCGCTTTTAAAATTAATGATAAAGGACACATTTTTTGGTGCTTTTAAAAATGCTTATACAGGTACACTTTATCAGTGATTTTTAGTGCTGATATAAGTCTAGGGTTTTTAATCTCTCTCAGGTATTCAATGCTTTTATAGAACTGATAAAGGATATTTCTATCACTGTTAAATGCCTATTTTGTAGTAGAGTATGTTCAAAGTTATATATATACTTTTATCAAATATGTTGTATTTATTTTATTTTTTGAAATATTTTATGGTAATTTTTTATTTTTATTTATAAAAGTAAATTTTAAATTTTAAATTATAATAACTTATTTTCATTTTTTGATATTTTTTATAGATAATAATGATTTGAACTTGGATTACTAAACTTTGAATAAGTGATGAATACGAGGAAGGTGTCTATGTTTTTTTTCTAAATGAAATGTTACAAATAATGATATGTTTTTTTCCATGACTAAAATTTTTAAATATGAAGAAGTTAAAAATTAGCGATATCAAATATCATTTAATTTTTCATGGTTTTAATCTGAGTTACAACCCTTGGATTTGGCATAGTGAAACTAGGCACAATTTTAGATCTATTGATGATGATGATTTGCAAGATGATAAGTCTAAGAAAATTAAAGAAATGATTCATGTTATTGAAGTAGATATAATTGATAAATAACTATCAATTGACCATCTATATGGTGATGTTGAAAAACCATTGTATTCGAGTTATATGTAATTTACAGTTTTATCGATGATGTTAAGATTGCTTAACTTGAAGTAAAAAAATAGATAGAGTAATAAGAGTTGTACAGAGTTGCTATAATTGCTGAAAGATATACTTCCTAAAGATAACGGTCTTCTATATTCACATTATAAAGTAAATAAAAAATTATGACTGATGGGTTAGGGGTATAAAAAAATGCATGACTGCCTGGATGATTGTGTGTTATATTGAAAGGAATAAGAATTTTTTTCAGAGTTTCCTAAATATGGGGCTTCACAATATTAGTTGAAAGAAAAAACATAGACTAATTTAGCAGTTATGAATACTTATTCCAAGTTATTTTGGTATCCTATTATAATTCATCCTTTGAAATGTTTATTTACAAATTCAAATGATGAAAAAAGGTAAAGATGACATGAAGATGAGAAGATATGTGATGAAAAATTTTATCATCTAGTTGATTGTATATAGTGGAAGAAAATTGATCAAAATTTTCCTATATTTTGAAATGAAGTCAGAAATATCATACTTGGACTGTGAGTAGATGAAATGAATCCATATCGAATCCTTAGTGGCACACATATTTCATGGACTTTTTTATTAGTAATTTACTATTGTAATAGTGGGTTCTCTAAACCCAAATAAACTCAATTATCATTTCATATATACAGTGAGATATGCATAATGTATACTTACCATTGTAGTGTAAATATTTCTATGTCCATTATTTAAATACTAATGTCCCTACATTATTGTCATATCAAAAGTTTATAGTAGATCCCAAGATATAACGAGAACCTCGAGATACTATGACATTAATTTTATTAATATATCCTATGATTTAGATACACCATACTAACTAAACATAGTTGATGTATGACTATCAAGTACTGGGGGCTCATAAGCATTTAGGCTTCTTCTCATAAAGTTTGTACTTGGTGATCTCTAGTAGGTGAGATCATGAGGACATACCTTCCAAAAGGAACACCACTTGTTTTGGGTGTCATTAGATGTTCTTATCTACGAACATGTGTATTAGTCCCCCCGACTTGATATCATTATTAATGTATGCCATATAATTATGTACTTTTATGTAAGGAAAAAACCATGATAATGAAATTGTGGTGAGGTAGATTATGTTGGGTATGTCATTGGTGGTATGATATTGGTTGAATGATCAAGATAGAATTTGTCAATTTTGAGTTGATAAAGTAATATATTAGGTCTGATTAATTAGAATGGTATCACCTTAATAAATCCTTAGACAAGGTAGTCAAAGGTAATTCTGTTCAATTAGATCAACAAATAATAAATCAATAAAGGAAAATGACACAATTGTGTGTCATGCTTTATGAGATATCTAAAGGCAAAAAGATTATATTACACAGTACGTGTTCGTAGGTTGGTTGTCATTACTATGACTATTTATTATCTCTTTAGGGGCCTTGATAAGTCGCTAGAATCTTCTCTAGGTCTATAAATACTATTCACTACTATCGAGATAAGGTCCTATAGGGTCACACATAATAATGTATTCAATAATTTAATATATTTTTGTGAATAGGTATATAGGACATAGTGGGCTCCACCACAGGGTTTGAGAGTTGTCCAAGTATTGAAAATCACCAAAAAATAAATAAATTCGTTATTATTCAAGTACAAAATAATTATGTTGAATTTATTTATTAAAATTATTCACAAGGTATTTAGTGAATATAATAAAAAAATATTATATGAATGAATATTATTTTCATATTCAAGGTTTGTTTAATATTAGTAAGAATTATGAGTCGAGTTAAATGAATTGGGTTTATCAAGTAATATATTTAATATATATTACACATATGTGATAATATATAGATAATATTTAGGATGTAGTTAGTTCATCATAATTATTTATTTATTACTTATTTAGTGAGAATTTTATTTTTGGGGGTCAGGGAATCCTTTCTGGGTATCAGAACCTCATACTATATAAGCAAGAGGAGAGGCTCATTCCATGTGTCGTTCATTCTAATAGAATGAGATCATCTCTCTCCTCCAACTTTCTAAAGATATAAAGTCTAAATTTGAGTACTTGATCCAAGAATTACTTCGATGGATCGAAGACATGAGATCGAGGTGATCACCATGACGCCGAAGGATTTTTCAGAGCTCCTGGCTAGCAATTAGAACTCGATGAACAACGAGCATACAAATTCTTGGAGCATATGTGGACTATTTAGTGGGGTTCAAATTTGGATCCTTCAAGCAATGACCTCTGACAATGATTTGAAGTCAAATGCGCTGTCAAATTGAATGATGTACTTGTTTATTTAATTTCCGTGGTTTTAATAATTCAAGTGAGATCCTCAGACCTTTACTGGGGATGGACCTGCTGGTGACGATAAGTTTCATTTCTCCGATGATGTTTTTTTAATCCTCAGCCCATCAGCTTCTGTTTCATTCCTTGATACCTACAATTTTTATCAAAGTGATCGCATGAATTTTCTAAGATAAGAAAGAAATTAATTTTCATAAATTATGTAGAGAGTTTAAATTTGTTCTCAACATAATAGACCTTGTGTTGATCCTATTTTGGGAAAAAAGTTATGGTCATACAATTTTTTTTATATGGATCATTTTTGGCATTTTGGGTAATTAAATATGAAGAAATTATATGCATAAATGTGTTAAAATTTACCTGATTTCGGTTTCGGTGGAGAATTCAGTAATTTTTTTTCCACTGGAATCTAGTGACTGAATCCAAATTGATAGGTGGCCTTATTTTTTCACATGATTGTGGAAAACAATAATAAAACATTTTTATAAGAGCTAAGGATGTTAATTATTGAAAAAAAAAATGTTGTGCAGGATGGCTTGAACCAGGATAGAAATACAAAAATTTGAGTTCGAAAAAAATAGCCTGCCAACTTTCCTTGTTTTAAAAACACGTTACCATACTACCACCCCAGGTCAAGGCCTCCATCGTCCAACGCCTCTACCAGATCAGGGCCACCACCTCAATCCGCTGGCCACCACCGTTTATTCCCACAGTCCCAAACGCCTCCCTCACTACCCTCCATGTCACTCGGTCATGATGACGCTACCACTGGGTGAGGGAGTTGTCGCCACCTGGATCCGGGTCGAGCAAGGACACCACTGAAGTCAGTGCCTGCACCTGCGACTGAGCTATCTCCCTATGGGCTTCCTCCCTCTAGTGAACCTTGAACCACTGCACTTCACCCACCACAAGTACCTAGCCTTTAGCCTACTCTGATCCAAACGACCAACCCCATGCGTGAGGTACCCTGCAAACCACCCTCCCTAACCGGGATCCACACAAATCGGACCCCAAACGGGTTTTCCCAACTAGTATGGTCCCACACAGGCATGTCCATATCTTCCCAACCAGAAATGAGTCAAGACAGGTCTACGTGGCCTAAAACACCCATGAATGGGGTCCGCTCGGCTCGAAACGAGCCTGCACAGGGTCGGCCCATCCCGTATTGGCCCTGAATGGGGTTTCGAGGCCCGTGAAGTTTTTATATAATCAATAATTTGTTAATAATTTGTTTTTGATTTTAAAAATATAATTTGTAATACTCTGAAAATATATATTTAATCTTGTAATTAAATTAAATTAATTAATTCATTTAATTTTTGAATATTAAGATTAAATTAATATCGGGATTGAATAAGAATAAATTATTTGAATTTAAATAATTCATTTATTTTTTTTAAAATCACTTGTACTTTAAGTCTACTGCAATTTAATTTTATTGTGCTGAATGGTCTTGAGAAATTGACTAAACCTTTGTACAACTGATTTATTTTATTATTTATTACTTCATTGTGATGTCTGTAATAAGTAATTAATTTAAGATGACCTACACATCCTCATTTTTTACTGTTTAATATGTATAAGGGTCTACACTCCTAGATAAAAGTGAGTTATCTTTATTTTGTTCTCCCAAGACCCCCTCACATGCGTGTAGGAAGAGAAACGACACTGTCTCTACTCATATACACATAATCATAAGTTTATAGGATGGTTCTGAGATTAAATTTATAAGGAGTTATCCGAAATTACAAATCCAATTATTGAACGACTTCAATGGCTAGCTAGAGGACCAAATAAAAATGTTACATCTTACATTGAATTTGCAATGAATGGTTATATGTTCTATAAAAAATAATAGGATGACTATAGTATGATGAAAAGTAGTGGTGTTATGCTTGTGGCTGAAGTGATGCACATATCTAGTTCCAACGATAGAAATCCAATTTATGAAAATATGTCATATTTTTTTCATTATTGAATAAATATAAGAGTTAGATTATAATACATTTCAAGTCCCAATTTTCCATTAAAAATGGGTTGACAATATCATTGTAGTGAAACTTGATGAAATGGGCTTCATGAAGGTGAATTTTAGTGTGGAAGGGGAAAAATACGAGTTGTTCATAATGGAATCACAAGAAGTGAAAGTATTTTATGCCTATGATCCAAAAAACATGAATTGATCAATTATACTACTGGTGACTAAAACAAATTTTGGGTCAGATGAAAATTCAACCGAGGTTGAGCCTTTTATTGGGAGATCACAATCACTTCATGTCGGTCCTAATGTAGACAATGTCTTGTATGTTATAGAGGACAAAAAAGAGTGGATTTGGATTCTTGATAGAGGAACCAAATCCCTGAAACCTTTAAAAAAATAAAGAGAGTTAAATGATAAGGTAAAAGAGTATTTTAATATTCTATGTTTTCCCTCATTATATTATATGTTATCTATTGTATTAACGTAATCAAAATTAAATGTTTGACTACTCATAAAGGCAATGCCTTCTAAACATGATGATGTTACCAATCCCTCAGAAAAAAAAACTACAACGAAGGAAACCCTTTGGAAAGATGTAAAGGTAATGTTATGATATGATATATATATTTTACCAAAAATCATATAATGGAATATTGATTTATTTTTCATTATTCCTTTTATAGTTCATTTATTTTATAAGATTATTGTCCATCTATCATACCTTTGTAGGAAGAGAAACAACGCTGTCTCTACTCAATAATAGAGGTAATCTTGATTTTTTCACTATAAATTCATTGTCTATAGAATTAATGTATTGTTTCATATTTATGTTTAATTTATTTCTTTTTAGAATCACTCACATAATAATTGTTTTCTTATATAGGTGGATTATTTTATTCGAGTTGGGGTGGTCTGTCCATCTTTCATGCCTTTCTGTACCGAAAATTCCACAAACTTCTTCTCCCTCAAAACCTTTTCACCCCAATAGTGTTTAATTTATCACTTTCCTTAAAGTTCCCTCTATTTCCTTTGCAGAAAGAGAAATGATGCTACCTCTTCTCAATCACATAGGCAATCTTGATGTTTTCACAGTAAAATCATTGTCCATAGAATTAATGTATTGTTTCATATTTATGTTTAATTTATTTCTTTTTAGTATAACTCACATAATAATTGTTTTCTTATACAGGTGGATTCTTTTATCTGATTTGGGGTTATCTTTCCATATTTTATAACTTTTTTCACTAAAACTTTTACAGACTTCTTCTCCCTCAAAACCTTTCACCCCTACAATGTTGACATTTATCACTTTCCTTCAATTTCCCTCTACTGATCAATCATAGAGGTAATATTGATTTTTCTATAGTAAAATAATTATCCATATAATTAATTTATTATTTCATATTTATGTTTTTTTTTATTACCCATATAATAATTTTTTCTTATACAAGTGAATTCTTTTTTTTGAGTAGGGGTGGTTTGTTCAAAGATGCTCATGCAGTGTTGATAGTTCGACAAATAAAGTCAATGGATATCATGGTAACATTGATAGTCAGTATTTTTTTAGGACTTTGGGATGTGTAGGAATCATCCACACCTCAATCTGACACACAATGTGATTGGTATGACTCTAAGTACTCTTTCTATTTAAAATTGACATTAATTTTAATAAAATAGACAACTGACATACTCAAAACCGAGAAAAAAATATTCATATTGTATTTATAATTTAATAAAATGGTCCATAAGTCATTTAGGATGTGTAGGAATCATCCTCACCTCAATCCAATACACGATGTACTCTGTATTACTCAATGTTTCCATTATTAGTTTAAAATTGACATTTTAGTTCAAAAAGTGTCACTCACTAAAAATAAATCAAACACAATAAGATATTATTGATAATTTAGGAAAATGATTCATAAGTCATTTGTGATGTTATTAACTGATTTCACATAAAACTGGTACACGGTATGATCAGAATGAGTCAATGTGCGTGTTTCCAGTTTAAAATGACATTTTAGTAAAAAAACAACAGACGTACTCAAAATCAACAAAACACATTCATATTGTTTTAATACTTTAGGAAAACTATCCATAAGTCATTTAAGATGTGTAGAGACTCACCTCAATCTGACCCATGGTGTGACCGGTATGACTCAAAGTACATACTTTTTATTTAAAATTGGCATCAATTTTAGAAAAATAGACAAATGACATACTCAAAACTGAGAAAACACATTTGGATTGTTTTTATACTTTAAAAAAATGATCCATAATTCATTTTAGACATATAGTGATCATACTCACATAAATACAATGCATGATTTGACCGATATGACTTAAAGTGTTCGTTATCAATTTAAAATCAATATTTTAGTTCAAAAGTGTCACTCACTAAAAACCGATCAAATGCACTCATATTTTCTTGATAATTTATAAAAAATATTCATAAGTAATTTTTGATGTGTAGTAACTATTTTTAAAACAAATCGATACATGATGTGATTGAAATGAGTCAAAAGTGCATGTTTCCAGTTTAAAATGACATTTTAGTAAAAAAGAAAACCAACGTAATCAAAATTGAGAAAATAGATTCATATTGTTTTGATACTTTAGAAAAAAGATCCATAAGTCATTTGAGATGTGTATAAATTAGCCTCATCTAATTTGGACCCATGGTGTGACTGGTATGACTCAAAGTGTATATTTTTATTTAAAATTGTCATCAATTTTAGTAAAATGGACAACTGGCCTACTGAAAACTGATCAAACGCATTCAGATTGTTTTGATAATTTATGAAAAAAATACATATGTAATTTTTGATGTGTAGGGATCATACTCACCTAAATTCAATACATTATGTGCCTGTTATGAATGAAAGTGTCCATTATCAGTTTAAAATAAACATTTTAGTTCAAAAAGTGTCGCTCACTGAAAACTGATCAAATGCGCTCAAGTTTCTTAAAAATTTAGTAAAACTATATTTAAGTCATTTTTAACGTATAGGAATTAGTTTCACATAAAACCAATTAACGATGTGATCAGAATGAGTCAAAAGTGTGTGTTTCCAGTTTAAAATGAAATTTTAGTAAAAAAGACAACTAATGTACTCAAAACTGAGAAAACACATTTAGATTACTTTGATAATTTAGGAAAATGATCCACAATTAATTTGAGACATTTAGGAATAAGCCTCACCTCAATCCGACCTACGATGTGGCCGATATGACTAAAATTGCGTATTTTTATTTAAAATTGACATCAATTTTAGTAAAATGGGAAATTAACCTACTCAAAACTGAGAAAAAACATTCACATTGTTTTGATACTTTAGGAAAACTATACATAAGTCATTGTTGACACTTAGGAATCAGTTAAACCTCAATCCGATACATGATGTTCCAAATATGACTTAAAGTGTCTGTTATCAGTTTAAAATCATCATTTTAGTTCAAAAAGTGTCCCTCACTAAAAACCAGTCAAATGCGCACAAATTTTCTTGATAATTTAGGAAAACGATTCATAATTTAATTTTGACATGTAGGAATCAATTTCACATCAAACTGTTATATGATGTGATTGAAATGAGTCAAAAGTGTGTGTTTCCAGTTTAAAAAGACTTTTTAGTAAAAAATACAACTGATGTACTCAAAACCAAGAAAATTCATTCAAATTGTTTTGATACTTCAAAAAAAAATGATCCATAAGTCATCTGAGACATTTTAAAATCAGCTTCACCTCAATCCGATGCACGGTGTGAATGATAAGACTCCAAGTGTGTCTTTTTATTTAAAATTGACATCAATTTTAGTAAAATTAACACTTTTTGTTAATTTATTTCTTTATATTATTACTAAAATAATAATTGGTTTCTTATATATGTATGTTCTTTTTATTGATCAGGGGTGGTTTTTGTGTAAATCACACGAGTTAGGGTGAGGATTGAAATATAAAGGAACATTGATGTTTTTAAATGTATGTAATAATTTGTATTTATGTAATTGTATTAATCAATGTTTGAAATGTCTATAATATAGTGTTTTTTTCTTGTATCTGTGTTGTAAATTCCATTTCATTTAAATTCTATATTGGGACTATTTTTGTTGATATTTGGTGTGTTTCTGGTGCTGTAGTGTGCTCTTACAGCACACTGCACTATGACACTTTATCAACGCTTTTAAAAGCACTGATAAAGGACACATTTTTCAACATTTTTAAATTTTTTTATACAAGTACACTTTATCAGTGTTTTTTTAGTGCTAATAAAAGACTAGGGGTTTTAATCTCGCTCAGGTATTCAATGATTTTCTAGTGCTGATAAAGGCCATTTCTAGCACTGTTAAAAGCCTATTTTGTAGTAGTGTATATTCAAAGTTATATATATATATATATATATATATATATATTTATCAAATATGTTTTACTTATTTTATTTTTTGAAATATTTTATGGTAATTTTTTATTTTTATTTATAAAAGTAAATTTTAAATTTTAAATTATAATAAATTATTTTCATTATTTGATATTTTTTATAGATATTAATGAGTTGAAGTTGGATTACTTCACTTTGAATAAGTGATGAATACGAGGAAGGTGTCTATGATTTTTTCTAAATTAAATGTTACAAATATATGTTTTTTTTCTATGACTAAATTTTTTAAATATGAAGTAGTTAAAAATTAGCGAGATCAAAAATCATTTAATTTTTCATGGTTTTAATCTAAGTTACAACCCTTGGATTTGGGATGGTGAAACTAGGCATAATTTTAGATCTATTGATGATGATGATTTGAAAGATGATAAGTCTGAGAAAATTAAAGAAATGATTCATGGTATTGAAGTAGAGATAATTGAGAAATAACTATCAATTGATCATCTATATGGTGAAGTTGAAAAACCATTGTATTCGAGTTGTATGGAATTTACGATTTTATCGATGATGTTATGATTAATTAACTTGAAGTCAAAAAATGGATGGAGTAATAAGAGTTTTACATATTTGCTACAATTGTTGAAAGATATACTTTCTAAAGACAACAATCTTCTAGATTCACATTATAAAGTGAAGAAAATATTATGCCTGATGGGTTAGGGGTACAAAAAAATGCATGAATGCCTAAACGATTGTGTGTTATATTGAAAGGAATAATAATTTTTGTTAGAGTGTCCTAAATATAGGACGCCACAATATAAGTTGAAAGAAAAAACATAGTCTGATTTAGCAGTTACGAATACTCATTCCAAGTTATTTTGGTATCTTACTATAATTCATCATTTGAAATGTTTATTTACAAATTCAAATGATGAAAAAAGGTTAAGATGACATGAAGATGAGTAGATATGTGATGAAAAATTATGTCATCTAGTTGATTGTACATAGTGGAAGAAAATTGATCAACAATTTCCTACATTTCGAAATGAAGTCAGAAATCTCATACTTGGACTATGAATAGATGGAATTAATCCATATCGAATCCTTAGTGGCACACATAGTTCATGGCCTGTTTTATTAGTAATTTACTATTATAATAGTGGTTTCCCTAAACCCAAATAAACTCAATTATCATTTCATATATACAGTGAGATATGCATGATGTATACTTACCATTATAGTTTAGATATTTCTATGTCCACTATTTAAATGCTATTGTCCCTATATTATTGTCGTATCAAAAAGTTATAGTAGATCTCAAGCTATAACGAGAACCTCGAGATACTATGACATCAATATTAAACATATATCCTATGGTCTAGATATATCATACTGACTGAACATAGTTCATGTATGGATATCAGGTACTGGGGACTCATAAGCATTTAGACTTCTTCTTATGAAGTTTTTACTTGGTGATCTCTAGTAGGTGAGGTCACAGGGACATACATTCCATTAGGAAAACCACTTGTTTTGGGTGTCATTGGATGTTCCTATCTATGAACACGTGTATTTCTCCCCTGACTTGATATCATTATTAATTTCTGCCATCTAATTATGTACTTTTATGTAAAAAAACCATGATAATGAAATTTTAGTGAGGTAGATTGTGTTGGGTACATCATTGGTGGTATGACATTGGTTGAATGATCAAGATGAAATTTTTTGATTTTGAGTTGAGAACGTAATATATTAGGTATGATTAATTAGGATAATATCAACTTAATAAATCCTCGGACAAGGTAGTTGAAGGTATGTATGTCCAATTAGATCAACAAACAATAAATAAATAAAGGACAATAACACAAGTGTGTGTCCTTCTTTATGAGATATCTAAAGGTAAAGAGATTATATTACACAGTGTGTGTTCATAGGTTGATTGTCATTACTATGACTATTCCTTATCTCTTTAGAGACCTTGATAAGTTGCTAGAATATACTCTAGGTCTATAGATACTATTCAATAGTATCGAGATAAGGTTCTAGAGGGCGACACACAATAATGTATTCAAGAATCTGCTATATTTTTGTGAATAGGTATATAGGACATAGTGGGACCCACCACAGGGTTCGAAAGTTGTCCAAGTATTGGAAATCACCAAAAAATAAATAAATTCATTATTATTCAAGTATATAATAATTATTATGAATTTATTTATTAAAATTATTCACAAGGTATTTAGTGAATATAAGAAAAAATATTATACGAAGAAATATTATTTTAATATTCAAAGTTCGCTTAATATTAGCAAGAATTACGAGTCGAGTTAAATGAATCGTGTTTATCAAGTAATATATTTAATATATATTACATGTATGTGATAATAAATACATAATATTTATGATTTAGTTAGTTCATCATAATTATTTATTTATTACTTATTTAGAAGGCATTTTATTTTTGGGGGTCGGGGAACCCTTTCCGGGTATAAGAACCTCCTATTATATAAGCAGGAGGAGAGGCTCATTTCATGCACCATTCATTCCAACAAAATGAGAGACTCTTTCTCCTCCCACTTTATAAAGACATAAAGTCTATATTTGAGTATTTTATCTAAGAATTCCTTTGATGGATTGAAGGCATGAGATCGCGACGCCGAAGGATTTGTCGGAGCTCCGGGATAGCACTCAGAACTCGATGAACAACGGGCATACAAATTATTGGAGCATGTGTGGACTATCTATTGGGGTTCAAATTTGGATCCTTCAAGCAATGGTCTCCGACTATTATTTTAAGTCGAACGTGCCGTCGAATCGAATGAGGTACTTGTTTATTTAATTTCTATGGTTTTAATAATTCATGTGAGATCCTAAGACCTTTATTGGGGATCAAATTGCTGGTGAAGATAAGTTTCATTTCTCTAGTGATGATTTTTTTTAATCCTCATCCCATTGGCTTCTGTTGTGTTCCTTGATACCTACAACTATTATCAAAGTGATCACATGAATTTTCTAAGATAGGAAAAAAATTATTTTTCATAAATTAAGTAGAGAGTTTAAATTTGCTCTCAACATAATAGACTTTGTGTTGATCCTATTTTGGGAAAAAAAGTTATGTTCATACAAATTTTTTAATATGGATCATTTTTGGTATTTCGAGTAATTAAATATGAATAAATTATATGGTTAAAATTGTTAAAATTTACCTGATTTTGGGTTTTGGTGGTGAGTTCAGTAATTTTTTCCACTGGAATCTAGTGACTGAATCCAAATTGATAGGTAACCTTATTTTTACACATGATTGTGGAAACCAATAATAAAACATTTTTATAAGATCTAAGGATGTTAATTATTGAAAAAAACAAATAAGGTTGTGCAGGATGGCTTGAACCAGGATAAAAATACAAAAATTTGAGTTAGAAAAAAAATAGCCTACCAACTTTCCTTGTTTTAAAAACATGTTACCATAAAATGGGGCCCACTACAATTGAAAAGTTAAAAAAAACAAAGGGGGCCACCTAAGGCTTCCCCTGCATGGAACCCACACCACTGCCCACCCTCACTGACCTCTTCTGGTGCCCATTGCCGCACGCCTCCATGCCGACCTCCCACGCCGACCACCCCTCTAATCTCATCCAACGGGCCACCGCCTTATCGCTACTCCGGTCTTTCCTCCCTAGTTTATCCTAATGGCATCTTGAGATATTGGATCATTTTCACCTCCCTTAACCACCCAACGTTTCTCACAGACCGCCCCCTCCCCCTGCCGAGCTCAACTACCACCACCCAGGTCGAGGCCTCCATCGTCCAATGCCTCCACCAGATCGAGGCCACCACCTCAATACGCTGGCCACCACTGTGGATTCCCTCTGTCCCAAACACCTCCCTCACTGCCCTCCATGTCACCAAGTCATGATGGCACTGCCACCGGCCGAGGGTGTCGCCACTGCCTCGTGAGGGAGTTGTCACCACCTGGATCCGGGTCAAGCAAGTACAGTACCACAGTTGGTGCCTGCACCCGCGACCGAGCTATCTCCCTATGAGCTTCCTCCCTCTGGCGCTTCACACCACCCACCACAAGTACCCAAACTTCAACCTAATCTGATCCAAATGAGCAACCCTAGTGTGAAGTGCCCTGGAAACCACCCTCCCCAACTGGGATCCACACAAATCGGACCCCAAACGGGTTTTTCCCAACTAGTATGGTCCTACATAGGCATGTTCAAATCTTCCCAACCCGAAATGGGTAAAGACAGGTCCACTTGGCCCAGAACACCCCTGAACGGGGTTTGATCGGCCCGAAACAATCCTGCATGGGATCGACCCATCCCGTATTGGCCCTACACAGGGTTTCGAGGCCTGTGAAGTTTTTATATAATCAATAATTTATTAATAATTAGTTTTTGATTTTAGAAATATAATTTGTAATACTCTTAAAATATATATTTAATCTTGGTATTAAATTAAATTAATTAATTCATTTAATTTTTGAAAATTAAAATTAAATTAATATTAGGACTGAATAAGAATAAATTATTTGAATTTAAATAATTAATTTATTTTTTTTAAAATAACTCATACTTTAAGTCCACTACAATTTAATTTTATTACGCTAACTGGTCTTGAGTAATTGACTAAACCTATGTACATCTGATTTATTTTATTATTTATTACTTTCCTATGATGTCTGTAATAAATAATTAATTTAAGATGACCTACACATCATCATTTTTCTTGTTTAATATGTATAAGGGTATGCAAACCTAGATAAAAGTGATTTATCTTTATTTTATACTCTCGAGACCCCCTCGCCTGCATGTAGGTATTTTTATACTATGACGAGGACACTGTAAGTTTTAGATCATTCCATGTCAAGGAAAAATCCAGACGAGAAGTAGACACACTGGATGGGGATGAAATGCATCACGAGTTAAGTTATGACTCAGGTTTGATACCCCTAGGTCACGATTTATCCATTAAGTTTAAATGGATCAACCAAAATTAGATGTTCAATACCAGTTGAGTAATTTATTTCTATTATGAATTTATTTATTATTTTATGCATTTTCATGAGAATAGGAAACACATAAAATAACAAACATTAAAATTCATAAAGAAGCGATGAATGTTTTTCTATTATTGTCCAGTTGTGAGAGAGATAACATAGAATGTATATATTAATAGAAATGTATTATATTCATTGAGAAAAATATTAAAAACCCTCAAATAAATATTAACTCACTAACACTTTTTGTCGTTTGAATTTGAACATAACTAGGTGTCTGGGGTGCTTGTCAGCCATAGTTGATGATACCTCATACTACTAGGGAGTTCTTATGAGAACGATGGGTTGAATTAACTAAAGTTGGTAGCAAAGGAGTAGCTATAACTAGTTTGTTTCAACTTCTAAGGAAACCATTGAATAAATCATGTTTATGATTTTAGAAGCTGAGACTTCACTCAATAAATCAAGGAGCCGCAAGTTAATGTGGTTTTCCAGTCAAACACATACCTTGAACTCTTTGAGTAGTTCCATAGCCATAGCTTGTAGATTGCAAGGGGAGGTTCAAAGATCATTTCCACTAGAATACTCAAGTGATAGAGTATTCTGATTCTAGTATAGTGTGTTTCTAGAGTTCGATAAAACAACGAGAGACATTTAATAATTTAAATAATTGATAACGTCTAATCAATAATCAATATAAATGTTTAAATCTTCTAGTTTTTATTTTAATAAAAAATGGAATGTAATACCACAATACATACTATGATATCTAATGGACAAATAAAATGTCTAAACTAGCATGGGTTTCCAACACTTAGTACATTCACATGCACAAAGTACCACGATATCAGAAATTCAAGGTGCTAATGTCTTGAATACCTGTTAATCCACCTCAGGAAGCGAGGGTGTATAATAAATTACAGAAGACTCATGTATATATGATGGTTATTTCATAATGATATCATCAATGTATGATGTTATTTGTGGATAATACATCAAGACATGTATGTTATTACATGTTGTCTCATCTTTGAGAAGATTACAAGGAGAAAGTGAAGTGATACATGAATGGGTGATAATTATATTGATTACATGTAAATATGAAAGATGAATCATGATCTTTTAAGACATCCCATTTTTACATATTTTTCACCCATATAATCCCATTTCATTTAAGATTAAAAAATGAATATTATGGAGAAAATTATTTGTTACCTTTTAGGTAAGGTTCACCAAGTCAATAATAACTTATAGAAAGTTTTAGTTCTTATGGTGAACAAGTTGAAAGACAAGGAGAAAAGGCCAATGGAAATCATGAAGTCAAAGGAAAATTTACAAAATTCTTCAAATAAGAGGTATTAATCATGAGGTTATTTTCTTCACATATCATAAAATAAACTTATGGAAGTGTAAACACAATGAACTGAATCATATAATCAAGTAGTCACTTCTTCTTCAGGTGTATCCATAAATTATAAGTAATGTTTTTGTTATAATTTTTGGGTATTAAACACAATATGCATATAACTCATGTGTATTTAAATATAGTAACCAAGTTAGTATAGAAATGTTACAATAAGTAGCATGTATTCTCTAAGTGGCTGAAAAGGTTGGTTTCTAAGTCAGTGATGAGAAGTACAAAACTTTTATATTATCGAGTTTAGTGATTCTAGTTAGATTTTTGTTAAGTATTACCAAAAAATTTATCTCTCGTATCCTTTAGACATAAGGTGACATTATTTATATTCAGTAATGAATGTTGTTTATGGTTTTTAATACTCATTCAATAGTTTAGTAATATTTGAATCATTGACAATACACGATGAATATAAAATTTAAGACGTATTTACCCACTTATGGTAGAATAATACTTTGTAAAGAAAAACTAAATAGTTTCCAAGGATATACCTAATATGGTTTTAGAATCTTCAAAGTTAAATTACTTAGGTATTATAAACACACTTATGTACTTAGTTTTGGATAAATAATCCTTTTGAAATAAAGTCAAGTCATAAAGATTTCAGAACTAGTTCATTTAGAGAGCGTGAAACATTCCAAGGGTAAGCTAGTGGTAAATATATTTCATTAGATTCCTTTAAATGATTATTAAGGATTATAAAAGTGAAGTATGGTAAATGAATGGTCAGAAGATATGATTTTATTTGGGATGGCATGTCATATAATATCTTGAACAAGCATTCATCGATCAATATAATGTTCCATGGAGTAATTACTAAATGCACATTACCTTATTCACACTAGAGATATGATGCTAATAAGGAGAATCGATAATGAGTCTTACATGTTAACATTGATCAAAAAAATGTAGCATGGGGTAATTCCTAAACATACATTTCCTTATACACATTATATTTCTGATGTAAGTAAAATGAGTTTAAATGTTAAAATTCATACACTGTAGATAATTCAATTTTTCGAGACATTATTTGCAAATATCGACATTATCCCATAACCATGTGCCAAATATAAATGAAAAATGGATATCATATGAGTTAAAGTATGATGGAAATTCATTATGTCATAAGAACATGTGTTTAGACATAAAGATTTTATTAGGACATAAACAAACTTGCATCAAGAAAAACACAATGTGCATCTAAAGTAATTATCCTAAAAGTTTCTTAGGATATTACAGAAATACCTATGATAAAAAAATTGTAGTCAATTGATAGATTGAATATCTATAAAAGGTTGAAAATATCTATTTGAGATAGTGAGAGTAATATTGAATTGGGTTTAGTCAATGCTAGAGATGCAAAAATAGTCGACAAAATAACAAGTTCCACAAGAGGTGTGGAAGAGGAATGTTCCAAAGACACATATTGTGCATGATGTTTAAAACCACAGTGATGGTTTTATTTTCACCATAACTGGTGATATTTTATTCATTGAGAATAATAATTCCTACAAGTAGGAAATATATGGAAAAAAAATTAATATTGAAAAGATCAATTGAAATTCAATAATGGATTCCATGTATCAAAGCACAAGGGGATTGTTATTTTGAATACTATGGTGGCTATTCAAGTGAGTCTATACATGGATGGTACACATGTGGTATCAATAATTCTATATTGGTAATACCAAGTTGTTATTCCTAAATTAATTAGAACTTTACTGGTCATAACTAATTTATATGATCATTTTATTGGGAATTATATTTAAAGACCACCAATCATGGAAGGTGTCTATTCAAAACAACCAGAAAGAGATAGTGACATCGTAGAATACTAATAAGGGGTGAAAGTTATTGAAATACAATTTAGGTTTAAAGTAATCAACAAGATCATAGAAAATTAATTTGTAATGAAAATTTTCCATGTGTCTACAAGTGGTTAGTGGGATAACCACTATTTTCCAACTAAAATATGTTTGATAACATATGGAAAACAACTATTAGTATTAAAGTAAGTAAAAACCAGAATTAAAGAATTTCTCCAAAGATTGACTTAAAGTAGAAACCAAATTTCTAGGAAATTAGATATACTGAGGTATATTTAATGGATTCTTAGACCAATTTAATAGCACATATACTGATAATTTATTGAAAATATAAGTTATAATAATTTGAGAGAGAATTGTTTCCAAAGTCACATGTAATAAATCTCTTCAATAAGACATGCATGTGCATAAGATGAGATTAATATACTGAGTTGAATTCCATACACCTCTATGATGGATTAATCACATGTTCCATGTTATGTACTAAAAGTGATATGTCCAACATAAACTTAATGGTAGGAAAATATCAGTCATATCCAGAAGAACTTCAACGGAAGCAGTCAAAACTATATGATTTTACTTGGGAAAGTATAAAAAATTTGTACCTAGTATGTGGAGAGGTAAGGATACTAGTTATAAGAGGAAAAAACTAGTATTAATTTGGTTCAATATGATCTTATATCACCATCAGACTAAGGTAATGAGATAGAGAAGCTCATACAAGCCAGTGGTATCCATATATATAAATACTGATTTTATTATGGATTTTATAGCAGCTAAAGAAGAATCATAAAACAAAAAACGATTTTTTCTAGTTCTTGGAATCATACATAGTAAGTAATGTTTTATCATGATGAAAATTCTTTATAGGAACTAGCCAATATTTCAAGTTTAGACACTAGAAAAAAGGATATCTAATCAGGGTTTACATCTCATGAGAATTTTTACTCTAAGAGGTGAGGTTGAACATAAAAGAATAACCACACACTAGAGATGTGGTAGACCCAAAAACTAAAGCCATGACTCAGTAGAAACATGATCTTAATCATGCGGGAGATGAAAATGTTCGTTAACAAGTTGTATCTAGTGAAAGTGGGAGTGTTGTAATAATGGGTTCCATAGATGCAACTAAATAGTACATTTCAATTATCATTTCATGTATTTGGTGAGATATGCATGATGAATACTTACCATTATAGTGTATATATTTCTACATCCACTATTTAAATGGTAATTTCCATAGATTATTTTCACATTAAATGTTTATAGTAGATCCTAGTCTATAATGAGAACCTCAAGATACCATGACATTAATATTAAACATATGTCCTATGGTCTAGATACTTCATATTGATAGGAAAAATTTATTGTATGACTATCAAGTGCTGGGGGATCATAAGCTGTGAGACTTATTCTCATGAAGTTCAAACATGGTGATCTATATTAGGTGATTCATGAGAAAAAACCCTTCAATAAGAACACCACATGTTTTGGGTGTAATTCGATATTCCTATCTATAGATATGTGTATTTTTATCTTGAATTGAGATCATTATCAATATGTTCCATTTGATCACATACTTTTATGAAATCTAAAAACTATGACAATGAAATTGTGGCAAGGTAGCTTATGTTCGGTGCGTCATTGGTGGTATTGAATTGGTTGAATGATCAAGATATAATTTATCACATTTGAGTTGAGGAAGTAATATCTTGGGCCTGGTTGATTAGGATGGTAGTACCTTCATAAATCCTTATCCAAGGTAGTCAAAGGTAAGTCTGTCTAGTTAGATCAACAAACAATAAATCAATAAAGTATGATGACATAAGTGGGAATCCTTACTTTATGTGATATCTAAAGACAAATATATTATTGTAATGTCCCGAATTTTTCCATGTATTATTTTAATATTATATGGGAATTTATTCGAGACCAGGCTCTGAGACGACGTGCAGTTCTGAGGCCCGGTGAGCCCGAAACAAATGTTTGAATTTAATTTAATAATTAAATAACGCGCGCGTACGGTTTTACTGAAAAAGTGGAATAACTCCCGAACGAGTGCTTGTGTCAGAAATCCAAGGGCACCGTTGCGTTCGGAACATCAATTTTACCTTAGACAAGGCCTAACACTGACCAGCGCAGGTCGGTGGTGGAATCCAGTTTTTGGGACGTAAGAGTAATAAAATATTTAAATAAAAATGTTTTATTCTGCAGAAAAATCTTTTAGATCTGATGCAATAGATATCCCTTACCTTTTTAATTAAAGGTTGAAGCAAGGGTCCAGGGTTACAAACCTCATAACCCTGAAACCCTTGGAGGATTTGGAGGCTCTGGAGAAAACCTCCCAACGCGGCGACGACGACGCATCAACCGAATCATCAGCGAATAATGCCGCGGAATCCAGGTAGGATGTTTGTTTGTGATTTCTTCCCTGTTTTTGATTTCCACGATGAACGCAGACTAATCCACGAATAGATTAGCATGCGGATCGATCATTCTTGCGGGATGGGATATTTGCGGGAATCATGGGGATTTGATTCTTGAAATTATTTTGGTTTTTGTTCAACCTTCTAATGGTGATGAACCAAGATCGACAGGAACATCAATCGAGATTCTTCCCTCTTGATTTTTGTGTTTTTCTCTCCCGGTTCTTACGCATTCTTCATGTGCGTTCTACGCATTCTTGGAGAAAATCGATCGTTGCGCATTCGTTTGTTGGCACAACGATCTGAAATTCAAGATCCAACACCGAGACGGCCTAGCGGAGGTGTGACGATGACGACGGCGGACAAATCGACATGGTTCGGAATTTGTGTTCTTCGAGCATTTTCATGTGGATGGATCGGGACGTGCTATCAAGGCCGATCGGGAGCCTGAAACCGACAGAATCGGTTTCGTAGGGGTGAGATGACCCCAAATCTGGAGTTTCGTGATGATCAGACAGTTGGATCAAGATCCGGAGAATCGTCCAAGGCACGAGGAGGAAGACGACGCTTTTGGAAATTTCCCGACTACACGCCGTGTAGTATGGGCTACACAGCGTGTGTTCGTCGGCGGACCACCTGGCGTGTACTGAGGGAGTACAAGGACACAGGTTGGGTACACAGCCAAGGACACGCCGTGTATACCCCTCCCCATCCAGACCCGGCTAGATACACGGGATACCCCATGTACTGGTACATGGGAAGGCGTCACAGACACGGACATAGGCCGTGTACGGGCACATGGCCAGCGTACACTGAGCGAGATCCAGGTGCTTGGACATGGCATGTGTTTCTTCTACATGCCATGTAATTACTTTCTATCCGACATGCCCAATGACACGGGCCGTTTACACGGGCAGTACCCAGGGTCAAGGAACACGGCGTGTACTTTTTCTACATGCCGTGTAGTTTAGTTTTACACAGCTTAGATGGATGACACGGGCCGTTTACACATGCAGTACCTAGGGTCAAGGAACAAGACATGTAACCATACTACATGCCATGTAACCAATTTCTTCATGGATTAAGACACTTGTCTTCTGTGACTTGGACTAGTTTCCTTAGGGTTCGTACCTTGGTCTTTTCCCTGAAGGTTCTGGTATCATTTCCTTTATATAGGAGTATGATCCCTTCAGTAGGACTTCCTGAATAGAGTTGTTGGAATCCCCTCTATGATACTTGGAGCCGAATCCTCTATTCATTCTTGGAACCCTAGGTAGAGTTCTTGGTATCGACGTGACCAACTTTACCCAGGCGCCGATCCTTTGCTTAGCGGATTAGCTCAGACTGAGTTTTCGGAATCACCCCATGACTTGGTTGTGATCCTCATCTGAGCATAATGTTCTCAAGTACTTTTGGAGTGTGTTCTCCTAGAATGAGTACTTCGTATCTCTCTCTTCAGACCTAGGAGTGTGTTCTCCTGGGTGTATGATTAGTGGAATCTTCGAGCTGGATCCTAGTGGTGGGTTTCGCGATAGTCGATCGTGTATGAGTATATCTGGATATTCTTGTTATATGTTTGGTAGACATATACTGTGTAGAGCTGAATGTACCTATCTTTTGTGGTATTTTCCCTTGTTGTATTTCCTTTGTGTTTTTGGGGTGTCCTACTGGGTATTGTTATACTCACCCCTGTACGGGCTTTGCCCGTACGTGTCGTGTCTTGTGCAGACGAGCGAGCCTTTGACAAGATTCTAGGTAGACCAGGACTAGACGATACTCAGTGAGATCAGACAGGACGAGGTGTGTTCCTACGACTACAGACTGTAGTTCCAACACCTTTCTTTACAGGTTGGACTTGGTTACAGACTTTCTTTTTTGTGGGATTATACTTTTGGCCCATGGTTTTGCTTTATTGTACTTTACTTTCCTGTCGTACTCTGTGGTTGGGTTTTGGTGTATGCATGCATCTTTTCCTTTTGGTAGTTTTACTTTTCAGCTCTATGGGCTTGGAGATGTGTGTGCGTGTGTACAGGTTTATAGGCAATGCCTCCCATGTTAGTAGCATGCCTACTTGGTGCTAGTCACTAGCCCCTGACCTATTGGAGGTGGGCTTGGGGAGTTGCGGCTCAGGCCCCATTGGGACGGGTTGTGACAGAGTGGTATCAGAGGTGGTCGGTTCTACCTTAGGACTGAGATTCTGTGAGTTGGTTTGGGGAAATAGTGTTAAGTGTTTCGAGTTCGCCTTTCAGGCCTGGGACCCCAGTATTGGTGTGGGCGGCTGACATATCCATACACCAGGACTCTGATAACTTGATTTTAGACTCGGAACATGAGAACACTAGTTGTAGGGGAAAATAATGGTACATGCATCATATAGGAATGGGTTGTGGTTTCCATGTCCTTTTTGAGTCAGCTCTCCAGATATACTCACTGACTGAGATACATCTTGTTTCTTTAACAGGATGACTCCGCAACATGCACCTGCTAGGATCCAGTAGATCGATCATGAGGATGACCCCTCAGTGATAAAGCCTCGATACAGGGATCGGATCCCCCAGTTTTACCACTAGGTGGTGTGCCAGTTATCCCGCCACCTGTGGAGTAGTGTTTAGAACCTGCTGAACCAGTGGAGGAGGAGTGAAGGCTGAGCGCACTCCATGAGTTTCAGAGACAGAGACCCCTTAGGTTTCGAGCCAAGCCTGACCCTCAAGAAGCAGAGGAATGGCTTGAGGTAGTGGCCAGAGTCTTCCGTTTGGTTAGGACACCAGCAGACCAGATGGTGATCCTCATAGCAAGCCTTCTGCAGGGATCGACAGGACGATGGTGGAGTTTGGTTATCCAGACCCATGACGAGGCGACACTCGCATGGTCAGAGTTTGAGCATCTCTTTAGAGAGGAGTTTTCACCGGTTACCCTGAGAGTAGTATGCATACAGAAGCTTCTTCAGCTCTAGCAGGGAACCTTGACAGTGGCTGACTATTCGTCAAGATTTACCAACCTCTCGCAGTACTCGATGTATATTGTCAGAGATCAGTACTTCAGAGCTCAGACTTTTGAGCGAGGCTTGCGCATAGATATCTGAGATAGCATCATCCCTATGAGCATTCCTACTTATTATGGGGTGCTTGAGCGGGCTCTGGTGGTCGAGAGCTTCTTAGAAGAGCAGAGACAGCCAGCAGATGTCAGTAGTGGGCGAGCTGGAGCAGAGACCTCGGCAGCAGGGAGCCGACGTCAGGGACCCAGGCGTGGGATACGTTTTCAGAGGAGATCTCAGGATAGGGGATCTTCTGTACAGGGTTCTCAGGGCGCATCTATCCATCCTTGAGAGAGGCTATGCTACTCATATGATGGAAGGGGGCATATCGCTCGAGATTGTCCGACCCGCCGTACTACTGACACGAGAGCAGTGGATGGACCACCGAGGCAGAGGCAACGTGTGGAGAAGACAAATCTGCGGGGTGGCGGACGTGGTAGGGGAGTTGGGAGAGCAGCTGGAGGTGGTCAAAGATTTGATCTTTTACCACCACCACCCCCAGGAGGTCCACCCCAAGCTCAGGTAGCTGGTAGACAGAGGTAGGGACAGTTGAAGGTGACAGAGGCTTATGACCCAGGTACTCCCGGAATGATTAGAGGCACTATCTGTGTCTTTTCTACTTTGGCTGCCGTACTGATAGACACAGGTTCTAGTCATTCCTTTCTGGATGCTTATCTTGTTTGAGACTTTCAGATTCCAGTTGAGCCGTTGACTCGGACCTTACGCTTAGAAACACCGACTGGAGAAGATTCAGAGATCACACACCTCTGTAGAAAGTGTGACCTGACCCTTGGAGGTGAGAGTTTCGGTTGGAACCGCTTGGTGGTAGCGTCGAGGCCTTACAATGTCATTCTTGTTATGTATTGGCTATCCACAGTTCATGCCCAGATTTACTGTTTTAGGTGAAGGGTGTGGTGTGTCCGTAGTGATGGAATGAGGTTCTCTTTTATCGGTGAAAGAGAGACCCTGATGGTGCAGGATGGACTCGTGCATAGGAGGGCACAACCAATTTCACATCAGTTGGCTAGCCTAGCCCTTGGCGCAGCAGATGTTACAAGTTTTCAGTTTCCAGTGGTGGTGGCTGAGTACGAGGACGTCTTTCCGAAGGATGTCCCCAAGCTACCTCCCCGTCGGAAGATAGATTTCTGCATTGAGTTGAAACCTGGGACGACACCGATATCAACATCAGCATATCAGATGGATCCTTGAGAGCTTTGTGAGCTAAGGGTGTAGCTGGATGACTTGTAGAAGAAGGGCTTTGTGAGACCCAGCGTTTCACCCTGGGTAGCCCCTGTGCTATTTTCCAAGAAGGCAGACGTGATCTTGAGGCTATGTGGGGATTACCGACGCTTGAATCAGGTGACCGTGAAGAACCGGTATCCACTATCGAGGATCGATGACCTCTCCGACCAGTTGATAGGCGCACGATGCTTCTAAAAGGTTGTTCTACGATCAGGCTATCACCAGTTGCGAGTACCTGAGGAGGGTGTCTAGTGTGTAGTGTTCTGCGACGCATCAGAAACCGGGCTTGGTTGTGTCCTGATGCAGAGGCAAGCGGTGATTGCCTATGGATCACGTCAGTTGAGGCCACACGAGCAGAACTATGCGACCCATGATCTTGAGTTGGCAACGATAGTCTTCGCGTTGAATATGTGGCAACACTACCTGATGGGTGAGCGGTTTACCGTCTACTCTGATCACAAGAGTCTCAGATATATCTTTTCTCAGAAGGATCTGAATTTGAGACAACAACGATGGCTTGAGTTCCTCCGGGATTACGACTTTGAGATCTTTTATACTCATGGGAAGGGGAACTTGGTGGCATATGATCTCAGTAGGAAATCCAATTCATAGTTTCTAGATAAGGGAACGGGGCAGTTGGCCACTTTACAGTTATCCTTCGTGGATGGAGATGAGGGAGATTACCTTCAGTCTATGGTTGTTACCCCTACACTCTTACAACGAGTCAGGGAAGCATAGCTCGAGGAAGCTATCTGTGAGACTCTACGTGCTCAGATATCCACTGGTGATACTGCTGATGGATATTCAGAAGGTGGGGAGCATGTTGTTATTTTCAGAGGGCGCATGGTAGTAACAGTGACGTTACGGGAGGATGTTTTGAGGGAGTTCCATACATCCCCTTTGGCGGTGCATCCAGGCATAGAAAAGATGTATCAGGACCTCTGACGTTATTTCTAGTGGCCAGGAATGAAGAAGGGTGTGGCAGAGTTTGTCTCTCGATGCCTTACTTGTCAGCAAGTAAAGGCTGAGCACCAGGTGCCATCAGGTTTGACTCAGCCCCTTGAGGTTCCAGAGTGGAAGTGGGATGGGATATCCATGGACTTCATGATGAGTTTACCATGTACGTCCAGGGGACATGATTCCATATGGGTGATCATCGATCAACTCACCAAGTCAGCCCACTTCCTATCCATATGGAAGCAGAGTTCGGTAGAGAGATTGGGACGCCTCTACGTGCAGGAGATAGTTCGACTTCATAGAGTGCCATCCACGATCGTCTTAGATTGTGATACTTGTTTCACATCCCGGTTGTGGAAGGGATTTCAGGAAGCTTTTGGGACTCAGTTACGCTTGAGAACAACGTTTCATCCTCAGACTGATGGTCAGACGGAGCGGACCATCCAGGTTCTGGAGGATATGCTTCGAGCTTGCATACTTGACTTCATTCGTAGCTGGGAGGATCACCTACCACTGGTGGAATTTTCTTATAACAACAATTATCATTCCACTATTGGTATTGCACCATTCGAGGCTCTGTACGGGTGACCTTGCAGGTGACCACTTTGTTGGACTGAACCAGGAGAGTCAGCACTCATGGGCCCATAGATGGTGAGAGCTACTATAGAGAAGGTGAAGGCCATCCAGGAGCGGATGAAGACTTCACAGAGTCGGAAAAAGTCTTATGCCAATAGGAGGCGGAGGCCCTTGGAGTTCGAGTAAGGAGACCATGTGTTCCTTTGAGTCTCACCTCGACGGGGATTACAGAGATTTGGCCGAGGCGGAAAGCTATCTCTGAGGTTTGTTGGCCCTTTTTAGATTATGATTAGAGTTGGAGAGGTGGCGTATCTCTTGGCTCTACCTCCTCAGATGGACCGGGTACACAACGTCTTCCATGTGTCGCAGCTACGGAGGTACATGCATGATCCATCACACGTTATCGACTGGGGAGAGCTGGACATCGATGATGGGGCGACCTTTGCAGAGTACCAAGTAGAGATCGAGGATCGATGGGAGAAGATCCTTTGTGGACGAGCTATTTCCTTGGCGCCTGTCTGGTGGAAGCACGGGAACCTCCAGGAGAGCACGTGGGAGTGGGAGGCTCAGATTCACATGCAGTACCCACATCTTTTTGATTAGCCCTTGTTTTGGCTTTTTGGGGATGTAAAATCCCTACGGTTGGTGTGATGTAATGTCCCGGAGTTTTCCATGTATTATTTTAATATTATATGAGAATTTATTTGAGACCAGGCTCTGAGACGGCGTGCAGTTCTGAGGTCCGGTGAGCCTGGAACAAATGTTTGAATTTAATTTAATAATTAAATAATGCGTGCGTGCGGTTTTCCTGAAAAATCGGAATAACTCCCAAACAGGTGCTCGGGTCAGAAATCTGTAGGCACCGTTGCGTTCAGAATAATGATTTTACCTTAGAAAGGGCCTAACACCGACCGGTGTAGGTCGGTGGTGGAATCCAGTTTTTGGGACGTAAGAGTAATAAAATATTTAAATAAAAATATTTTATTCTGCAGTGAAATCTTTTAAATCTGCTGCAACAGATATCCCTTACCTTTTTAATTAAAGGTTGGCACAAGGTTCTAGAGTTACAAACCTCATAACCCTGAAACCCTTGGCGGATCTGGAGGCTCTGGAGAAAACCTCCCAATGCGGCGATGACGACGCAGTGACCCGATCATCACCGATGAATGCCACAAAATCTAGGTAGGATGTTTATTTGTGATTTCTTCTCTGTTTTTGATTTCCACGATGAACGCAGAATAATCCACGAACAGATTATCCCACAGATCGATCATTCTTGCGGGATGAGATATTTGCAGGAATCGTGGGGATTCAATTCATGAAATTATTTTGGTTTTAGTTCAACTTCTAATGGTGACGAACCAAGATCGACAAGAACATCGATCGAGGTTCTTCCCTCTTGATCTTTGTGTTTTTCTCTCCCGGTTCTTACGCGTTCTTCCTGTGCGTTCTACGCGTTCTTGGAGAAAATCAATCTTTGTGCATTAATTTGTTGGCGCAAAGATCTAAAATTCAATATCCAACACTAAGAAGGCCTAGAGGAGGTGCGGCGATGACGGCAACAGACAAATCGATGTGGTTCGGAATTTCTGTTCTGCGAGCATTTTCGTGCGGATAGATCGGGACGCGCTATCAAGGCCGATCGGGAGCTTGAAACCGACAGAATAAGTTTCTTAGGGGCGAGATGACCCCAAATCAGGAGTTTCTTGATGATCGGATGGTTGGATTAAGATCCGGAGAATCGTCCGAGGCACGAGGAGGAAGATGACGCTTCTGGAAATTTCCCGACTACACGTCGTGTAGTATGAGCTACATGGCGTGTGTTCGTCGGCGGACCACCTGGCGTGTACTCCGGGAGTACACGGACACGGGTTGGGTACACGTCCAAGTACACGCCATGTATACCCCTCCCCAGCCAGAACCGACCAGATACATGGGATACCCCGTGTACTGGTACAAGGGCAGGTGACACGGACACAGACATAGGCCGTGTACAGGCACATGGCCAGCGTACACAGAGCGAGCCCCAGGTGCTCAGACACGGCGTGTGTTTCTTCTACACGTCGTGTAATTAATTTCTATCCGACAAGCCGAATGACACGTGCCATTTATACGGGAAGTACCCAGGGTCAAGGAACACGGTGTGTGCTTTTTCTACACGCAGTGTAGTTTAGTTTTACACAGCTTGGATGGATGACACGGGCTGTTTACACGGGCAGTACCCGGGGTCAAGGAACACGGCGTGTAACCATACTACACACCATGTAACCAATTTTTTCATGGATTAAGCCACTTGTCTTCTATGACTTGGACTAGTTTCCTTAGGGTTCGTACCCTTGGTCTTTTCCCTGAAGGTTCTGGTATCATTTCCTTTCTACAGGAGTATGATCCCTTCAGCAGGACTTCCTGAATAGAGTTTTTGGAATACCCTCTATGAGACTTAGAACCAGATCCTCTATCCATTCTTGGAACCCTAGGTAGAGTTCTTGGTATCGACGTGACCAACTTTACCCAGGCGCCGATCCTCTCCTTAGAGGATTAGCTCAGACTGAGTTTTTGGAATCACCCCATGACTTGGTTTTGATCCTCATCTGAGCATCAAGTTCTCAAGTACTTGTGGAGTGTGTTCTCCCGGAACGAGTACTTCTTATCTTTCTCTTCAGACCTAGGAGTGTGTTCTCCCAGGTGTATGATTAGTGGAATCTTCGAGCTGGATCCTAGTGGTGGGTTTCGCGATAGTCGATCGTGTATGAGTATATCTGGATATTCTTGTTATATGTTTGGTAGACATATACTGTGTAGAGATGACTGTACCTATATTTTGTTTTATTTTCCCTTGTTGTATTTCCTTTGTGGTTTCGGGGTGTCCTACTGGGTATTGCTATACTCACCCCTGCACGGGCTTTGCCCGCACGTGTCATGTCTTGTGCAGACGAGCGAGCCATTGACAGGATTCTAGGAGGACCTGGACCAAACAATATTCAGTGAGATCAGACAGGCCGAGGTGTGTTCCTACGACTACAGACTGCAATTCCAACACCTTTCTTTACAGGTTATACTTGGTTACAAACTTTCTTTTTGGTGGGC
This sequence comes from Viscum album, assembly GCA_963277665.1. Taxonomy (NCBI): domain Eukaryota; kingdom Viridiplantae; phylum Streptophyta; class Magnoliopsida; order Santalales; family Viscaceae; genus Viscum; species Viscum album. Next base: position 267,200,471 of record OY728142.1, on the reverse strand, counting down.
TTGTACTTTTGGCCCAGGGTTTTACTTTCTTGTACTTTACTTTCCTGTCATACTTTGTGGTTGGGTTTTAGTGTATGCATGCATCTTTTCCTTTTGGTAGTATTACTTTTCAGCTCTATGGGCTTGGAGATGTGTGTGCGTGTGTACAGGTTTATAGGAAATGCTTACCATGTTAGCAACATGCATACTCGGTGCTAGTCCCCAGCCCCTGGCCTATTGGAGGCGGGCTTGAGGAGTTGTGGCTCAGGCCCCACTGGGATGGGTCGTGAGAATTATATAATATAGTGCTTGTTCATAGGTTGGTTTTTATTTCTATGACTATTACTTATATATTTAGGGTCCTTGATGGTTTGATAGGATCCACTCTTAGTTTGTGGGTACTATTAACTTCTATCAAGATAATGTCTTAGAGGGTCACACACAATAGTGTATTCAAGAATCCACCCTATTCTGGTGAATAGGTATATAGGACATGGTGGACCCCACCACAAAGACCAAGAGTTGCCTAAGTATTGAAGATCACTGAAAAATAAGTAAATAAATTATTATTTGAGTATAGAATAATTGGTTTGAATTTATTTATTAAAATTATTTACAAGGTATGTAGTGAATATAAGAAAAAATATTATATGAGTGAATATTATTTTAATATTAAAGGTTCTTTTAATATTAGCAGGAATTATGATTCAAGTTAAATGACTTATGTTTATCACATAATATATATTACAAGTATGTGATAAAATATAAATAATATTTATGAAGCATTTAGTTCATCATAATTATTTATTTATTTCTTATTTAGTGGGAATTTTATTTCTGGGGTCAGGGTGCCCTTTCTAGGTATTAGAACCACCCATTATATAAGAATGAGGAGAGGCTCCTTCTATGTTCTATTCATTCAAATGGAATGAGAGTCTCTCTCTTCTTCCACTTTCTAGAGAGATAAATTATCTTTATCCAAGCATTTGATCTAAGAACATCTTTAATAGATCAAAGTCATGGGATCAAGGTGATCTTTATGATGTTGAAGGGTTTATTGGAGCTCCATGCTAGCACCCAGAACTTGAAGAATGATAAGCAAACATATTCTTAGAGTGTGTGTAGATAATCTAGAGGGGTTTAACTTTAGATCTTTAAAGCAATTATTGTCAGTGATGAGATGAAGTCGAATGTGCTGCTAAATATAATGAGGTACTAACTTATTTAATTTATATGATTTTAATAATTCATGTGAGATCCTCAAACCTCTACCATGGCTCAGATCTCCAAATATGAAAAGTTTTGTCCCTTTGATGATGAAATTTTTTAAATACCCAGCCCACCAGCTTTCACAGTATGAACTGATACCTATATTTATAACTTACCTCTTGAATTTTGTATGAATAAAAAATATGTCATGTTGAGTTTAATGATCTCTAGACCAAAACAACCCATAAATGATATTTATTTTTTCTTATCACCATTAATTGAGGGTTTGAAAATTTTATGAGAGGAAGGAATTAGTGTGTATGATTCTTATTAAATAGAATATTTTCAACAACATGTAATGATTATGTTTGCTCTAAATGACTTCATAGAATATGGAAATATTTTTGGATACAATGTTAAGGGGCATAAATATTATCTAATTTGTGAACAATAGACTTCATATTATAAACCTCAACATGGGATAAAAATAATATACATGGGTTATCAAAGGTTTTTTTATGGATCACTCTTTGAAAAGATTTAAAATGAATTCATTGACTCACAATAATTTGATATTTATCCAAATTTTTTTTCCTCTGATCAATATTTTTAGAGGGTGAAAAACATTGATGTGACATTTATAAAGCCAGAAATATATGGTAATGATAGAAATATTTGGATGAAATGGACAATATTTTTTCAATTTACCATATTGGAGATATCATGATGTTAAACATAACATTGAATTCATGCATGTAGAGAAAAACATATGTGATAGATTGATTAGAACAATGTTAGATAGTAAAGGAAAGTGTAAATATGTGTTGAATGTAAGATTTGACTTACTCTTAATGGGAATACTTTTAGAGTTAGCTCCCAGTATTGAAGGAAAGTGAACATACCTTCCTTCGACTTGTCATACATTATCTAAGAGTGAGAAAATTAACCTTTTTCAGTGTATTCATGATATAAAATGAAAAAAATATTATTCTTCAAATGTAAAAATTCTTATGTCACTAAAGAATTTGAAGTTGACAGTTATGAAATATCATGATTTCTACATCATGATATAAAAACTCCTACCAGTTTCATTGTTTAGAATATTTCCTATCTATGTCCGAATGACTATTATGAAGGTGTGTTATATTTTCAATTCAAATTTTAATATAGTGATTGATCTGAATGATTAGAATAATTTTAAGAAATAACTAGTTTCTATAATTTTTCAATTAGAAACATATTTTACTCCATATTTTTTTTGATATCATGGTGCATTTAATGGGTCATTTTGTGTGAGAAATAATGCTTTACGAACCTATATATTTATGTTTGATATATATTTTTTAAAGTTATATGATGATATTGAAGGTTTATGTTAAGAATACATATCTTATTAAAGCCTTAATTGTTGATAAGTATATTTATGAGGTGGTTTCATAGTTTTGTACAAGATAATTTTTTATAGTGGAGCACATCAGTTTGCCTAAATTTTTCCATTAATGAGTCAGTTATGGGGGAAATGGGATCCATGGATTAGAATTTAAATAATTGATAGGTGAATAGATAAATAAGGTATATTTATACATATTGAATAACACAGATGATACTCATCCATATATAACATTTCATATTAATGTGTTAAAGAAATATTATCCAAATAAGAAAGATATGTGGATTTTGAATGATCATAACAAAACTTTTTTTCCATGGTTTAAAGAGACCATGTTTGGTAGATCATATACACCAAAAAAATTGAGATGGATAGTGGGAGGACCAATTTTAAATTTGATAACATGGTTCGAGTATGACATTAATGGCTATACATTTCATATGAAAGATCAAGAAAAAAGAAGTGCAGTTCAGAATAATAGTGTATTAGTGTTCACATAAGAAATGAGTTTTTTGAGTGCCAAAGAAAAAAACTCAATATCTTCATTAATTAAAAATCATAGATTCATTAAATAAATATAGGTGGTTTATTACAGTAAATTTTGAGTTCTATTTTTTAACTAAAAATGGGTTATCAGTAACAAGAGTGTAATACATGATGAACTCATAATGACACTAGTTAAACTGAATAATTTGAAACACACAACTGATCCTTTTATTATGGAAACACATGAGTTTTTTTCTATGTTCTTGATCGATACTATATGCAGTAGTCTATCATTTTACAAAAAAAATAGTATTTTGGTGATGAAAAACTTAACAAAGATGATGATTTATGTGATATATCTACTTCTATCGAAATATTAACATATAATATTGATGAGTACATCATAGAAATGTTTTTTTCCATATAGAATGATCATGTGGAAGGAATTTGGGAAAACAAACCTTTAGTAAATTCTTAATATTATAGGTAGCATAAGTTTATTTCTTGTTTAATTTTTAAAATTTCATAAAATGTTAGATATATTAGTTTTATTTTCTTTATTAAAACACATATTATCACTAATAAGTATATTTGTTTAGTTTTTTTAGCATGGTTACCCTTACTTAACTTATCTATTTATTTATTTTTTAGAAAAACAATTAATTTTAATCTAATTTCTTAAATAAAAATAAAAAATTTATATAAAAGAGTATATTCAAAGAATAATATTTTTGGTGTTAAAAATAGTGTAATACATTGGAGTATTTTTACTATTCACACACAATTTTTGGATTTTTTTTCATTCATTTATTTTATTTCATATCTCATTAATTTTTTTATAATTTTAGTTAACTAATTTAAAAAAATATGTATAGAAATGTGTTTAGTTTTTTTTAATTTTTTTTGGATCATTTTTCATATAATGAATGAAAATTATTTTTGGTGTAAAAAATTGTGTAATAAGTTGGAGCATTTGTTCTATTCACACAATAATTTTGGATTTTTTTAATTCTTTTATATCATTTAATCTCTAATTAATTTTTCTATAATTTTAGTTAACTACTTTAACAAACATGAATAAAAATGTGTTTAGTTTAGTTTACATTTTGTTGGATCATTTTTCATTTTTATTGACTTTTATATGTAATATTTGGATTTATATATTTGTGTGCTAATTGTTTGTTATTAACACATCATTTTTGGATTATTTTCATCCATTTATGTCATTTAATCTCTCATTAATTTTGTTTCCATTTTAGTTAAATATAAAAAATATGAAAAAATTGCGTTTAGTTTAGTTTTCTTTATGTTTGATCATTTTTCATTTTTTATTTACATTTTTATGTAATATTTTGATTTATATATTTGTGTATTAATTGTTTGTTACTTTGATTTTTAGGATAATGGAAGATCAAACATTTGATCCACTACATACTTATAGTGAGGATCATTCACATACCTTTGTAGAGGACTTTACACATATTGCTGTTGATGAACCTCCTCATCCTTCTGCACAGGAGGAATGTAATTCCACAATGTAAAAAAGAGTTCAAGGGTTGGTAAATGTGGAAGAACACGTCTACAAAAATTATCATTAAACTGTAGCTGAGACCATAGGATACCGGTTGACTTTGATGATAATGATATTCCAAGGGGTCCAAATTTACAACAATTCAAGACTTTTATTACAGTGTAGTCTATAAGAAAAGTTAGTATTTTGATTGCTTATTGAAGAAGCATTGACAAAATGAAAATATATCAATTATGGGAAACATGTTTGGAAAGATCATTTGTTATTATTTTAGTTATCATGAAATTTTTATAATAATAATAATATAGGTTCCCCCTTCTTATCATATGAAATATGATATACTTGATACTGGAGGAGTTAGGAGGAAATGTTTAGCTTTGGTTTCTAGGAGATGGAGGAATTTTAAATCAACCCTCACATCAGAATTCATTTTTGGGCATTGGCAACATCAAAATTCATGTGATATATATATATATATATATATCCATTTCTAGATAAAGATACATAGAATATTTTTTTGGAATTAGACGATACAAATCATTTTTGATAAGTGAAATATTATATTTTAGAAGTTTTTTTATATTAATGATCCTATTAATGATTCCTTTATTATTAATTTACAAAAAATTTGGTGATATCATTAGGATATCCAATACAAAAACATATACCATCATACTTTATCTCATGGAGGGTATATGTTATTAGAATAAAAAATGATAGATAAATTTTTTCAAAAACTAATAGATGAGACTTCAGGCTCTGAAGAGGTTGACCATACCTTCCCCCCAGCTAGACTTGAAAAATAAAATAGGGATAAGATGGAAAAAAACTGGAAATATCTTACGAAAGAGTCGAGGGTTGTATCTGAGAGGATTGTAAGATGTTTACTTTATTTATTTATTTAAGTTAAATCAATTATTTTTATATTTTGATTCACTATATACTTTTTAAAATATTTTATAAAAGAATATCTCAAGGATCATAGCACACATGGGACCTTCATAGCTAAGGATATGAAGGATTTTTTAGCTACCACATCAAAAAATATCGAACACCTAGGTCGTCTATGAGGATACCTGGGAGGTGTATCAGTAAAAGAGTGTTTCCTAGTTTTGAATATTATTCAATAGATGATGTTTCTAAACTAAAAATAGAATATTTGGAAGCTAATATTGAGGATATTCATAAGACGATGAAGCATTAGATCATATATTTGATACATTCAATATTTTTAGACATGTAAATATAGTTTCAGAATGTTAATCTCACTCTTCCACCTCTGCCTACAGATCTCACTCCCCCACCTCCTCCCACTTATCCAAATCCCACACCTCCTCCTCTATATCTTCCCATTTATTATGAGTTACATATTGATGACCCTCACTATCATATTGTTTCATATGGGTTGATATATTATATTAGCGATACTACTCATCAGCGACATATATAGATAGATAATTATAGGCTCACTATACAAGATATTATAGATAGATCAACAAGAATACCAATTACTATATATTTGGTCAATACAGTTAGACAAAGTATCATCCATTTTTTAGTTTGATCATCTAGACTTGATTAACAAATTATCATAGAGGTAAGTATATATTATATCCTTTATTTCATATTTTTGTTAAATTTGTTTTAACTTTTTAATGTTTATATATTTATCTATTTTTATTGGAATTCTTTAAGGGAAAAGACATACTATATAGACAACAGAAAATATAGACAATTATGAATTTGTATACAAATTCTTCTAGTCTTGATATATTATCAACATATTAAAATTTTTGGTTATATGTTTATGACATTTGAATGGAATATGACATTTTTAAGAATTCAATGACCATGACACTTAAAATAAATAAATTATGAAGCTTGTAACTAGAGATGAGTTGGGAATCAACATGATGTAAATATTTTCCATGTAAGTCGATAAAAAATATCTTTCCATTATTTTAATTTATTAAAACTTTATAATTACTTTTTTTTGTATTATATATATTTATAAAATTTGTATATATCATGACATTATAAAAGTATATGGATTTATGGACCCACAATTTATTTCACCTATAGAGAGGAAAATAACTGGTGTAGAAATAATGGTTTATATTTCTGAAAGAATTCAAAATAATGCAATTATTTAGTGTTGGATTTTTCCATATCTTCAAGAGTATAAAATATATATATTTAAAAGTATTATATATTAATTAACATAATAACCACTATCATTATATTTTTTATATATTAGTGGCCATTGGATGTTGGGTTTTTTTTCCAAGAGAGAAAACACTTTACTGGATATACTCTATCCATGGAGAAGTGTGAGATAATTTTATGAATGTACATTTAAGTTTGAATATTTGAATACTTTTATATATTATAATGAAATTTAAATTTATTTCATACATATTATTTTCAAAAAAGGAATATAATTAATTCAGAGAGACAATAATAAAGTAGAACACAAAGATCAAATATGTAAAAGCAAATGTTACTTTTATTTACAATCACTACATTTTTGTGGTAAGTACTTAAACATATTATTTTAAATTGAAAAATTATTTTAAATGTAAGTTTCATAAGAATAAATTAGTAATGAAATGTGGATACTATGTTATATGACTTATGTTTGAAATAATTTCAACCGAGATAGTTATAAAGTTCCAAAAGGTTAGATTTTTTTATAAAAAATTTCTTTAAATTTCTATTTATTTTATTCTAAATACATGTTAAATGATTTATTTTGAATTTGTATATTTTTTATGACCTTAATAATTATACTAGAAAAGTGATAAGACACTTACAAAGTGAATGAGAGAAATATTTCAAAGTTCTAATTAGGTTTTATTTTTTTAATATACATTATTAAGTTGAAAGTTAAAATTGTAAATGTTTGTGCTACTGATGTTTTTATACTATTGTTTTTATGGAATGATACTATTTTTATACTGCTATTTTTTGTTATGATACTATACTATTGAGAGGGATGAATTAATTTAATTTCATTGAAAAAAATATTTTTTCACACTGATTGTTTTATAACCTTAGTGAAAAATTTAAAACAAGATTTACCGTATAGGTTTTCCTAAAAAACTGACATAGTAAAAGATTTTTCATGTTGGTTATAATAAAATGAAATGGGAAACCGAGAATGATATACGTTTTTATGCTAGTTTTTATATAACCAATATGAAAAATAAAATATGACATAATTCTCACATCGGTTATGAAATAACTGATGTGAAAACTTCCTCTAAAATATATTTATAATGTCCATTTTTATTAATTGACATTAAAAACTTATTAAAAATATTTCTTGCAATAACATTTCCCAATAACTGAATTTAAAAACAAAAAAAACCGATGTGAAAACTCATTTTTACGCTTGTGTGTTTCTTTGCATTTTTATTTTTCTTAACAAACCATGTATTGTTAGGTTTATTAAAATATTTTCTCTATTATTTATGAATTCTACATTTTTGATCAAATTCTTGAAAGGTATTTAAAGGGGAATTAGTATTCAAAATGTTTTTTATAATTATAAGAGGTGTTTCAAAGGTTTTTTCATTGGGAAATCACTTTAATGATACTTGGGTGTATTTTTTGAATTTATTTTAATGTAATTTATTATTTGTTCATGATTTTTATGATTGTATAATTATTTAATGGAAGTGTGATTAATTTTTTATGATTATTCTAAGACACTTTGGTTTTAAGGAAAAAGTTTCTTCTTTAGTTTGAAAATGTATTTTCAAATGTCACACAATTTCAATTAGACTTCCAATAGTTTGTATATATATATATATATGTATATAGAAATATTTGTATGACTATGTATATATATACATACACACATATGTATATATACACATGGACATGTGTTTTTATAATTACATATATATATTTAAACACATACATATTTACATAAAAAATATTATATATATATATATATATATTAGTATGCCTATTATTTTTGAAACCAAAGTCCTGATTGGAACTTGAAAAAAGGGTGAAGGTATGTTTTTGTGAAATTGGTCTTGTGCGACATTGGTGGTACATGTGATTCACAAGTGTTGATTTGATTTATCCCTTACCTTAATTAGAACCATGGGAACCTGAGGCTACCTAGGTGGGATGACTAGGAAAAGTACACTAGGAAAAGGTCCCCCCTCCCTAGCCTTTGGTTTATGACACAACACTAACTAAACAATATGATGACATGGATACAGTTACCACTAGAAATTTGGTTTTTTCCTCTTCAACATCTCATGCATGGTAACCTTTATGTATGGTATGATCACTGATATAGTACATGGATCCCAGGTTTCCCATGACCATAGCTACCATAGGGCCTCTCCATGGTTCTTTATTGAGATGGTTATTTAGAGTCCATATTTCATGTGTGACGTGTCTTACTTTGACTTATACTACATAATTAATGTCACTTTTTCTCAATTTTCTCCATTGTTGGTTTAATATGTTTTGATTTTGTTCTTATTTTCTTTTATTGGTTAAAATTTATTGAGGCCTAACATTATTTCCATGATTTATCTATTTTTTTTAATTTAGTTTATGAATGTTTGATATTTTAGTTGGGTGTGTAAGATTTTTCAAAAATTTTCTTAAAATAATGGTTTTAAATGGTTATAGAGAAATATATCAAAAAAAAAATATTTTTAAAGAATGGAAGAAAATAGTTCTTCTTTCAATCAATGGTTGATTTTCAAATATATAGAGGATTTATGGGACACTTATGGACTTATTTTTCTAAATCACTATAAAAAATTATTTTAATATAGTGTATTTTAATCTAGAATTATTGATTTTTCTAATTAAAGGGAAATACAAGGACTCTATGGTGATTACCTACTAGGATATTAGCTCACACCCTAATCACACCATTCAGTCTATATAGACCAAATAACTCTTATAGGTTTAGTTTTTGATTATGAGGAGTACTACTTCATGGTAACTTTCTCTAGATCTCTCTTGGAGCGGAGTTCCTGAGACGTTGGATGGATGGAAACCTTACGTCACATCTGGTATGCCAATGTTTATTTTTAGTTTCTCTGTTAATATAGGAAAATTGATAATCCTTGTTCCTTTTCCTTTTTTAATTAGTGGTGCTTTATATATATAGAGTAATAGATTATGAAAAAGGGGTTATTGTGTGCTAGGGAGTTATAGGTGAGTTAATGGAACTTATTATTCTTTTTATATTATATTGTTTCATTTTATTCTGCTTATTTGTTTCTAGTGTGGACATATAATTTACAGATAGATCATGACAAAATTTTAATTTAATTTCTACTGCTAGTTTAATTTTTTTATGGGTGAAATAATTCCCAATTATTTGTTTTTGGTGACCTAGTGCTTTTTACCTACCCATGGGGATCGGGAACACCCCTTGCATATGTCATGGGCTAGCTTGTGTGTCTGATAGATGGGAGATTTAGGTCAGTTTGTGATAAAATGGTATCAAATCCTAGGTTATTAAAAGGTAATAGGTTTTTGAAGCACCCTTATTATTTATATAAGTACAATAGATGGATAATTGGATCATTGGATTTCATGATGTAGCTCATGGGTGGGTGCTTTATCACTACCGCTCATGAAAAAAACTAAGTTGGCATAGGAAGTCAGGATTTGAGTTTTGAATTTAAGATTTTTTTCAATTATTCTTGATAGATTTCTAGTTTTAGTTGTTGGTATGTTAATTATAGTGGGTTTTTTCACGAGTTATCATGTTTTACGGTGAAATTGGGGGCGGGGCTGGTGTTTTACGGTGAGCTCACATGGTCTAAAAATCTATGTAGAGCCCGCATGCATGGTTTTAAGAAACTCTCAGTGGTTGTGGTATGGTTGTCATATAGTCCTTCAAACTGGTTGACCAAACCATGAAATACCACTAAACCCTTTTTTATTTTTATTCTTGGATTATTTTGGATTTGGAATTGTTTTGAGTAACATGTTTATATGATTTGGTTTCATTTGATAAAGTTTTAAGGGGGGGGATTTGGAATTAAATAGTGAAAGTAAGTTTTGAAGTGAATAACAAGGATTTTATTTAAAATGAATCAAACTCGATATGGTATTTTGGGACTCATGAAGGAATTTCAAAAAGGAACTTATATAGTTTAAAAGTGATTTTAAAATAATCTTTTAATGTTTTAGAATGATTTTGAATGGGAAATTAAGGATTTAATGTCAAAGTTTAATTTTTTAAAGTTATTTTTCAATAATGTTTAATATTTTTAAATTTATCACAAATTCTAAAAATGGTTTTAAATTATAATTTCATGACCTTTTTTGGGTTTAAATTTATTTGGAATGTACTTGTGGTTTACTACCTTGAGTGATTTTTTTAAAATTTGAATTATTTTATGATAGGGTGTTTTGAATTGTATTATATTTATGTGGAGGATATGGATAGTTTATTTTAAGGAAATTGATGTGGATTTTATTTAATGCACCTTGTGTAGCACCCCAGTTTTAAGTAAGTAACCATTTCTTTATGATTTTTAAGAATTTAAGGTATATGGGTGAAGTTTGGGAGAGTTTGAAGAACTTTTGGAGTGTTTTTGGGGATTTTCTATAGGTTCACAGCTGGTTCATGACTTGGGAAAACCATACAAGACCTAAAAAAACATGCACAATGAGATAGGGGATAAAGGGAAGGTACTCGGGTGGTGCAACAAGGTTTCAAAATCATGTGGAAGCCTTGGAGAAACCATGAAACTTGAGATAATGGGATTTGGAATGGATAACACATGATTTAGAAACCATGCGATCCAACCATGTGAGGTTTAACCCTTGAGGCTGTAGCTGGTGCATGGTTAGCACACAGTTTGTCTAACTGTGAGACTAACGATGTGAAGTTAAAAAATTAGATCCTAAAAAAGTGGTTCTAGGTCAAATTTGCGTTTTAATACCTCTTCCCCCCCCAAAACTACCCTAAATCTAGATTTTTTCCTCTCAAAGGTTATATAACCTCTCTCCATCAATTTGGAATTGATCCAAAGGCCTCTATTGATGTTTTAAAGTTAGATTCTCATGGTAAGACTTCGTTCTTGGTAGTTCTTGGTGGGTTTTTCTTAGATCTTCTCTATTTCTATTGGTTCTTAGGTCTATGTCCGCTATGGATAGATATAATATATTTGATTCCAAATATGATTATATTTGTTTTTTTTGATAGGGGAAGAGATCTAGGATAGATTTTTGGTGATTCAACCCCCTTTCATGGGCATTTCCATGCCATTATTCACTGTCATCATAATTACCAAGGTAAGTGGATTCACTCTTGACTCCTATATTTAGAACTTTAAGGCTTAGTTTCATATTTATTAAATTTATTGAAATTGATAGTGAAATTGGTGTGAAAATCATGGTATAAACCTTATTTTGTAATGTTTTGATTATTTTAGTGAAATTGGGGAATTATTGTTTATGTTATTTGATAAATGGTTTTAAAATGACGATTTCAAAATAGTTTCTTGGCTAGATTTATAGAAAAGGGTTTTCAATAAAAAGGTTGTTTTATTAAAATAATTTTGGAATTGAAATGGTTTTGGCATTGAAATGGATTTGGAATTTAAAATGGTTTTGGAATGATTGTATTGGCATGGTTTTTGGGCATACTTGGCAGTCTGTGTTCATATTACATTACAAGGTTTGGTTGAAATATGAACTTGTGCTCGGTGCTAAAGGTGTAATGGAACATGGGATTTAATTACTTTGTGACGACTTAGTATATCGATGATAAACCACTCATGAGTATGGAACTGTCATAACAAAGCATGCATGTGTAGATGTGTGGATATGTGTATATGTGGTTTGGAATGGGGTATGAAAAAAATAGACATATGGAATGATTTTGAATAATTTTATTGGTTTCTTTTATGGAAAACGATTTTAGTGCAGAAAAACTATTTTGTTAAAATAGTTTTGGTTTTGTGATAAATTGTTTCAAGTTATTTTATATAAATTGTTTATAAAATGTGATAACCAGTTCTATCCTAGTGGCCTGAGTAGGTAAGTCATTGGGGAAAATCTACTGAGTTTCATTACCCACCCCTAATTTTTCATTTTCATTCTTTTGTAGATATTGTTTACCTGTAAAGAGGTAAAGTTATATCATTAAAATTCTCTAGTTGCACTTCATGATTCTGGAGCATGGAGTTGGATTTAGATTTTGGAGATATGTCCTTGGAGTCTTTAAGTTTTGTTAGTTTGTCTTTCTTTGAATGCTTTGATTTTGTATTATTATACTATGGTACTTGGTTATAGTTGATTTTAATATAAATGGGTTGTTTTAAGTTGTCTTCTATTGATATCATGAATCGTGTAGTGGTTTATTTGTTTATGACATGTTTTGATGGTTGTTTTATTTTGAAATGGGAAATCATCCCCCACATACATTGAAGCCCTTTGGCATTTATTTCCGACCTTTGGAATCTTGGGGATGTATCTTAAGAAAAATTATTAATTCTGCCTCGACTCAATCCAATGAGGAGGGGAATGATATTTGAAGTGGTATCAGATTATTCATTCCTTTCCTAACAAGTGGCCTTCAGTTATCTCTGTCTTGGAGTTTAAATTCATTCTGGTCTATTCCTTGTGTCAGGTTGGTAGAAAGAAGTAGGATTGCTAGAACTTGAAGTGTAGATCATAGAAATATATAGCTAACATTTTTATGTTGAACTTCAAGTTACCAGGGAGTTGAGTACATAAGTTCTTGGAGACACTTATAGAAATTAAAATATAAATTTGATGGGCTTATCCAATGAGATGAGCATGACATGAATTATAGAAATGAATTTCCACCAGGAGTGCATATTTAATTTTAAGTAATGATTTGGTGCAACATGTTGATCTTTGAAAAATGATGAAATTGTTTTCAAATGTGAGATTTAGAAAAGAGCATGATTTTGATATTTTGAAAATGGTTTTATTTTCAAAAGTTAGTAGAGATTTTTCAAAAATGTTTAATTTTTGGAAATCAACATTGTGATAATATAATGTGGTAGAATTTGAAATTTTTAAGCCTCTAGGTAATAGAGTGTGAGAAATATGATGATTCATTGTGTTTCTATAAAATGGAACCTGATAGGAATCATAGAAACCAACTGGAGAAAGATACTAAAAATGTGGTTACACCTGATCTACAGGTGAACCAACAACAGGTTCAGAGTATTGTATAAGTGTTTCAGGCTGTGGATACGGGGAATAAGAGGGATGAACCAAGGAAATTGGATCATTTTGTATAGTTCCAAAAAAGAATCCACTCATATTTCAGGGTGATTTTGAACTAGAAAAGTTAGAGGTGTGAATGAATAGGATGAATCATATCTTTGATTTCATCGGCACACCCACAAAGCTGAAAGTCAAGCTGGTGACTTACATGATGGAAGATCTTTCATGCTAGTTGTGGGATTTAGTTGTTAAAGATAAATTCGACTATGACCTTTCATGGGAGGATTTTGAGGAATTTATCAATAAAATTTTTATCCTCACATGTTCAGAATTCAATAAATGATAGATTTATTTATATTTAAGCATGAAATTATGTCCATCATAGAGTATGCAACTAAATTCATGAATTTAGTGATTTTTTCACCTGAGGTTTCTTTTAGTGCATCCTTAAAGGCATGAATATTTAAATCAGGGTTGAGATAGAATATTTGCTTGAAGATTGTTGTGCTCTATATTAAAAAATATAAAGATATGGTAAATATAGCATTGGTAGCTCAAAGGGACATCTCATGATCTATGGGAGGATGAAATATGTTAATACTTATGGGAAATAGTGGGAACTCTAACATGGGGAGTAAGTAGAAGAGGGAAATTTATTTCCAAGGTGGGAGAATGAATCATAATCCAATAGTTGGATCAGTAAATCTTCCTCCAATACCAAAGAGCCAAGATGGATGTTTCAAATGGGGTTTATTAGACCATATGAAGTGAGAGTGTATGAAACCATTGAGAGAATTCCATAATTATGACAAAATGGCACATCTTAAAAACTTTTATCAAAGTGATCTGAGGTGGGGTGTTTGGGAAACTTCTCTGTTTCCACAAGAATCATATGCTTCAATGAGGTGAGGTCAGTAGAATGAATATTTCAATTAGAACATATACAACCATGTTGATTTTAGGAATACCATGACTCCTTATCAAGGTAAATATCAAAAAAGCAATAATGAACAAAATGCAGCGATGAAGAAATTATATGGAGCTGAACAAATTATGGTGGATGATCAGTCTGGACCATCAACTGTGAGAGGTATGATTATTTTTAATTCTACCCTTATGAAAGTGTTGTTTGATACGAGCAATTTACATTTCTTTATTTCTTCTCACATTTTTGATTTTTTGGGTTTAAAAGTTGAGATGATGCCTTCTATGGTAAAACTTCAAAATCCTCTTGGTCAAAGTTAGTGTCAAGACTTTGTATGTAGAAAATGTTCTATAATCGTTGATGGAGAGGAGATAAAAAGGGATTTTTATTTTTTTAAGATATATATTTTTGATATAATCTCGAGTATGGATTGGTTGATGATGTCCAAGGCTCACATAAACTTTTATACCCGATGGGTCAGTTTCATGACTAAAGATGGCATCAAGCATCTATTTCGTAGAGATGGAAATATAAAGTTGGGTGAAATGGGCTTGTTCTCACTATTATTTGGAAAGATCTCATACTAGTTGGCTATGTTGTCATTTACATTTATTAAATAGATCAGGAATATAAGATTTTCAGTAGTTGTGGATCGGTTTCCATATGTGTTTCCGGAAAATTTCTCAGGGTTCCCACCTGTAAGGGAAGTGGAGTTTATTATTGATATCCTTCTAGGGAATAGTACTATTTACACTCCTTCTAACATAATGGAACCAATATAATTAATGGAATTGAAAGTTCAATTGGAGGAGATGTAAATAAAAGGTTTCATTTAGCTGAGCACATCTCCGTGGGCAACGCCAGTCTTGTTTGTTAAAAAGGTAGATGAAACTATTCTGTTGCATGAGAATTATCATAAGATTAACCAAGTTATAATAAAGAATCAATATCAAAATCAAAACATTGATGATATTTTTTATCAAGTTAGGGGAGATTAGTGGTTCTCCAAAATTGACTTGCGATCAGGATATCATCATTTGCAGCTTTGGAAGGAGGATATTTCAAAAACAACTTTTAGAAGCAGATATAACCATTATCAATATATGGTAATGCCTTTTGGTTTAAAAAAAGAACCAAAAATATTTATTGAATTGATGAATCAAATTTTCCAAGATATTTAGATTCTTTTGTGGTGGTGTTTGTGGATGACTTACTGGTGTGTTCAAGGACAAGGGATGACCATGAGCAACACTTGGAAACAGTGTTGGGAATATTGAGGGATTATTGGTTTTATGACAAATTAACTAAGTGTGTTTTTTGGATACAAGAGGTACGTTTCCTTGGACATGTAATGTTTAAAAGATTTGTTTCTATGGATCCAAAAAAGATAGAGTCTGTCTCCTCTTGGAAACCGCCGAAGAATGTCTTCTAGATACACAAATTTATTAGACTGGCTGGCTATTATTGATGCTTTATTCGTGACTTGTCATGACTAGAATTATTTATGACAGCTTTGATAAAGAATAATGTTTTATTCCAATGGGATGAGTGATTTCATAAGTCTTTTCAAGAGCTAAAGGTTCTACTTACATCCACACTGATCTTGATTTTTTCGGAATCAGGACAAGGCTATGTGGTGTATTATGAAGCTTCGGGATCAAGGTTGGGATGTGTTTCATGTAGAGAGGTCATGTTGTTGCTTATGGATCAAGAAGTTTGTAGGTATATGAGAAAAACTACCCAACACACAATTTGGAGTTATCTTCCATACTCCATGCATTGAAGACTTGACATCATTATCTCTTTAGTGAGAAATTTACTATTTTTACAGATCATAAGAGTTTAAAGCATATTTTATCACAATATAATTTTAAACCGAGACAAATAATATAGATAGAGTATCTACAAATGTTTAATGTTGACCTAATGTATACACCAGGTAAGGGAAATTCAGTGGTAGATGTATTAAATAGAAATCCATATGCTTAGTTGGAAAACGAGGTTTTATACCAGTAGTAGTTGATGTCAGTGCTAAAAAACATGAACTTGGAATGTGAAGACTGATATAATGTTATAGTTTTCTTTCCAGTTAATTTGGTTCATGATTTGGTAAATATGGTTAAAGTGGTACATACTTCCGACTAAGAATGTGTGATGATGAGGTAAAAAATCAATGGTGGGGAGACCATTGAGGGATGGAAATTGGATGACAGTTTAGTATTGTGGTTCAAAAATCGGATGGTTGTACCTATGGATCATCATGAACAACTTATTCATGATTAAAACCACTCAATATGTGATATTAGTCATGGAATACAGAAGACATATAAGTCATTTAAAGAATAGTTCTGGTGGAGTGGTATGAAAAAGAAAGTCTCTGAGTTTGTTTTAGGATTCTTAACTTGTTATCAAGTTAAGGCAGAGCATCATCGAACAACATATATGTTGTAGTTTTTACCTATCATTATTTGGAAGTAGGAGTAGATAGCTATGAAATTTTTAATAGGTCTTACAAGAATGGTTCAGAATCATGTTTCTATTTGGGTGATAGTGGATTGACTCACAAATTCAACTCATTTAATTTCTATTCATGAAACTCATACAGTGGAGGACTTGTCAAAAATCTATATCCAAGAATTGGTTAAGAGGTATAGAATACCAGTTTGGATCATGTTAGATAGAGATCCTAGGTTTATGTCTCATTTCTAAAAATACTTACAAAAATCCCTTGGGAATCAGTCGACTATGAGTACAACATATCATCCTCAGACGAATGGGCAATCCAAAGGGATGATAAAAACTTTGGAAGACATGATGTGGGCTTGTGTAATGGATTTTGGTGGCTCATGGGAAGAACATGTTCTATTAGTAGAGTTCTCCTATGACAATATTTATCAGAACTTGATACAAATGGATCTTTTTGAAGCATTGTATGGGCGTCCATTTCGTTCCCCAATTTATTGGGTGTAAACAAGTGAGACTTCACTGGTTGGGCCAAGCCCTATCCAAGAGACGACGAAGAAGATTTACTTGATCAAAAAATGGATAGATATGGCTCAAAGTCATAAAAAATCATATAATTAATATAGTAGATGACCATTTTTATTCGTTGGGAGTGATCATGTGTTCTTGAGAATCTCTCCAAGACTTGGACATCGACTTTTTGGGAATCACCACAAGTTATCTCTCGATACATAGGCATTTTTGAGATACTAGAATGGCTTGGTGAGGTGGAATATCATTAGGAATTTCCACCATGGTTTGATGTTGTGCATAATGTATTCCATGCTTCTCATTTGAAAATGTATCAACCTAATCCTGGCCATGTGATTCGATGGGATAATGTAGAACTAGAGCCTGATGCTTCATTGGTACATTTTCCGGTGTGGATTGTGGATAGGAAAGAGAAAGTATTACATGGGAAAAGCATATATCTGGTGCATGTTTTATGGTAACATGGTTAGATTTAGGAAGAGACTTGGGAACAGGAGAAAGAAATAAAATGGAAATGGCCAAAACTCTTTTGGGGGAACATTGATTTTTTACTTTATAAGGAAGGAAAATACAGTGATGTAGAGAACTTATCACCTTAAGTTTGAATTAAGTAACCCTTTATTTATTATTTTTAAGTATGTAAGGTATATAAGAGAATTTTGGGAGAGTTTGGAAAACTTTTAGAGTGTTTTTAGAGCTTTCTTACACATGCACGGTTTGGGAAATCCATAAAACACGTACAAGAAACTGTGAACAATGATACAGAGGCTAAAGAGAAGGCACATGGGTTTTCCCAATTGTGTGGTATCTTAGGAGAAACTGTGAAACTTTAGTTAGTGAGATTTGGAATGTATGGTGTATGGTTTGGAAACCCTACTAGACAACCGTGTGCGATTAAAAAACTAGATCCTAAAAAATTGGATCTAGGTCGACCTTTTGTTTTAATGCCTCATTTTTTCCCAAAACGGCCCTAACTTGGGATTTTTCCCTCTCAAAGGTTGGATAACCTCTCACCATCAATTTTTAAGTGATCCTAAGGACTCTCTTGGTGTTTTGATGTTGGATTCTCATGGTAATCTTTCGTTCTTGGTAGTTCTTGGTGGTTCTTCCTAGATCTTGTTCTCTGTCTCTCTCAGTTATTAGATATATATTCGATGTGAATAAATCTAAGATAATTGATACCAAATATGGTTAGATTTGGATTATTTTGTTTATAGGAGAAGATATCTGAGGTGGTTTTTTGGAGATTCAACCCCGTTTAATGGGTGTTTCCATGCCATTCTTTATTTTCTTCATAATCCCCAAGGTAGGCGGCTTCACTCTTAACTCCTCTATTTAGAACTTGAAGGATTAATTTCAAATTTATTGAATTGATTGAAATTTATTGAGAAATTGGTGAGAAAATAATGGTAGAAACCTTCTTTTGTGATGATTTGAGGATTTTTTTTGTGAAATTGGGGAATTATTATGCATGTTATTTGATAAGTGATTTGAAAATGATGATTTTAGAACAGTTACTTGGACTGATTTATGGAAAAGGGTTTTAAATAAAAGGTTGTTTTATTTATTTTTTTTCATTGAAATGGTTTTGGCGTTGAAATGGTTTTTAAATTTGAAATGGTTTTAGCATGATTGTATTGACATGGGTTTTAGACATACTTGGTGGTGTGTATTCATATTGCATTATAAGGCTTGGTTGAAATATGACTTTGTTCTCAGTGCCAAAGGTGTAATGGAACATGAGATTTAATTACCTTGTGATGACATGGTAGATCGATGAGAAACCAATCATGAGTATAGAACTGTCATAACAAAGCATGCATGTGTAGATGTGTGGATATGTGGATATGTGGATATGTGGTTTGTAATGGGGCATGCCAAAAAATGGAAAGATGGAATGATTTTGAAGAAATTTATTGGTTTCTTTCATGGAAAATGGTTTTAGTGTGGAAAAAATATTTTATTAAAATATTTTTGGTTTTGTTATAAATTGTTTCAATTTGTTTTATATAAATTGTTTATAAAATGTGATAACTACTTCTATCATAGTTTCATGAGTAGGGAATTCATTGGGGAAAATATATTGAGTTTCATTATGCACCCCTACTTTGGAAATTTAGTGATTTTACATATGTTGTTTACCAGGACACAGGTAAAGGTAAAACATTATAATTATCTAGTTTTACTTTCTGATTCTGAAGCATGGAGTTTGAGTTGGTGTTTTGAGTTATTTCATTGGAGCCTTTGAGTTTTGTTAGTTTGTCTTTCACTGAATGCTTTGATTTTGTAGTCTTCTATCGTGGTACTTGGTTCTAGTTGATTTTAATATCAATGGGTTGTTTTGAGTTTTCTTCCATTGATATCATGAATCATGTAGTGGTTTATTTGGTTATGGTATGTTTGGATGAGTGTTTTATTTTCAAAGGGAAAATCATCCCCCATGTACATTGAATCCCTTCAACACTTACTTATAGCCTTTGGCATCTTGGGGATGTTGCTTAAGGCCAAGTAGAAATTCCACCTCGACTCAAGCCAATGAGGGGGGGTGGGATGTTACACCTTTGACACATCATTTAATATATTTTATTGATTTTTTATTATTAAATTAATGTTTTTTTATAATTATAAATTGTTTTTAGTATTAAATTGTTAAAATAATATTTTTTTGTAAAAAAATTATTTTTTTACTTTTTTTTCAATTTAATTATTTTTTTTATTTAATTAATAATTCTTCTGTTTAACTAATATTTTTTTAATTATTTGATTTATTTATTTTTTTATGTTATTAATTTTTATTTTTTTTGTTTTTATTAATTTCATTTAATTCATAAATTAAATTATTCCACTCTTTTAATCATTTCTATATTTAGTTTTGTTTAAAATAATTTACTATTGTTTCAAATTATTTAATTTAATTTATTCATTATTTTAATTTGAATGTAATTATTTTTTAACGTTTTATATTTGTTTTAATTTTAATTTTAATTTGTTTTATATTTTTTAAATTTTATTTTTTTAGTTTTTTTTGTCAAGAAAATGAGATGATGCTAGGATGAGTTGCTTCCAGCTCTTACTACTGCTAGGATGAGTTGCCACTATGTCTTGCTGCCACCAGAATAACCTACCGCTAGCCAGCCTCCACTCCCCAAGTCACTATTGGCCTCACCCTTTACTAGAATAACCCTACTTTCACCACCAATTTTCAGCCTCACCTTCTTCCAACAACTTCTTCAGGGGTGACTCGAGTCATTACCAAAAGTAGCAAATAGAGCCACCCCCAGCCTTCACTTGGTTCACCGCCAACTTCCTGTATTTCTACCCAACAATGACAAAGCTCACCACTGAAGGCAACACATGTGAGTCACTAGCTGCCACTATTACCTCAACTCACTGCTAGACCTCACCTGCCTTTGGGAATCACCCACCGTCGTACCCACCATAGAACCAAAAACAAGCATAGCTGATCCAGAAATTATCGAAGAATAAAAAAAATCAAATCTGAACTCGAAATTCCATAATTCAAAACAAGTCCCTCTCCAAGGCAGAAGAAATCCGAAGTGGCCACTACAAATTGAAGATTAAGAAATCAAACCTCACTGGAAGAACTTGAAATTAGCCACTGGATGCCACTACAACCATCCACCAACAACACCTTGCACCAATAGAAAACCAAAGCTACTGCCACTGCCTCCTGAAGCCAGCACCATCCAAGCCCCCCTCTTCTCCTCCCTTGCATTCCACACCTGCCCTTACCTCCTGAACCCACTAAACCCCCTCCCCTTTCACCCGACCCGTAATTTTCTTTGTTTTTTATTTCTAATTATAAATATAATACATTATATAATAATAAATATATATATATAATTATATTTTTCTATAAAGATAATATAATATATAATAATAATAAATAACAACTATAAATATATTTACAATAATTTTTATATTTATATATTTATTAGTGAATATATTTATGTATATATTATATTATTATATAATCATAATAAGTATTATAAATATATATATCTATTTTTTAATAATAACTAGTATATTTAAATAAATAAATAAATATATATTGATTAACATCATATTTATTTTTATAGTTAATAGTTTTTTAATCAAATTAAGTAATATTTATTTATATGTTTTATATATTAACATAACAGTTTAAAGTTAATGATGGGTGGCGTTTTTTTCTTTCTGTTGTTTGGTAGGATGAGGCAGTGATCAAAGGAAAAGTGATCATGGGAAATTTCAAGGAATAGCAGAGTCATTGCAAGAGGCTGAAAACTTTTACCGAGAATTCACTGATGACTGCTAATGTGCATACAAAAGACGACCACATAGATGATACTACTTCCTATTAGGATGCCTCTATTTTTTCACAATTTTTTTTGTTTTTTGTTTTCTGAATAAGAGGATATCTCCTCTCTTATTATGAACCCTAGATATAGGGACTGCCTTTGATTCCTAGACAAGATAACTTCTTCTCGTCTTTTGTTTTCATTATTTTAATTTATTTTTTTATTCCAATAAATATCATAATTTTTCTTATGTTTTGTGAGTACAATTGTGTGTGAGTTTTGATAGTATCTTTGTTCATCTTCTTCAAGTGTTGTGATCTCAAAAAACCAGAAATGGGGAACTAATTCATGAGGCTTGATTCAAGTATTGAAACCTAAAACTACTTGAAGATTTGAGCTTCATTGTGATTATCTCATCTTCTCCACCATAGTGATTGTGACTGTGAATTAGTGTGAATGAGATCACACCCTTGAACATGAATGATTTTATATTGTTTCACCTCATTTATTTTCTATTTTCCTTCTCATTTTATCGAATGAGGAATTAAGTTGGGTTGTATGACCAAAAAACTTCAGCAGGATCATTCTAGATCATGAGGCTTCCTGGTCGGAATGAGCCTATTAAGTGATTCATTTTTCAATATATAGGAATTATCAAGCACTGAAGAAATTATGTGTTAGTTTGTTCATTTTTAGGTGACAGTGGTGTGTGATATGATTAGTTGGTCATGCATTGAGTGAATTGAGATTTAATGGTTTTCTTAAGTAGATCTATAAAGGGAAGTTGTGGGTGGATCCACCAAGATCTGGCCTTGTTCTCACTAGAATTTCTTTTCCATATTTTGTTTCCTTAATTGGTCTTCTATTTCATCACTATTTCATCTCTCGCCACTATGATTTTCATCACTGTTTGATGTTGTTTTAATCTAATATTTTCAAAATATAAATAATAATTAGAAAAATAATTTTGGAAAGACCATTAGGGAATTAAAAAATGCTTCCTTGAGAGCGACCCTAAGGTTAGATATTATACTATATATCCGGTTTTATAAATGTATCTTTGACCATAATCATAGTAAGGATGATGTAAAATTTTGGTGCTATTACTAGGGATCGAACCCAGGTCACCCTCTTGACAGGATAGAATACTTAGTTATAATAAATGAATATAATAATTATATATATATATAATTATCTAATAATATTATTAATACTATTAATTGGTATATGTAAATTTTTATATATTTTAATTTGTATTTTTGTTAATAAATATTTTTATAATTATTCAAGTAATGATATATATATATATGTATTAATAATAATAGTAACTCTTTTAGAACTTTCTTACACCTTTTTTATGTTGCTTGGCATAGGGGATCTGATCATGGGTGGTGTTCAAAGGTGGATAGATTTTGGGAAATTTCAATGAATATCGGGATCATTGCAAGAGGATGACTAATTTCACTAGGAATTCACCGAAGGCTTGTGACTCACACATGAAGGTATACCATGTGGATGATGATTCTACCTATTATAGTGTCTCTATTTTCCATTTTTTTCATTTTATGAACAAGAGGATTACTCCACCTCTCTTGTTCCCCCCACCCAGACATGGGAACCAGATCATACTTGGAGATCGGTACCCCACTCCTTTCTCTACTTCCATTTTCACTATTTTCATTTTTGATTTTATGTTTTGTACATATCTTAATTCTATATTAGTTTGTAATTATAATTGTTATTTTTATTGTTTCTTCCTTCTTGATTTGTGTTTTGATCTTGATTCTATAGTAATGAAGAAATAATTTGTGAGTCCAGATTCAAGAAGTGAATCTTGATGCTTCTGGAAGATCCAAACTTCATGATGATCATCATCTCTTCATCACTCTGAGGGGACTATAAAGGTTAATTGTGGTGTGTGAGAGTGTATTATTTCATTGGATCAATTTTCTTTCCTTCCCCCCTTGTTCCTTTCCCCTTATTGTTTTAACTTTCTCAACTGAGTGGTTAGGTGAGTTTGTGTGAATTTTCATCCTTCAAAAATCACCTCAGTTAGGAAGAAATTCTTGGATGGATTGATTTTATTTGGATATTTCTTCACTTTGGGAGAGTCATCTTATGCTGGAAGTTATTCTGTACATGATTTCTCAATGTTTTAGGAGAAAGAGGTGTGTGTATCGAACTAACAACCATGCACTGAGTGAGGGTGAGAGTTGTTTATTTATTACTTAAGAATATATATGATAGAGAGTTAGGGGTGGAACAACCTAAATCTGAACCTGTTATTGCTAAATTTATTTTTCTATCATCCTTATCATGAGGATGGTTAAATATAAATTTATAAAACCTAAGATATAGTATATTAGCTAACTTTAGGGTCTCTCTTAAGGAAGTAGCGTTGAATTACCTAGTGGTATTTATGAAAATTTTTTTGTATTTTTTTTATATTTTGAAAATATAATATTAAAAAAAACATCAAATAGTGATGAAAATAACATAGGGGAGATATTAAATAGTGATGAAACATAAGAACAATAGAGGGAAAAAAATGGAAAAGAAGTTTCAGTGAGAACAAGGCCAGCTCTAGGAAGATCCACCCTAAACCACCCATCATAGATATACTTAAGAAAACCATCAACTATCAATTCAATCAATGAATGACCAATGACTTGAATCACACAAAACTCTCACATAAGAATGAAAACATGAACACATAATTTCTTTAGTGCTTGAGAATTCCTCAAGCTTTAAAAATGAATCACTCAATAAACTTATTCTATCTAGGAAGCCTCACAAGATGGAATTCTCTTACTGAGATCGTCAGATCACACAACCCAACTAAGTTTCTTAGTAGAGAAAATGAGAAAGGAAGAGGAAAATAAATGAGTAAAGATAGTATAAAACTATTTCTAAGAAAGGGTGGACTCTCGCTCACCCTAATTCATAGTCACAATACACTAAGGCAAAAAAAAGTGATAATCTCAATGAAGGTGAGATCTCTATGTAGCATCGGGTTTCTCTACCTGAATCAAGACCCAAAAATTAGTTCCATATTTCTATAAATTCGTGATCACAACACTAGATGAAGATGAACAAATAGAATATCAAAAACCACACACAATTGTATTAAAAAACATAATAGAATTATGATATTTACAAGAATAAAAATAGAAATTAAAACAAAAAAAAAAGAAGAATAGAATAGGTTCCTGTATTCAGGAGTCAGAGATTGTTCCTATGTATGGGATTTATGACAAGAGTGGAGGAGTAATCACTTATTAGGAAAACAAAAAAAAAAGAAAATAGTGAAAAACAGAGACATCCTAATAGGTAGAATCATCATCCACATGGACTACCTTCATGTGCATGTCACGAGTCCTCGGTGAATTACAAGTGAAAGTAGTCGGCCTCTTTCAATAACCCCACTCTTCCTTGTAATTTTCCATGATCACTTCTCCTTTGATCACCGCCTGATCTTTCCAGCCAACAGAAATAAAAAAAATGTCACACAACATTAAATTTAAACTGTTTTGTAAATATATACAAAAATATAAAAAAATATTACTGAATTTGATTAAAAACTATTAACTATAAAAATAAATATGATTTTAATCAATATATATATATATATATATTTAAATATGCCTATTGTTATTACTAAATTTTTTAGATATATATATATATACATAGTATTTATTATAATAATATAATAATATAATATATACATAAATATATGCACTAATAAGTATATAAATATACTAATTATTGTAAATCTATTTATAGTTATTATTATTTATTATTACATATTATATTATAATTATAATTAGAAATAAAAAAACAAATAAAAAGAGGGGGGGGGGTCGGCAGAAAGGGGAGGGGGTTCAACGGGTTCATGAGGCAGGGGTAGGTGGCGAGAGAGAGGTAGGAGAAGGGGGGGGGGGGGGGGGGTCAAACTACACCATATTTGGGAGGCAAAAAAGACTCAGTGAATGAAGAAAACAACTTCTGCACAGGTTACATCAACTTCTTTGGAGGTGTCTTTAGATGCCTAGTGGTGTGAGGTGGTGTCGGCGAACTACTGCAGTAGTGTCCAGTGGCTAGATTTAGGTTCTTATGGTGAGGTTTGATTTCTTCATCTTCAATATGTGGTGACCACCTCAAATTTCATCTTCCTCAGAGAGGAAATGGTTTTGAATTGGGGAATTTTGATCTTGGATTTTATTTTTTTTGTTCTTCGATGATTTATGGCTCAACTTTATCATTTTTGGTTTTATGGTTGTCTTGGTGGTGGATGATGTCCAATGACAGGTGATATTTGGAAGTGAGTTGAGGTAACAATGGCTGTCGGTGACTCACATGTGTTGTTGTTGGGGTTATAGGTGACTCGTAGATGTTTCCATTGGGGATAATAGTGAGTTGAGTCACTACTGGGGAGAAATGCTAGAAGCTGTTGATGAGTTAGGTGAAGGCTAAAAGTGGATCTATTTGCTGGGTGTGTTGGTGACTCAAGTCACCGCTGAAGAAGTTGCTGGAGGAAGGCTGGGCTGGTAGTGAGTAGTGGAGGAAAGGGTATCTAGTGAAGGGTGAGGCCAGCAGTGACCTGGGGAGTAGAAGAAGGTTGGTGGCAGGATGTCCTGGTGGTAGGAGGACCTGGCGGTAGCTCATCCTAGCTGTAGTAGGACCTAGTGGCTACTCATCCACCTGGTAGAAAAAATATCTAAAAAAAATAAAATTTAAAAACTATAAATCAGTAAAAAAGTTAATATAAAAATTAAAATAAATAAAAAAGTTAAAAATTAATTACCATAAAATTAAAATAATGAATAAATTATATTAATTAATTTGAAACAATAGTAAATTATTTTAAACACAATTGAATAGAGAAATAATTTAAAGAATGAAATAATTTAATTTATGAATTAAATGAAAGTAATAAAAACAAAAACAAAAACAAAATAATAACATAAATAAAGAAATAAATTAATTTTTTTAAAAAAATATTAATTAACTAGAAGAATACTTAATTAAATAAAAAATTAATCAAATTAAAGAATAAATGAAATATTTTTTTTGAAAAAAACAAAATAATGAAAATATGAAAGAATTAATGGAATTAAATATAAAAAAAATTTAATCAAAAACAAAAGAATAAAAAATGAAAGTAAAAATAGAATTAATTAATTAATTCTTAATTACTCAAAATGACAAAAATAATCGATAAAATATATATTTTCACAAAAAAATTATTTTAAAAATTTAATACATAAAAGAAAATAATTGATAATTATTAAACAAAAAAATTATTTTAATAATAAAAAGTCAATAAAATACAATAAATGATGTGTTAAAGTGCATTAAAATATAGCCACATCAGACTCCTCTATACTTAAATAATTTCTGTCTTCAAACAAATGCGTTCTTTTTGAATTTTTAAAACAGACACAAATTGTTTTACAGTAAAATAAAAAATAAAGCATATCTGGACTTTTATTAACAGGGGAACACATTCTGAGGAAGGAAATTTTTTTCAAAGAATGCTCGAAGGAGGTCCCACCTAGATTCAAATACACACTGTAAATCAAGGGCACATGAACTCATTAACTATTAAAGATTTTATACCTCCTATATGAACTCACCGACTACCCAACTTCAATTCCAGTTCAAGTTCCAATTGTAAGAGTGATAATAGGTTAGATAAAGTGAAATTAAGATCTTAACCAAAGGAACAATCAAATTTTTATCCGCTCATATATTCCAAAAATAGAAGTTCCATTTTTTTTAAATCACTTCATTGATACAACTAAAATTATATTCATTCAAGTAAATTGTCCCCTTCTTTATCTGAGTTCAAAATGCCACTCACTTTAATAAACTTATTTTTGACTACTGGGAAATTTATTGTTTTTCTTATTACCCACACTAAATTTTACCCAGCCATGTACATGTGTAAATTACTCTAAAGATGCACTTATTTGATATGTACATAGGGTTTACACACACTTAGTGCCTAGAGTCTCAGATGTTCACTGTGGGATCCCATTTTCCCATTTTATTCCATTTTCAAAGGACTTATTATCATTTGATTTGGATCTATAAGGTGATTAATTTTCAAAATTTTATTCCCCTAGTTTCTAGTTAAAATTTCTACTTTTCTAAAGTTATGAACATAATTCCACAAATTTCTATCATATATCACTTTCTTTCTCAGTTTCTAAATAGAATATTCATAAAAACAGTGCGCAACTCCACTCATAAATCATACACCTCCAAAAATTTAAAAAATAAATGCAACCCTTAACAACCAAAAATTAGTTATCCACTAGGCATGGAATAATAGAGGAACACATTGAACCCTAAAAACCCTCATCTTTTTAAATAATTAGAAAAAAATTGATGAATTTTTGAGAAAAATTAAGGGGGATTTTGATGTGTCTAGAATTCAAGCACAACTTAGCGTTGAAAGACCCCTATAAAATTTTTACATCATACTTGTTGTGAGGATGGTAAAATATAAATTTATAAAACCCAAGATATAATATAGTAGCTAATGTAGGGGTAACTCTCAAAAAATCAGTGTTTAATTACCTAGTGGTCTTTATGATTTTTTCCATTTTTTATATTTTGAAAATAAATGATTAAAACAAAATCAAATAGTGATGAAAATCATAGAGGGGAGAGATGAAATAATGATAAAACAGAAGAACAAAAAAGTAAAAAAAATATATAATAGAAATTTCAGTGAGAATAAGGCCATATCTAGGTGGATCCACCTTCAACTACCCTTCATAGATCTACTTAAGAAAAACATCAACTCTCAATTCACTCAATGCATGACCAATGAATCAGATCACACACCTTTGTCACCTAAAAAAGAACACATTAACATAGAATTTATTCAGTGCTTGACCATTCCTCTAGATTGAAAAATGAATCACTCAACATGCTCATTCTATCTACGAAGCCTCACAATCCATAATTCTTCTGCCAAGATTTTCAGATCACACAACCCAAATCAATTTCCCAGTATAGAAAATTTTAAGGGAAGGGGAAAATAAATGAGGTGAGACAATTGAAAAATTTTCATGTAAAAGGGTGCACTCTTGCTCACCCTAATTCACAGTCACAATACATTAAGGTGAATAAGAAGTGATGATCACAATGAAGATCAGTTCTATAGGTTGCATTAGGTTTCACTACTTGAATCAAGCCCTGCGAATTAGTTTCCCATTTCTAGAGATTCGAGATCACAACATTGGATGAATATAAACAAACTGACTATCAAAACTCACACAAAATTGTATTAAAAAAGAATAAGAAGAATTAAAATATATACAGAAATACAAATAGAAATAAAAAAAAGAAAAAATTGAAGAATAGAAGAGGTTACCATCTCTAGGAATCTGAGGTGGTTCCCGTGTATGGGGTTTAAAAAAAGAGATGAGGTGTAATCCTCTTATTCAAAAAAAAAAACAAAAAAATAGTGAAAAACAGAGACATCGTAAGAGGAAGCAACATCATCCATGTGGCATGCCATCATGTGCGTGTCACTGATCTTTGGCGAATTCTTAGTGAAATTATTCAACCTCTTATAATGACCCCACTTTTCCTTGAAATTTCCCACGATCACTTCACCTTTTATCACCACTTGATCTTTCCAGACAATAGAAGGAAAAAAATGGTACACAACATTAACTTTAAACTGTTATGTAAATATAAAAAAACATATAAATAAATATTACTTAATTTTACTAGAAACCTATTAACTATAAAAATAAATATGATGTTAATATATATATATATATATATATATATTTAAATATAACTATTATTATTACAAACTTTTTTAGAGATATATATACATAATACTTATTATAATTATATAATAATATAATATATACATAAATATATGAACTAATAAATATATAAATATAATAATTATTGAAAATATATTTATAATTATTATTTGTTATTATTATATATTACACTATTTTTATAATTAGAAATAAAAAAACAAAGAAAATGAGAAGAGTGGGGGGGGGGGGGGGGTTCGGATAACGCTAACTTTGGGATATAACAATGGATTAGCGAACATTGGAAATGACTCCTTCACAGGTGATGAAATATTATTTAGAGGTGAATTCAAATGAAAAGTGGTGTGAGGTGGTGTCGGAGGATGGATGTAGTGGCCTACGACAGCTAGCTTCAATTTCTTTTGGTGAGGTTTGATTTCATCATCTTCAATCTATGATGGCCACCTAAGATTTCATCAAACTCAAAGAGGAACTAGTTTTGAATTATTTAATTTTGTATTTTGGATTCGATTTTGTTTTGTTGTTTGATGATTTCTAGATCAAATGTGCTTGTTTTTGGTTATGTGGTGGGCACGATGGTGGGTTATGTTCATGACAAGTGATGTTTGGCAGTGAGTGGAGGGAACAATAGCTACTGGTGACTTGTAGGTGCTACTGATAGGGTTGGAGGTGACTCACAGGTGCTACCATTGGGGTTGATGGTGAGTTGAGTCACCATTGTATAAAAATACTAGAAGCTGGCAGTGAGTCAGGAGAAGGCTGGGGGTGGATCTGTTTGTTAGGTTTGGTAGTGACTCAAGTCACCATTAAAGAAGTTGCTGGAAGTGGGTGGTGGAAGCAGGGGTATTCCGGTGGAGGGTGAGACTAGTGATGACTTAGGGAGAGGAAACAGGCTGGTGAAAGGTTGTTCTGGGAGAAGAAGGACCTAACAGCTGCTCATCTTGGCAATAGTAGGACTTGACGACAACACATTCGCCTGACAAACAAAAAAAAACTTAAAAAATAAAATTTTAAAACTACAAAACTACAAAACTACAAAACAAAGAAAAATAAAAATTAAAACAAATAAAAAATTTAAAAATTAATTACAAATTAAAATAATGAAAAAAATTAAATTAATTAATTTTCAACAATAGTAAATTATTTTAAAAACAATTGAATACAAAAATAATTGAAAATTAAATAATTTAATTTATAAATTAAATGAAATTAATAAAAATAAAATAAAATAAATTAATAACATAAAAAAATAAATAAATTAAACAATTAAAAAATAGATTAATTAAATAGAAGAATTATTAATTAAATAAAAAATTAATCAAGTAAAAATAATAAATCAAATAATTATTTTGAAAAACAAAAAATGATGTAAAAATGAAATAATTAATGGAAATAAATAAATAAAATTTAATCAAAATAAAAAAAATAAAAAATAAAAGTAAAAAAAGAATTAATTAATTAATTTTAAATTATTCAAGATGACAAAAATAGTAAATAAAATACATATTTTCACAAAAACATTATTTTATAAATTTAATACCAAAAAGACAAAAATTGATAATTATTAAATAAAAAACATTATTCTAATAATAAAAAGTCAAAAAAATACAATAAATGAGGTGGAAAAGTGCATTAAAAAGTAGTCACATCAAAATCCCCCACACTTAAATACTTGCTTGTCCTAAAAAATGCATATTTTTTAACTTTTAGAAATAGACACAATTTTTTTTACAATAAGATAAAAAATGAAATATTTCTGGAATTATATTAATTGGGGATCACATTTTGAGGAGGGGAAAGTTGTTCAAAGAATGATTAAAGGAGGTCCTATCTAAATTCAAAAACACATTGGAAGTCAAGGGAACATAGAATCATTTATTGTTAAAGATGTAATTCCGCCTATATGAAGTCTCCTACTGCCCTACTTCAATTCTAGTTCAAGTTCCAATACTAAGAATGATGAAAGGTTAGATAAAGTGGAATTAAGATCCTAACAAAAGTAACCTTAAATTTTTACTTTCACCTAATCTCCAAAAATCAAAGTTTTATTTTTTTAAATAAATTCATTGATACAACTCAAATGATATTCATACAATTTAGTTGTCCCCTTTTTCATCCAGGTTCAAAATTCTTCTCACCTTAATGAACTCATTTTTGACTATTAGGTACTTTATTTTTTTCTCTTTTTTTTTAATTTTACCTAGAAAATATGTGTGAAAAATACTACACAGATGCACTTATTTGATATTTATATAGGGCTCAAACACACACACACACACACCTAGTACCTAGAGTCTCATATGTTCACCATGGGATCTCATTTACCCATTTTACTCTAGTTTCAATGGACTTATAAGTTTATCATTTGAGTTAAATCTCTAAGGTGCACAAGAGCCTGTGACCGGTTGGTGAGGGCTCAACAAATGCATCTAAGAGACCCGAGATCAAATCCAAGTGGAGACATAATTTCTAAATTACTGTAGCCATATTGTAGCAGGTACTACAACATGCATTATAGAAGGTAATATTTGCTACTGTAGGAGCCAGAACTATTTATCCGTTTGGGTTTTTGAGCCACCAGTTTGGTCCTCAAGTCCTTCAAGGCCTTTAGGCCGCCCAAGGCCTTCGAGCTAGTAAGGATTTAGGGACACCTCAAGGCCTTTGAGCCACCTTAAGGCCTTCGGGCCACCTAAAGGCTTTCAGGAAACATGTAATTATTCTTAATGAACCATATAGACTCTACAAGGAGAAAAATATAGATGATGATTTAGAGCAGACACATTCACTAGAGTAGAAGCTAATGGATTTGTAAGAAAGGGATGGTATGGAATTTCTATCAGGACCAGCCTGTGCTTTCATGAGAATCCTAGCTAAACAACCATGCGAATATGTAGAGCTGACATCATGATGTAGAAGCTGGGGAGAATCAGTTCCAAGTATTTATAGTCTGGATGAATTCTTCTAAGACCTATGGGTCATGTAATGTCATGAAGCCTATGGGCCATGTATGGCTTAACCTTCCACCCTTAAAATGGGGATTATAAAAAATTAATAAAAATAGAAGGCCTTCGATCCATTCAGAGTTAGATCTCTAAGGTGATTAATTTTCAAAAGACGAGTCTCATAGGTTCTAGTTAAAATTTATAGTTTCTAAAATTTATGATCTACCTCACTCCATTTCTCAGTTCCTAAACATAATATTCTTAAAAATAGAGGGCAAATCCACTCAGAAATTATACTCCACTAGCAATTTCAAAAATCAATGCAACCCTTAACAACTAGTTAGTAGTTATCCACTGGGAAGGATAGAATTAAGGAACAAATTGAAGCCTAAAAAACCTTATCTTTTAAATGAATTTGAAAAAATTTGATAATTTTTTGAGAAGAAAACAAGGTAGATTTTGATGTGTCTAGAATTTAAGCACATCTTAGAATAGAAAGACCCCTCCCCCACACTTAAAACCCCAAAAGTTTCCCCAATGTTGAATTTCATAGTGGGAGACAACCTAATTTCAACTAGATAGGAAATTCAGAAGTAAAAATATTGGTAAGGGGTTATAGGAATTTTCAAAATTCTCCTTACTAAAAGAAAAAGGTAAAAAAACAAAGAAACCACCGACCACCACTAGAAAATCAAGCATAATTGTTTTTGTTTGGTTTTTGAAAATTTCATGCTTTGAATGTTTATAAGTAGACAAAATATTTTTATATGAAATTTAAATAGTATCATGATATGAAATTAAGTAGAAGAAAACAACATTTTAAATACAAAGGAATTTTGGAGGTGGCATCTAGATTTAAAATGCAGGTCAACTTGATGTTCAATTTTCTAGATATTAGCAGGCTAAGCACAGAGTAAAGTAACATATTCAAAATTTTTATATGATTTAAGGGTACTAACACACACTTAATTCAAAACTACATGAAATATGAATGCACAAATTTAAAGTTAAAAAATTAAAAATATAACTTTACTAAGTGTGGAATCTTTTCATTTGTAAATTCATCCAAATGAAGACTCCTTATTATAATTGGAAAGATTTATCTATTTTCTATTTTCAAGTCCCTACATGTGTAAATAGATTAAAATTAGACTTCAAGATGTAAATCTCAAAGTAAAACACAACCAAGGTGTTATTTAGGGAGTGTTATCCAATAAATACAATATTTTTCTCACTTTAGTCTTGAATAACTACCTTGTAGAGTTAATACCTGATGATTTTCATACTAAGAAAAAAACACACAAATTAAAACAACAAGATTAAAGAAACTAAAACATGAAACTAAATAAGATAATATTCAGATAACCCCCAAAGGGGTGCTATAGTTTGACTGTCCATAGTTGGACAGTCAGTGGGTCATCCCCAATTTGATGGAGGGTGTGTCTTCTTATACAAGAACCACTAGATGCGGTTCTTACCAACTTGAGTGACTTAATAAATGTGGAGTACCACATGTGAAATTTCTTTAAAGTCCCTATACTTAGTAGTGAAACAATTATGGATTAATGGAGAGGTAAAAAAATGCAGGGGAACTTCCCTCCTTCAGCTTGAGGTTGGGAGTTTAAAGGTTATAGGAAATCAACTGTAGGATGTGACTTGTATTCTAGTTCAAACCATTCAACAAATTATTCATTGATAATAAGTAATGTGTAAAAATAATTTGTAACACCCATGTAAGGTTCTAAAACCTTGTATTTAATATTATATTCTCTAAACATTGAATTTTAAATAAACAGAGGAAGTTCCAACAATTACTTAGAAGATTCAGCCTCCTTTTCCTCTTAAGCCTCTAGGAAATCACAAAAATGGACTGTATTCACAATATCTTCAATGGGAATAATATAATCAAGACTAGATTCAATATAATAAAATTAAAATAAAAATATAGATTCTTCTATAATATTTTGTACTCCCTATAACAATGTAGCATGTTCCTCTTCATGATTGAATAGTGAATCCAAGAGTATGACCATGTCCAGAGTGAGGTAGTTAACCTCCTCCAATCTCTCTTCAATATACATCACCTCATTTTCTGAGTCATCCAAGGAAAAAGAGAGGATGTCTTGTACTGAATCCACAAACTGGATAATTGAAAAATCATTATACAAGTCAATGAAATAAAAATCAATAATATGAAAATTAGGGAAATAATGACCATCAAAGAAGTTTCCAACATCATGAATTTGTGCCTGAACCATCTCCTGCCAACCCTTGAAACAATCTCTAAAAGGTGACTATAGAATTTCCATCCTTAACTCTAGGGTCACATAAAGATCAAAAATAGGTAGCTCTAACTTCTTATTTCTTCTATTTATTTTCTCATGCCTTTTGAGTTTCTTTCCAGAATGTGAAAATTTAGTGGTTTACTTGAGTTATTAATTATCTTATTGGTTTTATTTGATCTTATTAATAGCTTGATATATCATTTTCATGATTTCATGAGTATAAGTTGTTTCATCATTAGTAAGGTCTCAATGTTTTTATTATTACAACCAAAATTAAAATGAATTAACAACCGCATCAAGTTTTTGAATCAGATAAAATTAAGACAATGAAAAAGAAACATCAGAGCTCATCACTACAATATTTTTTTTGTAAATTTTTTTTTGTTTTGAAAGAATTTTTTTTAGAATAAAGCACTCAAGAAAATATTTCTTCCTCAAAAATAGTGCAAAAATTTAACAACTTCCTTATCGTGAGGATGGTTAAAGATATATTTATAATAACTAAGATATAGAACAATGACTAACCTCGAGGTCACTCTCAAGGAAGCAATGTCTATTGACCTAGTGGTTTCTTTGAAAATATTTTTGTGTTTTTATATTTTTTAAAGCAACCAAAGAAAACAACATGAAATAGTGGTGAAGAAAACATAGGATTAATGAAACAATGATGAATAAGAAACTTAGGAAACAAAAAAATGAAGAACAAAAAAAGTTAACAAGAAACATTTATAAGACCCAAGATATATCATAGTGGCTAAAATCAGGGTTTCTCTTAAGGAATCATTTTTGAGTGCTCTAGTGGCTGTTATGATGAGGATTGATCCTCTGAGATCTTATATATTATTTCCAACACTTTACTACTACATTGAACTCTACTATATGTATATATATTTATATATATACATATAAATATATATATATATATACATATAAATATATATATATACATAATTATATATAATTATAATTATTAATCATTTAAAAAATAAAAAACCTATATCCATGGTTTGAAATAGTGGAAATAGGTGGATATAGACATTATTTAAACCATGTATTTAGGTGGATATAGCCATGGTTTAAACAATGGAAATCAGTGGCTATGTATATGGTTTAAACTGTGGAAATAGGTGCCTATGGGCATGGTTTAAACTATGGAAATCAGTGTCTATGGCCAAGGTTTAAACCATTGAAATAGGTGGCTATTTACATGATTTAAACCATGGACTTAGGTGGTTATAGTCATTGTTTAATAAACCATGGAAGTAGACATTTCCCACCAATTTGCAATGTTTTTTTTGTGTTCCCAAAAAAACTACCTCCATGGTTTAATATAACCATGGATATATGTTGGAATATAGACATGATTTATAGAAACTATGGCTACAGGCTACCTACGACCATGGTTTTCTAAACCATGGAAATAGAAGTGTAGATATAGTTTCATTTTATAGTTATGGGAGTCTTGGGTGAGTGTTCTAAGGTAACTAGAGTGGGTGCTATTTTTAAGTTGGTCGGTTAGGTTCTCCGAGAGTTAGTGTTCTAAGAGAGATTTCCGAAGTTATCCTCCCATGAATCGAGACCAGATATCATAATGATTTTTTGAAGCATGTTTTTACATGAGTAATTCTTGATGGTGACTTTTCTTTTTACTGTATGTAGTTGGTTTTCATTTGAGGGAGTATAACTTCTATGATTTTGGGATCTATTTCAAACATTAAGGTTCATTTTTTTAGTAGTACCCTATTTATAGAGGTCTATGGGTCCTTAGTGATAAAATTCATGGATTTATTTTGGTATTGATGAATCATACAATAATCATTATGTCCTATTTCCTTTATTATCACTTGATAATTTCTAAATTCTTAATTCAGTTTTTTTATTTGGTTTGTTTATCCATTGTGACATTTTGAAGAGAAATGTGTTGTTTTGGTGAATTTATGAATGAGGAGTTAGGTCTGGTTATCTTTTTTAGTTTTTTTCCTTATTAAGCATGAGGTAACACCCATAGTACCTTATCCAGAACTATTATTATTTCTTGATCCACCATAATAAGCCAAAATATCATATGGTGGGGAAAACCCTTGAGAGTTTTTATTTTTGAATTCTTCATATTGGGTTGTTTTTCCTTGGTCATCATTTTTGATCCTTGATGCTTAGGTTATGGGTTAGGTTATCTTTTTTTCCTTTTAGGATCATTTTAATTCTATATGGACATGAATAAATCTCATATCTTTTGATCTCTGTGTCATTCATAGGGACTTCAGTGACTTTTTAGGGGTAGAAAGGGCCATATTTGGGGAAATTGTCACACACAACCCTCTTTTTTCTTATTTTTTTACATATTTATTGTTTTTTAGTATTATATTTTCATTTTAGACCTTTTTTTTAATTTTATATGAGAAAATTGGTGATCATGTTCCAAGGGTCTGAAATAACCTTCCCCAAGATGTATCCCTTACGGGATTACCATTTTGACCCACCAGCAGTTGCCACACTTTGTAGAGCTCCCCACGTAATGCTGGGGGATACCCCATAAAAAACAGAGATGTGGGAACCTAACCATGGTGCTTTCCTGGTTTTTTATCAATCACAATGGAGTGGTACCACACCATGGTGGCACGCAACTTTAAAATAAAAATGGTTTCCAAAAATTCCCCTATCTAAATTGAACTCCTAAATTAGGTATCTCCCCACTTACTTCTCTTGCATGATGCATGACAAAGAGGGGTCTTGGGTGATCTTACTCCTCATATTCTCCTTCAATCATAAACCTCATATCCCTTTAATTTCAATATGGATCATCCAAATTAGGGTTCCTCTCCTCCTCCTCCTCCTCATCCTACTCTTTTATTTATCATTAATTCCTCCTTCACATCATCAAAGTTCATTGTTGGTTGAACCATAGATAGTTTTTTTGTTCTAATTAATTCTAGATCTT
The DNA here is from genome assembly GCA_963277665.1 of Viscum album. NCBI lineage: Eukaryota > Viridiplantae > Streptophyta > Magnoliopsida > Santalales > Viscaceae > Viscum > Viscum album. The sequence continues at coordinate 267,162,479 of OY728142.1, read as the reverse complement.
GATGTTAGGCTATGAAAAGGTTTCATTTGGTCTTCTTCCATTATATTTTAGGGTTTCACATCATCTATGCTTGTTCTAGGAAGATGTTTCTCTTATTTTTTTATTTTTCCTAAAAAACCATGTATGCTTGGGTTTCCTAAAATATTTTCTATAGAAATTATGAATTTTATATGTTTTATCAAATGATTAAAATATATTTAAAGGGGAATTTAAATTAAAAGTGTGTTTTTCTATTGTAAGAGTTATTTCAAAATAAGTTTTTGTGAATTCACTATAATGAGAACTAGGTATGTGATTTGTATTTATTTTAATGTAATTTATTATATATTCATGATTTTGATGATTTTATAATGATTTAAAATAATTATTCTTCATTGTTTGAAATTATTTTAAGTCAATTTGGTTTCAAAGAAAAAATTCTTTATTTATTTTGAAAAAGTGTTTTAAAATGCCACAAGGTTTCAATTGGACTTCCAATAGTTTGTATATATGTGTATATAGAAATAATTATATAGCTATGTGTTTATATACATACATAAGTATGTACATATAAAAATGTACATGCTCTTTACAAATCACACACACACACATATATATGTTTACACACATACATATTTACTGAAAAAACATTATATATATATATATTAGTAATTTTATTAGTTTTAAACCCAAAGGACCACTTAGAACTTAAGAAAAATGGAAAGGCGTGATGTTAAAAGATTTTACTTGTGCAACATTGGTGGTACATGTGATTCAAGGGTGTTGAAATGATTTATCACTTCCCTTAACTAGAATCATTTGAACCTAAGTGTACTAATGTGGGATGACTAGGAATAATAATCTAAGAAAAGGTCCACCCTCCCTAGACTTTGATATATGACACAAAACTAAATAAATAACATGATGATATGAATGTGGTTACTACTGGAACTTTTTCTTTTTACTCTTCAATGAATCATGCATAAGAACAATTATGTATGGTTTGATCACTAAGATAGTACAAGGATCCTAGGTTTCCCTTGACCTTAGATACCTTAGGGTCTCTTCATGGTTCTTTATTGAGTTGGTTATTTACATAGTCTATCATTCATGTTTGACATGTATTACTTTAACTTATAATACCTGATTGTTTTCACTTCTTCTTTATTGTTTCCATTTTTGGTTTGGTATGTAATGTACTTTTATTCTTTTTATTCTTTTAGTAGTTAAACTTTAGTGAGGCCTAACCTTATTTCCATGACAACTCATTTTTTTTGTTTTTTTAGTTTATATATGTTTGATATTCTAGTTAAGTGAGTAAGATTTTGTGGAATTTTTCTAAAAATAATTATTTCAAATGGATTTTGATAAATGTGTTCTAAAAAATTAATTTTTGAAGGAAGAAAATTGTTCTGTTTTCAAGAAGTGGATGGCTTTTAAATATATATAGGATTTATGGAACACTTGTGGAATTATTTTTCTAAAGCACAAGGAAAAAATTACTTTCAAATAATGTATTCTAAACTAGTGTTATTGTCCTGTTCAGTTAAAGGGAAACACATTGAATTTTTGGTGATTACTTACTAGGCTATTAAATCAAACCCTACTTACACCACTTGGTCTCTATAGTCTAAGTGGATATTGTAGGTTCAAGTTTCAATTATAAAAAATAAAACTTCTTAGGGTCTTTCTCTAGATCACTCTTATATTGGATTTCCTGAGATGTTATATGGAGAGTGACCTTAGCTTACATCTGGTATGTTAATGTTTATTTTTAGTTTACTTATTGCTCTAGAAAAATTGGAAGTACCTGTCCCTTTTCCTTTATTTAACTAATGTTGATTTATATATATATATAGAGTTATGAATGTTGAAATAATGACTTTTGTGTATGAGGGAGTTGTAGGTGAGTTGAAGGAATTTATTTTTCTTTTATATTATGATGTTTTTTTATTTTACTTATTTGTTTCTCACAAAGATGTTCTACTTAAGGATGGGTCATGTCAGAATTTTAAATAAATTTCCACTCCTATTTTAATTTATTTATGGATGAAATAAATCCTATTGATTTGTTTTTGATTCCTTTGAAATTTTCACCAACCTATGGGGATCGATAAAACCTATTAGGTATGTCACACAAAAACTTGAGTGTCCAAACTATGGGAGACCCGGGTTGGTTTGTGACACAATAAATTTCCTATCAAAAAGTCCTTATGGTGTACCTATGAGGAGAAGTAATCTGAATCCAAAAAATGATTAAACAAGGAGATACAATGTAATAACTATAATTGAAACACATATTTTATTTATTAGAGGAAGATGATATCTTGCCTATTAAAGATGATATAATGTGAAAAATATTAAATCATAAACCCACTAACATTGTTTAAAAGGATAATGTTAAAAAGGATAATGATGTTGAAGTTGATATCAAATATATTGGTAGAGATGGCATATGAAAACTGAAACATTAATACTTTTTTTTTGAAAAACATTAAAAATAAGGAATATAGAACTATATTTTTAGAAAATTATATATCACATTAAATCAAAAGATATAGGAAGGATAAGAATGTTGGAAAGGATTTGTAAAGGGATGATGTGTTGTATGAGTAATATTTGAACCACAATCTCATAAGTGTAATCTAATTTGTGACTTTGGGAATACCATACATTTCAATTAGATTGATTGCATGATCAAATAATAAGACAAAGTTGTGACAATGAAGGGTAGAAGAATAATAGTTTACCTATAACACCCCACACATTATTAAGTTCATTTTTATATATTAATTTCCTTCAAAACTCATATATTTTTATTAATTATGAATGTTGGTGGTTTTGGTAGGGTATCAGGTGTCTATTTTAGGAGAATGGACTAAGTTCCAGGATATTTTTCATTATGACATGTGCCATATGGTGCATGATATCTTAGTATCGGGTACCTGGTGGAGGTAAGTAGAGTGGAAGTGGCTCTAAGCAGACCACTGGTTGAACCGTGACCCAAGAATGGGTACCTAGTTGGTGGTTGAGCAGTTCCTGGAGGGTTTTTATGTGTTTTTTAAATATTGAGCATAAAATATTATAAATATCTTCTCTATTTCCATTTACTAAATGAACCATCTCCCCCTATCCTATTTATTTACCTCTTTAAGGATGGATATCCTTCTTTAGTAGCTAGATTTGAGGTATGTTTGTTTCAGCTTCTAGCTAGAGGTAAGTCTATGAATCCACTTCAATCCACTCTCTATTTCTTCTACCATTTTAGTATGTTTTATAATTTTTGTATCAATTTTGAGGGTTTTATTATAATTTGATATTCCTACACTTTAAAGTTGAATCTATCAGAGATATTATTCAAGAATACTTACATTAAATTCAGGTAGGTAATCCTGAACTATTTTTATGGTTTATGCATGTTTCATGCGATGTGTGATACACAATATCACAACCCATGAGTGATTGAACTAAGATTAAACTTAATTGATTTAGATTCATCTATTTAAGTTGGGTAAGGATGTCTAGGTCCATAATGGACCCTCTTATTATTATGTCTTGATTTTTTTAATCATTGATGGTTGCAAGCTTAAACCAAATTGCACAAGATTTATACTTGGCACTGATTAGGGATTTACTCAAGTTATGTTAAAATTAATAGAACCTTGATTAAGTTCCTTTATCCTCCTTGATAATGGGAGAGATGTATAATTTGAGAGAGGTCAACATGAGGCTTGTCCCTTAAGGTAATTTTGAGTTTCCCTAAATCCCTATTTGGCTTCTTTATCTTGGATATAGGGTGAGAATTCCTTTCCCATAAAACATGTTAGATCCAGGTTGGTTATTACTTGGAAATGGTTATGAGTATGAGTTAAGAATGTGGGAATTATCCTAGCTATATTAATAAGTGAGTTGGATGTTATGAAAAAATTAACATTAAATCACAAGTAGAAAACATAGAAAATATATCAGAGTTTTAATGTCAGTTATTAAATAACCAATGTTAAAACCCTTTATGTGTTGGGTTTTAATGTTAGTGACTCCTATAAATGAAATTACTTTTTTTAACATCATTTATATTAATAATTTATGTTAAAACCCATTTCTAGTGGTATTTAGCATCAGTTATAGAATAAATAATATTAAATATATATTTAATGTCACTTATCAAATATATGAAATTAAATCCTTCAAACATAAGGGTTTAACATTGGTTATTCAAATAAATAATGTTAAAAACCTTTTAAAAAATTAAAATGTACACTTATTTATTTTCTTTTTACTTTTTCGATGCTCAATTTTCATAAACCCTAACCTCCATGACTCGTAAGAGAACCTTCTTTTCTTCCTTCAGATAAATTCCACCGATGTATTCCTATATATTTTTCCACATTTCTCCTCCCTTCTCCATGTTATTCCACCCAAGCTATGTTTCACCTCCCTAGATCATGTTTTGTTTCCATCTTCAATGTTATTCCACCCTCTTTTACATTCCACCACCTTCAGCCACTTACCCATTTATTTGGACATGATCTACTGCCAACATCTACATTTTTTGTGAGTTTTAAATTGTTATTTTAAATATTTATAAGGATTATTTATATTGAAGATATATTTAATTTAGGTATAATTTTTGATAGATATAGATACATAATTAAATGTTTATATATATGTATTTAAGTTTACAAATATATTCAAATATATTTAAATGATTATATTTTTATATATTTAAATATGTTTATAAATGTTTAAATGTATATATATATATATTTGTATACATATACATGTTTATATGTTCATAAGATATAAATATATATGATTTATTTAGTGTATCTATATATTTTAAATTTATATATATGTCAATATATATATTTATATGTTTTAAATTTATATATATATTTTATAATTTATTCGTTATAAATTTTTAATTATATGTTTATTTGTTTATATTTTTTAAATTTATATATTATAAATTAATAAATTAATATATTTATCTGTTTATGTGTTTTAAATTTATTTCTATATATATATTTTAAATTTATTTCTATATATATATTTTAAATCTATATGTTTTAAATTTATATTTATATTTTTCTATATTTTTATGTTTAATTTTATAATTTTATTTGTTTATATGTATTATATTAGTAACTTTATATGTTTATATTTTTAAATGTTTTAAATTTATATTTTTATATGTTTATATTTTTTAAATTTATCTATCTATATATATGTTTAAATTTTTATGTGTTTTAATATATTCATATATTATATTGAGGTTTTAGGTAATTAATGGATCATAATTGGATAACTGAATGATGAACTAGTGATGAATATGATAAAGGGGTTGATGATTTTTTATAATTTTCTAAAAAAAATATTTAAAACAATGGTATGATTTTCTATCCATTCCTAACATGTTTTAATATGATAAAATTAGGGTCTAAATAAATACTATCCGATTTTCTATGGTTTTCATCATAGTTTTACACACTAGATCTAGCATGGTGATATCTCTATTTTGTAACTATATATTTATGTGTTGTTATATTAATTTTATTTGAATATTTATTTATTGAATATGATATTAATTCATGATATTAATGTTTTATGTATTCTTATGGTAGGATCGACATATGGATCAATTTGAAGGAAAACAAGGAAATTAAGGGAAATAAAGGCACTTTACACTGAGTTGCTTCACAGATCGACATGAAAATGAAAATTGAATATGAAGAAAGGATTAATAATTAAATCCAAATTTATGAATATTCCATTATAATGAAGGTTTCCCATGATGTTGAATGATCACAATATGGTCGGAAGGCTCATAAATAATCTGATAATAAATTAGGCTTTCAATGCTGAAAGTACATGATTTACATCGTGAATCAAGTTCATAACATGTAAAGTATATAAGTCATGAAGCTATTGAAATATATGAGAAATTTGAACTTTTACATTACAAATTTTGTAAAAATTATATGATGTGAAAAACACAGATAGACAAAAAAATGGTGATTTTTACATATCTTCGATGGGAGTGCATCTCCTTTGACCCCGAAAGACCATTTAACATTGAGTTTGACCTAGTGAAACCCTATTAATACTTCTAGGATTTTAAACAAGGGTTATAAGAAAATTAATATTGATATGTTAAAGGCATAAGGTATTTTCCACCAGGAGGCTACCACTAGGGTTCTGATCCTAAGATCATTCTTTATAGCTAGGTTTTATTTACACTTTCCTTTATTTGTATTTGATGTAACATTTGATTTTCATTTGTATAATTCTAGTTATTTTCTTGAATTTATTTCTCAATCCCTTTATTATATTCTCTATCATATGGTTTTGGGTTTATTCGTCATTGGTGATCACCTAACGATGGTTAGATAAATCTTTAGGGGAGAGTAGAATCATTCGAAATGTGTGCATACCAAATTGTTCTATTTCATTATTCACTTGTAAAATAAAAATATTTAATTGGTATTTTTTATGACTCATTATTTTTATATCTTTTATTAAATCATGGACCAAGTTCATTTGGTAGCAGATAAGACCCAACATTATAATGGTAATTAATTCATGGTCACTAAATTGGATCATTCTTATGATTTTGCAATATGATCCTAATATATCCTGGTATTTTAATTCATATTTCAATATAGAATTTGGGTTATAGTGTAGATTAATAGGTATTGACCATTCATTCTATTAATTAAACTAATTTATTGCATATCCAAGGAGTATTATTGTTTTGCGAGTGCGTTCTTGATTTCCTTTTAGCAATACCACCTATGGAAACTAATTTCTATCTATTATTCCCTTTCCATATTTCTCCCTGAAACTTATTTATTTAATTTTTATTATTTAATAAGTTTAAATAAAATCAATTGAAATTGGGATGAATAGATCTTTAGTCAATAGTTTTCATCATTGTGTTCCTCGCTCCCTATGGGATCGACCCTGTGCTTCCACTATACTATGCCTTTATAGTTAGTGTGGTTCAGGTTTCATATAAATATATAATTTTATTATACTAGAGGATTTAGCTATTTATTTCATATCAATCACATGGTCAAATAAAAAAAGTTAAGATCAAGCATTGATGAAGATGTTCATAATGAGACAAAATATTATCTTGATAAATTAATTCACGATGTAGGTGCAAAAACCATTGAAAAAATAGAAAGTGTTGAAAGATTATATGGAGATGATAAAAAAACACTATTCATTGGATTTATTGAATTCATAGTGTTATAATAAGTGATGATATTTGTTAACTTAAACAAAATAAATAGTTTTAGTGATAAAATGTTCACTGAATTTCTTGAACTTTTTAAAGTGTTATTTCTATATGGTAACAAGATTCTATATTCCAATTATTATGAAAAAATTAATGTACAATGGGACCAAGGTATAATAAAATACATACATTTGTCATTGACTATTTTCTTTATAGGATAGAATATAAAAGTTTATAAGAATATTATAAATTGGGTATATCGTGATATAAAATGGATGTGAGATCCAACTGTGATTCATTCTTAAGGATAGACACCAAAAATCCAGATATGGAAATATGGTATCTTCCAATAATTCATCATTGGAAGCATTTATTTGAAAATTAAAATGATTCATAGAGGATACAATGAGATACTAATGAGAAAAATATCTAATAGAAACCCATACCACCTTACTGATTCACCACAATGAAAGATATTTGGATAAAAATTTTTCTCAATTTTAGAAATGAATTTAGAAATATCAGAATGAAACTGTACACATATGTAATGAATCTATATCAGAGCCTAAATATCCAAAATAGTTAATGAATTTTTATTTTGGTATTTTAAAATCAATCCCATATGTATATATAAAAAATATGTTATGATTATCTTGATGATTTCTAGAACAAAATAGTTTAAAAATGACATTGATGTTTATTTTTCACCATTGAATTATTTGAAATTTTTTTGTAAGGAATGTGTTAAAGTTTTTCATGTATATAAGAAATATTTTTTTTATTTTGTGTTATATGTTGATGTCCATTGTAAACTACTTTCTTGTATATGTAAATGTATCTGGATTCAATGTTAAGGTACATAAATCTTGTCCAATTTGGAAAGAAGGGACTTCATATCATCAATAGAATAATGGGATAAAGGTAGTGTACATGGATCATTTAATATTTTTGTGAATGGATTACCTATATCGAATATTAAAAAGGAAATTTAATGGTTTACATGAGTATGGTTTCCTCTTATAACCTTTATCAATTAAAGAATATTAAAACAATGTAAAAAACAATAACATCACATTTCAGAAGGAAAAAATTTTGGTTCATCAAAAAAATACATGGAAGAAATAGAACATCTTATATGATATTCCTTATTGAAGAGTTTAGGTACTAAATTACCTAATCGGTAACCCAAAAATGTGAAACTTTTGCATTAATATAGGATTTGAAGTTAATAGGGATGAAATATATTGACTATCATAAATTGACGTGACAAAAACTATCATATTCACTGCATGGAATATTGCGGATGTCTGTCAAAAAGTATACAACCAAGTTGTGATACTTTTCAAATCCATTTGTAAAAATTAATAGATCCAAATTTGTTAAATATGTTGGAAAATAAAGTTATCCTCATACTTTCTCAAGTGAATATTTTTTCCACTATTATTTTTTGATATAATGGATCATTTATTGATTCATTTGGTATAATAGATAAAGATATGTGGGTCTATATTTTTTATGTTGGATGTGTAATTTTGGATGATATTTTAAAATTATGATGGAATATATTAAAAATAAATATCAACTAGAAGCCTCTATTTTTCCAAAATATATATTAGAAGAGGTGGTTGAGTACTATAATGATTTTTTATATAAATTAGAGCATCTCATTCTCCTTATATCTTGGAATTTGATAGTCAATAATTAAAGTATGGGGATTTGTGGATTAAAAGTAAATTTAATTTCATGTGATGCAGTTATTTAGTCAAATTTATATATTTTTAGCAACATAGGTGTGGTTCAACCTTATATATCATCACATACTATAAAATTTAAGGAAAAATATCCTAAAATAAATGAAATTTGGTTGATGAATAAAAATTAAAATACACTTTTTTCATGGTTTAAAGAGAGATTCAAAACTAAATTATCTAGATCATAAATCTTGAAAAGGTTTGCTGGGGGACCACGTGCTATTGTGATAACATGATCAAGTTTTTACAATAATGGTTAAAAATTTTGCATAAAATTTAGTAAAACAAGATCACCATTCAAAAAAGTAGAGTAATGGTATTCACTAAAGAAATTCATTTTTTGATTAAAAAAGATAAAAACCAAATTTATTCATAAAAAATATATTTTAGAGTTATTGAGGATATATGGAAAATTGATTATACTAATTTTTAGTACCGATGTTTAGGTGTAATTGGGTTAATAATAATGGTATTGTGGAACATGATGATTATGAATTTACACTTTTCAATTTAAAAATATTTAGTTACAAAGAGAAACTGTTTGTCCTGATGATGTATGAGAAGAAGATATTTTATGTTATTAACCCATTGAATGATAAATAGACCATAATTTTGTAAGGGAATAAATTCCTTTGGTTTATGATGATGTTGGTGATGTTGTGGACTTATATGAGACTTATTCACCTATTACAAAATTACGTAAGGATAATAATGACCGTGATGTAGAAATATTCCATGATATATGAATTGATCATGTTGAAAGGATATGGGAAAAAACTCCATTACACTCCTAATAATTTATGTCAATATCTCTTTTTTTGGTGAAACTTACTTATGTAAAAACAATTTTTTAACTTAGATATCTAAATATATAAATATTGATTATTTCTTCCATTTTTTTTATTAATTTTTTACATTCATTATTTTCATGTATACATTTTGGGGTTGAAGAATCCTGAGATTATTGTTTTTCTATAACAATTTCTTTACATTCATCATATATAGGTAATCACTTTTCTTCAACAATATTAGTTAATAAAAAATATATAATTTGTTTTTTTATTCTGAAAAATCAAATTTTTTTACTTCTAATAATCATTTAATTCTAATAAAATATGGGTACACATAATTAGAATTTTATAAATGCTGATCATTTCTTCTTTTCTATATATATTTTTTATATTTATCCTTTTAAGTTGCATGATTTTTTAGTTGAATAAGTCTGATATCATTATTTTATTGTAATTATTTATTTATATCCATTGTTTTTAGGTATTCACTTTTATTAACCTATATTAGCTAAAAAAATAGATTTAATTTAATTTTTATTATAAAAAATCAATTTTTTTACTTCTAACAATAATTTAATTCTAAACAAATACTGGTACATAAAATTATACATTCATATATATTGAAAATTTCTACAATTTTTTATTAATTTTTATATTCATTATTTTTAATTATACATTTTTTTATTGAATAATATTGATTCCATTTTTTTGTGACTATTTATTTTTATTTCTCTTTTTCAGGTATTCACTTTTTCAGCTGTATTAATTAATAAAATTGATATAAATTTCTTTTTATAATAATCATTTTTTTACTTCTAACAATCATTTTATTTTAATAAAATATATGCACAAAAAATTTCATTAAAGTTGTATATATCTATCTGAATGACAGATACAGAGGCAGTGGAACATTTACAAAGGTATGCATATATTTTTCATATAAATATATATATATATATATATATATATATTAATTATTTAATGAAATTACACTTATATTTGTTGAAATTATTTATAGTACTTTTTCTTCTCTATAGAAGATAATTCCCAAAGTTGATAGATGTGGGATTACACATTTACCAACAAAAATTCACTTTCATGCAGGGTGTATTGGATTCTAATTCAATTTGATGATAATAATATCCCATTAGGTGTAAATCCAAATAATTTTTGAAGTTTCATTTCCATGAAGAGTCATTATAATATTAATATATTATATCTTGATTGAATGATTATTGAATTGATGATAAAAGATTAGATGTGGGAGTGCATAATAGTAAAATATATTAAATAATCTTTTTCAATGTTTCAAATATTTTATATTTCATATGAATAAAATTTAATATATTCAATTACAAATGAAATTTAAATTTCACAATGTGAAAGAAATTAAGAATAGGTGGATGTATTTTTCTGTAATTATATGAAGAGATTTTAAATAAAAGTTTACTTTAGTTTATATCTTTGAGAATAAAAATAATGAAAACTCATGACTTAAATATGGGTTTATAAATACAGAGACTTGGGAAAATATTATCACTAGCTGATAGGAGGAATCCATTATAAAAGGTATACTTTACTGGAGGAGAAAATGATTACTAAATTTTTTGATGAATTAAGTGATAAACTTAGTAGCAGATCTTAAGAGGTTCAGTTTGGTTCTGAACATCCGCCCACTCACCATGAAATGTTTAAAAGGGTAAGAATGAAAAAAGTATAATTTTATTATTGATCCATAAAAATAATAAGGTGATAAAATTATAATAAATATATTATCATTTTTATTTAATAATAGTATTTTTTAAATTTGTCGCACTAATATAACATATATATATATATATATAATATTTCATCTTTCCCTTTAGGAGAAAGTGATATAGGGGACCTTTATCTCAAAGGGTGGGATGAATATTTTTATGACTACATTAGGAAATTAATAAAACCTAATCTATATAATAGGATATAAGGACAATGTTAGTATTATAAATTTATTTGGATGTATTAGTATGGGATCAAGAGAGGTAGAATACAAGGGTAAAGTAGCTTTCTTGATGGCTGAGCTTTGAGAGGTGAATTAACTGATCTATAAACACATTAAATTATCTATATAAGTTATGTTTGCAGAAATGGAAATACATACATATCCTTGGAAATATTCTTATGAAAATCCTCTAACTCTTCATTTTGACATGACTTTGTATTGTGAGTTTCATTCTAGGGATACCCATTTACATATTGAATCATAAAAAATCATATATAATCTGGGGGATTAGGTATATCATCAACTTATGAAGTTAGATCAAGTAAGAGTAGTGATACAAGATATTATTGATTCAACCGCTCCAGTGTCATTACTTACTGAGGAGGTGGTCATAGTTGGAGAGAGTATTGTTCATTTTTTACTTTGGACAACTTGCCATGTTTTTTAGTTAAATATGAGAAATGTGTTTTTTTAATTTTTATTCTCTTTTTATTTCAAATTAGTTATAATGTTTTATTATATTTACCTCATATAGTAGTATATTTAAATATAAGGAATTATTTCAAAAGAAACATAAGTTTTGGGAACTAGAACCTTGAAATATTTCTATGGTTTCTCAAGAGAAAATAAAGTTAGAAGTGAATTATTTTATGCTAGGGAATTATTTTGAGTTTCTAATGATTGTTAACATGTGTGTGACAGAATATATGTTATAGATATTTAAAAATATAAATGGGATGATATTACTTATGATGAGATCCCAGTATCTTCATTGAACTTATTTTCCATTTAAAAAAATATAAATATCAAATTTTATATCATTAAGTAAATATAACTTATAGTGATTTAATTTATTACTAAACTAATGAGGTATCTTTAAACGTTTTGTATACCAAATGAGAGAACTTCCATTTATGGTTTTAGGGATCCAGAATACATTTTAATGGCTATAAAATACATGGAGAAGCTTGTTAGAGTTATATATATATATATAAGACTAGAAAGCACAAATATTAAGTTTTTATTTCTTTTATTCCTCGATAGGTAAGATTAATTATATAATTCTTAACTAATATTAATTATAATTTTATTCAATCTTAACTTTTTATATTTTAGTGGGAATTAGATTTTATGTGTATTCTTCACACTTGAGTGCACACCATATTGGTTATGCTCATTACTTGGTGAATTTTGTAAAAATTTTCAAGATTTTTTGAATTCATATGTTTTATTTTGTTATATTAGTTTTTAAATATTAAATTTATTATATTACATATGTTTTAGTAGTTAATATATTAAAATAAAATAGGTCATGTAAATTGTTTAACAAGGATCACTTGTTGATAAAGATTCCAAATGAATTTAATTATGTGCAGGTGCATGTAGATAACTTTTATATTAGTTAATACTTGTTTTTATTTACATATATAGCGTTTCTTATTTTCAAAGTATAATTTCATAACCATAGTTCCATTTTCAAAGAGGAAGTGTTTAATATGGATATTATGTTTTATGATTTATTTTTTGAGGTTTTTAAAATTTGAATGATAACAAATTTTCACAAGGCTAGTTCCATTATAACTGTTATGTTTAAACCAATATGTTGTATTGTTAATTTTATAGAATTTTTTTTTTGTTTTTTATAGTTTTTTTATGATGTCTCATCATATTCAAAAAATAACTTAAACAACCTTTGAGAATTATTTTTAGAATATACTATTAGTTTGATTAATTTTTCGATGTATATCTAAAAGTATGATATTGTTGTAATGTTTGCAATGTGTTTTTACTAATATTTTCTATTTTTTATGCTACTAGTTTTCTATTTATAGTTCATGGGTTATTTTATTTTAATATATTTTAAAAAAATTAAATAAGTTTTAATATTATTTATTAAGAAAACTAGTGTTGAAAGTCACTTTTGACGTCAGTTTTCATCACAACTGATGTCAGAAGTGACTTTCAACATTGGTTTTTTATTAAAATTAACATCCAAAGTCATTATATATATAGTTAGGATTTGAATATCAGTTTTAACCAAAAAATATTATTAAAAGTTACTTTCAAAAGTTATTATATAAAAAATAATGACAAAAGTGACTTTGAAGTTTAGTTTTTTATATTAAAACAAACATTGAAAGTCTATATATATCTATAATTATTTTGGATTTCAATGTTGATTTCCATGATAACTATTGTTATAAGTTCAATTATGTAACGCCCTGACCCCAGCTACCCGGAGTCGGTGCATTACTTCGTAACATTGGCGTGATCACAAAAGATCAAGTCTCGAAAGACCGATTAGTTTAGTAGCCTTGGAAAAACTAGATACATTCATAAATGTTACATTACATCATAAAGTGAAAAACTAATAACAAAGTCTTCATAGTCCACACTCATATCCTCTTCTGACTATCCCTGCAGGTCATTCATAAAATACTTCTTCACATCCTGGAAAATATTAAAATATTGAAAGGGGTGAGCTCAGATGCTCAGTAAGGATAACAACATAGCAGAAGCTTTCATAAATAAACATTAACATTTAAGGAAATGTATAACTAAAAAAAAAGCCTTTTAAACTTGAAATTTAGCATAATATGGAAAAAGTAAAATGAAATAATTCCATTTACTTACTCACATGGATATTCTACTAGTCGAATAATCACATGAAATATCATTAACCACTTTCATAATGATGGAATGCATAATGCCAGACTATCATAACCATGTAGCCAAGGCCTCGTGCCAAGAACACAAATAAGATTTTGTCAAGGCCTCGTGCCAAGACACTAGTTTTTCTTATGAGACCTGCCGATGCATCGAGGAGCTATAGCGGGCTCCACCCGTCACTTATTAAGTCCAATGCATTCCTCATATGAATAGGTTTAAACACATCATAAACCATAACATAATCGTATCACATAAAACATGCATAAAGGAAACATAACATTTCCACATTTCAATCACAAGATATGAATACAACACATTGATATAATAAAAATTCTTTCAAAACCATTTTCAATACCAAAATAAAAGAAATTTAAAACTTTGTATTTATTTTTCATTAAAAAAACGTGATGGCTTATAGAGGAAGCCGAAACTCAAATAATAGTCACGGCGGCGGAGAAGTCATTGTCACCGCATAAGCACAAAAAGAAAAACATTCCCTTTTTGTCGTTTAGTAAAATGCTTCGTATAAAAAAGATTCCTTTTGAATAAACGTAAAAGTCAAAGGGGTTTATACACCGTATAAAAGAAAGTTGTGTATAAAACCAAATATGCCTCAATGAAAGGAGATTGAGACAAAGTCCTTAAAAAGACCATTTTTAAAATAAAATATATCTATTATGTGTATTAACTATAAGTACACATAAAGAAAGTACAAATACAAGATAGGACATAATAATATCATGACATAATTTGAAAGTAGGAGATTAACCCAAAGAATGGAAATTGGGTTAAGAAGTTCCCTTACCTTGCGTCCTGTCCTGACTCGACCGTTCTTTAACCTCCTGAATAATAAACTAGAGTTAATTTATATTTACTTAAGAACCTTTTTCATGTTCATTATTCCTTTTATATCACTTATTACCATGTTATGAACATTATGTAATTATTTAAGTTAATAACGGTCGTTTTGTCGATCTTTGGTACTTGAGTCAAAAATAAACTTCTTATAATTACAAGTTGTTCATGTGGTAAAATATCCATTATATCCAGAATTATATTAATTATTTAGATATCATATATATCATATATATACAGTATATACATTCATTTATAATATTACGTAACATTTAGAGGTAAGAAATGAAATGCACCGTTCATGGAGACGGTAAGCCGTACATACACATGAATGCTACTTTCATTTCTATTTCGTATTTAATGGAATGAAATCATAATGATATAAATGTATAATATAATTACAGTATAATATAGTGTATAATACCATTTACTCCATCCTTTATACATCCCACATATGGCATTAACGATTCAAATCACTTTGAGGGGGCGGTAGTCCGCACTTCCTAAAATGAAATTATCGCGTTTACCCATAATGGAAATCATAAAGTATGCTATAAATGAGAAATACAGAAGTATAAGTAAAACATAAACATATTATATATCATATATAAATATATTTACATCTTAATGGTCACCTTTGAAGGTGTTATATGAGTGTTGAACAATCATCATTTCGTGAGGCAGAAATTCTCCATCCACAGAAACAATATGTTCTTTAACCATTAGATGTAGGTGTGTGTAAGTGTAGCTCGAATAATTCTTATAAAAAAATCCTAGTATATTGAAGATACTGGTTTTGTTACAAAAGAATTTAATAAAAAGAGTTTAAGGGGTTGGAGAAGCTAAATAAAACAAAATAACATTAGAGAAGACATTACCTAAAAATCTGGTAACTCTTTTTGATTTGAGCCAAAGGATTCCTTGGGAAGAATTCTGCCCAAAGTGAGGCTTCTAGGAGTAAGGGAGGGAAGTTGGGAGGGTATTTGGGCAGAGGTTGGCCGAGCCAAATGGCTTGAAAGTGTGAATGAGGTGGTAGAGGTGGGGGCCTTTTATAAGAGGAGAGGAGGGGCGCTCTTGGAAAGTAAGGGAATTTTACATTATTATACAATGCTTTTCGGATTCTAAAGGTCCCAAACTTATATAATTCGTGTCTAAGGTGATAAGGGTTCGAAATATACCCATACAATAGTCTTTGGACAAGTGTAAGCCTTGTATTGTACATTATCTTTTCATTTTATTTAAACCGTTAAATAATGAGGTCATCGCTGCATCATCATGATGTCATAAATAATTTAATTTATTTAATGTCTAAAAATTATAAAAAAATACTATGATGTAGGAAATATTTTTAGATTCCCAATTAATATTTATAGTAAAAAATATAACTTGTATAACCCCATGTAAAAATTGTTTTAGTAAAACATTTCATGTTTGTGTCATTTTTTACTTTAACATTAAATAAAAGGTATTTATGTCATTTTCCAACTAAAGTGGCTCCATGGGGTCCCCAAGTTGACCCATGGATTGTCTTGGTCAGCCATGGCACATCCAATGAGGGTAGTACATGTGTCAAGCTCATCTCATATTATTAAAACATTATTTTTACCTTAAACTACACTAATTACCTCTAATCACGATTAAGAACTTAAAGTTACTATTCACCAAAAATTATTTTAATCTCATTGAACCAAATTTTACTTCTTAATGAAAACCATGTATGTCGGATTTTTGTAAATCAAATCACAGAAGTGGTAATATTTCATTTAAACGAGAAAATCAGTTATTTAACTACCACTTAGTGGTTTCACTATTCATCAAAAATTGAAGTTTTTCAGAACAATGCCAAAATTTCACCCTAAGCTATAATTGATATTCTGAATTCAAAAATGATGTCTATTTTAAAAGATTCCAAACATATAAGTTGCATTAATTAATTTTATAATTAATTCCTGCTGTCACAACAAATAGCGTGTTTTTAAGAAACAATTTATATCAAAAGATTGGCAATTGTTTATGTCCAATTTCAATGTTAAATTAATTATAATGACCACCATTGGATAAAATGGAAAAAATATATTCTAATTATACTTTAAAACCACTAAATAGTATAATTTATCACTATAAATTATTTTGATTAAAAAATTTGTTTCTAAGTATTTTTCACTATTCATAAAAAATTAGAAGTTCTCAGAAAAATACCAAAAATTCAACATAGGCTAATTTCGATATTATGAATCCAAAAATGAAGTCCATTTTGAAATATAAAATTTCTATAATTTTAAAAAGTGGTTATTACTATTCATAACAGCTACTTTGATTAGTCGCGGTGTTTTAGAACTCGAAGTTGCGTACAATGCAAGCTATTGCATTATTGAATGAGAAGCGTATCGTGGAAGCTCGGGGTGTTACATTCTCCACTAATTCAATAAATTTTGTCCTCGCAATTTGAAATTTTTTATTTGAAAATAAAAGGTTGAAAAGAGAAAATACCTTTGTGGAAAACCCACATCGGAAATAAGATTAATAAAATTTAGCCTTAATAAGAGGGAAAGGGAAATGAAAAAGTCACCACCCAATTATGATCTCTATTAGGAGAACATTGGTGGAAATTAGAGACATATAACTGGAGGAAAAACGTAAATATTTGTAGGGAGTGATTGAGGTCATCAATCACAATCAACTGTCAAATTGAGGGCCTCAAAGCCTTCAATCTATGTTGATTTAAAATATCATCAGTTCAACAACACATATGGTATTATGATAACACATTTTTTTGTTTTAATATCCCTTTACTAAAGTTTAAGAATTAATTTATTCATTGAATAAGAGATAGGTATATATATATTTATGCTTGACAATTAGAGTTTCAACCTTCAACTCATCTTTCACTCAAAAAGATAATATAACTCAAAAATATTATACTTATCCTAATTGTATAAGGTTCCAAATGTTAACACATACCATTTAGATTAGTAAAATTATTTTGTAATAACCAGGGACTTCTTGTAGGCTAGTGGTAGGAAATAAAGGCATGTCCACTATGGTTGTGGGTTCTATTCCTGCAGCTTTTTCCGACGCGACGAGTTATGACCCACCCTACAGGTTGCCTTTTCCTAAAAATATAGTATTATAATATTCCAAAAATAATCTTCATAAATTTTTTTAACCTTAAACAATACTATCCAAAGATCAACTTAATCCATTCCAACCTTTATAGTTATCCAAAATACCTCCATCCAGACTTTCTCTAAAGGGTCCTTAAATTCCAAAATCAATTGTAACATTAGATTACCTAAACAAAGTAAAGTTTCTCTTATTGTCACATACTAAAAATATAATTACCTTCATCATATTAAAACCTTACTGAAATCAACAAGTACTGCAGTACAATCCTTCTATATATATCACATTATTCTAATAACCAGAATATAATCCATGAGTCCAAAAGCACCAATACATTATTTATTCTGCTTCAACTGTAGTAACAGCATAAGATTGCCCTTGATCCCTTGGCCTTTTCTGAGGCAAGTTTCCCTGACACTTAGGACATTTATTTGCATAATGCCCCATTTCCCTACAATTGTAGCAATCAACATTGATATCCTCTTTCTTTCCCTTGCAATCATGTGCCTGGTGACCTTTTTCTCCACATTTGTAACAAACTCCCATTCCTTTTAGGCAAGTACCAGGGCGATTCTTCCCACAATTATCACATAATGGAAAATCCTTCTTTCCCTTTTTCCCTTTATCTGTCTCTTGTTCCACCATTCTCTTCTTCTCTTTCTTTACTTTGTTTTCATAAGACTTAGAGAATTCCTTTTCTGTCTTGATAGCACATGAGACTATATCCTCGTATGTTGAGAAAGATTGTGATACTAAATCTCGATGGAGAAAAGGTTTTAACCCATCAAAGAAACGATCAATCTTACTTCTTGGGTTACGTATATAATCTGCAGCATGCCTCGCTAACCTTGTAAAGTTAGCCTCATACTTTGTGACATTCTCATCCCCCTTCTGCCTCAGACTCAGAAATTTCCCTTCCATATCTGCTCGATGGTCACGAGGAAAGTATTTTTCTAGGAAAAGCTCTTTGAACTCCCTCCATTCCATATTCGATACGTCATCATCTTTCTTTGTGTTTTGAATCAGCGACCACCACTGATCGGCATCTCTAGTGAGGCGGTAAACTGCCATGATAACCTTCTCCCTTTCGCTACTCCCTAAGGCGTGGAATATTTTCTCTAAGGAGTTTATCCATTGTTAAGCTACTAATGGATTTGTACCCCCATTAAATGTTGGTGGTTGTTGCCTCATGAAGCGGTCTAACATTGATCCTCCATGTTGTGGATCAGGGTGCTCCATACGAGTAAGGTTATTATTCATAACCTGAGTGAGTTGTCCCAGTATGGTAATAAGTTGATCAGCACCAGTTGTATCTCTAGATCCACAATAATTATCTTGAGCAGGAGGGAAATCCCTACACGGAGTGCGTGCATTGATACAGTTTCCATTCTTTCCACTAGGTGCCATTTCTAAACAATGGCATAAACTATATTAGTTTATAAATCAAAATACATAATTCCATACTTGTAAGATACTTAACATAAATTGAACTATTTATGGATATAATCCATAAAAATGTTTTCTTTGAGGAAGTATATACTCATAACCCTTCATAGTGGTTTATTAAGAAAATGAGAATTATCCAAAGCATATACCCCGGGAGTGTCGTAACCAAGAGTGCAGCAAGGCCCGTTGTCGTGCACTAGTTCCCGTTCGAGTCTAGCTCAAAGCGGTGTTTTCGGGTTTCACCCCTAGGTACATCTGTGCTAGAGCCGCCTCTACCTGCTCATATCCAGACATGGATGTATTGCTCGGAAAACTCACAACATCTCTACAATACCAAAATTCTAGGAAGTTCTTCTATACTAATCCTCAAAGTCTATCTTTGGGCTATGTGCTCTAATCAGAGTTTATCTAAATCTAGCTTCCAAGGTTAGTACTAAACTGCCTCTGATACCAACTATAACGCCCCGAACCCAGCTACCCGGAGTCAGTGCATTACTTCGTAACATTGGCATGATCACAAAAGATCAAGTCTCGAAAGACCGATTAGTTTAGTAGCCTTGGAAACACTAGATACATTCATAAATGTTACATTACATCATAAAGTGAAAAAATAATAACAAAGTCTTCATAGTCCACACTCATATCCTCTTCTGACTATCCCTGCAGGTCATTCATAAAATACTTCTTCACATCCTGGAAAATATTAAAACATTGGAAGGGGTGAGCTCAGATGCTCAGTAAGGATAACAACATAGAGGAAGCTTTCATAAATAAACATTAACATTCAAGGCAATGTATAACTAAAAAAAAGCCTTTTAAACTTGAACATTATCATAATATGGAAAAAGTAAAATGAAATAATGCCATTTACTTACTCACATGGATATTCTACTAGTTGAATAATCACATGAAATATCATTAACCACTTTCATAATGATGGAATGCATAATGCCAGACTATCATAACCACGTAGCCAAGGCCTCGTGCCAAGACCACAAATAAGATTTTGTCAAGGCCTTGTGCCAAGACACTAGTTTGTCTCATGAGACCTGCCGATGCATCGAGGAGCTATAGCGGGCTCCACCCGTCACTTATTAATTCCAATGCATTCCTCATATGAATAGGTTTAAACATATCATAAACCATAACATAATCGTATCACATGAAACATGCATAAAGGAAACATAACATTTACACATTTCAATCACAAGATATCAATACAACACATTGATATAATAAAAACGCTTTCAAAACCATTTTCAATACCAAAATAAAAGAAAGTTAAAACTTTTTATTTATTTTTCATTAAAAAAAGTGATGGCTTGTAGAGGAAGCCGAAACTCAAATAATAGTCACGGCGGCGGAGAAGTCGTTGTCACCGCATAAGTACGGAAAGAAAAACATTCCCTTTTTGTCGTTTAGTAAAACGCTTCGTATAAAAAAGATTCCTTTTGAATAAACGTAAAAGTCAAAGGGGTTTATATACCGTATAAAAGAAAGTTGTGTATAAAACCAAATATGCCTCAATGAAAGGAGATTGAGACAAAGTCCTTAAAAAGATCATTTTTAAAATAAAATATATATATTATGTGTATTAACTATAAGTACACATAAATAAAGTACAAATACAAGATAGGACATAATAATATCATGACATAATTTGAAAGTAGGAGATTAACCCAAAGAATGGAAATTGGGTTAAGAAGTTCCCTTACCTTGCGTCCTGTCTTGACTCGACCGTTCTTTAACCTCCTGAATAATAAACTAGAGTTAATTTATATTTACTTAAGAACCTTTTTCATGTTCATTATTCCTTTTATATCACTTATTACCATGTTATTAACATTATGTAATTATTTAAGTTAATAACGGTCGTTTTGTCGATCTTTGGTACTTGAGTCAAAAATAAACTTCTTATAATTACAAGTTGTTCATGT
This sequence comes from Viscum album, assembly GCA_963277665.1. Classification (NCBI taxonomy): domain Eukaryota; kingdom Viridiplantae; phylum Streptophyta; class Magnoliopsida; order Santalales; family Viscaceae; genus Viscum; species Viscum album. Next base: position 267,140,703 of record OY728142.1, on the reverse strand, counting down.
GGTGAAATATCCATTATATCCAGAATTATATTAATGATGTAGATATCATATATATCATATATATACAGTATATACATTCATTTATAATATTACGTAACATTTAGAGGTAAGAAATGAAATGCACCATTCATGGAGACGGTAAGCCGTACGTACGCATGAACGCTACTTTCATTTCTATTTCATATTTAATGGAATGAAATCATAATGATATAAATGTATAATATAATTCCAGTATAATATAGTGTATAATACCATTTAATCCATCCTTTATACATCCCGCATATGGCATTAACGATTCAAATCACTTTGAGGGGGCGGTAGTCCGCACTTCCTAAAATGAAATTATCGCGTTTACCCATAATGGAAATCATAAATTATGCCATAAATGAGAAATACAGAAGCATAAGTAAAACATAAACATATTATATATCATATATAAATATAGTGACATCTTAATGGTCACCTTTGAAGGTGTTATATGAGTGTTTAACAATCATCATTTCGTGAGGCAGAAATTCTCCATCCACAGAAACAGTATGTTCTTTAACCATTAGATGTAGGTGTGTGTAAGTGTAGCTCGAATACTTCTTATAACAACATCCTAGTATATTGAGGATACTGGTTTTGTTACAAAAGAAATGAATAAAAAGAGTTTAAGGGGTTGGAGAAGCTAAATAAAACAAAACAACATTAGAGAAGACATTACCTAAAAATCGGGTAACTCTTTTTGATTTGAGCCAAAGGCTTCCTTGGGAAGAATTATGCCCAAAGTGAGGCTTCTAGGAGTAATGGAGGGAAGTTGGGAGGGTATTTTGGCAGAGGTTGGCCGAGAAAAATGGATTGAAAGTGTGAATGAGGTGGTATAGGTGGGGGCCTTTTATAAGAGGAGAGGAGGGGCACTCTTGGAAAGTAAGGAAATTTTACATTATTATACAATGATTTTCGGATTCTAAAGGTCCCACACTTATATAATTCGTTTCTAAGGTGATAAGGGTTCGATATCTACCCATAAAATAGTCTTTGGACAAGTGTAAGCCTTGGAGTTTACATTATATTTTCATTTTATTTAAACCGTTAAATAATGAGGTCATCGCTGCATCATCATGATGTCATAAATAATTTAATTTATTTAATGTCTAAAAATTATAAAAAAAATACTATGATGTAGGAAATCTTTTTGTCTTTTCAATGACTATTTATAGTCAAAAATATGACTTGTATAACCCCATGTAAAAATTGTTTTAGTAAAACATTTCATGTTTGTGTCATTTTTTACTTTAACATTAAATAAAAGGTATTTATGTCATTTTCCAACTAAAGTGGCTCCATGGGGTCCCCAAGTTGACCCATGGATTGTATTGGTCGTCCATGGCACATCCAATGAGGGCAGGACATGTGTCAAGCTCATCTCATATTATTAAAATATTATTTTTACCTTAAACTACATTAATTACCTCTAATCGCGATTAAGAACTTAAAAGTTACTATTCACCAAAAATTATTTTAATCTCATTGAACAAAATTTTACTTATTAATGAAAACCATGTATGTCGGATTTTTGTAAATCAAATCACAGAAGTGTTAATATTTCATTTAAACGAGAAAATCAGTTATTTAACTACCACTTAGTGGTTTTACTATTCATCAAAAATTGAAGTTTTTCAGAACAATGCCAAAATTTCACCCTAAGCTATAATTGATATTCCGAATTCAAAAATGATGTCTATTTTAAAAAATTCCAAACATATAAGTTGCATTAATTAATTTTATAATTAATTCCCGCTGTCACAACAAATAGCATGTTTTTAAGAAACAATTTATATCAAAAGATTGGCAATTGTTTATGTCCAATTTCAATGTTAAATTAATTCTAATGACCACCATTGGATAAAATGGTAAAAATATATTCTAATTATACTTTAAAACCACTAAATAGTATAATTTATCAATATAAATTATTTTGATTAAAAAATTTGTTTCTAAGTATTTTTCACTATTCATAAAAAATTAGAAGTTCTCAGAAAAATACCAAAAATTCAACATAGGCTAATTTTGATATTCCGAATCCAAAAATGAAGTCCATTTTGAAATATAAAATTTTTATAATTTTAAAAAGTGGTTATTACTATTCATAACGACTACTTTGATTAGTCGCGGTGTTTTAGAACTCGAAGTTGCGTACAATGCAAGCTATTGCATTATTGAATGAGAAGCGTATCATGGAAGCTCAGGGTGTTACAAATTAGATGTCTATTTTTATAAAAACTGACTTTGAAAGTGACGTCTAATGCTTGTTTTTATTAAAAAAAATGTTGAAAGTATCTCTATATCTGTATTTAGTCGAGATTTTAACATCAGTTTTTATACTAACCAATATTTAACCACTTATTCAACATTTTTTATTAAAAATCAATGTTAAAACTGCACTTTTAACATCAGTTGTATTCACATCACTTTTTAAATGATGTTAAAAAAATAAAAATAACCGATGTTAAAGGGATGGTTTCCAATAGAGAATTCTTATATCTTGTTTCTTGATCCATTTATTATACCTTTATGTGATTTTGGTTGTGTTTGTTGGATGATATTCCCTAATTGATATTGATGAGTATGGTTGGGATGAAATTCACAAACACATGAGTTTTCTTATACTGGGGATTTTTATACATGTTATATAGTATTCTCATGACTAGGAAATTAATCCCATGGTAGTGGGATGTGATACCCACTGGTCCATGGAAGGTAATTCCCATGTGACCTTGGTAATGATGGAGATGGGACACTATTATCGATTATTTTCTATTAGCCATATAATAGGGAAGTACTTCCTTGGGTGTGTTTCTTCCATGGGATGGGATGAGATGCTTATAGGAGTATGGTTTCCCATGGGATATAATTTCCTCTCTTATGATGTGTCCCAAAACTGAGGATTTTTTTCCATATTTTTATAAAACTAAGGATAAGGATGCTATTTCCCCACTTGATACCATAGTTGGGACATGATGATCGCTTGTTTTTTATTTCTTAAATACATTATTATACTTATGGTCTATTAATATTGGGAATCTATTCCTATTGATATGAATTGGTTATTGAGATATACTTTTTTTAGTCATATACTCACATTATCCTTAGTATTGAAAATTTCATAACACTCATGCCATAATTTATCTTAACTTAAAATTTTTTTAGTTTTTTTTGTGTGTAGAATGAAAATCCTATAACCTTAATTCCAAAGGGTCTTATTATAAAAATATGAAGATCCTATCAAACTAATTTTTATAAGATTTATGAGAACTATAATGGTGCATGAATAAATTCATTAGAAGATATAAATATATACTAATTTTATTAGATGACGTTAAAGGAAATTTTGATGTAGTTACAATTGATATCAAGTAATTTAGATTCTGACCTTTGAAAGTTTTAAAATAAATAATACCATAGTTTTTGAGGTTTGGAAGAACAAATATATGAAATTAAACTTTGTGAGATTGTAATCTATTGAAGCCTAAAATAGTTTGTTTTCATGAGTGTGCTTCCAATTTTATTTTCCTTCTATGTTTTTCTACTAAGTGATAATTTTTAAGGTTTACATTTTAAATATATTAGTATTTATTTTTTAATCATTGAGTTTTTTTCCTTCAATATCGAGGGATCCCAAGGATGAATATGGAGTTATTTGATCTTCATGATTATAATCCTTTCGGTCATGGAAGTAGGACAATATCAAACAGGTTGATCGAGGGCTTCCAGTGAAGAAGATAGGGTATATATGGTTAAACACTAATAACTATTTATGGGTTTAGTTAGGAATTTCTAGATAATAAGAAGAAAAACCTTCTGATTGGTTAAAATCAAGGATACCTTGAATCAGGTATATATATTCTCCTTGCACTTTAGATAAAAGTACATTTTATAATATCTGTTAAGGGTTAATTTATTTTTTAAATAGTACTCCATGATTTGTTAATTACTGATACACCTATAATTTTATCACATGTTTTTATTTCCACCATATATATGTTTCTATGGAACTACATAAAATTATAATAGATTTAATTTCTTATATGGATATATTTTTACCCTGTTATTTTGTGGGTCAATACTTTGTGGGTGGAATAGAAGTTCCTAAATTTTGGTAGTTTTAATAGTTGAGGTCGAAAAAAATTTCAATTCATGTTTTTGACTATAATTCACTCTCTATTATAGTTTACTTACCATGGTAATATAAAACAATATTTGGTATTAGAGAGAGTCTCTACGATTGCGACCGGGCATGATATTATTATTTTATTTCCTTTAGTTTATCAAAATTTTATTTTTCAGTTTCCTCACACCTAATAGTGTGGGGGTGAAGAGTTTTTTTTATGATAGAAGGAATACATGTTGAAAATACTAATAATATAAATCCTAATAAAACTCATATTTTCTATGGGTATGATTAATAATACTAGAGATATTATTTGTATATTTTTTTTATCAACATTAGAGTTGAAAATATTCTTATGTTGACAGTATTTAAAATATTACAGAAAAATAATTTTCTATATTTTATAGAGAAACAATATTAGTTTTAGTTAAATTTTTGAGTAAGAAATATGCTGTTGTGTTCTATATAGATAAAAATATATAGTTAAGTTTCATCTTGTCGAATAACTAATGGAATTTGAAAAAACTTGAATTAACACACTTTGGAACTTTTAAGGAATTAAAAAATAACTGATTTAATCTTAAGGATGATTACTAAAAAGTTGATTTTATATTTAGTGATATTGTATATAAAATTCATCATAGATGTATGACAATATTTTATAGCTTATAATCACTTAGATTGAAGGAGTTGTTAGGTAAAAAACTTTTAGAAAGAGTTTTGCATATTCTAATGAAGGAGTGGGTGTCTAAGAGGAACACTATATATGACACAAAACATATTACAAACTTGAGTCTTGGTGATTTGATTTGAACTTTAATGTATAATGATAGTTTCTTAAAAATAGATGTTTATAAGAAAAAAAATAAAAATGGATTTTCCTTTACTTCCAATTCTAGAGATTTTACTTCCAAACATGGTAATGATAAATTTTGTACATCTAGAGGTAATAGCTATGCTATGTTGATTGAGGGTGAAATTTTCCAATTCATGAGAAAGATAAATCAATACATGGGAAAAAATAATTTTTGAAGAAATAATTTCAAGGAAAAGAATAAAATCTATGAGAGGAAATAATCTTATAAAATTATTGATTATGAGTGTAGAAAGCCTTGTTATATTCATACATATTGATAAAAAATGAAAAGAAGATATAGTAAATTTTCAAAGAAATGTTACAATAGAAAAAATAGTAAAATCTCAAAAGAAATAGATACATGGAGTACTTGAGGTAGTGAAAATACTTATGAAATTTCATCAGAAGATAGTGATGATAGAATAAAGATTATGGGTTTTCATTATAATATTATAAAATTTGAAAAAAGTTTCCTAGGAAATATTATTTTTGAATCACTTACTTATCTAAATCATGACCCAAAGTGTTTTAAAAATGAAAGTGATAGTGAAAGTGAAGGTGAACATGAAGATAATTCCCTCACTATTGAGGAAATGAAATTGTATATACCAAGTCTTAAAAATTGTTAGAATAAGATAAAATATGAATGTGAAAATTTCGAGGATAAATTTTCTAGGATTAAAAATAATTATATTGAGATTAAATATGAATTAGTTCAATGTATGGAAGAATTGTATAAATTTTCAAATGAAATTTCTAAAATGAAAAGGTGGAATGAAATGTTTAATTTTGGGTTGGAATATTTGAAGAGTAAATATTCTAAGTCTACTAATGAAATGAATGAAAAAGGAATATTAAAAACATTGGATGATAATTCTTTGTTAGATGATCATAAGCATAAAAATTATGAGAATAAAGTGAAATTTGATAAATATAAACATGAGAATATCAAGTTGAAATTTCAAATTGAAAGCTTGAAGAAGTTGTTGAATAATTTTACCATAAGGAGAAGAGTGTTTAAGAATTTTTATAGAGAAATTAGGGTAAAAAGGACTATATTCATACTTAGATAAAAAACAATCAAAATATCAATGTATCATAATAATTACGTTATACCTATACATGCACCTTTTTGCTCAATATTCTAGAGAGGTGGCCATTTGAGGAAGAATTTTTCTTTGAACAGAGTCTAATATTTCAAATGAACACAATATTTTATCTCAACCAACCTTGATTCTTATGAACATCGTATATCTATGAAAATATGAGTTTCTAAGTTTCTTTTTACAAATACATAAATATTGAAGAATTTCTATTTTTTGAAGATTGAATTTCTAAATAAGTAAAGATCACTGCGTACCGGCATCCAAACACTTATCGATGGTACTAGATTACTATATTTTTAGGTTTACCAGAACATACTTCTTTTCTGAGTTAATTTTTTTCAATTTTTTTATTTAAATTTTTCCTAATATCATGATTTAATTCCTTTTATTAAGAGGGAGTAAGAGTTTATTATTTTTAGATAAATTTTTAAGTAGAGAAATTTTAATCTTTAGAGAGTTAATTTTTTAAGAAATTTTTATCTATAACCATATCTAAATGAAGCATATTATGTTAGTTTTCCAAAAGATAACTTATAATAGTTTTTTTCTTTTTGTTTCTATACCTATGGATTTTTGGAAGAAATATTGTTTTTTTAATTTGAGTGGAATTTCATATATTTTGGTTGTTTAGATTTTTTCTCATAAGAGAAGATAAAAAATTATGATATGAGATTATTTTTTAAGAAATCTAGTATTTAAGAATTTTAAATTTTAATTATTTTAATGAATTTATTTAATCATATTTTTTAATGGGAAATATTGGAGATGTTAGATATTGGATGATAAATGGTTGTTGTATGCCTCACCGGATACCTATATAAAGGTTTCAACCTACATTTGATTGGAAATATTCAATTGCAAGTAACATATAGATCCTTTTGAAAATTTTCTGAGTATTCTTCATTTTTTTGAATGAGAAATGGTATTATCTGGAGAAATATTTAGAATATAGATTTTCCATGAACGGTTAATAGATCATTATTTGTTTATTAATAATGTGTTTATACTCAAATATATTATCAAATTTTAAGGTTGGGATAATATTTATATTTAGAAAAGAGTTCATGAGCTGAATTTCCCTTTTATTATTCATGAATTCTAAAAAACCATGAGTTTTACAGAATCAGAACATAAGAAAAGAGTATCGTTTAATCTCTTTGAATAACCACTGAACTTAACCTTATAAAGGTTCACTGAGATTCTTGAACTACCATTATATGGTGAGTAAATTTTTGTTTATCATAATATAACAGAGGTTTATAGATCATGTGAAGAGTAAATATGAGGATTTCTTTTGATTAAGGTGAAGGTTCATAAGATGAACCATGTGTCCCCAAAAGTTTGGATTGTGTTTTAGTATGTTCAATATTCTCTATTATCAAGGAAGGGTGATAATGACATAATGAAAAATCAAGATTTTTATCATCTATATTTTATAGTTAATATTAAAAGGTTGAATCTTTTGAAGTTATTTTGGAGTTACATTAAAGAAATTCTCTTGAGAATATTAAATCTAAAATTTTTGTTGTTTTCCCAGATTTTGAATAGATCTTTAATGAATTTGTTACAAGATATAGGAATTGAGAATGAATCTCATCATGAAATAGTATAATAAAATCTGATCTATTCTTTGATAATTTCTCAAATAAGGTTAATTTATGACTTAAATGATTTTTTTTTGAGAAATCATTAGATTTTTACTGTATTGGATGCTAAAAAATATATTAAAAATAAATATGGCATGAAGGAATCAAAGTAGGAGACAAAATATTCAGAATTTAGTTCTATAGAAAAGTATCCACCATTTAAGTAGAATAAAATCAAAGAAGTGTGAGTTCCATATAATATAGGAAAAAATCATTCTCAAGAATAATTTTAGAAGTTAGTGTAAGATCACAGTGAATCTTGGAGACAAAGTGATGAAGAGGCACAGAAAAATAAAGAAGAAAGGGTTATAAGAAATCCATTATTTGGTTGATAAAATGTGTAAGATAAATTTCTGAGAGAAGTGACTCATTAGAATTTATTCAAGGAGGAGAATAAGAAGAGATACTTATATAAGTTTTGATATTCTTAAGTAGTGAGGGCAATTTTACCCTCAATTACTATTCATAAGCATATTCTTGAAGAGCCACCTATTGAGAGGAAACTTACCTTTAAAGTAAAAGAAGAGTAAAATATGTAAGTTCAATAGAAATATTTTTCACACTCATCTCCAAATTGAGAAACTGGAAATGGTTTTGAGAAGTCCTAGGAAGTCATTTCAATGGAAGTCATTCCAAAAAATGTTAATTCATCAAAAGTTCCCTCAGTAATTCCTTCAGCTTAAATTCCCTTAGCCAGGAAAGATATTAGAATGGATAATTCTTTTAAAGAATATGAGGAATAAGTACAAGTTAAAAAGTGAAAGAAGCTGTTAATAAAAAATTTCCAAAATAAACTTCTATTCATACTTATGAAGTGCGCACTTCACCCCCTTCAATGTAGATCAGTTCATAGGAGGAATAAAAGAGTTCATGTTCTTTATCATCCTCATATAGATTAATTGAAAGTAAAGAGAAATAAATATCATAATAATAAAATGATCAAAGTGGAATTTATGTTGAAAAATTTTATGAGTATATAATTGATTAATATCTTTCTTCTATAGAAAATAAATCACTAGATATTTAACCTGTAGACATTAGAGAGAAAGAAAAACCTGATAGTTCATATGAATATGATTCCAGTTTAAAATCTCAAAGAATTTAATGAAATTTAGAATCTTTATTTAATCTGATAAAGAAGTTGAACAATGTATGATGCATATTTCTAAAACTTAATTTAAGAGTGAATTTGATGCATGGTTAGATTATCAACACTCATATCACAAAATGGGTGAAAAAACACCTAAAATTATTTCTGAAGTTAATTGTAATTTTATGAATATTAAGAAATAATGTGGTTTCATAGATAGAAGATGAAAAATTTAACGAAATATTTTAAATTATAGTATAAATACATAAACTTCATAGATAATTAGTGTTCTTATTTTAATGATATTTTAAGTACTTTGTGAACAAATCATAATGTATTAAAGTATTTATAAAAAATATTGATGAGAATGTTGAATATCATTCTAAGTAATCCAATGAGTTGAATTAGTTTACCATAACTCAGAACATATTATTATAAAAATAAATTCATAATTATGTAAATCAAGAAGAAAGACTAGCTGAACAGGTTCAAAATCTTGAAGTTCAAGTAGAGAAACTTTCTGAGTAGAATCAAAACTTGGCCACCCAAAAAGAGAAGTCATCTGAACAACATAAGTAGATTAAGAAGATTAAACATATGATTGATAAATTTTTTAATAAAGACTAAAATTTTATTTTTAGATACTTGTTAAAATTTTTATTATTTGTAAAAACTTTACTTTTATTCACTTTGGTATATGTTATTATCTATTGAATGGTTATATTTTCATTGCGTGTATGATTTTCAATTTTTTTGAATGTATGTTTTTCAATTTATATTACATTGATATTTGTATTTATTTTTATTGAATGTTTTTTTTCATATTCATTGATGATTTTATGTTTTTATTAATTATAAATAATAATTCATTCCTAAAGGGACAAAAAAGTGTTTGTTTTGTATTTCAAGATATCATATTAAAAATATAAAGGGGATATTTTTTTAAAGATAATATATTTTAGATAAGGAAGTTTATAAAAAAGTTAATGTAATTTTCATTTTAGGGGGATATTACATTAATTTTTTTTATTAATTCCATTGATCATTATTTTTCATTTTTTGTTTCTTTTTGAAAATAACAAAGAGGTAAATTTTTTGAAAAATTGAAAAATTGTATTATTTAGGGGTAGATATTTAATGTGAGAGATTCAATAAAATTTTATTTAATTAGAAGTTTATAAAATTTCAAATTTTCTTACTTTATCAAGGGGGAGAGTTATAAAATTTTATTTTATTAAGGGGATAAATTTTTTTGTTTTAAAAAGGGAAGTTTATTTTTAAAATTTTCATTAATATTTTTGATTCTTAAAAAGGGGGAGATTTTTGATTCCTATAATCACTTTATCCTTAGTTTTTGAAATCATTATAACTCATATTATAATTTATATTAAGTTAAATTTTTTGTTTGAAGTGTTTTTGGGGTGCAAAAAGAAAATACGGTAACCTAAATTCTAAAGGGTTTTAGTGTGAAAATAAAAAGATTTGATTAGACTAATTTTAATGAATTTATGAGTACTGTAGTAGTGTAGTACTAACTTCATTACAATATATGAAGCTATGATAAGTTCATCAGATGACAATGAAGGGGATTCTAATGTAGTTATAACTGATCCTAATTATTATAGATTCCTCTCATCGATCGGTTTACTATAAACTAGACTACAAATTTCAGGGATAGAAGAATGAATATATTAAAGTAAACTTTATTAGACCATAATACCTTGAATCCAACATTTTATTGTTGTGAGTACTCTTCTAATTACATTTTATTTCTATGTGTTTTCGCAAAGACATCATTTGTGAGGTTTACATTGTATTTTTTTTTTTGAAATTACTGATTTTCCAATTCTTTAAGATCAAAGGATTATGAGGAGGAATATAAAGCTACATATGATCTTTGTTATTGTGATCTTTTAGGTTTTGGAAGTAGGATAAAACTGATCAGATTGATCAAGGGATTCTAAGGAGGAAGAAAGAGGGTCTAGGGTTAAATGTTGATACCTTCTAATGGGTTAAGTTAAAGGCTTCTAGTGGATAAGAAGACCAACCTTTTGATAGGTTAAATTTGAGGATACCTTGAATTAGGTGTATGGATTCTACTTATACATTTGATAAAATTATAGTTTATAATATCCTTTATGGGGTAATTGATTTATGAATCAGTAATGCATGTTTTTTAATTTACACTTTTCTTATAAGTTTATTACTTGTATTTATTTCATTTTTACATTTTTTATCAGAAGTAAATAAAATTCGGATAGATTTAGTTTATATTATGTATACTTGTTATCCTATGATATTTCATGGGTTAATATTTTATGGTATGAATACAAGTTCATAATTTTTTTAGTTTTAATACTTGATGTGGGAAAAAATCATAAGTCATGTTTTATTACTACAATTCAACCCTTATTATAGTTTACCTTTTTTGGTAATCTAAGATAATAATATCAACCATGTATTGACTAGTTTTGTAATAAAAGGATATATTCCCAATGTTGTGACTTTCTTATTGGGACATAATTCCCATAAATTGTCTACTATATTATGATGGGAGGTTATGCCCATACTCATGAATTGGGATGTTATGGCTAGTTAGTATTATTTTTATATGTCTAGAGACACCCTAACATTGTCTAAATCTGTTATGGTCACACCCATGTGGATGTATAGTACCAATGAACATGGTATATTTATTATTACTTCAATTGTATGTTATTTTCCTTTGAGAATATTTCACTATACATGTACTTGTATTTACTTGAAATGTTTGGGGACACCATTGGTGGTGGTTTACTAAGTTGTACTCACACCCTACTTGGGTGAACTCGTACCTAAGCAGACATTATAGTTTCATAGATAAGTGAGGGAAAAGGCTCATGCATTAGATGTATGAGTAGGTGGTTCTTATATGGAGTCATGATATGGGATCAAGTAGGGAATCATGGCCTAATTTTGATATACTCTAATTTATTTTATTTATTTATAGATAAATTGTACATGGTTTCCCTATGGGTGAACTTAATTTTTTTGTATGATGTGTGACATTACTATACATGCCATTTTATTATCACATGGGAGTTTTTATTTACATACTAATGGCATGAGGCTATGATATTCACTTTTATCTTATTTGATATTATAATTAATATTTAATTTATAATTTCCACTATAATTTATGGTTATATTTACTAAAGAGGTTATGGTCTCTACACTTTATACATAGTCACTTACTATTGTTCAGTAGCCTCTGGCATAATAGGAGGCATGCTTGGGGTAAATGGAATCTAGTTCAGGAATAGTGGAGATTAACTAGATCGAGATAATTAAAAATTAGTATCAAATAATTATTATTTTATTTTGTTTTACTATTTAGGTTATATTAGAAATGATATAGGATGTGGTAGGAATATAATATGGACATTATTCCTGGTTTTAACTAACTCATGTATGATGAATTATGTTATTGATTTATTGTTTTTTCTCTCAGACTAGGGTGAAAATATAGCATCTGTTCATTAATCATTATTGAAACATAGTATTCACATGAAATTCATGTTCTCGCCTATGATTGAGTACCTTGATTATGATATGGGGTTCAGTTATTTAAATTGTCAAAAAAAAAAAACTTATATAATAATTTTCTATATAACTTGATGGTGTAATTATACTTAACCATCCCATGATTATACGATGCTATTATTAAATTATTGATGTAAATCCTATATGTATCCAACTCTAACCCTTCAAGAGTGGATAACTGAGGATAGATATAGTGACAGAGGTTATGTGAGACCCGTTGTATTCTCGAGTGTGTATATAACATAGTAAGATTCTTTTCCTATGAATTTTTATCTTATATATTATATTTATACCAATTTTAAATGTTATTATGAGTTGTGTGTTTGGAATTTTAGATACATGCCACTCTAACGATCACTTGTTGAGCACCAGGAGGGCAGGGATGATCATAGTCCACCAATTGTTTACTGAATCCCCTATTTGCATCTATACCACCTATTAACCACTGTAATAATGAGAGTTTACATGAAGTTATTCAATCTATGAGATCTGGATATCTGAGAGGTGATCCTTCCATGTAAAATATGACCATAGAATTTTAGCTATAATAGAAACATCTTTTCTCTGGATAGGGTGGATCTCAGGATGTAATGTTTTGGATCAAGTATATGCAGACTATTTTCAACCATCTTGAGACCTCACCTAAGAGACATGCGAATATTGTAGTATATATTCTTTAAGTATCAGTGAAGGACTAGTGGTATGTCCTTGTCTAGGAATATAAACATGTGGGGATATATTGGAATGAATTTTAGGCATTATTTTTAAGAATTTATTTCCCAAGACACTATGGGATGACAAGTATTAGAAGTTTATGAATATATTTATGGATATAATGTTAGTGATCGATTATGTGGACCAATTAACCAACTTACTTAGATTTTATCCTTCTATAGTGAGTGATAAGACCGTCAGAGTTAGAAGTTTTTAGGATTAGTTAAGACATTTGATTTGATCTTAGGTGAACATAATATAGATTGCATATTTTTTTTGTGGATGTGAATCAAGAACTAATTACAGGGAGGAATATAGTCAAGGATATATTTTCATTTTAGCTATATTCTTATGTTCAGTTCCATAGTAGAGATTAAAGTAGTCCAAAATTATGTTTCAATAATTATCTCTATAGTGGTGATGGATAGTCCATTTAGAGCAATGGATCTTATTCTTCCCATCATGGATTGAATCCACTAGTATGTTATCATTTTAGTAGGTCAAGGAATACTTTACTGTAGTTCCAATAACCACTAATGGATTTTTGTTCTTGAGGGTAGATGGGGAATCTAAAACAATTCTTTAAGATCTATTCACAACTAGCTAGTGGTTGTGGAGATGTTGAGGATCAATGATTAGTGTTTGGATAAGGTATTTTACTTTAGGGATGTAGTTAAAGTTTTTTTGGTCTGTCAGGGAGTGTATGAGGTTGTGGTTCTCATGGTTAATAAATTCAATAGGATAATGATTTTTGGGTAGCTAAGAATCAGGAGGCCATGGTAGAGGCTTTATGATATGACTACTTCATGCTATCGATCTAACTTCAACTGACCATGCTGAGGGTACAATGATTATTCGAGGTACAATATTTGTAACTTCTAACTTAGAATATTCTTTATTTTATACGGGTGAATCCAATTTTTTTTATATCTTCTCAAATAGTTATTGATCCGTGGATTTATTTATATTATTAGTATGGTGTGATTTATATTGATATCCCCCTAGGTTATTCATATATGTTATCAGTGTTTCCTCTTGATCCATGAGTATCAAAATATTTGAGATTTATTTGTGTTAAAGATGCATATTTTTGATATTATTCTAGATATAGATTAGTTGGATCAGTATCAATTTCATGTTTAATGCTATCACCGACATGTTTCTTTCATGTTTTTTGAGAGCGATTGTTATACCCTCTTAGGTGAGTGAGATTTGCATGAAGTACATTAGGGACCTGACCAACGATAGCTGGGGATGCTTTCAGCCCAATTAGCTAGTGTTATTTTAGATAATAAATAGATGCATCATATGGTCTTTAAAACTTTTATTGACTAGTTATAAGATATATTTTTTAAGAACTACTTGGGGATACCACCCAAGAGAGATATGTTGAGTATATGATCAATATGATTCGAAGTATGGATCCCATATCCATTTCTCATTATAGGATGGTTTGTTTTGATATTATAGTGTTGAAGGCTTATATATAGGATATTGAGGTGAAGGGATTTATTCTCTCAAGAAAATACCCTTAGGTTGATCCTATTTTATTTTACAAAAATTTAGATGGTCTGTTACAATTATGTGTGAATTACCATAGATTTAACTAGTGATAGTCAAGAATTGATATGCTCTTCCTTGAATAGAATATTTGTTTGATGAGTTTGGGGGATTCAATTGGGTCTCTAAAATTAAATTTAGTTGGGGTTATAATTAGAATCATGTGAGGCTATAAAATATCCAACAAACTACTTTCAATAGAATTTATGGCTTTTATGAGTATCTTGTGATGTTGAATGGATTGATGAACATGCCAAAAATATTTTTGGCCATGATGAATAAATTCTTTAATATTTCTCTAGATTTATTTATGGTGGTATACATTAATGATATTATAGTATACTCCAAATCATGAGAGGACCAGTAATATTACTTTGAGATCATTCTGGGAACATGATGGAGAATTGGATATATTCCAAGATTTCAAAGTGTTAGTTCTAGATCAACAAGTTCTTCTTATTAGGGAAAATGATAGCAGGACCAGGTATATCAGTAGATCCTGAGTAGGAGTAGGCTATGATTTATTGGGAATGGACCAAGATTGTTTTTTAGGTCTATATATTACTAATATTATTAGTCAATTATAGAATATTAATTTAATAATTTTCACAAGTTATATTACTGATGATTTACTTGACCATGAAGGAGGAAAGTTTGAGTGTTTTGATCATTATGGAAGATACTTCCAAGAGTTGAATGGAAGATTAAAATCTATGTTGATTTAAACCTTACCTGATTCAGGTAAGAAGAATACCCTATATTATGATACATCAGGGGTTATTCTAGGAGCTATGTGTATATAATATGGGTTATTAGTTTCCTATATAGATAATTGGGGTCATATGAGAGGAATTATTTGACTCATGATTTGGAGTCAATGATAGTAGAAAACATTTTGAGATACTAGAATCAATACCTTTTGGGTGATAGGTTTGTGGTGTATACCGACCATAGAATACATAGGTATATCTTTTACCAGTGTGACCTAGAAGATAAGGTTGTTCAAGTACCTATATTCCTTCTACATTGAGATGGAATATACCCATAGGAAAGGGAATTTCATAGGAAATGATACTAGTAGGAAGAATCAGGTGTAGGTAGCTAGTAGGGAGTGAGAGGTGATGAGCCACATTAATGAGATGTACCTTGATGTTCAAGAGTATTAGGGAAGAGTGATCCTTGTGTCTCAAGATTTTACCTCTTCAATCCTTGAGAGGGTGAATGAGAGTTAGTGGTCTAAATCATATTACTAGGTTATGAGGGAAAATATATATAGTGGGTAGCTTCCACCTGATTAGTCCTAGGATGATGACAAGATCCTTTATGTATGAGTTAGATTTTATATCCTAAAAATTATGCATGAGGAGATGATGTGGGATTCAAAATCCTTGAGTTGGGTTATAAATCAAGGTCTTAGAAATATGTACCAAAATTTTCATAGGTATTAATGGCAGCTTGAGATGATGAAGAAGGGCATAATGAGGCTTGTTACTCAATGTGCCACCTCTCACCAAGTGAAGTAAACACATTAGAGTTATGAAGGACCTATTAAAAAATTACTCATTACCAAGTGGAAATAATATTCTTTGATGATGGATTTTTTATGGGTCTATCAAGGTAACCTTATGGAAGTGATGCAATATTCATTTTTTGTGTATTAGTTGACCAAATTCACACACTTCTAACAAATTAGAGAGTCTCACTCTATTAATTAGCAGGGCTATTTTTATGTAAGATAGATAGTATGTATTCATGATATACCAAGGAATATTATTTTAGACTAGGATTATATATTCATATCTAAATTTTGGTAGATTTTTTAAAGGGATCTTGATACTCAAGTGAATTTGAGAACAACATACCATCCCTAAACTGATGGGCAGTTAGAGTGTACAATACAAATTTAGGAGGACATGTTGTGAGTATGTGTATTTAATTTTTGTGGTTCATGTGAGAGTCATAAAACTTTATCTTAATTCACATATAAAAATAGTTATCATTCATTGATTTAGATGAAACCCTTTGAGGACTTATATAGAAGATAGTGTTTTTAACCTCTGTATTGGTTAGAGGTAAGAGAGTCAGTTATTATCAGGCTAAGTGTCATTCATAATATTTCATAGAATATTAAATTTATATAGAAGATATTGGTGACTCCATAGATAAATATTTGTTTTTATGATTACTAATTATTTTTTCCTATAAAGTTTGAGGTGGGTGATTGAATTTTCTTATGTGTGTCACCCCAGTTTGGACACTATCATTTTCAAAGGAGGAGGTAGTAAATGCCTATATATGTGTGAAACTTTGAGTTTATTGTTTGGTTGGTATATTAAAATTATTATTATATATTCCTTATATTTTTCATGCTATCCATTATATATTTCATGAATGTCATCTCAACATATTCCACCTCATCTTTCTCATGTGATCAGAATCGTTGACATCGAGCTACAACCTGATGCATCATTCAAGGATAAACCTATTCCTATAGTGGATCAAAGTGATAAGACTATTTATAGGAATGAAATCCATTTGGAACTTTTTAAATGGAATCAATGGTAAATTTATGAGAATATGTGGGATCAAGAGTTTTATATGTAGGCATAAAGTAAATAATTGTTCACTAATGGGGTTTGGTGATACTCTATGATGAATCTCAGAGATATGATTCCCTATGTTGGGGTGGTGGGGTGATTATTAAAAACCTTTTATTAAGAGGTGAATTTTCAAATTAATTTTCACCAAAACTTATGTATTTTTATGATTTATGAATGACAGAGGTATTATTGAGGGCTCTGGGGTCCATTTCGAGAAAAAAAAAATCATGTGTTGGGATATCTTTCATTTTGAAATATTATATCAGGCACCTAATAACTTAGTAACAGGTACTTAATAAATGTATTAAGAGGGGAAGTAGCTACATGTGGGCCACTGGGTGGATGGTGACCCTGGAGCGGGTACCCAGTGGATGGTTGGTAGGTACCCGTTGGCTTCTTATGTGTTTTCTTAAATTTTAATTTTGATTAATTAAAATTATAAGTTTAAAAAGTTATAACTCTATTACCCATTTCCCATTTACTCTAGTATAATTATCCATATTTCCTCTTTCCCATTTATTTACCTCTTCAAGGATGTATCTCCTTCATTAGTAGAAAGATTCAAATTTCATTCATCATGAGTGATAACTAGAGGTAAATCTATCACCCCACCTTGATCTATTCCCTATTTATTCAATTGTTTCAACATATTACATAATTTATTCTTTAATTTAGGGGATTCTATCAGTTTTTTAAATTACTACAATTTAAATCTAAATTTATTATAGATATTCATTGAGCGGGCTTCTATCGAGTCGAGTTTGGTGGTCCCTAACCATTCCAGATGGGTTATGCATCTTTATTATGATGTATGATCTCATTATATATATGATATTGATCTAAAATTTATCTAAATTTATTTACCTTGGATATTTTAAGTTGGTTAATTAAATATAGGGTTATTATGGACCCTCATATTTCTATGCCTTGATACCTTGATCGTTGATGGTCATAGTCTTGAACCAAAGTATGTAGGATATATACTTCAGATTCATTAGGGATTTAATTGAGTTATGATAAAATTTAAAAGACCTAGATTAGGTTTCTTTATCCTCCTTTATCATGTAATAGGTATTCAATTTTAGAGAGTTTAGTGTGAGTATTAATTCTTGAGGGAATTTTGAGTTTCCCTAAATCCCTATTTATCTTTATTATATTGGATATGTGGTGATTGTTCCTTTTCATTTAAACTTGTTTGAGATGTATAGGTTATGACTTAGATATAGTTATGAGTATGGGTTGAGAATGTGGGAACCTTATAGGTCTCAAAGGATCAAACAAAACTTTTTAATCAAATAATAAGTAACAGAGAAATAGAATTAAAGAGCACCATACTAGAAATATGAAACTATGCATATTGAAAATGAAGAACCAGTAATTTTTTACCTTACAACATTGATAGAAACAACAAAAAATATTTATCCATGATTGATTAAGATCACATTAAAGGCATCCAAATTAAATCCCACCTCTAGAGGTATCTATGGGATGAACATATTTGATTGATGCTCGAGCGAGATCCTACACCTTTCATAGCATGATAATGCCTCATAAGGTGAATGAGGTAAGATAAGAGATATCAATTGAATCAAGGGTATTTTTTCCAGGGACATAAAACATTATAATTAACCCATAAATAGTTACTATTACTTTATATAGAACCTTTGAATACACTCCTTGGTTGTTTATAAATTTACTAATGCGATATAATGCATGAGTAAATGTATCAGCAAGTTCATGAAACCATTACATGAATGCAACACCTCCCATGCATTTTATCTTATTAAATAGTTCTTAAATGATAACTTACATGAAATAATTCTTGAAGAAAACTATTATCATTAGGTTCTCAATATCATGGGATATGTTATATTGTAACATAAAATAAGATTCAACTTACAACACTGTTACATGATATATCAAATCGTACCTTAGGATTATCCAAAGACAGTATCATGTTTAGATTCTTTATGATATCCTGTATGTCTTATAATATGACATATCTAAATGCATCAAATACATGATGGATTTAAGTAATATATTCTTTAACCATTCACTTTAAAAATCACCTCTTAGACTTTGTTGCATTTCACCTCATTTTATATCATATAAAACAACTTTTTAAATAAAATACAAAAAATATTTTGGATATACTACAAAAAACTTTTGTAAATATATCATTAACTTTACCATGTATCACATCATATGCAATACCATGTGAATAACCATACAAATTATTTTTTATAAACTCTAAAACAATTTTAGAGTATCTCTCTTTATGAAACTCTATGCCCATTCAGTCAACCATAAAGTTTGACCTCATGAGCCTTTTTAGAATTGAAAAAATATGAATATTAGGATCCATAAATGTAATAAAATATTGGACTTAGAAAAGAATCAATGCTACTAAAAATTGATCTGATGTGATCTCAATCAAATAGATATATCTCTATACCCATGTCCACTTGCCGCATCACAAGCTAGTTCACATTCTTATATGTTCCCTTTGTCCAAGTCATTAAGTGACCCTGGGATATAGAGTATGTCAATCCCATACCACCGAATCATTTATTCTTGATTCTTTGTGTATAGACTAACCAAGTCAATGAATACATCACATGTCATTTAGCTTTATGGATTAACACATCACATTCCCCTAATCCAAATATATAATTGAATCATATATAGTATATAGGAAAGGATTTACACTCGATATTTTTTCTTAATTGAGGGCATAGATTTCATACTCACCATACATGAAAAAAAATACTATCTTAGTTAAGATATAATTGAAAACATGATCAGTAGAATATCCAACCACCCCCAGATTAACTAATCCCCAAGTCCTATATAAGAAAGGTATCAGTGTATATAAGTTATCATGATATTTATCTCATCAACATTAGGTATAAATTACTCAAAATATAATATATTCACCACAAATATACCAAATACAAAGTTTTTGAAACTCCATGTGGTATACTTAGTGGGTAATTCAGCACACAAAAATACTTTTTATTCATAATAAGCGTATTATATATCTCTATATGAAAATTATAATCATACCTTCCATAAAATTTCATAACAACCTGTAATAATTAATTATGTACATTTGTTTGGGATAACTCAAATCCATACATTGAGAGGTCAATTTTCATTACACTTTATGAAATGTATATTGATATATACATATATATATCCAATGTAAAAGCATAATAAAGTAAATATTTCCTTTTATATGATACATTTTATATTCTTAAAAAAACATAAGAATACTTAACAAAACCCTTCCATAAGAACCTATATATCATATAGTACATGATATACTTCCATATCAGCCTTATGTTTATTTCACTTTCAAGGATTTTGTTGAATCATTACATCTATATGTAATTCCTCCACATCACTATGAGACCATTTAATAAAACCTTTCTACTAAACTATTTAATGAGTAACATCTAGGAAGAAAGTAGTTTTGAATAGTGGTAATATTTAGGAATCATATTCCTAATGCATAACTCTTTGAACATATTGAAACTTCTTAACTCCACAACTTCAAATGTTACAATGCTAACTTCTATTATATACTAAAAAATATTTTATGTATAAAATAATTATTCTTGTAACCCTTTATATGAAAGTTTTACGTTGAAATATTTTAATAAATAATGTAACTATTTATATTATCAATTACCAACACATACTAAACTCTTTTAGTATAAGGTGACATTCACTTTGTTATGGTAACTAAATGAAAATCTTCACACTTCTCTTAATCACCATAACTTAAAATTATTTTATGTTATTAAGTGTAATTGACTTTTATTTTAACTAGAATAGTATTTTAGGAAAAAGTGAATTCATTTTCTAATGATAAATAAATATAAATATTTAAATTTTTCTTTACCATCATATAAACTATTTATGATATTAAGTGGAAATCACATTAATTTGAGACTGGAATACTATTTTATGTATTAACTTTGAACCCCTTTGATTTCAAATGAACTCCCACTAACCATTTAGACACTATATTCTCTTTAGAATATCATGCTAAGATACATAAACTCCTTTATTCTAGGAAATAACGCCTATTTTCTTTTAGTAATAATATTTTACAAATGAACTATTGATTATATATCATATACTATATTATTTTTATTTGTATAGTTTTTTCTCTGAAAAGAATAATTTTTTATTTAAAATATACCAATGATGGGTGGTAGGAACAACTTCCCTCATATTTGAACAAATATCTATATAAAACCTCTATCCATGATAAAATATTTTTATACTTTTTTCCTTTTAAAAACATGTTATATAATCTGATAAATTATAAAACATGTGTATTTAATTAATTATATCATATTAATCATAACAAATATTTATTAATAAAAACACCTCTTATAATATAAGAGGAATGAGATGAATATACACATACTTTAGTTAGATCTATCTAATATTGATTTATTCTTTTACATTCAACTCTCTAATGTAACTATTCTTTGTTTCATCACATGGATACAAAATACAAGATCAAATAATTCTTCAAATTTTTTGAACTCCTTTAAATTTAAAAATATTATAAAATATATAGTTGGTATCATATACACTTTAATAAAAGAGAATTAATTTCTTTAACATTCATACCTGACATTAAAATTCCATGGATTTTCATAAATCCCTTTAACTATCTCAAAAAATTCCATCCTATGGAATAATTACTCATTTATTTATCATTTTACCTTTAGGTTTTAGGAACCTTGACATGATACTTGAATAAACATCATTATACTCTCAAACTATATTTTTTTCTTCTGGTTTTAATTTTTACCCACTTTTATTATCAGCATAGAACTTGAACCTAAAAATCACATGCCTAGTTCATATATTATCAAAAAGCAATAATATCAGAAGAACATTTCTTCAAATAATTCATATTTTATAAACATTTCAATCAATGATAATAAAATGATTTCTTTAACTAGAATAATCCTTAAAGAAACATATAGTCTCTCCCGGTCAATAACATACTCTGTCATATTGGTTATTATTGTCATACCCAATCATATTGATTATATAAGACTAAAATTTATTAGGTAATTTTATATATAATTAATTTTAAAACTCAAGTGAATCATTCTATGATTCTAATAAGAAGTTACAATCAACTGTTGAGAACTTTAATACTTGTTTACTCAAAAAGGTGTTTCTCTGATACATAAAATTTCTCCTAACATATAAAATTTTCTTAAGTTACCAATAATTAGAGCTACTTATATTAAGATTATATTTCTCAAGGATTGATATAAAAGTTAATTTTGAAAATTACGACACTATTTATATATAATAAAATCCTTTTTAGATAAGTATTTTATCTTACAAACATTTAAAAAGTAGTTTTATTAAATGACCTCCTACTAAAATAATGACCCCATTAGAAATATACGTTAATCAATGAAATTTAACAATAAAACTACATTTTTAACATAGAATATTCCAAAAATAAATAATCCTATATCCCAAATAACATCAATAACATCAACATTAAATAATTTTTTAACTTCAAATGTGATCCCAACCTTTTAACTTAGATCCCCAAAAATTTAATTACATTCTTCCAAAATAATATTTCATGTTAAGACACATTTTAAAAATAAAGTTTAAATATAAATTAACCCAATGAAACATCACCAAAATATCATTAATCACCACGATACATCATTATATAAACTTATAATATAGTAAAATTTCCCAAAATTTTAGGTATCAAATTTAAATACTAACTTGAAAGGTAATCCTTAGCTTGACCGTAAATATTTCTAAAAATATCACCTTATCAATTAATCACTATTTAACCATCAATATTATCTATATATTACTATATAGTATACCATAAATAACTTAACATAAAATCGTATAATAAACCAAAGGGTTATTTAAACCTTAATAGACCATTTTCCCTAAAAACTAGTAGAAATTTCAGATCACCTAAAATTAAAATCACTAAAAACCACAAAGGGATTTATATTCCTTTGAAATTATGATAATATTAAACTTATAAACCCTTTATGTTACCCATAAATCTTAATTTATCCCCATATAAAAACATATATTCTTCAAAAATTAATATAATCCTTATTCCCCATACAATTTCCCCACACATAATACATTAAACTATAAATGGTCCTATAGGATGTAATTTATTACCTTCCATAATAATATTCATTTTTCCAAGACAATTAATTGATTTATTTTATTCTTTTATATACATATAAAAATTTACCATTTAATTGAGATAGTATCCAAGGTGTCACTTTCCACATTTCTAACATAAAGGAAATTGATCCTTATTTCCACCATGATCTCCACCACCAGAAATCTCAATAAACTCTATAATTCTATTATTTGGTATCTTTGAGAGTAGGTTAAGGTTTATGTTTTCAATCATATATCACGATAATTGATTAGTCATAATAAAAATATCTTTCACTCCCATGATCATCCCATTTAGTTTCTCAGAATCACCACATTTTCCCTGACATTCAATGTTAATATGATTCCTTCTGGCTCCCAACATTGAATGAAAAAAACAATTTATGGTATTTGTAACCATAATCATAGTAGAAAATAATGAAATATCTTTCATAGGATGTCTAAATGATGAAACATTCTTTTTTAATCTATGAAACATTAAGTTCAACTTAGGATATACTTGGTTATCATCTATTAAAATCCTTTACAATGGTTTATAAAGAAAATGTGAGTTAACCCACAGTGTTAAACTAGGTGAATAATAAGGCAACACTCACCATGCACTATGATTATGGCTGAGATATGATTAACAAACTATTTTTCAGGGTTATTACCCCTATATGAATCTATTACAAAACCATGTCCAATTATAGTATCCATACAAGGATGTATTGATAGGAAAACTATATAATCTATAAATTAAAAAAAAATTAGGATGTTATCCTATACTTAGACTTATCCTCAAAGACAATCAAAGTGTTATGTTTCATAATCTAGGTTTTCCTAAATATAGTTTCCAAGGTTTATACTAAACTTTCTAAGATACCAAATATAAATACCCCAAACCTAGTAGATCAGAGCCGATGGTTACTTTATTACATTGGAAAAAAGTAAAATAAATCTCATCCCAAAGGACCAGATAGTTTAGTAGTCTTATTAAACTAGATACATATTTAAATTCCACATCACCTTTGAAAAAAAAATACAATATATTATTTTCATTGGGATCATCATTATTCCCTCTAGAATATCTGTGTATATCAATCATAAATAATTCCCTAACATCATGGGGAATTAAAACATAAGAAATGTGTGCTCTCAAATACTTAGTAATGTAATGAAAATAATAGAATTTAAATAAGGAATTAATAATATGGCATGGATATAAAATGATAATATAACGAAACATAAATAATAATATGAGATTTAAATTTATCCAAGGATATAAAAATTATTCAAACAAACCCATGGGAATCAATAACTGATTTCATAATGATGGAATGTATAATTTCCAAAATCTAAACCCACTATCCAAACCTTTTTCCAACAAATCTAAAACATACTATCAAGGCCTCATACCAAGACATCTTACATAATGTATAAGGACTTGAAAAAAATACCCAATCCAATTTGTCTCATGGGACCTACTGATGCATTGAGGGGATATATAATTATGAACCCCACCCATCACATAACAATTCCAATGCTTTCATAATATTAATAAACAACATAACTTAATCAATATTCCTTAAAAATCAATAAATGTGTGTATTGAAGAACTATTATACAAAATATCAATAATTTCCATAGTCATACTGATCATAAACCATATAGATAAATATGGTGGATGGCATCATAAGAGTATAAAAATAATAAAATAAAATATTTAAGAAAGGATGTTGGAATTGATGAAAATAATTTCAAAATATCACTAGAAAATTTATTAAGGAAATAACCCTTTTTTAACTTTGAAAAAACATGTTTAAAATCTAAAAATTTATCAAATAATGAAGAATTTTTTTTATTTTAAAATAACCTTATAAAAATATAAAGGTATTTTCAAATAAATATATGATAATGATAGTGGGTAATTCCATTCATTTTGTATAAGTAAAAAAACCATTCCTTTCACACTTTTCTGTAAAAATGTAAAAAATTACCTCATTCAGAAAATGAAAAGAATATTCCTTTTTAAATATTTTAAAAAAAGTTAAAAATGGGTAAAAATTTATTTATTAAACCATTTTATAATATTAAAAACATTATTTTATACATTTTAAGTAAAATTTGGATATGTAAGAGAAATATTCTTGACTAAGTAGAAAAACAAGTCTAGTTCTCCTTAAAAAAATTAGTTTGGTATATTGAGTCCTTAAAGAGAGGAAAATGAAAGGAAATATATTAATTTAATTAAATAACCGTAGGATAATAAAATATATTCTGTTTAATATAAAAATATCAAATATTTTCCCAAAAAAGACTTAAACATAAATAATATCAAATAATGATGAAATTTTGAAATAAACCCTTACTGCTTTGGAAACTTTTGGATCATAATCCACGTGAAATAATAACATAAAATGAAATATTAAATACCATGAATATAAAATATTCATACTATAATATATAAAATTGAATTATATACACCACACAAAATAAATGAGTGGTGAGTATGAAATATGTCTCATAGAAGTAAAAGTGAGAAGAGAAACCCTTACCTGAGGCCTGAATTCCTTCGTACATGTTCAAAACTCATGTATAATAAATATAAATTTATTAAAATTATATTAAATAATCATAAAAATATATATTATACCATATATTATTTAATTATGATCTTTTATCACCCATTTACTAACTATTATTTGTTAAAATCTTTGTTACGGGTAATAAGTCCTTTGTTTTTCATGCATGTTTTGGTTTGGTAGTTTTGGTTATTTTACTTTAATCATGGATCCATCATATCTATAATTTTTACCATGATATAAATATCATATATATTCATTATATTTTTATTTATATTAATCCATAAAATTTAGATATAGAAGAATGAATTAAATTATTCATGGATACGGTATAACGTATGTACGCGTGAACATTGTTTCCCCTTTTTTATGGATGGAACAAAAGAAAGGTAAATAATAACTGAACTTTAAGAATAATTACTTTAAAATATATATTATATGTATTCATTAAATCTATCCTTATTACCACACATATAAAATTAAAATGAAAAATGGATCATATCACTTTGTAGAGGTGGTAATCCACATGTACGCACGAGCTACATTATCATATTTCAACGGATTGGAAGGTAAGAAGGTAGATATGATATCATAATTTCATAAGAATAATTATTTCATATATATAATATATAAATATTTAAATAATCATAATACCAATACATAAAATATAGTAATGAAAAATTAATTGTATCGCTACGTGGAGACGGTAAGCCGTACGTATGCACGAGTGATACTTCCACTTTCTGTTTGATGAAAAAAAGAAGAATTTTTATATTTTAAAAATTATAATAAAATTTAAATATATATTAGATAATTAACTATTATTTTATTATTAATACCACAAATTTAAGAGTGGTAAAATAATAAATTAATTAAAAGATATCGGGAAGTTTATTACCTCTTATTCGGGAGACCTCTAGATTATTTCTTATGGAAACTAGGGTTGATATTTTTAGGAGAGAAAAACCTATAGAAATTTGATTAAGATGTTAATAATAGAAATTTTATGGTCTTTATCATGGTATATTTATAAATGTGGTGTACATAAGTGAAGTAAGGGGTGTCCTTTTAAAAGGGAGGGAAATGACACACTTGGAAGTTCTAAAAAGATTAAAACATAACTAAGTAATTATAAAAAAAAGATTAAAAATGATCATATATTCGAATATAAGTTAATATATGGTTGAAATATCATAAAAAATAAAATTTAAATATGTTTATGTGGTATTATAAACCCTATCTTTTGGTTTAATCCCTTAGTAATCCTATTTTAACCTTAACAATGGTAATGTCGTTTTCACTCTTAAGGGGTTATAATTTTTATTTTAAGGTAAAATTGGATCATAAATGGAAAATGTATGAAATTTTAGACCATAAATTATCTATATTTTCCCATTTAAATATTTTAATAAATTATAAATAATTTAATAAAAAATTATTTTCTTAAATATCATTATTTTCATTTTCGAAACTATTCATTTAATTTGACTTCAAGTACATTAAGAAAATGTTTTAATTAGAATATTAACCCTTAATACTTACATGACATGTAATATATATATATATATATATATATATATATAATTCAAGAGACACATTAATTCATTCAAATTAAATCACTTTTAATATTTTTAAATTATTTATTTTATTTTCCAATTAATTGAAAAAATAACGTGTCGGTGTTGCGTAAGAATTTAAAGAAATTATTTCATCACTAAAAATTAGAAATAAGTTAAAACTATAAAAAATATATTTATCATTAAAATATATATTTATAACCAAACATATCCTTTATTTATATTTATGTAAAAAATTTAAGGATATTAAAAAAATATAATGACATTTTTTATTTTTCTTTAAGTAAAATAATATGAAAGTCAAAATCACACCCAATTGGAAAAAAACTAATATATTATAATATTAAATGAATATGGATAAAATAGATTCATATAAGGAAATTAATTCAAGTATTAGGATCATTGTCTAGTCCTTATTATATTATTTTTAACCTCAATTACCTGATTTACCTTTATCGCAGTGACAATTATTTACTATGGTTTCTATACATAATGAACAAAAATAAAAGGGACATATTTGAAAAATTATGACCTCACAATTTATAAAATCGAACTAATTTTTCCTGATTAAATTTTTATATTTTTAAGTAATTAATTTAAAATCATAATGCATAATGCAAGAAAGACAGTTTTTCAGAAAAATGCGTTTTAATGTTTAAAAATGTTTTTATAACAAATTAAATCATAAAATTGATTCTAATAAAAACAATTGAATTATTAATTATATAATATAACTTTAATTTAGTTTTAAAACATTTTAAAACAAAATGAAACTTTTTTTACATTATTAAATAAAAAAACACAGTTTTCAATAAAAATTGGTATTTTTCACTATTCACTAAAAAAATCCACCTTTACAGAAAAATAAAAAACAATTCACCCTAATATAATTTTGATATTATGATATAAAAAATATATTATTTTTATTAAAAAATGTTATATGTTTTCTAGAAATTATTTATAATATTTCTCATAAAAAATAATAAAAATCATTTTTAAAGAAAACGTATTTTTGAAGCATAAATTAACTTTACTAAAAATTGAGTACATATTTACTAATAATTAATAAATGAATCTATATTGTGTAGTTAATTTATATATATTTTATAATTTAGTTAATACTATTCATACCCAGTAATTCAACAGCTAGATGATAACTGATATAATAAATAAAAATATTTTGGGAACATATCTCAGTTTTCTTAAACTCGGTGTTACATATCCTATATGATATTGAACATAATATTATTTTAAAATATTATAATATTAAATTATACCCCCTTAAATAAATTTCACCATTAAAATTTTATCTCTATCTTCAATGGTTTAACCTTTTCTGAAAACCCACATTGTACATAGGGATAATAAAATGTTTTTTTAAAAAATAATAATAAGAAACATAAATGTTACCTGAAACATCAAATATTTGGGTTCATAGATAAGGGTAACATTGTTGTAAAATTTCAATATAAAAATGGAAGAGAAGACTATATTCCAAGTACTAATAGAGATTGATATAGAACATGGTTAGGATAAAGTTAGTGACCACAAAACCCTAAATTAGTGAGGGGTGAAGAGACCATCAATTCATTATAAATGAAGGTAAAAAGATAAAATTTTTATTTTATAATTAATTTATTAAATTATAGTAATTCATTTACCATATATAACAAGAACATAAGGAAATATAATTACTTTAAAATTGGAATTTTTATCCTTCAATAAATTTCAACCATAATATCATCTTTTACTCCAATAAATGAAGATGAATTTCTGGTGCCCGAAGCTATAAAATTAATTTTTAACATATCATAATATGCATAAAATAATAAAAATTTAGTCCTCCTATCTTCACAAAAACCAAAATCGTTAGCAAAATATAATATAATAAAAATAATTAATAAACTTTATTATGAAGAGATATACATAAATCTCTAAAATTTAACAATAAAACCACATGTTTAACATTTACCATTCCATAAATAAATAACCCTATTTTCAAAATAACACCAATAACCTCAACATTAAATAATTTTTTAACCTCAATGGTGATCTCATACCTTTTAACTTACAACCCCAAAAATTTAATTACATTATTCCAAAATAATCTTTCATGATAAGCCACATGTTAAATATAATGTTTATATATACCTCAACCTAATTATTCATCCTAAAAATATCATTAATCTCTATCATAAACCACTATATAATCTTATAATACAACGAACTTCACTAAACTTCATTTATCAAATTTAAATACTAACCTAAAAGGTAATCCTGATCTTGAGCATAAATATTTATTAAAATATCACATTTTCAATGAAGTACTTTTTAATGATCAAGATTATATATATCCAACTATCCAATATACCAAAAATAAATTAACAAAAAAATCATATACTAACCCAAAGGGTTATTTAAACCTTAATAGACCATTATTATTTAAACCTATTAAAAATTTCAAATCACTTCAAATTCCAATTAATTAAAACCTTAAAGGGGTATCTATTCCCTTGAACATATGAAAATATTAAACTTATAAACCCTTTATGTTATCCATAAATCTTAAGTTAAACCTATATGAAAAATAAATTCTTAAAAAATTAACAAAATAATTATTCCTCATAAAAAATTCATAAATTAAAAATTGAAATAAAATTCAGCAAAAATGACATAAATCAATTTATCATCAAATAACAAAACAATTTCAAGGTCACTAGTACTATCCCATTTACTTCATCAATTTTAATCATCACATTAACACTAAATCAATTTACTTGTATATGAGTACCATTCCACATATGTTTTCAAATCATTAAAGAAAAACTAATTTAGAAAAAAACTTATATGTTTCATGGTTCTTATATCTAAAATATCATTAATATAGTACTTATACAACATAATTCTCAATTACCAATATGTAAACATTGCAGTCCTTACACTTCAATGATTAATGTATCATATATCCTTCCCTGATCTTGGAGTTAACCCTTGGAATAGGGCATTAACTTATATAATTATCATATTCCCCACACATAATTAATTAATCTAAAAATAGTTTCATAGGGTTTAATTTATTCCATTTCATCATAATATTCATTTTTCCTTGATAATTCATTGATTTATGACCTTATTTTTCTACACATAAAACATTTTACCATTCCATTGAGAAATTCTACAAGGTGTCGCCTTCCACATTTATGACATGAATGAAGTTTAGCCTTCTTTTGACCATGGTCTCCACTATCTAATCCCTCAGTGAACTCTATCATTATATTATTTGGTATGTTTGAGAGTTGGTTATGGTTTAATTTATTAGTTATATACCATGATAATTGATTATGAATAATAAAAATATCTTTCACTCAAGTCATAATCCCATTTGGGTGCTCATGATCACCATATTTTCCATCAAATTCAATGTTAACATGGTTCTTCTGGTTATATTCATTGAATGGAACAAAAAATCATAGTATGATTAACAATAATCATAGTGAAAAATCATGAAATATCATTCATATGATGTCTAAATCATGAACCCTTATTTTTACTATATGGAACCTTAGGTTTAACCTAGGACATCCTTGGTTATTATCTATTTAAAACCTTTATAAATTTTTATAAAGAAAATGAAATTTAACTTAATTATATCCCTTGGGAGTGTCATACTGGGTTCACAGTAAGGGACCACTAAACGTTCACTAGAATTATGGTCGATATATTCTCAGCCAACTATTTCAGGGTTGTTACTACAAGATATATCTATACCAAAACCATGTCCACTTGTAGTATCCATACATGGATGTATTTTTTGAAAAACTATATAATCTATACCATAGAAAAACATTATGATGTTATCATATACTTATAATTATCCTCAAATTCAGTCAAAGGGATATGTTACCTAATCTATGTTTTCTTAAATCTAGTTTCTATGGTTTCTACTAAACATCATCTAATGCAAACTATTAATAACCAAAACTTATTAGAAAAAATACAGTGTTTACATTATTACATCTTAACTAGGTATTACCAATCACACCCTAAAAGATCAAATAGTTTATCAATCTTTGTAAACGAAATAAATTTTTAAATTCCACATTACATTTGAAAACATAAAATTAAATATAGTATTTTCATTGGGATAATCTTTATTCCCTATATAATACCCATTAATATCAATCAAAAAACATTTAATATCATCCTTGGGAAATAAAACAAACAAAAAGGGTGATCTAAGAGGCTTACTAAGGGAATGCATACAAAAGAAGATAAATAAGTCATGAATAATATTACATGAAAAAATTATAATCAAATAATGCCACATAAATAATCATATAAAATTTAAAGTTATAAAAGGATATAAAAAATATTCAATTAAAACCATGTGAATCAATAATTGATTTTATAATGATGAAATTCATAATGATGTACATCTAAACTTATCATCGAGGCCTTGTTCCAAGACATCTAAAACATACCATCAAGGCCTCCTGAGAAGATATCTTATATAATGGGTAATGCCTCAACCAAATACATATTCTAGTTTTTCTCATGTGACCTACCAATGCATCTATGGAATATTTAATTCTGATCCCCACCCATAACTTAACAATTCCAATGCATTCATCATATGAATAAACACCACAACTTAATCAAAATGACATAAAAATCAATAACTTTTCGTATTGAAAGAACTAGAATATGAAATATCAATAATTTACCCATTAAAGATAATAATAAAACATAAAAATAAATATTTTTGATGGTTTCATAAGATTATAACCTCATTAAATCACAATATTTAAAAAATGATGTCAACATTGTTGAAAATACTTTCAAAATACCACAAAAAACATTCTTGAGGAAAATACCCTTTTTCACTTTGGAAAACATATTTAAAATATAAAAAATTATTATATATTAAAGAATATATGCTATTTTAAAATAAAATTATAATTATATAAATAAATCTTCAAATAAATGAGTGATCACGATGGTAGGAAATTTCATTCATGCCGCATAAGTTAAAAAAACATTCCTTTCACACATTTTTAAAAAGGTCAAAAATTACCTCATTCCGAAAAAGATAAGAAGATTCATTTTAATATATATATTTTTAAAAGTAACAAATAGGTAAAAATTTATTTAATAAACAATTTTAGAATATTAAAAGCATTATTTTAGACTTTTTAAGGAAAATTTTACTACGAAAGATAAAGATTCCCAATTGTGTAGAAAAATAAGGTCAGTTTTCCTTAAAAAAATAGTTTGATATCTTGAGTTATTAAAGAGAGAAAAATGAAGGAAAAACTTTTAATTTTAATAAATAAACATATTATAAGAAATTATATCAGTTTTAAGATAAAAATATAAGTTATCTCACTTAGTAGAGACTTAAACAAAAACAATCCTGAATAATGATGAGATTTTGAAATAAACCCTTACTACTCTGGTAACTTTGGAATCTTAAAAAAATTAAATAATAACATAAAATGAAATATTAAATGTCACATACATGATATATTTTTCTAGTATTTTTCTATTTTATTTATTTTCTATCATTCTCTATTGGATTCCCTTCAAATTTTGGAGGAAAATAGATGATTTTGGGTGGATAGGGCCCTATGCACGGTTGGCGCATGATTAGTAGTAACCGTGAAACCATCCCTAAATAACCATGGTATAAGATACATAACCTACCAAATAGATTCTGCATGGTCATGTGCCTCATCCGAAGTAACCATACATAGTTCTCCCTTTAGACAAAATGACTCACATGGTTAGCGCATGATTTACCGAACCGTGTTGACTAACTGTGCGCAATGTCCATGTCATTAAAATTTCTCTCTCTTCTTGGTTTTAACCCACAAAACACCCCATTTATCACCCCAATTAAGATTATACTCTCTAGGTATGACTCACTATTCTCCCTCCTCCATTGGGACTCCATTTTTGAGCCGGATTTGGTGTGATTCTTCCTTGGTTCTTCAAATAAGTGCCTCATATCCTTGATTTCTTCTCCATTTTAGTGTTTCCCTATCATCTTTTGGGGTTTCCTCTTCTCCATCCCCAAGGTTCCAATTTTATGGGTGAATCTTGATCTT
Source organism: Viscum album (assembly GCA_963277665.1). Classification (NCBI taxonomy): domain Eukaryota; kingdom Viridiplantae; phylum Streptophyta; class Magnoliopsida; order Santalales; family Viscaceae; genus Viscum; species Viscum album. Next base: position 267,106,932 of record OY728142.1, on the reverse strand, counting down.
TGGGGCTCAATCTTGGAAAGGTTTTGGTATGAGTTTGATTCTTGAAATAGTATTTTGGTGTGAAAATAGTATCTTTTGGTGTGTGGTGCCTTGTTTGACTTGCGTACATAAATGTGGTGTATTTTGGGGCAAACTAAACTTGAATGATCACTCTAAGGGAAGTCTGGATAGCTAGGAGGGTAGACTAGGACTATCTTTCTAGTGATTTGGATGTGTCCACGACCTAATTTCACTTAGCAGGATTGATGATGACAACACAAAATAAACACATTTATAATGATCAGAGACCACTAGAATATTGGATGATTCTCCTCTCTAGTGTCTTGTGCATGAGAACATGGATGTTTGTGGTTCATATACCACTTTACAATGAGACACAATGTTATAGGGTCCCATTTACTAGCTAGTACCCATATGGCCTCTCCCATTATTGGTGCTCTTTGACTATGTTCCACCCACCATCGGCATACGGTGTGGAATTTGGGGTTACTTTAGAGGTAAAAGTGCTTTCATCTAAAAATGCATTCCTTTAAAAGTTGTTTTTATTAAAAAATATTTTCTTTTAATTTTCTCTATAATTCCCTTTACTTTATTAAACTTTCAAGTTTATTTGTCATTTAAAATTTATATCATGGAATCCTTTTGGGTGGAATCCTACTGGGAAATAGCTCACACCTTTATTACACCTTTAGGTGTAATAATATTTGGTCATGTTTGATATAGGTAAGGGTAACACTTTTGGTGATGTTGGTTTGGGATGACAGTGATATTCTTGGGTGGTGTTTTGGTGAAGTATTGAGGAAGAGGCTCCCCTTGCCTTGCGGTAGTTTTTGGAGATGTTTTTTGGTTCCCTTTTTGTAGTAACTCTCTTTCGGTTTTGTATAAACTTGTAGACTTAAATCTAAAACCTTGTAAAGAATTGTTTGGTTTGGTTTTCCAGATTTGGTTTGTTTTATATTTTTGGTTGTTTTATATTTTTATGTTTGGGTAAATCCTTTCCACTTTCTAATATCAATACCTGGGGATCAGAAACTCACTTTAGGTTTTTCCATGGACCGGGTCGGGCGCCGGTTTGGATGAAAACCCATATTGGTTCTTGAAAAATTGGCACCATAGGTGGTTTTTATCTTTAGTTCATGTTATTTGGGATGAGTCTAGATAGACAAGAGCTAATATTTTTTTGGGCCAGGTGCTCTGGGTTCAAGTAGGATTATTAGATAGCATGCCTCATAAAAAACCTCAAGTCCCCATGAGATGTTAGTATGTTGGTTTGGCTTCTCCTCTAGGTGGGGAAGTACATGCTATAGACTATATGTGGACACTGGGTTGGGGTGAAGTGGTTTGTTCATTATGTTTATTTGGCATGTTTGATTTGTTGTTTTTGTGTTTATTGCTGAATATTTTATATCTGGTGTGTTAATGATGTTCTTATGTGACTATTGCTTCTTGTAGCAACATTCCTTCCCAGAAAATTCCCCTGCAACCGTAGGAAGATTTCAGAGAGAGTTATCCCCCACTACTTGATCAGAGGTTGGTATATGATATGTTCTAAGATATTTAGGCCCTGGGAGAAGGATCACGTCCTGATCCTGCTCCATTCCGGTAAGTTGACCCTGTCTCTCAGAAGGATAAATCCCAGTAATTCCTGAAGAATAAACCTCGTTCTTTCTGAGGTAGTTCGAAGCCTTATGAATAAGAGGAGTGGATCAAGGATATAGAGTGATTGTTCGAGTTCCTGAACACTCGTAAAGAGGTTAGGGTGAAGTGTGATTCATTTCTACAAGAGGGTCCCAGTAAAAGGTGGTGGGAATCAGTGATTCAAGCTGGGAAGAATGATAAGCTGAGATGGAAAGACTTCAAGGTGGTCTTCAATGACCTGCACTTCCTTGAGGTCTTGGCATATGATAGATACTAGAAGTTCATGGATATTTTTAAGGGGGAACAGTCGATGATGGAGTATGCCAACCGTTTTGCTGTGCTGGTTTGGTATTCCCCTGATACAGTCTCCAATGAGCAAATAAAATCTCATAGGTTTGATAACAGTTTGCGTCCAAAGATTTATTCTCAGGTTTTTCTGTTCAAGTTAAAGACTTATGCTGAAGTGGTTGACTAAGAATATATGGTGGAGATTGAAAATAAGGGTAGGTCAGGGTGCTCTAGGGCCATTTCAGTTATGGTAAGCGTAAGTTCTTTGAAAAAGAAGAGTAAGTGTGATGAGAAAAAGAATAAGGGAGGTGGCAGCTCAAGCCAACCTTTTGGGAAGTTTTCATTGATGGCTTTTGATTTAGGGTACATTGTATGCCACCAGTGCCAAAATGTGGGACACACTTGATCTACTTTTATATCTCCTCCCAAATCCTATATTTGGCATGGAGCACTGGGGAACCTACAATAATTCTATAGAGCTACACGTTTCTATCAAGGAGGTGCAGTATTAATGGATTCTAGGGGTTTGAAAACTCAGTCAGAACCATCTAGGATGGTGGGATCTTGGATTGGTGGTAGAGGAGGTAGGAATATATATTCTTTTGGTCAGTGTTAGCTCAGGATAATGCCACATGCCACTAGTCACAGTCAGACTCAGGCAGATACCAAGAACCTTCATATAGTGGAGCAGACACCAGTGGGATAGGATGCATGTCCCTTAACTGTTCGAGGTACCATTATGATTACATATTCTTTAGCTAATGTTCTATTTGAAACTAGTGAGTCTATGTCTTTTATATCTTCTCTTCTTGTGAACCTATTGAAATTTACAAGTGAGATCTTATCTTTTTCTATAGAGTTGGTGATACCATTGGGAAATAAGAAGGACCAAGGCCTTAGGTGCCCATCATGTGTGCTTTTTATGTCAAGGATTGAGATGGAATGGGATTTCTTGGTCCTATATATAGTTATGTTTTATGTGATCCTTAGAATGGACTAGATGGTGCATTTCTAGGTTCACATTGATTTTTATCGGTGATGAGTTAGTTTCATGTCACCAAATGGGAGTGCTCATGTATTTCTCAGAGAATGGGATCCTCGATCAGGTCGAGCTGGACCTCCACTCCCGGAGATGAGAAATATTTCATTTCAATTATCATTTATTATGTTGGAAAATGATGGTAGTTCTCCTAATGTTGAATTAACTTATGCGGTGGATGAGTTCCTAGAGGTATTTCTTGATGATTTTTTGGGATTACCCTCATAGTAGGATGTGAATTTCTCAATTGAATTGGCACTGAGAACACAACTGATATCACTTCCCTCATATCATCTAACCTCCACCAAATTGAGGGAATTAAAGATAAAAATGGATGATTTATAATCCAAAGGGTTCATTCACCCGAGCATCTCTCCTTGGGCCAGTCTTATTTTGTTCTCAAAAAAAGATTCCGAATATCTCTTATTGTGTATAGACTATCAGAAGTTAAATATGGTAACCATCAAGAATAAATACCCCTTTCCTTGGATTGATGATCTTTTCGACCAGATGAAGGGGAAAAAGTGGTTTTCCAAAATTTATTTGAATTTTAGTTACCAACAATTTAGCGTAAAAGAGGCGGATATCCTGAAAATAGCTTTCCAAAGCAGGTACAACCACTTAGAGTATTTGGTCATGGTTTTCGGATTGAAAATATCTCCAGCGGTCTTTATAGCACTTATGATTATGGTTTTCCACTAGTATCTAGACTCCTTCATTGTGGTATTTTTGGATGAAATCCTAGTCTACTCTAGATCTAAAGAAGAGCATGAAAATAATTTTCAAACTATGCTGGGCACTTTGCAAGATCATCATCTTTATGCTAAGTTATCAAAGTGAACTTTTTGGATCAGGGAAGTGAAGTTTCTGGGCCATATCATCTCAAAGAAAGGGGTTTCAGTGGACCCTGAGAAGATCGGTGCAGTTATGTCATGAGAGAAACTGAATAATGTGTTTGAGATCAAAAGTTTTCTTGGCCTGGTGGGTTATTACAGGAAGTTCATTCTGGATTTCTCTTGGTTTGCCTCCTCTATGACCGCACTCACCTAGAAAGGGGTGAAGTTTGAATGGAGCTGGGAATTTCAGGCATCTTTGGGGAGTTGAAGTGGCAGTTGACTACCACACCCATTTTGATCATTCTAGAATTAGGGAATGGGTATGTGGTATATTATGATGCTTTAGGCATGGGTGTCAGGTGTGTACTTATGCAGGATGATCGCGTGGTGGCGTATGGTTCTCATCAACTCTGACCACATGCAAAGAATTAATCGACCAATGACCTAGTTTTAGAAGTGGTGATTTATGATGTGAAGAAATGGAATCACTACCTCTTTGAGGAGAATTTTGTGGTCTACTATGATCATAAGATATTAGCCTACATATTATCACAGAAGGATCTCAATTTGAGGCAACACCATTGGATCTAATATTTTTAGGGGTTTGACTTTGATATCATCTATACCCGGGACAAGGGTAATGTGGTGGATAACTCCTTGAGAATAAATTTTCCAGTGCAAGCATTTAGGAAGTCTAGCAATGAGTGGAATTTGATGGGGCTCTTTGCCCATATGAACTTAGAGACCAAGGAGCACAGTAGAGGTGCATTCCTAGAAAGTGTGTAGTTGGATCCATATCTTATGGATATAGTTCAATGAGATAAGCCTAGTGATGTGTTGTGTTAGTGTTCTATGAAATTTCTTCATGGTGGGGAGACGTCCTCTGATTGGTCGTTGTCACTCAAGGGAACCCTGTGCTTCAAGGGTCGTTTCATGGTGCCATTATCTTTGAGGAAGTTGGTGATGTAGGATATCTACTAGTCTTAGTGTGATGTTCATATTAGTGCTACAAAGATGTATTATATTGTTTTTATGTAGTTATGGTGGCTAGGCATGAGACATGACATATATAACTTCGTATTGAGATTCCATACATGTCAGCAGGTAAAATCAGAGCATCAAAGACCCTTCTGTTTGCTTCATCTATTACTCATTCCTACCTAGAAGTGGGATGAGGTCTCCATGGATTTCATTATTGGATTACCTTGTAAACCTCGAGGAAGGAATACTATTTGGTTAGTGATTGATCATTTGACCAAATCATCCCACTTCATTTTGATCAAAGATTACCTGAAGGCGGATGAGATGAGATGGTTGTATGTTCAGGAAGTGGTCTGGCTTAATGGTGTGACTTCAACGATTGTTTATAAAAGAGACCTCCATTTTTCCCTTTGGTTCTGGGAAGGCCTTCAGAAGGCATTGGGGTCATATATCAAGATGAGTACAATATACCACCCTCAAACGGATGGTCATATGGAATGAGAAAATCATATTCTAGAAGACATTCTCCGTGCATGTGTTTTGGATTTTGGAGGTTCATGGGATAACCATTTTGGATTGGTTGAATTTTCTTATAATAATAGTTACCAATTCTCTATTCGAATGGATCCATTTTAGGTGCTCTATGGTCAGCCTTGTGAGTCTCTGTTATGTTGGGATGAGGTATGTGAGACCTCACTTTTGGGACAAAGCCTTGTGCTAGAGACATTTGAGAAATTCAAACTGATCAAGCATCAATTATTGACAGCTCAGAGTCTCCAAAAATCTTATACTGATTATAGGCATTGAGATCTAGATTTTTGTGTGGATGATCGAGTATTTTTTATAGTGGAACCTTGTTTGGCTCATCATCATTTAGGGAATTAGGTAAATCTAACGTCGAGGTATGTTAGACCATTCAGAATCACCAAGAGGATTTGAAAGGTGGCATACCGATTGGATCTTCCTTCTCAATTGAAATTGATTCCCAACATGTTTCATGACTCTAAACTAAAAAAGTATAATCCAGACCCGTCTCATGCATTGAATTGTGAAGATTTGGAGTTGGAGCCAGATTTATCAGTGTTGGAATGACCAATACAGATAGTGGATTCCCAAGAGAAGGTTCTTTATGGGAAGTCTATTTTGTTGGTCCTTGTCATTTGGTAGCATTAGAATGATACACATGAGACTTGGGAGCGGAAGTCTAGGCTCAATGAATAGTACCCATTTTTGTTTTCTAATCAAGTTTTGGGTTTACTATCTAAGGGCATAATTTTTTCATGATGGGTAGAATTGTCACATCTGTGATCTCATCTTCACGTATTTTTATATTTTATTTTTGTCTTATCTTTCTCCCTTGGTTTACATTAGAATTTTGGAGGAAAATAGATGATTTTGGGTGGAAAGGGCCCCATGCACGGTTGGCACACGATTAGCAGTAACCATGAACCCAAACCTAGATAAAAATACAATAGGATATATAACCTACCACATGGCCTCTGCATGGCTGTACGCCTCGACCTTGGTAACCATGAATTTATCTTCCCTCAGACAGAATTCCTCACATGGTTACTGCATGGTTTACCAAACTGTGTGGACTAACCATACGCAATGCCTATGTCATTAAAATTTCTCTCTCCTATCATATTTAACCCTCCAAAAGATCCCATTTCTCACCCCAATTAGGATTTTCCTCCTTAGGGATGCCTCACCCTCCTTCCTCCTCCCTTGGGACTCTATGTTGAGCCAAATTTGGTGCGATTCCTCCTCGGTTCTTCAAGTAAGTGCCTCCTCTCTTTGATTCCTTCTCAATTTTAGGGTTTCCCTCTCTTATTTTGGAAGTTTCCTCTTCTACAACCCTAGGATTATGATTTTATAGTCAAATCTTGATCCTTAGGTCACAATCTTGTTGTTTAGGGATCAATTTTTCTTCCTTGTGGTGTGATTGAGGTGCAATGGAAGTTTCACACCAGATTTTGGGGATTTATACACTGAAGGTAGGTGATTTCGTGCTTAAAAATTTATTAATCAATTTATTAGGATTTCTTTTGTTCTTTAGCATGTTTTATGAAGTATAAATGTAGTGAAAAAGTGTTATTTGAAGTGATTTGATATTCCATTGATATTAAAATGGACTTTGCGTGTGAAAATGGTGTATTCTTGATGTTTCCACTTGTGTGTTCTTTTGAAAAATTTTATTAATTGAGTAAATTATTTATTAAATGGTGTTTGTGATGAGAAACATGGTTGGAAAGGTTTTGGTGTGAGTTTGATTCTTGAAATATGATTTTGGTGTGCAAATGGAGGCTTTTGGTGTGTGGTGCCTTGTTTGGATTGTGTGCGTAAATGTGGTGTATTTTGTGGAAAATGAAACTTGAATGAGCACTCTAAGGGAGCCTGGGTAGCTAGGTGGGTGGATTAGGACTAGCGTGCTAGTGATTCAGAATTGGAAATGGCATGATTTCACTTAGTGGGATTGATGATGACAACACTAAATAAACACATTGATGATGACCAGAGACCACTAGAATATTGGATGCTTCTCCTCTCTAGTGGCTTGTGCATGAGAACATGGATGGTTGTAGTTAATATACCACGTTACATCGAGATGTGAGGTTCTAGGGTCCCATTTAATAGCTATTAACCTTAGGGAATCTCTCATGGTTGGTGATCTTTGACTATGTTGCACCCACCATTGGCATATGATGTGGAATTTGGGGTTACTTCAGAGGTAAAAGTGTTTTCATATGAAACTAAATTCCTGTAAAAGTTGTTTTTTGTTAAAAACTGATTACTTTTAATTTTCCCAAGTATTCCCATTACTTTATTAAACTTTCAAGTTAATTCTTTATTCAAAATTTAGAGAATAGAATCCTTTTTGGTGGCATCCTACTAGGAAATAGCTGACACCATACTTACACCTTTGGGTGTAAGAATATTTGGTCATGTTTGATATAGGTAAGGGTAAATATTTTGGTGACAGTGGTTCAAGATAATAGTGGTCTTCTTGGGTGGTGTTTTGGATAAGGATTTAGGGATAGGATCCCATTGCATTGCAATGGTTTTTGGTGATGGGTTTTTGGTTCCCTTTTTGTAGTAACTCTCTTTCGATTTTTTATAAACATGTAGACTTAAATTTGAAATTTTATAAATACTTGTTTGCTTTGGTTTTCTATATATTTTTTAATTTTATATTTTTGATTGTTTTATATTTTTATGTTTGGGTAAATCATTCCCACTTCGCAGTATCGTTACCTAGGAACTTATACCATCCTATGGGTATGGGGAACACCCTTTAGGTTTTTTCCACAAACCAGGTCGAGCATTGGTTCAGATGATGACCTGGCTTGGTTCATGACATTAAATACCATAAATATAAAATATTTTTGATATAACATGTCAAATTTATGTATATACACCACATAAAATAAATAATTGGTGAGTATTCCACATGTTTCACAGAAGTAAAAGCGAGATGAGTAACCCTTATCTCAGGTCTGAAATACTTTTTATGTATTCAAAACTTATGTATAATAAATATACATTTACTTTACATCTATTCTATAATCACAAAAATATATATCATACCATATATTATTTAATTATGATATTTTATCACCAATTTATTAACAATTCCTTGTTAAAATCATTATTCTGGGTAATAACTACTTCATTTTTCATGTCTATTTTGGTTTGGTACTTTCAATACTTTTACCTTTATCATGGTTACATAATCTATATAATTTTTAACATGATATAAATATCATATATATTCATCATATATGTATTTTGAGTAATCCATAAAAGTTATATATCCAAGAATAAATTACACCATTTATGGAGATGGTAGGTCGTATGTACGCATGAACACTACTTTCACTTTTTGATGAATGGAAAAAAATAAAGGTAAATAATAATTAAACTTTATTGAAGCATTATTATAACACATATATCATATTTATTATTTAAATATATTCTTATTACCATCCAAATAAAACATAAATGAAAAACAGATCACATTGCTTTTTAGAGGTGGCAATCCAAAAATACGTACGAGCGACGTTATCATTTTACAATGGATTATAAGTTAAGAAGGTAGACATGATATTATAATTTCATAAGAATAATTATTTTATAAATATCATATATAAACAATAAACACATCATAATAATAATTCCAAAAAATATGGTGATGAAAAATGAATTGTATCGCTACATGCATATGGTAAGTCGTTCATACCCACGAGATATACTTTCACTTTTCATTTTATCCAAAAGAGGGTGGATAATTATAATGACTCTTTACCTTAAAATATATCACATTTAGGGGAGAGAGATAATGGCCCCCTGAGTTCTACCTCAAGTAGGCCCCAGGTTGGTGAATAGCACCAAGGGTATAAAAATATCATGTATGGAAGACATTACCCTCTATAATATAAATAGGATCGGGATATAAGGGGAATAAACCAAAATAAAATCCATGAAATATATATAAAATAAATCTAAAAATCATCCCACACTTCATGTGTAAATAAAACTTATACAGATAAAAAGTCTCTAAATAAATATCCAGAATAAAAACTATAGTAGCGACATAAGAACTTCCAAAGGTTTGTGTTAGTAAAGTCCAAAAAGGTTTTGCAAGTCCTCTTGGAATCCTAAAAATAGTTTTATATACATAGGGTGATAATAAATGTATAATCATTAGGAAAACCAAAGTCTCTTGTTCACATGTGAAACTAGAAAACTAATGCAACCATGTGAAATTAGTAGAACCAAACAATACCTAAATAGGTATACTAACCAAAAACCCAACCTCACCAAGGCTCACTCACCAAATAACACCAAAAAGTATATAATATAATATGAATCACATTGATGATAGGGTACCCTAAACCACTTTCCCATTGATTTTCTATTCTCACACCCTAACATCGTACGTCTTGGCACTCCCACCACTTCCGAATAACATAAAATAACATCACATCCCACCCGCTCACACTCAGGCCATAACAACACATCACATATAGCCCACACACACCTGGGCCATCAAATATCATCAAATCACAACTTGACAAAAACACTTTCAACTTATGTCCATCACAACCCATGCATGTCCTTCTGATCTACTTGAAGTGGGAGTAGGGAAGAATGGGTAGCCAACCATTCATCCTCCCACTGGGATGTTGGAAAAATACCCCCACGTGACTATATGGGTGTTGAAACATAGTCCTCAATGAGGATGGGGTGCATAGAGAAATAATAAAAATATATAGGGTAAATACATTTATAGTTACATCACACATGCCCCACCCTAAGGGTTCATAATAGAATAAGAAAACTCACAAAACCACCACTTTAGAAGCTGAAACTAAAAGAACCCCCACATAAGAAAAAGATGATCCAAAATTCATATTTTAATTTTTAATATTCATTAATCCATCTTCCAGATTCTATGTTACCAGCCCATTCCATTAAAACATTCACTTTTCATAGCACATAATAATCAGCATAAAATTTATTCGTTAAACATGCCCAATATGATTATTCATTTAACCATCCATTACTAACCAGGAAAATAACACAACATAGAGCACAAAAAGCAACACAAAAAATCCCAACAACCACATCCAGTTCCACTTTCCATCACAACCCCACTGCATAACCACATCACAACCCCCATCAGAGCCCCGCTGCACCACCACACTATAACAACCATCACAACCCCACTGCACAACAATATATAATCCACTTACCCCACACACATCACATCACATACCACAATAAAACCCATTTTTAGATTTATCAAAGGGTCTCTTATTCAATTTCACTTCGTTAATTAAGGGTGTTATCACACAAGACATTAGATACTTGGGAATCCACTCCATTAACTAAATATATGTGGTTAGACATTTATTTATGATGATACCAAAAAATGAAAAAAACATAGGTTTCAAAATAAAGTCACTATAGAATGATCAATCCACCAATAGAACAAATTTTCATCAAGGCATTACGCCCATACAATCATAATATAAAATCAAATCAAATCAAATCAATAAAAAGCTGTAAGATCATACTTCATAATCCACCCCCATTTAAATTCGATTTAAACCAATTCGTTATCTTTCTTAATCCAAAAGAAACCATGTTCACAAGAGATAATAATAATAATCCCATACCCCATGATACACATAAGGAGAAACAAAATAAGTACTACCTAGAAGAAAGAATATTTTCCCAAACTCACTGCACCAAAATAGGGGATGTGTGTACAGGAGGGAACTTCTTCTGGGGGGAGGCATAACTCAAACCAACTACAAAAACTAGTTATTCAACTCCTAGGGAAGGATGATTTGAGACCTCCCATCTCAAGAGAAAGTAATCCCAAACGAAATAATGAATGGTCTCCTCTTTAGAACAAACACATCCGATACTAGGGAGATTGGATTTGGTTTTAACTACCCATTAAATGATTATCTTATTAAATCCATGTATTTTATACATTTTAAACATCTCAAGATATTTTAGAAACTAAATATACGAGTCATCACCTTTAAAATGGATTTAAAACCCCTTAATTAAGGCATTAAACCCATTTTTCATCAAAAAAGACGTCAAAATGGAATGTTTAGAGATTTTTGGAAGAATGGAAAACTATTGGAAATTAATTACTACAAAAAATTACCTATCACCAGAATTAACTACTCCCGGAATTACCTACTACCAGAAATTACTTACCACCATAATTACCTACCTCCAGAATTTACCTACTGCTAGAATTACCTTCCTCCATAAATTACCTACCACCAGAATTACCTACCTCTAGAAATTATCTACCAGCAGAATTACCTATCATTAAAAATTACCTACCACCAAATTTTACCTACTTCAAGAATTTACCTGCCTCTATAATTACCTACCAATATAAATTACCCACCGCCATAAATTAGCCACCACCTGAAATTACCCAATGCCATAAATTACCTACCCCCATAATTACCTACCGCTAGAATTTACCTACTATAAGAATTTACCTACCATCAAAATTACCTATTTCTAGAATTTACCTACCTATAGAATTACCTATTTCTAGAAATTACCTACCTCTAGAATTACGTACCACTATAAATTACCTACTGCCAGAATTACATACTGCCAGAAATATTTGACATGTCTCAAAAACACCTTGAAATTCCCCCAAACACCTCAATTATCATAGTTTTTGCAAAGTAATGGGCCATAAGGTTTAGGACGTTACATCAAATACCTATCAAACTATTCTTATCCTCAATAATTCAAAACCAACATAGAAGGAAGAAGATAAAGGTTCCAAAAAATCACCCCTCAAGATACCCCTCAAGGATCTCATTTCACCTGAAACACCTTCATCAACAAAACCTGTTATCCCAAAGGACCATAAAAACTAAAAAAAACATAATTCCCTAGAAAATATCCTATAGGTATCCCCTATAAGGATAAGGAATTCCATATCTTCATCATGAATCATAATTTCCTTCTCTCTAAATTTTTTTCTTAATATTTTTAAATCTAGTGCATACCAAGGATTATATCAAAGTTAACCATAGGTATGAAAATAAAATAACAATATAGAGCACATTTATGTGTCATAATAGGAATTTCATGACACATATTTTTTTGTGAAGTTTCCACTAGCAGTTTTGACTGAAAAATCACTTCTTAAGGTGAATGAGAGATGTATAATGTTTTTAAAAAACTAAGGAGATATAAAATAAGTGATGATGTAGAATCAAATAAAGCATTAGATAAATCTAATGATATTATTAAATTACTTATCACCAAATCATTAGAAACCTCAATGTCAGTAGTTGTGACAACATAATCTTGGCCTTTCTCCCTTGGCCTTTTATGGGGGAAGTTCCCCTGAGACCTAGGAAAATAATTTGTATAGTGTCCCATATTTTAATTTACAAAGAATGGAATGTTATTGTCTTATTTATTTATCGTGAAATAACTGTCCTGGGGGATTTTACCACACTTTCAAAAAACTCACATTCCATATAGGCATCTTCCATGATGTTTCTTTCCACATTTATTTCATGTTGGAAAATATACCATTATTCCCTGTTTCTTTATTTCCTTTTCCAGAGTACTCAATATCCCTCTTCTTACATTGTTTCCCTTTAAAGAAATAATTCACAGATAATTAATTCTATATATTGATAAAACATGATATTATATAATCATATTATGATATTTTTTGTGAGACTAGTGTCCCTTGAATAATCAGATTAATCCCATAAAATAAATGGTCAATCATTCTCTTTGACTTCATATGTATTTTGTGGCTTTCCATGATACCCATGTAAAGTTGGATTCACACTTAAAAACATTATCACCCCTCATGAATTTTATAACCATCCATAATAATGGAGAATGAAATGACCTCCCATTCAAATCCTCAAATGGATCTATGCCAATGGAAGAGTGATAAATATTATTATAAGTGAACTCGACCATGGGTGGGTGTTGTTCCCATGATCAGTCGAAGTCCAAGACACATGCCTGCAACATATCCTATAGTGTATGGATAGTCCATTTCATCTTCCCATCCATCTGAGGGCAGAAAGTAGTGATGAGGTGAAGATGAGCGTGCCAAAAGAATGCTGTAATCTCTCAAAGACCCATAAGGTAAAACATGCATATTGATCTGAGACAATGGACCTCAAAACTCCATGCAACCACACCACATCCTCCATATACCTTTTTTACAAAAAAATAATTGTTCCCGACTCCTTGATTTCTAGGAAGTAATCCAAATTCATTAACTGATCCACAATTACCCAAATAACATCATATCCTCCAGGAGCTCTGGGTAACCCTCTGATGAAATCCATTGACATGTCATCCCATTTTCACTCGAGAACATCAAAGGGATTCAAAAAAAATTTGGGGACCTGATTCTTTGAAATTACCTACTATAAAACCTAACACCGAGCCACAAAATCTACCACTAACCATTTTATCTCGAGCCACCAAAACTGTATCCTCAATCTATTGTACATATTGAAAACTATGGAGTGTACTTCCAAAGGTGATCTATTAAACTCAAGAAGGACTCACTTGTGCGTTTCTATCAGAACAAAAAACCTCACATAAAAAACATCTAGTTCATAATATCCTCCGAACATCCCTCTAGAGAATCACTATGGCCAAAACAATCATGAAACACATATGCCTACGAGTCTCCCCATTGAGACTCCTCCACCTACTACATTAGAGAAGAATGCACCATAATCTGAAAAAAAACCTCTACCACCATCCACACTTTATTTAAGTGCATGGATCCAACTTCTCCATCGCTCTCCAAGAACCCACAGACTCCCAAACAACATACTTATATGAATTTATACTCAAAGAATCATCTATGAAATTCCCCTTTCCTATGGTGTAAGATATCTCAAAATCATAGTCCTGAAGAACCTCCATCCACTGTCACTGCTTCAGATTTAGATCACACTAAAAAAAGACATACCTCTAACTCTTGTGATATGTGATGACCAAAAAATTCTCACCAATGAGGTAATGTCACCACAACTTCAGTGAAAACACAACATAGACTAGATCTAGATCATGTGTGTCTTAGATATTTTTGTGAGGGTGTAACTACCTAGACCCATATGAGATCACCGATTTTTGATTCATCATGATTCACCCTAATACCTAACAGGATGAATCATAGAAAACCTCATCCTACCCTCCTTCGACAGCTGAATCACTGCAACACTGACCAACTCCCCCTTCAGGTAACCGAATAATTCCTAACATTGATCGGTCCATAAAAAATCTTGTTCCTTCTTGGGTGATGTCAATAGAGATGAAACTTGAGAGAAATAGGGCACAAACCTACGATAATAGACTAAGAGACCAAGGAAGATATGAACCTCTGCCACATTCTTAGGTGCTTCCCAAGATACAACTTCCTAAAACTTTAATGGGTCTACTGACACACCCTATTGAGACACCACATGCCCAAGAAAATTCACCTATCATGTCTAAAACATACACTCGGACAACTTTCCATAGATCTGATGGTGAAGAAGAACATGCAAAACAACTCTGAGATATTCGATATGCTCCTCATTTGACCTCAAGTAGATCAGTATGTCATCAATAAAGAAAGTGAAAAATTGGTATAGAAAATCATGGAACACAAATTTCATAAGCCCCATGAATAGGACTGGTTCATTCGTAACACGGAAAGGCATGACCATAAACTCAAAGTGTCCATACCTATATTTGAAGGTAGTCTTCTGGATATCTTCATTATACACCCTTAACAGATGATATACAGACTGTAAATTGATCTTGGAGAAACAACTATCTCCCCTAAAATTTTCAAAAAGTAACATCGATCATTATAAGAGGATATAAATTCTTGATCATCACTTGGTTCAACCACTAGTAGTACATACACAACCTTGGAACACCATCAACCTTCTAAGAGAATACCACTGGGGAACCCCATGGGGACACACTATGTCAGATGAAACTCCTCTTCATCATATCATATATCTAAATCCTCAAATCCCTTAAATCATATGGTTCCATCTAGTAGGGATCCATCGAAATTATTGAATCACCATGCTTCAAGTCTATCCCAAACTCAAAGTCGCATCAAGGGGGTAGTGTCACAAACTCCTTGGGGAAAACATCCATGAATTAACTAAAAACCTTGGGAGCCTCCACTATCTATCTTTCTATTGATTCCATATAAAAATCACCCACTAATGAATAAAGGGGCTCCAAATGTGGACTTCACACCTGGTAACCACTCTTTCCAATAAAAACTACACACCGACCATCTACATCTGAGAAAAAAATCTCCTCGAGAAGAAGTTGATACAACATGCATATAATACAACCATTTGATGTCAAGTATGGAATCATATGCCTATATCTAAACTAATAAAAGGTCCAAACATGACTGATTCTGCCCCATCATTAGTGAAAATACCTAAAAACACATTAAACAAGATGGTCTAGTCTTCGATTGGCATAGTAAACACCAGGGGAATTGGAAGCCTCTTTATGTCTAGTCCTAGAGCATGAACTAGAGAGGGTGCAAAAAATAAGAGTGAAGCTCTTGAATCAAAAAAGAAACAAACAAGGGTATATGATAAATTGATCATACCTCGAATGATATCCAACCCCTCTTGTACTGGTACCACCAATACCTACAACTTTCCATGCCCAACTACTCCACCCCTCTACTGATGACCACCTCCATGAATACACTCGGGTTGAGGTCCCGACGTATGAGGTACATCCTGAGGTTAGCCTCTACCTTCCCTATCCAAACTATCTAGGGTATATGCTTGCAACCCCTATAGGTGGAACAACCAAACTAGAAACTGCTACTGAACCTGACCACCTCTACCAAACTGGTCTCGAGAAGCCACTGGGCACTAATGAAAATGATTGAAGTGCACTGTGTTGCATTTGTTGTCAATGAGGGATGAAGTTGTCTTGGAATGAATGGAAGTCAAGGAATGTCAAGAGGTGAATGAAAAAGGTTGTGATGGTGATGGTGATGAAGGAGAATGGCCATGGTACTAAGATGCATGTCACTTAGGAGATTCACTAAGTGGTATTGGAAATTGTGGTGAAAACATTCTCCATGAACATCAGACGATTGTTGAGCTGTTCTTAAAGTTCAGAGAACTTGTATCAACTGGATACAAAGTCACAACATGATTAGAAGACCATGCATTGTAGTGACAATGCATGAGGAGTTGAAAGTGATCCATCCATAAGTTCTAAGTGGATGAAGTGGATTAAAGAAGTCCATGCACTATCATTTAGTGCATGTGAATTTGAAGAAGATCCAATTTGATCTCTGATTAGATCAATGAAGTACATTGAAGAATTATTTGATTCAGGAGTTCGGTTGATGAAGATCCTTGAGAATTCTCTCCTAAGTAGAAAATGAGATGATGAAGAAGAATTATGAATTGAGGAGTTGTTTCTAATCAAGAAGAATAATGTTTGAATTCTCAAGAAGAAGATGAAGGAGAAGAATGGATTGAAGGGCATGTGGCATTTGGCTTAAACTCATAGGAGACAAAGTCCTTTCATGCCTTTGCCAAAAAATATGGCCAGCCAAGGCACCTTGGGGGTTCAACCCCAAGGCATGGGCACTAGGGCACCACGCCCGGGGGAACCCGTGGGGCAAGCCAGGGCGGCAGGGCGCACCCAAGACACCGCATGGGCGCCAGGGGCACGCCCGGAGGAGCGCAGTGTGCATAGTGGGCGCCAGTGGCGCGCCCGAGGTGCATAGTGAGCGCTAGAGCGCGCCCACGGATGCAAGAGTGGGCGCAGAGCGCGCCCGCAGGGAGAACACGGTGCGGGGCGGCACCGTGGAGGGAGAGAATTCAACTGAACCGGTTGGGGGAGCGCTTAGTTGATAAGGCGCAGCAATTCCTCTCGCCGATTCGATGTGGGACGCGGAAATTTCCCCGGGAGAAAATCTCGGCCGTCCGAGCCATCGCGCGCCTTATCCTCGCCGCACGATCCATCTCCGCGGCGATGATCTGATCTAGGCCGTTGAAGATATGATCCGACGGCCCCGGCATCGTCTCCTCCCTCGAGCCATGCCGAAGGCCACCCGCGAGCAGCCGCTGAACCAGAGCCCTCCGAGCACCAGTTTTCAAGCTCCCGGCCACCATAGTTTGATCCGAAGACTCCATTGAGCTCGTCCGGCCATAACGAACACATCCATGCGTAGAAATGGGCATGCATGCCAGTAATGAAGATATTCGTGTTCGGCCGAGGCAAGAGAAGCTGCCGAGGCCACGTGGTTGGTGTTTTTGCATGGGATGAGCCTAAACCGAAGGCTGTGCATGCGTTATGAGTCGCATGCACGTAGAGGAACAAAAAATAAAGGGAGCCCGCGTGAAACCGAGAATAAAAAACAAGATTTGGAAATATTTTTAAAGATCCGAAATCTTCGGGATTGAAGTTATCCCACGCGGAAGATTTGAGGCGTTTCTCTGCCTATAAAAAGAGAGGCCGAGGCTCTCATTAAGCTGCTGATGCACTGAAGTTTTGAAGACCCGTGAGAAGCCTTTGTGCCTCGCGAAGAAAGAAGACCCGTGCAATATATTTGCGCGGCTGAAGTCCTCGGTGCCATCCTTGGCCCGAAGGAGTCCCCTGCGCGCTAATTCTTTGCGCAACAGGAAGGAGAGGAGCTTGCGCAACCTTGCGCGCTCCCTCTGTGCACCGCGACCCCCTACGCGGTAGCACTTGTGCACCCGGAGGCTTGCGCGACTGAGGCAGCCCGTGGTGTTGTACTTTACACCCGTGGCTTGCGCGCCCGTGGTTTCCATACCCTGTGCGACAGAAGCCCCCGCGGCTGAGACGCCTTGCACCCGAGGCTTGTGCGGCTGTTGAAGAAGAAGAGGCTGCACCCCTTGTGCGCCCTTGGTTGAAGCCCGCGGGTGATACCCTTGCACGACCCAAAGCAGTAGCATCCTTGCGCGGTAGTGGCTTTGCCTCTTGTGTGTGGAAAGTAAAAGTTGGAGGCCGAGGGTTGTGACCTTGTGTGTGCACCAAGTGAAGACACACCTTGTGTGTGCAAGAAGAAGTCAAGAAGGCCATAGCCACATTTCCCCTTGTGTGTGTGCTAAGTGCAAAGAAGGGAAGTAGGTGTTCGGGTGATGTGAATTACACACCTTGAGTGTGTGTGCTTAAGGATAATACACCCTAGCCAAGTGAGTGCACACCTACGGGTTGTGTGCAAGGAGTAGTGGAAGGACACCACATTTGTGTGTGTGCAAAACAAGAGGAAGGCCGAGGCCTTAGTGCCTTGTGTGCAAAGTGAACAAGGAAGGCCGTAGACTTGTGTGTGCACACCTTGAAGAACAAACTAAAAGAACACTAAAGTGTGTGTGTGCAACAAGAAGAGGAGGAGGCCAACTCATGTGTGTGCTAAAGTGAAACAATTGTGTGAAAATTAAAGAAGTGGCCGAACCTAGGTGTATGCACTAAGAAGTGTGTATACACTTAGAAGAAGAAAAGGGAGGACATCCACACTAGTGTATAACACACATTTATGTGTGTAATCAAAAGAGAATAAAGTGTGTGAAGTTTAGTGAGAAGGTGTGTGCTTAAAGTGACTACACCCTTTGAGGGTTTATTGCACCAAGAGGAGAAAGAGGAGAGTGCATGCATGCATGCATGCACGTGCACACGTGAACAGATTTGAATCAGGTTGTGTGCATTTGAGTTGTCCAAGACCAGAAGGTTCTTGAAGAATTAAGAAGGCCATGCTATCCGTGCATGAGGATGAAGAGCTGCCATGCACTCAGTGCATGATGTTGAAGTGAAGTGAGACTGGACCAGAAAGAAGATAAAGATATCAGTTGTCAGAGCATTCAATAGTTGAAGAGAGAAGCCGGGTCATCCTTAGAAGAAGGTGATAAAGCCCGAGCAAGATGAGAAGACCTGTTCACCACAAGTGAGCAGAGGTACAGAGCAAGGCCAGCAGCCTTTATCCCAGGCTGCTGAAGATACTTGAAGAAGCTTAAAGTGAAGAAGAGCTACTCGTGCGACTCGAGGAGCCAGGATAAGACCCTGTGGGACTCAGGGAGAAGAAGTCTTCAGTGGGATTCTGGAGCAGGCCAGTGGGACTCTGGTAACACTGTGGGACGCAGTATAAAGACCCTCCTGTGGGACTCAGGAGAGATACAGTGGGACTCTGTATCGACCATTGTAATACTAACCGATTATAATGGGAGAATCCATGCTGGGAGAGCATTGCAAGGATGTAGGCCTTTGGTGCCGAACCTTGTAAATCCTTGTGTCCTGTGCCTTTTCATTACTGCATCATTCGGGAAAGGTTGAGAGATACAAGAAGAGTGGATCGAGGCTTTAACCAGCCATAGAGGTTTAATTGATAAGAATCAATTAGTAAAAAGTTTTAAGGGATCACTGATTCACCCCTCCCCCTCTCAGTGATTCACACTGATCTGGGCACTTCAATTGGTATCAGAGGGAGGTTACATCTAAAAGATCCAAGAGAGTCTAGATGGAGTGCAGATTTGAGGAAATGAAAGAACAACCTCAAATGGAGATATCTGCCAAGACTCTGAAAAACAGAATGAAGAAACAGGCAAAGAAGATGAAGAAGAAGGTTGTTGCAATCAGAGAAACTCCTTCTATGGAAAGAAATGTGAAAGTCACATCAGATGACAATTCCTTTTATCATTCTTCCGATGAAGCCTGCTCTAGCTGTGATGAAGATGGAAGGAACAATGATCTTCTAAATGCAATCAAATATCTTCAGAAGACAGTCCCCAAGGGAGTGGCAATGTGTATAGCTACATGCCTCCTTGATCTTCAAGAAGAAAAATTACAGCTAGAAGATGAAGCCAATTCTCTCGAAGTCCAATTGGAAAAAAGGGTTGGCATAACCAACACTCTCAGAAAGCTGGTAAATGCCAAAGATGAAACAGTATCCCTTTACAATGAAAGATATGAAGACACTGCTGAAGAATTGAAAAGAAGCCTTTCTGAGAAAGACATCTTTATGATAATGATCAAAGATGTTGTCCATGCACTGGAAAAGAGGCATAAAGTGTCAATGAATGTCAGAGATGCTCAACTCGAAGACAAAGTCAAAATGGTGAAGGAGCTTGACAACTCATTGCATGAAATAAAGAAGGTGCATGAAGACCAGTTAGAATAGCTGAAAGAAAATTGGGAAGGAAGGCTAAGAACTGTTGAGGATGAGAAGAACTCCCTCAATATGAAATGCTTAGAATTAGAGGTGATATTGAAAAATCAGCAATCACCCAAAGCCAAAGCCTCCCAGTCAACTGAAAGGAGAAATGTTGCTACTCAAGTATGCTTTGAGAAGGATGATTCTAAGAGAAAGACATCCTCTAATAAAAGTGCAACATCTTCTAGAAAGAAGGTACCATCCATACCATCTTGTACTGATGCTTCTAATTGTGTTTCCACAAAAAGTGCAGGATGGAAGACTAATTCCAAACAAGTATGGATGAAGACAATGAAGAAAGAAAGCTCTCCTAAAGCAGCACAACAATTCAAGACAAGTACCCTACAATCAGAAGGAATCAAAAAGTCAAGATTTGTGGGTCAGTGTTGGTGTTGTAATAAGTATGGGCACTGTGCAAAAGATTGTTGGTAAAATCCACTGAATGCCAAAGCACAGAGGAAGCCCATGCCTAGGGGGAGCAAGCCAGAGGAAAAGAAGCAGCATCCACAGGTCCAGAGACATCTGTTTACTGCAAATAGATTTGGATTACTTGACTACATCTGGGATGATTGCAAAAGTGGTCAAAAAGATACATGTCAATCTCCAACTGTATCCAGAGCTCAAAAGATGAAAAGATCACAGAACCTGGCTCAGAAAGAATCCTTGGGAAGCAAGAATAAAGTGGAAGATGCTCCCAAGAAGATTATGAAAAAGGAAGAGAATACCTTGGAGTCTAAGTCCAAGAAGGGTGAGTCATCCAGTAGGACCACCAAGAAGACATGCTTCTACTGTGGGAAGAAAGGTCATACCATGGATCTTTGTAAAGAAGCCATGAAATATAATAGAAGCCAACTGCGCTCAAACAGACAATCAATCCAAAAGAAGCAGAAGGGATTGATTGAAAACAAGTTGCCTAAGAAAGGTAGCTTGACAGCATCAAAAGAACCATGTGGAATATCCAGAACTGAGGCCACACTTCCAAGTGACTTACTAGTCATATGGCCAAATCAGTTGCAACTTGCCAAAGATCTACAAAGAGCTGAAGATGAAGTTCTGGCAATTGCTAAGGCAAAAGGGAAGAATAATATTTCACATGAAGATGTATTGAGAACCACACCAGCACAAACATCATTGAAGATCAAATGTGCAAGTATGAAGAATGGTGAAAATGGGACATCTCGGTTGAGAGAATCTTCTCAACCTTGTTGTTCACATTGATGAACCAAGGAGGTTCCATCTTATTCCCTTATACACTTGTATTTACATGTGCTAACAATTCAGGGAATTGAAGATGATGATCATTCTCAACTGGAGGATGGTTTGGACAGAATGGAGTGCACCCCTTGAGGGGGAGCCAATCTGGAGAAGATGGGATTCTGAGAGTAACTCTATCTTAAGAAGAAGTGAAAGGGGGAGCTTTATCTTTGCACCTGAACATTCTAATGTGTTTTGTGGAGTATGTGCAGGATTTAGCAATTCATTGAATATCTGAACCCCTTAGCATGATCTCACATGTTTACAGTGAATGTGAATAGCATTGAGTACCTTGGTTATATCACTCTTGTTTTCTACACCGGGTTAGCCCAAGTAGACTTAGAGCTGATTTACTAAAGGTTCTTTGCTAAAGAAGAACATGTGGCATCATCCCTCTCTTAGTGTTTTTCAAGAATATGCTATTCAAAGGGAGGAAGATATTTTTGAAAGTGAACCACACCACACCTTTGCATTTGATTGCCAATAAGGGGGAGAAAATATTGGCACACATATTGACCCATTCATATGTGCTGAAGGAGTGTATTGACAACAAATACAAAGGGGGAGATTGAAGTGCACTGTGTTGCATTTGTTGTCAATGAGGCATGAAGTTGTCTTGGAATGAATGGAAGTCAAGGAATGTCAAGAGGTGAATGACAAAGGTTGTGATGGTGATGGTGATGAAGGAGAATGGCCATGGTACTAAGATGCATGTCACTTAGGAGATTCACTAAGTGGTATTGGAAATTGTGGTGAAAACATTCTCCATGAACATCAGACGATTGTTGAGCTGTTCTTAAAGTTCAGAGAACTTGTATCAACTGGATACAAAGTCACAACATGATTAGAAGACCATGCATTGTAGTGAAAATGCATGAGGAGTTGAAAGTGATCCATCCATAAGTTCTAAGTGGATGAAGTGGATTAAAGAAGTCCATGCACTATCATTTAGTGCATGTGAATTTGAAGAAGATCCAATTTGATCTCTGATTAGATCAATGAAGTACATTGAAGAATTATTTGATTCAGGAGTTCGGTTGATGAAGATCCTTGAGAATTCTCTCCTAAGTAGAAAATGAGATGATGAAGAAGAATTATGAATTGAGGAGTTGTTTCTAATCAAGAAGAATAATGTTTGAATTCTCAAGAAGAAGATGAAGGAGAAGAATGGATTGAAGGGCATGTGGCATTTGGCTTATACTCATAGGAGACAAAGTCCTTTCATGCCTTTGCCAAAACATATGGCTAGCCAAGGCACCTTGGGGGTTCAACCCCAAGGCATGGGCACTAGGGCACCACGCCCGGGGGAACCCGTGGGGCGAGCCAGGGCGGCAGGGCGCACCCAAGACACCGCATGGGCGCCAGGGGCACGCCCGGAGGAGCGCAGTGTGCATAGTGGGCGCCAGTGGCGCGCCCGAGGTGCATAGTGAGCGCTAGAGCGCGCCCGCGGATGCAAGAGTGGGCGCAGAGCGCGCCCACAGGGAGAACACGGTGCGGGGCGGCACCGTGGAGGGAGAGAATTCAACTGAGCCGGTTGGGGGAGCGCTTAGTTGATAAGGCGTGGCAATTCCTCTCGCCGATTCGATGTGGGACGCGGAAATTTCCCCGGGAGCAAATCTCGGCCGTCCGAGCCATCGCGCGCCTTATCCTCGCCGCACGATCCATCTCCGCGGCGATGATCTGATCCAGGCCGTTGAAGATCTGATCCGACGGCCCCAGCATCGTCTCCTCCCTCGAGCCATGCCGAAGGCCACCCGCGAGCAGCCGCTGAACCAGAGCCCTCCGAGCACCAGTTTTCGAGCTCCCGGCCACCATAGTTTGATCCAAAGACTCCATTGAGCTCGTCCGGCCATAACGAACACATCCATGCGTAGAAATGGGCATGCATGCCAGTAATGAAGATATTCGTGTTCGGACGAGGCAAGAGAAGCTGCCGAGGCCACGTGGTTGGTGTTTTTGCATGGGATGAGCCTAAACCGAAGGCTGTGCATGCGTTATGAGTCGCATGCACGTAGAGGAACAAAAAATAAAGGGAGCCCGCGTGAAACCGAGAATAAAAAACAAGATTTGGAAATATTTTTAAAGATCCGAAATCTTCGGGATTGAAGTTATCCCACGCGGAAGATTTGAGGCGTTTCTCTGCCTATAAAAAGAGAGGCTGAGGCTCTCATTAAGCTGCTGATGCGCTGAAGTTTTGAAGACCCATGAGAAGCCTTTGTGCCTCGCGAAGAAAGAAGCCCCGTGCAATATATTTGCGCGACTGAAGTCCTCGGTGCCATCCTTGGCCCGAAGGAGTCCCCTGCGCGCTAATTCTTTGCGCAACAGGAAGGAGAGGAGCTTGCGCAACCTTGCGCTCTCCCTCTGTGCACCGCGGCCCCCTACGCGGTAGCACTTGCGCACCCGGAGGCTTGCGCAACTGAGGCAGCCCGTGGTGTTGTACTTTACACCCGTGGCTTGCGCGCCCGTGGTTTCCATACCCTGTGCGACAGAAGCCCCCGCGGCTGAGACGCCTTGCACCCGAGGCTTGTGCGGCTGTTGAAGAAGAAGAGGCCGCACCCCTTGCACGCCCTTGGTTGAAGCCCGCGGGTGATACCCTTGCACGACCCAAAGCAGTAGCATCCTTGCGCGGTAGTGGCTTTGCCTCTTGTGTGTGCAAAGTAAAAGTTGGAGGCCGAGGGTTGTGACCTTGTGTGTGCACCAAGTGAAGACACACCTTGTGTGTGCAAGAAGAAGTCAAGAAGGCCGTAGCCACATTTCCCCTTGTGTGTGTGCTAAGTGAAAAGAAGGGCAGTAGGTGTTCGGGTGATGTGAATTACACACCTTGAGTGTGTGTGCTTAAGGATAATACACCCTAGCCAAGTGAGTGCACACCTATGGGTTGTGTGCAAGGAGTAGTGGAAGGACACCACATTTGTGTGTGTGCAAAACAAGAGGAAGGCCGAGGACTTAGTGCCTTGTGTGCAAAGTGAACAAGGAAGGCCGTAGCCTTGTGTGTGCACACCTTGAAGAACAAACTAAAAGAACACTAAAGTGTGTGTGTGCAACAAGAAGAGGAGGAGGCCAACTCATGTGTGTGCTAAAGTGAAACAATTGTGTGCAAATTAAAGAAGTGGCCGAACCTAGGTGTGTGCACTAAGAAGTGTGTATACACTTAGAAGAAGAAAAGGGAGGACATCCACACTAGTGTATAACACACATTTATGTGTGTAATCAAAAGAGAATAAAGTGTGTGAAGTTTAGTGAGAAGGTGTGTGCTTAAAGTGACTACACCCTTTGAGGGTTTATTGCACCAAGAGGAGAAAGAGGAGAGTGCATGCATGCATGCATGCACGTGCACACGTGAACAGAGTCGAATCAGGTTGTGTGCATTTGAGTTGTCCAAGACCAGGAGGTTCTTGAAGAATTAAGAAGGCCATGCTATCCGTGCATGAGGATGAAGAGCTGCCATGCACTCAGTGCATGATGTTGAAGTGAAGTGAGACTGGACCAGAAAGAAGATAAAGATATCAGTTGTCTGAGCATTCAGTAGTTGAAGAGAGAAGCCGGGTCTTCCTTAGAAGAAGGTGATAAAGCCCGAGCAAGATGAGAAGACCTGTTCACCACAAGTGAGCAGAGGTACAGAGCAAGGCCAGCAGCCTTTATCCTAGGCTGCTGAAGATACTTGAAGAAGCTTAAAGTGAAGAAGAGCTACTCGTGCGACTCGAGGAGCCAGGAGAAGACCCTGTGGGACTCAGGGAGAAGAAGTCTTCAGTGGGATTCTGGAGCAGGCCAGTGGGACTCTGGTAACACTGTGGGACGCAGTATAAAGACCCTCCTATGGGACTCAGGAGAGATACAGTGGGACTCTGTATCGACCATTGTAATACTAACCGATTATAATGGGAGAATCCATGCTGGGAGAGCATGGCAAGGATGTAGGCCTTTGGTGCCGAACCTTGTAAATCCTTGTGTCCTGTGCCTTTTCATTACTGCATCATTCGGGAAAGGTTGAGAGATACAAGAAGAGTGGATCGAGGCTTTAACCAGCCATAGAGGTTTAATTGATAAGAATCAATTAGTAAAAAGTTTTAAGGGATCACTGATTCACCCCCTCCCCCTCTCAGTGATTCACACTGATCTGGGCACTTCAATGATGTCCACAAGCCCCATAGATGAAACACACTAGTCTAAAGTACCTAGGATGAGTTTGAAAGCCACTGGTCCCTGGTGGCTGGAAGGGAAGCTACCGATGTTGAATCCCATCTAGTCAAAACCTTAAAGGCCCTGGCGCCTGAGACCTACCACTGACAACTGTACCCCTTAAATAACCATGATGGTTCCCCTCTCGCAGTAAGACTCCTCGTGAGTGAATCCTCTAAATAACCACTACCTTATTTTGAACCTCTAGATATGTTGTTAATGTTAAAAGAGTAACTGCATACTGAATCAAATGATGTAGTGCCTCCCCAAGACACCTCTCTAAGGACTCATTATCTGGGAAAATATCTAAGGAAAAGCATAGAAGGTCCTTGAACTTGATCCAAAGCTCCCACATAGACATTCCTTCCTACTTAAGGGTGAGTATCTCATGCTTTTTCACAACCTTAATGGTTGATGAAAGGATCTCTGCATGAAACTCCTTCAGGAAGTCGACTGATGAAGTATCTTCCTCCTTCCACTCACCAAGATATAACTTCTACCATTTATGTGAAGATCCTCGCATATGAATAACTACCATAGGGACTCAATATTCTATCGGGTCTTGGATAATACTTAAATTGATCTATGGATCTTATATCCATCCCTCTATCTCTACATCAGAAACACTACACTCATACTTTCCCAAAGACTTCCACTAAGAATATCATAACGTCCTATTGCACTTATCATCTTACTAAATCAGATAAACCCTATGATGATCAAATGTATCAGCTTGTTGAACCTCCACTGCTTGATCCACATGTGGATGAAGGCCAGGAGATAGAACTAAAAGAGAAACAAGGATATCCTAATCCTGATATTATGGATTTTTTTATGAAATATTTTAATTAACTTTAATCCATTTTATCCATTTTAACTTTCCACAAAAAAACCCAATTCAAATAAGAATAAAATTCATAATGATGTATGTACCTATCCTAGGTCTCTACACTACAAGTAGTTCTATCTCACTTAGTTTTTCAATAATCTTAGATTCAATGCACTAGATCATGAGTGGCCCTAAAATCATATATCCCAGCTAGTCTCCCTGGCCTATGTCACACACCAAGGTCAACTTGAACTATTTCCATACCAACCTATGCATTCCTCACTCTTCCTAATTATGAAATCCACCATATCTATCAACCATAACCTTTTAAACCACTATGTCACGACCCCCTCCGTTAAAAAATATCATAATGAGGGAAGAGAGATAATGACCCCCGAGTCACACCTCCAATAGGTCCTGGGTTGGAAACTAACATCAAAGGCATAAAA
Source organism: Viscum album (assembly GCA_963277665.1). NCBI lineage: Eukaryota > Viridiplantae > Streptophyta > Magnoliopsida > Santalales > Viscaceae > Viscum > Viscum album. The sequence goes on along the minus strand of OY728142.1, from coordinate 267,079,676 downwards.
ATATCATGTATAAGAGGAATTAACCTCTATAATATAAATAGGATTGAGAGATAAGGTGAATAAACCTCAATCAACTCCATGAAATATATATATATATAATAAATAAAAACACCATCCCAAAATGCATGTGTAAATAAAACTGGTACAGATAAAAGTCTCCAAAGTAAATACCAAAAATAAAAACTAGAGGAGAGACACATGAAATATCCAAAGGTCTAGGTTAGTAAAGTATATCATGGTCCATGAAGTACTCCTAGAATATTGAAAATAGTTTTATATATGTAGGGTGAGCATACCAATATAATTTGTGGGAAAACCGAAGTCTCCCATGAATATGTGAAAAGATAAAACTAATGCACCTGTGTGAAAGTAGTAGAAGTAAACAACACCTAAACATGCATACTAACTAGAACCCTAATTTAACTAAGGATCAGTCACTAAATAATGAAACCAATGATATAATATAATATGGAGCACATCAATGATAGGGTACCCCACATCGCCTTACCACTTATTTTCCACTCTCACACCCCAACAACATATGTCCTGGCACTCCCACCTATTCTGAATAAAATCACATCACATCACATCACACCAGCACACACATAGTCCATAAAAACACATCACATCCCAATCGTACACACCTGATCCATCACATATCATCAAATCATAACTTGAAAGTAGTACTTTTGACTTCTACCCATCATAGCCCTTACATGTCCTTCTCATCTCCTAGAAGAGGGAGCACGGAAGAGCGGGTAGACATCCATCCATCCTCCCACTAGGATATTGAAAAAAACACCCCCATGTGACTATGAAGGTGTTGACACATAGTTATTGATGAGGGTGGGGTGCCAATATAAATCATAATAATATAGAGGGTAAATATATATATAGTTACAACACACATGCCGCATCATAAGGGTTCAAAAAGTTATAATAAAACTCAGAGGAACCTAAAATTATGATATTGAAACTAAAATCACAACCCCAATAACTAAAACATGATCCAAAATTCATATTTTAATTTTTAATCATCATTAATCCATTTTATAAATTTTCAATTACCAACCCATTCCATTAAAACATTCAATTTCCTTAGTACACAAAAAGCAACATAAAATTAATTCATTAAAAATGACCAATATTATTATTTATTTTTCCATATATTACTAACCGAGTAACTAAAATAGCATAGCACATAAAAATCAGAAAAAATCCCAACAATCACATCCATTTCCACTTTCCATCAAGCCCCACTACATAACCGCATCATAACCCCTATCACAACCCCACTACACCACCACACCATAACAACCATTACAACTTCACTACACAACCATATCTCATACACTTCCCCTACACACATCACATCACAAACCACAATATTTTTTTTTTAGATTTAGAAAAGGGTCTCTTATTCAATTTCACTTTGTTAATTAATGGTGTTATCAGACAATCCATTAGATCTTCGTGAATCCATTCCATTAACTAAATATATGTGGATATACATTTATTTACAATGATATAAAACAATCACAAAAATAGAGGTTTCAAAATAAATTCAATGCAGTGTAATCAAACCACCAACAAACACTATTTTCATCAATGAATTACGCCCATAAAATCATAATATCAAATCAAATCAAATAAAATCAATAAAAAGCTGTAAGATCATACTTTACATTCCCCTTCCCCTTTAAATTCATTTTAAACTGTTAATTATATCTCTTAATATAGATGCTACTATGTTCACATGAGATTAAAATAATAATCCCATATCACATGATTCATATAATGAGAAATGAAGGAAGTCCTACCTGGAAGAAAGAAGCTTTTCCCAAACTCACTACCCCAAAATAGGGGGCGTGCGTACAGGAGGGAACTTCTTCAGGGGGGAATCAAACTGACTACAACAACTAGTTCTAAGACTCCAAGGGAAGGATTATTTGAGACCTCCCATATTAAGATAAAGTTATAAAAAAGGAAAGAATGAAAGGTATCCTATTTAGAATGAATAGATCAGATAATAATGGGATTTGATATGGTTTTAACTAACCATTAAAGGAAAATCTTTTTAAATCCATGCAGTTTATAATTTTTAAATGTTTAAAGATATTTTAGAAATAGAATATATGAATCATCACCATTGAAATGACTTGAAAACCTCTAAATTAAGGCATTAAACCCATTTTTATCAAAAAAGACATCAAAATCGAAAATATGGAAATTTATGAAAAAATAGAAAACTATTAGAAATTACCTACCACCAAAAATGACCTACTGCTTGAATTACCTACCACTATAAATTACCTACTGCAAGAATTACCCACCCCTATAAATTTTCTCAAGCTATAATTAGCTACCACCACAAATTACCTATTGTCAGAATTACCCATTTCCAAAAATTACCTACCACTAGAATTTACCAATATCTAGAATTAACCACCTCTATAAATTATCTACCACCAAAATTTACCTACCGCCAGAATTACCTAGCACTAGAATTTACCTACCACTAGAATTACCCACTGCTAGAAATTACCTAGTGCCAGAATTCACCTACCGCAAAAAATTACCTACCACCAAAAATTACATATTGCCCAAATTACCTACCACCATAAATTACCTACTACTATAATTTACCTATCGCTAGAATTACCTACATCCAGAAATGTCTAACATGTTTCAAAAACACCCTAGAATTCCCTCAGACACCTCAACTATCATATTTTTGGAAAAATAATAGGCCATAAGGTTCAAGCCGTTACAATAATTGTGATTTCATAATTATAATAAATTTTAAGTATATTATAAACACTAAAGTTATTATTTTATGATAAATACCACAAATTTAGAGGAGAAAAAATAATAAATTAATTTAAATAGATTGATTAAGATGATTACCTCTTCTTTTGGAGACCACCTTTAGATCATTTCTTATGGAAATTGGGGTTGGAATTTTGAGGAGTCCATAACCTCTATAACTTGTATAAGGATTTTGAGAAGATAAATGGTATTTTATTGGTCAATATAGGTTTCCCCATTTTGTGTAAATATGTGTAGGAAGTGATTTCCTTTTATAAGGGAGGGAAATGACACACTGGGGAGTTAAAAATTATATAATGTAACTAAGTCATTATCAAGAAAAATAATTAAAAATGAAAATATATTCAAATATAAGGTAGGATATGGTTGCGATATCATCAAAAAATAATATTTGGATAGTTTTAAGTGATATTTTAAACCTTATATTTTGATTTAATCCCTTAGTTAATCTATTTTAACCTTAATCATGGAAATGTCCTTTTCAATCTTAAGGGGTTATAATTTTACATATAAGGTGAAAATTGGATCATAAAAGGAAAATGGATGATATTTTCGACCATATATTATCTCTATTGTCCTATTTTAGGATTTCAATGATTTATAAATAATTTAATAAAATTATTATTTTTTTCGTAAAATATCATTATTAATATTTTTGAAACTATTCTTTCAATTTGACTTCAAATACATAAATAAAAATTTTTAATTCAATTATAAACCTTTAAAACTTCCATGAAATGTTATATATTTCTTTAAAACTCACAGGACACATTAATTAATTCAAATTATATCAATTTATTATTTTTTAAATCATTTATTTTATTTTTATATTAATTGAATAAATACTGTGTGGCGTTTCATAAGTATTTAAGATAATTATTTCATCACTGAAATTTTGAAATAAATTTACCTAATAAAAAATATTTATATTTAAAATAAATATTTATAACTGAAAATATCCTTTGTTTATCCTTATATAAAAAATTTAAATATATTAAAAAAATAGAATGACATTTTTGACATTTATTTATATAAGTTAATATAAAGTTCAAAATCACGTCCAAATAGAAAGAAAATCTCATATATTCAAATATTGGATGATTATGGATGAAATAGGTTCATAAAATGAAATTAGGTCAAGTGTTAGGGTTATTTTCTTGTGCTTATCACTTTATTTTTAACCTCAATTACACAATTTACCCTTACTATGATGATAATTATTTACTATGGTTACTATGAATAATGAATATGACACCTATGGTTTTAGGCACATGACCCTTTATTTTTTTTAAAGTATATATAATGACTGGATTATGTTTTGGGAGGTTTATAGAAGTTTTGGAATGTTTTTTGAGTTTTTTTAGAGGTTTTCGATTTAAGAACAGTTAATAAAAACTATATAACATCCCTAGGAAACCGTGCAAGGAAAGATATTGGGAACTCAAAAAGAATATGATTAGAACATGGTTTGGACAAATCGTGCGGATTCCCAGGAGAAACCGTGTGATGTTAGACAGAGAAAAAAGCATCGTTGGGGAATATTTTTTCTAATAGTGTGAGAAAAATATGCGAGCTGTTGTCTTGGCATAGTAGAAACCACATGGTTAGAATGTAGTTTTCCCAATAGTGTTGACTAATCATTCAAAATATAAATATCCCTCAGAAATTAATTGATATAATCCGATTTAACTCCTTAAATCCTATATTTCCCTCTAATTCTCCCTTCATACGAAATCATTTTCTTCTAAGGTTTTAGAGACAATCCCCTTCAGGACAAGAGTGATTTGTAGACGATTCAAAGCCCATTAGAGATCCAAATTCACTAAAAAGTCTCCGTTCTTAGCCATTATTCTTAGATCTCTTCTACCTCTCTTTCCCTGAACCTTAGATCTAATCTTCTAGGAATATATCCTTCTTACTTGATGGGATTAGTGATGTGTTATGGATGGATATAGGGAAGAAAATTTTGTTTATGATCGGATCTAGAGAATCATTATGTCATTAATTGTGTTCACCAATGTTTATGAAGAGGATGGATTCTCTCTTAACTCCACTTTATTATAACTTGAAGTCTTAGCTTAAAATAAATGTTATTCTTGAAATGATTGTGTGATTATTATTTATAACCTATTTAGTGATGGTTTTGTGGAGAATGTTATTGAGTGATAATTTTAAAATGATGATTTTAAAATTATGGACTTGTGTTGATACATGGAAAAAGTTTGTTTAAATTTTTTAAATAATTAAATGTTTTTTTGTGAAATGACTGGGCATTTTTTTGGTATACATGGTTGGTGTGAGTACAGGCTTTTGCTGATGTGACCCTAAATAAGGGGATTGTACCATTATAGTACAATGAAATGGCCCTATATAAGGGGCTTACTCCATTGGGGAACCTGGACATTAGTAACCTTTTTAATTACTAGTAAATCAATGAGATACCACTCATGAGTCTAGAACTATCACCTGGGCATACATGCCTGGGTTTTTATGGAATCATGGGATGAGTATGCCAATTGAGATGAGAAATGATTTAAAGAATTATTTTGATTTCATTCCATAGAAAACTATTTTGTCTTTGATATGAACTATTTTAAATTATTTTAAAATATTTTATATAAATGTGATAACAAGTTTTTTCATAGTGTCAGGAGTTGAGAAGTCATTGGGGGAAATCCTACTAAGTTTAGACTCACCCCCTTCTTGGGAACTATTGTGTATTTTCATATGTCATCTACTGTGACATAGTTAAAGGTAAGGTATCTATGTTATTTTTTGATGCATTATGACAACATGGGAATGGATTTTAATGTTGGAGTTTTGAGTAGGGTTAGAGTGTTGGTTTGATGTATTTAGTGCCTTTGGTTTTGTTGGATTTTGGTTTCCGCATGTACTTTGATATGGTTGTTGGTTTGGTTTGGTTTGGTTTTGATTGAGTTTTATTTTGTACTCATACATCATATAGAGGTTTGTTTGTTATAGTTATCTTAGTTTTTTTTGTTTTATCTTAACAGGGATAATCATCCCCTAATTGTTTATGAAGCCTTTGCAATATATTTCCATCCCTTGGTGTCTTGGGGATGTCACCTAATACTAGTAACACTAACCAACTCTTCCTAAGTAAATTGGGTAATGGAAGGTTGTTACAAATGGTATCAGTCTATTAGATACTTGGGTATCAGTTGTGTTCATCCATAGAGTTGAAAATTGTATCAGTCTTGATAATTTCATCTGTTCCTTATGATGGTATCAAGGAGATATGATTGTTGGAACTTGAAATGTTGAGCATAAAATAGTGTATCTAACATCTTTATATTGAACTTCAAGTTACAAATTCTAGGTGAGTTGTCATGATATCATCATGGGTTTATCTGATGAGAGGTTCATGAAATAAATTAATAGTATGAATTCCCACTAGGACTGTATTTTTCTTTACCGAGTTAATGATTTATGAAAATATTAAGATGTAATTATTTTTAAAAAGTGTTGAAAATGTTTTCAAAATAGCATTATTTTGAAAAAGGATTAATGGTTTTGAAAATGGTTAAATAGTTTAATATGAATAATTATGTTTGTGTAACTTGTTGAAATGGAATTTGGAAATAGCTAATACTTCAGTTGAGAGAGAGTGAGGCTAAATTGAGTTTGTTTTGGTTATAGTGAATGGAACTGAGGAGGCACTGTAGGAACCAACCAAAAGAGATTTTTGAGAATGTGGTTACACCTGAGCCATAGGTGAACCAATAGTTGGTCAAGAGTATTTTCCAATCCTTCCAAGTCATGAACATGGGGAATAGAAATGACGAACTGAGACAAGTGGATCATTCTATTCAGTTCCAAAAGTAGAATCCACCCATCTTTTGGGGTGATTCAGAGTTGGAAAAAATAGAAGTTTGGCTGAATAGGATGAATATAATCTTATATTTACATGGAACACTAGATGAGCTAAAAGTGAATTTGGAAATATATATACTGGAGGATCTATCATGCTAGTGGTGGGATTTAGTACTTTAGGTTAATCAGACCAAGGCATTTCATGAGAGGGTTTTTAAGAACTGGTAAACAAATAATTATATCTTCAAACATTTAGAATTTTTAAAATAATGGAATCATTCAGTTTGAGGTAGGATAATATCTCAGAAATAGAGTATGTATATAAATTTATGAATTTAGTTTAATTTTTATTGGAAGTTTTTATAAGTGCATCCTTGGAGGGATTTTTTTGAATCTGGTTTAAGTCCATAAATCCACAAAAATATTATTGTACTTTCTATAGAATCTTATACATAGATAGTAAATAGAGAGACTATGGTCAAAAGAGACATCTTGGTAAAACATAGTCAGAGAAATCATGTTTATTCCTATAGTAAAAAGTGGGTACTCCAATGTTGGGAATGATAGGAATAGGGACACCTGCTTCTAGAGTGGTGGGTCAACTCAAAATCAAATTATGGGATTATTAAATCCCCCTCCTCATCCAGAAAGTATGAAAATATATTTTCAATGTGGTTATTTAGACAATATTAAGGAAGATTTTATATCACCACATAGACCATGTCACAACTGCAACAATATGAGACATCTTCAGTGATATTGTCACAATGCTCCTAGGTTAGGTTCTAGGGACACATATCATGCTTATTAGGCATAGTATGCTTCAATGGGATGAGTATAGTAGAATATATCTCATCAGTAGAATTGAGAAGACCATGATTATTCTAATAACACCATTAATTCTCAACCTATGTAATCCCAGCAGGTTAACAAAGAAAAAATTTCACCAACTAAGAAATTGTATGGAGCTGAGAAAGTGATCATGGATGATCAATCGAGTCTTATGGTGAGAGGTTTGATTATTTTTAAATTCTACCCATATGCAAGACTTTTTTGATATAGGTGAATCCCATTCATTGATTTCTTCTCATTTCAATAATTTTATGGGTTTATATATTGATATGATGCCTTATATTTTTAAACTCCAAACAACTTTGCGACAATAAGAGTGTTAAAACTTTAAATGTGTAGTGTGTTTGATAATAATAAATGGTAATTATTTGGTATGGGATTTATCTGTGATAGAGATGGATGTCTATAACTTGATTCTGGGAATGGATTATCTAATGAACTTTGAGGCCCATATCAATTGTTATGCACAATCAGTGAGTTTCAAATCTTCCAATAGTGTTAGAAATCCCTTTAAAGAAGATTAGGTAATGGATTCAATCAGAGTAGAACCCTTAGTACTGGTGGTTGGAACTATATCTTACCAGTTGTCAACAATTTCTTTGGCATTGGTAGATGAGACTAGGAATAGAGATTTTCCAACTACAGTGGAATAATTCTTTGATGTTTCTCCTAAAAATTTTCTTGGGGTTTCTACCCAAAATCGAGGTAGAGTTTAAGTTTGATATCCTAATGGGGACAATCCCTATCTCAATTCTACCATTTCAGATGAAACCAATAGAACTGATTAAATTGAAGGATTATTTGGAAGATTTATAAGGTAAATGGTTCATTTGATTGCGTATGTCTTCGTGGGTAACACAAGTTATTTTTTTAAGAAGGCAGGTGGAACTCTTAGGCTGTGTGTAGATTATTGTAAGATTAACCATGTTACGATAAATAATCAGTATCCTACTCCATTCATTGGGGATCTATTCAATAAATTGAGGAGAGCCTGATGGTTCTATAAAATTGAATTTTGTTTAGGATATCACTAATTGCAAGTTTAGAAGTATGATATTATGAAGACATCTTTTAGAAGAAGATATATCCATTATGTGTTAGTTGTTACAACTTTTTTTATTATGAATGCACCAACCATCTTTATGGAATTAATGAATTAGATATTTCAAAGGTATTTGAATTCCTTTGTAGTGCTGTTTTTGAATTATATACTGGTGTATTCTAGAAAAAAGGTGGATAATGAGAAACACTTGTCTATTCTATTTGGTATCTTGTGGGAGCATCATCTATATTCCAATTTATCAAAGTATGACTTTTGGATATAATAGGAACATTTACTTGGCCAGGTCACTTCTAAAAAATTCATTTTTATATATCTTGAAAGGATATAAGCTATTATCTCTTATAAAACTCTGAAAACTTTCTTTGAGATACATTGTTTCTATATCTTGTATGGATACTAAAAATGTTTTTAGGTGACTTTTCACATTTGGAATCACCATTGACATATTTTAAGAGTAAAATAATTCTGTTCCAATAGAATAAGGAATTTTATAAATCCTTTCAAGATATTAAGGTTAGAATTACATTGACACTTATCTTTACATTTCTAGAGTTTGGACAGGTCTATATAGTCTACTGTGATACATCAAGATCTAGGTTGGGATGTGTTCTTATATAGGGAGATCATGTTGTTACTTTTAATTCATGATGGTTATGTAATCCTGAGAAGAACTACCCAAAAAATGGTTTATAATTGTATTCTTTATCCATGATTTTAAGGCTTGGAATCATTATCTTTTTATTGAGAAATTCATGGTGTTTATAGATCATAAGAGTTTGAAAAAACATTTCTCACAAAGATATTTGAATATAAGGAAAAGAAGATGGACAAAATACCTTCAAATGTTTGAATTTGACTTGATGTATACACCGGATAACAAAAATTTGGGGGTAGATTCATTAAGTAGGAACTATTATAAATAATTTTATAAATAAGCTTCAGATTAGTAGAAGATGATGTCAGTCATAATAGGCATGGACTTTGATTTTACCGACCATGGTGATGTTGCAGTTTTCTTCATAGTTTCATTTGTTCCTTATTTGGTTGATCAAGTTAGCAAGGCTAAGAGATATGATTATGAATTCATTACTATGAGGTCAAAACTCAATGGTGAGGTGACCATTGAGGGATGTAATCTTGATGTACGTTTGATTTTATGGTTTAGAGATCGAATCCTGGTACCTTTGGGTTTTCATGAAAAAATTCAGAATTCTTAACACCACTCAAAATGGGATTTTTATCTTGGAATTAAAAATATGTATAGAGCAATGAGAGAACTTTTTTGGTGGGTTGGAATAAAAAGGGTAGTGGAAGAGTATGTTTCGAGATGCCTCACCTATCATCAGGTCTTGGTGGGGCACTTGAAACCAATAGGTATGTTGAAATATTTATCGATTCCTATTTGGAAGTGGGAACAGATAGTAGTGGATGTTTTTATAAGTTTACCAAGGAAGATGAGGAAACATGATTAAATATGAGTAATTTTTGGATTGAATCATGAAGTTAGCTCATTTTATCCCCATTTGAAAATCCCATATGGTGGAGGACTTGTCCAAAATATATATATGAGATTTTATAAAGTGACATTGTATTCTAGTCTTGATTATATCTAACAAAGACCTGAGATTTATGTCTAGTTTTTGGATGTCCTTGCAGAAATACCATAGGAATCACTTGAATATGAGCATGGAACATAATCCTGAAATGGATGAAAAATCCAAAAGGATGATCCAAACATTATATGATATGCTTAGGGCTTCTATAATAGATTTTGGTGGATCATGGGAGGGGAATTTAATATTAGTGGAGTTCTCATACAATAATAGCTATCAAGACTTGATAAATATGGATCCTTTTTAACCATTGTATGGTAGTACTTGTAGTTGTCCAAGTTTTTGGGTGGAAATAGGTGAGGCTTAATTGATTGGAACAAGACTTGTGAAAGAGAAAATATAGAAGATTCGATTTATCAAAAGGAGAATGGGGATGGACCAAAGTCATCAGAAATCATATGAGGGCCATCATCGATGAATATTTTCATTTGAGGTGAGTGATCATGTGTCCTTGATAATATCTCCATGTCTTGGACAAAATCCTTTTAGTAAGTAGGGAAAGTTAACTCCTCAATACAGAGGTCCGTTTGATATAGTTGAATGAGTTAATGAGGAGGAATATCGGTTAGATTTACTTCCAAGATTTAGTTTAGTGCATAATATTTTTCATGTATCTTAATTGAATAAGTATCAACCTGATACCCTCCATGCGATTCGATGGGATCACATTAAACAAGAGCTAGATTCTATGTTGATTCATATACCAGTATGGATTTTGGATAGGAAATAGATAATATTTAATGAGAAAAAAATCATTATAGTGTGGGTTATATGGAATCATGGTTGGATCTAGGAAGAAACATGGGAATGTGAAAAGGAAATGTTGGCGCAGTGGCCTGAACTCTTCCAAGACAACTTTGTTTTTATAATTTTTTGGTATGTAAATACCAATGGTGGGGAGAATTTATCACCACCCAATTTCATGTAAATTACTATTTATTTATGTATTTTAATTATATTTAATGACTAGGTTAAATTTTATAATGTTTAGAGGAGTTTTTGAATGTTTTGGGGGCTTTTATGTTGGTTCAAAGTTTGAGCACGGTTATTATAAATCATGTTGCATCCCTAGAAAACTATGCAAGGAAAGATAATGGGAACTGCGTAGGTGCACATTTGGTTCACAGTTTGGACAAACCATATGGATGTCTAGGAAAAATCATGAAATGTTAGATAGAGGGAAAACATAGTTGACATATGGTTTGTCTAACAATGTGATATAACTGTGTGAGGTGTTAGATTGACATAGTAGAAACCACATAATTACAATAGGTTTAACAAACCGTACAACTTAAATATATAGAATATAGTTAGCCTTCTGAAATTAGAGTATATAATTTGATTTAATTATTTTAAGCCTCGTTTCCCCCCTAATTCACCCATAATATGAAATCCTTTTCTCCCAATGTGTGAGAGATGATTCCCTTCATCCCAACAGCGATCCATAGGTAGTTCAAATACCACTAAAGATCTATATTTATAGGTAAGTCTCCGTTATTGGTTTTTATTCTTAGATATCTTCTCTTTCTCTTTACCAAAACCTTAGATCTTATCCGCTTGGGATAGATCCTTATTCATTAATGAGATTTGTGATGTTTTATGGTTTGATATAGGGAATAAAAGTCTATTCATGATTAGATCTAGAGAATCGTTGATCAATTCTCCATTTTTTCAATGTTTACAAGGTAGTTGTATTTTCTATTGATTCAACTTGAAAAGAAGTTGAATTCATAGCTTGAAGTAAATTTTTTTCTTTGAACTTATTGAGAAATTATTGGGAAATTCTTGTTGGAAACCTCTTTTGTGATGGTTTTGGAAAATTATTGAATTTAGATTGTTTTATAGGGAATTTTATTGAGTGATATTTTAAAATTTTGATTTTAAAATTATGGATTTGTGTTGATACAAGGAAAAATTTTGTTGGAATGATTTAAGTAATGAATTTTTTTTAAAATGGATTGGTATTTATTTTCTTGGTGTACATGGTTGGTGTGAGTACATGGTTTTATTGACGTGACCCTGAATAAGGGGAATCTACCATTGGGGTACAATGATGCGACCTTATAGAAGGGAATGTTCTATTGGGGAACTTGGAAATTGGTTACCTTGTGAAAACTTGATATAACAATGAGATACCTATCAATAGTATAGAACTATCACCTTGTAATACATGTGTGGGTGTTTGTTTAATCATTTAATGGGTATGAAAATGAGATGAAAAATGATTTAAAGGATTTTTTTGATTAATTTCCATGAAAAAATAATTTTGATTTGATATAAACTATTTAATTTTTTAAACAATTTTATATAAATGTTCTAACAAGTTTTTTCTTAGTGGCATGAGTGGGAAATTGATTAAGGAAATCCTTCTGAGTTTAGACTCACCCCCTTCATGGGCATTATTGTGCATTTTTAGATGTCATATATTAAGACACAGGTAAAGGAAAGGTATCTTAGTTCATTAGGGATTATTCATAATACCATGGGTATAGATTTCCTTGTTGTAGCTTGGAGTAGATTGGGAGTTACAATTTAATGTCTCTGGGTTTTTTGTCTCTTGGTTTTCGCTTGTACTCTGATATGGTTGTTGGTTTGGTTTGGTTTTTATCGAGTTTTATTTTGTACTCATGCATAATATAGAGGTTTGGTGGCTATGGTTATCTTGGATTAGTTATTTTATCCTCAAAGTAAAAATCATTCCCTAATTTTTTATGAACCCCTTAGCATTTATTTCCAACCTTTGGTGTGTTGGAGATGTCACCTAATACCAGTAAACCCACCGCCTCTTCAAAGCCAATGGGTGAGGGTAAGGATGATATAATAGGAAAAAATAAAAGTAGTCTATTTATGAAATTTTGACCTAGTAATTAAAAATATAGAATTCATTTTTCAATATTAAATTTCTATAATTTAAATTAATGAATTTAAAATCAAAACACAGAACACAATGAAAAAGAACTTTTCAAAAAATTCCTTTTTATGTATAAAAATGTTTTTATACCAAATTTAATTATAAAATTAACTCCAATGAAAATAAATGAATCATTAATAATAAAAAGAACTAATTTTTGTTCAAATTATTTAAAAAAAAATTAACCTTAAATTATTGAAACTAAAATATAGTTTTCAATAAAATTGGTATTTTCACTATTCACTAAAAAATCAATATTTTTAGAAAAATCATAAAATTTCACCCTAAGGTAATTTTAATAATATAATATAAAAAATTATATTGTTTTTATAAAATAAAACTTATATAATTTTCATAAATTTATTATAAAATATTCTGATAAAAATTAGTAAATCTTTTTTGGATGGAAACATATTTCTGAAGCATAAAATAATTTTATTAGAAATTGAGTACTCATTTCATAAGAATTAATCGATACATTTTTATTGAGTAGTTACTTTAATTATATTTTATAATTTAGTTAACACTATTCATACCCTCCAATTCAATGAGTATACAATAACTATTATATAAAATAATAATATTTTAATAGTATATTGCAGTTCTCTTAAACTCAGTGTTGCCTAAACTGTACACTACCAAACATAGTCTTCTTTAAAATATTGTGATATTACATTCTATCCCCCTTAAAAAAAATTATCTAATGAAATTTATCTCAGTCATCATAGTTTTAACTTTTTTTGAAAAACAACATTGTACAGAGGGATAAAAAAACTAAAAAAATAAAGAATTAAAAAAATAAAGGTTACCTAAAATATCATGTATTCAGGTTCCCAGATAGGGAGAAAATTTATGGGAAGTTTAAATATATATATGGAAGAGAAGACTACCTTACAAGGTCGAATAGAGTGGGATAGAGAAAGTGGTTAGGATAAAGTTACCAACCAAAAAACCCTAATTCACTGAGGGGTGAAGAGACCATCAATTCATAAAAAATGAAGGTAAAATGATAAAATTTTTATTCTAGGATTATTTTCCTGAAGTTTTGGTATTCATTTACCATATAGACAAAGAAAATAAGGAAATATACTTACTTAAAAAGTATAATTTTCATCCTTTAATAAATATCAACCACAATATCATCATTTACTCCATGAAATGAAGATGATTTATTTCATGCAAGAAGAACTAAAATTACATTTTAATAGATCATAAGATCTATAAAATAATAATAATTTATTCCTCATATATTTAATAAAAACAAAATGGTTATCACAATGTGATATAATACCCAAAATTAATAATCCTTTATATGAATAAATATAAATTAATATCTAAAATTAAAAAACAAAACCACATGCTTAACATAGACTATTATATAAATAAATAAACCTATATCTCAAATAACCAAAATAACCTAAACATTAAATAATTTTGTATCCTCCAATGTGATCTCATACATTTTAACTTACATTCCCAAAATTTTAATTGCATTATTCCCAAATAATCTTTCATGTTAAACAACATGTTAATGATAAAGGTTATATATACCTCAACCTAATGAGTAATCCCAAAAATATAATAAATCACCATGATAAATCACTATATTATCTTATAATATAATGAACTTCACCAAAATTTCATTTATCAAATTTAAATACTAACATAAAAGGCATTCCTTAGATTAGCTATAAATATTTCTCAAAATATCAAAATATCAATGAATCAATTTTAAACCATCGAGATTATCTATATGCCACTATCAAATATACCATGACTAACTTAACATTAAATCATTTACTAACCTAAAGGGTTATTTGAAATACTATAGATCATTCTTCATAAAACCTTGTAAAAATTTCAAATCACCTCAACTTTCAATCACTTAAAACTGAAAGGGGTATCTGTTCCTTTGAACTTATGAAAATCTAAAAATTAAAAACCCTTTCTGATATCCACAAATATTAATTTAACATCATATAAAAACATATATTCTTAAAAAATTAAAACAATCCTTATTTTGAAGATAATTTATATAAATCAAAAAATGCAATAAACTTCATAAAAAATGACCTAAATCACATTTTCATCACATAACTAATCAATTTCAGGGTCACTAATACTATCCCATTTACTTAATCAATGTAAATAATTACATTACCACTAAATAAATTTTCTTTGGTATTAGTAACATTTAATATATGTTTTGAAATACTTAAATAAAAAAACTATGAAATAATCCATATTTATTTCATGATTCTTATATCCAAAATATC
This sequence comes from Viscum album, assembly GCA_963277665.1. NCBI lineage: Eukaryota > Viridiplantae > Streptophyta > Magnoliopsida > Santalales > Viscaceae > Viscum > Viscum album. The sequence goes on along the minus strand of OY728142.1, from coordinate 267,064,298 downwards.
ACTCATATAATACTTATACGACATAATTATAAAATACCAATATATAAACACTTTAATCCTTACACTAAAATGATTTCCATAGAATATTTCCTTCATTTGTCTAAGAGTTAACCCTTAGATTAGGGTATTGACTCAGATTATGCCCATATTCCCCATACATAATACATTGATGTACAAATGGTGATATAAGATGTTATTTATTCTCTTCCATTGCACTCTTTATTTTTCCTCAATAATTCATTGATTTATGCCCTTATTTTAAACACATAAAACATTTTACCATTCCATTGATACATTATCTAGGGTTTCTCTTTCATCATTTATGATATGAAGGAAATTGAGCCTTCTTTCCTCCATGGTCTCCACCACCCTATCTCTTAGTGAACTATATCATTCTCTTCATTAGTATGTTTGAGATTTAGTTAAGGTGTAACTTTTTAATCATATATTATGATAATTTATTAGGCATAACAACAATATCTTTATGTTTAGTCATCATCTCATTTGGTTTCTCATCATCACCACATTTTCCATTAAATTAGATGTTAACACAGTTCTTTCTAGTTCCATCCATTGAATGAAACCAAAAAGTGTTGTATGAGTAACAATAATCATAGTGAAAAATCATTAAATATAATTCATAGGATGTATTAATAATGAAACCATATTTTTACTCTATTAATCCTTAGGTTTAATCTAGGCCACCCTTGATTATTATATATTTAAACACTTTATAATAGTTTATAAATAAAATGTGAGTTAACCCAAGAATATCCTCAAAGAGTGTAAAACCAGCTGCATAATAAGAGAAAACCCACCATACACCATAATTATGGTTGATATACAATTAACCAACACTTTTAAGGGTTATTTACCCAAAATTCATATATTCTAAAACCATCTCAACATGTAGTATTTAGACATGGATGTATTTATAGGTAAATCACATAATCTATACCTTACCAAAAATTTAAGATGTTATCCTATACTTATACTTATCCTCAAATAAATTCAAAGGGGTTTGTTCCATAATCTATGTTTTCTTAATTCTAGTTTGCAAGGTTTCTACTAAACATCCTTTGATACCAACTATAAAGAACCCGAACCTAGTAGACCAGAGTTTATGGTTATGTTATTACATTAGAACTAAGTTTAAGTAATCTCATCCTAAAGGACTAGATAGTTTAGTAGTCTTGGTAAAATAGATACATATTTAAACTGGACATTACATTTAAAAAAATAAAATACAATATAGTGTTTTCTTTGGGATCATATTTATTCCCTCTAGAATATCCCTTAATATCAATCATAAAACATTTCCTAGCATCATGGGTAAAGGAAACATAAAAAAGGGGTCATATTAGATGGTAAATAAGATAATTTATACAACAGAATCTAAATAAGGAATGAATAATATTCCATGAATAAATGATGATCAAATAATGATACATAAATAGTCATATGAGATTAAAAGTTATATAAGGACATAAAAATATTCAAATAAAACCATGGTAATTAATAAATTATTTCATAATTATTAAATTCATAATTAAGTAAATCTAAACTTACTATTGAGTCCTTTTTATAATATATCTAAAACATACCATCAAGGCCTAATTCAAAGAAATTTTACATAATGGGTTTGAAATCAGTCAAATAAATAATATAGTTTGTCTCATAGGACCTACCAATGAATCAAGGGGATATGTAATTCTAATTACCACCAATCACTTAACAAGTAAAATTCATTCATCATATGAATAAAAAATATATCTCAATCAATATGCCTTAAAAACCAATAATTGTTCATATTGGAAGAAATAACATAAAAATATCAATTCTTTCCCTAATCAATATGATCATAAAAAACCAATATAAATATAGTGTATGTTATTATAAGTGTATAAACTTATTAAATAAAAATATTTAACAAAGTATGTTGACATTGATAAAAATACTTTCAAAATATCACCATAAATTTCTCAAGGAAAATACCTATTTTTCACTTTGAAAAAACTTATTTAAAATCCTAAAATTTAAGAAATACTACTGAAATTTTTTTATTTAAAATAATGTTATAAACATATAAAATAATCTTCAAATAAATGATTTAAAACTATTCTATAAAATTTCATTCATTCCCTATAAGTTAAAAAAATATTCCTTTCACACTTTTGTAAAAAGGTCAAAAAGTATCCCATTCAGAAAACAGAAAGAAGATTCATTTTAAACAAATTTAAAAAAAATTAAAACATGGGTAAAAATTTATTTATTAAATAATTTTAGAATATAAAAAACATTATTTTAGAAATTTTAATGAAAATTTGGACATGGAATATAATTACTCCCAATTGAGAAGAAAGACAAGGATGGTTTTCCTTAAAAAAACGAGTTTGGTATATTGAGTCATTAAAGAGAACAAAATGAAAGGAAAATTTTTAATTTACATGAATAATAAGATGAGAAAAAAATATATTGGTTTTAATACAAAAATATCAAATATTTCCCCCAAAAGGGACTTAAACATAAACAATCCCAAATAATGATGAGATTGTGAAATAAATCCTTACCACTCTGGTAACTTTTGAATCATAATACACATGAAATATTAACTTAAAATAAATTATTAAATAACATGAATATAGAATTTTCATGACATAACATATCAAATGGAAGTATATACACCACATAAAATAAATAATTTGTGAGTATGACATATGTCTCACAGAATTAAAAGTGAGACGAGAAACCATTACCTCATGTGAGAATTCCTTCATGCATGTTTGAAAATACTATATAATAAATATATGTTTATTATAAATATATACTATAATAATAACCATAAATATATCATACTATATATTATTTACTTATGATCTTTTATCACCCATATATTAAAATTCTTTGTTAAAATCACTGTTCTGGGTAATAACTGCTGCATTTTTCATGTATGTTTTGGTTTGATAGTTTCAATCCTTTTACTTTTATCATGGTTACATAATATATAGAATTTCTTCCATGATATAACTATAATATATATTAATTATATATTTATTTATAGTAATCCATAAAATTTAGAGACAAAATAATGAAATAACCGTTCATAGAGACGATAGGTCGTATGTACACATAAACACTATTTTCACATTTTGATGGATGAAAAAAAAGAAAGGTGAATAATAATTTAATTGTATAGAATAATTATTATAACATATATATCTTATATATTCATTAAATCTATCCTTATTACCATCTATATAAAATAGAAAATAAAAACTAACACATCGCTTCGTGGAGGCATCAGTCCACACATAAACATGAGAAACATTATCATTTTACAAAAAATTGGAAGGAATGGAGGAAGATATAATATTATAATATCATAAGATTAATTATTTCATAAATATATTATAAAAAAATTAAACCCATCATAATACCTATCTATAAAATATGGTGATGAAAAATTAATTGTATCACTACATGAAAACCACAAGTCATACATATGCACGAGCAATAATTTTAATTTACATTTAATGTAAAAGATGGTGGATAATTGTTTTTTCATAAGTATAATAATATTTAAGTATATTTATGATACTGATTTTTTTTATAAATACTACAAATATGAGTCAAATGAAAGAGGTCGAGTAAGATGATTACCTCTTCTTCGAGAGACCTCCTTAAGACCCTTTCTTATGGAAACTAGAGTTGATATTTTTGGAAGAAAGGAACCTATATTACTTTGATAATTATATTTATAATATAAATGGTATGGTATTGGTCAATATAGGTTAATAAAAGTTGTGTAAATTAGTGAAGTAATGAGTGTCTTTTTATAAGGGAAGAAAATGACACACTTAGATGTTCTAAAAAGATTAAAATATAACTAACTCATTCTCAAACCAAATGATTCAAAATGATCGTACATTTGAATATAAAGTAGTATATTTCACATCTGTAATTTTATTTTGAGGTATTTTTTTAATTTTTGGTTTTTTATTTATCACATGGTTTTCCCTAGGTTTTTAGAGAAAAATGGAGTTTTTGGACCTGATAGAAGGTGGTGTACAGTTAGTGCATAGTTAGGGGAAACTGTGAACTTGGGACAATAGAACTTTCCATAAAAAATGGATTTCCACATGGGTGTGTTCCCTCCCCCAGGAAATCGTGTGGCTAGTTTCCTCTTGGATATATGAGACTGCACGATTTCCACACAGTTTGGAAAACCTTGGGGGAAAACTGTGAGAATTATCTAGGTCATTAAAAATTGGAAAATTACCTTTCTTACCATGTATGATTTAACCCTAATTCCACCCATTTATCAAACACTTGGAATTTATAGTCTTATGTGCCTCCACTCTCCTCCTTTCTCCCTTAAACCTTCAATTTTTGGGTGGTTCGGGTGTGGATCTTCAATAATTCATCAAGTAAGTCCATTATTTATTGATTTATTACTCTTTCTTGGGTTATTATTCCTACATCTTTGGGTTATTATATCCCCAACATATTTGTTGACCTAATAAGGGTTCAATATTGAGTTATTGGGTTTAATATTTCTATTTGTTGTTTGATCTTGCCTTTATAGATCTCCTTTTGATGCAGCTGTAGTTTTTCATTGAATTCTAGAAGTTTCCAAGATTGAGGTAGGTGGTTACATGCTTTAACATTATTATATAATTTTGGTATTGTTTCTTTGATTCATGAATGTAAACTATGAATTATGTATATGGTGTGAAATGTTCTTTCAAAAGGTTTTAAGACGTGTTTGGAGAAAAATATGGGTTTTCAAATGGAAATGGTTGAATTTTATGTGTGTTATTCTTCTTGTGGTTATAGATAAGATTTTTGAATTGTGAAAGTGGTGTGAAGCATGTTTAAAAATGGATTTTGTGTGTGTATGAACTTGATATGGGGTTTTTTCTATGATAAATGGTCGTTTATCACGTGTATTCATGATGCTTGATGTGTATATGTGAAAGATAGTAACTATGTGACATGTTAAATAGAAATTGAGCAAAAAGGGAATCCTAGATTTATAGGTGGGAAGACTAGGACAAGTACACTAGTTGGGTGAGTGGGGATAAGGCCCAATTTCTTCTAGAATGTTTGATGCTATAAAACTAACTAAACTACGATTTTGACTGTTAACCATTTGAACTCTGGAGGGATTAATCTCTAGTGGATATATGAGGATTATGTGGGTTATGGTGTCTATACCATGTTTCACTGATATATGAGGTTACTAAGGTCCAACTAGTGCTAGCACCTATATGGATTTCTCATGATGTAGTGTTCTATTTTGATGTGGTTCTTACCATCATTATATTATGGATCTTATTCTTACGTTTATTTGAAAAGCATGCTTCTTAATAAATGTTTTACTGAAAATGTTTTTATTTAAAAGTGTTTCCAAATTATTTCTTAAAAATATAATAGGGATATATATTCTAATGTTATGGCATATAATCCTTCTTTTGTGGTGGAATCCTACTAATATTTGGTTCACACCCAACATAAACCCTTGGTAGTATGTATAATTTTTTATGTTTGAATCAAGTAAAGTCAATATGGTCCATAGTGGTGATGGTGGATCTAGTTTATAGTGTTACTATATTTTAGGTTTTTGGAGGTGTCTTGAGGGTGATAGATCTCTCATTATATAGAGGTTTTGGGTTTTGGTTTTTTTGGTTCCCCTCCCATTTTGGCATTTTAGTTTTTGGTTAAAGTTGTAAAATATTTAACTTGAATTTTTGTATCTATTTTAGTTATAGATATTGATCTAGGTGTGATGTTTTATTATTGATAATTATTTATTCTTCTTTTATCATGGGATAAATCATTACTAAAAGTGTATTGTTGATACCTAGGTACTATTTTCCATCATATGGGGATTATGAATTCGCTTTGGTTAATTACACAGGATGGGTTGGGTGTCAAGTTGGATGGAACCACGAATTGGTTTGTGATAAAATGACATCAAAGAAGGTTTAAATATTTCTTTGGGTCATGATATTTGGGAGAGTATAAATAGATTGAATCATGGAATTTTAGGGCTTTAGGTTCTGGTCACGAGTGGGTTGTTTAGCCAACACACATCGTGATAGACCATGGGTTTACATGGGATGTTGGGAATTTGGTTTAAATTATTCTCTAAGTGATAAGTACAGGAAAAAAATTGTGCATGGACATTGGGTGGTGGTGAAGTGGTTTGGATAATTATTAAGATGGTTGTGGTTTTGTTACAATTTATGGAAGTGTTATAATTTTGTGTTGTTTCTTAAAATTTTTATAATGGCGTGTTGATGGGTTTTCCTTGAGGTTGTTATATTTTGTAGAAAGATCACTCCCCAAATAATTCCTATGCAACCATGGGAAGAGGTCAGAGAGAGTTATTCCTCACAAGTTGATTAGAGAATAATGGAATATGTGGTTTGGGCTATCCAAGATTTGGGTCAGGGAGTGGGCTTTAGTCTTTCTCATGTTGGGGATGCTAAACCAGTTCCTAGGAAGGACAAATATCAGGAGTTCCTCAAGATAATTCCTCATTCCATTAAGGGTAGTACAATCCTCAAGAAATTTGAGGATTAGATTTACAAGATCGAGAGGACGTTTGGGTTTCATAACACTCCTGAGGTGGTCAAAGTGAAGCATGCTTCATTCTTTTTGGAAGGTACCAATTAAATGTAGAGGGACTCAGTGGTTCAAGATGGTATGCATGAGTAGATGGGTTGGAGGAATTTCAATGTTATCTTCAATAAGTAGTATTTCCCCAAGAACATGGACTTCACCAAGACCCAATAGTTCTTAGATCTTCACCAGGGGATCAGACCATGATGCAGTATTCCAACCACTTTATAGATTTGGTTCATATCACACTTGAGGTAGTTTCCAATGAGCAGCTGAAGGCTCAAAAATTCAAAATGGGTTTGTGACCAGATATCCGATCTTAATTATTCTAGTTTAAATTGAAGACTTATGCTAAGGTGGTTAATCTTTCTTTGATAGTGGATATTGGTAATAGTGAAAAGTTTGGTTTATTTAGATCTACGTCAGTATTGGGATAGAGAACAGGATATTCATATGAAAAGAATAGGAAGTAGGAAAATAAGGAGAAGAGGTGAGGTTATAGTTTATTCCATCCTTCCTAACTATCTTCATCTGTGGATTGAGACGATGGATCAACTCTATGAAACTAATGTGGAAAAGTAGGGCATTTGCAGTCTAGGTACTCAGATTCACCCAAACATTTCCATCTGTGTAGAAATATGGGAAACTTTTAGTGGTTTTTCAAATCCACATGTCCATATTAGGGTAGTGTAGTTTTATAAGCCATCATGGGAATTCAATCCTAGTGAGAGCCAACTAGGATGGAGGTTTCTCTGTTTTGTGGTCATGGTAGTAGGGATGGGTCTTATTATGGGAAGAGTTAGTTCAAGGAAGATTTATAGGCTATTGGTCACCCTCAGGCTCAAGTAGAGACAAGGAATCTTCATGCTCTAGATCAGGAACTAGCAGAGTCTGATGCAGGACCTACGAAAGTTTGAGGCATTGTTCTTATTGCATCATCTATTTCTTTTGTTTTGTTTGATACTAGGACCTATTCTTATTTTATTTCTTCCAATATTGTGGATGTGTTGAAATTATCAACTAAGTTTATTCCATATGCAATGGAGCTTGTGATTCCACTTTGTAAAAAGAAAGAGAAGGGTTTCAGGTACCTATATTTTTCACTCACCATGTCATGGATTGAGTTGGAATGATATTTTATAGTTTTGAAGATGGACCTATTTGATGTGATCCTCTATATGGATTAGATGGTGAATTTCTAGGAACACATCGATTGTAATCGACGACGAGTGATTTTTTTGGAACCTTATGGGAGTACCCAGGTTTCTCAAGGAGAATGGGATCCTCGATTAGGATATGCTGGACCTCCACTTCTAGAGTGGAGGAATATTTTTTTTCATATTTTTTTACCTAAGTTAGAGGATGATGGTAGTATTCCTTAGGGTGTATTACCTCCTGTGGTAGATGAGTTCCCAATGGTGTTTCCATAGGATTTTTTAGGGTTTCCTCTAGAATGGGATGTAGATTTTACCATTAATTTGGAATCGGGAACACAACTGATATCTCTTCCCTTGTATCGTATGACCCCCACTAATTTGAGGGAATTAATGGCACTACTAGACAATTTAGAATCCAAAGGATTCATTTTCCTGAGCATCTCACCTCGGGATACTACAATATTATTTGTGAATAATGCCAATGGATCTATCTGGTTATGTATTGATTACCAAAAGCTGAATAAGGTGATGATAAATAAAAAATATCCATTTCCCCATATCAATTTCCTCTTTGATCATCTCAAGGTAGAGAGGTTGTTCTCTAATATTGAATTGCTTTTCGGGTATCCCAGGTTAGAGTCAGATAGGAAGATGTTCCAAAAATAGCCTTTCGAAGAAGATAAAACAACTTTGAGTAGTTGGTCATGCCTTTTAAATTGACGAATGCTCCAGTGGTGTTTATGGAACTCATTAACTGGGTGTTCCATTAGTATATCCATTCCTTCATTTTAGTATTTGTGGATGGAATCCTAGTTTATTATGGAATCGAGGAGGATCATGAACAAAATTTGAGGATCATGCAGGCCTCTCTTTGAGATCATCACCTCTATGAGAAGTTTTCTAAGTGCACATTATATATTAGAGAGGTGAAGTTTTTGGGTCATGTTATCTATTAGCATGGAGTTTCATTAGACCCTAAGAAGATTAGTGTTGTGAAGTCAAGGAATAATTCGAGGAATGTTTTTGAGATTAATAGATTTTTGGGACTAGTAGTGTATTACTAGTGATTTTTTTCCAAATTTATATTAGCTTACCTCACCCATGTTGGTGCTTACCCAAAAAGGGATAATGTTTGAGTGGATCCCAGTGTGTCAGGTTTACTTTGTGGAGCTTGATAAGTGGTTGTCCACAACCCATGTTATGATATTTATGGAATCTATAAAGGGATATGTGGTCTATTGTGATGCCTCAAGTATGGGTCATGGGTGTGTGCTGATGCAGGATAACCATGTTGTGGCATATGGATCTCACCAACTCTGACAACATGAAAAAATTACCCAACCTATGACCTAGAAAATATGTAGTGATGAATTCCTTAAATATGTGACATTATTATCTTTTTTGGGGAGAAGTTTTTGGTTTATTCAGATTAGAAGAGTTTTGCCTACATTTTCTCTCAGAAGGATGTAAATTTTAGGTAGCATCATTGGATTGAGTATCTTTAGGGGTTTGATTTTGATATCATGTACACCCAAGGTAGGAGTAATGTGGTTTTAGATACCTTGAGTAGAAATGTTCTAGTGCAAGCATTGAAGGAGTCTAATGATGAGTGGAACTTGTTGGGTCTTTTTTCTAGATGAATTTTTAACGAAGGAGAATAATGGAGCTGGGTTTTTGGTTAATGTTTAGCTGACACCTTCCCTTATGTAATTGATCCATCAAGAGCAGCCAAGTGATGAGATGTACTAGAATTCAATTCAAATTCCTAAATAGTGGAGAGATTCCTTGTGAATGGTTACTATCTCATGAGAGATATTTGTGATTTAGGGGTCTCTTTGTGATTTTATTATCATTGTGGAAGGTGGTGATGTAGGATAGCCACCAGTATTATTGGGTAGTTCATCCCAGGTCCACCAATATGTTTTATGATTTGTGTACTCAGTTATTTTGGTTGAGAATGAGATAATATATAGATGAATTTGTATCTCGATGTTATACATGTCAGTAGGTTAAAGAAGATCACCAGAGACCCTCTAGTTTTATTCACTCTTACCCATTTCTACATGGAAGTGGGATGAGTTTTCTATGGACTTCATCATTGGATTTCCACGTACAACCCAAATACATAATTCCATTTTGGGAGTTATTGACCATTTAACCAAATCATACCATTTTATTCTGATCAAGGATTCATCTAAAGTGGATGAGTTGGGTTTATTATATTTTCAGGAGATAGTAGGGCTTCATGGTGTTCTATTGGCTATCATTTTAGACAGGGACCCCCATTTTACCTAATGGTTTTGGTAAGTAATTCATAAGGAAATGGGATCATAGATCATGATGTGTATGATATACCATCCTCAAATGGATAGTTAGATGGAGCATGTGAACCATATATTGGAAGACGTTCTCTAGGCATGTATGTAGGATTTTTTAGGCTCATGGGATAACTATTTAGTGTTATTTAAATTTTCCTATAATAAAATTTACCAATCCTTGATAAAAACAGAACCATTTGAGGCCCTTTATGATTAACCATGTTGGTATCTAATATGTTGGGCTGAGGTGAGTGAGACCTTGTTGTTGGGGATGAGTCTCATGCATGATAAGTTTGATAAATTCTATTTTATCAAGCAATGGTTGTTAAAAATGCAGAGCCACCACAAGTATTATGCTAATAAGATGAATTGAGCCTTATAATTCTCAATGGGTGACTGGGTTTTTCTAAAAGTTTCACCTCATTTGGGTCACTTTTGTCTTGGTAAGAAAGGGAAACTAATGTTAAGGTTTCTCATATCCTTTGAGATTACTGATCATATTGGTAAGGTGGAATACCATTTATCTTTTACTTCTTGGTTGACATCAATTCATGATGTAGTCCAAGTTTCTCATCAAAAAAAGTATAATCCGAATTCGTCTCATGTGTTGGATTTGGAAGAGTTGGAGTTGGAACCTGATTTGGCTATGTTTGAGTGGCCAATAAAGATTTTGGATTTCTAAGATAAATGTATTTGGGGGAATTCCTTACCATTGGTATGAGTCCTTTGGAATCATGGGAATGATGAGCATAAGACTTGTTAGAAAACATCTTGGGTTGAGGAGGAGTACCTATTTTTATTCTATGATCAGACTCTAGGATGACTTTTTGAGGGAAGAATGTTTTCATGGTGGGGAGAATTGTCACATACATGATTTTATTTTGATGTATTAATTTGTTTATTTTTGGTCTTGTATTTTTACCTTGGTTTTCATGGGAGTTTTTTGAGAAAAATGGAGTTTTGGACCCGACAACAGGTGGGTAACAGGTGGGACATGATTAGGGGAGACTGTGAACCGACCCAGGGAAAACCATGCACCTGTGATAGTGGAATTATCTAGGCCACACAACTTGGTTCACGGGCATGTGACCTCCCCTATAAAACTGTGCATATAGATTCCCCTTGGATATAGCAGACTAAATGATTGCCGCATGGTTTGGAAAACTGTGTGGGCTAACTATGCAACCTTTCTAGGTCATTAAAAACAAGAAATTTACCTTTATTATCTTCCCTGATTTAACCCTACTTCCACCCATTTCTCTCCCACTCTAGATTTATAGCCTTAGGAAACTACACATATCCTAATTTTTCCCTTACACCTACAAATTTTTGGTGGTTTTCTTGTGGATCTTTAATAAATCATCAAGTAAGTCCCTTCTTTTTTGATTTATTCCACTTTATTTACTTCTTATTACTTCCTATTTGTGTTCTTCATTCTCCAGTAGATTAGTTGACCTATTAAGAGTCAAAATTTGAGTTATTGGGTTTAATATTGATTTTTTGTTTGATATTTTCTTTATATGCCCTATTGTGGTGTAGTTGTGGATTTCCATCGGAATCTAGAAGTTTCTAAGCTCGAGGAAGGTGGTTCCATTATTTATCATTATTAAATGATTTTTCTATACTTTCATTGCTTCTTAAACGTGTTCTTTGAATTATATGTTTGGTGAGAAATGTGTTTTCAAAAGGTTTTAAGATGCGTATGCAGTGAAATAAAGGTTTTCAAATGGAAATGGTTGGATTTCTTGTGTGTTCTTCTTTTTGTCCTTCCAAATAAGATTTTTGAATTGTGAAAGAGTTGTGAAGCATGTTTAAAAATGGATTTGGTGTGCATATGAACTATATATGGGGGTTTCATATGATAAATGGTGGTTTATTATGTTTATTAATTATTATTTATTTGTAAATGTTAAAGAGGGAATCTATGTGACATGTGAAATGGAAATTGACCACAAAGGGATCTTGGGTATCTATGTGGGTGGAATAGGACTAGTAATCTAGTTGGATCGGTGGGGTTGAGGCACAATTTATTCTATCAGGATTGATGCTACAACACTAACTAAACTATGTTAATGATTTTAAACCACTATAACTTTGGATAGGTTTCACTATAGTGGCTCTTTCATGAGGATGTTGTGGGTTATGGTTTCTATACCATGTTTCACTGAGATATGAGGTTCTTGGGGTCCCATGAGTGCTAGTACCTATAAGTATTTTTCATGATGGGTTGATATCTTGTGATGTAGTTCTTACCATTGACATAAGGTGGTACTTATTCTTATGTTGATTTGAAAAGAATGATTCTTTGAAAATATTTTCCTTAATTTTTTTATTAAAAGTGTTTCAAAATTCTTTCTTAAAACTAGCATGGTGATTTGTTTTCCAATGGTATGGAGTGGGATCATTATTTTGGGGTGGCATCCTACTGGGATTTCACTCAAACCCTACATAAACCCTTGGGTGTATTTAGACTTTGTTATGTTTGAATCAGGTAAAGGAAAGATATTCCGTACTAGTGATGGTGGATCTGGTTGATAGTATTCCTATCTTGTAGGTTTATATAGAAGTGGATTGAGGGTGATGGCCCTATTGTTGCAAAGAGGTTTTGGGTTTTTCTTTTGTTAGTTCCCCTCCTGTTTTGGTATTTTGGTTTTTGGTCAAAGTTATAAAATGTTTAACTTGAATTTTTGTATCTATTTTGGTTATTGATATTGATCTTGGTTTGATGTTTTATTATTGAGAATTATTTATTCTTGTTTATAATGGGTGAGATCATTCCCAAAAGTGTATTGTTGATACCTAGGTACTAGTTCCTAGCCCATGGAGATCAAGAACTCCCTTTAGGTCATGCCACTAATCGGGTCAGGTGCTGGGTTATATGGAACCCTAAATTTGTTCGTGACAATATATGGTTTCAATATCATCAATTGTTTTTATGTTTAAGTTGTATTTTAGACCTTATCTTTTGGTTTAACTTCTTAGTTAACCTATTTTAACCTTAGTTGTGGTAATTGATTTTTCACTATTAAGGGGTTATAAGTTTACTTATATGAAAAAATTGGATCATAAATGGATAAGGGATGAAATTTTAGACTATATATTATATCCATTATCCGATTTCAAGATTTTAATGATTTATAAATAATTTAATAAAATATTATTTTCATAAAATATAATTGTTGTCATTTTGAAATTATTCATTTAATATGACTTCAAATACATAAATAAATTTTTTTAATTTTAATATAAACATTTAAAACTTCCATAACATGTCATATTGATCTATAAAATTTATGGGACACATTAATTCATTCAAATGATATCAAATTTAATATTTTTAGAATCATTTATTTTATTTTTATATTAATTGAATAAATACTGTGTCGGTGTTGCATAAGCATTTAAGGTAATTATTTAATCACTAATTTTTTTAATAAATTACCATGATAATTTTTTTATTTTTAAAATAGATACTTATAACCTAAAATATCCATTATTTATCCTTATTTCAAAAATTTAAAGATATTAAACTAAGAGAATAACATTTTTGAGTTTTCATTAAATAAAATAATTTAAAGGTTTGAATCACAGCCAAATGGAAAAAATATCATATATTAGAATATAGTAGGATTATGGAAGAAATAAGATCATAAAAAGAAATTAAGAAAAGATTTAGTGTCATTTTATAGTCCTTATCATATTATTTTTAACCTAAATTACCCCATTTACCTTTATCATGGTGACAACTTTTTACTATGATTACTATACATAATGACCAAAAAGAAAAGGAGAATATTTAAAAAAAAATTTACCTTATGATTCCAAATATTAAATACATTTTTCAAGATTCTATTTCTATAAATGTGAGTAGTTAATTTAAAATCAAAATGAAAAATGCAATGAAAAACGCAATGTCATAAAATGCCTTTTTATGTATAAAAATGCTTCTATACAATATTAAATCATAAAATTAAATAAAATACAATTAATTTAATTAATACTAATATAAGAGAAATAATTTTAGTTTTAAATCATTTAAAAAAAATTTAACTTAGTAAATTCTTGAAATAAAAATACATTTTTCAAAAAAATTTGTATTTTCACTATTCACTGAAAAATCAATCATTTTAGAAAAATTAAAAAATTGGACCCTAAAATAATTTTGATATGATGATTTAAAAAATGATATTATTTTTATAAAATAAAATATATAAATTTTCTACAAATTAATTATAATATTCTCTCACAAAAATAAATAAAAATCATTTTTGAAGAAAATATAATTTTAAAGCATATAATAACTTCACTAAAATTGAGTATATATTTCCTAAGAATTAATAAATGAATTTTTATTGAGTAGGTCCTTTATATATATATATATTTAATAATTCAGTTAATACTATGCATACCCATCAATTCAATGGCTAAGTGATAACTATTTCATTAAATAAAAATATTTTAACAGTATATCACGATTCTCTTAAACTTGGTGTTACGTATCCTGTATGCTACCAAACATAGTATTATTTTAAAATATCATGACATTAAAATTTTTTATGGACTAATGATTTTTAATCACACCCAACCTAAGTTCCTTGATACTCAAGTAGGATTCATGGATTCAAGTACATGTAATGGAAAATTCCCTTCATTGGACATGCGATAAGGTGGTGCCGGTAAGGAATTAGGATATGAGAACAAGTAGGGATATAGGAACTGATTTTAATGTAGTCCCATTTATTTTTATTATTTTTTGATATCCTATACATGATGGTCCTATGAGTGAGCTTACCTTTTATGTATTTTGTGTGACATAACAATACATGTTATTTTTTTATCACATGGGAATTTATATTTACATACTGATGGCATATAATTGTGATACTCACATTATCTACATCTACATTGTGATTAGTGTTGAATATATTGTTTTAATTATGATTTATGGACATATATAAAAAATAGGGTATAAAATACACACTTTATACATAGAACCTCACTGCTAGTCAGTAGCCTTTGGCACATGGGTAGACACACTTAAGGTATATGTATCCTAGTGCGGTCATAGTGGAGGTGAATCAGATCAGTGATACTACATGAGCTATATAAAATAAATGAATAATAAAAAAAAATTTCTCTTACATTTATATGGTAAATGTTAAAGAATTAATGTTTTGGTCACATAAGTCAATGCTCAATAGAGGAATTTACCAAAAATGATACTACAAAAGATATACCCATAATAAAGAGTGATCATAAACAAACATATAGTGAATTTTAAGAAGTAAATATAATAATGAATACCAATAAGTCTAATAAGAACATGTTAATGGACTTATTCAAGCTATTCCATGTTCAGGTGTGAATACCAATCAATTCTAGAGACAATGGAGGTCAAAGATAATATGTCGTGTTAATTTATAAAAACTTTCCCCTCATTCCATGGTTAGAACCAATAATGTTATTTTAGCTATTTTACTTATAAAGGATATTTAAAACCTTAAATGAATTCAATATGCAATTAGATTTTGTTTGTTTTCTCAAGTTGATTACAACATTACCCTTTTATGGGTCATCTAGAGATCTTAAAATGGATTATCTAAAAGAATATTTTTGATATAAATATATTATTATTGTTTTCTAGTGATATTTATGATACAGGTGGTTAGTGAGGATCTCTCAGCGGGTCCCATTTGTTGGAGAATTTTTATTAAAATCCCTTAGGTTTAATTTTGTAGTATCATATAAAATTTTAACTATTTGATTACCATATTCTCTATTATAGGTAGGTATTTTGAATAGATAATGGATATTAATAAGAGGGTGTTTTCTTCTAGTATCCTCTTATGACCATGACATATGTGTGACCTATGGATGATGTGTGGATATTATGTCATTTTGTTGACTATATTTTTTCTCTGAGAGAATTAATTTTTAGAGTTATTTCTATGAGAGATGATGATGATGATTATAAATGGGTTGATTTTTGATTCACTAGTTGGTTTCTTATTATTACAGGATGTATTGGTGGGTAGTCCATAATTAATGACCAAGATTAATTGGGTATAAATTTGGTTCATTAAAACACAAAAATAAAAATATAATGTTTATTTTTCAACTTCATAACAAAAAAAATGAAACAAAATCCATCTATACAGAATTCCAAAACTAAGAATTATAAAATGATTTCAATAATGATCCAAAAATCATAACATTAGAATTAAGGATTATATAATATATCTTGTAATATTATAATTAATTGATATAATTTTCATAAAATAGTTTTTAAAAGGAAACTCAAAATACATAAGAAAAAACAATCCAAATTCACCAATATGAATGTATATAAATGTAATGAAATCATAAAAAAATATACATCATTCTATGAATAGAGTAGAATCAAAATAGATTTACATAATCAAAATAGAATATATTTTATCTAAAAAATAAAAATAATCATTTAAAAACAATAACAATAGATTAAAAAAGTTTCAAATCATTCTTAACAGGGAATAAACAATTCAGTATTAATAAAATCATGAAACATTTATAAATAATCTCCAATTTATAATAGAAAGTTCTACAGTTTCAAGGTTGATAAAATAATAAATTTAATGTAGTAAAGTAGACATCAGAATTTACACACTTCAATCAGTTAAACAACATTCATGGGGAAAGATCACAACAGATTTCACTATGAAATAATATAGAGAGTACAAGAAATTAAAAAACATGGACATACACATCTTTATATAGATAAATACAATGAATTAAAAAAACAATGAATTCACTATGAATGAAGGCTGATTTCCAAGATTCGATCATGCCTTCAAAGATGTTGAGACATCCAAGCTCTGATATAGATCATCATGGTCAAGTCCCCATCCAGATTCATAATTTCCTAGAAGGTCCACCACCACTATCAATGTTTATGAATTATTATATTGTTATATGTTTTTTACTCTCTAGGTTCACATCTAGGTTCATCTTACTGTTAAATAATTATCACATAGGCATAACAATCTCTAGAAGCCACCATCATATTTGTAAGATAATCTCAGAAAAATATGAGCTTGATGTGTGTTATAAGAACTATCCAAGAACAATAAAAAATAGATTCAGTCCACAAAAATTTCTCCCTCTCCATTCATATTAAATGAATTGATAAGGAGATCATCGAGACCCTCTCCTCTTCACTCAATCATGGTCAAATGCGATCTTTAAAGGAGGGAGTTATCTCTAACTGAATCCTTGAGGTCACTTGAATAAATTTCACCTATATATCCAAAGTAGGCTACCTAAAAAATAAGGTGATCCCATTTTTAATTATGGAATTTAATAAGTAGTTATTTTATGATACAAACACCACTAGAAAAGGACACATGGAACAAGCCAACTGGAAAGTTGGAGTTAGATGCCGAACCACCCAAATTTTATTATAGAGAAAAAAATTTAGAGGCACAAAAAACCCATAGGATCATAGCCCCATCAATGAATAATATTATTCCTAACAAGATACAAATATTAACAAGGGAATTTTTTTTCCATGTAGGTAGGCTATGAAAGGATCACACATAAAATGACCCACATATAAATCGAAAATTTAATTCAAAAAAATATTTTAAAATAGACCATGCTAAATATATGAAAATTAAAATGAATATTAGATGTAAATAATTAATAATTAAAGATAATTAATAATTAATAATTTTCCACCATAAAAATTAAAATACATGAACATATTTTAATATGAAACAATACCACATAATATCCACCTTGAAAATTAAATCCCTTAACATCATGATGATTTTGCATCACCTAAGATCATTAATCTAGGAATCCTAACCTAAATAAGAACCTAATAAAAAAGATATGACCTAAATTAATCATGTATATTATGTATTTGGTTATATATTATTATATGATAAGGGGATATCATTAAGAATGGTTTTTATTATACCACATATTCAATTCATATTGTATGATTGGATATATTGTAAGGATTGGTATATGATACCATGAAACTATATATGAACAATATGGCAGCCAAATATTAAGCATTAACATTCAAATGATCTTCTACATTGATAATTATTAAGTAAGTTATTTCATAAGATGAAATTCATGGGGGTTGTATTCATATGATGAACGATTAAATTGACGAGGCATTACTCAAGAATTTGTAACACATGAGTAAACTCCTATTCACTCAAGGATTTTCCACGAGGGAGATTTATAAAGAGGAAATAACCATTTGATTAGGAGGTGTGTGACTCTTGTATATATATAGATGAAACTACCTCATCTCAGAGCTCTCTTATTCTTCAATCTTTACCTAGAAAAATGTTAGCATGCCATGGTGAGAAGAAGAATCTTGTCTGAATATTGGGTGATTATATATTCATGTGGATAATTATAGAGGAGTGATATTCTTTGGCTTCTTGTACTATGATCATCATCAATCTCATGAGAAGAATATAATTATGATGACCATATCTAGTTTGATGTATATATGTTTTTTTATTTATATTATGCATGATTTCATTTATCTACCATGTTTGATCTTGGATTTGGGTTTTTATTTTTATTCCACTATGTTTAACAAGTGTGGTTATATTTTTTGAAACCAAAAAAATGGCATCATATTTTTAATATGACCTTTGATTAATAAAATCATGATGAAAATAAAGTTATTGGAGCCGTATTATTTGATGTGTTCTCTTTTGTTAAATATAAATGAATGTTTTTTTTCTGTTGATTGTAGTTGTGGATTATTATATGGGATACCATATTGAGGTAATGAGAATATGACATTTTTATACTGATCATAGTACATAAAATCGAAATATCATATTAGATGATAATGTTGTGTTGTGTGTTCAAAACAGAGTATCAAATAATCTTAACGATATCAATGTGAATTATAAAATATGATATGATTCATAAAGTTAAGTGATATGTTATGTAAGGGTTACATTGTTGTTTAATTTTTTTCCCTTTTAATAGTTTTTACACTTACATATGAGTCACCCCATATGTAATGGTCTTTTCCTTTTTGAAAAAAGGAACATCCTTATGTTTACTACTAATCAAATTTGATGATAGAATTATCAATCATAAAGTACAAATAATGGCTCTTAAAATTTTCAAGCATCAAAACCTATTAATCATAACTTATTATTCCACCTAAATCATTAAATATGATTAGTATATAATTTATTTCTTTTAATTCAATTATTAATTGAATTGTAAAATCTATAAATTTTGTCTAAATTATAAAAAAATTAATTTAAGGATATTTATAATTTATTAAAGTGTTTATCATGTATTTAATTATGATTTATTTATAATTAATTAATTAAATGTTTATGAAATATTTATTAATAAATATTATATAATATTAATTGTTAATATTAAAATACCTTTTAAATTATGTGGAATGATTTATAATCTTTAAATAGAATGTTTATGTAAAAACTACAAGGTTAATTTACAAATTAATGAAAAATTACAAAAATAAGGAAAAAACATAGAAGAGTTTATATTTAATTATAAACTATTCATAATTAATTAATTTTAATTATTAAAATTATAGCCTTATCTTTGAGAAATTATTTAAACCACATCAAAATAATAACGGATGATTTATTTGATCAAGATGTAGATAATATTAAATAAGTGATATTTAGATAATATTAGGAAATGTGCATACAATGTGTATATTCAATAATATGGAATTTATATAATGAATAACTAAATTATAAAGTGTTTATAGCAATATTTTATTTATAAGTTATCCATAAATGTTTATGTCATGTTTAAATATCTGAATTATTCATTTATCTTAAAGTTATTTCCTTATTTATGATTCCTGAATATAATATTTATTTTATGAACATTTATCCTTTTTTTATGTTGTTAAACTGCTTATAGTGATTATAATACATGCATCTATGGAGTTAAATGCTAAGTATGATACTAGATTTAGTTTTCTTATACCTTTAATTTAGTTTTTTTGAGTTATGAACTTCAATTAAGTAGTTAATTTTGATTTTGACATATTTAGTGTTAGAGTTATGATGTAATTAAGATCTCACTTGAGTAATGTATCCCTGGATAGAGTGAATTTGGGTCAGAATTCCCACTAGTCTAGAGGCTTATGCCTTATTCTAGAAAGTCAGGGAGTGACTATCTATGAAACCAGTATTACTTATATGTTGATTTTTTATTTATATAATTATAATCATTTATATGAAAGTGTTTCAAGTACCTTATACATATAATGAATTTGAATATTCATAAATATGGTTGGATTTAAATTTGTGTTAGTAATAAAATTTGTATGTAGTGTAAATAGTTTCACATCAATATGGATTGAACATTTTTATTTGGTATAGGGAATAATATTCCAAAATAAATTGTTAGAAGAATGTATAAATGTAATGGGAATAACATAAGATAAGATAGAGAGATTAAACTCATACAAAATAATAAGTGTTATATTCCTTCCAAAGTTTCACTTAACATGCCCTCAATTATCCACCCAGGTAGGTTCATGCTAAAGCAAGGTTCACCTAGATTATATTGTGTGAATCTAGAAATTAATGAGGTAACCCGAAGAGTTAGGTTCCCCATTTCTATAATTTTATTTGGGTTACACTTATATGGGAAACCCTAAATATTTAGATACTAGTGGAATAGATTTGGGTATGACCATATGATATATTAGATAAAGTGTTATCTGGTCAACTTTCTAAGAATTATATTTGACATGATTGAGATAATTCCATACCTAAATATCCAACCAGTTTGGTCCACACCAAAGCGATGTCATTTTATTAGTGAAATATAGATCTTGGACCACTAATGGAAATGGTGAGTTCAAAAGAGGCCATAATTTTAGTGGGACCACATTTAATAAATTTCCTTATTAAATATTTGTAAAACATGATACTCATATCTTAAAAGATTCTATTATAGATAATATTATCATTATCATCAAACCTAAATTTAAAATTAATCCTTTAAAATGAGATAGTTAATGTATGAAACTCCAAAGACTGGAAACATAAGAAAATTTCTTAAGTAAAAGAATATTCTATTTGTCATAGAAATAGATTCTTGAGTAACCAAGTGTTAAATTTATTCAAAAAATGAATCTACATACTTATGGAAGCATAAAATGGTTCACTTGAGGTTTAAAATGAATTATATACAATATTACCAATTTATTTTTTGTTCTAAACTTTTATATTAAATATAATTGAATACGTAAATGACTAGGTGATACTAGAGGTTTGGTGAAGTCTTAGTTTGATTAAGGAATTCATTTTATTGTCATCAGTGGAAATGTTTAAATATTGTGAATGAGTTCAAAAAATATTTACTATATTTTCTAAAAATGTTGAGAAAAGATGAACTAGGGAATATAATATATAGGTTTTTGTGCCACAATGAAAGTAAAACAGGGTAAAATTTAAAACCATAAGAAGAAAAGTTATTTGGAAAGTAAACAATTGTTTCTTTAAGTATCTAGTCAAGTTTATTGAAACCTAAAGGTAAAATTAAGAAGGAAGGAGTAATGATTCTATAGGATGATATTTGTTGAGATACCTGAATGGGTTTATGAAACTCCATGGAATATTCATGTTAGTTATCAATGTTATAAAGATATGTTTTTTTATTATTAAGGGTATGTAATAAAAAAAAGTATGTTTTATTAGTGTTATAAATATACAGAAGTTAAAAATAAATGTAATTATTGATAGAGATTTTAATTTTCATTCAAATGATAAAGTTAATAGTTTTTATATAAAAGGTTTGAATGTAAAGGAATTTATTAAGCTCATATAGATATAAGAAAATTATTTTTGTAGTTATATCATTTCTGTTATATGATAAGAGAAGTTGTCTATTAAAAAAAATTTATTATGAATAATATGAGATAATGAAATTAATACATATGGTTTATGATTCATTGGTTTATATAAAATGTTTTGAGAACAAGATAAGGATATTATTTTGATATAGGATAAAAGAGTTAATCTAGATGTTTATTAAAATATGAGGAATTTATATTCCACTATTGTCAGTGGAATATTTTAAATAATAATATTCTTTTCCATAAAATGATCCAAACACATAAAATACCATATATTATATAGAAATAGTGGTTTTATTGTTAAAATATTCCTACTAAAAGTAAATAAGTGTTATTTTATAACAAAAATATGTTTATGTGTCTTAACATGATCTTCCAAGAAGAATATAATGTATAATAAGCTAGTGAGAGTATGTTTGAACTTTTAAAATTTCAAATTTAAAAAATAAAATATTAAAATAGTCAAAAGTAAAAAGTTAATTTCACTTAATATCCCAAAGGATTTTAGGTTATTATGGTATAAATAAATGTAAAGAATAAAATTTAGTTACCATAACAATGTGAATATCATTTTATATGCTAAAATATCTTGGGTATGTTGGTAAAATATTAATTTGAATAGTTATATTATTTAAAAAATCATTGGAATTTTTATTATGGAAAGGATTCCATGAATAATGACGATTTAATTTGAAAGGGTTCTAAGTATACAAGAAAAATTAACATCAAAACATTTGATGTTATAGAGATAATTGGTTTAAATATGTTCAAGGAGTTGAACATTAAGAATATTATTCCAAAATCCAACCATTATAAAAATTTCTTTCTTTATAGATTTTACTGACTAAATATTTTAGTGGGAGTTTTTTTAGATGGTCATATATAGAAATTATAGGAATTTCATATATATGCAATGAGTTAACAAAACCATATAAAGTTAAACTAATATAATTATGATCTAGAATTATATCATACAAGATATGTTACAAAAGTGATTATGTATGATTTTGTTAATTATTCTTACAGGATTTTATGAATATAAAATGTATCATGTGGTAAAAATGGCAAACTCCATTTTATCATTATTTCGTGCTAGATATTTATATGTATATATTGATATACATTTCCTAAAGTGTAATGATAATAAACCTTTCAAAGTATGACATTGATTTATACCTAACTAATGTTCATTATGGAGTATTATAGGTTCTGATTAAATGATAATCTTTTCATTAGTATTATTATTTTATATAAATATAAAATATGCTCATGAAGCACAAAATAGATTTTTTTCACTCGATAACCCACCAAGTATACCTCATGGAGTTTCATATACTTTGTATTTGGTATATTAGGGGTTCATAAATCATATATGGAGTCCCCATTACCTAATCTTGGTGAGAAACCTAGCATGAGAATGTTAATAATCTGATATATTTCTTATAAAGGCCTTAAGTTTTAGCTAATTATGTGGTGGTTGGGTATTTTTTGTAATCCTGTCATCGGTTAGAGCTCATTTAAAACGGTATTTTTCCTCTCATATAACAAGTATAACATCTAGGCCCTCGATTGAGATAGACTTAATATGTGTGTAGTTATACCTAGACAGTATATATAATGTGATGTTATATTGAGGGAAATGTGACGTTATCATCTTTAAATGTGAATGTCATGTGATTTAACTTGATTCAAAGACTCATCTTTATCCTTGGTTTTGAAAATCACAATACACTTATTCTAGAATGTGATTTAACTTGATTTTTTTGTTTTAATTTTGTGTATTAAGTTTTTAAAATTTCAATACCTAAGTTATGATGGAATTAGTTATGAGATCACTTTTACAAAAAATTACATGGATTTTATAATGACATGAAGTTCATCAGAAGTTATAGAGTTTATTTCAATGTACATGTGATACATCTTCCAATAATGTTTCAACCATAACTATAGATCTCAGAATTAAAATTTTAGAGTTATTTATAACATCCACTATAAATTTTTTTGAGGAATCATGGAGTATAAGATATTTAACAAACTGAATACTCTACTATGCAATTTTTGTGCATTACGTCACTAAATTTTCTAAGATTACACTTGTAGTCTTTTCAGTACATGATAATACCCATTGTTTGATAGAGATTTATTTGTAAGGATATTATCATTTATTTCAATTACATTTTCTCATTTTCTAATCCCTTAAGTTTAATATGGTTTTAGTTTGTGGAACCTATTATTTTTAGGACCATGTAGATCGAAAAGATTTTAGGTCTAGGATGTTGTGCATTTTATGAACATGTTGTTCAATGAAGTCCAAGTTTTGACTTTCTACTAATCATTTGATCAAAGAGGTTAATGGGCTTGATATTTTTGATACATTTTGATAGGTTAATGTAATATAATTTCTAGTGTAAGCTTGGTTACCATAGTTCATGTTTCAAACCACCTACCACTTTAGTTTAAAATTAAAGGGCTCATTTACTGGGATTTTTGTGTGCTAATAATCACTACCACAAAACATGAAATATATACAATTAAACATTACTAGTACTATAAAAAAGAGATGATAATCCCCTATTTATGAGTTATTTTTTGGAAGTACTGATAAGAACCTCCTCGATCTTTTAAAAATAGCCCTAATTGCATTGATTTCATCCATTATGTTCAAGATCTCATGGAAGACTAGTGCTATTTCTACTCCCCCTCGACCTTCTCTCTAAATAATCAAACCTAAAATAAAAGTATTTTTTATCCTCCTCCTCTATCATTGCTTTCCTATTTGGGTTCAAAAGTATGTGATAGTTAAGAGTCATATTTACTCAGTGGTCTCATGGTTCCATGTTCATGAGCTCTTTTTATGAAGTCCCCACGACCGTTCATCCTCCTATGATAGTTCCTTGTTTGTGGTTCTATGCAATCCTGATTTTACCCCACCGCGATTTTCATAGGTCATGCTCAGTTCATGATGTTGTGTTTTGTTTTTTTGTTTCCAACCCACTATATGACCATTAGTTTCCTCCCTGTCTTAGTGTCACCCCATTCTAGGATCTCACTATCACTACCCTGTACAAGTTCTCATCCACTTCTCCACTTCCTAGGCTTTATATGGTAGACTGTGGAAACTACCTTATAGTGGAGGATCATATACCCTATGGATTTCTTAAAGTTGGAATTTTTTTAAATATTTCATTTATTCTATATTAGAACACTTTTCACTAAAGTTCTTATTATTATGTACTAACACTCAAAGAATAAAGCATATATATTTTTTACTTTAAACATTTATTTTTTTCACTAAATATCAGCTCAAACATAGAATACATTCAAAAAAATTGAGGACATCTTTAATCAATTCAATTCCTTATTATTTATTTTCATACACATATCAAATATCTCATAATGTATCCAACATAGTGTGGGGTGGGTTTCCCTCACCAATCTACCCAAAAAACTACTATCTTCTTCTATCCTCTAAAATAACATTAACGTCTATTGTCAAAAAAATGAATGAAAAAACTATATTGTTTGCAATAATGGGTTAACATTAATTTTTTTAGATATTTAAATAAAAATTTGTAAGTGGACATTATATAGAATAAATGATGGTGAATAAATGAATATTTATTGATTAAATACATTATCTGATTAGTAAAAATATTAACGGTTATATAGTCAACTAATAATAAATTATCCCTTTAATAAGACATAGTTTAATGAATAGTAAATTTTTTAGGTATATTAAAATGAAAATAGATATTGGTCAACCTTGAAAGGAATTATATCCCTTTAATGGGTTGTATGAAAATATCATTATTTACTATATGATGTTTAGAAATTCATATACAAAAATAGACAACAAGAAAATAATAGGTGTGTACAGAGAAGTATAACTAGGAATAATATGTATTTAATTTAATATTTATAGGTTTGGTCTAAAAATTACAAAAAATTATAAATTAGAGTTCATGATATTTTAATATATATATAACCATCCCAGTTCTAACATAGTAATATAATAGTTTTATAATGATATAGAACATCTATGCATAGAAAAATTTAAATAAATTTGATGAAATATATATAAGGAATAAAATCATACAAAAATAAATGAACTAGATAATTGAAAAGAAATAAAAACTTAACTAGGATATATAGATCATTATTCATAAAAAAATGGCCAATTAAGTTTTGACTGTAAAATATACTTATGAAAATATCAACATTATAAATTTATAAAATGGTTGACTAATGTTTGAATGGAATGGAAAATTTTATATTCCTATAAATTTTATGGTTAATGAAAAAATAAATATAGTTGATATTAATACATGAATAATTAAGATGGCATATGTTAATGATAATGAAGTATATGAATATAAACCAAATCAATGAGTTCAATCATTGTATGAATTTATGGATTGTGTTAAAGAATTAGAGGTTACCACAAATATGAGTATATTTTTAGAACTTATATAGTAATTATAAATAAACATTTGGCCTTTCATTAAATTTCCATAGCGAACAATGGTAACATTTAATGATCATTACATTTAGTTGTTTTAGAAAACCTCAACAAAATTAAAAATTAATATTGATTTAATTAAGGATTTATTGGAGTCTTATTTCAAAATTTAAATTTTATTTATATAATTTTTTGATTTTAAATATTTTTTATGTACCATGTTATCATTTCATGTTAATTTTTTAATTACTCTATTGAAAATATAACTCCCTTTTAGTGGATTTTTTTTGAGAATATTCTATATCTAAAGGGATTTAAGAAACTTCGAGTGATTCTCATGTTTTTTGTTTTAAAGTTTTGTAAGTGTTTGATTAATGCATATTTATAATTTTCATGTATATATCTAAATTTTATGAGTTCCATGTATAGTGATTTCAAAAAATGTTACTTTTTAGCATAAAATATACTTAAATTTTTTATTAATTGATCCTTATTATGCAGTGAAATGTTTCGAAGAAAGAGTTGTATTTTATGGAACATTTATTTAAAGATTCATTAATATAGGGTGTCTTATCATTTTTTTTTGAGATTTTATTAATTTTTAATATCATTATCAATATTCTATTAAATAATTTTATGTCAATATGTTACAAAATATTATAATTTTTGGAACTATCTATTTTTAATTCACATTCCTTTAATTTTAAATCAAATAGAATATGCATGGTTTATATATAAAATATAATTATTTTTATCATAGAAGGATTCTAAGAAATATTATTATTATTTTGATCTATTGTGTATCATTATAAATGGTTTGAGTGTCATGCATAAAAATTTCTAATTTTAAAACACATTTATCTTAGACACATACAAGATTAAATGATAGTGGAAGAATTTTATAGATTTTATTATAATCACCCATAATCATACATGTGCTATGGATTTTATTAAGAATAAATATACATAAAAAGAGAGTAAATTGGAATCCAACTTCACTTATATCATCAATAATAGTTTCATCAATTGGTTCCATGAAATTATAATATCATTGACCCTGTGTCAAAATATAACAATTAAACAACCTTTTATGTTCTGAGGAAAGATATTTTTATACAAATTCAGAATTACAGGCCACAATTAAATGGAAAGAAGGAGCAATAATTTCCAAAGGAAGATTCCATCCAATAATAAATAATTTTTTCCAACATATTTATTATAGATGATTATATTAATATATCTCTATAAGTGACTAAATTGAGTAAGAAGTCCATTTTAATAACATTGTTAATAAGATATTTTATAATTATACATTAAATAATGATTTGAAATCCATTTATTTATGATATAAAGTGTATCAGAACATGGTAAATGAGAATAAATGAGAGAGGAAAAATTTATTCTTGATGTGGATACCAATCATTGGTAATATTTCATAACTAAAGGAAAAAGGATCAAGGGTTGGATGATAATTCCCAGTTGTCAAATATCCCATATGATTTCAATTTATCACTTATTTTTTTGGATATTTGAATTAATCATACAAGATATTTGTCTACTGACAAGTTAAAGTTACTTGAACTTTACCCCTCCTTTAAAGATCCACTCAGACTGTCAATTAAACTGCTCCTGGCCTAAAATATACCAACTGAATAAATTAATAAACATCAAATCATCCCAATTTTTGGATTCCCACCTATAAAGGTTCCAAAAAGGTCCAAGACTTATCAGCTTTTTGTCCCACACAACATTCAAATCGAGAAAATTTACTAAAAACCACATGTTTACCATAGGTTGTTTCTTTTCATGTAATCCTTGTGTAACCGATAACTTGTCAGTAATCATAACCAATAACATTAAAAAATTATGTTCCCCTTATTATAATTTTCTATAACTTTCTCCTTTGATTATTAATATACTATGTATATTTTTTTTACAAAATGAATATTTTATGAACTTAATAGGATGAATATGAATCCTAAATTAATTCACACTAATCAAATGACATAAGAGTGTGAATATGGAGTTAATGAGTTCATCAGGTGTTTAATAAAGCATATATAAAACCCTTATCAAACCATTTTTTCATGTTTACATTATCGTTATTAAGGAAAAAATTAGTCCGTAAGAGTTGGATGAACATTTTATTTGTCACCGAATTGATTAGAACTTAAATGTTGGACTAAACACTAGAAAAAATTGAACATTCACATAGATTGGAATGATACTGCGACTTATGGATCATTTGATATGAATACCAGTGTAAATGATGATAGAGATTGTATGGAATAAATGGAAGAGGAAATTGAATATGACCTTCATGATTGTAAAAAGTTGTTTGTGAAGTTAAATAGCTATGATAATAGACCATTTTATACTGGGTTTACTAAATACACAACATTTTTATTTGTATTGAAGTAATATAATTTAAAATATAGTAGTGGATGGAGCAACACTAGCTTTACATAACTACCTGGTCTATTTAATGATATTCCATTAGAAGAAAATGAACTTCCTTGTTGAAAATGTGATTCTAAATGAATTCTATGTTTAATGGGAATGATCTCTAAAAAATACATTCTTGCCTATATGAGTTTATATTGTTTCACAAGGACCATGAATCAATCCTAAAATTACCTAAGTGTGGTGCAAATAGATATAAGAAAGATGAATCAAGTCCTTAAAAATATGTATGGTAATTTCATATCATTCCATGTTTTTTATTACTATATAGATGTTAAGAAATTGTGAGACAATTGACATGGTATGCAGATATAAGAATTGAACAAGGAAAACTATGTTATCCATTAGATTATTCTTAGTGGAAGAAAATTGATTAAGAGTATCCTAAATTTAAAAATAATACAAGAAACATCTATATTGCGTTGTCTACAGATGGAATAAATCATTTTGGTATAAAAATTAGTACTCACAGAACATGGATAGTCATATTGGTAAATTATAAATTTGCACCATGGTTATGCATGAAGTGAAAATACATTATATTTTCTCTCATTATATCTGGACCAAAACAACATAAGGAATGATATTGATGTCTATTTGGATCCATTGACTGAACATCTGAAATTGATATGGGATACATGTGTTACAATGTATGATTCTCATATAATTGAATAATTAAAATTTAGGGCCATGTTTTATGGGACGATAAAAATATTTCTGGATTATGGAAAATTTTCAGGCTATAACATTAAAGGAATTTTGGGGTGTCCCATTTGTGAAGAACTAATACACTAAGTTTAGACAAAACATTCCTTGAAGACTGTGCTTTTAGGAAATTGGAAATTTTTACCTTAATGACATAAATACCGATCCTGGATAACATCATTTGATGGAAATACCAAATAAGTAATAACACCTTCTACACTAATGGGTGATCAAATCTTCGATAAAGTAAAAGATATTGAAACTATTTTCAAAAAACCATTTTCAAAAAACAATATGAAAGAAGGTTGAAAAAAGAGATTATTTTTTTGAATTACCATATTGGATTTTTTTGTATTCCTAACATTTTCTTTTTTTCATGAATGTTTAAGAAAATGTTTTTGATAGTGTTATTGACACATTACCAAATTGTATAGCCAAAAAAAATATGGCATCAATGATAGGCTGTACTTGATTTACATGGGGATAAGTGAAGAGTTGTCACTAGTGATTAGTAAAGGGAAGAATTTTCTTTCTCTAGTAACTTACAATCTATCCAAATAGGAAAAATTGAAAATTATAATTTTCTTTATTGTTATAAAAGTTCTAGAGGGTTATTCATAAAATATCAAGAATGGCTTGGAAATGAATAATTTGAATTTATAGAGAGTAAAATAACATGAATGTCATGTTTTGATGCAATATTTGATGCCCGTTGCTTTATGTTGTATTCTTCTTAACAATGTATGACACACATTAACCATATTAGACTTATTTTTCAAAGATATATGAATTAAAGTGATAAACCTGGCGAAGTTTCCAATCATGAATAAAGAGGTTACAGTCATGTTATGTGAATTATAGATGTTCTTTACACTATTATTCTTTACTATAATGGTCCATCTGATGGTTCACTTAGTTAGATAGGTTCAACTATGTGGTTTTTTACATTATAGACATAAGTACACATCGGAATGGTATATAAAGATTTTGAATGGTTATGTTAAGAATCAAAGTCAATCAGAAGTTTGTATTGTAGAACGATATATTATTGAAGAATATTTTGAATTATGTATTGATTACCTATCATATGTTTATATCATTGGTCCCCAAAGTCTTGTCATAGTGCATGTCTTATGGGTGAAGGGATTTCCAGAAGAGTTGTTGTTACAATTACCATCATAGAGTAGGACTGAGCACACCTTTACATTTGAAAAAATTGTAAAGATGATTATCTATACATTTAATCCCAAAGTGAAATTATTATAGATTTTGATCCATCAAGGGATGAATGATGGATATCAAGTACATATAATCAATAGTTTATTAGATGGTTCCAATATCATATTTATTAGGATTTATTTTAAAATACAAATTCATTTTCCAAATCAATTAAATGGATATCCAAGGGACAAAATGAAAATGTTATATCTTACACTATTTTTTAATCAATGGTTAGAAATTCTATATATAATAACATGATGTCTACAATACGATGAAAAAAATGCAGTGTTACACTTATTAAGGAAGTGATACACATATATGGTTTCAAGGATAGAAATCCAATTTATGTGAATATGTCAAATTTTGGCCTTATTAATCAAATATATGAGTTGGATTATACAACATTTTAAGTGCTGATTTTCCATTGAAAATGGGTTGAAAAAAAAGAGTGAAATAAAATTTAATGAAATGGGATTCGTGAAGGTAAATTTTCATGTGTAAGGGGAAAAGGATAATCCATTTATAATAGAATCACGATTAGTTCAAGTATTTTCTGTTTTAGATCCAGGAAACATGAATTGGTCAATTATCGTACTAGATACTAAAATAAATGTTGGGTCAGATAAAAATTAAATCGAGGATGAAACCTTCATTGGGAGATCACAATTAGTTCATAGAGGTCTCGATGTAGACAATGTTTTGTATGTTTTAGGGGACCAAAAATAGGGGTTTTGTATTCTAAATAGAATAACCAAATACCTTTAACATTTAAAAAAATAAAGAGAGTTAAATGAGCAGGTTAAAGTGTTTTTTAATATACTATGATTTTCCTCATAATATTATGTGTTATTTACTGTATTAATATAATATAAATTAAATGTTTCACTACTCATGTAGACAATTCCTTCTACACGTGATGATGTCACAAACATCAAGGAAGAATAGGTGGTTGATGTTGAAACTGTAGAATTGTTAGGGGATCAACAACATGTTGATGAAAAAAAATAAGAAAAACAAAAAATCCTAGAGTTGACTAAAATTATCAAGGCAAGAAGTAATGGTATAAAATTTTAGGTTGGATGGAATTAACATGGCCGAACTGTTGACCCCAAAAATTTGATGTTTATTAGTTATGTTGGGGTCACAATAAGGATGAATGTGATGATTGCTATAGATTTATGGAACCATGTATATCCTATAACGAAGGAAACCATTTGGTAATATATAAAAGTAATGTTACGATATACTTTTTCTATTTGAAAAATTAAATAATGATTAATTGATTTAATTTTCATTATTCATTGTAGAGTTCATTTATTTTAGATGATTTCCATAAGAAATATGTCCTAATGGCCATTGGGAAATCCCATAGAGACTTACATACTCTTCTTACCAAGTTTCGTCTTAGGGATGTTGAGGGGAAATTAAAGCCCCACCCACCAGTAACTTATGCACACATTATAATGTAGGAAACATAGAATTATTTCATCTATAATCAAGATAATAAATTATTTTAGGTGAATTGTGGTCGATAATATATTATTTGACATTATTTATTTTATCCAATTTGATTAAAATTTTTTAATTTATAAAACAATGAAGGATTTATGAAAATAAACAACATGCATCAAAACCAATTTACCCCTATCTAAAAATCACGGATGAGGTATGGTTCACTAGAGAATAAATTTGTATGTATTTTTAATCAACAATAATTTTTTTTGTGATATGAAACAAACTATATTCATTTTTTTATATTCAAATTGATGAATCCAAATCTGAAGAAACTTCAATTCCACATTATGTGTTATTGAAGGAGGCTCGCATAAATAAGGAGAGTAAACTAGTTGATGAAAACACATGAGAAGTATGAGAAACATGTGTAAGTATGAGATAATAATAATTCATTATGCTTTATAACAATAGAACATAAAAATATATATTTATGTTTATATTTTATTTATAATATTTAGAAACATGATTCAATAGTGATTGTACATGAAGAAAAACTACTTTCAGTAGATTTAAAGAGGCTGAAACAATATGGTCGTGTTAGAGGTGTAGGTTTTGAAGTGTATCATTGAACATATTTCAAGAATAAAAAACCCCAAGATTATACATATTAGATGATGAAAGGATTGAAGGTGAAAATCGATTATTTTCAAGATATTATTGTTCTATCTGGTTTGGTAGACCAATATATACGAAAGGAGCAAAGTGAACTAGTAGGGGAATAAAGATAAAAAAAAAAGAAAAACCAAATAACTCCACTAGTTTTAAGGTTAGTCATTCTTCTCAACTTCATACCTTACCATAGGTAATAATTTTTTTCATTAATCTTTCTCCTAAATATGAATAAAACTAATTCTGATGACTTTATATTACTACAATTCTATAGGGTAAAGTTGTATTTGATTTATATTTATCAAAACCCACACATCACCTTGTTGCGAGGGTATAATTTATAATATCTCTAGAGACATACTATACAACAATGAAATCCCAAAATATCACATGAGAGCAGGGATTGAAGCTGTTAAAGAGTTGAGCACTAAGTTTTCTATTCCACTTAATGATCCATATCTTACCATGGTCAATGATTCTATTGGAAATTTCATAGAATGGACATATAATCTTATCCAGATACATTAAGTATGTGCTTAACAATTTTTTTTGCAAATGAAAAACCTATAACATTGGATGAAAAAGGGTTTGTAGTGGGGTATATTATTACATACAGATAAAACCATAGGTAAATGGAAGGTTGGATCAATACAATCAAGTGAACCGATTATGAAAACAAAAGAAACTTTTGGGAGTACCTTATCCTCACAAGTTCTACTACATCATATATTAGTATTACCACTTCATATCAAAACCTCATTAAAAGATGGAGATATGTCATATGAAGAAGAAATATGAAGAAGAAATATTTGAAATTTTCATTACAAATGTGGTTAGTCTTGAAAGTATAAATGATATTCTCAAGTATGAATGGCTAATAGTCTTAGTTTTGAATACATACATAAGTTATATTTTCATAACAAATTTATCCAAAATAATTATATAATATGTTCATTAAAGTTAATAACTATTAATATTTTATACAATAATTTATATTAATAATATATAAAGGGAAAAACATTTAAAGTATGATTTGGATTCATTAAGCCCCATATCATTTATATAGATTAAATTTCTTTGGAGTTGAAAGAAATTGATAAGAAAAAAGGTGTGACAAATGTGGCATTTGAGAAAAAATAGTAGACAACATACACGTTTTCAATCCTACAATGTAGGGGTGAAACTATACAATATAATCATATAAAATATATTTTTATTTTTTTCATTACTTATTTGTTTTTTTAAGAATCACTTGATTCTGATTGTAATCAATTTAGAAACCCCAAATATTTTTTAAATCCAATGCATGGATTTACTTTAAACCAACCACACATGATGTGTATTGTGAATTTTTAATGCATTTTAATCAACATTTTATAGATAAAATTTGAATTATATATTTAAGTTTTCATTTTAACAAGAATTTTGATTTGATAGGGTGGTCTATAAATATCATCTAAATCATGGTATTAGGTCGGTGATTGAAAATATGAAGTCTATGGATTAATTCAAATAGAAACAGATTAAGGTACATATAGAAATATTTAACTATAAAAACACATTTCAAACATTTTACTTATTATGGATAATATTTATACAGTGTATAAAGTTAGATAATGATAACAATTATGGATATTATTTTTGGAAATTTATGAATGATATCATATACCATCAAAATTATAGTATCCTGGAATAGGTAATTTCTAAAGGTAACTAAAAGTTTATTAAAAATATTTCTTTATTGTATGTTTGTCTATATTTTCTTAGTACAAACAAGATTTCTAATAATCTATGTACTAAAAAAAGAAGTAAATTTTGTTTAGAGAAAAGTGGGAAATATACATGGTGTCAAAATGTTTTCTGACATCAAATTTAGGTGATTATATACTATTTTTTTGATCTAGTATGAGATATAATCTTAGCGATACAATTGGGATGTGAATCATTAATATCATAATGATTATATATTATTTTTAATCAGTTTATCATGGAGAAGTGTAATGGAGGAAATAGATTTGGTTAGAAATGATTGGGAAGAATATATGGTCTCATAATGTATACAACCATCATGAATATGTTACTTCATACTACTTATTTAGTTAATTTTCCCATCATTTTATCTAATTTTTAATTTAATTTCATGATCATTTTAATCTTATAATTATTTTTTTAAATTTTTACATTAGTTCAAAACACACGCCATATGATCAAAACCAATCAAACAAATTCATATTATTTTGATACATTATGAAAATGATCTATAAGCCAATTTTGATTTGTGGGAATCAACCACACATCAATCCAACACATGATGTGGTCGGTATGTCTCAAAGTGCGTGTTTTTAATAAAAAAGTTTCATTGTAGTTTAAAACACGTGTCACATAAGAAAAAAAAAGAAAATGAGTTAATATTGTTACAAAACTTTAGGAAAATGATCTATAATTTGTTTTTATGTGTTGGAATTTATTTCAAGTCAATACAACACACGATGTGGTTCAATATGACTTGAAGTATATGTTTTTAATATAAAACTATCCTTTTAGTTTAATAATCCCCACATAGAAAATATCAGGAAAATAAGTTTATATTGTTTTCAAAATTTAGGAAAACAATCCATAATTCTTTTGTGATGTATATGAACTGACCACACATCAATCTGACACATGATGTGACTGATATGACTCAAAGTGTGTGTTTTAAATAGAAATATTCCATTTTAGTTTAAAATGCGTGTCACGTCAACAAAACCAATAAAAAATGATTATATTAATTTAAGTTTTTTATAAAAAAATCCATAATTCATTTTTCAATTATCGGAATTGACTATATTATAATCCGACACATGATGTGGTTGATATACTTGAAGCACACATTTTTAATATAAAACTATCATTTTAGATTAAAACCCATCACATAGACAAAAATGAGAAAATTATTTTTTTAATATTTAAGGAAATGGTACATAATTCATTTTTTACCTCTAGTAATCATCCAGACATTAATATGAAACCTGGTGTGGTTAGTATGACTCAAAGCGTGCATTTTCAATACAAATACATTATTTAGTTTGAACACACATCTAAAAGATAAAACCATGAAAATAGCTCTAATTGTTTTTAAAATTTTTGAAAATTTTCCATAATTAATTTTTAACTTGTTTGAAATGACCTAAAATCAATCCAACACATGATGTAATTGATATGACTGAAACTACATGTTTTCAACAAAAAGGTTCCGTTTAGTTTAAAATTCATGTCACACCTCCAAAATCGAGAAAATGAGCTTGAATTATTTTCAAACTATACATCACATCAATCTTAAACATTATGTGGTCAATATGGATCAAAGTGCATGTTTTCAATATAGAAGTTCCATTTTAGTTTAAAACACTCATCAAATAGCCAACATTGAGAAAATGAGCTCTTATTATTTTCAAAATTTAGGAAAACGGTCCATAATTAATTTTAGGAGTTTAAAAAATGACCGCGCATTAATTCAATACCCAATGTGACCGATATGACTCAAAGTTCAGGTTTTCACTATAAAAGTGCCATTTTAGTTTAGAACACATGTCACATCACCAAAACTAAGTGAAAAAGATTATATTACTTTCAAACTTTAATAAAATTATCCATAATTCATTTTTCATGTGTAGGAATTTACCACACATCAATACAACACATTATGTGATCTATATGACTAAAATTAAACATTTTCAATACAAAAGTTTCAATTTAGCTTAAAACACACATCAAATAGCCAAAACTGAGAAAATGAGTTCAGATTATTTTAAAACTTTAGGAAAATGGTCCATAACTCATTTGTGATGTGTATAAATTGACCTCACATCAATATGACAACCTATGTTACCAATATGAATCAAAGTGTGTGTTTTGAATACAAAAGTTCCATTTTAGTTGAAAACACACATCAAAAATCCAAAAATAGAGGAAAAGAGTTCAGACTATTTTCAAAATTTTAGAAAAAGGCCCATAATTCATTTGTGATGTGTAAGAATCAACCAAACATCAATATGATACCCAATGTGATCAATATGACTCAAAATGCATGTTTTCAATATATAAGTTCCATTTTAGTTTAAATCACACATCAAATATCCAAAACTGAGCAACCAAGTTTTGATTGTTTTACGAAATTAGGACAAAGGTCCATAATTCATTTGCGATGTGTAAAAATTGACTACACATTATTCCAACACACAATGTGACTGATATAACTTGAATTTCATGTTTTTAATAAAGAAGTTCCATTTTAGTTTAAAACACATATAAAATAGCCAAAATCAAGAAAACGA
This sequence comes from Viscum album, assembly GCA_963277665.1. Taxonomy (NCBI): domain Eukaryota; kingdom Viridiplantae; phylum Streptophyta; class Magnoliopsida; order Santalales; family Viscaceae; genus Viscum; species Viscum album. The sequence continues at coordinate 267,027,027 of OY728142.1, read as the reverse complement.
GCTCATATTTTTTAATTTTTTTGGAAAGTTGTCTATAACTCATTTTTGATGTGTAATAATTGACTGAACATCAACTTGACACCTGATGTGACCAATATGACTCAAAGTTCATGTTTTCAATAGAATTGTTCCATTTTAGTTTGAAACACACATAAAATAGCCACAATGGATCAAATGATCTCATATTGTTTTCAAACATTAGAAAAATGGTCCATAATCCATTTGTGATGCTTAAAAATTGACCACCCATCAATACAACACCCTATGTGATTAATATTACTCAAAGTGTGTGTTTTTAATAGAAAGGTTCTATTATAGATTAAAACACACATTAAATTGACAAAACATAGAAAAAAATTATATTGTTTTAAAAAATTAGAGAATTGGTCAATAATTCATTTTGATAAGTACAAATTGACCGCACATTAATAAAACACATGATGTGACTGATATGACTGAAAGTGTGTGTTTTTAATTGAAAGGTGCCATTTTAGTTTAAAAAGCACGCCACATCACCAAAACCAACCAAAAGAGCTCATATTATTTTCACAATTTAGGAAAAAGATCCATAATTCATTTTTCATATATATGAATTGACTACACACCAATCCAACACGTGATGTGGTTGATATGAATTAAAGTATATGTTTTCAATATAAAACTGTTATTTTAGTTTAAAATCCATCACATAGCCAAAACCAAGAAAATGAGATCAGATTATTCTCAAACTTTTGGAAAATGGCCTATCATTCATTTGTGATGTGTATGAATCCACCTCACATCAACCTGACACCTGATGTGACCAATAAGACTCTAAGTGTGTGTTTTCAATAAAAAGCTTCCATTTTAGTTTAAAATTCATGTCACATCACCAAAATAGAGAAATTAATCTTGGATTATTTTCAAATATTAGTAAACTAATCCATAATTAATTTTTCATGTTTAAGAATTAACTGTATTCCAAACCAACACATGATCTGGTTGATATGACTCAAATTATGTGTTTTTAATATAAAAATGACATTTTAGTTTAAAACCCATCACATAGAAAAACTGAGAAAATGAGATTGGATTGTTTTCAAAATTTAGGAAAACAGTCAATAATTAATTTGTGACCTGTAGGAATTAAAGACACATAAATATGGAACTTGATGTGTTTAGTATGACTGAATTTGTGTGTTTTCAATACAAACATTTCATTTTAGTTTAAAACATGCATAAAATAGATTAAATCAAGAAAACAAGATTGGATAATTTTTAAACTTTAGTAAAATAGTCCATAATTCATTTTTGATGTGTACAAATCGACCGTACATAAATTTGACTTGTGATGTAACTAATATGACATAAAGTGATAATTTTTAATAGAAAGGTTCCATTTTAGTTTAAAACAATAATTAAATAACCAAAATTGAGAAAAAAAGCTTGAATTGTTTTCAAAATTAGGAAAATGACCCATAATTTAAATTTGATTTATACGAATTGAACCCACATCAATCCAACACCCGATGTGACCAATATGAATCAAATTTTATATTTTTAATAGAAAGGTTCCATTTTTGTTTAAAACACACATCAAATAGAAAAATCTAATCTAAAGATATTAGATTATTTTCTAATAATTTTTTCTTCTATTACTTAATTAATTTCCTTATCATTTTTTCTGATACTTATTTAGTTAATTTTTATAGATATAATTATAGAAGACAAATAATAAATGGTGTGACAATTGAAGACTTTTTCTAAAAAATAAAGTCCTCTTAAATTGGATCCCATCCATAATGAGGGGTTTTATCATTACATATGAGAGACAATTCAAAATGACCTTCCTTTGAGAACAACAAGAAATTATGTGATGTGTATGAATGAAGTATAACTCAATTCAAGAGTTTTCATGCCTGGTATGAATCAAAGTATATGTTTTTAGTTTAAAATTGACATTTTGTATTTAATTTATTTCTTTATAGTATTACTAACATAAGAATTCTTTTATTATATAGATGCATTTTTTTGATCGATATGGGGTGGTTTTTTCAGAAACTAATAGCATGACCCGGAGTCGAGGTCCAATGAAAAAGGAATATTGATGTTATTGATTGTCTGTGATAATTTGTCCCTACTCATGAAATTATGCAAACCAATGTTTGAAATTTTTATAATATAGTTTTATTTTATTTTATTCATGCTATATGTTTTATTTTATTTAAATTCTATATTTTCTATTGTATTTTTTGTATTTTATATTTTTACTACTATGGTGTGTTGTAATAATAACATCACACTGTAGTAGTATGCACATTTTTCAGTGCTATAAAAAGTGTTTATAAATTCCGCCTTTATCATCACTTTTAGTAGCACTAATAAAGGATCCCATTATCAAAACTTTTTCTAGCACTGATAGTGGTTTTCCTTTATCGACTCTATAAAGAGGTCCAATAAAGGATAACTTTATCAGTTTTTAAATAAGTGTCTATAAAGGTTAAATTTACCAGTGTTTTTATATCACATATAAGGGCCGGGGATTTTTAATTAGACTCCAGTTGTCAACACTTTTTTGTCATGAAAAAGGAATATTTTAGCACTGTTAAAGGCCTTATTTGTATTAGTGAATATCCTTTTATGTAGTTGGATTATTATCCAATAACAAATTTATTTTTTAAATTCCATTTTCTTACTTTTGATTACTTTATATTAAAAATTATTTTATTTAAATCATGATTATTAAATTACCACTACTTGATTATGTATATAAAAAATTTCTTGATTTATAATCTATTTAATTTCCAATGTATTTTATACTTTTATACTTTTATATAAATAAAATTTTCTAACTTCTTATCAAATTACTTAATAAGTGGGACCAAAATTGAGAGTCTTATTTTTTACTATAATTCACCCCCTCTTCTTATACTACTATACCTATTAGATTAAGAATGGTTTAATTAGTATGAATCACTTTTAATAGATGTTATTAATTTTCAATATTTTTAAGATATTACTTTACCTAGGGAGTATCATCAAATATATTACCATCATATTATTCAATAATTTTATGGATATTTTCTTTTTTATTGATTTATATTCTTTTAAGGAGATCAAGTTTTCAATTTTTGGTCATGAATTCTCTATTTCTATGAAATATTTAGTGGAATTGATTGAAATTTTTCTTAAAGGTGAGTCTATGGTCATTTCTCATAAACTTATGGATATTTCATGTACCTTCATAAAACATAAAGTTTAAGATAACCTTTTCATGGTTAAGAAATATGTTTATTAGATGAATGATCTTCACCTAGAAGACAGAATAGTTTTGCAATGGATTCAAGCATTCTGGATACTAAGGAAATGTGACAAGGATACCATAAATATTAAGGATTTTTATTTTCTGTAATTTATGTGTGGTATGCGGAGGTTCATCATGGTTAAATTTATATTGGACTATAACAAAGAGTTATGTTTTTATTTTGTAAAGTTAAATATTTTACCCTATAGAAGAATGTTGAATGAGTTTTTTTGTCAATATTTTAGAAAAGAAAAGTATAAATAACATTGTTATTGATAATTGGAATAAGAAGAACCATTTGAATTTAAAATTTATAGTTCACATAATGATTATCTATCTTCTGATAGAAAATAAATTTTCAGAAAGAGTAGAAGAAGTTTTTATTCTCGAGGAAAAAACTTTTGAGAAGAATAAATTCATGGAAAATAATAGGAAATAATCAAAAGGTAGAGTTTTGGTCATTTAACATGTCTAAAAAAATAGGTCAACAGATGAAGATATTGCAGCTTTATATTTGAATCATGAAGATTATTTACAAAATATGGCTAATGAATCGATTAAAAGTGTTTAGGAGAGGAAATAAATAATAAAACCATATTTTTGTGTTTCTTAATAATAGGCCATGTAATGTCCCATAATTTCTTGTGTATTATTTTTAAATATGATATGGAATTATTTGTAAACTAGACACTAAGACGACGTTCGATTCTGAGCCCTGATGTGCCTGGAAACAATTCATTGAAAAAATGATCAGTTTTTAATAAAGTACGCAAGCAGTTTTCATGAGAAAGTGGAATAACTTTTAAATAGGTGTATGAATAAACAATACGAGGTAACCATTGTGTTCATATTAGTGAGTTTATCCTAGGAAAGGTGTAACATCAGTTTTCATGGTTCAATTGTGAAAAATAGTTTTCAAACATAACAAGAATAAATATTTTTTAATAAAAATATTTTTAAAAAATATTTTTTTATTTGACACAACAGAGTTTATTTTAAATTTTACTTTTAAGTTGAGATCCAAGGTCAGGATCATAACCCTAGAATTCCCTAAAGGCTCTAGAGAGAACCTTGGAGAAATCTCTTGACGGATGATGATGAGATGATGGATCAAGATCGTTCTTGATGGATCGCCATCAACAACGAATCCTCGATAGAGAACAATACTTTCACAAGTATTGAATTGTAATTTTTAGTTCTTTATTTCCCCATTATTAGAATCAATGACAAATACAGATCATCCCATGAACAAGTTGACCCACAATTCGATCATCCTTACAGGATTGGTTTTGATTGTGGGTTTATTATTAGGGTTTGTTTATGGAGATTTGTTTTTGTTTTCTTGATCATTATTATGGAATGGATCAGGGATGGAATGAACAATGGACGAGGTTAGTTCCTTGGGTTTTTCATTTTGCTTTTCTCCCCCATCATTCTTCGTGTTATTCACATTCTTCATGAATTATGTAAGAATGATCATTTCACCCTTGATTCTTGGCACAAAAATATGAAATCGAAGATCCAACCTCATGACGACACAACAGAGGTGAGATAGAGAAGGCATGACATGGTTTGGTCAGGATGTTGGAACACAAAGGAGGATGGGGAGGAGGCTCTGGTCAGTCTAGGAGAGTGGCGGTGCGAGTCCAGGGGAGCATCCCAAATGACGGTGAGGTAGACGACAAGCTGCTGATGGGGCAACCAATGGAGGTAGAACACAACACGATGGGGGGTTGCATGGGTGCCTATGGTAGCGGTGAGGCGACGAGAAAGAAGAGAGTTCAGGGCACATGTGGACATGATGGGACAACTATGAGGGAAGTGGTACAACCACACATGGACCAAGGGGAAAGTGGTCGAGGCAGACTGTGTGTGGCAGAAAAACCGGGCCACATGCATGAGGGTCAGACTAAGAGAGCTAGGCCGTGCCTGGTGGCCTAGCGAGATAGCCCAGGTGGTCCAGATGTCTGGAAAAACCTAGACCCAGTAGAATGGGTTAGGTTGGGTCAACTAGATTAGGTCAGGTGGGTCAGCAGGTGGGCTGGGTTCGATGAGTCAGGTCAGACCAGGACTGGACCCGGGTCATATCATTTTACTGGAATGATTATAGCTTTCAAACAGAGCATCTATTTGACATTCTTTAAGTGGCATTGGGACCCTTGAAATGATATGGTACTTATGAGAATAATGGTTGGTTTTAAATTGGATATATTTATATTGACACAGTCTATTTACACAAGCAGTACATGGGGTCAAGGGGTACGGTGGGTGTGACTACTACTCACCGCGCACCCTCTCTTTTCTATGTAAATTGATTATCTCGTCCACCATATCTTGGATGAGTTTTTTTATGGTTCATTACCTTTATCATTTCACTAAATATTTGTTGGTATTGTTTCCTACTCATAGAACTATGATCCCTTCAGCAGGACTTCTAGGATAGAGTTATTGGAATCCCCACAGAGGTCCGGTGTAAGAGCCCTTATTCATCATTGTGACCTAGGTAGAATCTTCAGTATTGAAGTCACCAACTTCACTGGGAGTCGATCCTCTACTTAGTGGATTAATCAATACTGAGTTTTTGGCATCACCCCATGGCCTTGGATGTGATCCTCATCTGATGCATCATTTCTCTATTTAGATAATTCAACATATATTTATCTCATGACAGTTTCTGATGAATAGTACTTCTTGGACAAATGTCATCAGTGCTATCGAACTCATGAATTTTTTCTCTTAGATGTGTGCTTTGTGAAATCTTCGAACTGAATCCCTAGTGTTGGTATGAAGTGGTTATGACTTACCCTAGACTATGTGTTATGGTTTGAGCGTATCTAGATATTCTTGTTATATGTTATAGACATCTACTGCTGTTGAGATGACTATACTTTTCTTTTGTGTATTGTTTTGTGGATTTAGGATGTTCTACTAAGTATTGTTATATTCACCACTATATGGGATTTTCCATCACATGTCGTGTCTCGTGCAGATGAGAAACCTTTAAATGGAGTCCAGGGTAGACCAGGATTGGATGGAGCCTTGTGAGATCAGATGGGCCGAGGTATTCCTATGACATTAGATAGTATCCCCAGTTCCATGCCTTATGGTTGGATTAGGTAGGGTTTTATATGGATGAGTTTTAGGAACTTTTTTACAGATGTTCTTTTTGGTGGTATTATTTTATGGCTCGGTTTACTTTCTAGTACTTCCACTCTTGTACTCTGGTTGTGGGTTATAATGGTATGAATGCATTTGGTTCCTAGTGGATTTACTTTTAATCATTGTGGGTTTAGAGATGTGTGCGTGCATACAAGCACTAAGGCAATTCCTCCCATGTTTAGGATATGCCTACTCAGTGCTAGGCACTAGCCCCTGACATATTGAAGGTGGGTTTGAGGAGTCTCGGCAAGGGCCCCACTGGGACTGGTCATGAAAGAGTGGTATCAAAGATTGTCGGTTCTACTTCGGGACCGAGAATCTCTGATATTGGTTTGGGGAAACTGTGTTAAGTGTTTCAAGTTTGGTTTTCAGGCTAGAGACTCCATTGTTGGTGCGGTGGACGATATATCCATACAACAAGACTCTGATAACCTATTTTCAACTTGGTACATGAGAGGAATGGTTGTAAGGAAAACAATGGTACATGTATCATATAGAGATAGGTTGTGATTTCCATGTACTTCTTGAGTGAGCTATCCATATATACTCATTGACCATGTTATATCTTGTTTTCTTATAGGATTCCTCTACGATGCATACCAGCTAGGATTGAGCAACTCGATCAAAAGGATGACCCCCTCAATGATGAGGCTTAAGTACAAGGACTAGTTTCCTAGATGTTACCTCCAGGTGGTGAAACAGCTGTACCGCCACTTATGGAACTACCCATGGAAACCTCATTACCACCAAGTGAGGAGAACAGGTTGAGCACGATTCATGAGTTTCAGAGACATAGACCCCTCACGTTCCAAGGAAATCCTGACCCTTCGATGAGATGGTGGTCCTGGATGCGAGCCTTTTGTAGGGATCAACAGGGTGATGGTGGAGTCTGGATATTCATACTCATGATGAGGCCACACTCTCATGGATAGAGATTGAGAAACTCTCATGGAAAGAGTTTTTTCTAGTTACACTGAGATATTTTCATATATAGGAGACTCTTCAGGTTCAGTAGGGCAGCATGATAGTAGCTGATTATTCATCAAGGTTCACCAAACATTCCAGGTACTCTATAGATATGGTCAAGGATCAGTAATTCAAAGCTTAGAACATCAATAGAGGTCCGCACAGATACATATAAGTTAATATCATACCTATAATAATTCCTACTTATTCTAGGGTGATTGAGTGGGCTTTGGTGGTTGAGAGCTTCTTGAATGAGCAGAGACAACCGGTGACAGTCAAAAGTGGACGAGTAGGTGAAAAGACCTCAGAAATAGGGAGATGACATTAGTCTTAGGTAGTTTAACCTGGTATATGTTTCAAGATGAGGTCTTAGGGTATATGATCTACAATTTAGGGTTCATAGGGTGGATCCAGTTAGCCTAGGGAGAGGCGGTGCTACTAATGTGATGGCAGGGGAAATCTCACTCGAGATTGTATGATCCACCGTGATGCTGACCAAGAGACAATGGATGGACCACCAAGGTAGGGGAAGAGGTAGGATAAGGTAGATCCACATGGTGGAGGATATGTTAGAGGAGCTTGGAGAGCAGTGGGAGGTGGTTGATGTTTCGACTTTCTACCACCACCACCCCCAGGTGGTTTGTGCTAGGCTCCTGGAGTTAGAGTATAGGGGCAGGGACAACTGCATGCAGTCAAGGATTATGAACTTGGGGCTCTAGGGATGATTTTAGGTACAATATATTTCTTTTATACCTTATCTTACATACTAATAAATATAGGTTCTATTAATTCCTTCCTCACCACATATCTCGTTTGATACCTTGAAATTCTGGTAGAACTGTTGACTCAACCCTTACGCTTGGAGACACATACTAGAAGATATTTGATGATCACACATTTATGCCGATAGTGTGACCTTACCCTTATAGGTGATAGTTTTGGTTGGAACCTCTTGGTGGTAGCATCAAGGATTTACAGCGTCATTATTGGTATGGATTGGCTATCTTTAGTCCATTCCTAGATTGAATGTTTTAGGAGAAGGGTGTGGTGTGTCCGCATTGATGGAATGAGGTTTTACTTTTTCAATGAAAAGGAAAATTAGGAAGCATAGGATGGACTCATGCATAGGAGGGTGAAGTCAATCACTCATCAATTGGATTTCCTGACCCTCAGTGAAACATATGTTATGATTTTCCAGTTCCTAGAAGTAGTGGTGGAGTACAAGGGCGTCTTCCAAGAAGATGTTCCAAGATTAACTCCCCACTGAGAGATTGACATCAGCCTCGAATTACACCCTTTTATGAAAATTATATTTTCACCATCATATAATATGGATCCTAAAGATATTCATGAGAGGAGGGTGAAATTAGAGGATTTGAAGAGAAAGGGATTCATGAGATCCAGGGTTTCACCCAAGGTGGCCCAAGTGTTGTTTTCCAAAAAGGCATACGGGAGCTTGAGGTTTTGTGTAAACTAACGACACTTGAACCCGGTCAACATGAAGAATAAGTATCCAATACCAAGGATCAAGGACGTCTTAGATCAGTTGAGAGGGGAATGATGGTTCTTTAAGGTTGACCTTCGATCAACCAATCACCAACTATGAGTACGGGATGAGGATATACCGAAGATGGATTTTAGATGATGATACAGTCATTATTAGTACTTGGTGATGCCCTTTGGCATGAAAAATGCCCCAAAATTGTTTAAGGGACTCATGAACCAAATATTCCAACCATTCTTAGACCAGTTCATGGTGGTCTTCATCAACGATATCCTTGTGTACACGGGGTATGAGGAGTAGCATGTGAGACACTTAAGGATGATTTTGGACATACTCCGAGTCCATCAGCTTTATGGGAAAATCTCAAAGTGCTAGTTCTAGATTATGGAAATCCACTTTTTGGGACATGTTTATCACTACAGATGGAGTGGCAGTCGACTCGGCCAAGGTCAAGGTAGTGTTATCATGGGAGACACCTTGGAGCATGAAAGAGGTGGGGAGATTCCTTGGGCTAGTAGGCTATTACTAGGGATTCATACATGATTTTTCCAGGATATCAACAACTATGATATATTTGAATAGAAAGGGGAAACCTTTCATGTGGAAAAAGAAGTTCCATAATTCTTTCTAGTAATTGAGGCAAAGTTTTATGAGGGCTTCGATATTGAGATTTTTGAAGGAGGGTGTCGAGTACGTAGTGTTTTGTGATGCATCAGGAGCTGGGATTGGTTGTGTCCTAATGTAGAGGCAAGCAGTGACTGCCTATGGTTCTCGCTAGTTGATACAACATGAGAAAAACTACACAACCCACAATCATGATCTTGTAGCGGTAATATTTTCATTGAATGTGTGGAGACACTACCTGATGAGTGAGAAGTTTATCATCTAATCCGATCAAAAAATTCTCAATCACATATTATCTCAGAATGATCTCAACTTGAGATAGAGGTGGTGGATAAAGTTCCTACATGATTATTACTTTGAGATCATCTATACTCCTGGGAAGGGGAACATGGTGGAAGATGCTCTCAGCTAGAGATTGAGTTCGCAGTTGTTGGATGATGCAGAAGAGTAGTTGAACTCACTACAGTTATCCTTTTTGGATGGATATAGGGAAGCTTACCTTCAGTTGATGGCTATTACCCCTATACTCTTACAGTGAGTCAGGGAGGAACAACATGGTTATACTGACTACGATACTCTATGTGCTCAGTTATCTACAAGTCATAACCCTAATGGATATTTGGATGGAGGGGAGAAAATATTTATTTTTAGAGGGTGCACAGTTTTACCAGTTGCATTGCAGGAGGAGGTTCTGAGTAAATTCCAAAAACCCCCCTTTGGAAGTACATCCAAGTGTGGTGAAGATGTACTAGGACCTCCAACGTCAGTTTTGGTGACCATTATGAAGAAGGGAGTTGCAAAGTTTATTAATTGATGCCTCACTTGTCATCAAGTGAAGGCTGAGCATCAAGTTCTAGTAGGTTTGACTCAACCCCTTCAGGTGCTATAGTGGAAGTGGGATGGGATATCCATGGACTTTGTGATAGATTTACCACACACGTCCAGGGGGTATGATTCTGTTTGGGTGATCTTTGACCAAATCACTAAGTCGGACCACTTCCTACCTGTCTGGGAGAAGAGTTCAGTGGAGAGATTGTGGCTCCTCTATGTGCAAGAGATAGTTCAGATTCATGGAGTTCCATAGACAATTGTTTCAGATTGTAATGCTCATTTCAAATCCCGATTGTGGAAGTGATTATAGGAGGCATTTGGGACTCAGTTATGCTTGAGCATAATGTTTCATTCCTAGATGGATGGACAGACGGAGAGGACCATTCAGGTTCTAGAGGACATATTGCGTGCTTATATATTGGGCTTCAGGTGTAGTTGGGAGGATCACCTACCACTACTGAAGTTTGTGTACAACAACAAATACCACTCCACCATTGGTATGGAACCATTCAAAGCTCTATACGGGTGACCCTGAAGGTCACCACTTTGCTGGACTAACCTAGGAGAGTCAACACTCATGGGCCCAGAGTTAGTGAGAGCTACTACTGAGAAGGTGCAGATCATCTAGGAGAGAATGAAGACTGCACAGAGCTTCCATAATTCATATTCCAACAGGATACAAAGGCCGTTGGAGTTTGGGGAAGGGGGCCATATGTTCCTTCTGGTCTCACCTTAATGGTGATTGTAGAGATTTGGAAGGGGTGAAAAGTTATCTATGAAGTTCATCATCCCTTTTCAGATAATATGTTGAGTGGGAGAGGTGGCGTACCACCTAGCTCTACCCCTATAGTTGCTTTGGGTACACGACATCTTCCATGTGTCGCAGCTGAGTCAATACGTGCATGACCCAATGCACGTCATCGACTGGGGATATATGGAAATCAAGGATGGAACATCTTTTGCTAAGTACCCATTGAAGATCGAGGATCAGAAGGATGGGATCCTTCTTGGGCATGAAATTCCCTTGGTGCATGTCTAGTGGAAGTATGTTAATCTCCAAGAGAGAACATGGGAGCGGGAGGCTCAAATTCATGCACAGTACCCACATCTTTTTGAATAGTCTTTTTTTTCTATTTGGGGATGTAAATACCTAAGGTGGGGAGAATGTAATGTCCAAGATCTTTTTCATGTATTATTTTTCAATATTATAAAAAATTATTTCGAGATTAAGCACTAAGACAACATGCAATTATGAGGCCCTGTTTTCCCAAATTTTTTTTGAATGAATATTTAGTTTTTATTAAAGCGCATGATTAGTTTTCCTAAAAAAGTGTAATAAATTATAAAAGGGTACCCGAATCAGAAATCTGAGAGAACCTTTGTGTTAATAGTAGCGATTTTATCCTAGGTGAGGCCTAACATCGATTGGTGCGGGTCAACTGTGAAAAGTAGTTTTTGGACGTAACATGAAGGTTTTTTAATAAAAACATTTTTTTATTCGACACAATGACGTTTCTTTCAAATTTTCATTTTAAGTAGTGATCCAAGGTTAGTATTATAACCTGATAATTCCTTTAAGGCTATGGAGAGAACTTTGAAGAAATCTCTCGACGAACGACGAAGAGATGGTGGATTGAGATCTTTCTTGATGGATCGCCATCGACAACATCAAATGATCCTTTCCTAGGTTAAAAAATGTGATTTTTAGTTCTTTCTTTTCCCATTATTTTATTCAACAATGAGTGAAGATCAACCCTTGAATAGGTTTACCTGTGGTTCAATCGTACTTACGGTATGGGTTTTGATTGCGGGTTCTTTATTGGGATTTGTTTATGGAGATTTTCTTTTGTTTTCTTGATCATTCTTATAGAATGGATCGAGTCCAGAAAGAAAAATGGACTAGGTTCATTCCTTGGGTTGTTCATTATGATTTTATCCCCCAACATTCTTCGTGTTATTCATGTTATTAATTATTTATGAATGAATGATCATTGCACACTTTATTCTTAGCACAATGATCCAAAATCAAAGATCCATCCTCATGATGACACAAAAGAGGTGCGACGATGAAGGCTTGACATGGTTTGGATGGGATGGTAGAGCAAAAAGGTGACTAGGGAAGTGGCTTCAGTCGGTCCAAGAAAGCGGCAATGCGGGTCTGGGGGTGGGGTCCAGGATAACGGCGTAGAAAACGACGATTTGCCAATGGGGCGACTGATGGAAGGGGAATACAACATTATGGGGGGCCGTGTGGGAGTCCATAGTAGCAACAAGGTTGCATACAGGAGGAGTGTATGCGGACATGGAGGGCTGATTGTGTGGGATGTTACACGACACTACGTGGGCTGGGGGGCATGTTGTCGGGGCAGACCGTGTGTGGTAGAAAAACTGGCTCACATTTGTATGAGCCAGACTAGGGGATCTGGGCTATGCTAGGCTAGAACGGGCCCAGCGGTATGGGTTTGGTTGGGTTGACTAGACCGAGTCGGGCCTAGTTCGATGGGTCGGTTCAGACCTAGGTCATATCTTTTTACTAAAATGATCATAAATTTCAAACAGAGTGTCCATTTGATGTGTTATTAGCGGCGTTAGGAACCTTTCTACAAGAAGATACTTATGAGACCAATGGTGTGTTTTAACTGGATATATTTCCAGTGACACATTCCATTTACATGGGTAGTACCCATGGTCAAGGGGCACGGTGGGTGTGACTACTACTCACCTTACCCCTGTCTTTTCTACATGAATTTATTCTCTCATCCACCATATCTTGGATGAGTTTCTTTAGGGTTCATTCCTTTTATCATTTTTTGAAGGTTTGTTGGAATCATTTCTTACTCATAGGAGTATGAACCATTCAACAAGACTTCTAGGATATAGTTATTGGAATCCCCTGAGAGGTCCGGTGTGTGATCCTCTACTCATCATCATGACCTAGGTAGTGTCTTAGGTATTGATGTGACCAAATTCACTGGGCATCAATCCTCTGTATAGAGGGTTAATCTAGATTGTGTTTTTGTTATCACCCCATGGCCCTGACTGTGATCCTCATTTGATGTATCATATCTCTTTTTAAATAATTCAGAATATCTCTCTATCATGACGGTTTCTAATGAACGATACTTCTTGAACAAACTTTATTAGTGCTATCAGTATTAGGAGTGTGTTCTTTCGGATGTGTGTATCATGGGATCTCCAAATTGAACCCCTAGTGTTGGTATGAAATGATTATAACATAACCTAGACTTTGTGGTATGGCTTGTGTATATCTGGATATTCTTGTTATATTTGGTAGACATATACTGGTGTAGAGATGATTGTAATCTTACTTTGTGAATTTCTTTGTTTTTTGGAGGTGTCCTACTGAGTATTGTTATACTCACCCCTACATGGGATTTTCCCAAATATATTGTGTCTTATGAAGATGAGTAACCATTCGGCAGAGTCTAGGGTAGACAAGGACCATGAAGGACCCCGGGACACCCTGATACGGGAGGTGTGAATCGGGGTGACAAATTTTTCTTTTAATGTGATGGATCTTGTTCCCATGTTGGTAGGAACTTGTTGAACCCATATGAGGAATATGATCATAAAGAAAACATTCACATGCACAGAGAAGACTCAACACTTTTTACTTGGTTTGCTACTAAGGGCTACGTCCAAGGAGCATATGCCGACAAGTTATCGGTCATACCAAATTACACTAATCTTCACTAGCTATGGATTACAAAGGTTCGGGCTCAGTCACTCTGTACAAGGCTCACTGCCTTTATAAAGGTTTAGGGATAGATCACTACTTCCCTCGGGTCACTTCCATTGACTCCCCCTAGCTCACTGCCCTTGGTGAAGTCACACTCAGTTTATAGACTTGAAGGTCTCTTCATCATTGCATAAGAATGCATCCTTCGTTGCATGTATATGCTTTATTGAAGTCCAACGTTCATCCACTGATGAATACCCATTTGTATCTTAAACACCGGGAAAACTTCCTTTGGAACGTACCTTCGCAAAGCACCCTACTTTGTGAGGCTCTCAATTTCGCGAAGCTCAAACAATCCTTCACGAAGCTCCTTCCTTTTCGCGAAGCTCACAATTTTGTGGAGCTCAGAACATCGAAAAGATCAAGCCTTTTCAATTCTTAGGCTATCTCGGAGCTCAAGTCATCGCAAAGCGACTTCCCTCACGAAGCTCACTGAGCCAACACATAGCACACGACTTTCACGGAGCTAAAATAGCCGCTGTGAAGCTCTTCTTTCGCGAAGCACACTGCCTTCGCAAACTTCCTTCGCGAAATGAGAGTAAATAATTTTCTCTGAAAAATCTCTCTACTTCTCTCGAGGGGGTCGGCCTTAATTTATAGGCAATTCCACCGACCCTCGACCCATCCGCGCGAAGTCAGCGCCACGTCATCGCTAATCGCGACGCTCCGAAATTTCCGCCAGAATTCTGTCAAAATCGCGAAGCACCTCGGAAATTTTCAGATCGCGGATCTCGTTGTAATCACGAAGCATTACCGTCAACATTATTTTGAACCTTCTCCGTGAAGTACCCTCCCAAATCCCCTGACCACCACGATGCACTTCAACTCTGCCGATCACGAAGCTTTGATGTAGTCGCGAAGCATCACCACCTCCATTTTTCTGGTCTTCGTGAAATCCAATCCATGCATCCTCTCTTCGCGAAATTCATGCCGTTTGCATATAAAAAAATGATCTTCATGGATATCCACTTTTCGCGATTCTCACCAAACTCCAAATTTTGGACCCCAAAAATTTGGCAAAGACTGGGAAACGACACCATCTTGTACTGCTCTTTTGTACCGCCTGAAATGTATGATCTCTTTGTTGGTAAACATTCTGAACTTCCACTGAGGATTGACAACAAACACAAACCATACTCCAAATCATGCGTAGAAGACCATGGTTCCAACAATCTACCCCTTTGGGTTTGTTGGCAATCAGAAAATAAATTCAATAGATCTCCATCCATGTGCAAACCAAAAACGCAAGAATCAACTCATCCAAATATCTAAGTCTACGTGAGCAATGCTCGGTGTAGAAAACAAGAGAGGAGTCTTGAATTGGGTTCCAGTGTTTTTGAATTCTCAATGATACCCAAGAATCATTACATGACTGGATGAATTCCTTCTTATCCTTCTCATCCTATCTGAACATGCCTGGATTTCTTTCTTATCCTTCTCAGCCTATCCGAACATGCCTGAATTTATTCCTTTCTCCCCCATTGACAATAAACCCAAAGCCTAGTAATTTTTTCAACTTTCAGATCAAACCATACCCCCTGTAAAGAATCTCCCCCACAAACCTGCATGACATCCATAAACAGAAAGAAAAAGTTACCATAATCAGGGATATGGGTAATGCGTAACCTCCTTATGCATTGAGATGTGGTTGAACACCGAGGTTCAAACGATGCTTCTCAAACACAGCCACTGACAGTGGCTTGGTCAGGACATCAGCCTCTTGCTCATTAGTTCCCACATGATCCATTCTAGTCACTCCTTGTTCAACATTTTCTTTGATAAAGTGATACCTGATTTCAATATGTTTCGTACGGGAATGCTGAACATGATTCTTCGTAAGATCAATTGCGCTCTTGTTGTCACAGTAAATCACCATTGGTTTATTTACCTCATCACCAATATCTGTTAATTGTTTCTTCATCAATAGTATTTGAGTTCATGCCTTTGTGGCAAAGATATACTCAGCTTCAGCCGTACTAAGAGAAGTAATTTCTTGTTTCTTGCTCAACCAGCCAACACATTTCTGCCCAATATTGAAGGCTCCACCACTAGTGGATTTTCTGTCTACTACATCACCATCCCAGTCAGTATCAGAAAATGCTGATAATTCACTGTCCCTGCCTTCAGCAAAAAATAACCCGAAGTTATGTGTACCTTGAATGTACCTCATGATTCTTTTTTACTTCCGCCATATGTTCCTCCTTTGGATTAATCTGAAAGCAGGCCACAAGGCATGTGGAAAAGACAATATATGGTCGTGTCGCTGTCAGGTATAGTAGGCTCCCAATGATCCTCCTATACATGGTGGGATCAACAGAGGCCCCATCTTCATGCTTTCCAAGTTTAGTTCCAACTGCAATCAGAGTTGACATTGGTTTGGAGTCTTGCATATTAAACTTCTTCAGCAGCTCTCTTGCATACTTTTCCTAAGAAATGAAAGTGTATTCCTTCTTTTGAATCACCTGCATCCCCAAGAAATATGTGAGCTCCCCAATCAAAGACATTTCAAATTCTGATTTCAAGTAGTTGGAAAATTCTCCCACTGATTTCTTCCTGCTGCCACAAAATATGAAATCATCAACGTCGAGTAGAACCATGAATTGATCTTTTGGATAATTCTTCACATAGAGATTGTGATCTAATCCTCCTCTTTTGAATTCCAGCTTCTTGAGATATGAATCTAGCCACGAGTACCACGCCCGTGGTGCCTGCTTCACACCATATAGATCTTTCTTCAGTTTGCAAACCATTGTTTCATCAGTACCTAAAACAAAGCCCCTGGTTGTTCAATGTAGACTTCTTCTTCGAGTACACCAATCAAGAATTCTGTCTTGACATCCATTTGATATACTTTATATCCTCTTTGGAGTTCCATGGAAAGGAAAAGCCTGATTGATTCTAGTCTAGCCACTGGTGCAAAGGTTTCTTCGACATCAATGCCTTCAATCTCTGAGTATCCTTTACATACCAGTCGTTCCTTGTTTCTGATGACACTTCCAAGATCATCAAACTTATTTTTGAAGATCCATTTGGTACCAATCACATTATGACCTTCGGGTCTCTGGACAAGATCCCATGTATGATTCTTGTCAATCTGATCTAATTCATTATTCATGGCTTTCACCCAAGATTCATCATTTGTAGTTTCTTCGAATGAGGATGGCTCTACAACTGACAGAAATGAAGATTTCATGTTATTCCTCTTCCTTCTTGTTTGAGTGGGTGCACTCCTTTCCCCAATTATGTTGGATGGATCAATATCATCTCTTCGATTTCTCCTTCAAGGTTCATTTGCATTCTCGTAAGCCACAGTTTCTTCTTCAAATTCTTCTTCTCAATCAACATCCTGATGTGACTGCTGAGTGTTTTGTACAACTTCCTATATTTCTACATTTGTATTTTCTTTACGTTCACTTTCTTCCTGAATTTCTATCACATCAGCATATGAAGTCCTTGAAGCATTTGTGGTTTTCTCTTCAATTATCTTAACATCACTACTTTCCACAATCCTTCCTAGACACTTGTTAAAACATTTGAAGGATTTGCTGTTCATTGAGTAACCGAGGAAAATTATTTCATTTGCATTGTCTCCATACTTCCCTTGATTTCCTTCTTTGTTCCTAATGAAGCATTTACTTCCAAATAAACGAAAGTATTTTAAAGAGGGCTTCCGTCCATGCCATAATTCATATGGTGTTTTCGTCTCACCCATATAAAGTCCTGTTCGATTCTGAATGTACACTACAGCTTGAACAACCTCTTTCCAGTAATGTCATGGAATACGACTCTCAATCAGCACAGTTCATGCCATGTTGTTCACCTGTCGATTCCTACGTTCAAAAAATCCATTTTATTGGGAAGTTCTCACATCAGCTACCTCATGCTGTATGCCATTCTTCTCTAGATAATTTTTAAATTCAATGGATGTGTATTATCCTCCATTATCAGATCGCAACGCTTTGATTGTCCGTCCAGTATCATTCTCGGTGATTCACTGATATGTTTTCATGCAATCAAGGACTTATCATTTCCTGTGGATGACCATCACACATGAAATTCTACTGTAATCATCTATGAAAAAGAAAAAGCACCTTTCTCCATGAGTTACAGCAACATTTATCGGCCCACATACATCTGTATGAATCAGATCAAGAAGGTGAGATTCCATCTTCTTCTTTGGACTATATGAACTGCCGACTAGCTTCCCACAAATGCAAGCATCACAAGATTTTTCACGCTCACGCTTCAGGTTGGGAATTTCCATGACAATTCTCAATTTTGATATTTTCTCCATGTATTGTTGATTTATGTGTCCCAGTCTCCGATGCCACAAATTGTTTTCTTCTTCAACAGTTATGTAACAGACATTTTCTTCACTATCAACCTGATACAAGTTGCTTTCTGTTCTGCATCCCTTCATAAGTGAATTTCCTGTATTTCCCTTGATAGTGCAGCCTTTCTGATTAAAAGTAACTATAAGTCCCGAGTCATAGAGTTGACTCACGCTGAGGAGATTATGACGTAGGCCATATACGTAAAGGACTTCAGTCTTCTTTAGTTCTCCATTAGCTAATTCGGTACTTCCACTCACTTTGATTTTTAGAACTCCATCATTACCAAATCGTACTGTACCATCAACCTTCATTTTGATATCCATTAACAGGATGGCATTACCTATCATATGAGATGAACAACCGCTATCCAGAATCCAGGTACTGTTGTTCTTTGTAGCTTTGAGGGCCACCTCTGCAAGGTTGGATTTCTCAATCTTCTTCCTTTCATTCCATGAGACATTGAATTGAGTATATAGTACTGATAGCCTTTCGGTCATCTCTTCCACATACCCAGGTTATTCATAGTCGAAATCTTCTTTGAGAGGAGAAAACCTATTTGAGAGAGCAACACTATCTTGTTGTCGAGACTTGACTTGTCTTGAACTTCGGTATGAGGTGTCCATGTCCCTTCTCTACCTATAATTAGCAGCCTTATGACCAAAGTTAGAAAAACGATAACAATATCCATAGAAATTGTTTCTTCTATAAGAGTTAGGATATGAATTTGTTCTCCTTTGTTGAACTTCTATATCTTCTCCATTCAGATAGCTTCTTGCCTCTTCACAATAAGACATGGTATGACCCAGATAGCCACAGAACCGACACTTCATGAGAGGAAATGTCTTCTGACTTGAATTTCTCCTCATACCTTCTTCCTTGGGATAATAGTTAGACTGTATTTCATTTATGAATGTTTGAGGATAATTTTCAGTTCTCCTTTTAGTTTGGATTGAGGGTTCCTTTTTCAGCACTTTAGGCAACGTTTCAATATGTTCAACTTTCATCTTATCTTTATTTTGGATATTTTCACTTCCAGTAGTTGGTGTCTCAGCTTCACAGCCAATTCCACTATTTCCCATGCAAGCAGGTCTTTGATCACTCAAGATTTTTCCAACCCCATCTAAACCACGCTTGGCTCTTGCTAGTAATTCGGCATCTGAGAATATTTCAAACTGTATTTTCTTCCTCGATTATTTTGGAATTGATTCAGTCTCAAGTTTACTCCTTAGAGTAACAAATTCTTCCTCAAGGCCCTCAACAGTCTTGGATTTTTCATCTAGTCTGGAGGTGAGGTCATTGATGACCTTTTCCTGCTCTTCAATTCTCAGCTTTAGATCCACTACATCATCATTGATTTCAATTATTTTAGACTTTACCTTCACAAATTCTTCAAATCGTTCAATTTCAGCTTCAAGTTGATCAACGTATTTAGTTGATTCTTCTAAAGTTGATTTCCACTTATTACAACTCTTACATTTAGTCTTAAGCTTATTGATAGCATCCTTAAGTTGCATATCTGGATCTATACAAGTTCTCAGTTGTTTTTCTCCATCTCTATCTTCTGACTTTTCAACTGTGGCCATCATGGATGCATGGTTCCCAGTTTTGAATTCTGGTTCTCCTTCATCATAGAATTCATTATCATCTTCTTCCTCTTCACAGACAAAACTCTTTCTTTGCATTTTATTTCCAGATTTTAAGTCTCCCTTTTTGAAGAACCTTCTATGAGTCTTCTCGATGATTTCATCTTCACTATCTTCATCATTGATCTTTCTTGAGCACTGAGAGGCAATGTGCCCAAATTTTCCACAACGAAAACATGCGAGAGGTAACTTCCCTTTGAATTTCCCTTTCCCCTTCTAGAACTTCATTGCAATGAGAGAAAGAATTTCTTTTTATTCATCATCTCCACCAATACTATCTTTTGAGTTTTTCAGTTTATCTATGGCATTGAATTCCATTTCATTTCTCACATGAGTCGTAACATATTCTGGTTTGACTCTCATTTCATATGCTACCAAGCTGCTCAATAGATCATCCAGAGAAAGTTTGGAAAGATCTCTTTCCTCAAGAGCTCACACCTTTTCATTGTACAGTGGTGGAAGTCTTCTTAATATTTTATTTACAATATCAATGTCTTTGATTTCTTCTCCTAGACACTGAATTGCTCCAACCACTTCAGTAATTCAATTGAAGAATGAGTCTGCATTCTCATCTGGATGCATCTTCAGATCATCAAACTGATTGCGCAACACTTATAGTTTCGACTTCTTCAATTTTATATATCCTCTATAAATATTCTCAAGATTATCCCACATGGATTTTTCCGAGGATCAATTCATCACCTTTAGGTAGATCCGATCGGTAAGGGATGAAGTGAGTGCATTTTGTGCTTTAGCATCATCATCAAGAATTTTCCTGTCTGTTTCAGTCATATCCATGCCTGTTGGATCAATGACTTGTATTACTTTCATAGTAGAAAAAAGAACTTCCACTCCAAGAGATATTAGATGAGATCTCATTTTATTCTTCCAGATCAAGAAATTACTTCCATCGAAGTGAGGGACTCCCCTGACATTGACTGCATTATCCATGACGATAAAGGACAGATTCAACACCAGCAACTGGGCTCTGATACCACTTGAAGGACCCCGGGACACCCTGAGAGGGGAGGTGTGAATTAGGGTGACAACTTTTTCTTTTAATGTGATGGATCTTGTTCCCATATTGGTAGGAACTTTTTGAACCCGTATGATGAATATGATTAGAAATCAAACATTCACATGCACTGAGAAGACTCAACACTTTTTACTTGGTTCACCACTAAGGGCTACGTCCAAGGAGCATACGCCGACAAGTTGTCGGTCGTACCAAATTCCACTAATCTTCACTAGCTGTAGATTACAAGGGTTCAGGCTCAGTCACTTTGTCCCAGGCTCACTGCCTTTACAAAGGTTCAGGGATAGCTCACTGCTTCCCTTGGGTCACTCCCGTTGACCCCCCTGGCTCACTGCCCTTGGTGAAGTCACACTCAGTTTATAGACATGAAGGTCTCTTCATCATTGCATAAGAATGAATCCTCCGTTTCATGTAGATGCTCTATTGAAGTCCAATGTTCATCCACTAATGAATACCCCTTTGTCTCTTAAAAACTGAGCAAACTACCTTTGGAACGTACCTTCGCAAAGCACCCTACTTTGCAAGGCTCCGAATTTAGAGAAGCTCAAACAATCTTTCGCGAAGCTCCTTCCTTTTCGCGAAGCTCACAATTTCGTGGAGCTCAGACCATCAAAAAGCTCAAGAATTCGCAATGCTTAGGACTTCGCGGAGCTCAAGTAGTCACAAATAAACTTACCTCACAAAGCTCACTGAGCCAACGCGGAGCACACGACTTTTGCGGAGCTAAAATAGCCGCCGCGAAGCTCCTCTTTCACAAAGCACACTGCCTTCGCGAACTTCCTTCGCGAAAGGGGAGCAAAGATTTTTCTCTGAAAAATCTCTATACTTCTCTCGAGGGGGTTGGACTCAATTTATAGGCAATTCCACCGACCCTCGACCCATCTACGCGAAGTCAGCACCACATCATCGCTAATCGCGAAGCTCCGAATTTTCTGCCAGAATTATGTCAAAATCGCCAAGCACCTTGGCATTTTTGGGATCGTGGAGCTCGTCATAATCTAGGAGCATTACCGTCAACATTATTTCGTGCCATCGCCGCGAAGCACCCTCGCAAAGCCCCTCACCGCCGCGATGCACTTCAACTCTACCGTTCGCGAAGCTTTGACGTAGTCGTGAAGCATCACCGCCTCCATTTTTATATTCTTCTCGAAATCCAGTCAATGCATCCTCTCTTCGCAAATTTCATGCCTTTTCCATAAAAAAATGATCTTCATGGATATCCACTTTTCTCTATGCCTACCAACCACCAAATTTTGGACCCCAAAAATTTGGCAAACACTGGGAAACAACGCCACCTTGTACTGCTCTTTTGTACTGCCTGAACTATATGATCTCTTTGCTGGTACACATTCTGAACTTCCACTGAGGATTGACAAAAAACACAAACCATACTCTAAATCATGCATAGAAGACCATGGTTCCAACAGACCAGACATAGCCTTGTGAGATCAGATGGGATGAGGTATTCCTATGATATCAGACAATATCCCCAATATCATGCCTTCAGGTTGGACCAGGTAGATTTTTTTTTTGTGGATGAGTTTGAAGAACTTTTTTACAAACATTTTTTGGGTGGGCTTGTATTCTGGTCGTGTTTACTTTCTAGTACTTTAAATGTTGTAATTTGGTTGTGGGTTATAGTGGCATACATGCATTTAGTTCTAAGTGATTTTTTTACTTTTCATCATCTTGGGATTGGAGATGTGTGCGTGCGTATATGTACTAAGGAAATAACTCCCATCTTAGTGATATAACTACTCGATTCTAGTCACTAGCCTCTATCCTATTAGAGGCTGGCTTGGCGAGTCACAACATGGGCCTCACTAGGATGGGCTACGATAGTTCAAGGATATATGGATTGATGGTTATAAATAAGAGAAATAAGTATAGAAGAAAAGAAAAGTTTCTATAAATATTAAGGCATCTCATTCTTCTCTTCCACATCTTCCTATTAGGAAATATATATCAATGGAATAGTCTTTAAATAAGAATTTAAAATTCTTAGTAGAATTTTATATTTGGGAAGAAAAATAGAATTCATCATAAGTCACTCACTCAATTTATAAATCTAATTCTCCCCCATTTGAATAAATTAATTCACTGAGGGAAATTTAATCCATGTTATAGGCTAAATAAACACCGTCTACATCAAAATATTTTAAGCTATTAAAGTCTAATAGTTTATTATGAGATAAAAATAAAATTTCTTATAGAGTTGAGTAGGAAAGATAAGTATGAGTGAAAATTAAACATTTTGTAGTTGAAAAAGAATAGAAACTAGAAGTTTCTACCCAATATGAAATGGATGTTTAAGGAATTGAGGAAATTTAATCTTGAAGTAACTCATCTGGTGAAAGTTATTCATATTTTTGAACTAATAGAGAATGATATGTTAGATTTTTTTTAAATTTTTGTTAAGTTTCAAAATATTTTTAATTTTATTTCAATCATTCTTTATCTTGAATCAAATATTAACTAGGTTAAATAAATTGGTTTAGACTTCTAGACTTCTCGAATATTATGGTAGGTGCTTAATGAATAGACCGATTTAAAGATAGATCATGTTACTTTCAAGGAATTTTAAAAAACTCACTTTCAATATTTTGATAAGTATGTGCTCTAAGAGAAAATTCAGGGTAAATATATTAAATATATAATGGATTATAATGTTAGTAAAAGGTAGGATAAGGATGAGATGATCCACTTTATAGGTCACCAGATTTAGAGGATTAGAGAACTTGAGTTTAAATTAAGATAATTAGAATGAAAGATAGAGGATTATGTTAGATTGATATCTACTATGAAATAAGTGATGTAAATGAATAAATTAGAGTAATAATATATTATGAAATCTATAGAGAATCTTGATAGGAGCAAACAAAAGATTGAGAAAATGATTACAAAAACACCTCAAAAAGATAAAATCTAAAATTTTCATTATATTTTCCAATGTTCTATAAACTTACATTTCACATTACCTTTGATCTATTTATGTAAATGGTTCTTCTTTAATTTCTTGAATGGTTTTAATTCCTAATATCTTCATAAGATATAATTTCCAATTAATTCATGATTTATTTTCTCTAGAAATTACATAATCCTTACAAATGAATGAGTTAACTTATTCCCAAAGATTTTTTCTATGGTTATCAATAGGGGAGAACCAAAAATTACTTATACTAATAATCCTTAAATATTTTAAACGATATGAAATATATCACCTCAATGTTTCAATAAAAAATCAAAGGGGTTTATTTATTTTTCTTCTATGTTATATAAATATTATAATAATTTTATCTCACTCAAATTTTTATTTTTCTTGGTTTTGTTTTTAAAAATCATAATGGGGATAAATTTGATAAGATTAATTTTCCTTTAATGTTTGAAAAAGTTTATTTTATTGGAAGTAAATATACAATGTGGGAGAATATATTTTTGGAAAAAATAAAAAACACTTAGATGTTTTAAATTTTAGCAGAAGTTATGGGGATTTCACTTTTAATTTTTATCAATCCTAATATTTTTCTTTAGTGTTGGTGATTATCAAAAAGTGGGATATTATTATGTCATATAATCATATATATACATGGTTTTAAAATTAAAATACACTCATGATTTAATTTTATTTTTGTTTACTTTTTTTCATTAATATTTATTGTGTAATTTAAAATTTTGATTACTAAAGTTTGAATGAAATTTATTGTGCAATAATTTTCACTAGAACTTACATTAGAACTATAGAGACATGATTTTGGTTGAATGTTATAGAGTTGACTTCAAAAAAAATGTGATACCACTTATGATAAGTTGAAACTATACCCAAATATCTCAGAATTTGAATATTTGTGTTAGTTACAATGTTGTCTAGAAACTGAATTGAGGATTTGTGAAGTGAAAGACACAGAACACGTTCATTACTCTACTACGAAGTTGTTGTGAATTATATTGTTTCCTTTTGAGTGATTATGATTATAATAGACTTTCAATGTGTTCTAAGAGCCATTTTTTGGTGAGTATTTTATTTTAAGGTTTTTATAATTTATTTAAATTGTATTTACTAATTTTTGATCCATTGAGATCAAATAGGTTCTGGGCTATGTGACTTATTATTTTTATATTTTTTTTAATCGATAAGATTATAGGGTTAGGATGTTTTTCATCGCCCAAAAGTATAGTTCAAAAATTATAAGTGTAGAATTACTTCTGATCATTTTATTTAAGAGGAGCTCGAGGATGAGCTTCCTGATACCTTCATACATGTTAAAGTTAAATAAGTTTTGGTGTGGATATAGTTACTTTGGTTTAGGTTACAAAACACATACCACTTTGGTTTATAAGTTAAGGATTCCATTAAAATACCTTTTTATAGTAATAATAACCTTTTGGGTATTTGAATTGTTATATAATACCTATTTATTTTCTTAAATTCCACTTTTTTTTACATTGCTTTTAGTATTAGTTTGATTAAATTCCAACCATTTAATTACTAATTATTTATTTTTAAATTAAAATTTCTTAATTTATGATACTTTTAATTTCCAATTCACTATATACTTTGTTAGTTTGATATTGATCAAAGTTTCTAAGTTATGATCAACTTATTTATTATGTTGAAGAATAATTGAGAGTGTTGTTTTTGACTAGAAATCACACCCCTCTAGTTGAACTACCATACCTATTATTTGGGTCCAATAATGTATTCATCGGCCTGGTCAGACTATACTCAGAGAATATTGAATTTTTGATTTGGATATATGGGATTGACATAATCCATGGTCCATGGTTAATATATGTCTTAAACTAAGTGAACATTAGTGAATGCATTATTTCATATGATGTAGTTTGCGGGAACATGTATAGAGAAACATTTTTTGATAGAGATCACACTAGATACCATTGTATATTGAGTAGTATTTATTGTTTTCTAGTATCCACTATTTGATTTAATTTATAAATATAGAGATTAATATTTTTTATTAATATTACAAAGGCCAGTGGGGTCACACATTCTGGTTTATTGAATAAGTATTGACTATGAAATAGATAGATACTCTTAAAGTGTTTTATAGTTAATCTAAAATCATTTTGGGTGGGTATTCACAGGGAAGAATATGATTTGATACATAGTAAAGTTGACTATAACTTTCCAAAATCATTTTGGAAGATATCAAAAGTGAGTTTTGAATATCATTTAAAAAGTTATTTTATATGATAAAATATACATTGGAATGAAAAAAAGTGTATCAGGATTTAGTGTAAGTGTTAGATTAGAAGATATATTCCCTAAATACAATATTCAGAGATGTTTTTGGATATATCATATTTTCAGATAATGAGATATCATAAATCTTGATTTTCATGAAAATACTGATGAAATTCATACTGTATAACTTTCTATATTGTAAGGCTTGGTATAAAATACTATTCCACTATCTAGAATAGATATGAAAAATGAATATTAAGTGTTAAATTTTGAATAATATTTCATATTGGATATTATTATATAATTCATTTCACAAGATCAAACACAGGGGGGTTTCCTTCATATGATGAATTCATAACTAGATGGGGCATTACTCATGCATTTTTTAATTCATGAGTAAATACATGTTCACTCTAGAAGTATCCTTTAGAGACCTAAATAAAAAGCAAGTACCCATTTTATGAGTTGGGTTTTGAATCTTATATGTATTTGTATAAAATTCTATCACCTTAAAGCTCTCTTATTCTTCCACCTTTACCTAGTGAGTCATTAACATGCTATGGTGAGAAGATGAATCTAACCCAGAAATAAAATGAATATTTTATCCCGTGGATACCTATAGAAGATGGAATTGATTTTATTACCTATACCATTATCTTTGATGTACCCCTTGGATAGGTACAGACACCGGGGGGGGGGGGGGGGTTAACCAGGTGTTGGCTACTTTTTACAAAATTAAAAACTATCCTGAAAGCCCTTTGGAATTTAACTAATGTTTCAAGTTAGTGAATATGGATATATTTTAAATTTAACCTAGAAATTATCAATTAATTGTAATTCATGTCAAGTAGTAAAGAGGCACACAATATTTTTACACGATTTGATACAAAGGCCTACTACTTGACTTGACTGGGTTTTCACTCCAATCAAGGATTATAAACTATAATATGATGTCTATTAAAGTGGGGGGTGTTTCCCTCACAAACACTAAGTCTCATAGTGTTTAAAATTCTATATTCTTATAAGAATTGTTTTATAATAATTGCACTGGACTTATTCAATAACTTCTAACTACAATCACCTAATCACTCAGTGATATCCCAATATACCCTTCTCTGCAAAAGTTATATAGTGTCCTACCATATATATTAATGTGTTTCTTTAAAGTTATTCCTTGAAATTATATTTCTAGTTTTGTACAGGATGATTATATACCAATAAAATAGATCTACTTCATCTCATAGTAGGGTCTTCAAACACCTTTGTGTCATTAAGATAGACTATACACAACTCAGTCTCCACCATATCTAAGTTTCATAGTTCTTTAATAGACCTTTTCACCTAGATTCCTCACTCATTAATTTTTAATGTCCTGATATAATATATAAAAAATAGTTAGTCTTTCATTTAATCTTATTATCACTACTTCATCTCTATCAAAATGATATCAAAATAATGGTCAACTCCTCTATTTTCTTTAGTTTTGACATAAAATAGACGTATCATTAGATGTAGTATCAGCTCACCTTTTTCTTATTTTTTTATAGTTTTTAATTTCTTCCCCAATAACTACACTCTTAGAAACCCAATAAAAAATTAACTAAAAATCAATTCTTCCTTCTTCTTTTTATATATTTCCCCTAGATATTCTCATAAACAGTCAAATGAATGAGAAAATCATTAAATTATTTATTTATTTTCCAAATACCATAATTTTTTAGGGGATAAAGTGACTATCACTAAAAAGCATAATTATAGAATACCCAGTTCAAGTTCTTATAGTTTTAGGTTCTCTTCTTTTTCAACTCAAGGATTATTCTTGGAATACACTTTATCAGATTCTTCTTCTTTTTGAAAGATCAGAAAAATTCTTCACAAAAAATCTACAATATGTACATAATCATATTCCTCAATAAGATTAAAAAATTCACACTTTTAATATTTATAGATGTATGACATTGTATAAAAAACTTGTATATAGTGTGGAAATCTCTCTTGAAGCATAATATATTATCATGAGAATAGTACAACCTCGAATATCATACTTGTACAAAACAAAACATATCAACACTTAATCATTATCCCTCAGAGAAACTTATATCACAATGATTTTAATTTTTTTTTAACAACTAAAATTCAATGAATTATCATCTAAGTTATTCTTAAAAACATGATAAATCTGTTTTCTCCATCAATAACTAAATTTAGTGTGTATTATCCTTCACTAATCCTCAAAACATGCTTGGATCATGTATTAAATATCTTCTTGATGTTTTGATCTGGAATGAATAACATAAGAATAAACTCATTTGATTTTCTTCTTTAAAATCAATAAATCTAGAAATATTAAAATTTCACCCAGTACATATGGGAAATCCGATTATGTAAACTTCTGTTTCATATAATTCAACTTAGATATATGATGGATTCCCTTAAATTGGATAAAATTTACTAATGTGCTCTAAATTTTCATTCAAGGGGTTAACTATGAAGCATTCGACTATGTCCTTAGACTCGAAAATGTAAAAATTCATTTGGGTATGTGGGTACTGAATTCTGAAACATAATAGAATTTAACTATTTGAAATGCATACATGGGTCATTCAACTACGTCACTGAATTTTCATATATTGATATTAATGTATGAAAATTTTTCATAAACAATGACTTAAAATATGATGAGTCTCCTACATTGCTGGAATTCACATATGCGTCCATTAACATGTGTAGAACATGGACTTAACTGATTTTCCATATTTCCTTCATTTTAAATATGGTATCCTACAATCCCTGTACAACCATTCTTAGTAATCATCTAGGATATACAAAATAAAATAGTCATTAACCTTTTTGTGAGATCACTCGTGGATAGATCCTTTAACTGTAACTTTCTATCAAACTCTTTGAAACTATTTTCCTCATTCAAATTATATCTCAATAAGACATTCCCCATTAATAGATCCTTAAAAAACTTATTATTTATCATTTTTTTCTTAATAATTATTTAATAAAAGGTTTATTCACTATCAACACTTTTCATTGACATAGAGAACAACTCAACAATCTCTTGATGTAAAGGATGCTCACTTGAATATATCCAACTAGGTATTCATGGGAATCCAACCCCAATTCTCTATTTTCCTAATATGTGGGTTGTAACAACTTCAATAATGGGTAAATAATTTAATCCATCACCCAAATTATCCATTCATAAATTGAAATATCTAATATATCACATTGAAAAAAAATTACAACACTAATATCTCAAATCCATTTTGGAACTTCAATCTCCCCATTTTTATTTTTTTATCAATATCACATTAATTCCAATTTCAATTTTGTTTTACCCCCACTTATTGACAAAAAATTCAGAGGTAAAACAACTATTCTTCCTCTAAATGTGATGTCTCAATCATCCACATAAAAATACAAACTTTTTCTCCCCATGATCTTATATAAGTCTCACACTTGATAAAAGAGTGTAAATTTCAGATTCCTCTTGAAATTTATATATCCTAATACTATATGTGAATAAAAGAACCTCCACTAAACATGGTATACCCTTTCTGTACATTCCAACATCTTTATTAATTTCATGAGGGAATGAATTCGCCTTGAGTCACTACTTAGTATTTGAAAGTGAATATAAAAAATAAAGATCAACATAAGAATAGAATGGATTAAAAACATTGCATCATATTTCTCTTAACTATATTCCATCAATTAGTGAACTCTAATTTTACATCGGTAGAGCCTATGTAGAATACAAGAGTGACATGTTTTGACAAAAAAGTTTTCCACATGATCATATATTATACTAGGTTTATGAAATCCTAGGTAATACTATAAATAAATAAATCTTATGGTTTATAAATATTAATTTTATGGATTTATATTCATCATCATTTTATAAATAGATTTATATAATTTCTTTCGAAAAATGAAAAATTTTATTTAACAAAACCATTTTTTCATTTATTAAAAGGTTTTATTTAAAAGTAAAATTTATGACTTTTAAAATTTAATTTGATAAAATGAATTAATTTTTGGGTTTATCTTTTAAAATATATCTTAGAGGGTATTTTCAAGAATTTTCTAAAAAAAATATTTTTGTGTGAATAGTGATAACTACCAATTTTTATTAAAAAACATTTATTTTAAAGTGCTTAAAAAGTACCAATTGATTTTGGATTGGTTATAAATTTAAATTAATACAATTTTAATAAAAATAATCTAATTAATTCTATAGTGATAAAAATTATATTTTATTTTGGTATAGCCTTTTTTATGCTTAAAGTGACATTTTTGTAAGAACTGTTTTCCGTACGAGTTGCACTTTTTTTAATAAAAATAATTTAAAAAAATTTTAAAAATTTAATATTTAAAAATAAATTTATTATTTATAATTATTAGGAATAAAATTTATAATGAGTTCAATTTAATTTTTTTTCATTATGAATAGTTACCATGGTAAAAATTAGTTAGCATAGTAAATGGTAAAATAAGTTAATTAAGGTAAATACTAAGCGATAAGTCCAAAAAATATTATATTAATTATTATGGTATAATGTTAATTAAACCCTTATAACCTTATATTCTAATTTATATTGTTTTAGTTCCAATTTTCCATGATTAATACTTTATATTATTTTAAAACATTGAAAATTTACAAGTGTTCCACCCCCCTCACTTATAATAGGCCACCTACTCTAATCTCTTATTCACAAAATTTTAGCATTTTATATCAACCAATTTTTAAAAAAATACCTTTAAAACATCCATAAAAATTTCTTAGAGTTCCTGGTATCATTAAAAGTCCAACCTAATAATTTTTAATGTGTAAGCTAGGGGTGGTTTTCCAAAGAATAAGTATAATTATAAACCTAGTGTTTCATTTTTATTTATTCTTATATAACCTTCAAGTACTCTTAAACAACAATTAAATAATAAAATATTTATATTAAATATAAAAAAAATTTATTATTATTATTATGGTAAAACGTTTTTTCATATTGTTTTTTCACTCCACGGGGAATTAAAGCATCACTCCTGTGTAAGTGTGGAGTACGACCTCCATGAAGCGATGTGTTTCCTTTTTCGTTACCAAATTATATGGTTAATTAAAAATATGGATGAAATAAATATATGTGCTATTTATGAAATAATTATGATTATTTAATGATAACATATTACTTAGATTCTTACCCTTTCTATCCGTTTGAAATTGATAACATTGCTCGTGCATACACATGGAATACCACCTCCGTGAAGTGATGTGGTTTATTTTTCATTCCCACATTACAAGGATGAACATAAAATTAGAACCAATTATTGAATATGATATTAATAAAATATTTATTATTCTATAAAATTAAATTATTATCGACATTATATCTTTTCCACCTAGTAAAAAAATTAAAACGTTGTTCATGTGTATGTACAAACTACCATCTCCATGAAATAACATGATTCATTTTTCATAACCACCTTACATGGTTGGTTTTAAAATTATATTTAATCTATAAATATGATAATTATAATTTTTTTAAAATTACTTAGGTAATGACACCATAACCCAATTTACCATGTTTAATACACCAATGTTGTTTTGAGGTTATAAACCGAACAACCCCAAAACATCCAACTTTATCTTAATTATTTCAGTAAATAAATAAAAAAATGCAATAGATTAAATAAAAGGAATAATAATAATGAAATAAAGATGAAAGAGGTTATTAATTAAGTATAAAACTAATATAATTTTATTATTTATGATTTAGAGAATGTACGAAGTTAGAAATGAATTAAGGTAAGATTTTTTCTTTTAAAACTTTTTTTAAATGTTTTAAACTCTTTATAATAAATTTACATGTTCTTTAAAATTCTTACATAATATTTTTATTTATACATTAAATATTGATAAAATTCATTTTTAACTACTTTTTACTTTATTTTTAATTGTTTTAAAATGAATCATTTAAGCATTTACCATACGAGTCATTTTAACTTTTTTAATAAAGTAATAAAGAATGTTTTTTAACATATATGGATCAAACAAACTACCACCATTATAGATATTATTCATTATAAAGAAATATCTATAGGTTAACATGGTTCTTCAAAGTATATATTATTCCTGATCTTTTGTGAATTTTTCATTTTTAACAGTTTTCAAATAAAAACGATATTTCTCTATATGATTATAAGAAAATGTGAAGTGTTTTTTCCTATGGGTTCAAATGATTTTTTAATGGTATCTATGATTAAAAAGTGAATTATTGAATTTTTTTATTCAGGATATGATACTTGAGAATTATAGATGATGATAGGTGAGCCCTGTATAACTTATGATTATAGGGGATCCTGATATAACTCTTTAATTCATTGGGTAATGATTTTTCTTTGAAGAAAAATTTAAGGGATATAACTAGGTAGGTTATTCCTATATAATTTACTAGGATTTAGTTATTTTAACACTAGTTAAAAATAAGTGATCATGAGTTATAAATACGATTCTCTAATGTATACGATCTTTTAAAAATTGAATGTTTTGTTTCCAAGGAAAATAAAATTCATGGGTTCTAATGGTTTCACAAAATGTATTCATGATTTTCTTATTCTTTATAATGGTTGTCTAAAGGTTTTTTCTCTATAAAGGTTTATTTTATCATGAATATATGTTTTTATTTATGTTCTCATAGTTTTATTTTGAAAAGTTAAACATTTTCATGTTTTTTTTATTTTTTTCACTAGACTAACGAGTCTCCATTATTTTATATCCCTTATTGAGACTTTTTTATAATACCACATTTTCAAATGTGTTTAAAAAGATCTAAGTATGAGTAAAAGTTTTCTCAATATCATGATTTTTTCTAAGGTGGCTCATCTTAAATGAATAAACAATTTCATGAATAAAATGGGGGTGTAAAATTAAATCTCTATTTTGTCCTAAAAATGTCAATTATGAAAATGTTTCAAATTTTATATGTAATGTTTCACCTAATTCTCTAAAACTATAAACAAGAAATATACTAGAAATTTAATAAAGTTTAAACCTTTTTATAAATCATGTAATTATGTGATGATTGTGTTATAATTTATTATAGTTGGTATAAGAGGAAAGGTTTAGATAAATTTAGTGGTTACGATAATGTAAAAAGACACATTAAAGAGACTCTAATTTATGATTATTTTATCATGATATATATTTTAATATTTCAATATAGATTTATCTAATACATGTCTCTTTATAATGGGTTTCCATATAAGAAGCATGGAAGATGAATTAGGAAGGCATCAAGAGGATAACAATATTTTGAATTATTAACCTAGAATGGTGGGAATATAGTAGTTTTTATATTGTTAACTTAGTTGATGTGGGATATTAATAGTGGAACCCATGAAAGAGAATGCCCAAATTATCTATATAATAACATGTTTATAGTGTATAATTTTAGGAAAAAACACCATTTGAATTTTGGTGGATATTTAACTCAAGGAAATATGATGTATGAATAAATGAATTAGATAAGATATTTAAAGTTTTTGGATGTATGAAACAATATGGAAAACTATTTCTATTTATTATTTTTAAGGTGAATCCAATTAGTAATGGAATATAATTAATAATACTAAGTAAATGGATGAGATTGATTATATGGAGTGTAAAATCATTAAAGATATTTTTGTTGAGAAATATTTTCCTATAGTTCTTCAACTTAGAATGAAAAAAGAATTTCTGGAGTTCAATTAAATGTAAGAAGACTCAATGGATGCTTATGAATAAAATTTTACTAGATTTTCTAGGTATGTACCAAATTTCATTCTGTACAATGAAATTAAAATTGATAGATTTTACAAAAGTGTAAAACTATGTTTACAAAGAGTGTTGAAATATATTGAATTTAAAATTTATGTGGAGGTTGTTTATTGTAGTAAGAAAGTTGAGATGAATTTTTCCAAAACTTATTCACTTTGTTACAAAAAGAGTAAGAAGCATGTATATATTCAACCATGAAATATAGAGGTAAGTCACATAATGTTCTAAATGTGGTAAAATACATTTTAAAGAATGTTTTATAGAATTTGGAAGGTTTTACTGATATGGTAATCCAAGTAATTTGGATTTTGACCATAAGGATAAGAATTATGATTAGAAAAGTAATGGGAAAATAGATAATCATCTAGTGATAAATTTTTTTAATACCAATGAGTTGGGAAATTATTCAAAAATATGTACAAAGTTAGTTACTTAAGGTGGGAATCACCAAAAATGGAAAAAATGTACAGAAAAGTCTTTTTTACTACTACTATAGATGTGAGAAACTCAAACAAAGTGGTGATAGGTATATTACATGTTTATTATGATTATGATAATGTATTTTTTGATTTAAGATCCATATATTCATTAATATATGAAAAAATTTCAAGTAAAATTATAATTTAATTTCAATAAATAAGCCATAACTATTGGTAAAAATTCATGGAGGTAGTATAAAAGAAACAATAATTTATAGAAATGTTATTGTTATCATCCATGGAATGGTATTTCCTGAAGACCTTATTTTATTTTCTATTTCAGATCTTAAATATATTTTAATTATAAATTTGATTTA
Organism: Viscum album; assembly: GCA_963277665.1. Taxonomy (NCBI): domain Eukaryota; kingdom Viridiplantae; phylum Streptophyta; class Magnoliopsida; order Santalales; family Viscaceae; genus Viscum; species Viscum album. The sequence continues at coordinate 266,992,069 of OY728142.1, read as the reverse complement.
AGTTTATCATTATAAGCTATATTTTAGAGCTAAATAAGTTATTTTTCAACATCAGTTTAATTTTTATGTAATAATGGTAGAGAAAGTTATCTTACACAAAATTTTGAAAAGAAAGGAATTGTTCAAATTAGTGATATACATGTGTTAAATTAATATATAGATATATTTCATGATATTTATACTTATGTTATTCCTATAAAGTGCTTAAATTTATTTTTTATATAGTATCTGATGCTAAGAGAATTTCAAAACTTCATTATTGAATAGAGCCAATAAAACTTTTGGAATTGAAACAGTAGCTACAAGAGTTTCTTGATAAGGGTTTCATCCACCCTATAACTTTACTATATGGTGATATTGTTCTATTTTTTAAAAATAAATATGGTTCCATGAGACTTTTAATTGATTATAGATCACTCAATAACTTTACTGTTAATAAGAAGTATCTATTGCCTCATATAGATGACTTGTTTGATCTACTCCAGGGTGATCTGTATTTTTTCAAAAATTGATCTCAAGTATAGGTATAACCAATTTATGGTGAAGAAGAAATAAATTCAAAACATGATTCTTTATACTTGGTATGTGAATTTTGAGTTTTTAGTTATGAATTTTTGGATAATGAATGAAAACACTATATTTATAGATCTTATGAATTGAGTTTTCTATGATTTTTTGGATAAAATTTTGAAGATTTGTATTAAATAAATTATAATTAATTACAAAAATTATAATAAAAATGAGAAAATACTAATGATTATTTTTCATTATTTAAAAGAAAATAATTTATATTTAAAAATTAGTAAATATTAATTTTTGTTACACTAGATTTCATTCCGAGGAATATTGTTTATAAATATTGCATAACTATTGATCTTACAAAAATGAAAGTATTGGAAGAGTGTCCAAGGCCTAAAAATTTCATGAAGATTAAAAGTTTTATAGTTTATTACTAGTAGTTTATTTAAATAATTCCTTTTTTATCTATCCCGCTATCTAATTTAACATGAAAATGAGTTAAATTCATATAGAAAAAGCAATGCAATTAAATTTTCTATGAATTCAAAATAATATTGGTTAATGATCCAGTGTTAGCATTGCTAATAATAAATAATAATTTTTTTTATTTATAGGGATGATTCTTTGAAGGGAATTGGTAGTGTCTTGATTTAAGATGACCAGGTAATTCTATATACTCCACTTAGATTAAAACTCTACGAGAAGAATTACCCTACACATGATTTTGAGTTTTCAGTAGTGGTTTGTTATTTAAAAATTTTCAGTCATCTTTTATATGGGGTAAAATGTAAAATGTATAATGAAAACAAAATTTTAAAGTATATATTCAATAAAAAAAGTTGAACATGAGGTAGAGAAGATATATTTAACTTATAAAGGATTATGATTAGAAGAGTCAGTATCATGCATGTAAATAAAATAAGGTACCTAGAGGATTAATTAGAAAGATAATGTATCACTAAACATGTTAGTTTTAGAACATGATCCTTTGGTTAATGGTTTTATTAATGTTGGCCTAGAAATTTTTCATTTCAGAACTCCCTCACTTTTAGTTCATGTGGTAGTTGAGTTATATTTTTCAGACAGAATTAGGAATGCTCAGAAAGAAGATCGTGATTTGCAAGAAATGGTGGAATTGGTCAAGAATGGTAAGTTTAAAAAGTTCAACATTAAAAAAGAAGGTTTTATGATATTTAGAAAGATATTTTTTGTGCCATGTGATTCCCAGTTGAATAAGTAATTATTTAATAAAGATAATATATCTCCATTTTCATTCATTATGGCAGTACTAAGATATACAGAGACCCTCAATAAAATTATTTTTTGGGTGGAATGAATAAATATATTGAAAATTTTACTATGAGTTTTTTTATTGTAAATATTTTAGAGATAAAAAAACTACTGAATGGAATACTTTATCCTTTTCTAGTTTCTAAATGGAAATAAGAGAATATATCCATGGATTTCATGGTAGGATTACCAAATACATCTCAAGGTAATAATTTTATTTGGGTTAGTTCTGATCACTTGAGTAAATATATACATTTTATTTATATTAAAGATATTATGTTATTTTTTCAACTTTATAGACATTATATTAAAGATATAGTCAGATTATATAGAGTTCATTTTTTGATTTTATCTAATCATGATCCAAGATTTACCTCAAATTTTTGGAAAGAACTTCAGAAGTTATTGGGTACTGAATTAAATTTCAGTATAACATTTCATCCTTAATCTGATGGATAGACAGAATGAAAAATTTAGACTTTTGAATATATTCTTCATTATTTATTTTTGGATTATTAGGGAATTTTGGATAAATATCTTTCACTGGAGGAATTTTTATATAAGAACAGTTTTCATTCTAGTATATAGATCCCACCTTTTGATGCATTTTATAAAAAACGATTTTGAACACTATATTATTAGGATGAAGTCAGTGAAAGGAAGTTTATAGGTCTATAATTGGAATAATTTAAGTTTGAGAAGGTAAATATGATTAAACACCAAATAGGGTAAACTCAGAGTAAATAGAAGTGTCTTATAGATAACAGAAAGAAAGTTCTTTCATTTGAGGCAGTCGAACATGTTTTTCTTAAAGTATCTCCTTGTAAAAGTGTTATTTATTTGTGAAAAAAGCAAAGTTACGTATAAAATTAATTGTATCATATAAATTATATACAAATTTGGGTTGGTTTCTTATCATGTATCCTTACCTATGAGTTTATCTCAAGTATATGATGTGTTTCAGGTTTTGTTGCTTTGGATATATGTAACTAATACTTCTCATGTTTTAAGACATGAAGTGGTATAGTTGGAATGGAAAATTTAATATGAAGAAAATTCAGTTTAGATTTTGTATATAATATAGAAGGTACTAATAAGTAAGGCGTTTCACCGGGTAAAGGTTTTATGGAATAACCACATGAATAAGGAAGAAACATGGGAATTGGAAAATGTTATGACAGAAAAATACCCTCACTTATTTAGGAAATGAATAAAATTTCAAGGATGTAATTTAAAAAAAGGTATAATTAGGTAAAAAACTAGTTAATACTATAATTATTTTCATATTATAATTTATAAGTATTTATTCTATAGATTCATATTCAACATATTTTTATAAATTGATTTATATAAATTTTCAAATGAAAACAAAATTATTTTTCCATGTATAACATTACATTATTTAAAAGTTGAATTTATATATTTTATAAATTTATTTTTATAAAATGGAATTCATTTTTGTGTTCATCATATCAATTTTTTTTTTATTTTTTTGGATTTTTCAAAAAAGACTGATTTTTGGGTGAGTAGTGAAAATACCGTTTTTATTAAAACTTTATTTTCTTTTAAAGTATTTATGAAGTACCATATTATTATAGATTGATTTTAAAGTTAAATTATTCCACATTGAATAAAAATAATACCATTAATTCAATATTAATCAACATTATATTTGATCATGTTATATAATCTTTTTTATGCGTAAAAAGTGAATTATTCTAAAAACAGTTGTCATTGTGGTTAGAGTTTTTATATCAAAATTAAAATTTTACACATATAAAAATTGAATCTTTAAAAATTTATTTGATATTATTCATAATTAGGATAAAATCTGGTAATTTTTTCAATTTTATTTCTAGTCGTTATGAATAGTAATAATGATAAAAATTAGTCACCACGATAAAGGGTAAAACAGGGTAATTAAGGTGACAATTAAGTGTTAAGGCCACCAAATATTATCTAATTTTTTTATATGTTGGTATTTCTACCATTATTAAATTATATTTTAAATTTTATAGTTTTATATAAACTTTTATATGATTAATACTTTATATTATTTTAAAACATTTGAAAATTATAAGTGTGTCACTCCCCTCACATATAAAAGGGAACCTCCTATCCTCTCTTATTCATCGAATATAAGACTTTTATATTGACCATTACATACCTAATTTAATTCCCAACATAATTTTTTCAAATACTTGAGGTAATTTTCTCACCAAAAGTATAACCTAATAAGGTTTAAGGTGTACGACAAGGGAGGTTTTCCAAAGAATAGGTATAATTCATAACAAAATGCTTAATGTTTATTTATTCTTTGACCCTCTTAAATTTTTCTTAAGCCATGATGAAATAATATAATAGGTATATTAAATATATTTAAATATTATTATTAGTATTTAAAAACCCCTTTCATCTCCTTTTCCATCCCATGAGAAATGAAAATATCTCTCCTATGTACGTGTGGACTACCACCTCCACAAAGTGATGTGTTTCGTTTTTCACCATTAGTTTTTATGGATGGATAAAATGATGGATAAAATGAATATATATTATATTTATGATATAATTATGATTATTTTTATACAATATATAACTGAGATTCTTACCATTTTTGTTCGTTGGAAATTGATAATGTTGCTCGTGCGTATGTGTGGAATACCACCTCAACGAGGCGATGTGATTAATTTTTCATTTCCATATTTCATGGATGGTCATAAGTATGAAAAAAATGAATGAATATGATATTTATAAAATATTTATGATTCTATAAAATTAAAAAAATTTCTAATTTATATCTTTTTAACTGAGTATAAAAATTAAAATATCCTTCATGCGTACGTACAAACTATCTTCTCTATGAAATGGTGGGATTAATTTTTCATGATCTCATTACATGGTTGGTTTTAAAAGTGTGTTTAATGTATAAATATGATATTTATAGTTTTTTAAAAATTCTATAGGTATTTTAACCATAACCACTATGACCACAGTCAATGCATCAATGTTTTTTTGAGGTTATAAACTGAACAACCCCAAATATCCAATGTGAACTTAACCATTTTGATAACCAAATAAAACATTGTAATAAATGAAATAAAAGGAATGATAATAATGAAATGAACATTAAAAAGGTTATTATGAAATTATAGAACTAATATAATTTTATTATTTAGGATTCATAGAACATAAGATTCTAGATGAGAGTTAAGGTAAGAGATTTTACTTTTAAACGTTGTTTTAAATGGTTTAAAATTTTTCTACTACATATTTGTGTTATTGAAAATGTTTCAAGAATGTTATTATTTATACATAAAAGATTTTTAAATGTAAATTTTTAATTATTTTTTACTTTTTTTAATGTTTTATAATTAATATTTTAAACATTTATTATACAGTTCATTTTTATTTTTTTACCAAAGTAAAAAAATGTTTTCAATGTATACAAATTGACCTAATTTTCCAACAATCATAGACGTTATTCATTATAAAACATCATCTATAAGTTAACATTGGTTTTTAAAGTCTATAATATTCCTACTCTTTTAGGAATTTTTCATTTTTAAGAATTTTTATAGAAAAATGATATATTTTTTTATTTGATTATGATAAAATGTAAAGTATTTTTCTTATCGGTTAAAATGAGTATTTAAAGGGTTTTGTGATAAAAATGTGAAATATTATATTTTTTTTGTTCATGATATGGTACTTTATCATTATAAATGATGAATAATTATCATTATATATCTCTCAATGATGGGGGTGCTCAATATAGGTCTCCAATGCATTGGGTAATGAGTAGTAATTTAAGGAGAAAAAATAAGGGAGATAACCTTGTAGGTTAATCATAAAGAATTAACTCAGAATTAGTTATTCCAAAACATGTTAAACATGAATGAAAAATGTTATGAATATAATAATACACAGTTCCTACATGAGGTTTGAATGATTTTTATGAGTCTTAATGGAAATATATTTATTTCAAAAAAAGGAGGTATAAGAGGTTTTAAATGTGAAACATTTTATTAAAGGAAAAACAATTTCATGGGTTGTCATGTTTTTGAAAAACGAATGCATGTATTTCCCAATATTAATAATGGATTTTAAAAGGTTTTATTTGATAAAATGTTTATTTTATCTTGAGGATATTTATTATTTATGTGTTTAAATTTTAATTATGAAAAAGGAAAACATTTTCATGGGTTTACATGTTTTTAAATAGATTAACGAGTATCCATTATTTTATATCCCTTACTGAGATTTATTTTTGTTATCCCACATTTTCAAACATTTTTCACAAGATCTAAGGTCGAGTAGAAATTTTAAAAATGTAAATATTTAATCTATAGTGACTCATCTTAAATGAAGAAAAATTTTCTTGAAAGAAACATATGTGATAACTTAAAGTTAAATTTTTTGGGAAGAAATTTACATTGTGTGAATGTGTTCACTTTTTCTTGTACTATTTTTCCTAATTATATAAAAATGTAATTAAAAAATATCCCAAAAAAGTAATAATGTGAAATATTTGTTATAATTCATGTAATTATGGGTTTATTATGTTATAGGTCATTACAACCTTTTCCTTTCTCACTTTAGGGATAACACATACATATTTTCAAATTGTTTTTGGATCCTACACTTACTTAAACAAATATATCAAAATATTTTAAGTTACAATTCATACCCATTAAGTTATATAATCATAAAATATTAATAATAAAAACATATAAATGTTAAAAAAGATATGGGAGATTGAAATCATGCCTTATCATTCATATTTTGAAGGGTCTATATATATTCCCAGATTCAAACATATTTGTTTATCTCTAGAAGATTTACCTAATTTTTAGTGATTCCCTTCAAGGGATTATCTATATCATTAATACCATTATATTACTATCATTTAAAACCCATAAAATAAATTTGGTTTGAGGGTGGATCTTCTATAATCTCTTCAGTCTGAGAAATAGGACTGAGATTGATTTCTTAGCTCAAAAACTCCTATACTTTTTGGTTTAAATTCTCTAAACCTCTTTATGCCCACTCCCCCTTTTCTTTCAAACTTTGTTAACCTTTAGGAAACATGGAATTATTATCTTTTCAAACTATATTCTTAGCTAGAATTGGATTATAAACCCCTGAAAATAAATAAATTTTATTTTTTTTGTCTCTCTCTAGATTTTAAGCCAACTCCAACCGAACCATCAAAGTAGTTAGAAATATTTTAGGCACATACTCAGAATTCTCTTTAGGTGTGGAATTTTTCTATTTAGAAATAATTTATGAACATGATATCACATGTGATTTCCCTTTATTATTAAATAATATTTTTATTATTGAGGTAGCATTGTCATAGATCTGACAACAGTATGGCCTACCTTATTTCACATTCCACCCACCTCTTCATTAGATTTTACATTTACCTTCTTGGGTAGATTCTCAAACTCTTTATAAGGATGTTCAACAACCACAACCATTCATATATCCATCTTCTTAACTATTTCCCTTTTAGTTTTCATACTACTCCCATATTTCTTGAGATTCATGAAAATTTTATAGTTATCCACAGTGTTTCCACTCTTACAATAATAGAATCCGTTTTTATCTAAAGGTTGAAACTCTTTGTTTCCTTTATTCATTTCCTTATTGGGAGATTTTTTATTTAATGTTTTTTTTGAATATCACCCAATACAGATACACTTAATTTCTTCACATGCTTCTCAACATGTTTTTATTTTTTCTTTTCATCAGTAAATGGATGATACCATGTATAATTATACTATATCTCATCATATACATAATCAATAATCTTTTTTAACTCATAGAAACTCATCAATTAATCAAATATCTTCCTAAGATACATATTCTACCATTTTTTTGTTATTTCCATCACTGAAATAGGTTATCATCTTTTATCAGCTTCCCCACATTTGATAAATAATTTTTTAACTTGAACCTACAAAAATATTGTGCCATCAGTTAATGGGATCTATGTACAAACTTATAGCATCCCACCTTTTTATCACATAAACTTTCATTACATTTTACAAAACCGAGGATCTTTAAGGTTTAGTGTCTTGGAAACCAGGAACTTAAAACATGAAACAAAAAAAAAACATTCTTCTTAAACACTTGAAAGGCTTCTCCTTATGTTCATACTAGGTTCATTTCTGCATCTCATAACCTGGGGACATACATAAAAAGAAAGGGTGAGCAAAAGGCCCAGTAAGGGAAACAAGATGAACATTTTACATGTGAACTTGAGATACTTCAATAAGGACATGAAAAGAACTTTAAGGCATGAGAAAGAAATAATGAGGCATTTCATAATAAAAATAACATTTTTCATAACTTGAAGATGTGGCTACATAATTTAACATAGACAATCATGAACATATCACCAAGGTCTATCCCCAAGGTGTCATTTGAAAATTACCAAGGTTATTCACCAAGGTATCATGAAAATTGTAATCTCTAGTGGTTACATCATTACCCAATGCATTGGAGCGCTATCAGGGCGCACCCTTAAATTTGCCTTTATTATCATGTGAGCCACATATATCATCATAAAACATTTCATAAATAACCCATATAGCATAAAGGAAATGGGTTTCATTTCATAATCATAACTTTTTAAAAACTGCTTTAAAGACATGATCTTTATATCACTTTAAAACCCACAGAAAAGGAAGGTGGGTCTCATGTATGTAAATACCAGAATTTAAAATAGAACATTTTGGTATATATGTGAATACCCCTTTAGAATAAAGAGCTCTGAGTATTCACTTAATAAAAGAAAAGAACTTTAGAAAAAGAGATAGACATTTTGAGACAGAAATTCTGCAGCATAACGGCAATGTTCCGAGGTTTTAGAAGACATTAAAAGAGAGGTAAAATGGGTCAAACATTCATAAATGACCCATAAAATAGTACATGGACAGAATAATAAGGTTACATGATCATGGTAATGAAATTTCAAGGACATACCATTTGAAATGAAAAACATGGAAGGAAAAAAAAATTAGATTTCTCTTATGAAAATTTGGCAGCCTTACGGCGTCACTTAACTTCAAAAGGAAATGATTTGACAAGATCAAATAGGGTCCCTCATCATATGATCATAAGAGATCAGTATGATAGATATAGAGATAATTCCCCAACATAACAAAAAGTAACTTGAAAGAATTTACATGAAAGTAGAACTTCAAAACGAGAAGGGTGAAGAACCACTTAAAAATTCGGCAGCCTAACGGCGCCACTTAAAACATCAAAATAATGAATTGAAGAGATCAAATGGGGTCTCTCATCATATGAAAATAAGAGTCCAGTATGATATATATAGAGATAATACCCCAATATAACAAAAAGGAACTTGAAATAATTGACATGAAAGTAGAACTTCAAAACGAGAAGGGTGAAGAACCACTGAAAAATTCGGCAGCCTAACGGCGCCACTTAAAACATCAAAATACTGAATTGAAGAGATCAAATGGGGTCTCTCATCATATGAACATAAGAGTCCAGTATGATATATATAGAGATCATACCCCAATATAACAAAAAGTAACTTGAAATAATTGACATGAAAGTAGAACTTCAAAACGAGAAGGGTGAAGAACCACTTAAAAATTCGGCAGCCTAACGGCGCCACTTAAAACTTCAAAATACTGAATTGAAGAGATCATATGGGGTCTCTCATCATATGATCATAAAAGATCAGTATGATAATTTAGAGATCATACCCCAACATAATAAAAAGGAACATGAAAGACTTGAATGAGAATAGAACTTGAAAACGAGGAAGGTGAAAGAATCCCTTAAAAATTCGGCAGCCTAACGGCGCCACTTAAACATTCTTAAAACGAATTGATGAGAGCAAGGGGGGGGTCTCTCATCATATGAACATGAAATAGGCAGTAGGATGAATAAAAAAGAACATCCTCCATCATAAGAACATGGAGTATAAAAGAAATGACATAAAAGAGATTACTTGAAAAGAAAGAGAGGGGTCAGATCCCTTACCTTAAAATGTAACTCTTAAACCTCAAAGGTTGGGACCTTGACGGCTTGGGGGCACCTTGGGAGGACTCCTTGGAAGGTAAGAAGACCATAAATTCGTTGGGGGAGAGTTGGGAGTGAAAACTAAAGGAGGAAAGGGTGGGTATTTATAGGGAAAGTGAGGGGACAAAGCATTAATGGCCAAGAGACACCTCATTAGTGGTTTTGGCAAAACCATGGGCTTGCCCATGGTATTTGCCCATGGTATTGGCCACTTGGTACACCTCACACCTTATCTTACTATTCATAATTCGAACATATTGAATATATACTTAATACATCATTTAATGATGTCATTAAACACCCGTAACTTAAAAACTATACTTTCACTATTCACCGAAAATTCAACTTTCTCAGAATAATCCCAAAATTTCACCTTAACCAAATATCAATGCTATGATTTCAAAAATGAACTCCATTTTATAAAAATAATTTTCTAAATATTTTTAATTTTATTTTTAAATAAATACACTATTCATCGAAAATTCATTTTTTTCAGAAAAATCCCCAAAAATTACCATAACATAATATCGATGCTCTGAGTTCAAAAATAAAGTCATTTTTATAAAAATAATTTTCTAATTATTTTTAATTAAAATTTTAATTAAAAAACACTATTCACCCGAAAAAACTAATACTTGAATAATAATTAATGAAACCGTTATTTAACTATTTTATTGAATCACATTACTTAATCAAGGTGCCTAGATTATTTTAAAACTTTCTTTAAGTGAGATTACTAATCCATTTGGTCATATTACTAATCCTAATCATAAAATCACTATTCATAATTTACTATTCATCAAAAATAAAGTTGATCTTATTAGACTCTAAATTTAGTACTGAACATAATTGCAGAAGACCATTTTTTGAAAATCATTACACATTTTTAATTATTTAGGGTTTACATAAACATATCTAAAATATCCTTTTTCTAAAATTCATCAAAAATATGCATACTATATTTATCCGGTCATTTCAAAATTCATAAACTTCATCATAAGAAGAAATCCCAATTTTTATTTAAAACAAGGATTACACAAGGTAGTTACGGTCTCGTTACATAACCCCTTATAATACCAGCATAGGACCTACGAGTAAGGTGTGCTTGGGTGATAGAAGCTTGGGGCGGCTCAGTCAACATTGCCCGAGTAGTAATTTCTATCAGTTTGAACTTCTCACGAAGGCGATTCCGTTCCAGCTTCACATGATGAAGTTCGGCTTGGATTTGATCCAGAGCAAAGCCCAGTGGTGCTACCTCCTTCCCAAGCTCTGTTAGATGGGCTTTGATCGGTCCAAGACTACTAGGTGAGGCCATCGAATCTTCTTTCTATAATAATTAACCAAGATTACTTATATCAAAACATTTTGTTCACAGCGGTCATATTGACCGATGGTTATATAATAGTCAAAACCCACTGATCTCATTTTAATTATAATCATGTTTATCAAATAAAACGTTTTTGTTGAGTATAACAATAACACATAAAATTGGGAAACAAAATTTATTTAAAAAAATTTCGGGTCGTTACAATCTTCCCCCCTTAAGAAATTGCGTCCTCTCAATTTTAAAATTGGGTTTTGAAATTTCATTGAAAGTCCCACATCGGAAAAGGAGTCAGTAAAACTATTACTTTAAAATAAGGAAAGGGAAGTACAAAGGTCACCCGAGTTAACCCACACTAGGGTTCCATGTAGGAAAACATGGACATGGAGGAAAAAACAAAGGGTCAAGTTCTGAGGGAGAGTGATAGAGAACATGATTAGAAGAAAGTTAACCTGAGAAAATCCCAAACTTATGATGTGTGTAAACGGTCTTTGATTACCTAGTAGGAAACGTAAACCAACAACATTTTTGTTTTACGTTTCTTTTCATAATATTGAGGATTTCATTTACTACATAGGACAAAAACATAAGAAAATATACCTACCTTCAAGTAGAGTTTCATCCTTTAACAAGTCCCTACCAACAATAATCTTTTTTCCAAATGATGAGAATTCAAAAAAACTTGGTCTCATAAAAGCACAAGAATCATCTTCTATAGAATCACATAATCTACAAAAGATTAACTATCTATTTCTTCTATCTTTAAACATTATCCCAAAAATAGAAAGGTTAAGGTAAAACAGCTCTTCAAAAAGAAAGAATCCCATAGGAATGGAAACTACTTTTAAATCATCAAAGTTCCATGGTACTACCCAAAGTTCATCATAGACCGTTCCATAAATAACGGTCCTTAAAATTCCTCAAAACAAACCAAACTAAGATTGAAACCCAAATACAATAAGGATTTGATAACATAGTCTTCCAAAACAACTTCATTGTTCATCTCCAGACAACATCAACCACTCCTAACATCTTATAAAAAAAAATATCTAACCTAAACATATTTTACCCAAGATAGGTTAGTCATTCCCATAAGTAACCTAAATTACTATAAGTTCACCTTAAATTCCTCGATTCTTCAAAATATAAGTCAACCTTACTCCTCAATGAAAATACCGTAGTAATCTATTTACCTCGATCAAATATGGTTCCCAAAATAATGAACGTATTCCAAAATAATAATCATATTTTAATCTCATAATCATCCCTGTCATATTAATATGAAAATCGTCGCATTTCCTATAACATTGGTTGTCGGAACATGTTCTTCCATTTCCCACCATTAACTAAGAAGAGAAAGCATAATTAGGGGCTTAAGTACTTAGCTAATAATCATGAAAAGGAACATAAATAATATAAGGATAACTTGTATATGAAAGGTATACCCTAACTTGTGATCTCCTAGGTTCCCATATAGGTTATGAGTGATCATATATTCTTATGTGAACCTTTATTTTATTTTATCTTTGTTCCTTTAACAATGGTTCATACCAAGATTATGAATTTACCAAAGCATATCCCCCGGGAGTGTCGTAACCAAGAGTGCAGCAAGGCCCGTTTTCATGTACCAGTTCCCGTTCGAGTCTAGCTCAAAGCGGTGTTTTCAGGTTTTACCCCTATGTACATCTGTGCCAGAGCCACCTCTACCTGCTCGTATCCAGACAGGGATGTATTTGCTTGGAAACCCCTTACTCAATACTCACCAAAATACCAGGAAGATTTCCTATATTAAACTTTTCTATAGGGTTCATCCTAGAGTTTTCATATCCTAATTTCCACAAATAACTAAACCATCCTTTGATACCAACTATAGCATCCCACCTTTTTATCACATAAACTTTCATTACATTTTACAAAACCGAGGATCTTTAAGGTTTAGTGTCTTGGAAACCAGGAACTTAAAACATGAAACAAAAAAAACATTCTTCTTAAACACTTTAAAGGCTTCTCCTTATGTTCATCCTAGGTTCATTTCTGCATCTCATAACCTGGGGACATACATCAAAAGAAAGGGTGAGCAAAAGGCCCAGTAAGGGAAACAAGATGAACATTTTACATGTGAACTTGAGATACTTCAATAAGGACATGAAAAGAACTTTAAGGCATGAGAAAGAAATCATGAGGCATTTCATAATAAAAATAACATTTTTCATAACTTGAAGATGTGGCTACATCATTTAACATAGACAATCATGAACATATCACCAAGGTCCATCCCCAAGGTGTCATTTGAAAATTACCAAGGTTATTCACCAAGGTATCATGAAAATTGTAATCTCTAGTGGTTACATCATTACCCAATGCATTGGAGTGATATCAGGGCGCACCCTTAAATTTGCATTTATTATCATGTGAGCCACATATATCATCATAAAACATTTCATAAATAACCCATATAGCATAAAGGAAATGGGTTTCATTTCATAATCATAACTTTTTAAAAACTGCTTTAAAGACATGATCTTTATATCACTTTAAAACCCACAGAAAAGGAAGGTGGGTCTCATGTATGTAAATCCCAGAATTTAAAATAGAACATTTTGGTATATATGTGAATACCCCTTTAGAATAAAGAGCTCTGAGTATTCACTTAATAAAAGAAAAGAACTTTAGAAAAAGAGATAGACATTTTGAGACAGAAATTCTGCAGCATAACGACAATGTTCCGAGGTTTTAGAAGACATTAAAAGAGAGGTAAAATGGGTCAAACATTCATAAATGACCCATAAAATAGTACATGGACAGAATAAGAAGGTTACATGATCATGGTAATGAAATTCCAAGGACATACCATTTGAAATGAAAAACATGGAAGGAAAAAAAATTAGATTTCTCTTATGAAAATTTGGCAGCCTTACGGCGTCACTTAACTTCAAAAGGAAATGATTTGACAAGATCAAATAGGGTCCCTCATCATATGATCATAAGAGATAAGTATGATAGATATAGATATAATTCCCCAACATAACAAAAAGTAACTTGAAAGAATTTACATGAAAGTAGAACTTCAAAACGAGAAGGGTGAAGAACCACTTAAAAATTCGGCAGCCTAACGGCGCCACTTAAAACATCAAAATACTGAATTGAAGAGATCAAATGGGGTCTCTCATCATATGAACATAAGAGTCCAGTATGATATATATAAAGATCATACCCCAATATAACAAAAAGGAACTTGAAATAATTGACATGAAAGTAGAACTTCAAAACGAGAAGGGTGAAGAACCACTGAAAAATTCGGCAGCCTAACGGCGCCACTTAAAACATCAAAATACTGAATTGAAGAGATCAAATGGGGTCTCTCATCATATGAACATAAGAGTCCAGTATGATATATATAGAGATCATACCCCAATATAACAAAAAGGAACTTGAAATAATTGACATGAAAGTAGAACTTCAAAACGAGAAGGGTGAAGAACCACTTAAAAATTCGGCAGCCTAACGGCGCCACTTAAAACTTCAAAATACTGAATTGAAGAGATCATATGGGGTCTCTCATCATATGATCATAAAATATCAGTATGATAATTTAGAGATCATACCCCAACATAATAAAAAGTAACATGAAAGACTTTAATGAGAATAGAACTTGAAAACGAGGAAGGTGAAAGAATCCCTTAAAAATTCGGCAGCCTAACGGCGCCACTTAAACATTCTTAAAACGAATTGATGAGAGAAAGGGGGGGTCTCTCATCATATGAACATGAAATAGGCAGTAGGATGAATAAAAAAGAACATCCTCCATCATAAGAACATGGAGTATAAAAGAAATGACATAAAAGAGATTACTTGAAAAGAAAGAGAGGGGTCGGATCCCTTACCTTAAAATGTAACTCTTAAACCTCAAAGGTTGGGACCTTGAGGGCTTGGGGGCACCTTGGGAGGAATACTTGGAAGGTAAGAAGACCAGAACTTCGTTGGGGGAGAGTTGGGAGTGAAAACTAAAGGAGGAAAGGGTGGGTATTTATAGGGAAAGTGAGGGGACAAAGCATTAATGGCCAAGGGACACCTCACTAGTGGTTTTGGCAAAACCATGGGCTTGCCCATGGTATTTTCCCATGGTATTGGACACTTGGTACACCTCACACCTTATCTTACTATTCATAATTCGAAAATATTGAATATATACTTAATACATCATTTAATGATGTCATTAAACACCCGTAACTTAAAAACTATACTTTCACTATTCACTGAAAATTCAACTTTCTCAGAATAATCCCAAAATTTCACCTTAACCAAATATCAATGCTATGATTTCAAAAATGAACTCCATTTTATAAAAATAATTTTCTAAATATTTTTAATTTTATTTTTAAATAAATACACTATTCATCGAAATTTCATTTTTTTCAGAAAAATCCCCAAAAATTACCATAACATAATATCGATGCTCTGAGTTCAAAAATAAAGTCATTTTTATAAAAATAATTTTCTAATTATTTTTAATTAAAATTTTAATTAAAAAACACTATTCACCCGAAAAAACTAATACTTGAATAATAATTAATGAAACCGTTATTTAACTATTTTATTGAATCACATTACTTAATCAAGGTGCCTAGATTATTTTAAAACTTTCTTTAAGTGAGATTACTAATCCATTTGGTCATATTACTAATCCTAATCATAAAATCACTATTCATAATTTACTATTCATCAAAAATCAAGTTGATCTTATTAGACTCTAAATTTAGTACTGAACATAATTGCAGAAGACCATTTTTTGAAAATCATTACACATTTTTAATTATTTAGGGTTTAAATAAACATATTTAAAATATCCTTTTTCTAAAATTCATCAAAAATATGCATACTATATTTATCTGGTCATTTCAAAATTCATAAACTTCATCATAAGAAGAAATCCCAATTTTTATTTAAAACAAGGATTACACAAGGTAGTTACGGTCTCGTTACATAACCCCTTATAATACCAGCATAGGACCTAAGAGTAAGGTGTGCTAGGGTGATAGAATCTTGGGGCGGCTCAGTCAACATTGCCCGAGTAGTAATTTCTATCAGTTTGAACTTCTCACGAAGGCGATTCCGTTCCAGCTTCACATGATGAAGTTCGGCTTGGATTTGATCCAGAGCAAAGCCCAGTGGTGCTACCTCCTTCCCAAGCTCTGTTAGATGGGCTTCTATCGGTCCAAGACTACTAGATGAGGCCATCGAATCTTCTTTCTATAATAATTAACCAAGATTACTTATATCAAAACATTTTGTTCACAGCGGTCATATTGACCGATGGTTATATAATAGTCAAAACCCACTGATCTTATTTTAATTATAATCATGTTTATCAAATAAAACGTTTTTGTTGAGTATAACAATAACACATAAAATTGGGAAACAAAATTTATTTAAAAAAATTTCGGGTCGTTACAAAACTTCAAGAAGAACCAACACCTTCTAATTATCTTTTTTATTTTCAAATTAGATGCATGTTGTCCAATATGAAAATCTTTCAATTTTTAACCCAAAACTATAACCTCTTAGAGTAATTTTGAGAGGAAATTCTTATTTTAAATTTTCACCTATATCATTGTAATATTGGTGATAGTACCATAATTGTTTTCCTTACACATTTAAAATTATTTTAATTTCTTTTCAACACTCCCGAAAATTAGAGGTTTAGTGCAAGCCACTTCACATGCACTGTAGGTGAAATTTTTCAATGATCTTGAGGTGGATGATTCTAAAAATTATTTCAAGATATTTATGAAATTATTACAATCCTTATTTTATATATGTTTCACTTTTTATGTTTGTGTTTCAAGACATATTTTCTTAGTAGTTTGAGAAGTTCTATCTTGGGTTGCATCCAAATTTCATAATTTAATTTTCATATAAAGAAAACTAATATTAATAGAATTATTTTCATCATCAGTTGGTATTTTTTTGGTATCTCATTATTTGTTTTACATCCCAACCCGATCCCCATGATTTTTTATTATTTCTACAAAGGATTTATCAAGATATTTCACCTTTTTTTTATTTAATTTCTAACTAGGTAGAGTTTTCATCCATGGATACATTATAGAATTATCCAATAAATGGAATACATCAGTAACATAAAAATTGGACAATTAATCCTCAAAAAGTATTCTTTTAAATTTTTCATCAATAAGAAATAGGTTTTTATTGTAAATTAAAATGGTTTATCCTTTATATTTCCCGAACTTAGAGTGGGTGATGCATCATCCATATTGTTTATCCAATGAATCATCTATTGAATTAACATATTCCTCTAAATGTGGGTTTTCTTCATATATTTACTTAATAAAACCAAATATATATGATTCAATCCTCATATTACCATTAACAGTAGAATAAAAATATACCTATATTCTGATCTCTATATGATATCCATATCTTAAACAAGTGTAATAAAAAGAATCTCTATCAACAGATTCACTAGATGAGAACTCACCAGTTTTTTCTCCTTCAAGTAGTGGTTAATATCTTTTCCTATTCACATTTTCCCTTTAATTATTAGACTCATTTATATGTTTTTAAATTCATTACATAAAATTTAAGATTCTATAGTAGTAGGAATTAGAATTGATTCTTTCATATGAGGCTCAACGTTAAACATATATTTAAATAAATACTTCATTATAACCTGATAATAACACTAGTAAATGGAAAATAATTATCCAATCAAAGGGAATATAATTTTCTACAAGTTGATATACCATTTGTATTGATGAAAACACCTAGTGGTGAATCAAGTGTTTCCCACTTTTTTCAAATTCCAAACTATCCTGAAATCCCATTAGATTTTAACCTCTATTTCCAATTAGTGGATATATATCTATTTTTTGTTTAACCTAGAAATGATTAGATATTGGAAATAAAATTTAATCAATAAATAATCATACATTATTTTTACAAGGTTAGGTATAAATATTCACTCTTTCCCTTGATTAGTTATTCACCCCAATCAAGGATTCTCCACTATAATTTGATGTTTATTATAATGGGTGGTGTTTCCCATAAAAATATAGAGTCTCAAAGTGTTTAAAATTCTTAAGGATCATAAGAATTATCTTTCTAGAATTAGATTAGAGTTTTTCAACATCTTTTTATTCTATTCATTGAGTTATAATATTTTCTCCCTATATACCCTAAGTCACATAGGTTCTATGGAATATCACCATATATATGAATGTTCTTATTTTTATTTCTTACTTGGAAGAAGATCTACAGCTTTTTATAGGATGATTCTATGCTAATATAATAGATCTACTTTAACTCATAGTAGAATATTCAAAATCATTCAATAGTTTAAGATATAATGTATGCAACTTGATCACCACCAGATAACAAATTTATTGTTCTTCAATATAACCACTAACCTTGGTTCCTCACTCAATGATTTTGAAAACCTTGATACCAGATGTAAAAAAAATAAGATTCACCATTTACTCTATTATTCTTCTCATAACTTGTTCTCTCTCAAATTGATCTTATAATGATGATGAATCCTCTATTTTATCTATCTTCGATACCTAGTAGATGTAAATTTACATGAATTATCAACATCCCTTTTTCTTATTCTTCTTCTAGAGCTCTTTAAAATTTTACCCAACGTCTTTTATCTTAGAAACAAAATCTCAAACTGACACAATAGTAGTGCTTCCTTATTAATTTTCTAAATATTCCCCCTAAATCATCTTATATCCACTCATGAGTATGAGTGGGTTATAAATGATTTATATATTTTAAAAATACCTTGAATGGTATTTTTAAGGTAAAATTTAACTATTAACACAAAAATTACAATTATATAATACCCAGTTCAGGTTCATATAATTACATATACACTAGTTTTTCAATTCAAGGAGTATTAAAAGAATAATATTCATTAAGTGTTTTTTATTTTAGAAAAATTGGATAAAAATATTCAAAAAATATCTATAATAAGTAATTACTTATCTTAAAAAAATATTACACAAAATATTACTTCAAATTTTCATAGTTATATGAGTTTTTATATTACACATGACTACAGTGTAGAACTATTCCTTACCCCCGAATGGCCTGAAGGCCTTAATTTTTTATTGATTTTTGATAACCCCACTTTCAAGGGATGAGGGGGAACCCTTATAAGGACTATAGGATCAGAGATTACATGGCCCGTAAGCTTAGGAGATTACATGACCCAAAGGTCTTAGGGAATTCAACCAGACTATCTACAAGGAACTCCCCCTCCCCAGTATCCGCATCATGATAGTAGCTCTCCACCTTCGCATGACCGGCTGATTAGGCTTCTTGTGCAAGCACAGTCTGGTCCCGATGGTATACCCATACCCTCTCATTCTGAAAAATCCATCTGGCTCTACTCTGGTGAGTGCACCGGCTCTGAATCCTCTTCTGGGGCTGCTCCTTTTTTTGTAGTATGTCTGGTGCAATTGCATGTGGCCCGAAGGCCTTGAGGTGGCCTGAATGCCTTAAAGGTGTCCCAAAATCCCTACTGACCTAAAGGCTTGGGTGGCCCGAAATCCTTAAGGACTCCAAGCCTAAACCAGTGGAAAAAGGTGAATAGTTTTAGCTGCTAGAGTACTGAAAAATACTTGCTACAATACCTTCTATAGTACTGCTATAGTAACCCTAGAAATATTCCTCTACCTGGTTTTGAACCTGGGACTTGTGGATGCATATAAGTATACCTCACCAACTGGGCTAAGGCTCATGTGCGGAACTGTCCCTTATAGTGTAAGAGTTTATCATGAAAACAAAACAATATTGATTCTAATACCTATACATGAACATGAACATATCATATCTTATTTATTATGTCTTAAACATCTTTAAATCACAATGATTTTAAGCTTCAATGAATAGTTATGCTTCGATAAATTTTCAACAACATTATTCTTGAAAACTTGATAAATTAATTCTCTCTATTAATAACTAAATGAATTGTTTATTATCCTTTAGTATTATTCAAAATAGGATAATATTATGGATTCTATAATATTCATGATGTTTTAATCATTAATAAACAACATAATCATCAACTGATTTGATTTTCTTCTTTAAAATTAATTATTTTGGAAATCATAAACTTTCACCTAGTATGTAAGGGAAATTCAGTTATGTGAACCTTATATTCACATATCTAGATTTACTACATAATGGATTAACTTATGTTGTCTTTTAATCAGTTATGTGTTCTAAATTTTCAAAATAGAGTTTGACTATACAATATTTATCTACTTATATGGATTCAACTACATGGAACTTCATTCATGTACATGGTTCCTAAATTATGATATTTATATGAATTTTTCAACATGAAATTAATATGTGGGTCATTAATCTATGTTAATGAATTCACATAAGTTGATATCCATGTATGATTTTTTTCAAACATGGTGACTTCAAATTCATGACAATTCATATATTGATGGAATTGGAATACGTGGAACCTGAACTTAGATAATTTTCCAGATTCCCTTTTTTTGAACTAAGGATCCTCAAGCTTGTATCCATATGTTATCAATCATC
This sequence comes from Viscum album, assembly GCA_963277665.1. Taxonomy (NCBI): domain Eukaryota; kingdom Viridiplantae; phylum Streptophyta; class Magnoliopsida; order Santalales; family Viscaceae; genus Viscum; species Viscum album. The sequence continues at coordinate 266,971,290 of OY728142.1, read as the reverse complement.
ATCTAAGATACATAAAACAAAATATTAAGTAGCCTTCATTCATGATCACCTAAGGATGTATCCTTTAACATTAAATAGTTCTCCAACAATTTTAATATGTTTTCTTTATTCGAGATGTGGCTCGATAACTTTTTCACCCATAACTGATCAACAACCCAATTCTTCATCACCATTTTCTTCATTGAAACTATTTAATACAAGGATTATTTACCTTTTAAACATTTAATATATATAAATAATACCTTAATAATCATATGATGTAATGGCTAACCACTTGTGTCATGAACCCCTCTCTCCAAAGGAACCCCTCTTAGGCTGACAATGAAGAGAGAGAGAGAGATAATGACACTTAAGTCACACCTTCATTAGGCCCCAGGTTATAGAATAACATTGAGGGTTTGAAAAAAATCACAAATAGAATGAATTAAACTCAATTTTTAAATATGTATCGGGAGATAGGATAAACAAATCATTAAAAAATATATTATATAAAAGAAAACAATAACTTAAAATATCCCATAATGAATGTATAATGTATGAATATTTAAATAATTGTTTTTTCAAAATATGGAAAGTGCAGGGTTTCCTGGTACCAATTAGGAGATTGTGATGACCTTTGTTTTTTGGATATCCACTTAATTATTCATCATGGATTCGTTTAATCCTGTTTTGGAATTCACTTTTAAGGATGAATCTCTTTCACAGAGAAGGGTCACACTTATGGATTGGAGGGATTATTCTCATAATAGAAATAAGGGTGTATCCTTCCTAGAGGAATTGTATAGTTTCTCTAATTTGGTTTGAAAGGTTATTCCCAAATCCGCTAACATTATCAAGCTTGATGATAGTAGATTCTCAGTGGTAGAAGATCTGAGGTCTCTTTAGAAAAGATTCAATCTCTGTAAGTTTTTTCTTTTAGGTAGAATCATCTAATTAAAGGATGATAGGTCCTGGTCTTTTGATGATATAAAAAATAGATTCTCTCATGGTTGGAGTAATAATAATTGTAATATTATTCCAATTATAAGAGGTTATTTTCATATCATCTTTCATTACAAGGAGGATTTGAATTATTCTTGGAATTCTAGGAATCTATATAATCATCCAGGGATTCTTAGAATTTACAAAGGGGTTTGAAAATTTAGTCTACTAAACCAAAAGAAAAAAAACGCCCAAATTTGGTTAAGGATTCATGGTTTAGGATGTGTTTATTAGAATACCAATATTTCAAATGATTTAACATCTTTTATGGGTACTCCAATTAGACTGGATCAGTCTATACTATATAAGGAACTATTTTTTCTTGCATCCAAGTGGAAATCAACATGGAAAACAAAAATCCAAATGTCATCAATTTGATTTCCAATGAAATCAAGATTTATGTCAAATTATAGTATGAAATAGTTTTTATTTTCTTTGATTTTTTCAAGATTATGGGGAACTCAGTTGTTAATTGAAGGTCAATTTAAAGAAAAGAAAAAGGAAACTCAAGTGGTAGGGATTGGAAGGTGTTTAGCAAAGGAAAAAAAAGTAAGGGAATTATTATTGATAATTAAAGGGTCTCCAATCCTTTTTTGAAACAATATGGGAAGCTTGTAGGTCCATCTTTCACAAAGAATTAGTTAGGAAAATCATGGGATGATATTACTGAAGAAGTATAGGAGGAAGAATTTTTTTTGGGTTCGCTAATTGCACCTTATTTGAACAATAAGGTGGGATATGAGGTGAAAAAGGAAGGGGATTTTATTGTACTGATCACAATATTTCCATAGAAATTTTAAAAGGCATAAATGATTTGGTTTATGTGTTACAAAATGAGGTAGATGAGGTTTCTATTATCCAGGAAATCTATCAAGAAATTATGGATTTGTTATCTAATATTCAAGAAGATGATGATCCTTTAATATTCATTAATGATTCTATTGTGACCGAGTCTATTCCTCTAGATGCTAATCGAATGGTCATTGAAACATCCCAAGATTTCACTAAGACTATAGGCTTATCAATGTTTTTTGTTGTTAATATAGGAGTTTCGGGGATTAAAAATTATCGATTCTGGTAAGGAGTGTCATCAATATGTTACTAGTAAGGTCACCTTAAATGAAGAAGATAAAAATGAAGGGGTTGATGTAACTGATATCATAAGATTGAACCATGTCACTAAAGTTACCAAGAAGAAGGATGGTAGGCCTCCAAAATCTAGTAAAAGGAGGGAAGTTGAGGAAATTAAAGGGTGATTTAACCCCAAATAAAAATGTAAATGAGTTTCCTATTTTAGAATTTCCAAGGGATGGCCAATAATGAAACTTCAGTTCCATTATGTTTCATATTCAGAAGCATAAACCTATTTTTATTGGGTTAACAGAACACAATATAAATTTTCCTTTATAGTTTCTAGTTTTTGAAAGTTGGGTTTTCATTTGTTGGGCTCTAACACTAGTTTGGAATATGTTAAGAACTTCTGGGTTATGTATCATTACTATTTGAATGATGATTCCTTGATTTGTTCAAGTAATCAACATATCACTTGTTCCTTTAATGTCATAGGGAATCAACACTTTTTTCTTTTATTTATTCTCATAATAGATATCAGGATCATAGAGAACTTTGGTGGGATATTTAATCCCTTAGGAAATCATTAATAGACCATGGACTATTCTTAGAGACATTTACTATAATTTGAATTTAGATGAAAAAATTGGTGCAGTGACTAATTTAATCTCTTCCAAGAATTTCAGATCCTATTTTGAATATAATTATCTAATTGATCTTAATTTGATAGGTTCTAAATACACTTGGTATATTATGAATCTCAGTGATATGGTGGAAAGTAAACTTTACAGGGCTTTTGTTAATGAGTTTGGTTTAAATTCTTGGAGTTCTATATATTGCATGACCTTATCTAGGGTCAATTTAGAATATCATCCAATCATGGTTGAGATTTTTGGAAATTACTCTATATCTCCCTTTCCTTTTAGGTTTAATAATGACCAGGTGACTCATCCATATTGTTATAATATTATGTAGAATATTTGAAGATTGCTGGATTATTGAAATATATTTTTTTCATGCATCCTCAAACTAAAATTATTTAATGTAAATATAATGAAATGAAGAAAGGATAGATTCATCCATATTTAGAATAAAATTTACACTATTTAATTCATACTTCAACACATTCTAGATAATTTCACTTGAAATGACTTTTCTGATGAGATTTTGAGGTAAGTTGAGTTGACTTCAAAGCATAATAATATCCTCAATCTTAAGGATTCCATGCAAAGAGATTATTTCAAGGATAATTATACTGGAGATGGGGATAGAAACTCTAAGTTTTTTTAAGTCTCCTCAAAAATAAAGAAATATCTCTAGGCCCTTATCTTTACTAAAAAATGGGGATCAGATCATGGATAATAGACTGGCCCTCTTAGAACATGTTGTCTCTTATTACATGAATATTTTTAATGGATCATCCTCTATCTATAATCATATGGATGGTATTATTCCAATTATGGTTAATCAAGAGTATAATTCAAGGCTTTATTATATTCTTTTATAATTAGAGTTCAAGGAGGTTGTCTTTGGGCTCAATCCTGATAGATATCCTAGCTCAGATATATTTAGTAAGTTCTTTTTTTTCAAACTTTTTGGGACATCACTCAAGATGATGTTTGTAGGATCATTCTATATTTATTTAAATGTGGTTATATTCCTCATGGGTTGAATTTATAACTTCCTTCTATAATTAAAAAGGTGGAAAATTCCAATGAGATCCATTTGTTTATACCTATTTCTTTGGTCAATACCATTTATCAGTTCATTAAAAAGATTTTAGCTAATAGATTTGATACTATTTCAAGTAAAATTGCTGTTACCAACCAATTGGTTTTATTAAATGAAGGGATATTCAATATTTATTTATCACTGATTTATAATGTGTCAATATCCTCAAAAGGTCTATAAGATGAGGAAAAATTTCTCTCAAACTTGATCTTAAATAGGATTTTGATAAGATGGATTGGACTTTCATTTCAAAGGTTCTTTCTAAGTTTGGTTTTGATAGTGTTTTCATTAATTGTATCAAAGTAATTTGGGGATCTTCTTGTATCTCTATTCTTATAAATGTATCCCTTAAGTGTTACTTTAATTGTTCCAGAGGTTTCCAAAAGTGTGATTGTCTATCTGTTATCATTTTCTATATTGTTGAGGATTATCTCAGTACGTTGTTGGCCATCATGGATGACAATGGAAAGCTAAAGTCTATATGTTCTAGTATAAATATTTCATATCCTACTAATATTCTTTTTGCTAATGATTTTATTCTATTTACCCAAGTGTATAAGAGAAACACTGTAAATATTAAGAAATATCTATTTAATTATGAGGAGGTTTCAGGCCAATAGATTATTAAGAAAAAATATTTGGTATATTTTTTTATAAAACATTATTGCTTCTAGAAAATATTAAATCATAAAATATTTGTGTATCAGAGAAGAAAATTTTCATTTTATCTATCATGGTATTCCTATGTTTTTGGGGTAGCCAAAATCTTGTCATTTTGATGAATTATTAGTCAAATTAGAAGGTTGTTGTCCTATTGGAAACACAAATCTCTATCCATGGTAGGTCATGATTATTTGGTTAATTATATAATCATTTCTAAATTTGTATATTATTTTATGGTTTATGAGTAGCCTATGTCTCTTATTAAATGAATCAATGTTTATATTAATAATTTCATTTTGAGTGGAACCGTCTTATAGAGGATATTGTCCACTATTCCTTGGAATACCTGCTATAAATATTTTGAGGAGGGACTATGGGAATCAAGAATTTCAGTTATTTTAATCAGCCTTACAAGATTTTTTATGGAATTTCGTTAATGGAAATTTAAAATATCTTGGATTTTCTCCTGATAGGTTCCTTAGTAATCTCATGTTTGGAAACTTTAATCACTCTAACTCTTCATTTTGGTTTTCCTTTAAGTCTATTTTTCCTTAGTTTCTTCTCAATCCATATGGTCATTTTCAAGATATTATCCTATTAATTTACTGACTACTAATTGGAATGATGTTCCTTTTTTTAATACCTTACTCATGATGATTCAAAAGTGAAATTTGATATTTATATCAAAGATCAAATCAGTGAAATAGAGGCTCTTGTAAAGATCATAAAGGAGAGAGTACATGCTTACTATTTTTCTTCACATGGCGATTTCTGGATTTGGGATCTTGCTGCAAGTGTATTTATGACTTAAAAATTGTTTTAACTATATATCATTGGTTATAATGTGGACATGCAGTGGTTCATAAAATTGAATAGGAATGTGATTATCCCCTCTTGGTTCAATCTTATCTAGAGGTTCTCTGATCGAAGGATTCCAACTGATAATTTATTGTAGGTATTTAGTATTTCTTTATGCTCAATATGGGTCTTTTTTCATCAACACCAGAAGTATTTGGATCATTTATTTTTTTTGATATGTAACTACATCATCCATGTGGAAGGATGTAGATGTTATTTTTAGTGTTCAATTTTCCCATCCCTTCTCTATTCAAGACTTCATTAAGGACTGGTTGGATCTTTTTCTTTCTCCCCAGCTCTTGACTCTATTCAAGTTTTTTGTAGCAGAATTAGTTTACATTATTTGGAAAGAATGAAATTAATGGATACACGATGGTGTTTCTTTCACTCCTCATGTTTCTTTGGACCATATTTTAGTTGATGTCAAAAGTGATAATGTCTCTGAAAGGACTATTTTCATAGCTTAATTCATGATCTATATGTTCTCAAATGTATTGGAATTAATGGTAATTTTTTTATCCTTTTGGAATAATGGATGTTTTATAGAAATCCCCTTTTATAGGATGGATTAATATTAGTACAAATGGATCATCAATGGGGAAATCCAAGCCCATCAATCTATAGGGAAGTTTTTAGGAATAGTCATTGGGACGTATTAGGATTTATACAAGGATCATGTGGAGTTACTTATTCACTTGAAGGATAGATTCTTAATATTATCATTGCATCTAAGTAAGACAAGAAAAGGGGTTGGAATAATCTTTGGATGGAATGTGATTCCACCATTGTAGTCTATTTTATCAGAACAAGATCTTCTCATGTACTTTGGAAGCTTACTAATTGGTGGATAAATTATTGGGAGTTTCTCTCATCCATTGATTACACCATCACTCATGTCTATAGAGAGGCCAATTCTCTAAAATATGGTATTTCCAATAGAGGTGTATATGAAAATGTTCTCATTTGTTCTGATCATATTCCTTAGGATTTAATCTACATTATTTAGAGAGATAAATGTAATGCTCCTTATTTTAGAATCATATTGATATAATTTATTTTTATTAATAAATGTGTCCTGATCTTCATGGAAGGTGATCATATTACCAAAAAAATGTACAATGTAAACAAATAAAAATAGAATCTCCATAAAATATCAGAATAAATACTAAGGAAATACTCAACAACAACTCCAATGTCAGGGTTAGTAATGTCTAGCTCAGTCTCTGATGTCCTTCTGGAAACTTGAAAAAAGTTTATATATAAATAGGGTGAGAATAACATGTTGTAACATCCCTGACCTGGATTCCACTGAACCGGTGCTCCGAGCCGGGTGGTTACATAACCTTAAGCGCGCCTCCCCGTACGCCAAAGGATGTCGACTAGCAGCATGGGTCTTTGTAATCAAGTGGGGAGACTATACCCCAATTTTATCAGAGTATGACAAAACAGAACAACCAATAGCAGAATACAATAACCATTAAACAGGGAATATGTATAACAACCATTTCCAACAATAAACATGTCGTGTCATACTACAAGTGAAAAAGTGAACAAAATCCCAAAATACAAACAACTGTAAAGACCCGTAAATTTCAAGGAAATTTTTTTCTTAGTTTTCTTTGGAATTTTACAAGAACGCAGTTTCTAACGGCGCCTGATTCCGAGGCCCGGTGTGCCCGGAATCATTTTCCGAAGTTTGGCTCGGGTACGTTCAGTGAACAGACGAGCGGGTTTTTCTAACCTTTAAACCGGTGCCCAGAATCGAATTCTGAGGGCACCGATGAAATCGCAGTGTCGGTATTCGCTTAGAAATGCCTCTTCTGGAGTTGCGTTTGCTCGGGTGTGGTTTTTAATTTTCGGGCTTAAAGTTAAGAAATAAAATAATTTTACGACAACTTTATTTTATTTCACTTAAGCCACTTGGAAGCCACTTGAAGCCACTTAAAAGAGGCTTAAACTGAGTTGAACCAGATAGGATGCTATCCAGAAATATCCTACCCCATTGGTAGGATATTTGTGAGGTGGGGCCCGCAAGAGCCCCGCCGTTTCTTTCCGCTAAGTAACGCACCTGTGAAAACCCGTCATTATGAAAGTCAACTGACGCGTTTCTTAAATTCTTAACAGACCATTTAATTGAGCGTTTTATTTCGTAAATTAAATGAGTTGTTTCTTTCGTTGAATTAATTCAACGAATTGATGGGTCGTTACTTACCCGTTTTCGTTTGTTGGCATAATAATAAAATAAGACCAAACTATCTTTTTTTGGAGGATTACTCGTTGAGAGAGGATCCTTGAACCTTCAACCTCCTTCGTGAAGAACGCGAAGAATGCGAAGAACGCGAAGAATGCGAAGAACGCCGAACCCGGAAATCGACGACGCGACGCCGACGTTCCCTTCCTGCAACGTTCTTCTGCGACGACTCTTCCTCCGCGACGGATCTTCGATCGGCTGCTTGAGGTAAGAGTCTCAGACTTTCTTTTTAATCTCCTTCGTGGTTCTTTACCAAAACACAGATTTAATTAATTAAATTAAATCTGCTGTTTCATGGTCCGTTGAGTTCGCCGACTCAACGCCGTGTTCCGCGACGACGCGACGCCCTTCCGCGACGACGCGACGATCTCCACCTCCCACGACGAGCAATTCCACGAAGGACGTGCGTACGACGACGACCAACGAGGTAGGGATTTTATAATTTGGAATACCCCTCTTTATATTCCCGTGAACGTTCTTTAAAAAAAATTAAAGAACCGGTTTCAAATGAACAATTTTATTTTATTAAAATTGTCGGTTCATGTGTTGAACAGTTTTCTCCCGTTGTTTTTATCTAACGCGGATGGTGTGGGTCGAACGAACACGGACTGGCAACCCTCCGCCGTTCTTCGTGTTTTGCGGATTTGGCGGGCGATGACACAATATGATGCAAGGGCAATTTGATGATCCCGCAGTGAAGAACGGAACCCGGGAGGAACAACGGCGCAGACAGGAAGAAAAACGGGCCACCGGAGCGACTCCGGCGGCCCGCGGAAGCCGGCGGCGCCGGCGGCCGGAGGCGGCGGCGCCCGTGGACCCACGGCCGCGCGGGTCCGGCGCCCCCGGGTGACCAGGCCGGCACCCCGCGGGTGCCGCAGGGTTGTCACGCAGCGCCCCCGGGTGTCCAGGGCGGCACCCCGCGGGTGCCGCGGGGTTGTCACGCGGCGCCCCCGGGTGTCCAGGGCGGCACCCCGTGGGTGCCGTGGGGTTGTCACGCGGCGCCCCCGGGTGTCCCGCGGGTGTCCAGCGGGTGTCCCGCGGGTGTCCCGCGGGTGTCCCGCGGGTGTCCGGCGGGTGTCCCGCGGGTGTCCCGCGGGTGTCCCGCGGGTGTCCAGCGGGTGTCCCGCGGGTGTCACGTGGGAGCGACGGATCCTCCCGCGTCGGCCGCTCAGTCGCTCGGCCGAGCCAGACCGGTCCGACCGAGTCGGACCGGGTCGGCCCGGGCCCGGACCCCCCGTCTTCGGACGGTTTTCGTTCAAATGCTCGTAACTTGAGCTACGGGCCTCCAAACGACTTGCCGTTAGTGGCAACGTGATCCTTGGATCGAGACGGTCGTTTTGGTATATCGAACTTAAGGTTTTGGAATACTTTGAGTTCGGCCGGGTTGGTTCGTACACGAAACCAACCGGGCCCCCGGAGCGGAAACGCTCATACCTTGAGCTACGGACGTCCGATTGACGTGTCGTCAGCTTTGTTGAATTTCTATAAGTGAGACGGACCTTTTGGCACACTCCGCCCAAGGTTTGGACGCAGGTGGAGTATGGTCGGGTTGGTTTTTCCTTAAAAACCAACCGGACCCCTGGGACGAAAAAGCCAATAACTCTCAGACCGGGCATCCGATTGACGCGCCGTCTGCGACGTTGAGTTCCTGTTGACGATACAGAACTTTTGGATACATCAACTTCGGTCTTTGTGACAGTTGATGTATCGGCCTCTCGGCTCGTGGAGCAGACCCTCCCGAACGAGCTTGCTGTGTGCGGGAACCCTAGAGCTGGCTGCGACTGCTACTTCGACAGCGACGACCGTGCAGAGATCCTCAGTGGACTGCGGCGACGACCGTGCATAGACCCTCAGTGGACTGCGACGACGACTGTGCAGAGATCCTCAGTGGACTGCGATGACTACAACACTCAGCGATCCTACGTGGATCAATGCTACAGGTCCTGTGTGGGCCCGATCCTGTGTGGGTCCTAGCTATGCTGGTCTTGTATCCTATGTGGGTCCCAGCTTGGATGATTCAATACTGGTCTTGTATCCTATGTGGGTCCCAGTATAGATGAATTAATGAAGACAGCTGGTCTTGTATCCTATGTGGGTCCTAGCTGTGCTGGTCTTGTATCCTATGTGGGTCCCAGCTTGGATGATTCAATACTGGTCTTGTATCCTATATGGGTCCCAGTATAGATGAATCAATGAAGACAGCTGGTCTTGTATCCTATGTGAGTCCTAGCTGTGCTGGTCTTGTATCCTATGTGGGTCCCAGCTTAGATGATTCAATACTGGTCTTGTATCCTATGTGGGTCCCAGTATAGATGAATCAATGAAGACAGCTGGTCTTGTATCCTATGTGGGTTCTAGTTGTGCTGGTCTTGTATCCTATGTGGGTCCCAGCCGTGCTGGTCTTGTATCCTATGTGGGTCCCAGCGTAGATGATTCAGTATCCATACCTGATCATCCCTTTCACCTTTTCGACGAAGTATACCCGTGTGAGCTGAATCTTCTGTTTACTCTCCTTTGTGGATTGTGTTGAGCTATCCTGTGTGGGTATAGGTTTTGCTTTCCTGTGTGGACTGGGTTGTGCTTGGGCTCGGACGTTGGAGCCGAACGAGAATTGACGACTTAGGTATATGTATGGGCATATACCTAAGCCGTGTCAGATGTTACTTCGTGATTGTATCTTTCCTTTGTGGATTATCATTTGTGGATTTCGGGAGACCTTTGGGGGTCTCGGGATCCCTACTGAGTAGCTTATACTCACCCCTGCACGGGCTATGCCCGCACTACGTTGTGTTGGTTGCAGACGGTGGACAACGCTGATCGTGGTGGAGGTGTGCGGAGCAGGATGGTACCTGGAGGTGGACCACTGGGCGGGACGTACTCGGAGCGGTCAGGTGGACCCGAGGTGCAGTGGAGGCTATCTGTACCCACCCTTCATGTGGGACTCCCAGAGGACGCCTCGATGCTGCGGCTTTTCCTTTCAGTTGCTGTTTTTACTTTCAGTTGTACTTTACTGTTGGGCTTGTATTTCCGTCCCCTTTTACTTTCAGCACAGCTTGTACCGTTTTTACTTAGTGTTTACTTTTCCACTTGCTTGCTCTGTGGTGTTTGTTTACTTTTCAAAGGCAATGCCTTCCCTTTTTGTTGGGATTTACGCCTTGGTGCTAGTCACCAGCCCCTGGCCTATGGAAGGCGGGCTTGGGGTAGTCACGACACGGGCCCCGAGGGCGGGTCGTGACAACAACAACCAAAGTCCCCAAAATGGTCCCGACTCCAAGTTCGGATCCTCCACCAAGTGCTACCCATGTCCACTCAGCTATCTAGCAAGGACCCTTGCCCTTGTCCTGACCTGCAAACATGAAGTCTGTTCGGGTACCCAATGGTGGCCCGAGTAGGGTGTGAGTACAACTCAGTAGGCCACCACCAACGATGTCTACAAAATATCCAGTATAAATAGGTAGTGCATGCAAAAGGGAACTGATTGAAAAATTCCAAATAATTAATTAAAGTGTCATTAACTAGTTTAGAGCCCAAGGCCAAAGCCACTTCCATTTCCATTCATTCATACCACTTACCATCATTTACCATTTCATCACATTTCCATGGGTTAATCACATACATTATGTCACATGGGTCTAAGGCTAAAAATTGCATGAAATAGGGTAAACACATCGTTATCCTATCTCACTAGGACTAACTCCCTCATAGCAACCATATCCTCACCTCGAATTCTCAGTCTGGGTGGATGCAACCGTTAAGAGAATAGATCATCAGTCCCCTTTCCTAACCCGTGCATTTAGGGTGGAGTTTAGAGCCTCAGTCTTCACTCGACCCGTGGGTGTAGATCCTCAAGTCATACCCCACACTACCAAGCCATGTTCACATGCTTATATAAGTAACCATCAACCATCAATACCATTGTCCCTTGGATAAATCATTTAAAACCAACCATACGAGAATTCATATCATGCCTTAACCCATTAACACACCACCATTTAACATCAATTAACCATTCACCCAATTCCCATGTGTTATGCTTATCTCACTAAAAATTAAACACTTGACCCACTACAAGAAATCAGGCGTTTCGCGGCGGTTTTTTCACGACAGTTTTCAAAACCGTTGCGAAATAGCTTTCGGGCCGGTATTTCGTGGCGGTTTTTAAAACTGTCGCGAAAAAACAGCCGCGAAATGTGTAAAAAAATATTAATTTTTTTTAACTTTTGTTTTATATTTTCGAGGATTAGCGGCGGTTTTTTAAAAAACCGCTGTGAAATAGTGGAGGTTTGGGTAAAACCTCCGTGAAATGTGATGAAAAAAATAAAAAAACATGAGAAACAGCGAAATCACTAAAATGACCATAACATTTGATCCGGGTGTCTGTTGGAGCACCACAACTAGTGAAATCGAAGCTCATGAAGAGATCTAGAAGCACGTACAATCAAAACCATAAGACGGTCTAAGGTGTGGAAGATATGAGAGTTGTAATAAAGCTGAAAAAAGTTTTCCAACTTCAAAAGGCCATAACTTTCACTCCGGGTGTCCGTTTGGACTGTACCACATATCAAATCGAAGCCAGTGAAGAGAGATACACACTATATTGACAGATGCATGGTTATGTTGTGTTCTTCGACCCCAAAACCCCTTTGAAGGCCTCCAAAACCCCGTTTCCTTCACCGATGTCCCGTCGAACTTGTCTTCAAACGGACATATCTTTCGATCCGCGTGTCAGTTCGAACTCCTCCACCTGCCTGATCATAGGTCATTCCATAAGCTTCAGTTTGACTGGTCGTAGAGCCCACATGCACTCCTGGATCATATGTTATGGCATTTTTAGTGGGTATTAGTTTTGTTATGTTTTTCGATGCCTCGTTTCTTGCACCCGTTCCACGTCAGCTTTTTTTTAAACAGTCGTAACATCCGATCCGTTGGTCGATTCAGTCTCTTTCACCTATCAGCTTGAAGATCATTTTAGGATCTTTGATTTGACTGGTCGCGGATCTAGAACGGAGTCTCGGATAATAAGTTATCTCCGTTAATGTGAGTCCAATGTTTTTGTCACTTTATGACCGTTTTGACGGGTTTTAACGGTTGCTCCATTTATTACTGTTTATTTGGGTTTCCATGACTTGTTATATTTATCAATGGTTTTTTGTGGGTTATTATGATGATTGTGTTGAATTCTTCAGGGGTTTTCCAGAGTTGTCATGAGTTTTCATGCATTCTCATTCTTTCTAATGCCTCATTCTCCATGCTTCTCCATCCGTTTTCATGCGTTTTAATGATTTTTCATCCCTTATCATGTCTTTTCATAGTTTTTCATGTGTTTCATTTATTATTTATTATTTATTATTTATAATTTATTATTTATAATATAATATAATTTATTTATTATCTATTATTTATTACTGGTTATTTATTATTTATTATTTATATTAATTTATTATTTATTATTTATATTAATTTATTATTTATTATTTATTATTTATTATTTATTATTAATAATAATAAAATATTATTATTTTTAATAATATTTTTTGGTTATTTATTATTTATTATTTATATTTATTTATTATTTATTATTTATTCTTTATTATTTATTATTTACTATTTATTATATATTATTTATTATTTAATATATATTATTTATTATTTATTATTTATTATTTATTATTTATATTTATTATGATTTTATTATTATTTATTATTTGTTTATTATTATTTATTGTTTATTATTTATTATTACTTTTTATTATTTATTATAATTATTTATTATTTATAATTATTTATTATTTAATATTTATTATTTATTATTATTTATTTATTATATATTATATATTATATATTATATATTATATATTATTTATTAATAATAATATTTTATTTATCATGTGTTATTTATTATTTAATATTTATTATTAAATATTTTTATTATTTATTATTTATTCCTTATTATTATTTATTATTTATTATTTATTATTTATTATTTATTATTTATTATTTATTATTTATTATTTAATATTTAATATTTAATATTTAATATTTATTAATAATAATATTTTATTTATTATGTGTTATTTATTATTTAATATTTATTATTAAATATTTTTTTTTATTTCGTATTTCTTATTTATTATTATTTATTATTATTTTCTATTATTTATTATTTATTATATATTATATATTATTTAATATTCAATATTTAATATTTAATATTTAATATTTAATATTTAATATTTAATATTGAATATTGAATATTGAATATTTATTATTTGTTTATTATTATTTATTATTTGTTTATTATTATTTATTATTTGTTTATTATTATTTATTGTTTATTATTATTTAATACTTATTATTATTTATTATTTATTATTATTTATTATTTATTATTATTTATTATTTATTATTTATTATTTATTATTGTTTATTGTTTATTATTTCTTATTTATTATTATTTATCATTTATTATTTATTATTTATTATTTATTATTTATTATTTATTATTTATTATTTTTTATTTATTATTCATTACTTATTATTTATTATTTATTATTTGTGTATTATTATTTATTATTTATTATTATTTGTTTATTATTATTTATTATTATTTATTATTATTATTATTTATTATACCTTTTAGTTATGTATTATTTTTGTTTCAATTAATATATATAAGTATATTAAATTCTGTTTATTAACCACATGACGAGCTTTCTGGAGTGGTAAAGTTTTTGGAAAATATGCAAGAGGTTAGGGGTTCAAATCTCACCAAACGCAGTATTTCTTTATATTGCATGGGCATGTGCATTTGCATGTGTATGAGATGTGCATGGATGGATAAATAAAGAAAATAAAGTAATAAGAAATAAATAAAATAAATATGAAATATAGTAAATAAAGTAAATAATGTATATAAATAAATAAATAAATAAATAAAATAAATACGAAATAAATAAAATAAATAAATAAAATAAATAATTAAATAAATAAAATAAAAAAATAAATAAAAAAAATAAATAAAATAAATAAAATAAATAAATAAATAAAATAAATAAATAAAATAAATAAATAAAATAAATACGAAAAATAAAAAATAAAAAAATAAATAAAAAAATAAAAAAATAAAAAAATAAAAATATAAAAAAATAAAAAATAAAAAAAATAATAAAAAATAATAAATAAATAATTAAAAAAGAAAATAAAAAAAAATTAAAAAAAAATAAAAAAACTGCCGCTAAAAAACCGCCGCGAAACGTTCTGCGACGGTTTTGAAAACTGCTGCGAATAGTTTCTCGATTCACGATTTCGTGGCGGTTTTTCAAAACCACCGCCAATTTATTTAGAGGCGGTTTAAACCGCCGCGAAACATAAAATCAAACCGCCGCTAAATGCCTTTTTTCAGTAGTGACCCATAATCCATCCCATTATGGTCATTAAATAAGTTTACACATTAACCCATTTAACCCATTCATTCAATCCCATGAATCAACCATTTAACCCATTCCAGTTAACCCTCCGATTTTTACCAAGTCTAGGTGCATCACCTAACTTCTATTCCAAGTTCAACCATTCATGCCAACATATTCATTAAGGTCTCTACGCTTAATCACAACAAGGTCACTTATTCAATCACATTCCCTAAGCCCGGGAGAAGCCAACACATCCCATGGATGGCCCCAATTAGGTCAAGTCCATCCCAACACATCCCTTGGGGATCGTGAGGGTTCCCATTACCCATTTCAAACACCATCATTACCAAACAAGCCAAGGTTATCAAAACATAACCAAGGGAAAACAAGAACACAAGTAAACATGCACATAAACCCCTATAACCATGGGATATAACTTTTAGACCACCTACCTTAAATTCGCGGTTGAACACACCCTCAAAGGAGTCCTTAGACCTCAACCCAACTCACCTTTGGAGCTTCAACCTAAAACTCACCCAAAAGATAGGGTTTTAGATCTTCAGAATGAGAGAGAGAAAAGATACAAACCCTAAACCAAGAAAATAACCAAGGATGGGATTAGCCTTACCCGGAGCTTCAATCCGCAACCAACAACACCAAAAACACCTTAGGATCGAAGGAGATCTTCCTCTTGGAGCCCTTGGGAGGTATGGTTTGTGTGTAGGGAGAAGAAGGAGGAAATGGAGGAGAAACCCGAGTGGGTTCTTAAAATCCCGAGATGACAAACTTGTAATTTTCCCAAATTTAAGTGGCCGCACGGTTTATAAAACCGTGCGAAAACCATGTGCACACCACTACCTAGAGGAGGAAGGGCCGCACGGTTTAGAAAACCGTGTGAAAACCGTACGCACGCCACTGCCTAGAAGAGGAAGGGCCGCACGATTTCACCTGGGAAAGCCGC
This sequence comes from Viscum album, assembly GCA_963277665.1. Taxonomy (NCBI): domain Eukaryota; kingdom Viridiplantae; phylum Streptophyta; class Magnoliopsida; order Santalales; family Viscaceae; genus Viscum; species Viscum album. Next base: position 266,955,365 of record OY728142.1, on the reverse strand, counting down.
ACAGTTTGGCAAACCGTGCGCAGACCGTGCGTTCGCCACTGTCTGGAGGAGGAGGGGTCGCACACTTCCTTGGACGACCACACAGTTTGCCTAGGCCGTGCGAAAACCGTGCGCCGAACCCTGTCTTGGCCAGAATTCCCTTATTTCATGCCCTGAGCCGCCGGAACACCCCCAAGGCCTCTCATACCTTTGGGAAACATTTTAAAAACCAAAAAACAAGGGATTTAACCAAATCACAATAGAAACATATCTTTCCAAAAACAGGGACCTTACACATGTATACTCAGAAGGATTATACTTAAGATCTCTCATGAATATATGAAAATATCATACCAATGAACCTCCTAGAAAATAACAGAACAAACATGAACAAAAAAATTTCGACTAACAAATCCCACCCTCACCATGGTACACTCAACAAATAATTTATCCATCTGTTATAATATAATAAGAATCATATAGATAAAAAGTACCCTATACCAGTTTACAACTAATTTTCTAACCTCACACACCGACCTCATATGTCATAGTGCTCCCATCCCTTTCATAATAACCATTCCCAAATATAAATGGGCAACCACATCACATCATTCTGGAAGATGCCCGAGAAACCACATAAAATCCTTCCCAAAGACATATGGGAAACCATATCATACCATGAACCCCATAAAACATGTAATCAACTATACATCCCCTCTAAACACTTCCATATGACTAGAATAATATGGTATTGTGAAAATGAAGGATATCAACCTCATTCCATCCTACTACCACGAACAACCCCACCACGAACCTTCAAAACCTCTCACTAATCACCACCTCTAAAGTGCAATATCCGAAGAAATCAGATCCCATACCTAAAAATATCACACGGAAGAGAGAGAAGTTAAGAGGTGGTAGCCAACCATTCATCCCCACTATCATGGATTTTTGAGGAAAATAGTTGGAACCCAAAGGCTTTTAGCATCTTTTTAAGCATGTGACTTAGGTGGGGTGCATATATAAATCACATAAAAAATGATAGACTGACAACACATAATACCATCATAATTTTTCATAAACATAGAAATAATGTATCTTAAAACATCACCATAAGGACTAAAAAATTTTACCACTCTTGTTTCCATGACTAAATACACCCCAACACACAAATAATCTACACACAAGACACATCACATATTCCTTTTCAAGTCATACCATTTACAGATTTTCTAATTACCAAAAATCTTAATTTACCATGTTTATTAATTTGATATTTATTTTCATACCACTCATTATCCATTCTATAAATTTCTTTATTTACCACATACATTAATTTTCACCCATTTTCATTCCCATTTCAACATTTCAAGTTCATTCCATAGCTACCAAGGAACCACACAACACAACACAACAAAACCCATCCACCTCATTCCAAAAAACCATCACTTCAAAACCACCCCACATCAAAACCTATACACATTAAAACCACCACACATCTCAAACACCATGAATCACAACCACCATATATCTCATTTAGTTTCAACAAGGTATTTTATCACATTTACTTCATTTTTTTCAAGGGTATTATCACACAAATATGAGATTCCATGGGCAACTAATTTATTTACGAGATATAAATTATTATACATTTTCATGTACAGTGAGTTTAATAAAAAAAATAAAATTAGGGTTTACAAATTTTAACGACAAAAACACACTAATCTCAACATAATTAAAATTCTGAAAAACAACAAGAATACACAATGATGTACGTAAAATCAAAAGAACAAGTAAAAATTATGCGATTTCTTTCCCACACCTTAAATTTAAATTAATAAAATTAATTATATTGATTAAGTCAATATATAACATCTAAAAAAGGAAGAAACAAGCATGTTATTCCCATATATACATCTAAATACAGACAGAGAGAGGATCCCCTACTCCGACTGATGCTTTAAAGATAACTATCTGTCAAAATGGAATAAAAAAAAGATTAAGCTCCACTATTCTTGAATAAGAAAATGAAAAAAAAACTATACATAACAATAAATAATCAAACCACACTCAAAAAATTCCTAAAAGAGAGCCTCCTGCTTTTGTGGTCTTCCCAAAAAAGAAGAAGCTAAGAGAACAAGAAAGAGGGAAATATGGAGATCATACCTCAATCTAAAAGAATTTATCTAATGATTTAAAGGGATAAGCTTCATAAAGGAATGGGTAAAGAGATATAGGGAGGTCCAGAAGTTTCCTAGATCTCAAAGTAATAATGAAGAAATTGAATTTGGGGAGATATGACCCCTTTTTATAAGTTAATTTTGCTAGACTCCACCATGGTGTGGTGGAAAACCAAAATGCCCATGTTGGATTAAATAAAAGGGAGATATAAATTTCCTACAACAATTTAATAATTTTTTACATGTTTAAAAACCCATTTTTACTGACACTATATCCTAGAACATGACATGGTCCAAGTAATGGTGGTTCCTTTGATGTCTACCATGACCAGCAACCACGATTTGGTACCAAGCAATTGACTATTTTCCCCTCATTACACCAAAGTCCATGATGTGGTGCAATCATTTTTCCCATTTTAGATCGAACGTCACCCAATAAAATTTTCTTGGTTCCACATCCATAAATTTGAATTTACATACTTTTCACTTTACACAGGGCGAGATCCTGGCTAACATAGCCACTATAACACCCACCACTTGGGTATGATGATTACCAGTGGCCCAAGGTCCTCTCCTAGCATCCATAACACCCTTAAACTCATCAAAAACACTAAAAGCCTTAAGAACTCATAAAGTAAATGTTATTAAGGTCTGAACCATTACATAATATATCTATAAAACAATTATCTTCCTTGAGAATCAAGACCATCCCAAAACATAGAAAAGGAAAGAGGTCCAAACAACCATCCCATGAGATAACTCTCAGGGATCTCATTATAAAAAAAACACTACCACCATATCACACCACCCTCAATCCACCTCCCTTAAACAAAAAAATACACACCAACATTTCAACCTTTAAATATTGCAATCCAATGATTACTAAAACCATCAAACAACACTTACCTAAGCACAAAAATCACGTAAACCCACACATCATATCACGATATTGTCTATTTTGGGTGCACTAACCCACCTGCATGATTTTAAATTTTTTTTGTAAATATAAAACATCTTGATTGGGAAACAATTTTTTTTCTTTATATGATGGAATCCAAAATAAAAAACATCATCAAGAAAAAAGTTACATTTTATAAATAAAAAGATCCAGGTATCACATCATCAAAGAGAAAAAAGGAAAAAATAAAAACAACTTAGGGTACTGGGAATGAACATGGAATCTCATTCTCCGAAGTACTATACTATAATCTAAATTATACCCAAAAAACACAAACCAAATGAATGGTTCATCCATACAAAATCCTCTCTTCATAGTCTTGTATCTCTATTAGTCATTCAAAGAACATTTCATCATCCTCAATATCTAAATATTCATAATTAGTGACACAAGAGTATTCATAAAGATATCAACTGAGGTGTGACATGTGATATACATCATGGATCCTATATGTCCATGGTGGGAGTAAAAAAATGACATGCCACATCATCAATGTTATCCAATACATCAAAGGTCCTCATAAACTAGGAATAAGTCTTACTCCCCTTATCGAACCTCTACTGGACTTGATGAGGGGAAAAATTTAAGAACACATGTTACCCAACCTCAAACTCCATGGTTATCCTCCTACGATCAACATAATATTTATTTTGTTCCGATGTTTCCTTCATCCTCTCAGAAACTACATGAACCCTCACTATCATGCTTTTCCTTACATCAGGAATGATAAATTATGACTCTCTAAGGTCCAACATAGTAGGGATTAACACGACCTCCCATAAATTTCCTTAAACAAATACATTCCGATAGATGAGTGGTAGATGTTATTATAAGGGAAATCAAACAAAGGAAATTTATTTTCACAAGATCTTATCAAATCCAAGATGTATGGTATAAACAGATTCTTTAGTGTCTGGATGGTCTGCTTTATCTATTTGTAACACTATTACAATACTAGAGTTATCCAGTGCAAGGTATTTAACAACGATAGCTAAAAACACCTTTAAAGACCCCATTTGTTAGTGATAAAAATATAACTATTAAAGGAGGACCTATATCAATTATTTTTTATAAGCACTGATAAATGGGGTCTTTTATTAGTTCTTGTAAAAAAGTGCTAAAGGGGGGGGGGGGGTAGCATTGCTTTTTTAGAAGTGCTGAAAAAGACCCACCTTTATTAGCGCTTTTTTAGTAGTGGTGATAATGGTATACTTAAAAAAAATTATATTTCATTGAAAATAATATATTAATATATAAATATATTTCTATTGATATAAATATAATATATATTTTTTTAAATATGTTTTAGATAAGATAAATTGTAATTTACACTTAACATATAAGATACTTAGTGAGAATGACTTATTAAATAATTAAAAATTATTTTTAATTAATAATTTGATTATTACAACTTAGTAATAGTCATTTAATATCAATTTGAATATAAAAAACAAAAAATAAATCAAATATCTAAAATATGTTGAAAACATAACTCGAACTTGAAACAACTATAAATTTTGATCCAGGTGTCCAGTTTGGCTCTACCATATATCAAATCGAAGTCTGTGATGAGATCTACTCCCTTATTGATATAGATAAACCTATGTCTCATTTTTCATGTCCAAAAAAGGACTATAAGTCCTGAAAAACTGAGTTTTTAATTGGGGTACCCAAATGTTTAACATTCAATGGATTTTCATCCTCGTTTAAGGGGGTATTATTGCCTTTTTTTGTAGAGAATAAATTTATTACAAGGTATTACATTCATATTGTTGTTATGGTTTTTAAATTTTATCATTTTTTACAGCGTAATTTTATTTATAATTAAATATATGTATGTTTTCTTTTATTTGTTTATAATAAACCACTCATATAAGTACATATATTAAAATATTTTTGTAAAAATATATATTCTAATATATGTAAATAAATAAATATTATAAAAATTTATTTAAAAAAATATATAAACATTTCCAACATTATAAAAATATATTTATAATGTATATATATATATGTTGATTAATAAACAAATATATACTTATATTATATTCTAGTATATGTAAATGAATATAATATATGATATATTTAAAGAGATATAAGTATATATGTCACACAAAAACATATATTGTATAAATATATTTAAAAATAATTATATAAATATATGAATAAAAAATATATATGTAAATATATATAAATAAACAAAAATATCATTAAACATACAACTTAACAACATGGTGTAGTAGTAAATGCATTCCATCTTCAAAAAAGAGGTGCCAAGTTTGAATCCCGGAGGGAGTACATGAGGCTGAAAATTTTCAAATCATTGATAAAAGTGGTGGTGGGGTGAAAAGTTATGATAAAGGTGGGGGGCACTGTTAAAAGTTTCTTGGAAGCACTGATAAAGGGGGTCAGCCACTTTTGTAGTAGTGTATATCTAAGGGTGGAAAGTAATGATGAGGCATAATTATGTTATAAAAGAATGATGAAATACTCTATATACTCATCAGGTAAAACTAGTGTCCAAATATGAAAATATGGACCTTGGAAATCTATGTATCCATATGAACTCATCTACATACCTCCTTGCCAAAACATCCACAATGATGTACTTTTTGATTGCTAGGAAGTGATTCGACTTTGTCATCCAATCCAAAATTACCCATATAATATAATATCATCCATTAGAATAGGATAATACTATGATTAAATCCATTTATATGTTGTCCCACTTCCACTCGAGTTCGCATAAGGTATGCAACAAATGGAAAAGAACAAAAGGTTCTGCCTTTAGCTGCTAGAAAACTGGACATCGAGCCACGAACTCTACCACTTCCCATTTTATACTGAGCCACCAAAGTTGAATGCTCAAACCAAAGTATATCTTAGATACTACTAGGTTCATCACTAAAGGTGAGATATGAAACTCATTAAAGACTCAATCAAATATCTCCATTGATACGGATAGTCTTTGATAAAACAACATTCAGTTCTATTCATCCTCCGACCATCCCTTAGGGGAATCACGATGGAAACATGGTTATGCATTACCTTTGACTATGATTATATCCACTGACACTCCGAAACTTGTTTCATTAGATAATACTATACTATTATATGACAAAGGAAACCTCTAGGTCCAACCACCCCTGTATCTAGGTGCATGCCCAACAACTACTCCATCTCCCTCCACGAATTAGTGGACTCTTGAACACCATCCCTTCACAACTTACTTCTTAGTAAATAATCTATGTCATTACTCCTTACTATGGTATATAAGATATCGAATTCTTAGTCCTGAAGAAACTCTATCAACTTAAATTTTCACATATTAGGTTGTGTTGATAGAAAATATACCTCAATCTCTTATGATCAGTAATGAATATTTTTTTTCTAATGAGGTAATGTCACCAAAAAATCAGCACAAACACAACTTATTCTATCTTCAGATCATGGGTGTCATAGTTATTCTCATGGGGACATAACTTCCTAGACCTATAAGAGATCACCGCCTTTTATTTTACCAAGATGTATCCCAACACCTATCATGAAGCATTAAACAAAACCTTAAACATCACCCCTTCTTCTAGAAATCGATGAAATAGGTCACAAATCAATATCCCCTTCAAGTAGTTAAAAGATAAATAACACTAATAATTTTAGATGAATGCCTGGTCTTTCCTGGCTAGAGGTATTGATGGGACCAAAATCTATGAGAAATAAAACATGAAACTTCAATAATAGACTATGAGACTATGGAAATTGTGGACCTCTACTACATTCCTAGAGGTTTTCCAAAAAACAACTACATTTATATTTTATAGGTCCCTGAAAACCACTATTGGGAGACTACATGACCATGTCAATGTACCTCTCATGTACAAAACTATCACTGTGAAAACTTTCCATAGAGTTGGTGTTGTTGAAGGGCATCTAATACAACTATGAGATAATCAACATGATCCACCTTAGACTTCTAGGAGATCAATATTTATTTGATTAATATGATTAAAAACTATTATAGGAACTCATGAAATATGGAGGTCATGAGACCCATTAACAAAATTGGTGAAGTAACCACACCAAATGGAATAAACATGAACTTGATATTCCTATAACTGCATTGAAAGGCAATTTTGAGATTTCTTCCTCATTAACCCTTAGATGATAGTATCATAACCTCACATTGATCTTAGAAAACCAACTAGATCCTCTAAACTACTCAAAAAGACCATCAATCCCAAAAGTAGGGTAATTATTCTTTATCTTAACTTGATTTAGCGTTGGGTAGTATACACACAACCTCATAATACCATCCACCTTCTTAGATAATAACACTAGAGCACCCCATGGTGACACACTGGGCCATTTGAAACCCTTCTACATCAGGTAATTTATCTGAATCCTCATCCCCTATAATTCAAAGGGTTCCATCTGATAAGAATACAGTGAAATTTAATAACTACATGACTATAAATCTTGACCAAACTCGACATCATGTTGAGGGGGTAGTGTCACAACCTCTTCATGGAATACATCTAGAAATTCATTAAAAACTCTAGAGGTTTCCACCATCCCAATGCCCTCTAACTTTATTAACAATTATTCTATTAGGGAAATATGGTTATCCAAACACCTACTTCCCATATGAAAACCTAATTCGTTGATGCAAAACTACACACTGACTTTCCACACATGAGAACATGATCTTCCTCTAGAAGAAATCAATGACCACAAGTAATGAATATAACAAATCAATGCTAAGGATGAAATCATACAACTATATTTGTAGTAATAAGAGATCCCCACATGATTGATTCTTACCTATCATCAGCCTACACCCCTAACACACATCAAACAAAATGGTATATCCTTAGATTGGCATAGTCAACATAAGGGGAATGAGAATCCTATCTACATCTGGTCATAGTGTATGGACTAAGGTGGGAACAATGAAGGAGTGAGAGGATCCTAAATTGAAAAATGAAGAAATGAGGGTAGATGATAATCTAATTATACCTCTAATGATCTCTAGATCCTCTGGCGTAGACACCTATATAACATGAAACTGTCCACTCTCAGATACTCTACCTTGATGCTGAAAGCCACCTGCATGACCATTATCTATCCTAGGTCCTTGAGTATGAGGTAAATATATGGGATGACCTATACCAGATCCATATCCTCTCAGCTGATAAACAAACGGTGGTAGCCTCTAATACTATTGCGGCTTGGACTGACCACCCAAACCAAAATATCTTCCATGATCATTCAAGAATTGAGACTCAAAATGAATATAACCCCCTAAGGTATATCTTGTTAAGGAAAAAATACTAGAATATTATTGAAAAAAACAGTCTCTAGAAACAAATAGAGTATATGGCTTTAGTCGACTCCCCACTAGTCGGAGACTCAAATGCTGTATAACTTGAGACCTAATACCAACAACTCTGCTCCTCGAGGAACCATGATGTCTCCCTTCTCGAGATAGTTATCCTCATGAGTAAATATGATTGATCACCTACACTATTTTATACACCTCAAAATACTCCATCAAAATAAATAGGGTAACTATTTACTTGATGGATGGGTGGATGGACCCCTCAAGAAGCCTAACTCGGGACTCTTGATCAGGGAAATGGCTAGGAGAGTAATGAAAAAGATCCTTAAACTTGATCCTGAGATCTTGAATTGACATATTACTCTACTAAAGTGAATGTATCTCCCACCTCTTTATTTCCTTCTTGGTCGATGAAAATAACACTCTCAGAAATCCTTTTTATAATCTTCCCATGAAATATCCATCTCTTACAAATAAGTAAGATACAATATTCCCCAGTAATGAATAAATCCCCCTATCTGACTGACTACTAATAGACCAAAAAAATCTGCCTGAGCATGAATTAGATCGAAATTTATCTAATGAAACTCAAACTAGTACTTCATCTCTAGATCATGGATACTCCCATAGTACTTCACCAATACTTTCCACTAAGAATCATGTAGTGCTCACTACGACGACAGATCCATTTCTATCGGGTCAATACTTCGATGATCATCCAAATCAGCCAACTGATCCTCTTCCACCAAAGTTACATATAGATGATGATTAGGGGAAAATATTGAAAATGAGGAACCCTAAGCATGGTAGCATGTAAATTTTAGTAAGGTTCATTAAATTAACTGATTTTAATTTTCCACAGATATCTTAATTCAGTCATGAATTCAAAAAATCTTGATACATGTACCTCTCCAAGGTCTCTATCCTGTAAGTGGTGCCACCTCACTTGGACATTCAGTAAACTCAGATTCCTTATTTTAGATAATAGAGAGCCCTAAAATCCCATGTCCTAGCTAATTTACTTGGAACATTTCATGCACCAAGATCAGATAAAATTATTTCCCAACAATCCCATGCAACTATCATGGTGTATAAATCTAAACTGTATATTATATCTCAACCTAACCTATGATACTACTCTATTATGACCACATACCTATAAAGTTACCCCTCTTGGGATGAAAATGAAAGGTGACATATAATGACCCACAAGTACCACATTTAGAAGGTCCTGGGTTTCTTACTTGCACCAAGGGTATGAAAATGTTACATCTGGAAGTCATTATACTCAATTATTTAACAAGGATCGAGGGATAGGATAAACCACCCACCAAAGAACTCCACCATATAAAATAAAATAATTACCTAAACCATCCTATAATTAATGTATAATTTCAATAAAATACAAAACAAATATCTAAATATATACTAAATGAAATCCTAAGACAACGACTCCGTAACAACTTTAATGTATATGACAATAATTTACATCATGGTCCCTAAAGTACTCTTAAAAACCTAATTTTTTTTATATATGCTGGGTGATAATAAAATGTATACTTAGTAGGATCATACTGAAGTTCTCTCATGAAAATGTAAAAATTTCATACCAATGAACCCATGAGAAAATAGTACAACCAATATGAACCTAAACAAGTCGACTAACCAATCCCATCCCCACTATGGCATGATTACCAAATAATTCATCCAAGTGTAATAAAATAATTAGAAGCATATCAATAAAGGGTACCCAAAAACACTTTACTTCTGATTTTCCACTCTCACACCCCAACTTCATACATATTTTAACTCCCATACCCTATATAAATACCATTCCTGCATACACCTAGGAAACCACATCATATCCGGACCAAAGAAACTTGGGAAACCACATCATACCATGAACCATGTACAATATTTCATCACCTCCACATACTCCCATAAACACTACTATATAACTAGAATATTATGGAATCATGAAAATGTATGAAATAAACTTCATGACCTCATCCAACCATACAGACCCCACTATGAACTATCTCATCCGCTCTCTAATCACCACCTCTAGTGAATTATATCCATAATCCATCACAACCAGTGCATAATAATTCCACATGGAATAGGGAGTGGGGAAGAGGGGGTATCTTTCCATTCATGTTAACCACCATGGATATTTGTGAAAAACACCCAGAACACAAAACATTTGGGTCTCAGTGTAAACTTGTGACTCATGTGGGGTGGATATATAAATCACATAAATAAATTATAGATATATAACACATAATATAATCCTATGGGTTCATAAAAAGAGCACTAATATATCTTACAACAAAACCGAAAATACTCATAACCTAAAACATTATCATTTCCACCTCCAAATACGCCACAACACACAAAAAGACACATAAAAGATACATTCCATATTTCTTTTCAAGTCAACCCATTACTATATTTTTTAATCATTATCCATATTCATTTTTTAAGACCATTGAATTCATATTTATTTCCATACCATTCATTATTTATTACATTCATTAATTTATTTACAAAAAAAATCAATTTCCACCCACTTTCATTCCAATTACTACAATTCAAGTTCAATACATAGATACTAGAAAATCATACAACACAATACAACACAAACTATCCAACTCACTCCAACAAAATCCAATTAAAAACCAATCCACATTAAAAACACCACACATCATAACCACAAAAAATCAAAACCACCACAAATCATATCCCCACACATCCCAAAAAACACACATATCAATTAGTTTCAAAATGAGTTTTTATCACAATTAATTTATTATTTTAAAGGGTATTTTCACACAAACCTACGATTCCATGGGAATCCAATTTATTATCTGAATATATGTTATTATCCATTTTAATTTATAGTAATTATTATCAAATAGTCACAATGGGGTTCAAAAATTTCAATATCCAAAATAACACACTAATCTCTACATAAGTTAATTTTTTCAAAATATATATATTGCGAAACTATATTGACAAAATTACAAGAACAAGTAAAAATAAAGTGATTTATTCACCCTCCACTTTAATTTAATTTATTATAATTAATTATCTTGATTAATCTGATATGTACCATCTAACAAAAATAATAAAAAATCATGATATTCTCACATGTACATCTAATGAGGGAGAGAATGAAGATCCCTTACCTCAATTGAAGCTTTAGAGATCGCTATCACTCAAAATGGAATAAAAAAAGAACAATACTAAAAAATGTCAAAGGAGAACAAGAGAAAACCTATCCATAAAAATTATTTATCAATCCTCTCTAAAACTACACCCATAATATATCCTCATACTATTGTGATCTTCCAGGAAAAGAAGAATACAAGAGAACAGAAAAGCGAGAGGATGAAATATTGTACCTCAATCTTTAGGATTTTATCCAATGATCCAAAGGGTTAGGGTTCACAATGTAATTAATGAAGATGGATAGAGAGTTCTATAATCCTATTGGATATTGAAGAAAGAATAAATGAATTGATTCATGTGAGATTATATAACCTTTTTATAAGTGAATCCCGCTAGACACCAACAAAGAATTGAGGGCAACCAAAACACCCATGGTGGATTCAGTCAAAGTTATATATGAATCTCCCATGGCTGTTTCCTACATTTCCATGTGTTTTGAAAACCATATTTTACAATGACCATTGTAAATACCACATCATAGTCCAATCCATAGTGGTTCCTTTTACATCTACCATGACCAGTGACCACGGATTTTTGGAAAATTCTTGACCGTTTTTCACTCACCACACACAAGGCCATAAAGTGGTGAGGTCTAGTTTTCAAATTTGGAAAAGTGGTCCCCTAAGAATTTGTGCCCGACACCACACATTTCATTGGAAATTTACATGCTTCTTGTTTTACATAAGGTGATATCCTAGAAGACACGACCTCCTCTATGCCTACTACTAGAGTGTGGTGACTCCTAGAGTTAGCCATGGCCCTATACTATCCCCTAGAACACTCCCAAACTCCTCCTTAGTGCCAATAATACTTCAGAAATGGTAAATGAATGTATAAGAGGGTTGATACCTTTAAAAATTGAATCTATCTAGCATGGTATTCAAGGGATGAAAACTCTACATTTCGCTTTTCCCAATATGAGGGTAACAAATTTTTCAATAATGGTTGGATACTTCAATAAATCATCCAAATTATCAATTCATACATTGAAATAAAAAATCTCACATTAATGAAAAATGTGACACTAATATCAAAAATCTATTTAGTATCTTCAATTATGCACACTAGATGGATACAAATTCAATGACCTTCTATGATGTAAGGCACATAAGTTTATTTATTTAATGTATGAATGATTTTATTTATCTAGAATGATAAATCTTGGATTTTGGTTTCAATATTTCTTCTACTATATTTAACAAGTGTATTAAAATCCTTTAAAACCTAGAACCTATAGGGTATGAAATCAGGTTGTCCCCTATCAAGGATCATTATGATACATATTGACCAAAATTAATGAAATTATAATGATAATAATAATGTTCAAAATTTTAAAAAAAATAATTTAAAAAAATTTCATAATCAAACACATAACTGCAATTACATGATTCACACTAGGTGATAGTTTTATTAAGGAATTATGGAACCATCTCACCAGTATCCTTATCACATGGTAGGATATAACAATACCCATCCTTTAAAACCATGGAAAAATCAAATATCTAATTATTTTTATAAATAACGACTCAGTAATAAAAATTTAATCAGGAAAAATAAAAAAAATACACAATAGATAAAAATTATGAATTTTTTTAAAACTTCCTCCACCCAAACCAAGAAAACAAAGGATAGAAACACCAAGCATTATCAACTCTAATACAAGACACACCACCTGAACACCTATAAAATAGGAAGAATATTTATGTAAGGAACAAAAGAATCCCTAAATGTGACCCATGATCTCCTCCCATAGAGATAACACTACCTAAATCATGACATAAAGAAGAATTCCTCAAATAGGGTACCACTATAGTGTCTCATATATCCCCAAGGTACTATGGAAAATCATTATTAGTAAAAGAAACACTAGTGATCTATGGGAAGATAGACACTATCCAAGATAAAAGATTAACCTATAAATATAAGGATCGTAATTCCCAGGAAACCTATACCTATCCAATAAAGGGTTAAATTTGCAAGGATAACATGCTCTGTGGATAACCAAGTAACAAACACAGAAATAACACCGAAACATTTCAAGAATAATCACAACTAAAAATATGCCAATACCAAGATAAAATATCCTGAAAAAAGATAAAAGAGGAAAAAACTAGAGTTAAATTATATCTCATTCTTATTGAATATAGGTAGAAACATAAGAGACAAAAAACTGGATAAACCCTACAACTAGATATCAATGTTAACCAGTCCTCTGATACATGTCAACCTCACATTAATACCTTCCTACCCTATAAATAGAGACACAATCAGGAATCTCTTATAAAATGAACTTATTAGCTCAAGTAGGAAGTTAGCTAGTGGAAAACCAGAAAGGAAACAATAATAAAAAATATATATAAAATTATAATCATAAATAGAAAACAACCTATATAAAAAAACAATCAAATCATTCTATGATATAAAATCCCTAGAATAAATAATTTTATGCAATGAATAAAAAATATAAAATTTTAACGACACAAAATTATTCCAAATTTAGCCTTGACACCGACTATTGTGGGTTGTGTTGCAGGGATGTATAAATTCAATAACCAAGATCCATTATGTATAAATTTAGTATATCAAAACAAAAAAAAACTTATGTTTATTTTTCTAGATTCATGACCAAAAAACATGAATCAAAATTTAACTAAATAAAATTCTAAACCCAAAATTTATTAAATATTTTAATAGTAATCTAAACTCTACAAAAGTAGCATTACTAATTACATAACTATGCTTGAAATATTATCATCATCATAATTAAACCTTCACAACAGTATTCTTACAAAATACTATAATACATGAGAAAAAAAATTCTAGATTCACCGATATCCACTTCTAGAACCATAATAGTTTACTAGACCATAAATAATATTTACATAAAGATATTAATAGAGTACCAAAAACATTGATTTACATAAGAAAAACAGAATTTTTTATATCAAAAAAATAAAACTAACAATTTTAAAACAACAACAATAGATTCAATGATATTCAAAACATTATTAACAAAGAATAAATTATTTGGAATTATTAAAAGGATGAAACATTGAAAAATATTCATTGAATCAAAAGAAAACATTAAATAATGGAAAGGTCAATAAAAAAACAAAAGTAGTAAAGAGTATATGATAATTTATATGCTATAGTCAATTGGCCTATAACCATGGAGTAGAATCATCATACATTTCACTATAAAAGAATAAAGAGATTACAAGAATGAACACATACATATTTATATAGACACATATATGGAATTGAAATAACAAAAAGAACTCAATATAACCAAATCATCCTTACTGATGTTTGGACACACCTTCAATGTTACCAAGATATCTATGATTTAATGTGGATCATAATGGCCAAGTCTCTATATAGATTCATAATTTCTGAGTAGTTCCACCATCACTATCTAGGATCAATAATAAGTCTATTACCATAGGTTTGTATCCTTCTAGGTTAACATCCGGGTTCAATACACTAGAAAATAGTCTGTATATGAACACAATATGATCTAAAATACACCATCACATGTGATAAATAATAACAACAATTCATGAGCTCTACGTGTTGGTACCAGGTATGTATTAGAACCCCTATTGGATGGGGATTTAAAATTTTTCATCCAGAGAGTGACATAACTATGTAATATCTATTGATACACAACCCAATATGGAATATTATGATCCCACATGAAAGATTTAAGCATAAAAATAACACAAATAATTAGATCATTTGATCTGAAGCTGTACTCGATAACTGTTATTTTACAAAAACTAATCCTCAAAGGAACCAAATCTGGATCCCTCTATATATTCCACATGTGCATCAAAAGTCTATAGAAGTGTCGATAATCAAAATATTGGTGATAGTGTGGAGATATGACAACTACGTAGACATCTCGATGATCACCACTACATCCATCCTTTGATCCGAGAAGGATAAATCAAACCAGTTACCTAGATCGAGATATTCTCTCTCTAAGAACCATGAGAGAGGAGAGAGGGGATCTTATATCCACTTGATGAATAGTACTGTGAATGTGATCCTTTCCACTTATATAGTGAGGCTCAAAATATCTAGAAACTCCCCCTAAATATTTATTTCACACTAAATATTTCATAAATGACATGTTATAACCAACTAAGAGGGTTATGCATGTCATTTATATTTTTATCACTTTCGTGTAATATAATAAATATATTATGTAAAAAATGGAGCCATTAACTTGACTCTTCGTTCCCAAAAATATTCAAAGAACCTTAAATATTAAAATAATATTTATTCATATAATATTTTTACAAATATTAAATTTAATAATTGTAAATAATATTATTAAAAAAACCAATTAAAATTATTCTAAACTAAAATAAAATAGATTTATTTATTCCTTGGATATCGTATATTCTAGGACACATCTTTGACCACATGGTGAGGACCACAATTTTCTAAAATTCTATTCATTAGAATATGGTAGACTTTTGAATATTCTTAGTGCGTGACCCTCTAGGTTCTATCTTGATATTATTGAATACTATTCATATACTAGGAGGGGATTCTAGCATCCCAACAAGTACCCTAAGTGGATAAGTAAAAGTTATAGAAATTAAAAACTTTATTAGGAATACACATCGTGTAATATAATATTATTTTCATGATATCTCATACAGTAAGACAAAAAAATTGTGTCATAATCCTTTCCCACTTTACTATTCATGGATCTAACAGGATAAAATTATCTTCTTCTACCAAGGTAATGGATTTAGTGAAGATACTACCATCTTGATCAACTAGGCTAAATATACCTCTTCCTTTCAAAAGTGAAAAATTCTATCTTGATTACTCAATAAATTCCATACCACCAATGACACACCCAACATATGCTACCACACTATGACATCAATTCTATAGTTTTTTTCTTACATCAATGTATGTGATAAAATAGTATACACTAATAATATTCGCAATTCAATATACCATTAAAAGCGTTCATAGATAGGAACTACCAATGATACTTAAAGCATGTGGTGTTCATATTATAAGGTGAGTAATAATGATATCATCTACTCAATATCAAAAAGTGAGAATTTTATGAGAATAAGTCTCAATGCCTATGAGCCCCCAACACCTGATAGTCAAAAATCACATGTGTCTAGTCCGCATAATGTATCTAGACCATATAAAATATGTTTAAGATTACTTTCATGGTATCTCAAGGTTCTCATTACAGCATAAGATCTACTATAACCGTTTGATATGAAAAAATA
Organism: Viscum album; assembly: GCA_963277665.1. NCBI lineage: Eukaryota > Viridiplantae > Streptophyta > Magnoliopsida > Santalales > Viscaceae > Viscum > Viscum album. The sequence goes on along the minus strand of OY728142.1, from coordinate 266,938,409 downwards.
TTTATTAAAATACCATGTAAAAAGTGGAAACATAAATATCAACACTATTATGGTAAGTGTACATCATACAGAACTCACTGTATACATGATATTATAATTGAAAAGTACAGTTTAAGTTGGGTATAAGAAACCCAATTTTACAAAACTCCCACTTTAAATAGATACAACATTCTAACATTACTTATTATCACTCACATGATAAGATCATAATTCTACTGAGTGATGAATTTAGTCCTTGGATCCACCACATCATCACTATGTGCCTATTCTACAATATGGGACTTCACCTTTTTGAGTACAACTCCTTAAGAGATGATATATCTGAGTATACACATCATGTAGTGTGTCAATTTTTCATTCATTCAATTATTTAATTATTCATATCTTCTAAATTTGACTAAATAATAATGGGTTCATATTTTAAAATGCAAGATTTCATCCCATAGATAATTGAAACAACTTTAGAGGTATGTTTATATTGATCCAATTCTTGTGATATAACCTCTAGCCACAATCTTATTGATCTATAAGTCTTTATCATAGATACCTAATAGGGAGGTGTTTCCCCAACTAGTGAAAAAGAATTTTTTTCCCCATCAGTTGATCCTAGATAATACCCACTCACAACACATATATTTTCCCTAGAGAGTAGAATGAGACTACCCACATATTAAGTGTGATTCATGAGTTCTACTAATATAGGCCTAACAAGTTTCATGTAAATGTGGATCCTTAGGAACTAGATTATTAACTGAAGTCTATCTCTTATATAGTTAATCTAGTCTAGACACCCAATGAACATATGGTGTTTTTTTCTGTGAGTCTTTTTCATGGTGTAGTTTAATTCTAGTATAAATTGATCATGTAGACTCATGATGAGGATACTATACCTTGGTTAGAGTTAGATATCCTATTTAGAGAGGAGTATAAGTTAGTGAATTTTATAATAGTACATGTATAAGATTTTTTATAACTCCATAAGGGTATCATGATAGTGTTTTAATATACAACATAGTTCATAGACCTTATAATGTACTCCCATGGCATGATTTATGATAGTTATCATTGGGCCTAAAATTTCTAGTGATGAATTCGATGAGAGATTCTATTTGAGACCATTGGTTTGGAAATTTAAAAATATTCTATAGTGTTATGTTGTGACTTTATGATTAAGAGTTTTTTAATAGAGACTCAATTTTGAGATGGAGTAGGTTTAGGATTTATGGGAGCTGAGTCACCAAAAACAACTATCCAATGACATTTGAATAGATATAATCATTAGAGGTAGGAAAAATCATGATCCCACATTCATAGGCTAGAAATGGATAATTCCCAGTTTGGTTCCACCCATCCAAGAGATAGATATTTCTATGCTTGTGGTAGAACATGACACAAGGATATTTTCCTTTATTACCTCGATAGGTAAACTATAAGGGTGGTGGAGGGTGAATTGTAGTCTAAAACAAATCTTATAAATTTTCACCACCTTATTGTTTAAACATAATGAGAGATATTAACTTTTTATTAAACCCAAAAAATATAAACCCATGATATATCAGAGTAAAACAAGTATGCATGATTGAAATTAAACTAGTTAGAATTTATATACTTTTGAAAAAAATTAAACATCACAAATAAGAACAAGTTGTAAACATATAAGAATAATAAAAATAATAAAACATATAGTACTAATTTAAAAATCAAGTACATTTTAAAAAATGTGATAAAAATTACTTTTATATAAAGTAAAAGGCGAATATATAGACTTTATTCAAGGAATAATTGAATTTAATCTATCAATAGTTTTGTCTTATAATACTTCATATGACCGAAACTTAACCTATCATAAGGTATCTATTTCTAAACCCAGGCAATCTATCTCCCTCCTTAGAATCCCTCGATCAACTGAATATTTAGAAAACCTTACATATAAAAAATATAATCTTATCTCAATATAAATATTATAATACCTTGATCTTGATAGATCAGGAACTCAAAAATTAATAAATAAATAATAATAGATTTATAATGAAAATATCACAAACAAGATATTAATAAAATTACTCAAGAATAAAACATAATCAAAAGTGCACTCATGAAAACAATATATTGAAGGATTCAAGCGACTAAAAGCTAAAAAAGTGTATAACCTACTTATTGTAGTCTCAAATCTATGGTTCCCTTATAGGAAATCCTCCAATAGATAGAATTCAAAAAATTTTAAGATTAGTTGGAACTGCATTAGAATTAGCTTCATTATATTTCGACAAAATCAATAACACTCTCTATCTTCTGATGAAATTAGTCCAAAACTAATAAACTACTTGTAAAATTGATGAATTTAATCTATTTAGAAAGCTCAAATATTTTAATTTTCATCCTTAAAAACCAAGGTTACTTGAAATTAATTCTATATAAAAAACACTCAAAATGAAAATGTTTATGTTTGGAATAATTAAAACACGAGAGTTATGCGGTTTCCAAAACTAAAGATAAATTGAGTCTATAACAACAGAATATCCCCATTTTCAAAAATAAAAAACTTAAATGAAAAATTTAAAAAAGGCCCCTTTATAAAATAACAAAGACTAAATAAATTTCTCTCATTTCAAAGCAAAGTAATTTTTTTTCTCAAACTTTTGAAAAAATGATATTTTTCTCAAATTTCTCTAAATATCTCAAATTTTCACACACTTTATAAAAATATTTCTCCCAAAAAATATAATTTTTTTTTCAAAATTTATCAGCTTATTAAAATATGCATTATAATATTTTTGAAATATCTCTATTTATATTATTTTTTCTCAGAATTTATCACCCTATGTGATTTTAAAAAAAAACTCAAAAACTAAAAGAGTGAAATAATTGAAATACCCTCCATGATAGTAAATATCATTAAGAATTTAAATATAAACTCCTTATATAAAAATATATATACTTTGATAAACTTCTCCCCCTTAAAGTTTCAATATGAGGATCTTAAAAATAAATTATAAACCTTTCTTTCCTTTTTGGTTATTCATAGTGAAAACTAAAAACATTCATACATTAGTAAAAGAAATTTGATAATTCATAATTTCAAACATTAGAGCAATGTACGAAATAAATATTAAATCAATATAAATATGAAGAATTAAAGCAATGAAAAATGAAAATAATATTAGAGTATTTATCTAAAATATCCAGAGTTAAGTTTACAACAATAACTAAGTATTTTATGTTCAATATTTTTGAGGAATTTTGGAGATTATTTTTTTAAGACCATTTTATTCTATTAATATTGTCCATGTATGATTTCAAAACTTATTTCTTATAATTATTATTTTCTAAAAATTATTTAATGATAAAATCTAATTTTACTAATCTTGTAAATTCCACTTTGGATCTCTTAAATTCGTTTTGTGATCTTTGAATTTTTGATTTTTATGATCAGTAGAAAGATTAATCTCATCAAAATATCTTAAGTAATTATAATTATAATCCATAAGGTAAATTATTTCATCATCACAGGGTTTTAAATACATAATAACATTTTCATTATCTTAGAAATAACTTTCATAACCTTATTTAAATATGATATGATTGGATTTTTATTCATTTTGTTGATCAAGAACATGTCAAAAATTCTGATAGAATTGAAATTTTTTAATACTATAATTCATCTGATTCATCTTATAATCATACTACAGTGAAATAAAAATAGTATTCCAATTATTTTAAAATATTTTTATTAAAAATTATTGATAAATTTCATTTCTATAACTCTTTTTTCTATGTTTTTAAAAAAATTTCTTTAAAGATTCTAATTCAAATTCTACAGATTTTTGAGAAAGTATTTTATCTTATGAGGTAGAAACATTATCAACTTCAACAGGTTTGAAATATTTAACTTCCTCAAACATTTTACCTTTAGAAATATCTCATACTAATGCTTTTGATTATTTATTCTTTCTAATATTTGGAAAACTCAATTCTGATGATTTTATAATTTTGTTATAAATAGTAGTTTCATCTTTCTATGAACTACTTGATAGTAAAGATTTAGAATAGTATTTTGAATAAAATTTTAAAATATTTGTATCGGAAAATTCATGATATGGAAAGGTTTTACAAAGAAATTTGATTATAACCTCAATTTCTCTGTGGTCAGAGTTCCTGTACATGATGAAGGTATAAATCATTTGACTAAATATGGAATATCATCTGATGATTTTTTATTTTCTCTTATGATTTTATATTTTAAATAAATATATTATTTTATTTAGTGTTATATGAATAAGAGATTATAAAACCTTATTACTTTATAAATATCATTAAACTCTTAATTAAATATCTTCCTTTTTTGATATTGATGAGGATTCAGATCTCAATATTCACATTATTTGTTATTTTTCTATATAGATTAATCTTTTATTTCAAAACATTATTTTGAAAAGATACTTCCAAAATACTATAAGCAAACTTTATTCCGATTGGATTATATACCATCTTCATTATAGTAATAGCTTCCAATTTTATATTATTTTTCTTTACCCTATTAGTAATAATAATATTAGAAACTTATTCCTTAAAAAATAACTTAACAATAACTCTGCCCAAAATTATCACATAAGTTTAATTTTATAACTTTATTAATTTGGAACATAAAACCACAATATAATCCCACACAAAATTAATAAGATTAAATTTTCCCCTATTGTAGAGTAATTGTAAAATATAAAAATCATTTATCTTTAATGTATCTTGATCATATTTCCTCATGTAAAGAAAACATAGAATCCACCAAAACATAATTATATCTTTAAGAATCAAATTGTTTATTTTTTAAACTTTTTTCTTAACTTAAAAAGATAATCTTTTTATTTTTATTCAAAAAATGATCCCAAGGTCTTTGGAATTTTATGTGAAAAATAGGGTCTCACACTACCAAGGTAATCCTATAAGATCCACTAACTCTATCAAATAAAGAAAAAAATCAACTCCATAAACTGAAAACTTTATTTTCTTAGATTCAATAACCTCATAAAATTATGTACTATAAAATTATTTCTTAAAAAATACATTGAATGATACATGAGATTCACTTGTTAATATAAGGTTATCCCATCCTTGATAAAGAAAAAAAATTCTTTTAACAAATATTCATTCTGGTCATACCAAACACGATCCACCAATATTTATCTAAATACTTCTCATGAAGTAATTTATTCCAAATTGGACATTATAAGGACCTAAAAAAGAAAATTTCTCTAGAAATTTTCATCTACAAAATTATAGAGCTCTGTAATAAATATTGGAAAATAACTTTTGAACCAGTAGGGTATTTATAGGATATATAACAACCACAGATCAAAAGATAATAAAACTTATCCAATGATTAATAACAAATCATAAAAAATAAGATAATAACACCATCTAAAAAATATTTTACAATCAATAAATTAATGTTTAATTTTTATATTTTAACATTAAAATATTTTTCAAAATATAAAATTCTGATATATGGAATATAAATGTTAGACTATCTAAAAATAAAATAAAATACATGTAGAATTATAACTTTATTTAAGAAAAACTACAAAACAATTATATTAAATGTAAATAAACTTCCATGAAATTACCTTACATGTCAATTGTTTAATCTTATTTTTATGAATATAGTTATATAAAATTAATTTTAAAAAGTTCATTTCACCCATTAAAAGTAATAAAAAATAAAAAATTACAATTTACTAAAAATTCATTTAAATAAAAAGAAATAATACCTCTCAATAAGTGATTCAAAAAGGCAAAGAAAATAATTTCAAAATTAAAAACTTACAAATAAAATGTATCAAAAGCTAAGTTCTAATAAACCTAAGGGAATAGTTATTAGGTATCAGTTATAAGTATTCAAATTCTAGTAAACAGAAATATTAATATATTCAGAAACCTGGTTGTCAAAATATAAACTTATTGGGTCCATAAGTATTTGTGAATAGAACCTTTTCCACCAATAATTTTCTAAGTAATTTATTCTCATAAGTTTCTCGTTTAGTCGAGATAATTACATGAGTTATTCTAAATGACTAAACTCTAATGAGAAATAATTTATTCTTCTAGTGATCACCTTTATATCACATAATACAAAATGGAACTTGACTAGGAATAAAATAATTTTATTGATAATTGGATGTTCCATTATATTTACTCCCATGTCTAGAAGAATTTAGTTTACATGGATTCAACTATCCAATAATTTTATCAAAGGATTTTCTATTAGAACTAAAAATAGATAGTAATTTTTTCAAACTTCTAACTTCAAATTATATATTTATGAGTTTTTTATCTTCTTATAAAAATTAGTCATTATTACCTTTCTCATTCTTATTGGAAATATAATCTTGTTTCTTCTATGTACCTTATAATTAATTGACTACCCCTATTAATTTTTTTAGATAAAGTTATGTTCTTCAATTGAATTTTCAGATTATCTAAATATGAGTACATCTTAATATTCTTATTCCTTATTTTGGTTAATATAATTTCAAAGATAGAAAAATATTCCTTAATTTAAATAACTTCATATTTAAAAATTGAGTATTTTTTTATATTTTTTGATTTATATCTTCACACTCAATGATATAGGATTTCAATTGGTTATATGTATGAGGTCCTATTTATTCATAATCAAGATATATTAACTCTCATGATCATAATCCTAAATAGATAAATTTACTAAATTTTTATTTAATGAATATTGAAAATATGTTTTACACTACTTGTTTTTCTCATAAAACACTTCACATTATCTAGAATTTTTAAATTTTTATAAAATATGGTAATCATTGTACTATCACTATATTCATCCAATGAGCTATAAAAAGTAGTATCTCATCCCTAACTACACCACATTTACAATACCTTTAAAATTTTCCTTTTTTCTTATCTTAAGATATTACTTATACTATTTTTTGAATCTTATCTTCAACTTAGGGAAATTTGGACACATATGACAAATATTTCAACACTCATAAACAAATAATTTATATATAATACTTTTTATCATTATGATCTCTTATATATTTCTTTTGAAATCTTCAGAAATTAATTTTTTTGAACATTCACCTTCCCATCTTAGTAATTTTACCATCTCTAGGTTTTAGACCACTAACATTAGAAATCTTTCTTGAAAATTTGTTAGTTGAGATCGATTTATAATTATATACTATAGGATTTAAGACTATTGAAGTCTATGAAAAGGGAAATTCATATTTTTAATTTATTAAATAGTATATATTATTAAAATAATTTAATATTTCATATGAATTCTAATCAATCGATCAATAATTAACATAGTAATATACATTTTTTTCATCATAAAAATCCTCTCAAACTCTCACTCTTTATGTAGTATATCAATCACCTTCTATACCAGCCAATAACATGATAACTATTTTTATCTAATATATTTTATACTATTAACCATTTTCATTAGCCTCTATCAAATTTTAGTGACATTTTCACCAGGAAAAAAATGAATGCTTGGTAATCATCCCTAAGCATAGATATATTAATGTCAAGAAATTTTGAGGTTCTGAAATGTGTAACTTATAATTTATTCTACATTTTGTTGGATGTTGACAAGATTAATCTTGCATATATATGTTTCTATGAATAAAATAGTGTATTAATCACATTTAAATTCAACTTAAATACAATGTTTTCTTCTCTAGTTAGTGTATACAGTTATTTCTCCTCAATATTATAACAATTTCTCAAAATAAGAAAATTTTCAACTCCTGTATCAATAAAAAAATTCATCCTATGATCTTTCTAGTATTCCTAACCATTCCTATTAAAAATAATAGCTCTATTATGATTGATGTTTTCAATACTTACAATATGTTTTTATTCCATAAAAAATTTTCACTACTAAATTTTGATGTTCAAGGAATCTATGATGTGAAATAATGAAAAAATTAAATAAAGAAATATCATGTTAATATATGATACCAAATGTTGGACTTAGTTAAAATGATATTATTCTCAAAACTTAGTTGATTCGGCACTAATATGAAATGTTTTACTAGATTAAAAAGTTATGTAAATGATTAGAGGGGTTGGATTATAGTATACAATATGAATTATAATTTTCTTCCACCTAAATTATTAAAAAAATGAAATATATAAACATAAATTCATCACAAAAAATATAAAACCCTGATATATTAGAATAAAACAAGTATGAAATGAGAAAATCAAACTAGTCAGAATTTATATACATTTGATAAAAACATGAAGTAGAAATAATAAAAATTTGTATAATGGCATTAAAAATGGAAATAAAAAAACATAAATTATTGATTCACAAATAATGTTCCCCTAAATGATATTTTAAACCATACTTTTATACAAAGTATAAGATGAATCTACAGGCCTGATTCAGGTTATCCTTGACTTTAACATATCAAAATTCCTATATTTTAATTCCTAGTAATACCTAGACTTAACCCATCAGAAGGTGTTGATGTCCAAAACCAAAATTTCTATATTCTTCCCAGGAATCCCTCGATCAACCTAATCATCAGTTAACCAAGATTCTACAAACCTAAATCTTTATTTTCTCTACCTTTTAGAATCCCTCAACTTTAAAGGATTTGAAAATTAGTAATTTAAAAATAAAAATAAACATATTTTTAATTAAAACCTAAAAAATAATATTTTAGTAGAAACAATAAAAAACAAATAAAATTGAAAGCCCACTCATTAAATAAAGCTCTTATAGGATTCAAGTGGCTGTAATCTCACACATTGTGTATTCTACTCCTTTTAGTCTCAAATATACTACCCTCTGTATAGTAAATCTATATAAGGAACTATAATTTTCAAATATAAATATTGCATAATATTAGATAAATATTCATAACATATCATTATGATCTATTCCAGAATTATAGAGGTTTAGTGTCTTTGAAAACTTGGATATATAAAAAGTGGTTCATAAAAATCAATATAATATCTCTTTATATTCTTTATGTTTAATACTTTTATTGTGCATAACATACTTAAAAAATTTCATCATATACTAGGTAAAATAAAAAAATAATAAAGTGTGATCTAAGAATCTAATTACGGGTAAACATAAAAGATATAAAACAATGATCATGTATAATCACAAGATAAGCATAAGGGTATGCGAACATGAACATAAATTAAGATAATCATACCCAAATAGTTTGAGATATTTAACCATTAATCATGTAATAATTTTTTTATCAAAATATATAAGACACAAGAGTGAAAAATAATTTGTAATCAATCATGATCCATGAGAAAGTATCATAATAATAAGACATAAGTTTTTTTCATACACATAATTATATAAAATAATTTACTTAGTAAAGGATCACTACCAAGATTATCATAGTGTATTGGGTGCACTCCCCATTCCATCATTTCATTATTCAAGGTTCTCTCCCAATACTATCACAGTGGATAATGACCCTTACTGAATTGGGTTCACTCTCCATTATAGTTATTATTATATGATGATATATCCATAATTACCCAATACATTATAGAGATATATAATTCTAGGCCCACCCATAAAATAATTATAACTATACATATGTGTGACATAATATCACAAAACACTTATCATATCATCACATCATATCCCATGTCAATGATATGGGTTTCCTAAAAATTTCATAATTTTATCATAACATAACCTATATAAAAAAGGATTTCTTAAACATCTTATCATCATAATCATAAACCATATAGAGAAAGAATAAGGATAATATCATTGCATTATTCCCCAATAAATAATAATTAACATCAATGAATGTTATCAATGATTAAAAATATCTTTAAAAGATCATTTAAATATTTTTGATGAAAATACCCTTTTAATTTTAAAATCAGTTATTCAAAATCAAAATATTTCCAAAATTTTAAGGAAAACATATTCTTCAAAAATAACCATGGATAATTGTAAAGTAAGATTTAGATAATTTAATGGTCATGACAATATAAAATTCTATTCATGCCATAATCATTAAAACAAATATTATATTCACACATTTGGTAAAAAGTACCTTGTTAAGAAAACGAATTGTTGGTTCTTTTTAAACCTTTTAAAAAATTGTAAAACATAGTTAAAATTAAATTTAAAAAATAATTTTTTAATAATAAAAAACATTCTGGAAAGCATTTTACAAAATGTGGATATAAAATAAAAAGGTTCTCCGACTAAAAGAGGAGAAATAAGGTTGAATTTTCATTAAAAAAATTTCTGAACAATTTTGAGTAACAAAGAGAGAAGAATGGTAATAAAACTTAAAAATTATTCAAATAAGAAAATGTGAATAAAAATTAAAGGTGTTTATCAAATAAGGATAATATAATTTCCTTAATGAGAATTTATACATAAACAATCCCGATTAAAATTTGATTGAAACATAAATCCTTTACCACATTGGTAACTTTTGAATCATAATCACCATGAAATAATAACATTAAATTAATATTAAAATATCATAAACATATATATATTTGTTATATAACATTTCAAGGTGTTATTATATATATTTCATAAAAAAATATTGGTTCATAACATCAAACATGTTTCAATGAAACAATATTGAGGAAAAACACCCTTACATGTTTGGTAATCTCAAAATCAAAAAATCATGAAAGATAAACAATTATATGGATTTTTAAATACCCATAATTGTCAAAAAAATCATCATAAAATACAGTCATGGAAAGTAACTACACCACATAAAGTAATCAAGTGGTGAATATGGAATATGGTTCAAAGAAATAAAAGTAAGATGATGAACCATTACCTCAAGTCCATATTGATTTGTAAGAACTATAAAATAATTTATAATATAGTTAAATTTATTTTTAATACATCATATAACTATATTTATACATATAATATAAAATATTATTTACTTATAACTTCTTATCACTCATTTATTAACAATTCTTTATTAAAATCACCATTCCACCTAATAACTGATTCATTTTTCAAGTTTGTTTTAGTTATACGGTTCTAATACTTTTAACTTGGTCTTGGTTACAACATATATAGAATCATTATCATGATATAATTATATTATTTATTCCTAATATAAACCTTTATAATAATTTATGTAAATTAGTGATGAAAAATGAATTACATCACTTCTTTGAGACAATAGTCTCTACATACACATGAGTCTCAGCCTAGTTGGTGAGGACTCATTAAGTGCATCAAGGTAGAGGCATATTTTCGGGGTACTGTAGGAGGTATTGTAGAAGGTACTATAGTTGGAACTGTAGCAGGCAGTGTTTGTCACTATAGTAGTCAAGAATATTCCATCATTTTGGCCTTCGGGCCACTAACGTGGTTCTCAAGTCCTTTAAGGCCTTCGGGCCACCCAGGACTTCGAGTCAGTAAGGCCTTCGGGCCACCTAAAGGCCTTCAGGCCACCTTAAGTGCAGATGCAAACTAGATAACCTACAAGGAATAAGCTCTAGAAGGAGGATGAGCAAGGATATTTCACCATAGCAGAAGCTAAACAAATTTCAAGAATGAGATGGTATGACACCTACCATTGTGAAAAGCCTATGAATTCATGGGAATTCCTAGCCGAACATCCATGCGAAGGTGGAGATATGATTTCACAATGAAGATGCTGGGGAGGAGCAGTTCCAAGTAGTTAGTTTGAGTTGTATGTAATGTTTGAGACCTATGGGAAATTAATTAGTCTAAGGCCTACGATTCATGTAATATTTATTCCTATGGTCCTTGTAAGGGTTTCACTTCACCCCTTGGGAGGTGGATTATCAAAAATCAATAAAAACTAAAGGCCTTTAGGCCATTGGAGTAATAGTCTCTACGTACACACAAGGGATGTTTCCACTTTTGGAATGTTGGAAAAACAAATAGTTAAATAATGATCCACCTTTTTAAAATTATTATTATATCCCATATATCATATGTATTCATTAAATATATTCTTATTACCATCCATCCAAATAAAAAACAAAAAATGAATCATATCGCTTCATGGAGGTGGTAGTCCACACGTACATATGAGCGACATTATCATTTTGCAAAGAATGGAATTGTAAGAAGGTAAATAAGATATTATAATCATATAAGTATAATTATGTCATACATATCATATAAAAACATTAAGTGTATCATAAAAACCAACCATGAGTTATGGATATAGAGAATGAATCATATCGATACGTGGAGGTGGTAGTCCACACACACAATACTTTAATTTTACAAAAGAGGGTGGATAATGATGGTTAAATAATCATAATAACATTTTAGTAAATTTAGGATGATTAATTTATTATTTTATTATTAATACCATTGATTTATAGGTGGTGGAAGATGAAATAAATTGAAAGAGGTTGGGTAGGATGATTACATCTTCTTCGATAGACCTTCTTTAAACCCCTTGTAAAGAACAATTAGAATAGTATTTTTAGATGAAAGAAACCTCTAATCCATTTATAGGGAACTTTAGAATATAATTTTGTAGGTTTTGGTCGATATAGGATCATAAAAGTGGTGTAAATAATAAAAAATAGGGGAGTCCTTTAATAAGTGAAGGAAATGACACATAAGGAATTAATAAAAAGATTTAAATATATTAAATTAATTTTCATGTGAACGTAGAACCATGTGGCCATAATTTATATTATAACCTATCATATGGTTTAAATACATTAATCCAATAAAATTTGGATTGGTCTATGTGGTATTTTAGACCTTATATTTTGATTTAACCCATTTGTTAAGAAAATTTAACCTTAACCGTGGTAACAATCGTTTCAATCTTAAAGGGGTTTAATTTTACTTATAAGGTTAAAATTGGATCATAAATGGAAAATGGATGAAATTTTAAACCATTTATCATCATAATTTTCTTCCTTAAATATTTTTATGATCGTTAAATAATTTAATAAAATATTATTTAACATAAAATAATATTAAATCCATTTTAATAACTATTCACATAATTTGAATTTAAAGACTTCAATATCGAAATGGAATTCAAATATAATCCATTTAAAGATCAATAATTTTTTTTAATAACTATAAAATTATTATTTATCATATTTTTAACAAAATAAATTACTTTTAATGTTTTTATAATTATTTACTTTGATTTTATCAATGCTTGCACAAGTACTATGTTAGCCTTTTATAAGAGTTTAAGGTAATTATATGATCTCTAAAAATTATAAATAAATGAAAATCATAAAAATAATTTCATTATTATCAAAATAACCATTAATATTCATTCACAACATATTTTTACCCCAATGTTAAAATATATGAGAAATTTTAAAGCATGAGAGTGAAATTTTTGTATTTATCTTTACTTAAAATAATTTATAAGTCACTCTTTAAGAAAAATGACGCAAATTTCAAAAAATTCAAATAATGGATGAGGATAGAATAAAATAATTCAAAAAGTAGATTCAATTAAATTTTTAGGTATATTTTAAAGCCTTTTCATGTTATTTTTAACCATAATGAACCTAATTTACCCATTACTATGATTAAACTATTTACCGTAGTTACTATTTGTAATGAACAAATTAAAAGATACCTATTTAAAATATTTAACCTATTGATTAAAAAATATTAATTCTTTTTTTAATATTATATTCATATAATTTTTATAAATTTTTTTAAAAATAAACTTGGAAAACATGTTAAAATTTTTTTTTCCAGAAAAATACAATTTTCAAGAATGAGATAATATTACATTAATAATATGACTAATAATAATCATTATATTAATTTAAATTCACACAAATATATATAATATAAAAATTTAATTTAAATTATTCATCTTTAGGTATTATTTTAATTAATTAAAATTGAAAAAAATTATGCAGTTGAAAATAATTTTATGAAAAATGCATTTTTAAACATAAAAATAAACTTATATGAAAATAAAATATAATTTTGTTTAAAATATATATTTTTATATTTTTTTAAATTTATATTATGTTACAATAAAACCAAATTAAAAATAAAATGAGACTTTTAAATTACTTCATTTAATGAAAATAAATGATAGTTTTTCAAAAATCGATATTTTTCACTATTCACAACAATTTTTTTAGAAAAATTCAAAAAATTTACTCTAAAATAATATTTAAATGATTATTTGAAAAATTATATTAATTTTTTAAAATACTATTTTTAAAATTGTAAGAAATGAACTATAAAATTCATGCATAAATTGTAATAAAAACCATTTTTGGAGAAAACAAATTTTTGAAGCATAAAACGAGTTTAATAAAAATTGAGTACATATTTATTATGAATTAATAAATAATTTTTCATTTATATAATAAATTTGTATATATTTTTTATAATTTGGTTATTATTATTCATAGCACTAATTTAAAATCATGGTTATAACAACCATATTTAAATAATCACAGTTCAACAATATATCACAGTTCGTTTAAAATTAACATTTCATAATGTGGTTATTCTAAAATCTCAAGGTTTTGAATTCTCCCCCATTCAATAAATTACGTCCTTTAAATTTTATTATAGTAATAAAAGGTTCAATATCTTAAAATACCTTTACTTAAAACCCACATCATATGAAGGGATAATAAAACTTCATTTAAAAAATGAGATGTGGGAAACATAAAGGTTACATGAAATAATACATAATGAAGTTAATAGATAAGGATAATATTAGTGGAAGTTAATATATAGAAACAAAGGATAAAAAAATGTCTAAGGACTAATAATGAGTGATAGATAATATGGAAATGAGAAAGTTAATGACTAGAAAACCATAAATCGATGAGGGGTTAAAAGACCATCAACTCATCAAAAATTAAGGTAAAAGAATAATTTTTTTTATTTCAAGATCTATTTCCTAAATTTTAGGGATTCTTTTATTATCAATATTGAGAACATGGTAAAATAAACATACTTGATATCTTTCCATTTCATAACCAAAATTTCATTCTTTTTATGTTATTCAGTCAATTTACACTTCATCTATTAATCTATGAAATGAATGTTCAAGATGATTTTTTAATTCCCCAAGCACTAAAATTAAGTTTTAATGGATAATTTGCTCCATAAATTAATGAAAAATCATTCCATATATCACTAAATATTTTCGAAAACCAAAAGTTTCAGAAAAAGTTATGCAATATGGATAAATATAATACATTAGCCTCTAAGACCTAAATAATTACACCCAAAATTAAATTTAATCCATTCGATAAATATTTAAAAATATATATCCTATAAAATGTATATGAACAAATTCAAAACCCAGATTTTTTAAATATTTTATCACATACATTTTTTATATAATCTTTAAAATGTATCGCCTGATAACATGAATAATATTATAATGTCACATAAACAACATGCGAATACCTTGATTATATATTATCCTAAAACATAGTAATAACCCAAATCACCATAATATCTCAATGAAATAATTTATTCTTCCATAAATTAACTCAATATTAATTATTTAAATTATTTTTACATTAATCATGTAATGTTATAAAGATTGTGTACTTCATCCAAAATAAAATTGATCACTTAATCACCAAATAAATTTTTAATCCCATAGTTATCTATATGATAAAAAACAATTTCATAAAATATAATAACTCTTCTATCCCAATTAACTATAATCACCTCAACATCAATTATCATATTAACCTTAAAGTTAAAAAAGTTTAAACTTTTATACAAAAAATTTAAATTCATTATTCCTCAAAAAACCAAATCACTAAAAAACCTACTAAACCAAAGGGTTTTTTCCTATAAATGTCTCCCAAAATTACCATAATCATCTTAAAATACCATTATATAAAACTTAAAAAGTGGTATCTATGCCTTTATAATTATGATAAACCTTATCCTGTCATATAAAACCTAAAAGGGCTATCTATTCAGTTAAACTTATGTCCAACCTTATGATTTTCAACCCATGACACTTAAATTTTATCCCATATCACTATGGAATATCATAGG
Source organism: Viscum album (assembly GCA_963277665.1). Taxonomy (NCBI): domain Eukaryota; kingdom Viridiplantae; phylum Streptophyta; class Magnoliopsida; order Santalales; family Viscaceae; genus Viscum; species Viscum album. The sequence goes on along the minus strand of OY728142.1, from coordinate 266,922,373 downwards.
GTTCCATTGGTTATATCCATTCATTCAAAATAATGGTTAATAAATAAAATTTTAATTAACCCAATAATATCCCCTAGGATTGTCTAGGTAGGTTTACAATATTAGGTATAAGGACCCGACCTTAAACATTACTTAATATTGAGTTATTTCAAGAGTACACAGTGATGATCTTTTCAGGTTTAGATTTTTAGAGAATTAGATCATAAATCATGCATTACATTCCACATTTAACAAAGTGGTTACATAAAAGATTGTATTCATTTTTTCCCATCAACAGAAACATATTTAAAATAAAACATGGATTCTTTCTTGACACTTCCTTGACACTATCATCATATCATGTACCTTTCCCTTGACCTATGAAAAACATTTCAAAAAACATGGGATGAGCATAGAAATCTCAATAAAGGATATAAAAATACGGAATGGAAACATTAGTACATGTATACATAAGAATCAATGAAATCATACTTTACTCATAAAACATAAGCACATTAACATTCCTCATGAAATCATAAGATTTACGAATAACTCATAGAAATCATAAGACATAAAGGTAACTTGAGGCATTCATAAAATTATTACGTAGGGAGTAACCCTCATAGTTACGTTTGGAATACCCATCACACTATATTCCCTAAATCTCTTCGGAAAAACTTTAGCGTTTAACCCCTTCACGTTACCCAATGCATTTGAGAGCTATATTGGGCTCACCCGCCCTTAGTTTATCACGGAACCACCCATCTTCATAAACAATTCCCAAGAACCATAAAATAATCATAGCTCATAACTTAAGCATAAAGGATAGATAAAATTCCCATATTGCAATAACAATATAACATTTTAAGATATTGAAATAACAAATCCATTCTAAAAACCATTTTCAAAACCATTTAAAACATTTAATATAGATATTTTTGAATCAAAGTGTCCCGTACCACTTTGAAGCTTTTAACATTTTAGACCATTAATATCCATATAAATAAATCCTTAGAACCATTTTGAAAACATGGATATTAATGAGAAATATTTATAAGAATAAATCATTAAAACATTTAAAATGATATTTTAGTTAAAGGGTTTTTAACAAAATGAGAGACACTTGAATACAATAACTGGGGAGTAACATTTAATCAGAACTTTATAATATCATGATAATAAAGGGATTCATGATATAATATTCCAAAGGATAGTATATACACCATATAAGATTGAATTGGTGCATAAAAACAATGAAGTCTCAATAGAAATGTAAAATGAGATGAAATACCTTAAAAAGAAGCTATCTTTAATTAAGGTTTAATCAATCTCATAATTTTGTGTGAAAAATATAAATACACCCAATATAAGTGGATATTAAGTGTAAAACAATCAAAGGTCATTCACACATATTCAAATAATGACATATTCAATAACTATATGTTGAACCCAAAGAAATCGAAAATGGGTTAAGAAGTTCCCTTGGTAAAATTCAACAGCCTAACGATGTCACATTAAAATTCATAAAATTAGTTGATGAGAGAGAAAATGGTATCTTATCACTTGGACATAAAATTTATATCAATAAGGATATAGAAGAACATATCCCAAAAAATATGTAAAAAATAAGTCTTTTAAAAAGAGGAGTGTGAAAGGTTCCCTAACCGATTTGGGCAACTTTCAAAACGTACATCCCATGAAAGAAGGGTCATGCAATGAAGATGTAAATACCCATAAATGAGATTATATTATACAAATATTAAAATATTGGGCAGTAAATACACCACACAATAGGAAATAGTGGCAAATGTATAATGAATCTCATGGGAATAAAAAGTGAGATGAAAATCCCCTTATAAAAATTCGGCAGCCTAACGACGCCACATAAAACTTCCAAAAATGGATTGATGATATCAAATAGGGACTCTCATAATATTAACATAAAATGTAAAGAAATAGTATTATAAAAGAACAACCCCCAACATAATAAAGAGGAGATTAAAGTAAGTTACATAAAAAAGGGTACTTAAAAAGAAAGAGAGAGGCAGGATCCCTTACCTCAAGTCCGACTTGTCTTGTTCATTTCTTTATATTATTGAATAATAAAATTTAGTCAATTTATAATTGTTTAAGAAAATAATTTAAAGTTTATTATTCAATTAATATCAATTAATATCATGTTATAATAATTAGTTAATTATGTGATTTCATATCATACGTTTTGTCGATGTTCGGTACATGAGTCAAAAATGATCTTGTTTGAAAAGAATTGTCAATGTAGTTGTATGTACATCATATCCAGAATATTATTAATGATTTAAATATCATATATATCCAGTATATATTCGTTTTATAATTATTCCATAATATTTGGAGATAAAAAGAAATGAAATGCACCGTTCATGGAGACGGTAGGCCGTACGTACGCATGAATGCTACTTTCATTGCTTTGGAACATTAATGGAATTAAAACTTGATGATATATATATATATATATATTATAATTCTATTATAATATATATGTTATATAGGTCACATATGTTAATTAATTTCATTCTTTATACATTCCATGTATTGCATGAACGAGTCACATCATTTGAGGGGGCGGTAGTCCACACTTCCTCGTATGAAATTATCGCATTTTGCACAACATGCAAAGCACAAAGGCATGTTTTAAATATAAAATACAGAAGCATATAGAAAACATAAATACCATATATATCATATATAAAATACAGTGACATCATAATGGCCACCATGAAAGGTGTTAAGAGAATATTGAACAATCATCGTTTCGTGAGGCAACAATTTGACATCCACAGAAACAGTATGTTCTTTAACCATTAGACGAAGGTGTGTGTAAGTTTAGCTCGAATACTTCACATAAAAACATACTAGTATATTTAATATACTGGTGTTGTTACAAAGAAAGGAATAAAAATAGTTTAGGGGGTTGGAGAAGAAAAATAAAACAAAAGAACACAAGTGAAGACATTACATTTAAATCGGGTAACTCCTCTTTGTTTGAACCAAAAGGTTTTATTGAAGAGCTTTCTGCCAAAGGTAAGGATCCTAGGATGAATATAGGGATGTGGAGAGATAAAATGAGCAGATTTTTGTCGAGAAAAAGGCTTTAGAGGTGTGGGTAAGGGGGTAGAGGTGGGGGCCTTTTATAAGAGGGAGGAGGGGCACTCTTAGAATGTATTGAAAAGTTACTTTATTATAAAATTAGTTTCTGATATTAAAGGTCCCACAATTATATATTTTGTGGATAAGGTGATAAGGGTTAGAAATAAACCCATCAAATAGGGTTTTACAAGTTTAAGACTTAGATATTACCTTATCTTCTCATTTTATTTAAATCAGATATTAATGAGGTAATCACTACATCATAATGGTGTCATAAATAAATAAATTTATTTAATGTCTAAAAATTATATAAGAAATACTATGATGTAGGAAATATTTTTAGCTTTATAATGGATATTTATAGTCAAATATATTACTTGTATAACCCCATGTAAGAATAGTTTTATTAAAACAATACATGTTTGTGACATTTTTATTTTAACTTTAAATAAAAAGTTATTAATGTCATTTTCCTACCAAAGTGGCTCCATGAGGTCCCCAAGTTGACGCATGTAATGTCTTGGTCGGCCATGACTCATACAATAAGGGTAGGACATGTGTCAAGGTCATTTCATATTATTATAACATTATCTTTACCTTAAATTACACTAATTACCTTTAATCGCGATTAATAAAACTTAAAATTTACTATTCACCAAAAAATTATTTTAATCCTATTGAACCAAATTTTACATCCTAATGACAACCATGTATTTCGGATTTTTGAAATTTAAATCACAAAAGTGGTAAAATTTCATTTAAACGAAAAATCAGTATTTTAACTACCACTTAGTGGTTTCACTATTCATCAAAAATTGAAGTTTTCCAGAAAAATACCAAAAATTCACCCTAAGCTATATTTGATATTATGAATTCAAAAATGATGTCTATTTTAAAAAATTCTAAACATAAAAGTATCATTAATTAATTTAATAATTAATTCCCGCTGTCAAAACAAATAGCGTGTTTTTAAGAAACAATATCTATTAAAAGATTGACACTAGTTTAAGTCCAATTTCAAAGTGAAATTAATTACAATGAAAACCATTGGATTAAATGGTAAAAATATATTCTAATTTCACTTTAAAACCATTTCAAAATATGATCAAATCATATAAATAAATTATATTAAAAAGTGATTTTGAATTAAAATACAACATTTTCACTAAAACTGATCTTTATCGGAAAAATAACAAAAATTTACACAAAGTAAATTTTGATGTCCAGATTCTAAAGAAGGATTTTATTTTTTCAAATATAACATATAAAATCTTTTAAAGTATATTTAAAAAAGGTTCGCCATCAAAAGGCGGTTAATCGACCTTTTAATGATTATTAGAAGATTTATGCTTAAAATTGGATTCATTCGCATTTTAAGCCTCTAACATTTATTGGAAAAAAGTATAAATATTTGACAAACATATATGATTATTTTGTAGTTAGTTCTGTTTATTCCCGCCATTATAATGGCTAGGCGTTAACTACCATTTAAAATAATATTATTTTATTATTAGAGTGCAACGTAAGATTTCAAAGAAACCCATTTTTGCGTATTGGGTACGCCATCAATCATAGAGTTCCCTTTAAACTAATATTAATATTTTATTCACAAATATGGATAAATTTGAAAAACTAATATTCTTTATTTACCTAAGATGTTACATCCTTCCCCACTTTTGGGATTTGCTTCCTCACAATTTTTAAAATTGGGCTTGGAAAATTCATTGAAATCCCCACATCGGAAAAGAAGTAAATTAAACTGTCACTTTAAAAGAAAAAAGGGAAGTACAAAGGTCACCCAAGTTAACCCATACTAGGATTACATATATGAAAACATAGATATAGAAGAAACAACAAAGGGTCATGTTCTGAAGGAGAGTGATAGAAAACATGTTTAGGATAAAGTTAACCACTAGATAATCACAAACTGGTGATGGGTTAAATAGTATTTAATTCCCTAGTAGGAAAAGTTAACATAAAACGTTTTTGTTTTTAAGTTACTTTTCATTGAGGAATTTATTTATGAGCCTAACTAAATCATAAGGAAACATACTTACTTGTCGTGTAGACTCTCATCTACTACTATATTTCTTACACAAACTCATATTTTCTCCAAAATACGAGTATTTAGGATGACTTTCTCACATTAAGAGAGCTATAATAAAATTATAGAGAATCACCTAATCCACAAAAGAGAACTATATATTTCCCATGTCCTTAGACCTTAACCAAAACTAAAATTGTTAGAACAAGATCAGATAATCCACCAATGGATAATCCTTTATAAAAAAGAAAATCTATTCTTAATCTCCCAAATTTGTCCAACAAAACCCAATGTTCAACAAAGAACATTCCATAAACAATTTGTCCATAAAATTCTTAAAATTAAACCAAACTAAGATTGAAACCCAAATATTTGAAGGATTTAATCACATAGTCTTCCAAGGTACAAATTAACATTTATCTCAAAATAACATCAGTTGCTCTTAAAGTCTCATATTGAAAAGTAATTAACCTAATCACATATCCTCCATGATAGGTTAATGATTTCCATAGATAACTCGAAATCAACTTACTCTTGATTCATAAAATCATATAACTAAAAATAATTAGTCAAACTAACCAGGGACTTCACTAGTCCAGTGGTGGGCAATAAATACCAGTCGCACTTTGGTTGTGGGTTCAATTCCCATAGATTTGTCCAATGCAATGGGTTGTCACATGGTCTGCGTGTTGTTCTTTTTCCAAAACTATATAATTCTTAAAACATTCCCCAAAACGAGATAAAATCTTCAAAAATAATCATAACATATTTTAACCTCAAGTTTATCTCATGCCTTTCATTTTCCATCATAACATATAGTAACCCATAATTACCTCAAAAGTAAGGATCATATAAAACCTAATGGTTACCTTTATAATTATCACCTGAACTTCCACATCGAGTTTGTTCTCTCATACAAGATGCATTAGAGAACTCACCAAGGTTAAAGTGGTTGATCATGACTCCTGATAGTTGGTTTAGAATAACCATGGAATTTCTCATTGAATCCCCCATTTCATGCAGTCTCTTAATCAGAGAACCACCACAGTTTCCTTCAAACCCATTGTCACTTTGGTGCATGCTAGATCCATCCATTTACTAAAACCAAAAAGGTCAGTGTGAGTATATCAACAAAATCATCATGTACTAAAGAGGAAGATAAACACTAATATATACTTATCCAAGTTATCTCAAACTCATTCCAACATTCAAAAATAAAAATTACTCTATCTAATAAAATAACCATTGTGGTTATACACAACTTGTCACTTATGCTAAAACAACACTCTAACCTCTAAAGTTATCTAAACCGACCTCTGATACCAACTATAAGGACCCGACCTTAAACCTTACTTAATCTTGAGTTATTTCAAGAATACAAATTGAGGATCTTTTCAGGTTTAGAGTTTTAGAGAATTAGATCATAAATCATGCATTACATTCCACATTTAACAAAGTGGTTACATAAAAGATAGTATTCATTTTTCCCATCAACGGAAACATATTTAAAATAAAACATGGATTCTTTCTTGACACATTCTTGACACTATCATCATATCATGTACCTTTCCCTTGACCTGTAAAAAACATTTCAAAAAACCTGGGATGAGCATAAAAAGCTTAGTAAGGAATATAAAAATATGGAAAGGAAACATTAGTACATGTATACATAAGAATCAATGAAATCATACTTTACTCATAAAACATATGCATGTTAACATACCTCATTAAATCATAATATTTACGAATAAGTCATAGAAATCATAAGAAATAAAGGTAACTTGAGGCATTCATAACATTCTTACATAGGGAGTAACCCTCATGGTTACGTTTGGAATACCCATCACAGTATATTCCCTAAATCTCTTTGGAGAAACTTTAGCGTTTAACCCCTTCACGTTACCCAATGCATTGGAGATCTATATTGGACTCACCCACCCTTAGTTTATCACGGAACCAACCATCCTCATAAAAAACGCCCAAGAACCATAACACAATCATATCAGATAACTTAAGCATAAAGGAAATATAACATTCCCATATTGAAATAACAATATAATATTTTAAGATATTGAAATAATGAATCCATTCTAAAAATCATTTTCAAAACCATTTAAAAAATTTAATAAAGAGATTTTTGAATAAAAGTGTCCCATACCACTTTGAAGATTTTAACATTTTAAACCATTAATATCCATATAAATAAATCTTTAAAACCTCTTTTAAAACATGGATATTAATGAGAAATATTTATAAGAATGAATCATTAAAACATTTAAAATGATATTTTAGTTAAAGGGTTTTTAACAAAATGAGAGACACTTGAATACAATAATTGATGAATAACATTTAATAAGAAATTTATAATATAATGAGAAGAAAGGTATTCATGATATAATATTCCAAAGGTTGTTATATTTACCATATAATAGTGAATTGGTGCATAACAACAATGAAGTCTCAATAGAAATGTAAAATGAGATGAAATCCCTTATAAAGAAGGTATCCTTAAATTAAAGATAAATCAATATAATAATTATGTGTGAAAAATATAAATACACCCAATATAATTGGATATTAATTTTATAACAATCAAAGGTCATTAACACATATTCAAATAATGACATATTCAATAAATACATGTTGAACCCAAAGAAATCGAAAATGGGTTAAGAAGTTCCCTTGGTAAAATTCGATAGCCTAACAACATCACATTAAAATTAATAAAATTAGTTGATGATAGAGAAAATGGTATCTCATCACTTGGACATAAAATCTACATCAATAAGGATATATAAGAACATATCCCAAAAAAATATGTAAAAAATAAGTCTTTTAAAAAGATGAGTGTGAAAGGTTCCCTTACCGATTTGGGCAACTTTCGAAACGTACACCCCATGAAATAAGGGTCATGAAATGAAGATTTAAATACCCATAAATGAGAGTATATTATACAAATAGTAAAATATTGGGCAGTACATACACCACACAAAAGTAAATAGTGGAAAATGTAGCATGAATCTCACTGGAATAAAAAGTGAGATGAAAATCACCTTATGAAAATTCGGCAGCCTAACGACGCCACGTAAAACATCCAAAAATGGATTGATGAGATCAAATAGGGTCTATCATCATATTAAAATAAAATTTACAGCAAGAGGAATTTAAAATTACATCCCCCAACATAATAAATACGAGCTTAAAGAAAGTTACATAAAAAAAGTACTTAAAAAGAAAGAGAGAGGTCAGATCCCTTACCTCAAGTCTGACTTGTCTTGTTCATTTCTTTATATTCCTGAATAATAAACTTTGGTAAATTTATAATTTCTTAAGGAAATAATTTAAATTATATTATTCAATTAATATCATATATTATAATGTTATAATAATTAGCTAATTATGTGAGTTCATATCATACGTTTTGTCGATGTTCGGTACATGAGTCAAAAATGATCTTGTTTGAAAAGCATTGTCAATGTAGTTGTATGTAAATCATATCCAGAATATTATTAATGATGTAAATATCATATATATACAGTATATATTCGTTTTATAATTATTCCATAATATTTGGAGACAAAAAGAAATGAAATGCACCATTCATGGAGACGGTAGGCCGTATGTATGCATGAACGCTACTTTCATTGCTTTGGCATATTAATGTAATTAAAACATGATGATATATATATATATATATATATTATAATTATAGTATAATATATATGTTATATAGGTCACATATGTTCATTAATTTAATTCTTTATAAATTCCATGTATTGCATGAACGAGTCACATCACTTGAGGGGGCAGTAGTCCACACTTCCTCGTATGAAATTATCGCATTTTTCACAACATGAAAAGCATAAAGGTATGTTTTAAATATAAAATAAAGAAGCATATAGAAAAAATAAATACTATATATAACATATATAAAATATAGTGACATCATAATGGGCACCATGAAAGGTGTTAAGAGAAGATTGAACAATCATCGCTTCGTGAGGCAGTAATTTGCCATCCACAGAAACAGTATGTTCTTTAACCATTAGATGGAGGTGTGTATAAGTGTAGCTCGAATAATTCACATAAAAACATCATAGTATATTTAATATACTGGTTTTTTTACAAAATAAAGGAATAAAAAGAGTTTAGGGGGTTGTAGAAGCAAAATAAAACAAAAGAACACAAGTGAAGACATTACCTTTAAATCGGGTAACTCCTCTTTGTTTGAACCAAAAGGGTTTCTTGAAGAGATTTCTTCCAAAGGTAAGTATCCTAGGATGAAGATAGGGATGTGAAGAGATACAATGAGTAGAGTTTGGTCGAGAAAAAGTCATGAGAGGTGTGGGTAAGGGGGCAGAGGTGGGGGCCTTTTATTAGAGGGAGGAGGGGCACTCTTGGAATGTCTTGAAAAGTTACCTTATTATAAAATGATTTTCAAATATTAAGGGTCCAAAAATTATATATTTTGAGGATAAGATGATAAGGGTCCAAAATACACCCATCCAATAGGTTTTTGACAAGTTTAAGTCTTAGAGTTTACCTTATCTTCTCATTTTATTTAAATCGGTTATTAATGAGGTAATCACTGCATCATCATGGTGTCAAAAATAAATTAATTTATTTAACATCTAAAAATTATAAAAAAAATACTATTATGTAGTAAATATTTTTATATTTCTAATGGATATTTATAGTAAAAAAAATATGACTTGTATAACCCCATTTAAGAATTATTTTAGTAAAACAATACATGTTTGTGACATTTTTATTTTAACTTTAAATAAAAAGCTATTAATGTCATTTTCCTACCAAAGTGGCTCTATGAGGTCCCCAAGTTTACCCATGGATTTTCTTAGTCGTACATGACTCATCCAATAAGGTTAGGACATGTTTCAAGGTCATTTCATATTATTATAACATTATCTTTACCTTAAATTACACTAATTACCTTTAATCGCGATTAATAAAACTTACAAGTTACTATTCACAAAAAAATTATTTTAATCCCACTGAACCAAATTTTACATCCTAATGACAACCATGTATGTCGGATTTTTGAAATTTAAATCACAGAAGTGGTAAAGTTTCATTTAAACGAAAAATCAGTATTTTGACTACCACTTAGTGGTTTCACTATTCATCAAAATTGAAGTTTTTCAGAAAAATACCAAAAATTCACCCTAAGATATATTTGATATTCCGAATTAAAAAATGATGTATATTTTACAAAATTCAAAACATAAAGGTTGCATTAATTAATTTAATAATAAAATCCCGCTGTCAAAACAAATAGCGTGTTTTTAAGAAACAATATCTATTAAAAGATTGACACTAGTTTAACTCCAATTTCAAAGTGAAATTAATTCCAATGACCACCATTGGATTAAATGGTAAAAATATATTCTAATTGAACTTTTAAACCAATTCAAAAGATGATAAAATCATATAAATAAATTAGATTAAAAATAGGTTTTGAATTAAAATACATTTTCACTAAAACTGATCTTTATCGGAAAAATAACAAAAATTAACACAATGTAAATTTTGATGTCTAGATTCTAAAGAAGGATTTCATTCTGTCAAATATAAAATATAAAATCTTAAAAATTATATTTAAAAAAAGTTCACCATCAAAAGGCGGTGAATCGACCTTTTAAAGATTATGAGAAGATTTATGCTTAAAATTGGGTTCATTCGCATTTTAAGCATCTAACATTTATTGGAAAAAAAGTAAATTTTTTTGACAAACATATATTATCATTTTTAGTTAGTTCTGTTCATTTCCGCCATTACAATGTTTAGGCTTTAACTACCATGTAAATAATATTATTTTATTATTAGTGTGCTACGTAAGATTTCAAAGAAACTCGTTTTTGCGTATTGGGTACGCCATCGAGCATAGTGTTCCCTTTAAACTAATATTAACATTTCATTCAAAAATATGGATAAATATGAAAATGTAATATTCTTTATTTACCTGGGATGTTACATTCAGTCCACTCATAAATCACCAGTGATGATTGAGTTAATAAAAAATTATCCCTTTTTATAGTTGTTACCCTTAGGAGCATATGTGCCACAACTACATACACTTTATAGTATCTATAAAGAGATATATTTTATAAGAAAATGACACTATTTTGTTTACAATAACCTAGTATATTATACTATAATTAGGATTATACTATGGGATCTCACTAATTTTTTCTCATATTAGATTCCAAAAATAACTAAACCGTACTATGATTCCAACTATAGTGACCGATAATCTTCATACATAAACATTACATATTATTAGATTCATATTCATTAAATATCATTATTATCAACTCCATAACTATAGAGGTTTAATGTCTTTGGATATTTTGATTTAGAATTTTTTTTTCATAAAAATCTATATCATCTCTCATTATACTATTCATGTTTAATATCCTTCTTGTCCATAATATATGTAAAAAATTTATCCATATCCCAGGGAAAAGAAAAAATAATAAAGGAAGTGTTTAGATGACCAATAAGTGTAAACATAGAAGATTTCAATTGATGATCATATGAAATAATAAGATAAGAATAAGGGTATGAGAACATTATAATAACTTATAATAATCATACCCAACATATTATTTATATTGTATCATGAATTATGAAATAAGGTTTTGTCAATGAAAAGACATAATATATAAGGGAATGAAATCATTAATAATAAATCATGATCTATGAGAAAAAAAATCAAAATCATAATAAAATAGTATATGGAATACACATAAACATAGAAAATCATTTACTTGGTTAAGTATAACTACCAAGTCAATCATCGTGGATTTTTTTTACTCCCTATTCCATCATTTTTATAGTCAAGGTTCACTCCCAATATTATTAGAGTGGATAGAGTCCCATACTGAACTGGGTTCACTACCCATTCTAGTTCTTACTATCTTATTAAATATCCATCATTACCCAATGAATTAGAGGGATATATAATTTCAAGAATAACCATAATATAATTAAAACCATAAATATGTGTGCCATTAGATAATAAAATATTCATCATATCATTATATCATAACCTGTGTAAAGAAAATAGGTTTTATAAGCATTTCATCATTTCATCAATGCATAACCCATGAAAAATAAATGAGTTTCATAAAAATATCATAATCATAATAATATACTATCTGATAATAATAATAATAATAATATTGGATAATATCCCAAATAAATAATAACTAACATAAAAACATGTTATCATATATGAAAATTTTCTTTAAAGTATCATTACAATATTTTATGACGTAAATAACCTTTTTATTTTAAAAAATTTATCTAAAAATTTTAAGGAAATTTTTTTATCTGAAAATAACCATAGAAAATTGTAATGGAAGTTCCAAATAACCAATTTGTCACAATGACATGAAATTCTATTCATGCCATAATAATTAAGAAATATATTCGGTTTTCACCTTTAGTAAAAACTGCATTGTTCAGAAAATGAAATGAATATTATTTTTAATTATTTTTATAAAAATTAAAGCATGGTTTAAATTTATTTTAAAAAATATTTTTAATAATATAAAGAATCATTCTTGAAAACATTTTAGAAAACATTGATATAGAATAAAAAGTTTTTTCGACTCAAAGAAAAGAAATAAAGTTTTCTTTTCTTAATTTTTTTCTAAACTATATTAAGAAAAAAAGAGAGAAAAATGGTACCAAAACATAAAAATTACTGAAATAACTAGAGGTGAATAGAAATTAAAAGTATTTTTCAATTATGGATCATATAATTTTTTCAATGTAAATCCAAGAATAAACAATCCCGATTAAAATGGGATTGAAACCTAAATCCCTTACTACTTTGGTAATTTTTAAATCATAATAACCATGAATGAATAAATTAGAATGAATATTTAATGATAATTATCATAAGAATAATCTTAATTTAATAGTTCAAAGGTAAAATATATACACGTGATTAATAAAAATATGATCTTAACATCAAACACCTCTCAATAAAACAATATTGAGATGAAAAACCTTTATAACATTAGTAATATATAAATAAAAACTCGTGAAAGAGATAAAACTATATTTATTTTTAAATCATCCTAATTTTAATGAAAATAATCATAAAATACATAATTTTTTAGTATATAAAACACACAAAGGAAACAAGATGTGAATATGGTATATGTCTCACAAAAATAAAAGAAAGACGAGAAACCCCTTTACCTCAAGTCCATGTTGTTTCATAAGAACTCTAACATCTTATATAGTAAATTTTAATTTATTGTAAAATTTTATAAAACCATATTCATACATATAATAACAAATATTACTTACTTATAACATCTTATCACCCATTTACTAATAATTCTTTATTAAAATCACTCTTCCGAGTGATAACTACTACATTTTTCATGTATATTTCAGTTAGATGTTTCCAATAATTTGACCTTGTTCATGGTTTCATAATATATTTAATCATAATGATGACATAATTATTATATTTATTCATCATATATAATTTTATAATTATTCATATAAAGTGGTGATTGAAAATGAAATATATCAATTCGTGGAGATGGTAGTCCGTACGTACTCATGAGTGATGTTTCCACTTTTCTATGGTTGGATAAAAATAATATTAGATAATTATTCAAATTTAAAAAATCATTATTATATCATAGATATAATTTATATTCATTAAATTTATTCTTATTACCATCCGTTTAAAGTGACAATGAAAATCAAATCACATCGCTTCGCAGAGGTCCTAGTCCACACATATGCACGTGCGACGTTATCATATTTCAACATATGGAAAGGTAAAAAGTTATATAATAAATTATAATTATATAAGTATAATTATTTAATAAATTTAATATATTAAGATTAAATTCATCATAATATCAAACAATTAATTATGATGATGGACAATGAATCATATTACAACTTAGAGACAGTCGTCAACCCGTACACACAAGCGATGATTTCATTTTCCATTTATAAGAGAAGATAGTGGATAATAGTACTTACACAATAAAAATAAAATTTAAATATATTTAGGACATTAAATTTAGTATTTTATTTTGAATACCACATATTTATAGGAGGTATAATAAGAAATAAATTGAAAGTGGTCGGGTAAGATGATTACCTATTCATCGACAAACCTCCTTTAGATCCCATTTTAAGGATATTTGTAATGGTATTTTAAGAATAAAATATTCTCTAATTAATGAATAAAGATGTATATATGATAATTTTTAATGGTTTGGTTGATCTAGGATTGTCAAATTGGTTTAAAAATAGAAATAAGGGGTGTCCTTTTATAAGTGAAGGAAATGAAACAAATAGAATTAATAAAAATGTTTAAATATAATAAATTCAATTTACTATAAAAGTTGTATAATATGTAAAAAATTTAAAATATAATATATTAAAAGGTTTAAATAACTTGAAAAAATAATTTTTATAGGTTTAAGTGGTATTTTAATCATTATGTTTTGATATAACCCCTTTTTTATCCAATTTTAACCTTAACAATGGTGACCACTTTTTCTATATTTAAGGGTTAAAATTTTAATTATACAGAAATAATTAGATCATAAATAGAAAAGGGGTGAAATTTTAGACCATTTATAAAATTAATGATCATATTTACAATTATTTATAATTTTTAAATAATAAAACAAAATATTATTTAACATAATATACCATTAAAGACATTTTAAGAACTATTCACATAATTTGATTTTAAAGACATCAAGATAGAAATGTGACTATAATATAATACATTTAATAATAAATGATACTTTATTTTTCCTATAAAATTTGTTTGAAACCGTAATTCATCCAAATACATAACTTTTAATATTTTTAAAATTATTTACTTTTATTTTTCCATCGCTTTCACAAACATTGTTTCAGATTTGTATAATCATTTAGGGTAATTATATAATCACTAAAATTATATGTAAGTTAGAGTAAAAAAAATAACTTCATTATTATAAAAACAACCTTTAACATTACTTAAAAATTATATTTATCCCTATGTGAACATATAAGATAAATTTAAAAGCAAGAGAGTGACATAATGTATTTTTCATTAATTAAAATAATATATAATTCATATCAAAGAAAAATTATAAAAATTTTTCATAACATCGAAATTTTATAGGGATGGTACAAATACACTCATTAAATATTTAAAAAAATTAGGTATATTATAATGTCTTTAAACATTTTTTTATCATTAATTAACCTGTTTATACTAATGAGAAATAAAAGGGGACAATTTTTAAAACTTGAACCACTAGATTCCAAATATGGAATAAAATTTTCAATATTAAATTTTTAGAAGTGTTATAAATTAGTTAAAAAATTAATCTGAAAGATGTGATGAAAAGTAGTTTTTGAGGAGAATGAATTTTTTAAGTGTAGGATGATTGGTCTCACCCAAATTTACCCAAGTTTTAAGGGTCAAGCGATCGCTTGTAGTGTAGCTTGGGTTGTCGAATCCTCAGAGACCTAAGAAGAACCTTTAGACACTCAATAAAAAGAGATGGATTTTTGGCTATGAAGTGGCCAACTTGGGTTGATTTTATATTTTTTTGAAAGAGCACTAAAAGATCTATGTGAATTCAAATTATGAGAAAATGAGTTGATCCTAGGTTATTGCTCGGGGTGGATTGAATGAATTCCTCTTTTTTTACGATTTTAATTTCATTAACTCGAGAAAGATTCATGCAATGAATTCAAACTAACCTCATCACTTACTGATTAAACACCTTAAAAACATATGATAATAACCTATACACTTGTAGGATCATTTTCATGATCACTCCAAGGTAAAGGATGTAATTAGCACATGAAAGTGGGGTGAATAAATTCAATAAGGAAGAGGAAGAATAAAAATCATTGAATGAAAGAAACTCAATTAAAAGAAATTAATAACATTTAGGCATAAGAAATAACATTCAATCCAGCCCCTTGCTACTCCCTTGGATCAACCCATAAAAGAGCTAGCCCTCTATTGATGACAAGTTCTCAACGGAAGCGGAAAGTAGACTTATGAGGGTGGAATTGAAGAAGTAAAAACAACAAAAATAACAATCACTCCACCGTTGTGTGAAAAAAATCACAAGGTTTGGTGTGAATAAATTCACACCTTGAGGCAACGGTATCAAGGTGATAAGGAGAAGAAAAGAAAAAGAGGAAATGAAGAACTTTTATTAAGAACTAATGTGATTCAAACAACTTACATGAGAATGAAGAACGATTACAACATCAAATGGACAGCATAACATTATAATGAAAAAAAGCACCCAAGATCCCCAAATCCATCACCACTACTGCCTTAAATAGGAAAAAATGAATCCTTGGCCGAGCCCCCAACATCCCATGTGCCTTGAATTAATTATGTTGGGAAAAGGTGGGTGGAACATTAATGATTAGAGACTTTTCCACTTTTTGCCCCGAAGTTGCAGCCAGCTTGCATCCACCGGAAAGACGCGCCTAAATGACCTTCTAGAAGTCAGAATTGGAGTGGGCCCTAGAAGTCTTAAATGAATCCCAGGATGTCCCCTATCATCCTGTAAAATGTCAGCCCAAAATAAATTCTGGTTCGGGAGATATGATTGAAATGGTGGGATGTTTTTCTGGGCCGCAGACTCTGGCCCAAATTTAAATTTTCAACTTGGGCCGCCTTAATAGCCCCCATTGAGAACGAATTAGCACTGGCTCCAGAAGAATTATTTGTTCCCCTATATGTCTTCTATCCTTCCATAAATTTTGGGCTTCATTGGGCCTGTATTGTGGGCCCCATAGTCCGATCCGCGGGATGATATCCAATCTGCCTTCTTCAGAATTGTTTCATTTAATCGCCAAATATCTCCATCATACTTTATTAATAATCCATTGATTCATGAATAAAAATTGTTCATAATTAAGTGAATATACATTTCCAAAAATTTCAAATTAAAACATGGATAGTTACATTCTTTAAAATCAGATGAAACATTGGGCCTAAATTGGTGCACATTAGGCATGAAGTGCACAAATAATGAGAATGGGTGTTCAAAATGTAACATGCACTAAAATGGTATTTATGAATAGCAAGGCACATGAAAACTACATATATTATCAATGAATATTAGCCTATTACAGTGGCTAATCACACCCCCCAACTTGAGTTTTGCTAGTCCCGAGCAAAATATATCTCACAAAAATGAAATTCAAATGACCTTTTCCAAAAACATTTTAATACACATTTCTCACCCAAAGATCACATACCAAAAAATTATGAAACCCATCAAAATAATTTAAAACAAGATATGTCCATAAGCATATCGCAAGCCCAAGCCCATTCCTTTGTTTAAATTCATTTCCATATTTCATCCAAATTCAATTAAGCATGATGAAGTGTTGTGTGTCACAATAGACATGGGGGTTCATTTTCATTCGAGGGAGAAAAGATGGAAGCGCTAGGAGCAATCAAATTTTAATAATAAGACGAGTACTCATTTTTTATTTTCTCTTATTTTTTTGTTTTTTTTTTGCAATTTTGCCATGGTAATTGAAATTGAACTCAATCGAGTCAACCCATGTAGCAAGACTTTGCCGATGACTCCCAGGCTCAAAGACCTTAGGGCACCAAGTGAAGCTCACATACTCGGGCATCATCTCGAGTTAACTCAATCAAAAACAAATTCAAATTACCACAAATAGAGATAAAATGCCCAACTCTGGGCCAGACAACTATGGAGTCGCGATCCCCAAGTGCCGAAAGCCACACATTAGGTCAATTCATTGCTCTACGCGCAATTTTTTTTTTTGAATACTCATGTTAAAATTAAAATGATCGCCAATCCTATGCTATTTATTAGGGGTCCCAAAGAACTCAAACTAAAACCCCACAATCTAGAGGATGTGCATTGTGTTTTTTTTAAATGGATGAAAATATAACAGTGAAAAATCACATCGGATAACCGCACTTTCCAATAACTATGCACATGAACATAAACTTGCATTAAAATCAGAATCAAGGCATGAAAAATTATTTGATATCCAATTTCAGAGTTTGGAATGTGTGTTATCATGTTCAAGGTTAATGACATTTTTCCTTCCACACATTTTCATCTCCCCCCCAACTTGGAATACACTGTCCCCAGTGTTGAAATAATTGAAACATAGAAGTGGCAGGATAGAAGTGCAACGAAGACATTGAAAATGAAAATTATGGAATGAAGTCACCTGGTGGTTGATGTTGAAAATGCATTCCCATGTCTCCCTTCAGTTCTGGTTTATCTCCCAATGGCTTGGACGGTTGTGACCAGCTTTTCCCAATGACCTATGACATGCCTTAATTTTTTTTTTAATATATATATTTTTTGTATTTTTTTTAAACCAAAAAAAAAAGTATAAATAACATAAACTGATGATACATTGTCAACTTTATATTTTCAGGGTAAGGTATTACTCAGGGATCACACTGCGTGACACGGATGAATACGGTGCTCCCCTTTCGTACCCATCCTTACTCATAAAAGAAGAACAGGTCAACAATCTATTTTTTTTAAAATACCAACAAAAATATAAAATAAAATAAAATAAAATAAAATAAACTGATGATACATTGTCTTATTTATATTTTCTGGGTAAGGTATTACTCAGGGATCACACCGCGTGACACAGATGAATACGGTGCTCCCCTTTCATACCCATCCTTACTCAAAAAAGAAGATCAGGTCAACAGTCTATATTTTTTTTAAATAACAGAATGCAGAAGAAGAAAAAAAAACGAGTCAAAAAGATTAGAAACATGAAGACCACGGGTTGCCTCCCGTGCAGCGCTTTTGTTTAACGTCGTTAGCCCGACATGGATCCTAAATCTATCAATTTTTTCCTAGTTCATAGGTTGGCTCTGTTAACTCTACCTCTATTTCCTATTTATTGAATGATTCAATGAATGGTTTTAACCTATGACCATTGACCTTAAAAATGTTACCACTTGTGGGATCCTCAATATCTACTGCCCCATGGGGGTACACATGATGCACTATGAATGGACCTGACCATCTAGACCTTAACTTTCCCGGGTGTAAATGAAGTTTTGAATTATACAAGAGCACAGGTTTTCCCAGTTCAAATTGTTTGACTTTGATATTCCTAGATTGGTAGGCTTTAACTCTAGCTTTATTTATCCTTGAATTTTCATACGCCTCCATCCTAAGTTCCTCAAGTTCATTAAGATCTAACTTCCTCTTTTCTTCGGCTAAAGAAATGTCGAAATTCATTTTCTTGATTGCCCAAAATGCCTTATGCTCAATTTCAACAGGTAAATGGCATGCTTTTCCATAAACCAACCTATATGGGGACATTCCTAGGATGGTTTTGAATGCTGTACGATATGCCCAAAGAGCATCCAAGAGTTTCTCAGACCAATCTTTCCTAGAGGGGTTGACAGTTTTTTCAAGAATTTGCTTAATCTCCCTATTTGCTAACTCAGCTTGACCATTGGTTTGAGGATGGTATGCAGTGGGAACTTTATGAGAAATTCCATACTTAGACATGAGTGAATAGAATGGGTGATTACAGAAATGGGTTCCACGATCACTGATTATAGCCCTCGGAATTCCAAATCTAGAAAAGATATGCTCTTTTAGGAATCAGATCACAACTTGATGATCATTAGTCTTGGTGGGAATGGCCTCAACCCATTTTGAGACGTAATCAACAGCTAAGAGGATGTAGAGGTATCCCTTAGAGTTTGGAAAGGGTCCCATGAAATCAATTCCCCAACAATCAAAGATTTCAACGACTAGAATGGGAGTGAGGGGCATTTGATTTCTTTTGGAAATGGATCCTAATTGCTGACATTGAGGACAACTTTTGCAGTATTGGAAGGAATCCTTAGTGAGGTTCGGCCAGTATAAACCACTTTGGAGGACCTTTGCAGTGGTTTTCTTTGTAGAAAAGTGGCCTCCACATGCCTCTCCATGACAAAATTTTAGAATGGACTCTTGCTCAGACTCGGGAACACATCTCCTGATGATTTGATCAGGACAGAACTTGAAGATGTAGGGATCATCAAACACATAGTGTTTGACATTATAAAGGAATTTCCCTTTAGAATGGGTCCCTAAGAATTTTGGAATGTCACCCGTCACCAAATGGTTTGCTATGTCAGAATACCAAGGGCAATCACTCACTGAATAGAGGTGCTCATCGGGAAATGAATCAGACACAGAGAGGTGGTGTGAGTTGTCTTTGAATTCCATCCTAGAGAGGTGATCAGCTACAACATTTTCAACACCCTTTTTATCCTTGATTGTGAGGTCAAATTCTTGTAAGAGAAGGACCCACCTAATCAGTCTAGCCTTAGCATCTTTTTTTGGAAGAGGTATTTTAGTGCAGAATGGTCAGTGAACACAGTGATGGGTGATCCTAAGAGGTAGGACCTAAACTTCTCTAAGGAAAACACAATAGCAAGTAACTCTTTCTCAGTGGTGGTGTAGTTTATTTGTGCATCATTTAAATATTTTCTTGCATAAGCAATGACACATGAAGTTTTCTCACACCGTTGTCCTAAGACTACTCCTACAGCGAATTCACTTGCATCACACATGAGCTCGAAAGGAAGTTTCCAATTTGGAGATTGCATGATAGGTGGAGATATAAGAGTTGACTTGAGTGTAGAGAATGATTCCTCACAGCTTTCTGTCCATAAAAATGGAGCATCTTTTACCAATAGAGCACAAAGTGGTCGAGAAATAGAGCTGAAATTCCTAATGAACCTTCTATAAAAACCA
The DNA here is from genome assembly GCA_963277665.1 of Viscum album. Taxonomy (NCBI): domain Eukaryota; kingdom Viridiplantae; phylum Streptophyta; class Magnoliopsida; order Santalales; family Viscaceae; genus Viscum; species Viscum album. Next base: position 266,901,406 of record OY728142.1, on the reverse strand, counting down.
GCATGTCCTAAGAAGGACCTCACTTCCTTAACAGTTTTAGGAGAGGGAAGGTGACGAATGATTTCAACCTTAGCTTTATCAACTTCAATCCCTCTACCAGATACTAGATGACCTAGAACATGTCCTTCCCTTACCATGAAATGGCATTTTTCCCAATTTAGTATGAGATTATTATCCTCACACCTTGACAAAACCTTTTCAACATTTAGAAGGCATCCCTCAAAAGTATCCCCAAAGATGGAGAAATCATCCATGAAGACCTCTAAACAATCCCCCACCATGTCCGAGAAGATTCCCATCATGCACCGCTGGAAGGTACCAGGGGCATTACATAACCCAAAGGGCATACGCTTGAAGGCAAAAGTGCCGAATGGACAAGTGAAGGTCGTTTTTTCCTTGATCCTCTAAAGAGACTTCGATTTGATTATACCCTGAGAATCCATCTAGGAAGCAGTAGAATTGATGACCCGCCACTCGCTCGAGGACTTGATCAATAAAGGGCAAGGGGAAATGGTCTTTCTTGGTACAAGAATTGAGCTTCCTATAGTCAATACAGACTCTCCATCCACTACTAACCCTTGTTGGAAGCATCTCTCCATCATTATTGGTTGTTACTGTGATTCCAGCCTTCTTTGGAACCACATGGATTGGGCTAACCCACTCACTCTCAGCTATAGGATAGATGATACCAGCTTTTAACAATTTCAAAAGTTCTTTTCTCACTACTTCCATGAGATTAGGATTGAGTCGTCGCTGAGGTTGACGACATGGCTTTGAATCAGATTCTAGAACAATTCTATGAGTCCCGATAAGTGGGCTAATCCCAGGAATATCTGATAGGGTCCATCCAATGGCTTTCTTGTGTCTCCTAAGGACATCTAGAAGCATCCTCTCATGATAGGATTCAAGAGAGGAAGAAATGACAACAGGAAAGGATTGATTGTCCCCTAAGAACGCATACTTGAGTGATGAAGGTAAAACCTTAAATTCAAGATCAGAGTGGTTATAACTTTCCAAGAAAGGATGAGACTTTTCATTGAACTCAGTTTCTTTGGTCACATTTCTTGACAAAATTGGTTCCTTGTGAAGAGAATTTTCATCCACTAAATTAGCTAGAGTAGTTTCATGAAGAGATATGGACTCGATGTTATTGATTTCACTCATGGTATCATTGATTGGTGATTCTAGAAAATCACCAATAGAGCAATCTGAAATAGATTCAAGCCAAGGAGACAAATTTCCCTCATGTGAACAAAGAAAATCAATCTCTTCTTGACTTAAACATCCTTCGGTAATTCCTTGATGTTCCTTGAGTTCACTATCAACACTACCCATCCAATTAACCTCATGGATCTCTTCATCATCCCCAATTTGAGAGTTTGCATTGTAGATGTTCAAGTCTAGACTCATGTTTCCAAAGGTGATGGTCATGTTCCCATTTCGGACTCGGATAACAGAGTTGATTGTTGCAAGGAAGGGACGACCAAGGATGATTGGGGTTTGCTCCCTAGGACCTAAGCTTGGGTGATTGTCAAGAACAATGAAGTCAGCTGGGTAAATGAAATTTTCAACTTTCACCAAAACATACTTTAAGATCCCCTTTGGAACTCAAATACTACGATCAGCAAGTTGAAGAGTGACAGATGTGGGTTGGAGTTCTTCGAGCCCTAACTGACAATACATAGCATAAGGAATGAGGTTCACACTGGCTCCTAGATCACACAAGGCTTTTACAACTTTGTTCTCTCCTAGTTCAACATTTATGTAAGGGCATCCCGGGTCTTTCATCTTTGGAGGAAGGGTTCCTTGGATTGTTGTGCTAACATTTGCTTCCAGAAGGACTTGGTTCTTATGTGAGAATTTCCGTTTAAATGTGCAGAGGTCTTTAAGGTATTTTGAGTATGCAGGAATGGTTTGAATGGCATCGAGTAGTGGAATGTTCAACTTGACTTGTGAGAATATTTCCCTCAATGTTTCACTCAATTCAGGCTTGGTTTTCCCCCTCATGCGTTGAGGAAATGGGGCAGGTTGTGGGGTTGTTTTTTGAAGAGTTGTTTCCTTCACATTTTTATTAGTATCATCAGTTTTTTCATGTGTTTCATTTGAATTTTCATTAGAGTTTGAATATTTAGGTGGGTTTTGAACTATTTGTTCAGGTTTCTCAATTGATTTCCCACTTCTCAAAACTGTCACAGCCTTTAGTTGTTCATGAGTTGTTTGAGTGCAACTTGTCTCCGCCCTTGATGTTTGTTGTGGAATGGACTGTGTGGGCATGGGTGCCTTTCCAGTTTTTATGGTTTGAAGTTCTTGTTTAAGGGACGAGACTTCTGAGTTCATCCTTTCCATTTGTTTGCACAGTTGTTCAAGGATTGGTAGAGGGACAGATTGGGAAGGGGTTTGTGTTGGTTGGGTTATCCCAGGGGGATACCTTGGTTGTTGGATGGGTTGTTGGTATTGGACTGGAGGATGTTGGTATTGGATTGGTTGTGGTTGGAATTGGTTATGGTTTTGAAAATTTTGTGTAGGGTAGGGGTTTGGTCCTTGTGGTTGGTTAGGTTGTTGGTTATCTTTCCATCGGAAGCCTGGTTGGTCATTATACCTTGGGTTGAATGTGTTTGGGTATTGAGGCTTTTGAAATTTTAGGGCGTTGACTTCAGCAGGTGGTCCTCCTAAAAGAACATCCTTGATGGATGGAATGGTTGGGCAGTTGTCTGTTTTGTGGTCATGTTTGTCACAGATTGTGCAAACAAGGTCTACAGTTTGGATTTCATTGATTTTCCTATGGTCTATCTCTTCAACCTTCCTAGAGAGTGCTGCAAGTTTCTCCCTAAGGCTTTCCTCTTCCCTAAGTGTATGCATTCCAGTAGTTCTTTGAGGCTTTTCAGAATAAGGTGATGTTCCCCATGTTTGGTTTTGTTCAGCAAGGATTTCTAGATACTCGTAAGCATCATTTGGGGATTTGTTTTTAAAGGTCCCATTACACATCATGTCAATGAATTGTTTGTTCCCCGGGCCCAAACCTTCATAGAAAATTCTTACTTGTTCAGGAATAGAAAAACCATGGTGTGGAACCATGTTTAGGGTGTCTTTGAACCTCTCCCATGTTTCATAAAATGACTCTCCCTCTTTTTCAAAAAAATTTTGGATGCTCTTTTTTAGTGCAATGGTTTTGTGATGGGGGAAGTATTTTTTGTAAAATTCTCTTTGCAGTTGGTTCCAAGTGTGGATTGATGAAGGTCTCAGGTTGTTTAGCCAATTTTTAGCTCGATCCTTTAATGAAAAAGGAAAGAGCCTCATCTTAGCAGATTCTAGTTGATGTGGGGGACCCATGGTTTCAACAATGTCGTTGAACTCTTTGACATGAAGGTATGGCATTTCTGACTCCATCCCATGAAAGGTTGGAAGGTGGTTTAGGACATGGGGTTTGAATATGTAGTTGGTGTCTCCTATGAAATTGTGTCTAATGCATGAGGGGGCATTGGTCCAAGCTGGAGTGAGGTAGTCGTTCATGGTTTGATCAACTACATTCCCTAAGTTTGGAGCTTCTTGGTTTTGGTTTCCCATTTGATTCCCCCCAGGGTTTACAATTTGATTTTGTGGATGACCCTCCATTGGACTTGTTTCAAGTTCTGACTTTGGGGTTTCAAGAGTATTTGAATCTGATTTAAACAATCCCCTAGGTGCACTTGACTCCCCTATCCTAGGACTATCCACCCTAACTAGTCTGTTTGAGAAATCGCGGGTGTAGGCGGACATGCGCCAAAAAAAAGCGAGAAAGGGACAAGATAAGAGATCTTGGGTGAGAGTAGAAGAATGGGGGTAAGGAAAGAAGGTTTTTTGTCTAAGGAACTTACTTGGTCCCCGGCAACGGCGCCAAAATTTGGTCTCGCCCAAATTTACCCAAGTTTTAAGGGTCAAGCGGTCGCTTGTAGTGTAGCTTGGGTTGTCGAATCCTCAGAGACCTAAGAAGAACCTTTAGACACTCAATAAAAAGAGATGGATTTTTGGCTATGAAGTGGCCAACTTCGGTTGATTTTATATTGCTTTGAAAGAGCACTAAAAGATCTATGTGAATTCAAATTATGAGAAAATGAGTTGATCCTAGGTTATTGCTCGGGGTGGATTGAATGAATTCCTCTTTTTTTACGATTTTAATTTCATTAACTCGAGAAAGATTCATGCAATGAATTCAAACTAACCTCATCACTTACTGATTAAACACCTTAAAAACATATTATAATCACCTATACACTTGTAGGATCATTTTCATGAGCACTCCAAGGTAAAGGATGTAATTAGCACATGAAAGTGGGGTGAATAAATTTAATAAGGAAGAGGAAGAATAAAAATCATTGAATGAAAGAAACTCAATTAAAATGAATTAATAACATTTAGGCATAAGAAATAACATTCAATCCAGCCCCTTTCTACTCCCTTGGATCAACCCATAAAAGAGCTAGCCCTCCATTGATGGCAAGTTCTCAACGGAAGCGGAAAGTAGACTTATGATGGTGGAATTGAAGAAGTAAAAACAACAAAAATAACAATCACTCCACCGTTGTGTGAACAAAATCACAAGGTTTGGTGTGAATAAATTCACACCTTGAGGAAACGGTATCAAGGTGATAAGGAGAAGAAAAGAAAAAGAGGAAATGAAGAACTTTTATTAAGAACTAATGTGATTCAAACAACTTACATGAGAATGAAGAACGATTACAACATCAAATGGACAGCATAACATTATAATGAAACAAAGCACCCAAGATCCCCAAATCCATCACCAATACTGCCTTAAATAGGAAAAAATGAAGCCTTGGCCGATCCCCCAACATCCCATGTGCCTTGAATTAATTATGTTGGGAAAAGGTGGGTGGAACATTAATGATTAGAGACTTTTCCACTTCTTGCCCCGAAGTTGCAGCCAGCTTGCATCCACCGGAAAGACGCGCCTACATGACCTTCTAGAAGGCCGAATTGGAGTGGTACCTAGAAGCCTTAAATGAAGCCCCGGATGTCCCCTATCAGCCTGTAAAATTTCAGACCAAAATAATTTCTGGTTCGGGGGATATGATTGAAATGGTGGGCTGATTTTCTGGGACGCAGACTCTGGCCCAAAATTAAATCTTCAACTTGGGCCGCCTTAATCACCCCCATTGAGAACGAATTAGCACTGGCTTCAGAAGAATTATTTGTTCCCCTATATGTCTTATATCCTTCCATAAAGTTTGGGTTTCATTGGGCCTGTATTGTGGGCCCCATAGTCCGATCAGAGGGATGATATCCAATCTGCCTTCTTCAGAATTGTTTCCTTTAATCGCCAAATATCTCCATCATACTTTATTAATAATCCATTGATTCCTGAATAAAAATTGTTCATAATTAAGTGAATATAAATTTCCAAAAATGTCAAATTAAAACATGGATAGTTACATTCTTTAAAATCAGATTAAACATTGGACCTAAATTGGTGCACATTAGGCATGGAGTGCACAAATAATGAGAATGGGTGTTCAAAATGTAACATGCACTAAAATGGTATTTATGAATAGCAAGGCACATGAAAACTACATATATTAGCAATGAATATTAGCCTATTACAGTGGCTAATCAATGATTTTACATTAACTCTATAACTAGTAATCATAATTATATTAATATAAATTAATATATATAGATATATTTTCTATAAATTTAATTTAAGTCATGAATAATTATGGATTATTTAAATTAATTAAAATGGATAACTATTATGTACTTAGAAACAAGATTATGAAAATTTTCATTTTAAGCATAATAATAAAATTATTGAAAAATTAAATATATTTTTATTTCATATGGAATTATTTAGATTATGTCTAGTAAAATAGATCTTAACTTTCTTTAAAAATAAATAAATAGAATGCATATTTTTAATCACTTGATTCAAATAATAGAAATGATAGTTTTAAAAAAATCAGTATTTTTCACTATTCACGGAAAAATAATTTTGTTAGAGAAAAACCAAAAATTCACCCTAAACTAATGTTGAAAATATTATTTAAGAAAATATATTATTTTTAAAAAATATTATTTGTAAAATTGTTATAATTTAATTATAAAATTTGTACATAAAATGTAATAGAAACAATTTTCTGGAGAAAACATATTTTTCAAGTATAAAATGGCTTTACTAAAAATTGAGTACTTATTTATTATGAATTAATAAAAAAAATTTCATTTATATAAAAAATATATACATATTTTTCATATTGTGGTTATTCTAATTCACACCACTAATGTAACAACTTGCTTACAATGACTAGATTTTAATAATCATAATTCAATAGTATATCACGACTTGTTTAAACTCATCGTTTCCTGTCAAGAGAGATATAAAAAACATAAAAATTATTTTTTGATAAAAAAATATTATAAAATATATAGGTGTTACAATACTTCAATAACCAAAATCCATAAGATTCATGTTCAGTTAAAACTTCACCAGAATCAACTTCATCATCTTCCAATGATTTCATCAACATTTTATATATTCTAATGAAGTTATTCTAACACCAATATATTTCTTGTAAATATTATGATTTTAATCTATATATATAACTAAAATATCTATATTTTCATCGGCCTAATATATGGTTACCATAAAATCATTAAACATGTAAAAAATTCTAAAAAAACCCTTAAAATTAGGATGAATTAAAACAAGACTGTTATGTGATTTTTGGAACTAATGATAAAGTGAGTTTATGACTCAATACTAGATCTATTATACTCTAATAAATGGGTTTACGAAGATTTCATAGGTTTAATAGTGTATTAAACTCTTTTATAGAGGAAACATAAAGACCAAGGATTCCCTCGAGTGGGTGGGTGTCCACCTTAGTGGTGGATATGATAGAGGAGTTGGCATCATAAGAGTAATATGGGGTAGATGATATATTTTTATACTTACACCAACACCACCTATTGATAAAAAATGTCATTAAAAGGGTTTTTTTGGGATAGTTAAGAGTTTATATACATGAAATGGAGGGATTTTATCCAATGACACTCGATATGATTCAAGGTATGATTTGTCCCTTTTCCACCTTGGCATTCATACTCATCAATACTAGTGTGTGCAATTACTTCCTACGTATATCCTTTTAATTTTAGAAATAGATACTAGTAGACCCCCTGTCCTGAAACCATCAGTTGGAGAATCCTATTAATGGAAATCATCAATTTACTATTTTCATTCATTAGTGTGATATCACCCTTAGTTGAGAGACATTTTCTTAAGAACTCCTAATGGTGGAGATGAGTCACTCTAATATCATCCCTAGTATAAAATTATATTCTACATTATAGTATTAGATAAATTTATATATTCACAGGGTTATATTTTTAGCACCCCATACTCACACTCTTAGAGTTGAGTGTGAATAAACACTTTCTTTACATGCCAACTTTGAAATGAATTGATGCAAACCAATTTTTACCATCAATAAATTTAGTATGACTTACAAATATTTATTCACATACACCCAAAGTAGTTTTTAGACTTAGAGTTTTAGAGATTTATGAAAATATTTTAACTAATCACATGTATTTCTCATAAAATATACATTTTCCTCTATATAGGGAACTACTTAATCCATAATAAGTCTTCAACATCTACCAAAAATTCTATACATAAGCTATTTTGTTATATATATAAATGGTAATAAATTTATTCATAATATATGGAAATAGAAACATAATAAGGGTAAAATTAATTTCTTAGTAAGGTTAAATCTAATTAGTAATAACAAAAGATTACAATTGAGTGTAAGATAAGAATAAATAATACGATAGGAATATATTAAGAAAATAATTCCACAATTTAATGAATCCAAAATCATAATATATCAATGGATAACCATGGAAATAAAAAGATCACCTTGATAATAATAATTAGTTCCTTATATAATAAATGTATAATGTTATACATTTAATTCCATTCCCTAATCCAACGCATCATGATATTATACATCATGATCTTATAGTCAAGGTAATGTGTCAAGGAAATATTTTGTTCGAGGAAGGCATACACTAAAATACCCAAGATAGTTTATCTTTTAAGACATATCAATGCATCAGGGGACTATTACAGGCCCCAACATAACTTATTATGTACAATTCATTCATTCTATGAAAAATGACTAATCTATTCAATAAAAAACTAATATTACTTAATAATCAATAAATATCTATATTGGAATAACAAGAATAAATATTTTTAATACTTTACTAAACAAAAAGTGGAATATATTTTTATACAAGTATCATAAATCTAACACCATATAGAGTAAAGTGTATATCATTAAGTCAATAATTTCCATAATTAATCAATTTATGGAATCTAGGTGAACAAACTTTAATCAAATGACAGTAATATAGAGTGTTCATAGAGGAAAGACATTAGAAGAAAATGTATGACTATAACTGAGGATGAGTTGGAAAGATAAAGGAAGTGATTCATTTTAGTGATTCTAATACAAAAAAATAAAATATTATGAGTTGATTTATATTCTAATCGAATATTAATATATACACCACAAAATATAACAAAAGTGTAGAATATGAATAATATCTCAATGAAATAAAATTGAGATGAAAAAGCCCTTACCGTAATAGTAATATAAGAGTAAAAAGATCATGAGAGGGATGGAAAGAAATTAAAATATAAATAAATTAAATATATTCCTTATAATTGAAGGAAATAGGGAATTAAAAACATGATATAATGTAAATTATGGCACACAATATCAAACATGTCTCTTGGGATTGAAAATAGTGATAAATAACACTTACAACTTTAGAAAATTTTAAATCAAAACCCATTAAAAAATAAAATTTTATTTGAAAAATTTAATTACATGAATAATAAGAGAATAATGCTGTAAATTATAAAAGGTCTTATATGTAAAACTCATAATTTAAAAAATGGTATATAATAGAAACATGTCTGAAGGAACTAAAATTTGAGACAAATTACCTTTAAAAGTAACATAATCATTGAGGTAAGGATCATTTTTTATGAGATTATAAAGAAGAATTATATAAATCCATAAAATGGGAAGTAAATATAATAGCAAGTATTCATTATTTAATTAAATAAATCTTGGAATAATAGAGTTTCAATGTGAAATTTTGTAACTCAATGAAAGAAAACCAAGTTAGCACAAACCCTGAACTTAATTCTGGACATCCACTAAATCACTACAATATTATATATAATTAAAATAACTATATTAATAAACAACTTTATAACCTTAATAATATATATAAAAATTATTTATAATTTTTATCTATATGTATATCAGTTTGTTATTATCTACTCTCAATATCATATGTGAGTAATTTTGTATGTTTTGAACTAGTTACATAATAGTGGTGTTTCAATTCATCATCATACCTATCATAATTCCAACATCATAAAAGGTAAAAGAGTTTATGTTTTATAATTATTTATAATTTTATAGTTTCATTCTATCAGAGTTTTGTTTATGATCTTTAAAGTTGAAATGAGTGATGAGCATGATTCGATGATTTTTCATGAAAACATGCTGGTATCTTAATTCATGAGTTTAAAATTAAAGTTAGTATTGAAGAACTAAAATGAAATATTTGTTTTATTATTTATATCATATATTATCAGTAATTAAATTTTCATAGTCGTCCATGATATTATTTTGAAACATTGTTCAAGTAGGTTGTTAGAGTGGCTCGAACATGAACATAATTAATTGATGATTATGATTATGAAAGTGGTTTTTTTGGAATAATATTACAATTAAAGAAAATTATTATATTTTTTTTATATTTATAAAGGTTTAAATAATATTATAATATTTATTACTTAATTTTAAATAAAGTAAATGAAAAAAATATATGCTATTTCATAGAGGTGGACGTATTCCCAATATTCAGTTAACATTTTCATTATAATAAGAATGAGAGGGAAAGAAAGTGGGTTATAAATTATATCCTCATAATCATAATTATATTATATATTGAACATTTATTATTCAATTTCACCCTTATAAATATCTAAAATATGTTTTAGTGAAAAATGGAATACATCACTTCGTGAAGGTTGTAGTCCACACAACACACGATCAATGTTACATTGTTTTTATAAGTAGACATAAAGGAATGAAAAAAGGCTGTTACATTAATTTAATAACACTTAGGATTAATAATTATACTAAATTAAATATATATATGTCTAGTATAGGCATATAAGTGGAATAATAAGAATAAAAATATTAGGATCAAGTATAAATAACTTTGAGACCACGAACATTATCTTGGAAGTCTCCTTGGAAATGAATGGATTGGGATAAATAACTGATACCATAGGATTATAAAATTGGGATAGGTTTCTAATATGATAAAAAATTCATATTTTCAAAAACTAATTAGAATGAAAGGCCATGGAATTAAGGTGGATAAGTCTCCCCTTTTAAAAGTAAAGAAAAGTGAATTTTATGACGCCCATTATTTTTCTATAATGGAATGATAGAATAGAAGGGTCATTGGTTCAAAAAGCGAGGAATAATGGATTTTGGGAAGACTTTTGGTTGATAAATCCTCAAAAAATTATTTCCTCACATGTTTTAAACATGTATGAAGTCAATTTTTTATTATATTATTACTTTTACCTTTTTTTGTGTTCATCAGGGTAACTTGTTTTTACCCAAGTAACATATGCTTTAATAAACATATAAAAAACCCCTATAACCAAATTTTGATGTTATGAACCTAAATTTAACCTAATAAAATTTCTAATTATGATAAAATTAACTTTTAAATAAAAACATTATATATATAGAAAAACAATTTTTTCAAGAAAAATGATGTTTTAACAATTATGGGCTATTAATCTTATTAATAATTGATTAGAAAATAAATATGTTTTCATATAATTATATATGTGTTTAAAAATAATATTTTAATAATTATTTAAAATATATCTATTTTATTTATTAGATAGAAATTACAGAACATTAATAAAACAATTCTTTGAAAATAACAGTTTTACAATTATCAGCGTTGTTAAGTTTAATATTACTCATCTTAATTTTATGTAAAAAAATTAAATTGAAATTGTTAAATAATATTACCATTTTAATATAAAATATTAAAACCATTTTTATATTTTTAATTTCTATAAGTGATGAAAAATGTTTTTTAATTTAAGCAAAAAAATAGTTTTTTTGAGAAAAATACGTCTTATGTTCATAAAATGTTAAAAATTGGTTTTATAAATTCCTGATAGTTTTTAAAAATTTATATTATTAGTCATAAAATACATATTTTATCAATGAAAATGTTTTATAAACTTTTAAGTCTTTATTATATAATAATAAAATCCTAAAATATAAAGTTTTTGAATAAATGGATTTTTTTTACAATTCACCTAAAAACAATTTTTTTAGAAATATTTAAAAAACTAAACATAAGACAAATTTTAAATTTTGAATGTAAAATATATGTTTATTTATCATATTTAAATTCTAAAATTTTAGAATTTAACTTTTAAATAATAATATAAAAACATGATGAAAATTATTTTCAAAGGAATTTAAAATTTTTAAAAAAGTTAACTATTCTTATTCCTATTTACAATGAATAAATTAGAAAATTTGTGTTAATATATTATTCATATTAAAAATTTATTTTATCCATAAATTATTTATTTTCTTTAATAATACACACAAAATGTCAATTTGTAGAAAGGTTATATTTTAAAGCATAAATGAATCATATTAGTTATTTAGCAGTTATAATTTAATTTATCAATTCCTTAGAATTGATAAGGAACTTTATTTTAATTTATATTCATAATTCGTTTAGGTCTATTTTTACCCACCAATTATATGACTATATTTTAACGGCCATATATTATTGCACAATTTGAATTTATATTAGTGTTGCATGCATTAGAAGATATTGAAGTCATTAGGTTCTATAAGAAATAAAATATATAATCATCAACATTGGGATTTTATAATATGTCATCGACTATACGGGTCATGGTTTACCTTCATTATTTAATGTGGCCTCATACATGACGATAAATAAAAATCATAAAAAGATTACAACCAATAACCCATCTTTTGGTGTGATTTGGTTTATGCACCATTGATGTTTTTGATGAGAAGTTACCTATAGTGGTGGAGGAGTTTATGGATATTTTCATAGAGGATGTTTTTGGATTTCCCCTTTATCGAGAGGTATATTTAGGTATTGTTGAGTATCTGAGGATCACATCAATATCTTCATTATCTTATTAAATGGCCCTAACTAAGATCCGAGTACTGAAAGTGTATTTGGATGTTTTTTTGGAGGAAGGTGTTATCATACCCACTGTGTCCCCTGGACAACTCATATTGACTTTATCAATAAAGAACATGGTAGTTTGAGACTTTTTATTGACCATCACCACTTAAAATGGTTTACAATCAAGAATAAGTACCATCTTTTTATGATTGATGATCTATTCATTCAAATGAAAGGAGTGAAGTGGATATTGAAGATTGATCTCAGGTATAGATATCATCAGCTTTAGGTTTATGTGGAGGATATCCAAAATATAATGTTTTGGTGTAACTATAGTCACTAAGAGTTCTTAGTCATATTTTTCAATGTTTCTAACTCAATTTTATTGTTCATAGGACTCATGAACTAGATCCTTCAGCATCATAAGGGCCAGTTTGTGGTGATTTTCACTGATTCCATCCTTATCTTTCCATGATAAAAGGAAGAGAGTACAGAGAATTTGAGCATTATCCTTAACATACTTCATGTGCATAAACTACATTGAAGACTCTTTAAGTTAATTTTATTGATTTGGGATATTCATTTCCCCAGGAATATAAAATCTAAGGGAGAAGTTACAGTTGAGCCTATAATAGTTTAGGTTTTGATTTATTATGAGCTACCCAAGATGGGTAGTTAAGATAGATTCGTGTTATACTTATCTGACATTCAATCCCTTATGACATCCCTTACCTATAACCGTATACCTTTAATTTGGTCTAACTATTTTTAGAATTATTTAAAGGAATTTTTGGAGAAGCTATCTAGTTATATAGTTATATGGTTTCTTGAGAAAAGAGTTTTGTATGAGTTATACTGTGATTCCTCTAGGTATAGGATTTTTTATTTGACGATACAGATATGAGACATGATTTTTATGGGTCCAGGATACTAAGATCACATGATAAGAATTACATGACTCATGACCTGCAGATGGAAGTAGTGGTGTTTTCTTAAAGATGTAGATACATTATCTTCTCATCAAGTAGATTATGCTATTCAAAGACCATAAGAGTCTCAATTATATCTTTTCATAGAGAGATCTCAATTTTAGTTATATTTATTGGTTGGGGTTCCTGCAAGACTATAAAATTTAATTAATATATACTTAAGGTAATGGAAATAGTGTAGTAGATTCCATTAGTATGAAATATTGTGTGCACTTGATGAAGGATATATCTAATATTATAGTATTATTAAGATTTTATTATGTTTATTAAGAAGATATTTCTTATTTTTGTTAAATGGTGATGGATCCCATACATCTTCATTAAGTGAGGGAGGCCTGTTTTGGAGAAATTGATTGTGATATTATTCAAGATATAATTTTCTTAGAAGATGAAATTGACATAATCTATGAAGGCGGGTAGCATGTCATCATCTTTCAAGGGTATACTTGGGTTCCTACGTAGTTTTATGGGAAGGTGTTGGGTTAGCTTAACACCCCCTTATGGTGGTGTATCCTATTGTGATGAAGATTTATTTGGACCTTAAGACTAAATTTTGGTTTCCAAGTATTTGTAATAGTGTTTTTGAGTTTATTTCATGGTGAATCACATATTAAAAGAGAAAATATATGAACTAGGTTCCCATAGGCTTGAGATAACCTATCAATGATATAAAGTGGAAGTGGGATAATATTTTTATGAACTTTGTGATAAGAATTCCATGGTTGGTGAAGGTTCATAAAACTGTATGGAGAATCATATATTAGTTTCTTTAGTTTTTTCTATTTCTTTCGATTTAGGAATTGAGTACATTAGAGAGTATGAGAATCTTTTACACAGATGGGATTGTGGTATTTCATGGGGTATCCCTGATGTTTTTTTGTAATTGGTATGAATGATTCATGTCCCAATTGTGGTGGATATTATATAAATATTTTAAGAACAAATTTTTTTAATATGATGTTCTAACCCTATAAATATGGTCATACTAAGAGGATCATCCAGTTTCTTAAGGATATTGAGTGATCTTGTTGGATAGTTTTTGATAGGAGTTGGGAAGATAACATAAAATTATAGGAGTTTTCATACAATAATAGCAACCACTCTAATATTGATATGACACCTTTCTAGGAATTTTTTGGAAGACCATATAGGTCTCTAATTTAATAGATGAAGTATGAAGAGTCATCATTCATGGAACATGTGTAGAAATGGATAAAGAAATAGAAGGTCCCTTTTATGTAGTAGTGTATGAAGATAGATTAGAGATGTCAGAAGTCAAACATGGATTAAAGATGAAGAACTTATGAGTTTGATGTGGGAGAAGATATTTTTATAAATGTATCACCATATCATGGATTAAAAAAAATTAGTTGGGGTAAAAGCCAGTCTCTGAAGTCTATTGGACCATTTAAAATTTTGAGTATCATAGGTGAGGTTTCTTATCTCTTAGAATTACCATCACAAATGGATAAGGTGTATAATGTTTTTCACATGGTATAACTAAGGTCCTATGAGCATGATCAGCCACTCATTATTGACACATGGCACGATCAATTCTAAGGATTAAACCTCATTTAGTGATTATTTTGTGGCCAACATGGAATATATAGAGAATATCCTTGGTGTTCAAGTGATTCCATTGGTTCTTGTATTATGGAGGCATGAGAATCTTTAGAAGATATTGTGCAGACATGAGAATATTATACAATCTAAATAATCACACCTCATTTCATTTTAATATATTTTACAAAAAAATAATTTTTTGGCGGTTAGAATGTAGATACCGATATTGGTTTAATAAATTCCTTTGTATATTTTTAGTAGTATTTATAAAGGTAATTGTAGAGTTGTATTTTTTATATTGATGTTCTGGGAATTAAAAAAGTATATAACATATTTAATATTATAATTGTTGATACATGAATTAAAATAATTAATATATTCTAAATTAAGTCCCAAATGGAAATTCCAATATCACAGTTGTGTATGGATAATGTTTTTTTCTTAGGAGAGGTTTAATCATCAAGTTTGGGATTTTGGTCTTGAACTGGGTATTTTTCTGTTTTAAATTGAAATAATGGATTATTGACACTCTTAACCGAACTATGGTTATAAATATTATTTCATATAATTTTTTATAGGTATGGAAATTATTAATAATATAAAATCCTAGAGAATAAACGTCTCATTATTCACACATTGGGGATCATTCTTCATGGTGGCATCAATGGAAGTTGGGAATTGAACCAATATCCTTAATGATATTGGGATACACCATCAATGTATGGAATTTTAGTATTAGTGTTTCTCTCATTTATGGATTATCAAAATCAATACCTATTAAAAATATATTTCTAAAATAGTGAAATGTGATATAAGTTTTCTATTAATAGTAAAATATGAAAAAATGTTTGATTATGTTATAATGTAGAAATTTATACTTTAATTACTTATAATTATGCATTATTGATTATTTTTTAAAGTATTATTTTTGTGGAATTAACAAGAAAGTGATTATCAATATTCCTAACAATATGTTGTATTTTTCTTCCAGGGATTTTAATGTTGGAGATACCTTTTTTATAATTATTGAATATTGAGTATTTGATAGGACTTTATGCTATAAAAGTTTTTGTGTTTGATGGTTTTTTTTCACTTAGGTGTAATGGTTGATCATTGATGCATTATTCATCTTAATTTACATAATAAATTATTTTATGAATATTGATTCAAAATCCTTATAATAACTTATATTATATATCTGACTCTAACGTGAGCCCATATTTGGGTGGAAGAACATCAAATTAATCACCATACAATATTTCATCAATTATAATAAACATAATTAGATTTTTTATGGTTATGTGGTGAAACAATAAAATATGTACAATGATATTGGTTCTCAAAAGGCAGTGAGTGTATACTCTATTTCATGTAGGGATTATTTTTGAGGTATTTGAGTAGTTGGAGTTATATTTCATCATAAAGACGATGAAAAAGATACGGGGAGATGGTTAGAGAATACACATGATCAGTAACAACATGAAACTTATTAACTTATAAGCATAGGTCCTATGAATATGTATGTAGTAGATTAGGTAACTCCCTTAGTCATGGGGTGTGGTATAACACCCCAAACATTTTATCGTATGTTTCTCTTAAATACATTCTATTCATAGCCTATATTTCATAAATCACTAAGTTTCATTGAAACAAAACATGGCTATTTAGGAGATAATCATAACCTAGACATTAAACATAAATTTTCCACATCTGTGTTTTAAATTTTGAAAAACAGACATACACGGTTGCAATCAAGGTGGTATTTGGAGTCTGATAGAATAAAGTTAATTTTTGTTGGGACCAATTGGTGTTTGAAGATTGTATTTGTTGTCAACAGTTGTCAATGCTGGTCAAAATGAAGAAGGATATGAAGAAGAACTCCAAAGTTAATGGAGATCGGCTGAAGTGATGTTTCCTAGAGAATTGTTATGGAATCATAGCATTGGATTTCATACTTGAGAAATTCTCTTAGACGATAAATTCAGATGATTGTTGAGCTAATACTAAGTTCAAAGAACATGTGTCAATGGTGACACATTTTTTACAAAAATGAAGAATAGAATCATATGATTTTCAGAATGATGGTTATGAAGAAGAGAAAATGTGGAAGGGCTTGACATTCTGAGGTAGCCAGGCATTTCACATTGTATTCAAATCAGACGATGCATTACTGGTATGTATTTCACACATATCATGAGTTAGGAGAACTTGTGATGCAAGCCTTATGAAGGAAAGAGGGAGAAATTATGATTCCAGTCATATAAAGTTTTGATTGGAAGGAATGATGCTACTGGGAGATAGGGAAGTTTCAGTTCCCATTGCAACTCTGACGATGATAAAGATGATCTGTCAAAGGATAAATATCACGATAGTGGGATTCATGATAAGAGAAGAAGAATGGTTATGGGAATCAGTAAAGAGATAAAATGACAAAGCAAGAGACAATCTTGGAAATGGATGTTGCACACAAGATTGAAGATGGTTTATATTTTCACGTGCAAGGAGTTATTCAAGGTCAGAACATTGAAAAATGACAAAGGAATGGAGTGTGTGGAAATTAGGCAGGTTGTGCGAAAAAATAAAGTGGTGCACGAATTAGTAGCGGGTTGCGCAAAAAATCTGCAGGATGCGTGAAATATTGAAGCATGACACGAAATATGAAGTTGCATAAAAGTGTTTTTATGCGCATGGAGGTTGTTTTCTGCGTGGATTAGTGTTTTACGCGCAAGGTCAAGAATGCCTATAAATATGAGGTTAACCCCTCTTATTAGTAGAGACTCGACACATAGAAAAATCCCGAGCTCTGACGCGCGGAAAAAGTGAAGTAAAAAAGTATTACGCG
Source organism: Viscum album (assembly GCA_963277665.1). Lineage (NCBI taxonomy): Eukaryota > Viridiplantae > Streptophyta > Magnoliopsida > Santalales > Viscaceae > Viscum > Viscum album. The sequence goes on along the minus strand of OY728142.1, from coordinate 266,883,706 downwards.
AAAAGAAGAATTGTTGCGCGAAAAATAAAGTGTTGCGTGAAAAAGGGAAGTTCTGCGCGAAATAGAAGGGTTGCGCGAAAAGGGTTTTTCGTGCCAAAAGGTGTTTTTACGCGCAAGTCTAGAATTTTACGTGCAAGCCACCTAGAAAGTTGCGCGAAAAATTTTAGGGTCCCACAGGCCTTCGATAGGTGCATAACACTCTTGAAGTAGCTTTGCGAAGAAGAAAGAACTGTGAACCATTCGGTTTCACAAAGAGAAGTTGAACCGCACTCACACGACTGGTGTTTAACACTATCGTTGTGCATTATGATGTGAGGAAGAACAAGATGTGCAACTGAATTCATATCTGCACCACAGAAGAAGGTAGTATACCAATACACTCTTGTGTTGGTATTGAGAATTGAAGAAAGAGATTAGAACACTGTAATTATACTGTGTCAAAGAGAACGAAGAGAAGAAGAAGAACAGAGTATGCCCAAATGAAGGATGACAATTATTCAGGGAAATTTAATTCTGATGATGCTAAGATGAGCTGGTCTTCATTGTTCTGATAATCACAACGGGAGTTTGTGATTCCAGAATATTGAAGCAGAAGCGATCTCAGTGTAGCTGGTTTTGCACTGAAGAAGAAGGGGAAGAAGATTGTGCAGCTTTCAGGTTTGCTGTAGAGAAAGAAGTGGTTGTTTACCTGCATGCTGCTAGGCAGGTAATAATTGAATAGAGGAAGAACAAAGTAGCACTGTGACATAAAATAGGTCTCAACAGGTGAAGGATTAATTTGGTGTTGCAAACTATTTTAACAGAGAGAAGACTGTCTTCATAGGCAGTATAAAGAACCAGCTAGAGGCTGCAAGAGACTGTCTTCATAGGCAGTATAAAGAACCAGCTAGAGGCTGCAAGTTGGACTAGGATTTCACCAGTCCAGGGAAGAGGATTGTTTCCCACCCCCTCCAAAGTGTAGGGACTCACACTGGCTAGAGGATTGTTTTCCTAGCCACTTAATTGTAACAACATTTTATATTATAATGGAGAATCCATGCACTGTTCATCCCCATGCATGGCAAGGACGTAGCTACTCTTATTGAGTGGTGAACCTTGTAAAAATATCGTGTGCATATCTTTACTGCTTTCTATTATTTCATGCTATAGGGAAAAGAGAATAAGAGAATCAAGATCCTAACAGGTCTAGAGGTACAAGGATAAAAGTTGGAATTGGTTTAAAAAGTCCCCAACACTGATTCACCCCCCTCTCAGTGTTAGGTATATTCCAAAATGGTCCTCTCAATTTTCAATGAATAGTAAATTACCCTTATGAATAGTAACATACCCTTATGAATATTAACCTAACCTTATGAATATTAATACGACCCTTATGAAAGGTAACCTTACTCATGAAAGTATAAATAAATTTAGGAACCTTTAAAAATGAAGATGAATATGTTAAGTGTTGGTATTTTTCGATTAAATAATGATTTTAATTAAAAATTAAATTTTTAATATTTAGAAAATTATTTTTGAAAAATGGATTTCATTTTTGGATTCTACATATCAAAAAATGTCTATGGTAAATTTTCAAGATTTTTCTAAAATACTTGAATTTTTGGTGAGTAGTAAAATACCTTAATTTACCACATAAATACATTATAATTTAAATTAACTATTCCTAGAATCATGAGTGATGTAAGAACCAAAATCTAGAACTCACAAGCACTTATTTCTATTCTAGGTCACAAAATCATCACTATTTCTTGTCTTGTGGAGAAATAATAAATTAATGGTTCTAATATTAAGGAAACCCTCATCCTCTCCACTATATGAAATAGCCCTCATCCCCACTTCCTCCCACACCAATAAAGTTTCAATCCTTGCCTAAATTCTGATAAAATATCTCTATAAGCTTCTCTCTCACGTCTAAGTCCTTCTGGTTTCACTGAAAGGAAAAAAAACAAAGGCCTTAAAGAGATTCTCAGGGAGGATTACTCAAGAGGTGAACCTCTCTTCTCTTTTCTTTCAAATTCTTTTACAAGTTCTATTCTTTTGTTGCTATCTCCTCACCTCCCCACATCTAAATTCTATAATAATTCTAGTAACAAACATGGAATTTACTTTTATTATTCTAATGAAACATTTCATCATCATCTCTCTTTTCTCCCACCTCTTACACTAAAAATGAAAATACCATCTGAGATGTGTTAATTTAACCTATTCAAGGATGACAAGTTTCCAATTTCTATTACAATATTCAATAATGGTCATGAAATTTTTTAATAGTTGAACCAGATAATAATATATTTATTTTACATTATTCATGTTTCTGGAATCCTTACACACTCATAATATACAATAATAATACAAAACACGTTCATTATGCACAAAACCGCTAAATTAATCCAAGTGTTTGTAATTAACATTTTACTAATCATTCATCATAATGGTATATAATCCAAAATAATTATTAGATTATTTATATATCTTTAATTTCAATAATAATATATATTAAAAATTCTATATGTTTAACCACATTTTAAATGAACTTCCATTTATAAATACAAGTAAAATGATCATGAAAACCAAGGAAGAAAATGCTTACAAAACAATAAAATTGAACCTCTTAAACCAATCAAAAAGGAAATAAATGAACCCAATAAGGTTATACTAAATCAATTACATGTATAGGAGGTTCTATAATTATTAATTAATGAAGCTAAATTAGATTATTCAGGTCTTTAAGATCAAATGAAGAACACATTTGGGCATTAGGTAAGGGATCCTCTCTCTCACTTTTGTTCAAGAATTCCCCATATTTTCTGTCATTTTATTTTTAATTACTAATGATGGGGTATGTTTTTTCACCTTCCCCACACTTTCCTTATTATATATAAATGATGGGATACCCCTTTACCTCTCATTAAGCCGTAACAAAAACACTTGTTTCCATGCCGAAATGTTTGTAAGGGGTTTCTCATATCACTTTTATTTCTGTGAGATTTCTATTCTTTGCCACTTATTTATTTCATGTGGTGTATTTTTTTATTTACATTTGATTTATATTATCATGATTCTATTTATTTTCATGGTATTCTGTGATTCATTTGGTGGTTATTAATTCTTGGTCATACAACTCAATTGACTATAACGTGGTAAGGGACGTTGTCTCAATTTCCATTTCATTGAGACTTAATTGGTATTGTGCACCTAATATTTACTATGTGGGGTGTCCAATGGATATTTTATATCATTTTTAATTTGAAATTATAATTCTGGTAAATATCCATTTCTTTTAGAATGGATAATATTATTTCTTTAAGTTGTATACCATTTCACATACGGTGTTAATTCGGAAAGTTGTTTTATCTATGGAAATATTGATGAATCTGTATTATCTAATCTATAAAGATATCAAGAAGTCATATTTTAATTCTATTAAATCCATGTATAAAGAATTATTTGGACTTGTAGTGATAGTCGAGGCCTTCTATATCCCCTCGATGCATCAACAGGTCTTATTAGACAAGTTAGTTGGCGACAAACACTTCGAGTTTGATTCCCAAAAAATCATATGGGTTTCCACCCATAGAATTAAACTGTTTTGATTGTATAGTGGTATCACGTGCTAGATACATGACATTAAATTAATAAGCATTCTCTTTATTCATTTTTAGTTATTTCTATCCATGATGTTTTCACTATGACAAAATCTATGGATGCATGTTTATTCTTAGTTTATTGATGGCGTGTGTTATTCATTTATTCACCATGCCATATTTGTTTATGATTTATTTATTGTGTATTCATGATTCCGAAACTTGTCACCCTTACTGATCATTTGAGCTCACCCCTTTCATTTTTTTCCTTCAACATGTTTTGAAGAGTAGATGATTTGTTGAGTTTCTGTGGATGTAGTTTTTTTAGTTTTTGTTATTTATTATATTTTGTTACATTTCCCAATGTAATTTGAGTTACATATATGTATCTAGTTTCTTGAAGACTACTAAAAAGATCATTCCTTTGGTATTTCATTCCTTTTAAGTATTCCAATTTAATATGTAATGCACCAGCTCTGGTCTAGAGGGGTTGGGGTGTTAAAGATGGTATTAGAGGAAGTTTAGTAGCAATCTTGGAAACTAAACTAGAAAATTTAGATTGGGGAACAAATCCCTAAGGTAGTATTTGAGGATAAACATACAAGAACATCTTGGAATTTTGGTAATGAATATATTATGTGGGTGTTTCTAGAAAATAAATCCCTCTCTTGATATAAATAGGTAGAGGTGGCTCTAGAACATATTTACATTGGAGTGAAAACTCTAACAAAGATTTTCGGGCTTTACTCGGGGTATCCTGGTAGATGAAAATAGGGCCTTACTGCACTCTTAGGATGACACTCCTGAGGGAATTGCTTAGGATAATTCACATTTTCTTTACAATCCATTATGAAGTATTTGAATGTAAAATTTATTTAGAGAAACCATATTTATGAAATTAGATATACATAGAATTTTAATTTATGCTAGGTTATTTTCTAGTTGAGATTATAAATTATGATTCATAACCTAATCCAGTGTATGTCATTATTTAGAAATGGGACCTAATCGAAGAAGGGGAATCAATACTCATGGACAATGTAGGGATTTCCCCACTGAGAAAGGCAACACAGTCAATGTTGGAGTGGATCAGATCATGACTATATTAGGAAAACATACTCATGTTGTGATGAATAACTATGCTATACATATGTTGGATGATTTAATGTGGAAAAATACCCCATAATTTAGTGTGAATACTAACCCAATGGTAGATGATCAGTGGATCAAGTCGCTTGAAAAGATATTCATGGCATTAAGATGTAATGAAAATGAAAAGGTAGTGATGGAAGTATATTGTCTCAAGGAAGACATTGATCAATGGCAGTGCTTGATCCAGAATACCATAGAGGAAGAAGAAATAGAAGATATGTAATAAAATAATTTTAAGGAAATATTTTTTGACAATTATTTTCCCCGTGAGAAAAGAAATGAAATGAAGAAGAAATTCCTTGGTTTAAAGAAATAAAAAAGTGTTACAGAGTACACGTTTACCTTCACAAGACTATCCAGGTATGTCATAGATTACATACATGACTCAAAAGACAAGAATGATCATTTTTTAAGGTCTTAAGCCAAGTCTTTGAAAGGTACTGGCTTCTCAAAAATTTTCATCATATGATGAAATTGTATTAAGTTCCATAAAAATAGAGGAGTTTTATAGATCAAAAATTTTCAAGGGAAACAAAGATAAGAAGAAGTAATTTGATAACCATGGAAAAGGTGAAGTGCCAAAGAAGAACAAGGGAATGAAGAAATTCCTATTATGTTATAACTGTGGAAATAATCATCCTGGGAAATGCTCGAAAGTCTTGGGAGTCTGTTATAAGAGTGGAGAAAAGGGTCATCGATCTAATGAATACAAGGTAAAGAAACAAGTCAATGATGTTCAATTCTAAAATTGTAGAGATATGGGACACTATGAAAATGAGTTCCCTAAGAACCAATAAAACGTTCCTTAGAAAAGGCCATGAGAGCAAGGGAAAGATTATGTGATTAAAACCACAGAGGTTGAAGTCCCAACTGATGTAGTGAAAGGTACTTTAATTGTTTCCTCAAACATAGCCAATGATTTATTTGATTCTAGATCATCACATTCATTTATATCTTTCAAGTTTTCCAAGAAAATTATACATGTCCAATTTAAATTAATAAAGGAGTTTTCAGTAAAAACTCTTAGGGGATGTATCATTGAAACAAAGGAATGTCAATCAGTTCCCCTCATGACACATAAACGTGATTTAGTTTCTAACCTTATCATCATACCAATAAATGACTTTGATATAATTCTCAGTATGAATTGGATTTCAAATTATGATGCGAAGCTCTATTTCAAGAAAAAGGAAGTTACAATTTTTGAAAATGGTGTAGAATCCCCTTCTTTTAGAGAAGAAACCTCGCCATATGATTCTTATCTAGATCCACCCCCAATAGCTCTACTGAATGAAATTCTTGGATATGAAGAGAACTTAATATATATGGATGAGGAAATAAATCTTTAAAATGAATATGTACATATAGTGTAAGAATAAAATGACATATTTCCATAGGATTTACCTGGAAATATTCCAGAGCGGGAAGTTCAGTTCTCTATTGATTTAATTCCTGATGCGAGACCTATATAAAATACTCCTTATAGAAATTAAACTATGTAATTAGTAGAGCTAAAGAAACAACTAGAGGAATTGAATGATAAAGGATTTATTTGACCTAGTGTTTCTCTATGGGGAGCCCCTGTCCACTTTGTCAAGAAGAAAGATGGATCCCTGAGGCTATGCATTGATTAAAAGGAAATAAATTCTATTAATATAAAGAATAATTATCATATTCCATGAATTAATGATTTATTTGATCAACTTAATGGAGCAAAATATGTTTCGAATATTGAACTTTGATCTGGATATCATCATCTGCATGTGAGGAAGGAAGAAATTCCAAAGACAACATTTCGAACCAGGTATGGGCATTACAAGTTTACAGTGATGCCTTTTGGACTGCCTAATGCACCCTCTTTTTTCATGGTATTAATGAATATAATTTTCCAATAATATCTTGATAACATTTTTGTGGTATTTATTAACGATATCATGGTATACTCCAAAAGCTATTAAGACCATGAGATTCACTTATGGATTATTCTAAAAAATCTTCGAAGAAATAAATTATATGGGAAGTTTAGAAAGTGTGAATTTTGGATTAAATAAGTCTCTTTTCAAGGCCATGTTGTCTCCAAGGATGGAATCCTAGTTGATTTTGCGAAGACAAAAGAAAATCCAAGAATGGTCCAAGCCAACAAACATAACTAAGGTACGCAGTTTGATTGGCTTAGCAGGTTACTATCAGCGTTTTGTTCAGAATTCTTCCCAATTGGATAACCTTCTAACCAAGCTCACACGTAAAGAGGTTAAGTTTGTTTGGATGAAATAATGTAAAAAATTCTTTGAATAATTGAAAATATGATTGGTCAATGCTCCAATTTTGACTCTTCCATCTGGAAATGATGGATATGTGATATAAAGTGATGCATCAAAGAATGGGCTGGGTTGTATCCTTACGAAAAGTGATAAAGTTGTTGATTATGCATCAAAGTAGTTGAATAATCCTGAGGAAAATTACCCAAATCATGATCTTGAGTTATCATTCGTAATCTTTTCTCTGAAAATATAGTTACATTATCCCTACGGTGAAAGATGTGATATATATACGGATCACAAGAGCTTGAAATAAATTTTCACATAGAAAGAAATCAACATGAGGAAAATGAGATGGCCCGAATTACTCAAATATTATGATTGTTCAACACACTACCACCTAGGAATGGAAAATAAGGTGGAAGATGCATTAAGTAGGAAAGGTCATGGACTTCTGATGCAAATGAGAATTGAGATAGATCCTATATTCATGGATATACTAAACATGGATATGGGAATTGGTAAGAAAGGGGAAACATACTTCCTCTTTCAAATGATTTATAAACTATATTTACTTGATAAGATAAAAATATTTCAATCTGATGATGATAATCTACACAAGAAAATTAATGTTGTTAAGGATGGGAGATTGGCAGACGTCTTGTATGAGGAATGAGTTAAGAAATTTGGGAAGAGGCAATGCATTCCCTCAGTACCTGAGCTAAAAAGGGAACTATTAGATGATGATCATAACTAAAATTTCTCTATACACCCTGGTATCATAAAGATGAATAGACATCTAAAGGAACATTTTTGGTGGGATAATATGAAGCGAGAAATTATTGACCATGTGTCAAGGTTTCGAGTTTGTCAACAAGTGAAGGTAGAGAGACAACATCTTAGAAGAGTGATGCAACCTATACCTATTCCTTTGTGTAAGTGGGATGATATTATGATGTATTTTTTCATAGGACTACTAAGGACCCCTAGAAGGAATGATACAATATGGTTAATTGTTTATTGTCTCACAAAATCAGTATATTTCCTTGTTATAAGAGAGGATTGACCACCTCAGAACCTAGAAAGGATTTATATTAATGAAGTTGTAAGAATTCATGATGCACCTCTATCGATTGTGTCTGATTGAGATCACCAGTTTACATCAAAATACTGGAATGTCTCTAGAAGGGTTTGGATACTGAGCTTCGTATGAGTACTTCTTATCACCACCAAACCAATAGACAGTCCGAAAGGAATATTCAAACACTAGAAGATATGTTGAGATCATTCTCTATTGACTTTCAAGGTATGTGGTATCAATACATTCTTTTGGTGAAATTTTCCTATAAAAATAGCTTCCATTATAGAATTCAAATGGATTCATATGAAGCATTATATGGTAAGAGGTGTCGAACTCCAACTTTTTGGGATGAAGTTGGCGAAATAAAAATTTTAGGCCCAAAACTTATTGAAGAAACAACAGTAAAGGTAAAGAAAATTCAGGCCCATATTAAAGAAGTCCAAATTAGGAAAAAGAGATATTCTGACAACCGTATAAAGGAATTATAATTTCAAGTAGAAGATCATGTATTTTTAAAAGTATCTCCATGGAAGGGTGTCTTAAGGTTTGGTAAGAAAGGGAAACTGAGCCCCAGGAACATCAGACCGTTGGAAATTTTGGATAGGATCCGAGCTGTAGCTTACCATATAACAATGTGACCAAGTCTCTCCAAAGTTCATAATGTGTTCCATGTGTCATTTTTGAAGAAATACATGCCAAACCCAATGCATGTACTCACCTATAAGGAAATATAACTAGAACGTGATTTTCCATATTGTGAAGAGCCTATCGAGATTCTTGACACAAGGGAGAAGGTATTTAGAAATCAGGAAACTCATCTAGTAAAGGTTATTTGGAGAAACCATAACATGGAGGAAGAAATTTGGGAACCTGATGATGTTATTAAGAAGAACCACACACATATTTTTAGAGGTCTTTATACATGAAATTTTTTGAGGAAACAATTTCCAAATGTGGGAATAATATAACACCCCAAACATTTTATGGTATGTGTATCTTAAATACATTCTATTCATAGACTATATTTTATAAATCAATGAGTTTCTTTGAAACAAAACTTTGTTATTTTGGAGATAGTCATAACCTATCCATTAAACATAAATTTTCCACTTCTGTGTTTTGAATTTAAAAAAACAGATATACACAGTTGCGATCAGGGTGATATTTGGAGTCTAATAAAACCAAATTAATTTTTGATGAATAGTAACATACCCTTATGAATAGTAACCTACATGTATGAATAGTAATACAAACCTTATGACTGGTAACCTTACTCAAAAAAGTATAAATAAATTTAGTCACCTAAAAAAATGAAGATGGATATTTTAAGTGTTGGTATTTTTCGATTAAATAATGATTTTAATTAAAAATTAAATTAATCATATTTAGAAAATTATTTTGAAAAAATGGAGTTCATTTTTGAATTATTCACATCAAAAAATGGTTAGGGTTAATTTTTTGTATTTTTTCTGAAATACTTGAATTTTTAGTGAATAGTAAAATACATTAATTCACCATATAAATACATTATAATTTAAATTAACTATTACTAGATTCATGAGTGACATAAGAACCAAAATATAGAACTCACATGAACTTATTACTATTATAGGTAATTTAATCATCACTATTTATTGTATTGTGGAGAAATAATAAATTAATGATTATAATATAAAGGAAACCCTCATACTATCCACTATATAAACCACCCTCACCCCCTCCTCCTCGCATGCCACTCAATCTTCAATACTTTCCTAAATTCTGATCAAGTATCTACCTAAACTCCTCTCCCATGTCCAGGACCTACTGGTCTCACCTAAAGTCCAAAAACCAAGGCCTTATGTAGATTCTCAAGTAAGAGTACTCAAGAGGTGAACCTCTTTTTTATTTTCTTTCTAATTATTTTACAAGTTCTATTATTTTGTTGATATCTCTTCACCTACCCAAAAAAAAAATTCTATAATAATTCTAGTACCTTACGTGGACTGGAATTTTATTCTTCTAATGTAATATTTCATCATCATATCTATTTTCCCCCACCTCTTACACAAAAAATTAAAATACTGTTTGAGATGTGTTAATTTATCACATTCTAGGACGATGGGTTTTTAATTTCTATTACTATCTTCAATAATGGTGTTGAAACTTTTTTAATGGATTAAACAGATCATAATATATGTATTATACCTTATTCAATGTTATGTAATCCTTACACACTCATAATATAAAATAATAATACAAAACAAGTTCATTATGCACAAAACTGCTAAGTTAATCTAAGCATTTGTAATTAAATTTTAACTAATGAGTAATTCTCATGGTATATAACAAAAAATCATTATAATATTATTTATATCTCTATAATTTTACTAATAATATATATTATCAATTATGTATGTTTAACAACATTTCAAATGAACTTCCATTCATAAAAACAAGTAAAACGATCATGCAAACTAATGAAGAAAATGATTCCAAAACAATAAAATTGAACCTCTTAAACCATTTAGAAAGGAAATTAATGAACCTAATAAGGTTATAATAAATATATTACATGTATAAGAGGTTCTGGAATTATTAATTAATGATTAAAAATTTGATTATTCATGTCTTTAAGATCAAACGAAGAACACATTTGGGCATAAGGTAAGGGATCCTCTACCTCACTTTTGTTCAAGAAATCCCCCTATATTGTTTCCTTTTATTTTTAATTCCTAATTAAGGGGTATGTTTTCACACCTTCCCCATAATGGATTTATGATATCTCATTAATCCCTCACAAGAACACGAGTTTCCATGCCGAAATGTTTTAAGGGGTTTCTTATCTCACTTTTATTTCCCTGATATTTCCACTATTCACCACTTATTTCTTTCATGTGATGTATTTTGTACTTATATTTGATATATTTTATCATCATTATCTTTATATTAATGATATTATATGATTCATTTTGGGGTTATTAGTTTTGGTCATACGACTCAATTGATTATAACGTGGTAAGAGACTTTGTCTCGATTTCCATTTCATTGAGACTTACTTGGTAATGTGCACCTAATATTTCTTATGTGCTGTGTCCACTTTCAATTTGAGATCATTTTTATTTGAAATTATAATTCTTGTTAATATCCATTTAATTATAGCATGAATTTTATTATTTCCTTAATCCATATACTATTTCACATACAATGTTAATTTGGAAGGCTGTTTTAACTATGGAAATATTGATGAATCTGTATTATCTACTATTTGTGGATATTATTAAGGAATATTGTACTTGTATTAAATCTATTTATAAAGAATTATTTGGACTTTAAGTGATGGTAGGGGACCTCTATATCCCCTCGATGCATCGACAAGTCTCATGAGACAAATTAGTTGGTGACAAACCCTTTGAGTTTTTTTCCAAAAAATCAGATGGGTTTCTACCCATAGACTTAAACCATTTCGATGGTATTATGGTATCATGTGCCAGATATATGACATCAAATTAATAGTAATTATATTTATTCATTTTTAGCTATTTTTATCGATGAGGTTTTCACTATGATAAAATATATTGATGCAGGTTCTTTCTCAATTTATTAATGGAGTGTGTTTTTGATTTATTCACCATGACATATTTGTTTATGATTTAGTTATTGTTGATTCATGCTTCTGATACTTGTAAATATTACTGAGAATTTGAGCTCACCCTTTCATTTGTTTACCTTCAGCATGTTTTGAAGAGGAGACCATTTATTGAGTTTCCGTGGATGCATTTTTCTTTAGTTTTTGTTATGTACTGTATTTTATTACCTTTCCCAATGTAGTTTGAGTTACATATATGTATATAGTTTATTCAAAACTACTAAACTAACTGTTAATTCGTGATTTCATAACTTTTAAGTATGCCAATATAATAAGTAATGCACCGGGTCTGGTCTAGATGAGTCGAGGTGTTACAAGTGGGTCTTCATGTTATAGAGTTGGTAACCCCGTCGATCGATTCACATACCAAATAAGGAGGTTAATGTACACCATTGAGTTATGTACCCATAAAATGATGTAAAAAAATGATCTAGGTCTGGGTAACATAATATTAATATAGATTTATGACATTAATGTGATGAGAGTTAGGTAGCTCAAGTTCTTTGGGTTTTGTGCTACTCTATTTAATTAAGGTTCCTTTCAGCATATGACTTATACAGAGATGATTTGTGAAGACTGAGATATCTTTTAATATTTATTAAATTATTAACCAAAAGTATATTTATATTTACCCTGTTTGAGCTAAAAATATTCCTAATAAATCCTTTATGGTCTTGATGTTTCCTATTGGGTTTATTTATACTCAACCATACACAATCTTTATACACACATGTATTGTGTCTGTAAAATAGTTACACAGTTCGATTTTCATTTTTTTGGATGTGGTGTAGGTAATCTTAGTGTATGGAGTATATTGGTGGTATTTTTTAGGTATTCTTGATCCGATGTTGATGTGACATAGAGTTTATATATCTTAGTTTTTCTAGGTTTGTCTTTACAATGGGATTTTGTTCCATGTATTTCCCCTTATTCTGTATCATTGGAATTCGTTAATTTTTTTGGAAATTCTTCATAAGTAACGTTCACAATATACTATAATTGGATATATATATTTGGTTTTCATTGTTATTTATCCAAAAATATGTGTCCATATATAGTATTATAAGATAAGTCCTCTAAAATGTGTGATATGGCCTCTTAGTGCTCATCACTAGCCCCAACATATTAGTGGCCATTGGGTGGCACACTCAACTTACTTCTAACCAAAATGGGTTCATAGTGGGTTGGGTTTTGTCATAAATTTTATAAAAAAAACAAACTAACACATAATATGGTGTGAATACATTCATATTGTCACTTTTTATGATTTAGTGAAAATTTTCAATGCCTCAATGTTGGGGTTTGTGCATTCCTCTGATTGATGACTATGTTTTATAGTGTGCGATCTATCATATTATTAGCGGTATATTCTCTAATAGGTAATGGATTGGTAATGTGTACAATTTTTTTTATACAAGTATCTAAGATAAAATCATTATTTTTGGAGTGATTTTTGATACATTTTGGTATATATTACTTGGATGTTTTAAAATCTTAGATGTTAAATTATTGATTCCTAAGATGTGGAAGTAACCTAGTTGATATTTTTACATAAATATACCATGGGTGGTACTGTGTGGTGAGATTAAAAATCTATATTATTATTTAATTGTATTATTATTATTCATAAATGATTCTAGATTTGATTTTGTTTAGTACTTATGATGTTATATAAGTTTTTATTAAATTCTCCCATGTAATATCATTTATGAGGTGACATAATCATGGATATATAAATGTATTACATTTAAAAAGATATTAAAATAGCTAAAATTTAAGTGGTTTTGGTCCAAAAGAGTTATATAGTGGATAATATTAGAGGTATCATTATTAAGGATATGAAATCCACTAAATTAATTGTTTACTAAAGTTTTTCATTTATGAAATTCTTTATATTTTTATGGGATTTTTGTCATGTTGATAAATTGGGGATGATATGATATCACATGCTTTGATGTTTTTAATTTTCCTTAGTTAATTAATTATTACCATGTTATATGTATATGTTTATATTAGTGTTATGATTTTATATTATTATTTGTATTTTATAGAAAATTCCTCCCATAAATAGTGTTTTACCTCTCCAAGCTAGCCAAAATCGCCTACTATATTGGTGGTTTTAATTGGGTAATACTCTTTGTAACATCCGATGTAAATAAAGAAATATGATATTTTCATATTTATTAATATTTGTGAATTAAATATTAATTTTACTTTAAAGGGTTTACTATGTTCGATGGCTTACCTAATACGCAAAAATAGGTTTCTTTGAAATCTTACGTAGCACACTAATAATATAATATTATTATTTTAAATGTTAGTTAACACCTAGCCGTTGTATTGGAAGGAATGGATACAACTAAATAGAATATGATTATAGATATTTGTTAAATGTATTTACTTTTATCCAATAAAAGTTATAGGCTTAAAATGTAATTGAATCCAATTTTAAGCACAATTTACATTAAAATGTCGATTTATCACCTTTTGATGGAGAACCTTATTTAAATCTAGTTTTGGTCACTTTAATATGTTAATTTTGACAAAATAAAATTTTTCTTTAGATTCATATCATCAAAATTTACTTTGGGTAAATTTTTGGTATTTTTCTGATAAAATTCATTTTTAATGAATAACGATAAATACTTTATTTTATTTCAGAAGTGTTTTTTAATATAATTTATTTATAATGTTAGATTATATTTTTAATTGGTTTTATAGTGTAATTATAATATATTTTTACCATTTAATCTAATCGTGGTCATTATAATTAATTTCACTTTGAAAATAGGCATAAATAAGTGTCAATCTTTTGATAGATATTGTTTCTTAAAAACACGCTATTTGTTTTGACAGCGGGAATGTACTATATAATTTATTAATGAAACTTCTATGTTTTGAAATTGGTAAAATGGAAATAATTTTTGAATTTGTAATATCAAATATATCTTAGGGTTAATTTTTGGTATTTTTATGATAATGTTCATTTTTTAATGACTAGTGAAAAAATACAGCATTTTAATTCAAAACCACATTTTCATCCAATTTATTTATCTAGTTAGATTGAAATTTTAATTGGTTTTAAAGTGTAATTGAATTATTTTTTTATCATTTAATACAAATTTGGTCAATGGATGTAATTTCACTTTTCAATTGAATGTAAAAACAAGTCGATCTTTTGATAAATTTTACTTCTTAAAAACCCTTCTTTGGTTTTGACAATGAGAATTATTTTTAAATTAATTACTGCAATTTCTCTATTTTGAATTTGGTAAAATGGATTCCATATTTGTAATCATATTGTCCCAATTATGTAATTACAACTCTTTTATTTTTGGACATTTTGAATAGTAATGACGATAATTATCTTTAATTATGGTGATTAATTAGTAATCGGGTAGTTGAGGGTAATAATATAATATCATAAAAATACAAAATGACTCCAAAATGTGTTCTAATTATAATTTTGGTATCATGGCCGACCATGGTATTCCTTGTTCCAACTTTGGGACCCCATGGAAGCACTTTAGTGTGATAGTGACCTTTTATCATATTATTTTTTAAAGAAAGGAAAATATAACCAAAGTATGTATCACCTAAGTAAAAAAAAATTTTCTTTGTCTATATGAATTATATATTTGACTATAAATAGTCATTTGAAATCTTAAAATATTTCCTACATCATTATATTTTATTTAGAATTTTTAGACATTAAATAAATAATTTTATTTTTGACACAATGATGATGCATTTATGACCTCATTAATGAAAGATTTAAATAAATGATATTATTAGTGTTAAAATAATTTTGTTTTAAGAATTTGGATGCTATAAAAGAATTTTATAGATGAGTATGATATGTAAAATTTATGTTAATTCTTTTATTTCGAAGTAATAAAGCTTCCATGACTTTATCAAAAGTCAACTACCAAATAGTGTCAAAATTAGCATAAATGAGTTTTTAAAAAACATGTTATTTTATTAAATGGTATAATAGTCCAAAAAATATAATATTCTGAAAAATGAAATAAAATATATTACTAATATCATTATTGAAACAATAATGGGACTATTGTAATTTTAAAGTAAATATTATGACTTTATAGTTTGAAAATAAAAAAAGTTGTGGTAAGAATTATTGTTTTTAACTAATGGTTAAAATGAAAAGATAAGGTGAATTCTATGACCTCCACTTGTCTAAATTGTATGGGTTGAGTGGATTTATACCCCTTATCCTCTTATCCTAAATATATATCATTTTGGAACCATTCTAATTTGAAAAACATTTTATAATAAATTTATATTTCATAACTTCCAAGAGTCCCCTCATCCGTCTTATAAAAGGCCCCCACCTCTACCCATTAATCACACCTCTTAGGCCCCTTTTCTCGTCCAAAATCTACTAAAATAATCTCTAAACACCCCCATATTCCTCCTAGAATCCCCACTTTGGGAAGAACTCTTTTCAAGAGAGCCTTTGCCTCAAATCAAAAGAAGATACCCGATTTAGAGGTAACACCTTCTCTCAAAATCCTTTGTTGTATTTTCATTCTTCACTCCACATAGAATTATTATTATTTAATTCCATAAAAACACAAGTATCCTAAATATACTAGGATGTTGTTATGATAAGTATTTTATTTACACTTACACACACCTTTGTCTAATGGTTAATGAACATACTGTTTCTGTGGGTGGCGAATTACTGCCTCACGAAACGATGATTGTTCAATATTCTCTTAACACCTTTCATGGTGGCCATTATAATGTCAATATATTTATATATTATATATATGGTATTAATTTTTCTATATTCTTCTGTATTTTATGTTCAAATCATATCATTATGCTTTTCATGTTGTGTAATTGTGATAATTTCATCTGAGGAAGTGTGGACTACCGTCCCCTCAAGTGATGTGACTCGTTCATGCAATACATGGAATGCATAAAGAGTGAAATTAATGAACTTATTTGACCTATATAACATATATATTATACTGTAATTATAATATATATATTTATCATTTAGTTTTAATTCCTTTAATATGACAAAGAAATGATAGTAATGTTCATGCGTACGTACGACCTACCGTCTCCATGAATGGTGCATTTCATTTTTTATCTCAAAATGTTATGGAATAGTATAAAACGAATATATACTGTATATATATGATATTTAAATCCTTAATAATATTCTGGAGATGATGTAGTTTTAACTACATGGAAAATTCTTTTCAAACAAGTTTATTTTTGACTAATGTACAAAACATCGATAAAACGTATGATATGAAATCACATAATTAACTAATTATTATAACATGGTAATATGTGATATGAATTGAATAATAAAATTTAAAGTAATTCCTTAAGAAATTATAAATTTACCGAAGTTTATTATTCAGGAATATAAAGAATGAATGAGAACAAGTCGGACTTGTGGTAAGGGATCCTACCATTCTCTTTCTTTTTAAGTACTATCTTTTACCTCATTTATTTTAAGCTCATCTTTCTTATGTTGGGGGATGTTCTTTCATATTACTATTACTGTAATTTTTATGTTGATATGATTATATACCATATTTTATCTCATCAATCCATTTTTGGATGTTTTAAGTGGCAACATTAGGCTGCCGAATTTTCTTAAGGGGATTTATTATCTCGCTTTTAATTCCCTGAGATTTCCATTGTTTTCCACTTATTTATTGAATGTGGTGTATTGTGTACTTACATTTCAGATATATTATCATGATTCTATTTATATTCATGGTATTATCTGATTCATTTTGTGTTTATTATCTTTTGGTCATACGACTCAATTGATTACAACGAGGTAAGGAGTTTTTATCTCACTTTTTATTCCCGTGAGATTCATGCTACATTTTCCACTATTTCTATTTTTGTCGTGTATGTACTGCCCATAATTGTATTATTTGTGTAATACAATTTAATTTATGGGTAATTACACCTACATTGTATGACCCTTCTTTCATGGGGTGTGCGTTTCGAAAGTTACACAAATCGGTAAGGGAACCTTTCACCCTTCTCTTTTAAAAGTCTTCTTTTTGTTAGGTATTTTTATTTAAGTATTTTTATGTTGGGATATGTTCTTATATATCCTTATTGCTATAAATTTTATTTCCAAGTGATTATATAGCCTTTTTATCTCTCATTAACTCATTTTTTGAATTTTAATGTGACGTCGTTAGGCTGTCGAATTTCTGTAAGGGAACTTCTTAACCCAATTTCAATTCATTGGGTTAAACCTCAACTTGTTGATTATGTCGTGCTATGAATATGTGTGAATGAAATATGTTTGTTCTAAACTTAATATCAACTTATATTGGGTGTATTTATATTTATCACACATAATTATGTCATTGATTTATCTTTAATCAAAGGATACAGTCTTTATAAGGGACTTCGTCTCAATATCCTTTTTGAGGCATCCTTTGATTTATGCACGACTTTCTTTTATACGGAATATAAACCCCTTTTGACTTTTCATTTCTTTCAAAGGGAATATTTTCTCTACGAAGCGTTTTTCTAAACGACAAAAGGAATGTTTTTTTCTTACATATGCAGCGACAACGACTTCTCCACCGTCGTGACCATTATTGATTGTCGGATTGCTCTACAAGCCATACTATTTTTAATGAGAAATAAATACCATATTTTAATTTTCATTTATTTTGGTATTGAAAATGGTTTTGATATTGTTTTGATTATAACAATGTTTTGTATTGATATCCTGTGATTGGAATGTGGAAAATGTTCTTTTTCCTTTATGAATGTTTTATGTGTTATGAATATGTTATGGTTCTTGGGCATAGTTTATGAAATTGGGTGGTTACGTGATAAAATAAGGGTGGGTGAGCTTGAGATAGCTCTCTAATTCATTGGGTAATGTGAAGGAGTTAAATGCTATGGTTTTTACGAAGAGATTTAGGGAATATAATGTGATGATTATTCCAAACGTAACCATGAGGGTTACTCCCTATGTTAGAATGTTATGAATGACTCAAGTTACCCTTATGTATTATGATTTATATGATTTATTCATAATTATTATGATTTCATGATGTATGTTAAAGTGCTTATGTTTTTTGAGTAAAGTATAATTTAATTGATTCTTATGTATACATGGACTAATTTTTTCTTTCCGTATTTTTTTATATCCATTATTGTGCTTTTTAAGATCATCCCATGTTTTTGAAATGTTTTTCAAAGGACATAAAGTGGAATAGGGTCAAGGATGAGATCAAGGAAATGCCATGTTGTCTAAAACATGGAACTAGACATGATAATTTTGTTCAAGAGTTTTTATTTTGTGAAAAGAATGGAAATTGAGTAGATGTGTCTACTTTGTAATCATTGAGATGTCATAGTTATGTCCTAATTCTCTAAAACTATAAACCTGAAAAGATACTCAATGTGAATTATTCATTTAATTCATGATTATGTAATCTTTTAAGGCCGGTGCCTTATAGATGGTATCAGAGGTCGGTTTAGACAACTTTAGGGATTAAGAGTTTTCCTTAGACACATAGTTAGTCTCTATGTTTATTATTTAAGTTAAATCCTTGTTTTATAACTTTTTCAGATCAAGTAAAGTTAGTTACCGATGGAAGGAGTAGGATCTAAAATGACATTCCTATCTCTTTTTAAGGACATGCTTGCAATAATTATTGCAAAGTCATGTTCTGATGATTGTGATAATTTTTCTAGCATACAACTCACTTGAAAGTACTTGTTTGAGATATCAAACACCTCCACTATACCTTGTTATCATCGTGGATCATGGGTTATATTTAGACAAATCCTATTTTCACAATATTCTAATATTTTCAAGAAAGGTAAATGTTATCAAGGCATTTTAAAATATTTTATGTTATCACAAGATTTTAAAGCATATTATGATTTTAAAAAAGGTGCTGAAGAAGGAGACCCTTGAGCAACCTATTTATATTTTATTTTAAAATACAGTCTCCTAGCAAATACCTATGGTATTTCAAAAGTACCATTAATTGAAAGTTTCAACTCAAATTTGGTCCAACTATTTTATAGAAATAATGTTTTATCAGATGTTTTGAAATTATATGTCACACACGATTATTTTCCAAAATTATTTTTTTGTGAACACCTATATGACCCATGTTGTCCAAGGTGTATTTGGATGGAGGAAGGAAATGATTTTGAAGGATCTCTGAAACTTTTTTGAAATTCCTGGACCTTCTACCTACGTGAACAAGATAACAATGAAACCAAATGGACACCATGATCAAGGTATTATGTTCTACATTTTGGGGATAATTTTATTTTATCTTATGGTGGTGAAATAAGACTTCAAGAATTAAGATGTGGAGATCATAATGAATTTGGATGAAAATGAGAGGTATTAGGAAACCATTGAGGTCAAAACTTGTTGGGGTTATTTTTGAGTTTTATAAAAAGGACAACCCATAGGATGGGTGACAACCCGTCGCATCTCGTAAGGCCATATGAATCGAACCCACAACCGAAGGGTGACAAGGGCGCATCGCCTACCACTGGCCTACTTGAAGTCCCTGGTTAGTATGACTTATTATTTTTGTAAAATGATTTTATGGAACAAGAATATTTTGATTTTTTGAATTTATGTTTTATCAAATGGATATACTTAGTATAGGAAAATGATTTGGTGATTAAGTGATAAAGGTTATTGTGAAAGACGTTCTCTCTTTTGAGGAAACACTATATCCCTAAGGAAGATTGAATACTATGGTATTTCAATTATGGAATTATGGTTGAAATTTTAGTTTGGAAGAATCTATATTTTTATTGTGGACATATACTGATTTGGTTTATTTATAAAAATTATTAACCTATCATGGAGAATATGTGATTAGGTTAAATAATTTTCCATATGAGACCTTGTGAGGAACTGATGTTTTTTAGAGATAAATGCTAAGATTTATCTTGGAAGACTATGTAATTAAATCTTTATGAGATTTGGGTTTCAATCTTAGTCTGGATTACTTTTGAATAATTTTATGGACAATATTTTATTAAATGGGCTTTGTTGAACTTTGGGTTTTGTTTGATTTTTTTTGGAGATTAAGAGTAGTTTTTCGTTTTGTAATATTTTATCCTTTTTGGGTATTATCTGATATCACACTAACCATTTTGGTTTTAGTTGGTGTCTAAAGAAAAGGGAAATATATAGTTCTTACTGTTTTTGAATTATGTGATTCTCTAGAAGATTGTTCTTGTGATTTTGATGTGACCAAATCTTTTTGAATGCTCATTGTTTGGAGAAAAGATTAGTTTTTGGTAGAAAATTATTAAAGGATGAAACTCCACTTGAATGTAAGTATATTTTCCTATGTTATTATTCTATATAGTAAATGAATTCCTAAAATTACAAAAAAAGGTGACTTGAAACAAAAATTTTGTCAGTTTACATTACCTACTGGGTAATCAAATACCGCTTAACACATCGCAAGTCTGTGATTTTTTTGGTGGTTAACTGTCTCTTAATCATATTTTCTATAACTCTCCATCAGAACTTGATGGTTACTTTTTCCTCCATATCCATGTTTTCCCTACATGGAATCCTACTATGGGTTATCGCAGGTAACCTTTGTATTTATTTTTATTTATTTTAAAGTGATAGTTTTATTGACTAGTTTTCGGATGTGGGACTCTAAATGATGTTTCCGAGCCCAATTTTAAAATTGCGAGGATACAATTCCCAGAAGGGGGGAAGGATGTAACATCACATGTAAATAAAGAAATATGATATTTTCATATTTATTAATATTTTTAAATTAGATATTAATTTTAATTTAAAGGGGTTACTATGTTCGATGGCTTACCCGATACGCAACAATTGGTTTATTTGAAAACTTACATTACACACTAATAATATAATATTATTATTTTAAGTGGTAGTTAACACCTAGACGTTGTATTGGAGGGAATGAATACAAATAACTACAATATGATTATAGATGTTTGTTAAATGTATTAATTTTATCCAATAATATTTAGAGGCTTAAAATGTAAATGAATATAATTTTAAGCACAATTTACATTAAAAGGCCAATTTATCACCTTTTGATGGAGAACCCTATTTAAATCTAGTTTTGGTCACTTTCATATGTTCATTTTGTCAAAATAAAATTCTTATTCAGATTAGTATCATCAAAATTTACTTTGAGTAAACTTTTGGTATTATTCTGACAAAATTCATTTTTTAATGAATAGTGAAAAATACTATATTTTATTTCAAAAGTGATTTTTAAGCTAATTTATTTATAAGGTTAGATTATATTTTAAATTGGTTTTAAAGTTTAATTAGAATATATTTTTACCATTTAATCCAATGGTGGTCATTAGAACTATTATTACTTTGAAAATGGGTATAAAAAAGTGTCAATCTTTTGATAGATATTGTTTCTTAAAAACACGCTATTTGTTTTGACAATGGGAATTAACTATATAATTTATTAATGAAACTTCTATGTTTTGAATTTGGTAAAATGGAAATAATTTTTTAATTTTGGAATATTAAATATAGTTTAGGGTGAATTTGTGGTATTTTTCTGATAATGTTCATTTTTAATGAATAGTGAAAAAATACAGCATTTTAATTCAAAAACTGCCTTTTCATCCACTTTATTTATATAGTTAGATTGTTATTTTAATTGGTTTTAAAGTGTAATTGAATTATGTATTTATAATTTAATACAATTTTGGTCAATGGACGTAATTCCACTTTTCAATTGGATGTAAGAACAAGTCAATCTTTTGATAAACGTTTCTTCTTAAAAACTCGTCTTTGGTTTTGACAATGAGAATTATTTTTAAATTAATTACTGAAATTTATATGTTTGGAATTTGGTTAAATGGATTCCATATTTGGAATCATAAGGTCCCAATTATGTTATTAATACACTTTTGTTTTTGGACATTTTGAATAGTAACAACGCTGATTATCTTCAATTATCGCGATTAATTAGTAATTGAGTCGTTAAGGGTAATAAAATAATATCATAAAAATACAAAATGACCCCAACATGTGTCTTAATTCTATTTGTGGTGTCATGGCCGACCTTGGGATGCCTTGTTCCAACTTTGAGACCCCATGGAATCACTTTAGTGTGATAGTGACCTTTTATCATATTATTTTTTAAAGAAAGGAAAATATAACCAAAGTATGTATTACCTAAGTAAAAAAATTTTAGTTTTGTTTATTTAAATTATCTCTATTAATATAAATATTAATTGAAAATATTAAATTATTTCCTACATAATGATATTTTATTTAGAATTTTTAGACATTAAATAAATAAATTTATTTTTGAACAATGATGATGAGGTTATTACCTCATTAATGAAAGATTTAAATAAATGATGTTATAAGTGTTAAAATAATTTTGTTTTAATACTTTTTATGATATAAAATAATTTTATAGATGAGTATGATATGTAAAATTTGTGTGAATTTTTTTATTTCGAAGTAATAATTCTTTTATGCCTTTATCAAAAGTCAACTACCAAATAGTGTCAAAATTGGCATAAATGAGTTTTTTTAAAAAACAATGTTATTTGATTAAATGGTATAATAGTCCAAAAATATAATATTCTGCCAAATTAAATATAATATATTACTAATATAATTTTTGGTACAATTATTGGACTATTGGAATTTTAAAGTAACTATTATGACCTTATAGTTTGAAAATAAAAAAAAGACGTGGTAAGAATTATTGTTTTTAACTAAGGGTTAAAATGAAAAGATAAGGTGAATTATATAACCTTCACTTGTCTAAATCCTATTTTATGGGAGTATTTATACCCCTTATCCTCTTATCATAGATATATATCATTTTGGAACCATTCTAATTTGAAAAACATTTTATAATAAATTTATATTTCACGACTTTCCAAGAGTGCCCCTCCTCCCTCTTATAAAAGGCCCCCACCTCTACCACTTAATCACACCTCTCAAGACCCCTGTATCATCCAAAATCTACACAAATTATCTCTAAACATCCCCCTATTCCTCCTATAAGCCTCACCTTGGGTAGAAAGCTTTTCAATAGAGCATTTTCTTCAAGTCAAATGAAGATACCTGATTTAGAGGTAACACCTTCTCTCAAAATCCTTTGTTGTGTTTTACTTCTTCATTCCACCTAAAATTCTTATTATTTGATTCCATAACAACACCAATATCCTCAATATACTAGGATTTTTTATGAGAAGTATTTTATTTACACTTACACACACCTTCGTCTAATGGTTAAAGAATATAATGTTTCTGTGGGTGATGAATTACTGCCTCACGAAACGATGATTGTTCAATCTTCTCTTAACACCTTTCATGGTGGCCATTATGATGTCACTATATTTATATAAGATATTTATTATATTTATGTTTTCTATATGCTTCTGTATTTTATGTTTAAATCATATCATTATGCTTTTCATGTCATGTAATTGCGATAATTTCATCTGAGGAAGTGTGGACTACTGCCCCCTCAAGTGATGTGACTCGTTCATGCAATACATAAAATTTATAAAGAGTAAAATTAATGAACATATGTGAACTATATAAAATATATATTATACTGGAATTAGAATATATATATTTCTCATTTATTTTTAATTCCTTTAATATGAAAAAAATTGAAAGTAGCGTTCATGCGTACGTACGGCCTACCGTCTCCATGAATGGTGCATTTCATTTTTTATCTCCAAATATTATGGAATTGTATAAAATGAATTTATATAGGATATATATGATATTTAAATCATTAATACTATTCTTGAGATGATTTAATTATAACTACATGGAAAATTAGTTTCAAACAAGTTTATTTTTGACTCATGTACCAAATGTCGATAAAACGTATGATATGAACTCACATTATTAAATAATTATTATAACATGGTAATATGTGATATGAATTGAATAATAAACTTTAAAGTAATTCCTTAATAAATTATAAAGTGACCTAATTTTATTATTCAGGAATATTTGTAACGAATGAGAACAAGTCAGACTTGAGGCAAGGGATCCTACCTCTCTCTTTCTTTTTAAGTACTCTGTTTTACATAATTTCTTTTAATCTTCTATTTCTTATGTTGGGGGATGTTCTTTCATATTCCTATTACTTTAATTTTTATGTTAATATTATTAGAGACCCTATTTGATCTCATCAATCCATTTTTGGAAGTTTTAAGTGGCGCCGTTAGGCTGCCGAATTTTCGTAAGGGGATTTCTTATCTCACTTTTAATTCCACGAGATTTCCATTGTTCGCCACTTATTTATTGCATGTGGTGTATTGTGTAATGAAATTTCATATATATTATCATGATTTTATTTCTATTCATGGTATTATGTGATTCATTTGGTGTTTATTATCTTTTGGTCATATGAATCAATTGATTACAATGAGGTAAGGGGTTTTTATCTCACTTTTTATTCCCGTGAGATTCATGCTAAATTTTCCACTATTTCATTTTGTGTGGTTTATGTACTGCCCATTATTTTATTATTTTTGTAATATAATTTAATTTAACGGTATTTAAAACTTCATTTTATGACCCTTCTTTCATGGGGTGTACGTTTCGAAAGATAACCAAATCGGTAAGGGAACCTTTCACCCTATTCTTTTAAAAGACTTATTTTTGTTAGGTGTTTTAATTTACATATTATTATGTGAAGATATGTTATTATATATCCTTATTGCTGTAAATTTTATTTTCAAGTGATGAGATAACCTTTTTTATCTCTCATCAACTCATTTTATGAATTTTAAAGTGATGTTGTTAGGCTGTCGAATTTCTGTAAGGGAACTTCTTAACCCAATTTCAATTCTTTGGGTTAAACCTCTACTTGTTGATTATGCCGTCCTATGAATATGTGTGAATGAAATATGTTTGTTTTACACTTAATATACACTTATATTGGGTGTATTTATATTTTTCACACATTATTATGTCATTGATTTATCATTAATCAAAGGATACTGTCTTTATAAGGTACTTCGTCTCAATCTCCTTTTTGAGGAATCCTTTGATTTATGCACGAATTTATTTTATACGGCATATAAAACTATTTTGACTTTAAATTTCATTCAAAGGTAATCTATTCTCTACGAATCATTTTACTAAACGTCAAAAGGAATGTTTTTGTCTTACGTGTGCATCGACAATGACTTCTCCGCCGCTGTGACCATTATTGATTGTCGGCTTCCTCTACAAGCCATAATGTTTTTAATGAAAAATAAATACCATATTTTACTTTTAATTTATTTTGGTATTGAAAATGGTTTTGATGTTGTTTTGATTATAAAAATGTGTTGTATTGATATCTTGTGATTGGAATGTGGAAAATGTTATTTTTCCTTTATGAATGTTTTATGTGTTATGAATATGTTGTGGTTCTTGGGAATAGTTTATGAAATCGGGTGGTTACATGGTAAACTAAGGGCAGGTGTGCCTGAGATAGCTCTCCAATGCATTGGGTAAGGAGAAGGAGTTAAATGCTAAGGTTTCTCTGAAGATATTTAGGGAATATATTGTGATGGGTATTCAAAACGTAACCATGAGGGTTACTCCCTACATAAGAATGTGATTAATGCCTCAATTTACCTTTATTTTCTATGATTTCTATGAGTTATTCATAAATCTTATGATTTCATGATGTATGTTAAAGTACTTATGTTTTATGAGTAAAGTATGATTTCATTGATTCTTATGTATACATGGACTAATGTTTTCTTTCCGTATTTTTTTATATCCCTTAATGATATTTTTATGCTCATACCAAGTTTTTGAAATGTTTTTCACATGACATAAAGTGGAATAGGGCAAGGAAGGGATCAAGGAAATGTCATGTTGTCTGAAACATGGAACTAGACATGACTATTTTGTTCAAGAGTTTTTATTTTGCGAAAAAAATGGAAACTGAGTTGATGTGTCTACTTTGTAATCATTGAGATGTAATAGTTATGTCCTAATTTTATAAAACTCTAAACCTTAAAAGATCCTAAATGTGAATTATTCATTTAATTCATGATTATGTAATGTTTTAAGGCTAGGGACTTATACTCCTAACCATAGAACTGACCTAGGAAAGCCCCCAGTGTGGTTGTATGGTGTCTTAGATTTTATCAATGGGTTACTAAAATAAACTATGTATGTCGAGAAACTATAAGTATTTAATGTTGAAATTTATGAAATCATGATATTAAAATTTATAAATGATTGAACAAAATAATGAAATTCACAACTAAATAGTATTCATGGGTGGATTGGTTTTATAATAAACTAAAATTGAATCACTATCTAGGTTAGAAATAACATATTTGTTGGATTGAATGAACAAAATTACTGAAAGTTTTATGAGACAAATAAGAATGAGCCCAAAATATATATATTTTTTGAATTGATTTTTTTTGTTGATATGAATTTTAATCAAAGTTCCATTGGTATATTTATTTATCACACTATAAATGTCAATGTGGTTTTGGATAATTTTTATAGGGGAAAACATACTGATGTCAATACTACTTATAACATGGATGAATATTATAAAGAATAAAAGTTTAATTTTACTAAATATCACTGATTATGTACAATTCATTATATTTTTATTCAATTTAATTTATACATATCCAGATATTATTTATGATACGTATAAAAAAAGAAAATTGACTCTAAATAAAGACACTTATTGGTGGTGAAGAAGATAATTCTATATAATGAAAGTATAATATATTATTAATTATTTTGTATTATGAAAATCAAGATAGGGTTGATAGGCTTTATCAATATAAATAATAATGGTTTCGTGGATGATAAAAATTCCAGAATTCAATAGATTTTTTTATCATGGAAATAAGTGCATTTTTTGCATCAATAGGAAGAAATATTTCATATCATTGATTACAGTGGATACTGAGTACATAAAATCTAAAAAAACATGTACAAATGTGATTTAAATGAAGATATAATTAAAGGATACATTCATAAGGAAACTTTTTAAACTACTTAAGATGAATCTTCAAGTTTCCTTTTCTCTATCCACATAAAAGAATAAATAAAAATTACCCCTCCATAATATTATTATTAGACTAACTATTTATAACATGTTCATGTTATATTAAAAGAATAAAACATTCAGCCTTATATTTTGGTTTGTTGATAAGGGGAAGAATGAGTATACTATTAAAGTCAAAGGGGGATAAAATTAAAATTGGAAGAGTAGTCCAAGTAAAAGGAAATTAATATGGATAGCTGATTCAAGGGAAGCCGAAGAGTTAGGGGATATATTGAATATAGAAAACTATGATGGATTTTAGGAATGTGAAATATTTACTAACTATTATGAAATGGTAAATATGTGTTTATAAATAATATTGCAAGGTTAAGATCATTAATATTCATGGATACTACTAAAATTCATTTATTTAATCTTGTTTCCTATATCTTGTTTAATTCACATGGGACTTGATTGAATGGATGTGGTTTCTTCAATATTTATCATTTAATTACTTTTTTAATGAAGTCACCATGAAAAAGCATTAATGGTGAATTATATATTTTAATTCCAACAATCTCAAAGGGGATATTTTTTATATAAAATCATACATTGTGGTTTGAGTTGTGTTTTATGGATAATTAGTTAAAGACAATACTCATGACGATATATAGGAAGATTGAGAGTGTTCAAATAAGCTTAAAGGTTTAATGAATATTAATGGGTGAAAATAGAACAATCCATTTCATGATATTTTTTTAAATATTATGTGTTGTGTGTGAAATAATAATTTGAATCAAATATATTAAAATAAATTAATCATGTCATTTTAAAAACTGCCAAAATAATGGTTTCATTTTAGAAAACATGTTTTATAAAAACATATGAGTCTCCCTATAAAATAAGTAATATTGTGTAATCATGAAATATATATAGTCATGATTGACAAAGATTATATTTCTTTTCCTGTAAAAAATAAGTAAAGTAAGATGAGTACCACATGGAGTAAATCATTGTCTAGAAGGATATTTGTTTTGTAACTATATGAAATGATCATTTGAAGGAGATTGTATCATGGATCTTCAGATGTTTTAGTAGATAAGGAAGAAAAATATTAATATAAAGGAAGTGGATTTATGGTACCTGTAGACACTTCCTAGAAGGTTTAAGGGATACGATTCAAGATATAAAATTCACGATTACAAATGTTAAAACATCATGTTGTTTGAAAATGGAATAATAAAACTGTACCAATTTTCTAAAATTAGATTCCATTCTGAAAAATGAATTTATAGATTTTTTTAACCAATATACCCCGTTCACTATTTTAAATTAACACTTCGTGGTTTTTATCAAATAAGATTATGATTTGATTTCCTACAACTTCAAAATTTAGAAATTTTATGAAAGTGAATGGGTCATCACACTGAAATTTTAACTTAAATTTTGAATTTTGTTTTATCATTATAGAAGGTATATATATGTTTAAAATAACTATAGAAGATATAAATTGTGATATCAAATGGATTTATAAAGAAGTTGTTATAAAAAAGTGTTGTGTGATTTCTCAAAGTGGGAAAATGAGTGACTATCGATATTTATATTAACCATAACATATAGAGTGGTCGATGTTATCCTAGATATAAATTTATAAATATTTACATAGAAGTAAGGAGGAATTATCCAATATATAATGCTTTATTAAATAGAAAGTTCTCTACTTAACCTAAATGTTAAATGTGTTATCTATTCTATTAATTTGATGGATTATATATAAAGATAGTGTTTTTATTATTTTGGGTAGTAATTTCAAACATATGATGTGGGGTTTGACCCTTAAGAAATATTTATTTTCCTCCAAAAATTGTAACAAATGATTAGGGATTTGTATAAGATGATATGTGATCCATTCTTGCACCTTGGATTATCCTCCATAATGAAGGTAAACCACGCGATTCACTATATCTTAAATTATTTACAATCATTTAATTTTTAATAGATATTGAGTTAACCACATGTTATAACCAACCAAAAGGGGAATATATAAAAAATAAAATATATGTGTTAAATATAGGGTTTATCAAAATGATGAGTGGAAAGATGGTTTTCAAATTGGAATCCTTTAATTTGAGAAATATCTAACCCATTTTTGTGACATTATTATCTTAAAAAAAGAATATAATGTTTATTTATAGAGAAATTTTATTTTTAAATAAATCATGAAACCATTTAGTTATCTAACAGACTCATTAAGTTATAATCATATACAAATGAGGTCACATAGTTTGTAAATAAAATTAAGATTCATTATCTAATTCTATATGTGATGATTTCAATTTTCATTTTATTTTCCATTTTTTATATTTTTTATTTCATTTGGATTTGATGAACCCTAAACCTATGGACAATCCTTGTCACCCTATATTCAAAATAAATGTAATCATATGGTTAGTAAATAATATAGAAGAAACCATGTATTATCTCTATTGGGGTTAGAACATTAAACTATTTCACTATATATATATATATATTTTATGTGTGCATAAGTAAGTGTAGGGGGTTAGTTTCCTGTGAGATATTAAAAAACTAAAGAGTAATAAAATGATATTTATTGATCAGTAGAATGATTAATGATTAATTCGGGGTAGTATCACCAACTATTATGCTATCATAGTCCATGATATGTATAATTCTCAACCAGGATACTAATTAATGGTAATATCCATAACCATGTACTTATAATATTATATTTTAGGACACTACGAGTTTCAGTAATATAATGACCATGATAAGTTAATGCTCCTTCCTATGTGAATGGAGAGGTATTGGGATATATCTTAACACATCAAAAAATGAACCATCCTTCATTCACTTTAAAACACCTTCTCAAGAGAGGGTGATCTAAAGAAAGGGGGAGTGAGAACACTACCTTCTACATGAAAACCATTAATCAACATGTTATTCACCACCAAACTAGCCCAATTCTATTTTATATTGGGATATTTTAATAAAATAATAAATACATGATAATCCTAAGAAAAAAATATTTAATAAAATTTAACAATTGATAATAATCATATACCAATTGAGTTCTCAACTCACTAAATACTAAGATCAATATATATTTATATATATTTATATATAAGGTGATTAATATAGATTCATATCCTTAAAAATAACATCATCTCCCAAAAAAAATGAATAATTTAATAGGAT
This sequence comes from Viscum album, assembly GCA_963277665.1. NCBI lineage: Eukaryota > Viridiplantae > Streptophyta > Magnoliopsida > Santalales > Viscaceae > Viscum > Viscum album. The sequence continues at coordinate 266,852,756 of OY728142.1, read as the reverse complement.
TTTAGCCTTCCATGTAATGAATTAAAACGATTAGAGAAAAAATATCAATCATATATAATATAATCAATAATTAACAAAAAACCCACTCTACCCAAAGCTTAAAATATTCCTTTATAGAACCTACTTCTCCTTGTGATGACTCCATCTATGTTAATAAAATTATTCTAGGTAATTTTATTCTTCTTGATCATTCCTATTTTTGGACATCACTATTGGGTATAAGTCCCATGATCCATTCACAACTACCACTCTCCTTGGATGGTTTCCACATGTATAGTTTAAAAATTCCAAAAATAGAGTACCATATATCTGTCATGATATCACTATATAATTAAATAATAATTTTTTTTATTTATGATATCTCTTAATTATATTTAATGATTCCCATGACACCACTTATGATATATATTCCCCATAATGATTAATTCTTCCATATATAATGATGTACACTTCTTATATACGATGACCCAATGATAGGTAGTAATAAAACTATGTTCCTACCATGATAATCATCTTCTTCAATGTATTGAGAATATCATAAGAGATATATTGGCATGTGATATCTAAATTATCTAATTCCAAATTACATTGTAACCAGTTCATTACCATCTTTAAATGATTAGCATCTTATTAAAGGTGATTATAGTAGATTAATTTTAGAAAATGATACATATATCTCAATAGTAACTAAATCTTCATAGTAGTGACAATAAAAAGTACATCAATCATAATAAATATCATATAATAATATAAAAAACATGAAAATTACCACTTAATTTAAATTTACTTCAGTTAAATTCATTACCTTCATTATGTTAATCCTTACCATCCACCCAAAGAATGAAAATCCATGAAATATCCAAAATATGAAAAAAATTAAAGGATAAATATGAAACGCCCTACCTTGATTGAAAATTTGAGGAACACCACACAATAATGGAAGAAAAAGGATAAAAAACACCTAAATTTATGGAAACCACCTTAGGAACCATCCATAATGAGCCATCATCAAACCATACTCAAATACCAAAAAAATAGAATAAAAATCACTCCTTCAACCTATATAAATAAATATATTATTTAAAAATAAAAATAGAGAATAATATGGGAACCTTTTATTAAATAAGAAACCACCCCATGATTTGGGAAGTTAAGATTCATCAAGGTATGACTGGGAAGAACCAAATAAGTCCTGGGGTCAATTATGGATTAAAGGAATGGAATAAAAATTGATCCAAACTAACCTCGACCCTTATTTATAGTGAAAACCTAATGGGACTTCAATATGAAATAATGATTTTCAAAAAAACCATGAAAAACTAATGAAAAATGTGATCCTAAATCTCAGTTATTTGAAATTTCCATATCCCCATGAACATCACAATCATTTCAACCATTTCTAAATGAGTTTACAAGCACAATGGAATAATTGTTTTCAAAATGGTCATAACAGAACATGACTGTGACTCTATTTGAAGATTCACCATAACATAGATGAACCATCCTCTCTATTTCCAATACTCCGAAAATACCCAAACACTCCATAGAAAAAGACCAATAATGCTTCTTAAACATGAATTTTTCCATCACTTATTTCCCATTAGGAAAGTATCAGGGCACCAATCCCATAAAAATTGCTATAACAATGATGTGATGATCTCCCCATGACTAGTTGAATCAGAATTTATTATTTAGGTGATATCATGGATTAAGATCTACCCATACATAAGGGTCACTTATATAAGGGAAAATATCGACTTTAACCCATAGCACCATGATACGCCACCATCATGGCCACCTAAATGAGTGTTTATCCACTCATTATTTTATACAGGGACTTCACTAAAATCTTTCCAGGCACCATGGGCATCAAAACAATGTTCCCTGAATAAAAAAACGGGATGTTGAGCCCTAACTCACCCAAAACACCAATATTCCCTTAAAATGGGCGTTTTACACCATAATTTCACCATGTACTAAAACAAACAACACTCTATGATAATAGTATTGAATCAGCCTCCACCATGGTTTCCAAAATAGATGCATTATACTTGAAAAGGAAATACTCAACTGTATACCTCCTTAATACATTCAAAATTCCACTCAACACCATAACTGGTTGGGAAAACATCATGTAAAATAGTGAGAAACCCATTTAATTACATTATATTCATATTAATAAATTATTTCACTTGATAATCAAAAAAAATTTCATAACGAAGTCAGTGACCACAAAACTAAATCATCTATGGAAGATTTCTATCATAAAATAACCCATCCATACAAATAATTGAGCCTCTAACCCCCCTAATAATAACCACATTGTTCATTGAACTAACTTTTAAATACCAAGGATTACTATAACCAATTGAACATCTACCACACATGGAAAACCCCTGATTCAATAATTATTCTTCAACACTATCCCTACATTAATAGAAAAACACCATAAAACCTAATCACTACATGAGATACCTTTCGAAATATTTTTCCCCTAAAAGTGTATTAAAAGGATAAAGGAAAAGTAAATACAATATCAAACACTCTATCCCAAAAATCAACCTCCCTCCAACCCTTAAAACATTCATAACTTTAAAAATATTTTTTGAAATCTTTTTTTAAAAAACCATTTATTTTAATAAACATGGATTATAAATCCCTTCAAACATTTTCAAAATTGATAAATTTTTTATATTAATCAAGAAATAGGATTCAACTATAAGAACCTAAACCTTCCTTTCAAGTCCCGTTTGTCCGAGAGCACCGAGCAGCCGCAGATCTTCGACGAGCCCTCGACCCTCTATACGTCCTCCAATTCGAACACCATTGATTGCATTAGAATCACATCGATATAAGATGTTCTAAGGAGATTCATGCTTCTAGGTTCAAGTATATTTATCTCCTAACCCCGAGGTAGGTGGTTTGTGCCTTTATATAGAATGTCTTTGAGTTTTATGTGCAAATTTTCCCAATACCCATAAATGGGGTATTGCGCTGTAATATCTCGGATTTTATGTGTATTATTTTTAAATATTATATATAATTATTAGGAGACCAGACTCATAGACGAAACATCATTCCGAGGCCCCGTGATCCCGGAATGGTGGTCCAAACTTCTTTTTAGTTAAGTGAGTCGACACTTGTGCGCGGTTGTGGCAGTTTCCAAATGAATGCCCGGATTAAAAATCTGAGGGCACCGTTGCGTCTGGGACGATGACTTTACCTAAGAATGAGCCTAACCTTGACCGGCGTGGGTTGAGGGAAAAAGTTAATTTTTGGACGTTTTAAGTAAAATAAAATAAAATAAATTCGCAATGTTTATTTTATTTCTTTTTGGAAATATCCGCTGCAGCGCAACAAAAGGGCAGCTGTTTCACTCATTAATGTCATGTCATAATGACTTAGAAACAACAATGCTGACTCGTTAATGCTATAGCGTGATGGGATGTCAAATACGTTTCCCTTTTTATTAGGATAATCCATTTTTCTCATTGGCGATGATTGAGAAAAATCTCTGGAGAATCCACAGAGCGTTGGAGTAAATTCTCAGTGATGAACGGTGATGGATCGAAGTTGAGAATCGCTGCTCCAACGATGTTGAAGAATCTTGACAACAGCAACAGTGCGACCCTTTCGTCAACGATCTATCTTTCTTAAAGGTAGGGGTTTGTTATTTAATTTTATTTTCCCCATTTATGATTTGAACGACGAATACAGATCAACCAAGAACAAGTTGATCCACGGATTCATACATTCTTACGGGAGGGTTTTATTGGGATGATTTGGGGGATTGATCCATGTTTAATTATTGTTGATTTGTAATTAATTTAAGCCTATTACTGGGAGCATATTAATGCCGTGACGAATGACGACGAAGGTTCATTCCTCAATTTGTTCGATTGTTTTTCTTTCCCCCTTTTCTTCTCATGCGCTATTCACGTTCTTCGCGGGGGAGAAGAGCAACGGATCATTGCACACCCATATTGTAATGCAACGATCTCGAACTGGAGATGCAACATCTCAATGACCCTACGGAGGTGCGGCATCCATGACAGACGATGAAACGACTCGGATCGAAAGAGGTTATTCTTCGAGTGTTCTTCGTGCAGGAAGATCAAAACATGTTTTTGGAGGAAATCAAAGGTCCAAAAACAACCGAAGTGGCTTCATGGTGTTAGGGTAACCAAAACATGGGTTTTCAATAGTGATCGGACGATCGGATCGACGAACATGACATCTTCGGCAGTGCGATGGCGAAGGTCCGTGTTTCTGGAAATTTCCAGAATACACGGCGTGTATTTCCAAAGAATATGCCCTGTAGTATTGGAAGTTGTGTCTAGGGTTTTAGGGGTCCGAGAGGATTCACACGGCGTGTTGGACTTTCCCCGAATCTCGGTGTGTATTTTTGGAAGTACACAGACACATGATGATATTCACAGCTTCAGAACACGGTGTGTATAGTATAGCAGAGGAGGCTACGTGGGACTCAACATGTATCCAGGGGGTACATGGACTCGAGATGGAGTAAACAACCGTGTAATCCATGACACAGTTAGGCGAGGACCATAACGCGGGTCACCCCATGTACCGATTACACAGGTTAGAGTACACGGGATGAAGACCATGTACGGGCACATGGCCAGCGTACACGGAGCTGACCCCAGTCACTCAGACATGGTGTGTACACAACACCACACGCCATGTACTAAAATTTCTACATGACCAGCCTTACAACATGGGACGTTGTACACGGGTAGTACTCAGGGTTAGACAACACGACGTCTAACTTTTCTACAGTACATGTACTTTTTTGGAAAACGATATGGTCCTCTTGTTCACCGTATCTTGGACATATTTCATTTGGGTTAGTACCCCTTCTTCTTGTTCCCATGAAGGTCAGGCATCATTTCCTCCTACAAGAGTATGATCCCTTCAGCAGGACTTTCTGTGATAGAGTCAGACATCCATCTGAGAGGCCCGGATCGAGATCCTCTATCCATTCTTGACCCTAGGTAGAGTCAGGCATCGACGTGACTAACTCCACCGAGTTTTGATCCTCTACCTAGCAGGTGAATTTCAGATGATTCTTGGTATCTTCCATGGACCTGGTAATGATCCTCATCAGTGTATCATGATCTTTCCCCCTCAAGAGTGTGTCTCCCATAATGAGTGCATCTATCTATCGTAATCTTCCCACTCAGGAGTGTGTCTCCCGTAATGAGTGTAACTACCTCTCGTGATGTTTCCTGACAAACAGTACTTATTTGATGGACATCATTAGATCTATAAGACTCGTGGAGTGTGTTCTCTCAGAATGAGTGCTTCATGGAATCTTTGAACTGAACCCCTGGTGGGGGTATGCAGTTGTGCGACTTGTCTCAAGACTATGGGTCTGAGTTTTGAGTATATCTGGTTTGTGATATATGTTATGTAGACATATACTGTGCATAGGTGACTCTACCTTTACTTTATATACTTCTTTTTGGTTTTTGGGGTCTTCTACTGAGTATTTTTATACTCACCCCTGCACATGCTTTGCCCACACGTGTGGTGTCTTGTGAAGATGAGCATCCTTTTGATGGAGTCCAGGGCAGACCAGGACATGAACGAGCTTTCTAAGTTCCCTATAGGCCGAGGTGTTCCTATGGCTATGAGCAGTAGTACCAGTAAAGTTTTGTGTTTACAGGTTGAATTTTTTGGTTTTCAGACTCTTGTTTTGGTGGGCTTGTATTCTGGCCTGGTTTAATTTTAGTACTTTACCTTCTGTCGTACTCTGTTAGTTGGGATCAATTGTATGCATGCATTTTTTTCGTTAGTGATTTTACATTTCAGAATTTGTGGGCTTGGAGATTTGTACATGTATAAATGTTCTTAAGAAATGCCTCCTATGTTAGGGATATGCCTACTCAGTGCTAGTCACCGGTCCCTAGCCTATTGGAGGCAGGCTTGGGGAGTCATGGCGCAGGCCCCACTGGGACGAGTCGTGAAATAGTGGTATCAAAGGTGGTCGGTTCTATCTTAGAACTAAGAGTCTGTGATATTGGTTTGGGGAAACAATGTTAAGTGTTTCGAGTACGACTTTCAGGCCAGAGACTCCAATGTTGGTGCGGCGGCCGATGTATCCATACACCAGGACTCTGATAACCTGCTTTTCGACTCGATACATGAAAACACTGGTTGTGGGGAAATGAATTAAAGGTACATGCATCAAATAAGAATGAGTTGTGTTTTCCATATCCTTTGTTTCAGCTATCCAGATATACTCTTTGACTATGGTACATCTTGTTTCATTACAGGATGCCTCTGTGACACATACCCACTATGATTCAGCAGCGCGATGACAAGGATTCCCCCCTCAGTGATGAGGCTTCGATATAGGGACCAGTTCCCCAGGCGTTTCCACCAGGTGGTGCACCCACTGTGCCACCACCAGTGGAGCAGCCCGTGGTACCTGTAATACTGACCGACGAGGGGCGCAGGCTTAGCGCGCTCCATGAGTTCCAGAGACAGAGAACCCTTAGGTTCTGAGGCGAGCCTGACCCTTAGGCAGCTAAGGACTGGCTTGAGGTGGTGACAAAGGTTTTCCGTCTAGTGAGGACACCAGTAGACTAGATGGTGATCCTAGGAGTGAGCCTTCTTCAGGGTTCGGCCGGATAATGGTGGAGTCTGACCACACAGACTCATGAAGAGGAGACTCTTTCATGGACATAGTTTGAGCAACTCTTCAGGGAGGAGTTATCTCTGGTTACACTGAGAGCAGTATGCATCTAGGATCTTCTTCGGCTTCAGTAGGGCAGTATGACAGTAGCTGACTATTCATTGAGGATCACTAAAGTCGCCTAGTACTCAATGGATATGGTCAGGGATCAGTACTTCAGAGCTCAAAACTTAGAGAGAGGTCTACGATGAGACATCCGAGATAGTGTCATGCCTCTAAGCATTTCGACTTATACTGGAGTGATCAAGTAGACCTTGGTAATCGAGAGCTTCTTGGAAGAGCAGAGACAACCGATAACAGTCAGCAGCAGGCATACATATATGGAGACCCTGATATCAGGGAGCCGACACCAGGCACATGGATCTGGACGTGGGAAACATCATAGGAGGACCCAGGACAGAGGATTGACAGTCCACAACTCTCAGGTTGGATCCATTCAGCCTAGGGAGAAGCGATGCTATGTATGCGATGGTATGGGACATCTTGCTAGATATTGTCCGACCCATCGATTTTCTGATAGGGAAGTGGTGAATAGACCACCTAGGTAGAGGTAGAGAGTGGAGAAGACAGACCCTCCGAGAGGTGGACGTGGCAGAGGAGCAGGGAGAGCTGCGGGTGGTGGAAGATGCTTTGACTTACTTCCACTACCACCCCCAGGAGGTCTGTAATAGGCTTAGGGAGCTGCGGGATAGGGACATGGAAAACTGCATGCGGTCGAGGCATACAACCCAGGGGATCTAGGGATGATTCGAGGTATGATCTGTGTCTTTTCTACCTTAGATTCCATACTTATAGAAACAGGTTCCAGTCATTCCTATATAGCCACATGTCTTGTACGAAACCTTGTGATTCTGGTAGAACCATTGACTAGATCCTTATGCTTGGAGACACCTACATGAGGATACATGATGATCATGCACCTTTGTAGACAATGTGATATTACCCTTGGAGGTGAGAGTTTTGGTTGTAACCTCTTAGTGGTAGCGTCGATGCCTTATGACATCATTCTCGGCATGTATTTGTTATCTTCGGTCCATGCCCAAATTGACTGTTTTAGGCTAAGAGTGCGGTGTGTCCTCCATGATGGAACGATGTTTTCCTTTGTCGGAGAAAGGGAAACCTAGGCAGTGTAGAATGGGCTTATGAATAAGAGGATTCAGCCAATTACTCATTAGTTGGATATCCTTTACCTCGGAGCAGTGGATGTTGTGGGCTCTCAGTTCCTAGCAGTAGTGGAAGAGTACGAGGAAGTCTTTCTGGAAGATGTTACAGGACTACCTCCCCACCGAGAAATCAACTTCTACATCGACTTACACCCTGATACAACACCAATTTCTTCATCAGCATATCAGATGGCTCCCGCAGAGCTTCGCGAGCTGAGGGTGAAGTTAGAGGATTTGCAAAGCAAGGGTTTTGTGAGACCCAGAATTTCACCCAGGGAGGCCCCCGTCCTGTTTTCCAAGAAGGAAGATGAGAGTATGAAGTTTTTCCTGGATTACTAGCACCTGAACCAGGTGACATTGAAGAATAAGTATCCACTGCCATGAATCGATGACCTCTTCGATCATCTAATAGGGACACAATGGTTCTCGAAGGTTGAGACGCCAGTAATAAGAGGGGAATAGTGGTTCTTGATGTTTGGGCTTTCATGTTGGACTTTAGACATTTTTGGGAGGATCAAATACCCTTGGTGGAGTTTTCATATAACGATAGTCACCACTCAACCATCGGTATGGAACCATTTGAGGCCTTATAAGGAAGACCATATAGGTTAGCATTATCCCACACTGATCTAGGAGATACACTGCTCAAGGTTTCAGAGTAAGTGAGAGCTACAATAGATGAGGTAAATATCATCTAGGTTCAAAACCTGACTTCCCATATCCATCATATTTTTTATTCAGACGGATTGAAGAGGCCTTGGGAGTTTGATGAGGTAAACCATGTGTTCCAGAATGTATAACATTGATAAGGATTTCAAATATTTGTTTGGGGTGAAAGGTTATCTTCAATATTCATTGATCCACTCTAGATAATACATAGGGTTGGAAAGGTGGTGTACCGCATAGTCCTACAATCGTAGTTAGACTAGGTACCCGTTGTCTTCAATATGTCGCAACTAAGGTGGTATGTGCAAAACCCATTACATTTTATTGATTAGGGTGATATGAACATTGAGGATGAATATAACTTTAAAGAGTTACTAGTAGAGATTTAATATTGTACGGATAATACTATTTTTGGGTGAGATATTCCCTTAGTTCGTGTCTTATGGAAGCCTTGAAACCTCTAGGAGAGCACCAAGGAGTGGGACAACCATATATGAGCTTAGTAACCTCATATTTTTGAGTAGGTTCTTTGATTTTTGAGATGAAAATACCTGAGTTGGGTAGAATTTATTTAATCAATTTTTTATTGTAAAAATATTGAATATTTTAATGAATATTTTTTGACTATACATTGAGTCAGTATAGGATTCTGAGACCTGAGAAGTGTTAGAATAAATATAATAAAAATAGAAAATATATTACATCATGCATGAATTTTTTTTCTAAAACAATGTTATATCTCTCAAATGGAGTCTCATATGGGAGACTTGATGCTTCTATTAAATATGAAATGTGGGTTTTACACTAGGTTTTACATAATCTTTATCAGCATCCGGTATTTTATTAAAGTGAAGCCACATGAACCAATAAAAATAAAAAATAAAAAAATTTTTAATTTATTTTTTAATTTCCATGAAATAATATCCATAGATTAGATCCCAGTTATAGTAAAACCCTAGGGTTTTTCAAATAACTCAATAATTTATGTGGGGCTTGTGGAGGAGAGTTTTGTTGATGACAATGAGATTGAAGATCAGAGATCGATTAACCAAGGAATCATCATCACCAAAGGAGTTCATGGATATCTCTAATGATAATGAAATAAGAACATTTTTTTATCAATGAGTGATCCAAACCCGAGGTAGGGGATTTTTTTTAATTTTTTGAATTCATAAATTATTTTAGCCAACTTGAACATAAATTAGTTTCCTAAAAAGTTAACTCATGTATCGATCATTGCATTCTAGGGGATGAATTTATCTTCCTAGGAAGAGGATTTTATGACATTTGGTATTATTTTTTATCCTCTTTTTTCATCATTCTTATTGTAATGAGTTGAGGCCAACTAGAACAATGGATGGGGTTTTCTATTCATTTTTTTTTGTATTTTCCCATCGTTCATCGCATGTTAGTCACTAGTCTTTCCTTTGGGCAACAATTCAATGAATATACCTAGTAGATGAGAAATTCACAATATTTATTTGGTGAAATGAATCAATTCTATGGGTTATGGTTTGGGATCAATGAAATGATTGTGGTGCATGATGACTATTAAAGATTTTGAATCATATAGAGAGTTTTTGTTTAGAGGAACCAATCATTCATATAAAGTGGTGCTATGAGTAATAATGTGTGAGTACATTGGTGGTTGGAATCTTACCCCTTATCGATGATTGAAGTTTAGTCAACTCATATAAATATTTTATAGGATATATATTTGGTTTGAATTAAGAAAAAGGAGGTGTGATCAAAACTTCATGGAAACCATTATTTTTTGGAAATTCTCAAAATACATGGTGTGTAGTCCAAATAACAAACATGCTATAGTCCCCTAGATATAGCTAATAGGGGTTCAGTAAAATAAAATATCACACACCATGTAGGACCTACCACATACCATGTGTCCCATAGACGATGGCCCTGGGGTATAAGTGCACAAATAGATCTAGGTAAACTGGCATATTCGGAGTACATGACCATGACTTGGTACTTGAGCATCGACATGACCAAGTACACGGGCATGCCCAAAGTGCACATTCATGGGCTGTAGTACATGGTCACATGCTGAAGTACATTAGTAAAGCCATGGTATCGAAGACAGACCATGTACTCATAGTACACACAATGTACATTTCTGAGGGTATGTTTAGGCCCTCATTCTCTCCATTGTGGACTTGTAACTATAAGGCGTGTTCCCTTGGTCCATCCGAATAATGGTACCATGAGATATCACATCTTTAGAATAGAGTGTGATAACCTCTATGGTATTAGTATTAGATAGAGTTTAGGAATCCCATTGTGTGTCCCAGGGTGTGATCTTATATCATTTATTCCTCCCAATGTAGGGTTTTGAATCATGTGATCCACATACCGGGATGTTCAATCCCCTGCCAAGAGGGTTATCCTATTTAGGGTTATGAATCCACCATAGGCTTTGTGTGTGATCCTCTATATATGTATCAATATATTTAGTGTTCCATCAAGTAATTATTCATTGTTAGGCCTGATAGAAATGACCTCTTAGATGAGTTCCATAAGCGTTATTAGATTTTAGGGGTGAATTCTCCCTGACATGCATTAACTTGAAACCTCTAATAAGATTCTAGGATGGTAGTGTAGTTGTGAATTTATCATTGAACTTAGTGTCTATCATGAGTATATGTGGGTTATTATTGCGATGTCCCATATTCTAAATGACACAACATTATAATGATGATCTAAATACTCTTGATTCATTATATATGGTTATTTTTGGGTGTCCAACTAGGTTTGTATATACTCAACCTTTCATGGGCTATGCCTACACATGTTGTGTCTTATGAAGATGTCATATATTTTGATAGAGGCCTATGTTGTCTGAGATAAGGTAGAGAATAGATGAGAAACATAGACTATGGTTTTCCCTAGGTGTCCCATTGGAAACTAGTCCCCTCATTCATAGCAGGTTATACATTTTTAAAAGCCCTGGCTGTCTTGTATTTGTCCCTTTATGCTTTTTAGTACTTTTTTCATACTCTGATGCAGGATATAGATATATAAATCCATTTTGGTATAAGTTGTATATTACTTTTCATAATTTTTTGTGTGTATTTGGATATATGTGTTTGTTTAAAAGTACATTAGGGGATGGCCTCCCATGTGTTTGATATATCTTCCAGACTCAAGTTTCCAGCACCTAGCCTATTAGAGGCTAGCATGGGGCATCACACTCAGCTTACCGCCATCCCGATAGGCCTTGGTGGATTAGTTTTGGACACATTGGGGGGAAATATTATAAAACACATACCATATAATCATAGGCATTCAATAATCCAATATCACCCTTAAGTATGATAAAAATTTGTTGAATTTGTAAAATTAGAATAATAACCTAGAAATATTGAATATTAACTAAAAATAGTGAGCAAATAAATGACGATGGAAGAAACCACGACATAATGGAGGAATAATATTTTCTTGATAGAAGGTGGAACCATTAATAAATGATAGAGATATCCATGTAAGGGTGACAAAAAACCATAGAGGAAGGCATTCTATGCACAAAATAGACAATGATGAGCCTCACTTATTTTTATAAAACATGAAACTAAAAAAATTAAATTAAAATCCTAAAAAGAAACATAATAGAGATTAATAGCGTAAATAAAGTTCAAGTTATATGGGGAGGATAGGGGATACTCTCCTATTCCACACAAATTAATTTAATAAAATAATATATCACACCATAAAAGGCTATAAATTGAATTTTTTAAAATACAGCTTGACCCAATACCCCCAAAACCCAAACCAGTCATTTCCTGACACACAAAACACATAAAACTAAGTAAAAATACATGAATCATAGAAAACATTAATAGGTTCTCTACATCAATAAAGGATATGAGTTTTTTAACCCCCACCTCAAATATTTATGTCCTTGAGATTCTCTCTCAAACATCACTAGGATTCAATAACAAATAATATCATCCACTAAGCCCGCATAATTGACTCTTACACCCATGTCTCATCCTAGATATGTCTGTTTTCTAACCACACATGCACTGAAGGAACTACAATATCATGTAAATCATTTTCACCATGATCAAATATATAAAATACTCAATCCTAAAAAAATGAATCAGTTTCTAGATCCATATCTCACTAATGACCCCACACGTAGGGTCTCTCTCATACCCACAAGCCACAACATCAATATACTTTACTTAGAGAACACCAATGATCCAAATGGAACCTTTATTACATTTAGTCACATGAATCATCCCTAAATAATGTAAAAAATATATTCACCATTTAATTAAGTGAAAAATGGTCAACACCCTAAAAAAAATGAAAAAATAGGTTCAATCCTTTAATTAAGCAATGAAATAGTGTTTCACCCCCTATACCACATCACAAATGCAGATTATATGAATGAATGTATGGATATGTCCTATACTAACCTGAGGAAGATGTCATCTATTTCTAGATCAACTTAAAATATTCCAATTTTTCTTATATGTGACTCATCCTGATCATCACTAATTCACCATCCTCTAACAAGTACAAATGAAAATAATAATCAGGCCAGGTGTTTCTCCAAATTACTACTAAATCCTTGAATGGATGATCTTAGTATGCCATCTAAGTAATGAAACATCCACTTGGAATATCCACCAGTGAACTAATGAAACTCAATGATAAAAATTTCTTATGTAATAAGAATCTTTTACAAATCTCACCAAAAGTCTTCTCATGTATCATTCAAGAACCACATGATCACAATGACTCGATGCACAAATCAATTTTCATTCCTTATACTAGTTACAATAGTGACAACATAACACCCAAACTAGCTCTACTTCTCAAAACCTCACCACCACACACACTACACCATTTATTATTTCAACCAACTCCTCTATGATTTCCCACTTCAGTTGAAATTCATGAAACCCCAATGTACCAATATAAAACATCACCAATTGATGCCACTGGTAAAAAATAATCCATTTCTCACCCAAAAATCTTTTTAGAACCCACAATATAACTCCAAACACTATTTATTACATAATAAAGTACCTCAATATTCATAAAAATAATTTTCCCTTGAGCATTGAAGTCTCATGGACCTAGTATCCTTACCAACCATCTTACAAATAATCTTACCTAATTAAGAAACTCGACCCATAACATATATCTAGCAGCTGTCAAATGGAGATCTCACTAAATTCACCCAAAATTTCATAATTAAGATCCTTTATATTGGTGAGTTACATTTTCCATATCAAAATTAGTTACTTATACCCCTGGAAAAATCACAAAAAAACCATCTCTGGGTTGGTTCTATCAAAATGTCACCTCTGACATTTAAAAAAAACAATTCAAAATGAGTGTAATGAGGACTAAATTTCCATGTCATACTCCAAATTATAAGACATTATTATAAAAAATCTATAAGTATGATCTTTTTTGATATCCATTATCTTCCAAAAATAAGAAATCATATTCCACACTTGTGTTACTAGAATAAGTTCACATATCAATCCATTATCCTGACATTATTAACACTGAGGTGTCCCATAAAACAACATTATAAACCTATCAATAAACCTCTAGTGTTTAATTAGTCCCAATATTACTATCTCAATGTACACATACATGCTCACCATAAAACTACTCAAATGTTCCATCCTACTATTAGAACTACCATGATCTTCTTGAAACTCATACACATGTCAGTGCCTTACTTTCTATAGTTAGCATACTCTCTAATTCTCAAAGTCATCACACTGTGTGACATGTTGTTCCACAAGACCCAATGGTCATCACACAACATATCACTTATCAAAAAAGGTCACAACAGATACTCCAAATTAGTTCACCATAGGTACGTCATTGAATATTTTAAAACCCCATGGTCATTCATCATCAATTACAAAGACCCCATATAACGGATCAATCATACCTCAGAGTATCCATTCTCTTTGATAGTCAAAACTAGGTAATATCCTAGAGAAAGTATTTCTATAGAAATCTTAAACTATAAAACCAAGGTTCTATATCTTCTTCCGCTTTTTTCCAAAAAAGCATCTCATACCCTTCCACCATCATTTCATAATAGACCATCCACCAATCCCATCAGAAACCATGACCTCACTTCACATATTATAGAAAAACATGGTGTCCTAGACCCCACCAGAACATATCAACACCTCATAAAGTCCTGAAACCAATGGATCTAGAGGGTATAAACACATACATCATAAATTAGTCTATCCCCACACTAGAAGTACAGAATTAAATAATCATGAATTTTCATCCATTATCATGACCTGACCTCATGTGTCACATAACATTCCCATATTAAGTTCTTCACCTCAGATAATTCTTAAAAAACACCCATCTACATGCCTCACATGTCATTCAAAGTAATTCAAAATAATTAAAACCCCAATATTAGATTCGAAAGGCTAAGCTTAGGTGGTACCCACCCAAATACCATAGTTGAAAAAAACCTCTCACTTATTATATGGTAATGACGTAACTTTTTTAACATATAAAAAATGTGGTGAACATATAACATTGCCAAATAGTCACACCCAATAAGGATAAATCAAATTTTTACTCTACTACATAACCTAAATTGACTAAATTCAGTCACACACCATCAATCCTAAGATCTCATTCCTAATAACCGAGCTGACCATTCTAGTTGCATGTTAACTCATTTAGCCAAAAGAATATAATTTGGTTCTTTCTTGGAATAATCCCAGGAAGTCACACTCATGAAAATAACCACTATTCAATTACCATATACCCCACCATCTCTATAAAACCAGAAGAATCTAACCATGCAATGCCTATTCTAGATCTAACCATCTAGAATAATGCAACCAACATGGTTATGAATCTCATAGATCTCACCCTTTATAATACAATAAAACTTGTAATATCATGGTTGATCATCTAAACCCACAATGTATAAGGAACCAACATTAATATCCAAGTATTGTTTCCACTTACCAATAATAAATCTCAACATAAAAAATCTAATATGATTCTCATATATTAGGAATCCAATATCCTACTCAGACCTCTTTCTTAGATTACCCCATACATCACATCCATCTCCCAATATATCGACAAAGTGATCTACCACTAAGTCATAGTGCTTGAATCATAAATATCTTGATCCAAAACTGAACATCACAAGGAAACTCAAAGATTAATTAACCCTCTATTGGGTTCTTATACAAACATATATACCAAGAATCCATACCAAATAAAACTTCCCACTCTAGGGTTATTTGTAACTCATCTTCTAACACATCATTGGAAGAAAAGAAATATAAAAAACACCTCATTCCTCTACTCAAGCCGGCTACCTAAGGGACTCTCATACAGATTTATTTCTAGTCTACTCTACTAAATATTTAGCTAGTTATAAGCTCTAAATGGTCACAAATAGTCACAAAATATCATTTTTTTCAAAGAAAACATTCAAACTAAAGTCATGATATGCACATAATCCCTCTATCTTATACACCCCAAATCATAAGGGTCTCACAATTTTTTCTCCCTATCTAGACCCATCTACCCATTCTTAAGATCAGTTCATGTATAACTATAATTTATATTAGTTCTAATTGATAAATAATGTTCCCTCTTTCTAAGCTTATGGAAGGAGATAACCAACACAACACCCTACTAATCCCTATATCTCATATCACAAGACATCATAACTATGACTCTCTTAATATCCGCCAACTAACCATACAATAGGCCAATATCATATATATATATATATAAGTTCTATATCATATATCTAGGATCTATTTCATCACACTTCACCATTTTGTATTAACCAAAATTCTTATAATCAAGGATTAGTTAAATGAAATTTAAATTTAAATTTTTAAAGGAAAACACTTTATCAATTATAATATTTATTTTATTTAAATGAATACATATAATAAAAAATATAAGTAATAATATAATATACTTTTAAACACTATTTTAGATACAACCTTTCAAAATTGAGTCTTAGTTAAATGAAATTATAATTAAATTTTATAGAAGAAAATGATTTGTAAGTTATACTTCCCATTTTATCAGGCTAATGCCTCATAATATTCACGAAAAAATGACCACATAACAATTATTTATTATTTTATAAAATTGGTTATGTATGATTTCACCACACTCTTATACATGGTAATACTATATAAATAGCTTCAAACACTTTAAATAACTGATCCATATCCCAATTTGGGTAACCAACCATTGGAAATCACACAAATTAAAATTTAACCCTATCTTCCTATTATTATGCATGTATATATGCACTCTTTTCATTCCATTAACAAGAAAAAATCCATTAAATCAATAAAATTATAATCATATGTATCCCTGAAGGTCAAAAAGGTTAATAATAAAAGTGAAAAGTATGAAAAATAATCCCATACTTGGAAATGTGGAATTCCCTCATATGTTGGGTGGACAGTCACATGAACACGATTTATACCATTTTATAACATATCCCAAAATCTTGACTATATAAACCAAATATTTTGATAAAAGATAAAGGTATATAATACCACTTTTTGACATTATACTACCTAGGACCACTGATCGGTGCTCAAACCAGTACTCCGTACTATACCCTTGGTGAACCTACCCCTATCCCAGTGGCTTATAAATAGAAACCTGACTCAAATGTGGTAAGGTGGGGTGTCCATACCCACATATCAGAGTGAAAAAATTGAAGTAATAAATCTATCAAATAAAACATGTAGATAAAGAAGGAGTAATAGAAATAAAATAAGGTAATGATAAATAACCAAAATGAAAGATATATAAAAATAAACTATATAATATATGTCTTGAAATCATACATCCCCAATTGAACCTATAAATTAAAACCCAAAATAAAAAAAAGATAAAAATTGAAAACTCCACTAAAAGCGGTACGGGGTCCTAGCCCGATCTCAAACTCTTATGATCCATCATAGAGGCCCAAACATACAACACTCATAGGGTGATAACCCATATCATATCATGAAAAATTATATCTTCTTAGGTACCTAATAGTGGAATGGTAAGGTTGTGAGTATGGAACAATAGTACACCACCAACTACATCTAGAAGCATATCCAATCTGAAAAATAAAGTACATGATGATGTAAAAAATAAATAAAGGAATAACATAAATAAATAAACTATCATCAATCCCCAAGTTCCATGATTCCACCTAAGATAAAGAATAAACACTTCATACTAAGATAGAGTTATTTTTCTATAATATCCCAGAGAGATACAAAAAGTGAATGTTTCCCCAAGGCACTGTAGACCATGAATTATAACATGTCTGAGGGGGGATACCCTAAGGTACTCTAAACTAGGAATCTTTTTATATTCCCATAGGGGACTACCCCACATCAATCCTAACCATGTTGAAAAATTATAATTCATATGTGATCTCCATAAGTCTTACCAGAATCTTTTTTATAATAAAAACCCATGGGGGATTTTCTTAGAATTTCACAAACCATGTTATATAATTTGAACTTGTGTGGGATTTCCGCACAACATCCCAAACCATGTTACATAATCTGAACCCATGGGGTGGGGGTTACCCCTGACATCCCAAGTAATGTTTGATACTTATCTCCCATGGGAGATTTTACCATGGAATCCCAAAACATGTTTAATAATATAAAATTACATAATCAACTAAATTAACAATTATTTAATTTATTTTATAATATATTTCACATAACAAGAACTTAACACAGGACCTGGATCACATCATAATCATCCCAACCACTTAAATGACCAAATTCTTAAGTCTGGATACCCCTAGGGTTTTCCCTTTATATACCCATTTAGTTTTCCTATGTAAATCACACGTAATGTGGTGGATACAGTCTTATTCAAAACCCATGGTCCTATCATAAGTTTCAGATGCACTTATTGTCACCGATTTAATTTTATAACTCACTTACTAAGGTAAAACAAAACCTATTGAAGGATAAATTCATGGTATAAACTAACCCATGAAATATTCATGGACCATGGGGAGGTTCCATTTCATTATTTAGGGGCAATAAAATGTATTTATACTTCTATTCCAAACAATAGTATGTCGAGGTGAGCGCACATCATACACATAATGGAAAAAGATGAGACTTCGAGGGAAAATGTTATAAACACCAACCTTATACTCAAAGATACACACTCATCCAATATATACCTTTGATATAAGATAATGAGTAGAATTTATCAAATTATATTAAAACCATGTAAATAGTGAATATTTCGTAAAAATGGGAAAAATCACATGACAATAGATGAAACCAAGAAAAGATGAAGGTGACAGAGTTTCTTTACTATTATATTACCAATGCAATTAATGATAGAAAAAAATGATGAATAAGGTAGATATTTACGAAGGGGGAAGAAAAACCATGTAAGAGGGAATCTAATGAGTATACTAGAAAAAGAGAATCCTATCATATTTTTATAAAATCCCCTAACAAAAAATAATTAAATTAAATCCATAAAAAAGTCACACATGAGGCTTTCATGGCCTAAATTATTCAATCTATGAATGAGTTGAGGTAGCGGATCCTCCCCTATTATATGAAAATTCATAGTGTGGCATAATATGTCATTCCATTATCGGATAAAACCTATGGTGCTTAATTTTCATGTGAGGACAATCTTCCCAAAATATAATCAAGGACACCACTAACCCCTTACACATTTATAACTAAGTAAAAAAACATGTGTCCTGATAATAATTAATATGATCCACACCTCTATAATGGTTCAATGTTTTATAATTTTCAACTATCTTATGGTTTTAATTGGTGTTATTCTTTAATAAAGAAATGAATCTCCATGCTTATGTGTATTCTATAAACTTCTTTTTCATGATTATAATAAACTCTCTTAGATCGTGATTAATTTTTTATGATTTTTTACTCTTATGTATCATTCCATTATTATGAAAATTATATATTCCATGACACATGATTTTTTTCTTAGAATTGTTGGGTATGTTTTTGGAAGTTATGATCATGTTATCAGACCCTTATTTTTTTATCATATACTCACTTATGATAATTTTTTGATATCTCCCACATATACCCTTACTGAGCACCTGATCTCACAATTTTTTTGTTTCTATTTCCGTAGGTTATAGAAGAATGTAAGAAAAACTATATGTGTCACACCCCGAGCTTCCACGGTACGCTTCCCTTTGAATAATACAGTAGCCTGTGTTGTACGCAACTTCGAGTTCTAACACACACCACGACCAATCAAAGTAGTCGTTATGAATAGTAATACCCACTTTTTGAAATTTTATAAATTTTATATCTCAAAATGGACTTCATTTTTGGATTCAGAATATCGAAATTAGCCTAGGGTGAAATTTTGGTACTTTTCGGATAAATTTCATATTTTGATGAATAGTGAAAATTAATAAATTTTAATTAAAAACAACATTTTTAATCGAAATAATTAATAGTGATAAATTATGAATTTGAGTGGTTTTAAATTATATTTAGAATATATTTTTACCATTTAATTCAATGTTGGTCATTGTACATAATTTCACAATTAAACCGGACATAAACAAGTGTCAATCTTTTGATAGTTATTATTTTTTAAAAACACGCTATTTGTTTTGACGACGGGAATTAATTTTTAAATTAATTAATGAAACAGATAAGTTTTGAATTTGGTAAAACAGACATCATTTTTGAATTCATAATATCATATATAGCTTAGGCCTAATTTTTTGGTATTTTTCTGGAAACTTTCATTTTTTGATGAACAGTGAAACCACTAAGTGGTAGTTAAAAAAACTGATTTTTTCATAAAACTTAATTTTACCGCTTCTGTGAGTGTAATTTTGAAAATTCGAGAGACACAGTTAATATCAAGGAGTAAAATGTGGTTCAATGAGATGAAAATAATTTTTGGTGAATAGTAAATTTTTACTTTTATTTACCACGGTTAAAATTAAATATGGTAATTAAGGGTAAAAATGTTATTAAAATTACCCTAACACATGTCCTAATTTTATTGGGAAAATGTATCTCGACCAAAATCAACCTTATGAGTAAAATATTATCATTTAGGTCCACTTGTATTAGATTAGGAAATTTATTATTATTTAATTCAAAGAAGAGTTAAAAGACTTAAAATCAAAGTTTATTTACTAAAATTTTTTTAATATAGGGTTATACATAAGATAAATTAGATTGTAAATATTAATTAGAAAGCTAAAACGATTTCCTACATAATTATATTTTATTTATAAATTTTATACATTAAATAATTTAATTTATATTTAACACAATGATGATGCAGTAATTACCATAATAGTGAAAAATTAAAATAATTGATATTATAAATAACCAAATAAATATAATTTGAGACTTTTTATGAATTAAACTAATTTTATAGATTAATATTACATGTTAGGAATGATTTAATTAAAAATTTTCGAAGTAATCATTCTGTTATGATTTTCACAAAAAACAATTTTCTAAATAGTGTCAAAATTGACATTAAAGAGTTTTTAAAACAAATATTATATTATTAATTGATATTTAATTCCTAAAAATCTAAGGTTCGGCCAAGAGACTTATATCATGAAAGGTGTATCATTAATGGGCCACTTGGGGGTCGCTTGAATGTATATAGTAAGTTTATTAACCATATAATATAGAAATACAAAGAGACATTGTAAAAGTGAAACTAATTAACTAAGAGTTAATACTTAAAGATAAGGTTAATATAATAACCCAAACCTATCTAAATTATATTTTATGAGTGAATTGCGACCCATCCCCACCTTATTCTTTGAATAATACACTTTGGAGCCATTATAAACCGAATATGAATTTATTATAAATTAATACTTTAAATTTTTCCTAAAGAGCCCCTCCTCCCCCTTATAAAAGGACCCATATTCTAACCAATTCTTCACACCTTAAAAGCCTTTTGGTTCGGCCAAACCCAGAAAATATACTCTATCAACTTCCCTAAATTCAATATAGAGGCCTTAGTTTGATCATAAATAAAACCTAAGGAGCCCTTTTGATCAAATCAAAAGGAAGAACCCGAAGAAGAGGTAATGTTTTCACCACCCTCTTTCATGTTCCTTTCTTCTTCAACTTCTTCTTTCTTTATTATTTCTATTATAAAATAATAACTCAAGTATCTTATATATAATGTTATGTTATTATAAATATGGTACAACCATATTCATTA
This sequence comes from Viscum album, assembly GCA_963277665.1. Lineage (NCBI taxonomy): Eukaryota > Viridiplantae > Streptophyta > Magnoliopsida > Santalales > Viscaceae > Viscum > Viscum album. Next base: position 266,830,946 of record OY728142.1, on the reverse strand, counting down.
TTCTATCCATCCTTTGAATGACATGTCACCATACGTGCGTACGTACGGCTTACCGTCTCCACGTCGTGGTGTAATTGTTATTCAATACATTATTATTTGGATGGGTATAATAATGATGTGTATTTGATGTAAATAATAAATATAACATTATAAGGATTCTGTATATATGATATACCATCCAATTATATATTATTTTTATATCCAAAGACTGATATTTTCGCTCGTGCATACATACGTATTACCGTCTCCACGACGTGATGAGATTCATTTCCAAGTTCACCATTCATCGATGATTATAAAAATATATTTTATTAATAAGTATGTAATATATGACATAATAATTCTACTGGAGATATATATATTTATATATATAAGGATTTATGTACTTACATATATCTTATTCACTTACATCTGTTCAATACTATATGAAAACAGAAACAACGTTTATGCGTACGTACGAACTACCGTCTCCATAAACGGTGCTTTCCATTTCATATATATGTCGATTATACATATTTATATTCTAAATATATATGATATATATATATATATATATATATCATGTTTTATATTCTAGATGTATTTAAATCATGATCTAAGTGATACAACTAAGAGTAACAAGTTAAAATACATACGATAAAGAAAGCGATTATTACCCGAAATGTTAATTTAACATGGAAATTATTATTAAATGGGTAATATGAAGTCATAAATGAATCATGTACGATATCATAAATATTAATATGGTTCTGTTATAATTTAATGACATACTATGATCTTCGTTCATGAGGTTAAACATACCCTTGACTAAAGGAAAGTGCAAGGTAAGGGGTTTTCATCTCCCTCTTTATTCCTGTGAGATTCATGCCATATTGCCACTATTCCCTTTTGTGTGGTTTATGTACTTCCCATAATTGTATTCTTTGATTAATACACTTTAATTTATGTGTATGTACATATTCATTGTATGATACCTCTTTCATGGGTTGTATGTTTCGTAAGTTACCAAATTGGTAAGGGTTAGTTCCTCAATCTCATCATTATCCGAGATTGTTTATGTGTAAGTATTTACTGGGACATTTTTATCATCCATGTCCATTTTTCATAATAATGATTTCAAAATGAAGATTTTAAGGATTTTGAAAGGTACTCTTTATCAAGATCAGAATTTCAAATGTTTTAAATATTTATCTTTCTAAATCTTTTTAATTAATGTCAATGTTTTCAAAATGATTTTAAGGATTTATTTATATGGACATCAATGTTTTGAAATGATAATTATTTTCAAAAGTTTCAAAGTGGTATGGGGAACGTTGATTCAAAAATATCTTTTAAAATTACTTCCTTTATAAATGTGTGACTTTTAAATGATTTTACAAATGGAATATTTCTCTCAAAAAGTTTTACTCATCATTTTCATCTATGTCAACATCCTTTGATGGATTTTAAGCTCATTTGAAGTTGATTTGTTATAAAAAACTTCCATTGAAAGGTTTTTGATATGTTTGACTGTGGATGTGTTATTTTAATACCATTCATGGTTTATAGAGAATGTATTGACATTTCATATGCTAGTTTTAATATGAATGTTTATGCTATGTTTAAACCTATTCATATGAGGAATGCATTGGACTTAATAAGTGACGGGTGGAGCCTGCTATAGCTCCTCGATGCATCGGTAGGTCTCATGAGACAAACTAGCGTCTTGGCACGAGGCCTTGACAAAATATTATTTTTAGTCTTGGCACGAGGCCTTGGTTACGTGGTTATGATAGTCTGGCATTATGCATTCCATCATTATGAAAGTGGTTAGTGATATTGCATGTGATTATTCGATTAGTAGAATATCCATATGAATGAGTAAATGGAATTATTTCATTTTATTTCTGCCATATTATGCTGAAGTTCAAGTTTAAAAGGCTTTTGTTTTAGTTTTATACATTGCCTTAAATGTTTATGTTTATTTATGAAAGTTTCCGCTATATTTCCTAACCTTACTGAGCATTTGAGATCATCCCTTTCTATGTTTTATTTTTCCAAGGATTCCAAGAAGTGTATTATGATTGATATGCAGGGTTAAGACAAGGGAATAATGGCGTTCATAAAGATTATTCATGTTGTTTTATACGTCTTATAGTGAAAATGTAACATTCATGTATGTAATCTATTTTTCCAAGACTGCTAAACTAATCGGTCCTTCGGGACTTGATTCCTTGTAATCATGCCAATGTTATGTAATATTGCACCGACTCTAGGTAACTGGGGTTGGGGCGTTATAGTTGGTATCAGAGGAAGTTTAGCAATAACCTTGAAAACTAGATTTAGATAAACTCTGATTAGAGCACATATCCCTTAGATAGACATTGAGGATTTGTATAGAAGAACTTCATAGAATTTTGGTATTGTAGAGATTTTGTGATTTTTCCGAGCAATACATCCCTGTCTAGATACGAGCAGGTAGAGGCGGCTCTGGCACAGATGTACCTAGGGGTAAAACCTGAAAACACCACTTTGAGCTAGACTAGAACGAGAACTGGTGCATGACAACGTGCCTTGCTGCACTCTTGGTTACGACACTCCCGGGGGATATGCTTAGGATAATTCCCATTTTCTTTACAAACCATTATGAAGGGCTCATGAGTATATACTTACTCAAAGAAAACATTTTTTATGATTATGGATTATATCCATAAACTATTCAATTTGCGTTAGGTATTTTACAAGTTTGTAATTATTCATTTCAATTGATAAACTGACCTAGTTTATGCTATTGTATAGAAATGGCACCCATTAGAAGGAATTTGAACTCCAGTAATACGTATGATCCAAAGAGTAAGAAGGATCATATCTTTCATGGTCCTGAGCCAGAATTTAGAAGGGAAATAGTCTCCCACGTATTATCATCATATGAAGAAATAATATCATGTGTTGATAAGATAATTAAAGAATTCTCGAAGTCCTATGGATTTGAAGGGAATCCAGAGATGAAAAGGATGGTAGAGAGAAGGATAGATAAAGGGAAGAAGGTAAAGAAGGGTTTTCCCATATGTGATAACTGTGGAAAGAATCACCTTGGAAAATGCTTGAAGGGAATGGGAGTATGTTTTTAGTGTGGAGAAAAAGGACACCAAGTACGTGAATGCAAGTGTAAGAAAAAGGTTTCAAATGTACAATGCTTCATCTGTAAAGAGTTTGGACACTACACGAACCAATGTCCCAGTCATTAGACTATGCCGCAATTGATGCTATTAGATAATAATCAAGTTATAATACTACCACATATGAAGAGTAATGACTAGTGTTCTTATGTTGTTATTTTATAATTATTTAATTTAAGTGTTGTATCAATGATGTTCTGGAAATAAATAAGGATTGTACTACAGTACTATTTCATTGAGGATTTGAGATTTTATGGTACTAAGAAAAGTGACTCTACAGCGAGTTAATTTTTTTGGAAATTACATGGTTGAAGGAAAGATAATCCTTAATATGGTCCTAATATTGAGGTAGTGATTTTGGAATAAGAGATGGTTGATTTTGGTAATTTAGGACGTTGCGATGTTGTAAAAGAATATATGAGGAAGGCGTTCACATGTTATTACCTAGAAAAAAGGATCCTCATTATATTTAACTTCCTTGTAAATTTTGGACTTTGGGTTTTGATAGTAGTATTTTGGATAAGTCTAGAGGTTGGAATGGATTATGTTTGAAAGGTTAATTTTTGGATTTTTATAAAAGGACAACACGCAGACCGTGTGACGACCCGTTGTGTCGGACAAAGCTGCGGGAATCGAACCCACAACCATAGTGCAATTGGGATTTATCACCTACCATTGTTCTACATGATGTGTCTGGATGGTATAATGTAGTTTCTTTACATAAAGGGTCTGATATGTGAATTATAAATTCATTACATTTGGAACCCAATACGATTAGGATAAATAGAGTATTTTTGAGTTGTATTATGTTTTGGGGTGAAAGATGAGTTTGTGGTAGAAATTTATTAATGGATAAAACTCTAATTATAAAGTAAGTATATCTCCTTATGATCTTAGCCTATCTCATAAATAAATTCCTTACCATTAAGAAAAGGAACTTAGAACAAAAATGTTGTCCTAGATGGTACCTTAGATCATCAATAATTTATGGCATTGGGATTGTTGGCCTTTTCATAGCCATGTTCTCTACCACTCTCCATCAGATAATTGAGGGTTAGATTTCTCTTCCATATCTGTATTTTCCTACATGGAACCCTAGTATGTGTTATTTTCGTTAATCTTCATACTTTCCACTCTTTATTTTAAATAGAGGCCTCATTAATTCATTTTTCGATGTTGGATTTCAACTAAGATATTTTGAAACGTCAAAAATGTGTTATCCTAATACCTTATGTTTTGTTGAACCGATGGTATTTTAAATCATCATAGATTGATGAATTTAAGGACCTCAATTTTAAACTTGTTTGTGATTGATGAACTCAATCACTACCTATAAATATTTATGATTTTCCTCCAATTATATGTCTCTAATTGCCACCAATTTCCTCCTAATCGAGATCATAATTTTTTGGTGACCCTTTCATTTCTCTTTTCATTTTATTAATACTAAATTTTATTAACCAAATTTCCGATGTGGGTTTTACCACAAAGATATTTTCTATTTTCAACCCATATTTTCAAAGAACAATATCAAATTGCGGGGATGCAATTTATTGAAGGAGGGGAGAATGTAAACCCCGAGCTTCCACGGTATGCTTCTCTTTGAATAATACAGTAGCGTGTGTTGTACGCAACTTCGAGTTCTAACACACACCACGACCAATCAAAGTAGTCGTTATGAATAGTAATACCCACTTTTTGACATTTTATAAATTTTATATCCCAAAATGGAATTCATTTTTGGATTCATAATATCAAAATTATCCTAGGGTGAAATTTTTTTACTTTTCAGATAACTTTCATATTTTGATGAATAGTGAAAAATTACTAAATTTTAATTAAAAATAAATTTATTAATCGAAATAATTAATAGTGATAAATTTTGAATTTGAGTGGTTTTAAAGTATATTTAGTATATATTTTTACCATTTAATTAAATGTTGGTCATTGTACATAATTTCACAATTAAACCGGACATAAACAAGTGTCAATATTTTGATATTTATTATCTCTTAAAAACATGCTATTTGTTTTGACGACGGGAATTAATTTTTAAATTAATTAAAGCAAAAGATATGTTTTGAATTTGGTAAAATAGAAATCATTTTTGAATTCATAATATCCAATATAGCTTAGGCCTAATTTTTGGTATTTTTCTTGAAACTTTCATTTTTTGATGAATAGTGAAACCACTAAGTGGTAGTTAAAAAAACTGAATTTTTCATAAAACATAAATTTACCACTTCTATGAGAATAATTTCAAAAATCCGAGAGACACAGTTAATATCAAGGAGTAAAATGTGGTTCAATGAGATGAAAATAATTTTTGGTGAATAGTAACTTTTACTTTTATTTACCACGGTTAAAAGTAAATAGGATAATTAAGGGTAAAAATGATATTAATATTACCCTAACACATGTCCTAATTTTATTGCACAAGTGTATCTCAACCAAAAACAACCTTAGGAGTAAAATATTATCATTTAGGTCCACTTGTATTAGATTGGGACATTTATTATTATTTAATTCAAAGAAGAGTTAAAAGAGTTAAAATCAATGTTTATTTACTAAAACATTTTTAATATAATGTTATACATAAGATAAATTAGATTTTAAATATTCATTAGAAATATAAAACGATTTCCTACATAATTATATTTTATTTATAATTTTTCGACATTAAATAATTTAATTTATTTATGACACAATGATGATGCAGTAATTACCATAATAGTGAAAAATTAAAATAATTGATATTATAAATACCCAAGTAAATATAATTTGAGACTTTTTATGAATTAAACTAATTTTCTAGATTAATATTACATGTTAGGAATGATTTAATTAACTTTTTTTTGAAGTAATCATTCGGTTATGATTTTCACAAAAATCAATTTTCCAAATAGTGTCAAAATTTACATTAAAGAGTTTTTAAAACGAATATTATATTATTAATTGATATTCAATTCCTAAAAATCTACTGTTTGGCCAAAAGACTTATATCATGAAAGTTGTATCATTAATGGACCACTTGGGGGTCTCTTTAATGTATATACGAAGTTTATTAACCATATAATATAAAAACACAAAGAGACATTGTAAAAGTGAAACTAATTAACTAAGAGTTAATACTTAAAGATAAGGTTAATATAATAACACAAACCTGTCTAAATTCAATTGGTTGAGTGTATTTCGACCCATCCCCACATTAGTCTTTGAATAATACACTTTAGAGTCATTAGAAACCGAATATGAATTTATTATAAATTAATACTTTAAGTTTTTTCTTAAAGAGCCCCTCCCCCCTTATAAAAGGACCCAACTTCTAACCAATTATTCACACCTTCAAAGCCTTTTGGTTCGGCCAAACCCTGAAAAAATAATCTCCCAACTTCCCTCAATTCAATATAAAGGCCTTAGTTTGATTATAAAGACAACCTAAGGAGCCCTTTTGATCAAATCAAAAAGAAAAACCCGAAGAAGAGGTAATGTTTTCACCACCCTCTTTCAAGTTCCTTTCTTCTTCAACTTCTTATTTATTTGTTATTTCTATTATAAAATAATAACTCCAGTATCTACGATATACTGTGATGTTATTATAAATATGGTACAACCATATTCAGTATTCTTTCCATCCTTTGAGTGACATGTCACCATACGTGCGTACGTACAGCTAACCGTCTCCACGTCATGGTGTAATTGTTATTCAATATATTATTATTTGGATGGGTATAATAATGATGTGTATTTTATGTAAATAAAAAATATAACATTATAAGGATTCTGTATATATGATATACCATCCAATTACATATTATTTTAATATTCAAAGAATGATATTTTCACTCATGCGTACGTACGGATTACCGTCTCCACGACGTGATGAGATTCATTTCAAAGTTCACCATTCATCGATGATTATAAAAATACATATTACTAATAAGAATGTAATATATGAAATAATAATTCTACTGGAGATATATATATTTATATATATTAGGATTTATGTACTTAGATATATCTTATTCACTTACATCCGTTCAATACTATATGAAAACAGAAACAATGTTTGTGCGTACGTACAAACTACCGTCTCCATAAACGATGTTTTCCATTTCATATATATGTTGATTATACATATTTATATTCTAAATATATACGATATATATATATATATATCATGTTTTATATTCTGGAATTATTTAATTCATGATCTAAGTGACACAACCAAGAGTAACAAGTTAAAATACGTACGATAAAGAAAGCAATTATTACCTGAAATGTTAATTTAACATGGAAATTGTTATTAAATGGGTAATATAAAGTCATAAATGAATAATGTATGATATCATAAATATTAATATGGTTCTGGTATAATTTAATGACATACTACGATCTTTCTACATGAGGTTAAACGTACCCTCGACTAAAGGAAAGTGCAAGGTAAGGGGTTTTCATCTCACTCCTTATTCTCGTGAGATTCATGCCATATTGCCACTATTACCTTTTGTGTGGTGTATGTACTGACCATAATTTTATTCTTTGTGTAATACACTTTAATTTATGTGTATTTTCATATTCATTGTATGATACCACTTTCATGGGTTGTATGTTTTGTAAGTTACCAAATTGGTAAGGGTTAGTTCCTCAATCTTATCATTATCCAAGATTGTTTATGTGTAAGTATTTACTGGGACATTTTTATCGTCCATGTCCATTTTTCATAAAAATGATTTCAAAATGATGATTTTAAGGATTTTTAAAGGTACTATTTATCAAGATCAGAATTTCAAATGTTTTAAATATTTATCTTTCTAAATCTTTTTAATTAATGTCCATGTTTTCAAAATTATTTTAAGGATTTATTTATATGGACAAGAATGTTTTTAAATGATAATTCTTTTCAAAAGTTTCAAAGTGGTATGGGACACTTTTATTCAAAAATACCTTTTAAAATTACTTCCTTTATAAATGTGTGACTTTAAAATGATTTTAAAAAAGGAATATTTCTCTCAAAAAGTTTTACTCATCATTTTCATCTATGTCAACATCTTTTGATGGATTTAAAGCTCATTTGAAGTTGATTTCTTATAAAAAACTTCCATTGAAAGGTTTGTGATATTTTTGACTGTGGATGTGTTATTTTTATACCATTCATGGTTTATGGAGAAAGTATTGACATTTCGTATGCTAGTTTTAATACGAATGTTTATGTTATGTTTAAAGCTATTCATATGAGGAATGCATTGGACTTAATAAGTAACGGGTGGAGCCCGCTATAGCTCCTCGATGCATCGGTAGGTATCATGAGACAAACTAGTGTCTTTTCATTAGGCCTTGACAAAATCTTATTTTTAGTCTTGGCACGAGGCCTTGGCTATGTGGTTATGATAGTTTGTCATTATGCATTCCATCACTATGAAAGTGGTTAGTGATATTGCATGTGATTATTCGATTAGTAGAATATACATTTGATTGAGTAAATGTCATTATTTCATTTTATTTATTCCATATTATGCTAAAGTTCAAGTTTGAAAGGATTTTGTTATTGTTTTATACATTTCTTTAAATGTTTATGTTTATTTATGAAAGTTTCCGCTATATTTCCTACCCTTACTGAGCATTTGAGCTCATCCCTTTCTATGTTTTATTTTTCCCAGGATTCAAATAAGTGTATTATGATTGATATGTAGGGTTAAGCCAAGGGAATAATGGAGTTCATAAAGATTATTTATGTTGTTTTGTACGTCTTATAGTGCAAATGTAACATTCATGTATGTAATCTATTTTTCCAAGACTGCTAAACTAATCGGTCCTTCGAGACTTGATTCATTGTAATCATGCCAATGTTATGTAATATTGCACCGACTCTGGGTAACTGGGGTTGGGGTGTTACAATATGTCTAATAGGGGTGGTATTTTTAAATAACTTATTGGAGATTTTAAAAGTTTTCTTAAATAATAATATTATGTATCTAGTCTCCAAATACACTTAATCTATAAGGTTTTAAGGTGTGTATTATTGATATATATAATTAATAACCGTATAAAATGATGCTATATTCATGTATTTTATTCTTGGTTCACCTCAAAAATACTATTTTCCTACCCAACATATACAATTCTAATCATTTCCTAACACAAAAATATTTCTTGTTTCCCCCAATTGGTTAAATACCCAGTGGTGAATTAAGGTTTGAAAGATAAAAACAACCACCCCTTTGATATTGTTTTATCATTAAACAAAACACTCCTCTATCTTATTATTTCAATGATATTTAATTAGAAAATTCAAAGAATATTATATATATGAAAATTTTACATGGTCGACCCTAAAATTGGTTAGTCTAATTCGGAAACAAAGGAAACGTGACAATGTACACAAATCCACTATAACACACTTATGTAATAAAGTATGTAGTAGGATCATTGTTCCTCCTAATATACAACCATTCAAACATTTAAATATCACTACCCTATAATATACAGTGAATTGAAATCTCTTACATTGGATTATTTTATTGATCTAAATCTATTTCGAATTGGTTTACACATATGTGAGTGTTCCATGAAACTTTATTTTCACCAGAGAGACGAAATCCAATTTTTCCATGTAGATTTTTCTTTGAAAAAACTCTTTTATATTATGATTTCAAGTCCTTTTAAAATTACTTTAATCCATATAAAGACTATGTTGGTCCGAAACCTATGTTTGGAATTATAATTTTTTTCAATAAAAATTTCACACAATATGGCTAGAGAATTAGTAGACGATGATGTTATAACTAGAGTTTTTGTAATTCATGAGGACTTTGAATGAAAAAATGAGAATAGATCCTTAATAACTTTATATATCAAGGGAGATGTTTATAGTTTTAGAAGATGAACCTAAGATGATCTGAATATGGTTTACAAGTTTGTTATAGTATCAACAGAAAGCATCAATTGGGTGACATGATACATTAATTTAAAATGGAATTATTTCCCTATGTTTTCTAAATTTTTTAGGATTAAAATTCATGGAAAAGATGAATTTGTCACATAAAAAATCAACTGAAACGTGGTCACATAAGTGAGAAAAAGAAATGTGGCCGTATAAACCCCTATGGGTAATGTGATGTTGGTGATATAATAAAATGTATCATGTGAGCATAAAAGGATCACATAATCATGTGAGATCAAAATGATATGATGGTTTTGATGAAAGAATTTTGTAAAAAAGGGTTACATAGATCATCTAATCATTAAAGAAACACCTGATCAAGTAAGGATTTAAGATATTGCATAAGTTCAAATGGATGATTAAATCACATAAGATTTAAACAAATCACAATAAGGTCTTGAGAATCACATGAACTGAAATATGTAGTAAATGATGGATTAAATATTTTGTAGGAGTATTCCAATTCTCATGTGTTTGAGGAGATATAAGATAAATGTTTTTATGATACCTTGATAGAGATAATTTTGATGCATGGTTCAATCACTATTTTTAATGTGAATAGAGTCTCATTACCCACACATAACTACCGAGTGTTTTAATCAAAGTCTACTTATGTGTTAAGGTGTAAGAATGGTCGGTCGAGAAAAAATTTTAACGTTAGGTTGGTTGTAAAACCCCTATAAATATCAACTGATAATACTTGAAAAAGAATATAGATCAATATATAGAGTTTAATATAGGTGGAATAATTCTCAAATGAAGTTGGGATCTTATGCACATGTAGAAGAGTTATGCGCTAGAGGTATCACATAAGGAGATATGTGCTCAGGAGTTCTACATATTGGTATTTTTCTAGGAGATATGTGCCAAAGATACAAGTCTAGTGATACATAAATAGGGGTCTCATGAATAGGGGTTATGTGCTAGGTGGTGTCATGCCTACTGTTTATACACAAGGGTTTCACGCATGAAGCCTTGTACTTGAAATTATGCAAGGAGATACACACCAGAAGGTGTCTTACACACGGTTTTACATGCTAAGGATTATACACTATGCGTATTGTGCTTGGAATTTTGTGCCCAAGTTTCCATGATCCTATTTATGCAATAGTGGTTATGTGACATAGTTTTTAAGGAACAATTAAAAGTAAAGATAAATTGTTTAAGGCACTTATATATGAGAAAGAAAAATTGAATTTAAAAATTTAATGAATAAAGGATCTGGAAAACATCTGTTCAAGAGGAATAAGGACAATCAAAAATAATAATCGGAGCAACACATCTAGTGATTGATGTATATGAAATAATGATTATAATTTAATTGAGGAATTACCCTTATCAGGAGAGGAAGTGTGACTGAAATTATTTTATAGAAGAAAAATTCTTATCTCTTATTGGGGAGTTAATCTAATCTAGAATATAATGATAAGGGTACAATAGAGATAAAGGAAAAATAACATCAAATCAGGAGTTATGATGCAAGTAGAGTCTCATTATAAATAGATAGGTCATCATGATCTTTATCTAGTAAAGATACATACATCTCTACAAACTATGAAATATCCTCCATGAATAAAATGTGTAAAATTGAAGAAGAGGATGTGTTACTTGGGTGACGAGTTCCTAAACCCTAATCATAGTAAATGCAGTGTCCCAGGCAAGAAGTGAAAATGACTGAAAAATTATATCCATATAACTAGTTAATATAAGTATATTTTTGAACATCGATACATAACTGGTGTGTTCTCATTACATATAGCCTTTTTTTCAATCAATGTAAAATATATGTGTTCTACACAAGATTTAATTTAAAGATATATATTTTGTTGGTCTTAGTATAAGTTCTTGAAATAGTAATATATTGAAAACATTTCCCATAGAAATAAGGAAGAGATCCTAAAATAGAGTTAAAAATATTAATAAAATTTTAATTTGACCATCACAATGATTCACCCCCTATCAAGATGTCTCTAGTTGCAAAAAGTGGTATTAAAGGATAAAGGTTTTGGAATTAGTGTTTAACCTCAAAAAAAGTTTTTGAATTTTTGTACGTTGATTCTATATTGAAGCCTCAATATTTTCTTTTTGAAAGAACTATTATGTATGGTAGAAATAAATGACCATGTTCCCATAGGACTATAGTAAATATGTTAGTATGTATATCTGAAGAGATTCTAACTTGAGGAATCATAGTGAGTGAATGAGTAATTTCTAAAAAACAATATTTTGAATAGATATTTGTATGATGATGTTTATAATAAAACTAATTATTGTGTTATTGATTATAAAATTTAGAATAATGTAGAAGATATTTGTGGAAACACTTTACAAAAAATAATGTTTTAATTTATACCTCAATATAAGTTCTCATTATATAAAAGTATGATATTAAGATGAACATGATTGGTAAAGGGGTACTTATGAAAATAGGAATATAGAAGAAATAGAACATGAAAAAAACTCATGGGAGTTCCTATACTGAAATCAAGGTGATTTATTATAATTATGCAATTTTATAGGATTCTAAACATGTTGTGTAATTTTCTTATAAATCATGAAATTAATATCTCTCCCAAGAGAGGAAATAACCATAAGTTTATGTTGACCTTAGGGTAGATTTTGCGGGTTCTATTGAAGTATTTTATATTAATAGAATAAAAAATTAAAATATTACTAGTTTGTTGAAGGAATATACTAAATATATGGATGTTCTTGAATAAAATATGATCTAAATTATGATATATTTAATTTATTGATCATTTTTTCCAGTGAACATGGATGTAGTAGTGGTAATCAACCACAAAACTGAAGAGAAAGTGAAGGTGATTGAAATTTTAAAGTATTTAGTTTAAAAATAAAATAAATTAATTTAGTTCCAAAAGGATGAAATTATTGAATGAAAAGAATTTAGTGATCCATTTAAAGATGATGAGTTAGAGAATAAAATTTTTCTATGTTTCATTAGTGAAGATGAACCACCCATGCATGATGGGAATTTTTATAAAGAAGTGGATATGATGTGTGGTAACCAGTAAGAGGTAAAGTGTGCTGAGGAAATGAATATATATAATCCTTACAAGATAAGTGGATCAATAAGAAATCAAATATAATGTGTAATATGAATTAATTTAATATCTGTTCTTAATGAACAAGATGACTAAAATAGTATAGATTACCATAAATTTTGACATAAAAATGATAAGTGTTAAAATTAAAGAACATAGTGACATTCTGGACTAAATTTCAAACAAGATGGTAATGAAAATGGCCATAAAAAAATAGTTTAAATTGAGTGTCATCCCTATCATGTCACTTTTTGGAAGGGATTAAAAAATATATAAATGAAGCTAGTTCCATATTAATGGATATGAAAACCTATATAAAGGGGAAATACCAGAACACTAGGGTGATTGAGGTAAAGTTTAATTTTTTTAATGGAAAGGAAATTATAGAGTTTCCCCTGAAAATAATAATATACACGTAGAGTATTAAGGGATCTAAATGTAAAATCAGTCATTTAGAGGATGAAAATCACTAAACCTTAGAATAAGTAGGAGTTATCTTGAAAATGTATAAGTAAAGACTCTCAGAAGAAAGTATCCATGAAATTATACTATTGTAGAAGATCAGGACACATCATGAGTATGTTTATATTATCCCAAGGGATCAATGTAAGAATAATAACACAATATGTACCAAAATCTCAATTAATATATTATGAAAAAAGTAATTTTTTAATGGTATATGTTTCACGAGTTCTTATCATGGGTATTTACAAAGATATTGCAGCTAGAATAAAACAGAGAAGGAAAATGAATCCACAAGGTGGTCATAAGCTCCTATAGAATTTAATAAGAGAGTATATACTAAAATGTGGCCATTAAAGATGGAAAATATACTTATAGTCTTGGATGAAAAAAATGGAGCTCAATTAAATATATACCATAAACCTACTAGGTTACACTCACAACATCCCTCTTGGAGAGAACATAAGAAAACCTTGATGAAAATAGGAGAAGATTATTCAGTTCCAATTAAGAAGGATTCCCACATAAATATAGGTTAAATATGGTTATACGAGGCTGATTTTGTTGTTATGGATGTAATAAGGGAGAGAAATGATGTAAACTTTGGTGCCTAAAAACCTACTCCACTGGGTAATAAGTGAAGGCATGATAAATATCCCTCTAGTAGAGGAGGATGTGTGAGTATAAAAAAGGTGGTGAATCAATGAATAAAACTTTTACTCATGGGTTTAATCCCACAACTATAAAGAAGATGACAATTTTGTAACCCACAACTAATAATATGATTTAGAATGTGTAAAAATACTAATTAATCATATATGGAAAACAACTAAAATTGTCTAGGAAGATGGAAGAGGCTTATAAAAATGAATGTTTGTTTCTTATAATTGAGAATAAACCAAGGAACATATAGAGAAGTTTTAAAGTCATCTGGAAATAATTTTTTGTAAACAGTTTCATTTAAGACATCAACACAATGATGGATTTGAGAAAGGATGGAAGAAAAAGGTTTGTCCATTACTATTGTCGCCAATCCTCTATTATAGGATTTTGGAGGTACCACCCTCCCTATTCATTTAACTATATTACAACTTTTTTGGAATTGATACAAGATTAAAGAGGAGATATGATCTATGGGGGTGTATTTGTGATTAAAGGGAACATGTGCATAAGATGAATAATGATACATGTGATAATAAGAACAACAATGCTTAAAATTAACATATGGCGTCAGACTCAAAAAGTAGTTTCAAATGACCACTTTAACCCTCAAATATGATTATAGAATTAAAATTTTGAGAAGAAGAAGTAAACACAGATGAAGATCTTGATTTGAAGTTAGATATGATACCAAGAAGTAGTTAGAAATGAAATTCGTTCTTAGTAAGTGGTCTCCCAATTTTGAATAGTAATTTAATATTTGGTTTTATCTCTGTAATTACAATAAATAATTTTTATCTATCAAAATATGGATATTTATATGTGGATTTTTTTCTTATCACTCTAGATAGTTTAGCCTCAATTTATAAAGGATTCATGTGAGGAATTTAAGATCATGCATACTAAGGGGTAAATGAAGTTATCTTTAACAAGTTGTGTCAGTTGGATTGTCATGTGGTTTGTATCACACACTTTTATTTAATTTATTATTTTCAAACTATTTGCGGTTAGTGTGATTGAGATCACATGATGATTTTACAAAATAAAGAACATTTTTTCACATTCATATATTTAAATAAGTGAGTGGCATGAATTGTTTTGGTATTTATTTTCCGAAAATCTATTTTCCTATAATGACATCCGACTTTTAGGCTTAGAATATTTTTCAATGACGTAATACAAAGTTTTAGTTTCCCTTGTGAAAAATATATCATTAATGCGAAACAATAAATGGAAAAAAATTATCCATGTTTGTTTGGTGGTAATAAGAGAAAAGTGTCAAGAAGAAATTGATAGATATTGGAGAAGGTAAAAATTGGAGTGCAATGTTTTAGATATAAATTTTTAAATGGATGATATATCTTGATGTTATTTAGAATTCATCATATGGTATCACATGAGTTGGTAATAAGTGCATGAAAATTTGGGAGAGCAATCTCTATGTATCTAGATTTTAGGAGTTGGAGGAGAATTGAATTCCCCCACATATATTACTAAAGATCATGAAAAAATTAAGAACAAGTATAATAACTTAGGGGGAATAGATATATAGATAAAGTATCCCATATGAAATTCAATAATAAATATGGTGTTAAAATAGAATTTAGATATATTTATTACTTAAGGGGGAGTGAGTGTGAAAGTAAAATATGGTCTTACATGGTTCGTTTCATTTTGATATCAAAGGGGGAGGAAATAATGAACTCATAAATTTGTATGTTTGGCATACTGGAATTATTTTATAAAGTATGGATTTATGATAGTATTTGAATCAAAATATAATGGGGGATGAGGTTGAAACCAAACCTAAATTTTGGTATTGGATTTTTTTCAATCACAATATCATATAATCTGACCAGAGTAATTGTAGATGATGATGTCATAACCAGACATTGCACATGCTATGATGATTTTTTTGGATAAATAAAAATATATCTTTTGTAACACCTTAATATTTTATATATATTTATTTTTAAATAAAATTTAATATTCAATAGATTTATTTATATGAAACATTCAATTTAAACAAACCATGCTATACTATTGGATTATTATCATACAATCTGATAGTTATCACTAAACCATGGGATTAGAGGATATTAATATTAAAAACTAAACTATACAAAATTATTTTTTTACACATTTATATATTGAATTAATTTATTATCAATTGATAAAATCATTTGAATATAAAGAGGTGATGTTTTTTTCCTGAAAACTAGTTTTTAATGAATGAAATGTTCTTTTATCAGAACAAATTAAATTAATCAATTTGAAGAATTTTTTTAATTTCACACACACATATATATATTATATTAAATAAAATATATTAACATTCCTATTTTCTTACTAGTAGTTAGGTAATAATAAATATAGTTTTATTTTTAAAAGATAATTTTTCAAAAAACAGTTTTTGTTGTGCTTTATGGGATTATATTAAAATTGTTTTATGAACCTTATAGAAATTTAATCTTGTAAAATGGATTCCATATTTAGAATTGTGAGGTGAAAATTGTCTATATATTTTCACTTAATTTTATTTCCATTTTTAATAGTAACCATGGTAAATATTTTTTACCTTATTAAGGGTAAAATGGGTAAAATAGAGATAAAACTATGAGATATGCCTTAGAAATATAAAAAACACAATAATTTATTTATTTTATAGGTATTTTAGACCTTAAAAATCTTCTAAGAATTTTTTTTCACTTTCTTTCCTATTTATGTTGATAATGAACTTAATATTATTTTAAGTAAAAAATAAATACATAATGTCACTCTATTTGTTTTAATATCTCTAATATTTTTTCTTGGGAATAAAAATAGGTTATGTTCATTTATAAATATTTATTTTAAATATGAATTTCTTTTTTATCATGTAATATTTTTTTAGGGATGAAATAATTACCTTATATTCTTAAAAAATTCAATATAGTACATGTTCAAGTAATAGAAAAATAAAATGAATAATTTTAGAAATAGTAAATGTAATAAAATATGAATGAATTTTTGTTTTAAATTAATTTTATTGATAAATATAACATTTTGGGGATGTGTTAAATGTATATATATTCTAAATCTATTTCTATCTTGTTTCCTTTAATGACAAACTATGTGAAAAGTCCTCAAGATGTATTTAATGGTACCTTATGTCAAATAATATACTATTAAATGCCTTTAAATTCATAAAAATACCATATTTGGCCATGTGGATGAGATATGGTCAAGAATATCAACCATTATCTTCTTATGGGTCACTTTTACTTTTAATGTAACTTTCATGGCCACTAACGATTAAAAAACCATAAATTCATAGTAATCGTCAAAACAGTTAACAGTGTGTTAAAACTATGAGATAAGGGATATAATAAGATCTAAACTTGTATAACAGTTATTTTATTAAAGGAATTATTTTCATACTCATCCTTGATTCTTAATAAATCAAATTTAGTCCACATTAACATGAAAATTAATTTATATTTATTTAATACTTTAGGTAACTATAAGGGTTCTCCTCCCCTCACTTATAAAAGGAAACTCCCTCTTATCCATTATTTATAAACCCCATGCCTTATATTTTCTAAAATAACTACCTATTACCATTCTAAAATTACATTAAATTTCCTAGGGGTTTCTATTTGATCATAACACTATCCTTTCAAATCTTAAGGTGTATGCCAAAGGAGGTTTCTCATTAAAGAGACATAACTCTTAAACGAGTACTTTCAAATTTATTTCTTCTTAAAAATTTTCTAAAAATATTTTATCCATCATAATATGATGAATAATGTATTATAAATATACTAATATTTTATTATTATTATTTAAAATCCATTTTCACCTCCTTTCTTTCAAATGGGTATGGAATGTATTGCTCGTGCGTATGTGTGGACTACTCCCATCATGTTGTGATATGATTAATTTCCCATCACCATATTTCATGGATGTTTATAATAATTTATTTAATAAATATATATTATATTGATTATTTTATAATTTTTATTTAATGATAAAATATTTCATATCTTTTTTTCCATAATTTCATTTGAAAATGAAAAAAAATGTTCAAGCGTACGTAGAGACTACCCTCACCTAGAACTTCATAATTCAATTATATATCACATCATTTAATGGATATTTATAAATATGTATATAAATATTATATAAAATAATTATATATTTATGAAACTTTTTATATGAAGTAACCATGATCAAATAACATGGACCAGAATTTCCAAACCAAAAATTCCATGAAAAATTAAACAATTAAGACCCATGAATGATGTTTTTGATAAAAAATTATTAATAACTATTTATTTAAGTATTATAAGGGGATAATATATAATATTATAAGTATGAATATTGTGATATTATGTAATTATAATAGATTTTAATTCATTATACTTGATTTTAGAGGGATTATAAACAAAGTTAAACATGAGGTATGGGTTTTACATTACAACCTCAATTTTAATGATATGGTTTATACATACATTTATATGGATGAAATTATATAACATTTATATGAAAAATGTTTTGAATTTTTTATCATTTGGATATTTATATTTATTAAATTTTTTATTTCATTTTTATCTCATTAATAAATCATGATATTGAGAGAACATTTTTAAGGAAATATGACTTTGTTTTACTATTCTATTGAGAATATTTTTTATTCCATTTGCATATTTTATTTAAAATGTTTTGAATAATTTTTTAATATTATATTATAATTTTTTAAAGTAATTTTTATCCATTCTTTAATTACTAGAGGAATGTTTTAAGAAAATATTCTTATCATTTTCTGAATGAGGTAGTTTTGAATTTTTACCAAATACGTGTAGGGAATATTTGTTTTAATATAATCAACATGAAAATAATTTCCCACAAACTTTACCAATAAATTATTTTATGTTTACTTCTCTAATTTAAATGTTCCTTTTTCAAATAATATTTTTCATTTATATTTTTTAATATTTTTTATTTAAAAGAAATGATTTGATATTGAAAATTGTATTTTACTGAAGAAATTTTCTGGCGATATTTAAAAATAAATTTTCACCCCTGATAAAATCCTTTGATATTACTTATATTTAACATGGGATATAGTTATGTGATAATATCCTTATTTTTTTCTTGATGGTATATCATTATAATTATTGAATATTGATGAAACCAATTTTTTCCCATATGATACATTATGAAAAATTGTTAACTTTTTTCTTGATCTTGTGGAATACATATAAATGGATTATAATAATGTAAAAAGTTGTTTTATTATAACCCCACAAATAATCAGGTGAATATTAATGTTTTATGAGCTCAAAGGGTATATAGGAGGTAATCTCAAGCCCAAAAGAGGGTAGACAAGAGGTTATCCATAGCCCAAAATTAGGTATACTGGTGGTTAGAACATCATTAATATGTAATGAATGTATTAGTGGGTAGAATTGAAATAATATTTCTATGATCATGATTATTAAACACTTTATGAAACTCTTTAATATCATTATATTATGACAATGTTATTATTTTATAGCATATTTTCTTTGTTTTATTTATGATTCATGTCTTATAAACTGCCAATATTTATCCCATGAACCATGATTTTGATCTATGAATTTCTGGGTATAGTTTTAAAATTTCAAGCACACATTATAATACATATATTCTCATTTTACGATTAAATGATCTTAGATATACCCCTTGTTTACCCTTATTGAGTATATGAGATCACCCATTTTTTATTTTCTTTTCCCTAAGATATGAAGAAAGGTTTTCAGTTTGATATATATTAGAAGGGATCTACTTTTGAACAAATTTGTGGGAGTTGAGGTAGTTATTTCATGTTAGAGTTTTTTATGTATCCAAGTTTACAAAGATATTAAAAATTTATAGTAATTTTTTATATTTTAATGATATATAGTGAATATTAATCTAATATGTTGTATATGTGAAATGTTATGGTTGACTCATCCTTGATATATCTTTATATAAAGAAACAAGTATATTGTTTTTGAAGATAAACTAAATATGTCCTAGAAGAGGGAAAAAAGTTTAAATCATTAATTGGGAAGCATGAAATGACACTAGATATGAAATCAGGTGAGACACTTATTCTTAAAAGGATCACATGATATTTTGAGATCTAAAGGATTCACTGGTTTTGATAGAGGTCTTTTGTAGTAAAAGATAATGAGAAGATTGTAATAATTAAATGAGAATATAATTGACTATGTTTTCAGGATATAACATATATTTTATTGAATCAAATGATCATATGAGCATTAATTGAACTCATAAATAGGCCCTTTTAATCACATGAGGTGAAATGGAATATAAATTAAAGGAGACATATGTGGTAGGAGTCTTCGATTCATGTGAGTTTGGTGAGTGAATAAAAATAATATTTTCATGTGTTTTTGATATAGAGACCTAAGATACATGGTTCACTCTCTATTGCTTTACATGAAGGGAGTATTGTGATCCATGGATAACTGGTGAGTCACAAAATTTAAGGCTAGAAATTTATTGAGGTGGTTGAATGGATGATCAATTGAAAATTTCCGTATTATGTTATAGGGATAACTCTATAAATAGGAACTAATAATAATTAATAAAGATGAATGATTAATATTTAGAGTATAATCTGTGTTGAATAATTCTCAAAGAAAGTTAATAGATCATATATTTGTAGAATAGTTATGAACCAAAAATCATCTGCAGAGAGATACATGCTCATGAGTTCTATATAGTGGACTTCTTTTTAGAGTTATGTGCTAGGGATATATGTGTATCATTACAAGAACCGGTGTGTTGTGAACTACTTTCTTTCACTACGTGGTCTAGAACTCAGAGTTTATACACCAGGTTTCTCGTGTAAGAAGTCTTGCACGTGAGCTTCTGAATGGAGATATGTTCCAACTGGTGTCTCATGAAAGGAGTTACACACCAAGGAATATGTTCTTGGGGTATTATGCTTAGATTTGTGAACCCATGGCTACATGATCTATTTTATGTTATTGTGGTTATGTGGCTTAGTTTTACCATAATAGTTCTCAATAAACCGATATTTATAAAAAATAGTTATACAAGAACAATTAGAATTGAAAATATAAATACAGTTAAAAGAGAATCAATATTGTATCCTTTATATAGGAAGAAATAGTGTTAAAAAGAACAATTATAATTACACATCCTACTATTCAATTTGATAAAAAATAAAGAGGATAATTTTAGGTAAGAAGTATCCCTATATAGAGGGGGAATTCTAATGAGATTGTGTTTTTGTAGATAAATACATGACAATCTCATTGAGTATTTAATCTCAGATGTAAAAGAATAAGAAGAGTGGATAAAGAAATTTGGGAATCAAAGCATAAAATTAGGTGTCACGATGTAAACAAAGTCTCATGCTAAACATAGAAAAAAAATCTTGAACCTAATCTGGTTAATAGACCTAAAAGTATATAAACTGTGGAAGTTCCTTCCCAAAAGAAGTGCATGGAAGTAAAGAAGAGGTAGTGAACCTTGGGGGAGGAGTGAACGAACCCTAAAATTTTTAAATTTAGTGCACCTAGCATATAGATACCATGAAAAAAACATTGTATCAATAGAATTAGTGATTATCAATGTATTTTGCTACATCTATAAATAATTCATCCAGACTCCTTGGACTTATCTCTTTATGAGAAACCATCTAAAATTGTTGTGTTCTCTATATTAATTAATTTTCAATATATTTGTGTTACTTTTGTTCATTGTTCTTATAAGGGTAACATGTTTAAAAATGTCATTACCAACAAGGTAACAAGATCCAAAAAGATAGGTAAATGGATTAAAGAAAAAGTTTAAATTTGATGGTTACCTCGATTCACCCTCTACCAAGTAATCTTTTGTTGTCACAAACTACTTGTGAACCATGAGGAATGAGTGGTTCATGAACCACTGTTGATTCATGGATTGATAACTCCTTTAAAATAACACCTCCCTGAAAAGAAAATGCTCCAAGAACTGATCCACCTTTGAAAAATCTTCAACATCACAAACTAACCCCCTTCACAAAATCAACTCTTTCAAAAATAGATTTTGAACATAGCTAAATTTAACCTACTACGATGATCTATAATGAACTTCTCAATGTGTAATGATTTTATTATGAGACATTTATATAGGAAAAAAACATGCAAAATTCATGAATTATAATTAATCATAACCCCTTCATGAATTGATTCCACCAAGTACATCACTCACTTTGTGGTTCACATAGCACAATCCTCCTTTTAGGCCACCTATGAATCAATTTATTTCAAAAATGATGAGATTACATTGTGAAATTCCATTGAAAACGCCTTTGAAAAAAACACTTTTAAATAATAAATGACTATCCATTTAAATGAAATTGTTTTTATGTTATCAATATTTATAATTAAGATGAATTCCTTTTACAAATTTCTCTTTCCCAAGAGTATCACATATGGTTTAGGATTTGAGGACCCATGTTTTCTTGGACTTTAAATTTGAGAAGAAATGGGATATTTCTTTCACTCAGATTCTTTTAAGGGTTAAAATGATCATTTAACCTGGCATATTATTTCATATAATTATTGTTACCACTCTAATGGTCCCAAAATAGGTGTTTTACCTAGCATAACAGTTTGGTGGAATTTACAGTCCTTTTATTTTTTGTTGAACAAAATAATATTTAATTAATTATATTTTAATTTATTCAGACACATTCATTTGGCTATATTTTTTGAATAGAGATTCAGATAAAAATTCTATCTTAGTCACTGATTTTAGAATGTGAATTTTTAATAGGTGTGGTATACACTCTAATTGGGCATCGAGGCCCATACCATTCCCCATTTTTTTAACTTTCTTCCTTTTTCTTTTATTCTTTTTATTTTCTCCTTTTCCCCTAGATTCTCATGTACACCCCATATGGACATCATTTTATGAAACTAATAAAGGATAGGGAGATGGAAAGATATAAAGAAGGAAATATGAAGGTATGTGATGCCACATATTAGGAGATCTAGATCATCGTGAGACAACCGCAAATCATGGAAATGGGTGAAGATTCAGTGGATTCCATCCTAAGCTCAGATATTTTTAAATTTTCCATAAATAAACATAGATTTACTATTTTCTAGTGTTATATGCCTATTATCATATATTAATACCCCTAGTTGGTCGATCAATAGATTTTGGGGAGAAATCTAGGTTTTGGACTTACTTGTGGTGTTTTCCTTTTGAAAATATCGATAACAAGGTTCTTAGTTCAGGAACACACACCATGTGTCCAATAATTTAAGAGGAAATAAATTTTTTAGAAGTACCCACCATTTATAGGGTACACACACCAAGTACTGGTACATGGGCATGTAGTTGAGTACATGGCTAGACAACCCATGTGAGGGCACATGGTCAAGTAGAGTACATGGCTGAACCTCATGTGGGTCACACAACATGTAGAAGAACACACATGGATAGGCAGTGTTGGGAACATGGGTTGATACCCCATATAAGGTACACACCATTTATGTATCTTACACACCATGTACATGGGATTTTATTTTCCATTCTTAGCTGAAGTATTTTCCTGGGTAAGACTTTGAGGGTACATGTTATGTACCATGGTATACACACCGTGTTCTCTGTTTCTAACCTTTTGAAGTTTTCTCATATCATCATTCCATAAAGTCAAAAATGGAATCATGATTAGTAAAGTTTCAGTATCACTTTGTGTATACCATGATAGTGAAACCCTTAAGGTGATTTGAGGAATTCTAGGAGTAATTTCTAGATTTTTGTACTAAACAGAGAGGTTCTTCCTCAGGTAATTGAATCTAGATATCTCAAGAGAGTGAGGTAGATTTGTTTAGTGTTTAGAACAACCTAGTGTGAGAACCTTGATCAGATATGGGATATGATCCATCTCTCTAGTCTGATGTTAGAAGAATTTTACTTTTATGAAAATTGTTTTTCTTATCTTTTGACCTAAAGGATCCTCTGTGGGATGCATCTACCATACTGCTATTTATCGGGGGTCCCCTCTGGGTTGCCTTCACTTAAATTCTAAACCAGAGAATCCCTTGTAGAATCCCTATACATTTTTACACCTTATGTGGATCCCATGTTGGATTAATCTACCAATGTATAACATTTTTAATGGTCCTGTATTGGAAACCTCTTCTTATGTGCTAACTAGTAGTATCCCAATCGGGATCCCTTCTAATACATGTAGACCTTGAGGATCCCTGGTAGGATGATTCTATTAAATCTTACTATTTTCAAGGATCTAGTAATATATTCCTCTGCTTACTTTTGATCCTCCATAGGATCTTATGTAGTATTTGTCCCTATTGTTATGACTTTGGGGACCTAGTGGGTGTCCAAATAATTAACCAACAATAAGCTATGTGGGTTTGGGTAGAGATGGTAGCAGGTGTCACCTTTGAACCTATTCCAAACTAGTATTCCTATGAGGCTATGGTAGTAGTGGTGGGTTTAGGAATTCAATCACTCTCACTATACTGTTTCTACATTCAAATGATTATTATTTATGAAACTATGATTACTAGAGGCTCTTCTTATTATTTTACCTATGAGCCTAACATGAATCAGTATGTGATTGGGTTACCCAGAGGTACTTACTAGGACCCATTTGTTGAGCCTACCTGATAGATTATGGGAATAAAAATATGAATACAGTAATTAAAATTTTTGTAGGATACTAAAAATGAATAATAATATGGAACTATTTATCAGGTTTTTTATGGATTCAGTATATTCAATAGAGTTGGACACTTTCGTAAATAGCCTTCGGTATTGGAACTAATAGGTCTATATTATACCATTTTTTCTTTAGATGTGCTCCATGGACTCAAGGAGGATGCCTTGGTTAGTAAGCCTGGGTATGAGCCCATGTAGGCCTATGTTATATTAATTTGGGAATGGATGTGCTCTATGGTCTCTAATAGGATTCCTTGATAAATAGATTTGGGTCCTGGCCTTCATAGTTATGATACTTGAAACACATAATGTAGGATATAGTTTATTCAATTCCTTATTTATAAGATTGCCTATCAGTATATTGAAACCTTCCTTATAGTGATTAGAGGTGAGTATGGGTTCTCTCAGGGATAGGAAGTGTATCCCACTATGGTGACATGGCTTACTTTGAGACATTACCAATGATAGAAAAAACCGGTTTTTTGATCGAGATCACAGACACATGGATCGACTTAATTATATGAGGTATAAGGGGTATGAAATCTAATAAATTCCCTTTTCATCTTACTCATGTTTATATATATTTATGTATATATATATATGGGAACACACACACACACACACACACACACACACATATATATATATATGATGGAACACTACCTAGTTGATCGGGATCACAGACGCATGGATCGACTATGGTTTCTATTTATTTATTTTATTTATCATTTCCATTTGTGTCTCTATTTGGCAATGCATATTTCATGATCATGAACTTATGAAAATAGATTTATAGTTTCCTTTTTAGGGTAGCCTACTGAGATTATATATCACCCCTGTACGTGATCCTCAATGTGTGTACAAACCTTATTTTTACTATATAGGTTGAGAGTATATTTTATGATGGATAGGGATGAGGCCAAGGGTTGCATGATCAAGCCAAGCTGCTCATGTGATTGGGCCGGAGAATCTTGGAGATGTCTTTAAGACTAGGTATTTGTTCTGGATCAATGTTTATAGTATATCCTTGTGATTTTATTTTAGTTTCTTTTATGCACTCTTTAATATATTTTTGACCACTGGGAGACTGGTGTCGTATGTATGACATAGATGTTCAGGGTTTTATAGTATTTTATTTATTATTTCATAATTCTTCATTTTTAGTTTATTTACTACTTCCACACTTTTTTTTCACTACTCTAGATGATATCTAGTTATTTCCACTAGTTTTTACTCTAATGTGAGGGAATAGTCTCCCCACTATCACACCATAGTGCAACACTACTAGTTGGTATCCTTTGGTGTATGGGGAGGCATGCTAGAGGCCTCAGGGAGAACCTGCTCAGGGCACCATTTTAGTGGAACCTGGGCCAGGACATTACGCACGAGCTCCCTTTGTGGCCACTGTATAATTTGAATAATTTTTTTGATTAGTTGAAAAACAACTTTAAGTTTCATCATATCTTCTATTCTTTCCATGTATTTTTCTATAAGGAACTCACCCCTTTTCCAACAAATCAACTATAAAATTTCATGCCCAAAAATATTTCACACTAATAAATTATTCCACTAACAAAACAAATGCTTTAGAAACAAAACTACATGAACTATAACAACTCGATTAAAAAAAACACATCCAATAAAAAATATTGATGCATCACAGACTATAATTTTTTACCAATAATATACCCTTATGTTTATTGAAAAAACTTCAAAACAACTTTAAAACTAGTGTTGACAAACAAACAACCATCTTCTAATTCAACACCCATTCATACTGGATGGCTCTACGAAGTGATAAAGGATTTACTCAACACATAATGTAAGACCACATGAGAGAAGATTTTCCTAAGAAATAAGAGAATCATGAATATTTCATCAACGAACCACATAATTATCAATACCACATGATGATCCTTTCTAGATAATAACTATTCCTGAAATCCAATACCAATTGTTGAATTTTGGTGATAATAAATACAAATATAATACAATGTGTGGCACATGAGATGATAACTTTATTCAACAAAACATCAAAAAATTATTTCATCATAAACTCCTTCCATGATTTAACTTCAATAAATGAACTACTTATACATCATCATATTTTCAAAACTCCCCCAATTTCTATACTCCCCTTATCAACTTTTCCCTCTTTAATTCTCAATAATTTCAAACCATTTTGAAAAAACCCAAATGAATATCCTTTTTATATATATCTTATTAAATAACAAAAATCATCTCATAGGGATAAACACACCATAGCTCTGGATGATGGGTTTTAACATCTACATTATTTAAGTGTGGGGAGTGTACAAGAGTTTAAGAGCTACTCGATTATGTTCAAATTATTCTTTAGGTAAGGTATTTGTTGGGATGTATATAACTTACAGTCGGGTTAACAAATACTCAAAATTCAAAAACCCATGATCCACTTTCTCCTAGATAAAATGATAATTGAATTAAATATTATTCATCTATGAGTGGTAAAAAATACTTATACTAAGATTAACCATAGTGAAAATATAATAATGGATTCTGATCAGATATTTTTCTTCAACTACCATATCTTCAAGATGATGATTCATCTATAATATTTTCATTCATGCTTTAGTGGCGTCAATGTATTTAGCTTCCACAGTGCTCAAAAAAATTAAATCCTATTTCTTACTTAGCACAGAAATACCCAATCATCCAAGACAAAATGAACCACGTGAAATTAATTTTCTATCATATTATAAACTGGACTAATCTATATCTTTATAACATAATAACTATTTATATGATTTTTTTATTACGAACAAAATCAAAATCCACTTTTCCTTTTATATGAAAAGTATTATTTTCAATGTAAGTATCTGTCTTTCTTTGCGATTAATTCGATATCATGGCCCCTATAATATTGAAAAAATTTCATTACATGTCTTAATGTGTAACATCCCGGTTCCAGAAGCCACCGAGTGGTGCCCCATACCCGGTTGGTCACAGGGACTCAAACACATTTCCCCAAAAGCCAGAGGCTTCTGACTAGCAACGAGGGCCTTGGGTGTGATAGTGAGGAAACTATTCCTTCATTGGCAGAGTACACAGCAGAAGAAAAACAAATCGACAACAGTAGAAACCATAACCATCCATAAAAGAGTAAAAGATGACAACAGAAGACTAACAAATAAAAAACTGGAGCAGAAATATATGTAAATGATGAATGATACATATATGACTAAGAAAACAGCCAAACAAGTCACAATTCTGAATACATTACTAAGCCAAAGTACAAAATAAAAATAGATGAGAAACTCCTCACCATCACAAACCTTGGCTTGGTCCCATGCTATCTAGCTCCAGTGCAATCAAGAACTTGAAGTAGAAGGGAGCTTTCCATTATCTATACCTACAAAAATATAATCTGTTTGGGCCCAAAAGAATGACCCAAACAGGGTGTGAGACAAAGTCCCAAAAGGCAACCACCCAAAGATCTATGCCTAACAGTCACTGAATATATGGAAGCTAAGGTATAGTAAGCAGTAAACAGTAAGCAGTAAACAGGATAATATACAGCAGTAACAATCCATAGTTTCTAGCATATAATCTACAAACAAGGAACATCCACTCAAGCAAGTAGAACAAAAAAGTATCCTCTAGGTAGTTCTCATAGTCTAACACCTAAGGTTCAACCTACAAGTACTAGCAACCCTCTGGGAGGCACACACAGTCTCACCCTTCTGGTTCAGCTAAAGAATAGACTCTCTGAGGAAGCACTCACCGTCAATTCCCCCTATAGTCTCGTATCATACTAAAGGATCTCTGAGGAAGCACTCAACGTCAATTCCCCCTGTGACCGACATCGAGGATCTACAGACTCTCTGAGGAAGCACTCAATGTCAATTACCCTTGTGGTCTCACATCGTAATTAAAGACACTCTGGAGAAGCCCTTATGTTCATTCTCCTTATGGTCCACTACACTAGGTTCTCACAGCCCTATGTAAAAAAAACATTCATAGCACATGTATCGCCACAAGTAAACCTCAAGAACTAATTGGATGTCATTATAAGGCACAACAACATAACATTACAACACTTCCACTATCCTACAACTAGGCATGGCAATTGTAAAAATGCCAAACAAGAAAAACACACATGGAAAAACATCCAGAGTACAGTAAAAACTACCCTATTCACAAGAAATTACCTCTACTCAAGCAATCAAGCAAAGCAGGCCACAACAAGGGAAAAACAGGAAACACACAATATCCCGTTCAAGGGTATTGGTGGGATTTGCATCAAATATTCACAGACTTCCTACAGAAAGGCACAAACCACCTACCTTGATGTTAGGAGAACGATATACGTGAACCACGATGATTTATTCTTCTAATAACGTTTAGGATCTGAGAAAACGTTCAAAACGCTCAACCCACGATATCTTGAGAAAGAGGAGGAATTGGAAAACAAAGCTCTCTGAGAAGGAAGAACTCACCGCTGTGGTTCCAACGCAATCAACAACAGCTGAAACGGAGATCAGACAGAGGCTCGGGAATCCGAAGAAGAATTGTGGCCATACGGGTTGCTCTCAGATGATGAACCCGAAGAAGAAGACCGTTCTGTACATCAGGCGTGACCCTGATGCGTTTAATGAAAAAAAAGAAAATACACGGCATGTACTTCTTGAGTACACGACATGTACTCCATTTTTACATACTCTGCTTTAAGAGGCCTCCACTTCACCCCGACACACCGTGTGTGTGGCCTGGGCACGGCCAGCACACAACCTGGTGCGGCAAGGGAGTCACAATGTGTACTTCAAAATTTTCCAGAAACTCATCTTTTCTCAAAAACTCCAGACAAAGAAAAAACATACCTGAAACTAAGATCCGTGTTCTTACAAACTTTCCCACTTAAATAAATTCATCCGCGAATTTCCCTAATGAGGCGGAGAAGAAGAAACCCCGAACAGCTTCGACCACTACGATCGCACATCGGCCTCCCTTTCCCAGGTGTTGTCTTGTACACACCCGTGCTGCCATTGCACCCGTACTAGAGGAACAGACCGCCCCTAGGGAACCTTCATACTGCGATCGAAAATCTAGATAGGATGATCCTTAAATGATGCATCCGCTTCAATCTCATCCTCCTCGGGCTGAAAGACATGAGACGGGTCTGAAATATAACGTTGGAGTTGAGAGAGGTGGAAGACGTCGTGCATGGCCCGATACCTCTGAGGTAACTGCAACCGATAGGCAACCGTACCAACTCTCTCCAATACCTCAAACAGCCCGACGTACCATGGAGAAAGCTTACCCTATCTCCAAATCCTCTTGTGTCCCAATATCGGTGTGACACGCAGGAAAACATGATCCCCAATCTCGAACTCTAGAGGTCGTCTCCGCTGATCAGCAAAAGTCTTCTGTCGAGACTGTGCTGTATCCATCCTTCTCATAATCAACTCTCTCTGTTCTGAGGTATTATGAACAAGATGATGTCCCAGTAAAGATGCCTCTCTTACCTCCAGCCATCATAATAGTGATCGGCATGGCCTACCGTACAAAGCCTCGTAAGGTGCCATATGAATAGTCGCCAGAAAACTGTTGTTGTAGGCGAACTCCACCGGAGGGATATTATTCTCCCAAGAACCGTCAAAGTCTAGAATGCAAGTTCGGAGCATATCCTCAAGCACCTAGATCATAGGCTCGGACTGGCCATCTGTCTGGGGATGGTATGTTGTACTCAAAAGTACATGTGTACCCAATGCCTTCTGAAGCCCCTAGCATAACCAAGAAGTAAAGCGCACATCCCTGTCTAAAACAATGGAGTGTGGTACTCCATGCAGACGTACAATCTCTTGGATGTATAGTCTTCCCAGATCATCGACACTAAAGGTCCCCTTGATTGGTAAGAAGTGATCAACCTTTGTAAGTCTGTCGACGATAACCAAAACAACATCGTTACCTCAGGGTGACCTCGACAATCCGGTAACAAAGTCCACTACGACATCATTCCACTTCCACTCTGGAATGAGTAACTATTGTAAAAGGCATGCTGGTTTTTGATGCTCCTCCTTCACATACTGACAAGTAGAACACCTCAAGATGAAACCAGCAACATCCTTCTTCATACCTGACCACCAGTAATGGTGATGAAGATCTCGATACATATCGGTGATGCCAGGATGAACTGCCCAATCTGAGGAATGAAAGTCCCACATCAGCTCCTCACATATGTCTGCTGGCACCCATACAAGTCCCTAGAAACGTAACATCTCATCCTCACCCACTTTCCATCCAGGAAGAGGGTCCTCTACTGACACATTCTCCCAAATGACTAAGCATTATGAGTCTGATAGATGCCTCATTCATACTAGATCAAGTAGTGTAGAGGTAAAGACTACAGAAGATAGGAAAGTTTGTCCCTGTCTATCGTGCACCTCTAGATGCATCTCAGAGAACAGATCTATAAGCTTCCACTCACTGCTGGCCTACTAAACATCCTGAATCTGAGTTCTCCTTCTCAACGCAACTACCACTGTGTTGTCTCAGATTCAGATCACGCTGAGTGAAGATGTACTTGAGACTCTTGTGGTCGGTGAAAACCACAATGTGATCTCCCAGAAGGTAATGTCTCCAACAGCGCAAGGCATGAACAAAAGTTTCCAACTCTAGATCGTTCATCGGGTAGTTCCTCCCAAGTGGCCTCAACTGCTGAGACTCATACGCAACAACTCCAACTCCCTACATAAGCACAGTGCCCATCCCGATACCTGAAGCATCAAAATAAATAGTATAGCTCTTGCCTAGATCTGGAAAGACTAGTATTGGTGCTGACATCAACCTTCCCTTCATCTCCTGAAAGGCTGACTCATAAGAATCTGAACATAAGAACTTCGCCCCCTTCGCTGTCAGACCTGTCAATGGTGCTGCTAGGTGTGAAAAATCCTGAATGAAGCATTTGTAGTATCCAGCCATCCCTAGGAAACTCCGCACCTAAAAACATTTTTCAGCTGCTCCCAGGAAACTATAGCTCTCACTTTCTCTAGGTCCACAGATACTCCTGCCTCTGAGATGACGTGACCCAAGAAGTGAATCTGATCCTTCTAAAAGTGGCACTTTCAGAGTTTAGCATAAATATTATGCTCTCTCAGTGTACTCAGAACAATCTCAAGATGGGTAGC
The DNA here is from genome assembly GCA_963277665.1 of Viscum album. Lineage (NCBI taxonomy): Eukaryota > Viridiplantae > Streptophyta > Magnoliopsida > Santalales > Viscaceae > Viscum > Viscum album. The sequence goes on along the minus strand of OY728142.1, from coordinate 266,798,755 downwards.
ATGGTCGTGTCGAGTGTGAGAGTACACCAAGATATCGTTCACGAAGACCACGACGAAGGAATCCATGTAAGGATGGAACACTCGGTTCATCAGTTCCATGAAAACTACTGGTGCATTCGTGAGACTAAAGGGCATGACCATATACTCATAAAGACCATACTTCCTCCTAATGGTTGTCAGAGGTATATCTGATGGTCTAATGTCCAATTGATGATTTATAGACCTCAAATCGATCTTCGAGAACATGCGGCCTCCTCGAAGCTGACCTAAGAGATCATTAATCCTTGTTAAGGGATATCGGTTTTTGACCGTCAACTGGTTCAGCTTCCGATAATCCACACAGAGCCTAAGGGTACGGTCTGCCTTCTTCGCAAACAAGATAGGCGATCCCCAAGGATAAGTACTAGGTCGAATGAAACCCTTTGCCTGCAACTCCTCCAACCGCTTCTTGAGCTCCTGCAACTCAAGTGCAACCATCTTATAGGGAGGAATGTACTTCGGTGCCGCTCCTAGAACGAGATCAATAGAGAAGTACACCTCACACTCCAGAGGCAAACCTGAAAATTACTCTGGAAAAACATCTTGGAAACGATCCACCACTGGAGGAAAGTCCAACTGTGAATTCCCCTGGTCATCCAGATAAATACTAGCAATCTGGACCATCAACATTCCTAGCCCATGATGCTCGAGTCCTGCTCGACTCACCTAAACATCCCATTCGCCACTACGAAGAAAAGATTCAACCTCTGGTGAAATGAAACTCACCCTACGATGATAACAATCAATGACTGCCTAGAAGGGAACCAACCAGTCCATCTCGAGAATGACATCATATCCTGTCATCTCTAGAAAATAGAGATCCCATAAGAAACGATACCCTAAAACCTCGAGAGGGCACTCTCTGAACTGACGTACACTAGATGTCCTCGCTCCCAAAGGTGTGTCTAGTGTCAAGAAGTTGACAGAAGAAAAGATACAGAGCCCAAGACTCTCCACAACAGCAACAGAGATAAAGCTACGCATAGCACCAGTATCAAAAATAGATGAAGATAAAAACAAGGCTACTAAAATTGTACCTCGAATGGTAGAAGGTCCGAGATCTTGCTCTTGATAGGTCTGCTCCACCGCAAAAGTCTAGCCTACCTCATGGCCCTGTGGCCCTGGTTGACCACTCTGAGCTGATCCTCCCTGCTGGCGCTAAAGGAATGGTGACTAACTACCACAACCTCTACCTCAACCATAGCCCGAATAGCCGGAAGAACTCCAGTTCCCCGACTGGTGAGAAAGTAGTGGTGCTGCTCCTGAACGTGGAGTCATGGAAGAACCCTCGTCACCAACTACTGGTGAGAAAACCTGGTAGAAACACTGAAGGTGACCCATCTTTCCACAATATCGGCACTCCACTGGGTCCCTCTAGCACTACGGCCTCATGTTCCCTACCCTTCCACACTGGTAACATACTACCTGGCTACCTGAAGATGTATCTCGCCTCCTCAGATCACTGCGCGTAGACTCCCTATGGCACTTCCTGCTGTCAACTGGAGGAACAATAGCTCTGGAAGCAGAACCGCCCTGGCTTGCAGCTCCGGAGTCTCTTAGATTGTGCTCCACAATTAGCACCTGGTTGGTGATGGAAGTGATGGAAGTCAACTGGAAGAGATTCACCTACAAGCGGATCTCTCTCCTGAGAACATTCCCAAACATCCTTGCCAAGAACACCCCACTTCCATCCAGAAGGGGTGTGAAACGCTGGAGCTCGGTGAAACAATTGGAATAGTCCATAACAGAAAGTGTACGCTGCTCTAGACTCATAAACTCACGGGCTCGATCGGCCCTCAGGGTCTCCGGTTATAAGTATTCGTAGAACACGCACTGCAACTACTCCCAAGCCATAACCTACTGATGACCTTACTATGAGATCAAGTCCCACCACCTCTTGGTGGAGTCTCAAAGCATGTAGGTAGCGAGCTTGAACCACCTCTCTGGAGGTGTCTACAGATGATCAAAGATAGTCAGCATGACTTCCAGCCATCACTCTACAACCTGTGGTCCTCCTTCCCCCGAGAAAGTAGGAGGTTGCTGCTACTGGAAAACCCGTGTCAAGTCTGCCATAGACCTGGCAGGAGGCAGTGCTCCCTAGAAGGCCTGTATCATCCTCATAAAGCCTTCCCTGAACTACACATCGGTGCCTGTAACTGGTATGAAAACCGGTGCCAAGGATGGCCCGACTGAAGGATCAACAGGAAGTCCCTGATCATCCATATCTGGTGTCTGATCACCTTATGGAAACTGACATAAAACCAGAGGACGTCTCAAAGGAATATCTATGAAAGATCAAAAGAATACCTTAGATTAGGAAAACAAGGACAGAGAACAAAGGAGTACAACACGGGAATAGGAGAAGGAAACACTAAAGATTTACAAAACATAACTACACGGCGTGTACTTAACTCTATTCCCCTGCCTGTGTCTCCTTGCACGGCTAACCCACACAGTCTTCTTAAACTGAGACTACACGGCGTGTTCCTGGTGGACACGACGTGTAATAGACAAGGTTTCAACAACCCGTGTTGTTAGTTACACGTCTGGCTACACGGCTGAGACTACACGGTGTGTTCCTAACAAACAGGGCGTGTACTTGAAGATTTTCTTGAACCGTGTTGTTGGCGATATGACCAAGTAAATGACTGAGCTTTAAACGACTTGTTCCGAACAAACATGGCATGTATAGAAGGAGAGAACACCATTCGTGACATAGCCAGGTACTAAGGACAAGGATACATGACATGTTCATACAAAACACAACGTGTATGACACGAGCTTCCCCAACCCGTGTTATTAGTTACACGGCCGGGTACACGCTCACTACTACACGGTGTGTACCTACTGTACACGGTGTGTTCCTGGAGATTTTCATAACCCGTGTATTTGATCACACAATCAGTGACATAGTGTAAAACTACATGGCATGTATATATAAAGTACACGCTGTGTATTCTGGGTTTTTCCGGGCAGTAACTTAGAAACTGCACCGAAGCCCAGAAAACACCGAAAAAAAGGCAAAAAATTTCCAAATTTCGACCTGTTAGGGCCCATACTCCCCACAAATCAAATATTGGCATCCGATACAGTCATATGTAAGGAAAACCAGGTCAATGATTCACCAATTTCCGATTCAAGAGTGACCATAACACCTCGAGAACCAAAATTTGGCGTTCATTTAAGCAATGTACAATACAACATTCCTCTATCAATAGCGGAGTCTCTATCAAAGCATCTATCACAAAAACATGCATAATCTACAGAAAGTATATCACAACAACATGTAATCGCTAATGCACCCTAGATGGCATGACAAGAATGCATGGCATGTGATTTCTAACAAGTGCCTATATGATGCATGAGATGGCATAACCTCATCTCATCAGGTTGCGACAGAAGTAGAACCACAATATCAACAACAATATCAACACAAGGCATGTGAATCACTCTAGGTGAAATCATATCAACCGTAAATCTCAAAAACTAGAAAACATCAATTAACGAGGTAGTGCGACTTTTCCCTGTACACGTGTTAGCTACTCCCGAACATAGCTTAATACCAAGAACTGAATCCTTCCTATCCCTGGCTAAAGGCTCCAAAATGTAAATCAAGAGAAAATAACTCCTTTGATACCACTTTGTAATATCCCGATTTTGGAAGCCACCCAGAGGCGCCCCGTACCCGGTTGGTCACATGGCCTCAAGCGCATTTCTCCAAATGCCAGAGGCTGCTGACTAGTAGCAAGGGACTTGGGTGTGATATTGGGGAAAGTATGCCCTCATTGGCAGAGTACACAGTGGAAGAAAAACAAATTGATAACACCAGAAACCATAACCATCCATACAAGAGTAAATGATGATAGCGGAAGGATAACAAATAAACAACTGGAGTAGAAATGTATGTAAATGATGCATGATACATATATGACTAGGAAAATATCCAAACAAGTCACAAAGCTGAATATAGTACTAAGCCAAAGTACAAAAGAAAAACAGATTAGCAAGTCCTCAGCAACGCAAGCCTCGGCTTGGTCCCATGCTCTCCATCTCTAGTGAAATCATGAACCTGATGTAAAAGGGAACTTGCCCTTATCTATACCTACAACAATTTAATCTGTTTGGGCCCAAAATCATGACCCAAACAGGGTGTGAGAGAAATACCCAATAGGAAACCACCCAAATATCTGTGCCTAACAGTCAGTGAATATACGGTAGGTAAGGTACAGTAAGGAGTAAACAGTAAGCAGTAAACATGATAATGCACAGCAGTAAAAATCCACAGTTCGTAGCATATAATTTACAAACAAGGAACAACCACTCAAGCAAGTAGAAAAAAAGGTAACCTCTGGGTAGTTCTCACAGTCTAACCCCTAAGGTTCAACTTACAAGTACTAGAAACCCTCTGGGAGGCACACACAGTCTCACCCCTCTAGTTCAGCTAAAGAATAGAGTTTCTGAGGAAGCACTCACCGCAAATTCCACCTATAGTCTCGTATCGTACTAAAGGATCTCTGGGGAAGCACTCAACGTCAACTCCCCCTGTGGCCCATGTCGAGGATCTAAAGACTCTCTAAGGAAGCACTCAACGCCAATTCCCCCTGTGGGCTCGCATCATAATTAATAACACTCTCGAGAAGGCCTTACATAGGACCCAAACATGGTGTGAGATAAAGTCCCAACAGGAAACCACCAAAATATCTGTGCCTAACAGTCAGTGAATATATGGAAGGTAAGGTACAATAAGCAGTAAACAGTAAGAAGTAAATAGGATAATACATATCAGTAACAATCCACAGTTTCTAGCATATAATCTACAAACAAGGAACAACCACTCAAGTAAGTAGAACAAAAAGGTAACCTCTAGGAAGTTCTCACAGTCTAACCCCTAAGGTTCAACCTACAAGTACTAGAAACCCTCTGGGAGGCACACACAGTCTCACCCCTCTGGTTTAAATAAATAATCGACTCTCCGAGGAAGTAATCATCGTCAATTCCCCCTATATTCTCCTATTGTACTAAAGTCTCTCTAGGGAAGCAATCAACGTCAATTCCCCTTGTGTCTCACGTCGAGGATCTACAAACTCTCTAAAGAAGAACTCAACATCAATTCCCTTGTGGTATCACATTGTAATTAAAGACACTCTGGAGAATCCCTTACGTCCATTCTCCCTATGGTACACTACACTAGGTTCTCACAGCCCTGTGTAAAACAAATAGGCATAGCATGCGTATCGCTCCAAGTAAACCTCAATAACTACTTGGATATCATTCCAAGGCACAACATCATAACAGTAAAACAGTTCCAGTATCCTACAACTAGGCATGATAACTGGAAAAATTCCTAACAAGAAAAACCAGCATGGAAAAACATCCAGAGTACAGTAAAAACTACCCAATTCACAAGGAATTAACTCTACTCAAGCAATCAAGAAAAGGAAGCAACAACAAGGGAAAAGCAGGAAAAACGCAATACCCTGTTCAAGGGTATTGGTCGAATTTTCACAAAATATTCACAGAATTCCTACATAAAGGCAAAAACCACCTACCTTGTTGCTAAGAGAGTGATATAAATGAACCACGATGATTGATTCTCCTTAGAATGTTGAAGATCTGAGAAAATGTCCAAAACGCTCAACCCAAGATATCTTGAGAAAGAGAAGGAATTGGAAAAAAAGCTCTCGGAGAAGGAAGAACTCGCCGCTATGGTTCCAACACAATTGACGGTGGCTGAAATGGAGATTAGACAGAGGCTCGGGAATCTGGAGAAGAATCGTGGTCGTACGGGTCTCTCTTCGATGAAGAACCTGAAGAAGAAGAGCGTTCTGTCCATCAGGCGTGACCCCGGTGTGTTTAATGGAAAAAAAAGAAAATAAACGGTGTGTAATTCTTGAGTACACAGAGTGTACTCCATTTTTTCATACTCCTCTTTAAGCGGCCTCCACTTCACCCCTACACACCATGTGTGTGGCCCAGACACGGCCAGCACACGACCAGGTGGGCAAGGGAGTACATGACGTGTACTCATAAAGTGCACTGCGTGTACTCATAAAGTGCACGGTGTGTACTTCAAAATTTTCAAGAAACACATCTTTTCTCAAAAACTCCAGAAAAAGGAAAAACATACCTGAAACGATGATCTGGGTTCTTACATAATGAATTATAATAAGCTTCCCATGATCTACCTATATTCTATGATATTAATCATGCTTCCCTTATTATCCATTGAAAATTTCATTTGGGTAGTAACCATAGTTTTTATCTCATTAAAATTTATCTTTCAAACTCTTCTTAAAACCTCCTTAGTATATTTATATTGATAAATTAATGTACCATGCCTTCATTATTTCACTTTGTATCCATGAAAAAATGTCATATAAAAAATCATCAACATTTCAAATATATATTTTACAAATTTGGAAAAAAATATTCACTATGATTTGTTAGATCCACTGAATATTATGCCATCAATATACACTAACACCATCAACATTTTATTACTATAACTATTAACAAAGATATTATAATAAAATACCCCATGTTGGAAACTAGTTTTTATCAAATATTTATCATGATATAATTACAATTCTATTGATATCTAATTCAATCCATACAATACATTCTTTATCTAACAAGAGTTTTTCTCATCTTCATGGACAATAAAACCTTTCAGATGTTTGATGAGAAATTCTTCCTAAATAAATATATTTTGAAAAGTGGATTTGATATCCATATTGAAAAATATTAATTTATTTTGTAAAACTATGCATAAGAATTTTCAAATAGTCTTCAGCCTTATAATCGGTGACAATGTCTCATCAACATTGATTCTCTTGATTGGGGAGTATGTTAGGCACATCAATCATGTTTTGATTCAAATAACGATTCCATATTCATTTAGATTTGTTGAAGGGCCAATTTTTCCCCTATATTTTTCTTATTAATCAACCTTGAAAGAAAATCAAATGTCTAAATCTTTTCAATTTGGTTAAGATATTCATTGATTTCCAAAACTCAATTCATATATTTTACATCTTATTTTATTTATTTGTCTATATCTATGATAGAAAAGTTTTTATTTCATAGACTTTAGTATTCTTGTTTATATCAACACTTATGGATCACTGATGATGTCCAACCTCTCAATTTTAGCTTCACTCTTCATCTTTTTGGGCATATAGTGGTCTGGATTCATTTCACTCATCATCATTATCTTCAATCGAATCATAATTTTCCACTCCTCCCCCTAAGTTTCTTACCAACTCATAAATATATTTCTAAAACTATCATTATATTGTTGGAGATTTTTTTCATTTTCCAATATATTGACATCATTGTTTTTACCACTTTTTTTAGACACTTATTCAAGTATTTATTTTCATTTCTTTATCCTAAGTAACCAAGGAATCTCCATTCATATCCACATTATTAAAACATCTTGTGTTTCTCCTTATTGACACTCGAGAACTTTCTTCTGAATACTATAAATTATTTCAATTTTTTATTCTTGTCATATCACAACTCATAAAAAGTATTTTCTTCTTTGAGACATAAAAAATATCTGTTAGATATTTAGACTGATTTCAAGACTATTTATTTCCAAAACATTTTTGGTAAGATTTTATTAATGAGAATCATTATATATATTTTTTATGATCCCAATTTTCCTCTCAAGAACACTATTTTGGAGAGGAGTTTTCATTTCTAAAACTTGGGGAATTATCCTATGTTTTTGAGATATTTCTACACCTAGATGTTAGTAAAATTTTATCCAATATGTTTTCATTTTTTTAAATTTTATATCCATGTATATTTTCAACCTCCCTCCAATATTTTATTATGAAAGTAAACACCTCATACTTGTGGTTGATGACCCCGATCGACACAATCCTATTATTGTCATCAATGAAAAAAAATATAGAATCTTTTCTCATTAATGTCTCTTAATGATATAGGTTTAAACACATCAATATGCATAAGTTCAAGCACTCATGTTATTCATTACTCTTTATCCTAATATTAATTTTGGGTATATTTTTTTATTTATAGGAATATCATGTGTGTTCATGATCAAATGATAGCTCAGGGCGATTTCAATGACCATCACATTTCACCAGATCTTCCAAAGTTTATTGACTAAAATTCCAAAGCACTTTATTCCTCATTTCTTCTTCTTCTTCCCTGGATCGAAAGCACATATATTTTTCTATAAAAAATAAATTGAGATTCCCCTTCAAACACTTTCCATGCATAAAAAATTAATCATATTTTCCTTCATGAAATAAATATTCTAGTATTTTTTCATGTCATATGTCACATAGTTTAATAACACTTTTCATGTTGTAACTGAGACCTTCAACAACTAATACATATGCTCATCTCATATATTTGCTTCTAAATATAGATTTTATAGTACCAATAATCCTTAGGAAATCATTATTTACAAATGTGATGACACCTTCTTTATCATTCATGACGCCCATGACAAGACCACTCTTTCATATCATATGGGATGTTTATCCATTATCAAGGATCAATACACCAATATGGTCTAATAATTTCAGAGAAATATCTATAACCACTTCATTATCAACTATTTTATTTTTGTCCCCTCTCTTTGGTTTCACACTAGTTTTTATTAACGTGATTTATATTACTGAGAGTATGATGGACTAATATCCTCTTGAAATGATTCAAATCCATTTTCATTTTTAGCTCGCTTGATAATTCCATGAGTTATTGTATTCAACCACTTTGATTCTGCATCAAAAAATTCTTCTTCATTGTCAATGAGAGATTTTATCCATATGTAAAAATCCTCCACACCCAAAATAGTGTCCACCAAAAGAATCCTAGGCATTCTGAATTCTAATCAACATTTTTTCTCTCATGTTCCCTTCTATACCACATGGCTAGGGATCAATATTTTTAGGAATTATTTTTCTTTCTACAACAACAGTAGTTTATATGGGTTTTATTCTTGTGTTTCATTTTTCCACCAATGGTTTTCCCTTAGGTTCTCTAAATTTTCTGACTCTGAGTCACTCCTAAATAAACCATCAACCTCTTGAAGGTGTTTATGGTTTGGAATCAACTATTACTGATTTCTATTTTCAATTAATCACCAAACCTCATTTAATGTTATGATGTCTATTTTGATTCTTTTGACAATCATTTTCCTCTTTTGATGGAACCCTACTCTCCAATTTCCCTATCTCTATCAAACGTGTGATATAATTTCACAATGTTGTGCTTGAAGTTAAATTTTTTCCCCTAATTGTTATCTGTTTGTCATATATAGATATCTTCATCCTCAAAATTATTGAAAATTTTAACTCAATCATTTACTATCATAGTCAAAACATCGATAAATCAGGTCAATTATTCTATTTCGATCCTTCACTCAATGTACATTTGATGAGAGATGAAAATTTTAAATTTTTTCCTATATTTGATGATAAATACCCCGGATATTAATCCAATTTATGGGTAATGTTGTTTTTTATGAATTATTAAAAATATGTGATTTATTGGAAATTGGAATTAATGTTGATGTTAATTGAATTATTTATTATTAATGTTAATAGATAATATATGCATTGATTTTTAAATTTAATTGTTTGACAGAATTCTAAAAAAGAACATAAACTACTAAATGGATAAAATGAAGGATTTAAATTGTTTTATTAAATTTTTATACTTAATTGAATAAGACATAATTTTGTAATCTCAATTGATGAAATGTTTTTGAATTTGGTACCTAATTGTGTAAATCGTTTGTTTTAAATAATTAAATGTCATTCTAGAATTATATTTTTTTTAAATGAATCAATATTAAATAATTGTGTTTCTAAAATACGATTTTAAATTGTTTAATTTAAAAATTAAAGGGATTTTTTCTGGTATTTTTTTAATCAATTTAATTTGAATATGGGATTTTACTACATGAAATCATGGTTTTTAATTATGAAGTATCTAAAAGTTTAAAGGTATCAATATGTTACTGTGAATGGGGCCTGGTCTGCACCTATGAGAAACCATTGATGCACTAACCATGAGTGAGAAAAAATGTGTATTTGACCATGAGATAAATCTGATTCTATGAAAATGAAGAAAATATTATTTTGAGCCCTTGTTTCTACCATGAAACCACTATAATGCCTGAAACCATGTGGAAAGAAAAAAAATCAAGTACTCTGTGACGAGAAAATATTGCAACAAAATCTTTCTATTCCATATATCTTACACCTTTATACTTTGGATTTTCCTAATATAATTCTAGTACCCCAAAAGATATTGTAAAACCCCCTCTTCTACCTTGTATCCAACTTGTTACCACAATGAAATACTTGTGATTGTAACCCTATGATGTGACTGTTAGGACCTACTATTGTAAACCCAAGCCTCAAACTATGCATCTCCCCTTCTGAGTTCCAACTTGAGGTTTATAAAACATTGAAGAAGACATGAAGATGACACCACTTGAAGAACCGATTGAACCCAAATCATGATGAAACTAGATTATAATCCAAAGTTTTTTATGAAGAGATGGTGTTTAGGGCTTGAATATTAGATGACGATAAATATCTCACCAATGAAAAACAAATCCATCATCCAATGGATCCTAAAAGACGACTAACAACCCATGATGGTGGAAGGAAATAGGGTTAATGATCTACTACTGATCCAAATCATGAATATAAACACACATAAATCACTTAGAAATGTGACCAAAGATTATTATATCCCTATAGAATCCAAATCATGTCGAAATTGTTCTAAAAAATTGGAAATAGATCGATTCCAGAATGATGGGGATGATTAAAATGAAAAAAACTAAATATGGTTTTCAATGATGAATAGCCATGCCTATGCAGTCATTTTCCAATCAAATACAAGGCGAAGTTGCAAGATAAATGAGACTAATCTGAGGAATTCTTGATTGTTTTTTTTAATTTCATGCATTCCTTGTACAAAGTAGAATATGAAGGTGAAGCATCATTTATCCCATGTCCTTAGCTACAATGATTGAAAGAGATATACATATACCATTCTAGGAATTTCAGTAATTAAGACTAATGTGCAATGAATTTCTTGAGCTCTATTACATCAGTGAAAACCCTTCATTGGATTCATGGGAATCCCATGACTCTATTAATGAATTATCCATGTGAAACCCCTAGGAACCTACCGTGTTTTGCCAATTAACGTTAGTAACAAGCTATAAATGTATCAAAAATCCAAGAAACCTAATGAAACAAAACTTCCAGGATCTAATTCAAAGAATCATCAGGCTATTAAAGACATATAATATAATCTAAGATCCTACCGATGATGAAAATTCAGCTGTGAAATTTATGAATACCAAAAAAACCCAAGATTAGTTGAGGACACACATTCCTCTATCCATGTAAGAACATACAATTCCATTTTTACAAATTAAAATACACACCCACGCTTCTTTTTTAACACCTCAATCATTCTAGTAGTTCAAAAATTATGAAAAAACATGAAATTATCATGAATCAGTGAACCTACTCTTCCAAATAAACATCAAAGACGTCACATAAATGATTATTCCTTATCCTTTCCCAACTAAAGACTAGACAGAAATTTGAATCCCTACATCACAAGACAAGTACTAAATACCCAAGACAACATGATCATGATACAAGTTCCTTGGTTGATGCTTTCATCCCTGGTTCGAGTAACCAAAAAAATGTGTGTTCCATGATAAGTGACATCTTGGAATGAGTCACAACTAGGACTACTATGTTTTTATGAAAATTCACCATATTGATAAAAAATTTCAATTATCCTATTTATATTATCAATCCAAGTGGTGAATTATTTACACAATTTCCATGATTCACCAACTAAAATCCTCATGGATTATTATTGAAGTTAAAGATCAGGTTAATGGGAGGAATTTATGATCTGGAAGAATTATTGATATATACTCAACTGAATCTATCTATTACCTAGATACTTGATATGTGTGGGCATCCAATAAATAAGAATACACTGTTCAACACTAAAATTGTGTAACATTATCAATATAACCCCTATGGAGTTGACGAAACCTATGCTAATCATGTGGTCTACTGTGAATCACACCATTAATATTTGAGAATTCTTTTATAAATGTAGATCTGTTTATTGGTGGTGCTGAATCTCATAGAGGAGGCTAATTTCACAATACCTCAATCAAGTTTCTCGTATTATTACGACATTTTTATTAATTTATTTTAGCTGTAATTACACCAGTGATGTTATAATAAACCCTCAGCGGCTAAGGCAAGGGGATTCTCTTAACCACATTGTTAATGAATTACAAACTTAAATAATTTATTTTATTCTGTTAATATATATGTATTAATTAAATATATTTATATATTAGGATACTTCATCATTTTATATATTTTTAATTCATCTTCCATTATTCACGAGATCTTACACACATGCCACATAGGTCCTTGTTATTTCTTGTGATCATGAGTAGGGGGTTTCATTAATAGAAATTGGAGATATTTGATTGTCGGGATAAGAGATATTGGAGGTTTCATTGGTTTTTCCCCCTCCAATTAAATTGAAACTTATAAGTAGATTAATTTTATTGAGATTTCACATTATTAAGGATAAAACATGAGATAAAAATAGAATAATGATTTAACATGAAAGACAATGTGATATTTATGGTTAGGAAACTGCTTTATAAATTGATTTTAAAACCAAAATAGTCCAATCTCATAAAAAATGTTCACCCAATGAACCCCCAAAAAAATAGAGCTCATGCATAATACTTTTCACTCAGAAGAAAACCTGATTACACTATAAATATAATTTTTTGTGGGGTTCAATTTTTTGGGTGGGCCTTATGATAGACTACCCAGAAAACATTGTCCATTTCCAGAGAGGCCAAGGCATGCGTTATACTTTTGTTTTAATATTATTTTAATAAATTACTAGGTCCAATTAAACTAACCTCTTTGGGTTCGATCCAGCAGTTGATCAACATTTTATGGCGAGACATAGAACTTCAAGAACCATAGAGGAAGTGGAAATGGAGTTTTTTCCCATCCCATTTACTAAATCCCCATCACATTATATTTATTCTAATAAATTTACTTTAGGTATTTAAAATAAGGAACGTAATCAAGCTTAATTTAATTGAAATATAAGTGAACTATATGAACCTAATTTCAATAACAATGATTGGTAGGTACAAATGAATATTCAAAATAATTGTGAGATTAAAAAATAATTACTAGGATAAATTCTTATGTATCATGGGTTTTCATAATGAGAAGAAAAAATGTGTATATAATTATTTGTATATTTCCAGAAAAAACATCATACATAGAAGAGTCACCAAGGATTAGATCAGTTGGAAGACATTTCAATTATCTCTTAAAGGATCTATTAAGAAGTGTATCTATAACCTCTAACCAAGATAGATAACTACTTGGGATGAATTGCACCAAGAATTCATTTTCAAGAAATTAACTACATCATGAAGTGTCTATATAAGGATATAGATTTATATAAATAAAAGAAATTTCAGAGACACTTCATACATTTTTGGAGAGATTTATGCAATTAATCAACTCTTACCCATGCTATCCCTATAAAGAGAATAATTTTTTGGAATTCTATTACCATGGATTAACAAATAAAAAAACCCTTTGGATGCTTCCTCTGGAGGAAAAATAATCAATGATTCACTTTTTGTTGTCATAGAAGTGATTAAATGGATTTACATGAATTCTTAGCAATTCGGTATAAGAACTAAAATAAGAGTGTATATGAGGTGAATAGTTATAACTCTCCCTTATTAATAAAATACAATAAATAAACTATCTTTTTAATAAGTTTTTCCTTGAATATGGTACATGAAACATCACCTCACACACCCCCATGGTTTTTTTAAATCTATAAATCCCTAAAACACTACATTGATGGTTGTCCTCAAGTTAAAAAAATTTATAAAGCCATGTTCCAATGACAATACTGGAAATAACCTCCCCAAAACTAAGGAACAATAGAGTATTCCAACATTAAATATATAGTTATCAAGAAAAAAATTTAGAGACCACCCTTTCAGTAAGGTTACCATACATATTTCCATCCAACACTATTTAAAAGTCATAACTCTAAACTATCTATAAGGTATCAAACATAGAAAGTTCAAGAACCCTTATTAGAGTAAATAATGAAAGAACATGTAAAATTTAACTGTTAGATATTTAATGATATCAATGAATTGAAAAATTGAGGCTCATGTGAGCTTTATACCCAATCCATTCCTAGCCCCAAAGGGAATATTAACTATATTTTCTTAAATAGTTTCAAGGAGCTATGAAATAGTGAAGAATCAGTATCTAGAGTTGATGTTGGAAGTGTAAAACCCATTAAACCCAAACAATATACTCCTAAAAAAATGTATAGAAGAATTACTTATGAAAGAACCCCCTGTAAAGAAAGAAATGAGGAACTCTAAAATAGAATATCCACTTAAACTCAAATCTCCTTTCTTTTTGAGGATAAAATGACCCAAGAAAAATAATGAATAATCACTGTAAGAAGTCCGGAAGTTGTTTAAGAAAGTAGAAATCAACATCCCACTATTAGTGGATATCCACCAAATTCCATGGTATGGAAACTTCATTAAAGATATGTTCATTGGGAGGAGGATATTGTAAGATAATGAAGGGGTAATATTATTTAAAAATGTTTATTCTATTGCTACACCACAAATTACTACTAAATGTCAAGATCTAGGTACATTCACTTTCCCTTTAACATTAGGAGGGGATACGTTTTCCGATTCATTATGTGATTTAGAAGCCTAAATTATTTTAATTAACTATTCTATTTATTATCCTTAAATATGGGAGAACATAAGTCCACCTGAGTGGTTTTGTAGATTTAAAACTGATCCATTGCCTACTCAACAAGTGTACTAGAAGATGTTATGGAAAGACTACATGTATTTTTATTCACTGTTGATTTCTATATTCTAAACACAGAGTAAGGAAAATGTAAGACTCATTCTACCATCATTCCATCTTACAAGTCTACCAAAACAATAATAAATTTTAATGAAGTTAGTCTTATGATGAAATTTGGTAAATAGGTTGTGGATTTTGGAAAAAAGGATTATATAAAATAACTCCATGAGGAATAAACAATTTTTAATGTGAACCATTTTTTCTTACTGTTTGAAAGAAGATATTGTAATTTATGATGATTTAATTATAATAAGTAGTGGTTTGGAATCCTAATATTTTATTTATAAATATTTTTTTGATAATTATTTATGTATGGAAGTTATTTTACACACTAAACAACTTGATTATATTAGTGGGAAATATTCTGAAAATTTACTCAAATTTTCTACTTGAACCTCTACCATACCTATGGAGACTATAATAATAGAAAAAACTAAGTCAAAATAATAATTAGGAAACCCACTTAAATTGAAATTGAAGTTTAAACCATCCCAATTAGTATATTCCTTCCTCTAAGAAGATAATAAATAATATTCCATCCTATAGTAAAGAGCATATCAAGCTACTGGAATAGTTAACCAAGAATTTAGAAAGGCTATAGAGAATATGAATCTGTCAATAAATGAGATAGAAAATATGTGAAGAGAATATTATGGGAATTAAATTTAGTTAAAGGAGAAGGAAGAAATTTATCCATGAAAGACTAATTTATAAAATATTATTTAATGTAATGGAAAAAAATATTATACACTCTTCAAGAATGAAGCTAAATCTGTGGTAAAAGTCATTCCATGTCGACTGGATATTATATACTGACTAAAACTTTTCTAGTTGATACAGTTAATATCAAGGGAGGTGATTTAGAGAAAACCTTCAGAGTGAATGATGAGTATCTGAATCATTTTTATTAAGATTTCTAGAAATAAACCATGGAAGATTCCAAACAACTCCAAAAATCTATTAAATAAATTACTTTCATGTTGTCTCTTTACTCTATATTTTTATACATACTCATTTTGAATTCATACGTTTTTGATAAACATAGGATAAAATGAAATGTAATAGTGTCTAAGATAAGTTTGGGGGAGAGGGAAAAAAAATTTGGGTGTAAATAACTATTTTCTATTTTACAAGTAGTCTCTATCTTGAAAATAGAAAAGAAATCCAATTTTTTTTAAATCTATACATTGTTTCTATATGTTTTTTGTTTTTATATTTTGGAAGTTCAAATAAATAAAGAATATTAAAAATTTCATTATTCTCATGCTTACTTTAAATTCAATGCTAGCTTATGAGGATTCATTAGCGTATAAAATTGTGAGATATTGATGATTCCGAGTGAGTTATGACACTAATTTCATGTAAATCAATTTTTAGAACTAGAAAAATATTGTGTCTGAAAATATTTATATAGAGTCAGAATTATAACATTTATTAAGTGGAATTTAGATTTTAATTTGAGGTAACTTATATAGAGGCCCAAATCTTGACGTACATGGACATTACATTACTTTTGCAGAATACTTAATACATAACAAAAACAACACTCAAGGACCGTAATAGTTTAGTGTCTTTAGAAACTCGAAACATAATATTCTTCTCAGGGTAAAAGATATTCAACATCTCCCATAAAGATCTTACCCTTTTGTTTTCTTACCTAAAACCTTTCTTTAAATCCTGGAGAAAAAAACATAAAAAGGGTGAGCTCAAATGCTCAGTAAGGGTAAACATAGAGAACATAAAAGAATCCATAAGCATTTGAATGCAAAAACTTGAACATAAAATCTAAATATCAAAATCTTGAGCAAAGACATAAATCTTGGAAGTAAATAAGGCATATATCATAATGGAACATCAATCATGATAAAATATCATGGGAATAAAATATGTAATTGTGGCAACCATTGAGCACATGTTATGATTTCCATAGTATCCAAGGCATTGCTTCCAAGACCATGTTAGTGGACAAAGTCCCTTTCTAAATCGAGTTCACTCCTCGTTTCAGTCCTGTAACACTAAACCGGATTAACTTACCCTTCCAGCCAAGTCTATCTCATGAGATATAAATCTTTACCCAATTCATTGGAGGGATATATAGGTCCCACCCATCTTATAATGAAACCATTCTTATGTGTGCCACAAAATCCTAAATCATACAACATAGGATAACCCATGTAATAAAAATGGGATTCCTAAACATCATTTCATCATAACATAATCCATTAAAGGACATAATAAAAATAATTCCATCAAATCAATGTAAAAATATGGATATAAACATAATCTTAAATTATCTTAGATGGAAAATAATTTTGATGAAACACTTGAACTCCATTCTTGAGGAAAATATCCTTTCTTCTTCATAATCATTTTATTTTCACAAAATACCATGAAATTTTAAAAGAAAAGGATTTTGTTGAAAATAGTCATGAAATATTGAGGAGTAAGCTTCATAAAAAATAAGGCGTTATAAAACTGTAAAAATACGTTCATGCCGTATAAGTTAAAAAAACATTCTCGTCGTACTTTTGTCGAAAAAGTCAAAAAGTACCTCATATGGTAAACAAAAAAATATTCCTTACATAACATGTAGTAAAAGTAAAAAATTGGTAAAAATGAATTTAAACATAGATGAAAACATTTTTATAAAACTTGGACATGGATGATAATATAACCCCAGTAAATACTTACGTATAAGCAATCTCGGATGGAAAACAATTGAGATTGCATCATTATCCCTTAACATAGGTCCGATATGCTTCGTACGTATCCAAACCTCCCGTATAATTATTTAAATAACGTCATTGACTTATTACAGAATCATATTCATTGTTATGATATCATATATGGTTCACCTATGACTTCATATTACCCATTCTTTTGTAAATCCATGTTAAAGCACCGTTTTGGGTAAAATCGTTTCATTTATCGTATGTGTTTCGACTTGTTTTTATTGATACTTATATCCTGATTTCCTTAATTTCAGAATTTAAAACATGATTTATATATTATAAATATTCTGCATATACATATATATGATAGATTGATAAATGGAATGAAATACACCGTTCATGGAGATGATTGGTCGTACGTACACATGAACGTTGTTTTCGTTACCTTATTGAATTGAATGAGATTAAATAGATGACATACATATATATATACATAAATCCAGTAGCATTAATATGTCATATATTTCATGATTACTTATTATATATACTTTATAATAATTCTTGAATTATTAACATGAAAAATGAATCTCATCATGTCGTGGAGACGGTAATCCGTACGTACGCACGAGTGATGATATCGTTCCCATATTTATTGAATGGAATTTGAGTGAATGATATAATATCTTAGAATCCGTATGATGTTATAATTATCATATTTAGTTATTATTTACACCATTATACCCATCCAAGTAAGGTGGTGGTGGAAAAATAGATTACACCACGACGTGGAGACGGTATTCTGTATGTACGCAAGCGCGGTGATTTTGTTTTCCTTAGGATGGATAGAAAGTGAAATAGGGTTGTTTAATATTTATAATAAAATTTCAGTATATTAGGGATACTGATGTTATTACTTCATGATGAAACCACTAAAGAATAGGAAGTATAAGAAGAAAGAATCTTGAATGAATCGGTAGAAGGTATTACCTCTTTCTCGAAGTGCCGCCTTTGAACTTCCTATTAGGGCACTAGATTTAGTCTTTTGAGAATAATAGTAACTCTATAAGGTTTCTAGGGAAGTGGGGAAGTGAAATGGGAAGAGGTTGGCCTATATTCAGGGCTCAAAATGGTGTGAGGAGGAGAGGGAGGAGGTTCCCTTTTATAAGGGAGGAGAGGGGAACCTTTGGAATTATAAGAAATATTAATTTATAATAAATTCCAAACCCACTTAAAAACCTCCAAAAATGACTCAAATCCTAATATTAGATTATATAGGGTTTGAATATCATCATCCAATAAAATTTAGACATGTTTGGAATTTATTTTAAACATTATCAACTTGATTTATCCTTATTTAATCTATTTAATTTTATTTGTGGTAATAAGATTAGATTTCTTAAATTATTATAAATAATTAATTATGTGTTGTTAATTGTCCATAATTGGATAAATTATGACCTTTTAGAACATATAAATTTCAATTTATAATTTTTAAATATTTTTGTGATTTTTAAACAATTTTATAATATGTTATTTTTATAAAATAACAATAGTGTTAATTTTAACATTATTAATTTATTTTAATTTAAAGAAAATCCAAACATAGGATATATTCTAAAAAAAATATTTAATATATTCCTAACATGTCAAATGTTTCTAGAAAATTCGTTTATCACATTAAATATTTCATATAATATTTATTTTAATATTTTTAAAACCATTTATTTGGTATATCTCTTAATAAAATAATTAGTACATCATTTTTGTATAATTATTTAATATACTTATTTGTTTCATAAAAATTAAAAACAAATCCTACGATGAAGATAAATTTCATATATTTCATAATAATACTTTTACTAGAATTTATCAGCTTAAAATGACAACATGTAAATTGTTATATTTATTAAATTATGAAGGTGACAACTTTGGAATCATTTATAATAAAATAATATAAGTGTCCTAATCGCCATTATAAGGATATAAATGGTAAACAATTAGGCCATTGGATGATTAGGGTTTATATATACCCTACCAATAGGTATATTTTCAGATTTTTGGGCATTTTGATATGCATTACTATTTCAATAAAAACAATATTATTAATTTTTCACTAAATAAATAATTTCTACATCATTAATGTATAAGATAATAAGATAATTAAATAACACTTAAAAATTAAAAATAAATTACCATGATAAAGAAAAACATTTTAAATTTAAAATGAGTATTTATAACCGAATTTTTATTCTGTATAACCTTATATTAAAAATACTTTAATTATTAAAGTTTGAGTGAGACATTTTTCACTTTCCTTTAAATAAAAAAACTAATGGTCATAATAAAATAAAAGTGAGTTCCATTAGATTCAATTTCGACCCAATCATGATTTAAGGAAAAATATAATCATCCAATTATATTAATACAAGTGTTAGGGTAATTTTATAATATTATATTTACCCTTAATTACTCGATTTACCTTTAACTATGGTAAATAAAATTTACCGTAGTTGCTATTCACAATGCCTAAAAATAAAAAGTATCTTATTAACATAATTTGAACCTAATGATTCCAAATATGGAATCCATTTTTCCAAATTCAAATCATAGAATTTGTAGAAATTAATTTAAAATTAATCCCGCTGTTAAGAAAACAGGTTTTAAAAGTTAAAACATTACCAAAGATTGAAATGATTTTACGTATGAATTCAATGTAAAATAAATTCTAATGATATAAATTATATTAAATGGTAAATATATATTCTATTTATACTTTAAAACCATTCAATATTATAATTTAACCATATAAATTATTATGATGAAAAAGTTTTTTTTGACTAAAATATAGCGTGTTTTTACTATTCATTAAAATATGAAAGTTATCAGAATAATATGAAAATTTTATGCAAAGTAATTTTTTATACCCTTATCACAAAGAATAATTTTATTTTGTCAAATTGAACATATAAACATGTCAAAAACTAGATTTAAAGTGGACGTGCCATCAAAAGGCGGAAAAAATGCATTTTTTGAAAAATACTTATTTTACCTGAAACATTTACTTTGTTCACATAACATGTTTTAGAAAATGTGTAAGATGAATAATAATTTTATAAAATTCAAAATGTATTTAATACTATTCATAATGGCTAGTCCATTATAATATTATAACAATATATCGTTGTTTAGTGAAACTCGGTATTGCGTACTACACACGCTATCGAGGAAGGTCGTGATTGCGTGTAATGAAAGCCAAGTCATGGATGCGTGTAGTGCATGACTCCTTTGTTGTTGTGTATAACAGGATCCAACCATATCTAATTTATACATTGAATATATATATATATATACACTCAATGTTGTGTAGAATAACTACTATCAAATGAACTTGAAATTGTGTGTAACACAATCCAAGAATAGTGTTGCGTATACTACAAGATAATACGGTGTTTTGTATAGCGCAAGATAATCTTGGTGTAGCGTACAATAGAAGATATGAAATAAATTAAAAATAATATATCTCATAAAATCTCAGGGTGTTACATTCTACCCCCCTTAAAATGAATTTCTCCCTCGAAATTCGTCGGGGTTATAAATGGTTTACTACTTGTAAGTTTCTTTAATAGAAACCCATATTGTAAAAAGGAATACCAAAAATAATCATTAAAAACTAATGTATGAAACATAATGGTTACCAAAATTATCTAATCAATGAGTTTCCACATAGGAGAACATAGGTGAAAATATGTATATGGAAGAGAAATCTAACCATCAAGTTCTGATGGAGAGTGGTAGAGAACATGGCTATGAAAAAGCCAAAAATCACAAAGCCAAAAATTTGTGATGATCTAAGGTACCATCTGATTCATCAGATATGAGGGCACTAGGAAAAAATATTTGGTTTTCAAGATCTTTTCCCTAATGTTGAATAATTTTTGAATAAGAAGAAATACTTAATTGATTTTGGTAGAGTCCTACCATTGCTCGTGCCTCAAACAATTTCCACTTAATCTCTTAAAGAAATGAAGTTGAATTTGTCATTCGTGAAGCATTAACAGATCATGTGATAGAACGTTGGGTCATTCTATCAATCTCAAATAAAAGGTTAGAAAAAGTTATTAAATATACATAAGTCCATCTACGGTGAGATTAATCATATATAGTTCCTAAAATGGATGTATACTTCATATATCATACCACATAATAAGTTGAAACTAATTTATACTAACTAGGGACTTCCTGTAGGCCAGTGGTATGCGATAAAGGCCTATCGCACATCAGTTGTGGGTTCGATTCCCGCAACCTTGTCCGATGCGACGGGTTGTCTCCAGTCCTATAGGTTGTCCTTTTTCTGAAACTACATAATTATAACATTCCATCGATAATATCGAAAATAGTTCTGGACTTAAACAATACTAACTTATGTCCAACATAATCCATTTAAAATCTTTAGGCTTATCCAAAATACTTCTTGTCCAAGCTTATAGTATAAAGAAAACAATTACTAGAAATTTCATCCACCGAGCATGTGAATACCATCATTTATCCCCCATATATCATACGATATATCTTGTTGGTCACATTCCAAACATGTGAATACCTTAATCATGTATTCTATTGTAAAATTAATACCCATTGAACCTTAGTGAAAACATGAATGCTGTCAAAAGTTAACTCCTTCCACATACCGAAATCCCAAAATTTCGATATACTCAAACCATGATATCACTTTGTCCTTATATTAGTCATGAGCTCATGAATACTATCAAACATTTCATTTTCTCTTTTTTATGCATATCATCTGCTTTCCAAAAATATTTTAATCACTTTTCATGGTTACCAATGCCATATTCTTATGGAAAACCACAATGGACCAATACATAGATATTCCAATATACCAAAAAATTACCTAAAAAACACTTCAATACATCCTCATCAATGATTGACATGGAATAAGTCCTTCCTTGATTTAGAAGTAACTTCTTAGGTGAGGGAATTGAGTTGGGTAATGCCCATGTTCTCCACAGATAAGACATTGGACTCCATAACAGTCTGCCACTCTATAAACCTTTTCTCCACATAGATAACATCTTCCCATCCATTTGAGGTATTTCTCAATGTTCTTCTTCCCTTCTTTAGAAATCTCAATATTCTTTTTTCTATGCTCCCCACCATGCGAACATGCATAAAATTCAATCTTCCACTTATTTGATGACTTAGGAATACAACTACAGTTCACTTTGTTAATCATATATCGAGATGACTGATTCGGCATAATCACGATATCTTTCTCTCCAGGCATTACATAATTTCATTGATCATAGTCACCAATTTTTCCATTGGAATAAATGTTAATTTAATTCCTTCTCGTTCCCTCCATTTACTAAGACCAAAAACCATAGTGTAAGAAACAGTAAAAATAACGAGGAACCACATAATCATAAAAAGTCACTTATGGGATGTCTAACTTATCAAAAATTCATTAATCCATGAAACCTTAGGTTCACCCTAGGTTATTCATGATCTTAAACATAATTCTAGGACTCTAACCTATACATATACATAACCTTAGGGACATCCCTAGACATACATTAGAAATATCTCTAGGGATTTCACTAATGTTTTCTCATCCTAGTTTCAAAAGGTTGACTAAACCTTTCCTCTGATACCAACTGTAGAGGCCCAAATATTGATGTACATGGACATTACATTACTTTTGCAGAATACTTAATACATAACAAAAAAAACTCAAGGACCGTAATAGTTTAGTGTCTTTGGAAACTCGAAACATAATCTTGTAATCATGGAAAAATATCTTGAACATCTCCCATAAAGATCTTCCCCTTTTGTTTTCTTACCTAAAACATTTCATTAAATCCTGGGGAAAAAACATAAAAAGGGTGAGCTCAAATTCTCAGTAAGGGTAAACATAGAGAACATAAAAGAATCCATCAACATTTGAATGAAAAAACTTGAACATAAAATATAAACATCAAAATCTTGAGCAAAGACATAAATATTGGAAGTATGTAAGGCATATATCATAATGGAACATCAATCATGATAAAATAGCATGGGAATAAAACATGCAATTGTGGCAACCATTAAGAACATGTTATGATTTCCATAGTAGCCAAGGCATTACTACCAAGACCATCTTAGTGGACAAAGTCCCTTTCTAAATCGAGTTCACTCCTCGTTTCAGTCCTATAACACTGAACCAGATTAACTTACCATTCCAGCCATGTCTATCTAATGAGATATAAATCTTTACCCAATGCATAGGAGGGAGATATATGTCCCACCCATCTCATAATGAAACCATTCTTATGTGTGCCACAAAATAATAAATCATACAACATTGCATAACCCATGTAATAAAAATAGGATTCTTAAACATCATGTAATCATAACATAAGCCATAAAAGGACATCATAAAAATAATTCAATCAAATCAATGTAAATATAGGGATATAAATAGAACCCTGTGTTATCTTAGATGGAAAATAATTTTGATAAAACAGAACTCCATTCTGGAAGAAAATATCCTTTCTTCTTCAAAATAATTTTCTTTTCACAAAATGGCATGCAATTTTAAAAGAAAATGATTTTGTTGAAAATAGTCATGAAATCGTGTAGAGTAAACTTCATGAAAATTGGGCATTAGAAAACCATAAAAATCTGTTCATGTCATATAAGTTAAAAAAAACATTCTCCTCGTACTTTTGTCGGAAAAGTCAAAAAGTACCTCGTATGGTAAAAAAAAGATTCCTTACATACCATGTATTAAAAGTCAAAAATGGGTAAAAATGACTTTAAACATACATTAAAACATTTTTATAAAACTTGGACATTGATGATGAATATAACCCCAGTAAATACTTACATATAAGAAATCTCGGATAGAAAACAATTGAGATTGCATCATTATCCCTTACCGTAGGTCCGATATGATTTTTACGTTTCCTAACCTCGTATATAATGATTTAAATAATGTCATTGACTTATTAGAGAATCATATTCATTTTTATGATATCATATATGGTTCACTTATGTCTTTATATTACCCGTTCTTTTGTAAATCCATGTTAAAGCATCGTTTTGGGTAAAATCGTTTCATTTATCGTATGTGTTTCGACTTGTTGTTATTGATACTTATATCCTGATTTCCTTAATTTCAGAATTTAAAACATGATTTATATATAATAAATATTCAGCATATACATATTTATAATAGATTGATAAATGGAATGAAATACACCGTTCATGGAGACGGTAGGCCGTACGTACGCATGAATGATATTTTCGTTTCCTTATTGAATTGAATGGGATTAAATAGATGAAATACATATATATATATATATATACATAAATCCAGTAGAATTTTTATGTCATATATTTCATGATTACTTATTATATATACATTATAATCATTCTTGAATTGTTAACATGGAAAATGAATCTCGTCGCGTCGTGGAGACGGTAATCCGTACGTACACACAAGCGATGATATCATTCCCATATTTATTTAATATAATGTGAGAGAATTATATAATATCTTAGAATCCATAGGATGTTATAATAATCATATGAAGTTATTATTTACACCATTATACCCATCAAAGTATGGTGGTTGTGGAAAAACAGATTACACCACGGCGTGGAGACGGTATTCCGTACGTACGCACCCGCGATGATTTTGATTTCCTTAGGATGTATAGAAGGTGAAATAGGGTTGTTTCATATTTATAACAACATATCAGTATATGAGGGATATAGATGTAATTACTTCATAATGAACCCACTAAATAAGAGGAATTATAAGAAGAAAGAAACTTGAATGAATTGGTAGAAGGTATTACCTCTTTCTCAAAGTGCCTCCTTTGAACTTCCTCTTAGGGCACTAGAGTTGTTGTTTTGAGAAGACCAGTACCTCTATAAGGTTTCTAGGGAAGTGGGGAAGTGAAATGGGAAGAGTTTGTCTGATATTAAAGGCTCAAAATGGTGTGAGGAGGAGAGGGAGGAGGTGCCCTTTTATAAGGGAGGAGAGGGGCACCTTTCGAATTATAATAAATATTAATTTATAATAAATTCCAAACCCACATAAAAACCTCCAAAAATGACTCAAATACAAATATTATATGAGATAGGGTTGTAATCTCATCAACCAATAAAAGTTAGACAACTTTGGATTTTATTTTAAACATTATCAACTTGATTTATCCTTATTTAATCTATTTAATTTTATTTGTGGTAATAAGATTAATTTGTTTAAATTATTTTAAATAATTACTTTTGTGTTGTTAAATGTCCATAATTGGATAATTTATGATTTTTTAGACCATATAAATTACAATTTATAATTTTTAAATATTTTTGTGATCTTTAAACAATTTTATAATATTTTATTTTTATAAAATAACAATAGTGTCAATTTTGACATTATTAATTTAGTTTAATTTAAATAAAATACTAACATAGGATATATTCGAAAAAAATATTTAATATATTCCTAACCAGTAAAATTTGTCTAGAAAATTCTTTGAGCACATGAAATAGTCATATAATATTTATTTTAATATTTTAAAACCATTTATTTGGTATATCTCTTAATAAAATAATTAGTACATCATTTTTGTATAATTATTTAATTTACTTATTTGTTTCATAACAATTAAAAATAAAATATTATGATGAAGATAAATCTCATATCTTTCATATTAATACCTTTACTCGAATTTATCATCTTAAAATTACAACATGTAAATTTTTATATTTATTAAATTATGAAGGTGACAACTTTGGAATCATTTATAATAAAATAATATAAGTGCCCTAATTTCCTTTATAAGGATCCCAATGGTCAAAAATTCTGAAAGTGGATGATTAGGGTTTATATATACACTACTAATATGTTTTTTTTTTCAGATTTTAGGGCCTTTTGATATGCATTACTATTTCAATAAAAACTATATTATTGTTTTTTCACTAAATAAAAAATTTCTGCATCATTAATGTATAAGATAATAAAGTAATTAAATAACACTTAAAAATTACAAATAAATTACCATGATAAATAAAAAAAATTATCTTTCAAATGAGTATTTATAACCGAATTTATATTATGTATAACCTTATATTAAAAATACTTTAATTATTAAAGTTTTAGTGAGACATATTTCACTTTCCTTTAAATAAAATAAACTAAAGGTCATAATCAAATATAATTGGGTTACATTAGATTCAATTTCGACCCAAGTATGATTTAGGGAAAAATATAATCATCCAATTATATTAAGACAAGTGTTAGGGTAATTTTATAATATTATATTTACCCTTAATTACCCGATTTACCTTTAACTATGGTAAATAAAATTTATAGTAGTTACTATTCATAATGCCTAAAAATAGAAAGTATCTTATTAACATAATTTTAACCTACTGATTTCAAATATATAATCCATTTTTACAAATTAAAATCATAGAAGTTGCAGAAATTAATTTAAAGTTAATCCCGCTGTTAAGAAAACGTGTTTTAAAAGTTAAAACATTACCAAAGATAGAAATGATTTTACCTATGAATTCAATGTAAAATCAATGATAATGACATAAATTATATTAAATTGTAAACATATATTCTATTTTTACTTTAAAACCATTCAATATTATAATTTAACCATTTAAATTATTACGATGAAAAAAGTTGTTTTTAATTAAAATATAGCGTGTTTTTACTATTCATTAAAATATGAAAGTTATTAGAATAATATGAAAATTTTATCCAAAGTAAAATTTTATATCCTGATGACAAAGAATAATTTTATTTTGTCAAATTGAACTTATGAACATGTCAAAAACAATATTTAAAGTTGGTGCGCCATGAAAAGGTAGCAAAACTGCATTTTTTGAAAAATACTTATTTTACCCGAAAAATTTATTTTGTTCACATAACATGTTTTAGAAAATTTTTAATATGAATAATAATGTTATAAAATTAAAAATTTAGTTAATACTATTCATAATGGCTAGTCCATAATAATATTATAACAATATATCATTGTTTAGTGAAACTCGGTATTGCGTACTACACACGCTATCAAGGAAGGTCATGATTGTGTGTAATGCAAGCAAAGTCAGGGATGCGTGTAGTGAAAGACTCCTTTGTTTTTTCATATAATAGAATCCAACCATATTTCATTTATATATTGAATATATATATATATATATATATAGACACTCAATGTTGCGTAGAATAACGACTATCAAACGAACTTGAAATTGAGTGTAACACAATCCAAGAATAGTGTTGTGTATACTGAAAGATAATACGGTGTTGCGTATAGCGCAAGATAATCTTGGTGTAGAGTACAACATAAGATATGAAATAAATTAAAAAGAATATATCTCATAAAATCTTGGGGTGTTACAACTTCTCATTTGTAAAAAAGAATACCCCAAGGAGATAACTCAAAAGGAATTGATATAATTTCTTTAAAACCATAGTAAAGTGTGAAATTGGGATCATATAGTGAAACTACAAGTCAATAGATTTAGATATAGAAATATATGGTGTAATAAGAGTGAAAGAGTGAAATTATTGCTTAATTTATCTTTTATTTTATTCTAAAATATTCCCGTATTATATTTAAAATCTAAGAAATTGTCATGTTTTAATAAAATTTTTCATTTATAATTTATTTATGAATTTAAATTTAATCAAAAACAATTTTATTTCCATAAATTTTGAAATCTAATATGTTTAGTTTGGAATTTCTGAAGGTGACATAAGAAAAAAATCAAGGCTATTGATGTGAAACTATACCGATTGATCTTTTAATGCATCTACCTCTATATCCTATCCACAAACCTATTCTAAAATATAATGTTTGGCTCCCACCCAAGTTCATCTGACTATATCCTCATGGACCAAAAAAATTACATACATCCAAATAAAATATCCAATCCACCATATCTGTAATATATATTGACAACCTATGATTTACACTTCTCTTGAAAAGGAATCATATTTAGGTATTATGGGATTTCAATATCACATAGTAGTAAAACCAATCCATCGATCCAGCACCTAGATACAATCTCAACATCATGATGATCCTCATTAATTACCTATTAATTATACTTTATCCATCTGAGAGAAACATCCTTGAATCAATTGATAGTCTCAATAGAAAACCCTATTACATAATATGATTCAATCTCATGAATCCTAAAAGGAACTTATTAATTATTATATATGGGTGAAAATAACATTCCAACACCATGTGAAACTAAATAGATTTGTTTCAATATCAAAAAGTGTGGTGATGAACCCTTTAATAAGGGTGGGAAAATTATGAAGGTGGTTCCTAGGGATCATGAATATGAACTTATGCAATTTATATTTGTGTATTTTTATGCATTAATCCAGAATTTTTGTGATATGATACTATGATAGAGATTATATTCTTAAATTATATTGTATTAATGCATATAATATGATTCAAGAAATTATTTATCAAAGATTACCTATTATTGTGAAATAATATACTGAATAGAATCCATTATTTTTGAAGACCTAACTCAAGATATAGAAAGCGTTATAGTTTGATAATTTGAAAATTACACTGTAGTATAATTCAATGAGAGATATATGTTTTAATCGTAGCCAATATTTCCATGTGGAGGTTAATTATGTAACATGATATATTATAGATGTCAATTAGAGGATGGATACGCCTCACCCATGAAATTAGAGTATGAAGTTTGTTATATTTTTATGATTATTTTCATCTTTATTTTGAGTAGGGGTTATTTGAAAATAAAATAGGGGAGGATGAATACTAAAAAATACAATACATTTATATATAGATAATTTGGTTAGTTTCTGTAACACCCTGAGATTTTATGAAAAATATTCTTTTTAATTTCATTGATGTCTTTTGTTGTACAATACACCAAAAGGATATTGCACTACATGCATCACGGACTTGGCTTGCATTACACGCAATCGCGACCTTCCACGATAGCGTGTGTTGTACGTAATACCAAGTTTCACTAAACAACGATATGTTATATAAACTAGCCATTATGAATAGTAATACCCACTTTATGAAATTTGATAAATTTTATCTTTTGAAATGGGATTCATTTTTGGAATCAGAATATCGAAATTAGACTAGGGTGATTTTTTTGGTATTTTTCTGAAAACATTCAATTTTTAATGAATAGTGAAAACACTGGGTTACTATTTAAAAACCGACTTCTTATTTAAATAATTATTTATTTTATTTAAATTTATTATAAGTAAAAATTGATACATAATACTTATATAAGTTCAATGTAATTAATTGGAGCCATTTTATAATAATGTTAGATATATAAAAATTTTATTGAACTTTTCACTGTCTTTTACCAACCTCCTAGGAGAATTTAAAAATTTACAAAAAACATAATTTTACCACTTTTGTGAGTGGAATTTAGAAAATATGAGAGACACAGTTAATATAAAGGAGTAAAATGTGATTCAAAAAGATAATTTTTTTTGGCGAATAGTAACTTTTTACTCTTATTTACAAGGGTTAAAAGTAAATAAGGCAATTAAGGGTAAAAATGATATTACTATTACCATAACACATGTCCTAATTCTATTGTATAAGGGTAATTCGACCAAAAACAACCTTAGGAATAAAATATTACCCTTTAGGTCCACTTGGATTATATTAGGACATTTATTATTATTTTATTTAAAGAAGAGTTAAAATAGTTAAAATTAGAGTTTAATAACTAAAACATTTTTAATATACGGGTATAGATAAGATAAATTCGACTATAAATATTAATTATAAATATAAAAAGATTTAAAACATAATGTTATTTTATTTATAATTTTTCGACATTAAATAATTTAATTTATTTATGAAACAATGATGATGCAGTAATTACCCTATTAATGAAATATTAACATAATTGATGTTATAAATACCCAAATAAAAGTAATTTGAGAATTTTTATGAATTACACTAATTTTCAAGGTTAATATGTCATGTTAGTATTTATTTAATTTACTTTTTTCTAACTAATAATTCTGTTATAATTTTCACAAAAATCAAGTACCAAATAGTGTCAAAATTGACATAAAATAGTTTTTAAAACAAATATTATATTATTAATTGTTATTCTATTCCTAAAAATCTAAGGTTCGGAAAAATGAATTATATATGGTTATATATATTAATAATGAACCGATTTGGATTCGTTTGGCTTTTTATAGTATGTTTATTAACTATATAGTGTAAGAAAACAAAAAGACATGGTAAAAGTTAAATTATTTAACTTAGAGTTAAATCTAAATGATAAGGTTAAAATAGTAACCTAAACTTGTCTAAAACCTATTGGTTGAGATTATTTCGACCCATCCCCACCTTATATTTTAAATAAATCAATTTTGAGCTATTAGAAACTGAATATGACTTTATTATAAAATAATATTTTGAGTTTTTTCTAAGGTGCCCCTCTCCTCCCTTATAAAAAGGGCACCCATTCCCTCTTCTATTCACACCCTTTTGACCCTTTAAGTTCAGAAAAAACCTACCAATTCCACTTCTCAACCTATCTAGTTATATTATAGAGGTTCTGTTCATCTCAAAATACCAACTCTAGTGCCCTATGAAGATGTTTAAAAGAGGTACGTCAAAGAGAGGTAATCTCTTCTACCGATTCTTTCAAGTTTTCTTTCTTATTCAACGTCTTCTTATTTAGTTGTTTAATTATAAAGTAATAACATAAGTATAACTAATATACTTATATGTTATTATAAATATGAAACAACCCCATTTCACCTTCTATACATCCTACAGAAAATGAAATCACCGCACGTGCGTACGTACAGAATATCGTCTCCATGCCGTGGTGTAATCTGTTTTTCCACCACCACCTTACTTGGATGGGTATAATGGTGTAAAGAAATACTATATAAAGTTATTATTAACATCATACTGATTCTGTGAAATTATATCATCCACTCCAATTCAATTCAATAATTATGGGAACGATACTATCGCTCGTGCGTACGTATGGATTACCGTCTCCACGACGCGATGAGATTAATTTTCCATGTTAACAATTAAAGAATGATTATAAAGTATATATAATGAATATTAATGAAATATATGACATGATAAAGCTACTGTATTTATGTATATATATATATATATTTCATCTAATTACTTCCATTCAAGTCAATAAGGAAAGGAAAACTGCGTTCATGCGTACGTACGACCTACCGTCTCCATGAACGGTGTATTTCATTTTATTAATATATATATATATTATATATATATACTGAATATATATATGATATATAAATCACGATTTAAATTCTGTAATTAAGTAAATCAAGATATAAGTAATAATAATATGAAGAACAACAAGTCCAAACACGTACGATAAATAAAACGATATTACCCAAAACACTGCTTTAAAATGGAACTTACAAAAGAACAGGTAATATAAAGTCATAAGTGAACCATATATGATATCATAACAAATAATATGATTTTTTAATAAGTCAATTACATTATTTAAATTTTTATAAAAGAGTTTTGGATACGTACGAAGCATATCAGACCAAAGTTAAGGGATAACTATTCCAATCTCGCTCTTATCCGAGATTGTTTATTTGTAAGTATTTACTGGGGTTTTTGTTATCATCCCTCTCCCTGTTTTCTAAAAATCTTTTCTTGTATGTTTAATTTACTTTTTACCAATTTTTTAATTTTTCCAAATGTTATGAAAGGAATCTTACTTTTTTTACCACACGAGGAACTTTTTGACTTTTCCGACAAAAGTACGAGGAAAATGTTATTTTTAACTTATACGGCGTGAAAGGATTTTTACGGTTTCATAACGCCTCATTTTCAGGAATCTTACTCTACAATATTGAATGATTATTTTCAACAAAACCTATTTCTTTTAAAATTGCATGTCATTTTGTGAAATGAAAATGATTTTGAAGAAAAAGGATATTTTCCTCAAGAATTAATTTCAAGTCTTTTATCAAAACTATTTTCCATCTAAAATGACATTATTTAATATGTTTATGTTTAAAGTATAATGTATCAAATATTTACATGGTTTGATTCTTCTTATGATGAAATGATATCCATTTTGTTATATGGATTATGTTATGATGGCATGTTGTTTAAGAATCCCATTCTATTACATGGGTTATTCTATGATGTATGATTTATGATTTTGTGGCACACGAAATAATGATTTCATTATGAGATGGGTGAGACCTATATCTCATTCCAATGCATTGGGTAAAGATTTATATCTCATGAGATATACATGGCTGGAGTGGTAAGTTAATCCGGTTCAGTGTTACAGGATAGAAACGAGGAGTGAACTCGATTCAGAAAGGGACTTTGTCCACTAAGATGGTCTTGGCAGCAATTCCTTGGCTACTATGGAAATCATATCAAGTGCTTAATGGTTTTACACAATTAAATGTTTTATTCCCATTCTATTTTATCATTATTAATGTTCCTTTATGACCTATTCCTTACATACTGCCAATATTTATTTCACAACTCAAGATTTTGATGTGTAAACTTTATGTTCATGTTTTGAAGTTCAAATGTATATGGTTTGTTTTATTTTCTCCATGCTTACCCTTACTGA
This sequence comes from Viscum album, assembly GCA_963277665.1. Taxonomy (NCBI): domain Eukaryota; kingdom Viridiplantae; phylum Streptophyta; class Magnoliopsida; order Santalales; family Viscaceae; genus Viscum; species Viscum album. The sequence goes on along the minus strand of OY728142.1, from coordinate 266,765,352 downwards.
GTATTTGAGATCACCCTTTATATGTTTTCTTTTCCCCATGATATAAATAAATGTTTTAGGTATGAAAACAAAAGGGGAAGATCTTTATGGGAGATGTTGAAGATCTTTCACCACGATTAGAAGATTATTTTCCAAGTTTCCAAAGACAGTAAACTATTACGGTCCTTGTGTGTTTGTTTTTGTTATGTATTAAGTATTTCGTAAAAGTAATATAATGTCCATGTACGTCAAGCTTGGGTCTCTACAGTTGGTATCATAGGAAAGGATTAGTTATCTTTTGGAAACTTGGATGTGAAAACTTTAGTGAGATCACTAGAGATATTTCTAAGGTATGTATAGGGATGTCCGTAAGGTTAAGTATAAGTATTGTTTATAGTACTAGAATTAAGGTAAAAATCTTATAATTAACCCTAAGATGTTATATATTGAAGGTAATCCCCCTTTATTATATTGTTTTCCCTAGCATGATTTTTTCCTCTCACACTATTCTTTTTGGGTTTTAGACGATGGATGGAACCTGAAGGAACTGTGTTGATAAATGTAATAGATAATGTAATGGTTGTTCTCATGAACAAACAAATATTATAGGATATGGAGTGCAAAATCATATTTCTATACTTACACAAGCTATGAATCATTCTCTATTTACAAATGATCAGAGAAGCGAACAATATTCTATTGATTCCTTCAGGAGAGAACGTCCACCTTCTTTCAATGGGTCTTCTGATCCACTTGTTGCTGAACAATGGATCTATACCATTGAAAAGATATTTTCCATACTTAGTTGTTCAGAAGATGATAATTTAATTATAGATGTTTACCATTTAGAAGGTGAAACAGACCAGTGGTGGACTCTAATTAAGAATACAAGGCACCAAGATGAAATTGAATCCATGGAATGGGACGAGTTCAAGAACTTTTTTTTCAGTAAATACTTCCCTCATATTCTTAGAAAAAAGATGGAAAATGAGTACCTTTAGCTAAAGAAAAAGGATGATGAATCTATTGGTATATACGAAGTGAATTTTTCAAGGCTTGCAAGGTATGCATCTGGATTTATCTTCCAACCTGAAAGTAATGTTGATCGATTCTTAAGTGGTTTAAAACCAAGTCATTGAAGGGCATTGGCTATAAGAGACTTCAGAAGCTTTGAAGAAATTGTGCATTGTGATATCAAGTTAGAACTGGAAGTTGGTGTAACATATCCATCTCATGGTTTTGACAAGAAATGAAAGATGGAGTTCAAGTAAAAACCTCAGAACAATGGTGAAAAGAAGATGAATGTATTTTTATGCTCAAAGTGTGGAAAGAAGCATGGTGGAGATTGTCTAAAAGGTACTAGAAAATGTTTCAAGTGTGGAAAAGAAGGTCATCAAGCAGTTGAGTGCCGAAGTAAAGGGAAAAAAGTTTCTAATGATGTGAATAAATAAAAGACTGCAGAGAACACTCCACCATCACTTCAATGCTTCAAGTGCAAGGAAATGGGGCATTATGCTAACCAATTCCCTAATACATGGGTTAATGATGATCGACGTGAGCAACCTCTTAAGGAAAAGGACAAAGGGAAGTCACATGCGATCACTATTGGCAATTTTGAGTATGACAACGATGTAGTGGAATGATTATGTGTAACGGGATTCCAAAATAATGTTGTGGAATCTAATTTATAGTACTGTAGAATATTGGAATATCTATGTATTGGTTTATTATGGTTTTCAATAATTATATGGTACTGGTAACCATGAAAAGTAATTCAAATATTTTGGAAAGAAGATGATATGATAAGGATAAAATGAAATGTTTAATAGTATTCATGATCTCATGACTGATATAAGGACTAAGTGATATTATGGTTTGAGTATATTTAATTTTTGGGATTTTGGTATGTGGAAAGAGTTAACATTTGACAACATTCATGTTTTCACTAAGGTTCAATGGGTATTAATTTTTCAAGAGAATACATGATTAAGGTATTTACATGTTTGTAATTTGACCAACAAGATATATCGTATGATATATGGGGATAAATGAGGATATTCAGATGATCATGACATGTCTAGTTATTGTTTTCTTTATACTATGAGCTTAGGCAGAAGTATTTTGGATAAGCCTAAAGATTGGAATAGATTATGTTGGACATAAGTTAGTATTGTTTAAGGATAAAATTTTTTTTCGATATTATTGATGGAATGTTATAATAATGTAGTTTTAGAAAAAGGACAACCTGCAGGACGGGTGACAACCCGTCGCGTCGGAAAAGGATGTGGGAATCGAACCCACAACCGAAGTGTGACAGGCCTTTATCTCCTACCACTAGCCTACAAGAAGTCCTTGGTTAGTAGAAACTATTTTTATGAAGCCGTCTAATAGATGAAGTATAAGTCCATTTTTGGAATCATATAAGATTAACCTCACCATATATGGACTTATGTATATTTGATAACTTTTTCTAACCTTTTTTTTGAGACATATGGAATGACCCATCATTCTATCACATGATTTTCTAACACCTCAGGAATGAAAAATTCAACTTCATTTCCTTAAGAGTTGAAGTGGAAATTGTTCAAGGCATGAGAAATGGTGAGATTATACTGAAATAATGTAATTATTTCTTCTAATTCAAATTCTTCAACTTTAGGGAAATAATCTTGAAAACCAAAAGTGTTGTCCCAGTGCCCTTATATCCGATGAATCAGATGGTACCTTAGATCATCACAAATTTATGGCTTTGTGATTGTTGGTTTTTTTATAGCCATGTTCTCTACCACTCCCCATTAGAACATGATGGTTAGATTTATCTTCCATATCCATATTTTCAATTAGGTTCTCCTATGTGGAAACCCTGTGATTAGTTAATTTGGGTAACCGTTACGTTTCATACTTCAGTTTCTGAAATATAAGTTTTGGTATTCCTTTTTACGATGTGGGTTTCTATTAAGGAAACTTTCGAGTAGTAAACCATTTATAACCCCGAAGAATTTCATGGGCGAAATTCATTTTAAGAGGGCTAGAATGTAACACCCCGAGATTTTATGAAAAATATTCTTTTTTATTTAATTGATGTCTCTTGTTGTACACTACACCAAAATGATCTTTCACTATATGTATCTATGACTTGGCTTGCAAAACAGGCAATCACGACCTTCCATGATAGCGTGTGTTGTATGCAATACCGAGTTTAACTAAACAACGATATGTTATATAAACTAGCCGTTATGAATAGTAATACCCAATTTTTGAAATTTTATAAATTTTATCTTTCTAAATGGAATTTATTTTTGGAATCAGAATATCGAAATTATCCTAGGGTGATGTTTTGGTATTTTTCTGAAAACTTTAAATTTTTGATGAATAGTGAAAACACTAGGTTACTATTTCAAAACCGACTTCTTATTTAAATAATTATTTATTTTATTTGAATTTATTTTAAGTCAAAATTGATACATAATACTTATATAAGTTCAATGAAATTCATTGGAGTCATTTTATAATAATTTTAGTTATATAAAATTTTTATTAAACTTTTCACCGTCTTTTACCCACATCCTAGGAGAGTTTAAAAATCTTACATAAAACTTAATTTTACCACTTATGTGAGTGTAACTTCGAAAATATGAGAGAAATGGTTAATATCAAGGATTAAAATTTGTTTCAATAAGAATATTTTTTTTGTGAATAGTAACTTTTTACTTTCATTTACCACGGTTAAAAGTAAATAGGGTAATTTAGGGTAAAAAAGATATTACTATTACCCTAAAAAATATCCTAATTCTATTGGATAAGTTTAATTCGACAAAAAAAACCTTAGGAATAAAATATTACCCCTTAGGTCCACTTGGATTAGATTAGGACATTTATTATTATTTTATTTAAAGAAGAGTTAAAATAGTTAAAATCAAAGTTTAATAACTAAAACATTTTTAATATAGGGTTAAAAATAAGATAAATTCGACTATAAATATTAATTAGAAAGATAAAACTATTTAATACATAATGGTATTTTATTTATAATTTTTAGACATTAAATAATTTAATTTATTTATGACACAATAATGATGCAGTAATTACCTTATTAGTGAAATATTAACATAATTGATGTTATAAATACCCAAATAAATGTAATTTGAGACTTTTTATGAATTCCAATATTTTTTCATGGTTTATATGACATGTTAGTATTTATTTAATTCACGTTTTTATAACTAATCATGCTGTTATTATTTTCACAAAAATCAAGTACCAAATAGTGTCAAAATTGACATAAAATAGTTTTTAAAACAAATATTATATTATTAATTGTTATTCTGTTCCTAAAAATCTAAGGTTTGTCAAAATGACTTAGATAAGGTTATATATATTAATAATGAACCACTTAAGGTTCGTTTGGATTTTTATAGTAAGTTTTTTAACCATATTGTGTAACAAAACAAAAAGACACGGTAAAAGTTAAATTATTTAACTGAGAGTTAAATCTAAATGATAAGGTTAACATAGTAACCTAAACTTGTCTAAAACCTATTGGTTGAGAGGATTTATACCCATACCCACATTATATTTGAAATAAATCAATTTGGATCTATTAAAAACCGAATATGACTTTATTATAAAATAATATTTTATGTTTTTTCTAAGGTTCCCCTCTCCTCCCTTATAAAAAGGGCACCCCTTCCATCTTCTCTTCATACCCTTTTGAGAATTGAAGCTCGAAAACCCCTAAAAATTCCTTTTCTAAACCTTTATAGTTATATCATATAGGTTCTGGTCTTCTCAAAAGACCAAATCTAGTGCCCTAAGATGAAGTTTAAAAGAGGTGTGTTGAAGAAGAGGTAATCTCTTCTACCGATTCTTCCAAGTTTTCTTTCTTTTTCAACTTCTTCTTCTTTTTTTGTTTAATTATAAATTAATAACATCAGTATAAATAATATACTTATATGTTATTATAAATATGAAACAACCCCATTTCACCTTCTATCCATCCTACGAAAAATGAAATCACCGCGCGTGCGTACGTACGGAATACCGTCTCCACGCCGTGGTGCAATCTGTTTTTCCACCACCACCTTACTGGGATGGGTATAATGGTGTAAAGAATAACTATATAAAGTTATTATAACATCATATTTATTATGTGATATTATATCATCCACTCCAATTCAATTCAATAATTATGGGAATGATATCATCGCTCGTGCATACGTACGGATTCCCGTCTCCACAACGCGATGAGATTCATTCTCCATGTTAACCATTCAAGAATGATTATAAAGTATATATAATGAATATTAATGAAATATATGACATTATAATGCTACTAGTTATATATATATATATTTGATCTACTAACTTCCATTCAAGTCAACAAGGAAAGGAAAACAACATTCATGCGTACGTACGACCTACCGTCTCCATGAACGGTGTATTTGATTTCATTTATATATCTATTATATATATATAATGAATATATATATGATATATAAATCATGATTTAAATTCTGGAAGTAAGTAAATCAAGATATAAGTAATAATAATATCAATAACAATAAGTCCAAACACGTATGATAAATAAAACGATTTTACCCAAAACACTACTTTAACATGGAACTTACAAAAGAGCAGGTAATATAAAGTCCTAAGTGAACCATATATGATATCATAACAATGAATATGATTGTGTAATAAGTCAATGACATTATTTAAATCATTATATAGGAGGTTCAGATACATATGAAGCATATCATATCTAAGGTAAGGGATAACTATTCCAATCTCACTCTTATCTGAGATTGGTTATTCGTAAGTATTTACATGGGTTTTTGTTATCATCCCTATCCCTATTTACTAAAAATGTTTTAATATAGGTTTAATGGCATTTTTACCCATTTTTTAGTTTTTCCAAATGTTATTAAAGGAATCTTATTTTGTTTTACCACACAAGGAACTTTTTGATTTTTCCGATAAAAGTACAAGGAGAATGTTATTTTTAACTTATACGGCATGAACGGATTATTATGGTTTCATAATGCCTCATTTTCATTAATATTCCTCTACATTATTGCATGATTATTTTCAACAAAACCCTTTTCTTTTAAAATTTCAAGTCATTTTATGAAATGAAAATGATTTTGAAGAAGAAAATATATTTTTCTAAAGAATTCATTTCAAGTGTTTCATCAAAACTATTTTCCATATAAAATGACAATATTTAGTGTGTTTATGTTTCAAGTATAATGTCTCCATTATTTATATGTCTTCATTATTCTTATGATGAAATGATATCCATATTTTTATATGGATTATGTTATGATGGCATGATGTTTAATAATCCCATTCTATTACATGGGTTATGCTATGTTGTATGATTTATAATTTTGTGGCACACGAATGAATGATTTCACTATGAGATGGGTGGGACCTATATCTCCCTCCAATGAATTGGGTAAAGATTTATATCTCATGAGATAGACATGGCTGGAACGGTAAGTTAATCCAGTTCAGTATGACAGGACTGAAATGAGGAGTGAACTCGATTAAGAAAGGGACTTTGTCCACTAAGATGGTCTTGGTAGAAATTCCTTGGCTACTATAGAAATAATATCAAGTGATTAATGGTTTTAAACAATTAAATATTTTATTCCTAGGATATTTTATCATGATTAATGTTCTTTTATGGCCTATTGCTTACGTACTGCCAAGATTCATTTTACAACTCAAGATTTTGATGTGTAAACTTTATGTTCATGTTTTGAAGTTCAAATTTATATGGTTTGTTTTATTTTCTCCATGCATACCCTTACTGAGAATTTGAGATCACCATTTATATGATTTATTTTCCCCAGGATATAAAGAAATGTTTTAGGTAAGAAAAAAAGGGGAAGATCTTTATGGGAGATGTTGAAGATTTTTCACCACGATTAGGAGATTATGTTCTGAGTTTCCAAAGACACTAAACTATTAAGGTCCTTGTGTGTTTGTTTTTTTATGTATTAATTATTCCATAAAAGTAATGTAATTTCCATGTACGTCAAGCTTGGGTCTCTACAGTTTCGTATTTCCTATATTTTTATTTTATTCTATATTAACTATTCTTATCCACCATATCACCCTTAACTAGATTTTCCTAGTGTTCTGAATGAGGTGTTTAATATTAAGGATAAAAACCATTTTTTTATCTTTTTATTATTATTTTAAATTTGGATTTTTATTCCAATATGAGTTGGAAATGTGTTGTATCAAAGAGATGAATTGGGGATAATTATTATTATAATCTTACTAAATATTATTATTTTTCATCTTTTTTTGAAAAAGTATTTAAGTCTCCATTCACAAGGCTCATTCATCATTATATAGACATGAATGGGATGAGTGATTAATGATGAATGATCATAACCATTTAGTTTTTAGAAAAATATTATTGACTTATCAATTTGATCAATCTTCACTTGATTTGGAGGAGTTTCATATGAATCTGTTTTTAGGAGTCATAAGTTATTATTCTGATCAAGGATTGATTTACACCAATTCATGTAGGAGTATCTGATAGATATATTCACTAAAGTATTTCAGTTCTCTAATTATCATTATAAAAATCAGTGGGGGGTTCTTAGATGTAATAATATTAAATTTATTTATTGATTGAATATAAAATTATAATTTTCTTTCTCAAAGACAATCAAATAACACACACATGGTTATTTACCTTTCTATTATTCATTTTTCTTACATGCATTTTATTTTTTTATTTTTTATTCTATATTTATAAACCAATCCCCATCATTATTTATTTATTTATTTTTGTAAAAAATAATGAAAATTTAAATAAGTGTTAGTAAACAAAAAATAAGTAATTAGATAGTACTCATTAAAATAAAACCTTTGGTAAACCACAAAAATTTATGTTTGGTAATTTTAAATAATGTTTTTAAGATTATTCATATATCATCTATGAAACATGGTATAGTTTTTAATGAGTGTTTACTACTTTTTCGTAGTTTTTCTTTTTATATTCATTCCGTAATTTTTCATTGAATATTTTTTTTTTCAATTTTTTATTTATTTTATTCAACAGGTATTTATATGTGAAAATAAAATACATTAAAACCCAAATTAAGGAAATTAAAAAAAAATTGCACCATATTTCATTGGAATATTATTTTTATTTTTTCCAACTAACATAGGAATAATTAGAATATACTATATGATACCAATAATATACATTCATATATTAGAAAGAGTACAATCATTAATGGAAATGTGATTCGAAATATGGCTAAAATAATTTAATTATACCATTTTGTACATTTATAATGTGTGGATAATTAATAATAACTGATTATGACCTACAAAAATATAGTAATACTAGATGAAAAATGAAGATGAAATATGAATAAATTCCTGAGATAAATACATAACTCAGATAATTTAATGATTCCATTATTTAATAAGTTCAATAAACTATATATATGGAATTGGAACCCATTTATGAATAAAAAACTCCCTCTAATTACTAAGAGGCACATTATTGTGGTTAAAGAACAAGTAGAAAATCCAATAGCTCCTGAACTGATAATTTTCCCACAAGAAGTTAGCCAGATGAATAATTAATGATAAATACTTTAGATTTATAATTATACTTGTTTTGATTTATAATAGTCTAAAATTAAATATATCATTACATGAATTCAAATTATATAATCAACACCTATACTACATGAGGTGGGAAACTAAAAAGTTACAACACTAGAGATGGTTTGTTATGAAAAAATATTAGATGAAGAGTGGGGTCCATCGAAGCCCTTTATATAAATTCTAATGTAATTTTGAGGAAAAATATATCCACTAACTGAGAATTAAAAGGTATATAATAAAATTATGGATTTATATTATGTAAAATTTTATCATACTAAATAGTAAACTAACTATTTTTATAGAAAAACAGACTAGATGGGTTGGAAACTTCTGATTCTGTCATAGAAGAATAAGATACAAAAAATGTGGTATTATTTTTTATATAGGTGGAATCACTTATGGAAAGTCTTATTAATAATATTATGTGGTGTTAATTGAAGATAATATAATGGAGCACAATAAGAGGAAGTCGAGAATCCCTTTATTCGATTTTAACCCCACTTAATCTATAAATTCCTTAGTAAAAAGTAAATGTAGGTGGGTATTTAATCATACATTATGTATAGGAACCTTCAAAAAAAGTTTTTGTAGAATATAATTTTATCTATAAATGTTTGGTTATTTTAATTAATGTTGTAAATACTCTTTTTGGGTATGGGAAAATATAAGACTTTCTAGTTATAAGAATTCAAATAATCTACCTTGTAGGGGTTTACCCAATATTTTTATTATTTTCCTATATTTTTCCTTTATTTTTATATCTATTAGTTGTTTTAATAAATGTTTAATAGGTAGATATTTTTTGTATGAATATTTAATTTTGTGATGGAGTAAAACATATAAACTGTATGAATATACCAAGAATAAATAGAAGGATGAAATCACATTCCTCCAATTCATTCCATATATGATAAATAATCAGTTTTTTATTTCCTTTACAATCTTTTTTTTACTATCCTATAAATGTATACATAAATTTTTTATGATAATAATAGAGTTTCATTAAGAAAAATAAAAAACATATGTGTGGGGGAGTGAGAATATTATTACTAATACCTATTATATTTTCTATTTTTTATTTTGTTGTAAACATTTTTTTGAGTTATTAGTATGTCTTTAAGATCGTTTTATTTTAGAAATAAAATTTTTTTATTTGTTTCTATATTGAGTTGTTTTTTTGAATAATAAATCACTTGTGAGAAACATGATTTTATTTTGGAAATTAAAATCCCAGGTTATTGCTGATATGTTTCCCACTCCTTCATTTTATATTTTCAAATATTTTCATTTTTAACTTATTAGGAAAATCATACCTATGAGTGAACGTTTTAAATTATTTTTTAAACATGAGATTTTTTCATAAGCCAATTGACATACTCTTAACAATACCTACTTTATTGAAATAGTGTTGACATTTGAGTTGTGTGATGGAACTTGTTTTTTAGGAACTATTTTGAGTAAATAAATTATATAAAAATGTTTAAGGAAATTTTTTTATTTAATACCTCAGATTTCCTTTGAAAACACTGTCTATATTATACTCTTATTTATTACCTTAGATTACACTGATAAATTTGTAGGGTAAGGCACATTATATGCCTAAATTACTTTCCCAACCCATCACTAAGTGTTTTTAATGATTATATTTTAAAACAAAGTGTGGGGGGAGGGATTTTTATTGACTCATTTGGAGAGGGATATTTTTAATTAATAGAGTATAAAGGGTGTGACCTTTGTTTAGGTTGCGTATTTATTTTACAAAATATTTTAATTTTTGATTTATCTTCTCGAGAAAAAATATTATACTGTACATATACAAAAAATTTTATAAAATTTTAAAGTTTTAAATTATAAAAAAAATTGAATGGAAAAAGTTAAACCTTTCTAAATGATTTGATTTGTGAGAGAAAGGGAACAAGGAGTGACTTGGCTGTAATTGCTTGTAAAAGAATAATTATTATTATTTTAATTATGTTTGAAAGATTAATCGTATAAAATGATTAAAGATAAAACATATAACAACTCATGCCTTTACATATTAGGGAACTAAAAAAAGGGTCACATTAACATAGTTTTGGTCAATGGGTGATTTCAAATATTTTTAGTTTAGGTTGAAGGGAGTTTATTTTAGGAATAATTTAAAAGATTCATTAGATTATTTATTGGTGAAATGATAGGTAACAAATTCCTATATTTTTTTTAGTGTTTGAAAAAGTAAAGGGAGATGTTTGCATCTTTCAATACTAATTATGTACTCATTAGAGTGACTAGTGGAATATTCCCATTGATCTAGCCATTGAGTAGATAATAGAATTACAGTAGGAACCCATTAGGGAAACAAGTTGTCGAAGTTTATTACAAGGTAAAACTTTTGTGATCTACTTATTTTTTTAATAGGGGAGAATATTAATTTATTAGATTTATTATTACGGTTTGTTATAAGCAAAAAATAAATCAGAGGCCAATTAGTTAGCCCCCTTCTTTATCTCTCCATGAATAGATGTGGTTTCTTTAGTATTGAAGGATTAAATGGAGATGGTCTTCATAAAATAACTAGTTAATACAATCTCCTCCTTTTCTCTATCTATTTCTTATATTCTCCACTAATTTTGGAGGTATTGGTTTGAGTTTTGATATGTGATTTCATTGGATAAGGTTGAAATTGGTTCAATTTAAAGGGGTTTTATTTTTATTTCATAGTAAATTTTTAAGTGGTGGAAATACATATCACTTCTCATTATTTATCTTGAAATATGTCAATTAATGATGTTATATTTGTGATTTTAAATAATCTATATATCATTTACGAGTGATTTCAGTTGATGAATTTTTTATTTTAGTCGTCCAATATTTGAGAGCATGTTGGGAGTGGATCACACCACTTTGTTCAAGATTTTGACAATGGGAGGAAAATATGTGACTTTTATATAACTAATACCTACTTAGAAATTTTTTTTAAACGATTAAATGGTTTATTAGTAGGTGTTTTTTATTGATATAATTTATATTTGGTTTGGTTAATGTTATTATGAGCATGGATAATTTATGTATCACATAAAAAATGTAAGTGGTTTTGCACTTTTATTATCTTAATCATATATATTATATTATTTTTTCAAATTATTATTAGTGTTAATGGAATTATTATGGAAAATAAGAATAATATTTTCCAATAAATTACATCATCTAAGGTTGAATTAATATTCAAAAATGATCATATATCTTTCATAATGGTTCCCCATTGGTTCCTTGGATGGTTGAGTTCTGGTGGCCCATTTTAGGGTTTTTTGGGTGTGTGAGTTGGTTTTGACCCATTTATTAAAAAATGAAATGTATCAGATTTAAAATGGATTATAGATTAAAGTTATTTTTGGATTATATTTTCTTATTTAGGTGGGTTTACTTGAAAAAAATAATTAAATATGGATTTAAATCAATGTATTTTTTTAATGAGGCATGGATTATTTTGAAAGGAATGTAAAGATGGTATTTGGGTGATATTTCTATATAGGAATTTATTTGATTCTGGTATAAGGATATTATTATACTAAATTATTAATGTGGTTCTCTTTTTATTATTTTGTAATGTGTAGTTTAATATATATTTTAAAAAATATAATGATTCTTGGTTTGGTAATGTTTTTGGTCCTTTTTTACTTATATGGCTTATGCTTTATTTTCTAAAACTCATATACTTGAGTAAACCTCTTTATTTATAGTTTAAATTATTATTATATACTATTTTAAAATGATTAATGATATCATAGGAACTATTGGAGATACCTTTCCTTCAGTAATTTATTAATCAGTTGGGATAAGATATTTTTAGGTTTACTTTTCGAATTAGACAATCGGAACCCCAAGATAGCCTTTGAAAATGACTTGATTTGAAAAATAATTTATTTAAATATATAATAGAAGTGACTGGTGGGATCTAGTGAGATCTAATTTTGTGTTTTGTAAACCATTTTATGTTGTAAACTCTTGATTTTAATGATAATGATTTACCTCACTAGTTCTTATAGATTACCCCTTGTGATCGAAACTCATTGGTCGAGGTAGAATATAATACCCTTGAAGCTTTGATTAAGAAATAATGATATATTCATGGGAGTTAGACCCTATATTATTGCATTGCTTGGTATTGTTATATGAATGATATTATGATATATATTTATGAAACCTTCATATTATCTGTAGGAGGGTAGTGTGATCGATTCTTATTGATGTTGGATTATTCAATATGGGATAGAGTGATCAGGAATCTAGTCAAAGGGATAATGATACTTTCATGGAAGAAATATTGATATCAATCAATATATGATACCTATGGGAGGTTATATGTAGTACTGTCTTAGGGTTTATGATTTATCTTGATGATAATGTTCACTATTATTTTTTAGGTCGCATATGATTTTAAATGTAACAAATGAGGATTTTTAATCTTTTATGATTTGATCTTCTATATAGGCATCTAAGCATGATTCGATGGCTACTGTGACTATAGACATGATATTTGTATATTATTTGGTGGTTATTTTTATTGTATGAAATAGAGCTAACCCACAACCCCTTATGGTTTTACCCGGGGAAATACAATTGAAATTTCATACACTTTTATTAGAGATGATGTTTATAAATGATATGAGAGATCAACATGAATCATTGTTCATTCCTATTATACAATTAGGACCATAAACTATGAAGATTTATGATACATTGGTCAGAGTAAAAAATGATTAATATGAATTCTATAATATAGCTCCTATGTGGACTAGGGATATGATATAGGGTTGGACATGAGTGATAAAATGTTAATTAATGTGTTTGGAACCCATAAATTATTTTTCCATTTTTTATATTGTAATTTTGGTTGAAATAATTTTTGATGCTTAAGCCCTCTTTGACTAGATTTTTTTTTTGGTTTTTATTAGAAATTTAAATTTGATTTTATGGTTTTATACTCCTTTATTTTTCAATATTTTTTAAATTTTTATCATCATTATTTCCCCTAATATTTAAATGTTTTTGTTATTGATAGACAACGTGTGAAAAATATTCATGTCTAGACTTTGAAGAGTGAGTCTTTAAGGATTTAGGTGAGGCATGTTATTGAAAAATTTAAATGATATTAGAGAAATATATAATATATATCATTTAGTCATCAGTTTATAGGAGTAATCAATTACAAGAATGTGGGTTTTGTCTTGAGATGAGTATAGTTAGTGGAGTCTTCATTGTGTGTGTGTGTGTCTTCTGGCTATGATGAAACAGATGTATAAATTTTATAAGAATGTATAGATTGTGTTTTTTGGTAGGTGAGTGGAAATTATCATTGATTTAATCACCCATAGGATATATATTTATGTTTACATTATCACTAACTCTTAGGGTTTTGAGGTGAGTAATAATATACTACTTGGTAATTGGAATCACCACCTACCTATGTAGATAAAATATGTTTCGATGCACCTGAAATAGGTTTCAATGTATATGGGTAAAAATTTATTTCTTATTTCTTAAAAAAGTATTAGCTTAGTGTTAAAAACATATATTAGGATAAGAATTATATTATAGACCGGTGATTCGATAGGAGTTGTTCATTTTAGTTACGCTTAAGGTTGAAGTGTTTTAATTAATTATTTATGTTGTACATTATATGTATTAGAAAGTGTGAAAATTAATTCATTTATTATTTATTGTTATATATTTATTCTACAACTCAATTGTTATATTTGTATGCATCATCTAGAGAGTTTTTTTATATTACAGATTATAGAAATACCTTTTGGATAAGTATTAATTTTTCTATAGGATCTTGGTATTTATTTTTTATAAAACATTCATAAGATCATTTTTTCGATTCAAGCTTAACCCATGATCTTATATTTGATGTCATAATTTCCCCATGATTATTTAAATCCCTTTATTCTACTCAACATACTCTTACATCTTGGAAGGCTTGTGTGTGGTCACATGACATCACCAAATTGGTTACTGTTTGGTCAAACTAGACCAGGCATTATGAAATGGTATTAGAACATTTTTTTAGTGGTTCATAGTCTGTTAAAGGTGGAAATAAGATGTTATAATTTACGATATAGATCATGATATTTCTTATGCCTTATGGATTTATTTGAAACCCATGTTACCCTAGGATGTCTATCATCAAGATTAGGTACACTAGGCCAAGAGATATATTCTATAGAGTATTTAAATGTAGAATTGATGAAAATTGGGGTGATTCATTGGGTTTAATTAGGATCTAATTTCATTTTTCATGCATAATGAGAGTAAAAACCTTAAAGAATGATACTTGGTCCAATAGGTGGTGTTATTTCATACGTAATTCCATGTCTATATCTATAACAAAATAAAGAAACTTTTACTATATTTTATGTGTTCCCAAATATATTATAAGTTGTGATTACATTAATAAGGATTGTTTGAAGTAAATTTTTTATGTGATTGATTTATTGTGATTTTTTCCACCATTTAGGAAGGGTTTTGGGTATTTTGGGTTTTTAGAGAAAAAAACCATTTAGAAGGGAAAAATTGAGGGTGATATGAGGTATTTATAAGATGATCTTTTAGGAAATGAATAAAAAGGACACATGCTTTTGTACATTATAATTTTAAGTGAGTTAGGTAAGATTTGTTTTAGGATTAGATTATGTAACGATATATGATTGTTGGGTAGTGTTTAAGGGAATGAGATACAAGTATTTCGGTTTTATAATTTTCGGGTTTAAAAAAACCCCTAAATATCATTGAGGAGTTTAGGAAAATAATGAATGTTGTATGGGTCTAAACTTATTTTTTGACCTTCAATTTCATAATTTATGGTGTGTAACATGATTTCCTTTATTTTAAATTTTTTTCCCAAAAGTGACATATGTATTTTGTATTTATAACTACGATTATATATCAGGTTTGACTGGAAATATCCATGTGGTTTAGACTCGATAAACCGGGGTTTAGAGTAAAACTCGAGTGGCTGGGATCAAATTATTAGTTTTGTGAAATGATTTCTAGTGATTAATTTTTTAAGATATTATTATGGTGGATATCCCGTTATATAAAATCATCATAAATTATTTAATAATTTCTATGTGGGGTAACATAAGGAAACATATTGTTTGGTTGGCAGTTTTGTCAATTTTTTGGATTATAGGTTGCATTCAAGAACTATAAGGTGTATTTAGAAGTGGATGTGAGTGGAGTCTTATAGGATCAGTTTTTGGATGAAAGATAATTAATGTATTAATTGAATTAAAATGATTCTAATAAGGTGATTATGATTATTTTAATTCTAGTACGAGTCTCAATGATTGGGTAATAAGTATTTATGTGAATACTATATTAAAGTGTTTGAGTAACACATCAGATGAATGGTTCGTATTACAAAGTAAGACATAGATTATTTTATATGGTTCAATGAATGGTGAAGGATTAAATTTATTTTGGATGATCTTTTGGGATTCGAAAGGATGAAATTCATTATAGTGATTACATGGATTCATGCCTTTGTGCACCAGTGAACTTGAAGAAGGGATGGATCCTTATCATTTTTATGGAAGGGTGAATTTGAATTTTAGAATTCATATTGAAAAAGTGATGTTTTGGAATATTAGATATGAATAATTGAATGGTTTAGAGGGAATAATTGGTTTTGAATATCTAAAATAATATTTTGGTTGATTTGTAAAATAAAGGGAGTTGATGGAGGTTAGTAGTAGCCACCAGGTACCCAGTTCAGTTCTACTGGGTACCTAGTAGAGTGATTAGTGGACCACCCCCGCTAGTTTAACCATTTAGTGGTTAGTGGTGTTTCGTTGAGAATTCAATGGGGGTAATGGGTAGCTAGTATATTTATATTGGATACTTAGTACGGATATTGTTAGTTTAGTTTAATTTGACTATATCCATTCTTTAAAAGTAAGCTCCTCAAAATTTTAATGGAGAAATAATATGGGGGGTATTTGGGAAATACATACCTTATTGATCTCCCCTTGGTCCCCTTGAGGTTCCCATTTATGAATGGATGAAATGTAAGGGTTCATTAGGGAATATCAAGGTAATATGGTATCCTCTTATTATCTTTCTCAATCTCCTCTATTATCCAACAATTTTTGTTGTTTTGGTTAGGGTTTACATATGCGATTCCATCAAAGAATATTGGAATTGATTTTATATAAAGGGTAATTCATATGTGATTTATTGAGGATTCTTAGAAGTTCTAAATCCTTTTTTTCAATCATTTTATACTAAGGTATTTCGTTTTTTGATTTTTTTTAGGAATATTGAAGATTTTTTATATTGTTTAAGATTAATTTGAGTTGAGATATTTATGATTTTTCTCATCCATAGTTTGATGGAATGTTGTGAATGGATCAATATCATGTCACATGGTGATTTTTATGTCAATCATGAAAACATTTAAATTTGGTTTTTAATTATTTAATTATTTACATATAGTTTTTTGTGATTTAAATAGCTTTTAATTTGATTTTTAGAAGATGATACGAGCTTAGGTAGACTAATTGGATGACATAACTCTGGTAGGTTTCCTTTAAGCATTAATTCTCTTAATAATTTTTGATTATATATATATATTATTATATAAAATTTTGTGTTATATTGTTTTGATATTCCAATAAAAACGGGATATGATCATGTTAACATAATAGTGAATATGGATCATATATCTTTTGAAATGATTCATTATAAGTGCCTTGGATGAATGAGTTCTGGTGACATATTTTATTGTTTTTTGGTGGTGTATGTTGGGTTTGATTAGGTTTCCAAAATTATATGGTTTAATCCATAAGATGGTAATTTATAGGAAATGAATTTTAGTTTGGATTTTTCAAAAGTATATGGGTTTATTTAAAATAATTTTTTTAATTTGGATTTAAAATAATGTTATGGTTTCTCCAAGAGTCCCAAATTATATTCAAAGGAAAATAATGTTTGTATTTAAGTGAGTTTTAAAAAGATTGTTATCTTTAATTTTGAGAAAAGGACCTTGTTCTTATAAATTGGTTGTGGTATTATCTTTTTAATTATACCTATGTAGGATTGTGTATAGTTTTTCCAATAAAATAAAAGGGTTATTGGTTTAGTAAAACTCTTCATATGTTTTACAATATGATGTTTATGGAATGTTTAATAAAACTTATATGGTTTAGTTAACCCATTGATTTATGGTTTCCTTTTTGTTATCTATTATTGCTTGATGATTCATGATAACACATGAATGATAAGGGATAAATTTCCTTTGGTGATGTATTTTTATGTTAGTATTGAGGAACATGTATGGTTTTATTTTATAATTGGTCTATTGGAACCCCAAGATAGCCTTTGAAAATGTATTGAGTCTAAGAATCTGTGATTACCTTTCCTACATGAAGTGATTCATGGGTTTTAGTGCAACATCATTAAAGTAGTTTTTTCCAATTTACCTTTCATAAATTCCATACATTCTTAATGAGAATTTGGTATTCTTAGTTATTATAAAATTTTCATCTTTCTTAGACCTCATTGAATGTATAAGGAGATCTTCCCTTGATCCTTTAATTAAAAACTAATTTTATATTTTTTAGAAGATGAAATTTTATTATTAAAATAATTATATGGATATAGGGTTAGGATTAAGATATGAGAGGATACCTTCTTCGTTGTATTAAAAGGAGGATAGTTGGATCCCTTCATATTGTTGTTCGCTTATCACATATGAGATTGAGAAACAAGGTATGAACATTGAGTGGTAATGAGTCTCATATAGGGAACCTATTGATTGTGATTAAGATATGTGAATTATGGTGGGGGTGATGATGGGATGGCCTCAGGGTTTGAGGATGGACATGATTATCCTATTAAATTTATTTTTGAGGTTCAAAATTCTATTTTACTAGTTTGGATTTAAAATTAGTCTAAATGTGTTCATAACTATGGAGTTTTTGATATGAATCCATGACTGAAGAGACATTGGGAAGGATTATAGTAGGATATTAGGAGGTGATTATCAATTTCATTATATATAGATGAATCATAACATCCTAAGGTTACACATGATGTAAAACCATGACTATGAAATGAAATTTTTATGGTGATGATACTGATATATGATCCAAGTGATTACTATTCTTCTAGATTAGTTCTATCATACAGTGGGTTCTAAAATTTATGATGAATTAAATTATATGGGATATATTTGAAAGTTCTTAAGGAGTAGTCTGGTATATAAATTTTGTTAGGATTAGTGAGATAATATGGGGTAGAGTTTGAGTGATGGGATTTATATTCCATGTGGTTGGGCCCTATTATTTATTATCCCCATTTATTTATCAGGTTATTTTAATTAAAATTAAAATTTAATATTTTTCCATATTTGAATACTATTTTTAGATTTCATTTTTGTATGAAAATTGATTTTATAGTCAATCCCACACTTAATTCTTATTTTTTCTCTTTTTTTATCATTGTTATTTTCCAAAATATTTAGGGTTTTTTTATTATTGACTAGAAGTTAGGTGGCTGATGGGACAGGTGGAACTTTGATGAGTGAGTCATTGTCTATTTAGATGAGGCCTGTTAGTGATAGTGTCTGAGAAGAAAAGAGAGATGAATAATATACCATATGAGGTAATGAGGGTAATGATTCCATATAATACCTTTTTTAGTACGGTTTTTAATTCTCCAAGGTGAGTGTGTTTTATATACATAACAAAATTATGTAATGCATTTTATAAGTTTTAATGGGTTATGTTTCTAGGTGATTGAGTGTATATGATCACAAATTCTCACCCCTATATTCTCAGGAACATATAATTTCCCACTAGAACACAATGTGTTGTGATGAGTTGGATAATACTTCTAGGTCATTAGACTCACCCCTACTTGTGTACATGGTTTATGTGTCAATGTACACGGTTAAACCTTCAAATTTTGCTTCAAGTATATATATCATATTGGGATTCAAGTATTTTAATGATAATTATATTAGAGGCTGGAGATTCATCATGAGTTATCCATGTGAGTTGTGATTGAGGATGCTAATATTTATTTATTTATTATTTTTATACAATATAATTATTTTATAGTGTTTAATGAATTTCATTTTTTGAACTATTATATATATATATGCTTCTACTAATATGTAATATTTTGATGCAGTATATAGATAGTTTACTTTATATTCTGAACTATGGGGTAACATTTTGTATCTTTCTTTATGTGTATATAGGTTTTTAGTATTTCATTTATATTAATTGGTATTGTAAATATTTTGATAGATCTTGTCACTGATCCTAGAATTATATTTTAGAGAACAATATCCACCTATTTTTTAGGACTTTTCACTAGTCTATAGCCTAAAAAATATAGTGAGTCCTATTTGATGTATTGTGAAGTAAGAATATCAGTTAATGATTGATTTATCTAGGTTAGGGAATTACAAAATTCATCACAGATCCGTTAATTTTCACATTTTCCCATCAAATCTTAACCTAAGAGTTTCCCATATAAAATTAGTAATTATTATATTGATATTTTGTGCCTTTAATATATAATTATAGTTTCATAAATCATATCATAAAACTCCACATCTTAGTAATGAGTAAAATATTGCTTATAAATTTTCCTTGAGTGAAGAGAAAAAAATGAATTCCTTGGAAGGTATATTAAAAATTTGTTCATGGGTGAAGTTATAATGTTAGGTTGAGTGTTGACACAAGAAATAAAATAATGGGGAATTTAACTCATAGAAGAAGCATAATGAATTAATGTTAAAAATAATTTAAAACATTCTATCATAATTTTTTTGTTTGAATTAGATATGGCTATATATTTTCTTTAAAACATTTACTAATTTTCTGAATGGTTCTACTTGAACATAAATGGATAAAATTTTTATTAATCTCATTGTTCACTAATATTTTATATCTATGACATATGAATTCTATTTGGTAGTTATTTTTTTTAAAGAATTAGTCATAATGAAATGATTTCACACTTTTTAGTTGAAATTTTAGACTATGTTGAATATTTGGACAAATTCGTTCATCTCAGTTGGTGTCCTAAAAATGATAACTATGATATTTTAATCTAATTTAGGTATATTTTTTTTACATTTAGATAATACTGACTAAATAATAATACTAATTAGATTATGGTTTAAAACATTTAGCTATTGATGTTTTTGTGGAATATGGGATTGTCCCTTGTTTTCTATAATTGTTTCTCAAGATGCAAGTTGTTTTCAAGGAAATTTAAGATTATAGAAGATAAAATTTGGATTGGAACTATTTTTGTGAAAAACAATTTTTTTGGGATGTATTATTTATACTCTACAATGATGATTTGATAATATTGAAACTATTATGTTTTATAGAATTTATTGAATGAAATCATTTTTTTCAATTTCATTCTTAAAATTCCCCTCATTTTCCATAAAATCTACCTAATTTCTATTTTTTCAAAATTTATTTTCATTTGAAATATCATTAAAAAGGTGATTTATTTAATTTAATTTTTTATAAAATAATTATATTACAATTTTTTTGAAATTTCATCTGTGTAATCTATATTTGTAAATGGTCATCCAAGAAGCAAAGAAAGTCAATTCATGTGAAAATAAGTCAACCAACCATTTAGTGAAGGAACCTCAACATCATATCCATATAAAAATACACAAAACATTTTTCCAGATCAACACTAAGTTTAATTGAGTAAAAACAAGATCCACATATCCTAATATGTATTCTATGAAATGAAACCCATATAACCCTATAGTGGATCAACATCACATTATTCAAACTTTTGTAGAAGATTCATCATAGGCACACCATTTTGGATATCAATTGTACACATTAGGGGAAATGGACCATTGATCAAACTTTATTATTTTCCATCAATAACATTATTATTCCCACTAAATTCCCATTTTGGATACCCTATTCATCCTTGAATAATAGCCCATAATCACCTAATGATATTGATTTTATACCCTCATGTGGAAAAGTGTAAAAGCTAATGTTGTTTAGACCAAACGATTCATTATTATATAGTGGTATATTAAATAGTTAATCCTTAAATGAAATATAATGGATTTAGTTCAATTTTAATTATTGTGTTATAGAAATATTCAATAATAGTGGGGGGGGGGGACTTATGCAGCTAGTGCCCAAGGAGATTGAGTCCACACATCATAGGTGGGAGTTGAGTTGATATTCATATATCAACCATGATCCTATATCATCTGACACTCTATCAAGCATTAAATATTTATAAGTCAAGGTATTAACACTTATACCTTTATTTTAACAATTCATATGCATTAGTTCCCTAGTTTTGTGAAGTAGTAAACCGAAGATAGTAACATTAACTTTCAAATCCTTAAATAAAGATATTCAATATTTAAGTTATTAATAATGGTACATGTAAATTGTAGGTATATTTATTTGGATAAGGATGGTTGAATTTTAACATAGACATCCCTTAGGGATGAGATTATTCAATGAGAAGTGGCGGGGAACACAATGAGAGGAATGTGATGATTCACCCATGTAGATTTTGGATGATATCTAAAAAGTTATTTTTGATTAAATTGTCTTTCTCTAATATTTAGGAGATATTGAACCTACTATTAATGGGGGAGGATGAATACCATAGAATAAAATTATAGGATATTTAGATATTTTAGCGACAATGAATTTTTTTATTTTCTATATTATTTTTTCCCAATATAATTTCAATTGTTACACTCTTGTGTACATTTTTATTGAGTTCTAATAAGGATTTTTATCCTAAAGGATAAGAAACAATTTTATTTTTTTTAGTTTAGATTATTATTTTTAATTTCTAATTTATTTTCATAGAGGTCATGAATATGTGATATTTTTTATTCTACTTTTGTTGCATGTAATTTTTCTTCTCTTTATGAATTATAATTCAAATTTTCCATTACATGGATCATTCATTATTTGAATTATTTGATTACAATAAGAACTATATGGTGGGTGACCTCAACAATATTGATTGATTAAAACACACATAAATTATTTACTTAATCATACTTTTTAGAGCCCTGGACCTGCACTTATAAATTTAGTTCTAAAACATACTCTGTATTTTTTGTATAATAGATAACTTAAAAATACACAGTACATTATACAAACGAGGACCTTTTCCAGTCTACATTCTAATTAATCAGACAACAACTTAGATATATTGAATTAGAGTTTACAAAAATATTTAAAACATGACTAATTGGATTCATCTATAGTAGCACCTTAACTGTTCTTTGAACATCTAATGAATCACATGAAAAACATTTTAAAAACTTGGGATGAGCACAAAAAGTTCAGCATGTTATATAAAGAATGAAAAACTGTTAGTCTAGTGGAAACATGAAAACCCTTTAAAAACCATTTTAGTGGAAACTCAAAAGCATGCATATTAAAATCATGTAGTTTACTTGGGAAATATTTAACATATCACTCTTATAATCACCCTTACACATAGAATAACCATTTAGTCGACTTCCATATCTAGATTATACAACGCATTATAAAGCTATAATGGGGCTCAATTGTCATATCTTGAGCTATAATGGGCTCAAAAAAACATATATTGAGCTTTAATGGGCTCAAACCAACATAACTATATCCAAGGAACATATCATGAATAAAACACTTGATAAATCATTTTAATCGTTGAGCAAAACACATCAATGTTATCAAAATTCCCTTTTTCGTAAATAAATCTATTTTAAAATATAAAAACCATGCACATAATAATGAAATCATATTCATAAAAAATATGATGTAAACATATAATCGAAACATCATAGTAATAAATCATGATGTCAGTAGAACTATTTATTCCATATAAATAATCTTTTTTAAATTCATTAAAGATACTTTTAAAAGGATTTTAAAAGAAAAGTCCCTTACAAATATAATTGGAGTGAGAATTCATATAATAGAATGGATATGTGTATACACTATAAATACACATAATAAAACATAATATAAACAAAAATTCATCACAAAAATAATCTTAATACCACATAATGAATAAAGTTGAAGGTTAACCCAATGATTAGAAATTGGGTTAAGAATTCCCTTACCTTGGGTTCACCTTACATAAAATGTGTTTAAAATTATTTTATAATGGTTAAAAGAGTATTATAAATATTTTAAGGAAACATATTCATGTTTATAACAACTTATATGATCATTTTACAATTTAATTCAATGGATTTATTAGTAATATTTTGTTATTTACATTGTTTCAGTTGTGTTCTTTAAATGGCTTCCATGATCAGTTCATGGGTGATATACTTGTTTATTGGAAGTGGAACTCCAGAATTGCAATAGAATGGAATTTACATGTTTTAAAAACCTTAAATTATAAAATTTTGTATTTTTAATCATGATATTAGGATTTTTCATTAGTTAAAACATTAATGATGTTCATTTAGATCATTTTGTTGGTTCTTTGATAATAATGAACCCATTTTGTTTTATAAATTAATATCATGTGTAAAAAATGATTTAAAAACCTTATATAAGATATAATACATAAATTATAATCTTGTTCAACCATAAAAATGGTTTCTTGTCATGTCATGAAGGAAGTAAAATAAATTGAAATCACATAGGCCGTGATGTTGGTAAATCAACACATCACATACAATGATTTAATTTCTAGAATAAGTGGGAGAGGAGAGTAATTATAATGGTGAATATTAAATAAACATCATTAAATATAGAATATATAATATGCAGGATCATTCATGCCTCTTGGATAATAGTTGGTGAGGAAAGAAGAATAATATAACATAAAATGAAAATAAAAGAATGAAAACAAAATGTGATGTTTACATCTTGATCTCTTCTCCTTGATATCCTTCTTAAGGCCCTTGGTTTTGGACTTTTGGTGAGACAAAAATGTCTTGGAAGTGGGGAAGGGGATTGATAACAGTATTTGGAAGAACATAGGTAAGGCCCAATGCTTGAGAGGTGTGTGAGGAAGAGTGGGGATATGAGTTGTATTTATAGTGGAGGAGAGGAGGAATTTTACATTATTTTAGTAATTAGTTTAGTATTATTGCTCAAGAATATGAATAGTGTTAATTATACTGAAAAATAGTAAAAAGATCATGTGAATTAGAACCAATTGTACTTACATAATCTAGGATGTCAAAAATAGTGTATTTAACTGATAATTTATATATAAAGTATTTTATAGTATTTCACTATTCATTAAAAAATTCAAGTATTTCAGAAAAATCACTTAAATTCACCATACCCATTTTTCGATGTGTAGAATTAAAAAATGAACACAATTTTTTGAAAATAAGTTTCTAAATATGATTAATTTAACTTTTAAATAAAATAAAATTTTATTCCAAAAAACAAAAATTTTAAAACATTTATTTACTTATTCCAAGATATGGGTATATCATAATGTTAATTAAATATTATATGTATACTATCATAGGTGAATCTAATATTCATAAAGGTATGTTAATATTCATAAGGGGATTGTTACTATTTATAAGGGTATGTTACTATTCACCAAAAATTATGTTGGTCTTATCAGACTTTAAATATCTTACTGATCGCAACTGTGTCTGTCCTTTTTTTGAAATTAAAATAATATAATAAGTAAGATTATGTTTAATGGTTAGTTTATAATGGTCACATATTATTTAGTAATTAATTTATGCACACAATGTTTCCTTTTTTAATCTTGGTATGTTTTATTATCCCCCCATAAATTAATTGCACCCTCAGAATTTGTTCATCGTACTTATATTTCTAAATTTACATATCAATAATTATGAAAAACTATTTTTTCATGTCTACTTAATTAACAATAAGAATAAAAGTAAAAAAAATCACTTAACTTTATCATAAAAAAATTGAAAATGTTTAATCTCCAATGTTTTCTAGACCGTTCCTCTGATACACCCAATAAAGCCCGAACCCGTAATTTCGGATTTAGTTCTAAAACAAGATGTGTATTTTTTGTATAATAGATAGCTGAAAATACTTAGTACGTTATAAAAATGAGAACCTTTTCTGGTCTAGGTTTTATAGAATTAGACCATAACTTCCTTATATTGAATCAAATTTTACAAAAATAATTACAATATGACTAATTGGATTCATCTGTAGTATCACCTTAACTATCTTTTCAACATCTAAGGAATGCTGTGAAAAACATTTTAAAAACTAGGGATGAGCACAAAAAAACATAGTAAGGTTCATAATGAATGAAAAAATGTTAGTCCAGTAGAAACATGAATACCCATTAAAACCCCTTTTCTTGAAAACTCATAAGCATGCGTTGATACATCATGTAGTTTCTTTGGGACATATTTACCATATCACCCTTACAATCACCCTTACACAAGGAATAACCATTCGGTCAAATTTCATCTCCAGAGTACCCAATGCATTGGAGAGATATAATGGGGCTCACCCATGCTATCTTGAGCTATAATGGGATCATCAGAACACATATTGAGCGGTAATGGGTTCAAACCAACATAAATATATCCAAGGAACATATAATGAGTAAAACACTTGATAAATCATCTGAACCCTTCAGCAAACCACATTAATGTTTTCAAAATTCCATTTTTCATAAAAAAATTACATTTAAAATATAAATAACATGCACATAATAATGAAACAATATTTATAAAAACTAAAATGTAAAAATATAATGGAAACATCATATAAATAAATCATCATGAAGTTAGTAGAACTATTCATCCAATATAAACAATCCTTTTGAATTTCATTAAAGAGACTTTAAAGAGGAATTTAAAAGGAAAGTAACTTACAAATATAATTGGTTTGAGAATGAATATAATAGACTGGATATGTTTATACACAATAAATAAACATAATACAACATAATATAAAAAAATTCATCATAGAAATAATCTTAATACCACAGAATGAATACAGTATATGGTTAACCCAATGATTGGAAATTGGGTTAGGAATTCCCTTTCCTAGGGTATTTCTTACTTAAAATGTGTTTAAAACTCTTGTATAATTGTTAAAATAATGTTATTAATATATTAAAAAAAATAATTATGTTTATGACACCTTATATTATCATTCTAAAACATCATTCAATGCATTTATTAGTAATATTTTGTTATTTACATTGTTTTGGGTGCGTTATTTACATGGCGGCTCATGATGTATATTCTTTTTGACTAGAATTGAAACTCCAGAATTGGAATGTAATTGTATTTACATGTTTCCAGAACCATAAATCATACAATTTTTCATTTTTAATCCTGATATGAGGAAGATTCATTAGTTAAAACATTAATGATGTTTGTTTAGATTATTTTGGTGGTTCTTTGATAATAATGAAATCATTTTGTTTTATAAAATAATATCATGTATAAAACATTATTCCTGAACCTTATATAAGATATGATACATAAATTTTAATATTTTCCAACCATAAAAATGGTTTCATGACCAGTATTGAAGTATGTAAATGAAATTGAAATCAGATCATCCATGAAGTAGGTAAATCGACTCATCACAGACAATGTTTTAATTTCTAGAACAAGAGGGATTGAGGAATAAGTGTAATAGTGAATCTTCCATAAACATGATGAAATATATAATATGTAATATATTAGATAATTCATTCCTCTTGGATAGGGGAGGGGGGTAAGTAAATAAGAATAATAGAAAAGGAAATGAAAAGAAAAAATGAAAACTAAAGAGGATGTTTACCTCTTGATCTCTTCTCCTAGAGATCCTTCTCAAGGCCCTTGGTTTTGGAATTTTGGTGGGACCATAAGGTCTTGGAAGTGGGGATGTGGCTTTATAGAAGTATTTGGTAGAGCTTAGGCATGTATCAAGTATTGAGAGGTGTGTGAGGAAGAGGGGGAAATGGCTAGTATTTATAGTGGAGGGTAGGAGTAGATTTACGTTATTTTTGTCATTAGTTTAATATTATTACTCAAGAATGTGAATAGACATAATTCACATGAAAAAACAGTAAAGATAGAATGTGTGTTTGAAAAAAGTGGGCTTACATCAGATATTATGTAAGAAATAGTGTATTTAATTGATAATTTATGTATACAGTATTTTACCTTATTTCACTATTCAAAAAAATTCAAGTATTTCTGAAAAATCCCAAAAATCCACCCTCATTTTTTTAATATGTTGAACTAAAAAATGAACTCCATTTTTTGAAATTAATTTTCTAAATTTGATTAATTTTATTTTCAAATAAAATATTATTTTATTCCAAAAACAACAATTTTAAAACATTTATTTACTTATTCCAAGATATGGGTATATCATAAGTTCAATTATATCATATATCTATACTATCATAGATGAGGCTAATATTTATAAGGGTATTTTAATATTCATAAGGGTAACATTACTATTCATATGGGTATGTTACTATTCACTAAACTTTAACTTGGTTTTATCAGACTCAAAATAACTTAGTGATCGCAACCGTATCTGTCTGTTTTTTGAAATTCAAATCATAGAAGTGGTGAAATTATGTTTAATGTTTAGTTTATAAATGTCACATATTATTTAGTAATTCATTTAAGCATATAGTATTTAATTTTAAAATATAGGGATGTTACATTATCCCCCAATTAAACTAATTGTGCCCTCACAATTATTTCATTGTACTTATATTTTAGAATTTAAATGTCAATAACTATGAAAAACTATTTTCTTATGTGAAATTAATTAATTATTAGTTTAAAAGTAAACACAATCACTTAATTTTTTTGAAAAAAACAACAGCATCTAATCTCCAAAGTTGTCTAGACCATTCCTCTGATACCAACTATAATGTCCCGAACCTACAGTTATGGATTCAGTTCTAAAACATGTTGTATATTTTTTATATAATAGATAACTGAAAAATACACAGTTCATTATACAAATAAGAAACTTTTCCGGTCTAGGTTTTGAAGAATTAGAAAACAACTTACATATATTTAATCATAGTTTAAAAATATAATTATAATATAAATAATTGGAATCATTTCCAATAGAACCATATCTGTCCTTTGAACATCTACGTAATTCTATGATTTTTTTAAAAACCTGGGCTAAATAAAAAAAGTTCAGAAAGGTACATAAAGAATGAAAAACCAGTAGTCCAGTGGAAACATGGAAACCCTTTAAAACAAATTTTCTTTAAAACTAATAAGCTTGCATAGAACCATCTTGTAGTACCCTTGGTACATATTTACCATACCACCCTTACAATAAACCTTATACATGGAATAACCATTCGGTCAACTTCCATCTCTAGAGAACCCAATGCATTGGAGAGCTATAATGGGGCCCACCCATCATATGTTGAGATATATTTTTCTCAAAACAACCTATCTTGAGCTTTAATGGGATAAAACCAACATAACTATATCCAAGGAACATATCATGAATAAAAAACTTTATAACTCATTTGAACCCTTGAAGAAAACACATTAATGTTTTCAAAAGTCCCTTTTTTGTAAAACAATTCCCTTTTAAAATATAAAAATGGATAGCATAATAATGAAATAATATTCATAAAAAACTACCATGTCAATATATAATGGAAAATTCATGGTAATAAATCATCATGAATTTAGTATAACTACTCATTCCATATAAACAATCTTTATGAATTTTTTAAAGATACTTTAAAAAGGATTTTTAACGTAAAGACCCTTACAAATATAATTGGAGTGAGAATTAATAGAATGGAATAGATATTTGTATAAACTATAAATACACATAATAAAACTTAATATAAAAAAATTCATCACACAATCAATCTTAATACCACATAAAGAAAAAAGTAGATGGTTAACCCAAAGATTGTAAATTGGGGTAAGAATTCCCTTACCTCGGGTTCATCTTACATAAAATGTGTCTAAACCACATGTATAATGGTTAAAAGAGTGTTATTAATATATTAAAAAAAAATTCATGATTATATAACCTTATATGATCTTTTTACGACATCATATGATTCATTTATTAGTAATATTTTGTTATTTACATTGTTTCGGGGGCGTTCTTTACATGGATTCCATGATAGGTTCAGGATGGATATTCTTTTCGATTAGATGCAAAACTGTATAATTGGAATGGAATGGTATTTTAATTATTAAATAACCTTAAATTATACCATTTATCATTTTTAATCTTGATACAAGGATGATTCCTTACTCAAAACATTAATGATGTTTGTTTAGATCATTTTGGTTGTTATCTGATAATAACAAACTCATTTTGTTTTATAAATTTATATCATGTGTACAAAATGATTCCATAACATTATATAGGATATAATACATAAATTATAATCTGTTTAATCCTTAAAAATTATTTCATGACCAATCATAAAGGATGTAAAATAAATTGAAATCACATCGTCCCTGATGTTGGTAAATCGACACATCACTGAAGATGTTTTAATTTATAGAATGAGTGTGAGTGGAGAATAAGTATAATGGTGAATATTCCATAAAAAATATGACATACATAATATGTAAGATACTGGATAATTTATGCACCTTGGATATGGTGAGGTGAATAAGGAATAATAATAGAAACTAAAATGAAATGAAAATAAATAAAACAAAAGAGGATGTTTACCTCTTGATCTCTTCTCCTTGAGATCCTTCTTAAGGCCCATCGTTTTGGCCTTTTTATGAGACCAGAAGGTATTGTACTTGGGGAAGGGGATATATAGGAGTATTTAAAAGATCCTAGGTGAGGATCAGGCTTGAGAGGTGTGTGAGGAAGAGGGAAGAAATGGGTGGTATTTATAGTGTTTAAGAGGAGTTTTACCATATTTTAGTCATTAGTTTAATATTATTTATCAAGAATACGAATAGTCCAAATTCTCATGAAAAAAACTTAGAGAGAGAATGTGAGTTTGAAAAAAGTGTGATTACATTAGATATGATGTCCAAAATAGTGTATTGAATTGATAATTTATATATACAGTATTTTACCGTATTTCACTATTCATAAAAATTCAAGTATTTCAGAAAAATTCCAAAAATTCAACCTAACCATTTTTCGACATGTAGAATTCAAAAATGAACTCCAGTATTTGAAAATAATTTTTTTAAATATGATTAATTTTATTTTTAAATAAAATAATATTTTATTTAAAAAACTACAATTTTAAAACATTTATTTACTTATTCCAAGACATGGGTATATCATAAAATCAATTAAATATTAAATGTATACTGTCATAGGTGATTTTACTATTCAAATGGGTATGTTATAATTTATAAGGGGAACATTACTATTCATAAGAGTATTATTACTATTCACAAAAAAATTAAGTTGGTCTTATCAGACTCTAAATAACTTACTAATCACAACAACGTCTATCTGTTTTTTAAAATTAAATTCATAGAAATGATAAAATTATGTTTAATGGTTAGTTTATAAGGGTCACATATTATTTAGTAATTAATTTAATAACATAGTGTTTCCTTTTAAAATCTTTGGATGTTAAATACTTTACTTGATCATGAAGGGTTTTATATTGTTAAGATTTGATCAGTCAGGAGTTATTTTCTCAATTGAGAAATCATATTTACCAATACATGGCGAAGGATATGAGATTTGGATTCACTGAAGGATACTAGTGTTTTTATGATTTCAAGATAAATCAATGATAGATAACTGAATGTAATTATATTGATCTAGGATATAGTGTGAAACAATGACAATAACCATTTTGAAGGATAATGAAGAAACACACACACACATGGGGATTTCCAATATGATTATTCATTTTTCACTCTTATATTATCATTTTAATTTTTTAATTTTGTGTCCTTTTTAAAATTTTCAAAATAACAACCTCAAATATATTCTATTATTTAATTATATGAAAAAATAACAAAAAAATAAATTATTGACTATAAGAGTATAGTAATTGGTTAGATAAGACTCATTGGGAAAAAATTTTGTTTAGTTATTATGGTGAATTTATTAAAATTTAAAATACTATTTGGAATGATTATTAAATAATTATCAAGCCATCACATGGATTATGGGTTTTTATAAAAGGGTAGATACGATAAAAAATCATCGATAGTTAGTTTATATTAATTTCAGTGGTAAAACACACCAATGTACATGAAATATATTTTTATAAAAAAATGAGAAATGTTTGGATACAGAAAGGATTTCATTCCAGATTATCCAGTTTGTTTTTAACAACTAGATTCCATTACATGTGATTTTTTTCATTGGTTGGTCATGTATGTAATGAGCCTTATAGCTAAGAGATGGTTATTTATTAATAATTAACCAGTGCATGTTTTTTGGAGGAGTTCCACAATTCTATTCATTGGATATAATAAAAACAATGGATATTATATATTTAGAAGGGTAACTCTAGTGTTACAGTGTATGGGGTGATGTTTAATATTCTATTATTGTAGTCCCCATATTGTTAGGCTAGTGAGGAGTGGAGTGATTATGAAATTGCAAGGAAACAATGACAAGTGATGTTTCTATATGTATGTCCAATTTCTCAAAAGGATCTCACTAAGGTATTAATGATCGAAGAGTTCAAAAATAGAGATTTAGAATGAAATGGTTTTTATATGATGGAGGATTCCAAATAATTATGTCACATAGAGCTACAATAAATTTACTTTTGGTCTTATGGATACTAGCTCATCAACATAAGATCCTTATACATAAATATCTCGAGTGAATAGCTTATATCCCCTGGGTATTGTCGATGTTGTGATTTCATATTCTTGAAAAGGTATAATATATTTGTTGTTTTTGAATATTTTGTGTCAAAGAGGGTTGTGTGAACATTTATATATCATGATAATGAATGGGCTTCCCAATTAGATGTAATATCTACCCTAAACCTTTTAGTATAAATAAAATTAATGATATGACACAACTCTTTTACATGGTTACTATTTTAGAGCTGAGATATAGAAAATTCCACACCCTATATGATAAGGTATTGATAAGAGGAATGGAAGTGGAAATTAGGTAATAAAACATGATATATGTTCTTATTTGAGAATCTTCATGTATTGAAGGTTGAGGAGTAGGGAGGACCCAAGTTGGATATTGGAATAATAATCATAATTTCAGATATTACTTTAGTTTTCATTATTATGGTGAATCACATTCATAAACATAATTTGGATTCGTGGGATGAATAAGGATGAACATAGATATCCCTCATAAAACACTCGAGTTATTTTTAATGGGAGATCAATCGTTTATTGTTTAGATGGTTATTTGGTGTAAGTTGATTGTGAGAGGTAATACTTGAAGTGGGATCAAAATATATAATCCAAAAAACCATATGATGTCACAATAGGCCTATTTTATTTGTGGTCCAGTAATGAATGATAATAGAAAAGTTTAAATTTTTCAAATGATCATGGCCATATTATAGTGTTCCTTAGGAATTTTTATCAAAGGAATAGATTTTAACGTTTTGAAATTGATGGAATTATCCATTTTTTCAGTAGGTAGTGAAGTAATTTTTGGGAGTACATTGAGGTATAAAGGTGATGAGAGTGGATATTTAATAGAGATTATCCAGATGGTTTTGTTGAATATGAGGAACTTGTTGTGGTATTTTAATGGATGTTTTATGTTAATTAAGGCATGAATAAGATGATTTTACATGAGTTCTCAAAACTCACCTTTAGTGGTAAATATAGGAATGGAGATGATGTATCAAACTTTGAAAAAGTAGTTCTAGTATCCTATACAGACAAAGTCAATATCAAAGTTATTATATATATGTATTTAATATTAGTAAGGGATGAGAATTAGGTGATATTTATATTGTTATAACACATAAATGTTATATAATGAATGTTTGAGAATAACACTAGAGAATTGTTTAACGTATTTTTAACATCCAATTTTTTTTTTCATGTTTGGTTTTGGTTTTATTTTCCTTTTATTTTTTCAGTTCATTGTTGAATCCTTCTCATTTCTAGCATTTCGAAGGGCCAGACGAGTCTTATTATTTTCTGAGAGGTTAGGATATATTCTGTGAGTTTGGAATGAGATTAGGAATGAGCATGTTTCCAAAATGGACACAAGAGGAACATTGGCTTGTTAGTGAGAGCCATAGTACATCTTGTGGCATGCTAGCAGTAGTTAGTCTATATATGAACTCTATAAAGACCCAGATTTTCAATTTAATGATTTTTAATTATGTGGAATTATTACAAGTCTACGAAAATTGACGGTGTGTGATTCTGAGGCCCGGAGTGACTAGAATGAATTTATGATCATTTTTAGGGTACGCTCCGTAAACACGTGAGTGGTGTTTTATAACTTTTGAACCTTTTCTCAAATTAAAAATCCAAGGAAATAGTTGAATCCGCACTGTTGGGATTCACTTAAGGGAGGCTTTACTTTGACTGTAGTAGTTCCGGATAAAAAGTTATGTTTTGAGACTTTTTAAAATAAATGAAATAAAATAATTTTAATATTTTATTTCATATCCCCTAACGGAAAAGAAAGGGGTGGGGCCAGCAACGTGTCAAACCAATAAATGTCTTGATCTTACAACCCTATGTCACGGCGTCGTTGAGGAATTAGGAAACTTCTTAATTGATGGCCCCCGTTAAACTCCAATGCCGTTACATACCCCCCCCCCCCTCTCCTATATATATAGAGCTTTGGGGAGGTACCAACACATCTTCACCAAACAACAAAGTGTTGAAGGATCACCGCGACGCCGGACCCTTAGAGGATGGAGCTGAACCCAACAGGAGGTGACATGTGACATCGAACCATGAATCGATGGATGACATACAAGCATCATCATTGGAAGCCTGTTGCGGGAATGAAGTACTCCAAACCACCTTCAGGAACATGCGTTTATCCGATGAATTGAGGTAGGGGTTATTCGTTTATGATTTTTGAATGTTTTTTATTTTCCTTATTCTTGAATAATACGAAGAACGCGGGTAAACCGACTAATGGGTTGACCCATGATTCATTCGTTTTTGTGGTAGGTTATTGCTGGGTATCATTGTGGGGTTTATCTGGATTTAAATTCCAAGAGTTAGTTAAACCCTTAACCCCCCTCTTTTTTCAATCTAACACAGAGGGTGAGGGCCTAATTATCCTGGCCTGAACCCTCCACTACCTTGCTAATTTTATCACCTCCATGGAACACCGATGATGTGATGATACCGACCGGCTATGTTGGGGATAGTGCGTCGACACACACCGCAAGAGGAAGCCACGACACAAAGCTACGATAGTCATCGGAGCGGCTGACACCGTCCGGCCGCATGGGAGGCGCGGTGCACTATCGCATGTCGTAGATGAACAAAGGAGGCCACGGATCGTCATCTGC
Organism: Viscum album; assembly: GCA_963277665.1. Lineage (NCBI taxonomy): Eukaryota > Viridiplantae > Streptophyta > Magnoliopsida > Santalales > Viscaceae > Viscum > Viscum album. Next base: position 266,730,309 of record OY728142.1, on the reverse strand, counting down.
AGTGAACATAGGAAGGATGAAGGCACACCGACTGACTACGGGTAATGGTGAAGATCTTCGTCGCGCTCCACTGGAGAGGTCGGCCGGCACGTCGGCTGGCCGCGATAGAACCGGTGGAGTTGAGGTGGGGCTCTCCCCCATCGGTGCACCCACGCAGTAGCAATGCCGCGAAATGGGACAGCAACAGAAGGAGTAGGGGGGCTCCGGTTCAACCGACGGCCGGAGGATGGGTCATGCTCTAGCGGTGCACCTAGGTACAAAGCGGCGGCCCATTTTACGTTACATGGAGGGCCCGCTGCATCACGTGGTGCCACATTGGATTAATCCCTGTGGGTTGACCCACTGAGGTAGTTTCGCCCTATGTTAGCCCTGCCCGGACGCACCACATCCAGAGAACCATGGCATCCCAAGCTACCAAGAGGGTTCCACCACCATGTCGGCCTTGTGGAATGACCCGTGGCCCAGCGGGCCTGACCCGCGGCACAACGGCCTGACCCGCGGCCCTACCGGGTCGGGCGGGGCTTAGTGGGATGGGTTGACCTGGGTCAGGTCAGACCTGAGTCAGGCTAGGTCGACCCTAGTCATGTGGGACCTGAGTCGGGCAGGGTCAACCCAGATCGAGCCAGGTCAGCCCATGTCGATCCGGGTCAGGCCGGTTTGACCGAGGCAGACCAGACCTGTACCTAGTATCGACCAGTTACACAAAATGGGCCCTAGCTTGTAAACCGGAAGTCTGTTTGATGAACCGTCTGTGGTTTCTTGATTCTTGGAGCGAGATGATTTTTTTTGACATACTCCACTAGAGTTTTGAATAAACTTGGAGTTAGTCAGGTTCGATCACACCCAAGTCGAACCGGTCCATATGCACTGAAATGCCAATAACGCACAGACCACGAATCCAATTGACGCGCAATCTGTTGTGTTGGAACCCTTGTGACATGACAGATATTAAGGTTACATTATTTTTGATACTTATTGCTTGTTTAAATATGACTGATGGATTCATGAGTGGTTCTCCAAAGCATGATATGTATAGAACCCTGTGACTGGCTGAGACTTGACGACTACTGACCGTTTCGACTTGGAGTGACTCGACAGGCTTAGCGGGGAGTGATCTTATGTGACACGGTAGACCCATGGTTGGGAGAGTCTATATGTGATGCGGTAGACCCACGATACTCAACAGGAGGAGTACCTCAGCAGGACACGAGGGGGAGGACCTCTGTGTGACGCGGTAGAACCACGGTGGGGAGTGCCTCTGTGTGACACAACAGACCCACAGTAATTGATAGAATGAGTACCTTAGTAGACTAGGGTTAGTGGGAAGCACCTCTGTGTGACGCGGCATGCCCACTGTACTTGTTAGAGGAAGAGTTCTCCCGCAGCCGAGGCGTTCGATGTTGCGACTGGGAATGTCACATATTCCTAGTCCTAGAGGATCTGTGGTTGGCTATCACCTTTCATAGGGATCCTGTGTGGGTCAACATCATAATCATGCTTCTCTGTGTTGTATATCTAGTTTGATTTGTGTCTATTTATTTTTTCTTTGTGATTGAGATCAGGATTTTTGTTTTTCTTTGTGGTATTTTGAGAGACCTTCGGGGGTCTCGGGGTCCCTACTGAGTATTGTTATACTCGCCTGTACATGGGCTACGCCCTTCACCTTGTTGTGTCTTGTGTAGATGATGAGTATCTCGGCTGAGGTTTGAGGGAGCCATGACTAGGTGGTATGTGGAGGAGACATATGGATGAGGAGTGCTAAAGAGGCGATCTGTACCTACCCTTAAGGTAGGATCCTCGGAGGATGACCTAGTAGCTGTTTACCTTTTTTCCGTTGTATTGTTCCTTTCAGCTGTATTTTTAATTTTCGATTGTACTCTTAATTTTAGTTGGGCTTGTTTTCTGGCCCCTTTTACTTTCATCACACCTTTTTCTACAGTAGTTTTCTTCATATTCACTTCTTTTTTTGTTCTTGGAATGTGTGTTGTATAGGTTTAAAGGTAATGCCTTCCCATTTTAAGGAATACACCTTTTGGTGCTAGTCGCCAGCCTCTGTCCTATGGAAGGTGGTCTTGGGGTAGTCACGACATGGGCCCTGGGGGACGGGCTATGACAAAGTGGTATTAGAGGAGTTCGGTTATACTGGTGAACTAGGAATCTGTTGTTTTCTGTGAAGCAATAGTGTTAAGTATGATGAGTGTGGTTTTTAGTTTGGGGAGTCCAGTGTTGGTGCGGCGACCGACGTATCCATACACTAGGACCCTGAATTCTGATTTCTGACTCAGCGCACGAAAATATTGATTGCTTGTGTTTTGAAAAGTATTCTTTTTGGATATCTTGTGTAATCTCACCAGGCATAACTTATTGACCGTGGTACACCTGTTTTCTTTCGGGATTCCACCACATTGACAACCATCGAGGATTCATGAGAGAATATGTGATGACGACCCATAGAATTATGAGGCCTTGGTGTAGGGCCCTTTTACAGCGCTAGCAGCTTTGGGTGGAGTACTAGCATCACAACTACTCTTTGAGAAGCTAATGTCACCATCCCCACCATCAGAGGATGCACGCAGACTGAGTGTGTTGCATGAGTTCCAACAACAGAGGCCTCTAAGGTTCCAAGGTGATACATATCCATAGGAGGCTGAGGAATGGATGGAGGCTGTGGCCAGAGGTTTTTTCTTAGTTGGGATACTAGCTGATTTTATAGTGATCCTAGAATCCAGCCTTTTTCAGGTTCCAGTAGAATATGCTCAGCCCCTAGATGTGCTAAAGTGGATGTGGGATGAAATATACATGGATTTTGTGATAGGGCTTCCACGTACGTCCATGGGACATTATTCCATTTGGTCAATCATTGACCAACTCACCAAGTCAGCCCACTTCCTACCCATCCGAGAGTAGTGATTAATAAAGGGCTTGGGACACCGCTATGTACAAAAGATTGTGTGAGTTTATGGGGTTCCATCAACGATCCTATCTGACCGTGATGCATGTTTTACATCCAGGTTGTGGAAGGGATTGTTGGAGGTATTTGGGACTCAACTGCAATTGAGCACCGTATTTCATCATCAGACAGATTGTGAGACATAACGGACCATACAGACACTGGAGGACATATTACGTGCATGCGTCTTAGATTTTGGCTGCAGTTGGGAGGATCACTTTCCCTTAGTTGAGTTTTCTTACAACAACAGTTATCACTCCACCATATGTATGGCACCACTCGAGGTATTTTAGGGTTGACCCTTCAGATCACCTCTACGTTGGATAGACCCAGGGGAGTCAACACTTATGGGTCCAGAGTTTGTACGGGATACTACTGAGAAGATGCAGACCATCATGGAGCAGATGAAGACTACATAGAGTAGAAAACGTCATATATTGATAAGAGACACAGTCCTCTCGAGTTCCAGGACGGAGACCACATTATCTTGCGAGTCCATACTCGTTGGGGACTATGGAGATTTGGATGAGGCGAGAAGTTATCACTGAGGTTTATCAGGCCTTTTCTGATACTTTGGAGGATAGGTGAGGTGTCATAACGCTTGGAACTTCCACCGCAATTGGAGAAGGTGCATGACGTCTTCCACGTATCACAGTTGAGAAAATACGTGAACAACCCATATCAAATCATCAACTATGGAGAGATGGACTTAGACGATGGGGTCACATTTATGGAGGATCTAGTAGAGATTGAGGATCGACAGAAGTGATTCCTTAATGGGCATTCGATACCTCTGGTGTGCGTTTCCTGGTAGCACGGGAACCTCCAAGAGAGCATGTCATGACTCGAACCTACCCGGGCTCGATCCAATACTTCCCCAAGCCCGCATCCTTAGGCTAGGGGCTGGCGACCAACATCGAAGGCACAATAACTCGGGGAGGACTTTACCTAAGTACCTGTACACACACACATGTAGCACATTCAATGCAAAAGTGCAGAGTAAATGAAAAGACAAGTAATGAAAAGGGAAACTGCTATAAATAAACCACAAATGTGCATCGACCTCTAAATAGTACAAGGTAAAAGCTGAAGGTACATTGAAAAGGAAAGGGAAAAAACACACGCCCAACTAGAAATGTTCCCCAACCCAACAATAGGTAAACAAAAAGAAAACAGCTAGAAGGGTCCACCACCTGGAACCCAACTCTGACCACTGCACGCGATCCAAGCTCCCAAGCTTCTAAGCTCCTCTGACATCACGACCAACCTATCCGTCGTCTGCAAGGGAACACCAAGTGCAGGAAAAGCCCAAGTAGGAGTGAGTATAAACAAACTCCGTAGGATACCTCGAATTCTTGAGGGATAAACAAAGGAGGTACCGAAGGGTGAGCATTAGAGAGAACATGAAAAGTAAAGGAGTACAACAAGGAGTGCAGTAGAGTAATAGTAGAGAGTCCAACTCAACCCAACAAGAGGAAAAAAGGTAGACTCATCCAGACACAAGGAGCTGGAAATAGTGAGAAGATGAACTTCTCGTTGAGTCTTCGCTTCCTATAGAAGGAGAGTAGAATATTCCAACCACAAGAATCTAGACACGGAAAGCGCGTGGCATACCCCGCGCGTATTCGCCTCTCCTGGAAGGAGAGTAGCCAAAACCTAAGGAGTGGGTACTGATACGAGGTATATACATATATATGCTCTGTTAAGAAGCCCGAACAAGCTCGTAAGGGGACCTCTGTCTCGTAGCTCAGCCCAAGAAAGGTGAGTCACCAACAGTCCCAGAAGTAAACTCCATCGATGCCCAGCATCCCGCATGTCTGCCTCGAACTACAAGTCAAGGGGCTCAAATCACCGCACCTCGACACTATCCACTTTGGGCGGAACTGACTCACCCACACGGTTTTAGGTTGCATCACAAGGACGCGTCTTGGCGGGGAAAGCGCCCCTCGTACTTGAGAGTTCTAGGTTAAGTCAAACCACACCTAATCACTGCCCCGCAGTCAAGAGGTCTCCTCAAAGTCAAGGTCGTTCCATCACTGACTCGTACAACCGAGGGTCCCGCTCTGGTAAACACAGAGGAAAGCCATAGACTAGCCTAGTAGAAAGGACTGAGTCTGGAATTCCAATGGGAGACCCACTTCCTAGGCCTGCTGGATGGTAATTCATAATACGATATCGGGTGACCCACTGCCCAACACTACTGGAGGGTAAACCCTAACCAGATATTAGGTGACCCACTCCCCAGCCCTGCTGGAGGGTAAACCCTGATAAAGATATTGGGTGACCCACTGCCCAGCCCTACTGGTCGGTAAACCCTAATACAACATCAGGCGACCCACTAACCATCCCCGCTGGAGGGTAGACCTCGAATAATTCGACAGGAGGCCCACTGCCCAGCCTTGCTAGAGGGTGGACCTGGAATAATTCGACAGGCGACCCACTGCCCAGCCTTGCTGGAGGGTGGACCTGGAATAAGTCGACTGGGGACACACTGCCCAGCCTTACTGGAGGGTAGACCTGGAATTTGTCAACAGGCGGCCCACTACCCAGCCTTGTTGGAGGGTAGACCTGGAATAAGTCGACAGGCGACCCACTGCCCAACCTTGTTGGAGGGTAGACCAAGAACTAGACGACAGACGTCCCACTGCCCAGCCCTGGTGGAGGGTAGACCCTAAGAGGTCGTCGGGGGACCCACTGCCCAGTCTCTGCTGGAGGGTAAACCCTAGAAGTCAGTGAGCAGCCCACTGCCCAGTCTCTACTGGAGGGTAAACCCGAAGTAGTCGATGAGAAACCCACTACCCAGCCCCGCTGGAGGTTAAGACCGGAACTACTCTGGCCATCTCCACTAGATGGTACAATCACATGCCAACAGATCTCGGAGTGGGTATCACGCAACCACCCTACTCTAGAACAAAGCCAGGGGAAACCACTCAACCCTGCCGGTCTAAACCATCTAGAATAGAGGGACCCTCTACGTCGCGAGAGGTCAAAGGTACGTAAAGCAAAACATGACACGCTCATGGGGCCCACACGACGTGTGAACCCAAGTCAACCCCAACCAAGCGCACAAACATTCTCAGGTACCAACATCCACATGTACCTCCAAGCGCTCCCGTATACTCCCAGAGTATACCACGTCTCCAGCCCAAAGGCTAACGTGCACCCGACACCCAATGTCAACGCGAAGGCATAATGTAACAAATCCAACCTACCCCCTCAACAACTGAGGCACAACCCACCACATCTCTTCATGAATTTACATCACTCACATGAGAGTGCACACGATCACATTCCAAGGGTCCGCTACAAACACAGTAGGAAAAACCTCCACCGGAGCACCTTATTTACTTCCACATTTAATCAGATCACGTATGAGGCCCCACATGACTGAACAGATTACACCGTTGTAATCCCAATGGAAAAACACGCGAGATCGACTACTTACTCACCTCAAACGGATATCCGATGAAAATGTCGCCAAAACTGCTTTACGCCCGAACGACATCCCATGATCCTGAGCCTCAGCCCCGAAAACAGTCGGGCGCATCGCACCATTGTGACCCTCTCAAGAAAACACGTCAAAAAGACTGCTCACTTGAGCACAATGGATATCCAGAGAAAAAGATGCATTCCGGTGCACCGCACATGAGAGGTGCTATGTGGGACCCACATCCCAGTCCCGAAACTCGACAGACGGATCACACCATTGCGATCCTCTCGAAAAATTACACAAGTTCGACTAATCACATGTACAAAACGGACACCCGGTGATAATGTTGAAAACCACCGCCAACTCCCGAAACGGCCCTCGTGGGGCCCGCACCAGTTTTCGTAATTAGAGTGGGGAGATTGCGCAAAAGCGATGCCCTCGGAAAAACTCCCAACATCGACTGCTCGCACGCCCCAAACAGACGTCCGATGAAAAAGTTACAAAACGCTACACGCAGCACAAAAGACGGGCCGTGGGAACCATGCCTCAACTCCAGCTTCAACGCCCGAAACCACCATGGAAGACTTTTCCCCGATGCCAGGGTCCCAACGCCACTAACGACGCTCAAAACGGACGTCAGACGCGTCCGCTTCGTCCAAAAACAAAATCCCCCAGAAAAACGCCAACTCACATAAAGACGTGTCGCTCCTCCGAGGCCCCTCATTTTGGGAATTAAAATTTTTCAAAAACATCTCAAAAAGTCTGTCTCGACGTCAGGAGTTCACTACCATAGACGTCAAGAAAAACGGACGTCCGTAACGAAAACTACGGATGTACAAAGAGGGGTCGAATTCCCCTCTTGGGCTAGACCGGCCGGTCTGCCCAGCTTGGGCCGGTCCGCGGCCTTGCCATGTGGGCCGACCGTGGACTAGCGGTCCATGCGCAGACTGGCCACAAGGTCCGGTCACGATAGCCGTGTGAAGAGCCGCGTCCTGCGGGTCTTGTCGCCGCACGGGGGTCGCGCGCCGTGACCCTGCGGTCACCGCTCTCGGGCGATTCGCCGTCGCGCCGAGGACCTCCGCCTGGCCCCGACCTCCCCTTTGATGAAGGATCGCTACGCCCCAGCCTCGCCTGGACGCTCCACCGAACACCCGCGCCGCCATCCGAGAGGCCCACCGCCGCCTCCTCGGGTCGTCGCGCCGCCGCTTAAACCCGCCGAAAATCGAAAACCCGCAAACTTTGGCGGATGATTTCAGTCGCCATGGAGCTCAGAATTCGATTCTGAAAGATGCGTTGGAAAGGGAATAAAATCTACTACGCATTCATAGTCTTTGTTCGAAAATCAAAAAGCAATTAGACATGATTAAAAGGGCTCAATGTAGGTGTGGGGAGAATAAAATGAAAATGATAAATCCTACCTTGTTGGGCTTCACACGATGCTTCGCGGACGGACCGCCGGAGTTCCCGCGCCTCGCCGGAGTTGTCACACCTCGCTGGAGTTGCCTCGCCAGAGTGGAGGAGGAAAGGGAGGGATGATGCTTGCTGCTGTCCAGGAAAGGAGGAAGAAGGAGGGAGTGGGGTGGGATAAGTGTTTAAATAGAAAACACTTAACCACCTGCCCGTCGGCCCGAACCCGAACTCGCGACGGGGTCTGGATTAAGCCTCCCCTAGGATAAAAACAACGACCTGAACACAACGGAGGTCTCAGAATTTTTATCCGAGGCTCTGTTCAACAGTTATAAAACTGAACGCCCACAGTCTCCAAATTACAAAATCGCCCCTGGGGCCATTTTTCACAGAAGGCCTGTTCCCGCAAATCTTACACCCATCCTAGGGTAAATTGCACGTTCTGAACTCAACGGTGTCCTCAGTTTTCCAATCCGAGCCACCATTTAAGAGATACTAACATTTCACCATTAAAAAAATTAATTAATTAATTTAATTATCCGTCTAACGTTCTGAAAGCGGGTGAGGGGTCTAAACGTCCTGCGCCGACAAGTTTTACGTCGTTCCTAGGGTAAACAACCAATTCCAGACCCATCCGTACACTCGGATCTCTGATCCGGATCACCATTTAGGAGTTATCCTATTTATTTAGAATTTCCAGTGTGAACGCACTGAAAATTTAATTTCGGCCACACTGGGGCTCGGAATCGCACGCCGTCTGAAGGCACTGCTCAGGAATAGCATCAAGAATATTCAAAAGTCTTTCGCAGAAAAAACCGGGTTCTTACATCATTCCTTCCTTCAATATTTTCATCCCCGAAAATCAAAACCAAGGAACAACTCAGGGTACTAAGCCCACACCTGGCTCTCCCATACCAAGAAGAACTCACGCACAACTTTGCGTCACCACACAAAGACCAAAGGATTTGATCTGTTCACGTGAGGTCAACCCTCGCCAATGACGTGCATAGAAGAGCACACACACTTCTTTTCGGGTGAGTCACATGGAAGATGCCGTGTACCCAAACCAGCCTTTGGGGCTAAGGAAAGTCGGTAGAGAACCTCTCCATCCCTTCGCACGGTCTCAAACAGCCCGAAGGCTCTCGGGGGTAGCTCACCTACCCGACCAAACCCTTACACCGCACACCGCGATTGGAATCACCGCCCGCACTTGGAACAAGGTCCAGTGATTCCATCCTTCAGAATATCCATATGGTGAAACACCCAAGGATATCTGGTCACACAAGGTTTCACAGTCGATTTCTCGCAACCAAGACTCTCTTACACTCTCTGGGAGCGAAGGAGTCAACGCCATCAAGTAGAGAAAAAGGTCTCATGCCTTTTACCTTACCAACATGGGGTCACACCGATGCCCCGCGCCACCCTGGTAACAACTCAAAAAAGGAGCAGAGAGAAAAGCATTTCACACCCAGAGCCTAACAATTCTACTACAAAAAGTAGAAGAGCTGCAGAGCGTACCTCTTGCCACCTCATGCTCTGTAGGATCGTAGACATCTAATGCTTGCGGCTATCCGTGGTCCCAACTGTCAACTCTCGAATCCTGACGTGGATCGCCTAGTGGTGATGGAAAGAACTTGTAAAGTCGTTCCCCACTACCAGCTCCTCCTGATCCTCTTCTAGCACCACCTCTCTGGGTACTACTCTGATCATGGCGCCGCTTCCGTCGTGGTGGTGCACCTGCTGCCTGCCCGAAGCTCTCTGCATGCCTGGTCGGGCAGTCCCATGCCAGGTGACCTCACCCATCGCAAGCATAGCACTGACTCTCTTCGGGCTTCACAGGTGCCCTCTGGCGCCACTGTGGTGTACGACCACACCCCTGAGTCCGGTTTTCAGAAAGCCACCTGCGTCGAGGTCCTTCTTATCGACTATCACTAGCCGCGACAGACGTCTCAGCTCCAACGTGCCTGCTGCCACCACAAAATCTAGAATGTGACAGGGAGATATCTATCACCAGAACCTTCTCTAGAACCCCGACATATGTGGAAATGCCCAAGGGTACTATGACAGCATGAATCTCTTAGCAGAGACCCTACTCAAACTTCCGTGCTTGGGAGTTGCCGTCGTGGACCAAGTCCGGGTAAAAGCATGCACAGTCTGCGAAACTAGCCGCGTACTCAGCCACTGTCATCCCTCCCTACTGAAACTGCAGGAGCTCATGAATCTGAATGAAGGGCAAGCAGGAGGGAAAAAACTCCTCACAGAACAACAAGTGAAAGTTTCCCCACGAAAGCGACGACTCGTCAAGAGACTGAGTCACCAGACTCCACCAATGCCAAGCTGCCCACGAAAAAGGTTTGATGCCAAATCTACTCTCTGATCTATCGGAGTCTGCACAAGCCCGAAAAGGCGAACCACTGTCTCTAGCAAAACCTCTACTGCCTGAGGGTCTGGCTCACCACTGAACGTCAGCGCTCTCTGCCGCTGGAACTCACGGAGCACGCTCAAACTGCGCTCAAGCCCAGCCTGCTCTCATGAAGCTTTCTACTGCTCAACAGGTGGGGGTGCTGCTACCGGCCCACCTGGAGAAAGGGGCTCGCATGATGGGTCTTGGACTGAGGCCTCGTAGGTCACAAGGTCATCGTAACGCACCAAAGCTGGTATCTTGGCTATCCATCTTCGCGGAGACATCCTAAATATTATCAAGGAGTGCCACGGTCAGATGAGCATATATGTATATACAAATAACAATGAATGGGAGCTGACTCAAGAAGGACAAACAAAGACTCAATCCTATGTGATGCACAAACTAATTTTCCCTGCAACAAGTATCTCAACATGTCGAGTCGACCAGCGTGTTATCAAGGTCCTGGTGAATGGATACGTCGGCCACCAGACCATCACTAGACTCCCTGGCCTGAGAGCTACTCTCGAGACACGTTAACACTGTTTCCCTAAATCCCAACCAATTACTCTTTTAGGGACGTCCACACAACGTCCCAAGGAAGGAACCACCTTTGATACCACTTTGTCACGACCCGACCCTACCCGAGCTCGAGCCGCAACTACCCAAAGCCCGCCTCCATAGGCCAGGGGCTGGCGACCAGCGCCGAAGGAAAAATAACTCAGGGAGTCCTTTGCCTAAGTACCTGTACACACACACACACATAGCACACTCAATTCAGAAGTGTAGAGTAAAATAAAATACAAGTAAAGAAAAGGGAAACTGCTATAAAGAAACAAGAAATGTGCATCGACCTCTAAACAGTACAAGGTAAAACTTGAAGGTACAATGAAAAGGAAAGGGAAAAAACATGCGCCCAAACAAAAAAGTGCCACAACCCGACAACATGTAAACAAAAAGAAAACAGCTAGAAGGGTCCCCCACCTGGAACCCGACTCTGACCACCGCACGCGGTCCAAGCTCCCATGCTCCGAAGCTCCTCTGACGTCATGACCAACCTGTCCATCGTCTTCAAGGGAACACCATGTGCGGGAAAATCCCAAGAAGGGGTGAGTATAAAAATACTCAGTAGGATACCTCAAAGGCTCGAGGGAGCAACAAAGAAGGTACCAAAGGGTGAGTAGTAGAGCGAACATGATAAGTAAAGTCGTACAATAAGGAGTGCAGTAGAGTAAGAGTAGAGAGTCCTGATCAACCAAACAAGAGGAACGAAGGTAGACTCATTCAGACACAAGGAGCTAGAAACGGTGAGAAGATGAACTTCTCGCCGAGTCTTCACTACCTATAGCATGAGAGTAGAATTGTCAAACCATGAGAAGCTAGACACGGAAAGCACGTGGCATACCCTGCACGTCTTCGAATCTCATGGAAAGAGAGTATCCAAAACCCAAGGAGTGGGTACTGGTACGAGGTATATACATATATATGCTCTTTCAAGAAGACTGAAGAAGCTCATAAGGGGATCTCCGTCCCGTTGCTTAGCCCAAGAAAGGTGAGTCACCAACAGTCCCAGAAGTAAACTCCATCGATGCCCAGTATCCCACACGTGTGGCCCGAACTACAAGCCAAGGGTCTCGATTCACCACACCTCAACACTATCCACTTTGGGCGGCACTGACTTGCCTACACGGGTTTAGGTCACGTCCCCAACCGTGTCCTGGTGACAACACAGACACCCCGCCTTAACAAGGACGTCGTGTCCTGGCCTACCAGGTACCACCAGTTGCTCCCAAAGACATGTGGGGCCCACACCAGGGTCCACCCACATGCCCAAACATGTCATCTAACAAATGATTGTCCCCATAGGCCAACACATGTCCATTACAGTGTGCTTTGTCCTCACTCACACACACCCTGGGAAACTTCCCAGAAGGACACCCATCCTGATCACTACTCGAGTCCAAGCACGCTTAACTATGGAGTTCTGATCAGACAGGCTCTCGAAAATGAAGGTGCACCTCATACTTGAGAGTTCTTGGTTAAGTCAAACCACACCTCGTCACTGCCCCGCAGTCGAGAGGTCTCCTCAAAGTCAAGGTAGTTCCATCACTAACCCGTACTACCAAGGATCCTTCTCTGGTAAACACGGAGTAAAGACACAAACTAGCCTAGTAGAAAGGACTAAGTTTGGAATTCCAACGGGTGACCCACTGCCCAACCCTGCTATAGGGTAATTCATAATACAATATTGGGTGACCCACTCCCCAACCCTGCTGGAGGGTAAACCCTAACTAGATATCTGGTGACCCACTGCCCAGCCATGCTGGAGGGTAAACCCTAATACAGATATCGGATGGCCCACTGCCCAGCCCTATTGGAGGGTAAACCCTAATACATCATCAGGCGACCCACTGCCCAGCCCCGCTGGAGGGTAGACCTGGAATAATTCGACATGCGACCCACTGCCCCGCCTTATTGGAGGGTAGACCTGGAATAGGTCGACAGGCGACCCACTGCCCAGCCTTGCTGGAGGGTAGACCTGGAATAAGTCAACAAGGGACCCACTGTCCAGCCTTACTGGAGGGTAGGCCTGGAATAAGTCGACATGCGACCCACTACCCAGCCTTGCTGGAGGGTAGACCTAGAACTAGATGACGAGTGACCCACTGCCCAGCCCTGCTGGAGGGTACACCCTAAGAGGTCGTCGGGTGACCAACTGCCCAGCCTTGATGGAGGGTAGACCCTAATAGGTCATCGGGTGACTCACTACCCAGTCTCTACTAGAGGGTAAACCCTAGAAGTCAGTGAGAAACCCACTGACCAGTCTCTACTAGAGGGTAAACCCGAAGAAGTCGATGAGAAACCCACTGCCCAGCCCCGCTGGAGGGTAAGACCAGAACTGCTCTCGCCATCTCCACTAGATGGTACAATCACAGGACAACAGAACTCGGAGTGGGTATCACACAACAACCCTACTCCAGAACAAAGCCAGGGGAAACCACTCAACCCTGCTGGTCTAAACCATCGAGAACAGAGGGGCCCTCTACGTCGCGAGAGGTCAAAGGTACGTAAAGCAGAACACGACACGCTCTTGGGGCCCACACGACATGTGACCCCAAGTCAATCCCAACCAAGCGCACAAACATTCTCAGGTACCAACATCCACATGTACCTCCCAGCACTCCCATATACTCTCAGAGTATACCACGTCTCCATCACAAAGGCTAACGTGCACACGACACCCAACGTCAACGCGAAGGTGTAACGTAACAACTCCAACCTACCTCCTCAAAAAATGAGGCACAACCAACCACATCTCTTCATGAATTTACGTCACTCACATGGGTGTGCACACGATCACATTCCAAGGGTCCGCTACAAACACAGTATGACGAACCACCACTGCAGCGCCTTACTTGATTCCACATTTAATAATATCACGTATGAAGCTCCGCTCGCCGGAACAGATTACACCGTTGTAATCCCAACGGAAAAACATGCGAGATAGACTACTTACTCACCTCAAATGGATATCTGGCGGAAAAGTCGCAAACACCGCTTTACGCCCGAACGACGTCCCGTGATCCCGAGCCTTGGCCCCGAAAACGGTTGGGCGCGTCTCACCATTGCGATCCTCTCAGGAAAACATGTCAAAAAGGCTTCTCAATTGAGTACAATGGATATCCGGAGAAAAAGATGCATTCCAGCGCACCGCAAAATGAGCGGTGTTACGTGGGACCCGCATCCCGGTCCCAAAACTCAACAGACGGATCACACTGTTGCGATGCTCTTAAATTTTTTTTAGAAGTTCGACTAATAATTTGTCCAAAATGGACACCCATTGATAATGCTGAAAACCACCGTCAACTCCCGAAACGGCCCTCGCGTGGCCCGTACCAGCGTGCATAATTAGAGCAGGCAGACTGCGCTAAAGCGATGCCCTCGGAAAAACACCCAACATCGACTGCTCGCACGCCCCGAAAAGACGTCCGATGAAAAAGTTACAAAACACTACACACAGCTCAAAAGACGGGTCATGGGGCTTATGCCTCAACTCCAGCTTCAACGCCTCAAACCACCATGGAAAGTTTCTCCCCGACGCCAGGGTCCCAACGCCGCTGACGGTGCTCAAAAAGGATGTCAGACGCGTCCGTGCCATCCAAAACAAAATTCCACAAAAAAAATCAACTCACTTAAAGACGTGTCGCGCCTCTGAGGCCTCTAGTTTTGGGAATTATAAATTCCAGAAACCATATCAAAAAGTCCGTCTCGACGTCAGGAGTTCACTTCCACAAATGGCAAGCGAAGAGGGGTCGAATTCTCCTCTTGGGATGGACCGGACTGGGCCGGTCCGCTGGCTTGCCGCGTGGGCCGGCCGTGGACCAGCGGTCCACGTGCAGACCGGCCATGAGGGCCGGTCATGATAGCCGCGTGAAGACCCACATCCCGCGTGTCTTGTCGCCGCACGGGGGTCGTGCGTTGCGACCCCGTGGTCGCCGCTCCCTGGCGATTCGCCGCCACGCCGAGGCCCTCCGCCTGGCCCCGACCTCCCCTTTGCTGAAGGCTCGCCGCACCCCGGCCTCGCCTGGCCAGTCCACCGAACACCCACTCCGCCATCCTAGGACCCCGCCACCGCCTCCTCGGGTCGTTGCACCACTGCTCGAACCCGCCGGAAATTGAAAACCCACAAACTTCGGCGGATGATTGCGGACGCCACAGAGCTCGGAATTCAAATCCGAAAGATGCGTTGGAAAGGGAATAAAATATAATACACATTCATGGGATTTGATCAAAAATCCAAAATCAATTAGAGATTATCAAACGGGCTCAAAGTAGGTGCGGGGAGAATAAAATGAAAACGACAAATCCTACCTTGTTGGTCTTCGCCCGACGCTTCGCGGACAGACCGCCGGAGTTTCTACGCCTCACTGGAGTTACTGCACCTTGCCGGAGTCTCCTCGCTAGAGTGGAAGAGGAGATGGAGGGATGATGCTTTCTGATGTCCAGGCGAGGAAGAAGAAGGAGGGAGGGTGTGGGTAAAGTGTTTAAATAGAAAACACTTAACCACCCGCCCGTCGGCCCGAACCTGAACTCCCGATGAGGTCGGGAGTAAGCCTCCCCTAGGCTAAAAACCACGATCTGAATGCAATGGAGGTCTCATAATTTTAACCCAAGGCCCCATTCAAAATTTATAATACTGAATGCCCACAGTCGCCAAATTACGAAAATGCCCCTGGGGCCATTTTTCACAGACGGCCGGCGCCTGTGAAACTTACACCCCTCCTAGGGTAAATGGAACATTCCAAACTCAACAGTTCCCTTAGCTTTCCTATTTGAGCCACCATTTAAGAGATACTAGCGTTTCCCCATTAAATGAATGAATTAATTAATTTAATTATCCGTCTAACGTTCCGAAAGCGGGCGAGGGGTCCAAACGTCCTGTGTTGAAAGTTTTATGTCATTAATAGGGTAAAAACCCCATTACGGATCCATATGTATACTCGGATCTCTGATCCATATCACCATTTAGGAGTTATCCCATTTATTTGGTGTTTCAAGTGTGAACACACTGAAAATTTAATTCCGGCCACACTGGGGCTCGGAATCGCACGCCGTCTGAAGGCGCTGCTCTAGAATAGCATCAAGAATATTCCAAAGTCTTTCTCAGCAAAAACTGGGTTCTTACAGAGCACTTGGGAGAAGGAGGCTCAAATTCGTGCCCAGTACCCGCATTTGTTTTCTTAGTCTTTGTAGTGGATTTCAGGGATGAAAATCCCTAAAGTAGGGAGAATATAAAGAACCTGATTTTATTGTTAATTTTTTTAATTATATGGAATTATTAAGAGTCTCTAAAAATTGAATGCATGTGATTCTGAGGCCCGGAGTGCCCGAAATGAATTTATGAACTTTTTTTAGGTACGTTCAGAAAATGCATGACCAGCGTTTTCTAAATTTTGAACCCTTGCTCGGATTAAAAATCCGAGGGAACCATGGAATCTATAGCGCTGAGATTCATTTAAGGGAGGATTTACTTTGAATGTAGTACGACTGGAGAAAAAGATAAGTTTTGATAATTTTTAAAATAAATGAAATAAATGAAATAAAATAATTTTAATATTTTATTTCATATCATCAAAGGGACAAGAAAATGGGTGGGGATAGCGACGTGTCAAGCCAATAAATGGATTGACCTACCATCCCTAAGTAATGAAATCATTGGGGAATCAGGAAGCTTCCTAATTGATGAGTCCCATTAAACCACAATGTTCTAACATACCCACCCCTCTCCTATATATATGTAGCTTGGGGGGAGGATCCGTCATAGCTTTACTAAGAAACAAAGTACTGAAGGAGCACCGTGATGCCAGACCCATCTAGGACAGAGATGAACTTAGAAGGAGGTGACAGAAGACACTAAACCATGAATCTGGGGATGACATATGAGTAATGTCATTGGAAGCCTATTGCGGTAATAAATAACACTGACCCACCTTCAAGTGTGAGTATTTCTCTGATGATTTGATGTAGTGGTTATTCATTTATACCTTTTGAATTATTTTCCTCTTTCCCTTTCATGAATAATATGAGGAATGCGGGTCAACTGACTAACAGGTCGACCCACGATTCATTCATTTTGGTGGGAGCTTTTTGCGGGGTATCTTTGTGTGGTTTATCTTGATTTATATTCCAAGAGTTTGTTAAACCCTTAATCCTCCTCTATTTTGGAGCTAACATGGTGGGTTTCAGCCTCACGAACTGGGCCCGAACCCTCCGTTACATTTCTAATTTATGCACCTATATGGAACACTGACAGTGCGAAGATACTGACTGGCTTATTTGGGGATAGCACATTGATGCAAGCCGCAAGAGGAGGCTGCAACATAAAACCGTGATGGTCATTGGGGCGGCCGGCACGGGCTGACCATGGAGGAGGCATGGCACACCATTGCGTGCTACCGATGAACAAAGGAGTCATGTCTCATCAGCCATGTTGATCGGAGGAAGGTGGCCGACACATTAGCCAACCGCAAAGGACCGTGTAGCGCGCCATCGTGTGCCCCTGGAGAGGTTGGCCGACCGCGATGGAACCAGCAAAGTGGAGGTGGGGTGTGCCCCGGCAGCACGACCATGCTGCAACAAGCCCATGGCTTGCGATGGACACAACAAGAGTATGGGGCCACCGGTTCAACCGGAGGCTAGTGGATGCTGCACGCTCCAGCGGCGCGCCCGACGGCAAAGCTGCGGCCCATCGGCCGCAGTACGGAGGACCCACAGTGCCACATGGCACAGCATTGGGTCAACCCCTGTGGGTTGACCCACTGATGTGGCTCCATACCACATAAAACCTACATAGACAAGCCACGTCTGGGTAACCCAGGAAGCCTACGGCGCCAGGCTGGTGGGACCGCTGGGTCGGCCTAGCGGACCTACCCACTGCCCAACGGGCTAACCCGCGGCCTAGAGGCCTGACACGTAGCCCAGCCGGGTTGGGCCAGGCCCAACGGGCTGGGTGGACCTGAGTCGGGTTAGACCCGAGTCACTCTGGGTCGACCCAGGTTTATCCGGGTTGGCCCATGCAAAATCAGGTCAGGCCGGTCCGACCGTGGCAGACTGAACCCAGACCCAGTACCGACCATTTACACAAAACAAGCCCTAGTTTCTATACCAGATGTCCATTTGACGAACCGTATCTGGTGTTGGGATCCTTGGAGAGATACGATCATTTTGACTTACCCCATGATAGTTTTGGAGAAACATGGAGTGTGGTTGGGTTGGATCGCACCCAAATCCAACCGGGACCTCAACACTGAAATTCCATTAAGCACAGACCAAGCATCCAATTGATGTACCATCTATTGCATTATAAAACCCATGAAATGATAGACCATTGAGTTAATTTCTTTGTGAGACTTAGTTCTGGTTGAAATACGACCAATGGATTGGGGAATAGTTCTCCCTAGTGCGCTACGTACGGAACCCTACGACTGGCTAAGACTTGACGACTGCTGACTGTTTCAACTCGGAGTGACTCGACAGGCCCAGTGGGGAGTGCCTATATGTGATGCTATAGAACCACGGTGGGGAGTGCCTATATGTGACATAGTAGACCCACAATACTCAATAGGAGGAGTACCTCAGTAGGCCATAAGAGGGAGAACCTCTCTGTGACGTGGCATATCCACAAGGGGGAGCACCTCTATGTGACGCAGCAGACCCACAATAATTGATAGGAGGAGTACGTCTATAGTCCAAGGTTAGAGGGAAGTGCCTTTCTGTGACACGACATGCCCACCATACTCATTAAAGGTGGAGTTCTCCAGTAACTGAGGTGTTCGACTTTGCGACTTGGAATGTTACTGGTTCCTAGTCTAGGAGAATTCATGGCAGTCTATCAGCTTTCGTAGTGATCCTATGTGGGTCAGCATATTAATCCTATTTCATGGAGTTGTATACCTAGTTTGAGATGTGTCTATAGCTTTGTGCTTTATGATTGAGATCATGCTTTGTTGTTTTCCTTTGTTGAGTTCTGAGAGACATTCAGGGGTATCGGGGTCCCAATTGAGTATTGTTATACTCACCCCGGCACGGGATATGCCGGAACCTTGTTGTGTCTTGTGAAGATAACGAGTAGCTGTGCTAAGGATTGGGGGAGCAATGAATAAGAAGTACGTCGAGGTGACAGGCGAACGTGGAGTTATGAGAAGGTGATCTGTACTACCCTTCAGGTAGGATCCTCAGAGGATGACCCTATAGTTATTTTCCCTTTTTTAGTTGTATTATTCCTTTCAGTTTTATTTTTTACTTTTATGTTTTAATCATACTTTAAGTTGGGCTTGTATTATGGCCCCTTTTACTTTCAGCACTCCTTTTTCTACACCGGTTTTCTTCACTGTTACTTCTTGTTGTGTTCTCGGACCGTGTGTTATACAAATTTAAAGGAAATTAATTCCCATTATAGGGAATACAACTTTTAGTTCAAGTTACCTGCCCCAGGCCTATGGAAGGTGGGCATGGGGTAGTCACGAAATTGGCCCCGGGGGATGGGTCGTGACAAATTCCACCCACTAGCCAGTGGAAGCTCACCATCAAGATGGTGGTACTTATAATGGCCCTTAAATTCAACCTAACACTACTAGATAGATGGTGAATGCCAATGGCTAGCTGGTGATGTCGATCTATGAAAGTAGAGTGTGGGTAATGTCCTAATTATTTCCCATGATACCACCAATTTTATTTCTACAATATTCCATCTCAATTCTAAATTGAATCCAATGGATTTGGATACTCTCTTGAGGTTATTTTCCCCATCCAACATTTAAAAATCACATGTCAAAGTTCCTATTAAATCATCAGATATTATTCAATAAGTGTGATCCAGATCATCTTGATAATTATTCTTTATGAACCTCTATCCTTTTAGGGTTATATATTATTCTATGATTTTTTTCATCTGTTATAGCCTTTCAACTCTTATCCTAATCCCCAAATAAAAATTACATCATTACCTTATTGTTAAATCATATTATATCCCTAATGATTATATATACAATTGAAATTATAATTAATCCCAATGCATAAAACCTTAAATTTTCCTAAAAAACATTATAATCTCTAAAATTCATTTAAACACTACTCTAATACAAACTGTAATACCCTGGACCTACACTCCTAAGCTTAGTTACATAAAAACATATTTTACATATTGTTTTTGATACTAACTGTAAATTACAATAAATAAATATTCCATAATTACATGACATAAAAGAAATATTGCAATACATAAATACAGAATACCTTACAGGTTTATATATTTTATGAACTAAGAAAAAACATAATATAATAAAATTCACATCTTTCTCAATGAATGAACCTTTTTAGACAATATAATAAACCACAAAATCTATAATAGGTTTTAGAAATATCAAAAATATTCTCCACAGAATCCATCATATTAGGCATATAATGTGTAATTATTTTATTTATTACCTAGCGAAATGGAAAAATAATAAGGGGTGAGTGTAAATGGTCATAAATGTAAACCATACAAGTGAGGATATGATCATAGAAATAATGAATAAATATAATGGAAAGAATAAGTTAAAAACATGATTCCATATACATCAGAAACAAGGATCATTCTATCTCCATGAAAATAAAATAAAAATGAATATTAATAATAAAAATCTCATACTGATGTAATGAAAAATTCTAGACATTAAAAAATATTATCATGTCATTATAAAAAGATATTTTCTTATTATCGAAAGATTCTTACAAAAAAACCCAACTTGTATTGTCATGTATCGAGGGGATATGTATATCTAGGCCCCACCTTTCACTTGTTTAAGTCTGATTCATTCACTATAAGAGTCAATAATACTTTTAATTCAATTCTATAAGGAATATCTTTCTGAATAAAAGTATTTCTGTTAATATAATGAAAGACACAAAATTTCAATACATAATCAACCTATATTAGAAATCAATAATCATTAAGAATATAAAAACTTTTTATATGTCAATGAAAGGGATAACATTATAATAAAACATATAGAAAAATAAAGTATATGGTCAAACAATTCAAAATAAACATTCCAATAATCATCCGTATTAGAAGTAAAACATATGAAACTCCAATAATTTCTCATATTTTAATGAAAAAATGTTCCTTCTTAGAGAACATCCTCCAATATGAATTTTTAATTTGATATGTTTAAGAATATATTGAGTTATGGGTATATGGTAAAGTCAATACTAGAACAACATTATCATAATCCATTAAAGAAATAATTTTTATGGTTTTAAAAGAAAAAATCCCCAGTAAATCAAATGAAATATAGGACGGTGTTGATATAAATAAAAGACACCCTCACAAAAAAAGATTCAAGTGGTATAACAAAATAAGGGATCAAGAATAGAATCATTTGATACTATAAGATTTAACCACAAAATGAAAAAATATATATTATATGATAAATCATGAAACATAAACCCTATTAAGGAAAATACTTTTTAAAATGAAAAGTTTAATGTAAAAGAAAACATAAAAGATGATTCAGAAAATATTTTTAACATTGATGTAAAATAAAATTTAAATCTCACATACAAAGGGTTGTTTTTTTGAAACTTTTATGAGAAATAATTTGAAAATATTACAGTTTATATGAAATATAAAATAATTAACCTGGAAAATACATATAATTTATCTTGGATAAATAACGATAGAAATACAAAACTTGTGAAAGTGAAAGAAAAAACCCATTATATTATTTACAAAAAAAACTTTAAAAAAATAAAATTGTAATGAAAGAAAAAATGTTCATTTTTTATTAAAGATTTATTTTCTGATGGAGGAATTATAAAATTACATATAATGTATTATATGTGTGAAATAACACAATCAAGGGAAACGAATTTCAAGATAAAATATTTTAACTCAAAAAATGATATTTCAGTTCTGAATATCACTTACAGGAAACACACTCCATGAAGAATAAGATTAATGAAAATGTTTTTATGTGATAAATATTTAATCAATGGGATAATAAAATTCAATATTATCCAATGTAAAAATTTACCCAACTTATACAAAATATGTTCAATATAATGAGCACAAATCTATAAATAAACGTTGAGTTACCAAAATCTATTACTATTGGGGAAACTATTGAATCAATTACAGCTTGCATAAGGGAAAATTATTTGAATAGTAGATCCCATGAAATGTAAATAAAATGATAAAAATATACCCATGGGATGAGAATAAACCATAAAAAGAAAACATGGTGTACAAAATGTATTATGTCTCAAATAATATGAATCGGGACCAAGAAAACCCATACAGCTTAAGATTCTTTCGAATAAAAACCCATAGAAGGAGATAGGTTTTAATTGAACTTAAAATACCATTGATAAAAGATAATTCATGATATTATATCATTAATTTTACATATATAAACCACATAAATTAAATTAGGTACATAATACAAAACATATCTCAAAGAGAGGAGTTTTAGATGAAAACCCTTACCAATGTCCTATTTCATTCTGAACATACAAAAACCATCCTAAATAATTAAATTATGATAATTAAATACATAAAAAAATCATTATTAATAACTATAACCATTTATACTACTCATGTATAATATATATAAATATATATTTATATATATATTAGTTTCATATACCTATTTTCAATTGATAGTGTAAGTAATCTTTATCACTTTGAACTAGTTTCATAAAAATAGAGTTTGTATTTATTATTTTTACAAATTAAATCACCATTAAATCATATAAGTTACTCCAATATACGTTTTATGGTATTTTGGCACTATATAATATCATTTAAAGGTATTTTTTGTTACAATTGTTGAGGTTGAAATCTGTTACGAGCATGTTTCTGTGTTTCTTAATAAACAAATGGTGATTACATAATTAATGAGTTAAATATTCATATAACCTTAACATAAAAAGAAATCATTATTTACATATTTATATCATATTATACCAGTAAATATGTTCTCATATTCATCCATTCTAAAAATTTATATTATTATTTATGTTGGTGGTTAAATCGACTAAAAAATGAGCATACCATGATTTATGGATGATTATGATGTGGTTTAGTTGTAATATCATTATAAAAGAGAATAATTATATTACTTAAGGTTTATAAATTAGAAATATCATAATTTTAAAGTACTAAAAATAAAATATAACTTATATAATGTAATTACCAAGAATGAAGAAATCAGTATCACCTTAGTTATCTCACTTAAATGATTTAATTAATGATAATTGTCTATTTATCATATAATTAATAAGTTATAAAATTTCCCATATGAGAAACATAATTATACCGTAAAATTAAAATTCTTCCCTTAATCCTATCCTCATAACCAATCAATTATGGAGGCTATGAAAATAATAATGGAAATCAATTATTCCATGGTGGTTGGATGTCACATGTATTCAAGGTTAACGATTTCAATTTCCATAGAATAAGATAAATGAGGAATATAAATAATTATTTTAGAATCATCAAAATGATATAAATGGATACATTATTATTTTAAATACCCTTTTAGACCAACCGTGTGATGTGGTGATGTAAAATGAATCACATTGTGTCGTGGTGGATGTAGTCCACACTACATAGGATTTGTGTATTAATTATTCTTAATAGAAAATTGAATAGGTGATTAATGATTTTTACCATAGTGTAATAAAATTAATTATATAAAATACGATTATATTATTAAAAAAGGATTTAAAAATTATAATTTTTAAATAAAAATAGAAAAAAATAAATTAAGTAAATATAATTACTCATGTTGAGAACTTTAGAATTTTCCTGGAATATCCCTTAGAAATTAATGGAATAAGATAATATATTGTGACCAAAAGATTAATAGTGTGACATATTTTTATAAGATAAATATAAATGGTATGGTCTAATTAGAAAACCTTCTTTTTATGAGTTCCATGAAGGGGTGGTGTGAGGCCCCTTTTATAAGTGATGAGAATGAATGGTTTTTTTATAAATATTTCAACTTAATTTAAAGGTATCATATGTTAAACATGTAGAGTGGCTCAAAAATTGATAAATAATAAATTTAATGAGATATAAAGTCAATCAAAATGTCATAAAAAAATATAGACAATTTTTATCATGTTTCATGCCATTTACCCATTGAAATATTACATTTACTATTTTATAATTTACCAAGATATCTAGTTTTTACCTATGTTAATTTTCCATTTATTCACAAACATATAGTGGAATTTATTAGATAATTTCAACCTATAGAATAAAAATTTGAAATCCATTTTGTTTGATTCAATTTAAAATAGTGATAAAAATTAATTTTAAAATAATATTTCATAATGAAATAATAAAAAAATTTGAGAAAATATTACTTAAGTTCTAAAATATATAATATGGATTCTAAAATTTAAATCGTAATTTTTAAAGTTATAAAGTCACTTATAAAGTAAATATATTTTTAGATAAATTTTTAATGAATTTAAGATTCACACTTATATACTAATAATGTCATAAAGGCCATGTTATTTGTCAAAATGATATTGTTCACTATTCAACCAAAAAACTATCTTTAAAAATCCCCAAAATTCATCTAAAGTTTATATTATTTTAATTAATCCAAAATTTAACTTTATTTTCTCAAATAATTTTTTTTAAAATTTAGGAATTCAATATTAAAATAAAATCCAAAAATATTTTGGAAAATGAATTATATTGGAAAATAACATTTTAAAATTTTAACTATTATTTATTTTTATTTCTTATAAATTTATAATTAATTTATTTGTAAAATATTTTTACTATTATAAGTATATTTAATTATTGTTTAACCATAATATACGTTGTTTCTTGAAATTAAAGTCTAATTTTAGAAAAATATATTTTCATGAATAAAATTATTTTATTAGTTTTTATAGTTAAACTATTTGAATTTAATAATATTTAAAAAAATAAATATTATATTTCTATAAATAATTCATAAATGGTTACTCCTATTAATTCCTGCTAATTCAATGTATAGGTTTTAATGGTCATAATTAATATCTATATTTTTATTAAAATATATCATGATTTTGTTTTAGTTTGGTGTTGTGTGTGGATTAAGATATTGAACGGTAATCACATGTTAAAATATTTGGTTGTTACACTCATTTTTATATAGATAGTGTGATTTATTACTCATTTTTCTTTATATTTTGATATAATTTATGGATTATTTTTTATACTACATTCTAATTTTTTTTCTATGTACATTATTAATATATTTTTCTTAGTTAAAATGAAAGTCTCTTATAAATATGGGACACTCCAGGTATATTGGGAAGAACTCTATGTTTCGGTAATTTCTATTTAAATACTAAATAATTATCACATTGTTAGTATGAAAACACTAGTTCTAGTCGCTAACCTGTGGTGACCAGGAATGCACTTTAGGTATTTTGGAAGTCTAGTTTGGGAGATGTGGTATGTTAAACCTGCTTGGTTAATTAAAAAATGGTATCATATGCCTATTGTTATTGTTATATTAATGTTAGTATATAGATAAGACCATTGGAGCATCAGTGGTAGGTGTGGAGGAGCTCTGACCATCTCATCTTATTGTGGAACCTTGAGTTACCATGGATGGGTGGGAGTTGTGTCTTAAATTTGAGTTCAATTTCGAGTTTTTATGGTATTTTATGTTGTTAATTTATTTTAGTAAGATACCTTGTGGATTTTGGGGTATTTTTTAGTTTCTTGTTTAAATGATAAAAGAAATCCGAGTTGAAGGTTCTTGGGGGACTATGCAGAAACCATGCATCCAGATCTGAAACTCCTTCTAGTGTTGCTATCATGTTTAGAACAGTGTTTTTATACATGCGATTCCAAAACCACTCATAGTGTGAAAATATTTAAATTTTCAGTTTTTTAAGTCCATTGATATTTAAATTTATGATATTAAATTTATTACTAATTTATGGGTAATCAAATGATTTTTTTGCGTATTAATTTATATATTTGGAATTAAGATTTAGTATGGATTGTGTTTATTTCCTTATGTGATATAGTTTGAACTACCCAATAAGGCCTACATGTATTACAAAGAGGGAGTTATAGATTATAATACATTGAATAATCCTCCTATTGTTCCCTATATTTTTGAATAAGTTAATAAAACCATTCAGTCTCTTGGGAATGTTAGTGCGCTTCGATAAACATAGATAGTGGATCATGCCTTGGAGTATATAATGAATAACCCACCAGATTTTCGAGTCGACTGATGGCCTATAAATTTGTAAGAATGACTTCTGGAGATTGAATTTATATAAAGTTTTGTACACCACTCAGAGACATCCATTGTTTTACTATTTATGTACTATGAGGGCTTAGTCGGAGGTGGTGATACATGATCATATTGGATAAGTTTCCCAAATAACTATTTTAGATAAATTCATAATGATGTTCAAAATGTATTTTTACCCATAGATGATAATATTAATTAAATACTGATATTTCATGAATATCTACAAGAAATAATATTCTGTTATGGAGTATGTCACTCAGTTTTGTGGTTCAGTTCATCTTTCACCTAAATGTCTCAAAAAATAACAATTTGAAGGGTTATCTTTTCAAAATATAATGAAATCCATAGGTTGTGTCAAGGATCATAAATATTTTTTTTGAAACTAAAAAAATTATTGGAAAATGATGTGATGGATAAGGAAGACATAATAAGTTTTATTAGTACAAATTGTACCCCAATAGCAACAATATGTAGTCAAAGATCTTCTTTGGGTAAGAAGTGGATACATGTGGTGGGTTGATGGGGGTATCAATGGAAGAATGAAACATCCTAAATATTTTTATAGTCTATCATTAGAATTAAATTTAATGGTACGCTATCAGTGTATGAATCTACTATATAGAAAGAATGTATTTTAGGAGGATCTGAAGACCTTCCACTAGTGTGGATGCCTATGGAATCATTAGTGATATTGAAGATTCACTCCTTTGAGAAATATGGAGGTATATTCTCATTCTAGGGGTTCCAAGGTGTAGTTAAAAACATCAAAGGGGGTGTAATATCTCCCCCAAGTTAAATGAGGCTCCCATTATACTAGGATGAATTAGACCAGGAAAGAATCTATGATATTATACACTATAGAGAATATTCAATTGTAGTCAGAAGTCTTATTAGTAACCATATAAGGTACTATTTTACTGATTTGTTTAAGACTCAAGTTTTTATTACCACATGTGAATATCATTCATTATTTTCATTTAAATTTATTTGTACCTTACAGATGCGACCAGATTTAATGAATTATGTGATAGATCTTTCCTCTACATTAGGATGGAGGAAGAATCACGGTTTTAAGTGATATGAGTGCCACATGGTTACCTAAAATGATGAAGTCAAATTATATTTCTGAGTGCTTGATTTGATATCCTTGACCTGATTTTTGGCCTGGACTAGCTAGTGAATGAAACATATTAGGTTGAATAATACCACTAGAAGGTACTGTTTATTACACTAGATGGGAATAGTCATTTATTACAAGGTGAGTGGGACCTACGGTTAGGTAGGGAGGATCCTATGATTCTTGTTGTGTGATATTTATGTTATATAATATATAAGATTATTTTTAATGATGGGGAATATTATTCACATTATCAGTTTTAATTGGTGGATACTAGGTATCCTAAGGAATTACATGATGATTACTATCAATAAACAACCTATAGGGAAGTTGAGTTTAATATAGATTTAATCCCAAAAACTATTCATGTCACCCCACAATCTTATCTTATGGATCCTTTCGAACCAAAATATTTGAAAAGTTTGTCATTGTATCTTGAGGGTAAGGGTTGTTATTGCCTAATTGTGTTTCCATAATCAACATCCACCCTCTTCCCAAAAAATAACATGTAAGGATTCTTTTTTTTTACTATCAAAAGAATAATGTGGTGACCATTAAGAATATATAAACATTTCTCTATATTGATGACCCATTTGATTGGAATAAGGGAGTGAGATGGATCCTAAAAATTTTCATGAGATCATGATATCACTAGTTGTGGTTTATGGAAACCTATATTCAAGGAAACTATTTCATGGGATGGGATTGGAATTAAGAGTGTCTTGTTATAAATTTTATCCTTATGAATTCCCTTACAATCTTTGTGGATCTTTTGAATCAAATCATCCATTAATATATAACCATATTTTTTATAGTGGCTATTTATCAAATATTTATTTTATCTAATACATTTGGAGACAATGAATAATATTTTAGAATCATTTTTGATATTTTAGGGTCCACCACTTGTATTCCAAATTTGAATAACTACTAATGTTGGTTCTATGGAGTGAAATTCAAAGTCCATGTGGTATCTAAAAAGGTTATCATTGTAGATATGGAGGTTATACATGGCATGTTATCCTAAGAGAAACCTAGAGAGGTATTCAAGACCAAATGTTTCCTGGTTATGATATAATATTACCAAAAAATTTTCAATTAATTCTCTAGGATGAAATCACCTTTGATAGTCGTAAACCATAAGGGTGTGAAGTATGAATTGGATGAGAAGTGGAAGGGGTATTTCGATTTGAAGGAAATATTAACCTCGATTATAGTGTTTCACCTTTCTAACATAGACCTAGGTTATGTTTTTTTTGTGAATCATTTGGTATGGGGATGGTGTGATTGTTAAGGTAGGGTGACCATGTCATGGTTCATGGATCTCATATATAATTTCTTAATGATAGGAATTATCCCATTCATTTCCTTGAATTAGTTTCTATGATGCCTGATCTAAAGAAACATAGAAACTACCATCTTGGGGATAAATTTACCATGTACTCTAACAAAAAAATATTGAGGTATATCTTCACCTAGATGGAGATAAATAGTATATATAAAAAAAATTTAGAGTACCTTTAGACTATTGACTTTGACTTAGTGTATACCTTGGTTAAATGAAATTTTGTTTCATAGTATTTAAAGATAGTTTACTGAATTGACTATGATGGATTCGTATGATTAATGGAATTTGATGATCCTATTAAAAAAAATTCATATTGGAATCCAGGAGGACGATGAGAACATTTTTTTGAGTATTATATTTGTTAAATCCTCTTTTGATGAACAAATACCTATTGGTAAGGCTGAAAATAACAATTTCCATTAGATAGGATGAATATTAAATAGTGGAGATACCTTGGGTGACTTGTCGTAGTCACCTAGTGGTTCTCTCCAAATTTAACAAATGACTACTGGTTCCCTGGACTTTGAGATAGTTGGTGATTTAAAGTATACACCACTTCAATCTGTTATTACATCCCTAGGTTATCGAGATGTCTTATGATATTAAAAATTGATACTAGTTTCATATTATAGAGTAAGTTATTAAGGATTTTATTTCCCAATTACTTTCATATTAAGAAATTAATGCCACACACCAAAATACAACATGTTTTTTGCCACCTATCCCCATTACCATGTGATATTTGGAAATGATCTCTATGGATTTTGTCATTATATTATATTGATATCCTAGAGGGAAGGATTCATTTTTTAGTTATTGATTGTTTTAAAAAAATTGTCCCATTTCCTTCCCACTATATAATCAATAATTACTGAAGAGCTAAGATTCCTATGTGTCCATGTTATTGTGAAGCCACACGAAGGACCCTACAACATTGTTTTTGAACATTAACTAGGTTTGAATTCTCATTTTTGGAATTGTATTTAGGAATCAATGGGTTTTAAATTGTGTTTTAAAACATCCTACCATTCCTAGATAGATAAATAGATACATAGAGAGGCCTATTTTTATTCTCAAGGATATACTCTTGGATTGTGATTTTGATTTCGGTGGATCTTAGGAGAATCATTTAAGACTTCCATAGTTTAATTATAATAACAGTTATAAGGGAGTAATCAAAATGAATCCCTTTGAATCATTTTATATTCATTCATGTTGCTCTACTTTGTGAGGTGTCTAATTGGGAGAAAAAACCATGATAATATCATATATTATTTAAGAAACAATGATTAATGTTCCACTAATCCAGAAAAGGTTGAAGATAGGTTATATTTTCCAAAAATCCCATCATGATCATAGTCAACATTTGTTGGAGTTATCCATGGTTGATAATGTGTTTATTTAGATCTCACCTAGGCTTGGAAACCCTCTACAGGGTATGCAGGGAATGTCTAAGCCTCGATATATTGGACTATTCAAGATCATGGACTCTTTTAGTATAGTGGAATATAGACTAAACTTTATACACTAGATTAAAGAAATTCATTATTTAATTTTTGGGTCTTAGTTCATGATGTACCACTTAGACCCATATCACATAGTTGAGTGGGAATATTTATAATTGGAACCTGATGACTCTATCATTGAGAATCTAGTACATATCAGGAATTGTTAAGAAAAAGTTCAGCATGGAAGGATGATTCCTTAGTTATGGGTCCAAGAGTACTATAGTTATGATATTTTGACATGAACAACAATAAATCATTGTTGAGAGAGTAGTGACCTAACCTATTTTATAATGAAAATCCGTGTGTACTTTTGTAGGGAAGAAAGTGTCATGGTAGGGAGAATTATAACACCAACAAGGTCACTATTATATTTTTATTTTCAATTTTTGGTTTTATTTTTATTTTTTTTTAGAATATACGGTATTTTGGTGTTCTCTTTTGAAAATTTTAGGGAACATTTTTAGGAGAACGATGAGTGAATGATTAGTTATATCTATTCACCCAACATTTTGAGAGGTGGGTGAGGGCTCCCCATTGAAGGTTTTAGGATTAAGAGATGATTTTTATTACAATTTGGAACTCACTTAGAAATAATACCTCCAGTTTGTGTGTAAAGGAAACCCACATGGTTGGAGAAAATATTTCCTAGTCATGTAGGAAAAACATGTGCTGTTCCTAAAACTCTTAAAAATGTGAATTTACTAAAATTAATTCATTTATTTTTTATTCTAATATCCCTCATTTCTCTCCCTCATTTGACCAGGCACCTCTCCCAACCATGGATCCCTATTCCCTTTGTATTTTGGTGGATTTCATATGGTGTTTTGATGGATTATCTTGATGTAGATATTGATTATCCATGGATTTTCATTCTTCCTTCCGCTTATTCCGTTTTTTATTTTATTCCATTCCCCTAACAATAATTTATATGGAGTTAGAAACTTATGGATTAGTATGTGGATTTGATGAGACTATTTAGATGATAGGTTTCTGGGGATGCCTTCCCTTAATCTTTGGTGTTGTTTGAAAAATGAAAATGTTGACATTGAATCAAAGGTATTAATTTCTCTATAGAATGAATTTTCCATTAACATAACTTGTATTCTTGTAATTTTCCTTATTTTATTGATGAAATATTATTTAGAAATAATTATTGAAGATTGTTTGGTGTGGTTTCCTATTTGGGTTGAATTTTGGTTTAATAGAAGTTAGTTCTTTATATTTATTCATAGAAATATAGAATTCATGCCTACCATGTGTTTTAAAATTTTTCAGGGGATAATTTGATTTTAAATTTAGTTTTTAATTATTTTTGAATGAGGTTATAGTTTAAAATTCTATTTTCATGATTTTAGTTATTTTACCGTATTAGATGTTGTTTATTGTATGGATTGTGATTTTTGGTGGGATAATGGGTGAATTTATGTATGTGGGTGAACCAAATTGGTGTTTCCCTTGATCCAGACATGAGTTTGGTTAAGGTCAAATCCTATGTGGTCTCAAGAGTCCATAGGCTAACTTAATAGTATAGGATCAGATATTTTGGTTAGTGTTTAACAGGTGAGTCCTTGTTTCCTTTAAAGTATATAGGTTGAAGCTCTTATCATGTTGTTTATGTTATACTTATGATGATGTACTATGTTTTAATTTATAGTATATTTTTTGATTTTGGTGGTATGATTATTAGATCTATTATAGAATCTAGAGTTATACACATATTTATTTTTCAATATCTTTTTAATTTAAATATTACATCTCATAAAATAATCTGACAATACTAAGAAAATTGTTTTTAGTGTATTTCATAACTAGCTATATTAGAAATATATGTTAAAAAACTTGTTAACATCTCTACTTATCTTATCCAAAATAGACTCCTTCAAGACTTTTCTTATATTATACTCATTTCAATAACTTGGTGAAATAGAAATATATGAAATGGGTGAGCTAATATTCTCAATAAGGTAAAATATAAGAGAAAAAAATAAAATACCATTAGTGACCATAAGTGTCACATTACAACATTGGATAGCTGTGTTGTTTTTTTATATTTGTGTATTCATTTTTTACCTTTTATTTGGGTGAATTTAACTATATTTTTTGAGTGTTTTTGGGGGATCATAGTTGAGCCATGGTTAGGGGAAACCAAGCACCATCTCAAAAAAAACCATATATCTTATTTTGTGGCTACTAGATAAGGGAACACAGTTGGCACACAATTAATCCAAACCATGTTGAATTATCTATAAACTATACACTGTTAAACATATGAATTTTTAATGTTTGGTGTATAGTTAGTCCAACTGTGTCACTAACCTCTGTAGTTACTCAAATACCCTAGAACTATGTGTATAGTTGGCGCACAGTTTGATAAAATGTACAACCAAATTGTGTGATGATAATTAATTTTTATGAAAATTAATTCACAAACCTATAACTACCCCTATTCTATTTATAATTTAAAATTCACTTTTGGGTCCCTAACCACAGGTCATTTATACGACAATTTTGGGATTCCAATCCTTCAAAAAGTGGATTCAGATAAATCAAGTTGCATTAGAAAAATGATTACAAAATAATGTTTCTATTCTTTGTTTGTCTTCATATTTTCTCTAAATCTCTCATATTTCCCAGAAATTAATCGTAGAATAAGAATTTTTTCCTCAGATATAAGGTACATGTTTTTATCTAATAAGTTTATTCTTATATTAGTCACTGTAAGAGGTGGAATCCTTTGGTTCCCGGTTGATATTAATGTAAATATTTGAGATCCTTGTGGTAAGTTGACTCTTACTATTTTTAGTTCATCTTAGGATCCATGAATCCAATTTTTAGGTTATAAAATATATGGTTAAAGATCCTATTTGTATTCACAGAACCCTATTCTCCTTTAATGTGCATATTCTATGTTATTATCGACATTTCCAAAATTTTTACGTAAAATTCCCAATAATCTCCCTTTAAAATAGAATATTTTATTTCTTGAGATTTCATTGTGAGTTTTTGATGTATGTAAAATTTTAAACTTATATATTGAATTTATATCAAATATTGAAAACCTCTTGAGATTTTGGTAAAAATAGAAAATGGTATTTTGGTATTATTTTATTTGAAAACTATTTTAAAGTGTTATCCAAGTGTTTTGGAAATTTTATTTCTTGGTAGATTCATGATAAATTTCAATGAGTTTATTATTTTGATGAATTTAAAAATGATGAGAAGAATATTGATTTATTATATTGTTTCTATTCAATCATTTTTAATATAATTCATTGAAATATAGTATTCTTTTATGTACAATTATTTTTATTGGGCTTTATAAATGGAATTTATTTTTTTGAGTGGCTCTGTAATTTAAGGAGAATGTGGAATGGATCAGTTGGGACATTAGAAGAATTTTTGGAATATGAAAAAACCATAGGATTTTCCCCCCACATGTATAATAAAACTATGTATCTTTTAATGATTGTAATGAAATTTTCCTTTTAGGGAAGTTGAATTGTTTGGAATTGATATGATTGATAAAGATGGATTCTCCTATAAGGTTGGTTCAGAGGAGTAATCATGACTCGTGGAATAATTTCAAACATGATTTTATGACATCATATATGGTAATGTTCTAATTTTTACTGATAAAAAAATTTTATTTTATGGTAAGAGAAATGTTTCTAGGTGGGATGTCAATGTATAAAGGTGAATTAGTTTAGAATCATGCTCTCACTTGTTTCCCTAGTTTGGACATTGGTCAACCTAAGGGGATTTCTTCTTAGTCAAACCAAGATATGGTAAGACATGTTATTTGGGATAAGTTATATTGATGGGTTTATTTTATTGTAGAATGTATAAATTTCATCATTGGTGACCATGTTATCCTTATATAAGATGTTTCCCTTTAGCACAATCATACTCCATGATGATGATTTGTGCATACCTTCTAAGGAATGTATATTTGTAAATTTATCAGTTATTATCCTATTTTTTCTTATGTTGTAAAATTAAATATGTTTAAACTTAAATTTATGAAAATTTTAAGTTGAGAATATTTATTTTTTATTTTTTTGGAAAATGATTTATTATTTGAAGAAATGTGTTTTCTCGGAAAGTCTATCAATATTTAATTTTTATTTGAAGAAAAAATGAAAAAAACATTTTCTATCCTTATTTTAAAACCAGTATGATAAAACATTACTTTATTAGAATAGTTCTTTGGGATTGTGGGTGGATACCTATTGGGATTTTATCTTACACCTATACATTACAGGTTCAAAAGGTTCTTTGATGCATTATATATTATTTTATATTTAGGAAAGAGATTTGGTGGAGGTACGTGTGGTGTTTCCTCACTTTCATATAGTGATATTGGTGGTTTTTTATATTTTTAATTATTGTCAGTTGTATCTACCATTGTCTTTGTTATCTAGTCTCTTTTAATTTTGTAATTTCTTTTACTATTGGATATTATAGTTTGTGCCCCATTTATATTTTCCTCCAATGTGTGTCTTTTATATTTTAAGTTGATGTGTCCAATAATTCCCAAATCATTGTTCCTAATCCTCAAAAAAATTTATTAGCCCATGGGGATCAAGAATGAACTTTGGGCCTATGTATGACCAGTTCAAATGAAGTTTTCAATGGTCTTCCATGTTAGTTTTTTACACTTGTTATCAAACATTCGTTTAACTTATTGTATTGGGATATACTATAGATTATAGATAATACTATAAAAATTCATGAAGTCATTCATTATAGGGTGCTTAATCCCTACCTATCGAAGATAACTTTTGAGTTTTTAGGATAGTCCGGTTTGTTTGGGATGTGTATATCTCGAGTTTGAGCATGATCCTTGAATTTTTTAGATATTTTTTTTATTATTTTTGAGTGTTCCTTCAATGAACATGAGAATTCGGGAACTATTTTTAGATGATTAAATTTTGGGAGTGAATTTTGTAGTTAGTTTATTGGGATCACAATATTTGTCCATATTTTTCAAAACCATTCATTGTACACGAAACTAGCCTAGGTTTAATTTAGATAGACTTCACATGATTGAGGCATGTTATCCAAAACCATGTAGACAAACCTTTCACAAATATTATTTATCTATTTTTTTCAATTTTAGTTCCTCTCATATGGAGTTTCTTTTGTTTTCTCTTTCCTCTGGTTCATGTTTATTTTGGAAATTTCTTCTAGAATAATTGATTATTTTTTGGGTTTTTGAGTTGGTATTCAAAATTAAAACCTTGGTTTGTTAAGGAAATAGTTAGTAATTTATTAGATTCTGGAAAATGTTTTATATTTAATTTGGTTCTTGGTTTTTTATTCTTCTACACAATTTAATGTTATGAAAGGTTTTTAGATAATCTGATTGAATTGTATGGGTAAAGGGTTAGAGTCTTTATTATTCCCAATGTTTTCATGTGAGGTAAATAATGTTTAATTGGAATATTTTGTAGAGTAAATTGTGAAATGTTTTAAAATCAGGTTTTAAAATATTTCAATGATAAGTCTTTTTTTAAGGATTATCATGTGATTATAAGAACATGATTAAAGAGTGAAAATAATTTTTAAAATGAGTTTTGATAAAAAAACTCATAGATTTAAGAAAATAATTTCATTCTCTTATATAATTAAATGATGATTTGGGGTTGTTGGGTTAAGGTTTATTTATTGTTAGATGTTAAATATGTTTAAAATGGTATACTAAGAGAATTTTTGGATTCATATTTTTTTCTTTTGATACTTGAATTTTAAAATTTCTTACGGTGGATTTTTCATTATTTTTAGAGTATGTGCCTTTTTGGAATAAATGGAATATATGTTTTATTAGTATTTTATTGGGAAAATTATTAAATTGGATCCAACATCAGGGATCAATGTCATCCTATTCTTTCCAGGTGTAAGGTTTTCATTTGATGGTTTTAAAGTATGATTCCTTCTCATTTAATTGGTAAAAATGACTCCCTGAATGTAGTGACATGGATGAAGAATATTGTGTATATTTTCATTGAATTTGAGTTTTATAAATATATCAAGATTATTATTTCAATATTTTTTGTAGAGGGTGTGATTTTTAAGTGGTGGATGTTTTTTATCCATATTAAGCCACAGAAGGATATTCTTGGGTATCATAAAATGTGTGGTTTATCTTATATTTCTTTACCTATAGATAGAAGTTTCCAATTTATATGTAATTTGAATGTCCCCATAAAGAAGATAAATAGGTATTGGGATATGATTTAAATTTTATAGTGAAGGTTTGAGACCCTATTCAACTATCTATAAATTAATCAATAGTGGATTGGTATTTTTGAGAAATTATCCAACCAGATCTATCATAGGTTGTGTTTCCTCTCAATCCTAAAAATTATGGATCATTTATAATGCATACTATTATGTTAGAGGTAGATATTAAATGTAATACAAATGTATTGGATAATTATCCAATACTGATATGTGATGGAGGACATTCTATAAAGGAAAAAAGGAAGCAAACCAAACCAGACCCTGAAAATGGTGTTATTTACAGGATGACATGTTTATTTTTTGATGGACTCCTCTAAAAAATTGCTTCATTTTCTACCAATTTGAAAAGGCAGGTAAAAAAAATATGGTTTTCAGAAGCCTACTAATTTCTGTAATTCTGGTGGACATATTGGTCATTTTTAAAGGTTCCACTGGTCTCTCTTAATTCCTTGTTTTGACAAGGGATCATTATCACCTAAGGGAACTAGGATGTAGTCATAAGATTCAATGTAAAGTTTGATGAATCCATAATCATCGAGATTGTATTTGTTTCACACATTGGAGGATCCAGTAGAATCTGATTCTAGTCCATATGTTTTTATCTGGATGATGGAGTAAATATAGTTTTAGTTTTCCTTGATGTATTATTTTTTTTACCTTGTGATGTGAGGGATTGAATTTCCTATTTTACTAGTTTCATTATGGTGATGTTTTTTGGTTCATAATATTGTTTTTTGTTCTACATTATCTATAAAATAATCAATTTATTTTTTTTAAAAATCTATTATTCTTTTTTGAATCTCCAATTATTAATTAGTTTAGTTGGTGGAGATTGAATATAAGATAAATTCAAATACGGTGGGGAGAATATCATTACAAAATTTATCATGTAGTAATATTATCCCTTCTCTTCCGTGAATTTTTTTACATGTTTTGGAAGAATTGGAAAACATAATTTTTGTATATATAATCTTGAATATCATCCATTTTTATTTAATCAATTAATTACATTCTTATCTGAATCTTTTTATTATTATTTTCCTAACAATGGCCTTCCCTTTTGTTATAGTAACCCTATTTTTAAGTTTGGAGGTTTTATAATGTGTGGGTTTTTCTCTTGTGGGATTTGAGTAATCCTTTTAATATTATCAATGGATGGATTCACATTTAACTCTTTTAAAAAGACAATGGATGATTTATCTTTTGGGTTGTATTGGGTTTTTTTTGGAGATGATCTATATGTGTTTTTTCTTGAATTCTCTTTTTTTACTATTAAATGTGGAATGGGGGGATTCTTTGTGAACTCTTTGTTCCTCATTGATAGTTTTTCTTTAATTCTCTCATTAAAATGTGGGATTTTTGTTGGTTCAATTTTTCTATTTTCTTATTTTCTATAGGATATCATAGGTACGTATTAGGGTGATTATGAGACCCTATTTTTAATGGAATGATTTTTTGATATGAACTACCAAAATATAGTGTTCTGGGAGCATAGTCCTGATTTAACCTTATATGACATATGGAAAGAATTTTCCATTCTCAATGAGTTATGTTTCTTCTTGATACATTTATAATTATTATCTATTTTTCCCACAAACCCCACTTGGTTTTCTTTTCCCGAGTGATAATATTTTCAAGACTTTTTTTTATTGTGATGTCTGAGGTTTATCATAGATAGTGAATTTAAATTCTTAGTGATTATGATAATTGAGTTCATCAGCAGATGAGTTTCTTAATATATGTTATCGAGTTTAGGAAAAGTGATCATTTGGTAATTTTCTTCGAAATATTTCTCAGTGTTTCATGATCATTTTGTTTTGGTTTTTTAGAAGTCTATTTTTTTAGTCCCATACATTGGATGTTCATTCTGATGATCTCAGTTCCATTCATGTTATAGTTTTTTATATCCTTTGGTTTCCAAAACTAAGGGTTTAATTTTTAGAGTTACTTTGGTGTTTCAGTGTAGTGGGGAAACCATGTTTTTAATTATTATCTTGAGTCAATTTATCTTTATTCATGATCTTACTTTTCCCTTGAATCTTTTTTGGAAAAGAAATAAATATTTTTGGGATAATTTTCACACATTAAGCTTGTATAATTTTGTTTTTTTTTAAATTTTAGTTTCATTTGTTTTTATCCTATTCGAAGTATTTCATTGAAAAATTTGAGTGTTTTTAGTGGCACATGATTGGCTCATTGTATTGAGAAAAAATTCATCATTTCTAGGAAACCATGTGGTTTATTTTAGGGGTATTTGTTAAGGGTTAATGATTGGGAATTTGTTAAGAAAATCCATATGATCATCTCTAGAAACTGAAACCCATTGAGAGAAGGTATTTCACATGTTTTGTGAAAGGTTAGTTAGACACTGCACTGAAATAAGGCGACCTCTCTTACACCCCTGAACCAAGACCATAATTTGATAAACTTTATAGGAAAATCTTGTGATGAAAACTAATTATTTAAAAGATTTATTTTTAAACCCATAATTAATTTTTTTTTTCTACTAATTATTTTACCTTATCTTTAGGGTCTCAAAATAGAGGTAATCCACAGGTGATTTTATGCATTCCAATTATGTTCTGGGTTTTATTATGAAAAATAATGTGGAATTGAATATATTTTTACAACAATGTGTCTACATTATATGTCGTTATTCATAGTTTCTCTTGATCTCTCATATTTTCCGTGAAAGAAATATTATATTGGTGATGTTTTCACTTGATATAAGGTTCATGTTTTGATCTAAAAAGATTTATTCCAATATCATTAATTAGAATAGGGGCAATCCATTGGATCTAGGATGATCTTTTTTTATATATTTAAATTTTATGATAACTAGTCTCTCTCTATTATCTGTTGACCTTGATATCGTTGAGTTTGATTTTGATGTTTTTATATTTATGGTTTAGGATCATCCATTAATTTCTACACCCCAATTATCCTCCCATGTGTTTATCTTATGGTATTATAAAAGTTTACAATTA
Organism: Viscum album; assembly: GCA_963277665.1. Lineage (NCBI taxonomy): Eukaryota > Viridiplantae > Streptophyta > Magnoliopsida > Santalales > Viscaceae > Viscum > Viscum album. The sequence goes on along the minus strand of OY728142.1, from coordinate 266,691,085 downwards.
TTTTAAGAAGATGTTTGAATCATATACCTTTAAAATTGAATCTATAATTTATCGTCCTTAGATCTTGAATTTTCGATGTATTCGAATGTTTATGATAATATCAATAAGCTATATCAAATATTTTTTATTTCATGATCTTCTCATAAAATTGGAAAAAATGTATTTTGTATTATTTGTTTTGAAAACTATTTAAAAGGGTTATTATATTGTTTTTTAAATTGAATCTCCTATTAATTTCACGAAAAATGTATTTTTCATGACCCAATTTATTGGGGATCGGGCTATAACTACCCCAAACCAGCCTCCACAAACCATGGGATGGTGAAAACTGTTGAAAGACATAAATAATATGGGAGGCCATTTCATAATGTACATGTATGTACACACCAATCCATCTCCACGAATAGTTGAAGATGAATAATAATAAAACATGAAAGATGTAGAGAATAAACCATTCATGTAATTCCCTTTTGGAATAAAATAGTAAGACAATCTAAATAAATATAGAAAGGGTTAATATACATGCTCAACTAGATAGATTCCCCAACCTAAAAAATTGAAAACATAAAATGACGAGAGAGACCAGCTCCACATCTCTAATCCCAGACCATTGTACATAGTCTAATGCATCAGATATACCTATGAACCTTTTTAATTTTCACTGAGTTATCCATAATATGAATAAGACATGAAACATGTAGCAGAATCTCAGGTAGAGTGATTATACACATTCCCAGTAGAACTCCCTGAATGTTTAAGGGGATAAGTAAGATAAAGTATAGGAATAGACATATTAAGTCATATAAAAAGAGTAATAAAATTATAAAACATGGATATATATACATTATCACAAAAATAACCCCCAAAAAAGAGAAAGGGGTTCTCTATCCCACATCCTAGCCTAGGAAAATAGTTCTCAAAATTACCAAGTTCCATTAACAATGGATAGAAACTCACATGTATGAAAAAACATCCATGTCAGGCCACACCTCGCCACTATACCAAAAAATCAAGGGGAATAATCTATATATAGAGGAATGATGCCCTAGTAAAATAGGGGGGTTCCACTCAATAGATAGAATAGAAATTCCTTGATTCCATAGGAGGGTTCCACTCTAATAATTGATATAGGAAACATGGCTTACCCACTAGGAGGGTGCCACTCTAAAGGCTAAAGGCCCATATCATGATACTATATGAGGTATCCACTTAGATAGTGGATAGATGAGCCATCCCCTTCCTAGAATAATTTCTCCACTATAAATTTCAATGAACCATAACCTGATACAATAAAAGGGTACCACTCAAATAGATGATAGAGGATCGATAAGCTTCCCAACTAGAGGGTGACACTCTAATCTCTATGATGGTCATACCCAATCAAGACCGTCATCAATCATATTATAAAAAAGTGTCACACCCAAAAAATATCACATCATACCCCAAATTCCACTGTGAATTACACCATTATGTTCTACATGGAAAAAACTCTTGATAAGCTACTTTCGTACCAAAATAAAAGTATAAACAAAAGAGAAACAAGAGGTAGAAGTTTCCTCAAAAGGTGGAAGGGGTATATGATCCTTAAAGGGGACCACAAGGCATGTGATCCTATTCCTATGCCTATGAATGTGCCTACTAGTACATGAAATTTTACCCATATATCCCCAAATGGTGCGCCTCATCCACCTAGGGTCCTACACATCCTTCCAAGCCATGTATTTCTACCTTGTCTCGGTCCATGTACCTTGTCTATATTCCTGGGAATTCCTATGTCCATGTAATCCCAGAGTACACAGTAGATTTCTAGCACAAGGTCACATGACATATGGGGGGTCGCACATATAATGGGATACTAATAATCTCACTTAAACTATTGAAGCATATATTTATGATGTACATGCCATGTGTTCTTCTGAACTAAATGGTATATAGTCATATTTTTTTAGAGAATCTAAAATCTCTTCCATGGGTCTCTAATCCATGCCATCCATGTCAAATCATGCCTTATCCTCACCCAAAAGTGAATGGGAAGCCTAAATTCTTCAATTATAGAACTCAAGAGATTAGAAATCAGACATCCGATGCTTCATTCATAGCCCGTACACACCACATGAACTTCCCCTTCCAGCACCGTCTTTTTCTCATATTCAAGATCCATGAAATAATAACTCACATCCTATAATTCATCCCAATCCATCCTTATATTGAAAAACCTTCATTGAATGCGAATCAATCGTGATGAAAAGGGTTTTATTGAATCAGATCCAACTCAAAAATTTCAAACTATGGCCCTGTTGGAAAATGAGAATGAACGTGAAGAATGGTAGGGAGATAAAGAAAAAAAATGAAGGTGAAATAATCGTTTTCCAATAGCTCTTTTCCAAGATATAAAAATTGGGATTACCAGGTTGAGAAACATGGAATAAATTGAATAAGAAACTTTAAATTGATACTAGGTCTAATGAAAAAGATAATAATAAATGGAGATCATAGAAAATTAATTAATCATTCTCAATATTTTAATCATATAATAAATAATCTACAAATAAAGATTCCTACCGCATTTTGAGTCATTCATTGATGAATAATATTCTCTCCAACAAATGAGGGAATTCCTTACATTTGGTACACCTCAATTCACCTAGATCTGGAGGCTCATTGTTATTTGATATTAACTCACCAATGATGTAGAGTGATAGAACCTCCTCTTAATGATCCTAGGGTTATACGAATAACCATGGTGATCCGCCAAAACAGAATACTTATATAGAAAAAAGAATTAGGATATTTAATTTAAAATAAAAAAATTTAATAATATATTTTAATTAAACATATATTCCAATTATTGTTTAATATGAACACCCCATGGTGACAAAAATTAGGTCATGACCAAAGTAACAATCACCTTTAATATTCAACTGTGGTATTATATTTTTGATCTAAGACTCTCTCGAATAATTATTTCATTATTTCTAAAAAACATACATGTGTGATATAAAATATATAAAATATTTTTATAACATTAATTCAATGAAAAACATGCCTCAAAATCGCGACTTTTCTCATCTTCTAGATCTAAATATATTTCAAGATATTTTTTAAAGTCATACTATGAAAAATAGGGTGTCTAAATTATAGAGACCCAAAGCTTGACGTACATGAAAATTACATTAATTTTTTGTAATACTTAATACATGACTAAAATAGATTCCCAAAGACTATATTAGTTTAGTGTCTTTGGAAACTCGGAACGTAATATTCTAATCATGGTGAAATATCTTCAACATCTCCCATAAAGATCTTCCCCTTTGGTTTTATTACCTAAATCCTTTATTTATATCCTGGGGAAAAGAAAACATAAAAAGGGTGAGCTCAAATGCTCAGTAAGGGAAAACATAGAGAACATAAAACAATCCATAAACATTTGAATGCAAAAACTTAAACATAAAATCTAAACATCAAAATCCTGATCAAAGACATAAATATTGGAAGTATGTAAGGAATATATCATAAAGTAACATCAATCATGATAAAATAGAATGGGAATAAAACATGTAATTGCAGAAAACCATTAATCACATGATATGATTTCCATATTAGCCAAGGCATTTCTTCCAAGACCATCTTTGTGGACAAAGTCCCTTTCTGAATCGAGTTCACTCCTCATTCCAGTCTTGTAACACTGAACCAATTTAACTTACCGTTCCAGCCATGTCTATCTCATGAGATATAAATCATTACCCAATTCTTTAGATGAAGATATAGGTCCCACCCATCTCATAATGAAATCATTCTTACTTGTTCTATAAAATAAACTTAAAACATTCATCATAACCCAAAGAATAAAATGGGTTTCATAAACATCATCCCATCATAACATTATCCATATAAAACAAATGGATATAATTTCAACATAAGAGAAGTAAAACCATTTAAATCATAGAGACATTATATTTGAAACATACACATATGAAACAATGTCATCTTAGATGGAAAATGGTTATGATAAAACACTTGAAATGAATTCTTGATGAAAATATCCTTACTTCTTCAAAATGATTTTCTTTTCACAAAATGCCATGCAATCTTAAAAGAAAATTATTCTTTTCAAAATATTCATAAACTTTTGTAGAGGAAACTTCATCAAAATAATTAATTATGAAACCATAAAAATCCATTCACGCCGTATAAGTTAAAGATAACATTTTTCTTGTACTTTTGTTGGAAAAGTCAAAAAGTTCGTCGTATGGTAAACAAAAGAAAGATTCCTTCCATAACACAAACTAAAAGTCAAATAGGGGTAGAAATGACATTAAACACGCAAGGAATAATATTATACACCTAATTAAAAAGATTTTATGGGCATGGATGAAAAATATAACCCTAGTAAATACTTACGTATAAACAATCTCGGATAAGAACGAGAGTGGAATAATTATCCCTTACCTTATGTCCGATATTCTTCGTATGTATCCGAACCTCCTGTATAATGATTTAAATAATGTCATTGACTTATTACAGAATCGTATTCATTTTTATGATATCATATATGGTTCACTTATGACTTTATATTATCCGTTCTTTTGTAAATTCCATGTTAAAGCAGCGTTTTGGGTAAAATCGTTTCATTTATTGTACGTGTTTCGACTTGTTGTTCCTCATATTATTACTTATATCCTGATTTAATTAATTTAAGAATATAAAACATGATTTATATATAATATATATTCATCATATACATATATATATATGATAGATCAATAAATGGAATGAAATACACCGTTCATGGAGACGGTCGGCCGTACGTACGCATGAACGCTGTTTTCGTTTCCTTATTGAATTGAATGGAATTAAGTAGATGATATATATATATATATAGATATCCAGTATCATTATTATTTCATATATTTAATTATTATTCATTATATATACTTTATAATCACTAATGAATGGTTAACATGGAGAATGAATCTCATCGCGTCGTGGAGACGGTAGTCCGTACGTACGCACGAGTGATGATATCATTCCCATGATCATGGAATTGTATAAAAGTGTATGTATAATATTTATTAATCAATATCAATTCAAAATAATCATATATAGTTATTTATTTACAACATTATACCCATCCAAGTAATGTGGTGGTCGAAAACAGATTACACCACGGCGTGGAGACGGTATTCGGTACGTACGCATGCGCGTTGATTTCATTTTCTGTAGGATGGATAGAAGGTGAAATAGGGTTTTTTCATATTTATAATAACATATCAGTATATAAGTTATACTTATGTTATTAATTTATAATGAAACAACTAAATAAGAGGAAAAAAAAGAAGAAAGAAACCTGAAAGAGTCTGTAGAAGAGATTACCTCTTCCTCGACGCACCTCCTTTAAACTTCTTCTTAGGGCACTAGAGTTGGTCTTTTTAGAATACCAGAACCTCTATTATGTAACTAAAGATGTTGAGAATAATAATTTGAGGGGTTTGGACGAGATTCAAGGCTCAAAAGGGTGTGAAGTGAAGAGGGAAGGGGTTCCCTTTTTATAAGGGAGGAGAGGGACACCTTTTGAAAAACTTAAAATATTATTTTATAATAAAGTCATATTCGATTTATAATAGCTCAAAATTAATATATTTCAAAGATAAAGTGGGGATGGGTTAAAATACTATCAACCGATAGGTTTTGGACAAGTTTAGGTTACTATTTTATCCTTATCATTTAGATTTAACTCTAAGTTTAATAATTTATCTTTTACCGTGTCTTTCTGTTTTCTTACACTATATGGTTAATAAATTTTCTATAACAAGCCAAACGAACCCCAAGTGGTTCATTATTAATATATATATCCTTATCTAATCCATTTTTCCGAACAATAGATTTTTATAAATAAAATAACAATTAATAATATAATATTTGTTTGAAAAACCATTTTATGTCAACTTTGACTCTATTTGGTAATTGATTTTTTTTAAAATCATAACAACATGATTATTTCAGAAAAGGTTAATTAAATTAATAATAACATGTCATATGAACCTATAAAATTAGTTTAATTCATAAAAAGTATCAAATTACATTTATTTGGGTATTTATAATATCAATTTTTTTAATATTTCATTATTTAGGTAATTACTGCATCACCATTGTGTCATAAATAACTTAAACTATTTAATGTCTAAAAATTATAAATAAAATACCATTAGGTAGGAAATATTTTTTTATTTCTAATTAATATTTATAGTCGAATTTATCTTCTGTATAACCATATATTAAAAATGTTTTATTTATTAACCTTTGATTTTAACTATTATAACTTTTTTTAAATAAAATAATAATAAATGTCCTAATCTAATACAAGTGGACCTAAAGGGAAATATTTTATTCCTAAGGTTTTTTTTGTCGAATTAAATTTATCCAATAGAACTAGAACATGTTTTAGGGTAATAATAATATCATTTTTACCCTTAATTAATCTATTTACATTTAACCGTGGTAAATAAAAGTTAAAAGTTACTATTCCCCAAAAATTATTTTTATCTTTTTGAACCACATTTTACTCCTTGATATTAACTTTGACTCTTGGATTTTTTAAATTTCACTCACAGAAGTGGTAAAATTAAGTTTTATTTATGTTTGCAAAAAGCTCCTTGGAGGTAGGTAAAAGACGGTGAAAATTTCAATAAAATTTTTATATATCTAAAATTACTATAAAATGACTTAAATGAATTACATTGAACTTATATAGGTATTATGTTTCAATTTTTACCTAAAATAAATTTAAATAAAAATTCGGTTTTTTAAATAGTAACCAAGTGTTTTCACTATACATCAAAAAATTGACAGTTTTCAGAAAAATACCAAAAATTCACCCAAGGATAATTTTGATATTAAGAATCCAAAAATGAAGTCCATTTTGAAAGATAAAATTTATAAAATTTCAAAAAATGGGTATTACTATTCATAATAGCTAGTTCATAATAATATTATAAAAATATCTTGTTTAGTGAAACTCAGTATTGTGTACTACACACGCTATCGAGGAAGGTCTTGATTGCCAGTAATGAAAGCCAAGTCAAGGCTGCGTGTAGTTCAAGATCCCCTTATTGTTGCGTATAACATAATCTTTATTTATGCATTAAACACAATCTCTACTTAATGTTGCATAGAATAAATTCTACAAAATGAACTTGAAATTGTGTGTAAAACGAGACAAGAATAGTGTTGCGTATACTGAAAGATAATACGGTGTTGCGTATAGAACAAGCTAATTTTGGTGTAGTTTATAACACAAGACATAAATGAAAAAAAAATTCTCATAAAATCTAAGGTTTTTACATACATTATCACCTCCATGAACATTTTTTCTCTTGAAAAGAAAAAACTAAACAAAAAAGATTGGATACAGAGCCGGTATCTAGATCTCTTACTCTTAGTATATCTACTTCATGCTCTCGTATAGCCAAAAAGCTAAACCAAGTGGATGGTCGATCCACACAGTATGCTCTCCTATCGATCCTCTATTACCGCTGTGTGATCTATAGAAGTTTCTATATCCTCGATGTCCAGCTCCCCCCAGTCAATGATATGTGTGGGGGTAATACAAAAATCTTTTATTTTATGACACAAGGAAGACATGATGAATCTATTGCAACAAATTGAGGTAGGGTGAGGTGGTATGAAACCTATCTGACCATCTAAAAAATCTCGAATAGTTCTAGTGGTCCGAGGGGATAACTTTCCTCCGCAGACGAATCTCCACAAGCCACTTTGTGGGGAGACTCTTAGGAAAATATGATATCCCTGTTAAAAATAAAACGGCATATGTTGTAAATTTTCATAATATTTTTTTACTCTAAGATATCCTTATCTATTTTTTGATGTCCTAGATGTTCTCTATTATCAATTTCACCATCTCCAGTCCAAAAAAGTGATTCTTCACCGATCTCAGTCTAGTGTAACGGTGAAAAATAGTTTCTCAAAAGGTTCTATGCTGATAGTAGAGTGTTATAAATTATTTTAAAAAAACTCTACCAATGTAATGTGATACTACCATATACATAAAAAGACTAACCCCCAATCCATAAACATATCATTGAACACATGGCTAGTGTTTTTAGGATTCTTCTTTTCTCTCTACGATGGTTCGTGGATTCCTCTCCTGCTATGGAGATGCACTATGGACTTCTATGGTGATGCTGCTTTTGATCTACATGCATAAGACCAGATGAAGGAATACTCTTCAGAGCGTTCACAATTTTGTTCTTGACAGCTCGTTGTTGTCTTGTGGTGGCTTCTCAGCATTTGAAGGCCGTCAACTGCGTGGTTGAGTGCTTTGAGGGCCTGTTGAGGTCTTCTTCAGCGGTTAGGGTGGTGGAGTTGGATGTTTTTCGTGGTTGCGTTAATGGTGGATCTGTGATTTTTGTGAATTGCTGCAGTTTTTTGGTTTTCAGGTTAATTTGGTTCGAGATGTTATTCAGATGCGTTTGAGTTTTGGAATTTGTGATTCGGTGCGGATCTGGTGGTTTGTTAGATCCTGTTTGAACTCGGTGACGTTGTTGATTTTTTCTATGGTGCGGATGGTGATTTTGTGGATGATTCATTTGAGGGTTCTCTCCGGTGATGATCGACGACGGTTTGAAGCCGACTGTCTACTCTGGTGGAATGCTTGACGGATGGATGGTTGACTCGAGGTGGCGGTGCATCACAAGCCGTGTGGTGTACGACGTATCTATCAAAGATATTGTATGATGAAGTCTGTTTTTGAAATTTGAATTTGAATTTGAATTTGAATTTGGATGTGGTTTCTAGATTTCTGATGGTTTAATTCCTGTATATGGGAAACAGATACCAAAAAACCGGCTATTTGGAAATGACAAAAAATGGTGTTGTCCCATAGATGGAGTCATAGACTCTTGAAATATGCATAATACCTATAAAAAATTCCATTGATATTCCATCCTATTTACACAATGGGATCTCAATAATATAGAAAAAACTTACAATAACATAGTGCTTAGCCTTCGCATGATGATAGGTGAGGCACCGAGAGATGAACTCTTCCATGATCCATATCATGATATCCCACCAAAAATACCACTGAATGTATTTGTACATATTATCAACAACAACATTTAAATACAAAGGGGAAGTGTGAAACTGCCTCATCACCCCCTCTCATATCATGACTGGGACCACCATCCATCCCTAAAAAGTCTTACATGATTCACTCATTCATAAAATCCATCTAGTGACCCCCCCCGGTAATACGTGTTCATGCAAGACCTCATATTCAATGTCTACCAAATACGACTCTCCCACAAACTGGAGGAGTCAACAACATAGACTGATGAAAAGCTTCACCCTCATCTTCAAATAGGGTTAGTTGTAAAGAATCCTACTACTCTGACCCCTACTACACCAAACAAGAATAGGGATACCCGCTTTAGTAACATGTTACCACATTTTCCTTCCAAGTTTTATAGACTATCTCAAATTATAGTCCTAAAGGAACTCCAACTAGCACTGATGAATCATGTTTAGGTATTTCTACATGAAAACATACTTGAAGATCTAATGATATCAGTAAAAAACAAAAAAAGTCTACCAAAAGATAGTTCATCCACCTCCTCAAAGGGAAGACTATTGATTCCCGCTCAAGTTCAAGAGTCCCTTCATTCTTCTCATGTGTTATCAACTATCTCAAACTATACGTGACAACTATATATCTTTGTATAATCATGTATCTGAGCCTATTTAATGAAATATCACAATACACTACACAATCCACTCCCTCCTACATTAGTCTCAAAATAGGACCACTCATTAGGCTCGACCTCAACTCCTAAAAGTATCTATTTAATGGATTGGTCTAGGTAAAAATCTTTATTTTCCACTTTATGGTGGTCAAAGGGTCTATAATCCTAGAAAAGTCTTCAATAAACCTATATTAGTACCCATCTTAGTCATGTAATCATCATACCCTTGACACACTCTTTGGTGTATTATAAGAAAGTGCGACATCGATCTTCACTGTTTCCAAAAGTTATCTATGATCAGAAATTACATAACCACAAAAGAGAACCTCATGGATATAGAATGGGATATTTGAGATCTTAATATAAATATGGTTCACTTGAAAGGGAATCGTGGAACATTCTTAAGTGATTTTCATGATCCTCCCCTGATGTAGAGTTTACATGTTTTCCTTGAATTGGGAAAAAAATTACATGCACAGTTAGAGAATCTAATTCATCACATCCGTAAACATAGTGAGGAAATTTTTCACGCCAAAGGGAATCCCCAAGAAGTCATAGTTTCCATAGAAACATCAGAATAATAGATTCAAAATAATAGCCTCATAAACTCTCAACTGGTGGTAGCCAAACATGATATTGTTCTTAGAGAACCATATCATGCCATGAAATTTATTAAATAAGACTTCAATCCTTGAAAATGGGTACTTTTTCTTTAACTTTTCCTTGTTCAAGAGATGATTGTCCACAAAAAACAATGAGCTCCCATATTACTTTTTCATGAACAACACTAGTGATTCCTAGAGGGATACACTAGTTATGATAAAACCGGTCTCTCAAAGGTCCTCTAACTACAACCGAAGATCTAGAATTTTATTAGGGGACATCCGATATTCCGAAGACGAAACCAGAGTGGTACTAGGGTAAAAATCAATTCCAAACTCCATCTACCATCTCAGTGTTATTTCCAGAACATCCACAAGGAAGACATACATAAAATCATCCATGACTGAAGTAATCTATATACCCAAAGAGCCTTGTGTTCCATGGGTTACACTCATAAAATAATGGGCAATGGGATGAATCCTCCTACACAAATAACCCACTCATCATACTATGTGTACTCTCTCACCCAAAAAGGATAATATTGTCCCATCGGTTAAAAGGGATCTAAATCATATGCGGTGAAAATAAATATGGGCTCTAACCATGAGCAATGAACCCATAAACAAGATGAATTCATAAGGTTACATCATGATGACCATAAGGACCCATGAGAAATTATCTCCACAAAACATATATATCAATATCATTAGATAAAAGATATATAAGAAGCATTCATCATAGGAACCTCAAGAAAATGATGATAGGGTAAATCCTCAACTTGGAGCTGTAGCTCTTTCACCAAGAGAACATAGATATAGGATTGAATCAACCCTATGTATACTATTACATAAGAAAGAGTAGAATAATAACATATGGTACCTATAATAATCTCATTTTATGTTGGGTCATACGCATCCAAATACATTAGCTTTCAGTGGCCCCTGCCTCTATAACCATGAGCATGATGTATGCCTCATAGTGGTGGTGGTTGGTATAACGTATAACAACACCCACCACCCACATATCCTTGTCCTGGAGCCCCACTGGCACCTATTCCATCTACAACTCCCTAGGGGTTTTCATACCCTCACCTGAGAGATCCATGATATGGCATTGCCTATACTATGGCTGTCGATCTAATATATGCCTATCGTCCTCAGTATGTCAAATCATAAAATCACATGACATGTGACCAAAAAAATCTCATGCATATCACCTTCCCCCTCCTAGACAATATTTTCCACTATATGGTTCCTTACCATGTATCAATTTCTGATCCTTGGATGAACTCCTACACTGTGATCCTATCGATAGGAACATTCTAGATGATGCATACCAATAATAACTATAATTTCCACCACTAGATCTAGATATAATTTTCCATTTAATAGGCATATCTCTGTGACCATTTCCTACTCCAACACCCCTGAATGGTTGGGAATGCACAATGGTACTATAGTGGCACAAATATATTTGTAGATACCAGGCTGAATCTTTTTTTCCCAGAAGTAGTCATCAATAATCATGATGAAGGAGTACAACATAGGGTATGAAAATTTCTCAAAATACTATACCAATATCAGCGATCCCTACTGTAGCTCTAGAATCTCATGTATCAAATCTGATCACAAGCATGAGGGGTAGTAATCTTCATAAAACATATTCTAAAAGTCGGGCCATGAGCGTATTGGCTCATTTTTTCATCTTTCTAATTTGACTCCACTAGTGCCTAACTTCTCCATGGAAAAGGTTGGATTCCAATGAAACCACTTAACTAGCAGTGTCCGAATAAGCCTGGAAACTTAGATCATTAACTCTAACTTATCCCCTATTTCCTATGGATCTGGATCACCATGAAACATTAGCATCCTCTAGTATTGAAACTTGTAGAGTTCGCTAAACCTACTCGAATCCTCAATCTACTATACTAGTATGATCTACTTCATAACAAGTGGGTGTGATAATACCTATCCAAATTGATGAAGAATTCTGCACTATGGCCCCTGAATTAAGGCCTCATTAGTCATCATATTAGAGTATAGATCTAGAATGGATAACCTAGTTTGCTAAATTTATGGAGGCAACCTTAATTTTTTTTAAGATAAACCATGGTATGATGAGAATATATATGTGGGAAGATGACTCAAGAAGGATAGTTAAAAGACACAATCTTATATAATTTTGGTACTATTGATCCTTGAAACCAATGCCTCTATTTTCCAAGTCAACATGTAGGTAGTCAGAGTCCTAGTAAATGGATACGTCGACCTCCATACAACATTGGGTTCCCTATCCAAAAATCCTTACTAGAAATAATTTGAAAATGTTCACCTAAATCCCAACCAAATAATTTTATGTGGATAAATCCAAACATTATACCAAAGAATGAACTACTCTGATACAAAATTTTCAGGACCTAACCTAATAAGGCTCGAGCCGTAACCACCCCAAGAAAAACTCTATAAGATAGGGTTTGGTGATAAGCACTGAAAGTCATATCTAATGTGAGATGCATTTTCTTAACGTACCTGTATTCACACACCTGAACATCTCCATGCAGAAGTGGAAACGAATAGTAACAAAATATGGGAATTCTAGAGAAAGAACAAAGTATGTAAAACCTATTGGGAATAGAAGAGTAGAACCTTGTAAACTACAATGAAAAAGAAAAAAAATATACATTCCCAATAAGAAATATGTACCAAACTCTAAATACTAGACAAGTAAAACACTGAGAGAGCCCTAATCTATAACACCAATCCTTGAGAAACTTTTATGTCTAATGATCTAGGTTTCCCTATGATTCTCTATAATCTCCAGTAACCTATCCATCATCTGCATAAGACATGGAATCTGAATGAAAATACCATATAAGAGTCAGTATATACATACCCAGTAGGATGCCCCGAAAGTTGAATGAGGAGCAATAAGAGACATGAAAGGAATAAGATTCTCATCCAATAGAATATGAGTAATAATATAAAAAACATGGATATATATATATATTCTCATAAAATAAACCCAAATGATAGAGAAAGGAGATCTCCATATCATAGAACGACCCAGGAATGTAGTTCCAATAGTTCCAAAGGTCTATCAATGATTCCTATTATATCTTGCACCTGAATAAAGAATTATCCATGTCAATATATACCTATTAACTATGCTCCATAGTCGAAATGTAAAATATCTAGGTAGAGGACCCATGACCTGGTAAAAAATGAGGGTTTCACTCAAAATAAAGAGGACCCCTTACTTGACTCTATAGGTGTGTTCCATTCTGACAGCAGTTGGAGGTTCCTTGAACTGCCCAGTGGGAGGGTGAAAATCTATAGGTCAAGGACCCATACCCCAATATCACAATAGTGTTCCACTCAGATAGAGGATAGAGTAACCACGACCTTCCTTGTAAGAGGGTTCTACTCTAATGGTCAATGACCTATACACTGATACCATAGGAGGGTGCCACTAAGATAGCAGATAGAGGACCCATGGATACCTAGTAAGAGGGATCCACTCTAATCTTAATGATGATCCTTCCCAATCACTAGAATCATTGAGAATCAACAAATGAAAGATCATTTCCGATACATCTCACATCATTCCCCAAATTCAACTATGAAGGCAACCATTGTGTTCTATATGGTAAAACACATAGTATAGGTTACTTAGAGGCCAAAATTAGAGTAAAAAATAAGGAGAAATGAGAGTTATAAGTTTTCTTATAGGGAGAAGGGGAAAAACATGTAAGGGGACCCATACAATGTGTGTTACCACTTTTCTACATTTCCAGTACACAGACTTGTACCCAAGTATCCTTACACGATGTGCCTTATACACCCATGGTCCGACCCCTGACCCTTGGTTGTGTCTGTGTACTTTGCCTTTCTGCCTAGATATGGTCATGTACATATAATACTAAAGTACACACCAGGTCACCATCACCTGGTCACACAGTGTGTTAGAGCTCCCACATCGAGTATGATACTTATAATCTTTCAAAACCCCTAGCACTGTAGATATTTGAGGAACATGCCCTATGTAATTCCAAACTACACGGAATATAGTTACGTTTTTCATATAATCTCATATCTGTTATGTGATTCTACAATCCACACTCACTACATCAAATCATGCATGATGATCACTGAAAAATGAAGGGGAAGCCTAAATTCGATGATTCCATCCCTCTAGTGGTCTGAAATTATATATTTGATGATCCATCCATAGCTTGTACACACCTCACGTTCCTACCATGCCATCACCTTCATTGTCTCATATTATAGATCCATGAAAAGATTCCCCAAATCTTGAAATTCATCCCCATTCATCCTTATATTGAAAAACTGTCATCCTCACAAGAATCTATCATGAACGTGAGGGTTTTATTGAGATCAATCCTTCCATAAAATATCGAACCATGGCCCTATAAGACTAAGACGAAGTACATGATGAAAGGATAGGGGGTAGATAAATGAAGCAGAAACAATCATTGGAATAGAGTTATTAGCCAGCAAAGAGATATTAGGATATACGAGGAGAGAAAAATGACATAAATTGAATAAAAAACATTAAACCAATACACGAGGTCAAAAAAAATATTATAATATACCAAGATCAATGATGATAATTTTATCATGCTGAATCTTTTTATAATATGTTTTAGAATAAGAAAATGGTGAGTCCTAACTAAATTATGAATATTTGTTGAAGAATAACATGCTCCACTAAGAAGGAGATAATTCATTGCATTCATTTTTCCATGATTTTCCTAGATATATATGTTAATTATCATCTAACATCGATTCACCAATGATGATGGGTTGTTGAACCTCCTCTAAACAATCCTAGGGTTATGTGGCTATCCTTGGTAATTTGAGATAATTCCATACTTATAGAGGAATTTTTTTCATTTAATTTACAATAAATAAATTTATTTATTTATATTAATTATTCATACTTACCAATGATTTTCTTATCCGAACATTCCACAACGAAAAACATTAGGTTGTGTTTGGGGTAAACCTAATGTTTTAGATTGAAAAATGTTTTTATATATTCAATATGAGACTTAATATAAGAGTTTTTCCACTATTTATAAAATAAAAGACATGCATGATATAAAATATTATTAACATTTTAGTTAAATAATTTTGGGGGTACACTAGGCCTCAGAATCGTGTACTATCTCAGTGCCTAAATTCGTAATTATTTATAGATATATTTCATTTTATTATTAGGAAATAATAGGGTCTCTATAGTATTTGAGTTATTTATGTTTATGATTTCTAAAATAAAGATAAAAATATATTTTTCTAATCTTAGGGTCATTTATAAATTTTAGTTATAATTCATTGAAAACCAATATTTTTTATGTTCAATTTGTTATATACGGTTTTATAAATGGCCATTATTTTTTAATGGCTTGATAATATGAGTAAACATTTGGCAAGGCTAGACTAAAATTTTAAATTATTTATTGGTAAATAGAAAACCCAAAGGATGTGCCCCTTTAGGTATAATGAAAATGATAGATGATTGAATTCCTGTAATGAAATGTCCCTTTATGAAAGATGAATTGAATTGAATTGAATTGATATGATTGAAAAACATTGATATTAATTTGTGGGTGTTCAAAGGTGTTAGAAATACTTGATTATTGTTTGAAAAAGTCAGGATATGATGTGATATATGGTATGAGACTACTTTGAAATTATCAACACTATTAACATGTCATGGGAAGACCTAGGTTGTTTGCTGGGAAGTCTAGGTGCACAAGAACACTAGTTTAGAATCATTTGCAAGATAGTGTCCATTAGTGAGAATTAGGAAAAACTAAGGGTTTTCTCCTCTCTTAGGCTAGGATAGGGTATTACCAATTTTTTGTTCTTTGTTCGATTGATGTATTGATTATATTTCACCCAATAGATTTTGTGTTATTGATGACCATGCTATGTCTATCCTAGCTATTTCCCTGTAACGCCATTTGATTCCATGATAATGATTTTTTATACTTTTAATTTTATGTTTATTTATAATTTTTTCATTTTTATTGTGTTTAACTTCATGTTGTACCATTAAAATTATATAAACTACATTTTATGAATTTTTTGAAATGAGATAGTAAATTATAATTTTGTATGGAAAATGATCAAATTTTTTAAAAAAGGTATCTTCAATGAAAATATTTTGATACTTATTTTTTAATAAACCCCATAAAACCAATTCCATATCTTTATTTTCAGACCTGAATGATATTGGTTTTCATTAAAGTGGCATTCTATGGGTCAGTTGGTGGTGATTAACTGAGCTTTTATCGCATGAGGATAAATTATAGTTTTAACATATTTATGAGTGAAATGGATATTCTTATATATTTGGGGTTGATCATTGGTGGAGGTGCATGAATAATTTACTCAAATTCAAGTGGAGTTGTTGGGGTATTGTTACCTTTCCTATTATTTTCAATTGTATCACTCATTAGATTTTTATTTGGTATTTTGTACTTATTTTCTAACTTTTTCTAGTGAATATCTCATTTCCTACCATGTTTTTATTTTCATACTACTTTTTATCATTAATGTTTAATGTTTATGGGATAAAAAACTCCCAATTTATTCTTCATAAAACTTGGATTGTTATCACCAACCCATTGGGATTGATAACACCCTATGGGAAAGTTGTGGATTGATTCAGATGATGGTTTTAGTGATATTTTGAGTTGGTTAATGATACTAATAAAATCATATGGGTATAATCAATATAGATAATAAAATTATTCCAATAAAAAATCATATATTAGAAAAAAGGGAATAAGGATTAGAATAATTGTTATACACTAGAACACACTAAGAGATGAGGGGTGAGTTAGGGTATGAAAATTTTATAAGAAATATGACGATGTTGTCCCCATTTTAGTATGAACTAGTTAAATATATAAAAATTAAAAAAGCAACAACTTAACACATATATGAATAATGGAAATCCCAACATTTTAGTTTTACTTGGATCACCACTATTGGTAGTCGAAGGAGCATACACTGATAGTGTGTTTATCATACAAAATTCTCTATGATTTAGTAGATGATGTGGATTATAATTTTTCAGTCATGGTAACTCTTTTATAGTCCCACTAACTTTGAAATATTTTTTGTGACAAAAACATTCCTCCCTCAGATCACTTCCATCAACTCAACCTTGATCACTACTTTTTAAGAAGTCTTTCCTAGTTTATTGACAAGAAAATTGTATCCATATCTGAGCCGATGAAGATGATTTTTGAATATTGGAGGTTTTATTATTATTACTAAATACATTCTAATAAATTCTCCCTAGTTTAGGTTTGTTCATGTATGTGTCCTCCACGAAACACACTTTTTCATAATGCCCCTTTCATTTTTTCTGAAAAACTACCCACTTTCATGAAACCCCAAACTTTGTTAAAATTCAATCATTCACAAAGCATAAAAATTTTGTGAAACATAAACCTTTCATGAAACACCCTCAAATAAAATACCTTTTCATCAATTGTTTCTAAACAATTATTTTCACGGAACATGCATTCACATAAAATTCCTAACTCACATAAGAATTATGTTCGAGTAAAACTTTTATAAAATTAGAGCATTGTGACCTCCTCTAAAAACATTGATACATTAAATAAAGATAAAAACCCAATTTATTTTAAAAAATAACCCTTTCATGAAACTACATTTATTTTATGAAAAACGTTTAATTTCATGTTAATACACTATTTTTTTGAAACTCAATGACTTTAATGAGACTCTACCATGTGAAAAAACAAGCGACCTTCGATTCACACATGTCAACCTATATTTCATGGGTTCATTAAACATGATATTTTTTTGAACCCTTTGACATTCCCTTCATTCAAAAAATTTGAATTATTTCAGAACAATATACATTCAAGACATAACCACTTCATCATTTTAGAGAACATGACTTTCTCAAAACTTTTCCTTTACACCATATTTTCAAGGCCGAAAAGTTAGAGAACACTGGATATTTACACCACATTCAACAATAAACGCACTAACATAGATAAGATCACTTAAATTTAAAACACATTGATCAAACTAATGTGGATTGAAAAAAACATACAATTAGTTTCCACCTCTAAATACCCTTGGGTATAACAATAACATGATACATAAATCAAAAGAGTGTGAAAACATTATTCAATAAACTGCATCTAGGAAAGAATAACATAAGAAAGGGTATAATAATAAAACAATCATATCCTTCAAACACGACACAAAAAATATTATAGGGAAGCAATAATTCCATTATCCACACAAAAAACCATTATTTGAGAAAACTAAATTGTAACTACACATATATTACATTCATTATACACACACTTGAATTGAAACTTTTAAAAACTAAGATTCAGTTTTCCTATACATCACCTTTTTCAGTTACTGACTTAAACTCATGCTTGTTAACCAAAAGATTGAGCTCGTGTCTAAATTTATCTTGGTATTTAAACTTTTATCCAATTATATGGATATAAACATAGGACCCCACCTACTTTCATCCATACATGTGAGTTCCATTTAAAAACCATTTAGTTATCCCATCATAATAAACCCATATAAATAAAATAGTTTTAAAAAAAAAATTAAAATGAAAGGAATTATCCTTTTATAGGTTAAATAGAACATGTAAAAAAATGGTAATTATATTATTTTCAAATATAATTAGTTAAATAAATTATTTATAAAAACAAAATTATAAAACCATTGAAAAGAAATGGGTATCCAAAGATATTCTGTAATATTATAAGTAAATACCATTCAATGATGAAAATAAATCATATGGATTTGACATCTTAAATATATATGTTACAATTTTTTTTAATAATTTCCAGAAGCAATTGATTTATTGTATATAGAAGAACAACCTTCAATCATTGGAAAAAAATTTTAGTTCTTAGAATGGAATAACAATAAAATATAACTCTTATTTAAATATAGTAGATGATTATATAAGATAGTGATAGTGATAGATAATTCATAAACAATAGAAACACATTACACAATCCATCTATAAAAATAATGAAAATCACATTATTTTATTAATTTTCTCGATCATGTCTAAGATATGATAACGAATAATAAAATTGATGAAAAATAATTTTTAGGTGTTTTAGAAAAAATCACATGGGAAATAAGAAATATCCTTGATTATTTGAAATAATTATAAAATAAATATTTTATAAATATAAGAGAGAATAAATTTATCTATGAAACCAAGAAAATATATTGAGATATATTCATATAAACTAACATAGGCCATAAAAAGACATGTTCCCATATAAAATATTAAAAATATATGTTTTTCAAACATTGACAAAAATAGATCCACATAGAAAATATTTGAAATTTTATTAAAACATTTAAACAAGTTCATGTAGTTTAAAATTTACTTAATTAATTAATGATTTATGGATAATGAAATTATCAAAATCATACAAATAATATATACATTGAAAAATGGAGGTACTTGATTGACAAGAAGAGACAAGGTCACTTTATGTTACGAGAAACTATTCAAGTAAAATACGAGTTAATTGGAAAATTTTTTTTAAGGGGTGATGTAACCCCCTCAATGAATATGGAGAAATAAATTCATTTGGAATTTTTCAAACATCATAAAGGTATCATTGTTCTCTTTATGAAATATGTCTCATGACATTAAATTTGAAGCAAAGAACCCCTTACAACTATAGACATTTTTATGATAAAACCCCTTGAAGGATATGATTTAAAGTGATAAATTATATTACATGAATAATTATTTGAATACGAAATAAAATATTAATGGGTAAGTATATACACCATTAAAAATAACTCATGGTGTACAAACAGAAATATTTCCCATGGGTGAAAATTTGAGAAAAAAACCCTTAAATTAATTGACAAATTCCTTTAAAGTGATTAAATCTGATTTATAAAAAAAATAAAATTTTTAATAATATATTTAAAAAAAATATATATATAACCTTTTATAAACCTAATTTATAATTATTATTTACATTTATATTAGTTATTTACTATCAATATCCAAGATCGGGAGTCAGTAATCTTGATCATTTTGAATTGGTTTCATAATAGAGGTTTTATTCTTTATTACCCTCCCAGTGTTCTTCATTAAAATATTATAAAAGTTTCTAAAATTGATGTTTTATATTTAATTATATTGTTTTAATTTCTTATATATGAGTTTTAGTTAATATATTAAAAAATAAAAATAAGTGATGTCCATGATTCATTGAATTTTCATGAACAAATGCTGGCATCTTAATTACAGAATTTTATATTAGTGTTTCAATTAAAAACAAGAATCGAATATTTATTTTATTATTTATATAATATATTATAAATAAATAGTTTCTCATTTTAATCTATGATATTATTTTATATCATTTTTCATGTATGTATTTAGACTGGCCCAAACATCAACATACCATAATTATTGGGCAATTATGATTATGAAAGAAGTTTAGTTTAGAATAATATCATTATAAAAATAATAATGATGATATTATTTATTAAATTATAATTTTTTGAAACATAATTTAATATATTATTATAAATTTTGTTGAAACCAGATAAAATAATCAGAATCTTTACTTCATAGAGGTGGATGTCCATCAAACAAATGATTAACGTTTTTTACCTCTTAAAGAATGGGAGGGAAAGAAGTTGGATTATAATTTTTATCTTCATAAATATAATAATATTTTATATTTAACATTTATTATTAAATTTCATCCTTATAACCAATGATTATTGGTGGCTGTGAATAAGGGAAGATGTCGCATCGTTGAGGTGGAAGTCCACACAATCCATGAATGACAATTTCTCATTTCTTAATATAAATTTAAAAAGGTCTTAAATAATTATTCCATTAGGATAATAAAATTAAGTATAAAAATAGTACTAATTTAATTATATAGGAATTAGATAATTATATATCAGAATGTAATAATGAAAAGGAAAGAAGTTAGGGAAAACGGTACTCACACTGAGGATATAGACTTTCCTTATGAAGAATCCTTGGAAATGGATTTTTAAGCCACTCTATTGTTACCAAATTATCAAGATAAGGTAACACAGATATAATTAAATGATAATTTGAAGAGTTTAATGTTTAATTCATACTCTTTTATTAGTTTTTAAGGGATAGTTAGATACCCCTTTTATAGGTGATGATGAATATATATTTATAAATATTTAAACCTAATATAAATATAGAACATGTTCCACTAGTAAAGAAGAAAAAATGGATAATAATGGAGTAGAAAAAATATAATGTCAATCATACCTCAAAAATTCATTTTAAATTAAGTTTTAAACACGTTTCTATGTTTTAAAATCTAAGAATTTTTACATTTACCATTTTTTATTTCATCATGGAAACTAGTTTTTACCTATTTAATTTAAATTTAATGCATAATAATGAAACAAAACATATTAAATAATTTATACCTATTGACTCCAAATATTAAAAATTGTTTATAATAATAAAATTATATATGTAATAAAACTAAATTTTCAACTTTTCTCATGTAATTATTAAAAATATGTTTTTTGAAGCATTATATTATTATGTTTATTTTTTTGTATGATAAAATTATCAATTTATTTTAATTACATGATAATTTTTTTTAAAAAATATATGTTTTATGTGTCTTATAATGATATCAGAAACCAAATTTTACCAAAATAATATTTAATTAAAAGGAAATACCAAAACAATAATTGGAAATTATATCAAGTCTATAAAATGTTAATCACAGATTTTATGAGTTTGAAATTGTATTTATAAAATGTATATTTTTTAATTATTCAATAAATATTTGAAAAAATAAAATGTTTTATACACTTCTAGGTTTTTCTTATATAATTATAATGTTATCATTTTAATAAAAATTATATTTTTAGAATCCACCTAAAAATCAATTATTTTATAAAAATATCAAAAATTCATCCTAACATAATAGTTTAATGATAATCTAAAAAATTATGTTCAATATTAAACTTATATTCAAAGAATTAATAATTGAACGTTTATATTAAATTTAAAATCACAATCAAAAACTAATTTTATTCGAAAATAATGATTATAAACATTTTGTGTTATTAATATTATTTATTATTACTTTTAAAAAATAACAATATAGTAGTTTATATATATAAATATTTTAAAATTGTTGAATTTAATTCACTGGGATAAAATATATAAAACATAATAATTTTTTTGATTAAAATATTATTTTTATACTAAACATGCTTTAGTAAAATAAATTTAAAATTAATTATTTATATTCAAAAATTTAATTTCAGAAATTTCTTAACATTGAAATATTTATTGGACTTTTATAAACACAAAATATCATATTTGAATAATAATAATATTTTTAATTGATCATGAATAAACAAATATTTATATATATATATTATTTTTTATATTATTGTGAGTTATCTTATTCTAAAATAACTACTAATAATGAACAACATCATGATACCTATTTGATAAATGTATATCCAAAATTTATATTTCTAAGGACCGTATTTAAAATGACCATATTTCCAACGACAACATTTATAACATCCATATTACATTATAATCATGCACTCCATGATTTCATCTTAAGTACCATTATCATATTCAGAGTTTTCATTTATATCTCCCTAAATGCTCTCTCATTTCATTATTTTCTTCCTAATTATTGATTTTATTTGGCTATTGGTGATTCTCAATGGATAATATGATCTATGAAATTTCCTAGTGTTGAATAGTTTGTTATGTTATATTTATTTTCCCGTTTTAATTTATTCACTTTAAATGAATGAAATAATCCATGGATAATAATATTCCATGGTGTGTAATACCTAGTTCCATCCACTTTTGTTGTAATGTTGTACTATGAATGAAAAATGTGTTGTTGGTTCAAATCCTATCAGTTATGACTTATTTTCTATTCTACTTCAATTCCATTGAACAAATAGAAACAATAGTTCAAAATTATAATCATATACTTTATGGAAATAATATGAGTCCTAAAAACCATTTGGTGTAACATTATCCCCCATAAATTAATTTCAACCCCACAATCTTAATTAAAAATTTCTAATACCAATAAATAAGGACATCTATAGGTAACCATGAATTAATATATATCCTCTATGAGATAAAAAACATTATTAATTTTGGAAGACTAGGTAATATAACTATTCCCTTATAATAGGTATATATTATTATTGTCAACCATTTATTCCAAATATAACTCTACAACTATGTTCAGGGAGTTTCTAGAGACATACCTTCCACAGATTTATTTTCAAGATCATGTTTCCAAAAAAATATTAGAACCCAAATCATTGTGATATTATCCAAAGAAAATAGAGTAAATGATCATATGAATATTAAATATCAATACTAAGATATATTATCTTATGACACATTTTTTTCAACCCATGGTACATTCAATTCAACCATGTCACACTTTGTTTATCCTATCACTCTCTTGGTTCAATATAGGTTTCTTTAAGTTGTGTTATATCATACTTATTAGTCTAATACTATAATTTGATTAGAAAATAAATTCATAAAAATTACTTGTATAGAGTATGTTATTAACCAAAAAATATACACTGAGAGTGTCTAGAAAGGAGTGCAGTATTAGGCCCACTCCTCATACACCAGAGTGATACTTGAGTTGATTATCATTAATCTTTTTTATAATGATTAACCCTAGATCCATCAATTCAACAACTTCACCCAATTTCCAATTTCATTATAAGGATTTAATTTACTATAGAATAACTAAATATCTACTTTACTTAAACATAAAGATGTTATCCTATAATTAGATATACTCGAAGGGTTTTCACTAATGTTATGTAATCCTAATCCCGTAAAAGGATAAAACTAATTTTCAAAAATAAATAAACCCTGATCTAATTCAAAATATAGAAACCCAAGATAAAAATGTATTTATTTTATAATATTTAAATAATTTAAACATTACATCTCAAAATATAATATCATATTCCCAAGAGCAGAATTTTTAGTTATTCGAAGACTAGGTATATAAGAAATTTCTTTTAAAATAATTTAGAACTTTTATCAATAATTTATCCATAGTTGACTCATTCTATACATCTCATAAGTTATACTAATATTTATAACCGAGGGAAATGGGAAATTAAGAATGTGGTGAGGTCATATGCACAGTAAGGTTAAACACAAGAAATAACAATAAAATGTTATTAATGATATTGAGATGGGAATATTGGTCTAATCAAGTTACATATGAAAATTATAACAAATAAAGCACAGAAAATAGATAATAGAATAATTCATAGAATAAAATAATACATGAATAAAAATATTTTGGAGATGCCATTAAATAAAAATGATATACGAGAGCACAAAAAAGAATAAGAATAAGCCTAAAACTTTGACATCATTAAAATATAGAATAGACATTAGTATGAGGAAACATTACTTTAATCATTCACACCCATTATTTCCCATTATTTTAAGAAAACATAACAATAAAAATGTATACATAACCTTTGTTAGTTACACACTTGCACCCATTCTTGTTAATAACTTGATTGTTCATATTTATAAATCAAGTTCATGAGTCACACACTTTTACCCGTGGTTATGAATAACTAGATTGTTATTAAGTATGCACATATGATAAGATTAAAACTTTTTAAAAATTCATTTGAGGGTGTTATATGACCCAACCCATGATCATGAATAAAAATAATTTCAACTTGAAAATAATTACATTATCACATCACAATGAATGCTTGTAAATAAAATGGGCTTCATATAACATTCAAATAAAATTGATTCACCTTTTTAGTATAAAGAGCCCATGGAAAAAAAATTGGTTTCATATCCAGGTTAAATGGAATCATATAAGTATATCATTCATTTTTATAAAAATATAACCCCCTAGAAAATTAATGTGTATCCAAATACATTTAGTAACTTTCAAGGTAAATACTATTCAATCAAGATAATAAATCATATGGTATTTACAACATTTATATAAAGGATATATGATTAATTAAATAATTTTCCTATTATCTTATGTAAGGAATATTTCTGAATTCCCTTTAATAATAGGAAGGAAATTTATAGTTATTATAGTGGAAAAATATTGAAAGATAACTCATATTTATAGAAATTTTGGGATTCAGAAATAAATATGTCGTGATGGATCATTCCTAAAAAATAAAAAAAAGTTTATTGAGACATTCAAAGAAAGAAGGTTAATGATATTTTCAGAATAATGTCCTAAATCAAGTGTGAGATATTATAAAGAATAATGACTTTAATGAAAAATTGGATTCAGTATTTTTAGAAAAAAACTTTGGGATGGAATATCCTTGATCTTTTAAAATCATATTAAAATAATATTTTAATAAACATATGAGAAAATTTCCTTATTTTAGAAAACATGAAAACATTGAAAAAAATATTAATATAAAATTGTATATTTTTCTAAAATATATTTTCTCACGTAAAATGATAAAAAGAAATGCTTTTAAAAATTTAATGAAGAAACCCCATAAAAATGATAAAAATTTATATAAAACTTGTAATTAAGGTCAATTAGTATATAATGATCTTGATCCATTATAGATTAATATATAAAGACATTTCAAAAATCAAACAATGAATATGTATATAGAAAAAAGGGAGCTTCTTGATTGAGATAAAGATATGGGGTTAGTTTCACTTATAAGAAACACATTAAGTAAATTATGAGAAAATTTGTAATAAAATTTTTCTGGGACATGTAAATCAACATGAAAATGAGAAAATACAATAATTAAGAGTAATAAAACCTCATTAAAAGTATCATTATTACCATTAATAAATATGTCATATGAAATTAAAATTAAGTTAATGAACCCCTTACAACCTTTGATATTTCTAAATCATACCCTTAGTAGGATATTATTTCAAATGAAATATAAAATAACATGAATAATTTGAGGATAATGATAAAAAAATATTAAAGGGGTAATATATACACCATTCCAAATAGAAAATGGTGTATAATAAAAAATATGTTTGAAGGGTTTAGATTTGAGATTAGAAACACATACTATAGTAATTGAATTATATTAATGTGATTGAATAACCTGTATAAAAATAACTATATTTTATTATTTATTTAAAAAAAATCATTCACATCTATAACCTTCTTATAATGTTCATTTTTAAATATCATCTCTATGTATATTAGTTATTTAATATCTATTTTCATTATCATATGAGAGTAATAATAATCTTTTGGAACTAGTTTCATACTATCAATGATATTCATCATTATTATCAAAAAGTTTATAATTTTAACATAAAAATTTTACATGAATTAAAATTTAATAATTATTTTTTATAATTTCATTTTATAAGAGTTTTGGTTTTGATACTTAAGGTTAAAAATTGGTGATGACCATATTTCAGTGATTTTCTATGAACATATATTGGTATCTTAATTAATGAGTTCAACATTATTTTTATTATCCATGAATCATAATAAAATCTTTATGTTATTATTTATTTTATATGTTATCATTAACTGTTTTTTAATAGTCATAAATGATATTCTTTTATTTCATCGTTGAAGTAGGTGTTCAGACCGACCCAAACAAGAACATATCATAATTAATGGATGTCTATGATTACCAAGGAGGTTTAATTTGGAATAATATAGTTATTAGAGAATAATATTGGTATTATTTAGACACTTTTATGTTTTTTAATAATATTTAGATATTTTTTTAATAAATTATAAACAAACTAGATGAAAATATGGGATACGTTATTTCGTGAAGGTACTAGCCCACACAATACACATTTTATGTTTTCATTTCCTATATAATGAGAGGGAATAAGGTGGATTATAATTTATGTATTCATAAACCAAATTATTTTTTATATATAAAATTTATTCATTAATTTAACCTTATGAAAAATGTAGAGAATTTATGGTGAAAAATGAAATATGTATCTTCATAGGGACTACAATCCGCTTAACACCCAAATGATATATTAGTTTTTTCATAATTCAAATCGGGTGATGTGATTCATAGGTATTAACATAGAATAATAAAATTAAGTATAAATATAATAATAATTTAATTATATAGAAAGTAGAAAATTTTATTTCGTAATATAAGAATGAAATGAATGGGTTTTGGGAAACATGTACTCACATTGCGGACTAGGGATTTTATTTGGAGTACTCTTTGAAAATGGATGTCTTTAAAAAATCTCTTGTGTCTAGTGGATCAAGGTAAATGAAGTAGGTTTTTATGTAAGGATAATGGGGATATTTTCTGTGTGAAACTAATTCCTTTAATATTGTTTAATTTGTAGTGAGAAATTTATTTTAAAAGTTATGAGAATTTCATTTTTTTAAATATTTTAATTTAATTTAAAAAGAGAACATGTTTCACATTGCAAGAAGACTCCAAAATGGTTAAAAATGATGTGGGAGATGAGACAAGTTCAATAATACAAAAAAATTAATTTTAAATTATATTTTAATCATGTTTTAATGCTCTTTACTATTGAAATTTTTAAATCCAATCAATTTTTTATTATTATTTAAAAAAAGTTTTTGGATAAGTGGAGCACATTGCCACACAAACCACAAAAACTGGTTCAAAATTAAATGTAATTTTTTTTAAATAATCATTAAAAATTTAGTGAAAATCACCACCTAGGACCACCACACACCTCATGAAACATTCTTGAACACAAATCACACATCGTTACACCAGATCTCCAGTTAGGAAGACTAGGAGTGTCCATTATCATTGTCATTGAAGCACATTCAACATCATTTAAGAAACACCAAATTAAACACCATAGAACATAAAATCTCTTAACAATAAACAAGATAATGAAATATATAACCAAATCCTAGAGACTCCTTACAGTTAATCATCAATGGAAACATCACATGGAGAGTCGAAGGAGAATAACCCACACCAAAGTAATTTCTATTTGATGATTAAAATTAAAATATACACTATTAATTAATTTTACATCAATTAAAAATTTTAAAAAAAATTTACCAGATAACATTTATATGTGTATGAAAATTCAATATTCACATTAGTTTTTGTAACATAAAAGCCCATTTTTAGAAAAAGATAATTTTTAAGCTTAAAATTTACGTCTAGGATAGAAGTAAAGATTTTTCTGATTCTCACGATAGAAATTTATTTATTATAAAAAATATTATGTGTATTTAAAATGAATACAAAACCATTTTTACTAAAGAAATATTTAATTTAGAGTAATGAACAAAAATAAATTTTATTGTAAAATATTATATAATTCTATAAATTTTAAGTCATAGGTTTTTTGAATTATACCCAGTATTTTTAAAAATATTATTATTAATTATTAAATATATATTTTTCTAATTTAATGGGTTTATAAAATTATATATCTTTATTATAAATTTATACTGTTCTAATTTTGGTAAAAACAACATATTCACAATTCACCTAAAAATAAATTATTTTAGAAAATTCTCAAAACATTATCCTTAAATAGTATTGTTATTATAGTTTCAAAAATTATTTTAATTTTTTAAAATTGACATTCTAAAATTTAAAAATTTATCATGTAAATGAAAATAAAATATCTAATGAAAGACTACTTTTATTCAAAAATGATATTATTAAATAGTTTGTTTTTTTAATAACATTAGATATTGATTTAAAATAATATTAATGTATTCGTTCTTATATAATAATATTTTAATATTTATAAGTTTAATTTATTTAGATAAAATATATAAAACTTTATAAATATGTTCTATGATTTTTTTTTAATTTTATACTAAATACAATTTTAAAAAATATGATTAAAATTATGTTATTATATGTAATGTCTCATATTTAACATTTATTATTTTTAAATGTTATATATGTTATTTTTTAAACCAGACACAATGACGATGTGTTATTTTGAGGCCCAATGTGACCAAAAAAATGTTTGAAGTGTATCACTTATATTAAATTGAACATGTGTGTAGTTTTTCTAAAAAATTGGAATAAATTA
The DNA here is from genome assembly GCA_963277665.1 of Viscum album. Classification (NCBI taxonomy): domain Eukaryota; kingdom Viridiplantae; phylum Streptophyta; class Magnoliopsida; order Santalales; family Viscaceae; genus Viscum; species Viscum album. Next base: position 266,661,578 of record OY728142.1, on the reverse strand, counting down.
TAAAATATTTCTTGGATAAGAAATACAAGGGCACTGTTGAGTTCATAATGAGAGGTTTATCTTAGAAATGACTTAACATTAGTTGACATGGGTCATTTGTGGAAAATTCTTCACAAGTGCTGGAATGAATAAAATTATTTAATAAAATTATTTTATTTCATTTTTTATTGATGCAACAACTAAAAATATTTAAATATATTGTTATGTTGGAATCCAAGGGATAGCCACATAACCTTGGAGACACCGGAGGACTATTGGAGAGAGCCTTGAAGAATCCACTTAGGTGAAAGATGACATATCACAGATCAATGATCAATGCACCCTAGATTCCACATATATAGACAATGAAGACAATAATACATCATTTTTCTACAATGATCAACCTGAATATAGATTAGGAATGTGTTTTGATTTTTTTATTCCCAATTCTTTATTTCTACAATGAATGAAAACCAATCAATGAATAGATTAGTCCATTGTTTGACCACATTTTGGGATGGGATATAATTATCGGGGTTTGGGAGAATTTATCTTTGTGAATAATTATTGATTATTATATCTTCGTTCTAATTAAAACAAACCGAGATCAACACGAAAATTGGTTGAAGTAAGTTATTCTTGGTTAACTCTATGCTTACCTCACCCATTTCACCGTTCATCATGGGTTTTCTTTATTGGAATGTAGTTCAACATTTCAACAAACAATCGATCGTTGGGAACTCATTTCATGGTGAAACGATCCAAAATCATTTATCTGGGATCAAAACATCCTGATGGTGGTGTGATGACGGAAGTAGTGAAAAATCATATGATCGTAGATACCTAATTTCTTCTTCTTTATCACAAAGTGAATAACTTGAAGATCTCATTTCTTAAGAATAATGAAGGCCCATGTATTGTTAATTAGGTGTTATAACGATTCAATAAGCCTCGATCAATAGTTTTCAGCAAGGATATGGCTGGATGGAAGGCCGAAGGATCATCCAGATGCATTGAAAATGTATATTGGATTATGGGAAATCCCACAGAACATGGTGTGTAAACCAGATCAACATTAACTATGGGACACCTTGAGTGTCTGATTGGGTTTCACAACATGTAGATTTTCCTACAAGACATGTGACCTCTCTTCGGAGACATGACATATACTTCAAAGTGTGAACTAATATGGGGTAGAGTACACGGGTTTCCTACACTACATGTACTCCACTTCACAGACATGGGTTGAGCCAAGTTCATGGGATATGATGTGTACTGGCACCTAGGTAGAGTATAATGGATGCCATCATGTCATGTACTACTACACATACACAATTTGATGACCCGATCCATTTACACTGGTAAGACCTGGGGTTAAGGGACATGATGTGTAACCCTTATACATTTCATGTACTATTTTCAATATGGATTGAATCTATTGTCCTCTGAATCCTAGATAATATTCCTTAGGGTTATTTACCCTTATCCTTTCTCTGATGGTTTTTATAGTTTTATATCCTACTCCTAAGACAACAATCCCTTTAGCAGGACTTACTAGATACAGTTATTAAAATCTCTCCTATAGGACCAGAGTGATATCCTCTATTCATCTTAGTTCCTAAGGTGGAGTTCCTGGTGTCAACATGACCAAAAATACATTGGATCCAATACTATAATTAGTGGGTTAAGCTTCATTGTGTTTTTTTGTGTCACCCCACATATTCGGAAGTGATCTTAATCTGTGTATCACATCTCTTCAGAATATTAGTGTGTTATTTCTCATGATGATACCTGATGAGAATTAATTCTCTAAATCATGTCATCAGTGCTATAAAACTAAGGAATGTGTTCCCCTAGAAGAGAGCTTCGTGGAATCTTTGACCTAGAATTCTTTTCTGGGTATACTACGGTTGTGACTTACCTATAGAATATGTGTCTTGGATGGATTATATATAGATATTCTTGTTATATGTGTCGTAGACATATACCTATATAGAGATGACTATATTACCTTTATTGCATTACTTTTTGGTTTCAGTGTTACCAACATTGTGTTGTTAAACTCACCCCTACACAGGCTTTTCCCACACATATTGTTTCCTGTGTAGACGATTAACCATTTGATAGATTACTAGGCCAACTAGGTTTAGATGATTCTTAGTGAGATCAGCTAGACTAAGGTGTATTCTTATATATTTCAGATAGCAGTCCCAGTACCATCATATAATAATCCTTCTCTTTATTACACACTTAAACATGATTTATTACATAAAAATATTTAGTTGATACAACATAGAATATCTAGAGGTATTGTGTCTTTAGGGCTAAAGAACATTACATAACAACTTAAAACATAAAAAACAACATCTTTATTGATAAATTATTTTACAAGACCACACACATTCCTTCATACATAGCATTGTTAGGGATAACCTAATGACATGCATAAGAAAAGGGTGAGTTATAAAGCTCATTAAGGGAGTAAACAAGGAATAACATGAAGAATACAATACATGTTATACAATAGGTATATCAATGAAGCATAAGAGATAAATGAACATATAGGCATGATACAACATGATTATTATAACATGGAAATGTGGAAACAACACTTAACATTATATTATAATGAACCAAGGATCATTTCACATGAATTACCATGAGTAAACCCACCTTGAATTTGAAATATCATGATACTAATCATTACCCAATTCATTGGAGCACTATCAAGCCACACCCTTCTTAATCATTTCATTTCAAGCATAAGTGTCCCATAAGGATCATATAACATGGATTCATTAAACATCCTCATTTATTACAAGATAATGGAATGTGGAATTAATACAGGATACTATATAATAAATATCTAAGTGTGCATAAAGGTGAATACCCTTGATAGAGAAATGGGCATGGTATTCACTACATAATGACTTGGACATAGAAAATCATAGTGCACTTTCAGCAGAAGAACAGTGTGGCATAAGAATTCATAAAAATGGTTGATGAGAGAGAAAGGTTTGTATCATAATATATACATGAAATAGACCATAAGGTGGTAATATAGATACATTTCCTGACGTATTTAATGGAATTTAGATTCATAATACAAAATAATTTCTTGAATATAAATGAGAAGAGAGAAACCCCTTATAGAATTTCTGCATAGTAACAGGTGTACCTGGGAGGCATTAATGAGAGTGAAAGAGGTGTCTCATCATTCAAACATAATTAGGGAAGTATGGGGGGATGTGTGAAATCATACCCCAATATTTGAAATTTAAAACCAAATGTTATAACAACATAATGAAATTTGGAAAAAAGGAGAAAGGAAGAAATCCCTTATTTCAAAGTGTGATCCCAAAGGTTTGGGAGAGGCTTCAGAGAGGCTTATTGGGAGATTGGGGTGCCTTGGGAGTATTCTTTAGAGATGAGGGAAGAGGGTTGTTGAGATCCAAAATTCTTTTAGTGATGAGTAAGTGGGAGCTTGGATGGGTTTATATAGGAAAGGAGAGGTAATTCCTTATTCTTTAGGTTTTGGAAACAACACATTGAACTAATCAGAACCACAAACCAACCAATGGGTTTTTACAAATTAGATTAGAAAACACATTTTTATAAGGACAATGGCTGAAATTATTAAAATATAAGGTTCCTTATGTAAAGGTCAGTCACACTCTCAAGGATATCAATTTAAAAAGATTTATATGTCTTGGAGGGTCCACTAAAACTTCGTAAAATAAATAAAACAAACCAAAAATCACATTATTTTAATGATAAAACATATATTTGACGAACATAACATTTATATTATTTTATTACATAACTATTTGATCATTATAATGTTATAAAACATATTATATATTTAAAAGGTATTTAATTTTTACCTAAATATTCGATTGTCTCAGAAAATTATAAAAAATTCTACATTGGATAATTTCGATGTCTTGATTCCAAAAATAATATACATTTTATCTAAATAATATTATATATAAGTGAATTTTAAATTTTAAAATGAAATCTTCCATTTATTTAGAATTCATGGGTTTTGACAAAAATAGTTTTGAAACCTTGATAAAAATTTCAATTGTATTCATAAAAATTATACCATCATTTATATTTAATAAAAATAAATTTGTTAATAATATTTTGTTAAAATATTATTTAATTCAAAATCCACTAATTCATTGAAATAGATTTATTAATTTCATATTATGAAAAAATACTATTTTTTCTTTAAAAACGTTTTACAAAGTAACAATAATAAAATGAATGTATATTCTTTATTATATACAAAAATAATGCACATAATAAATGTGTTAATGTCTTATCACATAACCCGTTATAGAATCCTCATAAGACATAAGGGTAAGGTTTGCGATGGTGAAATACTATTGGGGTGGGTCAGATAACATCGATTTTGGGGTAATCTCTATCAATGTCCAATTATCACATAGGTGGTTCCATTCATGATTAACTTGTTGAAGCTTGGCTTGTGATTGGTTAAGAGAGAATCCCAATGATGCCACCTCCTTTCCAATCTCTGATGAATGAGCTTCGTATGGAGAAATTTTACAAGATGAGGCCATCACTTCCTTTTTCTGAGTAAATTGGATGTGTTAAAGCCCAATATTTATACTAATATATTGATCACTATTCGACGACTATATTTGAAAAAGTTAAAATTCATAATGATATATTGAAATCCAAAAACATAAAACTGAGGACATGCATTGTTTTTCATAACCATTTTACAAAATAAGACATTATATTAGAACAAGAGGAATTTGCATTGACCAATGGTACCACCTATTGATTGAGTACATGTGATGGGTCTAGTATTTACTACCTCAAGGGTGATACATGGAATACATCATGTACTTGAGACATGTTTGGTTGGATTTCTAGTTGATAGGCCACTACTCCAATGTTTTCAACAATCTAAAAAGGGACAATGTACCTTGGACTAAGCTTTCCCTTCTTCCCAATTCTCATAAATCTCTTCCACAGTGATATGAAGAGGAATACCATGTCTCCAACATCAAAATACAGGTCTTGTTGATGATTATCAACATAACTATTGTATCTACTCTAAGAAGCTGTAATGTTCTTCTGAATTGTCTTAACCTTCTCCACTGTTTATTTAACCATTTATAGACCTTATATATTTCACTCCCAAACTTCATTCCAACATACAAGTGTTCTACACCTCTTCCTATAAAGGGATTCATAAGGAGGCATTTGGATGCTTGAGTGGAAACTGTTATTGTAAGAGAACTCAACTAAAGGGAGATGTTGATCCCATCCTTCTTTTAATTTCATTGAGAATTCTATCAACATGTCCTCATGTGTGTGGATTTTCTGCTCATATTTTCCATCAGTTTGAGGTTGATAAGATGTTCTGAAGTTCAACATAGTATTCAGAGCCTGTTGAAGAGTTTTCTAAAACATAGAGGTGAATCTTTGACCTCGATCAGATATAATCGAAAGTGGTAATCCATGCAGCCTTACCACTTCTATGATATATATATGTACTAGTTGATCCAATTAGAAATCATTTCAAATTGTAATGAAGTGTTTAGTCTTTGTTAGGCGATCCACAACAACCTTGATAGCATTGTTTCCTTTGGATTTCTTTGAAAGTCTGCTGACAAAGTCCATGGTGATGTTCTCCCATTTCCATGATGGTATGGGTAATTGTTTCATCATCGCCTTAGACTTATACCTCTTATCCTTCACTTTATGACATACAAGAAACTTGTATGTATACTCAATGATCTCCGTCTTCATGTTTTCCCACTTATAATTATCTCAAAGATCTCGATACATCATTGTGTTTACTAGGTACACGGAGAAATTTGAACTATTTGAATCATCCAAAAGTACTTTCTTTAATAGCTAACATGATGGAACATAGAGTCTTGTCCAAAATCTTACAGTTCCTTCTATATTGACATTTAACTATAAGGATTTTCCTTTTTTGATAGTTTCCACTTTATTGTGAACTCCCAAATCATCATTTTGAGAATCCTTAAACCTTTCCAAAAGAGACGATTGATCAATCATTTGTGAAAGGATTGATGATGTTCACTTATTTATGAATCCCATGTTAATATTCATAAAATATAAGAATATTGGATCCTTTTCAATTTTTATCAAAGATAGAATTGTTGGTTAATTTCTACTTAGAGAATATGGCACCTTGTTTGATTTCCCAGGGTGGTAATGGATTGAGAATTCATAGTATTTGATCAGTTCTGACCATATTCGTTGGTGCATATTGAACTAATTTAGTGTGAATATATACTTGATGCTTTTGTGATCTGTGTATTTTTCACACTTCTCCCCAAAGAGGTAATGCTGCCAAAATTTTAAAGTGAAGATTACTACAGCCAACTACAGATCATGTGTTGGATAGTTTTTCTCATGAACCTTTAATTTCCTTGAAGCATAGGCAATGAATTTTTCATTTTTATCCGACACACAACCCAGGACCTTCTTCAAAGCATCAATAAATACCACAAAAAGCTCTCATCTTGTGGGTAATGAGAGCACGAGGGCAATGATTAGCCTCCTTTCAACCCCATGAAGCTCTCTTCACATTCATTACTCAATGAAATATTGACACCCGTCTGAGTTATCTTGGTAAGAGGGTTTGAAAATCATGAGAAATTTATCCGAAATTGTCGATAATCTCCCGCTAACCCTTGGAAGCTATGGATATCTATTACCAATGATGGCCTTGGCCATCCCTCAAATGTATCAGTCTTGGAGGGATCCATAGATATCCCATTAATTGTGATGATATGACCCCAGAATGATACCTCCTTTAACTAGAACTCATACTTGTTGTAATTTTCATAGATCTTCTCCTTTCACAATGTCTCTAGTGCAATTCTTAGATATTCCTCATGATCCTCCTTGGTTTTGTATTATATTAGAATATCATCTATACAGGTTACCAAAAATTTGTTGAGGTAATCTATAAAGACTCTTTTCATCAAGTACATGAATATTGATGGCGCATTAGTGAGTCAGAAAGGCATTACTATGAAATCATTGTGCTTGTATCTTGTACAAAAAGCAGTCTTGGGGTTATTCTCCTTCTTCACCTTTACATAGTAATATCCCAACTACAATTCCACCTTGCAGATGTATTGTCCTCCAAGTAGATGATAGAACAAGTAATGTTTTCGGGGCATTAGATACTTTTTCTATATCATGATTTTGTTATGATCATGATAATCAATGAAAAGGCTCATTGAACTATCCTTCTTCTTGATGAAGGCGACTTGTGAACCCCATGGTAAAGCAATTGGGTGTATAATCCCTTTATCCAGATTCTCTTATAGTTTTTTATTCTGCTCTTGATGCTACACAACAACCATTATATATGGTGTCTTGGATATTGGCAATGCCCGAGGTATAAGATCAATTGAGAATTTAACATCTTTTATAGGAGGAAGGCCAGAAAATTCATTAGGAAACACTTCAGTGAATTTCCTCACAATAGGCATGTATTCAATGATGGTTTCTTCCAGAGACTCAATCATCTGAGCAAGATACATGTGCTCATAGTGAATTAATATCTACAATTGAGATTATGGATCTAAAAATGATAAATCATCTTCCGTTCACTAGTACAGAATCTGGGGTCGATTCACTATATGGAGAGTGATTTCTCTCTCATGGCAATTTATGTTGGATTTATATAAGGAAAGACAATAAATGCCAATAATTGCATCAAATTCCACCATATGGAGTTTGAAGAGGTTTTTAAGGAAGTTCAATCTACAAATTATGACAAGGGAGGAGTTATATTCATTGGATGCAATGATTTCCCTCATTTTCCATTCTCACTGACATCTTTACTTCCATGATTTGTGGTGGTGTTGGGATTGTTCTACTAAACTTTTTGGATAGAAAATAATTCATAGAACTATAATAAAAAAGTATGATCACTATTATTGAATGAATAACTAGTATACCTGCCACCACATTATTTTCGGGGTTCACTTTGGTAGTAGTGATGGAATAAGCTCACCCTTGCTGCCTTAGAGGTTGTTGGTTTCCTCTAAAAACCATTGGTTAGGGCATTGGTTTGAAAAGTTCCATGGTTTATTGCAATTGTTGCATTGAAAAATGTTCTGAGGGTCAAATGGAGAGTTCCTTTCTTCTATTGAAGTTGCAGGGTTTTATTGTCGGTAGATAATTTTTAGGTTCCCTTCTATTTCACACCTAAAGTATTTCCTCGCCCCCTTAAAACAATTTCCCTAGTGCTTCTTTACACAGCATTGGAAAGTGGGGTGCTAGATTTTCATAGAACCATTGGATTTATCCATTGGACTGCGAGAATTTAATTCCACCATATGCTTATTATCCCCATGATCCCCCTGAGATTTGCTGATCTCTATTGCGACTTTGAGGGAACATCAGACAATTTCCTCATAGCTATCGAAGACACTGATCTCCAGGGATTTATATATGTTGTACCTCTCGTACCCCTCGTGGTTTAATTTTCATGATCACAATCACTCTCTTATTTATCTAATCTTTTTTAAAGTGTTTTTGTTGATAGAAAAAAGGTTTCCACGGAATTGGTCCAAGAAGGATTGAAAGTGGACTGATTTTCAGTCCACCGGCCAACCAGTGGATGACCACTGGCCAACCGATGGAGCCTGGACAGAAGGCATCCCTCTGTCCAGACCACCGACCAGCCGGTGGAACCCAGACAGAAGGGACAACTACTGCCTCCTCACTGGCCAACCGGTGGCCTCCTCACCGGCCAGCCGGTGGTGCCTGAGCCCAAAGGCCTCTCCTTTTTCAGAGCACCGGCCAACCGGTGGCCAAGCACCGGTCAGCCGGTGGAGCCAGTCAAACTAGCCGTTGGGCTTTGACCAGACTTGTCCACTTGACTCCCAATGGCTCCAAAGGCCTCTCCAACGGCTCTGAAGACCCCAAAGGCCATTTGAGGGTTCCCCCTCTATAAATAAAGGACTAGGAAGCCCCGGAAACACAAGGAAGCCCACATGAACATTTTTGATCATTTTGGCGAACCTCCGGCGCATTCCTTCAAGGAACACCACTTGCTCCAACTCACTTCCACATTCAAGGAGCACCACCATAGAAGCTTGGGAGCGCCCTTCATCAACTCCAATCAATCCTTCGGCGCCCAAGACTTCTCCTCTTACGGTTTTTCTTATTTTATCATTTTTGAGCATCAATTTGGGTTTGTGCCTACAAACCCCCACCTCATTCTCTCATCCTCTCATTTGGGTTTTCACACCACCTTCAAGGTGTGAAGAGGTTAGTCAAGCCTTCCCTTTAAAAGTCTTGAGTCATAGGTGAGCTAGCCTTCACCTGTAAGAAGGCTAGTGGGTTCTTGCTCAACCATTAAAAGCAAGTGGGTTCTTGCTCAACCATTAAAAGAAAGCTGTAATAGTTTCTAGACTACCTGAAAAGTCTAGTGGGTTTCTTGCTAAAACCATTAAAAAGCAAGCGGTAGTAAATCTCTCAATGGTTGAGTTGGGAGCGGAGACGTAGGCTTTGGGTTAAGCCGAACTCCGTTATCAAGTTTTGTGTCTTGCCTCTTTTATTTCCGCTGCACTTTTAACTTTGATTTTAAATTGTTAATTATTTTTTAAAAGGCAAATCACCCCCCCTCTTGCCATCACTCTCCGCCCAACAATTGGTATCAGAGGGAAAATTTGAGTAATACCTTCACCGGTTTCAAATTCAAGATCCTTTGTGATGGCCTCAACTTCTTTCGCCCCCGAAGGCTATTCTTTGGGTCGTGCTCCATTCTTTGATGGAACCGACTATACCTATTGGAAAACCTGCATGACCACTTTTCTTAGAAGTATTGGTTATCCTATTTATAAAATTGTCATGCATGGTTATTCTCTTTCTTCTCCCGATGAATCCAAATGGACTCAAGCCGATATTAAAAATTCTGGGCTTGATGGCAAATCCATGAACGCTCTTCATTGTGTCCTTGATTATAATGAGTTCAATCGAGTTTCCACATGCACCACATCTCATGAAATCTGGAAAATTTTGGAGGTTACCCATGAGGGGACCAACAAAGTTAAGGATACTCGATTGGACATGTATCACCAAGATTTTGAAAGCTTCACCATGCACCCACACGAATCAATTTCTGAAATGTTTACATGTTTTAATGATGTTTTCAATGGAAGAAAATCTCTTGGAGATGATGTTTCTGCAGAAATGATGGTCATGAAGATCCTTTGGATCCTACCAAGCTCATGGGCACCAAAAGTCACGGCAATCCAAGAAGAAAAAGACATCAAGAACATGCCGGTCGAAGAGCTCATCGGATCCCTCATGACCTATGAGATCACCATGAGGAGGCAAGCTGAAAAGGAAGGCAAACCGATCAAAGTTCCAAAGAACATCGCCTTCAAAGTTCAAAAAGAAGAAACCTCCTCCTCCTCCTCATCTTCCTCCTCAAGCGGCGATTCAGAAATGGAGAATCTTGCCCGCAAAATGCACAAATTCATGAAGATGCACAAGAAGAAGAAACCCCGCAAGGCTCAACCCAACGAAAAATCCGAGCCCGAGGTAACATGTTATGGGTGTGGCAAGAAAGGCCATTACAAGCCCGATTGTCCACTCAACAAGAAAAAGGCCAAGCAAAAGGAAAAGAAGAAGGCATTCAAGGCCACATGGAGTGATAGCTCCACATCCTCCTCCTCCTCCTCCTCAAGTGACCACGGTAAAAAATGCCTAATGGCATTTCATGAGGTAACCTCTTCTGACTCCTCATCCTCTAGTTCTTCAAATTCTTTTAATCATTTATCTTATGAGGATATCCAACATGCTAGAGATCAATTGGAGGAAGGTTTTCACGAACTTTCTTCCAAATTTGTTGCTTTAAAAAAGAATTTCAAAAAACTTTCTTCCGAAAAGGAACAACTTCTCAAAGAAAAGGAGGAGTTGTCCCTCAAAATCCAAAACCTTCCCGATGTTGATTATATGGAATTAACAATCAAGGATTTAAGGGAATCTCTTGCCAAGTTCACCCAAGGGGAACAAAATCTGACCAAATTACTAGGTTCCCAATGTGTATCTAGAACCACCCAAGGGCTTGGCTATTCCAAGCAAGCTTCCTCTTCCCATGCTCCAACTATTTTTGTAAGGGGGAGCTCCCAATAGAAATTTTGAAACTATTGCAAAAAGACCGGGCACTTAATTTATGAGTGCAATTGCAAAAATGCCCGGTATGGAAGGCCCAAAACCATTTTCTTTAACGATGAATTTCATAGGAGAAGACCCGCCACTAGACAAGTGTGGATTGAAAAATTCCTTTTAGCGAGTCTCACCGAACCAAAATTTGTCTCGGTTTCAAAATCCTCTCCCTGGTGATTTGTTGTTTTTATTTAGGAGGAGTTAGGATCGTTTAAGCCTTTTTGCGTTTTTCATTTCAAATTTTCAATTAAAAACTTTTATTCAAAATTTTCAATTCAAAACTTTTATTCAAAACTTTCAATTCAAAACTTTCAATTCAAAACTTTCAATTCAAAACTTTCAATTCAAATTTCAAAAATTTTGATTGGTTTAAAAACTCTATCTTGTTTTTCAACCTTTCCCTCAATCAAGTTTTATGCCCCGTGCTATTTTGATAATCACAAAGGGGGAGAAATTCTTGGTTGATTGGGGGAGAAATCTTTCTCTCATGCTTTGCTTTACTTTTCAATTTATCCTTTAAAGCATACCTTTTACATTGCTTGTTTTGGTGATTGTGATCATCAAAATAGGGGGATATTGTTGTACCTCTCGTACCCCTCGTGGTTTAATTTTCATGATCACAATCACTCTCTTATTTATCTAATCTTGTTTTAAGTGTTTTTGTTGACAGGCAAAAGGTTACCAAGGAATTGGGACAAGAAGGACTGAAAGTGGACTGATTTTCAGTCCACCGACCAACCGGTGGATGACCACCGGCCAGCCGATGGAGCCTGGACAGAAGACATCCCTCTGTCCAGACCACCGGCTAACCGATGTCCCATCACCGGCCAGTCGGTGGAACCCAGACAGAAGGGAAAGCTACTGCCTCCTCACCGGCCAACTGGTGGCCTCCTCACCGGCCAGCCGGTGGTGCCTGAGCCCGAAGGCCTCTCCTTTTTCAAAGCACCGGCCAACCGGTGTCCAAGCACCGGTCAGCCAGTGGAGCCAGTCAAACTAGCCGTTGGGCTTTGACCAGACTTGTCCACTTGACTCTCAATGGCTCCGAAGGCCTCTCCAACGGCTCCGAAGACCCCCAAAGGCCATTTGAGGGTTCCCCCTCTATAAATAAAGGACTAGGAAGCCCCAGAAACACAAGGAAGCCCACGGGAACATTTTTGATCATTTTGGAGAACCTCTGGCGCATTCCTTCAAGGAACTCCACTTGCTCCAACTCACTTCCACATTCAAGGAGCACCACCATAGAAGCTTGGGAGCGCCCTTCATCAACTCCAATCAATCCTTCGGTGCCCAAGACTTCTCCTCTTACGGTTTGTCTTGTTTTATCATTTTTGAGCATCAATTTGGGTTTGTGCCTACAAACCCCCATCTCTTTCTCTCATCCTCTCATTTGGGTTTCCACACCACCTTCAAAGTGTGAAGAGGTTAGTCAAGCCTTCCCTTTAAAAGGCTTGAGTCATAGGTGAGCTAGCCTTCACCTGTAAGAAGGCTAGTGGGTTCTTGCTCAACCATTAAAAGCAAGTGGGTTCTTGCTCAACCATTAAAAGCAAGCTGTAATAGGTTCTAGAATACCTGAAAAGTCTAGTGGGTTTCTTGCTAAAACCATTAAAAAGCAAGCGGTAGTAAATCTCTCAATGGTTGAGTTGGGAGCGGAGACGTAGGCTTTGGGTTAAGCCGAACTCCGTTATCAAGTTTTGTGTCTTGCCTCTTTTATTTCCGCTGCAATTTTAACTTTGATTTTAATTTGTTAATTATTTTTTAAAAGGCAAATCACCCCCCCTCTTGCCATCACTCTCCGCCCAACAATATAGGCTGGGTTTTAACCGACCAAAGAAGTAGTCAACCTTTCATTCATGGGTAACAACAACAATATAGGTTTATCATGAAATCCTTGTGAAGTATTCCTCATACGCTCCAATGGATTTGTCCTATTTTTTTCTATAGGGAAAGTAAGTACCTTTCCATCTTAAGTTAGAGGGTGCGAGAAAAATATTTATCGAATTTTTTTTCTAGAAATCCTACCTTTCAAATTCCATGATATCATCCTTAGGATTAGTATTTTTGATCAATTTCCACCAATGATCAGCTTCAACCTTCATAGAATAAGCAGCTAGAAGAAAATTCTCTTGTTCAGAACATTGGAGGATGGAGAATGTCTTTTCAATGCAGGTGATGCATTGTTCAACGATTGAGGGATCAGATGATCCATTAAAATTATGATTCCTTTGTCTCGTGAAGATCTCAATTGTGACATTTTATTTCTTTGGGGGGGTTGAATTTTCCTTTTGACCGATGTTTCTATTAAAAACATGAGTTAACTAAGATATTATCGTGACAAAGTTCACGATTTCCACTCCCATCAGATTGGGAATCTCATTAGAACATTGATCACCTTGATCTTCACATCGGCTGTTAGCCAAAGTCCTCATATTACCATCCATTTGATGGGGAATAATGTAAATTTAGGGGTAACACATAAAGGGTAATCCAAAGACAAAAAGGGATAACTTATAAATTACTTTTATTGCCGTAACTTATGAATTTATAAGATTCAATCTATGTTATCGATGATCTACTTCCCAACATATATTCTTAGGGGAATTTTTTTATTCCCTTAATAATGGTTCATACTAAGCTTATGAATTTACCAAATCATATCTTTTGGGTGTGTCATAAGCAAGAGTGCATCAATTCCTGTTGTCGTGCACCAGTTCCCGTTCGAGTCTAGCTCCAAGTGGTGTTTTTAGGTTTTACCACTAGGATACATCTATGTTAGAGCCTCCTATACCTACTAATATCTAGAGAGGGATGTATTTTTTTGACAAACAACTTACTCAATACTCACTAAAATTTTGGGGTGTTTTTTTCTTAGTCTTATCCCTATTTCTTTCACTAGTATTTTCTAATCATAATACAAAAAATGACTAAACCCATCCTCTGATACCTACTGTAACAACCCTACTCTTTATTGCACACTTAAACATGATTTATTAAATAAAACTCTTCACTTGATACAACATATAACTTTGAGAGGTATAGTGTCTTTAGGGCTTAGGAACACTACATAACAACTTATTACATAAAACAAAACATCTTTATTGAAAACCTCTTTTACATGACCACACACATTATTTTATACATAGCATTGCATGGGATAACCTTAGGACATTCATAAGAAAAGGGTGAGCTATAAATCCCAATAAGGGAGTAAATAAGGAATAACATGAATAATACATTACATTTTAGGAAATAGTAATATCAATGAAGCATAAGATATATATGAACATAAAGTAATGATACAACATGATTATCATAATATTTAAATGTGGCAACAACACTTAACATGGTATTAGCAAGAGCCAAGGATCATTACACATGGAGCACGAGTAAAACCTCATTGAACAAGAATTATCCTGATTGAACACTCATTTCACATGATTTATAATGATACTAATATTTACCCAATGCATTAGAGCGCTATCAGGGTGCACCCTTCTTAATCATTTCAGTTCATGCATTAGTCTGCCACATGGATAACGAAACATTGATTCATGAAACATCATCATTTATTCCATGATAATGGAATATGTAATTCATACATGAAACTCTATAATCAATATGTAAATTTTCGTAAATGTGAATACCCTTAATAGAGAAATGGGCATGGTGTTCACTACACAATGACTTTGGCTTGGAAAATCATGGTGCAATTTTGGTAGCAAGACGTTGTGACATAAGAATTCATAAATATAGGTTGATGATAGTGAAATGGGTGTATCATAATATGTACATGAGATTTAAAGTAATGGGGTCTCATAGATACATGTACCATCATATGTAATTTAATTTAGATTCATAATACAAAAGAATTGCTTGAATGAAAATGAGAAGACAGAAATCCCTTATTGAATTTTGGCATAGTAACGGGTGTAGATGGGAGGAATCAATGAGGGTAAAGGAGGTATTTCATCATTAATAAATAATGAGGGCAGTATGGGGGTGGTGAGAAATCATACCCCAACATTTTTAATTGAAATAATGGTATAAAAACATAATGAAATTTGGAAACAAATTAAAAAGGAAGAAATCAATTACGTGGAAGTGTGATCCCAAAGGCTTGGGAGAGGCTTGAGAGAGGATTCATGGGAGCTTGGTGAGCCTTATTAGGATTCTAGATATAGGATGGAATAGGTTGGTCGAGCATCAAAGGATTTGAGTGAAGAGGAATTGGGAGCTTGGGTGGGTTTATATAAGAAATGAGATGGAATTATTTATTATTTAGGTTTTGGCCACCACACATTAAACCAATCAAAACCACAAACCAACCCATGGTTTTTTACAAAGGGGATTTAAAAATACTCTTTTATAAGTCAAATGTTATAACTTCTTAAAGTTTAAGGCTTTATTATGTGGAGGTGAGTCACACTCTCAAGGTAGTCAATTTAAAAAGTTAAAATGTTTTATAATTCTTGGAGGGTCCACTATAGCATTGTAAAATAAATAAAACAAACCTAAAATCACATTATTGTAAGATTAAAATACATAATGGCCGAAAATACCATTTATAGTATTTTATTACATCAACATTGGGTCATTATGATGACATAAAACACATTATATATTAAACAGTATTTAATTTTTATCTAAAAATTCAACTGTCTAAAAAAATTAAGAAAAATTCACCATTGGATAATTTCGATGTCCTGATACTAAAAATCATATTCATTTTTTCTAAATAATTTTCTAAATTAGTGAGTTTTTAATTTTAAAATAAAAGCTATCATTTATTGAAAATTCATGGGTTTTAACAAAAATATTTTTCAAACATTAATAAAAATTTCAATTATATTCATAAAAATTATACGATCATTTATATTTAATAAAAATAAATTTATTAATAATATTTTTAAAAAATATTATTTAATTCAAAAATCAATTATTACAAAAAATATATTTATTAATTTTATATTAACTAAAAATACTATTTATTCCTTAAAAACTATTTACAAAGTAACAATAATAAAATGAATGTATATTATTTATTATATACAAAATAAATGAAAATTATCATAGTGCTATGATCTTGTTACATAACCCCTTATAACACCCACATAAGAGATAAGGGTAAGGTGTAGAATGGTGACAGACTCATGGTGTGGCTCAGATAACATCGCTCGGGTGGTAATCTCAATAAATATCTACTTCTCCTGTAGGTGGTTCCGTTTGATCTACACATGTTGAAGCTTGTATTGGGATTATTCAAGAGTGAAGCCCAATGATTCCACCTCCTTTCCAAGCTCTAAAAAATAGGCTTCGTACTGATCAATTCTACTAGATGAGGCAATCACTTCCTTTGTCTGAGTAAATTAGATTTATTAATGTCGTATATTTATACTAATCAATTGATCAACATTCATTGGCTATATTTCTAAATCAAATATTAAAAATACACAATTAAATATACCTATTTAATACATGAATATCCCAAAACCATATTATTAATGGCAATATTTCTAAAACCATATTTCTAATGATCATATTTATAATGTATAAATTTGGTTTCTATGTATAGAAAAGTTATAACCAAGCATTCTATTCAGACTTTTTATGTGACACTTCTCATTTTCATAGTTTTAATTAAGATCTATCAACATGTTTTTTCCTTTCATGACGTTCTTCTTCATTATAGGTTTTCATTGGATATTTACGATCCTAATTGGTGAAGATGATCTAGGAGATCAACCCGTGTTGATGATATTAATCTTTTCTATTTGTTTATCCATTCTAATTTATAAACATTTAATTGATGTAATAATCCCTAGAGATTAATAATCTATGATTTGTACTATTAGTTCAGTTTACTTTTTTTTAATGTTTTATAATGAATGAATAAATTTTTGTTGGTTTAATTCAAATATTTTATGAATTATTACCTAATGTAATTCAATTCTTATAAAAAATGAGAAAAAATGTTTAGCATTATAAAAATATTATTTATGTATATGTTATGGTTCCTAAGAAACCCGAGGTATTGAATCCTTTCCCTCATATATTTTATAATCGTAGAATATTTATTATTATTTATTATATTTTATTTCCTTTTAAAACAAAATTGGTTGTGAAAACATTTAAAAAATATAAAATAATTTCAAAAAAAATTTCCAACTATAATAACTAGTTTCAATGAGAAAACTGTTATGTAGAATTATAGTTTTATACCGTTTGGATTTTTCTCAATGCTTTATATTCCTTGGGTAATATTATGATTTTATTTTTTTATACATTTAATGCGTAAGGGTATTATTCTTTTATTGAAAACTCTTAAAATGTTTTTGTCTTCCATGGTATGATTTTTTTTGTGGCCAACGAACAAATGGAGAAAAATTTAATAGGAATTTTTGGAACATCAACCATTAGGTTCATGATTTTTGTATATGTATTGGATTTATTATCCTTATATATGTTTTTGATAGCCATTTTTATGTATATTTTATGGTTTATTACTCATTTTAATTCAAATTTTGAGGATGGTTGTTGATTATTGATTATAACACTTTCTATTCTAATTTTTCGATAGTCATTATTGATAACTGTTTATTGGGAAACAAGGATTTCCAATATCATGACGGATCATGGAAAACCTCATAGGTATAACTCTTTGTTTTTAGTATTTATATTCAAGGGTGAAACCATTTCTAGTTGTTAGTGTTGATATCTTAGTTCTTATCCCTAGTCCATGGTGATAAATAATGTTCTTCAGGTATTGTGGCGAGTCGGTTTAGGATATCTGGAAGGTTTACCTAGGTTTGATCATGACTCTTATAATAATTAATATAACACATTTAGGATAAAACATGATTAATATATTAATAAAACTCATTATATGTTCAATGAAATTATTAATACTAGGATTTCTCATACAAAAATCATGACACAAAATGATTATATTTTTATATAATAGATAGTTTTCATTAAATTTCTGATCTATACTACAATATATATTTTTGAGTCCTATGTTATAGATTATGAGAAGGTTAAAATATTTATTTGAAAATTGGTTATGTGTAAATAAATAATCATATTTAAAAATAATGATGATAATGAAACAACAAAAATATGACATTTTCTTTAAATGATCCAAAAATGTGAAAAGAATAACACAATTGGAATTAAAATTAAGACTAAAAATGAATTTACAAGAAAAAGTATACAATTATTGAAATTATTATTCAAGTTTCTTGAAATTTAGTGAATATATATTTAAAAGTGAGAATAAAATATTTATGATATGTTAAAAAAAGTAGATTAAATAATGTAGATGTTAATAAAACCAAAAATTAGGACATTACTTTCAAATCATAATGAAAATAGAATCAATTTATGGAGATAGAGTCCAACACACTAGTTTTTGAAGATGAAAATGATTAATAAATTATTCATTTAGATATATAATTCAAAAACTAATAAATAATAAAAGAAATTTTAAATTTCATCCAACTATATTGGAAAATATTATAAAGAAAATATAATTGAAGAAATATGGAGAATCCAATGTTGTTACTAGATAAAGGTTCAATATAAATGGTTATTTCAAATAATTATATATCATATTAAAAATAGCGAAAAAATATGAGAAACATAATTTTTAAAATAATTTTATTAAAATTATAATAAATCTATAATGAATCATAACATAGTGGTAAAGGAGAAAATAATGATAATAAAATTATTTCCCTCATGTAACAACAAATGAGGTTCCTTCTAATCTCATTTCAGGTGACTCTAAACTTTATGATGACTCTATTATGTCTGGTGAACAAATAAATAATATTATGCTAAGTTATAGGTGTTTTATAATGAGGTGATAGAAATGTATAATTTTTTTTTAAGAAAAACTTATTCATTGATAATAAATGGTAATGATATTATTTTAGTTGAAAATTATTTTCAAATATATATGGAAAATGGTAATAAAATTATTAAGGGGTAAACTAAATAACATAGTCTATAAATAGAGAAATTATCTAATTGGTTATATACCTTGAATTTGACACTAGGACCTTAGTGGCCTAAAAAATAAAAAAACATATTGGTCTATTGGAATGGGATATAAATTAAGTTTCATAAAATTATTCTGTGCAAGGTATTAACTCTAGAAAAATAAGAAGATATCATATCAATAATTTATATAGATATCTTGGCAATGAATCCAACTATTATTTAATGAAATTTTGTAAATATTTTTTTGTAAAATATTTTTCATGAATAATTTTTTTTATGTTTGTGATAGACATGATACAAATATTTGGGTTCCTGGGGAAACAATTAAAATCTATTTTATATCTAAAAAAATTTGGGTATTAGAAACATATATTACTTATATTTCCTCATGTTACCTTTTAAAGATAACTAGTACAAATATATAGAAATTGGAAAATGGATGTTCAAGACACAAATCTAGTGTGGATTTATAAATATATATTTTCAATATACAGAGAAGTGGGTATTTGACATTAAGGGAAAATTTTAAATATAAAATTAATGGTCTTAGACAAGTTATTATTTCTGACCATATTAATATTTTAACCATATTATTTTTTGATATATTTATGTATATAATTCATAGTATTAGTTACTTATTTAGTGATATATAATATTTAATTTTTAAGAATGATTAATGGATTATTTACAATTCAAAGAATTATTTTTCTTTATTTCAATGAGAAATGATAATGTTCTAATAGTTTATTTAATTATTTTTAATTATTAATATTTTTCATGTATATGTGATTTTCAAAGAGTCTAGACTCAGTACTAAGAAACATGGACACTGTGACACTTCTAAAAATATAGTTATTTTTTATATAAAATTATTCCATAATAAATAGTCCCATTAAAAGAATTAATTGTGATAAAAGGACTTTCTGTCACAAATAAGTGTTTGTTTATCATTATATATGAGGGAAAATGTTTTCCACTGAAAATAAATTTGTCCTACTTTTGATCTATCCTATGGGAAGCTTAAGAGCGATGACTATTAATGATAAATTATTCTATCCATCACAAATATTCTTCACAATGGAATATTAGCTACATATTTTATTATCAATTTTTAAAACTCATTAATGATTTTTATGGTTTAAATTAAATAAAAATTAATCCACAACAAAAAAATTAAAAAATAAATTCCATAAAATTCTCTTCCTCTCCCCAAATTTTATTCTCCACTACAAAAACCATGATGACCATTAAACCCTCGGATAAACTGAATCCAAAATCACTTGTCACAACTCTTATCTTGTAGATTTATGGTTTATTCTATAAAGTAGGAACTCCTCCTATCTAAAAATTCATTATTTTCAAGATTTTTCTTTTAATTAGGTAGAAATTGTTTTGGACAAACCCTAGGTCGCTAGATTTACCTGATTTTATGGGTTATTCAACATTTAGGTTTGGTGAAAATTTATTATTCTTTATTTGGATGTCCACCAATGAATAAAATGTTTTTTTTTACTCACAAGTTGATTCTAATTGATATGAGGTATTATGCCTAATATTTAACCAATATATAAAAGATATTTTTTTAGTTAATTTTTTTCCATTATTTATTTTGAGATATCTGGCCACCCATCTTACTCTTGATGTGCATGGGCGCATCTGAGCATCCTAACATCTCACACCCAACATATATATATAATTATATATATATATATATGATTTGAAAATATTGTATGTTATATATGTATATATATAAATAATAAAACCTGTTAAATTTATATATATATTTATATATATAATTTGAATGATTTTTTAGACTTATATAATGATATACATAAATATATAGTTTTTTCTAATGGGTTTATATATATAATCATGTAGAACATTAATTTTATTTATTTTTTAAATATATAGTTGTAATTTATTCCTTATTATTGTTATTTTGAAATAATTTTTATGAAAATATGATTTTTATGAGTTATAAAAACACTTGGATTATGGATTTGATATTAAACCATGATTTTTATTATATTATGATTGATTTTCAATTATTTAAATCATGTGGACATTATTTTTTAATTTTTTGATATATATATATATATATATATTAACATGTGAATATACATATAGAAACATTAAAAAAACCCTTTTTTGACATATATGTATGAATATATAGATTAGATATATATATTTTAAAAAAATGTGATAAATATATTATATATATGTGATTAATAAATCCTGTTAGACATACAAACACATACATATATTATTTGAAATAAATAGACAGTGAGTGTTTTAAAAAATTGAAGAGAAAAGAAGCTAAATCAAAACATTTGAGCAAAACATTAAATTTAAAAAAAACATATAAAAAAACATTATAGAAAATATTTTAATGAATTTAATAATAAATAAAAAAAATTATCTATAAAGATTATTAGTTAATAAAGGATATATTTAGACATGAAAATCATTTTATAGAGGTTTATAAATACTTTGAGTATTTTTTAATGTAAAATATTTTTTGGACTAAATTAAATTGAAAAAACATTAATATTAAATATGTTTTGATAAATTATTTTATAATTAACTAATAAAATTTATTATATAATAAATATATATAATAATAAGTTATTTTTTATTGAAATAAAATATAAAAAATATCACTTTTTTTAAAAAATCTCTATAATTTTTAAAAATTTTGTAATAATTATATATATATTATTAAAGGTTTCATAATTTATAAATAATTATCCAATATTATTAATAATTAGTAAATATTAGTAAATTATGAGGATTTGTAATATATATAATGTTAATAAATTTTTAAAAAGGTTACCCTCAGATGTGACATTACCAAACACCCGATGCACACAAATGTTATGTATCACCTCAGGTAAACCCCACATTTTAGATCTAAAAGTGGTCTCATATTTATCATACAATAAACTCTATTGGAGATAATTTATTTTTATGTAAAAACTATATTAAAAATATTAAATTAATTAACCATGCTTGTGATTTTACCAAAAACCCAACACACACAATTGTTAGGTCATGCCAAGGGTTAAAGATACATCCCAAATCTATCTGTGATCTTATATTTTCCATGTGATATATTATTCAATAGATATAATATTTTTTTGTAAAAATAATTTGGATGTGATATAACATATTTAATATTTTTATTCTATTTGTGTTCAGTCTATATAACCCCCGGAATCCCATTCTAACTTAGCGCCTCACTGTGAAAATATTTCATAGAATATTCCAAAGTGTAAAAATATAGATATAATTGGTAAATTATCACCAATGTAAATAATTATTCTTATTTATATTATTTTATGATAACTATGAACCGAGTAAGTAGAAACATTTTTCTATTAGGCAATCGTGATTGGATAAATCATGAAAAAATGCCAAACAATCTGGTATAAATACGGTAATCATTAAGGGAGTTGAAAAATTTATATCATTTGAATAATAAAATTAATATTTTTTGGAAGGAATAATTAAATATCATCATAATAAATATGATCTTAGGATAATTGAAACATTTGAAAATTTTGAACTTAATCTGTTGGGTTTTTTGTTTTCTGGTGGATTAAAATTGTATTTGTATCAAAATGATTAATATAATTCTATAAAAATGAATTTTTTGGTTTTGAATCAATAATTTTAAAATTTAGTATATTGGGGTTCTAGCCTGTCTATTTAGGGAAAAAACACCAAATAATATTCAAAATCATGAATCATAACCTTCTCGATTTTTCAATTTGTTGAAATTTTCTGAATAGGCCTCACATCTCGAGTCATAGATAAGAAAAATCAAAGCTGTTATAAAATTAATGGCTGTTAAATCAGATTTTTTAATGACATGTAGTTTTGTTAGCAAAAATTATCTTTGGATAAATCATTTATTCCTAGGAAAAAAAATTACTTACATGATCTTTTGAAATTACGAGGTTAGTCCATAAATTGGGTCTTAGGTATCTAAAGATATATTCATGTTCAACTAACTGTATCTTATATTATGGTGATTAAAAATAATTAGTTAATTTTATAACATCTGTAGAATTGAGGAATAAAGAGGCCCAAAATAGAATTTCTGGATTTCTTATGAAACATTTGAGGTATTTTCCAATTATATAATGTTTACATCATTCATTTATGTCCCATAACACATCTTCATTGATGACATGGAATAAATCATATATTATCATCTGTAAAAGATGAAACTATCCATATGATTGCGATTCATGGAAACACTTAGATTGTATGAATCATTTATTTTATTTCAATCTATGTAAAATATGGTTGAGTATTTAAGTTGATGGTTTTATACTATTTGGTGCTTACGAAAGTCAATATTCTTTCTAGTCTATTTTCAATAGGCCATAAGACATACCTCCTTGGATATTGATAAATGAACCATATATATATACATATATTTCAATTTTAATTATATGAAATGCAAAGAAGAATATCAATTTTTATTTGAAGCCACTAATTTATGTGATAATTTCATTAGGGAATAATGATGTAACTACATTTGATATAGTTTTATATTAGATTTTTACACTAAAGGTTCCATTCATGATAAAAATTAGTGACTTTTTATAATATGGTGTGTTATCTTGATAGAGTACACATGGTCTATTATCATTTTTGTACTACATGGTAGAGAAAGAAACATTTTTTCTTAGTAATGGGAAAAAGACTAATTATTTTGACTATCACTAGAGATCTCTTCCCTTGGATCATCCATTATGAAGGAATATATATTATTTTTAAAATTTAGAATAGAAAGAGATGAACCTAAAATATAACTCTCAATTATTCAGTTAAAATATATCATCTCATGATTAACTCCTATTAATTTTAGGCCAACCATAAATGAACAAAAAATAAATGGTCTCGGGAGAGATCATAATTAGAGAAAGTAGAGTATTTTTTGGGACCTCCCATATTGGTTAGATTTTTTTTGTCACATATTATAAGTAATTCATATTGTGAAGAATTTTTCTTGATAACATATATTATACCATGTTCGACACCCCAATAAGACGAAGGATAATGTAAAAACACGATTATATCTTTCCCAAATTTGTAGACATCTTTGACATGAATTATTTTATGATGAAATATCATCTAATTTAATGAATCAAAGAAAATATTACACACATTATAATGAAATTATTTTCTTATTCTATCAATGGATTCAATATTTGAGGTTACCAGATGGTTTTTCTTATAATTCGTCTCGTTGCATTAGAAATGGGCCAATTACTGTTGTTGGCACAAAAATAGTGCACGAAAGGAAGGGACGGAAAAGAAGTCCCGCACGTTGCCTCGCGAAGCACCGACGCGACGCACCCCGAGAATCGCAGTCCTGCGAAGCTCTGGAGGCGGTCCATCTCCGCGAACGACATGACGTTCACGAGCCCTCCGCGAAGCAACTGAGGCGGTACCTCTCCATGAAGGTCCTAACGTTCGCGAGCCCGCCGCGAAGAAACTGAGGTTGTACCTCTCCGCGAATGGCCTGATGCTCGCGAGCCCACCACGAAGCTCCGGAGGTGGTACCTCTCCACGAACGGCCTGACGTTCGCGAGCGTGCCACGAAGCACAGGAGGCGGCGCGGGAGTTCTGCTTCGCGACGCCCCTTGCCTATAAATACTGGGTTCCCAGTGAGACCAGGGGACGGACAATCTGACCTTTCGTCTTCTCCTCTCCTGAATCCCGAAGCACACTTTTTCCCGGGAATCATGAGCTCTGCGAGGTACTTCTACTTCACGTGACGCCTTCGGTTTGTCTCGTTTTGAGCCCCTCTTCTGAGAGGGATTCCCTTCACGAAGCGCAATGGAATTCAGGAAGGAGGGGGATTCCCAAGGGAACTCGGGCAGCCTTGGAGTGTTTATGCTTTGCGAAACACCCATCCTGTACTAGTGATTCCCATGCTAATACAAGATCACTACACATCGCGAAGCACACTACTTCGTAGCACCCTGCTTCGCAGCACCCTGCTTCACAAGGCACCTCCTCTTCGTGAGGCAGTTCTCCGCGAATACTATTCCACTTCACGAAACACCCTCCACTCACACCTTTCCCCCATGCTAAGGCCAAGGCACTCCGCTTCGTGGAGCACACTCCTTTGCTTGGCAATTATCCTTCCTGTGCGACCCTCCAGGTATGCACGATGTGATTTCAATGTCCCATGGACAATACCACTCGTAGCGTTGCTTCTCCTAATGCTTCTTTGCATAGGCACGCTAACGGTTATTGCTTCTCCGCATAGCCAAGATAACGTGGACCTCTCGATGGTTCTCTCTACGACCCCCCTTGACTACGGCCTTACTGGTACCTTCCCTCCCCCAAGGAGAAAAGGGTACCAGTTATGTAATTCCTAGGGGTGTGGAGTGAACCCACCCCATCCGAGCTGCAGGACGTTAAACTGCCAAGCACCACGTCCTCAACACATGATGTTAAACTGTGACCCGACCTCGTGCCTCGTACGAAGGGTCCCCCCATCTCGGACATTTTTTACGCCACTCGTCTCCACGGGAGTGGAATCACTCTGCCCACAAGGGATGATATCCTCCTTATCGGAGCGGAATATGTCCACAGGAGAAGGGAGACCCTAGTTCCCCAACGGATGGATGCACCACTACATCTCCGTACTTCTCCACTACCAAGGTCAGGGGAGGGCGCGGTAGGGAATGAGGCACCTCCCATAATTGGTCCCAAATCCCTCTTTCGCTGTGCTTTTCCGCACTTCAGGCCTCCATCATAGAGTAAGTCCCAACACCAATGGGCCGCCTAACACGTAAGCCTCTCTTCGCTTCTCATGGACGCACCCTTCGAGACGTGATCATCAGCTCCTTGCTGCCTCTTGTTTCTCACACCGAGCATGACTCACATGGGCTTAGAGTAAGCATCGGCCATGGAAATACACTCGTCCATCATGACGTTAAACTGTATACCCTCATCCAGCATGACGTTAAACTGTATACCTCATCCAGCATGATGTTAAACTGTATCCCCCCTCTCCAACATGACATTAAACTACACACCCATTTGAACTATGAGGTCTTTGATCCAGGTTATGGCAAGGTATGTAGGAAGCCTCCCTGAGGTTAAATCCCATCTCCCATTGGACCAAGGTCCCTCATTCCTCACATCGGTTCACCGACACCCACCCTCCGAACTACGAGGAATTGGATCCATGTCAGGGCATGGTACGTAGGAAGCCTAACGAGGTTCAAGCCCACCACTAGTGGACCCGTGGGCCTACTTTCACATTGTTTCACCGATGAAACCCATTGAACTATGAGGTCTTTGATCTATGTCAGGGCATGGTACATAGGAAGCCTCCCTGAGGTTCAAGTCCATCTCTCATTGGACCAAGGTCCACCTTCACGTTGGTTTTCTGACGACTTCCATCATTTGAACTATGATGTCTTTGATCCATGTCAAGGCATAGTAAGTAGGAAGCCTTATTGAGGTTGAATCCCACCCATCATTCATTCACGTCGAGTTCATCCTCATCCCACATGACGTTAAACAGCATTCCAGTCTGATGGCAAGTCGTTGTGACCAACCCAAACTACGAGGACTTTGATCCATGTCAAGGCATGGTACGTAGGAATCCTCACGAGGTTCAAGCCCCTCTCCTATTGGACCAAGGTCCCTTATTCACGTCGGTTCGCTGACACCCACCATAAGTGGACCCCCAGGTTCACCTTCACGTCGGTTCACCGACAAAACACCCTTTGAACTATGTGGTCTTTGATCCATGTCAAGGCATGGTATGAAGGAAGCCACACGAGGTTCAAGTCCCTCTCCCATCTGACCAAGGTCCCTTATTTACGTCGGTTCGCCGACACCCACCACAAGTGGACCCCTGGGTTCACCTTCACGTCGGTTCACTGACGAAACACCCTTTGAACTACTTGGTCTTTGATCCATGTTAAGGCATGGTACGTAGGAAGCCTCCACGAGGTCCAAGCCCACCATCGCTAGGACCCCCCCTGGTCCTCCTCATTCATGTCGGCCTTCCGACGTCAAACTTGAACTACATGGTCTTTGATCCATGCCAAGGCATGGTACGTAGGAAGCCTCCCAGAGGTTCTAGCCCACCACCTGTTGGTCATCCCGACCTTATTCCCATCAAGTCACCAGCACCTGGGCAGCCTAGTGCGTAAGCCCCACACCATCTGGACCAAGGTCCACATTCACGTCGGTTCACTGACGATTCCCATTGGGCCAAGGCCCACCTTCACGTCGGCTCGCCAGCACCATCCCGAACTACGCGGACTTTGATTCCTTGCCATGGGGATACGTAGGAGGTATCTTCGAGGCTAAAGCCCAACTTCACTGTCGCCCCTACGATGGTCCCATTTCATTCCCCCTCCATTTACTTCAACTCTCCATCACCCATCCTAATTCTCACCTGGACTGCCATGTCCCAGCAAGATCATACCATTCTTCTCCTCTTCGCATCCTCCCACGGGCTGGTCTCGGTATCGACAACCCTTCAAGGGAAATCCCTCAATCCGATCCATTCCAGCTAATGCTCTGATCGGACTGATCTGTCCCCAGTTGGATGTTAAACCTGCGGCATACCCTGTGCTAAAAATAAGAAGATGAGGAAAAACTTAGATATATGTATGTGACATATAATTCCCCGTTCTCGATGTGGGATGCCTCAGGCTTCCACACCCTCGAGAAGTCCCATGACAAGAGACAAAAGACAGACACGCAATTTCCCCAGCATCCAGACACGCTACTGATGCCTCGACGTGACTACTCCCCCGACTGCAGGTTGTTTCCCTAACCAGACCCTTTGGAATGTCTTGACAGAAGCCGTGTAATTAACCGGCGTCCATGGAAACATGGAACTTGGAAGAGTTTCACGAACAACATATTAAATCTATGATAGAGACCCGGACTAGGTGACGAGTTCCGAGGAGGAATCCACAGAAGGAAGAACCGACATCCCATCATCCCGTTTCGATCAAGGAGCAGACGTCCCTGAATAAGGAGAGAATGTCGCCCGCCTTTGGAAATCGGGAATGCGTGGCAACAATGCAGTGCATCCTCCTCCGCAGACGGATGGATGCGCGTGCCCCGACGAAAGCTTCGGAAATAGAAATGGTGAACCCGACGTGAATTTCTTCTCCTAAATGTGGAGATTATTAGAGTTTGAGACACTAGTAGATTGACGTGTCACCGGATCTAGATATTCGGTGCCTGGTCCCGCCAAGAAAATAGCGGGCCTGGCGTGAAACTCACCGGAAGTTGGGGAAATGGAACGCGGGGCACTCTGTTCTGCAACGTGTTGGCGTGGATCCTTCTTTCAGACATAGAGAATGGAAGGACGTTGGGTCACTGGTTGTCAATCCTTTCCCTCACAGTGATGATGAGTTGATCCCTTCGTTTCGTAGGAACCATGTTGCTGTTACGGGGACATGATCACCGCCCGCTCGCCTATGCAGGGGCAGGGGAAATACCGGCATAGCCACCCCGCATGGCTTCGCTACCGCCACGACGGCCTATACATCTGTGAATATGGGGCGCCCACGTCCCCTCTCCCCATCAGAGATCATCCAACGAAGGGTGATCAACAACCTTGTACACAGGTACGAGGAAAAAGGGGTCATCCCGACTCGGAATATTGCCCGCCTGGACCTTGAGGCATCCAGGCCCCACCGTCAACGCCGCCCTAACAGGCTGCGCAGGGAGCCCCTACTCCCCACCCCAACGTTCAATCGTTTCGAGAGCCTGTCCCCGGAACGCCTCGACGACTCCTCGCCTTATGTTGATGAGACGGGTGACGTCCGGATTGGCCTACTCAGGATCCCGATCCAAGGGATCGAGGAAAGGGCCCCCATTCGGCCGCGTCAACGCCACCATCCAACTCCACAGGGAGAGCAGGTAGGCTATGCCCCTGCCCCACCTGCGCCAGCTCGTCTGACACGACGTCAGCGCCGGGCCGGGGCTGAGGATGCTCGCCAGGATACGTCGACGTCAAAAACTACTATGGCCGAAGCCACCGCCAACGCACATCATGAAGTTCCTGCGCACACTGAGCAGGGGCACTCCTTCACCCGACCGAGATCAAGGCCTCAGCCGCCCCACGAGCAGACTCGTTTGACTCTCGGGGTTGCAGGCCTGGGCGATGATTTCCGTGAACCAATCCGTGGTAACATCACTCCATACGGAGGTCCTCTCCATACCACCATTCCACAGAGCGTGGGCTTTCCCCACTCTGAAGCTCATCACAGAGGTATGCCTCATGCTACCCCCATACCGAAGGAAGACCCGCCCTGCGGCAGTGACGCTCAGCGCGAAAACCTCTCCCGCACCCACTATATAGGGTATGGAGTCCATCCTCCTGCCCTCGACAGCCGATCAGAAGGAACTATCCATCCGATCCTTCTCCAATGTGGGGGTCCTCCCTATGTTCTCTCAGCAACTGGCGATGGTTCTCCTCGCCCCGGCATCTTGGGGGGTGAAGGTCAGCCTCGCTCCGCCCGCACCGTCCTTGGAGGTCCTACCCATGTACCCTTCGACATTTTCCCTGGTGCCCCTTGCACCCCGTCCACCTCGAGTGGGGGCCCTCTCCGCTACGACGCCAGTGCCGCCCCAAGACTACATATTGAGAATCAGCCCTGTCCTGAAGAACCACCCTGGGGTAGAAGAGTGGGTTGTCGCCACCACTTGAAGAATCCTGGGGGGGAGTGGGTGGAGATCAAACCAGCTCGTTTCTCGAATTCTGAAGCGGAATGCGACTCAGGGATGGAACCTTCTCCCCGCTCCTCCATATCACGGACTGGGGTAGGAACGAGGTGTGTTAGCCTCATTCTCCCAGAATGTGAGGTCCACCGGATTCCCACCTCTCTCCGCGGGTACATCCAGGAGGAAGAAATCATGGAAATTCTGTAGGTCCCGACCGTGCAGTCACCACCATTGTCACCAGAAGCACCCTTTACCTCTACCAGAGGTCACATAGAGCTATTTTGGGGACCAGCAGCAGTAGAGAAATGACATGACCTATCACCAGAAACTAAAACTCTTGCACCTGAAGCTGTGGCTATCAGCTCATCGTATCATGATATCGTGGTCAGGTCATCACACTCTTCAGAGGAGGGCCCCGAATTCGGCAGCCAGTTAGCGCGTTCTATGTATTCTCTGCCGCCAAGTTTACTATCCCAGAGGTCCACCTCGGTACCGCTACCAGTCCCTCAGCTGCCCTTGGTTGACTAGTGGGGCAATACAGGGCCAGACCCCGAGTCTGAACCCAGGAGATTCTGGAGCATTCTCATAGCGGATCACTTCCCAGAGAACTTCTGGCCGACGGTGGCGCCGAACTTTAATGCACAAGAGTCCCTTACCCCAGAAGAAATGGGGTGCTTTTGCCAAAACCTATGGGCGACACACTTAAGCCTTCGTTACGAGCGGGTGATGTACCCCAGAAGTCAAGATAACTTTGAAGAAATCGGTGAGCAATGCCGCTTGATCGATTTGGCCACACTCCCTGTGGCCCAGCACCCTGAGTCACCAGGTCGTCAGAGCACCCTTCAACGAAAATGTGTTCAGAGTTTCAAAGTACTCCGCAGAGTCTTCAAGGAAGCTACCCCCCATGTGAAAGTCTGTGGCTGGGGACACTATGTCGCTCTCCTCTTCGACCCTATCCGACGGTGGCCCTATTCGTTATGCGACATTGAGGACATGCCCTCGAGAGGTGTCATGGTCTACATGGCTGATGTAGTGGACAAGGAAGACGAGATTTCATTTCT
Source organism: Viscum album (assembly GCA_963277665.1). NCBI lineage: Eukaryota > Viridiplantae > Streptophyta > Magnoliopsida > Santalales > Viscaceae > Viscum > Viscum album. The sequence continues at coordinate 266,630,601 of OY728142.1, read as the reverse complement.
TGATGAAGAATTTCCCCCCCGAGGGCGTACTGCCACTGCTGGACCCATCAGAGAGGGTTACCCGTCAGTAGAGGAACCTTCTAGGCCTCCCTGTACCCACTGAGTCGCTGGTACTCAGTCGAAATTCCGGTAAGGGTAAGGATCACATCGGAACCTTCAAGCACTCCGACCCGTCCGCCTCTGTACAGAAAACAAATGAAGATCCCGAGAAGGCCACGTTACGCCAGCAGCTTGCCGAGCAGAAGAGGTTGGTTGACGAACTCTTGGCCGAGCAAGATGCAGGGTGGCGACCTGAATATGGTAATCCCAAGCCGGTGCAGCAGGGGCAGGAACAATTCCCCCTCGGTGAGATGCCTCCGGGCAACCCTGATCATGATACATCCGCAGATAGGGCATAAGCCAGAACATACGAAAAGAGGGCGCGATACATCTCGCCAAACCCCCCTGAACGATGGGGCAATCAGAAGAAACCGGTCCGGGTTCCCCTTGTCACCCCACAGGTAGTTCTGCCAGTCAATCCACGAGCCGCTGAAGCCATCTACCGTGTTGAAGAACCTGACAACGCACTTGTGATTAGGGATCCCCTTCAAGACAGGGACCCCCACCTGGATGATTTTATAACAGCACTCATAGCCCGCCTCGAAGCATTGGAAACACGGCAGGTGGCAGTCCCACCGGATGGAGAGTCGTATACCACGTGGGTGGATGATATGCCCGTACCCCCGGGTTTTGGGAACCCTACTTTCTCGCCCTTCAACGGGATAGGGGACTCGACGCAGCACTTGGCCCATTTTTCCTCTAGATGTGGCCCCATGTTGGGGACTCCGGCCTAGCAAGAAGTCGCCAAGATCTGATGTTTCTTGCAGACATTGGAAGGTCCCGCATTCGTCTGGTACAGCCTGATCCCTATCGGATCCGTGATTGATTGGGAGGATCTCTGCCGGTAGTTCCTATATCAGTTCCACTCCACCACGCGGAAGACCAGCATTGCAGACCTCTTCAAGTGCAAGCAAAGGCCTGATAAGCGAGTCACAGATTTCATCACCTGGTGGAAGGGACTTACGTACTCCCTTGATATGCCACAGACTCAGGAACAATTACTGATGATGTGTGTGGGGAATGTTAAAACGGAGATGGTACCTTCCCTGATTACCCAGAACTACCCTGGAGGATTCCTGGATTTCTCAGATAAGGCTCAGCGCCTTGAGGAGGCTATACAACAGGCTAGCCAAACACGTTCATTGCCCCCTATGATCCCAGCCAGGAGGACTGCTAGAGCCGAACCTGCCGCGGTGGCCCAAATAGAATCCCCTAGGAAACTGGAATTACTTCCAGCAACACCATCCCCACAACCCCGCAGAGGTCCTCCACCTCAAGCGCAGGCTCCTGACCAGCAGTGACCGCCTTAGAATCGACAGGTTCCCCCGCGCAATGCACCACCTCCAGCTAGGCGAGACAATCAGGCGCCACCTCCTCGGCAGGCCCCTCCGGCTCCTCGTTAGGGCCAGGCCCCCAGGGCCCCCTATACGGAAAGAAGGCGCCCGACTTATTCGTTCAACAAAAATCAGGTCCTTGGCTACTTCTGGAGTGTTCTGGAGCAAGGGATTGTGCGCCTGCTCGAGTGCAGAAGGCCGGCAGAGGCGAATCTCACCGATCACCCCAACTACTGTCCTTATCATCAGATTCTAGGGGACACCCTTAAGAAATGCTATGTGTTTAAGGACTGGCTTAAAGACCATGTCAACACAAATATAGTCAGGTTGGGCCCAACACCAACACAAGTGGCAGGTGTCTTTGCAGGGCCAGAGATCGAGAGCGACAATGAAGGCGAGTGGCAGCAGGTTCCCAACTGCGGGTCCTAGAGATATGATGACTAGATGGCTCAAAAAACCGTCGTCCGTGCCCATGGTTTCATCCGGGCGCGCCTGAGGCAGCCAAAACCTTCAGAAGAGGTAGCCACTACATCTGCATTGCCTTCATAGTCGACCTCTACCCAAAAGGGCAAGCAGTGACAACGCAAGAAGAAACAACATGCTCTGCCGGTGCCGTCGTCATCCCGCACTCTCGGTGACTTTATGCCCCCTGAAATGGGGTTCCTCCCAGAATCCACCCGGTGGTGGATGAATCATCGAGCGACAGCCAGTGGTACGCTTCGGTTAACACTGTGGAGCTAGTAAATCCCTATATGAATACCGATGAAGGGGAACGCCAGGCGCGCCTCCCCAACAGCCCCAGCCAATGTCAACGTCAGCGAAACCACAACCATACCGGTCATCGAGGAACTTTAGAGGGCACTTTCAGCCAATCTGTGCACGCTACTGAAACCAGACAACAGGCTCATCACAGATCTCAGCACGCGCAACCCCATCTGACGCCCTCAACTCTACCTCCACCGCTGTTTGTGCTACTAGATCAGGGAGAGCTGCCTCGTTCATATCACAGCCAGTCTTGCCTGGCTACAGGCCAGTCTCTGCTGTCCGATCATAGTTTGGCGACTACTCTCCAGGCTTAAACTAGTAGGCAACAGGATGTACCCAGCACTAGCCAACCGCTGGTTCAACTGGCAGGACCCGCTATGCATCTAACTTCCGAAAGAACTCCAGTAAGAAGAGGTTCGCGCTTGGCACAAAAGTATGATGTTATGAAACACCTGGCCGGTATTACGACAAGGCTTTCTATCCTTGAGGCCCTTCGCCTATCGTCTAACATGTGCGAGGCACTTTCCGAGGCCCTAAGGATCCCCCTACAGTTTGAGACAGAGGTAGCAGCCACAGAAGCCTTCCATGCCGAGGCAATTGAGAACGTCGAATATCAGGAGGTTATCTCGTTCTCCAGTGAAGATGAGGACCCTCCTCTACCAGGGAATATTCGCCCGTTGTACATCATTGGACACTTTAATGGTGTGGAAGTCCGCCACTGCCTCGTTGACATGGGTTCCGGAATCAACCTAATTCCGACTCGGACATTGCGAAAGCTGGGTCTATCAGAAGATGATTTAACTCCCTCTGACCTTAGAATCCAGGGGTACGACAAGAACAAGAAAACCCCAGTCGGAAAGATCTGCATGAAGACTCAATTCAGTGGCTTAATTCCCAGCACCGAGTTCATGGTGGTCTCTCATGACACCGCCTACAACGCGTTGATGGGTAGGCCATGGCTCCATCTACACACAGTAGTCCATTCGTCGTATCACCAGTGCCTCAAATAATCCCTCAATGGTCGAGTAGGCATGCTCCAAGGAGATGTATCTCCTTTCGCCTCTTGTGAGGCCCTCTATCTGGATGCTGATTATTACAAGAGTAAGGATATGTAAATCCTAGTAAGTGAGGATGAACCCTCCCCGATCACAAGTGATCCCTGGGCAAGCATGGATGATGCCTACATCCTCCCGATCCACTGATTAGAGGCCACGACCCCCGACATGGGGCAGTGTTTTGTTGTTTCGGGTACGCAAGGAAGGCATGTTCCCATGTCCAAGCGACGGCAGAAAATCACCTCGTACTCCTACACCGACCAGGCTCAGGTGATCCCGGCGCCTCCTACCCCTGAACGGTACCGGAATGTCAAGCTTATGACAACGGCGGTACGCCATACGTGTCTCTTCCACCAGGCTGGAATCAACCGACTAAGGCCGACACGTCACCACTGTTTTGATGTAATCAAACGTGGCCCCTTAGGCAGAAGGCTGGATGGGATAGGGTCGAATGCCTTCATTGCTATGGTCTCAATGGCGAGTGAGCCTCCTGATATGATGACCACTACTGCCAAAGCCGGCACTAGCTTCCCCTCAGGTTTTGATAGACCAGAAGTATCTCCCGTCATAGGAAATCCTCCCACAGGAGGAGAGGAAGACCTGGAGGATGCTCCCCCCGCGTTTGGGGAAGGATTCTCTACCACAGTTGATGAACTAGTACAGGTGAACCTTGGTAGTGAGGAAGATCCGAAACCCACATTGATCAGTGTAGCCATGTCCCCTGAGGAGCGGCAAAAATATGTAGACTTTCTCAAACAACACCGTGACGTGTTTTCCTGGAGTTACAACGAGATGCCAGGACAAGATCCCTAGGTAGCTATTCACCGTCATGGCCTCCCGGAAAACCATCGTGGGTTTATGTAGCCTCCCAGGAAGATGCACCCTTCTCATGGTGCTATGGTTGAGGCCGAAGTTGACAAACTTATCAAAGCCAACTTCTTTAAGGAAGTCTAGTACCCCAAGTGGCTTGCAAACATTGTGCCAATCAGGAAGAAGAATGGACAGATCAGAGTCTGCATCGACTTCCGCGACCTTAATCGCCACTGCCCAAAGGATGACTTCCCACTCCCGGTGGCTGAGTTCTTGATTGATGCCATGACCGGGTTCCAAGCTCTCTATTTCATGGATGGGTATTCCGGGTACAACCAGATCCGGATGGCCCCCGAGGATGAAGAGTCCACTACCTTCAGGGCTCCCTAAGGTACCTTTTTCTACTAGGTTATGCTCTTTGGCTTGAAAAATGCAGGTGACACTTATCAGAGGGCCATGCATCGCATATTCAATCCAATTCTTGGGATGCTGGTGGAATGCTACGTAGATGACCTAGTGGTCAAATCATGCCAGCGCCAGGACCTTCTCAAAGACCTTGAGAAGGTGTTCGGTTTCCTCCGTTCCTACCACCTGAAGATGAACTCATTGAAGTGTTCCTTCGCGGTCACCACTCGGAAGTTTCTTGGCTTTATTGTTAGATACCAATGCATTGAGATCGACCCAGAGAAGATCAAGGCCATCAGCCAAATGCCTCCCCTAAGCAATATTCGGGAACTTCGAGGCCACTAATGCCACATAGCCTATATACGCCGATTCATTGCGAATCTGTCCGACAAGTGTAATCCCTTTTACCAGATCATGAAGAAGGGAGCCACCTACGAATGGGATGAGGAGTGTCGGACCACTTTCGAGGAAATCAAGAAGTATCTGCTCCAACCTCCAGTTTTGATGCCACCCATCTCTGGAAAGCCACTGGTCCTTTACTTGACCGCCCTGGAATGATTCCTTGGTGCACTGCTCGCCCAGAAGAATAACGAGGGTACTGAGAACAGTCTCTACTATCTTAGCCGCATGCTTCTCGATACAGAGGTCGGATACTCCCCTATCAAAAAGAGCTACCTTGCGCTCGTATTTGCCGTATAGAAGTTGCAGCATTACCTGCAACACCATGAAGTACAATTGGTCTCCTGGGTAGACCCACTGAAGTACATCCCGAACCGCCCCATGTTGACTGGCCGACTAGCACGGTGGGTGGTGATTCTCCACCAGTTTGATATCAGGTTCATACCTCAGAAGGCTATTAAAGGACAGGCATTGGCAGACTTTTTAGCTACCCATCCAACCTCCATGGATCAATCCCTGTACATGGATTTTCCTGATGAGACGATCCTCTCAATCGATCATGCCGTCCCATGTTGGCAAATGCACTTCGATGGTGCCTCCCGGAGTCCCACCAGTATGAGGCTCAACGATCCTAAGATCAACAGAGTGGGCCTGGGTATCGTCTTCATTACCCCAGCACAAGATGTCCTACCATACCCATTCCTGTTGTCAGATGGTTGTACCAACAACGAGGCAGAGTACCAGGCTCTCATCACTGGCCTCGAGCTGGACCTTGAGATCGATGTGCCCCATCTACATGTGAAAGGAGATTCCGAGCTGGTAATCAAACAGGTCAATGGTGACTATGTCGTCAGGAAGCCGGAACTTGTACCATTGCTGGAGTGCACCCTCCACCTAATGTCCCAGTTCTCTTCTCAACCAGAGATTACCCATGTCCCACGGTCATAGAACGGTCAAGCAGACGCCTTGGCTAGCTTAGCTTCATCGCTCGTAGAACCCGAGCAAGATGATTTGATCATACATGTGGCACACCGGAGAGTCATTGACCCTATCACCCAAGAGGACAATGATGGACTGCGGGTAAGTCATCTCACAGCCAGGCCCTCTACGTCAGGGGTCCTAGGTTTGTCAGACACTGTGGTTGAAGTCACTCCCGACTGGAGGGTACATTTTGTCGAGTATCTCTAAAATGGTCTCCTCCCAGACGACCGGGACAAGCGCGATCGAATCCAATGTTGTGCACTGAAATTTACCCTCCAGAGCAGCACCAGTCTTGAACAGATCCTTTATAAGAGGGGCTTCGATGGCATCCTCCTCCGTTGCATTCAGGGGGTAGAGATTCCTAAAGTTATGCAAGAGGTCCATGCTGGTTCTTGTGGTGCCCATCATGTTGGGCCGAAGGTATCCCATCAAATCTAGAGGTTGGGGTACTTCTAGCCCTCTATGATCCACGATTGTATCGGGTATGCCAAGAGATGCAATGCGTGCCAAGTCCACACCAACTTCCTGGATCGGCCGTCGGAGCCCCTCCACCCCACCAAGTACTCTTGGCCATTTGTAGTGTGGGGACTTGATGTAGTGGGACCATATCCACCGGCAATGGCTCGCCAGTGTAGGTTCATCCTGACTGCTACAAATTTTTTTTCCAAGTGGGCAGAGGCAGTTCAACTCAAAGAGGTCAAGGCCCGTTCCATCGCCGACTTTGTGAGATCTAATATTATCAACCGATTTGGGGTCCCTCACACAGTCCTCACCGATAACAGCACCAAATTCCGAGCAGCTGAGCTGAAGAAATTTTATCCCAAGTACAGCTTCCGCACGAACCATACCTCCCACTATCACACGCAGGAAAATGGACAGATCGAGGCGTTCAACAAAACCCTCTCCAACATTCTGCAGAAGATGGTTGGTCAGAACAAGAAAAGTTGGCCGGACAAGCTCCCCAATCCCCTCTGGGCTTATCAGACGATGACTCGCAACTCTACCCAGGTAACCCCATATTATCTAGTCTATGGGGCTACGGCCATCCTACCCATTGAGATCCATCTTCCATCACTGCGCACTGCAATCTATGTCCAGCATGCACCAGATGAGGTGGCCGAAATCCATCTAGCTGAATTAGAATCACTGGACGATAACCGGCTTCGTGCCCTGCACAATCTAGAAAGGCATCAGAATAAGATAGTGAGGTCCTTCAATAAGAAGGTTTGCCTCCATTATTTTCTACAGGGAAACCTAGTGCTGGCCCTTCGAGCGCCATTGATCCCCGGTAGGAAACCGCCCAAGCTAGAACCCAAATGGGAAGGGCCTTATATCATCCATAAGGTTTACCCCAATGGGGCGTACTCCTTGGTGACCACGGATGGTGAGCGCGTAACTCCTCCCACCAATGATAGGTTCCTCAAACAGTACTTCACCTGATCCTAGATGGTCCAACGCGACCTCAAACTATATGGTCTAACATGAACTTAAACTGTACGGTCCAACACAACCTTAAACTGTATGGTCCAACACGACCTTAAACTGTAAACCGCCGTCCTGCAGGATGATAAACCGTAAAACGGTCCGAGCTCTATGACCTTAAACTAAGATCTCCCCCCCGACCTTACTGTAAGACGTTAAACTGCAATCCAGTCCGGCCTTCCTGACTGAGGCTTAGCCTCAGGCCCCTTGGCCTCCTTGGGCCCCCGGACCCCATCCTTACTGTAAGACGCTAAACTGCAAGCCATTCAGGCCTTCCTGACCAAGGCTTAGCCTCAGGCCCCTTCTCATCCTCGAGCCCCCAGCCCCCATCCATACTGTAAGACTTTAAACTGCAAGCCAGTCAGGCCTTCCTGACCGAGGCTCAGCCTCATGCCCCTTAGCCTTCGTCGACTCGGACTATCTTATTGGATTGTACGGTGTGGTGTGGGATTACATCATCATTCATGTCAAGTTACCCGCCGTACCGTACATACACCCAGTTGAGATACATTTCTCTTCCAGAACAATGCTAAAACTGCACTTCAAAAACTACGTGTGGCTTGATTCTCATCTTAATGGGATACGTAGGAACGCTCAGACACCTCATCTTTAGCCCATCCCCAAGCTCCTCTCTTCCACTATCCCCCCTGTGAATAGTTTCCTTAAAGGGTCCTTGCATAGCGAGGAGTAGGATTTCTTAGCCCCACTCATACAACCCCAATCATACAAGGATTTTAAGGGTCGCACCATGTGCCCACTCCCATTCATCTATCATCCCACATCCTCACCGCATGACGTTAAACTGCATGGCCTTCAAGAACTACGTATGTCTTGATTCCCATCCTAATGGGATACGTAGGAACGCCCAGGCATTTCGTCCATTGGCCCAACCCAAAAGCCAAAATCTTCCCCTCGGGTCAAGACATATGGCAGGGTGCACACTTTTTCCCCAACTCACATCGAGCAAGCCTCGACCCGGCTGCACGACCCCTGGAGACATTTTCCTTTTTCGTGGATGGATACAACTATGCTTCACCCACTCCATGACTGGGATTACATCATTTTTCACACCTGGAGGGACCCCCAAGAACGACCTAGATACTACGCCCAAGGGCTCTCCTACTAATATAGGCCAACGCCCCTGAGGGTTTCCGAGAAACAAGCCGATATAAGTCTCACGTCGCGAATTTGGGCAACAGTCAGTGCTCATTTGTTGGTCCCATATCAGGTCACCACAAGGAAGTTGTGTTTCGAACATGTTTGACAGTGTCCTAGATCTTCGATTCCACCCCGAGATGTCCCAAACATCGAGTACAGTGATTCTTTCTACCCCATCCCGAAGTGACAGACTTCCCTCTGGGTGGTGCAAGTGGTCAGGCCCACTTCCCCGATTCTCTTATAAGGAATGTACGACATGGTGTAGGATTACGTCCTCTTTCACATCAGGTTACTTGCCATGCCGTACACACCCCTAGATTAGATACAGTTATCTCTTTCCCCATCCTCATGTATGACGTTAAACTGCAAATGAGTCAGGCCTTCCTGAACGATGCCTGACCTTAGGCCCCTTGGCCTTCTCGGGCCCCTTTGCCCAACCTCTAACCCGGGGTGTACGGTGTGGTGTGGGACTATGTCCTCATTCACGTCGGGATCATGTACCATGCCGTACGCCTTCCCTTATGAGGCCAAGCCTTAGGCCCCTTGGCCTCCTCGGGTCCCCGTCCCTCGTCCTAACTGCAAGACGTTAAACTACAAGTAGGTCAGGCCTTCCTAACCAATGCCAAACCATCAGACCCCTTGGCCTTTTCAGGCCCCAGCCCAGGTCCTCTCTTATAGGAGTGTATGGCGTGTTGTGAGATTATTTCCTCATTCACGTCGGTTTATTTTCCATACCATACACCTCCATTTTTTGGGAGTATATTACTCCCCTACGCATCTCGTATGATGTTAAACTACATCTAGGGAACTATGTATGGCTTGATTCCCATCCTCATGGGATATGTAGGACCACCTGAATGTCTAGGATTCGGGTCTAGCACCATCTCTCGGGAATCTTCATCCCACTTTGGCCCCTTGGTCTACCCTTCCTCCATGAGAGGATTATATGGTGTGGTGTGGGATTATGTCCTCATTCACGTCAGTCTTGTAATGACCACTCCATGTACCTCTCCCTCTCGAGCTATTCAGTCAACCCTTTTCAGAAGTTCACCAATGTGCCTAAGGGTACTCCGGTTTATTACCTCGAATTCCAGACTTTACTCAGACACGTCCGCACCCGCTTTCCAGGATTTGCGTATCCCTTCATCAGGGATTCTGTTATCTTTCACACCTGGAGGGACCCCCAAGAATGACCTGTATACTACGCCCAATGGCTCTCCTACCGTTATGGGCCAATGCCCCCGAGGGTTTCAGACAAAAAATCGATAAAATCCCGTGTTGCGAATATGGTCAGCGGTCAATGCTCGTTTGTTGTTCCCACCTCAGGCTAACGCAATATGGAGACTGTTTTTTCCACCATGGTTAATAGTTTTCCTCTATCACCACACCAACCCCATTAAGCCCAAAATTTCGGTTACACAATTCACATCCTTCTACAATCTCATCATGTCCATGTAGAGTCTCGGAACTCTTGGTACTATTCCTCCATGAACGTCCGTGCGTTGGGGGAAGAAGCCACATCAAAGGTGTCCTTCGGGGATCTCTGCCGACTCCCCATTGATGGACGCCCTATGTATTGCGATAAGGATTCCCACCTTGTTTCCCACACCGAGTTTAACTCACGTGGTCTTAGGGATCAGGTTGACATCTACGATTACCTGGGAAGTTGTCACCATTCACAGTCCGATCTCTAAGACAATGAACTAAGATCTCCTCAGAACTACGTTCATCTTGATTCCCATCCTCATAGGCTATGTAGGACCGCTCGGACACCTTTTCATCGGGTCCAACCCATTTAGGGAGCTAGTATCTCCCCCATTATTTTCACCTTTTAGCTCTATATAGGCCCCTCGGCCTGAGGTTCCTCTCGCAGGATTGTGTACAATGTGATGAGGGATCATGTACCCATCCACGTCGGTTATGTCGCACGACACCATACACATTCCACGCCTAGCATAACTTCTGCTACGTCTGCACTGCATGACGTTAAAATGCATGCCTGGTCCTATCACACGACCCTAAACTGTGACATTATCGTCCCATCCGCACGACGAAAAACTTCACTAAATTGTGATGACCTCATTATAGAGGACATCACGTTGGGTATTGGTCACGTGCCATGCCATTTGTCAACGCCTATCATGACTTGATTCTTGTGGAGACACCACGGCCTACTACCGTAGGCCTGTTGCTTCACAAAAAAACAACTCACCTTAATGGAAAAACAAGATTTATCAAATTCCGCTTCTTTTAGTGCAAGGGCCACACCCGCACTCCCATTTTTCCCTGGCACCGGTACCTTACTGTGCCACCTTTCAGAACTACATATGGATTGATTCTCATCTTCATGAGATACGTAGGAGTGCCCAGGCACTTCCCCATGGGCCCAGCCTAACCTTCGTGTTCGGTCCCTCGACTCGAGCATTTCCCCAGAGAACACATGGTAAGTAGGGCTTAGGTCCTCATTCACGTCAGGTTTTGTAACCACCTTTCCATGTGCCCCTTTCTCCCCTAACCCACTCATGGTCAAAGCTCTAAGACCTTAAACTAAGACTTTTTCAAGAACTACGTACGACTTGATTCTCATCCTCATGAGATACGTAGGAGCGCCCGGGCACTTCCCCGTGGGCCCGACCTAACTTTCACTTTCTGTCCCTTGACCCAAAACCTCTCCCAAGGGGGTCGTGCGGTGTGATATGGGATTATGTCCTGATTCACGTCGGGTTGTTCACCGCACTGTACACACCCCCTATTCCCATTCAAGCCAGGTGTTTGAGTTACTCCACCATGTGCCTCTTATGTATCCTCCTTCCCTTTGGTCCGAATTCTACGACCCTAAACAAAGATATCCCTATGGGAAAGGACTCTGTTCCCTCTATCTAATACGTCTCGTTGTCGTATTCAGATGTGTTTTGACAAAGAGCCCGAAGTGTGGGATTTTCATGGGGACATTCCCCTCGTCCCATGACCAAGCTTCGTGAGCTCGCTATTTGGATCCTCATCCTCTGACACATCCAAAAGGACCCTCAGACGACATGGATACTAGGCTTAAGGGATCTCCATGGATTCTGGACCTAAAGGCCCTCCCATCGTTTCGGGCCAACGTCCCTAAGGATCTTTGACAACATTTACGACATGGTCCCGTGTTTCGAACATGGTCAACGGTCAACCCTCATTTGTTTGTCCCCATTCTAGGCTAACGCGATATGGATGCCGCATTTCCGCCACAGTTAACAGTTATCCTCTATCGTCACACCACCGTCATTGTGATCCAAATCTCGAGCGTCCTGATTCACACATTTCCACTTCCTCATGTTCAAGTGGAATTCCAACACATTCAGCTCTATCTCTTCACGCATCTAAGTGCGCCACATGGGCATGTTAGTATCATGGGGCCGGTATTCACCAAGCGTCTCTCCACCCTAGCCTCCCCTTTTCTGTTTCAGGAAAGTCCCACCACTACTTGTTTCCAACACCGAGCATGACTCACTTGGGCTTAGTAGTTTTGGCAGGATGTGTACCAACACGGCCATGCTTCTCATCGTCCTGCATGACGTTAAACTATGCTTCCAGAACTACGTATGGCTTGATTCCTATCCTCATGGGATATGTAGAGACACCCTGGTATTTTTCCTAGGGTCCAACCCATAGAAATCATCAATCCCATCCTTCCCCTTTCCACCCCCCTGGTCAGACCCCTCCCTAGAGAGGCCCTGTCCCAAAGAAGGAAGGATCCATGACCAAACCAACGCACCCATCTGGCGTACTCCCACCATGGTGGTGTAACTACCTAAGTGCCAGATTTTGTTTGGACAAACCATCACTCCGTATTCCTTGCTTTGCGTGCCCCTTATTCAGACCCTCTTCCCATTTCATGTCTGAAGGGACCCCCAATCGGCCTGGTCTCATGCCGCATCAGCTCACCTACCATCCTGGGCTAACGTTCCGGAAGACTGGTCATGTTTGGAAGGACCCCCTAACAGTATGGATGTTCGACCTATGGTCCGCCAACTGTCCTGGGTCAACATCCTGAAAGATTGACCGAAAACATTTGTGACATGGTCCCGTGTTTCGAACACGGTCAACGGTCGACCATCATTTTTGTCCCCATTCCAGGCTAACTCAGTAAAGATACCACTTCTCCTCCATGGTTAACGACTGTCCTTTATTGTCACACCATCCCCACAGTGCTCCGAACCTTGGGTATCGTAATTCACGCTTCCCGTTTCCGTCTGTTCGGACAAATTTCAGTGCCCCTAGTGTTGCACCGTTAGTTCATGAGTACACGCTGAAGAAATGGTAATTCGGCTATTTTGAGAAGTTCCTTCTCCGGACAAGCCTCTCCCATCTTTCAGAAATCCCGACTGGTAATCCAAATCCCGGATGCCCGGAGCATGGTCTCCACTCCTATGTTAGGTGGGATGGGAAGGCCAATATCACCTATTTCTCACATCGGGCTTGACCCACGTGAGCTTGGGGAATTAGCGCCGAACGTCCTGTAAACATTGTAGTGATGTAACAAACCGATTTAAACAGTGGAAATCGTGCATGCTATGAAATTCAAAACAAAGGAGGAAATTGAAGCCCGAAAGTACCAATAAAAGGTTTTTAGTTTGTTACAGTACCCGGGGGTCGAATCCCCCCATGGACGGGTTGACCCCATCAAAAGAGCGTTGCAGCTCCGCCACCCTTCGGCATGTGGCATCCAAGACTTGCTGCCACTGACTCAGCTCCTGCTCCTCCTCAACAGCGGCGGGGTGCAGTTCGTCAGCCTTGGATCTGGCACTCTCTACCCCTGCCTGAATGGCAACCATCTTTCCAGAAGCCTACCTCATATTCTCCTCTGCCTCTGCCAGCTGGGCCCTCAACCGTGAGATCAGTTATATTGTGCACTAAGAGAGGCTGAGTGCTCATCTGCCCGGGTCTACAGCAGTTGGTCCTCGCTCTCAGCCTCTTGGAGCTTCTTGATGTTTGTCGCCTTCCTCTGCTGAAAGCCCACGCTGAGCCCACGATCATGCTCCCAGATCTTCTCGTCCATAAGATCTCGGGCTAACGTGTGAGGATGTTGGGCATCCACTCCCCCAGTGCATAGTTCGCGTAGCCGCGAGTGAAGTCTATCCATTTCGTCCAGCCATAGCACTTGGGGGTGTCCTTGATGAAGCACATGATTAGCTTCCATGACTGGTAGTGGACTATGCTGCTGTCTTCCTCATCGGAGGCTGTTTCATCCTAGTCTGCGCGATTGGCAGGCTCATACCCAGGATACGCCCGCAGGAAGTCCTCTGTAGGATCTGCATCTAGCATTGAATCCGGCGAGACATCTGGCTCCAAAGCAGGCATGACTGGAGTGGGACCATCCGGTCGATCCTCTTCATCGGATTCCACCTCAATGACCTCAGGCACGACCCTGCTGGTGGCCCCTCCAGCGATGATGTGTGTTGTAGCTTGGGGAGATGGGGGGACTATCTCCACCATCACTGTCATGCCCCTAGGAGGGACGCCACCAGACATCCCGACTAGCCTTGCCGCATCAGCCCACGCCAGTCAGAGAACTGTATGACAGAGAGGGACATAAATGTTAGTTGGCATAGGCTACATATGACGACAAGGAAACCGGTAGAGGAAACTTACAGAGGAAGACCTCCTGGTGCTGCTCTTGAGCCGATACTGACAGGACCCCGAGGCGAGGCCCTCCGTATACTATTGGAAGGTCTGGAGATTCCAGAGGAGCCACCTCGGGTGCTCTGGTCCCACCAGACGTGGAACTGTATGCAGCCATAGGCGTGGGTTCTGAAGGCCCTGCATCATCACCCGCCGAGGGGCGAGAACGAGGCTTGCGAACAAGTTCCTCCTGCATGGATCAATCATCGGTGAGAAGTCCATAATGACCCAAGAACGAACCATAAGGAAAGAAGTTCGGAATGCTACCTCGAGAGCATCTGCGAAATCATTGAAATCTGAGCTTTGATCTCTGACCTCACCCTCCTCCAACGAATTCCCTCCTCCAGCCTCATCCTCCCGAGAGGAGTCCTATGATTCTTCCAGAAGGGAGAATTGCTCCCTCAAATCGGCGACTGAAAATTGTTGGGAGACTGTTCGATCCAGCAGTACCCTCACCCGGTCCGTCATTGGACGAGGGACACCACTGGAATGAACGTAGTCCTCCAGCCCGTGCATGTATTGCTCTGCCTCCACCAGGGATGCCATGAAACCAGCCCGGACTGGGTCTATGCCCGGTAACTCCATCCCGAGGCGATTCAAGTGCGCCCATATCTGAGGTGGACTGAGGATTTTCCGGTTGACATCCCAAATGTCCCAGGCCATCAGGAAGACGACATCCTCTGCCATGTCGATATGACGCAGCCACTTCCCTGTAGCCTGAGTGGATATCCTACGCAATCCCCTTGGTGGCCGCCCCTCTGGATGACCCTGCTCTTCCGGAATCACCGGATCCGCCATTGCTGCCACACCCTCGGCCAGCGCGGATCTCGCCGCCATGACAACCCCTCCACCGCGAGAGGCCCTAGTTTCCCTCTGACCACGACCTCGGGATAGAGGAGGCCCACCATCACCAACCCGAACAGTTGGCTAATTCAGCATCTCCCCTGGGTAATCAGCCTCCCAACTAATGGAATACTCCCTCACCAATCCGAAAGTGGCGGTGGATGGAGGTAATGCAATTCGATTATTCCCATCTTCCCATGTGAACATGATCCACAACTGCCTCATCACACTCGGGTGCTCCTCGTGACGCACCTCCCAGTAGACCTACAGGGTCAGCCGCTGGAGGCACCGGAACTGCCTCGCAAACCGATGCGGGGTGTACGGTTCGCAGAGCGGCTCACGATCCACTAATGCCACCAAAACTCTGCCTCGAAAGACCAGGAGGTAAGCCCGGTGAATATCTTCCGTTCCCGGCCGTCGTCAGTGAGTATACCCATCGACAATGGGTAGGGGTGGAAATTATATTCATCCGCCCTTCACACTCGGTTTAGCACCATCGGAGCGGTTAGTTTGAACAGGAAGCTCCCGACCGCATTCAGGATGGCAGGGTGGAAGATTGATCCCACCGGAGAGATAGGGTTTGGATACTCATAGATCCCCCTGATGTGCACCGCAATCCACCCATACATGAGGTGGAAGGGCCTGCATATCCTTGGTGGATTTTTTCCCTTTCTAATGGGCCACAACATTCTGTATAGCTTGGAGAGCATTGGGATCCGTAGATTGACCCGCTGCCCCATGGCCAGCATGGACGCCATGATAAACGAGCTGGGTCGTACCCCCCATGCTGGTATCCCTCACCGGTAGGATCCAACCGCAGATGAGAGCCGCAATGAAAGACACTAGCCTGACTATCGGTTGTTGTTCAGTGCTGAAACTGAAGCCCCAAGTCTTCCATTGGCTGTCTTCCAAGACCCGCCAATACAAGTGCTCCTTACCCTGTTGGGCTGCCCTCGGACAAGTTCGAGGCCTCGGAGAGAACTCTTGATTCTCTGGGAAATTCAGGAAGCACTTGAACCACTTCTTAAAGTGGACATCCCTTACTGCCTCCATGTCCTCTCTAGGGACGAGTGCCATCAGTACTGATGCAGGTCGCAGAATTTGCTCTGTATCCTCCCACGCGCTCATGACGGGGAGGAACTCATCATACATGGCCCCCAAGATCGGAACCACCGAAATCTGGTGAACATCCCATAGGCTGATGCCCACCTCCCCGTGGTGCCGGTGAAAGGTATTGGTCCTAGACGATCATCTGCGCATCAATTCTAGCATCAGTTGTTTCGGTTGTTAAATGTGGAATTGGAAGGACCATGCTGCCTCATATAAACCGACTCTCCTCACCTTGGCCCCAAACTCCTCGCATGAGGCACCTACCCAGTAGGCCCAGGCCCAGTCATCAGTAAAGTTTCCACCCTGGTGCATGTCCCACTCATCGGACCACCCTTTCTTCGAATCCTGCAAATCCGCCTTTAGCATGGTACGATAGAGAGGAGGGGATGTCTCCGGTTGTAGTGGATTCCCGTCAATATTGTTCACATGGTTGTAGAGACAGTCGACGGTGATGGGTGTGAAGTCCACCCGCGCATGACCATCAGCCGCCCTGAACCATTGGTGCTGACATGGCATGCTCCTAAACCAGAAAGCTGGTTCGTCCCTACTCGCCTCAGGGATGAAGATGTCATCCCTCAACCCGAAGTCGTACAATGGCAGCTTCTTGCACTGCAGATAATTCTTCTGACCCTCCGATAGCAGCTTTGTCAAAGAAATGTGGTCCGAGTGACTTCAGACCATCTCTCGATGGCCCAGATAGATGGCCATCTCATCCCGACGGGCGGCATCTGCAAGAACCCCCAATACAGCTTCTTGATAGGCCATTTCGGTTCCGGCACTCATAAAATAATTTTTTCAGAATGGATCACGAAGCTGGGTCGTGAAGCCAGATCGTGAAGGTCGGTTGCGAGACCAAGCCGCAGAGTCTGACCTAGGCCAACAAACATGAGTTCGCTTGGCACAATCACAGAATCAGAGACCCGCGGTTCGCCACGAAGCTCAATTCGCGGTGAGCAGGCGCGGAGTATGCGGAGATTCACGAAATCGAGAGCACAAAAGACAAGAAGATCACGTGAAGACAAAAGAGGTCGACCCCCTATTTATAGGCGGTGACCCCAAAGCATCGTGGCACGCCTCACCTGCGCGGAGCATCGCGGTTCGTCCGGATCCGTGGCCCTGGTCAGCACCACAGTCCCCCTTTGTGAAGTCTCATCGCGAACCGCCGACAATTTAGGCGATTTTCCCTCAGACATCGACCCTTCAGCCCTCCATAGCTCCAAGTCTGAGGGGGGTCATTTGTTGGTGCCAAAATAGTGCACGAAAGGAAGAGACGAAAAAGAAGTCCCGCACATTGCCTCGCGAAGCACCGACGCGAAGCACCCTGAGAATCGCGGTCCCGCGAAGCTCCGGAGGTGGTCCATCTCCGCGAATGGCCTGACGTTCGCGAGCCCTCCGCGAAGCAACCGAGGTGGTACCTCTCTGCGAATGTCCTGACGTTCGCGAGCCCGCCGCGATGCAACCGAGGCGGTACCTCTCCACGAATGGCCTGGCGTTCGCGAGCGCACCGCGAAGCACCGGAGGTGGCACAGGAGTTCTGCTTCATGGCGCCCCATTCCTATAAATACTAGGTTCCCCCTGAGCCCAGGGGACGGACAATCCAACCTTTCGGCTTCTCCTCTCCCAAATCGCGAAGCACCCTTTGCCCCGGGAATCATGAGCTCTCCTAGGTACTTCTACTTCACGTGACGCCTTCGCATTGTCTCATTTTGAGCCCCTTTTCTGAGAGGGATGCCCTTCGCGAAGCCCAAGGGCATTCGCGAAGGAGGGGGATTCCCAAGGGAACCCGGGAAGCCGCAGAGCATTTATGCTTCACAAAACACCCATCTTGTACTAGAGATTCCTATGCTAAATCGGGATTTCTACAAATCGTGAAGCACACTGATTCGCAGCACCCTGCATCGTGAGGAACCTCCTCTTCGCGAGGCAGTGCTCTGGGAATACTATTCCACTTTGCAAAGCACCCTCCACTCACACCTTTTCCCCATGCTATGGACAAGGCACTCCGCTTCGCGAAGCACACTCCTTTGCTTTAAAATTCCACTTCCCGTGCGACCCTCCAGGTATGCATGATGTGATTTCAAAGTCCCACAGACAATACCACTCGTAGAATTGCTTCGCCTAATGCTTCTTCGCATAGGCACGCTAACGGCTATTGCTTCTCTACATAGCCATGCTAACATGGACCTCTTGATGGTTCTCTCTACGACCCCCCTTGACTACGGCGTTACTGGTACCTTCCCTCCCCCAAGGAGCAAAGGGTACCAGTTATGTAAGTCCTAGGGGTGTGGAGTGAACCTACCCCATCCGAGATGCAGGACGTTAAACTGCCAAGCACCACATCCTCAACACATGACGTTAAACTGTGACCCGACCTCGTGCCTCGCATGAAGGGTCCCCCTAGCTCGGACATTTTTTACGCCACTCATCTCCACGGGAGTGGAATCACTCCCCCCACAAGGGATGATATCCTCCTTATCGGAGCAACATATGTCCACAGGAGAAGGGCGACCCTAGTTCCCCAACAGATAGCTGCACCCCTGCATCTCCATACTTCCCCACTACCAAGGCCAGGGGAGGGCATGGTAGGGAACGAGGCACCTCCCATCATTTGTCCCAAATCCCTCTTTCGCTGCGCACTGCTTCACTTCGGGCCTCGATCCTGGAGGAAGTCCCAACACCAATGGGCCGCCTAATGCGTAAGCCCCTCTTCACTTCTCACGGACGCACCCTTTGCGACATGATCGTCATGTCCTTGCTGCCTCTTGTTTCTCACACCGAGCATGACTCACGTGGGCTTAGAGTAAGCATCGGCAATGGAAATACCCTCATCCAGCATGACGTTAAACTGTATACCCTCGTCCAGCATGACGTTAAACTGTACACCCTCATCCATCATGACGTTAAACTGTATCCCCCCCATCCAGCATGACATTAAACTACACACCCATTTGAACTACGAGGTCTTGGATCCATGTTAAGGCATGGTACGTAGGAATCCTCCTTGAGGTTCAAGCCCATCTCCTATTGGACCAAGGTCCCTCCTTCCTGACGTCGGTTTGCCGACAACCACCCTCCGAACTATGAGGACTTTGATCCATGTCGAGGCATGGTACGTAGGAATCCTTCACGAGGTTCAAGCCCACCACTAGTGGACCCCTGGGTCTAATTTCACATCGATTCACCGATGAAACCCTTTGAACTACGAGGTCTTTGATCCATGTCAAGGCATGGTACATAGGAAGCCTCCCTGAGGTTCAAGTCCATCTCTCATTGGACCAAGGTCCACCTTCATGTCGGTTCGATGACAACTTCCATCATTTGAACAATGAGGTCTTTGATCCATGTCAAGGCATGGTACGTAGGAAGCCTTCCTGAGGTTCAAGCCCACCCATAATTCACTCACGTTGAGTTCATCCTCATACCACATGATGTTAAACTGCATTCCAGTCCGACAGCAAGCCATTGTGACCAACCCGAACTACGAGGACTTTGATCCATGTCAAGGCATGGTACGTAGGAAGCCTCAAGAGGTTCGAGCCCCTCTCCCATCGGACCAAGGTCACTTATTCACGTCGGTTCGCCAACACCCACCACAAGTGGACCCTCGGGTTCACCTTCACATCGGTTCGCCAACGAAACACCCTTTGAACTGTGTGGTCTTTGATCCATGTCAAGGTATGGTACATAGGAAGCCTCACGAGGTTCAAGACCCTCTCCCATCGGACCAAGGTCCCTTATTCACATCGGTTCGCCGACACCCACCACAAGTGGACCCCCGGGTTCACCTTCACGTCGGTTCGCCGACGAAACACCCTTTGAACTATGTGGTATTTGATCTATGTTAAGGCATGGTACGTAGGAAGCCTCCACGAGGTCCAAGACCACCATCGCTAGGACCCCCCTGGTCCTCCTCATTCACGTCGTCCTTCTGATGTCCAACTTGAACTACGTGGTCTTTGATCCATGTCAAGGTGTGGTATGTAGGAAGCCTCCCAAAGGTTCAAGACCACCACCTGTTGGTCATCCCGACCTTATTCACGTCAGGTCACCAGCACCTGGGCAGCCTAGTGCGTAATCCCCACACCATCTGGACCAAGGTCCACATTCATGCCGGTTCACTGATGATGCCCATCGGGCCATGGTCCACCTTCACGTCGGCTCGACGGCACCATCCGTAACTACATAGACTTTGATTCCCTGCCACGGGGATACGTAGGAGGTCTCTTCGAGGCTCAAGCCAAACTTCACTGTCACTCCTGTGATGGTCCCATTTCATTCCCTTTCCATTTTGTTCAACTCTCCATCACCCATCCTGATTCTCACCTGGACTGCCATGTCCCGACAAGATCATACCATTCCTCTCCTCTTCGCAGCTGCCCATGGGCTGGTTTCGGTATAGACACCCCTTCAAGGGAAATCCCTCAATCCGATCCATTCCAGCTAATGCTCTGATCAGGCTGATCTGTCACCCACTAGACGTTAAACCTGCGGTATACCCTGTGCTAAACACAGGAAGCTGAGGAAAACCTCAGATATATGTATATGACATATAAGTCCCCGTGCTCGATGTGGGACGCCTCGACCTTACACGACCTCGAGAAGTCCCATGAAAAGGGACAAAAGACAGACACGCCAGTTCCCTAGCATCCAGACATGCTACTGATGCCTCGACGTGACTACTCCCCCGACTGTAGGTTGTTGCCCTGACCGGACCCTTTGTAATGTCCTGACAGAAGCAATGTAATTAACTGGAATCCATGAAAATATGGCACTGGGAAGAGTTTCACGAACAACGTATTAAATTAATGAGGGAGACCTGGAATAGGTGACGAGTTTTGAGGAGGAATCCACGGAAGGAAGAACCAACATCCCATCATCCCGTTTCGATCAAGGAGTAGATGTCCCTGAATAAGGAGCGAATGCCACCCGCCTTTTGAAAGCGGGAATGCGGGGCAATAATGCAGCACGTCCTACTCCACAGATGGGCAGATGTGCACGCCCCGACGAAAGCATCAGAAACAACTGTGTAAAAAATTGATGAATTCAAATTCATAAGGGAAAAGTACTTCCAATTGGTCTTAGAGGGCTGTTGAATTCTTCATTATATGAAATTTTAACAGAAATATCATATTTCATCTAATATATTTTCTCATAGACCTAAGATTAGGATTCATTGAGTATTATACAAAAAAATGTTGTTTTAATTTTATATAAAGTGGAGAAAATATTCCCACAAGGATTATTTAACTAAATGAAAGATTTAATATTTCATTTTATGTGTATATCGAATTGTCAAGAGATAGTAAAAATTTGATGGATATACCTATTTGAGAGATATACACAAAAATTGATGAATAAAGTGGGAAAAAAGCATCTATTGAAGGGTCAATTATAGAAGAATACTTGTAGGGTGAAATTTCAAATTTCCGATCTTATTATTTTCAATCAGAATATCCTTAAAAATGAATGGGTCACAATGAAACAAATTTTGATGATGACACAAACCATAGTTTGTATGTTTTTAATCATTTTGAGCTAGTTTTTGATGGTTATCATGGACAATATCTTTCATATGAAGAACTTAACAAAGATCATATATATGTTCTTCTGAAAGGTAAATAAATGAAAATATTTGTTTAGTAACTACTACTTATTTTAAATCTTTTATAACAGATACATTTATTTACATTATTTTTTATATACTATATGATGACCATGTAAAAAACAATTTATACAAATTACATCTTCTAGTCTTGAAGAATGTCATCAACAAAACATTTAATATTGGTTTCAAAGACTGTTAAGATAAGTTTATGTAGATCAAACATTATATCAATGTTGAATTAATATCTATTGGTAATAATTTTTATTATTTTCATGAAAAAATAATAATGTAAAATTTATAGTCAATTATGTATACTAAAAAATACTCCATTGAAATTGGTAAAATCTTATAATTGGTATGTGGTTAGTGGATTTTGATTCTATACATGCATATATGGTGAATCAATTAAATCAATGAATAATGGTATTTTTTTGAAAGGATATCATCACAAAGAAATTGAAGATGAATTTTATGGTATGTTGGATGAAATAATTGAATTGTGTTATTTGGGACTAAGTTATGTAACAATATTTAAATTCCAATATATCAATATTGATTGAGGGTTGTGAGTTCATCCACAACATATACTTGTTAAATTAAATATAATTTTTTTCTTTCGTAAAATAAAAAATATAAGTTGGCACATAAAGAATGTAATTTTTTTATAGAAATTACTGTGATATTTTGAGATATTTGAATGACTGGTTGATTGTAATAAAAATAAAATCTCATGAAAAAATATTTATTGAAAATGAAAATAGTTTTGAAAAAGTAATTTTTTTTTTCAAGAAATATACCAAAATATATATCCTACCAAACTAGATATAAATATCGATGATAAAACCCCCCTGTTAAGGGCCAATGATATTTACCATATTGGTGATGTAATATGGTATAATGAAAATAAACTCAAATGGATGTTGACGATGCTGAAGATGAGGATGGATAAATTTCCCTTGATAAAGATGAGAAAGAAGATGAAAATTGATGTATTATATTTAGGCATTTAGTATTCTTTTATATTTTATATTTTTATTAACAATTACATACCAGTAATATTGTTTCATTCATATGGCTAGACATGATGATATATTATGTTCCTTCACTGATTTCAGTAAATATTAGTTTTTCTTTATATTATGATATTTATATATTGGTTATTACTAAATTATCAAATTTATTGGTTTTTTATATTTGAAAAATGTTATAAATATTACATACATGCAAAATTATTATATTTTTTGTATTTATTAGTTTTTTATATTTGATGTTGGTATTAACAGTTTCATATATTTATGATTATTTGTTTTATATTTTTCAAAATTCTCCTTATGATCTTTTTTGATTTCCTGTTGATGCTAGACTTTTTGCTGAGGATCCTACATCATTTGATCTACAGGATGATGTTCTTATTCTTAGGGTCCACACTCTTTCTCAATTTATGATTCTATGCATACTACTAGAGAGATTTCCATATTATGATTTTGTTTGTTATTTACAGAGGTATGTCAAATTTTTTATGATATTTATTTTATATTATGTTTTTTATTAATTTTGGTAATAATATTTTGATAATTTATTTTTATTTTAATAATTTTCACATTTTTTTGTTGGGAAGGATGGTTAAATTCTAATAAATTATTTTTCCCGAGCCATCATTGTCACATGGTCGGGTTCTCATAGTTGTTCTCCAGAATATGTTTGACCACTGGATTGTACATTATTAAAAAAGTACATTTAAATTTATTTAATTATTAATATATTGTTTTTAGTTATGTTGAAATGTTTTTGGTCTTTGATTGCTGATAGCCCGAATAGTTCATATCTAGGAGGCATGTGGGATATGTATATGTTATGACCACCTCCCCATAATGTGTACCCCTCTCGGGCCAACAATTGTAGAAGAGCAATAGGGACCCCCCGAGTCCCACCTCTAGTTGGACCCCGGATGGAAACTAGCACAGAGGGTATAAGAAACATGCAGATAGGAGGAATTACCCTATAAGAGGAAAAAAATGAGAAATAGGGAGATAATATAGAAACCAAAAAACTCATACTCAAACTACAATATAAAAGAATCCAAAGTAAAAAAATGTATTCTCATTTAATAAATACTATAACTAAAAGGAAAACTGAAAGTACCAAAAGAAAAGTAAATAAGACAATGACAACAATTCCCAAACAACTCATAAAACCCACAAGCTTGTTGTAACCAACCAGATCTACAACCTGCTCCAACATTCCTAAAAAAAATAGCTGTATAAACGTAGGGTGAGTATAACTATATAATCAGTTGGATCCTCCCAAGAGCCTCTCGTAAAAAACCAATGAATGAATGGTAAAGCACAATGAACAAAAAGTGGAACTAACACTTCACCTAAATAAGTATACTATGTTACAAACCTCACCATGACCACCCTCACCACATATCACATTCATGAGCGTAAAATATAATAACAAATATCAATGGTACCCCACTTCTACTTCTCCACCGGTTTGCTACTCTACCATAATTTCACACGTCCTAAGCATCTCTCTCCGAAAAGCTCAGCCCATAGACACCTGGGTGAAGCCTTAAAATATACACCTCGTAAAATTGTCCACCACACCCACATAACTAAAAGAAACCAGGTGGTTTCTGAGATCCACCACAACTATCTAAATGTGTATCATACATCAGGTATTATACCTTAATCCATCGTAGCCCATATACTGAGTAGGTATCCTCAAACC
Source organism: Viscum album (assembly GCA_963277665.1). Lineage (NCBI taxonomy): Eukaryota > Viridiplantae > Streptophyta > Magnoliopsida > Santalales > Viscaceae > Viscum > Viscum album. The sequence goes on along the minus strand of OY728142.1, from coordinate 266,606,161 downwards.
ATCAGAGCCTATACATGTTTTACCTATAGTAGTTCTTAGAAAACTATATCCCAAATATATATGTTTCAAACCACAAAAATCCATTACCACCCTCTACACACGTATAGTGGGAAAAGTAAACATCATGAATACTACAAAAACTACCAAATATGAGAAGTGAATACGACCAGAGGGGGTAGTTGGTAATCCATCACCCCATCAGGATGTTGGGGGAAAACACCACCAAAGGCTAAAAATCCCTGAGGTGCCAATTTTCCTAAACTACTGGGTGGAGTATCATTTTGACCAACAAAATTACAGGATATAATATATCTCAAAACCACATTATGGAAATAACTTAGTCTTAGATTCAATTGCAGCTAACATCTCATGGAATCCGGAATACCACTCCTAAGAAAAAGTATCCTATAAGCACACAACCATTTAAAGAGAAATATTAAATTACTTTATACATTTTAATCAGTTTCACTATATGTTAATTTATTCTTTATCCATTAATTTATCACTATCATTTCCATATTTCATTTAATTAGTGTAAAAAAAACCATGACCTCCAGACATAAATAAACCGAGTCAATGGATTCTCAGAATTATAACCTCAACATTTTATCCCAGCAATCTCCAACCCAATGGATTAAAAATTTATTCATTCCTTTAAAAATTATCACCACTTTACATATTTATAAGTATTCTAGAAAAAACATTCCATGATACCAAATAGAAGGGGATCAACAAGGTGAGTAGATGAAATACCTATCGAGTCTTTTATCCCTATAGAAGGAGTGTAGACCCATCCATCCATGAGAACCTAAATATGGAAAGAACAAGGCATACCCCATGCATCTTTGCCTCCATTTAAAGGAGAGTATGAAAAACCAGCTACCTCAAGCGGTGCAGAAAGTAAATAGGATAAACAACCAAAAAATTGAACAATCAACCAACCTTTTTATTAATGAGTAGTCCCATCTTCAACATGTTCCATCATCTTTGGTGTCCTCCCCGACACCACATGTATAAACAAATGCATCTCTTTAATATAAGAATCAACTCCTACCACATCAATTGGGCCTACCTAACCTATATACCACAAAAACCCTCCATGATCATCCATCCCAGGATCACATCACATTCGAAACTCCCTACCCCACATACCACAAGTTTCCTATCCATAGAACACCACAAGTAGCAGGAAAAAATATAGCAACATCATCATGACCTCAAATCAAGGTATTGAACCTTCACACCTAATGAGATATCATGACCCAATGCATAAGTCACTTTTCATTTATAATGTAGAAGGTAACTCATTCCCTAAAAATTAATTATCTTTATCACACAACCATTTATTATTCCATCCTAAATTAACCGATTCATTATTCACAAGTCCCAACGATTGGAAACCCAATCAACAAGCTATCACAATCTATAAAAAATTAATTAAACAATTAATTTAAAATGACTTTATTTATTTTTTCAATAAGGATCAACATGATTTAGGTTAATTATAAAATCCATTTGAACATGCATATCTGGATCAATTTTATTCAAATTAAATTATAACACCAACATCAAGATTTATTAAACATACCTATTTAACCAATTAGACAAGTAATTATCAACTAATTCCAGATTTATATTCTTTACTAATTTACATCAAGGGAAAATTTATAAACTAATAAATGAATAGATATCACACTATCTAGAAGGTCAAGAGGCAAACCATTTTCATGTCACAAAGAAACAACATCGCTAGCCGATAAATACCAATTATTTAATCAAGTACAAGTATTTAATTTCGTAAATTTACTTTCTATACAAGGGGATATATAATTATAACTCTAAAATAGAACATAAATAAATAGAGAAACATTAAATCCTCCACTTCAAAATTCCATTGAAATTCTTCACACCAGAACAGATCAATGAAATATATTCTGATCACCTCTCCCGCATCAACTGCATCCACCTGAGGACACCTCGGTACTAACACACCACCAAACACCAAGATAACTATGTTATAAACATGGAGATCAAGAGCCATCAGGTGGAAAATATAAATTGGAGGAAATAGATCAAATAGACCACACGAATGGAGGAAGATCATACATTATATCCAAAATGAATCTCTACGGATCGAAGGGGGAGATAGGGATTCTTCCTTGATGATGTAATCCCCAAATTAAGGAATTGAGGGTCAAAAGATATCCTGGGGTTGAGGGAGAGTTGTTGAATCAATATGTTCAAAAAAATGAGCCATTGTAAAAAATAGAAAACATATAGTGTTGGGTTATTCCACAACAAAAAATACCCTTTCACATCGTGTAACCCCCGAGTTTAGGGTTTCTCTGAAAAACATGATTCCTCCTTGATTTTTTTTTCAAACCCCAAAATATTACATGGTGGGAATCCCTCTTTCACCTTGTGAAATATTTCTACTATATGGTGTGGAACCCACATTCACACTATGAAATCTTTCGGCTTCAAGCTCTCAGCACTGAAACTCCTCCATACATTCATCTATAAATTTACATGTCCATTAGTCCTTGATAACACACAAAGCTTTGATCCACACAGATTTTTTCCATTACATAAAATACCTCTCAAAACATTTTCATCCTCGAGAATCCCAAAAAATCATAGAGGAATAGAAAGGGGTCATCTAAATATCCAACATGTGAGCTACCTCTCGAATATTTTTCCACCACAAGGGCTCACCACCTCACTAGAGTAACAAGAGAAAAACCAAACAACAACCACAAATAGATCCTAAGAACTCTCCCAGCATAGATACCTCTCAAAAGAGAGAAATCCAAAACAAGCTACAAGATAAATCCATCTAATAAACAGAAAGGGTCTACAACCACTAAACAAACAACATTACAAGAGAATAGATAATCATTAATCTACTAAGGATATTGAGCATGTATATATGACTCACATTCTCAAAAACTCTCCTCTATGTTAATGTTCTAACACATGAGACGAACCAAAGAGATAGTACGGAAAAGAAAACCTTCTCCTAGTAGTTACAGATATCTACCAGGAACTCCGTGGAGGTCACATAATTATCAACATCAATCCCACACCAATTAATGACATGAGAGTCATCATGATGATAACGACAAAGCTGTGACATGGGAAAAACATTGTGTATATAGATCATCTATGGGGGAAATTCCACCCAATACACCATGGATCCAATATGATACAACACTTCGATAGGCTGAACAAACTGTGGAGAAAACATACACCCAAGAACAAACATTTGTTTCCCTCGATGGGGAGTAACCTTCAGAAACACATGATCCCCAATACCAAACTCCAGAGGTCTACTCATATGGTCGACATAGTATTTATGAAAATCCTTCACTACCATCATCCTCTCACAAATCACTTGAACCATATCTAATTTATTTTCTACCAGTTATGGCCTGAGAATTGCTGACTCACTAACCCCAGTACAACCTAATAGATAATGGAATGGTCATACATAAAAGGCTTTAAACGACACCATGAAAATGGTGGAGTGAAAGTTATTTTTGAAAGATAACTCTTCCAAGGGAAGGTTCCTCATCAAGGTATCGCCAAAATCTAGGACCCAAGTGTGCAACATGTCGTCAAGAGTCTGTATGGTCCACTCTATCTGACCATCTATATGTGGATGAAAAGTAGTGCTAAGGAATATCTGAGAACCAAAATCATACTGGAGACAACTCCACACCCTAGAGGTAAAATGATGATATATATCAGAAATGATTTCCCTAAGGACTCCATGGAGTCTCACCACCTCCTCCAGATTCTACCACGACAAGACCTCCAATGAGATCCACTCTTTGATCACTATAAAGTGGGATGACATAATCAAACAATACACTACCACCAATATAAAATCATGTCCTCCCTAATCTCAAGGTAAACCAGTAACAAAGGCCTTTGAGATGTCATCTGAATTCTACTAAGGAACATCTAACGGCTGGAGAAAACCACTGGGAACATGGTGTTGACCTTTAACTTCTAACACACCAAATCTAATTACAAAAATGTTTCAACTATGCTCTTCAACCAAGGCCACAAAAACTAACCTCTCATGGCTCAGAACATATTCATCATGCTAGGATGTACCACTAAGGGAGAATTATGAAAATATCTTTGAACCACCACACACATCCCCAAAAAAATGAATAGAATTCCCTGAAACAACCCTCGTTGTTTTTCATCTTCAAACCAACCACCATTGGCCTCAGAAAAACAACTCATTATTTCCAAAACCCCACCTCAAGATCCCCCAACTTGGACTCCTCCACCTGCTGCACCAGAGATAATTGAACTATCATTTGAAAAAGAAAACCTCTACCACAAAATCTCCTATATCTAGATGTAATGATGAAATATTTTCCATTATACTCCATGAATCACCTAATTTGTGCACTACATCACTGGGTGACTTCTTTATCATTCCATCAACCACAAAATTTTCCTTTCTAGGTGTATATGAAATATTGATGTCATAATACTATAATAACTCCCACCACCGATGATTGAAAAAGGTTAAGTCATGATGGGAGAAAACAGACTTCAAGATTTAGGATCAGTGAACACCAAAAACCACACTCTAATGAGGTAATGTTTCCAAAACATCACGGAAAACACCAATAATACCAACTTGAGATCGTGGGTGGTATAGTTATACTCACTAGGAAACAATTTTTGTGACTCATAAGAAACAACTGATCTCTTCTACATCAAAACACAACCCAACCCAAGATGTGAACCATCATAGAAACCCAAAAACATGCGGAAAAAGAACTAGAGAATTGACCAACATCTCCTTCAGATTATGAAAAAGTGCCTGACACTAATCAGTCCACAAGAAAGCTAGATCCTTTCTGGTTAACATTGTCAAAGGAGTCACAAACCCTGAAAAATCATATAAAAAATCCTATAATAGAATGAAATACCAAGAAATAATCACACCTCTTCCACTATCTTGGGGGATTCCTAAGCCAAAAATGCTTATACCTTGGATGGATTTATAAATACTCCCTCCTGGGACACAACATGCCCCAGGAAATGGACTTCTCGAACCAAAAAGTCTCACATCAACAACTTCCCAAACAACTTCTCATGGTAGGGAACTCCTAAAATGACACACATATTCTCTATATTCTATTCCTTAGAAGATGAGTACACAATTATATAATTTATGAAAACACCACAAAACTATCTTTGAACTCATGGAAAAAATCATTAATTGACCCCATAAAAATAGATGGAGCATTCGTCACACTGAAAAACATCACAATAAAATCATAATGTTCATGATAACAATGGAAATCAGTATTCAAAATATCCTCATCCTTCAAAAACCTATGATAATATCCGGGGTGTAAATTGATATTTGAGAACTAACTTTCACCCTTAAGTTGAACAAATAAATCATCAATACACATAAGTGGATTGAGGTTCTTTACTGTTGCTTAGTTCAAGCGATGATAATTGATAAAAAAACCAAAATTTCCATAAGCCATTTTCATGAACAAAACTGGTGCACCCCATGGTGAAATAATCGGTAAAACAAAACCACACCACAAAAAACCATTATGATGTATATGCATCTCTCATTACTCATATTTTACATCCTATATGGAGAAATCAAGAGAGGATACACACCTGGCTGTAGTTCGATCTCAACCTCGATATTTCTTTAATGGGGTAATACTAAACTCTCCTTTGGAAAGACATTGGGGTATACTTATATAGCCTTAGGGAACCCAAACTACTGAAGCTATGATGAACTCAACATTATCTCATCCATCAACGATCACAAGGTTGAAACATTACTCTAACCCATCTGAGGGTCTTTCTCACCAAAAAACATTACTAGATCTCCATCCACATCAAAGAACATGACCCGCCTCTTGAAGAAATCAATGTTATCCTACAACAAATACAACCAATCCATTACACAGATGAAATTATATGGTTGTATCCTTAAAAATACGAAATCTCACTGAGAGTGGGGATTCCCCAACACTAGCTCGCAGTGTCTACATACTTCAATCAAGTCAGCTCAAACTCCAACTAGTGTAGTCTATGCCAAGGGCCCTAGTATCCTCTCTACCTCAATTTCCAAAGCATGGAAAAGTTATAGTGATATGAAATATCACTACACTTTTAAATGAAGCAAGGCATGCACCCAAGTAGAAAAAAAGAAAATGGTACCTCAAACAATGTATGGATCTCTTGGTGCTGGCAGTGATAAACCATGATGTTGCCCATGACCTGTTCTATGACATCTTTGACCATGATGAAAATCGAATCCATGGTTGCTCTCTACTCTATGGGGATGGGGAGCATCCCTGGGATTCCTTCTTCTTACCCCATTTTCTCTCTACTGATCCAAAACTAGGGTAACCTACTGCTGCTACCTCAGCTGGAACTACCTCAATTGAAGAACCTAGTGTGGAACACCTGGAGAATGCTAAATGCTCAGAAAGTTCGACCAATCTCACTTATTATGACCTCATCTTCCCTAAGAAAAACATGTGTATGATCCCTTATCATAGTCTTGAGATCCGTTTCCCCATAGAAACGAGATGATGAAGGCTAGACCTACCAATGACAGACCAAAATATCTTCTGCCCTAAAAACCGAGAACCACAGAACATAGATCTTCTTCAAGTGGAATCTTGACAACTCTCCTCTTGCATTGATATGGTTCTTGATAATATCCTCACGAATAAATCTATTCTTTTCAGCACCTCAAGATACATCTTTATAATAAATGGTGTGGATTTGAACTAAATATCTGGAAACAAAATGTAGAGCCCCAAAGCTTGACATACATGGACATTACATTACTTTTGCGGAATACTTAATACATATAAAAAAACACACAAGGACCGTAATCGTTTAGTGTCTTTGGAAACTCGGAACGTAATCTTCTAATAGTGGTGAAAGATATTCAACAACTCCTATAACGATCTTCCCCTTTTTTTCCTTACCTAAAACCTTTCTTTATTTCATGGGTAAAATAAAACAAAAAACGGGTGAGCTCAAATGCTTAGTAAGGGAAAGAATAGAGAACATAAAACAATCCATAAACATGTGAAAGAAAAAACTTGAACATGAAATTTAAAAATCAAAATCTTGAGCAAATACATAAATCGTGGAAGTATGTAAAGCATATATCATAATGGAACATCAACCATGATAAAATATGCTGGGAATAAAACATGTAATTGTGGTAACCACTCAACACATGTTATGATTTCCATAGTTGCCAATACATTACTGCCAATACCATCTTAGTGGAGAAAGTTCCTTTCTAAATCGGGTTCACTCCTCGTTTCAGTCCTATAACACTGAACCAGATTAACTTACCCATCCAGCCATGTCTATCTCATGAGATATAAATATTTACCCAATGAATTGGAGGGAGATATAGGTCCCACCCATCTCATAATGAAATCATTCTTACTTGTGCCATAAAATAAACATACATCATTCATAATAACCCAATAAATAAAATGGGTTTTGTAAGCATCATCCCATCATCACATAATACATATAAAATTAATGGATATCATTTCATAATAAGAAAAGTGAAACCATGTAAATCCTAGAGACATGATACTTGAAACATACACATATGAAATAATGTCATCATAGATGAAAAATGGTTTTGATAATAACACTTGAAATGAATTCTTGAGGAAAATATCCTTTCTTCTTCAAAATAAATTTCTTTTCACAAAACGTCATGCAATTTTAAAATAATTTTTTTTGTTTAAAATAGTCATGAAATATTTTGGTGGAATCTTCATGAAAATAATGCTTTATAAAACCATAAAAAAAATCCTTTCATGTTGTATAAGTTAAAAAAATATTCTCCTCATACTTTTGTCCGAAAATTCAAAAAGTACCTTGTAACGTAAACAAAGAAAATATTCCTTACATACCATGTAGTAAAAGACAAAATGGGTAAAAATGAAATTAAACATAAATAAAAAAACTTTTAGAAAACATGGACTTGGATGATAACAATAACCCCAGTAAATACTTACGAATAACAATCTCGGATAAGGACGAGATTGGAATAGTTCTCCCTTACCTTAGGTCTGCTATTCTTTGTATGGATCCGAAACTCCTGTATAATGATATAAATAATGTCATTGACTTATTACAGAATCATATTCATTGTTATGATATCATATATGGTTCACTTATCACTTTATATTACCCGTTCTTTTGTAAATTCCATGTTAAAGAGCGTTTTGGGTAAAATCGTTTCATATTTCTTCCGTGTTTTGAATTCTAATTATTCATATGATTAATTAGATCATGATTAATTAATTCCAAAATATAAAACATGATTTATATATAATATATATTCATAATATACTTATATATAATAGATCGATAAATTGAAAGAAATACACCGTTCATGGAGACGGTAGGCCGTACGTACGCAAGAACGTTGTTTTCGTTTCCTCATTGAATTGAATGGAATTAATTGGATGACATACATATATATATACATAAATACAGTATCATTATTATGCCATATATTTCAGGATTACTTATTATATATACTTTATAATCATTCATGAATGGTTAATCATTGAGAATGAATCTCATCGCATTGTGGAGACGATAGTCCATATGTACGCACGAGCGATGATATCATTCCCATAATTATTGAATTGAATTGGAGTGGATGATAAAATATATCAGAATCAGTATGATGTTATAATAACTATGTATAGTTATTATTTACATGATTATACCCATCCAATTAAGGTGGGGTTGGAAAAACAGATTACCCCACGGTGTGGAGACGGTATTCCGTAAATACACATGCGCGGTGATTTCGCTTTCCATAGGATGGATAGAAGGTGAAATGGGGTTGTTTCATATTTATAATAACATATCAGTATATTAGTGATACTGATGTTATTATTTTATAATGAAACAACTAATGAAGAAGAAGTTTGAGAAGAAATAATTTTGAAAGAATCGGTAGAAGAGATTACCTTTTCTTCGACGCACCTCCTTTAAACTTATTCTTAGGGCACTAGGGTTGGACTTTTGAGAAGACCAGTACCTCTATAAGGATTATAGGGAAGTGGGGAAGTTAAATGGACAATGTTTGGCCGAGCTTCAAGGCTCAAAATGGTGTGAGGAAGAGAGGGAGGAGGTTCCTTTTTATAAGGGAGGAGAGGGGCACCTTTGGAATTCTCAAAAATATTAGATTAATATAAATTCAAAACCCACATAAAAAGCTCCAAAAAAACTCAATTCGAATATTATATGATATAGTGTTGAAATATCATCAACCAATAAAATTTAGACATGTTTTGATCTTATTTTAAACCTTATCATTTTTATTTATCATTATTTAATATATTTATATTTTTTGTGGTAAAAAAATTCTAAATTTTAAATGGTTATAAATATTCACATATGTGTTTTTAATTTTCAATAATTGGATAATTTATCAAATTTAGACTATATAAATTTCAATTTATAATTTTTAAATATTTTTGTGATTTTTAAACAATTTAATAATATGTTTTTTTTATAAAATAACAATAGTGTCAATTTTGACACCATTTATTTATTTGAATTTAAATAAAATATAAACAAAGGACATATTCGAACTAAAATATTTAATAGATTCATAACATGTCAAATTTGTCTATAAAAGTCGTGGAGCACATTATATAGTTCATATAATATTTATTTTAATATTTTTAAAACCATTTATTTGGTATATCTCTTAATAAAATAACTAGTACAACATTTTTGTATAATTATTTAATATACTTATTTGTTGCTTAAAAATTAAAAATAAAATTCTTTTGATGAATATAAATATCAAAGATTTTATAATAATAATTTTACTCGAATTTATCATCTTAAAATAACAACATGTAAATTGTTATCTTTATTAAATTATTAAGGTGACAAATTTGGAATCATTTAAAATAATATATTATAAGTGTCATAATCGCCTTAATAAGGATCCAAATGGTCAAAAATTATAGGGTTTATATATACACAACTAATAAGTTTTGTGCTGATTTTATGGCCTTTTGATATGTATTACTATTTCAATAAAAACTATATTATTGATTTTTCACTAAATAAATAATTTCTGCATCATTAATGTATAAGATAATAAGGTAATTAAATAACTCTTAAAAATTACAAATAAATTACCATGATAAATAAAAAAAATTTATCTCTCAAATGAGTATTTATAACCGAATTTATATTCTGTATGAACTTATATTAAAAATACTTTAATTATTAAAGTTGAGTGAGACATATTTCACTTTCCTATAAATAAAATAAACTAAAGGCCTTAATCACCTCAAAGTGGGTTCTAATGGATTCCATTTCGACCCAAATATGATTTAGGACAAAATATAATCATCCAATTGTTTTAATACAAGTATTAGCATAATTGTATAATATTATATTTACCCTTAATTACCCAATTTACCTTTTACTATGGTAAATAAAATTTACCGTTGTTACTATTCATAAAGCCCAAAAATAAAAAGTAGTATATTAATATAATTTGGACCCCCTGATTCTAAATATGGAATCCATTTTTCCAAATTCAATACACATAAGTGGCATAAATTAAATTAAAATTAATCTCGTTGTCGAAAGAAAACATGTTTTTGTTTAAAACATTGCAAAACATTGAATTTATTTAACCTACGAATTCAATGTAAAATAAATGATAATGACATAAATTATATTAAATGGTAATAAGATATTAAATTATACTTTAAAACCATTCAATATTATAATTTAACCACATAAATTATTTCGATGAAAAAAGTTGTTTTTAATTAAAATACAGCGTGTTTTTACTATTCATTAAAATATGAAAGTTATCAGAATAATATGAAAAGTTTATCCTAGGTAAAATTTTATATCTTTATTCCAAATAATAATTTTATTTGGTAAAATTGAACTTATAAACATTTCTAAAACTAGATTTAATATGGGTGCGCCATCAAAAGGCGGCAAAACTGCGTTTTTTGAAAAATACTTATATTGCCCGAATTATTTATTTTGTTCTTATACCATTTTCTAGAAAATGTGTAAGATGAATAATAATGTTATAAAATTCAAAATTTAGTTAATAATATTCATAAGGGCTAGTTCATAACAATATTATAATAATATATCGTTGTTTAGTAAAACCTGGTATTGTGTATAACACGCGCTATCGAGGAAGGTTGCGATTGCGTGTAATGCAAGCCAAGTAAGGTTTATGTGTAGTGCAATACTCCTTTGTTTTTTCGTATTACAAAATCCAACCATATTTCATTTATACATTAAATATATATATATATATATATATACTCAATGTTGTGTAGAATAACTACTAGCAAACGAACTTGAAATTGTCTGTAACACGATCCAAGATTCGTGTTTCATATACTGTAAGCTAATACAGTGTTGCATATAGTGCAATATAATCTTGGTGTATCGTAAAATAGAAGATATGAATGAAATTTAAAATAACATATCTAATAAAATCTCAGGTTGTTACATTCTACCCACCTTAAAATGAATTTCACCCACAAAATTCGTCGGGGTTATAAATAGTTTACTATTCATAGAAACCCACATCGTAAAAAAGAATACTAAAAAATAATTTTAAAAACTAAAGTATGAAATGTAATGATTACCCAAAGTATCTCATCACTGGGTATCCATATAGGAGAACATAGGTGAAAATATGGATATGGAAGAAAAATCTAACCATCAAGTTCTGATGGAGAGTGGAAGAGAACATGGTTATGAAAAAGCCATCAATCACAAAGCCATATATTTTTTATGATCTAAGGTACCATATGATTCATCAGATATAAGAGCACTAGGAAAACATTTTTGGCTTTCAAGATAATTTCCCTAATATTGAAGAATTATTTAATTAAAATAAATTGTTACTTGATTTTGGTACAATCTCATTATTGTGAATGTCTTGAACAATTTCCACTTCAACTCTTAAAGAAATGATGTTGAATTTGTTTTCCATGAAGTGTTAGTGGATCATGCGATAGAAAGATTGGTCATTCCATCTGTCTCAAACATAAGGTTAGCAAAATTTATATACATAAGTCCATCTATGGTGATATTATTCGTATATGGTTCCAACAATGGACTTATACTTCCTCTATCAAACCGCTTAATAAAATAAAAGTATTTTCTATTAACCAGGGACTTCCTATAGGCCAGTGGTATGCGATGAAGGCCAGTTGGACTTCAATTGTGGGTTCGATCCCCACAGCCTTGTCCGACGCGATGAGATGTCACCCTTTCTGCAGGTTGTCATTTTTTTCTTCTAAAAATACATTATTTTAACTTTACATCAATAATATTGAAAAAGTTCTATCCTTAAACAATACTAACTTATGTCCAACATAATCCATTTCAATCTTTTGGATTATCCAAAATACTACTGTATAATATCATATTCTAGTGAAAATGATTACCATAGAGATCATATAACAAGCATGTTAATACCATCGTTGATCCCCATATATCATAATATATGTCTTTTTGGTCACATTACAAACATTTGAAGGCCTTAATAATGTATTCTTTTGAAAAAAATGAATACCCATTGACCCTTAGTGAAAACATGAATGCAGTTAAAACTTAACACTTTCCACATACCAAAATCCTCAAAATTCTATATACTCAAACCATGATATCAGTTTGTCTTTATATCAATCAAGAACTCATGAATACTATCAAACAACTCATTATCTCCTTATCCTTTCATTATGCACATATCATCTACCTTCCAATTTTTTTTGAATAACCTTTCATGGTTACCGGTACCATTCAACATATACTTTCAAATACTTTAGAAAAAACAATATTGTAACAATCCTTAGATTATTCTTTATTCCATAGTACCACATATTATTCTTTACAAACATACAATCATTCTACTAACTTCTTAAACCACTGACTGAACTTCATCGATTATTTCATCTCATATTTCATTTGTACTCTCTTCATCATCATCCACATAAATACTACTCATATGACCATGCTGATTCTCTTCATGAGATTTTCCCTTAGGGAATTGGTTTTCATAATGTCCATACATTAAAAATTTAAAACATCTAATCACTGTTGATGTCCTAGCAGTACCTTTATCCTTGTCCATGGTGTTAACTGAACCTTTTTCATTGCAATTACTAGCTTTGTGTCATTCTTTTCCACACCCAAAGCATCTTCCAGTTCCACTGAACCAATCTCCCCGATGCCTTTTCCCACATGATTTACATGAGGGTAATTGAACTTTATTTCCTCTATGATCATCATGAAACTCCATCTTTCTCTTATTATCTGAGTCGGGAAACTTACCAAAGTTGAGATTATTGATCATATTATGAGATTTCTGATTAGGAATAATAATGATGTTTGGACTTCTAAATCCCGTTTCATTTGGTTGCTCATGAAGAATATAATTCCATTGTCCGTCATATCCTCCATTATCGTGAATCTTCCTATTTCCAGCCATTTTCTAAAACCCAAAAAAATAGTGTGATATGAAAAAATCATGTAATGGAAAAAAACATAGTAATGGGGGAGTACCCTCAATATCTAACATATCAGGTTAAATTCTAAGATCGTTACCCTAGTTCTAGGACTATATCCTATATGTATACTTATCCTTAGGTACATCCCCAGTCATACCTTAGAAATATCTCTAGGGATCTCACTAATGCTTTTGCATCCTAGTTTCTAAAGGTTAACTAAACCTTTCCTCTTATACCAACTGTAGAGGCCTGAATCTTGACGTACTTGTAAATTACATTACTTTTGCAGAATACTTAATACATATCAAAAACAGACACACAAGGACCAAAATAGTTTAGTGTCTTTGGAAACTCGGAACGTAATCTTCTAATGGTGGTGAAAGATCTTCAAAAACTCCCATAACAATCTTCTCCTTTTTGTTTCCTTACCTAATACCATTCTTTATTTCCTAGGGAAAATAAAAAATAAAAATGGTGAGCTCAAATGCTCAGTAAGGGAAAACATAGAGAACATAAAACAATCCATAAACATTTGAAAGCAAAAACTTGAACATGAAATTTAAACATCAAAATCTTGAGCAAAGACATAAATCATGGAAGTACGTAAGGAATATATCATAATGGAACAACAACCATGATAAAATATAATGAGAAAAAACATGTAATTGTGGAATCTATTCAGCACATGTTATGATTTCCATAGTATCCAAGGCATTGCTGCCAAGACCATCTTAGTGGACAAAGTCCCTTTCTGAATCGAGTTCACTCCTCGTTTCAGTACTGTAACACTGAACTAGACTAACTTACCATTCCAGCCATGTCTATATCATGAGATATAATTCTTTACCCAATGAATTGGAGGGAGATATAGGTCCCACCCATCTCATAATTAAATCATTCTTACTTGTGCCACAAAATAAACATACATCATTCATAATAACCCAATAAATAAAATGGGTTTCATAAACATCATCCCATCATCACATAATCCATATAAAAGAAATGGCTATCATTTCATAATATGAAAAGTGAAACCATTTAAATCATTGAGACATGATTCTTGAAACATACACATATGAAATAATGTCATCTTAGATGAAAAATGGTTTTGATAAAACACTTGAAATGAATTCTTGGGGAAAATATCCTTTCTTTTCAAAATCAATTTCCTTTCAAAAAACATCATGAAATTTAAAAAAAATTTGTTTAAAATAGTCATGAAATATTTTGGAGGAAGCTTCCTGAAAATAAGGCTTTATAAAACCGTAAAAAAATCCTTTAATGCCGTATAAGTTAAAAAAACATTCTCCTCATACTTTTGTCGGAAAAGTCAAAAAGTACCTCGTAACATAAACAAAGAAAATATTCCTTACATACCATGTATTAAAAGACAAAATGGGTAAAAAGGAAATTAAACATACATAAAAACACTTTTAGAAAACATGTACTTGGATGATAACAACAACCCCAATAAATACTTACGAATAACAACCTCGGATAAGGATGAGATTGGAATAGTTATCCCTTACCTTAGGTCTGATATGATTTGTATGGATCCAAAAATACTCTATAATGATTTATACAATGTCATTAACTTATTAGAGAATCATATTCATTGTTATGATATCATATATGGTTCACTTATGACTTTATATTACCCGTTCTTTTGTAAATTCCATGTTAAAGAGCGTTTTGGGTAAAATCGTTTCATTTGTCGTCCGTGTTTTGGCTTGTAATTATTCATATGATTAATTAGATCATGATTACTTAATTACATAATATAAAACATTATTTATATATAATATATATTCAGAATATACATATATATAATAGATCGATAAATGAAAAGAAACACACCGTTCATGGAGACGGTAGGCCGTACGTACACATGAACGTTGTTTTCGTTTCCTAATTGAATTGAATGGAATTAATTAGATGAAATAAATATATATATACATAAATCCAGTATCATTATTATTTCATATATTTCATGATTACTTATTATATATACTTCATAATCCTTCATGAATGGTTAATCATTGAGAATGAATCTCATCACGCCGTGGAGACGGTAGTCCGTACGTACGCATGAGCGATGATATCGTTCCCATAATTATTGAATTGGATTGGATTGGATGATAAAATATATCAGAATCCATATGATGTTATAATAAATATGTATAGTTAATCTTTACACCATTATACCCATCCAAGTTAGGTGGGGTAGGAAAAACAGATTACACCACGACATGGAGACGGTATTCCGTACGTACACATGCGCGGTGATTTCGTTTTCCGTAGGATGAATAGAAGGTGAAATGGGGTTGTTTTATATTTATAATAACATATCAGTATATTAGTGATACTGATGTTATGTATTTATAATGAAACAATTAAAGAAGAAGAAGTTGAAGAAGAAATAAGCTTGAAAGAATCGGCAGAAGAGATTACCTCTTCTTCGACGCACTTCCTTTAAACTTCTTCTTAGGGCACTAGGGTTGGTCTTTTGAGAAGACCAGTACCTCTATAAGGTTTCTAGGGAAGTGGGTAAGTGAAATGGGCAGAGTTTGGACGAGCTTCAAGGCTCAAAATGCTGTGAGGAAGAGAGGGAGGAGGTGCCCTTTTATAAAGGAGGAGAGGGGCACCTTTGGAATCCTCAAAAATATTAGTTTAATATAAATTCAAACCCCACATAAATACCTCAAAAAATGACTCAAATTGAATATTAGATGAGATATGGTTTTCATCTAATCAACCAATAAATTTTATACATGTTTTGATCTTATTTTAAACCTTATCATTTTGATTTATCCGTATTTAATCTATTTATGTTTATTTGTGGTAATAAAATTATAAATTTTAAATGGGTATAAATAATAACTTATGTGTTGTTATTATTCCATAATTGAATAATTTATGATATTGTAGACTATATAAATTTCAATTTTTAATTTTTAAATATTTTTTTATTTTTAAACAATTTAATAATATGTTATTTATATAAAATAACAATAGCGTCAATTTTGACACTATTCATTTATTTGAATTTAACTAAAATCTACACAGAGGATATATTCGATCTAAAATATTTAATAGATTCATAAAATAAAAAATCTATCTAGAAAGTTCGTGGAGTACATTAAATAGTTCATATAATATTTATTTTAATAATTTTAAAACCATTTATTTGGTATATCTCTTAATAAAATAATTAGTAAAATTTATTTGTATAATTGTTTAATATACTTATTTGTTTCATAAAAATTAAAACTAAAATCCTTTTATTAAGATAAATATCAAATATTTTATAATAATAATTTTACTCTAATTTATAATCCTAAAATTAAAACATGTAAATTGTTATCTTTATTAAATTATGAAGGTGACATCTTTGGAATCATTTAAAATAAAATTTTATAAGTGTCATAATCGCCTTAATAAGGAACCAAATGGTCAAGAATTTGGTAATTGGATGATTAGGGTTTATATATAGACTACTAATAAGTTTTGTTAAGATTTTTGGGCCTTTTGATATGTATTACTATTTCAATGAAAACTATATTATTTATTTTTCACCAAATAAATAATTTCTACATCATTAATGTATAAGATAATAAGGTAATTAAATATCTCTTAAAAATTACAAATAAATTACCAAGATAAATAAAAGCATTTTATATTTCAAATGAGTATTTATAACCGAATTTATATTCTGCATAAACATATATTAAAAATACTTTAATTATTAAAGTTGAGTGAGACATATTTCCCTTTCCTTTAAATAAAATAAACTAAAGGACTTAATCACCTCCAAGTGGGTTCTAATGGATTCCATTTAGACCCAAATATGACATAGGACGAAATATAATCATCCAATTGTATTAAGACAAGTATTATGATAATTTTATTATATTATATTTACCCTTAATTACCCAATTTACCTTTTACTATGGTTAATAAACATTCCCGTTGTTACTATTCATAAAGCCCAAAAATAAAAAGTAGTCTATTAATATAATTTGGACACACTGATTCAAAATATGGAATCCATTTTTCCAAATTAAATACACAGAAGTTTCCAAAATTAAATTAAAATTAATCCCATTGTCGAAAGAAAACGGGTTTTTGTTTAAAACATTGCAAAAGATTGAATTTATTTAACCTACGAATTCAATGTAAAATAAATGTTAATGAAAAAAATTATATTAAATGGTAATAATATATTCTATTTATACTTTAAAACCATTAAATATTATAATTTAACAACATAAATTATTATGATGAAAAAAGTTGTTTTTAATTAAAATATAGCGTGTTTTTACAATTCATTAAAATATGAAAGTTATCAGAATAATATGAAAAATTTATCCAAGGTAAAATTTTATATCCTGATTCCAAATAATTATTTTATTTTGTGAAATTGAACTTATAAACATGTCAAATACTAGATTTAAAGTTGGTGCACCATTAAAAGCCTGCAAAACTGCATTTTTTGAAAAATACTTATTTTACCCGAAAAATTTATTTTGTTCTTATACCATGTTCTATTAAATGTGTAAGGTGAATAATAATGTTATAAAATTAAAAATTTAGTTAATACAATTCATAGCAGCTAGTTCATAATAATATTATAATAATATATTATTGTTTAGTAAAACCCGGTATTGTGTCCAACACACGCTATTGAGGAAGGTTGTGATTGCGTGTAATGCAAGCCAAGTCAGGGTTGCGTGTAGTGCATGACTCCTTTGTTTTTGCGTATAACAGAATCCAACCATATTTCATTTATACATTGAATATATATATATATATACTCAATGTTGTGTAGAATAACTACTATCAAACAAACTTGAAATTGTTTGTAACACGATCCAAGATTCGTGTTGCGTATACTGCAAGCTAATACGGTGTTGCGTATAGTGCAATATAATCTTGGGGTATCGTACAATAGATGATATAAATGAAATTTAATATAATATATCTAATAAAATCTCAGGTTGTTACATTCTACCCCCCTTAAAATGAATTTCACCCTTGAAATTCGTCGGGGTTATAAATCGTTTACTATTCATAGAAACCCACATCGTAAAAAAGAATACTAAAAATTAATTTTAAAAAGTAAAGTATGAAATTTAATTATTACCAAAGTAACTCATCACTGTGTTTCCATATAGGAGAACATAGGTGAAAATATGGATATGGAAGAAAAATATAACCATCAAGTTCTAATGGAGAGTGGTAGAGAACATGGTCATGAAAAAGCCATCAATCACAAAGCCATAAATTTTTGATGATCTAAGGTACCATATGATTCATCAGATATAAGAGCACTAGGACAACATTTTTGGCTTTCAAGATAATTTCCCTAATATTGAAGAATATTTGAATTAAAATAAATTATTACTTGATTTTGGTACAATCTCATTGTTGTTCATGTCTTGAACAATTTCCACTTCATCTCTTAAAGAAATGATGTTGAATTTGTTTTCCATGAAGTGTCAGTGGATCATGCGATAGAATAATAGGCCATTCCATCTGTCTCAAACATATGGTTAGCAAAATTTATATACATAAGTCCATCTATGGTGATATTATTCATATATGGTACCAAAAATGGACTTATACTTCATCTATCAAACCGATTAATAAAATAAATGTATTTTCTATTAACCAGGGACTTCCTGTAGGTCAGTGGTATGCGATGAAGGCCAGTCGCACTTCAGTTGTGGGTTCGATCGCCACAGCCTTGTCCGACGTGATGGGATGTCACCCGTCCCGCATGTTGTCATTTTTTTTTTCTAAAAATACATTATTATAACTTTCCATCAATAATATAGAAAAAATTATATCCTTAAACAATACTAACTTATGTCCAACATAATCCATTTCAATCTTTAGGGTTATCCAAAATACTAATGTCCAATATCATATTCTAGTGAAAATGATTACCATAGAGTTCATATAACAAGCATGTTAATACCATCGTTGATCCCCATATATCATAAGATATGTCTTTTTGGTCACATTCTAAACATTTGAAGGCCTTAATCATGTATTCACTTGAAAAAAATGAATACCCATTGACCCTTAGTGAGAACATGAATGCAGTTAAAAATTAACACTTTCCACATACCAAAATACTCAAAATTATATATACTCAAACCATGATATCACTTAGTCCTTATATCAATCATGAGCTCATGAATACTGTCAAACAACTCATTATCTCCTTATCCTTTCATTATGCACATATCATCTACCTTACAATATTTTTTGAATAACCTTTCATGGTTACCGGTACCATTCAACATATACTTTCAAATACTTTAGAAAAAAACAATAGTGTAACAATCATTAGATGATTATTTATTCCATAGTACCATATTTTATTCTTTACAAACATAAAATCATTCCACTAACTTCTTAAACCACTGACTAAACTTCATCGATTACTTTATCTCATATTTCATTTGTAGTCTCTTCATCATCATCCACATAAATACTACTCATATGACCATTCTGATTCTCTTCATGAGATTTTACCTTAGGGAATTGGTTTGCATAAGGTCCATACATTCCAAATTTAAAACATCTAATCACTTTTGATGTTTTAGTAGTACCTTTATCCATGTCCATGGTGTTAACTGAACCTTTTTCTTTGCACTTACTAGCTTTGTGTCCTTCTTTGCACACCCAAAGCATCTTCCAGTTCCACTGAAACAATCTCCCTGATGCCTCTTCCCACATGATTTACATGAGGGAAATTGAACTTTATTTCCTCTATGATCATCATGAAACTCCATCTTTCTCTTATTATCTGAGTCGGGAAACTTACCAAAGTTGAGATTATAGATCATTTTATGAGATTTACGATTAAGCATAATAACGATGTTTGGACTTCCAAATCCTGTTTCATTTGGTTTCTCATGGAGAATATAATTCCATTGTCTGTCATATCCTCCATTATCATGAATCTTCCTGTTTCCATCCATTTTCTAAAACCCAAAAAAATAGTGTGAGAGAAAAAAATCATGTAATGGATAAAAACATAATAATGGGGGTGTACCCTCAAAATCTATCATCTCAGGTTAAATTCTAAGATCGTTACCGTAGTTCTAGGACTATATCCTATATGTATACTTATCCTTAGGTACATCCCCAGTCATACCTTAGAAATATCTCTAGGGATCTCACTAAAGTTTTCGCATCCTAGTTTCTAAAGGTTAACTAAAACTTTCCTCTGATACCAACTGTAGAGGCCCGAAGCTTGACATACATGGAAATTACATTACTTTTGCAGAATACTTAATACATATCAAAAACATACACACAAGGACCGTAACAGTTTAGTGTCTTTGGAAACTCGGAACGTAATCTTCTAATGGTGGTGAAAGATCTTCAACAACTCCCATAACAATCTTCTCCTTTTGTTTCCTTACCTAATACCATTCTTTATTTCCTAGGGAAAATAAAAAATAAAATGGGTGAGCTCAAATGCTCAGTAAGGGAAAACATAGATAACATAAAACAATCCATAAACATTTGAAAGCAAAAACTTGAACATGAAATTTAAACATCAAAATCTTGAGCAAAGACATAAATCATGGAAGTATGTAAGGAATATATCATAATGGAACATCAACCATGATAAAATATAATGAGAAAAAAACATGTAATTGTGGAATCCATTCAGCACATGTTATGATTTCCATAGTATCCAAGGCATTACTGCCAAGACCATCTTAGTGGACAAAGTCCCTTTCTGAATCGAGTTCACTCCTCGTTTCAGTCCTGTAACACTGAACTAGATTAACTTACCATTCTAGCCATGTCTATATCATGAGATATAAATCTTTACCCAATGCATTGGAGGGAGATATAGGTCCCACCCTTCTCATAATTAAATCATTCTTACTTGTGCCACAAAATAAACATACATCATTCATAATAACCCAATAAATAAAAAGGGTTTCATAAACATCATCCCATCATCACATAATCCATATAAAAGAAATGGATATCAGTTCATAATAAGGAATGTGAAACCTTGTAAGTTATAGATACATGATACATGAAACATACACATATGAAATAATGTCATCTTAGATGAAAAATGATTTTGATAAAACACTTGAAATGAATTCTTGAGGAAAATATCCTTTCTTCTTCAAAATCAATTTCTTTTCACAAAACGTCATGCAATTTTAAAAGAATTTTTTTTGTTTAAAATAGTCATGAAATATTTTCGAGGAATCTTCCTGAAAATAAGGCTTTTATAAAACCGTAAAAAAATCCTTTAATGTCGTATAAGTTAAAAAACATTCTTCTCATACTTTTGTCAAAAAAGTCAAAAACTACCTCGTAACGTAAACAAAGAAAATATTACTTACATACCACGTAGTAAAAGACAAAATGGGTAAAAAGGAAATTAAACAAACATAAAAACACTTTTATAAAACATGGACTTGGATGATAACAATAACCCCAATAAATACTTACGAATAACAACCTCGGATAAGGATGAGATTGGAATAGTTATCTCTTACCTTAGGTCCGATATGATTCGTATGGATCCAAACATCCTGTATAATGATTTATATAATGTCATTGACTTATTAAAAAATCATATTCATTGTTATGATATCATATATGGTTCATTTATGTCTTTATATTACCCGTTCTTTTGTAAATTCCATGTTAAAGTGCGTTTTGGGTAAAATCGTTTCATTTGTCGTCCGTGTTTTGGGTTTTAATTATTCATATGATTACTTAGATCATGATTACTTAATTACATAATATAAAACATGATTTATATATAATATATATTCAGAATATACATATATATAATAGATCTATAAATGAAAAGAAACACACCGTTCATGGAGACGGTAGGCCGTACGTACGAATGAACATTGTTTTCGTTTCCTCATTGAATTGAATGGAATTAATTGGATGAAATATATATATATATATACATAAATACAGTATCATTATTATGTCATATATTTCATGATTACTTATTATATAAACTTTATAATCATTCATGAATGGTTAATCATTGAGAATGAATCTTATCGCGCCATGGAGAGGGTAGTCCGTATGTACGCACGAGCGATGATATCGTTCCCATAATTATTGAATTGAATTGGATTGGATGATAAAATATATCAGAATCTGTATGATGTTATAATAACTATGTATAGTTAATCTTTACACCATTATACCCATACAAGTTAGGTGGGGTAGGAAAAACAGATAACACCACGACTTGGAGACGGTATTCCGTACGTACGCATGCACGGTGATTTCGTTTTCTGTAGGATGGATAGAAGGTGAAATGGGGTTGTTTCATTTTTATAATAACATATAAGTATATTATTTATACTGATGTTATGTATTTATAATGAAACAATTAAATAAGAAGAAGTTGAAGAAGAAATAAGCTTGAAAGAATTGGTAGAAGAGATTACCTCTTCTTCGACGCACCTCCTTTAAACTTCTTCTTGGGGCACTAGGGTTGGTCTTTTGAGAAGACCAGTACCTCTATTAGGTTTATAGGGAAGTGGGTAAGTGAAATGGGCAGAGTGTGGACGATCTTCAAGGCTCAAAATGGTGTGAGGAAGAGAGGGAGGAGGTGCCCTTTTATAAGGGAGGAGAGGGGCACCTTTGGAATCCTCAAAAATATTAGTTTAATATAAATTCAAACCCCACATAAATACCTCAAAAAATGACTCAATTTGAATATTAGATGAGATAGGGTTGTCATATAATCAACCAATAAATTTTATACATGGTTTGATCTTATTTTAAACCTTATCATTTTGATTTATCCTTATTTAATCTATTTAAGTTTATTTGTGGTAATAAAATTCTAAATTTTAAATGGGTATAAATAATCACTTATGTGTTGGTAGTATTCCATAATTGAATAATTTATGACATTTTAGACTATATAAATTTCAATTTATAATTTTGAAATTTTTTGTGATTTTTAAACAATTTAATAATATATTATTTATATAAAATAACAATAGTGTCAATTTTGACAGTATTCATTTATTTGAATTTAACTAAAATATACACAGAGGATATATTCGAACTAAAATATTTAATAGATTCTTAAAACGAAACATGTGTCTAGAAAGTTCATGGAGTACATTAAATAGTTCATATAATATTTATTTTAATAATTTTAAAACCATTTATTTTGTATATCTCTTAATAAAATAATTAGTAAATTTTTTTTGTATAATTGTTTAATATACTTATTTGTTGCATAAAAATTAAAATTAAAATCCTTTGATTAAGATAAATATCAAATATTTTATAATAATAATTTTACTCTAATTTATAATCTTAAAATTAAAACATGTAAATTGTTATCTTTATTAAATAATGAAGGTGACAACTTTGGAATCATTTAAAATAAAAAATTATAAGTGTCATAATCGCCTTAATAAGAATCAAAATGGTCAAGAATTTGGTCATTGGATGATTAGGGTTTATATATACACTACTAATAAGTTTTGTTATGATTTTTGGGCCTTTTCATATGTATTACTATTTCAATAAAAACTATATTATTTATTTTTCACCAAATAAATAATTTCTGCATCATTAATGTATAAGATAATAAGGTAATTAAATAACTCTTAAAAATTACAAATAAATTACCAATATAAATAAAAACATTTTATCTTTCAAATGAGTATTTATAACCGAATTTATATTCTGCATAAACTAATATTAAAAATACTTTAATTATTAAAGTTGAGTGAGACATATTTCACTTTCCTTTAAATAAAATAAACTAAAGGACTTAATCACCTCCAAGTGGGTTCTAATAGATTCCATTTAGACCCAAATATGACTTAGGATGAAATATAATCATCCAATTGTATTATGACAAGTATTAAGATAATTTTATAATATTATATTTACCCTTAATTACCCAATTTACCTTTTACTATGGTAAATAAAATTTACCGTTGTTACTATTCATAAAGCCCAAAAATAAAAAGTAGTCTATTAATATAATTTGGACCCATTGATTCCAAATATGGAATCCATTTTTCCAAATTCAATACACAGAAGTTTCTGAAATTAAATTAAAATTAATCCCATTGTCGAAAGAAAACAGGTTTTTGTTTACAACATTGCAAAAGATTAAATTTATTTAACCTACGAATTCAATGTAAAATAAATGTTAATGACATAAATTATATAAAATGGTAATAATATATTCTATTTATACTTTAAAACCATTAAATATTATAATTTAACAATATAAATTATTACGATGAAAAAAGTTGTTTGTAATTAAAATATAGCGTGTTTTTACTATTCATTAAAATATGAAAGTTATCAGAATAATATAAAAAATTTATCCAAGGTAAAATTTTATATCCTTATTCCAAATAATTATTTTATTTTGTGAAATGGAACTTATAAACATGTCAAATACTAGATTTAATGTGGGTGCGCCATCAAAAGGTGGAAAAACTGCATTTTTTGAAAAATACTTATTTTACCCGAAAAAATTATTTTGTTCTTATACCATGTTCTAGAAAATGTGTAAGGTGAATAATAATGTTATAAAATTAAAAATTTAGTTAATAATATTCATAAAATCTAGTTCATAATAATATTATAATAATATATCGTTGTTTAGTAAAACCCAGTATTGTGTCCAACACACACTATCGAGGAAGGTTGTGATTGCGTGTAATGCAAGCCATGCCAGGGTTGCGTGTAGTGCATGACTCCTTTTTTTTTGCTTGTAACAGAATCCAACCATATTTCATTTATACATTGAATATATATATATATATACTCAATGTTGTGTAGAATAACTACTATCAAACAAACTTGAAATTGTGTGTAACACGATCCAAGATTCGTGTTGCGTATACTGCAAGCTAATACGGTGTTGCGTATAGTGCAATATAATCTTGGTGTATCATACAACAGAAGATATGAATGTAATTAAAAAGAATATATCTAATAAAATCTCGGGTTGTTACACAAAACCCCCTCGAATTTTCTCTCCTTGGCTTCATCATCTATAAAATGGTCGAAAAAATATCACAAAAGCTTCCTGAAAGGAATTCCACACCATCTCACACAGGAACGTGCCTACCAATGGGTAATAATATCTTGAATACTAGTATCTTTCGCATTTGATGAATGAAATTCAGCACTGAACCGGTCTTACAACTCCTACCATGAGAGTTTTGACTCCTGGTGACCTTCAAGGAAGAAAGAACCACGACTACCTTGATACCCCACACAACATCATCAAAACTATCATTACCTTGTGCTCCTTCCATACACTGATCGAAATGAATGCTTTATACCCTCCTCCAACATGTCTTTTGGGACTGCATATGAAACAAATCCCTCATACCTCTACAAACTCTGGCACTGAAACTCTTGAAGTGCCCTCTTCCAAGTGTTGGCATCGTCAACCTATACCTTCTGACAATCTACTACTACAACCTGTTGAACATCTTCAATGTGAACTATATGGTGACATCGACCTAGATCCATACCTGCAAAAGAACAAATAGTTATAGATCATAAACCGATAATATAAAATTCTTTAAAATTAATTAATTATTTTATTTTATTCAATTTATGCAACCCTATCCCAAGGTCCACCCCTTCAAACAGAGGTGTAAAGAATAATGATGCATGATACTTTCCTTGGTCTCTACCATTCTACTACTATCGCTTCATTTAGTAGATTATATAAGCTTAATGGTCCTTGAATCAGATCATAGGGTTCCCTAAATACTCATGTATTAGCTGGTCTACTGAGTTTACAGTGATTGCTAAACTTAGATGACATTGTTTCCCTACCAACCCATGCAACCTCATTTGTGCCTAACTCCAAACTCCATGCTATCGCTCAACCACTCTCTGATTCCACTCTATCATGACTCCCTCCGCACAATGTGTACCCCTTCTAGACTGAAAATAAGAGAATAGGGATAATGACCCCCTTGAGTCAAACCTCCAGTAGGCCCTGGATTGGCGACTAACACCAAGGGTATAATAAACATCTAGATGGGAGGCGATACCCTCTATGTGAACCCATGGGGAAGACAGAGATGATATAAACACCAACCGAATCCTTCTTAGACTACAGTATAAATGAAACACAGGTACAAAAATATAATTTTATGAAATAACCACTACAAATAAAAGGAAGATTACAGGTACCAAAAAAATTAAAACCACAACTACCACAATACCCAAATAGATCTTGCAACCCACAAGCTTGTAGTAACCAACCTGATCTCCATCCTAATTTAACTATACTGAAAAATAATTATATAAACATAGGGTGATTGTAAAAATATACTCAATAGGATTATCCCCAGTGCATCTCCTATAAAAGTAATGAAATTATTTTAAAGCTTAGTGAACAACAAGTGAAACTCACTCATCACCTAAACATGGATACTATGTTCCAAACCTCACCATGGATACTCTAAAAAGTATCTTATAAAAGAGAATAAAATATAATAAAAATATCAAGGGTTCCCCACAACCACTTTTCCACTGGTTTTCCACTCTTCCCCAACTTTGCACGTCCTGAGCATCTCTCTCTAAAATGGCTAGCCCACAAACACCTGGAAAAAACACCAGAACATGAACCTCGTGCAACACACCAACACATCCACATAAGAAAAAGTAACCATGTAGTTTCTAGGAGCCAGCACAGCTCATATAACATGTATCATACATTGGGCATTATACCTTAATCCATCATAGACCTTACATCGAGTAAGGATCCTCAATCCATCACAACCAATACACATTATACCTATAGTTGTCCCTATGATACTATATCTCGAATACATGTGCGTGAAATAACCGAAATCTATTTCAACCCTCTAAACACATATATTGGGAAATCCAACCTTCATGTATTCCAGTACAAGTAACTACCGAGATAAGAGAGTTGGGCTAAAGGGGGTAGTCTGTCATCCATCCTCCCACTTTGATGTTGGGGAAAACACCCATGTGGGGCTTAAAATCCCCAATGTGTTAGTTTCCCTAACCAATAGAGTGGAGTAGCATATAAAAAAAATTACATTTTATAATATATCTCACAACCACACTATAGAAATAACCTCGTCTTATATTCAACAGTAGCTTACATCTCTCGAACTCTCGGCTACCATGACTATGAATAGATATCATATAAGAACAAAACCATTTAAAGAGCTATATTAAATTACTTTATCCATTTTTTATCAGTTTCACTTTATGTTCATTAATTCTTTAACCATTAATTAACCATTATTATTTTAACATTTCATTTCATTATTATCACAACAATGTCTCATGACCTCCAGGCATAGCCAACCAAGTCCATGGTTTCTCAGAATAATAACCTCATCATTACATACCAGGATGCTCTAACCCCATGGGTTAAACATTTATTCAATAATTTAATAAACATAACTAATTTCTATATTTTTAGGTATTCTTAGAAGACATTATATGATACCAAAAAAATGAGGATCAACACCGTGAGTAGATGAACTACCTGTCGAGTCTTTTCCACCTATAGAAGGAGCATAGACCGATCCAACCATGAATAGATGAACACAGAAATCATGTAGAATACCCCATACATCATTAAATCCCTTGAAAAGAGTGTATAAAAAACAAGATTCCTCAACCATTAGGGAAAGTAATGAAGATAAACAACCAATAGATTAAACAATCACCCAACATTCATATCATTGAGTAAGATTAGCTTTAACCTGTTCCATAATATCTAGTGTCCTCTCCAAAACCACATGCATAAAATAATGCATGTTGTCACTCTAAGCGTGAACTACTGTAACATCATCTGGGCATCGATACCCCACATACAACAAGAGAAAATAACTCATCACCTAAACAGGTATACCAAGATACCAACCTCACCATGGATACTCTCACCAAGTAACGCATACAAGAATATAGCATATAGTAAATAATATCTGGGGTACCCCGCTACTACTTCCCCATTGGTTTGCAACTTTTCCCCAATGAAATACATACTATACATCTCTCTCCAAAGGCTTGCCCATATATACCTGGGCTAAGCTCCACAATCTGCACCACGTGCACTACAAAGGCTTTCCTGCAGACACCTGGGCACAGCACCACACCATCCTTACAACAAAAAGTAACCAGGTAAGTTCCGGGAGCCACCATAGCCCGCATAATGTGTATCATACGTCAGGTATTATACCTCAATCCATTACAACCCATACACCTAGTAGGGATCCTCAAGCCATCACAAACTATACACGTTACACCTATAGTAGTCCATAGGATACTATATCTAGAATATATGTGTGTGAAATAACCACAAGCAATTACTTCCCTATACACACATATATGGGGAAACTAACCATTGTGCCAGCTGGAACAAGTATCTACCAAGAGAAGAGAGAGGGGCCAAAGGGGGTAGTTAGCCATTCATCCTCCCACCAGAATGTTGGGGAAAACACCCCCAAGGCTCATAATCCCCGGGGTGTCAGTTTCCCATACTGACAGGGTGGATTAGCATATAGAAACATAAAAAGTACAAAATTTATTATATCTCACAACCACACTATGGGCATTACCTAGTCTTAGACACAACTGCAGCTAACGTCTCTTAGACTTCGGGCTGCTACTTCTAAGCCTAGGTATCCTATAAGCACACAACCATTTGAAGAGATTTATTATATTACTTCATTCCCTTTTTATCAATTCCACCGTACATTAATTAATTCTTTAAACATTAATTAACCATGAAAAATTTAACATTAAACTTCATTAGCATCACACCCAATATCCACTATACCTTCCAAATTGGAACCCTGTCATTATGTTCCAGCAACTCCAACCCCATGATTTAACACTATTTATTCCATTATTCATTACAGAATTACTTTCCCATATTCCCAGGCATTCTATACACACATTCTATGCTACTAAACACAAGGGGGCTCAACACGGTGATTAGATGTACTAGTTGTCGAGTCTTTTCCGCCTATAGAAAGAGCGTAGACCCATTCTCCTTTGAGAATCTAGACATGGAAAGCATGTGGCATACCCCGCACGTCTTCAACTCCTTCGGAAGAAGGGTAATCCAGGCTAGCTCCGTTGAGCAGTGGGGAAAATTAAAGCAGATAAACATTCAATCAATGTCACCAAGCATCCAAAAAACACATCCATCCCATTCCATCATCACTTGTGTCCTCCCCGACACCCACATGCATAAACCGGTTCATCTCGCCACTCTAGGAATCATCCGCTATCACAACCACAAGGCCTCCCTGCCTCCACATATCACAACACCCCTCCAAGGTCACATCACATCACAAGCAGCAGGAAATCAAACATCACATCAAATGGGCTCTTGGCCCTTTAACAAGGAATCCAACCTTCTTACATAATGAGAACTCATGGCTCTAAAGCACAAGGCACTCGGCCTTACGAAGAAGAGGGTAACTAAGAAACCTACCAGGAGTTATCTTTTATCCACCAACCAGTTCTTTAATCCCTCTTGAATTAACAAATTCAATTCAGAAGTTCCAATTCCGGGAAATCTAATCAGTAAGTTATCAAAAAATAGTTAACATACTTACTATGCCAATTTGATTAACATCAAATTAGAACAACTACAACAATGACAACAACCGGATTCATTTACATGCCTCTTTATCTTTAGCCAATTAATTATCAATGATTTCTGGATTTACGTTCTTTATCAATTTCCATAAAGAATGAACAACTAATCCATGCAAGCATAGATATCACTTTATCTAGAAAAACATGAGGAAAACCGTTATCACGGTACAAAGCAACAACATGCGATCAAACCAATTCTTTTAATCTAGTTCAAGTATTTAATTAGGTCAATTTCATTGTGATCCAAAGGGATAAATCATGATAACTCTAAGATTGCACATAAAAAATTAGTGAACCCACGAATCCCCTACCTCAAAGTGTTCTTGATGTTCTTTATCCACACAACGGGTCACGATTCTCCTCTCGCGACAAATGCATCCACCCGAGGATGCCATGGTTAATCTGCACCAACCAAACCCCAAGCAAAACCCATTATAAGCATTGATATTACATGCTATAATATGGAAAGGAGAAACATGGGAAGATGATCCCAAAGGAACGACGATAAAAACATACCTTATATTGAAGATTGATCAATACAGCTTGGTTGCATCAAAACAGAGCGGAACTGATCCAAGGAGTGAAGTTTGATTGTGCAACTCCTACAGGAAGGATTTAAAGGTTATAGCATCTCATAGCTGAGAACAAAGAGGAAGAACAAGGGAGGATGATATCTTGTCCCTTTTAATGATTCAATGGGGTGACGGTTTAGGATACTCTTATGCCCCATTAAATACAGATCGCATTAACCCATGCTTTTTAACCATGTAAAAACATCCTGAGCCATAAGAATAATTAATATAGGATTTATGGTCTTTGAATCATCAGTCTTAATTTAAGGGTTGCAACGTCACAGACGGTTCGCCATTCCAACACCGTATAAAGGAGATATGTTGAATACAATATCCCGTAATAATAATAATAATATTATTGGGTGTTTCATGGACCCGAGCCATTATCCATAATTTAATATTCCACATTAGACTTTAATCGATAGTATTAATGATAGGATCACATCGCCACTGAAGAGAAGTCAATCGGACGTCGCACACGGGAGTTATGGCGGGTCAAAGATTTAATAATAATATTAAATCTATTATTCTCCGAGTGCTTCGGGTACCCGATCCAAAAACCGGAAAAAGACATCCAATATTGGACTTGAAATGTCCGTCTTGGAATCTGGGTCGCACTCCCGTAGATGGTTCGTGAAACCGAGGTCGCACGAATATGTTACGGTCGAAAAATTGTTTTATCGACAAAAACAATAACATGATTATTATATTATTATTTGTAATTGATTTATTTGAAATACCCAAATCCAAACACCACTCTCTCTCTCCAATTTGAGGCACCTCACTCCCTTTCTCCTTAATTGATTTCCTTTTATTTTCTTTTATTACTTCCCCTTTTAATTATCACACTCTCTCTCCAATTTCATTCTAATATTTCACCCACTCCACAAAAAGTGGCCCCCCCCTTCATTTTCTCCTTGTCCAACACACCCCATCAATTCCTTGATTTATTTATTTAATTTATTTTTATTTATTTATCTCATTCCCTTTTTTCTCTCCAATTGAATTCTTCATTCACGATTTCTTCTCCCAATTAACGCCTAAATCCATTTCTCACTTCAACTTTATTATTAATAGAATTAATAATATTAACACCCATCATTATGGAAACACCCTACTTTATAGAAACACCAACATTATGGAAGTATTTAAATTTATGTAAACTACTAACATTATGGAACCATACAAATTTATGGAAACTACCAACATTATGGAAACATCCTAATTAATGGAAACTCTCTATATTATGGAAACTCTCCATTTATTACACACCAAAATTCAACATTACCATTATTATTTAATAGTAATAAATCCTCTTTCAATTTCATCAATGGGGCTCCATCATTATCATTAATAATTATTATAATTATTGACGCTCATTGTTATCTTATAATTACTTTGTCTCTCAAATTACATGATATTCATGCATGGGTTTGGAACCCATTCCATCCTTCACTATTATTTTATTATTATTATTTATAATCTATTAAATGAATATTATTATAATTATTTTAATATTCCAAAATACAAGTTGGATTCAGCTGTATGGGGTTGCGCCCAATGCATTTCATTCCTTCATAATTCATTACATGAGACTCCCCTCATTGAGTTAAATACATTTAATTTTATTTCTTTTATTTAAAAATGATAAAATTAAAACCATTTAATCTAACTAACACCAAATATTTTCACTCCACCCTTATAAATTATTATTATAAAAAAAATTTATTGTTATAACACGCGTCGTGTTTGACCATATTAAATTTTTACAAATTAATGGACCGGAGAGGTTCGGGCCATTCAATATAACCTCCTGTATAATGGAGAAATAATTGTTATTAAATAATACAAGAATCATATACATTAATATGATATCATATATGATATTTTAATATTTCTTTTTAAATAATATCTTAGTATTATCGTCAATTCGGGTGTTAACTGATTAGTTTTTCTTTATATGATCTGTTACATAAGTAATGTTTGTTATGGATAGAATGTATCTTATTCATATTTTGAATTATATTAAGTCCTTAAACATTATTTTTAATCATATAATGAGAATTAGTCTTGAATGGATACGACGGGGAATGAATCTCATCGTGTTCGTGGAGACGGTAATCCGTACGTACGCACGAGCGACAATATCATTCTTTTGATAATAAAATAATATATAAGTGGATCTTATATCATATATAAATAATCATTATCATGTTATATTTATTATTTACATCAATTATAGATCATTATTATACCCATCCAAATAATAATGTATTGAATAGAAATTACACCAAGACATGGGGACGGTAAGCCGTACGTACGCACGTATGATGACATGTAATTAAAAGGATGGATAGAATAATAAATATGGGTGTACCATATTTATAATAACATCACTGTATATATAAGATACTAGAGTTTTTATTTTAGAATGGAAACAACAAAGAAAGAGGAAGTGGAAGAAGAAATGAACTTGGAAGAGGTGATGAAATATTTACCTCTTCTTTGGGTTATTCTTATTGATTTGATCAAAAGGGCTCCCTAGGTTGGCTTTCGGACTAAAGGATGGCCTCTAAGATGATGGGAGGATATTTGAGAGGGTATTTGGGCATGGGTTTGCTTATCAAAATGGCTTTGAATGTGTGAATTAGA
This sequence comes from Viscum album, assembly GCA_963277665.1. Lineage (NCBI taxonomy): Eukaryota > Viridiplantae > Streptophyta > Magnoliopsida > Santalales > Viscaceae > Viscum > Viscum album. The sequence goes on along the minus strand of OY728142.1, from coordinate 266,572,665 downwards.
GAGAAGGGGGAGTGCCCTTTTATAAGAGGGGTGAAGGTCACCTTAGGAAAAGGTAGAAATATAATTTTATAATAAAATAATTTTCGGTTTCTAATGGATAAAAAATGGATAAAATAAATTCTAAGGTGGGTATGGGTATAGAAACACTCAACCATTAGGTTTTAGACTGGTTTGGGTCACTATATTAACTTTATCTGTTTAGATTTAACTCTAAGTTAAATAGTTTGACATATACCATGTCTCTTTGTATTTTGTTTTATGGTTAATAAACATACTATATACTTCCAAGTGAACCCCAAGGGGTTCATTAATGATAAAATTATCATTATATAAGTTATTTGGCTGAACATTAGATTTTATGGAATATAATATCAATTAATAAAGTAATATTTGTTTTAAAAACCATTTTATGTCAATTTTGACACTATTTGGTATTTTGGTTTTCTAAATTCATAAAAGCATTATTAAATAATAAAAAACTCATATAAGAAACCCTAATATGTTATATTATTCTATAAAATTAGTTTAATTCATAAAAAGTCTCAAATTACGTTTATATAGATATTTATAATGTGAATTATTTTAATCTTTCATTAATTAGGTGATTACTACATCATCATTGTATCATAAATAAAATAAATTATTTAATGTCTAAAAAATAAAGATAAAATACCATCATGTTGGAAATCATTTTACCTTTCTAATTTATATTTATAGTCGAATTTATATTATGTGTAACCCTATATTAAAAATGTTTTTGTTATTAAACATTGAATTTAACACTTTTAACTATTCTTTGAATTAAATGATTATAAATGTAATTATCTAATACAAGTGGACCTAAAGGATCCTAGTTTATTCCTAAGGTTCTTTTTGGTCGAATTACACATATAAAATAGAATTAGGACATGTGTTAGGGTACGAATAATACCATTTTTACCCTTAATTACCCTATTTAAGTTTAACCGTGGTAAATAAATGAGAAAGTTACTATTGAAAAAAATTATTTTCATCATATTAAACCAAATTTTTCTTACTGATATCAAATATGTCTCTAGGATTTTTAAAATTCCACTAAAAAATCGGTAAAATTATGTTTTATGCGAATTTGCAAATCCACTAAGGAGGTGGGTAAAAGATGGTGAAAATTTCAATAAAATTTTATATATCTAATATTATTACAAAATGACTCCAATGAATTAAATTGAACATATATAGGTATTAATATCTATTTTTACCTAAAATAAATTTAAAAAAATACATAATTATTTAAATGAAAATTCAGTTTTAACCAAAAACGCAGTGTTTTTCACTATTCATCAACAAATCAAAGTTTTCAGAAACATACCAAAAATTCACCATAAGATAATTTTGATATTCTGAATTCAAAAATGAATTCTTTTTTACAAAATTAAAAACATATAAATTTCATTTATTAATTAAAAATTAATTCTCGTTGTCAAAACCAAAAAGCGTATTTTTTAGAAGTAATAACTACCAAAAGATTGACAGTTGTTTATATCCAATTTCAAAGTGAAATTACTTCAATGACCACCATTGAATTAAATGGTAAAAATATAATCTAATTATACTTTAAAACCATTTATATGTATATTTGAACACTATAAATTAATTTTAATAAAAAAATTGTTTTTAGTTAAAATATAGTATTTTTCACAATTCACCCAAATATGAAAGTTATTAGAAAAACACAAAAAATTTATCCAAACTAAATTTTAATGTCCTGATTATAAAGAATAATTTAATTTCATTAAATTTAATATATATAATTGTAAAATATTGGTTTTAAAAAGGGTTCTCCATTAAAAGGTGGTGAAATTGCATTTTTTTAAAAGTACTTATTTTATCCGAAAGCATGAATTTATTATTTAATTATGTCTAAGAAACACATAATATGGATGTTAAAATTATATAGAGTATATAAGATTTAAAATGAAGTTAATACTATTCATATCTTCTTTTTAACGATTAGTTTAGTAAGTTTTGGTGAGATCAAACTCGGTGTTGAGTGTAGCGCAAGCTATTGAATTACTTTAATGAGATAACGTACTATTAAATCCTGGGGTGTTACATTCCCCCCTCCTTCAATAAATTACACCCTTGAAATTTGAAATTGTTCTTTGAAAATAAAAGGTAAAAAATAGAACAATACCTTTGTGGAAAATCCACATAAGAAATTTGGTTGATAAAATTTTGTCTTAACAAGAGGGAAAGTGAAATGAAAAAGGCATCACCAAATTATGATCTCTATTAAGAGAACATTGGCGGAAATTTGAGAAACATATTTGGGGAAAAACCATAAATATTTATTGGGAGTGATTGAGGACATCAATCACAAACGAGTGTACAATTGAGGGCCTAAAAGCCTACGATCAATGATGATTTAAAATATCATCAGTTCAACAAAACATAAGTTATTAGGATCACACATTTTTAGTTTTAAGATCTCTTACCTAAAGATTAAGAATTAATTTATTCATAGAATATCAGGGATATATATATATATCTGACAAGTAGAGTTTCATCCTTTAACTAATTCCTACCACAAACTCATCTTTGACTCCAAAAGATTGAAAACAAATATTCTATTTACACAAATCGTATAGGGTTCCAAAAATAATGAATTTATAATTCACCTATCAGAACCTTTAAAAAAACTAGATTATACAATCTAGGGACTTTATGTCGTCTATTTGTAGGTGATAAATCCCAATCACACTATGGTTGTGGGTTTGATTTCTGTAGCTTTGTCCAACACGACAGATTGTCACATGGTCTGCGTGTTGTCCTTTTTATAATAATCCAAAAATAACCTTAACAATTGTATCCAATTTCACTATTAATCCATTCCAACCTTTAGACTTATCCAAAATACTTCTATCCAAACTCTCAATCCAAAATTTATAAGGAAGTTAAACACAATGGATATCCTTTTTTCCACGTAATAACATGTGAACCCCATCGTCATGTATTATTTTAAAACATGGTAACACCCTGAATTATAATATAACCATATTGGTTACATCCATGCTCCCTTATTCCTTATAGAATACTGTATATACTCCCTATATATAAAAATGAAGTAAAATCCAACAATGATGGAATAAACAAACCATTAACGAGTTCCAAGGATGTAAATAATATCCAAATCAATCATCTCTTATTCCAAAATCAATTCCTCAACATCAGGACCATAATAACGTTTTGTCTTTCGTTCAACCATGCTATTTTCCAAAAATGTTTAACATTCCATTGAGTCAATTTTCATTGTTACAAAATATCTTTTTTACTTAATAAAATAGTACTGTAGTACAATCCTTATATACTCTATAATTCTTATATCATTTACATCATCAATACAATACTCAAATGAAACAACACTTTAATAACAACATAAGGACTCTTAACCATTTCTCTTCATCTTCATTAGTATCATAACTTGATTATTATCCAATAGCAGCATTTGGGGTATACTCTAGTGATTTGGGCATTGATTCTCGTAGTGTCCCAACTCCTTGTAGATGAAGCATTGTATATTTGAAACATTTTTCTCACCCTTGCAATCACGTACTTGGTGCCCTTTTTCTCCACACTTATAATAATTTATCATTCCCTTCAAGAAGTTACCAAGGTGATCCAAATTTATCACATATGGGAAAATCCTTCTTTTCTATCTTCCCTTTATCTATCTTTCTCTCTTCTATCCTTTTTTCTCTTACTTACCTTCAGAGCCATAAGGCTCAGGGAATTATTTACTTATCTTATTAAAACATGATTCTATTTCATCATATATTGAGACTACACGGGACACTAATTCCCTTATAAATGTAGTCTTAATACCATGAAGGATATGATCCATCTTACTCTTTGGATTATATGTATTGCTAGAGTTCACATTCCTTCTACTATGCGCCATTTCTATACAATGGAATACACTAGGTCAGTTTATAAATTGCAATGAATGATTCCAAACATGCGAAATAAAAAACGTAAATTGAACAGTTTATAGAAATAATCCATAAACATAAAAATATTTTCACTGAGGAGGTATACACTTATAAATCCATCATAATGATTGGTAAAGAAAATGAGAATTATCCTAAGTATATCCCCCGGGAGTGTCGTAACCAAGAGTGCAACAAGGTCCGTTGTCATGAAACTGTTTCTCTACGAGTTAAGATCAAAGAGGTATTTTTGGGTTTTAGGCCTAGGTGAATCTGTGCCAAATCCACCTTTACTTGCTCGTATCTAGACAGGGATGTATTTTCCTAGAATACTCACAAAATCTCTCCATTACCAAAATTCTAGGAATTTATTCTACACTAATCCTCAAAGTATATCTTAGGGTACTGTGCTTTAATCAGAGTTTATCTAAATCTAGTTTCCAAGTTTATTTCTAAACTTCCTCTGATACCAACTGTAACACCCCGACCCCAGAAACCTAGAGTCGGTGCATTATTTTAATACATTGACATGATCACATGGAATCAAGTCCTAAATGACTGATCGATTTAGCAGTGTTGGAAAATAGATTACATACACGAATGTTACATTACACATTAGAGAATGAAACACAACATAAATGATCCTTGGAGAATTCCATTAATCCCCTAGATTAACCTTTCTTATAAATCATATTACACTTCGTGGAATCATGGGAAAATAAAACATAATAAAGGGGTGAACTAAAATTCTCAGTAAGGGTCATCAATAAAGCGGAAGATAACATAAATATTAAGCATGGTGAATAATTGAAACCAACTTCCTTTAGCAATAATAATCATGAATACATTTATGGAAGAAATATGAGATGAGTAAATAATGCCATAAGAAAACATAATCATCGGTATTCTACTAGTCTAATGACCACATGAACCATCATTATTATTTTTATAATTTGGGAATGTATAATGATGGACATTCTGAAACATTTTGTCAAGGCCCCAGCCAAGTCGTCTAAAAATGATTAAGGCCACGACCAAAACCATATATCAAATTGGGAAAGGCCTCTACCAATTCCACATCCAGTTTTCTCATGATACCTAATGATGTATCGAGGAGCTATAGTGGGCTCCACCCGTCACTTTCTAAGACTAATACATTCCTCATATGAAAATGTTGAATTATAACATAAAAAATTCATATTAAAACTAGCATACGAAATATAAATACTTTTATCATAAACCATGAATGGTATAAAAATAGCACGTCCACAGTCAAACATATTACAAAACCATCAATACAATAAGGATGTTTTGTATCATAATAAATCAACTTCAAATAAACTTAAAATCCATTAATGGATGTTGATATAGATGAAATCAAAACCTTTTTTTAGAGAAATATCTCCTTCTATTTTGAAATCATGTAAGAGTCACATAATTATTAAATAAAATTTATTTTTAAAATTTTCTTATAAGTTTGTAAGGGAAGCTTCGACCGTGTTATAACAGCGGAAAATAGCCGCACCCGCCGTATAAGTTAAAAAACATTCTAATCTTAATTTTTTAGAAAAGGTCATAAAGTACCCAGTTTGGAAAACGACAAAAAGATTCCTTTAAAAACATATAATGTTAAATAAGGTTATAAAGTACTTTACCCCTTTATCTAGTAAAAAATGTTTTGAAATACATTTTTAAGAAACATAGATGTGAATGATAAAGAGGTCCCAATAGATACTTACGTAAAAACAACCTCGGATAATAAAGAGATTGTAGAATTTACACTTACCTTGTACTTTTCGTTGGTTGAGGGTAAGTTAACCTCCTGTATAATTGTGCAATAATTTTTAATAAATTATAAAAGAATCATATACATTAATATGATATCATATATTCTCTTTTAATAATTCTTTGTTAATAATATCTTAGTATTATCGTCATTTCAGGTGTTAGCTGATTTGTTTTCCTTTATATGCTCTATTACGTAGGTAATGTTTGTAATGTATAGGATGTATCTTATTAATATTCAGAATTATATTAAGTCTTTAAACATTATTTTTATTCATCTAATGAAAATAATTCTTGAATGTATACGATGGGGAATGAATCTCATCGCTTTCGTGGAGACGGTAATCCAAACATACACACGAACGTCAATATCATTCTTTTGATATTAAAATAATTTATAATTGGATGGTATATCATATATAAAGAATCATTATCATGCTATATTTATTATTTAAGTCAATTAAACATCATTATTATACCCATCCCAATAATAATGTATTGAATAGAAATTACACCACGACGTGGAGACGGTAAGCCATACGTATGCATGTATGGTGACATTTCAATCAAAGGTTGGATAGAATAATGAATATGGTTGCACCATAATTATAATAACATCACTGTATATATAATATATTGGAATTATTATATTATAATGGAAACAACAAAGAAAGAGGAAGTGGAAGAAGAAAGGAACTTGAAAGAGGTGATGAAATATTTACATCCTCTACGAGTTCTTCCTTTTGATTTGATCAAAAGGGATCCTTAAAATAGATTTCTGACTAAAGAAAGGCCTCTGGGATGAAGGGAGGACAATTGATAGGGTATTTGGGCAGGGGTTGTCCGATCCAAATGGCTTTGATTTTGTGAATTAGAGAGAAGGGGGAGTGCCCTTTTATAAGAGGGGTGAGGGGCACCTTAGGAAAAGCTAGAAATATTAATTTATAGTAAAATAATTTTCGGTTTGTAATGGATCCAAAATAGATTATTTAAAAGATAAGGTGGCGATGGGATAAAAACCACTCAACCAAAAGGATTTATACTGGTTTGGGTCACTATATTAACTTTATCTTTTAGATTTAACTCTAAGTTAAATAGTTTGACATTTACCATGTCTCTTTGTATTTTTATATTATATGGTTAACAAACTTACTATATACTTCCAAGATAACCCCAAATGGTTCATTAATGATACAATTATCATTATATAAGTATTTTTTCTTATCCTTAGATTTCAAGGAATAGAATATCTTTTAATAATATAATATTTGTTTTAAAAACTCTTTTATATCAATTTTGACACTATTTGGTATATTGTTTTCTCTAAATTCATAACAGCTTTATTACTTCGATAAAAATTCATCTATCCAACCCTAATATTTCATATTAACCTAGAAAATTAGTTTAATTCATAATATGTCTCAAATTTAATTTATATGGAAATTTATTATGTCAATTATTTTAAATTTTCATTAATTAGGTAATTACTGCATCATCATTGTGTCATAAATAAATTAAATTATTTAATGTATAAAAAATATATATAAAATATCATTATGTAGGAAATATTTTTGTCTTTATAATGAATATTTTTAGTCGAATTTATCTTTTGTGTAACCCTATATTAAAAATGTTTTAGATATTAAAAATTGAATTTAGCACTTCTAACTCTTCATTGAATTAAATAATAATAAATGTCATCATCTAATCCATGTGGACCTAAAGGATAATATTTTATTCCTAAGGTTGTTTTTGGTCTAGTTAATCTTATCCAATAGAATTAGGACATGTTTTAGGGTAAAAATAATAACATTTTTACCCATAATTACCCTATTTACTTTTTGCTGTGGCAAATAAAAGTAAAAAGACACAATTCACCAAAAATTATTTTCATCTTATTGAACCAAATTTTTCCTACTGATATCAACCATGTCTCTAGGACTTTTTAAATTCCAGTCAAAGAAGAGGTAAAATTATGTTTTATGCATATTTTTATATTCTCCTAGGAGGTGTGTAAAAGATGGTGAAAAGTTCAATAAAATTTTATATATCTAATATTATTACACAATGACTTCAATGAATTACATTGAACATATATAAGTATTATGTATCTATTTTTACCTAAAATAAAGTTAAATAAAATAAATAATTATTTAAATGAAAAGTCGGTTTTAACAAATAACGCAGTGTTTTTCACTATTCATCAAAAATTGAAAGTTTTCAGAAACATACCAGAAATTCACCCTAAGCTAATTTTGATATTCAGAATTCAAAAATGAAGTATAATTTACCAAATTAAAAACATAGAAATTTAATTTATTACTTTAAAATTAATTCTCATTGTCAAAACCAAAAAGTGTATTTTTAAGAAATAATAACTACCAAAAGATTGACACTTGTTTACGTCCAATTTCAATGTGAAATTACTTCCAATGACCGACATTGGATTAATTGGTAAAAATATAATCTAATTATACTTTCAAAACATTCATATGTATAGTTGAAAACTATAAATTATTTTGATTAAAAAAGTTGTTTTCAGTTAAAATATAGTATTTTTCACTATTTACCCAAATATGAAACATATTAGAAAAACACCAAAAATATATCCAAAAATAATTTTTATGTCCAAATTCAAAATAATAATTCAATTTCAGTAAATTTAATATTTAAAATTGTCGAATATTGGTTTTAAAAATGGTTCTCCATTAAAAGTTGGTGAAATAACATTTTTTGAAAAATATTTATTTTATCTGAAAAAATGATTTTTTCATATATTATGTCTACGAAACACATAATATGGATGTTAAAATTTTATAGAGTATATAAGATTCAAAATTCAGTTAATACAATTCATAATCTCTTTTTGAACGGTTAGTTTAGTAAGTTATGGTAAACTCGAACTCGGTGTTGCGTGTAGCGCAAGCTATTGAATTACTTGAATGAGATATCGTACTATGAAATCCTTGGGTGTTATATATGTGGTGTTTTGAACCCTATCTTTTTTAACCACAGAGTGAACATATGTTAACCTTAACCATAACCACAAATCTTTAAATATTTAAGGGTTATTAATGTTATAATAAAAGAAAAAATGAATCATAAATGGAACATGATTTTTATTTTTAACCATATTTCATTAACACGTCTGATTATAATGTATCTTTTTTTAGTTTTAAAAAATTGGATAAAATAATATTTATTAAAAAATATCATTAGTGTCATTTTTTCTACTACTCATTTTATTTGTCTTTGAAGGAACCAAAACAAAGATGAAATTATAATATAATTTTTTCCCACATCCATAAAATTTCATAAAATATAATTTTTTTCTACAACTATAACTCACTCAAATTATATTATATTTAATATTTTTAAAATAACTAATTTTATTATTATTAATTGATGAAATATTTTTTTAGTGTTTTATATGTATTTATGGTAATTGTTTTATAAATAAAAAGTATAAATAAATCACCATCATGAAGGTACTTTGATTATTATCAAAATAACCATTAATATTAATTGAAACCTTTAATTTTTTAATATGTAAACCCATAATTGAAATTCTATATCATGAGATTGAATTTTTTTCTTTTTATTTAACTAAAATATAATATTAGTAACCTTCAAGGGAATATATTCAATAAATAATTAAAAGTTATAATAACATTAGAAGGGTAAAAATATATACGTTCAATAATATAATATGAAGAAGTAGATTGGATTTATTTCTCATAAGTAATAAAAAACTATTTTTCCCCAAGAAATAAATTTAATTTCTTATATGACAAATTACTAGAAAGAAAACATCAATTGAAAATATATATTATAATTTAATAAGATGATGAAGTTTCCATATTTAATGAAGAATTAATCAATTTTATATCCAATTGGAAACAATATTGAATAAAATAGCCCCTGAGACTCAAACTAAAACCTAAATTCAACACTAGAATAATGGTATTATTGACCTAATTGTATCACAAAAAGATTCCAATTATGAGATGAAATAAAATTAAAGAAGAAAATGATATTGTTAGTGAACTGAAAATTTTTCTATAAACATTTATGGCTTGTAAATAGAAATCAATGTACTTAAATAAGTTTTTTTTCTAGAATTATATTACTCTTGAATAATTATATTTTAACACAATGATTACAAAACCAGATAAGGTGATTGAATATTTTAATTCAAATATTGAAAAATTTGGGAATATATTTGGATCTATTAAAGAATTAGTGTTCATTGTATTGGGTAACATTGAATATGAATAAAAATATTGAAATCTCAAGATTAAGTTAAAATTTAAATGATATAATGGTTAAATGGATAGTAGAAAAATTTAAAATGTATTCAAATTACATAATAAATATGTGAGCATGAAAAGATACTTTTCCATAATAATGAGTTGACATAACAATCAATGGGAACAAAAATATCGCTTCCAAGTCTACCGAAACTATAATGGAATCATTGGAATTACATGCACTCAAGTGATCCTCCCTATATTTAAAACTCCATCCACTATAAGTTTTGGTTTATCTGATACATGGGGATACTATACCCACTGGATTAGACACCAATGAGTAATATTATACGAAATAATATAAAACCATACTCATAATATAACATCACAATAGTTACATTACAACCGAAGTACAAAAATAAAGGACCAAATCACAAGATACAATCGAATAGGTTCCAACTATAATGTTATAAAAGTCAGACATAAATAAATAATATATCTCAATGAATGATTATGATGATATATCCTTCAGAATATATAGAATATTTGAGACAAATAAAAATATTGACTTGAGACTCAACATGAACCCATCCTTGACTCTGACTATGCAACTCAAACCAAATAATCCCCTATAGGTCCCTTTATTTTACTAATACATAAAATAATTATGTCAATATAAAGATGAATAATACTATGTAGAGGATAGTAAAATTTAGTTGGAAACCACCAATAGTGTTCATAAACAAATCTAACACGTAAAATGGAATCTATAATGGGACATGATAATGACAACATCCCAATAAAATACTGATTTCATGTCATGACTCAATATAGAAAACCCAATATTTACTATAACCATTTTGTATAGTATCTTAGTTGAGTTTGAACATATCCCAAAAAACATTCCAAGGAATGGAATATAGTTATCCCATAAAACCATATTCACAATCTCATGGACAATACTCTACAACACACCTCACATAGTAACCATAAAGTAGTAGGTTTATAATTACAACTGTCCTATAAAGAAATAATATCATGACTAGAATTATAAATAACCCTAAAATAAGTATATCCACATTTATCATGACACCCTAAACTCATGATAATATAATTTATTAATATCATTTCACCCAAGATACTTAAGAAGAACGGGAATGATTTTCAATGCCCTTGACTCAAATAACTAGAGCGTCCCTGATTTGTCTTAAAAAAATAGATTATAATGGGAATATCATTGATTTTATTTTCTTCGAACCCCCACAACATGAGAAATCCTAATTTGAATTACATATAAAACACATAAAAATCAAACCAATTTTTTAATTACATCAAACCCACATCAAATGAACTACTATAGTTTCCATCAAACCTATCCCATATAACTAGAAGAACTAAATATTTCATTTCACCCAAAAAATATATATTTTTAAAATATACTATATTTTAATTTTTTTTTCCACACACCAAACATATTAGCCTATTTTCTATTCCAATATTGTAATCACCCATACTATCATTCACCTTCAAGTGGGTTCCATTATAATGGAATAGTCCAGGTCATCAATTAAGGTTTACTATGGGATACCGTAATTGTGGAAACCCCATGAGGGTTCTCAATTCATTCTCTAGGTTTCTTAAATTTAGAAACATGGTTATTTGTGACCCTAAAATAAAATAAGAATACATATATAACCTATAATTACCATAATAATTGTTTTTATACTCATCACATGTCGAGAAAATGGATTTGGTTTAATTTTAGGACAATAAAAAGTACCCATTATATTTGGCACATTTAATCACACATAAAAAATCATATAATCTAATGGGAATGATTATGGACCATTTAAATTGATATAGTGTGAGTTGAATCTTTAATAATATTTAAGAGATTCAACTTTTATCAAATTATTTTAAAAAATACAACATGATCACTATAATTAGGGATTTAGAGTGAATAATGATATAATAGTGAGAGATAGTGAGAATAAATATAGAAAAATGTTAGTATTACTCATATAAATCCCTTTTGTAGAAGTAAAGTGAATCATATCATATGAAAAAGTGATCTCACACTTTGTCTAAGAGTGATCTAAGAGGATGAGGACTCAATCATGACACTATTAGGTAAAGAAGAGAAGTACTCATTACATAAAATATAAATTGAAAAATAATTTTATGTAAACATATAAAAAACATTACATGGAGTGAATATAGTATTACCACATATTTCAATGTGAAATTTCCCACTCTAAGGGAACATTGAAATATTTTTAGTTAGTCCATGGGTAATTCACATCTCTAGAGAAACACTACGACACCACATTTAGGCACTACGCCATAATTTGGGGATTCATGCACCAAAACCGTTTTGATAAAATATGATATCCCCCTTGATAAGTCCCCATGTAATTATGAATTATGATGTTTTTAATATACTATTTACACTAAATATTATTATACTGATAGCACAATAACAAGGAACGTTATTCCCCCACCATAGTGTGGTGACTTATCCCCCCACCAAGACAATTCTAGACGCCCCAATATATAAAAATTAAAAAATACACATTGTTTTAAGTAGAAAATTAAATAGTGTCCAACCATGGAATACATAATATGTTAAAAAATACCCTATATATGTTTAATCATACTTAGGATGAGTCCCTAAGTTTCAGTAACAAAAATATTTAGACAGTACTCTCACATATTCATCTCCCACACCCATATCTCATCCGAAATACATGTGTGAAGTCATTGCAAGTACAATAGAGGTAGTGTATTTTCTCAATGAAATTTTTTCTACCATATATAATATAAAATGGTCAATCTATAAATTAAAAATCATTCCCCATGTTAACATCATCGATGCTAATCACGTTAGATAAATCTATATGATATCTCAAATGCTGATATATATAGAACACATTATGAAAAAAATATAATCTCTTAGGAAGTTATAGTTGATAAGGAACTATTTTTATCCTTTCTAAAACCATATACAAACAAAAAATTCATGGTAAAAATTTTCAATTAATCAAAATCTGTTGGGGTTATAATATAATAAATATTATCAATAATTCCTAGAAATCCACCCCAAAATCTAGAGGATTGAATCGCAAGTTGGAATCTGATCTCTACACACTTAGACTGATCTCTATGATCTTTGGAATCAATCTAATATTATCAGATCTATCCTATAAAAGACTTATCCTAATAATATAAATCTCACCAACGTCTATCTTGGAAAAAGGTAAATAGAACAATCTTCCATGAAAACCCTCAAAAGTTACATTTAAATAATTGATTAATAATCATTAGAATATAAAATCTCAAAAAGTGAAATATGATTGTCCATTAAATAATTTCAATTAATTATCCATTCTAATTGTAGGTACACCATAAAATTAATAGTATATTAATAATTCCATTTTTAAGGATGATTCTTTATTCAAAAATTCCCCTGAGTGTAAAATTACTTCTTCATTCCACTTTGGATGTGATATGTGAACTAGACATCCAATTTAGATATGGTACTCCTTAGAACCATGTGATGATATATTATCTATTAAAAAACATCCCACCCTATTTGTTTATATACTATTTATCCTTTTCAACAATAAATAATCTGATTTGGTCAACAAATCCTCAATAATACATACTATGTCACTACCCATGTTTAACTTTAGAAACCACATTAATGAATCTATTGTCGCATCATCCCAATTATACTATAAATTGGTCCAAATATGCATAAAGAATAACTCTTTATGGTGGTTATCCATCAATTAATAACTTTTGAGGCACCACTAAACAAATCATGTTATGAACATTTTAATCACAATACACCATTACTACCTGTGGATGTTGTGACACAACTTAGTCAGCCCTTAGTAAATAGAAAATCCCAAGGCATGTGAACCTCACATCAAGTTATCATCCATTTTATACGGGAAAAAAATTACACATCAAGGATCTCATTATCAACCTTGGTCTAATATAGTAGTGGATCCAAACTATAGAAACTTTCTATCATAAAATAAATATCTATATGATACAAAAAACCCTAATTTACCCATCCTGAATTAAGGGGGTAATACCACATCCTGATGTAAGGAGGTAATTATCATAGTTATAAGGGAAAAACATCCAAAATAATCATATATGTAAAGATGTATATCATCTAAATGGATTTTCAAGAATAAGAGGGTATGAAACCTACCATAGGGACAATCATGTGAATGAACAAGAAAGCCTAGCCAAACAGCCATGTGAAGGTGGCGAGCTGATTTCATGATGAAGATGATAGGGAGGAGCAGTTCTATGTTATTTGACTGGGTTTTATGTATAGTTTGAATCCCACGGGCAATGAATTCCTCTAAGTCCTACAATCCATGTAATAATTATGCCTACGGTCCTCGTAAGGGTTCCACCTCACCCCTTGAACGGTGTATTATCAAAAAACAACAAAAAATGAAGGCCTTCGAGCCATTGGATTGATGATAAAATATATCCTCTTGAGGGGTATATACTATCTTAGTATTAAATGAATTTTAGTACTCAACAACGATAATATACTGTTGTATTAGGTGACACTATGGAATGATGTATTTGATTCCATTATGTAAAATATAAATCTTTAGTCTCCCACTTAAGAGGTAGAAACACCAGGATCCTAGCATTTGCACAACTTTGACATCTCTAAATCACATGATGAATAGTTCCTCTCTTATGTCCTCTAATATTTGAACCCATTAAAAAATACATCTTTATAATATATCATCACTACTACCTAACCTATTATTTATGTATAAAAATACATAATATAATATTTATATAGATCAGGTAAGGTTACTATTAGTGAAATATTTAACCTTCATTTCTTCTCCTTGAATCACCTATCAAAAGGTTTGGTACCATCAAACATTATTCCCTTATTATATAGGGACATCATCAAAACATTAGGTCAGAATAATTCAGGAATACAACTTTTCTTTTAGTTATATAATAATATAACAAACCTATATTGACATAAATAGACATTACCTCACTTTTTTAGAATACATAAAATATAATACAAACCGACGCCCCAAGACCGTACCAGTCTAGTGCCTTTTAAAAATTGGAATAATACAAAATTTTACTTATTCGAGCTACATTATCTCCCAATAGTTTCTTCATGAATAAAACCCTTCTTAGACATATCAAACACAATATGTATCTTTATAACTTGGTAGAAAAGAAACATAAAGAGCGGTGGGCTCAGATGCTCAGTAAGGGTCAATAATGGAAACATATAAACAAAAACATAAGCATAGTGGTATGAGAATGTGATCATATAATTAAAAGACCATACCCTATATAAAAAATATCATTAACATGAATCATGACATAAATCATGATTGTTTAATGGAAATGAATCATAAATAAATAAAAAACACAATCCATGAAATAAAAACATAGGAATAAAACATGTAATTGTGGAAAACGCAAAAGCATATGTACTGATTTCCATAGCAGTCCTAGAATTTAAAAAAAGGCCATCTTAGTAGATAATGTACTTTACTAATCTGATCTTTCTACCCATTATAGCCCTAAATTACTGAACTAAGTTCACTCCTCGTTGCTTATCTATAATAATGAACTGACTTCAGTTCTCATTCCAGCAATGTCTATCTAATCAAATATAAATCTTCAACAAATGCATCGGAGGGAGATATAGGTTCCACCCATATAATATGTTAATAACACATACAATGTACACCAAGTCATAAAAAATCATATCATAACCCCTGAAATGAAATGGGTTTCGTAAACATGTTATCATATCTTAACTATTGAAAATGATATAGGTTTTCTAATCGTTTCATCAGAAACATAACCCATGAAAAAAAATTCTGGATTCAAAACTCTATAACCCATCAAAGTAAAATGATTTTAATGAACACTGTCCAATAAAATCATTATCCATTCAAAGAAATAATATGAATGGATGCAATGAATTATTTCCCTCAAAAGGCATGTTTAACACCTGTGGATGTTATCTTAGCAGGGAAATTATTTTGAAATATATTTTCAATAAATATTTCATGAGAAAAATATCATTGTAATTGAAAAAAACATATTAAAACATAAAACATTTTTAAAACTCTTTTCTTTTAAAATATATATTAAAAATTATAAAAAATTCTTCAAAATATTTTGGAATCATTTTTCCTTTGAAAACATGTAGTGGGTCTTAAAAACCTTTTGAAAATAAATTTTCCATGAAAACATATAAAATAATATTAAAAATGTTTCGAAAATAATTTAATTGAAAATATATTTTAGAAATCTATTTTAAAAAATTATCTTTTTAAACATGAAAAGGAATCTTCAATGAAAAGATGATGTGTAAATCCATATATTTCGTATGAGGTAAAGGGAACAATCCATTTTCATGGTAAAGATTTTATAAATGTTCTTTTAATGGAAAACGATAAGAAGATTCCATTGAAAATTTTGGAAAACGAAAAAAATGGTAAAAATATCTTTTAATGATCATAGGATATTAGTATAATATTCATGGAATCCCTTTGTTTAAAATCATTATTTATAAAGAACATAAAATTCTTACCGAAGCGAGAGGAAATGTAATCTTTTATTAAATACATTTTCTGAATTCTCATAAGTACCAAAGAGTGAAAAATGGTACTGATACATGGGGAAATAAATACTAAGAAGAGGAGAATAAAAGTCATGAGTTTTATGGAAATATGGATCATAATATCCCATTAATGATGACAAGATCATAAATAATATCGATAAACTATGAGATTGTTTCAATAAACAATGACCACATGGTAACATTAAATCATACCCCTCATGTATGAAAATTAAATTACCTAGAGATTTAAAATATCATTATAAGAATTATATTTAGGTTTTAACATTTCAATGGAATTTTATACACATATATAAAAATATAGGTTCATAACACGAGCTGTGTCTCAAAGAAGGGAAATTGAGAGGAAATTAATTTACCAATTTGGAAACTTTTGATACATAATCCCCCTAAAAGAAAGATCATAAAATGGTTATGTAAATACTCAGATATTTAATTATATGAGGAATATATTAAATTCATGGGAAGTATATACACCACAAAAAATAATTGAGTAATGAATAAGAAATGTATCACTCGGAGATAAAGAGTCTTATGAAATTCCCATACCTTGTGTCTTGACTCGCACCGTAATCATTTAAAAGTCTCGCATAATAAAAATAATTTGATTATTAATCGATAAATGAACTGTTGGATCGAATAAGTATCTATGTTTGCCTATTTTATGGAACAATAAAAGAGTGGGGGTGATTTTTAGGTTTAAAAACCTTTGAGTTTTAGCAACTAAGAGATTAGTTTAAATGATCTTAAAAAAATAAAAATACAAACACATAGAATTGTATTGAATATAAAAAAGGAATGATGTATTGTAATACTAATGAAATGTAAAAAAATTGTATTCAAGATGAACACAATAATCATAGTAATACAAAGATGAATGATTCTACCTTAAAGCGTATAGAATCAATCAATACAATGTGTAATAGAATGATTGAAATTGAAACAATTACAAATGTATAAGAGATAGAAAAGGAAACAAAAACAATTTCCTTTCTAATACAATTAGCAGTGGGAATGTAAAAGAATTACAATTCTTTTAACCCAAAGAGAAGGGCTATCCTTTCACCTAGGATAAAAGGTCTGTCTCACCAACACCTTGGTGAGCCCTCGATACAATGATCGGTACATCCATCTGCCTATCCCCGGCAGCCCTCGATACGATGATCGGTTCGTCCGTCTGTCTATCCCCAGCATCCCTTGATACAATGATCGGACTGTCTGTCTGCCTATCCCCGGAAGCCCTCGATTTTGTAGGTAATCAGAACCTCTGTCTTTCAATCACATGAAATACCTCGATACGATGATTGGACGCACAAAACACAAGGCATGAGAGAAGTCACAACATCTCTCTCTAGAACAAAGTATCACAGTTGTATCACGCTTCTTCTCAGTTTTCTATCCTTTCTCTCAGCTTCAAATGACCTCCTATTTGTAGGCCTCAGGTTCCAATGGTCACATCTCCTCCAACGGTCATATTTCTCCGAAAAACTCAGAGGGACATGGACACTTGGTATCATAATGATCATATTGAAACAGAAAGCATGAAATCATTTTGATTAGTTTTGTAACTAACTCAATGACATCGTATTGGTTAGAACAAGATATATGAATAAGATAATCAAGAGTACGATATAAATGAATCATGTGTTTTTGAAAAAGTACCAACACAAGTATGTAATGAAAGATATGAGAAGAAGAGTCAATACAAATTTCATATTCAGTACGATCAACATGTTTAGTACAATCAGCATGGTCAGGACGATCAGTGTGGTTAGTACGATCAGCATGGTCAATATGATAAGCGTGGTCAGTACGATCAGCATGGTCAGTACGATCAGCATGGTCAGTACGATCAGTATGGTCAGTACAATCAGCATGGTCTGTATGATCAGCATGGTCAGTACGATCAGCATGATCAGTACGATCATTATGGTTAGTACGATTAACAAGACATTTGTGATTTCCAAAACAAAACATAGAAGTCAAAAGAGGACTTTTGACTCAAAAATCTCCACCTTTTTGGAAAGAACAATATACAAAGTAAATATAACAAGAAATACTTAATTCCCCCTGAGTTATTGGAAATTCTTCTGAATAAGAAATTGAATACAACTAACTCTCCCTTAGGTATGGACTTTCCTAAGGATTGTATTCATAGATTTTCCTTAAGAGTGTTGTAAAGCATTCTCCCCATTTATAAACATTCTCCCCCTTTATAAACATTCTCCCCCTTTATAAACATTCTCCCCCTTTATAAACATTCTCCCCCTTTGTGATTTACAAAAATAAAGGGGTAAACTTGAATATTCTGAAAGAGTTAGAGAATAAACACAAGACAATGGATAAAGGAAATTTCATTACAATAACAATGAACACTAAACTTGAGAACAAATACAAGTCACTTGTTTTCTCTTTCCTTCTCCTTTTTGATCAACTCATGAAGAACTACCTTCATCTTTTTTATCTCCTTCTTATCTTCAGAAATAGCATCACCCTGAGACCTGAGAAGGTCTTGTTGATCGGAAAAGAGTTGATCTTGATTTCTGACTGTCTCTTCCTAAACTTTGATTACTACTTTAAGAGTATCAATTCTGTTTTGCAAATTCTTGTTATCTTTGGATAACACAAAATTTTGTTTCTTCAACAAAACCACTTCATCCCTGAAAGTTGAAACCTTCGAAAACTCAGCATAAAAGGCATTCATTCTCTCCTGGAAGTCTTTTACTGAAGGAACATCGGCTCATTGGGGTGACAAAAGATTCAACATTTCAATTGTTTCTCTGTAAAGCTTATTGAAAGCAATTGCAAGCTCATTTGAAAGCCTTCTTATATCTTCAATTACTATCTCATTATCATTGATTGAGCTCTCTATTTTGTATGACCACTTGGTCATCTAGTTCCAGGAATTCTTATGAGCAACCGAACTCTCTGAAAGAACATTCAAATCGGCTTCAACTAACAAAACTTTCTTTCTTAATTCTTTTACAGAGCCAAACTTCTTCTTCTGATTGCCAGTAATGAAATCAATCTTCCCTTCCAGCCTAGGGAAATATTGAATGGTCTTCTGAACCCTTCTCAAAACATGGACAATGTAATCACTCTTCTTGAGAGAGATTGTATGTTCTGAATCAGTATCTTCATTGTACGAAGTCAGTTCATTTGATCGGCTTGAATCTACAACTAGATTTTTTCCTTTTACCTTTACTTTCTGCTTTATTTATTCTTCCACTTTGTCACTAATGACAACAATCTTATTAGTGTGAGAGGATTGAGCACCTTTCTTTTCTTGAGACGAAAATCTATCCAGAGTTCGTGCTTGATCGGCACGAGGAACTTGTTGAATATCTTCACATTGCTTTTAGACTGATTCTTCTCTACTCTTCTTTGATCTCTTAAAGAATTCTAAAAGAAAATATTCTTCCTCTTCTTCAACTTCTTTTATTTCATCCATCAATTGTTTTCCTTTTTCTTTCTCAGGAATATTCTGTACGATGGGCCCTTGATGCACTTCTTCCGTCAGTTGAACACTAGAATCCTCAACCATTTTCAAGACTTTCGAGATATCAAAGTCTTGATCCTTTCTTCTCAACAAAGTTTTCTTTTTCTTTTCATCCTTAAGGGTTTCTTCTACCCTTATTCTTGCTGCAAATGACTCATCTAGGTCAAGACCGAACTTTGGATCACCTTCCTTTCTCTATTCCTTATCCTTTCCCCATTTGGCTACAACATCCTTACTGTACTTTGGCTTCTTCTTAGGCTTTGAGCTGGTTTGGGGATCAGAATTTTGAGTAATACCAGTAGATTGAATGTATTTGGATGGTATAGGTTCCGATTGATTCTGAGGAAATTCAACTTTGACATCCTTAACCAAAAGTTTTGAATTCTGATCAAAACAAACATTCAACTTCTTCATAGTACTTTTTCTAATCCAGGAAGGTTTTAGATCTATCAGAGTGCATTTGAAAGGGATGTTGAAAAACGTCATACTCTCGAGAATAAAATTTGTAATAATGGCTGGATACATAATCAAATGATATTTGATTTCCCCTGACTTCACATTCTTAATTGTTTCGAAAACATACCCTATGAGATTCACTTTTCTCATGTTGACAAGATAGTCCAACATGAAGATATCAGATTCTTTCAGAGTTTCTATATCCCCTCTTTTTGGGATAAGAAAACCCTACATCCATAGAGTTACAAACTGATTGTTTGGAGAAAGATGAGCCACTTTTCTCTTCTCTTCATTTATAACAAACAAAGACTTTTCAACACTTTCTCTATTAAACATACTGACTTCCTCTGGTAGTTTATGAGATGGACAAAAAGAATCCCCTTCTGTTGGGACATTCAAGAAATGAGATTCTTATTTCACATACATAGATAACTTTCTATCGTACACAACAAAATTGATAGTCATATTCTTGTCAAAAGATACGGTTTTATAGAACTGACAGACTTCATCAAAGATAACTGGGTCTTGAGAAACAGGATTTTCAACACACAAATACTCCCATCCTTGAAATAAAATAATCCTCTTGATAGTAGAATCATACAAATCATAGAAGTCTTAGGAGACTAACCTTTCCCTTAAAAGGTATTTTCTGAGAAATCCTTTGATGACATATCGGCAGGAGCGTTGGCAGAAGACTGAGACATAGGGATGCTGCCGAAGAAAGATCGTACGATGATCTAAAAACAGTGGAGCAGAGCTTCGCCTGAAAACCTGAAACACCAATGTGGGTTTGGGGAGGGGGGGCTATTTATAGGCAATAAAGAGGTGACCGTTGATCTTCTACGGTCAGGATTAGAGGAAAAAAGATCAATGGTTAGGATTAAACGAAAGAGAAACAAAATAATAAAAGAATGGAAAGTACCTTCCGGAGAACGTAAGGTAGTTGTTGGTTTTAGTAGAGCTAAAAAGAATACACAACCGTACGAAATAAAATAAAACTACACACTGATGGAAAAAAAGTCATTACCATTAACTAACAATCCGATGGAAAACAATCTCGTTACCATCATCGGTCGATACGATGGAAAAGAAAACCATTAACATCACCGGTCAATACGATGGAAAAGAAAATCATTACCATAAACGGTCGATATGATGGAAAAGAAAATCATTACCATCATCAGTCAATACGATGGAAAAGAAAATCATTACCATCATCGGTCGATACGATGGAAAAGAAATTCATTAACATCATTGGTCAATACAATGGAAAAGAAAATGTATAAAAACTCTCAATACGATAAATAGAAAAAAACATACCAGGAGAGTAAAATATCATAAGATAAAAAGAAACAAACAAAACATAGTAAGGGATGTCCTCCCCCTTTCAAAGGGAGTTATTTACTGTAAGGATAATTGTAAAAAAATGAAGTAGATATGAATGATTATTTTAATGAAATCATTCCTAGCTTCTGTTTTATAAACTCAACCCTATCAGAAGATAAAGGTTTTGTAAAAATGTCAGCAAGTTGTTCTTGTGTTCCGATAAATTGTAAAACGATGTCTACTTTTTGTGTGTGATCTCTAAGAAAGTGATGCCTAACATCTATGTGTTTTTCATGAGAGTGATGTGATGGGTTCTTACTAAGAGCTATGGAACTAGTGTTATCACTTAGAATTTGAGTTTTGGAAAAACTCAATCCATAGTCAGTAAGTGTGTGTTGCATCCACAATACTTGAGAACAACAACTTCCAACTGCTACATATTCAGCTTCAGCAGTGGATAATGCTACTGTGTGTTGTTTCTTGCAGGACTAAGAAACCAGAGAATCTCTTAAGAAATGACATGTTCCAGATGTACTTTTTCTATCCATTCTACAACCACCAAAGTCAGCATCTGAAAAACTTTAAAAAAAAATCATTCCCAGAAGAGAAAAAAAGACCTAAATCCATAGTTCCTTTTAAATATCGAAAGATTCTCTTTACGGATTTTAAATGATACTCTTTTGGATTAGTTTGATATCTCACACATAAGCATACAGAAAAAATTAAATCGAGTCGACTAGCTGTCAAGTATAGAAAACTTCCTATCATACCTCTAAAGATTGTTTGATCTACTGATTTCCCAGTTTCATCAAGATCGAGAGTAGTTGATGTACCAATTGGAGTACTAATACATTTATTTTTGTCATATCCATACCTTTTGAGTAAGTATTTAACATAATTATGTTGAGATATATATGTTCCTTCTGTTTTTTGAGAAATTTGAAAACCTAAAAAGAATGTTAACTCACCCATCATACTCATTTCAAACTCAGATTTCATTAAATTTGCAAAAGAATCAGTTAAAGATTTCTGAGTTGATCCAAATATGATGTCATCAACATAGATTTGAATAATCAAAACATTTTTATTTTCCATTTTTATAAAAAGGGTTTGATCTGCTGTACCTTTTGTATAATTTTTTTGTAAAATAAAACCTCTAAGTCTATTATACCATGCTCCAGGGGCATGTTTAAGACCATATGGAGAGTTGGTAAGTTTAAAAACATGATCAGGATGTTTTGGGTCTTGAAAACTAGGAGGTTGTTCGACAAAAAATTCTTCTTGAACAAAACCATTTAGAAAAGCACATTTTACATCTATTTGAAATAGTTTGAAATTGAAATATGCTGCAAAGGCTAATAGAATACGAATAGATTCAAGTCTAGACACAGGAGCATATGTTTCTTCATAGTCTATTCCCTCTTGTTGATTATAGCCATTAGCAACAAGTATTGCTTTATTTCTTACAATGATTCCATTTTCATCGCATTTGTTTCTGAAAACCCATTTTACACCAATTATAGTTGTTTCTTTAGGTCTATCAACTAAAGTCCAAACTTGATTCCTCTCAAACTCATTTAGTTCATCTTGAATTTCTTTAATCCAATTATCATCACCTAAGTCCTCACTTGGACTTTTAGGTTCAAATTGGGAAAGAAAAGACAGATGTTATATTTTATTTCTTATGGAATTTCTGGTACTTACAGGTTGATTTACACCACCAATGATGTTATCACTGGGATGATTTTTAAGAAACAATTGATTTGGGTTTTTTAAAACCTGTTCATCAACATATGGTAGAAAATATTCTGTGGTAAATGTTTCAGGAATACTTTCTTGAACATTTTCCTTATCAAAATGATCTTCTAATAACGGTTGATAAACATTTTTAGAAAACACATCCGAGGATGTTGGATTGGGTTGGTTGAAAACAAAAGGATCAGATTCATCAAATTTCACATGTACTGTTTCCTCAATAGTATAAGTATTTTTATTGAAAACTCTATAAGACTTAGAGGTTGTAGAATAGCCTAGAAAGATTCCTTCATCAGATTTAGTGCAAATTTATGTAGATTATCTTTTGTATTCAGAATGAATACTTTTCATCCAAAAACTTTGAATTTTGAAACTTTTGGTTTTCAGCCAGTACATAACTCATAAGGGGTTTTATTAAGAAATGGTCTAGTTAAAACACGTTTTATAGTATAACAGACAGTACTAACAGCTTCAGCCCAGAAGTGCTTAGCAATTGAGTATTCACTCATCATGGTTCGAGTCATTTCCAGAATAATACGATTTCTCCTTTCAACAACCCCATTTTGCTGAGGAGTTCTTGGAGTTGAGAAATTGTGAGTAATACCTTTCTTACTACAAAAAGTTTCAAAATCTGAATTTTGAAATTCACCACCATGATCACTATGAATAGTTATCAATGGTAGGTTTTTCTCATTTTTAACTTGGGCTCTAAAAGTTTTGAAATAGGAAAAGGCTTCAGATTTCATTGTGAGAAAGTAGACCCATGTAAATCTAGTAAAGTCCTAAACTAAAATAGATACAAAGTATTTTCTTCTAATGCTTCTAGTTTGTGTAGGACCAAAAAGATCCATATGCACTAGCTGTAATGCATTAGAAGTTGAAACTTCATTAATTGATTTAAAGCTAGTTTTATGTTTCTTACCAAATTGACAAGGATCACATGCTTTTGAAGAATCATATCTAAGATCTGGTAGTCCTTTCACAAGTCTTTTCTTTGAAAGTTTACTAAGGTTTCTCAGATTATAGTATCCTAGTCTCCTATTCCATAGCCATGATTGATCTTCTATAGCACTTAATCATGGTATGTTTTGGTTCTTAAGGTCTTCTAAGTCAATAGTGTAAACATTCTCTTACCTATGGGCAGAAAGAATGAACTCATCCTTGGAATTGTGAACTAGACACTTATCATTTCTAAAATTCACAAGGTAACATTCATCACATAATTGACTTATGCAGATGAGATTGTGCCTAATACCTTTAACAAACAAAACATTTGAAATAAGAACTTTTCCAAGAAAAATGATATTACCTGTACCAACAATATTTCCTTGAGCATTATCTCGGAAGGTAACTTTTCCACCTTTTGTTTTGATAACCTTTTCAAAGAGATATTTTTTCCCGATCATGTGTCGAGAACAACCACTATCCATGTACCAAATGTTCTTATTGGTACACTTCTCATTTTACTGAAAAAGAAACAATTAGTTTTTTGTAATCCAAACTTGTTTGGATCCAGAAGGGTTAGATAAAAGAATTTTAGGAATCCACATTTGTTTTTCAAAATGAGCTTTATGAAATCCTAAGGATTGAGTACTGTTAAGAGAACAATCTCTTCTCCAGTGTCCTCCACATTGACACTTAGAACAAAAAGATGTTTTTTGAGGAAAAAATAGTTATTACTAAAAAAAGGTTTGGAATTAGTGTAACCAAGTCCAGAATGATTTCTCAAAGGTCTTATTTGAGAATACATTTTGTCAAAGTTTTCCTTTCCATGAGTAAAGTTTGAAAAACATTTTTTCAAGGAAAAAATTTCTGACTTTAATTTTAAAACCAAATTCTTATCTTCCAAAACATTTGAATTTGAACTAGAGATAGGCTCTAAAATATTTTTCTTTGAAATTACATTTTCAAGATCCTTAGAAAGTTTATCCTTATCAGCTTTAACTTTCTCAAGGGTTTTTAAGATACTTTCAAAATCAGAAGTTTTCACATCAAGATCTTTAGAAAGATCTGATACTTCTTTAGTCAAGATTGAAATTCTAGAATTTTCTTTCTCAAGATTCTTCTTGAGTTTAGAATTTTCATTCTCAAGTAATTTAGCAAATCTAGATACTTCTTCAACAGAAGGTAATGTATCATCTTCTGATGATGAAGATTCAGCATTTTAAGATTCATAATATCTATTATCAGTATAATTTGAATTTTAAGAGACATTCGTAATAGCTTCAGCAGTGTGTACCTTAGCCATGAGACATTGATCTTCAATTTGTAATCTGGCTAAAAATCCAGTATTTTTCTATCCTGAGGATTCATATTCTGAATAATCATCTGAAGAATCACTACCACTTTCACTCCACATATAATTTTCCTTCAATACTTTCTTTGTCTTATAAAAACTTTTCTTGTTTCTTTGAGAGTGTTTCTCCTTTCTGTCTTTCTTCTTCAGTAAAGGAAAATCAGGCCTTATATGTCCTGCTTTCTTACATTCATAAAAAGTCACCTCTGAATATTTCTTATCTTTCCTATATTTCTTTTTGAATCTATATTGAAAGTCTTTCTTTCCCACAATCTTGTTCATCCTTCGAGCAAGATTGGCTAACTCATTATCCAAAATATTACAATCACTTGAATCAGATATAGAAACTTTCTTGGATTTAGACCTTGTAAGCCTTTCAGGTGTTTTAACTTTAGATGCAAAGTCTAGACTTCCATTCCCATTCTTCTTCTTGTTGAAATCAGCATGTCTCTTCATTCCTGTCTCGTGTTATAGAAGTGTTCCAAAGAGTTTATCAAGAGTAATCTGGGAAACTTTTCTATTTTAATCAATAGATGTCCTT
The DNA here is from genome assembly GCA_963277665.1 of Viscum album. NCBI lineage: Eukaryota > Viridiplantae > Streptophyta > Magnoliopsida > Santalales > Viscaceae > Viscum > Viscum album. The sequence goes on along the minus strand of OY728142.1, from coordinate 266,546,125 downwards.
TTTGACTCCCATTCATTTGGCATTATATCTATAATCTTATCAACAAGAGATTCATCATCAAGACCTTTTTCTCCCATTGATTTTAAGCTATTGACAATTGTCATAAACCTTTGTTGCACTTTACATACTGGCTCTCCATAAGGAAAAAAACCCATGATAATCTGCATGAAGCATTCCTCTCCTTGTTTCTATAACCTTAGATGTTCCAAAGTGAGTGACTTCCAATTTCTTCCAAATACAGTTGGCTGCTTCACATTAAGATATCTGACTATATATATTCCTGGTCATAGTGCATAATAAAGTATTGCATACCTTGTAATTCAGTTGATATTCTTGCTTCTCTTGGTTAGTGAAAGTACTGACTTATTTTTCAGGAATTTTGTAACCTCCTGTAAGAATAATAAAATTGTCTATGCCAGTATTGATAACGAATGTCTTCATACGATCTCTCTAATACTCATAATCATTTCCATCAAAGATAGGTGGTGTAGAAGGTTTTAGATTGTCTATTGACCCAATATTCATTCCTGCCATCTAGAAAAAAAACTTTTCCACTCCACACGTTAGTGTAATAAGTAGATAAGATAGTAATATGAAAGAAATAAAGCTAGTAATACAAATCAGTGGAAAACCTCCTCTGATACCAATTTTTGGATCGAATTAGTATGTATGTATGTCTATTTGATGGAACAATACAAAGGGGGGGGGGGGTGAATTGTAGGTTTAAAAACCTTTGAGTTTTAGAAACTAAGAGATTAGTTTAAATGATATTAAACTAATACAAATACAAACACCTACAATTGTATTGAATATAAAAAGGTATGATGTATTGTAATACTAATGAAATGTAAAAAAATTGTATTCAAGATGAACACAATAATCAGAGTATTACAAAGATGAATGATTCTACCTTAAAGTGTATAGACTCAATCAATACAATAAGTAATAGAGTGATTTTAATTGAATCAATTACAAATGTATAAGAGATAGAAAAGGAAACAAAAAAAATTTCCTTTCTAATACAATTAGCAGCAAAAATGTAAAAGAATTACAATTCTTTCAACCCAAAGAGAAGGGTTATCCTTTCACCTAGGATAAAAGGTCTGTCTCACCAACACCTTGGTGAGCCCTCGATACAATGATTGGTACGTCCGTCTGCCTATCCCCAGCAGCCCTCGATACGATGATCGGTTTGTCCGTCTGCATATCCCCAGTAGCCCTAGATACGATGATCAGATCGTCTGTCTTCCTATCCCCGGCAGCCCTCGATTTTGTAGGTAATCGGCACCTCTGTCTTTCAATCACTTGAAAGCCCTCGATACGATGATCAGACACACAAAGCACAAGGCATAAGGGAAGTCACAACATCTCTCTCTAGAAAAAAGTATCACAGTTGTATCACTCTTGTTCTTAGTTTTCTATCCTTGCTCTCAGCTTCAAATGACCTCCTATTTATAGGCCTCGGGTTCCAATGGTCACATCTCCTCCAACGGTCATATTTCTCCAAAAAATTCGGAGGGACTTGGACACCTGGCATCATAACGGTCATATTGAAACAAAAAGCACGACATCATTTTGATTAGTTTTGTAACTAACTCAACGACATCGTATTGGTTAGAACAAGATATATGAATAAGATAATCAAGAGTACGATTTAAATGAAGCATGTGTTTTTGACAAAGTACCAACACAAGTATGTAATGAAAGATATGAGAAGCAGAGTCAATAAAAATTCAATATTCAGTACGATCAACATGTTCAGTAAGATCAGCATGGTCAGTACGATCAGCATGGTCAGTACGATCAGTATGGTCAGTACGATCAGCATGGTTAGTATGATCAGCATGATCAGTACGATCATTATGGTCAGTACGATTAACAAGACATTTGTGATTTCCAAAACAAAACATAGAAGTCAAAAGAGGACTTTTGACTCAACATGAACCATATTATTAATTCTAATACCATTCATGGTAAGATTATGTCATTATATCACCCACTTGTTAACAATTCTACGTCATGTTTTCACTTCTGGTAATATCCGGTTTGTTTTTCGTTTGTCTGTTAATTTATTATATCTTTGGTTCATATATTGATGTCATTATTTAATGACTGTCAACCAATATTTAAATACAATTTATAATTTGTATATTTTTATTATAATAATATTTTTAATATAGAAGTATCAAATGGAATATACCATTCATGGAGATGGTAAGTCGTACATACAAAAGAATTCTATTTCAATTTAATTTTCTTATTAAAAGAAAAAAAGTGAAAGAAATATATATATATATATATATATATATATATATCATAATTATTGTATATTTAAATGTAATATATATCATATATATTCACTAAAACCATCATTAATTAATTTCATGTAGTTCAGGAATGAATCACATCGATTTGAGGGGGCAGTAGTCCACAAATATTGAATCAAAATTATCATATTAACACAAATTGAAAAGTATAGAGATATGTGTCATAAATGAATTAAAGAAGCTTAATGACATAATAAATATTATATATATAATATATAAATAGAGTGTCTATCTTAATTTCCATCATGATAGGTGGTAAAGGAAGAATGAACAATCATCATTTAGTGAGGCGATAGTCCACCCTACACGCAAACAACATGTTCGTTACCCATTAGATGGAACTGTGGATAAGTGTAGGTATAAATTTATTATAAAACATCATAGTATATTTAGTATACTTTTATTTTTATAAATGTAGGTAATAAGAAGATTTTAGGGAGTGGATATTGAAAATAAAATATGAGAGTTTGAGGGAGGGTGTTTCCTCTTAGTCGGGTAACTCCTTTTAGTTTGCAGTAATGGGCTTCCTTAGAAGGGGTTATACAAAACTGAGGATTTTGGGAGTCAGTGAGGTATGTTGGGGATATATTTTGGTAGAGTTTTTTCAAGAATAAGTGACTATATAGGTGTGAGGAAGAGGAAGGATATGCGGCCTTTTATAATGGAGGATTTTCACTTTTGTAATATTTTAAAAGAAAGGAACCCCACCAACGTTTTTATTGCATGAAGATCAATTCTAGTCTAATGTTGATAAAAAATATGATAGGGTATAAATATTTACATACAATGTATTTCGGACCAATTTATAGGTTATTTTGGGCCATAAAGTTATGGTTTAGTCCCTTATTAATATTAATTTAACCTTAATGGTTGTACTTAATTTTAATTACATTCACTAATATTTTTGATAGAAAAGTAATTGGAACTTATTAGAAATTATAAATTATTCATATTATAAATATGGAATTAATTTTTCAAAATTCCAAACACATAAGTGGTTGAAATTAATTTAAATTTAATCTCACAGTCAGTTCTACAAGGCATGCTCTTAAAGTAAAAACATTTAAAACATTTTTATGTTTTTATATCCTATTTTAAATTGAAATTGATTAGAATGAAATAAATTATATTTTTTATAATAATATTAACTAAATAATAATTAAAAAGACATCAAAATATAATTATTCACCGTAAATAAATTAGATGAAAAAGCAAATTTGAATTAAAATACTGTATTTTTAACTATTAATTAAAAAATGAAACCTTACATAAAAATACCAAAAAAAATTATCCTAACATAATTTTGATGATTATATTAAAAATATGGCGTTTATTTTGACATATTTAATCTATAAAAGTTTCAAAAATGTGATTTAAAATTGGTTCTCTTTTAAAATGTGTTAAAACTACATTAACAAAAATACTGGGGTTTATGTGTTAATTTGGTTTTATTCATATCTTATGATTATAAAATATATTGGATGATTATAAACAATATTTAATTTGATATATAAAATATATATTAAATTATAATTACTTACTAATTTTAATTAATTTTCTTTATTGGTATTAAAACAACATTGTTAAAATAAGAATAGTTTCCTATAAAAATCCACCCTTTACGTTCAATTGGTTCTTATTTTTATTTCTAAAAAATATATAACTAATTAATTTATTTCATATTTTGTTTGAAGACTAAATAATATCATAAGTTAGTTAATAATATTCATAAAATTTAATTTAACTAATAGGTTGTATATTATTATATTATGTAATAATATTTTTAATAATATATTATTGTTCGACGACACTCAGTCTTATGTGCTACATAACCCATCAAGAAAATTATTGTTTCATGTAACATAAACTAACCTTGATCCTCCATGTAGAGTAAGAAATAAATTATATTTTTTATAGTTCACGTAATCCAGAAATAGTTCTTTAATATTAAATATACTATTTCCAGTGTTGCATGAAATGAATAATATCAAAAAGATTAAATTATTTTGAAAAAATAATTCCCCAAATCTCAGGGTGTTACATTATACCCCCTTAAAATGAATTTATCCCTATAAATATTTCTGGGTTATCTAAGGTTTAATACTTTAATGTATCATTCATAGAACCCCACATCGTAAAAATGGATACTAAAACATTCTTTTGAAAATGAATGTTATAAGAATAACATTTTCCCAAAATAACATATAAATTGGTTTACACATGTGATAACATATGTGGAAAGTGAAAACATGGACATGGAAGAGAAATATTACCATCCTATTTTTATAGAGAATTATAGAGAACAAGCTCAAGAGAATGTTAATAATCAGAAATCCACAAATCAATGATGAACTAAAGGACCTTAAGATTCACCAGAATCAAAGGTACTATGAGAAATGTTTTTTGGTCTCAGGATCATTTTTGAAAAATATAATGAATTTTCATGAAAATATATACCTTTTGGATTTCAGCTCAACCTCACCCTATTTGTTTTCTGATTCACTTCACATCTTTCTCGAAAAAGGAAGGTGAATTTTTCATTCCTGAAGCATTAACAGATCATGAGATCCATGGTATTCCATAACATCTTTCATCAGTTATCATCACAACCCTATTTTTATAACAGTTTATCCAATATGGGTAAATCCTGATGTGCTGAGATAATACATTATTTTCACAAACATCAACCAAATTTTAACAAAATCCTCCCATATTGTTTAACCTTATAACCCTTATAAAAGATGAAAATTGAAACATTATAATGAAGACCACACAATCAGCTTAACATTGATCCCCTATATATCACAAAGTAGTTTTTATTTGTCACATTAAAAACATGTAAATAGCCATGTAATATACTATCTTGAAATATGGTAAAAACATGAATTATCATAAATAATTTTAAAAAATTGGCATGATTAATTATTAGAAACGTTATTGGATATATTACTGAAATCCAATATGTTTTAAAGTTATACCTGATGAAAAAGAACACTTTTTCAACCAATCAATAAACAGATCCAAATTAATTATTAGTATACAATTTACTTTATCCAATTAAATAATCTATTTATCCAAGTGAAACCCAATTTTTTCAACAACTTCATCAAATTAAGGGATACCTTATCTTAATCAAAATATCACATTTCAAAGTCTTCATCTCCATTAAAAATATCCTTTTAAATCTTTCATGAAAACATATACTAAAAATACATATATATTTTGTGATTCATATAACATAATATTTTAATTCCAAAACAAAAGTATATCATTCATCCAAACTTTTTCTTAAACCATAAATCAGGATTCAAAATATTATTCTATAATACTGATTTCCTAGAATATGAAATATGAATCATGTATTAAGGTTCCTTAACATGAATCTAATTATGCTTCTTATAACTAATGTAAAAAATACTAGAAGAACATCACATACCTTTACATGTGGTTTTATGTCTATTTATCTTTCTATGTATAACCAATACTCCTACCACCATCCTAATTATCTTTATAATACTTCCACTTGGAAAATTGATTTTTATAAATTCAATAATTTTTACATATGAAAAATTCAATGCTAACCAAGATCCTACTAGTTCATTTCATTTAACAAAACCATAAATCATAGTGTGAGAAACATTTCTAATAAAAAAAAGACCATATAATCATGAAAAGTCATTTATAACATGTCTATGTGATGAAACCTTCATTAATCTATAAAACCAAATGTTTATACTAGGTTATTCATTAAAAAACTATATTTTTAAACTTTCATAATGGTTTGTGATGATTTTGTGAATTACCAAAGAATATCCCATAGGAGTTTCAAACCATATATGTATCTAGGCCCGTTGTCGGGTACCAGTTTACCCCAAGTCAGGCTCGAAACATAATGTTGGATTTATTACTCATAGGTAAACATGTGCCACAACTACATCCACTTATATTATCTTGAAAATAACTTTTTACTAGTAAATCAATTACTCTATCCTTTAAAAAAATCTAGGCCATTTTATTTAATGTTACCATATCCTTATACTTATCCTTAGAGACATCACTAGACATATATAACGACCGAACCATAAACATTATATATTATTTAATTAATTTAATAATTCACATTGAAGATATTTTTAGTTTTATAGATTTAGGGAATTAGGTAATAATATATACCTAACAACTTGAATATTACCTACAGACACATCTACACAGTTTCCATTTTTTTCACAAAATAAAAATTCTTGAAGAAAAGTGTAATGTCTAGTACCATGTTTTAGATAGCATGACTTTTCATTGATCTCAACCTTGATCATATTCCACTTTATGTCCTATGAAAAACATTTCAAAAATTTGGGATGAGCATAAAAAACTCCATAAGGGATACGCAAAAAAAAGAAAACTGTTAGCTTTTTCAAAACAACATTTAAACCATGAATACTTTATCATAAGTAATACTTTTCACCTTTATGAAGTAGTAAGTATTCTTCACTGAATAAAATATAATTTCTTACCATTTTGTAACCAAAATATTACCATAAAACCCATATAAAGAATACATAACAAATAAAGGAAACATGGGACATAAACGTACATAAATAGAATAACCATACGACCGAGTTCAACACATATCACTAAATCGAATATCCATACGACCGACTTCCATACCCAATGGATTGGTGGTTATAACGTAACCACTCATCCTGGTTTGTCACGAATCCACTCATCATTTGGTTTATCACGTAACCACTCATCAAATTTCCAAGTACCATTATAAAATCATAACATATACAAAAAATATAATGGAAAGAAAACATTTCAACATGTCAATCACAATATATCATTTAAATATGTTGACATAAAAAATTCCGTTATAAAAACCATTTTCAATACCAAAATACGTAAAAGTGTATACAATATTTATTTTCCTTTTAAAAACATTATGGCTTGTTAAGGATTACCAGGATAAAATAATACTCACAACAGCAGAAATAAAGTATATTAAAATGAATTTTTGAATTAAAATACAGTATTTTCCACTATTTATTAAAAAATTAATTTTATCAGAAAAATACAAAACAATTACCCAATGTAAATTTTGGTGTCCCAATTCTAAAAGAAAATATTATTTGGACAAATAGAACATATAAAAGTGACAAAAACTATATTTAACGAGGGTTCTCCATCAAAAGCTGTTAAATCAACCCTTCAAAGTAAATTATGGTTAAAATTAGAATCATTCCCAATTTAAGACTCTAAATTTTATTTCATAATTGTAAAAAAATTTAAAATTCAATTATAATCATATTGTAGTTAGTTCTATTCATTCCCACCAATACAACAGCTAGGCGTTAACTACCATTTAAAATAATAATATTATATTGTTAGTGTGAAACATAAAATTTCAAAGAAACCCATTATTGCATATCAGGTACTCCATCGAACATAGCATCCCTTTTAAAGTAAAATTAATATTTAATTCACAAATATTAATAAATACGAAAATTTCATATTTATTTATTTACCCGGGATGTTACATCCTTCGCCCCTTTTGGAAATTTAATCCTCGAAATTCTATTCACTTATCATATAAATGGGGGTATTTATCCCTCTTAGCATTTTTAGATTCCCACGTTGCCTCTTACACCATATGGTTTTCCCACAAAACTTTTACCTGGTGAATTTCCTTATTCTACAACACTTTCTCACTTCGATCAATAATCTAGACTGAATGTTCCTCAAAAGAGTGATTCTCTTCCAACTAATCTGCCTCTGGGCTCAAAACATGAGATGGATCTAGCATATACTTTATCAACATTGAAAAATAAAAAAACATTGTGTACCTAGGACAAAATTGGAGGTAAATAAACTCTATACACAACTAATCCATCTTTCTCTTGGATTCATAAGTTCCAATGAACCTCAGACTCAACCTTCCATTCTTACCAAAACGAATCACACTTTTCCATGGAGAAACATCGAGAAAATCCATGATCACCTACCTCAAAAGAAAGATTCTTCCTTTAGTTATCCACATAACTTTTCTGCATGCATTGAGCTGTTCTCATGTTCTTCTGAATCAAATGAACTTTTTCTGCTATTTCTTTTAACAATTTTGGTTCCATCAGCTTCCTTTCACCTACTTCATCCCAAAAAGCTGGAGTTCGACACCACTTCCCATATAATGCTTCAAATGGAGTGATCTGTATACTGGAATGAAACCTATTATTATTTGACAATTAAACCAAAGAAATATGGTAGTCCCAACTTCCTTGGTGATCCAGTGAACAAGCATGTAGCATTTCCTCCAAGGTCTGAATTGTTTATTCTAACCACCCATCTGATTGCAGATGAAAAGAAGTACTAAAATTTAATTTAGAACACAACAACTTCTAAAGGAATTTCCAAAAGTTAGAAGTAATCCTGGGGTCACGATAAGATACAATAGAGAGGGGAACACCATGTAAACTAACTATCTCTTTAAAATACAACTAAGAAAGTAGATCTAGAGGCAAAGTATCTTGAATCGGAAGTAAATGATCATATTTAGTCAATCAATCAACAATATCCTAGATTACATTGTTACCTCGAGATGTCTTTGGAAATCCCACAATGAAGTCCATGGATATATTTTCCCATTTCCACTCTGGCACTGGTAAAGATTGAAGCATCCCTTTCAGTGACTGCAGCTCTGTTTTAACCTTCTAAAAAGTTAAACACTTCATTGTAAAATCAACAATATCTCTTTTCATTCCATCCCACCAGTAATACTCCCAAAGTTCTCTGTACATCTTAGTACAACCAGGATGAACAGAAAGCAGGGAAATATGAGATTCAAATAACAACTAATTCTTCAATTGTGAATCACAAGGCACACATAACTTATTCCCAAACCTCAAAACATAATCATTATCAAAGTTAAAATCAGGAAACTTACCCTTCTGACCCAACTCTACCTTTTTCTCCAACTCACTGTCTCCCTTTTGCGCTTGCTTAATTCTGTCTAATAGGGATGATCTCACTAACACCTGAAACAAAATTGAGGAATTTACTTCACCAATAACTTCAATGCCAAATTTTATCAAATTAAAAACCATAGTATCTCATTCCAAACATAGCATGCTTAATGAAGAATTACTTTTTCAACTAAAAAAATCATCCACTTTATTTTATTTTCCTGGATGGTAAAGGATTGTGCAATCATAATCCTGGATTAATTCCAACCATCTCCTATATCTCATATTCAATTCTATTTGAGTGAATATATACATTAAACCGTTCCTGTCAGTATATATTTCACATTTTACTCCATACAAATGATGCCTTCAAATTTTTAAAGAAAAAAGAACAGAATCTAATTCCAAATTATGTGTAGGGTAATTTAACTCATGAGGTTTCAACTGACGTGAACCATAAGCAATTACTTGATCATTTTGTATAAAGTCACAACCAAGTCCTTTCAATAAAGAATCATTATAGATAACAAACTCACCATTTCTGGAAGGTAATTCCAAAACAATATCATTCACTAATCTTCTTTTCAATTCCTTAAAACAATCATCACATTCTTTTGTCCAAATGAACATAACAACTTTTCGAGTTAACATAGTCATTGGACTAGATAACCATGCTAAATTCTCAACAAACCTCTGGTAATAACATGCCAAACCAAGAAAACAACGGATCTGGGTTATATTTTGTGTTCTTGGACATTCATCAGCATCATTTGTTTTATTAGGGTCAAAAGTTATGCCATTTTTTGAAATAATGTGACCAAGGAAAGAGATTTGTTGTAACCAAAACTCACACATTCGAATTTCCAAAATAGTTTCTTTTTTAAGGATTAAAAGATAACCCTTAAATGATTTTCATGTTCCTATTTACTTTTAGAATAAAAAAATATCTTCTATAAACACAAAAACCATTTATCACCTAAGTCAACTAATCCATCACTGCAAAAAACTATTCAATTCTGATTTTGACCATCTCAGGATGCTGATTGGAAGTTCATTTCCCTCTGTATGCCTTCCCATCACAACTGCCCTATTTCCTCTATGAAAAACCATGCTGAACATAGAGATATTTTAAGCAAAACAACAAATTAGTCTATAAATGTGAACATTTCAATATTAACAAAAATTAATTTATAGATATTAATTTAACAATACTCTAACTCATAAAGTTATCTAAACCAGTCTTTGAACCAACTATAAGAACCTTACCATAAACATTGCATATTCTTAAAATATGTTAATAATTAACATTGAGGATATTTTTAGGTTTAGAGATTTAGATAATTAGGTCATAACATATAAATAACAACTTTAATATTACATGTAGACACATCTACCTAGTTTCCATTTTTTTCACATAATAAAAATTCATGAAAAAAACATTCATGTCTAGTTCCATGTTTTAGACAAAATGAATTTTCCTTGATCCCATATTTGACCCTATTCCACTTTATGTCCTATGAAAAACATTTCAAAAACTTGGTATGAGCATAAAAAGCTCAGTAAGGGATACATAAAAAAATAAAACTGTTTGTTTTTTCAAAACAACAAGTAAACTATGAATACTTTATCATAAGTAATATTTTTCCCCTTTATGAAGTAGTGAATAATCTCCAATGAATAAAATATCATTTCTTACCCTTTTTAAACCAAAATATTATAATAAAACCCATATAAATGACACATAACATATAAAGGTAACTTGGGACATAAACATACTTAAATGGAATAACCATTCGGTCAACTTCCACACATATCACTAAATGGAATAACCATACCACTGACTTCCATACCCAATGCATTGGAGGTTATAACATCAGCACCCATTCTAGTTTATCACAACACCACCCATCATTTTGTTTTTCACATAACCACCCTTCAAATTTCCAAGTACCAATACAAAATAATAACGCATACAACAAATATAAAGGAAAAACATTTCCACATTTAAATCAAAATATATCATTTAAATATATTAATATAAACATTATGTTATCAAAACCAATTTCAATACCAAAATATTTAAAAGAGTATATAGTATTTATTTTCCTTTTAAAAAAATTACGGAATGTTAAGGAAACCAATGATCAAATAATACTCGCGGTGACGAAAAGGTTGTTATCACTGTTTACGTTAAAAGAAACAATCAATTTTATTTTTTAGTAAAATGCTTCATTGAAAAAGATTCCATTTGAATGAAATGAAAATTCAATGGTGTTTATCCAACATATAAAATAAATTCATGTATTGAACCAAAATATGGGTCAATGAAAGGAGATTGAGATGAAGTCCCTTACCTTGTATCCGACTTGACACGTTCCTTCCTTAATCACCTAAGAAATAAACTAAAGATAATTTCTACTTGATTAAAAACCTTTTTAAATTTATTTTTCATTTTATATCAATTATTACCATGTTATAATCATTATGTAATCATTTAAGTTAATAATGGTCATTTTGTCGATATTTGGTACTTGAGTCAAAAATGGACTTCTTATAATTACAAGATGTTCATGTGGTCAAAATTTTATTATATCCATAATGATATTCATGAATTATTTATCATATATATAATATATATCTATTATATAAAGATATTTTTAATACTATATAACATTCAGATATACGAAATGAAATGCACCATTCATGGAGATGGCGAGCCGTAAGTATGCATGAACACTACATCCATTTTTTATTTCAAATTATAATGGAATGAAAACTTAATGATACATAAGTATCTTATAATTTCATTATAATATCATATATAATTTCATTAACTATACCCCTTATAATTTCCACATAAGGCATGAATGATTCATATCACTTTGAGGGGCGGTTGTCCACATTTCCTCAAATGAGATTATCGTATTTACCCACTATGGAAACCATAAAGGTATTCTATAACTGAAAAATACAGAAGCATGAAAACAATATAAATATAATTTATATCATATATAAATATAGTTCCATCATAATGGACATCATGATAGGTGTTTGGAGATATTTTAACAATCATCATTTCGTGAGGCAGTAGTTTTCCATCCACAGAAACAATATGCTCTTTACCCATTAGACGGAGGTGTGTGTAAGTGTAGTTCGAATCCTTCTCATAAAAACAACCTATTATTTTTTGGATACTGGTTCTATTTTAAAATAAAGTAATAAAAATATTTTAGGGGGTTGGAGAAGTAAAATAACATAAAATAAAACAAAATAATTTAAGAGAAATTGTTACCTATAATTCGGGTAACTCCCTTTGGAATTAACCAGAAAAACTTCTTGAAGTGCCTTATGCCTAAGGTAAGGCTCATAGGAGGAGGAGAGGGTTGTAGGGATATTAAATTTTTAGAGTTTGGATGAGCTAAGGGGCTTGATAGGTGTGAGGAATGGGTTAGAGGTGAGGGATTTTTATAAGAGGGAGGATGGGCTCTTTAGGAAAGTGTGAAAATATTATTTTATTATATAATGATTTTAGGTTTCTAAAGGTCCAAAACTAATTAATGTATAATAAAATATGACTTATAGTCGAAATAATATCACCCAATATGAATTGTATAGGTATTTTATATTATTTTAATATTAATAATCTTATTTATATAAATCATTTGTTAATGAGGTAAACAATACATCATTATTGTGTCATGAATATTTTAATTTATTTAATGTCTGAAAATTATAAAAAAATAACATGACGTAGGAAATCTTTTTATATTTCCAAATAATATTTATAGTTGAAAATATAACTTAAATAACTTTATGAAAAAATTTATTTACTATTAGATATTGTTTTATGTTATTTTTGTTTTTACTTTAAATCAATTAATCTAAAGTTTCATTATCACTCCTAAGTGGATCCATGGGGACCTAAAATCTACCCAAGGATTCCCATGGACGACCAGGACTCATTGAATAAGGTTAGAACAAGTTTTAGGGTAATTTTGTTTTATTATGATATTTTTTACCTTGAATTAGCCTATTTATCATTCATCATGGTAAATAAAAGTCAAACGTTACTATTCACAAAAAATACATTCATATTAGTGAACCAAATTTTACATACTAATAATAACCACGTATGTTGGATTTTCAAAATTAAATTCACAGAAGTTGTAAAATTTCTTTTTAAGGAAGAAGTCAGCTTTTTAACTACCGCTTTGTTTTTTCACTATTCATCAAAATTGATGTTTTTTGAATAAATACAAAAAATTTACCCTTGTATATATTTGATATTAAGAATTAAAAAATGATGTATATTTTACCAAATTCAAAACATAGAAGTTAGATTAATTAATTTAAAACTAATTTAAAATTAATTCCCATTGTCAAAACAAAAGGCGTGTTTTTAGGAAATATTAACTATCAACAGATTGATATTTTTTATTGTCCAATTATAAAGGGAAATTATTTCCAATGACCATCATTGGATTAAATGGTAAAAATAGAATATAATTAAAATTTTAAACCAATTAAAAAGATAATCCAACCATATAAATAAATTAGATAAAAAGGTATTTTTGAATTATAATATAGTATTCTTCACTATTCATTAAAAAATGAATTTTATCAAAAAAATACAAAAAAATTACCCAAAGTAAATTTTGGTGTCCTGATTATAAAGAAGAATTTTATTTGCTCAAATAGAATTTAAAAAACTGTAAGAAACTAGATCTTCGTTTTAGGTATGTTTTTCTTTTTCTGGTCGTTTTTGAGAAAAAAAGGAAAATCTGGAAATTTTCAAATTACACACCGTGTACTTTATAAGTACACGCCCTATAATTTGATACAACACCAAGCCGTGTGCTGGCAGTGTCCAGGCCACACACATGGTGTGTAGGGGTGATGTGGAGGCCGCTTAATGTGGAGTACAGAAAGTCCAAGTATACACTGTGTACCCCAAAAGTACACACCGTGTAGTTTTTTTCATTAAATGGACCGAGGTTGCACCTAATTGACAAAAACAACTTCTTCTCAAGGTTCCTCAATTGAGAGCGACCCGTACATCTGCGAACATCCTTCGAGCCCCCAAGCCTCCATTTGTTTGCCGAATCAACTGTCGTCGATTGCGTTGGAATGGAAAAGGAAAGCACTTCCTTCTTCTTGAGTTTCATTCCATGATTCTCCCTCTTTCTCAAGATATTGTGGGTTGAATGTTTTGTGAATTTTTGTATATCTATGACATTCTAAAGAGAATCAAGCCTCGTGGTCAAATTATATTGATATCCTAGCATCAAGGTAGGTGCTTTGTGCCTTACCTTTAAAATTCTTGGATTTTTATGTGCAAATTCCACCAATACCCGTGAACGGCGTATTGCGTGTTAACCGTTTTTCCCCTGTTGTTTTCCGACCATGCTTGTATGCTTGTGTAGAGGTAATTTGATCATGTTTGTGGATAATTGTTGTTCTTGGATGTTTTTCCCATGCCTTGTTCTTGTTAAAACCTTTGGGTCTTGTTAGCCTTTAGCAATTATACCTGTTTTCCATGCCTTGTGACTGTAGGATGGAATGATATTCTGGACATGCTTATTATGTTGTAGACTGGTTATCCAAGTAGCTCTGTAGGTGTACTTTGGCCTTATAGGATTATTATGCACAGACTGGAATGAGACCGTGAGAACCTGGTGCTATAGACTATAAGGCATAGACCGAGTGAGCTTCCCAGAGAGTCTTGGATATTATAGACTACAAGAGGGTAGACTGAGTGAGCTTTCTTAGAGAGTCTTAGATATTATATACTATATGGGATAAATTGAGTGAGCTTCCCAGAGAGTCTTGGATATTATATACTACAGGAGGGTAGACCGAGTGAGCTTCCTTAGATAGTCTTTACTTTGTTTGAATTTCTTTAAAACCTTTCCAGGCTAGAGAAGGAATTGACTGAGTGATCTTCCTTAGAGAGTATGTGATAGACCTGAGACTATAGGATAAATCGACTGAGCAATCTTCTTCAGAGAGTTTCTAGACCTTGGGGCTATAAGAGGGTTAGACCGCGTTATCTTCCTCAGAGTGTCCCCGACTACCCTAAACAATAAGGGGAATTGATCAAGCGAGCTTCCCCATAGATTCTTATAATCTCGTACGACCAAACCAGAGGGGTTAGGCTGAGTTCACTGCCCAGAGGGTTGTTGGTATTTCTTTTATAGGACCAGAGGGGTTGGCTGCGAGTACTTCCCAGAGGGGTTCTTATTGTGTTTAGCTATTTTCTTCTCTGCATCTTGTTGTTTCTGTGGTTTGATTACTGTTGTATATCATCCTGTTACTGCTTACTGTTTACTGCCTGATGTCTACTATTAGTGTTTACTGCTTACTATACTATTACCTATCATATACTCAATGATTGTAAGGCACATATCTTCAGGTGTTTTCCTACTAGGATTAGTCTGACACCCTATTTGGGTCATGCTTTTGGGTTCAAATAGACTATGTTGTTGTTGGTATAGACAATGGAAATTTCCCTTCGACTTTGGTACTTGATTGCTTTGGAGTAGGAGAGCATGAGACCAAGCGAAGGTTTGCGATGCTGAGGAGTTTCTTGTTTAATTTTTTTTGTAACTTGGATTAGTATTGTGTTCAGTATTGTGACTTGTTTGTTTACTTTCCTAGACATATGTATCGTGCATCATTTCATATATACATGTGTGCTCTAGTTGGTTATTGTTTCAGTCTTCCACTGTTTATTATTTTTGGATATTTACTGCTTCTGATATTGTATGCCTGTTTACTTCTGTTCTGTACTCTACCAATGAGGGCATAGTTTCCCCACTATCACACCCAAGGCCCTCACTGCTAGTCGGCAGCCTCTGGCATATGGGGAAATGTGCTTCAAGCCATGTGACCAATAGGGTATGGGGAGCCTCTAGGTGGCTTCCAGAACTGGGATGTTACAAAGTGGTATCAGAGGCATTCTTTTCTCTTGACATACTGTTTGGAGCCTTTAACCAGGGATATGATAGATTTGGTACTTGGTAATAAGCTGTGCCCGGGAGTAGCAAACCCATGTACAGGGAAAAGCCAATTTACCTCATTTATTTTAGTTTTATGGTTTTGAGAATTTATGGTTAATATGATTTCACCTATAGTGATTCACATGACTTGTGCTGTTATTGTTGTGCTACTGTGGTTCTATTTCTATCGCAACCTGATGAGATGAAGGTATTCCATCTCATTCATCATATATGAACTTTTTAGAAATCACATGACAAGAATTCTTTCCATGCCATCTAGGGGGCATTAGCGATTGCATGTTGTTGTGATAGACGTTGTGTAGATTATGCATGATGTTGTGATAGATGTTTGATAGAATCCTTGTGGTTTAATAGAGATTTTTTTTTGTGTTGTACCTTTACATAAATGAATTCCAAATTATTGTTCTTGTGGTGTTATGGGACATCATGAATCACAACTTGGTGGATCATTGACTTGTTTTATTTGTATATGATAAGTAGGAGATGTCAAGCTTTGATTCTTGGGGAGTATGGGCCCTCACGGATCGGAATTTGGAACCTCCATGTTTGTTTTGCAGTGTTTTTTGGGATTCAGTGTAGTTTCTGAGCTACTACCCGAAAAAACCTAGAATACACGGCGTGTACTTGACTACATGTTGTGTTGTTTTAAACCATTCCACTAACTGTGTGAGCAGAAACACGGGGTGGTGAAAAAGTTTTCGGAAACACGCTGTGTACTCTAGTTGCACGTTGTTTAATAGTGAGCCATGTACCCGGCCATGTCACTAACAACACGGGTCAAGGAAGCTCACGTAGTACACGCCATGTTGGGTATGAATACGCCATGTAGCCTCGCTCTAGATACCCGGTCGTGTCACGAAAAACACGGGATAGTGTTATCTCTCATATACACATCGTGTTTGTTCGGAACATGACATATAAGGGTCAGCCGTGTAGCCAGGCGTGTAACTAAAAAGAAGGTTTGCTGAAACCTTGTCTCGTACACACTGTGTCCTTAGTGAACACACCGTGTAGTTTAGGCTTAAGAGGACCATGTGTTTTAGCCGTGTAAGGAGACTCGGGCAAGGTAATGGAGATCCAGTACATGCTGTGTGTGGGGACAACACACCATGTAGTCTAGGGAGTTACACGACTAGCGGTGGCTGAAGTACACACCCATGTGTTTGGCTTAAGGGGACACACCGTTTAGTTTTATACACGCCTTCTAGTCGTGTTTTGTAGAACTTGTTTGTTATTTTCTCTTATTCCCTCTTTGTGCTATTGTGCTCTCAGTCTTGGTTGATCCTGATCTAAGGTGTTCTTTTGATCTTTCAGAGTTATTCCTCCAAGATGTCCTCTTGTAGTTCATCAGCTTCCAGATGGTGATCAGACACCGGATATGGCCGATTAGGGATCTTCTGTAGATCCTCCTGCAGATCCTCCTACTGTGCCAGCCTTGGCACCATCCGTTATACTCGTTGTAGGCGCCGATGCGCAGTTCCAGGAGGACTTTCTGAGGATGATGCATACCTTTTAGGGAGCGCCGCCTCCTACCCCATCGATGGCTGAGTTGACACGGGTTTTCCAGCAGCATCATCCTCCTACATTCTCAGGGGATGTAGGACCCCAGACAATATAGTCATGGCTAGAGGCCACACTGATGATCTTTGAGAACCTGGAGATACCTCCAGAGAAAAGGGTAAAGCTTTCCACTTATATGCTCCGAGACACCTCCAAGAGGTGGTGGGATGTGATCTCACAGTCCGAGCACCAACAGAGTATGAATTGGGATGAGTTTAGACACATCTACTATGATTAATTTTAACCAGAGACCTTGAGGGCCGACCGAGCCTGGAAGTTTATGAGTCTCGAGTAGGGTACACTTTCTGTTATGGAGTACTCATCTCGTTTTACCGAGATGCCACGCTTCACACTGATTCTAGCAGGTGATGAGTTTTTCCCTGCAGGGATGTTTGAGGATGGTCTCAGGTAGGAGATCCATTACCAGGTGAACATATTTAGGTTGACTTCGATATCCTCTATCGTCAACTAGGAACTGATCACTAAGCGCAATCTGAGAGATTGTGGAGCAGTGAGCCAGGGTGGTTCGACATCCAGACTCAGTGCTCATACTGATTGCAGGAAGCGCCGTAGGGAGTCTGCTCAAGGAGATCAGGGTAGGCAGAATGCATCTTCGGGTTGCCAAGTAGTATGCTACCAGTGTGGTAGGAGTGGGCATACTAGGACTCAGTTCCAGAGATACCCAATGGAGTGCCGATCTTGCGGCAAGATGGGTCATCTTCAGCATTTTTGTCAGATCTTCTCTCCAACAGCTAGTGGTAGGGGTTCTTCTATGACCCCTCGTTCAAGTGATATATCACCAGTTTCTCACCAGTTTGGGAACTAGAGTTCTTTCAGCCGTTCGGGCCGAGGTGAAGGTCACGACCGTGGTGGTCAGCCACCAGGGTACCAGCGACAGTAGAGTGGATCATCTCAGAGTGGTCAGCCAGGGGCACAGGGCCGCGTTACATGCCAAACTTTCACCGTGGAGAAGACCCATCAGGAGTAGGATCCCAACCCTTCTACAGTTTGAGGTACGATCTTAATAGTCTCTGTTTTATCTTCAGACCTTTTCGATATTGGTGCTTTGCATAGTTTTATCTCTGTTGCCGTTGTAGAGAGCCTTGGGCTCTGTATATTTTCATTTTCCAACATGTTGACTCTTGATACACCGTTGGGAACGAGGAAATATAGCATACGTCAGTGTTGAGAGTCCCTCTTGAGGTTGTAGGGTGTCACTTCTTATGGGATCTATATGTCCTAGAGATGACAAGATATGATGTCATTCTTGGTATGGACTGGTTAGTTTTTTTCCAGGAATTCTTCGATTGCTATCGCCCCAGGGTGAGTTTCGTATCACCAGAGGGCAGATCTTTTCTTCATAGAGGCGAGTGGGATGTCCATGCAGGTAGAGATGGACTAGAGCATCATGGGCTAGGAGGAGTTACAACCATGTTTTCTAGTCTTTATATGGATGACTAGGGGACTTCACAGTTAGACTTTCCTCCAGTGGTGGATCATTTCAGGGATGTCTTTTTTCAGAAGGCTTTTCAGGTTTTCCCCCAAAACGTGAGGTAGACTTATCAAATGAGCTCCTTCCAGGGGCGACACCGGTGTCCATTCCTCCTTATAGGATGGCTACACCAGAGTTGCAGGAGATCAAGAAGTAGTTGGAGGAGTTACATGCAAAGGGTTTCATCCGACTCAGTACTTCTCTTTGGGGTTCTCCTGTCCTGTTTGCAAAGAAAGCAGATGCACCCTTAGGCTTTGCGTGGATTTTAGGAAGCTGAATCAGTTGATGGTCATGAACCGATATCCCTTACCGAGGATCGATTACCTCTTTGATTAGCTTCGAGGAGCCCAGGTGTTCTTGAATATCGATTTGATGTCCAGTTATCATCAGTTACGCATTAGACCATCGGATATACCTCTTACAGCCTTCACGAGAAGGTATGGTCTATACAAGTATACGGTCATGCCATTCGGTCTCACAAATGCACCATCAGTTTTTATGTCACTGATGAACCGAGTGTTCCATCCATACTTGGACTCTTTCATGGTGATCTTCATGGACGATATCTTGGTGTACTATCACACTCGACACGACCATGCTACCCATATTGAGATCGGTCTAAGTACACTTAGAGAGCATCAGTTATATGCTAATTAGCTCACAAAATGCCACTTTTGGATGGATCAGATTCACTTATTGGGTCATGTTATCTCAGAGACAGGAGTATCAGTAGACCCAGAGAAAGTGAGAGCTGTAGTTTCCTGGGAGTAGCCGAAGAATGTCTTTGAGTTGTGGAGTTTTCTAGGGCTGGATTTATACTACATGCATTCCATATAGGACTTTTGACACCTTGCATCACCGCTGACAGGTCTAACCAAGAATGGGGTGAAGTTATTATGGTCAGATTCTTGTGAGTCAGCCTTTCAGGAGTTGAAAGGGAGATTAACGTCAGCACCGATACTAGTCTTTCTAGATCCGGGAAAGAGCTATACAGTCTATTGTGATGCTTCAGGTTTTGGTTTTGGAGTTTTGCTTATGCAGGGAGATGGAGTCGTTGCGTACAGGTCTCGGCAGTTGAGGCCACACGAGAGGAACTACCCAAGACACGATATGGAGTTAGCAGATGTTGTTCATGCCTTACGCTGTTGGAGACATTATCTTCTGGGAGTGAACTTTGTGGTTTTCACTGACCACAAGAGTCTCAAGTACATCTTCACTCAACATGATCTGAATCTGAGACAGCGCAAGTGGGTTGAGTATCTACAGTCCTTCGACTTTGAGCTTTCCTATACGCTGGTAAAGGGAAATGCAGTGGCTGATGCGTTGAGAAGGAGAACTCAGATTCCGGTAGTTCAAGAGGCCAGTAGTGTGTGGCAGCTTATGGCCCTATTCTCTGAGATGCACTTGGAGATTCACGATATACATGGATAGACATTTCATTCTTCTATAGATTTTTCCTAAACTCTTCTTGATCATGTACGAATGAGGCAACTATCCGACTCAGAAGGCCTAGTCCTGCAAGAGAGTGTGTTAGGAGAGGATCCTCTTCCTAGATGGATAGTGGGCGAGGTTGAGATCTTGCGTTTCTAGGGACGTGTATGGGTTCCAGTAGACATATGCAGGGAGCCAATGCGGGATTTTCATTCTTCAGTTTGGGAAGTTTATCCAGGCATCACCAAGATGTATCATGATCTACACCGCCAGTACTAGTGGTCATGTATAAAGAGAGATATTGCTGGGTTCGTCATGAGATGTTCTACTTGTCAGTAGGTGAAATCATAGCTTTATAGACCAACATGGATTTTACAGTAGTTACCCATCCCTGAGTAGGAGTGGAACGATGTCGTGATGGACTTCGTGACTAGGTTACCGAGGTCACCTCGAGGGAGTGATGCTGTTTGGGTTTTCATTGACAGGCTTACGAAGGTTTCTCACTTCTTGCCAATCAAGGAGACCTTCTTTGTTGATGAGTTGTGCTGGTTGCCAATCGGTTGTAGTTACCTCATAGGTAACAGGATATGCATGATGTCTTCCACATTTCTCAGCTCCGATGTTACTTTTCAGACCCGTCTCATGTCTTTCAACCTGAGAAGGTTGAACTTGAAGAAGATGCATCGTTTGAGGAGCATAATATCCAGATTCACGATCATAGTCTGAAGGTTTTCCATGGCCATTCTGTTCCTCTGTTATGGGTGGTATGGAAGCACCGACAAGTATAAGACGAGACCTGGGAGAGGGAGGCCGATGTACGATCGCAGTGGCCGGAGCTGTTCGGGGTTTCTTCTTCTATGCCTCGCTAGGGAAATTTGGGGATGAATTTCTTTAAGGGGGGAAGTTTTTTAGAACCCAGATCTTCATTTCAGGTATGTTTTTCCTTTTCTGGTCGTTTTTCAGAAAAAGAGGAAAATATGGAAATTTTCGAAGTACGCGCCGTGTACTTTTATGCAGCGCCAGGCCGTGTGCTGGCCATGTCTGGGCCACACACACAGTGTGTAGTGGCGATGTGGAGGCCGTTTAAAGAGGAGTACAGAAAGGCCAAGTACACGCAGTGTACACCAAAAGTACATGCTGTGTAGTTTCTTTTTTTTTCATTAAATGGACTGGGGTCGCGCCTAATTGATGAAAACACCTTCTGGTTCCTTGACAGAGAGCGACCCGTAAGGCCATGAAAATACTCCGAGATCCTGAGCCTCCATCTGTTTTCTGAATCGACCGTCATCGATTGCGTTGGAACCACATCGATGAGCTCCTCCTTCTTCTTGAGTTTCATTCCATGATTTTCCCTCTTTCTCAAGATATCACGGGTTGAACGTTTTGTGCGTTTTCATAGATCTACGCTGTTCTAAGGAGAATCAAGCCCCGTGGTCATAGTATATTGATCCCCTAACATCGAGGTAGGTGGTTTGTGACTTAACTTTAGAAGTATTTGTGTTTTATGTGAAAATTCCACTAATACCCGTGAATGAGGTATTGTGTGTTTATATTTTTCCCCCTGTTGTTTTCCAGCAATGCTTCTATGCTTGTGTAGAGGTAATTTGATCATGTTTGTGGAAAATTGTTGTGCTTGGATGTTTTTCCCATTCCTTGTTCTGGTTACAACCTTTGGGTCTTGGTAGACTTTAGCCATTATACCTTTTTTCCATGCCTTGTGACCATAGGATGGAATGATATTCTGGACATGCTTGTTATGTTGTAGACTGGTTAGCCAAGTAGCTCTGTAGGTGTACTTTGGCCTTATAGAATTATTATGCACCAACTTGCACAAGACCATGAGAACCTGGTGCTATAGTCTATAAGGGATAGACCGAGTGAGCATCCAATAGAGTCTTCGATATTATAGACTATAGGAGGGTAGACCGAGTGAGCTTCCTCAGAGAGTCTTAGACATTATAAATTACATGGGATAGACCGAGTGAGCTTCCCAGGGAGTCTTGGATGCTATAGACTATAGAAGTGTAGACCGAGTGAGCTTCCTAAGAGAGTCTTTACTTTGTTTGAATTTCATTAAAACAATTCCAGGCTAGAGAAGGAATTGACTGAGCGAGCTTCCTTAGAGAGTCTGTGATAGACCTGAGGCTATAGGAGGAATTGACCGATCGAGCTTCCTTAGAGAGTTTCCAGACCACGGGGCTATAAGAGGGTTAGACCGCGTGATCTTCCTCAGAGAGCCCCTAACTACCCTAGACTATAAGGGGAATTGACCGACCGCGCTTCCATAGAGAGTCTTATAATCTCGTATGACCAAAACAGAGGGGTTAGGCTGAGTGCACTGCCCATAGAGTTGTAGTTATTTCTTTGATAGGACCAGAGGGGTTGGCTGTGAGTACTTCCCAGAGGGATTCCTGTGGTGTTTAGCTATTTTCTTCTCTACTACTTCTTGTTTCTGTTGTTTGATTACTATTGTATATCATCCTGTTACTGCTTATTGTTTACTAACTACTATCTACTATTACTTTTTACTGCTTACTATACTATTACCTTCCATATACTCACTTATTGTAAGGCACAGATCCTCGGGTGGTTGCCTACTGGATTTAGTCTCACACCCTATTTGGGGCATGCTTTTGATCCCAAACAGACTATGTTGTTGCAGGTATAGACAAGGGAAAGCGCCGTTCTACTTCTGGTACTTGATTGCTTTGGAGCAGGAGAGCATGGGACCAAACCGAGTGTTGAGATGCTAAGGAGTTTCTTTTTTACTTTTCTTTTATACCTTGGATTATTATTGTGTTCAGCATTGTGACTTGTTTGGCTTCATTCCTAGACATATGTATTGTGCATCATTTCATATATACATGTGTGCTCCAGTTGGTTATTGTTGTAGTCTTTTGTTGTTTGTTGTTGTTGGATATTTACTGCTTCCACTATTGTATTCTTGTTTAATTCTACTGTGTAATAAGCCAATGAGGTCATAGTTTCCACAATATCACAACCAAGGACCTCACTACTAGTTGGTAGCCTCTGGCATTTGGGGAAATACACTTGAGGCCATGTGACCAACTGGGTACGGGGCACATCTGGGTGGCTTTCGGAACTAAGACGTTACAAAAAGTGACCAAAACTAGATTTAATGATGGTTCTCCATCAAAAGGGGTTAATCAAACTTTTGAAGTAAATTATTCTTAAAATTAGATTCATTCACATTTTAAGCCTCTAAATTTTAGTTGATAAATGTTAAAACATTTAACAAACATGTATAATCATAATTTAGTTAGTTCTATTCATTCTCACCAATACAACGGCTAGACGTTAACTACCATTTAAAATAATAATATTATATTGTTAGTGTGAAATGTAAGATTTCAATGAAACCCGTTGTTGTATATCGGGTATGCCATCGAACAAATCATCCCCTATAAAGTAAAATTACAATTTAATTCACAAATATTAATAAATATGAAAATTTCATATTTCTTTATTTACCTGGGATGTTATAACATATACTCTAAAATATACATAGGGATCTCACTAATGTTTTCCCATTATAGTTTCCTATGGTTAAATAAACCTTCACTCTAATACCAACTATAAAAACCCATTCTTGTCATTTATAGACATTAAATAACTGTTATAAAATACTTATAAAATAATACCAACAGATTCCGCAATGTTGTACTAGTCAAGATTATTTGGAAAAGTTGAATCGTAAACACCGATACATAAGTGAGATAAATTATCTTTCACTAGGTTCTCCAGGATAAGAACACTTTTTAGACACATTAAACATAATATGTATCTTCATAACCTAGGAGAAAAGAAACTTAAAAAATGGCGAGATCAGATTCTTAGTAAGGGTGAATAATAGAAGCTTTTAAAAACAAACAATATCATAGGGGTATGAGAACGTGAACATAACAATAAAAGATCATACCATTCATATAAAAGACCATAAACATGAGTCATTTCATAAATATTGACAGTTTATAAGATATGAATTAGAAGGAAATACAAAACAGAACCCAGGAAAGCATAACATAGGAATAGAACAAAGAATTTTGTAAAACATGTAAGCATATTTAGTGATTTCCACAATAGTCATGGTATTGCTGTCCGAGCCATATTAGTGGAAAATTTCCTTGAATAAACATGGTTATCTCCCCATTTTATCCTTGTATTATTAAATAATGTTTACTCCTCATTCCAGCCCTATAATACTAAACCTTGTTCACTTCTAATCCTGGTCATGTCGATCTCATGATATATAAAACATTACCCATTATATTAGAGGTAGATATGGTCCCCACACATTTTGTAATGAAATCATACATACATGTTCCAAAAATATCATAACAAATCACATAATAACCCATGAAATGAAATGGGTGTTATCAACATGTAATCATATCTAAAAATGTATAAAAATAAACAGGTTTTTTAATTATTTAATCATATACACAACCAGTGAAAATAAATAGATACAAAAACCATATAACCCATGGAAGAGTAACGGGTTTCATAAAAATCATGCCATCAAATCATAAACCATTTAGGGAAACAATATGAAATTAAAGAAAGAATCATTTCC
Source organism: Viscum album (assembly GCA_963277665.1). Classification (NCBI taxonomy): domain Eukaryota; kingdom Viridiplantae; phylum Streptophyta; class Magnoliopsida; order Santalales; family Viscaceae; genus Viscum; species Viscum album. The sequence continues at coordinate 266,520,749 of OY728142.1, read as the reverse complement.
CAAGAAAGGAATGTGAAACACTAATGGATTTTATCATATATTGGAAGGAATCTTGAAAGACCTTTTTAAAAAAAATTTGTTGAGGAAAATATCATTCTTCATTGAAAAATGATTTCTTAAACCAAAAAACATTTTAAACATTTTTTATTTTAAAATAGACATGAAAAATTATAATGTAATATTGAAATCATTTTGAAATCTTTTCTCCATTGAAAACATGTAGCGGGGGTTGAAAACCTTTTGAAAATCATTTTTCTATAATAAATTTACAAATCATATTGAAAATTATTAGAAAATAACTTCATTGAAAATATATTTTTAAAACATTTTTTTAAAAATTATACTTTTATATGTGCTAAGGAAGCCTAAAATAAATGAAGATGGGTAAATCTGTATATGCCTTACAAGGAAAAAATTTCATTTTATTTTCATGGCCAAAATATTAGAAAATTACCATGACTAGAAAATAAAAATAAGTTTCATTTGAATACATTAGTAAAAGGAAAAAGGTTAAAAATTACATTTAATTATCATATGAGATTAGTAGAATATTATTTGAATTCCTTGTTGGAGAGAATGGTTTTCAAGAAACATAGATTTATGATCTGAGAGAGAGGTAAGGTTATATTTTCTTTAAAACATTTCTTCAATTATGTTAAGTACCAAAGAGTGTAAAATGGTACTAATATATGGGTACAAGAAGAAAAACTATTGGTGAATAAAATTCATGAGTGTTCTTGAAATATGGATCATATGATTTCATTAATGAAGATGTGATCATAAAGAATATTGATATATGATGAGATTGTTTCAATAAACAAATAGCACACGGAATAATTGAATCATACTCCCAACGTACAAAAATCAAATTATACAGATCTTTAAAATATAATTGGAATATGTTTATCCATGTTATAACATGTCATATGTAGTTTAAAAACCTAATATAAAAATATAGGTTTATAACATGGCTTGTGTCTCAAAGAAGGAAAATTGGGACAAATTAATGGCTCGATTTGGTAACTTTTAAAACATAAGCCCCGTGATAGAAATATCATGAAATGGTTATGTAAGTTACAATATATTTATGTATAATATGCGTAGATAACATTCATTGTATGTGAATACCCCACAAAAAATAAGAAACATGTGAATAAGGAATGTATCTCCCATAAATAAAGAGTGAGATGGAATTGCCTAACCTTGTTTCTTGAATCTCAACATAATCCCTCAAAAATATTATATAAAAAATATAATTTTATTAAACATCTATCACAGAACCATATTATTACTTCCAATACCACACATGGTTTGATAATGGCTTTATATAACCCTCTTGTTAATAAATCGTTGTTAAGGTCTTCTTCAGATAATATCCTATTTGTTTTTCATATGTATCTTAATTTGTTATATATTTGGTTCTGATATTTCGATCAAGACTTAAATAATTTAAAACATGATTTAAATATAATATATATTCATTATATTTCTTATAATAATCATTAGAATATATAATCATCGAACTGAATAAACTATTCATGGAGATGGTAAGTCATATGTACGCATGAATGCAATTTTTATTTAACTGTCGTGTTGAAATAATGAAATTAAAATAAACACACACAAATATCATTATTAAGGTTTTATTTATTATATTATATATATTCACCAACCCCATACTTATATTTTCCATGTAGTGTATGAACGAATGACACCTCATTGAATGGTGGTTGTCCATAATTCGTAAGAGAAAATTATCATGTAATCACAACAAGAAAATTATAAAGATATGTATTTTAAAATAATTAAATAATAATAAAGTTGTAATCAATACTATATATAAAATATATAAATAGTGTTTCTATCAAAATTTCCACCATGAGAGGTGGTAAAGGGAAAATGTAAAATCATCATTTACTGAGACGATAGTTTGCCGTACACGTGAACAATATGTTCGTTACCCATTAGACATAGGGGTGTATAAGTGTATGTAGAATCCCTTGAATTAAAACTTCCAAGTATATTGAGGATACAATTTGTTACAAAATAATTTAATAAGAATATTTAAGGGAGTAGAGAAAGAAAATAAGTGAAAGGAGTTTGAGGGAGGGTGTTACATCTTAATCAGGTAACTCCCTTTGGATTGAAATAATGAGATTCCATGGAATGATTTTCTCCAAAAGAAGGATTCAAGGAGTAATTAAGGTATTTTGGGGATATTTTTTGTATGATATTGGTAGAGAAAAACTGTCTTGATATGTGTGAGGAATTTGGAGGAGAGGATGCCTTTATAATGGAGGAAGAGTCACACACTCTTGTAATATTGAAAAATGTGAAACCCCACCCACATTTTTTATTCAATGTAGATAAATATTCTTCAGAAGTAGATCCAAGGGATTATAGGGTCAAAATATTTCAATATAATGTCTTTTAAATAATTCTATAGGTTGTCTTCGGCTTTATGGTTAATGTTTAGTCCCTTATAAAGCTTAATTATACCCCAATTATTGTAATTAATTTTAATTACTATCACTAATATTTTCGGTAAAAAACTATGTTGACATTATTACAAAATATCAAATATTATAATTTTAAATTTTTATTTAATTTTAACAAATTTCAAACACAAAATATGCAGAAACTTGTTTAAATTTAATCCAACAGTCTGTTAGATAATGCTCATTTTCAAAGTAAAAAATGTTCAAAAGATTACTATGTTTTTATATTCAATTTGAAATTTAAATTGTTTATAATGAAATAAATTTATGGATTGATAAAAATATTATCTAATTGAACTTTTAAACCAATTTAATATATAACCTTATAAATAAATTAGATGAAAAATGTTTTTGAATTAAAATCTGGTATTTCAAACTATTCATTAAAAAATTAAACCATACAGAAAAACACCAAAAATTTACCATAAAATATTTTTTGTTTCCATTAAAAATATAAAGATTATTTAGACATATTAAATTTATAAAAGATCCAATATTTTTTTGAAATGTGTTTTCCATTAAAAGACAGTAAAAATACTTTAATATTTTTTGGGTTTTATGTGTTAACTTGGTTTATTATTATCTTATGCTTATAAAATATATTGGATGATTATAAAAAATACTTACTTCAAAATAAAAAATATATATTTCATTAAAATTTCTTTATAATTTCAATTATTTTAATTTATTAGGATTAAAACAACTTTGTGAACATTAAAATAGTTTCTATAAAAATGATCCCTATATATTGAATTGTTCTTACATTCATTTCTAAATAATTTGTAACTGATTAATTCATTTTATATTTTGTGAAAGAAAAATATTTCCATATGTTATTTAGTAATATTTATAAAATATAATTTTATTTCTAGTACATATATTATTATACTAAATTATAATATTTTTAATAATATATTATTGTTTGGAAACACTCGGTGTTGCATGTAACTCACCCCATCAAACAAATTCATTGTTTCATACAACACAAGATAATATTGACGTTTATTGTATAGAAAGATAAAATTTACATTCTTTTCATTTCATGTGAGACAAGCATAGTTCTTTATTTTAAAATAATCTATTTCTTGTGTTTTGTGAAATGAAAAATATAAAAAAGATTAAATTATTTAAAAAAACAATTCAAAAAATATTAGGGTGTTACAAATACTAAGAAACTATAAATACAAAAATAATTCATGGTTTACTCCCAAGTAATCACTTATTTAATATGTCATCCCACCTTTTTACTACAATAATTTTCATTACATTTTACAAACAAAGGATCTTTAAAGTCTAGTGTCTTGGAAATTAGGGAAATAAAACATGAAAATATAAATCATTCTTCTTATCCACTTGTAGGGATTCATTATATGTTCTTCCAACGTACAATTATTGAATCTCACAACCTGTGGACATACATCTAAGGAAAGGGTGAGCATAAGGACCAGTATGGAAAAAAGGGAATCAGTTTACTAGTGAAACCAACAAGAACATGATAAAAAACATAGACATGAGAAATAGAAGTAGAGACACTTCATAATAAAAATAACTTGAATCATAACTTGAATATGTGGCTAAAAAATTTAATTCACACATTCATGAACATATCACCAGGGTTCATCCCCAATGTAACACCCCAATCTTCCATGGTACGTTTCCCTTTGAATAATGAAATAGCTTACATTGTATGCAACTTCGTGATTCTAACACACTAAGACCAATAAAATTAGTTGTTATGAATAGTAATACCAACTTTTTGAAATTTTATAAATTATAATTTTTAAAACGGACTTCATTTTTGAATTCGGAATATCGAAATTATCTTAGGGTGAATTTTTGATATTATTATGAAAACTTTCAATTTTGATGAATAGTGAAAACCACTCTTTACTTAATTAAAACCAAAATTTTATTTAAATAATTATTTATTTTAGGTCAAAATTAATACATAATACCTATAAAAGTTCAATTTAATTCATTGGAGTCATTTTATAAAAAGTTTTGATATATAAAAATTTTATTGAACTTTTTACAGTCTTTTACCCACCTCTTTTGAGCATTTGCAAATTTGCATAAAATATAATTTTACCACTTCTTCGAGTTGAATTTAAAAACTCTTAGATAAATGGTTAATATCAGTATGTAAAATTTCGTTCAATAAGATGAAAATAATATTGGATGAATAGTAACTTTTAACAATTATTTAACATAGTTAAAAGTAAATATGGTAATTAAGGGTAAAAATGATATAATAATTACCCTATCACATAACCTAATTCTACTGGATAATTATAATTCGACCCAAAAAAACCATAGGAAGAAAATATGATCCTATTGGGTGCACATGTATTAGAATAGGTAATTTATTATTATATTGTTTAAAGAAGAGTTAAAAGAGTTAAATTCAATGTTTCATTACTAAACCATTTTTAATATGGGGTTAAACACACTATAAATTCAGCTATAAATAATAATTAGAAATATAAAAATATTATCTACATAATGGTATTTTGTTTAAATTTTTTATACATTAAATAATTTAATTTATTAATGACACAAAGATTATACAATAATTACCTTATTATTGAAATATTATAACAATAGATATTATAAATATCCAAATAAATGTAAATTGATACTTATGATAAATTAAACTAATATTATAGGTTAATATAACATGATAGGATAAGATAAATAAAATTTATTCTAAGTGATAAAGTTTTTATGGATTTCAAAAAAAATCAAATGCTAAATAGTGTCAAAATTGACTTAATTGAGTTTTTAAAACAAATACTATATTAATAATTGATATAATATTTCTAAAAATCTAAGGTTCGGTAAAATGGCTTAAATAAGGTTATATATATTAATATAGAACCACATGGGGTTATTTTGGCATGTTATTGTAAGTTTATTAACCATATTATATAAAAATACAAAGTGACAATGGTAAATGTCAAACTATTTAACTAAGAGTTAAATCTAAAAGATAAAGTTAATATGATGACCTAAACATGTCTATAACCTATTGGATGAGAGTTTGTCTACCAATACACACCTTATAATCGAAATAATTCATTATGGAGAAATTAGAAACTGAAAAAGATTTTATTTTAAAAGAATATTTCAAGCTTTTCCTAATGTGACCCTCACTTCACTTATAAAAGGCCACGTCCCCTTCTCTTAATTTCACACATCCGAAGACTTATGGTTCGTCCAAACCTATCAAAAATATGCTCTCAACTATCCTACCTTCATCCTAGTGTCCTTACATTGATCATAAATCCAACCTATGGAGCCCTTTTGATCAAAGGAAAAGGAAGAACCCGAAGAATAGGTAAATATTAATCACCTCTTTTAAGTTTTTTTCTTCTTCCACTTTCTCTTTCATTGCTATTCCAATTATAAATTAATAAGTCCAGTATATTGTATATACTATTATTTTATTAAAATGGTACAACAATATTAATTATTCTATCCATCATATGAATGACAAAGTCACCGTACGTGCGTACGTAAGACTTACCGTCTCCACGTCGTGGTGTAGTATGTTATTCAAACACTTCATTTTATGGATGGGTATAATAATGTGTATAACTGATATTAATAATAAATATAACATGTTAATTATTCTTTATATATGATATACCTTCTAATTACATATGATTTCACCATCAATATAATGATATTTTCCGTCGTGCGTACGTACACATTACTATCTACACGAACGCGATGAGATTCCATCCACATCGTAATCATTCAAGAATAATTTTCATTTTACGATTGAAAATAATTTATAAGAACTTAATATCATTATGTATATGAATAAAATACATCATATCCATAAGAAACATGGATTATGTAATAGAGCATATAAAATAAAACATATCAATTAACACCTGAAATGATGATACTACTAAAATATTATTAACAAAGAAATATTAAAGGATCACATATGATATCATATATATGTATATAGTTCCTGTATAATTTAATAACAATGATTTTACTATTATAGAGGATGTTAACATACCCTCATCCAAGGAAAAGTACAAGGTAAGGGTTAATTCAGTAATCCCTTTATTATCTGAGGTTGTTTTTACGTAAGTTTCTACTAGGACCACTTTATCATCCACTTCCATGTCTTCTAAAAAATGTATTTCAAAACAATATTACTATTTACTAGATAATGAGTTAAATTCATTTATACCCTTATTTGACCTTATATGTTTTGAAAGGGATCTTTCCGTCATTTTCCAAACAAGGTACTTTATGACCTTTTCGACAAAATTTTGGTAAGAATGTTTTTTAACTTATATGGTGAGAGCAGCTACTTTCTGCCATTATAACATCTTCAAAGCTTCCCTTACAATTTTATAAGAATATTTTGAAAATAAATGTTTTCTTTTATAATTTTATGACTTTTAAATTATTTCAAAATAGAAAGAGATATTTCTCTAAAAAAAGTTTTGATTTCATCTATGTCAACATCCTTTTGATGGATTTTAAGCTAGTTTGAAGTTGATTTATTATAATACCAATATTCTATATTGTATTGAATGTTTTGTGATACGTTTGACTGTGGATGTGTTATTCTTTTACCATTTATAGTTTAATGATAAAGTATTGAAATTTTGTACACTAGTTTTAATATTAATGATTATGTAATGTTTGAAACTTTTCATATGAGGAATGCATTGGAGTTAGTTAGTGATGGGTGGAGCCCGCTATAGCTCCTCGATGAATCCATAGGTATCATGATCGAAACTAGTATCTTGGAACAAAGCCTTAAAAAAATATTATTTGTAGTCATGGCTCAAAGCCTTATGTCACGAACGGAATCTGATCGCCATCAAAACTGGAACCCGACCTGACCCGAAACAAGGCCCAAAAGGCGTTCTTGATCCCCATAGGCTGACAAAAGTTCTTGGGTATCATAAAATGAAGTTTGGGAATGATTTACCCAAGTCTACAAACATTAAACGACAAAAAAACTCAATAAAACAAAACTGGAATTTTCGACTAAAACTGTCTTTTGAAAAATTTCAGAACTGAATTACATAAGTTATAACTATGTTTAAAGACCATAAAAAGGTATGAAACCAGATAAGGACAGCCCAAGAACCTCTGCATGGAAAGAGGCACCACCCTCAAGCCATCTCCACAACACCTCATCACGAACAACCGATAAAAACCAAAATTGTTGGCACAAAAGTTGTACCCAAACTTGCGACAAAAAAATAACCATGTCCACTTACACCAAAAGGTGTATGTAGAGTGTGATAAAATTCCCATTAGGATACCACCACTAACATATTCCATCCGATAAACATTCAAAGATTAATATCATGCATGATTTCAAAAACATGTAATTTCTAGTTACAATTTCTAAAAGATACAAAAAACTAAGTTTTCAAGTGGGCTAATTTAAAGAATCAACACATTTAAAATAAATTCCAATGCTACTGAATTTTCCAGCCAAAAATACTGTATGAAAAAGGTGAGTATAAAGGATCTAATGAGCATAAGAGATAAGAAATAACCCCTAGGCACTAGCTAGTTGTGGGTCCTAGGTACCTCATATATCAGTGAGAGTAACCATAATAAATATCCATTCTCATGCACAAGCCACAAGTAGGGAACATACCCATAACCTAGTGGTCCCCAACCATCATCATCATAGTTTAGTTAGAGTTGTAAGCATCAATATTGCTATGTGAAACTGAGGCCAAATCTCACAGATTCACCAGCATACTAGTACACGTCCATCCACCTAGATACTCGGGTTTTCCCTTGTGGTCAAACAAGTTAAAAAAGTCATGAAATATACTTTTCACATGATAATATCATTTACACATAAAAAATTCACCAAACATCCCACATTTATACCACACAAGTCACAAAATTCTACTTTTCATTCCAATTGATTTTGAAATCTGACTCACACCAAAATATCCCACAAGACTTTTCACATTTCTTTTACACTTCCACAAATCCATTAATTTTTTTTATAAAACTAATAAAATATATCCCAACTCACATAATAACCCACTCATAGTTTACATAATACCATTTTCATAACCATAATCTATTTTTCACATCACACTAACACAAAACATCCGACATCACTTTCACATCTCTTACACACTTTAGTAAATCCTTCAAATTATTTTATAAAACATTCCCAATATGGAAAAAATCACAAAATATCCCCATTCACATTTAAAATGTACTATTTGAAAATATACACATTCCAAAATAGTTTTCTAAAATGGTTTCACCACTTACATAAATAATTAAATCATTCAAATATTTCATAAAACAATTCCAAAGTGAATACCCAATCTTTGCACATAAAACCCATTTCAAAACCATATTTCAAGGACAAAACGACACCAAGACACTACCATAATTTAATTGGCATCCCTAGAGACATTTATAAAACCACTTTCAAGTGTTATAAAATCACCTTGGATAATACCACGAACGATACAAATAAAAACACCCATTTTCATAAAATGCATTCAAGAAGTATAACAATGTTTTAAACAAAAAACCTATTCAAAAAACCCCCTTCCAAGTCCCACATAACACTAAGGAATTAAAGAAATAGAATTTTCAGCCCCTTTCAACAACTAAAAAAACTACCACAAAAGATACCACATGTGTTACGTTTGAAAAGTTCACAACATCAATAAAAATGAAATTATAAAATAAAATGCTTTACCAAATACCTCAACAAAGTTTTATCACCACACACAGCATATGGGTAACATAAAAAAATAGTAAAATAATAAAAATAGCTAATCATAAAATTTTAAGCATGGAAACACCTTTCGAAAGTGTCGAATGCCTCAAAACATGGTGAAAAACATCAACCGCAACACCACAAGGTAGATAAATCCTTCCCTAGACCACAATATTTGACCAAAAAGACACAAAATCAAACCCAAGTATCAAACCATAATTCTGGACATTTTATAACATAATGAAGGTGGGATGAGAACTTAAGGGAAAAGGAAGAAACCTAGAAGGAATCACTAACCTTAAAAAATATTGAAGAAATCACACCAAATACACCAGTATATGAATTTTCAAACAACCAACCATTCAAGGGAGATTCAATCAAGGTTGAAGAGATAATTTTGGAATAGGAATGGGGGAAAAGAGTGGGAAATGAAGGAGTTGTGAAATAATCAATTTACCTCTTCAAATCTAGGCAATCTGAGAAATTCAGAGAAATTTCATCCAAATTAGCGATGAAACCGAGCTCCAAAGAGGGGGTGGAGAGCATGGGGGCGCACCTTTGGTATTTGGTCTCACGGGAGAGTTAGAATCACTGAATGAATTTAAATATTGAAATATATATTAATGAATTAAAAAATATTTTTAATGCATTAAATGTGATTTTTGGCAGGCCCAATCCCTTAAATAAAAACCCATATCCACCATGACTATGCTTTCTTAAATTGTCCAAATTAATATGGTGGTGTTAATATGTCAGGGGATGACAAGTAGGAATTTTAATCTATAAAAAATGTTGAAAAATGAAGAAGTTATAAAGGAATCAAGATTTATTTCTAAATCTGGAATTGAGCTCACGGTTTGGCCCAATTTATGAAAACTCACTCATTCCTCCTTAAAAGCTTGGTAATTAATTGAAATTTAATTTTAAAATAATTATTGTATATTAAAATTATCCCCAAAAATAAAACTTTACATCCCCAAAAAGCCACAATAAGGCCAGATAAAAAATCAAAACCCAACTGATAAACCAATATGTACTTCTTTGCCAAGCTTCACCCCTAAGAGAAAAAACACCTCTAGTGATCAATTATGGAAGGATTAATCTCACAACCAAAACTTACAACACATTCCTAAAATTATCAATCATATTCATAATTTATCCCAAAATCGAACTCCTCAAATACTATCCTAACAGGACTCAAGCAATTCACCCAAACGAACAACAACTTCGAACAATGTTACACTGACCTTACTTTATCTAAACCATTGGGCGCTCTCCAATCCCAATGTTTACTCAAGGAAGATGTTGGTAGCTAGATAGTTCTGAATGCGACAACCTACCAACAAGCCAAGACCATGGATAAATATGAGCTATTGGTATGGGGGACACAAATAGGCACCCCACCATAAGAGGCGACCCATATTTCTTCGAGATAGAATCAGGACACTAATAGGGGGATGCCTGAACAGACTCCCTAGTACAAAGGGTAGAATTCTATTAAATGTTTACAAAGCAATGTACATGAGAATCATAGTGGGTCTCTCCACCGTAAGAACCAGCCATCTTAACTGACGAGCATGGGCCGACACAGAAAGACATAAAAAAATTAATGACATGGGAAGGGTGTAGGGTTAGTTCGCACAGTTTGGGAAACCATGCACTAACTGTGCATATCATTCTTTCCGCATGGCTTCCTAGCACATAGTCACTACTAATCTTTCACAAGATGTGTCCCCATCACGTCTATCCAAATTTACAATCATTATCTAATGAATCAATGGAAACCAAAGGGGGAAGGAATGACATTAAGTGATGACATGGTTACAAGGACCTCCACTAATTTCTACCGAATGGGAACAACAAAAGAATTATGATGACACCAGAGGTTTAAAATATTCCTATCTTTCATTCTGATGATAGGACATTGTACAAGGGTTTAAATGACCCTGTTATTTCCTTTGATTATGAGACAAATTCCCTCGGAGACCTCTAGATGTAGCTCAAATGATTGAATCATCTTCAGCCTCACAGCTAGGCTTTGGAAATCCCCTAAATGATAATTCTTCCTTCAATGCCACCAACAACTACACTGCAATCCCCGATATGATTTCCAATACCTAACAGATTCGAAACTCACTTTACCCTAACCTGATATTTCACTAAAAAAGGGCTTAGAAGATACACACACATCACACCTTGTTTCTACGAGTGAGAAACAACAGAATTATAGGACACCTATACTCAACATCCTACAAAATGGATGATTTTAAATTTTTTTCCAATGGAGACATTATCCCAACATAACTGGGACTCTCAAAGGATTGCATGAATTTCACCTTTATGGTCAATCGAGCACATGACATCACAAGGCATCACCGAACATGACCATGGAAACTGATATAAACAATTCATGGATATGGACCTTATACAACATCCCAAAACAACACCAAATTCAAGAACGTGGTCACAATATCCTATCATGACCAAATTTCCCAGACTGGTTATTTAACATGAAATCCTTCTTTTCAGAGACTACGAAGGACCAAGAGGACATCTTAGACACCATCCAGATACTCATCTATGCCAACAACCCCATAACACTTCCACCTTCAGCAAATCAAGAAACATAAGAATCTAAGGCCTCTTTCAACCTTCCATGATCACTCATGCTACAAGAGGATAAAAAATCCATCAAAGGAAAGGGTGTAAACTCAATATAAAAATCTCCAGAAAAATATTCCTTACATTGATCAACTAAAGGATCTTCCAGTGGAGAAACAACATAGGATACACTTCTGTTGTGCACTAACCCTTAATGGGGAAAACATTATCCAGCGATTAAACCCAAGGACCCAAACAAGATGGTCCGTTGGTACTGATATACCACAAACCCAATCCAAACACATTAAATGAAACATTGTAAAGGTGTCCCAAAACATTTCTTAGAAGAGACCTCTAATTGGCCCTTCAACATAGTTGACCGACCAAACACAAACCCAAAACACAATACAAACAAGAGGGGTACTTGGACTCAAAACATTTCAAAAAATAAAAAAATACACATAATACACATAATACAAACCATCCCAAACTATTCATAAAGACATCAAGTTTCTCCTTTAAAATCACCATTTTAAAAATAAACGGTTCAACGGTTAGCGTATCCACAAATGGCACCCAATGGGCCTCACACATGCATATTTTTGTGCCACACCAGGCACCCTCCTCATATCCATCCCGAAACTCATCCATGAATTCCATCAACCGTCCATCATCCCATATAACCCCATGCATGTGGTTGCTCATGGAAATTACAATGGAAAAAATAAAAAAATCTTTCCACTTTTAAAAACCAAAATAGTAAACCAATACCTCCTTTTTCTCAATACCTCTAACCAGGAAATCAAACCCAAATTACATCTTACCAAGATATTCAGAAATGAACAATAATTTAAATGAAAACTCACTTTCAAGTCATACCAAATAATTTAAAAACATCTCATCCCACTAAAACACATATCAACAGTTTTGAAAACTCTGTTGGAAACACTTTTTAAAACAATCTTTAACACAATGTTCTGCTTTGAAAATAGGTACAAACACACCATTTTCCATTTTAATACGATTCTGAAAACTCAGTCACACCATTTCACAATTCAAACCCTTCTATATTTATTAGAAATCATTTAAAAAAACTTAATATTTTTAAAACCATGTCATTTTTTTAAAACCTAACTTCTATGATTTCAAAACTAAAGGACACAAGTCAATGCATGGGGCAATTAGCTATGGTGGGTGACTTGGACATATGGTTGGCGACCATACTCCAATCAATTCACCATCACAGAGAGTGTTCAAGGGAAATATATCAGGCTCTATATTTATATCCATACCCTATGATCTCACTGAGACCATTAACCCTACTCTCTTTTCATTTCCCCAAATCATCATCAAACCATAAAAACCAAAGGACTCAGAAAAGTCTAGACTTCCATTGGCAACTCGAATCTAGTCATGAGGTTTGGTGATTATGCATGTTATCCATAATAAAAATACCAACTCCCAACAATCATAACTCCAAAATATCCCATGTGTATTCCAAATAACGTGACCCAAATAGTTAACATGAACCTCCTTTGATACCATTTTGTCACAAACCAAATCTGATCGCCATCAAAACTGCCCCCCACCCACGACCCGGCCCGCGAAAAGGCCCAAAGGGTGTTTGAAATCGTCACGGGCTGGAACAAGTGCCTGGGTATCATCAAATAAAGTTTGGGAATGATTTTATCAAGTTTATAAACATTTAACAAAAAACAAACTCAATAAAACAAATCTGTATTTTTAACTAAATCTGTCTTTTGAAAAATTTAAGAACTGAATTACATAAGTTAAAACTATGTTTAAAGACCATTAATAAGGTATGAAACCAAATAAGGACATCCCCTTAACCTCCACATGGCATCATGCACCACCCTCAAACCATCTCCACAACACCACCTCACGAACAACAGGTAAAAATCCAAACTGTTGGCACAAAAGGTGTACCCAAAATAAAAAAAAAACCAAGTCTACTTACACTCAAAGCTGAAATTAGGGTGTGATCTAAAGCCTAGTAGGATACCACCTCTAAGATATTTAATTCAATAAACATTCAAAGATGAAAATCATGCATGTTTTTAAAAACGTGCAATTTCTAGTTACAATTTCTAAAAGATTCAACATAAAAAAATATTTTTTCAAGTGGTATTATTTAAAGAATCAAGACATTTAAAATAAATTAAAATGTTACCTAAATTTTCAGCCGAATATACCATATGTTGATAATGAGTATAATGTATCTAATGAGAATAAGGAATAGGAAATAACCCCTATGCACTAGCTATATATGGGTCCGAGGTACCTCGTATCTCAGTGAGTGTAACAATAAAAAATATATATTCTCATGCATGAGCCACTAGTAGGGAACATACCCACACCCTAGTGGTCCCCAATAATAATCATCATAGTTTAGTTAGAGTTGTAAGCATAAATATTGGTAAGTGAAACTGAGGCCAAACCCCATGGATTCACTAGCATACTAGTACATGTCATCCCACCTAGATACCTGGGTTTTTCCCTTGTGATAAAAAAATTTCAAGAAGTCAAGAAATATAATTTGCATATGAAATTATCTTTTCCACTTCACAAATTCACCAAACAGCCCATATGTGTACAATACAAGTCCCAAAAGTCCAATTCTTATTCAAATTGATTTTGAAATCCGACTCACAGCAAAATAGCCCACAACACTTTTCAAATTTCTTTTACACTTCAACAAATCCATTAAATAATTTTATAAAAACAATCCAAGATATTCCAAATCACATAAAATCCCACTCACATGTTACATAATACCCTTTTCATAACCAAAATCTATTTTTCACATCACACTCACACAAAACATCCCACATCACTTTCACTACTCTTACACACTTTAGTAAATCCTTCTAAAAGTTTTATAAAACACATCCAATATGTAAAACCTCAAAAAATATCCCCTTTAACATTTAAAATGTACCATTTAAAAATAAACACACTCCAAAATAGTTTTCCAAAATGGTTTCACCACTTACACAAATCATTAAATCATTCACATCTTTCATAAAAAAAATTCAAAGATTATACTCAATCTTTTCTCATAAAACCCATTTTAAACCCATATTGCAAGGACAAAACCACACCAAAAGACTACCAAAGTAGAATTTTTATCCCTAGATACATTTATAAAACTACATTAAAGTGTTATAAAATCACCTTTGATAATACTACAAATGATACAAATGAAAACACCCATTTTCATAAAATGCTCTCAAGAAGTATAAAAAAGTTTTACACAAAAACCCTATTCCAAAAACCCCTTTACAAGGCCCAAATAACACTAAGGAATTAAAAAATAGAATTTTCATCCCCTTTCAACAACTAATAAATCAATTTCAAATTTTATAAAACTACCACAAAAGATACCACATGTGTTATACTCGAAAAGTTCACATCTTCAACACAAAAGCAATTATAAAATTAAATATTTAACCAAATCCCTCAAAAATAGTTTTCACACCACAATAAACATACAGGGAACATTAAAAACGAGTAAAATAAGAAAAATAACTAATCATGAAATGGTTAACCATGGAATCACCTAATGAAGGTGTTGAATCCCTCAAAACATGGTTCAAAACATCAACTGCACCACCGCCGCACCACAAGGAAGATAAATCCATCCCTAGACCACAATATTTGACCAAAAAGAAAAAAAATTCAAACCCTAGGTTAGATCCCTAACTTCTGTACATTTTAGAACATAATGAAATTCAGAGGAAACCCAAAGGGAAAAGGAAGAAACGAAGAAGGAATCACT
The DNA here is from genome assembly GCA_963277665.1 of Viscum album. Lineage (NCBI taxonomy): Eukaryota > Viridiplantae > Streptophyta > Magnoliopsida > Santalales > Viscaceae > Viscum > Viscum album. The sequence continues at coordinate 266,505,103 of OY728142.1, read as the reverse complement.
TAACTTGATAAATATTGAAGAAATCACCTAAAATACACCAGTATCTGAATTTTAAAATAGCCAACCATTAATGGAATATTTTAACAAGGTGGGAGATACCATTTAGTAAAAGGAATTGGTGGATAAAGAGAGTGAAACAAAAGAGTTATAAAATAATCAATTTACCTCTTCAAATCTGGGTAATTTGTTAAATTCAGAAAATATTTATCCAAATACGCGATGCAGAAGATATAGAAAAAGAGGGGACAATAGAATGGGGGCGCGCCATGAGTATTTGGGCTTGGGGAGAGTTGGAATCACTGAAAAAACATAAATATTGAAGGAGATATTAATGAATTAAAAAACCTTTTAATACAGGAAATGTGCTTTTGAGCAGGCCCAATCACTTAAATAAAAACCCACATCCACCATTATTATAGATTCATAAATGGTTAAAATTAATGTTGTAGTTTTAATAGGTCATGGAATAACATATAGGAATTGGAATGGAAGAAAAATTTTGAATAATGAAGGAGTTATAATGGAATCAAAATTTATTTTTAAATCTGGAATTGGGTTCACGGTTTTTCCTAATTCATGAAAACTCCCTAATTCTTCCCTAAAGCATGGGAAACACCCAAAAGAAAGCATGAATGGAAATTAAATGAAATTTAACATTAAAATAATTCATGTATATGAAAATTCTCACCACTATGAAAAATTTCCATCCCCAGAAAGCCACAACATGGCCTGATACAAAAACCAAACCCAATTGATAAACCAAGAGGTACTTCTTTTCCGAGCATCACCCCCAAGGGCCAAAACCCCTCCAGTGATCAATTAATGAAGGATTAATCTCACAACCCAAACATACACTACATTCATGAAATGGTAAATCAGAATCATACTTTATCACAAAAGAAAACTCTTCAAAAACTATCCGATAAAGATTCATACAATTCACCCAAACAAACAATAACTTTGAAAAAAGTTACACTTACCTTAATTTAACTGAATGATTGGGTGCTCTCAAATCACAACGTTTACTCAAGGAAGATGATGGTAGCTAGATAGTTCCGAATGAAACTACCTACCACCAATCCAATACGATGGATAAATCCAAGCTATTGGTACAGGGGGACACAAATAGGAACCCCACCATAAGAGTCATCCTATATTTTTCTGAGACAAAATCAAGACACTAATAGGGGGTGGCCTGAATGGACTCCCTAGTACAAAGGGTAGAATTCCATTCAATGTTTACAAAGGAACGTACATGAGAATCATAGTGGTTCTTTCCACCATAACAACCAACCATCATAACCGACCTGCATGGGCCGACACAGAAAGACCCAAAAAAATTTAATGATTTGGGTAGGGCACATGGTTTGTCTGCGCAGTTTGGGACACCATGCACTATCTATGTAGATCATTCTTTCTGCATGGCTTCCTAGAACGCAGTCACTACAAATCATGCGCAAACTATGTCCCAATCATGTCTATCCAAATTTCCAATCATTCTCTAATGACTCAATGGAAACCAAAGGGGTAGGGAATGAAATTAAGTGATGACATGTGTAAAATGCCCTCCACCAATTTCCACCAAACAAGAACAATAGAATAAAGATGATAACACGAGAGGATTAAACTCTTACTATCTTTATTAATGAGGATAGAACATTGTATAAGGGTTTAAATGACCTTATGTTTTCCCTTAACTATGATCCAACTTCCCTCCGAGACCTATGGCTAGAGTTCAAATGATTGAAGCATCTTCAGCCTCGTAGTTACGCTTTGGAAAACCCTTAAATGAGAATTCTTCTTTCGGTGCCACTAAAAACTACACAACAATCCCTAATAAGATTTCCAAGACATAACACCTTCCAAAATCACTTTATCCTAACCATAAATTTCACTGAAACATGGGATTAGAAGATACACACACATCACACCTTTTTTCTTCGGATGAGAAACAATAGAAGTAAAGAAAACCTATACTCAACTTCATCTAAAATGAATGATTTTGATGTTTTTGAGAGGGTGAGATTCTACCAACATAACATAGACTCTCAGAGGATTCCATTACTTTCACCTTTATAGTCAATCGAGCACATGACATCACAAGGCACCACCGAACATGACCATGGTGACTGAAATAAATAATGGATTAATAGGGACCTTATACAACATCCCAAAACAACACACAATTCTATAAAGTGGCCAAAAATATCCTCTCGTGACTAGATTTCCCACACTGGTAGTTTAATGTGAACTCCTTCTTCTAAGAGTCTACAAAGGACTGAGAGGAACTCTTAGACACCATTTAGATACTCATCCATATTAATAACCCCAGACCACTTCCACCATCGACAAATCAAGAAACTTAAGAAGCTAACGTCTCTTTCAACCTTCCATGATCAATCTACAGCTACAATAGGATAAAAAAATACAGAAAGTAAAGGGTGTAGAATCAGTCTAAAACGCTAAAAAAGATTCCTTACATTGATCAACTAGAGGATCTTCCAATGGTGAAACAACCCGGGCTACACTTCAGTTGTGCACTAACCCTTAATGGGGCATACCTTATCCAACAATTAAACCCAAGTACCCAACGAAGATGGTCCATTTTTCAAGATATACCACAAAACTGATCCAAAAACATGAAAGGAACCACTGTAAAGGCATCCCAAAACATTTCTCGGAAGAGACTACTAATCGGCCCTTCAACACAACTTACTGACCAAACAAAAACCCAAAACACCATAAAAACAGGAGGGGTTCTTGGACTCCAAACATCCCACAACAACAAAATTTAAAAAAATAACACATAATATACACCATCCCAAACTAGTCATAAAGACATAAAGTTTCTTCTTTAAAATCATCTTTTTGAAAATAAACGGTTCATCAGATAGCATATCCACCAATGGTACCCCATGGGCCTCTCACATGCATGTTTATGTGCCACACCGGGAACCCTCCTCATATACATCCCGAAACTCATCCAGCCATACCATTAACCATAAATCATCCCACATAACCCCATGCATGTGGTCGCTCATGTAAATACCAAAGGTTAAAATAAAAAATTCTTTCCACTTTTGAAAACCAAAACAGTCAACCAATACCTCCTTTTTATCAAAACCGCTAACCACGAAATCAAACCCAAATTACATATTACCATGATTTATAGAAATGAAAAATCATTTCAATGAAAACTCACTTCCATGAGATACAAATTAATTTAAAAACATCTCATCCCATTAAAACACCTCACAACAGTTTAGAAAACTCTATTGGAAACACTTTTTCAAAACCAACTCTAACATAATGTTATGCTTTAAAAAGAGGTGTAAACACACCATTTTCCATTTCAAAATGATTCTAAAAACTCAATTCCACCATTTCACAATTTAAACCCTTCTATATTTATTAGAAAACCATTTAATAAAAAACTTATTCTTCTTAAAACCTTGTCATTTTTTTAAACCAAACTTCCAAGATTGCAAAACTAAAGGACATAAGACAATGCATGTGGAAATTAGATTTGGTGGGTGACTTGGACATATGTTTAGAGGCCATAATCCAATCACTTAATCATCATAGATAGTGTTCAAGGTAAATATCTCCAGCTCCACATGGATTTCCAGACCCTGCGAGCTTACTTAGACAATTAACCCAACTCTCTTTTCATTTCCCCTAATCATCATTAAACCATGAAAACCAATGGACTTAGAAAATTCTAGACTACCCTTGGAAAATCGAATCCTATCATGATGTGTGGTTATCAAGAAAACTACCCATAACCAAAATAACAGGTCCCAACAGTCCCAACACCAGACTATCCTGACTGTTCCCCAAATAACGTGACCCAAAGAGTTAACCAGAACCTCCTCTGATACCATTTTGTCACGAACCAAATCTGACCGCCATCGAAACCGGCAATCGACCTGGCCTGCGACAAGGCTAGAAGGGAGTTCCCAATCCACATGGGCTGGAAAAAGTGGATAGGTTTCACAAAAATGTTGTTTAAGAATGATTTACCCGTGTTTATAAACATTAAAGAACAAACAAACTCAATAAAACAAATCTGGATTTTTCAACTAAAGATGTGTTTTGAAAAATATTAAAACTGAATTACATAAGTTAAAACTATGTTTAAAGACCATTAAAAAGATATGAAACCAATAAGGAATTCCCAAGAACCTCTACATGGAAAGAGGCACCACCTTCAAGCCATCTCCACAACACCGCATCACGAACGACCGGTAAAAACCAGAACTATTGGCACAAAAGTTGTACCCAAACCTACAACAAAAAAATACCCAAGTCTATATACACCAAAAGGTGTAAGTTGGGTGCAATCCGAAGCCTAGTAGGATACCACCACTAAGAGATTCCATGCAATAAACATTCAAATATCAAAAGCATGCATGTTTTTGAAAACATGTAATTTCTAGTAACTATTTATAAAAGACGCAAGTTAAAAAAATTAGTTTTCAAGTGGGATAATTAAAAGAATAAACAAGTTTAAAATAAATTATAATGATACTAAATTTTATTTCCAAATATACAGTATGCTGACGGTGAGTATAAAGGATCTAATGAGCCCAAGAAATAAGAAATAACCCCAAGGCACTAGCTAGCTGTGAGTCCTAGGTACCTCGTATCTCGGTGATAGTAACCATAACAAACATTCATTCTCATGCACGATCCAAAAATATGGAACATAACCATAACCTGTTGTTCACCAATCATCATCACCATAGTTTAGTTAGAGTTGTAAGCATCAATATTGCTAAGTGAAACTGAGGCCAAACCCCACAGATTCACAAGCATACTAGTACACATCCACCAACCTAGATACCCGATTTTTTTCCTTATGCTAAAACAAGTTCAACAAGTCAATAAATATAATTTTCATATGGAAATACCATTTACACATCACAAGTTCTCCAAAATCCCACATGTATACCACAGAAGTCACAAAATCCCACTTTTCATTCAAATTGATTTTGAAATCCGACTCACACAGAAATAGCCCATAACCCTTTTCACATTTCTTTTACACTTCCAAAAATACATTAATTTTTTTTTATAAAACCAATAAAAGATATTACATCTCATATAACTGCCCACTCCCAAGTTACATAATACCCCTTTCATAACCAAAATCCATTTTCACGTTACACTCACTCAAAACATCCCACATCACTTTGACATCTCTTACACACTTAGTAAATCCTTTAATTTTTTTTATAAAATATTTACAAGATGGAACACATCAAAAAATAGCCCCTTCCACATTAAAAATGTACCATTTCAAAATATACACACTTCAAAAGAATTTTCCAAAATGGTTTCATGACTTACATAAATCATTAAATCATTCAAAACTTTCATAAAACAATTCTAATGAGTATGCCCAATATTTTCTCATAAAACCCATTTCAAAACAATATTCCAAGAACAAAACCACACCAAAACACTACCTAAGTAGAATTGGAATCCCTAGAGACATTTATAAAACCAATTTCAAGTGTTATAAAATCTCCTTGGATAATACCACGAATGATACAAATGAAAACACCCATTTTGAAAAAATGCACTTAAGAAGAATAAAAAGGTTTTACACAACAACCATATTCCAAAAACCCCCATCCAAAGCCCACATGACACTAAGGCATTAAGAAAAAATAACTTTTATTCCCTTTCAACAACTAAAAAAATCAATTTCTAATTTTATAAAACTACCACAAAAGATTCCACACGTGTTACATTCGAAAAGATCACAACTTCAACAAAAATGAAATTTTAAAATTAAATGATTAACCAAAATCCCTAAAAAATAGTTCTTTGACAACACACAACATATGGGGAATATGAGAAACTAGTAAAATAAGAAAACTAACTCATTAAGGAATTGTTAACCATGGAATCACCTACCAAAAGTGTGAAATCCCTCATAACATGGTGCAAAACATCAACTGCACCACCACCGCACCATAAAGAAGATAAATCCAGCCCTAGACCAAAATATTTGACAAAAAATACACCAAATAAAACCCTAGGTTCGAACCATAACTTCTGGACATTTTAGAGCATAATTAATGTGGGAGGAAACCCTAAGGGAAAAGGAAGAAACCAAGAAGGAATCACTTACGTTGAAAAATATTGAAGAAATCACCAAAAATACACTAGTATATGGATTTTTAAACACTAAAACATTCACGGGAGATTCAAAAAGGTTTTTAGAGATTATTTAGGAACATGAATGGAGGAAAAAGAGTCAGAAATAATGGAGTTATGAAATAATCAATTTACCGCTTCAAATCTGGGAGATTTGAGAAACTCAGAGTAGTTTCATCAGAATTTGCGATGAAACAGAGCTCCAAAGAGGGGGGGGGGAGAGAATGGGGGCTCTCCTTGGGTATTTGGGCTCAGGAAGAGTTGGAATCACTGAAAAAATGTAAATATTGAAGGATATATTAAATAAATAAAAACTATTTTTAATGCAGGAAATGAGATTTCAGGAAGGACCAATCCAATAAAAAAACCCATATCCACCATGATAATGGATTCCAAAATGGTAAAAATTAATATGGTGGTGTTAATTGGTCAACGTATGATAATTAGGAATTGGAATAAATGAAAAATCTTGAAAAATGAAGGAGTTATAAAGGAATCAAAATGTATTTTTAAATCTAGAATTGGGATCACAGTTTGGCCCAATTCATCAAAACTCACATATTCCACCATTAAAGCTTGGGAAACCCCCAAGAAAAAGCATGATTTGAATTTAAACTAAATTTAACTTTAAAATAATTCTTGTATATGACACCTTGACTATGTGGTTATGAGATCCTGAATTATGAATTCCATCATTATAAAAGTGGCTATTGATATTGCATGTGATTATTTGACTAGTATAATATCCATGTGAATAAGTAAATGGAATTATTTGATTTTATCTTTTCTATATTATTCTGAAGTTTTAGTTTAAAAGGATTTTATTTTAGTTTAATACATTACCCTAAATGTTTATTCTTATTTATGAAAGTTTCCACTATATTGTTATCTTTAATAAGAATCAAAGGTCACCCCTTTCTATGTTTTATTCTTCCCAGAATGTGAAGAAATATTTTATGGTTAACCTACATGAATATGGTAAGGATATAAGTGTGTTAAAAAGGGAAAAAATGTTGTTTATGTTTTTATTTAATGATGTAATGTAAAACATATAAATTTATCTAGTACATCCAAGGATACTAAACTAATCAGTCTTTCAGGACATGATTTCTTGTATCATGCCAATGTTAAGTAATAATGCACAGACTCTAGGTAACTAGGGTCAAGGCGTTACAGTTGGTATCAGAGGAATATCAGTAAAAACCTTGGAAACTAGATTTATAAAAACTCTGATTAGAGAACAATACCATAAGGTAGACTTTGAGGATTATTATAGAAGAACATTCTGTAATTTTGGTACTGTAGATATTTTTTGAGCTTTCCAAGAAATACATACATGTCTAGATACGAGTAGGAAGAGGCGGCTCTAGAACAAATGTACCTAGGTGTAAAACCCTAAAACACCACTTTGATCTAGACTCGAACGGGAACTGGTGTACAACAATGGGCCTTACTGCACTCTTGGTTATGAAACTCCCAAGGGATATGATTCAGATAATTATCATTTTTTTACAAACCACTATGAAGGGTTTATAAGAATATACCTCCTTAAAGAAAATATTTTTATGATTATGGATTATATCCATACACTGTTCAATTTTTGTTAAGTGTTTTACATGTATGGAATTATGTATTGTGATTCATAAACTATTCTACTATAAGCCATTGTTTAGAAATGGTGCCTAGTGGAAGGAATGGAAACCATTTCAACGCATATAATCCATGTAGGGATTTCCCTCCTACTCAATATAATTATAGTGGAGCTGGTGATGTAACTTGTTCTGATCATCTTATCACCATACTGGGACAACTCACCCAGGTTATGAATAATAACCTTACCATCATGGATCACCCTAATACACATCACAGATGATCAATATTAGATGGATTTATGGGGTAACAACCAAAAATATTCAATGGGAGTACAAATCCATTATTAGATGCGAAATTGATAAGTTCCATAGAGAAAATATTTCATGATTTGCGGAGTTGCGAAAGAGAAAAAGTTTTCGTGGTAGTTTATCACCTCACGGGAGATGAAGATCAATGGTGGTCATTGATTCAAAACACAAAGGAGAAGTAATAAGTTTCAAACACGGAATGTAGGGAGTTTAAAGATATTTTTTTAGAAAAATACTTTCCTCGTGACCATTGAGCGGATATGGAAAGACAATTTCTCAGTCCGAGGAAAAAAGAGGATGAGAATATCCCAAAGTATGAGGAAAACATTACAAGGATTGAAAGGCATGCTGCATATTATATATGTAACCCAAGGAGTAAGATTTACTGATTATTTGATGGGTTAAAACCATTTCAATAGTGAGAATTATTTTCAAAATCCTTATTATCATACAAATCAATTTTCTCATGTGATATTAATATTGAAAAATAATTCTCTAAGTATTAAGACTTTAAAGAAAAGTATGAGAAGAAGAGATCTTCTGAGCACAATGGAAATGGAAATATGGGGGATAATGGAAAAGTTGAATATCCATATTGTGGTAAATGTGGGAAGAAACACCCTGGTAATTTCCTGAAGGGAATAGGAGTCCATTACAGGTGTGGTGAAAAAGGCCACCAAGATCGTGATTGCAAGGGAATGAAAACTATTGTCAATGTTGAGTGCTACAAATTTTTATAAAAGTGGCATTATGAAAATGAATATATGAAGATCCAAGGGAACTTACCTTAGAAAAGGCCAAGGGAGTAAGGCCAATATTATGTGATCAAAAATGTTGAGGTTTAATATCAAAAAGATGTGGTGGTAGGTAATTTAATTATTTCCTTAAGTTTAGATGATAATTTATTTGATTTTGGATCATCACATTGTTTTATATCTTCCCAGTTTGTTAAGAAAATAACATATTTCCAATTTGATTTAACAAGGGAGTTTTTAGTCAAAACTCCAAAGGAAAGTATCATTGGAACAAATTTTTGTGAATAAATTCTTATTAGGGCATATAAATGTTCTTTATCTGTTTTTATCATCATCATACCCATGATTGAATTTGATATAATCCTTTGTATGGATTGGCTTTCAGATCATGATGTGAAAATTTATTTTAAGAAGAAGGAGGTTACAATTCTCTATGATGATAAAGAGTACCTTATATTTAGAGGTGAAATTTCACCATCTGATTCTTATCTAGATCCACTCCTAGTAGCTCTAATAAATTTAATTATTGGGGAGAATGAGAATGAAATAATTATGGTTGAGGAAAATAATGTTCGAATAGAAGAAATACCTATTGTGAAAGGAGATGTTATGGTGTTTCCAGAGGATTTACCTGAACATCCTTGAGAATGAGAAATTGAGTTTTCCATTGATTTAATTCCTTGTTCAAGGCCCATATCGAAGACCCCTTATAGAATGGCCACTTTGGAATTAGTGTAATTAACGAAAAAATTAGAAGAATTATGTATGTAAGGATTTTTTCACCCTGGTGTTTCTCCATGGGATGCCTTTTTTCCTTTTTGTTAAGAATAACTAAGTATCTATGTAGTTGTTCATTGACTACATGTAGATCAATTCTATAATAATAAAGAACAAGTATCCCCTACCTCACATTGATTATTTATTCGACAAACTTCATAAAGCTCAATATTGTTGAAATATTGACCATCGATCCGGATATAATCAGTTTACTGTAAAGAAGGAAGACATTCCGAAAACAATATTTCAAACCAAGTATGGGCATTACAAGTTTACAGTAATTCCTTTTGGATTGAATAATGCACCCTCTATCTTCATGGATCTAATGAATATATTTTTCAAGGAATATCTTGATAAATTTGTAGTGGTATTTATTGATGATATCTTGGTATACCCCATAAGCTACAATGATCATGAAAATAACTTGTGCATTGTTCTAAAGACTCTTAGAAGTGATAAATTATATGGGAAGTTTAGAAAGTATGAATTCTTGATTTAGGAGATATTTTTTCTTGTCCATATTGTCTCTAAGGATGGAATCTATATTGATCCTTAAATGAAAAAGTCAATCCATGAATGTTCAGCACCGACGTGTATAACCGAGGTACACCGTTTTATTCATTTAGCAAGTTATTATTAGTGTTTTGTCCAGAATATTTCCCTGATTGGATAACCCATTAACTAAGCTCAATCATAAAGGGGTTATGTTGTTTGGGAAGAAAAAGTTTCAATAATTTTTTGAAGAATTGAAGGGAATACTAGTTAATGCTTTTATCTTGACTCTACCACTTGGGAATGATGAGTTTTTTATTTATCCAGATGCTTCAAATAATGACTTGGTCGTGTACTTATGCAGAATGATAGTGTTATTGCCTATGAATCATGCTATCTAAAACTTCATGAGGATAACTATCCAACTCATGATCTTGAGTTAATTGCTCTAATATTTTCTCTAAAAATATGAAGAAACTATCACTATGGTAAAAAATGTGAGATTTATACTGATCACAAGAGTTTGAAGTATTTTATCTCACAAAAAGAACTAAACATGAGGCAAAGGAGATGGATTGAACTACTCAAGGACTATGATTGGACAATAAACTACCACCTGGGGAAGGAAAATTAAGTGGAATATGCTTTGAGCAGAAATAATCATGGAGTTTTGAACAAGATGAGAGTTGAAAGGAATCATATTTTCATGGATCTAGTAAAGATGGATATTGGAATAACCATGGAAGGTGAAACATCAATAATTTTTCAAATAGTTTCCAAATAGTCTTTACTATAAAGGATAAAATTTTCTCAGACTAATGAAGAGTAATTTCCAAAGAAAATTAAAGCTGTGAACGATGGGAGATTGATCAACTTCGTATATAAAGATGAAATTTTGAAATTTGCGGAGAGAAATTGTGTTCCCGATATACCCGATCTAAAAAGGGAATTGTTGGATGATTCTCATAGCTCAAATTTTTCTATACACACTCGTAGCACTAAGATGTATAGAGATTTGAAAGAACATTATTTTTGGGACTACATGATGAGGGAGATTGTCGATTTGGTGTTAAGATGATTGGTTTTTTAACAAGTGCACGTTGGAAGGCAACGGCCTAGAGGATTCATTAAACCTCTTCCCATACCTAATTGGAAATGGGATAATATTACGATGGAATTCATCATGGGGATACCAAAGGCTCCTAGTAGGAATGATTCAATATGGGTCATTATTGATCATCTTACCAAGAGAACACATTTTCTTGCTATAAGGGAAGATTTACCACTTGAATGTCTGAAAAGACTATATATTAATGAATTTTTAAGACTCCATAGTGTACCCCTATCAATTGTTTCTGATCGTGATCCACGTTTTCTGTCAAGATTCTAGAAAAGTCTTCAGAATTCCCCAGATTCTAAACTTTTTTTGAGCACTGCCTACCACCCTCAAACTGATGGACAATCATAACGGACTATTCAAACCATAGAAGGCATGTTGAGATCTTCATAACTTGACTTTCAAGGTATGTGGGATAAATATTTTCCTCTATTATAATTTTCGTATAGAAATAGATTCCAGTCAAGTACTCAGATGAAACCATATGAAGCATTATATGGAAGAGATGTAGCACAACACCTTATTGGGATGATGTTGGAGAATGAAAACTTGTAGGCCTAGAAATTGTTGATGAAATGATGGAAAAGGTGAAGGTTGTCCAAAAACACATCAAATCAACTCAATGGAGGAAAAAGAGATATGTCGATAACTGAAGGAAAGATTTGGAATTTTAGGTAGGAGATCATGTTTTATTAAAGGTATCTCCATTTAAGGGAGTTATACATTTTGGTGATAAGGGTAAATTGTGTCCCAGGTACATCAAAACTTTCGATATTCTAGAATGAATTGGAGTTGTATCTTATCATTTGGAAAATGCCTCTAAGTCTCTCCAAAGATCTTAAAAGGTTCCACATATCATTATTGAGAAAATATATTCCCGAAACAACACATGCACTAACCTATGATGAAATTGAATTGGAACCTGATCTGTCTTATTGTGAAGAGCCTGTCAATTTTTTTTATACAAGATAACAAGTGCTGAGAAATCGGATGACTCATCTAGTAAAAGTTCTATGGTGAAACCATAAGATAGAAGAGGCAACGTGGGAACCAGAGGAACTTATGAAGAAGAACCACCTGAATCTTTTTGTGTGGTAGGATTTTTGAAATTTCAAAGATGAAATTATTTGAAGGAGGGAAGAATGTAACACCCCAAGCTTCCATAATACGTTTCTATTTGAACACCGCAATAGCTTGCATTGTATGAAACTTTGAGATTCTAACACACCGTGACCAATCAAACTAGCCGTTATGAATAATAATACCCACTTTTTGAAATTTTATAAACTTTAATTTTCAAAATGGACTTCATTTTTGAATTTGGAATATCAAAATTAGCTTAGGGTGAATTTTTGGTATTTTTCTGAAAACTTTCAATTTTTGATGAATAGTGAAAAAGAATACATTATTGGTTAAAACTGACATTTTATTTAAATAAATATTTATATTATTTAAATTTATTTTAGGTAAAAATTATGATAACCCTGCTTTTTATTACAACTCTAACATGATTTATTATATAAAACTGCACTTGATACAACAAAGAAGATCGAGAGGTTTAGTGTCTTTGGGGCTTAGGATCATTACATGAAAACATAAAACATGAAATACCCCATCTTTATTGAAAACTTCCTTTACATGACCACTACATTACCTCGTACTTAGCATTGCATGGGATAACCTGAGGACATGCATAAGAATAGGGTGAGCTATAAAGCACAGTAAGGGAGTACACATGGAATAACACGAGGAGTCCAATACATGTTAGACAATAGGCATATCAATAGAGAATAAAATAAACATGAACATAAATGCATGATAAATCATGATAATCATAACATGGAAATGTGGCAACAACACTTAACATGGAATTAGCATGAGCCAAGGCTCATTGCACATAAAGCATGAGTAAACCCTCATTGCACATGAAACACGAGGAAACCCTCATTGCACTTGAATTTTCATGAGTCAACACTCATTGCACATGACGTATCATGATACTATACTTTACCCAATGCATTGGAGCGCTATAAGGGCGGACCCTTCTTAAACATTTCATTTCATGCATAAGTGTCCCACATGGATCATAAAACATGGATTCATAAAACATAATCATTTATTCCACAATAAAGGAATGTGAAATTCATACATGAAACTTTAAAATCAATAAGTAAATGTGAATAAAGTTGAATACCCTCGATGGAGAAATGGGCATGGTATTCACTACACAATGACATTGGCTTAGAAAATCGATGCGATTTCGGCAACATAACAGCATGACATAAGAATTCATTAAAATGGTTGATGAGAGTGAAAGGGGTTACTAATAATATTTACATGTAATGGACAGTAGGGAGGTCATATAGAAACATGTACCAACAATTTTAATGGAATTTAGATTCATGATACAAAATTATTGCTTGAATGTAAAAGGAGAGAGAAGTTCCTTTCGGAATTTTGGCATAGTAACAGGTGTAAATGGGAGGAATTTAATGAGAGAGAAAAGGGTATCCCATTATTCAAACAATAAGAGGGATGTATGGGGGAGGGGTGAAACCATAACCCAACATTCATAATTGGAATTAAAAGGGCAATACAACTTTAAGAAAATTGACAAAAAAGAGAAAGGCTGAAAAAACCCTTACCTGGAAGTGTGCTTCCAAAGGATAGAGAGAGGCTTGTGAGAGGATTCTTGGGATCTTGGGTCACCTTGGGAGTATTTTAGATAGATTAGGGAAGAGGTTGGACTAACTCCAAGTAATTTTAGTGAGTAAGAAGTGGGAGATTGGGTGGGTTTATATAAGAAAGGTGAGGGAATTCTTTATTATTTAGGTTTGGGTCCCCTTACATTAACTTAATCCAAACCACAAACCATCCCATGGTTTTTTCCCATGGTTTTTGGAAAAGGGAAGTGGAAAATAATATTCTATAAGGACCAAGTCCGAACTTCTTAAAATAATAAGGTTGCTTATGTGGAGGTGAGTCACACTCCCATGGAAATTAATTTAAAAAGGCAAAGCGTTGAATATGTCTTCAGGGGTCCATTAATGTTTTAAAAAGTAAGTCAAACAAAACCAAAATCACATTATTTTAATGTTAAAACATATATTGGCAGAACATAAAGATTATGGTATTTTATTACATCACCATTGGGTCATTAGGATGTCATAAAACACATTATATATTTAAACGGTATTTAATTTTTACCCAAAAATTTGACAGTCTCAGAAAATTATGAAAAATTCACAGTTGGATAATTTCGACATCCAGAATCCATAAATGACATTTATTTTACCTAAAAGAATTTATAAATATGTTAATTTTCACTTTTAAAATAAAAACCAACATTTATAAAAAATTCACGGATTTTGACAGAAATGGCTTTCAAACCTTCATATAAAATTTAAATTGCATTCATAAAATTATAAGATCATTTATATATAATAAAAATTAATTTAATAATTATAACATTATTTTATTAAAATATTATTTAATTAAAAAATCCCTTAATTTAATAAAATATACTTCTTAATTAAATAATAACTAAACACACCATTTGTACATCCTAACTATTTATAATGTATCTAAAATGACTAGAAATTATATACATTATTATATACAAAAAATAATGTACATGAACATAGTACTACTTATTTGTTACATAAACCCTTAAAACAGCCTCATAAGACCTAAGGGTAAGGTGTGCGATGGTGACAGACTCTTGGGGTGGCTCGGATAACATCGCTCGAGTGATAATTTCAATCAACTTCCACTTTTCCTATAGACGATCCCATTCAAGCTTGACATGGTGAAGCTCAACTTGGGCTTGGTCAAAGGCGAAGACCAAGGACGCCACCTCTTTTCCAAGCTCCGAGAAATGGGATTCGTATGGGGCAATTCTACTGAATGAGGCCATCGCTTCCTTTGTCTGAGTAAAATTGGGTTCGTTAAAGCCTTATATTTATACTAATCAAGTGATCACTGTTCAATGACTATATTAACAATGGTCACAATTCTTAACATAAAACAAAAGAAGTTGAAATCATATAAAAACATTTTTCATAAAGAGACATTTAACTGGATCAAGAGGGATTTTCCATTAAAGAAACTTTGGGTCGTTACAGTATTCCCCCCTTAAGAAATTTCGCCCTCGAAATTTTCCTTTTCCCACACTAAAACAAATGTGGGTAACTCAGCTTCATCATATCCTCCGACTCCCAAGTCGCTTCTTCAAACTTGTGGTTTCTCCACAACACCTTGATGGGGGGCATTATCTTATTTCGTCAAACTTTTTCTCTACGATATAAGATCATCACTGGTTGTTCCTCATAAGAAAGATCGTCTTCCAATTGTACCACCTCAGAAGAGAGTACATGTGAAGGGTCTGGTATGTACTTCCTTAAGAGGGATACATGAAAGACATCATGTACATTGGCCATAGTAGGTGGAAGTGCTAGTTGATAGGCCACAACCCTGACACGATCAAGAATCTCTAAGGGTCCGATGTACATTGGACTTAACTTCCCTTTTTTTCCAAACCTCATGACCTTTTTCCACAGAGATATGCTTAGAAACACGATGTCTCCAACTTTAAAATAAGGTCTCATTGACGATTATCTACATAACTCTTTTGTCGACTCTGGGCTACCTTGATATGCTGCTGAATGGTTTTCACCTTCTCCACCATTTTTTCGACCATTTCTGGTCCAAGCAGCTTACTTCACCGACCTCATCCCAATATGCCGGTGTTCTGCACCTTTTCCCATAAAGGACCTCATAGGGTGCCATTTGGATGCTGGAGTGGAAACTGTTATTATAAGAGAACTCAACCAGAGGAAGATGTTGATCCCATCCTCCTTTAAAGTCCATTGAGATCGCTCTCAAAATATCCTCAAGTGTTTGGATAGTTCGCTCGGATTGACCATCAGTTTGAGGATGATAGGTCGTACTGAAGTTCAATTCAGTATTAAGATCATGTTGAAGAATCTTCCAAAACATAGAGGTGAATCTTGGATCTCGGTCAGACACAATAGATAGTGGTACTCCATGCATCCTTACCACTTTCCTAATATATATCTGTGCCAGTTGATCCAATGAGAAATCCCCCCGAATAGCAATGAAGAGTGCATTCTTTGTAAGACGATCCACAACAACCCAGATTGCATTGTTTCCTTTGGATGTCCTCGGATGTCCGGTGACAAAGTCCATGGTGATGTTGTCCGATTTTCATTCTGGTATGGGTAATGGTTGAATCATCCCCTTAGACTTCTGCCTCTCTGCCTTCACTTGCTGACACACCAGGAACTTTGATGTATATTCGGTGATCTCCTTCTTCATATTATCCCACCAAAAGTTTTCTCAGAGATCTCGATACATCTTTGTGCTCCCTGCGACAATAGAGAAATTTTAACTATGTGCATCATCCAAAAGTCCCTTCTTCAGCTCCATACTTGATGGAACACATAGTATTTTCCCAAACCGCACAATTCCTTCTTCATTAACATTAAACTACGAGGATTTACCCTTTTTGATAGCTTCCACTTTTTCTTGAAATCACACATCATCCTTTTGAGCATCCTTTAACCTTTTCAAAAGAGATGGTTGATCAATAATTTGTGAAATTATTGATGATGTTCCCTTCTTTATGATTCCCACTTCCATCTTCATCAAGTCTAAGAAGATTGGATCCTTCTCAATTCTCATCATTGATAGAATCGCTACATCCTTTCTACTTAGGGCATCCGCAACCTTGTTCGCTTTCCAAGGGTGGTAATGTATTGAATAGTCATAATCCTTGATGAGATCTATCCATCTTCTCTGGGGCATATTAAGCTCTTTCTATGTGAATATATATTTAAGACTCTTGTGGTCATTATATATCTCACATTTCTCTCCATAGAAATAATGCCTCCAGATTTTCAGGCAAAGATCACCACCACCAACTCCAGATCATGCATTGGAAAGTTTCGCTCATGGATTTTCAACTGCCTTGAGGCATAGTATATCACTTTATCATTCAGCGTAAGCACACATCCTAATGCCTTCTTCGAAGCATCACTGAATACCACAAAAACCTCCCCACTTGTGGGTAAAGTGAGCACGGGTGTAGTGATAAGACTCTTTTTCAACTCCTTGAAGCTTTCTTCACATTCATCACTCCAAGAAAGCTTTACTCCCTTTCGAGTTAGCTTGGTAAGAGGGTTGGACATTCATGAGAAAGTCATCACAAATCGTCGATAATATCCAGCTAACCCCAAGAAGCTACGGATATTAGTTACCGATATTGGCCTCATCCATCCCTCGATTGCATCTGTTTTGGAGGGGTCCACAGATATCCCATTTCTTGTGATGATATGGACCAAGAATGAGACCTCCTTCAACCAGAACTCACATTTTCTATACTTTACATAGAGCTTCTCCTTGCACAAAGTCTCTATTAGAGTTCTTAAATGCTCCTCATGATTCTCCTTGGTTTTGGATTATATTAGAATATCATCTATAAAGACTACCACAAATTTGTCACGGTAATCTCTAAAGACTCTATTCATTAAGTAAATTAATATTTCTAGAGCATTGGTGAGTCCAAAAGGCATTACTATGAATTCATAGTGCTCGTATCTTGTACGAAAAGCAGTCTTGGGGACATCTTCCTTCTTCACCCTTACTTGATAATATCCTGACCGCAAATCCACCTTGGAGAAGTGTTGTTCTCCATGCAGCTGATCAAAAAAGTCATTGATTCTTGGGAGAGGATACTTGTTCTTTATCGTGATTTTGTTAAGTTCAAGATTATCGATGCAAAGCCACATTGACCCATCCTTCTTCTTGACGAAGAGGACAGGTGCACCCCATGGTGAAGCACTTGGGCGTATAAACCCTTTATCCAGATTATCCTGTAGTTGTTTCTTCAGCTCTTCGAGATCAACAATAGTCATTCTATATGGAGTGTTGGATATTGGTAATTCCCTGGGTATAAGTTCAATTGAGAACTCAACATCTCTTCTAGGAGGAAGACCAGCCAGTTCCTCGGGAAACACTTCCGCAAATTCCCTCACAATAGGCATTTCTTCAAGGATGGTTTCATCTTTGGACTCAATCATATAAGCCAGATACGCTTGCTGATAGGGTAGTAATATCCATGCTTGAGATGATGGAGCTAAAGGAGATTCATCTTCCTCCTGACACTTGTAATGAATTGGGGGTTGATTCTCCATATGGAGTGTGATTTCCCTCTCTCGAAAATTTATGTTGGCTCTATATAAGGAAAGCCAATCCATGACAAGAATTGCATCAAATTCCACCAAAGGTAGTATGATGAGGTTATCCGGGAAATTCAATCCACAGATTATAATAGGGGAGGACTTATATTCATGGGATGCAAAGATTTCCCCATTTGCGGTACTCACCGACATCTTTACTTCCATGATTTGTGGTGGTGCGAGGATTGTTCTACTAAACTTTCAAGATATAAAAGAATGCGTAGAACCTAAATAAAAAAGTACACTCACTATTCTTGAATGAATAACTAGTGTACCTGTCACCACTTCATTGTCGGGGTTCATTTTGGCAGAAGTGATGCCAAAAGCTCTTCCTTTATGTCTTGGAGGTTGTTGGTTGCCTCAAAAAACCCTTGGATTAGGGCACTGATTTGAAAAATGACCCGTTTATTTGCATTTATAGCATTGAACAACGCGTTGAGGTTCGAACGGAGCATTCCTCTCCTCTGTCGTAGCCACAGGTCCTTCTTGCCGACAGTTAACAGCTAGGTTCCCTTCTCTTCCACACATGAAGCATTTTCTCGTCCCCTTAAGGCAATTTCTAGGGTGCTTCTTTCCGCACTTTTGGCAAGTGGGGTTCTGGATCTTCTTATCACCGTTGGATTTATCCATCGGACCACCGACATTGAATTCCACCTTACGCTTCTTGTCCCCATGATACCCCTATGATTCCCCAATCTTCATTTCACCCTTGAGGGCACATCATACAATTTCCTCATAGCTGTCGAAGTCAAGGATCGCTAATGCTTTCCGCAAGCTAGGCTTCAGCCCACCAAAGAAGCGGTCAACCTTGCATTTGGGGGTAATGAAAAAGCTGGAAGCGTATCGTGCAAATCTTGTGAAGTTTGGCTCATACGCTCCAATAGATTATTCATCTTTTTGCTTGAGGGAAAGGAAGTCCCTTTCCATCTTAAGATGGAGGGTGCACGGAAAATATTTATCGAAAAAAATCTTCTAGAATTCCTTCCATTCCAAAGCCTCGGTCTCCTCCTCATGCTTCGTATTTTTGATCAACGTCCACCATTGATCTGCTTCACCTTCCATATGATAAGCAGCGATGAGAACCTTCTCTTGTTCAGAACATTGAATGATGGAGAAGATCTTTTCAATGGAGTTGATCCATTGTTCAACGATCGTGGGATCAGACGATCCACTAATAGTAGGAGGCCTTTGTCTCATGAAGCTCTCAATAGCGACATGTTATTTCTTAGGGGGGGGGGGTTGAACGTTCCTTTTGACCCGTGTTTCTATTCAAAACTTGAGTTATCTGAGATAGAAGCGTGACAAAGTTCGCGATTCCCGCTCCCATTGGATTGGACATCTCATTAGTACAATCATCACAATGATATTCACAACGGTTGTCAGACCGATTCATCCTATTACCGGCCATTGGATGGAATATAAGGAAGGTTATGGGTAACACATAAAGTTTAATCCAAAGACAAAAGTTAATGACTTATAAATAAACATTTATTTCCTTAACTCACGAGTCTATAGGCTTTAATCTAGGCTTTCCATGATCTACTTTCTAACATATATTTTTAGGGGCATTTTTCCCTTAATAGGGGTTCATACTAAGATTATGAATTTATCAAAACATATCTCCCGGGAGTGTCGTAACCAAGAGTGCAGCAAGTCCCATTGTGGTGCACCAGTTCTCGTTCGAGTCTAGCTCAAAACGGTGTTTCTGGGTTTTACCCCTAGGATTCATCTGTGCCAGAGCCGCCTCTTCCTGCTTGTATCTAGATAAGGATGTATTTGTTTGATAAACCACTAACTTAGTACTTACCATAACATAGGGATGTTTTTATTATACTTAGTCTTGTATCTAAGGCTTTACTAGGCTTTCCTAATCCCAAAAATAACTAAACCTATCCTCTGATACCAACTATGACAACACTGCTTTTTATTACAACATAAAAATGATTTATTAAATAAAACATCACTTGATACAACAAAGAATATGGAGAGGTTTAGTGTCTTTGGGGATTAGGATCATTACATAAAAACATAAAACATGAAATACAACATCTTTATTGAAAACTTCCTTTACATGACCACTATATTCCCTCGTACTTAGCATTGCATGGGATAACCTGAGGACTTGAATAAGAAAAGGGTGAGCTCTAAAGCCCAGTAAGGGAGTACACATAGTATAACATGAGGAGTAAAATACATGTTAGACAATAGTCATATCAACAGATCATAAAAGAAACATGAACATAAAGGCATGATAAAGCATGATAATCATAACATGGAAATGTGGGAACAACACTTAACATGGAATGAACATGAGCCAAGGCTCATTGCACATAAAACATGAGTAAACCCTCATTGCACACGTAGCATCAGTAAACCCTCATTGCACTTGAATTATCATGATTCAACACTCATTTCACATGACGTATCATGATAATATACTTTACCCAATGCATTAAAGCGCTATAAGAGCGCACCCTTCTTAAACATTTCATTTCATGCATAAGTGTGCCACATGGATCATAAAATAGGGATCTATAAAACATAATCATTTATTCCATGATAAAGGAATGAGAAATTAATACACGAAACATTAAAATCAATAAGTAAATGTGCATAAAGGTGAATACCCTTGATGGAGAAATGGGCATGGTATTCACTACACAATGACATTGGCTTAGAAAATCGGTGTGATTTCGGCAGCATAACGACGTGACATAAGAATTCATAAAAATGGTTGATTAGATAGAAAGGGTTTCCACATCATATTTACATGTATTGGACAGTAGGGAGGTCATATAGATACATGTCCCAACAATTGTAATGAAATTTAGATTCATGATACAAAATTATTGCTTGAATGTAAAAGAAGAGAGAGAAGTTCCTTTCAGAATTTCAGCATAGTAACAGGTGTATATGGGAGGCATTTAATGAGAGATAAAGGGGTATACCATCATTCAAACAATAAGAGGGAAGTATGGGGGAGGTGCGAAACCATACCCCAACATTAATAATTGGAAATAAAAGGGCAATACAACTTAAAGAAAATGAAAAAAAAGAGAATGGAAGAAAAAACCCTTACTTGGAAGTGTGCTTCCAAAGGCTAGAGAGAGGCTTGTGAGAGGCTTTTAGGGAGATTGGGGAACTTTGGGAGGATTCTATAGAGAGTAGGTCAGAGGTTGGACGAACTCCAATGGATTTTAGTGAAGAGGAAGTGGGAGATTGGGTGGGTTTATATAGGAAAGTTGAGGGAATTCATTATTATTTAGGTTTGGGTCCCCTTACATTAAATTAATCCAAAACACAAACCATCCCATGGTTTTTGCCCATGGTTTTTGGCAAAGGGAAGAGGAAAATAATATTTTATAAGGCTCGAGTCCTAAATTCTTAAAATAATGAGGTTGCTTATATGGAGGTGAGTCACACTCCCATGGAAATTAATTTAAAAAGGCAAAGTGTTGAATATGTCTTGAGGGGTCCATTAATGCTTTGAAATATATGTAAAAAAAACCCAAAATAACATTATTTTAATGTTAAAACATATATTAGCCGAACATAAAGATTATGGTATTTCATTTCATCACCATTGTGTCATTATTATGTCATAAAAGACATTATATATTTAAACAGTATTTAATTTTTACCCAAAAATTTGACTGTTTTAGAAAATTATGAAAAATTCACCGTTGGATAATTTCGACGTCTTGATTCTAGAAATGACATTTATTTTATCTTAAAAAATTTCTAACCTTTTAAAATAAAAACCAACATTTATCGAAAATTCACGGGTTTTGACAGAAATGGCTTTCAAACCTTAATATAAAATATTAATTGCATTCATCAAATTATAATATCATTTATATTTCATAAAAATTAATTTAATAATAATAATAATATTTTATTAAAATATTATTTAATTAGAAAATCCCCTAATTTAATAAAATAGATTTCTTAATTAAATAATAACTAAAAACACCATTTGTACTTTAAAAACTATTTATAATGTATAAAAAATGACTAGAAATTATATTCATTATTATATACAAAAAAATAATGTACATGAACATAATACTACTTATTTGTTACATAACCCCTTAAAACATCCGCCTAAGACCTAAGGGTAAGGTGTGCGATGGTGACAGACTCTTGGAGTGGCTCAGATATCATCTCTCAAGTGGTAATTTCAATCAACTTCTACTTTTCCTGTAGACAGTCCTGTTCGAACTTGACATGGTGAAGCTCAGCTTGGGCTTCGTCTGGGGCGAAGCCCAAGGATGCCACCGCTTTTCCGAGCTCCGACAAATGGGCTTTGTATGGGGCAATTCTACTCGATGATGCCATCGGTTCCTTTGTCTGAGTAAAATTGGGTTCGTTAAAGCGTTATATTTATACGAATCAAGTGATCACTGTTCAATGGCTATATTAACAACGGTCACAATTCTTAACATAAAACCAAAGAAGTTGACATCTTATAAAAACATTTTTTATAAAGAGACATTTAACTGGATCAAGAGGGATTTTCCATTAAAGAAACTTTGGGTCCTTACAAAAATCAATACATAATAACTATATAAGTTCAATTTAATTCAATAGAGTCATTTTTTAAAATGTTTAGAAATATAAAAATTGTATTCAACTTTTTACCGTCTTTTACCCACATCCAAGGAGCATTTGAAAATTTGTATAAAACAAAACTTTATCACTTTTTTGAGTTGAATTTCAAAAATCAGACAGACATGGTTAATATCAGTAAGTAAAATTTGGTTCAATAAGATAAATGTAATTTTTGGTGAATAGTAACTTTTGACTATTATTTACCACAATTAAAAGTAAATAGGGTAATTAAGTGTAAAAATGATATCATAATTACCGTAACATATGTGATAACTCTATTGGATATGTATAAATTGACAAAAAAACATTAGGAATGAAATATAATCCTTTTTGGTCCACTTGGATTAGATTAGGACATTTATTATTATTTTATTTAAAGAAGAGTTAAAAGAGATAAATTAAAAGTTTAATGGATAATCAATTTTTAATATAGGGTTACAAAAAATATAAATTCAACTATAAATATTTATTAGAAAGATAAAAATATTTCCTACATAATTGTATTTTATTTATAATTTTGGGAAATTAAATATTTAATTCATTTATGACACAATGATGATGCAGTAATTACCTTATTAATGAAATATTAAAAAAATTGATATTATAAATATCCAAATAAATGTAAATTGATACTTATGATGAATTCTATTAATTTTATAGGTTAATATGACTTTTTTTTATTGGTTAAGTAACTTTTTTTCAAAGTTATAAAGTTTTTATGGATTTCACAAAAATCAAAATCTCAATAGTGTCAAAATTGACAATATTGATTTTATAAAAAAAATACTATATTATTAATTGATATAATATTACTAAAAATATAAGGATTAAAAAAAGGACTTATATAAGGTTATATATATTAATAATGACCCACATGTGGTTCTTTTGTCTTGTTATGGTATGTTTATTAACCATATAATATAAAAATACAAAGAGACATGGTAAATGTCTAACTATGTAACTAAGAGTTAAATATCAAAGATATGGTTAATTTGATGACCTAAACCTATATAAAACCGATTTGATGAGAGTTTTTAGACCCATACCCACCTTAGAATTGAAAAACATCATTTTGGAGCCATTGTAAATCAAAAAATATTTTATTATAAAATAATATTTCAGGCTTTCCCTAAAGTGACCCTCACCTCTCTAATAAAAGGCCACCTCCCCTTCTCTTAATTTCACACTTGAAAAGCCTTTTGGATCTTCCAAAATCTACCCAAATATCCTTTTAACTATACTCCCTTCATTATAGAGGCATTACATTGATCATAAATCCAACCTATGTAGCCTCTTGGATCAAATCAAAAGAAAGAACCCATAGAAGAGGTAAATATTTTATCACCTCTTTCATGTTCTTTTCTTCTTCCACTTCCTCTTTCTTTATAATTTCCATTCTACAATAATAACTCTAGTATATTCTATATATTGTGATTTTACTAATATGGTACAAACATATTCATTATTTTATTCATCATATGAATTACAAAGTCACTATATGTGCGTACGTACAACTTACTGTCTCCACGTCGTGGTGTTTTTTGTTATTGAAACACTTCAATATTTGGATGTTCTTAATAATGAGTATAACTGATGTAAATAATAAATATAACATGTTAATGATTCTGTATATATGATATACCATCCAATTACATATGATTTCACCATCAATATAATGATATTGTTACTCGTGCGTACGTACGGATTACTGTCTCCACAAACGCGATGAGATTCATTCCCCATCGTAGTCAATCAAGAATAATTTCCATTTTATGATTAAAAACAATTAATAAGAACTTAATATCATTATGGATATGAATAAAATACATCATATCCTTAAAAAAATTCATTATGTAACCGAGCATATAAAGGAAAATGAATCATTTAAACCCCAAAATGATGATACTACTAAAATATTATTATCAAATAAATATTAGAGGATCATATATGATATCATATTTATGTATATAGTTCTTGTATAATTTAATAAATATTATTTAACTATTATACAAGAGGTTAACATACCCTCGACCATGAAAAAGGACAATGTAAGGGTTAATTTAAAATCTCATTATTATTTGAGGTTGTTTTACGTAAGTATCTATTGGGACCTCTTTATCATCCGTATCTATGTTTTCTTAAAAATGTATTTCGAAACATTTTTACTATTTTCTATAAAATGGGTTAATGTCATTTATACCCTTATTTGACCTTATATTTTTTTGAAAGGAATCTTTCCAACATTTTCCAAACACGGTACTTTATGACCTTTTCGACAAAATTAATGTAAGAATGTTTTTTAACTTATACGGTTCGTGTGGCTATTTTCAACTGTTATAACATCAACGAAGAATCCCTCATAGGCTTATATGAATATTTTCAGAATAAATGTTTTCTTTTATTATTATATTACTTTTAAATGATTGAATAATAGAAATAGATATTTCTCTAAATTTTTTTTGATTTCATCTATGTCTACATCCTTTTGATAGATTTTAAACTTGTTTGAAGTTGATTTATTATGATACAAATCTTCGATATTTTATTGAAAGTTTTGTGATATGTCTGACTGTAGATATGTTATTTTTGTACCATTCATTGTTTATGAAAAAGTATTGATATTTTTTATTATAGTTTTAATACGAATGTTTATGTTATACTTAAACCATTTCATTTGAAGAATGAATTGGACTTAGTACGTGACGGGTTGAGCCCACTATTGATCCTCAATGAATAGATAGGTCTCATGAGACAAAATTGTGTCTTGGAATAAGGCCTTGACAAAATCTTATTCGTAGTCTTGACACAAGGCCTTGACTATGTGGTTATGAAGTCTAGAATTATGCATTCCATCATTATGAAAGTGGCTATTGATATTGCATGTGATTATTAGAATAGTATAATATCCATGTGAATAAGTAAATAGAATTATTTTATTTTATCTTTTCTATATTATGCTGAACATTATGTTTAAAAGGCTTTTGTTTTAGTTTAATACATTGCATTAAATGTTTATTCTTATTTATGAATGTTTCCACTATATTGTTATCCTTATTGAGCATCTGAGATCACCCCTTTCTATATTTTATTTTTCTGTGTATGTGAATAAGTATTTTATGGTTAACCTACATGGATAGGATAAGGATATAAGTGTGTTAAAAATGGTACAAAGTGTTGTGGATGTTTTTATTTAATGATGTAATGTAAAAATTATAAATGTATCAAGTACTTCCAAGGTTACTAAACTTATCGGTATTTCAGGACATGATTCCTTGTATCATTCCAATGTTACGTAATAATGTAATGAATTTGGGTAACTGGGGTTAGGGTGTTACACTTAAGGTGTCATAAAAATTACCAAGGTTATTCACAAAGGTATCGTGAAAAATGTGATATCTAGAGATTAAATTATTTACCCAATGTATTAGAGCACTATTAGAGCACACCATTAATATGTCTTTATTTTCATGAGATCCATAATGATCATAATAAAAAATTTAATAAATAACCCATGGAGAATAAAATAAATGGGTTTCATTTCATAATCATGATGTTTTAACATTTTTTAAAAACATGATCGTTATGTGATTTAAAACCAATGGAATGTGAGTGAGGGTTATATCTTCGTCAATTACTGAATCAAATATATCATTTTTTTTATATTTATTAACACCCATATAAAAGAAATAGGTCAGGGTATTCACATAAATAAAACATGAGAATTTTTTCAGAGAAAGAGAGGGAAATTCTGAGTTGAAATATATGCAGCATAATGACTATATAACATAGTTTTAAAAATTTTGAAATGAGAGGGGAATGGAGTCATCCAATGATAAATAAATCATTATATAGTCTGGGTATAGAAAAAAAGAAATAATACCATTGAATGGATATTTAAAGGAAATAACATATGATAATGAAACTCGAAGGAAAAGAAAATATGCGATTTCTTTTACGAAAATTTGGAAACCTAACGATATCACTTCAAAATTTAGATAAAAAATTTATGAGATAAGAAAGGTTCCTTTATCATTTGGGCATGAAATGGACTACAAGAAGAATATATAAGAAAATACACCCACATAAGTAGACGGAAGCTTGAAGATATAACTTAAAGGAAATCATGACTAAAAGTGGAGGGTGAAAGTTTCCCTTACCTTGATGAGTAACATTGAAAAAATGATAGTTGGAACCATGGGGGCTTAAGGGAACCTTGAGAGGACTCTTTGGGAGGTAAAAAGTCCAAAGCTTCATTTAGGAGGATTTTGGAATGAAATGAGTGAGGGAATGGCTTGGTATTTTTAGGAAATGTGAAGGAATATTTAAATAATTTCCAAGGGACTCCTCATCGGTGGTATTTGAAGAATCATTTCTTGACCATTGTATATTCCCATGGTATTGTCCAATTGGGACACATCATAACATATTTTACTATTTAGAAGTATACCAGATTCATTACATCATTATTACATCATCAATGACGTCATTAAACACCCGAAACTCAAAACTGTATTTTTACTATTCACCAAAAATACAACTATTTCACAAAAATACAAAAAATTGACCCTAACCTAATATCAATATTCTGAATTCAAAAATTAACTCCATTTTATGAAAATAATTTAGAAAAATATTTTTAACCTAATTTTTATATAAAATCATTATATTTTCATAAAGAACAACTCTAAAACTATAACTTGTTTTGGCACACCTTGAAAAAGTAATCATGGTCTCATAGAATTATTGTATAAATATAAGACAATAAAGTAACAATTTATGACTACATTTTAAGAATATAAATTTTCATTTTAAATTATAAAAATAATTATAAAATTGTAAATAAAATATTTATGTCATACAAAAATATCAAAACTTATACTATGATCATTTTTTCACTTTTAAGATATCTAAATTGTATTTATACATTCATGGATGAAGTTTATATTTTCTTGGCCAATTTCATATTCATTACTAGTAATTACTATTCATGGGGGTATGTTTCTATACATTCTTTACTATTCAATAAAAATCATGTTGATCTTATTAGACTCTATATTCCTTGCAGATCACAATTGTAGAAGATTATTTTTTGAAAACCATTTCACATTATAAATTATTTAATGTATAAAAAAATATTTTAAAATACCTCTATTTCCAAAATTCATCAATAATATGAAACTTCTTCCAAAATTTATCCGGTCATTTAAAATTCACAAATTTTAAAAAATAAGAAATAACAATTTTATTTATACAAAAGGATTACACAATATAACTAAGGTCTCGTTACATAGCTCCTTATAACACATGTATAGGAACTAGGTGTAATGTTTGATAAGGTGATAGAATCATGGGGCAGTTTGGACAATATTTCTTGAGTGGTGATGTTTATCAGCTTAATCTTCTCCCTTTGGCGATTCAGTTCAAGCTTCACATGTTGAAGCTTAGCTTGGGCTTGGTCGAGAGCAATGCCTAGAGATGCTACCTCCTTCCCAAGCTCTGACAGATGGGCTTTGTATGGCCCGAGTCTACTGGATGGGGCAATCAAATCATCATTCAATGTTAATTAACCAAGATAACTTGTATTTATAAACAATAATTGTAATGTTAAGTGTTTATTTTCCAATGATAATGTTGACCACTGGTCATATAATATTAGATACCCAAGGCTATCACTTTATTAATTAAAGGACATAGTTTTGTGGATTATAAAATGAAATAACACAAAAATTTAAGAAGCAAATATTATTCAAATGTTTAGGTCATTAAATTATTCCCCACTTAAAAAATTTCATCACTGAAATTTTAACTCGTACCCTAAGAAGAGAAAATGTGTGGGTACTTCTACCTCATAGACTCCTCTCGTTCCAACATAGTATCTTCACATTTGTGGTTCCTCCATAAAACCTTAACAAGGTGGGTAGTCTTGTGCTGTAAAACCTTGTCTCTACGATCTGAGATCTGCACTTGATGCTCCTCATAAGAGAGGTCATGTTCTAGTTGTTCCACCTACGGATTTGGTAAATGTGAATTTTATGGTATGTACTTCCTCAAAAGGGATACGTAGAAGACTTGATGATCTTGTGCTAGATTTGGAGAAAGTGAAAGCTGATATGCCATTGCGCCTATGCGATCAAGGATTTCATAGGGGCCAATGTACCTGGGACTGATCTTCCCTTTCTTCTTAAAACTCATGAATCTCTTCCAAGGTGAAATTCAAATAAAGACATTTTCACCAACATCAAACTCCAAGTCCCTTCGACAGTTGTCAACATAGATCTTTTATCGACTTTGAGAAGCATTAATGTGTTTCTAGATTACATGGACCTTTTCTATCATCTCTTGCAGAAGATCAGACCCAAAAAGTTTTCTCTCACTAGCTTCATGCCAACAAGTAGGAGTTCTACATAACTTACCACATAGACCATCCTATGGTGCCATTTGAATGCTCGAGTGGAATCTATTGTTGTATGAGAACTCAAATAAAGGAATATGTTGATCCCATCAACCTTTAAATTCCATTGATCATGTTCTGAACATTTCCTCAAGTGATTGAATTTTCATTTCAGATTGGCCATCAGTTTGGGGGTGATCGACCATACTGAAATTCAATTCAACACTCCGAGCATGTAGAAGACTTCTCTATAATTTTGATGTAAACCATAGATCACGATCAGATTCAATAGTATGTTGAAATCCATGCAGCCTTAAAACTTCCTTCACGTAAATATTAGAAATTTGATCAAGAGGGAAATCTTTCTGAATGGAGATAGAATGGTTTGTCTTTGTGAGAAGGTCCACAATAACCCATATCACATTGTTTCTTTTGGAAGTTCTCAGGAGATCGGTGATGAAGACCATAGTGATATTGTCCCACTTCCATGCTGGTATGGCTTGTGGTTGCAATTCCCCTTTATTAATTTTCGCTCTGCCTTCATATGCAGTCTAACTAAGAATCTTGAAGTGTAGTCATCAATCTCCCTTTTAATATTATCCCACCAACAATGATCACAAAAGTCCCTATACATTTTGAGCTTCCAGGATGTATAGAGAAAGTAGAGCTATGGGCTTCATCCATCATCTCGTTCTTTATTTCCAGAATAGATGGAACACATAGTCTTGTACGAAATTTCAGTACACCTTTTTGATCAATATTGAACTCAAGAGACTTCCCATCCTTCAAACCTTCAAACTTCTTCTCAAAAAAAAAAGGATCTTTTTTATGAGTTTTCTTGATCTTCTCTAGTAACTATGGTTGAGAAATCAATTGGGTTAGGGTTGATTATGTCCCTTCCCTTATAATTCCCATGTCCATATTTACTAGGCCATTGATCAAAGGATCTCTTTGAATCCTCGTCATGTAAAGAACAACTAGTTTTTCTTACTTAATGTATGAATGACTTTTTTTGCTCTTCCAAGATGATAATGAATTGAGTCATCATAGTCTTTGAGAAGTTCCAACCATCTTATATGTCTCATGTTCAATTCCTATTTTTTGAAAATATACATCAAACATTTAGGGTCTTTGTATATATCACATTTATCCGCATAATGATAGTGCCACCATATCCTCAGAGAAAAAACGACCGCATCCACCTCTAGATCATGCGTAGGATAGTTCTACTCATTAGTCTTCAACTGTCGAGATGCACAAGAAATGACTTGGTCATTTTTTCATGAGGTCACACCCAAGACCTTTCAGATATGAATCACTAAAAATAACAAATCCTTCTCCCTTTGAGGGCAGAGTTAACACTGGTGCAGTAACCAATCTCTTCTCCAGCTCTTGGAAATTATCCTCACACTCCTTTGTCCAGATGAACCTAACCACATTTCAAGTTAACTTGGTTAATGTATTATAAAGTTGTGAAAGGTTTTTCACAAACCTCCTATAATATACCGCTAATCCAAGGAAACTATGATTCTTGGTTATTGTTATAGGATGAGGCCACTACTATACAAATTTTTTCTTTGTAGGGTCAATTGTGATTCCTTCATTAGTAAAAATGTGCCCCAAGAAAGCAATATGCAATTACCAGAATTCACATTTTTTGAACTTCCCAAAAATCCTCTCCTTCTATAGAGTTTTCAAATATCCCTTAGATAATCCTCATGCTCCTCGCGAATTATGGAATATATCATAATATCATCAATAAAAACTACCATAATGTTATCAATGTAGTCTTTGAAGAATATATTCATCAAATATATAAAAATTGTTGGTGCATTAGTGAGTCTGAAGGGCATAACAACAAACTCATAATGACCTATATTGATATAAATGAATTTTTCAGAATATCTTCTTTCTTCACCCTCAATTAATGATAATCAGAATGAAGATCAATCTTATAGAAGAATTGAGCCCCACTCAGATGGTCAAATAAGTCATCAATACTTGGAATAGGGTATTTTTTCATCATTGTGATCCCATTCAGTTCTCTAAAATAAATGAATAGCCTCATCGATCCATCCTTCTTCTTTACAAAGATAACCAATTCTCCACAAGGAGACAGACATGGTCAGATAAAACCCTTCTCCAAAATATTTCTAAGTTGTTTATTTAACTCCTCCAGCTCCATATTTTCAATCTTATAAGGGGTCTTTGATATTGGATGGGATCCAGGTTCGAGTTCAATAGAGAACTCTACCTCTCTTTCTGGTGAAGGCCCGGGTAACTCCTCAGGAAATAGGTCAACGTATTCCTGGGTGATGGGGACATTTTCTATCCTCAAACACTCATTTACTTCTTTTTCTTCATAGATCAACTCAATAGAGAAGGATATAAGAGGTTCTTATTGAAAAATATCAGGTTGAGATATATCTTCTTGGAAGAAAACCGTAGGTTTTCTATTCAATACTACTAATATTTCCTTTTTTTGCATTTAATCATTGCATTACACATTGAGATATAATCCATCTCTAGTATAATGTCGAATTCTATAATGGGAATTACTACTAGATTTGTGATAAGATTTTACTCACTAATGTAAATACTAGAGTTTATAAACACCGATGATGCTTAGATAATCCTTCTAGGATCTTGACTGATAAATATACTTTTAGAAAATCAGGGGTTGAGTCTAAATTATTTTCAAACATGGAAGAAATAAAAGAATTCATAGAACCAGAATCAAACAGAGTACTTTCTAGCTTTGAGAGATAAATAGGAGTACCTACGACCATATCATTTGGTGCTTCAACTTTGACCGTAATGATTGCAAAAGTACTACCTTGTTCACTTGGTTTTTTCTAAGGTTGATGGTGATTCCCCTCCAATGCCCTCAGATTTGGACAATGATTAGAAAAGCTCCCAAGTTGTCCACACTTATAACATTGGACATCAGGTAGGGCCTACACCATCTTCTCCTTGTCGTTAGTGTTGGGAAGTCGTGGCTCCACCTCACTATGAAAATTCCGCACAATGTGGCCTTCTCTACAACACATGTTGCACTTCTTGCTCTCAAGAAGGCATTTCCTCGAATGCTTCTTCCCACAGTTATTACATGTGAGACGTGGTACTTGCTTGAATCCTCTTCCCTGATAGAAGCTCCTCCCCAAGCTTGGCTCCATCGATCTTTTCTTTTCATTGGATTTATGAGACCATTGCGTTTCAAAAAAATCATGTTCGACATTCATTGCACTTCACACAATCTCCTCATAGCTATCATAATCTCTCTTGGATAGATTCTTCCACAGATGAGGTCTCAATCCACTGATGAATCTATCAACCATACCTTTGGATCCATGACAGAGATAGATGTGTAATGTGAAAGTCTTGTGAAGCTTATCTCACAGCTTCCCATAGATTCATTCTCCTTCTGCTTCAGCTTGAGAATCTCCTTCTCCATTCTTGCCCCAATCAGTAAAGGGAAATAATTATTGAAGAAGATCCATTTGAACTCTTCCCACACCATAGCTTCAACCTCTACACCGAGCCTCATTTTTTTAATTAGTTTCCACCATATATATTCTTCTAACTCTAAGAGATAGGTATCCATGGTGTCATTATTTTTCTCTGAACAATATAGCACAAAAAAGATCTTCTCTATAAAGCGGATCCACTAATCAAAAATCCGTGGGTTTGTCGATCCACTAAAGGATGGTGGCCGTTGATGCATAAAATAATCAATTGAAAGTTTTCCCTTCGTGGTGAGATTGGTCTCTCAGATTGATTCATGTAATTTCCCATAACTTGAGTCAGTTGGTTCATCATTCACAGGAAAGTTCCATTCCAGCTTCCATCGGAGGGTCATCAATGCATGGTCTGTTGCGGTCACAATTTTCACGGTTCCTCCCATTTCCCACAATTTTCATAAAGAATAAAACAATATTGAGAAACTTATTTGATTTACAAATCATATAACTATAGTGGATTTTATGCCTTAAAATTCATGCGTTAAAACATTACATTTCTCTATAAATTCTTCATAATTATTGATAAAAAGCTTATGATTAACTAAACATATCCCCAGGGAGTGTCATAACCAAGAGTACAACAAGGCCCATTTCTGTGTACCAGGATACCCTAGGTCAATCCTGATACTCCTTATCTGAGATTTTACTCCTAGGTAAATCTGTTATAGAGATGCCGTTACCTTCTCGTATCCATACAGGGATGTATTTTCTTGATAAACCACTTACCCAATACTTTCCAAAATACCAGGAAGTATTCCTATATTTAAACATTTCTATAGGGTTTTTTCTAAAGTTTGCATAAATAATTTCCATAAATAACTAATTTCTAATTTGATACCAACTATGGAATCCCACCTTTCTACTACATAATTTTTCATTACATTTTATAAATAGAGGATCTTTAAATTCTAGTGTCTTGGAAATTAGGAAAATAAAACATAAAAACATAAAAAATAATTATAATCGACTTTTAGGGCTTCATCATAAGTTCTTTTAGAGAGAAATTATTCCATCTCATAACCTGGAGACATACATCAAGTGAATGGGTGAAAAGAAGGCCTAGTAAAGAAATCAAGGAAATCAGTTTACTTGTGAAATCAATAAGAACGTGATAAATGACATCGACATGAGAAATGGATGTAAGGGAATTTATAAATGAAAATTACTTTAATCATAACATGAATACCTGGCAACACCATTTAATTTATACATTCATGTATATACCACCAAGGTTCATCCCTAAGGTGTCATAAAAATTTCCAAGGTTATTCACCAAGGTATCCCGAAACATTTCATCTCTAGAGATTAAATTATATACTCAATATATTGGAGAAAAATCATGGAAAACCATTAATATGTATTTATTTTTATGTGATCCACATAGACCATAATCAAACATTTCATAAATAACCCATGGAGAATAAAATAAATGAGTTTAATTTCAAAATCGTGACGTTTTAAAAGTTCTAAAAAACCTGATCGTTATGTCATTTATAACCCATGGAATGTGATTGAGGGTTATATGTATGTCAATTACAGAATCAAATATATCATTTTGGTATATTTATGAATACAATATGAAATAAATAGGTTGGGGTATTCACATAAATAAAACAAGGGAATTTATTGAGAGAAAGGGAGAGAAATTTTGAGATGAAATTTCTACAACAAAACGTATATATAACATGGTTTTAGAAAATATTGAAAAGAGAGGGGACAAGATTC
Organism: Viscum album; assembly: GCA_963277665.1. Taxonomy (NCBI): domain Eukaryota; kingdom Viridiplantae; phylum Streptophyta; class Magnoliopsida; order Santalales; family Viscaceae; genus Viscum; species Viscum album. The sequence goes on along the minus strand of OY728142.1, from coordinate 266,470,386 downwards.
ACCCAATAATAAATAACTCATTATATAGTAGGTTTAAAAAAAATATCATTGTATGGATAATTGAATGAAATAACATATGAAAATGAAACTTGAAGAAAAATCGAAGATATGATTTCTTTTACGAAAATTCAGCAGCCTAACGACGTCACATAAAAATTCAGAAAATAAATTGATGAGAGAAGAGAGGGTCTCCCATAATTTGTAAATGAAATGGAAAGTAAGTAGAATAAATAAGAACATACACCTACATAATAATATGGAAACTGGAAGACATAAGTGAAAGGAAATCATGACTAAAAGAGGATGGAGAAAGTTTCCCTTACCTTGAAGAGTAACTTTGAAAGCATGAAGGTTGGGACCTTGGGGGATTGAGTGTAACACCCCAAGCTTCCACGGTACGTTTCCCTTTGAATAATGTAATGGCGTGCATTGTACGCAACTTTAAGATTCTAACACACCACAACCAATCTATCTAGCCATTATGAAATTTTATAAATTCTATCTCTCAAAATGGAATTTATTTTTGGATTCGGAATATCGTAATTAGCCTAGGGTGAAATTTTGGTACTTTTCGGATAACTTTCATATTTTGATGAATAGTTAAAATTACTAAATTTTAATTAAAAACAACTTTTTTAATCGAAATAATTAATATTGATAAATTATGAATTTGAGTGGTTTTAAAGTATATTTAGAATATATTTTTACCATTTAATTCTATGTTTTTCATTGGACATAATTTCACAATTAAACCAGAAATAAACAAGTGTCAATCTTTTGATAGTTATTATCTCTTAAAAACACGCTTTTTGTTTTAACGGAAATTAATTTTAAATTAATTTCTGCCACTTCTGTGTATTGAATTTGGAAAAATGGATTCCATATTAGGAATCAGGATGTCCAAATTTTGTAAATAGGTAACTTTTATTTTTATACATTTTGAATAATTACTTCGGTAAATATTTTATTTACCATGGTTAAAAGGTAAATCCGGTAAATAAGGGTTAAAAATATTATAATAATAATAACAAATTACCGTAAAACGTGTACTAACCTTATTGGTTGATACATGTCCGACCATGGGCATCTTAGGGACGATTTTGGGACCCCATGGATCCACTTGTAGGTGATATGGACACTTTATTTTAATTAAGTTAAAATGAATACAAAAATGACACAAGCATATATCTTTTAGAAAATCAAATTTTACATAAGGTTATATATGTTTGATTTTCGACTAAAAATATTCATTAGAAATCTAAAATGATTTCCTACATAATAGTATTTTATTTATAATTTTTAGACATTAAATAATTTAATATATTTATGACACAATGATGATGCAGTAATTACCATAATAGTAACAAATTAAAATAATTGATATTATAAATACCCAAATAAATATAATTTGAGACTTTTAATGAATTAAACTTATTTTATAGGTTAATATGACATGTTATTAATGGTTTAATTAACTTTTTTCGAAGTAATAATTCTGTTATGAGTTTTACAAAAATAAACTATTGAATAGTGTCAAAATTGACAAAAAAGAGTTTTTAAAAAAAATATTATATTATTAATTGATATTAAATTCTTATAAATATAAGGATCGTCCAAGGGACTTATATCATGATAGGTGTATCATTAATGGACCACATGGGGGCCTTTTGGATGTATATAGTATGTTTATTAACTATATAATATAAAAATACAAAGTGACATGTAAAATGTCAAACTAATTAACTAAGAGTTAAAACTAAAAGATAAGGTTAATATAATGACCCAAACCTATCTAAATTATATCGGTTGAATGTTTGTCGACCTATACCCACCATAACCTTTGAATAATCAACTTTGGATCCATGATAAACCTAATATGAATTTATTATAAATTAATATTTCTAGCTTTTCCAAAGGTGCCCCTCACCCCTCTTATAAAAGGGCACTCCTCCTTCTCATTTCTTCAAAACATCAAAGTCTTTTGGATCGACCAAACCCTTTCAAAATACTCTCTAAACTTCCCTCACTACAACCTAGAGGCCTTAGTCTGATCAGAAAGCCAACCTAAGGTTCCCTTTTGATCAAATCACAAGGAAGAACCCGAAGAAGAGGTAATGTTTTAACCACCCCATTTCAACTTCCTTTCTTCTTCCACTTCTTCTTTCATTGTTATTACCAATCAAAAATAATAACTCCAGTATCTTATATAAACATTGATGTTATTATAAAAATGGTACAACCATATACAATATTCTATCCACCCTTTTAATAACATGTCACCATACGTGCGTACGTACGGCTTACCGTCTCCATGTTGTGGTGTAATTGTTATTCAATATATTATTATTTGGGTGGGTATAATAATGATGTGTAACTCATGAAAATAATAAATATAACATGATAATGATTATATATATATGATTTACGATCCAATTATATATTATTTTAATATCAAAAGAATGATATTGTCGCTCGTGCGTACATACGGACTACCGTCTCCATGAACGTGATGAGATTCATTCTCTATCGTATCCACTCAAGTATAATTATTATTTGATGATTTAAAAATAATGTTTAAGGACTTGATATCATTCTGTATATGAATAACATACAACCTATCCATGACAACCATGGCTAACGTAACAAAACATATAAAAGAAAACGAGTAAGTTAACACCTGAAAAGACAATAATTCTAAGATATTATTAAAAAATCAATGTTAAAAGATCATATATGATATCATATTAATAAATATGATTCATGTATAATTAAATAAAAATTATTTAACCATTATACTGGAGGTTAACCTACCATCGACCAAGGAAAAAGTACAAAGTAAGGGGTTTCTTAACTCACTCTTAATTTTGTGAGAATTCCATTGTTCACTACTTAATTATTTCATGTGGTGTATGTGTACTACCCATGATTGTATTCATTGCGTAATATAATTTAATTTATGGGTATTTACATCATCATTTTATGATCCTTCTTTCATGTGTGTATGTTTCGTATGTTACCTAATCGATAAGGGAATTCAAAATTTCAATTCCCATTTATTTGGCTTTACGCAAACTTCATTGATTATATTACTCTGAGATTATGTGTGGAATAACTATTCATTTTCTTATGTCATAATTTCCACTACCAATTTCTGTGGATATACTTTTGATACACATAATCACTCCATTGATAATTTCTCAAGTCATCGATGTGAATTTGATAAGAGTAATTTTAACTCATTCTCCATTTGTTGAGTTAAACATCCAATTCATAGGTGTTGTTTTTACAAGATTATGTGTGAATATCCTTTGATTGTTTTACACTGAATATCCAATCAGATTTAGTGTATTTATATTTTTCACACATAACTATGTCGTTGATTTATCCTTAACCTAAGGATACGACCTTTATGAGAGATTTCATCTCAACTTAAATTCCATTGAGACTTCTTTTTTGTTATACACAAAATCACTTGTATGTGGTGTATATAATGTACTTTGACATAGTATATCATGAATCCCTTTATTCTCATGATATTACAAAGTTTTTATTACCTCAATTATTTGTATTCAAGTGTCTCTCTTTTGGTTAGAATCTCTAACTAAAATACCATTTTTAAATGTCTTAAAGACTTATTCTTCTAAATCATGCTCATTAATGTCCATGTTTTAAAAATGGTTTTAAGGATTTATTTATATGGACATTAAAGTTTTAAAATTAAAACTCATTTTGAATGTTTCAAATTTGTATGGGACACTTTGATTCAAAAATCAATTTTTAAACGGCTTCTTGACAAATAGTGTGACTTTTAAATGATTTCAAGTAAAAGGGGGATATTTCTCTCAAATAGTTTTGATGATTATTTTCATCTATGTCAACATCCTTCATTATTCTTGATTGAGGTTAATGTGATACAATACAATCTTCCATATTATATATAATGAGTTATTTTTGACGGTGGATGTGCTATTTTTATACCATTCATGGTTTGTGGTTAAAGTATTGACATTTCGTATAATACAAATGTTTATGTCATGTTTAAATATGTTCATATGAGGAATGCATTGGACTTAATATGTGACCGGTGGAGCCCGCTATAGCTTCTCGATGCATCGGTAGGTCTCATGAGACAAACTAGTGTCTTGGCACAAGGCCTTGGCAAAATCTTATTTTTAGTCCTGGCACGAGGCCTTGGCTATGTGGTTATGATAGTCTGGCATTATGAATTCCATCATTATGAAAGTGGTTATTGATATTGCATGTGATAATTAGACTAGTAGAATATCCATGTGAGTAAGTAAATGGCATTATTTTATTTTATCTTTGCAATTTTATGCTGAAGTTCATGTTTAAAAGGCTTTCGTTTTAGTTATAAACTGCCTTGAGTGTTTATGCTTATCTATGAAAGCTTCTGCTATAATGTTATCCTTACTGAGCATCTGAGCTCACCCCTTTCAATGTTTTATTTTTCCCAGGAATGAAGAAGTAATTTATGAATGACCTGCAGGGATAATATGAGGGGATATGGAGACAAGATGTTGTTGTAGTTTTTTTTACCTTCTGATGTAATGTAAGACTTATGAATATATCTAGTGTTTCCAAGACTACTAAACTAATCGGTCTTTAGAGACTTTATCCTTTGTGATCATTCCATTGTTATGTAATAACACACCGACTCTGGGTAACTGGGGTCGGGGAATTACAGTTGGTATCAGAGGAAGTTTAGTACAATCCTTGGAAGCTAGATTTAGATAATCTCTGATTAGAGCACGTAGACCTAAGATGAACTTTGAGGATTAGTATAGAAGAACTTCCAAGAATTTTGGTATTGTAGAAGATTTTGTGAGTTTTCCGAGAAATACATCCCTGTCTAGATACAAGCAGGTAGAGGTTGCTCTGGAACAGATGTACCTAGGGGTAAAACCTGAAAACACCGCTTTGAGCTAGACTCGAACGAGAACTGGTGCACGACAACGGGCCTTGCTGCACTCTTGGTTACGACACTCCTTGGGGATATGCTTTGGTAAATTCACAAGATTAGTATAAACCACTATTAAAGGAATACAAAAAATGCCCCTAAGAATATATGTCAGCAAATAGATAGTGGATAACCTAGATTTTAACACAGGGTACCCCAAGTTAGGATATATTGTTCAATTACAAGATTATCCTATTATGTCTATTTTTTTACATTCTTATTAGATAAGTATTCAAAAACCCTAATTGTATTTTCTTTTTGTCATTTGAAACATGGAGGGAGCAAGATCACGAACAACTCTTCTCTCTCTTCCTAAAGAACTACTTACAATTATTATCCAGAAGTCATGCGCAGGCGATGTTGAAACTTTTTCAAATGTCCAAGTTACATGCAAACAACTTTATGAGACATCCAATACCTCTAGCATTGCACGATTCTTTCAAGGATCTAGTACCGACTATGGGATAATGTGGCACTCTCAACTTTCTTACCACGCTAATCATGGGATGTACCATCATGGTCTTTTCAAATTATTCACTTTATCTCAAAATTACGATGCACTAAATGATTTTATAGATGCTGCAGAAGAGGGAGACCTTCGAGCAGCCTATATGTATCAAATTATATATTTATGTCTTTTGGTATATACGAAAACTGATTTACCAAAACCTTATTTTGAAATATTTGAAGATGAATCAGTGATAATTTTTCTAAAAAAAAATGTTAAATACGATGTCTCAAAATTATATATAAGAAATACCTATTTTTTTATGTTGCATCGATGCTTCCATCGATATAATCGAAGATGGATGAGGAGTTTTTGGGTAAAGGAAGTAGATGATTTTTAAGAAATTCCTGAGGTACCATTGTGACACATGAACGCCTTCTACCAAAAGGAAAATACGTCTAGTCTCTCCAGAGTTCATGTTGTGATCCACATATCTCTAGTGACAAAATACATGCCTGACCCAACGCATGTACTCACCTATGAAGAATTAGAACTGGAACCTGATCTATCTTATTGTGGAGAGCCTATCAGAATTCTTCATACCAAAGATCAAGTGTTGAGAAACCGGATGACTCGTCTGGTAAAAGATCTATGGAGAAATCATAAGATGGAAGAGGCAATGTGGGAACCCAAGGAACATATGATGAAGAATCTATGTGGAAATAAATGGATGGTGAAATGTTTAAAAGTGTTAGTTCTCTTTATTGATGGGATTACATTGGAATAATTTTCTCCTGTATGTGTAAACCTGCAATTTATCTTGTGAAAATTATATTTGAGGAAGTATGATCTTTTCTATTGTGGATATAGTTATAAATAACCATTTGGTCTTCTATGATCATTGGGTTTGAAGAAATTATAAGTTATTATAATTTGGGATGAAAATGCAAGGTATGAGATAATATTTGCGGTTAAATTATGTTATGGTATTTTTAGAAATTTATCTCATTTTGGTAAAATTATAAAATATAGTTTTTGAAAAAGGACAACACGTAGACCGTGTGACAACCCGTCGCGTCGGAAAAAGCTGGGGGAATCGAACCCACAACAAAAGTGTGATTGGGATTTATCGCCTACCACTGGACTACGTGAAGTCCCTAGTTAGTGTGACTATTATTTTTAGTTAAATGATTTTACTGATCAGTAATAATTTGATTTGGGATCTTATATCTTATCAAATGAATACCCTTAGTATAGGAAAATGATTTGGTGATTAAATTATAAATGTTATTTTGGAAGTTATTCACTTTGCTGAGAACACTATATGCCAAAGGAAAATAGAGTAGTATGGGATTTCATTTGAGGAGTAATGGTGGATTTTTATCTATGTTTTTATTGTGGATTTATAATGATTTGGGTTATTTATGGAAATGATTAGGTTAATTACTTTTAAGTATGTGAATTTAAGACTAATGAATGTCATTTGGAGATACAATTTAATGTGGGAGACTACATTCATAATAAGTATTGGTTTTCAATATTAGTTTTGATTATATTAAAGGATTTTAAGGAAAATTGATTATTGAATGGTATTTATTTAACTTGGGGTTATTGTTGGTTTAATTTTGAAAATTAAGATTATTGTTTATTTCTCTCAAGGAATATCCTTTTGGGGGAACATTAGATCTTGTACTAACCATTTTGGTTTTGATTAATCTCTAAATACAATGTAAATATATAGTTCATCCTGCATGGATCATGTGATTCTATAGAAGTTTATTCTAGCTCTTCCAGTGTGACCAAGTCTTCTTGAATACTCAGCGTTTAGAAAAAATGAGTTTGTGGTGGACATTTATTAAATAATGAAACTCTACCTAAAATTTAAGAATATATCTTTATATTCTTAATCAATATCATTAATTAATATAACTTAAAACAAAAAAATGTTGTCCATTAACTTTCCTACTAGGAGACTAATGGTCATTCTTCCCAACACAAGTTTGTGGTTTTATTATTGTTAACTTTCTCCTGATCATGATTTCTATCCCTCTCCATCAGAACTTGACACTTAGTTTATCATCCACATCCATGTTTTCCTACCTGAAATCCTAGTATGGGTTATCTTGGGTGACCTTTACACCTACCTTCCTTTATTTTAAAGTGATAGTTTTATTGACTCATTTCCCAATGTGGGACATTCCATTATATTCGCAAGCCCAATTTTGAAAATTGTGAGGACACAATTTGTTGAAGGAGGGGAGAATGTAACACCCCAAGCTTCCACGGTACGTTTCCCTTTGAATAATGCAATGGCGTGCATTGTACGCAACTTCAAGATTCTAACACAGCACAACCAATCAATCTAGCCGTTATGAAATTTTATAAATTATATCTCTCAAAATGGACTTTATTTTTGGATTCGGAATATCGAAATTATCCTAGGGTGAAATCTTGGTACTTTTCGGATAACTTTCATATTTTGATGAATAGTGAAAATTACTAAATTTTAATTAAAAACAACTTTTTTAATAGAAATAATTAATATTGATAAATTATTAATTTTAGTGGTTTTAAAGTATATTTAGAATATATTTTTACCATTTAATTCAATGTTTTTCATTGGACATAATTTCACAATTAAACCAGACATAAACAAGTGTCAATCTTTTGATAGTTATTATCTCTTAAAAACACGCTTTTTGTTTTAACGGGAATTAATTTTAAATTAATTTCTGCCACTTATGTGTATCGAATTTGGAAAAATGGATTCCATATTTGGAATCAGTATTTCAAAATTGTGTAAATATGACACTTTTATTTTTAGACATTTTGAATAATTATTTCGGTAAATATTATTTTTACCATGGTTAAAAGGTAAATCCGGTAAATAAGGGTTAACAAATAATATTATAATAATAAAAAAATTACCCTAAAACGTGTCCTAACCTTATTGGTTGATACATGTCCGACCATGGGAATCTTTGGGTTGATTTTGGGACCCCATGGAGCCACTTGTAAGTGATAGAGACACTTTACTTCAATTAAGTTAAAATGAATACAAAAATGACACAAGCATATATCTTTTAGAAAATCAATTTTTACATAAGGTTATATATGTTGGATTTTCGACTAAAAATATTAATTAGAAAGCTAAAATGATTTAATACATAATTATATTTTATTTATAATTTTTAGACATTAAATAATTTGATTTATTTATGACACAATGATGATGCAGTAATTACCATAATAGTAAAAAATTAAAATAATTGATATTATAATTACCCAAATAAATATAATTTGAGACTTTTAATGAATTATACTAATTTTATAGGTTAATATGACATGTTATTATTGATTTAATTAACTTTTTTCTGAGTAATAATTCTGTTATGAGTTTTACAAAAATCAACTATTGAATAGTGTCAAAATTGACATAAAAGAGTTTTTAAAACAAATATTATATTATTAATTGATATTAAATTCCTAAAAATATAACGTTCATCCAAGAGACTTATATAATGATAGGTGTATCATTAATGGACCACTTGGGTTTCGTTTGTATGTATATAGTAAGTTTATTAACTATATAATATAAAAATACAAAGTGACATGTTAAATGTCAAACTAATTAACTAAGAGTTAAAACTAAAAGATAAGGTTAATATAATGTCCCAAACCTGTCTAAATTCTATTGGTCGAATGGTTTTAGACCTATCCCCACCTTAACCTTTGAATAATAAACTTTGGAGCCATTATAAACCGAATATGAATTTATTATAAATTAATATTTCTAGCTTTTCCAAAGGTGCCCCTCACCCCTCTTATAAAAGGGCACTCCTCCTTCTCATTTCTTCACACATTCAAAGCCTTTTGGTTCGGACAAACTCTGCCCAAATACTCTCTAAACTTCCCTCACTACAACCTAGAGGCCTCATTTTGATCAGAAAGCCAACCTAAAGATCCCTTTTGATCAAATCAAAAGGTAGAACCCGAAGAAGAGGTAATGTTTTCACCACCCCTTTTCATGTTCCTTTCTTCTTCCACTTCTTCTTTCTTTGTTATTACTATTACAAAATAATAACTATAGTATCTTATATATACTGTGATGTTATTATAAAAATGGTACAACCATATTCAGTATTCTATCCAACCTTTGAATAACATGTCACCACACGTGCGTACGTATGGCTTACCGTCTCCACGTCGTGGTGTAATTGTTATTCAATATATTATTATTTGGGTGGGTATAATAATGATGTTTAACTCATGAAAATAATAAATATAACATGATAATTATTCTTTATATATGATATACCATCCAATTATATATTATTTTAATATCAAAAGAATGATATTGTCGCCCGTGAGTACGTACGGACTACCGTCTCCACGAATGTGATGAGATTCATTCTCTATCGTATCCACTCAAGTATAATTATCATTTTATGATTTAAAAATAATGTTTAAGGACTTGATATCATTCTGGATATGAATAAGATACAACCTATCCATGACAACCATGGCTTACGTAACAAAACATATAAAATAAAATGAGTAAGTTAACACCTGAAACGACGATAATTCTAAGATATTATTAACAAATCAATGTTAAAAGATCATATATGATATCATATTAATGCATATGATTCTTGTATAATTAAATAAAAATTATTTCACCATTATAAAGTAGGTTAGCATACCGTCGACCAAGGAAAACGTACAAAGTAAGGGGTTTCTTAACTCACTCTTAATTTCGTGAGAATTCCATTGTTCACCACTTAATTATTGCATGTGGTGTATGTGTACTGCCCAGGATTGTATTAATTGTGTAATATACTTTAATTTATGGGTATTTACATGATCATTTTATGATTCTTCTTTCATGGGTGTATGTTTCTTATGTTACCTAATCAATAAGGGAATTCGAAATTTCAATTCCCATTTATTCGGCTTTACGCAAACTTCATTGATTATTTTACTCCAAGATTATTTGTGGAATAACTATTCATTTTCTTATGTCATAATTTACACTCCCCTTTTCTGTGGATATACTGTTGATACACATAATCACTCCTTTGATAATTTATCAAGTCATCGATATGAATTTGATAAGAGTAATTTTAACTCATTCTCCATTTGTTGAGTTAAACATCCAATTCATTGGTGTTTTTTACAAGATTATGTGTAAATATCCTTTGATTGTTTTACACTAAATATCCAATCATATTTAGTGTATTTATATTTTTCACACATAACTATGTCGTTGATTTATCCTTATCCTAAGGATACGGCCTTTATGAGAGAGTTCATCTCAACTTATATTCCATTGAGACTTCTTTGTTGTTATACACAAAATCACTTTTATGTGGTGTATATAATGTACTTTGACATAGTATATCATGAATCCTTTTATTATAATGATATTACAATGTTTTGATTACCTGAATTATTTGTATTCAAGTGTCTCTCTTTTGGTTAGAACCTCTAACTAAAATACAATTTTTAAATGTTTTAAATACTTATTCTTCTAAATCTTGCTCATTAATGTCCATGTTTTAAAAATGGTTTTGAGGATTTATTTATATGGACATTAATGTTTTAAAATTAAAACTCATTTTGAATGTTTCAAAGTGGTATGGGACACTTTGATTGAAAAATCAATTTATAAACGGCTTCTTGAAAAATAGTGTGACTTTTAAATGATTTCAAGAAAAAGGGGGATATTTCTCTCAAATAGTTTTGATGATTATTTTCATCTATGTCAACATCCTTCATTATTCTTGATTGAGGTTAATGTGATACAATACAATCTTACATATTGTATCGAATGAGTTATGTTTGACTGTGGATGTGCTATTTTTATACCATTCATTGTTTGTGGTTAAAGTATTGACATTTCGTATAATATGAATGTTTATGTTATGTTTAAACCTGTTCATACGAGAAATGAATTGGACTTAATATGTGACGGGTGGAGCCCGCTATAGCTCCTCGATGCATCGGTAGGTCTCATGAGACAAACTAGTGTCTTGGCACAAGGTCTTGGAAAAATCGTATTTGTAGTCTTGGCATGAGGCCTTGGCTATGTGGTTATGATAGTCTGGCATTATGCATTCCATCATTATGAAAGTGGTTATTGATATTGCATGTGATCATTCGACTAGTAGAATATCCATGTGAGTAAGTAAATGGCATTATTTTATTTTATCTTTGAAATTTTATGCTGAAGTTCAACTTTAAAAGGATTTTGTTTTAGTTATAAACTGCCTTAAGTGTTTATGCTTATCTATGAAAGCATTTGCTATAATGTTATCCTTACTGAGCATCTGAGCTCACCCCTTTCAATGTTTTATTTTTCCCAGGAATGAAGAAGTAATTTTTGAATGACCTGCATGGATAGTATGAGGGGATATGAAGACAATATGTTGTTTTAATTTTTTTACCTTTTGATGTAATGTAAGACTTATGAATATATCTAGTGTTTCCAAGACTACTAAACTAATCGGTCTTTCGAGACTTGATCCTTTGTGATCATACCAATGTTATGTAATAACGCACCGACTCTGGGTAACTAGGGTCGGGGCATTACATTGAGGGAACCTTGGAAGGACTTATTTGGAGGAAAAAATACAATATCTATGTTGATGAGGATTTGGTAATGAAATGAATGAAGGAATGGCTGGGAATTTATACGAAAATTGAGGAAATATTTAATTAATTTCCATGGGACACCTCATCAATGGTATTTGCCAAACCATGGGCTTGCCCATGGTAGTTTCCCAGGGTATTGCCCAACTGGGACACCTGAAAACATATATTACTATTAAGAAGTCATCTAAATTCATTAAATCATGATTACATCATCAATGATGTCATTAAAAACCCAAAACTCAAAACTATATTTTGACTATTCACCGAAAATTCAACTGTTTTAAAAAAATACAAAAAATTCACCCTAACTTAATAACAATGCTATGAATTAAAAAATGAACTTCCTTTTATGAAAATAATTTTATAAATATTTTTCATTTAATTTTTAAATAAAATCATTATTTATTCAAAAAACAACATTAAAACTATGACTTGTTTTGTAACACATTGAAAAAGTAATCAAGGTCCCATAAAATTATCCTATAACCATTAGACAATAAAGTAACAATTTATGACTACATTTTTGGAATTTTTTTTTCATTTTATATAATTAAATTAATTATAAAATTCTAAATAACATATTTATGTCATACAAAAATATCAAAACTTATACTATGATTATTGTTTCACTTTGAAGATGTCTAAAATATATTTATACATTCATGGGTGATGTTTCTAATTTTTTGTCCAATTTACAATTCATTACTATTCATTTCAATTCATAAGGGCACATTACTATTCATACATTACTATTCAGTAAAAATTATGTTGATCTTATTAGAGTCTAAATTTCATACTGATCTCAATTGTAGAAGACCATTTTTTGAAAATCGTTTAAAATTACTAATTATTTAAAGTTTAAAAAAATATACTAAAATACCCCCTTTTTCCAAAATTCATCAATAATATGGAACTTCATCCTACATTTATCTGTATATTTGAAATTCACAAATTTAACATAATAATAAATAAAAATTTTATTTACACAAAAGGATTACACAATGTAACTAAGGTCTCGTCACATAGCCCCTTACAACACCTGCATAGGACCAAAGTTGAAGGTGTGCTAAGGTGATATAATCTTGGGGCGGCTCAGACAACACTGCCCGAGTAGTGATTTCTATCAGCTTCAACTTCTCACATAGAAGATTCCATTCAAGCATCAAATTTTTAAGCTCATCTTGGGCTTGGTCCAGAGCAAAGCCTAGAGATGCTACCTCCTTCCCAAGCTCTAATAGATGGGCTTCGCATGACTTGATTCTACTGGATGAGGCCATCAACTCTTCTTTCTGTATTTATTTTCCACGATCATTTGTATTTATAAACAATAATTGTAACATTAAGAGTTTAGTTTCCAATATTCATATAGACCAATGAACATATAACAGTTGAAACCCAATTGTAACTATTCATTAATTAAAGGATATAGTTTTGTGGAGTATAAAATGAAATAACACACAAATTTAGAAAACAAATATTATTCAATAGTTCGGGTCATTACATTTAACATTATCATGGTCTATTGATATGCCAACCTATTATATCAGGTTTCTAATGAATGTAACAATATAATCTTAAAATGAAAATTAATGATCTTGGAATATAGCCGATGATATCTCAATATACCTAAAACAACCTCCAGATATTGATCATGCTCCTCCCATTCTGGGAGTACACAATACTAATATTAAAAAGTACTGGGATGATTAAATCCAAATATAGATTGGGATATAATTGATATAGTTAATGAACACTGCCAATGTATTTTTATAACTAAATTGTATCATAATAAAATTATAAATCCATACCTTCACCGAAAATAAGTACAAGGAATATCCACTTGCCTCACTCGTAACTGATGATATCCCAACCTTACATGAATCTTATAAAACCACTTATCACCCTTGAATTGATGAATATGTCATCCATATAAAGAAATTAATCTATTTCATAACCATTATATGGTTTAATATATGATAATCCATAAAAAATACAATGAACCATCACTCATCTTAGTGAACATATTAAGACTTCCGTAGGGGATGTGATCAGGCAAATGAAACCCCCAACCAAAATTTCCTCTATCTGTATTTTTTAAACTCTATGATTTATAAGATCAATCATGTATGGTGAAATTGATATGGATCTATACCTAGATTGACCTTAATCATGAAATTAACATCTCTTTTGCGTGGAAGTATGATTAATTCATTCTAAAATACATCCTAAATCTAATCAATGATAGGAGGAAAGACAATCTGTCATGTCTCCTCATATCCTAGTTCCACCATCCCAAATGTGGGTATAATTATCCACTACAATCAAAGGTCTATACCTTAATGACTCATAGATAAATCCTAATCCATGATATATGTATTTAAATCACCCTTAATATATGTGAAGGGAACCGATCAATGATAGAAGATGATGTGTAATTAATAGAGCGTTAACTGGTCTGACCCTTGGATCACATTGAATCTGAAAATAACTAGCACCTAGAATATTCAAATATACGTATAACCACTAATTAGGAAAGGTAATTTTGTACAACTCCAAGTACCCTCATGACACACCTATAATGAAATATTAACAGTCACTGCCCCTAAAAATATTCCGAAACCAAACCTACATCATCTACCAAATATGAAGATATATAAATGAATATGACACACCCATATCGAATAAAATAAATTATAGTTTATATTTCACTAAGATTATACCATGAATAATGGATGGATCCTTGATATAATCTAAAGGTATCAGTATGGTAATATATAATTGGTCTAAGTAATAACCTCTTTCTTGGAACCTATAAGATAGATTATTATGAGGACAACTACTATACAACCTCTGCTTCTCCAACAAACCTTGAAAACCTTCACATCCAAAATACCCATAAGAACCCAAACTTGACCTGTAATTTGATTCTACCAACCTTAAATTATATCTCAACATCTAGAAATAATGTCTTCCAAAAATTGGTGATGGTTTACTTTTGCATATCTATTTATGTTCCCATTCCATCTAAAGGATCAAAAATCCATTAGCTATCGATGTCCTTGAGATTTTATATAGCCAAACCTACCACAATGGTATCCCTTGATGGATGGTCTTCCGTAAAATAGAAGAGATGAATCATGACTCTAGAAACCATTTCCATCACCATCCTACTAAGAACAATTACACTTGGGGTTCTTTCTTCCTAAAGGCCCAATGTTGGTCCCCATAGGATATTCCCAATTCTCTAAAGCTCTACCCTCAAGAGGGTCCACTCATATTTTATGGATAAATTTAAAAAATGGCAATGTTAACTGATTGAATGATGTTAAACTAATCCAAAATATTGTATCTCGTACCATAATTTAAAATTACGACCCTGATGAACTCTTCATCCAATTGCGTCTATATAAAATGAAAAATAATAGTCAAATGAAATACACACTCTTTATCAAATATATCCTTTAAAGATATATCCATAAATAAAACCAATCTGTGTCAGACCGTAGTGTATAGGGAAGTAAATTCTCACAATAATTGACTTGTAAAACATTCTAGGATAAATCAAAAAGGTTTTCAAATTATACCAATATTTTTCAGTAGCATGTATTTTTTCATAAAAACATATTTGTTTTAAGTTTTACTCTCTTATTGAATGCTATATTAAGATAATTTGAAATATTATATATGAAATCTACCCAGAATATCATAGCCTATAGACCACCATCACCCATAATGAGAGGTGGATGCTATATATGGATTTCATTCATAAAATTACACATAAATACATCAACTCACAAAGATTTATGATCAGTAAAATATACTACATGAATTAAATTATATTGAATTTTCTCATCCATAGATGATCCCAATGTAATGGGATATTAAGATATATATCTTCTGGGGTCATGATCTTCTCAACACTCTAGTAACTCATCTAGTTTCCATAATGGTTGAATAATATTGAAATTAAAATTTCCTGGAACAGAACACATATATACAAGTTAGGTAAAACATAATTCCACATAGCACCCATTGCATATCAATGTAAATAACCAATAATCATTGTTAAAAATATTAAAGTTCCACTAATATGTTATCTAGGAAAATATCATATATCTTTTTCTTAACACATTAAATGACCATGTCTATCTTGAATCATGGATATAAATTATATCGAATAATAAAAATTTCATTTGAATTCGTCATGCTAATAATTATGCATAGGCACACCCTCTACTCATTCATGAAAATATTAAAACAATAATTCATAAATAAAATTTCATATTCAATAAAAATATAAAAATTTTAACATCTAAAATACTAATTGAAATACCAACCTTGTTTAAGTGTACTTTTCATATATGTGTGTTACTCACTTACCGAAGGTCAATATAACTTTCCAAAAAAATCATAACTAGAACTAATATTCCAAAATTATAAGACATATAAATATGAGGATTTGATACCACTTGGTAATATCCCATACCAGTCTACCCGACTAGTAACCAATGTAGTGGCACTACATAACCAAATTCATGCTTCCTTATATTCCATTGGTTTCCAACTAACAATAGGTGTCTATAAATAAAATGTTGAGACTATAATCTCAAGATCAGATAACAATAAACAGAATTGGTTGAAACAACATTAAACTACAATAATAATTTAACAATATAATATGGAAAATATTAATAGCAACCTACAATTTTGATATATGATCACCTTTAAATAATTGAATGTGCTTGACAACTTTTTCCACAAAAAGAATCAAACTAAAATTAAACTATGATCTATTTTAATAAAAATATAAATATTAAGTATGAACATTAAACGAAGATATTAAATAAGTAGTAATGAATACATATACTCATTTTATGAAATATTTATAGATATTAAATTACAATTACTTTTAATATGAATGAAATTCAATTAGAATAGGTAAACCACTAATAGGGTCCTTTTTTCCATAAAAATAATTTCGTTTATAGAATTTTTTATAAGGTAATATGTATATTATGTTTAAATATTAATAAAATATATTGAAAATATTAGTAATATATTACCATTAAATTAAATTGTAATTCATTTGAAATAATAATAAAGAATAATTAACCATTTTAAAAACTATTTTCCAATATGAATATTGTTCCACAATATTTTACGATTTTAATTAAATTTTGTAGTATCAAAATTTTGGAATTTTTATTTTAATAAATATAATTTATTTTAGGATTGATCATTATAAATTTTTTTAATATGAATGTTGGGGGTTTTTTAATAGAACGATTATTTGGTGAAAATATAGTTTTTATAAATAACATGACATTTTAGTATATAAGTATGAATTGTAATTTTAGGAAACCCTTTTATAAGAACAAATATTCATTTTAAATGAGGATTTATTATTATAAAATATTGGTTTTAATTTACATAACCATAATTTTTATTTTAGAACATTAGTACTATTTTCAAAAACAGTGTTTTTATTACCCTATATATTACATTTTGAAATTAATTTTTATCACATTTATAAATTTATTGAAATAAATTGGACAGAAAGTTTATAGTTTTTTTATAAAAAATATAGAGTAAGGATACATTTATAATTAGGAATACAGATTATGTTACCTTAGTTAAAAACTAGTTACTTCGATAAATGGTCGAATGGTAAAAGTAATAATTTAAGGGTTGAAGGGATTGAATCCAGTTAAAAAATATCTATAATTTAGTGAATGTGGTGTGTATTGAACTTATATATTCTTAAATCAGTTATATTACAATTATAGAGATAGTTTACAATCTTAACATGTGATCCACTTATATTCAGTAGAATATTTACAAAAAATGTAATTCTCACTAATTTTAAAAGTTTCCTCTTTCCACTACTTCACGGAACTCTTAAAAATTCTATTTTCTCATAAAAACAAGATCTTTTTCCTTTCCTAAGAATTATAATCCAATATATTGATCTTATTGTCAAAACATATTATCCTATGCTATTAATATCCAAGGAATCATCCAAGGAAGTCTCAAAGTTCTCTTCTTGAGTAATCATATTTTCCAACTTAAATCATCACCATCTTTCATTTAAAATTGTAATTTTCAAATCCATGTTTAATTAAATCAATATTTTTTATATACTAAATATTATTATTCTATGTTAATAATAATTAATTACATTTTTACTATCCTATTTGTGGAAAAACAACTATCATTTGTGCATTTTGAGGACAACTGTCTCCATAACACAACATGTTTCATTTTTTTAAACACATTAAAATGATGGTATAAAGGGTGAATTTAACAAATAATTATTATATTTATATCATAATTAAGATTATTAAACAATTCACCATATTTTTCCACTCTATTTTCCAAGGAAAATTAGATTGTCAACAATGTGTATGTATGGACTACAACCCCCATAGAAAAGTTCATTTATCTTTTATTTTCATCACTACATTACATGGTTGATAAAGAGGATGAGAAAAAATTATAAATAAGATTATATAGATATAATTTTGTTTCTCGTCTGAAAATTTTTATAACATACTAAATATATGACCGAAAAGTGATTATCATTGATTCAATCCTTTAAAACGAGCGAATAAAGTAGAAAACATTCTCTTCTTTCTATGAAATGATTATATGAATTATCTTTTGTATCTACGTAATGATTAAATGAATTATCTTATGTTTCTATGTATTTTAAATTATAATATTTAACAATTTTATACACTAAATAATAACATTATTATTCGGTTATAATAAAATTATATCTAAACATCCTCATAATCATCCATTAATCATGGCAGGTTTATTTCTAGGTCAGATTAACCACCTACATAAAAACTACAATAAATCTATGTCATAGAAGTCAATGAGAACATATTTATTTCTATAATATGATATAAATATATATATTTTTTCTATTATGTTTAGTTTATATTATCATTTAACTCATTGACTAAGAAAACACCTTTTTTTTATGAACAACTGAAACAAGATCATCACTAATTTCATCTTCTTGGATTGTTTACAAAAGTAACATGAAATGAAATTATATCTAAATAAAATATATTGGAAAATATATTTTTATACCACATATGATATAATAGTGATGGAATTTAGAAAAAGTACATATACCAAGATGAATTTTATGAAACAAGTTCAAATTAATAATGATTACATTCACCCTATCTTGAAAGTCCAAAACAACTGACAAATATATTTATAAAAAAATTATAAATGATTTGTATAAATGGTTATAGTTATGAATAATGTTCTTGGGTATGTATTTAATGAAAATAATTTAATTATTCCATACATTAGGTGAAAGTGAAGAATTTATCAAGACCAAGGAAAGGGTTTTCGTCTCAAATTACTCTCTTGGAGATATATAATGTATTATTCATATAATTTCATTTATGTTATGTATTTTTTAATATTTTATATGTCAAATAATGAATTAAATTTTAATCATGATGTTTTAAATTCAATTACTATCTCTCTCTTTGAAGGTGGTTTGATATGAAAGTTTTTAATGTAATTCGAGTTTTCTTAGACTCAATTATGGTTCCTTGAGAAGTAACACATTTTGTGAACCATGTTATCTTTTTTGTGTGTGTTCACTTACCCCAGATATATTTTAATAATTATTCTCTCATTTCATGTGATTATATAACAAAATCATGTCCCCTTATTCAAGTGTCAATTGATTTAGTTTTTTCTCAATTTTTTTTTTTAAAATACAAATATTCATTCCTTGAGTTATGATTAGTATATTGAAATTATTTCATATATCCTATGAAAATTATTAAATTTTATTATATTTTTTATAAATTTCTCATTTCTTAAAATTTTTCCAAATAAAAACCTTTTCATGTGTTTCTTTCTTCAGGGAGTATGTTTCCCATAAGGGATATTGATAACTCAAATATATTTTCTTCGAGTTATAATGTTTCATCTTGAACATTAATTTTAATTGTTTTTGGGTTCTCCCACACTAAAATTTAATAATATAGTATTTTATAATATTTTATGGGTTATTGAAGTTATAATAATTGTTTTTACTCTTCATAAAATGTTTGTTTCAAATAATGTTGTTTTGAAAATAATAAAAGCCCTTTTTCTTTCAATTTCACATATTTTAATTTCCTATCCTCATTTTGCAAGATAAAAAATTTTCCTTTTGAAGGATATATTATTATATATTCTTTAAATTTAATTTTTTTAAAAGTCTCTAACTTCATCATTTCAAAAATTACTCTTTAAAGGTGACATGCAATGTAGTATATTATGTTGTTGTTAAAAATGTTTTCTAAAAGATATTTTATGTTCTTATAACCCTTTACCATACCATTTTCAAAATTATTTACCCTAATGGGGGTTGTGTTTCATGATTTATCCAATAACAATATATATATATATATATATTCATTTGGGGGAATGAAATAATTGTATCAAAGATTTCAATTCTTGATCCCATTTTTTGTGGAACTATTGAAGGAATTACTTTTTGATGGGTTTTTCATTTATTCCAACACCCTACTATGTTTCCATTAAAATGGGGATATTTTCTTTTGAAACATTCCATTTTCTCTCTATGGAAGGAATACAATCTTGTTATTCCACCATTTAATTAACCACATAAACATTACCCTATACTGTGTGAACATATCCTTTTGCAAATTCAAATATTGGGATGTTCTCCTAGAAAGATCATTAATTTATTTACATGGGGAAATATACTGGAATTCCATATATAATTATTCTGATGAGAATGATTATTAGAATGTAAAAAATTCATCATTTTTCTATCCACCTTCTTTATTAGGAAGGGTTATGATCATGTTATCCCTAAAATTGACACGATAAAATTTATTGAAATTGTTGATGATTATTGACTACTAACTTAAGTTGATTATGTATTGAAATTAAATATCATTATTTAATAGATAGTTATGTTTTTATTCTGTAAGAGTTTCCTTAGGGAATGATGTTAATATTATAGTATAATATTAATGTTAATAAAATGTACATAAACTATTGGTTGGTGTTCTATTAGATTATATTGCTCCATGGTCCATCATCTGGTCTCATGACAAAAAAAAACTTTGGTTTTGGTGAAAACATTTTCCCATAATAGGGTAGATTATGTTATTAATGACATGAAAACTGTATTTTGATGTTTGTAATTATGAAATACATCATTATGAGATCCGTGTTATTGATATATATTTTCAATTTATTATCATGGATATAGAAAGATCTAAGTTTCAATTGATTATAGATTATTGTTGTTTAATTATTCCTTTCTTAATATTAATACCATATTTATGCCATGATTACCATAGTTGTATGTTTTCCCTTAAAAAGAATTTAAGATGACCCCTTCTTATATTTATACATCCCTAGGTTATGATGAATTTTATTTCACATGATATACCTAATGTGATTGATTTTGTGAAGAATTTTCAGGTGATTTTTATGAATTATTGTGGATTATGTACTTTCATATATAATGGAGGAAAATTCCATCATCTAAAAAATCATTTTCATTATTAGTTTATGTTATGTCATAACTATCTAAATATTTATACTAAAAGGTTTTGGGAATTTTTTTAATGAAATTTTATTATTATATCACATAGCTATGGGATATTAATTTCTAGAAATTTATAGTTTTTATAAAATCTAATATGAATAATATGTGCTTATTAGAACTTGTTCAAAGAGTTCAGGTCCAGGGTGTCAAAACTATTATTAGAGCATGGTTTAGATAAATTTGTAGAGTGGGATATTTTTTAGGATAATTTATTGTATTATGATTTAGGTTTGATCAAAATTATGAATGTACAGATAAAACATTGTGATAGAACAGTAATTAACATTATGTTAATAATTCACTTTTTATTTGGGGATTTATATAAGAGAACTATAGAAAAAACCTTATAAAAAATACTAAGCGTGAATTATATGTATATGATAAAATCCTAAATTATTTGTCAATTAGAGATTTTGTGGTTCTACTAGAAATTATATTTCCTTATTGACACTATAAGGTGATATAGGCTTTGTCACATATGTACCTTGGGTTAATAACCCTTGAAGGGGAAGATTCAGTGTTAACTCCATCACAACATAGTGCTTGATAAAGAGGCCTAACTAAACACCTTGTTTAATACACTTAGGGGATATAATTTGGTAAATTAACCTTATCTTTATGAATGATTATGAGGAATTTTAATATTATTAAGTTCAATAACCTAACAGGAAAGTGAAAATGGATAAAATTGAATGAAACCTAGATATTCATATGTTATGGTACATATTAATCGATATGTTTTTTCATGGATAATGGATAAGTTGGATTTTGTGAGCATAAATTTTAATTATTTTTGATATGTTCATTGAAAATTGGGATCATTATTTGTAAGATTATATTCATAAATATGATAGAACCCAACTCTAATCAATCAAGTTTGAAATAAGAATGATATATGTTAATCATAGAATAATATAGGTTTAATTATGTCTGATACAAATGATTTGTAAAAATTATAAGATTAACATGATAATGTTATAAAGTGTGAAACATTTATGATATATTTTCCTTTGTTTTTATGATAATTCTCTTATAATAGTCATCCCTAATGTAAAAAATTGTTGTTCTAGTAGTGGATGGAACTAGAAGAAACTATGGGTTTTAGGGACAATGTAGAGATTTTCGTCTGGAAAAACCCATCCAAATTGGATATTGAGTGAGAGAAAATAGAATTATTCCAAACTACCTGTCAAGAAATATTATTGAAAATTTGAAAATTATTAAAATCCCAAACTCACCAAAGAAGAGAAAGATGGTGCCTCAAGAATGATCAAGTAACCAGGATGACTAAGGAAAAAAGATTCAATTTTATAAATGTCAAAAACATGGAAAGAAGCATTGGGGAAATTTAATTAAAGGTGCATATAAATTTTATATAAATGGTGATAAAGGTCATCAAAATACCAAGAGTAAAGTAAAGAGAGAAGCTATAAAAATGAATTACATTAATCGAAAGAGAGTTTTTAATTATGAAACTAAATATCCCAATAATTGGACCAATAGGGGAGATAGTCACAAAAAAATAAAAAAACAAGAAATTTCCAATGAATATGATAATAATGTATCATATAGTGAGTTTTCACCCTATATTTTCTGACTTCCTATGTCATTTTTGTTTTTTTCAACAACTTGATACTGTGTTATAAATAAAAACCCATAGTGGTACAATTTCCATATAAATAATTATCAGGGTTTGTGGGAAGTTATTCCTTATAGATATATATATTTTTCCCTTCATAGGAATCTCTATGAAATTAGGACTGAGTTAACTCCCTTAATAAAGAGACTACAATAATATTTCATACCGATTGATCTCATTCCACATCCCAAATAAACCAAAGATAATAAAATGATGTGTGATTAATATGAGTTTAATATAGAAATTCATATGATATTATGAGTCAAATTGTGAGGACTCAATTAGTTTGGATGGGTGGGGGTCAGTGGAATAAAACACCATGAAATTTGAAAATGTAATTACCTTTAAACAAGAAAATGTGTTTGTTAGATATTTACACATGAAATGCCTAACTAAAATGAAATAGTGATATATATGAATAAATATATATGTATATTATATGATCATTAAAACCCATTAATTAAATTAGTAGTATTGATTATGAATAACTAATTTTTTAAGTATGAGTAGAATGGAAATAATGGATATTTTTTTATAAATAAAATTAAATTAGTATAACTAAACAAATAAGAAAATATATTTTTTTCTTAAAAATATAATTTTAAAAAATTGATGTCTTATTTCAAGAAACTATTTATATTATGGTTGGATAACAACAGAATAAATTTAATATATGAATAATATTTTGGCAATGATGTCATGATGTTTTCCAAATTCCATGTCATCCTATTACCCAATATGAAACAAATATTTTCAAGGGATATTTTCATTCACAATAGGATAGTGATTAGAACACGACATCATACAAGAAAAAGGTGGAAATGGTTTTTACACAAAAATAGTAGATAAAACATGTACATATCTGTATTATAAAATAACACTCCAAAAGGAGACAATATTTGTTGTCAAATAGGTTCATCCAAACCCAAATAGTAAAACATAAAATTACCAAAAAACAGATAAGATAAAGTAAACTTATTAAATTTATCAACAGTCCAAGAACAAAGGTTCAAGAACATCCACCTCCCACTAGAGACGCTTTCCCTTTACTCTTACCTGGTAGAATTAAATTTACAAAAACATGAAATAAAAGGCAGAGTGCGAGCTAAAACCCTAGTAAGTTCTATTCATGTGTTCCAAAATAACATTCCATAAAAATAAATGCAATTATTATTTCAAATAATAATAAAATAGGCATTGCAGTACAATTGGAAAAATCAATCATTGACTTATTTTAATTTATAATAATGGAAACTGTAACGTCCCGAGTCCGGAGCCCCTCCACTGGTGCCCCGTACCCGGTTCGCCACATGACCTCAAGTGTGTTTCCATGAACGCCAGAGGCTACTGACTAGCAGCGAGGGCCTAGGTGAGTCGGTGGGGAAACTATGCCCTCATTCGGTAAGGTACACAAGGTAAGAAAACAACAATAAACAGCGGAAGCAGTAACAAGATGCATAACAGTAGAAACCATACAACAGAAGAAATGTAGATATATAACTATGATGACAAAGATGCAGCAGGTACAAGTATCTATGGAAAACAAAAAACACAACAACATGATGAAATAAAACTGAAACCAAGTGAAAAAGAAAACAAAGTAAGCTTCTTAGCAACTCAAGCCACGGCTCGGTTCCATGCTTCCCAGCTCCCGGTGCAATGAAGATCCTGAAGTAGAAGGGTGCTTGCCCTTATCTATACCAGTAGCAACATAGTCTGATTGGGCCCAAAAGAATGGCTCAAACAGGGTGTGAGATACAATCCCAGTAGGAAACCACCCAAAGATCTGTGCCTAACAGTCAATAAATACATGGATGTACTAAAAAAAGAATCACTAAGCAGAAAAGCACAACAGCTACATTCCACAGTTCTAACAAGATTAGCACACAACTAAGCAGCCAGCAACAAAAGTAAACAGGTAACCCTCTGGGTAGCTCTCACAGTCTAACCCCTATGGTTCAACCTCTAAGTACTTGCAACCCTCTGGGAGGCACACATAGTCTCACCCCTCTGGTTCATCTACGTAATTAAGCAGAATCTCTGAGGAAGTACTTTCCGTCAATTCCCCATATAGTCTCATATCGTGCTAAAGGCTATCTGGGGAAGCACTCAACGTCAATTCCCCCTATATCCTATGTAGTAATTTAAAGATTTTCTGGAGAAGCCCTTCTGTCAATTCTCCACTTGGTCTCACATCCTGATTTAAAAGACACTCTGGAGAAGCCCTTCCATCAATTCTCCCTTTGGTCTGCTACTCTAGGTTCTCACAGTCCTGAGTAACTAAACATGCTCAACACATGTGTATCATCCAAGTAAACCTCAAGAACTACTTTGCTATCAAATAAGGCTCCACTGTAAAATAAATCAACAGTTACACTATCCTACGACTAGGTATGGAAACTAGAAAACGCCAAACATGCAGAACAAGCATGAAAAAGAAAACTGAGCACAAAAAAAATAATCTAATCACAAGCAATAACCTCTACTAAAGCAATCAAGCAAAGCAGGCAAGAAACAAGGAAAAACAGGAAACACTCAATACCCCATTCAAGGGTATTGGTGGAATTTGCACAAATACTCAAAGACATTCAACATAAAGGCAAAAACCACCTACCTCGATCCGAGGAGATCGATATATGTGAACCTCGGTGACAAATTCCCCTTAATATGATGTAGATCTAAGAAAACGCACTAAAATTTCATCCCAAGATAACATGGAAACTAGGAGGAATCAAGAATCAAGGCCAAAGCAGAAGGAAGAACTCACCACTGCGCTTCCAACGCAACTGACTGTGATCGAATCGGAGAACGAACGACCAGGCGGTCGTCCGTCGAAGATCCTGTCGTACGGTTCGCTTTGGACGGCCGAAAACTGCAGAAGAAGGCGAATTGAAGGGTTAGACGTGACCCCTGTCCATTTCATGAAAAAAGAAAGTAGATGGCGTGAACTTTTAGAGTACACGACTTGTACTTCTGATTTATCCATACTCCGAAATAACCGGCCTCCACCTCAGCCTTAAACACCGTGTGTGTGGCTCGAACACGGCCAACACACGGCTTCGAGCCGGAACAGAGTACACGTTGTGTACTCAGAAAGTACATGGCGTGTACTTCTGATATTCCCAGAAAATTCATTTCTTTCTCAAAAACTCCAGAAAAAGGAAAACATACCTGAAAAGAGATCCGGGTTCTTAGAAACTTCCCCCCTTAAAGAAATTCATCCCCGAATTTCCCTAACGAGGCAGAGAAGGAGAAACCCAAAACAGATCTGGCCACTAACATCGAACATCAGCCTCCCTCTCCCAGGTCCTGTGCTGTACTTGTCCGTGATGCCATAGCACCCGTAACAGAGGAACAGACCGCCCACGGAGAACCTTCGTACTAAGATCGACAATGCAGATAGGATGCTCCTCGAACGACGTATCCGCTTCAAGCTTGACTTCCTCAGGCAGAAAGATGTGAGACGGGTCTGAAAAGTAGCGTCGGAGCTGAGAGACATGGAAGACGTCGTGCATGGCTCGATACCTCTGAGGTAGCTGCAATCGATAGGCGACCGACCCCACTCTCTCCAAGATCTCAAATGGACCGACGTACCACGGTGAGAGCTTACCCTGTCTCTGAATCCTATTGTGTCCCAACCTCAGTGAAACACGTAGAAAAACCTGATCACCGACCTCGAACTCCAGAGGTCGTCTCTGCTGATCAGCATAAGACTTCTGCCGAGACTGTGTTGTAGCCATCCTCTTCCGAATCAGCTCTATCTACTCTGAAGCCTCCGGAACAAGACAAGGTCCCAGGAAAGCTGCCTCTCTTGCCTCCAGCTAGCATAAGGGTGATCGACATGGACTAACATACAAAGCCTAATATGGCGCCATCTGGATGGTCGCCTGAAAACTGTTGTTGTAGGAAAACTCCACCAGAGGAATATGTTTCTCCCAAGAACCACCAAAGTCAAGGATGCAAGCTTGTAGCATATCCTCAAGCACCTGGATCACGCACTTGGACTGGCCGTCAATCTAGGGATGGTATGCTGTACTCAATAGTACATGTGTACCCAAGGTCTTCTTAAGTCCCTGCTAGAACCGAGAGGTAAAGTGCGCATCTCTGTCTGAAACAATAAAGCGTGGAACCCCATGCAGACGCACAATCTCCCTGATGTAATGTTATCCCAGATCATCGACACTGAAGGTCTCCTTGATCGGCAAGAAGCGAGAAACCTTCGTAAGTCTGTCGACGACATCCCAAACAGAGTCGTTCACCCGAGGTGACCTCGGAAACCCGGTCACGAAGTCCATCACAACATCACTCCACTTCCACTCCAGAATGGGTAACTGCTGTAAAAAGCCTGCTGGTCGTTGATGTTCTAATTTCACCTGCTGACAAGTAGAACATCTATAGAAAAAACCAGAAACATCCTTCTTCATACTTGGCCACCAGTACTGGAGATGGAGATCCCGATACATCTTGGTGATGCCAGGATGAACTCCCCAAACTGAGGAATGGAAATAACGCATCAGATCCTCGCGTATGTCTGCTGGCACCCATACGCGTCCTTGGAAACACAAGATCTCATCCTCTCCCACTGTCCATCCAGGAAGAGGGTCCTCTCGTGACACACTCTCCTGCAGGACTAAGCCTTCCGAGTCTGATAGCTGCCTCATCCGTACCCGATCAAGTAGCGTGGAGGTAATAGCTACAAGAAGATAGAAATGTCTGTCCCCGTCTGTCATGCACCTATAGATACATATCAAAGAATAGAGCCATCAACTACCACTCACTACTAGCCTCCTGAACATCCTGAATATGAGTTCTCTTGCTCAACGCATCCACCACGGTGTTTCCATTTCCCGGCGTATAGGCAAGCTTGAAGTCAGAAGACTGAAGGTACTCAACCCACCTGCGCTGCCTTAGATTTAGATCACACTGAGTGAAGATATGCTTAAGACTCTTGGGGTCAGTGAAGACCACAAAGTGCACTCCCAGAAGATAGTGCCTCCAACAACGCAAAGCATGAACAATAGCTGCCAACTCCAGATCGTGCGTAGGGTAGTTCCTCTCATGTGGCCTCAACTGCTGAGACCCGTACACAACGACTCCATCTCCCTGCATAACCACAACTCCCAGCCCGATACCCGAAGCATCATAGTAAACAATGTATCTCTTTTTTGGCTCTGGTAAGAGTAGTATCGGTGTTGACGTCAACCTTCCTTTCAGCTCTTAAAAGGCTGACTCACAAGAATCTGACCATAAGAACTTCTCCCCCTTCTTGGTCAGACCTGTCAAAGGTGCTGCTAGACGAGAAAAGTCCTGAATGAAGTGTCTATAGTATCCAGCCAACCCTAGGAAACTCCGTACCTCAAAGACATTCTTCAGTTGCTCCTAGGAAACTACAGCTCTCACTTTATCTGGGTCCACTGATACTCCTGCCTCTGAGATGACGTGACCCATGAAGTGAATCTGGTCCATCCAGAAGTGGAACTTTGAGAGTTTATCATAAAACCAATGCTCTCTCAGTGTACTCAGAACGATCTCAAGATGGGTGGCATGGTCGTGTCGAGTGTGAGAGTACACCAAGATATCATCCACGAAGACCATGACGAAGGATTCCATGTAAGGATGGAACACTCAGTTCATTAACACCATGAAAACTGTAGGCGCATTCGTGAGGCCGAACTACATGACTGTATACTCGTATAGACCATACCTGCTCCTGAAGGCTGTCAGAGGTATATCTGATGGTCTAACACGCAACTGATGATGAACGGACCTCAAGTCGATCTTTGAGAACACCCGGGCTCCTCGAAGCTGATCGAAAAGGTCCTCAATCCACGGCAAGGGATATCGGTTCTTGACTATCAACTGGTTCAACTTCCGATAATCCACTCAAATCCGAAGGGTACCTTCTACCTTCTTCGCAAACAGAACATGCGAACCCCAAGGAGAAGTACTGGGTGGAATGACACCCTTAGCATGTAGCTCCTCCAACTGCATCTTGAGCTCCTGCAACTCAGGCATGGCCATCCTATAGGTAGGAGTGGACACCGGTGCCGCTCCTGGAATGAGCTCAATAGAAACGTCCACCACACGCTCCAGAGGCAAACCTAAAAAGTCCTCTGGAATGAAATCCCTGAAGCAATCCATTACTGGTGAAACGTCCGACTGTGGAGTCCCCTGATCATCCAGATAAAGACTAGCAAGCTGGGTTGTCACCCCTCCTAGCCCATGATGCTCAAGTCCCGCCCAACTCGCCCTAATGTCCCATAGGCCTCTATGAAGGAATGATTAACCTTATGGTGAAATGAAACTGACTCTGTGATGATAGAAATCGACGACTTCCCGGTAGAGAATCGACCAGTCCATGAAAAGGATGACTTCATAGCCTTTCATCTCTAGGACATAGAGATCCCATAAGAAGTGATACCCTGCAACCTCGATAGGGCACTCTCTACACTGACGTACAGTAGATGTCCTCATTCCCAAAGGTGTGTCTAGTGTCAACGAGTCTGTAGAAGAAAAGATGCAGAGTCCAAGGCTCTCCACAACGACAATAGAGATAAAACTATGCATAGCAACAGTATCAAAAAGGACTGAAGATAAAAATGAGGCTACTAAAATCGTACATCGAACAGTAGAAGGGCTGGGATCCTGCTCATGATAAGTCTGCTCCATGGCGAAAGACTGGCCTGCACTGTAGCCCTGCGCCCCTGATTGACAACTCTGAGCTGAACCTCCCTACTGGTGCTGAGGGAATGGTGGATGACCGCCACAACATCGACTTCCACCTTGGCACGAACGGCCAGAAGAACTCCAGTTCCCTGACTAGTGAGAGACTGGTGGGGCTGCTCTAGAACAAGGAGTCATGGAAGAACCCCTGTCACCTACTGCTTGTGGGAAAACCTGACAGAAACGCTGAAGGTGACCCAAATTGCTGCAAGATCAGCACTCCATGGGGTCTCTCTGGCACTGTGGCCTTGTGTTCCCTGTCCGGCCACACTGGTAGCATGTCACCTGGCTGCCTGATGATGCGTCTCGCTTCCTCAAATCACCGCGCGTAGTCTCCCTACAACGCTTCTTGTAGTCATCCGAAGGAAAGCTAGCTCTGGAAGTAGAACCGCCCTGGCTCGCAGCTCCAGAGTCTCTCAGGTTGCGCTCCGTAATCAGTGCCTGGTTGACGATGGAAGTAATGGAAGTGAACTGGAAGATGTTCACCTGTAAGTGAATCTCCCTCATGAGTCCATCCTCAAACTTCCTCACCAAGAAAACCCCACTCCCATCTCGAATGGGTGTAAAACGCTGCAGCTCAGTGAAATGAGAGTAACACTCCATGACAGATAGAGTACCCTGCTCGAAGCTCATGAACTGCAGGGCTCGATCGGTCCTCAGGGTCTCCGAGTAGAATTAGTCGTAAAACACACGCTGGAACTCTTCCCAAGTCATAGCCTGCTACTGACCCGCTTGTGAGATCACGTCCCACCACCTCTTGGCGGAGTCTCGGATCATGTAGGTGGAGAGCTTGACACGACTCTCTGGAGGCATCTGCAGATGCTCAAATATAGTCAGCATGGATTCCAGCCATGACTCTACAACTTGAGGTCCTCCCTCCCCCGAGAACGTGGGAGGATGCTGCTGCTGGAAAACCCGTGTCAAGTCTGCCATAGACGAGGCAGGAGGCGGTTCTCCCTGGAAGGCCTGCATCATCCTCATGAAACCTTCCCTAAACTGCGCATCAGCGCCTGCAAATGGTATGAAAATCGGTGCCATGGCTGCCACGACTGTGGGATCGACAGGAAGTCCATGATAGGCCATATCTGGCGTCTGATCACTGCCTGACGACAGACGTACGACCGGAGGACGTCTCGGAGGTATGGCTCTGAAAGATCAAAAGTACGCCTTAGATTTAGAAAACAAGGACAGAGAACAGAAGAGTATAAAATGGGAACATGGGAAGAAAAACACACGAGATTGAAAAACACGACTACACGGTGTGTATAAAACTACACAGCGTGTCTTTTGAAACCACTGACATTGGCGTGTACTCCTTCCCTACAAGTCGTGTACACTAAAAAATACACGGCGTGTTGTCCCCCACACACGGCGTGTACTTGAACACAATTCCCCTACCCGAGTATCCTTACACGGCTAACCCACACGGTCCGACTCAACCCAAGACTACACGGTGTGTTCGAAAAAAACACGGCATGCACTAGACAAGGCTCCGACGGTCCGTGTTGTTGAGTACACAGCCGTCTACATGGATTGACCTTACACGGCATGCTCCGAACAAGAACGACGTGCATAGGCAAAGGCAACACCGTCCCGTGTTGTTCGTGACACGGTCGGGTACCTGGGCAAGACTACATGGTGTGTTCCGAACAAACATGGCGTTTGGAAAAGAAGGTCATGTTGACCCATGTAGTTCGTGACACGACTGGGTACCTGGACAGGACACCACGACGTGTTCCCTACAGACACAGAATGTTCTACCCGAGCTTCCCCAGCCCGTGTTGTTAGTGATAGGGCTGAGTACACAGCTCTGAACTCACACGGCGTGTACCAATGGTACACGGCGTGTTCCCGAAGTTACTCCTACGACACCGTGTTCTGCTCACACAGTCAGTGACACGGCCTGGAAACTATACGGAGTGTGCCCAATAAGTACACGCCGTGTATTCTGGGTTTTTCTGGGCAGTAGCTCAGAAACTGCGCAGAATTCCAGAAACACTAAAACAAGGGAAAAGATGCCAAATTCTGATCCGTGAGGGCCCATAACACCTCAAGAACAAAACTTCGGCGTTCATTTTATGCAAAAAATAGAACAACAGTTTTCTAACATAGCAGCATAGAATCTATCAAGCAACTATCACAACAGTATGCATAATCTACACAATGTCTATCACAATAGCATGAAATCGCTAATGCACCCGAGATGGAATGGAAATAATGCATGACATTTGATTTCTACAAGTGCCTATATGATGCATGAGATAGAATACCCTCATCTCATTGGGTTAAAACAGAAATAGAATCAAAATATCAAAACAATAACCGCACAAGTCATGTGAATCACTCTAGGTGAAAACATATCAACCATAAAACTCAAAACCAGCAAACAGAAATTTAATGAGGTTGTGTGGCCTTTCCCTGTACACGGGTTAGCTACTCCCGAGCACAACTTAATAACAAGTATTGAATCCGTCCTATCCCTAGATAAATTCTCCAAACAGTAAATCAAGAGAAAAGAACTCCTCTGATAACACTTTGTAATGTCCCGAGTCCGGAGCCCCTCCACTGGTGCCCCGTACCCGGTTCGCCACATGACCTCAAGCGTGTTTCCCCGAATGCCAGAGGCTTCCGACTAGTAGCGAGGGACTAGGTGAGTCGGTGGAGAAACTATGCCCTCATTCAGTAAGGTACACAAGGTAAGAAAACAACAATAAATAGTGGAAGCAGTAACAACATGCATAACAGCAGAAACTAAACAGCGGAAGCAATGCAGATATATAACTATGATGACAAAGATGCAGCAGGTACAAGTATCTAAGAAAAACATCAAACACAACAACGTGATGAAATACATCTGAAACCAAGTGCAAAAGAAAACAAAGTAAGCTCCTCAGCATCGCGAGCCATGGCTCGGTTCCATGCTCCCTAGCTCCCAGTGCAATCAAGATCCTGAAGTAGAAGGGTTCTTGCCCTTATCTATACCTGCAGTAACATAGTCTACTTGGGCCCAAAAGCATGGCCCAAAGAGGGTGTGAGATACAATCCTTGTAGGCAACCACCCAAAGATTTGTGCCTACCAGTCATTGAATACATGGCAGTACTAAAACAAGAAACAGTAAGCAGAAAGGCACAATAGCTACATTCCATAGTTCTAACAAGCATAGCACACAAGTAAGCAGCCAGCAACAAAAGTAAACAGGTAACTCTCTGGGTATATCTCACAGTCTAACCCCTATGGTTCAACCTCTAAGTACTAGCAACCCTCTGGGAGGCACACATAGTCTCACCCCTCTGGTTCAACTACGTATTTAAGCAGACTCTCTGGGGAAGCACTCACCGTCAATTCCCCCTATAGTCTTGTATCGTGCTAAAGTCTCTCTGGGGAAGCAGTCAACGTCAATTCCCCCTATAGCCCGTGTTGTAATTAAAAGACTCTCTGGAGAAGCCCTTCCGTCAATTCTCCCTTTGTTCTGCTACTCTAGGTTCTCACAGTCCTGAGTAACTAAACATGCTCAATGCCTGTGTATTGTCCAAGTAAACCTCATGAAATACTTGGTTATCAAATAAGGATCCACAGTAAAATAAATCAAAGTTCCACTATCCTACGACTAGGCATTGCAACTGGAAAATGCCAAACAGGAAGAACAAGTATGGAAAAGCAAACTGAGCACAAACAAAATACTCTAATAACAAGCAATAACCTCTACTAAAGCAATCAAGAAAAGCAGGGAAGAAAAAAGGCAAAACAGGAAACATACAATACCCCGTTCAAGGGTATTGGTGGAATTATCACAAATACTCAAATAATTTCAACAGAAAGGAACAAACCACCTACCTCGATCCTAGGAGATCGATATACGTGAACCTTGGTGACAGATTCCCCTTAAAATGACATAGATCTGAGGAAACACACAAAATGTTCATCCCACAATAACTTGGAAACCAGGTGGAATCAAGAAACAAGGCCAAAGAAGAAGGAAGAACTCACAGCTGCGCTTCCAACAAAACTGACCATGCTTGAATCGGAGAACGGACGGCGAGGTGGGCGTCCGTCGAAGATCCGGCCGTACGGTTCGCTTCGGACGGCTGAAAACTGGAGAAGAAGGTGAATCTGAGGTTTAGACGCGACCTCAGTCTATTTCATGGAAAAAAAGAAAGTACACGGTGTGTACTTTTAGAGTACACAATTTATACTTCTAATTTTTCTGTACTCCGAAATAACCGGCCTTCTCCTCAGCCTTACACACCGTGTGTTTGGCCCGGACATGGCCAGCACACGGCTTCGAGCCAGAATAGAGTACACGACATGTACCCACAAAGTACACGCCATGTACTTCTGAAATTTCCAGAAAATTCATTTCTTTCTCAAAAAATCCATAAAAAGGAAAACATACCTGAAAAGTGATCTGGGTTCATACAGAAACATTTCAGAAAATTAATTAAGTAAATATTTTATATAAATCATCAGGCATCACTAAAATAGTTTTACTTTGAAAAAAATAAAAATCAATGTAACCATAATAATAAAAAAAGTCAGATTTAATACGGAAAAAATTTCCCCGTTATAGGATCCTAACACATCTCAAATCTGAGATCATGACATAAATGTGTACACACATCACTCATGATCAAGTCGAATATGACATCATCAAAATCCCATCGAGGATACGATCTATTGAATAATGTTTTTGTTAATGTTTTCATTATCAATCCATTTATAGGGAATTATTTTCTTGTAATTAATATCCCAAATAACCCATTAATTACCAATGCTTTCATGTGCTCAATCAATCAATTAATTATGTGAAAATAATTTCAAATATGTTTAAAATAAAATTTCCCCATTTCTAGTTTATTATACCAATTTCATTTTAAAACCAGAACATATTTTTTTAATGTATTAGTTCCTTTTACAATATAAAATTAATCATAGGTCCTTATAAAATAAATTCAATCAATTTTTTCAAAATTTTAATTTCAATTTATTTTTCCCAAATTCTACTAATTTCAAATCACAAAGAAATTTCCAATCCCATTGGAATTCATGGTTTCCCTCCAAATTCAATATTATGTCAAATAAAATTATGATTTGACTAAAATTTGTTTTCTAAAATTTAATTTAATGATATTTCATCAATCAATAAATTCAATGGTTATACAATTGGCTAATCCAAGTTAGAACAACCTACCTTTTTCATAGAACCACATATGAAAGCACCTGTAATAAGATTTCCAAAAAATGAATGATGGAAATGGAGATCAAGGAATAAATCCTAGATTAAATATCCAAAATGGTGGAGTATATATCAATCAAACACATTATGATATAAAAAACAATATTGAGTAATGAAGGATATATCATTAGAGAAGGAATGAGAGAAGACGAGTTACCAGAGAGGAATTGAATGTGGTTCTCCAAGCAATGACACACATTGGAATAGGATTGGAGGAGAAAAACATGTTTTTTAGAGCCTCAAAAAACTACGTTGTCATATAATCCCATGTTACAGTCAATTGGTATAATAAAAATGGGATTAAGAAATTTTTAATTAATATTTGGAAATAAAAACAATGCTAGAATAATAAGGTGTCTAGGGCTACAATGTTAGAAAAATTGTTAACCCAAACTATAAGCCTCTATGATGGGGTGAATGGTTTCTATTAGGGGAAATCTAGTTTTTAAAATTGTTCGCCATATTTGAAAACATCAATTTTTTGGGTTTTCATGATTTAACATGGGTGGGCGCATGGTTTTGGTAAACTGTGCAAAAACTGTGTACAACCTAGAATATTCCAAATAAAAATTCAACATTTCACCCTGAGAATTAAATCAGACCCAATAAAAGAATGATAAAATAGAAGTATTGAGGAGTAAATGAATTCAGTTAGAAGATGATAAAAAATATCCCCATATAAATTTCCTATCCCTAGAAATCCTTTCATGAAAGTTCCATATCAAAAAGATGAGGACACTACTCTATGATTAGTTCCGTTCTCTCCCATGTCTCGTGCTTAACAGAACCATGATTCCATATCATTAAAAAAAGTTATCATCTTCCCATTAAGTAACTAGTTTAAAAATCAAGTATTATAATTGGATTCATAGTCATGGATACACCAGTTTTAACATCATGATAAATCGAGCTCAGAACATGAGATATATCATTACGATACTTTTGTAGTTACCATACAAGGAAGACATTCTGTATCATTGAAAAATTTAGTGGAAGTGATAAATGGTCTGACACTTTACCCAACTTCTAAAAAACATCAAATTGTCCCATAAAATTAGGAACAAGATTCCCTTGCCTCCCAAGACATCGATGATACAAACAAGCTGAAACATTCAATAACACATGGTCACCAATTGAAAAATAGAATGGTCTATAATGATGACTAGTGTGTGATTTATTCTAGCTATGTGCCATTATCAACCTATGATGAATCAAATGGCATTTTTCTATTGTTTCTTGAAACTAAATTAGTCTAACAAAGTATTTTAAAATGTTCTCAAACCAACACAATAGATATTTACTAGGTCAACCATACATAGCCTCAAAATTTTCCATTATTATCATGGACTGGTAACTATTTTGATAAGAGAACAGAACCTATCCCAAACGGTCATCCTAATATCCACCAAAATTGAGGATTTTGGCATGAAGTATATCCTTAAGAATCTGTATAGAACTCTCTTTCTACCTATCATTCTACAAATGGTTTCATACTCAAACAAACTTGAGATCCACGTACCTCTTGAAGAACACTCCAAAATTAAGAACTAAAACGGTCATTTCTATCAGATATGATATAATATGGAACTATCCTCAAACTAAAATTATCTCTATCATAGATATTTCCCTATACATAAAATTTGGTTGTACCAATAATGGGTATAAAGGGGGTTGATTTGGCCAGCCCATCTATTAGAACCCATATCACATTCTTCTTTCTCTCGGTACACGACAACCCAACAACAATTTTAACAGAATTCTCATAGCACTTCTAAGTAAGAAATTAATGTGGATGAAGTAATCATGAAGGTCTTTAGTGATCATTCGTGACCTGTAGAAGGTATGAAAATAAGAGAAAAAATTTGTTATATCCTATCTTATACCTAGACACTTTAGTCAATGTCCCATGTCATAGAACATCTTTCTGTTTTCTTGGTTTACTTTCTCAATTATAATTATGAAAATCACCCATAAAAGATTATTTAAGTAGAAAATGTATAATTTACCAATTCCAGATACAAAGGATACCATCCATTAAGAATTAACACTCATCAACAGTCTCCCCAGGATAAATATAGTTTTTAATTCCATGAAATTCATCATCTAATTTTTGTTCCTAATGAATACTCTCTAGAAGAGTGGAGTTCAACTGAACATTGGACAAAAAAACCCTAGACCCTTTTTTTATGAAATCCTAAATGAAATGGTAAAACATTATCTATCAAGTACCACTCTTATGATTATTTTTTCATGTCACGGGTTAATGGTTTCCTACTCAATGTATCTGTAATGACCTAAAATTCCCTTGGGGTATAGGCAATGTCAATGTCAAAAGACTGTAGGTACTCTACCCAAATCCTTTGAAAATAAATTATTTCTAAGAGAAGGTATACATCAATGTTTGGTGGTCAATATACATGTTAAAACATTATAAAAATAGGTAATGATGTATATAATTATGAGAATTAAGTATAGCTACATGTTCAAGGTCGGGGGTTTGATAATTACTCTTGTATGGATGAAGTAGAAGGGATCAATAGGCAATGATGGTATCATGGGACATAAGTACATAACCACAACCTAAACATTACACATCACAAAAGACCACATGGTATGACCCATCCTCTAAAAGAATCAATACTGGTGTCATTTTCAAAATAATTTTAATATTAAAAAAATAAATCATTCATTTCTCATCCAAAGTAAAGTTCACTTTTTCTTGATTTAGAGCAGCCATCTGAGAAACAATGTTCGAGAAATAATTTATATACTGGAAGTAATATCCAACTAAACCAAAACACTACTGAAACTAAAAAAAACATAGTGGTTCATCCTATGTTATAATATATTTCACCTTCATAGCATCAACTAAGAAAACATGTTATGACACCACATATCCCAAGAACACCACTTACTAAATCTTCAAATTAAATTTCAATATCCTAACATAGCATCTATGATTAATCAACAATTCAAGAACTAATATCAAATGATGCACATGATCCTCCTCATATATAGAGTGAATACAAGTGTCATAAAAAATATAACCATGAATGTACCAAATATAATCATGGAATATACAATTATTTAAATCCATAAAATCTATAGGATCATTGGTTCGATCTAATATAATGTCATGACATTGATATGGTAAATAATATCTCTGAAAGTTTATTTTCTTAATGTGAAATAATTTTATTCCAAATTAGTGATAAACATATCAACGATCAATCGTAGAGAAAAAATTCACCCCTTTAAATAGGTCAAATAGATCATCAATCAGTGGAAAAAAACTTGTTCTTTATGATGACTTGATTGATCTTTCTGTAATCAATTCACAGGTAATGTAAACCATAATTCGTCTTTGAAAAGAGAACATGAACCTCCCAAGGTGAAACACACAAGCATATAAATAATTTCTCTAATAGACCATCCCACTGAGTTTTCAACACATTCATTTAAGGTAGTTCTATATGGTAAGTGGGAATAGATTCTAGTTGAGTACCAGGAAAAAAATCAACCGAAAACTCTACCTCCTTTATCCGAAGAAAAATATAAAAGTAATAAGGGAATAAATTGGGAAAACTAACAATAACTATTGGGAGTTCATCAATCAAGGATTCTCACTCAAGGAAAATATAAAACAATAATATTACTTCCCCCAAATCCACATAAGAAGGTCCAACATTACTCGACCTAGGGTCCCATTTTACCTGAAAGATACAACACACCCCATCAGGAATAGTAAAGGATACCCATAAAAGATAGAAATCAATATTATTTTTATTACAAATGATCGAATCCGTCTAGAATACGAAATCAAGAGGGTTTATTTCAAGAACTATTAAATCCCAAGTAAGATAAAACAATGATAATGATAAAAAAAGTATTAAAACAAAGACCATTCTCCCTATTCATTCTAAGGGGTGTAATAATATCCATCACAAAAAAGTATTTACATATTAAAATTTAATTGATTCATAGTGAGTTGAAACAAATGAATGGGATAAACCAATATTAAATAAGGTACCTATTAGAGATGAGACTATAATAATGGCACCTCTCATAGTTGGTATACCCGTATCTTCTTCCTTTAAATAATCTTCCACTATGTGAAGAAGATTATTTATATAATGATGTAGCTGGAACACCGTAGATCTTGACTCATATAAGTTCAATATAGTTATTTTAGGAACTAAATATCTGATGCCATTAGGTGGAGAATAATAGATATGATAGAACTACTACAAGTGTCATGAAAGTCTACAAAAGATGTATATCCTGGGCACTGTAGTCAAAACCCATTTTGAGTGACCTGGTTTTCTACACAAGAATCATGTTAGAGGGCCTATTAAAAGAATTAAATGAGGCTCGGAAGAATCCTAAAATCGAGAATCATTATGCGAATAATCATTATTTTTATTTACATTGAAGGAACTCACAAAACTACAACTGCAAGAAAGAGGAACTCCTGTCAACCCAAACATACTGGCCTATTCTAGCTCAACATTAAATGATCTCTCAATAACATCAGTATAAGAAGAGATATTCAATAAGAAAGTATGTGAAAACTTATCAGATTGAAGTCCCATCTTACTCTATCGAGATTTCATATTCTCATTCGATACAATCTCATGTACAAACAACACAAGCTTAGGAAATTTATTTTCATACTCAGTAATGGTCATTTCATCAATCTAGAGTATGAAAATATCTATAACCTTATCCAACATTATAGTCTCTAGATAGAACTTGTTAGTGAAAAAAAATTTAAATTCATTCAACTATAATCCCTTATGCCTCGTTGTCATTACCATCATGTCCCACCATTAACTGCTAGATACTTTCATCTTTACGAGGAACATTTGACCTTGATCTGATCAAGAATCTATAATTGGTCAAACAAAACCTCAATGCTTCCCAACTTGTCCTCTCCCTCTTGAAGACATTAGATCCTTGGAAGGATGAGGTCTTCTGGAAAAGAATTTCCTATACATTACTCCATAATTCTACCCTCGTAGGTTCTAGAAATTGAGACCGAATGGGAATGGGTGAAGGTGTCTGTCCTAGAGCTTGGACAAAAGACCCAACAACATTGACAAGATTCTAGTCCATGAGGGGATTATATCACTACAGTTCATCAGTAATTTCCTCTTGGATCTATTTTAATTTCTTCTTAGAGGCAATATTCTACATAAAATCATCAAAAAAAAGAAGAAATCATAATGTTACTTTGATCAACACTAAAATAAATGAAACTAGGAAATTAATCCAATTAGACAAAATAAGTATAAATTAGATTTCAAGCTATCTAAATCAAAGTTAATGAAATGACTAAAACTATCCCCAAGACATTTTTCCCAACCCACCCATGGAAACTTAAGGATAATTACGATGATAAATGGATAAAAACTCACTCAAAAACACCTCCTCAGCCATGTTGAGATATATCAACTTTATACTGATATCAAGGTAATATTTATTACCTTCCCCTTTGATTTTTCTCCTGAATCCTCCCAGATACCCCAGTACTGTGTTATGTGAGCTGACACCAATCTAGTCGGAGGAACATTCTTTATCTCCATAGGTTGGTGACTATAACCTGTCATCAAATAGGACAAAATTTGGAATGGTTATTACACATAAATTAATGAATAAACATGTACATATTAGAATTGTCAAAGAAAAATCCCAAAGGTGATAGTACCAATATTCAAATATGCATATCAGAACCCAAACATTAAATCAAGAAATTTGTATAAAAAAAGATAAAATCAATATCCCAAAGGTATAAACATTCCAAGTCCAAATGGCCAATAATATCCACATCTTAATAGATGTTCATTCCCTTTATTCTATCCTAGAAGAAGAATATCTAGAAAATCCAAAATCTAAAGGAAGGATGTGAGCTAAAATCCTAGTAGGGTCTCACCAAGTGTTCTATAATAAGACCCCATAAAAACAAACCCAATCATGAATTCAATAAATAATAAAATAGGAATAGTAGTAAATTTGAAATTTTAATCAAAATAATATTTTCATTTGAAACAGTGGAATAATTTCAAAAAATGGATTCAGAGAACATTTTATATAAAATAGTTTATATAAATCACTTGGAATGAGTAAAAAAAATTAACATTCAACATCATATATATGTTGTAATCACAAAAACCAACATAGTCATACTCCATGTGGTATGATAGTTCTAATTTATAAGATCTTCACGCATCTCATATTAGTGATCATGGATAATATGTTTACATAGAACCATTAGTCTCATGCTAAATAAGACATCATCAAAATCTGATTAGTGATAATATCATTCAATTTTTTTGTTAGAGTAGTCATCATGAATCCAATGCTAGTAAATTTCAATCCTATCACGATTGTTTCAAATATACATATAACTACCCATTATTTAATTTGATCAATAAATCAATCAATTATTCGGAAACCATTTCAAATTAGTTTAAAATAAAATTTCCCCATTTACAATTTAAATATTCCAATTTGATACATAAAGGAAGACAAATTTTAAACCAATTAATGAATTTTTGAAGATAAAAAAGAGCATAGGTTCTTATCAAATAAATCAAATCCATTTGTCTGAAATATCAATTTCAAAAACAAATTTTGAAAGTTCCATAAATTTTAAACTATCCCCAAATTTCTAGTCCCAATGGAATTGTGGGGTTTCATCAAAACATCATACTAAGTTAAATCAAATTCAAAATTACATCAAATTGGTTTTTCAAAAAGTAATTGAAATTAATTTGAATAATCAATCAATTTAAGGGTTATAAAATTGTATATACTTATATATAACCACATACTATTTTCAAAGAATCACATATCATATCACCCATAATAGGTTTTTTCAATGAAGAATGATGAAAAAATTGATCTAGGAATAAAACCTAGATTCATGTACCAAAAAATAATTATATTGATCCATAAAAATCATTATTATTAAAAAAATCAATTGAGTAAATAATTAGAGGGTGAGAGAGAAGGAATGGGAGAAGATCACTTATAAGAGAGGAATCAAATGAGGTTAGCAAAGATTCGATCTACCTATGAAGGGGATCATAGGGGAAAAATGTTTACTAAGAGTCTCAAAGAGAAAGTATTTCATGTAATCTCATGCAAGTATTGAGTGGGGGAGGAAATAAAGGTTTTTTAAAAGTTTAATTAGTTCATGGAAATAAAAAATACCACTCACTTGGTTTTTTTGGGCATGTCCCCAATGTATGTCAAATTGATTTCCAATTCTATGTACCCTTCTAATGGGGGTGAATGGTTTCTATAAGGTGGTAATAGATTTTATCATATAGTGATCCAAAATTTAAATCTCCTATTATATGGGTTTTCATGATTTACCGTAGGTCGGATCATAGTTTTGGAAAACCATGTGCCAATCATACACAACATAGAATTTT
Source organism: Viscum album (assembly GCA_963277665.1). Lineage (NCBI taxonomy): Eukaryota > Viridiplantae > Streptophyta > Magnoliopsida > Santalales > Viscaceae > Viscum > Viscum album. The sequence continues at coordinate 266,427,664 of OY728142.1, read as the reverse complement.
CAATTTTTTTAGATTTTCACCTGAAGCACCTCCAAATGAGATCGAACAAAAGTCTGGTAAAAAAGGATGGTCAAGTATTATGTAATGAAAATAACGTGATGTTAGAAATCGATTAGTTAATATTTTATAGTAAATAATGACAAAGTATACTTAATATTTTTTAAAAATATATTTTAAAATATGAATAGTTTAAACTATATTTTGGGATTTAATTTAAATATTTAATTATGAAATTTTATAATTTTAATTTTGAAAAATGAAATCTATTTTTGGAATAATTATAGTTATATGTTCAAATTATTATTTCTATGATTTTCCTAAAAATAATTTTTTTTGGTTAAATTATTATTTTTTTACAAAAAAACATTATTTTTTTATAATTATAAATATGAAATTCATGGAACCTTTTTCTAAGACCAAATAAGAATTTTATATTTTACCATTTAATTTTAGAAAATTTGTTTGCAATTTATAATCCAATATTTTATACTTTATATCATAACTAATTATTTAACAAAAAATATTTTTAATATGTTACACATTTTTTTCATAAAAATAATTTTAAATAGATTTGTAAATTCAATCCAACGAATTAGATATAGAATTTAGAATAATTTTTTCCAATTTATTTAAAAATGATTAGTTTATTATTTTTCAAAATTATTAATTAACATTTGGTAAAATTAAGTTACCACTATAAAATATAAAATGCTAAAAGTATTAATACAATAGGTAAATGAATTGAAACATGGAAGAAAACATTTCTATAATGGGGTGGATAAGGTTTGGGTTTACCATATCTTTTCCCCAATCAATTATTTATCATTTTTTATCCATTTTATGCACATAACATGTGATAAATTTATATTATGTAGGTATATTTACAAAAACACCATGCTCACCACTTATAAAAGGGTACTCTAACCACACATTCATGGAACTCCAAAAAATTTGGTTTCCTTTTTAAATTGATTCATTTTCCTTTCCTAGATTATTTCTTCACCCTCTTATGCTTTTTTAGAAGATATTTTCCAATTCCATCTATTTTCAAGGTATATTCAAAATAAATATCAAAGTTCTCAATGTGATTTATAATTTATTACATAATATAATTTCAAAAAAACATAAATATATATATATATAATACTTTACATCAATTAAAATATCATATAACCCTTTCAAATAAGGACTCACCCCTCATTCTCCCCATTTCCCCCCTTTTTTTATAGGTGTGATTTCATGATTATTTAATGGGAATTATCCAATTATTATCATCAACTCGTCCTTTTTTTTCACATATTATTTTTTTCTCAATTTTGATTAGGGTTTTCATTTTGATTCCACTAGAGTATGGAGGAATTGAATAATTTCGATGGGGAATTTTGTCATATTTTTTAGAGGATTTCCCTTGATGGTATTTTCACACAGTCTCACTTTGTTTCAGTAAAGGTATGTCACTATATGAGTTTTCTATTGTTTATCATTTATTTTAGGAGAAATTGGTCAATGGAATGAAAATTTAAATTTTGGATTTCATGTTTCTTAGGTCTAGATGCTTGTCATGAGTGGACTACAAAACATTTTTCAAAACATTGGGGGAAAATATGTCACCTGATGAGTATTATTATTATTATAACAATTTAAATTAAATAAATTTATTAATTATTATATTTTATATTTAATTATGTGTCAATATTTGATTGAGAAATTTACCATAGATTGTGAAAAGGGCTTAGTGGTCTTCAAAGAGGCTCATGTTGAGATTTAAAAGGGGTTAACACCATGTTCCAAATTGTTGCTCCCTATAAAACAACACCATATGCATGTATATTTAAGAGTTTGAATGCTTGTATAATTGTATAGGTTTAAGAATATGGTACTAGGAATGGTAGAGTCCTTAGGCGAGACAATAGTGTGGCTTAAGCCTCTAGGGATGATACGAAGTGTGCTTCAGAAACATAGATAATTTGGAATCTACAGATAACTTGGCAACTATGGGGACATGGGTTAGGTTGAACTAATGATATATCTATATGAGGTATTGATACATGACATGTGATGAATAATGACATAAGTTGGGTTTTATTGTTAAATGGCTAGCACAGAGTGTCTTCAGGATGATTGATGATGGGTTAGATGGTTGTACTTCTCACGAGTCACTAAGAAATCCCTCCCAAGGTCAGAAGATATACCTTGTATAGATTTAAAGTGAGAGGAGTCTTTCAAGTCTTGAATTATGTGTCCAAGATGTGTTTTCTCAAGGTGAAGGCCTAAGGGATTTCCATTGGGAGATGGATGAAAACACCAAATTGTGGGCCATCAGTACTCTGATACTTGACCTGATGATTTAGTGATGGTTTTGGATAGGGGTGGGACCCTACTTATTGAGTTTAGTTTCAAGTAGAACGTCATGGATTGGGATGGTCCCTAGGTACTGCTAACAAGATTTATGAGGGAATTGGTGATTATGAATAAGGAAATATGGTCTAGAATAGAGAAGCCTTCAGGATATGATTTAACCATGGGATGATGGGTTTAATTTTCAATAAATTAGCACCCTTGAATTAGTTAGAAAGATATGTTTTTGGATTCATTCCCTTTGTACTATAAATGAACATGATGTGACCTCCCCATAGTATGTGGGGAGGGTTCGTGTTGCACCTTTACTTGTGGAGGATTTCATCAAGGATGTTTCTATGAGTATCTTGGGTATTATTCAAGGTGAAATTGACATAAAGACTTGGGTTTTTGTGCTTGACCTGACCTCCCAAAATTAATGGGGTTGGGTTGGTGTACTGTTGTGACCTCCCTAGAGTATTTGGGGATGGTTCAGTGTTTCTAAATAAGAACATGAATTAGTTGGATTTTATATAAGACAACCCTAGGGTTTAGGTTATGGTATCTCACGAGACAAGTCTTGGGGACCTTTTCAAAATTTCTATGTCAGTGGTTCATGATGTGGTTGTATGACCTTTCTCTATATGGGTATTGTTTTTTCTTTTGGAAACCACCCTAACCCATGTATTTTGGTATTGGATACGAATTAGTTATGATTGTGTGGGGTGATGTGATGTGTGAATTCTTACAAGTTTGTAAATTTTCTATGGTCTAAGTTAGAACTTGATGGAATAATGATCATGTGTATCTCTTAAAGTTCCATGAAAGTCATGTTTATACATCAAGACTCAATGAGCATGTTCATTTTTTGTATTTATTTTTATTATGTATAGATATACATATGATTGCTTATATTAAAGGTTATTTGTTTGGCCATGCTAAGATATATGATCACACCCTGTTTGAGAATCACATTTCACATGAAAAATGATGTCTACATTTTAGGTCAGAGCATAGGCTGTGTAGTGGATAAGGATGGAGGAGATCAGAGGGTATCCGAGTTTTGGATGAGGATTGGGCATAGTAGTAGGGCTAGTGTTAGTGGGTTTTATTTTGGTTCATTTTATATTTGGGATTATTCCTATTGGAAAATCAGAGTATGTTTTTTTATTAAATAATCATTTGGATATAAAAAAAAATAATAGTATTACTCTAACGATTATAAATGTGTATAATGCTTGGTTTTTACTATTTATTTCACTTTTAATCTGGGTATCAGTCTCCATATTTTAATTGTTAGTCCCTCACATCATGTTAAAAACCTATAGTATATGGGGATGTATGCTTGCGGTAATGTGGAAATCCTCAGTTCAGAAACTTATGATTGGAAATGAGGAAGTATTACAATATGGTATCCAATTTTTTTTAATCATACCATTTGGGGATATTTTAGTCTTTTAGTCAGTGAATGAATCAAAGCCTATGAGGAACATTTGTATAGTGTTTCAAGAAGATCATTTTGAAATATTAAATCTATATTACTATGTAAGGGGATTGTTGATCATGTTTTTTATGTTACAATTTTATAATCTCACCTTCGGTACCACACATGTGTTTTGGATTTATCACATATTTTAGTTTTAACTATTGGACCATTGGAAATAGGGTGTCTTCATTTATAATGGTAGGAATGTAGGGTTTACATGGCATATGTGTTCCTGTCAGTTATTTTTTTGGGAGGTTTAATTGTTTAATGTGTTAATAGAAATATATATATTGTTTTCCATTATATCTTTTTATTTACATTCAACTAAACTAAACAACATGTAATCATTTTTTAGGGATCTTTATGTGGATTTTATAGAAGAAGGTTCATGATGGAAATAAAATCCATTCAACATTGGATTTATAGGGAACCATCATTGATTGGTGATGGAATTTTATGCCTTGGTAATGACTCAGTAAACTAATGGTATTTTTGATAGTTGATCCATGAATGGATACATGTTCAACTTTGAAAAATGTAACCTTTTGGGTGTTCAGGTTGATAGTATGTCTATTTAATGTGAAAAATATATATAAGGTGATATCCCCTATAGATTATTGATGGAATTATATATAAATAAATATATCATTTGAAGAAATGAATATGAAATACATTGAAATCGTATTGTGTGAAGTGCATGGAATATTTCATTCATTAAGGATGGTTTTAGAGGGAATGACTATAGAGACCCAGGATTCTCATACGTGGATATTATATATATTTTGATGAATATTTATTATATCTCAAAAAAATATACATGTTGACTTTAATATTTTAGTTCCATTGGAATTATGGAACATAATCATATATTCCAGCGAAAGATCTTCAATTATTCACACAAATATCTTGCCATTTATTAATATTCATAGAAATACCCAACATAAAACATTTCATCATAACCTAGGGAGACAAAACATAATAAAGGGTGTGATTATATGATCAATAAGGGTAAACAAAATATATATGAATGTGTGACCATATGGAAGTATAATATAATTGGAAGGGTATGTGATAATAATCATTACATAAAATGTTCATAACCAAACTATCAAAGATCATAAACATGATTCAGGGCATAAGGATTGGTATTTCATAGTACATGAATCACAATGGAATCAGAGAACATGATCCATGAGAGCATAAAATTGGAAAAAGACATATATTTGTGCCATACACATAAGTATAAAAAATATTATGTCAAGGATACCCCCAAACAATAATAACTTATTAGGCTTGGGATAACCACACGTGTACCTTCTTTGGGAAAGTGATGAACTACCATTAACCCCTTTTTAGGCTTGATCTAATCACCCATAAACATAATTTTAGGCCACTACACTTTCTAGGAAGGATGCACCACCACCCCTAGTCATCTCCCTCTCCTCATAGTGGAACTAGTTCTCTCCCCAAACAATCATAGTGTGGAATCTACTTTACTAAAATGACTTCACTAATCATTTTAGAACTATCTTACTATACTAGGTCCACTCTTATTTCCTTCCATGTCTATTTCATGAGATATAAAATTATTTACATAATGAATTAGAGGTAGATACAGGTACCAACCATCATATAATGTAAACTACATTTGTGTGTCCCACAAGATCATATAAATTTATCATATCTTATCCAATTAAATGAAATAGGTTTCATTAATTCTATATCATATAATAACCTATGTAAAATAAAATGGTTTCAATATAATCATAACACAAAACATTGAAAAAAGATAGTTTTTTAAGAAACCTATCATGTTTTAACCCATGGAAGAGAAATAGTTTTCATTAACATTATGCCGACATAAACACAAAATTTTCAGACAAAGAATAAGAATGTTATACTTAGATTATATTCCCATGAAGACATAGGCAACATGAATTTAAATAATCTTAGATGGAAAATGAGTTTTATCATTTAAAACATTTCTTGAAGAAAATAAACAATCAAATTTAAAAAAATCAATTTTTAAAATGAAAAATAGTTTGATTTGTTTTGAAGATCACCTTGAAAATTATAAAGGAATCATTGAAGAACATTTAAAATATTTCTAAAATGATTATTCATTCAAAATAAAATTTGAATCATATAATTGAGTATTTAAAAATTATTTTTAACACTTTTTAAGAGATAAAACATGTTCATAATTTTTTTCATTGAAAATGCCTTTTAAAACTCATTAAGGAAGCATTATAAATAATTTAAACCCATTTTTAAAATATAAACTAATTTTAAAATCATTTTACTTGAAAACTATTAAAAAATACAATTAAAATAAAATTTGAATTTTTTTGAGGTGTTGTTTTGGATTAAAACATATTTCCGACTGAAGAGAGGAATATGGTCTGAGTTTCATAAAAATATTTTCATAATTATATTGGGTGAAAAGTATTGTAAAAATGGTATAATTACCTGAATATATCATGAATAACCACATTAGAAAAAAAATTAATACAATTTTTGATAAGTATATCATTATATTTTATCTTTAGATATTATCCATAAATAATCCTCTTAAATGATGAGATTTTAACATAAAATCTTTACAACTTTGTTAACATTGAATTGTAATCCCCAGAACCAAATAACATAAAAAAGAACATAAAATATGACAAGGATAAATATTATCATTATATTACATGTATGAGGGTATTCATATATAACTCATGAATAAATATAAGTGCATAACATAAAGTACAACTAAAAGAATGAAATTTGAGCAAGAAATATCTTAGAAATTTGGTAACTTTTGAACCGTAATCCCCATGAAATAGATATCCGGAAATAAATATCTAAACACAAAAACATTTATTCATAATAAAAATAAAATACATTCATTTTATGTATATACTCCAAATAAGATAAACATGCCTGGATCTTGATGTTTGTCTCATAGGTAGATTAAAGTGAGACGAAAATCCATTGCTAATTGAGTAAATTTTTAATAATGAGATCCGTGAAAAAATAAAATAAAATGAAACATGTAATATATATAAATAAATGAAATTCATGATATATAATTTCATAATAATGAATACAAACAATAAAAAAGAAACGAGTGGTTAATATCACATAAGTCTTGCAGAAATAAATGTGTGACTAGAACCCCCTTACATTAAGTCTTAACATCGCTTATACATGTTCAAACCTCCTATATAATAAATATAATTATTTTATACATATATTAAATTTAAAAATATATATAATTACATTTATGATTTTATTATGGATTTTTATTACCAATTTATTAACAACTCAATGTTAAAGTCACATTTTAAGAAATAACCAACTTGTTTTTCGTTTATGTTTGGAATTTTTATTTTTAGTACTATTACATTGATAACAATTTTATAAAATCTATAATGAATTATATTATATAAGTATAATATAAACCCATTACATATTTGTTTATAGTAATCCATAATATTTTTTGATTGGAAATTAATTACACCGTTCATGGAAAGGGTACGATGTTTGTACCTGTGAACGTTGTTTATATTTTCTTATCATTTTTATAGAAATAAAATTAATATATATATTACCATTAAATTATAATTTTTAGTTCATATATATCACCTATTTTGAATAAAATCTATCCTTAGTGGAATCTATGTAAAATGTGATTGAATCATATCGCTTCACATGGCGGTAGTACACCATACACACAAATGATGTTATCATATCCAAAAAATGGAGATAATGAAGGTATGTGTGATATAATAAATAAATAATCACATTAAAATCATCAATATCATACAAAAACTCCAAATCCTTCATTAAAATCATCCACGAGAGTTAGTAACAGAAAAACGCCAGACAACGCTTCATGAGGTAGTACACTTCCGTACAGATGAACAATAATATTATAATTTATTTGATTGAAGTGTGTTTAGTTTTACGTAATAATAATAATTTATAAAAACTAATTATATTTAATATAATATGTTTATTATATAATAATGGTATAAAACTAATTAAAGAAGGTGGAGAATGAAATAGAATGAAAAAAATTGTTGAAGAACATTAACTTTTATTCCAGTACCCCCCTTAAGATTTATCCAAATTCTTCATTATATGAATTTATAGCCAAAATGTGGCTCCTAGAACGAGGTTATGTAATTTCAGAAGTTATTGTTTTAGGGTTTGGTCAATAAAAATGGATTTATATATGTAAGTAATGGGTGATATTGAGTACCCTTTTATAATTGGGGAGGAGTAACAATCTTGTAAATACGTAAAAGTATTTAATATTGAAAGTTCTTCCTTACATAATTTGATCCAAAATTGAAAAATAATTTAGAGGAGGGTTTATTTTATTGGGAAAAACCTACAAAAAAACAAATATATTATAAATTTATTCCATAGTTTTGAAGTTTACTCAATTTTATCCTTAGTGTTTTTACCAAGGTAACATGTTTCTTTATATATACCATGTTAATTTATTATTTATAACTAATAAAAAAATTAATGTGTTAGATAATTCATACCGACTTATTATAGATATTAAATTAAATTATTCAAATAAAATTCATATCAACATATATGAATAATTTTAATATACATTTTATGAAATGAACAATACCCATTTTAACCTTAATTGAGTTAATTAAATTTAGTTTTTCCACTAATAATTATGGTAAAATTAAGATAGAATTATTAGAGAATATATTTTATTCTAATTCCAAATATAGGGTCCATTTTTAAAAATTTAATTTAAAAAATATGGCCATATTTCTTTTGAAATTATTCCCACAGACACAGTTAAAAAGTGGTTATTAAAATGAGAATGGTAAAAATTATAAAAAGTTTTGATGTAACATTTTAATATAAAATTTATTAAAATAATATAAATTTTACTAATATATGTATAATTTAACTAATTATACTTTAATAAAAATCTAAAATATAATTTAAATTTGTAAAACAATTAATCAAAAATGACGTTTTCATTTAAAGTTTTATACTTTATTGTATTCCTCAATAAATGAAACATTTTAGAAAAAACCCAAAAATTAACCCTAAGATAAATTTTCTATTATGGTTTCAATTCTTTTTATTTTGTAAAATTTATTTTATAACAGTTTAAAAATTTATTTTTAAAATATGAGCGCCATAAAAAGTTGACAAAATGAATTTTTATAAAAATAATACATTTTTAAGCGTAAAATTGGATTTATTTATATCTCTTATCTAGAACACACATTAGATTAATCTTAAATTATTTATTTAATATATGATATAAAATTTTAATTAAAAACATTCACGAAAAGTGGTTCTTTTAATCTATTTATGTAAAACACATTTAGGTGCATAAAAATAGATTTTTTCAAAATATTATTTTCTTCATTTTGAAATGGTTTTTATTTTGATTTCTAATTAAATTGTTACCAATGAATTAATTATAAATATATATGTGTGAATAATATATTTTCATAATTTAGTAAATACTACTCATACACTCCATTCCAATTGACTGATTGTAACTATCATATTAGATGCTAATATTTTAATAGTATGCCACATTTATTTTAAACTAGTTGTCTCATGTACAAAAAGATAAAATCAATATTTCAGATAGTACAATATTAACAATGTATTGTAAATTAATCAATATTATAGTAGTTTAGACTTAAATTAAATCCACAAAATTTATTTTAATTTATTAAAAAATAAATAATTCATAAAAATGTTGGCTGCTACATTATACTACTTTTAAAATGAATTTCACCCTGAAAATTCATCTAGTTCATCAATGGTTTGATATTTGACTATTCTTTTGGTGAAGACCCACATCATATAAATGAATAATAAAACTTTATTTTAAAAATGGAATGTTGGGAACATAATGGTTACCCAAATTAAATCATAGAAAGGTTTTCGTAAAGGATAACATAGGTGAAAAAAATATGTGGAGATGGATGAAAATAATATATAATTATAGAGAGTGATATAGATCAAGGGTCATAAAAAATAATTTTATTTGATTAATTTTAACAACCAAAAAACTGTATATTTGTGATTATTTAAGGGACTATTTCATTCATCAAAAATGATGTTACTATGAAATCATTTTTATATCAAGATACTTTTCTTAAAGTTGAATAATTTTCAAAAGAATCAATACTTATATTCATTCAATTTCAAAATGAAAATCTCACCCTTGGGTTGTGACTTGATCAATTTACACATAATCTGTTAGTCTAAGAAATGATGTTTTATTTGTTATTACTAAAAGAAAAATATATATTTATATCCATAAATAGAATTATAAGTCATTTTTTTGTATTTAGTTATCATTAATGAAAAGTAGTTAGAATAGGTAATAAATTAATCTTCATATATTGAAATAATATATTAATACTTGAAGCCTCACCAAATGTTCAACTTAATCCATTCCATTTTTTTTTCATTATGACTCTTAAAAAAGACTTAAAATCAAGTCTTGGGAAAGTGGGTGACTATATTTCTCCAAATAAGATTAACAATTATCCCTCATATAACATAAAGTATCTCTTTATTGTCACATACCAAATATATTAATACATTAATCATGTATTATCTTGAAACATGGTAATAACCTAAATTACCATAAAACCATATTGAAAATATACAAACTTTATCATTTCTTATATAGAAAAAAGCTTTTTGGATATATTTGTTAAATCCAAAAATTCTATAAAACCCATCCATGATTGCCTAAACCACTTTTTTCAATAAAACCATTAATATGTTCGAAGGTAATTAATACTGTCAAATTTACTTATTCATAGACAGAGTATCTTTATCCATATGGAATTAACTCAATATATAAAACATATTAAGGATTATGTTCCATAAATCAAAATATATATTTCTAATTAGATAACTTTTCATGTCTATTAGTTTTATTTATCATTTTATTTAAAATCATTAATTCAAAACATATATTGAATAATGATTATATATTTCATCATTTATAAAACATAATATTTGAATTCCAATACATAAATACTTCAATCATCCAACTTCTTTCTCAAAATATTGACTAGGCTAAAATATCTTATTCCTTGATAACTATTTCTTCCATATGACATATATAGTATCTTCATCAGTAGTAATATAATAATTACTTGTACAAGATTCCTAATTTGGTTCATGATATTTCCTCTTAGGACATCGATTTTCATTATTTGCATACATTAAAAATTTAAAACATTCAGTCATTGATGATATCTTAGAGGGGAAAATATTCCAAATAATTACATTAAATGAAATTTTTATTTTACCTTTGCGGTTTCTTCATTTGTGTCCTTCTTCTCCATAAAAAAACATATTCTTGTTCTTATATGGAATTTACTAGGGTTCTTTAATACACATTCTCAATATATTGAAAATATAATCTTCTTTTTTCCATGGTTACCATCACCCAAATTCTTAGTGAAATCTTTCATTGTTTTATTTTTAAAGTCTATGATTATTTAAGGTACACATTGTTAATCATGTTCTATGAAATCTTATTAGGAAGAACATTATATTTTACATAGTCATAAACACTTTTTTATTTTCATCATAACGTTGTGCATCACAATCCATGATAATGTAGTTCCCTTGCGTTCTTAAAATTTTCGATGACCAGAAACAATAGTGCAAGAAACACTAATCATAATGGAAAATCAGATAGTCTGAAAAATCCCACCGGAGGTTTAAATCAGAAAACCTTGTTTTTTATATATGAAACCTTATATTTATGCTATGTAATTAAGATTCATCTTCTATTTAAATCCTTGATTATGGTTTTTAAACAGTTTGTTAATTTCTAATCACATCCACTGGGAGTATCAAACAAGGTGTGAATCAAGACCCTTTTTCATTCCCCAGTTCCTGATCAAGCATATTTAAAATGGTGTTTTTGAGGTTATTAACACTAGGTACATTATATCAAAATCCATATCCACTTTATGTATCCATAAATTGATGTAATTTCATATAAACCACTTAAACTATCCATTACCAAAATTCTAGGACATATTTATATAACTTAACTCATCCGTAGACTTATCCTTGGAGACATCCTAAGAGATATCCTCAGAAATATCCCTAGGTAGTGTACTAAAGAGTTCTCATCATTGTTTCCAAAGGGTAAATAATTATTTCTATTGATACCATCTATAAGGACCCCGACTTCTCAAACATACATATTACATCATTTTTTGATTGATATTCATTGCCTTGCATAAACATATGCTCGGGGACCATAATATTTTAGATCCATTGGAAACATTGAAGAAAATATTATTATATAGCGAAATATATTCAATGTTTCTCTCAAATATCTTCCAATTTAGTACTCTTTATAGACTTACTATACAAAAAAAATATTCATAACCTAGGGAAACAAAACAATAGAATGTGTGATAATAGATTCCTATTAAGTGTAAACATAAGATATATGAATTTAGAATTGTACAATATCATAAGAAAATCCTATGGTTATGTGATAATAAACATAACATAAAAAGTTCATACCCATTATATCATAGTTCATAAACATGAATCATGAAATAAATAGTTTCATTTAATAGGACATGAATCATAAGGTAATCAACTGAAATGATCTTTGAGAAAATAACATTTTTATAAGACATAGATTAATGGAATATAGATAATCCAAAACAATATAATGACTAGTCTACCCACCGAAACATTCATCACATGTTCAGCTAAGGATAACCACCCATGAACCAACTTTTCTCTTGGGATAAACTCTCATGAACCCTCTTTCAATATTTGGATAACCACCAATGTACATTTCTTTTAATTATATAAAAATCCTATGATGGAAAAAACATAATCCTCTGTGGCATCCCTTTCATCATAGTGGAATGGGTTCACTACCCAAACCAACAAAGTTGAAAAATTACATTACTGATCTGATATCACTCATCGTTCTGGCCCTATCTTACATTATTGAGACAATCCCCTTTTCTACAATGTATATTTTATGAGATATATAAATATTTTTTAATGCATTGGATGGAGATATTTTTCCCACCTATCACATAACAAAAACCATATTTATGTTTTCTATAAGATCATATACATTAATTATAACATATACCATGAAATTAAATCGGTTTTATAAAAATTTCATCATATAATAACACATGGAAAAAGGGGTTTCCTAATCAACATAATAAATCCCATGGAAATATAAGTGGGTTTTCTAAGAATCATATAAATGTATAACCCGTAGAAGAGAAATGGTGTTCATAATCAAAATTACATTTCAAACATAGTCCATTAATTGAAATAATATGAATGGAATCATGGAATTATATCCCTAATAATACATAGGTAACACCAATAGATGTAATATGTAATGGAAATTTGTTTTTATTTGGGAACATTTATTGAGGGAAAAAATATTTCTCAATGAAAAAATGATGTTTAAAAAATAAAACATTTTGAAAACCTTTTTCTTTGAAAATATACACAAAAAAAATTTAAAGCAATATTTCAAAATCATTTAATAAAAATTTTCAAAATTTATTTTTTTAAATTTCATTTTTTGAAAACAAACGTTGAAATTTATAAAAAAATATTTGAAAATCATTTGAAAACCCTTCCAAAACCTAAATCATTTTGAAAATCATTTTCTTTAGAAGTTACCATTGAAACTAGTTAAAGATGCCTTGAAAATAATTTAAAACACTTTTTTGAATTTTTTTTCCAGAATCGATTTTATTTAAAATTATCTTTAAATAAAATTTTAAAAAATTTAAAATTCATTTTTATAAAATATGGTTTTGGTAGAAAACATATTTTTTCCTCGAAGAGACAAATAAAGTTGTATTTTCAAAAAAATATTTTTTAAATTATCTTGAGTACCAAAGAGTTTAAAAATGTTACCATCATATGAATATATTATGAATTACCAAAGGATTATAAAATTCATTGGAATTATTGATATATAGATCATGATATTTCATCAATAGATATTTAATCAAAAAAAATCTCGATAAATGATGAGATTGTAACATAAAATATTTACCGGTCTGCTAACATTGAATAATAATCCTTCAAAAAATTAATAATATAAAATGGAGCTTAAAATATCATGAGGATAAATAAATTCATGCTATTAAATTTCAAAGAGGATGTATATACACCATGTGAAGGAATAAAGCTGCATAACATAACATATGTCTCAAAGAAGAAAACTTACGACACAACTACCATATAGATTTGGTAATTTTTGAACCTTAAACCCCATGAATGCGTTTTACCAAAAAATATATGTAAATACATACAATATTTTTTATAAAAATCATAAAATAAATTGATGGGTAGTATATACACCATAAAAAAGGAATATATAGTGACATGGAATTTGCCTCACTAAAAGTTAAAAGTGAGAAAAAATCCTGAACAACATGAGTATCTTTTGTATTATGTGATCAATAAAAGAGTAACAACAATTTAAACCTTCAATATAATGAAATAAATTAAATTAATGATAAAACATGTTATAACCCATCCCAATGTGGCTTGTGTCGTGACTCCCCATACATTTCTCTAATATTCCAAGGGCTGTAGACTTGCACCAAGTAGGCATATCACTAACATTGGAGACCTTATATTGTGTACCTTTACACATTCACACATATCAAAGCCCATAAAATGATGAAACATAAAAACATTGGGCAACCATGAATGCATTCAACTAAATATTGTACCTAGATTACGAAAGAAAGTAATGGAATGTAAATAAATACAACTAAAATGAAACCACAAGAGTGTAATAAGGATTATAAAATGAATGTAAGATGAGGAATTATGTAAATATACCGTTAGAAAAAACCATAGTTTTTTCCGTCTCGCTAAGCACCATCTTGTCCTGGTCTCTCTAAGACTCTGTAAAAAGGTATATCTTCTACCTATGACATCACACGTGCGGTAAAAGCTCGCGTATGGGTGAGTATAACAATACCCAATAAGACAACCCTAACCCACAAAGAATATAATAAATATCAAAATTAATATCTAAATATATATATCAATGATTCATATAACTAGAATATCCAAATATAGAAAAACATTACTCACAATATTAAGGTAAATCTAAATCCATAATTCAATTCTTGGATTCCATCATGAAGGTTCCACAAAGAACTCATCCAAGTGAATACACCACAAATGTCTGATAACACTAATGTGGTCCTCCCTAGAGGTAGTTCTTATTAGATTTCTCCATTATAAGTACACATTGGATGTTTTAGGAGAAATAATAAACAGATGAGGATCACACATAAGGACATGGGGTATAGATTGACCCACTAATTATAGGATTAGAACCAACATAGAATTGGTTATTTTGGAATGATGAACTTCACCATGTAAATGAATAAGAATAGAGAATCTCACTCTAGGCCTCAATGAATGATTCTTGAAACTCTTTCAAATATGTCATAATCAAGGTAATTCTGTGCTATTTGTTTTTGGGAATTTCATACTAACTCAAATGGAATTGATATGGGGATCATAACCTAAGGAAAAATCTTCATGATGAAAACGAAAATTTCTACAATACAACATTTAAGGAGTACACAACATGTTGACGGGTTAGATTCCATGTCCCTTTGACCCAAGCCAATCCCATGTAAATAGCTCATGTTTTGGTCTTTATAATAGTACACTGTGTGCGTCTACCCATGTACTTATGCCAGTTTAACAGTATATGAGTATTACCATGTAAAAATGGTCAATTTGTGTCTGTGTGAGAGTAAATGATATGACTTATCTTGTGTAAACCATTTCATGTCCATGTATCATCCAAGGTGAACATCAAACATACCAAAAGGGACCACACATTGTGTGATAAGGTCACATGCAATATGAAAAACTTATCATCCAAAAAAAACCATAGAAACCACTAGGAGGGCCCCAAATTCTATTTAATCATATATTACACCATTTTTTGATTGATTTTTTTCCAGAAACCTTAGTTACTTCTTCCGTGTGCGCTCGCACCACAACTGTCATGAAATCTGACATCAAACTCAATGAAAACTACACACTTATTCTGGTTGTGCCTTGTTGTGGATGTTCACTAGAATCCATGATTCTAAAATTTTTATAAATAATATTGTTTTCATCCTATGGTTGATCTCTCACCACAACTGAAGTGGGGGTTTCTAATCCAGTCTGATCCTCTTGCCGCTACCACCTTTGAATCGATCGATTTCCTTAAGTCTTGAAACTGTTAGTACATATTAAAACCTCTTGTATAATAAATATAATATTTTTATAAATATATTGTATAAAATATTAATATACATAACAACATATATTATTTTCTTACACCCTTTTACTAAATTATTATTAACAATGCCATGTTAAAGTATCATTTCTGGAAATAACTATTTTGTTTTTCTTGTATGTTTTGAACTCTTATTATTGGTCCTCTTACATTGATCTTTGTTTGATTATATCCAAAATGTAAAATTATATATATATATAAAGATATCATATATATCTATTAAATATTTATTTATAAAAATCTATAAAGTTTAGTAACAGGAAATGAAAAACACCATTAATGTGGATGGTATGTTGTACGTATGCATGAATGTTGTTTCCATTTTCCAATCATTTTGATAGAAAGAAAAGTATATGATATATTAATATATATTATAATTAATTTATAATTATTATTACATATGTATCCCATATTTTTATTAAATCCACCATTAAAACATTGAATGTAAGGCATAGATGAATCAGATCACTTATTGAGGCGGTAGTCCACCGTAAACATGAACAACGTCATCATATTCCCATAAAAAGAAAATAATGAATGTATGGATGATATAATAAATAAAAAATAACAATAAAATCATTAATATAAAAAAATAATAGGTAAACTATGGATCTGTCATTAAAACTGTCCTTGATTGGTGTTAATGGAACAAAGAATTACATCGGTTCACGTGGTGATAGTTTACTGTACACATAAATATTTATTTTCTAACACATTATGGAAGTGTGTGTGGTTGTAGGTCCTAACCATAACATAAAATATATCATTATATCGAAGATAATGGGGTTTTTATATAAACATCATATTAAAGTATTTGAAGAAGATGGATAATTAAATAAAATGAAAAGGATCATCGAAGAACACTACTATTCTTTTGGTATCATCTTTATGTTTTACCTATATCATTACAAGGTTCTATTTCATCAAATACAAAGCCTTATAGGATTATGGGATTGATTATGAGAAGACATGATGTTAGTTTTTTTGAGAATAATTTTATAAGCGGTGTGAATAGGGGAAGTGAGTTCTCTTTTATAATTATAGAGGAATGAGATTATTGTAAATACCCAAAAGTATTCACAATTGGGAGGTATCACTCAGCTAATGTGACTAAAAAACAAAATAATAGTGGAGGATAGGGTTTATTTTGTTTATAAACACCTCTACCATAGAAAATAAACACGTTTAATCATGTTTTTATTTATTCATTATGTTTACTCAATTTTAACCATATAGTTTTTACCAAGGTAACATATATCTTTTTTATTTATCTAGGTTATTAAATCTTTAATAATCAGATTAAAAAAATATTTATTATATAAATTTTAAATGAATAATATTGAAATGAAATTGAATTCATTAAATAAAAATCACATGGATATGTGAAAATATTATAAAATAAAGTTATCTAATGGGCGGAACCTATTATAAACTTAATTTTATTAATTGATTTTAACTATTTTCACTAATCATTATGGTAAAAAAATATTATATTAATATTAGATAATAAATTTTTTTATTAGAAATATATAATCCATTTCTAAAAATTAAATTCACATAACTTATAGAATTTAATTTAAAATTATTCCAACATATTCTATGAGAAAGAATGTTTTAAAAATAAAAAATTCTCAAAAGTGTATAACGTTTTTATATCCAATTTCAGTAAGAAATTAATTCCCAAAACCTAATTTGTATTAATATATGTATAATGGAACAAATTATATTTTAAATATAATTTAATATATAATTTTACTCATTAAAAATTATTCGAAACGACAATTTTCTATTAAAATTCATTATTTTTCATTATTCATCAAATAAATTAAACTTTTCCGAAAAAACCCAAAAAATAAACCTAGAATAATTTTGATATTATGAATTTAAAAATTATTTTTAGATTATAAAATTATTTTTTAAATGATAATATATTTATTTTTAAAATAAGTGCTCCCAAAAAATGTGGTAAAACTATTTTTTTTTAAACAATTCTATTTTAAGCATTAAATTAGATTTATTATTATCCCTAGTATAAAAAATATATAAGATGAATTTTAAATAGTTGATTTCATATATTATATATAATTTAATTTAAAATCATATGCCAAAAGGGAATCTTTTCAGCTATTTTTCTAGAACATGTTTATGTTCAAAAAAATATTTTTTTTCAAGAAATGAATCCTTTCATTTTGAAATGGTTTTTTTATAATTTATATTTAAATTGTCACTATGTAATTAATTATATTTAAAATTTCTAAAACCATATATTTTTATATTTTTTTTAATCCTATTGATACACACCATTCTAATAGCTAGGTGATAGCTATAATATTAAATTAGAATATTTTAATAGTATGACACATTTCCATTAACCCCGATGTTATGTGAACTAAAATCTAAAATAGGTGTTGTGTGTAGCACAAGAATAAATTGGTTCTACATATAAATTAATCTTATCTTGGTGTATGGTGAAAATAAATCTATCAATAAAATTTAAAATATGGGAAACAAATTTATTCCCAAAAAATCAGGGAGTTATAAAGAATGGTTTCATGATCCGCCTCATGTGTTTTTATGGATGCAATTTAGTGTAAGGTTATGGGAGTGTGGGAACATGATTATGGATTTTTAATAACCCATGTTAGGTGGGTGACTATGTTTATAACATTTTAATGGTATTGAACTTGGGATTTTGGATATGAATGACATATAGTTGTCACATGGTCTGCAGGGTACTCAAATAATATAGGGTTATACAAGATGCAACTCAAGGGGGAATGATTCATGTTTTGTGATATAGTTATACAAGAGCATTTAGTTGTTGGTTTTGGGTGAGAATTAAAAGTATATTAGGAAACAATCTTTGATAAAGTTATCTGTAGATTACTCGTCCATATGAGGATAGTGACCATTAGCATGAATTTTTTTGGAATATTCAAAGTGTGGGAGGGAAAGTGCACATTAAGGACACATGGTGACTAATTGGGTTTCAAATTGATGAATGGCACATAATCATGTACATTAAGAAATATTGAAGTTTTTTATTAATCTAATAAGTGGTTCACTACTAATGAACTCATGGAAATAAAGGATTAATGTTTATATATATAAGAGAGTTCCCAAAATGGTGAGAGGCCACATCAGATGTGGAATGAGGTACCGTGGTATGGTCAACAAAAGTTGAATAGTTGGAATGAATTATTAGGGAGAGATGATTTTCGGACTAGTTTAGGTCAATGATTTTGGAGTGGTGTAAGGGGAGCCCTATGGTGGGGATCATACCTTTTGTCATGACCCGCCTTGACTAATATGAGGGAAGGGACAATGGATTGCCAGACCCTTCCATCCTCATGTTGATGGAGAGATAATGTCCCCCAAAACCTGCCTTTAATATGTCCGAGAGTGACGACTAGCACCAAGGGTATATAATCACACAAAAAATGGAAGACATTACCAATTTTATTTAGTAGGATCATGATATAAGATAAGAAATCTCAAACAACACTAAAATTGGGGGCCGAGATAAACCCAAAACAAACCATTCCCATATGCATGTTCCAAAAGTAAGTGCTACAAAGTAAAAGAAAAATACAACGTAAAGTACCAAGGAAAATAAAAATAGAAACAACAACTACCAAAAAGATTGAACTAGTAGGGTCCGACATGGTCTGCGAATTCCTACTGGAAACGTGAAAGTTGTTTTATATACGTAGGGTGAGAATACAAGTATACACAGTAGGGAAAAAAGCTATCTTGCACAAGTGGGGAGACATACTAATTTCCCATGAAAAAGTATATAACCAAAGAACCTAACAAAGAAACTATCCCCCCAAACCTCAAAAAAGTAAACTCCCCAAAGAATACAAGTCAAATAAAGTAATAATAAAACACATCGATGTTTGGGTACCCCGTGACACTTTCCCACTGGTTATTGAAGATATCCTATGTGTCAGACCTCCCTCGCCATTCTCACCACAGTACCACCGCCACACACCACCCGCACACACCTGGTCTACCCAACCACATATCCCACCCACAGACACCTGGGCCACAACAACCAAACATAACCATGACTGCAGATAGCTGGGACAGAACAACTACCGCTACACCTGAAGACACTTGGGCCTCATCCCGAAGATACTTGGGAAACAACCTGCCCGCACAGACCTGTGCCAACTACCAAAAAGTACCTTTCCCAAAGAATCTTGGGCTATAATGGACCTCATGCCATCATAGCCTACCTGATGAGTATTGGAAAATTTAGGAAAGGTAGTAGAAACTGAGCTAATAACGTGCCATTCATAGGAGTGTTGGAAAAACACCCTCTCTCCCATTAAATGGGGGTGTTCAGAATGAAGTGATCGACATGGGTGGGGCATGAATAAGAAACATAAAAAATAAATTATACCTAGAGGTAACTAGAACTCATACCATCCTAGGTGTTCCAAAACCATCCCACATATAAACATCCTCATTATTATTCATTCATAAGAATCACCCCAACCACAAAAATGTCGCAAATCATTCCTAGAAAACAAATACCCATTTAACCCATTCTTGTTTTCATATTCGAGTGACTCTATTTAGATAAAGTATTCACTACCGAGCAACTAACAGGCATAACTAGAAGTCAAGGAAGGAAAAATAGCCTAATAGTAATTTAAGAATTCACACCCAGTTCACTTGTAAATTCACAAAAACAAAAGGATTTGTGAGATCCCTCAATGTACTAGAACCAAACCTAGCCCCAAAAAATGCACAATAATAGTGAATCCCATCCCATCCACATCACCTCCCATGCATCATCCGTAAACATCACCAGAACAGAGCAAGGGAGTTTTCATATTTGAACATGCCATTCATTTAGATTCATTTTTCCATTTGGTTAACTAGGGTGATCAAGTAAGGATTCTTATTCATTGGGCATCCATTTAATAAAAAAACAATGATTTTCAGTGGACATAATCCCATTCAATTCACAACATATATGAAGAGATAAAGAAGTACAATATCCTCATCAAACACCCCCTTCATTATTTTTAATCCATTTATTATCTTCGTTAAGGTTTTTTTTCAACTATCCCTATAGGTATCATTTTCATACACAGCCTTTCCTGGTACACAGTAAAGAGAGACAAACAACCCTATGTGGATGATCAACTATTGAGGTTTTTATCCTTGCACCAATAACTAGAGATGCGGTACTTGCTGGGGAAGAACTAAGAGAACTCAAATAATGAGAAGAAAAGGATTTGGCATAGGCGCACCACTAGCATCAGGAAAGGGGACTCCAAACACATGAATGAATGAAATAAACCATCCAAGAATAAGAATAAAGAATTATAGTGTGATAAAAATGAAAAGATCTACAAGTTACGGGATATGATAATCTTGAATGGGTTTAAAGACAGTATGTGGTTTCACCTCGTAGTTAGACGGTTACAAATGATGGAATTAATTAGTATTTAAATAATTATCATCGAAGGGGTGGTCAAAATAGTTGTGTTTTAATGAATTTAATTTAATGAGAGGAAAACGGGTCCGTTGAGGGTCTCTACACTCCTAAGGGATTTAAAAGGTTGTTTATGGAACTAAAAATGGCTTTGAAACACTTTGTAATGGTTAGAAGACATAAAAGTGGTGTTACGGGAAAAATGGGGAAGGAAACCCCGACACACCTCTATATACAATTTGTGAGACTCATAAGTGAAACCGATTGGTGGTGCTATTTGGGTGAAGCTGATCCTCTGAAGTTGATCCCATCAAGTTGATCGGTGAAGCTAATCCTATGAAGCTGATCTTCTAAAGCTGATCTGTGAAACTGATTTGGTGAAACTGATCTGCGAAACTGATTTGGTGAAACTAATATGTGAAATCGATTTGGTGAAACTGATCTGCGAAACCAATTTGGAGAAACCGATATGTGAAACCGATTTGGTGAAACCATTCAGTGAAACCAATTTGGTGAAACCGATCTTTGAAACCGATTTGGTGAAACCGATCAGTGAAACTGATTTGGTGAAACCAATCTGTGAAACCGATTAGGTGAAACCGATCTATGAAACTAATTTAGTGAAAATGATCTGTGAAAATGATTTGGTGAAAACAATTTGTGAAACCTATTTGGTGAAACCAATCTGTGAAACCAATTTTTTGAAACGATCTATGAAACTGATTTGGTGAAACCAATCCGTGAACCTGATTGGGTGAAACCGATCCCTAAAACCAATTTGGTGAAACTGATACGTGAAGCCGATTTGGTGAAACCGATCTGTGGACCCGATTTGGTGAAACCAATCTGTGAAAGAGATTGGGGGAAACTGATCTGTGAAACCAATTTGGGTGAAGCCCGATCTGTAAATATGATATGTAAAGCTGATCGGTGAAGCTGATCAGTGATGCTGATCTGTGTAGCTGATTAGGGAAGCTGATGTGTGAAGCGGATCTGTGAAATAGATGGGTGGAAGTGATAGATGAGTCCAGGACACCCCAACCCTTAGAATTTGGAAAGGTAATGGACCAAGAGGGTCTAGGCCATTACACTTTATCTATTAAAATATTATATTCCTAGAAATGTAAAAAAATGCAGTGATTATTGTTCACGATGATTTTTGGGTATGAGTGATATGGGCACACCTCTTATTATATTTAGTAAATGTAGAAGTAGTGGGTAATGGAGATCAATATTTTGGTTATGTAGGAAAGAATAAAATTACTCTAATAATGGAGAGGAACGTATCAGTCATACGTGAATAAATATTTTATTAAAAGGGTCATTGAATCTGTGAGACTGGTTGATGGATGATTTAGGTGACATTTGGGAATCAATGTGTGGAATGATCCAGTGATATCTGGTTCCAATGGTAATAAAATATTTGAAATTTGGATTGGATTTCAGATGGATATAGTGTATTGTAAATGAGATCGACGTTGATTTTTTGTGATATGAGGTTGAAATGGATTGTGGGTGAGTTGGTTCTAGATCCGGTTTTCCAGTACAGTCATATGGAATTTCATGGGGTTGAAAAATAACAAGTGACATGATTTAGGTGGTAAAACATAAATTTTTTTGGTGATTTAGTGGGTGAATCATGTAGTGGAATTTAGTGAGGGATTCTTTTTATAGAATCAGTGCATCGGGAAGAAAAGGATTTCAGTTTTATGGTCTGAGGTATCAATGGGACCGTGCATATGCTGGTTTTAAAAATTCTGAGACTAAGGAAAGAATTTCGTTTGAGTGTGCATTTGTATGTGAAACTACAAATTTTAAGGAAGGTAATTTAAGGAGGTCAAATTGAAGATTTTTTGTGGAGTTTGGATGTTGTGAGAGGGAACAGTATTAGGGATATCTATTGGGATAAAATTTAAGTGGTGTGGGGATCAGACCACTGCTTTAAAAGAAAACATATTTTTCCTAGGATTCATTTTTGGAGATATGTAACCGAATTACATTTATTATTCCAAATAATAATGAATCCTACTCACGATGTTTTTTTGAATTGAATTGGTTATGATATTTTGTAAACGATTACCATATAAGCTTTAGGACATGAATCATTTTATGGAGATTTTGTATCTAAATTTATATTTTTAAGTAATTATTATTAGTAATATTTTGAATTTTCTGTATCATTGGTATTTATGTTAATGAAAAGGTACTCATAATGGTTTAATTAGTGTTTTGGCTCTCTTAAATAGTTATTTTGGATGTTGGTTGAGGCCATGTGTTTATCAAGAGTGTTCAAAAGGAGGTTTGAGAAGGGAAGGGTGGGCATGATACTATAAATTTTCAAGAGTACCCAATCCATGGTGTGAACCTATGTCTATGTTGTATAAGTTTGGGAAATAGGAAATCGGATTCCCTAGATAGGTGGATAATTTAATGAAAGTTTCATATCTAGTATATTTGTAAAAAATTAAAAAGTGTGGTTGAAATTCCTTTATTTTTTGTAGAACAACCCACTTGGGAATGACTTGTGGAAGACACCTCCCACTTTATTCCACCCCTCTATTCTCCTTGGTTCACGGTGAGATTTTTTTATGATTCAGTGTTCATCCTCCCACTTTTGATCTTTATTATTATTTTTAGTTTATAACCATTGTTTTTTCAGCAATTTCGATTGGGTGTTGAGTTTGGATTCCACCAGAGCATGGTGTAATCAAACTATTTTGATGGGTCTTTTTCTTGGTTTATATTGATGATGTGTTGACATGTTATATACATATAGTGACATGGTTTTTTGATTAAGTTACATATTAATACAAGTTATATTAGTGTTTTGGAGTTTTGAATATATTTATCATCATAATTATCTTTTAAATAAGTTTTTTTAGGTTTCATATGTCTTGGGGGTTTCTTGATTTGACCACACCCCATTGCATGAGGTTCTATGAACGATTGGTACCCATAAAAATTTAAGATAGTATTAGTATATAAATTTGATTAAATTTTTCATTAAATTTTGTTATAATTAATTATTTGACACATTTTTCATAAGATAGGTTCCCTAGAGCTTGAATGAGGCTTGACGGGCTTGAGAATGGCTTGACAGAGCTCGATGAGGTGTTAAATTTGTACTTCAGGTAGGTGTACCCTATGATACAAAACCATAGGAATTACTAGTTATGATTGTTCATGAATTCATAATATCATGGGTTTTGGAATATAGTATAATGCATGAAGATTCATCATGTGAGATAACATCGTGGCTAGAGCATCGTGGGATGTGAATAAGTGATCTTTAACACCATGGGTAATTTGGGAAACATGAAGAATACATCATGAAGGGGTTATAATTTTTTAGAAATCAGTGAGATTCCACTGGGAGTTTCTCCATTGTGACAAGATATTTATGATGTCATGGTCGGGTTCCTAGGACTAGTGGGTCAGAATAAGTGACATAAGACAAGACAATGATGAGATAGTTGGTCGTATGTATCACAAGTGACAAGGAACCCCCTCATATAAGAGAAAATGGGTATTGGAATATGTTGAGGGCAAGAGGATTCCTCCAGAAGATAGAATATGTAATATATATGGGCTTTTTTGAGTGATTGGATTTGTGCGGTCACCTGAGAGATGGGTGAAAAAAACCAAGTGAAAGTTTCTAGAAATTTGCGATATGGAAGTGGGATTCCAATAGAGTTTTTAATTGGGTTTGGACCATAACTATTGAGGCTAGGGTTGAGTAGAATTTAATATCTTGGGGTAGAACTTAGGTATCATGACTAGGAGTGATGAGGGGACTTATTGTGGTTGGACAATACATGGAGGATTGGTCCAAAGGAGCCTTTCAGTGGTAATGTCACCGTAGAGTGATGGGATTGAGCTAGTATTAATGAAAAGATTAATAAAAGGTTAATAGTATCTATTAGTGACCCCAAAAAGATGGTTAATGCAGTTTTTGATGAGGGGATATGTCTTGAGTGACTAGTTCCCTAATACCATATAGTGATCTATATAATAGGATATGGGACATGTGTTCCCATCATGTATTTGTGGTGAACTATAAAGAGTTCAGTGAGATGGGTCAGTTTTCATGTTAGACCTTTCTTGAAGGAATCTTAGAATGAGAAATCTTATAGGAGTAGACTAATTTATGTTATCGGTTACCTTTACATAGAGGGCTGGTTTGATGTGACTAATGCAAACTCGCTGGAGTATGTAGTGAAGAGACGATGTGGAAATGTGACCTTCTTAGAGTTTTTGGGGAATGATTGATTTGCTGATGTAACCATCCCTTTCGATGAGAGTATAAGTCTGTGTGAGTGAATATAACAGGTTCATGAAAATATTGGGGTCAAATACTTCCCTGGAGGATGGGTCATAGTGTTACCTGATAATTGACCGATGGACCCTTCCTTGAGTGATAAGGTAGTTAGTAGAGATATAGATGTATGACCATGTCCTATTTTAGGTATTCAGTTGAGGTTTAATCACTAACATAATCCTATAGTTTTTAGAAATGAATCTGTTATGTTAGAATGAAGAAACATGACGAGTGGTTTACGACATGAAATGGAAGTAGGTATGATAATGTTTAGGGTGGCATGGTCAAACCCCAATGACCTGGCAGGCATGTGTATCCCATCGAGTGTCGTGGTGGCTTGGTTAGGGTATAATGAAATTTGGAGACTTTTTAACTCATTATTAGAAATTAATTTAGTTCCATATATTATAGGTGCTTGGTAAGACTTTTCTATGTTATATGATCATATACACTAATGGAATCTCGGTGCCCATGTAAACCATATGTTTTCCTTTTATTTCAGAGCATAGGATGTGCAAGGGATCAAGATACAGAAACTCGATTGTACTGATATTTTGTATGAGCCCTATGGACGGTATCAGGTCTAGTGTTTGTGTGTTATATTTTGGTTTATTTTATAACTGCGATTATCCTAATGGAAAATATATTTATTCTTTTTATGAAAACAATATTTTCATATTTCACTATTTTTTTTGTTTATTATATATATTATGATGTTTATGGATGAGTTTGATGCTTGATTAAATTTACCATATTTTTTCACATTTATTCAAAGGAATAGTATATATATTGTGTGGATTAATCACACATAAATAGTTTCGTGCCCTTTTATATGGGAAGGAATTATTGAGTACTTGTGGTGAATGTTAATTCCTGAACATCTAATTTCCCCAGGCTAAGACATCACACGAAACTTCACCATCCTTAGTTCCTACTATTAAAAATTATTATTTAATACCTCATTAAACATTTCATTAGAGATATATTCAAGTTATTTATACTATTCAAAAGGAATCCCACCACTTACAGTAGGGTATATTATTTACATAACTGTTAATAATACTATAGAGGTCTCAAGGGTAATAGTAGCATTAAAGATGTGATTGGTATTATCAATCCTTTACTTGGGTTCCATAGGTCCAAAATCTCTATGAATGATAGGCATATTATTCTTAGAAAATTATATATCCTGATTAACTACTCAAGATGGATCCCAAAAACCTTCTTGACCCATAGAATAAATGACCTTGATAACCAAGTCAATAAGATTTGGGTCCACCATAGAGTTTTCTTAATTATAATTCATTACTTCTCTCCATCTATAAATCTGTAAATATTTTTTTTGTTGAATGGTTTATAAAATTTAAACCATAAAAAATGAAAAAGATAATATTAATCTAAATAAAACATGGATCAAATAGAAAAGTCAACCCAAATAAATATAAATAATCAACAACAATAATAATAAAAAGGTGACCAAAACATGTGAAAACATCAATATTTTCCACATTTTATCACTATGGATATTTTTTTCATAGAAAAGCTTATTCCAAACATATTAGTAGTAGTGATAGGTGACTGGCCCAGGTTGTATAGGTTCTAAAACCATGTTCCTTTAGTTTCCCCCCCACTTGCGCCCCAAAAAAATGTTTCCAAAATTAATGACTTTTAGTATTCCAAAAAAACTAATAAAAAGATAAATAATATCAATCTGTATCACAATATAAGAGAAACAAGACCAAATGAAGACATAATTCAAAAAAACCATTATAACTAATGGTTTAACAAAAAGAAGTGTTGGACATGAACTTCCTCGAACACATTTCTAGAGTTTTTGTTGTCATACACTACTCCAAAAATATAGTCTCTATTAAAAGGAAGAGCTTAGCTGTGATTTTGTAAAAAAACTTGTCAATATTGACTATCACCTAAGGTAGTTCACCATACTTTTTTATGAGTTTTATCACTTTATAGTAACTGCTGTTAATCCCCAGGGCATCAAAAGTCACTAGGTGGGAATGTTTTGACCCATAGAATCTAATAAAGCACAAAAATAAATACACTAAGAAATTTAGAATGATGTATTTATACCATGGACATTCATGAAAATAAATACCATCCAATATTATTTGTTTAATTTTCAGAATAACCACTTTTAAAGGGTAGTGGGGGACCCGTATTTTTTTTGGCCGAAGCCTCATTTTTTATTAAAGCAATGAAACGACCTCTTAAACTAGGTAGAGGGAGACCCAATACATAACCTGAATTCCCAGTGGAAATTTAGCCTATTACATGGCCCGTATTCCCATACTTATGACCCAAAGCCCATTCTGTGAATAGTACCACTACAGTACCCTGCGCTGCTACAGTACTGCACAGTACCCGCCGCTGCTACAGTACTTTGCCGCCTCTACAGTGACCTGCCAATGCTATGGTGCCCGCCGCCACTACAGTGCCACTGCCACTACAGTATGCTACAGTACTGCTACAGTACCTGTGCCCCATGGGTTTTGAACCCCCATTTTTCATGTAGAAATAAGGGGTTCTTACCACTAATCCAAACCCCAACTACTCAAATATTATTCAATATCCAAATTGTTTATAACACAATAGAAATAATAAATGAACATTAAAATATACTTATTAACCAAAAAAATATGTTCTTAAACCTCACATAAATTCATGAATCAAAAATAAATTAAATTTTGGTGAGGATAATACATAAAATAAACCCACAATCAATATCAATAGATCCCCAATATTCTCCAACTGAGTAATGTTCATGCGACCCCTGGACTCCACCAATCCTATATCAATTAGAATGATGAATTTTTTATAAGAAACCCCCAAAATACATATATCCATTCCCTTCTCCTATATCATACATAATCATTTCGGCATAATCAGACATGCATATGATAGGTGTGACGAAAATCATAGTAGGATTTCACCATGAAAATATTTAATAAATTTATTAATAAAAACTATATGTTCTATTTTATTAATATTAAATCTCGAAAATCATTGTTTAATAAAACATGTAGTGGAAAATGATTTCAATATATTTTGGTTTTATAAAGATAATAAAAATTTAAATATAACCATAAATAATGAAAAAATAAACTAAAATGAAGATAAAAATTCCCTAATAATCTTCAATATCCCAAAATAAATAAGTTGATTATAATTAAATAATATATTTCTTAATTCAAAAACCCCAATAACATGATATATAACCTATAATATGATTAAATGATAATTAAAGGATATTCAATACTAGATTTTGAAATAACAGTTTCCTATTTGAACATGAAGATACAAATTATGGGTTCTCTAATTTTAAAATTATTCATGAACCAAATGAATAGAATCCCATAAAATGAATAATACCACTAATTTCCCACTATATCTCATTATTTTTAATACATGGTCAAATTTAAGGGTCCCCCTGAAAACATGTTTAACCAACATGTTTTAATAGAATTTTTAGAAATTAACAATTTTCCACCAATACATCATAACTTATAAGGTAATAAAAAATGAATAAAATAAATACATACTAGTGACATGATAGAATTGTGGATAATATTATCCCCACCATTTCATGATAAACCCCAAAAAGTCATCAAACTTTCTCTGAAGAAAAGTTTAGAAGTCAATAGTCTTTTATTATTGATTCCATTTCCCAGGTCCCACAACTATCGTTAATAAGGATCCAAAGTACTAAAAGAAAAGAAATATACTTTCCATACAACACAATATTATAATGATTATGAATTTTAAAAGGATAATAAAAAATTATTAATTTGTTCCAAATTAAAATATTTTTAATTAATAACTTGGGTGGGATCATAAAGATACATATTCAATAGGGATATATAAAATGTTTATGAATGTAAGTCAACGAAAGAGGTTATTTTATTATATATACCAATACCCTAATTTAATCAATGATCTTGAATATAATTTAATATATTTGTATGGGTTTAAATTTCTTCCAGAATCTCTAATACCCTAGTTGTGGATAAAATTTTGTAAACACCTGTTACCTATTACAAAATTATTATATCCATATACAATTGTCTGCATTGGATTTATGGATACATTAAGCTACTTTAATCATGTTTACATAAAAAATAAATTCAATATTCTATATCATAGTAATCAGTTTTAATAATAATGATTCACCCATTTAACCCAGTCTAAAGGACACATTCATGGGTGACCATATAGTGCTTTAAAAGGAGATACATTGATTGTGGAATGATAACTGTTTTTATATTATATTTATTCTTAAACTTGATGTCATAATTAGACCCTATTAAATTAACATCTAAAGAATGAATCATATAATTCATAAAATAAAAATATTTCTCTATCAAAATAATAATTTTTAGATGAAATTTTATTCTATACATCAACCGAGTGCCCGAAACCTCTTTTAGAATCTTCTTAAACCAAGAGGAAAATTAATTATTTATCCAGATACAATTATTGGAGGAACTCTATAAAGATTCATAATACATTAGAAATATAAAATTAATTTATTTAAAAGATATATGATCAACTCGATGAAATTTTTTATATGAGGAGTCTAAGATAGTACAATAACAATATCCACATAGTTCTTTTCCCACTACTATATAGGAATGGTAGGGGGTTTTAGACAAATGTACGACTTTGATACTCATTTATCATTTATTGATTATTGAGGTAGTGGGAAATGTAATGATAAATCTTTCATATGACACAATAAAAAAATACTACCATTTCATATCATAAGACATATTTTTATCCAATAGATTAATAAACCAACTAAAAAATTTTCAATCATTCATCAACTCTTTCCTTAAAGAATATTGACCCACCTATTCCTCCCAAAAATATTTTTTCCCTCAAAATATTGAGACCACTCAAAAATCGTATCCTTATAAGTTAAAATTCATCTAAAACACTGACATTTATGATTCAATACATAATATAATTGAATTCAATCAATAAAATAATAAATGATTTGTAAGTTTCATATATATTACCAATTATATTATACATCCATATCGAAATTCAATTATAAAAAAAGACTCACGAGTTTCAATTCATCAAGAGATTCTTTCATTATTTGTATTATAACCATTCTAGCATGGGAATTATAATGGAATATCATTTACCATAAGTATATTCAAAATCAAAATAAAAGTATGCAAGTATTCTACCCATCACCATTGAAGAAGGATTATATATTTATTGGAGAAGATGTACTTTTTATTTTACAACATATATAAAAATTGAATTTATCATAGAATAAAAATTATCACCAATACTTTTGATAATGCATCAAAAATACCTATAAAGTGTCTCGGTTGGGTAAATTATTCTTATATACATTTAACTTATTATGACCATATGCCACCATATGGACATTCTATATGAGAACACATCCTAATCCTATACTCTATGAATCTGAATAAATGATTTAACCTTAAACTATAATGGGAAAATTCTTTATAGATGATAAATTAAATAACTTATTTAGATTATAAAAAATCATATGTAATTCTTTACTCTTTTATAAATTTCACCCTTTTCATGTTAATATAGTAAATCAAGAAACCAATGTGAAAATCATGAATGATTTCCCCATTTTATCCTTCTATACATATGAAATATGTTACTTCAAACACATTATTGGTTATCTCCAATAACAAAATAACATTAACCTAATATGGGTTCACATGAATGATTTATCAAATAGCACATAACCATATAAGATAACATTATGTATCCAAAATATTTATTTACATAATTACCCAACTTGATATGGTCTCTCAAAGCTCTATATAAAACATTAATATTTTCTCCATGTTCTTACTTCAATGTGAAAGAAACCAAGATATCATCCGTATGTATAATAATAAAAGTTTTGAGGTATTTTTAAATCATAATGCTCATCAATTACATGAAAATTATATGAGAATTTATAGCTTTTAATGGAATCCAAATATATCCATAATGCCCATACTCTCTCAAAAATAGAGTCTTATGAATATTATATTCCCTATTCCACAATTGATGATATCTTGAACATAATATAACCATTGGAAACCATATATAATCTTGTAAATGATAATATAGTTCATGAATTTGTGGTAAAAAATACTTATTCATTATGGTCACATTTTTATGATTTTGAATATTTATTCAATAGAAAAAAATTACACCATCCTTCTATGTAAATAAATTAAAGGATCCCATGTTAAAAGTCTTTGATAAATGAAACCTTTTTTATCAAAATCCAACAGTTGAATATTAACTAATTCTGATTACTCAAAGGATATTTGATATGACTTTAGGGAAATTGGGATTTTCCTTGGAATTAGATCAATCACGATTATAACTTCCCTTTCCAGTAGAAATCTCAATAAATAATTTGGAAACACTTTTTAGTATCTTCCTAACCCTATAAGAAATTAATTATTAAAATTTTTATTTGTATCATCTAGAATTAAAATAAATAATAAGTAATAGTTTTAATATAACAGATATGTTTCACTTATCATTCTACTATATAGTCCCAGTAACCATTATATACATGGGTTATCTAACAAGGTGAGATGATCAATGCCTTTTTATGGTAAAAATTACTACTTCATTTTGTAATAATCATACAATCCACAAAAAAATAATTTCATTGAAATCCAAATGACAAATGATATAGTCCCACATAAATTCAAAATAAAATATCTATATATGATAGAAAAGATATTTGAACCTCTAATATTTTATATTTCCCAAAGGTATATTGATATTTTTAGAATAAATCATTAGCTAAACTTTTAAATTTTTTTATCAACCACTTTATCAAATATAAATGAATATAAAATATCGATATCTAATATATATGTAAGAATAGAAGACATAATATCTATAATAATTTGAATTAAAATATTTTTATCCTATAATTTTGTAGGTTTGTGATCTATTACATATATTTAGAATGGTCATGAGATCTTTCACTGAGGTACGAGATTCTCAACATTAAACCTTGTACTTTTAGAGGTTTATCCAATATCTTATTTATTTGAGATAATTTCTATCTATAAATAGATTAATAATATTATAATTGAGAAACATTAAAAGTATTATAACCATCTATTTTCACCTATATTTAATTATTCTTTGAAAAAATATATATTAGAGTCACAAGATTCCCCACAATTGAGAATTATTTAGGGTTTCTTGGAATCCAGACCACATGTGGCCCTATATCAACACTAATTGAATACTAATGATATGATTATCTATAAAGTAGAATAAATAGAGTTAATTTGTCATTTTTATATCCACACCCATCCGTCTTGATGTCATCATAGTTTAGTTTCTAAATGGTTTTTTACATTATGTATCTCCTACCATAATGGAAGTAATAGCCACGATTTTAATCACGGTGATGTTAATTTTTTCTTTAATAAATTATTTCTCATATTTGTTTATATGATTTTATGATTATGTAAAAAAAATTAAATCTAATATCACAACACAAGTCCAACTCAAATTTGGTAACATTCAATGATACATTTGAGATATTTCCCAGTGTAAACTACATCAACTAAGTGAAATTGGTCAAATACTCCATCATTGTGCATCCACCTTAATGTAAGTGTACAAGATACACTTCCTTATCAATTTTTAGGTACTTAATATTTACTGTATATATATTTGAATTTATTTATGGTATGATCCATATGATACTTCCCTTTCTCTATTAACACCCACTATTTTATTCCTAAACAATCTAGTATTAAAGGTGTAATAATTACTATAAATGAATCTTGGGTTTAACAAAAATAAAATATTTATTCAATATTATAGTCACATTTATAACCTTCCTAATTTCATTGATCACTGTATAAGGATAGTGAGTTTTCAATAGTAAACTTATTATTACAATCCATATTTTGAGAAGGTTATAGTTTAACATCCCTTCACAAAACATAGATGGTTTGGGTAATTATTTCCTCCGAGTTTGGATTAATGAGATGATTCACCAATGGAAAGTTATTCATGGACCCTTCATAAGGGTTCTATAGTTCATATATATTAGGAAATATAATATAAATTACAAAAATTAAACATAATTATGAAATAAATACAAATATTACAAAATAACATAAATAGAAAAATTATATTAAACATCATTATCACTTTAATAAAAAACAAAAAAAATATTTATTGAGTTAAAATTAAACATAGAAGTAATAAAAAACAATAAATATACGAATCAATGGAAAAAATCATTTTAGAAAAATAAATATTTATAAACTGACATTCTTGAGACTGAGTGTTATGTTGTGAAATATTTACATGATTCCACAAATAATTTATAAAATTTCACATGCAAGATAGGTAGACCATTCATCATGATATTGAAACATGTATTTACATTAATTGTCACACAATATCCTAATATTCATTAAAATGAATTATTAAATATGTATATATATCATAATAACTCTAATTAAAATACAATAATTATAAGAATATTTTATAAAATATTCTTTAAATCAAAATAAAATTTCTTAATGTACCACAAAACTCTAGGGTCATAACTAAGATTGTTTCCTATAAACTCCATCATAACATACCTCTTAAGTTTCAATGAGTCGATATCATATATACCATAAACCTATGAATAAAAAACTCAAACATGTCTTCAATAACCTTTTATTATCTACCTTCCTGACTATTCAATCAGAACATAAAAGTAGATAAAACAGAAGGATTAAATAACATTCTCATCCATCATAAGACAACTCAATAGTTTATGGTATCAAGTACTTGAATTTTGGGAACTATTTTAAACCACGAACACTATAAAAATATGACTTATATTTATTTTTTAATTTTTACATGTATTATTCATAGAAAATATATTTAAATAAAAATGAAAAATATACATTCAATTTGAAAAAATAGAAACATGTTATAAATCTCAAATATAAAAATCTATAAAATACATATAAAAAATAATTAATTTTTAAACATGAATACATTTTATAAT
Source organism: Viscum album (assembly GCA_963277665.1). Taxonomy (NCBI): domain Eukaryota; kingdom Viridiplantae; phylum Streptophyta; class Magnoliopsida; order Santalales; family Viscaceae; genus Viscum; species Viscum album. The sequence continues at coordinate 266,392,658 of OY728142.1, read as the reverse complement.
CCATATTAATATAAAAAATTATATAAATGTTGTTTTAAAGGTAAAAAATTTAAAAAAAAGAAGAGACACAATGGGAAAATTTGTAATACATATATAAACAAAATAGAATGGAAATAAGAAAATAATTAAAATTAATTACATATCCCCATTGAAATTGATCGTAACTTATATGTCACCCACCACCATAAATTTATTCTTATTCCTATTTTCCACCATCAAAATAGAGGTACATATTCTATTTACCTATATAATGTGTATATAAATATACATTCCAAAAATTTCTATATACATGTAGTTAGTAAGAACTGATCATGATACCTCTCATGATTCTATGCATTTCTTTTTATAATTTGATGCAAGCATGAATATTTTAAAATAATTCATGTAATTAATATAATTTTGTAAAAGAAGAGTTCAAAAAACAGTGAGTGAGTTGTAAATTAAATATAAATGGGTTTTTCATATAAAATAATTTATTTAATGTTTTTTAAAACCAACTATTATACTATACACATCCCATATAAAATAAAACAAAATGGAGAAGGATATTAGGTTATATATTATAATCCATGAACCTATATTTAAAAAATGGATCCCTTATTCTAGTAGTGAAAAAAACTGGAAACCTAACATGGATGATGAATCCTTGATTAGGTGCTCCCACTAGTCATAGTAAAATCATATGTAGGGGTTCCCAGTAGTTAAGAAAAATCATATGTAATAGTGAAAGGAACAGTAAAATTAAAATCAACTCGCACAATTATTAGTATTTTTCAAATAAACACAAATAATTTCCCAAAGTATTAGAAAAATAATTTGATATGTTATGTGAAATTTTAATAAATCAATCATGTAAATCATTCCCACAGATTTTATATATCATTATAATAGACACATTCATGTTAATATCCAATCATTTTAGACCATAAATATATTAAAATAATGTATAAAATAATATGAGAACACTAATATGGAATTGAAAAATCAAAAACCCCTTGAAATAAAGAATCCCAAAAACATAGTTCCATTTTATTTAAAAATTATCATAAAATACCATGGTTATTTCAAGAATATAGGCATTTGATACAAAACTGTGATTCCCTACACCCACACTCTTTGATATGGTGTCATAAACACATAAATTAAATATTAGATTCAATACCAACCATATATTATGGAACATAATAATCCCATAGATACATGACATAAATTAGATAATTTCTTACAATTATCACCATTACATTTTTGATTTAGTTATAGAATTTAGGATAAACTAATAGCTAATAAATTCTAGGTATTTCTCCAATAATTTCCTCATTTCCCACAATATGAGAAACTAATAAATTCATGATTATACTTAAAAATATCCCACAAATTAATCACCTTATTATATCCTCTAAACATGTCACACACAATAATTTACATTAGAACATGGGTAATAAAAACAAAATAATGTGGTGATGTCAAATTCTTATTAAGAGAAATTCACAACAGAATATTTCAAAAACATTATAATAACATTCATAATATTGTTTGAATAAATAAAATAAATAATTACATAATAAACTGACACTAAGATCATTATATAACTATAAAAATAAATGAAAACATTGATGATAATAATTATTGATATCGTAATGATGGAATGTATAATGATGGATACCAGAACATGTTTTTAAGGACTTTTTCCATGAAACTATACTTATATGGTGAGAGATATACACCAATATCCAATATGATTTGTATCATGAGACATTTTGGTGTATTGAGGGGCTATAAAATTCAGGTCCTGAATTATCAATTGTTTATATCCAACTCATTCACCGTAAGAGTTAACAACCCATTTAATTACATTACGTAATGAACCTATGGTGGAATAAAAACATGGTATCCATATAATAAAGAATAAATAATTTAAATACATAATTATTCTATGTTAGTAGTAAATAATAAAAAATAATTTCAATACTTATCCCCACATAAATAAAATGGAAAAGATTATCTTAACCCATCTAATGGAAGATGGTGGATAGTTATGTAACTCTTAGTCTACTTTCCCATAATCGTCCAAATTGGAATAACAGCCAACAGAGCACCAATTATTTTCCACATGTCAATAAATTGGATAAAATTATCATAACCCCTGTGAATAAATATTGTGGATAATTGTAATAAAACAAAACCCTAGTGAAATAAAGGAAACCTAGATGGGGTTTAACACAAATTAAATAAACGTATACAAATATAATACTTCCATAATTATAAAAAAAGAAGGGATAAAGAATATAATTTTATGATACCATATGTTCAATCCATCAAACAGTAGTATATATATATTAGAGAATAAATTAGGAAACATGAGCCTCATTACAATAAATACATCAAATTTTTTTAATGGAAATGGAAGTGAAAACATAAATTATCTTTTAGGAAACATTGTTTACATTGATATAAAATTATAAATTAAAATTTAATTTCAAAGATAAATTTGGAAATAGTGACAAGAAATATTTTTGAAAACATTAATTTTAAAAATATTCTACAATAATGGATCTTGAAAAACGCATATTTCTTATTGTGGAGAAATGTGGAGAGGAAGTAAAAACATATAAATGTTAAAGGGAAAACAATTTTTATTATTTCTAAAATATCTATTTCCAAACTAACAATGTAATAAGAGTAAAACACGAATTTTCCAAAAAAAAATAATTTTATAAAATTGTATTATAAAACACTATATGATAAATTAATAGTATTGGACAACCAAATCATAGAAAATAAAATTTTAAGATGAAATAATATAAACCAAGGAGAATAGAGCTATCAATATCCCATATCATAAGTAGAATCCATGAAACAAGAAATCTATAGAAATGGGTTTATGTGGTAAAATTTTAGTATTTGAATGGATAAAACAGAATATAATAAAATTGAATAATATTCCCACATAATTTGAGATATGTGCATGAGAATGATAAAAATTAATTTTATTTAAAAAACATATTATAACTGGGGTAAAAATTGAGTATAATGAAATTTTAAAAAATAAAATGAGTTAGTTTAGTTTATAATGTGAATTACAAGAAATAAATTATACAACTTTATTGGGATAAATAATAAATAGAAAATCATAAAAAATAAATATGGAAAAAGACATGTATCAATGGATCATAAATGAGATGAAGAAAGCCCTTACTGTTTGAGTAACATTTTATTCAAACCCCTTGAAAGATATGATTTGATACTGAACATAAAATTACATGATAAAAATAAAATTTTGTATATGATATTTCAAATAGGCAGTATATAAACCACATTAATTAAAATAGGTTCATAATACCAAATATGTCTCAAAGAGTGGAATTTGAGATTAAATCCCTTATGAGGAACAAGTCTCATACTAAACATTAACAACATATCATGAATAAAAAACTTATATTCATAAAATACATATCCTGGAACCTTATTCACAACTATATCAATTTATTCCCCTCATTTATAGTAATTATATAAATTTATATTAGTATTTTTTTTACATATTTTCAACTTTGTGTGTATGTAATATTTATCGATTTGAACTAGTTCCATAAAATAGTTGTTGATACCATTTTTAAAAAAAAATTAAATCATTAATAGTTCATATAAAATTCCTGAATATATCTTTAATTATTCTTTATAAATCCATAATTTGATTTCATGGATGTTTTTGTTACTATCCTTGAGGATGAAATTGGGGATGAGTCTGTTTCAGTGAATCTTAATGAAAAAGGGTGTTTTTATAATTAATGAGATATATGTTGATATAATATTAATAATAATAAGGAAAGTAATTTAAATATTTATTATATATTACAAAACTAAAAAATTTCTCACATTTTTGTATGATATATAAGGATTTTTTTGTTCGTGTTGGTGGTTAAAATGACCCAAACAAGAACCTTTCGTGATTGATAGATTTTTATGGGGTAGTTTGGTTTAAATATAACTATACATGAGGAAAGGTTATTATTTAGTGTTTACTAGTGTATTAAATTGAAAAATTAATTATATAAAAGTATAATACATGCCACACGAAGTCATTATTTTGAAATAATGGTTTATTTTTTTCTTTGTTTTCTTATTTTAAACAATTGAATTAACAATAATAATTTGTGGATAATGTCATTAATATGTTATTAAATTTTTAATAAAATGAAAATAATAATATCATAAAAACTAGATATACCCTCAATCCCATTATGATGACCATAAATTCAAAGAAAGGATAAAAATAAAACAAAAACATATCATTCTATAGAGGTGGTACTATACAGATATGCGTGGTTGGAGATTTAATTTACCTAGAATGAGAGAAATTTATAACATGGTTTAGTTTTTTAGAATCATTAAAATTATATAGATATTATTATTTTGTATAAAATTTCAATCTTATACAAACTATGTAATGGTGTGAATTAAAACGAAATACATTGCTTCATGGAGACGCTAGTCCCCATAATGAACAATTTACATATTTATTTTTATTAATAATTATTCCCATAAATATTATATAATTAATTATATATTTAATAAAAATTTAATTAAAAATTATTTAAAAATTATAACTTTAAATTAAAAATAGAAAACAATGGCGTTAAGAAAAAGCAATTACTCACATTGAGAACTTTGTTACTTTATTAAAGGATCCCTTGTAAATGGATGACATAACCTAATATTTTGTGAGAAGAAGTTGAAGAATGTGAAATATTATTTTGGGGTAAGGAAAAATTTCATTTTTTAGGAGGAAAAATATTTTTTTATGATTTCCTTGAAGGGGTGGTGAGAGACCTCTTTTATAGGTGTATAAAATATCAATTTTTTTGTAAACATTTTAACTTAACATAAAGGGAGCATAGATTAATATTAAAATGTAGCTCCGCAACTAAGAATTAAGGGATTTGGAATGAGATAACATCAATAAAATCATAATAAAATTAATTATATTATTTCTTTTATAATTTATGAAGATCTTCTCTACATGATTAATTATATTTAACATTTACCTTTTATAATGGTAAGTAGTTTTTGTAGAAGATATCTTAAGATTTATGAATCAAAAAAAATGTATTTTATAAGATAATTTGGAACCAATAATTATTAATTATAAACCAATTTAAATTTTTTATATTTTTATAGTGATAAAAATAAATTTTTAAAAAAAAATTTATAGTGTATTATTAATAATTTCACAAAAAATATCACTTATTATCTTAAATATCAAATATGGGTTTTTATATTTTTACAATAATTTAAAAATGATAATGTCACTTATAAATTATATATTTTATCGTATAAAAGTTTTTCAGGAATCTAAAATTCATACTAGTATCCTTACAATTTCATAAAATCAGGTTGTTGGTAAAAATAATAATTTACACTATTCACATAGAAAACATTATTTTTAGAAAAATACAAAAAAATAATCTTAAAATATATTACTATTAAGAATCGAAAAACTATATTAATTTTTCAAAATTAAAATTAAAAAATTTTCCAATTTAATGTTCAAATAAAATAATGAGATATAATGAAAAAATATTTTTTTTATAATAGATTTCTGTTTGAATACTAGCGAATCTCATTCATATTTCCTATAAATTAGTAATAGAATTAGTATTAACCAATTATTGATATTATGTATATTTTATCATTTATAATCATATGTTGATTTAATTATAAATTCATTTTTCATAAAAGTAAATACTTATAAAAATACATTTTAAGCATAAAATTATCATACTAATCCTTTTAGCTATTCTATTATTAATTTTCATTGTAAAATTACTTAATAAAGTGGTTAATCATATTACTTCCCAAAAATTAAATATCCTTGATTCAATTTCTTAATATATTCCACAGTTTTATTTTTATATGGCATTGTGTGCGGAGAAAGCTATCATATATATTGACCTATTTAAAGTTAATCCTATATAAAAATTTCACTATGTTACACATATTTTATGATATAAATAATCATATTTTAGGATTAATAAAATGTTTTATGATTCTTATAATGGTAGTGACTAATATTGATTTAAATTTTTAAAATATTTCAGTAATGGATATCATAAATTTCAAAGCTTCAACAAATGAAAATATAGGATAATTTTATCGATCAAAGGTTATAAGATTAGTAACCAATGTAACATATTAATATATATATATATATAACATATGACTAGTACCTGTGATATGGGAGAATAACCAAAGAATATATAAAATAGGAATTACTGTCGAGATGGGTCGGTGAACCCATTACAAGACATCAATAAAATACTCTCCCTAACTTGAAGCTCATTTTCTTATATTTCAATAACTCCTGTGAGATACTAGAATATCATGGAATTGAGGAGAGTCCCACCCAAATGTTGGGTAATTATGATAAATCCATGGTTAAACTTTTGAAATAAGTATCTATTCGGAGTTCATAGGGATAATTATTATGCATATATCAATGGAAAAAACAACAGAAATCTTTAATCTAAGGTAAATGTTTTTAATTCTTGGAATATATATTTTAGTTTTAATAGATTGTGTTTGTTGTATTTATCTATTTTAATGAATTTTTCTAAATCGACTGCATGTTGATCGAACCTTATAAACCTAACATTTTTATTAAATCATGTACATGTTATCTTTTTTAAGAAATATTTTATTTTCAATAAGTAAAATTTTTATTCTATTTAGTATGATATTTCATAATGTTAAAAATTATATGATATTTTTCCTTATTTGAAAAAATGATACATGATATCATAATCCATAGTGTAGTCAAATAATATAATATAGGATATTGTAGGAAGTGACATTATATAAATGCACCATGTTTCCATATTTTGTAGCATATAAAATTGGATATTGTGTGGGATGATTACACTGAATGCATTTTGGAAACATAACCTCGAATCATCAAGTCAATATCAACTATATCATTACATATTGTACGCATGATGAAAATTTATCTCTATTATTGGATTGTGTATAATAAAATCTACTAAGCAATATGAAATTATTTAAATTACAATATAACATATTTTATAAAAAATGATATCAGATTTTTTTCTGAAATTTCAATTATTAATTTATTATATATTTTATAATTTTTTTATTAATTACAAAAATTGGTATTTAAGAATATTTATTTAAATTATACAACTTTAATTAATTAATTAACATTAAAATGATTATAATTAATTATTTAAATATGTTTGAATAATTGTATAAAAAATTATCCATAATATTAAATGTCAATATTAAACACCATTTTAAATTATATGTAGTGACATGTAATTTGGATATAAAATGTTTACATATCAATTCAAATGGAAACTTATAATATAATTATTAATGGAAAAAGGTATTAAATCTAAAAGAGTATATATTTAATTTTAAAAATTTATAATAATAATGAAATTAAATATTTAAATGAAAGTCATTATATAAATTTATTAAAACATATCTAAATAGGTTTTGAAAATTGATATGATCATGTTTTAAATAATATTAAATGTTTGATATTTTTAATTTTTTAATAATATATTAATAGTACATATATACAATTTTAATAGCTCAAATATCATATATTTATGTAAAATAACTTATTAAAGGATAATATGAAGGAATTTAAGTGGGATGTAATTATTAAATTCTTTTTTACCTAATTAGAGACTTTCTATAAAGTATAGCTAAATAATACATAATTTATTATTTCTATATTTATGAATTATATTAAATTGTAGCTCAGAATTTTAAAAATATGTAATGTTCATTTAATTATTTATTTTTTCTATTTTATTTATGAATTTAATTATTTTATTATCAGCTAATGATTAATTTAATTTATTACAAAGCTTCAAAAAAATTTTATACATGTATATATAATGTAAAGTAAAAGATATGACAATTAATTTATCTTTCATATACATTGACCTTGGCTTGTATTAGTTTAAAAGATTAAATTTAAGGGTTGATTTTAGTTTGTACATATTTTATCTAAGAGTTATGATGAAATTGGAGCTTCTCTTGAGAAATGAATCCTTTGGTAAAGGGAATTTGTGTAAGACTGATCACCGTCCTAGAGCCTTGTCTAGAAGAGTTATGGTTGTCTATATATCACTCTGAGCTTATTCTATTATAGAAAATTGATTACATATGATTCAAATTAATTAAATTATTGATTTTAATATACCTTATACTAGATATTCATTTTTATAGGTTTGAATATAAGTATCTTTATATTTAGGATAAAAACAGAGGCTATGAGTTATTTAAATAGTTATATTTCAATATGGTATGAACATATTGGTACAATGGAAGGAACATGATTCCAAAATAAATCATTTAACGAATTCATATACGTAAATGGAATACTATGAGATAATATGACGTGATTTAATTACCAATTTAAAATAGATAGTGTTTTATTCTTTCTGAAGTAAACACTTATCGAGACATTGAGCATTAAACTGGTAGTTTCATCCAAACCAAAGTACCCATGGATTTTATTGAATAAATAATAAAACTAATGACTATATATAATAAGATTAGGTGTTAATTTTTGGCATACTATTAGGGTTACACATAGGTAGAAAACCATTATGAATGATACCACGGGAAATATATTAAGATTATCTCTACTATAGATTGGGTAAAGGGTTTTCTTTTGATCCATAAATGATTTATTATGACATTACTTTCATGGCGGCCTTCTTAAATGAATATTTATTAAGAGGAACACCAAAATAAACACCTTTCTTAGTGAAATATGGATCATGGATAAGTAATAGATATAATTTAATATAAAAGGAATTATAAATTTAGTAGGAGAAAATTAAATAAATTTATATCTTAAATGATTGAAAAATAAAATATTACTATAATAAAATCTCTAGTTTTACATATATAAACATCATCAACACCTTCGAGACAATCTTTTAGGCCTATCGTAGAGAAGGAGTACCACAATGGAAATAAATTCTTAGAAGGATATCAAAACATAAGAATAGTTATAATTAATGATTAAATATTCAATATTTTTTTAAAACTCCTTAAATAGGAATATACTAAAAAATATAGTCAATAAACAAACATTGATTCTTATGAATAGTATCTAAAGGTTTCATGATAAGACTCTACTCACATGATTTTCTCTATAGAACCCATGTTGGAAAATTAAAATGAAATAATAAAGTCATAAAAAATGACATATAACCTATGAAGTGACAAATACTTTCCATGCCTAAATATTACATCTTAATATATTAATATTAATTACATAACATTATGATCTCCACTATAATCACATATGTTTGGTTTCTTTAAAAAAATCGATATACAAAAAACTAGTTCTATATTTTCTCTCACTCAGTTCTTCACAACTAATAACATTATTATACATATAATACTTAAAATAAATACTCATATCTCAGGGAAGGGAACCATAAGAATGGTTGAGCTCGTATACTTAGAAAGGGTAAAAAAGGGAGATATCCATCATCCCACAAGCATAAAAAGAACATTACTGTATGGTAACAATGGATTAACATTTAAAAAAAATATCCTTCATATATTTTAACATAATATTGATTCATGGATAAAATAATGGTAATTTATAATACATTAATCATAAAATAAAAAAATAACATTATCTATGAGAGGATATAATTTGATTATGACATATGTTTTTGGTATTAATCTAAGCATGGAAAATAATTTCCTTAGTCATGGATCTATTCTAAGACTATCATAGTTGAGTGGGTTCACTTTCCCTTCCACTGTATAATTATTCAGGGGTCACCCACATGAGTATAAATGTTTACATAGCCCCTTACTGAATGTTGTTTACTCCCCATTACAATCCTTATTATCTCATTATAATTGCATATTTTCCTAATTCATTAGAGGGGAATAAAATTCTATGACCACAAACCATTTAATGGAAATCATACATATGTGGTCCAAAATATCATAAAACATTAATTATAAAATAAACCTTAAAATATATATTGGTTTCATAAAAATTTCATCATTTTATCGTAAGACAAACCTTGTGAATGTAACGAGTTTCTCAAATATTTCATTATTACCTTATTAAACAGTGTAAACAAACCTCATTGATAGAATCACCAAAAAATAATAATTATTATAATAATTACAAATAATGAATGTGGATTTAATCATTGAATCATATCCCCAATAAATTATAAGTAACATCAAAGGATGTTATCATTGATAAAAATTTACTTTAGAATATTAATTGTAATATTTCTTTGGGAAATACACTTTTCTATTTTGGAATAATTATTACAAATATAAAAATTTAAAAAATAATATAGAAAATATTATTATTTATTACAATCATTGAAGACTATACATGGATATTCAAGGAATTGATTGATCTTCCATGTTAAAACAAAGATCCATGTCAAAATGTGAACAAAAAGTAAAAAGTACATTTTAGGGAAATTGAAAAGTATATTTATTCTTTTGAAAATAACGTTTTAAAAACATTTCATCAATTATATAAGAATATTGATAACAATATTGGATGAAATTTAATTATATAATGATATGGAAGAAAAAGGATTTTCAACAGAAGCTAAAAATAAAAGCAGATATCCCTAAAAAAATTGTTTCAGTCAGTTGGGTTTACAAAGGGAGGAAAATGAAATAAAAAAATCTAATATATTTAATTAAATATAATTAATGAAAAAACATGTAATTATTATTATATTGGTTAATGAATTTCATCATCAAAAACTTAGTCATAATAAATCCTGATAAACACTGGGATAGTAACAAATATCTATCACATCAAATTCCCTTTGATTTAAAGTCCCTCTAAACTATTGTATAATAAAATTAAATTTATTATAATTATATATGTTTATAATTCACATTCTTATCATAAAATATATTATCCAAATAATAAATTTCAACACCTATTTATTAATTATCCCTAATTAAAATCATAGTTTTTAGGTGATAATTGGTTTATCTTTCATGAGAATTTTGGTTCAGTTTTTTGGTCCCTGAACTTTTATCAAGGTTAAATATTCCATATAATGATATTAATGATTTTAATATCATATATACTAATCATATTAATATTCATATTCATCTATAAAATCTAGATTTATAAAAATGAATTTCACACTTCATGTGGACCGTATATCGTATGTTGGCATGAATAAGGTTTTCACATTTCCATGGATGTAATTAAAGATTGATAAATATTGATTCCTAAATAAGGAAAAATTATTATATCATATATATCTTATATATATTGAAAAAAATTTAATTTTATTACTATCTATGTAATTTGTAATTGAAAAATGAATCACATTGCTAGATAGATGGGGGAATCCACATGGACATAGAAGCGGTGTTATCATTTTCCAATGAATTGGAAGGTATGAAGGTAGATATGATTTTAAAATATCATAATTATAATTAGTTAATAAATAATATATGTAATCTTTAAACCCATTATAATAATCTTCCATGAAATATGGTGACGTAAAATGATTAGTATCTCTACATCGAGGTGACAATCCACTCGTACTCCCAAGTGATACATTCACCTATCTTTTGATTGATAAGATGGTGGAAAATTGTTGTTTCAGGATCATAATAATTCTTCATTATCTTAATATAAATTTTTTTTAATACCATATATTTTTAGGTGGTATAAGAAGAATAAAATTTAAAGAGGCCATGTAATATGATTACATATTCTTCAGTTCACCACCGTTATGTCCTTTGTTGAGGAACCTCTGAACGATATTTTAGGAATAAAAAACCTTAAATTCATGTATAAGTAATTTTTTAATATAATTGTTTAGGGTAAGGTCAAATTATAGGGCCTGAATTTTGGTTAACAAAACAGATAAGTAGTTTCTTTATATAAGGGATGGAAATGACTTAATTGGAATTACATAAAAAATTTAAATATAATTAATGAATTAATCAAGTTAAATGATTAAAAATAGTCATGAATCTAAATAAAAGTAGGATATGGATGATAATTAATAATTTGTTGAAATTTATAAAGGCTTTTATGGCATTTTATACCTTATCAATTGGTTTTACGCTTTCATTAACTGATTTTAACGATAATAGGTGTAATACATGATCAATATTATTTTGTTTTAATTTTATTTATAAGCTAATAATTGGGTAATAAATTATCAATGAATGATATTTTAGAAAACTTAACATCATATTTCGATATGTTTTTTAAAATTTCAAAATAATTAATCAAATAATATCATTCATAAAATATCATTAATGTCATTTTGGAAACTATTCACATAATGTTACTTTATAGAAATAAGGACAGTAAAGTTTGATGAATAGAAAAATTACAACATAATTAATATATTTTATGAATAAGTAAAATTCTTATGGAATATAACACACTCATACAATACTACTTTTAGACTCATTTAAATTAGTTAAATGATATTTTTAATGCTTGCAAAGGCACTATTTTTTCATCGAGTAATAAATTTTGACAGTTATTTCATAAATAAATATAATGAATAAGTTATAATGAAAAAAAATTATATTAAAAAAAATATATCCAAAACTATTCTCATTTTTTCCTTAGGTATAAATTTAACAGATATATAATCTACGAGAGTGACATTTTGGAATTTTTTTGTTGAAAAGAAAAAAAATAACATTATCAATTGAAAAATGGACTCCAAATTTAATATAGATTACAAATGGATGTAAGTGGATGTATTTATCATATATAATGAAATTAACTAAAGTTTTATATTGATTTTTTGACAATATCACATGGTTCTAACACTATTTTACCCATTTTACCATTATATTGTTGAAAAGTATTGACCACACTTACTATTCATAGTGACCTAAAAAAATAATTGTCGACCAAATTTTATCCTGCTGATTCAAAATTTGGAATCAAATTTTGAAGATTTAATTTCATTTAGTGGAAAAAATTAATTATAAAATACATGTGTAAAACGCAACAAAGATGATTTTTTTTAAAAAATTCATTTGTAATCCTAAAACTAGATTTACTCTTCTTCAATGCCATTTAAAAAAATTATATGTATATAAAAATATTTTCATTAATATATAATATATAAATTTCAATAAAATCATTCACCAATAGTGATTAACTTAATTTATAAACATAAAATTATATTTCATAAAGAAGAATAGACTTTCAGAAAAACATCTCTTTTACTTCAAATTGATTTTTATTTACAATTATCATCAATATAAAGCCAATAAATTCATTTCAGATATCATTCAAGAATAAATTTATCATAATTTAGTTATTTATATTCATATCTATCATTATAACACCTAGGTGATAACTGTAACATTAAATAAAATTTTTTCAATAGTATATCTTGATAGATTTAAAATATGTTTTTCATGTAAAAAATATAGAAATTATTTAAAAATTATTTTTACCCCAAAATATATTAAAATATTGAGGTAATATAACCTAAAATGACTCTATAAAAAAATGAACAAAATTTTGGAGGTGTCCAAATCAATAAATCATTAAATTTTGACATAAGTCACATTAGTCTCGAGTTATGTACTCAATATGATTTGGTATTTCAATGAATTGGTTTGACTTTTGTCAAATTTGAGTCCTGATATGGATATAGATTTCATTATTATATGTTTTTAAAAAAATTACCCATAGTTTATTTTGATTAAAATTATTTTTGAGTTCAATACAATATTAAAAATTCTCCTAAATAATTTAAATAATTTTTTTAGAATATGGGAGGTCAAGTATTAGGTGCTATGATAATGGTGAAAAAAGGATTTTTTTGCCATAATTAATATAAGAGTTGTCATGGAGAGTCCACAACACCATTTCAACCAAAATGATTTCTGAATGCAAGCACAATTCTTTTTCAACAATTTGAAAAATCATTTAACTGGTTTTTTAAAGTCTTATGGTAATACTATTTGGGTGAGTTATAGTTCCACATTAATTTTATTTTTTTGTGTAAGAGATATTAACGATGTGTAAAATGATTACATTCTAAATAAATTAGTATCCTAATGTCTTTAATAAAATGTTATGTAAATAGTTTCAAAATAGAAATTAATGATATTTTATAAAAAATATTTAATTATAAATTATTTTAAAATTATAAAAATATTAATATAGGAAAACTATGATGTTAAATGGTCTATAATATGATTCCTTGTCCATTTATTACCATATATATACCTTATAAGTATAATTATAACATTTCAAATTTGAAAAATATTTCATAACATTTATGGTTAAAATTAGTTAATGAATGGGTGAAACAAGATGGTAGGCGTAAAATGACACCAAAACCTATCAAAATTTCATTAAATTATTAAATTTTTACCATATCCATTTTTCCAAATCATGATATTTTTATGGTTTAACAATTTTGTTTTGATGATACATGTTCAACATTTTAATCATGATGTCATTATTTTCCCCAATCATCCATAAATTCTTATAAAAACTTCTTAAAATGAGTGATGATAATAAAAAGCTAAGTAGGAGACAAATAAAATAAATAAAGAAGCTATACATCAATGGGTACTTTTAAAATCTTTATTTTTTGAAAATAAACATTTGGCTCAAAATGAAAATTTTTCTTACCCAACAAATGAAATTTACTTCTCTTATACCTTCAATAAATATTTAATAAGAAATATTAAATGAAAAAATAATACCCATGACAGATTATTTGAAATCATGAAAAAATAGATATATATATTTTTTAAAAAGTTATATATTTACCCATTAAGAAGCAGCGTGTAGTTTCCTTAAAAACAAATTTACTTATCTTTTTTTAAACCGAAATATTTTGATAAAAAATACTATAGAAACAATAAATTACTAATATGGATATGTCATGGATTAATTCCAATATTACAATTACCCTGAGTGTAATAAAAATAATAACCTTCATGTTAACAAGTGGAACAACAATCACATTTTCAAATGAAATAAAATTGAAGGTAAATTGTAATAATATATTAGGAGAAACCCAATCGGTTAACACCATCCCTTTACATAGTTAATTATAGATCAATAATGGTCGCACCAATCCATATTTTATAACGGAACGACACACTATCATAAAAAAAATTCATATATTCAAAACATAATACATGAAATCTAGCATTGTAAAAAACATTTCACCCACAAGAAACCATTTTTTGATATTGATATATCTATTTTCATTAAATCCCAAATTTCAAAACTAAAATTACAAAAATTAAGGGAATGAGGGTTTTACATTGAATTAAACATGTAATATTATAATATAATCCAACAATAAAATGATTACTATGTGGGTGAAAAAATTTGTCGACCCCATATTTGATAAAATATAACATTCATTTTTCATTTTTTATATAAAATATAATCATTCAGAATAAACACTTACAAATAATCCTTTTGAAATAAATTAAAATATAGTTAAAATTTTCAAGAAATATAAATTATATTTATTTTATGTTCATAACAATACATCCATTAGTTTTTTTACGAATATATAAATAAAATCGAATGATTTATAAAATAAATATATAAAAAATATAAAATAAGTTTTTATGTAATGTATCCCTTACCTTCATTATGACATGTATGGTAAATTTTTTATCCACATAAATTAAAAACATATGTTAATAATTTAATTTACTTATAACCTTTTTAATTTTTGTGTATCCTTTCCCAATGTTATAATATTTTTCGAAATCAATATCGTTTATTTCAGATGTTTTGATGATATTTAACTCATATGTCTTGAAATGTTTTCTATAGGTTGAATATGGTCAATAAATTCATCATTACACAATATATATAATAATAATAATGAAATAATTATTATAATTATAAAAAAAATAGAATTCTAAAATCAAATAGGAAATATATTTATGAAAAATTAACAACGTTATAATCATTGAGATGGTAGGTCATACGTTGTCATGATTAACATTCCCATTTTTCATTGATCATGATGGAAATAATTTTAGTGTTATTATATCATTAAAAAATTATATTTATATCATAAATATTATTTTTTCTCCAAAAAAAACTTATATATATCAACTATAGGATGTGGTTATGAAAAATGAATCACATCCCAACATGGTGGTGGTAGTGCACAAGTATACACAAACGATGTCATCATTTTAAATGGAATGAAAGTTAAGAAAGTGGAAGATATTTTATATTTCAATAATGATAAATATGTTTCTAATATAATATACATAAATTAAATCTTGCATTATATTCATCCATTGTGGATGGGGATGGATAATTAAATACATTTATTCATGAGGAGGTAGTCCATCGTAAACACAAATGATGGTTTCATTTCCCATTTGAATGAAGAAGAAGATATAGGTTATTAACATTAAATAGTAACATATAAATATATATAATATATATAATTTTTTATATAATCATTGTTGAATAATTATTTTTCTAGGTATAATAATAAATAGAATAAAAATGCTCATTTAAGAACGATATATCTTCTTTAGACAACCTCTTAAGGGTTTCACCAAATAACTTCCTATGATATTTATATGATAAGAATGATTTCTTAGAAGTGGAGATGGATTAAAGTGAGGTATTTTGGTAGCTATTGGATTAAAAAATGGATATTTAAGCTTGAATAAAAAATGATAAGAGGTTCCCTATAATTACAGAATGGAGGGGAACCCCTAGAATATATTAAAGTATTTTATTAATAAAAAATAATTTTCTTGGTAAAATGGAACAAAATTGATATTATTATATTATAAGGTAATTATGTTTAAAAATAATATCATCAAAATAAAATTGGGCAATTTATGAAATGTTTTATATCATATATTTTGGTTTTAACCACAACTACCCTTTTTTACAATTATTTTTATATTAATGTTTTTTTACATTTTATGGGTCAGAAAAATAATATAAAAAGAATATTGATCTATAAATAGACAAATTTTAATATTATAATCCTTATAAAATTCACTTGGATAAAGATAATATTTTTACTAATTTTAAATCATTTAATGAAACATTAATTACTATAAAATATCCTTATTAGTTTTTTAAAATATTGATTTAATTTGAATTTGAAAAAAATACGGAAAATTAAATCGAATAAAAAAATTTAACACAAATATTTCCTGTTATATTTATATAAAAAATTCACAAAAAATATTAAATTCATATTATATTACATAGAATATTTTTTAAATTAATTAATATGATGTAAAAGGTAACCTGTATTTAAAAGAAAACATTTATAATAGAATGCATTCTCTTTTTCATATATACAAAATAATTTATAGATAATAAAATAAAGAGAATTACATTTTGGAGTTTTCCTGATATAAATTAATATAATGTTCAAAATAAAAGAAATATGGAACCGAGTTGGATTTTTTTGAAAAATGGATTAAAAAAGAAAAAATGTAATAATATTGTAGGATAAAATAAAGTATTACAGTAATTTAAAAAAAATTATTTTATTAATTTTAATCTAAATAATATGATTTACAGTTAACTTTGTGAGAAATTTTTTAAGTTTACTATTCATAATGAAAAAAAATAAAAGGGACCTATTTACCAAATCTAGAAATATAAATTTCTAAATAATGATTACTTTTTTTAAAAATAAAATTATGTTAGTAGAAATTTATAATTTTAAATTAATCTTCCTAAACATAATGAAACATTATTTAAAAAAATACCCTTTTTTGTAAAAAGAGTATTTTTATACCAAACTCAAGAATAAAAGTGATTTCAAGGACCATAATTGTAATATTTTTATAGAAAATGGATTAATTAATTTTTAAAATTAATTTAATGTATAATCATAATTTTTAAATATATGCAATATAAATATTTTATTTAATAAAAATTAGTATTCTTCACTCTTTAATGAAAAATAAATCATTTTAAATTAAAATCCCAAAAATAACCACAATATAATTTTGATATGGTGATCTAAAAAATTAATTAAATTTTTTCAAATTTTAATACTAAAATTATGAAATAAATATTTTAAATAAAACCATATATTTTATAAAATTTAGATAGAATGAATCTAATTTTGATTTTGGATGGAAAATTACATAACATTTTTTAACAAATTTATATGTATTAAATATAAATAATTATTTTTAATATATAATTGAAAAAAAATTATTCTAATATTAAATGTTTTGTTACATCATCTTATCACATTGGAGTTATGTAATTTATTTTCATATAGATTCTCTTAAATAACCTTGTGAATGCTTGGGTGAAAACTACTGTGGAAAGAAAAAACTAAAAATAGGAAGTTGGTGATCTCAACCACCTTATAATTCCATAAAACAAGAAATAAATATTCCCTATATGTTTTTAAATTTTATATCAGACCAACATTTATTTATGAATGATATGTTGTACTGAAGGAAAGGACTGAAATATGTGATTGCTGAATACATCACTAGAACATCGAGGCAATCCTCATATCCCAATCTGATAAAATAGAATGTGCTACTAAGTGATATATTACCCCTTAAATAATATATATATTTTAAATATGGTCTAGTGATAAACCATTCTTGATATTAATAATGTTTACTGACTTCATAAGGCTTTTGATTACAACCCAAATAACATTATTGAATGTAGACATTTCTGGGAGTCTGATGACAAAATCCATGCTCATGTTTTTCAATTTTCATCATGTTTTGGATTATGTTTTTAATATCCCATTAGAATTCTATCTGTTATATTTAAAATCTAACAAACCAAGCACTGATAAACATACACTGAAATATTTCTTTTCATGTTTCCCAATAATAATACTATTTTGAATAATTATACATATTTGATCATCCAGGGTGAATAAATAATAGTTAACATTGAGATTCATGGAACAACTCCTTCTTCAAGTATGTTATTGATAGGAAATATGCACAGTTCTATAACCTTATATTTCCATTATAGTCAAGGATGGAATCAATAATATTTATCATATTCTTTTACTATTGTAAATTTTAATTTTTCTCTTATTTAATATTTACTTGGATAGATGGTTGAAAACTCACATGAAAAAGAAATGATTTTCCCCTCCCACCATGATTTCCAGATCTATCCATGAAAAATAAAAAATAATTTTATCATTTTTTATCTTGATCATATATAAGAATGTGTGATCCTATCAACTTAGAACATCTTTCACCGTATTTTCCTTCCCAGTGTGGTAATATATTTTGAATGAATAATCCTTAATAAACTATAAAACTATTTTATAGGTAATATTAAACTATTTTGTGTGAATCTGTACTTTATATTTTTATAATAAATATATATGTCATACCATTATACATAAATATATTGAATTCACATCTTAAATGGAAAAATTACTACAACTTACTCCAAACCGTGGGATGCGTAATTCTTTTTAAGGAACATTAATTTTCCAAGGGGAATTATCTATAAACACATAATTATATATGGGAACAAATTTAAATACCATCATTGATGCATCTATATATATCCAAAACCCTTCTCCACTATAGGGTACTATAAGAATAGTTTCAATGACAAACCTTCTCTTTAGATCCAAAAAATATTCATCAAATTTAGCTATCAAAAATAATTTCACTACCTTACGAGTCAAATACATGAGAAGATTAGATAATTATTATAAATTATTCATAATTTATTAATAATATCTTTCCAATATAAGAATACTATATATCTTATCCATGGTAACGTCTAGGTTTAAGGTCAATATCTTCTTTATTTTAAGGATCCACATATATTCCCTCTCATCAGATTATATAACCAAAAAATGAATCATTTTATTCAAAAAATTGACATTTTGAAAATTTCTCAATCATATTATTCTTCCGTAAGGAATTTAGTACTATCCAAAAGTGTTATTGATGATCTTACATAATATTTGATTATATAATAATATTATCTACAAAGACTACCAAAAACTAATCAAGACAATATGTAAGGAATATATTTATTAAATTAATAATTATAGTGGCAGAGTTTTTAAAACCAAATGGTATCACTATAAATTCATAATTTACATACGTTGAGTAAAATTTTATATTGGGTACATCCTCCTTCTTGACCTTCAATTTACAATATCTAGAATGAAGGCCAGTCTTGGAATAATATTTATATCCGTGTAAATGATAAAAAAACACATCAATATAGGGTAGTGGATAATTTTTATTGATAGCTATATTGTTATATTCCTGATAATAAATGTAGTGTAACAATGATCCATATTTCTTCTTGATAAAAGAATGGGTTCACCCCAAGGAAACACACTTGGATGACCAAATCCTTTTCCATGATTCTATTGGTGTTTCTTCATCAATTCTTGAAGATCAATTGAGGTCATTCTATTTGGTGTGTTTAAAATTGGTGTAACATTATGTATCAATTATATTTAAACCAAAACATTAAAATTTGTTGTCATATTAGGAATATATTCCAAAAATATATCACAAAACTCCAAAATAATAAGGATATCATGGATGTTGATTTTATATCCAACCGTATATTATAAAAATCCATATTTAATAGGAATCATGACCCAAAAATTGGATCTAATTTTGATAGAATTTTCATATTTATTTTCACAATGAAAGAGAATTAGTTTTTTGTTCAGAATGAAATATTTATCTTTCATTCCATGATTATTGACGTGGGATATATGTAAAGATATCCAACTCCCTCCTCTAATAATATAAAATTCAACTAGTGGAAGAATAATTCATTTTTTAGAAAGCACATTCCAAAAAACCTCAAATAGTTATGAATCATGGACTTGAGACAAAACAATAATATCATTAGATATTTTCATGTACAATTCAACATCTAATAGTTGAGATGGAATTTAGGAACCCTTATGAAATTATATAGATATAAAAGTCTGGGTAGATCTATAATCAGATAAATCATTATCATTTTTAGAGTGTAAGGAACACATACCTTTCACAACATCATTATAATTCCCCTCATCATCAATAGAGATCTTATGATATTTCCATTTATATATGGGATTAATAAGTTGGAAAAATTTATCATCATAATAATCCTTCAGATTTGATCACTAAAATGCATAATTCCCATACTCTATTAATTAGATACATTTGAGTGTCTGTGGTGAATTATCTAATTATTTATATCTATAATCATCTATCTTATTCTTTCCACCGCATTGGAATTTGACTTCGGAATGACCATAATTTTATAACTTAAAAATTTTAATGGACACTTAAATAATTTGTTATATATTTCCTTCCACTCTTTGAGCATAAATAGAATCTCAACTTCATATCTCAAGGGTTGTTATAACTTCAATTGAAATTAAACATAATTTTCTTATCAATACCATGATATTTATGGTTAACATAATATCCATATCCACCTTGCTAGAACATGGAATGATTTCATTATATCTAATGTTGTCTATTATTACCAATTCCCTTGAGAGAAACTAATTTAATAAACTGAGTAATCAATCAAAAAATACTTTTAGGATTGATGATAATACTAGAAGCATACCACATAGGTCTTGTAAAATGTTTCTCATAGGTAATAATGGATTCAACATCATTCATATTTATCTAATGGAATTACTTCTCAATTTTTAAATGATGAACATGAGGATGTTACTTATTGAGAAATATTCTCTTAAACTTAACCCACACCATGGAGTTAATTCCATCCTATTGAATCATATTCACAATAAGTTTCCACCTTTGATATACTTCTTATTTCATGTGATAAATATATAAAATAAAATTTTCATGTTCCAAACAATATAAAAAGGAAAATATAATTTCATTGGTATCGATCCACTAGTTTAAAAATTTGGGATCATAAAATCCATTGAAAGGAAGTCTATTTTTTCCCATGAAGGATACCCAAGAAAATAATTTACCTATTTTATATTTTGTCAGGTCTACATGATTCATATCATGACAGAGTTTCATAATCATATAAACACGATATTTCATTCCATATCACATAATATTTGGTTTTTTCATAGGATAATACTTCCATTATCTCCCACATTTACCATTAACATGGTTCCTTGTGGTTCCATCCATTAACTAAAAAAAGGATATTGTGAGAAAACTTTAATAGTGGAAAACCAAATAATTATGAAAAATATTTTATAGGGTTTCAAAATCATGAATTCCTCTTCCCAATCCTTGGAACCATATGTTTAACTATGTTATCCATGATCATTACCAAACTAATACAATTCTATGGTATACTTATGCTTATTCATAGGTTCCACACTAATGATTTACTATCATAGTTTATAAAGGTTACTAAATTTTTTTCTAATACCAACTGATTAAAAACATACTTTTTAAATATTATTAATACATATTAATAGAGAAATATTCAATAAATAACATTAAAATACAAAACAGATTTATATTTTCCTAGTTTATTTGGATACATGGATACATAAAAAACTTTTCCTATATCATCTCAAACATAGTTATTCACAACTTGGACCCTTATTGGACATATCAAACAAAATATTATTCTTTATATCATGGGGAACTAAAACATAACAAATCATTATGCCATATGATTAATAAGGGTTAAAAAGTGATAAATCAATGATCAACTAAACACAACATAAGAATAAGTCTTTGAGATAATGTGATTAATATTTTAAAAGAATACCATACATATCAAAGATTATAATCTTGAGGAATGACATAAATAATTGTAGTTCATAAGACATAAATCATAAAGGAATCCTATAACATGATCCATTACAGTATAAAATTTACATAAGACATATTTTTATGGAATATAAATAATTATGAAAAATGATTTAATTATTGAAGGACCACCACAAATACTATCATAGTGGATTGGGTTCACACCTCATTCCATCATATTCTTATTCTAGATTCAATATAATTTTTTTTAAAATTGACAATGTCTCTTTATGAATTGGGTTCACTCGCCCATTTCAATCTTTATTATCCCATGAAATATCCATATTTACATAATTCATTGGATGGATATAAAATTTCAGGACCCAAAATCACATAATTAAAATAAAACATTTTCATCTAAAAGGATCAAAAAATATATATTAAAGAACTAGTCTTGTAAAAGAAACATGTTTCCTAAATTTTTTATTATTTTATCAAACATGACTGATGGAAAAGAAATAGTTTTCTAAAAGATTCCACCATACCTTAATTAGCGTATAGAATGACACATGTTTCATAGAATCATCCATAAATATTCATCATCGTAAGATTTTTATGTATTGAAATTGGATTATTTCATTGAATCATATTATCATTAAATAATATATGACAATAAAATATGTTATCATATATTATTAATTCCTTTTCATGATTACATGGAATATTTCTTATGGAAAATACCCTTTTCATTTTGTAATGAGTTCTTTAAAATCTAAAAATTTCCAAAATATTATTGGAAATTTTTTCATTGAGTAGGAAAATAGGAAAATTTATATTATTCTTGAAATCATTTAGTGTTATTTAATTTAATAGATTTCATTTATTCTATGCGTGTTAAAATAATGGCTATTTTTAAATTTTTATTGAAAATTATATATCATCAATCCCATAAAATAAAAATATGAGTCCTTTTATTTTTTTTAAAAAAAATTCAATAATGGGAAAAAATATATTTTAAAAGTCAAACTATAATATTGAAATCATTATTTAAGTCATTTTTAAAACATAAGGATAAATAATAAAAAGTATTTTTTATCGAAGAGAAAAATAATATCAGTTTTCCTTAAAAACTTATTTCAGTATATAGAGATATTAAGTGGATGCAAATGAATAGAAAATATATAATCCCATTAAATAAAAATATTTGATGAAAATGTATGGAATTATATAGATATTTGTCATAAAATTACTTGATATAAATCTTGATCAGAAATAATATCGATAAAAATGAGATTGTAACAGAAATTGCATACCTCAATTTTCACTTCTTTCAAAATCACTATAACATCCTATATAATTAATATAAATTTATTTTAATTATTTATATGAATAATTAAATACATGTATATGATCCAATTATAACATCTCATCACTAAATTATTAATAATTCCTTATTAAAATTATCATTTCTGAGTCATAACTATTTCATTTTTGTTGAGAATATCGGGTTAGTAGTTCCAATACATGTACAATGATCATGATTAAATCAAATGAAAATGGTTATTAATAATTTATACATATTATATATTCATCATATTAATATTTTTACCCATCCATAAAAGGTAGAGTTTGAAAAATTAATTACCCCTTTCATAGAGATGTTATATCGTACATACTCATGAATGGTGGTCTCACATTTTGAGGGATGGAACATTCCAGTAGTAAATAATAATTTAACTTTATAGAATAATTATTATATCATATATGTCATATATATTAATTTAATATATCTTTATTACGATCCATGTAAAGTGGAATCAAAAAATGTATTATATTATTTCATGAAGAAGGTAGTATACACGTACACATGAGGGAAAATATCATTTTTCAACATACTGTAATGTAAAAAGATATATATAATTTTGTATTTATAGAAAAATAATTATTTATAAAATATAAAATATAAATATTAAACCCATCAAAATTACCATCCACTCACTATGATAATGAAAAATAAATTGTATATCTATATGGTGGAGGTAGTCCACACACATGAACTAGTGATACATTCACATCCCAATTGATGGAAAAGAGGGTGTATAATGGTAATTAAAAAATAATAATAGTTTTTTTGAGGATATTTGATATATTATATTATAATGAACATACAATAGTCACATGCAATCGAAGAAGAAATAAATTGAAAGCGGTTGGGTAAAATGATTACCTCTCCTTTGGTTGACCTCCTTTATATCCTTTATTAAAGAGAAATGGAATTACATTTTCAGAATAAAATAACATAAAATTAATTTATATGGAAGTTATGATGTGAATATATAGTGGTTTGGTCCAGAAAAAGGTCTTATAGTGGTGTAATGAAAACAACTAATGCATGTCCTTTTATATGGGAGGAAAATAACACACTTGGAATTATATAAAATAGTTAAATATAATTAATGTATTTATAAATTATAGTTATTGAAAAAAGAAATTAATTATATTAAAAATTAATATTTTTGAAATATAATTCGCTATTTTAATTTAAAGGTGTTGTGTTTCATTTTAAAATAAAATTTTTGGTTTAACACCTTCCTTAACCGACTTTTACCACAATTATGAAAATAGACATTTTCAATCAGAAAAGGGTTATAATTTTACACATATGGAAAAAATGGACATTAAATATCCATTGGAAGATATTTTATTACATTTCTCATCATAAATGTTCTATTTCAACATTTATTAGTTTTTAAAAAATAATAATTTTTTTTTATAATTTATCATTAATGTCATTTATGACCCTTTTTACCTAATTTGACCACAAAGACATCATAATATTAATGTACATTGAATATAATTTTTTTAAAATATTTTATAAGTTTTATAAATCTATAAAGTTTATGGGTAACTCTATCTCAACAAAAAAAATAACTTTTAGTGTTTTTGCAATTATTTCTATTATTTTTAAACATCTCACAGAAGATCTATGTCTGCATTATGTAGGCAATTAATTTAATTATTTTATTATAAAATATTAAAAACAAATTACCATGTTAAAAAAATAAATTAATATTTTAAATACAAATTTATAAACAAACCTATATTATTTTTATTCTTATTTAATGATTTTAGATATATTAAAATTCAGTGATATTTTAGAGTTTTCTTTACAAAAAATAACATAAATGTCATTATTAATTGTAAAATGGCCAAAAAAATTCATATATATGAAAAATGGATGCTAATGGATAAATTTATCAAATATATTCAAATTAGAGAAACAATTATGTTGATTTTGAGACCTTATCTCATGGTTTTAACTATATTTTAAAAAATTTATAATTACTTTATTCATATATATTTACCACATTTACTATTAATAAATACCTAAAATAAAATAAATCTAACTTCCAAATTTTATCCTCGTGATTCTAAATTTGGAATTGATTTTTTAATATTAAATTCCTTTAATTGGTATAATTTAATTTTAAAATAAGTGTGAAAAACATGATGAATACTATTTTAGAGAGAAATTAATTTATAGTCCCATAACTAGATTTATTCCGATCCCATGATTAAGAAAATATAATATGGATGATAATTGTTTTTTATTAATATGTAAAATATAAATTCCATTAAGATCATTCATGAATATTTAATATTTTAAGTTATTAAAATAAAAAATACATTATGTGCAAAAGAAAAAATGTAAAAAAAATCACCTCTTTTACATTATAATGTTTTTTATTTATATTTAAATTTAATTGAAAACAAATTAAGTGATTTTATACATGTGTTAAGAATATATATTTCCTAATTTAGTTATTTCTGTTCATTTGTTTCAATCTAATTCCTCAGTGATAAAAGTCACATTAAATAAAAATATTTTTATAGTATATCTCGATACATTTAACCTTGGCTTTTCATGCAAATAAATCTACCAAGGACATCAAATTTATTTATAGGGAACTATATTATAAAAATTGAGGTGTTATAACCTAAAATGAGTCTATAAAAAAAATTAAAAAATTAAAAAATATTCCAAATAAATCCTTCGGTTAATGTTGACATAAGTTACATTTTACTCTAGTTATATACAGAATATGATTGGTTATGTCAATGAATTGGAGTAACTTTGGTCACCTATTATGAATAATAGAAATTTTAATTTAATTATTCAGTATTTAATTTTTTTCTGATAGTTCATTGTGATTTCAAATATGAATGAGTTCAATAAAATATTACCCAATATTCGGAATATGTTAACGATTGTTGATCATAGTAAGTGAGCTGAAGGATTAAGTGGAATGATGATGGGTAAAATGGTAAATTATTTTTAAAACAATGAATATAAGGGATGCTTTTGAGAGTCCAAATTACATTTTAATCCAAATTAATTCAAGATAAGTGATTTGATTTTAATAAAAATGGATATTAAAAAGGGAATAAAATCCCTAATACATATAGAGTTTCATGAAATATCATGGAGATTCCATGTTATGTATTAACATTATGAAATCCAATTTTTTTAATTTTAGGGGTATACGATTTGAAATTTTTATTTTACTAGTGTTGTAAATAAATTGAAGGTTAAAAATAATGAAAGAATATTGTAGAATAACATATGCATTATACTGATGGTTTAATGGTTCTATAGAACATGGAGTATGATTCATAATAATACATAAAACTAAATATTTGGTTACTATATTCTTGTTTAAATAATATTTTATGTTAATTAATTTTGAGTAAAGGTGTTTTTATTAATAAATGAGATAATTGTTTTTGATAAAAATTATTTTTAGTGATCTAATTTTTTACATTTTGAAAATAATTAATTATTCTCTCCAAAAAATTCCCAATACCATATAGAATTATTAATATGATATAGATACAATAGTTTATTTATTGAATATTACCGTTAAATAAAATACGTTTTATTTCCTTTTAAATCAAATAATGATATTCCGAAGAGAAGTTAGTCGCTAAGAAGCTGCTGGGTGTCTATTTGGACTTAGAGAAGTTCAAAGTTATTAAATAATGGATTATGTCTTCTAAAATTTTATATGAATGTAACATAATATTATAATGAATATATGATATGTTTTTATTGTGAAAAAATAGTCAAATTATTCAACAAATTGTTTTATGAAAAAAACTCAATGTAAATTTTTTAAAAAATAATGATGTTCAATATAGTTATTTTTCTAATATGATAATAGTTTTTTTAATTTAATAACATTATATGTTTTGTGGTTAAAGATTTCCAAGACCATGTTTAAAATGATGAATAATTTCAATATTTTTTTCAAAAATATCAGAATTATTTAAACTAACATAATTAATTTATGTTACTCACTAAAGGGTTTTGTATGATAATTTCATTAATTTTTATATAGTGATGTGAAAGGAATTGTAAATAGATGTATTGAGTTTATTAAAATCCAATATGATAAAAAATGACCTCTCTATTAGTCTATCATATGATATATGATTAGATATGATATTTTGAATTGTTTTGTTAATATTATTAATTAATATTATCAATATAAATTATATCATTTTATAAAAAATGAAGAATCCACTTTATTATTCTTTCTTATTGGATGTATATTTTATATATTTTATCATTATAATTGACCACACAAAGTATGAATTTCATTTATCCCAAACAAATTTTTACCCTAGGGTATTATAGTCCATGAAAATATGTTATGGTTAGAATGAGTATGATTCTTGTTTCGAGATATAATATATGTCCATGAGGCATAAAATTTATTGTCTGGACTACATGACAAACCAGATATACTATATAGAGTGTCATTCACTATATATTTGGTATGTTCGGGTGTATGTTTGATATTTAATCACTATACCTAATGTTGGTGAGATTACTGTCATGTTAATTTTTTTCACTTTCAAACCATTCATACACAATCTCAGAGGCTTAGATATTTAGATGATTGTTGGGTATGTTTCTAATCATTTCATCTATTTGAGTTTAACCAAGATGAGAATAATCATATCATATTATGAGTATGACATATGAGCCCTCAATTATGAGAGCCCTAAAAAATATATAATTATGCATTGATAAGTTAAAGGTGATGTTATTATATATTTTTATTAGGGGAATGTTATGTGATAATACAGCAAGAAGAATGAAAAGTGTTGTATTCATAAAACAATTTAGAAAATACTTAGAGAATCAAGAATATATATGGAGGGTATATGGGATTTACATAGTCTCAATCCCATGGTTAACTAATAACTAAGAAAAAGAGATTATATGATTATTTATAGGTTCATATGATGAAATTATTGGACACCATTGTATAGTTACATTTGTTTGATTCCTGTCACATAAGATCCGTTTATAGCATGAGTAGCATAGATGATTTTCTAGAGGCCACTCTATAATGAACAATATTGGGATACTAATGATACAATACGTGGCCCCATATCTCAAATAAAACTAAAGGTAATTCTTGATCTCTAGAGGCTGAAAAATGATCTTTGGGATGAAATAACCACACTAGGCAATGGTTTTTTTCATATATCTATAAAAATGGAGTTCCACTTTGAAATCATGCATTCCTATTCAATAATTTGGACTGCCATTCACATATAAATAATTAGGGGTGAAATAATCCTAAGAAAGGTAATTGTATAATAATGAATCATAAACAATGATAGATGAATACAATGAATAGAAAAAAATTAATAAAAATAATATTCAGTTAGTGATTAAACTATAAAATAAAATTAAGGAAAAGGATTAAATATATGTTTTAAAATTTAATGAAAAAAATAGAAGAACCAAATTCCAAAATAAAATAATGAAGTATAAGAACCTATTACCATACACCAAGTGATTCATACTCACTTTTCACCACTTATGTAATCAAACAAAAATCCAAAGGATCATTCTCTACATCATAGAATAACCTACGAATCCAATAATATGATATGTAGACACACCAAAAACAAGTATGGTATAATTCATGCACTCCATGTACCACCTTTAAAATTAAATTCATTTCATGCATGTTTATAAATAAATACACATATGTAAACATATTAGTTGTATTTAAAACCAATAAATTTTTTTACAATTTAAAAACCATTCACTTTAAAATAAATAAATTTGTTAATTTTTGAATTAATCAATCCTTAAAAACCCTCAATGAAGAGGAAATTTTTTATAATATATCCCCTTCTAAAAACATTTTAAAATATTTACTTATAAAAAATTGAATTCCAAAGATTGAATCCCCTTATATATGTAATCATGAAATCTTATTTAGAAATTATAGAAGACTATGCAAATGATAATAAAAATAGTATATCAATATAAAAACTACCCTAGGAATTCATCATAGAAATCAGAGTCCCACAACCAACATGTAATTCTTGAGAACCAAATATCATAGGAATACCCAAGAGTTACAAAGAATATAATGGAATATAGTAAATAGAATCGAACATAATTAGTATTCTGGATGAAACTAAAATTCCCCAAAACATTTCATAATTAAGAAGAAAAGTCCCGAATATATAGAAAAATCCTACATTGTATTACTATAATTGAAATTACCTACACTAGTGTATTATATATATATGATGGAATACCATCTATATATTCTTGGAAATCTATGATATATAAACTATAGGTGAAACAAAAAATAAAGTTAATGGTAATGATACTAAATACAACCATAGTATCTGTCACATCTGAAAACTCCTCACTGATGTGGACAATATTTTCCTCAATTAAATTACATAATAAAATATGAAAAAATACTAAAAAGTTATGATATATTTTTTGAAATCCAAAAATGGGTCACACTTCTGGGGTCTATTAATATATATAAACCCCTTTCAGATAGTTTTAAATGGTAATTATTAATATCCAAATATAAATATACATAAATAAAAAATTTAAAACAAACACACCTAATCATCATAGGGGTAATTAAGTCAATAAATACATTAAAAAATACAAAATATCATTATTAAAACAATCTACAATATTTTCATAAACAAAAATATTTATTCAGATCCTCTAAGACATTTAAAATGAGCACTAAGTGTTCTATATTTACTCAAAATGGGTTTTTAGTAGAGAACTGTGTGGAAAAAACATTCTAAATATAAAATCATTAAAAATACCAATCAAAAATTTTAAATAACATAAAATTATGGTTAAAATAAAAAATTATTCAATAAATATAAAATCAATGGATCAATTGTGGAGAATCTACTTCCAAAATGTCATTTCCACATTTCATGGTTGTAAACCAGCAAAATGAGGTAGAGGGACCCTTATAAGTCCCAATATAAGAATAAAAAACAAAACCCCAATTAGATATCTTCACATGAAATAATAGGTCTACAGACCATGCTCGATTAAGAGGAAATATTAGAAATTGAATAGTAGGGGGAGGGGATGAGACTAGGAAGGTCTTGAAATGAATAAATGGATTTCAATCTTGAAAATTTCAATTTAGTCACCAAGGGAAGGGTGATGGACCAAGGGAGAGGTGTGTATAATATATGAGAGTTGAGTGTAAGAAAGGGGGAGGGATTTTCAGATTAATACAATCGTAGATGAATGGTAATTTCAATTTATTAATGACCTAATATCCACACACTATCAGGTTTAAGGGTTTAGAAAACAATTTTATAAACTTGAGATACATACTTGTTCAGCCTTTGAAAAAACATGGTTTACTGAAATGGTGGGAAAACCATATCCCAACTGTGCAAAATAACATACTCTCCTAGTTTCTGAACTATTTATATGGACCTTTCATAAATCATGGAACATGATCATAACCCCATTCCTTAAATAAATCAATAAAAGTTAAGGGAAAGGATAAATGTTCTAATTTAATTATTATGTAAAAAGTAGTCAGGGTGTTGAAAAATCAACATTATAATTCTTTCTACCCTTGAAATTAAAAAATTGGTGGATTAAGGGATGTTGAATATTAGACATCCACAATTATGAGTAAATAACCAAATATTAAGGATTATATTGACATGAACCAATAAAAAACCCGGTCCCAAATGCTATGAATTACCTGACAGAAAAATAAACATTTCCCAAATAACCTAAAAAAATAACCTCAATAACTAGATTGTAGATCATCAAAATGATAGTCATGAATGCCCCAGTAACCCCACCTCAATGACACAAAAAAATCATAATAGAATATAAATCAATATAACATAAGGAATCCTGACTATATTTAATCATAGGTCTTAGTTTGGGTAGAAAAATTAAACATTCTATAAGAAATTTGGTGAATTATTTCCTTCTGAAGAAAAAAATATCTTCCCTGAAGGTCTCAAAGAATAAACTAGAATCCCTATAATAGATAGGAGATAAAAAGAAACTCTACTTATAAGAATACTAAATTGGAGTTTATGGTTATTATAGGAACTAACTAGCACATATGTATCTATGAATGTGATCCCAAATAACCCAAAGACATCTCAAAAAAAATTACTTTACTACAACCTTAAAAATTTAATAAAAATTAAAAATTAGAAGAGATATTACATAAAAAAAGATCAATATAGAATTGTAAGGAAATTGGTTTGATATAACTTAATATTCCTAAATAATAGATATACCTCAATAAGTTTATTAATTATTTATTTTCTTTGTAGAAGTGAGACTAACATAAGAACACTCTCTCAAAACAAGAACTCATTGTGAACCTGATAAAACAAATATAACAGTCATCTTAATCACCATAGAACTCTCTTATATGGCCGACTAAATGGATATCCTAATCATATGTAAATCATTATCTCAAAACCAAATGACACCACCAACATAGTGAAATGATAACCACAAATAGATACCCATTAAAAATAAAAAATATTAAATAAATAATAATGAATGGGATATCAAAAAGAAGAATGTAATAAAAAACTTTCCTCAAAATATTTGAGTTATCTACAATTCATAATCATAAACCTCTAAATAGATATCCATTACAAACCTAAAAACCAATCATATCTTATAAAACACATGAACATATCCTAAAGACTTACTATACAAATTCAATTAAGACATTTGTATGGTATAATTTATATAACAAAAAACAATAATATATTTATTTACCATTACCATGTTAAATCGAATTTTATCAATGTTGAAAAAATTACAGATATTAAATCATGACCCACCATGAATTTTTTAAAAAATTATACAATTTTATAGGACAACCATTAATGGAAATAATAATTTTTACATAACCCATGATAACTTAAAATTTAGTATGTATTGTTGGAAATTTTTTGTCTTATATTGAAAAAGAACTAAAAAAATATTTAGTAATTCCAAAAAATAGACTCTCGAGTTTCCGTAATGTAATTTGAAATCATTAAGTGAAATACACTTCCATTTCAATAAACTAACATAAATTATAATATCGAAATGATTTTTTTTAAAAACCATTTCATAATTCAAAATAAATTTATAACTAACCCTTAAATATTTTATTAAAGTTAATATATTTCAAATTCACTTATTAAAAATATTAATAAATCGATACCCTTAGAAGGAACTGAATGGATTATTATACAACTCCATGCAACCATTAGAAGTTTTCACATATCCCACTTTATAGAAACTAATCCTTCATGGGTCCACACTTCATCCCACATTCAAAACAATAAAAATAATTTATTTTAGAAAATTTTCAAATTTAGTTTCTTATTGAAACTCAATAAATATTATAAAACTATCAATATAATTTTTTAAATGATTTTACACACACCCTCAAAGGAAAACCCTTTGAAATAATTCAATCCAATTAGACTAAACCCTTTGGAAATTATAAAATCCTCTCCTTCCATTTTAAAAAACCACATTAAGGTTTTAATTTTAAAATTAAAAATTAAATCAGCCATAAAATTACAATAATCCAAGGAAAATAGTTTAATTAATCATAAATAGAAAATTAAGGGGGATGAAATACTTTATAATATAAATGAACCAGAACTTTCGAATTTCAAAAATTCAAAAATACACACACATTGGCTACATCATCAAAAAAACATGGAGATGATTCTTTGAGTATATCTACAATCATTCTAGTATCAGATTGAATGGCCTTTTCATTGTTTTCTAAATTGTTAAATATAAATATTCATTTCTATTTTCATTCAAATTTTCTATTTAATATATGTATTTTCAGAAAAAAAACTCATAAAATCATGATGAAAAACATAAATTCTCAAATAAAAGAACCTTAAAACACATTTAGAAATTGCTCAAATTTGAGACATACTCATCTTAAAACCATGGCCTATAATGTTCCATCCCAATAAGTGGTAATCAATAACTAATTAGTTACTGAACACAAGAATTTTGATGGTCCTATCTCTAAGAAACCAAAATCCTGAAATAGAAACAAGTCCTTGATATCATTTTTAATGAACCATACTAGTATGTATCACCACTACATCTGACGTGTCTCCTTGATCCCTATTATTTAGAAACATGTTTCTTTAAATCAACAAGGCACCCATAAGAATGTTTTCTCACAAAAAATGTCAAAAAACCAAGGATTCCACCTTGAAATATTTTATTACAATTCTATAAGTCAGATAACAATTGATATATAAATATGCTGAAATAAAATAAGAATAACCAAATAGGATAACCATAAAACAATGATCCATAAAAAATGATACAGTATAATGAGTGAAATAAAATAAATTATTATAAATAAGACTAATTTCGGGATATAATTAAAAACTAAATCGGAAGTGATGGTGAGAATCAATGAACCAAAAAGGAATTATACAAAAGAAAAACCAAAATCAAAAATCAAATAAGTAGATAATAGATTATGTCACCATGGACAAAGTGAATCATCCTAACATTTAGACAACAATGTAACAAACAAATTTCAAAAATATCATATGCTAAAAATTATAAGAACCTATTCAACCATTAATATAATATTCATGATAAAATATCTTTCCATGAATCCTCCTCACACAACATGCATTACCTTTAAAAATAAATTAATTTCATGCCAATTTTGAAATATTGATATTAATGAAAACGTTTTAATTTTATTCCAAACCAATAAAAATATGATAATAGTATAAATTTGTTCAATTTAAAATAAAGGAATTAATAACTTTTAGAAAATTTCATTCTTGGAAACCATTTATAGAAGAGAACAAGTTGTCATTAGAAATAAACCTCCATAACAATTCTTTTCAAAAACACTCATGTGAATGGGAATAAGGCCTATACATTTCAATCCCTTTAATTTTGGATGATTAACATTTTTTTTAAAATTATAAACGATCATAAAAAAGGTAATATAAATAGTGGTAATGTATAAAAACAATCATCACACAATCATCATAAAAATCAATGTGAAACATTTATCATAAAAAAATCAAGTACAAAAGATCATGAGAATTCCTAGATGAACTAACAATATAAAAGAAATAAATATATTCAATCAACTAAAATTAATTTGGATAATGAAACTATTTTTTTCATAATGAATCTCCCTAACTATCCTAATAGAGGTGAATAATTCATAATGCAATGAAAACTCAAACATGGTGTCTCTAGTAGTGAAATGTTCAATACAAGTAAATAATATTTTCCCATAAATCCCTTATGAATATTCTTGGTTTACAAAATATATTATACTATGGTGAGCTATCAAACAATGATAACAATGATAATACTAAATATGATCCATAACAACTCTCACCTCGTAGTCCCCTTAATAAAGAAAACTATAACAACATTGACTTTTTAAATGATATTTTTTCCCAATTAAATTTATCTAAAAAAATATTTAATATTAAACACATATTTAATTAATATAATCCAATTTTTTTATCTCGTTAAAAATTATCATTATAATAGTCAGTTATAAAAATAATTTACAATCCAATCATTATAACTTGGCAGAAAATATAAAATACAATGGATTAAATTAGAAAGTATGTATTTCCCCAATCTACTAAAATCATCACCCACACATCAAATTATATAAAAATGAAACTAAATTTTAGTAAACAAATCAAAATTATAATAAATAAAAATATATCCTTTGGAATAAATTTAATTAAATTTTTGAGTGAACGAATGAAGTGGTAAACATATGATATAAATGAAAATGTGACCAATGGGATTCAACCATTACATGGCCATTGGTTAATATGAAATCTGGAATCTATAACACTATTTGATAATTTTACCATTATAATTGGTGTATTTAATTAATAATTAAAAGGTATAATTGAGACAAAAAAGAGAATTGATAGCCTCAACTAGCAGATTCGTGCCTCATGAATTCCATTTGACATAAATTGGAATGGAGGTATCATCGCTAGGGTTCACCCTTAACCGATACCATGCTAATATTAATCAATTGTATCTTGAAAGAAGTTTCCTACATGAGAAGTTTAATTTATTGGATATTATATCTTGATCAATGTTAACTGGACCACCCCCAAAACTACAACCATTATACACCTTAACCTTGGGGCGTATGTGGGTGTAATATGGGGTTACGTGTCTAGAACATTGTTAAATAATTTATAAATTATATAATGTAAATAAATTTTTTATTCTGTCAAATCCTCTTGCGAATTTTTTTTCGTAATAAAATACCATTTTAATTGAGGTGAATTTGTTTATTGGATTTTTAGACACAAATAAAAATTAATTATATTTTTTAAAAAATATATAAAATTCTATAAAAAGATAAGGTATTCTAAATAATTTTTTGTTTAATAAATTTTTTTAAAACAAACTTATCAAAATACAAATTTTGAAATAATTTTATAATGGCTTAGAAATGTTTTATAAGTGTTAGAAATTTTAATGTGCCTTAAAAATGGTATTTTTAAATAAATAAGTATTTCTACAATTAAAATGTTAAATTATAATCTTCAGAAAAATCTCTGATTAAAATAAAAATAATATTTTAAATTAACATATATAATTATCTTAGGTTGAATTTATGAGAATTTTATAAAATTCATTAATGTTTCCATGAATAGTGAAAATATAGTTTGGATTTCTTGTGTGTTTAATGACTTCATATTTCTTAATAATGATATAATAAATAATTATCCATAATATAAGACCTAAACTATGTTATTTTATTAATATTAAGTATTTTATTTTTTTTAATCAATTTCCCAAACATATAATTGACTTTCCAATGTCTAAAATTGAAAATTTACTAAAAACACTACTTTTTGAAAACATTACATTTCCATTAAAAAATAAGTAATAAAAAATATTAATGGTTGTGTAGGTTGAAAATAACATAACATTGTACCCGAATTTACAAAATTATGAGAAAAAACCTTGGACACATCAACTGTTTTGATTTTCCACAACCTAGATTTGGAATACATATATTTGGAAATTATTTTACAACTCCCCCACTATTGATAAACATACCCATCCATATATACATTTACCTTGAATTTCAATCCATTATTCATTATTTTTTTTTGTGTTTTTACCTCAAAAGGAGTCCCCCCATGGTGTCCTTAACCCTCAAAGGATCCATTCCTCAAGATCTAGGAGTAACTCATCAATGTAAGAGAAATATCCAGTTATATTTTCCAATCAATTTCCCTTTTGGTGTGATATATAATATAATTTACAATGTAAGTTATTTTTCCCACTTTATATCATCCCATTACTATATGTATTGTCTTTTATGAATTTTTAACTCTTATCACCTCTCATTTTAGCCTTGTCTAAAACTTTTTTTATACCCATCATGAAATATTAATTTTTAAATTTCTCTCGTTTATAAGATAAATTATTTTTCCCTTATTATTTCAATACCCAAAACACTTTAACATTAAATTTTTATTAAACTATATTTTATGAAATTATGTTCTTATTAAGGGATTTACATATATGATACCAACATTTTCATTTGTAGGTTAAAAATGAAATAATGGTTAGAACATTTTGTTCTTTTTTGTATCCAGATTTCGATTAGAAACACATTAGTTATTCTCCAAATGTTATAAATAAAATGATTTTTTATGATTTATATCAGTTATATAAAATTAAGTCATATGAATGTTTCATCCTAATTGCACTAAAATGAATTCATAAAGAATCAAAATTTTTGAGATGACAGGTTTTACAATACCTTGGGGGATAACCATAGTAATTTTTATTTTTGACACCTTGCTGATAATACTTGATGATATTCTTATGAATGTATCATTAAAATATTTTATCAATTTTTACATTTTATCATTCATGTTTTTATTATTATTATTTACCTCGTTTTAATCCCTTTTTATGCCTCATGTTATTTCTTAATGGTTCCATGATCACATATTTTATATATCCATTTATTATTCCCTTACTAGGATTAAAGATCACCCCGTTACTTTTGATATTTGTCACTCGGATATGATATTATGAAAAAATAACTTATGGTAAACCCATGAAGGTTTATTCAAGTGTACATTGATTTTTTAATGTTTTTATGTATTATGTACATTATTTCCAAAAACAAATAATCAATAATAGATCCTATAATTATACCATATAATAAAACATTATGTAAAAAAAAGGAAGGATGAAATAGTTTGTATCAATTTATAGTTTTGATATTTTCATAAATTTGGACTCAAAAACATTAGTGTGAACCCTAGGGATATGTTTTCATATAGATGAAAAACCTAGTATTTTGTTAATATTAAGTTTTATTTTTCTATGAAAATAATTATCAATCTAGGCACTATATGTGAATGTGGCTATAGAATATATATACCTAGTGGTAACACAAGGAAATACCACATTCATCTAGACATTAATGGGAACTGGTGCAAAAAAATGGGAATTGTTGCATCCATGGTTTGACACAACTAACAGATATGTTTGGTTAATGAAAATATTTTTATAATCCTTTATGAAGGATATATAGAAAATGTAATTATTATTAAACAATATTAATATCATATTTAAGCATGATGATTCAATACCTAAAATACCTTTAGAATTATAATATTTTTAAAATTAACACATTTATCAGTATAATTTTTTTATTTTATATAAATGGTGGGAGATAAGTGGAACCATATAAATAATGAGTGTAATGGATGATGCACAAAAAAAGTTTTTATTAAAGCTTAAATGTAAAACATCATGAGGATGATGAATCAACTAACAAAATTTATGAAATATAACTTGAATAATGTTGAGAGACTAGATTTCCCTAAATGGTAAAAATATTCCATTGTGTTCTTCCTGTGTCAAGGAACACCATATTTTACTTGGTCTATTGACCCATTGATTGTAAAACAATGGATAAGGTTTATAAAAAAGATCTTTTTGTAATATATTATTCAGAGCAAGATAAAGTAACTATGGTGCTATAATAATTAGAATAAGAAGTTAATCAGTGGTGTACACTAATTAAAATCGTGAAGAAAATAAGGGAAATAAATTCAATGTAGTAGGAAGAGTTCATGTAAATATTTTTCAATAAATATTTTCCAAATTCAAAACGAAAAAAGGGAGAAAAAATTCCATGAGTTGAAGTAGAAGGAAAATTAATCAGTGAGAATCAATGAGATGAACATTAAAATACATTTTCGGTACACCTCTAGTTTTTTATGGATAGTAAAATAATGTTTGATAGATTATTCTATTAATTGAGACCCCATCTATAGAGGAATATATAAAATTGATTCTAATAATGATATGTGTACAATGTGTGGATTGATATTATGATATAATTAGAGTTCGTAGAGACACATTTGTAATATATATTGAATGAATGGAAGTGAGAAATGGAGCAAAAATCATTGAATAATTACAATCATGGACATGGAAGAAAAAGGTCAACATCACACTTGAAAAAATGAGATAAGAAGCCTTCAGGGGATCTTCTTTCTCATGAGAGGAAATTTCTACATGTGTGAAGGATATGGACACATATCTCGAATCAATTATAGTGTGGTGAAGCCTCAACTTCCCATAACTACAAAAAATTTAAAACAATGGAGGAGGGGGACCGGAATTTCAATGCTTCAAGTGTAGACTACTTAATATCATTTCCAATCAGTTTCAAAATTTGAAGATAATGGAGGAAGACCTTTAACATCCTCATCATGGTTCAATAGATAAATTTTGAATGTTTTATAACATGAATAAAAATGTATAAAAACATTATGATCTGGTGGAAGGTAAAATAATTTATCTCTCAAATCTAACAAATACCTTGTTTGATTACAGTCATTCACATTCTTTTATTTCATCCATTTTTTCAATGTATATAGAATACATCACTAAACTACTAGAAATAGATTAATTAATCAATAATTAAAAGTTATTATTCTATAATTATTAATGGGAAAAAAATCAAGTAATCTAATCAATATCAAGTATTCATTTCCATGGTGGAATTTGACACTATAGCTGGGTTGGACAAACTATAAAAGTATAATTATATTATCTAAATAGAAGAATGGAAATATCAGTAGAATTGAATTGAATTCCTACGGTTATTTTAAAAGGATAAATATCCCAACCCAATATCTATTTCCC
This sequence comes from Viscum album, assembly GCA_963277665.1. Lineage (NCBI taxonomy): Eukaryota > Viridiplantae > Streptophyta > Magnoliopsida > Santalales > Viscaceae > Viscum > Viscum album. Next base: position 266,352,316 of record OY728142.1, on the reverse strand, counting down.
ATATCCTTATTTATATAGATGATCAGTGAAAAGGGAGAATGAATTGAAAGTATAGAGATATAAATATCCCCATTGCTCAGGAATAAATTGACTTGTTTCATGAAGTGTTAACTGGTCATCCCCTAGAGATATTGGTATAATTATATATTTAACACATACATGGATCTTAATTGAGTTAGTGGAATTAAAAAACAACATTAGGATCTTTGAGATCATATATTTATCCAACCAAGGGTGTCTCTTTTTGTAGAACCATTTCTCTTTGTGAAGAAGAAAGATGGATCAATGAGGATATGCACTGATTATTGAGAATAGAACTGAATTATAGTGAAGAATGAGTACCACCACCAACGTATTTATGATGTAGTTCTAAATCATTGTGGGGATCAATTCTTCTCTAAGATTGATCTCTACCATGGGTATAATCAATACAGGGTTATGAAATTTGATATTCCCAAGGACACTTCTGAAGAATATATGGGAATAACGAGTTTATTATACTCTTTATCTTGACAAATGTTCTAACTATATATATTGATTTGATGAATATAGTCTTCAAGGACTACCTTGAGAAATTCTTTCCAGTTTTTATTGATGATATTCTTATATATTCCAAAATTTGTGAGGAGAATGGGGATCATTTAAGGGTTATATTTGGAACTATAATGATTGAGAAGATATTTGGAAAATTAATAAAATGTTAATTATTATTACAATACGTTTTATTCTTGGGGAACACTATATCACATGATGGAAACTTACTTAACACTACGAAGACAAAGGATTTAGAAGAGTTTCATCATCCAAAAATGATAAGTGAGATTTTTATTCATGTTGGTTTAGTAAGATATTATAGGATGTATGTGAAAAACATTTCATGAATTCCTAATCCACTATGCAAGTTTAATTGAAATAGGACAATGTTAACCATATAAATAGTGTGAGGAATGTTTGAAAGAAGTAATAAAGCAATTTTTTACTATTTCTATGTAAACTCAACTCTCTATAAAATAAGGATTCATTATTTATAGTGATGTATCTATGAATGATATTGGTGTGTCCTCATGTGAAATGAAAATGTGATTTATTATGCATCTTGAATTTTAGAGCCTCATAAGTAAAAATATCCTATGAAAATCCTGGTGATAGCTATTATTATTTAATCTCTAAAAATACGGGGCCCTCTTTATGGGGTTGGATGTAATATATACATAGACTATCAAAGTTTAAAGTATATTTTCATGAAAAAGGAATTGGACATGGCACAAATGAGATGGTTATAACTTCCTGAATACTATGATTGTTTAATTCATTATCACCATTGAAGAGAAAACAATGTTGTTGGGCCATTAAGTAATAAATACCCTATTATGATGGAAATTATGGGAAATCAAGTAGGCCCTTTGATCAATGACCTTTTAAAATCAGACATGGGAATCATAATGGAAGAGAAATCATCAAAATAATCTCAAATTATATCTAGACTATCATTAAAATAAAAAATATAAGACATAAAGAGAACATCCATTATTAGAAAATAATATAGTGACTATGAAGAATGGGAAGTTCTGGAGTTCAATATTTATCAAGAACGTATATTCAAATTTCATACAAGGTTATGTCTTCCATCTATCATAGAGATAAATATGGATTATATGGATGAAGCTCATAGATTTAAATTCTATATACATTATGGATGCATTGAAATGTACATGGAACCTTATGATCATTATTGGTAGGATAAATGAAAATGGTTATTTCTGACTACAATACAAGGTTCTTCGTATTTCAACAAGTGAATGTGGGGAAACAACTTATTAAAGGGTTAATGCAACCACTAACCATACCAACATGGATGTGGGATAGTATCACTATGAACATAATCACTAGTTTCCTGAAAATACAACATATATATAATTCTACATGGGTTATAGTGTATCAACTCCCAAAGATTTCCTATTTAATCACAATTCGAGAACATCATTCTCTTGAACACTTTATAGGATTTCCATAAAATAAGTGGTGACGTTTCATGGAGTTCCACTATATATCATTTTTGATCATGATCTAAGGATCAAATATTAATTATAGAGAAGTATTCAACAGTCAATGAATAATAAATTGAATTATAGTATGAAATATCACTGCCAAACTGATGGTCAATCTAAAAAGACTATTCATACACTTGGGAAAATATCGAGAACATGCTTAATGGAATTAAAAGGTTTATGGGATCAACACCTCCCATTAGTTGGGTTATCATAAAATAACATCTTCCGGTCAAATATTAAAATAGAACTATATTAATCTCTATTTGAAAATTGGTACATAACACCTACATGTTGGGATAATGTTTGTGAGGGGAAATTGATTTGGTGTGATCTTACGCAAGAGATGACTAATGATTCTCATGAAATATAACAATATATAAAATCATATCAGAGTCATGAGAAGTGATATGACAAAAATATCCTAAGTGAATTAGATTTTAATATTTGGGCTAATGTTTTCATTTGGATATCACCATGGAAGATATTTATGCAATGTGGAAAGAAATGAAAGCTTATCCGTAGGTTCATTAACCCCCTTTTAAATCCATGATCACATGTGACCTTTTTACTATCACCTAGAACGTCCACCAAATATATATCAAGTTATGTATTTACTCGATGTATATCTCTTGATGAAATAAATACCTGATCCCTCACATGTATTGAGTTAGGATGTGGTAAAAGTGGAACATGAACTCCCTTTTGAGGGATGCCGGTGGGGATCTTGGACTGTAGAGACAAGGTTCTACAAAAAAAGACTACCCACCTCATCAAATTGTTCTTGATGAAACATAAATATGTATAAGTTACATGGTAACCCTACGAGAAAATAAGAAAGAATTACACTAACCTTTTCTCAACCAAGATAATGAGTTGTAATTTTTTGCGATAAATTTTGTTATGGCAAGAAGAATGTTACAATATAGACTTTTTGAATGATATTTTACCCTAAAAAATGTTTCTTATATATTAAATAATATTATATACATAAAAAATAATCAAAAACAGAAAAAGTTTATGTCATTAGAAATGATCATTACCTTATTAATCTTGATAATTAATTAAATATCAAAAAATTACAGCTAGACACAAAATATTATTTAGTATAGCTTTGATGGGAATGTTTGGTTGGATCCAATATTCTAGATTCCCCACAACACTAAAGATTCTATATAAATTAGAAACAATAATAGTAAACAAATAATCATTTTGATAAATATAAATATATCATTAACAATAAATTGTAGTGAATGTTTGATTTAATGAATGAATTAGTACATATATAGTGTAAAGGGAAATAAGAACATTGTTATTCGACCATTATATGGTCGTTTATCAATAAGAATAATAGAAAATGTACCTTTGGTGGATAATTTAACCACTATAATTGTGATTACAATAAGTAATGAAAAATTACAATTGATACAGAAAACGAGAATCGATGGCCTCAACCAGTAGAGTAATATTGTTTAAAGACCATTTGTCAAAAACTGGGAGGGAGGTATCATCTATAGGGTTCACCCTTGATGAGGCCCATGCCGAGCTTCAACAAGTGAAGCATTAATTAAATAACATATGAGAGTAGTTCAAAATAGTGGATATTACCACTTGGTTAATGTTAGCTAATCCACCCCATGAGACAACAACCATCACACACCATATCATTTGTGCATTTACGGGTGTAATAAGGGCTTACATGTCTATGCCTCAATTACATAAACTGTAAATTACATAATATAAATAAAATTTTTATTTCATCGATTCAAATTAATGATAATTATTCTTAATAAAAAACCGGTTTAATTGAGATGTATTTGATAATTTTTTTTGGATGGAAATAAAACATAATTATTTTTTATAGAAGATATGTAAACTATTATAATAAACAGATGTATTCTGAATAATATTATTATCAAATTGTATTTAAAAACACATTTATCAAAATGTAAATGATAAAAAAAATTTATAATAGCCCAGTAAATTTTTGCAACTGTCTATAATTTTACTACTCCTCAAAAACAAATGTTTTTAAATGAATAAATATTACTATATTTTAAAAATGTTATCATATTTATAAAATTATTATGATAAATTAAACACCATATTTGAAATCACTACATAAAAATAAGGATATGGTGAATTTTTTAGAATTTTCAAAAATTATTTAATTTTGTCATGAATAATAGAAATATAGTTTTTTGATTTTTAGTAAGTCTGATGAATTATTATTTAGGTCATAATTATGTAATAATTAGTTATCCATAATTGATTACCTAAAATATTTTAGTTTATTAATTTTATTTATTTTAATATATTTTAATAATGTTCAAAAACCAATAAGTGACATTCAAAAGTCTAAAATGGAAACATTGAATTTAAAAATAATACTTTTCAAAAACATTAATTTACCATGTAAAAAAATGTAATAGAAATTGATAATCAGTTCTGCTGGGTTAAAATAACATAGAATGTCACCCAGGTTTCCGAAACCAAGTGAAAAAACCATGGGTATACAAATGGGTTTTCATTCTCCCAAAACTAGATGTCTAAGTAATATATTATGAAATTATTAAACAATTCCCCCACTTTAGATATAAATTTACACACTTTTCAATATTTACCTTGACTCCCAAACCACCCTCCTCATATTTCTTTTAGTTTTACTTTCCAATGAGTCCCCAAAAGGCTTTCTTAAGTGACCATGGTAATATTCCTCCTGATTAATGAGTAACACTTCAAGGTTAGGGAAATATCTACTTCTCTATTTCATTCAGATTCAATTTTCTTGTGTTATGTATTATAATTTAAAAACTAAGTTCTTTTATCCTCTTTATATTATCCCATTATTTTATTAATAGTCTCTTATTAATTGGATACCTTTTCCCCTATTATTTTACCTTTTTCTAAAAACATGTTTTATGCCCGTCATGCTTGCATATTAACTTCCCAAATTTATATATTTTATATAAGAAATTATATTCCATTTTCATTTGAAATGTAAAACCTCATTTCATTTCAATTTTTTCTCAAATAAATTTAATAATTTTCTTTTTTAGTCAAATATTTACATTTTAGAAACCCACATTTCCTTTCACGAGTTAAAACTAATATCATAATCATGACTTTACGCTGTTTTGTATTTCAATATTTTGATAGGAAAATCATTCTTTATTCTCCATGGGTTATTAATGAAATTATTTTTTTCTATATTTGGCTCATAAAAAATTAATATATATGAAGGGTTCACCCTGATATTTCTCCAATGCATTTGGTTAAAAAATTTAATCTCTAATGATAATATTATTCATGATTCTATGGTGAATAACCTTAGTAATTTTCATTTTTGAAACATTGGTGATAATCCTTTGTGATATTATTATGAATATGTTGTCTAAATTTTGTAAACACATTTACATGTTATTAATAGTGTTCTTTTTATTATTATATTCCTCATTTTCATTCGTTATTATCATTCCTCATGTTATTTTTAATATATCCCATGATCAATTGATATATGTCTCTCTTTATTATTCCCATACTGAGATTCATGATCACCCTTTCCGTTAATTTATATCCCATCGATATTAGATGTACTGAACTTAACATATGGTTAACCCAAAATTTTGTATTCAAGTGGAATTAGACTAATTGTTTTTGTTTTCATGTATTATGTGACATATTTCAAAGAAACTAAACATTAAGGGATCCAATGTTTGTACCATGAAATGAAAATTAATGTTATAAAAATGAGTTATGGTATATAACCCCTATTTCCACATGAAAACGATACAAGGAAATATGTCATATCTTATCCATTTTATAAAAAAATTATTTAGAAAACATTTTTATATTGGTCCAACTAAGATTATTGAAATATCCTATAAGAAATAATCTTTAATCCCAAATTTGAAAACCATCTAATAAAACCATCATAATTTTCAATCAATTAATTTATCCAATAAATATAGAAAAATAACATTAGAAAACCTGTTCACACATTTTCCATATACAAACAATTTTTGAAGAACCCTATTTAAAAATTAAAATAATATCATGGAATACCACATTTATGTAAAATCATTTTCAATAGAGAATAATTGTGAAATAATCCTCCTTATATTACTTTCATCTAATATATATTATAAATTTAAAATAAAAAAACATGGTTCAATTAAACAAGTAGTCATCAAATTTGAATATAATGGTTCATGTATAACGAAACCATCCTTAAATACATGTCTTACATGAATCTTGCTGTTAAACATACACAATAATACTTTGTGGATCTGTAGTTGAATAAATTGAATTTTAACACAATAAAAACCTGAATTTCAATTGATCCAAAAACAATCCATTTGTTTAAAGACCATTATATGGTTAGAGTAGAAAGAAGATAATGAAGAAAAGTGGGAATAAAAGGGTATAGATGGAGATCACCATGGAGAATTATATGTTAATATTGAATAAATCCTATATAATCACATACAAAAAGAAGGGAAACTAAGGGATAGGTGAAAAAATGCCATGCAAGTCATGTGGGAGGAATGTGGAGGAATACAGGATTTAACTTATGTATGGTATGACTGGTAAATTCATGTTTTTAATGACTTGGAAACTTTTCATTTTTTATAGCAGGGACGTTCAAACAATATCCCAACCATATGAACCATAGTATATCGAGATTGAATAATGTATAGTTTAGTATCATGGTTGGGAAACCTTGTAACAAAAATTTTAAATATCCATATTTAAATTATTTATATAATTGAAAAATTAAAACACAATTTATACTAAACATTTAAAAAGAGTACGACATGATCTAATCCACTATTCATTAACAAAATCAAATAATTTTAGCTCAAATTCATGGTCATTGATAAAAGAAGCTAAAAATTTTATCTAAAAAAACTACATGTTGAGGTCTAAAATTATCTTTTCATGCATTTATAAAATTTTTAATTTCATTTTTTTATTCTATAAACTTTAATTAATTCATACTTCTTCAATAGATGAATGTGTATTGTGTTTCAAAAAACATCAAGATTAATATTAATATGAATTAATGTATATCCAAAATACGTTTTGGAATTTTATTAATTGGGTATTACATATGATTTGATACATGGTGATTTTGATGATGAATTTCTAGAAATGATTTGTAATATAACATAAACATTTTTGGGATATCATTTCATAAGGTAATTTATATTCAAAAATATAATGTGAATTTGAAAAATTATATTCGGTTTTTTTGATAGTGGGAGAATGAAAAAGATATTACTTAAAGCCTGTTTAGAGTGTCAAGGATGATATTATAATGTCCTATATGTACATTTCATATAGTAGGGAATATATGAAACCCAAGGAATATCATATGAATAATATTGGGCTTGTCATCAATGATAATATATGAAATTACCCCATATCCATAACCAAATCTTATTTATGATATAACTATATTGTAAAATAATTATAAATTTCAGTATATAATAAATCATATTTTAAAATTTATATAATCTATTAGAATGGATGAAATTGATTAGGAATTTCAAGATTTAAATGTTTGAAATATTTCATCGATAGTTATCATAAATTGAATTATTTTATAAGATAAAATTTTGGGATAATTGCAACAGTATAAAGTTTCTAGAGAAAAAACATAAGATATTAACACAAACATGTATTAATAGTGAAAGTAAATTCACTAGAGTTAGTGGAATAGATAAATCCCATTAAATTTATCTTTCCATTGATATGGGTGTTTGATTTTATTGAGATCCTTCAGGAAAATAATCTCCATCTTGTTAAGGCCTCTTTCTCTTATTTTTTATCTCTTTAGAGATACAAGCATATCATGAAATTGAGGATAATCACGACCACAGAAAAAAGTGACACCAATCGATCTATGTATACATCATAGAGGGGATATTTTGTTATATATTTCTAGGGATCTTAATTAGTAATTCATGGAAGGTAATAACAATGATGATATTTTTTGTGAGGAACTGAATCTTTATTTGTAGTATATATTATTTTAGTTTTAATTCATGGTGTTATTGGTATTTTTTTAATTCTAATGATTTAAAATACATTAATTATCTATTAATATATCTTTATAAACCTTACAATTGTTGTCTTGGGGAACCCCCTTTGGTGAGATTCGAACCCCTTGAAGACAAATGTAAGATAATAATCAAAGGGTGATTTTTAAAAAGAAAAATAACTAAAATTTGAGAAGAAACATTGCCTGAATACATGGTCTACAAAATAACTAAATAGATACCATATAACCTAATAAATTAACAATTATCATCCAATAATAAGAATTAATATCCCACCCTACTATTAATTCTAGCAATATTTCTATAATTTCTACATTCTTTCTACAATACACATAAATCATGACGAAACAAAGAACAATTAAAATAATTAAATAAAAGAGAAAAACTGGTGACATAGTGTAACATAAACTCTAAGAATCTATAATTAAAACGGTTTCACATTGACCATCAGTTATATATAGTAACACCAAATAATGAAATACTCATGGTATGCATATATGATGAAAATATTATATATAGTGAGATAACTGTTGAAAATATGAGTAGATTGAAATATTGATGAAATTAATGTTAAGATATCAATTTTTGGAGATCTCAAAATCATAAATAGGATATAGATAAATCAATAAGGTGATTATACATTTATTTTTCAAGTGAGATATGCTAATAGACAATAGAAAGATATTTTTAATTCATGATCGAGAGATGGTTTCAATTCCCATTACGGTGAGAAAAAAATATGGAGAAAATAAGGGTTAAAATTACTATATTTTTTAATTCTTCATTGAATTATAGAAAATTTTCTTTTCATAAAATAAAAATAGTGTAATATAATATATTAAAATTGATTTGGGACTTAGTTTTTTTGTAATGTAAATTAAGAACACCATATATAATTGAATAGGATAATGGGTTATTTGAAAGATCTTTTGATCATGGTATATTATACATAATATTAAATAATTAATAGTTTAAGTATTATAAAAATTAATTTTTTTTGGAGGTATAGTGAAATATATATATGATGTGAATCATTTTACAATTTAAACAAATTAATTATTTGTAAAGAATGATAAAATATATTATTTTTATAAGGATTTATAAACTAGAGTATATTTTGGATATCAAAAATATACCAAATTAAATTATATTAAGAAAAAATAGAGGATATTAGTAAATAATTTGACATTCCTATGGTGAAATCGTATAACATTAAAATAAAAATTTATCATAGAAAAATATTATTCAATAGTCGTGAAACAAATATTTGGTGTCATTTCATCACATATAATGTGGAGTTAGAGGTTTCCAGTGTATGAATTTTATAAAAATATATAAGAGGGGTATATTTTTACAAAAATAGTAGATAAATTATTATTGGAGAGGTATCAGTTAAATATTAGTGTTTAAAACCATCCATAAACTTATAAATGTTTTAAATTTTCCACTATCGATGTGTTGTATATTGAAAATACTAGTGGATTGATTTTGAATATTTAAAGAGATTACCCTTTTGGTTAATTAACAAATTGGGAGAAAGTAATGAATGAAATTTTCCCGAAGTGAGTGATACAAAAAAAAGGAAAGATATTATCTAAGGGTAGTTATTATATTAGTGTAAAGAAATCCTATTAATAATAGGTAGAAATTTAGTGGGATTAAAATTTTCATATCTTATGTCATATGATAATTCAAGTAGATGTGGACCAAAAAGTCTCATATACAAAAAAAAATGAATATGATAATGTGGTAAATTGTTTTAATAAAAAATGTTGTCAAATAGTTCAAATTAATGTCAATTAATCTACACATATAACAAAATTTAAATAGTATTATTTTTTGTGGTTATTGTTGTTGTATGGATTATGAGAAAATTGACATGTCCTGTATTTGATTAGTTTTACTAAAAAATAGATTTTTTGAAAATGAAAAGTGATTTACTTTTAGTCATTGAAGTCATGGTATAAATAAATTATATTATTTAGAATCATTTATCTTACTCATTATTTTTATATTTAATATTACACAAGTAGTATTAGAGTTGATTAAAACAATCTCCATATTTATTTGGAGTTATATACTATGAAATTATATATTGACTTCTTATAATTTCCAGGAATAATTTCTTAAAAGTATAAAGGAGGCTAATATTATAACATAATAAATAATTTTGGAATTAAATGATATAGGTTTACATAAATTTCATAATTTTTCCTAGATTTTAATTATGGATGGATTTTATTATAATATGTAAGAAAAATATTTTGGGTTAGTATATAGTGATAAGGAGATGAAATTTTAGATGATCAACCAGAAAATGTTATAGTAGAGTATATTTTTGAAATACCTGAGAAATAATAGTAAAAAATAAAAATATTTTTGTTACAAATAGAATAATATAAATTATAGTTAAAATTTTATTTATACATCTATAATTAATAATTGAAAATATCTATAAAATAAATAATTAATGTAATATTTAGATTTAAGTTGGGTCATATCCTCTAATTAACATAATTTTTATAAAAACAATTTCAAAAAAAAGAATAATATAAGGCACATAATCAACATTTAAAAAACGTTTTGATAAGAATTATTTATGTAATTGGTTTAAATTAATTTATTTGAAGTAATTGTAGCCATCTCATAACCGTTGGGCATTATGTACCTTGGGAAATATGATTTTTGGGCATCATAGACATTGGTAATGTGTCCATTATGTAGTGAAATGTAGGATTAGAGTATATTATTGGTAATTATAATTCTTAAATAAATTTTTAATAGAGAAAATGTGGTCATAAAAAGAAGTAAAATCCCTCACAATTATTATTTTAGAGACTTCTGATAGAGTATGCATCATTATGGTTTCCCATTACCATACCAATGATAAATTCTAAAAACTAAGTCTCAAATAGAATATTTTAAAGTGGAAGTTCATTTTTCGATAAATCATTACCTGATCAATGATGGATATAACTACCCATAAAAGAAGCTTAATTTTACAAATTTCCTAGAGGAATTATGTTGTTCGGATATGGGGTTGTGCCTCTAGCTGTTAAGTCGTATTAAGATGTAAACTCGTTTAGAAATGTAGTGGTGTTTTATTCGATATGAATTTTCTATAAATGTATAATTATTATAATAAAGATGAAATGTATATAATTTGAGGATATATTAAATAAAAATTATTCCATATTTGAAAATAGGGTGTTTAAATTATATACGAGATGATATTTTAATTTTTTTTCATAAAAAAATAAAATGTGAGGCAAATTGAGAAATATAGTAATTGTGACTTCATATATATTTATATATGTAATAATTATTCAACTAAGACATGGTATTTCTATATATATAATATTTTAATTAAATTTTTTATTAATGAATTAGAGTAGGTAATGTTATGTTGTGGGAAGTAGTAGAGAACTTAAGATAATAAAAGAATAAAATATACAATACCTTATTCTATGAAATTCCACTCCCCAAACAAATAAATTCACTAACCTATTTCCCTTTCTAACTAATAAATCTAGAATTTACCTCTTCAAATCACTCTCTTGGTGTATCTATTATAACTCTCTCTTAAAACAAATAAACATTGGTTGGATCTATGATTTGACTCTATGCTAAGGAGCTCAAGATATGTGAGGGTATATTTTCCAATCCTTTTTAATTCTTATTTACATTCCCATTTCCCTACCCTTTCCATTTTATAATTTAATATTCCAATATTTTTTGAATATCAATTTATGTTAATTATTTATGATATCTTATACATGTTAGACCCCATTTTACTAACAGTAATCTTAATTCATATGTTATTGTAGTTGTGAAAATTATACTCTAAGGCATAAAGCACTAGGTTATCCCCTAATAAAAAAATGTTCTGGTATTTTTTTGGTATATTGGATTTATAATTTATTAAATGTGGAATTTTTATTAGGAATAAGAAGAAAAAAGTATCAATTGGATCCTCTATTATGCACCAAGTAGAATAACATCGATTTTGGCACAAGTTCACCTTTTCTTTAAATTCATATTGACCTATAAGTCTTTCCAAATGGAAATATTATATCCCAAACTTTTATTAAATATGTATGATTACATAGTCAGTATTTATTTGATATGTATCTAAAATTTATTCAATCATCTAAGATTTAAAAAAAATTATTCGACAAACTATAGAGATTGATAATCATAATATTTGTAAGTTCTTAATAACTCAAATTACATATTATTCAACTAATAAGGAAAATTATTTAAAAATTTATAATTACTTATATCATTAATATGTTTCAATGTAATTCACATAAAAATTCTAATAATTTAATTTACATGCTAAATATATAATCATTCCCATATATTCTGTTGTTCTAATCTTTTAACACAAAAATCATTGTAAAATGCTGCTAAGTATTTTAATGCTATTCATTCTTGAAAAATATTCCATTTATTGAATATTTAATTTTATAATATTGTGGAAAGAATTGTAATTTTATGTTATGGGTTTGATTATAATTATATATCAAATTAGTGTATAGGTAGTTCTTTTTATAAAACTAAATAGTTTAATTTTTGTATCCTTACCCTTTATTTATGATGTCATGGAAATTTTTTTGATTATATGTTTATAATTTCCAAAAATATATATTTAAAAAATTTAATTCATTATGTTATCTTTTAACCTTTTTTACAAGATTATTTCATTCATATTTGTCCATTTATTTAGAGTCATTTATTTATATATTCCTTATATATTTCTTATACAATTATTTTACAATGTCAGATTCCATTGTATTTTATCCCTAACTATGAATTTGACCTCAACCTTTATATATTTATTTTTTTCTATTATGCTAGTTAATTAAGTAGAATAATATTTCTTAACCATAATTTAGATATGATTATTGAATAATTATATTTACCCAAATCATGTAACATTACATGATGTAATGTATTATTAGTATGTTTAGTCACATAAAGACTATAGAACCATGACCATGGGATCATAGTTTCATCAAATCTAATTACTTTATAATAAATAACCCACAAAATTTTGGTGACTATGTTTGTATAAGTTTCACTTTTTTTAAGATAATGGTTTTGTATAAATCATAGGCATAATATTTATAATTACATAGGTTAAAAACATAGATTCTACCATAAGAAAATACAACTGATTTTTCTCGAATTATTTTGAAAGGAATTTTTTGGCTATGGATGTTTTTTATTAAAAAAATGATATACAATACATGTTATGTACATTAATTTCATATAATATTACTAATTATTATTTTTATTTTATTATATATTGGAGGCTACTTGATGGAATGAGAACAATGAAAATAATTGGGGACAATTTGGGCTTTTTAGATAATATGGATAATAGAGTTAGTTTTATTACTAAATAAATTAATACTATCCAGGTCTAATTAACTCAGGTTGATGAAAAAAACATCTCCCTCATTGAGAAAAAAATATCTAATCATCAGGGATCAACCTATTTATATTGAAAAAAATTAGAAACCATCATAATTTAGTGGGACCACTAATATAATGACTAAAAATTAGTGGATAAATTATCCAGATAAGATCATTACAGAATTGATGTATAATGAGATAAAAAATTAATCATGGATTTGGTTCATTTAATGGGAAATACTTACCCGTGGTTGTATTATATTTTAAACACTAGGAATGTAAAATATAAAAAAACATGGATTGGAATGAATTTAAAGATATTTTCTTATAATATTTTGTTTCCTAGGATAAAAATACTAATATAGAAGAAAAAATGGAAAATATTTAATGAAAGAAAGAAGATATAGTGGTAGAGTTTGATGGCGAATTCACATGTTTATAATGGTATGATTTAAATTATTTAAAAAGATAAAAAATAATGATTGATCACTTCATTGATGGTTTAAATATAATTATTTAAAGATGATCAATCTCTAAAATTTTATCAAAATATAAATAGTAGTGTTGAGTTCTATTAAAAATGATATGTTTTTTTCTAAATAATTATTTTACAAAATAAAAAATGACAAGAGTGAGATGGTTGTTCACTATTTGGAATGAAAAACTTGAAAGAAAATTATGGGAAGTGTTGAATTACATATAGATAATAAATGTGGAATGAAATTACCAATGTATTGATTAAGAAGAACATATGTATAATTTAAATGTCAAGAGAAAGGTCATCAATATACCAAGTGAAATATCAATAAATAAGTAATCAATGTGATATGTCTCAACTATATCATGTTGGGATGATTACTATAATTAATTCCCCAGTTACTAAGGGAATATAGCCCAAAATAGGAATATAGACCAATTATGATCATTTTCAACCAAAAAGGATGTAGTTGAGCCTCTAACTGAAGTGATAGTAGGTATATTGATTATGCACTCAAAAAGTATATATTATATTATGTTATTGTGGATATATAAATTATTTTATATATTTCATGTTTTCGAAGATTTTTTAGTCACCATACTTGAATTGTGGAATGATTTATTTGTTAGATCATTGAATGATACTTTTATTTCAGACAATATATATAAGGAAGTTTAAATTGTAATACATGGGTTTTATCTAGTGTAAAATATAATCATCCTAAAAATGGTTTATATTAAAGGAATCTTGGTGATACACTACATTTTTAATTATAAATAAATAATTTAATATTGATAAAATGTAGATATAATTAGTGTGGAACATATGGAATTACATGTTTTTTAGAGAATATTTAATTTCCTCAAGCAAGTTGGGAACAACCCCTAGTAGATAGTATTAATGAAATAAATATGGAGTAAATAGATAAAGTCGAATATATGATGGGTATGGAAGATTTATTGATAATATATATAGCCATTTTCCAACGACATAATGATATATTTCCAGATTAATTACATAGATTTGTATTAGGTGGAGAAGTTAAATCACATATTGATCTTATCATTGATAAAAACTATATATAATCCACTATATAGACTGAATCCTAGAAAGTTAGTGGATTTAAATATGAAATTATATGTCTTATGTGATAAAAAATACATTTATACATGAACTTTATAATGAGTAGAAACTATTTAATTTTTAAAGAAGAATAATGATTCAATGTGATTAAGATTGATTATGTGGAAATAAATGGAATTAATTTAAGTAAAAAGTATTAATTTTAATATATTATTGACATATTTGATCACATTAAAAGTTCTGAATATATATATATGAATAATCATTAACCTTATGATTTCTACTCATATGAGTTATGCTCATTATGAGATTACATTAATGTCTTTTGGGTTGACAAATGCACAATTTTTGTTTATGGATTTAATGAATTTGGTATTGATGTATTATCTTGATATGTATTTTTTAAAATGTATGGATGATATTTTTATATTGTATAATAGTTATTTAGAGTGTTAAACTCATTAGAAAATAAATATTATGGTTTTGAGAAAAAATAAATTATGTAGTAACTTCAATAAGTTTTTATTTTGGTCTCAAAAAGTTACTTTACATATAAATATTATTTCCAAGGATTGTATATCTATAATACCCTCTAAATGAAATTTTTTCAAGGAATAGAAAAGACCCAAAAACCTAATTATAATTCTTATCTTCTAGGAATTAGTAGGATAATATCATACGTTTATTTGAAATCCTTTATTTATTAAATAATCTATTAGCCTTGTTAACATGTTAGGGGGTCAAGCACAACTATAACAAGGAATGAAAAGAAATATTTATATAATTATATATGAAATAGATGAATTTATGTGTATTAACTCTTAAATATTATAAATATTTTCTTTTTAATTATATTATTTCATCATGAACAGGTTGTGGATGGATTATATTGCCAAAATATAGAGTGGATCCCTAGGATTCTAAGAAATTGAAACACCCTAAGATTAATTATCCAAAACTTGATTTATAGTTTTTTGTGGATGTCTGTTCACTAAATATATGTATCAATTATGACTATTTATAAAAATGAGATATATAAAAATAAAAAATTATTATTATATATATACTTATGTTGATCTGAATATAAGGATGTGGAGATGGTTATAACTATATAATGATTATGATTTTATTATAAATTATCATATTGGGAAGTCGTACAATTTAGTATATTCATTTAGAATAAAAATCCATGATATCTTATCGATATTGAGGGTGTAGACTAATCCAATTATCAAGGATTTAGTAAGGATATATCTAGGTATTATATTGGAAGGTGAAAACCCATTATATTTACTTATAAATACCAAACCCTTTATTTAAAAGAGACTAAGAAATTATTTCTTGATGATAAAGACCTATAATATATGATGAAATATAATTAGAATGGGAAATTTCAAATTTTAAAATCAATGATGTTGAAAATATAAGGATTGGTAAGAAGAATTGTGTTTAATCAATAATAGAGTTGGTGAATGATATATTGAAAGAGCCTTATAGCTCACAAATCTCAAAAAACCTAGAATCTTTATGATTTATAATGATATCCGAGAAAATTTATTATGAGAAAATATAATGTGTTAGATTGGGTATTTATATACAAGATGCACAATTTTAAAATAAGTGATGTTTGAAACATAACTACCAAAAGGATTTATAAAATATGTATCCATACCAGAGTGTCAATGAGATAATACTACTATGGTTTTCATCATTGGAATACTTAATATATCCATGGGATATAATAAAATATGGATCACTATACATCATATGGAAATATTTACCACTTCCTTGTAAATAATTAATATTTCAAAATGGATATTATTTTTTCTGTTGTATATAAATGATGTTGGGAGACTTATATGAAAAACAATATCAATTGTTTTTCATCAGGACCCATGGTTCACATAAAAATTTTAGAAGAGTCTCCTAAAAGAATTACATATAGAGCTTAATATTAAAAAATCCCATCATCCTAAAATATTTTAATAATTTGAATTGAAGATATAATAATTTTTTAATGACCCATGAATTCTCATTGGATTGAGTGTACAATATTTCATTACATGGCCTTAAGTGACATCCCCAATACGCCAAGGGCTAGCAATAAATGCTGAAGGGTTTCAAATACACATGGGGGACGGTTTACCCTTTAATAAATATACCAATAAACCAACCAACCAACATTAAATATATGATGCATGAATAAAAAAAAGATAGAAAAATAATTTCATTTATGTAAAACCACAATAAAGTGCACAATAACGGAAGACCAAACCAAATATCAAGGTAAACAATGGATATACAACTCAAGACTCTCAGAAGACACAAAGACTCCATGCTCCAAAATATCCAAGTTCCACAATCACTAAACATCCCAAATAATCATGAGGTAGCACTAAAAACATGGGAAGCATTACCTTTGCCCATCTTTGGGAAAATAGCATCTGCAAAAGTACCAAAGTGCTAAAGCAGTGGTGACTATAAAACTCAATAGGTTTTCCCCAATGACTTCCCTTCTCATGCCACTAGGATAGAAAAGTTATCCACATTTATATAAAATAGTTTATATAAAACATTTTCTCAAAATAGTTTATCACATGATATAAACGAGTCTCCCAAACCGTTTTCAACCATGTGAATGAAAATCCAAATGAAACCATTTTCCATCGAGTTATTTTTCTGGAAAAATAACTAATCAAGGCTTTAAAACCATTTCACAATCTCTATTTTTGGCATACCCAATCCTTTCACAATCCCATGCTACTAACCATGCATGCTACATTATGAAAGTTCCATACTCATGAGCGGTTTCTCATCGATCTACCAGGTCATCACAAGGTAATTGTTTCCCATGTGCCATTACTCCTTTGGCATTGGGAACAACGTCATATTTTAACCAAGCCCTATACAAGTAGTTACCATGTGCCATTAAATGTTTGGCACCGAGCACAGGGTCATATTTCTACCAAGCCTCATGCATGAAACATGAACAAACACCACATATTCCCAAAAATCATTCCAATACAACCCTTTCAACAAAATACATTTTTATTGAAAACCATTTCTGTCAAAAACATTTAAATTCCAACCCATTTCCATTCCAAACCTCTTCAATAAAACTCCATTTTTATGGGAAAAAATTCCATCACAGTCATTCCAATACCAAACCATTTCGATAAAACACCCCTTTTATTGGAAACCTATTTTTCATCAAACCATTTACAATTCCAGCAAATCAAATATTTAAAATCATCATTTTAAATGCCATAAACAAGATCACATTGCACAACAAATCACCAAGATTTCACAATTTCATTAAAATGGAAAATCATCATTGAAGAAGATTTATTCCCTTATTTCACAATAAATTCCACTCAAATAAACCAATATGAATATAATACAATCAATTATAACAAGCGGAGTCGATAGTGTATCCCACTACCTTTAGGGTTTTGACGAAAACCACAACGAATGAAGAACTCACAAGAAAACCCGGTTACTTCTTCAAAAACCCACCTTAGATCTCTTCTATTAGAAAGACCAAGACCAAATATCATCATATCTGGAACCCACACATTTATATCTAAACATAACGGGCGTAGATCTACGAAACCGAGAGAAAAGAAGAAGTAGATCAAAGTAGATATATGAAACCAAAAAGGAATGATGAAGAACGATCACATACCTCAAGAATATGGCTTCGATTATCCAAGAGAAGCCTTCAGATCACCTCCCGAACGATGGAAGAACCCTCATAGACCTTAGGTGAAGCAAAATCACGAGTTATGGTTGCTTAAGAGGAAAAACAAGACACGTTTAGGAAAAAACGAGTTAGATCCACTTTTAAAGATCTCATTTAAGTGCCAGCATGGTTTTCTTGCAAGGTTAGACAATCCGTGCCCTAACCGTGTATTATCCACTGCCAAGGAAGACCCTCTATTCATGGTTTGGCCTCACAGTTAGAAAAACCATGTGCCGCCCATGTGGAAGCTACTTCCTCCAAGATAAACTATGCACAAATTTGCCGCACAGTTTAGAAAAATCGTGCGCCATCCGTGAGACTTTCCCTTTGCCTCAAAACATCATTCAAAGTTCTCCAGACTCTCCCATTCATCACCCTTAACATTAAAACCATGAAAATAATCATGTAAAGGTTACATAACGAAAACTAGAAGTTCTGCATTCTCCCCACAATTAGTATTTCCATCCTTGGAGATGAAAGAGTTCCTGCCACAGCTCTTTCATTTCATTTTCACATTCCCAAGTCTCTTCCAAAATCTGACCATGCTGCAATAACACCTGCACAAGACCATTTATTTTCATTCTCAAGACTTTATCTTTCGTTTCCACTATCCATACCGGGATATGTATCAATGAAGCATCCGACTCTAGGTCACTGTGATCCCATCTGATCATGTGGGTAGGATCACACTGATACTTTTTCAACTGAGATACATGGAAGACATTATGCACCGAACTAAACTATTGTGGTAATGCCAACCGATATTCCACCTATCCAACCTAATTTAGTATCTAAAATGGACCAATGTATCTAGGAGATAACATTCACTGCTTCCCAAAATGATGATGTCCAATACATGGAAATATACTCAAGAATACATGATCACCCACAACGAATGACAACGATCATTGACGGTGATCTACATAAGATTTATGACGACTCTGAGCTATCTCCATCCTTTTTCTAATAAACCGGATCGTCTATGTTGTTTCTTAGATAAGGATTCGCCCGACTAGTGATGATTCACCAGTTTCCACCCAACATAGTGGATAACGACAAGGACTCCCATACAATGATTCAAACGGAGGCATGCGTACCGAGTCTTGATAAATTTTATTATATGAGAAATCCAATAATGGTATATGATCATCTTATTAGCCACAAAAATCCATTACACAAGCCCGCAACATGACTTCGAATATCTGTATCATCTGCTAGGATTTCCCATCCCTTTGTGGATGATATGTGGTGCTCATAGTCAACTGAGTTCCAAGGGCTTGCTGTAATGATTTCCAGAAATGAGATGTGAAAATCTGATCTCTATCTGAGACTATAGACACTGGTACACCATTCCCCTTTACCACTTTTTGGATATAGATATTTGAATGATCCTCCACTATATGAGTATCATGAATAGGGTTGAAATGGGCCGACCTGGTTAGACGATCCACTATCACCCAAATAGCATCGTGTTTCCAGACCGTTCTTATAAGACCTCTAAAAAAATCCATAGCTATTTGAGCCCATTTCTACACTAGGATGGGAAATGATTGTAACATACCAGCTGGTCTCTAATGTTATACTTTAACCTGCTGACATGTTAAGCATCGCGAGACAAACTCGGCCACCTTTCTTTTCATGCTGCTCCACCAAAACAATGCCTTCAACGACTTATATATTTTCTGTGCACCTAGATGTACAACCCATCTATAATGGTGGTAAGCACGAAGAGGTTCTACCTAGAAAACCATAGGTAAAACCATCCGATCTCTGAAACACAAAACCGAACCCCCATCAAATATTTATCCTTCAATGGTCTCCCCACCATTGAGTTTTTAACTTACAACTAGACATTCTAAATCATATGTTTCTGCTTTTTTGACCATTTTTAATAGACCAGGAAGAAGCATAGCTGAAAGGAAAACTACAAATCACCTTTGTCTTCACATTCCACATGCAAGTCAGCTAAGACTGACATCAACTGCCATTCATCTAAAGCTTCTTTTGCCAACAAAGAATATGAATTTCTACCCAATGCATCGACCCACGAATTTCCCTTAATTGGTATGTACATCAAGTCAAAATCAAACATATAGAGATATTTCATCCCTCTAATTTTCTTCAAGTTCAAATAACTTTGTGAGAAAATATGCTTTAGGCTCTTATGATCCGTATATACCGTGAATTTCTCACCGAAGAGATAAGGACACCACACTTTCAAAGCATGGACCACTGCTACAAATTTCAAATCATGAGTTGGGTAGTTATTATCATAAACCCTCAACTGCCGTGATCCATACACAACCACATTATTCCCTTGCATGAGAATGCACCTCAGCCCTGATGATGATGCATCGCAATACACCACATACCCTTTTCCAGGTTTCACGCAAAACCAAGATTGGTGCTGATGTAAGGTGACCCTTTAGCTCTTCAAAACACTACTGACACTGTTCATTCCATTGGAATGGAACATTATTTCTTGTAATAGATCAAACACATTCATTCCTATATCGAAAAGTCACACATTGACAATTTGGAATACAACTGATTATCCCTCAAGATCCCCATCACTGTCGCCAAGTGCTGCTCATGCTCCACCGTTGTCTTTTATTACACCAGAATATCATCTACAAACACCACCACAATGAATCCAGATATCTCTGGAATATCTGATTCATCATTTCCATGAACACCTCTGGCATATTCATTATACCAAAGTTAATAACCACATATTCATAATGACCACATCTACTTCTAAAATATGTTTTAGGAATATCGTCTTTCTTCACCCTCAATTGATGATATCTTGACCTAAGGACGATCTTGGAGAACCACTAGAATCCCCTAAACTAGTCGAACAAATCATAAATTCGTGGAAGTGGATATATGTTCTTTATCATAACTTGGTAAAGTCTATGATAATCAACACACAACCAAAGAGTTCGATCTTCCTTCTTAGCAAACAAAACTGGTGCTTCCCATATAGATGTACTTGGCCGAATGAAACCCTTGCTTTCCAGCTCCAATAACTGGACTTTCAATTCCTGTAACTCTATAGGTTCAATTCAGTAAGACAGATATTATATAGAACTTGTCCTAGTAAGGAGATCGATTTTAAACTTCTCTTCTCTTACGGAAGGTAACCTTGTGAATTCTTTAGAAAAAACATCCTTGAACTGATCCTCCACTGCCGGAAGAACACTCTACTAAACACACTTTACCAATTCGAATGACAAAATCTCCAACTGATACGATAACATGCCCACTACTAGTGCCATAAAACCCGTTGCACCTTTCTTTTCATGCCTCTCTCCTCTAAAGACATGTCTAATTCCATCGTGTGTCGTAAAATCTACTGTTTTCACATTATAGTTGATGTGGGCCTTAAATTCCACCAGCCAATCCATTTCCAGGATTACATCATATACATTTATCTCAAGCACTGAGAAATTACACATTAGCTCAAGCTCACCCACAAAAATACCACATGTTGTACACTAGAGGGCTCGACACCTTCTTCGACCCAGAGGGGATTGAAGTTTCAAAACTGAAGTCATCATTTCTACCCTTAAACCCACCAACTCAACAACAAGTGCATCAATAAAAGAGTGTGAAGCACCCATATTCCCCTTGGGTACCACTATTATTCCTCTTCCTAGAGATCCCAATATTTCCCACTTAGCTGCTGATGCCCGATTCACCATCTCTGTGTGATCACTGATACACATCACTACTATTTTTGAACAGATCTCTTGCCTTATCCTTGCTTGGACCTTACCTTCAACGACGTGCTACCCACCACCTAAGGTGTAAACTACACAATGCCCATAAAAGTAGCTGCATACTCCCTTACATATATATTCTCTTGATTCAAACTGAAGATATCAGTTGTGCGCTGAATTCTGAATTTATGTGGGTAGAATTTTTTGTTAAACAATTCCTCAAAGCCATCCCACTTCATACCCTGGTTCGTTCCCGCTTGGAACCAAGAACAAGGTCATATTTCTACCAATCCTAGTACATGAAACATGAACACACCCCACATATTCCCAAAAAACTTTCCAAAACATCCCTTTCAATAAAACACATTTTTATTTAAAAAAATTTCCCTCAAAACCATTTAAATGCCAACCCATTTTCATTCCAAACCACTTCAATAAAACTCCATATTTATTGAAAACCAATTCCATCATAGACATTTCAATACCAAACTATTTCAATAAAACACCCCTTTTATATAAAACCTATTTTTTCATCAAACCATTTACAATTCTAGCAAATCAGAAATTTAGAATCATGATTTCAAAATCAAGAAGGCAAATCACTTTGCACATCAAATCACAATGAATTTTCAATTTCATTAAAACCATAAATTATAACTAAAGAAGATTTATTCTATGATTTTCACAATAAATTATATTCAAATAATCCAATTTGAATATAAGCCAATCAATTCTAATAAGAGGAGTTGAGAGTGAAGCTGCCTACCTTTAGGGTTTTGACAAAAACCACAACGAATGAAGAACACACAAGAAAACTGGATGGCCTCTTCAAATACCCACATTACATATCTTCTCCTAGCAATACCAAGACCAAATATCATCATATTTGTCATCCACACACTAAATATACCCATAACAGGTGTAGATCTATGAAACCGATAGAATATGAGAAGTAGATCTAAGTAGATCTAAGAAACTGAACAAGAACGATGAAGAACGATCACATAAATCAAGTATATAGATTCGATTCACCAAGAGAAGCCTTCGGAATGCCTCCAGAATGATTAGAGAAGTTTATTTGAGCTTAGGAGAAGTAAAATCCCATGTTATGGCCGCTTAGAAGGAAAAACTAGACACTTAGAGGAAAAAACGAGTGATATCCACTTTTTAAGGATCTCATTTAAGTGTCTGCATAGTTTGCTCGCATGGTTAGACAAATCGTGCGCTAACCATGCGTTAGAAACTACCTCCACAGACCCTCCACGCAAGGTTTGGCTGCACGGTTAGACAAACCATACACCTCCCATACAGAAGCTACTGCCTCCAAGACAAACTACACACAGTTTTGTCGCACAGTTTATACAAACCGTGCGTCGTCCGTGCAAGTTCCCCTTTGCCTCAAAACTTATTTCATTGTTCTCCTGACTCTCCCATTCATCACCCTTAACTTTAAAACCATGAAAATATTCAAGTAACGGTTACATACCGAAAATTGGGGGAACTACAATTTTACATCATGTTATGGTCATGTTATACTGACTTCCATGTAATTTGAGATTAAAATTTACCTTTTGTTGAGTTTTAATACAATACCAGTTTCCACTACATTATAAAATGATACCATATGATGCCTTATATGAAAGATGATATCTGACTCCAACATCATTGGTTAAGGTTACAGAAAAGGATTTATTCGTCCTACAACATGTTTATTGAATATTAAATAATGTAATATCCATCCATAATAATATCAAGGGAAATAATTAGATTGAAATGTAATTATAAAAACTGAATGCTATGTCTGGAATTCGGTGTTGGTGACTATGTACTCTAAATAATCTCTACATAAAAAGACTTCATGATGTTTAAAAATAATTAGAAGTTAAGCCCAAATTTTATTATTACATTTGTAATATTTAAGTTGAGAGAGTTCTAGAATATTAGTTATGTATGCAACCAATCTTCTCTCAAGTGCACAGTGTGTTCCATATTTCACATTAACAAAAATATATGCATGAATATTCATATGTTTTTAAGGTTGATTACAATCCATTGTAACCCAAATAATAAAATAATTATGAGCTAACTCTGATTGATGATATTAGAGAAAAAGTTTTATGAACATAGAAAACTTTATTAGTGCAGGTTCCTTTGGGAATCATTAGCAAGATGAGGTGACATTTGAAACCAAGGAGGTAATAACAAAAAATAATTTGTATTCATTTATGGAATGG
This sequence comes from Viscum album, assembly GCA_963277665.1. Classification (NCBI taxonomy): domain Eukaryota; kingdom Viridiplantae; phylum Streptophyta; class Magnoliopsida; order Santalales; family Viscaceae; genus Viscum; species Viscum album. Next base: position 266,327,520 of record OY728142.1, on the reverse strand, counting down.
TTTATAATTTTGTGGTTGAAATTATAATTGGGGTGGGGGATGCGATTCTTGAGAAATTCTCATAAAAATTATGCATATTTTTTTTAAAATATAGTTCTAAAAAGAAATGGTACAAGTTTATGAATTTAAAAAAATAATGTAAAAGAGGGAAAAAAATACAAGGAAAATCAAAATGCCTACTAGAATATTTTCCCTTCTAAACATCACAACTATAAAAAGAAAAATACAAGATATGAATAATTTATTACAATGAAGCAATATATTTTAATAATTAATATTGGGAAGCATTATTTTTCAGAATCAATTTAATGATTTTATTGGAATTAAAATTTTAAATTAAATGACCACTGTGAATTATGACTTGGGGGAATTATGACAATTGGGCATTATTACAATGTGTCTTATTGTTAATTTAAAGTGGCCATTATAATTACTATATATTAATGGAAATGGAAAGAGATAATTGAATCAAAATAGAGAAACTACAAGAATAAAATAGTATGAAAATATATTATAAAGATCAGTGATAAGATCATAGGGAGTTAGTTTCACGAAATTGGTTTAATCATGAATAATTCCTAGATTAACATCAATAACTGAGGATCGAGTGGAATTTACTATGAGATAATTTAAAGTTAGTGGAAATAACTACTATGTCGATGTATAATGAACAACCCCATGAAAGTTCCTCTATTTCTTAACCTACCAATATGGATTATTCTTCTGTGATTAGGTGTTATGTATCTTGGGTTTAAATAATATTAAGGTGTAAAATCTTTTAGAAATGAAATAATGATAACATAAAAACCTGATAGTGTGACATCTTTCATACTTATATAAAAGTTAAAATATAAACAATTAGATTATAATATTTATAAAATTGTTATAATATTTTTAATTAGGGTGTTGAAATTATCTAATGGGTGAAGTATAGTAATTTTTGGTAAATATAACCAAACACGATAAATAATAGTAGAATATTGTAAAATATGATAAATATAACACCATATATTTGTTTTATTGACTTAAATAAAATATTTTACATCCAATTAAATAAATATTGAACTAAAAATTATAATAGGCTATTAAGGGATGTAATAGATAACTACGTGGAATAGTTAGCCACTTATTATAATTGAAAATATAATATTAAATTCTTTATTCCATGAAATTCTAGTCATCAAACCTATAAATACTCCCAACCCTATTCGAATTTCATAAACATTAAATTTTATTTTCACTCTTAATATATATCTATCAGAGTCTCTCTTACATATATATCTTTTTTTATAATGAGTTTTTTTGTTTCAATACTTTGGTTCTAGGACAGTATTATCAATATATATAAGGGTATATTTCCATATTTGTTTAATTATAATGTAAAATTCTGTTGTAGTATACTTTCAAATTTATAATTTTCAATTTTAATATTGGTTTAGTAAAAACTTATGTTCTATCCTTATTATAACATATCCTTGTAAGACCCCATTTCACTCACATTATACTCATTTCCTTAGATGTTTAAATACATAAATTCTCCCATGAGGCATACAACACTATATTGTATAATGTTCAAAATTAATTATGTATTCCATATATATTCTTAATTATGGATGTATCATCTAAATGAGGTTAGATATTTCAATGTATTTATAATATATAAATATATAGTGGACCCTCTACCATGAAGTAGGTGGATTAAACTCAATTTTGGAAGAAGTTCACATTTGATATCAATACATACCGACTACGATTTCATTCACCATATAAACTGTAAATCACTAAGGCGTATATAGTTTTGGCAATTTCTTACGTATTATTTTTATTTTCTTTCTCTATAATTTTTTTAGTTCTATAACATTGAAAATATATGAATTTAATTGAATAAACACATTGACCATCTTAATCTATAAATGAACATGAGGACTAGAATTCCACACTCTTCACTTAGTAATGGTTCTGATTTGATCATTTTGAATAAATAAATATAATTAATTATATTCAAGGTAATTTACATAAAATTATTATTATTTAATTAACCAAGGAAAGATATTATTGTGGTCATACAATCCTTTATTGTAGATAGGTAATGTCTTTTATGAAAATCTTTACTGAGAAATTAGGATTATTATTTATAAGTTGTTAATTCATGAAAATCTTTACATGTATTTAATATAAAATTTTATTTAATGATATAATGCATTAAAATTTTATTTTATGGGTAGGGTATAAAGACATATATCCCTTCAATTACATGGGGGGATTAATTAGAAAACTACGAAAAGCGTTATGGGATTTTCCTTACCCTTTATACATTCTGACTTCTTAGATGTCCTCAATGGACTTTTTATAATGTCCAAAATTATATACTTCGATTATTTAAATAATTTGGAGATCATTTAAGTTTTTATATATGAATATGTTTATCTTATGTATCAATTGATATAGAAAGGTTCTTTATCTACTATGTAACACCCCAAGCTTCTACGGTACGTTTCCCTTTGAATAATGTGATAGCGTGTGTTGTACGCAACCTCGAGTTCTAACACACACCACAACTAATTAAACTAGCCGTTGTGAATAGTAATACCTGATTTTTGAAATTATATATATTTTATATTTGAAAATGGACTTCATTTTTGGACTCGGAATATCGAATTTAGCCTAAGGTGAAATTTTGGTACTTTTCGGATAACTTTCATATTTTGATGAATAGTGAAAATTACTAAATTTTAATTAAAAACAACTTTTTTAATCAAAATAATTAATAGTGATAAATTATGAATTTTAGTAGTTTTAAAGTATATTTAGAATATATTTTTACCATTTAATATAATGTTGGTCATTGGACATAATTTTACAATTAAACCGAACATAAACAAGTGTCAATCTTTTGATAGTTATTATCTCTTAAAAACACGCTTTTTGTTTTGACAGCGGGAATTAATTTTAAATTAATTCCTGCCACTTCTGTGTTTTGAATTTAGGAAAATGGATTCCATATTTGGAATCAGGATGTTCAAATTGTGTAAATAGGTAACTTTTATTTTTCGACATTTTGAATAATTACTGCGGTAAATATTTTATTTACCATGGTTAAGGGTAAATCCGGTAAATAAGGGTTAAACAAATAATATTATAATAATACTAAATTACCCTAAAAACGTGTCTTAACCCTATTGGTTGATAGATGGTCGACCATGGAGATCTTTGTGTCAATTTTGGGACCCCATGGATCCACTTGTAAGTGATAATGACACTTTATTTTAATTAAGTTAAAATGAATACAAAAATGACCCAAGCATATATCTTTTAGAAAAACAATTTTTACATAGGGTTATATATGTTGGATTTTAGATTATAAATATTCATTAGAAAGCTAAAAAGATTTAATACATAATGATATTTTATTTATAATTTTTAGACATTAAATTAGTTATTTTATTTATGACACAATGATGATGCAGTAATTACTATAATAGTGAAAAATTAAAATAATTGATATTATAAATACCCAAATAAATATAATATGAAACTTTTAATGAATTAAACTAATTTTCTAGGCTAATATGATATATTAGGATTGATTTAATGGACTTTTTTCGAAGTAATCAATCTGTTATGAGTTTCACAAAAATCAACTATTGAATAGTGTCAAAATTGACATAAAAGAGTTCTTAAAACAAATATTATATTATTAATTGATATTAAATTCCTAAAAATCTAATGTTCTTCCAAGAGACTTATATTAGGATAGGTTAATCATTAATGGACCACTTGGGGGTCTCTTGGATGTATATAGTAAGTTTATTAACCATATTATATAAAAATACAAAGAGACATTATAAAAGTGAAACTAATTAACTTAGAGTTAATACTTAAAGATAAGGTTAATATAAGTACCCAAACCTGTCTAAATTCTATTGGTTGAGTGGTTTTCGACCTATCCCGACCTTAACCTTTGAATAATAAGCTTTGGAGCCATTAGAAACCGAATATGAATTTATTATAAATTAATATTTCTAGCTTTTCCAAAGGTGCCCCTCACCCCTCTTATAAAAGGGCACTCCTCCTTCTCATTTATTCACACCTTCAAAGCCTTTTGGTTCGGCCAAACTCTGCACAAATAATCTCCCAACATCCCTCACTACAACCTAGAGGCCTTAGTTTGATCAGAAAGCCAACCTAAGTAGCCCTTTTGATCAAATCAAAAGGAAGAACCCGAAGAAGAGGTAATGATTTCACCACCCTTTTCTAAGTTCATTTCTTCTTCCACTTCTTCTTCCTTTGTTCTTACCATTCTAAAATAATAACTCCAGTATCTCACATATACTGTGATGTTATTATAAGTATGGAACAACCATATTCAGTATTATATCCACCCTTTGAATAACATGTCACCATACGTGCGTACGTACGGCTTACCGCCTCCACGTCGTGGTGTAATTGTTATTCAATATAATATTATTTGGATGGGTATAATAATGATGTGTAACTCATTTAAATAATAAATATAACATGTTAATGATTCTGTATATATGATATACCATTCATTTATATATTATTTTAATATCAAAAGAATGATATTGTCGCTCGTGCGTACGTACGGACTACCGTCTCCACGAACGCGATGAGATTCATTCTCCATCGTATCCATTCAAGTATAATTATCATTTTATGATTTAAAAATGATGTTTAAGGACTTGATATCATTCTGGATATGAATAAGATACAACAAACATGGCTTATGTAACAAAACATATAAAAGAAAATGATTAAGTTAACACCCGAAACGATGATAATTCTAAGATATTATTAATAAATCAATGTTAAAAGATCATATATGATATCATATTAACATATATGATTCTTGTATAATTTAATAACAATTATTTCACCATTATACAGGAGGTTAACCTACCCCAACCAAGGAAAAGTACAAGGTAAGGGTTATTTCACAATCTCTTCATTATCCGAGGTTGTTTATATATAATAATCTACTGGGATCTCTTTATCATCCACATCCATGTTTCTTAAAAATGTATTTCAAAACATTTTTACTATTTACAAGAATATGGGTTAAAGTCATTTATACCTTTTTTTGACTTTTTATAAGAGGTTTATAAAGGAATCTTTCCGTCGTTTTCAAAACAAGGTCCTTTTTAACCTTTTCGACAGAATTGAGGTAAGAATGTTTTTTTAACTTATACGGCGGGTGCGGTTATTTTACGCCGTTATAAAATCTTCCAAGCTTTCCTTACAAGCTTATAAGAATATTTTCAAAGAAAATGTTTTATTTTATATGGATCTTAAATGATTTCAAAATAAAAGGAGATATTTCTTTAAAAAGAATTTTGATTTCATCTATGTCAACATCCTTTGATGGATTTTAAGATTATTTGAAGTTGATTTATTATGATACAAAACTTCTATATTGTATTGAAGGTTTTGTGATATGTTTGACTGTGGATGTGATATTTTTATACCATTCATAGTTTATGGTGAAATTATTGACATTTCGTATGCTAGTTTTAATACGAATGTTTATGTTATGTTTAAACCTTTTCATATGGGAATGCATTGGACTTAATAAGTGACGGGTGGAGCCCGCTATAGCTCCTCGATGCATCGGTAGGTCTCATGAGACAAACTAGTGTCTTGGCACATGGCCTTGACAAAATCTTATTTTTAGTCTTGGCACGAGGCCTTGACTATGTGGTTATGATAGTCTGGCATTATGCATTCCAACATTATGAAAGTGGTTATTGATTTTTGCATGCGATTATTCGATTAGTAGAATATCCATGTGAATAAGTAAATGGCATTATTTCATTTTATTTATGCCATACCATGTTGAAAGTTTATGTTTGAAAGGCTTTTGTTTTAGTTATACATTGCCTTAAAAGTTTATTCTTATTTATGAAAGTTTCCGCTATATTGTTATCCTTACTGGGCATTTGAGCTCACCCCTTTTCTATGTTTTATTTTTCCCAGGATGTGAAGATGTAAGTTATGAATGACCTGCAGGGATATTATGAGGGGATTATAGTGTGGACTGTGGAAACATTATGTTGTTGTAGTAGTTTTTCACTTTGAAATGTAATGTAAAACTTTATGATTATATCTAGTGTTTCCAAGGATACTAAACCAATCGGTCTTTCAAGATTTGATCTTTCTTGTGATCATGCCAATGTTATGTAATAATGCACCGACTCTAGGCAACTAGGGTCGGGGCGTTACAGTTGGTATCAGAGGAAGTTTAGTACAAACCTTGGAAGCTAGATTTAGATAAACTCTGATTAGAGCACATAGACCTAAGATGAACTTTGAGGATTAGTATAGAAGAACTTCCTAGAATTTTGGTATTGTAGAGACTTTGTGAGTTTTCCGAGCAATACATCCCTGTCTGGATACGAGCAGGTAGAGGCGGCTCTGGCACAGATGTACCTAGGGGTAAAACCCGAAAACACCGCTTTGAGCTAGACTCGAACGGGAACTGGTGCACGACAACAGGCCTTGCTGCACTCTTGGTTACGACACTCCCGGGGGATATGCTTAGGATAACTCTCACTTTCTTTACAAATCATTATGAAGGGTTTATGAGTATATACTTCCTCAAAGAAAACATATTTATGATTATGGATTATATCCATAGATAGTTCAATTTATGTTTAGTGTTTTATAAGTATGGGATTATGTATTTTGATGCATAAACTGATCTAGTTTATGCCATTTTTTTTAGAAATGGCGCCTAGTGGAAGAAATGGAAACCGTATCAATGCACGCACTCCATGTAGGGATTTCCCTCCTGCTCAAGATAATTATAGTGGGGCTGGTGATGCAACTGGTGCTGATCAACTAATCACCGTACTGGGACAACTTACTCAGGTTATGAATAATAACCTTACCCGTATGGAGCACCCTGATCCGCAGCGTGGAGGATCAATGTTAGATCGATTCATGAGACAACAACCACCAACGTTCAATGGGAGTACAAATCCCTTAGTAGCTGAGCAATGGATATTTTCCCTAGAGAAAATATTTCAAGCTTTAGGGAGTAGTGAAAGGGAAAAAGTTACCATGGCAGTTTACCGCCTCACTGGAGATGCTGATCAATGGTGGTCATTGATTCAAAACATGAAGGAAGATGATGAAGTATCAAACATGGAATGGAGGGAGTTCAAAGATCTGTTTTTAGAAAAATACTTTCCTCGCGACCATCGAGCAGATATGGAAAGACAATTTCTGAGTCTGAGACAAAAGGAGGATGAGAATGTCACAAAGTATGAGGCTAACTTTACAAGGTTAGCGAGGTATGCTGGAGATTATATTCGCAACCCATGAAGTAAGATTGATCGTTTCTTTGATGGGTTAAAACCATTTCTCCGTCGAGCATTAGTCTCACAATCCTTTTCGTCGTATGAAGACATTGTCTCATGTGCTATCAAGACCGAAAAAGAATTCTCTAAGTCTTATGACTTTAAAGCGAAGCAAGAGAAGAAGAGACCTTCTGATCAATCTGGGAATGGAAATAAGGGGAAGAAGGGAAAGGTTGAATATCCATCTTGTGGTAAATGCGGGAAGAAACATCCTGGTACTTGCTTGAAGGGAATGGGAGTCTGTTACAAGTGTGGTGAAAAAGGCCACCAAGCTCATGATTGCAAGGGGAAGAAAGAAGCTACCAACGTTCAGTGCTACAATTGCAGGGAGATGGGGCATTATGCAAATGCATGTCCTAAGCGTCAGGAGAACTTACCTCAGAAAAGGCCAAGGGATCAAGGCCAGGCTTCTGCTATCACTACTGCTGAGGTAGAAACTCCGAAAGACGTGGTGGCAGGTAATTTAATGGTTTCCTCAAGTTTAGCAAATGCATTATTTGATTCTGGATCATCGCATTGTTTCATATCTTCCCAGTTTGCTAAGAAAATTAGATATTTCCAATTTGATTTAATATGGGAGTTGTCAGTTAAAACTCCTAAGGGAAGTATCGTTGCAACAAAGTTTTGTGAATCAGTCCCCATTAGAGCACATAAATTTTCTTTATCTGCTAATCTCATCGTCATACCTATGATTGAGTTTGATATAATCCTCGGTATGGACTGGCTTTCGGACTATGATGCGAAGATTTATTGTAAGAAGAAAGAGGTTACGATTCTTGATGATAATGATAAGGAACACCTTATTTTTAGAGCAGAATCGTCACCACCTAATTCTTATTTAGATCCACCCCCAGTAGTTCAACTTAATTCAATTATTGGGGAGGAAGAGAATGAAATAACTGTCGGTGAGGAAAGGAATGTTCAAATAGAAGATGTACCTGCTGTGAAAGAATTTGTAGATGTATTTCCGGAAGATTTACCTGGACATCCTCCAGAACGAGAAGTTGAGTTTTCCATTGATTTGATTCCTGGATCAAGGCCTATATCGAAGACCCCTTATAGAATGGCCACTGTAGAGTTAGTCGAACTAAAGAAACAACTAGAGGAATTGAGTAATAAGGGATTTATTCGCCCTAGTGTTTCTCCATGGGGAGCCCCTGTTCTTTTTGTTAAAAAGAAAGATGGATCTATGAGATTATGTATCGACTACAGGGAGATCAATGCTATAACAATAAAGAACAAGTATCCCCTACCTCGTATTGATGATTTATTTGACCAACTGCATGGAGCTCAATACTTTTCAAAGATTGACCTTCGGTCTGGATACCATCAGTTGTGTGTAAAGAAAGAAGACATTCCGAAGACAGCATTTCGAACCAGGTACGGGCATTACGAGTTTACTGTAATGCCGTTTGGATTGACTAATGCACCCTCTGTATTCATGGATCTAATGAATAGAGTTTTCAAGGAGTATCTCGATGAATTTGTGGTGGTATTTATTGATGATATCTTGGTATACTCCAAAACCTACAAAGATCATGAAAATCACTTGCGCATTATCTTGAAGACTCTGAGGAGGCATGAATTATATGGAAAGTTTAGCAAGTGTGAATTCTGGCTTCAGGAGATTTCTTTTCTTGGCCATATTGTCTCTAAAGATGGAATCTCTATTGATCCTTCTAAGACCAAGGCAATCCAAGAATGGCCAGCACCTACGAGTATAACTGAGGTACGTAGTTTTATTGGTTTGGCAGGTTATTATCGACGTTTCGTCTAGAATTTTGCCTGATTGGCTAACCCATTAACAAAGCTCACACGTAAAGGGGTTAAATTTGTTTGGACAAAAGAGTGTGAAGAATGTTTCGAAGAACTGAAGAGAAGATTAGTCAATGCTCCTATATTGACTCTACCATCGGGGAATGATGGGTTCGTTATTTATAGTGATGCATCAAAGAAAGGACTTGGCTGTGTCCTTATGCAGAATGATAGAGTTATTGCCTATGCATCACGACAGTTGAAAATTCATGAACAAAACTATCCTACTCATGATCTTGAGTTAGAAGCTGTGATCTTTGCTTTGAAGATATGGAGGCACTACCTCTATGGTGAAAAATGTGAGATTTATACTGATCACAAGAGTTTGAAGTATATTTTCTCACAAAAAGAACTCAACATGAGGCAAAGGAGATGGCTTGAATTACTCAAGGATTATGATTGCATGATACACTACCACCCAGGGAAGGCAAACAAGGTGGCAGATGCTTTGAGTAGAAAAGACCATGGAGTTTTGAACAATATGAGAATTGAAAGGGATCCAATTTTCATGGAACTAGTGAAGATGGACATGGGAATAACCAGGGAAGGTGAAACATCAATGCTTTTTCAAATGGTTGCCAAACCATCTTTACTAGAAAGGATTAAGAGTTCTCAGACTGATGATGAAGAATTCCAAAAGAAGATTAAAGCTGTGAATGATGGGAGATTGAGAGACTTTGCGTATGAAGGTGGAATTTTGAAATTCGGGAAGAGACTTTGTGTTCCCAATATACCTGATCTAAAAAGGGAATTGCTGGATGATGCTCATAGTTCCAATTTCTCTATACACCCTGGGAGCACCAAAATGTATAGATATTTGAAGGAACATTTTTGGTGGGACAACATGAAGAGGGAGATTGCTGATTTTGTGTCAAGATGTATGGTTTGTCAACAAATGAAAGCTGGAAGGCAACAGCCTGGAGGAGTCATGCAACCTCTTCCCATACCAGAGTGGAAATGGGACAATATTACAATGGACTTTGTCATGGGGCTACCAAAGACTCCTAGAAGGAACGATGCAATATGGGTTATTGTTGATCGTCTTACCAAGTCAGCACATTTTCTTGCTATAAGAGAAGATCTACCCCTGGAACGTCTAGCAAGACTATACATTAATGAAGTTGTGAGACTTCATGGAGTACCCCTATCGATTGTTTCTGATCGTGATCCCCGTTTTACTTCAAGATTTTGGAAAAGTCTTCAGAAATCCCTGGATACTGAACTTCATTTGAGCACTTCTTACCACCCTCAGACAGACGGACAATCAGAACGGGCTATTCAGACCTTAGAAGACATGTTGAGATCTTGCTCACTTGATTTTCAGGGTATGTGGGATCAATATTTACCACTAGTAGAATTTTCCTATAACAATAGCTTCCATTCGAGTATTCAGATGGCACCATATGAAGCGTTATACGGAAAGAGATGTTGTACACCAACCTGTTGGGATGACGTTGGTGAAAGAAAACTTGTAGGCCCAGAACTGGTGGAGGAAACGGTGGAAAAGGTGAAGGTAATCCAAAATCACATCAAAGCAGCTCAAAGTAGGCAGAAGAGCTATGCCGATAATCGAAGGAAGGATTTGGAATTTCAAGTCGGTGATCATGTTTTCCTGAAGGTATCTCCGTGGAAGGGAGTCATACGTTTTGGTAAGAAAGGTAAATTGAGTCCCAGGTACATCGGACCTTTCGAAATTCTAGAACGAATTGGGGTTGTAGCTTACTGATTGGCAATGCCGCCAAGTCTCTCCAAAGTTCACGATGTGTTCCACGTATCTCTGTTGAGGAAATACATGCCTGACCCAACGCATGTACTCACCTATGAAGATTTAGAACTGGAACCCGATCTGTCTTATTGCGAAGAGCCCATCAAGATTCTTGATACGAGAGACCAAGTGCTGAGAAACCGGACGACGCGTCTGGTAAAAGTTTTGTGGAGGAATCATAAGATGGAAGAGGCAACGTGGGAACCCGAGGAACTTATGATGAAGAACCACCCGAGTCTTTTTATGCAGTAATACCCTAGAAATTGCGAGGACGCAATTATTTGAAGGAGGGGAGAATGTAACACCCCAAGCTTCTACGGTACGTTTCCCTTTGAATAATGCGATAGCGTGTGTTGTACGCAACCTCGAGTTCTAACACACACCACAACTAATTAAACTAGCCGTTGTGAATAGTAATACATAATTTTTGAAATTATATATATTTTATATTTGAAAATGGACTTCATTTTTGGACTCGGAATATCGAATTTAGCCTAAGGTGAAATTTTGGTACTTTTCGGATAACTTTCATATTTTGATGAATAGTGAAAATTACTAAATTTTAATTAAAAACAACTTTTTTAATCAAAATAATTAATAGTGATAAATTATGAATTTTAGTAGTTTTAAAGTATATTTAGAATATATTTTTACCATTTAATATAATGTTGGTCATTGGACATAATTTTACAATTAAACCGAACATAAACAAGTGTCAATCTTTTGATAGTTATTATCTCTTAAAGACACGTTTTTTGTTTTGACAGCGGGAATTAATTTTAAATTAATTTCTGCCACTTCTGTGTTTTGAATTTAGGAAAATGGATTCCATATTTGTAATCAGGATGTTCAAATTGTGTAAATAGGTAACTTTTATTTTTAGACATTTTGAATAATTACTGCGGTAAATATTTTATTTACCATGGTTAAGGGTAAATCCTGTAAATAAGGGTTAAAAAAATAATATTATAATAATACTAAATTACCCTAAAAACGTGTCTTAACCCTATTGGTTGATATATGGTCGACCATGGACATCTTTGTGTCAATTTTGGGACCCCATGGATCCACTTGTAAGTGATAATGACACTTTATTTTAATTAAGTTAAAATGAATACAAAAATGACACAAGCATATATCTTTTAGAACAACAATTTTTACATAGGGTTATATATGTTGGATTTTAGATTATAAATATTCATTATAAAGATAAAAAGATTTCATACATAATGATATTTTATTTATAATTTTTAGACATTAAATAATTTATTTTATTTATGACACAATGATGATGCAGTAATTACTATAATAGTGAAAAATTAAAATAATTGATATTATAAATACCCAAATAAATATAATATGAAACTTTTAATGAATTAAACTAATTTTCTAGGCTAATATGATATATTAGGATTGATTTAATGGACTTTGTTTGAAGTATTCAATCTGTTATGAGTTTCACAAAAATAAACTATTGAATAGTGTCAAAATTGACATAAAAGAGTTCTTAAAACAAATATTATATTATTAATTGATATTAAATTCCTAAAAATCTAAGGTTCGGCCAAGAGACTTATATTATGATAGTTTAATCATTAATGGACCACTTTGGGGTCTCGTGGATGTATATAGTAAGTTTATTAACCATATTATATAAAAATACAAAGAGACATTGTAAAAGTGAAATTAATTAACTTAGAGTTAATACTTAAAGATAAGGTTAATATAAGTACCCAAACCTGTCTAAATTTTATTGGTTGAGTGGTTTTAGACCTATCCCCACCTTAACCTTTGAATAATAAGCTTTGGAGCCATTAGAAACCAAATATGAATTTATTATAAATTAATATTTCTAGCTTTTCCAAAGGTGCCCCTCACCCCTCTTATAAAAGGGCACTCCTCCTTCTCATTTCTTCACACCTTCAAAGCCTTTTGGTTCGGCCAAACTCTGCCCAAATAATCTCCCAACATCCCTCACTACAACCTAGAGGCCTTAGTTTGATCAGAAAGCCAACCTAATGATCCCTTTTGATCAAATCAAAAGGAAGAACCCGAAGAAGAGGTAATGATTTCACCACCCTTTTCTAAGTTCATTTCTTCTTCCACTTCTTCTTCCTTTGTTCTTACCATTCTAAAATAATACCTCCAGTATCTCATATATACTGTGATGTTATTATAAGTATGGTACAACCATATTCAGTATTCTATCCACCCTTTGAATAACATGTCACCATACGTGCGTACGTACGGCTTACCGCCTCCACGTCGTGGTGTAATTGTTATTCAATATAATATTATTTGGATGGGTATAATAATGATGTGTAACTCATGTAAATAATAAATATAACATGTTAATGATTCTGTATATATGATATACCATTCATTTATATATTATTTTAATATCAAAAGAATGATATTGTCGCTCGTGCGTACGTACGGACTACCGTCTCCACGAACGCGATGAGATTCATTCTCCATCATATCCATTCAAGTATAATTATCATTTTATGATTTAAAAATGATGTTTAAGGACTTGATATCATTCTGGATATGAATAAGATACAACAAACATGGCTTATGTAACAAAACATATAAAAGAAAATGAGTAAGTTAACACCCGAAACGATGATAATTCTAAGATATTATTAATAAATCAATGTTAAAAGATCATATATGATATCATATTAATATATATGATTCTTGTATAATTTAATAACAATTATTTCACCATTATACAGGAGGTTAACCTACCCCAACCAAGGAAAAGTACAAGGTAAGGGTTATTTCACAATCTCTTCATTATCCGAGGTTGTTTATATGTAATAATCTACTGGGATCTCTTTATCATCCACATCCATGTTTCTTAAAAATGTCTTTCAAAACATTTTTACTATTTACAAGAATATGGGTTAAAGTCATTTATACCTTTTTTTGACTTTTTATAAGTGGTTTATAAAGGAATCTTTCTGTTGTTTTCAAAACAAGGTCCTTTTTAACCTTTTCGACAGAATTGAGGTAAGAATGTTTTTTTTAACTTATACGGCGGGTGCAGTTATTTTACGCCGTTATAAAATCTTCAAAGCTTTCCTTACAAGCTTATAAGAATATTTTCAAAGAAAATGTTTTATTTTATATGGATCTTAAATGATTTCAAAATAAAAGGAGATATTTCTTTAAAAAGAATTTTGATTTCATCTATGTCAACATCCTTTGATGGATTTTAAGATTATTTGAAGTTGATTTATTATGATACAAAACTTCTATATTGTATTGAAGGTTTTGTGATATGTTTGACTATGGATGTGCTATTTTTATACCATTCATAGTTTATGGTGAAATTATTGACATTTCGTATGCTAGTTTTAATACGAATGTTTATGTTATGTTTAAACCTTTTCATATGGGAATGCATTGGACTTAATAAGTGACGGGTGGAGCCCGCTATAGCTCCTCGATGCATCGGTAGGTCTCATGAGACAAACTAGTGTCTTGGCACAAGGCCTTGACAAAATCTTATTTTTAGTCTTGGCACGAGGCCTTGACTATGTGGTTATGATAGTCTGGCATTATGCATTCCAACATTATGAAAGTGGTTACTGATTTTTGCATGCGATTATTCGATTAGTAGAATATCCATGTGAATAAGTAAATGGCATTATTTCATTTTATTTATGCCATACCATGTTGAAAGTTTATGTTTGAAAGGCTTTTGTTTTAGTTATACATTGCCTTAAAAGTTTATTCTTATTTATGAAAGTTTCCGCTATATTGTTATCCTTACTGGGCATTTGAGCTCACCCCTTTTCTATGTTTTATTTTTCCCAGGATGTGAAGATGTAAGTTATGAATGACCTGCAGGGATATTATGAGGTGATTATAGTGTGGACTATGGAAACGTTATGTTGTTGTAGTAGTTTTTCACTTTGAAATGTAATGTAAAACTTTTTGATTATATCTAGTGTTTCCAAGGCTACTAAACCAATCGGTCTTTCGAGATTTGATCTTTCTTGTGATCATGCCAATGTTATGTAATAATGCACCGACTCTAGGCAACTAGGGTCGGGGCGTTACATACTATTGGTATATTTATTATACCCATATTATGTCATGTTATCATCCATTATACACTATCCATTACTAAGAATTTTAACACACCATTGATTTTTTTTTTCTTATTTCACTATGTAATGAATTGGAATAAAAAGTACGATTGACTCTATATATTAAATTATGTAATAATAATTTGTCTTTAAAAGATTTCATATTCCATGTAGTAATGTTATATTTTTATATATATTCTTATAAGGGCTACTAAAACATGATAATATGAATACAATATAATTTAATATGAATATATGTAACAAATAATCTGAAATATCATCATGACCAGGTTTGGGGGCACTACCATTTTGGTTTTCTATTTCTAGAGTATATATATAGAAGACAGAAAAAAACATTCTAGAGTGGGATAATTGATATAATAAAAAATACCATGATCCTCATTAATCATGTCACAGGTTAAAATGTAATTCAATGGTTCTAAATGTTTAAGATAATTTTTGATGAAATGTTATTATAATAAAAGAGGAAATTAATGATGTTATTTTATTTTGTGGAGCTATTATATAAAAAGGAATTTTATGAGATACCTTCAAAAATGGGATTTCTCGAAAAACCACACCATTGTACAAGAAATAAATATTTTTTTTATAAAGTGTATAGTTATTTTATGAATCTTAAATTGACATTATAATGGTCCATAATAATTATAAAAGAAAAATAGTTAATAATTTAAGGATACTGAGTGGTAACTTGAAGCCACGAACCTGAATATTTTATTCTAACAAAAAAATATCTAAATATTAAGACAATTTAAATTTATATGGAGATAAATATTCTAAGAATTAAATTATAGAGCCAACTATTTAATGAGGAATACATGACATGGTAAATCCTAACCACATAATTTTTTGGGGGATATACATAGTGTTTGAAAATTTATATCCAATTCAATTTTAGATATATCTGTGACAATTAAGCGAGATATTGTTAAAATTGTTGTAAAATTTTGGATAACAATTAATGGGATTGAAATGTGGATAAATATAAATAATATCATCAATGAACTTATACTATTATTTTATATTATAGAATGAAGACAAATAAATATTTCTAGAAAACACAACTTGGTGAATAGATTAGATAATACATAAATATAAAGGTTAATTAAATCTAAGAGAGATTATTTTTCTATATATATTTTTATGTGATGAAAATTTAAGCCATTGAGAAATATATATATATATAAATATGTTATTTATTATGTCCTAAAGATGAATAAAAACACTATTATTAGTTTATTGTTATCAATTCATTGATTTTTATCATGTTATTGTAGATATCACACATAAATTTATTTTTCTTTTTTTAAAAGTAATGAGTGGTAACAAAATAGTTGGAAGAGATCCTTTGAATTTTTAGAAAACCATGGATAATATTTTCAATACCATAATAATATATTAGTGATAAATAGTTCATTAGAAAAACATCATGCTTATTACACATAGAAATAAACTATTGTGTGAATGAAGTAAACTAATAATTATTTTTATTGATTTTATATTTTATTATTTGATTTTAGGATTATTTTTAACATTCTATATTTTTTTTACATTGAAAAATATCTATATTTATGGCTTTGACTAAAATTATGTCACAACCTAACTCACACACTCTTATAGTGTTCCATTCAATATAAAAAATATATTTTTTGATAAAATATTTGGTAGTAATTATAATTATCCTAACTTACCACCAGTAAGAGAATATTTAGTAGATAGATTTTGATATAATCAAAACTCAATAGGGGATAAATTCCATATCCATCAATCAATAAATAGTTTTACCTCAATTATGTCAGATCTTATTGATGATTTATATTTACTTAATTTAGAATAAAATAATTATTTGAAACAAATATAATTTTATCATCCAATTATATATTTTAATTATTTATCATTGATATATTTGGAAGATATAATTATTATAAATCTATATTGTTAAATTTTTTTAAACCCCAATATTTGTAAGAGAAAAATGATATAATATTGGAATGACTAATTATTTCTAGGAAAATGATCTAAATGGGACATGGAATTATTTATTAATTACCCGAGGAAGAAGTAAACAAAGTCGTATCAACTATTTAATATGATATGGGAATAGAATTTGAAGTACGATTCCTTGAAAGTGAATACAGAATATATTTTGAAGTAAATTTTATAAATACATTTTTGGAAGAGAAATTTATTTCTCTCAATAAAATAATAATTATGAGGGAATAAGTTGAAGAATATGTTGCAGTCATTTTCAAATGTAGTCAGTAAATTTCATATTCTAGATCACATTGAGTTTTTTATTCCTTCTTCTAAATTTTTTTCCATTAATTGAGTGATTTAAAAAGATGGCAGTTTTCATTAATTATAATAGAGTAAATAATTCAGAAAAAAAGAATTGATAGGTTTATATTCCCCTATATTACTAATGAAATTATAAGGAAGAAAGGATTTTATAGTAATATAAAAATACATGGCTATATTCAATGCTCAAAACTTTTAGGATATAAAATTGAAAACAAGAAGACCATAATTTTTATAAATTCTTTTAGTGATCTAGTGTAATTTTTATAAGAAACAATATTAGTAATTATATTTCAAAATTGACTAATTATATTGATAAAAAATAAATTTGTATAAATACATGAATTTTTAAAAAATATTTTTATTTTTTCATGAACAATGGATGATTCCCAAAGAAATATGAATGATCTGTGACTATAAATTAGGGAGATACATTATCTAGTTTCCCAAGTGTCATTTAAACATTTAAATGAAATAGAAATCATGATGAGGGTAATTGTTTAAAATATTGTTGACTATTTATTCACACGATCACCATAGTCTACACTTATATTTGATATAACTCAACTCATATTGGTTAATATTGAGCTTATTATCGTGAAATTAGGAGAATTGAAAAATTTATTATGTATTTAGTTTTATTTCAAAAATGATATAAAAATAATTGTCTAAAATATTTACCTTGAATCCAATTTAATAATTAATCAACATCAAACTCATATAAAATAAATGATTCATACATACCTTGATAGAGTATAATATAGAATGTAAATTTATTCTCTATGGAGTCATATATTATTTATTTCATTAAAATGAGAAATAATATTTATTTAATGTTTGAAATTAAATATAAATTTATCAATCTGTATGAAAATTTAATTATTTAAAAAGAATATTTTGATGAGGAAGGGATTATAATAAAATCAAAACATAACAATTAAAAAAATTTGGATAAGGGAAGAGTTTGATACAGTTATTGTTTATGTATCTTTGATGATTCAAAATATTAAAGTATATTTAAATTATTTTGATGAGGATATTAATAAACTAATGGTAGATATTATATTCTTGTGATGTAGTGTTATTTTTACCTTCATGATCATCGATTTCCAATAGATTTATTTTTTACATTAAAAAAGGAAAATATAATTTTACAACTTTTTAACTAATTCAATAAATATCATAAATCCATATCATTGCAAAGTAATTTCTTTTTTACACTCAATATTCCTACACATTATTATAATAGTAATATCTTTCAATAATCTAGGACATAATATTATACTCACACATTACATATGTTTTTCAACTAGTTATAATTTTTATATTCCCAAAGGAGAATAGTTATATCATCTTATGTATTATGGTTGTATAAGTTATATTTTGTGCTCCTAATATAGGTTTTGTGCCTAAAAATATATGTTTTAATAACTAAATTTTATCTCTTCTAGAGTATATATCATGTTTTAAATGATAGTTATCATTTTAATACTATTTATTACTCATTATGCTTTAATTTCTTTTTTTATAACCAAATTATTTTCCTTCCATCATTTTTCTTGTTATTTTATTCATCTTTATTTGTTATCCGAATCATATTTCTTGATATATGAAATATTTAAAAGTATATTTATACTATGGATTATGCTTTTTCATTGATAAATATCATGTTATTAGAAATATACCTCATGTTAAGTGAGCCGAAATTCATGTTTTATTCATGATATTTAATGTCCAGTTTTAAATATAATATATTTGGTATAATTTCCTTACATATTATGTTATATAGTGAATATTTCTTTAGTTATATAATCAATTACTTTAGATAAATTTAATGAACTTGATTTTTCCGGTACGTGAGTTGATATGTTTTTTAGATGGGATCTAAACACCATAAAAACCAATATACCTATATTTAAAGATGGGAAACTAAAGAAATTATCTCAATGTGGTTGATTAGTGTGAAGAAAAAATGAAAAATATATAAAAGAGTTAGAGGAATGTATGATGTGGTTTGTGTTGGATCTGAATCTACGGATTTCACACAAGAGGGGGGGTGAATTGTGTCTTTTCAAAATTAATACAATCTCTTCACTTTAGACAAATTCTGTCCACTATGCTTTTGCACGATTAAATATGCAGCGGAAAAAGTAAAAGCATGAACACACGGATGTATAGTGGTTCGGGGAACAGAAGGCCCCTAGTCCACTCCACCAACGCTCAAATCCACGAGCTTGGCGATTTTCACTATCTGGTCCTCGTTTCCACAGACCTGTCCACAACTGAGTACAGGCAGTTGACACCTTTACAAGTTTCAGGCAAACACAGCCTTCCTGGTTCAAACACGAACCCACACAGCTTAGAACGAGAAGCTGATCACTCAAAAATAAAAAGGGTTTCGATAAAGAAAACACTTCTCCAGTTGTTCTTCACAACTGCAACAAAATGCAATTGACAGTAGATAGATCGTCGTCTTCAGAAAATAAAGATCTGTAATCAAAACAGTTCTGAGTCGATCCAGTTGCAATAGATATTACCAGAAACTTCACAACTTCAGCAGCAGTAGATTCACAACAGATAGTCGATGTAGAACACATGAATCTGCTATCAATATCTTCCTTCGGTAATAAAGGTTTTACACTTCTTCTCGATCACCAGAAAAGAACGCCTTCACACAGTCTCTGTTTCTTGCTCGTTAAAAGATCAATCTGTATATTTCATACACTTTCCTGTGTATATATATATTCGATGTTTCCATGATAGAACATATATATTCAAATCTGAGAAAATATTCCGCATAAATAGATCCATGAAAATCTCCTTTAGATTCGCGATATTAAATGAAATAACAGAGCCGTTGTAACTCCCCTGAAGAATCGGCATAAAAAGATCCGTTTAAATCAATCATTAATCCGTTGAAAATCGTCTTTGATTCAGTCAAAGTTGTACTTAAGAATCGGCTCGAAATCCGCTTAATAATCCACCCGTTTGACCAATGCAAACGGAAATATCGTCTGTCAAAAATATCCCGACGCCAAACGTAGGGTTGATGACGTGGCTCCAAACGTAGGGTTCACAAATGTAAGGTTAACAAATGTAAGGTTCACAAACGTAAGGTTCACAAACGAACATACTTTCTCTTCAGTATTCAAACGTAGGGTTGATCATCCATACTTTGTCTTGCTTCAACTCTCCAAAGAACGTACGGTTGATTATAAAAGTAAGGTTGATGATCCATACTTTTGAGAAACAAACTCAACACTGAAAACTAACGTACGGTTTCTCTTCCATACTTGTCCAACAACAAAAACGTAAGGTTCCTTCCAAACGTAATGTTCTTCTTCCATACTTTTCAACAACGTAAGGTTCATTAACCATACGTTTCAAAATAACGTAAGGTAACTTAACCATACATTTCTTTTAACATAAAAAGTAAACTTTTCATCCATACGTTTCGTTCATCAACGTAGGGTATGAACAGTGATTCCAGTACGCGCTAAAATTGATCTCGCGCTACAGTGATTCCAGAACGCGATAAAATTGATCTTGCGCTACAGTGATTCCAGAACGCGCTAAAATTGATCTCGGAATAAATGAAGTATGAAATCTCATTGTATGAAATAAATAAATAAAATAAATTCCTGCAAAATACTCAACGAAATAATTAGTAAATAATTAAGGGTATTTGTGAGCATCAAAATCATCATAAAGAGACAGAGTATTATTTAAAATAATCTCCCCCTTAAAAAAACATTATTTTGAATTGTTTGAAAACAATACATTGCTCAACAATCTCCCCCTTTTTGATGATCACAAAACCCATAAAATAATAGAACTAATTTAATTGCAATCTTTATTGAAAAATTAGTTTTATAAAATATTAGAATTTTGAAAGGATTAAAACAATATTTAACTATAATAAAATTTCTCCCCCATAAAAATAAATTTTCAGCTAAAAATAGATAAAAGATAAATGTCGTATATATCCAAATTCTCCCATATATCCAAATTTCTTCATAGGAAACAAATGAATTTAAATGTTGTGTTTATCCAAAGTCTCCCCCTTTTTGTGATATCAAAAAGAATGAAAAATTACGGATTTGAACACATTCAATATTGCACTGAACTATAAGTAAATGCTATAATTAACTGTGTATGAATAAGTGAATTTGTTATTCTGGCTAACTCAATCATAAATCAATAAACAACAAAACAAAAAAGAAATAAGAAAAGAATTTTCATTCACAAGATGTTATATATAAACGATTGTGATATACAGAGGAATCAAGGTTCATAGATAAGACAGGGAAAAAGGGTGTCTATCTCCTTTGAATCGCGGTCTTGATCTCTGTAAACTGTTCTCTGAGCCTCTTCATCATCCCATCTCCTAACTTGATGATAAGATCTCTATTCTCTTGAGTCATATGAATATCTTCAATCAAATTAACTCTGAAAAACTCATGCATTCTTTCTTCTTTTTCAACAAAAAGAGCCAGTTTCTCTGATAACTGATTTAAAAGAATTCTAATCGGTTGCTCTCCAGATGTCAACTGATCCACTAAAAATTTCTGATTATCTAGAAAAACTGACAAAGGGGAACTATTACACTGAAGATCGTGTAATCTGTCACTCATATTGCTCATTGCTGCAGTAATTGCTTGAAATCTCCGAATCAAATCAGGTGAAGAGCCTGATCCACTCACAGCACTGTTTACAACAGACTCAAATTTATTCTCCATGTAAATCTTCAACTCAGACAAATCATCTTTCTTTACCATTTCTGATTTTAACTGATCAACAGCATGCAGCATATCAGTCTTAAACAAATATACTTCCTGTCTTGAAAGAGTACATTCTTTCAGCTTCTGAAACTTCAATTGCTCTAAGTTCAGAGAATTTCTTAGACTAACATTCTCAGATTCTAACTGAGAGATACGCTTGTACAACTCAACAACTTCTTCTTTTCTCAAATCAGGGGCACCCTGTGCTTGATTCTCATGTCCAGAATTAGGTTGATGAAGCAGGGCAAGTGGTAAAGAATCTGCATCTAACTGTTCTTTGTCCTTGTCCTGACAAGGTTGATCCACTGAACTAGCTTTTGAAGCCTGAAACTCTTCCACAGAAAAAGCTTCCTGAAGTACCTCTGTATTAGCTTCAGAAGTATGTTCATCACGAACAGTAGTCTCTCTGACTTCTACTGATTGGTCAAGAACAATATCTTCATGAAAATCTTGAGGTCGAGCCACTTCTTCACCAGGCACTGCCTCCATAAGTTTTTCTTGTTGAACTACTTTTTAAACAGCCACATCAGCAGATTGAGGTTCTTTTTGAGTTTCTGTTTGAGCTGTTGGTTCCTCTATCGGTGCAGTCTGCTCCACAACAGCTTCTCTCACAAATGAATAAGATAACGGTTCAGAAGATTTCAAGGCAGGAGAGATAATTTCTTCATCAATTGACCTCTTCCTTCTAGATTGAAGTCCTTCTTGACTTCTCTCTTCCTCAACTTACTCCATCTCAAAACGAATTCTCCTTGCCACTGTACTAACTCTTGATTCTGCTTGTCCCTCCTTGGACTTAGCCGGTTGAGCCTGAGCACTCTCCGAGTTTTCCTCAGCTCCAACAGGTAAGAGTTTTCCTTTAATTGTGCTCCAGAAGTATCCTACTTTCCTCAAAGTTCCAGCATTAAAAACATTACTGTGGTGACATTTCACCCCAGCATCTACCAATATGATCATTCCTCTTTTAAACAAAAACAAAGAAATGAACCTTCCATAAGGGAAAAAGGTCATTCTTGCTTCACTCTGACAGAAGTAACTCAGATATCTTATCATAAACCGAGGAAAATTAAACTTAATATCACACATCAGAAGATACATTATGTACATGTCAGGGTATATGATTTTCTCCATCTCAGCCATTCTTGGTGCTAAACCAGTCTGAACAAATTTTACCAAAATTTTCTGATCAGGCTCCAAATCCTTAATAAACATTTTCTTTATCACTCTGGTTCCAAACAGAAAAGACATAATGTCTTCAGACTAATGTACAGAATCTCCAATATTCCGTAAATCGAAATGAAAAACTCCTTCATGAGGGCAGTTAAGAATTTGACTTATCTCTACAGATGATATTGAAAAGTCCTTATCCTCTATTTGAGCCAATAAACTATCCTCCGTATCTCCAAGGCTAAAATGAACAGTTCTAAAGAAATGTCTCATTTCTGCCTCATATAGAAACTCATAATTTTCACTATTAAAAGCTTGCTCAAGGCTTTGAAACGACAACGCTTGCGTCAATAGTAAATTAGTTTCAAAAAGCCACTTTAAATCTATGACTTTACCTTGCAGTATTTTCCGACCAACTACTTTAGGTTTCTTTGCAGCACTGCTCTCGGCTTCATCTGGACGCTTAGTCTTTGCCATTCCAACAACGATTTCTGAAGGTTCGTAAGTTTAGGGTTTGAAGATTCAGAAAAAGGGTTTTGGAGCAGATGTGCGGTTTTAGGTTTTCGAAAGGGTTTCCAAAAAAGGTGAAGCAGTTTAGAAGGTGAAACGGTTCTGACAGCCTTGATTCCCGTGTAATCACTAATCATTACTTTTATTTAAAACAAAATAAAATTACTTATAGCGGGAAACATAAATTAAGCAGAATTCGAAAACAGAATAAGATTTAAAAAAAACTATTTAAAATTAAATAAACCTAACTCCCCCTTAATAAATTCAAACCTTGCCGTGGGAAGTGGTTTAGTAAAAATATATGCTAATTGATTTTCTGTATTTATAAATTCTAAAAATATATCCTTTTTAAACACATGATATCTTAAAAAGTGATGTCTTATATCAATGTGCTTAGTTCTAGAATGACTAATAGGATTTTTTGAAATATTAATTGCACTAGTATTATCACATAAAAGAGGTGTATTATTGAAATTTAATCCAAAGTCCATAAGAGTGTTTTTCATCCACAACACCTGTGCACAGCAACTACCTGCAGACACATATTCTGCCTCGGCTGTTGACAGAGCAACTGAGTGTTGTTTCTTACTAGACCATTATACTAAAGACTTTCCTAAAAAGTGACATGTTCCTGAAGTACTCTTCCTATCTAATCTACAGCTTCCAAAGTCAGCATCTGAATATAAAATTAAATTAAAATCAGAGGTTTTTTGATAAAGCATAGATAGATAAATAGTACCTTTTAAATATCTAAAAATTCTTTTAACAGCAGTTAAATGGGATTCTTTGGGATTTGATTGAAATCGAGCACAAAGACATACTGAATACATTATATCTGGTCTACTAGCAGTAAGATATAACAAACTACAAATCATACCTCTATATAACTTGTTGTCCACAGATTTTCCAGTTTCATCCAAATCAAGTTTTATATTAGTACACATAGGAGTTGTAAATGGCTTGCTGTTTTCAAGTCCAAATTTCTTAAGTAAATCAGTAATGTATTTGCATTGATTTAAAACATTTCCAAAATCTTTTTGAAATATTTGAAGACCCAGAAAGAAATTTAATTCTCCCATCATACTCATTTCAAATTCTTTTTGCATTAATTCTGAAAATTCATGACAAAGAATTTTATTGGTTGATCCAAAAATTACATCATCAACATAAATTTGAACCAACAAAACATTATTTTTCAAAATTTTCTTAAAGAGTGTTGGATCTTCCAGTCCAACAGAAAAATCATTTTTCAAAAGAAAAGAACTTAGTCTTTCATACCAAGCTCTAGGTGCTTGTTTAAGGCCATAAAGAGCTTTAGTAAGTTTGAAAACAGAATCTGGTTTTTGAGAATTTTCAAAACCAGGAGGTTGCTCAACATAAACTTCCTCCATTAAATAACCATTTAAAAAGGCAGATTTAACATCCATCTGAAATAATTTAAAATTCATATAAGATGCATAGGCTAAAAGGATTCTAATGGCTTCTAACCTGGCTACAGGTGCAAAGGTCTCATCATAATCTATTCCTTCTTCTTGATTATATTCTTTAGCTACTAATCTTTCTTTATTTCTAGTTATTATCCCTTGATCATCCTGTTTATTCCTAAAGACCCATTTAGTTCCTATTACTGGATAATCATGTGGTCTTTCAACTAATTCCCAAACCTTATTTCTCTTGAACTGGTTCAATTCATCCTGCACTGCTATTACCCAGCTCTCATCATCTAAGGCTTCTTCTATGGTCTTAGGTTCTTGTTGGGATAGGAAAGCAGAGAATTCAACTATGTTTCCAAGGTTTCTTCTAGTTTGAATACCAGTCTCTAAGTCACCTATCACAGATTCTAAAGGGTGATTCTTTAAGGTTCTAGACTGTCTAGGCATTACATTCAAAGGTTCTTCAGTGTCATGTTCTTCTGAACTGGACTGAATTTATTTTATATCATTTTCAAAATCATTCTTTAAATTCTCAAGTCTCATGTTTTCATTAGAATCAGATTCATCTATTTGTTCTATCCTTTTCTCAAAAGGAACAGATTCATCAAATTTCACATGAACTAATTCTTCAACAATCCTTGAATTTTTATTATAGACTCTATAAGCTTTGGAGGTTGCAGAATATCCTAAGAAAATACCTTTATCAGATTTTTGATCAAATTTACCAAGATTATCTTTGGTATTCAAGATGTAAACCTTGCATCCAAAAACTTTAAAGTAATTTACTTTAGGTTTTCTGTTATTCCATAGTTCATAGGGTGTCTTTTTCAAAATAGGTCTTATTAAAATTCTATTCATTATATAACAAGCTGTATTAACAGCTTCTGCCCAGAAATATATAGGTAGGCTATATTCATTTAACATAGTTCTAGCCATTTCTTGAATAGTTCTATTTCTTCTTTCTACAATCCCATTCTGTTGAGGTGTTCTTGGAGCAGAGAAGGTGTGTTTAATACCCATGTTTGAGCAAAAGGAATTAAATTCCTGGTTCTCAAATTCTCCACCATGATCACTTCTCAATGAGATTATATTAAAACCTTTTTCATTTTGAATAGATTTACAAAAACCTTCAAATAAACTAAAAGCTTCACTTTTAAATTTCAAAAAGAAAATCCAAGTAAATCTAGAATAATCATCAACTAATACATAAACATGTAATTTACCAGCTAAACTTGCTACTCTTGAAGGTCCAAACAAATCCATATGGATAAGTTCTAGAGGTTTAGTTGTAGCAACTTTATTAACAGATTTGAATGACGATTTGTGTTGCTTGCCAAGCTGACATGCATCACAGAATCTGTCATTTTCAAATTTGAGACTAGGCAAATTAGAAACTAGATGTTTCTTAGATAATTTATGTAAAGCATATATATTGAAATGACCAAGTCTTCTATGCCAGATCCAGGATTCACTTATATTAGCAGTTAAGCAGTTTACTTGTTGTTTACACAAGGAATACAAATCGAAAGTATAAACATTATCAGTTCTGGGTGCTCTAAACTTAAACAGTTTATCTTTAGAAATAGTACAACTATTGTTAGTAAAATCAACAGTGTATCCATCATCACAGAGTTGAGAGATACTTATCAGATTGTGTTTTAACCCTTGTACATAAAGTACTTTGTTGATTGAGACTGTCTTTGGATCTCCAACTGTTCCAATACCAATAATCTTTCCTTTGGCATTGTCACCAAAGGTGACAAGTCCTCCTTCCTTTCGAGTAATAGAAGAGAAATTAGCTGAAGTTCCACTCATGTGTCTTGAGCAGCCACTGTCCATATACCATATTTCTTTCTTTCTTTGGTGACCTGCTACCTGCAAAGACATTTAAACAAATTGCTTTGGTACCCATATTTTGTTGGGTCCAGGAGTGTTAGCAAGCAGTGATCTGGGTATCCAGATTTGCTTTGTTTTCATAAAATTGATTGAATCATATAGATCATTGGAAATATAAGTTTCTTAATTCCACATATTTGAGTTTGTCTTAGAAAACAGTTTTTAGCTATATGACCTTTTGTTCCACAGAAGTTACAAATAACCTGTTTAGTGCTAGGAACAAAATAATTTTTGTATAACTTAGGTTTTTCTCCTTTACTTCCAATTCCAAACCTTTCCTTTTTAATTACAGTTTTTCCAAGTATCTCATTTAAGACGTTTTCTCCTTTTTTAAAAACTAATGCAGCCTTTTTATAAGATTCTACTTCATCCTGTAGAGTTTTTATTTTTGATTCAAAATTAATTTTATTTGAGTCAGCAGAGTTGTATTTGTCAATTAATTCCTTATGTTGTTTTAGCAAAGTATTTCTCTCATCTGAAATAGCTTTGTGCAAGTTCTTTATAGATTTATATTTTTTAAATAACGAGTCATACCTTTCTTCAAGCATATTGCAGTAAGCTGCAAGTTTTTTATTTGAGAAGCTTGTTTCAGAGTTTGATTCATTATTTGAGTCAGAGGAGTAGTATGAGTGTACTTCATCAGTTTCAGCCATGAAACACATATTTGCTTTTAAATTGGCTTCCTCCTTCTCTGAGCTTGATTCAGAAGAATTACTTGAGTCTTCAGAAACACTCCAAGTAGCTTTCATAGCTTTCTTGTCTTTCTGCTCATAATCATCTCTTTTGAAGAATTTCTTCTTCTTTGCATCTTTCAATTCTGGGCAATCCGGTCTGATATGTCCCATATTTTTGCATTCATAACATCTCACTTCCTTGCTATCCTTCTTGAAGGATTTCTTGAAGTCTTTCTTCTTACTGTAGAACTTTCTGAATTTTCTGGCTAGCTGAGCCAGTTCATCATCCGAATTTGAAGAATCAGAGCTTTCTGATTTAGCACTTACTTCTCTGTTCTTCATCTTTCTATCCTTTGGTTGAGAAGTCACTTTCAAAGCAGTATTTTCCCTTTTTATGTATACTTTATGCTCATTTACCTCATCTTGCATTTCAGCCTCGTACATCATCAATGTACGAATCAGTTCTCTCATAGTTAGATCTTTAACAGAAGTTGATTGTCTGATTGCTGCAGAGATTCCATTCCATCGAGTAGGAAGTACTCTTAGTACCTTTAACGCTTGATCATCCTGTTTGATTGGTTCTCCTAGAGCTGTTATATTATTGACAATTTCTGTCAATATTCCATTCATCTGAGTGATGCTCTCTCCTTCAATCATTCTGAAAGTATCAAATTTTAATTTAGCAGTTGCATATCTCATATGTCTTACATTATCTGTTCCTTCATAAGCAACAGCTATTGTTTGCCACATTTCATATGCAGTCGGGCATTGAGATACTCTGTTAAATTCATCCGGTCCTAGACCATAGATGATTGCATTCATAGCTTTTGAATTCATGTCATACTCAGCCTCTGTAGCAGCACTCCATGTATCGGGATTTTCAGGAATTTCATAGGGAGTCAGAATCTTTGAATAGACTTTGTAACCAAGATTTTTCAGATAAATAATCATACGTGATTTCCAACAGCCATAATTATCTCCATTAAAGTAAGGTGCTCTGACCATTGACATTCCCTCTCTCGTATCAGCCATGATACACTATGTATAATCTTTAAATACTTCTAGCTTGACAAGACTTTAAAAATAAGAAGCTCCTCCTCTGATACCAATTATTGGATCTGAATCTACGGATTACACACAAGAGGGGGGGTGAATTGTGTCTTTTCAAAATTAATACAATCTCTTCACTTTAGACAAATTCTGTCCACTATGCTTTTGCACGATTAAATATGCAGCGGAAAAAGTAAAAGCATGAACACACGGATGTATAGTGGTTCGGGGAACAGAAGGCCCCTAGTCCACTCCACCAACGCTCAAATCCACGAGCTTGGCGATTTTCACTATCTGGTCCTCGTTTCCACAGACCTGTCCACAACTGAGTACAGGCAGTTGACACCTTTACAAGTTTCAGGCAAACACAGCCTTCCTGGTTCAAACACGAACCCACACAGCTTAGAACGAGAAGCTGATCACTCAAAAAAAAAGGGTTTCGATAAAGAAAACACTTCTCCAGTTGTTCTTCACAATTGTAACAGAATGCAATTGACAGTAGATAGATCGTCGTCTTCAGAAAATAAAGATCTGTAATCAAAACAGTTCTGAGTCGATCCAGTTGCAATAGATATTACCAGAAACTTCACAACTTCAGCAGCAGTAGATTCACAACAGATAGTCGATGTAGAACACATGAATCTGCTATCAAGATCTTCCTTCGGTAATAAAGGTTTTACACTTCTTCTCGATCACCAGAAAAGAATGCCTTCACACAGTCTCTGTTTCTTGCTCGTTAAAAGATCAATCTGTATATTTCATACACTTTCCTGTGTATATATATATTCGAAGTTTCCATGATAGAACATATATATTCAAATCTGAGAAAATATTCCGCATAAATAGATCCATGAAAATCTCCATTAGATTCGCGATATTAAATGAAATAACAGAGCCGTTGTAACTCCCCTGAAGAATCGGCATAAAAAGCTCCGTTTAAATCAATCATTAATCCGTTGAAAATCGTCTTTGATTCAGTCAAAGTTGTACTTAAGAATCGGCTCGAAATCCGCTTAATAATCCGCCTGTTTGACCAATGCAAACGGAAATATCGTCTGTCAAAAATATCCCGACGCCAAACGTAGGGTTGATGACGTGGCTCCAAACGTAGGGTTCACAAACGTAAGATTCACAAACGTAAGGTTCACAAACGTAAGGTTCACAAACGAACATACTTTCTCTTCAGTATTCAAACGTAGGGTTGATCATCCATACTTTGTCTTGCTTCAACTCTCCAAAGAACGTACAGTTGATTATAAAAGTAAGGTTGATGATCCATACTTCTGAGAAACAAACTCAACACTGAAAACTAACGTACGGTTTCTCTTCCATACTTGTCCAACAACAAAAACGTAAGGTTCCATCCAAACGTAATGTTCTTCTTCCATACTTTTCAACAACGTAAGGTTCATTAACCATACGTTTCAAAATAACGTAAGGTAACTTAACCATACGTTTCTTTTAACATAAAAAGTAAACTTTTCATCCATACGTTTCGTTCATCAACGTAGGGTATGAACAGTGGTTCCAGTACGCGCTAAAATTGATCTCGCGCTACAGTGATTCCAGAACGCGCTAAAATTGATCTTGCGCTACAGTGATTCCAGAACGCGCTAAAATTGATCTCGGAATAAATGAAGTATGAAATCTCATTGTATGAAATAAATAAATAAAATAAATTCCTGCAAAATACTCGACGAAATAATTAGTAAATAATTAAGGGTATTTGTGAGCATCAAAATCATCATAAAGAGACAGAGTCTTATTTAAAATAATCTCCCCCATTAAAAAAAACATTATTTTGAATTGTTTGAAAACAATACATTGCTCAACAGTTTGCACATTTTAATTTTAAAATATATTATTATGAAACAAAAATGAAATCACCAAGAGGGAAGGCATTAAGGCTGATCAGTCATGGAGAACCCACTTGTGTGAGATTCAAACCCTCTAGAACCTGAATGAAATGAGAAATACAGAAATTATGTTTTATAAAGAAATAGTAAAATTATAATAATATTCAGGAACTAAAATAATTGTACGTATATCCATTCATGTGACATTTAATTTACAAATAGGTTCGACTATTATCCACAGATGATCAGAATACATAGACTCTTTATCCAAGTAATCAATGTCTATATTCTAATGAAATTTTCATAATTTAAATATTTTCCACCTGAAATGAAAATAAGATAATGAAATAAATAATCATTAAAATTAATAAATATTATTGATTTTATGAGGTTAACCATTCCATATTCATCCCAAAAAAGGGATTTGTGTTTCTTCGAAGAAAATACAATAGCTCACTTGTGTCTCATCATGGATTCCATCTTCAAAGTATCATGACTTTATTTATGTATAATTAGAAGTACTAAATCAAAATAAATAAATTAGCCAAAAAAACATTATTTCAAATATTATTAATATAAATAGGATAATACAAAAAAGTGATAACATGTTCCACATTCAAATACATTCAAGTATTTAATTATTAGGATCCATTAAGATATTGATTGAATAAGTACATATAAAATAAATTATTAATGGAATTCAATTAAAGAGGTAAATCTATTTTACAAACCACATTCCTAATACAATAACATACTTGAACCCAAAATCATAGATCTAGCGCTATAAAATGATTACATTCCTAGATTTGATACTAACAAATGTTGTCTTATTTCAACCATCCCGAACATATAACATCAAAAGGAAATATTATATCACTTAACCATTGAGTGAACTTTTGTGTTAAATGTTTCATAGAAATAAATAAAATCTTACATAACATTTACCATGACATTAAATTTGTATTTTTACGTTTATATCTATATTTTCCTAATCCTTATTATGACTTCAAAATGCCCAATAAAATTATTCACACATGAATCCTTTAGAGACAAAACTCACTTAAATTTATAATTCATAACCTTGGAGAATGGAAAACAAAAGAGGGGAGAGTCCAAATTCTCAACAATGATAAACATAAGCATGAAAAATTCAATATAATTGGTGATAATAAGATGAGTATATGGTTATGACGATATAATCAAAGTGAATGAGAATAACATAAGAGAATTAATACCAATAAAACCCGATAATAAAACATGAGACACAATATAAATATCTTATAGAATTCTGGAATAATATAAGTCAATACCCAAATGGTATGTGAAAAAAATCGTTAAGAAAATGACTCATTAGAAATTGATTCCAAAATAGTGAAAAAATAAAAGAATTTGGGAAAATTATTTTTCATATCACACGTAAAATCACTCTTACAAATGGAATAATCTACCTAGTAAATTTAAAATATCAATTTTGTGAAAAATTTAAGTGTTTAAGTCCAACCCTTTTCCCATTGAATTAACGAGTGATATCAAGATAACCCATAATCATGGGATATATTAGGATCACCTATCATCATAAATAATGTATAAGAGACATAACATAATCATACCACATGAAATATTTCATTTTTTAACATAACATTAACCATTATTATTTTATAGAATGATTCATCTATAGAAATAAAATTTTTTCACAAAAATATAATTGAAATAATAATAATATAACTATATATATAATTATTATGTCTCATTACAATATATATGTAGTAAAACATGGGTAATATCATAGGTCTATGTTGTTGATGTACACAAATATTAGTAAGATATCATTAGAATTATTCTTGAGGTAATACACTCTCCAATCTGGAAGTCACTGTAAATATTAAAAAATCACAAAATATTATAATTATAATTTTCTTTGAATATAAAAATGTAATAATATACAGGAAAATTAAAATAAAATAACAATATTCATGAAGGGAAAATCCATTCATGTAGTAAATTTTAAAAATAAACATTTGTTTCAATATTTTGTAAAGATTGTCAAAAGTGACTCAAATATAATTTTTTAAACAATATCCTTATAAAAACATTTAAAGAAATGTAACATATAATTTAAAACAACATTGGCAAATAATGTTTTTTTACAAATTAAAATTCGGGATAACATTTTACAAAAAATGGATATATAAGATAAATATTTCCAATCTCTAAGAATATATACATTTAGCATCACTTTGATACCAATATAAGATTCATTGTGACTAATGGTTGATTAAAGGTGTTTAAATTATGTGAAACCACTCAAATATGGTATATCATGTTAAAAATTTATCTGATGGGATTGTTTCATGGAGACAGAAACTCCGAATGACTATCATATACATGAAGACTATTGTACCATCACTCCAAAGGAAGGTGTTCACTAGGTAACATAGAAAACAACACTTAAAAAACATCATTGGTCTAGGGGATGGGATTTTTTAGTCATCAAAACCTTTTGGGGGAACTATTTATTAATTTAGGACACTTTTAATGATTTAATACCCCAAATGCACCTTTTTTTGTGGGGTCCATCGGTACAATATCATTCTGTAAAAATTTTCATTCACATTAGAAGGAACCACCATATGACCCAAAAACTGTTTGTGGTTTTATTCTTAGGATTTGGTAGTGTTGTCTCATTCTATGAATTATTTAGTTTATTTTGTATTTTTTGAAGTGGAGGAATGCCATGAATAGTTGTAAAATATATGTGATTTTCACATCATGGGTTGATATATTTATTCACCACATTAATTCAATTAAACATTTACATCAAATTCTTATTTTTATATGCACTCCCCTTTTACAGTTTAATAGAGTTATCTTCTTATTGTATGTGTATATTTCAGGACCTAAGAAATACCCCTTTACAATTTTAGCCTATTGGAAGGAAAAAGTGGTGATTATTGTGAATAGGTGGTTCAGATTTAAATGAAATATCTGACCATTATTTATTATTTTCCTAATATAGGGGTCTAAGTGAGAATTGTTTTTTTTCAAGGGTTACATCATAAACCCTACAAAATTTGTGTCTTTCCTATTAGAACCATAATTTTCATCCTAATTCCACTATGTTGTGGGAATATAAAGTTTAACTTGAATATTTCTTTGGCCTCCCTTTACAGGTTATCAACCTAACAATTTTCCCATTTTTAATTTTCTTTTTATCTATCAATTTGCCCTAAACTAGAAAAATTATATGTCTAGTGATATAGTACTTGAATTTTATCCATGGTTCACTTTGTTAGTTTTCCACCGGGCTTTTTTTGTGTATTTTTTCTAGGGAAATTTAGTTTTTTGTAGATTGCAGTAATTTTACTAGTATTTTAGGTGAAATAGCTTTGACCATGAATTATGGGATAAGAATCCCATTATTGATTACTAGTAGAGAGTGTCACATAATTCTTCAGAAAACAATATGGGATTTTTGGACCTTGTTTTGGAATTTCTAATTATGATACATGAAATGGGGATTTTCATTAGATGTAACCATAAGAACTATTTTCCAACATGATGTTACTAGGGTGAAAAGAGGATTATGATGCCTCTAATTGGGATTAATTTCCATTTGGATTAAAGGACTTTTGTGGGAAACTGATGGATATCAAAATGGGGAATATTGTTCATAGTTATAAAACGGTGTCTTCTGGACACTAACCCTCTATTTATAATGTCTGGTTAATTGGTGAAAAATTATATTTCTTAGGAACATGAAGAGTGGGTTTTCATGGGAATGAGGTATAAAAATGATGTGGAGATTTTCATCATCAAAGTTAATTTATGGGAAACCAGTTCAATAAATTTTTTCTTGACTAAATGAGGGACAGAGAGTGGTTTAGTTTAATGTTTTGAAATAGGGACATGGAGCATCATGTTTAACATCTTACGGAAAATTCAACCATGGTTCAAGATTTAAGGTCACATATTTTTGATCTAGGGATAATCCATTTCCTGTTTTTCATATTCATCTATCTAATAATATCCCATTTTCATTAGGCATGAAGTGGAAAGTTTCCAAGCTATAATATATGGGTTTCTAAATCAATGGTTGATAAGGGGAACATACTTCTGGATTAACCGAATGAATTTTTTCAAACAAAACATTCTCATGGTGTACATAGGTAGACAACGCCTCTCTCAAGGACACATTTTCCTTATGATGACATGTTTTTAAGGGATACTAATATAGATCCCGTGGGGGAATATATTCCATTGAAAAAAAGGTATCCCTAGGACACTGGACTTCCATTTATGATGTCTAAGGAGGTTTATGGAAAATCAAACTTCCTAATACATAGTGTTGGATTTGTGAAAGGAGTGTGCCAAAACAGGAAATGATCATTCCATGTCATAATTTTCCAGAAGTGGGTAGAAAAAATTACATTACCCATGTTTGAATCAAACATAAGAAGGATTTTTTTAATGATTTATATGTCCTACATACATTTTCTTGTTGTCACTATGTATCTTTTCAAATTTGAGTCATGTCATGTGAAATTCTGGAAAGGTTTCATCATACATCGAAAAAACCCTAGTGTTGGAAAAGGGAATTTTGCATTGAATATGAGGTGAAGAATAGGGTGAGGCTCATAATATAATATCCTATAAAAATATATCTCAGGTATAAGAGAGCGTGGTTTTTTGTGGATAGAATAGAATATAATATCCACGTGTCTCTACATATCTCATTAACATGATAATCAGACCATATATAATTTTGATAAGGTTTCCTCATGTAGGTCTGACCCATGCACATGTAAATATCATTTTAAACAATTTCTATGGTTGGTCCCTTGAAAGGATATTCATATATCACTACATATTTTTTGATGGTAGCAATAAATCCACATGTAGTTCTAAACATTATTCTATTTAGTGTCATGTGATTAAGAAATCAATGTTGAAACTTAACATTATGTGGTGAGGATGACATGTGATCCTATAGTTTTATGTCATTCACCCATGACCATATTGCAAGGAAATGATGTGTAGCATGAGGTTCATTTGGTCATGTTGTTCTGGCATGCATTAGGCATGAGGGGAAATAAAGAGTAAACCATGTTTCTATGGATTCTCATATTAGGATAAATGATATTAGAAAAAAAATGTAATTGAGGATTATAAAGCTAAAATAGGACTCTCATGGGGACGAATTTTCCTTTGGTTAACAAGATTTTTTTAGAAACCTATGCAGTGGAAACATAGGTGCATTGTTCATTGTTAAACAAATGCGTCCTTAGGACAATGACCCGCCTCTATCTTTGATGTCTAGAGTAATATTGTGAAGAATTGAAATCACTTGAGGAATAGAGTATGATGAATTGAATAAATATGTCTGGGAACATATCAATCAATAATATCGTGATTATACATTGAGATTTATATTCCCTTCGTAGGTCTCACTCACATTTAGTGGTTTATTTCTCTTTCCGTGATTGATCATTGAATGAGGAACCCAAACATGAGACCGAATGCCTAGATATTTGTATGTATACAAAAGAGGGGGACACATTTAAATTTTTTTACCAAGTGGTTTGGACTAGGATATGAGGTATAGGTGTCAATATGCATCTCATCAAAACAAGAATCAATCCGTACATATTTTTTAATGTACCATACTCATTAATGTTTCATGATAAAAAAATTCAAGATGCATTTTAATGTCATTGCTAAGGACATTATTTCCATTACATCAAGAGGTAATATTTTAGTTATAGTGACGATTAAAGGCCATGGTGTCACTATATATAACATGATAGAAGGTATCAAGACATATGTTGTTCTTACAACTAACTTTGAACATGTAGTTTAATGTCATGAATTAGGTTCATCAATTGTTCCTTTTATGGTCTCACTACTAGGACTATCGAAACACTTGCATGGATTAATATGCCTTGACTATGTAGGGAATCCCTTACCATAACCCCTAATCCCACTTGAGCTATTCTTAGTGTGAGAAAAAAAGTGTCGAAAATGATAATTATAAAAAATAGGTGTGAAAAATAGGATGGATAGGGACATTATGATTTCGAGGTGACTGGATCAGGATTAATGATTTTGGCATTACTACATGTCTTATTCAGTTGAAAATCATGTTGTACATAGTCCATGAATGGGATCCCTGTGCAGGCCTGACCCATACACAGAGAGGGGGTATTTTTCCCTTTGATAGTTCTTATTTTTTTTATTGAACTGTTATAATAGACTCGAGTGTCATTACACATGCCATAGTGGCCAGAACCAATCCACAAATAGTTCTGGGACCCCATGCAAATTAATGTCATGCGATAGGATGAAGGTGACCCAATGTAAAAGCTGGGGAATGTTGCCACCAGACTATGAATCAGATATCCAGGCTTCACTACATATCATATATGGTACGGAAACAAGCCACACATAGTTCTTGATGAAATTTATTACACATATATGGATCATGTATAGGGAGAGGGAAATTTTCTTAAAATGGACCAGTAAAACAAAACTGCTCTGGATTCCACTAAATTGATAAATTTGAATGCATGAAAGGGGGAATTTATTGTTTTTAACATATGGGCCTATAAAATGAGTAATTAGCATCACCACATATCCCATATAATGACTACCAAGTCACACATATTTCTTGATAAATGATGCAGTTTAACTTTTTTTGGTATGGATGGTTGTCACTCGATGTGAATGAAGAATCATTGTAGATAGTCCCATGAATAGGGAACCGAGAATCCGTACATATATTATATATTAAGGAATAAAGAAACACATTGTTCTTGATGGAATTCTCCCTACATAGGTCTGGCCCAGACATAGGGAGTGACCATTTTTTACATTTTGGGTGGCTGGTTCATGATAACACATCCATGCATTTCTACGTATCCTATGTTGATTGAAATAAATCCATAATTAGTTCTTGAATATGGAATTTTAGATGAAAAATGATGGGGTCAATAACCTCTTAGGAAACCATATTATGGTTCTACATATTTTAATGTCACACAACAATGAAATTAGTTTCATGAAATTTATTGTCCTGAAACACAAACAATATACCATACCCTTTAACTTCATACAGTCACAAAGATGTTTCCTTGTAGTTATGGGATGGATGAGTTTTTAAAACAATGAGAAACCCAATCCATACATGTAATTATGCTTTAATGATATATTCTAGTAATAAATTGATCTTATTAATAGAGTGAAATTTGTGTTTGGGCCTAACCTGAGAGGCTAAGGAGTCACTACCTTTCTTACTATATCAGGAGTCAAGCCACATGTAGTTTTGAGAAGGAGAGTCCCTACATGGATCAGACTCTCATACATGGATATGGGAATTTCATAACTTTCCTTCATAGCTCTAGCTCATATGCAGTGAAGAGTTTATTGAAATAATCATTCTAAGGAAATTTAACACCATGTGATAAGGAAGTTGATATCATGTAGCTTACTGTCTTATGATCTAGGAAAAGATTCAATTCTTTTTAAGATCATGAGATAAAGACAGACTACACAGTTTAACATCATTCATACATTACTTTCTATCAAGAATTTTTCATCATTAAATCTATATGGATGTGTCATGTGATTACAAAAAATAGTTATTCTGGAACCTTATGTTGTTTAGAGATATCATAAGTTTTCCAGCCATTAAAATCAGAGAAAAATATCAATTGTATTATACATTATGAATGGTGTAAGGTCCCACCCATTTTGGTTCCAACCATAGAGGTTTCTTACTAGGTATTATCAGAGTCTTGAGAACCGACACCATCTCTCATTTGAGGAATTATTGGAGGTTACCCATTTTTTAAATGATCACATGATATG
This sequence comes from Viscum album, assembly GCA_963277665.1. Lineage (NCBI taxonomy): Eukaryota > Viridiplantae > Streptophyta > Magnoliopsida > Santalales > Viscaceae > Viscum > Viscum album. The sequence continues at coordinate 266,288,915 of OY728142.1, read as the reverse complement.
GTTTAGGTGGACATCCAATTGATGCATGGTATGTAATATTTTATCATGTGTTCTCTCTAATACATCAATCCATTTCTAGTATTGATCTTCCAAGGATAATTGATCACATATGGAAACAAAAGGAATGGTGAATTGAAATTCGACTGGCAGTACCACCTCTTACATATATACTAATGAGTGTGGGGTTACCTATGTGGCAGTTCCAGTCGTAGTCCATGAATCCCACAAGGAATGTGGAATAATTTCTGACCATGATTTTTTATTATCTTTCATATTCTAGAGTATATATGATAATGTATTATTGAAGGCCTCTATAAATATATTATAAACTATGTGGTAGATGGATAAATGGTTGGTCATGATGCAATACTCCTATTATAGCTTCAACAATTTTGTAGAATATAAACTGGTTACGTTATTTTCTAGTACTGAATGAGGGACACCATGTCTGGCGATGCTGTTTTCTTTCATAATCTTGATAATATTCCTTTCCCAGACCTATTATATTGATAAATATTACGTCCACATAGAGAAGAAGTTGGTTTTCATATGAATATACTTGAACAACGTTTTTGTTAAAGGAGGACATTGTCACAACACATCCATTCCACATATGTAGAGTGGCTAGGATTACATGTTTTTATGTAGAAACTCTAGGGTTTGGTGAATTAAGTTAATGGAAACTTGTTTCAAATGTCACGTTTTGGGTGAATTTAGTTTATTCCCCATTATAGTGGTCTATTAATACCTATCTATTTGGATTTGAATGGAACAAAATGATTCTGAATGGTGGGCATCGTCGGCTTCAATTTACACTACCATGAGGAAAACAACAACCCCTTCCTCATCAATTCACCTGATAAGGACCCCATAATAGATCCACCTATAGATAACCATTTGATGATTAGTGGTATCATATTGAATAGTGATAATTGATTACCTTCATATTAAATCTATTCTAAATATGTATGGTGGGAGATTTCCCTTTAGAAGGTAGTCCACAAAGGGTTTCAGCTGCCTAGCAGTAGGACCATATGTTTTGAGGATGGTACTAACATAATTGATCTAATCCACATTGGATGGAATGAATGGTTAGACTATTCGATAGTGTGAAATTCTGATGATTATTTCATTTTGGTTAGTGTCACTTAGTGTTGTGGAATGATTTTAAAGTGAATCTTCCAAAGAATTTTGAGACTATGGTACATGATTAATTGTCACCTCTAAATGGAATTCCTTCAGCAGTCCCTAGACATGGGTTAGAAAGTTTATTATCTCTTTTATCCTAATTTTAAAATCCCTCTTGGTCTTCGTGCTGACCAGTTCAGAATCACCATTTTATCATTATTTAATAGAATTGTACATGAAGTTCCAAATCTATCACTTGAATGAAGTCCTAATATTATACATCATTTATCATGCACCCTTTCAGTAATAGGAATGTGTAATATAGGTCTTCATTTGTTGGGGGATGAACAAGACTACTATTTCCACATTGTTGTGTATGTGGTGTTCCATTCTCTTCCCTACTGGGTGTCTATATGGTTCATCAAAATACATTTCCCATATCTAGAGACCCTCTTGAAACTAGATAACCTGGTCATCGGGTAGTTAAGTATCCAATGATTTAATTTATATTTAGGGGAATTCTTCTAGGAAATATGCTAATGATAGGCTTTTGAAAACATTATGAGGCATGAACAGAATGTCAAACTACCAGAGGCTAACTGCCCACTGTGACAGATGATCTGTCAAAATCAGATGGTAGAGAATATATTTGAGTTGGTTTTCATGAGAGACAGATAATCCTTATGCTAATTAAAGTAGTTTATAAGCCTATTTACAGAAAATACTAGTGCTAGATAACTCTTATCAATATCTGAATAATAGGTTTAAGCATCATTCATGGTTTGGATGAGATAATAATGATTGTTTTCAAGGATGATATTTTTCTTTTGGGTAAGGAAGGAACCCAGTGATCTCTCTAAGGATTAAAAAAATGGCCTTACTAAAATATGTTAAATTAAAACTTGAAGGATCAAGATATATTTCATGAAAATTTCATATGATTGATGACAATAATAACTCCACTATTATGTAACCCCTGTTTTTCATCAAACTAGTTACGGGGAGAGATTTTACAGTAATTTTTAATATAAATCATTATATATAGGATATATGTCCTTGAATTTATAAAAAATAAATGAGGTTTCAAGGATATGACATGCTAATTATTACCTTTGATTTATTGGGGTTTCCTTTTTTCCTCGATGGCATATGATGAAGTTGAGTTATTTAAATGAGGTAACGCTAAAAGATCATTTTAAAGGGTTCATTTTTAGGATGTGATACCGAATATTTTTGTAGATGGTATCAAGATCTTCTCGGTGATTAGAGGGTTATTGAGATTAAACTACTAGTTAAATAATATAGAACATTAAAAACTTTCACATTATGTGTTTGAAAATGTGATTCATGGAATGTTTTTATGAATCATCATCATTATTTAAGAAAAAGGTCATTTACTAATAATAAAAATAATACCTCGGGGGACCTGAAGATGGTGGATTATTCATATTATTTGGCCATATTGATTTTACATTATACCCAATAGAAATTGATGAATGAGAGGGCCTGATATCTAACTGTTTCATAGATCAATATTTAGTTGATCAGGACTCAGAAATCATCCACCATGGAGTATTAGTTATGGTCCTTGAAATCGATATAGACTCTGATTTTCCTGCTCTATTTCATAAAGTGGATGATATTCTCCTACCATTAAGGATGTTGGAAATTTTCAATGAATATTTATCAAATGATATCATCAAAATCATCAAAAAATTTGAAAGCATGTGTCATGTGTTTCCTTCTTGATGCATGTTTATAGACTCGATAGTCATCTTTAATTCTCATGTCGTTAGTGGCCACCATAGGATCATGGCCTATTGTTTCCTTATAATTCTAGGATAATTCATTTTGATCCTACTTTAGGAAGGATGTATATATCTCATTAAATTATTAATTCATGGCCTTAGTAATCAAGGTGGGTCATGGGTCATCTTTTGTACCCAGATTTATTTCTCTGAGTTCATAAATGATGATATAGATTCCCTCCACAATTAGTAGAGGGGAATCCCTAAGGTCCTCCTCCTCTTCATATTCCTTCTAATTATCTACTTCTTCTTTCCCTACAGGGGAAAAATGTAGTGGGATATGTTCTCTAGAGTTAGGAGTGGAGTAAATATCTTGATATATGAATGATGAAGAAACTTCCTCTAACCCAGCTATTGGCATGGGATTTCCTTGAATCTCTCAAGAGGATTGAGTGAGGTATGGAGAAAAAGCATATAAGTCATTTTTTTTGTCAATATACTTCCTCTTCTACCTCAACTGGCATGGTAGGGATTTCTTGGGTCTCTAGGGTTGGAATGAAGGAACTTTCATCTAGGATTTCACCATTTTTTGGAGTGTCCAAAAATATTTCCGCAAAACTGGACACAATAGTCATGGCTAAATCCATATATATTAAAAAACATTAAACTTTATTTGAGATCATATACTCAACCTGATTGGTGGGAAACACATAATCATTATGGAACTAGTTGATCAGGTTTTCCAAGATCAATTTTAGACTATTCATCATAGTAACCCATTAAACAACATCAACCAGGGTAGGTATCCCATCCCATGAATAGAATTGTGTATCGATATTACATAACTCATTTGATTTGAATGGGATATTATGGGGGTGAAACATCCCTATTTTTATATTAATACTATATTTGATTCATCAATAGTATGATGAGTTGAATATTGGTTCATGATGCAACTAGGCCCTTCCTAGAATGTCTATGAAGTCCATGATCTGCCGAGCATCAAGAAATTATATGTCGTCTATGAAGACTCTAAACAGAAAATTGATCTTGATTTGGCCCAATATCATATGCTCAATTTTTTCATATTCCTATAGTCTTATGATAGAAGGCTCCATAATATCCTCATTGAGCCTATCCATAGATGTTTTTGTACTAGAATTATATTAACTCCATATCCATTTTAAACAAATACTTTTTAGATATCGACACCATTTATCCTACCGAACACAAACATGGGCTTGATGTGTCCTTATACAATTAAATAATCATCATGTTTTGTGATGGAGGTAATTGTATGAAATTCAATAGGATTAGTCTTTGTTTGATAGACCCCAATAGCTGAAATATCAACTTCAAGAATCTATGGTCCACACAATGCCTCTATGAGTGCTTCCCCACACTTTTTTGAAAATCTCTGGGCATCCAGGATTGATATCATGGATTGTATCAAGAATAAATATTTTAGGATATCATTATTGTGTTCCAAAATCATATACTTTCATATGTGGGATTCCCTTTAACAGGTATTATACGACATTGAAAATATGACATTGATGGATACTCCCATGAGATTGGATTTGGTGGTTCTCCTGTCCTTGCTGGGTTGGGTTGGGTAGGTCTAACATCCAACCAAGGATGATTTGGTACCTGTAACCCTTCTATTGACACATCATATTGGGAGGGTTTCTGTGTATTTTGGCTAATGTACGATGACTTTTATTATCCTACACAAATCATTAATGGAATATTATATGAGTTTCGACAACATTAATCGTTTGAGTAGAGACATGGATATAATTATCATTGTTTCCATGACATCACATTCCCTGGTATCCTCAGCTCTTACAAACACTTCCATTAGTATCCCAAATAGGTGAGGGGAATCAGGTTTCATTGTAATACTCATTGTTGGGGAGGGGATCCATTAGGAGATGGACTTTAATGGAACTGAAGATCAACTCCTCATCCGGTGTGGAATATTCTTTCTAACTGATAACGGTGGTGGCATTAGGTGGGTTGGTGCCTTTTGTTTCATGTATATGGAAATAAATTCTGATAGATTCAAATAAATCATTGGATTTGAAGTTGTTCTATCTTCTTGTACCATCTCCTTACCATTTTGGCCATGCCTCTTTTTGAAATTATAGATTTTGTAGGTTTTTGGGGCCACTGATTTTGGATGTGTTATAGAAGAGTATGATGGGGGCATATTTGGTTTTGTCAACTGTTTTTTAAAGAATACCACGAGTTATATGGATTCTCTTCCAATTTGTCTAACTACCAAAATTATTGTTAACTCTTTCAAACTACATGTTTCCAATCACTAAATTCTTTGGGGGTAGCAGAAGAATCATACACCACTAGTGCTGGTGGCCTTCCTGACAATACATTCCAAGAATCTACCATTTTCTATAGGATGACATTGAAGATGCTAAATTCATTAATAACATGTCCCAATACATGGTGTATGGGTAAATAATATATCTAGTCATCGATAAAATCAAGGTTAGGCTTCTTGGGCTCTAGTAGGTGGAGTAAAGCATTGTCCATAGAATCTATAAAATAGCCATCGAATTGGTCATCTTGTAATGAGTATAATTTATTCCGTCACCCCAAGAATTGATTATGTATGGGCACCCTCCACTCATCCCCATGAGGATAAGTTTTCTATTGACATCTAGTGGGTTCTTCATGATACAATTCATGTTTTAGTGTTGAATTAGGTATAGAGGCTCATTTAAGCATGATGGATACCACCTCCACCTTTACTTCTCTTTTCCTTAAGGAACATGTAATTAGCTATGACTTGAACATTGTATATTATGTAGATTATTCCATAATTTGAGAAATAGAAGAGAAATATAGAAACCCAAATGTATATTTCACTACGGTGGGAGACATTCACAACTCATCGTAATAGTTAAGAATGTAGAAAAAGAGAATATTCTCCCATAGAAGCTTCTATTTTTGGGAGTAGGTTATTCCTTTCCATCTAGGAAGGAAATATGAGACATTCTCATTTTCTCACTATTTTCAATTCAATAGGTTACTGATTTTTATCTTTAATGGCGTTGAAATAAATTGAAGTGGAACATCTTATGGTGATCTTCCCATCCCACGATTGACCATGTTGAAACACTGGTGTACCATATAATGTTCATCCCTCACATGGTTCATATGAACCATCTAAGTTTCTATTCTTCTCTTTTCGAGTGAGGTTCCATCATGAAATCACAATGGGATGCATAGTAGATCAGATGTTGTTCTGGGTCACCTAATCTATTGAATATTGGAAATGTGGTACTCTGTACATTTGGAGGTAGTGGAGTGTCTCTCTCTCAATTTGGGTAAGCTTCTGTTTTAGCTATAATAGTGAAATGCACATCTCCATGGATTCTTATCAATCTGTAAATGAATTGATGGAGTTGATATTCCCTTGATGAGTGTTTTTTTGAATAGGATCCTAGATTAGTGCAGAAGTTAGTAAGGCATGGTGTGTCTATTCTGCTATAATCTAAAAAAGATATATGGAAAAGGACATCTTTAGAGTGTTTTATTTCCCCCTCATAAGTTGTATTCTTAATAGAGGGAAATAATTATGTTCATCGATAACCATTTCTAGGTAAGCTAAGGGTGTAGGAACCTTGTTGGACGAATGTCCAAGCCTTCATTCAATCATCAGGATGAATCCTTATTGCTGAGGTACATATGATAGAAATGTATGTTGTGGCAATACCCGAGGAGAATATTCATTAAGAATTAAACATCAAAAAACTCAACATTGAGTCTTCTGAACTCATTGTTCTCTTTCTCCTATCCTGAAATTATTTCTTCAATCATAGGGAGATAGTACTCAGTGAGATCTGGTAGAAGATTTTATGTAGCCTTATTTTTATTCATGTTATAAATTCACTGAGGAGGAAGTACATGACTAATTGTGGGAGCACCAAAATTTAGAGATATTATCTGGTTTAGGGTATACACATCTTTATTTTTGGTGTGGACCATATTTTGGATGGAACCATCCTATTCTTGACCATCTACATAAGAATAATTTCTGATTATATCTATATGTTCGATCCCCATGACGTTCAATATTTTATAATGAATTTTAGGTGTCGTAATGGATGCTATATGGAAAGTGTTTTTTTTTCAAACCTATTTTGGGACCCCAACATTCCCTTCCAGGATCCACTTCAAGCTTCTTGGTGAAGTGTGACACGAATGAAACCTTTATGAAACATGTTCTTGTTCTTCCCTTCTAGAGGAAATGGGACATCAAACAAGATGGGATCAGAGACCTCACTTCTCTTCATCCTCCCCAGATAGGAAAATATTTCTTTCTATTGAGGTGGTGGTTAAGGTAAAAATGCCACCAGCCATACGGGATGGGGGTTTTCTCATTCTCTTATTTTTATTCATTATTCGGGTTATTTTGTTCTTATAGAGGTATTTTTTTGTAAAAAATTTTCAGGACCTATGGGTTGGAGAAGATTTCATAATTTTGTGCCTTCTAATACTTTCCCACTTTCTTGATATCATGAATCCTTGTTCGAGCATGAGCTGGATATGATGAAGCATTTTCAAGTGAATCAATTTATTTAGAGGACATGAGATGTGCATGATGATTTTCTTCTCGTAATAAATAATCTTACATAATGTTTTCATTTTCATGTTTCATGAGTTTTTTGATGGATTTATCTCATCTTTCCTAAAACATTTGAGACTTATCCAAGGATGATTCTAATTGAGCATGACTCATTTCCTTAACAATGGTTTTCTTGATATCCACATAAGAATAATAAAACCACATGATTTTAATTCCACTGGGTTCTTCTAAACAGGTCATGAGGTGAAATTTAAAGATCCATTATCCACCACCCTATAATATGAATAGTAGGTAGGGAATTGACAATGAAACGATGCAACTTATGCAATATATTGACACATTTATATTGAGTATCATTCCAATGCTTCTTTAATCCTGGTCTCCATGTAGATGGAAGGGATTACATGTTTCTTTAATTTGACCTCACTCAATATTTTGACATGGTCTTTATACCCATCATAAGGAATGAATTTTTCTTTCATATGTTAGAGATTTTTACAGATGTTGTATACGAATTCTTCTAACAATGCCTATAGATTGTCTAACTGAGAAGTCGATGAGGGAAAAAAACGTGATGTCCATGTCATCCTTAGCCAATTTTCTTTTCATTAGAATCACATCCTCGTGTTATTCTATGACAGTCTCCTCTACATGATTACCTTATCATTAGCGGTTATTGATTATTTTATTGAAAATAGCGGGGATAGTGGGGGTATCGCTAGTATAGGATTGATCTGTGGTTGACATGGAGGAAGATCATTGCCTTAGAACACCTTCGAGTTGATAATGGATATCAATTATTATTGATAGGTTCTCTAACATGTTTTCCCCATCTTTCCATGTTCCTCAAAAAATAAGGTCTTTCTCTGATTTTACACTAAAATAGTAGGATATTCTTTTTAAAATGAGATATCACTATGGGGAGAACCATAACAATGTATTCAATTTTGGAAAGGACTACCATTATAGCTTGATAACTAACTATAGGTTGAATTTTAGTAGCGTATACCCTTATGAGGACCTTCAGGATAGAACACAGTAAAGGGATTAACATCTTTCTATTCAGTCCTCAGGACATGAGGGGGGTGACCATGATTCTCATAATGAGATAGGATCTTAGGATCGATCATCCTGTGACGATAGATGAATCATTTGTGGTATGTGATCTGGGCAGACAATCATAGCTACTGTGAACAATTTTTTGGGGAGGACCTTTCCGACTACTTCTACCACTTCCATAATGTGGTAACAGATCAACTGGATCCTGATAAACCATTGATGGATATTTAATGGCCTCAAGAACTTCATATTCCTGTAGCTCTAGGTTATATATATGTTCATAATTTTATATTTTCCTTTGATTTAAATTATTTTTAGGATCTATGTTGTTGGACACTAGGACCACTTTCTATAAGTTATCACCATCATATATGGGTTTCAATTAATGTTGATCCTTTGGTGGTGATGATATATGTCGATGAGCTTCCATAATAATGGTAGGGATTTATGCCTTCCTTAAATTTGTCAAAAATGTTTTTGACTCTCCCCCAATTAGAACGAGTATTTATGCCAGATCGTGTTGTCATTTTATCATAGAATATTGCTGATAACCCTCCTAGATGGGAAAATAGATTTGGTTCTTCTCTTTTGTGATCACCTTGTTATGTGGATGGGTCACCACATTTGAAGAGGTTAAATTGTGGGCCCAACTCCTAGCAATTTATACAGTTTTGATTACATCTTGGAAATTCTATAGAAAATGGTCATGGTTTTAAGTTAGACCCTACATCATTTCTAAGATTTGTTAATATATTTACATTGCAGGAATGTAGATATATGGTAATTATGTTGTCATAGAAGAAATTTATTCATGCTTTCGTCCACCATTTTCTTCTAGTTAGAACTGATAGTCCTCCTATGCAGCGGCAGTGTTATGAGTATTACCATGATTTAAAATCAAGATGCCCTAACTCATTTTCCTAGTTTCCACTGAATTTTAATAGTGGTATATTTATGAACAAGTAGTAATTCACATTTTACCATTGTTTCCCAAAGTATTTTTCTAATGATATTTATTTTCTTATATAGGAATTTCATCTTCACAATGTTTTTTACCACCATGATTACCTAGATTTATTTATATTAATGTGAATGAATTGCTATATTGTCATAGATGTTGATCATATTTGATGTAAAGGCATGATATTAGGGAGCATGAATTTGTGTATGCACATAGTTTACTATCATATTTTGTAGGCTTCGAGATATTCATGAGCACATATTTCTATCTACCCATGGTTTCTTCCCATAATTACATAATGGGCATCATGAGAGTGAGAATTAATATTAATATCCCTATAATATTACTCTATATTTACATGAAATTAGTATTTATAAGGAATTAGAAATAACGAATTTTCCTAAATTTTTTATCTTCTCCCTCCATGAGCCGAGATAGGGACCTAGGTCTATTTGACCTGGAATGCTGACCATGAGGTATTATCCTTTTCATGGTAAAGATATATAGGCGTACATAATGGACGACAATGGTTTCCAAAAGGGGCCATTGAGACAAACCCTTATGATTTTGGGATGAAGTTTTTCGAGGACATTTCATTACCCATCCTAAGGTAATGGAAGAACTCATTATCATGTTCTAGGGATAGCTCTCGAAATGGTTCGAGAAAGTTATTATAGCTCTATGTTTTTGGACCTCCACCCATCACTGGGCGGACATCTAGAAGAGCTTCATAGACTGAATAGATTTTCAAGTGGCCTATAGGGTTAGGAGAGTACCATTCTCTTAATAGTCATAGAACAATTAATTTTAAATCCATCATTGAATACATTTGGTGGGTGATGGAAGATTTATTTGGTCGAGGACTCGGTCCACATAATGTCTAATGTATGTGTCCACAAATTCTTGGGAGATTACATTATATTAAAGAGAGTTATATTTGAAACATTCATATAATATATGTGAAAAATATATATAGGAAAACCTTTCTAAAGTAGAATCCCATGAGCACAAGTATATTTAATGGTTTCTATTTGGCCATCTTACATGTTGGATGTGACAGGGGCTTGATGTGGGGTAACATATCCACATTGGTTAATGACTCACAATAAGATCACCATTTTTTATAATAAAATATTTATTAAGACTGGAAGTTTATTACATGGGTTTAAATAATGTGGAATCCCCCATTTTGGGTACATAATCATCAAACAGCCTCCAATGGGTCTTGTTTATGGAGCCAACAATTCCCAAATACTCTCATATCCATGAAAACTCATGGACCATCATTCCAAAGGTAGGTATTCACTGTGTAACTTGTCTAATGAGACGTAAGAACTCATATTGGTCGAGAGGATGGGAATTTGAGCTCAACACACACTTTTGGTGTGAACTGTTTCTATTCTAGGACTCTCATATGGATTAAAAATATGTTCATGAATCCTTTTTTCATTCCCAATCATGTATATGAGGATCAACCTGAATTAAAAATCCATTTTGAATAAGAATGGTTCGTAAATAATCCGTATGTATCCATGTTTATCCATTAAGAGTGATGTTTTTATATAACTGAGGTTTTCCATCAATGGTACCCATCTATGGAAGGATTAGAGATTCTTTGATTGTTTATTAGAAAGATACTAGTTTAATCCATAGGGTGAGTTTCTATTGTGTTTTCCTTCATCTAAGGAGATTAAAGATGTTTTTATGTCAGGATGGAACCCAAAAAATGGGATTGCTACGTATCCTCATTAGATGAATCAGAACCCACATAGTTCAGTGCCATTTATTTGGATACATTTCCTTTCATGATCATGTTATGATGGACGACCCATTATGTTTAACATCATGCGGAATGAAAGTCCATGAGAATGAGTCCTAGTTAATATTTTTTGTGGGGATTACATTGAGGTAGGCCAGGGTACCCATCAGAGTTTTGGCCTCCTAGTTTTATGTGACCCTACTATGAATGTGGCCTAGAGAACATTAGGGTGAATTTCAATGTTGGGTTTAGAACTCAAGGAGTATTCTTACATATCCTTGTTAGTTGGGAATAAAATCACATGTTCTATGAAATGTATAGGGCTTAAACCATATTGGATGAATGTGGTGAATTATTGGGTTTTATACCATATGAAAGTCCCATTTGAAATGAGGTTGTGGATTACATATATATATAAGGACTGATTGAAAATTAACTTATTATTATTTCCACACTCTTTTAAGGAACAAAGTGAGAAACCAGATAGTCAACAAGAAATGATTCTTGTACATAAATTGAAAAAATGAACCATTAAAATCAATATTGAGACTATTCAAAGCATTATCACGAAATAATTTTTATTTTAGATCACTAAACATTTTATCGAAGTCATCCTTGAGAATATATTTAAACCAATAGACTAGCTTGTGACATTTTTTCTTGAACTACTCAACATTTATGTTTATCTCGTTGAATCCTCTTAGAAGGATGTGATATTTCTTATTGATCCAATTGAACAACTCTTTATTATATTCCACATGATAAAATCTATCATATATTCGGTTAGCAATCTCAATAGGGTCTTTAATATTAATGGACTAATCAATAAGTTATTACCCTGAGTGATTGATAAGCTCCCATGTTATCCCTTTATATCCAACCTCCTCAACTGATTCCCAGCTCTGATATGCCATCCTAAAATAGTTTCCAGGATCTTCCACCACTAATTCGTTCTGCCTCCAATTTGGCACTCCCAACACACCAATTAAGAGATCATTTTACTTAGAAGCTCCCCTATTAGGTTCCATCAATTTTGAGGACACAAGGTCATCTACTTTGACCTTGAATTCATGGAAGATCATATCTTCAAAGGGTTGGGAAAGTGAGAATAAATTTTTCACCCTTTTGATTTTACCCTTGAAAAGAATACAACTCCCCTTGTCCATATCTCCCTTCCCCCATCCTCATCCTAGGGGTTTGAAGACCTATGTAATAGACCTACCTAGACCCCACTAACCTCTAGGGCCTTGGGATTTTTTATCAGAGTGATCAACTAGAAGAAGTGGTGGATCTGTTGATCACACTATCCACTTTGTCTACTAGTGGATGAGATGATTGAGCCAAAAGGGATAGGGGAGTCCTTTAATTTTTATGTTTGCCTCTTTAATTTTGGTATCGAGTAAAGTCACATCTAGTGGTCAATATAGTTATATCTTGACTTAGTGAAGAGGATAATGAGAGATTCCTCTTGTAAAAAATGATTTGGGATTAGTCCATGATGGTTGCATTGATGGCCCCCTGAGAAGTGGGAAATGTACGGATCTATCCGTAATTGAAGGGAATGGATAGTGTTTCCCCTAAAACCATATAATTTTGAGGTTAATATGAGTATCTCAAAGGGGAGGACCCACATTTCTATAGGAATGTAGACTTGAATCCATTTTGAGGATCCCCATTATTGAGGAGGATACTCATGTGAATACACATCGCACAATTATATAGACTCGAGAGAACATGATGATGAGGCCGATGGTATGATCATACTCCTTAGGTATCTTCATGAAATTCCAAGGCCAGAATTCAATAGTGTGGTTCATAGAAATTCTAATATGGGCCCCGATGATATGATGTGTGGGAGAGACTAGATGTGAGGAGTAGAATTCCCTAGGATGCCCAATTCCCTGTAGAAGGTTGTTACATGAGATGGGGTCCCGATGTGTATAATGTTGCTTCATGGGTGAGGTTAACATACATATATAATTGGGTTATTTGGAACTAGTTTTAGCCTACGTAGCATTTTTCTATACGAGACTAGGTTCCACCCACAGAGTGTTTTTATATGTGGGGTCAAGTTCCCCCCGTGTAGCATTTTTCTACATGGGACATGGTTCTGCTTGCATTTCATTTTTCTATATAGGGTACTATTACATAGTGGGGCCATACATTTTTTCCCATGTAATTGTGTATGGAATGTACATTTATGATCATAGATGAATAAATGATTTTTGTTTCCTAAATAATGCTATATGGTGGGATTATATACCAGTAATTGACTGTTATCCCCCAATTCAGCCCCACTTTTTCTGCATCTCTTTATTGTTGCACAAATATTTGGTTTCTATTTTCCATTTTTAGTCTCCCTTTGTGTAAATCTTTATATGAAGAAGGGGATGAGATACCAACATGGCAGGTCATTTATTGTAGGACACTTGTGTTCTTTTGTGGGATCCTAATGAGGGCGCCATTTCCCATTAATGAGTTCATCGGTTGGGAGTGGTAGTTTGTATGGATAGAAACCACCATCTGTCCCTACAATCAACATAGTTTCATTCACAAAAATTAGAGGTACCATCTCATCATTGGAATAATTTTGTTCACAGGGATGGTCGTTCAAAAGGGAAAAAATCACAATCCGACCCCACAAATGATTCTGGATTTATTTACAGGCACGAATGGTGACGTCTCATCGCACGAATGATTTTTTTCTTGAGGTGCACTACGATGTGAAAAAAATCCATGCAGAACGGTGGTCCATAAATTTATTTTCGCTTTATAGGATCAGCCTTTCATTTGCTCCTTCCCTCCGTTTTAACATTTTCTTCAAATTACTCTTTGTATTTTTTCTTCTCATTTTCCAAATTAATGGAATTCAATTCTTCTTGTATGTGAAAATTTCATGACCCAAAATAATGAAAACAATTTCTTGATGTATATTTAATAAATAAGTGAGGAAATGGTAAATAAATGTATTAAAAAAATCAGAACCACATAATAAGAAAATATATAAGTTTTATGATATTAATATCAAAATATCCCTCCAAAAATAATATTCAACATATACAATCATAAAATAATACAGTATTTTATCTTTAATAAAAGAAATTTTGGTAACGTTTTAATATTAAAAAACATTAAACAAATAATTCAAATAAATATCTTAATGTCATTATAATACCAAAAGTCATGATAAAATTTTTCAATTGGTTAGTATATACACCTCATGAAATAATTTTTTCACCAAACATGAACATATGTCCCCATGAAAGAATAATTGAGATGAATAAACCTTATAAATATATTACCATTAAAATGACAAGTAATTAATATATAAATTATTTGTAAAATATTTATATAAAAAACAGTGGAAATAAAATATAAATAAAAAAATTCATTTCCCAGAAAACCATTACTTAATATTTCATATAAGAGTTCATATAACCCAATCAAATGAAACTGAATTAAGAAACCCCTTACCACTAGAAAAGATTCAATTGAAATCCCTTCACATGATTTTTTTTGAGTTGAAACTCAATATAGCATAAATTTTGAATGATTCATGATATAAAATTTTATAGGGATAATATATAGGACATATAAAACATATTAGGGGCTTAACATTAAAACATACCACAATGAAATGAAATAGAGATGAAATCCCTTACATCGAGTCTAGAATTGACATGCATGTCTTTTAAATCCTATATAATAAAATTAGATAAATTATTTAATTTTTTATGAAAACATTTAATGGTTAGTACAATATTATTAACCAGTTTATTGTTTTATTATAGTGAAATATTAAATCATTTAATTGGTTATGTACACATTAGGAGTTTTGAGGATGTTTAGTTCAAAATTTCAAACCATATTGTGTATATTAACTGTGGTAAAAGTGTTAATTATTACATTTTATCCAAAAAATATCCCAAGAATGGTTGTATGTTTTAAAAATTAAATATTATTTTTAATTTAACCATGAAATATGCTGATGATAAATTAATTATGATACAATCATGGAGATGTTAAGTTGTATACACATGAGATACATTTTCAATTTTAAAATATAATTATAGAAATAAAGTAATTATAATTTTATATTTACATAATTATAGTTATGTTATAAATATAATATTATTTATTTATTTAAACTTATATATACGACCCATGAATTACAATGGTGAAAATTGAATCAGATCACTATGTAGAGGTGGTAATCCAAAGATATGCCAAAACAACATTATATTTTTTCAATGGATGGAATGGAAACATAATATATGATATATTTTCATTATATAATGATTATTATATTATAGCTATTATATATATACATTAAATATATAATCATAACCATCCACGAGAGGGGTTATAGAAAAAAATTATATCTATTTGTGTGGTGGTAGTTTATCATGCACACGAACAATGCCTTCATTTCTAATCAGGTGGAAGAGGAGAAGGGGATATGTCATCTACCTAACATAATAAAATATCATAATATTTATGTCACTATTTTTATTTTATAAACCTTTTTAATAAGATTTAATGGTGGTATAATAATAAATAAAAAAAACATTCGCTTAACAGTTATAAAAATTCTCTAAATAACATCATTTTAATTACAACTTAATCCCTATAAGGCTAGTATTATACACAAAATAAGAACCTTATAATTTGTGAAGGGATTCTAGGAGTTTAATTTAAAAGGTATGTTCTAAATAAAAAAGCTTTTAATGTATGGATATTATAGGAGAGGGGCTGACCATTTATAAGTAAGCGGAATGACACTTTTGAAAAAACACGAAATATTAAATTATAATATATATCTCATTCATGTACAATTATTCCAAATTGAAAATTATTATTTTATAATTTGTAGATGATATTAAAATAATGAATGATTAATTTTTTTTATATTTATATATCATTATTATCCTTACATTTTGGTTTAACCCTTATATTAACTATTTTTGACTCTAACTACTGTAATAAAATTATCAATATAAAAGAGTTATAAATATAATCCTAATTATAAAATTGGATCATAAATGGAAATTTTATGGAATTTAGGAAAATTTATAGTCATACTTTACCTCTTTTATTATTTTATTATTTTTAATTAACACAATATAACAAATATATCATAAAGTGCTATTAAAGTCTTTTTAAGAACTATTCTCATTATTTGACATTGAAAACAACATGATAGTAATGGAATTATAATATAGAAAATTTCACTATAAATATCTTATTATTATTAACAATATATTTTACATGAAACCACTTGTCATCCAAACAATATTACTATTTTTTTAAATCATTTATTTTAATTTTCTACTACATGCACAAGAAATATATCGACGTTGAGTAAAAATTTGATGTAATTTTTTTACTAAAAAATAAAAATAAATACCCATAAAAAACATATTCATTATTATCAAGATAACCTTTAATATTCATATAATAATATTCTTTCCTTCTGTGAACATACAATAGAAATTTTAATATAAATGGGTTTCATTGTGTATTTTTTATTACTTATAGTAATATATAACCCATTTTTGAACAAAAAACAATACCAATTAATAATGGCGTATAATATTTGATGGGGATGGTTGAAAAAATTAAAAAAATAGATTAAATCCATGTTTTAGGGCCTCTTTATGTCTTTATCAAAGTATTTTTAATGAGTTTTTTGAAAAATTCCTTTTTATGTATAAAAAAGTTTTAATACCAAATTCTCGTATAATAAAATTTATTAGATAATTTTTATTCAAAATAATTTGATTAAATTGGAAAAAGAATTCCCAAGGAATATACATTAATAAAAACTTTTAAATATAAGGAAATTATTATTCAAAATAAGTATTTTTCATTTTTCATTATAAAAATCAATGTTTCTAGAAAATTCAAAAAAACTTATTCCTACGTTAATTCTCAAATGATGATATAAAAAATTAAAAAAAAATGTTTTGAATGAAATATTCTAAATTTTTAATATAAATATTTTTAATAAAACAATATAATGCCTGAAAACAAAATTTATATTTAATGAAATCAATTTTCTTCTTACTGAAAATTTACAAAACATTAATATATTAAATATAACTATATAAAATATTATTGAATTATAATGATTTATCTTAATATTAACTAGATTGTTAAAAATTCTATCAGTGATCCTGAATGTACATATATTTATTTTTCTGATCATACCTTTCATCCTCATTCATTAATACACAGTCCACGGAGAAAACTTTAGAAACACCCGATCACTTACAGAAAATTATTATGTCCATACATAATAGAACATAATTTTTTTTCAATATATTTAGAAATCAAAAAACCTATTTGGATGAATAGAATCAATTTTAATATTCTATATCTTATTGATCACTTCCATTAATAAAAAATCACCCACATTATCCTGACAGAAATAAGAATACAACAATATAATATACATATACTCAAATAGAGCTATCTTTATTACAGAATGATAACTATTATTTTTTTAGACTTATATTAAGGAAGTTGGATTCTTCAAATAATATATTATGTTAATAAGGAAAGCATGAATAATTTATTCAATTATATAAATTTTTTCCTTTGTCATACCATTTCTCTGAGGATGATATGCCCTCCTAAATTTATATTATGTGTATATTTCCTCTTTATGTATCTTATTGATTTAAGAGGTCAATTATGTATATCAGCTGGATATAATAAATGAATTAAATATATATATTTTGATAATATATTTCATATGTAACATCAAACTATATTCTATTATAAATATCTCCATGATGGTTATTGAATGGTCTAATTTCATAATTTGATCGATGGTCACCATTTAAAAATTTCTTCCATGGAGATATCTAAATAATCCAATAATATATATATATATACATATATAAACATTATCCCACTTTTATAAAGAAATTTGAAGAGTATTCAACAAAAAAACATCTGATACTCATCAATAATTTATTTATAAGGTATGTAATGAGATACATAAGGTTAAATCTCACATAACATCCAAGCCCAATAATACCAATGATTGATATTATAAAAGAAATTGTAATCTTCTAAATAAATAATATAACTACAATAATATTAATCCTTGATTACCTTTTTCATTATTTTAAATGGGGCTACATGTTTCTTCCAGAAATATAATTCTTTATTAGATGTTTGAGACCGTTCAACATTGGTATCCCCTTGAGTTAAAATTCCTCAAATTTAAATAAATTTAATAAAAACATCATTATATTACTGAATTCAATAAATAATAGATCAAAAGGATTGTTAATTCAATAAGAATTTTCATTTTTAAATCCACTACCAAATTCAGATAATGAAAAATAATTCTCATTTTATATTCATCACGAGACTCTCTTACTGTTATTATAAGAACCCCTCTAATAAGAGAGTTATAAATAGAATTACTTCTAATAAATTTATATAAAATTGGGATATAGAAATTCCACAATTATTTACTATATCATCTATTCATAAGGATTTCACTATTCTAGGATAAGGTGTATATCAAATTTCAATCATCTATCAGAAAATTAATTTTATTCTCGAATAAATTTGATCACTATTTTCAATGGAAATTATGAAGTCTTTATTATATTAAATGATTATACATAAAATTCATTACAAGATTTCATTCTTCTGGAAGATAATGAATGGGGTTTCTTACCATTTATTTTTCAAAATTAACATTAGTTATGAGGGATAGAGGTTAGGATCATCTACCTATTTTGGGTACAATTTTTTCAATATATAGAATATATAATTGATTTAAGATGTTTTCAGGATTCCTTCTAAAAAATTATTACAATATTGGTTTACAAAATACCAATGATCTAATTGAAACAATATGTTTGTTTTAATAACTACATGTATTAATGGTTCTTCATATTTATCATATTAATTAGTTATAATTTGGTTTAATGTCCCACAATTGTGAAATCTAGAATTAATCACCATGTGGTAAGGTGGTTGGTGTTGTGGTGTTGAGATGTATCTTGTAATTGGGCTTCCAAAATATCCCAATAAAGGAAATAAACACCAATTTATTTTGGATCCACTTAATGGGAATGGTAATATTATTTTATTGTATTGTGAGAATAATGATTCCATGATGTTTAATATCATTAAGAGTAGAATTTTATGAAAATTGTTCTTAAAAATGGATGGTGTGGGAATTTTGTGTGAGTGGTAATTTTTTATTGACCACAATGTGAATATGACCCTACGAATATAAAAATTGTAATTACCCAAAGGGAATATATACCTTCATGTGGGGATCATACATAATAAAGGAAATGACATAATGAGATGGTTAAATGAGGTCACAAAAATATGTCCTACTGAGTTGGAAGTGGACTTAAAAAATATGGGAAAAATTGGATTGGTCAATAGGGAATATGAATATAGTGAGAGGAATTTTGATTTTATGGGGAATATATACCAACAAAGGAGGATGTAAGTAGCCTCTGGAGTAGTATTTCCCCATGAATATGGATGTGGAAGATGATTTTTGGTAGGATCCTTCATGAGGATTCTTATGTATTATGATTGATTAAAATAAAATCCTATATAGTTCAAGAGGAATAGTTTAGGGTCATGTGGTAGGATCATACCCTGAAAATTTTCATCATGCATCAAGGAAATTTCCCACATAGTCTAAAATCATGTTGTGGGGATGTATGTACCACGATAGGGGAG
Source organism: Viscum album (assembly GCA_963277665.1). Lineage (NCBI taxonomy): Eukaryota > Viridiplantae > Streptophyta > Magnoliopsida > Santalales > Viscaceae > Viscum > Viscum album. The sequence continues at coordinate 266,268,918 of OY728142.1, read as the reverse complement.
AATACAGAAGATTATTTGGGTCTTATATATTTTGAAGTTTCAATTTTTTATATTATGTAATTTTTTTTAGATAATAATAAATCCATTGATTCGAATCGTATAACATGAACTTAGAAATAATCCCATTGGAAAATGGATCATTGATTGGAATTAGGATATTGGACATGCATCTTGAGTTGGGAGAGACCACACCAATATCTTTATAATAGGGATGACATATATCAATATAATCCATGATTGTTATTACCCTATTGGTTTTTACTATATGAGAGAAGAAGTCTATATCCACATATTATTAATGAAATCCATGAATAGAGGGGTGATTGCAGATGTGACTTCCCCATTCATGTGCATAGTGTAGTTTTTGAGGATATATCTTATTTAAAATTTCATCGTGTCCTTGGAAGAAGTGATCCATAGGTTAACCAAATTCCCTATTTATAGTCATCAAAAGAAGAATGGGCTCAAACACCTGAACCAAGGATGGAACTTGCTATTTTATTATATCACGTTCCAGTCTATTTGGTAATTATATAGATGGTGGTGTGATCGATCAAAAAAGTAGAATCACAATTGAAACATGGTTCCATGTCGTTGGATTACATTAGTGGAAATGGACTATGTGGATTTTTATTGAGGGATAACTGTAGACATAGTCACACAAGAGGCTGATGCACTTGAGGACCTCCTAGTATATTCGAGTCCACTCGAGAGCCACACAATTTTAGGGACTCTATCTGGGAGAAATAAGAGAGAGATATATTTCAAACCAAGTCATCATAGAGGATGAACATGCAGTGATTGAATGAGGAGTGTGTAGAGGGGTAATGATATTCACACACAACCTGTTACTAGACCCTAATGGAAGATGCTTCGTGGAATATAGAACATTACATATTTATGTAGGCACAAATATCATCAGTGGGTTTTCATAGAGATATTTTTCAATATTTTCACCTATATTCCTCTATGAATTCAAAATATAAATACATGTATTTTGAGTAATTTTTTAGGAGTCCAATATCCATATTAGGTAGCCACAATATAGGGAGTACACAACCATGTGGTTCTCTCATGATTTTTTTTTATGAAAATGATTTTTCCATGAGTACTGAGTGGTCATGAAGGATTCCACCATGGAATTTTATGATTAGAAATAATTAAATGGGGAGAATAAGGATATAAGGATATCCATATCAAAATAACATGGTTATTAAGATCTCGTGAGGTTGATGGTCCATCACATGTGCTTGTGTCTTAGTACAAGGAAATAGTATGTTCTTTTAGGGAATGTACTATATTCGGTATATGGGGGACGTTGTTTGTTATCAATTAAATATAGTAGTTTTTTCATGTGGGGAATTTACCTTATTCAGCACACATAAGCGTAATGTTATCTAATGGAGCCTTTCATTTTCAGTCCATGATGATATTGGGCAACCATAAAGTTCCTTTACTACTTGATTTTTTAGATTCTTTTAAATGGTTATGTCATAGAATGCTCATGGTAATTAACAATAATTATCATTATAATAATGTAATATTTTAATGAAAAGTGTTTCATTTTGAGGATAGAATAACACATTAATTACCATAAGGTTTCTTGGGGGGAACATTATTCATGTGGTTAAGTTATCAATTTACATTGAGGATATAATACAAGTAGTTTATGGGTCATAGAAAACCCATATAAATATATTTAAACCCACATTTATCTTTATTATATTTTATTATGATATTGTGAGAAATTTGTCTTCAATTAATGTTGATATATATAATATTTTCCATATTATTTACTCAAGAATTGATGGTTATCATGAGATTGATAAGTTGTTTCATTATTCATACGACCACTATGTTTTCCACCCATTCTCTAGGTGGTACTTACAAGTACCATGATGTTACACTACTAATATGACATTGTATATGTGGTTCTTTTCATATTTTTAGGGTTAACCCCTCCATATTATTGGTTACAATGGAGTTCTGTTGGTGTTAATCGTGACATTGAGTCATTATGAGGTTACCTCATGACATCTGTTCGGTTACTACATGAGTTAGACTACATCTTCATTTTCATGATTCTAGTATCAAACCAGCTAGTTTTATATTTTTTTTTGTAAAAAATTTACAAAAAAAATGAACATGGACGTGAAATGGTTATGTGATATTCCACGATGGATTAGAGTGTTGGGGAAAAACATTGCAACAATCCAAAAAAATCAATGAAATTGTCATTCAGATTGTATAAATGTGTCACATATATTAATGTAGAATTATATAAAAAACATGCACCATAGGATATAATTTTTTTTATATTTAATTTAATGTTACATTAAGAAACTAAATCAATCCACTATATTCTAATGTTTTAAAATATGGTAAAAATATAAAATAAGATAAATACAATATGAAAATTTCGACATGGTGAATCTCCTAGAATATTCTCCCAAAAAATCAAAATAATATAATTGAAATAAAATACTTGTAAGGAGGTTTTCATGTGAATAATGATAATAAATACAAAAATGATAAAAAAATTTAAGTTTATTACGAATGAAAAAATATTACATATTTATCAAAATAAGGGAACCCATATGACCGATAAAAATTTTATCGTTGGAATAATAATATGGAAGATATAAATGGTAACTTTACTACTAAATACTAACCCCACCAATGTAACTGTAATATAATATTTAGTAATACAATAAATTGAAAATAAATATAAATTTATATAACGATAAAAATAAATAATGGTTTTCAAAATAATAAAATAACCATTTGTATTTTTATTGAAAAAACATATTTTATTTTCATATTAATGTTATGTATAATTACATTAGTTAATTCATGTTTTCATAAAATAGTTTTGTAAAATGATATTACATTTCATTATAATGATAATATAAATCAATGTGAACAAAAATAATTTTCAAGGGGGTATAAAATCGATCAAAATATTAGACATGGTTTTTTTTCAAACCAATATTTATTTTATCTGAATTTTAAATTTATAAAATTTATAAAATTATTTTCAAAAAATGAATTTCAGTTTTTAATCATAATCATTGAAAATTGGTAAGAGTTATTTTTTATTATTTTTCAAAAATATTACAATTTTTAGGGAATTATGAGATTTAAAAAAAATTAATATTTAATATTATTTGAAAATAACTAAATTAGTGTGTCATTGATGATGTAAGAAACCATTAGATAAAACTTATATGCACTATTTACATTATTTAGTCCCAAAATTCATAAATAAAAGAAATTTTAAGAAAAATAAAATACTATGGAGTATTATATTAAAACATACCCATAACCTTCCATTATAAATACCACCTCTCAATACCACTTATCGTCCAACCTTTTAAACCGTATTGATATCATAAAATATCTATATTCTATACTGAAAACCTCCACCCACCATTCAAGGAGTTTTTATATTACAAAAATATAATTTAGTGGATCCATAAGGGGTATCCTAAGAGTAGTCATCCAATGGAGTAGTTAATAATATCATTCATGTTTTTAAATATTTGTTCGTCTTAAAATTAAAAAAAAATTCAATCCAACATCACATAATGACTGAAGTGTCATAAAAATTGTAGCACACCTGGATCATAAAACCTAGAGCCAATATTCATTTTACTTTATGTACAAAAAATACATTATATCCCAAATGATCAAATAACTTAGTAGTTTTGGAAGACATGATACATACAAAAATTACATTTTAAAGTAAAAAATAAAACATGAGACCATTTAAATAAAAATATTATAAAATTATTAATATCTATGAATTTAAATTTTATTTTATTCTAGGATTCATATTTAAATTTAAATGAATATCAGTGTGCTCAGATGATAGATAGAGAGTAGAATACATCAGGATGTTTAGCACCCCTTGATTTTAAAAAATGAACATCATGTTTGATAGATTATATGAATCATAACACTAAGAATAAAATTTAATATAATAGCATAATAATTTATAATTTATTTATTTTTAAATTAATTAAATCTCTTCGATAACATGTGATGAATACAACACCGGGTTTAAAAGAAATATGATACACCATTGAAATATTATTATTTAAACATAACCATTATAACCTAGCCATTAAGATGGTTAGAATGAATATGATTAACTAGGATATAAAAAAGTATTTAAATTATACATGATTAAAAAAATTAAATTCTTCTCTATAATTTAGAAATTTTATAAGAACCATTTTTATGGAAATGAAATGTATTAAAAAAACTGTACATTTCAAAAATGTGGGATAGACCCGCTATATGAAAATAATTTAAAATTAATTTTTTAAAATATTATAAAATTTATTTCAAATAATTATAAATATTTTTAAATAATCACACACACACACATATATTTATATTAACACTCTATGAAATTTTTATATTATCTGGAAATTATTGTTGTTTCAATAAATATTGAAAAATGATAATGTTTTTAAAATTGTTAGATATCTTTAAGATATTAAGCCTAGATATAATTTTGATTTTATTTAAATTATATTATGGTTTATTTGTTTATATCAAGTTTAATTAATTACATTTACATAATCTATATACAACATTTCTTATAAAATATTTTATGCTTTAAAATAATTAAATTTGAAAAATGTTTTAAAGTGAATGGATTATTTATTTAAAAAAACTATAATATGGAATTATTTAAATGAAATTGAATATATGATATATCATTAAATATTAAATTAAAACAAATTAACTTTGTTTAATTCTTTTATATTCTAAATTATTGAATTTTTTTAAAAAATGCATATGTTAAAAAACCATTTTTTCGACACGTCTAGTGGTGTAAATTTAAAATCATATTCTAAAAATTTAGTGAGTTGAATTTGAAAAAATTTATTTCATATTTTTAATAATAAAAATATATATTATCATAAAATATGAACTTAATTATTTTACTTAATTAATATTTAAAAACTAATTTTTTTTATTATTGTTCAAGTAAAACCGAGTTTACTAGGGCTTATACTAAAAATATAAGTGTTAAAAATTAATAATTAACAAGTATAATTACTATTTTATATTAATCATTATAACCTGTTACATATAGATTTCTGAAATGGGTCATTTTTGAGTCTTTTGTTATGAATCATACAAGGGTGTAATTCTTTCTTTTATAAATTTTAATGCGTTTTCTATACTCCACTTATAAAAGGCCACCCACTCTCCTATTCTTTCCAAACATCCAAAACACATTGTTCTAAAAAATACCTTCAAAAATAACATACATAATTGCATAATCCCATACTATTATTTATGGTTTGATATAATTACATATATAATTTTCATATATGATATATATGATATGATTATTCTTATTTAATTATAATATCACATATACCTTCTTACATTCTATTTTTTTGGAATATGATGTCCTCACTCTTGTGTATGACGGACGACTCCCTCACGAAGCGATGCAATTCATTTTTCACTTAAGATTTCTATTGAATGTAATTATGATTAATTATATATTAATATGTGATATTCATAACATATAAATAATCTTTTAAAATAAATATATCATATACTTTTGAACCTTACCATCCATAGAATAAACAATAACATCGTTCGTGTGTATGACAGACCACCACCTCATGAAGTGATGCAACTCATTTTTATTACTGAATAACATGTATGTTATATGAAATGGCATTTTATAAAATAATAAATAAATAAAAATATATATATCTGTATATATTATTATAAGAATTCAATGAAAAATAATAATTAACTTATTTCCATCATAACCTTCAAAAAATGGAAACGTTACGCATACATACACATGACCTAGAATATTAATGATTATAATGAAGTTCATTATTAACATATTTATTTCATGGAAGTTTTTAAATGATTAATTTATGTATGTAAATTATAATTATTTCTTTATTACAGTTCAGGATATAATTAAATAATATTCACATTAACCTCTGTCACTTTCCAAAGAGATTTTAGACATATGTACTGTTTATCATAAAAATGAATAATGGGAAATTAATTGGGTAAGCGATTGAATACGACAAGGTAAAAAAAATTAATAATTAAAAATTATTTTTTATTATATTTTATAATTTTAATATTATTTTTATTGATTATGATAAGGGACAAATGTGAGAATTCATGATTGTGGTAAGGGTAATGTCTTAAGAGAACATTCTTTAAGACACATCCCCTTTTGTACACCTAATTTTTTAAATGGTGTTTATACTTATATGTTACATAATATTTAATGAATCCTTCGTATTTAAGGATTTATTACATTACACATCACCAACTTCATTTATGGTATGTTATGAAATGATATTTTCTAGGTCGGTAAAGGTTTATGTATCAATCACTATTTAATCCGGATTCATTACAGTTGAATTAGAATTATAGAAAACTATTCAATAATTTAATAATAATGCCATTTAATTCCCATTTCATATGGTTATTTGTGAAATTTTATTGTTATATTACCCTTTAACTATATTTGGAACAAAAAATAAATGAATTTTTTTTGTAGGATAAATAAACTTCAAATATCTCTTTGATCAAATACACATTCTCTTTCATGACGATGTTATCTTAAATTTAATATAATGTTTTTTTGATTTTATTATATTATTCATTAAATTAATTTTTTTACCCTTGTTGATATTTTATACAAATATTTAATTGGAATATTATTATCATTTTTAGAATCAAGAACATATTTACTTTTTTATAGAAATTGTGATAGGAATCATTATCTTAACGGGCATTACATGAAAATAATTTTCCATAATTGTAGCAATTATTTTCCATATAAATTAAATAATTAGAAATGATTATTATTTTAAAATTAATGGATTTCAAATATATTATTTTAATTTTAGTTATTCAATGTAAAAATGGTATTTTCCGCATTTTTTAATCTTGTTAACGTATTGTTATTCATCAAAGAAAAAATAATAATGTAATGAATTCTTTTAAAATTTATACAAATTTATCTTATATATTTGTACCTTTCTCACTCTCCCTTTTATAGTGTAATGCATTCATTTTCCTCATTTATTAAAATCATTAATTATGAAATTTTTTTGATATGTGGAATGTTTTTTCACCCCATTTTATTTCTATGGGTACTTCTTATGTTTATGCCTTACTATTTATTTTCATATATGGAACATATATGAATGTATAATAATTGAATGTGATGAGTAGGTATAGAATTATATATATTTCCAAGGAAATGGATAATTATTTAGTCTAATGAGATGTCGTTTATAGGATTTGGGAGTGATCATAGTCCATTATAGGACACTATACCCCAAGTGATATTGTCTTGGAAGTTCGCCTTGTCATATGTTTACTTCATGTTTTTTGTCATTACCACATTTATATGATGTCATGGTCTTATTATGACTTTCCCTTAATTTTATTATTAAATTTTTTTACTCGTGTACCTTCTATTTTATTTTATCATGTTATACCTTTGAACCACATGTTATGTTTCCTTATCAGAATTATTATATTACTTAGACTTCTATCTCATCCATTTCTTTAGTTATTCCATTGGATATCCCATGTAGTTTTAGGTGATAAAATGGATTTTAGGAGCTCATTATAGAGAATAAAATAATTATTACATGTTTTAAGTTTTTATGAGTTATTATGACCATAAATTTCCAAATCCATTATGCCTTATGTTCTTTTTGTTATAATTAATAGATATTTATGTTGAAAAATCAAGTAATAATATGTGTAAAAGGATTGGGTCACTATAGATGGTATCAGAGAAATGTATTTGTTACCCTTTGAAAACAAGGATAATAAAAATCTTTTGAGAACCCTTTTGATATGTCTAAGGATTTTAATAACGTTAACACTATGTATAAAAAATATATTGGAATCTTGGAAAAGTATTGATCGAATAGTATTTGAGAAATTAAATCCCTTTATGGATACAAAATTTGGATTTATTTCTCAAAGATATGTACCTAAGAGAAATGTCCACAAAAAAGTAATGTCACAAATGACTCATTAATTACATAGAAAATGGAAAAGAGTCTTACTTTGAACATAGTTTGAAACTCCCAAGGAATATGATTTATAAATGGAAAAAGTAATTATGAATCATTATAAAGGAAATTAATGAATTTTTAGGTAAGAATACCTATAAAAAATCATTACAATGGAAAATTTATATTGAAACATATAGGATCATATTTCAGGTTATAATTATCATTTAAAATTTATTCCATATAAGTTTATAAGATCTAATTCAGTATATTAATGAATTTAAATCTTCTTTGTTTTTATAGTTTCAGTCAATGATAGATAATATGATAAGGAACACTGAAAACGAATTTGACTGTAAATGTAATGATTTCCAAAATAAGATGCCAAACATAATGGGAGTGAAATTTAGTCATCTTATGATCACGATGAATAAGCTATCATGAATTATGATCAATAACTGAAAAATAGTTGAATTTCCAAATAAATAAAAGAATATAAGGATATAATCTCTTGGATGTTGATGTATTAAATATAGTAGAAATATAACATTCAGTCTTCTGTATGTAAACTATGTGGGAGGTGGTACCTCTAAGAATATCAAATATGGATGGTAATATGTTTCTTATATTGAAATAAATGGAATAGAGCAATGGATTTCTGAAGAATTCAATATATTTTGTGTCGGGAACTTGGGAATTATTAGAGCCAACTACATAAAATAAGGGATATACACTAGACCAAGGAAGGACCTCTGTTATATCAATAATTTTTGTTATGTATTTACATATGGGAATCCTAAAATTATTCTATAGAAGTATTTTTTTATTAATTATATTTTGGTTATAAGAATCATGAATCTTCTATTGATAATTCTAAAATATTTTTTAAATTTTATTTCAAGAGTATGTTGAGCTATGATAATTACCTTGAAATTTAATTTAATGGTCATGTAATATTTTTTGGTAAATTAACAAGTTTTATAGAATACGAAAGTGCTTAAAAATTATTTTGATGATTAATGTTTTTTCTAGGATGTTCATCATATTTTGGTAATTCTATCAAGTTTATATTAACACTGATTTATAAAAAGGATAGCTTATAAGCTGGGGGACAACCCATTACATCGGTTAAGGACATGGGTCTTTAACCCACAAGAAATGGGTGATAAGGGAGAAATCCCAACCACTTTCCTACATGATGTATTGGGTAATAAAAGACAGTTTTTAGTCAAACAATTTTTTAGATAACTATTATTTATTTGGAAGGATCAAATATTTATAAATTTTTAGGATTTTGAGTTTGTTAATGATAGTTTGGGAGAACATTAATATGGTTAAGATACATAGACAAATATAAATATATGTAATCACTTGTTTTTAAATAACTAAATATTTGGGAAGAATACTATAATTATTTTGAAGATGTAATTTGAATGTGTTTGAGATAAACTATGATGATAAAACCTTTTATCATGATTTGGATATTGAGGTTACTTGGGATATAATATTATTTATTTAAAAAATGTTTTATTTTAAAAACTTGGTTTTATAGTTTAATTTTTATAGTTAATAAATTCATATTGGGAATTAAATACAAATTTATATCATTTTTAGGTTTTATTAAAAATAGGATAAATAACTTGTTACTATTTTTTGGATCATATGATTCATTAAAAGTAAATTTTAGTGATTCATGAATAATAAGAATTCATATAATATATTCATTAATGATTTTAAGTGGTGATGGGGAATGCGATCTCAGTATAACCAAATGATAAAATTTGTGATTTTAAAATAAACTGATATCAAGTAACTTTATTATTGGTGTTCTATAGAATCCCTCATCTATAATGATAATATATTCAAATGATAATGTTATCATATTACCTTCATATAAAATAAAAAAAATTTAATTTAATTAATCACATATTTAGGCTTTTTTAAAAGTATCTTGATCATTCAATTTCATCTTTTAAATTATCTCCATCTCTCTACATAATTATTGACACATTAATTCCATGTCCATATTCTCAATTCCCACAAATTTTATCAAATATAGAACAATTACTATGTGTGATTAGATGTAACCTTCATATTTTTGTTTCATTATTTTTAATATCAGGTTTTATTATCCATTTTTATGACGTAGGTATATTAACACAAGAACAAAACTACTAGATGTAGTGCGTATAACATAAACTTTACAATTACCCCATTAATATTAATAATTGGGACCAATTTTTTTCCATAAAATCATTACAACAACAAAAAAGAAAAAATGGATCACGTATTCTTTAAAGGACCTTTTATGTTTTCAGTTTTTTAGGATTAGGAGAAACACATAAATAACAATACTTATTTTGTTAAATGTGAATTTATCATAGTTAACCCAGAATTTCTTATTCTAACTTAATCCATCATTATCATCCATATAAAATCCATTCTAAACATAATTCATTAATCCTCAATAATTATAACCTATTAAAGGGGAAAACCAAGAATGCTGAGTTCAAATTTCAGGTAAGGGTAAACATAAGAATTAACCATTGAATGTCATAATTGAGAATAAGAAGTGAATATGGATATGGATACATATAATTGTACATGTGACCATGATAAAATTACCAATACACATTAATACATGAATCATCAATCATGATACGTAAAATAAGGCTTTAAAATGGAAACAATAATACCAATAAATAATCATGATCCATGTGATATTAATCCTGATTGAAGAAAACATTATAATCCCAAGAAAATCATACATATCATCACCAGATATCCCATACAAAACTATTATAATTCAAATAACCATGTGGCAGAATTCCAATATAATTATCTAAAGAATTTAATAATTACATGAATCTTTAGTGTTCAAAATTGGTGAACCCATTTTATAAGCCATATAGGGCTTACCCGATGCTATCCAGGCCACTCTATCATATATGATTTAACGGGATCACCCAGTGCTATATAGACCACTACATCATATGAATTTTTATAAGTTTACCCAATGCTATCGGAGCCACCTCATGATATATGATTTAATGGGATCACTATAAACAATCTAGATCATAAGATCATATATGATGTACAATATTTATAATATAAATAGGGTATATAAAACTTTTATTTCTTCATGAATCTCATATAAAAAATCCTTTTTCATTTGATGACATGATTAACTCGTGGTAATGGAAATGGGTTCTTGTCAATATATTTAAAACATGATTAACCCAAGGAAAAAAATTGATTATATAACAATATCTTTAAATAATACACAATCCATAAAGTGAAATAATGGTGATTGTATCATTAAATAATATTTTTATTAGAGAATAAGTGACAATAAGGGTTGAAGAAATTGATGAATGTAAAACCCATTAAAATATCATGAAATAAGCATATAGTAAAATTATAAATTCATTTATAAGACCCTTTAAAAAAACTATTAATTAAAAAAATATTTCATGAATAATTATATCTAAAAGAAACCTTGGAAACATATAAAGGAATCATTAAAATTAACATTAAAAATTTATCATGGAAAATATTCATTATATTTCGAAAAAAAATAATTTTTTTAAAAGACTTTTAAAATTATCTTCAATGTAGAAAAATTTGAAAACATATAAAGAAATAAACAAAAAAATGATTGAGTAAAATTACGTTCATGTCATACACCTTAAAATAATGATTATTTTCACATTTTCGGTAAAATCCAAACATGATTTTTTTGAATATGAAATTAGTATTCCAGTAAAAATATTTTTTGAAAACAGAAAAATGGTTCAAAATATATTTAATAAATTATTTTAATATTGAAAGTCACATTTTTAATATATATCTAGTAAACATGGTTTTAAAAGAAAATAGATTTTTATCTGTAGAGTAAAATAAAGATATTTTTTCATAAAAACATTTTCTCAATTATTTTATATAACAAAGAGTGGGAAAATGGTATAATTAAATGAAAATATCTTGAATAACAAGAGAGGAAAAGAATCATCATAATTATTGAGAGAAAAATCATAATATTTCAAAATTATAAACTTAATTATTAATAATCATAATAAATAATTACATTGTAAGAAAAAACACTCACAACTTTGGTAACTTTTAATTGGAATCCCCATGAAAGAGATATCCTTAAATGGAAATATAAATCCCAAAAGTTTTAATTTTAGGCATTATGAAATATATTCAGGGGATGTATATAAAACACATAAATGAAATAGGTGGTGAATATGGAATGTGTCACATAAAAGTAAAAATTGAGATCAAAATCCCGTACATTGATCATATAATTTAAGAGTGAATTAATCAATGAACTGATTGTGTCTATCAAATTTAAATCCATTTAAAATAAGTAAAAATTACCATTAAAATAATGAATTATTGATACATAATCAGTGAAGTATATTTTTAACATAATGAATGTAAATTTAGTTATGAAAAAACATACCTTACACTTACATTTGGTTAAGAGTATGCTGACCTAATATTTTTGGGATATCCTGCTATGTTTTAACAAAATTCCTTCCTAGGTTGGATTTATTTCCAAAATAGGGATTCTAGGGTAAAAATATTTATTTTTTTAAGTTATTTGGGATTTTCTTGGAGAATATAAAAGGGTTTAAAAGTGTGAATATGATACGAGAAGAGGTGTCCTTTTATAAGTAGGGTTAGTGAAAAATCAATAATTCTTTGAAATAATTTATCTCATAAATATTTTTCATTTCCCAAGGCAACAATGATGAAAACATCTCAAGAATAGTAATGTGTATGAAGAAATATGGAAATAAAATGGGTGTTGGATAAGTTCTAGGTTATTTTTAAAACTTAATGTTTTAGGTTGATCAGCTGGTAACCCTATTTTTACCTTAACCGAGACAATTATTTTTTTCCCTAATAATTTTCATAAAAAAATATTTTTATGTTATTAAATAATATAAATCATCAATATCAAAATGATGTAATAAATGTTTCCAAATTAAATTAACAGAAGTGTAAAATTTTTATTTAAAATCTACCCTACAAACCTATCGAGAATATGGGTTCTCAATGCAACAATTATAAAAGTTTTATGATGTTTTAATATTTAATTATTATATTAAATTTATTAAAAGAAAAAAATTGTTAAAAAATATTTCAATGAAAAAAATTGAAAATCAAATTAATTTAAAATAAAATTTTACTCTATAAACAATTAAAATGAAAAACTAGTATTCAATTAAAACTGAATATTTTTTCACTATTCATAAAAATAACATTTTTATAAATTTTTAAAAGTTTACATTGACGCGATTTTAAAATTATGATTTCAAAAATTAATTTTATTTTTTCAAATTATATTTATAAATGTACGAGGGATTAAATTTAATGAAAAAAATTGAAGCGATAAAAAAGGGTTTTTGATAAATGTGTTTTCAAGCATAAGATGATTTTATAATAACTCTATGCATAATAAAAAATCATAGTTTAAATATCAATTAAAATTTAATTATAGATAATATATAAATTTCATTTTAAATATTCTTTATTAGGTTTTATTTTTTTTATATATAAAAGGGAGAAACATTATGCACTTTTAAATAGTAAAAAAAACCCTTTTGAAACACAAAAAAAAAATTCACTAAAATACAATATAATTATGATTCAAATGAAATTAATTGGATTAAATATGTCTAAATGATACTTATGTTACATTAAATAATATTAAATTAATAATTTTACTATTAAATTACATAATTTAATTAAAATAAATGACATATTTTTAAAAACTTATATTTTTCACTATTCACTAAAAACATTATTTTCCCAAAAATAGAAAAATTTCAAAAATATTAAAAATATTTAATTATATTTCAATGATTAAATTAATTTTTAAAATTATATTTTTAAATTATCAAATATATAATTGTATTATTTTTTGTGAGAATACGTAAAAGTCCTTTATGAAGAAAAAAAACTTTTGAAGAGTCAAATTAATTTACTAAAAATTTATTGATTATTTACTAAAAATTTATTAATAATATATTTTGAGTAGGAAATGTATATATATATATATATACTTGACTAATTATATTATAGTATTCATACCCTCCAATTGAACAACTAGGTTATAATTGTTATATATATTGTGGGTCTATTAACCTTGGTGTTGTATATGGAATAAACATTCGATTGTAAAAATATCTGGTGGGAATATACCAATATATATATATATATATATAATATCAAATTTATTTAAAAATAAGTATACTGAAAATTATTTTAATGTTACACTCTTTTCTATGCATATCAATCATTATTTTTATCTATTAAAATCATTGGGTGATATATCATTCCCCTTTAATAAATTGCATACTCAAAATTTGAAATTTATGTCTTTAGTAAAATGATTTAAATTTTAAAATAATTTTGTTGTAAATTGACTTCATAATAAAGGTTTAATAAAACATTCTCATAAAGAGAAAAAATTTGAAGTAAAATTGTTATATGTAATAAAACAAAACTTGGTTTTGAAATTAGAGAACATATTGAGAATGTAAGAAAAGAGTCAATAATTATAATGAGTGATTGAGGTCATTAATAACAAGAGTGTGAATGATAAATATAAGGTTAGGGGACTAAAAAAATAAATCTATGATGTTTTAAAAGTCCATATGATTAAACATATATGAATGTAATATGATATTTTTTTAAGATCCTTTTATTAAGGATGTTTAAATACATATCCATATAAACTAAGAAAACAATTAAATATAATTACATGATGAGTATAATTTAATGAATTTTCCTAATTCCCCACAATATTTTCTTTTTTTCAAAATGACTAGTATTTATAGTTAATTTTTCATATCTGAATCAAAAAATTAATCTTTAAAAGGCCAAATAACCATAAAATGGAAAATCAGGGAATTTCAAATTTTATTAGACATTAACACTAACCAATATTGTTAGAACATCGTATGTAAATTCCTACTATAGTTTAACCTTATTATGATGAAATAATATATTAATCATTAAAATAAAATAGTAATAAAAAAATTAAATCTGAACCATTTAAAAAAACATAAACATTAAAGAGTTTTTTAACCACAAAAGGTATCTCATTACTTTCAGATTTCATGCCCAATGATATGAGGATCTATTTTGAAGTAACATTAATAACTTATCCATAAAATAACTATTCAATAATATGGTTATCAATAACATCAATCTATTTTTCTCAATATCCCATATCATATAAACCAAAAAGGTTATCAGTCCATTAAATATTATTTTTACAAAAAATAAATTCATTCTTAATTTGAAACAATATAATAAAAAATAATTCAACCTAATAAAACATCTACTATAATTTCATTAATATCATTATGGTCATAACACTATAAATCATAAAGGGGGGCCTAAAAAGTAATCTTACGATCATCATTAATCTTATAGACCATGAAAATCACCCTTAATATTAATATAACCTCACATTAAAACAATATAATCTCCAATGATTTCTAAAAACTAACTTGACAAAAAAAATATAAAAACCCATGAACCACACACCTAGATATAGTGATATAAATAAAAAATTTTAATTTATTAATTTGAATACAATAATTGGGGCCCAATTATTTCCATCATAACCATACAACATAAACTGAAAAACATGATCAGTTAAAACCTAAAAGGAATTTTATATTTTTAGTTTTAAATAAATAATAAAAAATCATAAATAAACAATACCATTTAAATTAAATGATAATTTATCCCAAAAAAATAGTTCTCTTACTATTTCACATTAATTCATCATCAACATCTATATGAAATCCCTTAGAAAAATCAATCATTAAACGTCATTCTTTATAATATTGGGAAGAGGAAACATAAGATAGGTGGGCTAGATTTATCAATTATGGTAAAAATAATAATTAAAAATTGAAATTCAACATTGAGATAATTAAGTACATATGGTTATGATGACATAATAATAGTGCATAAGTAAATAATTAAAATTCACATATCCATATACACCGGAATCATTAATCATGAGACATGATATAAGGATATAAATAAGAAAATATTTATAAAAATATATAATCATATTCCATGTAAAATTAATATTGATCAAAGGAAACCTTACAATACCATGGGAAACATAGAAAACACATGTTGGTATCTTGGAACATCATCATCATCATATAAAACATAAAAAACCCTTATAATTGAAATAACCATAAATGAGAATTTAATTATAATTTTCTCAAGAACATTATCATCGTACAATACATTATAAAACTATCTAGGTGCACTTATTACATTATCTATATTAGGCTCACCTAATGCTATCTAGGCCACACCATCATATAATATTTAATGCGACAACCCAACACTATTTGGGCCACCCATCATATAACATGTAACAAGGTCACCCAAAGATATCATGGACAACTCAATGTATAATCTATAATGGGCGCCCACATCTCTATCTTAGCCACCCCATCATATAAGATATCAATGAATAGCAAGCGGAAAAAAGTACACAGATATATTATTTCATCTTAAAAATCCTAGAAAAATCATTCTTCAATTTTGTTACTTGATTAGACTATGTAAAACAAAAAGATTCATTTCAATCACTATGAAACATGATTTACCCATGGAAAATAAATTGGTTCTGTTGTAATATCATAAATACAATTTTAATACATTTAGGGAAATAATGAGTATGGAATCATTACAAAATATTCAGTTGAAGCATAACTGACAATAAGGGTTCTTGACATTGATGAATTGAACTACCATTATAAGATAATTCAATATATTTTGAGTAAAATATAATTTTCATTTTGGAAATAATTGTTTAAAAATAAAAATCAAAAGAAATTGAAATAATAATTTCTTTGAAAACAATCCTTGTAAACATATTAAGAATTCTTTATAAATCATTCAATACATTTCTTGAGGATAATATACATACCATTTTGAAAAAAAATCATTTAAAAAGAAATTAAATCATTTTCATTGAAAATTTCCTTGGTACTTATAATGATAGATTCAATGAAAATGATAGCATAAAATTATCTTCATTCCATATCTGATGAAAAACAATTCATTTCATATTTTTAGTATATTCTATACAAGAGTTATTAGAAAAAAGACATGAAGAATCCCACCAATATTTTTTTAAGAATTCAATAAATGTGTAAAAATTTCTTTCAAAAAATATTTAAATAATAAAAAAGATATTTTGGACATTATTTAGAAAACATGAGTTTAGAAAAAAAGGGGTATTCAACCCATGAAGAAAATAAATATGATTCTTTATTATAAAAGTATGTTTTTTTCAAAAAGGTATATTACTTGTGAATATCATTAATAAAAATATAATAAGATGATTAATTTTTATTCTAAAAAGGTATATCATAATATTTTGACATTATTTACCTAATGATAAATAATCCCAAAAAATTATGTGATCATGTCATAAAACTCTTTCCACATTGATAACATTCAATTGTAAGTTCTATGAATGGGAGATCATTAAATGGATATGTATATTGCAATATTTTTCCACATAAGAACCATAAAAAATATTCATATTATATATAGATACACAACAGAAAAAATAAGTGGTGAATATGTCATGTTTCTTAATGAAATAAATTTGTTTAGGGAAATCCTGTATAATGATATTATCATTGTAGTGGGAATTATTCGATTAATTGAGTATGCGTATCAAATTTAAATCCACATATATCAATTTGAAATATAAAATAAATTATGGAAGTTTCATTACAAAAATAAATTTAGTATGACATCATTAGTTAAGTATAATTTTAACCTGATGAATGGAAATTGTGTTAAAAATCTCTTACCACACCCTTCTTTTTGGTTGAATATTCCTTAACCTCCTCTTATTCAGGTATCCTCTTTATTTTTTAATCAGTATACTTTATAGGATGTATTTCATTCCGAATTATAGACTCTCAGATAATAAGAGTAAGATGGGAAGTGATTGGGGTATGAAGTAGTTGAACCAAAAGGGGATGAACATATGTTTAGGAGAGGAGAACCAGTGACCATTTATAAGTGAGATGAGTGGAACACTTGTTATTTTATGAATCAAACAATTAGAACAACATATTTTCATGTCCCAAGTATCCAATGATGGAAACTTCTCAAGGATATAATGTTTGAGGTCAAAATATATCCCAAAAATGGGTGTAGGATATGTTTTGTGTCATTTTTTACTCTTAATAATTTAGTTTAACCCTAGGTAACCCCATTTCTACCTTACCAATGGTAATTATATTTTAGTATTATCACTATTCATTTTGGTTAAAAAATATTTTGAACTGGTTAGATAATTAAAATTATGAATATTCCAAATATGGAAACATTTTTTCAAAATTTAATTACCTTAAGTAAGAATTTTAATTTAAAATTAATCCCATAGATATGATGAGAGAACATGTTTTCAAAGAGAAAAGGGTAAAAAGTTTACAGATTTTTCATATTTATTTTAAATATGAAATTAATTAAAATGAACTAAATTGGATTGAATTACATACAATTGAAATAATCTTACATTAAAAATAATTAATATATAATTTAGATATATAAATAATTTAAACAAAAATGCAGTTTTTAATTAAAATTTAGTATTTTCAATATTCATCAAAAAATAAGTATTTTTGGAAAATTATCAAAAATTATACCAAATAAAATCTGAAAAAAATGATTTAAAAATGAAAATTAAATTTTTAAATAATTTCTCTAAAATTTTCAATGAATAAATATAAAAAAATCCCATTAATGTGATGAAAAAGCAGGATTTTGAGAATTATATTTTTCAAGCACAAGATGATTTTATATTAGATCTATATATATTAAAAATCATCTTATTAATATTAATTAAAATTAAATTATATATAATATATTAAATTCAATAATAATATTTCTTAATATATTATTATAGTTAATTTAAATAAAGATACATTATGATATTTAATATAGTTTTTCCAAAACAAATCTCGTTTTGAACCCCAAAAACCATATACTAAAAAATAAAATAATGATGATTAAAATATAAATAAGTGGAATAAATATAAAAAAGGAAAATTATATAACATTAATTAAAATTTAAAACATATTTTTTATCTAAAATTACTGAGATTTTTTAAATGAAATGAAATTTTTATAAACATTCATATTTTCAGTATCCACTAAAAATGAATATTTTTTGAAAAATCCAAAAAATATCACCCAATGTGAATTTTGATAAAATTATTTAACATATAAATTTAATTTTATCACATAAATTATCAAAAATTTCCAAAAAAAATTATTTATTATTATTTTTAATGAAAATAAATAAAAATCACTTAAGAATAAAACATGTCTTTCAGGAATAAATTTAATTTACTAAAAATTTATAGTTTATTTAATATAATTTAATGCACAATTTATATTTAGTAGGATATATATATATATATAATTTTGTTAATAATATTCATACTTATCAATTTAACGACTAGATTATAATCAATATATATAAATTCCATGTGTCATTTTAGCTCGGTGTTGTATATTGACTACATTGTTTGACGTAAAAATATTAGTGGTGTGTGTTCTGAAAGATATGAAAGTGATTAAGTATATTTTAAAATATGTATATTATAATGTATTAGGGTGCTACATTCTCTTCTTGGATTAGTGTTTCATGTCTCTTACTCAACTGAACATAAATTTTAAATTTTAAAAACATCGGGTGTTATGAAGACTTTCCAAAGAGCTATTTTCAAATTTCAGACCAATGATTATTGAGATCGAGGTCAAATTGTTAGGAAAACATTTAATTATGGGGTGGTTGGTAGAATGTAATACTTCAAAATATTTAAGGATGGTTTTTTTTTATAATGTATATTGAATGAAATACCATGATTCGAAGATAATGTTACAAAACAAGATAATATGATATATTACCTATAAAACAAATTCAATATCTCTAAAATCCTTCAATTCACGCAACACCGGGTTTAGAAAAAACATGATACTCTATTGAAATATTATTATTTTAGAATGGTCATTATAACATAGACATTATGTTCTTAGATATTTACATGAATAAATATATTAAGAATAATTATATGTTTAATAATTGTATAAAATGAGTAAAATAGTTATTTATTGATTATAAATATAATTAGAACTACTTTATGAAAAATAACGGTTTTCTGAAAAACTATATTTTTCAAAAAGATGGTTTAGTCATCCTTGCACACATAATTTAAAAACAAGTGGTATAAATTTAAAAAAAATGTAAAAAAATTAATATCAATTATCAAATTAGAATTTAGATATTAACTAATGGGGAATTTATTAATTTTTTAGAAAATATTAATTTCTAGTGAATAGTGAAAATATATATATTTATAAAATTTTAATTTCTTTTTAAAAAATGGATTCCAATTAATATTTAAATTCAATTAAAATTAATATAGTTATTATTATTTTATATCGAATCCTATTAAATAAATTTATATAATCTTTATACTAGATTTTAGTATGTGTCTTTTTTGGTTTTAAAATTTTTTCCCTGAAAACAGTTTTAATGTGCATAATGTTTTATCAATTTTAGTAATTCAAATAAACCCCAAAAAGGAATACTTTGATTAAAATTTTTAATATATATATATATATATATATATTAAATTAAATGAATTTAATTATTATTAATTTTCATATAGTTAACAAGTGATAATATTTTCATTAAAAATGTATTTATTGGAAAATAGTATTTTTGACATATCTAAAGATTCTAATATAAATTAAATTCTTCCACCTCTGTTAGATAAATTTTGAAAAATATATTTCATATTATTTATTCTTGATAATTTATAGTATATAATAAATTTCCTGTAATTCTTGACCATAATGAATATTGGAAAGAACAAAAATTATTTTCTGTAGTTAAGGTAAAGAAGGGTTTATTGGGGTTAAACTAAATAAAAAAGGCTTAAAAATTACCCAAAATATGTATAATTGATATTTAATAGTATTATTTATAACTTATCACTTATATTTATAGAATATGGTTCATTTTGGAATATTTGGGAATGAGAACTACATAGATGTAGTTTTTTTCTAAAAATACCAAATGTTTCCTCTCCCCTCCTAATAAAAGGCCACTTCCTATCATATACATTACACATGTAAAAAATACCTTTTTTTCAAATAAATTACCAATTAATTTCCTCAATTCCAACCCCTAATATTTTAATACATTTTTATCACAAATCCTAGATTAATGGATTTTGGTGCAGACATAAATATGTTATCAGAATAAGATGCAACATCCTTAATTGAGAATTTGGTTTTATTATTATTCCTATCATTAAAATAATATTTAAATTTAATTATTTAATAACCTTAGTATATTAAATATTTAGATATGTTTTTATGTTTTTTAAATTACATACATCAAAATACTCTTCCCTTAAATGGGAAATGAAATCATTGACCGTGTGTTTGGCAAACTACCGATTATAAACCAACATAATTCCATTTCAATAACCACTTCTCACGAAAGGATATAATGGTGTATATAATGATTATATATTATATTTATGATGTTATTATTCTTTTAAAATTATTATATCGCATATACCACCTTACATTCCACTCTATCGAGAATGTGATATCGTTGCTCGTGTGTACGAGAGACTACTACATCGCGAGGCGATGTTATTCCTTTTTTCACATACAAATTATATTAAAGGAAATAATGATTAATTTTATTATTATATATTATATTGATAAAATATTAATAATTATGGATAATATATATTTCTGTTAATTTATTACCTTATCATTTATTGAATAAATGATAAAGGCGTTCGTGTGCACAACTTATTACAGCCTAATAAAGAGATTGGATTTTTTTATTACCGCATCAAATGAATGGTATAAGTATTAGTATTTTGAAATATAATATTATATATATGATAAAATTATCATCCTATAAATATAAAAGTACACTAATCATTTTTCCATGATGACCACCAAAAAATTAGAACTTTACTCATGCGTATGAATATCCTACCATTTCCATGATTGAAAAGTCGTTCATTTTTCATAACCATATTTAATAATTGTTTTTTAAAAATATAATTTATCTATAAAATTTGATAATTATTACATTGTTATAAATCTACATATAACTAAATAAAATCACTATACCCTTAATAAGCTTTCTTAAGTGATTTTGGACATATTTTTCATTTATCATTAAAATGCCTAATGTCAATTTAATTTGTTATGTAAATGATTATGAAATAGGTAAAAAAAGAAGAAATTAAATTTAAAAAAGGTTGTTAAGATTTTAAATAATTAGCCAAAAAATTTAATTTTGGAAGATAAGGGATGCACATGGTGATTGAGGGTCGAGATAGGGATTTCATCTCAAAAAATCCTTCATTAAAAAATTGTTATTTTTTGGAACAAAATTTCTTTTCAATAGAGTATATAATTCCCTTTTAAATACTATATCATCCATCATTAATAAGTAGTGATATATAAATTTTAAATTCATCTAAATCATTTATTATAATTTATGATTCAAAAGTAACTTGAGCAGTAAGTGTTTA
This sequence comes from Viscum album, assembly GCA_963277665.1. Taxonomy (NCBI): domain Eukaryota; kingdom Viridiplantae; phylum Streptophyta; class Magnoliopsida; order Santalales; family Viscaceae; genus Viscum; species Viscum album. The sequence goes on along the minus strand of OY728142.1, from coordinate 266,246,222 downwards.
TGTTTTAATCTCATTATAATGGATATTTTTTATGCTTGAATTTTCATTTAGTAAATTATTTGATAATTTTATAATAAAACCCTTTATTTTTATTTTCTTATTGTTATTTGTAAAATTATCAATTTATATTACCATTTTGCCAACATTGGTACAAAAAATAAATGAGAAAATGGTTTTAAGGTAATCAACTTCATTTCTCTCATCATTTGAAAAATATTTCTCTTCTATGTCCATGATTTTTAATGCATTTTAAAAAATATTTTTGATATTATTATCTTATTTTTCAAAATAATTTTTACTCTATTTTATTTTTTTAAAATTTTTTATAATGAATATTCTTACCATTCTCAAAACTGGGTACTTATTGATATTTTACCAAAAAATGGGAAAGAAATATTTATATTAATGTATATGTCATGAATGGTATTTTACACTATCATGAAAAATATTTTCATTTAAACATATTTCATAATTCTATAAGGTTATTTTTGATGAAATGAATTTCTACAATATTTTGTGAATTACAGTTTATCAAAATTTATTTTCCATGTATAATGGTAATTTTTCACAAGAATGATTTTAATGTTATTAATGTATTTCTATTATTCAAAGACAAAAAAATTTAATGTTATGAATTCTCCTAAATTTATTTTATATGTCTCCTATATGTATACCTTTTTTACTATCACTTCCACTAGTGTGGTAACACATTACATATGCCAATATCATAAATTTATTCGTTGTGAAATATTTTTTCATTATGATACAAGGAAAAATTATGTAACCCATTTTCTTTCTATGGTTAATTATTAGGTTTATTAATTATTATTTATTTCCTTATTTGGTATTCATATTCAGGTATATGAAATTAATGTTATTGGAGGTACTAAAACTCTATAACCCTCCAATGAATTGGGTAATGTTTTAGTCTCCTGATACATCTTGTTTGATATTATAGAGAGAACCTATCAAATTATATACTCTTTCTACCTTGTGATTTTTTCTTGGAAGTTATCCTTGAATTTTGTTTATATTTTTTTTCTATTTGTACATTCCTATAATTCCATGATATTATTATAGCATTTTTTTATGTTATTAATCTTTGTTATTACACAATTAACTTAACTTTTATGATATAATTTAATAACTATTAATCAATTGTTATGTTTCATTGTCATGTTTATTCCCATACTAGGATTTGTATATCAATCTTTTCTTCTAATATTCCCCATGTTATACAATTTAGTTTTATGATCTCAAGTTGATTTTATGACATCACTTGTTTTAATAAAATAATGATGCCTGGATTTAAGTTCATATAAAGTATTATGAACCTAGTTTTAAAAATAGAATAGGCCATCTAATATTTTTCCAATATTTAATAAATTTTTGTGTTGAAGAATAATGTAATAATTTATATAGAAGTATTCAGTATCGATATATTATATCATAAGATATACACAAAAGAAGTGATATGGTAGAAATATATTAATACATGAAGATATAATCAACTAAAACATAGGAAATTTCATATCCATCGAAACAAATGAAAACCTGGATAATAATATTCATTGATACCATCTGAAATGAATTCATAATATCAAACATCAAAACATGTTTCCTTATAAAATTTCCAATAAACAATACTAATATATGGAGAGGTTAACGATAAACCAAATATAATTTTCCTTATGTGAAATATTGAGTCATTGAGTGATTATATAACTCCTGAGCCACCTCATCACCTAATTAAGTCGTGTGATTTAAAAAAAGAGATAAATATATCATTAACAACACTCTCTGTGGATTATTAGGTTAAAAAACAGTTCTCTATAAAATGAAAATTATTTAAAACCAATACATCCTTGTTAAATAAAATAATGTGAATTTGTATGAGATCACCACTTAGATAAATTTGAAGTTTTTTGGGAGGAATCAATATAAATTGATTTATTCTTATAAAAGAAATATAGTAGAGAGGTTAATCTAAATGTTGCAGGTTATTAATAAAAGATAGTAACTGGGTTCAAATTATTTCATTGGTAGGATACCAAGTCAATGTTATGAAAAATTCCTCATCACAGTATAATAAGAGAGTGTGAATATTCCAATTTACATCCCTTAAGAATATGTAGAAAGTTAAATAGTCTTACACCCACATATCACTAATTCCGGTGATGATTGATTCAATGATCAACCAAATTTTTTTTGGGTGATTACCCCATGGTTCATCTGTTCCACAATCACATCCACCTTCTGGTATCCAGAAAATATTTCATTTATATGAAACTACATACACTTATTTGTTACGAAATCTTAGGATGGGTATGCCATCCTAGAAAAGATTAGGTTTAATAGTGGTTTTTGTAACTCTTGAATCAGAAATTATATGAGTGAGGGATAACAAATATCCTTGTGAATCAAATAAATTAAATGAGTAATATTGTAAAACTTATTTACTACAAAACATGCACAATAAAAATTAAATTTGTAGTGAATATAACAAGAGTCCCAAAGAGTGAAAATTGATATTGTAAACCCCCACTTATGAATTTGGTAATAATTCATTAAAAATACATTAGGCATTTGGATTATAATTGATATATAAATACCTTTAAAAATATTCATCTAATGATATAAAATCTCTAATATTACATATACACACCTTGTAAATTAAATTAAGTGCATAATTCCAAACATATCCCAAAGAGAGGAATTTGAGACAGAAAACCCTTACCTATGATCTAAAATCCCAAAAATGTTATTTAACATCACATATAAAAAACATAGATATATTACACACACAATTAATAACCATAATTATATCTATTGTGATTTACATTACTCATAAATTGTCTTATTATACTTTATTTTCACCTTTTTCACATAGGGTGTTTATATATTTTATTGTTTGTACTTAGTTCATAATTGTGGCGTCTGTATTCATGATTCATCCATTAATAATATATAATTTCTCATAAAAATAATTTTTTGTTTTTTCTTATAATTATTTATGATGTTTCAAATTTCGTTCATGAGTTTTTTGTTTTTTATCCATGATGTTGAAATCAATAAAACCCATATTTCAGTGAATCAAGATAATAAAAGAGTCTTTCCATAAATGATGAATTAAACATTTATTTAACTTATCTAGAATAAAATAACAATTATCTTAAAATTTATATTAATTTTTACTATATATTATGTTCCTATTTTCATTCATAATATGTATTTATAGTATTATTCATTATGGTGGTAAAACCGTACAAAACATGATCATACACTGATTTAATGAATTCTTATGATGTCGTTTTGTTGTGAAATAATCAAACTAGATTAAAAGATGTTCTTTTTTAATTTTTATTTTTATGATATATATGAGTTATAAGATATAATAAGAAGTAATTTATTTTAAAAATAGTGCATAATCTGAATAATGTTTTTCCCTCCAAAGACACTTATTTTGAAAGATTGAATTAATGATGATCATTTATTAATAATATCATTAGTAGGTTGTGTAATTTTATATAAAAAGATCTTAATGATGTCCTATATAAAATATTTTTTCATTAAATTCTTTATAGTAACCAGTAATGATAGGAAAAGACAAAAAATTAATTTCATTATTTGAGGAGGAAGTGGTCTACATGTACCCAAAAATGAAGCCTTTATTTTTGTAAATGGATATGATAAATGAATAGAAAAATATAAAGCCCTTAATATAGTTACATTAATGTATATAAATGATTCTAATGTCATTAATTTGGTTTTTATATATTGAATTTGAATGAATATAAGAAATAATAAAAGTTACGTAGTTAATAAAACTTATATCCAGGACATGAATTTTCCTTGGAATCCTCTTTTATAATGAAGAACTAAATTATACTGATGATGATCATATGATTTTGGAAATTGGAGAGATTTATTTGAGTAGGAAATTAGTATATTTTCATTTAAAATTTTTATAGAGAGGTGTGTATTAAATTTGTTGATGTGTAACAATTTCATAAGTGAAGGGAAGTGTAGTTTTGGGAGTAACCCTTATATTTTCAATAATTTAAAGTTAAAATTCATAGGTAAATAAAAAAACATGGAAAAAATAGACGGGGATAGTGAATGTGGATTGAAAATAACCTTAACCACTACTTTTAAATAATAAATTTAGTGTTTTAGGGATTATTATGTTAACTTTTTTACTTTTACAAAAAAATTACTTTTATCATGGTAATTATTTTATAAAATTAATAATTAATTTTAATGAAAAAATAATTATTAACCCATTTACCAATATTTTTTTGATTTAAAATTTGAAAATATTTTTAAATAATAAAATTTATAAGTGTGTGTAATATTAATTTTAAAATAAACATAGTAAATCTTGTAAAATCATTTATTAGAAATATAGAATTTCTAATCATTAAATGTATATACTAGATAAAATTATATTATATACTAATATATATGTGTCAAATTTATTTATTATAGAAAAATAAATAGTTTAAGGCTTTTAAGAAAATAAAAAATCAATTATCATCATGAAAATACTTAATTCATATAAAATACGGAAAATAGTTATAATTAATGTAATATTTAAATTAGTCCTAAAATTTTTGGACATTGTATTTATAAGTTATAATAATATTTAAAATTGAATTATTTTTTCCATTATATAAATATTTTATCACTTAAAAGATTTCTGAGTTATATTTAATTATTATATCATAGTGATGTCCTTGGAGTCATGGATCAAATATAAATGGTAATTTCACTATTAAAAAAACTAATTTTAGGAAAAACCCAATATTGTCATTTTATGAATATATATTTATGGTTTATTTAACATTTATGTTTATTTTTCTACGAAAAAGCACTAGAATTCATATTTTAAAGATTCAATGATAGTTATTAATTATATTTTCTTCATACTATGATAATCTATGTTATGGTGATTACCTACTATAGTAGGGTCTCTGATGTTGAAAAAAATACAAGAATGTTATTGCATTAATGGAATATACATTATCCGATCTATTCTTATTTCATTCTAAATTGAAAGAATTGTTGACAATATGGAATTTTCACTACCTCCAAAACCCACATACTTCATTTTTTAATAATCACCATCACACCAGAAAAAAATTCACTTAATATGTTTTAAAATGATCTAAATAAGTCCATCATATTTTATTTATTGTTAATCAATAGATATATATCCATAATATTAATGGAAACCCATTAAGTTTCTTATAAATAGAGAACTTTACTAAAGGAACTATGTGTATAATAACAACAAAAATAAACTATAAGCCATGAATATATATGATAATTATTAGATACTAAGAGCCTTTTGAAACTATAGAAATAGATTAAATCAATACCATTATATTTCAATAGCAATGATACAATTCAATAATAACTCTATTAATTACCTAAAAATTAACCTGACCTTGGTACCATGAAATTATCAACCTTGGGAAAGTAGAAAAATAAATGATATAATAATTAAATTAATCAAAACATACATTAAATCATGACATTGAATAAAATATATTTGAAAAAGGTTCTCAATCATGATTTTAATAAATCTAATTTTATTATTCTAGATGTTAAGTGTAAGTGAAGAGCTACTCTGGACTCGAAGTAAGGGAACATCTGAAGCACCCCCTTTTATTTTTGGTCATTAATTTTTCTCGAAATAATTATTCATCATAAAACTATTATAATTTATTTCTTTAATATTTAATCTGTATATTCTTTTAACCTATATATCAAATTAATATTACCTTTCTTTGTGGGATATATACCCATTTTATTGGATCTATCACAATTTTATTCAGTATGAAACCTCAATTAAAGTGATCTATTATATTCCTTACCTTATTTCATGTAATAATACATTAAATATTTTATAACATACCAGGATTCTAAAATTGATAATTTTATTAAAGAAAAATATATAAGTTGATTTATTACTTTATTTTAATTATTATTCTCATTCCTGCTTTTATTATTTTTCACCCTTTTCCCTAAAACCATAAATATGTAGTTCATTTTCAAAGATAAAAATCCAATCTTTTTAATGTTTTCAATACATTTTCATATCAATTTTCATTTACTATACTTATTTTTTAGTTATTAACATCAAATAATTTTTTTGATACCTTATTTTTGGTAAAACACTTTTGTCTTTAATCTTGTTATGAAATAAGTCAACATTTATTAACTAATTACATTCCATTTGTATTTATTATTGTTTTCAATAATTTTTTATTTGATCATGTGGGATACATAGAAAAGTACATTATATGATTGGTGAAACAAAATAATGCTATAAGTAATTGGATAATTTTGATATCTCATGGGATGATATGTATGGGATTCAGAAGTAATCATAATTCATTAAGGGACTTTGGCAACCAGAAATGATATCTCAATAGTGGGCCTTGGCTTATGATAATGATGCCATGTAATATGATTTTTAAAAATTAATATGTTGATATTATCTTATAATTACATGTTATTTATGTTGTGCTCACATATGTTTTTTCACGAGCAGTTCCTTTTATGATATCTCGTTGTTCCAATTAACACATAAGTTATGCATTGTTATAATTATTATTCCATTAATTTTATGTATAGGTCTCCCATTTTGTTTATGTATTACCCTTGTTATCCTATAATGTATTTTAAGCCCAAATTGATTTAAGGTATAATTATGAATATTAATTTAATGAATTTATAAGTTAGCTTCCTGAATATTTTTTAGGTACAAATTATTATAATGACACTAGGACACTTGATCATTGGGTTTTTTGTGATTTTTATGTAAAATATAATGCAATGACATGTATTAGAGGCTTTAGCCCCTAAATTTGGTATCATAAAATGTTAATGTGGTTTTTGTGGATTATGACTATAATGGATTAGTAAAGAACCTATGGATAATTATTTTTATAAGATAACACTGAGAAACATTAGTAAAGTATAGAGTGGTTTATAATGAATTAATAAAATTCCATAATTATACTAGTAGGTGTGGATCCAATTAATATATATTTTGGGGTAATTACCCTAAAATATCAAATTTTTTATTAGCAAGACCGATACATATTTCATGATAAAGTGTCTTTGCAGTAAAAATTGTTTAACAGTTGTCGGGGATATGTCTTTTTAAATCAAAAGTATCCAAATAAAATAGTATAAATAAAATTAAAAGAATTTGAGGTTCAAAACACTAATTATAATATTAAAATGGAATAAAAAGATTTAATTATAACTAATATAAAGTTAGGATATACATGAAATTTTTATAACAACACTTCTATGTTTGGAGTTTACCATTTTTTATTCTTGCTAATTTAAGTATTCACATTCATAATTTTACTCTATTTTAATTAATAGTGGGAAATAAAATGAACTATTCCAAAAAACATTATTATAAGAAATTAATACATTTTCCTAATGAGACGAATAACCCGATAGAAGTGAGGGATAAGAAGTTCATCAATGCACTAGCTTAATCATGCCATTAGTTAATAATAAAATGAATCATGTGGAATGAATTCTTTATCCTAAGAATGACTATGTTAAATTTGAGTCCTTTATTAAATATTGATTCAAACCTTTAGTGGATATTCTAATCCATGTGTGATATAATAATAAATTGAGTCCATTATGAAGATATTTTCTATCCGCTATTACATTGAAAAATAGAAATTTGAATGGATTATTTTTGAACTAGAGATTAAAGATGAATATTGGTGGATAATAATGATGAAAATGAATCATATAGATTATATATAATAAATTTAATGGGAACGATTCACACCCCAAATATTCATTATAAAATGAAGATAGAGTTACTTGTACTCACAAAAATGGATGATGAATCTATAAGGGATTATAATACAAAATTTCCAACAATGTCTTGGGTTTCCTCTAGATTTTTCATCAAAACCAAAATTAAGGCGTAATTTTGTTTTATTTCACTAATTAAAGGACAAGAAAGAAAATATTTATCATACTTCATTTTGATGAATGTGTGGATTTTATGAGTTCATAGTGATTCTTTTTAGAATCACTAATTCTCTATCAAAATCATGTACATAATGAATATATTATTTAGTGACTACCTTGAAAAATTACTAGTTTCCTTTATATATGATATTATTATATACTCTAATTGTTTTTAGAAACTTGAAGTTTATTTGATTATTTTTCTAAAATACTTTTGAAAGGAGAATTTATATTCATTGTTAAGTAATTTTGTGTTTTGGTTAAGCAAAGTATCATTCGTGTGGAATTTTTTTTAAAACAATGTTAATCTCAGAAATAAATAAATCCTATTATTTATAAGAACCCATTTGATGGATTTATATTCATTATAGTCATTTAAATAATTTTATAAAAGTTTTCAATAAAAAAGTCATTTTTTATATAACTGAATTATTATACAATAAATTACATATTTTAATTTAAAAGATATTGTTTTTACAATTTGGACTTGATAAAATTGAAATATTGTTTGAAAAAAAATATATCTTAGGATGAAAGTTTTGTATTTTACTAAAAAGATTGATTTTGATGTTAAAAGTAAAAATGCTGATTTCTTATAAATGTAATTTATTTTCCTTAAATTATATTATATATAAGGATATTTTTTTGGATTTGGATTTTATATAACATAAGATATATTTGATTTGAAATAATATAAATAATTCCCTTATTATCAAAATAATATTTGACTTGGGTTTTAGTTAAATTTTATGCTCAAATTTTTTTTTTCAAAAAAGTGATATTCATTGGTTTTCTAAATGATATTAAATGTAATTTCTACAACATATAATATTTTAATCATGAAAAATTAAATCTATATTTTTAATTAAGATATGAAATTTCATTATTGATTCTAATTTCATTTTGGGTCTTTATGATTAATAAGTATTGTGAAATGTGTCCCTATAGTAAAGGGTAAATCATTTAAATTAATGTAAAAACTTATAGATTTGGAGAAAAAAACATTTTTTGATTAGTATTAAATAGTTTTATTTAGAATATTATTACATTATATTAGATATTATATTGATTTGGACCCCCTTTTCCTAGAATAAAACATTTTAATATTTAAATTTTAAGAAAAATTACAAATGCGTCACCCACCTAACTTATAAAAGGGAACCACCTCTCTTCAATTCCTCACACAATTTGAATATTTTAGTTCAAAAAAACTTCAAAACACTCCTAATAACTTTTCTACAAGAATTGTAGATGTTTTGGTATTCTAAAAATTCTAACCCAAGAAGGATTAAGGTGTAATCCAACATGGATATCTAAGAAAAAGATATAATTTATAACCAATATATTTCCTGATTATTTATTATTATACCTCATTATAATCCTATTCAATCATGATTAAATAATTAAATAATCATATTACACACAGACACACACACACACACACAGATATATATATATATAGGAAGCCAATTCTCTCTCTATTCTATCTTATGATAAATTTAAATATCAGTCGTTTGTATGTGTGGACTAAAACACCCATGAATGAATGCCATTTATTTTTCATTAGAGGATCCTTTGAATGATTAAAATGATTGAAAAATGAACATATATGATATTTAAAACATAATTATGATTCTTGAAAGATAATATATTTATTACTTTATTACTGTTATTCAATTTGAAATTGATAATTTCACTCATGCATACATGTGTAATTACACATCCATGAAGTGGGAAGATTCATTTTTCATTTTCACCTTATAAGGATGGTGAAAATTATAGAACTAAGGATTAAATGCGACCTGTATAACATGTTATTTATTCTACAAATTGATAATATTATCTACATTATTTCTTTTACTCTATTGATAAAAATAAAATCATAATCAATGTGTACGTATAGACGACCATCTACATGAGATGACATTGCTCATTTTTATGAACACCGTTCATGGTTGTTATCAAATATTTATTTATTGTATAAATATGATAATTATAAAAAATAAATATTATATATGTAATTTATACCCAATAGATTTGATAAAATTCAATGAACTGATGTTGTACTAAGGTTATAAACTAATCGACCACAATACTACCAAACTAAAATTAAAATTTTTTAAGAGAATTAAAAATAGAAATAAATATAATAAAATGATCAATAATAATAATGATAAACATTTTAAATTTTTCTATTCATATATTTTTATTACATATCCATGGTAATTAAATTTTTTCAATGATGTTATTTTTTATACGTAAAAGGATGATATGTATAAGGCCCCAACCTTAAACGTTACATTATGTTGAGTTAATTTGATAATTCAACTTTTAATCACAATGAGGATATTTTCATGTGTAAAGAATTAGATTATTAGGTCCTAACTAATAAATAAGGATTTAAATATTACAAGTATAAACTTCTACTCACTTTCCATTTTTTATAAAATAAAATCTCTTTAAAAAGAAATGTTGTATCGTTTCATATTTCAACATCCAAATTTTTCCTTGATTTCATCCTAGAGTCTATTCTTGTTTATGTCCAATAAAAAACATTTAAAAACTTGGGATGAGCCTAAAAATATTATTAAGGGATTCATAAATAATGAAAACTAATATTTTATCCAAAACATGTAAACCATGAATACATTATCACAAAGTAACTCTTTTCGCCTTTATGAAGTAGAAAAAACACTTCACTCAATATAAGCTCATTGCGTACCCTTTTATAACAAAAATATTACCACAAACCTGATAGAAATAAACATATAGAATTTAAAGGTAACTTCGTACATTAAAATGCATAAATGGAGTAACCATACAGCCGAATTTCACACATTTCAATTCATGGAATAGCCATACAACCGACTTCCATACCCAATGCATTGGAGGTTTTAACGTAACCACCCATCCTTGGTTTTTCATGGAACCACATGTCATTTGGTTTATCACATAACCAACCATCATTTTTTTATTATGTATCCATCCATCAAATGTTCATGTTCTATTATAATTATAACACATAAAATATTGAAAACACCAACATTTCACTAAAAACACTTCATTTGAAATCATAAGACATCATTTTAGGATATTGAAATATTAAATCCATTTCAAAAACCATTTTAAATAACAAAACACCCAGAAATGGAATAGTTTATTTCTTTTACTTTTAAAAACATTAAGTCTTAGAGAGGATACCAGATATCAAATCATGGTTATGGTGGCGGGGAATTCGCTTTCACCGCGTACGTTAAATCCATTCCTTTTGTCATTTTTTAATCAAAGTAAGACGATTTGTATAAAAGACCCCTTTTGAAAAATATTTGTATTAAATTAAAATATATAAAAATATATTTTAAAAAATTATATTATATCTATGTAATAAATATCTAAATTAATATCATGAAGAAAAATATTTGCTTATTAAATCATTAATCATTCAAGGTGTCTCATACCACGACTAACATTTAAATCATAATGTCCATGAATTAATAAATATGAAAGAACATTAAATAAAATAAGTATAAATACAATATGGATATGAAATTTCATAGTGGCTGTATATACACCTTATAAAAAATAAAGGTGTATATTATCAAAAAATGCCTCAGTAAAAGAAGATTGAGATGAAGTCCCATACCTTGAGTCTGACATAACACATTCGTTCTTTATATTCCTAAATAATAAAAAAGGTTAATTTATAATTTCTATAGAACCTTTATCAAGTTTATTATTCCTTTTATATCACTTATTGCTTTTTTATAAAAATTACATAATTATTCAAGTTAATATCAGTCATTTTGTAGATATTCAGTACATGAGTTGAAAATGAACTTGTTTAGCTATAAATTGTACATGTAGTGAAAATTAAATCATCTTAAAATTGATATTGAAGATTTAATAATGATATATTTATAGTATATAGGTATTTATAATAGTCCATTACAATTTGAGATAAGAAATTAAATGCATCGTTCATAGAGACGGTAGGCCGTACGTATGCATGAACGCTAATTTCATTTTTTTCATATTAAATAAATAATAATCAAATGAAATAAATGTATATTTATAATACCAGTTTATGTTTATGTCATGTAAGTCTAATAGTTGTAATAATACCATCCTTTAAATGTTCAATGTACAACTTGAATGAGTCATATAACATTGAGGGGAGGTAGTCCACACTTTCTCAAATAAAATTATCATATTTATACATCATGGAAACCATAAAGGCATGTTTTAAATAAAAATTATAGAATCATAGAGAAAATATAAATATAATATACATAATATATAAATATAGTTCCATTATAACTTCCACCATGAGAGGTGGCAGGGAAAAATCGAACAATCATTGTTTTGTGAGGTATTAGTTCGCCGTACATAGAAATAACATGTTCATATCAATTATATGGAGGTGTGTGTAAGTGTATTTATAAATCATCTCATAAAAAACATACTAGTATATTTAGGACACTTTTTTTGTTATGTAATTAAACAATAATAGGAACATATGTAGTGGTGAAGGTAAATAATGGAAAGTAACTTGAGAGAAGATGTTACCTATAAATCAGTTAAATTCTTTTGATTTGAGACAAAAGGATTTCTTTAATTATCAAATGCCCGTGGTAAGGCAACTTGGGAGAAGGTAGAGATTTTGGGATAATTTTTTAGAAGAAATTGTTCGAACCAAGGGTATTGAGAGGCGTGATTAAGTGGGTAGAGGTGGTCGCCATTTTTAAGAGGGAGGAGGGGTGCTTAAGGAATGTCACGAAATATTAATTTATTATAAATTCAATTTAGATTTAAAATGATTCCAAATTAATTTAGATAGATGATATTATGAAAAAAAACTCGAAATAAAATTATTAATTAATAATTATATTGGTTTTAAATATATTCTTAATCCTTATCTTTTTTATTTAATCTTTTTTTACTCTCATCGTTTTATCAAGAATTTATCACTTTGAGAATCAAAATAGTTTCCAAAACATGAACATTGTCCAATGAAAAATCCATTAATAAATATTTATACTTATAATAACAATTTGGAAGAATTGAGATTCTTTTGGAATTTTATAATACATAATAATATATTTTATATTTTGAAATATGAATTATGTCAATTTTGACACTATTAATATCATGACTTTTAAAAAACCATAACAACGTTATTACTTATAAGAAAATTCATTAATAAAAAGATAAAATGTCATATTTATACATAAAATTCGTTGATGGCATAAAAAAACCAAATTACATTGATTTTAAAATATATTAAATCTTTTATTTAAAGCATTTATTTATAAAGCAATCAGTGCATCATCATTGTGTCGTAATTAAATTTATTAATTTAATGACTAAAAATTATAAATAAAATGTAATTATGTATGAAATAATGTTATATTTCTAAATAATATTTATAATCTAATAGATAACTTATATAACCATGTATTAAAAGTCTTTTATAGGAAGATACATGTTTATGTTACATTTCCCTTTTCATTAAATAAAAAATTTGAAAATGACATTTTCACTCCCTAGTGGAGTCCAAATACCTAACATTCAGTCTAAAGATGATAATAGTTGGAAATATAATATCCAAGATGATGATAAAACCTTTTAGGTTAGTTTAATATTATTATAATAATATTTTTACCCTTATTTACTAGAATTTCCCATTAACTATAGTAAATAAAATAATTACTGAAGTTACTACTAATAATTTGCAAAAAGGGAAACATTTTAAAGATTTTGAGATTATGATTATAAATATGTTATCTGTTTTTCCAAATTCAAAACACAGAATTAGTATAGATTTAATTTAATTTAATTGTCTTTGTCAAAATGAGAATGATTTTTATTAACATGTAATAACTATCAAACGACTAACCCGTGCTTATATCCAATTTCAAAGTGAAATTACATCCAATGACTATAGTTTTATTAAATGATTAAAATATATTCCATTTATACCTTAAAAATGTTAAATAATATGATTTATCCATATAATTTATTTTTAGAGGAAAATTTTTTTGAATTACAATTTAGCGTATTTTTACTATTTTTCAAAACATGATAGTAATCAGATAAATATAAAAAATTAAACATAAGAAAATATTTATGTCCTAAATCCAAAGAAGAAGTCTATTTTTTCAAATAGAACATATAAAGGGGGGAAAATAATTTAAAAATGGTCTTCCATAAAAAGGTTGTTATAGTTCATTTTTAGTAAAATACTTATTTTATCCAAAAAAATTGAATTTTTTCTTATATCAGATCTAAAAATCATATAAGATGACATTACAACATTACAATGAATATCTAAAAAATATATTTCATTAAATAAAAATCCATAATGAGTGATATGATTTTATAAACACAATTATTCTCTTTTAAATAGGTTTTTTATAAAAACACAATATTTATATTCAATGGTTTTTTATTTCCATTTTTAATAAATTTAGTAACCAAAAAACCAATATTTAAACCTTTGTAAACCATATTTTCATAATTCAATTGAAATAATTCATTCTCTCCATTCCAAATGCTAGGTGATAACTACTAATTAAAATAATAATAATAATAATAATATATTATTTTTCTATATAACTCAACATGGTGTCTGACATAAGATTTTAGAGAAACCCGTTGTTGCATATCAAGTATGCTATCAGAAAAAGTGACTTCTTTAACATAAATGAAATATATTATTCATAAATTTTAATAGATTTAAATATTTAATATTCTCTAAATACTTAGGTCTTTACAACATTTACCATTGTGGAAATTTCATCCTGTCAATTTTAAAATTGGTCCTGGAAACATCATTACAAATCCCACATCGAAAAAGGTTTCAATTATACTATAACTTTAAAAGAAAGAACGAGAAGTTAAAAGGTCACCTGAGATAACACATACTAGGATTAAATTTAGTAAAATTTGGATATCTAATAGAAAACTGACTATCATGTTTTGATAGAGTGATAGAAAACATGATCAGTAGATAGCTAACAACTAAAAAATAAAAAACTTCTGATGGGTTATATCATATTTGATTCCCCTATACAAAAAGTAAAAGGATTACATTTTTTGAAGGTCCTTTTCACAAAGTTGAGGAATTTATTTATGATCTTGACTAAGAACATAATGAATCATATTTACTTGTTAAGTATAGTTTTCTCATTTAATAAATTTTTACGACAAACTCATCTTTTCTTCAAATGATGATTATTCAAGACGACTATATCACACCTGAAGAGCTAGAATCAACATCTGAAGAATCAAAAAACACTCAAAATATTTACTATATTTATATCATATATTGAAAAATTTTCCAAAACCAAAATCGTTTGTATAATATCATATAATTCACAGAAATTATAAGACTTTATAAAAAGAAATACTACTCTTATTCCAAAAAATTCAACAAATAACACCACAATGTTCAACAATGTCCATCCAATAAATAGTTTCCTTAAAATTCTTCAAATTAATCCAAACTAAGATTGAAACCCAAAAATAAAGAAGGATTTGATCACAATGTCTTCCACGATAATCTCAACATTTATCCCCAAATAACATAGACTACTCCTAATGTCTCATAATTAAAATTATTTAACCTAATCACATTTTCTCTATGGTAGGTTAATCATTATTAAAAATAACCCAAATCTACATAAGTACATAATAATAATATATATTTTTAAAAGGTAAAATTTAACAATTATAACTCAAATGAAATCCCCTTTTATTCTATTTTCATAAGGCATATAGTTTTCTCAAAAGAGAGAATGACTTCCAAAAAAAAATTATCACTTAATCACCAATTGTCTTCTATACTAAGGATATCCATTTGATAAATCATAATTTCCCATGATCAAATTAATATTCATCCATAAAATCATTTAACTAAAGAGAATAATTTATATTAACCAGTGGCTTCATGAAGACTAGTGGTAGGCAATAAATCCCTGTAGCACATTGGTTGTGGGTTCAATTCCATCAACTTTGTCTGACATGATTGTTTGTCACACGATCGAAGTGTTTTCCTTTTTATGAAATTTTATAATTATTATAACATTAAATAAATGAGATAAAATCCTCAAAAATAAAAGTAAAATATTTTATCTCAAAGGTTATCTCATACCTCGCAATTTGCATCCCAAAAATCCATAACCATTAATTCCCACAAATTCAAGGATTATATAAACCCTAATGATTCTTTATAACTATAACAATAAAAGAAAGGATAATTTTTATCAATTTACATTTTTATATAAAAATATTACGGGTAAAAAATTTTAATATTCTTCCAAAGAAATCCAATTATTAAAAAATTTAACCATATCATCATCCATAGATCCTACATATATCTTCAATTCCTAAAATGTAGACATATTAATCATTTAATATTCTTCCAGATCATTTATCCATGTTTTCCAGTATTATTTTTTATACTATTTCATACAAACAAAATCTGAAAAATGGTACTAATAGTCAATAATGGAAAACATGCGCTAAGAAAAAAATCCATACCATTAATAGGTCATTTTCTGTTTCATCATATTCAATTGGAATGAAATTAGGTAATGGTAAACATATATTTGCATAGTCCTTCTGGTACCATTCCGGAACTTTCTTCATAGGAAATATATTTATGTAGTGACCATACAAACCACATATAAAACATTCAATAATCCCTCTGAAGTAACTTATTTCCCTTTACATGAGCAAACAAAACACTTCCTTTAACCATGGAATGTTATTGCATTATGACATTAATTACCAAATCAATAACATATTCACATACCTTTGAATAATTTTCCTAGGTGTTTCTTTCCACATCTGAGACACATAGATTTTCGAATATACATGCCATTATGATTATTTCTTGAAATTTCATAGGGATTCATTTCTCGCATATATGATTCCATATGAAAATCACCAAGGATCTAGTGGTCAATCATTACTCCAAATATTCAGTTAAAAATGACCGAAATAGTTATCATTACAGCTCCCATTTTACTCTATTTCTTATCCAAAAATCCACCATAGTTTCATTCACATCTATTGTTACTTTGGTGCCGACAAGATCCATCCATTTACTAAGAAAAAAATGTTAGTGTGAATATATCAGTAAAATCATTATATAATATCTTATGAGGAGGGTATACACTAAAATATACTTATTCATGTTACCTTAATTTAAAATAACTATGAATATTTATAATATTCTATCCATTATAGTAAAATGAAACATGTAACTTATTCTTAAACAACACCCTAACCGATATATTTTCTAAACCGGCGTCTGATACCAATGATAAGGCCCTGACCATAACCATTAAATAACCTTGAGTTATGTTGATAATACAATTTTTAATAACATTAGTGATATTTTCAGGTCTATATAGTTATAGAATTAGGTCAAATCACATACAAAATAACATAAATATTACAAGTAGACACTTATAGTCACTATTCATATTTTTCCTAAAATGAAAACTCATTAAAAGGAAATATGGTATCATTTCATGTTTTAACAACACAACTTTTCTTTGATCCAATCATTGAATCTATTATTCATTATGTCATGGGTAAAAAAATTGAATAAATGGGATTAGCATAGAAATATCAGTAAGGGATATATAAAAAATGAAAACTGTATGTTTTTTGAAAACATCTAAACCATGAATACTTTATCATAAAGTAATATTTTCACCTTTAATAAGTTGAAAAAACACATCACTAAATATAAATTCATTACTTTCCATTTTGTAACAAAAATATTACCAAAAAAACAATAGAAAGCAACATATATAATATAACGGTAACCTGGCATATAAACATACTAAAATGGAATAACCATATGGTGATTTCCACACATATCACAAAATATAATATCCATATGGACAACATCCATACCCAATGAATTAAGTGTTATAATGTAACAACTAATCTGTGGTTTATCATGGAAACACTAGCCATTGGGTTTATCATATAACCGATAATCATTGGATTATCACGTAACCACCCATCAATTGTCTAAGAACCATTATAATCATAACACATAAAATATTCAAAATATCAACATTTCAGTAATAACAATTCATTAACAATCGAAAGATATGATTTCAAGATATTTAAATATAAAATCCATTAGAAAAACAATCTTAAATACCAAAACTCACCAAACTGTAATAATGAATTTATTTTCCTTTTTAAAACATTGTCTCATATATAGGAAGCCAAATATCAAATAATGGTAGTGGTGGTAGAGAATTAATTATTTTTGTATATGTTATAAACCTTCCTTTTTTAATTTTAAAAATAAAGTAAAATGCTTCATATAAAAGATCCCTTTTCAAATTTTTTGAATTAAATTCCAATATGTAAGAATATCTTTTAAAAAATACTTATATAAATATATAATAAATATGTAACATGATATCATGATGAAAAAGATTTGATAATTAAATATTAAAACGTTCAATGTGTCCCATACCACTTTGAACATTTAAAGCATAATCGTAATTAATTTATACATTCAAAAAAACATTAAAAAAACACTAGTAGAGATAAAATATGGTTATTAAATGTTATAATGCATACATATACACCTTATAAAAGAATAAATGTTCATATTATCAAGAAATACATAAATGAAAGGGTACTGAGATAATGTCCTTTACCTTGAGTCTGACTTTCCACATTCGTTCTTTATATTTCTGAATAATAAACATATGTTAATTTAAACTTTATTCTAAAACTTTTTAATGTTTATTTATCCTTTTATATAACTAATTACTATGTTAAAAAATATTACATAATTATTCAAGTTAATATCGGGCGTTTTGTCGATATTCAAAACTTCAGTCGAAAATGAACTTGTTTTGTTATAATTTGTACATGTAGTCAAAAGTACGCCATATCAAAAATGATGTTTATGATTTTAATATTATATATATATAAATATTATATATGTATTTATAATAGTCTATAACACTTATGGATATGAAATGTAATGCACCGTTCATGGAGATGGTTGGTCCTACGTACGTATGAATGCTACATTCTTTTCTTTTTCATACTAAAATAATAATAATAAAATGATATAAATTTTTTTTATAATACCCATATTATATTTTTGACATTATTGTCTCATATATTTAATAACATCATCTTTTATGTGTTCCATGTATAGATTGAACGAGTCATATCTCTTTGAGGGGGCGGTAGCACACACTTCCTCAAATGAAATTATCATAATTACATATCATGAAAAGCATAAAGGTATGTTATAAACAAAAATCAAAGAATCATAGTGACAATATTAATATAATATATATCATAAATAAATACAAATAAATCATAATTTCCACCATGATATGTGTTAGGGGAAAATCGATCAATCATCGTTTTGTGAGGTAGTAGTTTGCCATACACATAAATAGTATTTTCATATCTCTTAGATGGAGGTGTTTTTAAGTGTAGTTCGGATCCATATTATAAAATAATCCTATTATACTGATTATATGATTTTTTATATAATAAAATAATAAAAGAAGCATAATAAGGGGATAAAAAAATGATGGAATGAAACTGGAGAGAATATGTTACATCTAAATCGGGTATCTTCTTTTGAATTGAGCCGTATGGATTTATTAAATTTTCTGATGCCCAGGGTAAGAGTTCTAAGAGAAAGGTAGGAATAATGGGAGATTATTTGAGAAGAAGTTGTATGATGAAAGGTGATTTAGAGGCATGAGTAAATAGGTAGATATGGTGGCCTTTTATTAGAGGGAGGAGGGGCACATTAAGAATTTCTTGAAATATTTTTTATTATAAAAAATATTTCCATTAAAAATGAGTCCAAATTTAGTTATTAAGAAGATAATATGAATATAATTGAAAATAAAATCATCTAATAGGAATTATACTGGATTTGGATATTTTTTTCATCCTTGTCTTTTTGATTTAATCTGTTTTTACTCATACTGTTTTATCAAACATTTAACAATATGAGAATCATAATAGATTCCAAATCATGAAAAATGTACAATGATATACTCATTAATAATATTTTATACTTATAATAACCATTTTATGAATAATATATCGTTTTTTGTAATTTTATAAAATTTTATAAAATGTTATATATTTTAAAATATGAATAATGTGAATTTTGAATTGATTCATATCATGAAATTTTAAAAATCCAAAAATACTGTATTCCTTATAAAAACATCATTAATTAAAAGATAGTGTGTCATACGTATCCATTCAATTTTTGTAGGGAATCAAAAAAATTGAATTTAATTTATTTTAATATTTATAATATCATTTATTTGAATCGTTTATTAATTAATTAATCAATGCATCATCATGGTGTCATAATTATATTTATTTATTTCATATCTAAAAATTAAAAATAAAATATCATGATGGAGGAAATATTTTTATATTTCAAATAATTATTTATAATTTAATATATAACTTATATAACAGCATAATAATATTTTTACTATAAGACACATGTTTTTGAAATTATTCGCTTTTCATTAAATTAAAAATTATAAAATTTCATTTTCACACCCAAGTAGATCAAAAATTTCCAAGGTTCATCCAAATGATGCTCAAGGTCTGAAATATCTCATCCAATAGGATTAGGACATATATCAGGATAGTTTAAAATTATATAATATTATTTTTTTTACCTTTTTTTTACAATATTTACCCTTTAAATGGAAGAAGATGGAAACATGGGTTTCCTCATGGAGATTACTCACTTCTTAGGGTTCAAAATCCTTCCTCCTAGTGGAATCTCGGCTAATCTCTCTGACTCGTGGTGTATCGACGGAGACAAGGCCTGCTCTACCTCGCGGTGCCATGGCAGTTTTGCCTCAGCGCCTACGGGACTCGGTTTCCCCTCGACCTAAACTGTTCACGGATCTGGTGTCATAGAGAGATCCCATTCCACTACATATCAGATGCCCCTTGTTGGATTGGTTGTTTCAGCAACTCAAAATCTTTTAGCTCCGACATTTCTGGTGAGATCAGGTGTTGCGGGATCTTGAAAAATCAGAACTTCATCCCTCGACGGCTCTCCTTTTTTATGGACAGAATGTGTTGCCTAGAGGAGATTTAGCTTCACCTAGTGGTAAGGTTTTTTCCTTCACTATCTTATGCTACTTCATTAAAGAATTCAAATTCCAGTTCGCTGCTTGGTGGAACTCAGCCTTTGGCTCGGTTCAAGGATCCATGTCCTGGTAGAATCATTCAGAAAGGTTCATGTGCGCATGTTGAAGCCAATCATGAATCCCTTGCAGAGAGAATGATGCTTGGTAAAAATTCTCTTATTTCACGTATTGTTCTCCCTAAGGGTGAAAAACCATGGATACTTATTTATTTGTTTCACAGAACCTCAATGTTATGGGGTTTTTCTAACTGGAAATGTGTCTCACTTAGTCACGAATTCTTTCATTGTTTGTTCCCCTATGAGGAGTTGAAGATGCAAGCATGGAGCAGTGAAAGCCTTCTTTTGAAACCTCGCTAGCTTCACCTACATGAATGGTCTATGGACTTTAATGTTTTACTTGCAAGAAATCCTTTTTCTCAGGTCTGGGTCCGCCTTCATGGACTCAATTGGGTCCTTTGGCATCCGAAGATCTTTTTTGATATCGAAACTGCTATTGGAACTCCCATCCTCCTTGATAAGGAGACTGAGGATGTCGGTTATGGTCACTTTTCCAGAATATTGGTAGAGATAGATCTCATATCTATGCTGATTGACAAGGTAATCCTCTCTACACCTTCTGACAATATCCAAATTGATGCTGAATATGAAAAAAAGCCACTTTTCTGTAATCATTGCATGACTGTTGAGAATTCATTGGACTTAGGTCAGACAAACACCCCCTGTGATGAATGTGGGAGGACATTCCACCCATCAAATCTATGTCTAAGGAAAAAACAAATGAAAGATAATTCTTTGGAAAAGTCCACCATTTATGATGGTGACTCATGTACAAAGTCACCTCATGCTACTTCTGATGTTATGATTACTGGGAAGTCAGGTTACCAGTTGACTGAGGGTGGTGCTGCTCCCAGAGAGTCATCTATAGTTGATGAAGAGAAATATATCCCACAATTTCATATTAAAGACAAAGAAAAGCTGGTGGATGTGTCCCCCATAAGAGACCTTAGTGGTCCTTCTTGTGTAAATTTGAACCAAGTACAGTTAACTGAGATTTCATTACCTATGCTAGTTGTGGGGAAACAGGTTGATGATTGACATAAACCACTTACTGGTAAATGGGGGGATGTTTCAGATGTTGAGGAAGAAAAGGAAAGCTTCACTACTCCGAATAGTGGTGGATCTCTCTCCTTCAAAGGTATTGTCATAGCTGGGGAGGAAAGGATGACTGATTGTGAGGATTTTAATTCTGTTCCTACAAAGAGAAGACAATGCAAGGATTACTCTTAAATTATTAAGACGACGTCGACTAGATCAGCTTCAAAGGTCTCAAGAAAATTTGATGACAATTATTGGAAGGCCTTTAACCATGATAAGTCTCAATCTGAATGGGAGCCTGCTGAAGACTCTGATTATGGGAATGACATGACGTATTATGATATTTAGTGTTTGTGAATGAGGGAATTATTGATTTTGTGACCCCTTTCGCCTCCTACATATTTTCTCTTTTCCTTATTAAATAAAGGGTCATAATATTTTGCTTATGACTTGACATTTTTAAAAATAAATTTCCCTTTAAACATGGTAAATAAAATAATTAAAAAATATACTATTCATAATATCCAAAAATATAAGGTACCTATTTACAAAATATGGACCATAAAATTTCAAATATGTAATACACTTTTCCAAATTCAAATCACAGAATTTGTAGAAATTAAATTATAATTAATTCATGTTGATAAAAACTGAAAGCATGTTTTTATGATGTAATAACTATCAAAATATTAACACGATTTTATGTTAAATTTCAATGTAAAATTTATTATAAGGACATAAATTGGATTAAATTATAAAAATATATTCCATTTATACCATAAAACCATTATATAACATTAATTAACTATATAACTTTTGTTGATGGAAAAAATCGTATTCAATTATAATTTTGCATATTTTTATAAATAATCAAAACATGATAGTCATCTGAAAAATATCAAAAGTGAATTAAAATAAATTTTGATTCCACTAATATAAATAAAAATAATATTTTTACAAACAGAAAATATATATGTGTCAAAAATAATTTTAAAAATGGATCTCCATCAAAAGGTAGTAAACCTGCATTTTTATAAAAATAATTCTTTTATCCAAAATATTTTATTTGTTCTTATATAATATTTAAAAAACATATAAGATGATTTTAAAACATTAAGTTGAATATATAAAATATATTTATCATTAAATAAAACTCCATAAAGTGTGATATGATTTTATAAACACATTTACTCTCTTTTAAATAGGTTTTTATAAAAACACATCCATTGTATTCAATTAGTTTTTATTTCTCTTTTTAAAACTTTTTTCAACAAAGGAATAATTGTTTTAGCTTGTGTAAACCATATTTTCATAATTCAGTTAATAGAATTCATTACTTTTATTCCAACGTCTAGGAATTAACTACCGTTTAATATAATAATAATAATAATATATTATTTTTCGTTATAACTAAACATTGTGTGCAACGTAAGCTTTCTGAGAAACTGGTTGTTGTGTGTAGAGTGTGCTATCAAATTAACAATATCCTTTTACCTAAAATTAATATCTTATTCATAAATAATAATATATATTGAAATTCATTATTCTATAAATACTTGGTTCATTATGATAAGTATAATGTTCAAAAACTATTGAATTTATTTTTATATATTTTAAAAAGGATATTTTAAACATTTAACAAATGGTTCATTATGATGTATTTACCGGTTTTTTTTAAAGTTATACGACCTGGAAATTTTTCTCACTCCCATTTTCCTTATTCATTATCAAAATTCACTTACATATTTCTATTTTTATTTTAAAAGTAAATATTTCTCTCAACATTTAATTAATTTTTAGTATTAACTTTTTTTATAATGAAACAAATTTTTTTTCTAATCATTATCTGATAATAAGAATGTTTCATTACTTATGGGATTGAATTACAATTAAAATAGGTTTTTTGATTAAACTAAAATCTATATGTGATTTATTCAGGTAATAGTTCTTGGAAATTTTATAAGAATTATGTTTGAGCATGAAATAGGTCCTATGTCAGGAATTCCAGATATAGCTCACCAATACATTGGGAAAAGTGACATATTTTAACAGTTATAGTATATTCCTAGGATATATGGTAATTACCCAGGTAGGGGATTCCATAGTAAGGGTAAATGTAAAAATAATTTCACAGTGTACTACCATGAAATAAATTCAATGGTTTATAATATAATTATGTTAATTAAAAAGGTACAAAAATTAACTAATTTTTTTTAGTAATTTTTATGAATTTATTTATAGTAGTGATTTTTTTCAGTGAAGTATATTCTTGAGCTTTTCAATTCACTAAGAAAAACATAAGATTATGATTTTTTATTTCATGATTTCATATGAAATATTTCGTGGAAGACATTATAAAATTTAATATTTCATTTAAATATAATTGGATATTCGATAACAGTAGTTTATTATTAAAATAGAAAACATTAGTATGAATTTTTTAGGTTTACCAAGTGTGTAATATGCCACTTTAATTTTATTTCCCTTAATGAGATTTTATTTTCTCATCCAATGTATTAAAATTATTTTTCAAAGTGCTAATGGATGTGTATAAATGTTAATAAAAATCTAATTTCTAGATATCAGAGTAAAATTGAACAATGAAATTATGTCTTTATAATGATGTTTGTTTGTGAAAAAATGGGCATAGTGTGGGCATATCAAATTTTTTATACAGTGTTTTTTCTATTTCTTTAATAACATACACAAAAAATTTGCTATAATTTTATGAAAGTGAAACCTATTTTTAAATCATGAAATTATATGATGTTTAAGGTGTGAGTCATTTTAATGTTATTCAAAACAAAATGATATCTATGGATAATTTTGAGATAACAGTAATTTAGTATGGAAAATTAATTTTTTTTAATACATATCCACAGTTTCCTTGGACTATCTTGGTAATGTCAATTATTTATATGGATATTCTCTCAATTTCAAACACATATCAATGGGGACTAATGTTTCTCTAGACTAATAATTTTGAAGAAATATTCAAGGAATGAAAAATATATTCTTATCACAACACGAGATGTAATTCCCTGACCCAATTTACCCAGAGTCGGAGTATTATTACATAACATTGGCATGATCACAAGGAAATCATATCTTGAAATACCGACCAGTTTAGTATTATTGGAAACAAGATTCATACAAAAGTTTAACATTACAACTTAAAAATAAATACAACATGAATTTATTGAATTAGAAACATCCAAGCCTCCTAGATTATTTCTCCAAGTCACTCATAACTAACTTCTTCATATCCTATGAAAATGAATCATAATAAAGGGGTGAGCTGAAACGCTCAGTAATGGTAAGAAATACAATGGAAGATAACATAAATACTAAACATGGTGAATAATTGAAACAACATGCCTTTACCAATAATAAACACAAATAATTTTATGGTAGGAATATGATGTGAGTAAATAATTCCATAATAAAACATAATCATGTGTATTTTACTAGTCGAATGACCAAATGAACCATCAATATTATTTTCATAATAAGAGAATGTATAATTATGAACATTCTGAAACTTTTTGTCAATGTCTCGACCAAGACTTCTAAAAATGATTAAGGCCTCAGCCAAAACAACATATCAAATTTGGAAAGGTCTCATCCAATTCCACGTCTAGTTGCCTCATGAGACCTACTGATGCATCGAGGAGGTATAGCGAGCTCCACCCATCACTTACTAAGTCCAACACATTCCTCATATGAAAAGGTTTAAACATAACATAAACATTTGTATTAAAACTAGCATATAAGATGTAAATATTTATCCATAAAAAATGACTGGAATAAAAATAGCAAATCCACAATTAATCATATCACAAAACCCTCAAATAAAATTTAGATGTTTTGTATCATAATAAATCAACATCAAATAAACTTTAAATCCATCAAAGGATGTCGACATATACCAAATCAAAACCATGTTTAGAGAAATATCTATTTCTATTTTGAAGTCTTTTAAGAGTCACATAATTATAAAGAAACCATTTATTTTGAAAATATTCTAATAACATTTTAAGGGAAGATTCGATGATGATATAACTGCGGAAAATTGCCGCATCTTCTATATAAGTTAAAAAACATTCTTATCTTACTTTTTGTCGAAAAGGTCATAAAGTACCTTATTTGGAAAACGACGAAATGATTCCTTTAAAAACACATAAGTTTAAATATGGTTATAAATTACTTTAACCATATATCTAGTAAAAAATATTTTGAAATACATTTTTATGGAACATGTATGTGGATGATAAAGTGGTCCAAATAAATACTAACGTAAAAAAAACCTCGGAGAATAAAGAGATTGTAGAATTAACCCTTACATTGTAAATTTCATTGGTTGAGGGTAGGTTAACCTCTTGTATAATAGTGGAATAATTGTTATTAAATTTTACAAGAATCATATACATTATTATGATATCATATATGATCTATTAGTATTTCTTTTTTTAAATAATATCTTAGTATTATCATCATTTTGGGTGTTAATTGAATCATTTTCCTTAAATTGATTTCTTACATAAGTAATGTCTGTTATAGATAGGATGTATATTTTTCATATTCATAATGATATTAAGTATTTAAACATTATTTTCTATCATCTACTGAAATTTATTCTTGAATGGATACGATGGGAACGAATCTCATCGCGTTCGTGGAGATGATAATCCGTACGTACGCACGAGCGACAGTATCATTCTTTTGATATTAAAATAATATATAATTGGATGGTATATCAAATATAAAAAATAATTATCTAGTTATATTTATCATTTACATAAATTGAACATCATTATTCTACCCATCCATATAATAATGTATTGAATAGTAATTACACCACGACGTGGAGATGGTAAGCTGTACGTACACACGTATGGTGACATGTCATTCAAAGGATGGATAGAATAATGAATTTTGTTATACCATATTTATAATAAAATAAAATTATATTGATAATACTGGAGTTATTATTTTATAATGGAAACAACAAAGAAAGAAAAAGTGGAAGAAGAAAGGAACCTGAAAGAGGTGATGAAATATTTACCTCTTCTTCGGGTTCTTTTTTTTGATTTTATAAAAATGGCTCCTTAGGATGGATTTTTGACTAAAGGAAGAACTATAAGATGAAAGGAGGACAATTTATAGGGTGTTTGGGCAGGGTTTGGCTGATCCAAATGGCTTTGAATGTGTGAATTTTAGAGAAGGGGAGTGCCATTTTATAAGAGGGGTGAGGGGCATATTAGGAAAAGCAAGAAATATTATTTTATAATAAAATAATGTTCGATATATAACAGCTCCAAAATGGATTATATATAATATAAGGTGGGAAAGGGTCTAAAACTGCTCAAAAAATTGGTTTTATATAGGTTTGTGTCAGTATAATAACTTTATCTTTTTTATTTAACTTGTAGTTAAATAGTTTGACATTTACCTAGTCTCTTTGTATTGTTATATTATATGGTTAATAAACATACTATATTATTACAAGAGAACCCAAAGTGGTTCATTAATTATACAAATATCATTATATATGTCTTTTGGTCGATCCTTAGATTTTTATCAACAGAATATCAATTAATAATAATATATTTGTATTAAAAACTCATTTTTGTCAATTTTAACACTATTTGGTATTTTGTTTTTTCAAAATTCATAAAAGCATTATTACTTCTACAAAAATTCATCTAAAAAATAAAAACATGTCATATTAAACTATAAAATTAGTATAATTCATAAAAAGTATCAAATTTCATTTATTTGGATATTTATAATATCAATTATTTTAATATTTCATTAATTGGGTAATTACTTTATCCTCATTTTGTCTTAAATAAATTAAATTATTTAATGTATAAAAAATATAATTAAAATACTATTATATAGGAACTCTTTCTATCTTTCTAATTGATATTTATAGTTGAAACTATGACTTATATAACCCAATGTAAAAATTTATTTACTAAAAGATATTTGTTTATGTAATTTTTGCCTTTACATTAAGTTAATTAAAATAATGTGTCATTATCATTCATAAGTGGCCCCATTAGGTCCCAAAATTGATCCAAGGATTCTCATGGTCAGTCAAGGCTCATCCAATAAGGTTAGGACAAGAGTTAAAATAATTTTTATTTAATATAATACTATTTTTACCTTGAATTACCCTATTCACCTTTAACAACAGTAAATCAAAGTGAAAAGTTACTATTCACCAAAAATTATTTTCATCTTATTGAACCACATTTTACCTACTGAAGTTAACTGTTTCACTTGGATTTTTCAAATTCAGCTCACAGAATGGGTAGAACTATTTTTTATGCAAATTTGAAAATTCTCCTAGGTGGGGGGTAAAAGACAGTAAAAGTTCAATAAATTATTTATATATCTAAAATTATTATAAAATGACTCCAATGAATTATATTGAACATATATAGGTATTATGTGTCTATTTTGACCTAAAATAAATTTAAATAAAATAAATAATTATTTAAATAAAATTTCGGTTTTAACCAATAACTCAGTGTTTTCACTATTCATCAAAAATTGATAGTTTTCAGAAAAATACGAAAATTTCAACCTGAGCTAATTTTGATATTATGAATTCAAAAATTATGTATATTTTTTCAAAATAAAAAAATAGAAGATTTATTTATTAATTTAAAATTAATTCCCATTGTCCGAACCAAAAAGAGTGTTTTTAAGAAACAATAAATAACAAAAGATTGATACTTTTATATGTTAAATCTCAATGTGAAATTATTTCCAATGAATAAAATTTGATTAAATGGTAAAAATATAATCTATTTATACTTCCAAACCATAAATTATTGGCAAGTAATGTTATCCGAAAACTCCAAATATTTATTGAAACTAAATTATTATGTCCTGATTCAAAAGAAGAAGTATATTTTGTCAAATTGAATCTATAAAAGTTTCAAATATTGGATTTAAATATGGTTTTACATTAAAATGATATAAAATTGCATTAAAATAAACTCTTTAATCTAAAAAAATGAATTTTTTTCATTATGTCTAAGAAACTCATAATATGGATTCTAATATTATAAGGATTATATAAAGTTAAAAATTTATTTAATACAATTCTTGACTTCTTTTAAATGGATAGTTTGGTAATTCATGGTGTACATGAACTCGGTGTTGTGTGTATTGCAACTTATTGAATTAATTTGAACAAATAACGTACTGTGAAATCTTGTGGTGTTACTAGAGTACTCCCACTACCCTGAACTAGGGTGTGTTTCATGGAATAAAAAAATTATTAAATAAAGGCATTAGGTTGTGTTCTAATGAAATTTTATAATCCGATAGCCTACGCATCGAGGTAGTTTAATATTAAAGAGTAATATAATCCAACACATCTTCACGGTTAGAAGAATTGATTTTCAAATTTAATATTTTTGGGTACTACTTATATAGAGAGAATTTGGAAACATTTAAGGATTATAAGATATTAAAAAATATATTCCATCAGAAGATATCTAATATACTCTCGTGAATATTGATATACATGATCATGGAATATGAATTCCTAGTCCATTACCATCACTCCAGGGAATATAATGTAGTAGATGATATATGTTTGAACGTATCATGCAGTATTTTAAATGTTAATAAATGGAAAGGCCTCGATCCTTTTATACACGCAAAGGATGGACATGAAATTCACAATTTACTAAACATTATCTTGCTTTGGAAAAATGATTGTTCAACCATTAATTATGTAAATGATATAGGATGATCAAAGGTATGATTTTAAAATATTATAATGTGGAATCTGTAATAAATGAGAAATCCTCAAAAGAGGAAATTGATGAATAATGACATAGAATATTTTGGTCATTACTACATATACTATTATAATTTGAGATAAATAATGAGATGATAAATGATACACATAGAATTACATATCCATCCACCCATGGTGAAT
The DNA here is from genome assembly GCA_963277665.1 of Viscum album. Taxonomy (NCBI): domain Eukaryota; kingdom Viridiplantae; phylum Streptophyta; class Magnoliopsida; order Santalales; family Viscaceae; genus Viscum; species Viscum album. The sequence continues at coordinate 266,215,938 of OY728142.1, read as the reverse complement.
AAAGATATATCATGATAATGGATAGGATTATTGGTTATAAAATATAAATTAGGATATCCTAGAATATACATAAAAATTCCTAGTATGAGGGAAGTGGATGAATAAAGGAGAAATCCCAAGGGTTTGAGGCAAGAATTACACATATCATCATGTAAATTTGATAAAATCAATAATAATTCTTTATAATCCTCATGAATATAAAAAAGAGTATAATTAATTATGTGTTTTAGTAGAAACAATTACAAAGAAAACTCATTTATATTCCATTTTCTAGGACTTATTACTCTACCAACTTGTATGGATATAAATTATAGAATTAGATAGGATTCATAGTACAAAAATATCAATTATATATGATTGAGAGCTATGAATTGAATTAAAATTGTAGAAAATTATCCATCAATATTAAAAAATGAGCTAAACATAATTATTCCTTATCACCCAAAAACTGATAAAAATCTAAGTGGACTATACTTACACATGAGGGCATGCGTATAAAATACCCAGTTTACTTAAGATATGATAATGTAAACATCTTTCTCATGTCGAGTTCTTATACAATAGTAGCTTCCACTCAAGCATTCAAATAACTCTATATAAATACTTTTATGGGAAGAGAAGTAAGTATAATGTGTGTTAGGATGATGTTGGTGATTGAATGATGATGGGACACGAAATGTTTGATATAATGCTATAAGAATTCAAGACTATTAAGTAATACATGAAGAAGACTCAATGTCGTTAAAACATCTATGTTGATAATGATCATAGAGAACATGAGATTGAAGATAGAGATAAAGTCTTCCTCTACATATATCCATAAAATAGAGTCTTGTTATTTATAAACTAGGGAATGTTGTATTCTAGATATATGAATACTTTTTATATTCTTTATTAAAAAAATATGTGGTCTATCAATTAGAACTACAACTAACCCTATCTAAATTTCATGACATGTCCCATGTAGCCCTCTTAAGAATGTAGATGATGAATCCTTCACATGTACAAAATCTAAATTTTTAATAGTTAGAGAATAATCATTCTTATGTGGAGAAATTGATGAAGAATGTGGAATATAAAGATAAATTTGAACACAATAAGAATAATCAAGCATTGAATGTATGATTGAGGAACCCTAATTACATGTAGTATATATGGGAACAAAATAAGAAAATGAGATATAATTATCCACATTCATTATAATAACTATGGGTGAAATTAAATTTTTAGGGAGATAGTTATTCTGTTTGGAATAATGTAAAGACATAGATTTGTTTAATATAATTTATATTCTAATAATTTAAATGTATTATATTTAGTAAATTATTATTGTATAAATTACACTCACCAACTAAAAAGTCAAATGTTTTTTATTTTATTAACATTATGTTTAAATTTATAGAATATATATTTCTATAATAAATGAATGTGTTAAAACAGATCAAAAATTAATAAAATTACATAACTATAATATAACAAATTTAATGTTATTGAACCCATATAATGATCAAACTTACAAAAGAAACAATAATACCCCCAACTCCAACAACTTTGTCCGAGTATTGTACTTTATTATATTTTAATAAATTACGAGGAATCACATAAAAAAATAATATTTTTTTTCTTTGTTAAGTAGATACAAACATGATTCACATATTACATTCTAAAGTACAAATTACAACATAATTTTTTTAGTATTTCATTATTCTTATAGAATATCTTTGAATATCATTCATATTACTCTTATTAGATTTCTAGGAAATTAATTAAACATGTATGAGATAAAATTATTTTCTAGGGTAATATACAATGGATTCTGTCATGAAACAATAATCATAATTAGTATGGAATGTTAATTATCTGATCACCAATGACATTTAAATAAAATTACAATCATGGAAAGATAAGAAATAATCAATATAAGAAGGTGAATAACTAATCACATTTGAAAATGAATCAATATTTTGAGAATGAGATACATTTTGAGATAATATAATCCAATTAATTTAATGTATTTTTTATAAAAAAACCACCTTTACTAGTTAATTGGTAACCATTAAAAACAATAATAACCAGAAGTCCAATCCCCATATTAATGATTTTAGCAGTGAACATTAACTCGATAACACAAAAGGTAAAAATTATCACATATTGTAAAAAGAAAAATAAATGTTGATATGATCAACTAACAAGAAAAGAAACCTTTTTTGTAGCCTGATTTGGATCAATACTAGAACCTCCATAAAATTCCAAATTCCTACTAGTAAAAAAAATCTAGGAAAAGAAAACCACCAACCATCACACAATTTGTAAGAAGATTAAAACATCCCCCAGAGCTATAATTTTTGAAAGAATAAACATAACCTCCATAATTTCATTCACCCCCTTGAATATAGATTCATTGGCGAAGATGAGTGAATTACCCAAAAAATCAAGGCTTCCCAGATGGGTTTTAATAGTATTTCCAATATAAGTATTTAATATCATTTTTAGGGTTAGAGTAGAAATACCTCTATAACATGAAAGAAATAAAGTTAGTTATATCTAAAAATTACTCAATGTCAAATAGAGGACCAAAATCAAGGAACAAGACATCAAGTTGGGATGTGTATCAGGCCATGTTGAGTAGGATGAGATTATGTAGATATCTCCCGTAATAATGATTGGTATACTCCTCTAATGATAATGAAACATAACCTGGTTTCCTTAATTGATTTGTTATTTTTTATAATTTCTAAACATACTAAATTCTACTATTATCATTGAATTGAGAATCCGGGTTCTAAAAGAGTCATCCTTCTTATGACCTTCTTATGAATCACCCACCTTCAAGGGGTTTGAGATTAAGGGAAACATTTAGGTCAATGATTCATAAAGTATTTGATCCATATCTCATATGGGGAGACTATGCTTCCCTACTGATCTAGTGACCATAGGTTTGGTATGGTAGGATCATATTTTTTTAATTCTTTTAATTCTTCTTGATAAGAGAAAAAAATTCCATGAATCCCTACTGTTTTTCCTTTCTTCCAACTTGATATGAAAAATCCATCCTCAAGTTCATCCTCTTCCCATTCTGGTGTAGAGTTATAAAATTCAGTCACATATCATCCATTAACGAGTTCAACTTCTGAAGAAAAATTATTATCCAGGCCTGTATCTGTATCATCAACCCATGCTTGCTTATTTTTCATTCTGGATCCTACTGATTTCTATCCTTCATTACCTTTAGGGGTGAAAATATCCTCTCAAAGTGTACAAAATATATTTACCATTTTCCCCTTAGGAGTCCATAATCTCTTGAATACATAATAAGGCATACATTTTCTATGTAATTAATTGAATGATTTTTTGGGGTACTCGACACCACCATTTTGATTTCTTTTAGCTCAAACTAACCTCTATCTATCAACACACTATAAAAAATAGCATGATTCACTTGATCATTTTTGTTCTTGGGTTGATCATTATTCCTCAAAAAATTAATATAATTCTGAAAAATGCGACCACCTAAGGATCCCCGTACTCTGATTAGGATTCATTCCTAGATGGAATGATGGGGTAACCATGTTTGGCCACACCCTCTACATGAGAGTGGATCTAGACCACTAAGGAATGGCCCATGACTTCATTTAGGACAACCATGATCCCTGGGATACTGATATCATACTGAATATCGGGACCTTCTTAGGAACCAAACTAGATCATAGGCAGCAAATCAACTAGATGATAGGTATTAGGTTGGGAAGAACACAATATAGAAATTTACACATCCTAATAAATATTCTAAATCCCACCCAATTCATCCAAATGAGAAGCATCCAGGTTCTTCTTAAAGGCCATAATGTTTCATTCATCAATAGAATGACTGAGAATAAAAAACTTATAAAAAATAAGTAATGATTTATAAATCACCAAATAATTGAAAGGAGAATCTCATGTTACAAAAATCTTCATAATATCTTATAAATGTTTTTTATATTATCTTCCAATCATAGGAAGGGATAATAAGAATGCATCAATTATGTTGAAAATGTATCCAATCACTGGAATATAGAAAAATCCTTTCCAAAAAGTCTCAGGATTGTATGCTTGAAAAATGGAATGGGTATACCTGGAAGGTGAACCCAATCCTCAGATGAAGGAGGATCCTATACCATATGATATTATATCAAACAGAAAAAATTAATAATTCAAAAAATCCAAATTACCATCAGTATCATAGCCATGCCTTCAAAGAATTGTACTCATTTTTGAAAAGTAGAAAGAAAATCTATGAATCGAGAATACCAATTGAGATTTAGGTTTTCAAACCCCAATACTAACTTACATGGAGTGAAAATCCCTGAAAATATAAGCATATGTAACTGGGATAAGAATTTAATGCCATGAAAAGTTGATCTAATTAGAATAAGAATTAAAAGGAGGAAATATCCACCATAGGAAGACCCTCTAAGAGACCAGGAAAATGTGGGACTAGATCGATGGATATAATATTCAAGCACCAATACATAGTAGGACGATGAATCAAGGGGGGAATATGTTCCTCTCCCCCATCGGTGGGGTAGGATCCATCATAGATGACATCGACCTGTTAGTTCCTCATCAGGAAATGAAATCTAAGGGGTTTCATCATCAATATATCACAATATAAATCATACAGAGATAATATCATTGATTATAACAGCTAAATTTCTAATGAAATATACCCTTAATTATTAGATTACATAATCTCTAGACTCATGATACCTCTAACATTAATATATTTCACAAGAATATTTAAAATTATACATAAAAAACAATTTATTGATAGATTATTGATTTTTCTCATGAGATTTATAATTGAATTGAGGGTCTATCTAATACAAATACCCTCATATCACTATAGGTCAAATAATTCCACATAAATAAAACGATTGATTTAAATCATGAATCAATATTCCAAAACATTAAATATGTGTACTAATGAAATAATAAGGAATATAAATATTTCCCTCATCAATCAAATATATTCTTAAGTAAAAAAACCACATGTAGAAATGAGATATATATTAATAAATAAGAATATCTATAATAAATATAAATTATGTTGAAGGAATATTTGATGTATCATTATCATAGGAATGTTAATATTTAAATGGAATGTTAATGAATGAAATAACGAATCAAGAATGTTAATTTCAAAAAATTTCCTAGAAGAATGATCAATAACTATTTATTTAAAGAATAAGTAGGGTAATAATACATCATATACAAATTGGAGTAAAAATAGTTGGGTTTTTATTCAAGAATATATATAACATAAATATATCATTTAAAACATTCTTGAGTAAAATACACTTTTCAATTTTTAAAATATACTATTAAGAACTAAAATATCAAAAAATATTTTCAAATTAATATCATTCAAATAAACATTGAAACTTCTGAAGGATTATATAAATCATTTATTGGTCAGAAAGGTAGTAAATTCCATACAATCCTAGTGTATTAAAAACAAAGACTCATTTTACACTTTGGATATAATCCAAGAATGAATTGTTTTGAGAAATACATGAATTTTCCTTTCAATACATTTTCCAAAAATATAAATGGGTAAATATTTATAGATTAAATAAATAGGAAAATGATGTTTACTTTAAATTATGCCTGAAAACATAGTTTTAGAAGGAAATGGATTTTTAACCAAATATAGAAATGAAGTTGAATTTTGTTAGAACATTTTATATATCATTTTAAGTACCACAGTTTAGAAAAATGGAAATATTACATAAAAATCATGAATAACTATAAGGGATGAAAATTATGGTGTTTTTTCAACAATGGTCAAATAATTTTCTTCAATGGATATTCATGTATAAATATTCATAATTAAAATGAGATTGTGAAATAAACCATTGCAATGATCATAATGATGAAGTCATAATTAAGAAATGAATCAATTAATTGTATCAAATGTATATCCATATAAAAAATTAGAAATAAAATAATAGATATTTAAAATTTACTATTCACATAGTGTTTGAATAAAAAAGACAACGAAGGATTAATATAACCTAATGAATTGAAATTGAATTATGAAATTTATTACCACTTGGTAACTTTTAATGTCAAAATCCCTTGAATAATTATTACAAATTGAAAAGAAAAATACCCTAAATTATTAATGAATAAATATATTATATGTAAAATGGGAATTATATACACCATATAAATAAAAATAGTTTTATTACATTATAATATTTCCAAATGGAGGAAAATTGAGATGAAGTTCCTTACATAACACTTAATTTTTTTGAACATACATTAACCTCTTGTATAGTGGTTTTACACATTTAGAAAAATTATACCCAAAATATATTAATATTAATAATATGATATATAATTATTTTATATTACCTTATCACCCATTCATTAATAATCATTCAGTAATTTCACTATTTCGAGGGTTAATTATGTTGTTTTCTCATTCGTTCTTTGTCTTGAATGCTAAGAATCTTGTTCATATTATTGAGTAAAATCACACCTAAAATAATAAACATGAAATTAGTATCAAATTTTTATGTCAATTATACTTACAATATAAACATGATATAAGGTTATGAAAAAAGATCTAGGTTACAATCATAGAGACGGTAGGCTGTTCATACACATAAATAACATTTACATTTTTAAATAATCATTATAGGAAGATGGAAAGTAATATTTTAGCATTCAATAAGTATCATAAGATCATATTATTTATTTAAATTCACTTATATATTGATATTTTCCATGTGTTATAGTGATGAAAATATAGTCACATCTCTTCATGAAGGAGGTAGTCAACACATACATGAATAATGTTATCATTTTTCAGTGATTAGAACGGTATGAAAATAAATTATATATTATATTTTCATAATGATAAATTTTCCATTAATATAATAATTATTTCCTTTATATAACATATATTCATGAAAATTATACTTATTAAATTTCATGTACATCTGTTGTAATAATCTAATCACATCTCTTCGCGATACAATTGTCCGACCTATACACGAGTGATATTATCATATCCCCTATGAAATGGAATGTAAAAAGATATATATATATATATATATATGAAATAATAAATAAGTAAGTAAATTTTTTTCATATAAATAATACATGTAGTTTATATCCATCATTATAACCAACTGTGAGATTTTGTAATGGATAGATGAATAACATCGGTTCGTGATGTGGTAGTCTGTCCTACAAAATAATCATGATTTCGTAACCCATTTGATGGAAGTGGATATGGTTTTAGAGCATTAACATAAAATAAATAATACAAATACAAGTAAAATACTTATTTTATTACATATTCATCGTTTAATAAGAATTTAAGGTGTGGAAGAAGAAATAAAAAACCCATGTTGAATATCATTACACATTCTTCGGGTAACCTCCTTAATATTGCCCCAAATTCAATCATGGGATAGACTTCTGACAAAAATAAGACTATAGGATGATATGAGGGAATTTTCAATGTTATTTGGTATGTGATTATCTAAACCAAAAGGTTTTTATGTTGTAAATAGGTGAGGATAGAGGGTGTCCTTTTTAATTGAGGTAAGTGGAACACATATAATGTTTTAAAAGAAACATGTTTTGATATTTTTGATCTAAAAAATTGTATCAAATTTAGTATTATAGAGACATATAAATTAAAGGGTTTAAAATTTACTTTAAAATATATTTTATATAATTTTTATTTTTATATTTTAGCCATTACCTTTTTTATTTTTACCCCTTTGAAATCTATTTTTACCATAGCCACAAGAAATTTTTTTTAATGTTTCTACTATAAATTTTTGAAATTTTTTTTGTTAAAAGTATAATATAATATGAAATATGATGATTAAAAATATTTATTATACATTTTAAAATTATATTAACATAATTTTTGTTGATTAATTTAAAATTAATACCATTGACGTGATGAGAAAGCGAGTTCTTAAAGTGAATAATATTTAATATTTTAAATGATTTTATAGAAATTTCGATAGAAATATTATTAAAAAAATTAATTAATTTATATAGATTTTAAATAATTTTAAATTTTAAAAAAAATAAAAATGAAATTTCACTTTATAAATAATTTAAATATAAAGGAAATTTTCAATTAAAATTCAGTATTTTCAAAATTCATCAAAAAATGAATCTTCTAAGAAAAAACCCAGACCGTAATGCTTAGATAAATTTTGATATATGGATTTCAAAAATGAATGTAATTTTATCAAATAAAATTTTCAATGCATATAAATATTAATTTTAAATCTTCTTGCAATGGAGGACCAAACTGTCTTTTAGAAAAAAATAATGTCTTCCAGAAAAAAAAGTCGTTAATTTTTTTACTATTCTCATTTTTATATTAAATATATATCTTATTTTTTTATAATTTCTCTATAAATAATCAAAAATACCATTTTAATATAATTTTTATAGTGTTATTTTATATTACAATTCATCTACACTCAAGGTTGTATATTCATTAATATATCGACGAGTTTAGATTAACAATTATATATTTTTTATGTTGTCTAAGATTACTATTGTGTGACTCATACTCTACTGAATACAATGTTTTTATATTATATTTTTGGGTTTTATATTAACCCCACTATGAATAAATTTCATCCTTAACAATTGATCTTGTGCTCAGAAACTAAGGGTTTGATATTTGATAATTCATTTGTTGAAAACCCATATCCTAAAAAGGTTTGTAAAATATCATCATAATAAATGTTAAAAAGGAATAAAAAGGTCATATGGAACAAAAAAATAACAATTTTTATATTTAGGAGAACATTGGTGTAAGGTGAATATGTAGACATGATATAACAAATTAATAATCATAGGAAATGATTTTTTCATTAATTATAAGAAAGTCAATAAAATATTGAATGTTATGGAACCGAAAACAAAAATATGTGGTGATTTAAAAGCATATATTATTTATTATATATGATGATTGTATGGTATGATTATTATTTCAGTATCATTTTCCGGATGTCAAAAAAAAATTTACATTCCAATAATATTATGAAATATACATGATATGTTTCTATTTCATAAACAAAATTTAATCATTTGGTTGTTTTGCTTGATCTATTTTCAATTAATGACATACACAATGAAATTAATATCAAAATGTGACATTTTTATGAATAAAACACTAAAAATAAAATTTAATGAATACTAATATCCATAATATAATGATAACTCTTTCAATTGATATATAGCTATTATTATAAAAATATGGATTGTAAAGGTAATCCCATATGCACAAATATCGTTATGGTGAATTAATAACCTAATATCGAAAACCATATCCAAATTTAAACATATAAAATTTAATAAATAGTTAAACTTGTGATCCTTTTAAAAAATTATTATCAAATTGGGTAGAGGGCAGGTCACTAAATTTCAAAAAATCAACTCATTATCAATCCCCAAAAAGATGAAGTTGTTTTTAATCATCACTTAAAAAACATGTGAATACCATCATTATGTATTATCTTGATTAATGTTAATAACCTAAATTAACATGAAGAGTTATTTAAAACAAAAATGATTCTTTATTCCTTACATAAAACACAGATTTTATGATATATTATTTAAATCGCAAAATGTTGTAAGCTCCATCAATGAGAGCATAAACAACATTTTCATGAAATCATTAATCTATTACAAACTAGTAAGTAATATCTAATATAAATTATGAATTTTAATCAACTATTTATCCCATCATCATTATCTCAAAATATGGAACCTAGAAGGGGTTATCTTTCCCATAAACATGTGCTTCCCAAGAAGTTATTATTTCACTGAATAAATTTTTTTGTCATCAGAAACATTCAACGTACGCTTTAAAATCCTTAAGGAAAAAGTAATATAGTATAAAAATTATATATATTTTAATTCATATAACTAGATAATCATTTATAGAATACTCAAATGACATAATTCTTGAATCCAGACAAAAGAAAATTAGTCATTACACTTCACATGTTGTAATCATATAATCATGACTGGGATCTAGTAACTAATTATGAGGTATATTCTTTGGATTCATGGGTAATTCGTTTATAGTTTCCCATATCCTTACAGATCAACAATTGAAAAATGGAAGAAAAAATTCACACACTTTTAATATGTATCATTTTAGCCTTTCTCTCTAGACTTATATTAAACTCCCATTCTCATTAATAAATTACTAGAGTGTTTCTATCCACAATTACCACATGTGGTAATACCTTTATTTCCATTCTCCACATTTTAATTGTTCTTCTATGTCATATTTTTGTTATCTAGATTCCCTTTGGATCCACAATTCAAAGAGAAATTTTTATATGACTTGTTATTAGGTGACACTATATACAAATATGAGGTGAATATTTGGGAGATTATTTCACTTTAAAATATTGGCTCAATCTCATCTAAGATACAATCAATCATATTATTCATATTATATACATTGAGGTGGTCACTATTCATTCTAATAGAAACAATTTATAAATTATTTAATACCCTAGAATAGATCATATCATTACCAAAGCTAATCTAAAATCCCAAAACATTGGAAATACATAACATAAATTATAGAATATATGTAAATATAATCAAATAATAACAAAAATTGTTTTATTTTGGGATATAACTATTTTCAAATCATTAATAATTGGTTGTAATTAAAATATGAATTATCGTAAGCATATCCCCTTGGAGCTTCAAACTAGATGTGTATTAAGGCCTGTTGCCATTCACAAAGTGACAATTGAGTCAAACCCAATGCACAATTGTAAGATTTATTACTCCAAGGTGAATCTATTTCAAAACCAAATCAACTAGTTGTATCCCCAAATGGATTTATTTTCTATGAAAAACCACATTATCTGTTACTTAAGAAATTATGAGGTTCTCACATACATATCCAAAAAGGTTATCTTGGGGTTATGTTCTCCAATATATGTTTTCTATAATCTAGTTCCCAAGGTTTCTACAAAACATTATATGATACCAATTGTAATGATCCGGACTCCAACAACCCAGAGCAAGTTTCTTAAATTATTAATATATCATAAGAGACAAGGAATCAAATAAAAAGAGTCCAAATATTTTATCAGTCTTAGTAAACTTGATATATACACGATTTCAATATTACATTTTAAAACACAAATTGTGAAATATTTTTTTAGAATATCATTATTACTTCTAGAACATCCTTTCATATCATTAATAATTCAGCTATTATAATCATGGAAATGGAATCAAAATAATAGTGATTTCAAATTCTGTTTAAGGGTTAATTAAGGTAGAGAATAACATAAAAAATAATCATAATCGAGATGTATAGGCAAATAACTAAACCTAAATTCCATTAATATTAATTGATATTCCTGAAAATATAGTACATAAACAATATGGAATGGTCAATAACTAATCACCCATTAAATTAAATCAATAATATTAGAATGAAATGAATCTATATATAATATCATCGTGGAAATATCATTGATAATAATTAGTGAGTTCTTAATGAAGGAAATTCTTAATTATTGGACACCATGATCTCATGTATAATAATATATCTACCATAAAGACCTTATACAAGAAGGTTTAAACAATACGTAGAACACTACTGGAAAAACGGCCTATACCCACGGTTCAAAACCGTGGGTATAGCCCCCAAAACCGTGGGTATAGCCTATACCCACGGTTTTGGGAACCGTGGGCTGGAACGCCGTCAGTATAGGACCCCAGCCTATACCCACGGTTTTGGAAAACCGTGGGTATAGGTGTCCTGCCACCGTGTCACCGAAACATAGAGAATTTCCACGGTTTCAACGGCTTTTACCCACGGTTTAAAAACCGTGGGTATAGGTCCTAAAATAATGCAGGCGCCGAGTTTCGATCCCGCAACCTCTTCGCTGAAAACACCGCGTCTAAACACTACCCTAACTTCACATATATGTATATATATATATATTTAGTTAAATATAGTTATAAAAACCGTGGGTATAGAGGGAAGAACCGTGGGTATAGGGTTCCCGCCAATAAAAAAATTCCTTCCCGCGGAAAAATTTTTTTTTCCGCGGACACAAAATTGACCTATACCCACGATTTTTCAAAACCATGGGTATAGGTATTTTATCCCAGACCTATCCCCACGGTTTTCACCAAAACCGTGGGGATAGACCCCCCTATACCCACGGTTTTGGAAAACCGTGGGTATAGGTGAATTTTCATGACCTATACCCACGGTTTGCCAAAACCGTGGGGATAGAGCCCCCTATACCCACAGTTTTCCAAAACCGTGGGTATAGGGGGGGTCTATCCCCACGGTTTTGGTGAAAACCGTGGGGATAGGTACATTTTCCAGTAGTGGAAACCCATTAATGTTATCTTACTAATTTTTCCCATGAGACATACTAAATCATTGATTGGGTATATAATATTGGGATGAACCCGTCCTAACAGGTCAAAATCATTTGTCACATATCAAATGATCATTTTATTCCATTAATCAATATACCTCACCATTAATCATCCATATTGAGACAATAATATAGACCATAATTATTATCCAATTTAATCAAATAACATTAAAAATAAAAAACCAATATGTAGGAATGAAATATAATTTAATAACTTAGTATATCAATGATGAGTAATATTGATATTTATGATAAATTTAATTATTAATGTTCCTATGAAGGTGAATATTTCAAGGGAATGTTAATTACTGGAAAAATGAATCCATAATGTGAATATCAATACTTTCCACTGAAAAATGACCATAAACCATCTATAAGAATAATAAATATGGAACCAATAAAACATATACTATTTTTATAAAAAATAAAGGGTTTCTGTCATTTATGAATAGAAATTCCCTAAAATATCATTAAAAAAATTCATGAAGAAAATATCATTAATTTTTTTGAAAATCACCTTTTAAAAACGAAATGTTAGAAAATATATAAATTTATTTTATTTGAAATTTCTTTTCAATATTATAAATTAAGAATTAAATATTATGTGTTCACAATGTTATGAAACTTTGTACATGTGGAGTATGTTAAAAATAGTTCCTTTCAAATATTCAATAAAATAAAAATGAGAATGGGTTTTAAAAATATATGAATATTTCATTCATAAAATATTTTATAAATAAAAAAATAGTTAAAAATTAATTTAATAAATAACATGTATATGGATTAAAACATATTTATTACAACTTATTAAAACATGGTTTTTGATGAAACCATATTTTTAACTGAAGAGAGAAATAATCTCATATTTTCTTAAAAACATTTTTATGTGATTATAATTACCAAACAGTGTAAAAATTAAACTATTACCCCAAATTTTTCATTAATAAACATATTATAATTTTTCTGGGGTTTATAAGACAACGATCTAATAATTTTCTTCTGTAGGAATTCGTGTATAAACAATCCAGATTAAAATTATATTTTGAAATAAACACTTAAAATGACCATAATAATGAAGTAAGAATTAACTAATGAATCGATTATATGTTACAAATGAAAATAAACATAGAAAGAGGAAATAAAAAATAGATAGTAAAATGTAAATAAACCGATAATCATGGAATATAAAATACAATGGATGAGTATTAAAACCCAATGAAATGAAATTGTGTTATGGAATTAAGTATCACTTATTAAATTTTAATGCTGAATACTGTTAAAAGATATATTTAAAATTTAAACATAAAATATAATTAATTTATAATGAATAATGATATTTAATGTAAAATATTAATTATATACAATATATATATGAAATTATGTGTATAACATCATAATATGATTCAATAAAGAGAAATTGAGATGAAGTCCATTACCTCAGTTTTCCTTTTGGTTGAACCCAATTTAACCTTTTTTATAATGGTTTTATTCATTTTATTATCTTCTAATATAACCATATTAATATTTATAGTAACATATATTATCATTTTATAACATCTTTCCACCGTGTGATTAATAATATCACAATAATTTCATTGTTTCAAGTGTTAATTTTCTTATTTTCTCATTCATGTATTGTCATGAATGTTCGAATTCTTATATATGTTATATAGTTTAATACTCTCAAGAATAATAATAATTAAATATGTATCATATTAATACTACAATTATACTTTTAAAACCAGTCATTAGATATGGTTTTGAAAATTGAACAATGTTTCAATCATAGAGATGGTAGGAAAAAGATACACATGAGTAACGTTTCAATTTTACAATGAACATTATGAAACGAAGGTATGTAATCATTTTTATTTATATAATAACCAAAATATAATATTATTTTAAATATAATTATATATAAATATCATCAATGTGGTATGGTGGAGATTAGTGGGTCACATCGCTTCGTGAATGTGGTTGTCCACACATACACAAACGAAGTTATCATTTTCCAATGAGTAGAAATATAAGAGAGAAAATGATATATTATAATTTAATAATGAGAAATATTTCATGAATAACATAATTATTTACATTATTTTACAAATATTTATCATCGCTTTTATTATTTTCATTCATGAAAAATTTTATTGAACAATGAATCAGATTGCTTCACGAGGTAGTACTCCTCTGTATACACGATCGACATTGTCATTTCTCCCAATGAATTGTATGTAAAAATTAATATAGTATATTATGAATGAAAATGTAAAATTATTTTATAAATATAAAATAAATACAATGGATCCATAATTATTCCCAATAGTGGAAAGTGATAATATGAAAAAATGACATCAGTTCACGTGGATGTAGTTTGCTGTACACACGATTGATGATTTTGTAACCCAATTGATAGACGTTTATATGGATGTATGTAATAAAATTATCATAAAAAAATATAATTACATGTAATATAATGAGTGTATTACAATATTATGGTTTAATAAGAAGTGAATAATTTGGAGGAAGAAATAAAATAAGAGTGCTCAATGAAGAATGTTACATCTTCTTCAAGAGACCTCTTCAGGTTTGAATAAAGAGATTTATTATAGTGAATTTATGAAAAAAATTATTATATAAAGAGTAGAGGAATGATTCTGTGTGATTAGTGCACATTTTCCTAATAAAAAAGGGTATGATGGTGTGAATAGGTGAGATGAAGGTGTGGAATTTTATTAGAGAGCTTAGTGGAACACTTTCCATTTTTAAAAAGAGATATGTGTACCCACGTATTTCACATAAAAAGGGTAAAAATGCATTATAATTGATTCTTAGACATTATAGTGTCTAAATATGGATATCCAATAAATTTTAGACAAATTTTTATGTCATTTATGAACTTATATATTTATTTTAACCCCCTTGATAAATACATTTTTACCTTAACCATAGTAAATAATATTTTGCTGATCTCAATATTAAATTTTGTCAAAAATTATGTTGAAATTATAAGATAATATAAATAACATAGATTTTAATTAAGGAATATCTTTTTCAAAATTAAATTCAAGGAAGTGGGGAATTTTAATTGAAAAATATTCCAGCATATGCAATGAGACATAAAGATTTCAAAGAGAAAATGATTAAAATAATACATTATTTTTATATAAAGGCAATAAATGTAAATGATTAATATGAAATTAATTGGATTAATTGACATAAAATTGAAGAAATTTTAATTTGAATCCAATTAAAATTTTAAATAAGATTTATAAATAATTAAAATTATAATGATAATTTTAATTATAATTCAATATTTTTCACTATTCATAAAAATGACACTTTTCATAAAAATCCGAATAATTCAACCAATGATAATTCTTACATTATGGTTCAAAAAATTAGAAGCATTTTTTCAAATTAATGTTTTAAAATTGTTAAAAATTAATTTTTAATTAAGTTTTCATTGTGTTACTAAACTGTATTTTTTAAAACATTAAACTTTTAAGAAAAATTTATTTTTATTTTATAATATTATTATTTTAGTTATAATAAATATATTTTTATTATATTTAATTTTTTTGTGATATTAATAACATCCAATTTAGAAACTAGGTTACAATGATATAATATATAATAGATTATTTTGACACTAGGTTGCATATTTTTCAATCTATCGAAGAGGTTAAATTTAAATAAATATATATCATGGGTTTTTTTATGATTAGTGTCGCTTGTGTCATATGAAATAAAATACGATGTTTTTATTTTAGAATTTGTTGGTGTCACAACAACACTGTATAAATAATATAGAATATTATTGATACAATAATTATTTTGATAATGAAATTATATATAAACATGAGAGAGAATAGAAGTGAATGGAGAATTAATAAAATATGAGGTCTTTATAAATGGAAGGGAACCCATATAACAATTATAAATCTCACCGTTGGAAATTGAATTTGATCATTAGTAATAGTATCTTGACTATTAGAATCAGAACCTCTCCTATTAAATTGTAAAAATTATATTTAGTTATATTATAAAAAATATATAAAATTTATATTAAGAAAAAAAATTAATGTTTTAAAAATGATAAAATAAGTGTTGATGTTTTGTAAAAACACATAACTTTTATTTGAATTTGAAAATAAGTATAAAAATTTAAATCAAATAATATAATCAATAAATAGTTTTATAAAATAATATTACGTTTCATTATATTAATAACATTATTATACGAGACTATAGGTAATTTTTTAAATAGTTAGAAAAAATGGTCATAACATTAAAATTGTTACTTTAGAAGTAATTAAGGATTTCTTTTAAAATAGTATTTTTTATATATCAGAAGTAATTTTAAAAGAAACATATTTTTTTTGAATCCAAATATCTAAAATTCGATAGGTTCAATTTTTAGTGTTTTTATAGAATAGTTTTATTTTTTAGATGAGTGAAAAATGAAAAAATACGGCAATTAATATTATAATTAAAATCCATAAATTATTTAGGTAAAGACAAAATAAAGAACTGTTATATCAAAATTACACACACTAATTACTATAATTTTTCGAAATACATACAAGCTTTGATAGTCTTGAGAGAAAAATAATAATGTAATGAATATTATATTAAAAAATCCCTATCACTCCCTTATAAATATCACCTCATATCCTCACACATTCTAAGTGTTTGATATTTTTGAAAAACTACTAATTTATCTGCCCAACCATAATAACCATTTCCAAGGATTTATAGTCTTACCAAAAGTCCATTCATAGAATCATTAAGGGGTGTTCTAAGAGGATACATCCAAATGATATGGTAATAATCTCAACATAAAATTTTAATCTTAATTAATCTTTATCATCCAATAGAATTCCATCCAACACAAAATAACATCTCTAGTACCATAAAAATAATGTCATGATATTTTTTTAATGGAATAACAAATATCTAAAATCTTCTCATTTAATTATAAAATGAATATGTTGTTCATAATATGCTCGGCTCACCACCTCTATAAAAATATTCTCTATTTTCCCCCCTTTCATGGGTTGTATGAATTCAATTACTATAGTTTAAATTTTAAAAATAAGTATATTTTATTTTATTTTGCTTTGTTGAAAGGATATCACCATAATGTTAAATTTTACCCAACATGTTCACTTTGGTCATGAAACACACCTAAATGAACTAAACATATATAAATAACACATATTCCCTTTAAATCATGAATATTTATTAATAATACTACATAATAGGAAATTTTTAAACAATTAGAATCGCATTATTTCCACATCAATACACTTAGTAATCTATTTAGAGATTTCCAAAAAAAATATCATGATTTTATACAAATTAATATGACCGTAGAACAACGAAATAAATGAACATGGGATTAATAAGCCATAAATGATATCCATTTTAAATGACTTAAAATAAGATAAAATAATATTAATAAATAATATATATTTTAAGAATATTATTAGAATTGAATTTGATGTACCTAATTTGGCTTTTCATGACGTTATATGGAGGATTAGAGTGAATTCAGATTTATGGTAAGGGAAATTCATAACTACCCTACGTTATTTTTGGTCATGAATTTTCCTATAAAACACTTATAAAAACACTATAACTCAAATGAATTGATTTTATATTATATATATTTATATATATGTTCCCCTTATTTATGTACCTGGTTATTGTTACCATTAATTCAAGGGGATATACTATTTTCAATATTTTCTTACACAATTTTATTTGTTAAGAAAACATGATTAATGGGAAATTATATATTCCTTACCTCATTTCACGTACTACTACATAAAAGTTTTAAGCCTTCCAATGTTTAACAAATTTCTATATTTATTCTAGATATTTTTTTATGTTCACTAATTGTTCTGTGTAAATTATAGTGCCCTTACCATATTCAATGATTCTTTAATCAAATCCCTAAAACTCATATTATGAAGTATATTTACAAAGTTCCTTCGAAACTATTCTACACATATTTACATTTCCAAGACATAAATTTTCATAAAATATTATTTTATTAACCTTTTAACATACATGAATAATTTAATCAATTTATTCAAATAAACCATTAATTTATTATATTTGGTTACGCTAAAAGGAAATATTATGTAACAAATTTCATTACATGGGTATTTCATATAATTATTTCTTATGTTTGATTTCCTCTTGTATAAAACATACATATTTAGTAATTATTAACGATGCACCATATAGTGCACTAATGAATTGGGAAATGATTATATTCCATGAGATGTTATATTTGGATTAAGGAGTAAACACAATCCATTCTAAGACTCTACTCGCCATGTTATGATGTATTGATAATGATATTTGAATTATTTATAAGAATTCATATATTATAATATTTCCACATTCATCTTATATCGTGATATTATTATTCCTTTATCTTTTTGTCATTATTATATATGATTTCAGGAGACATTCATTTTATGAAATCATGTAATTATATTGGAATCGTATTTTGTAACATCCAAAATTCAGTGCCACATACCGATGCCCTAAGCTGGTTAGTTACAAGAACATAGTCTTGCCTCCCTATATGCCAAAGCAAGTTGACTAGCCGTGAGGGTCTGATATCAATCATGGAAAAACAATACCTTATTTTTCAAAGTAGCACAACAAAGGAAGTAAATAATAATAACCAAATGAGTTAACCAATAACCAATCAAATCATGTTTCACATAATGAACAAAATTGGAAATAATATATCATAAACTAACAGGTAAACATGTCATGAAAAATACGTGTCATTTGTTAATATGCAAACCCCATAATAAATAAAGGCATTTAATACTCATAATAGGGACTCAAATAATGTATTGTTCACTCATCCATGCTCTATCCCAACTCATCCATATAACATTGGAATCTTTCCCTTGTACTTTCCTGCAAACATGATATCTATTTGAATATCAATTTGGAAACCTAAGTAGGGTGTGAGTACAACTATGTAGGCCACCACCAATGACATCAAAAACATCATCCAGTCAATAACAATGTATTCATTGTACAAAGAATAAAATACAAGAAACAAATTATAACGTTTAAAAATATTCATTTATTATTTATTTAACCACATAAACCCATGGGATCCTGAGGGCACCCAAACCCCAATACAAAAATTAACCTGTGCCAAATATTGAACAACAACACATATTCAATTAATGAAATAATTATTACACGTGGGTTTTCATTACACAATATAAATCAATTCATTGCCTGACCACATGGAACCATAGTACAATTCCTACCTTTTGTGCATATAATTATATGTCTAACCCTGTAGGAATTCATATCATCAGTCTATTTCCTACAACCTAATTTTCAATCAATCACACAAGTATGATTTTTAAGAAGTAGTCTATTTCCCACACTCATTATCACATGCATGAATTTGGTTCTATAATTCCATTTATAACACCACATGGGTATTTGAATCATTAGTCCATATCTCACTGCCCATATATCTATCAATCACACATATATCACATATACCACATCAATCAATGTTAATAAACATAAATCGTATTATAACATTTCACTTCATGTTATTTAATTTCAGCTCTCTAAACAAGTCATGGTCATTACGTTAATCCCATGGAATAATATGATCCATTTATCATTAAACCATTTTTAAACAATTAGATCACATATCCTATTGACCAATTAAGGTCAAGTCAACTATCTGATAATTCTCATTGTCAATTAATTCATAAACTCGTTAATTGATCCATTATACAATCCAAATTCCCCCTCAATTCCACAATAATGACATTCCACTAATTAAATAACCAATTAATTAATATAATTTCACCAATTACTTAATCATAATTAAATAAAATCATGTTTCCCTTATTCAAATAATTTTTTAAGATTATGGAGAATAAATTAATCAATTCTTGGATTTCATAAATTACTAAATCTATTAATTTATTAAAATCAAGATTTAATTTTCAAACATTCCAATTGAAATTTCAGAACACATACTCACAAATTTAATTCAAGACTATGGGTTTTCAATTTTGACAACCTACCTCAATAACATTGAAAACAGTCACCAATGGAAATCATAAGTTGAAATTCAATAACCAACATCATGATAAAGAATGATATCACGATAAAAAAAACTAGATCCATGGTCAAACAAATCATGATCCAAAAAACCTAGATATAGATCAATTATAACTAGAGGAAAGAATCCATTTAAATCACGATAGAAATTCATGTGATAGGGAGGAAACCAATTGGGACGAGAATATATTTTTTGGATAGGTAAATATCATGAATTAGTGCTTTGGTTATTATGAATGGAGGTTGTAATACCTTGGAATCCATATTAGAACCTCCATGTATGTGAGAAACCATTTTTGGGTTGGGTACAGTGTTTAGGGATATAAGATGAGGACTTTTAAAATTATAAACGAATTTTTAGTGGATTATAACCCCATGAACATGGTTTATTGCTTAGGGTTGACTGTTTCCACAAACCATGCACCTAACAAAGCATATACTATCAAATAATCACATGTTTACTTATAATAGTGTGACAAAATGTCAAAACTATATAACATCTAGGAAATTCCTATTACCTGATGTTTCATGGTTTTCTGGGTAAGGGAACATTATTTTGGAAAATAGTTCTCCAACCTTGCAATTCTAAAACCTATTAAAAACATAAAATTCTCACCAAATCGAACCCAAAATAAAATCGGAAAAATAAGTACTCCAAACATGGGAAAATTGTACCTAAAAACCCACTCATAAAATCTTAGGAAAATGTAGATTTCTTAAAATCTCACCACTTTATAAAATCTCATCCTTGATCTGTACTTCCATGTATTTCAATGGTCCAGATTTAAAATGACTAGGTCACTATTCTTGCATAACCATTTATCTCTCCCATATTTCCTCCAAAACACTACCATGTGGCCATAATACCCGAATACATAGTATATCTGTTACCCTCAAAACCTTCTAATTGAGATCTAACACACATATTTGATTCTCCATAAAGGACACATTTATCTTAATCCAAACATCATCCACATCAATCACATGAGATGTGCCAAGGTGATACCACTAAATCTTTGAAATATAAAAAAAATCATGTATAATAATAATCCTCTTTCGAAGATCCAAACGTAACTCGACTGACCCAATTCTCTTTACAACTTCAAATGGTTCAATATAATTGTGTTCCAGCATTCCCTATATCTTATTCCTTTGGTGATCCAATATATGAAACACCTGAAAGAATACATGATCACCCTAAAAAAACTCTAGGGGTCATCAACTTTGATTGAAATATGACTTATGTCTACATTGGACTGCATCCATATACTTATGAATCAGTTGAATTTTCTTAGAGATATCCTGCATGAGTATTATCCCTTCATCTATTATTCACCTACCTCCATCCAACAAAGAGGTGATCTGCATAGCCTAAAATAAAGAGTGTCATGCAGTACCATATGGATTGTCTATTGTTAACTTTTATAATAGGGAAACTGTACCAAATATAGGGGCTTATCTCAAGACCCACCAATGTCTGAGACACATGATGGAATCATATACTCAATAGCCTATATATGACAATCCTACTATATGTCACACCCTGACCAATGCATTATTTTAACTTAATTATTATTGATCTCGTTTTTGAATTTGTGTTTTGAACCGGTTTTAAATTAAAAGAAAATCTCATTTTTATACGAACGCGCGAGCGTATGCGCGCCCGGAACAACCCCTAATTTTTGTTAAGGGATTGTTTGTTATTGAATGTGTTGTTTTTGAGACACGCAACCATGCGCGCGACCCCGCGCGTGAGACCGTGCGCGGTGTCAGCTCTCGGGTGATAATTTTATTATTAATTTAGTTAATATTTTAATTAGGGATTTTTTGTTCTTTCAGATTTTATTTATTTATTTTATTTCATTTTATTCACTCTATTTATTTATTTTTATTTCATTTTACTTATTTAATTTTATTCTATTTTTATTTATTTATTTATTTTTATTCATTTTATCTATTTAATTTTTATTTTTATTTCATTTTTATTTATTTGTTTTTATTTCTTTTTTTCTTTTCTTTTTTTTTCTCTCCTTTTCCTTCATCCCTCACCTCTCCCCGCGCGGAACCCCCCCTGAACCCTCCTAACCCTAACCCTGCCGCTAAGCCGCTCCCCTCCCTCTCCCTCTCCCGCTCACGGCCGACCCCCCCCATTCCTCTCCTTCGCGCTACCCTATCCCCCCAGCGCCGAACCCCTTCTTCCCCACTGCCTCGTCGCGCCTCCTTCCGCTCCGGCCGCACCGCCCTCACCGCCGTCCCGTCCTCCCGATCCGGCCACGCCGAACCTCCGGCCGCCGTTCCGCCTCCGCGCTCGCCGAGACGCGCACCCCCTGCCGTCTCTGGTCCCCTGCCGCCTCCCGCAACCACCGCCTCCCTCCCTCTCGGTCCCGCACACCCCCCATCCAGTAGGCCCTTCGGCGGGCGTTTTCCCCTCTCCCTGCCGGCGCCTCCCTCCTTCACCAGCGAGCCACCACCGGCGCACCCCGTGACCGACAGCCCCCCCCTCCTGCTCGCGCGACCCCTGGTGCGGGTTGTCTTCATCCGGTGGTAGGGGTTGCAGATTAGGGTTCTGTTTTTATGATTTTTATTTTTGGTTTGATTTTTTTGATTTTGATTCAAACATTTGAATTAGGGTCTTTTGGTGGTTGCTTGTAGTGCGTTTGGCGCGCGATCAAATTTTCGCATCGGAATTCGGAAGTTTCGACACCGAAGGTAGGGGTTCCTGCGTATAAGTGTTGTTTGACGAATTGATTATCTTGTGTAGTTAATTTGGCATACTCATTTATATGTTTACTTGGTGCGGATTTGGTTTTAGTAAAGGTTCACTATGATTTTGGTTTTAAAAATAGTTTTCTCACTTGAAATTGGGTGGTTTCACATGCAAATAATTTTTCTTATTGTGTTTATATTGTTTAATTAATTTGACATCTTCGTTTACTTTTACGCGAGGTGCGAAGTTCGTATTTGATAAAAATAAAAAAGGTTTTTAATTATAAAGTGTCTTATATGTGGGAATTTGGGTATGGTCCATGTGTTAATCCTTGATGTGCATCTTGGAAATATTTTATAAATTATGCAATCGACTTATTTCATTGTGCAAGTGATGCAGAAATAGTTTTTGGAAAGAATTATATATGCATGGGGTCGGAATGAGTTTCTTAATTTGAATTTGCGTATACTTTTGGTGTGAAACCATGTTATGCCTCTTGCAGGTGTTTTACAAATTGTGAAAATGGCTTACTTAGTTTATTAAATGATGAAAGGGCTGCGTTTTATTTTGTTGGAGTCTGTTTCAGTGTGATTTTGGCCTTCGAAGAGGTTTTCGGGTGTGTTGTTGTTTTATGTTGTGTTATGTCTTTTTAAAATGTTTTATAAGTGGTGGAGATGGCTTATTTAATTTGTACAAATTATGCACTTCATGTTTTACTATGATTTTGACGTGCGAGTGTTTTTGAAGTGGCGCTATGATGTAGTTTGGGTGCGTTTCGTTTGTGTAAATTTTGTGGTACTAATTTTGATGTATTGCATAATTTATTCTTTTAATTTATTACATGTTTTGTGGAGTGCGCAGGACCCTGCTACAATGGTTTTGGGCCGCGGGTGTCGAGGTACCTCGCATGCACATGCATAATGTAAAGCATATATATATATATATATGTGCAATGCACCTATGGTTGTGTATATATAAATATATGTATAAATGCATGTGCGTGTTTGCGCCAAGGATCAGTTTGAATGTTCGTCTTCAAGCAGCGACAAGTTTGAGGTAGGTTTCCTATGCCTATGCCATTAGTTTGAATTTCATAATTGCTTGCTTTCTTTAAAAATATGTTATATGTATATATATGTTATATTTACAGGTTATGAAATCTGGGTGCATTCGCTAATAATGGTTATGCATTTGTTTTGGAAAAATGTAATGTATTACAAATGCCATTTGGACTTTCGTAAATTAATTGCATCATTTTAAGAAAGAGTTCATTCTTTTTTTTATGCAACATGTAGATTGTTAAATTGGGATTTTTATTAAAAAGGGTTTTGCAAAGAGTTTAGATGATTATATGTTTAAAAATGAGAACTATTATTTTTGAAACCATAAAGCCTGTTTGGCCCTTTTGAAATGGTTTGTAAAATTGGAAAAACCCCTCCTAAGGAAAACCCCTTGGTTTTTAGAAAACGACTTGTATGTTGAGTGTACGAATATGTGCCTAATTTTGGAGCTTATTCTTTATGTGATGTGAAAGGGGGGAATGCGCTTAAGAAGGGAGAACGGTGGTGAGAGGTTTAGCGAGTTTTTCGGATAAAGTGTGACGTTCATTTCTTTTCATTTGATAAAAGCTCACCACCTTTTTGGAATAGAGCACAACGGTAAAACCGGGCATCTAGGTGGGTGACCAGGACTAGTACGCTAGATGACACGGCAGGGGTTCATCCCGGTTTGTCTAGCAGGATTGACGCGACAACACTAACTAATCATATGAATTTTTCTGAGGGTCGTGGCCTTCTAAGCCACGTTTTCTGAGGGTCGTGGCCTTCTAAGCCACATTTTCTGAGGGTCGTGGTCTTCTAAGCCACGTTTCACTGAGGTACGAGGTCTTTAGGTTCCCACTTGTTCTAGCTGCCTATAGGGATTACCCATGGTGCTCACTTTTTTTATGCTGCTGACGATGTAACTTTCTTTTTAGTTGTTTCATACTTGATGCCTCGTTTGTGAAAACCATATTTTAATCCAAACTGGTTTCTTTTCATTTTGAAATGTTAAAAGCATGCTTGAAACCTATTTTTTTTAAAATGTAGTGGAAGTAAAAGGCTTTACCTGAAGATGAAAACTCGTTACTTGAATTTGAAAAGGAGGAAAATACTATTTTAGTATATCTTATTTTCCAAACTGGCATTGGTTGGATTTCTTATTAAAGGCAGAGGCATAGGATGTGGTTGTTTTTGGCTTTCCTACTGAGCTTCTCGGTGCTCACGCCTACATTACTTTTTAGTTGCAGGGTTCAGTCTTGGATCGCTTTTGGGAGCGAGTGTGGTTGTCGTACCGTGGTGATACGTGGGGTCACCAGAGGTATGTAACGTTTCTTTGTTTATTCATTTATCCGCTGCCGCATTGTTCAATTTACTTTCCTTTAGTTATCTGCTTGTTCAATTTATTTTTGCTTGTCTTTGTCATGGGCCAAACCGTTCCCAACTGGTTTTTTTTTGATGCCCGGCACTAGTTTCCAGCCTGTGGGGATCGGGAACGCCCTTCGGGCCATGTCGCTGACCGGGTCGGGTGCCGGGTCGGATGACGACCCGTCCTGGTTCGTGACAAAATGGTATCAGAGGTGACCTTGTTATTTGGGGTGTCAAGTAGCTTGGTGATTAGGTGTGTTGGGACTCGAGAGGTAGGTGCGGGAAGGACGTCATGAACCCTTGCCCGTCCCGAGACTCGAGTTTCCAGGGGTAGTTTGGGATTTGAATTTTTTTTTCTTCTTTGGATTGGTAGGTGTGGGTGAGGGATGACCAAGGAAGTGAGTCAGTGTTACGCGGCAGACTTGAATGGAGTAGCGACCCATGTACAGACCGAGTGCACGGTTCAAGATACTTCCTGTGGTGGATGCCCGCTCGGAGCATGGTCTGCTAAGCCATGTTACCGGGTTGGCATAGCCACTAGTCCCTTATTTTTGAAAGTTTAATGTGATTTATGTTTGACCTTCATTTTGGTTGATGTGAGTAGATCTTGAAAATGAAAATGGGTTTGTGTGAAGGTGGTTTAAAAATGGGAATGTGGTGTTAGAGTGGAAAAGTTGTTTTGAAATGGAAATTGTTTTCTTTTAACAAATGTGTGGTTTCAAAAGGAAAAATGAGAGGTGTTTTGGAAGTTGTTTTGAAATCTCAGTAACACTTTTTGGAATGTGAATTGGAAATGTTTTTGGAAATTGGAAATGTATTGCCTTAATGATAAGTTACTTTTTCAAATTGGTTGGGAATTTGTGATGTGTGCTTAATGGTCTGACTTGGAAATGAGAAGTGTCTTGAATTGACCGTTGGTATTCCTATGAGTGATCACATACATTGAGGTACGCATGTGGAAAGTGGGAAATTGGTGAAGTGAGTGGATGGGTGCTTGAGCTAGCACGGGGATATGTATGTGTGAGACTTCATGGGATTTCAATGGTGGATATATAAGTGGTTTTGGTTGCTGAAAATTGGTTTTCAAAAAGGGTTTTCCAAATGTTTAGAAAAGTGAGTGAGAAATTGTTTAGCATTCTCTTTTCGTGTTGGGTATTCCTTTTCGTGAGTTCTTGGTTTTGACGTTCTGAATTGTGGTTGGAATAGTGATTTGAGTTTGAGCTTTCGTTGTGGTTGAGGTGTGAAATTTTGATTTATGATGAGTTTTGATTCGGATTTGTGCCCCTTGTTTTTGAGGATGCCACCCAGAAAAGTCCCAGAAAGTTCTAGTGAGTCAGTTCTAGTTGATGGTTCTACCTAGACTTTTAGCAGAATGGTGGAATTGAATTATTTTCGGTTGTTGTCCAGCCACCATGGTGATAGTGATCTATCGAAGGTAGCAAACTGGCTTGGTGAAATCATTGGTGTTTCCAGGTTGTTGGGAACTCCCAAAGCTAAGAGAGTCTGTGTTGGTTCAGGTCCATTTGAAGGTGAAACTTGGGATTGGTGGAGGAGATAACCCTGGTGTCATCGCACGATGGTGTGACTTGGAAGGTGTTTAGGACCACTCTCATTAGTTGGTTTATATTTGTGGAAGCGAAGGTTATGGAAGTGACAAGGCTCGTGAGTGTCCAGCAATGCCATCGAATAGTGAAGGCCAATGCTGGGCATCTCAAGAAGTTGGTTCCCTTTCCTCCAAAGATAATGTCGCAGAATCAGTTAAAGTTTCTCTTGTGTGGGGTCTTCGTCTATTGTTCAAGGACCAGTTTCCTTTGGTGTTTGGGATGGTTCCCCATTCTGTGAGAGCGAGCCGGAGGAACCCATCTCAGACAAGTCTTCTTGTCAATTCCATCTCCTATTAGTTGGACCACCCCCTTGTTTTCTTCTAGTGTGCTCAGTTTGGTTACTTTAAGCCGCCTTGTCATCATCATCCATTGAAGACTTGCTGTCGGTGTGGCCATTTGGGAAACTTAGAGAGGCTCCACTAGCGGCTTCGTCAAGAGGAATCTCGACAAGAGAATGTCAGCTCCTGACTGTGGGGCAGAAGATGCTTTAAGACATCAGAGCTCCAACCACAGGTCTCGGAGCGAAGCCTTTCACGCAGTCAGGAATCATTGGGTGTGGGGAACCTTGGTTTAATTTTTGTCTCCAATGCTGAAATGGGGACAGTATGAATTTCCTTGTTGTAGCTCTCCCGTCTTTGAAGGTTCTGTCTTGCTGTAGGTGGCGTAGAGGCCTCGTTGCCTCGTTGTGGTCTTTGTTCCCTGAATACCCCACTTTGGCAGTAAGGAGGTGTGGTGGTATCTTTTTCTTGTAATTTTAGTAGTTGCGCCTCCTCAAGTATGAGCTTTGGAGTTGTCTCTTTATGGTTGTGAGTCTCAAGATGATTATCTCTCTCATGTGGCTAGCTCCTTGGGTAACCCGTTCTTGTCTTAGGATGTTCTCGTTTTGGAGACACTTGCATCTTGGGAGATAATGAATAGGGGTTTGGTCCGCTACTCGGTTTGGGGTCTTTCGTCGATGACCCCATGTGGTGGGGGTCTGATTTATGCAGAGAGTTCATGGGTCGGTTTGTGCTAGATTTCTCGTATTATTCTGTGCTAATTGGCTTCAGCTGGTCAGTTCTTAAATGGTGGGGAGACCCACCATGAATCGTGAAGTTCCTTTTTCTAGGTTTGGTCTGTGTGGTGGTTCCCTCTTGGATCAAGTTAGCAGTTCCAGAGTTAGTTCATGCTAAGAGCCTCAATGTCGGTTGTGATAGTCGGATTCTTGTGGTGGGGAGAACCCTCCTCGTTTCCTGATGGTTCTTTTCTTTTCAGTTCCCCTCAGAGATGGTCGGGTGTAACTAATAGAGTGAAAAGTCATACCATGTTCCTGATTTTGTTGGCCTCGTTCAGTTTCGAACTCAACTTTGTTTCCTCGTTTGTCTTGGTGACTTTCTGGGGGCAGAAAGTTTTTGTGGTGGGGAGAATTGTCACACCCTGACCAATGCATTATTTTAACTTAATTATTTTGGGTCTCGTTTTTGAATTAGTGTTTTGAACCGGTTTTAAATTAAATGAAAATCTCGTTTTTATACGAACGCGCGAGCGTATGCGCGCCCTGCACAACCCCTAATTTTTGTTAAGGGGTTGTTTGTTATTGAATGTGTTGTTTTTGAGACACGCAACCATGCGCGCGACCCCGCGCGTGAGACCGTGCGCAGTGTCCGCTCTCGGGTGATAATTTTATTATTAATTTAGTTAATATTTTAATTAGGGATTTGTTGTTCTTTCAGATTTTATTTATTTATTTTATTTCATTTTATTCACTCTATTTATTTATTTTTATTTCATTTTACTAATTTAATTTTATTCCATTTTTATTTATTTATTCATTTTTATTCATTTTATTTATTTAATTTTTATTTTTATTTCATTTTTATTTATTTGTTTTAATTTCTTTTTTTCTTTTCTTTTTTTTCTCTCCTTTTCCTTCCTCCCTCACCTCTCCCCGCGCGGAACCCCCCTTGAACCCTCCTAACCCTAACCGCGCCGCTAAGCTGCTCCCCTCCCTCTCCCTCTCCCGCTCACGGCCGACCCCCCCATTCCTCTCCTTCGCGCTACCCTATCCCCCCAGCGCCGAACCCCTTCTTCCCCACTGCCTCGCCGCGCCTCGTTCCGCTCCGGCCGCACCGCCCTCACCGCCGTCCCGTCATCCCGATCCGGCCACGCCGAACCTCCGGCCGCCGTTCCGCCTCCGCGCTCGCCGAGACGCGCACCCCCTGCCGTCTCCGGTCCCCTGCCGCCTCCCGCAACCACCGCCTCCCTCCCTCTCGGTCCCGCACACCCCCCATCCAGCAGGCCCTTCGGCGGGCGTTTTCCCCTCTCCCTGTCGGCGCCTCCCTCCTTCACCAGCGAGCCACCACCGGCGCACCCCGTGACCGGCAGCCCCCCCCCTCCTGCTCACGCGACCCCTGGTGCGGGTTGTCTTCATTCGGTGGTAGGGGTTGCAGATTAGGGTTCTGTTTTTATGATTTTTATTTTTGGTTTGATTTTGTTGATTTTGATTCAAACATTTGAATTAGGGTCTTTTGGTGGTTTCTTGTAGTGCATTTGGCGCGCGATCAAATTTTCGCATCAGAATTCGGAAGTTTCGACACCGAAGGTAGGTGTTCCCGCGTATAAGTGTTGTTTGACGAATTGATTATCTTGTGTAGTTAATTTGGCATACTCATTTATATGTTTACTTGGTGCGGATTTTGTTTTAGTAAAGGTTCACTATGATTTTGGTTTTAAAAATAGTTTTCTCACTTGAAATTGTGTGGTTTCACATGCAAATAATTTTTCTTATTGTGTTTATATTGTTTAATTAATTTGACATCTTCGTTTACTTTTACGCGAGGTGCAAAGTTCGTATTTGATAAAAATAAAACAGGTTTTTAATTATAAAGTGTCTTATATGTGGGAATTTGGGTATGGTCCATGTGTTAATCCTTGATGTGCATCTTGGAAATATTTTATAAATTATGCAATCGACTTATTTCATTGGGCATGTGATGCGAAAATAGTTTTTTGAAAAGAATTATATATGCATGGGGTCAGAATGAGTTTCTTAATTTGAATTTGCGTATACTTATGGTGTGAAACCATGTTATGCCTCTTGCAGGTGTTTTATAAATTGTGCAAATGGCTTACATAGTTTATTAAATGATGCAAGGGCTGCGTTTTATTTTGTTGGAGTCTGTTTCAGTGTGCTTTTGGCCTTCGAAGAGGTTTTCGGGTTTGTTGTTGTTTTATGTTGTGTTATGTCTTTTTAAAATGTTTTATAAGTGGTGCAGATGGCTTATTTAATTTGTACAAATTATGCACTTCATGTTTTACTATGATTTTGACGTGCGAGTGTTTTTGAATTGGCTCTATGATGTAGTTTGGGTGCATTTCGTTTGTGTAAATTTTGTGGTACTAATTTTGATGTATTTCATAATTTATTCTTTTAATTTATTACATGTATTGTGGAGTGCGCAGGACCCCGCTACAATGGTTTTGGGCCGCGGGTGTCGAGGTACCTCGCATGCACATGCATAAAGTAAAGCATATATATATATATATATATATATATGTGCAATGCACCTATGGGTGTGTATATATATTTATATGTATAAATGCATGTGCGTGTACGCGCCAAGGATCAGTTTGAATGTTCGTCTTCAAGCAGCGACAAGTTTGAGGTAGGTTTCCTATGCCTATGCCATTAGTTTGAATTTCATAATTGCTTGCTTTCTTTAAAAATATGTTATATGTGTATATATGTTATATTTACAGGTTATGAAATCTGGGTGCATTCGCTAATAATGGTTATGCATTTGTTTTGAAAAAATGTAATGTATTACAAATGCCATTTGGACTTTCATAAATTAATTGCATCATTTTAAGAAAGAGTTCATTCTTTTTTTTATGCAACATGTAGATTGTTAAATTGGGATTTTTTTTAAAAAGGGTTTTGCAAAGAGTTTAGATGATTATATGTTTAAAAATGAGAACTATTATTTTTGAAACCATAAAGCCTGTTTGGCCCTTTTGAAATGGTTTGTAAAATTGGAAAAACCCCTCCTAAGGCAAACCCCTTGGTTTTTAGAAAATGACTTGTATGTTGAGTGCACGAATATGTGCCTAATTTTGGAGCTTATTCTTTATGTGATGTAAAAGGGGGAATGCGCTTAAGGAGGGAGAACGGTGGTGAGAGGTTTAGCGAGTTTTTCGGATAAAGTGTGACGTTCATTTCTTTTCAATTGATAAAAGCTCACCACCTTTTTGGAATAGAGCACAATGGTAAACCCGGGCATCTAGGTGGGTGACCAGGACTAGTACGCTAGATGACACGGCAGGGGTTCGTCCCGGTTTGTCTAGCAGGATTGACGCGTCAACACTAACTAAACATATGAATTTTTCTGAGGGTCGTGGCCTTCTAAGCCACGTTTTCTGAGGGTCGTGGCCTTCTAAGCCACGTTTTATGAGGGTCGTGGTCTTCTAAGCCACGTTTCACTGAGGTACGAGGTCTTTAGGTTCCCACTTGTTCTAGCTGCCTATAGGGATTACCCATGGTGCTCACTTTTTGTCATGCTGCTGACGATGTAACTTTCTTTTTAGTTGTTTCATACTTGATGCCTCGTTTGTGAAAACCATATTTTAATCCAAACTGGTTTCTTTTCATTTTGAAATGTTAAAAGCATGCTTGAAACCTATTTTTTTTAAAATGTAGTGGAAGTAAAAGGCTTTACCTGAAGATGCAAACTCGTTACATGAATTTGAAAAGGAGGAAAATACTATTTTAGTATATCTTATTTTCCAAACTGGCATTGGTTGGATTTCTTATTAAAGGCAGAGGCATAGGATGTGGTTGTTTTTGGCTTTCCTACTGAGCATCTCGGTGCTCACGCCTACATTACTTTTCAGTTGCAGGGTTCAGTCTTGGATCGCTTTTGGGAGCGAGTGTGGTTGTCATACCGTGGTGATCCGTGGGGTCACCAGAGGTATGTCACGTTTCTTTATTTATTCATTTATCCGCTGCCGCATTGTTCAATTTATTTTCCTTTACTTATCTTCTTGTTCAATTTATTTTTGCTTGTCTTTGTCATGGGCCAAACCGTTCCCAACTGGTTTGTTTTGATGCCCGGCACTAGTTGCCAGCCCGTGGGGATCGGGAACGCCCTTCGGGCCATGTCGCGGACCGGGTCGGGTGCCGGGTCGGATGACGACCCGGCCTGGTTCGTGACACTATATATCTATTTGTGGGAGGAATTCCAAACCCAGATAAACATATGTACCATGTTCCTTTTGCAATCCCAGATAGAATCACTATGTAAAGAGTGTGTCACTATCTAGAACAATATTCCTTGTAACCCCATACAGATGGATTATTTCTAGAACATAAAATTCCACCAACTAAACGACTATATAGGTCACCCTTATAGGAAGTTAATTATAAAACTTCATTAGATGATCCACATCAAAAAAATAGAATTATTCTTTCGAGGATTCCTAGGGAGACCAACTTAAAAGTCCACAGTAAATTCATCCCACTTCCATTCTAAAATGGGAAATGAATATAGTAAACCACTGAGCCATTAATTATTGGCCATCGACTATTGATAGATATTGATTGATGTAAAAAATCCAACTATTTTTCCTTTCAATACTAGCCACCAATATATTCGTCATAGGTCATAGAACATTTTTGTCAAAACAAGATGCACTGCTGACTAGAAGGCCTAGAAATAAAACATAACATCCCCCACATACTCTTAGGTACAACAACATGATTCCTATCATAGATTATATCTTCCTCATCAATGGTTGTATTTAAAGGTTACTCCCCACCTTAACGGATTTTCCTCAATGCCAAATTCTCAGGATCTTTATAGTTCATATATATAATCCTACTCAAATATATAAACTCTACTAAAATGAAAAGTGATCCATCTACTCCTGACTATTCTAAAACACAATAGTTATCTCATTTAGTATGTTCATGATTTTCCACTCAGCATTGGACTCATGAATTGTGTGAGTCTGGGACATTATACTTAATGCATCAATAACACTTCTAACCATCTTAGGAATATATGCTATATCAAAGTCAAATGAATTCATTTTCTCATCCCATATTCGATATAAGATATTCAAGTATTACTATAAAAATATATACTCTAAGATATTGTGGTCATATAAACTATAAAATTTTTAGCCAATAGATAATTCATCCAATTCATCAATTAATAAACCACCACGACAAATTCAAGGTCGTGAATAGTGTAGTTTTTCTAATGTAGACTCAACTGTTAAGACCCATACACAAAAACATGATCTCCATATCTCTTCCCTACTCCAGGACATATCCCAGATGAATAATATAATATTGTGTACCCCTCACCTAGACGAGGCTTGATAAATTTTTGTGTCACATTAAAACACATGTTTATATCCTATAAATAATTCTCACATGATCTAGAATATTAATCATTATACCCTTCTGTGATTAGGACCGAAATAGGTGCTTAAAATCTTGAAAAGTCTTAGATTAACTGATAATAATATTCTACTAACCCCAAAACGCTACAAATACTGAAACAAATCTTCGGAAGTTCTCATGATACAACCGGTTGATCCTTTTCTATGTCCAAAGGAACACCTTCATCGAAGATGAAGTGACCCAACATGTTTAATTGACTAATCCAAAAAATAACACATTGACATCTGGGTTTATAGATGAATATCCATTATTATATTAAGGAAAATTTCAAGATGATGGGAATTATATTTCTGAATCCTTGAGTACACGAAGACATCATCAACAAATAATACAAAAAATGATCGAGGTATGGGTGTATGATTCTGTTCATCAAGGAAAAAAACCCAACTGGTGTGTTTGTTAACCCGAACGAGATCACAATGAACTCATAAAGGTTATAAATACTTCTCAATGTCATTATCAGTATATCAGAGTGTCAAAATATTAAATGATGATACACTGATCTCATGATGATATTGGAGAAAACACAAAATCCTCTCAATTAGTCAAATAGATTTTTGATACACAGAAGAGGATATTTGAACTCTACTCTTATCCAGTTCAACTTATGGTATTTAACACACAATGAAAAACTCTAATCACAATTATTTTCAAAAAATACCATGTGAACCCCAACAAAACATACTAGGATCGGTAAAATCCTTATCCATAAACTCTTGTGTCTGATTTTATGCTTTTAATACTCTATTGTTCCATTCTGTATAGTGGAATAGAAACTGACACAACCCCACTCATGAGATCAATTTTAAATTAAAAATATAACTCATGTGGAAGTCATGATAATTCTTTAAGAAAAAAAATTCTAGAACCATTCCCATATGGGTGGAAAGATATATTTTTTCAACCCCCATCATATATCAACAGACAAGAATCCTAGGTTGTGAGCTTCGCCAATTAGTAATGAAGTAGATATTTATATCCTGTCAGGATATCCCACTCTCCATGGTGAATATATTTTTCACCCTCATGAGACATAAAACATTGTATCCCACTATAATAATCTTTTTGGGCTCATAATGCTACTAACCATTATTTACACATGATTATGTTGAATCCTAGTATATCAAGAATGTAGATATCATGATGAAGATGATACTTAACAATATCAAGATAACACCATTTACACAAAAAAATGTATCTTGACCATACTCCCAATGGTGTATTGATCATCATAACCTTGCTCACAAACTCCACTGCCATGCTCAAACTATTCAAAAGTCAGGAATATATAAAAAAATGTGAGCAATAATATCTAATTAGGAAATAGAATTACTAGAATCCGTAATCATTGTACCTCTAACAATATATGATCCATCCTCTCTATCCATTAGTGTGTGTTGAACAATATGAAACTGTCTTACCCCTCTTTCCTATGATGTAGTCTGATTCCCCAAAGCTTCACCGCACTACCGATATAAGCACTATCTCTCAAAATAACAACATACACTCCCTCTATTTTCATATCTAGTAGAGTTAATACTCTGATACTATAATGGGGAAAAATACCCCCTTATATCACTATAATTTTAATAAACCTCCCCATCATAACCTATTTACCTTGGGTTCTAGTAGAACCTTTTTAGATTCCCCATCTATTCAACAGAGCAACACTATACCGGTGGTTGTAGAAAATGTCTACCAATGTAACCCATAACACATATAGTGACCCATGATTTACATACATGTAAAATTTGGTTTTTTTTGAAATACTAATTCCTTCGACAAATATAAAACCAAAGGCCTTATTAGTTTATTTTCTATGGAAACATGGAAAATAATGATCTGTCTTGGTGAAAGATCTTCAACATCTCCCGTAACGATATTTCCCTGTGGTTTTCCTATCTAAAAACATTGTTAATATCATGGGTAAATGACAACATAAAATAGGTGAGAAAAAATTATCAATTAGGGAAAAAATATATAACATAAAAAAACATAATCAAAATAATTTAAAAACATGATCATAACATTTAAATATCAAAATGAGGAGTCATGAAATAAATCTTGGAATTATGTAAGGCATAGATCATAATGAAACATTAACCAAGATAAAATAATATTGGCATAAAATATGGAATTTTTGAAAATAAATAACCAATAATTTGATTTCCATAGTAGCAAATAAATTTCTTCCAAGACCATTATAGTAGACAATGTTCATTAGAGAATTGAGTTTACTTGTCATTCCATCCATGTTTCAGTGAACCAGATTTACTTGTCGTTTCAGCCCTATATTATTGAACTAGATTTACATTCCATT
The DNA here is from genome assembly GCA_963277665.1 of Viscum album. Classification (NCBI taxonomy): domain Eukaryota; kingdom Viridiplantae; phylum Streptophyta; class Magnoliopsida; order Santalales; family Viscaceae; genus Viscum; species Viscum album. The sequence goes on along the minus strand of OY728142.1, from coordinate 266,179,854 downwards.
CTAGTAATGTTTATTTAATGAGATATAAATCATTAACAAATGCATTGGAGAGAGATATTGGTCCCAACCATCTCATAGAAAAATCATTCTTACATATGCCAGAAAAACATAAATCATTCATCATAGCATAACCCATGAAATAAAATGGGTTTATAAACATCAATTTATCATAACAAAATTTATATAAAATATCATTTCATAATTCACACACTAAAATCATAGTAATAATATGTATTTAGATATAACTCCATCTAAAAATCATCATTTTAGATGGAAAATAATTTTGATAAAACACTTGAACTCAATTCTTGATTAAAATATCTATTCATTTTCAAAAACGTTTTCTTTTATAAAAATGTCATGAAGTTTTAAAATATAACAATTTAATTGAAAATAAAAATTAAACATTATAATGGATGACTCATGGATGTAATGAATTTTGAAGACATATAAATCTGTTCATGTCGTATATGCTAAAATACATTTTCCTCGTACTCTTGCCAGAAAAGTAACAAAATTTGTCGTATAAATTACGAATGAAATATTATTTCCATAAAATTTTATAAAAATTAACTAATGGGTCTAATTTACATTAAACAATATCTTTCGTATTGAAATAATATTATATATTTAGGAAACATGGATGTGAATGTTAAATATACCATGTAAATACTTATTTATATACAATCTTGAAAAATGATGAGATTGAAAATTTTGCCTTACCTTAGGTATGATTTCTTCCATATGTGTCTGAAGCACTTATATAGTGTGCTCAATCATATTATTAACTTTTTAATGAAATATTATAATATCTATGATACCATATATGATTCAATTATTACTTTATATTAATCGTTTAATTATTAATTCCTTGTTAACGCAACATTTTGGGTAATAATCTTTTTATTGATCATATGTGTTTTGACTTTTTATTCCTGATATTCTTAAATAAATAATTATTTAAATACATACATAATTTAAAACATGATTTATATATCATAAATAATCAGTATATAAATTTATATAATAGAAGGATAAATGAAATGGAATAAACTGTTCTGAGAGATGGTTGGTTGTACGTACATATGAACACAGTTTCTGCTTCCTTATTGAATTGAATTGAAGAATGTAAATGATATATATATATAAATATAGTATAATAATTATGTCATATATTTCATGCTTATTTATTATATGTACTTTATAATCATTCTTGAATGGTTAACATGGATAATGATTCCCATCGCGTCATGGATACTACATGCCGTACATATGCTTGAGCAATGATAACATTCACTTAATGGTTAAATGATATAAAATTGGATGGAATATTAATTATAAATAAAAATTATCAAGTGACATTGATTATTTAAATCCACTATACTCATCATTATACCAATCTAAATTAAGAATTCCTGAATAACAAATTACTCCATGGTGTGTAGATGGTAAGTCGTACGTACGCATGAATGGTGATATTGTTATTTTTATTATTTTTAATAGGACGTACAAGGTTGTAAACTAATTATAATATCATATAATATTGTATAATATAATGTATTTATTACTTATGTCTGATAAAAACATAACAAGGGGAAGAAGAAGAAGAAATGAATTTTGAAAGAGGTTGGAAAGTTATTACCTCTTTTTCGAGTATCTCTTTTTGATTTTCACAAAAGGCCTCCCTATAATGGATTTCTACACAATTTTATGCCTTTAGGATGAATTGAGGGAAGTTTTTAGGATATATAGGTAGGGTTTCGATGACCACATGGGCTTTAGAGGTGTGATTAATAAAAGGAGAAGATTCCTTTTAGATAAGAGGTGAGGGGAACTTTAGGAAACTCTTTAAATATTATTTTATTATAAAGTTAGTTTCAGCATCTAATAGTCCCAAAGAAATTTATTTCGAATATAAGATGAGGATTGTTTGAAATCCTCTCAACCAATTGGTTTTAGAGAATCTGACCTCACAAAATTATCCTTACCATTTAGCTACAACCCTGGGTTAAAAACATTAACCCTTACCATGTGTTCTTGAATTTTCATAATATACGGTTACTATACTTACTATAAAATGACAAGAGAACCACTAGTGGATAATTAGTGTAATTTTTTATATTATATAATTCATTTTTATGAACATAATATTTTTAGAACTATTATTCATTTATGAAAATAGTATTTCTTTTAAAAAATCATTAATGTAAATATTAACATTATTTAGTAATATGTTTTTGTTAAAGTCATAAAAAATGATTCCTTTGAACAAAAGGTATTAAATAATCCATCCAAAGTAAATGAAATCCAAAGAATTCGTGTCTGAAATTAAAATTTTAAAATTATAATAATTTTAATATTTATAATATCACTTATTTGAATATTTTCTTAATAAGGTAATCACTATTTCTTCATTATGTCATAAATAAATTTATTTATTTATTAAATCAAATTTATAAACAAAATAACATTTTGTGTATAATATTTTTAAATTTATAATTAATTTTAATATTCTAATATTTTATTTATATAAACCAAAATAATTTTTTTAGTAATAAGATACATGATTATGTAATATTTCCCATTACTTTTAATTAATTATTATAACATGTTATTTTCAAACAGAAGTGGCTCTCAGATGCCAAAAAATTGGCATATGGGTTGTTTTGGAATCCTATTACACTTCCAATAATATTAGCACATGTGTTAGAGTAGTTTTATATTATTATAATATTATTTTACCCTTATTTATCTAATTTACATTTTAACCGTAGTAAATAATAATAATTACTGATGTTACTATTCATAATGTCCAAAAAGAAATAGAAACTGTTTACATAATTTTGAATTTCTAATTCAATATATGGAATCCATTTTTATAAATTCCAAATATATAATTGGATGAAATTGATTTTAGATTAATTCCCATTGTCAAAACTAGATTACTGATTTTTAAGAAATATAAACTATCAAAAGATTGACTTGTGTTTATGTCCAATTTAATGGAAAAATTACTTCCAATGAAAAAATTGTTTTAAATTATAAATGAAATAATAAAATTACAATTTAAAACTAATTATTAAGACAATATAACTTTATAAAGAAATTATATAATTAGGTTATTTTGAATTAAAATGCAGTATTTTTTCACTATTCATTAAAATATAAATTTTGTTAGAAAAATACCAAATTTTCAAACAAATTAATTTTTTATGTACCAATTAAGAAAATAAGGTTATTTTTTAAAATATAATATAGAAAAGTCACAAAACTAGATTTAAAATGGGTGTTCCATCAGAAGGCGGCAAAAATGCGTTTTAAAAAAAATGCTTCATTTATCCGAAAAATTGAATTTGTTCTTATATCATGCCTAGAAGATGTATAATATGAATATCAATATTATATAAAATTCAAAATGTGGTTAATACAATTCCTAGAGTCTAGTTTATATCTCATTGAAAAAAATATTTTAACAATATATCGTTGTTTAGTGAAACTTTGTACTGCGTACAACTTAAGTTATCGAGGGAGGTTTCCCAAACATGTAATGTAATCCATGTTAGTTTTTCTTATAGTTCAGTATTCTTATAGAGTTGCGTATAATATTTTCCAAACATCATTCTTTTATACATTTTACAAAATCTATACTCAGTGTTGTGTGTATCGTATGCCATCTTAGTTTTGTGTGTATCGTATGATAAGCAGGTTTAGAGTGAAAGAAATGTTTGACTTAATTTATTGAATGATATAAATGAAAATTTATATTTTTATTGGAAAAAAGGTCTATAAAAACTCAGGGTGTCACATTATACCCACAGTAAAATTAATTTATCCTTCGAATTCATTGGGGTTATAAATAGTTTACTTCTGGAATGTTTTTTACTGAAACCTAAATCGTAAAAAGGAATACTAAAACCATATTTTAAAAAGGAATGTTTGAAACATAATAGTTACCCAATGTAACTGATCACTAGGTTTCCATACATGAAAACATAGGTGGGATTTGAAAACATTGATATGGAAGAGAAATATAACCATCACGTTTTAATGGATAGTAATAGAGGACAAATTCGGAGTAAGTTATTGACTAGAAATCCATAAATCTGTGATGATTTATGGGAAAATATAATTCAATGGATAAGAAAGTATTAAGATAATATTTTTGTTTTTCAAGAAGTATTCCCTAAATTTGATGAATTGTACAAGAGAATAAATACTTACATTACTTGGTACAGTCGCAACATTTTGCATGCATTGAACAATTTTCACATCATATCTTATTTAAAGAAATGATGTTTAATTTTTCATTCTTGAAGTGTTTTAATATCATGCGATAGAATGATAGGTAATTATATTTGTCTCAACACCAAGGTTAAAATAGGCTATCAAATATGCATAAGACCACCTATTTTGAGATAATACATTAGTCTAACAATTATCAACCAGAATAAAACTTATACTATCCATAAATGTATAACATTACAATTCTTATAAAAACAGAAAATTTAAATATTTAGGAAGACATGAAATAAATTGAAAAAATAGTTATCTCATAAATCTCATTAGGTGGTTCTTGGTTGTCAAATTCCAAACATGTGAATTCCATAATCATGTATTCTCTTGAAACATTATAATAACATGGATTACCATAGATCTTTTGTTAAAACATGAATTCTATCAAACATAACTCTTTCCACACACCAAAAATACCAAAAATACTATATACTCAAACCATGAAATCACATTTTTCTTCTATCAGTCATGAGGCCATTAATACTTTCAAACAAATCATTATCTCTTTATCCCTTCATTATATGCATATCATGTGCATTCTATAAAATTTCAATTAGTTTTTAGGGTTACCTGTACCATATACTTATGGAAAACCACAATGGACCAACACATAGATATTCCAATATTTTATAATACTATAAAATCAATTCCACAACACTATTTCGGGATCCCATTACATAAATATATAATCATTTAACAACTTTTTTTTTCATTCTCATCATCGCTAATTGTGATCGCATGTGATTTTCCTTTTTCATTTTTCCCAAAGAGGTTGTTGACATCGATAAACATCCATAACCATTGGATTAGTACATTTATTAGAAAAACTCCCTATTTCCTTGCACTTATAGAGTTGATGTGTGGGTGGTGCATTATCTGTAGTCTTTTCTGTATTAAAATCATAAGAAAACATTGTCCCATTATGTAGGAAATCAACTGCTCGATGACCCTATTTTACATACATAAAACATTGTGTAGTACCTATAAGAGAATCTATATCATTCTTTTTTCCACACTTTGAGCATATGGAAACATTCATTTTATTTTCAAAATTGTTTTTAAATTTTCCATTAAACTATATCTTTTCATTCCTGTCAAAACCATGAGGTCGATATGTAACAAAACCTTTTATTTATACCTTCATAGCACAACACACAATATCTTCATAGCTATTAATGTCTCTAATAGCTAATTCCATTTGAGAACATGGTATTAAGATAATAAATAATTGATCATATTTAAATTTAGTTTCAATGAGAAAACCATAATCATACCTTACAAGTCATGTAAAATTCAACTCATATGTAACAAGAGATTCATTATCCTTTTGATTAAGCTCAAGGAACTCATTTTCTATCATTTTTCAAATAAATCAATGGAATTATTTATTAAAAAATATGTTCTTGAAGTCATCCCATTCCATGGAATCTGTTTCATCATGGTATCATATATTCTTGATTAGATTCCACCACTGGTCTTCTTCTCCTTCTAAAAAATAAATAGAAAAAATTAATTTGTCATGTTCTGATCAATAAAGGATGGAAAATAACATTTCAATAGTACTGATCAATTTTTCAGCAACATGTGGATCAGAAGACCTGCTTAAAGAAGGTGGATGTTTCCTCATGAGGAATCAACTGAATGTTGTTCCCCTCTATTCTCATTTGGATGTCCAGAATCACTCATATATTATGTAAGTATAGAAATAAAAATTTTCATTCAATCTCACATAACATTGGTTTTTCAAGACAATAATTGAATTTCTTAGTGCATTGATCATTAACCTGGTTTCTTCAGGTTCCAGCCATCTCCTAAAACCCAAAAATAATATTGTTAGAGGAAATATCATACAAGGAAAAAACATAATCAATGAAAAGTACATTCAATCACTAACATATTTTGTTTAATCCTAGTTTTTTCATGTTTGTTTCCATAATTATAGGACTATATCCTATAGTCAGACATACCCTTTGGGACATCACTTGACATACCTTATAAATATCTCTAACGATCAGACTAATGTTTTCACATACTAGTTTCCAAAGGTAAACTAATCCTTCAGTATGATACCTACTGCCACGACCCGTCCTCGGGGCCCGTGCCCTGACTACCCCAATCCCGCCTTCCATAGGCCAGGGGCCGGCGACTAGCACCACGGCATAATTCCCGGTAAAAAGGGAAGGCATTGCCTTTGTAAAGTAAACAAGCACCACAGAGTAAGCAAGCGGAAAAGTAAACACTATGTAAAAATAGAGTACAACTATAAGTGTGGAAAGTAAGTGGGCCAGTATACAAACCCAAACTGAGAGTAAAGTACAACTCAAAAAGGGAAACAACAACTGAAATGTAAAAGTAGCTACGCCGAGCTGTCCACTGGAAATCCCACCTGAAGGGTGGGTACAGATAGCTCCACAGCTCCTCGGGTCCAACTGTCTGCTCCGAGTACGTCCCGCCCAGTGGTCCAGCTCCAGGTACCGCCCTACTCTGCAAGCTTCAACCACGATCAACGATGTTCGTCGTCTGCAACCAACACAACGTAGTGCGGGCATAGCCCGTGCATGGGTGAGTATAAGCTACTCAGTAGGGATCCCGAGACCTCTGAAAGTCTCCCTAAATCCACAAAGGTCAAACCACAAAGGAAAGATACAATCACTAAGTAACAACCGAAACTGTTTAGGTATATACCCATACATATACCTAAGTCGTCAATTTCAGTACGCTCCAACCTCCGAGCCCAAATACAACCCAATCCACACAGGAAAGTATACGTATTCTACACAGGAAAGAAAACGTAATCCACACAGGATATCACAACACAATCCACACAGGAAAGTAAATAGGATTCAGCTCACACAGGTAATACTTCTTCGAAAGACGATAGAGATGATCACTGATCCATCTAAGTCGTCATACCCACAAAGGATCGATAGGTACTAACCCCCGCAAAGACCCACACAGGATCAGACTCACACAGGATCTGCAGGCGCTGGCTCACACAGAACCGGTGAGCGCTGACCCACACAGGATCGGACCCACATAGGATTGGTAGCACTGATCCACATAGGATCACTGAGTGCTGTAGTCATCACCGTCGAATCCACTGAGGATCTCTGTACAGTCGTCGTCGTCACAGTAGCAGCTGCAGCCAGCACTAGGGTTCATGCACACAACAAACTCATTCGGGAGGGTCTGCTCCTCGAGCCGAAAGGCTGATACATGAACTAACACATAGTCCAGATTTTATGTATCCAAAAGATTCATATCACCAACAGGAACTCAATGTAGCAAACGACGCGTCAATCGGACTCCCGGTTTGAGAGTTATTGGCTTTTTCGTCCTAGGGGCCCGGTTGGTTTTTAAGGCAAAACCAACCGGATCGTACTCCACCAGCATCCAAACCTCGGGCAGAGTATGCCAAAAGATTTGTCTCACTAAGTGGAACTCAACAAAGTCGACGACACGTCAATCGGACGTCCGTAGCTCAAGATATGAGTGTTTCCGCTGTGAGGGGCCGGTTGGTTTCGTGTACGAACCAACCCGGCCAAACTCAAAGTATTCCGAAACCTTGAGTGCGATATACCAAAACGACCGTCTCGTTCCAAGAATCGTGTCGCCGCTGACGACGCGTCGATCAGAGGTCCTTATCCCGAGTTATGGGCAATTGAACCCAAACGGTCCGAAAACGGGGGTTTCGGGCCCGGACCGAACCAGCCCGAGACCCCCCGGTCGTCCCGAACCGGGGCGACTCGCCCTGGGTCCGGGGGGGGGGGGGGGGGGGGGGGCGCGGCCCAATGCCGGTCCGGCGGGGCCTAGCGTGCCCAACGCGCTGTCTGGCTCGACCTTTGGCCGAGCCGTTTCGGCAGGGGGGGGGGGCCTGCCCCCCTGTGTAACCGTGGCCCCCCTCAATTAAGGGGACCGTTTGAAGCCGTCCTGGGGAATTTAGTTCCCCCAGATCCTCCCTGTCTGGTCGGCCCGACCAGGATGGCCGGTTCTTGCTCAATGGGACTGGCGGTGGCTGTTCCCCTTCCAGTTCCGACACCGGCGGTCCGGTCCGGCCGCCGGTCACCTTGCTCCGTCGCGGCCCGAAACCGGCCGCGGCCCTTTTCGTCCGGCGCAGTGTGACGGCACCGCGCCCCTCTGCCGCGGCCCCACTCAGGCCGCGACATCTTTAGTTTTCTTCAACGCAGCACGACGGCATCGCGTTCTTAAACTTCTTTCCACGGCGCGGCGCGACGGCGCTGCGCATTTCCTTCCACATGAATCCGCGTGTTGGGACGACACCACATTCTCCCTTACTAACCACAAAGGAACCAACACGAAAATTAAATAGGAGGGTCAGCCGTGTTTTTGGGGTCTGACCCCATCGCGTTATTCGATAACAAATGGTTTAAATCCACGAAGATAGTCAAGTTGGTATTCACGAACAAATAAATAAATAAAACCCCTACCTCGGTTCAGGAATGGTGCATGAAAATCGTGCCGCTGATGACGAGCGTCGCGGAGGTCGGGCATCACGGAAAACGAATGTCGATTCCGTTTTCGTCGAGGTGCGTTCAAAGAGGAAACATCGTTGGAAGAAGATGATGCGTTCTTCGGCGGAGAAGTTCCTCGTTGAAGAATGATGTTCTTCGTCGGAGTCCGAGGTGTTCTTCATGTTCTTTGTCGAGCTTGCAGAAGAAGAAGACTTCACGCTTCCCAATCCTCTCAAGGTGGCAAAAACTCTAAAAATAATAAAATAAGACCAAGTCTTAATTTATTAACACAACCTAACCATTTGAATTTCAAGAGTTTGAAATTAATTAACTCACATTTTTAATTATAACACGTTGTCAAAAATTAATGAAAGTTAGTTAATGGGGAGTTAGGAAGGTGAAGGGTTAAGATGAGTTGGGGAGTTAAGGAATTTGAAAAGCTGGGGGGGGGCTCATGTGGGCCCCACTATTTCAATTATCCACACATGGGAAGTTGGGTGGATGTGGGCCCCACCACCAACTTCCCATGGGAGAAAATAACCACCTTGATATGAAATAAAATTGATTCAACAATTTTATTTTCTTTTTAATTAAACCCCATTAATTAACTTCTTCACCCGCACAAACACATCTACGTTAAAGGCTCCCTTAAGAGATTACAGGCGTTGCGAGTTCATCCGTGCCCTTGGAATTCGATTCCGAGCACCTGTTCAATAGTTAGAGATTCCCGTTCGTTCGTTCACTGAACGTACCCAAGCCAATCTTCGGAAATTGATTCCGGGCACACTGGGCCTCAGAATCAGGTGCCGTCAGAAACCGCGTTCTTGTAAAATTTCAGATCAAATTAAGAAAAAATTTCCCATGAATTTTTCAGGTCTTTACATTACTCCCACCTGAGGGATTTACGTCCCCGTAAAGATACATCATAACTAGGGAAACAAATGTGGGTACTGAGCACTCATCTGAGCCTCCCGCTCCCAAGTGCTCTCTTGGAGGTTCCCGTGCTGCCATCTGATGCGCACCAGAGGAATCGACCCTCCACATAGGACCCGCTCCTATCAATACTCAATATACACTAGGACCTCCGAAAAAGTTGCCCCATCGTCAACATGAAGCTCCTCATGGTCAATGATATGCATCGGGTCATGCACGTATCTCCTCAGCTGAGACACGTGGAAGACGTCGTGCCCCCGGTGCAACTGAGGTGGTAGAGCCAGGTGATTAGCCACCTCGCCAATCTTGCTGAAGTCTTGGAAGGGTCCGATGAAGCACAGAGATAACTTGCCGCCTCGGCCAAATATCCGAAAAACACGTCGAGGTGAGACACGCAAGAAGACGTGGTCGCCATCCTCGAACTCTAGTGGCCTCCGCCTCCTGTCAGCGTATGACTTCTGCCGGCTCTGAGCTGTCCTCATCCGCTCCTGGATGACCTGGACCTTCTCTGTCATGGCCTGGACCATCTCCAGTCCCACAATTGTTGACCCCCCAGGGTCTGTCCAGCACAAAGGAGATCTGCAAGGTCAGCCGTACAACGCCTCGTACGGTGCCATCCCAATAGTGGAGTGGTAGCTGTTGTTGTATGCAAACTCCACCAAGGGTAGGTGGTCCTCCCAACTACGACCAAAGTTGAGGACACATGCGCGGAGCATGTCCTCGATAGTCTGAATAGTCCTCTCCATCTGACCATCCATCTGAGGGTGAAAGGATGTGCTCAGACGTAGTTGTGTCCTGAAAGCCTCCTGCAACCCCTTCCAAAGCCTGGGAAGTATAGTGACCATCTCTATTGGAGACGATAGATGATGGCACACAATGAAGCCGCAGAATCTCCTGAACGTAAAGTCGTCCCAAGATCCCCACTGAGCCCTGCTCTCTGATGGGTAAGAAGTGAGCCGACTTGGTGAGTCGGTCGACAATCACCCAAATGGAGTCGTGACCTCTTGAAGTACGTGGAAGTCCAGTCACGAAGTCCATCGATATGTCGTCTCACTTCCACTCCGGAACCTCCAAGGGCTGTACCAAGCCTGCTGGTACCTGGTGCTCAGCCTTCAGCTGCTGGCAGGTGAGGCATCGAGAAACCAACTCTACCACAGCCTTCTTCATTCCCGGCCACCAGTGCTGTCGCCTGAGATCCTGGTACATCTTCACCACTCCAGGATGTACTGCCAAAGGAGAAGTGTGAAACTATTTCAACACCTCCTCTCGTAAAGTGACTGGTACCATGGTACGTCCTCTGAAAAGGATGTCATGCTCTGCTCCAAAGGAGAAACCATCAGGTGCATGTCTTGAGGATATCTGTGCATGCCACGTCTCATAGTTAGCGTCCTCACGTTGTGCCTCTTTGACCTGCTGTAGTAGTGGAGGAGTGACTGTGAGAGACTGAAGGAAGACTGCTCCATCTCTATCCACGAAGGATATCTGCAAAGCGGCTAGCTGCTCTGTCTCCTCCTCAAGTAGTTGAATGCCCGTCCTCCTGCTGAGGGTATCGGCTACAACGTTCCCCTTCCCAGGAGTATAGACTATCTCAAAGTCATAGTCCTAGAGGAACTCAAGCCATCACCGCTATCTCAGATTCAGATCCTTCTGATAGAAGACGTATCTGAGACTCTGATGGTCAGAAAAGACTGTAAAGCGCTCGCCCATCAGATAGTGTCGCCACGTCTTCAGGACGAAGACCACTGCTGCTAACTCCAGTTCATGGGTAGCATAGTTCTACTCATGCGGCCTCAACTGACGTGATCCATAAGCGATCACTGCCTGCACCTGCATCAGGACACATCCGAGTCCGGCCCCTGATGCATCGCAGTAGACTACGTACCCTACTCCCTCCTCAGGCAACCTCAAGATAGGTGCGCTGGTCAATCTCTATCTCAGCTCCTGGAAGCTCTGCTGACATCTGTCTGACCACACGAAGGGTTTCCCATTCTTCGTCAAACCTGAGAGTGGTGCCGCAACTCTGGAGAAGTCTGGCACAAATCTCTGGTAGTATCCAGCTAGTCCTAAGAAACTCCGCACCTCCGTCACGCTCTTGGGTGGCTCCCAAGCTAACGCTACCTCGATCTTCGCAGGATCCACTGCAACTCCCGCCTCAAAGATGACGTGCCCCAAGAAGTGGACCTCACGTATCCAAAACTGACACTTAGAGTTATTTCCATAAAGATGGTGCTCTCGGAGTGTGTCTAGTACAACCCATTAGTGGTAGGCGTGCTCACCCTCAGTCGTCGAGTAAATCAAAATGTCTTCGATGATGACCACGTCAAATTGATCGAGGTATGGCTGAAAGATCATGTTCATGAGGGCCATGAACACTGCTGGAGCATTGGTTACGCCGAACGGGATAACCAAGATCTCATAGTGTCCATACCGACACCTGAAGGCCGTCTTCTGCACGTCCTCATCTCGAACTCTAAGCTGGTGATAGCCTGACCTGAGGTCTATCTTCGAGAACCACCGTGATCCCTTGAGCTGATCGAAGAGGTAATCAATCCTCGGTAGCGGATACTTGTTTCTCACTGTCACTTGGTTCAGGATACGATAGTCAACACAAAGTCGCAAGCTCCCGTCTGCCTTCTTGGCGAACAATATCAGGGAAGCCCAGGGTGAAACACTGGGTCGGATGAACCCCTTGCCCTGCAAGTCCTCCAACTGTACCCATAGCTCTCGAAGCTCAGCGGGGGAAATCCGATATGCTGGAGTCGATATCGGGGCTATCTCGGGGTACATGTGAATATAAATGTCTACCTCTCTGTGAGGAGGTAACTCTGGAACGTCTTCGGGAAAAACCTCTGCAAACTGATCCACCACAGCAGGAAAACCAGGACTCCGCACGTCAACTGCTCCTAGGATGGGGCAAGCCAACTAATGAGTTATGGGTTGTCCTCTCCTCTGTGAGAGTCCATCTTGTGCTGCAAAATATCCCTTCTCTTCGGTGAAGGTGAACATGCTCCCATCGGTGAGTACACATCGCACCTTGCGTCTAAAACAGTCAATATGTTCCTGGACCGTAGATAACCAATCCATGCCCAAGATGACATCGTAAGGCCTCGACGCCACTACAAGAAGATCCCAGCTGGAGCTCTCACCTCCTAGAGTAAGCTCACACTGCCAGAAATGGTGTGTAATCTTCGAGTCTGCTCCCGTAGGAGTCTTTAGCCGTAAGGATCGATCCAACGGCTCTGTCGGAATCTCCGAGCTCCGAACAAGGGTAGCGACTACGAAAGAGTGACTCGCTCATGTGTCTATAAGTACTGAAGAAAGGGTGGAATAGACATAGATAGTACCTCGAATCATCTCGGGCGCGCCGTGGTCATACGCCTCTGCTTCCTGGAGCTGTGCCTGTCTCTGCCTGCTAGCTCCCTGTGGTCGGGGTGGACCTCCTGGTGGTGATGGTGGTAGAGTCTCAAAGCGTCGCCCACCACATGCTGCTCGGCCAGCTCCTCTGCCTCGTCCCCCTCCTCCCGGCGGACCGCCACGGTCGACACTCTGCCTCTGCCTCGATGGCCCCTCAACCGTCTGCTGCTCCTCGGCACGGCGGGTCGGGCAATCACGAGCCATGTGGCCCAGCCCGCCGCACGAGTAGCACTGTCTGCCTCTCGAAAGACTGAATCCGCACTGTGTGCCCCGCACTACTGAGCCAGTGTCCTGAGGTCGTTTGCCTGTGTTTCTAGTATTCCTGGACCCCTGAGTCATCTGTCGACTGCCTGCTGCATATGACTCTGCTACATGCCGCCCTGCGGTGGGTCTCGGCGCTGGTGTAGACTTAGCAAGAAAGATCTCGATCAAAAGGCCCCGCTCTAGTACTCCTGTCTGAGTCGGAATGCTAAGGGAGATCAGCGATGCCCTGATCTCGTGTCTCAATCCCTGATCAAAGGTCTAGGCCCGGAAGAAGGGGTCGCGTACCATGTCGGTCGAGTAGCACGAGATATCGGTAAATCTCGCCGAGTACTGGGCGACTGTCATGCTACCCTGTCCCAGCAAAAGAAGCTCCGGAATGCGCACCGCACGGATGGTGGCTGGGAAAAACTCTATGCGGAAGAGGCTCTCAAAGTATTTCCAGAGTAGAGATGCCTCATCGTGCACCTGGAGCATCAAGCTTCACCATCAGCCCGCTACCGCGTGCAGTAGGCTCACTGCGAGGATCACCATGAGGTTTTATGGTGTCCTCACTATTCGAAAAACTCTCACTACTGCCTCCAGCCAGTCCACGGCTGCCTGGGGGTCCATCTCCCCACGAAACCTGGATGGTCGCTGGTGCTGGAACTCATGTAGTCCACTGAGGAGACATACATTGTCAGCGGCTGGTGCTGGAAGAATCGGTGGCTCGGCGGGTAGAGATACCGCCGGTGCCACTGCTGACAAAGGGACATGCACTGAGGCCTCGTCGCTCGGTGGGATGTCGTCACGCTCGACTCTCGGAACCCTAGCTGGCTGCCGTCGTGGGGCCATCCTGAAAAGGAAACAAGTGCGCCAAGGTCAGAACAGTATACCTGGTAAGCTGATACAAAGTAATCAAAAAGAAAACTTGAAACACATAGGCAATCGATGTTTTTCGTGCATTAAGTCGGAAATCAGAAGTCAGGGTCCTTGTGTACGGATACGTCGGCCGCCACACCAACACTGGAATCCCTGCACTGATAACCACACTCAATATGCTAATCACTATTGCTTCACATAGAAAAGATCAGATTTCGCAGTAGAATTGAACCCCTCTGATACCAATTTGTCACGACACGTCCTCGGGGCCCGTGCCGTGACAACCCCAAGCCCGCCTTCCATAGGCCAGGGGCTGGCGACTAGCACCAAGGCGTAATTCCAGGTAAAAAGGGAAGGCACTGCCATTGTAAAGTAAACAATCACCATAGAGTAAGCAAGCGGAAAAGTAAACACTATGTAAAAACAGAGTACAACTGTAAGTGCGGAAAGTAAGTGCGCCAGTATACAAACCCAAACTAAAAGTAAAGTACAACTCTGTAACGCCCCGACCCCAGCTACCCGGAGTCGGTGCATTACTTCGTAACATTGGCATGATCACAAAAGATTAAGTCTCGAAAGACCAATTAGTTTAGTAGCCTTGGAAACACTAGATACATTCATAAATGTTACATTACATCATAAAGTGAAAAACTACAATAACAAAGTCTCTATAGTCCACACTCATAGCCTCTTCTGACTATCCCTACAGGTCATTCATAAAATACTTCTTCACATCCTGGAAAATATTAAAACATTGAAAGGGGTGAGCTCAGATGCTCAGTAAGGATAACAATATAGTGGAAGCTTTCATAAATAAAAATTAACATTTAAGGCAATGTATAACTAAAAAAAAGCCTTTTAAACTTGATATTTAGCATAATATGGCAAAAGTAAACTGAAATAATGCCATTTACTTATTCACATAGATATTCTACTAGTCAAATAATCACATGAAATATCAATAACCACTTTCATAATGATGGAATGCATAATGCCAGACTATCATAACCACGTAGCCAAGGCCTCGTGCGAAGACCACAAATAAGATTTTGTCAATGCCTCGTGCCAAGACACTAGTTTGTCTCATGAGACCTACCGATGCATCGAGGAGCTATAGCAGGCTCCACCCGTCATTTATTATGTCCAATTCATTCCTCATATGAATAGGTTTAAACATATCCTAAACCATAACATAATCGTGTCACATAAAACATGCATAAAGGAAACATAACATTTCCACATTTCAATCACAAGATATCAATACAACACATTGATATAATAAAAACGCTTTAAAAACCATTTTCAATACCAAAATAAAAGAATGTTAAAACTTTGTATTTATTTTTCATTAAAAAAAGTGATGGATTATAGAGGAAGCCGAAACTCAAATAATGGTCAGAGCGGCGGAGAAGTCGTTGTCGCCGCATATGTATGGAAAGAATAACATTCCCTTTTTGTCGTTTAGTAAAAATCTTCGTATAAAAAGATTCCTTTTGAATAAACGTAAAAGTCAAAGGGCTTTATACACCGTATAAAAGAAAGTTGTGTATAAAACCAAATATGCATCAATGAAAGGAGATTGAGACGAAGTCCTTAAAAAGATCATTTTTAAAATAAAATAGATCTATTATGTGTATTCACAATAGGTTCACATAAAGAAAGTAAAAATACGAAATAGGATATAATAATATCATGACATAATTTGAAAGTAAGAGATTAACCCAAAGAATGGAAGTTGGGTTAAGAAATTCCCTTACCTTGTGTCCGACTTGATTCGACCATTCTTTAACCTCCTGAATAATAAAATAGAGTTAATATCTACTTTATTAAGAACCATTTTTAATTTCATTATCCTTTTTATATCACTTATTACAATGTTATGAACATTATGTAATTATTTAAATTAATAACGGTCGTTTTGTCGATCTTTGGTACTTGAGTCTACAATAAACTTCTTATAATTACAAGTTTTTCATGTGGTAGAATATCCATTATCTACAGAATTATATTCATGATTTAGATGTCATATATATAATATATATCCAGTATATACATTCATTCATAATATTACGTAACATTTAGAGATAAGAAATGAAATGCACCGTTCATGGAGACAGTAAGCCGTACGTACGCATGAACGCTACTTTCATTTCTATTTCGTATTTAATGAAATTAAATCATAATTATATAAATGTATAATATAGTTCAAGTGTAATATCATATATAATATCATTTACTCCATCCTTTATACATCCCGCATATGGCATTAACGATTCACATCACTTTGAGGGGACGGTAGTCCGCACTTCCTAAAATGAAATTATCGCGTTTAACCATAATGGAAATCATAAATTATGCCATAAATGAGAAATACAGAAGCATAAGGAAAACATAAACATATTATATATCATATATAAATATAGTTACATCTTAATGGACACCTTTTAAGGTGTTATATGAGTGTTTGACCAATCATCATTTCATGAGGTAGAAATTGGCCATCCACAGAAACAGTATGTTCTTTAACCATTAGATGTAGGTATGTGTAAGTTAATCTTGAATACTTCTTATAACAACATCCTAGTATATTGAGGATATTGGTTTTGTTACAAAAGAAATGAATAAAAATAGTTTATGGGGTTGGAGAAGCAAAATAAAACAAAATAACATAAGAGAAGACATTACCTTAAAATCGGGTAACTCTTTTGATTTGAGCCAAAGGCTTCCTTGGGAAGAATTCTGCCCAAAGTGAGGCTTCTAGGAGTAATAAAGGGAAGTTGGGAGAGAATTTGGGTAGATGTTGGGCGAGCCAAATGGCTTGAAAGTGTGAATGAGGTGGTCGGGGTGGGGGCCTTTTATAAGAGGAGAGGAGGGGCACTCTTGGAAAGTAATGAAATGTTACATTATTATACAATTATTTTTGGATTCCAAATGTCCCAAACATATAAAATTTGAGGATAAGGTGATAAGGGTTCTAAATCTACTCATCCAATAGGTTTTTGACAAGTGTATGTCTTGGATTTTACATTATCTTTTCATTTTATTTAAATCATTAATTAATGAGGTAATCGTTGCATCATCATGGTGTCATAAAAAATTTAATTTATTTAATGTGAAAAAATTAAAAAAAAAATATCATGACGTAGGAAATCTTTTTATCTTTCTAATGAATATTTATAGTCAAAAATATGACTTGTATAACCCCATTTAAAAATTGTTTTAGCAAAATGACTAATGTTTGTGACATTTTTATTTTAACTTTAAATAAAAGTTATTTATGTCATTTCCCTCCCAAACTTGCTCAATGGGGTCCCCAAGTTGACCCATGTATTGTCTTGGTTGGCCACGACTCATCCAATAGGTTTATGACAAGTTTCAAAGTCATTTCATATTTTATAATATCATTTTTACCTTAAATTTTAGTAATTACCTTTAATCACGATTAATTAAACTTAAAAGTTACTATTCACCAAAAAATGATTTTAATCCCATTGAACCACATTTTACTTCCTAATGACAACCATGTATGTCGGATTTTTGAAAATAATATCACAGAAGTGGTAATATTTCATTTAAATGAAAAATCAGTTATTTAACTACCACTTAGTGGTTCCACTATTCATCAAAAATTGAAGTTTTTCATAACAATGCCAAAATTTCACCCTAAGATATAATTGATGTTATGAATTAAAAAATGATGTCTATTTTACTAAATTACAAACATATAAGTTTCATCAATTAGTTTTATAATTAATTCCCGCTGTCACAACAAATAGCGTGTTTTTAAGAAACAATATATATCAAAAGATTGACAATTGTTTATTTCCAATTTCAATGTAAAGTTAATTATAATGACCACCATTTGATAAAATGGTAAAAATATATTCTAATTATACCTTAAAACCACTAAATATTATAACTTATCACTATAAATTATTTTGATTAAAAAATTTGTTTTAAGTATATTTCACTATTCATAAAAATTTGGAAGTTCTTAGAAAATTACAAAAAATTCAACATAGGCTAATTTCAATATTACGAATACAAAAATGAAGTCCATTTTGAAATATAAAATTTTTATAATTTTAAAAAGTGATTATTACTATTAATAATGGCTACTTTGATTAGTCGCGGTGTTTTAGAACTCGAACTTGCGAACAATGCAAGCTATTGCATTATTGAATGTGAAGCGTATCATGGAAGCTCAGGGTGTTACATTATCCCCTCCTTCAATAAATTGCATCCTCACAATTTGAAATTTTTCTTTGATAATAAAAGGTTGAAAATAGAAAATAACTGTGTGGAAAACCCACATCGGAAATAAGGTTAATAAAATTTATCCTTAATAAGAGGGAAATGGGAAATGAAAAAGTCACCACCCAATTATGATCTCGATTAGAAGAACATTAGTGGAAATTAGAGACATATAATTGGAGGAAAAACGTAAATATTTGTTGGGAGTGATTGAGGTCATCAATCACAAACAATTGGAAAATCGAATTCCTCAAAGCCTTCAATCTTTGATGATTTAAAATATTATCAGTTCAACAAGACATAAGGTATTAGGATAACACATTTTTTGTTTTAATATCTCTTTACTAATGTTTAAGAATTAATTTATTCATAGAATAAGAGATAGGTATATATATATAATTATTCTTGACAAGTAGAGTTTCAACCTTCAACTAATTTCTACCACAAACTCATCTTTCACTCAAAAGATAATAGAACTCAAAAATATTATATTTATCCTAATCGTACAAGGTTCAAAATATTTGCACATACCATTTAGATTAGGAAAACTATTTTATAATAACCAGGGACTTCCTGTAGGCTAGTGGTAGGTAATAAAGGCATTTCGCACTATGGTTGTGGGTTCAATTCCTGTAGCTTTGTCCAACGTGACGGGTTATGCCCCACCCTGCAGGTTGTCCTTTTCCTAAAACTATAGTATTATAATATTCCAAAAATAATATTCAGAAATGTTTTAACCTTAAGAAATACTATTCAATGTTCAACTTAATCCATCCCAACCTTTATAGTTATCCAAAATACCTATGTCCAACCTTTCTCTAAAAGTTCTCTTAATTCCAAAATCAATTTATCAGATTCCCCAATCAAAGTAAAGTTTCTCTTATTGCCACATAATAAAAATATGATTACCTTCATCATATTAAAACCTTACTGAAACAACAAGTACTGCAGTAAAATTATTATATATATATATATATATATATCACATTATTCTAATAACCAGAATATAATCCATGAGTCCAAAAGCACCAATACCTTAATTATTCCGTTTCAACGGTAGTTACCACATAAGATTGGCCTTGATCCCTTGGCCTTTTCTGAGGTAAGTTTCCTCGACGCTTAGGACATTCATTAGTATAATGACCCATTTCTCTACAATTTCAGCATTCAACATGGATAGTCTCTTTCTTTCCCTTGCAATCACGCGCCTAGTGACCTTTTTCTCCACATTTATAACAAACTCCCATTCCTTTTAGGCATGTACCAGGGTGATTCTTCCCACAATTATCACATAATGGAAAATACTTCATTCCATTTTCCCTTTATCTGTCTCTTGTTCCACAGTTCTCTTCTTCTCTTGCTTTACTTTATTGTCATAAGATTTAGAGAATTCCTTTTCTGTCTTGATAGCACATGAGACAATGTCTTCGTACGACGAGAGGGTTTGTGAGACTAATGCTTGACGAAGAAGTGGTTTTAACCCATCAAAGAAATGATCAATCTTACTTCATGGGTTATGTATATAATCTGCAGCATGCCTCGCTAACATTGTAAAGTTGGCCTCATACATTGTGACAATCTCATCCTCCTTTTGTCTCAGGCTCAAAAAGTGTCTTTCCATATCTGCTCGATGGTCACGAGGATAGTATTTTTCTAGGAAAAGATCTTTGAACTCCCAACATTCCATATTTGATACTTCATCATCTTCCTTTGTGTTTTGAATCAATGACCACCATTGATCGGCATCTCCAGTGAGGTGGTAGACTGCCATGACAACCTTCTCCCTTTCGCTACTCCCCAAGGCATGGAATATTTTCTCTAAAGAGTTTATCCATTGCTCAGCTGCTAATGGATTTGTACCCCCATTAAATGTTGGTGGTAGTTGCCTCATGAAGTGGTCTAACATTGATCCTCCACGTTGCGGATCATGGTGCTCCATACGAGTAAGGTTATTATTCATAACCTGACTGAGTTGTCCCAGTATGGTAATAAGTTGATCATCACCAGTTGTATCTCTAGATCCACAATAATTATCTTGAGTAGGAGGGAAATCACTACATGGAGTGCATGCATTGATATGGTTTCCATTCCTTCCACTAGGCACCATTTCTAAACAATCGCATAAACTAGATTAGTTTATGAATCAAAATACATAATTCCATACTTTTAGAATACGTAACATAAATTGAACTATTTATGGACATAATCCATAATCATAAAAAAAAAATTATTTGAGGAAGTATATACTCATAACCCTTCATAGTGGTTTGTAAAGAAAATGAGAATTATCCTCAGCATATCCCCCGGGAGTGTTGTAACCAAGAGTGCAGCAAGGCCCGTTGTCATGCACCAGTTCCCGTTCGAGTCTAGCTCAAAGCGGTGTTTTCGGGTTTTACCCATAGGTACATCTGTTCCAGAGCCACCTCTACCTGCTCGTATCCAGAGAGGGATGTATTGCTCAGAAAACTCACAACATCTCTATAATACCATAATTCTAGGAAGTTCTTCTATACTAATCCTCAATGTCTATCTTTGAGCTATGTGCTCTAATCAGAGTTTATCTAAATCTAGCTTCCAAGGTTAGTACTAAACTGCCTCTTATACCAACTGTAACACCCCGACCCCAGCTACCCGGAGTCGGTGCATTACTTCGTAACATTGGCATGATCACAAAAGTTCAAGTCTCGAAATACCTATTAGTTTAGTAGCCTTGGAAACACTAGATACATTCATAAATGTTACATTACATCATAAAGTGAAAAACTACAATAACAAAGTCTCCATAGTCCACACTCATAGCCTCTTCTAACTATCCTTGCAGGCCATTCATAAAATACTTCTTCACATACTGGAAAATATTAAAACATTGAATGCGGTGAGCTCAGATGCTCAGTAAGGATAAAAATATTGCGGAAGCTTTCATAAATAAACGTTAACATTTAAGGCAATGTATAACTAAAACAAAATCCTTTTAAACTTGAACTTTATCATAATATGGAAAAAGTAAACTGAAATAATTCCATTTACTTACTCACATGGATATTCTACTAGTCGAATAATCACATGAAATATCAATAACCACTTTCATAATGATGGAATGCATAATGCCAGACTATCATAACCACGTAGCCAAGGCCTCTTGCCAAGAACACAAATATGCTTTTGTCAAGGCCTCATGCCAAGACACTAGTTTGTCTCATGAGACCTACCGATGCATCGCGGAGCTATAGCGGGCTCCACCCGTCACTTATTAAGTCCAATGCATTCCTCATATGAATAGGTTTAAACATATCATAAACCATAACATAATCATGTCACATAAAACATGCATAAAGGAAACATAACATTTCCACATTTCAATCAAAATATATCAATACAACACATTGATATAATAAAAACGCTTTCAAAACCATTTTCAATACCAATATAAAAGAATGTTAAAACTTTTTATTTATTTTTCATTAAAAAAAGTGATGGCTTATAGAGGAAGCCGAAACTCAAATAATGGTCACGGCGGTGGAGAAGTCGTTGTCGCCGCATATGTACGGAAAGAATAACATTCCCTTTTTTTCATTTAGTAAAAAGCTTCGTATAAAAATATTCCTTTTGAATAAACATAAAAGTCAAAGGGGTTTATACACCGTATAAAAGAAAGTTGTGTATAAAACCAAATATGCCTCAATGAAAGGAGATTGAGACAAAGTACTTAAAAAGATCATTTTTAAAATAAAATAGATCTATTATGTGTATTCACTATAGGTACACATAAAGAATGTAAAAATACAAAATAGGACATAATAATATCCTTACATAATTTGAAAGTAGGAGATTAACCCAAAGAATGGAAGTTGGGTTAAGAAATTCCCTTACCTTGTGTCCGACTTGATTCGACCGTTCTTTAACCTCCTGAATAAAAAAATAGAGTTAATATCTACTTAATTAAGAACCATTTTTAATTTCATTATCCTTTTTATATCACTTATTACAATGTTATGAACATTATGTAATTATTTATGTTAATAATGGTCGTTTTGTCGATCTTTGGTACTTGAGTCAACAATAAACTTCTTATAATTACAAGTTGTTTATGTGGTAGAATATACATTATCTCCGGAATTATATTCATGATTTAGAAGTCATATATATCATATATATCCAGTATATACATTCATTCATAATATTACGTAACATTTACAGGTATGAAATGAAATGCACCGTTCATGGAGACAGTAAGCCGTACGTACGTATGAACGCTACTTTCATTTCTATTCGTATTTAATGGAATGAAATCATAATTATATAAATGTATAATATAGTTCCAGTATAATATCATATATAATATCATTTACTCCATCCTTTATACATCCCACATATGGCATTAACGATTCACATCACTTTGAGGGGACGGTAGTCCGCACTTCCTAAAAAGAAATTATCGCATTTACCCATAATGGAAATCATAAAGTATGCCATAAATGAGAAATACAGAAGCATAAGGAAAACATAAACATATAATATATCATATATAAATATAGTGACATATTAATGGCCACCTTTGAAGGTGTTATATGAGTGTTTGAACAATCATCATTTCATGAGGCATAAATTTTCCATCCACAGAAACAGTATGTTCTTTAACCAATAGATGTAGGTGTGTGTAAGTGTATCTCGAATACTTCTTATAACAACATCCTATTATATTGAGGATACTGGTGCTGTTACAAAAGAAATGAATAAAAAGAGTTTATGGGGTTAGAGAAGCAAAATAAAACAAAATAACATAAGAGAAGACATTACCTTAAAATCGGGTAACTCTTTTGATTTGAGCCAAAGGCTTCCTTGGGAAGAATTCTGCCCAAAGTGAGGCTTATATGAGTAAGAAAGGGAAGTTGGGAGAGTATTTGGGTAGAGGTTGGCCGAGCCAAATGGCTTGAAAGTGTGAATGAGGTGGTAGGGGTGGGGGCCTTTTATAAGAGGAGAGGATGGGCACTCTTGGAATGTAAGGAAATGTTACATTATTATACAATGATTTTAGGATTCAAAGGTCCCACACTTATATAATTTGAGGATAAGGTGATAAGGGTTCTAAATCTACTCATCCAATAGGTTTTTGACAAGTTTAAGTCTTGGATTTTACATTATCTTTTCATTTTATTTAAATCATTAATAAATGAGGTAATCGCTGCATCGTCATGGTGTCATAAATAATTTAATTTATTTAATGTCCAAAAATAGAAAAAATATCATGACATAGGAAATCTTTTTATCTTTCTAATGAATATTTATAGTCAAAAATATGACTTGTATAACCCCATTTAAAAATTGGTTTAGTAAAACGACTTATGTTTGTGACATTTTTATTTTAAATTTAAATAAAAGTTATTTATGTCATTTCCCTACCAAAGTGGCTCCATGGGGTCCCCAAGATGACCCATGTATTTTATTGGTCGGCCATGACTCATCCAATAGGTTTAGGACAAGTGTAAAAGTCATTTCATATTTTTATAATATTATTTTTACCTTAAATTTCACTAATTACCTTTAATCGCGATTAATTAAACTTAAAAGTTACTATTCACCAAAAATTATTTTAATCCCATTGAACCACATTTTACTTCCTAATGACAACCATGTATGTCGGATTTTTGAAAATCAAATCACAGAAGTGGTAATATTTCATTTAAATGAAAAATCAGTTATTTAACTACCACTTAGTGGTTTCACTATTCATCAAAAAATTGATGTTTTCCATAACAATGCCAAAATTTCACCCTAAGCTATAACTGATATTCCGAATTCCAAAATGATGTCTATTTTACAAAATTCCAAACATATAAGTTTCATTAATTAATTTTATAATTAATTCCCGTTGTCACAACAAATAGCGTGTTTTTAAGAAACAATATATATCAAAAGATTGACAATTGTTTATGTCCAATTTCAATGTTAAGTTAATTCTAATGACCACCATTGGATAAAATGGTTTAAATATATTCTAATTATACCTTAAAACCACTCAATATTATAAATTATCACTATAAATTATTTTGATTAAAAAAGTTGTTTTAAGTATTTTTCACTATTCATAAAAATTTGGAAGTTCTCATAAAATTTCAAAAAAATCAACATTGGCTAATTTCGATATTACGAATACAAAAATGAAGTCCATTTTGAAATATAAAATTTCTATAATTTTAAAAAGTGGTTATTACTATTCATAATGGCTACTTTGATTAGTCGCGGTGTTTTAAAACTAGAACTTGCGTACAATGCAAGCTATTGCATTATTGAATGAGAAGCGTATCATGGAAGCTCGGGGTGTTACAAACTCGAAAAGGGAAACAACAACTGAAAAGTAAAAGCAGCTACGCCGAGACGTCCACTAGAAATCCCACCTGAAGGGTGGGTACAGATAGCTCCGCAGCTCCTCGGGTCCCGATGTCCGCTCCGAGTACGTCCCGCTCAGTGGTCCACCTCCAGGTACCACCCTGCTTTACAAGCTTCAACCACGATCAACGTTTTCCATCGTCTGCAACCAACACAACGTAGTGCAGGCATAGCCCGTGCAGGGGTGAGTATAAGCTACTCAGTAGGGATCCCGACACCCCCGAAGGTCTCCCTAAATCCAAAAATATTAAACCACAAAGGAAAGATACAATCACTATGTAACAACCGACACTTCTTAGGTATATACCCATACATATACCTAAGTCATCAATTTCAATACGCATCAACCTCCAAGCCCAAGTACAACCCAGTCCACACAGGAAAGTATACATATTCCACACAGGAAAGCAAACGTAATACACACAGGATAACACAACACAATCCACACAGGAAAGTAAACATGATTAAGCTCACACAGGTAATACTTCTTCTAAAGACGATAGAGATGATCACTGATCCATCTAAGTCGTCGGACCCACAAAGGATCGATAGGTACTAACCCCCGCAAAGAACCACACAAGATCAGACCCACATAGGATCTTTAGGCGCTGGCTCACACAGAACAGCTGAGCGCTGACCCACACAGGATCGGTAACACTGATCCACATAGGATCGCTGAGTGCTGTAGTCGTCGCCGTCGAATCCACTGAGGATCTCTGTTCAATCGTCATCGTCACAGTAGTAGTTGCAGCCAGCACTACGGTTCCCGCACATAGAAAGCTCATTCCGGAGGGCCCGCTCCTCGAGCTTAGAGGCTGATACATCAACTGACACATAGTCTAGAGTTGATATATCCAAAAGATGCATATCACCAACAGGAACTCAACGTCGCAGACGGCGCGTCAATCGGACGCCCGGTCTGAGAGTTATTGGCTTTTTTGTCCCATGGTCCCGGTTGGTTTTTAAGGAAAAACCAACCCGACTGTACTCCAAATGCATCCAAACCTCAGGCGGAGTATGCCAAAAGATCTTTCTCAGTAAGAGGAACTCAACAAAGTCGACGACACGTCAATCAGACATCTGTAGCTCATGATATGAGCATTTCCGCTCCGAGGCCCCAGCTGGTTTTGTGTATGAACCAACCCGGCCGAACTAAAAGTATTCCAAAACCTTGAGTGCGATATACCAAAATGACCGTCTCGTTCCAAGGATCGTGTCTCCGCTGACGGCGCGTCGATTGGAGGTCCGTATCCCGAGTTATGGGCAATTGAACCCAAATGGTCCGAAAACGGGGGTTTCGGGCCCGGACCGACCCGGCCCAAGACCCCCCCTGGTCGGCCCGAATCGGGTCGGCCCGGCCCAGCATGGCCCGGCCTGGCAGACCGGCCAGGCACCAGTCCAGCTGGGCATAGCGCACCCAGCTCGCTGTCGGGATCGGCCTTTGGCCGAGCCGTTTCGGCAAAGGGGGGGGGGGCACCTGCCCCCCTGTGTAACCGCGGCCCCCCCTCAATTAACGGGGCCGTTTGAGGCCGGCCGTGGGAATTTATTTCCCCCGGCTCCTCCCTGTCCGGCCGGTTCCTGCTCAACGGGACCAGTGGTGGCCGGTCCCCTTCCAGTTCCGACACCGGCAGCCCGGTCCGGCCGCCGGTCACCTTGCTCCGCTACGACCCGGAACCGGCCGCGGCCCTTGTCGTCCGGCGTGGTGTGATGGCACCGTGCCCCTCTGCCGCGGTCCCGCTCCAGCCGCGGCTTCATCAGTTTTCTTCGACGTGGCACGACGACGTCGCGTTCTTAAACTTCATTCCACAGCGCGGTGCGACGGCGCCACACATTTCCTTCTGCATGAATCCGGGGTGCTGCGACGGCACCACGCTCTCCCATACCAACCACAAAGGAACCAACACAAAAATTTAGGAGGAGGGTCGGCTGTGTTTTGCGGTCCGACCCCCTCACGTTATTAGATAACAAATGGTTTAAATCCACGAAGATTGTCAAGTTGGTATTCAAGAAAAAATAAATAAATAAAACCCCTACCTTGGTTCAGGAATGGTGCACGAAAATCGAGCCGCGGAAGATGAGCGTTGCGGAGGTCGGGCATCGCGGAAAACGAACATCGATTCCGTTTTCATCGAGCTGCGTTCGAAGAGGAAACATCGTTGGAAGGAGACGTCACGTTCTTCGGCAGAGATGTTCCTCATTGAATAATGATGTTCTTCGTCAGATTCTGAGGTTTTCTTCACGTTCTTTGTCGAGCTTGAAGAAGAAGAAGACTTCACGCTTCCCAATCCTCTCAAGGTGGAAAAAACTCTAACAATAATAAAATAAGACCAAGTCTTAATTTATTAACAGAACCTAACCATTTGAATTTCAAGAGTTTGAAATTAAGTAACTCACATTATTAATTATAACAAGTTGTCAAAAATTAATGAAAGTGAGTTAATGGGGAGTTAGGAAGGTGAAGGGTTAAGAGGAGTTAGGGAGTTAAGGAATTTGAAAAGGTGGAGGGGTCTCATGTGGGACCCACTCTATCAATTATCCACACATGGGAAGTTGGGTGGATGTGGGCCCCACCACCAACTTCCCATGGGAGAAAATAACCACCTTGATGTGAAATAAAATTGATTCAACAATTTTATTTACTTTTTAATTAAACCCCATTAATTAACTTCTTCACCCGCACAAACAGAACTACGGTAAAGGCTCCCTTAAGCGATTACCGGTGTTGCGAGTTCATCGTTGCCCTCGGAATTCGATTCCGAGCAGCGGTTCAAAAAATAGAAATTCCTGCTTGTTCGTTCACTGAACGTACCCGGGCCAAACATCGGAAATTGATTTCGGGCACACCGGGCCTCGGAATCAGGTGCCGTCAGAAACCTCATTCTTGTAAAATTCCAAAGAAAATTAAGAAAAAATTTCCATTTAATTTTATGGGTCTTTACACCTACTATAGAGACCCATGGATGACGTACATGGAAATTAAAATTTTTTTGTAGAATAAATCATAAATTACACAAATATATTCCCAAATAATGTATTTTATTACTATATTGGGAATTGTGGAACAAAATCCTTTAACATGGGGAATGATCATCAGCATATCCCAAAAATATTATCCCCTATTTTTTCCTACATAATAACATTCTATATATCCTAGGAAAAAAACATAAAATTGGTGAGATCAAATTCTTAAAAAGGGTAAAAATGGTTAACAATAAACAAACCATAAACATAAGAATGTAAATGCATGAACACAAATTTGATGTATCGAAATCCTACATCATAAAATAATCTGGGTAGTATGTAACACATAGATCATAAAGGAACATTAACCATGATAAAATTACATTGGAATAAAACCCGTAATTGTGGAAAACAAATAATAACACAACATTATTTTCATATTATCCAAGGAATTACTATCAATTCCAACAGAGTTGACAATGTCCATTACTGAACCATGTATACTTGTCTTTCCTGCCATGTAATACGGAAACAAATTTACATGATATTCTAGACCTATATTACTAAAAAAAATTAGTAAAATGGGTCTCTTATACATAAAATGGGTCTGTTATACATAAATACATAATAACATATTCCATATAAAATAAAATTCCATCATTAAAACAATAAAATCTCTGTAATAATCAGGACTGAAAAAAAACATATATAAATAGCATCATTTAGATGGAAAATATTGTTCATAACACAATTGAACTTAATTTTTGAGAAAAATGTCCTTTCTTCAACAAAAACATTTTTTTATAAAAATTTCATGAAATTTTATACTAAAATAATTTTCTTGAAAATAAACATGAAATATTTTGAAGGAATATTTGTGGATATAAAGAATTATTAAGGTGTAAAAATCTATTCATTCCATATAAGTTAGAAATAATTCCTCTCATAATCTTTCCAGAAAAGTCATAAAGTACCATGTATAGAAAACGAATGATGTATTCCTTATATAACATTTAATAAAAATAAAAAAATGGTTAAAATTGAATTTTAAAAATAGTATAATAATAGAAATAATTTTATCTATTTAGGGAACATTTTTTTGGATGATTAATATAAACCAGTAAATACAAACATTTAAACAATCTCAGAAAATAACGAGATTGAAAAAATATCCCTTACTATAGGTCAAATTTCTTCCATATATGTCTAAAACTGTTGTATAGTGGGTTTAAACATATTTTTAACCTGTAATAGAAACATAAAAATAGATAATATATCATATATTATTCGCTTGTGTCTTTATATTACCCTTTTATTTATCAATTTCATCTTAAAGTAACGTTTTTGGTATCAATACTTTTATTTATCATACATGTTTTGACTTGGTATTTTTGAGATTATTATGTATATCATGACATAATTACTTATATAATGTAAAAATTGATTTATATATCACAAATATTCAGTATATAAATATATATTATAGATGGATAAATGAAATGAAATACACTATTCATTGAAACTGCATGTCGTACGTATACATGAACGCTGTTTCTCTTTCCTTATTGAGTTGAATAAGAGCACGTAAATGAAATATATATATATAAATACATTAGAATTAATTTTTCATATAATTCATGATTATTTATTATATATACTTTATAAGAATTCATGAACGGTTATTGTGGATAACGAATCACATCCTGTTGTGGAGACGGTAGGTCATATGTTCACACGAGAGACAATATCATTCGCTTAATGATTAAATGTTATGTAATTTTATGGTATATTAAATATATATATCTATTATAATGTAATATTCATTATTTATATCTATTATATTCCTCATTATTCCAATCCAAATTAAGTATTGTTGAATAACAAATTCCACCATAGTGTAGAGACAATTAGCTGTACAAACACATGCATGGTGATATTGTTATTCATAGGATGGATAAAAATAATTATAATGGTTTACCATAATTATAATAAAGTATTATTTTTAATAATAAATATTATTTATTACTTTATTAAGGGAACAACATTAGAAGATGAAGTTGATGAGAAATGAATTTTAAAATAGGTGACAAAACAATTACATTTTTTTGAGTATCTTCTTTTGATTTTCACAAAAGGTCTCTCTAGGGTGGATTTCTTCCCAATGTGTAGCCTCTATTATGAAACGAGGGTAGATGTGAGGATAGTTGGTTGGTTTTTTCGAAGAAAAAGGTCTTTAGATGTGTGATTAAATTTGAAAGAGAAGTACCCTTTTATAGGAGAGGTGAGGGAAACTTTAGAAAAGTCTTTAAATATTAATTCATTATAAATTAATTTTTGGTTTCTAATGGTCCCAAATTAATTTATTTCTAAGATAAAAATAGGAGGGGTATAAATCATCAAATAAATATATTTCACGCATGTTTACGTGACAAAATTAACCTTATCCTTCAGCTCTAACGCTTAGTTAAAAACATTAACTCTTACCATGTCTTCATGCATATTCATAATATATGGTTACTATAGTTACTATAAAATTCCAAGAGAACCACAAGTAAAACATTAATGACATATTTATCATTATATAAGTTTTTTGAAGGAATATAATATTTTTAGGACTATTATATCATTTATAGAAGTTGTAATATTTTTTAAAAACATATTTATGTCAATTTTGACAGTATTCAATAATAGAATTTTGTTAAAGTCATAAAATCATTATTCCTTCGCAAAAAGGCATTAAATAATCCCTCAAATTTATATGTAATAAAAAAAATTCATGGATGACATAAAAAATTTTAAAATAAATTTATTTAAACTTTTTTAATATCATTTATTTGAATACATCAGTAATAATGTAATCACAACATCATCACTGTATTGTAAATAAATGTATTTATTTAATTTATAATAATTATAAATAAAATAGCATGGTGTAGGAAATAATATTATATTTATAATTATTATTTATAGTGTAATATATCTTTTATATAAACATAAATATTATTTTTTTAGTAAAAATATACATGTTTATGTTATATTTCCCTTTGCTATAAATTAATTATTATAACATGCCATTTTTACATCCAAGTTGTTCTAAATTAAAGAAAATTCGGCCTATGGGGTTTTTAGGACTCATATGACTCATAAAATAACATTAGGACACATGTTAGGATTGTTTTATATTATTATAATTTTATTTTACCCTTATTTATCTAATTTACCCATTAACCGTGGTAATTAAAAAAAATTAATGAAGTTACTATTCATAATGTCCAAACATAAACGGGACCTATTTACCTAATTTGGACCATATTGATTAAAAATATAGAATCCATTATTTTAAAAATTCAAAAAACATAATTAGAATAATGTAATATAAAATTAATTCCTATTGTAAAAACCAGAAAGCATGGTTTTAGAAGTAAAAACTATGAGAAGATTGAAATGTGTTTATGTCAAATTTAAATGTGAAATTATATCCAATGAACATAATTTTATTTAGTGATAAAAAAATAATCAAATTAGACTTGAAAATTAATTAATAATATAATATCACAATACAAATTAATTAGATGAAAATGCAGTTATGAATTAAAATGCTGTTTATTTAAGTATTCATTAAAATATGAATTTTATCAGAAAAATACCAAAAATTCACATAAATGTTTTTGATGTCCCGCTTCAAAAGAAGAAGTTTATTTTGTAAGATATAACATACCAAAGTTTTATGAACTATATTTTAAATGGGTGTGCCATCAAAAACTTCCAAATGTGTATTTTTTTGAAAAAAATTCTTTTATACGAAAATTTGAATATGTTCTTATATCAAGCATAAAAGATACATAAGATGAATGTTAATGTTATATAAAATTCAAAATGTGTTTAATAACATTCAGAATGACTAGTTTATATCCCATTAAATAATAATATTTTAATAATATAAGGATGTTTAGTAAAACTCTGTATTACATATAATGCAAGCTATCGAGGAAGGTCGATCTGGCATGTAATGCAAACCAAGTTAGTGTTACGTGTAGTGCATGCATACTTTAGTGTTTCACACAACATAATCCAAACATAGTTCCATTATACATTGAACAAAATCTATACTCATTGTTGTGTGTATCGTATGTGAACTCGATGTTGAGTGTAACATATGATAAGTCAGTTTTGTGTGAAAGTAATGTTTAACTAAGTTAATTTAAAGATATAAATGAAAAATTTAATTTATTTGAAAAAATGGTCCATAAATACTTGGGGTTTTACACTACCAAATTGGTGACATGTCAGTCATGTAGGGTCCCATGTAACTGACACGTCCCACTAGCCACTCAAACTTCTATGTAGATAGATAAAATTCTCATAGAGATTATTCATAACCAATGAATCCATACCTCATTATCATTTAGTAGAAACCCCCAATAATCCAATAAAATCCTCCTTTAGGTTCCCCATTGATATGAGATAATGATTTACCACTTCTGAAAGCTACTTCATCCTCAAAATATTGACTTGGGACATAAATTCACATTTTATCCCATCTTGAAATCATTTTTCAGTAGTTGCATAATATCCTTCTAATATTGTATAAAATAACAACACATTCGTAATTTCTCTAGCATTGTTCATCATATACATTCTCCCCTGATCCATCCTTATAAACTCATCCACTCTCTCCAACTTCAATTTCTTTGTATAAATGTCCTCTAGGATATTCTCTTTAATGTACATTCATACCAAGTTTTTTAATAGTCTATCCCAAGTCTAGATTCCCCACAAAAAGTTTTTTTGACCATGTAACTTGTAAAAGGACAATTTAACGCCCTTCTTAGTAGGTGTCTCTAGTTGGTGAAGTATTTTTTGGATATAATCAATTAAAAACATAGTTTCTTTAGGTCCACAGTCTCTGATAAACATCAAAGGGTATTTCCACTGAAACTCCCATGTCAGGATAGACATAATCTTAAAAACCCACCTTGGGTCTCTTTCCTTGAATTTTATGTAACGATCATGGTTCTAATGAATGTTCTCTCCCTCTCCCTCACCCATCAATACTGGTGCCTTAGGTTCCACCACTAGAGGAGTATTTCTATGTATGTCCTCATATCTTCATATCTACATGCTTTATCATAGAGGAATATATTTACATTTCCAAACACATATCATATTTCACATTACTCCAATTTTATATATTTAACAAGTGGGTTTAATGAAATAAAAAACAATTCATTCTCCTTAACATTTCCACATGTCAAAAAATTGGGCTATATCACTACCCTTAATCATCATACATCTAGGTCATGGTTAAAAAAGGGTAAGCGAATAACAATTATTCAGGTTTCCTATTATAAACCCTTTGTCATATGTTTCTTAATTTTAAATCATTCAATTCATCTCGTGGATATTTTTCATTTTTATTACACAAGAAAATAAAAACATTTCAATTTCAAAAACATATCAAAAACTCATTTATTGCGTGTGTGAATAAATTTTCAATTTCCAAAAATAATCCTATGTTCCCAGAATAATGCAAGAATACTCAACATTCATTAAGGCCATGAATCAAATGATCAACAGTGATAAATAAAACATCAACATGAAATAAATGGTTAGATTATATGATTATAATAGACCATTAATATCGTAGAAATATCCTATTAGAATGAATAATGATTTTTTTCATAAGTCTTCATAGAAGAACATGTAATCAAATATAAATTGATATATTCCCTAATAAAAGAGTGTTAGGCTATAATTATTATCCACGATGAATAAATATATAAATATAGAAAACATGGGATGTCATTGAAATATCTCATGATAAGTAATTATGTCAAAAACATGAGCATAAGATACTTTTTGACTGAAGCTACCCACATCGTGTTTATGAAAAAAAGGTGATGAAACCATCCCATATCCTGTTCACACAAAAAACATGTTGAAAAAAATTATGGAGTCACTTTCACACCAATACAATTTAAAAAATATTCCTACAACACATGCAAAAAATAAAACATGTGAGAAAATATTTCTACCACATGTTAATTTTTTTTTGAAAAAAAAATTCTGAATATCATTTACACAAAAATAATTTCAATTTATCCATTCTACAGGTAAATCAACTATTTAATCCATCATCAATCACTTGATCAAATCATAGAAAAATCCAATTATTTAGGAGGTTTTTATTTTTATCCTAATTATTAGAATTAGGCCTTATTGATGATGGTCTTCTACTTAGGCACTGTGAGTCACAGAGTTATCGACATCCCATGATAGGGTCTTATAGGAGGGGTATTGGCATTGACAAAATTTAGTAGTGGGAATGTTGGGATAGATGGAATTATAGGTGACTTGATTTTTTGGACCACGATGGTGGTGGAACTGGAATTGAGATGATGTGGTGGAGCCAGGATGGCAGTATCGGTAGGTGATGGATAACGATAGTGCCAATTGTGGCAGAAGCATCTCAATAGAAAAAATTTATCGATCTTCATTACTGATGTAGATCTAGATAGGGCTTGAGTGGAGTATATGATTCATTGTAGGGCTACAAGATCATGTTTAATGAGACGGTATTTCATCTGTCATCAGTACCAGACACGTTGCATCCCTATATGTGGAAATATTATATGTGAATACAAAAAATATTTGGGGTTTAATAAAATGTTATCAACTATGATAGGGAGAATATTTTATATGGTATTTATTTATTGCATACTTCTAGTCTGTTTATATATTCAATGATCCAAAAATTCCAATATGTCATATAAGGGATGCCCCTAAACCAATTTAAAAAAATTATTGTAAAAAAATCAATATATATAATTTCTTCAGGAATTTAGTACTTAACACAATAATTCATTATCACATGTGATATAAAAATTTAACCAATTCAATGTAGGGTGATATCAAAACCCAACCCCAAATCATCCATACATATGTGTTCCAATTGTAAACCATTCTTTCTAAAAAATCCATAGAAAAAATTGTATTTATATCCCTTTCAAATAACATCATATAATAAAAACTACTTTAATTCGTCATTAAGTATGGTGAACCCATAGAATATAAATCATAATCCAATGATAATAAATATCATTCTCGGTGGATATCATTAAATTAAGTATTTTTTATTTCTATTATAAAGATAAATTCCATATAGTTTAGTCAATAATTTCCCTAATTAATTATTGAATGACATCTAAGAGAACACCCTTCAAAAGATATATAGAGTGTTTATTGAAGAAAATATTTGAATGAATAAATATTTCATGATCATATTACATTGTTAGGAAATCTAAAGGATGTGATGGATCATCATAATGATCTAAAATAAAAGTTCATTAGCATTAATAAAAAATAATGTGGATGTTGTCTTCATATGAATATTCAAAATGGAGAACAAAATAAGTAAGGGGATGTTGTATTGGTTGAATTTTTTTAGGGGAATCACAAAAATTAAATTTGAAAAAAAACATGTTTTTTATTTTTGAAAAAATAATTTAATGTAAAAAATAATACATATTTAAGGGAATAAAAATTTATTTTATAAAACATGATATATTATAATAGAATGATACATATATCACTGAATTATGTCTTCAAACTAAAAACATTAAAATGTAATTATTTTCATGATTTTTTTAAAATGAATCCAATGGAAAATATTAATAATATAAAAAAATATCAATATGTCCATGCATTTGAAAATTATAAGAATAATTTTTTGGAAACAGACAACGAAATTTGTAAAATCATTCAATGAATATGGTTATGGGATAGAAATATTCCCACCAAAAAAGAAGAGGCAATGTTAGTTTCTTAACAATGGGTAAAATGAGCCTATGTAAAAATGAAATAAGTACAAGATTAAAATCCATAAATTAAAATAGTAGAATAAAATGATAATTTTGTTGTGATAAATGTACACAAATTCCCTAGATAGACTTTCTTTCAAAATCAATATCTATATGAAGATGAGTTTCGTAGTGAAACCCTACTGATATTAGTAATACTAGAATCATGGGATATTGATTTGAGTATCATGAAATGGAATTTAAAATCTCTTTAAATTGAATGCATTTTCATACATGAATTTAATTGGGTATCGAATAAATCAGATAACAAAATTATTTAATACAATATCACACATGTTTAATGGAGTTGAAAATATGATAAAGAAACCCTTAACATTTTCACATACTTAGTTGAATTCACTCAATGATATAGTGTAAAAGTCATAAATATTTTATAATTTTATTTCAGATACTTATTAGTATACCATCATATCTATATACTTCATTTAAGTCCGTTTTTTAATATATTTGTTAACTAAAACAAATATTTTTTCCAATAAATTTTTAATAACATTATTTGTTTCATATGGTATTTACGATTCTGATTTTGGTAGACATTCTATGAAAACATGTCCATAAATAGTAGAATATTTAATGTACTGGGGTAACATACTTATATGAACCATATGATCGATGCCAGCTTTTTACATGAAATCCACACACACTAAAATATCTGAGTATAGTGTGAATACCATCAGTTGTAGTACTCCACCAATGACCCTTAATGTTGGTGAAAAAATATACAAGTGAATGTGATTAACGTAAAAAAACATATAAAAAAATATACCATGAGTACAACACACATGTCGATTCTTTAGTGACCAACACTACATACTTTATCACCATTTTTAGGAGACACATACCTGCTCTAGCACCATGCTGGTAGAAATATCAGTTACTATTCTAACACATCCTCTGGATAGCCCTAATAATGTGAAAAATTTTTGTACCACGTATAGTTCATGTACATGCCAACCATATTCTAGAACATCAATCTCGAGTTGATAGTCTCTAATTGTATCAAATCTATTATGTTGAACCAAGTCTAGAACATCCTCTTGAATGGATAACCCAAAGCATTTTACATATCCTACTTACCTAAACAATCCAATTACAAGTTGACCAATGTCTAGAAAATATCTCTTGAAGGATAGTTCTAAAAATGTTTTTAATATGTAATTCCATTAAACATGTGTCACGTGTCACCTATCATCTAATGTCGACTAGAATATATGTCACATATTACAAGGTGGAAAAATAACCCAAACATTCATTCTCAATTTCAATGGATAGGAATACATACTACATGATAAATATAGTTAAAATGAATTATCAATATTATATTAAACTATGATCTAAAATAAACATACCCATCAGAATCCATATGCAAGTAACAAAAACACATGTTAAATCCTACACACACACACAAACTTATGTGATCAAGAATCAAACATAGGTATCATTCCATGACCATAAATGTCAATCAATCATTTAAAATAAATTTTAAAAATATATAGGATATTGTAAAGTGATTCCTACATTATGTGAAACTATATTCCAATGACAAGGGTCACTAACCGAGTTCTATTTTAGTAGTAAAAGATTTTCCCAAGTGAATTATGAATTTTTTATAACTATATTCATCATTGATAATTTTAAAAATAAAAAATAATATCTTTATAAAATAACATGATACATTTAAAAAAGTATAATTTATCTCCAAATCATAAAGAAGAACCAAATGAGACTAACAAAATGTAGATCCTACAAGTATTGGATATGATATCAAAGACAAAATATTGGAATTAAAATAAAATAAAATTAAATGAAGTATGGGAGAGAGAGAGAGAGAGAGTGTGTGTGTGTGTGTGTGCAGAAGAGGGAGATTTGAGATAACATAGAGATGTGAGAATTGAGTAGAGAACCTCATGTGAACTATATAAATCTCCCAATTTACCCTTTATATTTTTTTCCCATTATATCATTTATTATATTATTTAATTTTTTCATCCTCCCTCCTACAAAAGCCATTGTGAAACACCCCATAACCATTTATGTATTTTCCTTTTGATGCATTATAAAACACATTTAATTATTATTTAAATGTATTTCAAAATTCATCCACATATATATATACACAACTGCATATATATATATACCCCACACACACACGCGTATATATAAATATATATTTAATCCATATATATATACACATTGTATGTACACACACATATGTATATACATATACACACTCATACCCAAATATATATATATATATATATATATTTAACAGAGATAAATACATGTTATATATATACTCATTCATAGATACATATATAAACCCACACATTTACACATATACATATGTATATTTAACCAATATATATACACGCATTATATAATATGAGTACATATATGAGTTAAATATATAAATCTATGTGTATAGATTTGATGGAGTGTATGTGTTTATATGTATGTGTGCATTCATATAACACACACTCACACATATATATATGGGTGAAATATATAAGTATATATATAGGTGCTACTGTATATAGGTATATACACATGTGTATGTGTGTATATAACATGTATATAAATAGATTATATAAATGGATATGTGTGTGTGTGTGTGTACATATGTGGGTGTATATATATATTGATGAGTTTTAAAATTCATTGAAAATATGATGTATTTTGTTTTATAATGGGTTTAAATGAAATCACTAAATTGTTATGGGGATTTGTCACATTGAATTACGTATTAGATTTAATGAATGGAATAAAGAAGGTAATGATGGAACGATTGAATGAATAAAAAACATGGAAATGGGAAGACTTCTGCATTGAACATGAGGTCATCAGACCCATCATTACACCTCTCACATATCTCAAATCACCCACATCCTCTCTTTCTCTCTTATAAATATATATATATATATATATATATATATATATATATATATATATTTTGTTTTAAACATCTAATATTGATGTCTTCGTTGATACTGATTGTATTGATGCTAGGTTTGTGTTGTTGGGTTCATCTCCACAAGTAGAATATTAATGTAATTTTATAAAGGTAAAAATGTATTTTAATAACATTTAATTAAATACCTTTTTATATTTATCTTATATGGGGATAATTATAATAAATTCATCATTCACTATGAAAAAAGTCATCATGGAGAAATTAGACAGTATTAGAAACACTTCTTGTCGGAGCATCATTCCACATTATTTATTAAACCCTTTAATTTAGAAAAGATCTTATTTTAGGTTACTGGCATGATTTATTATTTTGTTTGTGTATAGCCTATGAGACCTTTGTTTGATTATTGATCACATATATTTTTTGTGTGTATCCTTTGTCATATAGTTATGATTCTTAGACCTGAATTGTGATTGATATGTTAATGGTACTGCATTGATTGACATGATATTGAACTATCATCAGCTAAATTATATATATATATAGTTTATTAAGTATTTTAGTCTACTATAGTTGATCATATATGATTGGACTATTGGGTAGACAAGTGATATGTGACACTTGTTCTCATTGACATTGGATGATATGTGAGATGTGAATCATATTATATGACATGTGAGATTTGACACATGATTGGGACTATCCATCAATAGGGATGTGATAGAATCTAATCAACATGTACATGGACTATTATTGTCAGAAATATGTGTCACATTCATTGTTCTATCCATTCAGGATAGATTTTCAAGGTTAGGTTCGATATGAGATATTTGATTTATTTTATGGGATATCCACTTGAGTTGGATCTACTAGACTTGGGCTAACATAGACATGGACTATCCCTATAGGAAAGATGATTCACATGCTTAGGTATATCCGTCCAGGAGGATGTTTTAGATCGATTACTGATAATTCTACTACAATGGTACTATATAAGGAATTTATCACCAAGAATAGTGTTAAAGAAGATAGAGTTAGACCCTGAGGATGCGACATGTGTGTTGTAATTGTGTGCAATAATATTTTTTTATATATGTATATTCTTTATGGTCATGGAATTAAATTGAATATTTTGTTTTTTGACATTAATGACTATTCATGGTCTCCTATAGTGTATTGAACTAAAAACACCACTTAGGTATTTTGGTGCATCTACTGATTTCATGAGGGAACTAGCAAAGGGAATGAACCATGTAGTGGAAAACATAGTAGAGGATCAAAAAGATATTATTAGACCTATATGAACAATGAAATATCATATAGTTTATCTATTTATCTACCTTTTATTATTTCTATGGTCTAGCTTTTCCCATTATAAGTTATTTATTTATAAACCAATTTTAGTTCACATTCCTCATGTACGTTGTTTATGAAAATATTTTTCTAGTTATATACAGGTCCCAAGATATCATAGAGAGGGTATAGTCATAAAACATATGTATTTTATCCATTACTACTCACCATCACCCTCTTGCATATACAGAGGCATGCATGATTTCATGTTGTATTCAAGTTTGAGCTTAGTGGTTTTGGATATGATGTAGAAAAAACATATCACATGAATAATATCCAATAACACACATTCTCTCTTTTATTTGGTTGGGGAAAGGATAGAAAATATTTTGTATCGTTGGTACTGAGGTAGAGAAACTATATCTATGTCTAACCAGTACAGTATAATGTACCTATGGGTATTCATAATGTTGGGAAATGGTTTTTTTGTTTCCATTGATTATATTCACATTTGGTGATTCCCATGATGTTGATATGTGATTTATGGAATTTCAGGTGGGTTCAAAAATTAGGATGGGGCACGTATGATCACATGTAAGCTATATATACCTATAGTTGTTCTATATATAAATTAATTAATTAAATAAATTCTATTATCATTTAAGTTTAGGATACCCCGAATGGCCCGAAGGAATTATTTTTTAATGATTTTTATAACCCCCCTTTCAAAGGGTTGGGGGGAACCCTTTCAGTGGTCGTTGGCCTGAAGATTACATGACCCATAAGTCTTAGGAAATATGCAGACATTACATGGAACTGCACCTCCCCACCTCTTTCATCATCATGATATCATCTCTCCACCTTTGAATGGATTGTTTATCTTGGAATCCCATGCATGAACATACTAGTTCCGATAACAATTTCATAGCCTCTCTTTCTGAAAAATTCGCTTATCTTTTTCTCTGGTGAATGAGCCTACTCTGAATCCCATCTAGAGTCTGCTCCTTGTGTAGTCTATCTAGTCATTTATGCATAATTTAAGGTGGCCTGAAGGCCATAAGGTGGCTCGAAGGCCTTGGGTGGCCCGATGACCTTAATGGATACAAGGACTTGGTTTCATGATATATATATATATATGTATAAATATATATATATATATATATATTACATGCAATTGTGATATATACAAATTGGAAATAATTTGTTGAAATGATAATGCTATTATGTTAGTATATATATGACCACTTTGACTAACATGAATGGATGGAGACCAGGGTCAGTTCTAGGAGAGGTATACATTTTATTATGGGTAGACTCCTTAGAAAACCTTATGTGATACAATAGATTGGATATTGTTTTTTCATGTTCCTAATTTTATCTCTTTTTGTTATATTCTTCTTCGAAGATGTGGGAGTGGAAGATTGAAGTTCAATAATAGAGACCTAAGTTATTTGCATAATATCTCTTGAGATACACCACATGGATATGAAATCATTAGATGGAGATAATGGAATATAATTTTTTTAATGATAATAAAACAATATTGTTTTCAAGTATGAAAATTATTATGTGGAAATGTAATTTTTATTCAAAAAATAACTTTCTAAATGATTTAATGGATTAACATAATGGTTGAAGCCCTGCTAATAGTTTTTGAATGTTATATGGTATATTTTTTATTAAAATTTCTATGTTAGTATGGGATTTTGAGGAATTTATAAAATTGATGGTGACAGAATAAAAAAGTAAATATATTATATCATGTGCATACAATTTTCCTGAAATAATAGAATATCGCAGAATCTCTGTATCATATTGGAAATCCGTGAACACCATTATGCTCACCTGACATTTTTAAATGTTATTTATTAGCTCATTTGAAGTCTTAATGGTGTGCATCCTTATATATAAAATACCCTAACAGAAGTAAAATTAATTATTAATTTATTAATTGTTTAGACACATATACATTGATATATATTTTTCTTTACCTCCAAAACCTTGAATGGAAAAGATCATCATTTCTTTTAAATGAGTTTATATTTTTTAATTAATTTTTATTAAAAATATACAATGTTTTTTATACCATATATGTAAGAGTGGGTCTCAGGTCTCTATTATTTGTATATGTAGAGTGTTTATATTTATGTAATGCACTTCATATTTCAAGCAGTGACATTAAGGGATTTTGTTTTTGTATTTATGAGTCCTATAATGACACCCTACTTGAATATTTGAGGAACCAATAAATTTAATGATGGATTAAATGATTGGAGAGTTCAATGTGGTTGAAATTTTAGAATATGATAACTGAGATAGTGGTGGACAAAGATGGACTCGAGAGGAAATCATAGTTTATTTCATTATCTAACTATTTTGAACACTATGGTTTTGATTTTCTCTTTAGAATCCATTTATTTATATTCCATGTTTAGTTCACTTTACAAATTTACTCTTATTATTTATATATTAATGTTATTATCTATCAGTCCAATGACATGATACTGGGTGTATAGTTTCCCAACTGATGTATTTGGACCCTCACTACTAGTCTGCACACTCTATTGTATGGGTAGGTTCAAATTGAATCATATAGAATTAATGTTTAGACCCGATGATTTGTGTTGGGATGTTAATACCAATATAGATAACATATAATTTTTCATAAATCTCGAACCTAATTCAATAATTGTGTTTATTATGTTTAATGAAAACAGAATCAGTGCTAGATTATTTTTCTAGTTTTCCAAATCATGGATAATAATTTAATAATAATATTAATATGTAAAATAACCCAAACAAATACATAAACCAATCCTGATTTTGTTATTATATTATAATAATAGTATTATTTATGTTTTGATAGTATTCAGTGATATATATTTATAGAATTTTTCATGTAGGGGGTTAGACAAACCCAAACATGAACATACTATAATTTGATGAGTGACTATGGTTAATATATTTTTTATTTTAGAATAAAATGTCTATATTATAATATGAATGATATTTTTTTTATTTTTGAAAGGTTTTAAATAATATTATAAAATTATTATATAAATAATTAAAATATATATGAAATATGAAAAACATTTATTCATGGTGGCGATAGTCGTCACAATGCATGATCAATGTTCTCATTTCCCAATGAATAATAGGGAATAGTGTTTTAATATAATTTTTATATTCATAATCATAATTATATTATATAATTAACTTTTATTCTATAATCTCATCCTTATAACCACGGGGATAGGTGGTGGTGAAAAAATAACCATATTGATTGCTAGTGGTAGTAGTCCTCATAATCACACAATTTACATTCATTGGGGTTTATAAGTGGATTAGAAGGAATAAATAATAATTTCCCCTTTATTTAAATGAATATTCAATATACAAATGATAATGAGTTCATTGTATTAATATTTTTAGGAATGGTTTGATAG
This sequence comes from Viscum album, assembly GCA_963277665.1. Taxonomy (NCBI): domain Eukaryota; kingdom Viridiplantae; phylum Streptophyta; class Magnoliopsida; order Santalales; family Viscaceae; genus Viscum; species Viscum album. The sequence continues at coordinate 266,136,488 of OY728142.1, read as the reverse complement.
ACAAATGTTACAAATAAATACTTAAGGATTAAGTAATACTCAAGTTGGGACCTTGAACATTCATTAGAACATCCCCATATAAATGAATGGCCTAGAATTACATATTTTGATCATGGGTTTCAGGATGTTAGGGTTAATTCTAGTAATGGTAATTTGGGTATTGTTTCAAGTAATTTTAGTGTGATATGTGTATCATTATTTTATGATTAAAGTGATACATGTTAAAACATAACAACTTCTCCATTACCAAGGTAGCTAACATTAATTATATTAATAATTTTTTCCTAAAAATAAAATACAATTTATCAAGTAATATGAAATATTTTATTTCAAATAATTATAATTTTTTAAATTAAATATTAAATATTAATAAAATAAGAAATTTAAATATAATTGAAAAAATAGATTTTTATTAAATATTACTTGATTTGTCAGAATGATAATCATTTATTTTATAAATTCATAATATTACATATAGATTATTTTTTTTAATTTATATATATATATATATTATAGAAAACAAATTTTATGGACATTTATGCCCTTCTTGTATAATGATAATGTAAAAAAGTATAATTTTTTTAAAAAATAAGCAATTTCACTATTCACATAAAAATCAAGTAGTTAATAAAATTTCTACAAATTAACACTACCACAATATTGACATTATAAATTTAAGAAAATAATATTATTTTTAAAAAATATATTTAATTAAATTCATAAATTTATCTTCTTAATGAATGTAAAATATAGAAAAAAAATGTATTTATTGAAAAAACCATTTTTTAAAAATCTATGTGCCAATAATAGTATTTATTTAATATTTTAATTGAATAAAACAATTTTTTTTAAGAATTTTTTTTAAATATTATTTGACAACTCATTTACTTTGGGTGTTGTTGTGCCATATGTTTTCAAACATAGTTCAAATTTTAAAAGATTTAAAATTGTGTGACATTAAATACTATAACCATTAATAAATTACACTATCAAAATATTAATTATTACTAATTGATGATTATGATTGAGAATATTCATATAATAGTAATCATTTAGAAAATATATTATGATATGAAAACTAACTAACTAACTCAATCATTATAAAGTTACTTATTTTTAATAAAAAAAATTTATTCATTTCAATAATCACATACCCAAGTTTGTATATACCTTAATTCTATTTTTTCCATATCATAACTTTCCCATACCCATTTGAAAATATATGAAATTAAACGAGAATGAAATAATATATTCTTCAAAAAAGTAACACTCTCTTTAATCAAAAAATGGTATTATTAATTGGTTTTTAAAATAAAAAACAAGACAATATACACCATAATATTGAAAATGTGTCACAATTTACAAAACTATTACCAGTCATCAATAAATTATAAGGTTACCAATACTTCCTAACATAAATTTTCATAATCAATAAACCCGTTATTTTCTCAGCATCAATTGTATATTATTCCTAAGGGTTATCCATAACTCAATCACGTGTTCATAAATTGTTATCAATAAAAATATAACATTATCATAAAATCATTTTCCATGATTATTGCTACAATAATATCTATTTTTCCTAAACATTAAATAAAATTAAAATTAAAATTAAAATTATATGTTTTACAAAATCCTTATAACATCTAAAAAATTTGAAAATTTCATTTATATGTATCACTCACTAATGAAAATATCTAAGAGTAATAATATTTAATTTATATTAAGATAGGAGCCACACTAACATAAGATAGACAATGAAACTGACCTTTTCCATCAAAATATGGATATACAAAAATTGTCACCCATTTAATTATTCCTCCCAATTCAGTTATTCAAAAATTTGTATTCTTGAAACACACCATTCTCAAATAAATTTTCATGATCCCATATGGGAACAATAATAAAACCAAAATGGTTATGATTAAGTAAAATATATTATTTTTATGAAAATAATCAAGATATTTCTTCCCACATGTCCCCTTCATTATAAGAATATGAATCTTTTCATTCAAACTATAAACATAATTATTCAATCCATGGTTTTTAATTTATATATTAAGTTCTCTAACCAAATTTGTAATCATCTTATCTAAATACAATATAATTATTCCAAAATATAATGGGATTATCCAAAGTAAATCCGTAGGGAGTATCAAACCGAGAGTGTAGTTAGATCCATTTTTCAATCACCGTATAAAGATAACATTAATAACCAATATACAATTTTAAGGGGTATGAATCCATGATAGATATTATATAGATCGTATATATACTAATTCTATCTATAAATGTTTTTTATTTCCTGAATAATCATTGACACAAATCATCACAACACATTTATGATAATATCCTGCAATTAGAATTATTAGTTAGGTATACCTGTATGGTTTTCACTAAGTTTATATTATATTAATAAAATGAGAAGAAAACTAATCATTATTAATCAACTAAAACTACTATAAAGACTAATAAGGTGACCTAGACCCACCCTCCCATATATGGTTATAAAAATTGATACATTAAACAATAACATTGATACAATTTTAGAATAACATGTATTTATTTTATATCATTTAAATAAGATAAACATTACATCTCAAAAATAAAAAAATCTCTTTATTAGATGGTTTAGTGTCTTCAATAGACATTTACATAATAATCATATTTTTCAAAACATGTGAAAAATTCTTCATAATCAAAACACCCTTGAATCCCTTCTTAACTTCTCGTAATTTGCAACCATATTCATATCCAAGGGTGTGGAAACATAAGAAATGGGTGTCCTCAAATTCTCAGAAATTTAACATAACTCATCAACATGAAATCAAGGGGAGTATCATTAGAAATTATGAAAATCATTCTCCTTAGAGAAACATGTTATTAAAATATACAAGCAATAATAGTATTTTTTCATAAGTCATGATAGAAGGAAATATAATCTCAAATGAACAAACATATGATATATTAAAATCGTGTGAGATAATAGTAATGATCGAAGGGTAATAATAATAAATATATATAAAATATCGCTGGAAATTGAAATGTAGAATGAGAATAAATTATTGAAAATACATAAATATAGAAAACCTTATGAACTCTAATACATACACGAAATTCATGGAACACTGTTTGAAATAATATTCCAACATCATGTTAACACAAAAAGATTTTCAAAAAATTTATCCAACATCATGTTCTTACAATAAAATCCTGAACAATTATTCACGCATCATGTTCACATAACAAACATCTGAAAAAAAAAATTTGGTTCACGATTATAAACAAATTCATCCTCCCATGTGACATAAAACCATAACCTATTCATTATAGGGAGATATAAGACCCCGACCACTAATCAATCAGCTATATGTCAACAATTTTCAAGAAAAAACATTTTATAAATAAACCATGGAAAGTTAATGTGTTTCATATCCATTTCAAATAAATCCATATAATGAAGACTTTAATAATTCCATTAATAGAAAAAGTAAATCCATGAATATAAATTGATATCCAATGATACTAAATAAAGTTATATTTTTATAATAATCAATGATGGATATGATATTTAAAAAATAAATATTAAATGTTTGTGGTTTAATAGTAATTCCAAAATCACTTAATTAATGGCATCTATGTGAACACCCTTCAAAAAAATGATGGAAATAGAAAGTGTTCATAGATAAAGTTAGTTATAAGAACAGTTATTCATACTAATATTGGATGGTTATGAAATAATAAAGAAGTGATAGACTATTTTGGGATTTAAAATTACATTTCAAAATTGATCATGATAAATAAGGTTGATGGTAAAATTTATTAATACCCTTTATAATGTGTAAAATATGTCAAATAATGTGTAATTAGATGAATTTTTTAAAGATAATTAGGGAGATCACATTGAAAATAACTTTTTTGTCATATTTTTGAAAAATATTAATTTCATTAGAACTATTTTATAAAACCAGGAAAATTTTATTTCATTAAGGAAAGTTGAAAAAATTGAAATAATGTTTCATAGAAAAAGAAAAAATGACGGAAATATGTGTTGACATAGAAAACAATAAAAATTGATTCTTTTAACACTTTGGTAAAATGACCCATAAAAACGTTAAAAATTATATATATATATATATATATTAAATAAGGATATATAGTAATAAATTACATTATTATATTATTGAGGTGTAGATAAGTATATTCGTAAATGTATCCAATGAATATGGTCATGGGAGATAAGGTCTCCAAACCAAGAAGAAGGGTCATGGTCAGTTTCATTACAATGGTGAAAAAATTATCCATATGGAAAATGAAATATAGAGAATACAATAAAATATAAAAAATTACCATATAAGAAAAAAATTATGGGTGTTTTAAGGATTAAAGTATAAAAAATCCCTAGATAGATTATCTATCAATATAAATCATTATGAAAATGTTATTGGTAAAGAATACATCACGATAGTGGTAACATAATAATCATATTATCTTTGGAGAATGATCCTGAAATGGAAATTTAAATGTAATTAAATGTAATTTATTTTTTTACATAAAATAAATTAGTCATTTAATAAATCATTTAAAATAAATTATCACGCATAATAAAATAATATATCATGGATTAGAAAATAATAAAAATAAACTCCTTCCCTTGGTCCATAATTAGATGAATAAACACTAATATCCTGTATGAAAAAGCTAAATAAAAAAATATATGTTTTCATAACCTTATTCTTATTAACTACCATTTATATACTTTATTTATGATCATTTATTAGTAATATTTCAGTTCAACATATCTTATTTATTTATCATTGGTAGATGGTAACATTAATGGTTTCACACATGATTTATGATGTTGATTTTAATAAAGATTATATTATTAGAAATTCATATATTATTGAACCATTACAGATCTTTTAAAGATAAATTATATTTATTCCTAAATATATAACCTTATTGCACTGGTGTTTTAGTTATATATCCTGAAAATATAATCGGTGTTGACTTATTTCTATAATTTTAGTGTGCAATGATTATAAATTTATAATAAGTTAAATAAAAAATAAAAGATTAATAAACCATGAAAGAATCATGATTTTAACATAATTTTAAAAAAATATTAGAATTAATTTCTCCATATTCATCCATTATATATTTTTATGCTCTTGTTCAAGTAGGTGGTTAGACTAACCCCAACTTGGTTATACTGGAATATGATGAGATATTATGGTTAAGAATTAGTTTATTAAAAAATAATATAATTTTAAAATAAATGTAAGGATATTATTTACATGTTATAAGGGATTTAATTAATTTCGTAGTGTTGTTATTATACTAGGAAAAGCTATATGGAATATGAAAAAAATCTTATTTCTAGTAAATGTTTTTCTATACAATGCATAATTAACATTTTCATTTCCAAATAAATGAGACGGAATAATAGTTGATTATAATTTATTTCATAATATAAATAATTATACTATATATGATTAATTTATACTTCAACTTCATCATTATAACCAGCGAATAGAGGAATTGGAAAAAATAGACTACATGGATTTGTGGAAGTTTAAGTCTACCCAAATGCATGATCCATATTCTTATTTATTTCATTATTAATGAGAAAGAATATATATGTTTTGTTTATTAATTATAATAACACTGTAGTATACTAATTATACTTATTTACATATATTAATATGGTTAGAGGAGTTTTAGAAGATTGATACTATGACTAAAAACTTACAGATTAGGTAATACTTAGGTTGGGACCTTAACATTTCTTTTCAATGTTTCCTTGGAAGTGATGGCCATAGAATAACTTATAGTGATCAAGGTTTTTCAGATGTGAAATTTAATTCAATGAGATAAAAATTCACAAGGTTTTTATGGATATTTAAAATGTTATTTGTACCTCCAAGTGGGAGGTATTGATTACCATTTATTAGTGAAGAAAATGAATCTTTTGTGAACACCCATTATTTTCAAATATCTGAATGACACTATTCATGGGTAGATGGTTCCAAATGTGAGAAATAATGTTATATAGGGTTATAAAGGGTATATAAAGATGCCATAAAACATTTAAATAAATTTTAATCAAATTTCAGGCCTTTTAATTCTTTATTTTCAAATTTTATAAATTTTTGTTTTTACCTTGCTAACCATTTTTTACAAAAGTAGTTTAATGTTATTAAAAATAAAATGTAACCGTTATTACCAAATTTTTATTTTAAAAAAAACTTTTGATTCATATTGTCTGTTTTTATATATAATTAATATAAAATTAATTTTAATATTAAATTAATTAAATATATAAATACAATTTTGTATATTTTTTTTACGATTATGTATTCTTAATATCATTAGGTATTGATAATAAATTGAATCAGAGTTAATATAATTTAATAAAAGTTTCAAATAACAATAGATTAAATTTATAATATAATATTATTTTATTTATTATATAAATAATATAATACTTAATAACAATACACTTTAAAAAACTATTGTTTCACCATTTCATGATAATTCATTTCGATCATAGTAATTTCAATTTTATAGTAAATATGAAGTGGAATTTTTTAATTAATATGGAAATTTTTATCAAAAATATGATATATATTATTTTTATTGAAATTTTGAGGTGATAAAATCTATTTTTAATGGAATTTTATAAAAATTGTGTTCTAGTGTGGGAAATCATGAGATTTCCAAAAATTAATAATCATGAATATTATAAATTGAACATATTCTATTTAAATTATTTATATTATACATTATATATATCATGTATATAAGAATTCTCCAATAAAAATTTAGGTCATTATGGTGTTATGGTTATTTCATAAAGTCTAAAGTTAAGCAAAAAATCAGTATTTTAAATACTTACATATAAATTATTTAGTTATGAAAATGGTAAAAAATATCCATAATTTATTTTGACCTACTGAATTCAGAAGTGATTTTTCATTTTAACAAATAAAAATCCTTAAAATAAAAAAATATATCTTAAATGAAAATATAATATCGAAATAAAAATTGTTTTTTTTATAAAAAAATTGCCTTTTAAAGCACTAACTGTTCGTTGTAATATTCTTAAGAATTTTAAATTGAAAAAAATATTTTTATATAGCTGAAGTTATATATATATATATATATAATACGTTACTGATAAATTACATTAGTTTATTTTTGAAAAAAAATCAATCATATTACAAATTATAAAATACCTAAAATCATATGTCATTATCGAAAATGTCATGCAATTTTAAATTTTATAGTTGAGATGATATGTTTTATAGTTTAATGTTTTACAATTGGGTCTATATCATACAATTTTACATCTTGTATCCAATAAATTATGTTTTTTAGATTAATTTCTTAGATATAGGACTATGTGATCCGATGTTGAAATCATAAAAAGTTATTTTTATGAAACGTGGTAGTGGTGGAGGCATAATTCACTCACCATATATGACTGTTAAGGAGTAATATCCATTATAATATATATTCGGTATATTTTAAGGTCCTAACAAATTTATTTTTTGTTTTAGTGTTCCGTCATATGAATCATGTATGTTATATGATATAAATCTAACTCTCCTAAAAGAAACAATCTGGTGAAAATTCTTGTTGAAGTCTCAAACAATCAGATTTGGATGGATTCCTAGGAGGTTCTATGAGAAAAAACATTTCTCTATGATCTCGAATTACTCTTAAAATAATTTCATGGATATTTTATCTATTGAGAACTTATTTTATATCGTAACATTGGCCCAGGGAAATTGATCCTTGATGTGTAACATTGTTTTTTTCTCATACAAAAGGTAATATCAGGTATCATGAATGAAGGTATGAGTTTTTATGAAATAATCCCACAACATATGTAGTAGTTTTTCCTTCAACGATTTATTTTTGACTTCCTCCATCTAATGCATGGTGTTTGATATAATCACATAAATTTACTATACCTATATATTGGACATTTTATATTAATGTGATCATTGATTGCATTTGAAAATATATTCTTGATACATACTTTTTAACATAGAAGAACAAAAATCAGTGCCTTTATCCATTGATATTTGGAGAGGGAAACCAAATCTAGTGATGAGGTCAATATTCAATATTTGATGATATTATTTAATTTTTACTTTCATTAGGTTTATAGAATATGAAAATTTAGAAAAAAATAGTGGCTGTAGGGATAAAAATTAAATTCTTCACTGTAGCTAGAGTATATGGCCCGATGATATCCATTCCCCATACATATTATAATTTTGAATATCTAAAGAAATATAAAAACTGTGGTAGTTGATTGAAGAATTTTTTTGGTATATGGAAGCATAAAAATTACATGTGAACTCCACAAAATCATTTATCATCATTGGACCCAAATATTGAACTCTCTATAATTTTTGGGAGATAATTGTCCAGGTTCCATGAGTGAAACATGAACTTGTTGAAATTTTCTACATGATGATGAATTTTTATCCTAATTCAATGTATATACGTAGAAATCCCTCAAACCAATATTTATATAGAACTTTTGGTGTATTCTATCCATTGTAGATGTTAAAGTTTACTTGTCGGTGTAAAATATGTTTATCCTTGGTTTGTTTTTATTGAATGATTCCACTATAATGAATGTATATTGTAGGGGATATCCATTTTATGATGAAATCAATTTCAACATTTGACAACATGTGATTCCAAGGCCCGGAGAGCCCATAACGGATTATTTAAAATTTGTTAAGGTGCATTCTATAAACATGTGAGCACGATTTTATATCTTTTGAACTGGTGCTCAGATGGAAAATCTTAGGGCACCATTGAATTTGATGTGTCAGAATTTTCTTAGGTGAAGCATAACTTCGACAAGCAAGGTTCAGATGGAAAAAAATTGGGCTTTTATAAAAATTAAAAAAATAGCTCTATGATTTAATTTATTATTATCTTCAACCATTGAATGACAATTGGTGAAAGCACATTGTAACAGAAAAGAATAAATATGGGTCATTTATTAACTTGTTACTTTTGTTGTGTAACCGAAACACCCATTTAATTAATGGTTAATTAATTAAGGTTCATTAATGAACCATATTAATGACACAACATCAATATTGTTTAATTTTTATTATTCAATCCATTGGAAAATGGATTAACAACCACAGAGGAAACCTCTACCATAATGCCGATGACATCTCCCTCCAACGTATAATGTAGAGTGAGCACTGATCCATGGAGAATTCAATATAGATATCGATGGGCGATGAGAGTGCCGACGAATGAATAACATCAACGAACACTAATCTTCTCCTTCATCTGCAGCACCAAATCCATGTTGGGTATTTATTTGCTCTATGTTTTTAATGATTAACCTTTTCTCGTACTCAAAAAATACAACAAACACAGATCAGCCGACTAACAGGTTGATCAACAACTCATTCGATATTGCAGGAAGTTGTTGCAGATATTTGATATGCGTTTATTCATAATATATGTAGTTATTACTTTCTTCCCCATGATTAAAAGATAACTCAGAGGGTGTGGGACAATCCGAATAGGGCATGTACCCTCCGCCAATCATAGATGGTGTCCGTTCTTTGTGGGTGACAGATCAACATGACGGAGGGCGATTACGTGGGCTTCACAGTGAAAGAGGTGACACGAGAGTCTTGTAGGTGTGGAAGAGATGGAAAATTGAAAAACAAAGATTCTCCAGTGGCTCGTGGAAAGGGCCACCAGTGTGGCAGCGCCGATGACCGGATGTGGGGGCCTGTGCATTCCTAATGTGTGGAGGAGGTAGAAACCACCGGTGTCATGGAGGCAGGATGCCGCCAGCTCTCACCGGTTTCCCTGGAGTAAAGCTACGCACCACAAAGACAAGGTACTGTGGCGGGACAACCATGGTGGTGGAGGAAGCAGTGCTCGTTGGGGTCATGTAAAAGGGGAGAGACCACTCGACAGGTGAATAATGGATGGATCTGCTAGCCATTACGCGGAGGTGGGGTGGTGCCAGCTTGCTGGATAGACCGGATGCCATGCGGCTAGTCCAGTACAACCAGACCCCACCGCGCGTGCCATGTTATTAGTGGGGTCGCAAACTACCAGGCGGGATAGGACTCCTATAGGCTGGACCCACAAGACTTGTGGTCCTAAAGGGCTATAACCTCACCAAACCCTCTGGTCAGGTAAGTCTAACCGGGTCAGACCGGACCCAGACCCAACCGACCTTGTTTCACTAAAATAGGCATTACTCCCATACCTAACATCTGATTGTTGGGCCATCTATGACACAAGGACCATAACGATGAGGCAGACCATTTGAGATACTCCACTTGGGTTTTGGTAGGTTATGGAGTATGACTGAGTTGGATCACACTCAAATCTAAATCGACCCTATTTATCTTTTTACCTATATCTTATAGACCAAGCTTCTGATTGACTCTTCGTCTATCGCATTAGAACCCTTATTATAATAAGATCCTTTGGTTTACATATAAGTGGGGATTCATTATGGTTGAGATATGACTAATGTATTTATGAGAGGATCCTCCAGAAATCAATTGTTCTATGTGAGGGAATATTGTGGCTACCTTTGATGTGACGAAATAATAGCGATCCTATGTGGGTTAGCACATAGTGACCATTTGTGGCTCATCACATAGAAATCCTCTATGGGTCATCACACAGCGATCCTATGTGGGTCAACACTTTGCAATCCACTGTGGGTTAGTTCCTAGCGATCCTCTATGAGACAACATCTAGCGATCCTCCATGGGTCAACACCTACCTATCCTTTGTGGGTCCACACCTAGAGATCCTTTATGGGTCAGCACGTAGAGAGCCTATGTAGACAAGAAGCCAAGCCTCTCGACAGTATAAGATGATCTAGCTTTATGTTTAATCATCTTTATTCATGTATTTTAAGTTGAACACCTGGGGTGAGTTGTCATTTACTGTGTGCTCTGTGAATGAGAAAATTCATTGTGGATTCTCCCATGTGGGATATTGAGAGATAATTAGGGGTCTCGTGGTCCCTATTGATTATAGTTATACTCACCCTTGCAAGTTCTTCACTTGCACCTTGTTGTGTCTTTTGTTGACGATGAAAATCATGACAGAGACAATGGAGAGCCAAGGCTAGATGGTACACGAAGGTGACCAATTGAAGTGGTGAGCCATTGTGGGGAGTTATATTTACCATTTTGGTAGGATCCATGGTAGAATATCTCTAGAGATTGTTTTTACTTTTTCTATTCTACTCCTTTAGTTGGACTTGTATACAGTTCTATTTTACTTTTATTATATACTTTTACTCTCAGTGGGGGGTTTTAGTGGTGGTTGTACTACTCCTTTTCCCTAGGGTTTTCTTGTGTGCATTGTGTCCTATCTGTGTGGGTATACGGTTAAATAAAGTGCATACCCTTTTTAGGTTTCTCATTTTTATTTCTATTCACCAGCAGATGGCCTATTGGAGGCGGGCTGGGTGTAGTGATGACCCGGGCCCAGGGGAAGGGCTGTGACAAAGTTGGCCCAAAGGGCAGTTTGTTATACCAGATGAACTAAGAGTCTTCTATTTGTTTTTAATAGAGAAATAATGTTTCATGTATTGAGTTTGGAATTCAGTTTGGGTAGTCCAGTGTTGGTGTAGTGGTAGACGTATCCATACAACTGGACCATGAGTTCTATTATCCAACTCGATACATGAGAACACTGGTTGGATGTGCTTCATAAATTCTTCATTTTTTCTCTTGATCTTTTTTGAGTGAGATCACCAAAAATAACATATTGACTGTGGCACATCTATTTCTCTACAGTATGCCTTCGTGTATACACCCATTCCCGATTCGAGTGACAGATCAGGTCGATGGCTCACAGAGCGATGAGGTGTCCGTGTAGGGCCCTCTTTTTGTAATAGCTCCTTCTGGTGGTGTACTATCAACACCACCACCCACTGGACAAAAGATTTAACCTTATCCACAAGTGGAAATTTCATGCTGACTGAGCGCATTTCATGAGTTCAGAGATAGAGGCCTTCGAGGATTCGAGGTGAGATAGATCCACAAGCAGGTGAGATCTTACTAGAGGCTGTGGCACATGTTATTTAGTAGATACACTAGAAGATCAGATGTAGATCCTAGCCTCAAGACCTTTCCATAGAATAGTAGTGAGATGGTGGTGCGTGATGACCGAGACACATGAGGAGACAACCCTTTCTTGATTGGACTTACAGATCTTCTTTTGGGAGGAGTTCATACTAGTGACACTATGCTATGTGCCTATGCAAAAGCTATTTCACTTATAGCATGGAAGACTAACAGTGGCCCAGTACTCTATGAGATTTAATGAACTCTACCAATTCTCCACCGACATTGTACGAGACCACTTCTTCTGGGCCCAGATGTTTGAGCAGCGACTCTGATGGGAGATCCAATCATCAATGATTTCACTCATCATTCTGATACAGGAAGGTGTAGTAGAGTGAGCCCTATTGGCGGAGTGATTCCTAGCCGAGTGGGCATCGACGGTGAGAGAAACCACCAGACGGTAGGTGGCCGAGTCATGTATAGAAGGAAGTGGGAAGATGAAGCAGAGGCCCAAGTGGGCCAGAAAATCCATAGGATGACCCCATGATGCAGGGTTGGAGATGTAGGTCTCGAGAAGTATAGGAGGTCTTGTGATCTTTGTATACTCCTCCCTACCTATAGTTTATATAGAAATAGGTTTCATTAACTCTTTCATTACCATGGCTTCAGTTTAGATATTGATGAATTTGGTGGTGTTGTTGTCTCGATCCTTTTGATTAAATACTATAACAAGTGATTATTTGATGATTAGACACTAGTACTAGCAATGTGAGCTTATGCTAGGAGGTGATATCTTCGGTCGGGATATCCTAGTAGCAGCGCCGATGCCTTACAGTGTCATCTTGGTTATGGACTAGTTATCCACGGTCCATAATCAAATCGACTATTTTATGCGAAAATTATAGTGTGTCTTCAAGGATGGGACCTGGGTTTTATTTACATGAGACAATGGAACCTTTGCACTATAGGATGTACTTTCTCATAGGAGGGTTCAGATGACCACTCATCTGTTGTCTAACCTCACCCTTGATGTAGTAGAAGAGAGGAGTCTAATATATATTGTAGTTGTGGACCTATATGCAGATGCATTTCGTGAGGATGTTCCAGGACAACCTCATAGTAGAGAGGTGGACATCTACATCGACTTGTACCCCCAAACAGAACTGATATTGACACCACAATATCTGATGGCTCCCATAGAGCTCTTTGAGTTAGGGTATAGTTGGAGGACTTTTAGAGGAAGGGGTTATTAAGACATAATGTTTATCCATGGGCATCCCTGGTGTTGTTCTCAAAGAATTTAGATGGCTATTTTAGGCATTTCATGGACTATCGATGCCTAAATTAGGTGACCATAAAGCATAGTTATCCTTTAACGAGGATAAATGATAACTTCAACCAGCTGAAGGGAGATTGGTGGTTTTCAAATATAGACCTAATATATATGGGTATCATCATCTTTGTGTGTGGGATTAGGACATACCGAAGAAAAAATTCAGATGACGGTATGACCACTATGGGTTCTTCATGATACCTTTTAGAGTGACGAACACCCCAACATTGTTCATGGGACACAAGAATAAAATCATCCATCCTTACTTATATCACTTCGGGGTGGTTTTCATTGATGAGATGTTGGTGTACTCGACATCTGAGGCGGAGCACACAACATATCTGCTAGTAGTTCAGGATACACTCAGAGAGAACTATAATTAGAGAATAAATATGAATTACCAGTTCTAGATACGAGAGGTTTACTTTCTAGGACACAACATCTTGGAGGCTAGAGATGCAGTGGATCTGGCGATGATAGAGGTAATTCATTATTGGGATCCACCTAGGAGCATGACTGAGGTGCGGAGTTCCTGGGGTTGGCTTGGTATAACCAGAGATTTCTACCCAACTTCTCCAGAGTTTCACCACTGTTTTCATCATTGAAATAAAATGGAAAACCCTTAGTATGGACAAAGAGGTTCTAGGAGCTAAGGCAGAGACTGAGGAGTTCCCCCATTTTGAGGCTATCAAAAGTTGGAGTTTGTATGTAGTCTACTATGGTACATCAGGGACTAGAGTAGGATGTCTCCTAGGTTAGGAGTGAGTGGTGATCTCCTATGTCTCACGATAGCTAAGACAACAAGAGTAGAAGTACACGAACCATGACCTGGAGTTAGTAGATGTGGTCATTGTGTTGAATATGTGGCATCACAAATTGATTGGATAATGGTTTGAAGTCTTTTCTAGTCACAAGAATCATAGGTATATCTTCTCATAGAATGAATTAAACTTGAGGCAATGACGATGGTTGGAGTGCTTCTAATACTTTGAATATGAGATAGTCTATACTCCAAGGATTGTGAATGTGGTGGCAGACACACTTAGCATGAGGTCATGTTTGAAGCTGCCGAGTGATGAGACCGAGCACCTAACCGCGATACAGATAACCATCTTGGATAGGGATGGAGCAGCTTACCTTTTGTCTCTAATTATTACTCCCCCACTCCATCAGTGAGTTCGGGAGGCTCAACATGGGGATGTTAAATGCGAGGCTCAACATGATCAAATATCCAAAGGACAAGCTCTTGATGAATTTTTGATATAGAGGAAGCATGTTATCCTTTTTAGATGAAGCCCCATGGTACTAGTGACGTTCCAGGTGGAGGTGTTGACAAATTATTCTACATCCTCATTGGATTTACATCCTACTGTGGAAAAAGGTTCTAGGAACTCCATTGTCAGTTTTGGTGGCCAATGATGGAGAAATATATTGGGAGATTTCGTTTCATGATGCCTCACTTTTTTGCCAGTGAAGTTCAAGCATCATGTTCCTGTAGGATTAGCACAGCCACTAGAGGTAACCGAATGGATGTTAAATGGTATCTCTATGGAAGTTTTGACAGGTATACCAAGAACATCTAGTGGACACAACTTTATCTGGGTGATCATTGACCGACTCACCTTGACATCCCATTTTCTACCCATTAGAGAGTAGGGATCAGTAGAAGGCTTGGGACATCTCCATGTTCAGGAGATTGTATGGCTTCAAGGGATACCATCAATTATTGTTTCATATTGTGATGATTCTTTTACATCCTATTTTTATAAGGGATTAGAGGAGGCATTCGGGACTCGTCTATGCTTGAGAACCACCTTTCACCCTCAGACAGATGGTTAGAAGGAACGGACCACATAGACACATGAAGAACTTCTTCGTGCTTGCATCCTAGATATTGGTCATAGTTGGGAGAACCACTTTCCACTGGTGGAGTTCCTATACATCATCAGATATCACTCCACCACTATCATGGCACCATTTGAAGCTGTGTACATGCGACCATGAAGATCACATCTATGCTAGAAATACTCTGGGGTGTTCTGCACTTATGAATCCAGATTTGGTATGCGCTACCACTGATATGGTTGATATCATCCCAGATCAGATGAATACTACACAGAGAAGGCATAAGTCTTATTCCAATAGAAGACAAGGACTAATGGATTTCAAGGGGGGATACCATGTCTTCTTACGCATCTCACCACAACAAGGATTACATAGATTTGTCTCGGGCATTTAGCTATCCCCGATGTTCATAAAACATTTGTAGATTCTCAGAAGTGTTGGTGAGATGCCATACCACCTATCTCATCAACCAGATATTCACCGAGTGCACAACATAGTCCACATATCACAACTGAGGAGATATCTTCATTACCCACCACACATCATCAACTAGGTCGAGCTGGATTTTGATGATGGGGTGAGTTTTCAGAGCTCCCAGTGGAGATAGAGGGTTAACAGGATTTGGTATTTTGTGGATGGTTGATTCTTTTGGTTCACTTTAGGTGGACGCATGAGAACTTCAAGGAGATCACATGGGAGTGAGAGGATCAGGTTCATGCTTTGTTCCACAGTTTTTGTCTTATCATTTTTTCTGACTTATGGGGATGTAAATCCCTATGTTGGATTGAATTTAAAGACCCAAAAATTCAGTATCTATTTTAAAAATTATATGGATTTATTTTGATACTAAAAAATTTTACGGCATGTGATTCCGGGTCACGGAGAGACCAGAACATATTTTTAAACTTTTTTATGGTATGTTCAGAAAACGTGTGAGCATGAACCTATTTCATTTGAACCAGTGATCAAATTATCAATACGATCACAGCAGTGAATTCACAGCACTTTTATTTTCTTATGAGAGGCTTAACTTTGACTAGAAAGGGTCGGACAGAAAAGTTAAAATTCGTACTTTTTGACAAAATATTAAAACAACTCTTTGAGCTCTTTTATTCTTTTCTTCATCCATTGACCGAAATTTGGTGGAACCACAGATTAACAATGAGCACTAAATGATGGTAATTTAATAACTTGTTTCTTTTTTTCCTGTAACTACAACACTCGTTATATTAATAGTTAATTAATTATGGTTCATTAATGGACCATATTAAAGAACACAACATCAATAACTTTTCTATTTTATTTTTAAATCTTTTGGAGAAAGGAATAACCACTTTGGGGAAAACCTCTGATGTAACGCTGAGAACATCTCCCTCCAAATATGATTGTATTGAAGGCACCCATCACTTTATGATTGGATTCAAATGTCTACTGGTGACAACGAGCAAAAATTGATGGGGAACATCTACAAACACAGATCTTCTCCTTCGTCTGCAGCACCGAATCCAAGTAGGGAATTTATTTTCTCTATGTGTTTAATGATTTATAATAAGTCATTATCTAAAAATACAACCAACATTGATAAACTGACTAATTGGTTGATCCATGACTCATTCGATCTTGCGGGAGGTTGTCACAGGTATTTGATTGGGGGTTATTCCTATTCTATGTGATGATTTCTATCTTCCTTGTGATAAAACATTAATGCAGAGGGTGCATGCTTATCTGAAAAGGCCCGTACACTCTACCAATCTGGTATGTTGTGTGTTCATCATGGATGATTGAGAAACGTGATGGAAAGGCAATTTTTTGGGATTCCCTGTAAAGGTGGTTACCCAAGAGGCCCATAGGAACAAACATGACAAAAAAGGACAATAAGAGCATATCTTGTGGATCGGGGATGGTGTTGCCTATGTTGATGACTAGCGGTAGAGACCGGCCCACATCGGCTGCATGGAATAGGAAGCAACCAGTAGTTCCCTCATGGTAGGAGGAGGCCGGATCTCGACTACCGCGCTTGTCAGCACATTGTGGCGGCAGGGCGCTGCGGCCAGATGGCAACAACAGTGGAAGACGAGACTCCCATTGACGCCACATAGCAGTGGAGCGACCACTCATCCACATTTTTTGCACACAAACGGCTTAATATACCATACTTTAGGCAAAGGATTGGTGGTTCTAACTGAACAGACCAGAAAACATATTTCTGGACTTGCATATTCGTCCCCCACCGCGTGAGCCAGGTTCTTCAGGTGGGATGGACCCCACTAGGCCGGCCGGGCTGGACCCCACCAGCCAGTCCAGACCTGCAATTGGGATACACTAGCAGGTCCAATGGGAAGGGCCAGCCGGACCATCACTGGACCCTCGGGTCCAGTCGGACTGGACATGAGTGGCCCCGTTTCACTAAAACGAGCATAACTCGCAGATCGAGCATCTGATTGATGTGATGTCTATAGCACGTGGACCCTTGAGACGAGCATTAACATTTGAGATAATCCAGGTGAGTTTTCTTTGAATATGGAGTATGGCTGGGTAAGATCAGAATCAAATCCAATTAGGTCCTATTTACCTTTTGGCTTATATCTTACGGACTCGGTGTCTGATTGACGCACCATCTGTTTTGTTGGAACCCTTCTGACTAGATGATACTTTGGAATACCTCAAAGTAGGAATTCAAGGAAATCAAGATACAAATGGTGGCTTTCTGATTGGATCATATGGAAATAAAGTATACTATGTGAAAGAATGGAGTGGCTAGATATGACGTGATGAACGAATAACAATCTTCTATGGGTCAAAATCTTGCGATCTGTTGTGGGTCAGCACTTAGCGATCCTATGTGGGTTAGTACCTGGCAATCACTTATGGGTCAGCACGTAGTGATCTTCTATGGGTTAGTACATAGTGATCCACTATGGGTCTGCCCCTAGGGATCCTCCGTGGGTCAGCACCTAGAGATCTTCTTTGGTTCAGCACCTAAATATCCTCTAGGGGTCAACACCTAGCAACCCTTTTCAGACCATCATCAATTAATATCAATAGAATAACAAGATCTAGACTTATGAATAATCATATTTGTTCATGTTCATTCAGTTATACACCTGGTTTGAACAGTATTTTATATTGTGCTATGTGATTGATATTATGCATTGTGGTTTTTCCCATATGGTATTCTAAGAGAACATTACGGGTCTCGTGGTCCCTACTAAGTATTATTATACTCACCCTAGCATGGGCTTCTCCCACACAGTTTTGTGTCTTGTACAGATTACTGATAGATTTATTGAGACTTTGGAGATCCCAGGATAGATGGTATACATAGGTGACTGATTGACGTGGTGAGCATCAGTGACGATCTATACCTACCATTAATTTAAGATCCTTGGCAATGATCTCATGAGATTTTTTGTTTAATTTTGTTGTACTAATTTTCCATTTGGGATTGTATACTATCCCGTTTCACTTTCAGTAGTTACTTATACTCTCAGTGGTGGTTTTTAGCAGTGGTTGCACTACTCGATTTCGGTTGTGTTTTTCTTGTCTGAAGTGTGACCTGTCTTTGTGTGTACAAGTTTAAAGGCAATGCCTCCCCTTTTCGGGTTTCTCTATTCTGGTGCTTGTCACCAGCCCCTAGCCTATTGTAGTCAAGCTTGGGGTAGTCAAAACACGATCCACAGGGGACGAGACGTGACACTATGAATCACCCTAGTCATTCAAAGGGGATACTAACTTTTATTGGGATAAATATAAGAACATGATGAGATATTAGTACTATGACTTATTTTCGGGGTAGAAATATATTAAAAAGAAATAATAAGATAAAACTAACATGGGGGGGGGGAGATTAACACAATACCTAGATAAAATATATTGTGATTTTATTTTTCAAATCACATCCCAATTGGGATTCGATACAGACCATCATTGTACTTATCCGACAATTGGGGAGTTTAAAGGAAGGAGAAAAACTCTTCATCTAGGTGTTATGTGCTCACTTGTATACTTCCTCAGATAGGGTATACTATGATAAAATAGATTAATGTCTTAATTTTTATTTTAATTTGAAAAAAAAATAATTTCAAAATAATATTGGATAAGATCCCTTGGAAAAAATATTCCAGTCAATATAATAAGGATGGGGATGTACGAAAATAGATTAATGAGAGAGGTATGAATGACCACATTGTGTTGGAAGTTGTTTCGTAACATTTATAATGTAAAAATCTGGTTGAATAGTTTCTTATTGATGTTTAATTATATTTTCTCTGTATTAACCATTTTCATAGTAAGGTTTTAGATTCTTTATATTCTTCCCAACATTTTTTTTGTGTGAGTAGGTAATTGAGTGATTTATCTATATTTTGAACATATTGAATAATAATTTTACATTCAATAGGAGGCATCCTAACCACTGGTTGAAACCAACATTCCTTAATATTTTTGAAACATTATTGTCTTCTTTCATTCAGTTGATATAAAACATCATTCATTATTAATCTCATAAATTTAGAGATCTTACAATAAGGTTTTGTTATGAAATAATAAATTTAATTGAGGATTCCTTGAATCCCAATCAAATAATTGAGGTTTCAAGGAGGTGGCATATTAGGGAAGTGATATATGGGGGGTGATCCTAAGGTAATCTGCATAGATCTATACTAATCACATCCCTGAAATATGGGTTTATAAAACATTACTAGGAACTAGGAGGGAGGTTTTTTTGATGATTCACGAGGTCTATAGAACATCTTCTTCATTTATTGATGAAGGGGTGGTCATATAAATTCCAATAACCCTATAAATAAGGTTTTCCATAACTCACAATCATCTATGTCCTGATTTTTTTAGTTTTGAATGTACCAATGGATGGAGGTGGGGGGGTAAATGAATAATACACCCATATCTAAATGGGTTGTTTTCCCATAGTATTATCATAGTCATAAATAAAAATTATATTCTTTTAATAGTCTGATATTTTTTTGAAGTGATATATTTATATTGAACATTTTGGGTATAAACCATTGGTTAAATATTTCTTCTATATAGTGGGAGCCATTTATGTCCTCAAAATCAAAGATTTCTCTACCATTTTTTAATCCTATAATTGAATCTTTTGAATTGACCACATGCATTGGGTACACAATTTTGGGATTTGGAAGTAGTGGTATTCAATTAATTTGAATGGTCGGCATATGTGGACCCTAAGCTTAAATTTATTCCATAGATACAACATTACATGATTCAATTAATGGAGGAATCTGTAGGTCATAGAACATAGTGAATTGAAATTATTCATGATTACCACATCTATAGATATATACATCTTGAGGGACATAGGTTAGTAGATTCTTCATATAGTTTAAGGAATTGTGAAATAAATTATGGAGGACTTTATATAGTATTTATGAACATGGGTTCCCTACATTTTAAAGGGAATTCATGTTAATATTATGGAAGTGTTCTATGATCATCTCAACATTGTTGGTGTTATCTCTACAAGATAGATTCCTCATATCCAAATTGATATGATTCTTTAAAATAATAATAATATGTTAATTTATTCATTTTTTTGTAAAATATCTCAAAATTTCATGCTCAATTGTACCCTTGGGAGAAAACCTAATCACTATGACCCTCTCATACAATTCTTTTGTTATGATCTTATCATTCATCTCATATTAGGAAATATATTCCACCAACTAATCTGACCAAATATTCTATTTATATGTTTTTATATGGTGGGGATCCTAACTATTTATGATCCCATCAATTATATTGACGTATAAACATTATGATGTGGGAATTTATTATGAAATTTACCTCATGTTATCCCTTGTAAGTGATATGATATCACTGGGTAGTGTGAATGTTCTGGATGTGGATTTCATAAATTAGTCCAGAATCTCTCGATTTGAAAATTTAATTAAGGTAACTTGAAAAGTGTGGGGGTAATTCTTATTGATGTGATATTTTACTAAGGTTAGGGCCTTCTAATAGGGTTACATGGGATGAAACTTTAAAGTCGACGATTCCTGATTCCCTAGAAATAGGTGGATATTCATACTGATTAATTATATGACTATGAGGATAATTATTAGAAATAACATTATTATAATGGTTCCCACTATCAATATTTATGCCTTCATTAAGATAATTTATTGGACGAATGTTATAGTTATCAACTCTATAATTATTTATTATAATACCACTAGGAGGAACATTGTGACTTCATCTCCCTCCAAATTGTTATGATGAGTTAGAATATTCTTGGGAAAAAAGTGAAAAATGTTATAGAACATCAAGAACATCAATGTCAGTTGGGATATGAATATAAGAATTCTTAATAGTTGTGTGTTTCCATTAGGGAGATATCACTCTCAACCATCTCATGGGGTACATAAAGTTGTTCGTTTCACACAATATATTCCATAAATGAAATATTTATTAGAATACTCTATTTTTACAATTGGAATATGATAATAGAAATATTGATGGTCGGAAGAGATATAATCATCCCTCTGCTAACCACATGAATATTATGACTGTTCTGCCCATAGTGGGAAGTGGTATAAGTTTTCATTTTATATTCCAAAGAGATATACTAACGACCCTACATAGATTTATTCAGACTATGGATTTTGGAAAGATTTTAATAAAATTCAAGATCATTTCAAAGAGTTTCCGTAGTGATAGTAGTTATATAATCATTCCATGAAGTGGTTTCTAAAATTTTCTCACCAAAAATTGCAAAAAAAAGATAATAGGATCATGATACTCATCTTCATTATTTTCGATAATATGTTAAGAATTATTCAAAAGTGGAGTGTTAATATGATCACACTCATAGGAAGACCCCAGAATATGTTGATGACACCATAAATTTTTTTTGGCTGTTGTAATATCAAACATAACCCTATTTTTCACTAGAATATACTAGAAAACGCCATATTCTTCTACTGATTCCAATGTTCAAATAGTCTAGAAAATATATGTTTCATTTTAAAGAATCTAAACCTGTTACACCATTAGTATTAATATATACTGACAACCTTTTATATAAGGAATAAGGAATATAATCCCATACCTTTGTGGGAGTGGGTATATATGTCCACTCAAATTATATTTTTTTGATAGGGATATGAAAATTGTATTCATGTGGGAGGGAGAGAATATGAGATTACCCTTGGATGGATGGTGAGGTTTTGTAGAACTTTCCTCTATATGGTGTAATGGTATATTGGAATAATTGTTGACCAGGAGTAGTGATATTATCCTGAACATTAATTCACACCATTTAATATAGAAATAAATCATATGTGGGAATGGGGATATGAAGCCATTTCTTATATTGGGTGTGTCTCTATCCATAGAATCATATCCTAGAACTCGATCCTGGGTGACCAAAGCTAAGTCCTCTTAGTTGATTACCATACATGTTGTTGTGGAGTTTTTCGCACATAATGTTGGTTGTGATAGTAGTTGATAGAAATCCTCCTAGGTGAGTTATTATCCTAGGCGAGGTCACAATAAACCTCATTCGGTATCTATATATGATAACCAAAGTTTTGTTGTTGTTCTCTAGGGAGAGGATCTTGAAGTAGTTCTTAGTGGCCATAAGTGCCACCAGATTTGTTTGATCAATACTCTATTGAATGTTTGACCTAAGGGGTTTGATGATATAGAGGCTCTACCTTGAAACCTCCAATATTGATATAAAATTGTTAAGTAATTACTCTCTCAATAGTGTATTTGTGACTTGTTGTTGGAGATACTACATGGGTGAGAGTATCCTCTTGGTTGTGGGGGAAACACTGTGGGTAATATCTGTGTAATTATCCTCTCTCATGGATTGTGAAAAAAAATTTATATGAAAGGGGGATATCTCATGAATATTCTTTTCCAATCAACAAAACCCAATAAGAATAACCATCAAAGTAGTATCATTTTTAGGATAATGTTCGATAAATATCATTCATTGAAAAACTCAAGTTAGTAATTTTTGGGTATGAAAGGATTCATGTTGTTTCATTATTATTTTATAAAATAGTAATTACATAGTGTCCATCATCTATAATACTTTTACATGAAAATTATTCTGTTCCTTATTTCCAATGGAAAGAAGTTACTATTGTTTCATACTAAAAATGTTTTAGAATAAATATTTTTTGGGAGGTAGGGAGGCGAGTCTCATCATACAATGTATAGGGAAATTATTTCCAACTATAGGGATCACATATATATTTAATATGTTTTAATTAATCCGTAGTTAATACCTGTGTGGGTCTGGTTAAAATTGTTCCAACAATCTTTTTGAAACAATGTGATGATGGATATATCTATATGTATTGTAGGTTCTTTATATTAATATTTTTAGTTAGTGATACTATAGTTTAATGTTTCACAGTTGGTCACTATAGAATATATCCTTATCTAGGAATGTAATAGGATTTTTTTTGGATTTGGAATCATGGTCATAAGGGATCATCCTAAGAATCACTACAATGGGCATCAAAACTCATAATGTTTAGTACTTTTTAATCAGTCACATCGCAACATTTTCATTACATATAATAATTAATACTTATATATAATTATATTTCATACAATGTATACTTTTAGGTATATAATTCATTGTAATGGATGGTTTGGGAATTACATGTTATTATCCCTTTTTAATTTACCTATAATAGAATATTTTCTAATTAAGATGGAATATGTAATTACTAAAATGAAATATGTCTTTATGGGTGGTGTAATGACATTTTAAGATATATGGACCAACAAGATTCTTAATTGAGACATTAAAAATATATTCCAATTAGAATGACATGGAATTATAAAAAATATATCATATAGTCCATTTTAAATTATATAGTGTGGCCCTATTGAGAGGATATCTTGTTTATGGTTACATAACCCGATGGAGGAGTATATATGTAGTTATGTGAGGAGTGTTGACCCTTATGGATGTATATGGAATATGATGTTGGGGTTGAACATCTATAATGAACCCCGCATATCATTATTGAAAAAAACCCTCACAATTAAAGTAATATTGTTTAGGGTCACATAGAATGACCATACAATGAATATTTTCATCATGATATATAGATGTTGGATTTATTGTTTAACATCATGAATTGGGTGTTTTTCGGTCATTAAAGATGCATCAAGAGAGTAATGAGTGGGATTAAACAAGTATAGATACCATTTATTTCATATTAAATATTTTTTAGTGGATAATAAATCCATCATTTTTTGAGAATTCGGGAACCCCACAAAAAGGAAATATATCAGAACATAGCACATATATTAGAATTAAGAGCATGTATTGTTATGTAGAGGTCATATACACCACTCCAATGTCCTCCTAATAGGGACCCTCCCTTTTTTGGTACTATGTGTTTTCAATTTCCCAAAGGGTTCTATTGATTTGTGTGAATATATACTATGACCTATTTTATCAATGGAATCAATGATCAGAGGTGTTGGAGATTTTTTTCATACCCCTATATTTGGATCATGTTGTTTTGAGGTTTTATATTGATCTTTGAAGGGTATCCTTGGTAAAAGTGGTAAAAATTAGACTAATTACACAAATCATATGAATAAGAATATGTAGGGGGTAAACTAACCAAAATGAGGTCAAATCTGAGGTTAACTCAAAGTAGAGGTTGGTACATGTGGTAGATATGCGATAGGGGGAGGGGGGACTCTGTATGCGAAGCAGGTGTGTGGTGTAAATATAGGTTGGCATGGTTGATCCACTTGGGAAACACCAAACTATGTAGTTAGTTCATGGAAATACCATTATGGAAATGGGCGAGTGGAATGATTAGATTTGTTACAAAATCACATCGGATGAAAGTCCCCCATTATCCACAAAGTAGAACAGGCTCCATGTGGTAGATGAGGGTGCGAGATAACTCACATGACATGTCACAACCCGTCACCCAGGGCCCATATCATGACTACCCCACGCCCACCATCCATAGGCCAAGGGATGGAGACTAGCTCCAAGGGCCTCAATCCCTAAATTGGGAAGGCATTTCCCTTTAAAAATGAATCACATACAACAATTTACACAACTGGAAGTAAAACAGTAAGTAAAAACTGAATATAGAAGAAGTGCTAGAAAGTTGGAGGGGCTATGAATGCATGCACTACAGTAAAGTACAGGTACAACTGAAACAAGTATAACTGAAAAAGGGAAAAACATCTAAAAGGTAAAGTGTAGCTCCTAGATCATCCTCCGAGGTTCCTAACTAAAGGGTAGGTACAGATGGCCTCCTCAGCACTCCACGTCCATCCGACTACACTTTGTACCGACTCGTCGTAAAGTCCGCCGCCTGGTACCATCCAGTCCTGGCGCTCCTGGCCTCTGTCAGTGTTGTACATCATCTGCATCCAACACAACGAGTTGCGAGCAAAGCTCGTGCAGGGGTGAGTATAACAGTACTTAGAAGGTACCCCGATACCCTCAATGTCTCACAATATCTAACAAGGATAACCATAAAGTAAAGAAAACAACTGAATATCCAACATAGGTATATAGCCATACATATAACAATGTTTATCAGATGACCCATCTCATTCATGAGGAATCACAAGAGTTACAGACTCATATCTCACAGGTATTCAACTTTTGTAGAGAGGTGTATATTATCATATATAGACACTGAATCATTTGACATGTCGGACCAACACATGATCCATGACCAGCTATTCTTTCGGACAAACACATGATCCAAGAACATAATTTAAGACTGTCGGACCAACACATGATCCGGGTCCAATCATTAGAGATGTCGTACCAACACATGATCTAGGTCCACCTATTATGTTGCATCAACACATGATCTAGGAACATAAATTTTAACTCTCAGACCATCACATGATCCAGGAATATTCCTCAAAACTATCAGACCAACACATGATACATGAACAATCAACAGTGCACAACCTACCACAGAGTCCCACTCAGTTATGCATTATTCCGGGAGGGTCCTATCCTCAAGTCAAGTGTCGATACGTAAACTATCACAAATTACCACGATGAAGTATCTCAAGGGTCCGCCTCTTCATGGGGTTTTCAATGCAATAGACGGCGCGTCGATCAGACGCTCGGTCTGTTAGTTATTGGAATATTCATTCCATGGGCCTGGTTAGTATTTAGGTTCAAACCAACTAGACCATACCCCAAATATGTCCAAACCTCAATTGGGGTATACGAAAATAACCATCTTTATCTATACATTTTGTTGTCGAAGACGGTTCTTCGATCAGATAGTCGTAGCCCATGATATGGGCGAAAAGGTGTAAACAAGAAATAGTTGGTTCTGGTCCGGTCTGACCCTGTCTGTGGGTCCAACCCAACCCGAGTGGGTGGCCTGACCCTAGGGTGTGTCCCAATTCATGTGGGTGGCCCGACCCGAGGGAGGCCCGACCTGAGGCAGCCCGGATCGTGGTCGCCTGGCTGGCCGGCTTGCGTGGCTGGGAGGCGGACCGCCAGCCGAATCCAGTGCTGGCCGCACGGGGGGGGGGGGGGGGGGGGGTCTGCGCCTCCCCCCCCCCCCGTATCCTTATACTAGCTGGCGCATGGTGCTAGCCTATTGACCACTGGACCCGTGGGGTCCCGTTAGTGGAGTGCCCGCCAGCGGCCGGCTCAGCCGGCCGCCCTCCTCCGTTTACCACGGCCTTTGGTTGCGAGTCTTCTCCAACATGGCGTGGCGGTGCCATGCCATCTTCATCAATCGCGGCCAACATGGCCGCAGACCCTTCCTCCAGCATGGCGTGACGGCACCAAGCCCCTCTGGCACCGCCACGGCCCGCCTGGCTGCGGCCCGGTTTATTTCATGGCCCGACAGTGCTGCGCCCCTTCGGTGAACCGGTGGAACATGCACCGCCAGTTCCTCTTATGGCTGGCCCATCATCGGCCGCCAATGATCCACCGTGATCCTCTCTTTTAGTGGCATAGTTGTGCCACCACTATTGTCAACCAATCTAGAATCAATGGATGGACATCGAGCTGTGTTTTTTCGGCCCTCGCCCTCTGCGTTAGGTGATAACAATTGGCTGACAGTGAACCAAAATAAACGACGAGGAAAGACGATTTAATTAAATCAAAATGACCCCTACCTCGAGATCAGTGATCGATGACAGAGTCACAAAAGGTGGACATCGTTCCGTCAATGTAGGAGGAGGAATATTTTGGGGAAGATGAGGTGTGATGATGTCATCGGCGTTCTTCATAGGTGGCCGTGCTTCCCTTCTTTCCCTGGTTGAAGAAGGATGAAGATGGTGTTCGTCAACCTTCAGCAGAGAGGGGATTTCTTCGTTTTCTTCGTCGAGAAGAGGATGTTCTATAAATTCTACAATACCTATCTCAAGATCCACCTAAATATTATTCCATCACCAAAAATAATAGACACATTATTATTTTATTTGTCTGGAAGATTTCAAAAGAATTCAAAAATGAGTTAATTAATTAATTGCAAGGGTATAATTAATTAATTGTGAGAGAGTTGGCCCATTAAAGTAATGGGTGATGTTGGAGAGTTTAACCCACATAAATGGGTGTGTTAAATGTGATCCAAAATTAATGGGGAGGTAGAAGGGTTAAGAATCTCGTGTGGGCCCCAATAAATAAAATCCTACCAAGGGAAGTTATGTGCGGGTGGCCCCCACCAGTAACCTCTACTTTGAGGTTTTAACCACAATAAAATAATAATACAGTGAACACCTTATTTTTATTTTATTTAATTAAAACTCCCCAAAAATTACTTCAATTCTCGTTAGAACACAACTACGGTGTAGGTCTCACTAAGAAATCACTGACGCTGCGATTTCAAAAATTCCCTCAGATTTCAATTCTGAGCACTGTTTAAAAAGATATAAAATCATGCCCGCACGTTTACTGAACGTACCAGATCGAAACATCAGAAATTGTTTCCGGGCACACAGGGCCTCAGAATCATGCACCTTCATAAACTGTAAACTCGTAAAATTACCATGTATTTAAGAAACAAAATTTGCATAGAAATTCTGGGTCTTTTCATTCTCCCCACCTCAGGGCTTTTCATCCACATAAGCAAAAACTCGAAATAAGGGTAAAAATGGTGGTACTGAGCACGCATCTGAGCCTCCCGATCCCATGTGCTCTCCTAGAGGTTCCCGTGCTGCCAAAGAACGTGCACCAGAGGTATCGACTGTCCATGTAGGACCCGTTATTTTTGATCCTCAATATATAATGGAACCTCCGTGAAATTTCCCCCATCATCAATGTCCAGCTCCCCATGGTCGATGATGTGGGATGAGTAGGGCACATATCACTTCATCCGAGATACATGGAAGACATCATGAACCTAGTGCAATTGATATAGAAGAGTTAAGTGGTATGCCACCTCGCTTATTCTACTGAGGACCTGTAAAGGTCTGATGAACCTCAAAGATAACTTGCTACCTTGGCCAAATCTCCATAGACCTCGTCGAGGTGAGACCCATAGAATGATGTGGTCCCCATCCACAAACTCTAGGGCTCTCTGTGTCCTGTCAGCATACATCTTCTGCCTGCTCTGTGTAGTCTTCATCCACTCCTGGATGATCTGCTCCTTCTCCGTGGTTTTTGCGTACCATCTCTGGTCCCAATAGTGCGGACTCCCCTGAGTCTGTCAAGCATAGTGGCGATATGCATGGTCAAGCATACAAGGCCTCAAAAGGTTCCATTCCGATGGTGTATTGATATTTATTTTTGTAGGAGAAATACACCAAAGGAAAGTGATCCTTCTAGCTATGACCAAAGTCGAGGGCTTAAGAACGGAGGAAGTCCTCGAGGGTCTGGATGGTAAGCTCGGTCTGGCCATTTTTCTAAGGATGGAAGGCGTTGCTCAGGTGAATCTGTGTCCTGAAAGTATCCTTCAAACCCTTCCATAGCCGGGAATTAAATCGTGTGTCACAGAAGGAGACAATATAAGAAGGTACTCCATGTAAACATACAATCTCCTGCATGTAGAGGCATCCCAGGATCTCTACTGAGCATAGCTCTCTGATAAGTAAGAAGTGGGCCGACTTGGTGAGTTAGTCAACAATCACCCATATCGAATCATGACTCCTGGATATACATGGAAGACCCATCATGAAGTCCAGATATCTCATCCCACTTCCACTCAGGGACCTATAAGGGCTGAACCAAGCCTACTGGTACCTGGTGCTCTACCTTCACATGCTGACAAGTGAGGTACCATGAGTCAAACTCTGCTACCGCCTTCTTCATACCCAGCCACTAGTGCTGTCGTCTGAGGTCCTGATACATCGTAACCACTTCCAGATGTACCTCTAGAGGGGACATGTGGAAATCCCTCTACACCACCTCCTGAAGTGCAACTGGTACTATGGTACGTCTTCTATAGTGAATAACGTGCTCCCCACCTTCAGAAAATCAATCTGGTGCATTCCCTATAGATATTCGAGCACGATGTGTCTCACATTCAGTGTCCCCATGTTGTGCCTCCCTAACTCACTGAAGAAGTGGGGGAGTGACTATAAGAGACTGTAGATAGGCTGCTCCATAACTATACACAATGTATATTTGCAAGGAAACCAACTACTCTATCACCTTTCCTAGAAGCTGAATACCAGTCCTCCTACTGAGTCATATCCCCGAAGGAACTCAATCCATTGCCGCTGTTTCAGGTTCAGGTCCTTCTGAGTGAAGATCTACTTGAGACTCTTGTGATCAGAGTACATGGTAAAACGTTTGACCATATGATAGTGCCACCACATCTTCAAGGCAATGACCACTGCTTCTAACACATGGTCATGGGTAGTATAGTTCTTCTCATGTTGTCTCACCTGCCAAGAACCATACAGAATCACAACTCGCTCCAGCAACAGGATACACCTGATTCTGGTCCCCGATGCATCGCAGTAGACTACGTACCCAATGCATTCTTCTTGAAGTCTCAAGATGGGGGCACTAGTCAGCCTTTGCCTCAGCTCTTGGATGCTCTGCTGGCATCTCTCTAACCACATGAATGTTTTTCCCTTCTTCTTCAATGTTGATAGTGGTGTTGTAACTCTAGAGATGTCTGGTATGAACTTCTGGTAGTATCCAGCCAAGCCTAGGAATCTTCTTACCTCCGTCACACTCCTAGGTGGCTCCCAAGAAAGTACCACATCAAATATTCGTTTGATCCACCGCAACTCCAGCCTTAGAGATGACATGTCCCAAAATGTGAACCTCTCGAATCCAAAACTGGCACTTCGAGAGCTTAACATAAAGATGGTGCTCTTGGACTGTGTCCAGTACTTCCTGGAAATGGTAGGCATGCTCCTCCTCAGTAGTCGAGTAGATCACTATGTCATCAATGAAGACTAAGATGAAGTGATCAAGGAAAGGCTAGAAGATTCTGTTCATGAGACTCATGCACATTGCAGGAGCATTGGTTATGCCGAATGGCATAACCAAGACCTTGTAGTGGCCATACCGACACTCGATTTCCATCTTCTACATGTCCTCATCTTGAACTCTAAGCCGGTGATAGCTTGATATGAGTTCTATCTTTGAGAACCATCGTGCTACTTTGAGCTGATCAAAGAGGTTTTTAATCCTCGGGAGTGAGTACCTGTTCTTCCTGGTCACCTAGTTCAGGTGAACGTAGTCTACAAAAAACCTAATGCTCACATCCACCTTCTTGGAGAATATAATTGGGGTTGCCCAGGGAGAAACACTGGGCCAGATGAATCCCTTCCCATGCAAGTACTCCAGTTGTACCCACTGCTCATGAATCTCAGCAGGAGACATCCGATATGCTAGTGAAGATTTCGGTGCAATCTCGGGGTACATGTGAATGTAGAATTAGACCTCTCTACGAGGAGGTAGTCCTGGAATATCATCTGGGAAAACATCCGTGTGCATATCCACCACTACTGGATAAGTTGGACTCTCCACATCAACTACTTTGAGGGTAAGGCAAGCCAACTACTAGGTGATCGATTGCACCTTCCTCTAAGTAAGTCCATATTACACTACAAAGGAAACCTTCTCACCGATGAATGTGAACCTAGTCCCATCTGTGTGAACACACCACACTTTGCGCCTAATACAATCGATCTGAGCATGGAATGTAGATAACTAGTCCATACCCAAGATGACATCATAAGGCTACAACGCAGCTATGAGGAGATCCCATCAGATGCTCTCATCTCTTTGAGTAAGCTCAAATTGCCGACACCAGGGTGTAATTGTCGAGTATGCTCACATAACAGTGTCTAACTGTAAGGATCGAGCCAACGAATTCATCGGAATCTCCGAGCTTTGAATGATGGTAGTGGCTATGAAAGAGTGACTGACACATGTGTATATAAGAACTGCAGCTAAGGTGGAGTAGACACAAATTGTACCTCAAATCATCTATGGAGTGGAATGGTCATTTGCCTCAACTACCTGAAGCTACTCTCTCCCCAATCCACCTGCTCCCTACGGTCAGGGTGGACCTCCTGGTGGTGGTGGCCGTAACACCTCGAATCATCGCCCACCGCTTGCTGCTCGACCAGCTCCACTGCCACGTCCTCTTGAATAGGGATGCTGAGGGATATCATAGAGGCTATGATATCTTTCCTTAGCCCTTGATCAATGTTCTGTGCCATGAAGAATGGGTCACAGACCATATTAGTGGAGTAGCGCGAGAGGTTGGTGAACCTCGATGTGTACTGTGCCACTATCATTCTACCCTGCTACAGACGAAGTGGATCCTGTATTTGCACCGCAAGTAGGGTGGATGGGACAAACTCCACCCGGAACAGGCTCTTGAAGACTGCCCAGACCAGTGTCATCTCTTCATGCAGCTAGAGAATCAGGTTCCACCATCTACATGTTGCTTCTTGAAGGAGACTCGAAGCAAGGATCACCATATGGTCGGTTGGTGTGCCTACTAGCCTGAAGAATCTAGCCCCATGCCTCCAGCCAATCCTTAGCTTCCTGTGGGTTTGTCTCTCCCCTAAACCTGGGTGTCCACTGGCACTGGAACTCATGTAACGCACTCAGGTGGCGTGCACTCTCTCCGGATGGGTCTGGTGGTATCAATGGCCCAATGGGTAGGGGTACCACTGGTGCCTCCACTGTGATAGGGCCCTGCACTGAGGCCTCGTCGCTCGGTGTTCTACCATCTCATACATCTCTCGGAACCATGGATGGCTATCTACGTGGAGTCATCCTAAAAAGAAACAGGTGCACCATGGTCAATAATTTATACCTGGTGAGCAGACTGAAAGATATCACAAAGAAATATCTTGAAACACACATCATTCAGTGTTTTCATGCACTGAGTTGGAAATCAGAGGTCAGGGTCCTCGTGTATGGATATGTCTACCACCACACCAACACTGGACTCCATGGTATTAGAACCACAATAAATACTCTTAACACAATTGATTCACAGTAAGACAGATCAGAGTCCTATGTTTTGTGGTAGAACAGACTCCTTTGATAAAAAGTTTTCATGACCCATCCCCCGGGGCCCATATCATGACTACCCCATGCCCGCCTTACATAGGCCAGGGGCTGGCGACTAGCACCAAGTGCGTAAATCCATAAACTGGGAAGGAATTTCCAATTAAAACTAAAACACACACAACATAATACACAAATAGAAGTAAAACACTAAGTAAAAACTGAATACAGAAGAAGTGCTTGAAAGTAAGAGGGGCATAAAATACAATCCCAACAGAAAAGTATAGGTACAACTTAAACAAGTATAACTGAAACACGGACAAACAACTGAAAGGTAAAGTGCACCTCCTTGATCATCCTCTGGGGTTACTACCTGAAGGGTAGGTACGTATGGCCACCTGAGCACTCTACTTCTATCAGACTCCAATGTGTACCGACTCGTCGTAAATTCCACCTCAGGGTACTATCCCGTCCTTGCGCTCTAAGCCTCTGTCAGCGCTGTCTATTGTTTGCATCCCACACAACGAGGTGTGGGAAAAGACCGTGCAGGACTAAGTATAACGATACTCAGTAGGGACCCCGAGACCCACATGGACTCACAATATCCAACAAGGATAACCACAAAGTAAAGAAAACAACAGAATATCCCACTTAAGTATATTCCCATACATATACATAAGTTTATTAAATTACTCATCTCATTCATGAGGAAATATACGAGTTACTGACTCAGCTCACACAGGTATAAATCTTTTCTAGAGAGGTATAGATGATCATATATAGCCTCTGAATCATCTAAGATGTCGGACCAACACATGATCTAGGACCAGCAATTCTATGGGACCAACACATGATCTAGAAACAGAAGTAAAGACTGTCGGGCCAACACATGATCTAGGTCCAGTCGTTAGAGCTGCAGGACCAACACATGATCAAGGCCCAGCTATTGTTTCGGACTAGCACATGATCCAGGAACATAAATTAGAACTGTCAGACCAACACATGATCCATGAATAGTCATCAGATCTATCAGACCAACACATGATCCAGGAACAGTTAATAGTGCACAACCAGCCACAGAGTTCCGCTCTGGTATGCTTACTTCCGAGAGGTTCTGATCCTCATGTCATGTGTCGATATGTCAATTATCACAAAGTACCAAGATAAAGTATATCAATTGTCCCCCTCGTCATTAAGGTCTCAACACAATAGACGACGCATCGATCGGACGCCCGGTCTGTTAGTTATTTGCATTTTTTGTTCCAGGGGCCCGGTTAGTTTGTAGGTTCAAACTAACCCGACCGTACCCCAAATGTCTCCAAACCTCATCTGAGGTATACCAAATGGACATTATCTCACTAATATTTCTGTTAGCGTAGATGGTTCATCAATCAGACACCCATAGACCATGATATGGGAAAAAAGGTGTAAACAGACCATAGCGGGTTCGAGTCCGGTCCGACCCAGTCGGACCGACTCAGCCCGACTCAGTCCGCGAGTCCGACCCCGCCCGAGTGGGTAGCCCGACCCGAGGCTGCGGACAGAACCAAGGGGGCCCGGCCTGAGGGGGCGGCCTAGCCTAGCTAGAGGGCGGCCCAGACCGTGGGGGCCTGGCTGGCCGGCCTGCGTGGCTGGGAGACGGACAGCCAGCTGAAGCACACGGGGGGGGGGGGGTCAGCGCCCTTAGATGCCGGTAATAGTCGGTGCCTGGCACCGGGCCGATGACCGTGGGACCAGAGGGGTCCTGCCTGTGGAGCGCCATCCGGCAGCAGGCTCAGACAGCCACCCTCCTCCATCCACTGTGGCCTTTGGCCACATGTCTTCTTTGGCACGACGTGATGGCGCCACACTATCTTCATTCGCCGTGGCCTGTAAGGCCACGAACCCCTTCCTCCGGCATGGTGTGACGAAAACGCACCCCTCCAGCATCGCCGCAACCCGGTTCTTTGCACGGTGTGAAGGTGCCGCTCCCCTTCGGTGACCCGGTGGTCCTTGTACCGTCGCTTGCTCTTGCGGAAGGCCCACCATCGGCCACCGATACTCCACCGCGGTCCTCTATTCCGGTGGGACCGTTGAGTCACTGCTATCATCAACCAATCAAGAACCAACAGAAGGAAATTGAGCCATGTTTGTTTGGTCCATGCCCTCCCCGTTATGTGATAGAAATTGGATGACATTGAACCACAATAATAAATGAGGAACTAGGATTTAATTAAATCAAAACGACCCCTACATCATGTTAGGTGATTGATGACGGGGTCGTGTAAGGCAGACATCCTTCCATCAATGTTGGAGGAGGAAGGGTTCAGGTAAGGTGAGTTCAGATGATGTCGTCGGCGTTCTTTGTGGGCAGCAGTGATTCCCTTTCTTGCCCCGGTTGAAGAAGGAAGAAGATGGTGTTCGTCGTCCTTCAGTGGTGAGGGGCGTTCTTTGCATTCTTTTCTGAGCTGATGAAGTTCTCTAAATTCTCCAAGCCCTATCTCAACCTCCACCCAAAGATAATGCCAACACCAAAAATAATAGAGACACTATTATTTTAATGGGTCACAAGAATTCAAAAGAATTCAAAAAGGAGATAATTAATTAATTGTAGGTGTTTAATTAATTAATTATAAGAGTGTTGGAATATTAAAGTAATGGGGGAAGGTGGAGAGTTTAACCCAAATAAATGGGGGGGGTTAGAGGTGTTCGAAAATTAATGGGGATTTAGAAGGGTTAAGAAGCTCATGTGGGCCCCACTAAAAAAATCCTCCCAAGGGAGGTTATGTGCGGGTGGCCCCCACCACTATCCTACAGTTTGAGGTTTTCACAACCATAAAATAAAAATATGGTGAACAAGTTATTTTTATTTAATTTAATTAAAAAACCCAAAAACTATCTTCTATTCTTATCTGAACGCAACTGCAATGTAGGCCTCACTAAGAAATCACCGACGCTGCGAGTTCAACGGTGCCTTTAGATTTCAATTCCAAGAACCATTTCAAAAGATATAAAATCCAGCTCACACGTTTACTGATCATACCAGAACGAATCTTCAGAAATTGTTTCTGGGTACACGGGCCTCAGAATCAAGTACCGTCAGAAACTGAATACTCGTAAAATTACGATTTATTTAAGAATAAAAAATTTTCCATTTAAATTATGGGTCTTTACATGACAGATTCCTCTTAGAGGTTTCTCACTCAGTATCGACATGACGAGTGTATGTAGGTTGAACTAAAAACACACTAGTCTCATACATAGACCCTTGTGAAATATATTTTTTGGTATATATTACTTCATATAAGTATAAAGAAGTAGAATTTATAATAGTATTTCTCTACCATATTTTACTACAATCGTTTTTTCATCTATGTCTCCTTGAATTTTTCTTAATCTTAATAGTCATATTTTTTGTAATGGTATATGTAATAGATTAACTTAATAATATTATTGTCTAAAAATAATACTATGTATTTATATCTATTCCACATGCAATACCGGGATTAAAAATTGGGTATGCTATTAAAATATTGTTTTTAAACTTGTATATTAAATATTTTCTATTGATTAGGTTTTTATTAATAGAGTTATCCATAGTTATGAATATTATTAGTGATGTTTTAGTTCAATAAACTTTACTGATTACTACCACGGAAATAATAAACCAATTGAAAAAGATAGTATAAAAAATAAAAAATATATATTTCAGAATATTTTTTATTTTCATAATTTATTTTTATCATATTAAATTACATTAATCACTATAAATGAATAATTTCATTGTAATTTAAATATTTTTTATATAATAAAATGAATTAAAATTCATTTAATGGTTTTAACAAGATAAATTATGTTCATAAATTCATTTTATACTTAAAAATTACAATTTGCTAAAAAACATTATTGCCTTTTTTGGAAAGACAATATAATTAATTTCTTCAACATTTAGAAATATTATTTAATTAAATAATAATTTTTTATTAAATAATCATGTTAAAATAATATTAATATAATACCTTGGGTTTTTTGGAATGGTTTATTTTTCTATGAATATTGGGAAATTTATATTTTGAATATTATATCATTTCTTATCTTTTAATCAAATTATTTTCAATGTTCACATTATTTATGTATTTGTATGAATGTTAGATAGGTTTTATATTGTTAAAAATATTTAATCATTCTCTATATAAATCTACTTAATATATTCTTTTATATATATATATTTTAGGCTTCAAATATTATTACTTTTAAAAAACAACATTTTTTTGAATTTTGAGTATATATAATTAAATTTATTTAATTCAATTCTGTAAACTAGACCATGAAAAATATTTTTCATATTTTTAAATATGAGTTTTTAAATTAAAAATAAAGTAATATTTTTATTCCATTTTGTGTGAGTTTAATTTTTTTTCCACAGAATTTAATATGTTAAATATGAGCTTGGATGTTGTTAGTAATCTCCCATGAAATGCGTTTCATTGTTTTAAGTAAGGTGTTATTTGGAGATATATATTTTATTTGTTTTTAATAGATCGAAATGTTTAAATAATTGGAAATAGGGGATGCAACTAATATTGGATAATGAAAATAATTGGGTTTCATTGTTATTTTTAATGGGGATATCTAAAAAAGTTATAAAAAATAAAGAAACTAAAATAAAACAAAATGAATTGTTCAATTTAATGTCGTAGTGACTATATATACCATGTATGAGATATCTATGTATATCATCTATAATTAGTAGGATGTATATATAGAGGTGTATTTTTTGTGAAGGATTAAAGAAGTGCACAAAATAGGTGAATTAAAGAGGAAAAAATCACCTCCATGCAGGATGAGATGACTGTAGATGAGAGGAAGCTCAAAGAGGACTTTGATACTCACAACTTGGAAATATAGGAATTGATGAGTATTTATTAAGTGGTGGATGGAGGACTATTACTTCAATGGTTGGAAAAAATTATGAGTGTACTATTACAGAGATTAAAAAATTACAAATATAACAATATCCATATGATCCAGGATTATTTTACACCACATAATCCTCCATTTTTTTGGTCATGAAGATTCCATATACAATGGTTTTTTTTCCAACAATCGGTTTTAAAGAAAACATGAATAATGGGAACCAAACATATGAATGGGTGAAGATTGACCAAATGTGTAATTTGAAATAAACACATGACCATTTCAATACCTAGTATAGAAAAGCTTATCGACCTAACATAGGATAAATATGAAGCAACCACATGTTCATGATGAAAAGACCAAATGAGTTATTTTTAGGATCTATTTTAAGGCCAATAAATTCATTATTAACCTACTTCACTAAGGATGATTATACACTCACTTAACAAACTACATGATGAATTTGATCTTACCACCTGACAAAAGTAAAACATACTATGTGGTTTAAATGGGAAAGAAACCAAGTGTAAGTTGATTAATCATGAAGATGGATCTAATTAATCACTTGTGGTGAGACTTCATCCTATACGACGAAAAAATATAGATTCATGGTCGATAGTGAATACTATTATTTAATAGGTGATTAAATTTCTAATTGATTCCAGGAAATGATATGTGATATAATTTTTTCCTTCATTTATGAAAAAATAGTTGAAAAGAGGGTACCTTTTGAGTTTATAATAGACCAATGAAATTCATGAAACATATTGGAATGGACAAGGAAGGTCAATATAGGTTCAAAATACCCACATTGTACAAATAATGAAGAATAAAAATTTTCAATTACCTTAATAACATCTGAAAGAACAGAACCCAAATATTTAGCCTTTAAATGAAGCGAATTTTTTTTGTTATATAATAATCGAATGAAGCAATTAAGAAATATAAAATAAATATTTAAAGGAATAGTATATATTGTTTTTATTCAAAAACCATAAGAGAAATAATTTTCTTTATGATGATACCTTGTAAAGAACTATTACATAGACAATGTGATATTACGTTTATCAAAATTCATGGACATATAAATGATGGTGAAGACACATTTTTTAGAGGTTAATAGAGGTGTATATTATAGGATGAATTCAATGAATTATAATCCATAACTAATACTGATACCCAAGCTAAAAATGACATAAATAAGATATTATCATCACTATTTTTGATAATTTATTTTGAAAATAATAACACAAGTTGATGATTGAAGCATTTAATGTCTTAATGATTAGCTACATACACATTTTATTTTACTTCCCCTATGAAAATTTTTCTACCGTAATTCTCCACTATTTTATAGATATATCACTTGATATAATCATCTTGATAAAATATGGATTGTAAACAAAAGAAATTTGCGAGATCAAACACTCATTAAGGGAAAAAATATTATTGAGTAATTGATTATAGACATAAAAAAGATTTTTAGGATGAAATAATTATCTTATAAAAAGATCATAAGATTTTTTATGATTGTTAAAAAGAATGTTAGGGTAATTTAAGATAATTTAAACATCATTAAGTAAAAAAAAGGTAAAACATATAACATGTGAACATGACGTAAATGTAAAAAATATGTAAATTATATAATCTTGAGAGCATGTAATTTTATAGAAACAAAATGGACCATAAAATTATTCATAACCTTATAAGACACATGGAAATATGGAACAATTATAATCATTGGAAAACCTATATGATAAAAATCATAATTCCCATTAATATTTAAACATACTCATTATTTTCATGAATGAGTATGTGATAAAACCAATCACACCCACACCTATGTGACTAATTTCAAAATTTTTGTACTTGACCATATCATGAAATTTAAACTAAAAAAAATTCTGTGTAGGGAGATAATATACCCCTCTCATCATCATCCATTCATATATGTTTGAAAATGAATAAATCACCTTTATATCATAAATAAAACAAATAAAAATCATAGTATTATTAATGAAAATAAAAATTATAACATAGATTAAACTTAAGAAGTAATAATATATCACAAATCTCATTTTCTAGAAGGTATGATA
Organism: Viscum album; assembly: GCA_963277665.1. Taxonomy (NCBI): domain Eukaryota; kingdom Viridiplantae; phylum Streptophyta; class Magnoliopsida; order Santalales; family Viscaceae; genus Viscum; species Viscum album. The sequence continues at coordinate 266,096,765 of OY728142.1, read as the reverse complement.
TTATAATAACATATCTAGGGTGCTCAAAAAACAATTCATGAAGTGTAATCCATATATGGTAAATGGATTGGAAAATAAAAATAAAATTAAAAATAACCATTTAAAACATCAACATACAAATTAACTCTTTGAAAAAATTATATTAAGGGGAAGATAAATGTTTTTTAAATCTTTAATATAATGTGTACCGAATAAAAAATCATTCAAAATACATTAATTTTTTTAAATCATTTTAGTAAAAACATATTGAAAACATTTAATTTTATATAATGTTTAATAATTTAGTGCGAAAATGGACATAATGTTTTCAAAAAAAGGAATTGAAAATAATTTTATAACATTAATTTTAATATAATTATTAAAAATAATGTAGTTAAAATGAAATAATGTTCAAATTATATTGAAAATAATTCTAAAATGCACCTTTATAATAAATTTTTTAAATGCATTATTTGAAAATATATTCAAAATAATAAATTTTAAAAATAATATTTTATATATGAAACTTGAAAAGACTTAAATTTTATAACTTAATATTTGGAATGGATGATAAATCTTTTATTTTTTATGGATATGAAAACAATTTTAATACATTGAGAAAAACCTTGTGGAAAACTAATATTGTTAAAATGATGATGAAATATTTATTTAAAAATGAATAGTGTGGAATATAATTATCATTAGAGATTAACGAAATATGTTTCTATTAGGGAAAGAAAAAAATTAGTGGGATATAGAAATATCAACCAAAAAGCAAAATCCATTAATAGAAATATGAATTGTTATTTCGAAAATACAATTTTAACAGAAAATTAGAATAATCAAGGAGGTGTTATTTTTTTGAAACATGAATTTATCCAAAAAAAAATATACATTCATAGAAAATAAAAACATAATAGATTTTAAAAGATAATTCTCGAATGATAATTATAAAAAGAGGGATTATGACCTAACAAAAATCATTGAGTCACAAAAACCTTTTATGATTTTTGTAAATTTTCAATCATAATCTATATAAATTTTGAAAATAATAAGGTTATATCAATTTCCTGAAATAAGTTATTTATTTTATCCAAATAAATTATTGGGAAGTATTTAGTCCCAATAAATAATACATTGGTGCACACTATTAAAAAAAGTCTCAAATAAGAGACAATGAGATGAAAAAACCATTCCTTAGTTTTAATTATTATTTGATTCAAAATCTAAACCTCAATTATCAAAAATTATAATGAATTAATATACTATTTTACAAACATACACATAAATATAACCCTTTTATCATCATTATAATAATTAAATATCATGATTTTATTATTTAGTTATTGGGTATTTTAACCCTTATACGTTAATAAATTAATCTATTTAAAGATTGATTAATAAATCTTATATCTTAATGCATAATTTGATATAAATAAATTACTAATATATAATTTAACACATAATAATATATAAATTTTATTGATTTAAAATTTTATTATTTCATTCATTATGTATTTTGGTTATGTTTTATGCAAACCGAATTGATAAAAACTATTTTTAGTAACTTTGGTGTTCTTCAATGATTTGTTAATTTAAAATCATATAACATATATTAATTTGTAAAAACCATAATATAATTTTCAGTTTTTTATTAATATATAAAAATATCATTATTTATTTTCTTATAGTCATCTATGTTGGATTTTAAAATATTATTTACGATGGTGATTAACAGACACAAGCATGAACACACTTTAACAGGATTAGAGAGTATGTTTGATGTGGTTTTTATTTTTAAATAATCTATTTATAATATATATTAATAATGATATTAACTTTTTTTTATAATTTTTACAATATTGGAATTTTTTTAGAAAACTTATGAAAAACAAGAAGAAAAATGAAAATAAATTATTAATCATGGACGTTGTAGTCCATGATCAAGCAAGATTAGCATTACTCGGTTTTTATAATCAGATGAAAATGGATATATAAGGTTTTTAAGACTAATATATAATCATTATGTATAAAAATGATTCCTATTTGATCATAGTACAAAGACAACAATATATTTGGAAGAGTATTATTAAGAATAAAAAATTACGAAGCTGACGATTCTTATATTGGAGACTTGATTTTTTTCTGGGATGCTCCATTGAAATTTAATGAATTAGTATAAAAATGAGTCAGTAAGGGATTATTTTTCTGGGATAGGGTTATAGGGATAGTAATATGGAAGACTATAAATAGGTAATTCTAATTAGGAGTGTATCTTTGAATTTTGAAATTGATATCCATTTATATGTGTATAACATGTGAAATTATAAAATCACACATTATATTCTAGTAATGTAATGATACTATTGTGAGGAAAATTAATCAACTGTTGATAAATTATAGTTTTTAGGGGTTTTATAGCTCTATTAAAACTTAAAAAAATGCTTTCTAGATAGGGAACTTACTTTTAACATTACAGGATTTTGAGTTTTAAGTGAAGAATTATATCTTTTACTTTTGATGTTGTTATAAAGTGTATATTTTCTTAGAATTATTTCATAATAGATGAATTAAAAAATTGTAATATAAAGTGGACGCATATGAAAAGTATCCATTTTTACAATATTATAAAATTTTTAAAATTAAAGATAATTTATTTTCCTAAAAAATCATTTTGATTTTTATCATGACATTATATTTTCCCTTAACAATAATTAAATCATTTGGAAGGCACTTTAAAACATTAGGATGAGCACATGGTTTTTATGGGACATAATAATAATTAATATATTAGTCCATGGAAAAACATGAAAACTCATAATAAACATTTTTTTAGTTATTATTTTTTCCCATAAAAGTGGCCCATTTTTAATTAAATGCCATTATCAATATTTTTTGAAATCAAATGATATTGCTGAAAAATAATTATTAAGCCTTGTAAATTCATGTATTATTCTTGATATATTATCATAGAAGACATATAGAACCCTTAAAAATCCTTAAAATTTTAAATGTCCATATAACCTACATCTAATATAATTCTTGAGAGAACATTATCATTTCAAAATTTTCTACAGTGCCATCTAGGTGCTGCCATTGTATAAGCCCTAATGGGATAATCATGTTCTTTCATAATACACACATAATATAAAAAATTTCAAGGAATGTATAATGAATAAATCATTTTAATATTTCAACTTTACATTTAAAAAATTATGAAAAACACATCTAAACATGTATGTAAAACACCTTTAAATCTAGAAATAACCCATTCCTTATAAAAAATAAATTTCAACACAAAAATACCATGAAAAAGGGAAATATGACTTTATTGGATAAAATCTTAATTCATATAAAGGAATAAATACAAAAAATAATGCTTTGGTGATGGTAATAGTAGTTTTATCTATATATGTTAAAAACAACATTCCTTCTGCATTTCACAATGAAATCTAAACATTTTGAAAAAAACTCATTTTTGAAAGAATTTTATTAAAATATTTAATTACATTTAAAACAAGTTCATGACCATATATGTTCATTTATAAAATTATTTTATGAGAATGTACATGGAAGAGAAGGAAAAAATATATCACTATAATAAATAATTCATGATATAACTTGTTAAAAGGTCATGTACATAACAATCGTAAAATAATATAGCTGCATAACATCAGAATTTTCCCTAACGAAAGGTGATTGGGACAAATTCACTTTACCTCAATGCAATTAATAAGTAACATTCTTTATATTCATAAATAATGAAAACAGGTAAATTATTTATATATTTATAAAATTTTATCTAGTTTATTATTCCATATATTTAATCTCATAACATGATATAAAAAATAAGTTATTGATTCAAGTTTAAATTGAATGTTTTGATGGTATTTGACTTATATGTCAAAAATTAATTTAGTACGTCGAATATGGTTAATGAAGTTATTATTAAAAAATATATAAAATTATAGTTATAAAATATTTATAATATTTATATATATTATATGTTTTATATAAATCATAAAATATTTTTATGAAAAATAAAATACATTACAATAGTGGATATGGTATGTCGCACATACACGTAAGTAACTATTCCATTTATCAATGATCATTATGAAAATAAGGTAAGTAATATATTATACTTATATAAGGATAATCACATCATAAATACAATATTATCTCATTATATATACTTTTATATATCATACAATTTTTATTGTAATGAATGAAGAACCACATCACTTCATGGAGGATATAGTCCACACATACGTACAAACAACATTATCACTTTTTAGAGAGTGGAAAGTTAATAAATATAATGATATATCATCTTTTTATATTTAAAAACATGTAGATAATATAATAATTATGTCAAATATATCACATATATTTATTAAATTTATCCGTATTTTATTCCATGTAATATAATTATGACAAACGAATCAAATAGCATCGCAAGGTGGTAGTCCGCCATATATATGAGTGACGTTATTGTATCCCTCAAAGAATGAAAATTAATTAGTTATACGATATATCATAAATAAATAAGTATAAATTTTATAAAAAATCATATATATACATTAAATCCATCATTATTACTTGTTGTGAGACTTAATAATTAAAAACGAAAGACAATTGTTCGCGAGCCTATAGTCCTCCATAAAGACAAATGATGATTTTTTTCTCTAATTTGAGGGAATAAAAGGTAAATTTAGGTTATTTCATAAATATAACAACATATATGTATATGGGAGATAATGTTTTAACATATAATTATTATTAATGAATATCTAAAGGACAATGAATAATAATTAAAATAACAACGCTCAGTTAAACTTGATACCTATTTATTGAAAAATGTCCTTAGGTAAGTACTGGAAAACATAATAAAATATATTTAGGATCAAAATCAGTGAATTAGGTAGTGTTAAGGGTTGTAATTATGATATTTTTAATGTATTGTAAAAGAGGTAGTACTATGAAGGTTTGACGATGAGAGGAGAGGGGTGTATTTTCATAAGTGAGGTGAGTGGTAAACTTGAAATATTTGGAACGAAAAAAGTGTTCCCACATATTTTACTTGATAAAAGTCTCCAAAATAGAGCATTATCGATAATTAGATAGTATAATTTTTAAATATATCTTGAAAATATATTTTTTACACGTTTAAAGGTTAATTTAACATAGAAATTTTTAATTTAACTATAATAAAACCTATTTTATCCTTAAATGTGGTAATTAATTTTTACTATAATCATTATTCATTATGGTCAAAAAATATATTAATCATATTAGATAATATAAAATATAATTATTTGTAATATTTAATCAATTTTAACATATTAAATTCAAAAAATCTGAGTATTTTAATATTATATAATGTCGTAGACGAGACAAAAAATACAGTTTTAGAGAACTGTATTTTTCAAGATGGCGATATTTTTATATTAAATATATAATTAAGAATTATAATTTAATAAATTTAAATTTAAATTTATTGTTATATAATATATAAAATTATGGTTAATAATAACTAATTTTTGTGGTTTAATTAATTAAAATAGAAGAACATTTCTCAGTTAATATTTTTTTAAAAATCATGTTTTTTTAAAAAAAATAAACATATAATAAATTCCTGTCAAAAGTTTATTAAATAGAAATTAAATATAATTTATATAAAAAAATTATTAAATGTTATTATTTAAATCATATTTAAAACATATTTGGTTTTTCAAATTACTTAAATTTTAAATGAAATGTCATTTTTACAAAGAAAACATTATTTTTCACTATTCATTGAAAAATAAATAATTTCTAAAAAATTATAAAATTTTACCCATAGAGAGTTCTCATATTATAATTTCAAAAATTAAATCTATTTTACCAAATTAGACATATATAAATTATTTATTATACATTTAAATATAACCTTATAATAAAAGAGTTTAATTAAAACTATTTCCTATTAGATTTAAAAATTACATAATATTTTTATTATAAATATAAATATTCACTTCATATTAATAAATATCATAATTATTTATTATATAATATAATATGTGTTATAATTTTTATGCCTTTTTTAATCTGCATCCTCACATTTTTACTCAATTATTAAAAAATAGGGATATTATTCACTTATAGTATTATTTTGATTCCTAGGTTTCTTCTTCAAACATAGAGTTCTTACAAAACACCGTAGCATGGTAAATCACAATGTCCCAAAAAAATTTATCTTTATGGACATTAATATGAAAAATATATTCCTCATAATAAATATTCTCTTCCAACTGAACTACTTCGCGACCCAAACCATGAAATGAATTCAGAACACATTTTGAAAACAACGATTAATGAAAAACATTCTATACCTTGGATAAAATTGGAGTAAAATCCACTAGTTAAGAAAGTATTCAAACATTCTCTATGATTTCATATGGTATAATGAACTTTGTAATTAATGTCCCTTTTTTATCGAAACACAAAATTCTATTCCATGGACAATCTTTTTAAAATACATGATGACATACCTCAAAAGAAAGATCTTTCCTCTAGTTATGAACATAAATTTTCATCCAAATATGACATATCCTAATATATTCCTTAATAAAATATACCTTCTAAGACATTTCCTCTACCAAATCAAGTTCCATAAAATTCGTTTATCGTACTTTATCCTAAAAAGTTTGTAAACAAACCTAATTTCCTAATAATTCCTCAAATGATCCATCATTATAGTAGAATACAAAATTTAGCTATAAGAAATATAAACCAATTAAATATGTTGATTATATTTCCCTAATAATCTATATTAAATTATTTAATCATATCTTCTATGGTCTGTATCACTCACTCATATTTTCCATCACATTAAGGATGATATTTGTTTCTAAAATTTAATTGAGTTTCCAATGAAATTTTAATTTATATAAAAAAAATGAGATGTAAATATAAGATTATGGTCATATAAAATGGATATATAAACTATATGTAACCTAAATATATACTTTATATACAATTTAGAAATATAATGTAAACATTAGTATCCCAAATGTAGTGGATATTTGGAGAATTTTTTTATAAGTCCTTAATAACCCAAATTTCATTATTACGTCATGATATCAATTGGAATACAACTATGAAATACATAGATATATTTTTCAATTTCCACCCTAGTACTTTAAAATGTTTCAGCATTCCATTAATTAATTTTCGATATGCTTAAATATTTTGAAAATTAAAAACTTTCATCATAAAATAGAAATTATCTCCTTTCATTAATTCACATAAGAAATACTCCAAAAGGTATCTATATATATTAGTACTAACAAGATGAATGGAAATTGTAAAATTATTAGATTCACTTAATAACTCTCTCTACAATATGGAATCATAACTAATACATAATAATTTTGAAAACTAAAAATTCCTTTATTAATCAAAAATAATCTTAGGAAACTTACCCATATTAATGTGTTCATCATTTTCCTAAAATGTTTAATCCTCTTTCTAACCATGCCTAAAACTATTTTATAAAATTAAATATACTGAATCCTTCAATAATTTTTTTATATCTATTCATCAATATTTTTTTTTCCAAAATCCATCAAATCATTAAAAAATGGTTCATGTTCCAAATATAACATTGTTAATGTAGAATTATTTTTCAAACTCAAATCATAATCTACAGTATTCATTCTAGGAAAATAATTAATCATGCCATCATATTACGTTATCATTTCTATCAAAATTATTTATCTCATCTTAAATTAATTATCATTGAATATATCTTTCAAAATATTTATGATTAGTATATATTTAACACTTTACTCAATGAAAATGATCCCTCAAATTTATCATAAAAAAAATCCTCCAATTGTAAATAATTTTTTCGGTTAGAAAACTCTTAAGGTTTTAACTAATATGAATCATAATCAATTACAACATAATTATTCATTATGACATGAACAAGTCCATTAATTTAATAATCAATGTAAATGATAAATTTCCCCATTTCAAGGTGGGGAAAAAAGGGGCAATCCCCAACATTATTTTTAGTTTTTGAAAATTTTATCAGGTTAATTTATTGGAATACATTTCAATCATTTTGAAGATAACGTAGATTGTAAGATCGAAAACTATGAATTAAAAAAAAACATTTTTTAGTAACCCTCTAATCCAAGAAAACTATGAATCTATATGAAAATTTGTATTCCACTCAAATATTTAACAGCTTTATCTTTCACAGAGTGAACATTAAATCCATATATTAAAATATGTTCCAAAAACAATAAATTTGCTGCAATAAAAATTCATAATTAGTGTATATTGTTTACAGTTTAGTTTCTTTTATGGTTTTGAAAATATTTCATTTATGTATTTCATGATCCACATAAATTTAACAATATACTAAAATATCATCAATATGAAAAACCACAAATCTATATAATAAATCATGGAAAACCCCATTAATACGGTCCATAAATATAGTTGGTTCAATAGAAAAACAAAATGGAATGTTAATAAACTCATAATGACCACATATATTCTTAATCACTATCCCCAAAATATACTCCTTCACATTCAACTAATGATACTACGACAAGAGGGAAACCATTGAAACATTCTTCTCATACTAGAGAGGATAAAAAAAATTACTAATATAAGGAGAATGATACTATTTCTTAATAAAAATTTTATCCAAGGATATATAATATATTAAAATCCTCATTGAACAATAAATCATTTTAAAAAACAAGACTTGAGCACCCCGTGGTGATATGAAATGAATAATTAAATATTTATCTAAAAACTTATACAATATCATTATTAATCATAAAATTTCTACATGGGCCATTCCACAATGGTTTCGGTAAATATTATTAGAAATAGGGACTATGTTAACAGTAAATTAAACCTCTTAATCCTGAATATCACCAAAAAAATAATCTTGAAAACAACTAAAAATTCATCTTATAATTGGCCATCACAAGTCTGAATAGTTTATTTGTTTTTAGTAGTATGATCTATATAATAGTAACTACAATCTATAATAAATGTTTTTGACTTTTTATATGTTATCAATGTTTTAAATAATTGAACCTAACATTATTATCTATTAAATCTATCTTATTATGGGAAACATAAATCTAATACATTCTCAAAATATTAAAAAATTGCAGTATTTGATGTTCAAAATGATTTGTTGGAGTGTAAATACCACAAATAAAAATATCAATATTCTAAAAAACCTTGGTTTCCTTAATACATCCAAAAATTGTGTTCACAAAAATTTCATCCTTACATCAATGAGTTGATATTACAATTTTATATGATTATTTTTTAAAAATGAATGACTTCGAATACCATAAGTAAAAAATGTGGATAGAAATCATTCAAACAAACAACTAACATACCTGTCATCACTATTTTTGAAGGCAAAATGTCAACCCTAGTATTAAAAAATTTATTATTTAATAGCAATATACTTATGATCTTGATGATTTTCACACTATTTAAATACCCTTGGATACATGATATCTAAAGGACCCAAATCTTGATAATTAAACCATATTATCATTGTGTGGCTCTCTATTATCCCATTCATGAATTCGTAATAAAATTTTAAGTTGAAATAATATGCTATAAAACCAAAAATTACACATTGGTAAAACATCCTTAATTTTGTATGATACTCCCTGGGGTTTTTTTCATTATACTTATCCCATGATATAAACTTTATTTTATTTCCCCCAAATTTGTTTGGTGAATTTTCTTGAATTTCTTGCTATCCAGTCCATTTTTCTGTGTGTAGTCAAGGAATAAATTATCGTCAATTACATCCATTTTGTACCTTCTCAGCACATTGAACAATTTCCCCATAGCTTTTTAAATCACGATGAGTTAATTTTCTTTGACATATTGGGTTCAACCGTGATTATAACTGAGTAATCATTCAATAAATATTTTGAATAAAATCTATCATATATATAAAAAAAATGTTTTAAAAAGTTATTTATATGTGGCTACCAAATCATGATCTTTTTATTTGATATTACAATAATTGTTTCACCATTTTTATGCTAACAAAATTAAGGAAATATTTCTCAAATAAAACATCTTTATATTTTTTCCTGATCCATGGAATTAGGATGATATTTCTATTCGGTATTCTTAGTGAGATATCACCATAAATTAGATTCAACATGATAATGATAAAAGAAAAGTGATACATTTTTATTTAATTATCATAATATGAATTCAGGTTTTTTTCATAATATTAATCCACCAATCATATACCACTAGATTTAATGTTTCACTATAAGCTAAATAGTGCTACCTTATGAATTAATGAACTATCCACATGAATCATTGATTGAAATCTAATTTATCTATAAAATTTATGCCACCACCATTTATAGACAGTGTCAACTGATCCATAACTGTAATAAGCCCCTATATTATGGTTCTATATATCCCATTTTTCTAATTTGAAGGATATTTTCCTCTTGAAGCCTTTTTACTACAACATTATTATTTCATATAAGAAAAACAATTCTAAGCAAACATATTTTAGTAAGGAAACATGTTAATATTCAATATATATATCATTTTATGTTATATATAAGGTGAAATATTTCAAGGGAATTCAATTATAATTATCTGAAAGACTAAAGTCATATAAATCATCCTTTGATACAAAATTCAAGGTAATGACCATAAAAATCATTCAATCGGAAGTTTATATCATGAATTCATTCTCATACTTTTAATTATCCATTGAGATTTAGAGTTTTATAGAACTATATCACAACTAATACATTACAATACTAAATAATAATTTTTTTTCACATAAAATTATTATTATTATTCCTATAATTAACAACATTTAAAATAAAACAAGACTTATTTTTAGGAAAAATATTGATGACTTTCAACATGAATTATTATTTTAACTTACCCATCCTAAAATATATTGATATATTTATAAAAATATGTGATTAGAATAAAAAATATCAGTAATGAACATAAAAAAAAGAAAAACCATTATTTAAATTGAAAAAAGAAATCCTAGGATAAACATTTTCATAAAATCATATGATTTCACCTTGAATAGGGATCCATTTTCTTTTAATTAAATCATTATATTACCATTATGAATTCAAATTATTTCATATAAAAAACATTATAAATAATAAAACTTATTTTAGGTTTCTTGATATATCATCATCATTGAACCCATATAGTCCCCTTAATTACCCTTTCAAATTGGAATAATGATACGACTCACTTCCATTGCAGTTATCTGTATAATATATTAATTACTTAATGAATTAGACAACTATCCTTGTTTACCCATAATATAAGATATATGAGGCTCACACAATGCAATATAAGAATGCCCACAATATAAAAAATTTCCAAGGACCATTCAATGTATGAAGAAGTTTACGATTTCAACTTTTTGAGTAAAAATACTTGAAAAAACATATATAATCACACATGAAAGACAACCTTTCATATGTAAATACCCATTTCCAATTATAAAAACCTTTTAAATATGAAAATAAATAAAAATAAAAAATGGTTTTTTTATTGGAATAAAAAATTATCTTTATAAAGGATGAAAAAAATTACAAAAAATTTATGGTAGTGGGAACATTTTAGGCATCGTATACGTTAAAATAAATAATTTCCTTTTTTAATTTTTAAATAAAGTAATACATTATATAAATTTATTCTTTTGGTTAAATTTATTTGAAATAAAACATATTCCTCTATAAAAATTACAAATATATATAGATTTTTTATAAAAACATTTAAAAAAATTTGACATGGAAAAAAGAAAAGTTGTAAAAAGATGTTTAAAAGGGGCTTTTTTATAAAATTGTGCCTAACCAATTTGGTAACATTTAAAATAAATACACAATGAATATATAATATCACGAAAAACTAAATATCATGTGATTGTTTAATTTCCTGACATAACATGTCAAATAGAGGTTTATATAATTCAAATAAAATAATATAGGTGTTTGACCTCAAAATATTCCTCAATAAAAGGAAATTGAGACAAAGTCCTGAACCTCATATTTGATTCATCACATACGTTATTAGTATTAAAAAATAATAAACATGTGTTATGTATTTTATTTCTAAATAACTTTTTTGAAGATTAGAATTACTTTTATATAATCCTTTATCATTTTATACACAATTAGTTAATCATTTAATTTCACATTAGATGTTTTGATGGCTTTAATAAAATATGTCAATAATGTCTTCGGTAAGTCAGATATGGTAAAAGAGGTAATTATTTCAAAATATTCATATTAATAATGATAATATATTTATCATATTCATATATCAATTTCACCTTTTAAACCAATAATGAAATGTATTAATGAAAAATGTACATTGCTATAATAATAGAGATTTTAGGTCATGTGTAAAAAGGAGTAAAATTTTTATTTTTCAATGATAAATATTGAAAAAAGGTAAGTAGTGTTTTTGGTTTCCAAAATTAAAATCAGTTCATAAATAAAATTCAATTTATTTTAATATACTTGTATATATTATCAATATTTTGTGGTGATAAAAAATGAATTGCATTACTTCGTGGAGGTGATAGTCTACACTATGCATGAATGATGTTTTTCTTTTCAATAAGTGGAATGATAAAAAATGATATATTATGTTTTTAGAAATATAAATTAGTAATTAGTATCATAATTATTTTATATATCTCACATAGTTTCATTAAATTTATTCTTATTACCATCCACGTAAAGGGTAAGTGAAAAACAAATCACATTGCTTCACTTGGAGATTGTATGTCGTGCACACGAGGTATGTTGTTGTATCTATGATGGATTGTAATTTTAGAAAGTAATGTGATATAATAATTTAAAAAGAATAATTATTTTCAAAATAAATGATATATAATATAATTTTATCTTTAAAACAAGTCATGATAGGTGATGATGAAAAACGAATGACATAGTTATGTGAGGTTGTCGCCCGCCGTACGCAAAAATAAGGATTTTTTCACATTTAATGGAATAAGATATAGATTTATGATCTTAAATATATATAATAATGTATAAGTATATAGTAGATAATTTTTTATATCATTGTAATTAGATAATATTTTAAGGGTGTGGTATAACAAATAATATAAAAACATTTGGTTAAGCATGATACCACTTGGTTGAAAAATGTCATAATGTTAGCACCAAAATACTTAATAAGATGGAATTATGAGCATAAAAGGGTTCTAGCTAACGGGGAGTGATATGAGTAATATATTTGGGTTTTATTGGATGATCCAATTGTATTTGAAGGTGCGAGTGGAGAGTAATGTATGCGTCCTTTTATAAATGAGGTGAATGACACACCTATAATTTTTTAATGAAAAAATGTGTACCCAAATTTAATGCATACCAAAAGAAAAAAAACATTTATCCTTATAAAAAATTATACATGAAACGGTCAAAATATTTCAGTAAAATATATTTTAGAGAAGGTTTTAGGTAATATTTAACCATATATTGTTTGTTAAACCCATTATAAACTCGTTTTTACCTTAACTAAAATAATTAATTTATACCATTTTTACTATTTATTAGGGTAAAGAACAATGTTGAACTTATTTTATAGTATAGATTATTCAGATTAGAAATATTTACCCTCTTTTACTAAATTAAATTAAATTATGTTGAATAAAATAATTTAATATTAAACCCGATGACATGATAAAAAATAGGTTTTCAATAAATGTATTTTTCCAGAAATATAGGATTTTATATTTTCTATATGAACATTAACCATCAGTATGTGTATTTAAGTAAATATTAATTTTTAGATATTATATAAATTTCATTTTATTAATTTCTAATTTCTGTTAATTAAAAATATTAAATATAGAAACATTATTAACATTAAAATAGTTTTTAGGAAAATTTAGTTTTAAATAAAAAATTATCTTATACTAATATCCAATATAAATTCGATGAAAAATAAATTAAATGGATAAATATAAATAAATATTACATATTTTAATTTAAATTATTTTCAAATCATAATGTTATTTTAATATTACTTTATTTATTGAATTGAAATGAGATATTTCCAATAATCAGTATTTGTCACTATTCAGTGAGAGATAGTTATTTTTTAAAAAATTAAAAACATTACCCCTAATTTAATATTGATATAGTGAATCAAAAAATTTATTTATTTTTTTTTGTGATCAAATTCTATTATTTAGAACTTTATCATCAAAATAAGACCATCTAATGAAAGTTTAATTATAACCATATACTTTTTAATTTAAAAATTGCATTGTTTTTAAATAATGAATATAACAATATAATTCAAATTTATATACATGAAAATTAGTATTTTACATTCATTACCTGGGTATTAACATTCCAGATATGTTTTAAACATTTTATATGGATTTTACTATTTGTTTTTTTACCTTTTCATCTTTAACATTTAATATATATATAATTAGTTTTTTCTAAGTGATTTTATATTTTCTAAAAAATGTAAGATAACTCATATAAAATATGTTAGGTGTTATAATGTTAAAATTTACCTTAATTAAATCAAACTTCATTTCAAATTATTATTAATTGAGAAGTTATATTGAAGTAGATAATGTTTTGAAATAATATTTTATTAGAATAATTACATGTTTACCATTATGGGTTCATAATCTTATTTAGTATTACTAATGAATAAAAAAAGTTTTAATAAAATTATTTAATTGTATATAAATAAATTTACATTTATTATTAAAATTATTTAATTGATTTGATATAATTTTAGGTAATAAAATAACATTTTCAAAATAATCATTTCACTATAATTGCACCAATTTACTTTAATCATACGACTGTAAATTTTAAACCTAAAATTTATATTTATCATATTAAATAATAGGACATTATTATTTCAAAAATATGAATTATTTTAACAAATTATCTATTTATTAGTTAGTAAAAAAATGTTAGCCCATGTGACACTTAAAACCCATTTTTTTGAAATGTATATTTTTTAGTATAATTATATTTATATAGGGAACGATTATCAATGTTTTTTATTATAATTAAATTATGAATATTATATGTTTTTAAATTTGAGTCATTTACAGTAAAATAAATTCAAAACCAAATTTCCCAATGGATAAATTTAATTATAGAAATATTTGAAAAATATTTTTCTAATAATATTTATTGATATTCAAAAAATAATATTGATTTGTATTATAAATTGAGATCAGTATGTTTAAATGAATTATTTTATATTAAAAATATAAATTTTTACAATAAAATGAATTCAAAAACTTCATACATATAAAATAGTGATTGTATTTGAAAAACCATTATTTTTTTCAATATTAACCTAAAAAGGATAGTTTTATGAATAAATTATTCAAGTTAACTTAATCATATATAGCCACTAAAAATGAAAAAATGATGATATTTTCCCCAATATTTTCATCATAAAATTTATATTTTTTATTGAAAACATATAATGATGAAAAATATTTTTATAAATTGATGAAATTTTGTATGTTCACTATATATTTTTGATATATTACTAACTAAATTTGTGTTAATATATTTTGATATTAATATTTCAAAAATTATCATAGTTTATTTAATTAAAAATTCCACATATAAAAAATTAGTTTTTAAGTTATTGTGAATTTAGAAATATATATTCGAAAAAGTACTTATATTAATAAAGTGTCTATATATATATTAATATTTTATTACATTTCAATATAAACCTAATTTCTACTAACATAAAGCCTTAAAATTCTTGTGTAACACTGAAGCTTCAGATAACCTCAATCATAGTATTGGGTTGTGATTCACCATGAATAGATATTGTATAAAGATACATGATATAGAACTTCTCTTGTTTATGGGTTTTTCCAAGTTATAATTCATTGAGTCTAACCTGGGATTGGTCAACGGAAATCCAGAGAGAAGCTATGACCCTTAAATGTATAGAAAAATGGGATTAATAAAGATATATTATTATTATAGTTTATATTTATTATATTTTTTTGATTCAGATATTTAATTTTAAATTAATTAATTTAAAGATATGTTAAAATGGTCATATATAATATTAAAAATATATATCATTTTTTCAAATTTTATTAATTTTTTTGTTTGGATTAAAAGATAAAAAGCCACTTATATAAGGATAATATATTCTGAAATCATAAATTGTTACATTCTTCCAACATTAAAAAAATTCCATCATTTAAATTATAATTATTAATTATTAATATTGATATATTGGAATATTTCTAAGATGTTTTTAAATTTAAATTTTTAATAAGGTATCAACATAATTATTTAGATATAATAAATGTAATCCTGATGTTACGTTTCATCCTAACCAGTTGAGTTAAATTACTCACCTATTTTATATTCCAATGATTTTATATTTTATAATTGTGAAATTATCATATATTAGTTTATGGAAACAAATTTAATTCAATACTTTTTTAATATCCACACCACACACACAGCTATATATAATATCCCATGGTTCCTCACCATGGTAGTGATGGGGGAAAGTTGTGGTCCAAAAATAATGATGTTTATAAAGAATTGTCCCCTCATTTTAAGGCTCATTAATATATATGATACATCCAATCTCGAACCTTTTAATAGTATCCTTCACCAATGCATTAGGTTGTGCCCTCTATGTATTATATCTCGCATATATTTCCTGCTTTTACAAATAACTACCAAGGTCTTTCCTACATGTTTCACCCATCATGGTTCTACAAGATCCATAAAACCCACTCTAGTAAATGATGGAGGGTAATGGATACATCTCCATATGCGCTCCGAGTTGAATTTCTTATATCTAAATAGGGATATCTGATACCTAGAATATTTTTGATACATTCTTCCTAGGATGTCACATATAAGGGTATCAAACATGATTCTTGAAACGATCAATTCTTTAAGATCAATAGGTGTCCTCCCACTTTTTCCATTAGACCACATATTCCAATTTCACTATTAATGGGAGTAGTGGGTTATTTTCAACATCCAACAAAGGCATATTTATTTCAACTAACATAGGACCATCGAGTTCTACAAGTGGTCATAATGCATTGATGATCAATTATAAAGATGTTCTATTATTATAATCTTTTATTCCAATGGTGTTATAATCTATTGGAAATTGCTTCTGGTTTTTGTCTCTACCCTAGAAAACTATTCCACTGAGGATGATATTATGGGAAATCTAACTATGATCCTTAAATATGAATTTTGTTATGTATAGTTCATATATTATGTCAAATCTATTTTAAGAACACATATTTAGATCCATATTATGAAAAATATGGATTTTGAAAATAGTCTTCATTAAACTAGATATGTATTATTATAAATAAACAATAGGGGGAAAATCTAGAAAAAATACACTAAAAAATAGGGGTTGGATTGTATAATAATAACATATACATAATTCTAAATAGTATTATTGAGTAATTGTAATCCACCTCATTATAAGTCATTGAAATAACTCCACATTGTTTATTAGTTATGGTGTTTGTATAGGAAAATCATTATTACATTCAATTGATTTATAACATTTCTATAGGAAATGTCAAATATTTCCATACAAAAGGAATTATAATGCTAGTGGTTCCTTTAGATTCATGTTTTACCGTACTATAATTTAAAATCATGTCGTTATTTTACTATTAATTATTAACCCTTGGTGACTTCATATTCTATATTTAAATAACATTTATTCCCCTTATAGAAATTCTCATAGTTCTTCTTCAATCATTTTTTATATATTTAATTTTTTTCCCTTTATTCTATTTATAACATTATCATTCATTAGACAGTATATTTAAATTATTTGGTGGTGTTTGATACTGGAATTGCGATCAAACACTTAATCACATTCTATAATCGATCATTTGGAATAATAATCATGAATTATCCTAATGGCTCCCACTATGATACGCTATTCATTGAGGTAATATTTATATTTTCCGATACAACCATGTTTCCATATAGTTAAAACCATTAATAAAAACTAGAGGGTTCACATTAGTGATGAAACATTTACTATAGCTAGATATTATAATAATCTTAATTTGAATTCCAACATTGAAATATATTGTTTTTCTATATTATCACATTGAAATATGGTTTATTTAGTTCAATATATATCAATATTAGTATTATTTATGTTACCTTTTTTTGGTTTATATTATGATTCTTAGATGAATAAATCATTATAAAAAGAAAATAAATTCATTATTGTGCCTTTTTAAGAGCATATGATCAACTATAAAATATCCCTAGAGTGGGTATTTCAATATTTGTAGTCTTAGTCCCACTCATCATGCATCAATGTGATGATCGATTCAATTCTCCACAATTCCTTTACGGAGTTACTACCACTAGGTCCACATATTATATTTCCGTATTCTCTTGATAATATATGGATAGTCTTGTATTTATATGAAATGACTTTCTGATAACTTTACCAATATTTCAGGATATCATCTAATACTTAGATTCAGCTTTGGGTTTTTAACTATGGATCTCTATTACTAACACCATAGGTAACTAAAATGATCTCAAAACATAAATCAAATGAAATCCAAAATAAATACCACCCTTCTTTGATAATAGAAACGTTGAAAAAAATTGAACATTATTTCCAAAATACATTAATCTAATGATTTAAATAATACATATAATAAATAGTTTCATAACTGAAAAACCTAATGGTTTAGTCTCTTGTAGATTTACTATAGAAAACAATTATTTTACTACACATGTGAAAAAATATTTATAATCATTCTACTTTAGTTACCTTCTCTAGATATCCCACATGACATAATCATCATCATAACATAGGTATTGGGAACATAAAAAAGTGGTGATATCAAATTCTCACCAATGGAAAACATATCATTGTGTAACTGATCATAAAAATGGAGGAGAGAATTTGTAAAATATAAATATCATATTAAAATATCATAAGAAAAAATAATATAATCATAGATGATGTTCGATAAATAAATGATAAAAAAATGTTCATTATGTAACCATGAAAGATATGTCATAAAACTTGTGAACATGATATTAAGATGTAGAGTACTTAAAATGAATAATAATAAAAACAAGGAATTCCATGTAAATTAAAATCATCATAAAAAATTTATACAAATTTATAATTAACATATAAATGATGAAAAACATATGGATAAGTAAAAATACGTATGAAAACTCATTATTACCATACCTATGTGAACAAACTCATTAGGTCAATGCATGAAAATGGGAGAGAACCCATCCTTCCCATTAATATGTGAAATATAATTATGTCCTTTCTGTCTATCTAATGAGGTATATAGTAAAATACTAAATAGGAGAGAGATATAGGACCCCACCCATTATCATACATATTTATATGTGCCTCTTAAAATCAATCATCATATAATAATAAATAACCCACATAAAAATAATATGTTTTATATGGAAATTAAAAATAGCACATACCATTAACATTATTAATCATAAGATTTAATAAATCCCATTTTAAAAAAGGAAACAAATCATAATAAAATATATAGGGTGATGAAATCATCGCTTCATCAATGATGAACCATGAAAGTAAAATAGTTGTGAAAATCTAAAACTTTTTCGAAGACTATTAATAAATTAAAGTTCAAATTACTTCATAAAACAATTTGATGAGAAATGGAATAATTTTGAAAACATTAATATAATCTGTTCCTAAAAAAATAATTTATTGAAATAAAAATCATCAAAAATGTTAAGTGAAAATAATTTTCCTACATTTACTTTTAATTGAATATCTGAGAATGGAGACTTTAAATATAAATTTTGATTTTAAAAGCTGGAAACGAAATTCATTTTTAAAAAATATACTTTTACAAGAATATTTAATAATATATTTTTGAATAATATATAAAACATTTAAAATAGTATATGAATGTACATCAGATATGATTTTATTAAAAAAAATAAAAAATTCAACAATGGTGGGGGTAAATAATGTGGAAAATTTAATTTTAAAATGAATATTTAATAGTGGAACAATGAAAAGGAAATAAAATTAATCTGAAAAAAATGTGGAGTGGATGATAAATTCATTTTGAAAGGATAAAAAACACTTGGAAATCATTAAAACCACAATTTTGAAAACACCAATTGCTAAAATTTTGATAATATATTTATTTGAAATGGATTATGGGGTGTAGTGCTGCCACCTATTTTCCACTCAATAATTCTCTTAGATAGCTGACCATTATTCATTAGATATAAATCCACATATTCCAAAGAGTACCGACTAAAAGCGAGGGTATGATTAGGTGATATTAGGGAGAATATACCCTTAGAAATATATAAAAAACAGAACATATAAATACATAACAGTGGGTGAATAACCAAAACTCATTGGAAGATAGAGAATTACATTATTAAATAATAATGAGAAAACAAAAAAAATAATAAACATGTCCAAAGGCATAAATTCCATTTTTATAAAAAGTAATAAAGAATCAATTAATTCAACAATATTAACCAAGGTCATCTCTAGATGACCATCTTAGTACATATATATATTGTATCATCTAGAAGCTATAAAAAACTCCAACATGATGTAGAAGAACAACATGGTCCTCTTCCAGCCATCCCATGAAAAAGGTACATCATCGATCGCTGAGGTCTATCAACTGAGCATGGACCCTTACCTGATCTAATATACATAATTTCACCACACATACTGAATGGAATGTGTAGGTTGTGAGAATGTACTCACTAGGCCACCTCCAATTTTTTCCTATAAAAAATTTATAATTTTGGAAGTGTATGTTTAATATAGGTAATAAAAAATTCACACCAATTTAATTAATATCCCCCTTCCGATGAACTCAACCACCATAAGGAAGCATTCTACTAGAATTAACAATCAGTAGTATGAATCTGAACACATCTCCCAAAGTATATATATGGAATAAAATACATGTATACATATATCTAATTTAATTGTAAAGGATACATGGCTTAATTATATTGAAATAC
Source organism: Viscum album (assembly GCA_963277665.1). Lineage (NCBI taxonomy): Eukaryota > Viridiplantae > Streptophyta > Magnoliopsida > Santalales > Viscaceae > Viscum > Viscum album. The sequence continues at coordinate 266,075,661 of OY728142.1, read as the reverse complement.
CATATTTAATATCATATTATTTGAACCCTAAATTTACACCTATAAAAATATCACATCGCACCTTCAACCATCAATCATGTTAATGTAAATCAAATTAAATTCCCAATTTAGTTGCTGATCGATCAAACCTCATCATAGAAATTCAAAATGTCTATTAGTCTTATGTCATAATGCATGATGACATCTATCCTCCAATAAATAGTCATCAAATTCTCAATTGATGATGTTACGATGGATGGTGATATCCATCCCAAAATCGCAACTCCTCAATCTCAATTATAACGGCCTACCTCAGCCTACAAAGGATTTTCTCAAAACCATCTCTCTATGATCCATCAACATCCAAATGGATTTCTAAATTTAGAAGATTCACATATCTGACATTCAACACCATCCCATATGCTGCATAGTCTACAAAAGCACCCACCCACAATGAGTGGTCAACACCACTTTGATGGAGTCATATCTGTGTGTAGTGGACTCCAATGGTGAACCAACTAACAAATGGTGAGTGAAAATCCACAAAACCAATAAGCCTCATCATCTGTCACCTCCCTTTCCTATGCCCATGTCACTCAATCTTAATGGTCAAAACCAACCCATTCTTAGAGAACCATACCTCCATCCTAAAGACATTGTCATCTTAACCAATGACAATGTCGCCTGAACCTAGTGACCATAATCACCGCATGTATATTGAACCAAGAACAATTTGATAAACCATGTAACAATATTCCAGGTGATCATCATCATCTCAATCCATGGGACATTTCCATTCTGTTCCTATATAATACCAAACTAAATATAAAAATTATAATTAATTCAAATTACTCCTTTGGCCTAATCTTCCCAGGTCGTCTCAATCCCCTTACATTGATTAACACATACAAAATGTTAAGATCATTCCCAGCTAAATCTAATGACATTACTTCTTTTAATTAAAATCAATAATTAAATTATAATGTGTCTTACTAAGTCACACACCCCAAACATAATTAATAATGTATGAATAACCCCTAAAAAGTATAGAGAATACTATCCACCCCCTACCTTATACAAATAAGCTTTATATCATCTTGTATCACCCTATAAATCATACCAAAATGATAGCAATTATAGTTTCAGAAAAATACCTAAAAATATGGAAAAAGTTACACATTAATTTACCATTTTTATGGAGAGATAAAATAAAAATAGAATATAATGGATTTATGGGCTTAAAGTGAAAATTTTTATCTAGTAATGGAACATTAATTGGAGATTTAATGGTAGAGGAGGCTCAAAACCGTGTGTAGAAAGAAAATAGATGAGGTACCCCATGGGTGTAGTTAAAGTGGATGAGAAATATGTGTCAAAGAGGATAAAGAAATGACAAAAAAATTCATAATTTTTTCCAAATAAATGACCCACAAGATATGACTGTAAATTTTCGATTATCATGCAGTGACCATGTGGTGCTAAATGTCCAAACACCACATGAGTAGCTGCTAGGTAAACTGTTTCTCAAACCTTATGTAGACCATGTGTATAACCCATATTAAGAATATCATATTTTTGACATTATTGGGTGCCCCCTTCAAAATAGTATAAATAAACATATACAGTATGACTAGAGGGATGTAAAATTTCTCCTGGGAAGACATGCGGTTTAATTGAACCATGCACCAATATTCGTAATTTCTCAAAACTAAGGTTTTGGATCCTGATGTTCTGAAAACCCATTCAAAACACCGAGGCAGTTAACAAACCATAAAAAACATATAAAAATAAAGACATAGGTAAAAAACAATCATAATGTTTTTCACTATCCCAAAAATAATGTTGAACCATTCCCTAAAAAACAATTTAAATACATTTAGAATTTTAGACCCAAGTATAATATTGGAAAATTAAAATTTTATCAAATTAAGATATAAATACATACCTAGAGATTTTACAAATACCCATCTCATTTACATCAACCTTGTCAACTCTAGTAATTCAATCACATGTCAACTCCCTTGTTTAGACATCCCACATAACAAGTTAGCAATCCAATAATTTTCAACATAAAATCAAACATTCTGATGGTCTGCCAACTATCACTTGACTCAAAATTCCTCCCTTGAAGAATCAACATTCCTATACCCCGGTATGTACTCAAAATTCACCCATTCCATATCTGATACCCATTGAGTCCCATATCTCAACAGACGCCCATAAATACTGCACCTTAACAAATGGTGAAAATAATCACGCATCATATATGTATATATATATACATACTTTCCCATAATAATATTGATTCTGATGAACCTGAAATTAACTCCACATCACATCAATTTCCACAAAAATTCCTAGATACATTTAACATGATATATATATATATATATATATATATCCCACATCATAATCAACTCCAACCTACAAACCAAGATATGGTTAATCGATAAACAATAATACCCATGACCCTCATGCACAAAAACTGTTCATGAAAAACTAATAATAATAGGTCTTGAACATGACCTTCCCCCAACTATCATCATCTTCTTATCCTACTTTGTAGCTATAAGATCATCTTTACACACCACACATGATGACTAAGTACCCATGTAATGTAATACCCATGTAATTTCACAATATACTAGCTACTAAACCAATCCGTGGGTCCCACTGTCTCTTCAACGACATACATGTTCATACCAATCCTAAATACCTGGTCCAAGTACAAATCCTAGTACTACCATAATCCCTAGAATCTAACCTAGTATATGGATCCTAGATTTCTGAGATGGCTTCCTATAGAACCCCCCTAAAATGGAACAATTTTCCAAATTTCCACAGTCCTTCAGATCCAAAACACACTGGATAGGAACATATCCTTGAATCTCATACATCAAGAAAATTATCAATGATCTAATACACAGTTGTCCACAAAAATCATTTTCCTGACTAAACTAATGTGAATCCTCGTGGACCTTGTTCCTGATAATTGATGCATTTCTACTCATCTCACCAGATGTTGTCAATTAGATTGAATATGACCATTTCGTCAAGTATCAATTAGCTATCATTTCTTGATTGACTTAATCTAAAAAGGTATTCCGCATGAGGATGTCCACAAGAACCCTAATATCAAATTCTATACCATCCTTGAATTTTCGCACAACTAGTGATGTCATTTCCCACTGTAATAAGTGAAAGTTGTGATAGGTTAGTGACGTTATCAACATATTCAATGAAATAAGTATATCTATAGAATATATTCATGAAATCATTGGCTTAGTCCACCCTCATCATATTTTGAAAAAAAATCAAAGAACATGCCCTGAAATTCATCCAAACTGTTCCCTTATGTCTGTCAACTAGTACCTATATGTCTCACCAGTGCATTGTCAGTCCTCTAGAATAAAGGTCACCAGATTCACACTCTCACATGGGGGTCTATCAAGTGGACCAAAAATTGTTTGGGCCAACTCAATATACTTCATGTCAACCTATATTCTACCCTTAACATAAATACAAGGTTAGTGATTAGACTAGGGCTCAATATTCAGATATTCCATGGATGGATAAGTTTCCTGAGCTCCTTTATCAATGTTCTGTGTGACACAGACCATCCTCCCCTATGTTACTCATCAAGACATGGACAAATGTATTCAGTTTTCATGTACTATCCTACCTATAAATGAGGCTTTACATGTTTGTCCAGATAATCCCAGACCTCCAGGGTATCATCCTGACCCACATGGCCTGATCCCATGCACTCTTATGTGGAACCAAATCACCAACATCCTGAATCCCCTCAAAAATATGTATTGGTGGAATGAAATTGAATACCAATATTATTTTTAAACACCCATTATATATATATAAATACCTATCTCATGTAATGAGTTCTATAATAAGATGGTATTATGACCACCCTTACACTCTATATCGCCCAATGTCACATGAAATCTGGTCTGAAGGACCCTTACCTACCCATATCAGGTTCTAGTAGCTTGTATCATCCAGACTGAAGCCCCCCTACATACCAATAACATATGAAAACATCATATATCATATATTAAAAAATATATGGGGTAGGTGATTATAAATACACTAAATATAATATACATGAAAACATAATTTATCTTCATATTGGAAACATAAATCAAATCAACACATTTCCTCATCCCATTTAACCATTATTAGGGCCTGGCCCATAAACATCAGATGTATATATAATCAAATAGCATCACATCAAGTCTCATTTAGAAAATCATGCATTTATTGATGATTATAATTCCACAAAAAGAGTCTATATAGGGAATCAGTGTTTAGCTTCTTTGTTGACACATGAAACAACCCATCCCCTCTTATAAAATTATATGTTCCTGATGATAATCAAAATAGAATCATACATCATATGATTCTATGATCCAGTCATGATGCATAAATAATCATCCCTTACCATACCAGGCCAAGAGTCATATTACACATAAAAGATACCCATCAAAACCAAGTATACCACCCCAGAATGAAATTTATAAACTATAAAATAAGACAACTGAACAACAATTTCTTACCCATTGAATCATGGTCTTTCACCAATGAGTGGGATTGTTAGGCTATGAAATAGGACCACTATTCCTATTTTTGACTACATCATAGTATCTGGCCTACCGTGTCTCATATATTAATTTGAAAAAATGAACATTAAATATAATTTCTAACCCACTAAATGTGATTACAATTTTAATACTTAGGCCTTATGATGTGGTGAAGAAAAACCAACAAGAGCCTCCTCTGATTTCATTTGTATTCCCCCAACCTTTTATTCACACAACAGTTCCCTTTTATAATTGGATAGATTACCTTAAGAATTCCACCTCATATAAAAATATCTTACAACTAGTACAGAGGGATTCATAAAAGAATATTGGGGATAAAATACCCTCATGTTGTGATAAAAATAATGGTCCATATGTATATATATCCATTTAATAAGAACCAAAACACAATTAATGTAAAAAAATTACGTAGTGGAAGCATAAAAAATCATTATAATAATAAACAATCCCAATGGCAAAAATACCATTTGTATAATAAATCATGATGAGTCATGTGATATAATAAATATAATATAGGTCACCCATGGGTGAAAATCTCAATACAAAAATATATAGTAGAATGAAATACCTATAAAAGATACTCCAAATCGATGAAGAGGAACCATTTGGTCCAGTTCAACCCATCCCAAGAAAATGGTTCAATATCAATAACTATGTTCTAGCTCTGATTTTGAACCCTTTATTGATCTCAGAGACATAAATTCTATATTCACCAAGAAGAGACCACGTAGGGCACAATAATGAGCTTTGTAGGCCACCAAAAAATTGTCCAATTCATACAGCCATAAGAATGTCCGTTTTTGATTAATATTAATAATTGTAAACCACAACCATTTAATAAATATAAATCTTACCTTATTCTCAATTGACACAAGGATGCATTCCTCCTACTTCACTCATTTTTTGATATGCCTATAAACATGTTCCATGAATAATATAGATGGAATATAATACATATCTTCATGTATATAATTACAGTGGTAGGGATCCATGGTTTAATGCCCAAGGAATCCCATCAGGAATATCATATATGGTGAACCCTCTGGTTCCACCTTTAAAAAATATCACACAACACCTCGTGACATCAATCACATAATCAGAATCTGAATGACATTCCCAATCCAGTTTATGATCCCATTGTCCGTACTTCATAAATTCCCAATTGAAATGCATCTTGATGTCTTTAAGAATGATGATATTATTCCTCCAATAAATAATCAAAATTGGTTCAATATACAATGTCCCAATGTAAGGCGATATCCATCCAAAAATCTATGCAACTTGGCCTTATGTATAAAGTCAATCCTCAGCCCAATAACAAATGGTCCCAACAGAATCACCAGATGGACCATTGAAAACCACATGGATTTCTATGGAGATAACCCCCAACATATATGATGGTCAACCCCATACTCTAAGACACATAGTCTACTATATCTTCCTCCTATATCAATAAGTCAGTAACAACTTGACCGAGTCATATCTAGGTGCGCATGACTCCAATGGTGCATCGACCAAAAAATGGTGTGATGAATTCACCAAACAACCTAAGACATGTCAAACAAAGCCTCACGAACCAGCAACCACGTCACTCAATAAAGATGGCCAACATCATCATGAGTCTCAAGAGACATTACCACATCTAGAAGACCTCTTCACCATAACCCAATGACTATGTCACCTCATCCTTGTGATCATCACCACCCCATGTATGTCGAGCCAAGAAGAACTTGACAAGCAAATTAGCCTATAATGTACCGTCCTTAAACATTACTTAATCTTAAATTAAATTAATAATTCATAAGAATGATCTTTTTTTAGAGATTTATTAAATTAGGTCATATCATATATATATAAACTTAAATATTATATGTAGACCCTTCTACTCAGAATACATTTTTTTTCATAAAATAGAAAATATTATAAAAATGAAACATTTTTAGTTCCATGTTTTAAACTACATTACTTTTCCTTGATCCCATCCTCGACCTTATTCCACATTAAGTCCTGTGAAAAACATTTCAATAAAAATGGAGGAGAATAAAAATCTCAGTAAGGGATAGATAAAGAATGAAAACTATTAGTTTTCCAAAAAAACATGTAAACCCTGAATACATTATCATAATGTAATACCTTTCACCTTTATTAAGTTGTAAATACTCTTCACTAAATAAAATATCATTTCTTACCGATTTTTAACCAAAATATTATCATTAAACTCTTAGAAAGCACAAATAAAATATAAAATGTAAACTTGGGACATAGTCAAACTGAAAAGGAATAATCATACAATCGACTTCCCCAAATCATTATTACAAATGGAATAACCATTCAGCTGACTTCCATACCCAATGAAATGGAGGATATAATGTAACCACCCTTCCATGTTTTATCACAGAACAACCCATCATTTGGTTTATCACGTAACCACCTGTCAAGTTCCTATATGTACCATTATATAATCGACACACATAAAAGAATGAAAATATCAATATTTCCATTATAAAAATTCTTCTGAAAACACATGAAATAATTTAAAGTCATTGAATTAGTAAATACCATATAAAAACCATCTTCAATATCAAAAATTGTAAAAAGGGAATATTTTATTTATTTTCCATTTTTATACATCACATATTGTTAATATATCAAATATCAAATAATACTCAAGGCAGAAGAAAGGTCATTGCCACTGAATTCGTTAAAAAGAAACATTCCCTTTTTCATTTAGTAATACACTTTGCAGAAAATGGTTTCCATTGAATGAAATTAAAAGTCAAAATGGTTTTAACATCATATAAAATCAATTCCTGTATAAATCAAAATATTCTTCAAAGAATGGAGATTGAGAAAAATTCTCTTACCTCATGTCGGACGTGAATCGTTCGTTCTTTAATTTCATGAATAAAAATCTTAAGTTAATATATTATTGATTCAGATCCTTTTTCATGTTTATTATTCCATTTATTTCACTTATTACCTTTCTATAACAATTATTTAGTTATTTTAATTCATATCATACATTTTGTTTATTCTTGGAAGTTGAGTAAAAAATGAACTTATAATTACAAATTGTCCATGTGGTCAAACGTACATTATCTCCAGAATGATATTAAGGATTTATAAATCATATATATCCTATATATCTATTATATATGTATTTAAAATAGTCAATAGCATTTGGATATAAGAAATTAAATGCACCGTTCACAGAGATAGTAAGCCGTGCGTATGAATGAATGCTACATTCATTAGTTTTTTATATATAAAGGAATGAAATATAAATGATTACTAGGTATATTATAATTCTTTTATAATATATATGTTATATATGTTAGATAAAGTCATTAATTACACCATTTATAAATTCCATGTATTGAAAAAATGAGTCATATCACTTTGAGGGGTGGTAGTCCGCACTTCCGCAAATGAAATTATCATTTTTATACAACATGAAAAGAATAATGGTATATTATAAATGATAATTAAATTATCATAGAGATAAAATAAAAATCATATAATTCACATATAATTACATTTCCATCATTATTTTGACTATAAGCGGTGGTAGAAGATGATTGAGCAATCATCATTTCGTGAGGCAATAGTTCTTCGTCCACATAAATCGAATGTTTTATACAAATTTAATGGAGGGGTTTGTAAGTTAAGTTAGAATAATCATCATAAAAACAATATAGTATATTTTGGATTCTAGGGTAGTTATATAAAGAAATAATAAGAATATAATAGGGTGTGGAGAAGGAAAAATAATGGAAATGAACTTGAGAGAAGACGTTACCTCAAATCGGACAACTTGTTTTGATTTGAGTTGAAGGGCTCTCTTGAATTGCATTATACATAGAAGAAGGATTATAGGATTAAGGGGGAAATGTTGAAATATTATCAGATTAGAGTTTGGATGATCCAAGTGGATTTAGATGTGTGATTAAGGGTTAGAAGTGGTGTCCATTTATAAGAGGTAGGAGGGTCACTTTAAGGATGTTTGAAATTATTATTTTATTATTAATTTGATTTAGAATTTTAATATCAAAAAGTTGACATATATGCAATATCAGATGGGGATGGGTCGATTACTCTCAACCAATGGGTTGTAGACATTTTTATGATACAAAATTAACCTTATCTTTTAGCTTTAACCCTTACTATACCTATTTATCTTTTACCATGTCTTCTTCTATATTCATAATATATGGTTACCAATGTTACTATAAAATTACAAGGGAACAAAAAATAGATAATTATGAAATTTGTAACATAATATAGTTATGTTGGTCGAATATTAAATTTTAGGACTATTATATCATTTAATAAAATAATAGTTGATTTTAAAAACACTTTTATGTCAGTTTATATAATATTTATATAATGAGTTCTAAAAAACCCATAATAACTTGATTCATTTGAAAAAACATCATTAAATGAAATATAACAAGCTATAGTCATCAATAAAATTATTTTTTGAAATTAATATATTAAAAAAAATTAATATTTATAATCTCATTTATATAAATCATTCATTAATAAGGTAATCACTAAATCACCATTTTCTCATAAAAAAATTTATTTATTTAATATCTAAAAATTATAATGAAAATAAAATGATTTAGTAAATCTTTTTTGATTTCTAATGACTATTTATTGGTAAAAATATAACTTATATGACCCCATATAAATTGTTTACTAAAATATACATGTTTAGGTTATATTTTCCTTAACATTTAATTAAAAGTTATTAAATGTCATTTTCACACACAAGTGGCACCATGGGGTCCTGAAATCGACCAAAGGATGCCCATGGTCAGATATATCTCATAAAATATGGTTTGGACATGTGTTGGAGTAATTTAATATTATTATAAAATTATTTTTTACCCTTATATACCATATTTACCCTTTAACCATGGTAAATAAAATATTTTCTGAAGATACTATTGAAAATTTCAAAACATAAAAGACAAATATTTAAACAATTTTTAAGTCCTGATTCCAAATACCGAATCCATTTCTTCAATTTATAAACACATTATTTTCATAAATTAATTTAAAATTAATTCTCATTTTTAAAAACAAAAAAAATGTTTTATGCAATAATAACTATCAAAATATTGACATGTGTTTTTGTGTAATTAAAAAGTGAAATTTCTTATAATGTCCAAAATTGTGTCAAATGGTAAAAACCTAATCCAATTAAATCTTAAAACAAATTAAATTTATAATCTAACCATATCAGTAAATTAGATGAAATGAGAGTTATGATTTAAAATGTATTATTTTTCACTATTAATTAAAAATTAACTTTATCAGTGAAATACCATTAATTTACCCAAATTTTTTTTTGATGTCCTGCTTCTAATGAATAAGTTGATTTTATCAAATGGAACATATAAAAGCTAAATAATTACATTTAAAAAGGGTTCTCATTCAAAAGTTAGTAAAACTAATTTTAAAAAATATTATTGTATTGATGCTTAAAATTGGAATCATTTTCATTTTAAGCATCTAAAATTTATAGGATAAATATTAAAAAGCGTAGCAAAAAGGTTAGGCCATAATATGGTTATTTCTATTCATTACATCCAATATAATGGACAGATGTTAACTACAATTTAAAATAATAATATTATATTATTATTTTTCATTATGAATCAACCTTATGTGCAAATGATATTTCAGAAAAACACATTACAGTACAAAAAAACCATTGTTTGCCAGCGGTTCTAGGAAACACTGCGAAACATTGGTTTTTTTAACACTTGACCCTTCCCCCCACCTCGACCATCCTTCCCCGGCTTCCCCCACCCCCCTCCCCCTGCTTCCCCCGCGACCCCGGCTCCCCACAACCTCGACGACCCCACGACCCCAACTCCAGCGACCCTGGCGACCCTGCGACCCCTGGCCCCCGGTGACCCACGACCCCCCGCGACCCCAGAAGCTGCACCATCTTCCCCTCTAGGTAGGGTTTTGATCTTCCTACTGTTTTATGGTGTTTTTTCCCTATGAAAACATTGGAATATAGTTTTTTTGTAAATTTATTTAGAAAACGTATAATGGTTTCTCTTGCGGTTGCTAATTGATGTTGCAACATGAATTCTTAAAGGATTCAAGTGAATCTTGGGAAAATCATCATAGAAAATTATCCCTCACTAGTTGATCAAATATTAATATAAGCCATGTTTTTGGATGTTCAAGAATTAGATCAAATATTGGCCAGTAGTCCTGATCATTCTAATGAATCTCATTCTGGTATATAGAATGATAAGGCCCAAAAGTTCATCCAGGAAATGGATCCTTTATTTTTTGGTGGAACATATGTCTAGCATTATTATGAGTGGTTTTAAAATGTGGAGAGGGTTTTCTTATTTTTTGATAGTCATGAAGCGGTCAAGTTAATGTGTTCTTTATTCATCTTGGAAGTTCCTAGCCACAAATAGTGGGAATTAGTCGACCAGTTTAGGAAACATGAGCATATGTGTTAGAAGTAATTACATATTCTCTTTAATGAAAAATATTTTCTTATTAACACACCTTTTTCTATGTCCCATTAATTTTGGTATTTCCATTATGGGGATGATAATATGTTTGAGCATGATAACCATTTAATGAATCCAGTTCATTTCTCACCAGATGTGATTTCTTATGAGAAAATAAAGTCCACTACTTTTTAAATGTGATTCAAAAAAATATATTTTTCCCTTAGTATTCTTGATTATGTTTAATACATAAGACGATGTGGTTGCAAGATCTCGGATTGTGGAAATTTAACATGTTGGTAAATCAAGATTCTATAAATAAGTTCTAGTAGAGGTCCAAGGTGATCATTTAATCCAGGAAAAGAAAAAGTAGTGTGAAGAGTATGAGGATAAGGGAGGTTGCAGATCTGGCCACACATCCCAACAACATTCAACTGCAACCCACTAGGGGTGGGTTATTACTGTGTTACAAATGTGGAATGCTGGTGAATGTTTGGTTAGCATATACAATTCTACCTACACCATGCCATTAGTGAGAACGTATGGTCCACTTGCAGTAGTTTTTTATGGGTATTGTGATGAATTAGAGTGCTGCAAGATCCTCAATGCACAGAGAATTTCCATCTCAATCTAGTACATTAATGATTATTGATTTTCATTTTATTGGTTGTGGTGGTAACGATGATTCCCCTTATAGATAGAGTCATGTCATGGTAGATCCACAAGTCAGTAATCAACCACATGTATTACATAATTCAGTGCATCCCTACTACATGAAATATACAGTAGTTAAATCTTATTCATGGCCTGTAATAGTACAATTTTAAATTTTTATTTCTTAATTAATCGACAATAATTTATTTCATGTAATTGCATATAACTATTTTAATTCTTCCCATATTATATTACTGTTCATGTGACAGACCGTGATTATTCAGTTTTCATTTATTTTGATTGTTCTTATAGGAAAAAATTTTGAATAGTGGTTTAAATGTCAGTTCTACATTCTCACTATATTAGGATTAATACATGAGTGGTAAGTTAATGTTTTAGAAATAGATATGATTTTTGTGATCCTCGACATAGATTTTCTGGTTCATTTAAAGTAAAATGTTGATTTTTATCATTGTTGAGTGATCCTTGTGGAACCTGATGGGTGTAAACATGTTTTTCAAGGAGAATGTGATCCTTAATTAGGCTGAACAAGAGCTCTACCTCCAGATTTAGGATATCATATTTTCTAAGTATCGTCTCTTTTTATAGAGGATGGTGGTGTAGGTTTTGAGAATAGGTTACCTCCAGAATTCGATGTAGAGTTCACCATTGGATTATTTTTGGGAACTCAGTTGATATCTCTTCTCTTAAATCATATGGACCCCACTTAGTTGAAGGAATTAATTATATAAATGGTTAATTTGGGATCTAAAGGATTTATTTTCCCGAGCGTCACTCTGAAGGACTCCCTAGAAACTTTTTTTAAAAAAGTCTAATTGATCTATATTGTTTTTCACTGAGTAACAGAAGTCAAATGAGGTCACATTCAAGAATAAATACACCATACCCTACATTGAGGCCCTTTTATGTCCAAAAAGGGGTAAAAGATTGTTCTATGAGATCAACCTAAACTCTTTGAATTATCAGGTCAATGATATAGAGGACAAAATATCCAAGATTGACATTTTATATATGTATTGGGACATTGAGAAATTTGTCATACAATTTGGACTAATGAATTATATAATTAGTTTTCATGGATCCTATAAACCAGGTGTTTCACCTATATGTAGATTCTGTTATCATTTTGTTTATATGTGAAATATTTTTCTACTTGGGGAGTGAAAAAGAGAGTGGGAAGTACTGGGGGAATAATCTAGGCACTCTTAATGATCACTACATTTATGTTAATCCCTTAGAGTGTAGCTTCTCATTTTGATAAGTAAATTTCTTGGCCATGTAATCTCATAGCACGATGTTTTAGTGGAATCCCATAATACAAGAGTAGATATTTAATGGGTGAACCAAAAGATCGTATTAAAGATTGAGAATTTATTAGGAAGGGAAGGATACTACAAGAGTGTTGTCATAGATTTATCATGGAGTTCTTCACCCATGACCAATCTTACCTATAATGGGTTAAGGGTTAAATGTATCCTTGTATGTTAGGAATACATTGTGGTGCTCAAGTTGTGATTGAAAACTCCCCATATATATATCTAACCTAAATATAGAAAAGTATACGTGGAATAATTTTTTCAATTATGTTTGATTATTGGGTTTGTGTTGATGTATGAAGATAATGTAGTGTCATTTGGCTCTCCCTATCATCAACCACTTGAAATAAACAACCCATGTAAAAAATTAAAACTAGTAGTGGTGATCCAAATGTTGATGAAAGGATGTCACTATATATTTGAATATAAAATCATGGTTTACTCAGATCATAAGAGTTTGTACAACATTTAAATCTTCAATGATTTGAATATGAATTATCGATGATGTGTTTATAGACACCCCACTCACCACAAGATCCTCAATCTTGACAGTACTAGATCATATAATTCCAAAAAATCAGAAATAACATTACCCAAAGAAAGATAAAAACAATATTTGATAACATCAACCACTCATGAGATGTTTTATTGGTGATAGATCAGTATGGGAGTATTTCAATAACCTTTCAAGATTTTTTATATATTATCCAAAGATAGGGGTCATCAATTATGAGAAATATCAGTTATTTGGTGATGGTCTTCACGTAGACCTTGGTACATCTCTACATTCTTTGGGAATAACATCCATTTTGGAGGTTGTCACTTGGGAAATGTGAGTGGAAGCTAAATATTCTTGGAAATCGATGGTTGTTCATTCCTTAGTTTTATCAGGTATGCAACAAATTAATAGTGGGAATGAAGAGAATCCAATTTGCAAGGAGTAGAGGAAGGATGAACCATAACATGACAAAAATGCCCATTCTTATAGAAAGAGTACATCCATTTTGTGATTCAAGTTTAAGGACTTTGAGGAATTTTGAGACCCATTTCTTGATATATCCTTGAAATTTTCTCTATTATGGAAATTTTATTCATCATTATTTGTTTTTGATGATGGGGTTATATAATATTTATCATGTTTGATTGGTTGTTTTTTGTGTTGGCACATTGTGATATACATGGATAAAAGCTGGATCACATTACCGAGGAACACACCTAAGTATGTTAAGGGTTTGAATGAGTTTTTACATTTTGAAATTTCTAATCGATCCATTGAAGGGAGAATAAAATGTCCATGTCCTAAATGTAAATTTAGAACATGGTTGAAGAGAGACGAGGTTTATGAACATTTAATACTGAAGCAATTCCCTGCTCGATATTTGTGGTGGATTTGACATGGAGAATCGAACTTTACAGAATGATTGAGCACTGATCTTAATCCACAAAATGAGGTCCCAAGTTCATCAAAAATGGAAAATGAAATGAAAAACCTAATAAATGATGCATTTGGCACTGCAAGACACCACTATCAGCATCAAAACATATCGAAACAACCAGAAGAGGGTGCTAAAAATTGCAATGTGACAAGTGATGTTTTTGAGACTGTAACACAGGTAGCTCAAGATTGAAACATATCATTGGATCCTCCTCTTGCTTCTGTGGATCCAAATATAAGAGATAACTTCATTGTGGTAAATATGTTTCATGATTTAGTTGATGATGGAAATCAAGAGTTCTATAGTTGGTGTTTGAAATATTCAAAGCTTTCATTTTTACTGAAGTTTTACAATATCAAATTTCAAGGTAGAATTACAAATAAGGTAATGTCCATGATATTGGAATTGATTAATGATGCATTTCCTGAAGAAAAAATCTCAGAATATTTTTATGATATGAAAAAAGTAGTTAACAAGCTTGGTCTGAATTATACAAAAATACATGTGTGTCCCAATGATTGTATGCTTTATTAGGGAGAAGATTCACGTAGACAAAATTGCAAGAAATGTTCTTCTTCTAGATGGAAGGAAAAGGGTGATGTTGGAAGTCCGAATGAACATAATTTCATGGAGAAAAAGAAAAGGAGCACACATGCAAGGGTTTTGCATTACTTTCCTTCGAAGCCTCAATTGAAAAGATTATTCATGTCATCGAAAACCGCTGAACACATGAAGTGGCATTCTGTAGATAATAACAATGATGGGTTAATGAGACATCCACGAGATTCCCAATCGTGGAAGACATTCGATTCATTACATCTTGAATTTTTAGCTGATCCAAGGAATGTTCGATTGGGATTAGATGCCGATGGATTCAACCCATTTGGGACTTTGAGTACCAATTATAGCATTTGGACATTTGTTTTGATCCCTTATAATCAACCTTTGTGGATGTGTATTCAACAAACATATTTTATCCTTTTGATTATTATTCCTGGAAAACAAATGCCTGGAAATGATATTGATGTATACTTGCAGCCTTTGATTGATGAATTTCAGGAGTTATGGAGCAACGGTGTTGAGACATTTGATGCTTCTTCTAAAACAATGTTCAAAATGCATGCTGCTTTAATGTGGACCATTAGTGACTTCCCTGGGCTTGGGAATTTATCTAGTTAGAATACTTACATGGGTTCGGCTTGTCCCGTTTGTAACTTTGATTTTGAGCCCAAACGGCTACCTCTTAGTAGAAAATGGTGCTTCTTTTGTCATCGAAGATTTCTCGATTCATCTCACAGATTTCAGCTAAACAGATCAATATTTAATGGTTCCATTGATCATAGACCACCTCCAAAGTTGTTAAATGGTTTTGAAATATTGGTACAACTTGAAAATGTTGAAACAAAATTTGGGAAGGTTCATCATTTGAATGATAGCAGAAAACGGGTCTGAAGTGCATCATCAAGAGAAACCGGAACGCAACAATGGAAGAAAAAAAGTATATTCTTCAAACTTATGTGTTGGGAATTTAATTTGTGGTGGAATAATCTTGATGTGATGCATATTGAGAAGAATGTTTGTGACAATTTGATTTTCACATTTCTTAATGGGCCTGAAAAGTATAAAGATCATCTCAATGCTCGCAAAGACTTACAAGCAATGAACATAAAACGCGATCTCTAGCCAGATGAGAACGGAAAGTATCCACCAACAATTTTTGCAATGAAATATAGGGATAAAGATACATTCATTCGAATGTTAAAGAATGTTAAGGTATCTGATGGGTATTTAATTAACATCTCGAGGTGTGTTGACTAGAAGAATCATATGTTACATGGATTGAAAAGCCACGATTCACATATTTTGTTACAATAGTTACTACCATTGGCATTGCGTACATTATTACCTGAAAAAATTACTGCTATTGTACTTCAATTATGCACATTTTTCCGAAAAAAGGTGAGAAATCTCTACATCCATTTCATCTTGACAACCTCCAGGAGTGGTTTGTATTGACCCTTTGAGCAATCGAGATGATCTTTCCTCTGTCCTTTTTACTGTAATTATACATTTATCTGTGCATTTGGTAGAGGAAGCTAAATTAGGAGGCCCCGTTCATTATCGATGGATGTATCATATTGAGAGGTACTTTATTTATATGTTTTCTAGTTAATTAAACAATTTTTGGTACTTAATTAAATTCATAATTATGTTTATTTTATTTCACAAATATATTGGGCATTTGAAATCATACGTGAGAAATAAAGCTAAACCAGAAGGCTAAATTGCTGAAGGCTATGTGGCTGAGGAGTGTCCTACCTTTTGTTCTCGATACTTGGATGATATTGAGGAAAGATTTAATCGAGTTGGACGTGTTGACGACACATCAACTCAATATCAAATACATCAGAAATCCAAAATATTTCCTACTATTGGCCGACCAGTTAGGAGGACCTCAAATGTGACACTGACTGAATTGGAATTATTACAGGCACATAGATATGTGCTGCTGAATAGTGAAATTGCAGATCCATTTATTGAAGAGTTGAGGATACAAACAAAGAGATGAATGAGAGGAAAAACACGAAATGAGAAAGATATAACGAAATATGTTAATAAAGAGCTTGTAGAATGGTTTACACAATGTTTAAGTTCATAAATATTGCAATAAACACGATTATTAGTTTGACACATACATTTTGTAAATCTAATAAAGTATATTTATTTTTACAGATCATTAATACTTATACTTGAGTAGAGGTGTCATAAGATTTGATGTTTCTTGCTTGAGGTCCTCTAAATAAAGATAGAAAGTTCGACGCTTATAATGTGAATGGCTTTAGATTTCGTACAGTTGATCGAGAAGTGGGTTTGAGAACACAGAATAGTGGTATATTTACATTTTCTGAAGTGGAATACTATGGAAAGCTACATGATATTGTTGAATTAAACTACCACAGACATTTTTCAGTTGTTTTCTTCAAATGAAAATGGGTCGATATTATCAGAGGCATTAAAAGAGATTCCATGCAATTTACTTATTAAAACTTCTCTCGCTTGATGTATGTTGGTGATCGTGAACTGCAGGATCCATATATCATAGCATCACAAGAAAAAATGGTAAATTATGTGAATGATGTTTCCAATCCTGCGCATTCCTACTCTGTCTCCCAGGATGACCCGGTTGCTAATGTCCATGGGAAGGAGCATCCTTGGAGATTGCACGGGATGGGTTTGGGACCCATGCCATCTGAGGTTTTTAGAAGGCCACCGGGGATAGCAGCTGCATCTACTTCTATCTTTATTCATCCCATTCCCGGAGATTCTAAGAGAGAGATAAATTCTTTATGAAACACAGTTCACCAGCAGGGGGATCAGATATCAACATTGCAGAAAGAGTTGACTGAACTACGTCAGTAGATGGGCAGATATGCCCCCAGTGGGAGTGCATCGATTGGTGGTATACAGGTAAATCACAGAAAATCAAAATCATTTAGTTTTCTAACATTCATTTGTTTTATGTTTTAATATAAATATGTAACCGTTTTTAATTTTCAATATAATGTTCCTATAGGTGACAACACAAAGTGGAAATCAAGGTGGAGAGGGTGATGATGCATCATCAGACCCTAAGTAGTTGTACTGTTGACATGTTGAACAAAAATGGAAATAGTTGGTTTGTATATGTAACATTTGTGGCACATAGTTACCACCACACATTTTCATGTCCTAAAATTTCCTTGATTTCTCATGTTTCTTTTTATGCATTTTATTGATTTCTGATGTTTATATTTATGTATTCATTTCTCGAGTGTTGTATAAATCATTCCATTTAGGTCTATGTTGGAATTGGTAGTCGAGATTTTGGACGACTAGGAGTTAAACCCATTGTTGATGTGTTGAACAAATTGGGTCATTTCATAGTGATCAAGGGATAGTGTTGTGGACACTTTGGTGAGGCTCATTGTTGAAAATGTCTTATTTAAGCGTCAAAAGTATCTAAACATGCTCTAGCTCTTCTAAAATGCCATGAGAATGTTCTAAATCAAGGGTGGTTCACTAAAGAAAAATAAATGTGTGTGCACAAACATATCTAGAAGATGGATGCCGACTTGACACCAATTGGTATGTCTTATAAAAACAAGAATTTTATGAAAATAACTTCTACCAAATACTTCAATATTAGGATGGTTAACTCATATATTTATGTCCCTCGATTAAATAAAAAATATATGAAAATGGATAACCTGAAAAAATAACTAAAAATAGAGCATATAAGATTGCACAATGATAACACTTAGAGAAATGAAGAAAAAAAAGTCTAAAAGGAGAAGAATCCAAAACCCTATCCTTCCTCTTCTTTAATTGGATGAATAAATGGAGGAGTATTGAATTTTTTATTGGAATTGTTTGAAGATACATACCTTAACTTACTAGAAACACAAAATAAAACTGACCGGTTATAATGGACCTTTTCCAACCATAACTGTTTAGATCACTAAACTGTTACTCCATGACTTGAACTACATTCCCAACACAATTTCCACATAATCATGGTCTGTCTGGTAATTATTACCTATCATTATATCCCTGAATTATTTATATTATTATTCTTAATTCCATTTTTTGATTCATTACAAGATACCCGTTCATGAAACTTTAATTACTGGAATTCTAAAACATTCTTCTTTACCAACACTAGGCCTTATAGGGAGATTTCAAAGGTATGGTACAAAATAGTTCTATCCAAACATACTCATAAGAAACCATAGTTATACTCCCACGACTTCGTGTAATGGTCGTATTGAATTTGACCGACACCCACATCTAGAGGATCTCCAATTTAATAAGACCCCCCAAACCACCTCTCATCACCTGTCCCTAGGTTTCTTTTCCATCTAAATTTAATCTAGAATCATTAAACCAAGTGGCACAACATAGACACATTAACAATGAAAACTACTTAAAGAGAGCACCATATGATTTATAGGTCCATGGTGTCTTCCCACCATAGTAATTTTCAGACCACTAAACAATGAGCACTATACTACTATACATCACTTCTAGTTTCACATTGACATGTTCAAGCTTTTCTTGCTTTATTTATGACAGATCTCACTGGAGCTTACTTGAAAACTCCTTATGAAGCGGTTCCACATGAAAACCGCTACATCCATTTATAAATCAACCATCATTGTTAATCTAGTCCAAAAAATTTAAACTAAAGGGTCACAACAAAAACACACTCTTCATTATTAATACATCTTACACAAAGAAATCATAGCTCACAACATGCACTAGTTTTCTGAAATTACAGTCTGAACGCTTTAGGTTGACCTCTTTAGAGGACATCCAAATTGATGTCCAATTAATTTATTTGAAAACTAAATCATATTAACATAAATTGAAAAGTTATATCGTGATAATTAAGATGAACCCACTGATTTCCAAAATTGACTCATGGTGTGATTTAATGGGTGAATACTCAACCAACCAAATCAATATCATGCCACATTACAAGAAAATATGTGATATCAATCTATCACATTTCCTAGATTTCACATGCAGCCCGAGTCTGAATATAATTTCCAAACCTGATTCAAACTCATACCTATGTCTTAAATTCCACACCTCCTCCATGTCTGGAAAATTTGAATTTTATAGCTCACAGACTTATGAAAGTCATTTTGACCATTCATGACTATTTTTTCTACAACCACTCTCTCAAAGGTTACATTTTCCATGACCTGTGTGATTCTCCCCACCATAGGATTTTAATATTCATCATTTTAATAAAAATAGGAATATAATTACCATGAAAAACACGGTGTCCACCACTAAACATAGTTTCTGGATGTTATTCATCATAATTATACCATGTTCCATCATGAAAATCCATCCTTAGCATACGTTGAAGCCTCATTTGGAACTAATATTCCATCCTTGAACAACCTGTGGTTCACTTCCTACCACATAGATTTACATTATACACTTAATAAAAAATAGAAATGGTCTATTCATAATCACATGAATTATGAAATCCTCATTCCAGGCAGACACATTCAATCAACATCAATTACAACATCTTGAACTTTAACCCAGAATGATGATGTTATAAAACTCGATCCTCTTACATAGTCATCCATAGAACTAGGATAACTTAGCTTTTCTACTAAAAACTCTAGTCTACATCACTCACCACAACATAGTTAATACCTAGGTAACCTCACTCAGGGAGTGATCGGTTAACACATCCTTTTTAGATCCCACAACCCCAAACCAAGTAGTTATGTGATAATACCCTTCATGGTGTTACTTGTGATTTCATCCCTCAAACTCTCAGAGACTATAAATTTTTTCACAAAACACCACACACCTCTCTCCACCAAACCTTAGTTAAATAGAAAATTTATATGATAATGAATACAAAATCGATGTTACATCAATGAAATGGGAACACCCATTTCATATAATTCATAGGACCAATGACACTGTGCATTCTTGGTATTTTCTATCCTACTCAAAAAATAAAACCCAAGGGTCACGTTATCCTACATAACTATTTAACATGGATGATGACTTCTTGAGTCATACACCTTTGAAATTAAACTCACACAACTAACTAAAATAAATAAAATTACATTGGCATGTCAGTCCCACTAATCCCAAGCATTAAAGATGATCATAACACCGAGAAGTTTTACTTATCTCATGATCGCCTACCAAATTGGGGAATCATTCCACAACTAGAGTCCTACCCAATCCAAAAATACATAAAAAAAACATTCTATGACCAAAATCTAAAAAGATGCATCCAATGATGCTTAATATCTCCAAGGATTATAGAAAAATTATGTTAGCCCCTCACATAACATGAGAAATCATTTCTAATTCTAGGTTTATTCCTAAAAGGTCACTAGAATCGCCCACGTAACCTATATTCCAACATAAAAAGATGTCAACCAAGACTCACTAGAAATATCCACATTCATATAAAAGCTATATTCCAATGTAACTCTAAAACTATTCCCACAATAATATTTTTTATAAAAATATATTTCTAATGTGTTATTTAAGCTATTTCATGAGTTTAAATTTATTATAAGTATT
The DNA here is from genome assembly GCA_963277665.1 of Viscum album. NCBI lineage: Eukaryota > Viridiplantae > Streptophyta > Magnoliopsida > Santalales > Viscaceae > Viscum > Viscum album. Next base: position 266,054,038 of record OY728142.1, on the reverse strand, counting down.
ATGGATTGTTTCTAGGCCACAAAACAAAAAAAAATAATTATATAAATGGTTTGGTACTAATATAACTACTAATTCATCAATTATCAATGTTTATAAGTAGAGTGGAATCACTCTGGAAGATCTATTCTAAGAAAGTGAAGTTATAAGATTTAGTGGAATCCATTTTGTGATGTTACAATGTTGTATCAATGGATTTTTGTCTTCATAGTATTTACTATTTGGAAAATTGTATACATGAGTATGAGGAATGTGTTGGAACCTATGATTGATATCTGACTGCTGTGTTAATAATACTTTCTCTAATAGGAATTCTTATTTTCAAGAGTATCATATTTTTGTTCTATTTTTCAATATTAAAGTTTTATATTATTTCTCATTGAGAGAAAAACATGTTTTTTGGATGTTGTGATTTATTCTGGATTTTCAGCTCTTGGTTATTGGTGGGAGGCCAGGGATTGTTTTTGCTGGTTTTATTTGTTTTTCAGGGCAGTGGTGCAGCATAATCCATGAATTATTATTTTTATTCTGGGCACCTTTTCACGGCAGTTTTAGCCGCCGCGAAATGTATACTGGCGGTGGTTTAAACCGCCACTAAACATAGAATAAAATTTACTTTTAGTGGCGGTTATAACCGCCGCTAAATAAGAGCATCATGGATGCATCATTCCGCGGCAGTTTCCTATATTTAGCGGCGGTTTTACGGCCTCTGGAATTTGAGTTTATTCGCAGCGGTTATAACCACCGTGAATAAAGTGATATCAAGGGCTCATAAAACCACCACTAAATTCAAGAAAACCACCGCGGAATGAGGTAGCCACGACGCTTTCCGGAATCTGCCACTAAACATAAATAACTGACGCTACTAGATTTCTGACACCCTATTAGATGGCGGTTTCTGTAAACCGCCGCCAAACAATGTAGCGGTGGTTTAATCCGCCGCTAAACGCAAAAAAAACGCCGCTAAACAGCGATTTTGTTGTATTGTTATTGTGTGTCACATACGCCATAAAATATATCAACCCCTTTAAATTAAAATTTATATTTAGTTCAAAAATATTAAAAAATATGAAAACAGAATATTAATTAAATACTGGGTATGTTACATAGCATCATTCTAGGTTATAAAAAACACCCCAATCCTTGGTCCATTCCCATTACTTTTATAGAAAACTAAACTATAAATATACGAAATTTAATTAATTCAAATTAAAAACCTGAACTAATCTCTCCATGTGGTCCCAAGTACCATTCCTAAATTAGAATGTATTAAATGATGTAGGAATTACCAACAACATCCCATGATATAAATTTATGTGTCTAAAAACGTCATTAAAATTTTTATTAGTCTCAACCAGTCACACATCCAATGCATAATTAAGAAGACACCCACAATCCCCATAAAATCAAAATGAAATGACTGCCCCACGTAGCTTATACTCAAAGTCATGTTCTAATCTAATATAAACCAATAATAAGTGACAGAGTGATATAAATAAATGATTTGCAAGAACAGACTAAAACAGGGAAACATATCTCACAAAAATTTATCATTATGTATGTGGATATAAAAAAATAGAAACTAATAGATCAAAGGACATAACAAGAATAATCCATATCCACCACCTGATCATGAATTAGAACCTTTAGGGAGATACATATCATTGATTTTGGTGGAATAAAAAATGGAAGATAAATTCTTGTGCATGTGGGTAAAGTAGAGGAAAAATAGGAGGTACAAAAGATATTTGGAGGAGTGAAAATTCATAATTTATCACAAATAAATGACCCACATGGTTTTGCTGTATGGATTAGCTAACCGGGATCCAATTATATGGTGCTCACTATCCATGCACAATATGTGCATGGGGTAGGCATATGGTTTTCCAAATAATGTGAAAACCATGAATATTAACTATGATGTAAACTACAGTGCTGCTACACATCCATTTACCCCCACCTTTATAGCTCAGCAAACCATATCCATTGCAAATGGTAGGACAAAAGGATATATCTAAGCATGAACATATGTCAATAAAATATCAAAATAGTTTTTTTCAAACCCTAACTATTCTAAAAATCATCCAAATCCCCAATAAACATTATGATACATAAACCCCATCTCAAAATAATGAATTTAGTAAATAACATATAATTATGTTTTGAATCCCACATTTAATGTTGGCCCATCCACTAAACTCATAAATTCGAACATGTTGGGGATTTCTAACCCAATAAAAAAACTATGATGTTATATGGGGGAATAAAAAAATTATATGAGTATTTATAACTTCATTTAAAAAAGGTAAAAGGTAAAATTTTTATAATTTAATAAAATGGTCTTGTAATAAAAATCCATTAAAATAAAGTTTTATTATTCTTTACAAAAAAAATTATAATATATTAAAATAATATAAGAAAAATATACTGGGTTGAAACATGATTTTCCCTTGAAAATTAGTTGGAAAAAAAATAATATCAATATATATTTGAATATAAAAATTAATACTATTAAAGGTTAAAAAAGATTCATTATGACCCAAAGAAGAGAATTAAGTAATTAAAACCACTTATGGAATTGGTAATTTTGGAATCAAAAGTCATTGGAAGTTTTAAAATATGTGGTTCTATAAATTAAATAAAATAATTCCTGGATTAATTCCTAGTAATTTTTCTATAGTATATGTTAAAAATATATATGAAATTGGTGGAAAACCTTAATACGTGACTCAATATAAAGAAGTTGATAAGAAACACATATACATTGTTTACTAACTTTTTTAATCACAGTATAACATCTTAAAAAACATAACTTACGTGATATCCTAATTCATAACCATACTCATAAATATAAAGCTGTTATAATCTTTTTTATAAATCAATTGTCTAAGTACATTAATTAGTAATAGTGTTTTATGACCACCAGGTGTTATTAAAACTAACTATATCATGAATGATTTATAATTTTGATATTATTACACATTTTTTAATACCATGTTAATTATTGATATATTGATTAATATTATATAATATATAAGTTATATTTATTTAAAATTTTCTTATTTAATTCCATTTGTGTTTTGGTTACATAATGATGAAATCAATATGATGATATCTTATTTACATAATATTGGCGGTCAGTGATGATTTATTAATAATATATTATATTACTTGTTTAAATTATAAGAAACCATAAAATGGTCATTATTTTATTATTAAACTAAAATATTATTATTATATAGTTTATCATTGCCACCCATTATCGGATTTTTAAGCATTGTTCACGTATTTGGTTAAAATGACCAAAACAGGAACAAAATTTATCTCACATTGTGAGAATGTTCAATGAAGTGTTTTTATTGAAATAAAATAATTATATTAGAATTATAATGATATTATTTTTATGTTTTCTGGTTAGTAATGTAGACGTAAACATTCATGTGAAAACAATAAAAATTTATAATAAAAATTGATTCTTCAGGGAAGCGGTAGTCGACCTACACACACAATTGATATTCCTTATTTTTTTAAGTGGAGGGAAATGAATAAATATGGGTCATAAAACTATTGTAAAAACATATATTTATAATACTAATACTAATATAGTTATTTTATTATTGTTATTATATATATTCATGTGTATTATTAAGAATTAAAACATATGAATGGGATAATGTTTACAATTTCCACTTCGTAATTATTTGGAAATTCCATTGAAATTAATGATATTAGGATAACTATTTGTGTCCCAGATGATTTTTATAGAATTTTTTCTATTTAGATTAAATTGAAATAGTTTCATAAATTAATTATATAGATATGTTTGGATATTAATGGTGGAAGTGGTTTATTTTATAAAAGTAAAAATTGTAACACCCAAATATTTCATAGTACGTTATCTCATTAAAGTAATTCAATAGCTTGCGCTACAAGCAACATCGAGTTCGAGGACACCACAACTTACCACACAAAACGTTCAAATAGCGGTTATGATTATTATTAGTTGCATTTTGAATCTTATAAACTCTATATTATTTTAACATTCATATTATGCGTTTCTTGTACATAATATAAGAACAAATTTATTTTTTCAGATAAAAGAAGTAATTTTTAAAAAATGCAATATTACCTCCTTTTAATGGAGAACCATTTTCAAAACCAATAGTTGGCATTTTTTTATATTAAATTTATGGAAATTAATTTTTTCATTAGAAGTGGGACATAAAAATTAATTTTTCATAATTTTTTGGTACATTTCTGATAACATTCATATTTTGATGAATAGTGAAAAAATACTCTATTTTAATGGATAACTAATTCTTTTAATCAAAATAATTTATTGCGATAAATTATGTATTTGAATGATTTTGAAGTATAATTAGATTATATTTTTATCATTTAATAAAATTTAGGTTAATAAAAATAATTTCACATTTAAATTGGACATAAAATCATGTCAATCTTTTGATAGTTTTTACTTTTTAAAAACCCGATATTTGGTTATGAAAATTGGAATAAATTTTAAATTAATATATTCAATTTATATATTTTGAATTATGTAAAATATACTTCATTTTGGAATTCTTAATATCAAAATTAGCTTAGTGAATATTTTTGGCTGTTTTCTGAAAACATTCAATTTTTGATGAATAGTGACAAACACCACGGTGTTATATAAAACTAACTTTTTATTTAAATAATTAGCTATTCTATATTATATTAGGTCAAAATATATACATAATACCTATATATGTTCAACTTAATTAATTTGAGTGATTTTATAATAAGTTTATATATATATAATTTTATCGAAAATTTTACCGTCTTTTACCCAACTTTTAGGAGCATTTTGAAATTTGTATAAAACATAATTTTACTGCTTCTATGAGTTTATTTTTAAAAATCTAAGAAAAAAAGTTAATATCAGTATGTAAAATGTTGTTCAATAAGATGAAAATAATTTTTTGGTGAATAGTAACTTTTGACTATTTTTTACAACGGTTAAAAGTTAATTTGGTAATTAAGGGTGAAAATGATATCATAATTACTCTACCACATGTCCTAATTCTATTTAATAATTATAATCTAACAAAAAACAACATTACAAATAAAAAATGATCCTCTTTGGTCTACATGGATTAGATTAGGACATTTATTACTATTTTATTTAATAAATATTTTAAAGGGTTAAATTCATTATTTAATAACTAATCCATTTTTAATATAGGGTAATACATAATATATTTCTGACTATAAATATTAATTAGAAAGATACCAAAATTTCCAACATAATGATATTTTATTTATAATTTTGTGACGTTAAATAATTTAATTTATTTACGACACAATAAATACTTTAATAATGAAATATTCAAATAATTATTATTATAAATATCCTAATAAAAGTAATTTGAGATTTTTGATAAATTAATCATATTTTATAGGTTAATATGAAATGTTAGGATTGAACATATGTATTTAGTTTGAATTAATAAATTTTCTAGAACTTTAACAAAACCCATTTTTTAAATAATGTCAAAATTGACATAATTGAGCTTTTAAAACAAATACTATATTATTGGTTGACATAATATTTATAAAAATACATGTTTCGTCCAAAGGGACATAATAATATTATATATGAAATTAATGAACCTATTTGTGTTCTCTTGGTAGTTTATCGTAAGTTTAATAACCATATAATATAAAAATACAAAGAGACATCATAAATGTCAAACTATTTAACTAAGGGTTAAATCTAAAAGATAAGGTTAATATGATGACGTAAACCTATCAAAAACCTATTATTTGAGAGGTTTTCGACCCATCTCCACATTATACACTAAATAATTCATTTTGGAGCCATTAGAAACTGAAAATTATTTTATTGTAAAATAATATTTCAATCTTTTCTAAAAGTGACCCTCACCTCTCTTATTAAATGGAACTGCCCATTCTCTTAATTTCACACCTCCAAAGCCATTTAGCTCGGACAAACCCAGCTGAAATATCCTCCCAACTTTCCTCCGTTCATCCTAGAGGCCTTAATTTGGTCAGAAACCCGACCTTAGGGACCCTTTTGATCAAATCAATAGGAATAACCCGAAGAAGAGTTAAATATTTCATCACACCATTCAAGTTCTATTCTTATTCGACATCCTCGTTCATTGTTTTTTCCATTTTAACATAATAACTCCAGTATCTTCTCTAAACTATGATGTTATTATAAAAATGGTACAACCATATTCATTATTCTATCCATCTTATATATGAAAAAGTAACCATATGTGCATGCGTACGGATTACCGTCTCCACGTTGTGGTGTAGTTTGTTATTCAAACACTTCATTATTTGGATGGGTATAATAATGAGTATAACTGATGTAAATAATAAATATAACATGATAAATATTATTTATATATGATATACCATCAAATTAAATTCAAATTGTCCATCAATATAATGATATTGCTGCTCGTGTGTACGTACGGACTACCGTCTCCATGACGCGATGAGATTCATTTCCACATTCACCATTCAACAATGATTATAAAAAATATATCATTAATAAGTATGTAACATATGACTTAATAATGATACTATAGATATATATTTATTTATTTTTTTACATACATATATCTTATCCACTTAGTTTCGTTCAGTACGATATGAAAACAGAAACAATTTTTATGCGTACGTATGGCCTACCGTCACCATTAATGGTGTTTTCAATTTCATATATACATATATAATAAATATTTATATTCTGAATATATATGATATATAAATCATATTTATTATTCATTATGTATAAAAATCAGGATATAATTGATACAATCAAGAGTAACAAGTTAAAACACGTATGATAAAGAAAACGATTATTACCTGAAATGTTAATTTAACATGAAAATTATTATTAAATGGGTAGTATAAAGTCATAAATGAATTAATTATGAAATCATAAATATTAATATGGTTCTGGTATCATTTAATAACAAACTACGGTCTTTATACATGAGTTTAAACAAACCCTCGACAAAAGGAATGTGCAAGGTAACAGTTAATTTTACCATCTCTTTATTATCCGAGATTGTTTTTATGTAAGTATCTACTGGGACATATTTATTATCCATGTCTAGGTTTCATAAAATATTTTTTAGAGGGATTGTTTTTAATGTAATTTTCTTACTAAGACATAATTTTATATGATTTAAATATTAATTCTTATAAATCATTCCCATTATTGTCCATGTTTTCAAAATTGGTTTTAAGGATTTATTTATATGGACAAGAATGTTTTTAAAATGCTAATTCCTTTCAAAAGTTTCAAAGTGTTATGGGACACATTGATTCAAAAATGTCATTAAATTTCTTCCTTTTTAAATTGTGTAACTTTTAAATGTTATTATGAAAAAGGGATATTTCACTCAATGATTTTTGCAGATCATTTTTCATCTATATCAACATCCCTTGATGGATTTCAAACTTGTTTGAAGTTGATTTTTTATGATACAAATCTTCCATATTGTATTGAAGGTTTTTTGATATGTTTGACTATGGATGCATTATTTTTATACCATTCATGGTTTATGGATAATGTTTGTACATTCAGTATGCTAGTTTTAATATGAATGTTTATGTTATATATAATCCTTTCCATATGAAAAATGCATTGGACTCAGTAAGTGATGAGTGGAGCCCTCTATAGTTCTTATATGCATTGGTAGTTCTAATGAGACAAACTAGTGTCTTGGCACAATGCGTTGAAAAAATATTATTTTTAGTCTGGGTATATGGCCTTGACTATGTGGTTACGAAGTCTGACATTTTTCATTCTATCATTATGAAAGTATCTATTGGGAATTCATGTGATTATTCAACTAGTAGAATATCCATGAGAATAAATAAATGGAAATATTTGATTTTATAGTTTCCATATTATTCTGATGATTATGTTTAAAAATCTTTTTTTAGTCTAATACATTGCCTTAATTGTTTTTTCTTATTTATGAATGTTCTCTCTATATTGTTATCTTTACTAAGCATCTGGGCTTACCCCTTTCTTTGTTTTATCTTTCTCTGGATGTGAAGAAGTATTATATGATTTGATAAGCATGGTTAAGCTAAGGGGTTAATGGAATTATCAAAGTATCATTTATGTTGTGTTTTATTTTCTAATTTGTAATGTAATGTTCTTCTTTTAAATCAATTTTCCAAGACTACTAAACTGATTGGTCTTTCGGGACATGATTCTTTGTAATCATGCCAATTTATTAAAATAAGGCACTTAATCCCATAACTGGGGTCGGGGCATTGTAGTTGGTATCATAGAAAGTTTAAAAATAACCATGGAAACTAGATTTATAAAAACACATATTAGAGAGCACTACGCAAAGATAGACTTTGAGGATTATTATAGAAGATCCTACTAGAATTATGGTACTGTAGTGATTTTGTGAGTTTTGCAAGCAATACATCCCAATATGGATACGAGAAGGTTGAGGTGGCTCTGGCACAAATATACCTTTGGGTAAAACCCAAAAACACCGCTTGGAGCTTGAATCGAACGGTAAATAGTGCACGACCACATTCCTTGTTGCACTCTCGGTTACGACACTCCTGGGGGATTTTAATTAGATAATTCTCATTTTCATTACAAACCACTATGAGGTGTTTATGAGTATATACCTCCTCAAAGAAAACATTTTTATGATTAAGGATTATATCCATGAGATTTTCAATTTATGTTAACTATATTACCAGTTTGTAATTATGCATTGCAATTGATAATCTAACCTAGTGTATTCCATTGTTTAGAAATGGAGCCATGTATATGGAATGCGACCTCCCTCTATACGCATGATCTAAAGAGTATGATGGATCATATCATTATGATGTTAATCCAAAAGTTATAAATAAAATAGTCTCCCACGTATTATCATCATTTGAAGAAATAATATCATGTGTTAATAAGATATGAAAAACATTTCTCAGAGTCCTATGGCTTTGATGGGAATCCAGAGAAGAAAACGAAGGTAGATAGAATGATAGATTAAAGTAATATGGGGAAAAAGGATTTTCCTATATGTGATAACTGTGGAAAGAATCACCTTGGTAAATTTTTGAAGGGAATGGGAGTTTTTTATAAGTGTGGAGAAAAACGACACCATGTAAGTGATTGCGAGGGTGAGAAAAAGTTTTCAAATTTACTATGCATCATCTGCAGGGAGTTGGGACACTAAGCACTTCAATGTAAAAATCAGAAGAGTATACCTAAAATGATTCTATTAGATAATAATCATGTTATGACACTACTGAAGATGAAGATGAATGATTAAGAGTTCTTATATTGGTATTAAAGTATTGTGTCATTGGAGTATTGTATTAATGATGTACATTTTATATGAATTTATAGTATATAAGGATTAATAAGTATGTAATATTTGAAATAATAATTATACAAGATATATATATATATATATATATGTAGTTACATATATCTTATTCACTTAGTTAAATTCAATAAGATATGAAAACGGAAACATTGTTTATTTATACGTACGACCTACCGTCTCCTAAAATGGTTTTTTCCATTTCATATATATGTCTATTATACATATTTATATTCTAAATATATATGATATATATATCATGTTTTATATTTTGTAAGTATTTAAATCATGATCTAAGTGATAAAATCAAGAGTAAAAAGGTAAAAAACGTGTGATATATAAAGCAATTATTATGTGAAACTTTAATTTAACATGGAAATTATTATTAAATGGGTAGTATAAAGTCAAAAATGAATCATGTATGATATCATAAATATTATTATAGTTTTTTCATAATTTAATAAAATAAAACTCTCTTTATACTAAAGGTTAAACATACCCTCGACTAAAGGAATGTGCAAGGTAAGGAATAATTTCACAATCTCTTTATTATCCAAGGTTGTTTTTATGTAAGAATCTACTAGGACATATTTTTTATCCCTGTCCATGTTTCATAAAATAGTTTTCAAGGGGATTTTTCAAGGGACTTTTTTTTTACAAAAACATCATTTTAAATGTTTTAAAGGTTTATTCTTCTAAATCATTCTCATTAATGTCTTTATTTTTAAAATGGGTTTTAAGAATTTATTTATATGGAAATTAATTTTTTTAAAAGATAATTACTTTAAAAAGTATCAATATTGTATGTGACACTATGATTCAAAAATGACTTTAAATTTCTTCCTTTCTAAATTGTGCGACATCTAAATGTTTTTATGAGAAAAAGATATTTCAGTCAAAGATTTTTACAAATCATTATTATCTATATCAACATCCCTTGACTGATTTTAAACATGTTTGAAATCAATTTATTATGATACAGATATTAAATATTGTTTAGAAGTATTTGTGATATGTTTGAAAATGGATGTGTTAATTTTATACGATTCATGGTTTATGGATAAAGTATTGAAATTTAGTATGCTAGTTTTAATATGAATGATTACGTTATGTTTAATTATTTTTCTTATGAGGAATGAATTGGAATTTGTATGTGACGTGTGGAGTCCTCTATTGCACCTCGATGCATCGGTAGGTCTCATGAGACAAACTAGTGTCTTGGAATAAGGCCTTGAAAAAATATTATTTGTAGTCTTGGCCCAAGGCCTGGACTATGTGGTTATGAATTCTGGAATTATGCATTACATCATTATGAAAGTGGCTATTGATATCTCATGTGATTATTCGACTAGTTGAATATAAATATGAATAATTAAATGGCATTATTTGATTTTATCTTTTCCAATTTATGCTGAAACTTAAGTTTAAAAGGATTTTGTAGTCTAATACATTACCTTAAATGTTTATGCTTATTTATGAAAGTTTCCTCTACATTTTCATCCTTTCTGAGCAACTGATCTCACCCCTTTCTATGTTGTATTTTTGCCAGGATGTGAAGAAGTATTTTATGATTTGATAAGAACGGTTAAGCTAATAGATTAATGGAATTCTCAAAAGATCATTTATAATGTGTTTTATTTTCTAATGTGTAATGTAATGTTCATTTATGTAATCTATTTTCCAAGACTGCTAATCTGATCGGTCTTTTGGGACATGATTCCTTGTAATCATGACAATGTATTAAAATAATTCACTGACTCCCATTACTAGCGTCAGGGTGTTATACAAATGATGTATTTTTCTAAGCACCCTTTATATTTTAATAATGTGTGTCACTATTCAAGGTCAATAACTCCAATTTCTACAAATAATTGAGTTTGGGTTGTTTTTCAGTCTATAATGTATTAAAAAATTATTTCCTCTTATTTTTATCAGTTTTATGTGGATTTTAATACTATTTTGTAACATTTTCAACATTTAATTTTAATGGTTGAAAATTTTATTGAACTATGTAATGAATATTTTATTAAAAATATAAAATAACCCTTTGCTAATTTTGTGTGTGATGGAAAAAAATTTATCGTATAATAAATAAATTAGATTTATAAATATTATAAAATTTCATTTTCAATTAAAACAGATAATTTGTAAAAAAATTATTACAAACAGGACATGTACACCGTTATAGATTCTTAGTCATATTTAGTATTCATTAACAAATAAAAGAATGTATTTATATTAATTTTTGTGTTTATAAATAATATTATAGTAATTATTTAATTTAGTTAATTTAATCAATATAAATTATTTATTATTAACAAATTAATAAAAATTAAAATAATTGATTCACCATTACCTGGGTAATTAAAATTAATCCTAATAATATAAATTTTATATGGAAACATTATGTTAAACATATTTAATTATATATATATTACTAAATAAATTCTATGAATAATTTTATAAAATAATATTTCTATGTGTATGAAAATTAATGTTAGTGAATGTTATGTTTAAAATCCATTTATGTTTGAAAATTAAACTTTTAAGAATTTATTTTTATGTATAGGAAAATATTATCAGTTTTATTAGTTATAATTAAGTGAAGTAGATTATAATTTTTTATATTATATCTATTAACATTAAGTTTAATTGAAAAATTAATTTCATCATCCATAAATTTAATTATATAAATAGATGAAAAATAGTTTTCATAAAATATAACCTGATTTCTGGAAAGTATTTCCATGGTGTTTTTAAATTGATAAAAATAAAAATAAATTATTTATTTAAATTTATAAATTTATATTTAACATATAAAAATGATTTCAAATAATTATCGTAAATTTAAAATTGGTGATATTAGCAAAAGAAATATTGTTTTTACAGTTACCCTAAATGTTTCTTATTTTTGAAAAAAATTTAAAAATTATCTTAATTTAGTATAACCTTAAATACGTAATTTTTTTAAATTTATATCCTCAAATTTATAAATTTTATTTTTAATTGAAAACAAAAAATATAGCTAAAATAGTATTTTTATAAATACCACTTTTGTTATATTATCAGTATTTTTCATATATATTACAAATTTAAATAATGCTAATATATCGTATTACTATTCAATCAAAATTAACTCATTTTCTAGAAATAAAATCCCAATTTCTGAAAAAAAACATATTTGTGCCTAAGGTGAATTTTGAAAAGATATATTTGGAAATATATATATATATATATATATATGATATATTTATGTTTAATTATGTTATTACATTTTGATGTAATCTTAATATCGAATTAAATAACATCTTATGATCTCCACGTAAGTCCTAAGAAACATATAAGCTCTAGTTATAGATTTAGGTGGTAGTTCATCTAGCATAGATGTTGTGGAAATATATCTATGATTGAAATTATCATATATATGTTTTTTCTCAATTAGTAATTTCTCATTTTCATCGTGTTCTTGGTCAAAATAAAAACCTAGTGAAGCTATCTCTATTGTGGGTTTAAAAAGTGGGATTCATAAGTAATACTTCCTCTTCTAAAATCAATTTCATCTTACTTTTTTTATAGGATCTGTGATATAGTTACATCAATTTATATAGGATAATTTAACAACTATGTCTTAATGGTCATTGATGTTTTAAAAATATATAAATGTTTTATCACTATAGTTATGTTTTTTGTGTGGAAGAGTCTATTGACAAAATATTTAATTAAGGGTAAAATATTAAAAAATCATAGTCCATTACTATTAATGTTCACACATGTTTAAAGTATTAAATATAGATGGAAAGATATCTAGGAAATATAAAAAGAGGAATGTTGTTTCAAATATGGGATTAAACATATTATTCCTTATATTTATAAGAAATTATAGATCTATAAAGATGATCATGGACATAAAGTGGAGGTTGTATATCAAGAAAGAAGTGGTCAAAATATCATAACAGAATATGTTCATGACACATTTATTGAGGAATTTAAATGAAAATAAAATGGAGGATGAAAATTGATGATCCAATTAAGAGATGTTACTAGTGATTACGAAGGATTTGAATTACCATAATAATTAGTAATTAGAATCAAATATTTATATGTTTTTTAAAATAGAGAAAATGTAAAAGTAAGAGAGATAAAAGAAATGACCATAAAATAGTTATTCTTATAATTTTTAAATATATATGTTGTAGTTTTTCCAATAATAGGATTTGATGAACTGATATAGAATTAGAAGAAAATATTATTTGGTATCAATGTAAAATAGTGAGACATTGTTCAGGACAATCATTTACATCATAAAGAGTCAAATTATTTATAATGGATCCAGTGTATTATGTTTGAAACTAGTGAAAGATGGGGAGTAGTGAAGATAGTTTTAAAGTCCATTATGTAACACCCCAAATGATAAAGGGTTAAATGACTAAATGATATGACTCATGTTAACATGGTGCACCTTCCTTTTTGATAGCCAGTCTGATTAGAACTCCACAGTTAAGAGTTCTTGGACTAGAGTAGTGATCATGATGGGTTACCTTTTGGAATGTTTTCTAGGGTGTGTGTGAGTGAGGAAAAAGCACACTAGAAAGGACAAGTGTTGGTATGTGGGGACTATCATTAGTCAGATGAACTGTTCAGGAATGTGGGTGGACCCTTGGGTTGGGACCACATGTCTACAGGGAAACTACTGGTACCTGGAAGGCCAGGACCTGATGACCATGTTATGGCACAATGGTTGTTCTGTCACTGGGACCCAGTTGTTACATTTGGTATCAGAGGTGGTACCCCGCCATAAGTGCATTGTATTTCCTAGGTTATGATATAGGACCCACAACGAGGACATTGTGATTAAAGGGGGTGGGATGATTATAACACCCCCAAATTATAAAGGGTTAAATGACTAAATTATATGACTCATGTCAACAAGGTGAACCTTCCTTTTCGGGAGCCTATCAGATTAGAAATCCACAGTTAAACGTGATTTTCCTGGATTAGGGATCAGGATGGGTGACATTCTGGGATGTTTCCCAGGGTGTGTGTGAGTGAGGAAAAAGAAAACAGGAAAGGACAAGTGTTGGCCTATGGGGATAGTCATCAGTCAGATAACCCGTTTAGGAATGTGGGTGCACCCTGTGATGGGGACCACGTGTCTGTAGGGAAACTGGTGGTACCTGGCGGGCCAGGACCTGAAAACCATGTTAATGTGGGGTGGTTTTGCAGTCATCGGGACCTAGTTTTTAATTATTTGGAGAAGGACTAAATGAATAACTCTCTCCAACGAAGAACACCAGTGATGATCCTTATTCAACTTCTTTCCCGGATGCCTACCAACGTGGTCAATCTTCCACGAGCGGACACAGTTCAGATTTTTAGGTGTGTGGCGGAAGCGATGAATGAATATTCTCTTCATTTACTTTTTGTGACTACGTCAATGAACGACGCCCGAAAATCAATGTTAGGGGTGGTTACTTTGATTATCCTTTTCACTTTTTTGAATTTAAACGACGAATGTAGATCAACCACGAACATGTTGATCCGTGGATTTGTACGTTCTTGTGGGAGGGTTTTATTGGGATGAATTAGGTAATTGATCCATGTTGAATCATCGGTGTTTGATTCCTCTCCGTTTGATCCTACTAACGGGAGATGATCAACACCGTGATGAATGCCGACATAGATTTGTTCCTCGATTTGTTCATTGGATTTTCTTCCCCTTTCTTTTCTCAATGCGTTCTTCATGTTCTTCATGGGCTGAGGAACAATGAATCATTGCACATCAATTTTCGATGAAATGATCCCAAATTGAATATCTGACACCACAACGACCTCTAGGAGGTGGGACGACGATAGAGGATAAAGAATCATACTGGATCGAGAAGGGTCATTTTTCAAGTATTATTCGCACGGGTTGATCGTTACCTATTTTCAGAGACGATCAGAGGACCGAAAACAATAGAATCGGCTTCGTGGTTTTAGGGCCACCAAAGAATATGAATTTCATAGTGATAGGTTGGACAAAACAATGATCAGGACATCACGGAAGGAGCAACAGTGGAGGTTCGCGATTCTGGAAATTTCTAGAATACACGGTGTGTATCTCCGAAGAAAACGCCGTGTGGACCGGCTCAGCGACGGCTAGGGTTTCAGGCATCATACCGGGACCACATGGCATGTGACCCCCATCACATGGCATGTTTGACCTTCCCCAATTCTCGGTGTGTACTTTGGGATGTACACATACACGGGATCAACTACACGACTTCAGAACACGGCCTGTATATCCTGCACGACATGGCAGAAGTGACTTCGCGGGACTCAGCGTGTATCCAAAGAATACACGGTCACAGGATGGGTTACATGACTGTGTACTCCACCAGATTTCTAGGCGAGGCCAGTAATGCGGGTTTCCCTGTGTACCTATTACACGAGTTGGCGTACATGGGTTGAAGTCGTGTACACGGAGCTAACCATGGATGACTCTGACACGATGTGTACTCTGTACCACACACCGTGTACTAACTTCCCTACCTGGCCAGCTTTATGACACGGTTCATTGTACATGGGTAGTACTCAGTGTCTGAAGACAAGGCGTGTAAAATTTATACACGCCGTTTACATTTAAGAAAATGGCATGGTCTTATTGTCCACTGTATCCATGACATGTTTCATTTGGGTTAGTGCCCCTTCTTCTCATTACCCTCAAGTCTAGGCACTGTTTCCTTCTACAAGAGTATGATCCCTTCAGCAGGACATTCTATAATAGATTCAGGCATCCATCCGTGAGGCCGAGATCGAGATCCTCTATCCATTCATGACCCTAGGTAGAGTCAGGCATCGACATGACGAACTCCATAGGGCATCGATACTCTACCTAGAAGGTGAATTCCGGATGAGTTGCGGTATACACCATGGCCTTGGCAGTGAACCTCATCTATGTTTTATTATCATTCCCCACCCAGGAGTGTGTTTCCCGTAATAAGTGTATCTATCTATTGTGATCTTTCCAAACCCAAGAGTGCGTCTATCGTAATGACTGTATCTATCAATCGTGATCTTTCCCCACTAATGAGTTTATCCCACGTAATGAGTGTATCCATCTATCGTGATCTTTTACACTTAGGAGTGTGTCTCCTGTAATGAGTGTGGCTATCCCTCGTGGCTTTTCCCGAAAAAACCGCTTCTTAAATAGACGTCATCAGAGCTATCAGACTCATGGAGTGAGTTCTCCCAGAACGACTGTTTCATGGATCCTTCGAACTGAATCCCCAATGAGGGTATGTGGTTGTGCGACTTGTCTCGAGACTGTGGGTCTGGGTTTTGAGTATATCTGGTTTCTGTTTCTCTTGCTCTATGTTCTGTAGACATATACTATGAAAATCGGACTGTACGATTACTTCGTGAACTGATTTTTGGTTTCCGGGGTCCTCTACTGAGTATTATTATACATACCCATGCACGGGCTTCTCCCACACGTGTCGTGTCTTGTGCAGATGAGCATCATTTTGACAGAGTCTTGGGAGGACCAGGATAGGACTGAGATTTCAGAGTTCCCTACAGGCCGAGGTATTCCTGAGGCTATGAGCAGTAGTCCCAGTACCTCTTTGCGTTTAAATGTTGGAACCTGCAATTTTCAGACTCTTGTTTTGGTGGGATTGTATTCTGGCCCAGTTTAAATTCAGAACATTACCTTCTACCGTACTATGTTGGTTGGGATTAGTTGTATGCATGAATTTTTTTCCTTTGTGGCTTTTTTTTACATTTCATCATTTGTGGGCTTGGGGATGTGTGTGTGTGTACAGGTACTTAGGCAATGCCTCCCATGTTAGTAATATTCCTACTCGGATCTAGTCACCATCCCCTTGCATATTGGATGCGGGCTTGGGGATTCATTGCGCGGGCCCCACTAGGATGGTTCGTTACACATTATAAATGAATAATAATAATAATTATTGTTATAGTAGGACATTCCCCTGAAATTCAAAAGAAGAAGGCAGGATAATGGATTTTGGTACTTGAATGATTCCACTTTGGCTAATAGGTAATATAATAAGTATTCTAGTAATTGGTTTAATAGTTATTTTCATTTACTGTTCATATAATATATTTGGTTTATCTGGACAGTAAGAATAAGCCGATTCAATTAAAAAACTCAATTTTTTAAAATTATCAGGACTATTTAATCGTACATGACCAAAGTAATGTGAAACACTCAAAATTGATATTGTGTATTATTAGTGAACCATTATGTATATATAAGAATGTGCTTCATATATTTTTTCATACTTATAATAGAGTATGAATAAGAAATAGGAAAAACCCCAATAATAATCATATGGTTCGGGTGTCATATGTATGAAATAAAGAACAAAATCAATTTCTTAGATATTATAGAGAAAAATGGTTTTGATGATATAACCAACCAATTTTTAGCCCACAATATTGGTTTTATTGAGTTGAGGGATTGTGGATTCCTTACTAGCTCCACTAATGTCTATTATTTCGTATTGAAATATGAAAAATTTAAATATATTATCTACTTTATATGTATACTAATGGATGAAGTAAAGGTAACATAATGATTGAATCATAATCATAGCAGTTTATGGAGGAAATGGAACAAACATTTAAATTGGATAAAACTACACCATAACTGATTGACCACTATTTTGGTTGACAATACCCCAAGTGGTCCATGTAAATGTTATCTAAGGGGTGGTTTTACCAATATTGGATGTTTTTATCTTTTTAAATATTTAATTTTATTTCCTAGTTTATTATTATGAGTAGTTTTAGTGAAAATGTTTCAGTATCAGATCATATTTCTTATTCATCTTTGAATATGTTGAACAATAATAAGATGGAGATAAAGATGATTAAAAGTTCTCACTATTTTTCTGGGAAAAAGATATCTGATTTTCTCCATTATTATATAACTAAGAATAAATATCTGGTTTTGATTGAGAAACCATGATGGTTGATAGAACTAAAAATAATTTGGATAATCATTCTACCACAATTAATCCAATAAACTCATTTGATCAAGTTGTATGTATTAACTCATGTAAAAATAATCCTAAATTAGAAACAAATGTCAATTTAAATTAGTATATAACAATATATTTTTCAATTTATTCATTAAAGTATTTTAATCATTATATTACTTAAGAATTAGTCTTGTTCTCTATAGATTATTCTAAATACATCAAGAATAAGTCACCCATATTGATGTTGAGGAAACAAATATGGGTAAGGTTTTTCATCAAAGGGGTTTGACATTCACAAAATTATATAAAAATTAAAATAAAGGAAGAAATAATAAGGATCATAAAGAAAGGTATTTTATATTTTATTAGGTAAGGATCGATGTAATCTAGGTGAAGTATGATGCGACTAAATAATTTTAGAAAAACAATTTATTCTCTTGATGAATAACTTTTAATATTTAATGTTTAAATTAATTTCTTGGATATGATAAAAAAGATATTGACATAGTTTTATATGAAATAATGATATTACATTATGTGTCTCTACACTTAAATAAGAAATACAAATTATATATTAAAAGTAGTTTATGATAAAAATTACATTATTAATATGAATTCCCAAGAACATGAGATTATGTTTGAGAATGTATAATATAAGGGTATAAGAGAATATTATGAAATACATGACACTGCCACATAATGTTCCTCATATATTTATATAGAAACAATACCTCTATCATATGGATATGAGAATATTACATCATTTGATGATCTATATTAATTATCTATAAAAGAAAATCTACCATCTACACCTAATTCTAATGATTTTTTTAAATATGTTTTTTATATATAGAGAAGATTTAAAAAAATATGTAAAAATATAGATGTATAAAAATGAATAAAATCCCACCATAATGAGTATTTTGGATTTATGAATGAGTGTGAATAATGGTTCCCCAGATTTTTCCTAACTTGTGGAGACAAATCACAAAAACAGAATTGTCCATAATCATACAATTCTATACTTCATATTGTAATGAAAAATATCACAAGGTTCGTATCGAATTGTTAGTGATGTAAATTGTTTTGTAATTATGTATTATATTTTTTAAACAATAAATTAAATGATAAATTAAAAAGCAATCTCATTTTAAGTGGTATTATTCTTAGGAACATGAAATATTCGTAGAATAAGATAAATATCCATAACTCATATAGACTCAAAACGCATTATGATTATTATGATTTTAGAAAAGGCAGTGGTCAGATCCATTTTAAATGATGATCATAGTATTTATTAAATGAATATTAGTTGATAATTCGGTAATGTAATATGGATATTACCACCATATAAAATATGTCTATGGGTCCTGCAAATGAAGATACTCTTATGTATACTTCAATGAATGATGATTATTCATTCTTCGTAATAAACCCAAAATTTTCAATATATTATATTTATTAATAATTATTTATGACATGAAATGAACTCATAATTTTGTGTTATATTACTTATAATGTACCCAAAAGAAAATAATCATTTTTCTAGAAGACTTGAAGAAAGCCTGTATGTTCAAATAAGAATAATAAAAAATTTGTTCCAAAGGAGAAAAATACTTGTCATATGAAGACACCAAATTTCAATAGATTATGTCAACATAATAAATCCGTTGTCTTAAATATGAACTATGTGTGATGTGTATTGTGGTTATATACTTTCTTAGATATTGTAATTCTATTATTGCAATATAGTATGTGTTAATCACAAAAACAAAATCTAAAACATGTGACACATGTTCCTGAAAGGTTGTAGATTAAATAAAATTCACCCATTATTAAATTAAAGAGTTGATTTGTACCTGGATACATTAAAATAAATTGGAATTATTTTTCTGATTAGAAATAAATTAGAATAGAGAGACATTTTTGATAAAAAAATCAAAACCGTATATGTCAAATTGAGAAATAATGAAGAGACATCTAATTTCATTAGTTTTTTGGTGATGTATCAATAATAAAAACAAATGAAATTATTGGTGAATCATTTTATCATTGTAATTACTATAGTAATAATCACTATCATTCGTTTAAAGTAAGAAGATGAATACTTTATCTTTATTTTATCCATAAATTTGAATTCTAGAGAAAAATAATATATATGAATCATCCTTCAGGATTACGATGATTATCTTATCAACACTCGATAACATAATGACTAAGATTCCATATTTTACTTCCCTAAATTCTAAAATCAAAATTATTCATGAAAGAATATCATACATGAAGAGGTTTTGGTATATTCTACATATTGATAGTTGTCAGTAAAAGATCTATTTAGTTGTTCCCTCAACATGAAACATCTTGTGATGTATTTTTATAAGTGATCAACTATTAAGAATCTCATGAGGATTGAATGATTTATTTGGAGAAATACAGAGGATGATTGAATAATATTTAAAAATAAATACTATATAAAAGTCTCGATATTGAAGAAATCTATTCTAGTTATTTTATTCACAATCCAAATATTGTTTGGACAATCCTTTAAGAAAGATTCTGAGTTATCATTTCAATTTTTGTCATGTTCAATTTGAATTGAGTGTCTTATTTATCAAAAAACAATCCATATTTTTTTCATCTAACATGGATCATGAAGACTTATTGTTGTATTATTAATTGCCAATTTCAAAAGAATTAATTTAATACATGTAACTAAATAATTGATATTTCCTTTCAATAAGGGTGGTGGGGAAATTGAAATGAATATTTGATAAGAAAAATGGAGGGTAGAAATTATGAACACATATAATGAGCCACAATTTTTATTGAATTTTGAATAAAAAAGGTGGGTGATTATTTAGCCAACTTTGAGTGAATTATGTATATTTTCAATGGATTCAGAAGTATTGAAATTGAGATCAAATTTTGTTATGTAGTTTCTAGGAAATATGTATCATTATATTTAGTAATTTTATATTGGTTGATAAAATGTAGATATTTTCTTTGAAAGGAGTCTGATAGAGGAATATAATAAAATAATGAATCAAAATGGTAAGGGATGTTGAATTTAGTATTTTGGAATATTTTTTATAAATAGAATATTTGAGGACTTTGTAATTTTTTTGGGAAATATTAAACATCCAAGGAAGTATTTCATCATAATGTGTGGGAGGATAGATTTACCATTAACTATCATGTTCAGAATGGCCAAATATAATAGAAAATAGTATATTAGTGGTATAATGATTACACATGGAGGTAGGGGTACATGCACTGGGTTCACAATGAAGCATAAAAGCACATCCATACTGAGATTCATGTTTAATGAATCGAAAAAGAAATGTGTAGATAAATATACTCAAATCAATGATTTATTATATGTTCTAAGTATTATTATGTAGGTTCTCGAGGAGTGTAACTTTTATAGGGGACACAAATAAAATAGGTATTATTTCTATAAATAAAATATATGGATTAAAAGAAATACGATCATTGATGATCTAACACCATATACACCTCCAAATTATTGTGTTCAAGGTACTGCATATGAAGTTTTATTTGTGGGAAAACACTTCCATCAACCACATGTGTAATGGGTTCCAACCATATGAGATGGTGAAAGTAAAACATAGGTGGAATCTAAATCAAACACAACAAGGTTTTTATAAATAATTCATGAATAGTTTTCAACCTTCCACACATATAATATGAAGCTATTCAACATTTAGGATGAACTAACCAACATGAGTTCTCCTCATGGTCAATATATAGACCTCTCTATTCAATATAAACTGACAATATAAAGGTTGTTCGTGTGGTCACATAACTAACCATGTAAATAACACTTCATTACCAACTGAAAAATTTTAATTCTACATTGACCTTTACATGATTGTAAAATCATCCAAAATCCATGATACAATGAGCATTGAGTAGATCAATGGTTTTTGGTAATGATTTATCATACCACATAATCAAATGTAGATTAACAGTTAATGTAGTGTTCGAATTTATAATTATTTATCATTGGTCAGTTCGTCTACTTTAAATACGATGAAATTTCATGTGTTTCTACATGAATGAAAAATAGATAAATCTAAGATACATATTGATATTATAACATACATAATATATTCATGAAACTTCCTTGAATGGGCTGTGGAGCTCAATATGGGTCCAAAATACACACTAGGTATTGATAATGAAGATGTAAATTTTATAATTTTGAGAAAACCACATAAATGAATTGTTCCCAAATATTTACAGAAATTAAATGAAGAGAAATATGTTTTTGTTATTTAGTTTCTGAAGGATGAAATATCCAAATTAATAGAATACTTAAGAGATTTGTTATAGTGATTTTCCAAAAACTCATCATAAATAATTTTTATTCTTATGATACTAGGCAAGGCGTCTCTTATATGTAAAAATATGATACTCTGTTTATTTTATTTCTTGTATGTATAAATAATGGAGATATAATATTATACATAGGATAATAAAGGAGTGTCTAATGGGTTTTACAATGAATGGGAACCCCCAATTGACAATTCCACTTGAAGAACATTTTAAATATATGCAGAAATATTTCGTGGAATGATAAAAGGAGACATGTTTATTTGATGAAGATATTTAATTGAATATTTCATATATTTATTTAAATTATCAATGCATAAAAATAATCATGGATAGAAATAAGAGGTTGGTATTTTTAAAGGAATATGACACATGGAAATAACTCTATATAGTTACGTTATAGATCATGAGTCAGCTAACTGAAAATAAAGTGAAGGATGAGAAATATGTCACTTGTGACAGGTTGATTCTGAAGATAAAATCTGATATGAATTTCTATAAGATTTAGTAACTCAAATAATATATTTACATTGTTTTTAAAAAACATGAATAAATATGGTTGAGATAAAAAAAAATGATACTATTGTTATTATCATATATATAAATATACTTATTTGAATATGATGTGTTGATGATCTGATATAGAATTTAAATAAATTTCTAGTATCAAATATTAATATAGAGACCCTTCTATGGATGTTCTGTTGAGTCAATAAGGTTTTTCATATGACTTTTCCATTCCTTCTTGTTTTGAAAATCACAAACACCTTATCTTTAAGGAAAATCGCTTTTATAAGGAAAATTTCTTTTATAAGGAAAATCTCTTTTATAAGGAAAATTGCTTTTATAAGGGAAATCGATTTTATAAGGAAGATCTCTTTTGCAAGAAAAATTGTCCTTATCATATTTTCATTATCTATGTCCATATATTTCTTAAGTATAAGAATCAGATTCATTTCCATATTCTCGAAATCGTTTAAAACTTTGATATGAAGCATTCTGTTTTAGGCTCCAAATTCTGGATGAGAATTGTAATGAAGTTCCACTCCGAATTCTGGATACGAACTCTGATAAAGTTCCACTCCGAATTCTGGATACAAACTCTGATAAAGTTCTACTTCGAATTCTAGATACGAACTCTGATAAAGTTCTACTGCGAATTCTTGATATGAACTCTCATGAAGTTCGACATTGAAATCTAATGATGAATCCTAATTACGAATTCTCATTATGAATTCTGCTGATGAATTCTCATTACGAATTCTGATGATGAATTATCATTCCGAATTATCATTCCGAATTCACATATTAAACAGAATCTGATCATCTTTTCTTTATACACTCCGAATTTATTTAGAATTCGAATATTATTTTTGGTTAGACTCTGAACTTTCATTTAGCTTACACTTTAAGAATTTTTCTATTCTTTGACATTTTGTTTACACTCCGAACCTTCACTCTGATCTTTTTTGTTAGACTTAAAACGATGTCGTACATTCTGTTACACTTGTTTCGTTATAAAACAATGTCACTTATTCTATTATAAACTAACCATTGGTTAAGTTACACGTGAACAGGTCCCTACGATTTTTAAGGAAAATATGACCGTTGGAAAGGAGGTCGACCTTGCCTATAAATAGAAGCTCATTTGAAAGAGCTCATAACGACAATGATATAGATGTTGATTGATCTAGAGACCACAGGATGCTAAGGTGATTTCTAGAGAGAGAAATCATTCCATGCCTTGTGCGTACTGAACCGCCTGTTAAGTTATTGCTTCGTGCGACTCCGAATGTTGGTGATTACATTCGAGGACTTCTAGGGATAGGAAGACAAAGGTGCTGACTACCTTGAAGTTTGAGGGCATCCTTGCTCAGGAAGATAGAGGCTTCCAACTACCATTAAGTTGAGGTCTTGTGGGGATATCAAGAAAGAGACTCTGATCATCATATCGAGGTCTTACCCTGGTGTGGGTACGACATACTTGATTGAATGTATAAATCAAGGGACCTTTATCCAAGGATGTTGGATACCCTTCTCTTTGGGTTAAAAGACTTATATCTTCTTACTTGTAGTTTTACTAGTTGTTTTTTTCCACTGCACATTGTATTGTAAGGAAGTATAACTTTCTTATACTTCCTTACGTGTACTCTGTTTCATTTAGATTCTATATTCTTTAAGGTAGAATCTCATATTGTAATTTTTAGTTAAGTTTCTATTTCCGGATCCATATTTCCGGAAACTACTTTCGGAATCTCTTTCCAAGTTTAAGCAAGTACATAGAACTTGAAGTTTATAACTTCATTCCTTATTCAATTTTCAATTGGTGTTAGAGGTGTTGTGAATTTTCATAGTTTAACTTTGTTAAACATAGCTCTTTCCTTTGTTAAAGGAAATTTTTAAAGTATACAATTCACCACCCCTCTTGTATATTGGGCATCTACATTATTATTTCGATCCTACAATTGGTATCAGAGAAGGTCTATGAAATACTTATACACACGTATAAGTTTTTCTTTCTCTTTTTCCTCTATTCTTCATACTTGCTTAGAAAAGTACTTTGTCATTCCAAACTTTTTCATTCCGAACATTGTCATTCTGAACATTATGATTACAAACTTTTTCTACTAACAAGTTTATGTGATGAAGGTTATTTTTAGTATGGAAGGAGTAAATTTTGGTTCCATTGATAATCTAAATCCTACAAGACCACCAATCATCGATGGTAATGACTATGAGTACTGGTGTGATCGAATGAAGATATTTGTTATCAATATAGATGTGGATAACTTTGTTATGCTTAAGGGAGATTATAAAATTCCTGATAAGGAATTTATAACTTTCACTAACCAGGAAAATCAAGATTATCAACTCAATTATAAAGTACGCAATACTCTACTTTGTTCAATGAATAGAAATATATATAGCCAAATTTATTATTGTGAAGCAGCTAATTGTATCTGGAAGAAGTTAGAAGTTACACACATGGGAACATCTAATGTGATTGAGACTTGGAGATCTATGCTTAGAGCTGAATATCATGGCTTCAATTTTCCTTATGGTGAACCAATATGTAAAGTTCAACAGAGGTTCATGACTATTTTCAACAGTTTACAGTCTTTGGTAGAAAAAGGGTTAGATGATGAAGCACTTGTGGATAAGATAATTGATATTTTGCCCAATGAGGGGGAATCCAAAAGAACTTCTATAGATGAGAACAGGAAGCTCACTCAAATTTCTTTTGATGAGCTATTTGGAACTCTTCTTCAACATGAAACCAGAATGAAGAGAGATGCTGAAAATATCAAGAAGAAAAATGTAAATGGTACTGTTGCTTTTACAACAACATCAAATCAAATGAAAGCTAAGACTCTAGAGAGGGTAACCAGATCCAAGTATAAGAAAGTCTTTTTCAAATCCGAATCTAGTGAGAGTGAAGTCTCTGAAAATGAGTTAGCAAATCTTGCTCGAAGGATGAACAAGATATATAGCCAAAGAAGTTTCCAATACAAGTATATGAAAAAGGAAAGGAAAGATAAGAAATATGGAGAAGTCACATGTTATGAATGCAAGAGAGCTGGTCATATTAGACCAGATTTCCCTTTGATCAAAAAGAAAGAAAGAAATGAAAGGCATTCAGAAAGGATCAAAAAGAAGTATTATAAAGCCATAGCTAAGAAGGTTGTGAATTCCAGTGATACCTGGAGTCCCAGTGGTGGTGACTCTTTAGATGAATCTTCTGATTATGAATCTTTAGGACAGAATGATATTGGTCGTATAGCCAGAATACCAATTAACAATCATTGTTTTATGGATAAGGTACAAAATGTTGAATCATTGACCAATGTTTCTTCAATTTCCAATGATAGTAAGTATTACAATTCTTCTGATGAATAATCCTCTTCATATGAAGAAAATACTTTACCTACTTATGAAGAAGTTTCGTGGTTTGTTGAACTTCTTGAAATTGAGAATTCCAAACTAAATAAGAAACTTGATAAGGAAAACTCTACAAATTCTATTCTTATGAAATAAATATCATATATTTCTAAAGATCTTGATAAAAAAATGATTATTTTGAAAGTATTTCAAAAAATCTTGAGGAAGTAAGTTCTGAGAAGAACAAACTTTCTAAAGAGTTAGAAAAAGTAATTTCTATGAAAAGTTTTTTTGAGCCTAGCTCTAGTTCTAAATCTGATGATTTTGAAGATAAAAACTTGGTTATAAAACTTAGGTCCGAAATTTTTTCCTTAAAGATGTTTTTATCAAACTTTAACCATGGTAAAGAAAATTTTGATAAAATTTATTCCCAAATACGACCTTTAATAAATAAATCTGGATTTGGTTATACCCATGCAAAACCAATTTTTAGTAACAATTATTTTGTTCCTCAAAGTGCCCCGTTTTGTACTAAGTGTCAATGTGGTGGTCACTGGGCAAAGAATTGTTCCTCAAACAAAACCCAATATCTAGGATTTCAAAAAGCTTATTTCTCTAAGAAGATGTGGGTACCTAAAATTTTGTTATCTGGAAATCTTGGATCCAAACAAGTTTGGATTCCGAAAGTCTAATTCTCTTCTTAATTTCATGAAAATAAAGAGAGTACCAGCAGCAACACATGGTACATGGATAGTGGATGTTCCCGGCACATGACTGGTAACAAAATCTATTTTGAAAATATTATCAAAATGAAAGGAGGAAAGGTAACTTTCAGAGATAATGCTATGGGAGAGATTATTGGTATTGGTAATATTGTTCTTCTAGGTAACACATTGATTTCAAATGTTCTTTTTGTTAAGGGTCTTAAGCACAACCCTATTAGCATAAGTCAGTTATGTGATGAAGGATACCTTGTGAATTTTAGGAATGATAATTTCTTAGTTTACAATTCCAAGGAAGAATTTATTCTCTCAGCCAAAAGGCATGAGAATGTTTACATCATAAATTTAGAAGACCTAAGGAGCCAAGATTTACCTTGCCTAAGTGCAATGGAAGGTCATTCCTGGTTATGGCACAGATGACTAGGTCACTTTAACCTTAGAAACTTATGTAATCTCTCTAAGAAGAAACTATTTAAGGATCTTCCAGTGCTTAGATTTGATTCTTCTAAAGTTTGTGATCCTTGTCAATATGGTAAGAAACATAAATCTAGTTTTAAATTAGTCGGTGAAGTACCAACAACTAATGCATTACAATTAGTGCACATGGATCTTTTTGGTCCTACACAAACTGGAAGTATTGGAGGCAAATACTATGTGTTTGTTCTAGTTAATGATTACACTAAATTTAATTGGGTTTATTTTCTAGTAAAAAAGTCTGAAGCTTTTTCTTATTTCAAAAGTTTTAGAGCTCAAGTTAAAAATGAGAAAAACCTTCCATGGAAAACTATTCATAGTGACCATGGAGGATAATTTCAAAATTCTGATTTTGAATCTTTTTGTAGAAGAAAAGGTATTACTCACAATTTTTCAGCACCTATAACTCCTCAAAAGAACGGTGTAGTTAAGAGAAGAAATAGAATTCATCAAGAGATAACTAGAAACATGTTGAGTGAATATTCTATAGCAAGACATTTCTAGGATGAAGCTGTAAGTACTGCTTTCAATACTATAAACCAAGATTTCATTAGACCTTTTCTTAATAAAACTCCTTACGAGTTATAGAATGGTAGAAAACAAAGACTATCCTACTTCAAGGTTTTTGGTTGCAAAGTATTCATTTTGAATACTAATGATAACTTACATAAATTCGCACCAAAATCTGATGAAGGAATTTTCTTAGGGTATTCACAACTTCTAAGGCTTATAGAGTTTTTAATAAAAATACTTGTACTGTTGAAGAAATAGTACATGTAAATTTTGATGAGTCTGATCCTTTTGTTTTTAAACCATCCCAGCCAATATCCTCAGATGGTTTTTCAAAAACTGATTATCAACCTTTGATAGAAGATCCCTCTGATAAGGAAAATGTTCAAGAAGATACTTCTGAAACATTTACCCCAGAAGACTTTCTACCCTTTGTTGATGAACAGGCTTTTCCAAACCCAAATCAGGTGTTTCTTAAGAATCATCCTAGTGATAGTATCATTGTTGATGTAAATAAAAAAGTAAGGACTATAAGTTCCTTAAGAAATGAAGTATAACATCTAGAATTCCTTTCCCAATTAGAACCAAAAAGCACTGATGACGCTTTAGGTGATGATGATTAGATCAAAGCTATGCAAGATGAACGAAATGAATTTGAAAGGAATAAAGTCTAGACATTGGTTGAAATACCTAAGGAAACTTCTGTTATTGGAGTAAAGTGGGTCTTCATGAAAAAAATATGTGATGAAAATGGATTCATAGTAAGAAATAATTCTAGACTCGTTGCTAAAGGGTATAATCAGCAGGAGGGAATAGACTATGAAAAAACCTATGCTCCAGTAGCTAGACGAGAATCTATCCGTATTCTACATGCCTTTGCAGCATTCATTAATTTTAAACTTTCTTAAATGGATGTGAAATGTGATTTTCTTAATGGTTATGTCCAAGAGGAAGTTTTTGTTGAACAACCTCCTGGAATTGCAGATAAAAAACATCGTGATCATGTTTTTAGACTTACCAAAGCTCTGTATGGTCTTAAACAAGCCCCACGAGCATGGTATGATAGACTCACTGGATTTTTTCTTCAAAATAACTATGTTAAGGGAAATGAAAATCCAACCCTTTTTATAAATAAAGATAAGAAAAATGTTTTGATTGTTCAAATTTATGTTGATGACATCATATTTGGTTCAACTCAGCAATCTTTAACCGACTCTTTTGCATGACTAATGAAATCTGAGTTTGAAATGAGTATGATGGGTGAGTTAAATTTTCTCCATGTTTTTCAAATTTCTAAAAGACCAGAAGGAATATATATATATCAACATAAGTATATTAAACATCTTCTCAAAATGTATGGTTATGAAAACACTTTGAGTATATGTACTCCCATTGGTACCTCAAACTCTTTAGATCTTGATGAAGCTAGGAAACCAGTAGATCAAACATCTTTTAGAGGTATGATAGGATGTTTACTTTACATAACTTCTAGTCAACCAGACTTAATGTTCTTAGTATGCTTATGTGCAAGATATCAATCCAATCCTAAGGAATCTCATTTAAAGGCAGTAAAAAGAATTTTTTGCTACCTTAAGGAAACCATGGATCTTGGATTATTTTATACTTATGGAAATGATTTTGTTCTAAAAAGCTTTTCTGATGCTGACTTTGATTGATGTCAAATGGATAGAAAGAGTACATCCAGAATATGTCATTTCTTAAGATATTCATTAGATTCTTGGTCCTGCAAGAAGCATCATTCTGTAGCACTTTCCACTGCTGAAGCTGAATATGTAGCAGCTGGAAGTTGTTGTGCTCAAGTGTTGTGGATGCATCACACACTCACAGACTATGGCTTGAGTTTTACTAAAACTCCAATTTTGTGTGATAACACAAGTTCCATTTCCGTAAGTAAGATTCATGCACATCACTCTCATGCAAAGAACATAGATATTAGGCATCACTTTCTAAGGGATCACACACTAAAAGGAGATATTATTCTTCAGTTTATTGGAACGCAAGATCAACTTGCTGATATTTTCACAAACACTTTGCCTTTTGATAGATTTGAATACATTAAACATAATTTAGGAATGATAACCGTAAGGTAATCTTTCTTAATTAACTTTCTATTGAAAAAGTCTCCTTACAGTAATAAACTTCTTTTCATAGGGGGAGTACATTTGATTGATAGAGTAACTAAATTTTTTTTCTCAAAGTTAATTTTTAGAACTTTTCGGAACTAACATTTATGGAATGGGAACTTCCAGAACTAAAATTTTCAAAAATGGATATTTTCGTATAGAAAACTTCTGGAATGGAAATTTTTTTATTGAAAACTTCAAGAATGAAAAGGTTCGGACTGGTGTTTCCGTAACGATATTTTTATACTGAGACTTTCATAATTAGCTTTTCGTATTCAAACTTTTGTAATGAAATTTTCATGCTGAAAATATTATAATGAATTTTTCGTTTTTATCTTTCTTTTAGTACTGGGTTTTCCGTACTGAGTTTTTTTTTCATAATGAGTTTTGTGAACTATTTTTCTTCATAATAAAGTTTTTTTTCTCTTCGGGAAGAATGTTACCCATTATGAATAACACTCCTAAGATAATCTGAAATGTATGATTTCCTTACTCATGCTTTCATAATCATATTTTATTAGCTGGTACTTTCTTATATTTTGTTTTTAGATTATAGTTTTCTTAAATCTTTGTTTTAATGATAACCGCAAAAAATCGGATTCATGTTTTCTTGAGAATTGGTTTTCAACCGTGAGATCTGATTTCAGTTTTTTTTTCAACCGTTCGATCAAC
Organism: Viscum album; assembly: GCA_963277665.1. Taxonomy (NCBI): domain Eukaryota; kingdom Viridiplantae; phylum Streptophyta; class Magnoliopsida; order Santalales; family Viscaceae; genus Viscum; species Viscum album. The sequence continues at coordinate 266,022,905 of OY728142.1, read as the reverse complement.
CGAGGAAGATGAACCGTTATATCGTTTCCTATATAAAGGGGACCCCAAATGGTCATCCCACATCAGTTTTTCAAGCTCCAGCATCCCGAATCTCTGCCTCTCGATTTTATGGTCGTCCGATCTTCAGCAATCTCCGTTCCGAACTTCTTAGAAATCTTCATATCCGAATGTCTGTGGAAGCAGCTTCTCAAGAAATGTCTTCAACTAGGATGATTTCCAAGTGGTTAGTATATAGAGAAATGTTGGTTCATCCTGATTTCTTCAACAAGTATGATTATCTTATATCCAAGAACATTAAGCTTAATAGATGGTAATATGTTGTTGTTTCTATGCCCGGAAATCAAGATGAAGTATATTCGGATTTGCTTATAGAGTTCTAAGAGACAGTTTACTTATTTAAGAAAGATGGTAGGGAGAAATTGTTGTTTAAGTCTTATGGAAAGACTTCTAAGCTTTCTTATTCCAAGGAAGCAAGCTTGGTAGGGCTGAACAATGAAGGAGAAGCCTAGTTCATCTCTCATGTTTTTCCAGATTCAAAGGGAAGATTCGTCAAGGAAAAAGCTTTGGAGACTCTCAAACTATTAGATGACAAGGCCTCGAAGATTGCTACTCTACTTATGAATTTTTGGATTCTAGAATTATGGATACAAGGCATTATCATACTGAGAAAGGGTGACAAAGACAGTTTGAAGAAGAGAAAGATTTATATTCCAGATTTTTTGATAAATCTAAGGAAGTTTAATCTGATGAAACACATTCTTATTACCATTGAGATTGTTAAGAAAGGGAATCTGAGAGCTCAGATCATATTGTATCCTGTAATCATCTCAAAGTTAATAGTTTAGTTCCTTCAGTCTTTCAAGGAGACTTGCAAGTCTAAGCCAAGAGTTTGAAAAATTATGTTGGTGAGTGATGGTACCCTCAGAAGGATAGATGTTTCCTTTGACAAGAAAACTGGTGAGTTCTTTGATATGCCAGTTCAAGAAGAATTGATTCCAAAAGTTGCTGAAACTAAATCTTCTAAGCCAGTGAAGAAGAGAAAGTTGAAAGAAGTTGAAGTTGAAGCAGGGAATCCCAAATCTAAGGATGTTCATTCCACACCTCCAAAACCGAAGAAAAAGAAAGCTTACCCTGATGAGGTAGTTTCCAAGTGGAGGGAAATAAAAGAGAAGAGAGTGCAAGGGGAGCCTCAGTTTGGCTTGAATCCTGCGGAGGCTAAGGCGTTGAAGGAAAAAACAGTGGATGAATTTGAAAAACAAATGAAAGAAAAGAAGCTTAAGAAGAAGATATTTGAAGCCGAGGTAGCTCAGAATTTGTTGAAGTTTAATGATATGGTTTCCGCAAACATTCCCGTTCCGAGATCGTTTTCTTTGGAATCTATACCTGAGACTCCCGGAAGAATCTATGTCACTCCGGAAGAGGCAGTTGCTAAGCCTATTGAGGAAGTTGAGAAAATTGAGTAAGTGGAAGAGGAAGAAGCAGGTGTTGAAGGTAGTGTGAGACCAGAGATATTTTGAGGCATGTAGACTATTATAAGGGAACACCTTCGAAACATTTGTCACTCCGAACTTTAGAAGATGAATCATCTATGTTAGTCACTATAGGGGAGGATGAGAAGAAAGGAGAACACGAAGTATCATATCATGTAGAGGAAGAACAACTTCTACATGATATTGCTCAAATGGATAATGTAAAGGATGCTGCTCAAAAAGTTATTGATGATGAAGACAACGTTGTTCAAGTGTCGGACAGTGAAAAGAGAACTCCAGAACAAAACTCCATTCCGAAAAAGGACAAGGGAAAGCAACTCATTGTTGATACCCCGAGCTCAGTGGCTGTAAACAGAAGGGAAGTTGGTAGTTCTTCAAAGAGAATGCTTCGACAAATTGATGAAGAAGATTCTCCATTCAAAGTCTCGGATTCAGATTCATCTTCATTGGGGCATGACTTTGTTGTTCAGTCATTAAAGAAGTTACTGGGTTCAATTCTGACCTTCTCAAGTATTGATTCAAGATGCCAGATGCTTCAACATTCTTTGAATGAGAAAACAGACTCTGTATCCATGGTTATGGACAAATGTGTTGAGATGGAGGCTCAGTTCAATACTTTTTTTGTCATCTATGAAGCCCACAAAAGGTCTTGTAAAAGAATGACTAGTTGGTCGAGGAAAACTATAGAAGAGATGAGGCTCTTTGATGAATTCGAAGATAATGTTATGGATGATTTTGAGACAGAAGATCGGAAGCTAAATGAACTTACTTCTTCCTTTGATGAAAAGTTGACAGCTGAGAAGAATTACAGGATTCAAGAAGATAGAGATATGAATGGGAAGCTGAATTCTGTTGCTCAAAACTGGAGGTATGAAAGGGATCATTGGATTGAGTTTGAAGAGAAGTTGTCAAAGAAAGAACAAATCTTGAAGGCTTAGGAAGAAAACCATAAAGCCTAGGAAGAAAATATTGAAGCTCAAAGTTCAAGAATAGTTGTGTTAGAGAAGCAAGCTGAGGAAGACCGTAAAGACATGAAGAAGTTATTGTCTATTCTTAAGGGTATTATGTCAAAGGAAAAAGATCCAAAATAGACAAATATGATCTTTTGTTGTATCTTATCTTCCTTGTTTTTGAACATTCAAACTTAATGAAAATTGTGCTTTCTTGTCTCTTTTATTGTTGCTACTAATGTTTCAGGTACTTTGTTATATTTTCCATTCCCTTGAATTCTTTTTGAAAATCACAAAGGGGTAGAAGGAAAAGAACCCTAATAAAGGGGGAAAAGGAAAAATATTCTTAACAAAGGGTGAGAATGAAAAAGAACTCTAATAGATTTTTTCTAAGGGGGGTTTTTAATTAAATAAGACATTCTTATACTTATTGGAATATAATTCTGGAAATCTAGATTACGATCCTTAGAGTTTCAAAGCCTAAGGGGGAGTTATTTGTATTCATCAACATCCATAAGCAATGGGAGATAAGCCTTAATGAATTTCATTCATCTTAGACTTTCTTTTTCGTAAGGATGTTTGTGCTTTCCAAAAAGGGGGAGATTGTTGAGTCAATAAGGTTTTCCATATGACTTTTCCATTCCTTATTTTTTTGAAAATCACAAACACCATATCTTTATGGAAAATCACTTTGATAAGGTAAATTTCTTTTATAAGGAAAATATTTTTTATAAGGAAAATTTCTTTTATAAGGAAAATTGCTTTTATAAAGAAGATCGCTTTTGTAAGAAAAATTATCCTTATCATATTTTCATTTTTTATATCCGTATATTTCTTAAGTATACGAATCAAATTCATTTCTATATTCTCGGAATCATTTAAAACATTGATATGAAGCATTCTGTTTTAGGCTCCGAATTCTGGATGAGAACTGTAATGAAGTTCCACTCCGAATTCTGGATACGAACATTTACAAAGTTCCACTCCGTATTCTGGATACAAACCCTAATAATGTTCTACTCTGAATTCTGGATACGAACTCTGATAAAGTTCTAATTCGAATTCTGGATACGAACTGTCATGAAGTTCCACATCAAAATCTAATGACGAATCCTGATTAAGAATTCTCATTACGAATTCTGATGACGAAATCTCATTACGAATGCTGATGAAAAATTCTCATTCCGAATTATCATTCTGAATTCACCTATTAAATAGAATCTGATCATCTTTTCTTTATACACTCTGAATTTATTTAGACTCCGAATATTTTTTTTGGTTAGACTCCGAACATTCATTTAGCTTACACTTTTATAATTTGTCTACTCTTTGACATTTTATTTACACTCCGAACCTTCACTCGGAACTTTTGTATTAGACGTAAAATGATGTCGTACATTCTGTTACACTTTTTTTGTTATAAAACATTTTTTTCTATTCTGTTATAAACTAACTGTTGGTTAAGATACATGTGTACAGGTCCCTCCGATTTTTATAGAAAATATGACCATTGTAAAGGAGGCCTACCTTTCCTATAAATAGGAGCTCATTTGAAAGAGCTCATAATGAAAATGATATATACATTGATCGATCTAGAGACCACACGCTGCTAAGGTGATTTCTAGAGAGAGAAATCTTTTCATGCCTTGTGCATACAAAACTGCATGTTCAGTTTTTGCTTTATGAGACTCCAAATGTTTGTGATTACATTTGAGGACATCCATGGATACGAAGACAGAGGTGCCGACTAACTTGATATTCGAGGGCTTCCTTTCTGAGGAAGACAGAGGTTGCCAACTACCTAGAAGTTGAGGGCTTGCGGGGATAGCAAGACAGATACTCTGATCTTCGTATTGAGGGCTTACCCTGGTGTGGGTAAGACAGACATTCTTGAATGTATAAATCAAGGGACCTTTATCCAAGGTTGTTGGATACCCTTCTCTTTGGGTTAAATAACTTATATATTGTTACTTGTAGTTTTACTACTTGTTTGTTTCCGCTTCACATTGTATTGTAAGGAAAGTATAACTTTCTTATACTTCCTTACTTGTACTCTGTTTCATTTAGATTCTATATGCTTTAAGGTAGAATCTCTTATTGTAATCTTTAGTTAAGTTTCAATTTCCGGATCCATATTTCTGGAACCTTCTTTCAGAATCTCTTTCCAGGTTTAAGCAAGTACATAGAACTTGAAGTTTATAACTTCATTCCTTAATCCTTTTTCAATTGGTGTTAGAGGTGTTGTGAATTTTCTTAGTTTAACTTTGTTAAACTTATCTCTTTCCTTTGTTAATGTAAAATTTTAAAGTATACAATTCACCCCCCCCCCCCCTCTTGTATATTGAGCATCTACATAATTATTTCGATCCTACACGTTCATATTCAACAAAAGGATTTCATGAATTTAAAATAGACCGAGTTCACTATTTTGCGCACAAATGAAAAAAGTGGATAGGTGATGAGAGTTTTGACGTTAAATTATATATGATTAATAATTAAAATAGTTGGATGATTTATGCATTATCCTAATAATTAGAAGAAGTGTATGTAGTATAGTTTCATTAGAAATAATATAAGGAGAATTACTAATACTTGCTAATGTGTAGAGTGAGAGTAACATTTTCCATACAAAAGAAGGTGATTCTTGTATAATTTGTTTCAATTAAGAGATGAATGAGAAGATACAAGAAATACAAAAATAATCCTCATCATATGTATAATACATCTTCTGTATAGAAGAACCAAACCATAGTCTTGGAGACTATAATAAAACATAGGTTTCACATATATTCCTTAGTCATATGTAGATCACTTGATTGTTAATAGTGGGATTTGTGATCATGTATGGTTTTCATATTTCAAAAAGGAATATCCATTATTATTGAATAGTGATCCTTCTAATTATCATACTCACTTTGGGAGTGTGCTTATACATGAATTAAAGGTAAGAGAATGTGGGAATCAACATCATCACTGGGCTCAAATATAAAGGGGTAAAAATTTAAAATTGGATAAAATTTCACAAACACTTATTCTCCCTTACTAGTTAGTATTTAATATATCAAAAATAGTCCTTTGAATTTTCATTATTAGTCCTAATGAATATTAACCATGGTAAAAACATATCACGATGATAAATGGTACGACATGTTATTTAATGTTAAAACATTATTATAAGGTTACAAAATATTAGATTAATTCTACTTAGAATACATTACCTCATATATTAACATTATAGATTAAAAAGTATGGATTTTGTTTCTAAATTAATTTTATTGAAACCATTATATTAAAAAATGTGAAGAGTAATTACAAAATGTAAATCTCTATCACTTAATATGTTTTCATAATATTTACATTGATAAATAAAATAAAATATTGATAGACGGAGATAAAAAATTGGAAATGAATAATGAATGTTTATGATATTAATTTGTTTTTAATATTTGGTTATTATATAATAACCTGAACTCTTACAAATTTCCAACACAACACTTGTGAATTTAGTAGAAATGAAAAACAAATTAATTTTAAAAATTTAAAATTAATACATTGTTTAATAATTTTGATGTTACATGAATTTATTTGATAAATATAATTTATATGAGATGTTGAATTATCCTTTATTTGAATTTCATTTTTTAAAGGAATTCATTAAAGTCAAAATTTTGTGATTATTCTGGAAAATGACATTAAATAGCATTTATGGTTTTAAAATAATATTAAAATCATTATAAATTCCTAAAAATCATATCTCAATAGAATTTAATGGGAATGTTTGGAAAATAACACTAATGGTTCATGTATAATCCTATTAGGGAGTTAAATTACATTCATAAACCTTAAATATTGTCTTCTCAATACAATGGTTTAGGATAAATGTCGTTAATTAGGGGATTAAAACAAAAATATAGTTTAAAAGTGAACATGAACAGGTCAAAAGTTTATTGGTTTATATTATTTAAATTATATCATCTTTATTAAGGAATCTATAAAATATTGGATCTATATTGGATTAATAAGACATATATTTTATAAAAAAAATTCATTTATTTATAATATTGATACCCACATCACTTATTAACCAACATAATCTTTCCCTATTTCCCCACACCTTTTGATTCAATTAGATAAACTATGTTATACCCAAATCCATTCACAACCGTCCTAAATATATTATAGAGGCTTCGTTATCTCTAAAAGACAACCATATATTTCTAAATATGTTCTCTAAAGTAGTTTTCTCAGGGAATTTAATTTTTCAAATGTCATATGCTTGGAAAAACACTAGGTAAGGGATTTGTCCAATGAAATTCCTTTCATAGGATGTTATTCCACATTCACCACTTTTTTATGTTTAATGGTGTACATGAAACTATATTCATGTATTTTTTATTCATTTACTAAAATTTAAGTATTTCAAAAATCATTTTCATGTTATATCCTTAAATGATATTTTTATTTAAAAGATATTAATGTCATATGTTATTTTTCTATAAAATGGTATTTTAAATGTTTTAATGTATTTATTTTATTTTTACTCTATATCCATGTTCATTAAATTATTTGATGTTTTTTATTAATAAGATGAAATGTAATTTTAAAATCAATTTGAACCATGCTTTAAATAATTTTTATTGGGTTAAATGGATAATTTTTAATATTTTCAAATCATTTCTTTTTTTGGAATTTTTAAGTGTGAAAAGAAAAAAAATCATTTATACCGCATTAGTGAATTTATCTCCATCATGACTGTTAATATGTAATAAGACTATAAAAAATTTGATGTTTTTTGTTCAAAATAATATCCCATTATCGGTTATTTTGGAATTTTTTGTTTATAGATGTTTCAGAAATAGATATTAATAAATATTTTCTTGCGATGCATGAATATTATTCATTATATATATTAAACCGTTTAATTTTTTTGATATTTTACATTAAAAAATAAGTATTATATTTTTTATGTATCTTATCGTCCTTTGATATTTTTCATGATGACAGGTGAGACTGAAATAGATCCCCATTGTAGTGGGCAATGATTTTTTTCAGGGGAATATATTTTTCCATTAATAAGTATGTTATTATTTTTAAAAGAGTTAATATATGACTGATTTTAAGAGATATATAAAGAGGTTGTTACATGGTACATACATCCATTTTTATTTCATTAAAATCTATTCTCATGTATGTATTTTATTTCATAAGTAAATCATTATAGCTTAATTTAAAGGAATATTTATGCCTATTTTATGGGTGAAAATATGTTTTTAACGATTTTTTTTCATTATTGATAGTCTTTTATAAGAAAACATCATGATATTTGATGAGATTTTGGGAAAAGAAGTTTATTTCTTGTGTTAGTAACATATTATTTGAAAAAAATGTTTATTACAAATGGTAATATATTCTTATGGGGTTTCTTGAATTTTCTGTTGGAATAATTGGTTTCCTATTATTTTATATCTAATACAAATATTTTCCATTCTCATCAAACATTTTGAAGTGAATTTCAGAATACATAAGTTTGATTTGGAAAAATAAAATTGTTTATCATTCCATAATGGGGATAAGATATAAAATTGAAAAATAAGGTTTGAATGAAACAATAGATTAATTTTAAGAATCATGAATTGTGATAATGATGAAAATTGAGTGGGTGTGTCCACTTTTTATTATAATGATTTGACATGTAATTTTTTTTACTAACTACCTAACATTACAAACCTGAATGTTCATATAAAATCAATGAAAATTCAATACTTTCTCTTAAACATAGATTTATCTGTTTATTACGGTATGAGTCCATAAAGTTGATATTAGAGTATGATTTAAGGTATTTTTAGAGCATATGATGTTCTCATGTATGTATAATTTAACAGTTTTAGATTATATTATTGTTCAATAAGACTATGTACTATCATATGTTTAATGAAATGGATACCCATTTTTATTTTTCATTTAAATAGAGTACATTATAAATCATTTAATGAGTTTTATTAAATTTTTTTCAGATATTAATCCCTTAAGAATAACATTTTTATGGTGAAAAATATATTTGAGTAATAATGAATTTTTATTTTTTGGACGTTATAAGAAAGGAATTAATAAAGTATAGGGTTAGGATAATCATTTTATAAATAATGTTTGAATTATATTTTTTCAGTATATATGATTTTATTATCTATCTATGGTGATTTACATAATTTATTGATAAGAGTTTCATATTTTTAACATCATATGATGAGGGAATAAAATTTTCTGTTATGTGAATTTAGGTGTGATTAATTTATTGTGATTAATGTTATGTTTATCTCAAAAGAATATGTGATAAAATAATTTTATGCTATAGGATTCAGTTTTGGTCTGATATAATTTTTAAAGTGTTGTGGTTAATTATATATTGAATTATATATGTTGATATTTGGGTGTTATTTTTCAGGATTTGGTGAATAAATTAATATTTATTTATGATGGATTTTTTATTAACTATTATTAACCATTATTTATTTTAGTTAATGGATCCAAATAACATAGATAACTTTTCATCATTTTATTGTTATTTTAATATTTTAAATGATAATTTTACTTCTTTAGGAATGCAATTATCATATATAATATTTATATCATTGAATAAGACATTATGTATAAGATTAAAATGATTTAATAACAAATAAATTATGATGGTCCACTTAGGAAGGGGAAATAAATCATGTATGTATATTTTCTTAAAATACCCATCTCTATGGAAAAAATACTTCTCATGTCTATCAAGTATAATAAAAATTATAATACTCAATTGTGAATTTATTGTTTTGAAACCCATTTCCATGTATGACTCTTAAATATGTACATAGGTTTATGAAAGAATATGTTCCAAGGACAAATTAAAGATCTAAATAAAATCAATTTTTATTTTATATCTTTCTAATAATAAATAATTTTGAGAGAAAAAGTTAAATGTAATAGGATGCAATTTGTTTGATGAGAGGAGAATGTAACACAATAAAAGTTTAATTTAGAATGAATATTAATTTTTGATTTGAAGAACAATGTGAAATATTCAGGCCAAAATGAAATGTGATATACAATTAAAATATTATTATTTCTTATTATCTTTATAACTTATCCATTGGTTCAGAGAGGATGAATAAGAGTTATCATGTTATAAAATTTATATAGGAAATTTTTTATTACTTAAGATTTATGAATTAAAACCTAGAATATAAGATCTTATTTTTAAAAAAGATATAATATTAAAATGCCTATTTAAAAAAATTAAATCCTTAAAAATATTTTTATTAAATTAAATTAAGTTAATAACAATATTTAAAGGATTTTAATAAAATTTATTTAGGATATTTTAAATTAAATAAGAAAAAAATTATCTAATGGTGGATACTATAAAAAATGATATAATATTATTTTATAGTTAATAAATTGATTTTATTCAAAAATTTTATTATCTAATTATGTGTAAAAATATATTGGAAATTTTATAGAATTTTGGTATATATGATAATGTGGACATTATTTTTTAAACAATATGATCAATATAATATCAATAAAATTCTCTATGATTTTTTAAATAATTTTATTTTTTAGTGAAAAATAAAAAATTATGATTTTTCCAAAACTGTCTTTTCATATTTTCTAATCCAAGTAATTTTTACATTCCACTTTTTCATTTTATGAAATTATAAAAAATTAAATTTATTTAAATATTATTGAAATAAATATATGAGAATAAATATTATTCATTATTTTGGAATAAAATATATTTTTTAAAACTTGTAGTATTGTAAAAAAAACCTCATTTTTTTAATGATCCTAAATTAAAATAAATTTCTTCTATTTATGGATATTGAGTCTTTATAAATGTATTAATATTTTTATTTAGGGTGTTAAAACATGGAAATGCAGTTGATATCATTTTTAGTCACAATGAATTGTATCCATGGTAATTTTTTGTTAACAAGATGAAGGTTAAAACAAGTTAATTAAATTTAAAATGTTATGTTAAGGTGAAAAAACAGATTATTAATATTTATTATATTTTCTTTTTTTTAACCTTAACATCATAGAGTCAAAAATATAGAATGTTAGTGCCCCTTTCATTTTATCACAAACGTTATATTATTTTTTGTTAAAAGTAATTATAATATTTCAATCCCTCTCACTTTTTAGGTTGTCTTGATATGGATATATAAAAAATTATATATATTAACTAGTATAGAATATAAATTAAATGAATACAAAATTATATTGATTAAAATAATTTATTTTTAATTTTCACTAATGGTATTACAACAATGAATGCTTGCGCAATAGAAACATAATGATGTCCAAAGCTGTAGAAAAAATGAGTAAATTATTTTAGAAAATAAAATTAATAATTTCTTGGATATATTTTTTATTCTATAAATGTTTTGGATAATTATAATATACAATTAATGGTTAAGGATTTTATAATATAATTTATTATTTTATGGATGTTAGTAATTTCAAAAATTATAAATAGTAATAAAAATGACATTAAAAGTTATTTAATGTAAAAAATATATTTTTAAATCATTATAAAATCATATAAAATAAATCCTAACTCAAATGGATTTGTAGTGGTATAATATATCATAAAGTATTTATATATATAAAACATTTAATTTTATAAATTAAATTCATGAACTATCAATACTAATAATTTTATTATAATGGAAATTATTAAATATGGTTAACAAGTGGTTTAAAAAAGTAAGGTTTAATATAAATCATAATCATTCCAAAATATTGTTGGTGTATGTTAATATTACCTTATATTACTTATCATATAATATTTTGTACATTGTTTCTATGTTACATTATTTAGTCTCATATTATATAATAATATTTCACGTATTTACAGGATTACATCTCACCTCACTTATAAGAGGAAAACTTTTCCACTCTCATCCGCATACCTATTGAGTAATTTATTGCCACCAATAAGCTCTAATATCCCTACCCAAATTTCATTAACATATCCTAAATGTTTTTGTTTCGACATTGGATTATAGTAGAAGGATTTTGGTTTCAGTTATTGTGATTTCCCAATGTTGAGTTGTTAGAGAACTCATGACTCTAGACATGACCTAATGTAAGGGATTTGTCATATCAGTTTTATTTATTTGATACTTCTTTAATTTTATACAAGTAATTTTGTATATATAAAATACCATATATATATATTCCATCAGTAATTTACAAAATTAATTTGGTTATTTAAATCCTTTTATGGTTATCTCTTTTGATGTTATTTTGATTCAAAAAGTTACTAAAGTCATAAGGTATTTTTCATTAAAACATTATATCAAAAATTTAAAATCATATACTTTCATTTTTCCAAATCCATATTCTTCAAATTATTTCAATTATGTTATTAATATAAATTAATATATTTCTAATTTAACTTGAAACTGTGTTGACATTTTTTATGAGGGTTTTAAAAATAAGACTTTTAATCGTTTTTTTAAAAAGTAAATATTTACATTTTAATAAAATAGTGAAAAGAAATTTTACTAATGTGTATATAATGATCATAAATTCCTAGTATCATAATAGTTATTGATTAATAATATTGATTATTTTTTATTCATTCAATTAAAAAAATATCTTATTTCCAGTTCTTCTCAGAATTTTGTAAACATTTTTTTAAAATAAATTTATCATTATTTTTATTTAAAGACTAAACTGTAATTTTAAAATTTTTAAATGGACTTATTTTGAATTATTTTATATTTAACTTATGATTTTATTTTTTTTATATTGTGGACCTTATACATAGTTCATTATGATGGGTGAGATCGGTATAGCTCTCTAATGCACTAAGAAATGATTTTTTTTCTCTTGAGAATATATGTTGTAATTAACCATGTAGGATGTTTCATTTCTAAGTGTGATATTAATATGATTTCCCAAGACACATATATGAATTTTTATGCATGAAAATTTATTGTTAACAAATACATTAATTTCATATGTTACAGTAATGAGAATATTTTTAATGGATTGTTATTCTACTTTTATGGATGAGAAGAATGATTTTCCAAAAAACATTATAACGAGTTACCATGTTTTACCATACAATATCATTTCTATTAATATATATTAGGTATTTATTTATAGATATTGAATTAATAATTTCAAAAATAAGATTATATATTGGGTGATTAAATAAATATATTAGTACAAAGTTTGATAGGAAAAAAACATTCACATTAGTTTTCGGGAATTAACAAATGGGATAACATTTTTTATCTCATTTGATATAACATAATAAGATTTTTTTTAATATACATTTTTTTAAAATTTACATCATAAATAATTGTGTTTATTATCAATAATAATTAGGTTTCTCATTACCCCATAGTTATTTTACATAAAACAAATGTTTTGAAAGATATAGATGTTTTAATTTTGTAATTTTTTTTCTGAAAAAATAGACATTGAATTGAAGTTTTCATATTGTATTCTAAGGAATCTATTTACTACTTTTTACACATTCTTTAAAAATATGAAACAAAAAGATAATGGGAATGTAATAAAACTAAATATATTCTAAAAATCCTATAATTATGGTTTGTTTAATGGACGATTCATTAAATATTACATTAAAAATGAGTTTAGATAATTTTAGTGGAATCAATGTTATCAAATAAAGATAATTTAAGAGTTTCTGAAACCATCATGGGATAATATATGGACGGTTTATCATATTTATAATGTAATAAATATAAATTTTGAGGTCTCATGTGATAGGGGTACTTTTGGAAACATTCATTATTTTTTAATTATTGTTTTAGTACTATAATGCCCTTGATATTATCTTGTGTTAAAGGGAAATGATAATTTGAGGATGAATGTTTTCATTTTTATTTTTTCATAAAGAGATTTTTATAAGAGTACAATGACATGGTACTACTTCTAGGAATTATACTAATCAATATTCATAATCTCATCTTCAATATAAATCCATATATACATTCTACATGAAATTCAATGTGATTAAAAAATAGTTCATGAAATTCATTCTATTTTTATTTTTATAGAGATTCCTGAATTTATATCCATAAAAAAAAAAGCAACATTCCAAAAATTATGGAATGTTTTCCCTTATCATCAACTGATAGGGTTCTAATAACCTTGAAACAAATTATTGATCCCATCAGGTAAGAAAAAAAATACATTTTGTTAAGAAAATTCAATAATGGATGTTGATTTAATCATCCAATACACCACCTGTATATGTTCAAAAAAATCAAAATAAAGAATTATAAATTCTTAAAATACATCAAGATCCATGATAAAGTCTCGATTGAAAGGATTTTTAAACCATTTATCATATTTATTTCAATAATATAAATTCATATCCATTGAAAATGTTATGCGGCCAAATTTCAAACATAAACTATAAATCACATTATCTAATATTAAATAATATTAAGCAGAAATATTAAATAAATCAAGATTCATATAGGATATAATAAGTAAAATATATAGATGAAAAAAGGTTTGACCTCTAATAAAGTAGGTTCATGATCGAGAATACATAATTCGAGTTATTTAGTATGTATTTGAGTTATTTTCTAAGTATATTAGATTCTATGCATATACTCTTTATGTGGTAGAGAATTGTTGTATATGTTACATCTCATAGAAATAATCTATATAAAAATATTATAATTAAACATTAATAGAAAGTATTTAAAATTCATTGAACTGACCACACTTTTGACACCATGATTATTTTTATATTTATTTTCATTGTAACTATTTATATTTGGGGGAATAAGTTTTTTTGATGTAAATTTTCTTACTACATGGGTAGAACATATTTATTGATGACCATATTGATATCATTTGGTTGGGGTCTATCATGTGGAAGACCCATTTCATATGGGTGGAACAAATATTCCCAAATGATTTTATCCAACCATACTTATTCCTTAGTGTTCCCTGTTTAGTTAATATGGTTTCCTTATGACTTTTCTATTATTTTATGTTCTTAAAATCACAAAAACTCTATCTCAAGGAATATTTTATATCCCTTAAGAATTTTCTTATTAAAGAAAATGTTCCTTCCAAAAGGATATTTTCTTCTTTCCATTGTTTTCATTATTCATCGTATAATTTCTATAAATCATACGCGTTTTATTTCTATCTGTAAAATTCGGTTTCACATATAAAACCTCAAAATCCTATAAATCAGTAGATATAGAGAATTCAATATTCAGGTTCTGAACTCTATAAAATTCAGATTTTGAATTATTTGAAATTTGGACGCTGAATTCTCTAATATTCAGATTCTGAATTCTATGAAATTCAGGTTCCAAATTCTCTAAAAATTACGATTCTGAATTCTCTAAAATTCAGACTCTATATTCTCTAAATTTTTGAATCCGAATTATCTAAAATTCAGACTCGTAATTCCTAAGAATTTGAACTTTGTATTAATCAGAATTCATATTACAAATTCCTCATAATTAAGACTTCTAATTTCATAGAATTGAAATTCTGAAATCATTGGAATTCAGACTCCAAAATCTATATAATTCAGGTTCCGAATTCCATGGAATATATAATCTGAACATCCATGTTTTATAGTCCTCAAGCGTTTATTAACATAGAATCCAATCATAATTTTTCCATAGAATCCAAAAATTGGATTTTGTTGAGAAACTATATTTTGGTTTCCCCCATTATTATTATGAATCGATGTCTTACAATCTGTTTCTAACTAACTATTGTTTGAGTTACACGTGTGTGGGTCCCTCCGAGATTTCAGGGAAAATAAGATCGTTGGAGGAGGGAGTCGACTGTTGGAGAAGCTAATTTAAATAGGAGCTCATTTGAACAAGATCATTATTAACCTATTGATCACTCTATATATTACATGTTGCTATTGTGAATTTTTTAGAGAGAGAGACTCTCATGGATAATGCGTACAGAACATCTTGTTCTGATTTCTTTGTGGGACTCTGATTGTTGACTTGAACAATCGAGGACTTCCAGGGATTGGAAGACAGAGGTGCCGACTACCATAATGTTTGGGGGCTTACATGGTTAGGAAGACAGAGGTGCCGACTTTCTTGAAGTTCGAAGGCTTCCGGGGATACAAAGACAGATTCTGATATTCCTATGGTAGGCTTAACCATGTGTGGGTAAGGCATAATTTCTTAAAAATATAAATCATGGGACCTTTATCCAAGGTTTTAGGTGTAATGACCTTACCCCAGACGCCTAGAGTAGGTGATTTATTTTAATCTATTGTCACAATCACAAGGAAATCATGTCTTTAAAGGCCGATCAGTTTAGTATTATCGGAAAAAAGATTCATTCATAAGTTCAACGTTACAACATGAAAAGAAATACAATACTTATTTTTTCCATAAGAAACATCCAAGCCTCCTAGATTAATCCTGAAAGTCCCTCATATATAACTTCTTCATATCATGGGAAATTGAAACATCAAAAAAGGGGTGAGCTCAAATGCTCAGTAAGGGTAAGGAATACAGTGGAAGATAACATAAATATTAAGCATGTTGAATATTTGAAAACAAATTCCTTGACAAGTAATAAACTTGAACAATTTTACAGCATTAATATGAGCATTGTAAATAATGACATAATAAAACATAATCATGGGTATTCTTCTAGTCGAATGACCACATGAACCATCAATATTATTTTCATAAAGAGGTCATGTATACTACTAGACATTCTAAAACATTTTTTCAAGGCCTTGGACAAGACGTCTAAAAATGATTAAGGCCTTGGCCAAAACAATATATAAAATTGGGGAAGGCCTCGGCCAATTCCACATCTAGTTGACTCATGCAACTTACCAATTAATCGAGGAGCTATAGTGGGCACCACCTGTCACTTACTAAGTCCAATACATTCATCGTATGAAAATGTTGAAATATAATGTAAACATTCATATTAAAAATAGCATACAAAATGTAAATACGTTAACCATAATCAATGAATGGAATAAAAATATCAAATACACAGTCAAACATATAACAAAACCATTAATAAAATATAGATGTTTTTTATCATAATAACTCAACTTCAAATAAATATAACATCTATCAAAGGATGTAGAAATAGATGAAATCAAAACCTTTTTTAGAAAAATATTTATTTCTATTATAAAATAATTTAAGAGTCACATAATTATAAAGAGAACATTTATTATGAAAATATTCATTATAAGCTTATAATGGACGCTTCGACGATGTTATAACGGCAGAAAATAGCTGCACCCACCGTATAAGTTAAAAAACATTCTAATCTTCATTTTGTCGAAAAAGGTCATAAAGTACCTTCTTTGGAAAATGACAGAAAAATTACATTCAATATATATAAGGTTAAATAAGGGTATAAATTACTTTACCCTATGTCTAGTAATTTTTTTTCGAAATACATTTTTAAGAAACATTGATACGGAAGATAAAGAGGTCCCATTAGATACATAAAAACAACATCGGATAATAA
This sequence comes from Viscum album, assembly GCA_963277665.1. Taxonomy (NCBI): domain Eukaryota; kingdom Viridiplantae; phylum Streptophyta; class Magnoliopsida; order Santalales; family Viscaceae; genus Viscum; species Viscum album. The sequence goes on along the minus strand of OY728142.1, from coordinate 266,005,930 downwards.
CGTGATTGTACAATTAACCCTTACCTTCTACTTTTCCATGGTCAAGTGTCGGTTAACCTCGTGTATAATGGTGAAATAATTTTTAATAATTTATACAAGAATCATATACATTAATATGATATCATATATACTCTTTTAACATTGTTTTGTTAATAATATCTTAGTATTATCATCATTTCGGGTGTTAACTGATTTGTTTTCATTTATATGCTTTCTTATGTAGGTAATGATTGTTATGGATAGGATGTATATTATTCATATTAATAATGATATTATTTCTTTAAACATTACTTTTAATTAACTAATGAAAATTGGTTTTGAATAGATTCGATAGAGAACTGATCTCATCGCGTTCGTGGAGCCGGTAATCCTGTATGTACGTACGAGCGACATAATCATTCTTTTGATATTATAAATATATATAATTGGATTTTATATCATATATATAGAATCATTATCATGTTATATTTATTATTTACATCAATTACACATAATTATTATACCCATCCAAATAATAATGTATTGAATAAAAATTACAACACGACGTGGAGACGGTAAGTCGTATGTATGCACGTATGGTGAAATGTCATTAAAAAGATGGATAGAATAATGAATATGGAGGTAACATATCTATAATAACATCACAGTATATAAAATATAATATAGTTATTATTTTATAATGTAAACAACAAAGAAAGAGGAAGTGGAAGGAGAAAGGAACCTGAATGAGGTGATGAAATATGTACCTCTTCTTTGAGTTCTTCCTTTTGATTTGATCAAAAGGACTCCATAGTTTGGGTTTATGACATAAAAAATTCCTCTACGATTAATTGAGGACGGTTTAAGGGGTATTTAGGTAGGTTTTGGCTGAGTCAAATGGTTTTCAAGGTATGAATTTGAGAGTAGGGGAGTGCCCTTTTATAAGAGGGGTGAAGGGCATCTTAGGAAAGCTAGAAATATTATTTTATTATAAAATCCTTTTCGGTTTATAGTGGGTCCAATAAGGATTATTTAAAGGATATGTTGGGTATGGGTCAAAAAACATTCAACCAATAGGTTTTAGATAGGTTTGGGTCATTGTATTGACTTTATCTTTTTTATTTAACTCTTAGTTAAATAGTTTGGCATTTACCATTTATCATTGTAATTTTATATTATAAGGTTAATAAACATAATATATACATCCAAGAAAACTCTATTTGGTTCATTAATGATAACCCTATAATTATATAAGTTTTATGGCCAATATTTAGATTTTTAGGACTAGAATATTAATTAATAATATAATTGTTTTAATAAAAACTCTTTTATGTCAAATTTGACACTATTTGGTATCAATTTTTTTATAAATCCATAATAGCATTATTACTTCAAACACAATTCATCCCACCAACCCTAATATGTAATATTAGCCTAGAAAATAAGTGTAATTCATAAAAAGTTTCAAATTACATTTATCTGGATATTTATAATGTCAATTATTTTAATACTTCAATAATTAGGTAATTACTGCCTCATAATTCTATCATAAATATATTAAATTATTTAATTTCTAAAAAATATAAATAAAATACCATTATGTAGGAATTATTTTTATATTTATAATGAATATTTATAGTCGAATTTATCTTATGTGTAACCCTATATTAAAATTTTTTAGTTATTAAACTTTGATTTTAACTCTTTTAACTCTTCTTTCAATTAAATAATAATATATCTCCAAATCTAATCCAACTAAACCAAAAGGAAAATATTTTATTGCTAAAGTTGTTTTTGGTCGAATTTAACTTATCCAATAGGATTTTGACATGTGTTACGGTAATAATAATAACCTTTTTACCCTATATTACCATATATAATTTTAACCGTGGTAAATATAAATTAAAGGTTACTATTCACCAAAAATTATTTTTATCATTTTGAACCACATTTTAATTAATAATATCAAACATGTGTCTAGGAGTTTTGTACTTCAACTCACAGAAGCGGTAAAATTATGTTTTATGTAAATTTTCAAATGCTCCTCGGAGGTGGTTAAAGATGTTAAAAATGTCAATAAAAATTTTATATATTTAATGTTATTATAAACTGAATCCAATTAATTACATTGAACATATATTAATATTAATTACATTGAAATAAATGAGTACACGTTATGTATCCCATACTATATGCCGTGTATCTCCTCCCCACGTATGCATTACCCTCGAACTGTGTGTTGACAATTCAATGACTGTGTGTCGCGTTAATGGTCATGTTGGAAGCCGCGTGGCGACCGTGTGAAATGGCCGGGTACAAGATGTGTACTAGAAAGTACATTCCATGTACTTTAGTTTTTCTCTCGTATAAAAGGAGGGGGCCTCTCCCCCTTTTCACAACACTCCTCCCACCCCTTTCCATCGAGCAGAGCTCTCCCGAGAGACTCCAATGCTCATTTCATCCATAACTTTTCGTTCCGAGCACCGATTTATGATACATCAGCAGCCACAGGATTGTAACGACGAGGCGGAACTTCTGAGCTTAGATATGTTTCTTTCCCTTCGGACTTTCTATTCACTGCTTCCACCCAAGGAGGTTTTTCCCGGTTTTTTCATAGAAGCGACAGACTCTGACAGACGACTTCTAAAGCTGATCTAGGGGAGTGTTGTGATCAGAACCTGTTGAGGTAGGGATTTTACCTTCGTCTCTCTAATTTATGCATCATGCGGGGTGGGTACCCTCTTTTTTCCGTGAGAAACACTTAATATAACAAATAAAGATAATAACTGGCTTAAAGAACAGGGATGGGGAATGTTTTTATGTTTATCTTTGTTTATCCTATTGATATGCTATGAATTTAATAAGCTTCTGCCTAACAAAAATCACGATCGTTGGGGGCCTTTGCTTGAGAAATTAAATGATTCCCTATCATTCTAGACCGTTTTGTGGATGGAATCATTGTTAAATATTGAAAATGGTTAATCAAGTAAAGTTGGACGATTAAATGAATATCTAAAACCCTTGTGTGATCTCCCCGGTTGAACAAAATGGAATAATGAACATTTGGGTGTTGGTCTAGTTACGCGGTGTGTGAAGGGGGGGGGGAATCCCGGGTTGTTACGAATAGGATGGGAAGATGGGCTATAAGAAATGGTATTAAACGGACAATGATGTGGCACAAGCCTTGTTTTGTGATATGGTTGTCGAGATGTCGTTATAATGGCAGTAGGGCTGCAGTAATAGGTTGTGTTGTTGAATAGAAGTAGAAAGTTGATAAATGAACTGTGGGGGAACAACAATAAACAAAACACGGGAATAGTCAATGGGGTATGATTGATGATAAAAAGGTCAGTTTTCTGTTGCTTGTGACTTATCTAACTTGACTTGTGGTAGATAGGGATGTGTTTTACGAACGATTGATATTGGTGGTTGTGGTTACATTCCCAGTAGTTAAGGAACTAATAAACTAATACTACTAAAACATGAAACCTAAATGGGGTTGGGATTGTTTGTTGTATGCCTACTTCGTAGTAGCAGTGCCAAGGCACGTGCTCAGTTTCACTATTTCAAGCCATAGGTTGGGATGTGTGTTTGGTATATATATATATATATATATATATATATATATATATATATGTATGTATGTATCTTTGTGTTTTGTCGCACCCCACCCATGTTGAGAACTTAGTGTCGAACACTCTCATTTCATGGGAGAGGGTTTTTCCCCTTATTTACTAGCTCCTTCCTGATTCTTCTTCCACAGGCTGTGATGGATTGAGGCGACCTTACAACCAAGACTCTTCATGTAGGTTTCGATTGGGGTGGTTTCAGTCCAAGAATCTTCGAGCAGGTTTACTATTCCCAAGAATCTTTGAGATGAGGCCCAGTTGTGTTCGAGCGGGGATGTGATTTTGGTTTGTGAGACCCATGTGTGTGCGGGTGGGTTGTGTTGTTTGTGAGGCCCATGTGTGTGCCGGTGAGATGTGTGGTTCTTGAGGCCCAGGTGTGAGCAGGCGGGAAGAGTGTGGTAGTATCAGGACGTTCGCCATTTGGAAGAGCAACTAACTAGTGGGAAATGGTGCAGGGTACCAAATACTTGTTCTTATATACTATTATCTGTTGTTTTGTGTTTTTGGGGAGCGTGGCTGGTGAGGTTGGGTGGATAGAATTTCTTCCTAGGTTTTGGGTTCTTCTATTGTTTTCACAGGACATTAGGATGTCTCCCCACCTGTGCATGAGAGCTTTAGGTTTCCCTACAGAGTATACTTGTATGCTCACCTTATATTTACTTTCTGGTTTCCATGAGGACTACCAGGGCCGTGCGGGACCCTACTAGTCGGGACAGTTGGAGTTGTTGCAGTTGTTGTACTCTTGTTTCTTTTGGTATTGTGATTTTGATCTTTCTTGTACTTTTACCTAGGTTCAAAATTGTTTAAAAATGCATGTGGGATTGGTTTGGGTTTAATTGTCTTTTACTTGTTCCATTTTTTCTTTTGCTGTTTGACTCATCCTATTTCTCGATCATAAATAATAAAAGGGTAATGCCTCCCATATTTTTGAAAACTCATACCCTTGGTGCTAGTCACCATCCCGGGGCCTACTAGAGGCGGGACTTAGGGGTCATTATTTCCCTTTCACCATTGCCATATCAAGAGGGGCATATTTGATGGAAGGGGTTTGTGAAAAAAGTTATCAGAAAAAGAACAAAAATATATTGAAACTAAATTCTTATGTCCCGATTCTAAAGAAGATGTTTGTTTTGTAAAATTAAATATATAAAAGTTTCAAATATTTAATTTAGAATGGGTTCTCTATTAAAAGACGGTAAAATTTCATTTTTTAAAAAATAGTTCTTTTATCCGAAAAAATGAATTTGTTCTTACATACGTCTACGAAACTCATAATATGAATTCTAAAATTATATGGATTATACAAAGTTCAAAATTCAATTAATACTATTCATAACCACTTTTGAATGGCTAGTTTGGTATGTCATGGTGCACTTGAACTCAGTGTTGTGTGTAGTGCATGTTGTTGCATTACATTGAAGAAATAATATACTATGAAATCTTGGGGAGTAACAGTTGGATACCCTATTGTTTGGGTTAAAAGATATTATACTTGTTACTTGTTTTATTTCATTTTTATTTTCCATTGCATTTTGATAAAGGAAGAATGTATATTATTCATAAACATTCTTGTTCTTTTGTTTACTCTGATAAGTAAGATTCTATTAGCATTAATGTAGAATCTTTTCCTTGTAAACATTCCTAATGATTCATTTCTCGAACCATATTTTTGGAACCTAGAATGTTTTTAGAACTAGAAGAGTTCTATTGAATAAACCTTGTTTATCTCCTTTAATAATAGTTTTTTTTATGTTGAAAAATTAATGTTTTTGAAACTATAATTCAACCCCCATCTTGTAATTGAACATATACAATCATTTTTCAATCCTATAATTGATATCATAGTAGGTATTAGAAATACATATAATCACATATAAGTTTTCATGCTAAAGCTTTCATTGTTATAAATATTTTTCATGCATAGGATTTTGATCCTTGATTAAAAACTATGTCTATTAACAAGTTTTTGTGGAATGATATTTTCTTTTAGTCCAAAGGAATGAATGTCAGTTTGATTGATAGTCTAAATACTACTAGACCACCTATATTTTATTGTAATTATTATGAATATTGGAGAGATCATATGAAGACTATTGTTTTTAATACTAGAGTGGACAGCTTTGTAATTCTTACTAGAGATTACAAGATTCCTGATAAGGAAGTCAGAACATTTACTAATCAAGAAAATTCAGAATATCAACTAAAATAAAAGGTACACAATACTATGTTGTGTTCTATGACCGGTAATATATATAATCAGATTTCTTCGTGTGATTATTCACATTGTATTTGGAAGAAATTTTTGGTTACTCAATTTTGTATATCCAAGTATATATAGACTATAAGAGCTATGCCTAGAGTAGAATAACATGGATTTATGTTTCCTTATGGAAAACTAGTATCCAACATACAACAAAGATTTATGAAAACTATTAATAGTTAACAATTCATGGGTTTGAACGGTTTATATGATAAGGCACTTGTGGACAAGATTATATATTTCACTCCTAATGTGTGGTAATCTATGATAAAGACTATTGATGAGAATAAGAAAGTATCTAAAATTACTCTTGATGAGCTTCTTGGAACTCTTCTTCAACATGAGACAAGAATGAAAAGAGATTCTGATTTCAATAACAAAAATAATGGAAGTGGAAGTGCATCCTTTACTACTACTAAAGACTAGGCTCCGCAATGGGTTACTGGAGATAAGTCTATGAACATCGCTATTTTATCTGAATCTAGTGAATGTTAACATTCTGAGAATGAGCTAGCTAATCTCGCTCGATGTATTAACAAGATAGTTGGGAAGAAAAATGTATATAATATATTTAATATGAAAGAAAGAAAAGATAAGAATGGAAATGAAGTCACTTGTTATGAATAAAAAAGAGTAGGGAATATTAGGCCAGAATGTCCTATGCTTATGAAAAAGGATTGAAAGGAAAATAATTCTGTGAAAAATATAACGATGTACTACAAACCTGAATCTAAAAATGTTCTGAATTCTAATGAAACCTAGAGTTCCTTTGGCTAATACTTTACTAATTAAACCATAGAGTATAAATCTTCTGGTTAGTAGAATCTTGGTTTACTAGCCAGATTACCCATTAAAAATCATTGTCTAATGTATAAGTTACACAATGATGAATCCATAACTAATTTATCATTGAATTCTAATTATAATGATACAAAATATTATGAATCTTCTGATTAAGAATCCTTTTATAATGAAGATAATACAATACCAACTTATGATGATGTCTCTAGGTTTTCTAAGCCTCTTGAGAATGAAAATTCTATACTCAAGAGAATACTTGATAAGGAAAATTATAGAATTTCAATTATTAAAAAAAATGTATGAAATATTTTTAAAGATATTGAAATAAAAATTTATGATTTTTAATAATTTCCAAAAACCTTGAGAAAAATAATTCTAAGAAGGATAAAATTTATATGGATATTCAAAAATTAATTTAGAAGAAAAATATTTTAGAGACTATGTCTAGCGTTAAAAATAATTCTTTTGATGATAAAACCATAGTTACTAAACTAATGTCAAAAATTTTTTCCTTTAAGAAGTGTTTGTAAAACATTACCTTAGGTAATGAAAACATTGATAAGGTGTATTCCCAAATTCGACCTCTACAGAATAATTCTGGAATTGGTTATACTCATTCAATGCCCATTATTAGTAATAATTATTTTGTTCCCCAAAGTGATCCACTCCACACTAAATGTCTATGTGGTGGACATTGGGTAAATTGTTTTTCCTTAAAAAAACTCTGTCTTTAGGTTTTCATAAAGCCTATTTTTCTAAGAATATGAAAATACATAAAATTTTACTTTCTGACGTTTTCAGATCCAGCAAATTTTTGGATCTTAATGTCTAACAAACTTATTTTTAAGAAGATAAATAATATACCAACAAAAATACATGGTACATGGATAGTGTAATTTCTCGGCATAGGACTGGTAACAAAAACACATTGGAAAATATTTTCAAGACGATATGAGGAAAAGTAACATTCTTATACAATTATAACATATAAATTACTGGTATAGGTAACATTGTTCTTCTTGAAAAAACTTTGATTTCAAATTTTTTATTTGTTAAGGGACTTAAGCAGAACCTCATTAGCATATGTCAATTAAGTGATGAAGTTTACCTTGTGAATTTTAGGAATGATAAATTTCTAGTACCCAATTCCAATGAAGAGCTTATTCTTTCTTCCAATAGGAAAGAGATAGAATACATACAAAAAATTGAAGACCATAGGAGCCATGACCTAACTTGTATTAGATCAATGGAAAATAATTCATGGTTACAAAATAGATGGTTATGACACTGTAACCTTAAGAACCTATGTAAACTCTTTATGAAAAGACTTGTTAAGGATCTACCAGAGCTTGGATTTGATTCTATAAAAGATTGTAATTCTTATCAATATAGAAATCAAAATAAATAATGTTTTAAATTAGTCGGTGATGTCTCAACTAATAATGCATTACAGTAAGTGCAAATGGATATTTTTGATCCAAAAAAATTAGTAATCATTGTATGAAAATATAATGTATTTGTCTTAATTGAAAATTACACTATATTTATGTGGGTCTAGTTTCTAGAAATGAAATCTGAAGCTTTTTCTTATTTCAAAATTTTTATAGCCCAAGTTAAAAATGATAAAAACCTTCCATTAATAACTATTCATAGTGATCATCGAGGAGAATTTAAAAATTCTTATTTTGAATCCCTTTGTAGTAGAAAATTCATTACTCCTATCTTCTTAGCAGCAAGAAATCCTCAACAAAATGGTGTTGTTAAACAAAGAAATCGAGTTCTTCAAGAGATAACTAGAACCATGTGGAGTGAATATTCGGTATCTAAACACTTTTGGGATGAAGCTATAATTACTGCTTGTTATACTACAAATAGAGTTCTGATTTAGTTGTTTTCTTAAAAAAAACCCTACGAGTTATGGAATTGTAGAAAACCTAGAATTCCCTGTGTCACGGTATTTGGTTGCAAAGTATACTTTCTAAATACTGAAGATAATCTATATAAATTCACACCCAAATATTATGATGTAATTTTACTAGGCTACTCCACAACTTTAAAGGCTTATAGAGTTTTCTATAAAAAACTTTTACTATTGATGAAACAATAAATGTAAAATTTGATGAAACTGATACTTTTGTTTTTAAACAACCTCAACCTATATCATTGGATGTGTTTTCAAAAAATGATAATCTATTCTTTATATAAGATCATTCTGATAAGAAAAAAGTTCAAGAAAATGTTTCTAAAGCATTTATCCTAGAATATTTCCTACCATATGTGGATAAACAAGTTTTACAAATCCCAAATTAGTTGTTTCTTATAAACCATCCTAGTGATAGCATCATTGGTAATGTAAATCAAAATTTAAGGACTATAAGTTACATAAGTAATAAAGTAGACCATCTAGAATTCTCATCTCAATTATAACCTAAAATCACTGATGAATCATTAGGTGATGATGATTAGATTAAATCCATAAAAGAAAAGCTAAAGGAATTCGAAAGGAATAATGTCTAGACCTTGGTTGAAAGATCTATGGAAATTTCTATTATTGGTGTAAAATGGGTCTTCATAAATAAGTGTGATGAAAATGGAATCATATTACGAAATAAATATTGTTTATTTGAAAAAGTCTTTAATAAACAAAAAGGTATTGAATATGAAGAAACATATGCTCCAATAGGTAGAATTGATTATATTCGTATTCTACTTGTCTTTGCAGCATTTCGTTAATTTAACCCTTTTTGAAATGGATGTTAAATGTTATTTATTTATTGGATATGTTAAATATGATGTTTTTGTTGAAAAAACTCATATTTTTAGTGATAAAAAACATACTGAGATTTTTTTCGAACTTACAAAATCTTTATATAGACTTAAACAAGCCCTCAGAGCCTGGTATGATAAACATACTGTATTTTTGTTACAAAACAATTACATTGTGGAAAATTCTGATTCAACTCTCTTTATAAATAATGGTAAAGAAAAATGTTATTATTTTGAAAATTTATAATTATGAATTTATATTTTGTTCAACTCATGAATCATTAACTAATTTTTTTATGAATCTAATGAAATTTGAGTTTGAAATTAGTTTGATGGGTGAGTAAACATTTTTCCTTCGTTTTCAAATTTCTCAAAAACCAGAAGGGATTTATATATCACAACATTAGTATATTAAATATATTCTTAAAAAGTATAGATATGAAGACACTAAGAGTATAAGTACTCCCATTGTTACATCAAATTCACATGATAATGATAAAGCTGGGAAACTAGTAGATCAAACACTGTTTAGAGTTATGATAAGAAGTATATTATATGTGGCATATAGTCATCCAGACATAATGTTTTTAGTATGATAATGTCCAAGATATAAATCAAATACTAAGAAATCTCATTTAAAGGCAGTGATATTTTTTTGCCATTAGAGGGGAACCATGGATAAATGAAACTTTTATACTTCTGGAAAAAAAAAATTTGAAAAATATTTTCGGATGCCGACATTGGTGGATGTAGAATGGATAGAAAATGTACTTCTATAACATTTAATTTACTAGGAGATTAAATTTTTTCTTATTCATGCACACAGAATCCCTCAGTAGCAATTTCCACTCTTGAGGATGAATATGTAGCAGTTGGAAGTTGTTGTGCTCAAGTGTTGTGGATGCAACACAAACTCACAAAATATGGTATGAGTTTTACCAAAACCCAAATATTGTGTGATAATACTAATTTCATTTCCTTAAGTGAAAACCCTACACATAAATCTCGGGAAAAACACATATATATATGGAATCACTTTCTTAGGGATTACACACAAAAATGAGATATCATTTTTCAATTTATCAGAACGCAAGATCAACTTGCTAATATTTTCACTAAATCTATAACCTCTGATATATTTTAATACCTTAAATAGAAGTTTGGAATGACAACCATGAATTTATCTTACATATTAAATCCTTGATGAAACCTATCTCCCAATAGTAAGAAACTCATTTTCAATTGGGCATTACACTTTCTTGTTAATCAGAATTTTTTCATAGTCAATTTTTTTTGACGTATTCAAATTATTTCATAGTTAATTTTTTTTAATCAAAAACATGTAATAAATTTTTAATTAATTATTTTTAAATTTTCTATAATCTATGTTTTTTCTAGATTATTTTTAATCATTACGGATAATTTCCCTGAGCAATCTAAATGGTATGTATCCTTTTCTAAACATTCATAATCATCTTTTTTCTTTTTGTTATTTTCATTTTTCTTTACATTTTTCAGATTTACTTTTCATTAAATTTGAAAGTTTATCTTGAAAACCAAAAATGATTGAAACCTAAAAAAATCCTTCTTCAGTTATCATCTCAACCGTCTAATCTGGTCTAGAGTATTTAAACTATTGGATCGAGTAAAGAAGTTGAATTTTTACCCCAAACTCGTAAATAAGGACCCACCAATGGTTGTCCATCATCGTTCTTCAAACTCTAGCATTCTGAATAACTGTTGCTCTATATAAGGTCATTCCAAATTTTCATGGTTTGATTAATTATGAATGTATGTACAAACCACGCTTTAGAAATAAATGTCCTTTAATGGAATACATCAAGTGGAAAATATACAGAGAGAGGTTAAATGATCCCAAATTCATTGCGATGTATGATTTCATAATTTTAAAGAATATCAAATTGAGTGGTTGAGAGATCCTATGTATATCCAAACTGAGGGAACATGATCTGTTATATCAGTAGTTGTTAGTACAGTTCTATGAATCAGTGTGTTTTTTCAACAAAGGTGGGAGAGATAATCTCTATTTTAAGAGCTATGGGAAAACCTACTACCTACTACCTTTATAACAATATGGCTCGAAACCTGATTGGAATTCCTTATATGGGCGAAGAAAAGTTCTACATTCACAAGTTACTAGATATAGAAGGATGTTTTTACAAGGAGAACATTATAGAGTGTCTTGGATTTATATAAGTGGAGACTATAAAAATTATTCATCTCTCTACAAATTTTCCGATTCCTCAGCTATGGGTTCAAAGATTTCTCTATCTAAGAAAAGGGGACAAGTATAATAACAAAAAGTGATATGAATGCATTATATTTGTTGGTGAATCTAAGGAAGATCAATTTAGTGAAGTATTTTTTCTAACAATCAATAATATCAAGAATGAAACCATAAAATCTCATTATATCATGTATCTAGAAATTCTTTTGAAGATTATAGTTCTTTTTATTCGGTCATTAAATATTCCATGCCATTAAATGACAAGGAAGTTCAATGTAATTTTGTTGAGTGATGATACTCTAAGGAGAATGAAAGTTGGTTTCCCAGTGATTTAGGAGAATTTATTGAGTTTTTGGAAGCTAAAGTCCAAGATTTCGAAAATAAAATGGAGGTGACTGACACCTCCATGAAGGGTGGATAGAAGAAGAATTCCATGGAACCAGAAGAGAAAGTGGAAAATGATGTGGCTAAGGTATCTCAGTTAGCACCACCGAAGCCAATGAATCAAAAGTCTTATACTGATGAAGATGCGACTATGTGGATAGAAGACCAGAAAAACAAGAAGGGAGAGGAGCCTAATTTTGCCTTGGACAAATCTGAGTTTAAATTGTTAAATATAAAGGCTAAAGAAAAACTTGAGAATAAATACAAAGGAAAGAAGAATAGGAAGAAGTTATCAGAGGCTTAAAGTGTTCAATCCCTTCTACAAAATACTAAGAAAGCTTCTGAAAAAATCCCAGTGCCAGAATATTTTTTTCTAAAATTTCTTCATGAGACTTCGGGAAAGACGGTGTTGATTCTAGATATAGAACAAGAAGAAGAAATTGTCCTGGAAGAGTAAGATGAAATAGGAGGAGAAAAATAAGATGAAGGGAATGACACTGATGATTTCATAAATCAAGTTGAAGATTAACATGAAAATGAAATTCCCTCTGTAAAATTATCGATTCAAACTTCTCATGTCGAATCCTCAAAATGTGCAACTCCAGAGAATGAAGAGAAGGGTCAGAAAAAAGTCAATAAGCCAACTGATGGTGAAAGTAACAATCATGATTTTGTTCATCCATAAGATCAAGTGGCAGATGCTGATAAAGAAGAAGTTGATGAAGCTAATAATGTCCAGTTATTTGATAGTGAGCATGAATCACACATACCATAAGAGATATTTTAGAAAAGAGATATGGTAAAGCAGGTGTTGGTCGATACACATAGAAAATATGTCAAGAAAAAGTAATTTTTAGGAATTTCATTGAAGAGGAAAGTAGAAGAGTTAGGAAAACCACCCTCACAAACTAATATTTCTAATTCAGAATCATCCATTCTTGGACATGATATTTTGGAAAAATATTTGAAAAGGATGATTGGAACAATTCCTTTATTACCATGTATAGATTGGAGGGGTATGTTGCTTCAGCATTCGTTCAATCAGAAATAAAATTCATTCTCAATGCTTATGGATAATTTTTTTTTGGACTTGAGTCAGATTTCAAATCCTTTCTCATTGTTTATGAGGCTCATTAATGGTTATGCATGAAAATTAAAATCTTTTAAAAGAAGATAGTCGAAGACCTGAGAGATTTTGATGAATTTCAAGATAATGCGAAAGATTCTGTTGACACTGAAGATGGAAAGATTAATGATCATTCTAAGATATTTGACAAAAAATATGACTCTAAAATATCAACTTTGAATTAGCATGGTAAGGATCTAAAGGAAAGATTAACTATGTGGCCAAGAATTGGAAGAGGGAAAGGGATCTCAGCATCAAATTTGAAGAGAATCTTGTTAAGTAAGTAGAAAGTGTTAAAAGCTCAAGTAGAATGTCTTAAGGCTAAAGAAGAAATGATTAAAGCCTTAGAGAATAAAATTGATGATTAGGATAAGTTTCTTAAGTTCATTGAATAATATCACTAGGAGTTCAAGAAAATAAAAACTAATGTAAAGAAGTTAGTTCTGATGGAGAAAGAAGGATAATTTTTCCCAATTACTATTTTTTGTATTTCTTCCTTGTTCAATTTATTTCATTTATAATGGATTTTTGGTTATTCTTCATATATTTTTTGGTTTCTTAGTACTAATATTTGAGGTACCAATTTTTTCAATTCTCACTATTAATTTTTTAAAATCACAAAGGGGGAGAAAGGAATGATAAAATGAAGACTAAGTAAAGAAGATATTTCCATAATTAAAGGGGAGTTCATCTAAGGTAATGTTCTTATCAATGAATATTTTCATATGAAATAAAATAATTTCTCATTCATGAAATCAAGAATATAAACCTTAGTGATTCTAAATCCTAAGGGGGAGTTAGTCATATTCACTATGATCCATAACTAAAATAGAGATATGTTTTTTTAAAGTCCATAAAAATTATAAGTCCTTATATTATTTTTTTTGTAAAAAATTTTCTACATTAAAAAACGGGGGGGGGGGGGGATTATTTAGTCAATAAGGATTAATTATGAAATTTATATATGAAAATCACAAAGACACTATCTCAAGGACAATTTTATTTACCATAAGATTTATCTTATTTTGGAAAATTTTCCTTCACATTGAAAATTTTCTCCTTACCTTTGTTTTCATTATTAATTCTATAATTTCTCTAAATATAACTCATATTATTTATATGTGTAAAATTAAATTTCACATATAAATCCTCAGAATCTTATAAATCCTTAGATATAGAGTATTCTGTTTTAATGTTCTGAATTATGTATAATTTAGATTCAGAATTCTCTGAAATTTAGGTCCCGAATTCTCTAAAATTCAACTTCTAATTTCTCTAAAATTCTGACTCCAAGTTCTATGAAATTTAGATTTTAAATTATCTTAAATTCAGGTACCGAATTCTCTCAAATTCAGATTCTAAATTTATTAATATTTGGAATACCAATTCTCTGAAATTCAGACTCTGAATTCTATGAAATTCTAACTCAGAATTCCTTAGAATTCAGACATTTAATTCTATATTATTCAGACCCAAAATTCCTTATAATTTGGACTCTGAACTCATTAGAATTCAGAATGTGAAAATATAGAATTCATATTTCAAATTCCTCATAAAACAGAATCCAAACATCCATGTTCTATGGTCTCAAAGTGTGTATTTACATGGAATTTAATCATTATTTTCTCATACACTATGAAAATTGGATTTGGATAAGCAACCATATTTTTCATACCCATGTTATAGCTATTAAACAATGTAATACAACTTTTTTATAACTAACCATTGTTTGAGTTACACGTGTGCAGGTCCCATTGAGATTCAAGGAAAAATATGACCATTGGGGTGGGGTGTTGATCATTAGAGAAGGGCCTCTAAATATGAGCTCATTTGAATGAGTTCATTATTAACCTATTGATCAATCTATATATTTCAAGCTGCTGAAATGATTTATAAAGAGAGACAGTCATGCCTTCTACATACTGAACATCTTGTTCGACTTTTTTCGTGCGACTCCGATTGTTGATGTGTACAATCAAGGACTTCTGGGGATTGGAAGACAGAGGTCCTGACTACCTTAAAGTTTGAGGACATCCATGGTTAGAAAGATAGAGGCACTGACTACATTGAAGTTAGAGGGACTGTGGGGATAGAAAGACAGATTCCAATATTCCTATCAAGGTCTTACCCTAGTGTTGGTAAGACAGACTTTCTTGAAAGGATAAATCAATGGGCCCTTTTCCATGGTTGCTACATACCCTACTCTTTGTGCAAAATGATTTCATACTTGTTACTTTTTTTTGTTTCATGTTTATATTTCACTACATATTGATAAAGGATGAAAGTATTATATTCTCAGACATTCATGTCCTTTGGTTTACTCTGATAAGTAAGATTCAATAGGCTTTAAGTTTGAATCTTTACCTTTTAAACTTTTATAATGTATCATTTCCAGAACCATATTTCTAGAAGATAGAAAGGTTGTAAAACAAGGAGGGGTCTTATGAATTTACCTTGTTTAAATTTGTTTAACATAGTTTTTCGTAAGGCTAAAAATAAATGTTTTTAAAATTACAATTCACCCCCTCTTATAATTAAACATTAACATTAATTTTATGATCGTACATTTCCAGTATAGGAAACATGGATGAGACACTTTTATGGTAAACAGTGTGGTAACAATGTGAAATTTGTAAAAACAATTACAAAAATACTCCCTTCATTTTTACACTAATAATGTATACCCACCCTCTCTGGTTGGCTTATAGAACTACCATGGATTCTCCACCCACAGAGCTCTTTAAATTTCTATTTTCCATTAATTAGATTATCAATGTGATATTTCCAGTGGAATTACATCCAAGTTAGTCCTTTTCCTTTTATTTATAAAATATATCTCATTTATCTTGGTTTTTCCTTTCCCTCTAATTGTGTGTGCTCTGGCCACAACCTAGGGTGGTTTTTCAATTGTGATATTATTTCTATCTTGAATATAGATTACTCAATTTTTCTCTAAAAACTAACCTCATGTCATCGTCATAGGAATCACATCATCTACTCTAGTCCTAGGGTTGGGTTTCTCTAATTTTGGGTTTATATTATTTTTAAACATTATTGGGCGTATCATATTAATTTCATTATAATTATAAATTCATGTTTGTTTCTAATATTTTTAAATTTTCTTGTTTCTACTTATTTTCATGTGGTTAAAATTTCTTTCAAAAATGTTATTTAAGGGATTCACCATGACTTCAGTCAACACTCTATGAATACCTTACCCTTTTGTTTTATAAAAACCAAAGGTAGTTTTAAATGTTTAATTTCATGTTAAAAAATTATTTATAAATATTTATGGAATTTTATTTCATAATGATCATGTTAAAATGATTAATTTAATAGTTTTTCCTAATTTGATATATTATATTATGATTACTTGATATTACTTATGTTATATATTTATGAAATATGCTACAGTTACTTCATGTCTTCTTTAGTTTTTTGAGTATATATGTATGTATATATATATTAAACACATAAATATATTCACATGGTAATATATGAATATGTTGATTTTGGTATATATATATATATATATATTTAATTACATATATGAATAAAATAAAAGGGGTAGTTTTAAATTTAAAAATATGAATTGGATTTTTTTGAAAAAGCCTCACGGAAATTTATAACTTTTACTGTGAGATTTAATAATTGGTTTTTCTAAATGAGGAATTATTTCTAGATTTTTTTGAGAATGTGTGATTATTATTACTTAACATGATGATTTCAATATATCTTGTTTTTTAAAAATTAAGATAACTTAGGTGTATGGGTAAGTAGATATGTGATACCATAGTTTTCTGGATTTGTCGATTTATTACACTTTGATTGGTGATTCAAAGGGTACTCCTAAATTTTTTTTCAGTCACATGGATTGAATGTGTTCTATAAGAGACTGAAATGCCTTTAAAACCAATAGGTATGATCATTTACCATGTATATTAGATTATACAATATTTTATAAACACTATTATTATGGGTTATGTAATGAATATGGTTAACTGTAGATTTTTACACTACTTTTTACTATAACTAATATACTTTTTTATTTTGTTAAACTTGATTGAATTTATCCCCCCGTAAGTGTTCCAATTTATTATTATCACATGTTTTATTTTTCAGAATCATTTTTAATGTAATAAAATAGAGGATTTTATGTCATGATTTTCATGGTTTATTTTAAATTAAAAAAGATTTTGAAATTCATTTGTTTTGTTAAAAGGAGAATCAGGAATAAAGTGATTTCTATGTTAAGATTTAAAATTAAATTAAATAAAATAATTGTTTTTTAAACACGATTAGAGTTATATTTTATGGGAATTATAAAATATTAATTAATATATCATTTTTAAAATTTGATATATTTTTTAATTTTGGAAAATAATAGAATAGACTCTATGGTCCTTAACAACTGGGTTTCCAAGATCAAAGCCAACTCACCAAAAAAAATTTATAGATTGAGAAAACGTTTGTAGGTTTTGCATTTTGGTCACAAAATAGGATTCTATTTTTGAGGGAGAGTGAAAATATATCACATAAGAAATCTTGTTATGGTATATTTTTGTTTGATTTTAAAAATTCAATTATCTTTAGTTACATACGTCATTTAAATCTTTCAATAATGTTTTTGAGTTGATTTCACAATATATGTTGATATGAGGGACCCTTTTAGAAGTTAAATATATATATGATGGTATTTTGGGGTAGGAGATGTGTAGAGACCCATTTTTTCCTATAATACTTTGAAATATTTTTTTATGTTCCCAATGATTGGATTTGACACGATGTGTGATTCCGAAGCACGATGTGCCTGAAATTAATTTTATAAAAATATTATGTATATCCTAAAATTTTCATGAAAAGGGAATGTGATAAATCTTAAACAAAAGTTCATATCAGAAATATTACGCCATTATTTATTTTGGAATGTAGCGTTCATCCTATGCAAGACATAAATTTTATCACCGTGGGCCTTTTGTTGAAAAAGTCAATGAGGATGAAATAGTAAATAAAATAAAAAATTATTTTTTTATTTCGGACATTAATTCAAATAACTCTTTAATGGGGCCTCAGATTGAAACTATGAGACCACTGTTGAGTTCATAATGTATTGTTTTACCTAAGCGTGACCTAAAGTGAGAGGGTGGGGATGTTCATATTCTAAGACAGTTGGCAGGTACAATTATGTGTTTATCCTTGACTTAATTAACCATTATAAATAGGTGATTATAATATATTCATTTAGGTTGGCCCCTAATACTCCCAAAACTTATGAAGAATCTATCTCCTTCCTCATTTTACAAATCGTTGATGAATAATTTGTGTATCATAGTGAAAGTAGGGAAATGATGTTGTCAATGACGAATGGATCAAAACAAGGTAACATTTTGAAATTCAGTATCCCCTATTTCTATTCATGTGTTAAATTTGATCCGTTTTGGTATATGATTATTTCAATATCATCATCAATGGACAAAATAACACGATCATAGACCCATCTATTGTATGAATCCCATATTAAGTTGTTCTCTTTCCATTCTTCTTTTATTTGATCATTATCATTTTGAAATGTCAAAACAACAACCAATCATTCAGATGAGCATAGATCTGCGTAGATCACAGTCCATGGATTCTAGATTGGATTTTGTCATATATTTTGGGAAATTGGAGGAGTCCTGGTGGTCCACAGAAGGGACTACCATCGCAGTACCAACACAGTGGCGGTTGAGAATAGGTGTAGCATCGGTGGCAGTCCAAGTGAATGGTGGAGCGGGTGTATGAGGTGGCGGGTGAGCTGGCATCGGAGGAGGCTAAGTGGACGATCAAGACACATGGAAGAGGAATCTTCTCAAGGTGAAACAGAGCTGAATAAGAAGTCTACAAAATGCATATGGTAGATACATTAACCTGTTGTAGGCGATAACCACGTTAGAGGATGTGGTGATGGGCAAGGCAAGTGGGCCGAGCACAAGGGGCCTAGCGTGCCGAGCCCAAGTGGGATGAGCCCATGTAGCTAGGATGGATTGGAATTAGTGGCCAAAAGGTTCAGACTAAGATATAAAAAGTTCAGACCTAGGTCAGACGTGGGGTGATATGTGTAGGCAAGGGTCACGGTTGACCGTGAGGTCGCGACAGGTCGAGCTGTTGCGGGGCCAGTGACTGTCACTGGTCCCAGGCAATCTAAATAGAGACCACGAAAAATAAAGCTACATCAAGGCTATCAACTATGGCATGTCCTGGGTGGTTGACTATAGTGTTCTTCCATAGTGGTGGGTCGACAGGACCTGTGGAATGACATCTGTTGTTGGTCCACGGTCAGTCATTCCCAGGTCCTAGTTGGACATTCAGTAGTGGCTTCAAACAACCATATCATATAAAAATAATATCCTTTTCACATTTTGTTTATGGAAACACGACCCTCATTTAAAGGAATACCTTTTGAGGATATATTGGGAATTTAAAATGCATGACTCAGATACAGGCCCCACAGGGTCATGTTCCGGCACAATTTGATGAAAAGAACCATTTTCACTTGTTTTCTAATCTAGGATAGTAAAATGCCTATGCTGTATGTTTTTCTATTTAGAGCGTGATGGCGACCTCTGATGAGGAATTTGAGTAATAATGAGAGGTGTTTTTTCATGAAATACCTTTCAGGTATTGATCATGTAGGTTATTAGAGGCATCCATCTAGGTAATGATACCCTTAATGTACTAGTGTGTGGATCCCCAATAACTTGA
Organism: Viscum album; assembly: GCA_963277665.1. NCBI lineage: Eukaryota > Viridiplantae > Streptophyta > Magnoliopsida > Santalales > Viscaceae > Viscum > Viscum album. The sequence continues at coordinate 265,985,996 of OY728142.1, read as the reverse complement.
GTGTTGACCCCACATAGGCAAGGGTGCGGGTCCTCAACTACTACTTTCAGGTTTTTATCACCCTAATGTACTAGGGAACATATCCTCGATAACCAGAGGGTGTACCCCCCATCATTATGAATGCGGGTCCTCTACAGCTACATGACGTTTAGTACCGTCTAGTCTATACACATTAGTGGGGCGAGGTAGTGGTTATCTACTGACTTCTGAGTGTTGACCCCCCAGCCGTACTAGGGTGTAGATCCTCGATGACTAGGGTGACCCCTCAAACGTACTAGGGTGTATGTATTCTACTTTTCTTGAACCCTTGACTGTGAAGTACAATGACTAGACATATTTTTTTATACCATTGATCTCACAATAAAGTGGGACACTTCCCCACCAAGACACATCCTTGTAACGTGACGTAAAACTGTGTGGGAGGGTTAGTTTTGGCCAAAGCGGATAGTATCAAGGTCTAGTGATTTAGCCCCTTTAACGTGTATATTCATGGCAGACGTGTTGGTTTCTAGGAATCGTTGTTGGGATTCTAGAACGGTAAGGGACTCTTCTTCATAGGATCATCTGTGAGATGGAGATCCCCATACCATTTAGTTTTGGATTATTTTTTATGATCATATATATATATCCATATACAGTACCCACTTCATGAGATTTCGTTATTATCATTCCTTGAGAGGTGAAGATGCATGGGGTATGCCATGTTCTTTCCGTGTCTCGCATCTCATGGTTAGATGAGCCTATTCTCTTATTATATTTTGAAAAGACTCAATGATAATTGAATTTTCTCACCATTTATATCTCATTGTGTTTGGATGAGTTTATTTCAATCTATTTTTTGGTTGAGTTATACTATTTTATTGTACTTTGTTCTATCTACTTCATTCCTATTCATTGTATCTATTACTACTCCCCATAAACCTTTTTGGGTCATCCTAGTGGATATGATTATACTCATCCCTACATGGGGATTTTCTGTATGTGTTGTGCCTTATGAAGATGATGGAAATATTTGATCATGAATTCAATGGAGCTTTCAGATATGGGAGATTGTAACCATACGGTTGTCGTAGCATGGGATCCAATAGTAAGGATCTTTTAGAAATTTTACATTTCAAGTTTCTTTTAGGATTGGACACTTTTTTGGTTAGAGGTTTTTTCTTCCCATTTACATTTCAGTGTACATTACGTGGGTTCTACTTTTTAGTGGTTCATGAATGTTTGTTTTATTTATAGTATTGCGGTATCTTTTATTTCCCTTATCAATCCACTTTTTCATTGAGCCCATTTTGTTCATGTGTATAGGTACATAGGAAGAGCCCCCCCCCCCCCCCCCGAGTTTTGTGTGCATTCAATGTTTATCACCAACACCTAGCCTATGATGGTAGTGTTGGTGTAATGGAATATCTAGCCCCCGAATGGGCCCGGTTCGAAAAAATTGGTATCAGAGGTTGTTCAACACATAAGACATTAATCGTATGCTTCCCAAATAATTTCTAGTTTTGTTTTAGGGAAATAGTTTCATTGTGTCTTGAGTTCAGATCTCAGTGCTGGGATTCCATTGATGGTATGGGCGGCCAATGTATCATCGAGAACCAGATTACCCATTTGTCGACTCGGAACCCTGAGGCATTTGTTGTAGGAAAAAATGGAAAAGAAATCATATTGGGTTGTTTCATTTACTATCCTTTTTGAGTCATATTCCCATTATTATTGAAATATATATATATATATTGATATATTGATATATACTTGTCTAACTATGTTACTCCATGATAACATTTAGGATGCCTCTTGGATGATATCCAACAATAGTACGTGGTCTTATTCATGATGATGACCCTAGATGTGACGGGGCCTTAGTTCATGGTCCATCAAGTGATCCCCTTACTCCAGTTGGGTAGGTGGAATAACCCCCTACCTCTATGATCAGTTGGATCCAATAGGTAATGTTTAGGATGTGTATAGGATGAGTGAACTCTGTGAGTTCCAATGCTAGAGACTGCTGAGGTTCTATGGTGATCAGATCCTCAGGTAGTAGAGGATTGGATAGAGTTGGTGGTCCACCTCTTCAATCATGTTTAAAAACCAATATATCATATGATTTCTCTGAAATTCAGTATTATCCATGGAGTGGTATGATGTTTTTGGATCTTGGATAATCAAATGCACGATGAGTAAGCACTCTCGTGGGATGGCTTCCAGCAGGTCTTCTTTGAGGAGTAGTACCCCTCCTTCATACACTATTAGGATTCATGAGCTTCTTGAGCATCATTAGGGAGTTATATCAGACGAAGAGTTATCAAATAAAGACATAAACATGACTCGGTACTCATTGGACATGATCCATGATGGCTACATCAATGTACATAAGTTAGAGAAGGGAATCCACATAGAGATGCATGCCAGCATATTACCCTTGTGTATCCCCACCTATGTTGAAGTGATAGAGTGGGAAATTGTGATAGAAATAATTCTATCATAGGGGAACTAGGTATATAGTAATAGAAGTGGACATTGTAGATCTCATACATCTATTGTACCTAGCAGACTTTAGTTGATCGTATCTTAATGCAAGATGCCTCCCCATGAAGAATCCCCGGCATGTGGTCAGGAATCTCTTGGGATGTGCGGAGAACCGGGGCATCCTGAAGAGTGTTAGTGCTATAGAAATGACGTATGAGGTCTCATTTCATGATGCTACCTAACTAGATGTGTCAATCATCTTAGAAAGATAGCATGTGGACCACAATGACAAATACAACCCCATGTTCAGGGATCCCCTCGGTGAGGAAAATGTGGTCCTTAGGGAGATAGTGCTAGCCGGTGAGTAGGAGGATATTTAGGTGGTTGATGAAGCTATGAGGTTCTTATACAACCACAACATAAAGGCCCACATCAGGACTATGGAGCATACAGTTTGGACTGTGGACAACATCATTCTATGGATATATGTGATCCCGCGACGTACGAGATGATCTGAGGTATGATATGTGTGTATTCTACTCTTTCTTCGGTATTAGTAGACACATGTATGAGTCACTATATTATTTTGTTACTCCTAATATGGTTCATGGAACTCCTATTTTACGCACTAACACTATAGTGTTTTGTCGAGGTTCCAACGGGGGGCACTTATTATGAGTCATTTATATTCTGGTAGTGCAAGCTATATCTTGGAGGAGAGAGGTTCACGTGGGACCAACCGATCATCAAGATATAATCCTATGACATTATCCTATTCGTGGATTGTATTTCCATGTTTTGAGACCATATTTATATCCTCCTCCTTCTTATCTGATGCCTTTGCACTGATGGGACTAGGATCTCCATTCTCGGTGAAAGAGACTTCATAGCTGGGTAGGAATGTGTAGTGACTACGAAATCTATAGTGTATCATCCATCAGTTAGTGAGTGAAACCCTTAGGGTACATGAGACCCCATGAGAACTACGAGTTCCTATTGATTCCCATTGATGTGATAATTATCTTGGCCATATTTATGTTTTGGATGAACCAGATCTACCAACCAAACATGGACCGATTTGTTGTTGTTTTCATCGATGACATACTCTTTTACATTACAATAGTGTAGGAGCATTTGAAGCACCTAAGGGTCATTCATGATTTACTTCGAGAGAACCTGTGTTAAGGAATTATCGTGAAGTGACAGTTCTAGTTACTTGGGGCTCCATTTTAGGTGAATTTTATATTTGAATAAGGTTTATCGATAGATAAAACAAATATTGATGCATTGTTTTCTAGGGAGGTACCCATGAACGTGTTAGAGGTGAAAAGATTTCTTGATTTGGAAGGGTACTATAGGAGAATTTTGGAATACTTCTCCCAAATTTTAGTCCCATTCACTTCTCTAATGTGGAAGGGACAAAAGTTTTCCAAGTCTGAGTAGTGCTAGAAGGACATTGAGGAGTTGTGGTAGAGGATGAAGAGCACTCCGATTTGGAGTCTACCAGTGGAATGTGTTGAGTTTGTATTTTATTATGATGCCTTAGGTGATGGGATCATCTGCGTGTTGATGAAATGACAGGAAATAATCACGTATGTGTTGGGGTACATGAGACCCCATTAGAAGAACAATGTAAATCATGACTTAGATGTAGCAGTAGTAGTATTCTCCTTAAGGATGTGGAGGAAATACCTTTTGGGAGAACACATTGTGGTTTAATCAGACCTCCAGAACCTTACGTACATCTTCTCCCAGAGAGACCTCAACCAAATGTATCAACAATAGTTATATTTACTTCTTATACAATGACTTTGAGATAGTCAGTACTCCAATTGAGGGAAACATTAATGAAAATTACTTTATCAGAAATCCCCAGTATATCCTAGTGGGTAAAGCTTCTCTGCTTTTAGCTTCCCAACAACTGAACCTGGTGGAGTAGAAGGGTATGATTATTAGATCTTGGTGTTTGATCATGGAGACCAATTCTTATCAAGATTCTCCCTATGATTCATAATGTATAGGATTTTCAGTGGAGCAATGTTATCCACATGATTCATCAGGACTTTGGGAATCATGTGAAGGGTTTGTGAGGTTTCATATCATCTTTCCCTACCCCCATAGCTCGAGCGGGTGCAAGATGTCATCCATGTTTCATTGATGAGTGGATACATTCATTTTCCAATGAATATAATATATTTTGACAATATGAGCATCAAATATGGATCTTCTTTTCAGATCACCTGGTGGTGATCAAGGATCGATAGGATCATACCTTGTGGGGATGGACCATCCCATTTTTACACATGTTGTGGTAGCACATAAATATGATGGAGAGCTTCTAGGAATGGGAAACCCATTTGTCGGATTAGTATCCGGAGTTTTTTTCGATATTTTTCTTATCGGTGTGGGACTTATATGGAAAAATTCACAGAGGACACAATCCAATATAAAATAATAACATTATTTATTTTAGTTTAGTTTCTGATTACAATAACTCGTGAACGGTGACTTAAATTGGAAGTATGAGACCACCACTGAGTTTGTAATATATCATTTTATGTATGTGTGAGGTAAAGTGATAGGGTTTCATATGTTTTTATTTCATGACTATTTCTGGGTACATTAATGTGTTTACCCATGACATAATTACATGTTACAAATAAGAGATTATGAGTTATTCATTAGGGTTGGCCCTTAACCATCCCAAAACCTACGTCAAAGCTATATCTTTCCAATTGTTCAGAATATTCTTTGAAAATTTGGTGGATCGAAGCAGATGCATGAAGAATGTGTTGTAGACGATAGATGGATCAAGGTGAATTAGTATTATTAAATTCCACATCTCCAATTTCCATTCATGAGTTAAATTTTATCTTTTTTGTTTCTTTTCAATTAATATCATTATCGATGGCCAAAAAACCACTGGAATTGATCGATCAATTTTATAGAGCCCATATTTTTGTGTTCATCGTCCATTCTCTATAAATTTTCCCATTTTCTTTTAAACACGATGAAACATCAACCAATCATCGAGAATTGATTAGATATGTGTTGATCCTGGTCCAGGGATTCTAGATATTCTTTTCCATAATTTTGGGAAATCATAGGAGGCCGAGTTGTCCACAAAAGGGACCGTTGGAATGGAAACGATGTGACGAAGGCCAACGGTATAGACCGCGTACAGCGGTGGCTTTGGGATACGGGGAATGGTGGTTATTGTGGAATTCAAGGCATACATTGAGTGGGTATAAGAGGCAGTCGTGGGGTTGCGACGATGTCACAAGGTGTGACTAGGTGGAAGAGGGTGGCTGTGAAATGTGGTGGGGGCCACTATGTCCCACGGAAGGTGGTGACAACGTTATCCAATGTCGTGTGTGTTGAGTAGAGCAGGCCATGTGGCCCAACACTAGGCAGGTAGGCGGGGTCAGTCCAATCGTCCAGGTGGGCTGGGCTAAAGCGAGCTAGGTGGGACGAATCGAGATGGACCTAGGTTAGACCTAGTTATAGTAGGGAAGGTTTAAGTCCTGGTCAACTGCCATATAAAACTATGAGGTCATAGTAGCATGAGAATCCATGGGGAAAGCGGCCATGACTGGTCTTGGACGAATGAAAATGACAGTCAGTCCATAGTTGGTGATTTGCATGCCTCAACTGGTCTTCATGCAATGGAATCAAACAACCATATCATATAAATGGAATTTTCTTTTGATGTCCCAACTATGGAAACATGATCCTATTTTTGAGGCTGACCATTTGAGGATAATTTTTGAAGTAGAAATTTGAGACTCAAATGCAGGCCCCAAGAGGTCTCGTTCTGGCATGTTGCGGTGAAATGCCCCATTTTTTGTTAATTGTCTGATTCATTCAAGTAAATGGCCGATCCGACTTGTTATTTCACATAGAGAGTGGTGGATACCTCTGATGCAGATTTCGATTTCCTATCCAAAGTGTTTTGAAGTCAACATATAATCCAGGTTGTGTTCATGTATGTTATCTAAGGATTCATTCTAGTTGATCATCCCATGACACTTTAGGGTGTGGATCACTGATGGCATGAGTTTTGACCCCCCCCCCCCATCAGCATGGGAGTGGGTCATCCACATCTACTTTTTTGGATTTGACCCCCAAGACATACTACGGTGCAAAACCTAGATGACCAAAATGTGTTGACCCCTATCGGCATGGGTTCAAGACCACTACAACTACTTTATGGGAATTACCCTCATGTGTATACCCATCTACGTGGCTGGTAAATGTTATCCCGTAGACATCGAGGTGTTAATCCCTTCGACATACTGAGTCGTGGATCTATGACGATTAGCGTGACCCCCCCCACCCAATGTAAAGTGGTTCATGATCTCTATAGTTTATGAACCTTTAAGGTTCCACATAGTGACAAGACTGGGTACGAAAAACCTTTGGACTCCTAAGATAAAGGGATTCATTCCCCACTGCGATACATCCTTGTGATATGACCAAAAATAGTGAGAGAGAGTCAGTTCCACCTAAAATTCATTGTATCAAGGTGTGTTGATTGTTCCCCATTAATTTGTGCATTTAGGGAAGAGATATGGGATGTTGGGCATCACTTTTGGACATATGGAACTATTGAAGACTCTTATTCATGGGCTGATCCATGAGATGGATATAACATAAAACTCTTGTTTGGGTTTCCTTGGACTAGGAATATATATATATATATATATATATATATATATCCTTTTAAATTCCAAATCATTGGTTTTTTGTTATTGTCCTTTTAGGAGAGGTGAATATGAGTGGGTTATGCAAAATAATCTCCATGTCAAGATTCTCAGGGATGGATGAGACTATTCTTCTATTATAGATAGGTAACTCTCAACAAATATTTCATCTTCATAATATTTCTAGATCATTGTGTTTAGATGAGTTTACTTCACTCTCTTGTTGGGATGAGCTACACTCTAATACTGCACTTTATTTTACCTACTAATTTTCTCTTCAGTGTATCTCTTACTACTCCTCATTCACCTTTTCATGGCATCCTAATTGGTATGTTTATACCCACCCTGGCATGGGCTTTTCCTGCATGTATCATGCCATATGCAGATGACCAACTTGTTTGATCTTGAATTCATAAGCGATTAGGGATACAGGTTCTTGGAACTTGTACAATGGTCAAATATTGGGATATAGTAGTAGGGATCTCTCACCTATTTTACTACTCAATTTTCTATTAGGTTTGGAAACATTTTGTATTGGTCGGGTATTTTCCCCCTTTACATTTTAGTGCACTTTACCGTACTTGTATTGTTCATCGTTTCAGGATTTTTTGGTCTATTTATACCAATGTTTTATCTTTTATTTCCATTCCTTATGCACATTTTCAATGATTTGGTTATGTGAATGTGTACATGTACTTAGGAAAATTCCTCCACAAGTATTGTGTACCTTAGTCACTTGTCTCCACCCCCTGACCTATGGATTTAGTATTGGGGTATTTTCTACTCGAGCCCCAGAATGGGTTAGTTCGTGACATGAGGGACTCATTTTTTACCTACTATATCTACTATAAGGTAAAAAATTTCATTCTTCATATTTTTTTGTGTGTGGAAATTCAATATACAGATGGGTGATGAAATGTTTTTGGTAAAACTCAACAAATCAATAAATATTATTTATCTGGGAGAAATTATTCACATTCATCATATTGTGATTCCATTGCCCTTTTTTCCACTTGGGTTTGAGAACACCTCTTTCGTTAGTGGAAAGTCAAGATTGGTGATGGTTTACTAGGAAGCCTATGGTGGTTCATTATATATGGTATCAAATCCTATGATTTTTCAGAGGAAGTAGGTATCAATTAAAAATTGAATATTTGGTTATGTCTTGTAGATGTTGGTATGATTCATAGGATATTGGAGGTATTATAAATAAGAATATTTTCAAATCAAACTCATTTTGAACCCTGAGTCACTAAGGGAAGAGGGGTTATATGTCGTAGATTTTGGGATTTATCATGTTTAATTTTATAATGAAATATTTATTATGTTTTGGGGTGAAACATGTGTTGATATGGCGGTAAAAATGATATTTCATTTACTGGAAACTCATATGGATCTCAAATATGTGGTTCTTACTTACTCATAGTTTTAGATGTGTGAATGGAACATGTTCCACTAGGCGATTTTGATAATTATTACACAATAACTAGTCTAGATAAATTTTTCTTATAGGGAATTTTGTTAATTAAATGATATTAATTACTATTTTAAATATAAAAATTTAATTTTAATTAATTATACCTGATCCATCATGAATTATTTTAAAATAGTGGTGTGAATTTCTAAATTTTTTTCCAAAAAGGAATAATATTTTTGAAATTTAGATGTATAGATTTAAAATTCTCTTAAAGGTGTGGATTTTTATTTTTTTCAGACACTGTTTTTTTATTGATAAATTACTTTTATATGGGAATATATTAAAAAAATTTATTGGGAGTTTTGGTTTTTGAATACTTATGTTTTTATATTAATATGGAGTTTTTTAATGAAATTAAAAAATAAATCTCTATTTTGGAGATGAAAATTGTGTTATAGAGCGAGTATGGGGTGTCAAATTTCTTTTCAAATGGGGATTTACATTTTAAAACATAATACTATGATGATTGAAATTGTTCCAAATTGGGACTTTTGAAATGTTAGGTGTTTTGAATCTTTTAAATATTATTTTTGGTTGATTTAATTCATATTAATGTTTCTAATTATGATATGATTTTCTAAATTAGTGGATGATACCTTGAATATAACTAGAGTGGCTCATGGTTTCCACTATTTCATGGAATTATTTCTAACCAGATATATATAGAGTCTAGTTGGGGTTGAGTAGTTATCTTGTTGGGTGTGCTTCCATATATGATTCCTTAGTAATTTATTTTGGGATGAAATGAATATGGATTTAATTGTGTCATCTTTTAGTGGATGAATCCATTGGAGTTGGGGGTGACATTTTATTGTGATATAGAATTTTTGTTCATTTATTATGCTAAATATCCCTTCGAATTCATAGTGTGCATAGTACAAATGTGTGAGTAGTTGGTAGTATGAACTCAATGGAATACATATCAAATTTTTGGGATCATTATGATAGGGGTCACATCTTTGGGTAACTATGGAACCATTCGTTCATTGTTTGACCCATGAATGAGACCCATGCCTTTGTATAGAAATTTTTGTGGATTATTCCTTTTTAACATTGATTCTCATATATGTGTTTTGGGTTGATATTCTAAAAATTTATAGAAGTACTACTATAGTTCATTAACATTTCGAAGACCAATGATTTGTGTAAAGACCAGGAATTTCAATGTAATTTTTTTTAAATATATTGGAATTTTACGAGTCTGAAAAAATTGACAGCACGTGATTCCGAGGCCCGTAGTGCCTAGAATGAATTCTTGAACTTTTGTTCAGCTACGTTCAGTAAATGTGCGAGTGGATTTTTCTATCTTTTGAATCGGTGCTCGGAATTGAAATCTGAGGACACCGTTGAACTCGCAACACCGGTATTTGCTTAAGGTGACCTTCACCTCAATCGTAGTGGGTGGAGAGTGAAAAATAGATTTTGGGTTTTCCATGAAAAATTATTATAAAACAAAATTGTGTGACATTTTATATTTATTTTATTTTTAATACACCCTTGTAAATATTTCACTGGTGCTATCCACCTGAAATAAAACCTCCCAGTATAGGTTATAGAGGAGGGGTCCACCGGGCCTTAACCTCCCACGTGAGGTTATGGTGCTGGGGACCACCCGAGGCTTAAAACCCCATGAACCCCTTGATCTCCCTCATATGTGTGTGGAAGCCTCTTAAACATCTCCGACTTAAATGGTTCTACCCATTTAATTTATTATACCAAACTATGTAATTAATTATCCCAATTTGAAATTGTGCCAAAAATTAAATTGGGGAAACATATCATTTTGGTTACTTTGAAATTTGGTGGATTTGGGGATAGGAGAAATATTGGGAGGATTTAACTTCTCCAATGTAGAACACCATCGAAGAAAGTTATTCAGAAATCAAGGAAGAGGAAGAAAAGCGAGCACGACATCAAAGCGTGGTTTCGGAAGCAACAATCATTGTCACTGTCTTCTCCTCCATTGACTTCCTTCTCACACCAACATCAATGAACAATCCAAGCTAGAGATTTATTTGTGTATGATTATTTTTGGGAAGATTTTGGGTGGATGTTTGAAATTATTCTCTCTTTCGGTCCTTGATAATTCTTCTTAATTCAAGAATGAATTATAGACACTTGATACTTCTCTACCGCGGAGAGTGTGGGCTAAACAGACATGGATCTTCTCTCCACATAGCTTGTGATTAATTGTTGATTGCGATGGAGGAACAACTACGAACCACGGTGGGGAACAAGAACGACGGGTGGAACCATTGCCAACTGCGACGAAGGCGACAGAGCAAAGGTGCCTCCCCGCCGCCACCGCCGCCCCACGGCTGATCTGCCATCCTCTGTGGCCATGCCGCCACCCAAGGTTGGGCCACCACCCCATGGCCGAGCTGCCACTGCCATGCGGCCAAGCTGCCACCCACCGCGTCCAAGCTGCCCCTCCCAGACGAGTTGCCCTGAGCAGGTCTGTGCATCCTCGTGCTCTCACAGAACCCCCGTGGGCCGAGTTGCCCCACGCCCTCTCAACACCCCCAGTTTAGCCACCCCACAGACTCCGCCCTCCCGACAGAGCCACCCCGCACCCCAGCGGCACCCCCGTGACCAGGCCATCGTCCGTGTCTGATCTGACCCGCGACCTCTAATGCCTAGCGGTACCCACAGCCTTCGCGGCCCCTCGCGGCCTTCCAGACCGCCGAGCGGGTCGGGCCGCACCATGGGGTGGGTTGACCTGAACTTGGTCGACCCAGGCCAGGTCGGTCCGTACCCAGACCAGATACGACCATATATTTACTTGGTCCATAACCTTGGAACCTAAAATTTGTTTGACGAACCATCAACGACACTAAAAACCATAGATAGATACATTCCCTTTCAGTATACCCCACTATAAATTTGGATAAAGATGGGGTATGGTCGGGTTGGATCGAGAACAAATCAAACCAGGCCATCGGGACTAAAAGGATAATAACTCACAGATTGGGCTTCCGATTGACGCACCATCTATTTCAATGAGACCCCTATGACATGGGGTTCCATTGATATATTTATTCATGGTACATTGTGGAAATTGGAGAATCGACTAGTGGCTTCGGGAGCAGACCCTACTGGTGACGAGCAAGCCTAGCGCTAGAACCCAGAAGCTGGCTGTGACGAGAAGACTGACTAGATATCCTTTGTGGGTCATCTCCTAGAAATCCTTTGTGGGTCATCTCCTATAGATCCTATAAGGTTCATCACCTAGAGATCCTCTGGGGTCAGCTCCTAGTGATCCTGTGTGGGTGAGCTGATAGTGATCCTGTGTGGGTTAGCTCTTAGTAAGCCTGTGTGGGTCAGCTCATAGAGATCTTGTGTGGGTCATCTCTTAGTGACCCTGTGTGGGTCAGCTCCTAGCTATCCTTTGTCGGTAATCTCCTAGATATATCATGAGGGTCAGTAGCAGAGCCACTTAACGGAGTAACATGATTTAGTAGTAATAAATAATAATCTCTACTTATGTACCTAAGTTATACGAGGTGTAAACTGAGTTCGTACCTGTGTGGTAGTTTTTATTCGCAGTAATACCTTTGTGTTATTCTATTATAGGGTGTACCTGTGTGGTAATTTCCTTTGTGGTTTTCCATCCATTGTGGAATAGTTGAGATCTGGGATTTTGGGATAGACCCTATATATCCTCGTGATTGATATGGGTATACTTTTTAACATAGGTACATCTATGGGCATATACCTAAGTAGGGTTGATAATTGGATTCATTCTTTGATGTTTATCCTTTGTGGATTTTGGGAGACCATGAGGGTATCTGGGTCCCTACTGAGTATCATTATACTCAGCCCCACATGGGCTATGCTCATACCTTATTGTGTTTGGTAAAGATGACAGACACCGTTGATCGAGATTGAGGGTACAAGGACTGGACGGTGCTTCGAGGGGGACATTATGACGAGTCGGTACACAGAGGAGATGGAAGAACCTGGAGTGCTGAGTAGGCGATCTATACCTACCCATCATGTGGGAATCTCGGAGGATGACCAAATAGTTGTATTTCTTTTTGCTCTATTTGACTTGTACTTTTAGTTTCTTGTACTTTTCAGTTGGGCTTGTACTCTTACCCCTTTTACATACTGTACCCACTCTATTTACAATAGTTTAATTATGTTCATATCGTTATGTGTGCTTCGTTGCGTGTGATTACAGGTTATATAGGCAATTCCTTCCCTGTTTTAGGGATTGCGCCTTTTGGTGCTAGTCGACAGCCCCTGGCGTATGGAAGGCAGGTTTGGGGTAGTCCCAGTATGGGACCAGATGGATGGATTGTGAAAAATTGGTATCAGAGGAGTCAGTAATACCGCGGAGCATAGGACTCTAATCTTTCTTTTAATGGAAATAATGTAACTTATAGTGATTGTGGTTATCAGTTTACGGAATCCAGTGGTGGTGTGGCGGCCGACGAATCCATACACCAGGACCCTGACATTTAATTTTTGACTCTGTGCATGAAAACACTGATTACGTCTGTGCTTTCAATTGTTTTTTTGTGATTTTTTGAGTTAGATCACCCGGTATAACTTATTGACCATGACACACATGTATATTTTCTAGATGCCTCCACGTAGACAGCCAACTAGGGTTCTGAGAGTTGTTCGCACATATTTCCAACTGAGCGATGAGGCCTAAGTGCATATACCTCTTCCAGTAAAGACACTAGCAGGGGCCCCATCGATACCAATACCCATTGGGACACTGATGCCACCAGCGCAGTAGTAGAGGTTGCACGTCGCTTGAGCATGTTGCACGAGTTCAAGTGCCAGAGGCCACCCAGGTTAATGGGAGAGATGGACCCGTAGGCATTATAGGATTGGTTGGAAGCTGTATTGAGAGTCTTATAACTGGTAGGGAAACCTGCTGATATCATGGTGATCCTTTCTGCTATCCTTCTATAGGAAGTATCAAGCAGATGGTGGATTTTGATGCTTAAGGTTCCCGACGAGGCGACCCTTCTCTTGACAGATTTCAAGAGCCTGTTTCGGGCAGAGTTTGTTCCGGTGACTCTTCATGCAGTGCACATACATGATCTTCTTCATCTACAGCACTACAACATGATTGTAGCTGATTATTCAGCAAGGTTTAGTGACCTCTAATGTTAGTCTATAGATATGGTTCAAGACCCATTCTTTAGGGCCTAGAGTTTCGAGGAGGGGCTCAGGTGGGAGATCCGGGCATTGATGATCTCACTCAGCATCCTGACGTAGGCGGGGGTGTTAGAGAGATCCCTATTAGTGGAGAGTTCCCTTGTCGAGTAGTCACCATTAGTGAGACCCACCAGTAGTCATCTTATAGTGGAATCTTCTACAGCTGGCAGCAGACAGATGTCGTAGAGGTTCAAGAGGACCAGGTCAATATGTGGACAGCCACCTGACTCAGGATCTGTTGTGCTGGGCACCCAAGGAGGAGCCAGTCATACTAGGAGGGGGAAGTGTTACACATGCGGTGTGGAGGGTCATAAGGCTCATGACTGTTTGACCCACCATACGGATGATCAACAGACGGTTGAAGGTCCTCCCAGGAAAAGATAGAGGTTCCACTGAGGAGGTCTTCACAGAGCAGGCAGACATGGTAGAGGAGATGGTCGTGCAGCTGGTGGTGGGTGACGGTTTGAGTTGTTACAACCACCACCACCAAGTGGTCCACCCCGACCACAGGGGGCCGGTGGACATGGGTGAGCTCAGCTCCACGAAGCTGAGGCCTACGATCACGACACTCCATACATGATATGAGGTATGATCTATTGCTACTCCACCTTAGCTGCAGTACCTAAAGACATAGGTGCTAGACATTATTTTTTTTCCACAACCCTTGTTCAGATCTCAGAGAATCCTATGGATCTTTTAGCTCGATCCATACAGCCAGGGACTCCTACAGGAGAGGATTCGATGATTATGCACTGGTGCCAGTAGTGCGAGATTTCTCTAGGATGTGAGAGATTCAGCTGGGATCTCCTAGTAGAAGTGTCGAGGCCTTATGATGTAATCTTGTGTATGGACTGGTTATCCACATTCCATGCTGAGATAGACTATATTAGGTGAAATGTACGGTGTGTCCTCATGGATGGGACCGATTTTTCTATAACCAGCGAGAGGGGAGCCTTTACTGAACATGATGGACATACCCGAAGGAGAGTGTCGCTGATCAGTCGTAAGTTGGCTAGCCTTACCCTTGGAATATTTGATGTGGAGAGTCTGAGTTATCATGTAGTGGTGGACCAGTATAAGGATGTTTTCCCTGATGATGTTTTGAGTCTACCTCCTCGTAGAGAGTGGGAATTTTACATTGACTAGTACCCCGTTACAACAGCTATATCTACACCAGCGTATCGGATGGATCCCGCAGAGCTTGGTGAGATGCGGGTATAGCTAGAGGACTTGTAGGGGAAGGGATTCATTCGGCCTAGTGTTTCATGATGGGAAGTTCCGAATTTGTTCACCAAGCAGGTGGATGGGAGCCTGAGGTTTTCTGTTGAATATCGATTAAAGATCCAGGTGACCGTGAAGAACAGGTACCCACTCCCAAGGATTAAAACCCTCTTTGATCAGCTGAATGAAGCACGGTGGTTCTCGAAGATAGACCACAGATCAACCATTCTCCAGCTCAAAGTACGTGATGAGGATGTGCATAATATGACTTTTAGTTGTCGGTATGACCATTACGAGTTATTGGTTTTGTCATTAAGCGTAACCAATTCTCCATCAGTGTTCATGGGATTCCATAATTGGATTTTTAAGCCATAGAATGATCGCTTTGTAGTAGTATTCATCAACAAAATTATGATCTACTCGGTTACTGAGGAGAAGCATGCCTACCCTTTGCTGTTAGTTCTGGACACACTCCAAGGGCACCAAAATTACGGTATTCTCTAGAAGTGACAATTCTAGATCCCAGAGGTTCACATTCTAGGACATGTCATTTCTGAGGCTGGAGTTGCATTGGATCCAGCAATATTTGAGGTGGTACTTTCTTGGGAGCCACCTAGGAGTGTGACAGATATACGGAGTTTACTAGGTTTGGCTAGATACTACTAGAGGTTTGTGCCAGATTTATCCTGATTTGAAGCACCTTTATCAGCATTGAAGAAGAAGGTGAAAGTCTTCATGTGGTCAGAGAGATGATAGTGGAGTTTTCAAAGGCTGAGGCAAAGGCTGACTAGTGCCCCCATTTTGAGACAACTGGAGGAGGATGTAAGGTACTTAGTCCACATCAACGCATTAGGGACCGTGCTCAGATGTGTCTTAATACAGGAGTGAGCAGTGATCACAGATGGTTCTCAATAGCGGAGACAACATGAGCAGAACTATGCTACCCATGACCTGGAGTTAGCAGTTATGTTCTTCACCCTGAAGATGTGGCAGAACTATCTATTGGCTGAACGTTTTACAGTCTATTCAGATCACAAAAGTCTTAGGTATATCTTCTCTACGATGGTCCTGAACCTAAAACAACGACGTTGGATTGTAGTAGATGAACTCAATAAGAGATCTGGTATACAACTGCTAGGTGAGGCGATGGAGAAGTTGGACACCTTGTAGATATCCTTTGTGGTTAGGGATGTAGCATTTTTTTCAATCTCTAATAGTCACTCCCCCACTTCTTCAGTGATTCCAGGAGGTGCAGAGTGGGGATTCTTAATGTGACACACGATGTGCTCAGATATCCACATGACAGGCACCTGATGGATTTTCTGATGGTGGGGAGCATGTCGTCCTCTTCAGAGGACGTACCATGGTACCCATGTCGTTTCGGGAGGAAGTGTTGAGGGAGTTCCACACAACCCCTCTAGAGGTACAGCCAGGAGAGGTGAATATGTACCGGGATCTTGGATGATAACACAGGTGGCGGGGAATGAAGAAATCAGTAGTAGAGTTTGTCTCTCGATGCCTCACTTGTCAGAAAGTGAAGGTGGAGCATCATGTACCAGCAGGATTGGTTCAGCCTTTAGAAGGACCAAAGTGGTATTAGGGAGACAAATCCATGGACTTCGTGACAGGACTTCAAGATACATTAGGGGCCATGACTCTATTTGGGTGATTGCCGACCAACTCACCAAGCCAGCCCACTTCCTACCGATCAGAGTGTTGGGTTCAATAATGTTCTTAGGACCCCTCTATATGTAGTAGATTGTGCGGCTACATAGAGTACTCTAGATTATTGTCTGCGATTGTGATGCACATTTTACTTCTAGGATATGGAAGAGGGTGTAGGATGCTTTCTAGATGAAGCTTCCTTTGAGAACCGCCTTCCATCTGCAGACCGATAGCCAAACTGAGCCAACCATTTAGATTCTCAAGGAAATTCTACGTGCTTGTGTCCCCATTTATTTTCATAGCTCGGAGGACCACATGTCCTTGGTGGAGTTTTCATATAGTAATATCTATCACTCCACAATTAGGATGGAAAATTTTGAGGAATTGTACGAGCGACCATACAGATCACCTTTGTGCTAGCCTGATCCAGGGGAGTCAACAGTAGTGGGAACATAGATGGAATGGGCTACCACAGAGAAGGTGATGATCGTTCAGGAGCGAATGAAGGCTACACAGAGCAGGTAGAAGTCTTAGGCTGACTTGAGACATAGACATATGGAGTTTGAGGATAGAGATCATGTATTTCTTCGGGTCTCATCTCGATGATGATTTTAGAGATTTGGCATAGGAGGAATGTTGTCTTTGAGGTTCATACGACCATTTCAGATCCTCAGTAGAGCTGGTGAGGTGGCTTATCGAAGATCTCTTTCACCTCAGTTGCACCGGGTCCATGTCTTCTTCCACGTATCCCAGCTGAGGAGATATGTGCACATCTATTTCCACATCCTCAAACACGGAGAGCTGGACATCAACAATGTGGTGACTTTTACGGATGATATAGTAGAGATTGAGCAGTGACATGAGCGGGTCCTTCGTGGGCGGTTGATACCTCTGGTGTGTGTTTGTTGGAAGCACGAGAACCTCTAGGAGAGCACATGGGAGCGGGAGGATTATATTAGTGCTCAATACCCCCACTTGTTTTTCTGGTTTTAAGTTGTTTCTTATCAGGACATATATCCCTAAGGTGGGGAGAATGTAAAGACCCATAATTTCCAATTAGTTTTTTTAAATATATGTGAATTTTACTGGTCCACAAAAATTGAAGGCACATGATTCCGAGGCCCGGAGAGCCCGGAAAGAATTTCTGAACTTTTTTTTTGAGTATGATCAGTAAACGTGCTAGCGTGTATTTATAAATTTTGTAACAGTGATCAGAATTGAAATCTAAGGACACCGTTAAACTCGCAACATCGGTATTTTTTAAGGAGACCATCACCTCGACCGTAGTGGGTCGAGAGTGAAAGATAGATTTTCGGGTTTTCATGAATGAATAAAATAAAATAAAATGGTTTAACATTTTTTTTTATTTTATTCTGAAACCACCCATGAGGATATTTCACGGGTGGGGACCACCAAATCTAAAACCTCCCATGAGAGGATATAAAGGTGGGGACGACCGAGACTAAACCTCCCATGAGAGGTTATGGTGGTGGGGACCACCCGAGGCTTAAAACCCCTTGAACCCCTAGATATAACTCATAAGTGTGGGGAGGACTCTTAAACATCCCCCACATAAATGGTGTTTCCCCCTTTTATTTATTATTCCAACCTATGTAATTAATTAACCCAATTTGAAATTGTTCCCACAATTAAATTGGGGAAACATAACATTTTAGCTACTTTTCAATTTGGTGGATTTGGAGATTGGAGAAATATTGGGAGGATTTCACTTCTCTAACAATGAATGACCTAGAAGAACATTCTTCGGAAATCATGGAAGAGGACAATGAGTGAGCCCGACCTCAAAGTGTGGTTTCAGAAGCGACGATCATTGGCACTCTCATTTCCTTCTTTGACATCCTTCTGGCACCAACATCAACAAACAATCCAAGGTAGGAGTTTATTTGTGTATGATTATTTTCAGAAATTTGTAGTGTGGTTGTTTAAAATTCTTCTCTCTTTCTGTTCTTGATAATTCTTCATAATTCAAGAAGGAATTATAGCCGCTTGATACCACTCTAATGTGAAAAGTGTGGTCGAAACAAGCATAGCACATTCTCTCCGAAATCCTTGTGATAAATTATTTATCGTGATGGAGGAACGACTAAAAACCATGTTGGGCCACAAGAACAGCGATTGACACCACATCCGGTCATGACAAAGTCAACTGCACAACGGCGTCGTCCCACGGATGTCTCCACCCTATGACCTCCGTGCCCATGCCCCACGGCCGGGCCACCACCCCGCTGCCGAGCCACCACCCTCCACGGCCGAGCTGTCGCCCCCGGCCGAGCCACACATGGCCGAGCCGAGCTGCCTCATGCCCTCGCGGAACCCAACGAACGAGCAATCCCATGGCCTCTATGCTCCTGGCCAAGTCGTCCTTGGTTGGGCCGAGCTTCCCTTCACCCCCGCGGTACCCCTTAGCCGAGCCACCCCACCACCGTCACCCTCTTGTTTGTGTTTCCCCAGGTCGGGCTGAGCATCCCCACGCCCATGTGGCACCCCCACGACCAAAACGTCATCCGTGGCCGAGCCGATCCCCGGATTCCACCACCCTGCGACACCCATGGCCTCCACGGCCCCTCGCATCCCTCGCAGCATACCGGACCACCCAGCGGGCCGGAACACCCCACAGGTAGGGCTTGAACCAATAGGTTAGGCTGGGTTGACCAAAACCCGGTCGACCCAGGCATGGTCGGGTCAGGTGTGTCTGTCCGAGTCGAACCTGACCCATACCAGATACGACCCTATACTTTACCTGGGCAATAACATTGTCACCAGAAGTAAGTTTGATGAACCATCACTGGAACTGTGAACCTTGGAGCAGGAATTTCCCTTTGAGTATACCCCACTAGAAATTTGGATAAGGATGGTGTATGGTCGAATTGGATCGAGCAAAAATCCAACCAGGCCATAGGGACTAAAAGTATATTAAATCCAAGACTGGGTATCTGATTGATGCATCATCTATTGTGTTGAGACACCTATGATGTGGCGGTTTTTTAGATAATTATTCATTGTACTTCATGGAAATTAGAGTATCAAGCAGTATCTTGGGGAGCAGACCCTTTCGATGATGAGCAAGCCAAGTGCGGGAACCCAGTAGTTGACTGTGACGAGAATACTGACTATCGGTCATGTGTGGGTCAGCTCCTAAAGATCCTTTGTGGATGAACTTCTAGTGATCCTGTGTGGGTCAGCTCTTAAAGAGAATGTGTGGGTCCACTCCTAAAGATCCTGTGTGGGTCTGATCTTAGAGATCCTATGTGGGTCTGATTCTAGTTATCCTCTATTGTTCAGCTACTAAAGATCCTTTGTGGGTAAACTCCGAACGATCCTGTGTGGGTCATCTCCCAACGATATTGTGTGGGTCAGCTCCCAGCAATCCAGTGTGGGTTAGATCCCAGTGATCCTGTGGGGGTCAGTACCCAGCGATCCTGTGTGGGTAGACCTCCAGTGATCCAATGTTGGTCAGCTCTTATAGATTCTGTGTGGGTCAGTAAAAGATCCTCTTAAAGGAGCTTGATGATTTATTAGCTATAACTAATCATATCTACAACAATACCTAAGTTATACTTGGTGTGGGCTGAGTTCGTACCAGTGTGGTACTTTTTCATTATGGAAATACCATGGTGTTATTATTCTGTCTGGCGTACCTATCAGGTACATGACTTTGTGGTTTTCCTTCCTTTTTGGAATAGTTAAGCTTTGGGATTTTCGGTTGGACCCTGCGTTTCCTCATGATTGAGATGGGTGTACTTATTAACTTATGTATATATATGGTCATATAACTACGTAGGGCTAACATTTGACTTTATTCTTTCAGGTTTATCCTTTTTTAACTTTCTGAGACCATGAGGGTCTATGGATCCCTACTGAGTATCATTATACTCACCCTTGCTCGGGCTATACCCGCACCATATTGTGTTTGGTGCACACGAAAGAAAAGGTTGATCGAGACTGAGGGTACCAGGACTAGACGGTTCCCGAAGGATGACCTTATTACGAGTCGGTACACAGAGGATATGGACATACATGTAGTGATGAGGTGGCAATCTGTACCTACCCTTCAGGTAGGAACCTTGGAGGATGACCCAACAAATGTATTCCTTTTTTCTCTAGTTTAATTGTACTTTCAGTTTCTTGTACTTTCCAGTTCGGCTTGTGCTCTAGACCCTTTTACTTACTAAAATAACTCTGTTTAATATTCAGTTTACTTCTGTTCATATCCTTTTGTGTGCTTGTTTACATGTGATAATATGTTATAAAGGCTATGCCTTCCACGTTATAGGGATTATTCCTTCCTGTGCTAGTCGCCAGCCCTTGGCCTGTGGAAGGCGGACATGGGGTAGTTACAGCATGGGCCCTAGGGGAAGGGTTGTGATATTCTAGTCCCTTACTATTTTTTCCATTTTTTGAAGTATTTTTTTTATGTAATTATAAATAATTTTTTTTATTCCTATTTGAGATATTTTGGGTTTGGATTCCATATTGTGATTCTATTCAGTTGGGGTTCTGGTCACCTTTCATAATGTAAAAATAAAAATAACTGTGTCTTTTAGACAACCATACCAATAATGATCATAAATGGTGGGCTGAAACACCATATGAATATACCTCATGATCTATATATTAGTATGTTGAGTTAGATTCCATAAAAGGATGTAAATATGATATAAATTTTTTTGATTTGTTTTTGTTTTTTGGATGGAAGTCATATATCATATATAATGTCAATGTTTATCATTAAATATTATTTTTATATTCCTATTTTATCCATATCCATTAGTTCAATGGACTTCTGGGGCAAGAAATAATTATGATAAAGATGATAGTGAACCCCTAGTTTTAAATTACACAGTAAATTTCATTATTTATTTGTTATTATTTTTACTCTTGAGTTTCGGTGGATGACTTCTTTAATTATTTATTTTTTATAATGTTTCTATGACATAATGTAATGTTTATGGTTATTCTAAACCAATTGGACAACATTCGATAAGTGTATGTCATGTGGAAGACCCATTTCAAATAATTGACACATTGAGTCCAAAACCATGTGAGCCAACCATGTTGGCGTATTAGTGTTTGTACGTGAGGGAACATGGTTAGTTAATAGTTTATGTAAAAAAAAGAAGAAATCATGAGAAAATATAATAAAGAAAATAATTTGGAAATTTAAAAACGCCTACTTACTTTATACACTAATCATGACTCCCCATATCCTTTCGTTGATCATATTGCCCCGATGACTGTGCAAGCCTCCCATAGAACCTCACTCCTCAACTCTCCTCCTTTATTCTGCATTTTATTGTGAAATTTAAAATGTAAATATATATATATGTATACCTCATCTTACCCTTCAATTCTATACCTATTATACATGGGTTCCCATTACCCTCTTAAAGTGTTCACCTTTTTTGATCCTTATGGTTGGCTTTCAATTTTGATTTCATTTGGATATTTATTCATGGTTAAGTAATGAGTATTTCAAGACATCCTATTATCATTGTTAGAGGAATAATTTCATCTTTTCCTTCACTAGGATGCTGTTTATTTGTATCTAGGTATCCAAAATCTTCAACACTAGAATTGGTATTTCAAATCATTATATTTAGAAATAAAAAATCTATATTGGTTCAATTTTATTTATAGGGTCTTTTAAAAATAATTAAAAATGATTACAAATGAATTCATAATAAATTTTTTAGTGCCTCACCCAATTTTTTTGTCTTCACAAAATGAATACATTTTTCTATTATTTGGTAAATACATGATTTGGGTTTCAAATCAGATTCAGAAGTTGAAAAATTATTTTGGGATATTTTTTTGATTTTATTTTATGAATCAATTGTAAAAGAAATTATATATTTGGGGATTCCTTTTTTAATAAATTTTATTAAGACTAAATGATATTCCTTGTGTTATTTATTTACGACCATTGGTGTGGATGAATCATGTCTTGTTTGGTGTTTATAAATATAAATATGAATAAATATATGTGTATATATATAAGACATTTGAACATACACAGTTAAAAATATTTCAATATATTCATTGAGATGTGTTTCTATATATAAATATATGAAATTTTATATGTCTATATAATGAAAAGGGGATGTTTTCAAACAATTTATTTATTATTGATTAAAAAATATCCATTGTTTGGTATTTCTTAAATTATTAATTTATATTTAAAAACAATTTATTTAATATTGATTATTTTTCAAATGGACACGTGTAAATTTTTTTGTTTTCAATTGGTCATTTAAAATGGATTTTAATAATGATTCATGGTTTTTTTAAATAAATATCAGGAGTGGAATGTTACTGTAATGTGACATGATGATTTCTATATTGCATGTTTGTTTTGAACATTGGAGATAATTAGTATGTGGCTAACATAGAATGTGATCCCCTATATTTAGGAATGAGTCCATGTAGGTATCATTGACAATTGAGACTGATTGTTCTTCTAGATTTGATTTAGGTCACATTGTCCATTATTATTTGATGAGGTATTAAATTACCTTGGGACCCTATTGGTAAAAAATAGTCCAATTTGCATTACACTAAATTCTATTTGGTTCCTAATATTATTATTATATATGATGTTATGTTTATGGATTATTTCCCTTGTATTATGTTATTTACTACCAATAGACTTTTTTTCTTTTTGTTACCCTTGTTTTATTTATTACTTCAGTGTTCATTATACTTTATAATTATTTTGAATTTTTTGTCATTTTATATGTAAAAAATGGGGATTTCAAGGTATTGTTTACGTGGGATGTTTTTATTTTAATGTAGATTTATATTTTTTCTATATTTATAAATGAGAATAAGGTAGAGAAAAGAAACTCTAATAGATTGTTATAATTTTATGAAAACATTTATGTTTTTCAGATATGCTTTTGAGTTGTTTTCATAATAAATAAGAAAATAACATTGTAAATATCATATCTCATAATTTAATCTATATATTATTTTGGGAAAGAAACTAATGGGATTTATATTTCATACATACTTGGTTGATGACCTCACACGATGAAAACACAAATTCATGTTTGTATATCAACTAGAGTTTGTAGGTTATGGTTTTGTTTTACACAATTTGATCTGATTTTTGAATGATTGTGGTATTGTGTCATGATGGTTATATTTTTCATCAATTTTAGTGTTTTATTATTATTATTTCAATAGATTTAGTAAATTATTTTATTTTATGATTCTATTTATGATTATTTATTGACTTCACAATATAAATGTGATGTCTTGGGATACTAGTGGATGAAGTTTTTGTAGGTGAGTTTTTTATGATTGAAATTATTGATTTTTTCAGCTATTATATCTAATATGTGTTAAAATTATTTATCCCACTAATTTATTTTCTCTTTTATGTTCGACATATATACACGTCATGCAGGAATTATAGTAGAATTGCAATACTATTTAAATATTATTTATCATTGAAAATCATTATAATTTGTCGTATTATGAATTTATTATTATGTATTCCAATATTAGAGATTTGGGAATGCCCCTCAGGTTAGTGGCAAGACAATTCATGTTCTGGTTTAGGTTGTAGCCCAAGATGGATCCTCAATATACTACACAAAGCAACCCAAACACCACTAATGATCATGATTTGGGTTATTATGGAAACTAAGCTTTTTTGGAACTATATCAATGATGATATCTTACCAATAGACAACGACCATGTGGAGAAAATATAATCCATTGGGTTAGTAATTTGCAATTTCCACCACTACCCCTCTTGAAACCCTCACTCTTTAATTTATAATAAGAGTTAGTACTCTATGTTCCTAGAACCATAATAAATTCTCTCCCTACTATTTTAATCCAAAAAATATTAGATTCCACCATTAATAAATTTATATAAATTTCTATATACGTGTTTTTGAATAAGATAAACACATTAAATCTAATATCAGGACACATGACTATTTCAATGATTATATATTAGGATAATTATTTTGAGATAAGATTATGTGTAAACTAAATAAAACAAGTTATATATGTCATATACATCCACACTATGTAATAATCATTCTTAATGACCACGAGATATAGAAAATTATCCATTATTACGGTCTATAGAATGAAATGATGGTTTTATATGTCATTGAATTAATTTATTGTTTGACCCTCACACAACATATCATGCACTATAATCTCCCACAATTTTATTGTTATACCCCATATTATTAAGGTGGTAAAAAATGAAATAGATGTATAATGTGTCAAATAATAATAAAATATTTATTATATTTTATCTATCCATTATTCATATTCATTTTTTAGATGACAAAATAAAGAATGGGGGTTTTTCAATGTAATATTATGAGTAAATTAATATATTTTGTATGATATTTTTTAGTTACCCTAACCAAATTTCTGATTGTTAGGTTAATAGTTTCCAATATCTTCTATTCACGGTGAGGAATCACTAATGTAAAATTACTATTTTTCCCTTCATAAGGATTTTACATAGCTTTTCATTAAGGCACAGAAAATAATAATAATAAATAATTGGATTCATCAACTATATCATAAATATTATAAAATATGATAATTCCAAACCTGGCTATATATAACATAATATTAATATCATAAATTTATAAAAAGTTCCATTTAATAAGTTATAACTATAAATATATTTAATATGAAACCATAAAAATTTTATTAAATTTAAAAATTTGTTTTACCAAAATGAAATGTTAAGAATATAATTTCTAAATACCAAGAATATTGTCACATAACATTCACATGATAGCCTAGAGCATTTTTCGAGGACCACATAAATAATAGGTAAACCATTCATTACAAAGATGAAAAATGTATTTTCATTAATATTTACACTAAAACATGATAAATTTCAAAATAATTAATTAATTATAAATAAAAATATTAGTATCCAAAAATCAAATGAATTATTGAAAATATAAGATTTAAATAAAAATCAATTTCACAGATATCCCAAGGAAGGTCAAAGATCATAACTAAGGGTGTTGGATAAAAACAACTTTACAATAATCTTTTTAACGTACAAGGACACTATATCATTTCTACTATAACCCCCGTAATAAGAATCCCAAACATGTATTTGATACCATCTTCTGACACACCATCCTGAGTATTCTAGCTAAACATAGAAGTCGACACACCACATGACTGAAAACATGTCCTTCAATATAGTAGACTGACATAAGAGTTTAGGTGTCAACCATTTTAGTTATTGAAGTAATTTCACCTTCAAGAGATCCATAATATTAAAACATATATTTCTAATAAAAATATAATAATTAGTAGAAATACATTGTAATTTCAATCTAAAATGGGAAATATATATTCAATTATAAAAAAATGAAATAAATCATTATCTTCACATATAAACCTCAATAATGGACATATAAAACATCCATAAAGTTGAGGAATATAAATAAAATAATCCATAATAACAAAAACAAAATTAAAAAAATATATCCCATTCCATTTTAACATCCATGCCTTTTCTTCCTATATAATAAATGAAAAATGTAATAAAATAGTAGAGGCAAAAAAATTGAATAATGACATAAAAATACCTTTTAATTAGGAATTCCAAATATAAAGAAACTTTATTATTATAAAATCAATGTAAAATTACAATTATATGTCAATAATAAATTTATTTTTCAAATTACAGCCCCAAAAATCATATAAAAATTAACTAAATATAAGATCCTACGAATATAGGAATACCCCATTTTAGAACCTCAATAATGGGAAGTTATATAAAATGGAAGAAAATGAATATAAATAATTACCATAATCAATCATAGATTCCAATATTCTCCCAAATACATAAAAATATGGTAATAGACAAGGATTTATATATACTATGAAAAAAAATTAAATTTCGAAAAATATCTACCCCAGAAATAATTCATTAATGGTTATTTTTGGAAAATAGTAAATTGTAAATAGAGAAAATGGGGGGGTTGAAATGGAAAATATCCCTTATATTGATATTTTTTGAAGTAATATCTAATAAACTATAATAACATATTTTTGGAGTAACATGAAAATGAAACCAATGATGATATCCATTGAGTCTTATTTGGTTTTTCTAAGATAATATCATAATTTATGATATCTATATGTCATATAGTATTACATGAATGCAATAAAAGGTATACCACAAACCTTGCATTTGAAATATTGTAAAGAAAAATATATTATATTTCCCTACTATCGTTGTCTAATAAAATTTACTACCATGAAATATTTTAAAACTATGATAAATTTTATTATATATATAATCATATTCCATTATTCATATTCCTTTTTTTGGATTGACTGAATTATGGTGAAACATTAATATTAAAAATTTTAAAATAAAAAAATGATGGAATGATTTTTTTATTATTTCATATGATGAAGCATTGGGTGAATTTACATGATAAAATGAAACATTTTTTTAATTGAATATAATTATTCGTACATTTATAAAATCAATGAGTAAATTCGGGAGATCATGTTTCATCCCTGAAGCCTATATAAATATGGACATACCATTGAGATGGGTGTACGATTATATTTCATTTCTTTTTTAAAATATTCTACTTATCATGAATATATTTTCAGCCTAATTTTTTAAGTCCTAGTAAATATTTAAATATCATGAAATTGAGGAGAATCATGCTACATACTTATGTAATTCAAATCGATTTGTGAACAAACCAAGGAAGGAAGAGACAGTTTACAGTTCTCAGTGATTACATCTATAATTTACTAATGTTAGCATAAAAATGACAACTACTGTTTGAAATAAAGTTCTTTCATTTATTTTTTATATAGTTTTTGTTATGATTCATTTTATTCTTGAGAGTTGTGATTTCTAATGATATTTTAAAAATAGATTGTTAATCGGGAAATAGATATTTAGCAGTGGTATAGGAAAATGTATATGAATTTTTATAAAAAATATTATAATTTTTATGAAACATAGTATTATATTAATTAAAATAAGGAATGTCATTAAAAATGTTTGGAAGTTTGTTCTATGGTAGTGTAACACCCTGAGATTTTATGAAAAATAATCATTTTAATTTCATTGTTGTCTTGTGTTGTATGCTACACCAAAAGGATCTTGCATAACACGCATCACTGACTTGACTTGAATTACAGACAATCACGACCTTCGTCAATAGCATGTGTAGTACGGAATACCGAGTTTCCGTAAACGAGATATTATTATAATATTACTATGAACTAGCCGTTATGAATAGTAATACCCACTTTTTGAAATATTATAAATTTTATATTTCAAAATGGACTTCTTTTTTGGATTTTGAATATCGAAATTATCTTAGGGTGAAATTTTGGTACTTTTCAGATAACTTTCATATTCTGATGAATAGTGAAAATTACTAAATTTTAATTAAAAACAACTTTTTTAATTGAAATAATTAATAGTGATAAATTATTAATTTGAGTTGTTTTTAAGTATATTTAGAATATATTTTTACAATTTAATACAATGTTGTCATTGGATGTAATTTCACATTTAAACCAGACATAAACAAGTGTCAATGTTTTGATAGTTATTATCTCTTAAGAACACGCTATTTGTTTTGACGACGGGAATTAATTTTAAAATTAATTAATGAAACTGATATGTTTTGAATTTGTAAAAATAGATATCATTTTTTAATTCATAATATCAAATATATATTAGGCCTAATTTTTGGAATTTTTCTGCAAACTTTCATTTTTTGATGAATATTGAAACCACTAAGTGGTAGTTAAAAAACTGAATTTTTCATAAAACATAATTTTACCACTTCTGTGAGTAGAATTTCCAAAATCCAAGAGACAAGGTTAATATCAAAGACTAAAATGTGGTTTAATGTGATGAAAATTATTTTTGTTGAATAGTGACTTTTTACTTTTTTTAACACGGTTAAAAGTAAATAGGGTAATTAAGGGTAAAAATGATATTATTATTACCCTAAAACATGTCCTAATTATATTGGATAAATTTAATTCGGCCAAAAACAACCTTATAAATAAAATATGACCATTTAGGACCACTTGGATTAGATTATGACATTTATTATATATTTATTTAAAGAAGGGTTAAACTAGTTAAAATCAACATTTAATAACTAAAACATTATTAATATAGGGTTATACATAAGACAAATTCGACTATAAATAATCATTAGAAAGATAATAAGCTTTCCTAAATAATGGTATTTTATTTTTAATTTTTATACTTAAAATAATTTAATTTATTTATGACACAATGATGATGCAGTAATTATCTTATTAATGAAATATTGACATAATTGATGTTATAAATACCCAAATAAATGTAATTTGAGACTTTTTATGAATTCCAATAATTTTATATGTTAATATTACATGTTAGTATTGATCTAATTAACATATTTCTAACTAATCATTCGGTTATGATTTTCACAAAAATCAATTACCAAATAGTGTCAAAATTGAAATAAAATAGTTTTTAAAACAAATATTATATTATTAATTGTTATTATATTCCTAAAAATCTAAGATTCGTCCAAGATACTTATATAATGATATTGGATTCATTAATGGACCACTTGGGGGTCTCTTGGATGTATATGGTATGTTTATTAACTATATAATATGAATATACAAAGTGACATGGTAAATGTCATTCTAATTAACTAAGAGTTAAAACAAAATGTTATGGTTAATATAATGATATAAACTTGTCTAAATTCAATTTTATGAGATTATTTCGACCCATACCCACCTTAGCTTCGAAATAAATCAATTTTGAGCTACTAAAAACCGAATATATCTTTATAATAAAATAATTGTTTTAGTTATTGAAAAGGTGCCCCTCTCCTCCCTTATAAAAGGGCACATCCTCCCTCTCTTCCTCACACCACATTGATCCCTCATTCTCGTCCAAACCATGAAAATTTCTCTTCTCCACTTCCCTAGAATCATATTAGAGGTACTGGGCTTCATAAAAGACCAATTTTAGTGCCCTAAGAGGAGGTCACAAAGAGGCGCTTCAAAGAAGAGGTAATGTCTGTTACCGTTTCTTTCAACTTTATTTCTTCTTCAACTTCTTCTTCTTAGGTTGTTTCATTATGAAGTAATAAAATCAGTATCACTCATATAATGATATGTTATTATATGTATTAAACAACCCTATTTCACCATCTATCCATCCTACGGAAAATGAAATCACCGCGCGTGTGTACGTACGGAATACCGTCTCCACACCGTGGTGTAATCTATTTTCCACCACCACCTTACTTGGATGGGTATAATGGTGTAAATAATAACTATATATGATTATTGTAATGTGAAATTGATTCCTTAATATTATACATACACTCAAATAAAATTCCACGATCATGGGAACGATATCATTGCTCGTGCGTACGTACGGAATACCGTCTCCACGACGTGATGATATTCATTCTCAATGATTAACCATTCATAAGTGATTATAAAGTATATATAATAAGTAATCATGAAATATATGACCTAATAATGATACTGGATTTATATATATATATATATGTATGTCATCCAATTAATTCCATTCAATTCAATGAGGAAATGAAAACAACGTTCATGCGTACGTATGGCCTACTGTCTCCATGAACGGTGTATTTCATTTCATTTATCGATCTATTATATATATTTATATTCTGAATATATATTATATATAAATCGTGTTTTATATTATGTAATTATGTAATCATGATCTGAGTAATCCTATGAATAATTACAAGTCCAAACACGGACGACAAATGAAACGATTTTACCCAAAACGCTCTTTAACATGGAATTTACAAAAGAACGGGTAATATAAAGTCATAAGTGAACCATATATGATATCATAACAATGAATATGATTCTTTAATAGGTCAATGAAATTATTTAAATCATTATAAAGGAGGTTCAGATACATACAAATCATATTAGACCTAAGGTAAGGGATAACTATTCTAATCTCATTCTTATCTGAGATTGTTTATTCGTAAGTATTTACTGTGGTTATTGTTATCATCCATATCCATGTTTCCTAAAAATGGTTTCATGTATGTTTAAAGTCCTTTTTAACCATTTTTGACTTTTACTACATGGTATGTATGTAATATTTCTTTTTTTACCATACGAGGTAGTTTTTGACTTTTCCGACAAAAGTATGAGTAGAACGTTATTTTTAACTTATACGGCACGAACTGATTTTTAAAGTTTTATAAAGCCTTATTTTCATGAAGTTTCCTCCAAAATATTTCATGACTATTTTCAAAAAAATACTTTTCTTTTAAAATATCATTTTCTTTTGTGAAAAGAAAATGATTTTGAAGAAAAAATGATATTTTCCTCAAGAATTTATTTCAAGTGTTTTAAAAAAACCATTTTCATCTAAGATGACATTATTTCACATGTGTATGTTTCAAGTATCATGTCACATTTATTTACATGGTTTCACTCTTCTAATAATGAAATTATATCCAATTTTTTGTATGGATTACGTTATGATGGAATAATGTTTATGAAACCCATTTTATTCTAGGGTTATGATGAATGATTTTTGTTTCAATTGTGGAACACGAAAGAATGATTTCAATATGATATGTGTGGTACCTAAATCTCCCTCCAATGCGTTGGGTAAAGATTTATATCTCATGAGACAGACATGGTTGGAACCGTATGTTTATCCGGTTTAGTATTACAGGACTGGAACGAGGAGTTAACTCCATTCAGAAAAGGACTTTGTCCACTAAGATGGTCTTGGAAGCAATGCATTGGCTACTATGGAAATCATTACATGTGCTTAATGGATGCCATAATTACTTGTTTTATTCACATGCTATGTTATCATGATTTATGATCTATGCCTTATGTACTTCCATGTTTTAAGTCATTGCTCAAGATTTGATATTTAAACATTATGTTCATGTTTTTTAGTTCAAATGTATATGGTATGTTTTATTTAATCCATGATTACACTTACTTAGCATTTCAGCTCACCCTTCTTATGCTTTATTTTTCCCCATGATTAAAATAATGTTTTTAGGTAAGGAAACAAAAAGTGTAATATCTTTATTGGAGATGTTGAAGATCGTTCACCATGATAAAATATTACATTCCATGTTTCCAAAGACACTAAACTATTACCATCCATATGTGTCGGTTTTTGTTATGTATTATGTATTCTGCAAAAGTAATGAAATATCCATGTACGTCAAGCTTCAGGTCTCTACAGTTGGTATTAGAGAAAAGGTTTAGTCATCCTTTGGAAACTAGGATGCAAGATCTTTAGTGAGATTCCTAGATATATTTCTAAGGCATGTCTTGGGATGTCCCTAATGTTATGTATAAGTATAGGTTATAGTTCTAGAATTAAGGTAACAATATTATAATTAAACCTAAGATGTTAGATATTGAAGGTACTCCCCCTTTATTATGTTGTTTTCCATAGCATGATTTTTTCCTCTCACACTATTCTTTTTGGGTTTTAGACGATGGCTGGAACCCGAAGGAACCGTTTTGATCAATGCATAGGACAATGCAATGATAGTTTTCCAGAACAAACAAATGTTATGGGAGATGGAGTGCAAAATCTTATTGCTATACTTACACATGCTATGAATCATTCTGGACATCCAAATGAGGTGAGAAGGGAACAATATTCTATTGAGTCCTTCATGAGGCAACGTCCACCTTCTTTCAGTGGGATTTATGATCCAATTGTTGCTGAAAAATGGATTAATACCACTGAAAAGATATTTTCAGTTCTTCAATGATCTGAACATGATAAATTCATCTTAGCAGTATATCGTTGGGAAGGTCAAGCTGATCAATGGTGGAATCTTATCAAGAATACGAGGCCAAGAGATGAAATTGAGTCCATGGAATGGGATGAGTTCAAGAACTTATTTTTCAATATGTAATTCCCTCATAATCTTAGAATAATGATGGATAAGGAGTTTCTTGAACTAAAGAAAAAGGATGATGAATCTGTTGGTGTATACGAAGAGAATTTTACAAGGCTTGCAAGGTATGCATCTGGATTTATCATCCAACCTGAAAGTAAAGTTGATCGATTCTTCAGTGGCTTAAAACCAAATCATCGAAGGGAATTATCTATAAGAGACATCAGTAGCTATGAAGAAATTGTGCATTGTGCTATCATGGTAGAAATGGAAGTTGGTGTTACTTATCCTTCTCATAGTTTTTACAAGAAACGAAATATGGAGTTCAAGGAGAAATCTCAGAATAATGGTGAAAAGAAGATGAATGTTTCCCTATTCTAAAAGTGTGGAAAGAAGCAGGGTGGATATTGTCTTAAAGGGACTAGAAAATGTTTTATGTGTGGAAAAGAAGGTCATCGAGCAGCTCAGTGTTGAAGTAATGGAAAAAGGGTTTCTAATGATGTGAATAAAGAAAAGACTGCAGAGAACTCACCACCAACACTTCAATGCTTCAAGTGCAAGGAAATGTGGAATTATGCTAATAAATTACCAAATCCCGGGGTTAGAGATGATCAAAATTATCAACCACTTAAGGCAAAGGAAAAAGGGAAGTCACATGCGATCACTATTGGCGATGTTGAATATAACAACGATGTGTTTGAATGATTAAGTGTTTATGTAATTGGATTCCAAAATAATGTTGTATATAGTATTGTGGAATATTGGAATATTTATGTATTGGTCTATTGTGGTTTTCAATAATTTTATGGTACCGATAACCATGGAAAGTGATTGAGATATTTCCGAAAAAAAGATGATATGCGCATAACAAAGGGATTAGGAGAAAATGAAAATTTTGACAGCATTCATCAGCTCATGACAGATATAAGAAAATAGTTATATCATGGATTGAGGTTTTGGTATGTGAAAAGAGTTATCTTTTGACAGTACTCATGTTTTCACTAAGATTCAATGGGTATTGATTTTTCAAAAAAAATACATGATTAAGGCCTTCGAATGTTTGGAATGTGACCAACAAGACATATCTCATGATATATGGGTATCAACGATGGTATTAACATGCTTGTTATATGAATTCTTTGGTAATCGTTTTCACTATAATATGAGATTGGACAGTAGTAGTTTGGATAAGCCTAAAGATTGGAATGGATTATGTTGGACATAACTTAGTATTGTTTAAGGATAGAAGTATTTTCGATATTATTGATTGGATGTTATAGTAATGCAGTTTTAGAAAAAGGACAACCTGCAGGATGGGAGACAACCCATCGCATCATACAGGGCTGTGGGAATCGAAACCACAACTAAAGTGCGACTAGCCTTTATCGCCTACCACTGGCCTATAGGATGTCCCTGTTTAGTTGAAACTAGTTTTATTATATTAAGCAGTGCGATATATGAAGTATAAGTCCATTATTAAGAACCATATATGATTAATCTCACTATAGATGGACTTATGTATTTTTTGATAACTTTTCTAACCTTTTGTTTGAGACAGATGGAATTGACCCATCATTCTATCACATGATCTTCTAACACATCACAAATGACAAATTAAACTTCATTTATTTAAGAGATGAAGTGGAAATTGTCCAATGAACGACCAACAGTGAGACTATACCAAAATCACGAAAGTATTTTTTTCTAATTCCAATTTCATCAACATTAGGGAAATGATCTTGAAAACCAAAAATGTTTTCCTAGTGCTCTTATATTCGA
This sequence comes from Viscum album, assembly GCA_963277665.1. Taxonomy (NCBI): domain Eukaryota; kingdom Viridiplantae; phylum Streptophyta; class Magnoliopsida; order Santalales; family Viscaceae; genus Viscum; species Viscum album. The sequence continues at coordinate 265,951,539 of OY728142.1, read as the reverse complement.
TGAATCAGATGTTACCTTAGATCATCACAAATTTATGGCTTTGTGATTATTGGCTTTTTCATTTACATGTTCTCTACCACTATCCATCATAACTTGATGGTTAGATTTTTCTTCCATATCCATATTTTCACCTATGTTCTCCTACGTGGAAACCTAGTGATGAGTTAATTTGGGTAACCATTACATTTCATACATTAGTTTTTAAAGCCAAGTTTTGGTATTCCTTTTTACGATGTGGGTTTCTATTAAAGAAACATTCGAGTAGTAAACCATTTATAACCCCAATGAATTTCGAGGGCGAAATTCATTTTAAGGGGGGTAGAATGTAACGCCCCGAGATTTTATGAAAAATATTCTTTTTAATTACATCAATGTCTTGTGTTGTACGCTACACCAAAATGAGATTTCACAACACACATCCCTGAATTTCCTTTCATTACACGCAATCGCGACCATCCTCGATAGTGTGTGTAGTACGCAATACTGAGTTTAACTAAATGAGATATTATTATAATATTATTATGACATAGCTGTTATGAATAGTAATACCCACTTTTTGGAATTTTATAAATTATATCTTTCAAAATAGACTTCTTTTTTGAATTCGGAATATCGAAATTATCTTAGGGTGAAATTTTGGTACTTTTCGGATGACTTTCATATTCTGATAAATAGTGATAATTACTAAATTTTATTTAAAAACATCTTTTTTAATCGAAATAATTAATAGTGATAAATAAATAATTTGAGTGGTTTTAAAGTATATTTAGAATATATTTTTACAATTTAATACAATTTTGGTCATTGGATGTAATTTCACATTTAAACAAGACATAAACAAGTGTCAATCTTTTGATAGATATTATCTTTTAAGAACACGCTAATTATTTTGACGACGGGAAATAATTTTTAAAATAATTAATGCAACTGATATGTTTAGAATTTGGTAAAATAGACATCATTTTTTAATTAATAATATCAAATATAGCTTAGGCCTAATTTTTGGTATTTTTCTGGAAACTTTCATTTTTTGATTAATAGTGAAACCACTAAGTGGTAGTTATGAAACAGAATTTTTCATAAAACATAATTTTACGGCTTCTGTGAGTGGAATTTCGAAAATCCAAGAGCCGCGTTTAATATCATGCACTAAAATGTGGTTCAAAGAGATGAAAATAATTTTTGGTGAATATAGACTTTTACTTTTTCTTACCACGGTTAAAAGTAAATAGGGTAATTAAGGGTAAAAATGATATTATTATTACCCTAAATCATGTCCTAATTCTATTTGATAAGTGTAATTCGGCCAAAAACATCCTTAGGAATAAAATATGACCATTTAGGCCCACATTGATTAGATTAGGACATTTATTATTAATTTATTTAGAGAAGGGTTAAAATAGTTAAAATCAAAGTTTAATAACTAAGTCATTTTTAATATATGGTTATACAAAAGATAAATTAGACTATAAATATTCATTATAAATATAAAAAAATTTCCTACATAATGGTTTATTGTTTTTAATTTTTAGAATTAATATAATTTATTTTATTTATGACACAATGATGATGTAGTAATTATCTTATTAATGACATATTGACATAATTGATGTTATAAATACCCAAATAAATTTAATTTGAGACTTTTTATGAATTACAATAATTTTCTATGTTAATATAACATGTTAGTATTGATTTAATTAAATTTTTTTGAACTAATCATTATGATATTAATTTCAAAAAAATTAATTACCAAATAGTGTCAAAATTGACATTAAACAGTTTTTAAAAAACTATTATATTATTAATTGTTATTATATTCCTAAAAATCTATGTTTCGGCCAAGATACTTATATCATGATAGGTGTATCATTAATGGATCACTTTGGGTTCTCTTGGATGTATATGGTATGTTTATTAACTATGTAATATAAAAATACAAAGTGACATGGTAAATGTCAATCTGATTAACTAAGAGTTAAAACTAAACGTTAATGTTTATATAATGACTTAAACCTGTCTAAATTCTATTGAATGAGAGTATTTCAACCCATACCCATCTTATATTCTAAATAAATAAATTTAGAGCGATTAAAAACCTAATATGACTTTATAATAAAATAATATTTTTTGTTATTCCAAAGGTGCCCCTCTCCTCCCTTATAAAAGGGCACCTCCTCCCACTCTTCCTCACACCACATTGAGCCTTAAAGCTCAGCCAAACCCTGATAATTTATCTTCTCCACTTCCCTAGAAACATCCTAGAGGACTTTTTATTCTTCAAAGACAAATTTTAGTGCCCTAAGAGGATGTCTCAAAGAGGCGCTTCAATGAAGAGGTAATGCCCGTTACCGATTCTTTCAACTTTATTTCTTTTTCCACTTATTCTTCTTAGGTTGTTTCATTATGAAGTAATAACATCAGTATCACTAATATTCTGATATGATATTATAATTATTAAATAACTCAATTTCACCATATATCCATCCTACGGAAAAAGAAATCACCGCACGTGCGTACGTACGGAATACCGTCTCCACGCCGTGGTGTAATTTATTTTCCACCACCACCTTACATGGATGGGTATAATGGTGTAAATAATAATTATATATTATTATTTTAAATTGATATTTATTCTATAATAGTATACATACACTCCAATAAAATTCCATGATCATGGGAACGATATCATCGCTCGTGCGTACGTATGGAATACCGTCTCCACGACGCGATGAGATTCATTCTCAACGATTAACCATTCATAAATGATTATAAAGTATATATAATAAGTAATCATGAAATATATGACATAATAATTATACTAGATTTATGAATATATATATATGTATCTCATCCAGTTAATTCCATTCAATTCAATGAGGAAACGAAAACAACGTTCATGCGTACGTACGGCCTACCGTCTCCGTGAACGGTGTATTTCTTTCCATTTATTGATCTATTATATATATGTATATTCTGAATATATGTTATATATAAATCATTTTTTATATATTTTGAATTATGTAATCATGATCTAAGTAATCATATGAATAATTATAAGTCAAAACACAGACGACAAATGAAACGATTTTACCCAAAACGCTCATTAACATGGAATTTACAAAAGAACGGGTAATATAAATTCATAATTGAACCATATATGATATCATAACAATGAATATAATTCTTTAATAAGTCAATGACATTATTTAAATCATTATATAGGAGGTTCGGATACGTACGAAGCATATCGGACCTAAGGTAAGGGATAACTATTTCAATCTCATTCTTATCCGAGATTGTTTATTCATAAGTATTTACTGGGGTTATTGTTATCATCAATGTCCATGTTTCCTAAAAATGGTTTCATGTATGTTTAAAGTCCTTTTTAACCATTTTTGAATTTTACTACATGGTATGTAAGGAATATTTTTTTTACCATACGAGGTAGTTTTTGACTTTTCCGACATAAGTATGAGGAGAATGTTATTTTTGACTTATACAGCATGAATGGATTTTTACGGTTTTATGAAGCATTATTTTCACGAAGCTTCCTCCAAATTATTTCATGACAATTTTCAAAAAATCATTTTCTTTTGAAATTGCATTACATTTTGGGAAAAGAAAATGATTTGATGAAAAAAGGATATTTTTCTCAAGAATTCATTTCAAGTGTTTTATCATAACCATTTTCATCTAAGATGATATTATTTTACATGTGTACGTTTCAAGTATAATGTCTCTTTGATTTACATGGTTTCACTTTTCTAATGATGAAATGATATCCAATTTTTTTTTGTATGGATTACGTTATAATGGAATAATGTTTATGAAACCCATTTTATTATTGGGTTATGATGAATGATTAATATTTATATTATGGAACACGAAAGAATGATTTCAATATGAGATGGGTGGGACCTATATCTCCCTCCAATGCATTGGTTAAAGATTTATATCTCATGATATAGACATGGATGGAACGGTAAGTTAATCTGGTTCAGTATTACAGGACTGGAATGAAAAGTGAACTCGATTCAGAAAGGGACTTTTTCCACTAAGATGGTGATGGCCGCAATGCCTTGGATACTATGGAAATAATTAAATGTGATTAATGGATTCCACAATTACATGTCTTATTCCCCTGATATGTTATTATGATTTAAGTTCCATTATGATCTATGCCTTATCTCCCTCCATGTTTTAAGTCGTTGCTCAAGATTTTGATGTTTAAACATTATGTTCATGTTTTTAAGTTCAAATGTATAAGGTATGCTTTATTTTATCCATGCTTACCCTTACTGAGCATTTGAGCTCACCATTTTTATGTTTTATTTTCCCCAGGACTAAAAGAAAGGTTTTAGGTATGGAAACAAAAAGTGGAAGATCATTATGGGAGATGTTGAAGATCTTTCACCATGATTAGAAGATAACGTTCCATGATTCCAAAGACACTAAACTATTACGGTCATTTTTTGTCTATTTTTGATATGTATTATGTATTCCGTAAAAGTAATGTAATATCTATGTATGTCTAGCTTCGGGTCTCTATAGGTAGGATAAATGAAATGTGATTTTATAAGATGTAATTTTTGTCGGTAATAATATATAATGTATTAGTAGTAATGACTTAGTAGAAATCCTTCTAGTTTTTACGTATGATAGAATACAATATGAGATATAATATGGTGGGATAACAATGATTTCAGGATAAAAAATATAGCCCCGTATTATTTTGTAAATCTCATTTATATTATCAACTATTACACCCATGAACCAAAATATTATATCACTACCTATAATATCATCATTTACAATTTTATTTATATAATATTTTGGATATAATTTTTAATAAATTTCTTGTGGAAATTAAATAATAGTAAATTATATATTTACCCTTACATATAAATTATCACTTACATAATGGTAAATATATTTCACCTTTATGATGGATGGTTTTTAGGAGCTAGAAAATGAATGATTAATTTTATTGGAACAATATATAAGTGACTCTTAATTTTTAAATGTTACATAAGGGTAACCCAACCACAATGTAATGGTAAGTATATAATATAGGACTAAATAAAGTAAAATAACTTTACCATTATGTGATAATTGTTTTTTTGTGAATTAATAACCCACATTTCCCTTACAGATTGTCCATTTTTTATGATGTTTTTCTGTAACATGTTATTTTCTATTCATATCCTTAACCTATAAACGTTATTCAGGATTTTGAAAGCCTAGAATATTGATAAATTAATTAGTTTTAACTATTTAGGTTTGTAAGACTTATTTTGGATGAAAATAAACACTTTTAATTAAATATTTCATTCAATGGTGAATTAAAATGTGTTTTTAAAATTTGATGTTTCATCCTTGAAACCTAGAATGATTTTGTGGTTTTTATAAATTATTAAAACTTCTTATTTCCATTGATTTTGACATCCTCTTCAGTCTAGGTAGACTAAAATTTCATTATCAAATATATGTGAAGTTATATTTGATTGGAATAAGTAATTTTTATAGTTTCTGGGGCAATTGGAATTCTATATCCTCTATTCATAACTGGAATTGTTTCAAGGGATAAATTCCAATTAATAATCTCTAACTTATGATCTTTTTATTATATATTAAATTATTTAAATTATATGGCCTAATATTTCTTATAAATTTTTTTATTCAATAATAAAGGAAAAAACTAATATAATTTATTAATAATAAAATATTATTAAATGCTAATTTTGAATTTTTTTTCTTGAGAGTGAAATTTTTATCACCTCAAATGAAGTTAATATTTAAAAAATAAATAATTGGAATTAGATATTGGAATGTATTTTGAGTTTTTGGGATCAATTTTTTTCAGAAGTGATTCAGGTGATGATTCCTTGAAGAACCATTGGATTTTATTTTCTCAAGCTTGAGGATTGATTTATATACATTATTTGGACTTTTATGGAATTTTTTTAGAATGCGTGGATATTCTTATTCATATTATAAAGACCTATGCTTCAATTTTAATGTATATGTGGGATTTCACAGCTTGTGGAACCCTTGTATGATGTTTGTTACAAGTTTTCATGTGTATGTATATCGATACTCTTAGATTATTTTTTATATTGTGCCCATATATTCTATTCCTGATAGTATGCAATTTTATATCCTTTGGAGGTTTTCCTTATGCTATCTAACGACTGGTGGACCATCATAGTCTGGTTGTCCCTTATAAGTGGATCATACACCACATGCGATGATAATGATGATGGACCAAGACACATGTAATGGGTATGAAGGCCTTTTTTCTAGACTCGAGGTTGAATTGGGATATGATGGCCATGTGTCCATCCTTGAGATAGAGGATGTGTTATGATACAATGTCCATGTGGCCTAATATATGATTGATATAGAGTATGATGTCCAAATGGACATATCTATGACTCATTGATCATGTGACTATTAATATACATATGAGGTGGCCTTGTGGACATTAAATACTCATACTTATTATTATGATAAAACTTCTAAAATGGATCCATACCAAGATTGACATATATTTGGAGTGAATTAGTTAGTGTATGATTACTCAGTACATGATTGCTGACATCCTTGTTTGAAAATTTACTTTTACATCCCTTCATACATACACCTATATATTTAAACTAATGTTATGGAAACAAAGTCTGTATCTTTATCAGGTTATAATTAATAATGGTACATGCATCTATGTGTTGGTACAGACTTCACCAATAGGGATCCAAAAAATAGTAGGGGTCTAATGAAAGGGTTTTGAGGGGATTGGATTTGGGAAATGGATGTGACACTAAGACTGAATCTATATGGATTTCATGAAACATTTATTTATTTATTTACTTCTTCCATTTTTATTTATTGACCTTCCACATTGGGGGTCTGTCCGATTGAACCAGTATGATTTTTATGACATTGATTACAATACATATTAGTATTATCTTATGTCATGTTATTTATTTAGATAATATTTTACTATTATTATCCTGTGATGGCCATTTTTACTAAAGGTATAGTATCTTCACATTATATTATACCGCCACCGCTAGTCACTAACATCATGTATATATAGAGGCATTCATGAGGTTGTTTGGATCTATAGCGACCCATAAAAATAACATAAAAATATGATAAATTTATTGATGAATATTAAATACATTTTACAATGATAATAAACTAGGTATTATATTAATTTATGGTATTTTGAATAAAAGATGAATAAATAATTTGTTGATAAAAGGTATAAATCATGTCCCAATTACTTCTTCACATCTATAACCCTTATTAGACATAACGTACATACAACCATTCTCTATAATCAGGGTAAGGGAAACATATTTATGGGTAAATCATAATAGATACCGATAAAATATGATAAGATGAACACAAGTGACTGAAAACATGATCTATACATTATATGATCATTCCCATAAATTGATATATATAAATTATGAAACATGGAATAATGTTTTATCAATCAAAATTCATCAGAAATAAGAGTTCAGAATCCTCATTAATAAATAACAAGCACTAAAAAATACTTCATAATCATAAGAATTTTTTTTAGATGCACATAAGAATAGATAATAATTTACTTACTCAAGGATCACTTTTAGAAAAAGCATTTTTGATTGAGTCCACCCCCATACCATCATTTAATAGTCAATTTTTACTACCAAGGCTATTGTTTTGGAAAAAGTATATTATGAAACTGATTTCACACCCCATTTTAGTTTTTTATCATATGATATATCCTTATTTACCCAATTAATTGATTTTTTATATAATTTTCGGCCCACAAATCACATAATGAAAATAATATATATGTGTTCCATAAGAACAGAAAACATCATCATATCATCAAATAAGAAACCATAGAATGGATACATGATTTAAAATAATTTTATCAACATAATCATAATCCATCCATGTAAAAAATGTCGATGGTAACAATGGAATATATCCTAGAAAAATCATCATAAATATCAATGGATTTTTTATTGATGAAAATACCATAAAATAATCCTGAGAACGTTTTTTGAATAAAATAAAATATTTATTTGATGAAAGTACAGAATATAGAAATTCAAGAGATAATAACAAAAAAAAATTATTATTAAAATAAAAATTAAATTTTATCAATAATGTTTTAATTAAAATAACTTTAATGATGGTGGGGAAATTTGTTTATGCAGTGTATGTTCAGACAAAAAATTATTTAACATTTTTGGTAGAAAGAATAAGTACAACATTTTTAAAATGATATGAAGATTAGTTTTTATAAGCGGTGATGAACAAAAATTATAAAATAATTGATGTTAAATAAACATTGGATATTATTAAAATCATTAATGGAATTTTTTAAAATAAAAATATTAGCATTAATGAAAAGATTCTTAACTTAATTGAAAAACAATATTTGTTTTCCTTAAAACAGTATTTATGCATATTATATACATAATGAACAGAAAAGGAATGGAGAGTTATATATATAGAGAAAAAGAGTATAATAAAATACTAAAATTTTATTAGAGATAGATCATACAAATTTTCAGTCATAACAGTTAAGAAAAAATAATCCTTATAGAAATTGGATTGTAACATAAAACCAATAAGGATTTAGTAATATGTGATTAAAAAATAAATGGTTGTTTTATAACAACATGTATTATTAAATTAGATAAATTAAATAATAAAATATTTAAAATTAAATTATTGAGAAATATATACACCATAAATATATAAAAATGGTTCATAACATTAAAATATATATCAATGAAGATAAATTGAGATGAAAAATCTTCCTAACATTAATATATTTTGAATCAGAGGCCATTTAAATAACTAAAATGATATAGATATTAAAAATCCATTAAAATAAATCAAAATAAAAATTTATTTATAAAAAATTTATCATAAAACATAAAATAAATTATAGTGCACAGTAATAGACATTTCTCATGAATTCTATAATTAGACAAACAAACTCGTAACCCACGTCCATATAGATTCTTATGTTATATAACCTACAGTATAATAATTTTAGATTATTTATTATTATATAAGATAAACATATTAATACATATATTGTGATATTATATCTACTTATAACATCAAAACACCCTTTTTTAAAAATTATTTGTTGAAGTCGTCATTTTGGATGTTAACTACTTCATTTTTCATGTATGTTTTTGTTTGGAAGTTATGGTCCATGCACAGTGATCTTGGTTTTTCCAAATAAATAAATGAAATAACTAGATAATAATCACTTAAATTTATTATATAAATATTTATAACCATCCATATTATGTGGTTCAAGAATATTAATTACATCACATTGCAGAAATGGTAATCCATATGTACACATGAGTGGCATTTCATATTTTCATTAGATAAAATAGAAGAATGAAAAATGATTATTAATCTTTAAAGAATCATTATTATATCATAAATATGATATATGTTTATTAAATATATCAATTTTAGTATTCTAGTAGTTGAGAAATGATAAATAACTCACATCATTTGGTGGAGGTGGAAGTCCACACGTGTGCATGTGTGACGTTATACTTTACCAAATTGTCAAAATATAGGATTTTATATAAAAAGTTATAAATATAATAGAATAATTTTTTTAAAAATTTTATACATAAAAATTATATCTGTCATTAGAAAAAATTATTAAATATGTTGATGGAAAATGAATCATAACACTATATGGGGGTGGTAGTCCACACGTACGCATGAGCGATGATATTATTTATCATATGAGGGATAATGGGAGGAAATTGGTTATAACATTATTATAAAAACAAATAAATATATTTATTAAACTTTATTCGTCATGTTTTTATGGACTCAATATGTTTAGATAAAATATAATAAGAAATTATTTAGACAGATCATGGTTATGCATTTTAGCACTTCTTAGAGAGACCCCCTTTGGCTTACACATTCATCTTGAATGATTAGTTATAAGAGAATAAAATAAGATATACGATGAACTAATGGATTATAGTTGTAATATAATGAAGGTATTGGTCATGATAGAAGTCTAAAACTTTTTGTAATAGGGAGAATGAGATGTCCACAATTATAAGTGAGGGGAGGGGAAATGTGGAAAGTATAAAATGGTTTCAGTGATTAATGGTTACATTCATTGGAAAGTGTCTAAAAATGATCATGGATTAAAATATAGGTGAAGATATAATATATATATATATATAATAATTTTATAGGTGTGGGTGGAAACATGTCCACAATATCAATGTTTATAGCCCTGATCAACCAGTTTTAATATTAATTATGGTTAAAAAATTATTAATGTTACTATTTACTATGAATATATGTTATGTTGTACCTATTAAATTATATTAATTATGGGAATTAAAAGTATGAAATCAAAATTATTAGTTTAAATGTCCAATAGAAGAAAAAATCACATTTAATTTAGTGTCAAAACTGGAATTAGAATCTGTTTTAGAAAAATGAATTTTTATGTTCAAAACTCATATCAAATCCATTAATTTCCTAATAAAAACAATAAAACGAATGTTAAAATATTATAATGAATATATAATGTATAAATTTAATTAAAATTTCAAATCAATATAAATTAATATAATTTAATATGACAAAAAGAAGTGAGAAAATAAAAATTATGTTTAGAAAAATGTATTTTTAATCTCAAAAACTATCATATACCAATATCAAGTATAATGATTATTAATTTATAATTAATTTTAATATTTATAATTAAAAAATACTTAGTTTAATTAATTATAAACATGTAAACATAATGGGATTATTACTTTTAATTAAATGATATTTTTTAATTGATTTTGGATTTTTATATATTTACTGAAAAATAAATGTTTTCTAAAAAATACTAAAAAATAACCATATGATAATATTAAAATAATTAATATAAAAATTATATCAATTTCCTCAATATAATCATATCAAAATATAAAAAATTATTTATAATTATCGTGTCATAAAATATGATAAAAACTAATTTTTATGAACCCATATTTTTGAAGTGTAAAATGACTTTAAAAAAAATTTTGTACATATTTAATACACGCTAATAAATAAATTTTCATAAATATTAAAATTTACACATTTATTTTTATAAATTTATTACTAAAATGAACACCTATCAACTTAAGAGATAAGTTATAATAATATTTTATATAATGGGTTATATAGACATGTGGTTACATGTTATGAAATCTAAAGAACACATAAATTATATTTAAATTAAATATATATTCCATAATATAATGGTGTTACATTCTCCAAAACCCCTTAAATATGTTTTTTCCTAAAAGTATTTATATTAATAATGGAAGGCTCAATATTATGAAATAAATTGTTGAAAAAACCACATTGTTCAAAGTAATGATAAACCCCCCTTTGATAAAAGGAAGAGGGAAAAATAAAATTTATGATTAACAACACATAATTGAGTTTCAAGATAAGAGGAAAAGTATTTGGAAGTGAATATATGGATATGAAGTAGAACTATAATGTAAAAATAATGAAATATTGTTATAGATAATGTGGTTAGGAGATGGATTTTTATCATAACAACAAAAATACGGGAGGGGTGTAACAAACATCTACACCTCAGGTGCAATTTTATCAAATAACAAATTTTAATTTTGAAGACCATTTTTCATAGATTTGGGTTATAATATTTCAATAGAAATAAAGAAAATGTACTTACATTATTTCATCAAATCTATAAATAAAATATTATCATTATTTTTGAGTTTTAGTTAGATACCAATAATTTTCATCCATATTATAATGTTGAATAAAAAATATTAATTTTCCATTAATCAATTGAAATAATTAAATTCTAATGGATTACATAATGCACAAAATAATGAAGAATCACCACATCTATCTCTAGGTACGTACAATAAAGAAAACGTTATCACAATTTAACTTATATGGATAAATCATTATATAATTAAATATTACATTAATCTATATAAACTGAACATTAATACCCAATGCTGATATTAAACCATTCCATAAATTAATAAAAATACAAATAATTAAAAATATATCTAACTGAATTCCAGACCTAATAATTAGAAAAAAAGATCACTAAATTTCTGAAATTAACTTAAATATTATCCCCGAATATTATATGGTATCTCATAATGTCACATAACAAATATTTGAATACCATGATCATATATGTTCTTAAAATAATATAATAATTTCCAAAAACAATCTGAATCACCATCAATACTAAAAAAAATAAATATATGAGTAAAAAAAATTAATTTATCCATATGAATAAAATATAAAAGTAAACTATAAAATGTATAACATATATCCAAAAAAAATAAATAAAAATAATCAAATACAATATAAACATATTTTTAATCAAATCACTTGTCAATTTCATGGTAAAAAATATTATCTAATTTACGTTATCAAAATAAATAAACTATTAGCACCAAATTAAAACTATCATTAATTAGGAACATATTAAGTTGAACTTATCCGTTTATCACATGTTTTCCAAAAGTATATATTTTCTACAAAATCCATTTTTTCATTATCTCTACCAATCAACATCTATATGAAAATGTTTAATGAAAAATTACCATGGTATTATTCTTTGTTGTAATTCACTATTGTTACTAGAATATAATTAATAAAACACTTCGATAACATAGTTCTCAAATTCAAATAAAGACTTAATTTTTTCCATATAAATTATTATAATATAATTTTCCCTTATGTGGTCTTAATGTTAGTCCCTTGGATTTGAAAATTGGATCAGATAATTCCCATGTTACCCATTCATAATACATTGAACTATAATTTTACCTTGGTATATACTTTATCTCAATATAGTAAACTATTAATTTTCCCCAATAATTACTTGATATATTCCATTACTTTTTTAAAAAATATTACGATTACATTGAGACATTTCTAGTGGTACTTCATCAAATATTCATGACATATAGGTAACTGAGTATTCTTTACTTCATGATCATCCTGAAACTACATTTTTATATTATTTAGTTAATTCATAAACTCAACTATATTATGTATTGTTAATCATATAGGGGGATAGTTTGTTAGGATTAATTACATTGGTTCACATTTCATCACCTATTTCATTTTGTATCACATGAGGAAAAATCTTTGCATCATCTGTTACACTATGTATTTACACGATTCCTCTTAATTATATCCATTAACTAATACAAAAATCATAGTGCGATAAATTATAATTAGAATTCATGTAGTTTTGAGAAATAATTATTCCAATATTTAAACATTGAAAATTAATTTTCAACTTATGAAACCTTTTTTTAATGTAGTTCATTCATAGTCATCATCAATCTAAATCCTTTATGATTGTTTAGAGAGAAAATATGAATTACCGTAAGAATATACCCCAATGAGATTCATAAAATGTGCATAGTAATGGCCCATTCATTGTGCACCAGAATTATGGTCATGATACACTCAACCAACTCCTTTCAAAGTTATTATCAATATATGAACCTATTCCAAATCCATATCCACATGTATTATATATTTATGGATTTATTTCTATGAAAACTATATAGTCAGTTCAATAAGAAATAATTTGGATGTTATCCTATACAATAACTCTTCATATGGGTTCTCACTAATGATCTCTCATTTGATATTTCAATATTTACATAACCCCATATTTTTCACCAACTATATAAATCCATGTTTTTAAAACAAAAATATTTAAATAGTTTTCATAAATATTAAATAATTTTCACAATAATATATTCCTAAGGAACTAGAGGTTTAGTTTTTTATATACTTCTATATTTCAATAACTTTTAGATAAATGATATATAATATTTCCCATTTAGTGTTTCATAGCTAGAACTGATATTTTAAACAACAAACATAAAATATTTATCCATAACACGGTGAATAAAATCATAAAAAAGTGTATGTCAAATGAACATTAAGGGTAAACATAATTTATATCAATAAATGACAACAATTTAGGAATAAGGATATTATAACATGACATGTACATTAGAAAATCATACCCATAAATTAATATATCATAATCACGAAAGATGTAATAATTCATTGTCAGTCGACCAAATTAAAACATAAGGGGGATGAATCATCAATAATAAATCATGGGCCATGAAAAAAATAAAATAATAATAAGGAATATTTTTTATGAATACATATAATAATTAAAAATCATTTCTATAGTCAATTATCTCTTATATGCCTATCATATTGGGTAGGGTTCATTGCCTATGCCATTATTATTCTCTCAAGGATCACACTCATGACTATCTTATTGAACAAAGTAAATTACCAATCATGATATACTCTACATTTTAGTCTTCATTATCTCATGAAATATTTTTCTTTATACAATGGATTGGAGGGTATATAATTTTTGGCCAACCCATCGCAGAATTAAAGCTATTAAAATTTTCACTAAATATCATAAAACATTCACCATATCATCAAATAATAACACATGGAATGGATATGACTTTAAAAATAATTTCATAATTATTATAATAAATCTTCAATATAAATAGTAATAACGGAAACATTTTATCAATTCACTTTTAAATCATAAGAAACAATAAATAATTTTTTCTATTGATAAAAATACATTTATAATATTACTAAAACATTTCCTGAGGAATATTTCCTTTTCATTTGAAATCCCTTATTTAAAATCTATTTTTTTATTATTAAGTAAAACATTTTATTTTTAATGAATAAGGGAATATTATGAAGTAACTTTTAACAAAATCTATGTTTATTATGGGGGGATAATCTGTTCATGTGGTTTATATTGAATAAAAAATTCCCTTTATATAATCATTATAATATAAAAATTAATAAAATGATTAATTGATTATAAGTTACCTTTAATCATATATAAGGAATATTAAATATATTAAAAAAATGAATTTATATAATATTTGGAGATTTTAACATACAATTTTAAAAAAAATAATGTAAAATAGGGATATGGATGAATAATTATTTAGTTAAAGGAACCAAAGTTTATTTTACGTAAACACAATATTTTAGTCTCTTGAGTACCTAAAGAGAGGAAAATTATATTGAAACATGAAATAAATAAAAAAATTACTAGATTACAATAAAATAAATATAATTTGGTAATGATATATCATAAAATATCATTATCAAAAAATTACACATTAAATTATCATGGTTAACTTGAGATTGTGACATATAAAAGATATGAATTTTATTAATTTTGAATAAACATTCACAGAATTAATTAATATTAAAACGATATAAAAATTCCATAAAATAAATCATCAACTATTTTAAATTAAAATTTTGGGTATTATATTGTCTTTATAGATATGAAATTATTGTATAGCATTAAAACATGACTCGATGATGATAAACTAAGATGAAAAAACCCATAAAACTTTTATATGTTTTGAATAAAAGGACATTTTACAAAATAAAACAAAATTTATATTAAATGCCCATTAATTTAATTTACATGAAAATGTATATTTAATGGGAATTAATATAACTACATAAATAATATAATGGTGCATAATATCAGAAATTTCACATTAATTGATAATGAGACAAATAATACCTTACCTTAAGTCCTTATTGATTGAAAATATATGTAACCTTATTTATAATAAAATTAAATTTGTTATAATTATATTATAGAACCATATTAAAGAATATATGATCATATAACATACACTTATTTTATTTCAATATCCATTTATTATTAATTTTTATTCAAATCCATCATTTTGGGTTTTAACTACATCATTTTTATTTTATGTTTTATTTCAATTATCACGTTCTTCAAGCATTGATCACATTTATCCCATTTAAATAATTTTATTCATAATATAAATATAGTATATTTTAATTATATTTGTAATTATAACCATTCATAATAATTTGTTATGAAAAATGAAGTATGTCATTTTATAGAGATGGTAATCCATACATACACTCATGTGATGGATCCACTTGTCAAAGAATTGAATTAAAGAAAGTTAAATGATAATTTACATCATATTATAAATATTATATATTTATATAATATTATTTCTTTAAATTTATCCTTATTACAATCGAATTAATTTTTAAATGGGAAACCAAAAACATTGCTTCGTGGATGAGGTTGTCTACATGTACACGTGAGTGAAACTATCAATTACTAATGGATCAAAATATACAATAGAAGGTAAGATACTATATATATATATATGAATAATTATGATTTAAATATTATATATAAATATTTAAAACATGATCATAAACAAAAATGACATATTGGTATCAAAAATTGATCGTATCACATTGTGGATGGGTTACTCCATAGATACAAATGAATTATACTCTTATTTCCCATTTGATGGTGAATGGGTGGAAAATGGTTGTGATATTATCATATAAACATATAATTTTATTATTATAGTAGATTTATCATTTTAATCATACATAACATGTTTAGGGAATGTAAAATAATAACTAAAATTGAAAAATATTAGTTATGATTTATACCTCTTCCTTGAGAGTCGAAATTTAGCTTTCAACAGAAGCCTTGATGGATTGGAAAAAATTTTATACATGAATATAAAGAAAAACATTAATGTGTTCCATGACATATTTTGAGTAGGTATTTTATGAAATAGAATGCTGAAATTGTGTGAATAAGGGTGGTTGATAGGTTCTATTTTATTTGTTAGGGAAGAGACACAGATGAAATTTATTAAAAGATTTAAATGATTTAGGGTCACATTTATTAAAAAGTGGTTCCAAATGAAAGCTGTTAAACGTTAGAACAATATAATTTATATATATATATATATATTTAACTTTCTTTAATTTTATATGTGTGAGTGTAAATACAGACCAAATATCATTTTTAACAACTTAACAACTAATTTTAACCTTAATGGTGGTAACAAAAATTTTATTATTTTTTACTATTCAACATGACAAAAAATGAAGTTGAAGATATTTAGTTTTATTAATTATTCTGATTATAAATATTGGATCCATTTTATAAGATTAATTATCTATAATTGGTATAATTTAATATTAATTTAGCTTCCATACCTTAACAAAAATGCATAATTAGAAGAAAAAAATAGGCAGAAAGGAAAATTGACATCCACTCATTTCCCTGCCAAAACCATAAAATGAAAATGAAGAATATTAGATTGAATATATAATATCTTAATTTAATTAATACCATTTATTAATATATATTACTTTTATATATTAAAAAATAACACATTATAAGCTTAAAACAAATTTTTTGAGAGATATTTTTTTATCTAAAAAATAATCCTATAAAAGAATATATATATATAAGAGTAATTAATAAGTAATTAATAATAAAATATATTGTTAAATTACACTTCTTTTAATTTATTATAATATTCAAATTTTAATTGGATATTTACTTGAAAAAAATTCACAATTTTAAAAAAAATTGTATTTTTAACTACACACAGATAAATATATAATTTCACAAAAAATCCTAAGAGTTCACCAAAATATATTCTTGAAATATTTTTAATAAAAATTATATAACAATAATAAAATAAAAATATCTATAAAATATATAAATTAATTATAATTTCACATTTAAAAATATCAAGAAAAAACTTTTTTGGAAAATTTTTTTGAAGCATAAAATTATATAATAGATATTTAAAAACATATTTATTATAAATTAATACATGAATTTGGATTAACAAAAAACTGCATGTTTTTTCATAAAGTGGATATTACTATTCATACCTACAAATTTAATGGATATGTTGTAAAGCCCCGAGTGCAGTTACCTAGAGTTGGTGCATTGTTACATAACATTGGCATGATCACAATGAAATCATGTATCAAAAGACCGATCATTTTAGTATTATTGTAAACAGGATTCATACATAAGTTCAACTTTACAACATGAATAGAAATACAAAAGGAATTTATTCCATTGGAAAGATCCATGCCTCCAAGATAATGCATGAAAGTCATTCCTAACTAACTTCTTCATATCCTTGGAAATTGAAACATAGGAAAGAGGTAAGCTCAAATGCTTAGTAAGGGTAAGAAATACATCAGAAGATAACATAAATATTAAGCATCATGAATAATTGAAACCTCATGCCTTTACCAATAATAAACAGGAATACTTTCATTGAAGGAATATGAACTGAGTAAATAATGCAATAATAAAACATAATCATGGATATTATACTAGTCTAATGAACACATGAACCATCAATATTATTTTCATAATGAGGGAATGTATAATGCCAGACATTTTGATTTATTTTTTTAAGACCTCGACCAAGATTTATAAAAATGATTAAGGCCTTAGATAAAACCATATATCAAATTGGGAAGGGCCTCGTCCAATTCCACATCTAGTTGTCTCAGGAGACCTAACGATGCATCTAGGAGCTATAGCGGGTGCCACCCATCACTTACTAAGTCCAATACCTTCCTCATATGAAAAGGTTTAATCATATCACAAAATTCATATTAAAACTAGAATACAAATTTTCAATACTTTATCCATAAACCACGAATGGTACAAAAATATCACATCCATATTCAAACATATCAAAAAACCTTAAATAAAATATGGATGTTTTTTATCATAATAAATCAGCTTCAAATAAACTTAAAATCCATCAAAGGATGTAGACATAGATGAAATCAAGAACCTTTTAAAAGAAATATCCCTTTCTATTTTGAAATCATTTAAGAGTCACATAATTATAAAGAAAACATTTATTTTGAAAATATTCTTATAATATTGTAAGATAAGCTTTGCTGATGTTATAATAGCAAAAAATAGATGCACCTACGATATAAGTTAAAAAAATATTCTTAACTTAAATTTGCCGAAAATGTCAAAAAGTACCCTATTTAGAAAATGACAGAAAGATTCCTTTATAAACATACTATAAAAGTCAAACATGGGTATAAATGACTTTAACCCATCTTATATTCAATATTAAAAATGTATTGAAATATATTTTTAAGAAACATGGATGTAGATGACAAAGAGGTCCCAGTAGATAATTACTCATAAACAAACTCGGATAATGAAGAGATTGTAAAATAAACCCTTACCTTGTACATTTCCTTGGTCGAGGGTAGGTTACACTCCTATATAGTGGTGAAATAAATATTATTCATTTATAAAATAATCATATACATTAATATGATATCATATATGATTTTTTTTTAACATTGATTTGTTAATAATATCTTAGTATTATTGTCGTTTCAGGTGTTAATGGATTTTTTTTCCTTTACATTATTTGTTATGTGAGTCATATTTGTTATGTATGGGATGTATCTTATTCATATCCATATCGATATCAAGTCTATAAACATTATTTTTAATCAAAAAATGAAAATTAGTCTTGAATGGATACGATGGGGAATGAATCTCATCGCGTTCATGGAGACGGTAATTCATACGTACGCACTTGCGACAATATCATTATTTTGATATTAAAATAATATATAATTGGATGTAATATCAAATATATATAATTATTATCATTATATATTTATTATTTAAATCAATTACACATCATTATTATACCCATCCAAACAATAATCTATTGAATAACAATTACACCACGACGTGGAGACGGTAAGTCGTACGTACACACGTATGGTGACATGTCATTCAAAGGATGGATAGAATAATGAATATTGATCTACCATATTTATAATAACATCACAGTATATATCAGATAATGGATTTATTACTTTAGAATGGCAATAACAAAGAAATCATATGTGGATGAAGAAAAGAACATGAAAGAGTGTGGTAAAATTATTACCTCTTCTTCGGGTTCTTCCATTTTATTTGATCAAAAGGGCTTCTTATGTTCAATTTATGACAAAAGGAAGGCCTCTAGGATGATGTGAGGGATGTTGATAGGATATTTGGGCAGGTTCTTGCGGATCCAAAAGGCATTGAATGTGTGAATTAAAGAGAAGGGGGAGTGCCCTTTTATAAGAGCAGTGAGGGGCACCTTAGGAAAAGATAGAAATATTATTTTATAATAAAATAATTTCCAGTTACTATTGGCTCAAAAAATGAATTAATTAAAGGATAAAGTGTTGATGGGTCTAAAACCACTCAACCAAGAGGTTTTATACTGGTTTGGGTCACCATATTAACTATATCCTTTATATTTAACTCTTAGTTAAATAGTTTGACATTTACCATGTCTCTTTGTATTTTTATATTATATGGTCAATACACATACTATATAGTTCCAATATAACCACAAGTGGTTCATTATTGATATAAATATCCTTATATAAATCCTTTGTAAGAACATTAGAATTTTAGGAATAGAATATAATTTATAAATATAATATTTGTTTTAAAAACTCATTTATGTCAATTATTACACTATATGGTATTTAGTTTTTCCTAAATTTATAAAAGCATTATTACTTTGAAAAAAATTATCTAACCAACCATAATAAGTCATATTATTCTATCAAATTATTGTAATTCATAAAAAGTCTAAAATTATATTTATTTTGATATTTATAATATGAAATATTTTAATCATTCATTAATATGGTAATTACTGCATCATGAATGTGTCATAAATATATTTAAATATTAAATGTATAAAAATTATAAATAAAATACCATTATGTAGGAAATATTTTTATATTTCTATGGAATATTTATAGTTGATGGGATAACATGTATAACTCTATGTAAAAATTGTTTTACAATAAGATATATTCTTATGCCATTTTTGAATATACTTTAACATAATTAATATAAAGTGTCATTATCACTTACAAGTGGCTCCCTGGGGTCCCAAAATCGACCCAAAGATTCCCATGGACAGAAATGTATCATAAAATAGGGTTAAGACATGTGTTAGTGTAATTTTATATTATTATAATTTTATTTTTACCCTTATTTACTGGATTTACCCTTTAACCATGGTAAATAAAATATTTACCGAAGTAATTATTCAAAATGTATAAAAATAAGAGTTACCTATTTACAAAATTTATAACTCATGATTATAAATATGTAATGCATTTTTCTAAATTCAAAACACAGAATTAGAAGAATATAATTTAAATTTAATTCTCGTTGTCAAAACAAAAAGCGTGTTTTCAAGAAGTAATAACTAACAAAATATTGACACTTTCTTATGTCTAGTTTAAATATAAAATAACATCCAATGACCAACATTGTATGAAAGGGTGAAAATATAATATAATTATTCATTAAAATCACTCAATATTATAATTTATAACTATAAATTATTTTGATTAAAAAAGATGTTTTAAATTCAAATTTAGTTTTTTCACTATTCATCAAAAACTGATTGTTTTCAGAAAAATACCAAAAATTCACCCTAAGATAATTTTGATACTCTGAATCAAAAAATGAAGTCCATTTTGAGAGGAAAAATTTATAAAATTTCAAAAAGTGGGTATTACAATTCTTAACTTCTAGTTTGATTGGTTTTGGTGTGTGTTAGAACTCGAAGTTGCGTACAACCCATGCTACTGTATTATTTAAAGTGAAGCATATTGTGGATGTTTGGGGTGTTACATTATCCCCTCCTTAAAATAATTTCGTCCTCGAATTTCTAGAATACTACTACATAAAAAGACTCAGGTGGTTCTTCATCATATGTTCCTCAAGTTCCCACATTGCCTCTTCCATCTTATGGTTTCTCCATAGAACTTTTACTCGATGAGTTGTCCGGTTTCTCAACACTTGTTCTCAATAATCAAGAATCCTGACGATATCTTTGCAATAAGACAGATCGGTTTCTAGTTCTAATTACTCATATGTGAGTACATGCATTCAGTCAGGCGTCTATTTTCTCAATAGTGATACGAGGAACACATCGTGAACATGGAAGAGATTTTGCTGCATTGCCAAATGAAAAGCTACTACCCCAATTCATTATAGAATTTCGAAAGTTCCGATGTACCTGAGACTCAATTTTCCCTTCTTACTAAAATGTATAACACCCTTCCATGGAGATACCTATAAGAAAACATGATCTCCTACCTGAAATTCCATATCCTTCCTTTAGTTGTCAGCATAGGTCTTCTGCCTACTTTGAGATACATTGATGTGGTTTTAGAATACCTTACCCTTTTCCATCATTTCCTTCACCATTTCCGGGCCTACGGGTTTTCTTTCTCCAACATCATCCCAACAGGTTTTTGTGTGACATCTCTTTCTGTATAACGCTTCATATGGTGCCATATGAATACTTGAATGGAAGCTATTGTTATAGAAATATTCTACCATAGGTAAATCTTGATCCCACATACCCTGAAAGTCATGTGAGTGTGATCTCAACATGTCTTATTAGGCTTTAATAGTCCGTTCTAATTGTCTATCAGTTTGAGGGTGGTAGGCAGTGCTCAAATGAAGTTTAATATACAGGGCTTTCTGACGACATTTCCATAATCTTGATGTAAAACGTGGATTGCGATTAGAAATAATCTACAGTGGCACTCCATGATGTCTCACAACTTCATTAATATATAGTCTTTCTAGACTTTCAGGAGGTAAATATTCTCTTATATGAATAAAATATGATGACCTGGTAAGACGATCAACAATGACCCATATTGCATCGTTTTTTCTAGGAGTCTTTGGTAGCCCCATGACAAAGTCCATATTAATATTATCCCATTTCCACATAGGTGTGGGAAGAGGCTGCAAGACTCCACCAGGCTGTTATCTTCCATCTTTAACTTGTTGAAAAACGGTACATCTAGACACAAAATCAGGAATCTCCCTCTTCATGTTTTCCCACCAATAAAGTTCCTTCAAATATCTATAGCTTTTGGTGATACGAGGGTGTATAGAGAAATTGGAACTAGTAGCATCATCCAAAAAATCCCATTTTTATTTCAGGAATATTGGGAACACAAAGTCTTCTCCAAAATTTCAAAATTCCTTCTTAATACACAAATTCACTCAATCTCCCATTATTCACAGCATTAATCTTCTTTTTAAACACTTCATCACCGGTATGAGAACTCTTTTTACTTTATAGTAAAGATGGTTTGGAAACCATTAAAAAAAGTATTGATGTTTAACTTTCCATGGTTATTCCCATATCCATCTTTACTAGATCCGTGTATATAGGATCCTTTTCAACTCTCATCTTGTTCAGAACTCCATGATATTTTCTACTCAAAGATTATGACACCTTATTTTCCATCCCCGGGAGGTAGTATATTGTGAATTCATAATCCTTGAGTAGTTAATGCCATCACCTCTGCCTCATGTTGAATTCTTTTTGTGAAAAAAATAATATTCAAACACTTGTTTCCAGTTTAAATCCCACATTTTCACCATAGAGATAATGTATCCAAATATCCAAATAAATTATTACAGCTTCTAACTCATGATCATGAGTAGGATAGTTATGCTCATGATTTTTTGACTATCGTGATGCATAGGCAATAACTATATCATTCTACTTAAGGACACTACTAAGTCCTTTCTTCGATGAATCACTATAAATAAAAAACCCATCATTCCCCGATGGTAGAGTCAAAATAGGAGCATTGAAAAATCTTCTCTTCAGTTGTTCAAAACATTATTCACACTCATTTTTTCAAACAAATTTAATCCCTTTACGTGTGAGCATGGATATAGAGTTATCCAATTGGGCAAAATTCTGGACGAAACGTCGATAATAACCTGCTAAACCAATAAAACAGTGTACCTCAGTTATAATCATTGATGCTTTTCATTCATGGATTTCTCTTGACTTAGAAGGATCAACAAAGATTCCATCATAAGAGACAATATGGCTAAGAAACTAAATCTCCTGATGCCAGAATTCGCACTTGCTAAACTTCCCATATAATTCATGTGTTTAAAGAGTCTTCGGGATAATGCGCAAGTGATTTTCATGATCTTCATATCTATTGGAGTATACCAATATATCATCAACAAATACCACAAAAATGTCATCAATATACTCTTTCAAAACACTGTTCATTAGATCAAACAAAACAGAGGGTGTATTAGTCAGCCCCAAAAGAATTATTGTAAACTCATAATGCATGTACCTAGTTCAAAATACAGTTCTCAGAATATCTTCCTTTTCACACACAACTGATGATATCTCGATCAAAGGATAATCTTTGAAAATTACTGAGCTCCATGAATTTGGTTGAATAAATCATCAATGCAAGGTAGGGGATACATGTTCTTTATTGTTATAGCATTTATCTCCCTTTAGTCAATGAACAACCTCATAGATCTATCTTTCTTCTTAACAAAAAGGACAGGGGCTCCCCATGGAGAGACAGTAGGGAGAATAAATACCTTATTACTCAATTAATATAGTTTTTTCTTTAGTTCTAATATTTCCACCGAGACCACTCTATAAGGGGTCTTCGATATGGGCCTTGATTCGGGAATTAAATCCAAGTAAAACTCAATTTCTCGATCTGGAGGATGTCCAGGTAAATCTTCAAGAAATACATCAACATATTCTTTCACAGTAGTTACATCCTCTATATGAACATTCCTTTCCTCAACCACATTTATTTCATTCTCTTCCTCCCCAATAATTGAATTTAGTTGAGCTACTGGGGGTGGATATATATAAGAATTAGGTAGTGATGATTCTGCTCTAAAGATAAGATGTTCTTAATAATCATCATCAAAAATCATAACCTCCTTATTCTTACAATTTTTTTTTTGCACCATGGTCTGAAAGTCAATCCATACTGAGGATTATATCAAATTCAATTATGGGTACGATGATGAGATCAGCAAGATAAAGATCATTTATGTGCTCTAATGGGGACAGATTCACAAAACTTTGTTGTAATGATACTCACCTTAGGTGTTTTGACTGACAAATCCCATGTTAAATCAAATTGGAAATATTTAATTTTCATAGAAAACTCGGGAAGATATGAAACAATGCGATGATCCATAATCAAATAATTCATTTTCTAAACTCATGGAAACTATTACATTACCTTCCACTAAGACTTTCGAAGCTTCAAATTCAGCAGTAGTGATCGTATAAGCTTTCTCCTTGATCCCTTGGACTTTTCTAAGGTATGTTTCCTTGACAGTTAGTATATTAATTTTCATAATGTCTCATCTCCCTACAATTGTAGCATTGAACATTGGTAGCGTCTTTCATTCCCTTACAATCAGCAGCAATATGGCCTTTCTGTCCACATTTGTAGCATACTCTATTTCCTTTTAGACAGGCACCAGGGTACTTCCATCCGCAATTATCACAGAATAGAAATTTAATTATTTCGTTCATTCATGTTTCCTTATATACTTTACCAGATTGTTCAGCAGATCTCTTCTACTCTTACTTTGATTTAAATTCATAAGACATAGATAATTATGTTTCTGTCTTGATAGCACACGAGACAATATCTTTGTATGATATGAAGGATTGTGATACTAATACTCGGTGGAGAAATGGATTTAAACCATCAATTATATGGTCAATATTACTTCTTGGGTTATGTATATAATCTACTACATTCCTCGCTAACCATGTAATGTTAACTTCATACTTTGCGACATTCTCATCCTCCTTTTTCCTTAGACTCTGAAATTGACATTCCTTATCCGCCTGATGGTCATGTGGAAAGTATTTTTCTACAAAAATTTCTTTAAACTCACTCCATTCCATATTTGATAATTCCTCATCATCCTTTGTGTTTTGAATCAATGACCATGATTGATCAGTATCTCTAGTGAGGCGGTAAACATCCATGACAACTTTTTCCCTTTCACTACTCCCCAAAGCATGGTATATTTTCACTATGGAATTTATCCATTACTCAGTCACTAATGGATTTTTACTCATATTGAATGTCAGTGATTGTTTCCTTAGGAAGCGATCTAACATTGATCCTCCATGATGTGGATCAGGGTGCTCCATACGGGTAAGGTTTTTATTCATAACCCGAGTGAGTTGTCCAAGTATGGTGATAAGATGATCAGCACCTGCTGTATCACCAGCTCCTCTATAACTATCTTGAACAGGAGGTAAATCCCTACATGGAGTGCGTGCATTGATGTGGTCTCCATTACTTCAACTAGGCGCCATTTATAAAAAATGGCATACACTAGATTAGTTTATGAACCACAATACATAAATCCACACTTGTAAAACACTTAACATTAATTGAATTGTTTATGGATATAATCCATAATCATAAAAAAATGTTTTCTTTGAGGATTTATATACTCATAAATTATTCATAATGGTTCCTTAATAAAATGAGAATTATCCTATCCATATCCCACATGAGTGTCATAACCAAGAGTGCAGCAGGGCCCGTTGTCGTGCACCAGTACCCGTTTGAGTCTAGCTCAAAGTGGTGTTTTATGGTTTTACCCCTAGTTACATCTGTGCCAGAGCTGCCTCTACCTGCTTATATTGAGACAAGGATTTATTTCTTGTAAAACTCAAAAAATCTCTACAATAATAAAATTCTATGGAGTCTTTCTATACTATTCCTCAATGTTTATCTTATGGATATGTTCTCTAATAATAGTTTATCCAAATCTAGTTTCCAAGGTTTGTACTAAACATCCTCTGATACAAACTGTAACTCCCCGACCCTAGTTACCCTGTTTCGGTGAAGTATTAGATAACATTTTCATGGTCACAAGGAAATCATGTCTCGAATGACAGATGAGTTTATTATTATTGGAAACAAGATTCATACATAAGTTCAACTTTACAACTTGAAAATAAATACAACACGAATATATTCCATTGGAAACATCCAAACCTCCTAGATAATTCCTACAATTCACTCATAACTAACTTCTTCATATCCTGGTAAATTGAAACATACCACAGGTGTGAGCTCAAACACTCAGTAAGGGTAAGCAATACAGCGGAAGATAACATAAATATTATGCATGATGAATAATTGAAAACTCACGACTTTACTAATAATAAACAGGAATACTTTTATGGAAGGAATATGATCTGAGTAAATAATTACATAATAAAACATAATCATGGTTATTCTAATAGTTGAATGACCACATGAACCATCAATATTATTTCCATAATGAGGGAGTGTATAATCATGGACATTATGAAACATTTTGTCAGGGCCTTGACCAGGATGTCTAAAAATGATTAAGGCCTCGGCCAAAACCATATATCAAATTGGGAAGGAACTAGGAAATTTCCATGTCTAGTTGTCTCATGAGACCTACATATTCATCAATGAGCTATAGCGAGCTCCAACCGTCACTTACTAAGTCCAATACATTCCTCATTTGAAAAGGTTTAAACATATCATAAACATTCGTATTAAAAATAGCATATGAAATGTCAATATATTAACCATAAACCATGAATGGTATAAAAATAGCACATCCATAGTCAAACATATCACAAAACATTCAATACAATATGTAATTTTTGTATCATAATAAATCAACTTCAAATAAACATAAAATCCCTCAACGGATGTTGACATCGATGAAATCAAAATCCTATTTAGAGAAATATCACTTTATATTTTGAAATCATTTAAGAGTCATATAATTATAAAGAAGACATTTATTAGGAAAATAATCTTATTAGATTGTAAGGGGAGCTATGATGATGTTATAATGGTGGAAAATAGCTTCACCAACCATATAAGTTAAAAAGCATTCTTACATTAAATTTTTCAAAAAGGTCAACAAGCATCTGGGTTGGAAAACAGCGGAAAGAATTATTTATAAACATCATATAAAATTAAAACAGGGGTATAAATTACATTAAAACATTGTATATTAAATTGTATAAATGTTTTAAAATATATTTTTATGAAACATCGATGTGGATGATAAAGAGGTCCCAATAGATAATTACGTATGAACAACCCTGGATAATGAAGAGATTATGAAAGAAACCCTTACCGTTTAATTTTTCTAGGTTGAGGGTAGGTTAACCTCCTATATTATGGTGAAATAATAGTTATTAGATTATAAAATAATCATATACAGTAATATGATTTCATATATGATCTTTTAACATTTCTTTGTTAACAATGTCTTAGTATTATTGTCATTTCGTGTGTTAACTGATTCATTTTCCTTTATATTATTTGTTATGTGAGTCTTAATTGTTTTGTATGGGATGTATCGTATTCATATCCATATTGATATCAAGAATTTATACATTATTTTTAATCATCAAATGAAAATTAGTCTTGAATGGATACGATGGGGAATGAATCTCATCGCGTTCGTGGAGACGGTAATCTGTACGTCCGCACGATTGAAAATATCATTCTTTTGATATTAATAAAATAAATAATTGGATAGTATATCATATATACAGAATAGTTATCATGTTATAGTCATTATTTACATCAATTAAACATCATTATTATACCCAACCAAATAATAATGTATTGAATAACAATTACACCACGACGTGGAGACTGTAAGCCGTACGTAAGCTTGTATGGTGACATGTCATTCAAAGGATTGATAAAATAATGAATATGGCTGTAAGATATTTATAATAACATCACAGTTTATAGAAGAAACTTTATTTATTATTTTAGAATGGAAATAACAATGAACGAAGATGTGGAAGAAGAAAATAACTTGTAAGAGGGTGGTAAAATTATTACCTCTTCTCAGGGTTCTTCCATT
This sequence comes from Viscum album, assembly GCA_963277665.1. Taxonomy (NCBI): domain Eukaryota; kingdom Viridiplantae; phylum Streptophyta; class Magnoliopsida; order Santalales; family Viscaceae; genus Viscum; species Viscum album. The sequence goes on along the minus strand of OY728142.1, from coordinate 265,922,768 downwards.
TTATTGGATCAAAAGGGATCCTTAAGTTAGATTTATGACTAAAGGAAGTCCCCTAGGATGAATTGAGTGAATTTGAGAGGATATTTGGGGAGGGGTTGTTCGTGTTTAAAGGATTTGAAGTTGTGAATTAGAGATAAGGGGGAGTGTCGTTTTATAAGAGGGGTGAGGGTACCTTAGGAAAAGCTAGAAATATTATTTTATAATAAAATAATTATCTGTTTATAATGACTCCAAAATGGATTAATTAAATTATATGGTGGGGATGGGTCGAAAACAACTCAACCAATAGGTTTTATACAGGTTTGGGTTACTATATTAACAATATCTTTTAGATTTTACTCTTAGTTAAATAGTTTGACATTTACCATGTCTCTTTGTATTTTTATATTATATGGTTATTAAACATACTATATACTTCAAAGAGAACCCCAAGTGGTTCATTAATTATATACCTATCATTATATAAGTCTTTTGGATGAACATTATAATTTAAGGAATATAATATCAATTATAAATATAATATTTGTTTTAAAAACACTTTTATGTCACTTTTGACACTATTTGGTATTTTCTTTTATCAAAATTTATAACAGTATTTTTACTTAGAAAAACAATTATCTAAAAATTCATAATAGGTCATATTTACCTAGAAAATTATTTAGATTCATTAAACGTACCAAATTATATTTGTTTTGATATTTATAATACCAATTATTTTAATCATTCATTAATACAGATTTTACTGCATCATCATTGTGTCATAAATATATTTAATTATTAAATATCTAAAAATTATAAATAAAAATCAATTTTTAGAAAATCGTTTTATCTTTCTAATTAATATTTATATTTTAAGAGATAACATTTATAACTCTACGTAAATTTTTTTTACTAAAAGATATATGCTTATGTCATTTTTGAATTTACTTTAACTTAATTAATATAAATTGTCATTATCACTAACTAGTGGCTCCATAGGGTCCCAAAATCGACACAAAGATGCCCATGGTCAAACCTGTATCATCCAATAGGGTTAAGACACGTATTATGGTAATTTAATGTTATTATAATATTATTTTTACCCTTTTTTACCAGATTTACCCATTAACCATGGTAAATAAAATATTTACCAAAGTAATTATTCAAAATGTATAAAAATAAAAGTTAACTATTTATACAATTTGGACCTTCTGATTCCAAATATGGAATACATTTTTCTACATTCAAGACACAGAAGTGGAATATAATAATTTAAAATTAATTCTCGTTGTCAAAACAAAAAGTGTGTTTTCATGAAGTAATAACTACCAAAATATTGACACTTGCTTATGTCCAGTTTAAATGTGAAATTACATCCAATGAAAAACATTGTATTAAATCGTAAAAATATAATTTAATTATACTTCAAAACCACTCAATAGTATAATTTATCACTATAAATTATTTTTATTAAAAAAGTTGTTTTTAAATAAAATTTAGTATTTTTCACTATTCATCAAAAACTGAATGTTTTCAGAAAAATTCCAAAAATTCAACCTATGCTAATTTTGATACTCTGAATCCAAAAATGAAGTCCATTTTGAGAGAAAAATTTTATAAAATTTCAAAAAGAGGGTTTTACTATTCATAACAGCTAGTTTGATTGGCTTTGGTGTGTGTTAGAACTCGAAGTTGCGTACTACAAATGCCGCTGTATTATTCAAAGAGAAGCGTACTGTGGAAGCTTGGGGTGTTACATTCTCCCCACCTTCAAATAATTTCATCCTCAAAATTTCTAGAATACCACTTCATAAAAACTCAGGTGGTTCTTCATCATAAGTTTCTCTGGTTCCCACGTAGCCTCTTCCATCTTATGGTTTCCCCATAGAACTTTTACTCGACGAGTCGTCTGGTTTCTCAACACTTTTTCTCTGGTATCAAGAATTCTAACCATATCTTCGCAATATGATAGATCGGGTTCCAGCCCTACTTCCTCATAAGTGAGTACAAGCATTGGGTCAGGCATGTATTTTCTCAACAGTGATATGTGGAACACATCGTGAACTTGGGAGATATTTGGAGGTATTTTCAAATGATAACCTACTACCTCAATTTGTTCAAGAATTTCAAAAGGTCCGATGTACCTAGGATTCAATTTTCCCTTCTGACAGAAACGTCTAACACCCTTCCATGGAGATACCATCAAGAAAAAATGGTGTCCTACCTGATATTCCAAATCCTTCCGTCGGTTGTCAGAATAGATCTTCTGCATACTTTGAGCTACATTGATGTGGTTTTGGATTACCTTCACCTTTTCCAGCGATTTCTACCCCATTTCTGGGCCTATGATTTTTCTTTCACCAACATCATCCCAGCAGGTTGGTGTGCGGCATCTCTTTCTGTGTAACACTTCATATAGTGTCATCTGAATACTTGAATGGAAGCTACTGTTATAAGAAAATTCTATCAAAGGTAAATATTGATCCCACATACCCTGAATGTCATGTGAGAATGATCTCAACATGTTTTATAACGTTTGAATTGTATGTTCTGATTGGCCATTAGTTAGAGGGTGGTAGGAAGTACTCAAACAAAGTTCAGTTTCCAGGGATTTCTGAAGACTTTTCCAGAATCTTGATGTAAAACATGGATTGTGATAAGAAGCAATTGATAGTGGTTCTCCATGAAGTCTCACAACTTCATTAATATATAGTCTTGCTAGACATTCAAGTGGTAAATCTTATCTTATAGTAAGAAAATGTGCTGACATGGTAAGATGATCAACAATGACCCATATTGCATCGTTCTTTCTAGGAGTATTTGGTAGACCCATTACAAACTCCATCATAATATTATCCCATTTCCAATTAGGTGTGGGAAGAGGTTGTAAGAGTCCTCCAGGATTTTACCTTCCATCTTTCACTTGTTGACAAACCATATATCTTGACATAAAATCAAAAATCTCTCACTTCATGTTGTCCCACCAAAAATGTTCCTTCAAATCTCTATACATTTTGGTCCTACGTGGGTGTATAGAGAAAATGGAACTATGATCATCATCCAATAATTTCCTTTTTAGACCAGGTACATCGGGAACACAAATTATCTTCCCAATTTTTAAAATTCCATCCTCATACACAAAGTCACTCAAGCTCCCATTATTCACAGCTTTAATCTTCTTTTGAAACTCCTTATCTCCGGTCTGAGAACTCTTTATCCTTTCTAGTAAAGATGGTTTGGCAACCATTTGGAAATTTATTAATGTTTCACCATCCATGGATATTCCCATATCCATATTTACTAGATCCATGTATATAGGATCTTTTTCAACTCTCATCTTGTTCAAAAATCCATGATTTTTTATACTCAAAGCTTCTGCCACCTTATTTGCCTTCCCTGGGTGGTAGTGTATCCTGAAATCATAATCCTTGAGTAGTTCAATCCATCACCTTTGACTCATGTTGAAATATTTTTGTGAAAAAAATATTCTTCAAACTCTTGTGATCAGTATAAATCTAAAATTTTTTCACCATAGAGATAATGTATCCGAATATCCAATGAATGATTACAGCTTCTAACTCATTATCATTAGTAGGATAGTTTTTATCATTAATTTTCAGATGTCGTGATGCATAGGCAATAACTCTATCATTCTTCATAAGGATAGAACCAAATCGTTTTTTCTATGCATCACTATAAATAACAATCGCATCATTCTATAATATTAGAGTCAAAATAGAAGCATTGAGAAATATTCTCTTCAGTTCTTCAAAACATTCTTCACACTCATTTGTCCAAGCAAATTTAACCCCTTTATATGGGAGGTTGGATAATGGGTTTTCAAATCGGGCAAACTTCTATATGAAACGCTGATAATAACTAGTTAAACCAATAAAACTGTGTACCTCAGTTATAATCATCGATGCTGGTCATTCTTGGATTTCTCTTAACGTAGAAGGATCAAAATAGATTCCATCCTTAGAGAAAATATGGCCATAAAAAGATATCTCCTGAAGCCAGAATTCACACTTTCTAAACATCCCATATAATTCATGTCATCTAAGAGTCCTCAGGATAATGTGCAAGTGATTTTCATTATCATCATAGATTTTTTAGAGTACCAAGATATCATCAACAAATACCACTAAAAAGTCATCAAGATACTCCTTGAAATCTATGTTCATTAGATCCATGAACACATAGGGTGCATTAGTTAGCCAAAAAATAATTACTACAAACTCGTAATGCCCATACCTAGTTCGAAATACGTTTTTCAGAATATCTTCCTTTTCACACAGAACTGATGATATCCCGATCGAAGTTCAATATTTGAAAAGTATTGAGCTCCATGAAGTTGGTTGAATAAATCATCAATGTGAAGTAGGGGATACTTGTTCTTTATTTTTATAGCATTGATCTCCATATAGTAAATTCACAACCTCATTGATCTATCTTTCTTCTCAATAAAATGGACAGGGTCTCCCCATGGAGAAACACTAGGGTGAATAAATTCCATATTACTCAATTCCTCTAGTTGTTTCATTAGTTCCATTAATTCCACAATGGCCATTCTATAAGGGGTATTCGATATGGGTGTTGATCCCGGAATTAAATGAATGGAAAACTAAATTTCTCATTCTAGAGGATGTCTAGGTAAATATTCAGGAAACACATCAACATATTCTTTCACAATAGTTACATAATCTATTTGAACATTCCTTTCCTCACCCACAATTATTTTATTCTCTTCCTCCCTAATAACTGAATTTAGTTGAGCTTCTAGGGGTGGATCTAGATAAGAATCAGGTGGTGATGATTCTACTGTAAAGATAGGGTGTTCTTTATCATCGTCATCAAAAATCATAACATCTTTCTTCTCACAATAAATTTTTGCATCATGGTCCGAAAGCCAATCCATACCAAGGATAATATCAAATTCAATCATGGGTGTGATGATGAGATCAGCATATAAAGAACATTTATGTGCTCTAAAGGGGACTGATTCACAAAACTTTGTTGCAATGATACTTCCCTTAGGAGTTTTGATTGATAACACCCTTGTTAAATCAAATTGGGAATATCAAATTTTCATAGAAAACTGGGAAGATATGAAACAATGTGATGATCCAGAACCAAATAATGCATTTTCTAAACTTGAAGAAACCAGTAAATTACCTACCACTATGTCGTTCAGAGCTTCAAACTCACCAGTTGTGATTGTATAAGATTCGCATTGATCTCTTGGCCTTTTATAAGGTATGCTTTTCTAACGCTTAAGAAATTCATTTTCATAATGTACCATCTCCCTGCAATTGTAGCATTGAAAATTGGTAGCATCCTTCTTTCCTTTACAATCACCAGCAATATGGCCTTTCTGTCCACATTTGTAGCATAATCATTTTCCTTTATGATTGGCACCAGGGTTCTTCCATCCGCAATTATCACGTGGTGGAAATTAAATTCTTCCCTTCTTCCATGTTTCCTTATTTCCTTTCACAGAGTGTTCAACAGATCTCTTCGTCTCTTGCATTGATTTAAATTTATAAGACTTAGATAATTCCTTTTTTGTCTTGATAGCACATGAGACAATATCTTTTTATGATGAGATGGATTGTGATACTAATGCTCGATGGATAAATGGTTTTAACCCATCAATTAATCAATCAATCTTACTTCATAGGATATGTATATAATCTACTACATGCATCACTAACCTTGAAAATATAGCTTCACACTTTGCAACATTCTCATCCTTCTATTGCCTCAGACTCAAAAATTTTCTTTCAATAACTGCTCGATGGTCATGAGGAAGGTATTTTTCTAAGAAAATTTCTTTAAACTACCTCCATTCAATATTTGATAATTCCACATCATCCTTTGTGTTTTGAATCAATGACCACTATTGATCAGCATCTCTAGTGAGGCGGTAAACTTCCATGACAACTTTTTCCCTTTCGCTACTCCCCAAAGCGTGGAATATTTTCTCTAAGGAATTTATCCATTGCTCAGACACTAATGGATTTTTACTCCAATTGAATGCCTGTGGTTGTTGCCTCATGAAGCGATCAAACATTGATTCTCCATGCTGTGGATCATGGTGCTTGTAGAGACCTGAATCTTGACGTACATTGACATTACATTACATTTGTGGAATACTTAGTACATAACAAAAACACACACACAAGGATCATTATAGTTTAGTGTCTTTAGAAACTCGGAGTATAATCTTCTAATCCTGGTGAAAGATCTTCAACAACTCCCATAAAGATCTTCCCTTTTTTTTATACCTAGAACCTTTCTTTATAACCTGGGGAAAAGTAAACATAAAAGGGTGAGCTCAAATGCTCAGTAAGGGTAAACAAAAGAAATATCAATCACATCATATTCATAAGAACATAACATTTTGGAAATCTTAATCAGCAAAAGAGAGCATAATTTCATAACATGGGATAAATCATAGTAGTGAAATGAAATCCCAATAATCATAACATAAAACAAGAAACATTGTCGCATACACACATAATCATAGAGAATCATTTCTTCTTAGTCAAGACTCATTGCCAAGACTATCTTAGTGGACAAAGTCCCTTTCTGAACCGAGTCACCCTCGTTTCAGTACTGTTTCACTGAACCGGTATAACCTACCATTCCAACCATGTCTATCTCATGAGATATAAAGTCTTTACCCAATGCATTGGAGGGATATATAGGTCCCACCCATCTCATAATGATACCATTCTTATGTGTGCCACAAAATCATAAATCATACATCATTGCATAACCCATGTAATAAAAATGGGAATCTTAAACATCAAGACATCATAAAACAATTCATATACGATAAAGGAATTCATAAAAATAATTCCATCACCAAATAATCAAATCAATTTAATAATAGGGATAAAAGCAGAATCCTTTATTATCTTAGATGGAAAATAATTTTGATAAATCACTTTATCTTCATTCTTGAGGAAAATATCCTTTCTACTTTAAAAACACTTTTCCTTTATTAACATGTCATACAATTTCAAACTAAAAGAAGTTGATTAAAAATAATCTTGAAATCTTGTAAAGGAAGCTTCTTGGAAATAATGTTTTAAAAATCCATTCATTCTGTATAAGTTAAAAAAACATTCTTCTCGTACTTTTGTAGGAAAAGTCAAAAAAAGTACCTCGTACGAAAAACGAAAAAAGATTCCTTTCATATCTTTTACTAAAAACTCACCGAAGGGTAAAATAGGATTTAAAAAATTGTAGGTGGATGGATATAAAATTACATATTAAAGAAACATGGATGTGGATGATATAATTCACCACATTAAATACCAAAGTATAAACAATCTCGGATAAAAATGAGATTGTGATATTTCCCTTACCTAAGGTCTGATTTGCTTCGTAAGTGTCCGAACCTCTTGTATAATGATTTAAATAATGTCATTTACTTATTACATAATCATATTCATTGTTATGATATCATATATGGTTCACTTATGACTTTATATTACCTGTTCTTTTGTAAATTCCATGTTAAAGAGCGTTTTGGGTAAAATTGTTTAATTTATCGTAGGTGTTTGGAATTGTTGTTCTTGACATTATTATTACTTATATCATGATTTACTTACATCCAGAATATATAATATGATTTATATATCATATATATTCAATATATATATATATAATAGATAGATAAATGAAATGAAACACATTGTTCACGGAGACGGTAGTCCGTACGTACGCATGAACGCTGTTTTCCTTTCCCTATTGTCTTGAATGGAAGTAAGTAGATGATATATATATATATATATATACATAAATCCAGTATATCTTCCATGTCATATATTTCATGATTACTTATTATATATACTTTATAATCATTCATGAATGGTTAAAGTGGAGAATGAATCTCATCGCGTCGTGGAGACTGTAGTCCGTACGTACGCACGAGCGATGATATCGTTCTCATGATCGTGTGACTGTATTGGAGTGTATGTATTCTATTTCAGAATAAATATCACTTTATAATAGACATATATAGTCATTATTTACACCATTATACCCATCCAAGTAAGGTAGTGGTGGAAAATAGATTACACCATGGCGTGGAGACGGTATTCTGTACGTACGCACGCGCGGTGATTTCTTTTTCCGTAGGATGGATAGATTGTGAAATAGGGTTTTTTAATACTTATAATAGCATATCCGTATATTAGTGATACCGATGTTATTACTTCATAATGAAACAACTAAATAAGAAGAAGTGGAAGAAGAAATAAAGATGAAAGAATCGGTAACGGACATTACCTCTTCTTTGAAGTGCTTCTTTGAGACATTCTTTTAGGGCACTAAAATTGGTCTTTGAGGAAGACCAGAACCTCTAGGATGTTGATAGGGAAGTGGATAAGTGAATTTGTCAGGGGTTGGCCGAGCTTGAAGGCTCAATGTTGTGTGAGGAAGAGAGGGAGGAGGTGCCCTTTTATAAGGGAGGAGAGGGGCACCTTTGGAATAACTAAAAATATTATTTTATTATAAAGTCAAGTTCGGTTTTAAATAGCTCCAAATTGATTTTTTTTTAGGATAAGGTGGGGATGGGTATAAAGCATCTCATCCAATAGAATTTAGACAAGTTTATGTTCTTATTTTAACCTTATCATTTAGATTTAACATTAAGTTAAATAATTTTACTTTTACTGTGTCTTCTTCTGTTCTTACACTATAAGGTTAATAAACTTACTATAAGAATCCAAACGAACCTCAAATTGTGTATTATTAATATATATAACCTTATCTAAGTCATTTGGCCGAACCTTAGATTTTTAGGAATAACATAACAATTAATAATATAATATCTGTTTTAAAAACTATTTTATGTCAATTTTGACACTATTTAGTAATTGATTTTTGTGAAAATCCTTACAGAATGATAAGTTCGAAAAAAGTTAATTAAATCAATACTAACATGTAATATTAACCTAGAAAATTAGTGTAATTCATAAAAAGACTCAAATTATATTTATTTGAGTATTTATAACATCAATTATGTCAATATTTCATTAATAAGATAATTACTGCATCATCGTTGTGTCATAACTAAATTATATTATTTAATGTCTAAAAATTACAAATAAAATACAATTATGTAGGAAATGTTTTTATCATTCTAAGGAATATTTATAGTCGAATTTATCTTATGTATAACCCTATATTAAAAATGTTTTATTAAATAAACATTGATTTTAACTCTTTTAACTCTTCTTTGAATTAAATAATAATAAATGTCCTAATCTAATCCAAGTGGGCCTAAATGGTCATATTTTATTCCTAAGATTGTTTTTGGTCTAATTACACTTATCCAATAGAATTTGGATATGTGTTAGGGTAATAATAATATCATATTTACCCTTAATTACCCTATTTACTTTTAACCGTGGTAAATAAAAGTAAAAAGTTACTATTCACCAAAAATTATTTTCATCTCATTGAACCAAATTTTACATACTGACATCAACCGTGTCTCTCGGAGTTTTTAAATTCCACTCACAGAAGCGGTAAAATTAAGTTTTATGAACAATTCAGTTTTTTTAACTACCACTTAGTGGTTTCACTATTCATCAAAAATTGAAAGTTTTCAGAAAAATACCAAAAATTAGGCCTAAGCTATATTTGATATTATGAACTCAAAAATGATTTCTATTTTACCAAATTCAAAACATATCAGTTGCATTAACTAATTTAAAAATTAATTCTCGTCGTCAAAACAAAAGTCGTGTTTTTTGGAGATAATAACTATCAAAAGAGTGACACTTGTTTATGACTGGTTTAAATGTGAAATTACATACAATGACCAACATTGTATTAAATTGTAAAAATATATTCTAAATATACTTTAAAACCACTCAAAATAATAATTTATCACTATTAATTATTACGATTGAAAAAGTTGTTTTTAATTAAAATTTAGTAATTTTCACTATTCATCAAAATATGAAAGTTATCCAAAAATTACCAAAATTTCACCCTAAAATAATTTCGATATTCCGATCCAAAAATGAAGTCCATTTTGAAAATTAAAATTTACAAAATTTCAAAAAGTGGTTATTACTATTCATAACGGCTAGTTTTAATAATATTTTAATAGAATATCGTTGTTTAGTGAAACTCGGTATTGCGTACTACACACGCTATCAAGGAAGGCCGCGATTGCATGTAATGAAAGGAAAGTAAAGGATGCGTGTTGTGCAAGATCCTTTTGGTGTAGCGTACAACACAAGACATTAATGAAATTAAAAATAATATTTTTCATAAAATATCGGGGTGTTACATTCTACCCCCCTTAAAATGAATTTCACCCTCGAAATTCATCGGGGTTATAAATGCTTTACTATTCGAAAGTTTCTTTAATTGAAACCCACATCGTAAAAAGAAATACCAAAACCAATATTTAAAATCAAAAGTATGAAACATAACGGTTACCCAAATAAACTAATCACTGGGTTTCCACATAGGTGAAAATATAGATATGGAAGAAAAATCTAACCATCATGTTCTGATGGAGAGTGGTAGAGAACATGGCTACGGAAAAGCCAACAATCAAAAATCCATAAATTTGTGATGATCTAAGGTACCATCTGATTAATCAGATATAGGAGCACTAGGAAAACATTTTTGGTTTTCAATATCATTTACCTAAAGTTGAAAATTTTGAATTATAAGAAATACTTACTTGATTTTGGTACAATCTCACTGTTGTTCCTGCTTTGAACCGTTTCCACTTCATCTCATAAAGAAATGAAGTGTTAAAAGATCATGTGATAGAATGATGGGTCATTCCATCTGTTTCAAACAAAAGGTTAGAAATAGTTATCAAATATTCATAAGTCCGTCTTTTGTGAGGTTGAACTTATACTTCATATATAACACCTCTTAATAAAATAAAACTAATTTCTACCAACTAGGGACTTCCTATAGGCCAGTGGTAGGCGATAAAGGCGAGTCTCACTTCGGTTGTGGGTTCGACTCCCACAACCTTGTCCGACGCGATGGGCTCTCGCCCGTCCTGCAGGTTGTACTTTTTCTAAAACTATATTACTATAATATCCCATCAATAATATCGAAAAAAAAGTTCTATCCTTAAAATAACATATGTCCAACATAATCCATTCCAATCTTTAGGCTTATCCATAATACTGCAGTCCACTATCATAATATAGTGAAAATGATTACCAGATATTTAATACCATCGTTGATCCCCATATATCATATGATATTTCTTGTTGGTCACATTCCAAACATTCAAATTCCTTAATCATGCATTCTCTTGAATACCCATTGAACCATAGTGAAAACATGAATGCAGTTAAAAGTTAACACCTTCCACATACCAAAATCCTAAAAATTCTATATACTCAAACCATGATATCACTTAGTCCTTATATCAATCATGAGCTCATGAATAATGTTAAACATTTCGTTTTCTCATTTTCCCTTCATTATGCGCATATCATCTACATTCCAAAAATATATGAATAACCTTTCATGGATACTGATAACATTAATCATACTCTTTCGAAACTCAAGGAACGACAACAGTGTAACAATCCTTAGATGTCTCTTTATTCCATAGTACCATGAGATTACTTATACAACATTACACATGATAAACATGTAATCATTCCACTACATTCTTAAACCATTGACCAAGCTTCAACAATTATTTCATCTCACATATCATTTGTAGTCTCTTCATCATCATGCACGTAAATACTACCCATACGACCATACTGATTCTCTTCATGAGAATTTACTTTAAGGAATTGGTTTTCATAATTCCCGTACATTCCACATTTAAAACATTTAACCATTGTTGATGTCGTAGAAATACCATTATCCTCATCCCTGGTGTGAACTGCACCTTTTCCTTTTCACTTATTGGCTTTGTGTCCTTCTCTTCCACACCCAAAGCATCTTCCAGTTCCTTTGAAACATTCTCCTTGATGCCTCTTCCCACATGATTTACATAGGGGAAATTGAACTTTCTTTCCTCTATGATCATCATGAAACTCCATCTTTCTCTTATTAGCCGAGTCCGGAAACTTAACAAATTTTACTTTATTGATCATATTATGAGATTGTTGATTCGGCATAATAATGATGTTTGGACCTCCAAATCCCATTTCATTTGGTTGCTCATGAAGAATATCATTCCATTGTCCATCATATCCTCCATTATTGTGAATCATCTTGTTTCCAGCCATTTTCTAAAACCCAAAAAGAATAGTGTGAGAGGAAAAAATCATAATAAAGGGGGAGTAACTTCAATATCTAACATCTTAGGTTAAATTATAAGATAGTTACCGTAGTGCTAGACTATATCCTATATGTATACATATCCTTAGGGACATCTCTAGACATACCTTTGAAATATCTCTAGGGATCTCACTAACGTTTTCGCGTCCTAGTTTCCAAAGGTTGACTAAACCTTTCCTCTGATACCAACTGTAGAGACCGAAGCTTGACATACATTGACATTACATTACATTTGCGGAATACTTAGTACATAACAAAAACACACACACAAGGATCGTAATAGTATAGTGTCTTTGGAAACTCGGAGTATAATCTTCTAATCCTGGTGAAAGATCTTCAACATCTCCCATAAAGATCTTCCCTTTTTTTATACCTAAAACCTTTCTTTATATCCTGGGAAAAAGTAAACATAAAAGGTTGATCTCAAATGCTCAGTAAGGGTAAACAAAAGAAATATCAATCACATCATATTCATAAGAACATAACATTTTGGAAATCTTAACCTGCAAAAGAGAGCATAATTTCATAACATGGGATAAATCATAGTAGTGAAATGAAATCCCAATAATCATAAATTAATACATGAAAAATTGTGGCATACACACATAATCATAGAGAATCATTTCTTGTTAGTAAAGACTCATTTCCAATACTATCTCAGTGTACAATGTCCCTTTCTGAACCGAGTCACCCTCGTTTCAGTCTTGTTTCACTGAACCGGAATAACCTACCATTCAAGCCATGTCTATCTCATGAGATATAAAATCTTTACCCAATGAATTATAGGGAGATATAGGTCCCACCCATCTAATAATGATACCATTCATATGTGTTCCACAATATCACAAATCATACATCATTGCATAACCCATGTAATAAAAATGAGAATCTTAAACATCATTACATCATAAAACAATTCATATATGATAAAGGAATTCAAAAAAATAATTCCATCACAACATAATAAAATCAATGTAATAATAGGGATAAAAACAGAATCCTTTATTATCTTAGATGGAAAATAATTTTCATAAAACACTTGATCTTCATTCTTGAGGAAAATATCATTTCTACTTTAAAAACACTTTTCCTTTCTTAACATGTCATAAAATTTCAAACTAAAAGAAGTTGATTAAAATAAACTTGAAAACATGTAACGGAAGCTTCTTGGAAATAATGTTTTAAAAATCCATTCATTCTGTATAAGTTAAAAAAAACATTCTTCTCGTACTTTTGTCGGAAAAGTCAAAAAAAGTACCTCGTACGAAAAACAAAAAAAAGAACCCTTTCTTATCTTTTACTAAAAACTCTCCGAAGGGTAAAATAGGATTTAAAAAACTGTAGGTGTATGTAAATAAAATTACATATTAAAGAAGCATGGATGTGGATGATAAAATACACCCCAGTAAATACCAAAGTATAAACAATCTTGGATAAAAATGAGATTGTGATATTTCCCTTACCTTAGGTCCGATTTGCTTCGTAAGTATCCGATCCTCCTATATAATGATTTAAATAATTTCATTTACTTATTACAGAATCATATTCATTGTTATGATATCATATATGGTTCACTTATGGCATTATATTACCCGTTCTTTTGTAAATTCCATGTTAAAGAGCATTTTGGGTAAAATTGTTTCATTTATCGTAGGTGTTTGGACTTGTTGTTCTTGACATTATTATTACTTATATCATGATTTACTTACTTCCAGAATATAAAATATGATTTATATATCATATATATTCAGTATATATATATATATATAATAGAGAGATAAATGAAATGAAACACACCGTTCATGGAGACGGTAGTCCGTACGTACGCATGAACGCTGTTTTCCTTTCCTTATTGTCTTGAATGGAAGTAAGTAGATGACATATATATATACATAAATCCAGTAGATCTACGATTTCATATATTTCATTATTACTTATTATATATACTTTATAATCATTCATGAATGGTTAAAGTGGAGAATGAATCTCATCGCGTCGTGGAGACGGTAGTCCGTATGTACGCACGAGCGATGATATCATTCTCATGATCGTGGGACTGTATTGGAGTGTATGTATACTATTTCAGAATCAATATCACTTTATAATAGTAATATATAGTCATTATTTACACCATTATACCCATCCAAGTATGGTAGTGGTGGAAAATAGATTACACCACGGCGTGGAGACGGTATTCCGTACGTACGCACGCGCGGTGATTTCTTTTTTCGTAGGATGGATAGATGGTGAAATATGGTTGTTTCATACATATATAACATATAAGTATATGAGTGATACTGATGTTATTACTTCATAATGAAACAACTAAAGAAGAAGAAGTGGAAGAAGAAATAAAGATGAAAGAATCGGTAACGGACATTACCTCTTCTTTGAAGTGCTTCTTTGAGACATTCTTTTAGGGAACTAAAATTGGTCTTTGAGGAAGACCAGAACCACTAGGATGTTTCTAGGGAAGTGGAGAAGATAATTTGTCAGGGGTTGGCCGAGCTTTGAGGCTCAAAGTTGTGTGAGGAAGAGAGGGAGGAGGTTCCCTTTTATAAGGGAGGAGAGGGACACCTTTGGAATAACTGAAAATATTATTTTATTATAAAGTCAAGTTCGGTTTTAAATAACTCCAAATTGATTTATTTAGAGGCTAAGGTGGGGATGGGTCTAAATCCTCTCATCCAATATAATTTAGACAAGTTTAGGTTCCTATTTTAACCTTATCATTTATATTTAACATTAAGTTAAATAATTTTACTTTTACCGTGTCTTCTTGTGTTCTTACACTATAAGGTTAATAAACTTTTTATAAGAAGCCAAACGAACCCCAAATTGTTTATTATTAATATATAAAACATTATATAAGTAATTTGGCAGAACCTTAGATTTTTAGGAATAACATAACAATTAATAATATAATATTTGTTTTAAAAACAATTTTATGTCAATTTTGACACTATTTAGTAATTGATTTTTGTGAAAATCCTAACCGAATGATAAGTTCTAAAAAAGTTAATTAAATCAATACTAACATGTCATATTAACCTATAAAATTAGTATAATTCATAAAAAGTCTCAAATTATATTTATTTGAGTATTTATAATATCAATTATGTCAATATTCCATTAATAAGATAATTACTGCATCATTATTGTGTCATAAATAAATTAAATTATTTAATGTCTAAAAATTACCAATAAAATAACATTATGTAGGAAATCATTTTATCTTTCTAATGAATATTTATAGTCGAATTTATCTTATGTATAACCCTATATTAAAAATGTTTTATTAAATAAACTTTGATTTTAACTCTTTTAACTCTTCTTTGAATTAAATAATAATAAATGTCCTAATCTAATCCAAGGGGGCCTAAATGGTCATATTTTATTCCTAAGCTTGTTTTTGGTCGAATTAAACTTATCCAATAGAATTTTGACATGTTTTAGGGTAATAATAATATCATATTACCCTTAATTACCCTATTTACTTTTAACCGTGGTAAATAAAAGTAAAAAGTTACTATTCACCAAAAAATATTTTCATCTCATTGAACCACATTTTACATACTGACATCAACTGTGTCTCTTGGATTTTTGAAATTCCACTCACAGAAGCGGTAAAATTATGTTTTATGAACAATTCAGTTTTTTTAACTCCCACTTAGTGGTTTCACTATTCATCAAAAATTGAAAGTTTTCAGAAAAATACCAAAAATTAGGCCTAAGCTATATTTGATATTATGAACTCAAAAATTATTTCTATTTTACCAAATTCATAATATATCAGTTGCATTAATTAATTTAAAAATTAATTCCCGTCGTCAAAACAAAAGGCGTCTTTTTAATAGATAATAACTATCAAAAGATTGACACTTGTTTATAACTGGTTTAAACGTGAAATTACATACAATGACCAAAATTTTATTAAATTGTAAAAATATATTCTAAATATACTTTAAAACCACTCAAATTAATAATTTATCACTATTAATTATTTCGATTGACAAAGTTGTTTTTAATTAAAATTTAGTAATTTTCACTATTCATCAAAATATGAAAGTTATCCGAAAATTACCGAAATTTCACCCTTAGCTAATTTCGATATTCAGAATCCAAAAATAAAGACCATTTTGAAAAATAAAATTTACAAAATTTCAAAAAGTGGTTATTACTATTCATAACGGCTAGTTTTAATAATATTTTAATAGCATATCGTTGTTTAGTGAAACTCGATATTGCGTACTAAACACACTATCAAGGAAGGCCACGATTGCGTGTAATGAAAGGCAAGTCAAGGATGGGTGTTGTGAAATCCCCTTTTGGTGTAGCGTACAACACAAGAAATTAATGAAATTAAAAATATTATTTTTCATAAAATCTCGATGTGTTACAGTGCTCTATACGGGTATGGTTATTATTCATAACATGAGTGAGTTTTCCCAGAATAGTGATAAGCTGATCAGCCCCAGTTGTATCACCAACTCCACTATAATTATCTTGAACCTGAAAGAAATCCCTACATGGAGAGCGTGCATTGATACAGTTTCCATTCTGTCCACTAGGCGCCATTTCTAAAAAATGGCATACACTAGATTAGTTTATGAATCTCAATACAAAAATCCAAACATGTAAAAAACGTAACATAAATTGAATAGTTTATGGATATAATACATAACCATAACAAAATTCTTTGACGAAGTATATACTCATAAACCCTTAATAATGGTTCATAATGAAAATAAGAATCATCCTATGTATATCACCCAGGAGTGTCGTAACCAAGAGTCCAGCAAGGCCTATTGTCGTGCACCAGTTCCCATTCGAGTCTAGCTCAAAGCAGTGTCTTCAGGTTTTACCCCTAGGTACATCTGTGTTAGAGCTGACTCTACTTTCTCGTATCCAGATAGTGATATATTCCTGGGAAAACTCAAAATATCTCTATAATACAAAAATTCTAGGATGTCCTTCTATACTAATCCTCAAATTCCATCTTAGGGCTATGTGCTATAATCAGAGTTTATTTAAATCTAGTTTCCAACATCTGTACTAAACTTCCTCTGATACAAACTATAAAGCCTGACCCTAGTTACCTTGAGTCGGTGCATTATTACATAACATTGGCATGATAACAAGGAAATCATGTCTCGAATGAACGATCAGTTAAGTATTATTGGAATCAAGATTCATACATAAGTTCAACATTACAACATTAAAAGAAATATAACATGAATTTATTCCATTGGAAACATCCAAGCCTCCTAGAAAATGCTTTAAAGTCACTCATAACTAACTTCTTCATATCCTGGGAAATTGAATCATACAAAAGGGGTGAGTTCAAATGCTCAGTAAGGGTAATAAATACAAAGGAAGATAACATAAATATAAACCATGATTAATAATTGAAACATCATTCCATTACCAATAATAAACAAGAATACATTTATGGAAGAAATATGACTTGAGTAAATAATTACATAATAAAATATAATCATGGGTATTCTAACAATCAAATTACCACATGAACCATCAATATTTTTTCCATAATGCGGGAATATATAATGTCGGACATTCTGAAACAGTTTATCAATGCCTCATCCAAGACGTCTAAAAATGATTAAGGCCTCGGCAAAATCCATATATCAAATTGGGAAGGGCCTCGGCCAATTCCACGTCTATTTGTCTCATGGGACCTACCATTGCATCGAGGAGCTATAGCGAGATCCACCCGTCATTTACTAAGTTCAATAAATTTCTCATATGAAATGTTTTAAATATATCGTAAACATTTGTATTAAAACTAGCATATGAAATGTCAATACAATAAATATATACCATGAATGGTATAAAAATAGTACATCCACAGTAAAACATATCACAAAACCTTCAATACAATATGGTAGTTTTGTATCATAATAAATCAACTTCAAATAAACTTAAATTCCCTCAAAGGATGTTGACATAGATGAAATCAAAATGCTTTTTAGAGAAATATCTCTTTATATTTTGCAATCATATAAGAGTCACATAATTATGATGAAAACATTTATTTTTAAAATATTCTTATATTCCATTAAAGGAAGCTTTTATGATTTTATAATGGTTGAAAATAGCCGCACCCGCCGTATAAGTTAAAAAACACTCCTACCATAAATTTTTCTAAAAGGTCAAAAAATATCTGGTTTGGAAAAAATGGAAATATTCTTTTATAAACATCATATAAAAGTCAAAAGGGTTATAAATGACTTTAACCCACTATCTATTAAATAGTATAAATGTTTTAAAATATATTTTTAATAAACATGGATGTGGATGATAAAGAGGTCCCAGTAGAGAATTACGTATAAACAACCATGGTTAATGAAGAGATTGTGAAATAAACCATTACCGTGTACTTTTACATGGTTGAGGGTAGGTTAACCTCCAGTATAATGGTGAAATAATTGTTATTAAATTATACAATAATCGTATACATTAATATGATATCATATATGATCTTTTTACATTACATTGTTAATAATATCTTAGTATTATTGTGGTTTCAAGTGTTACCAGAATCGTTTTCCTTTATATAATTTGTTATGTGAGTCATATTTGTTTTGTGAGTCATATTTTTTAAGGATGGGATGTACCTTATCCATATCCAGAATGATATCAAGTCTTTATAAATTATTTTTATGTGGGATGGTAATCTGTACGTATGTAGGAGCGACAATATCATTCATTTGATATTAAAATAATATATAATAGGATGGAATAAAATATATACAGAAACATGATCATGTTATATTAATTATTTACATAATTTACACATCATTACTATACACATCCAAATAAATATGTATTGAATAACAATTACACCACGACGTGGAGACGGTAAGCCGTACGTACGCATGTGTGGGGACATGTCATTCAAAGGATAGATGGAATGATGAATATGGTTGTACCATATTTATAATAACATCACATTATATATAAGTTACATTATTTATTATTTTATCTTGGAAATAAAAAAGAATGAAGAAGTGGAAGAAGAAAAGAACTTTAAAGAGGGTAGTGAAATTATTACCTCTTCTTCAGGTTCTTCCTTTTGATTTGATCAAAATGGCTCATTAAGATGGATTTTTGACTAAAGTAATTCCCATGGGATGGATTGAGGGAAGTTGAGAGGATATTTGGTTAGGTTTAGGCCAAGGAAAAAGGCTATGAAGGTGTGAATTAGAGAGAACGAGGAGTGCCCTTTTATAAGAGGGGTGAGGGGCACCTTAGGAAAAGCTAGAAATATTATGTTATAATAAAATAATTTTCTTTTTTTAATGGATAAAAATGGATTATTTAAAGTATAAGGTGGGATAGGTCGAACACCACTCAACCAATAGGTTTTATATAGGTTTGGGTCGCTATATTAACTATATCTTTAAGATTTAACACTTAATTAAATAGTTTGACATTTACTATATCTTTTTGTATTTTTATAATATATGGTTAATAAACATACAATATACTTACAAGAGAACCCCAATTGGTTAATTAATGATACACCTATCATTATTTAAGTCTTTTGGCTGATCCTTTTATTTTTAGGAATAGAATATAAATTATAAATATAGTATTTGTTTTAAAAACTCTTTTACGTAAATTTTGAGACTATTTGTATTTTTTTTTTGTTAAATTCATAACTGCATTATTACTTAGAAAAAATTTATCTATCCAAACATAATATGTCATATTAACCTATAAAATTATCTAATTCAAAAAAATTCTAAAATTATATTTATTTGGATATTTATAATATCAATTATTTTAATCATTCAATAATACAGTAATTACTGCATCATCATTAGGTCATAAATAAATTTAAATATTCAATTTCTAAAAATTATAAATAAAATACCATTATGTATAAAATATTGTTTATATTTATAATGAATATTTATAGTAATGAGACAACATGTATAACTCTATGTAAAATTGTTTTACTAAAAGATATATGCTTATGTCATTTTTGTATTTACATAAACTTAATTAATATAAAGTGTCGTTATCATAAACAAGTGGCTCCATGGGGTCCCAAAATCAATCCAATGATGCCCATTTTCGGACATGTATCATCCAATAGGGTTAAGACACGTGTTAGGGTGATTTAATATTATTATAATATTATTGGTTACCATTATGTACTGTATTTTCTCTTTAACCATGGTAAATAAAATATTTTCCCAAGTAATTATTCGAAATGTCTAAAAAAAATTTGGACCTCCTTATTCTAAATATGGAATCCATTTTTATATATTCAAAATATAGAAGTGGTAGAAATTAATTTAAAATTAATTCACATTGTCAAAAAAAAAGCGTGTTTTTAAGAAATAATAACTATCAAAAGATTGAAACTTGCTTGTGTCCAGTTTAAATGTAAAACCACATCCAATGACCAACATTTTATTATATGGTAAAAAATAATCTAATTATTCGTTAAAACCACTCAATATTATAATTTATCACTGTAAATAATTTTGATTAAAAAAGTTTTTTTTTATTAAAATTTAGTATTATTCACTATTCATAATAAACTGAATGTTTTCAGAAAAATAACAAAAATTCACCCTATGATAATTTCGATACTCAATATCCAAAAATGTAGTCCATTTTGAAAGGTAAATTTTATAAAATTTCAAAAAGTGGGTATTAATCTTCATAACGACTAGTTTGATTGGTTGTGGTGTGTGTTAGAACTTGATGTTGTGTACAACACACAACAGTGTATTATTCAAAGAGAAGTGTACCATGGAAGCTTGGGGTGTTACATAGGTCATAATGGTTTATTACATATTTTTTTTCTTATAGAATAAAGGTTTAATATAAATAAATCTACTGAACACTTATTTTATTTTAATACAAAAATTTTATTCTAACATATCAAGGTGTTACATGAAATTTGGTCCAAACTAGGTGATTTAGTTTGCAGTGTTTCAAAATGGAATCAATAGTTTGAGCGATCCTTTAATTTATTTTTGTGTTGTGATAGAAGGTAGATAAGTTTATTTTAATCAGGGGTAGGTAAAGATTCATGTGCCTTAATAGATCATATGTAACTGATGTCCAAGTTACCAATGAGGGTATTTCTATTAAGGTTTACGGGATATGGGTGTGTTCTTGAATCATGAGTATGAGTATTGTATTAGATGTCACATATATACCTTGAGTGTTGCATATTTGATCTTTAATGAAATCCCTTGATATGTGAAAATTTTTAGAGGTATATGTATGATTCCTAATTTTGTGATATATCTATTGACATTATATATTTTAACATAATATTGTTGAATGTTTCATATATATGTGTGTGGTTTAATAATGTTTATTTATGGAGTTCTATTATTGAGAGTTGCTTAAAACTAAGAGGGTTATAAATTGTCTATGGGTATATAATATGATATACATTTCCATAGAAATTTCTATTATGCACCTTATTGCTACTTAGGTTAAGCTAGTAATAATGATGATATAAGAATTATATTTTTTTATTTGGAATTTCATAAACATTTCACCTGAATGACATCATAATTTTTGAATTGGGGATGAATTACATGTTCTATTATAGGCTATGTAATAGGAAATAATTTAGTGTGATCCTACCCCTCATCTGGTGGTTCAATATATAAAATTTATCATAGTGAGATTCATACATATTGAACAAGATTTAGGAAAGGATGAATAGTGTATCACAGTGGAAGATGCCTCTGTTTTTCAATTTCATCATATATTGGATTCTAGAGTTGTGATTGATATTATATGGGAAATATTTGTACTTATACTGACTTCTAGTAATAGAAAGGTGAATCTTGTATCCATTAGGCTTTTTGGACCCAGCTCGAGGTGGTAGGGAATCATGGAATAAAAATTCATCTATGATGGTCTTACCTGGATGGCCTTAAAGGATGTATTGCTCAAAGACTCATTTTATTATATGATAAATTTAGATTAAGCTCAAGATTTTATATATCATTATCATGGGATGATATAGGCTTCTAATTACTCAACTATTTTAAAAGAGACTGTTCACAGCGCTTATCTTTTGGAGGGGAATAAGGTGAAGATGATAGGAAAGTATTGTGATTGGCCTTCATACAAAGCATGGACATCAGTTTAGTGTATTTGACCTAAGGAAATATGCATAGGTTATATAAAAGACTTTGAACCTTAGAATGGTGTCAATGAGGATATAAATTATTGTATCCTTATAGATTTTATTAGATTAACTAAATGAATTTTAAATGATCCAATGGGTTCCTATATTGTTTTTATCAGGAGGAATATTAATGTAATGCATTAGGTCGATGGATAGGTGTAGTAGAGTAGAGATTTTTCATCCATCTCTATGGCCAATGTAGTCCCCCATTTTTTCAACTGTAGGAATATTATGAATTGTCAAAAATTTATTTTGAAAACCACAAATAAGGTTTCATGGATGTTGATATATGGTACATATTTTGTTTTTTAGTTTGAGGATGATTTAGTTTAGTCGTAAAAGGGGTTCATAGAAGACAATATTTTATATATAGCAATGTAGATAGGGCACTCAGTTGTATAATTTGACACATGATACTTTATAGACTTGGGTGAGTCAAGCACCACAGTGGTAATGTCCTGATTCAATGATAAATATGGTGCACATGATGTATGTGTTTCCAGCATCTACTGAAGAGATACCTTCTATTGTAAGAGGTAATTTCTTGGATACATCTACAATATATTTTAATTTTCTTATACAAGATATACCTATTATTCCATATATTCTCAATTAATATTTGGCCTATATTAATTGGTTATGATCCCTTCATATTAATCAATCATGAAATACCTTTGAGAATGAATATATACCATATCTAGAAATGTATTATCTATCTCATTGTATTTTCATGATATAGACATATCTGGGACATCATGATATTATAGATGATGATTTAAAATATTATATTTTGAATAGAATATTTCACCATTTATTGAGAAAATATGGACTATTATCAGTGACATGTATCCTTTAATTATCATAGAGGATACAAGTTTTTGGTGTCCTATGAGTGGGGTCTTAGAGCAGGAAGTATGGGAGTAGACTTGAGTATGATTGCAGATATAATAACATCTGTAAAAGGAATATATACAACATCATAATTAGTGGTATCACTCTCTATATTCCCTATAGTGGTGGATCATTACCATGATTTTCTCTAAGATGAATTCATTATTATTCCTATAGGATGATTAATTGAGTTTTAGATTGAACTTTGGTGTTGGATTTTATTGAAACCGATTCTTACATAACCAATCGGACCAATTATATTTATACAGTTAAAGGTGAAGTTAGAGGACTTAGAGGAAACGAGATGTACCAGACCAAGCCTGTCATAGTGGGGTTCTCCAATTTTTTAATTTAGTGTAATATGATATTATATATATCTCTATGGACTATACGAAGATAAATTTGGAAACGGTGATGAATAGGTAACCATTACCAATTATTTAAGATATATTTGATCAATTATAAGAGACAAATGATTTTACAAGTTGATATTCATCCAAGATGAAATCTATTCTAGGTTAATGTGAATGAAATTAGCAAGAGAGTATTTCAGAGTATATAGAATATATGAGTATATAATAAATAATTTTAGTATAAAAAATTCTCTAGTAATGTTCATCGATATCATGAACATAATTTTCCATCTATATTCTTACTCTATTTATTATATTCATGGAAGATATTATTATATATTCTAAAACATAAAATTGGAATTCTAAGAACCTTGATTTTTTTAGTACACATCAAGTAAATATTATCTATGACGAAATATCACAGTTTACCTTTTGGATTTAGAAGGTTCATTTCCTTGGGAATTTTATTTCGATGGTAATAATTTCTATATACCTAGAGAAGACAGTGGTCATGATGGCTTCATCATGTCCTAGGAATATGATTGAGATAAATAGATTCCTTGGTCATGAATGCTTTTATAAATTATTTATTGGGGACATTAATTGTTTGGATGTAGTTATTATATTTTTTAACAAAAAACAGATGAATTTTTATTGGTATGATTAATGTGAATATGCATTCATATAGTCGGGGAGAAGATTGAAGAAAACATTAGTTTTCAATCTTTCAGAGCTTTTGATTGGATACGTAGTGTAATATGGTGCCACAAGTATTGGAATTAGAGTATTATTGAGGTAGAGATATTAGGTAGTCACTTATGGGTTACATAAGGTTTTATCTCATGAGAATAATTACATGATTCATGACATAGAGTTGGCAGTTATGATCTACAGACAAATGTATTGACAACACTATATATTTAAAGAGGTGTTTTTTCTACTTGTTACTATAAATATAATGATACATATTCTCTATATAGGACCTCAATCTAAGCTATAATATTTTGGTAGAGTATCTATAAATATCCAACTTTTAGATGAACTAAACTCTTTTTAAATGTTATGTAATTATACATTCTATCCTAAAGAAGACATCCATAATGTAAAAGAATGGAATATATACATTATAGGAGGAAATGTGTTTGATTAGATTGAAGGATGAGTGGACTATGGAATCATTGATGGATTATGTAGTGTTGAATTATGATTCTTATGTTCTAATTTTTCTTGTATTGGATTGAGAAAAGGCCAAATAAGTGTAAGATACAAAGGGTGTAGTTATATGAAGACCCATGAAAGGGGAGTATTCAGGTCAAGAGTTATCCCTATATGATGAAAAAATGATGTATATTCTATAGTTGTTAGTTTTTTCAGCTTCAATAAGGAATGATATGATTTGAATATATCATCATTGAAAATGGGTTCTACATCCAAGATCAGTATTGATGAAACCTGAAATATGATATCAATTTCAGTGACCTGGTAAAAAGAGTGGCATCACCCGTTTTTTATCATCATTCCTCCCATACCAAAGAATAATTTTCACACATCAACATCATGGGGGTTTACATAATCCACTTATATTTACAATGTGGATATGAGATGATTTTTTTATATAATTTATGATGATTTTTCAAAGGAACATGGGGAATTATAATGCTATTCTGGGGATTAATGACCAGCTTCTAAATGCGGTTCATTTCATTATAAATTGGACGATACTTATAGTGATTGAGTTAATGAAGATATACATTTAAAATATTTTTAAAATTTGTAGTGGTCATTTTGATATCCAATCAGATATAGATTCACATCTCACATTAAAATTTTTTCATGGACTATAGAATGACATACGTACCAAGTTAGAACATGGTACAATATATTATCCACAAACAAATTAAAAGTCTGAGAGGATTATTTGGAGATTAGAAAAATATTTTTTTATCATATGTTATATACATTATTGGGTATTGGGATGATAACCTATCCATGGTTGAGTTTTCATACAACAAAAACTCCCAAGACTCAATTCAGATGGCTCATTTGAAGGATATTTTTGGCTAGTCGTGTCACTCACCACTATGCTGGATTGAGGTAGGTATTGTATTATTTTTGGTCTTATAAATTGTATATGTTAAATTTGAGTGACAGAAATTGAACAAGTATATGTTAGTCACTACATTGAGTATATATTGATCGTTGGCCAATTGGAGGATGTGATCTTTGGAGTTCTTGTGGGTGATTGAGCTTGCATACCAGTGACTCATTGATTATGGAATCAATGATTGTAAAATCAAGGGATGTTAACATTGTGGTTTTTTAAACCCCCTTCCCACAAGGTTTACCCCTCTAAAGTAACCGATGTGAGAAGGAAGTTAATGACCCCTTGAGTCTCGCCACCAGTAGGCCCAGGGTGGGTGACTTGCGTAGAGGATATAATAAACATTAAAATGAAAGGAATTACCCTCTGGAGAACACATGTGAAAGAGAGAGATATGATAGACACCAACCAGCTCCAACCCGGACTACAATATAGATGAAATTCCCAGTACAAAAAAGTAATTTCATAAAAAAACAACTACAACTGATTGAAATTTTTTTTCAAATACCAAAAAGAAAGTATATACAACTTTAAACACTAAGCCCAAACTTCTCCTACAACCCTAATCTAGTATAAACCAACCTCATCTCTAACCTATTCCAAGGGACCTGAAAAACAGTTTATATAGTCTAAGGGTGATTATAATAGTATACTCAGTAGGATCCTCATCGGAGCCTCTCATGAAAAAATAAAGTAAACATGCTAAAGAAAAGTGAAAAACAAGTGAAACGAACTCTTCACCTAAACATGTATACTAATTTCCCAGCCTCCACATGGATACTCTCACCATGTATCACATACAAGAGTATATAATATAATAAATAATAATAAGGTTATTCTACTACTACTTCCCCACTTGTTTTCCTCTATTACCCAACTTCACACATCCTAAGAATCTCTCTCCAAAAAGGCTTTCTTGCAGAGACCTAGGTGAATCCCCACAACATGAACCTCATGCAACAAATCCCCCAAATCCATGTATGGAGTGTAACAATGTAGTTTCTGGGTGCCACTACAACTCACATAACATGTATCATATGTCAGGCATTATATCTCCAGCCATTACATCACATACACTGAGTATGGATCCTCAATCCATCATATCCAATAAAAATTACACCTATAGTAGTCCATAAGAAACTATATCCAGAATATATGTTTGTGAATATCCACAATCCATTATATCCCTCTACACACATATATAGTTAAAACTAACCTTTGTGCCTACCAGAACAAAAACCATTTAATGATATTTGTTTCATTACTTCATTCCTTGTTTATCATTTTCACTTTACATTCATTAATTGTTCAATAATTAATTATTAATTAACAATTTCCACAATATATTTCATTAACATCATTCTCAAAGTCCATTGTACCTTTAAATTATGACGTCAGCATTGCGTCCCAGCAATCTCCAACCCCATGGGTTAACATCACATATTCTATCATTTATTAACGTAATTATAACATTCCCATATTCAAAGGAATTCTAGAAAATCATTATATGATACTATACACAAGGGGGATCAACACGGTGAGTAGAAGAACCACATCCCATTCCTTTTCTACCTATAGCAATATCGTATACCCATCCTTCATTTTTAAGATGAACAGCGAAAGCACGTCTTATACCCCATGAGACGTATCCCCTTTTTGAAGGAGGGTGTGAATACAATCTTCCTTGAGGAGTTGTGTATGTAGGAAAGATAAACAAGAAATAAGAAACAACAAGCTTGCAAACATTCACATCCATCTTGTTCTATCATCTCCAGTGTCCTCCCAGACTCCCACATGCATAAACTAAATCATATCACCACTATAGTAATCAACTACTTCTACAACCAATTGGCCTCCCTTCCCAACATATCGCAATTTCCATCCAGACTCACCTCACAACACAAGCATCAGGAAATAAAACTTCGTATGAATTGGGCTCTTGGGCCATAAACACGCAAGAGCGTAGCTCAGAACCCTACAAGGAATTATCCTTTATCAATCAACCAGTTAATTAATCTTTCTTGAATTAACCAATTTATTATTCATATGTTTTATATTCAGTATACCTAAACAGTAAACTATCAGAAAATGAGTAAACATGCCTACTACATCAATTTGATAACATAAAATTACAAGAACAAAAACAAGATTCATTTAGATGCCTCTTTATCATTATCCAAAAAATTATAAATTACTTCTAAATTTACATTCATTAAAAATTTCCATCAATAATGAAAAACTAACAAATCATCCATATATATCACACTATCTTTCAAATCAAGAAGAAATAACATAAGATCCATATCAATTTAATTATCATGATCAAATATTTAATATTTCAATTTCATAATTATCTAGTGGGCTAAGGAATTACAACTATATAGTTTCACATAAAATAAAATATATTCAATGAATCCCTTACCTCAAACGATTCTTGAAGTTATTTATACAAGAACGAACCACACAACGGGTACCGATCTTCTCCATCCGTGACAACTATATCCACCTGAGGATTCAGAGACACAACCACATTGGTCCACACCTTGAAAAGTCCATTAGGAACTTTGAGATAGAATTATATAATGGGAAAAGATAAACATAAGGATATAAACCCGAATGTATGACTATAGATCATACCTTATATAGAAGAAAGATCGATACATCACAGTTGCATAAAAAATAGAGGAGAACCAATCCAAGGAAGAATGTTTGATCACACAACTCTGATGGGAATGAATAAAAGGTTTGAGCATCTCACACTATAGAACCAGGAGGAAGAACTAGGGAGGTAGATATCTTATCCCTTTAAAAAATTTAATGGAGTATCAGTTTCTGATATTTTGGATTCTCCCTTAAAAGAGGATTATATTAAACCACATGATTTGACCCTGTAAAAGCATCCCAATCCTTCAGAGAATTAATATAGGAGTTATGGCCTTTGAATCAGGCGTAGATTCCTTAAAACGTGGCTTTCAATGCATTTTACATAAATGCAAATTTCAAAGGTGCAAAATGGTCGGATGATGGAAACACTGTTAATGAACATGAAATTTAAAAAAGGAAATGGAGTCTTCCATTGGAACCTCACCATTCTAGAAACACTATTCATGAACTCATAATTAGTCCATGGATATAGAGGCTACCATTGGAACCTCCCAATTCTGGAAACACTATTTATGAAATTGAAATTTTGAAAATGAAATAGAGGCAACCATTGGAACATCTCTGTTCTAGAAACACTATTCATGAACATGAAATTTAGAAAAGGAAATAGAGGATACTATTGGAGCCTCATTGTTCAAGAAACACTGTTCATGAACTCAAAATTTCGAAAATGAATTAGTGGTTACCATTAAAACCTCACCATTCTGGAACCAGTATTCCTAAACTCAAAATTTGGGAAAGGAAATCGAGGTTACCGTTAAAACATCACCGTTTTGGAATCACTGTTCACATAAGCCTACTCTTGGAACTATTCCCAAGGATACTGCTAGAACTATTCACATAAGACAACAATAGAAATTGTTTACAAGGATACCATTGGAACAATTGAAAATGCTACTATTGTAACTATTCACATAAGCCTATGTTTGGAACTGTTAACAAGGATACCATTGTAACTGTTCACTGAATTGGAAAATTGGAAAAGTGTTGGGTATAAGACACCTTGACCATGAGAAAACCTGAAACTCTATATTTCCATAGAGGTATGGA
The DNA here is from genome assembly GCA_963277665.1 of Viscum album. NCBI lineage: Eukaryota > Viridiplantae > Streptophyta > Magnoliopsida > Santalales > Viscaceae > Viscum > Viscum album. The sequence goes on along the minus strand of OY728142.1, from coordinate 265,893,232 downwards.
CTGGAGAGGTCCGATCCATTAAATCATATACCTCTCAAATAATTCTCATCACCGAGAATTCAAATCCCACCTAAAAGGAAACCGAACGGGGTCCAAACAACCACCCATAGAGATAACTCTCAAAAGAGAGAAAGCCATAAAAGAAAACCAAAGAAAGTCATGTCATAAACAGGAATGATATATAACCACAAACTGAACATTTTTTGGTTTTAAAATGGAAAGAGATAAATTTCAAACAAATCATGGTACTGAGCACGTATCTATGACTCACATTCCCATGTACTCTCTTCTATGCCACGTTGTGACCACAAGACATGAACCAAAAGGATAGAATGCTCACACACCACCTTCTATTTGTAGTCTTGAAACACAACAGGACTCTCCGCGAAGGTCACATCATCATCAACATCGATCTCTACCAAATAGATGACATATGAGTCGTCATGATGATAATGACATAGTTGTGATACATGGAAAAAATCATGTATCTATCTCATATACGGGGAAGTGCTACTCGATACCCCATGGCTCCAACATGAGACAATACCTTGAAAAGACCATCATACTAGGGAGAGAACCTTCTCCCACAACCAAACCTTCGCTACCCAAGACGTGGAGTCATCAGTAAAAACACGTGATCCCCAAAATCAAACTCAAAGGGTATCCTCCTTTGATCAACATATGATTTATGATGATCCTGCACTATCTTCATCCTCTCACGAATCACCAGAACCATTTTTGTGGTATTTTTCACTAATTTTGGTCCAAGAATTATTGAAACTACAAACCCAGTCCAGCACAATGGAGAACAGAATGGTCCACCTTACAAGTCATCAAATGGCATAATACAAATGGTGGAGTGAAAAATATTATTATAAGAGAACTCCACCTAGGGTAAGTGCCTCATCCACGAACCTCTAAAATTCCGAATATAAGATCGCAATTTGTCTTAAGGATTCTGGACAGTTCGCTATGTATTACCGCTCATCTGTAGATGAAAAGCAGCGCTAAGGCATAGCTAAGAACGGAAATCATGGCAGACACCTCTCCACACCCTGGAAGTAAAAGGAGGATCTCAATCAGAAATGATCATCCATGGGACTCCATGGAGTCTCACCACATCCTACAAATATAGCATTGAAAAAACAACCACAGAGCTCAACTCCTTGATCACTTTGAATTGGGTTGATTTTTTTAAACAATCCAATCACACCCAAATGACATAATATACTCCCAAATATCAATGTAAATTGGGAAAAATGTCCTTTGATATGTAATCCCACTTCCTCTGAGGATTATCTAATGGCTGTAGAAAACCATCATAGACCCAGTGGTCAGCCCTGACCTTCTAGAAGACCAAACATTGGGACACAAACTCTACAACTACACGCTTCAACCTGGGCCACCAAAACTTACTTCTCAAGGCTCAGTACATCTTTTTAATGCCTGAATACAACGCTATATGTGATCTATAGAAATACTTGAGAACCATATCACACATTTAAAAAGGAATAAATCACCTTCCGTGATAAAACACTCGATGTTTTTCATCCTCAATCCAACCATCAGTGGCCTCACAACAAACAACTTGATCTCTGAAGACTTGCACATCATGATCCTTCAACTAGGACTCCACCACCTATAATAACCGAGATGACTAAACCATCATCTAAAAAATACATCATCTACTCCAAAATTCTTCTATATCGAGATGTAATACTAAGAGTTCATACATTTCTCTCCATGAATCACCAGATTCACGCACTGCATCACTACGTGGATTCCTGCTCAACGCATCAATTAAAAGATTCCCCATTCTAGGGGTATATAATATATCGAAGTCATATTCTTCTAAGATCTCCATCCACCAACACTATCTAATTTTAAGTAATGCTATGAGAAAACAAACCTCATTCACTTTTGATTGGTGAAAACTCCAATGTTCTCGCCATTGACTTAATGTCTCCACAAATTCAGAGAAAACACCATGACTACCAACTCAAGATCATGGGTGGAATAGTTACGTTCATGGAGAAAAAACTGTTGTGACACATAGGGAACAAATAGTATCTACTACATCAGAATAGAACCTAACCCTATATGTGAATCATTGCAGAAAACATCAACCTGAACTCCCTCTGATGTAATACAAATAACTGGAGCACTAACTAACTTCTCCTTCAGGTACTCAAAAGCGACCTGACACTGATCAGTCTATATGAACGCCTGATCCTTCTTGGTGAATGATGTCAGAGGAGTTGAAACCCCTGATAAATCAGCTAAGAACCTCCTGTCATATCTGGATTGACCAAGAAAACTTCACACATATGACACTATATTGGGGCCTTCCCAAGACACAACATCTCTTATATTCGATAAATTTATAGTTACTCCCGACCAAGGAACAACATGCCCCAAGAAATGGACCTCTCGATCACACAACTCAGTCTTTCGAAACATCTCAAACATATGATGTTGACCAAGAATTCCCAAAACGGTGTGTAAATTCTTTGCATACTACTCCTCAAACATGGATTATAAAAGGATTTCATTGATGAAAAAAAACCAAAAACATTTCCTAGAACTCAAGAAACACTGAATTCATCAATATCATGAACTCAACTTTAGTATTCGTCACATCGAACAACATTACAATGAACTCTTAATGCCCATGTGGACTATATAAAGAATTCTTTAGAATATCCTCATCATTCACACGCATCTGATGACATTTTTCATGCATGTTGATCAATGATAACCAATATTTACCCTTTATTAGAATGAAGAAAATCATCAATACTAAAAATAATGTAGTGATTCTTCACTGTCAATTTTTTTAACCGACAATTATCGATTCACAATTGCAAACTATCGTCAGCCATTTTCACAAACAAAACAAGTGCACCCCACAGTGACACACTCGGCTGAACAAACCCACCCTGCAATATACCATCAAGCTGTATACATAGATCTTATAACTCATAAGAGGCCATTCTATATGGATACATATAGATAAGTGATTCTCCTAGTTGTAGCTCAATGCCAAACTCGGTCTCTCATCTAGGGGGTAACACTACATCCTCTTCTGAAAAGACATAAGGATACACTTCTACAAACCTAGGAAATGCCAACTACTGAACCTCAAAAGAACTCAACATCAGCTCAGAAATCAAGGATGATTAGGATGTAACACTCCTCTGACCCATCAAAGGGTCTCTCTCTCCAACAAACAACAATGGTTCTCAATCTGCATTGAATAACACAACCTTCTTCCTAAATAAATCCATGATATCCTGAAACAAATAAAACAAATCCATGATGAGTATGACATCATATGGTTCTATCCGTAAACATAGGAAATCTCCCCAAGAGAAGTTCTACCCCAGCACTAGCTCACAGTCTCTACATGTATAAAATAAGTCAGCTCGACCTCCAACTGGCGTAGTCCGCACCAAGGGAACTGGAAGCCTCTCTACCTCAAGTCACAAATCATGTAAAAGGTTAGGTGATATGAAGGAGTGTGTCACTCCTGAATCAAACAAGGCATTCACCAAAGTATGAAAATAATAATATGGTACCTCGAACGATGTCTAGATCACCTAGCGCTGGCAACCCTAAAGCATGAAGCCGACCATGACCTCCTCCACAACATCTATGGCCGTTATGAAGACCACCACCATATCCACACTATGGTATCTAAGGACGGGGATCATCAAGGGGAAATCCTCCAGAAACCACATCCACTCTCTGACAATCAAAAGCTATTACAACAGTCAGCTGCTGCCTCTACTTGAACTTCCTCAACGAATGAACCTAGAGTGGAACACCTGGTGCATGATAGCTGATCTAAAAGTTCATGCGCTCTCACTATTGATGAACCTGACAACCACAATTAGAACAAGCACCTGATACCTTATAATAGGCCTAAGAGTCGCTGCTTCCAGAGCAATGAGACACAAATGGCTGGGACCTACCCCTGGCCGAATGAATACTCTTCTTCCCTAAAAACCAGGAACCTCGAACCACAACTCTGCTTCGTTAGGAATCATGAAAACCCCCCTCATGCAATGATCCAGTTTTGGATAATGTCCTCTAAACACCCTCTTCCCTTTCCAACACATCAAGATATTCCTTCAACATAAAGGAGGTGACCTGGAACTGAATCTCTGGATGTAAATCCTCTTCTATATGCCTCACTATGGCCTCCTCAACAGACAACATGTCCAAATCATATCATAAAAGGTTTCTAAAATAGATTCCAAACTCACAAAAACTTGATATACCTTGTGAAAGGGTAATAATATCCTAGAATCTAGACTCCTTTATGATGGAAGAAATAATCTCAACTCTAAACTTGTCTAAGAACACCTCCCATGAGATTGATGACTCCCTGCAATCCCCAAGGAAGAAGAACCTCCACTACCTCGCTGCTCCACGCATAATCATCACATCCATTGAAAACAAATTTTATTTATGAGCATGGATTGAACTAAATACTATCTAGACCTCCTCCAACTAGTCTTCTATGAATGCATCTTAAATGGAGCCCTCACCCTTCTGTATACTATGTTTCTAAAACTCAGGGTGACTTTTCATCCATGTGTCGTCATCATCAACCACTACCCTGCAGTGATCTTATAGCATGAACTGATGTATATATTATAAACAAAATTGATTATTACATTGACCCAGATCCATACCTTCAAAATAAAAACAATTATAGGTACTAAACCTAGAATATAGAAGATTCATCATTAATAAATTAATTGTTTTTTTATTAAATTCAGGTTAACATATCCCGAGGACTACTCATTCAACCACATCCACAAAGAAGAATGAGGCATGATCTATTCCTAGGTCTCTTCCCTGAAAATAGTATCACCTCATTCAGTAGCAATTCTATACTTAAAGGTCATTGCATCAGATCATAAGGTGCCTTAAACGCCTATGTCTCAGCCAGTAATCAGTGTTTACATCAATTGTTAAACATTACTAACACTGTTGCTCAACCAACCCATGAAACCTCAACTGTCCCAAACAAAAAACACCATTATATCCCTCAACCATACCTCTGATACCAATCCATAATGTCCACCAACCCACTTGGTGTACCCCTATGGTGCTGATGATGTGATAATGGAGGTACTAACCCATATGTCCTACCTTGAGTTGGCCCTATGTAGGCGACTCGCATCGAGGGTATAGTAAACAAAAAATGGGAGGAATTTACCTATAGAGAAAAAATGAGAAAGGGAATTATAAGATAGACACTCAAAAAAAATTTAACACCCCATTCATACACAGTACGATTCTCTTTGAATAATGCAGTTGCGTGTGTTTTACGCAACTTCATGTTCTAACACACACCACAACAAATCAAACTAGCTGTTATGAATAGTAATACACACATTTTGAAATTTAATACATTTTATCTTTCAAAATGGACTTCATTTTTGGATTCATAATATTTAAATTAGCTTAGGGTGAATTTTTTGTACTTTTCGGATAACGTTCATATTCTGATGAATAGTGAAAATTACTAAATTTTAATTAAACACACCTTTTTAATCGAAATAATTAATAGTGATAAATTATGAATTTGAGTGATTTTAGAGGTTAATCAGATTTTATTATTACCATTTAATCCAATTTTAGTCATTGGACATAATTTCACATTTAAACTGGACATAAGCAAGTGCCAATTTTTTGATAGTTATTATCTCTTAAAAACATGCTTTTTGTTTTAACAACCGGAATTAATTTTAAATTAGTTTCTGCCCATTTTGTGTTTTTAATTTATAAAAATGGATTCCATATTTATAATCATGAAATAAAATTTTTGTAAATAGGTAACTTTTATTTTTAGACATTTTGAATAATCACTTCGGTAAATATTTTATTTACCATGGTTAAAGGGTAAATCCAGTAAATACGGGTAAAACAATAATATTATAATAATATTAAATTACCCTAAAACGTGTTTTAACCCTATTGGTTGATACATGTCCAACCATGGGCATCTTTTCGTCGATTTTAGGACCCCATGGATACCCTTGTATGTGATAATGACACTTTATATTAATTAAGTTAATGTAAATACAAAAATGACATAAGCATATATTTTTTAGAAAAACAATTTTTACATAGGGTTATGTATGTTATATTTTCGATTATAAATATTAATTAGAAATATTATAAGAGATTCTACATAATGATATTTTATTCATAATTTTTAGACATTTAATAATTAAATTTTCTTATGACACAATAATGATGCAGTATTTTACTTATTAATGAAAGAATCAAATAATTAGTATTATAAATGTTAAAATAAATATAATTTCAAAGTTTTGATGACTTCCAAAAATTTTATTGGTTAATAAGACATGTTAGGAATGCTTAAATGAATATTTTTCAAATTAATAATTGTGTTAAGACTTTATCAAAAATCAGTTATTAAATTTTTTCAAAATTGACATAAAGGAGTTTAAAAAAATTTATATTAGTATTTGAGATTCAATTACTAAAAATTTATAGATATGCCAATGTACTTATATAATTATAGGTGTATTATTAATGGACCACTTCTGGGTCTCTTGGAATTTTATAGTAAGTTTATTGACTATATAATATAAAAATACAAAGAGATATGGGTAATGTCAAACTATTTAACTAAGATTTGAATAAAAATATAAAGTTAATATATTGACCGAAACCTACCTATAACCTATTGGTTGAGTGGTTTTCAACCTATACCCACTTTAACTGTTAAATAATCCACTTTTGAGCAATTATAAACTGAATATTAATTTATTATAAAATTATATTTGTAGCTTTTCCTAAGGTGCCCCACACCCCTCTTATAAAAGGGAACTTCTCCTTCCCTCTAATTCACACCTTGAAAGCCTTCTTAATCAGCCAACCCCTGCCAAAATATTCTCTAAACCATCCCCACTTCAACCTAGAGGCCCTAAATTGATCATAAAGCCATCATAAGAATCCCTTTTGATCAAATCAAAAGGAAGAACCCGAAGAAGAGGTAATGTTTTCACCACCCCCTTTCAAGTTCCTTTCTTCTTACACTTCTTCTTTATTTGTTATATACATTCTAAAATAATAAATCTAGTATCTTCTATATACTGTGATGTTATTATAAATATTTAATAACTATATTCATTATTATATCCATCTTATGAATGATAATGTCACCATGTGTGCGTACGTACGACTTACCGTCTCCACGTCGTGGTGTAATTTGTTATTCAACCCTATGTTATTCGGATGGATATAATGATTAGTAATATTTATATAAATAATTGAAATAACATGATAATTTCTCATTAAAATTTATATACCAACCAATTGCACACCCTTAAGGAAATTATATTGTCGCTCGTGCGTGTGTACGGATTACCATCTCCACGACGCAATGAGATTCTTTTCCACATTCACCATTCATCGACTTTTATAAGAATATATATTAATAATATGATAGTAATATATGACATAATAATTAAACTGGATATATATATATATATATATTTACTTACAAATATTTTATTCACTCAGATCCATTCAATATGTTATGAAAACGGAAACAACGTTTATGCGTACATACGGACTACTGTCTCCATAAACTGTGTTTTCCATTTCACATATATATCTATTATACATAATTATATTCTAAATATATATGTTATATAAATACTGTTTTATATTCTGGATGTATTTAAATCATGATCTATGCGATACAATCTTGAGTAACAAGTTAAAACACGTACGAAAAAGAAAGTGATTATTACCCGAAATGTTAATTTAACATGGAAATTATTATTAAATGGGTAGTAAAAAGTCATAAATGAATAATGTAAGATATCATAATTATTAGTATGGATATGGTATAATTTAATAACATACTACAGTATTCATACAACAGTTTAACCGTACCCTCGCCTAAAGGAAATTTCAAGGTAAGTGGTTTCTAATGTCACTTTTAATTCTGTGAGATTTCCATTGTTCACCACCTATTTATTGCATGTGGTGCATATACTACCCATGATTGTATTGATTGTGTAATATAATTTAATTTATGTATATTTACATCATCATTGTATGATACTTCTTTCACGGTTATATGTTTCGTAAGTTACCAAATCGATAATGGAATTTTAAATTTCAATTTCTGGTTATTCAGCTTTACGCATACTTCATTGATTATTTTACACCAAGATTATGTGTGGAATTAATATTAATTTTATTATGTAATAATTTAAACTCTCCTTTCTGTGGATATAATTTTGATAACCATAATCACTTCATTTATTGATTCTCAAGTCATTGTTATGAACTTGGTAAGAGTAATTTTAACTCAATCCCCATTTATTGAGTTCAACAACCAATTCATTGGTGTTGTTTTTACAAAAATATGTTTTAATGTCCTATGATTGATTTAAAATTAATATACAATCATATTGAGTGTATTTATAATTTTCACACATAATTATTTCATTGATTTATCCTTAAACTAAGGATATAGCCTTTATTAGAGATTTCATCTCTATTTACATTCCATTGAGACTTATTTGTTGTTATACACCAATTCACTTTTATATTGTGTATATAATGTACTTAGACATAGTATATCATGAATCCATTCATTTTCATGTTATTATAATGTTTTAATTACCTAAATTATTTTGTATTCAACTGTCTCTCTTTTGGTTAGGAACTCTAACTAAAATATCATTTTAAATGTTTTAAAGATTTATTATTCTAAATCTTTCTCATTTATGTCCATGTCTTAAAAATGGGTTTAAGGATTTATTTATATGGACATTCAAGTTTTAAAATTAAATTTTTCATTGAATGTTTCAACATGGTATGGGACACTTTGATTCAAAAATTTATTTTTAAAATGGCTTCTTGACATGTACTGTGACTTTTAAATGTTTTCAAGAAAAAAGGTGGTATTTCTCTCAAATAGTTGTGATGACTATTTTAATCTATGTCAATATCATTCATTATTCTCGATTGAGTTTAATATGTTACAATACAGTCATTCATATTGTATTGACTGTGTTATGTTTGACTGTGGATGTACTATTTTTATAGCATTCATGTTTTGTGGATAAAGTATTGACATTTTGTATGCTAGTTTTAATATGAATGTTTATGTTATGTTTCAATGTTTTCATATGCGGAATTCGTTGGACTTAGTAAGTTATTGGGGGTGCCCGCTATAGGTCCTAGATGCATCGGTAGGTCTTATGAGCTAATATAGTGTCTTGGCACAAGGCCTTGACAAAATCTTATTTGTAGACTTGGAACAAGGCCCTGACTATGTGGTTATGATAGTCTGGAATTATGCATTCCGTCATTATGAAAGTGTTTAGTGATGTTTCATGTGATTATTCTACTAGTAGAATATCCTTATGAATAAGTAAATGGAATTACTTCATTTTATTTTTTCCATATTATGATGAAGTTCATGTTGAAAAGGATTATGTTTTAGTTATACATTGCCTTAAATGTTTATACTTATTTATGAATGTTTCCGCTGTATTGTTATCCTTACTGAAAATCTGAGCTCACCCCATTCTATGTTTTATTTTTCCCAGGATTTAAGATGGGTATTTTGATTGATATGTAGGGTTAAGCTAATGGAATAATGACGTTCATGAAGGATTATTTATGTTGTTTTGTATGTTATGAAGTGTAATATTAAATTCATGTATGTAATCTATTTTCCAGGACTGGTAAATTGATCGGTCCTTCTGGACATGATTCCTTGTAATCATGCCAATGTATTAAAGTAATGCACCGACTCTAGGTAAATGGGTTCGGGGCGTCACAGTTGGTATCAGAGGGAGTTATAGAAATAACATTGGAAGATATATTTAGATAAACTACGATTAGAGAACATATACCTAAGATAGGCTTGGTGGATTAGTACAGAAAAAATTCCTAGAATTTTGGTAATGTAGAGATTTTGTGAGTTTTTCATGCAAATGCATCCCTGTCTGGATACGAGCAGGTAGAGGCAACTCTGGCACATATGTACCTAGGGGTAAAACAAGAAAACACCACTTTGAGCTAGACTTGAACTGGAACAGGTGCATGACAACGGGCCTTGCTGCACTCTTGGTTACGACCCTCTCGGGGGATATGCTATGGATAATTATCATTTTCAATACAAATCATTATGAAGGATTTTTTAGTATATACTCCATCAATAAAAACAACTTTATGATTATGGATTGTATCCATGAACTGCTCAATTTATGTTAGGTATTTAAACATTTGGAATTGTTCATTGCAATTCATAAACTGACCAAGTTTATGCCATTGTATAGAAATGGAACCCATTAGATGAAATGTGAACTCCAAAAATACGTATGATCCAAAGAGTAAAAAGGATCATATCATTCATGGTATTAAACCAACATTTAGAATGGAAATAGTCTCCCATGTATTCTAAACATATGAAGAAATAGTATCATTTGTTAATAAGATAAGTAAAAAATTCTTTGATTCCTATGGATTTGAAGGGAAGCAAGAGAAGAAAAGGTTGGAAGAGAGAAAGATGGATAAAGGGAAAATGGAAAAGAAGAATTCCGCATATGTGATAATAGTGGGATGAAACACCCTGGAACATGACTGAAGGGAATGAGTGTTTGTTATAAGTGTTGAGAAAAATGACAGCATGTATGTGACTCCAAGGGGATAAAAACGTTTCAAATGTACAATCCTTCATCTACAAGGAGTTCAGACACTACGCGAACCATTTTCCAAATAATCAGAGTATGCCCAAATGGATGCTATTGGATAATAATAATGTTATGATACTACCACAGATGAGGATTAATGATTAGAGTTCTTATGTTGTTATTAGAGAATTAAGTCATTTGAGTGTTGTATCAACAATGTACTGGTTATAATAATTATGGAAAATATAAGGATTGTAATGAAGTACTATTTCATTGAGTAATTGAGATTGTGTGGAACCAAGAAAAGTGGCTCAATAAAAGGATAAATTTTTGGAAGGTATATGGTTGAGAGAAAGATGAACCATAATATGGTTCTGATACCGAGGTAGTGATTTTGGAATAATACATGATTGATTTGGATAAATTATATTGGATATTCTTGACTACCATGAAACTGATTAATGATTTTTATATTCCATCATTATTGGATATTACAAAAAAAATTTAATGAAGGAGTATATCCAGTATTCTATAAGGAATAAGGGATCATGAATTTAATCAATAAGGTTTTATGGTAATTTAGGATGTTGCAGTGTACATGATGAAGGTGTTCCCATGTTATTAACTGGAAAAAAGGATCTTCATTGTGTTTACCTTCCTTATAAATATTGGACTGAGAGTTTGAATAGAAGTGTTTTGCATAATTCTAGTTTGAGATTATTTTTTTATTTTCATAAAAGTACAACCTGGAGGTCGGGCAACAACCTGTCGCGTCAGGAAAGGCCGCGAGACTTGAACCCATAATCGATGGGCAACAAGGGTGTATCACCTACGACTGGCCCACGTGATGCCCTGGATTGAATAATGTAGTATTTTTCTAAAAAATTCTGGTAGATGAATTATAAATTCATTTTATTTGAACTATATATGAATAGGATAAATATATTATTATTTTTAAGTTCTATTATCTTTTAGAGTGAAAGATTAGTATGTGGTAGAAATTTGTTAAAAGGCCGGACTCCACTTTTCAAGTATATATTTTACTTCTTCTATTATTCTATGAAGAAATTAATTCTTATAATTTAGTGAAGGGATCTTAAAACCAGAATATTTTTTATCCTAATACCATCTGTTTTGTTGAACCGATGGTATATTAAATCAATATAGATTGATGAATTTAAGGCCCTCAATTTTATACTTGTTTGTAATTGATGACCTCAATCACTACCTATAAATATTTACATTTTCCTCCAATTATATGTCTCTAATTTCCACCAAGGATCTCTTAATCGAGATCATAATTCGGTGGTGGCCCTTTCATTTCCCTTTTCTTATTATTATGACTAAATTTTATTAACCGAATTTCCGATGTGGGTTTTCCCAAAGGTATTTGCTATTTTAAACCTTTTATTTTTGAAAAATAATTTCAAATTGTGAGGACACAATTTATTGAAGGAGGGGAGAATGTAACACCCCAAGGTTCCACGGTACACTTCTCTTTGAATAATACAGTAGCGTGTGTTATACGCATCTTCGAGTTCTAACACACACCACAACCAATCAAATTTGCCGTTATGAATAGTAATAACCACTTTTGGAAATTTTATACATTTCATCTTTCAAAATGGACTACTTTCTTGGATTTGGAATATCGAAATTATCTTATGGTGAATTTTTGGTACTTTTTGGATAACTTTCATATTTTGATGAATAGTGAAAATTATTAAATTGTAATTACAAACAACTTTTTTAATCGAAATAATTAATAGTGATAAATTTTGAATATGAGTGCTTTTTGAGTATAATTAGATTATTTTTTTACCATTTAATAAAATATTTGTCAGTGGACATAATTTCACATTTAAACTGGACTTAATCAAGTGCCAATCTTTTGATAGTTATTATCTATTAAAAACACGCTTTTTGTTTTAACAACGGAAATTAATTTTAAATTAATTTCCGCCACTTCTGTGTTTTGAATTTATAAAAATGGATTCCATATTTAGAACCAAGATTTCCAATTTGTTTAAATTTGTAACTTTTATTTCTAAACATTTTAAATAATTATTTCAGTAAATATTTTATTTACCATGGTTAATGGGTAAATCCGGTAAATATGCGTAAAAATTAAAATATTATTATAATAATAAATTTCCATAAAACACGTCCTAGACCTATTTTATGATACATATCCAACCATGGGCATCCTTGGGTAGATTTTGGGACCCCATGGTTCCACTTGTAAGTGATAATGATACTATATTAATTAAGTCAAAGTAAATACAAAAATGATATAGGCATATACCTTTTAGAAAAACAATTTTTATAGGTTTATATATGTTATATTTTCGACAGTAAATATTAATTATAAAGATAAAATGATTTCATACATAATGGTATTTTTTTTTAATTTTGAGACATTGAATAATTAAATTTATTTTTGACACAATAATGATGCAGTATTTTGCTTATTAATGAAAGAATCAAATAATTAGAATTATAAATGTTAAAATAAATATATTTTGAAAGTTATAATGACATAGAAAAATTTTAATGATTAAAATGACATGTTAGGATTTCATAAATGAATTTTTTTGATTGAATAAAGTTTATATGACTTTATCAAAAATCAATTATTAAATAGTGTCAAAATTGACATAAAGGGGTTTTTAAAACAAATATTATATTATTAATTGATATTCTATTCATAAAAATACATGGTTCAAAAAAGGACATATATAAGGATATTTTTTTTATTAATGGACCACCTGGGAGTCTCTTGGAATCTTATAGTAACATTATTGAGTATATAATATAAAAATACAAAGAGACATGGTAAATGTCAAATTATTTAACTAAGAGTTAAATCAGAAAAGAAAAGTTAATATAGTGACCCAAACCTGTCTAAAACCTGTTGGTTGAGTTTTTTTCATCCTATCACCACCTTGAAATTTAAATAATCCACTTTAGAGCCATTAGAAACCGTATATGAATTTATTATAACATTATATTTCTATCTTTTCTTAATGTTCCCCTCAGCCCTATTATAAAAGGGAACTTTCTCTTCCCTCTAATTTACACCATCAATGCATTTTAGATCAGCCAACCACAGAATAAATATTCTCTCAACTTCCCTCACATCAACCTTGAGGCCTTAGTTTCATCAGAAAGCCAACCAAAGGATCTCTTTTGATCAAATCAAATAGAAGAACCCGATGAAGAGATATTGTTTTCACCACCCTATTTCAAGTTCCTTTCTTCTTCCACTTCTTCTTTAATTGTTATTTCTATTATAAAATAATAACTCCAGTATCTTCTATATACTGTGATGTTATTATAAATATTTCACAACTATATTCATTATTCTATCCATCATATTAATGATAATGTCACCATGTGTGCATACGTACGGCTTACCGACTCCACGTCATGGTGTAATTTGTTATTCAACACTATGTTCTTTGGATGGATATAGTGATGATTAGTATGTATATAAATAATGGTAATAACATAATATTGTATCTATAAAATTAATATACCATACAATTCTTCAGCTCTAATGAAATGATATTGTCTCTCATGCGTACGTACAGATAGTTGTCTCCATGTCGCAATGAGATTCATTTCCACATTCACCATTCATCGATGATTATAAAAATTTATATTACTAATATGTTTATAATATATGAGATAATAATGATACTTGATATATATATATATGTATATATATATTTACTTACAAATATTTTATTCACTTAAACTCGTTCAATACGTTATGAAAATCGAGACAGCGTTTATGCGTACGTACGGACTACCGTCTCCATAAACAGTGTTTTCCATTTCACATATATATCTATTATACATAATTATATTCTAAATATATATGATATATAAATCATGTTTAATATTCTGTATGTATTTAAATCCTGATCTATGAGATACAATCAAGAGTAACATGTTAAAAAATGTACGATAAAGAAAGCGATTATTACCCGAAATGTTAATTTAACATGGAAATTATTATTAAATTGATATTAAAAAGTCATAAATTAAAAATGTATGATATCATAAATATTAATATAGTTCTGGTATAATTTAATAACATACTATGGTCTTCATACAAGAGGTTAAACGTACCCTCGAATTTAGGAAATTTCAAAGTAAGGGGTTTCTTATCTCACTTTTAATTCTGTGAGATTTCTATTGTTCACCACTTATTTATTGCATGTCGTGTGTGTACTACCCATGACTGTATTAATTGTGTAATATAATTTAATTTATGGATATTTACATAATAATTGTATGATTCTTCTTTCATGGGTATATGTTTCATAAGTATCCAAATCGATAAGGGAATTTGACATTTCAATTTCCACTCATTCGGATTTAAGTATAATTCATTGATTATTTTACTCCAAGATTATGTGTGGAATCACTATTCATTTTCTTATGTCACAATTTACACTACCCTTTCTGGGGATATACTTTTTATACACATAACCAATATATTGATTGATTCTCAAGACATCGTTATAAACTTGGTAAGATTAATTTTAACTCAATCTCTATTTATTGAGTAAAACATTCAATTCATTGGTATTTTTTCTCAAGAATACGTGTGAATGTCCTAGGATTGATTTAAAATGAATATAAAATCATATTTAGTGTATTTATATTTGACACATATAATTATTTCGTTGATTTTTCCTTGGCCTAAGGATATGGTCTCCATAAGAGATTTCATATCAATTTACATTCCATTGAGACTTCATTGTTATTATACACCAAATCACTTTTATATGGTGTATATAATGTACATTGACATAGTATATCATGAATCCCTTTATTATCATGATATTATAATGTTTTAATGACCTCAATTATTTTGTATTCAAGTGTCTCTCTTTTGGTTAGGAACTCTAACTAAAATATCATTTGAAGTGTTTTAAAGATTTATTATTCTAAATATTTCTCATTAATGTCCATGTTTTAAAAATGGTTTTAAGGATTTATTTATATGGACATTAAAGTTTTAAAATTAAAATTACTTTTAAATGTTTCAATGTGGTATGAGACACTTTTATTCAAAAATCTTTTTTCAAAAATACATCTTGACAAGAACTGTGACTTTTAAATGTTTTCAAGAAAAAGGGGGGTATCTATCTCAAATAGTTTTGATGATTATTTTCATATATGTCAATATACTTCATTATTCTCAATTGCGATTAATCTGTTACAATACAATCATCCATATTGTATTGAATGAGTTATGTTTTACTTTGTATTTGTTATTTTTATACCATTCATGGTTTTGTAGATAATGTAATGAAATTTCATATGTTGGTTTTAATATGAATGTTTATGTTATGTTTCAAACATTTCATATGATGAATGCATTGGACTTAGTAAGTGATCAGTGGAGCCCGCTATAGCTCCTCGATGCATCGGTAGGTATCATGAGACAAACTAGTGTCATGGAACAATGGCTTGAACAAATGTCATTTGTAGTCTTGGGACAAGGCCTTGATTATGTGGTTATGATAGTCTGGAATTATGCATTCCATCATTATGAATGTGGTTAGTGATATTGAATATGATTATTCAACTAGTATAATATCCATGTGATTACGTAAATGGCATTAATTCATTTTAGTTTTGGCATATTATGATGAAATTCAAGTTTTAAAGGCTTTTGTTTTAGTTATACATTTCCTTAAATGTTTATTCTTATTTATGAAAGATTCTATTGTATTGTTATACTTACTGAGCATCTGATCTCACCACATTCTATGTTTTATTTTTCCTAGGATTCCAAATAGTGCATTTTGATTGATATTCATTGTTAAGCCAAGGGAATAATGACGTTCATGAAGAATTATTTATGTGGTTTTGTATGTTATGAAGTGTAATGTAACATTCATGTATGTAATCTATTTTCCAAGACTGCTAAATCGATCAGTCCTTCGGGACATTATTCCTTATAATCATGCCAATTTATTAAAATAATGCACTGACTCTAGGTAACTGGGGTCGGGGCGTTACAAAATCTATCTCAGACTGCAATATAAAAGAAATCCCAAGTACACATATGTAATGTCATCCAAAACTACTACAATTGATAGGGGAAAAAATGAAAATACCCAAAAGAATTTAAAAACAACAACATCTAGGAAGCCCAAACATCTCCTAAAAACCCATGGTAGTTGATACCATCTTGATCTCTAACCTCATCCATGTGTCCTGAAAAATAGTTTATATAGATATAGGTTGAGTATAAAATTATACTACGTAGGATCCTCCCCGAAGCCTCTCACGCAAAAAAGTTATGAAAGCATTCTAATGTTTAGTGAACAACAAGGGAATTTAACTCATCACCTATGCAAGTATACTATGTTCTGAGCATCTACAAGTCTAATCTCACCATGTATCACATGAAAAAGTATATAATATAATAAATATTTTCAGCAGTACCCCACTACTACTTCCCAACTAGTTTTTTGATTTTCCTCAATGTCGAACTTCCTAAACATCTATCTCAAAAAATTCTTTCCCACAGACACCTATCCAAAGCAGCACAACATGCACCTCATTCTAAAAAACCACCACGTCCATGTAAGCAAAGTAACTAGGTAGTTACTGAGAGCCACCAAACTCACATAACGTATATCATACATCAAGTATTATACCTCAAGCCATTACCGCCCAAAAACCAAGTGAGGATCCTCAATCTATCACAACCTATATACATTACACCTATAGAAGTCCATAAGAAACTATTTCTAGAATATATGTATTTGAATAAGCACAAGCCATTATAGCACTCTATACACATATATGGGGAAAACTAACCGATGTGACTACCAGCAGAAGTATCTACCAAGAGAAGAGAGTGAGGCCAAAGGGGGTAGTTAGCAATCCATCATCCAACCAGAATGTTGGGGAAAACACCCCCAAGGGCTATGAATCCCTAAGGTGTTAGTTTTTATAACTGACGGGGTGGAGTAGCGTATAAAACACAAAAAAGTACAGAATATTATATAGCTCACAACCAAACTATGGGCATAACCTTTTGTTAGACTCAACTACAGCTAACGTCTCTCCGACTGCCTCTTCTATGACTAGGTATCCCATAATCAGAAAACATTTTAAAGTGTTGTTTTACATTACATCATTCCCTATTTATCAGTTTCATGTTACGTTCATTAATTCATTAAACATTAACTAAATATTAACAATTTCCACATTATATTTCATTAGCATCACACTTAATGTCCATTATTCCTTAAAATTGTATCTTCTGCATTGTGTCCCAGCATGCTCCAACCCCATGGGTTAAAATCATATATTTAATTATTTATTAATAACATTATTACTTTCCTATATTCCCAGGAATTCTAGAGAAACATTCTATGATACTGCACACAAGGGGGCTCTACAAGGTGAGTAGATGAACTACCCGATGAGTCTTTACCTCCGATAGCTAGAGCGTAGACCCATCCTCCCTCAGGAAGCTAAATAAAGAAAGCATGTGTAATACACCTTGTGTTTTCGACCCTTATAGAAGAAGGGTATGAAAACCGGGTTCCTTGAGCAGTGGGGAAAGAAAACAAAAACAAAAAAACCACAAGCATCCAAACATTCACATCCAACCCGTTCAATCATCTCTGGTGTCCTCCACAACACCAACGTGAATAAACTGATGCATTTATCCACTCTAGGATTCAAATACTGCTACAAACTATAAGCCTCCCTGCCCCACATATCAAAATAGCATTCTAGGATCACCTCACAACATAAGAATCCTGAAAAAAATATCATATCAATTGGGAAAATTGCCCTTAAATAGGAGAGAAGGTATCCAAGAAACCAACAAGGAATTATCTTTTATCAGAAAACCAGTTCTTTACTCTATCTTGAATTAACTGATTTATTATTCATAGGTTCCAACATCAGAAAAACTAAACAGTAACCAATAAAAAATTGACTAAACTTTCTTACTGCATCATTTTTATCAATAACAAATTACAACAAAAACAACCAGATACATTTACATGCCTCTATCTTTACCGAAGCAATAATCAACTAATTCTAGCTTTACGTTCATTTCTAATTTCCATCAACAACAAAAGGAAAACTAATCAAGCATATATATCACACTGTCTAGAAAAACAATAGGTGATATCATATTATTGATAACAATTTATTTATCCAGATCAAGTATTAAATATGTCAATTCTATTGTGATCTAGTGGGATAAAACATGCTAACTCTATAGTTTCATGTAAAAGAAAAGAAAAAAAAAGAAGCTCTACCTCAAATGATTCTTGACGTTATTTTTACGGGAATGAGCCACATAACAAGTTTCGATCTTCTCCCCTTGTGACAAGTGTATATCCACCAGAGGATGTAGTGACACCACCACAAAGATCAACTCCCAATAAAAGTCCATTAGGAACACAGACATAGAATTACATAAAATTGAAAGGATAAAGTGAAGTAGATAAACCCAAAATAATGACTATAGATCATACCTTATAATGAATACTTATTGATACTACTTGGTTTAATCAAAAATCGAGGGGAACCAATCGATGGGGGAATGTTTTATCGCACAACTCATATGAGAAGGAATGAAAGGATTGATCATCACACACTATAAAACCAGGAGGAAGAAATAGGGAGGAAGATATCACATTTCGTTAGAAGATATAACATGCCATCGATTCATGATACACTAAATTTTCCATTAAAAGAAGATCGCAATTAACCTTGCGGTTTTAAAAAGTAAAATCACCCCTAGCCTTAGGAAAAATATATAGTAGTTATTTACATTTAATCAACCTAAGATTCATTAAAACGAAGATTTAAATGCATTTTAAGTCAATGGAGTCGTCAAAGGGGTGAAACAGTAGGATTCTGGAAACACTATTCATGAACTTGAAATTTAGAAAATGAAATAGAGGTTACCATTGAATCCTCACTATTCTGGAATCACTATTCATTAACTCCAAATTAGGTAAAAAATAGAGGCTACTATTAGAATATCACCATTCTAGAAACATTGTTCATAAACTCGATATTTGTAATAGGAAATAGAGGCTACCGTAGGAACATCACCATTCTGAAAACACTTTTTTGGAACTCTATATTTAGAAATGGAAATGGAGGAAACTGTTGGAAACTCACCATTCTAGAAACGGTGTTCATGTACTCAGAATATGGAAAAGGAAATAGAGGCTGCCATTGAAACCACACCATTCTAGAAACACTATTCCGGAACACGAAATTTGTAAATGGAAATAGAGGATACCGTTAAAACCTCAACGTTCCGGAAACATTGTTCATGAACTAAAAAAATGGAAAAAGAAACCTAAGATACCATTGGAACCTCACCGTTCTAGAAACACTATTCACATAAGCCTACCATTGGATCTATTCACAAGGATGCCATTGGAATTGTTCACATAAGCCTACCGTTGAAACTGTTCACAAGTCTACCATTGGAAATGTTCACAAGGATACCATTGGAACTTTTCACATAAGCCTACTCTTGGAATATTCATAAGGCTACAATTGAAACTGTTCACTGAATTGAAAATTTGGAAAAGTGTTGGGGATAAGTAACCTTGACAATAAGAACACATCAAACACTAGATTTACACAGAGGAATGTACCAGAGATTTCTGAAGCATTATGGTTTTCTAATTCTTTTCAATATTACCAAGCATTTCAGAATATTTCCATTTTATTTGGATCATCCTCTATGATATCGTGGTATGGAAGATGTGTTCTATGACTATCATATTTATAGGTTCATGTCCAATAAAAACATGCGATTTATTGTGAAGATGTTGATATAGAGAATGATGCATTGTTTGTGGAATATATAATGTAAATTATATTCTCGATTGAGATGGTATGATTAAAAAATATGATTCCACTCTGTAGAATACTATTATGGTAGGAATGTATTCAAGGAGATACAAGGCAGTATAAATTTTAGGTTTGATCTCAAATTCTTGAGATGTTTGAGTTGGAACTATGAAAATACTTCTTATGTATGAGAAGCTAATAGAGGGAGATAATTATACCATCACGATTCTCGGTTTTATTTTTAGAACATTTTTGTTATAATTTATAAACCTTTTCACCTGAAAAAGTAATAATTTTTAGTTTTATTTTCCCCATAATAGAACCTATAATCTATGTAATGGTAAATAAATTATTCATTTACGTAGATTTTATCTTGGGTTATACGTTGGGGTATGTTTCATTTTTTGATTATAAAGGAAAATAAACATTTTCAAAGGTTATATAAGGGAAAACCAACCTGTATATAAAGGTATGTCTATATTAATGACCTATATAATGGTAAAAACCATAACCTCGCCAGAATACTATGCGAAACATATGGATATAACCATGTTACCCTTATACAATTCCCCTTTCTTGTAGTAATGGTTGTCTTTACACATTTTTTTAATTTTCCTCTTCCAATATCAAACATGTAACTGGATTTCATGATATGTAAATTCTACAATCACTGAAAATTTATTATTTTGAGTCATTAATGTTTGTAAATATTATTTATGGAGCACATAAAAACTCCAAATTCAATATTCACTTTAATGGTGAAGTAAACAATGCTAATTTATTTTTAGGTTTCAAAAATTAATGTTGAAATGTTGTGGTACTCTTTTTAACAAAGATGAAACCAATTCATGCCTTAGATTTTGTTATCTGATGGGTGTAGATAGACTACAACTCCATTATCCACAATATTTGAAGTCATATATGATTATTAAATATTCTTTTCCTTGTTTATAGGCATGTCAAAACACACACAATCTAATGAATTATTGGGTGTATCACGTTCAAGGGTTACATTCCGAGTATGAATATGTCATTTATTTTATTCTTATATCATGAGAAATTTGTAAAATTAATATTCAATTGATTATTTTATAAATGTATGGATTCAACCACAAATTATAATAACACCGAATTATCAAATAATAACAATGAATTATTATATGTAGAATTTAAGAAATATTATGGAGAGAAATTATTATCACAAGAGGAGAGTTTTTATTTATGAAATTATAATATATAGAAGTAATTATTGACATCCCTGATGAGTAGATTTATCCAATAAATATAATGATGTGATTTGGGGGATTATTCCTTGACTAACTGTTTAATTTTACATTTTCACGCATGATGTTTGAAGGCTTTTCCATCATGACTCTATTGATGAAACTGTTTGGACAGTTTTGATTGAGTTTATGATTAGTGATGAGAATAATGCTTGGGTTGTATCCCATGCGTGGGTGTGGGATGTGAGGACCATGTACGATGTCTACAACATGTGTGAATTTGTACATCCTTAGATATACATACATTACGTGACATTTTGTGGTTATATGTGTATTGTCATATTATGTGTAATTTTATGGACTTTTGATGGTTTTTAGTCTAGTAAAATATTATAGGTGAGAATTTTTTTGTTTTGTTATAACATAAAGGGGGTATATGTAATTAAAATGACAAAGATATGTATTGAGAAACTGTGTAGGTGTAAAATCTCCTTTTTTCTAGACATGAGGTAACATATGGATATACACCTATGTAGCTATACCCGAGATGAAGGTAGTGATAATATATGACAACCATGTGGCATGTCCTATGATGGACGCAAGGTATTACAACCTTGTGTCCTGACTCATGACTAGATGTTCTTGTAATGTTTTAGAGGCTTAGGAAGTGACCATGGGGTTGAGCTATGATCAAACAATCATATATGACCATCAATCCATCATGGATCGAAAGAAGGTACAATCAATCTTCATGGCATCTTGATGAGTGGAAAATAAATCCGTACACGATATATTATGTGTTTTTTGTGCATTAAAATTTCTTACATGTCATACAAATTTATATACAGGAGTATTTAGGTCAAAATGTAATTTTTTGTGTGCTATAATATTTTTTTACTAAAAGTATGCATGAGTATCTTGGTCCGTATAAGGACTTCATTAATAGGTATCTGATGAAAGGAAAGGGCCTTATACTATTTTGTATAGGTTCATGGAGGAAGATATGGACAAAAAATTAGAGAGACTTGGGGTGGATATCACAATATTTTAATTTCTATATTTAATTATTCTAGTTATACTTATTTACCAGCCTCAATGGGGATTTTTTTAATTTCAGAACTGTGAATTTTCATTAAATATAATATTGTATGTAATTTAATTATATATATTTTTTGTAATTTGGATTATATTTATATTTTATTATAATGGTATTTCATGGATCACTAAATTAATAATATCCCCATGTTACTCGATACCCTCACTTATTGTCAACAACATCTTGTGTGTGATGACGAACATATTAATTTTTGGCTCTATATCCTAATCTAAATGATTTGGTTAGGGATATTTCATAAGTATATGATTTTCTATCATAAACTATGATAGATAAATATAAGTAAACATATTAAAAAATAGAATTTAATATAAAATATTATATTAAAATAAATTTGTTCATATAAATTTTCAACTAAAAATTTATTATATAATTTTTGAATTTTTTGTAAATTATATAAAAGGTTATTCTTGGTTAATATTTTATTTTATAATTTATTTCTATGTTAATTAACTACAAAATGGTTAAAAATAAATAATTTACTATTTATGAATCATTTATTAAATAAATATCTAAAGTGTTACATAAAAATATTATGTTCCATTTGAAATTATATAACATGATATATAATATGGTTTTTAAATTATTATATTTAAATTATAATAGTAATTTATAAAGTGTTTATACATGAAAAATTAATGCTCGATATTTATGTTTTTATATTTAATAATAATATGTTTATTTGAAATACAATATTTGAAATTTAGAAAATAGTTTCGTCATTTGAGAAATCATTTAAATACATTATGTTGGGTTTTGATAATTTATATGCTATTGGATTAAATAATCCTAAATGTGATACTCTGATTGTATAAATAATATATGAATACTTCATTTATAAATGTTTTATATTTCTGATATAGTATATTTATGTAAAATTATATATAAATAAATAATATAAAAAGTACATATTGGATATAATTATAAACTGTTTATATTTGACTAATTTTTAAGTGTACGTAAAGAATTTCTATGTAATAATGTGTTAATAACTTTCATATATATAAATTATTTATAACTCGTTTATATGATGTTTGAATATTTGAATTGTTAATTTATTTATTTTATTCCCTATAAATTTTCATGAATGTTGTTATCTTATTATGAACATGTGTGTTCATTATTTTAATTTAATGAACCACGTCTATAAATTCTCCAACATGAATTTAATGGGTTACATTATAGGTATAATAATTTATGTTGTTTTATTCTTCCAATAATCTAGAATTAATTAGGTTATGATATTGAATTAATTGGTTGAATATAGTTAATAAATATAATGAGATATATTTTTTATTTACTTGAGGTTTGACTTTATAAATGTTTCCATAGGTAGATGGACTTTGGGAGAGACAACGCAGTAGCCAAGAGCATAGACTGAAAAATTGTGGTACTTCTATTTATTAATGGATGATAATATTTAGGGGGATTATTGATGTAATATGATTCTAAAACCTTTTATTTATGTTTTTTGAACACCCTAGTAAATTACAGAAATCAAATAAAAAATGTTTCCATTCATGTCAACCAGTTGTGCCTTAATTTTTATGAGCCTACAATATTATATCTCCACCAGTAAGTGAGTTTTTACAGTAGTTTTGTAAGGATAAGTGATCTCTAATGAATATTCCCATGGTGTGTGTGATTGATAAAAATGGAATGTAAAAGAACATGTGTTAGAATGTGGGGAAATCATTATTCTGAAAATTAACCATGGGGGGTAATGTCCTACATTTTTTAGACATAGAAAGACCCATTGATTTAGATGATCAATTTTATTAATTATACAGTTAAGTTCATGACACATGGTATTCAATTCGCTATCGAGCCTCTAGTGGAGAGTCCCCACCATGGTTTGAGGGGTGGATTCTATAATGAGAATGTTGATATTTAAAGTGGTAGACAGAGTAACACCGTAGGAAATGTTATTATTGGATGACTAAATGTCACTACAAATGTCAACAACATCTAACCATCATTTCAATATTTTATATGATTATAATTTCATTGTCAAGAGAGATTGTATAAAAGTAGTGTTAGAATGACTGACTCCTAGAATGTATCCCATTGTGTGTGAAAGTTATGGAAAAGAAAACTAGTATAATATTTTTTTAATTATGTAAATAAAAATTATTATGATAAGTGGAACAAATGGAAAGAAAATATGGTGTGATGGGATTGTGGGAAATGAATTACATCAGGCATATGGGGTTATATGACTATTCTCAAGGCCTGGGGCGGTTGGGAACTAAATGCCTTAAATTAACTTATAAATTAAATAAAAATGGATATGTATACATATTCGTGTATTTTAATTTGTGTTAGAAACACTTCCTATAGACTGTGTAAAGAGTTACACATCAATATTAATTGAAAATGTTGGTGTGGTGGAATGAATATGAATCAAAACAAAATCATTTGAGGTTTGAAAAAGTTTTTAAAAAAAATAAAAAAATAAAAAAATTATTTCAAAATAATTATTAAAAATGATAAATGTTATATTTAATCAAATGTGATATCTTATTAAGAAATTTATCATTCAAATGGAATGGATCTCCAAAGGAATGGGTCCAAATGATGTCTCCTATCTATAAAATAATTAATGGGACAAACAAATTGGAATGGGTGCCATGTTTTGGAATTTCCATTGGGTCATAAATAGCTATAAAACTCATAAGATTGATATAATAGAACAATTTATGAGTGTATATATATGATTGTGTGGGAAATTAATTTTCTATTCCACTATCCAGGGGTCAAATATGATATGAAGGGCACGATTTCTAAACTGAATGATTATATTTCAGTTGAATAATAAAAATAATAATTTCATATTGAAATACAAATATTGAACAAATAATGCATATAATTTATTATAAATGGTTCATCATTTTAGTAGGATAAAAATTAACAAAAAACCATATTAAATGACTATATGACATGAAACTCATCCAATTAAATCTTATATTGTAGTTTTAATGGAATTATCATTATATTCGATCTCAACATTGAGATCTATGATAGAGAGGGAAAAATGTAATTGAAGTAATTACCTAGACTGACATCAAAACTTAATAATTAAATATCATGAAAGACAAAATATTGAATTGTTAGAGAAACATATTTTATTATAAATTAATGGTAAATACATTCAAAAAAGTGAAATAAACGTCTTCTTTTAGTATATAATGTATTCTTAAGAACCACATACTCTAATTATTTGGGACATGCAACCCATGTCTCAAAAAAATATAAACACATGGTCGTATAAAAAATAATTATCTACATATAAAGTATCTATTGAGAACAATCTATATATTAAGGGAATGGTATGTCAATATCACTACATTAGTGATAGAAAATAAGTAGTACTTCTATCTATTCTCATGTACTGAATATGATTGTGTATATCAATTACATAGAGAGATTAGGGTCACCACTCAGGATTTATATAAGAACATATTTTATTAATTAATATATGATTATGTAAAAATATTATTACCCAATATCTTTATTATATTGATTATTATTTAGAAAAAAATCAGATTTCATAGATCAATTGGTATTATATTGGTGAAAAAATGTAATGGTAAATGGTTTGTCTAGAATGAAAATAAATGTTGTCTTGGAATGTTCTCAACAATATTTAAAATATTTAAAAGAATCAAGGGAAATGTTTTCATTCTGGTAAACATATCATTGGTAAAATAATTTTATAATATTTGTTTAATTTCATGAAACAAGATGGAGATTATATTCTAGGAATTAATAGTGTGAAAATAAACTTTTTATTTTTTTAATTATATTTGATACCAATTGTGGGATAAAAATGTGTATTATATATGTAGTATTTCAAAATTTATTAATGATTTAATATTATAGATTAACTAATGAATTCGATTAAAGTGTAAGAGGATAACATTGATTGATTCTAGATACAAAGGATTACATAAAATCTCAAATTGGAAAAAATATAAATTGTGATATTTTCATCTTATTTACTTCCAATATTATAATAATTTATTTTTTAGATAATGTGATGTTATAAATAAATAAGATTATTAATTTGATAAAAATTAATTTTATTTTATAATTCTATATTCTATCTAAAAAATAATGTATTATTCTCAGAATCTTTTTTAAAAGTAGATAAAATTCATTATATAATATGGATACATTAGTTTAACCCATTAATATTTCTACTATTGAAAATTATTTTTATTTTTGTGTACATATTAGTAGGATAGTATAGATTTAATATAGTCTATAAGATGGTAGTGAGTGTTTTATTATAATTAATAATGTATAAATGTAATAAATAATGAATTATGCCAGTTAAAACTGAAAGTGAATGTCACTTCATATTATAAAGTGTATATGATGAGTTGGTAATGAAAATTATAAATTGTTAAATTATTTACCAATATATATTGAAGACAGTTATAATA
The DNA here is from genome assembly GCA_963277665.1 of Viscum album. Classification (NCBI taxonomy): domain Eukaryota; kingdom Viridiplantae; phylum Streptophyta; class Magnoliopsida; order Santalales; family Viscaceae; genus Viscum; species Viscum album. Next base: position 265,865,868 of record OY728142.1, on the reverse strand, counting down.
TAAATGTATTAAATAATTATTATGATGATGGACATTGGAAATTTTATATATGGATAATATAAGTTATTAACATCATAATATTAGAGGTTGTGATGTTATAGATTTTGAATACTTTTGTTCAAATAGTTGAATAAATATATAAAGACTCATAATGTATCAATATTATTGAAAAATATTTACATCATTAATGAGACTCTATGTAGATTTTAGTTTTACAGTTTTGTCAAACTGTTATATGATGTTTTGGAATGAATTATATAGATATGTAATATGTTTTACAAAACCCAAAAAGTGAAGAAAAAGTATGGCCTCAATGACGATCATTTATATGTTATATGATTATATGGGAGTAGAAATCTGGGATTTTAATATTATAAATGGTCAATAAGAATAATAAATTTCAAATTAAAAAAACAGTCTCCAGCTTATTAATATTTCACATCAACAACATATTTTGTGTGATGTGTAATGAAAATTAGCCTATCATTGTATGACACTATGTTATCCCAAACTAATGTTAATCCTGTATTATTATAGGTTTCTGAAAAATATTATTGTTTAAATGTATATCATTCTTGTTTAGGTAAATTGAATATTATCCTCCAGAAAAAAATTGTGTTTTTTGTTTTAGATGATAGAATATGTATAACAGAAATAATGTCATGAACAATGTATTTGTTATACTTGGGGTGTATGTTTCATATTGTATCCCCATTAAATTGTCTTGTGAGATACATTAGACGATAATGTTCAAGAATTTTCACCATTCTTACATAAGACATGGGTTTTATCTAATTAGGTGGTGGGTTTTTATAGGGATTTTCTTATCATTTGTTAGAGGTAATCCAACATCGGATTTTTCCTCTCATGGTATGAGTATAAAATCCAGGGCCTCAATCGAGATTATATGAGAAAATTTATATTCATATATAGATATTTTATATTTGATGTGAATATCTCTTTGGATTATTTCAATGTGATTTGTTCATTTGGAAAGATGAATGACATGTTATTTATTCGTTATCTCAACATGTAAATGCCCAAACAATCATGAACTTATAAGGCGGCTATATGATATTTCCAAAAACCATATCCCATGGCCAGTCATTGAATTTAATAATGGTATTATTTTATTATAGATAATCACATTAGATAAATGTTATGGGAAAAGTTTTTAACATAAATGTGTTTGATGGAGATCCTATTAGGTCCCATTAATTTATGAGTAACAATAATTCTTTTCTAGAGGCTCTTATTTTCATAAATGTTAAAATTAGTGAGTAAATATTTATTTTCAATGGTATGATGGCCTATGGGTTCCTGAATTTTCATTATATAGTTTGGTATTTAGTTTTAAAATACCCATATAGATCCTCCAAAAGATTTTAAATATTTATCGAAAAGAATAATTACATTGAAATTCACATGGAATTGCATATGATGTGATACAAGATGAATTTGATAATAATATCTATAAAAATAATTAAGATATCATAATTATTTTTTGAATATAATTTCAATATTTACTATATATGATTCAATATATGGTGACATGGAACAATGTCTAATATGATTTAATGAATGTTGATGATTGATGGAGATATCTCTAAAAACTCTATAGGGCGTATATTATGATATAGTAATTTAATGTTCCTAAACATTAAATGGTTTGAGATGAATTCAATATATGGAATGTTATATACCTTTTGTTGGGATAATTTTATATGGGGAATTTTATATTTAACAAATTTTATAGAGAGATAAAATTTATGACATCAGTATATTGTTATAACATCATTAGTGTTCTGATATATTAAATTGTGTACATGGATTGATATAGTGTCTTATCACTAATGTAATGGTAGTGAAATATCTCTAGTTTAATGATACAAATAATTAATCTATTCATATCTTAAATTATAATGTCTCATAAGGGGAAGCATTAAAATAACAGCATTGGATGAAGTTTTCAAAAATATATAACCAAATAGTTTTAATTATTTATTTTTGAGAAATATGTTTAAATTATTACTATTGGGGTACATTCATAAAGACCCTATAAAATATGATTTATAATTTATATGGTTTTCTTATTATATTAAAATATATTTATTAAAACTCTCCCTCTTTTAAATGTCAATTCCTTATATTTTAGTAACTAAAAATATATAGCATAATATATTGTAATTTATAAGAATCCCATCAAATCATCATGTGTTTTATATCTATCAATGGATACAACATAGACGTAAGAGTTCATTGGTTATTCCTGGTGACATTTATCAATTATTAATCAAATATAATAAAAAAATATTAATTAGTGAAACTTATTTTCTCATCTTTTCAAATAGAAATCATTTTAACTATAATTCATGTTGATATTGAGATTTTTTAAATAGTTATTGTTTCATTAATTATATATTAATTAGTACTTATAAGCCTAAGAATAGATGTCTTGGTGAACCCCCTTGGTTTTGAGTCACGCTATTAGAATACTAATAAAAGTTATAAATTAAGAAAATATTTTTATTAAAAAATAGAGAAATTTTAGAAGATGAATAGATAGACATAATGGACAATCCAACAATTAATGGTATTGGAAAAATCCCACTAGTGTACCCTATTATTAAGTCAATATTAACATTCATAGTTTCCCAAAATGATCATTCTATGAAAATTTCTAGAATGTAAATATTTGGAACCATATATCCATAAAAAATGAATAAATAAATTATATAAAAAATTGATAAATAAAATTGAACACATGCGTGTCATAGTGTAACAAACACAATTATACGCTAGAATTAAAAACTTTTGGTATTAAATATAATTTATATTAGGAGAGATATAATATATAAAAAATAAAAGTACACATATATGATTAAAATTTAGTATTTCAGGGGGTCGTGGATAAATATATTGAGTATATGGAAATCATAATGAGATCAATATAAATATATCAATTATTGGAGACATTAATTGACTTCAGAAATTACATTTAAATCAAAATGTGGATATTTATTTATGTTTCAAATGATAAAATTAATGGTTTATAAATAAAAATTTTGAATACATTATTATAAGATGGTTTCGACACCAATTATGTATGAAACATTATATAAAATGAATGAGGATATAATATCAATATATCAGATGATAATTCCAATAATTATTTTCAATTTTCATTATGAAAAAACAATATGAACTGATATTGTATATAAAATATTTTTATGGGCTTTGTTTATAATTATTTTAATTGAAGTTATCCAAAATTATTTTTAGTGGATAATGAATTTACATTAAAAAACTAATAATGGTTTTTATACATAATAATAAATAATTTGGAATCAAATTATTAATTATATATAAATTTTTATAGTGATATTTTGTGAAAAATATATAAATGTTGAATATTTATACATTAAAAAAATAATTGGGTTTTCAATAAATAAAGGAATGATTTTATTTATTAAATCGCCAAATTATGAGTAAATTATTTATGTAAAATATTATAATCAACTAAACTGTATGATGAAATATCTAGAGGATCTCAATAAATAATTGGGCACTCCTATGATAATATTATATAACCTAGAAATGAAAATTGATTTTATAAAAATTCATACACAATGCCCATACATAAAACATAATTTTATTTTTTATCCATTCATTAAATATCAATTTGAGTAAGATAACATCAATGTAGATAGTTTTTGGAGACATTGATATTTGTGGGATATTTTTACCGAAGTAACCCAAAAAATTATTTGATAGTAATAATATAAATCATAGTTTTTAACAACAAACCTTATATTATATCAGTTATAAGGAAAACTCTCATTATATGTTTTATAATAACCATACTAGTTGATTGTTTTTGAATATTTTTTAATACGACCTATTGTGTTAATTTTTAGAGGTTTTGAATTTTGAATAATTTTGTGAGCTAATTTAATGATATTAAAATATGAGATTTAACACTCTATCGTTGTTCTTATAGAAATATGAAGATATAATTTTCATAAACTTTAAACATAAATATGAAGAATTTTTTATTCATATGATATGATTAATAATGAAAATTGATGTAGCTTTTTATTTATTATTCTTCTATAGAAATATTTGTGTTTTAGAAATTAAAATTGAGGTACATTATGTCTTTGAAGTCTCCATACAGTATTGTTATATGATTTTTAATCTTTCCAAATACCCTTAGTCATTATATGGATAATTACTAAAGTAAGTGTAGATATGATAGAAAAAATATATTTAGTAATTTGACGACATTTATTACATAAATTGATGTATTATTTTGAGAATTTATTTGAATATGTTTTAATAATCCTAAAGGGGGAGAATATTTCTTCCATATAAATAGTTTTTCAATTATAGGACTACCAAAAGGGTGATAATTTTTCTGTTGTTTTTATTAAATCCCATGTGTATTCAAGTATTTTATTCATTTATGGATTTGATATTAAGATTTGGGGTAAAAATTAGTTCTCATATATTTAAATAGAAAATTGTTTTAGAAGACTGAGCAAACAACGTCATGTTTAGTTCTATTATTATAATACCAAGGAAATTCAATTAAAAATTAAGAATATTTTTATTAAAAATAACTCATAAAAAATTGACAATTTAATAAGATATTTATAAATAATAATCTAATATACATATATATAAAAATCTCATTTATAATATAGTTTCCTTATAGACATTATTCTCTAATAAACATCACTGATATAACAAGATCAATGAAGAAGAATAAGAACAATGTTCATTGGATAAACATTTTAATTAAACTAAAAATTTGATTTATTATTTAGGGGATTGGTTAAAATGTATTTGTAGGATGTAAATATGTCAGTTACATTAAATTTTGGACTTTGAATCACTACTCTTATAACTATTTTTACTTATGATTATTACTAATGTATCAGTTATAATTCAACAATTTCGAATTAGTGTGTATTATGTGTAATTATAAAAGTAAATTGATACAATAGGGATAAAATGGCATCAATAAGATGGTTAAAAAATTATAAAAAACATTTAAAATATGTCTGAAAGGATTTTGATCAATATGGTTATCCCTCAACCAATCCCATATAGAACATCAACAGTAGAGGATTAAGAGAATTCACTTGCTAGATAATTTCTATTTTGTGGAAATCACCGCTAGATCAATGGTGATGAAACCACCACAAGAATGTACCAGCATTTTAAATCATACCCGAATTACTTATAATAATGTGAAAAGGGGTCATGTATATATGGTTTTAGTATTATTAATGTGTAAATTAAGTTAGAAATTAAATGTTGGTTACTTATATAACAATTTTTTTGTAAAATTTAACATCATTAAATAAAATATTAAATTTACTTAAACTGGGGATAATATTTATAAAAAAATCTATTTTTATTTAGGAAAATAATATTTTTTAAGAGAAATTGTTTAATTTTTATAGAAATAATATATTATGTTGAATAATGCTGAACTAAGGTAAAATATGGAAAATATTACATCATATATTTGAAAGAATGAATCAACGTGGAAAAGGTCATTAACTATTACTAATTTTGACAAAAATTATTGTAGTATATAATTAAGGGTGTTCATGGGGAACTATAAATTTTAGTGGATCACTTAATATAATTTTAAAAAATAAAATTCTACATACTTTATTCCATGAAATTCTACTACCCATTCCAATAAATAACCATTGATCAACTGGGTTTTCACGCACCAAATTTGATGTTATCCAATATTTATTTTATCATTGAGTCTCTCTAATATCTCTCTCTTTTTAATCATGAATAATTTGTTTATTTCTGTGGTTTGACTCTATGAAAATAAACTCAAGAGTGGTAATTTTACATTTTCACTATTATTTCAATTCCTATTTTATTTTCAATTGTAATATAATTATATATTTATAATTTACTACCATGATATTTTCATAATATTAATGTTATATATATCTATAGGATATATTATTCATGTGTGGAACCATTAAACTCATTTTATACTATATTCATAATAAGTAGTTATGCCAAATTTCATTAAATATGAATAATCTCAATGTTGTCCTGTGATAAAAAGCCTGAAAATAGATTATATTTATGTTATTATGGATATATAATTTTAAAAGGCTGTAATTTTTATGTATTTATGCAAATGATGCAGTTAGGGGATATTATATCATATCCACATAATACTAATATTTATTTTTGCAGTAGATCACATTTTTCATCAATCTATATTGAAAATGATGAATTTCATCAAGGAAATTCTATATCCCTAATGTGTATCAACCGTGTTTGATTATGTAATACCTATTTATATGTAGCTTATTGATATATATATTTTTCTCCTGCAATAGAAAATACTTGTACTTGATTAACTAAAACTAGTGATAATCTTATTATTTTTAGGCCCTTGACAATTAATATATCATATTATTCACCAAATAAGAGTACTTATTTATACATTATGAATCACTAAATAGAATAAAAAAATTTCAATTAAATTTATCTTGAAATTTTTTTAGTTAAATTGATTCATAAATACATTAGCATGGTCATATATTTCTCATTCATATATGGGAATATCTTGTAGTACAAGAATCATATAAAAATAATACACTATATAACCAAGTTATTCAATAAATAATGTTATTGAGATTATTAAATATTAATTATTACTATTTGATAAAATTCACTAGAATTTTTATTTGAAGGGCAGGGCTCATAAATTTGTTTCCACATAATACACATTCTAGTCTCCTTAGAAAACAAAGAGATGGTAATGGAATGTGGTCACCCATTATGTAAAATGTGTTTGAAGAAATCCTTCATGGTATATCTATGATGTCTAACATAATGTATTGAAATCATTTCCACAATTATGATATCCTTTAATTATCTATATATGATTAATCTATGTTTATGTATTAATTTATACTACCTCATTTTTATCTAATCCAACTATATTCTTTATGAAATTATTATTCTATGTCACAATAAATAGTATGTTATCCATTATAGAGTTTTCAGGATCACCGTTTTTTTCAGTTTCATATTTCTCCGAATAATGATGTGAAAAACATTGTTTAATCAAATGTATGTAAAATATTACATATTAATAAATTATACTGATATAAATTATCATATTCATGTTCTAATTTAATATTTATTTATGTAGTATCTTATGGACTAAAAAACTGTAATATTGAGAGTGTAATCTCATGTAATATAATTACAATATAGTAAATTCACCACAAAAGCTGGGTAACAATGTTTGGAGGATATATTTTTAGTATTATAGAGAGTTTTGGTAGAAACATAATAAAATATTTTTAAAATAATTTAGGCTGATTAAATAGATTTTACCACTAAAAAACTCATGATATTATTCTAGATCTATTATTACATGTCTCCCATGAATATATCCATATTTTTTAGAAATTTGGATATATATTTCTCATTATATACATTTTTAGATTATAAGATTAAAATTAATCGATTACATTTATTAGAAAAAATCTATTTACAGAGTACAGGAAAATGATTCAAAAAAATCATGGAAAATATCAGGATTTTATGGATAATTAAAATTTTGGAGTTAGGGTTTATGATGAAAATTTATTAATTTCCCTTCGTAATTTAATATGATAAAATATCCTTTACCACATAGAGTAACACATTTTCTCTAAATAATTATAATCTTATTTAAATTATTTTATGATGTAATAACCTCTAACATTTTTTGGGTATACTAATTCAATGGTAGAATTGATATGGATAAAATCATTAGAGATTATCTTTATAAAATTGGGTGTATTTAGAAGAAATGGTTATTAATGAATATATATCATTTAAGGGGATATGCTAACCAATATTGGTTCCTCCATAAAAAAAACAAATAATATAGTGGAGATAGAAAACAATGAAGTTGAATTCAATTAAGTTGATTTTTAGGAACAATATTTTCTATAGCTTAAATGTTCATAGATGATATTAAATTTATTAATTTAAAAAAAGGAAGAGGATATGGTGGTTTGAAATAATCTTTAATTGAAAGTGTTTTTATGGTACATTGTATATTACCTTCACAACTCAGAATGAAATATTGATAATTTATTTAATAGTTTAAATCCTTGTATTCGAAGATGTTTAGTCAGTCAATCATTTTCAATGCACGAAGAGATAGTTTAAAATTATTATCATTACAACGTAACAATTTTCTAAATCTTTCTTTTATAAAGTGTTCCAGAGAATAATATAATGTCTATTTTCTAGGTGGAATGAATAACCTGAATGGATACGATTTGAATAGTTGAGTTCCCCCAAAATAAAAAGTATGGAATGAAACACCTTTGGTATTTTTTAATGGGATTGGGTGTTTTCTTTAAACAAAGAAATTATTATTATTATGCTAATGGGTGAAAAAAATAAAAAAGCAATAAATGTAAAATATTTTATATGTAATGAAATAGAACATTAATTTTATAAATCTCCCAATATGAAAGGGAATCTACCCTAAAATTAGTATATAGAAAAAATATGATATTTTGAAATAAAAAAACTAAATATAAAGATAAAAATGTTGTGATAGTGTGTATATTGATTATATAGTCTATATTAGGTATTATGTAATACGATTATATAACTAAGCACACTTTTATATCATGAATTATTTATATGAATATTCATTAACCCCCTAATGTATTAAAGCTATTTTTTTTACTTAGAACACCATATTTAAATTTGATTAAAATAATGACAGACCTGGTAGTCTAAATTTGAATGCATTATTGTTATTTAGTTGTAAATCAGAACATTGTTCTTATTTTTTACTAATATTCATTAAAGGTATAGATTGTTTCTAAAATTATAATTAAATATATTTTTTAAAAAATATAATATAATTGTAAAGGAATGAGAATAATTACATACCTTCATAGTGGAGGTTTAACTCCCCAAATCATGAAAAGAACCACACTAAATTGGCAATCATGATGAAATCATTCTAGAAGAAACAGATGAAATTTAATCTGTTAAGGGTAAGAAGGTTTTAAAAATATATGAAGTGACACATATTAAAAAATATATCGATGTATTCTCAAATAAATTTAATGAATTTTTATTAGATAATGAATATTAATTCTTTATTAATCTTATCCAATATGTAAAACCTATTAATATGACATTATATATCATATATCAAGTGCACTTAGTTGTGTTAAATAATTAATTTTATGAGTTATGTGAAAAGATTACAATATTATCTTAGTTTAACTATGTGATAAACCTAAAAATATCAATATAATAATGATATCTCAGTGAGGATATAATATTATTATAGGGAAACCAATATAATTTCTATAAATATCTGGTATCTATTAACACATATTTTGACCTCTTTGATCACCATCAAGGGGATCAATAATAATCATACATTGATCTTCGTTTTTGTTTTTATTAATTAAATGTTAAGAAAATTGATATAATAATGAAAATGATTCGTATGAAGTATTATGAATATGATTTCACCAAAATTATTTTTAGGTTTATAAACAAACCTTTATGTTTATTAATTTGATGAATATAATATCATATACTTATATTGATTTGTTTATTTAGATATTTACCAATGAATTAATTTTATACTTTATGTATTATGTGAAACAAGAAACTCAATATCAATTCAATTATGATGTTGTAGGGGAAAATAAGTTATAATGAAAATTATAGAATTTTAATTTGGGTTCAGTATGATATTTTTTTGGAAATATTGTTTCTAAGGATTTTATATTTGTCAACCAATCTAAAAAGGGTTATCAATGAATTATAACTACACAAGAACTTTGGTAAAATACATATTTTCCTTATATTAGTATGTTAGTATCATTGGGTTTTGAAAACTACACTCGATTAGATAATCTATTAATCAAAATATCACACATAGTGGTCAATTTAAAATAGAATGATGAATTTCATTATAGATATTCATAATTTATGGTTGTATTAGTAAGATAATTTTATTAGCTATTAAATCCTGTAAATAAGTGTATTTATTTATAATGATTCATTAATTAAATTTATTAGATTGTTTTAAAAAGAATAATTATAGAAAGTTGTTGATACGATCATGTAGGTTGTGACTAACAATGATAGAAGAGGAAGGTGGGGTGAATCAATTTTTTTAATGTTTTTAAAATTACATGAATTCTATTTTATTAGTTGATCATGGATAAATTCAGTAATATCATTGAAGAATAAAATAATGACCAGGTCATTTTGTACTGATGTTTGCCTCATTAATTGATGAATAACCCCCCAGTGTGTCGTATTTTCTTCCCCACTCACACTAATCTAATATTTAATTATTGAGAAATAGTGGGAAAAAGGGTATAGAATTGTATACATTTATAAATACCGACACAAACCCTTAGAATAATCACTTGATTTTTGATATATAAATTTTGGAAATCATCTGATGAATAACCATAAATGATATCCCAAGCTAAAAATAGGATCTACATGCCTATAGAGTCATCTAAAATTAATTAAAATTCCCACCATATTATATATTTTTTGTAATCCACCGTATAATAGATGAAAAATATCAAAAACATTCATATTCTTTAAATATACTTTGATAGACACTATCCACATGAACATTAGATTCACATATCACAACACATTAATCATCCATTATTTTTTTGTCAAAATATCACAAAATATGTAATCAAAAATAATTTTATATAAATTTTAATAAAATATCTTTCTTTGACTACCTCATGATATCATAATTATTCATGGAAATTATATCTCATTCAAAAATCCATTAGTTACACAACCATTTAAATTAGTGTAACTGCATATTTACATATAGATAACCATTCACAACTGTGGATATACTTATTTTTGTATAATTATCTCCCACAAAATTATTTTTACCATGGATTGACTCATGGGTTTATCTTCATGGTGTGAGTACATTATTAATTAAAAACATGATTTAGATAGATCTTCTCCTCATATAGCTTCAAATCGGACTTATTCTCTCCATGATGTGTACCTTTTAGTGCAACACATTAATCATCATCAATATTGAACCATGATTTTGATTTTTTTAATGAGTATTACATAATTTAATTTTTATATTTAATCATTAATATAAAACATATCATTTGCTGAAATAAATAATTCATTAGAGTCTTGTTTATAATAATATTTGAAACTATTAAATATTTTTCATTATAATTAATTTGTAAAATATTTTAGTGTGTCAATATATATTACCATATTTCAACAATTTGATATTAATATTTTAAAAATTTTAAAACCACACATATTATATATGTTATTTATTAATTCAATATTTTTACTACATTAAAACAGACAATGCTAAAGTCAAGAAATATTTTATGTATCACATTTAAAACCTTACCTGCACCAAAAAAATACCCTTTCCTTTTATGGAATTATATTAACACTAATAACATATTAATGCTCAAAATATTATATGTATTAATCTATTATAAAAATTCTTAGTATTTTAGTAGTAAATATGGTATGTATGAATAATAGAGTCCTATATTTCGATATATTTTAAAATATACTAAGGGATCATCTTATGTATGAACTATATATGATTATATGTATGATGACCAAATACATAGGTTAGTGACCAATCTCGTGTAATATTATATAGTTATAAGAACACATGATTCTATTTTAATGATGCATAAGAGTCGATCATTATGTAAGGATTCATTGTATGTTTGTGTATGACCATGGAAACAATAGAAAAAAACTAATGAAATTAAAATAGAATAGTGGAAATTGTTTTGGTGATAAAACAATGTTGAGATAAATGAACCGTGTAAGTGAATTTTATAAGACAAGGTAAAAACATAAGGGGTGGAATATTATGTGGTTGTGAGGAGAATCAGATTTTTATATTGGGAAAATCAATTGGATGGTTTTTATAATGATTTTCCATAATTAATGTTTTTGATTTTAACAACCATATAATGATTAAAATATGATAACCTGATTTTTCATCAATCTAATCCTATGAATGAATGGTTCCTAAAAACTATTTAACTACAAAATTCACTTCATCACTTAATGATAAATTAGATATCACTATTTTAATTTTTTTTATTTAAATCATCGTTCTAGTCTCTCTAGCTTCGTAATAATTTCAAAATAAATTTATAATGAAAAAATATTTTTAAATGAATCTCAATCAAGATCATCATCCACTGACACTCTTTTCTTTGATAAATTTGCTATCAAAAAATAGTTTGACAGTATCACCCAATAATATATATTCAAGAATAATTTAATAAAAATAACTATTCATATCTGAATCCCGAACTATAATTTATTCCAAGAACATAATATAACTAAATGTATTCGATGAAATAAATATAGGAAAATTCATTTAGACATGGAACAAGAAATATAGTCAAATATAATAATCTTCTCTGTCAAGATGCTCTAATTCCTTCATGATTTGTCTTTGTTATCTCAAGTCCCTTATCTCAAATTATATCAACTCATCAACTCTTTTCTTTTTAATCATATGGCATTTTTCCTCTATATTTAATATTGGAAATTATTATTCAATTAATAATAATGTTTCATGATTAATCGCATCCTAAAACTCATAGTCATTATTATTAAAATATCTATAGAGCATCAATGGGTCTTATTTTACACTTTAAATCATCTTCAATGGTGATCAGATCTGTTATCCCAAAACTTGAATAGTTTTCCAGTTAAAGAGATTTTTATTCTTGACATGTCTTAATAGATGACTCCCCATATTCAATAAACTACCTCAAGCTTGTCCAATGAGTTACAGAAACTAGTGGTGACACTTGATAATCCTATTCTCATCTACCCATTCGTGGAACCATAGACATTAGAGAACCTATGTCAAAATTGAAGCCTCATTTTCACAGCATGAATGAGGTTACATTAAAAAAAATTCACAATTGAATTTTTACAATGTCAAAATCATATAATCAAAATTTAAAAAAACATCTACATAGATTATATATATCCCTTTTTATTGGCAATCCCATTAGGCTACATAAGTGAATCCCATCACTAGAATCAATATAATTAAATTTATATTTTTCATTATACTTACTAACTTCTTCTAGTACCATAAATATTTCGAATTTGATATGGCCTGATGATTCTCTAAACATATACATTTGGGCTGTAATGAGTATCAAATACTTCCTCCAATATTATTACACATGTATTTTTATGAGTACCCACCACCCCAATATCACATCATTCTTGGAATAAAATTCATCTTTATAAACATATGGGATCTCATTCCTTCGTATTCTTTGTACTAAAACTATTTTTTTAATTATCATTTTTGACTACTTCCTCGGATCAACCACATGATATTTTTTATTATTAAAGCATTAAAGTTATGGTTATCCGTTGGAACTAAAAATAAAAAATCCATTTTGTGTCCACTTGAGACAATGGAGACATATAATTTGATCTCAAAGAGCCACATTATATACATTTTTATCTGATCCATACAAACAGAACACATACCACTAAATGAAAATGTATTTTTCTCAATTTATGACATAGTCCTCAGCCAGAAATCAAGATATTTTCAGTTTCAAGAGACAATTTCTCACATGTATTAAGATGATATTATATGAATGAAAAAAGAAAACGAAAATAATCATGGTATTGATTTAAATTATTCTTCATAAAGAAAGGACATAAATAGATCCACTTCAATGGTTTCTGAAAATCACCATCAGATTCATGTCTACTACATTATTTGGATGTTAGAGTTATAGACTGTATGAGAACTGTCTATTTGAGTTTAGTTACTCTACCACATATCCATCGATGTTGGGAGGGATCATCTTCTCTGAGTTATGGTAAAGTATGTTCTCTATTGGGAAAATATTCTTTATCACTATAGTATCTTTGTTAGATGATACTCTTCAATGAGTAGTGTGGTGTGACATTAGTGGTTTTGGGGTGGTCAGTGGCTTATCTATGGTTGGATCCGTGATTGGTGATGATCTATGGTAACCAAGAAGATGGGGGTATTTATGATGAAATGGGTTTATAGAAGTAGTATAACAAGATTAAATGGGATTAATAACATGCTAAGGATGTTTTTGGATGATGGGAATGGTTGTGAAATTACTTAAGATAGAAAAACAATGGATGGTCTCCTGACTTAAAATGATTTTCAATGGTATAATAATTTATAATTGTAATAGTAGATCTATTCTATAAAAGTAAATGAGTGGTGGTATATTCTTCAATTGTATTAGACTACTATCAATATATTAATTGAAAAACATAGGAATGGTGGTAGGGGATAATAATAATATGACTATCCAATGACACAAGTATCAAACTTCTATCAGAATGTCATGATAAAAGGATTATTTGAAAATATATAAAATGTTTTAAATATAATATTTATCAGTTAATTATGTTACAAAAATGTATTTCATGAATAATGGAAAAAATGATTCATATAATTTTAGAACTATTACTTTAATAAGAAATGACAATGAAAAATTTATACAAAATATTTAATGAAAATAAATTTCAATTAAATTTCAAAGGAACTAAAAATTTAATTTCTAGTATATATTTAGAGAAAGATTATTATTTGATTTTTGAATTTGGGGAAAAATAAAAATGTTTGAAAAACATTTTAATGAATATATATTTTAATGTTGAATGACCAATATTCAATAATTTCTAAATTGTAGCTTGTATTCACATCAAGTTCCCAACTTTTCTAAAAAAATATGTGTGGAAATGTGTTCGAAAACATGCCACATCAAACTCCACTATAGTTTAAATAAATTCATGTCCTCAAATAATTCCCTCCATTTTATCTATGTCAAGTAGAAAATATTATATTTCTCAATAATCAATTTAAACTAGAAAATTCTAAGAAACTTATTTATAGTGGACGAAAATTTTGAGTAGGGTAAGAAATTTCAACGAATTTTTACTATATTCCAAACATAAATACCAATACATAGTTGAAATCAAGTGAACAAGGATTCAATCCCAATTAAAAATGTTATGCTTCCTATATGAAGTCACAAAATTACCAAATTTAATTTCAATTCATATTCCAAATATGTGAGTAATTTTTGGTTAATTAAAATTGGAAATAAAACCTTAATAAAAGGACCCCTAACTTAGTAATCTCCCCAATGTTCTAAAAATGATTCATCCATTTTTCACATCATTATTAAAACTGGAATAATTTTTGATTCATTTAATTGTGAAATACTTAATTTGGGTTCAATATTACTCTCAATATAATCAACAATTTTTTTAAAAATAATTACATTATTTAATTTTTAAATCCATGAATTTCTGGGTGATACAATGAAAATCACTTATTTATTTTTTAATAATATTTTTTATGTGTAAAATGTATCATAATTTTATTGTGAGATCCCAATTTCCCATTTTATACTATATAAAAAAACATATAATTATATTTTTAGTTCACTCCATAATGTGTTTTATTTTTAAATATATGATATCCCCTTAGTTTAAATTTTAATGATATAGTTTAATCATGTTAAAATACAAATTCCATAGTTATATATCCTATCTCTCTCCTTTTCAAAGAACATAAAAGGTTCTCCATAAAAAAAATGGACAACCACACTTATAAATCATTCAATTCCATTAATTTCAGAGTTAATGAAGCCCTTATACCTATCATATAATAATCCACTATGAAGGAAAAAATTATAGTTATTATTTAATCCTAGAGAATCTTAGTTTTTTTTATATTTTGAATGTCCTGAAACATTTTTTTAAATTTATGGGAGGTTTGTTTCCAAGATTTGAAACACATATTAACATAGGGAACGATCCCTCGCCATATACATATTACTCAACCATTTCCCCAATTATAAACATTACTATGAAGTAAATTTTTCAAAAAAATTGAAAATAAAACCAACTTAATAATGATGAATGAGTTATAAGAATGTTCAATAACAATTGTTTCTAATGTTTTTCATTAATATTTGAAAAAAATTACTTCAAAATGTACAATATTTTGATTGCTTGTAAACTCAAACAAATAAATCTCAATTTATATAAAAATCTAGCATGATAAGAAATAATATATAGTAACAAATACATTTCAAGGGTGTAAGATTGTTTCAACGTAAATATGAAATTAATTTTCATTATTGTATACATTATCAAGGTATCACAAAATAAAGAAAAAAGAGCCATAATTTTCAAATTATTAGTGTAAATTCTCCCCAAATAATATTAATACCAATAGAATTAATACTGAGTATAAATTATTATAAATATATACTTACATAAATTTGGATGTTTTTTTAATTTAAGTTCATCAAATTTGTAACCTCTTTATCCATGAGATAATTACTCTAGTTAGTCCTTTTGATTTCTTAATGGTATAAAAATATAGACATAAGAATCTAGAATTTTATGATCATGTAAAAATATATCCCATATCTAAATTGTGTTTTTTTTATATTGTTAATCAACTATTATTCTCCCTTAGTTTTCCCTTTTTGACTTTTTTTCCCTAAAAGCACTATGGTAGTTACATATGGGGGTAATAGTCACCTCTTGATAGTATCACACTAGTGGTAGAATGTCTTCTTCTGTGAGATGGTGAGAAAGTATCTAGTGCAGATCCTAGTTGATCACCATGAGGAATAATTCATGGTTTACAAATTCTGAAATAAAAAAAAGGATCCATATTTTATTAGAATGACTAATAAAAAATAATAAAAATAAATATCTAAGGGTTATTTCCAACGAAACGGCGAGTTTATACTACTCAATTAGTCATGAGATACATTCATCTCTCATGTAAAGAAATATTATCCAATCTATTTAAATTCCCTATAAATAATCATTTGATTCAATATCAATTTACCCAAAAAATAATTCTCCCCTCTGACTAGCTTTATATCTGTATTAATATTTACTATCTTAATGATGAAGGCTCTCGACCACATGGATTTTAGTTTCCTTGAAAAATGGTTAATAACAGAGTTAAAATGAATCACTTCCTAACCCATATCAAATTTTATATTTTATATTTTATAATAATGAAAATAGATTATCATTTCTCCAAAAAAATGGTAATTATCAAACTATTCTATCCTGATTTCATTATACCCATGAAACTACACCACTATTATTTCTCTAACAGAGATAAAATCATATTTCAGAACCTCAATTTCCAAAAAGGGTTTTAGTGTAACACCATAGTAAAATGACAAGAATTTCCAGAAACCATCTTATATTTTGACCTACATATTATATTTTCAATGGTAGTCATATAATCTCGTAATTCATTATCCATCTTTTAAGGAAAATATATTCTAGAACAGATAAAATGATTTTTTAAAATATATTTTAATTCTCTATTGGAGATTTCATATTATTCACTTGATTTTGGATTAATGGTTGTACTATTATTGGAATAAAAAAAAGATTTTCCATCATTGATTTCAATAGAATGTTTTTAAGGTGAGTTTAATTATGAATGATGAATATAGTATGTATAAAAAACCTTGAGAAAATTCTACTTCATGATGTATTTGACCACACTACTAGACTGGTTATTTGTTAATTAGACTACCTCAACCCACAATGATACAAAAGAATAAATAAATAAGATTTATTAATAATCTCCAGATGATGAAAAATTACCCATAAATCCCTTCCACAAAATAGAAAAAAATTATACCTTTAAAACAACCTTTTGGGGATGTCTTTTCATCCTAACCACATTAGCAAGTCTTATAATTTAGTCACATTATAAAATAAGACATATATAATAAAAATATTGTAATTTATTTAAAAATATTTTTCAAATAATTGTTTGAAATTCTCATACTCCTATGACTTCTACGACTAAAAGATGAATAAAAATTCTCAAGAATTGCTTGCATCACTTCTCCAGTCACCCATCTCATCCAAATTCCATCATAATATTTCATAGAAAACAATGGATCATCCTTAATCAATAATTATGAAAAAAATAAATTTATTCATATGGATATGAGAAATGTCTATAGGCTCCATTAAAACTCCTATGAATTAAAAAAATCTGAAAACTACATAGATTCCCCAATTAAAACATGAAATTATTTTTTTTATCAAGAAATGATGAATTAATCTCCTTAGTGAATTTATTTTTATTATAGGGAATCATAGATAGGTTATCAAAAACAAAATTATAATCTCATTTCTTATTCTTAATTAAAATATAAATTCATGATATAATATAAACCATCTCATAAGTCTTTGATCAAAATCTTTTTTTACAGTAGATATTTAATAGATAATGCATCACTAAAAATTACAAATTTTATCCCTTACTAGTATTTTATAAACATTTTAATGAATAGACCGCTTACAAATATGCCTTCATTATTATTTTATAAATTTTTTCAGATTCATCAATCAATATACAAGAATATTTCACTACATACAACATCATATCCTTCTCAAATCCTAAATTAACTCTTCAAATAATATTACAAGAATCACAGAACACCTCATAAATAGGTCTCTAGTCTGAAATGGTGTTGATTTGAATTAAAAATGATTTCCCATAAGGGTATAAAATTATTCCACAAAATTTTTATAACAAATGAAATGTAACTTCTTAAAAATAAGTGATCACAATATCCGAATGATCATAAAAAATCATCAATAAACCATTTTCCCACTCTAATATGAACAAAAAATCATCTAACTCAATTAACATTTCCTCATGGGGTTATATTTTAAATCACCTAAATTATATATATATTTTTCAATTATTCATTCTTTAAAAATATTCTAACATAAAAAATAATTATATATTCTTGAACTAGAATTATTTTCAATTGAAAAGACGAATTTCTATATGGAATATCTCCAAAAATATTTCTATATTTTAAGGTAGTTTTAAATGTCACTTCAAAAAATGATAAATAATATATAAAAACATCTAATTATTCTTAATTTCATGTTATAAAAAAACCACCATACATATTTAAAAATAGGATGGAACGACACACATGACATAGTGAATTCATTGGTTGGAAAATTAAACAAAATAGAATTTTGGTGGTTGTATTTTATAGATCCTCTTAAGCAATAGAAGTATAGTTATAAGCAGTGTAACGATCAAAGATGTAGAAGATCACATTTCCACAAACCCTCTTGATGATTTAGTCTAAAAAACATTGTGAAATGGGTTTTTCTTTATTTATGAATTATGTTTCTTATTATCTATGTATACCATCCATTTTCACCTATCTCAGTTTTGGATATGCTCATGATTTTGGTTGGAAATGACTATCACACCACTCTTCTTAGGAAATACCTAAATATGAATCAATCATAGGATATCCCAATTGGTAAATAATTTTCCATCTCCAGAAAACATGTTCACTTTATCTAGAAAAACATAATTCATGTTTGGGTTAAGCCTTCCTTCCACCTCTAAATCAAGTGTACACACATGTTACATAAATATTTCAATAATTAATTATGATAGACTTATACCCTTAATACAAGAAATAGACCAACCAATGTAATACATGAACATAATTATGAAACTGAACAGGTTATAATCTTGACTTAGTTATTATTTGAATTAGATAATGACATTTAATTTTTATAAGCCAACTAAAAATGAATATTTCCAATGTGATAATAGGGTATAAGGATCTTTATTGTGTTCCTGTTAAATTGATTCAATAAACATAGATATACGAGGTCTGATGATATCATGTAACCGATTAATAACTGTAGAATAGAAATCTTCATCATAATTAAAATTTCTCCAATAAAAAAACTATATTCCTTTTTTATTCATTTCTTCGTGTCATCATGTGTTTTAAATAAATTCTATAGGTGTTCCCATATTTCTCCCTTAAACTCACCTAAATGATCCTTCAACGTTCTAGAATATACTACTATGTATGATTTAGTTGGGATCTCTGGTGCACCATTAATTTAATTTAGAATATTCAAAATATTCATATTCATACTCATTAAAAGATTATTCAACACCTAAAATCCAACTTCAATAATTGATCTTCTCTTGGTGGGTTATTTAAATAATTTTAAAAAATTATTGTATTAATTTTTTTGTTTACTCAAAGTAATAAATAATTTTCCCTTTGTATCATCATTGGTAACTTCTCATATGGGTAAATAGGGTCTACCAGGAATGAGAGGAACCACCTCATCACATTTTATATATAATATAAAAAATCATGAAAATGATATTTTATACCACCACAAATAAGTTATCCACCATACATGCAAGGTGAGCAATGGATTAATTTAAAAGCTGTTAAAAAATATATTTGTTTATGTAACTCAAAATATCTAGTGAAAAAACAATGATAATGGAATCAAATAGATTGTTACTCCATGATCACATAGAAAATTTATGTGGAATAATCTATCTACAATGATCAAAGGGATGACCAAGCTCCTTGAATGTGGATTTTTTGTGGTATTTTAATCTACATAAAGACAATAAATTCATATGTGAGATTATAGATATAAAATTATTCCATTTTTTTTAAATTGAAAATTATTTCTTCAATATTTTAGATAATATATTTGACGAAATATTTATATATGTAATTTGATTAAATGTTTAATTTCCAATAAACATTTAAAAAATCAAATAGTTTTAAATCATAATTTTATTTTTTATTCTCTGATGAAAGGGAATTGTTGGAGAAACGTCCCAAAATATTTATAAGCATCAATTTAACACTTTATTATAATTATTTTAATTTTTTTAAAATATTTTTATTTTTTTATAATTATAATAACAGGATTAAAAGTGTTTTATTTTATTCTATTTATAAATCTAGATTCATCATATTCCAGATTCAAATTTCAATTTCCATTTAGATTTTTCTTTCGAAAAACATTATGTACATTCTTCTATTGCTATTTTTTTGACATAACATATTATTTTAATATACATGTATTTTTATATATGGTTTATTTCAATGGTTCATGGATTATTTCCCTTGTCTATGACACAAATATATCTAACCAAACTCTCTATTTTTGTTCCTATATTTTTCATTCTAGAATCAATTTTTATTTTTTCAAAATATTTTTAAGGACATATTTCATAGAATATACATATAATCTATGGGGTGATACATCAGAAATCCCCTTGGTGTTTATTGAAAAACTAAATTGTTTTTATATGAAATTACATCATTGGTTGTTTCTAAAAATATGCTAGATAAGTAGGTATGAATAGTACTTCTATCTCTAATTGATATTATAAAGGATTTAACTCCAAAAATTTTAGTTATTTGAGAAAATATTATACCAAGATTAATCTTATGACCATAACTAGAAATAAATTCCTTTTTATGTGTTTTTTTTGTAATATAGATATTAAGAAAACATGATTGTAAGTGTCCGATCATTCCATAATGGTGGCATTTCTCACTATGAGTGTTTTGAATATTTTCAATTTTAAACCCAACATATTGAACAATAACTTATTGGAAGGGGGTAGATTATTTAATAAAATTATACATCTAACAGATCAATTTCAATATGTGTATTGATCCACAATGGAAAATATCTAATTCAGTTCATCATTAGTGTATTCATAGGAATCCCCCAAAATAACTGATCATCTATTGTTTGATAGTATGATGTGAGACTATTTTAAAATTATTCTGTGGGAAACTTTTCTACAAAAAAGAGGCTTGGGAACAAAAATAATATCCCCATGGAACATTCCCATGATTTATGAATCAATTCATCCCCATATTTGATGAATCATATGATTTTTCTGCAAATATCAAAATTCTTCATCCTAGTGTAAAATTTATTGAACAAATAATTCTCTAATTTTTTTGATGAATCTTGTATATATTCATACATATCATAGAACCATGTTTCTATTTTTTACCTTAATAAAAATAGAAGTACTCTTAGTTTTAAATCATCCTCACTAAATCCACTAAGTGGAAGTTGTTGACCATTTTCATATATGTACATAAAGATGTCTAGGGTGTCATCCTTAAGAAATACATTGCACAATGACATGATAGTCATTTTTTATTGATTAATCCCATAATTTATAGTCCAATGGTGTTTCCTAATTCTTGATGGGTTGTTTGACGATGTAGACGCCTAAAACACTACAACATGACTCTATTAATAAACTCATTCCCAGGTTGTAGTGGATTTAAAATTTGTTTTTTTATTATTTTTATTTTCCAAAAGAGATAAAATTTCGTGTTTCATTATTAGTTTTAGATAAATCCATTGTTTATAAATATTATGATAAAAATAAATTTTTTCTATAAGACATTGTATGAATTATCAAATGTATAATTTTTACAGTTTGTATCAACATGGTAGCATGTTCCCTTTAATGAAATTTGTGCTATAATTAAATTCACTATGACAAGGTGAATTATGAGGAACTAGTCCAATTAAAAATTTATAACCCTATTTAATCAATTTTGGTGGCTATAAGGGGTCGATAAATAGGGAATAAAACAGAAGAAGTTTTTTTGTGTTAATGGAAAAACACAAAAAAATTAAAATAGATAAATATAAGATTATTGTGGAAATGAGATTTATGATTAAAAAATTATAATATTTTGAATTTCCTATATTTTAATGTCAAGACTAGGTAAAGAAATATGAGATATAGAATTATAAAATCTATAAAAGAAAATTATATTACAAATTAGGGAAAATTAATTTTCTACCTTTTTATAAATATTCTATTTTATTTATGAATTTGAATTAAATTTATTAGAATGGATTAAAAGAAGATAACATAATTTTTCATAAATAAATCATGTTATTGAATGATTCATATATATTTACAAACATTATATTTAAGTTTATCACTACATTATAAATAAATTATCACTAAGCTCAATTTTTTAGCTATACTCTATTTGATACTAGGTCGATATTAATAACATTTTTATTAAAATAATTACATGAAAATAGATTTAAAATTAGTTTGATAAGGAATGTTTTTCATTGATTATGGATTCTTTGGATAATTTAATGTCTACAAATTATTTTATATTATCCACTAATTAGATGAATTGATGAATGATGTTACAAAAATCACTAATATGATTTCATTACCTTTGTGGAATTTATCTAAATATCATAATATTTTTAAATTTTTACCATGATTTCAATATAAAAAATTTCAAGTAGGAATGGAATATGAAATAGATTAAATGAGATGAATTATCTTTTTCATGTTGTTGAAATTATTTTTGGAATCTCACCCATGATCTTCAATTACTGATCCAATATAGTTTTGATTTATGATATGTGTTGTCTTTAAATCCTCAAAAAACCATAATCACTTTTTCATAAGGAATCTTATTCTTCAATTTATAATCAATTTTCATTCCAAGCGTCACCTCAATTTCATAGAATAAATTCCAAAAGTATCCCCCTATCTACCGCTAAGAATGTTTGTCACTGAATGTCATCCTCAATGTTGGTGGTTTCCAAAATCCGAAATCATAATATGGTTCCATTACATATATTTAATAGTCATACAATACATGTATTTATTACTCCCCCACTTTAATAAACATCAATATGCATGTTGAATAAATTAAAGAAACACCCAATATAATTATATGATAATGATCTCATCTCCACAATATTACAAACATAGAAATTAAATTTCCAATATCTGGATTTGACCATCATGTTCCAAATATGGGTAAATTTTTTATTTAAATAATAGCGAGTAACAAATGATTACAAGCACGAAATTAGATTCCCTAAATGAGAATAAAATAATCTCCATTGACTATTCTTGTTAGTATTTAGTGGAAATCCCATTAAGATATAAAAAATACGGGCCATCTCCATCCTCAAAATAACTAAATTTTAATTCTTCTCAAAACTATCTAACTAATTAAAGTTATAAAAATTTCTACAAAATAACAAACATAAATAATTTTCTAAACCTATACATTTTAGCTTTGAAGAGAATAAAATACTTCCACCATGATAATCACTCTTGTTTCTATAGTACCATAATCCAAACATAACGTCATTCATGGTATAGAATTCATCATTAAATATATATGTCACCTCTCTCATTTATCTACAACATATTAAAAATCTTTTCTTTTGAAATATCATATTAGGAATTTTCCTCAGACCATCCTCCAAAGAATTCCTAAGGTAGATACTCAACCTCCATGATATTCCTTTTTTCATATAAAATTAAAAATAAAATATGTGACCACATGGGAGGATGGATTCACAATATTGGATCTAGAAGACTACCATTACAACCATCATGAAATCATCCCCATATTCAGGAACATATAACACCAAATAAAAAAGAATTTTTTTCTTGATTTCCCACCTAGAAATTATCCATATTCTATCTCTATTCGATTTCATGCACCATCATCTCAGATGTAGTGAGATAAATTTATATGAATAATAAAAATATATATGAAAATCATGGTATTGAATTCAATTTTTATTTAGATTGGGAGGCTTTATTTGGTTCATCTTCTCCAGTTGAATACTATATTAATAGGATTTTTTTTTGGTGCCTTCTTCGGTGGTTAATATTGTAGAGCGGTAGAGCACGGATAAACCCAATTTAGTTCATCCTTCACAAATAAATATTCATTATAAATGACTTTATTTTAATTGATATGGTAAACTATGTTATTCATTACTGAAAGATAGATATTCCCTTGCATCGTATTGGGTGAAGTGTCTTCTTCAATGAGGCTTTCATAGCGCGACTTTGATAGTTCTGGTCTGGTCAATAGAATCTCTATATGTAGATTTGTAATTATCTATGCTTCAGTGTAGAAATAAATAGTGTGGAGAGGGGTGGGTTTGTCAAATAACAGATTCTGAAGAGGTGTATTAAATGGTAGTGATGGAGGAATAAGGTTCGAGGTATGTAAATTGAAGAAGGTACTGGAAGAAAAATTTTATATATTGTAAATATAGAGGATGGTCTCTAATAAAAGCATTATTTTTAGTGGTAAAATATAATTTTCAAGGTATTAGTGGATTTATGATAGAAAATATAGTGAGAGGTGGTAGAATATTCGTACATTGAATAGTGGATAATGTTGATCGGTATAGAATGGGATTGGTGGAAGGGGATAATAGTATGATAAGTATCCAACAATATCGGGAATACAAAAATAGTAAAATGTCATGATAGTAGTTGTATAACCCTTACACAAAACAAAAAAATCATACTTTTTGACATTAAATAAAATTATTTCAATAAAATAATTATCAAATAATTTTCTCTATAGAAAAAATGTATTCTTAAAACTGAAGAAAATATATTACTCGATTTAAAAAAATATTTGAAGTGACCAATACAATTTAAATTAGGTGTTAAAAAATTTATTTAAAATAATATTGAATAATAGTTCCAAAAAACTAAAAAATTAATGTTCAAATATAAATTTTGAATTTAATCAACAAAAAATTTATCCAATTGAAAAAAAATAAAATTCATGATTGTGAGGATTTTTGATGAATAAATTAATATTGAAGAAGGAACAAATACTCAATAATTCCCAAATTAGATATTGTATAAAAATAAAACTTTAATTTATTCTACCAAAATGGATGAGGAATATTTTTTAACTCATCCCACATCATTGTATGAATCCATCATAGTTTAAATTTAATTAAACAATAAACTATTAAATTCAATGAAATTATAATCACTTAAGATCACCTTTACAAAACAAAATAATCTATATCCAATTAAAATATAATATTAACTTCACTTAAACATTTAATTCCACATTAACTATAAATAGAAAATATATCACATTATCCAATGGTGGTTTCAATTATCAACCCATTTTGATTTTTTTATCAATACGTCACATTTTAGTTCCAATACAAAATCTAAAACATTAATATCTACTTCACCTTGAGAAAAAATATGTAAAATGATATATCTTATCCCCTTTATTGAAAACAATTATAAACTAAGTTGAGAGTGGATAGAATCATTTTTTTCAAGAAATGTGGAATAAAATTTACAACTCTAAAATTACACTAGAAATTCCTATGGTAGAAGAGAAGATGGTATATTCTTGATGACATATATTTCCACCAATAAAATATTAATAATATATAATCTAAAAAATATATGTTGACATAATAACTATTTTTAAACATTTTTCTTACAGTTACTCAATAAATTTATTGAAAATAAACATGTAAAAAAGTATATATAACCCTAATGATTATATATTTACCTTTTAAAGGATATCAATAATTTTGAATATAACATAGGAAACTAATAAATAATCATAACATCATGTTAGGAAATGTGATGCACTCTAATTTATGTCCTTGATTTCTCAAATAACTCATTACGTGTTAGATTTCGTCCATTTACAAAGTATGGTTTCATTTGATTTTTTTATTTTTATAAATTATAAATACTTTATGTGGGAAAAAGTGTTATATTGCAGAAACAACAAAAAAATTATTTAAAAGATTACATGAGAAATAATTCATAGTTAACACATTTAAATATTTGAGAGGCACTTATTCAGAGTCAGTCATTAGGTTGTGTGAGATTCTGAGTCCCATAAAACCTTAATTAAGGAGAAAAAAGTATATTAATTATATTTTATTAAGTTATGACTTTAAAAAATTGAATAACACCAAAATGGTACATCGTCTAAAACATATGTGATCCTGATTTGATTTGAAACATGGGTTTTACCCTTGGAAGAGTATGGAATGTGTAGGAATCAAATATTTGGATGCCTCACTCATTAGATAATGTTTTTAAATAATATTTATTATATTATTTTATTAAAAATAATATAATATTTACAATATGGTGAATTTATTGGGAAATATGAGACCAACAATGGGCACTAAATGAGGTGTATATCCAATATATGGTATAACATTTTTACATGTTGAGAGTTTGGATGCATCAATAAAAAAAATAAACCTTTTATTTTAACAGATTATTTATATCGATTTTAAAGAATGAATCAATAATATATCACAAGAAGTTCATTGTATGAAAAATATGAGACCATTGATGTGTTTGGGGCATCTTGTTTACCCTAGATATAGTTTAAATTATATGCGCAGTGGATGTTTAATATTATTTAATATATAAGTTGAATAATTAATTCATTATATTAATTAAAGTAATTGGATTTTTGTTATTAACATTAATGTCATCTTATTCAACAATATAACTCTATTTTTATGCATGGAGTATTCTAAAAGCTTATTTTCTCAAGCATTTTTTATTGTTTTAAAAACAAGCACATTAAGGATATAAAATAAAAACCCACCATCATCAATTTTTAGTTGAAATAGTGGATTAAAATAGTGTTTTATGTTTTGAGTAGATGAACCATATGATGATTGGGGTTCAATATCCCCAACGATTTGGTTGTGGTTTAAGGTGAATATAGTCTTTTGAAAACACCTTTTGTTGTCCCTTGGGCAGACCAGGTGACTTTATATTCTTCCTCTAAAGAGATTTGGTGCATGATAAAACTGTTGTGCATTTCTTCCTTCTGCGCCTCAACGTGGTGCGCCACAATGAGAACTTGCTTCTTTTAATTTTTTTTATTTTTTACTATCTCATTATTTTCTGCTTTTATATAATACTATTTTTTAGGGAAAAAATTTTGTGAAAAATAGGAAAGTGGATTATTTTCATAAATGATAATTCTATATTTTTATACTATAATTTCATGGGTGTTAGAGGAAATTATCAAATAATAAATTGATGACATTTTCTTTTAAGAATAATCATTATGTTTTCTAGTTAATTAATTATTGTAAAATTATGTCAAAAATAATTACAAGGTAATATTATGGATTTATCATATGATAATTTTATATGATGTTGTTATAAATTATTTATCCACGCAAAATGTTCATTTTTTGGTGTTTGTCCATTATTCGTTTCCGATTGAATAAGACTTCAATAATCATTAAATTTTTTGATATTTATTATATTAGAATTTCGTTAGTGGAATGTGATTCATCTTGATAAGAGGATTGTGTATATAAATTGTTTTTCATAAAAAATTATGTCTTTTGAGAAGATTTTTCTTAAATAAGATATGATAATTTATGTAATTTCTCCTTCGTTAGTTGTTGTAATAACGCGTTGTTAGTGATGTTTGATTCTTATAACATGTTCCTCTTATTTGAGGTAGATGTTCTACATTCCCATTTCATATTCTCGAAACATTTATGAGTATGAGATAATATAACTTTTTTTTATGATTAACAATTGAGTTTTTCTATATTCAATAAATTAATTGTGAAAAATAATTAATTTTGGGTATTGTAAAATTTTGAATAGAATTGGTTTGTTTAAATAATTAATTGAAATATTAATTTTTATGCTTTTGTAATGGGGGAATTGGTTAATTTATTTTGGAATTAATTAATGGTAATGATGTGATTGATTAATTTTTATGGTTTAAGTAATTAATTAATTAATTAATTATTAAGATTTTTTAATGATGTTTTTGGTTATTTAATTATGGAATTAATTAATGGAACCGGTGGATTGATTAATTAACATATTAATAGATGTGAGGAATGTGTTTGTTTATTTTTTTTAATAAAATAATGAGAATAAATAATTGATTAATTAATTAATAATGAAATTTTATTATTTAATTATTGAATTAAATAATGAGATTAATTAATTGAAGTATTAATTAATGAAGAAATGTGATTATTTAATTGGTTTAATTAAATAATGAAATTAATTTATTGAAAAATTAATTATTTTAAGTTACATAAATATTAAATTGTTGAACTAAATAATTCATTTGACGAAAACAATTAATTGAAGGGTGGTTGAATTTGAAGTAATTAATTATGTATTAATTAATGTGATATGACATGTATAATTAATTGGTATATTAATTTAAGAGTTTGAGTTAGATTAATTTATCGAGGAATTAGTTAATGATTAAAATTTGAATTAATTAGTTTGTAAATTAATTAATGGTTATACTATTAAAGGGTTTGGAGTTAGATTAATCAATTGGATAATTAATTAATAGGGATAATTGTGATTACACAATTAAATGAATTTAGTTAAATAATTTTGGAAAATTAATTAATGTGGATGGTTGTTTTATGATAATTGGATGAGTGAGATACATTATTTGATCTATTATGTAAAAAAGATTATTTGTGTTGAAGAAACTGAATGTGTCAGATGTATTATTGGGTGAATTAATTAATGATAACTAATATGAAGTTTTATTTGAATGAATTGCATTATTTTATTGATAATTCAATAAAAGTGGATGGTTGAGAAATTGAATTGATAAGGCTGAATAATTAATAGTTGAATTAATTATGAGGCAATGAGATTTAAATGTTGAGTAATTAATTGTTTAATTAATTATCTGATATTGATATTGATTATTCAAGTTAATTAATTGAATAATTAATTATAAGTTATTGATATTTTGAATGATATAGTTAATTGTATATTTAATTTTGACATTTCATGTTGGGGGTATTGATTAATTATTTTTTTAGCATTAATTAATGTGATGATGTTATTAATTAATTGTTTAATTATTTAATGGGAGAATTTGATGAATTAATTATTAAATCAATTAATAGGAATATATGATTTATTATTTGTGGAATTAATTAATTTCTAGTTGTGATTAATTAATTATGAATTAATTAATGTGCTTTTATGATTCATGTGACATGTAAAATCGTGTTGAAAGATTAATGTTGATTAATATAGAATAATGTGATGTATGTGATATATTATTATTGTTGAGAAATGGGTTATGTGACAGGGATTGATTCTCTAAAAACATAGATGCTGATTTACATGGTGTTCTACACCCATCATGCATAAAAATATTATTTTATGGGACATGGACTGATAATCTAAATATCAATGTGTTGGGAGATAGGGACTGATGATCCAAATATTTATGTGGGGGAAAAATGGAATTTTAAATGCATAAATTGACATTGGAATATGGTTACAATTAGAGTTGATATTAATTGAATTGGAATGGAAAATGAAAGATATTTTTTTAAATGAAATGAGAATTGGTAATGTATAGTGGTTCAGACTCCAACAAGGGATGATGTAGGTTTTGCGATATGGGGGTATGTGGGAACTCAGAGGATTATGTAGTTAAATAAGGGAAAATAGAATAAATGTAAAAAATTTAATTTATTACTTTTATATTATTCTTTATACAACTATATACACTGTTATTCACTTGATTTGTTTTAGCCACTATTGGTGGTTTCCTACTAAGTTGTACCGACACACTACATGGGCTTCATAAATTGTACCGGAGTAGATAATGTGTTTTCTAGATAGGTTAAGGGAAGAAGCCCTGAGCTAGGTGGTTGAGCTGGGATAAATCTTGGATGAGAGAACTTGGAGTGGTTCGAGACCCTCTTGGGTGTCTTTGGTGTCTTTATTTTCTAATTTCATTTTGACACTTGATACATACATTATCAGGGACTGTTTTTCTGCATTGGTTGGATATTTTATTTATTAATTGATTATCATCAAATATTGGTATTGTTTTCCTATATATATGCTATGCTGTTGTTTGTTATTTTCATGGGTTCTTACTATAACAAATGATGGTATTGTCTCCCTAGGATTGACTTACCAGACCCTGATTTCTAGTCGACATCCTTTGACATATGATGAGGTGCGCCTGAGGTCATGTGAATGACCAGCTCGGGGCCCCGTTTCATGGCACCCGAAATAGGTCATTAAGAAGTAGTATCAGAAGAGTTTTTTTATCCTCTGATATTGTCTTAATATTTGGGCAAATATAGGTAGAAGACATGGAATAATCCGTGCTTGGTTATGATCTCGTGCATGGTAGTTGATATCCCATGTATAAGGTAGAAACCAAATATCCCGGGTAAGAATTGTTGTTATTGTTTTTGCTATTAGAGTTGAATATTATTTCACATTGGGTGACACACTTGTCCTCTGATGTTTTTATTGTTTTCAAAATTTTGTGAGATTAAATAAGGTCCCTAGATGGCACAAGGGTTGAGTCTTCATGCATCATTCAAGGCACTCATGATTAATTTATGGCATGCATCATTGTAGGAAGACACAGGAAAATGGCCTTTGGGTAATTTGTTGAACTTAAACTATCTTTCCTAATGTGGTGAATTTAAATGAAAATGGTTCCTAACATGAAATTGATATAGATTTTAAAATTATACAAGATGATAATAAATGTGTTTCTAAATCATTAACATGAAAAAAGAAAATTTGTATACCCTCGTTAACCTGGACCTACGTGTATGATGGTTATGGGTAGAGATAGTGCAACATTTATGACTTTGTGGCCACATAAAGGGAAAATGACATTAAAAGGAAGTTTGAAAATACCACTTTTTAACTATGCTAAATGTTGTGAAAAAATCTGTTGTTTTTTTTGTTTGAGCCTTGATGTAGGTATTTTGTGTAGAGAAAATTACATACTTTGATGAAGAAGTTATCGGTTTTTTGAAATATCATGTAGTTTTGGATCAATGTGGTAAGATGATGGCAGGTAGGTAAGCCGAAGACATTTGAACATTTTAATGTGTTTCCATAGGGGGAGGTAACATCCATGATGAAATATTAGTGGTTGTACTTATTGATGACTTCTTGGGATACTTTTAATTTGTGAAGAACATATTCCCTACCTTGACATCAACTAGGGTTCAATGAAAAAGCTCGAGATTCACACCATGCTAAATGAGTGTGTTTGGTTGGATATGGGGCCCCAAATAGGTTTCTCTTATGAATAAATATATATATGGAGCTTGATTGTATGAGGTGCATCTTCAAAATTTTATAGATGTGTTTCTCAAGAATGACTGAAGGTTGATAACACCAATTATTGTTGAGCTACCTAAAAAGATGGGTTAAAAAGTTTCAAATGTGGGATGATTATAAGAACCTAGATTTTCTTAATAGTGCTTTAGAGTATAGCTTGAGGAAGAGATGTTATAAGTTGGGAATGTTGTAATATTCCATCCTTTTATCAAGTGTATTTTCCACTGAGTTATTTTCTATTTATTTTCAATACTTTTCATGATACAATATTTTTTATTGGAGAAACAACATAACAAATAATTAAAGGATTTTAAGAAAAAAATCTCTTGTAAACATATTAAAATATTTTATTGAAATATTTTCGGAGTAAGACATTGGGTAGTGTGAGATTGTAAGGCTCCTAAAGCCTCAGCAAAGGAGAAATAAAAATATTAATTTCATTATAGAAAGCACATACATTTTTTTCAAAATAAATGTGCAACCCCAAAATGGTGCATTGTCTAAAACATCTGAGATCATGATTGGATCCAAAACGTGGGGTTTACCCTTATGGATGTATGGAACATGTAATCATTAGACATTTGGATTCCTCTCTCATGAGATAACATTTTTAAATAATATTTTATATATTATCTTATTACATATAATTAAATATCGTTAAAACGGTGTGTCGTATAGGGAATCTGATACTAACAATGGTTCTATAATGTATGTTTTACCCTAGATAGGGTATAACATTTGTATGCGTCAATAGTCTAGATTCCTGACTAAAAACAAGTAACTGTTTTTATTTAAATTAATTATTTATTCAGATTTATTCAGATTAAATCATTAATATCTCAAAAATCGTGCATTGTAAAATAAATCTTAGACCATTGATGTGTCTAGAATGGGGGGTTTACCCTAGACTGATTATAAATTATATGTGTAGAAGAAGTTTGATATTGTTTATTATTTATGTTAGTGATTAATTTATTATTTTTACTAAAATTATTGGATTTTTTTAAACATTAAGGCCATCTTCTTAAATTGGATACCTCCATTTTTTATTCATGTTGAATTCCAAATGCTTCTTTTTCCAAGAATTTTTGACCGTTTCAAACACCAACACATTAATGTGGTAAATTAAAAAACACTATCATTAATTTTTTGTTAAAATGGTGGATTGAAATAGACGTTTATTTCTTCTTTAGGTGAAACGTAGGATGCTTGGGGTTTCTTTATAACCCAACCATTCAGTTGTGGTTTATGAGGATCTTGTCATTTGCAAACAACATAAGTTGTCATTGGTGTACCAACTCGTGTTTTGGACCTGTTAGACTTTGGAATATTCCTATGAATAATTTCAGAGCTATGCATGAAGACGGTGTGCGATTCTGAGGCCCGGTGTGCCTGTAATTACATTTTCCAAAATTATTAATTTTTTTATAATATGCATGTGGTGGGTGGTGATATCTCCTAAATGGTAGCTCAGAATGAGAATCAGAAGTCACGGTTGAGTCCAGAATGTGCCGTTTAATCTAGGCAGGGTGTAAACTTTGTGGGCGCGGGCCAGCGGTGCAAAGTGCCTACAAGGGCGTTTTTGTTAATAAGTGGAAAAGTTAATGCATGAGCGTCAGATCGAATAACTTCTGACCAGAGTCTAGGATCTACAATCCGAGCTCTCTATTGAGTTCATAAAGTCGTGTTTACCCTAAGGGCGACCTTACCTTTGTCTGTATCGGGCATTGGGTTGAGGCGAGTCGGGAGCCGTAGATGGGAGAGAGTTTATTTTATAAATAAATAAATAAATATCTTCTCCCCCTCCTTTGGGCATGTGGTCTGAAGAGGAATAACTCCTCCTCCTCCTTCCTCTTCATCATCCGCTTCTATCGGTGAATCTACGACCGTATCGCGCGATCAAGGTGCCGTCGAGCTTGGATTTCGACATCAGACACTCCATAATCATGCATCAGAATCTTTGAAGCGCATATCTAAATCAGAACATCGGTGTTTCTCCCATGAGGTAGGTTGTTTGAGTTTTAATCCCCCGATTATGTTTTTACTGCGAATTTCTTCGTTTTGTTGTTGTAGAAATGATGATTGCATCCCGAGGGGCGCATCGGTACCTTTGGATCCAAAACTGACCACCAGGGTGCCCACGGCAGTCCGCAGAAGGTCCCCCAGTGCGGCTCCAGTGCGGCGGCGTCGATGCCAGCAGAACCACGGCAACCTACTGCAGTTCGCGGCAGAGTGCGGTGGCGCCAAGTTCCACGTGACGAAGAGCCACCGTCCAGGGCGGGCCGGTGGTGGTGGCGGCCGGGCCGGCCGGTTTAGGCCGGTCTGACCCCTTTGTCTGACACAGTGGTTTTAGAACCCCCGTTTCATGCAATTCAAGGGTCATATTTTTGTGCCATTTGCGGCGATGCGACCCTGGCGATGAGGCGAACCATTCAGTGTGTGTTTGGGAGTTTTATGTTTTGGGATCGTGGCCCGGAAACCGGAAACGGTCGAATAAAATAATAATATTTTATTATTATTCAACTTCAGGCCGTTGTAACTTCTAACCAGAGCATCAGATTGACATGTCATCAGCGACGTTGAGGCCCTAATGGTACGGCTGACTTTTAAAATTTGTTTTCAGGTGTTGGGGCCATGTTTGTGGTGGAGGCCCCACGAGGCCAGTTTTTGGTGTTTTCGGAGCAACGCAACGTTCACAGCAGGAGTCTGATTTTGTCAGATGAATAGGTGATCTTGTGTATTTTTCCATGAGGATTGCAATGGTGCAATCCGTTTGGTGTTTTTTAGAATTATGGTGTGGGCCCCACCTGAGTTGGCATTGATGAATAGTACCTTTTTCACCGGGTGACTGTTTGGGATGAACAAGTAGTGGATCCCGTGCGTTTTTCTGAGGGGATCGCCATGGTTTGATCCGCTTGATGAGTTTTCGGATCGTTTTGTGGACCCCACATGGGATAGCTATGGTGGATAATGCCTTTTTTCCTAATTTTCTTTTTTTGGGGAGTAAATACCATATCCAGCGTGTTTTTGTTCATGGATCACAATGGTGGCCTCGATATCGACCTTAGAGGTGCGTGGGGTTGCGTTGTGGTGGGGCGCTCAGGTTAGCGATGTTTGGACCAGCATTGGTTGAGGGTACTCCCTTGGTTCATTCCTATGAGGGTTTTCACGGCATCACAACCCTAGTATAATTTTTTGATCCTCTCGATGGGATGTTTAATCTATTAGAGTTGTGGCATCCCTCTGGTGGTCCCGGAGTGGTATCCTCTAGAATTGCTTCCCTAGGACGGGTTCTTGGTATCGCTGTGACCACTTATCCACGGGCGGTGATCCCCTATCAAGCTGGTTAACCCCGTAGGGTTTTGGTATCATTGGGATTATGATCCCCTACATAGGGGGCCATGCTCTACAGGGTTGTGGCATCATCGGGTATACGATCCACTACTCAGCATGAGTATTATAGTAGGGTTGCAGTATCATTGGATATATGATCCCCTATTCAGTGTGTGGTTTAGGTAGTGTTGTTGCATCATCAGTGTGATATCCTAAACCGCGAGTTATACCAAATAGGGTTCCGATTTCGTCATGACCACCTTTACATGGGTGACAATCCTCTATCTGAGTGACATGTTTCAACCGAGAACCAGATCGGGATGTGGTATATCCCAGCGGATCCTGGGAGTGATCCCATATCTATGAGATCTACAAATGCCAGACCGGGTTGCGGTATCCCCCATTAGATCCTGGGAGTGATCCCCTATCTGTTAGATATTCATATACTGGAGTGGGTTCTGGTATCCCCTAGCAGACCCGAGTAGTGATCCCATATCCGATGAGATTGGTGTTTATTTGTTTCAGTGAGGTTTCCTCCGTGATAACATCTGAGGAACATGATCTCTCGGGTGAGCGTCTTCGATGGATGCATGGGACCCGTTGGGGAGTGTCTCTCGGACGAGAGTCATCTGGGATGACAGTGATCGTGGAGTGTGTTCTCCTGGTTGTGAACATTTTCTGGTGATGAGGTCAGTACCTCATGTGTCTTGGTGTTTGAGGTGAGTATATCTGTATGTACAAGGTATATGTATAGGAATACATCTGGTTTGAGTTGAGTAGTTGAGTTTAGCCAAGGATGGTCACGAGATGGAGTTTCTCTCTCTTCTGGGTTCCCTCTAGCTGGGATGAGTGGACTGTTTCCTTTCAGTTTCTCTATTTTGTTTTGGGTTTTTGGGGCTCCTACTAATTATTGTTATACTCACCCATGCACGTGCTTCACCCGCACATGTTTGTGTCTAGTGTAGACTACATGCCTTTCGATGGAATCCCATGAGGACCTGGAGAAGGTGGATCTTAATGACTGTGTTTGACTTGGGTGTTTACTAGAGTTGTTCCAAGGAGCTTACTAGAAGGTGTTTTGGTAGTGTTTTCCCTCCTTCTGAGCAGGTCGGACACTTTTCAGTTTTCATTTTGTGGTCCATGTATTTCCCTTATGTACTTTTTTTGTACTCTTATATGGGATAGTTATATATATGATTTTTCTTTTCAGTTTTGTATATCTCTACACTGCTGCATGGAGTTTTATGTGGGTGCGTGTGTACAGTTACATTAGGCCAATTCCTCCCTTGTGTGTGATAGCTTACTCAGTGCTAGACGCCGGCCCCTGGCATATTGGCGGCGGGTTTGGGGAGTCGCAGCTTGAGCCCCATTGGGTCGGGTCATGATAGAGTGGTATCATAGCAGGTTCCACCTTTGGGATCTAAGAGCGTATCTGGTCGAGCTATGAGTTTGGTTTGGGTATCATAGCGGCATTGTTAGGGTTTTTCGATATTGGATTTCAACCTATGGACTCAAGTGTTGGTGAGGCGGCCTACGTATCCATACACCAAGACTCTGATAACATTCCTTTCGAATCAGGACGTTTGGACACTACTCACAGTGGCATAACGTTACATGAATCATATAATACTAGGTTTTGGGTTTTCCCTTGTCCTTCTTGATTCAGCTCACCAGATATACTCTTGACTGTGGGGCGTCTTGAATGTATTTCATGATGCCTCTATGATGACAGCCGATGACGGTTCTGAAACAGGATTGTGGTGACGATCTACCCTATCTAGAGGCTGTAGACCAGGGCGCAGGTTCTGAGGCTAGACCTCTTGGTGGTAAGCTATTTGAGCCACCACATGTCGAGCAGCTGGTTGTGCAGGCAGTGAAAACTGAGGGTGCGCGCAGGCTAAGTGTGCTGCACGAGTTCCAAAGGCAGTGACCTCTAAGGTTCCGGGGTGATCCAGACCCTCAGCCAGCTGATGACTGGCTTGAAGCAGCCACCCGTATTTTCAACCTAGTGAGGACACCTCCAGATCAGATGGTTGTCCTAGCGGTGAGCCATCTGCATGGTTCGGCCAGGAGATGATGGAGTTTGGTGACACAATCCCTTGATGAGGAGACGCTCATGTGGGAAGAGTTTGAGCGGCTCTTCAGGGAAGAGTTCTATCTGGTGATGCTGAGGTCAGTGCGGATTCAGGAGCATCTACAGCATCGACAGGAGGGCATGACCGTGTCAAAGTACTCAGTGAGGTTTACAGACCAGACGCATTACTCCCTAGATATGGTTCGAGACCCGTTCTTTAGGGCTCGAACCATCGAGAAGGGCCAACGTAGGGACATTAGGGGAGGGTTGGTTTCTTTGTGTCTGCCCACCTATGCTGGAGGGATGGAGTGGGACCTAGTGGTGGAGAGCTTTCAGGCCGAGAAAATACCGCTTGTTAGTTTTGGGAATGTGAGAGCTGAGACTTCATCTGTTGGATCACCATCTGTTAGCCGGTGGCATCCACAAGGCTCTGGATATGGCTGACATTTCAGAAGGTGGCCCCAGGATATAGGATTAGAGGTTTAGGGCTCACAGGGATCGCATGCCTGGTTGGGTCAGCCGCATAAGAGGTGGTGTTACGCTTGTGACGGTTGGGGACATCATGTTAGAGATTGTTCGACCCATTGTGCAGCTCAGAGGGAGTCGGTCGACAGACCTCCTTGGCAGAGGCAGCGTCTTGAGCAAGGAGATCTGTAGGGAAGCAGACGTGGCGATGAAGCTGGTGCTGCAGCAGGTGGTGGTAGGTTGTATCAATTTCCACCACCTCCACCCCCAGGTAGTCCACACCATGCACATGGAGCTGTTGGCCGAGGGCGAGGAAAGCTGCATAACCTGGAGGCTGTTAACCCAGAGGCACCGCAGATGGATAGAGGTATGCCTTGTATCTTTTATACTTTCTGTTGTAGTTTGATAGACACTGTTTAGTGGTACCCTTCCTTTCCATTGCTTTCTCGAGTTTTGTTCAGGGAATTGGTAAGATCCTATGTGGCTGTTGTTCGACCTTTTTCGAAAGCATGAGAAATGGGGATCCTTCCCCAACCGAGACACATTTTTTTGATGCGATCAAAACCATATGGGTGAGTCAGTACTGCCCAAAGAGGATTGTGTTGATGTGTGGTGGATGAGTCCCTCTCACTTCTGTGTTCAGGTGGGGGGGGGGGTTGTTTGTGGAATGGCTGGCATGGGAGACCCAATTTAGAGTCTAGATGCTTTCCTTCTGATTAGGGCTTTTGGGGATGAAAGGTTCTAACGTGGGGAGGATGTAGCGACTCGGGTTTTGTCTCTGTCATACATTGGAATATTTCTATGAATAATTCCAGAGCTAGGTGCGAAGACGACGTGTTATTCTTGACGCCCGGTGTGAGAGAAATTAAATTTTATAAAAATATTATGTTTTTTATACTATGCAAATGGTGGGGGTGTGATATCTCCTAAAATATAGCTCAGAACGGGAATCCGCGAGCACTGTTGTGTATGAAATGGACCATTTACCCTAGGGGATGTAAACTTTGCGGGCGACGGCCTGTGGTAGAAGCGCCACCAAGGGCATTTTCGTAAATAAGTGGAAAAGTTAATGTATGAGCGTCGGCTCAAATAACATCTAACCGGAGTCATAGATCGACAATCCGAGTCTTCCGTTGCATTCAGATCATCGTGTTTAACCTAAGGGCGACCTTATCTTTGTCTGCATCGGGCATCAGGCGGAGGTGAGTTGGGAGCTTGAGATGGGAGAGAGTTAATGTTTTTAAAAAATAGATAAATAACTCCTCCCCCCTGGTCGTGTGGTGCGCAGAGGAGGAACTTCTTCTCCTCCTTCCTCCTCCTCCTCCCCTACCGACGGCGAATCAGCAACCGAATCGCGTGATTAAGGTGCCATCAAGCTCAGATTTCGACGGCGGACACACTAGGATCATTCAGCAGAAGATTTGGAGTGCAGATCTAAATCCGAACGTCGACATTTCACCCCTGAGGTAGGTGGTTTGAGTAATAATCCCATGATCCTATTTTTTCTACGAATTGCTTTGTTGTCTTGTCGTAGCAGGGAAGATCGCGTCCTGAGGGTCGCGTTGGTACCTTCCCATCACAGAACAGACCACCGGGGTGCCCCCGGCGGTCTGCGGAAAGTCCGTCGGTGCGGCTTCGGCGAGGCACCGCCGGCGTCGGCAGACCTGCGGCGGAGCGCGGCGGCCAGCCGCCCTGGGTGGTGGGGTGGAGTGTCGTGCGGCGGAGAGCTGCAGGCCAGGGCGGGCCGGCCGTTTCAGGCCAGTTGGACCCCGTTGTCTTACGCGAGGGTTTTAAAACCCCTGTTTCTTGCAATCCAGGGGTTGTACATGCATACTGTTTGCAGCAACGTGACCTTAGAAACGAGTCAAACATTTAGGGGTGGGTTCAGGAGTTTTATGTTTAGGGATCGTGGCCCAGGAGCTTGAAACGTCGAATAAAATAATAATATTTTATTATTTTTTGACTTCGGGTCGTTGTACCTTCTTCCCGGAGCGTCCGATTGACGTGTCGTCAGTGACGTTGAGGCCCCGATGGTATGACAGACTTTTATTGTTGGTTTTCGGGTGTTGGGGCCGAGTTTGGGGTGCGAGCCCCATGAGGCCAAGTTTTGGCATTTTTAGAGAAACTCATCATTCGCACTATGAGTCCTATTTTGGCGGATGAATAGTCGATCCTGTGTGTTTTTTGACAGTATCGCAATGGTGTAATCCGTTTGGTGTGTTTCGGGATTGACGTGTGGGCCCCACCATAGCTGGCTTCAGTGAATAGTTCGTTTTTCACAGGGTGACTATTTTGGTCGAATGAGTAGTGGATCCCGTGTGTTTTTGAAGGGTATTCATTGTGGTATGATCCGCGTGATGAGTTTCGGGATCATTGTGTGGGCCCCACAGACACTAGCTATAGTGAATAGTGCCTTTTTTACCGGTTATCCGTTTTTGGAGAGTAAACTGCCAATCCTGCATGTTTTTCCATGTGGATAGCAATGGTGGCCTTGATATCGTCCTCAGAGGTGTGCATGGTTGTGTTGTGGTGGGTCCCTCGGGTTAGCGATGTTTTGGGCCAATAGTGGTTGAGGGTACTCCCTTGGTTCATTCCTACCAGGGTCTGCGTGGCAACACAACCCTATTATAGGTTTGTGATCTTCTTGATGGGAAGTTTAATCTATTATTGTTGTGGCATCGCTCTGGTGGACCCGGAGTGGGATCCTCTAGCATCGTTTCCCTAGATCGGGTTCTTGGTATCACTATGAAAGATAATCCATCGGCGACGATCCCCTATC
This sequence comes from Viscum album, assembly GCA_963277665.1. NCBI lineage: Eukaryota > Viridiplantae > Streptophyta > Magnoliopsida > Santalales > Viscaceae > Viscum > Viscum album. Next base: position 265,825,260 of record OY728142.1, on the reverse strand, counting down.
TAGCTGGTTAACCCCGCAGGGTTTGTGGAATCCTCAAGATTATGATCCCCTACATAGTGGGTCGTGATCAGTAGGGTTGTGGCATCGTCTGGTATATGATCCCTTACTCAGCATGAGGATTATAGTAGGGATGTGATATCATTGGATATAGGGTCCCCTACTCAGCATGTGGTTTTGGTAGGGTTGGTGCATCGTCGTTACAATCCCCTACACCCCATGTTATACCAGATAGGGATCTGGTATCATTGTGACAACCTTTACATCTATTTGAGAGACGTGTTTCTGCCGAGCGCCAGATCGGGTTGTGGTATCCACCAGTGGATCCTGGGAGTGATCCCCTATCTGTGAGATCTACGAATGCCAGATCAGGTTGCGGTATCCCCCAGCGGATCCTGGGAGTGATCCCCAATCTGTGAGATCATCGTATATCAGTTTGGGTTATGGTAACCCATAGCGGACCCTATGATCAATCCCATATTTGAGGAGTTTGGTGTTTATGTGTTTTATCAAGGTTTCCTCAGTGATGATATCTAAGGAGCATTATCTCACGGTTGAGTATCTAAGATGGTTGTGTGGGACCTGATGGAGTGTATCTCCCAGACGAGTGTCATCTGGGATGAGAGTGATCATGGAGTGTGTTCTTTTGGTTGTTAATAGTTGCTGGTGATGAGGTCGGTACCTCATGTGGCTTGGTGCATGAGCTGAGTATATCTGGATGTACAATGTGTATGTATGTAAATACACTTGGTTTGAGTTGAAGAGTTGCGTTTATCCGAGGATGGTCGTGATATGGAGTTTCTCTCTCATCTGGTTTCCCTCTGGCTGGGATGAGAGGACAGTTGCCTTTTAGTTTCTCCCTTTTGTTTTGGGTTTTGGGGGTGCCTCATGAGTATTGTTATACTCACCCCTACAAGGGCTTTGCCTGCAAATGTTTATGTCTCGTGCAGACCAAAGGCCTTTCGGCGGAGTCATGGGAGGACCCGGAGTAGGCAGAGATTTGTGACTGGGTTTGACCAGGGTTTTTACCGGAGTTGTGCCGAGGACCTTACTGAGAGGTGTTAGGTTTTTGTTTTCCCTCCTACTGAGCAGGATGGTCCCATTGCGGTATTCTTTAGGTGGGACCTGTTTTTCCCTTTTGTACTTTTGTTGTACTCTATATTGGGAAGTTGTATGCATGCTTTTTCTTTTCAGTTTTATATATCTCTGCATTGTTTCATGGAGATGTATTTGGGTGCGTCTGTACAGATACCTTAGGAGAATTCCTCCCTTGTGTGTGATAGCCTACTCGGCGCTAAATGCCAGCCCCTGGCCTATTGGAGGCGGGCTTGGGGACTCACGACATGAGCCTCATTGGGTCGGGTTATAACAATTGGGGTATACCAAGATTATTCCTCTTCTTCCTCAATAGAGATATGGTGCACGAAATACACATTACACATTTTCTCCTTGTGCACATCAACCTGGTGTTCCAGAAATAGGTCTTGTTTCTCTTATTTTTATAATTAGTTTATATTATCTATCCCTTATCTCCTTTTTTATAATTCAATTTTTTTTATTATAAATTGTGGTTTGGAAAAAGTGAAAAGGTGGTTTATTTTTATAATTGATAATTGTATTTTTATTAAATGATAATTTCATTGGTTTTAACAGAAATATTCAATGAACGATTTGTTGAAATTATCTTTTAACAATTATCATCATGTCATCTGGTTATATTATAATTGTGAAATAATATAAAAGACAATTTTCATGTCATATTTTGGAATTATCACATAATAATTATATATGATATTATTATAAAATATTTATCATCGGAAAACATTCATTTTTTGGGAGTTTTTCCTTTATTCGTTTTTGCTCGAATCAATGTTTAATAATCAATATCATTTTTGATATTGATTATATTGACCTTTTTTCATTGGCATTGGATTCTTCATGATATGTGGATGGTGTGTATCAAAATTTTTTTCATAGTAAAAAAAATATTGAGTATATTTTTATTAAACCTGGTATTCTTATTTATTTAAATTATCGTTTGATGTTCTTTAGAATAACGTGCTATCAGTGATGTTTGATTCATATCACATGTTCATCATATTTGAGATATGTGCTCTAAATTCCAATCTGGTAGTCTCAATTCATTTATGCGTATATGATTATAGAAATTTTATGTTATGATTAACAATTGAGTTTTTTATATTAAATTAATTAATTGAGTAAATTAATAAATTTGGGGGGATTGAGAAATTTTGAATAGAATTGGTTGGTTTAAATAATTAATTGATAGTTCAATTATAAGGATTTTGTGATGGTGGAATTTGTTAATTAATTTAGTAACTAATTAAAGGTCACGATGTGATTTATTAATTTCGATGGTTTAAATAATTAAGAAATTAATTCATTATTGATATTTTGTAATAATGGGTTTGGCTATTTAATTATGGTATTAATTAATGGGACTGGTGGAATAGTTAATTGACAAATTTAATATTGTGATAAATTAGTTTATTTAAATTGTTATATTATATAAATAGATTATTTGATTGATGAATTAATTAATAAAGAAATTATATTTTTTAACTATTGAATTAAATAATGAGATAATTAAATGAAGAATTAAGTAATAAATAAATATGATTATTTAATTGGTTGATTTAATTAATGGTTTTAATTAATTTATGAATTAAATAATTAAAGTCGTAACACCCCATGATTCCATGGTACACTTCTCTTTGAATAATACAGTAGCATGTGTTGTACGCAACTTCGAGTTCTAACACACACCACAACCAATTAAACTAACCGTTGTGAATAGTAATACCCACTTTTTGAAATTTTATACATTTTATATTTCAAAAGGAAATTCATTTTTAGATTTGGAATATTGATATTAGCTTAGTATAATTTTTGGTACTTTTCTGATAACATTCATATTTTGATTAATATTGAAAATTACAAAATTTTAATTTAAAACAACTTTTTTAATCTAAATAATTAATAGTGGTAAATTATGAATTTAAGTGGTTTTAATTTATATTTGGAATATATTTTTACCATTTTACTCAATTTTTGTCATTAGACATAATTTAACATTTATACCGGACATAAATAAGTGTCAATATTTTGATAGTTATTGTTTCTTAAAAACACAGTTTTTGTTTTGACAGCGGAAATTAATTTTAAATTAATAAATTAAACTTCTATGTTTTGATGTTGGTAAAATAGACTTAATTATTGAATTCGGAATATCAAAATTAGCTTAGGGTAAATTTTTGGTATTTTTCTGAAAGCTATCAATTTTTTATGAATAGTGAAAAACACTGAGTTATTGGTTAAAACTGACTATTTATTTAAATATTTATTTATTTTATTTAAATTTATAATAGGTAAAAATTGATACGTAATACCTATATAAGTTCAACGCAAATCATTGGAGTCAGTTTATAATAATTGCAGACATATAAAAATTTTATTGATCTTTTCACCGTCTTTTACCAATCTCCTAGGAGAATTTGCAAATTAACATAAATATTAATTATACCTCTTTTGTGAGTATAATTTCAAAAATCTAAGAGACACGGTTTATTTCAAGGAGTAAAATGTGGTTCAATAAGATAAAAATAATTTATGATGAATAGTAACTTTTTACTTTTATTTACCCCGGTTAAAAGTAAATAGGTTAATTAAGGGTAAAAATGAAATTAATATTACCCTAACACATGTCCTTATTCTATTGAAAAAATTTATCTCGACCAAAAAAAACATAGGAATAAAATATTATCATTTAGGTCCACTTGGATTAGATTAGGACGTTTATTATTATTTAATTCAAAGAAGAGTTAAAAGGGTTAAAATCAAAGTTTAATTACTAAAAGATTTTTAATATTGGGTTATACATAAGATAAATTAAATTATAAATATTTATTAGAAACCTAAAAAGAATTCCTACATAATGGTATATTATTTATAATTTTTGGATATTATATAAGTTAATTTATTTATGAAATAATGGTGATGTAGTAATTACCTAATAATTGATATATTAAAATAATTGATATTATAAATTTTAAAATAAATGTAATTTGAGATTTTTTATGAATTACACTAATTTTCTAGGTTACTATGACATATTAGGATTGGTTATGTAATTTTTATTTGATGTAATAATTCTTTTATGATTTTCAAAAAATCAAATACCAAATAATGTCAAAATTGACACAAAAGAGTTTTTAAAACAAATATTATATTATTAGTTTATATTCAATTCCTAAATATCTAAGGTTCAGCCAAAGAACTTATATAATGATAGGTGTATCATTAATGGACCACTTGGGGATCTCTTAGATGTATATAGTATGTTTATTAACTATATAATATAAAAATACAAAGTGACGTGGTAAATGTCAAACTAATTTACTAAGAGTTAAAACTAAACGATAAGGTTAATATAACGACCCAAACCTGTATAAAATCTATTGGATGAGAGGATTTCAACTGATACCCACCTTTGTCTTTTAATAATACACTTTACATCCATTAGTAACCGAATATGAATTTATTATAAATTAATACATTTAGTTTTTCCTAAAGATCCCCCCTTATAAAAGGACACCACTTCTAACCAATTCTTCATACATTCAAAGCCTTTTGGATCGGACAACCCCTGCACAATTATTATCTCAAATTCCCTCACTTTATCCTATAGGCCTTATTTTGATCAGAAATCCAACCTAAGGAGCTCTTTTGAACAAATCAAAAGGAAGAACCTGAACAAGAGGTGATGTTTTCACCACCCTCTTTCAAGTTCCTTTCTTCTTCAACTTCTTATTTATATGTTATTCCCATTATAAAATAATAACTCAATTATATTCTATATATTGTGCTGTTATTATAAATATGGTACAACCATATTCAGAATTCTATCCGTCCTTTGAATGACATGTCACCCTACGTGCGTACGTACGGCTTACCGTCTCCACATCGTGGTGTAATTGTTATTCAAAACATTATTATTTGGATGGATATAATAATGAAGTTTAATTCATGTAAATAATAAATATAACATGATAATGATTCTGTATATTTGATATACTATCCAATTATATATTATTTTAATATCAAAGAAGTGATATTGTTGCTCGTGCGTACGTACAGACTACTGTCTCGACGAACGTGATGAGATTCATTCCCCATCGTATACATTCAAGTATAATTCTCATTTTACGATTAAATATAATGATTAAGGACTTGATTTCATTCTGTATATGAATAATATACAACCGATCCATAACAAAAATCACTTATTTAACAATACATATTAAATAAAATGAGTAATTTAACACCTGAAACGACGATAATACTGTGATATTATTAATAAAGAAATATTAAAAGATCATATATGATATCATATTAATGTATATGATTCTTGTATAATTTTATAAAAATTATTTCACCATTATATAGGAGGTTAATCTATCCTCAACCAAGGAAAAGTACAAGGTAAGGGGTTTTAATCTCACTCTTTATTCCCGTATGCCATAATACCACAATTACCTTTTGTGTGGTGTATGTACTACCCATAATTGTATTCATTGTGTAATACACATTAATTTATGTGTATTTACATAATCATTGTATGATACCTCTTTCATGGGGAGTATGTTCCGTATGTTACCAAATTGATAAGAGTTTATTTCACAATCTCTTCATTATCTGACGTGGTTTATTCGTAATTATCTACTAGGACCTCTTTATCATCAACATCCATGAATCTTAAAAATGTATTTACAAACAATCTTACTATTTTAAAGAATGTGGCCTAAAGTCATTTATACCCTTGTTTGAATTTTTATAAGATGTTTATAAATGAATCATTTCATCATTTTCCAAACAAGGTCCATTTTAACCTTTTCGACATAATTAAAGGTAAGAATGTATTTTTTTAACTTATATGGTGGGTGCGGATATTTTATGCTGTTATAAAATCTATAAAGCTTTCCTTACAAGCTTATAAGAATATTTTCAAAGTAAATTTTTTCTTTTTTAATTATGTGACTTTAAAATTATTTCAAAAAAAGAGATATTTCTCTCAAATAGTTTTGATTTCATCTATGTCAATAACCTCTGATGGATTTTAATATTATTTCAAGATGATTTATTATTATACCAAAATTTAATATTATATTGAAGGTTTTGTGATATATTTGACTTTGAATGTGTTATTTTTATACCATTCATGGTTTATGGAGAATGTATTGACATTTTGTATGCTAGTTTTAATATGAATGTTTATGTTATGTTTAAACCTTTTCATATGGGAATGCATTGGATTTAATAAGTGACAGGTGGAGCGCGCTATAGCTTTTAGATCCATCGGTAGGTCTAATGAGACAAAATAGTGTCTTGGCATGAGGCCTTGACAGAATCTTATTTATAGTCTTGGCACAAGGCCTTGGCTATGTGGTTATGACAGTCTGGGATTATGTATTCCATTATTATGAAAGTGGTTATTGATATTTCATAAGATTATTCGACAAGTATAATATCCTTGTATGTAAGTAAATGGCATTATTTCATTTTATTTTTTCTATATTATGCTGATGTTCAAGTTTTAAAGGATTTTTTTAGCTGTACATTTCCTTAAATGTTTATTCCTATTTGTGAATGTTTCCGCTATATTGTTATCCTTATTGAGAATCTGAGCTCACCCCTTTAAATTTTTTTATTTTTCCTAGGATGTGAAGAAGTATTTTATGAATGACCTATAGGGATAGTATGAGGGGATATGAAGACAAGATGTTGTTTTTGTAACTTTTTCATTTTATGATGTAATATAAGACTTATGAATGTGTCTAGTTATTCCAAGGCTACTAATCTAATCAGTCTTTCAGGACTTGATTCTTTGTAATCATGCCACTGTATTAAAATAATGCACCGACTCTGGGTAACTGGGGTCGGGGCGTTACAGTTAGTATCTGAGAAAGTTTAGAAAAAACCAAAGAAGCCAGATTTAGATAAACTCTTATTAGAGCACATAGACCTATGATTGACTTTAAAGATTAGAATATAAGAACTTCCTAGAATTTTGGTATTGTAGATATTTTGTGAGTTTTTTGAGCAATCCATCACTATCTAGATACGAGCAGGTAGAGGCGGATCTGGCACAAATGTACCTAGGGGTAAGACCCGAAAACACCACTTTGAGATAGACTCGAATGGGAACTGGTGCACGACAACGGGCCTTGCTGCACTCTTGGTTATGGCACTCCTAGGGGATATGTATAGGATAATTCTCATTTTCTTTACAAATCATTATGAAGGGTTTATGAGTATATACTTCCTCAATGAAAATATCTTTAATATTATAGATTATATCCATAAACTCTTCAATTTACATTAGGTATTTTACAAGTTTGGAAATTTTCATTGCATTTCATAAACTCACCTAGTTTATGCTATTGTATAGAAATGGCACCCAATAGAAGGAATGAGAACTTCAACAATATGCATGATGCAAAGAGTAAGAAGGATCATATCATTCATGGTCTGAAGCCATAATTTAGAATTGAAATAGTCTCCCACATATTATCATCATAAGAAAAATTAGTATCATGTGTTGATAAGATTAGTAAAGAATTCATGGAGTCCTATGGCTTTGAAGGGAAGCCCGAGAAGAAAAGGATAGCAGAGAGAAGGATATATAGAGGGAATAAGGTAAAGAATGATTATCCCATTTGTGATAACTGTGGAAAGAATAACCTTGAAAGATGCTTGAAGGGAATGGGAGTTTGTTATAAGTGTCAAGAAAAAGGACACCGCGCTCTTGATTGGGAGGGTAAGAAAAAGGCTTCAAATGTACAATGATTCATTTTCAAGGAGTTCAGACACTACGCGAACTAATATCCCAATCATCAGAGTATCTCCCAAATGATGCTATTGGATAATAATAATGTTATTATACTACCACATTTAAAGATGAATGATTAGGGTTCTTATGTTGTAATTATATTATTATGTCATTTGAGTGTTGTATCAACAATGTACAGGTTATAATAATTATAGAGATAAATAAGGATTGTACTGCAGTACTATTTCATTGAGGATTTGAGATTATATGGTACTATGAAAATAGACTCAACAATAAGTTAAACATATTTTTGAAAATACATAGTTGAAGTAAAAGTAATCTTTAATTTGGTCTTGACAGTAAGGTAGTAATTTTGGAATAAGAGATGGTTGATTTGGAAAAATTATTTTGGATATTCTTGACTACCTTGGCACTGATTAATGGTTTTTTTATTTCATCATTGTTGGAGTATTCAATGTTGTTCGAAATAAGGAATATATATAGTAATATATATAGAATAAGGGATCTTGAATGTAATCAATAAGGTTTTATGGTAATTTAGGGTGTTATCGTAGTTTGAAATAATACATGATGATGGTATTCATATTCTATTACGTGAAAAAGAAATTTTCATTATATTTTCCTTCCTTATAAATTTTGGACTGTGAGTTTGGACAGAAGTAATTTGGATAATTCAAAAGGTTGGAATGGATTATATTCTACATTTGATTCTATTGTTATGGTTAAATAATTTCTGAAGATTATTTTTGGAATTTTATAAAAAGGACAACCTAAAGTTTGTGCCACAATCCGTTGTGTCCGGCAAAGCCGCAAGACTTGAACCCGCAACTGAAGGTCGACATGGGTGCATCACTTACCACTAGCCTACGTGATGTCCGAGTTTGTATAATGCAGTTTTTTTAATAGTCTGAAAAATGAATTATAAATTCATTATTTTGGAACCCTATACAATTAGGATAAATAGAATATTTTTGAAATCTTTTGGAATGAAAGTTGAACTTGTGGTAGGAATTAGTTGAAGGATGAAACTCTACTTGTCAAGTATATATTTTTCTTATACTCTTATTCTGTGAAGAAATTAATTCTTATACTTTAGTAAAGTTATATTAAAACAGAAAATTTGTTATCCTAATACCATAAGTTTTGTTGAACTGATGGTATTTTAAATCATCATATATTGATGAATTTAAGGCCCTCGATTTTACACTTGTTTGGGATTGATGACCTCAATCACTACCTATAAATATTTATGTTTTTCCTCCAATTATATGTCTTTAATTGCCACCAATGTTCTCCTAATCGAGATCATACTTTGGTGGTGACCCTTTCATTTCCCCTTTCCTCTTATTAAGACTAAATTTTATTAACCTAATTTCCGATGTGGGATTTTCCAAATGTATTTTCTATTTTCAACCTTTTATTTTCAAAGAAAAATTTCAAATTGCGAGGACAAAATTTATTGAAGGAGGGTAGAATGTAACAACCCAATCTTCCACGGTACGCTTCTCTATGAATAATACAGTAGCGTGTGTTGTACGTAACTTCGAGTTCTAACACACTCCACAACCAATCAAACTAGCCGTTATGAATAGTAATACCCAATTTATGATATTTTATACATTTTATCTTTCAAAATGGTCTTCATTTTTAGATTTGGAATATCTAAATTAGCTTAAGGTGAATTTTTGGTACTTTTCTGAAAACTTTCATATTTTGATGAATACTGAAAATTACAAAATTTTAATTAAAAACAACTTTTTTAATCCAAATAATTAATAGTGATAAATTATGAATTTGAGTGGTTTTAAATTATATTTAGAATATATTTTTACCATTTAACCCAATGTTTTTCATTGGACATAATTTCACATTTATACCGGACATAAACAAGTGTCAATCTTTTGAAAGTTATTGTTTCTTAAAAACATGCTTTTTGTTTTGACAGCGGAAATTAATTTTAAATTAATAAATGCAACTTCTATGTTTTTAATTTGGTAAAATTGAATTTATTATTTAATTCGGAATATCAGAATTATCATAGGGTAAATTTTTGGTATTTTTCTGAAAAATCTCAATTTTTGATGAATAGTGAAAAACACAGAGTTATTGGTTAAATCTGACATTTATTTAAATAATTATTTGTTTTGTTTAATTTTTTTATGTAAAAAGAGATAATTATTACCTATATAAGTTCAATTTAATTCATTGGGGTCATTTTATAATAATTTTAGTCATATATATATTTTATTGAACTTTTCACCGTCTTTTACCCACCTCTTAGGAGAATTTGCAAATTCACATAAAACCAAATTTTACCGCTTCTGTGAGTAGAATTTCAAAAATCCGATAGACACAGTTAATATCAAGGAGTAAAATGTGGTTCAATAAGATAAAAATAATTTTTTGTGAATAGTAAATTTTAACTTTTATTTACCACGGTAAAAAGTAAATAGGGAAATTAAGGGTAAAAATGATATTAATATTACCCTAAAAAATGTCCTAATTCTATTGGACAAGTGTATCTCGACCAAAAACAACCTTAGGAATAAAATATTATCATTTGGTTCCCCTTGTATTAGACTATGACATTTATTATTATTTAATTCAAATAAGAGTTAAAAGAGATAAAATAAATGTTTAATGACTCAATCATTTTTAATATAGGGTTATACATAAGATAAATTCAATAATAAATATTCATTATAAAGCTAAAATTATTTCCTACATAATGGTATTATATTTAATATTGTTGGACATTATATAATTTAATTTATGTATGACACAATGGTGATGCCGTAATTACCTAATTAATGAAATATTATAATAATTGATATTATAAATTTCAAAATAAATGTAATTTGAGACTTTTTAAGAATTAAACTAATTTTATAGGTTAATATTACATATTAGTATTGCTTATATAAATTTTATTCTATGTAATAATGCTGTTATGATTTTTACAAAATTCAAATACAAAATAGTGTCAAAATTGACATAAAAGAGTTTTTAAAACAAATATTATATTATTAATTTATATTCAATTCCTAAAAATATATGTCTCAGCCAAAAGACATATATCATGATAGTTGTATCATTAATGGACAACTTGGGGGTCTATTAGATGTATATATTATGTTTATTAACTATATAATATAAAAATACTAAGTGACATGGTAAATGTCCAACTAAATAACTAAGAGTTAAAACTAAAAGATAATGTTAATGTAATGACCCTAACTTATCTAAAATCTATTTTTTGAATGGATTTAGATCCATACCCACCGTAGACTTTGAATAATCCACTTTGGAGCCATTAGAAACCGAATATGAATTTATTATAAATTAATACTTTATGTTTTTTCTAAAGAGCCCCTCCTCCCCCTTATAAAAGGACACCATTTATATCCAAATCTTAATACCATAAAATCCTTTTCATAGGCCAACCCCTGCAAAATTATTCTCTACACTTCCCTCACTTCAACCTAGAGGACTTTTTTTATCAAAAAGCCAACCTAAGGAGCCCATTTTATCAAATCAAAATGAAGAACCTGAAGAAGAGGTAATGTTTTCTCCACCCTTTTTCAAGTTCTTTTCTTCTTAAACTTCATATTTCTATGTTATTAAAATTCTAAAATAATAACTCCAGTATATTCTATATACTGTGATGTTATTATAAATATTTTACAACCATGTTCAGTAATCTATCCATCCTTTTAATGACATGTCACCATACGTGTGTACGTACGGCTTACCGTCCCCACGTCGTGGTGTAATTGTTATTCAAAACATTATTATTTGGATGTGTATAATAATGGAGTGTAATTAATGTAAATAATAAATATAACATGATAATGATTCTGTATATATGATATACTATCCAATTATATATTATTTTAATATCAAAGGAGTGATATTGTCGCTCGTGCGTACGTACGGACTACCGTCTCCATGAACGCGATGAGATTCATTCCCCATCATATCCATTCAAGTATAATTCTCAATTGATGATTAAAAATAATGTTTAAGGACTTGATATAATTCTGTATATGAATAATATAGAACCTATCCATAAAAAACACAACTTATGTAACAAATAAATAAAAGAAAATTATTAATTTAACACCCGAAATGAAGATAATACTAAGATATTATTAACAATGAAATATTATAAGATCATATATGATATCATATTATTGTATATTATTATTTTATAATTTCATAAAGACTATTTAACTATTATATAGGAGGTTAACCTATCCTCAACCATGGAAAAGTACAAGGTAATGGGTTTTCATATCACTCATTATTCCCATGAGATTCACCCCATATTTCCATCATTTCCTTTTGTGTGGTGTATGTACTACCCATAATTGTATTATTAGTGTAAAAAACTTTAATTTATGTGTATTTACATATTCATTGTATGATACCTCTTTCATGGGGTGTATGTTTTGTAAGTTACCAAATTGGTAAGGGTTTATTTCACAATCTCTTCACTATCCAAGGTTGTTTATACGTAATTATCTACTGGGACCTCTTTTTCATCCACATCCATGATTCTTAAAAATGTATTTCAAAACATTCTTACTATTTTACAGATATGTTTTAAATTCATTTATACCCTTGTTTTACTTTTTATAAGAAGTTTATAAAGGAATCTATTCGTCGTTTTCTAAAAAGGAACTTTTTAACCTTTTCGACATAATTAAAGGTAAGAATTTCTTTTTTAACTTATACGGAGGGTGCATCTATTTTCCACCATTACAAAATCTTCTATGTCTCCCTTACAATATTATAAGGATAATTTCCAAGAAAATTTTTTCTTCTATAAATATGTGAGTTTAAATGATTTCAAAAAAAGAGATATTTCTCTCAAATAGTTATGATTTCATCTATGTCAACATCCTTTGATGGATTTTAAGATTATTTCACGATGATTTATTATAATACCAAACTTCCATATTGTATTGAAGGTTTTGTGATATATTTGTCTTTAGATGTGTTATTTTTATACCATTCAAGGTTTATGGAGAAAGTATTGACATTTCGTATGCTAGTTTTAATATGAATGTTTATATTATGTTTAAACCTTTTCATATGGTAATGCATTGGACTTACTAAGTGATGGGTGGATCCCGCTATAGCTCCTCGATGCCTTGGTATGTCTAATGAGACAAACTTGTGTCTTGGAACGAGGCCTTGACAAAATCTTATTTTTAGTCTTGGCACAAGGCCTTGGCTATGTGGTTATGATAGTATTTCATTATAAATACCATCATTATGAAAGTGGTTATTGATATTTCATGTGATTATTAGACTAATAGAATATCCATGTGAGTCGGTAAATGGAATTATTTCATTTTATTTTTTCTATATTATACTGATGTTCAAGTATAAAAGGCTATTTTTTAGTAATACATTTCCTTAAATGTTTATGCCTATTTATAAAAGTTCTCACTGTATTGTTATCCTTACTGAGCATCTGAGCTCACCTCTTTGAATGTTTTGTTTTTTCCAGGATGTGAAGAAGTATTTTATGAATTACTTTCAGGGGTATTATGAGGGGATATGATGAAAAGATATTGTTGTTTTAACCTTTCCAATTTATGATGTAATGTAAGACTTATGAATGTATCGAGTGATTCCAAGTCTAATAATCTAATCAGTATATCAGGACTTGATTCTTTGTAATCGTTCCAATGTATTAAAATAATGCATCAACTCTAGGTAACTGGGGTCGGGGCATTACAGAAGTTACATCAATATTTAATTTGTGTACTAAATAATGGAAGTGATGGAAGCTATTAATTGATGGGTGATTGAATGTGATTTAATTAATTCTGAATTAGTTAATATGAGATGACATTGAAAATTAATTAGTGAATTAAATAAACTTATTGAGTTTGATTAATTATTTGAGGAATTTTTTAATGGGAATAATTTGAATTAATTAATTTCAAAACAAGTTAATGTATGTAATGATATGATTTTGAGATAGATTAATTAATTGGAGATTTAATTTATGGGGATAGTTTTGTTGACAAAATTGAATGAATTTGGTGAATGAATTTGAAAATTAATTAATTTTTATGGCTTTGTTATAATAATTGAATAATCATATTAATTAATTGAAAATATCATAAATGAGATTATTTGTGTTGATGTGATTGAATGTGTTTGATTAATTAATTGGTGAATTAATTAATGAAAATTGCTATTAAGGTGGGATTGAATTAATTAAATTAATTAAATGGTAATTTATTTAATGTTGATGGTTGAGATATTTATTTGATAATGTAGAAAAATAAAATGATGAATTAATTTTGAGGCAATAAGATTTGTATGTTGAGTAATTAATTATTTAATTAATTATTTGATATTGAAATTAATGATTCAAGATAATTAATTGTATGTATAATTATATGTTTTTGATATTTTTAATGAAATAATTAATTGTTGTTTTAATTATGAGATTTTGAGTGGTCGATTTTCATTAATTATTTGTTAACATTAATTAATGTTATGGTGTTATTAATTAATAGTTGAATTAATTAATGAGACAATGTAATTAATTAAATATTAAATTAAATAAATGGAATATTTTATTAATTATTTGTTTGATTAATTAACTTGTTTCCGTGATTAATTAATTTTTCAATTAATTAATGTCATTTTATGATACTTGTGACAACTAAAAATGTTATAAACGATTATTGTTGAGTAATTTTGGAAAATGTAATGTATATGATATATGTACATTATTGGGAAACTTGATATGAGATATGTACTGATTCTCTAAATACTTATGGGGCGATAGACATGGCATTCTACACCCATCATGCAAAAAAATATAATTTAATGGGGTAGGGACTGATGCCCCCAATACCCATGGGTTCGGAGAGAAGTAAAAATGATCAAAATTCTCATGAGAGTGCTACACATGGAATTCTAAACCCATTAATTGACATTGGATTATGGATATAATTAGTGTTGATATTAATTTAAATATAATTGAAAATGAATGAACATTGGTTTAAATGAAATTTGAATTGATAATTTAAAATGGTTCAGAATTCGCCACGGACCAAAACAGGTATGAGGAAACGAGTGTCCATGGGAACCCAAAGGATTATGAGGTTAAACAAGGGATAATTGAATAAATGTTATCTATTTACTTTAATACTTATATTTTTTATTTATACAACTCCATACATTGTTTCTGACTGGATTTTTTTTGACGGTGTTGGTGGTGTCATGTTGAGTTGTACTCACACCCTACCTGTTCTCTGTAGTCAGTACCCGAGTAGCCTCTATGTTTTCTGTGTAGGTTAAGGGTAGAAGGATTGAGATAGGTATTTGATCTAGGATTGAGCTTGGATAAGGAATCTAGGTGTGGTTCGAGACCATCTTGGGTGTCATTGGTATGGCATCCTGCCGTTTTATTACATATAATTTCATTACATTTCACAAATAGAGGATCTTTAAAGTAAAGTATTATTGAAATTAAGAACATAAAAAATGAAAACATAAAAATTTCATCTAATTTACTTGTAAGGATTCATCATATTTTTATCTAATGTACAATTATTGTGTCTCATAACCTGGAGACATAAATCAAAGGAAAGGTTGAGCAGATGGCCCAGTAAAGAAAACAAGTAAAACAGTTTACATGTGATATAGAGTGATATCCAAAGAACATGAAGGATATAATTAAAGAATAATAAAATTAAATATAATAGAAATAATAATAATAATAATAATAATAATAACATTAATATTTGGATACAACATTTAATTTATACATTCATGAACATATCACCAAGGTCCATCCCCAAGGTGTCATAAAAATTACCAATGTTATTAACCAATATAGCGTAAAACATGTCCTATATTGATATTAAATTTTTAAAAAAATTCATTGGATAGATATCAAGTCACACCATTAATATGTACTTATTTTCATGTGATCCATATAGGACAAAAACAAACAATTCATAAATAAAACAAAAGGAATAAAATAAATGGGTTTCATTTCAAAATCGTAATGTTTTAATAGTACCTAAAAACATAATCATTTTTTTTCATTTATAACCCACAGAAAAGGAATTAGGGTTTCATGTATAGAAATTCTGAAATCAAATATATCATTTTATCTCATTATGATTAACCCAAAAAAATTAATTTTGTTTGGGTATTTTTATAAATAAAATAAGATAATTTCATTAAAGAGGGAGAGCAAAATATTTTGAGACAAAATTTCATCAGTATAATAGCTATATAAAATGGTTTTAGAAAATATTAAAAAGAGAGGGTAAAGGGTCACCAACTCATAAATAACTCATAATAATGTATAGATATAGATAAAATTTAATTTAGATCATGTTATGGATGTTGTAATGACATACCACATGAAAGGGAAATTTGAATGAAAAGAGATGATGTGATTTCATTTACGAAAATTCAGCAGGCTAACAGATTCACTTAAAAATTCAGAAAAATTAGTGGATGTGATCAGAAAGGGTTTCTCATAAATATGACATGAAATGGATAGTAACAGTGATATATAAGAACGTACCACTAAATAATAAAATGAAGACTAATAGACGTAACATAAAAGAAGTTATGACTAAAGGAGGAGCGTGAAATGTTCTCTTACCATGAATAGTAACTTCGAAAACTCGAAGGTTGTGAACATGGTTTGATTTAGGTATCCTTGGGGTGATCCTTTGTAAGTAAAAATACTTGATCTTTGTTGAGGATTATTTATTAATTTTATTAATGTAGGAATGAGTTTGTATTTATAGAAAATGCCAGGGAATATTTTATTAATTTCCAAGGGACACCTTATTAGTGGTATTTTTAAAACAATGGGCTTGCCTATGGTATTTACCAATGGTATTATACACTTGGGACACCTCATGAAATTTCTTACTATACAAAAGTCAACCAAAATTATTTCATCATTTTTACCTCATTTATGATATCATTAAACATAGTGAAACATAAAACTGTATTTTCACTGTTTATCAAAAAACAAAACATTTTATAAAAAACTCCTAAACTCACTCAAGCCTAATATAGATGCTCTAAATTCAATAAATATCTCCATTTTATAAAAAAAATTCAAAATATGAGATATTTAATTTTTGTTCAAAAACACTATTTACCCGAATAAATACTAATACTTAACTAAAAATTTCCAAAACAATTATTTACTTATGCTATTATACCACATTACCATTCAAGATTCATAAATTATATTTATACTTTATTATGTGATTTAACTATTCTATTGGTCATATTACTATTAATAAGGGTAATATTACTAATCAAACATTACTATTAACTAAAATTTAAGTTGATTTTAAATGACTCTAAATTTTTTACTGATCACAATAGTAGAAAACCATTTTATGAAAATAATTTTAAATTATTAACAATTTAAATTAAACAAAAATATTTTAAAAATACTATTTTTCAAAAATAATAAATTATATAGAACTTCTATAAATTCTCCCTATATTTATTTGGACATTTTAAATTCAAAAATTATACCATAATAAGAAATAAATAATTTATTTATATAAAAGGATTACATAATGTTACTATGGCCTCATTACCTACCCACTTATAACACATGTATATGACATAAGAGTAAGGTGTGAAATGGGGATTTAATCTTTGGGAGGTTCAGACAACATTTACTCGAGTGGAAATTTCATTAGCTTGAACTTCTCTCATAGGAGATTCTGTTCAAAATTCACATATTGATGCTCATTGTGGGCGTGGTCTAGACAAAATCTCAGTGATGCAACCTCCTTCCCAAGTTCCTCCATATGGGCTTCGTATGGCTAGAGTCTACTTGACGATACCATCAACACCTCTTTATGTATTTAGTAATCTTGATCACTTGTATTTATAAACAATATTCATAAAATTATTATTATAGTTTCCAACGATCTTATTGAACAATAGTCAAATAATAGTCGAAACCCAACAGTCTCATTTTAAAGATAATCACTAAATAAGAAAAGGGATATAGTTTTGTTGAGTATAAAATAAAACACATATTCTGGAAGCAATTAGTATTCAAAAGCTCAGGTCGTCACATTCTTCACCCTTTAAGAAAATTATTCCTATAAATTTCAAGTCATACAGCTAGATGAGAAATGTTGTGGGTACTTCATGACTCATAGACTCCTCTGGTTCTCATGTGGCTTATTCACTTTTTTGTCTCTACAACACCTTAATAAGGTGGGTACTCTTGTTGTGTAAAACCTTGTCTCGACACTCGAATATCTCCATCAGTAGTTCCTCATAAGAGAGTTTATGTTCTAGTTTTACCACCTATATATTTATTACATGTGAAGGGTCAGCTATGTACTTCTTCAAGAGGGATGCGTGGAAGACATCATTAACATGTGCTAGATTTTAGAGGATGTGCATGAAGATATGACACTTCTCCTACACCATCAAGGATTTCATAAATGATTATTTACCTAAGGATGAGCTTCCCTTTAATCCCTATCCTTGTTACTTTATTCAAAGCATGAATTCAAGGAAAGTCTTTTTCACCAACATCAAACACCAAGTCCCTTCAATGGTTGTCAGCATATCTCTTTTGTTGACTCTGAGCAGCCTTAATGTGTTTCTATATGGAATGGACCTTTTTGTCATATATAGCACAAGATCAATCCCATGAAGCTTTCTCTAACCAATATCATTCCAAAAATTTGGAGCTCTGCATCTCTTCCCATATAGAGCTTCATAGGGTTCCATTTGAATGCTCATGTGGAGGCTTTTTTTTAATATAATTCAACTAAATGGGGATGTTGATCTCATCCAACTATTAATTCCATTGAGCATGTTATCAACATGTCCTCGAGTGTTTGAATAGTCCATTCAGATTAGACATCATTTTGGGGTGATATGTCATCCTAAAATTCATTTTGGGGCTCCAAGCATGTTGAAGACTTCTCCATAAATTTGATGTAAACCTTTGATCATGATAAGATATGATAGAAAGTGGAATTCCATGCATCCATCACATAAATCTTATATTTTAGTCCAAGAGATAAATCTTATAGAATAGGTATAAAAGGGTATTCCATGGTGATATTGTCCACAATAACCAAAATCGGATTGTTTCTTTATGAAGTTCTTGGGAGACTTGTGACAGAGTACATTGTGGTATTGACCCACTTCAATGCTGGTATGTGATGTGGCTGCAACACCCCATTAAGAATTTGTCACTTTTCCTTCGCCTTCTAACATACCAAGAACCTTGAAGTATTCTCATCTATATCCCTTTTCATAGTATACCACAAAAAATGATCATGAAGGTCCCTATAAATTTTCATGATTCCCAAATATATAGTGAAATTAGAGATATGAGCCTCATCCATCAGCTCATTTATTTCTGGAATAGATGGAACACATAGTCTTGTATAAAATTTAAGTACACCCTCTTGATCAATATTAAACATAGGAAACATAAGATCTTTCACAGACTCAATCTCAATCTATAACAATAGATATTATTTCTGTGGTTTCTTGATCTTCTCTTGTAATGACATATGGGAAATCATTTGGTTTAGGGATGATGATGTCAGTTCACTAATAACATACATGTCTAGATTTACTAGTTCATTGTTCAGTGGGTCTCTATGAATCCTTATAAAGGAGATAAAAAATGGGTCTTTCCTACATAATGCATCAACAATTTTTTTTCTATTCAGGGTTGATAATGAATTGAACAGTCATAGGCTTTATGAAGTTCCAAAAATCACATGTGCCTCATGTTCAGTTCCTTTTGTGTGAAAGTAAAAATAAAACATTGATGGTCAATTTATATATCACATTTATCCCCCTAAATAAAGTTCCTCCTTATATTTATAAAAAATTGATTGTAGCCAGCTCTATATCATGCGTATGATAGTTCTTCTATTGAGTCTTCAATAGTTGAGATATATAAGTAATTAATTTTTCATTTTTCATGAGTACAAACCCAAGAACATTCATATTTGTATAGATAAAAATAAAAAATCCTTCTCCACTTCATGGTAGAATTAACAAAAGTGCAGTAAACAATATCTTCTTCAAATATTGAAACATTCCTCACACTATTTTTCGAGATGAACATGACCTCATTTGTTGGTAAAATTGTTAATGGTTTATAATGATTTGAAACATTTTTCAAAAACATCCTAAAATATCATAGTAATCCAAGGAAACTACAAATCTCAGTTATATTTTTTGGCTGAGCCTATTCCTCTAAAACCTTTCTCTTTGTATTGTAAATAGTGATTCCTTAATTGGTTATGTTCTTCCCCAAGATAGGAACTTTTTGAAAAGAAAATTAATATTTTCAAAATCTTCCAAAAAGACTCTTATTCTGTAGTGTTTTCAAAATAACCCATATATGATCCTCATGCTCCCCACCTATTTTGGAATATATCATAATATCATCAATAAAAACTACCCCAATGTTATCAAGGATTTCCATAAAGACTGTATTCATCAAATCCACAAAAATAACAAGTGCATTAGAATGTTCGATGAGTAAAACTGCATACTCATAATTCCCATATCTTGACCGGAAGGAATTTTTTCAAATATCTTCTTTCTTTACCATTAATTGATGATAAACAGAATAAAGATCAATCTTTGAGTAGAATTGAGGCCCATAAAGTTGGTCCATAAGTCATCAATTCTTGAAAATGGGTATTTATTCTTTATCATGATCATGTTTAGTTCTCTTTAATCAATACATAGCCTAATTGATCCATCATGATTCTTAACAAAGAGAATATCTTATCACCAATTATAAACACTCAATCAGATAAACCCCTTCTCCAGAATATCATTGAGTTTTTTCTTTAATTCTTCCTGGTCAATATTTTGCATCATCTGGGGGTTGTTGATATCAGATGAGTTACAGGTAACATTTCAATATAGAACTCATCCTCACTTTCTGGAGGAGGTCTGGGTAACTCCTCAAGAAACCATCAATGTATTCCTTGACGATGTGGAAATTTTCTATCATTATACTCTAATTTCCTTCTTATTCCTCACATTTTAATCCATAAATAAGGATATATAATGTTATTCTATACAAATATCAGGATTACATGTCTCTATGTGTAAGATAACTGTAGGTTTTTTATTCAAGACTACAAATATTTCCATGCTTCAACAAAAGATCATAGAATTATACTTTGATAGCCAGTCCATCACTAGTAAAATGTCGAATTCCATAATGAGAATGACTACTAGAGTTTTGATAATATTTTTATCACTAAAGAAAATAATATAGTTTCTAAACACTGATGAATCTTCGATAATCCCACAAGAAGTCTTGACTAATAACTATACTTTTAGTAAATTAGGGTTTGATTTGATATTATTTGCAAACATGGAAATAAAGGAATGTGTACAACCAGAATCAATAAATGAAATTAGTAGTATTGAGAGTAAAATAATAATGCATTCTACCACTTCATTTGGAGATTCAAGATCACCATTCTTGATAGAAAAATCATGAACTTTCTCCCATGGCCTTTGCTAAGGCAAATAGTGGTTCCCCTCCATTGCCATCCGATTTGGACATTGATTGGAAAAGTTCCCAAGTTATCTAAAAATAATTAATAGGTTATCAGGTAGGGAAAAAACATATTCCCCGTATTTTTAGTGTTATAAAGTTAAGGCTTCGCCCCACTATGACAATTCTACACAATATAGACATATCTTCCATACTTGTAGCACTTCCTGCTCCCAAGCAGGTATTTCCCCAAATGCTTCTTCCCATATTTATTACACAAGGGACGTTGCACATTATTTCTTCCTCTTCCGAAATCAAAGGTCCACCGTAAGCACATATCCATTTATATTTTAATGTCATTGTATTTATGAGACCAATGCATATCAACAAAATCCATTTTGACTTTCATCACACTCTCCACGATATCTTTATATCTATTATAGTCTTAGTTGGCCAGATTCTTCCACAGATGAGGTCTTAGTCCACAGAAGAATCTATCATCATCAACATTTGGGTCAATGAAAAAGCTATTATTGTACTGTGAAATACTTTTGATGTACATCTCATAGCTTCCTGCAGATTATTTCTCTTTCAGCTTCAGGTCGATAAATCCTATCTCCGTTTTTATTCTCATAGAATGAGGGAAATACAAATTGATGAAAATCCATTTGAACTCTTACCACTCCATAGATTCAAACTCAACTCTTGGCCTCTTGTTTTTAATAATCTCCCACCACTGATCAGCTTCTCCCTCTATGAGGTAAATATACATGGTGACCTTCGTTTGTTCTGAATAGAAGAGCACCGAAAATATCTTTTCGATAGAGACAATCCACAATTCAGAAATCAATGGGTTGGTAGATCCACTGAAGGTTGGTGGCCATTGGAGAATATAGGAATCAATATATTATTGTTCCCTTCATGGTGATATTGGCCTCTCTTCTTGATTCATGTTATTTTCTATATCATGAGTCAGTTGTTTCATCATTCACATGAATGATTCCTTTTCGGCTTCCATCGAAGGGTCGTCAGCACCTGGTCCATTGTGGTCCCCATTTTCATGGTTCCTCCTATTTCACAACATTTTTTAAAATAATTATACACTTATAATATTATTTCTTTTATGAATATTTTAATAACAATGGATTTTATGCAATAAAACATTATTCCTAAACATATTATTCTTTAACAACAATTACATTTCTCTACAAATAATTCATAATTATTCATAAAAAACATGTTATTAACCAATCATATCCCTCAAGGCTGTCAAAATGGTAGTGCATCAGGGCCCGTTGTCGTGTACCAGGATACCCTAGGTTAATCCAAAAACTCCTTGTTGGAGTTATCTCTCCTAGGTACACCTGTTCCAGTGCCACATCCACTTGTTTGTATCCATATAGGTATTTATTTCTTCATAAAATACATACATAACATTTCACAAAAATACTGTTAAATATTCCTATATTTAAACTTATATATATGGTTCTCACTAATGTTTTCGTAGACTAATTTCCACAAATAACTAAATTATCACATTATACCAACAATTGAATCCCTCCCTTTTATTACATCACATTTCCTTACATTTTACAAACAGTGGATCTTTAAAGTATAGTGTCTTGGACATCATGAAAATTAAACATGAAAACATAAAACATTATTTTAAAAAACTTTTAAGGCTTTATCATAGGTTCATCATATGTATAATTACATCCTCTCATATCCTGGAGACAGAAATCAAAGGAAAGGGTGAGCATAGGGCCGAGTACGGATAAAAAATGAAATAGTTTACATGTGCTCTTGAATGATATCAAAAGAACATGAGGGATATACTTGTGGAATGATAATGAGGAATATCATATAAATAATAAAATTTACTATAAAATTAAAATGTGGTTACAACATTTAATCTCGATATTCATGAACATATAACCAAGGACCATCCCCAAGGTGTCCTAAAAATTACTAAGGTTATTCACCAAGGTTGCGTAAAACAGGTCATCTCTAGAGAATAAATTCATTACTTAATGCATTGGATCAAAATCAGGGTGTACCCTTAATATTTATTTATTTTCATTTGTTCAACGTAGAAAAAAAACAAACATTTCATAAATAACCCCATTAGAATAAATTAAATGGGTTTCATTTCAAAAGAGTGACGTTTTATAAGTGATTAAAAACATGATTGTTATGTCATTTATTACCTAATGGAAAAGAAATGTGGGATTCATGTATGTCAATTATAGAATAAAATATATCTTTTATATTTTTATTAATTCCACTAGAAATGAAATTGGTTTTTGTATTCATATAAATAAAATAAAATAATTTCTTGAAAGAGAGAGAGAGAGAGAGATTTTGAGATGAAATTTCATCAGCGTAACAGTTATATAACATGGTTTTTAAAAACACTTTAAATAGATGGTACTAGGGTCACCCTATCATAAATATCTCATAATAAACTATAGAGACATAATGAAATTTAAATAAGATCATGGTATGAATGTTTGAATGACATACTATAAAAAAGTAAACATGAAGGAAAAGGGAATATGTGATTTTTTTACATAAATTTGGCCGCCTAACAACGTCACATAAAAAATCAGAAAATAAGTTTATGAGAGTGGAGAGGGTCCCTTATAAGTTTTAAATGAAATGGAATGTAATAACGATATATAAGAGTAGACACCCTCATAATAAAATGTATACTAGAAGACATAACAAAAAAAGGTCATCACTAAAAGAGGAGGATGAAAGGTTCCCATACCTTGAAGATTTACTTCAAACACTCAAAGGATGTGACCTTGGGGGTATGAGGGAACCATGGGAGGAATAATTGTGAGCTAAAAAGTATATAGCATCCTTGATGATGAATTTTAAATGAATGTAATGAACGAATGTGTTGGTATTATTTGGAAAAAGTGAAGTAATATTTTATTAATTTCAATGGGACACCTCATTACTGGTAATTGAAAAAATAAGGGGATTCCCATGGTATAGGCCACATGGGACACCTTATGACATATCTTAATGTTCAAAATTATTATATTATTATAACTTCATTAATGATGTCCTTAAACACACTAATACTTAAAACTATATTTTCACTATTCACCAAAAAGTAAAATATTTTATAAAAATCTTATAAATTCACCCAAACCTAATATTGTTGCTCTGAATTCAAAAAAAAACTCCACATTATGAAAATAATTTTCATTGTATGATATAATTAATTTCTATGTAAAAACACTATTTACCTAAATAAATACTCATACTTAACTTATAATTTTTGAAATAGTCATTTACTGATGTTATTATATCACATTACCATTCAAGATGCCTAAATTATATTTATACTTTCTTAAGTGAGATTACTATTCCATAGGTCACATTTCTATTCATATATGTAATATTACAATTCATACTTTACTATTCACTAAAAATTATGATGATCTTATTAGACACTTAATTTCTTATTGATCAAAACCATAGAAGACCATTTTATGAAAATAATTTCATATTATTAATTATATAAAGTATACGAAAATATTCTAAAAATAACTTTTCTCCAAAAATCACCAACAATATGAACACATCTATAAATTCTTCTTATATTTATTTTGACATTTCAATTTGAAAATTTTTACCATAATAAGAAATAAAAAATTTATTTATATAAAAATATTACACAAAGTAACTATGGTGTCATTACATAGCCCCTTATAACACATACATAGGACCTAAGAGTAAGGTGTGAAATGGTGATAGAATCATGGGGTGTCTCAAGAAAACATTGCCCGATTGTTGATTTCTATCTGCATGAACAGCTACTATATGGGATTCAGTTCAAGCTTCTCAAGTTTAAATTCAGAGTAGGAATATTCCAGAGCAAATCTGAGTGACACAACATCTTTCATATGCTCCGAAATATGGTCTTCGTATGGCGCAATTATACTGTATGAGTCCATCAAATCTTCTTTCTAAATTAATTAACCCTGGTAACTTGTATTTATAATCATTAATCATAATTTTAAGATTATTGTTTCAATAGATCATAATGAGCAATGGTCATATAATAGTCAAAACCCAAAATTGTTATTTTATTTATACTAACATTATAAAATAATTGATATAGATTTGTTGAGTATAATATAACACAAAAATTCTGGATTGAATTATTATTCAAAAGATCTGGTCATTACAATTGGTGTCTTTATTTTCTTGTTTCATTTTGACACTGGATGCATATGTTAGCATGGAATGTTTTCCCACTTCAATTGGATATTGTTTTTACTACTAGATTATCTTATGATATTGGTATATTTTTTCTTCATACAAGTTGCCGTTGTTGTTTTTTTATGTTTACTCTGAAGAAATTTGGTATTGTCTCCCCATGACTTTCTTTCCAGATCCTCGCTACTAGTTGGAAGCGTCTGGCATATGGGGTGGAGCACTGGAGGTCATGTGACTGACCAGCTTGGGACATCGTTACGTGGCACCTCGGATAGGATTTTACAATGTGGTATCAATGGAGTTTTCATTTCGTATTATTTTGTCTTACTATTTTGAGAAAGATAGAAATGAGACTAGGACGATTTGGGGCTCAGTTATAAGCTCGTGCATGGTAGTAGCTACCCCATGTATGAGGGATAACCCAACTATCCATGGAGGGAATTGTTTTTTTCTATTACAGATGAATAATATTTCACCTTGGGTGAAATACTTGTTTTTTATGTGGTTGTTCATTTAAATTTTTTGGAGATTAACTTGTGGCTTTTCTTGGAACAAGGGTTTATTTTTCATGCATAATTCTAGGCACTCATGATTACATTATGACATGCAAAATTGTAGGAAGATACAAGAATATGGTATTTAGTTATGTTGGTGAATTTAAATTTTTTTCCCTTACATGTGGATTTTAATTGAAAATGGTCCATAACATCTAATTGAGGGAGATTTTAATTTTATACTAGATGAGAATAAAATAGTTTCCAAATGATAAACTAGAAATGTGAAAATGTGTATTCCCTTATTATCTAGTACCTAGGAGTGTGATGGTTTAGGGTAGAGATAGTGACTTTGGTTTGACAGTGTGGTAGGATAAAGGGAAAATACTTGATATGGTTTTCTGTAAAAACCTCTTGTTATATATGTAAATTTCTTGAAAAAAAACCTGTTATTTTGTTTGTTTGACCCTCGATTCAGGTTGTATGGGTAACAAAAATACCATAGTTTGAGTACTCAGTTATGGGTTGTCAAAAAAATCATGTATTTTTGGATCTGTTTGGTAATATGTTGGAAAGTATGGAAGGTGAATAAATTAGATCATGATAAGTTGTTCCCATAGTGGGAGGTAACATCGATGATGAATGATTGGTGGTGGTACATATTGATGACTTCTTCACGTACTTGTAATTAGTGATGATAATGTCCCCTACCATGACATCTCCCCACGTACACTAAAAATAGATATGGAGTTTGATAGTGTGAGGTGCGTCATAGAAAATTTACAGATGAGGTACAGGAGAATGATCGGAGTTCGACAAAGGAAAATATTGTTGAGATACTTAAAAAGAGAGGATAATGAAGTTTTAAAGGTGGGAAGATTATAATAGCCAAATTATACTTAAATTGGCTTGGGAGTATAGCATAATGGCAAGATGTTATAAGGTGTTAATATTTTGAGATTCTATTCTTTTACCGTGTATGTTTTCCTTTGAGTTATTTCTTTTCATCGGTTATAAATTACTTATGTTGGAAAAAATGTTTTATTGGTGAAACATCTTAATAAATGATTAATTTCATACATATAAAATAATTCCCAATTAACACATTGAAATATTTAATTCGAACTTTTTCAAAGTTAGTCATTGGGTAGTGTGAAATAATGAGGCCTGTAAAACCTCAACGAATGGGAAATAAAAATTTTATTTATTTTATAGTAAGCACAAACATTTGTTTTAAAAATAATTGAATAATCCAAAACGGTGCATCATAAGAAACATCTAAGATCATGATTAGATATGAAATGTGGAGTTTACCCTTAGAAGATTATGGCACATTAAGGCTTCAGAAATTTGGATACCAAGCTCGCAAGATAAATTTTTTAAATAATATTTAATATATATTGTTATTTTAATTAATTAAATATCATTACAATGATGCATCGTATATGAAATGTGAGACCACCAATGGGTCTAGAATAAGGGGTTTACACTAGACTGTGGTATAAAATTTGTATGTGTCAATCGTTTGGATGCCTCACTCAAAATATAACCCTTTTTATTTTAATTAATTATTTATTACGATTTTTAAATAATAAATCATCAATATCTGACAAACACTTTATCATACGGGAAATCAGAGAACACCAATGTGTATGTAATGTGGAATTTACCCTAGATGGAGTATAAATTATATTCTCCACAAACATTTGATATTATTTTTTATTTATATTAAATATGTAATTTATTATAATAACTAATTTTTGTTTTCATTTTTTACATTAGGGTCGTATTATTCAATTATATACTTCCATTATTGACACGTGGAGTGTTCCAAGGGAATCATTTATCCAGAGTTTTTGACTATTTCAATCCCCAACATATTAATGTTGTAAATTTTAAACCTACAACAATTTAAAGTTGAAATGGAGGATTAAAATAGGTTTTTAATTCGTGAGTAGATTAATCATTTGAGGAATGGGGTAATATATACCCTAACCATTCGATTGTCATTTCTGGTGGATCTAGTCATTTGAAAACACCATAGTTTGTCAATTGGGTAGACTGGTCTAATTACTCTTCTTCATTTTCAGAGATCTGGTGTGTGAAACACATGTTGCACATTTCCTCCTTGTGCTCCTCAATCCGGTGCGCCATAAACAGGTCAAGTTTCTTTTATTTTTTAAAATTATTTTTTATTATCTTTATATTGTATCTTTTCGCTAATTATATTTTCATTGTAAGAATTTTGGCCTTGTAAAAAGTAAAAATGAGGTTTTTTGGAAATGATAATTCTAATTTTTTATATGATAATTTAATGGGATTTAATAGAAATTATCAATCAATAATTTGATGAAATTATATTCTACTAACTTTGATTCTGTTTTCATGGTAAATAATAATTGTGAAATAATAGAAAAGATATCTAGATAGTAATATTAAGGAAATTTCATATTATAATTATATATTACATTATTATAAATTATTTATTATCAGGACACATGCATTATTTTTTGTTTGTCCCTTCTTCATTTCCGCTCGAATCAGTCTTTAATAATAAATATCTTTTTTTATATTAATTAGATTGATGTGTTGTTTGTGGCATTTTATTTTTCATGCCATGAGGATGGTATGTATCAATTTTTTAATATAAAAAGAAGTATTTTGAGCATATTTTTATTAAATTAGATATTCTTATTTATTTAATTTCTCCTTCGATAATCATCAGAACAACCGGCCATCATGGATGTTGGATTCATGCTATCTATTCATCATATTTGAGGTTGGTGGTATAAATTACAATAACATAGTCTCGATTCATTTTTGGGTATGGGGTTTTTGAAATTTTATATTCTGATTAACAATTTATTTTTTCTCTATTGAATTAATTAATTGGGAAAAAAAATAATTTGGGACGATTTTGAAAATTTGAATAGAATTGGTTGGTGTAAATAAATAATTTATGTATCTATTATGATGATATTTTAATGGTGTAGTTGGTTAATTAATTTTGTAAGTAATTAATGTTCATGATATGATCGATTAATTTGGATTGATTAAATAATTATGTTTTGAATTAATTATTAAAATTTTATAATAATGGATTTTGTTATTTAATTATGGAAATAATTAATGGAACATATGGATTTATTAATTAATAAATTAATTAATGGGATATTTGTGTTTTTTTAAATTCTTGAATTAAAATTGAGATTAATTAATTGATGAATAAATTAATAAAGACATGTTATTATTTAATTATTAATTTAAATAATGAGATTAATTAATTGGTGAATCAATTAATAGTGAATTGTGATTATTTAAATAATTCCAAAATATAATGTAATTAACTAATTAATTAATTAATTAATTGTGTTACATAATTTTTAATTTTCTGAACTCAATAATGTAATTTACGGAAAAAATTAATTATTGGGTAGTCGAATGTGAATTAATTAATTATGAATTAATTAAATTGAGATGACGTGGAAAATTAATTTGACAATTAATTTAAGTTATCGAGTTATATTAATTAATAGAGGAATTAGTTAATGGGAATAATTTGAATTAATCAATTGGTAATTTAATTAATGGATGAGATTTTAGGATTTTTGAGTTAGATTAATTAATTGGAGAACTAATTAATTGGGATAGTTGTGTTGACACAATTGAATGACATAAGTTAATGAATTGGAAAATTAATTAATGAGGATAGATATGTTATAATAATTGGATGACTCTGATTTATTAATTGAATAATTACTTAACAGATATTATTTGTGTTGAAGTAATTGAATATTTTATATTAATTAATTGGTGAATTAATTAATGATAATTATTTAGAAGGTGTAATTGAATGTATTAGATTAATTATTAGAAAATTTAATTATTGAGGTTGGTTGAGATATTTGAAAAGAAGAGGTTGAATAATTAATGGTTGAATTAATTATGAGGCAATGAGATTTTTAAGTTGAGTAATGAATTTTGGAATTAATATTTTGATATTGAAATAGAATATTCTAGATAATTAACTGTATAATTAATTATAAGTAATTCATATTGCAAATGAGATAATTATTTTTAATTTTTTTTTGAGATTTCGAGTTATATATATTGTTTAATTATCTGTTAACATTAATTAATGTGACGGTATTATTAATTAATTATTGAATGAATTAATGGGTATATGTGATTAATTATTTATTGAATTAATTAATGTGTTTTTGTGGTTATTTAATTATAAAATTTTCTAATGTGATTTTATAATACATGTGGCCTATAAAATTGTGAATAAAATTTAATGTTGATTAATCATGAATAATGTGATTTATCTGATATATGATCTTTATTGAGAAACGAGTTGTGATACATAGACGGATGCTCCAAATACTCATAGGGTGATAGAAATGGCGTTCTACACCCATCATGCATAAAAATATTATTTTATGGGAAAAAGACTGATGTTTCAAATACCCATGAGTTGTGAGATAGGGATTGATGCTTCAAATACTCATTATGGTACTAGACCTGGTGTTCTATACCAATTAATTGACTTTGGACTATGGTTCGAATTAGAGGAGGTATTGATTGAATTGAAATGGACAATTATAGATAATTGGTTTAAATGAAATATTAATTATTAATGTAAAATTGTTAAGGCTCTAGAATAGGCTGATGTTGGTATTGAGATATGGGTGTCCTTGGGAACCCAGAGGTTTATGCTGTTAAATAAAGGATAATTGAATAAATGTAAACTGTTTACTTTATTAATTGTATTTTATTTTTTATAAAACTGCATACATTGTTATTAAATGAAATTTTTCTAGATTCTATTAGTGGTGGCCTACTAAGTTGTACTCACACCCTACATTGGATGCCTGATAGGTATCCGAGTAGACATTGTGTTTTCTTGATAAGTTAAGGGTAGATGCCATAAGATAGATGGTTGAGTTGGAGTGGATCTTGGATGAGGGAAATAGGTGTGGTTCAGGACCCAGTTGGGTTTCATTGGTGTATTTATTTTCTAGTTTCTTTTTGATGCTTGAGACATATAACAACATGACATGTTTTTTCACTTTAGTTGGATATCATATTTGTTTCTTAATTATCTTCAGATATTTGTATTGTTTTCCATTGTATATTATATAAGTATTTATTATTATTTTTGTGTTTAATATGATAAATGAGGGTATTTTCTCCACAATACTGACTTACTGGACCCTCCCTGCTAGTTGGCAGCCTCTGACATACGTTGAAGGTGCACCTAATGTCATGTGACTGACTGGATCCGGTCACCGTTGTATGGAACTCATGCTAGGACATTAAAATATGAGGTAGAATTGTGAGAATAAAATCAACATGATTATTAGATTGAAATAAACCATTATTCAATATTCCTTCATCATCCACATATTTTATAAATTGATACTTTATTAATGTAATTATATATATGATTATTCAGTAGATTCATGGAAAATTATATGGAACTTTCATTATCATTGTTGATACTCAATGAATATCATGTTTTAAAATTCATGTCCTCAAGTACATTCTTCCTCCCTATTATCTGTGTAGCTGATGTGATATTGCCATATATCAAGACCCAATTGATCTTCATATAAATCATTGTTGTTTCTTTGAATTAATCGTTACACAATTGTCACTAATGATAAGCTCTCAACCTAAGGTGGACTTTTAGTCATCAAAAACACACTTTTAGTCAGTATTTTAAAATATATTACGTATTAGTTTCAAATTATTAATTACAAAACAACACATTTTAACATATTTATGTTGTATCAATGAATTCCACTGGATACAATATGATTACATTCATTTTTATTAAATAGAAATATATATAATATTTAGACTAAGTAAAATATATATAACATATAATTTGTTATATACATGTTACATCCAATCCCATAACATTGTATTTAATCATTCATTAATTATACATCATCATTCTTCATAAGTTTTGTGCCTAAGTAAATTTATGTAGGAACTCATCTTTCTTCAATCATAAAATAGTTTTTAACAACTTCTTAAAAATTTTATATTATAAAATTACTACATGGTTAACATATTGACTAAAAGTTATTCATAATAAATACATAATTTCAATATGTAGAGTCCCTTAAATTTATATATTCGTATTTATAGAAAATTATTAACATAGTTTCTACTCATCAGTAAGATTATATTAACTTATCATCACACACAATGATAATATGTGATGTGGTGCTTCTACACATTATATATATCACAATCAACCAATCTATTTTTTAACTCCTTGCTTCTAAATTACTAATATAACATGAAATAAAAAGCTATTGGATATTTATTGATTTGATAAAGTGTGTCATTTAATCTAAACACTTTTCTTACATCATCAAAAAGTAGAAATACCATAGGATTCTCCATATAATCCTCTTCATTTATTTTTCCAATTTGAAAGGAAAATTCCACTTCACTTTGGAAAACATTGAAATTATTTGGACATAAATTTAAATGAATGTTATAAGAGTTTCAATAAGGGGATCATCAGAATAATTTTCAACAAAATTAATTTCCTTTATTTTATAACACTCAATACACACATTTCCTTCCTTATTCATTGATTCTTATATCTAATAATTTATTTTTACTTAAAAATCATTTTGTTGTAATATTTTATTTCTCCATTAGCTTTGAAACATGTTTAAATTTTACATTTTCCCAATTTTTCTATCTCTTCATTTGTATCTTTGATAAAAAATTTATGTTAAATAGACCCATCCACATTTCAGGTTTCTATATTTTAAATCATAACAGTATTAATAAGATTCTTAACTTTTCTTCATTTTTTCCGTCCATGATTATTATCCCTAGTGATATTCTTAGTATTTACATGATTTCCCATCCTAAAATTTATAATAATTGACTTTTATTTTTATCTATATTTACTTGTTCATGTAGGATATCAATATTCCCCCCATAATCAATATTCTATGTTCATTTTATTAAATATGTGAATAATTAACTAAAACATCCACATTATCAACCAAGTAATATATTTTGATATCATCTTTTTTTCTAGGGAAATCACATTATCACACTTTACAATCTTCTATTATATTTTGTTTTAACACCTCTGAAAAATAACATTTAGTTTATAACCAAAGAGTTTTCCATCATCTCCTTATTCATCAATCTTTATACAACCCCTCTACCACATGATTGAAGTTAGACTACAAAACCCAATCCATTATTTAACATTGAGATTATCATAGACCATAATTTCTATTGAGTAATATATATGTATTTAGTCATGTAAAACCTAATTTCTATAATTTTATCTTTACTAATACATTAAAGTTATAAACATCATCTGAATTCATGATTACAAAATATGTCTTGAAATATCAAAAATTATTCTATTTCTTTTTTTAAGTACTTCTATTTATTTGAAGAGCATATTGTATTCCAAACTTTTGATTAATTCCATGCATATAACGATAATGTAAGAATTATATTTTTTCATATTCAATAGAATTATCTAACCTCAATCTCATTAAGGTAAAACATGTTTATTTTTTACAATACTTCTTATATATTTTTAATATATATATGGCCTGATATTTACTAGATATTGAAATTATACAATAAATTATGGAAAATTTATCAATAAACGTAATGAGACATTTATCTATAATTTTTAAATAATATTTCAAGGTCTCATTGTCTTCATATTGTATCAACTCCAATGGTTTAATTATTTGATTATTAACTTGATTATGGTCTTTTTTCACTATTTTTATGTTATTTAATGTTTCAAAGTTTTTTACATGATATTCATTCATAATAAAAATATTTCTAACTATTTATTCTCTAAATGTATTAATAGTTTTCATTAATCCAAAATTTCCACGATTTATATTCCATAATTATTTACTTATTGCATGCTTAGGTAAGAATTTTCATCACTTCTCTAACCTTTATCTTGTTAATTTGGTTTCTCAGCTTTTTTTAAAAACTGATCCCCATTATAACTATTCACAATAAATTAATTATGTCTAAAAATTACTTTTTTACATCATCACAAGGATTTGATACACTTTAGTGGTTATGAATCATCAATACAACAAGTAATATAATATTAAGAATGACTTTAAATTCCTAATTTTACCTAATCCAAAAATGTTTTTTGGGAAATGTTATTGCCTAAGTAATTGATATTTTATTATATTTTTCAATATTCATAAATTTAAGTAAATTTATAGCCATGAAATAAGAATAAATAGATTAATTTTACATGGATTCTTAATTTTTTAGGATTTAAATGAAACGTTCATCACATTTGACCAATAATTTTGACTCTGAATAATTGTAAATATTTTTGATCATTTAATCATGATGTTGTGAGCAAAAAATTTCACTTCATACATTTTCTCTTTTATGAAATCTATGAAATGATTTTTAAAAATATTAATAAATATTATTCATCTCAATATACTAATCATGTAATTAATACTTTAATATATTCTTCATTTACTTCTTCCCCCATTTATTCATGTTATCTCCTTAATCTGGGAAGAGACATATTGTTCCAAAATTTTGATCCCCTGTTTAAAATAACAACACTACACCAAAAATAACATGAACATATTCTTCTTCGAAATAAGTTAAATACCCTATTGAATTTATATCTGTAATTAATTTTGAACCAGTATTTAGTAGTGTTTACTAAATTATCATGTACTTATCTTCATTAGATGGGTGGGTTTGGTATCTAAATTTTCTCAATATCTTAATCATTCTAGATGTGAGCATTATTTTTCATTTCATTATAATTTATATCCAGACCATATTTTTATTTCTCACTAGATTCTTATGGGTAAGAAATTTTGGAGTAATGTAAAATGAAAAAAATCCCCAATACATGTTAATAAAATTAATAATAATAGATTATATATTATTATATTATATAACACACACGTATAACATCAATGAACATTTTTTTCATATTTATCCTTATTATTTGACAATATATTCTCAGTAAAATTATTTATTTGCATATATAAATTATTTTATCCCCATAGATATTTTTAGAGGACTTATCAACGATAATATTATGATTTTATGAATTATATAATTTATATATATTAATATATTTTAGAAAACTTATATACCCATTGATAATTTTTTCTTCCATTTAAAATATTTTATTATGATAAAAATATACATATCACAAGATTAAAAGTCTTTTGACCGTATCTTGATTTCTATCCACAAGGTTTATTATTTTTCCTAATTCAGCTTATTTAGTTTCATAATCATAGTTACCTTAAGATTAATCATCTAGTGATTCAATTTCATCCAATTTATAATCCATGAAAACCTTTTGGGAAACATTATCATGGGTATCCTTGTCATAATTTCCTTTTTATCTATATAAACACCTTATTTAATAGATAATAGGTTTTTATTGAACATTTTTGTGACATATTCTTCTTCCCTTATGATAGAGATGGGTTTTTTAATATGAGAACATCTTATAAATTGGGTACCACTATATTATTCATCAAATTCACCACTATTTTTGATATTTAATGGATAATTTGGAAAAAAACCCTTTCCCCCAGTTAAAGAAATTAAATAATGACTTCCCTATGCGTTTATCTAATTCATTGGTTATGTTCCCTAACATGAGATAAGGAGTCTATATATAATTGTAATAATTATATTATTCATCTAAAAATATATAACCGTATTATAGTTTTAATTCAATAAAAATTGATAATTTGATTTCCTTAACCTTTTTTAATTTTACATTAATGGATAGACATATTTTGATTTGAAAATTAATGTGAGTGTTGGTCCCTTCATATATAGTAAATTATTCAATATCTATGTATTATAGTGATAAGATATTTGTATATAATTTATCTGGAAGTATATTCATAAGATTCTTCACCATTGTAGAATCATCAAGATTCAGTAAACATCCTTTTATTGTACCTACAATAACATTGACTCTTATGAAAAATAATAAATAAAAAAATTGTTACATTATAAAATCTCTAATTAATTTTCTATAAATTATCAATTTAACTTCTATTAACTTCTCCATTCATTTATAAATCCAATGGGTTTTCCCAATATCACGTAAGAAGTCCCATATCTCATTTTTTTAAGAAATTATTTCTCAGATAAATAATAGTTTTTTCTATTTATTCTTGCTAAATTATTATTATTATTCATTATGTCTTAATGAGATTTGAAATGAATATTTTTTGGTATTATTAATTCTCGATTTATAAAATATAGAACATAATACCAAGGAGACATAATATAAGGCACCATTATCTCTATATTTTAGTGAAAAATGTGGCAACAAATTTCTGTTCCCCTTTTTAGTTAACCAAGATAATATTGTGTATCGTAAACGAAACAAGATATTTGTAATGGAAATCATAGATTTGATACAAATTGGTAGGATAACAAGGTATATAGAAATCATTGGGGGATTGTAAAATCAATGTTTCTATAATTTTTCAAACTAAGTGAATCACCTTTTATTAATTGAGGAGGTATATGTCCACTCACTGTAATGCATTCTAAAATATTTAACAAAACACATGTACTAATAAGTTTTAAATAGTTAAAGTTTTAATATTCCCATACGGTATGTTTGATTTTATCCCCCAACACAAAATAAATATTTTATTATCAATAGATAGAAAATAATAATGTTATATACTTGTACATATTATACGATTATACCACCAACATGATAAATACAAGATCATACCTTAATATATAGATTTAGTTGAAATTATTCGAAGATAGATAACCAATGATAGTATATGGAAACAATGGATTAATAAGGTTTGGATCTTATTCTTCACCTCTAAATAGCTCCACACATTAGATTTTTGTCAAACAAAATCTTATCAAAATGGAGGCAATAATTCATAACACCTTTATATTCTCTATATACCATCACATATTTGCTCAAACATGTGAGTATCATTTAATATATCTAGGAATATTAAAAATATTTTATTTTTATTTAGTAATCAAATTTAAAAGATTATAAAATGAAATTCTATTTAAATTCCCCTGAATAATCATATTTTTACTCACATGTGATATCAAAATTAATTATAGACCTTATTTTAAAATTAGTCATTTATTTTCTTCAATAATTTAATTATCATCAGTATATAATGGCTTGTAGTAAAATAGATTTGCACATGGAACCTCTTAAGGAAATGTATTGTTTTCCCAAAACATTATCTTAATTATTATCAATATCTTGTAAATATATTAATGGAATGAATTAATTTATAATTGAAGAGACTATATTGGATTGTTATTCTCATTATAATACATTATGTTGTTTTTCTTCTATCAATGGAATGGAACTTTCAATTAAAGATATCCATCTTTCAAAATATCCGTCATTGTGTACATTTTTCGAATCACTATTAAATCCACTAGTAATGTAATTGAAACATTAATTAATTGAATATATTATATTTAATTTATTCCTTTATATATGCTATTAATTTTATATATCATACAAATTGATAAATTATAAAAAATATAAAAAATATACTATATATTAGTCTTTATCATTTCAATTTTATATATTTTTCTTAACATGATAATTGATTGGTAAATTTTTAAAAAAAGTAAATGAGATGTTAGATATTTAAATTTCAGATATTTAATTGATAATTAATGAAAAATAATTTTTATTCTATAATATGTTACACGTCACAATTAATAACTTACACATGCCACATAAAACATACTCAATTATTTATTTATTTTTCATAAAATCAAAAAAACATACAAAATAATTGAATTTCATTTTCATTGAAAATTTTTCAATATTATCATGATTTCTGTTATATTTATTTTTAAATTGAAAAATAACTATACACTTTTTCATTCATTATAAAGTTAGATAAAAATACATCTTATGTATGGAAATAATATAATTATACCTAGTATTCCAATTTTAAAAAAATAATAATATCAAAATCACCTCTAATAAAGTAAATGAAATTCATATAACATAAAAATGATTTAAGAATCACCATACATAGTTTTGGGTGAAAATGAAACTTAAATAATAATTATATTTCATCTTAATTTATTCAATAGTATTGAAAAGAAATTCTACATCTTCTTTACAAGGATTCCCTGATAGGTCATGTCACAAAAATAACCATCATATTTTCTACCTTGGATCACGTCAATATAAATTTATGAAAGGAATCATGATGCATAAGAGATACCCTAAGGTAATAATTATTAGCATGGACATCCCCCTCACCCATTTAGGGGAATATAATGTATCCTTATGATGTGGTGTGCTATGGACTGGATATAATTTCTGATAGTTGGAAAATAGGGTGGTAAATCATAGGAATGAACCTAATGTATAATTTGTGAAACCTTGGTCCAAGAATCAATACCTTAGAATAACCAAGTTACATCAAACCATCCCATTATACACTAATATCACCAACAGATCCATAAACCCTTCCTATCAAGATATTATACACTTTGGATCACTACCTCACGAATTTGGAATATGATTCATGATTGGGAAGAAATCCCATATAGTATATATATTAATATTGGAACTGTCTCTTAACTCATGTTGGCCTCAAAATTATTTTTTATGGTGTGGCTTAATATGTTCAAGATTCAACACCCAAAAACCATATATATGGGTTCTCCAGACCATATCACGATCATCGTTGACTGTTGTAAAACTCTGGATCCAACATATGGCTTATGCATCATTCTAGTTGGAACCCCATGTAATTAATTTTACATATCTTTATTTAGAGATTCATGTAGTGATATTTGAAATAAATAAATGGATAAATTTACTAGATCGAGTATAATTTAATATATACACCATCCAAACAAGTTTGAAATACATTATTGATTTGAAATATCATAATATTAGGTAAATGAGGTGGTTTGAACTACTGAGTATTAACAATTGTGTAATATATTATGATATTATGATATAAACCATGTTATAATATTTATTAGGTATAAAATTCAATGGTATATTCTATATGATGAGGATATAGAATGATCTTATTATCAAGTATTTTTCAATGATAGACTTAGGTATTGTAATGGAATGGGAAAAATGGTTTTTATTAATTTATTTTTTTAAAAAAATTAATTATTAATTATGATTAATTATGATAAAATGATTATTAATTAATATTAATGAATTTTGAATATACTTTGAGTTTGAGACAACACTTGTATGATATCGATGATGATGGAGTTATAAGTTTCATTAAGGGGATATATGTTCTATCCATGTTTGAGGTGGGGAGTGATCTATTAGACAAGGCTTGTAACTCAATATTTTCTATACATACTAGCCACAAGCAGATGTATAGATATTTATAAGATCAATATTATTTTTGATAATATGATGAAATAAATTGAAGATTATACTACAATAATTTTTGAATGGGAATAAGTGAATCTAGATAGAAAACTATAAAATGATGTTATGAATCA
The DNA here is from genome assembly GCA_963277665.1 of Viscum album. Lineage (NCBI taxonomy): Eukaryota > Viridiplantae > Streptophyta > Magnoliopsida > Santalales > Viscaceae > Viscum > Viscum album. The sequence continues at coordinate 265,785,575 of OY728142.1, read as the reverse complement.
TTTATAAATAATAGAGTTGAAATGGGTTAATATTTATATGGATTTCATCAAAAGGATATATAAGACATCCAAGGGGAATAATGCAATATTTATTATTCAATAGAATATTACAATGTCTTATTATTTCATTTATAGTTGAGATTAATTACCACAATACCATATTTTTATAAATTATATAAGTGATGATTTGTGACATAATGAAACACACATATCAATAGTTTTGAATCATTACCCATGTTTTCCATAAAAAATTTAAAGGATTCTCTAGATGTTTTTAAATTAAATACATAGTCATTGAAAAGGATATCCTCCTAAAATAGCTCGTAAATATATAAGAATTATTTAAATTTTATATGGAATTTTATGGTCATCAACTATTGACTTATTAAAATTATTATTTGCCATTGGAGGATTTTTCATTCCAAAAAATACCAATCCTGTTGAAAAATGACACCATATAAAAAGTTTTATGAATATTAATTGTAAACTTTTTTATGTTGGTATTAATTTGTATAAATGAGCATTTTGGTTCTAGAAAACATTTATGAAAAAATTAATTTAGGATCTATCAAAAAACATTTAAATGAAACCCCATGAAGATAGAAATTTTATTATGAAAAATGAATATCTGTATTTAATACTTTTCAGGGGACCAATTAATTTTAAATATATAACCATAGAAGTATTTTATCTGGTTTCTAAAGATTGGTTTTCTACGCATATTATTTGTTGGGAAATTTGAAATGGTTGATTTTAGAGGAGTTATTAAATATCATTTATCTATGCCCCCAAACACATCTCAAGTGCATGACATATTCCATATATCACATATAATAAGGTATATATCAAAACATTACTATGTTATTAAGATTGAATAAATTTAGCTCGAGTGTGAATTATCATATAATGATAGGATGATTTATATTGTTTATATGAGGGGAGAGTTTTGTAAAATCAGACAACTGAAATAGTGGATGTTCTTTTGATGAATCACTGGCTATTAGAGGTGATATAAGAACATAAATATAAAATGAAAAATGATTATCATCATTTTATTGTGAACTAATTTATAATTTCATGATGATATTTATATAATGTGGGGGAATTTAATACGGAAGATATTTTTGTAGTAAATAATCCTATTTTTAAAAAAAAATGAGATATAATAAATTAAAAAATTTATTTCATTAATATGACAGTAATTAATATTAAATAAAAGTCTAAAATAAATTATACTAGTATAAAATATATTTTTATTGGATTATTTATAAATAAAATACTATATATATAACATGAATAATATTTTAAATGAATAATAAAATTATGGAATCGATATATTCAATAAAAAGAAAAATTATATAGGATTTAGGGTGTTGGTTCGAATTTGTTTATAAGAATTAAATATGGTTATTATAAAATCATTTGACATTATAACCATTATGAAATATTATGGTTGTTCATTATAGCAATTTCTATTATGGATATTATAATATGATCGATAAAATTAATATAAATCAAGGAAAAAGTTGATAGATAATTGAAAGAAATGTGAGAAACTATGGAATAAAAAAATGTACGAACATCCATTACTAATATTAATTTTTACTTCATAGAAAAATGGTAGAACCACTTTAGTTTCCCATGACAAATCAAAAGAAGAACCCTAATAAATGAGGACGAGCAAAATCATTTTTTGTAAAATTTTATCATAGTGGAAATCCCTAATATCTCAATTTTGGCCAAAATTTCTAATGAAAGTTCCATTTTTCTACTTCTTTCAAATAGTAATCATGAAATTGTGAAAAGGGGCCATATTTTTAACAGTTATGTTGTATTAAAGTGTAAATTTTCATGGAAATGAAATACGGTTTACATTAATAATAATTTTTAAAATATATATATTAATTTTATAGAAGATAACATTTACATAATTTCTAATGATATATGATAATAATTAATGAATATTTTTAATCAGGACATTTAACTATATATAGGAAATTTTATAAATTTTGGTCAAATTAATATCATTTGGTAAAAAATGGTGAAATATTGTTATTTTTTTAACAGTTTTATCATATATATCTAAGGATGAATAAAATCTTCCAATATGGTTACCTTTTGTCACGACCGTCCTTCACCAAGAGGAGGGAAGGGTCAGCAGATTTCCAGGCCCATTCTTCCTTAAGTTGAAGGAGAGATAATGACCCCTGAGACCCACCTTCAATAGGTCCCGGAGTGGCGACTAGCACCAAGGGTATAGAAATTTCTCACAAATGGAAGGCATTACCCCTTTTTGTTTTATAAGATCGAGAGATGAGATGATGAAACTCAACAACACCAAGGTAACAGAAATGTAAAACCAAGAAAAAAACCATTCCCACATGCATGTTCCAAAAGTAAATCCACAAGTACAAAACATGACTACAATGGTAAGTACAAAGGAAGAAAAACAACAACTACAACTACCCCAAAGGTCCGAGATAGTATGGTCCTGCGTGATCCCCAAAGACCTCCTAGAAACCTGAAAGCAATTTTATATATGTAGGGTGAGTATACAAGTACACTCATTAGGGAAAACCAAAGACTCTCCTGCACAAGTGGGGGAACATGATAAAGTCCCGGGAGAAAAAGGAGTAAACCAAACACCTATCAAGGTAAACTATCCACCCCAGGCCTCACCAAGGCACACTTTCCATATAACGCAAGTCATGTAATATAAATATAAGCAGAGCACATTGATTTTTGCGTACCCCGCACCACTTTACCACTGGTTATTGAGACATCCTACGCATCGGACCAATCTCGACATTCTGTCACCGCAGTCCCACTGCCACACCCGCCTGCACACACCTTGGCCACAACCACATGCAGTCCCACTACCAAAATCCCTCCCCCACACACTTGGGCCACAACTGTCACACGTAACCATGCCTACAAACACCTAGGCCATAACAACCACCACCACTCCCGAAGAAACCTTGGCCAGAAGACCCACTGCTACGCCCGAAGACACCTGGGCCTCATCCCGAAGATGCTTGGGAAACCACCTGCCACACACACCTGGTCAACCGTCATAGTGCCCCGCACGAAGGTTATTGGCCTAGTAATGGACCTCAGGCCATCACAGCCTGCCCGAAGATACTTGGGCTATCTGGGATAGGGAGAGAAAAGGAGATAATAACCAGCCACTAAGAATAGTGTTGGGAAAAACACCCTCCCCCATGAAATGGGGGTGTTCGACACTAAGTGCTCAACTTGGGTGGGGTGCGAATAAGAAACCCAAAGATACAAGTATAGATATATGTAATAAACACTCACCCAAAGCATAGGTTTTCCTAACCAGCCTAGAGAACACAACACCACTATGTCCAAGTCACAAGTCACGACTCTCGCCAACAAAACCCATTTTTCCCATTCTTGTTTCATGTTCAGTAATAATTTTTAATTTAGTTTAAGCACTACTAGTAGGCATAAGAACATGTCCAAGAAAGTAAACAATCAAGCATCAACCATAACGCCCACACCCGGTTCTCAACAACAGAGGATCCCACCCCAATTCGTGATATAAACAAGTACCCACCCGGTCTTAAATCTCACAACCACCGAATCCATACCAACAGGGGATCCCATCCCCAAATTCACACAACCATCGAGAGTATAAATACAGGGGATCCCATCCCCTCCCATATCTCCAGAAATCGGCCTGTAAAAGAAAACAACCAAATACCACCACCAACACAAGTCATGGCCATGCCGGTATTTTCAGATTTAAACGACTTAACACACTCCATGATTTCAATTTTCGTGTGTTTTAACCGGTGGTTATCACAGAAGGATTGATCCCGGTGACTCAATTTATTTGGCTGTATATACGTGATTAACCAATTTACTTTTCACATCAGGATTTTGCAACCACAAAAAGTCATTTAAAACATCAGCAGGGGTTCATTAGTGCACAAAAAACAACCACCAACGGCCTCGATTTTCAATAGGCATAAGCCAGCACGACTCAACAAGATGGTCATAATATAAAAAACATAAATGATCATAGCCCACTTATTTCTTTATAGAATCTAGTTCATTATCTTCATTTAGGTCTGGTTTGTCCAATTCTACAGAACCGAAGCACGCCCACCCCGCATGATACACAAAAGAGAGAGGTGAAGGATAAATTCCCTACTTGTTGACAGATGATCGAAGTTTAGGTCGGGCACGGAACTTTACGGATAATGATGCAGCGTGACCGATGCACCCAAAGCTATTTGTGAAAAGCAGCTATTGAGGAAAGGAGAAACCACGGCTCACCCTTAGTTTATAAGAGTCGCAGAAGGTTAAGGTGAGAACGTGAAACCGCGTAAGGATCGGGGGTCTTGGGTTGATCACATGACTCCATGCATCATTAAAGGGGTTTTTGTGGTTTAAACCGACTCATTAATTAATTAAGTATTTAATTAAATCTCTTATGCGCATTACGGGTCTTTAAAACTTGCTCAAACACGTCGAAATAGGGTTTAAAACCCTATTTGGGAAAAAAAGGGAGTGCTACTGGAAATAACCCGCGGGGTATGCCAGAGCCACCGGTAGCTGAGAGCTACCGGTGGGTGACAGCCACCGGTAGATGAGCTACCGGTAGGCTGCAGCGACCGGTAGGCCGAGCTACCGGTAGGCTGAAGCTACGGGTAGGCCGAGCTACCAGTAGGCCTTCTACTGGTAGGCTAAGGCTACCAGTATGCCTACACCACCGTGATTCCCAGACCCGAAAACCCAAAACGAGATTTTCACAAAGTAATGGACCCCAAAAACCCGGCCCGTTACATCAGATGCCTCTTAAACGATTCTCATCCTCGAGAATCAAAACAAAACCAGAAGGGAAGAGAGGGTCCGAACAACCACCTCGAAAGATACCTCTTAGGAGGGAACCCATGCTAACTAAAACATTTCCCTAACAAGAACCAAGCAACATACCATGCCAAACTGCCCGGGCATGTGGGTTGGGGAGTCTCCGACCCCATGTCAAGTTATTATCCGCTTTGGGCGGCACTGACTCGCCCGCACGGGTTTGATCGCATCCACCTTAATGTGTCTTGATAAGGGGTAGGGTTCTCTCCTCCCCATAGCCGGGGCTTTTCACACCCAAACAGAGGAAAGAAAACCAGTATATTTCATAGCCAAAATACAAAACATTCTACCACAACACGTACAATAAGGAACAAACTCAAAACAACTATGGGTAGTGGTTACGCATCTCTGCTTCCCTCTCCCACATACTCTCCTCAAGCCCACCATGTCTCCACAACACACGAACCAAGGGGATGGTTCTCCCATGAATCACCTTCTCCTTACTATCCTCGATCATCACTGGTCTCTCCACAAAGGTCACATCGTCCTCGATGTCCAGCTCACCCCAATCAAGGATGTGTGAATCATTGTGCAGATACCAACGGAGCTGTGACACATGGAATACACCATGTATCCTCAGTAGCGGTGGTGGCAACGCTACCTGATAAGCCACCTCACTGACCCACCGCAATACATCGAAGGGTCTGATGAACCTAGGAGAAAGCTTACTCCCCTTGCCGAATATCTGCTGCCCACGCCGATGGGAGACCATCAAGAACACGTGGTCCCCAACCTCAAACTGCAAGGGCCTCCTCCTGATACCAGCATATGACTTCTGCTGGTCCTGGGCCACCTTCATCCTTTCCCGTATGAGCTGAACCTTCTCTGTTGTGTTCTGCACCACCTCCGGGCCAAGGATGTCTGCCTCTCCTACTTCGGCCCAACACATAGGTGAATGGAATGGCCTCCCATAAAAGGCTTCAAATAGGGCCATACCGATGGTAGAGTAATAGCTATTATTGTATGCGAACTCTACCCGGGTCAAGTGTCACACCCATGATCCTCTAGAGTATAGAACACACGCCCGTAGCATATCCTACAATTTCTGGATGGTACGCTCTATTTGTCCATCTATCTAGGGATGGAAATCAGTGCTAAGGCGTAACTGGGTGCCAAACTCATGCTGCAATCCTCTCCAGACTCGCGAGGTAAACCGTGCATCCCTATCCGAGACTATAGACCTCGGAACTCCACGCAAGTACACCACCTCATCCACGTACATTCGTGCCAAATCATCCACAGTACTCGACTCCCTGATTGCCAGAAAGTGAGCCAATTTCATCTACCTGTCCACTACCACCTAGATGGCGTTGTATCCCCCTTGGACCTTGGGTAGTCCAGTGACGAAATCCATCGAGATGTCATCCCACTTCCACTCGGGGACATCTAGGGGCTGCGGTAGGCCGCCTGGAACTCGGTGTTCATCCATCACTTGCTGACACACTAAGCACTTGGCCACAAACTCTACCATTGCTCGCTTAACTCCGGGACACCAGAAATGCCTCTTCAGTCCCTCGTACGTCTTGTAAATTACTGGGTGTACCGCCAGGGGTGAGTTGTGGAACTAACTGAGAACCTTACCGCGCATCACTCCTGGAACTTTCAACCTTTTCTGGAATAGTATCCAGTTCTGACCATCCTCTGTCCATCCTTCCGGAGCATTTTCCTGGTCAACTCGGTCACGCATCACTTCGCACTCCGGGTCTCCCCACTGAGACTCCTCCACTTGTCGAAACAGATATGACAACACTATCATCTGATATAGGCAGCCTCAGCCGCTATCCATCTTCGCATCCAGGTGTAAGGCAGCCAACTCCTCCATTGCCTTCCAGGCATCCGCCGACTCTCAGACCGCATCCTTCTGCGTCCTTCTGCTCAAGGCATTAGCCACCGCATTTCCCTTTCCCTCAGTATAAGAGATCTCAAAGTCGTAATCCTAGAGTAACTCCACCCATCTCCGCTATCACAAGTATACATCCCGATGGGAGAAGATATACCTCAAAATTTTGTGATCCATGAAGACCACAAAGCGTTCCCCGATGAGGTAGTGCCACCATAACTTTATCACAAAAATGACCACTGCAAGCTCCAGGTCGTGGGTGGCATAATTACGCTCATGGGAGCATAGCTACCTAGACCCATAAAAGATCACCCCTTGTTGCTGCATCAACACGCATCCCAGGCCCTGTCCTGAAGCATCACAGAACACCTCATAGGGCACCCCTTGTTCTGGTAATCATAGCACTGGGGCACTAACCAACTTCACTTTTAGAAATCTGAAGGATGACTCGCACTCCACGCTCCACATGAAAACCTGGTCCTTCTTGGTCAGGGATGTCATAGGGGCCGCAACTCGGGAGAAGTTGGGTACGAACCTCGGATTGTAACCTGCCAGCCGAAGGAAACTACAGACCTCTGCCACATTCTTGTGTGTTTCCCAAGAAACAACTGCCTCAACTTTTGATGGGTCCACCGCTACCCACTACTCGGACAGCACGTTACCGAGGAAGTGCACTTCCCGGGTCAAGAACATTCATTTCGACAACTTCCCATAGAGCTGATGATGTCGGAGGACCTCCAAAACAATACTCAGGTTCTCCGGATGGTCCTCCTCTGATCTTGAGTAGACTAGGATTTCATCGATGAATACGACCACGAACTGATCCAGGTACTCCCGGAAGATGGAGTTCGTAATCCCCATGAACATAGCTGGGGCGTTCGTAACACCGAAGGGCATGACTATGAACTCAAAGGTTCCATACCTGCATCTGAACGCCATCTTCGGAATGTCTCCCTCCTTCACTCATAGCTGGTGATACCCAGAACGCAGGTCGATCTTTGAGAACCACCCTTCCCCTTTCAGCTAGTCGAAGAGATCGTCTATCCTCGGAAGAGGGTAGCGATTCTTGATCGTCACCTGATTCAGCCACATGTAGTCGATGCACAACTTGATACCACCATCTTCCTTCTTTGAGAATAAGACTGGAGCGCCCCATGGTGATGCACTTGGACGAATATAACCCCTCTTCATCAGATCATCAATCTGGATCCGCAACTCCTGTAGCCCTGAAGGTACCATCCGGTAAAAAGCCATCGAGATCGGAAGAGCGCCAGGCTGCAGGTCTTTCCCAAACTTGATATCACTCCGAGGGGGTAGAGTCGTCACCTCCTCAGGGAAGACTTCCATAAAATCACGGAAATTCTTTGGCACTTCCACCATTTCAGCATCTACGGATTCCACTGTCAGCTCGGCCAACAAGGAGAGGAGAGGTTCCTCTCGTCTATTGCCCTTCTGACCACCCTGCTCGCCGGTGAAGGTAACATGTCGGCCGCCCCAGTCTGACAACATGACCCTTCTTCGTAAACATTCGATGATGGCACACACAGAAAAATAGACAGTTGAATCCTACGAGTACATCGTATGGCTGTATCTGTAGTAGGAGAAGATCCCTAACCGTTTGATGAGGCCCTATCATCAATCTACATCCCCGACAAACAAACAACAAGTTGGTCTGACCTCTGACTAGTGTGATCAACACCGGGGGCTCTGGAAGTCTCTCCGCATCCAAACCCAAGGCACGTGCTAGACATGGTGAAACAAAGGACTGCGAAGCTCCGGTATCGAACAAGGAATAAGAAAGAGTGATAAACAGACTGATCGTACCCCGAACAACCTCTGGCCCAACTGGAACTGCTGCCTCTGCGGCGTGTAACTGTCCATGCCCAGATCCCCTGCCCCTCGGATGTTAGACAACTCCACAACCACGCCCCAGTCGATGTCCCTGAGGTGCGCCCTGAGGTCGGCCTCCTCCTCCTACGTCTTCCCTCGGAGGAGCAGGAGCTCGCTTTCCCTACTGCTGTTGGAAAGGTCTTGCTCGAAACTGCTGCTGGTGCAGGTGCGGGAGGTGTCCGCCACTGCCGTACTGCACCCGGTCCTGGCACTGACTCCAGAGATGTCTGGGGCTCCCACAGATGAAGCACTGAAATCCCAGGACGGAAGGGAAAGGGCGAGGGCCAGGGGATCGAAACTGAAACTGCTGCAGTATGCTCCCTACTAGTCGGAACCTGGAGGGTCCTGACGCCGGAGGCCTGCTGATGACGGCCTTTCCCTTCGATGGTCCCAGCTGGACCCCATCTCATGACACTCCTCCTAGAGCATGCATCCTCTCCACCACTCTGGCCTTCTTCTGGACCTCCAAGTACATCGGTAGGGTAAAGGGGGTAACAACATACTGGAGGGAGGGTTAGAGCGCCTCCTCAAAACATCTTGCCCGAGACTCCTCGTCGGGAAAGAGGTCTAGAGAAAAACGTAGGAGGTACTTGAACTTGATCCCTAGCTTCCTCATGGACAAAATCCCCTGCTGGAGGGAGAGCAGCTCCTGTCTCTTTTCTTCCTTCATCATCGAGGAGAGGAATTCCGCCCAAAACTCCCTCTCGAAATCCGCCCAAGCTATCTCAGACTCTTTCCTCTCCCCTAGGTAAAGCGTCCACCACTGAGGCGCCGCTCCCCACATCTAGCTGACGGCCAGAGGAACTCGGTATTCGGCCAGGGCCCAAATCAGGCCGAAAGCTATAACTAGCTCCTCTAGCCAGCCTTCTATCTTCATGTCAGAGGTGTTTCCCTCATAATTCTCGAGGTCCTGTCGCTGGAAGGCCCGAAGAGTCTTCTTCCACTGGTCGTCCTCTTCTTCTCGATCAACTCTCTGCCGATCGGCCAAAGTAGTCTCCGGGGCCTCGATCAGCTATACCACATGTGGTCGCCTTCTAGGTTACATAGCTTCAAGGTAAACAAGGAATACCTAAGACCAAGTAGTGTAGAATATCATTCTTAAAACTTCTTAAAATTTTACTTTATTCTTAATTCCCAATAAATCACAGAAACACAAGAACACATGTCATTATGATGCATGTACCTTTCCTAGGGTCTCTACCAGGCAATCAGTGTGGCCTCACTTGGTCGTTCAGTAGGTCCAGAGTCCTTGCATAGGATCACGGGGGGCCCTAATATCCCGTGTCCTAGCCGGTCTTCCCTGGCCTAATTCACGTGCCAAGGTCACCCAACACTATTTCCTTACCATCCCATGCAGTCCTCACCGTGCCTAACTCCAGACTCCATCCTGTCTCTCAACCATCACCTCTGATACCATTCTGTAATGACCCACCTCCACCAAAAGGAGGGAAGGGTCAGCAGATTGCCAGGCCCTTTCTTCCTTAAGTTGAAGCAGAGATAATGACCCCCGAGACCCGCCTTCAATAGGACCCAGAGTGGTGACTAGCACCAAGGGTATAGAAATTTCTCACAAATGGAAGGCATTAACCCTTTTTGTTTTATAAGATCGAGAGATGATATGATGAAACTCAGCAACACTAAGGTAACCGAAAAGTAAAACCAAGAAAAAAATAAACCATTCCCACATGCATGTTCCAAAAGTAAAGCCACAAGTTCAAAAGGTTACTACAAGGGTAAGTACCAGGGAAGAAAAACAGCAACTGCAACTGCCCCAAAGGTCCGAGCTAGTATGGTCCTGTGTGATCCCCGAAGTCCTCCTGGAAACCTGAAAGCAGTTTTATATACGTAGGGTGAGCATAAAATTTCACTCAGTAGGGAAAACCAATGACTCTCATGCACAAGTGGGGGAATGTGCTAAAGTCCCGTGAGAAAAAGGAGTAATCCAAACACCTATCAAGGTAAACTATCCACCCAAGGCCTCACCAATGCACACTCCCCAAATAACTTAAGTCAAGTAATACATATATAATCAGAGCACATCGATGTTTTGGTACCCCGCGCCACTTTCCCACTGGTTATTGAGACATCCTACACATCAGACTAATCTCGCCATTCTGTCACCGCAGTCTCACTGCCACACCCGCCCGCACACACCTGGGCCACAACAACACATAGTCCCACTGCCAAAATCCTGCCCGCACACACCTGGGCCACAACTGTCACATGTAACCCTGCCTGAAAATACCTAGGCCATAACAACCACCGCCACACCCGAAGACACCTGGGCCAGAAGATCCACTACCACGCCCGAGAAACCTGGGCCTCATCCCGAAGATGTTTGGGAAACCTCCTCCCGCACACACCTGGCCAACCGTCACACTGCCCCGCCCAAAGGTTCTTTGGCTAATAATGGACCTCAGTCCATCATATCTTGCCCGAAGATACTTGGGATATCCGGGAAAGGGATCAGAAAAGGAGCTAATAACCAGCCACTAAGAATAGTGTTGGGAAAAACACCCTCCCCCATGAAATGGGGGTGTTCGGCACTAAGTTCTCAACTTGGGTGGGGAACGAATAAGAAACACAAAGCTACAAGTATAGATATAGGTAACAAACACTCACCCAAAGCTTATTTTTTCCAAACCATCCTACGGAACACAACACCACTGCGTCCAAGTCACAAGTCACGACTCTCGCCAACAAAACCCATTTGTCCCATTATTTTTTCATGTTCATTAATAATGTACAATTATGTTTAAGCACTACTGGGAAACAATTAGGCATAGGCACAAGTCCAAGAAAGTAAACAGTCAAGCATCAACCATAATGCCCACACTCGGTTCTCAACAACAGAGGATCCCACCCCAATTTGTGATATAAACAAGTACCCACCTGATCATAAAACTCACAACCACTAAATCCATACCAACAGGGGATCCTATCCCCAAATTCACACAACCACCGAGATTATAAAGACAGTGGATCCCATCCCCTCCCACATCTCCAGTAATCGGCCCGAAAAAGAAACAACCAAATACCACCACCAACACAAGTCAGGGCCATGCTGGTATTTTCAGATTTAAATGACTTAACACACTCCATGATTTCAATTTTCGTTTATTTTAATCGGGGGTTATCACAGAAGAATTGATCCAGGGGCCTCAATTTATTTTTCCAGATATACGTGACTAACCAATTTACTTTTCAGAGTAGGAGTTTACAACCACAACAAAACATTTTAAACATCAGCAGGGGTTCATTAGTGCACAAACAACGACCACCAACGGCCTTGATTTTCTGAAGGAATAAGCCAGCACGACTCAACAAGATGGTCAAAATATAAACAACATCAGCAGTCATAGACCACATTCATTCTATATAGAATCCAGTTCATTATCTACATTTAGTTATGGTTTTTTCAATTCTACAGAACATAATCACGCCCACCCCGCATGATACACAAAAGAGAGAGGCGAAGGAGAAATTCCCTATATGTTGATAGATGATCGAAGTTTAGGTCGAGCGTGGAACATAACAGATAATGATGCGGTGCTCCCGAAGCACCAGAATCTGTTTGTGAAAATCCACGATTGAGGAAACGAGAAACCACGGCTAACCCTTAGTTTATAAGAGCCGTGGACGGTTGAGGTGAGAACGCAAAACTGCGTAAGGCGCGGGGGTCGTGGGTTGATCACACGGATCCACGCATCATTAAAGGGGTTCGTGTGGTTTAAACTGACTCATTAATTAATTAAGTATTTAATTAAAACTCTTATGCGCATTAAGGGTCTTTGAAACACGCTCAAACAAGTCAAAATAGGGTTTAAAACACTATTTGCACAAAAAGGAGCGCTACTGGAAATAACCCGCGGGGTAGGCCAGAGCCACCGGTAGGCCGAGCTACCGGTAGGCTGCAGCCACCAGTAGGCCGAGCTACCGGTAGGCTGTAGCTACCGGTAGGCCAAGCTACAGGTTGGCTGCAGCTACCGGTAGGCCGAGCTACCGGTAGGGTGCAGCTACCGGTAGGCCGAGCTACAGGTAGGGTGCAGCTACCGGTAGGCCGAGCTACCGATAGGCTGCAGCTACCGGTAGGTCGAGCTACAGGTAGGCTCCAGATACCAGTAGGCCGACCTACTTGTAGGCTGCAGCTACAGGTTGGCCGAACTACCGGTAGGCTGCAGCTACCGGTAGGCCGAGCTACCGGTAGGCCTATTACCGGTAGGCTAAGGCTACCGGTAGGCATACACCACCGTGATTCCCAGACCCGAAAACCCAAAACAAGATTTTCACAAAGTAATGGACCCCAAAAACCCGGGACATTACACCTTTTATAAATTTTAGACTAAAAAATTATTTTTTATCATTGGATGAGTTAATGGGGTACTATTGGTAGTAACATAGCATTTAAGATAATGGAAATATAAAATATTCAATACATTATTCCATGAAATCCTAGACACCACACCTATTAATTCCAATCAACTATTCATATTTATCACCCAAAAAAATAATATCAATATAAATTTATATCTCCCAATGAGTCTATTAATTATTTCTATATTCAAATTTGATCATTTTTTTGGTTCTATGATTCATATAATGGATATGCAGCTCAAGAGAGGTATGGGTCCTTTTCCCCTCACTTTTAATTCCTCTTTACATTTCCATTATTGTATCATTTTAAATTAATAATTTACATTTATAATTTTTTTTAATATAACATTATGAATTTTTCATCATGATATCTTATAAATGTTATACCCTATTTAAGTGGAATTATTTCCCTTTTATAATAAATTTTAATGTCAAAATTCTCCCAAGATTCATAAAATTCTCTATTGTATCATTATTGAAAATACCAATACATGTGAGAAGTGTTTTTCTTCATATAATAAGAATATATAATAGATTAGGTTTTTATTATCATGGATGATGACACTATATATGGTGGGGTATATATTTTTTCCAATTTTAATTAAACATGATGTTGGGATAAGTTGATCATTATCATCCTTTCATGTCCAACATGAAGTATTTCTTGAAAAAGATTGTACTCTCCTAATACATATAAAATATTTTTTATTAAACACTACATATTTTTCAATCATATGTACATAATATCATTTGTCTCCTACCACATTAAATGTATGTCCTAGATTAACTAAAACAATTGATCATATTAATACAAATTAGTACAATATAAAAAGAATTATAAAGTTTTCTAAAAATAAATGAAATTAATTGAACATTTTTAATATACAAATATACTCAATTTATTTCAGGTTAATCCTACTATAGATATATATATATGTTCATTTACTATATATAGATATTGGCAAAACCATATAATCCATTTTATAAAGTGAAAAAACATATATGATGATATTTATTGATAAATTATGAAAAATATTTCATTTTTGTTCATTCATGTATATTTTTGCACGTATTTACCATGATCTTGTAGTGTCCGATGTATTACATTGAATTTTTATGTTATAGGTTGGGTTTATTAGCATGAAATTTCAATGTATTATTACTATTAAGAACTCTGGTTTCATAGTGACTATTTTTTTTATTTACAATAAAATATCAAAAAAAGAATGTTATATTTCATAGTCACAATACAAAAAATGAAATGATATTTACCGTAATAACTAATAATAGTATTGGGAGATAAATATCAATTAATAGATCACACATAAGGGTAAAATCTATAGTCATGGATTCTCCAATTAAGATCACTCATACCATAATGTCTATCAAAAGAAATAAAACTATTTGGAATATGGTAGTCATTATCCAGGGAAGTGTATAACAATTTGAATTGAATTATTAAATAATTATGTATGATATTTTTTAGAGTATATAGGTTGTAATGGATAGTTTGATAGTTGGTATATGACCATTACATGACTGTTAGCTATCCTTTGTATCATGGCTATTATATGATCATTATACTAGTAAAAAACCAAATAGAATAGTAATATACCAATTTAATAGGAAATTAAAAATGAAATATAAATATATATATATATATATATGGATATACTCTATAAAATATCTTATTTTATGTTTTATACTTTTAGGAATCAAAATCTATGAATGAATAGAATTTAGAATTATTTAATGTTAATAAATAATTTTTTACAATTTAAAGATAATATTTTTCATAAAATATATACTTTTATTATTTAAAATAATTATCACTCCAAGATAGAAATTTATATTCCTAAAATAAAATTTTAATTTTAATTATCACATAAAAATATTGTTAGGGAGAATTATTAAGATTTATTTAAAATACATCATTTTTAGTGAATTATTAAATATTTTTTTTGTTATCATAATATATTTTGATTTCATAAATATATAATAATGATGTGATATAACATAAAATTATTTACTTGACAATAAATATTTATAACTCTATGATTTACTATTTTATATTTATTGATGTCATTTTTAAAAATCATTTAAGAAATTGTAATATATAAAAAGATCTTTTTAGGATTTATAAGTCATTTTCATTGAGTATTGTTTCCCTTCATGTTAAAAATTTATATATTTAATATTAATATAATATCAATGTTTAATTATATCAAAAAATATTATTATGTTCATAAACAATAATCATGATATCATGGTGGCCCATTGATAACGTATTTTCCAAAAACTTTTACTCCAATGGAAAAATTTGAAAAAAAGTAGTAATTTATTCTTATATGGATATAAATACCAACTATTTCACCGCATTTTAATCAAAAATAAAATTGATAAAATTTAACTCTATATCATGTATTTAATTAGTTCCTTCAAATAATCTACCATGATCAGAAGGAATCACCCCACGAAACATAGGAATTGGTACACAAGGTAAAATGTTTTATTCATCTTTCCCTCTCTTCATTCATGTACTTCCTTTTCTGTAATATTATTAAATTTAAACTATTTATTTTATCATTTATTTAAAATGATTACTTTAATATAAAAAATCAGTTCTATTTTTTTGATACCACCATCCTTTCTCAATATTTAAATTCTATAATCAAATTTTTATTCACATTAGGTTGCAAGAATACTTCAATTAATTTTAATTCACACAATTATGTATTGAATACAAAAACCCATTTTTGTTAATTGGTGTTGATTTATATATAATTACCCATGATTTATTATGTATTTCAGGATATGAAACTTGTGTTCTCAACACATGGGTTAAAAATGGTAGAACTTTCATACCTTTAAACCCTTATGAACTCAATGATGTTATATAAAATGGATTATTTATTCAATATGGGATATTCAAAATATACATTCTTATAATAAAAATATACATGGAAAATAAAAATTTAATGATATAAAGCGTTCCACTTTATATTGCTACAATATATTGGTTAAATAATTAATCTATAGTGATAACATGTTTATGATACTATTGAGGTATGCCATAGTGATGTTTAATGGTACCTTGTCCAAAAACCTTGTAAATATGTTTTCTGAAACCATAGTGATGAACCTTGGGGATATTTGAATGAATTTATAAGTATTATGTTATTGACACCTTTCAATTTATTGATTCATGTACTCATGGTAGTGTTATTATGCTATGCCTTAGGATTTATCAATGATTTTTACTAACTGTATGATTCCATTATTTATCTCTTTCTAGGATTTGTTCATTCCCATTCCTTTTGTTGAATGTCCCCAGTAAATATTATATAGTGAGGCATAAAATTATCGAATTAAAAATGATTCTCTTGGGATGATTAAATAATGCATTTGTTATATGATATATGTACCTCTTGTATTATGTCTCTATTTTTAATACCCTCGATTGAAATTATCCAAAGGAATTTATCAATAAAATTATTTTAACAAAATTATTTTAAAAATCATATATCTTAAATGTGATTCAACATAATTAGTATCCATGTATGGTTTAGTTATTTATGGAAATAAGTACTTTAACACATTAGTGAATACAATTGGGTAAGTATGAATATAGTAAACCATCATAAACTATCGACATTGTATATAGTGTGTGGTTTCATTGTAATTAAATCTGAACATGGATTATCCATGTTTATATAGGATCTAGATAATATTCAATGAGGGTGAATTATGTTGAAAAAGTTTTGTATGGTACAAACTCGATCATCTCATGATTCAGAATAAGTATTCAAAACTAGAAATCAATTTTCACACTACATAATGATATGTTGTTGTTGATCACATTCCCTTTAAAACCCATTTTAAATATATAGGTAAAAATAATTATTTTTTAAAATATAGAAAATATTTAATTATAATGTCATATATGAATGGTTTTAGAAAATTTTAGGACTATGATAACCATAATAATTATTATCCCAATATTTTTAATAGTTTCAATTTTCTCAATATTTTAATCTTTAACTAAATCAATAATTGAAAATAAAACTACCCATGCAAATAAGAAGGCCAATAGGAAATGCAATGATGGACCTCCCAATATGATGGAATATAAAAATGAAAACATTATTATGATGATAAATAAATATACAAATATTTAGAATAATTGCCTCAAACACATTGATCTTCATTATTCACCATGTAAGGAACAATGTGTAATGTCTCAGACATGGAAGCCACTATAATTAGGGCTCTGATCTAGGTCATCACATGATCTATGGCATGCCTCCTCATATGATAGAAAATTGTGACTAGTTGCATAGGTATAAGGATAATAATGGGGATACTATTGTAACAACCCGAGAAAACCATGTTTTGATTTTTGAAAAGATTGCTTTTCAATGTCACTCATTAAGTGAACAAACAATCAACTTATAAGTTAAAAATAATAATAAAACAGAAAAATGCATCAAATGAATGAAAACTCCTTTTATTCAAATAAGTAACATCTCGGATACAACCTCCACTGACCGATCAAGAAGATAAAATAACCAAAAATCCCAACTAAGAACCCGATTACAATAATGGGGAGACTGCTTAAAACCACCAAGGGCCCAAGAATACGGTATGGGTTTCTGGAATCCATCATAATGAACATGAGGATGGCCGAATCCACTGAAATAGTACTGAGCACCAGGGGAATCACACGAACAATCTTTTCTTTTCTCCTTCAGTAACCTAGAGTGAGGGACACCCCCAGACCATACCCTTTATAAGCACACTAATCCGACCGTTGAACCCAAACGGATATAAATATGACCGTTGGTTTCTCCTATCTTCTATGTTTTGTTTTTGACCGTTGAAAATATGAATGGCTTACCCTGAAAGGTTCGGAATATTAATTAAGTAATTTGCCTTAATGTTTAAAGAATGACATCAATGATAACTTAATTAATTTATTTCTTATTTTCCCAAAAATGCGAATTATGTTTTATGTTTCAAAGCGGTGAAAATTAATATTTTATTCACTAACATTATTTTCTTAATTTCAGCAATTAAAATTTTATGTTGTAATTATATTAAAGTTGATGGTTTTTTATTTTCCTAAAATATGTTCTAACCCTTGAGTTATATATATATATATATATCATCAAATTAAATGATTCGTTTTCTCTAAATTAAAAGGCTAATGTTAATGCAAATTTTTATAACTTGGATAAACAGTTTTGGAAACTACGTCAAACTGTGATTTCACTTACTTATGTGTTTTGCGGTGATGATATTTATGTCAACTCACTCTTATGTGTGATTAAATGTAGTTACTTTTAATAATAATCTTTAATTAAGAAAATTAAGGAAATTAGATAATAAAGGAAATTAAAACCATATATATATATGATATGTTTTCATTAACCAATGTTTTATTTACATATTAAATTAACCATTGTTCTTCATAATGTAATATTAAGTAATTAGTAATTATGGTTTAAAATAATAATAATATAAGAAGGATAATAAAAAATTATTGATGTTTTAAGAATAAAATATATATATACCTATATTTATATAGTAATACGTTTTGATTGAATCAATATATAATTTTTATTGACCAATGATTTTATATTAAAATAATAAAAGTTGTTTTAATAATTGAATACTTTAATAATAATAAAACAATGATTTAATAAATTAATGAAGATATTAATAAAACAATTTTTTTTAAACTGAAGACCTGTGTGCTGTTTTCTTTTTTTTCACCGCTTCAACTAGGGGCCATTCGATCTATTCTTCCCAATCGTAGTTGTGCATCCCATTTAATTCTGCATCGTTTCTGGCCGTCCGATCCTCTCCAGTTTATTCCCAGTCATCCACTGTTTTTCTCATCTCTCTCTCTGTGGCTTCGTCTTCCCCGCGTTCACTTCTTCTTCTTTGTTGCGTCGCAGAACCAGTAGATAGGTCATGATTTTCTCCGCCTAGGCCAACTGCGCGCACATCTCACCTCCCTCATTCCACAAAGCCGGCGTCGCCTATTAAATGCCCGGCCTCAAATACCCCACTCCACGTCTCCACAAAGGTTTCTTCGTTTTTTTAAGACCTCAGTTGTAACGCCCTGACCCCAGCTACCCAGAGTTGGTGCATTACTTCGTAACATTGGCATGATCACAAAAGATCATGTCTCGAATGACCGATTAGTTTAGTAGCCTTGGAAACACTAGATACATTCATAAGTCTTACATTACATCATAAAGTGAAAAACTAATAACAAATTCTTCATAGTCCACACTCATATCCTTTTCTGACTAACCCTGCAGGTCATTCATAAAATACTTCTTCACATCCTGGAAAATATTAAAACATTGAAAGGGGTGAGCTCAGATGCTCAGTAAGGATAACAATATTTCGGAAGCTTTCAAAAATAAACATAAACATTTAAGGCAATGTACGACTAAAACAAAAGCCTTTTAAACTGGAACATCAACATAATATGGCAAAAGTAAAATGAGATAATTCCATTTACTTCTTCACATGGATATTCTACTGGTCGAATAATCACATGCAATATCAATAACTACTTTCATAATGATGGAATGCATAATTCCAGACTATCATAACCACATAGTCAAGGCCTCGTGCCAAGAACACAAATAAGATTTTGTCAGGGCCACATTCCAAGAAACTAGTTTGTCTCATGAGACCTACCGATGCATCGAGGAGCTATAGCAGGCTCCACCCGTCACTTATTAAGTCCAATGCATTCCTCATATGAATAGGTTTAAACATATCATAAACCATAACATAATCGTATCACATAAAACATGCATAAAGAAAACATAACATTTCCACATTTCAATCACAAGATGTCAATACAACACATTGATATAAAAAAACTCTTTCAAAACCATTTTCAATACCAAAATAAAAGCAAGTTAAAACATTTTATTTATTTTTCATTAAAAAAAGTGATGGCTTGTAGAGGAAGCTGAAACTCAAATAATGGTCACGGCGGCGGAGAAGTCATTGTCGCCGCATAAGTACGGAAAGAAAAACATTCCCTTTTTGTCGTTTAGTAAAACGCTTCGTATAAAAAAGATTCCTTTTGAATAAACGTAAAAGTCAAATGGGTTTATACACCGTATAAAAGAAAGTTGTGTATAAAACCAAATATGCCTCAATGAAAGGAGATTGAGAAAAAGTCCTTAAAAAGATCATTTTCAAAATAAAATAGATCTATTATGTGTATTAACTATAAGTTCACATAAATAAAGTACAAATAATAATATAATGACATAATTTGAAAGTTGGAGATTAACCTAAAGAATGGAAATTGGGTTAAGAAGTTCCCTTACCCTGCGTCATGTCCTGACTCGACCGTTCTTTAACCTCCTGAATAATAAACTAGAGTTAATTTATATTTACTTAAGAACCTTTTTCATGTTCATTATTCTTTTTATATCACTTATTACCTTGTTATGAACATTATGTAATTATTTAAGTTAATAACTGTCGTTTTGTCAATCTTTGGTACTTGAGTCAAAAAATAAACTTCTTATAATTACAAGTTGTTCATGTGGTGAAATATCCATTATATCCAGAATTATATTAATAATTTAGATATCATATATATCATATATATATATAGTATATACATTCATTTATAATATTACGTAACATTTAGAGGTAAGAAATGAAATGCACCGTTCATGGAGACGGTAAGCCGTACGTACGCATGAACGGTACTTTCATTTCTATTTCATATTTAATGGAATGAAATCATAATTATATAAAGGTATAATATTGTTCCATTATAATATCATATATAATATCATTTACTCCATCCTTTATATATCCCACATATGGCATTAACGATTCACATCACTTTGAGGGGTGGTAGTCCGCACTTCCTAAAATGAAATTATCGAGTTTACCCATAATGGAAATCATAAGGTATGCCATAAATGAAAAATACAGAAGCATAAGTAAAACATAAACATATTATATATCCTATATAAATATAGTTAAATCTTAATGGCCACCTTTTAAGGTGTTATATGAGTGTTGAACAATCATCGATTCGTGAGGCCGAAATTCGCCAACCACAGAAACCGTATGTTCTTTAACCATTAGATGTAGGTGTGTGTAAGTGTATCTCAAATTATTCTTATAACAACATCCTAGTATATTGAGGATACTGGTGCTGTTACAAAAAAAATGAATAAAAAGATTATAGGGGGTTAGAGAAGAAAAATAAACAAAACAACATTAGAGAAGACATTACCTCAAAATCGGGTAACTCTTTTTGATTTGATCCAAAGGCTTCCTTGGGAAGCGTTCTGCCCAAAGTGAGGCTTCTAGGAGTTAGAGGGAGAAGTTGGGAGAGTATTTGGGCAGAGGTTGGCCGAGCCAAATGGTTTGAAAGTGTGAATGAGGTGGTAGAGGTGGGGGCCTTTTATAAGAGGAGAGGAGGGGCACTCTTGGAAATTAAGGAAATTTTACATTATTATACAGTGCTTTTCGGATTTTAAAGGTCCCACGCTTATATAATTCGTGGATAAGGTGATAAGGGTTCTAAATATACCCATCCAATAGTCTTTGGACAAGTTTTAGCCTTGTATTGTATATTATCTTTTCATTTTATTAAAATCGTTAAATAATGAGGTCATCGCTGCATCATAATGATGTCATAAATAATTTAATTTATTTAAAGTCTAAAAATTTTAAAAATAATACTATGTTGTAGAAAATATTTTTATCTTTCCAATTACTATTTATAGTCAAAAATATGACTTTTATAACCCCATGTAAAAATTGTTTTAGTAAAACATTTCATGTTTGTGTCATTTTTTACTTTAACATTAAATAAAAGGTATTTATGTCATTTTCTAACTAAAGTGGCTCCATGGGGTCCCCAAGTTTACCCATGGATTTTCTTGGTCGTCCATGGCACATACAATGATGGTAGGACATGTGTCAAGCTCATCTCATATTATTAAAACATTATTTTTACCTTAAACTACACTAATTACCTCTAATCGCGATTAAGAACTTAAAAGTTACTATTCACCAAAAATTATTTTAATCTCATTGAACCAAATTTTACTTCTTAATGACAACCATGTATGTCTGATTTTTTGAAAATAAAATCACAGAAGTGGTAATATTTCATTTAAACGAAAAATCAGTTATTTAACTACCACTTAGTGGTTTCACTATTCATCAAAAATTGAAGTTTTTCAGAATAATGCCAAAATTTCACCCTAAGATATAATTGAAATTCCGAATTAAAAAAAGATGTATATTTTACAGAATTCAAACATATAAGTTTCATTAATTAATTTTATAATTAATTCCTGCTTTCACGACAAATAGCGTGTTTTTAAGAAACAATTTATATCAAAAGATTGGCAATTGTTTATGTCCAATTTCAATGTTAAATTAATTCTAATGAACACCATTGGATAAAATGGTAAAAATATATTCTAATTATAATTTAAAACCACTAAATGGTATAATTTACCACTATAAATAATTTTTATTAAAAAAGTTGTTTTTAAGTATTTTTCACTATTCATAAAAAATTAGAAGTTATCAGAAAAATACAAAAAATTCAACATAGGATAATTTCGATATTCCGAATCCAAAAATAAAGTCCATTTTTAAATATAAAATTTCCATAATTTTAAAAAGTGGTTATTACTATTCATAACGGCTACTTTGATTAGTCGCGGTGTTTTAAAACTCGATGTTGCGTACAATGCAAGATATTGCATTATTGAATGAGAAGCGTATTGTGGAAGCTCGGGGTGTTACATTCTCCCCTCCTTCAATAAATTTCAGCCTCGCAATTTGAAATTTTTCTTGGAAAATAAAAGGTTGAAAATAGAAAATACCTTTGTGGAAAACCCACATCGGAAATAAGATTAATAAAATTTAGCCTTAATAAGAGGGAAAGGGAAATGAAAAAGTCACCACCCAATTATGATCTCGATTAGGAGAACATTGGTGGAAATTAGAGACATATAATTGGAGGAAAACGCAAATATTTGTAGGGAGTGATTGAGGTCATCAATCACAATCAACTGTCAAATTGAGGGCCTTAAAGCCTTCAATCTATGTTGATTTAAAATATCATCAGTTCAACAAGACATAAGGTATTAGGATAACAAATTTTTTTGTTTTAATATCACTTTACTAAAGTTTAAGAATTAATTTATTCATTGAATAAGATATAGGTATATATATATTTATGCTTGACAATTAGAGTTTCAACCTTCAACTCATCTTTAACTCAAAAAGATAATAGAACACAAAAATATTATACTTGTCCTAATTGTATAGGATTACAAATTTTAACACATTCCATTTAGATTAATAAAATTATTTTATAATTACCAGGGACTTCCTGTAGGCTAGTGGTAGGAAAAAAAGGCCTGTCACACTATGGTTGTGGGTTCGATTCCAACAGCTTTGTCCGACGTGACAGGTTATGCCCCACCCTGCAGGTTGTCCTTTTTCTAAAACTATAGTAGTATAATATTCCAAAAATAATCTTCATAAATTTTTTTTAACCTTAAACAATACTATACAAAGATCAACTTAATCCACTCCAACCTTTATAGTTATCCAAAATACCTCTGTCTAGACATTCTCTAAAAGGTCTCTTAATTCCAAAATCAAATTATCAGATTCCTCAAACAAAGTAAAGATTCTTTTATTATCACATACTTAAAATATGATTACCTTCATCATATTAAAACTTTACTGAAACAACATGTACTGTTGTACAATCCTTATATATTTCACATTATTCTTATAACCAGAATATAATCCATGAGTCAAAAGCACCAATACATTAATTATTCAACTTCAACTGTAGTAACAGCATAAGCTTGGCCTTGATCCCTTGGCCTTTTCCGAGGTATGTTTTCCTAACGCTTAGGACATTCATTTTCATAATTCCCCATTTCCCTAAAATTGAAACATTCAACATTTATAGCCTTTTTCTTTCCCTTGCAATCACAATCCTGGTGACCTTTTTCTCCACATTTGTAACAAACTCCCATTCCTTTTAGGCAAGTACCAGGGTGATTCTTCCCACAATTATCACATAATGTAAAATCCTTCTTTCCCTTTTTCCCTTTACCTGTCTCTTGTTCCACAGTTCTCTTATTCTCTTTCTTTACATTGTTGTCATAAGACTTAGAGAATTCCTTTTCTTTCTTGATAGCACATGAGACAATATCTTCGTATGTTGAGAAAGATTGTGATACTAAATCTCTATGGAGAAATCGTTTTAACCCATCAAAGAAACAACCAATATTACCTCTTGGGTTACGTATATAATCTGCAGCGTACCTCACCAACCTTGTAAAGGTGGCCTCATACTTTGCGACATTCCCATCCTCCTTTTGTCTCAGAGTCAAAAATTGCCTTTCCATATCTGCTTGATGGTCATGAGAAATTATTTTTCTAAGAAAAGCCCTTTGATCTCCCTCCATTCCATATTCGATACGTCATCATCTTCCTTTGTATTTTGAATCAATGACAACCATTGATCGTCATCTCGAGTGAGGCGGTAAACTGCCATGATAACCTTCTCCCTTTCGCTACTCCCCAAGGCATGGAATATTTTCTCTAAGGAGTTTATCCATTGCTCAGCTACTAACGGATTTGTACCCCCATTAAATGTTGGTGGTTGTTGCCTCATGAAGCAGTCTAACATTGATCCTCCACGTTGTGGATCAGGGTGATCCATACGAGTAAGGTTATTATTCATAACTTGAGTGAGTTGTCCCAGTATGGTAATAAGTTGATCAGCACCAGTTGTATCTCCGGATCCACAATAATTTTCTTGAGCAGGAGGGCAATCCCTACACGGAGTGCGTGCATTGATACGGTTTCCATTCCTTCCACTAGGCGCCATTTCTAAACAATGGCATAAACTAGAGTAGTTTATGAATTAAAATACATAATTCCATATTTGTAAAACACATTACATAAATTGAACTATTTATGGATATAATCCATAATCATAAAAAGGAATGTTTTTTTTGAGGAAGTATATAATCATAACCCTTCATAGTGTTTTATAAATAAAATGAGAATTATCCAAAGCATATCCCACGGGAGTGTCGTAACCAAGAGTGCAGCAAGGCCCGTTGTTGTGCACCAGTTCCCGTTCGAGTCTAGATCAAAGCGGTGTTTTCGGTTTTGACCCCTAGGTACATCTGTGCCAGAGCCGCCTCTACCTGATCGTATCTAGACAGGGATGTATTGCTCGGAAAACTCACAAAATCTCTATAATACCAAAATTCTAGGAAGTTTATCTATACTAATCCTTAAAGTCTATCTTCGGGCTATGTGCTGTAATCAGAGTTTATCTAAATCTATCTTCCAAGGTTAGTACTAAACTGCCTCTGATACCAACTGTAACGCCCCGACCCCAGCTACCCAGAGTCGGTACATTACTTCGTAACATTGGCATGATCACAAAAGATCATGTCTCGAAAGACCGATTAGTTTAGTAGCCTTGGAAACACTAGATACATTCATAAGTCTTACATTACATCATAAAGTGAAAAACTAATAACAAAGTCTTCATAGTCCACACTCATATCCTCTTCTGACTAACCCTACAGGTCATTCATAAAATACTTCTTCACATCCTTGAAAATATTAAAACATTGAAAGGGGTGAGCTCAGATGCTCAGTAAGGATAACAATATTTTGGAAGCTTTCATAAATAAACATAAACATTTAAGTCAATGTATGACTAAAACAAAGGCCTTTTAAACTTGAACATCAATATAATAATGCAAAAGTAAAATGAGATAATGCCATTTACTTCTTCACATGGATATTCTACTGGTCGAATAATCACATGCAATATCAATAACCACTTTCATAATGATGGAATGCATAATACCAGACTATCATAACCACGTAGTCAAGGCCTCATTCCCATACCACAAATAAGATTTTGTCAAGGCCTCGTGTCAAGACACTAGTTTGTCTCATGAGACCTACTGATGCATTGAGGAGCTATAGCGGGCTCCACCCGTCACTTATTAAGTCCAATGCATTCCTCATATGAATAGGTTTAAACATATCATAAACCATAACATAATCGTATCACATAAAACATGCATAAAGTAAACATAACATTTCCACATTTCAATCACAAGATGTCAATACAACACATTGATATAATAAAAACGCTTTCAAAACCATTTTCAATATCAAAATAAAATCAAGTTAAAACTTTGTATTTATTTTT
Source organism: Viscum album (assembly GCA_963277665.1). NCBI lineage: Eukaryota > Viridiplantae > Streptophyta > Magnoliopsida > Santalales > Viscaceae > Viscum > Viscum album. Next base: position 265,759,281 of record OY728142.1, on the reverse strand, counting down.
CATTAAAAAAAAGTGATGGCTTGTTGAGGAAGCTGAAACTCAAATAACGGTCACGGCGACGGAGAAGTCGTTGTCGCCGCATAAGTACGGAATGGAAAACATTCCCTTTTTTTCGTTTAGTAAAACACTTCGTATAAAAAATATTCCTTTTGAATAAATGTAAAAGTCAAAGGGGTTTATACACTTTATAAAAGAAAGTTGTGTATAAAAACAAATATGCCTCAATGAAAGGAGATTGAGACAAAGTCCTTAAAAAGATCATTTTTATAATAAAATAGATCTATTATGTGTATTCACTATAAGTACACATAAATAAAGTACAAATAATAATATAATGACATAATTTGAAGGTAGGAGATTAACCCAAAGAATTGAAATTGGGTTAAGAAGTTCCCTTACCTTGCGTCATGTCCTGACTCGACTGTTCTTTAACCTCCTGAATAATGAACTAGAGTTAATTTCTATTTACTTAAGAACCTTTTTCATGTTCATTATTCCTTTTATATCACTTATTACCATGTTATTAAAATTATGTAATTATTTAAGTTAATAACGGTCGTTTTGTCAATCTTTGGTACTTGAGTCAAAAATAAACTTCATATAATTACAAGTTGTTCATGTGGTGAAATATCCATTATATATATAATTATATTAATGATGTAGATATCATATATTTCATATATATATAGTATATACATTCATTTATAATATTACGTAACATTTAGAGGTAAGAAATGAAATGCACCGTTCATGGAGACGGTAAGCCGTACGTACGCATTAATGCTACTTTCATTTCTATTTCATATTTAATGGAATGAAATCATAATGATATAAAGGTATAATATAGTTCCAGTATAATATCATATATAATATCATTTACTCCATCCTTTATACATCCCACATATGGCATTAACGATTCACATCACTTTGAGGGGGCGGTAGTCCGCACTTCCTAAAATGAAATTATCGCGTTTACCCATAATGGAAATCATAAGGTATGCCATAAATGAGAAATACAGAAGCATAAGTAAAACATAAACATATTATATATCCTATATAAATATAGTGACATCTTAATGGCCACCTTTTAAGGTGTTATATGAGTGTTGAACAATCATCGTTTCGTGAGGCAGAAATTCGCCAACCACAGAAACCGTATGTTCATTAACCATTAGATGTAGGTGTGTGTAAGTGTAGCTCGAAATCTTCTTATAACAACATCCTAGTATATTTATGATACTTCTTCTGTTACAAAAGAAATGAATAAAAATATTTTAGGGGGTTGGAGAAGAAAAATAAAACAAAACAACATTAGAGAAGACATTACCTCAAAATCGGGTAACTCTTTTTGATTTGAGCCAAAGGCTTTTTTGGGAAGAGTTATGCCCAAAGTGAGGCTTCTAGGAGTAAGAGGGGGAAGTTGGGAGTGTATTTGGGCAGAGTTTGGCCGAGCCAAATGGGTTGAAACTGTGAATGAGGTGGTAGAGGTGGAGGCCTTTTATAAGAGGAGAGGAGGGGCACTCATGGAAAGTAAGGAAATGTTAAATTATTATACAATGCTTTTAGAATTATAAAGGTCCCACACTTATATACTTCGTGTATAAGGTGATAAGGGTTTGAAATCTACCCATCCAATAGTCTTTGGACAATTGTAAGCCTTGGATTGTACATTATCTTTTCATTTTATTAAAATCGTTAAATAATGAGGTCATCGCTGCATCATAATGATGTCATAAATAATTTAATTTATATAATGTCTAAAAATTATAAAAAAACAACTATGTTGTAGGAAATCTTTTTATCTTTCCAATGAATATTTATAGTCAAAAATATGACTTGTATAACCCCATGTAAAAATTGTTTTAGTAAAACATTTCATGTTTGTGTCATTTTTTACATTAACATTAAATAAAAAGTAATTTTTGTCATTTTCTAACTAAAGTGGCTACATGGGGTCCCAAAGTTGACCCATGGATTTTCTTGGTCGTCCATGGAACATTAAATGAGGTTAGGACATGTGTCAAGCTCATCTCATATTATTAAAACATTCTTTTTACCTTAAACTACACTAATTACCTCTAATCGCGATTAAGAACTTAAAAATTACTATTCGCCAAAAATTATTTTAATCTCATTGAACCACATTTTACTTCTTAATGACAACCATGTATGTCGGATTTTTGAAAATCAAATCACAGAAGTGGTAATATTTCATTTAAACGAAAAATCAGTTATTTAACTACTACTTAGTGGTTTCACTATTCATCAAAAATTGAAGTTTTTCAGAATAATGCCAAAATTTCACACTAAGCTATAATTGAAATTCCGAATTCAAAAGAGATGTCTATTTTACAGAATTCCATACATATAAGTTTCATTAATTAATTTTATAAATAATTTCCGCTGTCACAACAAATAGCGTGTTTTTAAGAAACAGTTTCTATCAAAAGATTGGCAACTGTTTATGTCCAATTTAAATGTTAAATTAATTATAATGAACACCATTGGATAAAATGGTAAAAATATATTCTAATTATAATTTAAAACCACTAAATATTATAATTTATCACTATAAATTTTTTTAATTAAAAAAAAAATTTTAAGTATTTTTCACTATTCATAAAAAATTAGAAGTTCTCAGAAAAATACCAAAAAATTCAACATACGCTAATTTTGATATTCCGAATCCAAAAATGAAGTTCATTTTTAAATATAAAATTTCCATAATTTTAAAAAGTGGTAATTACTATTCATAACGGCTACTTTGATTAGTCGCGGTGTTTTAGAACTCGATGTTGCGTACAATGCAAGCTATTGCATTATTGAATGAGAAGCGTATTGTGGAAGCTCGGGGTGTTACATCAGTTCGCACTATGGAGAGGAAGCTTGCTTCAGGTTCCTTGGATCTTCGACCACCGGTCCAACGCCTCATACTCCTTCCTTGTCCTCCTCTTCGAATAGGTAAGGAAAAATCCTTTCTTCTATTTCGTTTTCTCCCATTTTGATAAATTACTTCATATACACATTACGTATATATGAATATAAATAAAAACGTATATAAGGTCGAAAAGAAATTTGTATCTAACCATTGCACTCATTCTGTTTTGAGAGGCGAATGAAGGTGATGTATCATTTTTATTTTTCTTCTATTTTTGTGGATATCCCTGGTCATATATACTTCATACGCAAGTGTATATAAATATATATATATAAAGATTTTAAGAACCGGCTAACACTATTCTTTTCTTCCAGAAATCAACTGGGTTAAAGGATTTTTTTTTTGGGGGGTTTATTCTATTTCGGTTTTAATGATACACACCTTGTGTGTAGATATATAAATTTATTACTACATATATAAAACGATACATGCATTTGAACACCTTCCTTTCACCTGTATTTAACCCCTGTTTTTTTTAATTCTACCCTATTCAAAAAATGGAGTTTGTAGGAAATTTAATAAACATATGGGATTATGCAGATATATGAAGCATTTAGATATGCATGTGTGTGTGATTATATAAGGTTACATGTACATCTATGTGCGAATATGATGAAAAGTTTGATTAATTCTTTTAATCATTATTGCATTATCACATAAGGATTTATTACAAATTATATGTACCCCTTTTTAAATTGTTATTTCATGAAAAGTACCCAAAAACAATTTATATACATATTTATATGTATGATGAATTTTATGGGTAATTTTGATATTAAAATAATTTTTTCAAGGGAAAATTTTCATTTATCATCATTCTTGATAAATCAGGATTTTGGTTTTTGAGAAAATGGATAGTAAGAATTCCTTAAATTTTTATTCCTGTATATGTACACATGCTTATGTATCGACCATTTTGCATGCATGATTGGTTTTATGCCCATAAGGGTTTTATGAAAGTTAAGCTCATTACTTTTATATAAAAGAACCCCACTCGGTTTGTCAAACATTGATTTTGTTTAATGTATAACTTGGGAAATATTTTTGCAGTTCGGTTTAATGTGGTAAACCCATGCATATGTGTATACAAACATAAATTTATATATATATAGGTGTATAAATTACCATGTATCATTTTGTTGTCTTCAATTACATGTCCTTTTATGATGTTTCCTATCTTTACAAAGAAAATGTGGTCATGTTATTCAAAGTCCTAATAAAAGAGTTTTTACAAAATTATGCAGATGATTTTCCCAAGATGGATTTGATTTCACCCATTGTATCCCTAACTGCATGTATATTTACCCAGTTATAATTAAACACCCACAATATCCATTTATCAACTTATGTTCAAGTGATGAATGGCCATGCTTTAATTGGGTATTATGATGTTATGGAATGTTGTGTGTTTGTGTTTATTTCCTTAAAAACCATGTTTCAATTGTTAAGATAATTTCTTGGGTGTACAGATTTTAGCATGCAGGTCTCAGTTTATTTATGATTGAACTGTCTTCAAGTTATGATTATATAAGTGAAAAAAGGGGGTTGATTATGAATATGAAACCCTATGAATGAAAGACCAAGTCAAGATATGTGAGGGATGTTTTGAACATAAATGATTGTGGACGGGTGCGCCCAGAATTATATAGAGCTCCAATTTATTGGGTAAAGTAAGAGTCTCATGAGACGTTTATGTGCAACGGTCTGGGAAGTTATCCTCGGCTTGTGCTTTCATGTGCGACGGTATTGGCAGTTAGCCTTGGCTTGTGATTTCATGTGCGATGGTCTTGGCAGTTTTCCTTGGCTTGTACTTTCATGTGCGATGGTCTTGGCAGTTGGCCTTGGCTTGTGCTACTATGGGAAATGGGATTGGGAGTGTGCCTTGACCCATACCAAGTTATGTTTTAAAGATCATGACAAGGTCTTGACAAAAGCCCGAAATTATGCATTCCCTCTACATGTAATTATAAATGGTCACCCATTGGTTAGTCCAACTAACAAGACATCCCCTAGTTAAAATTTCCATTGACTTTGAGATTGAGATCATGAGATAAGAACAATAATTCATGTGGTAAGATGTTATAAGAACATTATGTTCCCATGTGTCATGTTAGGAATATTTTCCCTACTTACTCACAGATTTTTAGAACTGAAGTAATTTTGGTTGTAAACTATTCATCTTTTATTCTTCACATTCTTGCGCTCTCTGATTTACATCTTCATTAAATCTTCTTTTAAGTATGTACTCATTCACCATACATGCAGATTTCAAAAATGTAGGATATATATGCTTTAAGAAAAGATAATTCTTTGTTTTATTAAAGTGTTTTGTTTTATTCAAAATGACTGTTTTGAGAAAGAGGTTTCTTAAAATGTTTTTAAAATCCCTTACTGGGCATATTTTCTCACCCTACGTTTTTATTTAAAATTTTCAGGCATTGTATGCACTGATGAAGTTTATCAGAAGCAGCTGGTTTCCCAGAATCCTGATCCTCGCGATCTTCTATAGTAATGGGGCATGATATATTATTTGTAAATGTTGTAATGAAATATTAGTATATCATGTCTCATGAGGCACCTGGGGATCGGGGTCTCTACAATTGGTATCAGAGGATAGGTTTAGGCAACTCTGGAAAACCAGGTGGTATGAATGTATTACTATGATTAACTAAGTAAAATGTTATAACTTTTAGATGGCTGATGTACCTACCGACCTACTGTCATTACCCACTGAGGCTCTAGAGAACATTATATCTCTAGCTAGCCATGAGAAATTTCTGAATTATGCCCAAATTCTCATGACGTGTAAGCACCTGTATAACGTGTCAAACTCACCTAGGGTGCTTAGTCTTCACCGGGGATTGGGGATGGATTATCTCTTATTGATGATGACCCAATTTCCCTCTTATGCACGTCGGGGAAAGAATCACAAGGGACACTTCCGATAGTTCACAACTGGCGAGGAATTTGGCATGATGCTTGATAACCCTTTTCAAGAAGCTGCTGCTGCCGGAGAGCTCCGAGCGGCTTACCTATACCAAATTTTGCACTATGGCTTCTGGGGCCAGTTAATGGACTTTGGGGTGTTGGAAGATGAGTCCACCTGATTGTCTCTTAGGCACGAGGTGTATACTGATGTTTCCCAACTCCATACCCCTCATGCTAAACTCAAGAGTCGTCCTAGATATTTCCATGAGTTTAGTCCTGTCTGTTCAGCCTGTATGTGGTTTGAAGAGTTGGGGAGTTTTACCACTCTTTGTGGTGTACGTCTAGTGAACTCAGGTTTTGACATGTAAACTTGTGCATAAATGAAAGTTTCATGTTTCCTTTCATGTCTCTACCTTATCAATGTTGTTAAGAGTTTCCTTTCAGTGTTTTTTTAGATGGCTGGTCAAACGAACTTCTCATCACTACCCGATGAGTTAGTGGAGGTTATCATGATCAGGGCATGTACGGTCGATTATCCATTCTTTCTCCACCTGCGAGGGTCCTGTCATCTTTTTCTCGATCTAGAAAACGATCCTGATATTCTTTGGCTGTGTCAAGAGGATGATCATGTTTTTCACCTCATCGCCACTACTCAACTTCCCTGTTATAGGCGAAGGGGGAGATACTTTGAGGGTCTCTTTCAGTGTTTTACTCTGGCGCAAAACTTCTCTTCCAGAGCGTGCTTCCTCGTAGCTTCCCAGGATGGCCAGCTTAGTGCATCCTACATGTTCCAAGTCTTGAATCTCAGCCACCTAAATCACATCATTCCTCTCGACTACCTCGAGCGTGATGTGGGCCGAAGAGTTATCAGGGAGTTTATCTACTCTGATGTTTCCGAGCTTTGCATGACACGAGCCTCCCTTTGGATGCCCATGTGCAGTACGCACGAACAAGAGTTCAGGACGTACTGTTCGAAATGTATCTGGACTAGGGAAATGGAAGAGCTATGTGCCAACCTTGGTATCCCGTTAACCGAGCTAGATCCACTGTTTCGGTAGTGTTATACGTATGGAGTTTTAGTTTTCCTATTTATGATAGAATTGTGAGGGCACAATTATTTGAAGGGGGAAGTAATGTAACGACCCAAGAAAACCATGTTTTGATTTTTGACAAGTTTTCTTTTCAATGTCACTCTTTAAGTGAACAAACAATCAACTTATAATTTAAAAATAATAATAAAATAGAAAAATGCATCAAATGAATGAAAACTCCTTTAATTCAAATAAGTAACAACTCGGCTACAACCTCCACAGACCGAACAAGAAGATAAATTAACCAAAAATCCCATCTAAGAACCCGATTACAATAATGGGGAGACCGCTTAAAACCACCAAGAGCCCAATAATGCGGTAGGGGTTTCTGGCATCCATCATAATGAACATGAGTATGGCCGAAGCCACTGCAACCGTGCTAAGCACCAGGGGAATAACATGAACCATATTTTCTTTTCTCCTTCAGTCACCTAGATTGAGGGACACCCCGAGACCATACCCTTTATAAGCACACCAATACGACCGTTGAACCCAAACGACTATAAATATGACCGTTGGTTTCTCCTATCCTCTATATTTTATTTTTGACCGTTGGAATTAAGAATGGATTACCCTGAAAGGTTGTGAATATTAATTAAGTAATTTTCCTTAATTTTGAAAGAATGACATCAATGATAACTTAATTAATTTATTTCTTGTTTTACCAAAAATGTGAATTATGTTTAATGTTTCAAAACGGTAAAAATTAATATTTTATTCACTACCCTTATTTTCTTAATTTGAGAAATTAAAATTTTATGTTGTAATTATATTAAAGCTGATGGGTTTTTATTTTTTCTAAATATGTGCTAACCCTTGAGTTATATATATATATATTGCATCAAATTAAATGATTATTTTTCTCTAAATTAAATGGCTAATGTTAATGCAAATGTTTATAACTTGGATAAACAGTTTTGGAAACTACGTCAAACTGTGATTTCATTTACTTATGTGTTTTATGGTGATGATATTTATGTCAACGCACTCTTATGTGTGATTAAATGTAGTTACGTTTAATAATAATCTTTAATTAATAAAATTAAGGTAATTAGCTAATAATGGAAATTAAAACCATATGTATATATATATATGATATGTTTTGATTAACCGATGTTTTCTTTATATGTTAAATGAACCATTTATCTTCATAATGTAATATTACGTAATTAGTAATTATGGTTTAAAATAATAATAATATAATAAGGTTAATAAAAAATTATTGATGTTTTAAGAATAAAATATATATATATACCTATATTTATATAGTAATATGTTTTGATTGAATCAATATATAATTTTTATTGACCAATGATTTAATATTAAATTAATAAAAGTTGGTTTAATAATTGAATTCTTTAATAATAAAAAAACAATGATTTAATAAATTATTGAAGATATTAACAAATCAATTTTTTTTAAAACCGAAGACCCGCGTGCTGTTTTCTTTTTTTTCACCGCTTCAACCGGGGGTCATATGATCTGCTCTTCCCGATCATAGCCATCCATCCCTTTTAATCCTGCATCGTTTCTGGCCGTCTCATCCTCTTCGATTTAATCCCGGCTATCCACTGTTTTTTGCATCTCTCTCCCTGCGGCTTCTTATTCCCCGTGCCCGCTTCTGCTTCTTCATTGTGTCGCTGAAGCAGTAGATAGGTCCTCGTTTTCACCGCCTAGGCCAGCTGCGCGCACATCTCGCCTCCCTCATTTCACAATGCCTGTGCCGCCTATTAAATTCCCGGCCTCAGATACCCCACTCCACGTCTCCACGAAGGTTTCTTCATTTTTTTAAGACCTCGGTTTGCACCGAGGAGAGGAAGCTTGCTACGGGTTCCTTGGATCTTTGACGACCGGTCTGATGCTTCCTACTCCTTCCTTCTCCTCCTCTTGGAACAGGTAAGGGAATATCCTTGATTCTGTTTCATTTTCTCTAGTTTTGATACTTTACTTCATATACGCTTTATGTATATATGAATATATATATGTAAGTATATAATGTCGAAAAAAAATTTGTATCTCACCATTGCACTCATTCTGTTTTGAGAGGCGAACGAAGGTGAGGTATCGTTTTTATTTTTCTTCTATTTTGGTGGATATCCCTGGTCATATATACTTCATACGCAATTGTATATAAATATATATATATAAAGATTTTACGAACCGTGTAACATTGTTCTTTTCTTTCATAAATAAACCGGGTTAAAAGAAGTTTTTTTTCTTTTTGGGGTTTATTCTATTTCGGTTTTAATGATACACACCTTGTGTGTAGATATATAAATGTATTCCTACATATATAAAACGATACATGCATTTGAAAACCTTCCATTCACCTGTTTTTAACCCCTGTTTTTTTTAATTCTACCCTATGAAAAAAATGGAGTTTGCAAGAAGTTTAATAAACATGTGGGATTATGCAGATATATGAAGCATATAGATATGCATGTACGTGTGATTATATAAGGTTACATGTACATCTATGTGCAAATACGAGGAAAAGTTTATTTAATTCCATAAATCTTTATCGCATTATCACATAAGCATTTACTAAAAATTATATGTACCCTTTTTAAATTGTTATTTCAAGAAAAGTACCCAAAAACCATTTATATACATATTTACATGTATAATGATGTTTAAGGGTAATTTTGATATTAAAATAATTCTTTCAAGGGAAATTTTTCATTTATCATCATTCTTGATAAATCAGGATTTTGGTTTTTGAGAAAATGGATAGTAAGAATTCCTTAAATTTTTATTCATGTATATGTACACATGCTTTTGGATCGACCATGTTGCATGAAAGATTGGTTTTATGCTAATAAGGGTTTTATGAAGGTTAAGCTCATTACTTTTATATAAAAGAACCCCACTTAGTTTTTCAAACATTGATTTTGTTTAATGTATAACTTGGGAAATATTTTTTGAGTACGGTTTAATGTGGTAAACACATGCATATGTGTATACGAACCTATATATATATATATATGTGTGTGTGTGTGTGTGTGTGTGTGTCTAAATAACCATGTATCATTATGTTGTCTTCAATTACATGTTCTTTTAAGATGTTTGCTAACTTTACAAAGAAAAGGGGGTCATGTTATTCAAAGTGCTAATAAAAGAGTTTTTACAAAATTATTCACATGATTTTCCCAAGATGGACTTTATTTCACCCATTGTATCCCTAATTGCATGTATATTTACCCAGTTTTAATTAAACACCCACAATATCCATTTATCAGCTTATGAGTAAGTTATGAATGACCATGCTTTAATTGGGTATTATGATGTTATGGAATGTTGTGTGTTTGTGTTTATTTTCTAAAATCCCATGTTTCAATTTTTAAGATAATTTCTTGGGTGTACGGATTTTAGCATGCATGTCTCAGTTTATTTTTGATTGAACTATCTTCAAGTTATGATTATGTAAGTGGAAAAAAGGGGGTTGATTAAGAATGTACGAAACCCTATAAATGAAATACCATGTCAAGATATGTGAGGGATATTTTGAACTTAAATGTTTGTGGACAAGTTAGCCCAAAATTATAGAGCGCTCCAATGCATTGGGTAAAGTAAGAGTCTTATCAGACGTTTATGTACGATTGTCTTGGCAGTTAGCCTTGGATTGAGCTTTCAAGTGCGACAGTCTTGGCAGTTAGCCTTGGCTTGTGCTTTCATGTGCGACGGTCTTGGCAGTTAGCCTTGGCTTGTTATTTCATGTGCAACAGTCTGGGCAGTTGTCCTTGGCTTGTGCTACTTTGTGAAACGGGATTGGCAGTGTGCCTTGACCCATACTAAGTTATGTTTTAAGGATCATGACGAGGTCTTGAAAAAAGCCCGACATTATGCATTCCCTCTACATGTAATGATAAATGGTCAACCAGGGGTTAGTCCAAATAACAAGACATCCCCTAGTTGAAATTTCACTTGACATTGAGAACGAGATCATGAGATAAGAACAATAATTCATGTGGTAAGATGTTATAAGAACTTTATGTGCCCATGTATCGTGTTAGGAATATTTTCCCTGCTTACTCACAAATTTTTAGAACTGAAGTAATCTTGGTTGTAAACTATTCATCTGTTATTCTTCACATGCTTGCGCTCTCTGATTTACGTCTTCTTTAAAGCTTCTTTAAAGTATGTACTCATTCACCATACATGCGGATTTCAAAAATGTAGGATTAACATGTTTTAAGAAAAGATAATGCTTTGTTTTAGTAAAGTGTTTTGTTTTATTCAAAATAACTGTTTTGAGAATGATTTTTCTTAAAATGTTTTTAAAATCCCTTACTGGACATTTTTCTCACCCTACGTTTTTGTTTAAAAATTTTCAGGCATGGTATGTACTGATGAAGTTTATCAGAAGCAGCTGGTTTCCCAGAATCCTGAACCTTGCGATCTTCTGTAGTAATGGGACATGATATATTATTTGTAAATGTTGTAATGAAATATTAGTATATCATGTCTCATGAGGCACCTGGGGATCAGGGTCTCTACAACTATACCCTCCTATCAGAGTAAAGGTACAATATAAGTAACATCAATAGATAAAATCACAAATATGAACAATAATGAACAACATGCATCAAATCACGATATGTGACCAAGAACACATGATATAACAAAATCTATTGAATACACTACATGTCATGAAGTCTCGGAATATAATCCTAAACAATAATTATCAACAGACTTTAAACCTAACATGAATCCCTACTCGTACCAGACCTCAATGCTCCAACCCGTCATCCCATGAACAACCAAACACCGTGTCCCTTATTTGAATCTGTACATGAAAACAAGCATCATATGATCGAGTTACCAAGTGCCATTTAGGCTCATGCCTGGTGTGATTACAACACATTAGGACACCAACAACAATGTATAAGGTAATATAATATATATACAAAAGTATATAAAAATAACACAGTTCAATAAACAAACAAGGAAATAATGAAAACAATTAATTAATTTTCTAATATCCATTTAACAATTATGTTTTCAAGAATTTACCAATCAAAAACATAACCCATGTAACATTGGATGTCTTCGACAAGGAAAATGGTCAACACACACATTCAATCATATATGATTTATCTAATCAGAACTCTTCTGACACCCATTAGATATAATATTCATCTAAGGCATTTCATCATTATTTCATTTTCATAACATATGTTTCCATAATTGATAAATTCATTTACATATCATGTTCCATGGGGTAGTAAATTACATCATTTACACTACGGCCTAAGATGGACAATTACCATACATCATAGGGTACATACATTTCTATAGAAAAAGAATTTACTAATCATAATTGTCAAAATTCCTCAGAACCAGAGTTTGATAATTTGTCCAAGTCTATGTGTTTGGGAAACATAGAGCCTTATAATGACATCCCAACCCCCACCAAGATCTTATGATTGGAAACAGAGAGCCTATGTATGTCATCCCATCCTTTAATTATATAGTACATACCATAGAGCCTCATTCAATGTAGTTGCGTTAAATGAAACCATTTGGGGAAAAGGGAATTAGTTTGACTCCCTAACCAATGAATTACTGGGTGGGGTTATAGAAACACTCCAATATATCCCGTGGGAGGATCCTAAATAATTTATCCCACCACCAATCCATGTTCACGTGATTGATTAATCATTTAACACACAAACCATTTCTCAAACATAGTAAAACAATAATATAAAATTCACATTTCATAATTTATCACTATAGAAATCATTATAATTTCCTATCCCATCACCAAATTTTCCATTTACACTACATTGCTCATACAACCAATTTCCCATTCTCATGCCACAACCAACTGTGTACATTCATCAATTATCAAGTTTTAACCAAATTATTCAATTCAATTATCATCTCATAAGTAATTTTACATAGGGAATATCTTCCATTTGACCCTTTTTCACATCATGGAAGACACTCCCTTACACAATATCATCAAATAAGCACATTAAATATATAATTCATGTCCTTATCATATTAAGATACCAACGTAACTGTTTTAGGTTCTATATCATTATCCCTTGTGTCCCTTCATATATATTGTCCCCATTGTCTTTAATAACCAACAACATGTTAAAAAACACAATTCAAAATAATAATTTAAATCATCATGAAAATACGCATTAAAACATAGGTCCTCCCCAATAAAAACTAAAACATGCCCAAGTATTTCTCTTCCATTTCAATCATTATTAAAATTTTAAAATATGTATACATTTACCTCAATTAAACATCATTTGGAATAGAATTTTGAAACCCCTTATTAAAATCACATTGAGGTAAACCCCTCCCTTCAAAACATTACTTACTTTAAAAACATCATTTTTTTCATTAAAAAAATATATATTCGGGACAGTGCCCCATAATATAAAATTCAAACCATTTTAAAACATCTCAAATATTTTAAAAATCCATATCATAATTGTTTCAATGAATCATTAACCCACCCAACATTCCAAAAACATATTTAATACCCACATTCTCCAAACAAATATACCTATATCAATGTTTACTAAAATATTTAACCAATTAAATGGGTCTGGATTATCCCATGGGTAGCCCCATGGTCAGTCTCACATCATCGTTGAACCCAACAAGCACTATGAAGAGTTTCACACCTCAATCCAAGGCCCAAAAAAATTCATATCCAAAGAATAAGAAATGCAACAAGGAATCATATGGTTACGACAACATACACATATATAACATCAGGGTTATGGGAAAATGTTTAAATTCCACCCAAATCATGTCTGTTGATTAACGCTTTCTTAATCCCCTCCATTGATTCAAACTCAATCATCTAAAAAATCCCAATCCTAGTGTCCCCTGAAAATTTTAACGTAAGTATTCTGAATAATATGATAGATTCTACAAGAAATAATCTAGAATATAGTGCACAGTTGAGTGTTAGAGTCACCTAGATCTTCGATTGTCACATGAATCTGCTCCAAACACCAAAGAATCATAGGGGAATTTCCCATGCAGGAGGAGGGGTGATTCTAGTTCATCAAATAGATTATAGGACATCAAATGGAAGGAAAAATCGGGTGGGCATCTAAAAATCCTATGACAAAGAAACTATAAATTTTTTATCTTTTAATGGTTTTATGGTTCACTAGTATGATTTTCCAAATTATGTGTAACCTATTATGGTAGGAAATTTGTGTCTCATTGTTACCTAGAGATATATACATGGATTGGAAAATCATGGGAAATCCATGCAATATAACTCTATATGAAATAGTTACAATGCCACATGATTTCATGGGTTAGGCACACTAGTTGCACTAACCATGTGCTATGAAATTTTGGCCACTTTTCACCTCTATTCCTATCCCACATGCCCATAACAACCCCAAAACACCCCCAAAAGTACTAAAGATCTCAAAACCACTTCATCAACCATAAACAAGTGCTATTCAATAAATTTAACACGGAAATTAATTTAATAAATATTAGGATATTAAAAAATCACAACTATATAACGGCTTGTCCTTGAGCTGGACTTCCAATAATTCATGATTAGTGAAAACCAAATGGATTGACCACAAAACATAGATCAATCATTAATTTCCATGTTTCTTATTGAACTTGACCATGTTGCAAAAATCATTAGAGAGGAAACATTCCCACATCAAAAACATTTTTCTCCCTATGATTCACAATCACAACTTGATGCTCCCCAAGAACACATCTCCATCAACCCACCATTACGCGTACAAAGCACTAGAGAAGGTTCTTTCCACGTTATTGGATCATCACATAATTGAAAACCAACAAAAAATAAATTACCCTGGGAGACGCAACTAGAAAAATCTCTATCTGATCTTTTCTATAATATTTATCCCAATATCCATAGTCCATTTCTAAACATTTGGAATGTACAACCCAAAAATACTCTTTACCTAAAGCCACTAAACTAGAAAAACACTATCAAATGTCCATTACTAACATTATACACCCAAATGACTCCCATATAATTCAATCAAATTCTGCCATCTTGGTACACCTTTTACTGACCATTTTCCAACTATAGTACTCCCCAACATATGCTTTAGCCTCTCATCACACTTTTTCTAGTACTGAGCACTCCAATAATTGAAAAACAGACCTAAATAACTTCAATTGGACATTCATAATTAATGTTACACATTCTCTAACTCACAGTGCTAAATCATTAACATGAAAACCATCCAAAATAATTGTTTTACCATTCCATTAAAAGACACATGGATTGGAAATATTCATTATGAAAAATAATATAAATAGACAAATTGGTTCTTCCCCAGGACCAAACCAAATTATCAAGAAAAGAATATCCATCCAACATTAACCAAGTTGTCTTACGACCCACCACATCCATTCATTTTTCCCAACTGATTCAAGAAATACTTAGCTGAATCACTCTCTTGGTTCTCCTCCTATACTGTTGGTACATCACCACTTTCCCTGGATATGATTCCCTTTCACATAAGGCATTCCTCCATCAATTTGATGTACCTACCGAAGTCATCACTGATGTAATGAAGCACACATTCATTAATAAAAATTCCTATTTATCTAATTTAATTTCTTATTATGTGAAATGTTTGTGTAAAAAATATGAACATCCTTGTTTTTATTTCATTTGATTTTAAAATACCACTAAAAATTGTGAACATTTCTTATATTACTGTTAAATAGTGATCACATGATTAATATAAATATAGGGATTTAACAAAACCAATTACTCTGACAAAGGATGTGATGGACTCATCTAGAAGACGTTCATCATACAATATCCAAATTTCATAGCTCAAAAAGGAGGTGGCTTCATTGGTATTTTCACATGACCAATCCCATGAAGATCTTTAACATGTTATGGTCGAACAAAACCACCTATGAGAGAAGTAGAAGTTGATAGAGATTACCTCCCGATCAATGTTATCTAATCCACCCCAAGAGTTTGTCACCATCAAAATCCTTAACCTTCAGTATTTTTCATGTGTTATAAGGGGTTATGTGATGAGACCCTAGTACTATGATTATTTTCATAATTTTTTTCTAGTGAATATACATTAATTTTATTATTGTTACATTGTAAACAGTTTTTAATTAGAAAATAGTATTTTTAGTTGATATTAAATTATGAAATCTATTTTGATAATTTAATGTTTTTTTTAATTAAATAATATTTTAATAAAATATTATCACTAAATTACTTTTTATTAAAAATAAACGATGTTATAATTATAGTGAATACAATTGTAGTTTTTATTATGGTTTGGAAGCAGTTTTTGACAAAACCCATGAATTTTTGATAAATATTGTTTTTTAAAGAAAACATTCACATATTTAGAAAATATTTAGATAAAATGGATATTATTTTTGGAATCAGGAAAACAATATTTTCCAATATTGACTTTTTCATAATTTTCTAAGACATTAGAATTTTTGGATAAAAAATTAATATCATTTAACTATATAATGTGTTTTATGACATAATAATGATATAATAGTGATGTAACGAAATACTATAAGTGGGATTTTTGGCCAATTTATATTTTAAAAATAAAATAATGTTATTTTATGTTTTTTGATTTATTTTATAAAGACATAGTGGACCCTTCAAGGGTTATAAAAAATTTTAACTTTCTAAATCGATTTCCTTGAGAGTGTGAATCATTTCTACAAAAGAAAGAATAATATTTTAATAAGTTTGGACATTGACCATTTAAAATAATGTTTTCTCTCCCATTTTTCACAAACTATGGGAAAACCAATGGGTTGTTTTGGAGTTTTTATTTGTTTAATTTTTTTGTCCAAAACCTAAATTAAGAATAATTACACTACTTTTCCAATATACACCCACCCAAGATCCCACATCCTCTTAATGGAAAGCCTTCAGATATTGACCAAACACATACATAATCTATCTATAATCATCCCTAGGAACCCCAATATACCAATTATCCTCTCTCAATCAATTTTGATAACACTCCCAAGTAAGGGATTTTCCTCCTTTCTCATTTCGGTCTCATTTTCACTATAGTGTTATACCATTATAATTTCAATTAAAAATATTGGGATATGATTTTTCATCTCCCCCATACATTCTTCCTTATTATTGATTGTATATGTACTCATTTATATCTCATTAATTTCTTCCATGTACTGTCGTTACCATGACGAAATTCATTACGGAATTTCCCTCTCCTCATTTACATCAATGCAATTATTTTGATTTATGAATCACAACTCCATTAAATATGTTCGGACATGTATCCATATAAAACCCTTAATATTAATATAATATAAATATGATGTGAAATCATTTCCAATCTCATAAACCATTTTTACGAATTCTTATATCATGCTGATATGATGCCAAAATTATGCTGGGATTTTCCAAGCCAAAGTCATTGTGTAGTGAATACCATGCCCATTTCTCTATCACGGGTATTAAAATTTATGAACATTTACATATTGAATATATAGTTTCATGTTTTGATTCCACATTCCTATAACAAGTAATATATTATTTTGTTTAACGAATCCATGTGGCACACTTATGCATGAAATGAAATGGTTAAGTAGGGTGTGTCCTAATAGCAGTCCAAATCATTGGTGAAAGAATAGTATCATGATAAGTCTAGTGCATTGAGGATTTAATCATTCTAATTCATGTCCAATAATATTTTACTCATTCTCTATGTCCAATGAGCCATGTCTCATGCTAATACCATGTTAATTATTGTGCCCACATTTCCATGCTATGATAATCATGATGTATCTTGACATTATGTTCATGTATCTCTTATTATCTGGTGATATGCCTATTACCTAACATGTACTATATTATTCATGTTATGCCTTGTTTACTCCATAACTGGTCTTTATATCTCACCCTTTTCTTATTCATATCCTTATGTTATCCAATGAAAAGCTATGAATGAATGAATGTTGTGGTCATGTAAAAGAAGCATTCAATAAAGATGTTGAATTTTATGTTCTATGTTGTTATGTAATGTTCTTATGCCCCAAATTCAATATAAATATTGATCTTTTATCTTCTATAATTTTAATATTATATGTAATAAATCATGTTTTTGTTTTAATAAAGTGTTGGATAGTTATATTTGGTATCACAGGATATATATAGTTATTTTTGGGACTACGATAGAAAACCATAGTGAAAACCTTTGGGATAAGATTATTTATAATAAAAAAATCCCAAAATTTTGGTGAGTATTGAATAATTGGTTTATCAATCAAATTAATCCCTGCCTAAATACGAGTCCGTCAAGTCGGCTCAGGAACATAAGCATCCTAGGGGTAAAACCCTAAAACACTACCTTGATATAAAATCGAATTGGAATGGGTGCACGACAATGGGCCTTGATAGATTCTTGGTTAGGAAACACCTAGGGGATATGATTTGGTAAATTCATAAGCTTAATATGAACCATTATTAAGGGGATAAAAATTGGCTCTAAGAATATATATTGGCAAGTAGATCATGGATAATCTATATTAAAGCCTTTAAATTCATAACGTAATGAATTTAAATTTATTTATAAGTATTCTCTTTTAAATATGGATTACCCTTTATGTGTTACCCAAATCATTCCTTCTATTTTATCCAATGGCTGGTAATAGGAGGACTCGGGCTAACAACCAATGTGATGACAGTTCTAAAGAGATTCCCAATCTGATGGGAGTGTTAATCATGAACATTTTTATGATACTCTCTCAGTTAACCCATGTTTTTAATATAAGTGTGGGTAAATAAGAACGTTCACCACCATAAGAAAGAACAAGTCACAATCGAGAGCATAATGAGATAAAGGCCTCCTACATATAATGGATCATCAGATCCCTCAATTGTCGAATAATAGATCAACTTGATCAAAAATATCTTCTCAATACATCTATGTTTTAAACGAGAGAAAGTTATTTTAGCTTCTTATCATTTGGAGGGTGAGCTAATAAATGGTTTACAATGATCAAAAATACAAATCTCGTGGATGAGATCAATCCATTGGAGTGGAATGATTTACAGAAAAAAAAGTCCATAAATATTTTTCCGTGCACCCTATGACATAAGATGGAAAGGTACTTCCATTCCCTCAAGAAAAAAGTCAACAAATCCAACATCACATATGAGGAAAACCTCACAAGGCATACACTATATTCCTCCGACATTGTCGTTACCGCCGAATGCTAGGGTGACCACTTCATTAAGAAATCTATTTTTATGAAGTAATGGATTTTAAAATAAAATATTATTTGAATAAAATATCATCATTAAATTAATATCTATTATATATAAAGGATTGTATAATTCTTATGAATATAATTATGAATTTTATTAATGTTTGAAAGCATTTTTGTGAAAACCCATGATTTTTTTTTATACATATCAATTTTTATTTTATAAGAAAAAGTTCACATATTTGGAAAATTAATTACATAAAATGAATATCATTTTTGGAATCACGACGTCAAATTTTTCCAATGGTTATTTTTTCCCTAATTTTATGAGAAAATTGAATTTTTGGATAAAAATTAAATACCATTTAAATACATAATGTGTTTTTTGTCATCATAATGACCCAATATATTTGTAATAAAATTCTATAAGTGAGATTTTTGGACACATTAGGTTTTAATAATAGCATAATGTGATTATGTTTTTGTTTGATTTATTTTACAAATCCTTAGTGGACACTCCAAGACTTATAAAACATTTAAATTATTTAATTTGATTTCATTGAGAGTGTGACTCACCTACACCGAATAAAACCTAGTATTTTAAAAATTTCCAACATTGTAATTATTAAATAAAGAATTCCACTCTCATTTGGAAAAAACCATTGGAAAAAAAGGGTTGGATTTTGGTTTTGATTAGTTAAATGTGTGGTGTCCAAAACCTAAATAATAAATTATTCCCCCTATTTTCCTATATAAAACCACCAGGCTCCCAATTCCTCTTCACATAAAGCCTTTGGATCTTGACCAACCTCTGACCTTCTCTCTCTATAATCCTCCCAATTCTCCCCATGATTGCAATAATCTTATCTCAAGCCTCTCCCAAGCCTTTAGGATCATACTTCCAGTTAAGTGATTTTCCTCCTTTCTCATTTTTGTCACAATTTAATTATGTCATTTTAATCATTTAATTTTAATTAAATTTTTTGCGGTATGATTTCTCACATACCCCATACTTCCCTTCTTATGTTTTAATTATTATTTAACCCTTTCTCTTTCACTAATTCCTTCTATGAACACCTGTATCCTTGATGAAATTCTATAAGGGATTTCTCTCTCCTCATTTTCATCCAAACAATTCTATTGTTTTATGAATATAAAATCCATTACATGTGTTGGTAATACGTTCTATATGACCCCTATTACTTTCCATTTGATGTATATATAATGAGAAATCCTTTCCAATTTCATAACCCATTTTCACGAAGACTTATGTCATGTCGTTAAGCTGCTGAAATTGCACCACGATTTTCCAGGGCAATGTCATTTTGTAGTGAATACCATGCTCAGTTCCTTATAAAGGGTATTCACATTTATGAACATTTAAATATTGATTATATAGTTTAATTTCTGAATTCCACATTCCATTATTTTGGAGTAAATGATGATGTTAAATGAATACATGTTATATGATCCATATGGCACACTTAGGCATGAAATGAAATGTTTAAGAAGGGTGTGCCCTGATAGCTCATCAATGCATTGGGTAAGAATAGTATTGTGATACAGTAAGTGCAATGAGGTTTTAATCTTTATAATTCAGGTGCAATGCATGTCTACTCTTTTTACATGTGAAATGAGCCTTGTCTCATGCCAATACCATGGTAAGTGTTGTTGCCACATTTACATGTTAATATAATCATGATGTATCCATTTTTTATATTCATGTATCTCTTATGCTCCAGTGATATGCCAATTTTCTAACATGTACAATATTACTCATGTTATGACTTGTTTTCCCCAATATTGGGCTTTATTGATCTCCCTTTTCTTATGCATGTACTTAGGATATCCCATCCAATGCAAAGTACTATGGAATTTTGTGGTCATGTAAATGAAGTTTTGAATAAAGATGTTTTGTTTTATGTTCTAACTTGTTATGTAATGCTCCTCATCCCCAATGACACTAGTCCTATTGATCTCCTATTTATTATCAGGTGAATATTTTATTTAATAAATCATGTCTATGTGGGTATTAAAGAGAAGTTTTGTTATAATTGATGTAGAGTAATCTCATCCACCAATAATTGACAACTCCTCAAACCATTTTCATGCTCCATAATACCCTTCAACACATCACCAATGAGACTACTCTAAGAACCTTAATAACTAGCTCGATCCAAAATCAATCGATTGGATCGATCAATCTTCACATTAAAATTCAACCCTAATTTTAACCAAGTTACCCAAACATGACATTTGTTTATTTCTCATTGTCATCCTAATGCCACCACATCATCTTAAGATATTTCTTTAGACATTCATGATGAGTATAATTCTCCTCGGCTTAGGAGTATTGTTTCCACCACATTCATAATGCAATTTACACCTCCACATCTCATGCTCCAATATAGTTGAACCTCACAACATGAACACGGCCATCCAGATTCCACTGAAATAAACAGAAAATAATCACCAACTACTCGTCCCTAGAAGAACAGAACAACACCCATGGAATTATTTGTCAATTGGTCCATTCCAAGGAGCTATACTACAATAGGATGATGGTTTAATCCCCATCATACAACTCATAAACACATAAATATCCTTTCACATATCCCTTATGATGTCCCACATCTGACCAAAACACACTAATGTTTTTTGCATAAGCTGGAGCCTTCAAAACACACTTGGGAAAAAGTGAAGGTTTTGTGCATGATCATCGTAAGTGAGAAGTATGCTAAGAATTCATCAATGATCACAACCACAAACTATCCCCCACCATGGTATCCTCTTAACTAGAGGAAACCTAAAATTCAAATGTTATTATGCTTCTTGGACAATTAATGTCTAATATATAGTATAACACAACAAAATAGATGGATGTTACAACCAAAATCACAACCACATCATTAACTTATCACACAACAAGGGACTATCCACCTTGATTACATAGAAAACACTTGTACATCACCCAACCTACCTGGTCTAATATCCCAACAGAATCATGAATCTCTAACATGTGTCCACCACCTAACACATTTTAGGCCCACTATGGTCTCTCACTATCTTTAGACCAAACACAAAATCCATCTACAACAGCCAAAATCCACACATCAACCATTATAAATTCAAACCAACATTTCCTTCTATATCAGACCCCCAAAAATCATATGGTCTTGTCTCAAAAGGATCATTCCATTCAGAACCACTCTTATAAGCCGACGAAAAAACCATAGTGCATCCATATGGTGAGTCTAAGGCATAACATTGATTTTACCTAATCCCAAGGACACCGACTGTGCATCGATTTCACCTCTAAAATAACCACTTGAACTCAACATTCTAAGGAACAAACAACACTAGACAGACATCCCTTTAGGGTGCCCAGGATTTTAGAGTATTATTAACTCATAGAAATATATCATGACACATCTCCCAAAACCATTAAATTTTACACCTATACATCTAGATTAATGTTCTCTAGGAGAAATTATATGTATACCACTACAGTATTAAGAAAGGTTTTCCATGAATCACATAGCCATAAGTACTAACTCCTCAAAAAACCACTCCCACGTTTCATCCTAGAAAGAAAAACATTACCAACGACCCAAACTAGAGTAATACAAAGAAAGGGTCACTGGAACTCTTTAAGTAATAAACACTAAACCTCAAACAATTGGATGATCATTATAATCATCCTACCCTAGTTCCAAACACACTACATCTAACACATCAATAATTATTTACTCAAATTCCCACAATAATGATAGCCTCACATGTACACTAGTGTCATGAACTGAACACCAAATCTATGTTCCAAAACACAACTCACAAGGTATCACCACACAGTAGCCTCTATTTCAATGTTAACATACATTATTTCACATCTTTAAGGTCATATCCTTATAAATTATTCAACAAGAAACATCTCATTTAACTGAGAAATCATACTCAATAAGATCTCACATCATGGAACCTGAGGTATCAAACCTATTGATTTTTCACAACACAATCCACCCATACACATGGTAAACAACCAATAATGGCGAATCAAATTTTTTTCCCCTAAAATGACAAATTATTTTAACATTTATGATCATTACTAGACCTTAAAATTTATTCCTGTGAATTCACTTTTGAAGACTTTTTGTTTTCAAAACCCTAAAATTTACACTTACATGAACCTTTTTACTAACCCATAATCTCATTAAATTAATCTTTCTATGTCCATTTGGTTCACGATCCTGTCATTAATAATTAAATCATACACTACATATGAATTTACTATCTATCAAATGTGCCTATCATGATTCATTAACATACACACCCAGTATTACTGTGATAAGAAAGGACATAAAACCTCATAAATCAATTACATCATATCCAGGTGCACCAATCTATGTGGAAATAAAAATAAAATGTATATGCACAAGACTAAAAATTTATTACCACCCCACAGAACCTAGATTTACTTTTGTACATGGGGTTGAGTCACCCAGACACAAACACATTACCAGTCCCTGACATGATCATAGTCTCATATCTACCAAACCGCAAACACTAAGAGAAAATAATAACTCCATGGATAAGAAAATTGTAATCTACCTAACCTAGAAGACACTATAATTGGTTCCCCATGTTGGGTCATCACATGACCTCAGGAGTCCCCCCTAGAGTAGAGGCTTCCAAAATGAATCATGGGTATAAGAAGAAACACTGGGATACTATACCAAGTTATCAAACAAAAGCTATACGGGAAGTAACATCTATAGATAAAATCAAAAAAATACGAACAACAATGGAAAACTTTTAACAAAAACCAATAAGTGACCATGTACACAATCTATAACCAAATCTACTGAATACACTACATGGTAGTAAGTAGTATAATATAACCCTAAACCAAAACTATAAATATAATCTAATATATATCTTGAGTCCCAACCCGTTCCTAACCTCCACGGCATCCTAAGTTGGGTGTGAGTACAAATCATTTGGCCACCACCAATGTTGTACAAAGAAAAGTTCAGTCTATACAGAATTGGATGAAAATAACCCCTTGTAATCAATAAAAAAAGAAACAAGGAAAAAATTTATGCAATTATTTGATATCCATTTACCCATTATGTCTTCCAGAACTGACTAATAAAATATGCTATCTTAGGTCACACTAGATTTCTAAAATAATGCACGAAGGTTGAAAAACACAGTGAACCGTAAGAGATTTAAATAATCACAAATCATCTCATACCTTTTGGATAAAATATTCATGTAATCCATTTTCTTAAAATATCTTCATTTATGCTATCATCATTATTATATTCATATGCATCCCATGTTCCATGGGGTATGCATTTATATCCTTTATTCTACTAATTAAGAAGGAATATTAAATTGCATATGGGGTTATATACACTGCTAATCGAAATGATTTTACAAATAATAATAATCAACATACCCTAGAACCACATTCTGTTAATCAGGACATGTCCATGTGTTTGGGAACAATCAATACTCAATTCGACTTCCCAACCTACACCATGACCATAAGTTGGGAAGAATAGCACCTCAATCCAACATCCCAATCATTCATTACATAACAATTACCATAGAGCCTCAGTCAATGTAGTTTTAGAGAATATAACCATTAAGGGAATAAAAAATATGTTTGACTACCTCACCTATGCATTCTTTGGTGGGTTAAAGTAACGGTCCAACCTGACCCATGGGAGGTTCCACCATTATTTTTACCACTTCCAAGCCATGTGAACATTATTATTTAATCATTTATCACATATTCCATTTCAAAACAAATGAAAAACAATAATATAACATTCATAATTCATATCTACTTATATAATTCTTTTTCCATATCCATTTAAAATATTTACCACATACTATTCATATCCCATAAAATACATTTCCCATTCTCAAGCCACATAACATTGGGGTCATTCATAAATTCATAAGAAATAATCCATGTATGGATTTCAATCATCAGATCATAATACTTTTGAATGATTATCATTAATCTATTTAACCCTTTTTCACATATTTAAAAGCACCCCCATACGCAATGTCATCAAATAATCACATTAATCTTTTATTTCATTTCATTATTATGTTAACATGCACACATATTTTTTCTGGGTTCAATATCACTAACCCATATGTATGTTCAATTACGATGGTATAATTGAACCTTTATAAACAACATCATGTTATTAATAAAAATTCAAAATAATCATCCAAATTATCTTGAAATATCCTTTTAAAACAAGGGTCCTCCCCATTTAATGCTAATACATTCGCGAAGATATCACTTCCACTTCCACAATTTAACATTTCTACCAAAAGGGGAGAATACACTCAATTCATCATCATTTGAATTATTATTATTAAATGATTATATAAAATAACCTTGATGTCATCACCTCCTTTAAAAACATTACTTATTTTATAAACGTCACCTTTCCTTCAAATAATATTTAATCGTGTCAGGGCCCCAAAAACATAATATAAAAACCATTTCAATACCACTGAATCATTTTAAAATTCCATCACATAATTGTTTTAATGAACCATTGATCCTCTATGCATTTCAAATACATATTTAATACCCAATTTCTCTCATAATATACATATCACTAGGTTAACTGATTTTTATTACTAACTGCATGGGTCGACATAAAACCATGGGTAGCCCTATGGTCAATCTCATATCATCGATGAACATGAACGGGACCCGTGAGGGGTTTGTCAACTAAATATAAGGTCAAAAAACTTTTTCCTAACTAATGAAGAAGAATCTCAACAAGGAATCTTATAGGCTAATCCGTATACACATATATAACATTAAGATGATGGGAAATGGCTAAAAGACCACCTACCTCATGTTCATTGAATTATGCTTTCCAAATCCCATCCCGTAAATCAATATCAAACATATTCTAAATCCCAGACCTAATATTGTCCATAAATATGATTATTTTAGGTATTCGGAAGAAGGGGAGTTATTTTACAAGGCCTAATCAAAAAAATAGAGCAGGGAGGGGTGTTAGAGTCACCCAGATCATCGATTCACTATCAAATGAATCCTGAACAGAAAAGAAATTAAACAGAATAAATAATTGTGAAGGTGGGGTGCTATTTTATCCCCTAGGGTATAAGGGTGTGAATGAGAGGAAAAATATTCCCGGGATTTAAAAACATGATATGGAGTAACAGTAATTATTTTAACTGTTAATGGCACATATAGATTACCTGCACAGTTTTCCAAACTATTCACAAACCATTCACAATCCACTGTCTAATGGAAGTTGTGTCGCCCGATTACCTGGAAGCACCCACATAGATTGGAAAACCATGTGGAAATAGAGTCTACCCCTTTATCCAAAATGGTTCTCATGTCGCACTATTTCCTGTTCCATGTGCATGGTTTTCAATTACAGCGAACCAACCATGCAATAAGTATAATTTCGACACTTTTAACCTCTTATCATGTCCTAGACCCCCAGAACACCCCAAAACACCTCAATCCCCCCAAAACATCATTAATCTTAAAATGGTTCTTAATTAAAAAAGAATAACATGAACATACCTTCATGAAAGATTAGTATCATACATACCTAGTAGTTGAGTACTCTATGCATTAACAAGCACATCCTTTGATGACGGTCTTGTTCTTTCTGTTGATAAAAAATATCAAAGTCATTATCTTTGATTACTGGTAATTGAACTTTCATGAGAAGAACAATGCAACACATGACCTGATTTTAGCTGTGGTGATCCTTGATTAAAATATTCGACGACAATACCTATTTGGGGAGTAGTTTGAAATATATACGGACCACAAAAGCATCAATTATATATTCACATAGAATGAGTTGAATATTACCCAATGAATATGGTTAGATCTGATAAAAGACAATGACTGCTCAATCCATTACCTTCTTGTGAAAGCGAACAAGGTGGGAGAAGTTCTAAGTAGAAAGGAACCAGAAATTTTATCATTGATGAGAATTGAAAAGGATCTAATATTCATAGATTTGATGAATATGGACATTAGAATCATAAATATGGGAACATTATCAATCCTTTCAGAAATGATTTCTCAACTGTCTCTATTGTCTTGGTTAAAGGATGATCAAAAGGATCATTTGGGAATTCATTAGAATGTGGAAACAATCAGAAAAGTAAAATCATTGTAGTTCAATGTTAATCAAGAAGGAACTGTGAGATCTTTGTCAGTGCTATGTTTCACAAAATATCTGGAATTTGTGAATGAACTTTTGGATGATTTACATAGTTTGAATTTTAATGTTCAACCAAAAAACACAAAAATGCACTGAGATCTCTGAGATATTTATTGGTGGGATAACATAAATAATGAGATAGCTAAGTGTACATCAATTTTCCAGGTATGTCAGCATGTGATGTCTCAGAGGTAGATGTATAAGGGGATGATGTAACATTACCCATACCAGCATGGAAATAGAAGAACATAACCATAGAATTCATCACGGGACTTCCGAAGATATCCAAAGGAAACAATGATATCTAGGTTGTTGTGGATCATCTTATAAATACTTCCCATTTAATTAAAATTCAGGAGGACTTTTCATTGGATGAACTAGCATGGATATACATCAGATATTCGGTAAGGATTCTTGTAGTACAATTATCTGATGTATCTAATCTAGATCCACGATTGAACTATTAGTTTTTGAAGACTCTTCAACATGATGTTGATACTAATCTGAAAATCCGTATGAATTATCATCCTCAAACAAATTTTTTATTTGAGTGTACTATCCAAACACTTGATTATATGTTGATATAATTTTTGATGGACTTCAATGAAGGTTGGGATCAACATATTCCTCTGGTTAAATTCTCTTATAACAACAGTTTCCCCTCTAGAATCCAAATGGATACATATAAAGACCTAAATGGGAAGAGGTGTTCAACACCTGCATGATAGTGTGAAGTTGTGGTGAAAAAATTCCTAGGTATAGAAATGGTCAAATAAATGGTGGATAAGTTTATGAAAATCCATCAGAAAATTAAAGCTGATCAGAGTCGACAAAAGATCTATGCTGATAATCACCGAAGAGACATAGAGTTTGATGTCAAAGACAAGGAATTCCTCCACATATCACTATGGAAGAGGGTTATGAGATTTGGGAATAATTGAAAGCTTACTCAAAAGTACATCAACACTTTTGAGATCCTTGATTTCATTGGAGTAGTGGCCTATAGAATAGCACTTCCAGTGAAAATATCCCAATTATAAGGTGTATTTTATTTATTAGTCTTGAGGACGTACATAACATACCCATCACTTGTACTCAATCTTGAGGTGGTACCATTGAGGAATGGCCTCTCCTATGAATTCATGCCATTGAAGATCTTAGATTCGAGGGAAAACGTTCTACTAAATAAAAAATTACCCTTGTCAAGGTGTTCTAGAAAAACCATATGTTTGATGAAGCAATGTGGGATTCAGAGGAATTAATGAAGTAGAGTTACCCACATCTATTTTACTGGTGGAAAATAGATATTGAGAGAGAAATTTTTAAGAGGGGAATATTTTAACGACCCAAAAATTAGTTAATTATAATTTATATTGATCTAATTAAATATCTTATTTTGTAAAATGCTAATGTAAATTGTTTTAAAATACATAATTTTATGTTTTTGGATTTTAAAATACCTTTTAGAATTGTGACCATTGCTAATATAGATTTCAAAAAGTGGTCACATGATTTGTGTAAACATATGCCTTTAAAAATCTAATTTACTTAGAAAAAGGAAGGGATGACCTCATCTAGTTGACTTGGATCATATGAAGCCCAATTTTAAGATCTTGGAAAGGATGTGGTTTCACTGGGCTTTTAACTTGACCAGGTCCAAGCTAAGATTCAACACATTAAGCACAAACAAAACCTCCAATGAAATAAGTGGATGTTTGATATGTATTACCACACAAGCGATGTTATCCAAGCCACCCCAAGAGTATGTAACCATCACAAACCATACCTTTCGGTCTTATGAGGGGGTTATAAAGGGATATGGAATGAGACCGTATTACTAGAGTTATGTACACTATTTTTTATATAGAATATATATTCATTTTATTATTGTCACTATGTAAAAAAAATTAAAATATAAAATATCATTTTTAGTTAATATTCAATTAGAAAATCTATTTTTATGAATTAAAGGTTTTTAATATAAAATAATATTTGAATAAAATATTATCACTAAATTACTATTTATTATATATAAATGATTGTATTATTATTATGAATATAATTATTAATTTTATTAATTTGTGAAAGCCTTTTTTGTGAAAACCCAAGAATTTTTGAAAAACGTCATTTTTTAAAGAAAAAGTTCACATATTTGGAAAATTAATTAGATAAAATGAATGTCATTTTTGGAATCAGGACATCAAAATTATCCAATGGTTATTTTTTTCCAAATTATATGAGAAAATCGAATATTTGGGTAAAAATTAAATACCATTTTAATACATAATGTGTTTTATGGCATTATAATGACCCAATATTTTTTGTAATAAAATACTATAAGTCATATGTTTGGAAAAAATAGGTTTTAATAATATCATAATGTGATTATGTTTTTTTTTTATTTATTTTCCAAATCCTAAGTGGACACTCCAAGACTTTTAAAACATTTTACTTATTTAATTTGATTTAATTGAGAGTGTGAGTCACCTACATAGAATAAAACCTAGTATTTTAAAAATTTCAGACATTGTAACTATTAAATAATGATTTCCAATCTCATTTGAAAAAAACCATGGGAAAAAACAAGGGGTTGGATTTTGGTTTTGATTAGTTAAATGTGTGGTGTCCAAAACCTAAATAATAAATTATTCCCCCTATTTTCCTATATAAAACTACCTAGGATCCCAATTCATCTTCACATTAATCCTTTGGAGCTTGACCAACCTCTGACCTTCTATCTCTAAAATCCTCCCAATGATCCCCACGCTCCCAATAATATTTTCTCAAGCCTCTCCCAAGCCTTAAGGATCACACTTCCAGTTAAGTGATTTTCCCCCTTTCTCATTTTTGTCAAAATTTCATTATGTTGTTATAACCATTTAATTTCAATTAAAAAATTTAGGGTATGATTTATCACATACCCCATACTTCCCTTCTTATGTTTTAATGATTATTTAACCCTTTCTCTCTCATTAATGCCTTCCATGAACACCTGTCTCCTTGATGAAATTCTGTAAGGGATTTCTCTCTCCTCATTTTTATCCAAACAATTCTATTGTTTTATGAATATAAAATCCATTACATATGTTTTTACAACTACCCATATGACCCCTTTACATTCCATTTGATGTATATATAATGGGAAATCCTTTCCAATTTCATCACCCATTTTCACAAATACTTATGTCATGTCGTTCAGCTGCTGAAATTGCACCACAATTTTCCAAGCCAATGTCATTTTGTAGTGAATACCAAGCCCATTTCCTTATAAAGGGTATTAACATTTATGAACATTTACATATTGAATATATATTTTCATTTATTAATTCCAAATTCATTTATTGTGGAATAAATGATGATGTTTAATGAATCCGTGTTATATGATCCATACGGAACACATATGCATGAAATGAAATGTTTAAGAAGGGTGTGCCCTGCTAGCTCTTCAATGCATTGGGTAAAGAATAATATTGTGATTCAATAAGTGTAATGAGGTTTTAATATTTCTAATTCAGGTGCAATGCATGTTTACTTTTGTTACATGTGAAATGATCCTTGTCTCATGCCAATACCATAGTAAGTGTTGTTTCCACATTTACATACTAATATAATCATGATGTATCATTACTTTATATTCATGTATCTCTTATGCTCCAGTGATATTCCTATTTTCTAACATGTACTATATTACTCATGTTATGTCTTCTTTTCTCCCATTAGAGGCTTTATTGATCTCCCTTTTCTTATGCATGTACTTTTGATATCCCATCCAATGCTAAGTACTATGGAATGTTGTGGTTATGTAAAAGAAGTTTTGAATAAAGATGTTCTGTTTTATGTTCTAACCTGTTATGTAATCTTCCTAATCCCCAATTACACTTGTCCTATTAATCTCTTATTTCTTATCAAGTGAATATTTTATGTAATAAATCATGTCTATGTGGGTAATAAAGAGAAGTTTTGTTATAATTGATGTAGAGTAATCTCATCCACCAATAATTGAAAACTCTTAAAACCAATTTCATGCTCCACAATACCCTTCAACACATCACCAATGAGACTACTCTAACTACCTTAATAACTAGCTCGATCCTAAATCAATCGATTGGATTAATCAATCTTCACATTAAAATTCAACCCTAATTTTATCAAAGTTACCCAAACATGAAATTGGTTTATTTATCATTGTCATCCTAATGCCACCACATCAACTTCAAATATTTCTTTTGACATTCATGATGAGTATAATTCTCCACGGCTTAGGAGTATTGTTTCCACCATATTCATAATGCAATTTACACCACCACATCTCTTGATCAAATACAGTTGAACCTCACTACATGAACACGGCCATCCAGATTCCACTGAAATAAATAAAAAAGCGTCACCAACTACTCGTCCCTAGAACACAAGATCAACACCCATTGAATTATTTGTCAATTGGTCCACTCCAAGGAGCTATACTACAGTAGGATGATGGTGTAATCCCCACCATAAAACTCCTAAACACATAAATATCCTTTCACATATCCCTTATGATGTCCGACATCCGACCAAAACACACTCATGTTTTTATGCATAAGTTGGAGCCTTGAAAACACACTTGGTAAAAGGTGAAGGTTTTTTGCATGATCATCATAAGCAAGAAGTATGCTAAGAATTCATCAATGATCACCACCAAAAACTATCCCCCACCATGGTATCCTCTTAACTAGAGGAAACCTAAACATCCAATGTTATTATGCTTCCTAGACAATTAATGTCTAATATATAGTATAACACAACAACATAGATGGATGTTATAACCAAACTCACAACCACATCATTAAATTCTCACACAACAAGGGACTATCCACCTTGATTCCATAGAAAACACTTGTACTACACCCAACATACCTGGTCAAATATCCCAACAGAATCATTAATCTCCAACATGTGTCCACCACCTGACACATTTTAGGCACACCGTGGTCTCTTACTCTCTTTCGAACAAACACAAAATCCATCTACAACTGCCAAAATCCACACATCAACCATTATAAATGCAAACCAACATTTCCTTCTATATCCGACCACAAAAAAATCATATGGTCTAGTCTCAAAAGGATCATTCCCTTCACAACCACTCTTATAAGCCGACGTAAACACCATAGTGCATCCCTATGGTGAGTCTAAGGCATAACATTGAAATTTTACCTAATCCCAAGGACATCGATCGTGCATCGATTTCACCTCTAAAATAACCACTTGTACTGAACATTATAAGGAACAAACAACACTAGACTGACCTCTGTTTAGGGTGCCCAGGATTTTACTATATTATTAACTCATAGAAATATATCATGACACATCTCCCAAAACCATTAAATTTTACAACTATACCTCTAGATTAATGCTCTCTAGGAGAAATTATATTTATACCACAACCATATTAAGAAATTTTTTCCATGAATCACATATCCATAAGTACTAACTCCCCAAAAAACCACTCCCATATTTCATCCTAGAAATAAAAACATTACCAACGACCCAAACTAGAGTAATACCATGAAAGGGTCACTGGATCTCTTTATGTAATAAACACTAAAGCTCAAATAATTGGATGATCATTATAGTCATCCTACCCCGATTACAAACACACTACATATAACACATCAACAATGATTTACTCAAATTCCCTCAATAAAGATAGCCTCACATGTACACTGGTGTCATGAACTGAACACCAAATCTAGGTTCCAAAACACAACTCACAAGGTATCACCACACAATATCCTCCATTTCCATGTTAACATACAATATTTCACATCTTGAAGGTCATATCATTTTAAAATATTCAACAAGAAACATATCATTTAACTGAGAAATCATACTCAATATGATCTCACATCCTGCAACCTGAGGTATCAAAACTATTGATTTTTCACAACACAATCCACCCATACACATGGTAAACAACCAATAATTGGGAAAAAAAAATTCTTTCCCTAAAATGAAAAATTATTTGAACATTTATGTTCTTTATTAGACCTTGAAATTTATTCCCGTGAATTCACTTTTAAAGACTTTTCATTTTCAAAACCCTAAAATTTACACTTACATGAACTTTTTTACTAACCGATAATCTCATTAAATTAATCTTTCTATGTCTATTTGGTTCACGATCATGTCATTAACAATTAAATCATAGGCTACATATGAATTTACTATCTATCCAATGTGCCTATCATGATTCATTAACATACACACCCTCTATTTCTGTGATAGGAAAACACATAGAACCTCATAAATAAATTACATCACATCCAGGTGCACCAATCTATGTGTAAATAAAAATAAAATTTATATGCACAATACTAAACATTAATTAGCACCCCACAGAACCTAGATTTTATTTTGTACATGGGGTTGAGTCACCCAGACACAAACACATTACCAGTCCCCGACATGATCATAGTCTCCTCTCTACCAAACCGCAAACACTAATATAAAATAATAACTCAATGGATACCAAATTGTAATATAACGAACCTAGAAGACACTATAATTGGTTCCCCATGTTGGGTCATCACATGACCTCAGGATTCCCCCCTAGAGTAGAGGCTTCCAAAATGAATCATGGGTATAAGAAGAAACATTGGGATACTATACCAAGTTATCAAAGAGAAGCTATAATGGAAGTAACATCTATAGATAAAATCAAAAAAATACAAACAACAATGGAAAACATATAACAAAAACCAATAAGTGACCCTGTACACAATCTATAACCAAATCTAGTGAATACACTACATGTTAGTAAGTAGTAAAATATAACCCTAAACCAAAACTATAAATATAATCTAAAATATAACCTAAGTCCCAACCCGTTCATAACCTCTATGGCGGCCATAGTAGGGTTTGAGTACAAATCATTAGGCCACCACCAATGGTGTACAATGAAATGTTGAGTCTATACGAAATTAGATGAAAATAACCCCATGTAATGAACAAAAAAAGAAACAAGGAAAACATTTATGAAATTATTTGATATCCATTTACCCATTATGTCTTCCAGAACCAACTAATCAAAAATTCTAACTCACGTCACACTGGATGTCTTAAACAAGGCACCATAGCTGAAAAACACAATGAACCGTAAGGGATTTAAATAATCACAAATCATCTCATACCCTTTGGATAAAATATTCATTTAAAACATTTTCTTAACAATTCTACATTGATGCTATCATCATTATTAAATTCATCTGCATCCCATGTTCCATAGTGTATGCACTTATATTATTTATTCTACTAATTAAGAAGGAATATTAACTTGCATCTGGGGTTATATACATTGCTAATCAAAATGATTTTACAAATAATAATAATCAACATACCCCAGAACCACATTTTGGTAATCAGGACATGTCCATGTGTTTGGGAAGAATCATTACTCAATTAGACTTCCCAACCTACACCATGACCATAAGTTGGGAAGAATAGCACCTCAATCTAACATCTGAATCATTCATTACATAACAATTACTATGGAGCCTCAATCAATGTAGTTTTAGAGAGTCTAATCATTAAGGGCATAAAAATATGTTTGACTACCTATCTTAAGAATTCCTTGGTGGGATAATGTAACGATCCATCCTGACCCATGGGAGGAGCCACCATTATTTATACCACTTCCAAGCCATGTAAACATGATTATTTAATCATTTATCACATATTCCATTTCAAAACAAATGAAAAATAATAATATAAATTCATAATTCATAATTCATATCTACTTAAATAATTCATTTTCCACATCCCATTAACATATATACCACATACTCTTTATGACCCATAAAATACATTTCCCATTCTCAAGTCTCATCCCATTGGGGTCATTCATAAATTCCCAAGAAATAATCCATGTATGGATTTCCATCATCAGATCATATGACTATTGAAGGAATTTCATTAATCTATTTAACCCTTTTTCACATAATTAAAACCACCCCCATACGCAATATCATCAAATAATCACATTAATCTCTTAGTACATTTCATTATTATGTTAACATGCACACATATTTTTTCTGGGTTCAATATCATTAACCCATATGAACTTTCAATTAGGTTGGTATATGTAAAACCCCGAGATTTTATGAAAAATATTATTTTTTATTTCATTAATGTCTTGTATTGTACGCTACACCAAAATGAGATTTCACAACATGCATCCCTGATTTTCCTTGCATTACACGCAATCACGACCTTCCTCGATAGCGTGTGTAGTATGCAATACAGAGTTTCACTAAACGAGATATTATTAAAATATTATTAGGAACTAGCCGTTATGAATAGTAATACCCACTTTTTGAAATTTTATAAATTTTAACATTGAAAATGGACTTCATTTTTGGATTCAGAATATCGAAATTAGCTTAGGGTGAAATTTTGGTACTTTTCGGATAACTTTCATATTCTGATGAATAGTGACAATTACTATCTGTTAATTAAAAACAACTTTATTAATCAAAATAATTAATAGTGATAAATTATTAATTTGAGTGGTTTTAAAGTATATTTAGAAAATATTTTTACAATTTAGTACAATGTTGGTCATTGGATGTAGTTTCACATTTAAACCAGACATAAACAAGTGTCAATCTTTTGATAGTTATTATCTCTTAAGAACACGCTATTTGTTTTGACAACGTGAATTGATTTTTAAATTAAATAATGCAACTGATATGTTTATAATTTGGTGAAATAGACATCATTTTTGAATTCATAAAATCAAATATATATTAGGCCTAATTTTTTGTATTTTTCTGGAAGCTTTCATTTTTTCATGAATAGTGAAACCACTAAGTGGTAGTTAAAAAAACTGAATTTTTCATAAAACATAATTTCACTGCTTCTGTAAGTAGAATTTAGAAAATCCAAGACACATGGTTAATATCAAGGACTAAAATGTGGTTCAATGAGATTAAAATATTTTTTGGTGAATAGTAACATTTTACTTTTTTTACCACGGTTAAAAGTAATTAGGGTAATTAAGGGTAAAAATGATATTATTATTACCATAACACATGTCCTAATTCTATTGGATAAGTGTAATTCGGACAAAAACAACCTTAGGAATAAAATATGATCATTTAGGCCCACATGGATTAGATTAGGACATTAATTATTAATTTATTTAAAGAAGGGTTAAAATAGTTAAAGTCAATGTTTGATAACTAAATCATTTTTAATTTAGGGTAATACATAAGATAAATTTATCCATAAATATTCATTAGAAAGATAAAAATATTTCATATATAATGGTTTTTTATTTGTAATTTTTAGACTTAATATAATTTAATTTACTTTTGACACAATGATGATGCAGTAATTATCATATTAATGAAATATTGACATAATTGATGTTATAAATACCCAAATAAATGTAATTTGAGACTTTTTATGAAATACAATAATTTTATAGGTTAATATGACATGATATTATTAATTTAATTAACTGTTTTCGAACTAATCACTCTGTTATGAGTTTCAAAAAAATCAATTACCAAATTGTGTCAAAATTGACATAAAATAGTTTTTAAAACAATTATTATATTATTAATTGTTATTATATTTTTAAAAATATAAGGTTTGGACAAGATACTTATATCATGATATTTGTATCATTAATGGACCACTTGGGGGTATCTTGGATTTATATGGTATGTTTATTAACTATATAATATGAAAATACAAAGTGACATGGTAAATGTCAATCTAATTTACTAAGAGTTAAAACTAAAAGTTAAGGTTAATATAATGACCTAAACATGTCTAAATTCTATTGGATGAGAGGATTTCTACCCATCCCCACCATATCTTCTAAATAAATCAATATGGAGCTTTTAAAAACTGAATATGACTTTATAATAAAACAATATTTTTTGTTATTCCAAAGGTGCCCCTCTCCTCCCTTATAAAAGGGCACCTCATCCCTCTCTTCCTTACACCACTTTGATCCTTCAGGCTCGGAACAACCATGCCGATTTCACTTCTACACTTCCCTAGAAACATTCTTGAGGTCCTGGTATTCTTCAAAGGCCAATTTTAGTGCACTAAGAGGAGGTCTCAATGAGGCGCTTCAAAGAAGAGGTAATGTTCGTTACCAATTCTTTCAACTTTATTTATTCTTCCACTTCTTCTTCTTAGGTTGTTTCATTATGAAGTAATTACTTAAGTATCACTCATATACTGAAATGTTTCTATAAGTATGAAAAAACCCTATTTCACCATCTATCCATCCTACGGAAAACGAAATCACCGCGCGTGCGTACGTACGGAATACCGTCTCCACGCCGTGGTGTAATCTATTTTCAACCACCACCTTACTTGGATGGGTATAATGGTGTAAATAATAAATATATACGATTATTGTAAAGTGATATTGATTCTATAATAGTATACATACACTCCAATAAAATTCCACGATCATGGTAATGATATCATCACTCGTGCGTACGTACGAAATACCGTCTCCACAACGCGATGAGATTCAGTCTCAATGATTAACCACTCATAAATGATTATAAAGTATATATAATAAGTAATAATTAAATATATTACCGAATAAGGATACTGGATTTATGTATATATATGTATGTAATCCAATTAATTCCATTCAATTCAATGAGTAAACAAAAACAACTTTCATGCGTATGTACGACCTACCGTCTCCATGAACGGTGTATTTCTTTCCATTTATCGATCTATTATATATATGTGTATTCTGAAAATATATTATATATAAATAATGTCTTATATTCTGGAATTAAGTAATCATGATCTAAGTAATCATATAAATAATTACAATTCAAAACACGGACAACAAATTAAACGATTTTACCCAAAACACTCTTTAACATGGAATTTACAAAAGAATGGGTAATATAAAGTCATAAGTGAACAATGTATGATATCATAACAATTAATATGATTCTATAATAAGTCAATGACATTATTTAAATCTTTATACAGGAGGTTCAGATACGTATGAAGCATATCAGACCTAAGGTAAGGGATAATTGTGCAAATCTCATTTTTATCCGAGACTGCTTATACGTAAGTATTTACCGGGGTTATTGTAATCATCCATGAACATGTTTTCTAAAAGTGTTTTTATGTATGTTTGATTTCCTTTTTACCCATTTTTACTTTTACTACATGGTATGTAAGGAATATTTCTTTTGTATACGTTATGAGGTACTTTTTGACTTTTCCAACAAAAGTATGAGTATAATGTTTTTTTAGCTTATACGGTATGAAAGGTTTTATATGGTTTTATAAATCCATATTTTCATGAAGCCTCCTAAAAAAGATTCCATGACTATTTTAAACAAAATATTTTTCTTTTAAAATTTCATGACGTTTTGTGAAAAGAAATTGATTTTGAAAAAGAAAGTATATTTTCCTCAAGAATTCATTTCATGTGTTTTATCAAAACCATTTTCCATCTAAGATGACATTATTTAATATTTTTATGGTTCATGTATAAAGTCTCTATGATTTACACGGTATCACTTTTCTTAGGATGAAATAACATCCATTAGTTTTATATGGATTATGTTATGACGGGATGATGTTTATAAAACCCATTTTTATTCTTTGGGTTAGGATGAATGATTTATGTTTATGTTGTGGCCCAAGAAAGAATGATTTCATTATGAGATGGGTGGGACCTATATCTCCCTCCAATGAATTGGGTAAAGATTTATATCTAATGAGATAGACATGGATGGAACGGTATGTTAATCTGGTTCAGTGTTACAAGACTGAAACGAGGAGTCAACTCGATTCAGAAAGGGCCTTTGTCCACTAAGGTGGTCTTGGCAGCAATGCCTTGGATACTATGGAAATCATTACAAGTGCTGAATGGTTTCCACAATTAAATGTTTTATTCCCATGATAGTTTATCATGATTAATATTCCTTTATGATCTATGATTTATATACTTCAATGATTTATGTCTTTACTCAAGAATTTTATGTTTAGATTTTATGTTCATTTTTTTGCATTCAAATGTTTATAGATTAATTTATGTTCTCTATGCATACCCTTACTGAGAATTTGAGCTCACTCCTTTTGTGTTTTTTCCCCAGGATATAAATAAAGGTATTAGGTAAGAAAAAAGGGGAAGATCTTTATTAAGAGATGTTGAAGATCTTTCACCATGATTAGAAGATTTTATTCCGATTTTCCAAAGACACTAAACTATTAGGGTCCTTGTGTGTCTATTTTTGTTATGTACTAAGTATTCCGCAAAATTAATGTAATTTCAATTTATGTCAAGCATTGGGTCTCTACAGTTGGTATCATAGGAAAGGTTTAGTCAACCTTTGGAAACTAGGATGCGAAAACTTTAGTGAGATCCCTAGAGATATTTCTAAGGTATGTATAGGGATGTCTCTTAGGTTAAGTATAAGTATCGGTTATAGTCCTAGAATTATGGTAATGATATTAGATTAAACCTAAGATGTTAGATATTGAAGTTACTCCCCCTTTATTATGATTTTTTTCTCTCACACTATTCATTTTGGGTTTTAGAAAATGGTTGGAAACAATATGATTCACGATAATGGAGGATATGATGGACAATGGAATGATATTCTTCATGAGAAACCAAATGAAATGGGATTTGGAAGTACAAATATCATTATTATGCCAAATCAGAAATCTCATAATATGATCAATAAACTCAAATTTGGTAAGTTTCCTGACTCAGCTAATTAGAGAAAGATAGAGTTTCATGATGATCATAGAGGAAAGAAAGTTCAATTTCCCCTATGTAAATCATGTGGGAAGAGGCATCAAGGAGAATGTTTCAATGGAACTGGAAGATGCTTTGGGTGTGGAAAAGAAGGACACAAATCCAGTAAGTGCAAAGGAAAAGGTTCAATTAACACCATGGATTTGGATAATGGTATTGCTAAGACATCAACAATGGTTAAATGTTTTAAATGTGGAATGTACGGGCATTGTGAAAACAAATTCCCTAAGGGAAAGTCTAATGAATAGAATCAGTATGGTCGTATGGGTAGTATTTATGTTGATGATGATGAAGAGACTTCAAATGATATGTGAGATGATAGAATTGTTGAATCTCGCACAATGGTTTAAAAAGGTAGTGGAATGATTACAATTTTATCAAGTGTAATGTTGTATAAGTAATCTCATGGTACTATGGAATAAAGAGAAATCTAAGGATTGTTACACTATTGTCTTTCCTTATGTTTCAAAAGTGTATGATGAATGGTACCAGTAAACATGAAAGGTTATTCAGATATTTTTGGAAAGTACATGATATGCGCACAATGAAGGGATAATGAGAAAATTAAATGTTTGATAGTATTCATGAGCTCATGACTGATATAAGGAGAAGGTTATATCATGGTTTGAGTATATAGAACTTTTGGATTTTGGTATGTGGAAAGAGTTAACTTTTGACAGCATTCATGTTTTCACTAAGGTTTAATGGTTATTCATTTTTCAAGAGAATACATGATTATGGTATTTACATGATTGGAATGTGACCAACAAGATATATGGGGGATAAATGATGGTATTGAAATGCTTGGTTGATGACATTTCAAGTAATAATTTTCTTTATACTATGAGCTTGGACTGAAATATTTTAGATAAAGATTGGAATGGATTATGTTGGACATAAGTTAGTATTGTTTAAGGATAGAGCTTTTTTCGATATTATTGATGGGATGTTATTGTAATGTGGTTTTAGAAAAAGGACAACATGCAGGATGGGTGACAACCCATCGCGTCAGACAAGGCTGTGGGAATCGAACGCACAACTGAAGTGCGACAGGCCTTTATCGCCACCCACTATCCTACAAGAAGTCCCTATTTTGTAGAAACTTGTTTTATAATATAAAGCAGTATGATATATGAATTATAAGTCCATTTTAAGAACCATATATGATTAATCTCACAAAAGATCGACATATGAATATTTAATAACTTTTCCTAACCTTTTGTTTTAGACAGATGAAATGCCCCGTCATTCTATCACATGATATGCTAACACTTCACGAATAACAAATTCAACTTCATTTCATTAAGAGATGATGTGGAAATTGTTCAAGGCACGAACAACAGTGAGATTCTTCCATAATAAATTAAGTATTTATTCTAATTCAAATTCTTCAACTTTAGGGAAATGATGTCGAAAGCCAAAAAGGTTGTCATAGTTCCCTTATATCTGATTAATGGGATGGTACCTTAGATCATAAAAAAAATATGGCTTTGTGATTGTTGGATTTTTCATAGCCATGTTCTCTACCACTCTCCATCAGAACTTGATGGTTAGATTTTTCTTCCATATCCATATTTTAACCTATGTTCTCCTAAGTGGAAACCCAGTGATGAGTTAATTTGGGTAACCGTTACATTTCATACATTAGTTTTTTAAGCCAAGTTTTGGTGTTCCTTTTTATGATGTGGGTTTCTATTAAAGAAACTCTCAACTAGTAAACCATTTATAACCTCGACGAATTTCGAGGGCGAAATTCATTTTAAGGGGGGTAGAATGTAACACCCTGAGATTTTATGAAAAATATTCTTTTTAATTTCATTAATGTCTTGTGTTGTACGCTACACAAAAAGGAGCTTTCACAAAATGCATCCCTGATTTTCCTTGAATTACATGCAATCACGACCTTCCCTGATAGCGTGTGTTGTACGCAATACTGAGTTTCACTAAACGAGATATTATTATAATATTTTTATGAACTAGCCGTTAT
Source organism: Viscum album (assembly GCA_963277665.1). Taxonomy (NCBI): domain Eukaryota; kingdom Viridiplantae; phylum Streptophyta; class Magnoliopsida; order Santalales; family Viscaceae; genus Viscum; species Viscum album. The sequence continues at coordinate 265,717,049 of OY728142.1, read as the reverse complement.
GAATAGTAATACCCACTTTTTGAAATTTTATAAATTTTATGATTCAAAATGGACTTCATTTTTGGATTCGAAATATCGAAATTAGCTTAGGGTGAAATTTTGGTACTTTTCAGATAACTTTCATATTCTGATGAATAGTGAAAATTACTATTTGTTAATTAAAAAAACTTTTTTAATAAAAATAATTAATAGTGATAAATTATTAATTTGAGTGGTTTTAAAGTATATTTAGAATATATTTTTAAAATTTAATACAATTTTGGTAATTGGATTTAATTTCACATTTAAACCATACATAAACACGTGTCAATCTTTTGATAATTATTATCTTATAAGAACAGGCTATTTGTTTTGATGACGAGAATTAATTTTTAAATTAATTAATGCAACTGATATGTTTTTAATTTGGTAAATTAGACATCATTTTTGAAATCATAATATCAAATATATCTTAGGCCTAATTTTTTTTATTTTTCTAGAAACATTCATTTTTTGTTGAATAGTGAAAGCACTAAGCGGTAGTTAAAAAAACTGAATTTTTCATAAAACATAATTTTACAACTTATGTGAGTGGAATTTCAAAAATCCAAGAGATACGGTTAATATCGAGGAATAAAATTTGGTTCAATGAGATGAAAATAATTTTTGGTGAATAGTAACATTTTACTTTTTTTTACCACGGTTAAAAGTAAATTTTGTAATTAAGGGTAAAATTGATATTATTATTACCCTAACACATGTCCTAATTCTATTGGATAAGTTTAATTGGAAACAAACAACCTTAGGAATAAAATATCATCATTTAGGCCCAATTGGATTAGATTAGGACATTTATTATTAATTTATTTAAAGAAGGGTTAAAATAGATAAAATCAAAGTTTATTAACTATATCATTTTTAATATAGGGTTATACAAAAGATAAATTAGACTATAAATATTAATTAGAAAGATAAAAATATTTCATACATAATGGTATTTTATTTATAATTTTTATACTTAAAATAATTTAATTTATTTATGACACAATGATGATGCAGTAATTATCATATTAATGAAAAATTGACCTAATTGATGTTATAAATACCCAAATAAATGAAATTTGAGACTTTATATGAATTAAAATAATTTTATATATTAATATTACATGTTATTATTGATTTAATTAACTTTTTTAGAACTAATAATTCTGTTATGATTTTCACAAAAAACAATTACCAAATAGTGTCAAAATTGACATAAAATAGTTTTTAAAACAAATATTATATTATTAATTGTTATTATATTCCTAAAAATATAAGGATCGACCAACATACTTATATAATGATATTTTTATCATTAATGGATCACTTGGGGGTCTCTTGGATGTATATGGTATGTTTATTAACTATATAATATGAAAATACAAAGTGACATGGTAAATGTCAATCTAATTAACTAAGAGTTAAAACTAAAAGTTATGGTTAATATAATGACATAAACTTGTCTAAATTATATTATATGAGAGGATTTAGACCCATAACCATCTTATATTAGATATAAATCAATTTGGAGCTATTAAAAATGGAATAAGACATTATAATAAAATAATATTTTTGGTTATTCCAAAGGTGCCCCACTCCTCCCTTATAAAAGGGCACCTCCTCCCTCTCTTCCTCACAACACATTGAGCCTTCAATCTCGGCAAAAAAGTTCCAATTTCTCTTCTCCACTTACCTAGAAACATCCTAGAGGTCCTAGTCTTCTTCAAAGACCAATTTTAGTGCCCTAAAAGGAGGTCTCAAAGAGGCGCTTCAAAGAAGAGGTTATGTCTGTTACCGATTCTTTCAACTTTATTTCTTCTTCCACTTCTTCTTATTAGGTTGTTTCATTGTGAAGTAATAACATCAGTATCACCCATATAATTATATGTTAATATAAGTATGAAACAACCCTATTTCACTATCTATCCATCCTACGGAAAATGAAATCACCGCTGGTGCGTACTTACGGAATACCATCTCCACGCCGTGGTGTAATCTATTTTTCACCACCACCTTACTTGGATGGGTATAATGGTGTAAATAATAACTGTATATGATTATTGTAAAGTGATATTTAATTTTTAATAGTATACATACACTCCAATAAAACTCCATGATCATGGGAACGATATCATCGCTCGTGCGTACGTACGGAATACCGTCTCCAAGACGCGATGAGATTCATTCTCAATGATTAACCATTCATAAATATTTATAAAGAATATACAATATGTAATAATGAAATATATGACCTAATAATGATACTTGATTTATGTATATATAAGTATTTCATCCAATTAATTCCATTCAATTCAATGAGGAAACGAAAACAACGTTCATGCATACGTACGGCCTACCGTCTCCAAGAACGGTGTATTTATTTCCATTTATCGATCTATTATATATATATGTATATTATGAATATATATTATTTATAAATAATGTTTTATATTATGGAATTAAGTAATCATGATCTATGTAATCATATGAATAATTAAAAGTCAAAACACGGACGACAAATGAAACGAGTTTACCCAAAATGATCTTTATCATGGAATTTACAAAAGAATGGGAAATATAATGTCATAAGTGAACCATATATGAAATCATAACAATGAATATGATTCTGTAATAAGTCAATGACATTATTTAAATCATTATACAGGAGGTTTGGTTACGTACGAAGCATATCAGACCTAAGGTAAGGGATAATTGTGCAAATCTCATTATTTCAATCATTAGTGTCCTTTTTACCCATTTTTACTTTTTCTACATGTTATGTAAGGAATCTTTCTTTTGTTTACGTTACGAAGTACTTTTTTACATTTTTGACAAAAGTATGAGGAGAATTTTTATTTACTTATATAGAATGAAAGGATTTTAACGGTTTTATAAAGCCTTATTCTCATGAAGCATCCTCCAAAAGATTTCATTACTATTTTAAACAAAATATTTTTATTTGAAAATTTCATGAAGTTTTGTGAAAAGAAATTGATTTTGAAGAAGAAAGGATATTTTCCTCAAAAATTCATTTCACGTGTTTTATCAAAACCATTTTCCATCTAAGATGACATTATTTCATATGTGTATGGTTCATGTATAAAGTCTCTATGAATTACATGGTTTCACAATTCTTATGATGAAATGTTATCCATTTGTTTTATATGGATTATGTTATGATGGGATGATGTTTATGAAAACCATTTTTATTCATTGGGTTATGATGATTGATTTATGTTTATGTTGTGGCCCAAGTAAGAATGATTTCATTATGAGATGGGTGGGACCTATATCTGCCTTCAATGCATTGGGTAAAGATTTATATCTCATTAGATAGACATGGCCGAATGGTACGTTAATCCAGTTCAGTGTTACAGGAATGAAACGAGGAGTGAACTCGATTCAGAAAGGGACTTTGTCCACTAAGGTGGTCTTGGAAGCAATTACATGGCTACTATGGAAATCATAACAAGTGCTAAATGGTTTCCACAATTACATGTTTTATTCCCATGCTAGTTTATCATGATTAATGTTCCTTTATGATCTATTCTTTATATACTTCCATGATTTATGTCTTTGATCAAGAATTTGATGTTTAGATTTCATGTTCATGTTTTTGCATTCAAATGTTTATGGATTATTTTATGTTCTCTATGCTTACCCTTACTGAGCATTTGAGATCACCCCTTCTATGTTTTCTTTTCCCCAGGATATAAAGAAAGGTTTTATGTAAGAAAAAAAGGGGAAGATCATTATTGGGAGATGTTGAAGATCCTTCACCACAATTAGAAGATTTTATTCCGAGATTCCAAAGAAACTAAACTATTATGGTCCTTGTGTGTCTATTTTTGTTATGTACAAAGTATTCAGCAAAATTAATGTAATGTCCATGTACGTCAGGCTTCGGGTCTCTACAATATAATTGAACCTTATTAAAAAACATCATGTTATTAATCAAAATGCAAAATAATCATCCAAATAATCTTGAAATATCCCTTTAAAACATGGTTCCTCCCCTTTAAAAGCTAATACATTCACGAAGCTTTCACTTCTATTTCAACAAATTAACTATTCTACCAAAAGGGGACACTACCCTCGATTCATCATCATTTGAATTATTATTATTAAATGCTTATATAAAATAACCTTGATGTCATCACCTACTTTAAAAAAAGTACATATTTTATTAATGCCACTTTTCCTTCAAATAATCTTTAATCGTGTCAGGGCCCCAAAAACATAATATAAAATCCATATCAATTCCACTAAATCATTTAAAAATTCCAACACATAATTGTTTTAATTAACCATTGAACCTCCATACATTTCAAATACATATTTAATACCAAATTTCTATCATAAAATACATATCACTAGGTTAACTAATTTTTATTACTAATTGCATGGGTCAACATTAAAGCATGGGTATCCCTATGGTCATTCTCATATCCTCGATGAACACGAATGGGGCCCGTGAAGGGTTTTTCATCTAAATATAAGGTAAAAACCTTTTCATAACTAATGAAGAAGAATATCAACAAGGAATCATATAGGCTAAACCGCATACACATATATAACATTAAGACGATGGGAAATGGCTAAAATACCACCTTCCTTATGTTCATTGAATAATGCTTTCCAAATACCCTCCCATGATTCAATATCAAACATATTCTAAATACCAGACCTAATATTTTTGACAAATATGATTATTTTTGGTATTCGGAAGAATGGGAGTTATTCTACAAGACCTAATCAAAATATTAGAGCAGGGAGGGGTGTTAGAGTCACCCAGATCTTCGATTTACTCCCAAATGTGTCTCGAACACTCAAAAATGAAACAGAATAAATAATTGAGGAGGTGTGGTGCTATTTTATCCCCTAGGGTATTGGGTTGTGAATGAGAGGAAAAATATTCCTAGGATTTAAAAACATGATATGGAATAACAGTAATTTTTTTAACTGTCAATGGGAAATATAGTTTACCTGCACAGTTTTCCAAAGTATTCACAAACCATTCACAATCCACTATCTAATGGAAGTTGTGTCGCCCGGTTACCTAGAGACACCCACATAGTTTATAAAACCATGTGTAAATAGAGTCCACCCCTTTATCCAAAATGGTTCCCATGACGCACTATTTATTTTTACATGTGCATGGTTTTCAATTACAGCCAACCAACCATGCACTATGTATAGTTCAGACACTTTTAACCTCCAATCATTTCGCAGACCCCCAGAACACCCCAAAACACCACAATCCCCAAAAAAACATCATTAACCATAAAACAGTTCTTAATTAAAAAACAATAACATGGACATACCTTCATGAAAGATCAATATCATACACACCTAGTAGTAGAGTAATCTATGCATTAACAAGAACATCCTTTTAGTGGAACCCTTCATCCATTTACAAATGAACAATTATTCAACACCATAAAGAATATTTTTTATATAAATCATTTTTATGATAATGAGAAAATCACTTTGGAATTTTTTCAGTTAGATTTTAAAGAAGATCTATAGTTTTCACTGAAAAAAATGAATCATTAAAAAGATTAAGTTGAATTTATGTGATTTGAATACTAATTTTTTTTTGAATTTATTTACCTTATAATCTTGGAGAAAAACATCAATGGTAATTATTGGATTAATTGAAAAATAATAATGATTTAGTATGATTTTGTGAAATGAAATTTATAATTATTTAATGATATAAATAAATCAATATTATAAATTCTTAAATAAATAGATAATGATTATTTAGTTATCTATCATGTAATTTGTATAATTCTATAGATGTTTAATTCTTCAAGAGTAATGATGAGATTTTCTAGTTTGATCTCGATGTGAAAATAGAGTTTTTAGATTTATTGTGCTCTAATAGATAGATTGATATGAAGGTAATGAGGTATATGAATTTTAGAAATAGTATTTACCATTAAAATGAATAGAATAAACAAGATATATCCATATGGAAAAGGTGTGGGAAAAACCAATTTTGGAATTTTATGAAAGGAAATAGAAACTGACCACAATGCGGAAAGGGTGATTATATAAATTTATTCTATCATGGTTATTTATATTGACATAATATTCAAATATAAATGAAAAAAGAAATAATGTTCAAGAAAATATAGAAGAATAATTATTTTTTACTATATATAAAGGACACATTTCATACTATATTTTATAACAAAACAGAATATAGGGAAATAGCCATTAACCATAATAGATGCTAATGGAGTATGATTATAATTTTTTAATAATTATTGTTTAAGTCAATTCCCTGAATAATATATTAGTACACACACTAATTTTAGACTCAAATCTTGGAAGTAAATTTTTTTAGGTTTTATATACTCAATTATTTTATTCTTATTTATAAAGAACAATAAATTGAAGACCAAATTACTAAATCTGAAGCTATGATTTCAAACTACTAGAAGATTAATTAAACAGTAAATTATATAAAAATATAATACTATATTATTTTTTAATTATAATATAATTTAAATAGTGGGGTTATTATATTGGTTTAATTTGACACAATACAAGGGATTAATAGGATCTCAATGATTTATTCCATGATAAGCTATAGAAGGTTTGAAGTATATATTGTCCTAAATGACAACCTAGAATTTTTTTTCAAATGTGTGGTATCCTAGAATGAAATTGGTGAATAACCACTTGTGGTGAAATTGAAATTAAAATGGACTGGAAATCAAATTCTTTTTTAGGAAGAATAAGTAAAAAATCAAAAAAGTTATTATAATACAAAGGAAAAAATAAAAAAAATGCAAAAGGGGTATGATTTTTGTTGTCCAAGGGAATCCTCATGGATTATGTTATTATAGTCCATAGGTAAATTAATAAAACTAGACTATGAAATATGAATCTCTATCGACACACCCATGGAGAATAGAAGACAATATCTTTTATTTTTATTATTTTGAATAATGATCTATTTATGCTTATGGATTTGATGAATAGAATGATTTCAGGAAACTTTGGTAAATAAATATTTATTTATTTATTAATGATATTTAAATATTTTCCATTTTTTGAAACTAATTGATCATCTAATGTTCATAAAATAACTATGTGAAAAGGGAGCACTTTTATAAATTTAGTATATGTGATGTGTGGGCACAAAAAAAGTAACATTTTTGGGATACACTCAAATAGATAAATAATTATCATTTGATATATTTGAGAAAAAAAATTGTGTGTGAGTGTCCTTATCCTATAATAATGATTCATATATTTCATTTCCACATTATAGTTGTATATGTTATATGTTTTATTAAAATAATTTCAAGGATTTCTAATCCCTTACCCATGTTATTCCAAAATGGAGTTAAGATCATCTAGAAAAATTGTGTGAAGAATGTTATCAATAACTAAAAAAAGTTTCTTATTGAACCTATGCTATCATTAACTAGTGATAGGAAAAGGTTTTTCCTATATAGTGATGTATCCTTGGAATGGAATTTATATGTACTCATGAAAAATAATAAAGTTATTACATATTAATAATGATTGTTGAATCATCATGGGAATAAGTATCCTACAATAATTTAGAAATATATGTAGTTATTTTGGAATTACATTGATTTCAAAATTATGTTTATGGTTAGAAATGAAATGTATAAATAGGCCACCAATGATATATGTAAATATTCATCCAAATGGAAGAGAACATGAGATAAATGAGATAGGTTGAACTTCATTAATACTAAAATTAATATATCCATTATCATCCAAGAAATCAAATGAAATTGGATAATAGATTAAATAGGATTGATCGTGTTGTTCCTGAAAAATTGAATATTGAAAGAGATCCATTGACCATGAAATTAGTAAATATAGACATGTAATTCATAAGGTAAGGGATATTATCTATCATATCCTAAATGATAACTCGGACATAATTACAAGTGAAAATTACGGACATGCAATGAACTCGTCATTAGATTAAAAATAGGATAAAAATCAATGAAAATTGGTATGTTTCATAGTATTTATATGAATTATGTGTATTAATGAGGTTCAGAACATGGATATGCATAAAACATCTTCCTGAGATAAAGAAATAGAAGATGGTCAATGTTCATAACAATAAATTTTATATACATCATAGAATATCCAAAATACATAGGGTTTGGTTAGATGATTATTGGTGGGATAACATAAAGAGGGAGAATTTGAATTATAAAACAAGATGATTAGTATGATTATAAGCTATGAAATATTCAATAATTCCCTATCGGAAACTAAAAATAATACCTATGACTGAATAGATGTGGGACAACACCACTATATAAATTGTTACTATAATATTGTTGAAATATAAGTAAAATAATTTCATATGGTAAATCATTGATAGTTTAGAAAAATAATTAATTTTTATCATTATAGTAGTGTATTTATCCCCTGAGTGAGTTTGTCCTCACTATATTCAAGAGGTCTGGATTCTTTGTGGATCACTACTGAAAATTATTTCTTATAATTATCCATGTTTAACTTATACATTATCTATTATACATAAAAAGTTTATGAATATGTATGTAAACCACTATACATCATATCATACATAAACTAATGGGTAGTTTGAGGGGAATATTCAACCATTATAAGATATGTTATGGAATAACTCTATTGATTTTCAAAGGATTTAAAAATAATATTATCCGCATATTTAATTCAATTGAATAATATTCCACTCGAGTAATAAAATGATTATTTATAAGGAACTCAATATAATATAATGTAAAATTGAATCATGTTTGGATGATGTTAATAAAAGAAAACTATTACGACCATACATTATAAAAGATAATACAAAGAGTATATAATCTATATAGAACCATATCACAGTTACTCATATTTTAAAAAATACATATGAAAATAAATCTAATAAAGGAAAATGTTTTCATGTTAGAGAACTAGTATAACTCAAAATATAACCATAATAATTAGTCATGAGATTTGGAATGAAGGGGGTAGGGGGTCCAGGGCACAATGGAACATTTTACACTCTAGAGTGTGTGTTGTTTTATAATGTTTATCACCTCCTCCTAATATCTACAATGTCCATAATATTTTTTATATATATCAGGACATGATGTATAGAGGACCTTACAAGGATAAGAGTATTCCTAGAGTTGAACCTCATGTCAGCTACTAACAGAACATGTGATGAAGTGTAGATTCGAGAGGAAATATGTCACTAGATGGGAGGGATTCGACTATAGTATCTGTAAACGCTGACATATCCATAAAATAGTGAAATGATAAACTAACAATCATAGGATATTTTCACAGTACATGGTCACTCTATCCTAGTAAAACTATTTTTAACTTTTTTATGGACCACACAATTCACCCCAATATACCAGTAGTCTTCATAAGGCACAAAAAAAGAAGGAAAATCCAATGTAGGGGTGGATATGTATCAATATGTGTATACCCAGCAGGAGACCCCGAATATCCTAATAGGTGAAATTGTTAGAAGAAAATCATGTGAAACTAAAAGAAAATATGTGAAGAAAATACAACAATGATACGATTAAAGTGAAACCCCAACCAAGGAAATTTGAATCCTAATTTTAATACCCATATATGAGAGTTAAATTTTTCTAAAAATCGAAGACACTATGTTTTCTTGATTCCCAAAGACCAACATAACCTCACCATAGAATACATTGTGGTTTTTTCCTCCTTCAAAGATTCCTTAGTTGTGGGTTTATCGACTCTAGAGGAGGAACCACTCTCTACTAGATCTTAATAACATGATATTACCACCACAGTGGATAGAGATAAAATTCCCTAGAAAGGTATGTTTATGGGGGGGGTGGGGGGTTCTGAATGTACTAGTACATAAAAAATGGTATATTAATAACTAAGAAAAACAACATGTTAGTGGATTATTGACCCTAGAATCACTCAAAAATCACTATAGAGCCCTAACATTGGAAAATAATTACTCGAAGAAGATAACCACTCACATATCCTCACACCATACATTACGATTTGAAAAAAAATTATTCCTTAATGTTGATGAGGGAATTCATATCAGAATATAATACTCACTATCCTAAATTCAAATATCGAATTTAGATAAATGTGAGGTAAAACCTTCAAAGAAAAATTTACGGTATCTCTGTTAGAGTCCATGTGTTCTAATCCAATGTGAATTCTTATACATGGATAGATACACCACATGGATTGTAGAGGATCAGGTAAATTTTATGTTTTAGGATTTATAAAAAAAATCGGAAAACCTTGAGTACCGAGTATGAACTTATAGAGCATGAATCATTTGGACAAGTAAAGTCACTTGGAATAGGGGCCTGCTAAATGGTCTTCTAATATATAACAAAGCAAAAAACCATCACACCATAGGAAGTTGATATTGTGATGAATGTTCTTTTATAAAATGAATTTGTAGCCAGGAATTTCATATATAGTATAGTCACGGGTCCTGGATCATCATGTGTCCACCTATTCAACCATAGATCTCAAAAGTTGAAATTCTCAAGGACTCAATCATCAACAATCTATATCTAGTAATTGTTAGCTATGAATAAGTAGGTAGAAAACACAATCCTCATAAATATTTCCAATATTCATGTCACCTATAATATAAAAAATTACATGAAATTTTGATAATTATGACAGCCCTAGAGCGCCATTTCATATTTTGGTTCTTAAAAATTTATTGTTACAATTATAAATTTAATTCCAATAAATGTTTCAAAATTTAAAAAATCCCAAACACACAACATTAATATGAAATAATGAATCACATAAAGGGTTAATAAAATTTTAGATGTAGAGTTGTAGATAATTAAAAAAACTGTTACATTACTAAAATCATGAATTTAAATGAAACATTTTACCCACTAATACTCACCTCTTCATATTTCATTATATGTATTTAACATATACTATGATATTATTCACACATGAAACCCTTTTATAAATAAAATGTTTAACTAAATTCTTTATAAACTTTGAAATGTTAATATAAGAATGCATGAGCTCAGATGAACAACAAAGATAATCAAGGGAGATCTCAATGATCAGTAAAGTATAACATAAGGATATTGGTATGAGTACTTGATATTAAAATTTAATAACTATATACATCTTATCATTAATTATTGAAATGTTTCTGGGAATATAGTATGGTATTTCATAAAGAATTATAAACAATGGAATCAAAGAATATTAAATATGATAGAATAAAACATTCATAAGACAATGGTTTGTAGAAAACCCATATGAATATAGAACCCTTTCCATTGAAAATTATTAATTCCAATACTTTAATAATGTATTGGGTTCACTCCCCATTCAATAATATCTTTATTAAAGGTTCACTCATATGACTATCAATGTAGAATGAGTTTACTCTCCATTCTATCATATCCTTAGTCAATGATCTCTCCCAAAACTATAACATTAGATACAGTCCATTATTAAACTTGGTTCAATCCCTATTCCATTACATATTAACTGATCATACATATATCCTTACCTAATGCAATGGAGTGATATATAATACTTATCAAATCAATAACATAAAAAAAATTACATATGTTTGGATAATGTTTATAAAAAATTATATCACATAATAACCTACTTAAAATGAACAATAATCATAAAAATTACATTATTTAATCAATGAATAACCCATAATGGAGAAATAGGATTCATAATATATTCATTATAAATCAATTAACTTGTGAGAAAGAAATAAGTTCGATAAAATCATCCTTCAATAAATATCATCTTAAAAAAGATATTGAATAAATTAATTTTGTATCCATGGATCATATCATCAATAAAATATATGAAACATCAATGCATGTTATCAAAAATGAAAATTATTTTAAAGGATACCTGGAAAATTTCATGAAGAAAAATAATTTTTTTTTTTGAAATAATTAATTTAAAAAAAATTACTAAAAATTTAAGGAGAACATTTTAGTTGAAGATAACCTTGAAAAATTATTAGGAGATATTCAATGAATTAATCATTTAAGATAACGGGAATTTATAATCATAATGTGAACAATAATACAATTATTACAATGACATTATGGGAAAAATTTAAAATTAACCACCCTTGGAAAACTAAAAGAAGGTTATATTTAAAACATAACGAAAAAATTCAAAAATTATTCAACATGTGTTTAAATATCATATGATAATATAAAAAAATTGTTAAATTTGATTTTATAAAACATGAACATTAAATAATAAAGAATTTTGACTAAAGATTGAAATAATGTCAATTTTTTCACAAAACATTTGTTCAGCCTATTGAATTCATAAATATAGGAAAATAAAAAGGGAAAAAATTAATCTCCAGAAATATCCAGAGGAGAATAAAAAAATTAAGTTTCTAAATAGGTTGATCTTGAAATTTTATCATTGTAATTAATATCATAATCAATCTTGAGAAACAATAGAATTGGGAAATAAATCCATCACAATTTTTTTTGACATTAAAATCACAACCTTATAAAGGAAAGTACATTATATGGATATATAGATAACCATAATTTTAATTATAATAACCAAAATTTATAATAATGGGAATTATATTCACCGCATAAATGAAACATGTGGTGAATATTCCTTGTGTATCATAGAAATAAAAGTGATATGAAAATATCATACATTGAGAAAAAACATGTTATATAGTCCCTTTAGAAACTCTATAATAACATCAAATCATTTATTTACATAGTTGTAAACATTTTTCTTAGTTTATAACATTATCCTAGTATAATTTCAAGAAATTATAAAACCTTTTATATAAAATTAATAAATTATAATCCAATACAAATAATCATTCTAAAATAATCCATTTTGAAGTAAATTTTACATTAAATTAAATGGTTTTGGAAAAAAAAAATCCCCCCCAAAAAAATATGGTGTTTTTCATTAAATATTGAATGGATTTTTTTAATCTACCAGTTTATGATATGGGTTTTTTTAAAGTAGATATTTTAAATAAATCATATTTCAATTATAAGAGAAGGGTTTCTAAAAAAATTTTATAGATACTCATAGAAAAAAACATCCCTTACCTAAATAATAAGAATAGAACATATGTAGATCTTATTTTCCATAAGACAAAAACTAACAATGATATTATTCCCCATTTAATCTATATCTCCATCTCTTTGCTACTACGGAAAATGAGTTAATTATTTTAGATGAAAAGGACAAATAAATATCTCTAGGATAAACACATGTGATGGATGAGCTATATTATGTAAAGAATCAAATAAAATATTCCCATATTAAAAAAATATTTTTTTGAATGAATATTTACTTACCCCCATAAATATGGAAATCTGATAAAATTTCATTTAAAAATATGTTTAAATAAAATATAATTTATATTACTATCATACTCATATAAAAACTCACCACTCCAAATATCATGATAGTTATATTTATCTAATAATTCATAGTCCACCCAATTTCAATAGTTTATATAGGTATATGTCATGTGGATTAATAAAAATATAGATTAATAAAACAAGGTTCCATAAATATGGTTGTTTATATTTATGTCAGAATATATTAATATTGATTTTATTTTTCAACAAAAATAGAATATATATATATAATATAATGATTTATTAAATATATTTATTAAATTTTTATGTCTAGGATTCATGTTAAGTATAAGATTATGTGATACATCAGGTTAAATTGGAGAATCAAATATCACCTTTATGATCAAATTAATATTACATGGAATTTTATCTACATTTACAAAATTTTTAGGGTGTGGGTCCATGTTACATATGATCGTGATTACCCTTATATGTTCTTTGATCTATAGATATTGATTTATCATGGTTTTTTACCTTTTTTTGTTGTTTTGGTAACCCTTACACCACATATATTTTAGGTAGAATACCCTTATGTATCAATAAGAAAATCTTATTGGAAAAGGAGATCTCGACTATACCCTTACGCGAGAAACAACAAACATGTACACAACATTTGGAACTCAAGGGTTACCCTTGAGAACATTAACCATTTATTTTACTATTACAACAGGACTAGATCAAGAAACCTACAATTATTTAACTGTTTTAGGTACCTTTATGTTGCCTCAATAGAGTGTGTGATACCAGTACATAAGTACAAGTTTACATTACATATTTTTTATTGAAATAAAATACCTTATGTAATTCAGGGTGTACCTTTATGTTAGAAAGATACCATTACACATCCATGAATTTATACATGAAGAATAATTGATCCACTTACATTTAAGATGGTTAGAACATAGGTTTATAAATGTTGTAAATGTTTGGATGACCTTTGTATAGTGATTGTGTTACCCTTTCATAGGTAACTATCTACCATTACTTATGGAATAGGGTCCAACAAATAACCATATTTAACTACTTGTTAGCCATGCGCGCACTAGAAATTCTCCCAACTCTTAAATAAAAATCAAATATAAATAATTACTTCATTAAAAACTCATCTCTTTAGATAGATTATACTTTAAACTTTTTCCTTTTATAAATTTATTCTTATATACTATTGAATACAATAATAATTATATTCCATTAGTATATTAATTAAAAATCAATTATATTTTTAAATTAATATATTCTATTAAAAGATATTTTCATTACTCACCATTACATTAAAAATTTATATTTATTATTTTAGTGTCTATAAATAGAATCTATGTAAAAAAGTAACATATTAACCATATAATAATAGTCATCCATTTGATTTCAAATTAAAAAAATAATACTGAGTATAAATTTTGAAATTCTACAATATTAATTTTTAGTTTATATTTTAAAAACTAATTATATTATTTACTGGGAATAATAAAAATATTGTTCTATTACTATTTTTATATCTTATGTATTTAAAATTATCATACTCCAAAATTTATGTTTTTTATAGAAAATAATTTCTTTTATTATAGTGTTTTTCCATAATATATGTAATACCACAGTCATAATTTTAAAATAACATCATCAAATTAATATTTTACTGAAAAATGTACTTATATAATTCAAAAAATAGTGTTTCCTTATTAATAAATAGTTATATTCATCATATGAATATTAAATAATTTTAACCCACCCATAAATTAATTAAAGATATAAAATTATATTTATGAATCATAGGATGATACATTAACATAGCTTAATAAATGGTTACCTCATTATTTATACACGACTTATGTAGTCAACATTTTTACATTTGAAAAAAATAATGTTGAAAAAAAAATTATAAATATGTTAATAAAAAAATCATCATAGAAATCAGGAAAGGGAATTTTGATGGTCATCTGGAATAACACATAACTGGGATTCAATATAGAAAAATGTTATTGTTAAATAAAAATATGTACATGATGGGAAAAAACATAAATGTAAAAATAAGTTTTCATGGTGAAAATACATTGATCATAATAGTAATAATGGCCATGATAATTTTAATGACCAAAAACATAAATAATTGTGCTGTGAAAAAAACGTCGAATCATAGAAAATGAATTTAATAATATAATTTTTTTTATTAAAAATAAATTTACTATGGGTGAGAAAATATTTTAAATTATAGTCTAGAAACATAATGAAATATGGATATATGAAATGTAAAATTTCATCATTTAATCAATTTCTAATACAATTTTATCGCTTTCATAGATGAAGATTATTCAAGAACAATTCTTCACTATAAAATCCCCAAAATTAAAATCACTCTTCAAAAAGGATATCACTATATTCATCTTCTCTTTAAATAGAATAATATTTATCATAAGGTAATATAATATCCAAAATGTATGGAACAACATATGATAAAATAGTATATTTAGCACCAAAATTTACAGATTAATATTAAAATATCAACTTAGAATATTTCATAAAAAACCCTACATCACATATCACCTCAATAACCCCAACATGAAAAAATGTTTTTATTTGTAATATTATCTCATACCATTTATATTATACCCCCAAAAATTTAATTTCTTAATTAAAAAAGAATATTTCATTTTAAACCATTTTTAAAAAATAAAGGTGAAATATACCTCAACCTAGTGAATAATATCATGAAATATCATTCCTATCCATGATAAATCATATTTGTTGGCGCCAAAATATTGCACGGAAGGAAGTTACGAAAAAGATGGCTGGTACGCTGCCTCGCGAAGTACCGACGTGAAGCACCAACGTGAAGCACCCCGAGCATCGCGGACTCGCGAAGCTGCAGAGGCGGTAACTCTCCGCGAACGCATTTGATGTTCGTGAGCCCGCCGCGAAGCTCCAGAGGCGGTAAATCTCTGCGAATGCATTTGACGTTCGCGAGCCTGCCGCGAAGCTCTATAGGTGGTAACTCTCCGTGAATGCATTTGACGTTCTTGATCCAACTGCGAAGCTCCCGAGGCGGTAACTCTCCACGTACGTATTTGACATTCGCGAGCCCGCCGCGAAGCTCTAGAGGTGGTAACTCTCTGCCAACGCCTTTGATGTTCGCGAGTGTGTTGCGAAGCACCTGAGGCGGCGCGTGTGTTTTGCTTCATGGTGCCCCTTCCCTATAAATACTGGACTCCCCCGGAGTCCTGACGATGGAAAATCCGACCTTTCGGATTCTCCTCTCCTGAATCGCGAAGCACCCTTTGCCCCCAGGAATCATGAGCTCTGTGAGGTACTTCTACTTCACGTGATGCCTTCGCTTTGAATCGTTTTGATCCCCTCTTCCGAGAGTGATTCCCTTCGTGAAGCTCAAGGGCATTCGCGAAGGAGGGGGATTCCCAAGGGAACCCGGGCAGCCGCAGAGCGTTTATGCTTCACGAAACACCCAACATGTACTAGTGATCGCTATGCCATGGCAGGATCGCTACACATCGCGAAGCACACTGCTTCGCAGCACCCTGCTTCGCGAGGCACCTCTTCTTCATGAGGTAGTGCTCTGCGAATACTGTTCCACTTCACGAAGCACCCTCCACTCACACTTATGCCCCATGCTAAGGCCAAGTCACTCCACTTCTCGAAGCACACTCCTTTTCTTGGCAATTCCTCTTCATGTGTGACCCTCTAGGTTTTCACGATGTGATTTCAAAGTCCCATGGACAATACCACTCATAGCATTGCTTCACCTAATGCTTCCTTGCATAGGCACGCTAACGGCTATTGCTTCTTCGTATACCCATGCTAACATGGACCACTCGATGGTTCGCTCCATAACCCCCCTTGACCATGGCCTTGCGAGTACCATCCCTTTTCCAAGGACCAGAGGGTACAAGTTATGTAAGTCCTAGGGGTGTGGAGTGAACCCACCTCGTCTGAGCTGCAGGACGTTAAATTTCCAAGCACCACTTCCTCAACACATGACGTTAAACTATGACCCGACCTCGTGCCTCTCATGAAGGGTCCCCCCAGCTCAAACATTTTTTACGCCACTCGTCTCCACAGGAGTGGAATCACCCCTCCACAAGGGATTATATCCTGCTTATTGGAGTGGTGTGTGTTCTCAAAAGAAGGGAGACCCTAGTTCCCCAATGGATGGTTGCACCCCTGCATCTCCGTACTTCCCAACTACCAATGTCAGTGGAGGGCGTGATAGGGAACGAGGCACCTCCCTTCGTTGGTCCCGAATCCCTCTTTCGCTGCGCTTTGTCGCACTCTGCGTCTCCATCCTGGAGTAAGTCCCAGCACCATGGGCCATCTAATGCGTAATCTCCTCTTCGCATCTCACAGACGCATCCTTCGCGATGTGATCGTCAGGTCCCTACAACCTCTTGTTTCTCACACCGAGCATGACTCACGTGGGCTTAGAGTGAGCACCGACCCTGACCCCCACCCTTAGCGAACTACGAGGACTTTGATCCATGTCAAGTCATGGTACGTAGGAAGCCTCCATGAGGTTCAAGCCACATTACTCGGTCATTCATTCACATTGAGTTTCACCCTCGTCCAGCATGACGTTAAACTGCACACCCTCGTCCAGTATGATGTTAAACTGTATTCCCTTTTCCTGCATGACATTAAACTGAACACCCATTTGAACTACGAGGACTTTGATCCATGTCAAGGCATGGTACGTAGGAATCCTTCCCTTGGTTCAAGACCACCCATCATCCAATTCATGTCAAGTTCTACCTTCGTCCAGCATGACGTTAAACTGCATTCCAATCTGACGGCAAACCTTTGTGACCATCCCGAACTACGGGGGCATTGATCCATGTCAAGGCATCGTATGTAGGAAGCCTCCCAGAGGTTCAAGCCCATATCCCATCAAACCATGTTCTCTCATTTGCGTCGGTTCACCGAAACCCACCACCCTTCGTTCATTCACGTCAGGGTTCACTACCGTCCCGCATGATGTTAAACTGTATTCCATCAATCCTTTGAACTATAGGGACTTTGATCCATGTCAAGGCATGGTGCGCAGGAAACCTTCCCAAGGTTCAAGCCCACCACTAGTGGACCCATGGGTCTACTTTCATGTTGGTTCACCGATGAAACCCATTGAACTACGAGGTCTTTGATCCATGTCAAGGCATGGTACGTAGGAATCCTCCCATATGTTCAATCCCATCTCTAATCGGACCAAGGTCCACCTTCACGTCGGTTCGCTGACGCATCGGACCAAGGTCCACCTTCATGTCGGTTCACTGACGCATGGGACCATGGTCCGCCTTTAAGTTGGTTTGCTGACGACATCCATCAGGCCAAGGTCCACCTTGATGCCGGTTCGCCGGCGGATCCCCTTTGAAGTACGATGTCTTTGATCCATGTCAAGGCATGGTATGTAGGAAGCCTCCACGAGGTCCAAGCCCACCACCACTAGGACCCTCCTAGTCCTCCCCATTCACGTCAGTTCGCTAATGATACCCATCGGACCAAGGTCCACCCTCATGCCGGTTCACCGGCACCATCCCGAACTACGCGGACTTTGATTCCCTGCCACGAGGATACATAGGAAGCCTCTTCAAGGCTCAAGACCAACTTCACCGTCTCCCTTGCGATGTTTCCTTGACATTCCCCGCCATTCCCCCATCCACTTCATTCGCTTATCCATCATCCACCCTGATTCTCGCCCATACCGTCATATCCCGGTGAGACCATGTATGTACGCTCCTCTTCACAGTCGCCCATGGGATGGTCCCGGTATTGGCACCCCTTCAAGGGAAATCCCTCAATCCGATCAATTCTAGATAATGCTCTGATCGGGCTGATCCGTCTCCGTTGGACGTTAAACTCGCGGCGTACCCTGTGTTAAACACGGGAAAATGAGGAAAAACTCAGATATGTGTCTATGGCATATAATTCCCCGCGCTCGATGTGGGATGCCTCGGGCTTCCAAGCCCTAGAGAAGCCCTGTGACCAGGGATAACAGACAGACATGGCAGGTTTCCGAGCATCAAGACACGCTACTGATGCCTCAACGTGACTACTCCCCCGACTGAAGGTTGTTGCCCTGACCGGACCCTTTGGAATGCCCCGACAGAAGCAATGTAATTAACCGGTGTCCATGGAAACATGGCACTGGGAAGAGTTTCACGAACAACGTATTAAATCTATGAGGGAGACCCCGACTAGGTGACGAGTTCTGAGGAGGAATCCACAGATGGAAGAACTGACATCCCATCATCCCATTTCGATCAAGGAGAAGAGGTCTTTGAACAATGAACGAATGATACCCGCCTTTGGAAAGCGGGAATGCAGGGCAACAACAGCGCGTCCTCCATAGACGGATGCGCGCGCCCCGACAAAAGAGTCGGCAACCGAAATGGTGAACCCAACGTGAAATTCTTCTCCTCAATGTGGAGATTAGTAGCGTTCGAGACACCAGTAGATTGACGTGTCACCGGATCCAAATATCCGGCACCTGGTCCCGCCAAGCATATAGGAGGCCTGTCGTGAATCTCACTGGAAGTCGGGGTAGTAGAACGTGGGGCACTCCGTTCTGCAGCATGTTGGCATGGATCCTTATTACAGATGTGGAGAATGGAAGGACTCTGGGGCACCGGTTATCAATCCTTTTCTTCATAGTGCTGATGAGGTGATCCCTTCGTTTCTCAAGAACCATGTTGCTGTTACAGAGACATGATCACTGCTCTGTAGCCTACGTAGGGGCACAAGCAACATCGCCACAGCCACCCCACATGGCGCCGCTACGCCACGACGGCCGCCACATATCGGAATACGGGGCGCCCACAGCCCTTTTCCCCATCAGAGGTCATCCAGCGAAGGGTGATCAACAACCTCGTGCGCATGTACGAGGAGTAAGGGGTCATCCCAACTCTGGATATTGCCCACCTGGACCTGGAGGCATCTAGGCCCCTCCGTCAACACCGCCCTAATAGGCCGCGTAGGGAGCCCATGCTCCCCACCCCAACGTTCAACCGTTTCGGAAGCCTGTCCCTGGAACGCCGTGACGACTCCTTGCCTTACGTTAATGAGGCAGGCGCCATCCCGGTCGGCCCGCTCAGGGTCCCGACCCACAGGCTCCAGGAAAGAGCTCTCGTCCGGCTGTGTCATCGCTGTCGTCCAACTCCGTAGGAAGAGCAGGCAGGCCATGCCCCTGCACCACCTGCGCCAGCTCGTTTGACCTGACGTCAGCACCGGGCCGGGGCTGAGGAAGCTTGCCCAGGTGCATCAACGTCAACAGCTACAGTGGCCCGAGCCACCGCCGACGTGCATCACAGAGTCCATCCATACACTGAGCAGGGGAACTCCTTCACCCAACCAGGATAGAGACCCCAACCGCCCCATGGGCAGGCTTGGTTGACTCTCCGGGTTGCAGGACCGGGTGGTGATCGCCGCGAACTAACCCGCAGTGATGTCACCCCGTACGGAGGCCCTCCCCCCTACCACTACTCCATAGTGCATGGGCCTTCCCCGCTCCGAAGCTCGTCATGGAGGTATGCCTCATGCTACCCCCATCTCGAAGGAAGAGCTGACCCGCGGAAGTGACGCTCGGCGAAAAAACCTTTCCCGCACCCACTATACAGTTTATGGAGTCCATCCTCCTGCCCTCGACCGCCGATCTGAAGGCAATGTCCATTCGGTACTTCTCCAACGTGGGGGCCCTCCCTGCGTCCTCTCTGCAACGGGTGAAGGTCCTCCTCACCCCAGCAACTTGAGGAGTGAAGCCCAGCCTCGCTCTGCCCGCATAGACCATGGAGGTCCTCCCCATGCTCCTACCAATTCCAACAGAGGCTCCGCCCACATGGGTGTTGTCCATGAAGGACCTCCCCATGTACCCTTCGACATTTTCCCCGGTGCCCCTCGCACCTCGGCTATCTCGAGCTGGGTTCCTCTCTGCCACGACGCCAGCGCCGCCCCAAGACTACATGATAGGGATCAACCCTCTCCCGAAGAGCCACCCCGAGGTAGGAGAGCAGGTCGTCGCCGCCATAAGAAGAGTCCTAGGAAAGCATGGGTGGCGATCAAACCTGCCCGCTTCTCGGACTCTGAAGCGGAATGCGACTCAGCGATGGAACCATCTCCCTGCTCCTCCGTATCAAGGACTGGGGCAGGAACCAGGCGCGTTAGCCTCATTCTCTCAGAATATGAGGTCCACCAGATTCCCATCTCTCTCGGCAGGTACATCTAGGAGGAATAAATCTTTGGAATTCCGCAGGTCTCGACCGTGCAGTCACCACCATTGTCACCAGAAGAGCCCTCTACCTCTACTAGAGATCACGGAGAGCTATTTTGGGGGTCAACGACGGAAGAGCGACGACATGACCTATCGCCGGTAGCCGCGACTCCTATTCCGGAAGTTGTGGCTATCAGCCCGTCGTATTGTGACATCGTGGCCAGGTCACCTCACTCTTAAGAGGATGTCCCAGAATTCGGTGGCCATTCAGCTCGTTCGCCATATTCTCCGCCGCAGAGTTTACTATCCCAGAGGTCCGCCTCGGTACCGCTACCGGTCCCTCAGCCGCCTCCGGTTGAAGAGTGGGGCAATACCAGGCCAGACCCCGAGTCCGAACCCAAGAGCTTCTGGAGCATTCTCGCAGCGGATCACTTCCCGGAGAAGTTCTGGCCGACGGCAGCACTGAACTTTTGCACACCAGAGTCACTTACCCCTGAAGAATATGGGTGCTTTTGTCGAACCCTATGGGTGACACACTTCCGCCTTCGTTACGAGCGGGTGGTGTACCCCAGAAGTCGAGAGCACTTCGATGAAATCGGTGAGCAATGCCGCCTGATCGACTTGGCCATACTCCTTGTGGCCCAGCACCCTAAGTTGTCGGGCTGCCAGAGCGCCCTTCAACGGAAATGTGTTCAGAGTTTCAAAGTACTCTGTAGAATAGTCAGGAAGTCTACCCCCTATGTGCAAGTCCATGGATGGGGACACTATGCCGCTCTCCTCTTCGACCCTATCTAACGGTAGCCCGATTCTTTATGCGACATTGAGGACATGCACTCAAGAGGGGTCGCGGTCCACATGGCTGATGCAATGGACAAGGAAGACGAGATTGACTTCCTTGATGGAGACTAACCCCCTGAGGGCGTACCACCACTACTGGACCCATCAGGGAGGGTTACCCGTCAGCAGAGGAACCTGCTAGGCCTCCCTGTAACCACCGAGTCGCTGGTACAAGGTCGAAATACCAGAAAGGGTGAGGAGCACGTCAGAACTGTCAAGCACTCCGACCCGTCTACCTCTATGCAGAAAACAGACAAAGATCCCGAGAAGGCCATGTTACGACAGCATCTTGCTGACCAGAAGAGGCCGGTTGACGAACTCTTGGCTGAGCGCGCTGTAGAGTGGCGACCCGACTATGGTAATCCCAGGCTGGGGCAGCAGGGGAAGGAACAATTTCCCCAAGGTGAGATGCCTCCGGGAAACCCTAACCATGCTACTGCCGCAGACAGGGAAGAATCTGGAACTTATGGAAAGAGGGCGTGATACGTCTCACCAAACCCCCCCCCCCCCCTCCCCGAACGATAGGGCAATCTGAAGAATCCAGTTCGGGTTCCCCCAGTCGCCCCGCAGGTCATTCCGCTAGTTGACCCACGAGCTGCCGAAGCCATCTACTGTGTTGAAGAACCGGGCAATGCACTTCTGTTTAGGGATCCCCGTCAAGACAAAGACCCCCACCCGGATGATCTTATAGCGGCACTCACAGCCCGCCTCGAAGCGTTGGAAACGTGGCAGGTGGCAGTCCCACCGGATGGAAAGCTATATCCCGCGTGGGTGGATGATATGACCGCACCTCCAGGTTTTGGGAACCCCACTTTCTCACCCTTCAATGGGACAGGGGACCCACCACAGCACTTGGCACATTTTTCTTCCAGGTGTGGCCCCATGCTGGGGACCCCAGCTCAGCAAGAAGACACCAAGCTCTGATGTTTCATACAGAAATTGGAATGCCCAGCATTCGTCTGGTACATCGAGCTCCCTATCGGATCGGTGACTGGTTGGGAGGATCTCCACCGGCAGTTCCTATACTAGTTCAGCTCCACTACGTGGAAGACCAGCATTGCAGACCTCATCATGTGAAAGAAAAGTCCTGATGAGAGAGATGCATATTTCATCGCCCGGTGGAAGAGACTTATGTATTCCCTCGATATGCCACTGACACAAGAGCAATTACTGACGATGTGTGTGGGGAACGTCAAAACGGAGCTGGTACCCTCCCTAATTCACCAGAACTACCCTGGAGGGTTCAGAGATTTCTCAGATAAGGCTCAACGCCTTAAAGAGGCTCTGCAATAGGCAAGTCTGGCACGTTCGTTGCCCCCTATGATCCCGTCCAGGAGGACCGCCAGGGCTGAACCCACCGTGTTGGCCCAAATAGAAGCCCCTAGGCAGCTGGAATTACTGCCAGTGGCACAATCCCTGCAACCCTGCAGAGTTCCTCCACCTCAAGCACAGGCTCCTGCCCAGCAGCGATCGCCTCAGAATCGACAGGTTCTCCCGCGCAATGCGCCACCGCCACCCAGGCGAGACAATCAGGCGCCGCCTCCTCAGCAGGCCCCTCCGGCCCCTCATCAGGGCCTGGCCCCCAGGGCCCCCTATCTGGAATGAAGGCACCAGACTTATTCGTTCAACGAAAATCTGGTCCCTGGCTACATCTAAAGTGCTCTAGAGCATGGAATTATGCGCCTGCCCGAGTGCAGAAGGCCGACAGAGGCGAATCTCACCGATAACCCCAACTACTGTCCTTATCATCGGATTCTGGGGCACACCCTCATGCAATGATATGTGTTTATGGACTGGCTCCAAGACTAGGTCAACAAAATCATAGTCATGTTGGGCCCGGCACCAGCACAAGTGGTGGGTGTCTTTGCAGGGTCAGAGATCGGTAGCGCCAGCGAAGGCGAGTGGAAGAAGGTTCCCAGCCGCAGATCCCAGAAATACAACAACTGGATGGCTCTAAAAACTGTCATCCGTGCCCATGGTATCATCCGGGAACGCCTGAAGCAGCCGGAACCTTCAGAAGAAGTAGTCGGTACCTCCACACCACCTTAACAGTCAACCTCTTCCCAAAAGGGCAAGCAGCGGCGACGCAAGAAGAAGCAACGTGCACCACCGTTCCCATCGTCATCCTACACTCTCGGCGACTTTATTACCCCAGAAATGGGGATTCCTCCCAGAATCTACCTGGTGGTGGATGACTCCTCGAGCAACAGCCATGGGTACTCTTAGATTAACACAGTGGAGCTGGTAAATCCCTATATGACTCCCAACGAGGGGGAACACCAGGCGAACCTCCCCAACGTTACCAGCCGACGTCAACGTCAGCGGAATCGCAACAATGCTGGTCATCGAGGTACGTCAAGGGACACTTTTAGCCGAGCCGTGCACGCTACTGAGACCAGAGCGCAGGCTCAGCGTAGATCCCCAGCACGCGCAACCCCATCTAACGCCCTCACCTCTACCACCACTGCCGTTTGTGCTACTATAACAGGAAGAGCTTCCTCGTTTGTATCACAGTCAGTCTTTCCCGGCTACAGGCCAGCCTCCACTGTCCGATCCTAGTCTGGCGTCGGCTCTCCAGGCTTCAACTAGTAGGCAGCAGGATGTACCCAGTACTAGCTGATCCCCGGTTCAACCGGTAGGACCTGCTATGCCTCAAACTGCCGAACGACCTCCTGTAGGCAGAGGTTCATGTTTGGCACGAAAGTATGATGTCCTGAAGAACATGGATGGCATTCAAGAAAGGATTTCTATCCTCGAGGCCCTTCGCCTATCTTCCGAAATGTGTGAGGCACTTCCCGAGGCCCTAAAGAGCCCCCTCCTGTTTGAGACAGAGGTAACAGCTGTAGAAGCCTTCCATACCGAGACGATTGAAAACGCCGAATGTAAGGCGGTTATCTCGTTCTCCAGTGAAGATGAGGACCCTCCTATACAGGGGAACATTCACCTGCTGTACTTCACTGGCCACTTCAATGGTGTGGAAGTTCGACGCTGCCTCGTTGACACGGGTTCCAGAATAAATCTAATTCCAACTCAGACATAGTGAAAGCTGGGTCTGTTTGAAGGTGATTTAACTCCCTCTAACCACAGAATCTAGGGGTACGACAGGAACGAGAAAACCCCAGTTGGAAAGATCCTCCTGAAGACTCAGTTCGGTGGCTTAATTGCCAGCACCGAGTTCATGGTCATCTCTCAGGACACCGCCTACAACACGTTGATGGGTAGGCCATGTCTTCATCTACATGTAGCGGTCCCTTAATCATATCACCAGTGCCTCAAATACTCACTCAACAGTCGAGTAGGTGTGCTCCATGGAGATGCGTCTCCTTTTTCCTCTTGTGAGGCCCAGAATATGGATGATGACTATTATAAGAGTAAGGATAAGCAAATCCTAGTATGTGAGGATGAACCCGCCCTGGTCACATGTGATCCCTGCGAAATCATGGATGATGCCTACATCCTCCCGATCCACCGATTGGAGGCCACGACCCCCGACATGGGGAATGTTTTGTTGTTTCGGGTACACAAGGAAGGCATGTTCCCGTGTCCAAGCGACTGCAGAAAATCACCTCGTACTCCTACATCAACCAGGTTCAGGTGATCCCAGAACCTCCTACCCCTGTACGGTACCGGAATGTCAAGCTTATGACAACGGCGGTGCACTATACATGTCTCTTCTGCCAAGCTGGAATTAACTGACTCAGGCCAACAGGTCACCACTGCTTTGATATCATCAAACGTGGCCCCTTAGGCCGAAGGATAGATGTGATAGTGTCGACTGCCTTCATTTCTATGGTCTCAATGGCGAGTGAGTCTCCTGATATGATGACCACTGCTGCCCAAACCGGCACCAGCTGCCCCTCAGGCTTTGATAGCCCAGAAGTATCTCCTGTCCTGGGAAACCCCCCCACAGGTGGAGAGGAAGACCTGGAGGATGCTCCCCCCACCTTTGAAGAAGGCGTCTCTACCACGATTGATGAACTAGTACAAGTGAACCTTGGTAGCGAGGCAAATCCGAAACCCACATTGATCAGTGCAGCCATGTCCCCCGAGGAGCGGAAACAGTATGTAGATTTCTTCAATTGACACAGTGACGTGTTTTATTGGAGTTACAATGAGATGCCAGGACTAGAACCCCAGGTAGTCATTCACCGTCTGGGCCTCCCGGCAAACCATCGTGGATTTAAGAAACCTCCCAGGAAGATGCACCCTTCTCATAGTGCTATGGTTGAGGCCGAAGTTGACAAGATTATCAAAGCCAACATCATTAAGGAATTCTAGTACCCCAAGTGTATTTCCAACATTGTGCTAGTCAGGAAGAAGAATGGCCATATCAGAGTCTGCATCGACTTCTGTGATCTTAATCGCCACTGCCCAAAGGATGTCTTCCCACTCTCGGTGACGGAGTTATTGATTGACGCCACGACCGGGTTCCAAGATCTCTCTTTCATGGACGGGTATTCTGGGTACAACCAGATCCAGATGTCCCCCAAGGACGAGGAGTGCACTGCCTTCAGAGATCCCCAAGGTACCTTTTTCTACCAGGTTATGCCATTCGGCTTGAAAAATGAAGGTGCCACTTATCAGAGGGCCATGAACCGCATATTCAAGCCGATTCTCGGAACATTGGTGGAATTATACATAGATGGCCTAGTGGTCAAATCATGTCAGTGCCAGGACCCTCTCAAAGACCTCGAGAAAATGTTCAGTTTCCTCTGTTCCCATCACCTGAAGATGAACCTATTGAAGTGTGCCTTCGGCGTCACCTCCGGGAAGTTCCTGGTCTTTGTCGTTAGATACCGAGGCATTGAGATCGACCCAGAGAAGATCAAGGCCATCAACCAAATGCCTCCCATGAGAAACATTCAGGAGATTCGAGGCCTCTAAGGCCACTTAGCCTATATACGCCAGTTCATCTCGAATCTGGACGGAAAGTGTAATCCCTTTTCACGGCTCGTGAAGAATGGAACCACCTACAAATGGGATGAGGAGTGTCGGACCACCTTCGAGGAAATCAATCAGTATCTGATCCATCCTCCGGTTTTGATGCCACCCGTCTCCGGAAAGCCGCTGGTCTTTTACGTGACCACCCTGGAAAGATCCCTCGGTGTACAGCTCACCCAGAAGAATAACGAGGGTACTGAGAACAGTCTCTACTATCTCAGCCGCATGCTTCTCGATACGGAGGTCAGATACTTCCCTATCGAAAAGAGATGCCTTTCACTCGTCTTCACCGTGCAGAAGTTGCGACATTACCTACAACACCATGAGGTGCAATTAGCTTCCCGAGTAGACCCACTGAAGTACATCCTGAACCGCCCCATGCTGACTGGTCGACTAACACGGTGGGTGGTGATTCTACAGTAGTTTGATTTCAGGTTTGTACCTTAGAAGGACATTACGGGACAGGCGTTGGAGGACTTTTTAGCTGCTCATCCAACCTCCGTGGATCAATCCCTGGAACTGGATTTTCCTGACGAGACGGTCCTCTCAGTCGATCATGTCGTCTCGTGTTGGAAAATGCATTTCGAAGGTGACTCCTGGAGCCACACCGGTAGGCGGCTCAACGATCCCAAGCTCAACAGAGTGGACTTGGGTATTTTCTTCATTACCCCGGTGCAAGCCATCCTTCCATACTCGTTCTTATTGTCAGAAGGCCATAAGAACAATGAGGCAGAGTACCGGGCTCTCATCACCGGTCTCGAGTTGGCCCTTGAGATCCGTGTTCCCCATCTACATGTGAAAGGAGATTCCGAGCTGGTAATCAAACAGGTTAATGGCGACTACATCGTCAGGAAGCCGGAGCTTGCATTGTTTCTGGAGTACACCCTCCGCCTAATGGCCCATTCCTCTTCTTGACCAGAGATTACCCATGTCCCGCGGTCACAGAACGGTCAAGCAGACACCTTGGCTGGCTTGGCCGTGTCGCTCGCAGAACCCGAGCAAGATGATTTGATAATACATGTGGCACACCGGAGAGTCAATTCCCCCGTCACCCAATAGGATAATGATGGCATGCGGGTAGGTCATCTCACCGCCAGACCCCCCACGTCAGGGGTCCCAGGTTCGTTAGACACAGTGGTTGAAGCCACTCCTGACTGGAGGGAACCTTTTGTCGAGTACCTCCAAAATGGTTGCCTCCCGGACGACCGGGCTGAGCGTGAGTGAATCCAATGTCGTGCACTACAATTTACCCTCCAGAGCAGCCTCAGTCTTGAACAGATCCTTTATAAGTGGAGCTTAGATGGAGTCCTCCTCCATTGCATCCAAGGAGTAGAGATACCTCAAGTTATGCAAGAGGTTCACGCTGATTCCTGTGGCGCCCATCAAGTTGGGCCAAAGTTGTCCCATCAAATCTGGAGGTTGGGGTACTTCTAGCCCTCTATGATCCACGATTGTATTGGGTATGCCAAGAGATGCCACGCGTGCCAAGTTCACACCAACTTCCTACATCGGCCGCCGAATCCCCTCCACCCCACCAAGTACTCTTGGCCATTTGTGGTATGGGAACTTGATGTAGTGGGACCGTATCCACCGACAACAGCCTGCCAGTGTAGGTTCATCTTGACTGCTACAGATTTCTTCTCCAAGTGGGCAAGGGTAGTTCCACTCAAATAGGTTAAGGCCCGTTCCATCGTTGGCTTTGTGAGCTCCAATATTATCCACTGGTTTGGGGTCCCTCACGCCGTCCACAACGATAACGTCACCAACTTCCGAGCGGCTGAACTGAAATAATTGAACGCCAAGTACGATATCTGTTTGAACCATAACTCTCGCTACCACGCACAGGAAAACGGACAGATCGAGGCATTCAACAAAACCCTCTCTAATATTCTGCAGAAGATTGTTGGTCAGAACAAGATACGTTGTCTGGAGAAGCTCCCCAACGCCCTCTGGGCTTATCGGACAACGACTCACAACTCTACCTAGGTGACCCCATATTCCCTAGTGTATGGAGATGAGGTCGCCGTACCCACTGAGATCCAGCTGCCATCATTTGGCACTGTAGTCTATGATCACCATACATCAGATGAGGTAGCCGAAATCCGTCTAGCTGAATTAGAAGCACTGGACGAGAACCAGCTTCGTGCCCTGCACAATCTGGAAGGGCATCAGGATAAGATAGCGAGGGCCTTCAACAAGAAGGTTCGTCTCCGTTCATTTCTACCGGCCGACCTAGTACTGGGCCTTCGAGCGCCAATGATTCCCGGTAGGAAAACCCCCAAGTTAGAACCCAAATGGGAAGGGACTTATATCATCCATAAGGTTTACCCCAATGGAGCATACTCCTTAGTGACCATGGAAGGAGAGCCCATAACCCCTCCTACCAACGCCAAGTTCCTCAAGCGATACTTTGCCTAGGGAAAAAGCGTCCTGCACGACCTTAAACTGCATCTTCGTCCGTCATGACGTTGAACTGCACATTATCGTCCAGCAAGACTTTAAATTGCACCTTGGTCCTGCACGACCTTAAACTGTATGGTTATGGTCCCACATGGCCTTAAACTGCACGTTATGGTCCCACATGACCTTAAACAGCACGTTATGGTCCCGCGTGACCTTAAACTGCACGTTATGGTCCAAAACGACCTTAAACTATAAGGTCCTGCAAGACCTTAAACTGCATCTTCATCTTGCAAGACGATAAACTGCAAAATGGTCCGAGCTCTATGACCTTAAACTAATATCTCCTCCCATACTTACTATAAGACGTTAAACTACAAACCAATCAGGCCTTCCTGACCGAGGCTCAGCCTCATGCCCCTTGGCCTACTTGGGCCCCAAGGCCCCCCATCCTTACTGCAAGACATTAAACTGCATGCCAGTCAGGCCTTCCTAACAGTGGATCAGCCTCAGGCCCCTTGGCCTCCTCGGGCCCACGGCCCCTCGTCTTCACCACGAGATGTTAAACCGCTAGCTGGTCAGGTCTCCCTGACCGCGGTCCGGCCTTAGGCCCCTTGGTTTTCCCCTACTTACCCTCTTGTGGGATTGTACGGTATGGTGTGGGACTACGTACTCATTCACGTCGGATTACTTGTCGTACCTTAAATATCCCCAAATGAGATGCATCCTCATCCTGCATGACGTTAAACTGCATGTCAAGAACTACGTGTGGCTTGATTCCCTTCTCAATGGGATACGTAGGAATGCTCGGACGCCTCGTCTCGAGCCCAGCCCCATGCTTTTCTCTTCCACTATCTTCCCCTGGGAATAGTTTCCTTGGAGGATCTTTGTGTAGCAGGGAGTAGGCTTTCTTAGCCCCGCTCATACAACCCCGCTCACACAAGGATTGTAAGGGTCGCACCTTGTGCCCACTCCCGTTCTTCTATCCTCCCACGTCCTCACCGCATGACGCTAAACTGCATGGCCTTCAAGAACTACGTATGGATTGATTCCCATCCTAATGGGATACATAGGAATGCCCGGTAATTTCGTCCGTTGGCCCAGCCCGAAAGCCAGAATCTTCCCATCAGGTCAAGACATATGGCAGGGTGCACACTTTTTCCCCAACTCACGTCGAGCAAGCCTTGACCAGGCTGCACATCCCCCTAGAGATGTGTGCCTCTTTCGTGGATGGAAACAGCTATGATTCACCCACTCCTTGACTGAGATTCCATCATTTTTTACACCTAGAGGGACCCCCAAGAACGGTCTGGATACTACGCCCAAGGGCTATCCTACCGATACGGTCCAACGCCCCTGAGGGTTTTCAAGCAACAAGCCAATACAAGTCCCTCGTTGCGAATATGGTCAGCGGTCGACGCTCATTTGTTGCTCCCATATCAGGTCACCATAGGAACGCTGTGTTTCAAACATGGTCAACAGTGTCCTGGATCTTGGGGTCCACCCTGAGATGTCCCAAACATCGAGTGCAGTGATTCGTTCTACACCATCCCGAAGTGACAAACATCCCCCCAGGTGGTGCTAGCGGTCGGGCCCACGGCACTGATACCCCATAGGGGTGTACGGTGTGGTGTGGTACTACGTCCTCATTCACGTCAGGATCATGTACCATGCCGTACCCCTTCCCTTACGAGGCTCAGCCTCAGGCCCCTTGGCCTTCTCGGGTCCCCGACCCCCGTCCTCATGCAAGACGTTAAACTTCAGATCTGTCAGGCCTTCCTGACTGATGCCTGACCTTAGGCCGCTTGGCCTTCTCGGGCCCCTCCGCCCAACCTCTTACCCGGGGTGTACGGTGTGGTGTGGGACTATTTCCTCATTCACGTCGAGATCATGTATCGTGTCGTACGCCTTCCCTTACGAGGCGCAGCCTCAGGCCCCTTGGCCTCCTCGGGTCCCTGACCCTCGTCCTCACTGCAAGACGATAAAATTCAAGCAGGTCAGGCCTCCCTGACCAATGCCTAACCATTAGGCCCCTTGGCCTTTTCGGGCCTCGGCCCAGATCCACTCTTATAGGAGTGTATGGTGTGGCGTGAAGTTATTTCTCATTCGTGTCGGTTTATTAGCCATACCGTACACCTCCCTTGTTTGGGGGTATGTTACTCCCCCCCCCCCCCTCATCCAATATGACATAAAAATACATCTCGAGAACTACGTGTGGCTTGATTCCCATCCTCATGGGATACGTAGGACCACCTGAATGTCTAGGATTCAGGTCCAGCCCCATCTCTCGGGAATCTTCATCCCATCTTGGCCCCTTGGCCTACCCTTCCTCCACGAGTGGATTATATGGTGTGGTGTGGGATTATGCCCTCATTCATTTCGGTCTCGTAATGACCACGCCGTGTACCTATCCCTCCTGAGCTGTTTCGTCGATCTATTTTCGGCGGTTCACCAATGTGCCTAAGAGTACTCTGGTTTATTACCTGGAATACCAAGCTTTACTCGGACACGTCCGCACTCGCTTCAGGCTTTGTGTATCCCTACATCAGGGCTTCCGTCATCGTTCACACCCAGAGGGACCCCCAGGAATGGCCTGGATACTACGCCCAAGGGATCACCAACCGGTACCGGCCAACGCCCCCGAGGGTTTCGGACAACAAACTGATAAAATCCCGCATTGCAGATATGGTCACCGGTCGATGCCCGTTTGTTGTTCCCACCTCAGGCTAACGCAATATGGACGCTGCGTTTCAACCATGGTTA
Organism: Viscum album; assembly: GCA_963277665.1. Taxonomy (NCBI): domain Eukaryota; kingdom Viridiplantae; phylum Streptophyta; class Magnoliopsida; order Santalales; family Viscaceae; genus Viscum; species Viscum album. Next base: position 265,684,460 of record OY728142.1, on the reverse strand, counting down.
ACTGTTTTCCTCTATCGCCACTCCAATCCATTAAGCCCAAAATGTAGGGTACACAATTCACACCCTTCATCACTTCATCATGTCCAAATAGAGTCTCAGAACTCTTGGTACTTTTCCTCCGTGCACGTCTGCGTGTTTGGGGAACAAGCCACGTCAAAAGTGTCCTTTGGGGCTCTCTACCAACTCCTCTCTGATGGGATCCCCAAGTTTTGCGATAAGGATGCCCCCCCTTGTTTCCCACACCGATTTTAACTCACATGGGCTTAGGGATCGTGTTGACGTCTGCGCTAACTTGGGAAGTTGTTACCATTCACAGTCTGGGCTCTATGACCATAAACTAAGATCCATCTGGAACTACGTTCATCTTGATACCCACCCTCGTGGGATACGTAGGACCGCTCGGATTCCCTATCTTCGGGTACATCCCATTAAGGGAGCCAGTCTCCCCCACTGTTTCACCTTTTACCTCTATATAGGCCCCTCGACCTAAGGTCTCCCTCTCCGAGTGGATTACAATGTGATGTGGGATCATGTCTCCATCAATTGTGTTTTATAACACTATGCACGTTCCCCGCCTATCATCGTCTCTGCTACGTCTGTGCTGCATGACGATAAAATGCATGCTTGTTCCTATCACATGACCCTAAACTGTGACATTATCGTCCTGGCCGCACGACGAAAAATGACACTGCATTGTGATGACCTCGTTGTAGAGGACATCACGTTGGGTATTGGCCACATGCCATGCCATTTGTCAACGCCTATCACGGCTTGATTCTTGTGGCGACACCACGGCCTACTACTCTAGGCCTATTGCTTCACAAAAAAAACCACCCACCTTAAAGGACGAACAAGATTTATCAAATTCTACTTCTTTTAGTGCAAGGGCCACAACCACACTCCCCTTTTCCCCTGGCACTTGTATCTTACCATGTCACCTTTAAGAACTACGTATGGCTTGATTCTCATCCTCATGAGATACTTAAGAGCGCCCGGGCACTTCCCCACGGGCCCAGCCTACCCTTTGTTTTCGGTCCCTCGACTCGAGCATTTCCCCAGAGAACGCATGGTAAGTAGGGCTTAGGTCCTCCTTCACATCGGGTTTTGTTGCCATGTGTCCCCTGCTCCCTTTACCCATTTATGGTCTAAGGTCCATCAAGAACTACGTAAGGCTTGATTCTCATCCTTGTGAGATACATAGGAGCGCCCGGGCACTTCTCGCGGGCCCAACCTAACTTCCACTTTTGGTCCCTTGACCAAAAAACCTCTCCTAAGGGGGTCATGCGGTGTGATATGGGATTACATCCTCATTCATGTCAGGTTGTTCACCGCACCGTACACACCCCCTAGTCGCATTCATGCCAGGTGTTTGAGTTACTCCACCAGGTGCCTCTTATGTCTCCTCCGATCCATGGTCTGAATTCTACGATCCTAAACTAAGATCTCCCTATGGGAAAGGAATTTGCTCCCTCTATCTAATACGTCTCGTTGTCATATTCAGATGTGTTTTGACAAAGTGCCCGAAGTGTGTGATTTTCACAGGGACATCCTCCTCATCCCATGACCATGCTTCGTGAGCTCACTATTTGGATCCTCATCCTCCTTCACATCCAAAAGGACCCTCGGACGACATGGATACTAGGCTTAAGGGTGATCCATGAATGTTGTACCTAAGGGCCCTCCAATTGTTTCGGGCCAATGTCCCTATGGATATCCAAAAACATTTGTGACATGGTCCCGTGTTTCGAACATGGTCAACGATCAACCCTCATTTGTTTGTCCCCATTCTTGGATAACACGATATGGATGCTGGTTTTCCGTCACGGTCAACAGTTATCCTCCATCGTCACACCACCATCATCGTGATCTGAATCTCGAGTGCCATGATTCACATATTTCCACTTCCTCATGTTCAAGTGGAACACCATCATACTTGGATCTTTCTCTTCGCGCATCTAGGAGCGCTAAATGATCGTGTTAGTGTCATTGGGCCGGTATTCACCGAGCATCCCTTTGCCAACCTTCCCCTTTTTGTGTCAGGAAATTCCACCACTATTTCTTGATTCCCACACTGAGCACGAATCACGTGGGCTTAGTAGTTTTGGCAGGATGTGTACCAACATATTCAGGCTTCACATCGTCCTGCATGACGTTAAACTGTGCTTCCAAAAGTACGTATGGATTGATTCCCATCCTCATGAGGGATGTAGGAATGCCCGACCACTATGCTTCGGGCCCAACATAATCCTCACTCTTGGTCCCTCGACCTAAAGATTTTTCTCGGGGGGTACGTGGTGTGATTTTGACTCCAAGTCCACATTCACTTCGGTTTCATATCTACCGCACCACACACTCCCTGTGATCTTCCCTTTTATTCCATGTCTTATCGTATGACGTTAAACTACAGGAGTCCATGTGTCCTCAGCACATGACATTATACTACGGTTCTACCTTAAACAAGATCAGGATGCCCCATGTTAATCATGGGATGCACCAGAGCTTCTACGAGAGAGGATTTCACCTGTCAGTGTTGGTCTATGACTGCACTGTGCTTTCAGAACTACTTATGGCTTGATTACCATCCTCATGGGAAATGTAGAGACACCCTGGTATATTGCCTAGGGTCCAGCCCATGGAAATCATTAATCCGATCCTTCCCCTTTCCGGACCCCTCGTCAGACCCCTCACCAGAGAGGCCATGTCCCAAAGAAGGAAGGATCCATGACCAAGCCAACGTGCCCATCTGGCATACTCCCACCACGGTGGTGTAACTACCTGAGTGTTGGATTCTATTCGGACAAACCATCACTCCATATTACATGCTTTGTGTGCCCCTTATTCGGACCCTCATCCCCTTTCATGTCTCATGGGACCCCCTAACGGCCTGGTCTCATGCCGCATCGGCTCACCTACCGTCCTGGGCCAATGTTCCAGAAGACTGGTCATGTTTGGAAGGACCCTCTAACAGTATGGATGTTTGACATATGGTCCGTCAACTGTCCTGGGTCAACGTACCGAAGGATTGATCGACAACATTTGTGACATGGTCCCATGTTTTGAACATGGTCAACGGTCGACCCTCATTTTTTGTCCCCATTTCAGGCTAACACAGTAAGGATACTGGTTCTCCCCCATGGTTAACGATTTTCCTTTATTATCATGCCATCCCCACAGTGCTCCAAATCTTGGGCATCGTAATTCACGCTTCCCATTTCCGTCTATTCGGACCGATTTCAGCGCCCCAGGTGTTGCACCGTTCGTGCATAAGAGCATGCTAAAGAAACGGTAATTCGGCTGTTCTAAAAAGTTCCTTCTACGGTCAAGCCTCTCCCATCTTTCAGAAATCTGGACTAGTAATCCGAATCCCGGATGCCCAGAGCATGGTCTCCACTCCAATGTTAGGTGGGACGAGAAGGCAACTATCTCCAGTTTCTCACATCAGGCTCGACCCACGTGGGATTGGGGAATTGCCGCTGAACGTCCTGCAAACATTGTAGGGATGTAACAAGGCGATTCAAATAGTGGAAATCGTGCCTGCTACAACATTCAAATCAAATAAAGAAAAAATTGAAGCACGAAAGTACCAATAAAAGGTTTTTGGTTTTTTACACTACCCAGGGGTCGACTCCCCCCATGGACGGGGTGACCCCATCAAAAGAGTGTTGCAGCTCCTTCACCCATTTGGCTTGTGGCATCCAAGGATTGCTGCTGCTGACTTAGCTCGCGCTCCTCCTCAGCAGCAGCATGGTGTAGTTCGTCAGCCTTGGCTTTGGCCCTCTCTATGCCAGCTTGAACGGCAGCCATCTTTCCAGAGGGCTGCCTCATATGCTCTTCTGCCTCTGCCAGCTGGGACTTCAACCATGAGATCAGCTCAGATTGTGCATTAAGAGAGGCTGAAAGCTCACCTTCTCGGGTCTGCATCTGTTGGACCTTGCCTTCAGCCTCCTCGAGCTTCTTGATGTTGGTCGCCTTCCTCCGCTGCCAGCCCACGCTGATCCCATGATCATGCTGATGGATATTCTAAGCCATAAGATCTCGGATGAGTGTGTGAGGACGTTGGGCATCCACTCCCCCAGCACACAGTTTGCGCAACCACGAGCAGAGTCTGAGCGTTGATCTCTGACCTCGCCCTCCTCCAACGGGCTCCTTCCTCCTGCCTCATCCTCCCGAGAGGAGTCCCATAATTCTTCTGGTAGGGGGAAGCACTCCCTCAGATCGGCAGCCGATAACTGTGGGGGGACCGTTGGATTCAACAGTACCCTCACCCGGTCTGTCATTGGGTGAGGGACACCACTAGAGTGGACGTAATCCTCCAGATTGTCCAGGTATTGCTCTACCTCCATCGGAGATTCCATGAATCTAGCCCGGACTGGGCCTATGCCCGGTAATTCCATCCCGAGGCAATTTAGGTGGGCCCATATCTGGGGGGGGGCAGAGAAATTGACGGTTGACATCCCAAATGTCCCAGGCTTCTGGGAAGACGACATCCTCTGCCACGTCGATATGACGCAGGCGCTTCCCTGGAGCCTGAGTGGATATCCTACAAAATCCCCTCGGTGGCTGCCCCTCCGGATAGCCCTACTCTTCCGGAATCACCGGATCCACCGCTGCTGCCATACCCTCGGCCGGTGCGAGTCTCGCCGCCATGGAAGCCCCACTACCGTGAGAGGCCCTAGCTTCCCTTCGACCCCGACCTCGAGATAGAGGAGGCCCACCGTCACCGACCCAAATAGTTGGTTTCTTCAGCATCTCCCCTGAGTAAGTAGCCTCCCAACTAATGGAATACTCCCTCACCAATCCAAAAGCGGCGGTGGATGGAGGCAATGCAATTTGCATCTTCCCATCTTCCCGTGTGAACATGAGCCACAGCTGCCTCATCACACACGGGTGCTCCTCGTGACGCACCTCCCAGTAGACCTGCGGGGTCAGCCACTGGAGGCACCGGAACTGCCTCGCAAACCGATGCGGGGTGTACGGTTCACAGAGTGGCTCACGATCCACTTGTGCCACAAAAACTCCACCTGGAAAGGCCAGGAGGTAAGCTCGATGTTCTTTCGTTCCCCGCCCATCGTCAGTAAGTATCCCTGTCAGCAATGGGAAGGGATGGAAATTAAACTCATCCACCCTCCACACCCGATTCAGCACCATCGGCACGGTTAGTTTGAACGGGAAGCTCCCGACCGCATTCAGGTTGGAGGGGCGGAAATTTGATCCCGGTGGCGAAATAGGGTTTGGATACTCATAAATACCTCTAATGTGCACTGCGATCCACCCATATAGGAGGTGGAAGGGCCCACATATCCTTGGTGACTTCTTTCCCTCGCTAATGTGCCGCAACATTCTGTCGAGTTTGGCGAGCATTGGAATCCCCAAATTGATCCGCTGCCCCATGGCCAACATGGACGCCATAATGAACGAGCTGGGCCTCACCCCCATGCTTGTATCCCTCGCCAGTAGAATCCAACCATAGATGAGAGCCGTGAAGAACGCCACCAGCCTGACTATCGGCTGTTGTTCAGTGCTGACGCTGAAGCCCCAAGTCTTCCATTGGCTGTCCTCCAAGACCCGCCAATATAAGTGCCCCTTACCCTGTTGAGCCGCCCTCAGACATGTTCGAGGCCTCGAAGGGAACTCTCGATTCTCTGGGAAATTCAGGAAGCACTTGAACCATCTCCTGAAGTGGACATCCATCACTGCCTCATTGTCCTCTCCAGGGATGAGCGCCATCAGCACTGACGCCAGTCGCGGGATTTGCTATGTATCCTCCCACGCGCTCATGAAAGGGAGGAACTCATCATACATAACCCCCAAGATCGAAACCCCAGAAATCTGGTGGACATCCCACAGGTTGATGCCCACATCCCCGTGATGCAGGTGGAAGGTATTGGTCCTAGACGACCATCTTCTCAGCAATTCCGGCATCAGTTGATTTGGTTGGTAAATGTGGAATTGGGAGGCCCATTCCACCTCATACAACCCCACTCTCCTCAGCTCGGCCCCAAAATCCTCGCATGAGGTTCCTACCCAGTAGGCCTAGGCCCAGTCATCAGTAAAGTTTCCGACCTAGCGCAGGTCCCACTCATCAGACCATCCCTTCTTCGAATCCTGCAAAGCCGCCTTCAGCATGGTATGGTAGAGAGGAGGGGACGTCTCTGGTTGCAGTGGCTTCCCGTCAATATCGTTTACGTGGTTGTAGAGACAATCAGCGGTGACGGGTGTGAATTCCTCATGTGCGTGACCATCAGCCTCCTTGAACAATTGGTGCTGACATGGTGTGCTCTTGAACCAGCAAGCTGGTTCGTCCCTACTCGCCTCAGGGATGAAGACATCATCCATCAACCCGAAGCCGTACAATGACAACATCTTACACTGCGGATAATCCTTCTGACCCTCCGATAGCAGATCTATCAAAGAAGCATGGTCCTAATGGATTCGGACCATCTCCCCAAGGCCTGGACAGTTGGCCATCTCATCCCGATGGACGGCATCTGCAAGCACCCCCAATACAGCCTCTTGATGGGCCATTTCGATTCCGGCCCTCAGAAAAGATTTTTTTTTTCAGAACAGATCGCGAAGCTGGATCACGAAGCCGGATCGCGATGGTCGGTCGCGAGACCAAGCCGCTATTTCTAGCCTAGGATGACAAGAAGAAGTTCGCTTGGCGCGGACGCGGAGTCGGAGACCCGCGGTTCGCCACGAAGCTCGATTCGCGGAGGGTTGTCACGGAGTACGCGGAGCTTTGCGAAGTCTAGAGCACAAAAATACAAGGAATTCGAGTGAAGACAAAAGAGGTCGACCCCCCTATATATAGCCAGTGACCCCGAAGCATCGCAGCGCACCTCACCCATGCGGAGCATCGTGACACGTCCGGATCTGTGGCCCCGGTCGGCACCCTGGGCCCCCTTCGCGAAACCGCATCGCGAACTTCCGACAATTTTGGCGATTTTCCCTCAGACTTCGACCCTTCACCCTCCGCGGCACCAAGTCTGAGGGGGGGCATTTGTTGGCGCAAAAATATTGCATGGAAGGAAGGGATGAAAAAGAAGGCTGGCACGCTGCCTCGCGAAGCACCGAAGCGAATCACTGACGCGAAGCACCCCGAGCATTGTGGTCTCGCGAAGCTCCAGAGATGGTAACTCTCCATGAACGCATTTGACGTTCGCGAGCCCGCCGCTAAGCTCCAGACGCGGTAACCCTCCGTGAACGCATTTTATGTTCGCGAGCCGGCAGCGAAGCTCCAGAGGCGGTAACTCTCCACGAACGCATTTGACGTTCACGAGCCCGCCGCGAAGCTCCCGAGGCGGTAACTCTTCGCGAACGCATTTGACGTTTGCGAGCCCGCCGCGAAGCTCAAGAGGCGGTAACTCTCCAGGAACGCCTTTGACATTCATGAGAACGCCACGAAGCACCTGAGGCGGCACGCGAGTTTTGCTTCGCGGATCCCCTTCCCTATAAATACTGGACTCCCCCGGAGTCCCAACAACGGACAATCCGACCTTTCGGCTTCTCCTCTCCCGAATCGCGAAGCACCCTTTTCCCCTAGGAATCATGAGCTCTGCGAGGTACTTCTACATCACGTGACGTCTTCTCTTTGAATCGTTTTGAGCCCCTATTCCGAGAGGGCTGCCCTTCGCGAATCTCAAGGGCATTCGCGAAGGAGGGGGATTCCCAAGGGAACCCGGGAAGCTGCGGAGCATTTATTCTTCGTGAAACACCCAACCTGTACTAGTGATACCTATGCCAAGGCAGGATCGCTACACATCATGAAGCAAACTGCTTCGCAGCAACCTACTTCGTGAGGTACCTCTTCTTCGCGAGGCAGTGCTCCGTGAATACTGTTCCACTTCACGAAGCACCCTCCACTCACACCTATGCCCCATGCTAAGGCCAAGGCACTCCAATTCGCGAATCACACTCCTTTTCTTGTCAATTCCTCTTCCCGTGTGACCCTCCAGGTTTGCACGATGTGATTTCAAAGTCCCATGGACAATACCACTGATAGAGTTGCTTCTCCTAGCGCTTCCTCACATAGGTACGCTAACAGCTATTTCTTCTTCGCATAGCCACGCTAACGTGGACCCCTAGATGGTTCGCTCCACAACCCCCCTTGACCATGGCCTTGCCAGTACCTTCCCTTCCCCAAGGACCAGAGGGTACATGTTATGTACGTCCTAAGGGTGCGGAGTGAACCCACCTCGTCCGAGCTGCAGGACTTTAAACTGCCAAGCACCACATCCTCAACACATGACGTTAAACTGTGACCCGACCTCATGCCTCTCACGAAGGGTCCCCCCAGCTCGAACATTTTTTACGCCACTCGTCTCCACAGGAGTGGAATCACCCATCCACAACGGATGATATCTTCCTTATTGGAGTGACATATTTTCTCAGGAGAAGGGCGACCCTAGTTCCCCAACGGATGGTTACACCCCTGCATCTTCGTACTTCCCCACTACCAAGGTCAGTGGAGGGCGTGATAGGGCACAAAGCATCTCCCATAGTTGGTCTCGAATCCCTCTTTCGTTGTGCTTTGTCGCACTCCGGGCCTCTATCCTAGAGTAATTCCCAGCACCATGGGCTGCCTAATGCATAAGCCCCTCTTCGCTTCTCACGGACGCATCCTTCACGATGTGATCGTCATGTCCCTGAAATCTTTTGTTTCTCACACCGAGCATGACTCACGTGGGCTTAGAGTGAGCACCGAACCTGACCCCCACCCTTAGCGAACTACGAGGACTTTGATCCATGTCAAGGCATGGTACGTAGGAAGCCTCTATGAGGTTCAAGCCACATTACTCGGTCGTTCATTCACATCGAGTTTCTCCCTCATCCAGCATGACATTAAACTGCACACCCTCGACCAGCATGACGTTAAATTGTATGCCCTTGTCCTGCATGACATTAAACTTCACACCCATTTGAACTATGAGGACTTTGATCCATTTCAAGTCATGGTACGTAGGAAACCTTCCCAAGGTTCAAGACCACCCATCATCCAATTCACGTCATGTTCTACCTTCGTCCAGCATGACGTTAAATTGCATTCCAATCCGACGGCAAGCTGTTGTGACCATCCCGAACTACCGGGACTTTGATCCATGTCAAGGTATGGTACGAAGGAAGCCTCCCAGAGGTTCAATCCCATCTCCCATCGGACCAAGTTCCCTCATTTACGTCGGTCCACTGACACCCACCGCCTGTCGTTCATTCACGTCAGGGTTCACTACCGTCCCGCATGACATTAAACTGTATTCCATCAATCCTTTGAACTATGAGGACTTTCATCCATGTCAAGTCATGGTACGTAGGAGACCTTCCCAAGGTTCAAGCCCACCACTAGTGGATCCACGGGTCTACTTTCACGTCGGTTAACTGATGAAACCCTTTGAACTACGAGGTCTTTCATCCATCTCAAGGCATGGTACGTAGGAAGCCTCCCAGAGGTTCAAGCCCATCTCTCATCGGACCAAGTTCCACATTCACGTCGGTTTTCTGACGCATCGGACCAAGGTCCACCTTCATGTCGGTTCGCTGACGCATGGGATCAAGGTCCACCTTTACGTTGGTTTGCTGACGACATCCATCGGGCCAAGGTCCACCTTCACGCCGGTTCACCGGCGGATCCCCTTTGAACAACGGGGTCTTTGATCCATGTCAAGGCATGGTACGTAGGAAGCCTCCACGAGGTCCAAGCCCACCACCACTAGGACCCTCCTGGTCCTCCCCATTCATGTCAGTTTGCTGATGATGCCCATCCGACCATGGTCCACCCTCATGCCGGTTCACCGGCACCATCCCGAACTACGTGGACTTTGATTCCCTGCCACGGTGATACGTAGGAAGCCTCTTCAAGCCTGAAGCCCAACTTCACTATCGCCCTTGCGATGGTTCCTTTCCATTCCCCTCCATTCCCCCCTCCACTTCATTCGATTATCCATCATCCACCCTGATTCTCGCCCGGACCGTCATCTCCCGGTGAGACCATGTAGGTACGCTCCTCTTCACAGCTGCCCATGGGCTTGTCCCTGTATTGGCACCCCTTCAAGGGAAATCCCTCAATCCGATCCATTCTAGCTAATGCTCTGATCGGGCTGATCCGGCTCCATTGAACGTTAAACTCGCGGCGTACCCTGTGTTAAACACGGGAAGCTAAAGAAAACCTCAGATATGTTTCTATGGCATATAATTCCCCACGCTCGATGTGGGATGCCTCGGGCTTCCACGCCCTCGAGAAGCCCTGTGACTAGGGATAATAGACAGACATTTCAGGTTCCCCAGCATCCAGACACGCTACTGATGCCTCAACGTGACTACTACCTCGACTGAAGGTTGCTGCCCTAACCGAACCCTTTGGAATGTCCCTACAGAAGTAGTGTAATTAACCATCATCCATGGAAACATGGTAATGGGAAGAGTTTCACGAACAACGTATTAAATCTATGAGGGAGACCCGGACTAGGTGACGATTTCTGAGGAGGAATCTACAGAAGGAAGAACTGACATCCCATCATCCCGTTTCGATCAAGGAGCAGATGTCCCTGAACACGGAATGAATGTCGCCCGCCTTTGGAAAGCTGGAATGCGGGGAAACAGCAGCGCGTCCTCCACAGACGGATGCACACGCCCCGGTGAAAGCGTCGGAAACAGCAGTATAATTATATAATGTTGTGAAATTAAAAAATATATCCGGAATAAAATTTGAAAATTAATGGGAATGGAAATACTTATATTGTTAATAAATATATCAAAAAATATCTCCTTGAGAATGAATCACTTTTAAACCTTCATGACTACATATTTTTGACTATATAATAAACAATGAATAATATTACATAGAATCATATACTAACCTAAATTTTTATTTTAACTTGAAGAAAATATTATTCCTAAAACCTAGTAAAATATTCAAATCATCTCAAATTATACACACTTAATGAATTAATATTGGAATATATACCTTTGAACTTGTGATGAAGAATAAATATAACAACCCATGATGGTATCCATAACACTTATGTTAACCCAATAATAAAATATTTAATCTTCCAAAATTTACATTAATTATTATTCCTCAAATAAAATCATTGACTTTTAATTATATTATTTATGTAAAAAAAGAGATAAAAAATATCAAATATGACCTAAATCACTAATTATTTTCAAGGTTAACAATACAATCATATTTAATCCATTAATGACAGTAAACAATTTATCCCAACTAATATTTACCAGCCTAGTAATATATTAATTTTTGTGGTCATAGATAGCATTCAACATTTTATTTTAAATAAATAAGGAAAATATAATGTGAAAAAGCTTTATAATCTCCATGATTCTTATATTCATATTTTCATTGATAACACATATATAGAACAATTCTTCAATCCTAATAGATAAACATAGAAATCATTTCACTTCAACGATTGAAATATATTATGTTCTTCCATGGCCTATGATCTAAACCTAGAAATAGGGAAATGGGTATGAAAACTCCCAAAATCCCCAATATAATATAATGAAATGGAAATAATACCCTAGGAAGAATATCATTTCCCTCCATCAAAAATTTCAATTTTCATCAAAAAATATATGTTCTTGGTACTTATATTACATGAATAAATCATATTCTCCCTCTTTTAAAGAATTTACTTGAGTACTTCTTCATACACACATAACATGTTGGACGCTGAATGTTGTTCCGTCAACATTAATCCTAAAACACCATTTTTCTATTGTTTAGAATGTTATAAAACTCACACAAGTTGAGATAGTTAATCATTTAACAATATATAAAATTCATATTAATCACAATGTTTCTACTTTTTTATCTCATTCCATTTGGTTGCTTGTGGGGAAATCCTTCAACAGGCCTGTACACTTTTTAATAGTTTGAATTAACCTAGTTCCAGGCATGGACTAAAACCAAAATGAATATTATAAGGAAAATCGTCATAATGATGAATCATATAATTATGAATCTTATAATGAAGAAAAAAAATCATTGGATTTCTAAATAATTAAACCATGTATTCAATCTATTAAACCTTAGGTTGAACATAGGACATTCGTGCTTTTAATCTACTCAAATCCTTTATAATGGTTCATATAAAAAATATGTGTTAATCTTGGAATATCCAATAGGTATGTCCATGTAGGTATTATTTATTAATCCAAATAATCATGAACAATTATAATATTATGTTAGTACATAATATACCACTTTCATATTTTTACCCCTAGGTGAATCTCAACTACATTTTTATCCACTTACCATATTCCAGACAGGGATGCATTTTATAGTGAGAAGACACAATATGTAGTTTAAAAAAACATTCGAATGTTATTATATACTTATAATTGTCCCGATGTGTTCATTAAAGTTATATATTCCTAATATCTAAGTATTAACTAAACCCTACATTGATGGATACCATGAAAAAACTAAACCTCCCTTCTAGATCCTATTGTAAAAACACGATCCCTACACTTCTGGATTTGATGTTTATAATTGTCACCCAATTTAATCCATCCAGAACATAATACATCAAAATTCAATATTCGATGTCCTAAAAACAAAAATAACCTCTTGGTATATAATTTTAGTTAATGATTAAAATATCATACATAAAAGTATAAATTTTAAAGGATCTTTTCCCCCAAAGATACCCAAATTTTCTTATTCTATATTACGTATTCAACATCTCTCATAAAATTAATCACATAAGAAAATTATTTACTAAAAAATCATTTAACCACATTATTCATAACCAGGTGAAAGGAAACATAATCATGTTTAAGATCACAAGCTCAGTAAAGGTAAAAATTTATGATATTAATCATCATATAATCATAACATGAACATTAGTGTATGAGAATGTAGTTTAAAATTTTAAAACCATACCTAGAATATCATTGTACATAATTATGATTCATGGAATATATCATAAAAGTGTATAATACATGAATCATAATGGAATCAATGAACATGTGATATGAGAGAATGAAATATTCAAAAAATAATTGTTTTTTTAAAACACATTTTCATTTAAAATAATTTACATAATAATAGATCTTATACAACACTTTTATAATGGAGTCGGTTTACATCTCATTCCTTCACATCTCTAGTCAATGTTAAATCCCATGACCATCATAATGGGCAGGGTTTACTCTCCATTATATCATTTCTAATATCTTGTTATACATACATGTCTATCATAGTGTATAGATCCATTTATGGAATAATATTGACACCCAATTTTTATCTTTTTCATCTTATGAGGTACCATCATTTCCAAGTTCATTAGAGGAATATATTATTTTAGTACCCCATATAATATAAAGAATAAAAAAATTGTGTTCCATAGGATAATAAAAAATTGATAATGGCCTAACTAATGGAATTTAAATGAGTTTTATAGGTGTCACACCCATTTTTCCCTCCATCGTACCAATTTATCTAGTGAAATTGGTTTTCCTCTAGAGTTCTGGGTGTTACGAGATTGAAATTTTGAGGTTTTATTTTTTTTGTAACATTTTTGTTCTAATGTTTCCCTGAGAGTTCATGCTGAAATTTTGAGCTTTTGGTCTTGATAGTAGGTGGAACATGGTCGGAACATGGATTTGGGGAACAATGAAACATACTACAAAAAATATTTAGATCCATGGGATTCCTTGTGATAGGGGCTCACTTCCTTCGCAAGGTTTGGAAAACCGTGTGGAAGGCCTGAAAATGTCCTCCCATCATTTATAGAACCATATGACATGGTTGGAGCTTGGATTTCTAAATCATTCGGCTAAACTATGCGAGTTTCCAATGTATATTGTAAGTGGAGAATGGTTGGAACACAGTTTGTTAAACCCTACAGCCTAACCATACATAGTTCCCAGATTAGTAAAAGTGTGATTTGTTTTCTGTACCCTCCCCACATTTTACCCTCAAAACACCCATTCACCCACTTCCATGGTTCTTTTAACCCAACTTTTTCCTCTCCATTATTCTTAAATCCTCTTCCCCTCTCTGATGGAGTTGATATAGGTATTTCATTAAGTCCAAAGGGTGATTTCTCAGGATAATATAACCTTTTATTATTCTTCCTCCATCTCATTCCATTTTATCTTTAGTTGTTCTTCATCCATGACCTTTTGGATCTATGATTCATGTTTCCCTATGTTTAAGATGGTTTTTTGTGTCCTTAATCTTTCTTGTGGATGTTATTATTTCTTTTGGCCATCAAGAGCTGGTTTGAGGTGTTCATTTTTGAAGAACCCTGAGTTTGATGTAGGTTTCCCTTTTCACATGTCCCATAAATTGAAGAATAATTGGTATTATTATTTTCATACTACACTTGGATATTAAATAGTGATGTATCATTTACCATAGTAATTGTTTACTATTAAATGAGGTATTTTTCATTATTTTTTTGAAGTATATTCCATTTCATTTTCAAGGTGTGCACAATATGTGTTTAATTGAAAGTCCAGATGAATTTTTCATGTGATATATAGTTTTAGAAGCGTTATTTGGATTTGTAAATGATATTGTGGAATCTAAGATATTGTCTTAGTTTTCCAAAATGTATTTCTATATGGCTAGGATAAGGAAGTTGTTTGTTTTTGGCTCTTCGAAAGTGATTTGACTTGTGGTAATGGTGCATGGCCCATTTAGAATATTGATGAGGGTGAATTTTGTTTGAAAATTTGATGTTTGTACCTAATTTCATTTTTGTAAAGTTATTGTGAAATTGAAAATGGTGGGATTAATAATTTAAAAAAAAGTGGATTATATTCTTTTAAAAAATTTGATTTATCATAGGGTGTTTGATGACTATTTCAAACATTTTGAAATTGGTGAATGTTAAAAGCTTGAAAACTGTCATGACCCCCTCCCCACAAAGTGTACCCCTCATAGGCCGGAAATGTTAGAAGGGAGACAATGACCCCCGATTCCCGCCTCCAGTACGCCCCGGGTTGGTGACTAGCACCGAGGGTATAATAAACACACAAATGGGAGGATTTACCCTCTAAGAGAACACATGAAGAAGAGAGAATAAGATAAACACCAACCAACTCCAACTCAGAACTAAAGTATAAAAGAAAACCCAAGTGCACATATGTAATGTCATGAAAAATTACTACAACTCAAAGGGAAAACTGCAAGTGCCCAAAAGAAAGTAAAAACAGTAGTGACCACAAGCCCAAACAGCTCCTGTAACCACAAACTAGTAGTAACCAGCCTGATCTCCAACCTGCTCCATGTGACCTGAAAAAAAGTTTATATATACATAGGGTGAGTATAATAGTATACCAAGTATGATCCTCCCTGAATCCCCTCGT
The DNA here is from genome assembly GCA_963277665.1 of Viscum album. NCBI lineage: Eukaryota > Viridiplantae > Streptophyta > Magnoliopsida > Santalales > Viscaceae > Viscum > Viscum album. The sequence continues at coordinate 265,669,124 of OY728142.1, read as the reverse complement.
TAAAATGTAATGAAAGCATGCTAAGCCTATCAAACAACAACTGAAACCAACTCATCACCTAAACAGGTATATTACGCTCCCAACCTCACCATGGATACTCTCACCAAGTAACTCATACAAGAATATATCATATAATAACGAATATCAAGGGTACCCCGCTACAACTAAAATACTGGTTTGCTGCTTTTCCCCCAACGACATACGCCATGTGCACCTCACTCCAAAGGCTTGGGAGCAGACAACTGGTCTATGCTCCACAATCAACACCACATGCACCACAAAGGATTGCTCGCAGACACATTTCCAAAGAACAACACCATCCTCACAACCAAAAGTAACCAGGTAGTTTCCGGGAGTCACCATAGCTCACATAACGTGTATCATACGTCAGGTATTATACCGCAAGCCATTACAGTCCATACACCGAGTAAGGATCCTCAAGCCATCACAACCTATACATGTTACACCTATAGTAGTCCATAGGATACTATATCAAAAATATATGTGTGTGAATAACCACAACCCATTACAACCCTGTACACACATATATGGGGAAAACTAACCAATGTTCATATCCACACAAGTAACTACCAAGATAAGAGAGCGGGCCAAAGGGGGGTAGTCATCCATTCATCCTCCCACCAGAATGTTGGGGAAAACACCCCCCCCCCCCAGGGCTCAGAATCCTCAGGGTGTCAGTTTATTTTACTGACAGGGTGGAGTAGCGTATTTAAAAAAAAGTACAGAATATACTATATCTCACAACCATACTATGGGCATAACCTAGTCTTAGACACAACTACAGCTAATGTCTCTCAGACTCCAGGATGCTACATCTAAGAATATGTATCCTATAAGTACTCAACCATTTAAAGAGGTTTATTAGATTACTTCTATCCTTTTTTATCTCTTCCAATGTAGGTTAACTAATTCATTAAAGATTAATTAACCATGAAAAATTCCACATTAAATTCCATTAACACCGCATCCAAAAATGCCACTGTCCCTCTAAAAGTTCTCAACCTCATCATTAAGATTCAACAAAATCCAACCCCATGGGTTAACATCATTTATTTAAACATTCATTACTGAATTACTTTCCCATATTCCCATGCATTCTAGAAAAGAATCATATGCTACTAAACACAAGGGGACTCAACATGGTGAGTAGATATACTACCCATTGAGTCTTTTCCGCCTATAGAAAGAAAGTAGACACATTCTCCCTTGAGAGGCTAAACACGGAAATCATGGGGCATACCCCGCGTGTCATTGCCTATTTCGAAAGAAGGGTAAGCAAGACCGGCTACCTTTAGCAGCGGGGAAAATTAAATTAGATAAACAACCAATGAATCAACAAGCATCCAACAATCACATTTATCCCATTCCATCATCCTCGGTGTCCTCTCCAACACCTACATGCATAAACTGATGCATCTCACCACTCTAGGCGTCATCCGCTGTCACAACCAAAAAGGCCTTTATGACTCCCCATATCACAACACCCCTCCAAGGTCACATCACATCACAAGCAGTAGGAAACATCATCACATCAATAGGGATCTTGGCCCTTTTACAATCAGGAGGGTAACTCAGAACCCTTTTAGGGATTATCAAACAAGCAGTTCCTTAATCAATCTTGAATTAAAAGATTTATTAAACGTAGGTTCCAAATTTGGGAAACCCAATCAGTAAGCTATAAAAAATAAATACTCATTCCTACTGCACTAATTTGATTAACATCAAATTACAACAAGAACCAGATTCGTTTTCATTACTCTTTATATTTAGCCAACAATTAATAATTAATCCCTCTTTACCTTCTTTACTAATTTCCATCATCAGAAAACATCTAAACAAAGAAATCATAGACATCACACTATCTATAAACACAAGAGTCAATAACATAAGATAGGTATAAATTTTAATATCTAGTACAAATATTTATTAAGCCAATTCCACTCTGATCCACTGGGATAAAACATGTTAACGATACAGTTGCACGTAAAATAATATATAAGCAACAAATACCCTACCTCAACAATTGTTGATGTTCTTTATTCACGCAACGGGTCGCAATCCTTCTATCGTGACAACTGCATCCACCGGAGGATGCCATGGTACGATAGCACCCACCAAACCCCAAGAAAAACCCATTAGAAGCATGGATATTACATGCTATAATATGGAAAGGATAAACAAGAGAAGATGATCTCCGATGAAATGAGGATAAAACATACCTTATATCGAATAATGATCGACACAACTTGGTTGCATCAAAATAGAGTGGAACCAATCCGAGGAGTAAATTTTGATAGTTAAAATCCTACGGGAAGGATTGAAAAGGATCTAGGGTATCATAGCCGAGAACAAAGAGGAAGAAAAGGGAGGTTGATATCTCATCCCTTTTGAAGATTTAATGGGGTGACAGTTTAAGATACGCTTAATTCCCCATTAAAATCGGATCACATTAACCCACGTGGTTTGACCAAGTAAAAACATCCCGAGACAAAGAAATAATTAATATATGATTTATTTCCATTGAATAGGCCTTAAGAGTCCATAAAATAAGTCTTTAAATGTATTTTACGTAAAAGGAAGCGTCAAAAGGGGAAAACTGTAGGATGATGGAAACAATATTCACCTACTGTTACTGTACACATACTGATCTATGAAACCGATTGGTGAAACTGATCTATGAAAGTGATCCGGGAAACAAATCTGTGAAACTGATCTGTGAAACTAATCTGTGAAACTGATCTGTGACAGATCTGTGAAACCAATCTCTGAAACCGATCAGTGAACCGATCAGTGAAACCGATCTGTGAAACAGATCCGTGATACACTATACACGTACCTTTACTGTTCATAAAATAGGAAACACTTTTCACCGAACTGGAAATTTGGAAAAGTGTTGGGGACAAGTCACCTTGAACTCCCAGAACATCTCCAACACCACATTTTCATAAAGTAATGGACTAGAGAGGTCCATGCCATTAAATCAGATACCTCTCAAAACATTCTCGTCCTCGAGAATTCAAAACCCACAAATAAAATAGGGTCTGAACAACCACCCATCAAGATTGCTCTCAATAGAGAGCAAGACACAAAAGAACAAAAGAACAATTGATGAATAAAACACGAATGGTCTAACCACGAAGTGAACATCATTACATCAAAAGAGTTAAACATCAAACAACTCTTGGTACTGAGCACGTATTTGTGACTCGCATTCCTAGGTACTCTCCTCCATGCCCCTGTGTCACCACAAGACACGAACTAAGGGGCTAGAATGCCCATGAAACACCATCTTCTTGCAGTCTTGGATCTCCATAGGTCTCTCCTCAAAGGTTGCATAATCATCAATATCGATCTCTCCCCAATCTATAATATAAGAGACATCATGAAGACAAAGATGGAGCTGTGATACATGGAAAATATCATGTATCTGAATCTTCTGAGGAGGAAGTTCTACTCGATATGCCACAGCTCCAACATGATCTAACACCTCGAAAGGCCCAAAAAATGGGGGACAAAGCTTACTTCCACGACCAAACCATCGCTGCACATGACGGGGAGTCACCTTCTGAAACACATGATCCCCAAAATTAAACTCCAAGGGTCTCCCCCTTTGATTAGAAAATGATTTATAAAAATCATGCACTATATCCACCCTCTCATGAATCTTTTGAACCATCTCTTTTGTATTTTTCACTAGTTCCGGTCCGAGAATTGCTGACTCTCTGACCCCAGTCCAGCACAACGGAGAACGGAATGTCCGGCCATACAAGGCTTCAAATGGCACCATACCGATGGTGGAGTGAAAACAATTATTGTAAGTTAACTCCACTAATGGTATGTTCCTCATCCATGAACCTCCAAAATCAAGAAAAAAAGATCGTAACATGTCTTCAAGAGTCTGGAAGGTTCTCTCTATTTGACCATCCGTTTGAGGATGAAAAGTAGTGCTAAGGAATAGTTGAGAGAAGAAAGCATGTTGGAGACCTCTCCACACCATGGAGGTAAAACAAGGATCTTGATCAGAAATGATCGTCTTAGGGACTCCATGATGTCTCACCACCTCCTCCAAATATGGCCTCAACAAAACATTCACTGAGCTTGACTCCTTGATTGCTATGAAGTGGGTCGATTTTGTTAAGCAATCCAATACCATCCAAATAGCATCATGCCCTCCCATAGCTCGAGGTAAACCTGTAACAATTTATATTTAGTATGTCCTCCCACTTCCATTGAGAAATCTCTAATGGATGATGATGACCACCAAGAACACGGTGTTCGTCCTTCACCTTCTGGCAGACTAAACATCGAGACACAAACTCCCTAACTGCACGCTTTAGCTGAGGCCACCAAAAATGACTCCGCAAGGATCGGTACATCTTTTTCACAGAAATATATAATGTTATAGGTGAACTGTAGAACTCTCTGAGAACCGTCTTGTGCATCTCCATGGGAACTAAAATCCTTCTATGATACAACACTTTGTGTTGTTCTTCCTCCAACCGATCATCAGGGCCTCACCACAAAAAACTCGGTCCCTCCAAACCTCCACCTCTAGATCTTCCAACTGGGACTCTTCCACTTTTTTCACCAGGGAATATTGTACCATCATATGAAGAAGACAACCTCTACACCCAACTTCTCCCATATCAAGATGTAATGCTGACAGTTCTTCCATTACTCTCCATGAATCTTTAGATTCACGCACAGCATCACTACGTGACTTTTAGCTCAGCGCATCAGCTACAACATTCCCCTTTCCCAGTGTATACGATATTTCGAAGTCGTATTCTGGTAAGAAATCCATTCACCAATGCAGTCGTAAGTTCAAGTCATGCTGGGAGAAAACATACCTCAAACTCTTATGATCGGTGAAAACCACAAAGCGCTCACTAATGAGGTAATGTCTCCACAACATCAGCGCAAACACCACTGCTACCAAATCAAGATCATCGGTGGCATAGTTACGTTCATGGGGATATAACTGCTGAGAACTATAAGAAACAACTAACCACTGCTGTATGAGGACACACCATAACCCCAGATGTGAAGCGTCGCAGAAAACATCAAACTGAACTCCCTCAGCTGAAAGACAATGAATTGGAGCACATACTAACTTCTCCGTTAGATACTCAAAAGCTTCCTGACACTGATCATTCCATATGAATTCTTGATCCTTCCTGGTCAAAGCTGTCAAAGGAGTTGCAACTTGGGTGAAATTGGCTACGAACCTCCTGTAGTAGCCTGTGAGACCAAGGAAACATCACACCTCTGAAACTGTCTTGGGGGATTCCCAAGACACCACTACTTCTATGTTCGATGGATCCACAACTAAATCCTTTTGGGACACAACATGCCTAAATAAATAGACTTCTCGAGCCCAGAAATCACTCTTTGAAAACTTCCCAAATAGTTTATGTTTACGAAGAACTCCCAAAACCGCATGTAAATGCTCTACATGTTCCTCTTCAGATGTGGATTACACAAGGATGTCTTCGATAAAAACCACCAAAAACTTGTCCAGGAACTCATGAAACACAACATTCATCAATCCCATGAACATAGATGGAGCATTTTTCATGCCGAACGACATTACAACGAACTCATAATGCCCATGACGACAGTGGAAAGTAGTCTTCGGGATATCCTCATCCTTTACACGCATCTGATGATATCCTGACCACAAGTCGATCTTTGAGAACCAACTTCCACCCTTCAGTTGATCTACTAAATCATCAATCCATGGAATAGGATAGTGATTCTTTATTGTCACTTTGTTTATGCGATGATAATTGACACACAACCGCAAACTTTCGTCAGCCTTCTTCACAAACAACACTGGTGCACCCCATGGTGACACACTTGGCCGAACAAAGCTACACAGCAATAGACCAGCAAGCTATATACGTAGCTCCATTAACTCAGAAGGGGACATCCTATATGGAGACATATAGGTAGAAGACGCTCCTGGCTGTAGCTCAATCCCAAACTCAATCTCTCGTCTTGGGGATAATTCTACAACCTCTTTAGGAAAGACATCAGGGTACTCCTCTACGAACCTATGAAAAGCCAACTACTGAACCTCTGAAGAACTCAGCATCAACTCATCCATCATGGATAATAAATATAGAACATGCCTGTGACCCATCCGAGGGTCTCTCTCACAAAAAAACACCACTGGCTCTCCATCTTCACCAATGAAGACAAACTTCTTCCTAAAAAAATCCATGATAGCCTGTAATGAATACAACCAATCCATTCTGAGGATGAAATCATAAGGTTGTATTCGTAAACATAGGAAATTTACCCATGAGCGATGTTTCCCCAACACTATCTCATAGTCTATATATACTTTAAACAAGTCAGCTCGACCTCCAACTGTCGTAGTAAAACGCCAAGGGAACTATAAGCCTCTCTACCTCAAGTCCAAAATTATGGACAAGGGTAGGTGATATGAAGGAGTATGTCGCTCCTAAATCAAATAAAGCACAAACCAAGGTAAAAAAAAAGAAAAGGGTACCTCAAACGACGTCTGGATCGCCTGGAGTCGGTAACTCTAGAGCATGAAGCTGACCACGTCCAATTACACGGCCTCTCTGACCCTGATGATGACCACCACCATGGCCTCACTCTACTCTCTGAGGATTGAATGAATCATGGGGTTGTCCTCTTCCTTCCCCATCTATCCACTGGTGATCTAAAGCTGGTGCAACTGGCTACTGCTACCTCAGCTGGAACTGCCACAAAGGAGGAACCTGGAGCGTAGCACCTGGTGCATGATGACTGCTTTGAATGGTCGGGAACTCTCGTTGTTGATGACCACATCCAAAAAAAGAAAAACAAGAACCAGATCCCTTTGGCATAGGTCTGAGAGTTGTTGTCTCTGTAGAAACGAGATGTGAAGGGCTGGGACCTACCCCTAGGTGAACGGAAACTCTTCTTCCATGAAATCCGAGAACCCTAGACCACATATCTTCTTCTGAGGAATCATGCCAATTCCCCTCTAGTGATGATCAGATCTAGGCCAAAGTCCTCTCAACAACCTCTGACCTCACCAAAACATCATGAAATGTTTTCATCATAAATGGGTTGACCTGGCACTGGATCTCTGGATGAAAAGACTCCCCGAAATGCCTTTCCTGGGCCTCCCCATCTGGCAGTAGGTCTGAAGCAAATCGTAAAAGGTTCCTAAAATGGATTCCAAACTCTAGAACACTATAGCTCCCCAGTCGAGGGGTGTGAAACTCCTGGCGACTAGAAGTATTCATAGTCAATGAAAGAATCCCGACTCTAAAATGTCTCGGAACTCCTCCCATGAGATCGCTGAATCATCACGATCCCTGGGGAATAAGAACCACCACTTCCTCACAGATCTACGCATCATTGTCACAACCCAGGACACCCAGTGCTCCTTACAAACACAAATCGAACTGAATTCGTTCTCGACCTCCTCTATCTAGTCTTATGTGACCGCATCTGAAACAGAGCCCTCATACTTCTGCAGACTCTGGCGCTGAAACTCTCAGTGTGTCTTCCTCCATGTGTTGTCATCGTCAACCTCAACCCTACGATGATCTGCTGGAACAGCCTGCTGGGCATTTTCTACGCAAACCTGGAGAGGACGTCGACCTGGATCCATACCTCTAAAATAACAAACCATTAGAGCTCCTAAGCTTGGAATATGGAATACTCAAGATTAATTAATTTATTTTTCTCTCTCATTCATTTTACGTTAACCTATCCTGAGGTCTACCCATTCAATAGAGGCACAAGGAAGAATGATTGATGATCATTTCCTAGTTCTCTACCCTGCAACCAGTATCACCTTGTTTAGTAGCATTTGTAAACTTAAAGGTCCGTAAATCAGATCATAGGGGGACTTAAACACCTATGTCGCATCCGGTCTCCAGTGTATACCTAACTTGCTAAACATGAATGACACTATTTCACTACCAACCCATGCAACCTCACATGTTCCTAACTCCAAACTACATCCTATCCCTCATCCAGAGCCTCTGATACCACTCCGTCATGACCCCCTCCCAAAAAACTGTACCCCTCCTGGGCCAGCAATGTGATAAAGAAGATAATGACCACTTAGTCCTACCTCCAGTAGGCCCCGGGTTGGCGACTAGCACCGAGGGTATAATAAACACTCAAATGGGAGGCCTTACCCTCTAAGAGAACACATGCAGAAGAGAGTGATAAGATAAACACAAGACAACTTCAACTCATAACTGAAGTAAAAATAGAAAACCCAAGTGCACATATGTAATGTCAGGAAAATGTAATACAACTAAAAGGGAAAACTGCAAGTACCCAAAAGAAAGTAAAAACAGTAGCGAACACAAGCCCGAATAACTCCTGCAACCACAATCTATTAGTAACCAGCCTGATATCCAACCTGCTCTAAGTGACCTGAAAAACAATTAATATATACAAAGGGTGAGTATAATAGTATACTTTGTAGGATTCTCCCTGAATCCTCTCATGCAAAAGTAAAGAAAGCATGCTAAATCCTAGTGTCCAACAATAGAAACAAACTCATCACCTAAACATGTATACTATGTTCCCAACCTCACCATGGATACTCTCAACAATTAACGCATACAAGAATATATCATATAATAAAGAGTATCAAGGGTACCCAGCTAATACTTCCCCACAAGTTTGCGGCTTTGCCCCAACAACATATGCCTTGTGCATCTCTCTCCAAAGGCTTGCCCGCAGACACCTGGGCTAAGCTCCACAATCTGCACCACGAGCCCCACAAAGGCTTTCCCGCAGACACCTGACCGAAGCACCGCACCATCCCCACAACAAAAATTAACCATGTAGTTTATGGGAGCCACCACAACTTGCATAACATGTATCATACATCAGGTATTATACCTCAAGCCATTACATCTCATACACCGAGTAAGGATCCTCAAGCCATCACATCCTATACACGTTACACCTATAGTAGTCCCTATGATACTATATCCAAAATATATGTGTGTGAATAACCACAATCCATTACATCCCTCTACACAAATATATGGGGAAAACTAACCAATGTGCCTATCTCCACAAGTAACTACCAAGAGAAGAGAGCGGGGCCAATGGGGGGTAGTGAACCATTCATCATCCCACCAGAATGTTGGTGAAAACACCCCCCAGGGCTCAGAATCCCCAGGGTGTCAATTTTCTTTACTGACAGGGTGGAGTAGTGTATAGAAACACAAAAAGTACAGAATATACTATACCTCACAACCACACTATGGGCATATCCTAGTCTTAGACACAACCACAACTAACATCTCCCAGACTCCGGGCTACTACTTCTAAGACTAGGTATCCTATAAGCACACAACCATTTTAAGAGCATTATTAGATTACTTGCTTCCATTATTATCAGTTCCACTGTAATTTAATTAATTTATTGAAGATTAATTAACCAAGAAATATTCCACATTAAATTCCATTAACACCACATCCAAAAATTCCACTGTCCCGTCAAAAGTTCGCACCCTCATCATTAAGTTCATCAAACTCCAAACCCATGGGTTAACATCCTTTATTCAAACATTCATTGCAGAATTACTTTCCCATATTCCCAGGCATTCTAGAAAAGTATCCTATGCTACTAAACACAAGGGGGCTCAACACAGTGACTATATATACTACCCCTCGAGTCCTTTCCACCGATAGCAATAGAGTAGACCCATTCTCCCTTGAGATGCTAAGCACGAAAAGCATGTGGCATACCCCGCATGTCTCTGCCTCTTTCGAAAGAAGGGTAAGCAAGACCAGCTGCCTTGAGAAGTGGGGAAAATTAAAGCAGATAAACAACCAATGAATCAACAAGCATCCTACAATCACATCCATCCCATTCCATCATCCCTGCTATCCCCCCCGACACGCACATGCATAAACTGATGCATATCACCACTCTAGGTGTCATCTATTGTCACAACCAAAAGGCCTTTATGCCTACACATTTCACAACACCCCTCCAGGGTCACATCACAACATAAGCAGCAGGAAACATCATCACATCAATAGGGCTCTCGGCCCGTTTACAATCAGGAGGGTAACTCAGAACCCTTTTCGGGATTATCAAACAAGAAGTTCCTTAATCAATCTTGAATTAACAGATTTATTAAATGTAGGTTCCAAATTCAGGAAACCCAATCAGTAAGCTGTCACAAATAAATAATCATGCTTACTTCACTAATTTGGTTAACATAAAATTACAAAAATAAATGAATTCATTTTCATGCCTCATTATATATATCCAAAAATTGTTAATTAATCCCTCTTCACATTCTTTAAGGATTTCCATCAAAAACAAATAGCTAAAAAAAGAAAGCATAGACATCACACTATCTAGAAAAACAAGAGGAAATAACATACGATAGGTATCAATTTATTTATCTAGTTAAAATATTGATTAAACCAATTCCATTTTGATCAACTAGGATAAAACATGATAACGATATGGTTTCACGTAAATGAAAATAGAAGCAACGAATCCCCTACCTAAACAATTATTGACATTCTTTATCCACACAATGGGTCACAATGCTCCTCTCGTGACAACTGCATCCACTGGAGGATGCCACTGTACGACAACACCAACCAAACCTCAGGAAAAACCCATTAGATGCATGGAGATTACATGATATAATATGGAAAGGATAAACAAGAGAAGATGATCCCCAAAGGAATGATGATAAAACATACCTTATATCAAAGAATGATCGACACAACTTGGTTGCATAAAAACAGAGCAGAACCAATCCAGGGAGAAAAGTTTGATCGTGAAACTCGTACGGGAAGGATTGAAAAGGTTCTAGCATCACATAACCGAGAAAAAAGAGGAAGAAAAATGGAGGAGGATATCTCTTCCCTTTTAAAGATTTAATGGGGCGACAGTTTAAGATATGTTAAATTCCCCATTAAAATCTGATCGCATTAACCCAAGTGGATTGACCAATTAAAAACATCCTAATACATAAGAATATTTAATATATCATTTATGGCCATTGAATCAGCTATAAGAGTCCTTAAAATATGGATTTAAATGTATTTTATGTCAAAGGAAGCGTAAAAAGGTGAAAACTGTAGGAAGTTGGAAGCATTGTTCACCTACCGTTACTGTACCCCTACTAATCTGTGAAACCGATCTGTGAAACCGATATGTGAAACGGATCTCTGAAACCGATATGTAAAACAGATCTCTGAAACCGATCTATGAAACTGAATTGTGAAACTGATCTGTGAAACCGATCTGTGAAACTGATCTGTGATACCAATCTCTGAAACTGATCTGTGAAACCGATCTTTGAAACACTGTACACCTACCGTTACTATTCATAAAACTTGAAACACAGTTCACAGAACTGGAAATCTGGAAAAGTGTTGGAGATAAGTCACCTTGAACTCCCAGAACATCTCCATCACCACATTTTCACAAACTAATGGACCAGAGAGTTCCTGGCCATTACAAAAACTCTCTATGGATAATCCTCCTACCATTTTTATGTTTAATGGATGTGATGAACATATTGTGCAATACTCCTGATTCATTTATATCAAATATATGTGATTTCATCACTATGGATCACTCATGATCCTTTAAACATCATTGAAATGAGAGATACATAGTGTGGATTTCATTGAGATCTATTTTTCTTAAGGATATTGATCCTAGGTGCGACTACGGTTGATTCATGTTTGTAATGATCATTTTTTTGATATATGTATATGTGTTTATTTATTTTTTCATTAGATAATCTCACAACATATTTAATATTTACATGGAAACCATGAATAATTAGACAATTTTCTGAGAATGGTTCTTGCACTATTTTAGGATTATTCTATGGCTAGTGACCTGTAGTATGATATTTTTTTCATTGATGGTTTTATGGGATAGTGACCATATATTATACCATTTTGGGTGAGATTGAGTATTTGGGATGAATTTGACGGCATTGGGTATTCCATGCCTTAGAGATGAGTCATGATATATAGTATGTTCTAGATTATTTCACATGATCTGAGGTTATCTAGTGTCTTTTACAACATTGTTGAATATGATGAATGAATGAGATTCATGTTTTTTGGTTATACTGATTTTTCTAATCTGTAGTTAGATTATTGTGTGATAATTTTTTATCTCTCTTATGTGGTGTGTTTCATAAAAATCCTAATGAGTTTATTGTCAAAGGGTCATGGATAAATGTTTTGAAAATATATGTTTCTCAGTATACCCTTTTTAAATTAAAGAATTATCTTATTTCATGAAAATTTTAATTTATGGTTATTTGAAAAGACCATGGTTTTAAATAGAAAAGGTGAAGTAGAACATGTTTTGTTTTAAATACTAAAATGAGTGTTAAAGACTAGTTTTTATATATTGTATTTCAAAACTAAATATGATTTTGATTTTATTTAAAATATTTGAATTAGGAATAGAATTCCATTGGTACACCTAATGAATATTAATACCCACCCCTATAGTTCATTATTTTAGCTGTTTCTGTTCGTTTTAGATTCATTTTTAGCACCATTGGCGATGTTTGGTTTCAGTATCATAGAGTTACCCATGGTGTCCCAAGGGGACATTGTGATCATCAGGTTCAGTTTTAGTCTGTTGTATGGTTTTGTTTTCATTTCAGTATTTCATAAGTAATGTTTAGTTTGTATGTTGTATATATTAGGGTTCCATATTTATTTCCTTTGTCAGTTTTTTTATTTTTAATTAGGTAAATAATTCCATTGGATAATCTATTGATTCCCATCACTAGTTTTTATCCAGGGAGGATGAAAAATGCCTCTCAAGACTTACAACAGATCAAATTAAGTGACCGGTTTGGGGTCGACTTAGTTTGGTTGATGAAAAAATGTTATCAAAGAAGGACGGTTATTTATGAAACCTTACCTTACGAGATCCAACTGTTATTTTGGATTTCAAGGTATATGGATAGTGACAATAGAAACATGTGTTTCAGGTATGTGTGATTGTTTGATCAATACTTTGTATATCAAACCATGGGTCTCCAATTTACGTTTGGTTATGTTTGACTTATTTGGTTCATGTGGTTTGTTTTCTTTTTGGGAAAATTAAAAGGGAGTTGGCTTAATGGCCTCAATGAGCTCACAGGGCCTAGAAAGCTAGGTGGATCTAGGGATTTGGTCATGAAAGACACACCAAGGTGCTGGAATGATTGGAATATGGCCTCCAACCTTATGGACAAGTCACTCATCAACACTAGTTTTCCGTTCTTTTTTATTTTAGTTTTTTAGTGAATTTAATTTTATTTAACCATTGTTTTGGAATTTTGAAAATTGGATTTAAATTGGTAATGGTTTGGTTCTATGAAGATGGAACATATATTTTTTATAAAATTACATTTGAGTAAAAAATAATGTGTTTCATGAGATTGAATTTTAGAGTAAAAACCTAAGTTTTTATTGATGTTGTTTCGTTATAAGAGAAACTATATTTTAAAAGGAGATAAGAAATTTTTTCATGGGAGAAATATTCAATCAAATGATTTTTGATGAACTGAGGTTATTTGAGATACTAAAAAATGTTTTGTTTTGGAGGAGTTGTATTTAAGGATGGAATCCATGGGATATTGTATTGGGTAGGATAAAATGGATTTGTGTGGGGAGTTTGAAAATGGTTTTTACCATGGTGGATAGTGAGCATTTGAATGGGTTTTGATGATTTAAATGGGAAGAAGATTGAGAATTGGAAAATTGGGATGAATTTTTTTTTGAGAATTTGAATGTTTTGTTTTCAAAATGGTGATGTTTTTTCTGATCATTGGAATTATTATGAGATATCACATGCATGGATCTGTGTGGAAATGTGGATATATGGTGACATGGTTGGATGAGTGCCAGGATTGGACAGATTTGATGCGTTCCTAGGGATGCATTTTAATGTTTTTGTGTTATGATTGATGTAATAAGAATGGGGTCTGTGAAAATCATCCTATTTTTTCCATTCAATATAATTTACAGGTGGAAAATTTTATGTTTTGATAGCTAGTGGTTGTGTGTCTTATTTCCTAAAGATTTGAGAATTTTATATGTAGTGTTTTGATATTCAGAATTATTATTAATTAATTTGTTTTCATTGAGTTCTTGGTCATTTTATTACATAGTGAATTCCTCTGCAAAGATTATAAGGATATTCATGATGAAAATATTGGTTTTTCACTCTTATTGGACCTTATAGTTTATCAATATAGGGACTTTATTCGTTAATTTAAAATTTTTCATTCTTCTATATTTTATGTTGAATAGGTTCCTCTCAAAGTGGAAGAGTGGATGTGTAAAATATAATTAAGCGTCAGTTTCCTTGAGTTTACTATGTCATTAAAGGTTAATTTTAGTATAATTATGGTTGAAGGACTAACCTTGTAGTTGTGGAATTGAGACTTGCAAACCATGCCTCTAGAAGATTATACAAGGGGGTTATTCAGAGATTCATTTATTCATTAGTAATCTATGAGGTAGTTATGGTGAGGGAGGTAATGGAGATGTTATATCTTTATCATGGTAATGGATAAATTTTGGATTAATTTTATTATATTGAGTTTCTAATACAATACCTCCAAGAGTGGACTACGGACAATTCCCTAAAAGATTGACACTGAAAGGGAGGGCTTCATCTTGATTTGTAGATGAACATTTGAGAGTTGAAATTATGAATCTTTTGGTTTTAAGTAGTGTTGTTTTTGTGTGGGTTCCACATTATGTCAGGTCCTGTTGGTTCTGCATGGGGTGTGATTTTGCTTCTCATGAAACCATATAAAGTACTTATTATTAGGAATTTTTAGCTCCTAATAGCATGGAAGATGGTGATTCAATATATCAAGTCTCTAACCATTGGTCCCAGTGTTATGATCTTCACACACCTTGGAAAAATTTGGGGTTGGTGAAAACTATTCCCACCTTTTATATAAACCATTGGATTGTTGGATTTTTAAATGTACCTATGTTGTTAGCACTTGTAGTTTGGTTATGGTTTTTGTCCTGTGCTCATATGGATGTTGATTTGTCTTTCTTAAATGGATAAAAGTGTGTATGTTTTCAGTGAGGTACATATTTTCTCTCGCTATCACCTCCCCACTATAGTGTGGGGTGTTGTTCTGATGTTGATCAGTGATTGGTGTTATTCCAATGTTGGTCACTTTTGGGTTTTCCATTTTGGATGGTTTTGTTCATTATTTAATTGTAGGGAGACCCACCACTTATCTAATTATAGTTTCTTCTCAGTTTGTTTGGTTAGAGTGGGTTTCTAATGGTGGGGATTATTTTCCATCCTATAGTGTTGATAATTTAGTTTATATTCTAATATGTTCTTATAAATATGTGGTTTTTTTGGTTGATATTTAATTTAATGTTCCTCTCCATTTGGGGGGATATTAGGATTTTTGTGTACACCCATTAATTTTTTCGATGTATAAGTCAGGTAGGTTGTAACTAGGTTTTTCTATTATCTATCATGACTTCATTTTGGTTCATTAGTTTTTTTGGTGAGAGGTGTGAGTTTTGACGTGGTGGTTGAGATGTTCTTGGTTTTAGATGTTGGATCATGCAGTTGTGGAAATCCATTGTCTTTGATCGATCTACTAGATAATTTATTGATATTTTGGGTTGAAATCATAATTATGGGGATAATTGTCAAACCTAAATTTATTTTCATCATTCATTATGGTTAAAATTGCAGATATGGGTTTTCTATCGAGTTTCATGTGTTATGTGTTTGATTTTTTGAGTTTTTATTTTGTTAAACATGGGTCTTATGTTTGTTAATATGATTATTTGGGATTTCTAAGTTAATTTATAAGATTATTGGATTGATATTAATTGGTTCATGGTTGGTGAATCACTTTTGGAAAACATGATTCATTCTCTAAGAATCTGTGTGAGCCTTGGGACACCTATTGGTAGGGGCTCACAACCCGTGAAAAAGTATGAAACTTTTGCAAAAGGTATGTCACAGTTCTTGCATTTTGGACAAAAGAATGTTTCATGGATTTCCCAAGATATACCAAACCATTCTGCCAATCCTTCTAAGTTCCCACTGTTTCTAGTGAGGGATGCATGGGTGGTTAATGGTTTCATAAACTATGCTACCTAACTGTGTACAATGCTTATAACATTAAAATTTTTTATTATCCATTATAACAGACCATGATTTTA
This sequence comes from Viscum album, assembly GCA_963277665.1. NCBI lineage: Eukaryota > Viridiplantae > Streptophyta > Magnoliopsida > Santalales > Viscaceae > Viscum > Viscum album. The sequence continues at coordinate 265,652,894 of OY728142.1, read as the reverse complement.
TCCACATAACACCCATAATCTCCATTACATGGTTCATAGGACCCAAATGGAACTCTTCCCTTGTTCACCAAGAATATAATCCCCTCCCATTGTGTAGATATTGGAGTATCTTGAAGTTTAAATGGTCATTTATCAAAGTAATCTCGTATTTTCTTCATAATTTCCTTTCTCCTTCAATTTTTTCTTGGGTTCTCCTTCATCCATGGTCTCTTAGATACTGGGTTCATTTTTGAAATAGTTTATGTTGGGTGTTTTTTGGGTTTAATGTTCCTTGTGGTTTCTCTTACTTCCTTGTGCCTTCGTGAGGTGGTTTCAGGTGTGTATTTTTGAAGCGTTGTGAGTTTGATGTATGTTTCCCTTTGAACATGTCCATTTAATTTAAGAATGGTTGGTTTCATAATTTTCACACCTCCCATGTTAATTTAATTGTGATTATTTATTTTTTATATTAATTTGTTATTGTATAAAGAGGTGGTTTTCATAATTTTTTTAAAGATATTCCATTTATTTGTTGACTTGTTCACACCATGTTTTTAATTAAATAACTAGTTATATTTTTCAGGTGATATATTATTTCATAAGAATGGTTTGGATTTTTAAAATAAACTATGGAATATAAAATGTTGGATTACTTTTCCCAAATCGATTTAAAAATATTTTGTAGATGAATGTAATGTGGGTTTGGTAATTTAGATGTGATTTGACATATGGTACTGTTGTGTGGACCATTTGGAATGATGATGAATGTGACTTTTTTTTAAAAAAATATGGTTGGACTTTTCAAATGGATATTTTAAAAAAATCTGTGAATTTTAAAATCAAAGCCTTTAACATTTTTTGAATGGTGGATTTCATTCTATAATAATGGGTGATTATTAAGATGGTGTTATAGGCCTTTATATAAAATTTTTGAAATTTGTAAAAATAATTATCTTGAAAACAAAGCATGTATAATGCTGTTTCCTTGTTTATGTTGAATGGATGGAATGTACTCAAAATGGATTCCACATGATATATTTATTTATAATGTATTGGACATCCTCGATGTGGACTCATCATGATCAATTTACCATGAGAGGAATGACATATCCTTTTGTTTTTAATCCATTTAGATTTATTTTTCTTATGGAAAAAGATTTATCCTTGGGGTGACTCAGGGTGATGATTGTGTGTGATGATCAAGTGTTATATATATATATGTGTGTGTGTGTTTGTTTGTTTGTTTGTTTGTTTTTAGTGTGTGTGTGTGTGTTTATTGATTCCTCGTATTGATTGGATCACCCAATTATAAATATTTATATGAGAACTTGGTATAACTAGTTATTCATTAGAGAATGTCTTGTTGCACTAGTTATGATTACAATATATCTAGTATCACATATCATGGGATTTTTTTGTTTGTCATTTCAATGGAGTAGTTCCCCTTTTTCTGAATATTTGTGGTTCAATTGAATGTGTGGGATGAATTTCACATTATCAGGTAAGTCATATCATTAGGATGAGTCAATATGTATAATATGTTCTAGATTATTTCATAATCTTTGTAACACCCAAAGATTTTATGAAAAATGTTCTTTTAATTTCATTAATGTCTTGTGTTGTATGATACACCAAGATTACCTTGCACTATACACAACACCGTATTAGTTTGCAGTATACGCAACACTATTCTTGGATCGTGTTACACACAATTTTGATTATAGTTATTCTACGCAAGATTGAGTATATATATATATATACATTCAATGTATAAATGAAATATGTTTGGATTCTGTTATACGAAACAACGAATGATTCTTGCACAACACGCAACCCTGACTTGGTTTGCATTACACGCAATCACAACCTTCCTCGATAGCGTGTGTTGTACGCAATATCAGGTTTTACTAAACAACAATATATTATTATAATATTATTATGAACTAGCCGTTATGAATAGTATTAACTAATTGTTGAATTTTATAACATTATTAATCATCTTACACATTTTCTAGAACATGGGGTAATAACAAAATAAATTTTTCGGGTAAAATAAGAATTTTTAAAAAAATGCAGTTTTGCTGCCTTTTGATGGCACACCAACATTAAATCTAGTTTTTGACATGTTTATAATTTCAATTTGACAAAATAAAATTCTTCTTTGGAATCATGAAATAAAAATTTACTTTGGATAAATTTTTCATATTATTCTGGTAACTTTCATATTTTGATAATAATAAAAACACGCTATATTTTAATTAAAAAAAACTTTTTTCATCACAATAAGTTATATGGATAAATTATAATATCGAATGGTTTTAAAGTATAAAAATAATATATTTTTACCATTTAATATAATGTATGTCATTATCATTGATTTTACATTAAATTCATAGGCTAAATCAATTCAATCTTTTGCAATGTTTTAAAGAAAAACTCGTTTTCTTTCGACAACGGGATTAATTTTAATTTAATTTCTGGAACTTTTGTGTATTGAATTAGGAAAAATGGATTCCATATTTGGAATCAGTGGGTCCAAATTATGTTAATAAGCTACTTTTTATTTTTGGGAATTATGAATAGTAACTACAGTAAATTTTATCTACTATAGTTAAAGGTAAATCAGGTAATTAAGGGTAAATATAATATTATAAAATTACCCTAACACATGAAAAAATTCTATTGGATGGCTAAAAGTAGACCCATTTAACCTAAGGATCGGATTAGATTCATTTTATGGACTTTTGACCATGAAAATAATTTAATTATTATTAAAACCAAAGAAAGTGACAACATGTCACACTCTTAAATCCTATAAGTATAATAATTTTAATTTAGTGATAAACATCATAAAACTTCGAACATGAATAGTCTCCATAAATCTAATAAAATTATCTACATCATGATAATTTATTTAGAATTTTTAGGGATTATATAATTGTCATTAATGGTGATACATTAATGATTCATAGATTATTTATTAAGTGAAAAATCAGTAATATAGTTTTTATTGAAATAATAATACCCATTAAAAGGCCCACAAACCTGACCGAAACTTATTGGTAGTGTATATCGACACCTTAATCATCCAATTACATAATATATAACCATTTGGAGTTTTATAAAAGTGATTATAAAACTTATATTATTTTATTTTAAATGATTCCAAAGTCGTCACCTTCATAATTTAATAAATATAACTATTTAAATATTGTGATTTTAAGATAATAAATTCTAGTAAAAGTATTATTGTGAAATTTAATATATTTATCTTCATTATAGGGTTTTATTTTTAATTTTTATTCAACAAATAAGTATATTAAATAATTATGAAAAAATGTTGTTGTAATTATTTTATTAATAGATAAACCAAATAAATGGTTTTAAAAATAATAAAATAAATATTATATGAACTATTTAATGTTATCCACTAATTTTTTAGATACATGTGACCTTTTATTAATCTATTAAAGCTTTTAGTTTGAACATATCTTCTGTATATATTTTATTTAAAATCAAATAAATGAATAGTGTCAAAATTGACACTATTGTTATTTTATAAAAATAACATATTATAAAATTGTTTAAAAATCCCAAAAATATAAAAAAATTAAAAAATTAAATTTATATGGTCTAAAATTTTATAAAGTATCCAATTATTGATAATTCATAACAAATAAGTAATTATTTGTTCTAATTTAAAATTTAGAATCTTATTACCACAAATAAAATTAAATTGATTAAGTAAGGATAAATCAAGTTGCTAATGATTAAAATAATTTCCAAACATGTATAAATTTTATTTGTTGATGTAATTACAACCCTATATCATATAATATTTGAATATTAGTCATGTTTGGAGGTTTTTAAGTGGGGTTAGATTTATTATAAATTAATATTTTTAAGATTCCCAAAGGTGCCCCTCCCCTCCTTTATAAAAGGGCACCTCCTCCCTCTCTTCCTCACACCAATTTGATCCTTCAATCTCGGCCAACACCTACCGAATTCTCCTATCCACTTCACTAGAAACATCCTAGAGGTCCTGGTATTCTTCAAAGACCAATTGTAGTGCCCTAAGTGGAGGTCTCAAAGAGGAACTTCAAAGAAGAGGTAATGTATGTTAGCCATTCATTCAACTTTATTTGTTATTCTACTTATTCGTCTTTAGTTGTATCATTATGAAGTAATAACATCTGTATCACTCATATAATAATATGTTATTATAAGTATTAAAAAACCCTATTTCCCCATCTATCCATCCTATGGAAAACGAAATCACCGCGCGCACGTACGTACGGAATACCGTCTCCACGCCATGGTGTAATCTGTTTTTCCAACACCACCTTACTTGGATGGGTATAGTGGTGTAAAGAATAACTATACATAGTTATTATAACATCATACTAATTATGATATATTGTATCATCCACTAAAATTCAATTCAATAATTATGGAAATGATATCATCGCTCATGCGTACGTAGGGACTACCGTCTCCACGACGCGATGAGATTCATTCTCCATGTTAACCATTTAAGAATGAATATAAAGTATATATAAGCAATAATAATGAAATATATGACATTATAAAGCTACTGGATTTATGTATATGTATTTCATCTACATAATTCCATTCAACTCAATAAGGAAACGAAAACAGCGTTCATGCGTTCGTACGACCTACCGTCTCCATGAATGGTGTATTTCTTTCCATTTATCGATCTATTATATATATGTGTATTCTGAATATATATTATATATAAATCATGTTTTATATTTTTTAATTAAGTAATCATGATCTATGTAATCATATTAATAATTACAAGTCAAAACACGGATGACAAATGAAACGATTTTACCCAAAATGCACTTTAACATGAAATTTACAAAAGAACGGGTAATATAAAGTCATAAGTGATCCATATATGATATCATAACAATTAATATGATTCTGTAATAAGTAAATAACATTATTTAAATCATTATACAGGGGGTTCATATACATACGAAGCACATCAAACCTAAGGTAAGGGATAATTTTGCAATTCTCATTTTTATCCGAGATTGCTTATTCGTCAATATTTACGGGGGTTATTTCTATCATCCATGTCCATGATTTATAAAAGTGTTTTGATTTATGTTTAAAGTCATTTATACCCATTTTTGAAATTTAGTACATTTTATGTATGGAATATTTCTATTACGAGGTACTTTTTAACTTTTCCGGCAAAAGTACGAGAAGAATGTTTTTTTAACTTATACGGCACAAATGGATTTTTATAGTTTTATAAAGCCTTTTTTTCATGAAGCATCCTCCAAACGATTTCATGACTATTTCCAACAAAATATCATTCTTTTAAAATAGCATGACGTTTTGTGAAAAGAAATTTATGTTGAAGAAGAAAGGATATTTTCCTCATGACTTCATTTCAAGTGTTTTATCAAGACCTTTTTCTATCTAAGATGACATTATTTAATATGTGTATGTTTCAAGTATAAAGTCTATATGATTTAAATGGTTTAACTTTTCATATTATGAAATGATATCCATTTCTTTTATATAGATTATGTGATTATGGGATGATGTTTATGAAACCCATTGTATTTATTAGGTTATTATGAATGATGTATGTTTATTTTGTGGCACAAGTAAGAATGATTTCATTATGAGATGGGTGGGACCTATATCTCCTTCCAATTCATTGGTTTAAGATTTATATCTCATGAGATAGACATGGCTAGAACGAAAAGTTAAACTAGTTCAGTAATACAGGACAGGAACGAGGAGTGAACTCGATTCAGAAAGGGACTTTGTCCACTAAGATGGTGTTGGAAGCAATGCCTTGGCTACTATGAAAATCATATCATGTGCTTAATGGTTGCCAAAATTACATGTTTTATTCCCATGCTATTTTATCATTCATAATGTTTCTTTATGATCTATTCCTTACGCACTTCCATGTTTTATGTCATTTTTCAAACTTTTGATGTTTAAACATTACGTTCATGTTTTTAAGTTCAAATGTATATGGTGTGTTTTATTTTATCCATGCTTACCCTTAATGAGCATTTGAGCTCACCCTTTTTATGTTTTCTTTTCCCCGGGATATAATGAATGGTTTTAGGTATGAAAAAAAGGGAAAGATCTTTATGGGAGATGTTGAATATCTTTCACCACGATTAGAAGATTACGTTTCAAGTTTCCAAAGACACTATACTATTACAGTCCTTGTGTGACTGTTTTTATTATGTATTATGTATTCCGCTAAAGTAATGTAATGTCCATGTACGTCATGATTTGCGTCTCTACAGTTGATATCAGAGGAAAGGTTTAGTCAACCTTTGGAAACTAGGATGCAAGAACTTTAGTGAGATCCCTAGAGATATATCTAAGGTATATCTAAGGATGTCCCTAAGGTTAAGTATACGTATAGGTTATAGTCCTAGAATTGCGATGACGATCTTAGAATTTAACCTAAGATGTTAGATATTGAGGGTAATCCCCCTTAACTATGTTGTTTTCCCTAGCATGATTTTTGCCTCTCAAACTATTCTTTTTGGGTTTTACAAAATGGCTGGAAGCAGGAAGATTCACGATAATGGAGGATATGATGGACAATGGAATGATATTCATCATGAGAAACCAAATGAAATGGGATTTGGAAGTCCAAACATCATTATTATTCCTTATCAGCAATCTCATAATATGATCAATAATCTCAACATTGGTAAGTTTCCTGACTCAGATAATAAGATAAAGATGGAGTTTCATGATGATCATAGAGGAAAGAAGGTTCAATTTCCCTCATCTATATCATGTGGGAAGAGGCATCCGGGAGATTGTTTCAAAGGAACCGGAAGAATCTTTGGGTGTGGAAAAGAATGACACAAAGCTAGTAAGTGAAAAGGAAAAGGTTCAGTTAACACCATGGACATGGATAATGGTATTGCTATGGCATCAACAATGATTAGATGTTTTAAATGTGGAATGTACGGGCATTCTTCAAACCAATTCCCTAATGGAAAATCTAATGAAGAGAATCAGCATGGTCATATGGGTAGTATATATGTGGATGATGATGAGGAGACTATAAATGATATATGAGCTGAAAGAAGTGTTGAATCTCAGTCGATTGTTTTAGAAGGTAGTGGAATGATTGTATGTTTATCGGGACTTATGTTGTATAGTTAATGGTACTATGGAATAAATAATCATCTAAGGATTGTTACACTATTGTTTTTCCTAAAAGTATTTGAAAGTATATGTTGAATGGTACCAGTAACCATTGATGGTTATTCAGATATTTTTGTAAAGTAGATGATATGCATATAATGAAGTAATAAAAAGATAATGAGATGTTTGATTGTATTCATAAGATTGTGACTGATATAAGGACTAAGTGATATTATGGTTTAATTATATAATTTTCTTTGGATTTTGGTATGTGGAAAGAGTAAACTTTTAACTACATTCATGTTTTCACTAAGGTTCAATGGGTATTCATTTTTCAAGAGAATACATGATTAAGGCCTTCGAATGTGTGAATGTGACCAACAAGACATATCTTATGATATATGGGGATCAAAGATGGTATTAAATATCTTGTAATCGTTTTCACTATATTAGGAGAGTGGACTGCAGTATTATGGATAAGCCTAAAGATTGGAATGGATTATGTTGGACATAAGTTAGTATTGTTTAAGGATAGATTTTTTTTCGATATTATTGATGGGATGTTATAGTAATATAGTTTTAGAAAAAGGAAAACCTGCAGGACGGGAGACAACCCATCGCGTCGGACAAGGCTGTTGGAATCGAACACACAACCGAAGTACGACTGGCCTTTATCGCCTACCACTGGCCTATAGGAAGTCCTTGGTTAGTAGAAACTTGTTTTATTTTATTAAGAGGTATGATATATGAAGTATATGTTCATTTTTGGAACCATATACGATTAATCTAACCATAAGATGGACTTATAACTTTTGCTAACCTTTTGTTTGAAAGAGATGGAATGACCCATCATTCTATCACATGATCTTCTAACACATCACAAATAACAAATTCAACTTCATTTCTTTAAGTGATGAAGTGGAAATTGTTCAATTCATGAAAAACAGTGAGATTATACCAAAATCATGCAAATATTTCTTTTAATTCATCAACTTTAGGGAAATGATATTGAAAACCAAAAATGGTGTCCTAGTTCCCTTATATCCGATGAATCAGATGGTACCTTAGATCATCACAAATCAATAGCTTTGTGATTGTTGGCTTTTTAAAAGCCATGTTCTCTACCACTCTCCATCAAAACATGATGGTTAGATTTTTCTTCCATATCCATATTTTCACCTATGTTCTCCTACGTGGAAACCCAGTGATGAGTTAATTTGGATAACTGTTACATTTCATACTTTAGTTTTTAAAGGCATGTTTTGGTATTCCTTTTTACAATGTGGGTTTTTATTAAACAAATTTTCGAGTAGTAAACCACTTATAACCCTGAAGAATTTCGATGGCGAAATTCATTTTAAGGGGGTAAAATGTAACACCCTGAGATTTTATGAAAAATATTCTTTTAATTTCATTAATGTCTTGTGTTGTATGCTACACCAAGATTACCTTGTGCTATACGCAACACCGTATTAGCTTACAGTATACGCAACACTATTCTTGGATCCTGTTACACACAATTTTGATAATAGTTATTCTACACAACATTGAGTATATATATATATATATAAATTCAATGTATAAATGAAATATGGTTGGATTATGTTATACAAAACAATGAAGTATTCTTACACAACACGCAACCGTGACTTGGCTTGCATTACACGCAATCACGACCTTCCTCGATAGCGTGTGTTGTACGCAATATCAGGTTTTACTAAACAAAGATATATTATTATAATATTATTATGAACAAGCCATTATGAATAGTATTAATAAAATTTTTAATTTTATAACATTATTATTCATCATACACATTTTCTAGAACATGGTATAAGAACAAAATAATTTTTTAGGGTAAAATAATTATTTTTCATAAAATACAGTTTTGCCACCTTTTGATGGAACACCCACTTTAAATCTAGTTTTTTACATGTTTATAAGTTCAATTTGACAAAATAAAATTCTTCTTTGGAATCAAGAAATAAAAATTTACTTTGGAAATTTTTTTTCATATTATTCTGGTAACTTTCATTTTTTGATGAATAGTAAAAACAAGCTATATTTTAATTAAAAACATCTTTTTTCATCACAATAAGTTATATGGTTAAATTATAATATTGAATGGTTTTAATGTATAAATATAAAATATTTTTACCATTTAATATAATTTATGTCATTAGTATTGATTTTATATTAAATTCGTAGGTTAAATCAATTCAATCTTTTGCAATGTTTTAAAGAAAAACCCATTTTCTTTCAACAACGGGATTAATTTTAATTTCATTTCTGCAAATTTTTTGTATTGAATTTGGAAAAATGGATTCCATATTTTGAATCAGTGTTCCAAATTATGTTAATAAGCTACTTTTTATTTTTGGGAATTATGAATAGTAACTACGGTAAATTTTATTTACCATAGTTAAAGGTAAATCGGGTAATTAAGGGTAAATATAATATTATAAAATTACCCTAACACATGCCAAAATCCTATTGGATGGCTAAAAGTAGACACATTTAACCTAAGGGTCGGATTAGATTCATTTTATGGTCTTTTTACCATGAAAATAATTTAATTATTATTAAAACCAAAGAAAGTGACAACATGTCACTCTCTTAAATCTTATAAGTATTATAATTTTAATTTAGTGATAAACATCATAAAACTTAGAACATTAATAGTCTCTATAAATCTAATAAAATTATCTACATCATTATAATTTATTTAGAATTTTTAGGGATTAAATAATTGACATTAAAGGGGATACATTAATGATGCATAAATTATTTATTAAGTGAAAAATCAGTAATATATTTTTTATTGAAATAATAATACCCATTAAAAGGCCAGAAAACCTGACCAAAACTTATTGGTAGTGAATATCTACACCTTAATAATCCAATTACATAATATATAACCGTTTGGAGTTTTATAAAAGAGAATATGACACTTATATTATTTTATTTTAAATGAAGCCAAAGTTGTCACCTTCATAATTTAATAAATATAACAATTTAAATATTCAGATTTTAAGAGGATAAATTCTAGTAAAAGTATTATTGTGAAATTTAATAGATTTATCTTCATTATAGGATTTTAGTTTTAATTTTTGTGCAACAAATAAGTATATTAATTAATTATAAAAAAATGTTGTAGTAATTATTTTATTAAGAGATAAACCAAATAAATGGTTTTAAAAATAATAAAATAAATATTATATGAACTATTTAATGTTCTCCACATGTTTTTTAGATACATATGACATTTTAAAAATCTATTAAAGCTTTTAATTCGAATATATCTTCTGTATATATTTTATTTAAATTCAAATAAATGAATAGTGTCTAAATTGACACTATTGTTCTTTTATAAAAATAACATATTATAAAATTGTTTGAAAATCACAAAAATATATTAAAATTATAAATTTAAATTTATATGGTCTAAAATGTTATAAATAATCCAATTATAGATAATTCACAACAAATAAGTAATTATTTTTTCCAATTTAAAATTTAGAATGTTATTACCACAAATAAAATTAAATTGATTAAGTAAGGATAAATCAAGTTGATAATGTTTAAAATAATTTACTAACATATCTAAATTTTATTGGTTGATTAGATTACAACCCTATAGAATCTAATATTTGAATATGAGTCATTTTTGGTGGTTTTTATGGGGGGCTAGATTTATTATAAATTAATAGTTTTAAGATTTCCAAAGGTGCCCGTCCCCTCCATTACAAAAGGGCACCTCCTCCCTCTCTTCCTCACACCAATTTGAGCCTTCAAGCTCGGTCAAACCCTACCAAATTCTCTTTTACACTTCCATAGAAACACACTAGAGGTCCTGGTCGTCTTCAAAGACCAATTTTAGTTCCCTAAGAGGAGGTCTCAAAGAGTCGCTTCAAAGAAGAGGTAATGTCCATTACCGATTCTTTCAACTTTATTTCTTCTTATACTTATTCTTCTTTCGTTGTTTAATTATTAGGTAATAACATCAGTATCAATAATATACTAATATGTTATTATAAGTATGAAACAACCCTATTTCACCATCTATACATCCTACGGAAAATGAAATCACGGCGCGTGCGTACGTACAGAATACCGCCTCCACGCCGTGGTGTAATCTCTTTTTCCAACACCACCTTACATGGATGGGTATAATGGTGTAAAGAATAACTGTAAATAGTTATTATAACATCATTCTGATTCTAATATATTTTATCATCCACTCAAATTCAATGCAATAATTATGGAAACGATATCATCACTCGTGCGTACGTACGGACTACCGTCTCCATGACGCGATAAGATCCATTCTCCATGTGAACCATTTAAGAATGATTATAAAGTATATATAAGCAATAATAATGAAATATATGACATTATAAATCTATTGGATTTATTTATATGTATGTCATCTACTTAATTCCGTTCAACTCAATACAGAAACGAAAACAACGTTCATGCGTACGTACGACCTATCGTCTCCATAAACGGTGTATTTCTTTCCATTTATCGATCTATTATATATATATGTGTATTATGAATATATATTATATATAAATCATGTTTTATATTATTGAATTAATTAATCATGATCTAAGTAATCATATGAATAATTACAATTCAAAACACGGATGACAAATGAAACGATTTTACCCAAAACATTCTTTAACATGGAATTTACAAAAGAACGGGTAATATAAAGACATTAGTGAACTATATATGATATCGTAACAATGAATATGATTATGTAATAAGTCAATAACATTATTTAAATCATTATACAGGGGGTTTGGATACGTACGAAGCATATCAGACCTAAGGTAAGGGATTATTTTTCCAATCTCATTTTTATCCGAGATTGCTTATTCGTCAGTATTTACTGGGGTTATTCTATCATCCTTGTCCATGTTTTATAAAAGTGTTTTCATTTATGTTTAAAGTCATTTTTACCCATTTTTGACTTTTACTACACGGTATGTATGGAATCTTTCTATTACGAGGTACATTTTGACTTTTCTGGCAAAGGCACAAGAAGAATGTTTTTTTAACTTATACGACACAAATAGATTTTTACAGTTTTATAAAGCCTTATTTTCATGAAGCTTCCTCCACCAGATTTCATGACTATTTTCAAAAAAATCACTTTCTTTTAAAATAGCATTAAGTTTTGTGAAAAGAAATTGATTTTGAAGAAGAAAGGATATTTTCCTCAAGAATTCATTTCAAATGTTTTATAAAAACCTTTTTCCATCTAAGATGACATTATTTCATATGTGAATGTTTCAAGTATAAAGTCTCTATGATTTACATGGTTTCACTTTTCTTATTATGAAATGATATCCATTTCTTTTATATGGATTATGAGATTATGGGATGATGTTTATGAACCCCATTTTATTTATTGGGTTATTATGAATGATGTATGTTTATTTTGTGGCACAAGTAAGAATGACTTCATTATGAGATGGGTGGGACCTATATCTCCCCCCAATGAATTGGGTAAAGATTTATATCTCATGAGATAGACATGGCTAGAATGGCATGTTAAACCAGTTCAGTAATACAGGACTAGAACGAGGAGTGAACTCGATTCAGAAAGGGACTTTGTCCACTAAGATGGTCTTGGCAGCAATGCCTTGGCTACTATGGAAATCATATCATGTCCTTAATGGTTTACACAATTACATGTTATATTCCCATGCTATTTTCTCATTATTAATGTTTCTTTATGATCTATTCCGTACGTACTTCCATGTTTTATGTCATTTTTCAAGATTTTGATGTTTAAACATTATGTTCATGTTTTTAAGTTCAAATGTATATGTTGTGTTTTATTTTATCCATGCTTACCCTTACCGGGCATTTGAGATCACCCTTTTTAAGTTTTCTTTTCCCCAGGATATAAAGAAAGGTTTTAGGTAAGAAAAAAATGGGAAGATCTTTATGGGAGAGGTTTAAGATCTTTCACCACGATTACAAGATTACGTTCCAAGTTTCCAAAGACACTAAACTATTACGGTCCTTGTGTGTCTGTTTTTGTTATGTATTAAGTATACCGCTAAAGTAATGTAATGTCCATGTACGTCAATATTTGGGTCTCTACACGCTCCAAGTTTCTAACATATTTTTTGGAACCCAGTTGATTTTGGTAGATGATTGAGATAATTGTTTGTTGGTTAAACCCTTGTGATTATTCTCCATTTCCATAATTATGTAATCATTATTGTTGCACTATTGTGTGGTATATTTATTATGAAATGTGATGAGTTGGTTTCTAGTAGTTCATTGAAAAATGATTCTAAAATGGTTATTTATCCCATTCCCCTTGTAATTGAATATGCTATCTTTTTTCATTTAAAATTTAAATATATGTTTCTTGGAAATGACCATGGTTTTAAATTGAAATAAAGAAATTTATGGTGTTTGATTTTGAGTAGAAAATGTAGGGAAAATGCTAGTTTATATATGTATTTGAATCCGGAAGTTTATTTTTTTAATTTACATGATGATCATTGGGAATAGATTTGATCAGGCACACCTAATGTGTTTTAGTAATCCCACATATAGTTATTTGTTTTTATTATTATATAATGATTGTTTCATATTGTTTGAGATTATTTTCATTCACCTTGGGGATGGTATTTTTTGGTATTAGAGAGTGACAGTCCTGGTTACATGGAGACGTCATAGTCATTTGGATCAGTTTGGAATTTTTTGTATAGTTTCATTGTAGTCTCAATTTGGTATTCGCATTGTCAATTGGGATATTTTATATTTAGGGATTATCATTTTATTTATGATGTTTGGTTTAGTTCTCCTTATTTGGATAAATCATTCAATTTTTTACTCTATTGTTTTATGGCACTAGTTTATATGTCAAGAGGATTGAGAAGGCCTCTCGAACCATACCACAGATTGAATTGGGTGAACTATTCGGGATCTAATCCAGTTGGTCTATGATAATATTAATTTCATTAATTCATCACAACATATCTCATAGAAATAAAATAGTTTTCCAAAAGGTTTCATCAGTACCTAATAAACCCATGTGAAGGATATCAAATTCATAGAATTTTCCCCAAATTATTATCGACATATACTATCTATAGAAAATTATTTATGATATCCTCATATTTATCCCCTATAAAGAATAAGTGACACCAATTTATATCTCAAAAATGAAATATTTTTAAAACATCAATTTAGAGTTTCTTGATGACAATACCCTTTTTATTTTTAAATCAAAATTTTAAAATCATTTTTTTCCAATAAATTATGTATAGCGTTATTTTTGGAAAAAAATTTATAAAATTATAATGGACCCTTTAAATAATTTATCATTTATTGGGATAAATAATTCCACTCATTTCAAGAATATTGAAATAATGATTCATTCCACATTTTTATTAAAAATTCCAAAGTACCATGTTTGTAAAAGGAATACAAGAATCTGTTTGAAAAATTATGTAAAAACCCAAAAATGGGGAAAATTTAATTTTACAAAATCAATACAGAGTAAAAAAATATTGAAAACATTTTATAAATACAAATATATATATATATAACAATATTTTTGAATAAAGAGATATTTTCCCTCAAAAATTTATTTTGGCCTCTACAGTTCTATGAGAGAATAAAATAAAAAGCAAAACCATTTAATCTATTGTAATAAATAGTTGATAAGAAAATTAATTAGTTTTGTGATAGGTATATCATAATTTTTATCATAAAAAATAGAATCATTAAGAGTAATGATAAATAATGATATTATAAAAAAACATTCAACCCATTGGTTACATTTTAATCAAAATATCATGAGAGGGGAAATTTTAAATGTATAATTAAATATCAATAATTTTTATTAGAATTAATATAACATAAATTCATGGGAATTACATACACCCTATGAATGAAAGAACTAGTTAATATGGCTTTTGTCTCACAGAAATTGAAATACTATAATGATTCATTATCTCGATAGTAAAACTCTTAGGTATGACTATTAATACCAATATAATAAACATCTATAAATTAATTAATTAAAAAATATCATTTTTTTAGTTTAATAAAATATCCTAACAGTATTTAATGATATTATATAGCCTTTAAAATATAATTTCTAAAAATAATTCATATATAAATATGATTTCATAATAAATTATTTCTGAAAATATCTTCCCATTAAATGGAAGGGTTTTCTCTAACCAATAAATTATTTTCCATTACAATATGTTTTTTTTATAAAATATTAAAATATATTACTAAATTTATACCCTAATAAATGAATTATTTTGGGAATATAGAAATTTCAATAGAGTCGTTTATCCCATAAAAGAAAAGGGGTTTAGAAAACATTGAAATTAATGTTTATTGAAAATAGATTTCCCTTAACTAGAATACCAAAATTTTATTTTATAAAACATATTTTCAAGATTTTAGACTCATAAACATAACCTTATTAATCATTTAATCTCTACCTTTACCTCCCTCTCACTCACTCACTGACACTATCTCTCCCAAAGATCACAGTTTTATTAAATAGTATTGTTGGCAGAAGAAAAAATGACAACAAGGTCATGGGGGATGAAAGTGGTGAAGACCATGCACATCACCAGAAATAATGTTTTCATAATCATGGGGAAAATAATCCATGAAATATTGAATGATGATCCCCTCACCCAAGCTCTCACATCTTTCCTGGAAATCTGTGACAATTTTACCTTCACTTAAAGTGTGACAAATGCCCATACCATGACTAAAGAGAATCTTGAACTCTCTTTGATAATGTATGAAAACACTCAATGAGATGAAATATTTGATCTAAAGAATCTATCCCTAGTATAAGATTCATGTTAGCCACAGAAATTCTCATATTGAAGAGATAACAATGCTATAGTCTGTTGTGCAATGCTCAGACAATGGATTCTAATGGACTCCACAATCCAAATAAGAGTGAGGAGATCACAATGATCTAATGTATCTCTCTTTAAATCTATAGTTAACATAATAATTATTTTAGGAGAACTAACGTATAAAAAAAATTTATGATAAAACCCCAAGGGGGATTATCTCTGAAACATACAAAATCACCTAATATTTGTTCATATCTAAAGAATAAAAATATTAATTAATTCTTCTTCATCCTCATACATCTATAGGTTTGATAGAATCTCATTTAAAATGTTGTTTTTATAAAATATAATTTTTATTACTATCCTAATCATATATATCGACACAACTCAACACTATCATTCATTATAATTTTATAATAGTCTTTATGGCTCCAAATTTTAATCATTAATTATGTTCATGATCTTATATATTAGTGTAGACATTGATGAATGAAACAAGGTTTTGGAAATGTTATCATTTAAAAATATTACATAATTCACTAATATTGATGTTATTTTTCTAAAAAATGGAATCATTAATGACTATAATATGAAATAGTAATTATATTTAGTCATCAGTTTTATCTAAATGTTTCATGTGTGAAAGAATATTATAATGTTTTATTGGGTTAAATTTGAGAGTAACCACTATCATTTTTGTGTGTATATCTTTTACATGTAATGGTTCTGAACAATACATAGTTTTTAGGTTGTAAAAAATATTTACTGAAGCTCATGCTTATTATTATGTGAAAGTTTATTTTAAGGGAGGAACGTATGTTGGTGTTGTATACTGTTATGTGATGTTATGGAGAACCATATGTTTTTATTGATAGATAGAATACCCATATAGTTTTTATATACCTTTAAATAATTTTAATAAATGGTTTATACCCTTAAGTGAGAAATAATATACCATTATACAGCCTTTAGAAATCAAGGGTTACCCTCAAGTACACTCGTTTTTCATTGATTTTACCCTTCCATGGAGTTTATATCAAGATGATTACCATTACATAAATATTTTTATACACTTATGTATCCTTGGTGGAGTGTGAAAACCATAATATCTATTTGGGTCAACCTTATGTAGAATTTATATTGAGAGGCTTACCCCAACAAATTACAGGGAGTACCATTATTTATGATTGCGAAATTTATGCATCCAAGTATTTCCATTACATGAAGAAGAACTTATTCTTTTAACTTTACGATGATAAAATAAAACCATTACCCAATATGAGAGAGTTTTGATGACCTATTTTTAGTAATTTTTTTACCCTTCAATAGATAACTACATACAATTACAAGACAAATATTGTTTCATGTATTTAAATATGCTACTACTAATTAAACATACACACAATCCCATTTCTCAACACCATAACATATAATTCAAATATATTATATTAACTATGAAAATAAATCATTTTTTACATATAATATTATTGGTACTATTAAATTTTATAAATTTAATCTTATAAACTATTGATTATTATAATTCTAACATTCCATTTGATTTATATTTTCTGTTCCCTTATATTTGAGATTTAATATATTGTAGATATTGACATATATTCTATTCATGATAAAAAAACTAGAAATGTATTAATATCATATCCTTAAATAATTTTTATATAATTATTTCTTATATTTAACATATTTTAATAATCACCATTTTGATTTTAGAATAAAAAAATTGTGGTTGAGTATATTTTTTAAAATGTTAACATTTTTAATTTGACATTATGATTAAAAATATAACCATATTATTTCATTGAAAATACTAAATATACAGATAATTTAATATTTTTACAACATAAATATTTTATGATAACTTATTTTAAAATATATTATGTTTATAGAAAAGAATTTAATTTATATTTATATTATCTTTTAATAATATATGTTATACGGTGACCAAAATTTCTTTATACATGTATCAAATTAATATTTTGATGAATATAGTATTTATATTTTTCGATAAATATTATTATCTATTATATAATTCAAATATTAATAAAAAATATAATAATTAACATTATACCCAAAAATATTTATTTAAAAGAAAAAATATAATTAATGAGTCTTAGAAGGTTACACTGATTATCCAGAGTCATCTATTTATTTTGATTTCTTCAGTTAATCATTTTCATGGACCTTAAATGATCATTCCTACATGGGAATATCATTTGATCATGTCTCAAATAAGATATGATGTCGAATCCTCATCTTACAATATGCTGAAAATGATCATTTAAAGAACAAGGGTATAATGTAATAAGGAATAACAAAAATGCATTATTAGTCATTACAAACCATACTATTGATCAAAATAATGGAAAAATATAGATTTCCCAAAAATTACAAATGCATTGATTGAAGGTGAATATAAAAATAAAATATCTGAGAAATGATTCTGACACAAAAAAGGAATCTAATGTTAATATTATATACTTGATTGAATTATAAAATAAAATAAAAGGAAACTACAAAAAATAAATACCATGAATTAGATTGATCTTGGGAGAATAATGATTTCATGTAATATTCATTTTTTATATCCATGAACTATTTCCTTACTAATGAAACATCAAGAAATATTATCACTGATCTCCATTCCTCGTTCGTTCGACTATCCAAATGATACACCTAATATCACTACCACCTACTATCTCAATTATCTTTGATTATGAATCTAACCATAAATAATAACCAATAAGGAAAATTAAAAGTAACTTTAACATGGTCATGGAATTTATAAAAATAAAATTTATTAATTAATTTTATTCACACCAATACAACTATTACAGTGCA
This sequence comes from Viscum album, assembly GCA_963277665.1. Taxonomy (NCBI): domain Eukaryota; kingdom Viridiplantae; phylum Streptophyta; class Magnoliopsida; order Santalales; family Viscaceae; genus Viscum; species Viscum album. The sequence continues at coordinate 265,634,016 of OY728142.1, read as the reverse complement.
ACATCATGACGACTGATTCAAATGATACATAAGTCATATCTATGGCCTAAAAATCAATCTAAACCCAATTGAGTAATCATTTACCTCATTTTAGAATCCATTGAATAGAATATCCATTTTTATGATATTTCACACAAGCACGCTTTAATATATTAAATATAAATTTTATATTAATTTCAGTGGCTTCTAGAACCTTTAACACAACACCGACTCGGAGAAAAAAAAAATAAAAACAATGAAATATTCAAGGGGTACATATAGAAAAATTAAATCCATTATATTCTCGCCACCTTCAAGGATTTTTTTCCAGAAATGAAAAAATCTAATATAATGTTGAGAATATTGATCTCACATATTAATCTTGAGATCTCATGATAATTCAAAGAGGTTTTCCATACATCATGAGAACTTTCACTAGTAGAATGGATCACCCACAAATTATCCACTCCATTAAATACTCAATGGCCCTGTGGTGCATTGAATAAGAGAATAGATCCATGATTTCAATATGACACTAGTAAATCACCTATGATTTAACATGAAATTATATCTTTATTTTTTACACATAAAATATTTCATATAGCCAATCCATCTATAGGGGTAAGGATAGGCTAAATGAAATTTCTGAAACACCTAAAAGGTTTATTAATGTTCCAATAAACATCAATGATAACATTCTACCATGAAAAAACCCCTACAGACCCCATCATGGGGATCCCATTAGGAACTTCATGTCTCTATGATCAAACTCCAAAAAACATTGACATTTTCCACATAGGATTGATAACTACATTTAGAATTAATTCTTTATTCATGAATCACATGATTGTTTTTTGTAAATATAATAACTATCATTGCTCCCATAAAAAATTATTCAACTACATCCATCCAGAACAAGAGTTAACTTTAGGGTCTCTTATATGGAGCCTCAAATAGAGTCACAAACATAGTGGAGTGGTATTTTTTGTAAGAAGAAAACAACACCAAAGGAAAGTAATCCTGCAAACCCAAATAGACGTTCTATATGTAGTATCTCTACATGGATGGTTACATTATTATGACCATCATTTTAGGTGTTAAATTTAGTACTCATCTATAACTGGGTCCTATAATTCTCTTACAGACCTCTCATCAATTATTATTTGAATCTCAAATCATGGTTAGAAACAATTTTTTTAGGGTATCCCATGAAGATATATGATATCCTAATTATAAAATAACATCAAAATATGAATTTAATTCTTATCCTCGATTAAGGGGAAGTTATGATAATTTTTAGGTTGATATAGAACCCCCAGGAAACATCATTTAATGTCTTTTTATGTGGATGTATTGTCAAAAAATCTATTGATATTTCATCCAATAGAAATTTGGGTATCTTAATTGGTTGAGTCAAACCTACTGGTACCAATTATTATTCATCCTCTTGCTTACCATTGAGTTATCACGATACTAACATGGCCACACATTAGTACATAAAATCCCATGAAAAGTATCATTGAATGTCCTGGTCCAATAAAATCCTCTCATAATTTGATTCATACCAATTCCATCCACGGAAAAAAATTTCATGATCCCCAACACTAGAGAAGCATTTTTGTTTATCTAATGATGCTATATGGTCAAAAACAATACCACATTCAATCTCTCTAAACTGATACTCCCTCACATGATAGATAAACAATGAAATCAATACTAGTAACTTGAGGAAATATTTCCCTCCCTCCACCGTTAGGGTCAGCTAATAAGATTACAATTTCTCTCCTATCACCTCTAACAAGAGAGAATGATATTTCCTTATATTGGAATATATCACTACATTTCCTTTAACTAGATTATAAACTATATCAACTTCATATACCTATAGGAACTTTTACTATTTTTTAATCTCAAGGAGGTATCACTCTTGTAATTGGTTGTATCTAATACTCTAGTGGTTTGAGTAAACCAAAAAACACTCACCAACAAGTTAATTTCTATAGAACCTCAAGGAATGTACTACTTGTTCCAATAATAAAGAGTGTTCATGTTGTTATTATGATTGTGTATCAGCTACCTAGACATATATAGAATCACTATAATCCTCAAAATTACCATGCACTAAATCCTAGATTTGGAGGCCTCACAGAAAACTATTTATTCAAAACCCTCCTCTGGATGTCTAATCATAAGATAACTAGTAAACCTATACTTATTTTCATGAAATGAATTGTAACATCACTTTATCCAATTTAATTAAATCACATCATATATAAAAGTATTCAATGGGGACTTAATCCATGAAATATATTCCATGATCCTCTAATAGTACCTACCATCTGAGAAAACTACACACCACTGACAAGATCTCATGTGGTTCCCAAGATAAAAAATATATTATCATCAATAGGCGATTGAGTACAATATATTTATAGATAAAATTCCCTATAAATTTAAACTCTATATTCTAGGAATTAAAATTTCAGAATTTATTGATTAACTAGTGCTCCAAATGTTTGTCTAGAACCATCCTTAGATACTTTGTATCCTCCTCTTTAGACGTAGAGAAAATTAGAATGATTTCAATAAATATATCCATGAATCAAACTAGTAAAGTATGAAATATTTGATTCATATGTTTCATGAAAACTATATGAGAATTTATTGGACAAATGGGCATCAGTAGAAAATCATAACTCCCATAGTGACATTAGAATAACAGATTTTTAATAACCACCTTGTGATATTCTAATTGTTTGTAGATTGACATATGATCATTATTTGTGAAACTTGTCACACATTTAAAATGGTTAAAGTTGTTATAAATCATCTTTAAAGGGCTATTTTTCCTTCATCAACACCTAATATACTTGATGGTAACAAACCCAAAGCCTCCAAATAACATCCACACTCATGATGAACAACATCCAAACTACTAAGGGGACACATTGTATTTAATAAAATAACTCTCTTGTATGTACTCTAACTAAACCATCATCTTCTGGATCTAAAAAGGGTCCATCCTATATACTAATAATGATATAAATTTTTTCATGGGTTGCATGTTAATTCAGGCGTCAATCTACAACATTTGAAGGGATCCTATAAAATCATAAGGATAGTTGTACATATAATCCTCCACTACTATAAAAAATGATTATTTAAAATTACACATCCCCTAGGTCCAAGCATTCTACTTAATGGGTTATATGTTTCATCTTACTACTCATGATTTATACTCACTCTGCTGATATGAATTTGTCTCAATTGAAGGAAAATTCCACCCCATCCACCAATAGATACCGAAATTTATTACAAGGATTGTTTATTTTGTAGAATTGTTTAGATATCCATTATATGATATATTGACATCATATAGTTTCATTGAATCAATCAAGAGGTCCCATATGACGATATGCTCATTAATTTCACGCTGGAGCGGTTTGATTATGTGTAAAATAAAATGATCTCTCCAAATAAGAACTTCCAACAGTAACTAATTGGATAATGAATCTTTATTAATATCCATCAATTAAAGAAGTTATAAATAAATGAAGTAATGGATAATTACTATGACTATATATACCATATTTACAATAACGAATTCATAGATCATTCCTCGAGTCATCTCATTCCTAGACTAATCAGATCTCTCAATAACATATATGTTACCACGCCCAATGATTCCATCACTTTGGGACTACCAGTGAATACATGTGGGTGGATGCTGAAGTAAGTTATCATACCATCCAACATCTTCATCTCCTCACCCCAATGAACTATTATCCCCTATGTCAGTATCACCAACCTAGTGGTTGCTCTGTCCAACCGTAGGATACAATAGATTATGACCCTGCCTCTCCATTGATGCTCCATCTACTATTTAAGAACCACATACACCACATCCAGTTAAAAAATCATGATACACATGAAATTTATCATAAAAAGAATATTATCAAGCATCTCAATGAGGAATATCTCCACTCTCTAGTAATTGTTTCATAGATCCCCTTGTTTGAGTTCAGCTTTATGCATACCTATTACATTGAGATCATAAAGTCTAACCTTTTCTAGTAGTAGTAGAAGGATGTGCTCAAATTTTTATACTAATATGTTTGGAAACCCATTGATCATATTCTAGGAAACTATATTTCGCCGTCTTCATCTCTATATCTTATACATATGTGGGAATGTATAATGGTAAAACACTAGATCAGTTGTCTCTACGGAGGCCCAGTTCAATCTTTTATACCAAGAACTACCCATCTCACACCATGCCATGAGAGTCATGTGTGAGGTCCTATAACCTCAATGTGTACTCTAAAATAATCATATCACCTTATTATTACATTGGAGCTCATGAATCTATATCAAACACAATTTTCAACAATATTAATCTCTAGATAACAAGAATTATAGATTCTCACATGAATGTGTTGTGTTGTCATTGATTTGGGTGGCCAGACTCCACTATCATCCAACCACTATAAATAAAAATATTCATAAGAGGAACCATTTTATATTTCATGGTTTACATGACACAGATAACTTGGACCACTAAATCAATCCAAACCTCTACCCATTGAGTTTTTTATCATTGTGATGCATATGTGGTCTCTATCACTGAAAAACACACAATGCACATAGAATGAACATATCATATTTCTATCCCATGAAAAATTGGTTATTCAATATAAATAATAACAATAACATAATATACTTGAGTCATGTCAACACAACACTCTTCTGGAAAAAGAAATACTTACATCTTGCATGGAGGGAACATATCTTGGAAAGGTCCCAACACTGATGAGTCATTATTCATCTTTTAATTATTATGATGCTGTATTGGTATCCTATATTCCCATAATTAGGGATACATACTAAAATTTAACAATACACACCACAATTAGATAAGTATATATAGAAATTTTACTAAAAAATGACATGATATTAAAATAGTCATTATAATGTGATGCATTTTTCATTATTTTAACTTCAACCACCACATTTTCATTATGAGTTATCAAGTAGGTGACCGAATTCAAGGTGTATGCATTCATTGTCCACCAAATCATTAATGTGTTTCATGGATAGATATCTAAACTCAATAATCCTATAAACCTTTTCCTATTAATCAAAAACTAATCCTCACCACACATATATCTCCACACATATATCTCCACACACCATTCTTAGATCTAACATTCTCTAATTCTACTCTTCCATGAATTTAACCTATGGGGTCACACCTATTTTAATAACATACTATGAGTGGCACCCTAAAACCGAGAAAAATATTCCAGGGGATTGTCTCTAGAACCGTGAAGGAGTATCTCATCTAATTGTAGGAAATATCATATTATACCTACAAATATACACAAATCTCTATAAAATGGTTAATGGATTATAATAATTTCAACAACATTATTCTTTAAATAATTCCCTCGAAAAAAACTATGCAAACATGAGAGTTTAAAAATGATGTTAACTGGAGAATATGGTAAAATACTCTATAAAAAAGAAAACTTACCCAACATGAAAAATATACCAATGAAGAAAGAGAGATTCCAGATCTATATCAAAGAAATTTTCAACAAAATAGATTTAATTACTACTATAATAACTAATCTATAACTACATTATAAACACCAATGTATTTTTGAAGATACTTGTCAAATTTATTATACACAATGCATGTCTGTGAATCATATACAAGGGTGAGTATATACATAACCATTAGGATACCCCTAAATAACATAAATGGATAAATAATAAGAATATAGTCATCCTAACCAATAAGATAATTTGGTATAGTAACTAAACATAAAATTTATAAAAAAAAATCAATTATAGAAATAGGAATCTAGATCATTTTGAGAACCTATTAGAGATTGCTCTTTTCATTTTTACATGATCCAGTGATGCGCCGATGCGAAAGTCCAAATGTTTCCCCACATAAATACAAAGGAGGAAACACACCTCACTTAATATACCTTATTTGAGGGAGTACCAAATCTAGAAGTTTTCATTCTATATAAAAGAGATCAATGAAGGGGGACATCAAACTTTGAAAATAGAGGACCCATTCCCCAGTAATGGGGGGAGAAACAACTCTACCAGTACAAATAACACAAGGGGCTCACGACCTACAGAACCTAGTCTTTAGGGAAAAAGAAACCATATCATCACTCCAATTTTAATATACATTTGATTTCATTGTACATGAATCACTAGTATAATAAAACACCATTTATTACAATGAATTATATATCAGGTATTGAAGAAAAGCCAACATCAGACCCGAAAAAAAAATTCTCTGAATTGACTACTAATAAAAACAAATCTAAGACTTAGAGAACGAGATATGATTGGAATAAACTTCTATGATAAGTAAACAACACGTCATGTAGTGTACAAGGGGTGTACATACTTATCAATGACTGATATCATCCATCTTGTCCACTAGGCATGTAGAGGGTCACATACATGGCATGTTCTTAGAGTAACATGATGTGTGAGACAGCTCAGGGACCAACAAATGACCTCCATATACATGGAATGAATATATGTGTAGATCCATTAGTATTTTTGGATCACCACATGTTTATGTGATATATAACCTATATGGAAACCCTATTAAGTGTATAAAATACTCAAAAAGGATTCTTTTCGTCTTAAATAGATGGTGTGTTGTCAGAAATTTCCCAAATAGTAATGTGTGGTCTCCCAGATCATCATGCATCCTCTAATTATACAAAAAATCTCAGATATTTATGATCCTAATTGCCACCCCTTTATAATCCATATTCATTCATTTGTCTCTGCTAATTTTTGGGTGAAAAATTAAATCCCTATTGACATATATGGTATTTTTCATTCCTCCATTTCCAAATAAGGGTCTGACCCTTCATTAACTATCCAAAGTCTTCTTTGGATGATCAATTAGTCTAAAAATAATCATATGTGACATAAAATTATTATACTAATATGTGTTTATGATTTGATCTTTTCATGGATTAGACTAAAAATACAATTTTTATCCTACCATAGTCTGATGATGAAAAAACAATGAAATAAGATAGAAATTAATAAAAAAAAATTAATATCATAATTTTTCATTGCATACCTACCCATTAATAAAAAACATTAATAAAATATAGATTCAAATAAACATATCACAATGGAATAATTCATGGACTAGTGAAATATAAAATATTTGAGAAAATGATTAGATTTAGAAAACTAGGAATCTATGAAGAATTTTAGATCCAAGCATGAATTAAAAAATCACAGGTTAAAACCCATAATAAAATTACACAACCTACCACAAATTAGTTTTCTTCATGGAAATTAATTGTTACATATTATTGACATTCATGTCATCCATCAAATCTTTCATCTATGATGAACCCCATAGAAATACTATTGGAGATCATTGACCTTACATCACTCAATTATCTATGTGAAACCTACAAGAGCTCTCACACCATCTATCTGAATTGTATTAGATTATTTACGTAACCTTAGAGATTTTTCAATGAGTTTGTTTAATAATTATTTTTTACTTAGTCTGGGAAAGTTAAAAAATAAAATTTATTCATATTATTCAATTTTATAATCCTATTATATGCATTTTGAAAATTTATTATGTGTGGAAAATAATATCATGCATTGTATTATAAAATATTTTTGAAACCAATAAAAAATTAAATTTCCTCATCTCATACATAATTCAATAAATATTACATTTATTTATATAATCCAAGTGTGCATGATTTAATATATTAGATAGAATAATTCATAAGCCCTTCGAAACTTGTATCACACTGCCAACTCCACTATATAACAAATACTTATTTATAAATACTAAAAGGATACGAATTAAATAACTAGGGTCATTGAAATATATCCCTAGTATAAATGTATGCGTTATACGTAAAAATAATATACTCAGAAGAAATGGTGGGGATATAAATGCGTACATGTAATATAATGATTAATTAATCAGGATTCTATATGAATTGGGATCAGTATTGAGGAACAAGACAACTTTGAACATATTACATATTTGGAAAAATTGAAAGATCAAATAAGAAACCTGAAATACAAAAGAATTTTCAAATGAAAAATATCCCCATTCATTTTGAGGGAAGACAAAAAATATTATTGAGAGATTATTAATGGGGACAAAATGTAATGTCGTTGATTTTTTATTATTATTAGTAATATATATCATTTATCACAATGAATATTTTATTAATATTTTCAATGAATGATAAAATTAATATTATTAAATTACATGATAAAAATATAGAACAAGAAATAATTTCAAACAAAATGCTTAAAATAATATAAAGATATACACAAACTAATGAATAGTGAAAAAGAAGAAGTAAACATTATTATATTGAATTCTACCATGAAGACCAATACTACCATAAACAATCTCAAATGAAAAAAATTATATGAAATATACTATACATTATAATGGGAATCGTAAAACCATTTAAATTAAATTATTTATTGATGAAATATGAGAAATGACATGAAATATTATTTTATATAAAACCATTGGAACAGTAAAAATGAAAAATTAAAAAAAAAATAATTAAAAAGGAAATTCAAAATTATATTATATAATAATTATATTATAAATATTATTTATATGTCAATATACTAATTAATAGTTAATATGTATAATTTTATGAAATTTATATTTATTTAATGTAAATAAATAAGGTATTTACTTGTAATTTTTTATTGAAAATAAATAATTTTTTTGTTTAAAATGTATAATTACCATAGAAAATAATTAATTCTCCAAAATTAAAAAATTATATTAAAAATCGTAATATAAAATTTATATTAGGGTGAATTATTTAAAATTGCTAAAATAATATATTTTAAAGAGTGTAGCTAAAATCTAGTTTTGTGTTTTCAGAATATTTTCTAACTTAAAAAATATCTACTAATAGTATAGGAATATATATTTTGTTTTCAAATTAATCAATTATATTAAATTAAATATTTTATTTCTTTTGTTAAAATTAAAATCATATTTTATTGTGTATAAATAAATTACTATGTATAGAAGAACTATATGACTTTTAAAAAGTATTTTTAATGAATAATGATTCCATTTTTTTGGAACAATTAACATATTGAATAAAATTTCATTTTTGAAAATATAGTATATATAAAATTTTATCTTAATGTCATAATCCATGAGACAAAACCATAACTAGCCCATGTTAAATGTATTTTTCAACACCTATAATTCCAAAAGATATATTTACAAAATAATAAACAGTTCTCCATGATTTTATTTAACAACCCTCCTCTTCGCCCATTTTAGTCACCCCAAATCTCATTATCAAAAACCTTCTTCTTTTTTTGATCAAATAATTTTATTGGTTAAACCTACAAGCTCTCAACTAATCACAATTAAAATGCATGGATTTTTCTATTAATGTAAGTGAATTTTTTCCACCTTCTTTATTTAAATTTACATATTTTCATTATAGAATGTCTTATAATATAATACTTATCATGTTTTAATGTATTTATACTCATTCCCTTCATATAAAAATGATTTTTTATTTATTATTTATTTACATTATCTAAAAAAATAATTCCATATTCCTATTTTTACACCTACTGTGCTACCAAAATAAATAATTGATTTTGGATTCCATAATATTATGTTTAGAACATCCAACCACAATTTCACTTAACGGTATTCATATATATATATATATTGTTATTCTTCCTTTATTGGTAATTTATGGGAATAAATTGGAAATTCCTTATTCTTGCATGATGAAAATTTGGTATATATTAAACTCCTATAAACACCATTATTTTAAATGAATCCAATACCATATTATTTATAGGATATAAATGAAATTAATTATTATGATATACGATATTTCTAGAACATATAAATTTAGTCATACGAAGGGTGTTCTATGATCGTTATAAAAATGAAGTGGGAAAATAACTAATCTCTAGATATATTATATTTATGATACCATTCCAATAAACCTTGATAATATTTCATGAAACAATTGCGATTAAGCTAAAAAATGTGTTTTATGACACCATGGTGATGAAATTTGTGACATTCTTATTAATATCTCATTTTTATATTTTATTCACATTACTATATTTTTTCACATATAATAATGATAATTATCTTAGTTTATGCATCATGGTTTCTACATGATGATCAATTTATATTTCATTTATTTATTCCCATACTAGAATTTATGATAACTGTTTACTTTCAATTTATTTCATCCAAAAAAAGATATGTAGTAAAGTGTCCTAGGATAGAATTTTAACAAATTTTTTTGAAGAGTTTTAAATATATTTTATGTTTTTATGGCATCTATATAGTTTATTTATTATGTAACACGTTTCTAAGACACAAAAATTTAATATATAATATGTAATTTATCAATTGTTTATTTTGTTAAAGAAATTATGATTAAAATTATGCATGAAAAATGCGGTATCTCTTATAGGAATGAAATTATATATCTCTTAAGTGCACTAGTAAGAGTCATTTGAAATATATGATAGGGTAATGAGATCATCCTTATCATTTGTATATGATTTCATTGAACAAGCCTTTGACTTAATGTTTTTAATGTTCAACATTATGTATTTCCATCATTTCCATTATTATAAATTCTTTTATATTTTTCATTATTATTAGGATTTCCTCATATATACATTAATATGAAGCCACAATTTTCTATACATCCATTATATTTCTTATTACTTTATTATGTCATTTTTTCCTCCTTATTAAGATATCTAATATGAAACATTTGACCTCACCCATTACCTTTGTTTCTCATTCCCCCAATTGATCAATTGGAATACAATGTGGGATTGAATCTAAGGAATAAATTATTGAATATTAATTTACAAAAAAATGATGTAATATTTAATGTGGTAACATAATATTTATGAATATATTATTTTAATGACAATTGATGTTTAATATTTGGAATGAAATATCATTTACTATTAAAATAATGTAATATTTAACCCCTCATCTCAAGGTCAATACAGTATTTGGAATTGAAATATTGGTTTTCTTATTTCTAATATATGAGTATAATAAGTAAAAAATTATTTTTAATAATTAAAATATGATAAAAGAGGAAATATCAAATTCCATGAAAATTAAATCACAGTAGAAAAAATAATTCCATGGTTATAATTATTTAAATAAATTTGATGATTTGTTACTAACAGTAATGAGGGAGATTAGGATATCCATTATATGGAACTTACTTATTATGAGTGAAAAATATTTTAGAATCTATAATTATTACTATTTTTCATAAAAAAGAACCCAAGAATATAAATGACCTGTAAAAATATAATAATACTAAATGTTCTCTAAATTAAGAGTATATAATGATATATTTTCATAAATTATATAGTTGATATTTTCTTAAGGAAACCAAGATGTTCTTAATTTTAAATACAACGTGGTTTTATGTATGTCAACATTGTATGAATATTTAGATGCCATTCAAATTTTATATAACAAAGTTTAAATTATGAGAGTTGTAATCTATTTTTTATAGAATATACGAACTAATCATCGTTGGGGTTGGAACAAGAAGAAATATTGTGAATATCATGAATGATCCAATATATTAATTTATAGAAAGGGAAGGCTAAAAAATAAATATTTTTAAATAAATATTTTGATGTTGGGGAGATATAATATAGATTGAAATTAGATAATTACATTATATTAAAAATATTATACAATATATTTTTCTATATAATAATGAATTATAGACAAAAAACAAAATGAGATGAACACGTTATTCATTATTAAATTTAGATGAATAAAAATAGAATTCTATGTGTAGAATATTTGAAGCATGGTTTTTAAAATTTAATAATCAATGTGAAAAATAACCTTCTAAAATTATTCTCATAGAAATAAAGTGTAATAAATTGGGATTATGTGATACTTCATATTATCAATAATCCATGATTTTATTTATAATCATATAATAATTGACTAGTAATCATCATTAGATAAGTACATCAGCATGTTTGTTCCTTTTAGAAATTACCCAATGAGTGAATAAATTATAAAATTAACTATTTTTGGGTTCTTCATTCTTTTAAAATGTTTTTATATTATTTATTTTTCATGATATATATCTATTAACATGTGACAAAATCTATATATATGGCATATCATGAATATTTATCAAACCCCAATTCAAATAATCATATATTATACAATAGATTAGTATAAATTCAGATTTTTGTTTTAATCAAACAATTGGGGATAATTATAACTTGCATAATTTATTATCCATAAATGAATATTTGGAATTAGGGGTATCAGAGAGTCTACACATAGGGTGGGATAAATACCCAAATCCACCTTATAAATTTTTAATTTTTCCTCTATTAGTTCTAGTGATATTTATATCATAACTTTTCTAATAATGGAATGAAATAACAATATCTATAAAATATAAATTCATCAACTTATTAGATAATTTAAATAGTAAATGTTAATATATTTGGATGATAAAATTATTTTCAATATTTATTATTTCATGTTCAGATAAACTATGTATTATAAAGAGAAAGTTGATATATGATTGGAATTGCAGATTATATATAGGACAATTGAACCCAAGTCAGACGCAATTATTTCAGTGTTACCATATGAAAAAATAATTGAATTTGTAACCATTATTGAATATAATATGGTAATCAATATGAAATAACATTACATGATAGTGAATATGATATATATTTCGATAAGATTTTGAAAATCCACTTTTGGGGAATCATGTAATTTTTATTAATAACCCCATAATGAATAAAAGAGTAATGTTTAAAATATTTTCTAGTGGGTTTTTAACTAGTGGTTAAATAATTGATCCTTCTTTCACACATTTTTAATTATACTAATATATCTATAAATTATTATCCAAATATACAATGGTTAAATAATTAAACTAATTTAACTTTCTTATATTAGAATAATTCATCAATGAATGATTCTTTTGAGATCCCTCTTTTTTTAATAATGGATAATGATAAAAATATTAATATTGTATTATAATGTTTCATGGCTACATTTCATGATCAATCACTACACACTATCAAATTGAAATTTAAGTGGATATAAAAAATTCTTACTTCATGGTATTGGTCAAGTGTTACAATATGATGAAAATCAAAAATACTTACAATTCAAAAACCCATTTCTTGTAATTATATACACTATTTTTTACTGAATGACATTTAGATAAATATATACATTTTCAATAACCATAGATGATATATATAGAGATATTAATGGTCTAACATTAAATATTGCATAGATAATTCTTTTTGTTTCTATTGTTCCACCATACATCATTGATGATATAGAAATCATTTATAGGGAAGTTGTCTAAAATCATCCAAACAATTTATATTCTACAGAACCTGGGGATGAACCTATATTTGATATAACTCCACTCATATGGGATATAATTGAACTTAAAATAGAGAAATTATTAAAGTTGAAATATTTATTATATATTTAATCAGTTTTTAAAATTGAATTAAAAACCATTCTATATAATATTTCCATTGATTTTTGTTATGAATTTCTAATAATCACACAAATTTAAAATTGATGATTTGTATATACACTGAAAATATATTAATTAGACTGAAACATCATTCTATGCTGACTCATAGTATGGTGTAATATTATAACCTAATTATAATTATTTTCTATATCAATCCTGATGTAAAAAAATCAATTTAACACTTTCTTAAAAATCATCATAATTAGAAAAGATTGTTAGTATAAAAAGTGATTAAAGTATATATAAAATATAATAAATCACAAAAATATGTGAGGGTGGAGTGTGAGAGATTTATTATTTATGGATCTTATATGATTTTATTTTTTATGGTGTATCTGTATTATTTCCAATATTACTAGAGAAAATAGAGTTTTGAGATTATATTAAAATTCAAATAATGTTATATTTACCCCTGATATGTTTTTTTCAGTTGGTTGTATATTTTTGTACATAAATTAATATATATTTTCACCTGAATTTATAACCATTCTTCAAATTTCATAAACTCATAACTTTAATATATATGTATATATATAAATATTATTTTACAATATATATTTTCATATATTGTAATAATATTACCATTTTTCATTGATAAAAATTTCATACCATTTTCTGTATAGTTATACCCACATTTGAGAACTAATTTTCAACAGGTTATCATATTAATTCTTTTCAAGGAGAATGATATGTTCATTTTTTTATTGTGGACTTATAAGTTATATTTGATCCCATATTATATTTTGTTTCCTCATATCCAACTTCCTATGAATTAATTGTTATTTTTCAGAGTATATATGACGTTCTAACCTGGAGAACACATTTTTATACCATGTGTAGCTCACTCTACCTTAATTTTATATTTATAAAAAACACCTTTTCTTGATGTCCTTATTCATGTTATTTTATCATTATTTAATTTAATGTGACCATCTTTTATTTTCTAAGAAATATAACAAATTATTTTGAAACTATTTATTATGATTTTTCATGGATAAATATTTAGTTACTTGATGTATGCCTCATGTTTACTGACAAGGGAGTCATGTAACATACATGATAAATCTTTATTGGGGCCGATTATTATATGTTTTTTTATAATTTTTTTGATTTATAGTCTGATATATTCCATGGTTCATGTGTTGTTGATTCACATACCATTGGCTAATGTAGAAATCATTATTTTTGATATTATGAATAAATCATATTTTAATATGTTATACAAACCCCCTTAAAACATATATACATAAATTTATAAAACCTATACTCAATAATGTGTCCTACCATGGATTTATAGGGTGAATAAAGTAAAAACCTATTATGAAGAATGATTGGGAAGGTTTTAATGTTGATATTTCTTTGAATGAATCATAATTAAACAAAAAATAAATCAACATGGAGGATATTAAAAAATTTGATCCACAATGGTGAACCACCACGTGTGAGAGTAATCCATCTAGAAGATGATTAGGGAAAAATATATATAAATATGGTATTATATTGAATATCTAATTAAGAAATTTATTTTAGAAAAATATGAATATAATTCCATACCATTCATGAATGAATGTTCCCAATAGATTATCTTATTATCTATACATAGTTAGAATGCATTGGCATCCATATGAGGCATTCATCCCTTGTTTTCTAATAATTTTTTATTTTAAATTTTCATAACCCAAAATCCATAATAGATAAATAAATACATTATGTTTAAAATAATTTCATTCTTGTGACATGATACAAGATAATATTCTCTCCACCATTACATATTCATCCCCAAATGTTCATCCATTTTTATTAGAGTAAAAAGAGAATATCTCATCAGTCTCTAATCATTTATTCCTTTTTAAAATTATCATGAGTATCATTACTAACCATAATAAGTACCCAGTTAAAATAAATATATTTACCATACATTAACATATTGGAATAATTATAGATCTATATTGGTTAATAATCAAAATAATAAACATATTCCAAATTCAATTTATTTCAATCATTAATTTAGGTGGTGTAATGAGAATACTTATTAAACAGGGATACATAAAACTTAAAACTAATGGAATTAAATTGAGGATGTAAATCAATATAATATTATAAATTATATAAGTATTCAATGATCATGAATTTAATTATATATATGTACATGCGATTACCCATGGATTACAGTCTCTAATACCGTAGTATTGTTCAAAATTTATGATATATCTAATCACAAGTAAAAAAATAATGGTCATTCATGAATATATGTATAATTTTTATCAGTACATTGAGAAATTAAATTTTTTATTTTATTATATGAATAATATAAAGAGTATACTATGAAATCATTATTCATAATAATGAATATTCACAAAAATTATTACATTATAAAAGGGACTATCTTGATCGAACATATAGAGCTTCAAAATTGGCGATCATACTGGAGGAATGAAAACTATTTTCATTACAGATGATAAATATTTTAATTTCAGATTTTAATAAATATATTATAGTTACTCAATGACCGTATAATTCCAAAAAAAACAAGCATTAATCAATTAATAATTAATATTAATTTATTACTATGTCGGACCAATAGATTGATGATGAAATGCCTTGATAAATTTTAATTGTTTTCTCATAGATACGTTCAGAATCATCCATAACAGATAGATGAATTACACATCATGCCCATAGATAATCAATGATATAATGTAGGGATTTTTTTTATTTTTCACAGATATAATTTTAAATTCATATATTTTAAATCCCTTAGTGATATGCGGGGTATGATTAGATTTTTTTATCTAGTCAATTATTATTTTCATTATTTTTATTTTATGAGGAGATAATGGTAATCCAAACTCAAAATACGCATACACCGTATCACCCTCATATATTGAAATATTAAGGAATTATAAAATAATTTTGAGATTTTGATCAACATCTATCATTTATTAGAGAGTGAGGTAATTATAAACATAATTAGAAATCTTATATCATAATAAATTAGTAATTCCCATATAAAAATAACTAAACTAACAAAAATCATACTTTTATCACATCATACCGTACTAAAATGATATTTATATATTCCTCTATGAAATATCCTTTTCAAAAGAATTTTAATACCATTCTCCAATAGAATCCCCATTATTTAAAATTATTATAATTTATTGAAATTTATAATTCATTACATTTATTTATTTTAATTAGTTATAAAAAGAAAATCTGGATTGTAATCTTCATAATTAATCAAAATTTCATTTTTTATTCTCATTAATATTTAATTATATAAAAAAATATAAAATCCATTCATATTGAAACTATCTCACTATTTTTACTATAAAATATTATTCGAGGAAAAAAGATTACATTTATATTAGTATGAGTATATAAAATTTTAAAATTGAAATCCTATCAGTATTCCACCGATAATATCTTCTTGAGGATTAAATATTTCTATTATAACATTTACTTTTAAATATTGTAATTTTTATATAAATTAAATTTATCATATAAAAAATATTATCACTAATAATATAGAGTATGAATCCCAACTATCAATTCTAGTTCATAGATGGGATAATTATTCTCATATATTTTACACTTTTTAAAATCATATTCGACCACATGATTATTAAATATTTTAACACACCTAAGAAATATAACATAAGAATCACAATATATGATGTAACCCTCAAAATTATTAATAATTAATTGTATAAAATCAAAATTAAACAACTCATTCTGGTCATTAAAATATCAATGGAAACATTTATCTAATAAAACCTCTATATTTTTCATGTTAAAGTAATAAATTTTGAAATAAATGTTGGAAAATAATAATGAATTTAATTTTATATTCTACCAAAAATAAGAATTTTTTAACTTGAAAATCATTCTTAGAGTACTCCCAATACATCATAAATTTAAACGTGTTGGAATAAAAAGGAATGGAATTATTTGAAATAATATAACCCATGAGTTTGACTTTGTTAATATAGTATTTTAATATAGACAATTAACCATAATTGATATAATATTTCAATGTACCAACACAACCTCAATTTTATCTTCACAACTTTCAATCAACATATAGTAAACACAGATATAATCAACAAGGGAAATAATAAACATTTTATGGTATTGTTGATTGATTATGTTCACTGGCAACCTAGATATTTTAAGAGTGTATTAAATATCAAAGGGAATACCAATATACTAATAGTGTCCAAAACAAATATTAATGATATTTTTATGTATATTAGATTCAGTTTCCCTCAACTAATGATATTTTGAACTAATAGAAATCATTATAAACCATCTATCTATTCTTAAAAAAACAAAATTTTAATTATTAAAGGTATATGGTACATATTTTTATGACCACTGGGTTTATATTTTCATAAATAAAGTGAATTAAAATAATTTCTTCTACCTTTTCTGTAAATAGGAATAGACCTACCTATGCTGTCACACGTGGATAAATAAATCCCACATTTTAAGAAACATTTAATGATTTTTAATTTCTATGAATTTATTAAATTAAATATAAATAGAAGGTAAGAAAATAAGATTTTTACACGGAATTATATCAATCATGATTCAAACATCCCTCTTTAGTAAAGGTCTAAATAAATCACCATTATAGCATTAGAGTATCAACTTAATAAAAATTGAAATTATTTCTAAAATATTTTGTCATAAGTCATATAGTAGTATAAATGATAACTAATTAGTAAAATTACTGATAAAATGTAGATTAATCACTTATATACAATCTCTAGGGTGTCTATCCCCTAGATATATTTGTGTTCTTCTATAAAGTAAGATAAAAATTACATTTTCATGATAGAAATAAATATTTTTTAGAGGTGTAATTATTTGTATTGCATAAGGCATCGGTTCATCCTTTAAGACTATAGGAGAATACAATTTTTCTAATAAAATTTAATATGATGTGGTTACATAAAATAAATAAATAAACATAGATGATAAAATAATTATTTTACCTTAATCGCACTTAGTTATTAACTTTTTATTTTTTAGGTTCCTTATAACACGATGTGATTTTTGAATATATTTATTATTATGTTGAGTATCTTGGAACACATAAAACTCCAATTTAAATTGTACCATTATATATTTTCTTTCAAATCATGATAAAATTTAATACATTATGTGTATGAAATGTGACACATCATTGAAAAAATAATTATTGAAAACATCAAGTAAATAAGAATATAAGAAATAGTTTATGTTAGTAACATATATTTCAATTTATTATATATAATTAATATAATTTAAATATAATTTTTTTTAATATAATTGAACTAAAATAATTAAATTTATAATACATATATAATTGTTAGGATGTGATTAAAAACATTTTATATTTGAAATATATATATTTCCATTCCTAAATATCTAAATTGGTATGAATTTTTTATCTTAATTCGAATTGATAAATTTTGAAGTATTATATAAAACAATTTAACAACTATTCAAAAAAAATATCAAGACTCGTTTAATTAAAAACTAATACGAAATATGATTAATTAAACATAAATATTATAATATTGTTATCCTATAAAAACCCTTCTTCAAAATATTGTGAGTTTTTATTAAAAAAATAAATTTTAAAAAATAAAATGAATTTGACAATGTGGTCAACATTTTTAAATTCTAATAACAAAAATATCATATGTTTAATATTTGGAATTTGTACGAAATAATATATTTTTTGATCAAAACTGAAAATTCCTTTTTTTTAATATATTTTATATTTTCGAACACCATCACTATATAAACATGAATTCAATTTAAATGAATCCTTTTTAATGAAAAAAAATTAATTTAATGAGTGAAATAACATATTTCATATTAATATTATGAATTTAAAAATCTGGTCATAGATTTTTATTTCCAAAGTTATATTTTATTCTAGTGATAATATATTATTATTTTTGTACATTAATTATTTAATCAAAAATATACATCCATTATATGTATTATTTTAATGTTTTGAAAACATATTATTTTTTTCATAAACTAATACATATTTTTTGAATAAAAACTAGACATTATTTTGATGTTAATTTATTTGTATTCCTAAAATTAATTCTTCTAAATAAACTATTAATTTAATTAATAAAATATTTATAAAATAAATTTTTACCACCACTATAAATTTTATATTTTAAATTTTTCTCAAAAATTGGAATCAAAATATTAATATTAGGTTATATGATCCATTTTATTTGTTCTTATAAAATAAGTCATGATGGTAAAACATAAAACTATTGTCCACTCAAAAAAAATGTTAAAATGTTAAATCAATTGTTAACACTGTATAATATAACAAATTAGAATCAATAAACGAGTAAATAATGGATTTCTCCACCACAAACTTATACCTTGTCAGTTTTATCCATTTTTATCCACCTTATTTGATTTTGACTTCCATTCCCATATAAAAAAATTCATATTACAAAAAATCCACTCCTCATAATTTTAAATGGATCCTTACTCCCCCTCTTCAAATCCATAATAAAAATATAATCCTAACATATATTCTACTATTCATAATTTTATAATATTACTCTCACAATTTATTAATCTTTTTGCCCATATGTGAATTATTAAACCTATTCTTTCTGACAGGCCTTTCTACAAGAAATTTATTATCTAACTTTAAGGAATATTTTCTCATAAATTATTATTTTATGTATTAGTCATCTAAATATCCATTAATTGTTTTATCATTTTTGAAAAATATTTTTTAGACCATTTCACTTCTATAAAATTCATATTATCAATATGAAATAACATTTTTACTCATCCATTTGTTAAAAAATGTACTTGTTTAGGTCATTTTTCCCCAAAAATTAAAAGTAAGAATTATTATATCACTAACGACAATGAAAAGTTAAATAAATGAAATAATATATAAAAATGAATAATTTTTTTAATTTGTTTTTTGTAATTCAAAAAATTATAATTACCAATAAATTCATTTATGTTATTAATAGGTATTTTTTTGTGTTCCTTTCAATCCATCAACATAATTTATTATAAATTACATTGGGAAACCAAAAATATATTATTTGAATTTACTAACAAATAATAAAAATTATTTATGTGTTTAGTCTTGGAATAATTCTCATGAACCCGAATCACCAAATTGAAGTAGGTAAGGGAAACTGAATGGTTATCACCGTGATGAGAATTTTAATAATATACAAATAATATATGCAAAATAAGTAAATAAAAATTAATTGTATAGAGTAAAATAACAATGAATAAAGATCTTTTTAATATTAATAATAAACCAAAAACTTTTCTATAGGGATATTATAAAATGTATGTTAATGAGAAATTCCAAGGTTTGGGTTATTTGTCTCAATTTCTATTCATTAATCCATATTTTTATTTACTAGGCTATTATTATTTTTCATGATGTAATTACAACACATCAAATTATTCTATCATAAATCTTAATTTTTTATATAATTTATAAATATAAATAATTTTCCCTTTTAATGTTTTTATTGATATTTTTAAAATCATAAAACGGGTTTTGATAACTCAAACTCTTTAGATTTAATGGTTCTCATATTGAACAACATTATTATATGTTTGATATAATTTATCTTATGATTATTTTAGAATATGTTTCTACATTATACTTTATTGAATTAAAATTAATGAAAATGAACTCCCTTTGAAATGGTTTCTCATTACATGATTATGATATTTGTAAGTTTTTTTATTTACTCAACTATATTTCCCTGATTGTAACATAGTTCATATATTAAAAAAAATTATTCAAGACTGGTTGAAAATGTATAATTGAAGTATTGATATTATAATTATGTAATTAATATTATTTTTTATATATTTATAAAATGACAACATTTACCACTATCAATATATAGAATCAGTTATGAAATAATGTATCAAATAACCGTAAAACACCCATTGCAGACTTGACCAATTATGTAAACAAAATTGAAATTCAAAATAAATAAAATAAATGAATTATGTATAAGAAATTAAATATTATAATTGTTATTAATTAATTAAATAATTTATATAGATTATTTATACATGAGTTAAATGACAAACATGGAATTTCTGGAATCAAAGAAAGAAACTTCATCTCAATTTCCCTCCATTAAGGTATATTTAAATATCATAATTCAAATAAATTTTATATGGCCTATATACGAACCTTTTTATCATTAATATTTAAAATTTCATGGTATTTCATGTTTGAATTTGAATTATTTTATCCAATGGTATTTGACACGAATGTAACCATATGTTGTAGAGTTTCAAAACACAATTTTATTTCCTCAAATAGTATTTATTTCTATTTTATTTGATATATTATGAATATGATTTTCATGAGTTTTAAAAATTTTATAATTTTTTTGACCATTTTAATGTTTATTTAGTTTTTATATCCCCAGTCATTTCATTTCTTAAATATCACTTCAATATTTTGATCATTGTAAGGTCTTCAAGTCTGAGTTTTCCTTATTTAGGAAATATATTTTGTTATAAATATACATTCTTCTAAAATTTGTGTATGTTAATTTTTTTATATTAAATATAATGAATCTAATAATTTTCAAGATAATATAAGGTCTCATATTATTTTAATTTTTTCACAGGACTTATGATTGTGGAGTTACTAACATGGTAAAGGATTTATGGTATAATCTATTTTCTTTTTAATATTTTTTATGTTGAAGGTTTTTTGGAAGGAAATACCATGGTCTAATTTTCATGAACCACATATATATTAATCTCAAATGGTTATCCAATATTTTCAAATGTTTAATTTCCATTTTATCCATTATTGATTGATTAAATTATAAGAATGTTTTTTTGTAAATGAAGTCAATGTTGTTTAATTATTTTTATCATAGAATCATTATCTTACGTATTCATGTTTCCAAATAAGGGGTTCCAAAGAAATCATTTATAGATAATGTAATTAATAAATCGATGTTTCATTATCATTGAACAAATATTAAATGGTCTAAAAAATAGAATTTCTAATGTTTTCTAAATGGGTCACATTGATTCCCATTACAAAAATATGGAAAAGAATGCTTATTTTTTAACATTTACTACATGATAGTATTTTACTTTATCCATGACCACATATTTTTTTAATAGATTAATTTTTATGTTTCAAGGGTTGAATTCAAAGAAAAATATTTCTTTAATGTTTTATAATGTTTTAGGTTATAAATAATTGTTTTCCCAATATAAAATATATTTTACTCTATAAATAGTTTAATTGATCTTTCAAAATAATTTTCCATCAAATATTTCAAACTTTTTTGTTGGTTAAAATGAAAGAGTTATTTTCATAAGGAATGTTATAACTGTTATTTTAATGTAATTACCATTAAACAACAATTATATCCCTTGATGTTACTTTTTTATCCATATGTATTTGTCAAAGGATACCATCATTATTCATTATCTATAGGCATTATGATTGTTTCAATATATTTTCATGAAACCTATTTATTCTCAAAGGGTTATGATGTATACAAAATAATGATGATTGTTTATATGAGTTTTACGATGAAATTAAAGTACGACATACATTATTCTTGATTTAGTTCTTATTTATTATTGAATATTATAGGTTGTTCTTTTCCAAACCATAGACTAGTGTCTACTTTATTAACTAAGAATGGGAGCCTATATTAATAACCATGGATGGTTTATTACTTTATCAAAAAAGGATGAATGGTGTTTTCATATCCTAGTAATATTTTTGGAATCTCAGGAGAAGATAGTTGACTATATTTTTATTTCATTTATAAGTGTTATAAGAAGGAAAAATTGAATAGTAGATACATTTTTAAATATTTTATGGGTTTTTGTGTTTTATTTTATCAATATTGACATCACAAGGCTTATGATTATTCAATATTATCAATTTTTTATTTTTTAAATACATATACCATTTCATGATAAATGATCATTGAATATATGGATATGATTTATCTTCTGTTATTCTAATGAACTATGATTATAACAATATATTGTTACACAAATTAATTCATCACTACTAAAATTCAATTTTTAATGATTTTTTTACCAAAATAAGGATTTCTTTTCACATTTTATATTCTTCTTTATGCCTTAGTTATTGGGAATGCAATTAAATGATATTTAACATGAATGGTTTCTAATATGAAGATTTTTGTAGGAGGTATTGAGGACATAAGAGGGAATATGAAAATATAGTTTCAAGGAGATATGTTGTTGATCTTTAAGAACAAATTTTTCATGACTCCATTTGTTTAAATTGTTTTCATAATTAATAAAAATCTATTCCTATAAGGCACATAGTTATG
Organism: Viscum album; assembly: GCA_963277665.1. Classification (NCBI taxonomy): domain Eukaryota; kingdom Viridiplantae; phylum Streptophyta; class Magnoliopsida; order Santalales; family Viscaceae; genus Viscum; species Viscum album. The sequence continues at coordinate 265,610,018 of OY728142.1, read as the reverse complement.
AAATGTATACAATATTACCTTTTTATGTAAAAATATTTCATCCAAAAAATTGTGTCATATTAATTGGTATCAAATCCATAAATATAATGTTTATGTTTTTATCACTGGATGTGGGATTATAGTTTTAGGGTTATTTTTTTCTCATTTCATATTTGGAAACCCAACTGTGAATTATATACTATGATATTAATAATTATCTTCATATAATTCAATAATATATATTTATTACACTTGTTAAGGGTTTTGTTTCAATGATTATATATTTAAATATATAAAAAGGAATTTCATCTCATGTTGGTATGTTTTACCTCCAAATCCTAATTTTTGTACATTATATATATATATATATATTAAAATTTCCTTATTTTTTGATTCTTTTAATTAGACTTTTTAAATGTATCCCTTCTTATAAATTATTTTCAAATGTGACATGTGTCAATGAGATTAATTGTAATAAAAAAAGTATTTATGAAAACACTTTTTCGTTATTCTGTAATATCATTCACTCTACCTCTAATGGATAAACCAATTATACAGTAGGGATAATGATCACTCACTAATTCTTCAAATGAAATACGAATATACAAATATTGTTTTTAGTATAAATAATTCTAATTCATTATATCATCCTATATGAAACCATTTGAAAATTTAATGCAACCCATTTTCATTCCATATAGTTTCCTTGATATGTCATATGATATGTTTCATCTAGAAGACATGTGTATGGTTTTAAATTATGTCGAGATTTATTATGATATTTTTCTATAATTAATTGTTAATGGTTTTCAATATCATTAAATAAATAAGGGTTTATTTTAGTGACGTTTGATATGCAATACAATGTGATTCTAGTAGTGATGGATGAACCACTATACAAGGGGATATAGGATGTGATTACAAATCCACAATACTATAGGATTACAGTATTCCTTCATGAACATCTGTGATTAGATTTATTACGATTATTATAAATTTCAATTTTATTACGCATTTCTTTGATTACATGATCCTATAATATTTACTTCAATCCAGAAATAGTATTCTGTTATAATTTATGACCTATATTAAATGTTTTATTTATTGTTATTTAATTATAACAAGATTTTATTCATAAATAATTCCCTCAAACCCACATTTTTATATCATATTCGATTTTGAAATATTTTTTTGACAATTATATTTACCTCCTTTGAGTGATTAATCTCAAACTTCTTATGTGTCAATTTCACTAGGTCTTAAAGAAAACTATTATCCATGATATTTATAGATGTGTATCATGTGTGGATAATTTTGTTGGATATATTAAATGAACTTTAAAATTAATGAAATTTTTTGTATGGTTTTAAAATTTACGTATTAATTATAAGGGTTTGGTCATTTTATTTAATGATTTAAAATATTCTATAAAATTTCAAACTGAAACGGTCTTGGGTAAGTTGGGGAATCACCATTTTTATTTACATTGTTATGTTTGTATTTTATGTTTAGTTCACCTAAATTAATATAAAATCTATAACATAAATGATATTTTCTCAATACTAGATCATTGTGTGTTGGTTTGGGGTGATTTAATAAGTATTAGGGTTGGTTTTAGATAACATTAGTCATTATGATGTTATCTTATGATGATAATTTATGTGTTGAATAAAAAATAATGTTTTAACGAGTTTATATGTGATCATATGTTTAATGTTATCATTATCCCATTTTAGGAATTATATGTTCGTATTTGGAGGTTATTAATGGTATACTATAGTATTTATGTTGATTATATGAAAAATATTCAATTGATTTGTAGACAACACTTTATGTTGATAAGTGAATTGATGTGGACGGTATTATATATAATCGTGCCTATGGGTTAACTGATTTTGGGAATATATGATTAGTAGTATAGATAATATTATAGATTGATAAGTAATTTTATATCAAGGAAATATACATTTTTTAAAAAATAATTACATCCATTCAAGATTTATATGATTTAGTTATATATTAATTGGTAATTTATTTTTTTATTTATTAATATTATTTCTAGATAATGTTTTTTAATTTTTTTCTGATTATAAGTACATATGTTTTTTGGGTTTATATCATATTATGAAGGATCATAGATTACATTTTTTCAATTATTGTTTTTGGTATTATTGTTTTTGTAATTTTGAAAATAGTAGGAATATTTAGTTTATCCTAAATATTAATGTATGTGTCAATTTTAGAGGCATATTTTGATAAATTTGTAATATTAATGACTTTATAAGTGGTTATCAAAATAATAATTTTTTAGAATTTCACTGAGTATAGAATCATGAATAGAATAACGAGAAATTTATGTATCCAGAAAATCCTATGTATTATACAATACATATTTTTTATTTTGATAATAACCAAATATAATTTCATGATTTAATGATAATAAAAATTATGATGTTGAAATTTGTTTATGTAGGTGGGATACAACAAATCATATTTTTTGTATATATTTAAATGAAATGTTTATTAAATTATATAACATGAAACACTAAACAAAAAAACATGAAATATTTTATTACCAATCAAGATGAACATTAATACATTATGTGGAGACAGTGTGAATCATAAATAAGATAATTACCATAAAAATGACACCTCATGTAAATAAAAATGTAACAAAATTCATAATTAGAAAAACACATATTTTTGTTTCAAATATATCATTATCATTATTTCTAATGGATTATATAAGTTTGGGAATACTATTTAATTGATTAAATTTTTTATTTGGATATTAATAATTATTGGTATGTGATTAAAATCATAAAATATTTTAATTTGTTTTCTTAATGATACTACTTTATAATTTTGTGTATTTCTATCTAAAATTTAATTAATCAGTTTTAAATGATTGTTCTACTAAAATGATTCATTGTAAAAAATATACATTAACAATCATTAGATAGGTAACTTATATGAAATAATTTTTTGAACACCTTATGTTATAAATATAATTTCAATAAAAATAGTTTTTAAATTAAATTCTATGATTTTTATTTAAACATTACATTATCTAATTTGTAGAATTAATATTTTACAAATTGAACATCACTTTTTAGGTTATAAAATCAAATTTAAAATAGGGTGAATTTTTTATATCATTATAAAGTTGAATATATTTTGTTTAATATTGATTCTTTTAGTAATATTATAACTTTTATGGGAGAATCATGATATAAAAAATAATTAATGTCATATGAAACCATATATTCAGGTGAAAGTTCATTAAAGGATTAAAATTATGAAATTAAAATTAACATGGTGAATTTATAAATCAATTATTAGCTGTTTGTAAACCATTTTATATTTTATTTTAAAGAAAAACTATATATGTGATTTTCATTTAATTATGTATTAACAAGGTTGGATCATATAATTACCACTACCAACTTGTACTAACCATATAATCTAGTAAAAATTTAAAATTTTCCATATATTTATCTATGTATCATCACCATGATGATTATTTCTGAGGTATTCTCATCCATAATATTTAAATCTATCTTGGTCATTAGAGATATTTTTTTTCCTCAGGGTTTCCCCTTATTCATTTCCCCATGAGCTCCCCTTTTATCATTATGCTCACTATTGACCTTCTCAAGTTTTGATTGAATATAGTTCCTCTCCAGTTAGACCAGATGATCTAATTGAGCCCCTATTTGGTAAAAATATGACCATCAACACATGGTCACAGAAGACCATTCCCTTAACTAATTTTCACAGTCACTTGAATTATAGTTTTAATTATATCCCATTTATTCCCCTTTAGTGGATTATATTTTTGCCGATTGATGGATGTATGATACTTTACCTCATTAATGTAATGTCAGGGTTGGATTCAGAATGTCTCCAATGGTATGTAGTGGCTACGATTAATACATATCTCAAATCCCATGATGATGTCAGTTATTTAATTAGTCTTGGACTTTAATAGTAATTTCACCATTTCCATCCATCATCAAAATACCATATGTGTTCATATATTTTTTATGTTGGATTTTATCAAGCTACATTATAGGTATTTAAAAACATTTGAAATGTAGAGGGTCTTGATACTTTTTTGTTCACTAAATGATCATATGGGGGATGATGCTTCATTGTAGGAAATAAATATCGAGCTTCTAGGGAATCATATCTTCTTTAATAAAATATATTTCACAAATTAATTATTGAATATTTTTTAATTTTTATTTTGAAAAATAAGTTATACTGTAGATAGAGATTGCAATGGTAGGGTGAATGTGTGTGGATGTTTATTTGGAAACACTTATTACATAGTATATCAATATTCATGCCAGTTTTGTCATATCATTCTTGAAGAAGATGTTGTCTTATAATTTTAATTTATTTTTTCCTATCATGTTAACATTTATGGGAATATGAATCTCACCTATAGAATGGAGACATTCCCAATACTAGATCGGAATATAGAGCTTACTACTACTATGATATCCCCTTAGTTGATTCCAAACACTCTTCTCGATTGTATGGTGTTATCTTGAGATTCTAATAGTGTAGGGTTCAAGGAAGGTTATATAGACATGGTTGATTTTCTCACAATCAGTTCCCCATAGATGAATCAAATAAAACAACATGAATTGGAAATTTATCCTAAAATAAAGTCACATCCACTACATGATCTAGGGATCCATCTTGTTTCTATGGCTAATTTTATTGCATCATGGAAACCTATATTATACTATGATAAAATTTCAACTTATAAGTGGTCCCCATTTTTGTATTTATTACCCTTATCCAAATTACCCAACTATATCCAATGCACCGTAGGGTTCATTACTAGGATAACCTTACAAATCCAGCTCTATTTTACTTCCAAATCATTCAATGGTTCTCAGAGTTGCTAAATCCATAGTTATCTGAGCATGTTGTTGTAGAGATCTATGTAATGGGATGCATTCTTAGGGACATCCTTGATCAGGATATCTCCTCCAACTACCTGGTGAATGTTAAATGATTCCCCAAATAATTTGGATTTTATATCAATTGTATGATGATCAAGTTCCATTTATTCTTTCTCTGTTCCATAACGTGAAATTCAATTCCAATAATTCAATTCTTGGGCGTGGTCACTTGGTCTGAAGAAAAAAAATTTATTGTTTCTCCTATTACTAAATTCTTGTTACAATTTCAATATAAACCATAAAATCCCAATTATAATGATATTTATAATAGTATGGAATGCTATTGGAATTGGTTCCCTAACCATTAGTGAGTTCCACTAAAATATTTTTCATCAACAAATTGTTTCATTATTTAATATATTATACACTAAATTAAGGGATGGTTCCATAAAATCCTCCTCTAACAAACTCTACATGGACAACTATTTCCATGGTATCTTTATTATGGTATTACTTCTATAAAATGGGCAAACTGAGATGGTCCATTTGCAAGAGGTTCCTATCGAAAATATCCTGTTGCAGAAAAGGGAATCACAGATATTACATAGTGTGGTTGTCCGCAACAAAAAGTAATTATTTGTTATAAGCAGTTGTACTGTCACAAATAAGTTCTGCAAGTTATTTTTAAAAACACCTATTGCAATAGGCTTTCTACCTATCGTAAATACTTTTTCTATTTTTTAATAAAAATGGGTTTCTCCCATCGCAAATAATGAAAAAAAATACAATAAAATAGAATAATAATTATATTCATATAAAATTAATATATTGATTTGATTATATCAATATTATCAGAATAAAATCATTTATAAAATAATATTCATAATATAAATAATAGAATAATAATATAAATTAAATAACAATATTAATATTAAGAAAATAATATTAATCATAAAATAATAAAATATTATTATTATTATTAATATTAATGTAATAATAATATTAATATTAGTAATATAATAAAACCCTCACTATTTGAAAAAATATAAAAACATATTAATTATTAAAATAATAAATATAATAAAACAACTAACTAAATAATAAAAACATTAATATTCGAAAAAATAAAAAAAACACTATTTAAAGCATTAAATAGTTAATATTATATTAAAAATGAATTTTAAAGGATTCATTATAAAATAAAAATTCATAATTGAGGGGGGCCATTTTCTGGATGTGTTAGAGAAGATGGTGGACGAAACTCCATCCCTAAACTACACGTCAGACATCACATGTAATCCATTTGATCCTACTCCAGCTGATGCTGCCATCGACACATCTCAACCTGCATCCCCAACATCAGTAATAAGAACTCTTCCTACCACTGCTTCATCAACCCACACATCTCCTCCTTCTCCCTTTGTGTTGTCTCCTTAAGCTCATTCTAAGCTCACAACTACCCTTGATAATGTGCATCAGATGATGACGATTCTCCACGTTCTCCTCTCAAGCTGGATGCTAACATCGTAGTGGGGCCATAAAAACATCCAGGGGTTAATTGAGGGTCTATACCAACAACTCGGCCTTTCTTGAAGGAAAACTGGGTCGCATGCATCTATGCTACCTCATCAAATATGAGGGGTGTTGGTATAACCATCGATCTCGGCCTGAATCTCACTATGTGTCTAAGATGTAGTGGCCTCATATGATTCCTTTAATTTCTATTTAAAATTAAATTATTTAAAATTATATTTACTGTGAAATTTAACATTAAAAAGGAAATTATAATGACCAAAATATTATTCTGGCAAGCACCCATAATCTCTGTAGTGGTCGGATCACTGTACATCCTCCTATAATTGTCATACTCCATAAAATTAAGCAGTATGACTACTTATATGAATATAAATTAAATGTTTAAAATAATGATATATAAAATATTTAAAAAAATTACATACCATTTTCTCCTTATGTGTACTGAATGTTGGACTACCGACTGGATGTGTTTCCTCCTATCTCCCCCAATGTTTCTGGCATACTGATGATATACTCAGAAACGGCCTACAAAACAAGGGTGTACATATTCAATCCCAATCATGTGATAAAATATAATCTGGTTAGTGGATGCAACATATCTCATCACACATTGTTAGTCTCACTTTCTCCATTTCATTCAATTTCATAATTTGAAAAACTAATTTCAACACGGACTCATATCCACCTTACAACCCCTCTAGATATCCTCATGCATGCTCTCATCATGAGAATACCATAAAACCTACAAATAATTTATAATATCAATTATTTTGTTAAATTTAATTCAAAATAAATATTTTTTATTTAGGTACCAGTGAATCATGAAACATGCAGTGCTGAACATCGATGAGAATCAGATTCCATGAGAACCATGTTTCAGAAAAATAATTTCACAATATAGCACTCCCATGTCTAACATCTATAATAAAAAATCTGTGTAAAAATGAAAAATTAATCATACAGTTAGAATATAAAAAATAAATTAAAACTAAATAAAATACACACGTAAACAGACATTCACATGCATGGATTGAACTCATGATGTGGATTTCTCTCAAGGATAGGGCCAAGAGTCATCATTTGGGAAATACCACACCCCCTCTGAGTGCTCCCTAAAATGGCAGACATTTGAGGGTCAGATGATCTGGCATCTTACTCATCCAAGGATAGCATAGCCTCCTGCAACTAACGACACAATTCCACGTCCATCTGAAACATGAAATGATTTTTTAAGAAAATAGTTCAAAACAACTATAATATATAGATATATATTATATATGATTATAACCATAATTTAAAATTTTCAATGTCCATCTTAATCCTCCTCTTCATAGTTGATGATTTCAATTTCTTCATCTTCCTCCTCACCATCATTAATTTCTATGTTAATTTCAGTATAATCATCACTTTACCTTTAAAATTCAGTTGCAGCATCATTAAAATCCTCAACACTATCACCCATTAACAATGGGGTGTCATCAATGATATTATTGTCTCTTCATGAAATAGATTGATTTGGATCAGTCTCATGGAAAATTACAATTCCTTGCATTTCAATGGAACCACATTCACTTTCAGTAAACTAATTTTCTTGAGATTTAAATTTTATTATGCTCCACCAATCACCCAACTCTCTTATAGTGTCACATTAATTTTTATAATATATTTTTTGTTCCAAATTAGATAATTAAAATGGTTCATTTACTACAAAAAGGCTTTTATATTTATTACCAATTATATCATGGATCATATGAACATGAAAAACTCTCTCAGTATCCAACCACTGACATTTTATCATTGTTATATAATGGTGTCCCAGATAAGAATGGTTAATGATTTTATACACATTCCATGAAAGTCAATATTAGTTTCTCTATGATGAGAACCCCTCTTGTAAACACCATTATTTATTGTTCTTTATTACTCATATGCATGTGTTAGAAATCAAAAACCTTTCACCACATATATATTATAATATTTTACCATTTTAGATGGTGGGTTACACAATAATGACAATAAATTAGAAATTATATCATTATGTTTATATACCATAACATTTATGAACACAATATCATTATAACAAGTATTATATTTATTTTTTTTGGTGAAATAAAAAATAATTTATGTTACCAGTTTTTTGAAACCAGTTGGAAATTTTTTTTGACGAAAATATTTAAGGGAATTTATAGTAATTTAGGGAAACTATTACATGATATGATTATCATTTAACCTAAATATAAAATTACATTAATGTATAGTTATAAAATTTATAGAATAAGTGATAGGAGGACTCAAAGTACAAATGGTGTCATTTCTTCACATTTGAGAAGAATATATTTGTATAGGCTATGTGATGTTAATAATCATAAATCCATCATTCATGAACTCAACCAATGCCATGTTCAGGCTGAGGGAAAACTAATAATTGATTCCTCATGTCATCCTCCACATTTCCCTCATTCTTCCCCATGATTTTGTGTTTTAAGGGATATTCATATTGAATCTAATGAGGGTAGAAAAAAGAAATTTCTACTCAAAAATATTCATATGTAATTAAAAAATAAATTGATGCTTCATTATGTACTATTTTCATCAATTTTTGGATGTTTCTCTTGAATGGGTAAATCCTTTAGAGTTTTTCTAGACCTCCACATTTTAATTAATTTGGAAAATGTAATATCAATTGATCCATTTAGTCAAAGAAAGTAGGATGTATTTTTTTTACCACATACATACAATTAAAATGACAATATCTTACAGTTTTCTTAATGAATCATAGACTGTTTTCATTGTACACATCTCAAAAAAAACATGACATGTGTGTTATTGTATCCCAAATAATACGATTTAACAAACATCTTAATCAAATTGGAAGAATAATTTTCATTTAAACATGACAATCAGGACATTTCAATCTTCTAATATGGCCATTTCAGACACATATGCCAAAATTGTAATCATAATCATCGAAAAGTATAAAATATTTAATCCAATGACATAATAATAAGAAAATCTCTTTGGATAGTGTATGTGCTTTTTTTGTCATCATTAACAATTGTGATATGACATTTTAAATAGTTCAAGTTAGGTTACCTTGAATATTTGGGAATGATTTAATCATGCCATTACATTACCTTCGGCCTCAGCTAGTGTATGTAAAACTGTATGAAATAAATTATCAAAACAGTCCTTCTCTGTATGAATCACTTCCAACATGTGACATACCATCATATCAAACCAATATAAAAAATCCATAAAAAAGTATTATTTTTATACAATTGTCCTATTTTCCAAAACCATCAATTTTATGATGTCTTATTGTAGGACAAAACTTGATGAGAGTTAATGAAGAAAAAATGGGTTTAACTCTTTACATGAGATCATTTTTAGAGGCCCATATTTTTCAACTACTTCTTTCTAAAATGATATCTGTTTCTTCAAAAAGGATGATTAGTTGGAAGGAATCTATTATGACTCCAATCCTATAATTTTAGTTTATTTTAAAAAAACTATTTGAGGCTATGTGAGAAGCATAATATGCACAAAAAGAATCATAATTAGTTCGGGTGTGAAACCATTCCCCAAAATAGACTTGGTGAAATGATGAAACCAAACAACATCATCCCCAGAAGCATACTAGACAAGCAACACTACCTAGGACCAACCTGTACAAACACACCATTAAAACTCACATGTCACGAAAAATGTCACCACCCTACATTAATTCAAGACAACGCAAACATCAACCATTCCCAAGATGCAGAACCACCATAGCATCTGAGAGCTCCCATCCAAACCACACACCATGTCGTGTCGCACCAAATTAGACAAAAACCACAACCAACATCCACCCAGTTCTGTACCGCCATCGTCAGAACAACCTACACTATCCTAGATCACCAAAGTATACCTAGAACCTAACCATTTTGGATTCATATTCATAGGTGAATGAAAGAAATAGTTGATGATATTTTGAGGGTTGTGGTGCTGGACATGAGAAGAAACCAGAAAACCATCGGCCTAGACTGGTCATTTGCTACTGCACACAAGTATGAACCCAAAGAAATCACTAACAAATTGGAATGAAGAACTTCCAAAAAGAAATGGAATAATAGACAAGGAACCACCACATGACACAATTGTTCTCATGGTTTCCCACTATGACCTCATAGTGACTCAAGATCAAAAAGAAGAACCTAGGATAGAAAATAATATTGGAAGGCGACCACGAAGAGATCGGTCGAAGCCGTCATAGGAGCGGGAATGGTGAACATAACTAGTTTGTCAGAGGAGGTTGAACACAGTTCTTCAGATCCATGTGACCATGGAGTGATCGACACCCTCACACCCTCACCGCACTTCCAAAACCTCGATTGTGAGCCACTGAGGAAGAGAAGTGAGGGGGGGAGACAACGAGAAACCCTAACTCCAGAGTCATTTCCCCTCACAATAACATCTATCATATATCAAGGAATCTGTTATGATAGTTGAAAAAATAATATTTTTTTATATTGATGAGCATAAATACATTACTTCCACTCATACCGTAAAGACATGATTTTGGACCATGTGTACTCTAGCTAGATAACATGCCATATAATATGAAGTCATTAATTTTATACATCAATTCAGATTTTAGTTGGAGGTTTTGTTCCACAACAACATCATATGTACTGACACTATTACTCAATAATGAAATTAACTAATCAATCAGTGGTTTCAAATTCACATACACATTATTTTATTGATGAAATGGAATTCATTAGGTCGAAATGATATATGTCTTCTTCATAAAAATTCATATATTTAAAATGTGCAGAGATATAAGGTTAGGCCAACATGAATACGGAATACCGTAAGAACCAAATAGAAAAAATCCTTTTGTAGAAATAATAAATCGCATGTTTTGGGATTATAATGAAAAAGATTGATGCACGTGGACAAAAGTTTTCCATGAATCACCATCTGTGGGATGATTTAAGCTTTTACCGGTTGGAATATTTGTTTTTTTCATGAATGGAATACAACTATGTTTTGATACATAAATAAAAACTATAATATGAGATTGATATGGAAATACATCAATTATTTCACAGGAGTAAATCCAGACATCCATGCATGAGTTTCCTTGTACTTTTATTTTCTATATACATGAAAATTATCTAATAAATCATTTTTAGCGTAACATAAGATGAATTCATTTGAAAATTCAATAATCCTCTGATAACCATGTATTATATTACAAACTAGCCACTTGCTCACAAAGAAATTGGCAGGCAACACATTTACATTAGGTAGAGTTTTTTTTAACAAAGATAATATTTGATAAAAACAAATATTTGACAATAATTATCTGATTTAATAGACATAAATTTATCAAATGATTCAGACATAGTTATCATGCAACCGAGATATAAATGATCCTCAGTATACCATAAGATCTCATATAAATGAGATGGTTCTAACTTTGGTGTTAAATCAATATCATCCTAAATTCCAGTTTGTTGAAAAGTCGGGCATTCCACATTATGTACTAAATATTTAAACATTGTTGGATCTAAAACCCAATTATCTAATTCAGATATATGTTCTCCATGTTGATTCCAAAAAACATTATCTATTTGAAAAACAAATGCAATAAATGTCCTTGAATGTTGTCAAATTTTTCAAATGTCCTCAGAGCACATTTTTTACAAAGACACATATTTTCCCTTTCTGAAACAAAATTTTGTTTTGATGGTGAAAATGATAAGAAATGTTGAGCACCATCAATATCAATATAATTTAAACCAAAATCATTCGGATTCCTTCACAGTATTATCAAATCTCGATCATCTAATAATGACTTTTGTTGACTTCCACATTCCATATTATTCTAAAAAATATGAAATAATTAGTTGTTCTGCATAATCAGATATAAGATAACGACTATCCAAAAAATATTAATTACATGTATTTGTACAAATAATTTTTAATTATCAGTGTCCCAATTTCCAACAGATTGATGACAACTCATTTTCCCGACATCTCATCCCCTTTCAACATTCTGCAACTAAAATCACTATGAAAATCCAGCTCCGACGTACAAATGTCCATTTTTGTATACATGATGATGGAGATTATGGAGGCCTCGCCGTTCTATTTATCATGATGGTGTATAAGAAAATTTATATCTGTATGTCAGATCATTCTTTTCATACTAATTTTAGTCATATAATTTCAATAATGATGAGGGGGCAGGAAAAAGATCCTCTTTTTTCTGACAACTCACATCGTGAAAAGTTCCCTGAGTGAAATTAGTTTGAAAAATATTCTTTGATGTGCGTCAGAGCATATTTTCATACAGAGTCTAGTGGGAAAACATGCAATGAGCTTAGGCATCAATCAAAATAAATGAAGCCAATCCACTGGAAATTATCCCAGTTTATAATAATGTACTGGAATTAATTAAAATTAATTAAAAATTAATATTACCGAATATTAATTAATGCCTATTATTACTATATAATCAAAATTTATTACAAATTAATCTAAAGTATTACATAATTAGTCCAAATTATTAATAATTAATCCAAATGATTAATCATTATTCTTAATTATTACAAATTATTCTTAAATATATCAAATTATTCTTAATTAATCATATTTGTTCCTAATTGATCCTATTTAATTTAAATTAATTCTATTTGTTCCTAATTAATCATATTTGTTTATAATTTGTCCAATTAGTTCATAATTATTCATATTTGTTCCTAAGTAAACCGAATTAATCCTACAAAATCCAAATTAATAATAATTACTCCTACTCAATCCTAATTAGTTTTAATTAATCCTAATTAATTTAAATTATTCCTAATTAATTCTTATAAATCCTAATTAATTCTAATTAATCCTAATTAATAATAATTAATCCTCATTATTCCTTATTATTCATAAATATTTCCTATTTATCCTAATTATTACTAATTATTGTCAATTATTACTAAATATTCCTAATTATTCATATCATTTCTTAATTATTCATAATTATTCTTAATTATAACTAATTATTCTTAATTATTACAAATTTAAACTAATTATAACTAATTAATCATAAATATTACTCATTATTCCTCATAATTACTAATTATTCCTTTTTATTAGCAATTATTCTTAATTATTACTAGTTATTACTATTTATTACTAATTATTCATAATTACTACTATTTTTTACTAATTATTACTAATTATAACAGTTAATTCCTATTTATTACTAATTATTACTAATTAATAAATTTTTTTAAAAATTATTACAAATTAATTTTAATTATATCAATTTATTGCTAATTATTACAATTAATTAATATTTATTACTATTTTTAATATTTATTACTATTTATTATTAATTTTTCAAATTTATTACTATTTATTCTTATTTATTAATAATTACATCTATTTATAACTAATTAATCCCAATTACCAGTAATTATTACTAATTATTTCTAATTAATCCTTAGTAATTTAAAATTGTCCCAATTAATCTTAATTAATCTTAATTATTCTTTATTAAACCTCATTTTCCAAATTATTCCTAAGTAATTTTAATTATTACTAATTAACCCTAATTATTACTAATTAATCATAATTAATACTATTTAATACTAATTATTACTAAATAATCATAATTATTACTATTTAATCCCATTTATTATTATTTATTAATAATTATACCTAATTCTTATAATTAACTACTAATTGGTGGGAATGGAAAGCACGAGCAAGGAGGGGAAATTCCATTAAAAGTGTTGGGAATTATTCTCAACATTGATATAATTTTTATGGTGAAAACATTCTGTAATAAATATGATTTGATTCTATCAATTCATCTTCCCAAAGTTAAAAAATAATTTACCGTGAAATAAAATCATAGGTTTTAAACAAACATAATTTTAAGAATAATTTCTTGTATGAACATTATATTCTAAATTAATTGAGTTGGCTTAGTATATTTCTTTACATTAATTGTAATGTAAGAATAAAAAACATAATTTAGATACCATTAAATAGAAATTAAAATATCTTGATATTAATTATATCCATTAAAATTTAGGGAAATAGGGTAGTTAATACACTATATTTTTGAAATTATGGTTAATAAAACCAGACATTACTGATGGATTTCAAAATAAGACAAAGAAACCCTTACCTTGTGTTCCATCTTAACAAAACATTCTTTAACATATTCTATATTAAAATAAACAATCTTAGTAATTTATTTCATAACCATTTTCAAACAAATAAAATTTTATAAACTTCATTTATAACTATTTATTTAAAATACATTTACCAATTATGGTTTATTGTTATCATCAGGTACTGGAAATATAGATTTCATGTTTCATATTAGTTTTTGAGGGAATTAGCAATTCTTATTTATTGAATTTTTTTTCATTATCATAATATGAAATACACTATAATGATGGGGTTATAATGATTCATTGTATCAAATTTTTTAATTAGTGATTGAAAATGTTATGGGCTGTGAATATTGATATTGAAAAGAATATGTTTTAGCGTGTTTAATGATTGAATGTTCATATAATAATAAATATATTAAATATAAATAAAAAATTATAGAATCATTAATAAATACACTATTATTGCATAATATTGAGATATATAAAATTCATTAGTCATTTATAATGTAAAAAATTAAATATTTTTCATTTTAGTGCTAACACAAACCAAAACAAGGGAATTTCATAATGATTTTATGAGTGAGGATGTGTTTTTATAAAATGTAAATTTATATTTAAGGAAGAATAGAAATTTCATAAATAGCAAATATCATCATTGAATTCATTTTATAACTATCAATGATGGGTGGTGATGATAAACCATATTCATGTTTTATTGAGGTGTTTGTTCACTATATACAGGATTAATGATTCCATTTCTCATTGAATTAGATAAAATAAAGGCATGTGATAAAATATTATTTCGTAAATGTAACATTTAATTATTTTGTATATTCATCCCTCCAATAAATCCTTTTTAGTAACCATGAGAGGCTATTATGAAAAATTGAAGATAATGTTTTGAAGAGGTGATAGTACTAAAAAACATAATTGACATTCTTTTCTTATTCTACATGAATGGGAAAGAATAAATATTTTTTTTACATTAATATAAATAACTTATGTATATTTATGATAATTATTTCACTATATTAACCTATTTAGAATCATCTTATAATTGAAAAACTAAGAAAAAAAAGTAAACATATTAATTAAAAGTCACATTATGACCTAGAACAATTTTTGAATGACTCTTATAAAATAAAGAGACTAGTTTATGTAATTGTGGCCATAGAATTTTGAAAATTAGATTGGTTTATAACAGGGAAAATGTCATATTTTTATTTTTAAATTTTATGGTAGTAGTTTGGAATGAACTGGTGTAAGTGTTTTCTTTTTTTTTTAATATTAAATGGTCTCTTTTGTGAATACCCATAATTTTTCTTTAATGGCTTGACACTATTGAAGTTTTTATGGCTCCAAACATGGTAAATAATGGTATTTGGGGTGATATAAAATTATTAATTCCTCTGAAACACATTTATACAAGTGTTTTAATCTTTTTTCATTCTTTTTACTACTCAATTTTTATATTTTTCCAATTTAGTTTTTACATTGATAAGTGGTATTTTTTGAAGAAAAATATATATTATGAAAACATTTAGGTAAACGATCATATAAAATTTTATTCTGATGAAACAAAATTTAATCCCAACATAATTATATTCAAATTATAAATAATACAAAAATACATTTCAAAATAAATAATTTAATTTATAAAATATTTATACTATAGAGATAATGATTCATTCATTATTTATTATTGTTATTATTATTTAGAATTTATTATTAATTCAATGAGTTATATAATATTAATTAATCTGTTTAAAAATTATTTTATAATAGGTTTTAAAATATAGTAATCTATTTTATTATATAAAAATTTCAAAATATTTATAATACTATTCTTTGAAAATAATATTTTTACCAATACTATGGTCATTAACATTAATCTATATATTCAGAATAATATACCAAAAAATAAAAATAAAATTATTTACTATGAATAAAATGTTGATTCAAGATATTAAATCTATTTTAAAATTAATTTGTACATTTTATTAAAAAGTAATTTTTTAAATAAATTAATTAAAAATTATTTTTCAATTAAAATATTACATATGAATCAAAATGTTAAACATTAGTTTTATAAATTCTGGAATGTATTTTTCAATAATTTAATTTACATTATAAATGTATGGTATTAATGAAAATACGTTTAAAAATTATTAGAGAATTTTTTGAAAATGATAATTTCAAAAATTGGATAGTATTTAATATATTAGCATTTATTCACCTATACATCTAAAAAGATTTTTTAGAGAAATCATATTATTTCATCCTAAGAAAATATTTACATTATCAATTAAAAAATGTAGTTAATCTTTTCTAATTATAATTTTTGAATTAATAAATTCATCTTTTAAATGAAAATATAATTTATAAATAAAAATATATTTTTTTAGAAAAAAATGGACTTTTAATACATTACGTTATCTAAATTAAATAATTTATGCATTCCTAGATGATTAAAACATTTTAATTTACTAGAGAAAATATTATTGTTAAAATTTATTAGTAATATTTATATAATATCTCATAGATCTGTTATATTTAGTATTTCAGGTGAAGATATCAAACAAAAAAAGTATTCATGAGAAACATATATTAAAAAATTTCAAAGATTGACAACCAATGGATGAGTGATACAAGGGGGAAAAAGAAAACCTGATGTCTAGTCATAAGAATGATTCCATAATGATATTCTCGTTATCCTAATTCTCAAGAAAATTTATCTGTAAGATAAATTAATTCAAGATGATATAATTTATAGAGAGTGATCAAGTATTTCGTCACTAGTGGAAGGCAATTAGAACATGACCCATTTCCCTGATTTGATAAGGTATATTAGATTCATTTTGAAAATTTATTTGAAACATCAAGATGGTTGTTACTCAATTAACATCAATACTATTGGCCCTTTACTAGTCTCTTTGTTATTAGGTTAACTAGAAGGCACTTAAATGAATTATATTAACAATTATATGAATGTATATAAGACTATATATTGAATGGATATCTCACTGTTATAAATATGGACCATGAAAATATATTAATTAGATATATGACTATTGGAAATATGATTTTCTCAAATTATTGTATTGAATAGCTATATTAAATATTTTTATTTTTTATTAACATATCTAAAATCAGATAATTCATATTTTTTGAATGAAATAAAAAATATAAAATTAAATGAAATTATTTGTATTTATTTTAGGTGTTTCATATTATTATTATTAAAGAATGAAATTATATATTTATATAATTAAAATAAATTATTAAATACTAATGGATTGATAAAATTAAATGTCTAGGTGGTGAATAATTAAATTTAATAACATGTGGTAAAAATTATTTTATGTAAAAAATGATATTTTTCAAAAAAGTGTTTTTAAAGTATTATGTATTTTTATCATTAAAATCAAATTAATTACTTTTAAATGACAAATCTAATGTAAATTTTCAACAAATATAAATATATATTAACAATCAATTAATTGATAATTGATATGAAATCAGATAACAAAACATAATGTTTAAATAATTATTTGTTTAATAAAAGTTTAATTAATTATTTATTTTATGTTTTCATTTAAAATTTAAATTTATCATATTTATAAATTATGTTTTGTTAAATGGATTTGAAATTTTCAATCATCACTTTTTAATTATTTAGAAGCTCAATTTTATTTGTTTACATAAAAAATACATTTGTGGAATAAATTGAGATATAATGGTAAATGTAAAATATGTAAAAATGGTTAAACAAAATGGTAAATACATAAAAATCATTGAAAATTTATCTATAAATTTCATAAATGATGGGATTAATTATTTATCTCTTTTATTTGACACATTTTATTGAATTTTCTTTTAAAATCGTAACCACCAACATCATGGAATGAATATTTGTAGAAATCCAACTCAATACTCCCCAATAAAAAGACATTCCTCTACCCCTTCAAAACTAAATATAACCATTCATTACTATATAAAATATCAAACCATTTTGCATCTCATAAATCTATATTAAACATATGATATCTTATAGTTACATGAAAGAATAAAAAATCTTTCATTCTAAAGGAGCATGTCGTCTGAGGGAGAGAATTGATCATGTTATTATCTAAGCTATTCTCTAAATTTTTTAATAATTCTAATATATAAACATTATATCAACCATATTCAACACTGTAATGGTGTTTTTATAAAATATTTTTTTTATCTAATAAAACTATACAATTTATATATTACTCTAAACTCTAACTCATTCACTTGTATTGCTTGTTCTGGTTCGTGTTCATTCAACAACATACATGAACTATGTTATAAAAATTTCAACATTTTACCCCTGAATAATTATCATGATAATAATAATAATAAAATATTATATTAATGATCGACATATTTCATTAATATGGATACCATATAAACAAAATTATTCATCATTATTATGCAAATTGTTTTTAGTTTTAAATTACAAGAAAAAATTTCCTTGGGTGTTCCATTTTCGAGAACAAGTCCCATACATTCCAAAAAATGAATAGATGAATACATAAATAATTTTAAAAAATAGAACATTATATTGAATAAAATAGGAATGGTAATATTAATATCAATTAATGATGATAGACATCCTCATTATAAAGCTTGTATGAAATAATCAATATTAATAAAATTCAATGATGCAGATAAACTATAAATAACTAATATATTTATAATGAATTATTAGAATTTATCTCTATAAAATTTAATATATATTAATAAGTTTATAAATAATTCATTAATATTATTATTTTTTATTGGAGTTCTATGATTTTTCAATGATGTTGGGAGTAAAGGTATGGGTTTTCTAATAACAAATTTCCTCTCATTGAGATAGGTTTTATATTCAACTCCTATCATATTTTGTTCGGTTCTTAAACATATATATATATATTAAATTATTTTTTTCTTTAAATTCATTTTATTTAATAATCTATCTATCGTTTCTCTTTCAAAGGATTTTAATTCAAAAAATTTAAAAGTTATATGTTTTTCTTGACTATTATAATTTTAAAATTGAGATTTATTATGTTTGAAATTCCATATAAGAAGATGATAAGCTCTTATAATTAAAACTAAAATATTATATTTCTATCGATTATTGATGATTTTTATATTTATTATTACTCTTTATTGTCCCTTTGGATATCATTTCAATTAAAAGAAAATCTATCTGAAAAGTCAACCTTCCCTTTCCTTCTTGGGCAGTAATTTTTCTCCTCCTTGACTATACTGTTTATTTTCTTACGGATGTATATATATTTGATTATATTATTACATGAGGTATTTTTAAATGTCCTTTAATTTCATTACAAAAGAAATCTTATTTTAAATTATTTTGTATGATGTTTTCTGCTTACATTTTCTCTCTTTACTAATGTGTGAAAATAAAATACCTTTTTAGCATATTTTACATGAAAAACTCTTCCCACTTTTTAAAAAAAAATAATTATAAATATATTTATTATAATTTTATTATTTTCTCAATGTAATATATATATATCATTTTATTATTTTTTTAAATAAATTTTATCCAATGAAAAGGATATTTCTTCTTGTTTTTCAACGAAATTCTCTATTACTCTGAATTTTCTATTCGTATTTATTTTTCTCCTTTAAGGTTTCATATGATACATTGGGGATATGATACAGTGATACAATAATTATTATTTATTTCGATATCTTATGATCATGTTATGTTTAATTTTACATGATAGCTATTTATTTATCATGATTTTATTTATGAATGATGGAATTACAAATATTTTCAAGATCATATGTAACAAATATGTATGATTTTTAATTATGTGGTTGGTGGATCTATTATATCCATCCAATAAACTTTTTATTGTTATATATCTCATTATTTGACATTTATGGGACATGGGGGTCAATATAATCCATATTAAGTCTTTGTACGCTATATTTATGATTGTAAGAAGTGAAATCAATCCCTTCAAGGACTCTATGCTCAATTTGATAATGATATTTGAAGTGATATTAAACATAAGGAAGGAATTTTTATGCTTATATATGCGACAAAATATTATTTCAAATTTATTTTTTCATGTATTATGATTATTGGATCATGTTTTCATATTTATGCATCTTATTTTTGAAGTTATACCAAAATACATATTCTATAACTCATAATTAATGATAGATTTTTATTGGAATATGATTAACTTATGATATAAAAGTTTACTTTGATTATGTCATCATACCGAAATTTTTATCTTATTATCACTCATGATCATGGATTTATATCTCTTTTATTTATCATAACAAATAATTTACAATTTACCTTTTTTAGGTCTTTATTCCAAATTATATAAATATTTTTATTATGTATGATGTGTATAAAATGGTATAATTTATGAATATTATTTATAATAAATTTTGAAAATATTGTAAGATAAGTTGGTTATAAATATAATCACAAAATAAACCAGGAAATTAGTTTTTTGGGAGTGATTTATTGTAGTATTTTATCAATATCTTTGTTAAATGTTGTAATATGTATATATTTTATGATCAGTTCACCTTGGTTGGTATCAAATTGGGGAATATCTTTTAATGGGTATTTTGATACTAATAATATGAGGATATAACCTCAATAAACAAATGTTCAACCAAAAGTGATATAGGGATGTCCAAAATTATCTTAGGTTGAAATGAAGGTGTCATAATATATGACACCGTAAAATTGTATTTAGTTATCATATTATTTTCTTACTATTATTATTGATGATTGATTGGAAAATTAACAATTTTAATTTTTTTAAATTCCTAGAAATAAGAGGAATCAAGGTAATAATTAGTGTAGTGGAACGAAAATGGTTGTCTTGATGAGTAATTTCATGGGATGGGTGCAAAACAGAAAAATATCATGTCTTTGTCACCAATCTCCCACAATCAACAAACCATAAAATTGATCATTTTATACTCTATAACATTCCATGGATGGAAAGAAATTTCATTGAGTCATTCATGTGGAGATGTCAACCGTCATTTGGTGGGTTATTGAATGTACTTTTTAATATGTAATTGATCAGCTCAACAAAATGATATCATCTAATCATCAGTTCATAGAGGCTAAAAAGTTTTGTTAAAATATTTGTAATTCATAAGATAACTATTATAAATTTTTGACTCTCAGTAAGAAAATAAGTAATAGGAAGAAGTCGAATCTATGGAAAGGGGGGGAGTTTAAGAAGGTATTCAATAAATAAAAATTTTCTCAACCACTTGATATTAATATGGGTAGGGAGATATTAAACAAAAAGATAATAAATTTATTGGTATATGTGAATAAAACCTCAGTATACTTTAATCATACACATATGGTTTTATCATTGACCTTAAAATAAAAATCAATCATTTCATTGGTGACTTAAAAACATGTCTATCATAAGAGTTTTATATAAGGGACATTGGTATCTATAAAAAGATTGGATTTTTCTCTCTCAATGTGTAAATAGAATTCATAACCTCCCATTATTAAAATTATTTTAGTAATCTGAGAATGAAATTGTTTTTTCATAGAAAATCTAATTATTATACCCATTGGTAAAAGAATATAAATACTCATACTTGATGAAAATGTCAGAAAATTTATTATGGAAATTTCATAAATGTGATCGGTAAATGATCAAATTATAAAAAATAATGGTATCATGAAAATGATTGTTGATGATATATGAAGATTCCATAAAATTATATAAATGAATAGAAATATCATCATAATTCACCACCCACATTAAAATTTGTAAATATTATGGAATATATGCATTTAAAAAACTAGTGAAGCAATCCAAGGGTTGATGATGAAAATTGATTTCAACAAACTCTAAATACATGAGGTAAAGGGAATATCAATGAATTCACTAAATAAGTGAAAGGTACTATAATTATCCACTCAAAAACTACAAATTTCATGTTTCCTTATAGATATACCTACTACTTCATATATATGAATTTTCCTTAGGGAATAAAATCAATAACCCAAACTAAAGATATTTATTATTAGTAAAAAATAATAGTATTATGATGAATTAATTCCAAGTATATAAATCCTATCGGGTCGAATATTATGTGAATATTTCTCCAGAAAATATTATTTTTCTTCTTTTAAATGAATATGATGTTATTTTGGTCATGGAGTGTCTTTCCCTATATAAATTCCATATTAATTTCTAGGATTGGGAATTCAAATATCATATTTTGAAATGAACTATGGTCATTTATCGATGCAACTGTGGCAATGAACTCCCTATGTAAATTACTAACATTAAATATTTTTAATTACCAAGAATTAAGGACATTGAGCTACACTAACTATGTGAAACCTGAATTAAATATTTTTCAATTGTCTATGAATATTTCAATGTATTTATATAATATTTTCCTTATCATTCCCAGAATTGGGAAGTAGAGTTATAAATAGAACTCATTACCTTGTGTTATTTTGATATTAAATATTATTTTTTAGAATTATCTGATTTTATTTTTGTAATTGATGAAAAACATCTAGTGAATCATGATATGTGTTCAATATAACCATTTGTTTAACCATAGGGTTTAATAATTCTATTATTTAACTAGAATGATTGATTAATTAATATTGACATGGACTATCATGAACATAATAAAATCATTATTAATAACATGATTCCTCAACCCATATTGAGGACATGTTTGATGAGGTGTGAGAGGATTGATACATCTCAATTGTCAAACGTAGATCTGTATAGTATCCATTATAGGTGAAAAGGGGTGATGTATCATAGATAGACATTCATACAAAATATATGCAAAATGAATTTATATTTATTCCATTAGGGATCATAAATTCCCCTGTTATCTTCACATATGTGATTAATTGAATATTTATAGATATCCTCAATCAATATATGTATGTATTTATAGATTATATTTTCATATATTCAATGATAAAGGATGACAGTGAATATCATTAGATTACTTTTCTATGGAACATGATAAAGGACAGCTATAAGGCCCCGGCCTCAAACATTACTTAATCATGAATTAAATGAATAATTCACATATAGGATATTTTCCAGATTAAGGTTTTAAAGAAATAGGTTATATCTATTACATCTCAAAAGATTACGTAGTAGACACTTCAACTACATTACCATAAAATAAGAAAATACTTAAAAAGAAACATGTCTAGTTCCATGTTTTAGATAGGATGTCTTTCAATGATCCCATCCTTGACCCTATTCATATTTAAGTCCTATGGAAAACATTTCAAAAACATGGGATGAGCATAAAAAGCTCAATAACGGATATAAAAAAGAATTGAAATGGTTAGTCTTTCAAAACAACAAGTAAACCATTTATACATTATCAAAATAATACTTCTCACCTTTATGAAGTAGTAAAAACTCTTCACTGAATAAAAGATCATTACTTACCCTTTTTATAACCAAAAGATTACCATAAAACCCATATAAAGAACACATAACATATAAAGGAAAAATGGGACATAAACATACTTAAATGGAATAACCATACGATCAACTTCAACACATATCACTTAATGGAATAGCCATACGGTTGACTTCCATACCCAATACATTGGAGGTTATAACGTAACCACCCATCCTGGTATTCACGACACCACCCGTCATATGGTTTATTACGTAACCACACGTAAAATGTAAAATTACCATCATTACACATCAAATATTGATAATATAAACATTTTAATAACAAAATTTTATTTGCAATCACAATAAATAATTCCAAGATATTGAATTAATCAATCCATTTTCAAAAACCATTTAAAAGAGATTTTTGAATCAATGTGTCACATACCACTTTGAAGATTTTAATGGAATTATAATTTTAAAACATTAATGTCCATATAAATAAATACTTAAACCCATTTTGAAAACATGGACATTAAAGATAATGATTTAGAATAATTAATCTTTAAAACATTTAAAACGATATTCTTGTTATAGAGTTTTTAACAAAATGAAAGACTCTTGAATAAAAATAATTGTGAATAACATTTAATCTGAACTTTATAATATCATGAGAATAATGGAATTCAAGATATAATATGTCAAAGGATAGTATACACACCATATATATGGGAATTGGTGCATAACAACAATGAAGTCTCAATGGAAATGTAAATTGAGATGAAATCCATTATAAAGATGGTATCCTTAAATTAAGGATAAATTTATCACATAATTATGTATGAGAAATAATAATACACCCAATATAATTGGATATTAAGTGTGAAACAATCAGAGATCATTCACACATATTCATATGATGACATGTTCAAGAAGTACAAGTAGAACCCAAAGAAATTGAAATTGGGTTAAGACGTTCCCCTGTAAAAATTCGATACCCTAACATCGTCACTTCAAAATTCAGAAAATCAGTCGATGAGAGAGTGAATGTTATCTCATCACATGGACATAAACTTTACATCAATAAGGACATAAAATTACATATCCAAACATAATATGATGTAAATTAAAATACATAACAAAAGAATTCTTTTAAAAAGAGGAGGGTGAAAGGTTACCTTACTGAATTGTGTAACTTCTGAAACGTACACCCAAAGAAAGAAGGAATATTAAAAATTGATGTAAATACCCATAAACGAAAGTATATTACACCAAGAGTGGAATAATGGGAAGTACATACACCACTAAATGGAAAATGGTGGAAAATGTAGCATAAATCTCATAGGAATAAAAGTGAGATGAAAAATTCCTTATGAAAACTCGGCAGCCTAACGGTGCCACGTAAAACATCCAAAAATGGATTTATGAGATCAACTAGGGTCTCTCATAATATTAACATAAAAATTACAGCATGAGTAATATAAAATAACATCCCCAAACATAAGAAATATGAGCTTAAAAGAAATAATATAAAAGAGAGTACTTAAAAAGAAAGAGAGAGGTTGGATCGCTTACCTCAAGTCTGACTTGTCTTTTTTGTTTCTTTATATTCCTGAATAATAAACATTGGTCAATTTATAATTGCTTAAGGACCACTTTTAAATATTATTATTCAGTTCATATCACGTATTATAATGTTATAATAATTGGTTAATAATGTGAGTTCATATCAGACGTTTTATGTCGATGTTTGGTACATGAGTCAAAAATGAACTTGATTGAAAATGATTGTCCATGTAGTTATAAGTAAATCATCTCCAGAATAGTATTAATTATTTAAATATCATATATATCCAGTAAATATTAATTTTATACTACTCCATAACATTTGGAGATAATAAGAAATAAAATGCATCGTTCATGGAGACGGTAGGCCGTACGTATGCATGAATGCTACATTCATTTCTTTGTCATATTAATGGAATTAAAAACAATTGAGAGATATATATATTATAGTTCCATTATAATATATATTTTATATTGGTCACATATGTTCATTAATTTCATTCTTTATACATTCCATGTATTGCATGAACGAGTCAAATCACTTGAGGGGGTGATAGTCCACACTTCCTTGTATGAAATTATCACATTTTTGTAACATGAAAAGCATAAAGGAATGTTTTAAATATAAAATTAAGAAGCATATAGATAACATAAATACCATATATATCATATATAAAATATAGTGACATCATAATGGCCACCATGAAAGGTGTTAAGAGAAGAATGAACAATCATCGTTTCGTGAGACAGAAATTTTCCATCCACAGAACAGTATGTTCTTTAACAATTAGATGAAGGTGTGTGTAAGTGTAGTTATAATAATTCACATAACAACGTCAAATTATATTTAAGATACTGGTTTTGTTACCAAATAAAGGAATAAAAAGAGGTTAGAGGGTTGGAGAAGCAAAATAAAACAAAAGAACACAAGGGAAGACAATACCTTTAAATCGGGTAACTCTTTATGATTTGAGCTCAAAGGCTTCCTTTGAAAGGCTTATGCCCAAAGGTAAGGCTTAAATGATGAATATAGGGATGTGGAGAGATGAAATTGGTAGGGTTTGGCCGAGCCAAAGGCTTGTGAGGCGTGGGAAGGTGGTAGAGGTGGGGGCCTTTTATAAGTGGAGTGGAGGGGCACTCTTGGAAAGTAATAAACTTTTACTTTATTATAAAATGCTTTTTCGATTTTAAGGGTCCCAAAATTATATATTTCGAGTATAAGGTGATAAGAGTTCTAAATACACCCATGAAATAGGTTTTTGAAAAGTGTAGGTCTTATATTTGACATTATCTTTTTATTTTATTTAAATCATTAAATAATGAGGTAATCACTGCATCATCATGGTGTCACAAATAATTTAATTTATTTAATGTATAAAAATTATTAAAATAATATCATGATGTAGGAAATATTTTTTTATTTATAATTAATATTTATAGTCAAAAATATTACTTGTATAACCCCATTTAAAAATTGTTCTAATAAAACAACTCATGTTTGTGACATTTTTATTTTAACTTTAAATAAAAAGTTATTAATGAAATTTTCCTACCAATGTGGCTCCATGGGGTCCCCAAGTTGACCCATGTATTTTAGTGGTCGTCCATGACTCATAAAAAATATAAGGACACGTTTCAAGGTCATTTCATATTATTAAAACATTATTTTTACCTTAAACTACAATAATTACCTCTAATTGCGATTAAAAACTTAAAAGTTAGTGTTCACAAATAAAATATTTTAATCCCATTGAACCACATTTTACATCCTAATGACAACCATATATGTTAGTTTTTTGAAATTCAAAACACAGAGGTGGTAAAATTTCATTTAAACGAAAAATCGGTTTTTTAAGTACCACTGAGTGGTTTCACTATTCATCCAAAGTTGAAGTTTTTCAGAAAAATACCAAAAAATCTCCCTAATATATATTTGATAATCCGAATTCAAAAATGATGTCTATTTTAAAAATTCAAAACATATAAGTTGAATTAATTAATTTAAAAATTAATTCCCGCTGTCAAAACAAATAGAGCGTTTTTATGAAACAGAATTGTATCAAAAGATTGACACTAGTTTAAGTCCAATTTCAAAGTGAAATTAATTCCAATGACAACAATTAGATTAAATGGTAAAAATATATTGTAATTTATCTTTAAAAACAATTAAAAATATAATCTAATCATATAAATACATTAGATTAAAAAGTGGGTTTGAATTAAAATACAACATTTTTCACTATTCATTAAAAATTGAACTTTATCGGAAAAATACTAAAAATTTACACAAAGTAAAGTTTTATGTCCCGATTCTAAAGAAGAGTTTTATTTGGTACAATAGAATGTATAAGTGTGACCAAAACTATATTTAAAGAGGTTTTGCCATAAAAAGGTGGTTAATCAACCTTTTAATGAATATTAGAAGATTTATGATTAAAATTGGCTTCATTTGCATTTTACACCTCTAACATTTATTGGATAAAATTACAAATATTTGACAAACATATATAATCATTTTGTAGTTAGTTCTATTCATTCCCTCCATACAATGGCTAGGCATTAACTACCATTTAAAATAATATTATTTTATTATTAGAGTGCAGCGTAAGATTTCAAAGGAGCTCATTGTCGCGTATTGGGTACGCTATCGAGCATAGGGTTCCCATTAAAGTAGTATTAATATTTTATTCACAAATATGGATAAATATAAAAATTTAATATTGTTTATTTACCAGGGGTGTTACATCCTTCACCCCTTTTGAGAATTGTGTCCTCACAATTTTAAAATTTGGCTCGGAAACATCATTGAAATCCCCACATCAGAAAAGGAGTAAATTAAACTATGACATTATAAGAAAGGAAGGGAAGTACAAAGGTCACCCGAGTTAACCCATACTAGGATTCCATGTATGAAAACATGGATATGGAAGAAAAAACAAAGGGTCATGTTCTGAGGGAGTGTGATACAAAACATGTTTAAGAGAAAGATAACCACCAGAAAATCACAAACTTGTGATGGGTTAAACTGTGTTAGATTCCCCAGTAGGAAAAGTTAATGGAAATTTTTTTTAAGTTACTTTTTCATTGAGGAATTTATTTTTGCGCTTAACAAAAACATAAGGAAACATACTTACTTGTCATGTTGACTTTCATCTTTTACTAGATTTCTTACACGAACTCATATTTTCTCCAAAAGATGAGTATTTAGGATGACTTGTTTACATTAAGAGAGCTATAATCAACTTCTAGAGAATCACCTAATACACAAAAGAGAATTGTATACTTCCAATGTATTTATACCTTAACCAAAACTAAAACCAAAAAGGTTATTATGAGATCAGATAATACCCAAAAAGGATAATCCTTTATAAAAAGGAAATCTTTTCTTAATATCCAAAATTTGTCCAACAAGACCCAAAGTTCAATGAAGACCAAAATTAAACCAAACTAATATTGAAACCCAAATATTTTAAGGATTTAATCACATAGTCTTCCAAGTGAAATCATAACATTTATCTCGAAACAACATCAGTTTCTCTTAAATTCTCATAATGAAAAGTAATTAACCTAATCAAATATCCACTATGATAGGTTAATAATTTCCATAGGTAACAAAAAAATCAACTTTATATTAATTTATAAAATCTTATAAATAAAAAGAATTAGTCAAACCAACTAGGTACTTCACGTAGTCCAGTGGTAGGCAATAAATATGACTCACACTTTGGTTGTGGGTTCGATTCCCGCAGCTTTGTCTGACGCAACGGGTTGTCACACGGTCTGTGTGTTGTCCTTTTTCCAAACTATATAATTCTCAAATCAGTCCCCAAAAAGAGATAAAATAATCAAAAATAACTATAACATAATTTAACCTCATGTTTATCTCATGTCGTTCATATTCCATCATAACATATAGTAACCCATAATTACCACAAAAGTAATGATCATATAAACCCAAATGGTTCTTTATAACTATGTCCACAAAAGAACAGATAACTAATCATTGAATAAAATTTTCATATATCAATCATCAGGGGTACACATACTATAAAAAGTATTCTAATGTAACCCCATCATCAAAAGAGACTTAATACTCTTACGAATTTCACCATAACTCTTGAAGCACTTATATGTTGACTTCTTACTCATTCAACATTCTTCATGATCCATTAACCATTCATTTCCAACTTATTCTGAAATACTTCTTTCCAACAAACAAAATCATGAATCATATCCTAACATTCCAAAATAGGAAAAAAAATCTTAAGAAATAATCCATACCTTTGATTGGTCATTGTCAGTTTCTTCATCCTTAATCGGAATGGCATCAGGTTTAGGTAAACGAATATTTGTACGATTTTGGTGATCCCATTAATGAAAATTCTTCATAGGACATGTGTTTTCATAATATCCATGCACACCACATTTAAAACATTCAATTGATCCCTCAGAAAGAACTTCTATCCCTTTCCTCGAGTGAACTGGATGCTTCCTTTTTTCTGTGGCAAGTTCTTGCTTTATGACCTTCATTTCCACATCTATACCATATTTTTGTCTCATTGAAACATTTTCCTAGGTGTTTCATTCCACATATTTGACACATAGGTTTTTGAACACACTTACCATTATGATTATTACATGTAGTTCTATAGGGATTTGTTTCTCCCATATATGATGCCTTATAGAAATCACCATGGTTCAGATGGTCAATCAGGACTCCAGATAGTTGGTTGAGGATAAACACAAGACTTATCATCACTACTCCCATATCATTTAGTTTCTCTCTCAGAAAACTGTCATAGTTTCCTTCACATCCACTGTTACTTTGGTTCCTACTAGATCCAGCCATTTACTAAAACTAAAAAGGTTAGTGTGAGTATATCAACAAAACCATCATGTACTAATGAGGAAGATAAACACTAAGATATACATACTCATTCACTTTATATAAAACTAGGACTCTTTCTGAGATCCTAACCATTATTGTAAGGTCACTTTTTCTTAGAGAATTCAGTAACCTCTAAAGTTATCTAAACCAACCTCTGATACCTACTACAAGGCCCCGACCTTAAACATTACTTAATCATGAATCAAATGAATAATTCACTTGGAGGATATTTTTAGGTTTAGAGTTTTAGAGAATTAGGTCATAACTATTACATCTCATAAAATTAAATAGTAGAAACATCTAATATGTTTCCATAAAATAAAAAAAATACTTAAAAAGAAACATGTCTTGTTCCATGTTTTAGATAGGATGTCTTTCCTTGATCTCATCCTTGACCCTATTCATTTTTATGTCCTGTGGAAAAAATTTCAAAAACTTGGGATCAGCATAAAAAGCTCAGTAAGGGATACAAAAATAATGAAAACTCCTAGTTTTTCAAAACAACAAGTAATCCATGTATACTTTATCAAAGTAATACTTTTCACCTTTATGAAGTAGTAAAAAATCTTCAATGAATAAAAGATCATTAATTACCCTTTCTGTAACCAAAAGATTACCATAATAACCATATAAAGAACAAAAAACATATAAAGGTAACTTGGGATATAATCATACATAAATGGAATAACCATACGGTAAACTTCTACACATATTACTTAATGGAATAGCCATACGACCAACTTCGATAACTTATGCATTGGAGGTTATAACGTAACCACCCGTCCTGAATTCACGATACCCCCGTCATATGGTTTATCACGTAACCACCCATAAAATTTTCATATACCATCATTACACATAAAATATTGAAAATATAAATATCAATAACAATATTTCATTTTCAATCACAATAAGTAATTCCAAGATATTGAATTAATCAATCCATTTTCAAATACCATTTAAAAGGGATTTTTGAATCAAAGTTTCTCATACCACATTGAAGCATTTAATGGATTTATAAGTTTAAAAAATTAATGTCTATATAAATAAATACTGAAAACCATTTTGAAGACATGGACATTAAAGATAAGTATTTAGAATAATGAATCTTTGAAACATTTAAAATGATATTTTTGTTAGAGAGTTTGTAACAAAATGAGAGACTCTTGAATAAAAATAAATGTGGAATAACATTTAATCTGAAATTTATAATATCATGAGATTAAAGGGATTCATGATATAATATTTCAACAGACAGTATACACACCATATAAGAGTGAATTGGATCATAACAACAATGAAGTCTCAATGGAAATGTAAATTGAGATGAGATCTATTATAAAGATGGTATCCTTAAATTAAGGATAAATCTATCACATAATTATGTGTGATAAATATAAATACACCCAATATAAGTGGATATTAAGTTTGAAAAAATCCGAGGACATTCACACATATTCATAGGATGACAAGTTCAAGAAGTACAAGTTGAACCCAAAGAAATCGAAATTGGGTTAAGACGTTCCCTTGTAAAAATTCGACAACCTAACGACATCACTTCAAAATTCATAAAATTAGTCAATGAGAGAGTGAATGGTATCTCATCACTTGGACATAAAATTTACATCAATAAGGATATAAAAGAAAATTTCCCAACATAATAAGATGTAAATTAAAATACATAACAAGAGATGTCTTTTAAAAAGAGGAAGGTGAAAGGTTCCCTTACCGAATTGGGTAACTTTGGAAACTTACACCCCATGAAAGAAGGACTATAAATCATTGGTTTAAATACCCATAAACGAAAGTATATTACACCAAGAGTGGAATAATGGGCAGTACATACACCACTCAAAGGAAAATGGTGGTAAATGTAGCATAAATCTCACAGGAATAAAAGTGAGATGAAAAATCCCTTACGAAAACTCGGCAGCCTAACGAAACCACTTAAAACTTCCAAAAATGGATTTATGAGATCAACTAGGGTATCTTGTAATATGAACACAAAAATTACAGTATTATTAATATAAAATAACATCCCCAAAAATAAGATATATGATCTTAAAATAAATTACATAAAAGTGAGTACTTAAAAATAAAGAGAGAGGTTGGATCCCTTACCTCAAGTCTGACATGTCTTGTTCGTTTCTTTATATTACTAAATAATAAACTTTTTTCAATTTATAATTGCTTAAGGACCTATTTTAATGATTATTATTCATTTCATATCACATATTATAATGTTATAATAATTTTTTAATAATGTGAGTTCATATTAGACATTTTTTGTCGATGTTTGGTACATGAGTCAAAAATGAACTTGTTTGAAAATGATTGTCCAGGTATTTATAAGTAAATCATGTACATAATAGTATTAATGATTTAAATATCATATATATCCATTATATATTCATTTTATACTACTCCATAACATTTTGAGATAAAAAGAAATAAAATGCACCGTTCATGTAGATGGTAGGCCGTACGTACGCATGAACGTTACTTTCATTTCTTTTCCATATTAATGGAATTAAAACTAATTGAGATAGAAATATATTATAATTATAGTATAATATATGTTTTATATAGTTCACATATTTTCATTAATTTCATTCATTATACATTCCATGTATTTCATGAACGAGTCACATCACTTGAGGGGGCAGTAGTCCACACTTCCTCGTATGAAATTATCTCATTTTCACAACATGAAAAGCATAAAGGTATGATTTAAATATAAAATTCATAAGAATATAGAAAACATAAATATCATAAATATCATATATAAATTATAGAGACATCATAATGGCCTCCATGAAAGGTGTTAAGAGAAGATTGAACAATCATCATTTCGTGAGGCAGAAATTCGCCATCAACAGAAACAATATGTTCTTTATCCATTAGACGAAGGTGTTTGTAATTTTAGCTAGAATACATAACATAAAAACCTCCTTTTATATGTAATATAATTTTTTGTTACAAAATAAAGGAATAAAAAGAGGTTAGACGGTTGGAGAAGCCAAATAAAACAAAATAACATAAGGGAAGACATTACCTTTAAATCAGGTAACTCTTTTTGATTTGAGCTTAAAGGCTTCCTCGGAAAAGATTATGCCCAACGGTGAGGCTTCAATGATGAAGATAGGGATGTGGAGAGATGAAATGTTCAGGGTTTGGCCGAGAAAAAGGCTTGAGAGGTGTGGGTAAGGTGGTATAGTTGGGGGCCTTTTATAAAAAGAGAGGAGGGGAACTCCTGGAAAGTTATAAACTTTTACTTTATTATAAAATGCTTTTCAGATTTTAAAGGTCCCAAAATTATATATTTCGAGGATAAGGTGATAAGAGTTCTAAATACACCCATAAAATAGGTTTTTGAAAAGTGTAGGTCTTAGATTTGACCTTAGATTTTTATTTTATTTAAATCATTAAAAAATGAGGTAATCACTGCATCATCATGGTGTCATAAATAATTTAATTTATTTAATGTATAAAAATTATTAAAATAATATCATGATATAGGAAATATTTTTTTATTTCTAATGAATATTTATAGTCAAAAATATGTCTTGTATAACCCCTTTTAATTTTTTTTAGTAAAACAACTCATGTTTGTGACATTTTTATTTTAACTTTAAATAAAAATCTATTAATGTCATTTTCTAGCCAAAGTGGCTCCATGGGGTTCCCAAGTTGACCCATGGATTGTCTTGGTCGGCCATTACTCATACAATAAGGGTAGGACATGTGTCAATGTCATTTCATTTTATTAAAACATTATTTTTACCTTAAACTACACTAATTACCTCTAATTACGATTAAAAACATAAAAGTTACTATTCACCAAAAATTATTTTAATCCCATTTAACCACATTTTACTTCCTAATGACAACCATGTATGTCAGATTTTTAAAAATCAAAACATAGAGGTGGTAAAATTTCATTTAAACGAAAAATAAGTTTTTTAAGTACCACTTAGTGGTATCACTATTCATCAAAAGTTGATGTTTTTCATAAAAATACCAAAAATTCACCCTAATCTATATTTGATATTCTGAATTCAAAAATGATGTATATTTTACAAAATTCAAAACATATAAGTTTCATTAATTAATTTAATAATTATTTCCCATTGTCAAAACAAATAGCATGTTTTTATGAAACAAAATTGTATCAAAAGCTTGACACTAGTTTAAGTCCAATTTCAAAGTGAAATTAATTCCAATGACCACAATTGGATTAAATGGAAAAAATTTATTATAATTTAACTTTAAAACCAATTCAAAATATAATCTATTCATATAAATACATTTGATTAAAAAGAGGTTTTGAATTAAAATACAACATTTTTCACTATTCATTATAAAATGAAATTTATCGGAAAAATACCAAAAAATTACACGATGTAAATTTTGATGTCCCAATTCAAAAGAAGAGTTTTATTTGGTCTAATAGAATGTATAAGAGTGACCAAAACTATATTTAATGACGGTTCTCCATCAAAAGGCTATTAATCAATCTTTTAAAGAATATTAGAAGATTTATGCTTAAAATTGGATTCATTTGCGTTTTACGCCTCTAACATTTATTGGATAAAAGTAAAAATATTTGACAAACATATATAATCATTTTGTAGTTAGTTATCTTCTTTCCCACCACTACAATGGCTAGTCATTAACTACCATTTAAAATAATATTATTTTATTATTAGAGTGCAGCGTAAGATTTCAAAGGAACTCGTTGTCACGTATTGGGTACGCCATCGAGCATAGCGTTCACTTTAAAGTAATAATAATATTTTATTCAAAAATATTGATAAAAATAAAAATGTCATATTCTTTATTGACCAGGGGTGTTACAATCGCTTTATTTCTAATTTTAGAAGTCATAATTATGGATGTAAAAATTATCATTAATATGCCATTTAATAATAGGGGAATGAATGATTTTTTCTTTAAAAGGAAGAGGTGATTGAATAATGACCCATAAGACCCTTTATAATAGAGACCATTATTTTTCATATATTTTTTAGATATTATCGATGTTTTTTAGAAATGTTTCATTATGGTCAAATTCATGAACCATGTAAACATAGAAGGCCATTATGTTACAATAAATAGTTTAATGTAATGAAAATATCGATGAACTCAATTAAATGTTAGTAACTACACATTTATTGATATTATAAAATAGTTTAAAACGTTTTAAAAAATATAGTGATGCACCAAAGATTGTGTTGGTATGTTTCTTCATGTATAATGACATGTTGGTATATTATTCATTACATAAATTAAGGATTCATGAGAAAAATTACCCAATGAATGATTTGGAGCTACTAGTGGAAATATTTTCATTGAATATGGGATAAGAATGTATAATATATATTTATCACAAGATATTAAATTTTATATTTACACAGAAGGTTTGTAACATGAAACAATGGAGATGGTTGAAAAAATTTGTATGTTTTTCTCTATTATTATCATTTCAAAATAGAGATTGATTATGTTCGAAATTCCATAAAATAAAAGAATATGTTCATATAATTAAAACCCATATATTTTGTTTTTATCTATTATTATTTAGTTTTATATTTATTCTAACTATTTATTCCCTCTTTAGATCACTGGTCAATTGAAAGGAAATATATAATAGAATTCAACCTTATCTATTCATTCTTGGCTGGTAATCATTCTCTTCCATGACTATATTGTTTATTTTATTTTATGGATGAACATATATTTGATTGTTTTATTTAATGAAGTATTTTTGAATGCAATTTTAATTTCCGTACAAAAGAAATCTTATTATAGCATTTTTAGTGTGATTATTTTATGCTAACATTGAATCTCCTTACTAAATTTGTGAAAAGATTATACATTTTGAACACTTTTCGCTTTAAAAAGTCATCCCACATTTATTACCATTTTTAATAATAATTATTTATATTATAATTTTTTTGTTTTCCAAATATAATATATATAACAATTTTTTTATTCCTTTAAATAGTTGGTATCCAATGAGAAGGATATTTCTTCTCGTTTTTAAATAAATTCTCTATTACTCATAATATTTTTTTGTTTTTTGTTTTTATCCTTTAATGGTTCATACGATTCATTATGTATATGATCTAGTGATATTACCCTTATTATTTATTTGTATAGTGTATGATCATGTTATGTTTAATTTAAATTTACATATATTTATTTATCATGAGTTTTTTTAGAAATGACAGAATTATAAATAATTTCAATATAATGTGGAACACATATGTACAATTTTTCATTATGTTGCTGGAGAATCTATTATATCCATACAAAAAACAATTTACCTATTTTTATCACATTATATGACATGTATGGGACAAGGGGGTGAAACCAATCCATATCATGACTTCATCGACTATATTTATGAGTGAAAGGAGTGAAATTAATCCATTATGGGACAATATTATCAATTTACTGATGATCATGGAAGTGATCATCAACATAATGAAGGATTTTATATACTTATGTATGTGCCAAAATATTATTCCAAATTTATGTTTTCATTTATTATTATTATTGTCTCATGTTTCAACATTTATACATCTTATTTTGGAAGTTATACCAAAATATTTATTCTATAACTCAATATTAATAATTGATTTTTATTGGAATATGATTAACTTATGTTATGAGTGTTCTATTAGATTATGTCTTCATATCGACTTGTTTATATTGTTATCTCTTATGATCATCATTTTATATCACTTATATTTATCATAAGAAAGAATCTATGATAACCATTTGTTATGTATCCATTCAAAATTATATGAATAATTGATTTATTTATGATTTGTTTAAAAGGATCTCATATAATAATAATATTTATTATAAATTTTAAGAATATTTTATGATAAATTTGTTATATATAGAATCATAAAATAAATCAAACCATTTGGTTCTGGGGTGTGATTTATTGTGATATGTAATCTGTATTATTGTAAAATGATGTAATATGTATGTATTTTGTGCTCGTTTCAGCTTAGTTGGTATCAAATTAGAGAATAGTTGTTTTTAGGTATTAAAATACTAATAATATGAGGATATAACATCAAAAAACTAATATTAATCCAAAAGTGATACAGAGTTGTCCACAAATAGAATAGGTTGAAATAATGGTTTCATAATATATTGAAACATGGATTTTATTTGTTTTGTCATATTATTTATTACTCTTATTATTGATGATTAATTTTTAAATTAAACATTTTTATTTATTTAAATTCCTATAACTAGGAGGAATCAAGTTAATATTTAGTTTTATGAAAAAGGTTGTTTCAATGAGTAACTATAGGGGAAGGGTGAAAGACTAAAAAATATCATGTATATTCTCACCCATCTCCCTCAATCTACAAACCATAACACATATCATTCTATCCACCCTAAAATTCCATTGATGGAACAAAATTTAAACGAGTCATTAATGTGTAAATTTGAACCCTCATTTAGTGAGTCATTCAATGTTCTTTTTACTATGTAATTAATCATATAAATATAATAGATACCATCTATTCTTCAGTTCTCAGAGGATGAAAAATTTTGTTATAATATTTATCATTTATAAGATAACTATTATAAATTTTGGAATCTTATTAAGAAAATATGTAGTATAATGAATAAAATCTATAGAATGGGATGTGTTTAAGATGGTATTTATTAATAAATAATTTCATCGAAATTTTGACCTTAAAGTGGAGAGGGATAGATGAAAAAAGAAGAATTATTTCAATAGTATATATAAAGAAGACATCAATAGACTTTAATCATACATTTATGGTCTTATCATTGACCCTAAAATACAAATTAATTATTTCATTGGTAGATTAAAACCATGTCTATATGAAGAGTTTGACATAAGGGAAATTGGTAACTATAAAGAGATTGTTCGTTTCTCTCACTAGGTGGAAATATAATTTAGAGACACTAATTATTATCATAGTTTTAGAGATGTTAGAACGAAATTATATTTTCATGGAAAATAAAATTACAATACCCATTTATAAAAGAATATTAATACTCATACTTGATGAAAATGTAAGAAAATTTATGAAAGAAAATTATTCAATGTGATTGGTAAATGATTCATGTTTTAAAAAGAATTATATCATGACAATTATTGTTCATGATATATGAAGAGGCCTTAAAATTATACAAATTAAAAATATCATCCCAATTCACCACCCACATTTAAAATCTGAAATTGTAAAAAACTATATACATTAAACTAACTAGTGAATCAATCCAAGGGTCGATGATGAAAATCAATGTCAACAAACTCTAAATATAATGGACAAATGGAAAGCCTATTAAATCACTAAATAAGTTCATGCTACACTAATTATCCACTCAGAAACTACAAATTTCCTATTTCATTCAAGATATATCCACTACATAATGTCTAGTAATTTTTCTTAGGACATGAAATAAAAACCACAACATCAAGATATTAATTATCAGTTAAAAATAATAGTATGATGATTTAATTCCATGTATATAAATCATATTTGATAGAATATTATGTTAATATTTTTCCTAAAAATATTATTATTCTTCTTTTAATAGAATATGATTTGATATTGGGAATATAGTGTCTCTCCCTATATAGATTCCTTATTAATTTTTGGGATTGGTAATTCAAATATCATTTTCTAAATTATCATATGGTCATTTATCGATGCACCTATGGCAATGAACTCTCTATGGGAATTACTTCCATTATATGGATTTTATTGAACAATCATGAAGGATATTGTGCTCTAATAACTAGGTGAAGCATGATATTAAATATATTTCTATTTTTATGAATATTTTAATTTATTTATAGAATATTTTCTTTATATTTCCCATAATTGTGAAGTAGATTTTTAAATAGAACTCATTACCTTGGGTTATTCTGATATCAAAGATTCTTTTTAATAAATATATGATTTTTTTTATGCAATTGAATAAGAAACATCAAGTGAATCTAAATAAGTGTTCAATATACCCTTTTATTTTACGATCGGGGTAACTAATCCATTTTTATAATATTTATTAATGAAAATTGACATTGATTATTATGAAAATAATAAAATCATGATTAATAATATGGTTCGGGTACCTATATCGAGGAATTGTTCGATCCGGTGTGCGGGAATTGGTACATCTCAATGATTTAACATAGATCTGAATATCTTCCATTAAGGAATAAAAGGAATGATGTAACCAAGATAGAGTTTCATATAAAATATAGGCATAATGAATTCATAGTTATTCAATTGGGGCTCATAAATTCTCAAATTATCATCACATATATGATTAATAGTTTATTTAGAGAATAACTTGATTAATTTTTGTTAGTATTTATAGATGCTATTTTAATATATTCAAAGATATAGGATTAGAGTGAATTTAATTTGAGGATTTTTATATGGACGTTGAGAAAGGATAATGTTATTTCCAATTTTATTACGTGAGAATTGTTGATATAAAAATTTTTATTCATAGGACACTTAATTATAGGGGAGGAAATGTTTTTTTACTTAAAAGGAATAGGTGATTGAATAATGGAACATACCAAACACTATATCATGGTGTTCATCATTGAAATTAATGTAATTATAAGATTTTGGAAATGAAAATATGTTATATCAATACCAAAACTAAAGAATTATTTCATTGATAAAGTACTTAAAAAATAATTATCTATCCATCCTGTAATAAAAAACTTTTATATAGATCTTGAGACGCCTTTATAGTGGGAAAATGTAAATAGGGTTATGTCAAGTATGTTTCTTGATTTCTGGTATATAAATATGTTAAGGTTAAACAAAAAAATACTATGGGAATGACAAAACGATTACCTATAACGGTATGATGTTGGATGACATCTCTAGGGATATTTTTATAGTTCCGTAAAATAATTCAAATGTTTATAATTCCATTATGTATTTAGATGATCAAATTGTGAATTTATTACAATTTGTTTCTACTTAGGAATATTTCTCAATTGATCCAATATCCAGAATATACATAAAGGAAGGAGTAAGGATGTATTGAGTACCACTATCAATTGTATATTAATTAAATATAAGGTATACATAAATTTCTTGGATAATTCTTCAACATGAATTGGATACAAATGTGATATTTAGAACATCCCATCATCCATAGACCAATGCTCAATATTAAAAGATGATTAAAACTATAGAGTATATGTTAATTTCCTTTTAAATTTATTTAACAGGAGGTTGATATTAACACCTTCCATTGGAATAGTTCTAATATAACAATAGTTTACAATCTCTAATTGAGATGATACCATATAAGGATACATAGAAGATGATTTTGAGAACTCTAACATGTTGGGATAAATCTATAGTGTATAAATTGATGGGTTTATATCTTTCATAATAAATTCTATAGAATATTGAATACAATCAATGTCACATTAAAAAAAATATTATTGGAGTTCTATGTTGATACTAATTGATGAAATTTGGAGTTTTAATATGGATATATGTTATTCCTTCAAATATTCTCATGGAAGTGGCATTTGTGATTTAAGAAGGGTGTAGAGTTAATTAATTGTTACATTGGACTTTTTTAAATCCTAGATCACGTGGGGATGATATCTTATCCTCGGGAACATCCACAAAAACTATCAATTATGGAAGATGTATTCCATATATCAATTTTCAGGATGTACATATGTGAACATTCACATGTATTGAACTCATATATTGTATAGCTTGAATACTATATCTCTTACTATGAAAAATCAATATAAACCATAGATTGTTATGTTAAATTAAATTGGAGAAAACGCTCAGATATTTAAATTTCACTAGAGAATTCATATGTTTTAGGAGGTATATTGGGATGAAAAATATGTAACGAAACATACATAACATAATTTCTGTCATCATATAAACAAAATTTTTAGGAAGAAATTATTTTATGGGGTATATTGTAATACCCTATGATTTTAATATGTATTTTTTCATTAAATAAATATTATAGTGAAAAATGTTTTTAACACTAGTTAATAAACTAAAATGAAATTTGATAAATTTTATTGTGATAAAATATTATAATATAAGATAAAAATTAATTCATTATGAGAAAGAAATATGAATCATCATTAATAACAAATATCGGAGTAAATATGAATGTAAATGTAAATACCATGAACATAAAATTATTATTCATAATGTTTTCCCTAAAGATTATCAAACTGATTGTAACTATGTGGATAAGTTATATAAATATTAACATAACCAACATGTAGAGAGAGGATTACTTGAATATGACGAATTATTCTAAAAATTCTTATAAAACAACATATAGGAATGATATGTGATTGTTATTTATATTATAATTGGAAAAATGGTTATTGGTAATATAGTTATAGGCTATATTATTGTTGGGTATGCATGCATAAAATAGGTTTATTTATGTCTTGTAAATTTTACTATCAAATTGAAAACAATATTATTCTTAATTTAAGAATTAAGTAAAAATATTCATTTCATTTTTTTAATAAATTTTGTTTTTGTTATGTATTATTATTATTAAATAATTATGTGATGAGTTTGTAAAATAAATAAAATATTTTAATACTAATGGAATGATAATGTTAAATGGTTATAATATGAATAATTAATTTTAAT
Organism: Viscum album; assembly: GCA_963277665.1. NCBI lineage: Eukaryota > Viridiplantae > Streptophyta > Magnoliopsida > Santalales > Viscaceae > Viscum > Viscum album. The sequence continues at coordinate 265,567,817 of OY728142.1, read as the reverse complement.
AATCTTTGGTTGAAATTATAAAATGTAAAAAATGATTTTTCAAAAAAAACTCTTTTTTAAAAGTATTGTGCATTTTTATATTAATAATTTTAATCAATCACTTTTAAATTATTAATATAATTTTTTTTGTTAATGGATAAATAAATATATTAATACTCATTTAATTTTATATTAACACGATATATGTTTAAGAAGCATGCATTTTAAATGAAATTTTTCTATAAAAATAGTTTTAAATTATATTTTTTATATTTTCATTTAATATAAAAATATACCATAAATATAAATATGCTTAGATTAAATTATGTCCAGGTTTTTATTCATCATTTTTAAATTATTTAATGAATTAAATTTCCTGTTTGTATATAAAAAAAGTTACCAATGTAAAAATTGACATAAGGTAGAAAAAGGATAAACTATGTGCTGACCACTTAAAATATCTATAAACAATATCATTATATTTATTATATGAGGGGATAAATGACTCAAAAGCATTATATCCCATTATTTATCCACTTGGAATTTTAAATAGAATTCTTTTACATTGAGAAATGAATATTTGTGGAAATTCTACTCCAAACAAACTCATAAATGGACCCCTCTTACACCGTTACCAATCCAATCAGTCCATTATTTTAGCTATTGAACCAAAAATATTTAACCTCAACCAAATAGTTATTATATAATTTATATCATAAGGTTCCGTAATGAATTCCTAGTTTCTTTATATCAAATGAACCCATATCTAAAAGTATGGAATTAATCATGACAATATATCAAACTTTTCCCTATATTTTTGATTACCATCTCATATAATGTAGTTATAAATTATATTACCTTCTTTAATGATGGCAAATAACATAATTATTCTTCTAATAAAATTAAATTACTATTAAATAGATCTTAATACATACCCATTCACTATTATAACTTTTTATTTTCATGGTTGGTTCAATTGCCAACATGACTAATGTTATAACATAATCATCATTTTCATTGTGAGTAAGTATATATAAATCAACAAAGGAAATATATAATATTAATGATTAATAAATTTAATGAATATGATTCTTAAAGTGTGAAATTATAATTAATGATAAATATTAAGTAACTAATTTTTATTAGTAAATTACAAGAAAACTGCTCACTATAGATTCCATTTTTGTGAACCATATCCATACATTCCATAAAATGAATAGTGGAATATATAAATCATCAGAACGTAGAAAATTCTAGAAGCATAGATAATATTGGAATAATGATCTTGACATCAATGTAAAAGGAACGACATCTCCATTATGAATGTTGTATAAAATAAACCATATTACCAATACAATAAAACATTATTTTTTTACGATTAATTAGTTTTGAACAATTTCAATTTTAAATATTCTATTTCATAAAATACCTTCATAAACAATATTAATTGTGATATAATATCCCAATTAACCCCATGTGTATATTATTTTTGTTTTTTAATCTTTTTCCATCACAATACTTGTTTTATGAATTCTTTTAGTGATGTAATCTGTATTTCATCAAAAACAATATTCCAATTTGATTATTTATAATGAAATGAATATTTCTTCACAAATAAAAAAAAATTAAAATAATTAATTTAAAAACCAACATTATTGACAAAATGACACATAATATATTTCATGAAATATCACATTGAAATGAATATAATAATAATTTCAATAAATAGGTGGGGTATTTGTTCCAACTTGAAGAGGGACATCCATCCCAAAACATGGTATAAGGTGGTCCATATACTCCATCATCATATCTAATTGATGTTATAACTATCATCGATACTCTTCATAGTATCATCTTTACCATTTATGAAGTTGTCGATACTCTTCCAACCCTTTGGTTAATCTATATATATCAACATCATGTGCACATAGCCTCTCATAATAATATATTGTATAAAATTATAATGATGATTAATTATCCAATTTTGATCCATATATTTGAATCTATTTAGTGTCATAGTAGCTAGTCAGGGTGACTTTTAAAGTTATATAGAACACCCATACTTTCTCAAGGCCATTTTTTATCACCTAGATCCAGGACACACTATCAAAACATGACACACATGAGGGATCATCCCCACCATCTATGTTGGATTGACTGTTAGGAAATCAATAATCCTCTTTCTCATATATCTACTAAAACTATATAAATAGAAATTAAAAATATTACAAAAATTATTAATTATAAAATATAAAAACCAAAATATGTGTTATTTGTCACCAATAATATTTCCAAAACTACTATCACTGTATAGATTATTATACACATCAAACTCTATTATGGCTAGATAAAAATGATTACTATATAAATTTTTCATATACATTATGTATAAAAAATAACAATATAAACATATTAAATAATATTACATACCAAATTTTGAAAATATATACTAAATTTATGACTCCCATATCTATGTGTGACATCTTGTATCTTGAGAATATGTCTATTAGAGTTAGATATCCTCTATAAAGTCTTTATTGTCTAGTACATGAAAAATACATTCCATGCCTGAGGATTGTCATAATCAGGTCCATGAGGCTTGTAATACACATAAGATACTATCGTAGATTCTTTCTTTATAGTTCTACACAAAATTACATATAAAAACATGTTAGAATAATCATGCATGTAATTCTATCATGCCTCTCATATATTGGGTATTAATCTCTAATCTACAGGGGACCACAAACCATTAAAATATTTAATAATATAGTATAATATAAATAATATTATTTTTATATTATTTTTATTTTTATATACCAATTAGTTCACAAACATATTATTTCATTACTATAAAAACCTGATCCCATAAAACTCATGGAACAAAAAACTACACCACCCAAAAAACTATACTCAAACTAATGTCTAGAAATGGAAAAGTATGAAAATAAGAATGATTATTAAGATAATTAATAAATATAATATATCAAAATAAAAGTAAATAAAATTAATTTTTAAACGTACTTCTTTTGATGAGGATCAATGTTAAGATATGGACTTCAATCTTGAAAGGGATACATAATCATCAATCATGTAGGGTCTCATCCCCTCCTAGTAGTTTGTGTCAATTAAACACCCTATGTTGAATAATATAGTGTCTCCTCATTAGGTAGAACATATTAATTCATGTTATGAATCACGTCATCATAGTCATATTTATTCGTATTAAACATAAAATTAATTTTGTATCATCTTTTTCTCTATATTAAATGTCATAAATTTAAAAATTATAGATTTTTTTGAAAACACGATGAATATAATTTTACTATAATATAGATAAAAATATGTAAAATAGTAACAATTTATTGAACTAAAATAATATATCATTATTCAATATTTACTTCATGATAAAAAAAGATTCACCAGTGTCAATGTGTTCATCTTTTTCATTATCATCATTAATTTCAATATGATCATTAATTTTACCATCCCATGTAATCTCAAGGCCATTGGTTACATCATCAATATTATCTACACCATGAAGCCTTAAATATGGTGTCACATCATTAAAATTTATATATTTTTGACTATGTGATATAGTTAATGTTGTTTCGTGAAGAATATAAATAATTTTACATTTAACATATACAATTTAATTTTCCATAAATTTATGAGATTTAATTTTTATTTTACTCTACCATTCGTATAAAGATAATAAATATACATATTAGTTTTAATAATAATATTTGAATTATTGATATTTGAGAACAAACTTTTCAATTTAACAAGAATACTTCTATATTTAATATCAATGATTTCATGTCATGGATGATAATGCAAAAAACAATCAGTGTCAATATAATGATATTTTAACATTGTTATGTAATTTTAACCCAAATAACATTACTCTTTTATTACATTAAGTATATCATAAAAGATAATTTCACATTATTTACTATGACATATTTTAAATAATCACCTATAGTTATTTATAATTTTTATTCACCATATGTGTGTGTATGGAATCAAAATCCATTAAACCCATAATCATTATAAGAATTGACCACTTTTTATTGAGGATTACATTATTTATATAATAAACTATCAATTTAATTGATATTTCTATATTTTTATATAAAATTTATAAAAATTATATATAATAACAAATTTAATTCATATATTCGATCATAAAAAATTTAATAAACAGTCATTGGAAACCATGATATAAAATAATGTTGTCGACATTCTTAAAGAGATATAGGGGTGATTTTTGGGAATATTTTGAATATGATTTTCATATAATTTGCAAAAAAATTAATATAAATTTAATTTTAAAAAATATTTTTAGTAATTTATATATAATTAATACTTACGGCACAAATTATTTCACTTCATCACAATTCAGTAGGACAAACATATCAAATCTGTTTAGTTCATCATATGAAATTCATCATTCATGATGACCACCAAAACCACGTTCAAGATCATTAAATAATAATTTGTGGTCTATGATGTCATCGATATTATCCTCATTATGCCCCATTTGATTATGTTATGATGAATATTCGCATTTAAAATAATAATATCATAAATTCAAAATTTCCTCATTTAAGTACTCTAAAAATATTTATCCTTCAAGTTGTGCCTTATCAAATACCATATTCTCTATGATTTTATAAATATCTTAAATGGTTACATTGATCAAAATTATAATGTCCCTCAAAATTTTTCATCATATAGAAAATGAAATATTAAATGTTCCATTGAATCAAACAAGGTTGGTATAAATAGTCTTTCAAATTTATATTAAAAATATAAAATATATTTATTGTATATTTAGTGTACCATAGTATGTTGTTTGCTCATAAATAACATAGAATAAATATGGTATTTCAATGAACAAATCCCATATTTAATTTAACCATTTCCTGATGATAGGACAATCATGACTTTTTATCCCGGAAATATATCCATTTGTGAATAAAAGATAAAAATTATAATATTTTTCATCTTGTAACCTAAATTCGTTTGTCCAATGAAAAAGTAAAATATATTTTTCTTTAGAATGTGAATGAAAATGTTTTGGAACCATTAATTTTTATCATCATTCAAATTCATGAAATCTAAGATCCAGAAACCAATAAATTTATGAAATATCTAATCATGACATCCTAATATATTTAGTATTTTCAGTTTCATCCAACATGATATAAATATAAATTATCAAAAAAAATTCTCAATATTAATTTTTTATATCCTTTATGAACCCAAAAAAAACAATATGAAATCCCATAAATAATAATTCACATTATCCAATTGAGATCATTTCAAAAAACCACAATTTTTTTCTGGTTTACAGTTGGTTTGTATTTTATACATGTAAATGAATACCTTATAGAACTATTGAATGATTTTCTAATTCAATTCAATCATTTTTTAAATTAATACTATTTTATCAGAATGAATGATCGGCAAGAAGAAATCATTAATGATATTTAATTGAATAACTATTTCTTCCACTGAAAATCATACAATTTTAATATCATATATACAGTATAAAAATAAGTTTAATCTATGTGATATTTATCCAGATAACAGAGTATACACAAAAAAATCATTTATTATCCACATTAATGAATCATTGAGAATATTGTTTACTAAAACTATAGAATATATTGTTACACCATCATTCCATAGTAAATTTAAATCATTAATAAATTACCTTAAATAAATCGCATCATTCTTTTACAGATGTGCATGAATAAATAATTCCAAATATATATATGGATGCTTATCCAACATCTAAGGTGGTATGTTTTATGATTTTTTTGATAATATATCATTCAAAATATTAACATTAATAAGCACTAAATTTATTGAAGACATCAATAATAATACCTAACCATACATTATGAGGATTAAATGTAAAATAATTACACAGTTGATCAATGTGTTTCTGTGAATTTCCATCACAATGATGATTTAGGATTTTACCGATATAAGAATAGGATAAATATTTCATGTTATCAATAATCTTAGGTTGTGAGAAATAAATTGGAATAGTTATCTAGATGTACTAAAAATGCCCTAATTTTTTAATATTAATAAATATGTGCTTACCGTATTATATATCATTATACATCATTTTAGATATTTTTTTATATATAGATAATGGATCATATTCACCATAATATAAGATTAAATTATTCAAACATGGATGGATCTGTTAATAAATAGGACAGAAAGTGTCAACCAACTTTATTATTTAATATAAATTTACAGGCAATATATTTCTTTCATGAAAACAATAATTTATCCAATGAAAATATTCAATCAAATAAATTATTTTATATTAAAAAATAATATTTAGTAATCATAAAACATGTAAAAACATAACTTTTTATATTATATATGATATATAAGGTGTAACGCCCCGACCCTAATTATCTAGAGTCGGTGCATTATTACATAACATTGGCATGATCATGAGAAAGATCAAGTCTCGAAAGACCGATTAGTTTAGTAGCCTTGGAATAACTAGATACATCCATAAATTTTTACATTACATCATAAAAAAAACATCTTGTCTTCATATCCCCTCATACAATCCCTGCAGGTCATTCATAAATTACTTCTTCATAATCCTGGGAAAAATAAAACATTGAAAGGGGTGAGCTCGGATGCTCAGTAAGGATAACATTATAGCAGAAGCTTTCATAAATAAGCATAAACACTTAAGGCAATTTATAACTAAAACAAAAGCCTTTTAAAATTGAACTTCAACATAGTATGGCAAAAGTAAAATGAAATAATGCCATTTACTTACTCACATGGATATTCTACTAGTCGAATGATCACATGCAATATCAATAACCACTTTCATAATGATGGAATGCATAATGCCAGACTATCATAACCACATAGCCAAGGCCTCGTGCCAAGACTACAAATAAGATTTTGCCAAGGCCTTGTGCCAAGACACTAGTTTGTCTCATGAGACCTACCGATGCATCGAGGAGCTATAGCGGGCTCCACCCGTCACTTATTAAGTCCAATGCATTCCTCATATGAATAGGTTTAAGCATAAAATAAACATTCGTATTAAAACTAGCATACGAAATGTCAATACTTTAACCACAAACCATGAATGGTATAAAAAAAGAACATCCACAGTCAAACATAACTCATTTGATACAATATGAAAGATTGTATTGTATCACATTAACCTCAATCATGAATAATGAAGGATGTTGACATAGATGAAAATAATCATCATAACTATTTGAGAGAAATATCCCCCTTTTCTTGAAAACTTTTAAAAGTCACACTATTTGTCAAGAAGACATTCAAAAATAGATTTTTGAATCAAAGTGTCCCATACCACTTTGAAACTTTTAAAAGGATTTTTAAATTTAAAACTTTAATGTCCATAAAAATAAATCCTTAAAACCATTTTTAAAATATGGACATTAATGAGCATGATTTAGAAGAATAATTCTTTAAAACATTTTAAAATGGTATTTTGGTTAGAGTTTCTAACCAAAAGAGAGACACTTGAATACAAATAATTGAGGTAATAAAAACATTTTAATATCATGAGAATAAAGGAATTCATGATATACTATGTCAAAGTACATTATATACACCACATAAAAGTGATTTGGTGTATGTCATCAAAGAAGTCTCAATGGAATGTAAATTGAGATGAAATCTCTCATAAAGGTTGTATCCTTAGGTTAAGGATAAATCAAAGACATAATTATGTCTGACAAATATAAATACACTAAATATGATTGGATATTCAGTGTAAATCAATCAAAGGATATTCACACATATTCTTGTAAAAACAATACCAACGAATTGGATGTTTAACTCAACAAATGGAGAATGAGTTAAAATTACTCTTATCGAATTCATATCAATGAATTGAGAATTATCAATGGAGTGATTATGTGTATCAAACTTATATCCACAGGAAGGGGAGTGGAAATTATGACATAATCAAATGAATAGTGATTCCACACATAATCTTGGGGTAATATAATCAATGAAATATGCGTAAAGCCAAATGAGTGGAAGTTGAAATCTCAAATTCCCTTATTGATTAGGTAACTTAAGAAACATACACCCATGAAAGAATTATCATACCATGATGATGTAAATACCCATAAATAAAAGTATATAACACAATGAATACAATCATGGGCAGTACACATACACCACATGCAATAATTAAGTGGTGATCAATGGAATTCTCACGGAATTAAAAGTGAGATAAGAAAATCCCTTACTTTGTACTTTTTCCTTGGTCGATGGTAGGTTTACCTCCTGTATAATGGTGAAATAATCGTTATTGAATAATACAAGAATAATTTACTTTAATATGATATCATATATGATCTTTTAACATTGATTTGTTAATAATATCTTAGTATTAACGCCGTTTCGGGTGTTAACTTACTCATTTTCTTTTATATGTTTTGTTACATAAGTCAGGTTTGTTGTATCTTATTAATATCCAGAATGATATCAAGTCCTTAAACATCATTTTTAAATCATTAAATGATAATTATACTTTAATGGATACGATGAATAATGAATCTCATCACGTTCGTGGAGACGGTAGTCCGTACGTACGCACGAACGCTACTTCCATTTAATTTTTTTAATTTTTATTTTAAAAGAATCGAATCCAAATGATATATAGGTATATTACTATTCCAGTATAATATAATATTTTATATATGTTACTTAAGTTCATTAACACCATCCTTTATACGTTCCATGTGTGGTATGAACGAGTCATATCATTTTAAGGGGGCGGTAGTCCGCACTTCCTCAAATGAAATTATCGTATGTATATACAACATGAAACGAATAATGGTATGAAATAAAATGGAATTACAGAAGCTTATATATAAAATATATATCATTAACATCATATTTAATTACAGTTCCATCATAATGTCCACCATGAGAGGCGGTAAGATGTATTTGAACAATCATCGTTTCGTGAGGCGTTAGTTTGCCATCCACAGAAACATTATGTTCATCATCCATTAGATGGAGTTGTGTGTATGTGTAGTTTGAATAATTCTTATAACAACATCCTAGTATATTGAGGATACTGGTGTTGTTACAAAAGAAAGTAAATAAAAAGATTTTGGGGGTTGGAGAAGGAAAATAAATGAAAATAATTTAAGAGAAAACGTTACCTTTAATTTAGGTAACTCTCTTTGGTTGGAACCAAAGGACTTGTTGAAATGCTTTCTGCCTAAGGGGAAGCTTCAAGGAGGAGGAGAGGGATGTGGGGAGCTTAGTTGGGCAGAGTTTGGACGAGCCATGTGGCTTGAGAGGTGTGAAGAAATGAGAAGGAGGAGTGCCCTTTTATAAGAGGGGTGAGGGGCACCTTTGGAAAAGCTAGAAATATTAATTTATAATAAATTCATATTCGGTTTCCAATGGCTCCAAAGTTGATTATTCAAAGTCTAAGGTGGGGATAGGTCGCAAACCACTCAACCAATAGAATTTAGACAGGTTTGGGTACTTATATTAACCTTATCATTAAGTATTAACTCTAAGTTAATTAGTTTCACTTTTACAATGTATCTTTGTATTTTTATATAATATGGTTGATAAACTTACTATATACATCCAAGAGACCCACAAGTGGTCCATTAATGATGAATATATCCTGATATAAGTCTTTTGGCCGAACCTTAGATTTTTAGGAATTTAATATCAATTAATAATATAATATTTGTTTTAAGAACTCTTTTATGTCAATTTTGACACTATTCACTAGTTGATTTTTGTGAAACTCATAACAGATTGATTACTTCGAAAAAAGTCAAATAAATCAATCCTAATATATCATATTATCCTAGAAAATTTGTTTAATTCATTAAAAGTTTCATATTATAATTATTTGGTTATTTATAATATCAATTATGTTAATTTTTTACTATTTTAGTAATTACTTCATAATCATTGTGTCATAAATAAAATAAATTATTTAATGTCAAATAATTATAAATAAAATATAATTATGTAGTAAATCTTTTTAGCTTTCTAATGAATATTTATAATCTAAAATCCAGCATATATAACCCTATGTAACAATTGTTTTGCTAAAAGATATATGCTTGTGTCATTTTGTATTCATTTTAACTTAATTAATATAAAGTGTCATTATCACTTACAAGTGGATCCATGGGGTCCCAAAATTGACCCAAAGATTCCCATGGTCGACCATGTATCAACCAATAGGGTTAAAACACGTTTTAGGGTAATTTAGTATTATTATAATATTATTTTTTTAACCCTTATTTACCGGATTTACCCTTAACCATGGTAAATAAAATATTTACCGCAGTAATTATTCAAAATGTCTAAAAATAAAAGTTACCTATTTACACAATTTGAAAATCCTGATTCCAAATATGGAATCCATTTTTCTAAATTCAAAACACAGAAGTGGCAGAAATTAATTTAAAATTAATTCCCGCTGTCAAAACAAAAAGCGTGTTTTTAAGAGATAATAACTATCAAAAGATTGACACTTGTTTATGTTCGGTTTAATTGTAAAATTATGTCCAATGACCAAAATTATATTAAATGGTAAAAATATATTCTAAATATACTTTAAAACCACTCAAATTCACAATTTATCACTATTAATTATTTTGATTAAAAAAGTTGTTTTTAATTAAAATTTAGTAATTTTCATTATTCATCAAAATACAAAAGTTATCCGAAAAGTACCAAAATTTCACCCTAGGCTAATTTCGATATTCCGAATCCAAAAATGAAGTCCATTTTGAAATATAAAATATATATAATTTCAAAAATTAGGTATTACTATTCATAACGGCTAGTTTGATTGGTTGTGGTGTGTTAAAATCTCGAAGTTGCGTACAATGCACGTCATTGCATTATTCGAAAGGAAACATACCGAGGAAGCTTAGGGTGTTACATTCTCCCCTCCTTCAATAAATTGCGTCCTCGCAATTTTCAAAATTTTTCTTGGGAATATAATGGAAAGTCCCACATCGGGAAAAGAGTCAATAAAACTATCACTTTAAAAGAAAGAAAGAGAGGTATAAGGGTCATCCAAGATAACCCATACTAGGATTCCATGTAAGAAAACATGGATATGGATGATAAACTAAGTGTCAAGTTCTGATGGAGAGGGATAGAAATCATGATCAGGAGAAAGTTAACAATGAGAAAACCACAAACTTGTGTTGGGACAAACAACCATTAGTCTCCTAGTAGGAAAGTAAACGGACAACATTTTTTTTAAGTTACATTACATAAGGAAGAGGAATTCATTTATGATACTGACTAAGAACATTATGAGATATACTTACATTTTAAGTAGATTTTCATTCTTTAATAAATTTCCACCACTAACTCATTTTTTTTAAACGATGAGTATTCAAGAAGACTTGGTCACACTGGAAGAGATAGAATAAACTTCTATAGAATCACATGATCCATGAAGGATAAACCATATATTTACATTGTCTTTGAAGATTAATCAAAACCAAAATGGTCAGTGAATGATCTAATGATTCCCCAAAAGAATATTCATTGAGATAAATATGCACTAATCTTAATTTCTAAAATTAAACCAACAATACCCCAAAGTTAAATAGATACCATTCAATAACCAATTGTCCTTAAAATCCTTTAATATAATCCAAACTAATATTGAAACCCAAAACATAGAAGAATTTGATTATGTAGTCTCCCATGTTAAATTGTATCTCCAAATGACATCAGATACTCTTAAAGTCACATATTCAAAAGTAATTAACCTAATCACATATTCTCTATTATAGGTTAATCATTTCCATAAATAACCCAAATCACTATAAATCCACAATAAAAACGTAGATAAAAATCTATCATTACTCCACAAATGAAACCCCATAGTATTCTATTTTCCTTGGGCATATAGTGTTCCCAACAAAGCGAACATCTTCCAAAATAACATTTATCACTTAATCACCAAATCATTTTCCTATACCAAGGGTATTCTTTTGATATGAAATAAGAACCCAAATCAACTTATTATTGATCAATAAAATCATTTAACTAAAAAAAACAAGTCATACTGACCAGGGACTTCACGTAGTCCAGTGGTAGGCGATAAATCCCAATCGCACTTTGGTTGTGGGTTCGATTCCCATAGCTTTGTTCGACGCGACGGGTTGTCACACGGTCTACGTGTTGTCCTTTTTCAAAAACTATATTTTATAATATTGCCAAAATGTGATAAATTCTTCAAAATACTATATCATAAATTTAACCACAAATGTTATATCATACCTTGAATCTTCATCCCAAATTAGAATAACTTATAATTCTCTCAAACCCCAATGATCATATAAATCCAAATGGTTATTTATACCTATATCCACAATAGAAGAGACAATTCTTCCTCAAATATCATTCTCACATGGAAAACTGCGGGGTTACAAATACATGAGAAAATTATTCCATAGTAAACCCATCAACAAGGAGTGCTAATACTTTTTAAACATTTCTACAACCATTTATTCCCACATAGCTTCTTCTTTGACCAAGAAAATATCCTATAGAATAGGACATTCACTCGGGTAATGGCCAGGTCCCCTACATTTACGGCAAATGACTGTAAATGGACTCTTGGGACCATTTTTATCTTCTTCCATAGTGCTCTTCATTTTTCTTCGGCAATTCTTTACTTTATGTCCTTCCTTCCCGCACGTAAAACATTTCGTTGTCCCATTGAGACACTTTCATGTGTGTCTCTTTCCACATTTCCTGCATGATGAAAATTGAGGGTTCTTTTCTCCATGGTCTCCATTGCTGGAGCTCTTATCATTTATCACCTTTCTCTTCCTTGTTGAGTCTGGGAGTTGGTTAATATATATGTTGTTGATCATATTTTTGGAAAACTGATTTGGCATAAAGACAATATCTTTTACGCCTATCAACATTCCATTTTGTTGCTCATTGCCACCACCGTTCCCATCTTGTACATCATTCTCAAAGTCACTATGACTTCCTTGGAATCCAGCCATTGACTAAAACCATAAAGCATTGTGTGAGTAATAGTAGTCGTAAAATCATTTAGAGATTAAAATGTCACCATATTCTCAATTTGAAACATATTTGGATTAACCAAGGTCATTTACTCTCATCTTATATATATATTACTTAAATTGGTTTGTAAAGAAAATGTAAATTATCCTAAGCATATCCCCCGGGAGTGTCGTAACCAAGAGTGCAGCAAGGCCCGTTGTCGTGCACCAGTTCCCGTTCGAGTCTAGCTCAAAGCGGTGTTTTCGGGTTTTACCCCTAGGTACATCTGTGCCAGAGCCGCCTCTACCTGCTCGTATCCAGACAGGGATGTATTGCTCGGAATACTCACAAAATCTCTACAATACCAAAATTCTAGGAAGTTCTTTTATACTAATCCTCAAAGTTCATCTTAGGTCTACGTGCTCTAATCAGAGTTTATCTAAATCTAGCTACCAAGGTTTGTACTAAACTTCCTCTGATACCAACTGTAATGCCCCGACCCTAATTATCTAGAGTCGGTGCATTATTACATAACATTGGCATGATCATGAGAAAGATCAAGTCTCGAAAGACCGATTAGTTTAGTAGCCTTGGAATAACTAGATACATCCATAAATTTTTACATTACATCATAAAAAAAACATCTTGTCTTCATATCCCCTCATACTATCCCTGCAGGTCATTCATAAATTACTTCTTCATAATCCTGGGAAAAATAAAACATTGAAAGGGGTGAGCTCGGATGCTCAGTAAGGATAACATTATAGCAGAAGCTTTCATAAATAAGCATAAACACTTAAGGCAATTTATAACTAAAACAAAAGCCTTTTAAAATTGAACTTCAACATAGTATGGCAAAAGTAAAATGAAATAATGCCATTTACTTACTCACATGGATATTCTACTAGTCGAATGATCACATGCAATATCAATAACCACTTTCATAATGATGGAATGCATAATGCCAGACTATCATAACCACATAGCCAAGGCCTCGTGCCAAGACTACAAATAAGATTTTGCCAAGGCCTTGTGCCAAGACACTAGTTTGTCTCATGAGACCTACCGATGCATCGAGGAGCTATAGCGGGCTCCACCCGTCACTTATTAAGTCCAATGCATTCCTCATATGAATAGGTTTAAGCATAAAATAAACATTCGTATTAAAACTAGCATACGAAATGTCAATACTTTAACCACAAACCATGAATGGTATAAAAAAAGAACATCCACAGTCAAACATAACTCATTTGATACAATATGAAAGATTGTATTGTATCACATTAACCTCAATCATGAATAATGAAGGATGTTGACATAGATGAAAATAATCATCATAACTATTTGAGAGAAATATCCCCCTTTTCTTGAAAACTTTTAAAAGTCACACTATTTGTCAAGAAGACATTCAAAAATAGATTTTTGAATCAAAGTGTCCCATACCACTTTGAAACTTTTAAAAGGATTTTTAAATTTAAAACTTTAATGTCCATAAAAATAAATCCTTAAAACCATTTTTAAAATATGGACATTAATGAGCATGATTTAGAAGAATAATTCTTTAAAACATTTTAAAATGGTATTTTGGTTAGAGTTTCTAACCAAAAGAGAGACACTTGAATACAAATAATTGAGGTAATCAAAACATTTTAATATCATGAGAATAAAGGAATTCATGATATACTATGTCAAAGTACATTATATACACCACATAAAAGTGATTTGGTGTATATCATCAAAGAAGTCTCAATGGAATGTAAATTGAGATGAAATCTCTCATAAAGGTTGTATCCTTAGGTTAAGGATAAATCAACGACATAATTATGTGTGACAAATATAAATACACTAAATATGATTGGATATTCAGTGTAAATCAATCAAAGGATATTCACACATATTCTTGTAAAAACAATACCAACGAATTGGATGTTTAACTCAACAAATGGAGAATGAGTTAAAATTACTCTTATCGAATTCATATCAATGAATTGAGAATTATCAATGGAGTGATTCACAGGAAGGGGAGTGGAAATTATGACATAATCAAATGAATAGTGATTCCACACATAATCTTGGGGTAATATAATCAATGAAATATGCGTAAAGCCAAATGAGTGGAAGTTGAAATCTCAAATTCCCTTATTGATTAGGTAACTTAAGAAACATACACCCATGAAAGAATTATCATACCATGATGATGTAAATACCCATAAATAAAAGTATATTACACAATGAATACAATCATGGGCAGTACACATACACCACATGCAATAATTAAGTGGTGATCAATGGAATTCTCACGGAATTAAAAGTGTGATAAGAAAATCCCTTACTTTGTACTTTTTCCTTGGTCGATGGTAGGTTTACCTCAAGTATAATGGTGAAATAATTGTTATTGAATAATACAAGAATCATTTACTTTAATATGATATCATATATGATCTTTTAACATTGATTTGTTAATAATATCTTAGTATTAACGCCGTTTCGGGTGTTAACTTACTCATTTTCTTTTATATGTTTTGTTACATAAGTCATGTTTGTTGTATCTTATTAATATCCAGAATGATATAAAGTCCTTAAACATCATTTTTAAATCATTAAATGATAATTATACTTTAATGGATACGATGGATAATGAATCTCATCACGTTCGTGGAGACGGTAGTCCGTACGTACGCACGAACGCTACTTCCATTTAATTTTTTTAATTTTTATTTTAAAAGAATCGAATCCAAATGATATATAGGTATATTACTATTCCAGTATAATATAATATTTTATATATGTTACTTAAGTTCATTAACACCATCCTTTATACGTTCCATGTGTGGTATGAACGAGTCATATCATTTTAAGGGGGCGGTAGTCCGCACTTCCTCAAATGAAATTATCGTATGTATATACAACATGAAACGAATAATGGTATGAAATAAAATGGAATTACAGAAGCTTATATATAAAATATATATCATTAACATCATATTTAATTACAGTTCCATCATAATGTCCACCATGAGAGGCGGTAAGATGTATTTGAACAATCATCGTTTCGTGAGGCGTTAGTTTGCCATCCATAGAAACATTATGTTCATCATCCATTAGATGGAGTTGTGTGTATGTGTAGTTTGAATCATTCTTATAACAACATCCTAGTATATTGAGGATACTGGTGTTGTTACAAAAGAAAGGAAATAAAAAGATTTTGGGGGTTGGAGAAGGAAAATAAATGAAAATAATTTAAGAGAAAATGTTACCTTTAATTTAGGTAACTCACTTTGGTTGGAACCAAAGGACTTGTTGAAATGCTTTCTGCCTAAGGGGAAGCTTCAAGGAGGAGGAGAGGGATGTGGGGAGCTTAGTTGGGCAGAGTTTGGACGAGCCAAGTGGCTTGAGAGGTGTGAAGAAATGAGAAGGAGGAGTGCCCTTTTATAAGAGGGGTGAGGGGCACCTTTGGAAAAGCTAGAAATATTAATTTATAATAAATTCATATTCGGTTTCCAATGGCTCCAAAGTTGATTATTCAAAGTCTAAGGTGGGGATAGGTCGCAAACCACTCAACCAATAGAATTTAGACAGGTTTGGGTACTTATATATTAACCTTATCATTAAGTATTAACTCTAAGTTAATTAGTTTCACTTTTACAATGTCTCTTTGTATTTTTATATAATATGGTTGATAAACTTACTATATACATCCAAGCGACCCACAAGTGGTCCATTAATGATGAATATATCCTGATATAAGTCTTTTGGCCGAACCTTAGATTTTTAGGAATTTAATATCAATTAATAATATAATATTTGTTTTAAGAACTCTTTTATGTCAATTTTGACACTATTCACTAGTTGATTTTTGTGAAACTCATAACAGATTGATTACTTCGAAAAAAGTCAAATAAATCAATCCTAATATATCATATTATCCTAGAAAATTTGTTTAATTCATTAAAAGTTTCATATTATAATTATTTGGTTATTTATAATATCATTTATGTTAATTTTTTACTATTTTAGTAATTACTGCATCATCATTGTGTCATAAATAAAATAAATTATTTAATGTCAAATAATTATAAATAAAATATAATTATGTAGTAAATCCTTTTAGCTTTCTAATGAATATTTATAATCTAAAATCCAGCATATATAACCCTATGTAACAATTGTTTTGCTAAAAGATATATGCTTGTGTCATTTTGTATTCATTTTAACTTAATTAATATAAAGTGTCATTATCACTTACAAGTGGATCCATGGGGTCCCAAAATTGACCCAAAGATTCCCATGGTCGACCATGTATCAACCAATAGGGTTAAGACACGTTTTAGGGTAATTTAGTATTATTATAATATTATTTTTTTAACCCTTATTTACCGGATTTACCCTTAACCATGGTAAATAAAATATTTACCGCAGTAATTATTCAAAATGTCTAAAAATAAAAGTTACCTATTTACACAATTTGAAAATCCTGATTCCAAATATGGAATCCATTTTTCTAAATTCAAAACACAGAAGTGGCAGAAATTAATTTAAAATTAATTCCCGCTGTCAAAACAAAAAGCGTGTTTTTAAGAGATAATAACTATCAAAAGATTGACACTTGTTTATGTTCGGTTTAATTGTAAAATTATGTCCAATGACCAAAATTATATTAAATGGTAAAAATATATTCTAAATATACTTTAAAACCACTCAAATTCACAATTTATCACTATTATTTATTTTGATTAAAAAAGTTGTTTTTAATTAAAATTTAGTAATTTTCATTATTCATCAAAATACAAAAGTTATCCGAAAAGTACCAAAATTTCACCCTAGGCTAATTTCGATATTCCGAATCCAAAAATGAAGTCCATTTTGAAATATAAAATATATATAATTTCAAAAAGTAGGTATTACTATTCATAACGGCTAGTTTGATTGGTTGTGGTGTGTTAAAATCTCAAAGTTGCGTACAATGCACGTCATTGCATTATTCGAAAGGAAACATACCGAGGAAGCTTGGGGTGTTACATTCTCCCCTCCTTCAATAAATTGCGTCCTCGCAATTTTCAAAATTTTTCTTGGGAATATAATGGAAAGTCCCACATCGGGAAAAGAGTCAATAAAACTATCACTTTAAAAGAAAGAAAGAGAGGTATAAGGGTCATCCAAGATAACCCATACTAGGATTCCATGTAAGAAAACATGGATATGGATGATAAACTAAGTGTCAAGTTCTGATGGAGAGGGATAGAAATCATGATCAGGAGAAAGTTAACAATGAGAAAACCACAAACTTGTGTTGGGACAAACGACCATTAGTCTCCTAGTAGGAAAGTAAACGGACAACATTTTTTTTAAGTTACATTACATAAGGAAGAGGAATTCATTTATGATATTGACTAAGAACATTATGAGATATACTTACATTTTAAGTAGATTTTCATTCTTTAATAAATTTCCACCACTAACTCATTTTTTTTAAACGATGAGTATTCAAGAAGACTTGGTCACACTGGAAGAGATAGAATAAACTTCTATAGAATCACATGATCCATGAAGGATAAACCATATATTTACATTGTCTTTGAAGATTAATCAAAACCAAAATGGTCAGTGAATGATCTAATGATTCCCCAAAAGAATATTCATTGAGATAAATATGCACTAATCTTAATTTCTAAAATTAAACCAACAATACCCCAAAGTTAAATAGATACCATTCAATAACCAATTGTCCTTAAAATCCTTTAATATAATCCAAACTAATATTGAAACCCAAAACATAGAAGAATTTGATTATGTAGTCTCCCATGTTAAATTGTATCTCCAAATGACATCAGATACTCTTAAAGTCACATATTCAAAAGTATTTAACCTAATCACATATTCTCTATTATAGGTTAATCATTTCCATAAATAACCCACATCACTATAAATCCACAATAAAAACGTAGATAAAAATCTATCATTACTCCACAAATGAAACCCCATAGTATTCTATTTTCCTTGGGCATATAGTGTTCCCAACAAAGCGAACATCTTCCAAAATAACATTTATCACTTAATCACCAAATCATTTTCCTATACCAAGGGTATTCTTTTGATATGAAATAAGAACCCAAATCAACTTATTATTGATCAATAAAATCATTTAACTAAAAAAACAAGTCATACTGACCAGGGACTTCACGTAGTCCAGTGGTAGGCGATAAATCCCAATCGCACTTTGGTTGTGGGTTCGATTCCCATAGCTTTGTCCGACGCGACGGGTTGTCACACGGTCTACGTGTTGTCCTTTTTCAAAAACTATATTTTATAATATTGCCAAAATGAGATAAATTCTTCAAAATACTATATCATAAATTTAACCACAAATGTTATATCATACCTTGAATCTTCATCCCAAATTAGAATAACTTATAATTCTCTCAAACCCCAATGATCATATAAATCCAAATGGTTATTTATACCTATATCCACAATAGAAGAGACAATTCTTCCTCAAATATCATTCTCACATGGAAAACTGCGGGGTTACAAATACATGAGAAAATTATTCCATAGTAAACCCATCAACAAGGAGTGCTAATACTTTTTAAACATTTCTACAACCATTTATTCCCACATAGCTTCTTCTTTGACCAAGAAAATATCCTATAGAATAGGACATTCACTCGGGTAATGGCCAGGTCCCCTACATTTACGGCAAATGACTGTAAATGGACTCTTGGGACCATTTTTATCTTCTTCCATAGTGCTCTTCATTTTTCTTCGGCAATTCTTTACTTTATGTCCTTCCTTCCCGCACGTAAAACATTTCGTTGTCCCATTGAGACACTTTCCTGTGTGTCTCTTTCCACATTTCCTGCATGATGAAAATTGAGGGTTCTTTTCTCCATGGTCTCCATTGCTGGAGCTCTTATTATTTATCACCTTTCTCTTCCTTGTTGAGTCTGGGAGTTGGTTAGTATATATGTTGTTGATCATATTTTTGGAAAACTGATTTGGCATAAAGACGATATCTTTTACGCCTATCAACATTCCATTTTGTTGCTCATTGCCACCACCGTTCCCATCTTGTACATCATTCTCAAAGTCACTATGACTTCCTTGGAATCCATCCATTGACTAAAACCATAAAGCATTGTGTGAGTAATAGTAGTCGTAAAATCATTTAGAGATTAAAATGTCACCATATTCTCAATTTGAAACATATTTGGATTAACCAAGGTCATTTACTCTCATCTTATATATATATTACTTAAATTGGTTTGTAAAGAAAATGTAAATTATCCTAAGCATATCCCCCGGGAGTGTCGTAACCAAGAGTGCAGCAAGGCCCGTTGTCGTGCACCAGTTCCCGTTCGAGTCTAGCTCAAAGCGGTGTTTTCGGGTTTTACCCCTAGGTACATCTGTGACAGAGCCGCCTCTACCTGCTCGTATCCAGACAGGGATGTATTGCTCGGAAAACTCACAAAATCTCTACAATACCAAAATTCTAGGAAGTTCTTTTATACTAATCCTCAAAGTTCATCTTAGGTCTACGTGCTCTAATCAGAGTTTATCTAAATCTAGCTACCAAGGTTTGTACTAAACTTCCTCTGATACCAACTGTAATGCCCCGACCCTAATTATCTAGAGTCGGTGCATTATTACATAACATTGGCATGATCATGAGAAAGATCAAGTCTCGAAAGACCTATTAGTTTAGTAGCCTTGGAATAACTAGATACATCCATAAATTTTTACATTACATCATAAAAAAAACATCTTGTCTTCATATCCCCTCATACTATCCCTGCAGGTCATTCATAAATTACTTCTTCATAATCCTGGGAAAAATAAAACATTGAAAGGGGTGAGCTCGGATGCTCAGTAAGGATAACATTATAGCAGAAGCTTTCATAAATAAGCATAAACACTTAAGGCAATTTATAACTAAAACAAAAGCCTTTTAAAATTGAACTTCAACATAGTATGGCAAAAGTAAAATGAAATAATGCCATTTACTTACTCACATGGATATTCTACTAGTCGAATGATCACATGCAATATCAATAACCACTTTCATAATGATGGAATGCATAATGCCAGACTATCATAACCACATAGCCAAGGCCTCGTGCCAAGACTACAAATAAGATTTTGCCAAGGCCTTGTGCCAAGACACTAGTTTGTCTCATGAGACCTACCGATGCATCGAGGAGCTATAGCGGGCTCCACCCGTCACTTATTAAGTCCAATGCATTCCTCATATGAATAGGTTTAAGCATAAAATAAACATTCGTATTAAAACTAGCATACGAAATGTCAATACTTTAACCACAAACCATGAATGGTATAAAAAAAGAACATCCACAGTCAAACATAACTCATTTGATACAATATGAAAGATTGTATTGTATCACATTAACCTCAATCATGAATAATGAAGGATGTTGACATAGATGAAAATAATCATCATAACTATTTGAGAGAAATATCCCCCTTTTCTTGAAAACTTTTAAAAGTCACACTATTTGTCAAGAAGACATTCAAAAATAGATTTCTGAATCAAAGTGTCCCATACCACTTTGAAACTTTTAAAAGGATTTTTAAATTTAAAACTTTAATGTCCATAAAAATAAATCCTTAAAACCATTTTTAAAATATGGACATTAATGAGCATGATTTAGAAGAATAATTCTTTAAAACATTTTAAAATGGTATTTTGGTTAGAGTTTCTAACCAAAAGAGAGACACTTGAATACAAATAATTGAGGTAATCAAAACATTTTAATATCATGAGAATAAAGGAATTCATGATATACTATGTCAAAGTACATTATATACACCACATAAAAGTGATTTGGTGTATATCATCAAAGAAGTCTCAATGGAATGTAAATTGAGATGAAATCTCTCATAAAGGTTGTATCCTTAGGTTAAGGATAAATCAACGACATAATTATGTGTGACAAATATAAATACACTAAATATGATTGGATATTCAGTGTAAATCAATCAAAGGATATTCACACATATTCTTGTAAAAACAATACCAACGAATTGGATGTTTAACTCAACAAATGGAGAATGAGTTAAAATTACTCTTATCGAATTCATATCAATGAATTGAGAATTATCAATGGAGTGATTATGTGTATCAAACTTATATCCACAAGAAGGGGAGTGGAAATTATGACATAATCAAATGAATAGTGATTCCACACATAATCTTGGGGTAATATAATCAATGAAATATGCGTAAAGCCAAATGAGTGGAAGTTGAAATCTCAAATTCCCTTATTGATTAGGTAACTTAAGAAACATACACCCATGAAAGAATTATCATACCATGATGATGTAAATACCCATAAATAAAAGTATATAACACAATGAATACAATCATGGGCAGTACACATACACCACATGCAATAATTAAGTGGTGATCAATGGAATTCTCACGGAATTAAAAGTGAGATAAGAAAATCCCTTACTTTGTACTTTTTCCTTGGTCGATGGTAGGTTTACCTCCTGTATAATGGTGAAATAATTGTTATTGAATAATACAAGAATCATTTACTTTAATATGATATCATATATGATCTTTTAACATTGATTTGTTAATAATATCTTAGTATTAACACCGTTTCGGGTGTTAACTTACTCATTTTCTTTTATATGTTTTGTTACATAAGTCATGTTTGTTGTATCTTATTAATATCCAGAATGATATCAAGTCCTTAAACATCATTTTTAAATCATTAAATGATAATTATACTTTAATGGATACGATGGATAATGAATCTCATCACGTTCGTGGAGACGGTAGTCCGTACGTACGCACGAACGCTACTTCCATTTAATTTTTTTAATTTTTATTTTAAAAGAATCGAATCCAAATGATATATAGGTATATTACTATTCCAGTATAATATAATATTTTATATATGTTACTTAAGTTCATTAACACCATCCTTTATACGTTCCATGTGTGGTATGAACGAGTCATATCATTTTAAGGGGGCGGTAGTCCGCACTTCCTCAAATGAAATTATCGTATGTATATACAACATGAAACGAATAATGGTATGAAATAAAATGGAATTACAGAAGCTTATATATAAAATATATATCATTAAAATCATATTTAATTACAGTTCCATCATAATGTCCACCATGAGAGGCGGTAAGATTTATTTGAACAATCATCGTTTCGTGAGGCGTTAGTTTTCCATCCACAGAAACATTATGTTCATCATCCATTAGATGGAGTTGTGTGTATGTGTAGTTTGAATCATTCTTATAACAACATCCTAGTATATTGAGGATACTGGTGTTGTTACAAAAGAAAGGAAATAAAAAGATTTTGGGGGTTGGAGAAGGAAAATAAATGAAAATAATTTAAGAGAAAACGTTACCTTTAATTTAGGTAACTCACTTTGGTTGGAACCAAAGGACTTGTTGAAATGCTTTCTGCCTAAGGGGAAGCTTCAAGGAGGAGGAGAGGGATGTGGGGAGCTTAGTTGGGCAGAGTTTGGACGAGCCAAGTGGCTTGAGAGGTGTGAAGAAATGAGAAGGAGGAGTGCCCTTTTATAAGAGGGGTGAGGGGCACCTTTGGAAAAGCTAGAAATATTAATTTATAATAAATTCATATTCGGTTTCCAATGGCTCCAAAGTTGATTATTCAAAGTCTAAGGTGGGGATAGGTCGCAAACCACTCAACCAATAGAATTTAGACAGGTTTGGGTACTTATATTAACCTTATCATTAAGTATTAACTCTAAGTTAATTAGTTTCACTTTTACAATGTCTCTTTGTATTTTTATATAATATGGTTGATAAACTTACTATATACATCCAAGCGACCCACAAGTGGTCCATTAATGATGAATATATCCTGATATATGTCTTTTGGCCGAACCTTAGATTTTTAGGAATTTAATATCAATTAATAATATAATATTTGTTTTAAGAACTCTTTTATGTCAATTTTGACACTATTCACTAGTTGATTTTTGTGAAACTCATAACAGATTGATTACTTCAAAAAAAGTCAAATAAATCAATCCTAATATATCATATTATCCTAGAAAATTTGTTTAATTCATTAAAAGTTTCATATTATAATTATTTGGTTATTTATAATATCAATTATGTTAATTTTTTTACTATTTTAGTAATTACTGCATCATCATTGTGTCATAAATAAAATAAATTATTTAATGTCAAATAATTATAAATAAAATATAATTATGTAGTAAATCTTTTTATCTTTCTAATGAATATTTATAATCTAAAATCCAGCATATATAACCCTATGTAACAATTGTTTTTCTAAAAGATATATGCTTGTGTCATTTTGTATTCATTTTAACTTAATTATTATAAAGTGTCATTATCACTTACAAGTGGATCCATGGGGTCCCAAAATTGACCCAAAGATTCCCATGGTCGACCATGTATCAACCAATAGGGTTAAGACACGTTTTAGGGTAATTTAGTATTATTATAATATTATTTTTTTAACCCTTATTTACCGGATTTACCCTTAACCATGGTAAATAAAATATTTACCGCAGTAATTATTCAAAATGTCTAAAAATAAAAGTTACCTATTTACACAATTTGAAAATCCTGATTCCAAATATGGAATCCATTTTTCTAAATTCAAAACACAGAAGTGGCAGAAATTAATTTAAAATTAATTCCCGCTGTCAAAACAAAAAGCGTGTTTTTAAGAGATAATAACTATCAAAAGATTGACACTTGTTTATGTTCGGTTTAATTGTAAAATTATGTCCAATGACCAAAATTATATTAAATGGTAAAAATATATTCTAAATATACTTTAAAACCACTCAAATTCACAATTTATTACTATTAATTATTTTGATTAAAAAAGTTGTTTTTAATTAAAATTTAGTAATTTTCACTATTCATCAAAATACAAAAGTTATCCGAAAAGTACCAAAATTTCACCCTAGGCTAATTTTGATATTCCGAATCCAAAAATGAAGTCCATTTTGAAATATAAAATATATATATTTTTAAAAAGTAGGTATTACTATTCATAACGGCTAGTTTGATTGGTTGTGGTGTGTTAAAATCTCGAAGTTGCGTACAATGCACGTCATTGCATTATTCGAAAGGAAACATACCGAGGAAGCTTGGGGTGTTACATAAGGCTTACTAATCATATTTCAAAAACTCATAAATTATAAATGATTCCAATTGAGGATATGTATCTCCATTTTGTATTTCCATTGAAGGAAATGATGGGATAGTAGAATCATGTAATAAATTATTAATCATATATGGTTTTGGTTCAAAATATTATGTATTTGGTTTTAATATTTATTAAGCTTATAGATACCAAAAGACATAATCATTCCAAAAAAAAAAATTCAAAAGATAAACCCCCACAATATCAAATGTTTCATTCCTTCTGAGAACACACTTAAATTATTTGGACATAACTATCCCTTATATAATAAATTTTTAATTTGATGATGAAAATGATAAAAATGCATTGACGCCCTTGATGTAGGCATGATTTATATTAAATTATTTACATTTCTATAATCAATTATCAACTCATAATCTCAGTAAAAATGTTATTTATATTTTGGGTTATAACTTTCTAAAAATAAAATCAACTTGTATATTATATAAAATATAATAGACAACATATTTTATATAAATGGAAATATGATTTGATTTTCATAGTCTATTTCATAAAATATTTCATTTTCATTTTTATTAAAAATATATAAATTCTAAAAAAATAATTTATATTAATTATTATTATTTTATACTAATATTTATTAATTTAAAATAAATAATATCACATTATAGTAAATTATAGTAAATTATACTACATTTTATTAATCTGTACTACATTACTTGATTAAATATTATTTTATAATAATTTTTATGAATTAATACTAATTTATTGCAATTTATACTAAATTATATCTTTATATAGTTAATTATTCTAATTTAAATAATTATTTCTTATTGATATGATTATATTATAATAAATAATTAATTATTCTATTTTTGAGAACAATTATTACTAATTTATAGTTAATTATACTTAATTTCTCAAAATAGCCCAGATACCATGGTATTCTAATACCTGAGCGAACATTGACATCACCCAAAGGGCATTCCCAATCCCCCTGTGTGGGAAACAAGCACCTAGAATTATACAAGATAATGTGGGGATTTTCTTGCAATATAAAAATAATATAATAGATATATACATGTTTGTATACTCAAAGAAAACCTCGAAAGAAGACTGTACCAAAAGTACAATAGGTATATCAAAACCGAAATATTAAATCATCAATGTACCAAAAAGAAAAGATAAACAACCTAGGTCCCAATATTTACAACACTCCAATACCAAAATATAAATAACCACCATCTCTAAGTAGTGCATTTTCATTACATGAATATTCTA
The DNA here is from genome assembly GCA_963277665.1 of Viscum album. Classification (NCBI taxonomy): domain Eukaryota; kingdom Viridiplantae; phylum Streptophyta; class Magnoliopsida; order Santalales; family Viscaceae; genus Viscum; species Viscum album. Next base: position 265,541,323 of record OY728142.1, on the reverse strand, counting down.
TTAAGAAATCTACTAATTCCTAAAGGAAAATGTCAGGTGTGGTCTAAATTCCTTATAAGATTCGAATAATATAAAATCATTACATTAATTCAATTTCAAATAAAACAGCAATGGATGTAAAGTTACATTTGTAAAATAAAACATGTTATTCTTTTCAATTTATGGGAACATTAAAAAAATGGATTAATAAATGTGTTATACAAAACATTATATATAAACCCCAAGGAATGGGTAAAGCAATTTTACAAATAATGGCATATATATATATATATATCAATGTAATTAAAAATGTGGAAAATGGTCTTCTTCCAAGAGGTACAATTGTTTTTAGTTTTAGAATCCTCTCATATCTCATATTAGTGAACACAATAATATGTGCACACACATCCCTCATACATTGGTAAATGAGGACTCATCAATATCCCATCATGTATAATACGCATTATAATATATTTTTATTAGTGCTGTAATGTGTTGATCCATTAATAAGGCATTACAAACCTATTGCGTTTTCCCATAAAAACCACTAACTACCCAACCATTCATGTTCTCAAAAAACAACAAATAATGGGAAAAATATTTCAAAACAATTTGAAATACAATTTCAATATTTTTCATTTCAATAAGATAAGTTCTATTTAATAACTAATAGATTCGTTTTTAATCCATTAGTGACTTTTTAGAGGATAAAAATTGTTTTTTTTTCACAAAACACCTAAACTATTTTCGTGAAATCAATTTCTCAAATCAAATTCTACAATTTCCATCAATTCCAAAAAACACCCCAATTCATTGGCATTGGATGATTTCCCAAAAAAACTATACTATATCAACTTAATTTACAATTTTCATTATGTTTTATTTTACAAATTTTTTTTAATCTATTATAGAAAAATCAATCAATTCAATGTTAAATTATTTGGAAGAACATGTATGGAACCACCTACCATAATATAATGATCATGCATCACAATGCCCGCAATGGGAAGAATCAATGAAGAACCTCGACCTTGAAGATCAATGAATCCAAATTAGATCAAGGATTTAAAATTAAGTAGTTTTGATCCATCTAAAATATAATATAAAAAAATCCTATAGAGGAGAGAAGAATATAATGGGAGCGAAAATAGGGGAAGAGATTTCATATTGGAGGTGAACCGATCAATGATATCCATGAATCGATCAACCTCAAAATAGTTTTTAGGTTCCAAAATGTGTTCTTGGGACCTCCAATGTCATATGAATACCTAAAATCCAAAGTTAGGTTGATTGGGGGGTTCATATGAGGGATTATAAAATTTCAATAACATTTTTCTGAATTAGAAAAATCAAATGCGTGGTTAGTAGGGGAGGGCCTCATGATTTTTGAACTGTGTGACATAACCATGTTCCCTATTTGTGGGGTGAAAGTATTATACTAGGTGTGTGGATGGTTTGGGAAACTATGCACCAACCATTCACAACCCAAAAACATCCAAAACATTTCAATTCTTCACCAAAAACAACACTAAATGAGACCAACCCAATGAATAACCAGTATAGGGGAGAAAGAGTAACAAAAAACAACAATAGGGTGTTAATACCTCCTCACATAGATACTATTTTTTTCTAGAAATCTTGTTATGAATACTTCATTATAAAAATATGAGTCCAATTCTCTCTCATTAGTTTCTCTCCCTCTCTATCAAGTCTAAATAGTTTCAAAACTGTGATACCATAACATCCAAACAAAAGGATTCATCCTCCCACAAAAAAGCTTGGTTTCATAATCAATTTTCATGACTAAGTTCCTAGGTCTATATTAATTTGATTCAACATCTAGATCACTCAAGATTAGAATTTAAGAGGGATCTATAAGTAATTTTGATAGCTATTATACATGGAACACATTATCTATCATCATTAGTTATGGTGGAATTTCAAAACGATAAGACAGTTTTCCCACCGCCTCAAGAACCACAAAAGTTACCAACGATTGAGGAATATGTTTCCCATTCCTACCAAGAAATTGATGACCCAAACCTTTTGAAGTTTTCATAGACACCTGGTAACAAACTAAAAAATATAGTGGTATATAATGATATCAATATATGACTTATATCATCATGATTTCATCAGCATTATCTGAAGAAAAAAAACTAAATCGTTGTTGTTATCTCTTGAACCAAAATCATTCCAACATAAGAAATTTCACCAACCACCAACCTACACACTGGATACTTACATGTCGTACCATTCAAAACCTGAAAAGGATCCATTTGGATTGGGTAGTGGTAACTATTGTTATAGGAAATCTCAACCTGTCTAAAATTGTCATTCAATGCTCCACCAAAATCGAGGATGTAGGCATCGAGCATATCCAAAAGAATGTGTGTTTTCCTTTCTATCTGGTCAATTGTCTACAAATGGTAATCAATATATAAATGAACCTAATATCCCAATTCCTCTTAAAGTCATATCAAATATATATATTTAAATTGAGAATCTATACAAAATACTATAGCTGACAAAACTCCAGAAAAATGAAAAATATCTCTCAAATTGAGATATAAAAGATCCTCAACTATGGATGTATATCAAATTTGTATAAAGTGATCTGATTTAGTCATCCTATTGATCAAAACCCATATCACATTATTCAATTTATGGGTATGGGGAAAGCAGCCCTAAAAGTCTTTAGAGATCTCATCTAACTTCTATGTCATCACTTGGTTTGGTTGAAGAAATCTGAATGTTTCTAGTGCACCTCCTTAACCTGGTGTCATGTATAACAAAAAGTGAAAATTTATCAATGTAACGTATCATAAATAGCCACAAGAATCATCTCCGCATATCATATTACATATTTATAGATCTTGGGATCACTTTATACAAAGAATTATGAAAATCCCACATTTCAGCTTTCCATATAGGCAATGGTATAATGTACTAGTCTAGAATTAGAGGATGCTCTCCAGGGATAATTGACACTCAACAAATATTTTCCCTAACATAAAGAGAGTTTATAATGATATAGAAATCATCATCATCCTAATTTTTATAATGAATCATCTCTATAAGAGTGGAGGTTAACAAAACGTTATCCAAAGCCACCTCAGGCCTAGATTCCTTGTCTTCTAAATGGAACTATGTGAAATTATCCATAATGTTTCACAATTATATTGAATGTTTCCTTGATTGTTTTGGAAGTTTAATTATAAAATAATCTTAAATTAAATTTAATTTATCAATGGTATAGGTGATGTCATAATAAAGAGATTGCAGGTACCCTACTCAACAACCCTGGAGTAAATTTAAATATTTTTTTGGCAAGATATAACACAAGATGTTTGGGATAGAATAAAATGTAATCCTCTAATAGAAAATTTAATGTTGTGAACTCTTAAGTATATTCATCGCAACTACTATTTCAAGGTCATGGGTAAAATAATTCTTATCTTGTGTCCAAAAAATATGATATATATTATAAATAACATGATCAACCTTCATAAGAACACAACGAGAACCTAATCCCGATGCATCACAAAAGATGATATAGACCTACTTGGGCCATAGAAGATTCAAAATCGTCATAGTAGTCCAAGTAAATTTCATCTCCCTAAATTTAATCATCATATATTATTTGAAAAAAAAAACATTTCTCCCTTCCATGTGATGGAAGTCAACGGAGAATCCATCATTGAGAGATCCCTAACGAACTGATGAAAATATGTAGCTAAACCCAAGAGTCTCTGAATCTCGAAAACATTATACAGTTCCTACCATGTAATAATAGATCTCAACATCATATGATCAAATGAGATACATTTTTTGACACCAAATTTCCCAATATATTCACTTCCCGAATCTATAAATCAAATTTCAAAAGATTTTCATAAAGTCAATGATTTTTCAAAAATTCCAAATTTTCTTTCAGATGACACACATGATCATTCTCAGACATAGACTAAATAAAGATATAAATCAAAAATACCACCAAAAATTATCACGATACTCATGTAATATCCTGTTCAAAAAGTCCATAAATACTTTAGATTCATTTGATATACCAAATGACATGACAAGGAACACATAATGGCCATACCTGTAATGGAATGATGTTTTTAGAATGTCATATTTTTTTTATTCCCAACAGATGATAACCATCTCAAATATAAATCATTCAAACCACTTTTCCTTATTTCAGTTTTTCATATATATTCTCAATCCATTGAAAGGGTTACTTTTAACATTCCTTGAATCCATTATGATTTTGGTAATCAACATAAAGGTGATGTGTTGCACAATCATTCATAGAAAAGAGAAAAAAAACCACCCAAGGGAAAATACACATACATATAATTCCTTTCCATAAAGGATCATCCAACTAAGTATTAAACCCTTTCATTCAAACTAGTTCTATGTGGTAAAAAGCAAATGAATCTACTTCAGTACTAGGTACTAAATTATTAAAAATGTGCCCCTCTCTTACTAGTGAAAAATACAAAAAATTCAGAAGGAAAAATTTCAGGAAACTCAATGAAAACAGTTGGGAGATCACTACTCAATGATTCACACTCCAAGAAAAATTCAAACATAGATATCACTTTACACAACTCTGGATATTAAGGTCTGACACTAATCGAACATACACCCCATTCTATATGGAATATATGGAGCACCCCACAAGGAATACTAAAGGAGACACGATAAACATTAAACTCAATTAAGGCTTTATTATTAATGAGCCATTCCATCCAGAATATTAAATAAAGAGGTTTCATGTCAAAAACCATAAAATAACAAGAATGATCAATATCTGATAAAGAGATCACCCAATTTAGATAATAGATACCTTGATCTCTCTTCATTCAAAGGGGTTTAGTGACACAAATCACATTAGGTAAAAGCTTCAAATGAAGATTTATCAAACTCTCAATATGTGTTGAAATTAATGAATGAGATTGACAAGTATCAAATATAGAAATCAAAAAAGATGATTCCCTGATGATGGTACCTATCAAAATTGTTGGACCCATATATGCATCCTCTAGAGACTCTCCCTCTTTGTGAAGATGTTTATTTTCTGGTCATATGTGGCCGGAACACCTTTGATCATGATGAATTTTATTACACTATGGTTATTATTATTTTTGATGATCCTCTCCCACTACATGGTGAATAATAGACATGAAGGAACTTCTAAAAGTGACCTAATAATTGATCATAACAACATATCCTGATTACCATAGTATAAAACTATTTTGAGGTCTCATGTTTTCCACACTAGTATAAAATCAATAAAAATATTCTAGGAAATGCAAGAAGTCTATAAGAACCCTACAGTCGAGAAACGCCATGAAAATCATCACGATTCCTTTTTCTATTGACGGAACTCAAAAAAATACTACTGATATTGAATTTAACTGTCGAAAAACCTAACATACCATTCAATGCAAGATCAACCACCAATACTCTATCAAACTCCCAAAATAAGAAGAGAGAATCCATTAGAGAACTTATGACTAAATATCATATTGAAGTACTATATTTATGTAACATGTCTTCATCTTTTCTTTTGATTAAATATCAGGTAAAATCATCAAAATCTTATCAAAGTGATTTTATTATTCTATAACGGTCCTATCAGCCTACATGAGCATAAAAACTCAATATCCTTATAATACACCATTGAATTTGGATAGAACTAGTTGATTAAAAATTCCATTAATGTCTTTCAAATTTATGGTGTTGTTATTATTTTCAATCAAAATCATGTCCCACCATTTCCTTCTATGTCTTTATAACATGATGGTGACACATTTCACCTTGATTGAATCGAGAATCACCAATAACCCAAAAAATTCTAATTATCCTTTACCAATTCGCATCCACATGAGGGTTGTTTGATCCACTAAAAAATAGTGCATTAAGGTAATGGAAATCCTAAAAATGTGTCTGGAAAATAGAACTATAAGGTTATATAGGTGGAATATAAATGGGAATGGGTATAGTTTTCTATCACATATCTTGGATAAGATGCAAGATAACATTAAAAAAATTCTTTTCCGTGGGAGGAATTTCTAGATGCGGTTCATCTGTGTCATCCAACTTGATCATGTTTGTAAACATTCTCAAAGGCATGATGCTACTCAACATCAAAATAATAAAATAAATAAATTAGAAATGAAATAAAAATATACACTCAAACGAGGGAACACATGTAAATTTATCCCATTAAATATATAAAAATTATATTTACTTTGATATATTAAAATAACATTTAGTGAAACGACTAGAGATAATACTAAATACATATTTTGCAATCAACCCATAATGAATTAATGTCCATTATGATTTGTTTTAGTCAAAAACACATTTAGAAGTAGCTCTGATGTCATGATAAGATCTTGAACTATATACTAAAATCAATAAACGATGCTAAAACCAGACCCTTGGATACCCGTTTTTCATGAACTAGCCTAGATACCATGGTACTCTGATATCTGATCTTATACTAACATAGAACAAAGGGAATTCCTGAACTCCATGGGTTGGAAACAAGCACCTAGCATCATACATGATAATTTAGGAACCTTTTTTCCACATAAACACATTAGAAAAAATAGATTCATGTCACTATGCTCAATGAAAACTGTAAAGAGATATTGTAGTAGATAGCGAACACTTATAAAAACCCAAATTGTACATCATCAATATTACATAAATTTAAGATACATAAACCATGTCCCAACATATTAAACATTCAAAGAATGAATGATCAACAACCACCACCACCAAGAAGGACATTCTGCTTGCTTAAATCCAGTATAATTAAATCTAAAACCTCAAAGGAAAAGGTTGGTTGTTATCTAAAATACAATTAGGGACTCACCATGTGTTCTAAAATAAGATTATAAATATAATAAACAATTACATTTATTAAATTTATATAAAAACAGACATGCCAGTATAGTTTCATATTTATGAAAAATGAAGTTATTCATTTAAATTAATGGAAAAAATTAAAATAATTTATTAATAATTTATTTATATAAAATAGTTTATATAAACCAATATTAATTTTTATATTATATTTCAAGAAATGGAATACATATATCAATGTAATTAAAAAATGAGCAATACAACCATCTTTTAAAAGTGTCGATAGTTCATAGTTATGTGATCCTCACGCATATCTTATCATTTATCACTATAATATGTTTCGACATATCCCCCAGACACTAATCAATGAGGACTCGTCAACATCCAATTTGGGATATGACCGACAACAATATGTTTTTGTTATATTTTCAAATAATTAATCCATCGGTAGGGAATTACCAAACCTATCATGTTTGTCCTAAAAGGCCACTAAATAAAAATAATTTAAAGTTATAAAATAATAAAATATGGAAATTATTTTGGATTAGTTTGAAATCATATTCCCTCATTTTCCATTTCAATATACCAATTTCCCTTTAAAAATGAAAACATTGGATTTTTATCCATTTTTTTGTTTTTATAGGATAAAACCACATAGGGTCTTATAATAAACAATTTATGACATTTAAAAAAATCTATTTCATAAATCTATTTCATAATTTAATTAAAAAATAAAAATCCATAATTTCCATCAATTCAATGCCACACCCCAATTCATTTGAATTGGGTTGTTTTCTCAAAATTCATACCATTTCAATTTAAATTCTTATTTTCATCATGTTTGGTTTTCAAATTAAAATTTAAATAAATAAAACCAATCATAAAATTCAAGGCTAAATTAATTGGAAAATATTTTTAGGGAACTACCTACAATAATACCAATGTCTCGTATCACAATGCTCACAACAAGAATAACCAATGAAGAATATCAGTAACAAAGATTAAGGAATCAATCCTAGATTCATGATCTAAAACATAGAAGTTACGATTCATCGAAAAAATTATATATAACATACCCTAAAAATGATAGAAGAGATCAGGAGAGAAATAATGTGAGAAGATCTATTAACAGAGCAGAATCGATTGATGATGACAATGCTTCAATCCTCTTTAGAATAGGTTTGGAGGACCCAAAATGGGATCTTAGGAGGTAAAGATAATCAAGATGACATCAAATCATATTTTGGGTCGATAGTGGGTTCATATAGGGTGCCTATGAAATTTTGAAAAATAATTCAGAATTAAAAATATTTGTGCAAATGGTTAACTAGGAAGGGTTTCATGGTATATCAAACTATGCACCCTAATTATGAACCCATGTTAAGGGGTGAAAGGTTTCTCCTTGGTGGGTGCATAGTTTTCAAACTATTTGCACACCCACAATATTTGGATTCATGTGTTTTACCCTAATTGTGCACACAGTTTTGGAAAACCATCTGCCAACAATACACTACCGAAAAACATCAAAAAATTTCTATTTATTATTTTGAAACACCTGTAGACAATACACAACCATAGAATTTTCAAAATAGGGGTTTAGGAGTACCTAAAAACAATAACATGATGTTATGTAAATAATATCAATTTAGATTTAATTATAATAATTAATAAATATTTGTGAGGATTTAATTATAATTCATATTGAAATATATTATTTTAAATAATTTAAAAAAATGAATAATAAGATTTTCAATTTTTTCCTAATGTATATAAATTTTTATTAATTTATAAAAAACGACACTAATTTATACAATTTGATTTTAATTTTTATTAATTTTTATTAATTTTTATTAATTTTTATGAATTTTTACTAATATTTACTAAATTGAAGTAATATAAATTAAATTATATCATTTCATATTAAATTATACAAAATTACATTTATTTTTGAGGAATTAATAAAAATTTACTTTAAAAAGATTATTGAAATATATTATAACATTATTAATTTATACTAATATATATCATTTTTTATTAATTTCTACTAAAAGATGCAAATTTATATTCATTTATATTAATTTAAATTATTTTATTTTAATTTTCACAATTTATATTTATTTATAAAATATTTTATGAACATATTTAGAATTTTTATTATTTTATAGTATTTTTTGTCAATTTATAATAATTTTGACCAAATTTATCATTAATTATACTCAATAATACAAATTTAGGTTTAATTCATACTATTTTTTTTAATTTATACAAATTCACATGATTGTATAATAATTTTTATTAAAGAATACAAATTTATTATAATTCATACCAAATTATAATAATTTATACAAAATTATAACAATTCAAAATAATTTATATTAAATTAAACTAACTTATACTAATTTATACAAATAATATTAAATTATTACTAAATTAGAGTAACTATAAATAATTTATAAAAAAATATACTAACATAAATTAATTTATACAAATTTTATCAATTGATGTAGTTTCATAATAATTTATAGTAAATTTTGAGAAATAAATACTAATTTATAGTTATTTATAAAATTTATAAAATTTATATAATTTATAGTAATTAAAATCAATTAATATAATTTATACTAATATTTATTAGTTTATAGTAAAATATTTCTATTTATTGTTATTTATAATTTTTAATGATAAAATTTATTACTTTATACTAAATTTTATGTATTCATAATAATTTATATTAATCTACTCAAATTTATATGGATTTAAATGAATAAATTATGATTTATCAAATCATATAATAATTTATATTAATGAATACTAATTTATAAAAATATATAATATTTGTATTTATTTGTATGAAATTATACTTCTATATATTAAATTTTATTAATTAATAATAATTTTTAATAATTTTAAATTTTTTTTAATAATTTATATATATTTAAATCACTTTTTAATAATTTATATTAACTTATATTAATTATATATTAATTTAAACAAAATTATTAAATTTTTTTATTAATTTATACTAAATTATATCAATTTATAATAAGTATATTAATTTATCTAAATTTCTAAGAATAATTAATAATTTATATCAATTTATTATAAAAATATAACAAATTTCGAAATTTATATTAATATCAGATAAGTTTTATTAAATTTTTTCGATTTATACTAATATATATCAATTGATAATGATTAATATGAATTTTTAGGAATTTAAACTTATGTTTACTATATTATATCACTATATAATTATTATTATTTATTTATACAAATTTTTTATGAATTTAAACTAATTCATTATAATTTATAAGAATTTATACAAAATTATAACAATTAATAATGTTGTATAATAATTTATAAAGATATATCTAAATTTACATGACTAAATAAAATTTTATATCACATTATAGTTAATTAGATCAATTTATATTAATTTATATGAATATATAATAATGTTTATTAATTTTTAATATTTATTTTCATATTATACTGATATATATTATTTTTTATTAATTGAATCTAATTTTTAAAAATTTATCCTAATTTTCCATGATTAATTCTAATTTATATAAAATTATATCAATTAATAATTGTTTATATGAATTTAAAAAGAAATTCATAGAACAAAAACTAATTTACAAAAATTTATATGAATTTCTACTAAATAATATAAATCTATAGTGATTTTATAAGAGTGTATTCTAAATATTATTAAATTAAGTCAATTTACAACATTTTTTATTAGTTTATATAATTTTATTGTAATTTTTATTAATTTATATTAATTTATACTAATTTTTTTTAGTTTAACCCAATTTATTATATTTTTCTATTAATTCATTCTGATTTAGTAATAATTTATTTAAAATTATAATAAATTATAGTCATTGGTATTTTAATTTACTAATTGATACTAAATATAATTCCAATTTAATGAATTATAATAACTAACAAACTATATAAATAATAAAATAAACAGAAAAAATTCTTCATAATTAATGATAATGTTTAAAAAATGCCATGAAATTTGTACTTTTCCAAATACTTGTAGATTTTGCCTATAATCTACTAAGATATAGTGAATATCTTGTAATAAGTATAGTTTTTAATGGGATGAAAACCCTAAGAATTTTGAATTTTTCTTTTACTAGATGGGCCATTTTAGAAACTGATCTTCAGATTTAAATTCCATGACTTGGGACACTACATTGTGTTTTTTATGAAATTTAATTATTTAAATTTCATTTTAATGAATATAAATGGGGATTAAAAATAGCTAGGTGTCTTAATAATAATAATATAATAATTATTGTTGTTATTATTGTGATTATGATTATGATTATGATTATGATTATGATTATGATTATGATTATTATTGTTTAGGAATATTTTAAGAGACCCAAGGGGTCTCCCCCTCCACTTTCTGTGTGGAGCACCCCCTCCACTTCTCCTCCAACTAACAACCGTCTCTCCTCTGACTGCTTCTCTTCTTGATGATTTTACCTCAATCCTTCACGAATCTCGATCAAGTTTTGAGGTAATACCCTATGCTCTCATCTCTATCCTTGGTTTTCTGGATTTTCTCTCTTTATTTCTCTAGTCCAAATCAGCTAAACCCTATGTTAGGGTGTAATCTGTTTTTTGGTTTATTCTCTAGTATTAGGGAGTGTGAAGGGTCTCTCGAGTCGAACTTGATTTTGTTTCGGCATCTGACGCTGAAGGAAAAGCAGATTGGTTCAATTTGGATTGATGCCATCCATTTTGTGTAATTTTTTCCTTTTTTTTCATTATTGCAGTATTTATTTTTGGCATTTTCAAAGTTTCGGAGTTCCTAGTATTTTCTCATAAGTGTGTTGGTCTCACCGTGATGGTTTCAGCTTGTCGTCGTCGCTTCGAGAGAATTTCGTGGCTCCATGAAGGATTTCACTCATATATATAGGTATATATATATTCCTTGTTTATATTCCCTCATATAGAGAGGAATATGTACTTTGTAATAAGGGTTGAATATAGATATAGTATTGTAAGTGTGTTCATGTGTGGAGCATCTTCATGTTAAAATTGTCATTTGTTGAGTGTTTGAATTCGTCTTCTTCATGAGGTAGGATCTATTTCTTTTCTTATTTAAATTATATAATGATTTTATTGAATGCAATACACAATTATGTTGAATCTAATTAGTGATGAATTATGATTCTAGAATAAATATTTAAATATGACAAATGAATTGTTTCATGAACAATTCATGATTTTATAATAAAATACCTCCAATAGATGTGCGCTGTCTTTTTATACAAAATGTTAAGATAATTTTTTATATCATGAATAGTTATTGTTTGATTTTTCTATATGCGTTTTTATTGGTACTTATACTTTTCTACGTTAGTAAATTCACTCTTTTTAAAGAATATTAATTGATGTGTCGTTCTTGATTAGTTTAAATGGAATTTTCAGGACATAACCATATTGACAATCTTAAATTTTTAGGACCTCTTTAATATAAAATCTTAACATACCGAGCTCCTCTGAAGGGTTTTTATTTTCATTCTTATATGAAATTTCCATCATTGGAAATTGATAAATATTTATTGACCAATGAACCCCCTCTTGAATTACTTGGAATTCTTCATTAATTGGGAATTCCATTGTAGGAATTTTCCCTATTTTCCCATGGCACCTTCTAAGAACCATATGATCATCGATAAGTGAATTTCTGTGACTGGTTTAATTAAATGGAATAAATTTAATTGAATTTCATTACATGAAAGATCACCAATATTAAATGTTTTAAATTAATTAAATTTAATTTAATTTTTCTGAATGGTCAAAACTAAATCATTTTCTTATCCCATAAATTTATTTGTAGTAATTTTGATATGTTTGATTGTGATGCCATGACGTGGGAACAACCTTATAAATTGAATAATCACTATCAAACTATAATCTATTATTTTTAAACAACTTATAAATCCATTTGGGTCTATAGGCAAGGAGACTAAGACCTTCTACCACCCAATAGGGTGTTCTCGACATAGAATTAAATTCATCCTTGTCTGTTTCACTTTTGAGCCTCAAAATAATTTGATAAATTGATTGACTGTCGTCTTAGCCTATTTAATTGGCATAATAATTTTTTTTTGACTTCTTTGGTAAAATCACATTATATAATCTGGTTAATTAATAAATTAATGACATTATGTTATAATAATTAATTAAACATGTTTGATATAATTACGATGATAATTAGGTACTTGGATTAATGAAATTAATTCGTATAAATATAATAATCTTTGAAAATTGATCATTTTATCATATGATGATATATCTGGTAAGATCTATACTTGAATTTTTATTTTTCATACTTAGATTTTGAAATTATGTGATATTGATGTGATTGATACATAAGGATATGCTACTCTTTGACAGATTGAGTTTGAATGGATATGACTCATGATTAATGTGGATGCCTAAGGGCTTGGTGCATGTTCATTCGTACTACCTACGGGTAAGGAACATAGTACTTTATGGATGAGGGAAGATTATATGATTATATGGGATATTTGAGGACACATGTTTGGTGTTGAGGCCTGAGGGGATTGTCCTTGTTTTCATAAAACCCAAGGGAAAGGCATAGTGGTACTAAAATTTTTAGGGAATATTATATGTTTATGTAGGATTCTTGAGGGATATATGCCTAATAAAAATATGCTCATGGGAAAGATTTTTTTGATTCCTATGGGATTTGTGAATGCATTTATATATCCTGAGGTCTTGGTGCACTGGTATTGAATGCATGTGGGTAGATTATATGTTTATGTTGGATGCATGAGGGCAATATTTACAGTCACACGATACTATAGGGAGAGATTCTTTTTATACATGAGGGTGAGATTTTGGTTAGCCTGAGGGAAGAGGTCATATGTTTATATTATATTTGGAATGATTCATCCTCAATAGGGGAATCATACAACGATTTGGGTTTTTGATTCAAATGCAAGAGGATCTACCCACAGACATGGATACCTGGATTGGTGCTGAAGTAGGTATACCCTCCATGTATCCCTTATGAACCTGGTAAGGTTGTTATTTATTTATTATGCAATGATTGTCTAGTTTTTGGATTATACCTTCTCTCTAATATAGATTTATATCATTTAATGGATTGGGTTAGAGACTATGGGTACAAACCTATTATGTTTTTATTGACATAGACTACTCGGGCACCATTTATCACCCAAGTACATATTCTTGCTTGCAGGTCTATAGATTCATTGCTTCTATTGCATAGTGTACATGGGAGTTTGAGATCACATGATATAGATCTTGCTCTGGAAGATCGATGGGCATAATGTGGTTTTTTCATTTTCCATTTGTTATTTTTTACATCTTTTACCTTTTTGTAACACCTAACATTCCATTCATCGTTATATGGAATTGGAATTGAGAACTTTTTCTATTCAGATATTCTATTATCCTTCACGGCTTATCGTTAACTTATTTACTAAATTATTTGTTATATATTGTTTATATATTATTATATTTCTATGATGCTCTGATTATGAGGGTATAGTCTCCCCACTAATCCACCTTTACATCATCGCTAAAAGTCGGTAGTCTCTAGCTTATATAAAAACATGCTTGGGGCCATGTGACCCTCTTTTCTGGCCACCATCTTAGTGGTGTATCAGGCAGAGACGTTACAATGTGGTATCAAAGCCTTATTTTCCATTTTCTTACTATTTTCGGTAGGTAGAATGAATAATATGAATGTGTTAGTACTTTTTATATTTTCATGTCTTATATTGATCACCCTACACATAGAGAAATGACCAAGTGTCTAGGGTTGGGGCTATTATACATTCTATTTGTAACAGTTGAGATGATTTTACCTTAACAGAATGGTATATTTTTACAATGCTGATGATTTATATAATTTAATGAAATGTTAACCGTGTCCTAGTAAAGAAATTATGAATCATTTCATGTATAATTATTGGTACATATTTATTAAAATGTCAGGAAATTTTCATGCAATGCACTTTTATTTTAATTTTCTTGCGGATTTGATTGTGTGCATTGAGTTCAATAACATGTTTTCCTATCTTTAGCATGAATGCCTCAATAACATTCTCGGGTGTTTATTTTTATCTTGTTTTTATATAACAAATTATCTTTATTCCATGATATTGTGTCATATCATTCTTATCTATGTTTAATTCTAGAAGGCATGTTAGTTTTTTTATAGAAATAAATGGTTGTTGGTTGTTGTTAAAATATTAAAGGATGCTAAAGTTTAAATGTTAATGTGGATTGGTTGGGATTGATGGGAACCAATTTCCAATCTATGAAGTGTGTAACAGATTCATTAATTTGGAAATGGAAACCCATATTATATATAAAGGTATGACGTTATTTGAAATGGTGTAATGTGAATGATGTTCTGTTTTAAATTTGAAATGAAGTGGTTAACCATATAAATGCTCAATTGTACCCAAGTAGGTTAGTTGGGGCATGGTTTTGATGAGATAACCATTGATGATTGTTTATAATTTTAATAGTTAATAAACTGATGTTGTGTTGCATGACAATGGACATGGTTGGCGTTTTGGGACCCTCTTAGGTCACCTTATCTATTAAATGGAATTGATTTAGATAAATTTTCTAATTACGAATGATTGTGAAAACATGTAAAATTATTTAAAAATTATTTTTCTAATACATTCCTCCTAATCCTTGATGTGGAACTTAAATATTTTAAATAGTAAAATATTAAAATGAGAGTAAATGAAAAAACATTAAAATTAAACTAGTATAGGTGTTCTTCTCTTAATCCCTCAAAAAATTGTATTGTAACATTTTATTTGATTTTATGTGGAACAAACCCATAGGAATTATTTGTAGGCATACCCCCTTTTAGAAATAAATTAACGGATTGGATATTGAGCATAGTGAAATTTGATATTCCTAAACTAGCGATAAGGCATATTCTTTTCCTTTTTAAGGGGATAACACATGATATGTATCACCCTTAGAATGTATATTTGTTACCAATGTAATGTGATTTCTAATGATTATTGTTGTTCTAGTTCCATTATCCCACGTAGGACTCTAAATTTTTTTAAGGATACCTATGTTCAAATGGGTGTTAATGTTTTTCATGGACATTAAAATGTGTGAAAGCAAAGAGTAATGTATGGTTTCAACTATTCCGACATACCTTAGGCATAGTTGGTTATTTCATAGGTCGCTTGAACCCCACATATTCTTCTGTTATTGAAGACTATGTAGGTCATCATCCATTTTAATGGTCATATTATAAAATATGAATTGGCGAAAAATATCTTGGTTGACACATTAGATAAATTAATTCATAGGGATAACAATCCTAAAAATAGTATTCATGACTAGTAATTTTCTTCTAAAACCTTATGTAGTTTAGGTTCATGTTCGTCATACCATGATTTTTCTAATTAATTTAATGAGCCCTTCATGTTTTTTGGAATACTTGTGCCTTATGCTATTGAGTACTATCCTGGGTCATCTTTGGAGTAGATTTATATAGGCATAATGAAATCATGATCATCCCAATGATTGAGATAAATTTTAGAGACACTATTGTTGTGACACGCCAGTCGGTTTGGTTTTCATTTTATTTGACTAAATGTTTCTGTTTATTGCGTTTATGAACTAGTGTTCCATTCAACGGCTAGTCTATCTACTCTTTTCAAAGATTAGGAAAATCAAATAGTTGGGAGTTTCATGTTAGTTATGTTAAAAATGTGACCTTCTTGGTAGAAGGAATAAAACCAAATAGGACCCTCGGAGAATGGTCGTGATTGATTGAATTCATAAGAGGCTTGTGACCATTAAATCATATTAATGCTTGCTTGACAACATGATGCTGGTGTGGTTCAAGGTATATGATGCCTTTGCGAATTGTCATTGGTCGTGGGTGGAATTTGGTGGTTATACTAGAACATTCATGGGATACTTATAGTGGTAAGGTTTTGGTGATCAGTTAATGATGGTGTGTCAGTAGGTGAAGACGATTTTCTTCTAAGGAATCAACCAGATGTAGTTCGACTGTTTTCCATTTAGTAATCAATAAAATTTTCGTACTGTACTCTCCCTTGAGAGGTCATTATGCACCATATCTGGACATTTTCCTTAATATAAAAAATAGCATTACACTTAAACCACACTATAGAAGAGAAGATAACAGATGGTTTAAGTGGACTTCTAGTGTTACAAGCACAATTCACAGTTTTTATTAAGTCCTAGTTTATCTTGACCAACCCTTTGATTACCTTTTAGGAATTCCTTGGAAATAATATTTTACACTGGCCATTTATTATGACATGACCACTAGGATTAT
Source organism: Viscum album (assembly GCA_963277665.1). Lineage (NCBI taxonomy): Eukaryota > Viridiplantae > Streptophyta > Magnoliopsida > Santalales > Viscaceae > Viscum > Viscum album. Next base: position 265,524,081 of record OY728142.1, on the reverse strand, counting down.
ACCGTTATGGGCTCAATCAATTATCAGATATTGAATTATTGGATTTTTACCAATATCTCACTAATAAATATTGAGTATGAACCACCTCGGGTTATTCCTTACATGCCACTCCCTCAAATCTATGGTTATCACCAGCATTTTTTCAGGCTCAGTAATTCTTAAATCATGTAACGTCCCTTGAATTCATGTATGGACTTCGGTGGAAGTGTTCATGCTGAATGTTAGATACCAGGGAAGAAAAAATCATAGTTTAGTTCCCAAAACATCAACCGTCTATGTTGAAAATAATCTTAAATGGATGGACGGATTAGGTCGAATAATTGACCCTCTTATTCTGTGGAATAGTTAGTGGATGACCATTTTGGACCCGTTGCCAGTTGGGATGAGTCCTATTTGTGTTGGTCATGGATGTTCTTGAGGATCTGGCTTGACCGAGCTAAATAAGTTGTATGGTGAATTGACCATCTGACCATTTCAAAAACATTCTAGAGAATTGTTACAATTCATGATTCATGATTAATTGTCCATTCCACTGGTGGAGGTTTTATGCCATGGAATTGGAACCTTTTTAATGTTTAATACATATGGCGAGGAGTAACACAAAATAGTTGTTTCAAGATATGACCACACGGTCATGTCTATTTCTAAAAATTGTTGGTTAAAACCCATATTAGATTTTGAGTTAGCAAAAATGAGTGATATCTCAGATCATATTGACTTAAGTACCACTTTCTTAATGAATGATTAGAGATGCATTGGGATTTTGGGAACACAATGTGATTGTCAAAGCGATAATTCACATCCCTTGTAAGACATGTGCTTTTTTATTTGTTACCAATGTATTCTCGCAGATGAGAAGTTCTATGGTTGGGAGGTTATAATGGAAAATGTTTTTTAAATGGACAAAAAATCAAATAATTTAGAATTTCTCATTTATGGGAGATGAAATTTTACAAACCTAGCTTCAAATATTAATTTCAAGACTTTGAAGACTATGATTTTTAAAAAACATTAAATTATTTAAATAAAAATTTAATGTAATTATATGCAGTATAAAAACAAAGAATTTTTTTACAAACATTATTATTATTATTATTATGAATATTTTGGTGATGATGATAATAATAATAATAATTATTATTTATGTTTTTTTGGAGACCCAAGGTGTCTTCCCCTCCACCTTTAGTCGGATGCACCCCATCCCCTCCATCTTCAATGCATGCCCCCTTGGCCAAACCCCTATAGAACAGAACCCCCTCTTCTATATATCCCTCTATTCTCAATAATTTCACCATGATCATTCTTGAATATCACCCGATCCTTCAAGCTAAGACACTTTTCTCTCTTCCCCATTCTTTGTTAGAAGTTTTTACTCTCCTTATTTTCCCATTTCAAATCATCTAAACACTAGATTAGCTTAAATCCTATTTTTTGTATTTTAATCTGGTATTTGGGTGTGTGAAGGGTCTCTCCAGTCGACCTTGTTCATATAGCAGTATCTGATGCTGATGGAAAAGTTGACTGGTTCGATATGGTTTTCTTATGTTGATTTTAGAAAGTCTTTCTGTTATCCTTTATTATTTCAGATTTCTTTTTGTTTTTTACATAGTTTCTGAGTTCCTAGTTTTTTTAATAAGTGTGTGGGCATCACTATGATGGATTGATATTGCAGTCATCGCTTCGAGATAATTTATCGGCTCCTTCAAGTTCCACACTAATATATATATATATATATATATATAATTATGTATATATACAGACAAACACACACACATATATCATTTTTTTATATATTCCTTCATGTAGATGGGAACATAAAAATTGGATTAAGGGGTATATATATAGTAATGTATGTATGTGAAAGTGCTGAGCAACTTCAAGTTGAAATCCATAGGTACCAAGTGTTAGACATAGTCTTTTTCTTGAGGTAAGATATATTTACATGATCATTTAAATTAAATAATGATTTTATTGAATGATATACACACTAATATTTCATATAATTATTGGTTAATAATGATTTTTGAATAATTATTTAAATAAGATAAATTAATTGTTTCAGGAAAAAAGTAGTGACTTTATAATAAAACCTCTCCAATGGAGGTGCAATGTGTTTTATTCAAAAAAGTATTGGTAGTAATTTATATCATTCTTAGTTATGGATTCAGTTTTCATTATGCCTTCTAATTTGTTCTTATTTCTAAAAATTTAGTAATTTCCCCAATTTCACATAATATGAATTGGGTTTTCATGCTTGACTAGTTTGAAAGGCTTGTTTGGGACATGTCCTTGTTGATACTCTAAAATGGTTATGCCCTCCTTAATATTATATCATAATGAACTATGCATATATTAGGTTCTTGGATTTATTTCATAAATGAAATATCCAATGTAGGAAATGGATATATGTTTGTTAAAGAAAATACCCCCTCTTGAATGATTTAACATTCTTTTTAAATTGGAAATTCACTAGTAGGAATTTTCCTTATTTTTCCATGGTTCCTTATAAGCACAACTTAAACCTTAAAATTTTAATTACCTTGACTAGTTTAATTAAATGGAATGAATTCAATATAATTTCTTGACATTTTGGATTTCCATCCATAAATTATTTAAATGAATTAAATTAAATGGAATTCATTTCGGTGGTCTAAATTAAATCCTTTTTAACTGATACATTTGTTTATATTTATTATAATATGTGTGATAACACTGTCATACCACATGAATGATGATAGAAAATGGATAATCCAAATTAAACTATAATATATTATTTTTAAACTAGCATTAAATTACTTTGGGTATATAGGAAAAGATATTGAGTCCTTTATCCACCCGATAGGTGTTCTATCATTATAATTAGTTTTATCCTAGTATGTTCGTCTTTTGAGACCACAATAATTGGTTAAATAGATTTATTTTTGTCAAATAATTTTTAATGGGAAAATTAATAAATTTTGGGATTTCATATGGTAAAATCACATTGGATAAACTAGTTAATTAATATATTAATGACTATAGGTTATATTGTTTATTTAAACACGTTTTTTATAATTTTGATGATGATTTCAGACTTAATGAATGAAAATAATTGGATTGATATATGGTAATTTTTAAAAATTTATTTTTGTGTCTTATGATAATATATATGGTATGTTTTATAATATAATTGTGATTTTTCTTTATTATCTTTTGATCTTATGAGATATAGATGAGATTTATACAAGAAGGTTTAATAATATTTAGAATGTTGAGTTTGTCTGGATACGAATCATGTTTATTATGGACTTCTGAGGGATTGGTGCACATTTGTCTATACCACATGAGGAGAATGTGGGCATGTAAATGATTCCCCAGGAAAGAGAATAGGATTATATGGGATGTCTGAGGATATATGTTTGTTATTGTTACCTAAGGGATTGGTGCAATTTTTTAACTCCTAAGCGATGGGTTAACTATTATTAAAATTTAGGGGGATGATTATAGGTTTATATTGAATGCTCAAGGGCCAGATTCATAGTCCCATCATGTTTGTGGGAGAGATTCTAGTAATTTCCGAGGATTAGTGCATTTTTTTCATAATACCTAAGGGATAGGTCAACTGGTACATAATCCCTGAGGTTAGATTGTCTTTTTATGTATGATTCCTAAGGAAAAGATGCATAGTTTCATGATGCATGAAGGTGAGGTTTTATTAATATACATGGGATATATGTTTCTTATCATGAGGGATGATGCCATATTTTTATTGTATATTCTGATTGATTCATCCCCAGTAGAAGTTTATATCATTGATTTGAGTGATCCATCTTGATTCACAAAGATTTTACCATATACATAGATACCTAACTGGGTAGCATGGTAGGTATATCCATTAGGTATCCATTATGATCCTGTGAGGGTTGTTTTTTATTTATTCATCACTAATTTTTTATATTTCAGGTTATACATGCTCACTACATTAAATTTTATATAATGTAATGGATTGGGGTTGGCACTGTGGGTGCATGGCGACTGAGATTATTATCTCCCATCATACATTGGAATAGTTTGGCACCAGATTAGATCATATTTCATGCTGGTGTATGGATTCATTTTTATTGTTGTGTTGTTTATATCAGAGCTATAGAGCCTAGGAATGTGTTCCTGCTCAATATGAATAAGGATTAAACCACTATGGTTTTCTATTATTTTATTATTTATTTAATTATTATACCTTTTTGTTTCACCTAATATTACATGAATCCTTATATGGAATTGGAATTGGCCATTGAATATTTATTCAGATAATATATTATTCTTTTAGTGATTTTATTTATCTTATTTTTAGCTTCTATATTATTTGTTGTGTATATACCATTATACCACTATATAACCCTAACTATGTAGGTATAGTCTCCCAAACCAACTAACTTTACACCCTCAATGCTAATAGGATGCCGCTAGCATATGGGGTGGAACTCTTGATGCCATGTGACCCACCCCTCCAGGAACCTTCTAGTGGTGAGTAAGACCCGAACGATACAAATTTGATAGTGGAGGGGTTATTCAATTTAAATATAAGGGTTATGAGAGGAATTTAGGGTGAGTATAGTGTCTATGAACACATACATATATACATATACATTAATATGTATATATATATACATTTGAATAGGCTATTTATTTGCAACAAGTATATGTGAAGAAATGAATATTCATCACAAAAGGTCGGGACCAAAAATTATTTAGCCTTCTCAATAAAGTGTATATTTAATAGATGGAACCACTAGAAATACTCTTTAGTATATTGAGTTATTTGTGATGGATATTCCATTCCATCTCAATTAACCCTTAAAAATTAATTATTTTTGAAATATTTTTTTAATCATAAATAGGTCATTCCCATCAATACACACACAAGATCATAAATTGTTTTTGAAGAAGACGAGTTCTTCAATCACAAAAAACCAATGTGGAAAATATTTTTATATAGATGAAATTTCCATTCTAAAATAATACTATCCCACAAACTATTTGTGATATAATTTTAGTATGATGCAAGTAATTCCTTGAAAAAAATAAATTTTTATGTACTGTAACATATGATGATGAAAATAAAATATAACAAATAAATAAATGGTAATTAATGATTATAAATGAAGTGTACATATGGTAACACACACACACACATATATATATTAATAAGATTTTTAAATAATTTATTCATAGTATTATGATTGTTATAAACAATTTTAAAGCACATTAATAGAAGTCAAGAGTTAAGTTATGGTTTTTCAGGTCATTATTTTCATTTTATTATGATACGTTCAATATTCACCATTTATAATTTTTGTACTTATTATAAAACACCATATATGTGTTTGATAATAATTTTCCTGAAATTTATGGGATTTAGAAATCCATATTAAGTTTTCTCTTTCAAGGGTTTTGGGTTCATAAATTATCAAACCTGTAAAAGTTTCTGTAATAATCTCATTTTAAATTCGAGATTGAAAATATTTTAATTTCTATATGGATAAATTATATCTAATTCTATATAAAAAATCTATTTTATTCACCTATATTTATTTATTTGTTTAAAAATATTCTTACAATTTATTTTCCCTTCATTTCATTAATTTATGGAAAGGATATTTATAGGTATAGAATACCTATTCTCTTGTTTTTTTCCTGAATCATTCTCATTCGTGCACATATTATTTATTTTTATTTATGGATTTCCCTATATTTTCTTCTATTATTGATGAACATATTCATTAATTTAATGTAATTTCATTATGAAATGAATCTTATTCTATGTTTTTGGTATGGTAGTTTTCAAGAAACAGTGTCCCACTTTACTAATGTGTGAAAAGAGTAATCAATTTTAAACACATTCCATATGAATTAATTTTCCCACATCTATAACCATATTTCATAAAAAAATATTCCATCTATATGTTCTCATGGTTTTATAAAGTAAATTTTGTCCACATTATTTTACATTTTGTTTTAAAATAAAATTAATCAATAGAAAATGATTTATTATTGATTTTCAAACCTGTTTTATAATGCTTTCAAAATAGGGTTATAGATCTATGATATTGTCCTCAAATGATTCTTATGTTTCTATGAGGGTATGTTATAATTATATTTACCAACGTCTTTCATTGGATGGGTTATGATAAGGTTATATTAATGATTTCATGATACCCATTTCATTTTCATTATTTAGATACGTTGTGGGTGAATTAAGTTGTTGTCATGTGGTGAACATATGTATGATTTATCATTATTTGAATGGAGGGTATGTTATAGCCCTCAAACAATTTGGCTGTAGTTTTTGTCTCATGATATATAATTTATGATAAAGAAGAGTGAACCATATCCACTATGGGACAATGTGCACTATGTCTAGGGGAATGAGGTGTGATTCCAATCCACTATGATAATCATTGTACTGTGTGATGATACATTGGGAAGTGATCCTTAAAAAATATAATGATTTTATATATTTTTTATGTTCTTAATTATTATTCCTATGATGATTTTTCATGGGTCAAATTATGGATTTGACATCCCATACATGGATTCCACTTAATAGGTTCCCTGATCTGGGGGGTCACATGACCACAAGCACTTATCCCAATATAGCAGAGGCTATCGGCTAGAAGCGAGGGCCTAGAGTGTGATAGTGGAGAGAATATTTCATAATTACTAAAGAGTAGAATGGAAGGTAATTATATATAGATGTAAATAGAATAAGTAATATAAGTAAATAGAAGAAACCATATAAAATAGATACCTCTGTAATAATAAAAAATAATTAGAATAACATTCAAAAATTGATGATGATATGTCATGAAACTAGAAAACTAGAAAACATGGGTAATAGACAACATGAATAACATGTTCCAAAAAAGTATAAAAGAAATCAATAGACTATTTGAATAATTAAGAGATCTTGGTTGGTCATTTACTATCAGGAATCATCCAAAACATTTAGAAATAAAGTGTTTGAAGTTATTACTTTCCTTTATCAACACCAGCATTCATGCCATCTGTCTCAGGTAACAAAAAACACCATAAGAGGATGTGATATAATTCTCAGTGGTCCACCACCAATGGTTTCTATAACGTTCGACTATTGTAATAAGAATGTGACAACGTGGAACCATTCTTATATAAATTAAATCAGTACAATGTAACTGAATACCCATGTACCTCCTTCATCCCTTGGATAGTGTCTAAACTAGTAGCTAGTTCATTAATTGATTGTTAACAATTTATAAATAAGTCACATATGAACAATAGTGGTGGTTCCAATATATCACAAGGAAACCAGTAATGATATTTCGTAATTATGTTTGGAGGTGATTAAAAAGTAAATGTAAACCACAAGGGTCACCAAATCAGCAATGATTGTATCGTAGCTAAGGGTAAGAGTGAAATACCAGGAGCATAGTCTTGGCTCCCACAATAAGACACCTATCAAGTCCATGTAAGTCATCCAAGGTAAAATGGGGCTAAAGAAAATTGGGCCCTATGAGCTGTAACCATGGAACATTCATTTCAATGGTGGATCAAAGGAATTGATCCCAAGTATCATGTAATAATACATGAGGGATCCTACAGGGAAATACAAAACATCCAATGTTAGATAAACATTTTTGTTTCTAGGTGGTTTTCTACCAAAGAAAGCTGAATCCCTGAATCTTAATGGGATTCCTGAGAGGTTATAGAATTTCCTATTGAATCCAAGGAGAGCTCGAGTTAGGACACTATTATTTTCTAATTATGTCATCGAATAATTTATAAATTTTATAGCATTACATTTCATTATTTTGAAAAGGTTAATTGAGTAATAAACTATTTAAACAAGTCATAATTAATTAATAATTCTATTTGGATCTTTCCTTGACTTTCATTAGTGTGACAAGGTCAAGTCGCATACAACCACCCAATCTAATCCATTTAAGAAAATTATAAAAAAAAATTCCACTATACTACCATCCATTGACATGTTAAGGGGTTCTATAGATATATAATATTTTAATAAACTATATTTAATAATGTTATGTCATATTCTTTGGTTACTTGAAATTTTTTATTTTACATTACACTATCAATTTGGAGCACTTACCTTATGTGAGTCAAGTGGTGAGCATACATGGTTTATTCCATTATTCAAATAAAAATTTAAAACATTACATTGAATATATAAGATATTACCCTTAGGAATGTCATTCCTAGGAACACCCGAATAAACACTCAAATGTGTCAAAACGCTCAAATGAGAACTATAAAAAAATATCCTACATGGGATGAATGTAGTTGTGGGAATAAACAGAAACCAATAATTACATATACGGAAATATCATAACTATAGGGTTCTAATGATTATAATAAGGACATAAAAATTCAATAATCTAGACCAGATGAAATTGGTCGTCCCCACACGTAATTTCCAAAAATCAATGAACTTGAGGGATGAGTTATATTCCACCCACCATTGGCATGTAAAAAACTCATCATATGGTACTACCCTATGATATTTCTTGGATCTGATTCGATCTATAAAAAAGGTAAAAACCCATACACCATTATTACTAGGTTGAGAGAATGTGAGAAGAAGAACAGATAAAATGGACTCGTGTACTTACCATTGTACATCCAACATGATGAATGGATGCTCGAATAGATTCTAGATGAATGAGATCTCATTATCCCTAGATTATGGCATAAAATGATCCAAAATGAAAGGAATATAGGATAACACTATCATAAATTGGATTAGGGAAGAAGGTAGGTTAAATAGATCATTACGTGAAAAAAGGCAAAATCACCCAAAAATTAAGAATATGCATGGGTTCTCCGACTAGATTGCCTAACTCTGTGTGTCACAAACCCCTCCCCACAATGTGTACCCCTACTGGATCAGCAATGTGAGAAGGGAGATAATGACCCTCGAGCCCCACCTCTAGTAGGCCTCGGGTTGGCGATTAGCACAGAGATTATAATAAACATACAAATGATAGGCATTACCCTCTAAGAGAACACATGTGTAAGAGAGAGATAAGATAGAAACCAATCAAATACAACTCAGAACTGGAATATAAAATAAAACCAAGTGCATATATGAAATTTCATGAAAAGGTACTACAGCTGGAAGGGAAAAACTAGAAGTACTCAAGAGAAACTAAAGAATAGCAACAACCACAAGCCCGAATAGCTCCTGCAACCCCAAGCTAGTAGAAAACATATTGATCTCCAACCTTCTACAAGTTACCTGAAAAAGAATTTATATATACAGAGGGTGAGTATAAAAGTATACTCAATATGATCCTTCCCGAATCCTCTCATTCAAATGTAATGAAAGCATGCTAAAGAACAGTGAACAAGAAGTGAAACTAACTCGTCGCTTAAATAGGTATACTATGTCCCAACCTAACAATGGTTACTCTCGCCAAGTAAAACATATAAGAATATATCATATAATAAAGAATATCAAGCGTACCCCGCTACTACTTCCCCACAGTTTTTTCATTTTTCCCCAACGTCGCACATCCTGAGCATCTCTCTCCAAAGAGTCTTGCCCATAGACACCTTGGAGAAGCACCCCAACATGCACCTTGTGCAACAAAACCACCACGTCCACATAAGAATAGTAACCAGGTATTTTTCAGGAGCCACTACAGTGCGCATAACGTGTATCATACGTCGGGTATTATACCTCATGCCATCAGATCCCATACACCTATTACGGATCCTTAAGCCATCACAGCCTATGCACGTTACACCTATAGTAGTCCATAAAAACCTATATCTAGAATATATGTGTTTGAATAACCACAATTTATTACAGCCCTCTACACACATATATGTCGAAAACTAACCATTTTGGCTACCAGAACATGTAACTACCAAGAGAACAGAGCAGGGCCAAAATGGGTAGTCAGCCATCCATCCTCCCACTGGAATGTTGGGGAAAACAGCCCATGTGCTTAGAATCCTCGGGGTGTCAGTTTCCCTTACTAACTAGGTGGAGTATTATATATAAACACAAAAATTGCAGGATATATTATATCTCATAGCAACACTATGGCCATTACCTAGTCTTAGAAACATCTGCATCTAATATCTCTCAGACTCTGGGCTTCTACTTCTAAGACTAGGTATCCTATAAGCATACAATCATTTATAGAGATTTAATAGATTACTTCATTCCCCTTTTATCAATTTCACTTTACATTAATAAATTCATTAAATATTAATTTACCACGAACAATTTCACATTAAATTCCATTTGCATCATACCCAAGTCAAATGTTCCTTCAAAAATTACAACCTCTTCATTATGTTTAAGCAAACTCCAAACCCATGGGATAACACCATTTATTAAATTATTCATTACAGAAACACTTTCCCACATTCTTAGGTATACTAAGAAAACATTCTAGGCTACTAAACATAAAGGGATCAACACGGTGAGTAGATGTACAACCCATGAAGTCTTTGTGGCTTATAGCAAGAGAATATACCCATCCTTCCTTGAGAAGCTAAACACAGAAAGAAAGTGCCATACCCCACGTGTGTTCACCCCTTTCGGAAGAAGGGTATGTAAGACCAGCTCCCTTGAGCTGTGGGGAAAAGAAAATTTGAACAAAGCCAAAGAAATAACAAGAATCCAACAATCACAACCATCCCATTCCATCATGCCTTGTGTCCTCCCTAACACCCACATGAATAAACTAATGCATCTCCCCATTCCGGGCATCATTTACTACCATAACCAAAAAGGACTCTATGCCTCCACATATTTCCACAACCATCCATGCTCACATTAAAACAAAAGAAGCAGTAAAACAAACATCTTCAAAACTGGGCTCTTGGCCCTTAAACAAATAGGAGGGTAACTTAGAACCCTACAACGATTTTTATTTTAACAACCAACAGTTCTTTATTCCATCATGGATTAACCAATTTATTATTCGTTGGTTATAAATTTTGGAAATATATCAGTAACCTCACACAAATAAATGAACATTATAACTACAGCAATTTGATTAACATCAAATTACAACAATAACGAGATTCATTTACATGCCCATTTATCATTAGAAAAACAATTATCAATTAATCCTGGTTTATGTTCTTTACCAATTTCCATCAAGAACAAGAATAAATATCACACAATCTAGCAGAAACAAGAGGCAACAACATATGATCAATATCAATTTATTTATACGGTTCAGATATTTATTATGTCAATTCCATTGTCATCCAGTTGTATAAAACATGTTAAAGATACAGTTTCACATAAAAGAAAAGAGAAGCAACGAATCCCCTAACTTAAACAGTTCTTAATATTTTTTATCCACAGAAATGGGTCATGATACTCCTCTCGCAGACAACTACATCCACCCAAGGATGCCACGACACGACCGCACCAACCAAACCCCAAGAAAAATCACATTTTAAGCATAGGGATTACATTATATAACATGGGAATGAGAAAGAAGAGAATATCAACCCCAAAGGAATGATGATAAAAGATACCTTATATCGAAGATTGATCGATACAGCTTGGTTGCATCAAAATAGAGTGGAACCAATTTGTGGAGTAATGTTGGATTGTGAAACTCCTACAGGATGGATTGAAAGGTTCAATATTCTCATAGCCGAGAACAAAGAGGAAGAATAAGGGTGGAAGATATCTTGTCCCTTTAGAAGATTTAACGAGGCTATGGTTTTATGATACGATTAATTTCCCCTTAAAATTGGATCACATTAGACCACACAGTTTGACCAAGTAAAAACATCCCAAGACATAGGAATAATTAATATAGGATTTATGGCTTTTGAATTGTCCATAGAGTTTTTAAAATGAGGCTTTAAATGCATTTTACATCAAAGGAATATTCTAAAGGGGTGAAACTGTAGGAAGCTGGAAACACTGTTCATGAACCTCACTATTAGAACACTGTCCATGAACCTCACCGATAGAACACTGTTCATGAACCTCACTGATAGAACACTATTTTGTAACATCACTATTAGAATACTATTCATGAACCTCACCATTAGGACCTCGCCGATAGAACAATATTTAAAAACCTCAACGATATAACACTGTTCACTAAACCTCACCGATAGAACACTCTTCACTAAACATCATTGATAGAACACTGTTCACCGAACCTCACAGATAGAACACTATTCAGTAAACCTCATCGATAGAACACTGTTCACTGAACCACACCAATAGAACGCTGTTCAATGAACCTCACCGATATAACACTCTTCACGAACCTCACCATTAGAACAGGTCACTGAACCTCACCGATAAAACTATTCATTAAATCTCACTGAAAGAACTATTTTCAAAACCTCACCAATTGAACCGTTCACTGAACCTCACCGTTATAATTGTTCACTGAACCTCACTAATAGAACTATTCACTAAACCTCACCAATAGAACTGTTCAGAAAACCTCACCGATAGAACTACTCACAAAATTGGAAATTTGGGAAAGTGTTGGGGATAAGTCACATTGACCTCCCAGAACACCTCAACACCACATTTTCACAAAGTAATGGACCAAAGAGGTCGGATCCATTACATCAGATACCTATCAAAATAGTCTCGTCCTCAAGAATTCAAAACCCACATAATGCGAGAAAAAAAACAGGGTCTGAACAACCACCCATTGAGATACCTCTCAAAAGAGATCAAGACACAAAAGCAAGAGAAGAAAAAATAACATAAATAAAATAGGAAAGTTTTAACAGCAATGGGAATATCATTACATGAAAAGAGTTAAACATCAAACAACTCTGGGTACTGAGCACATATTTGTGACTCATGTTCCCATGTTCTCTCCTCCATGCCACAATGTCACCACAAGTCAAGATCTAAGGGGATCGAACACCCGCACAACACCTTCTCCTTGAGGTATTGGATCTCCACAGGTCACTCCTCAGTGGTTTCATCATTATCAACATCGATCTCCCCCCAATCGATGGTGTGAGAGTCATCATGAAGATAACGACGGAGCTGTGAAACATGGAAAACATCATGTATCTGACTCATCTTTGGGGGAAGTGCTAGTCGATACACCACAAGTCCAAGATGAGATAACACTTTGAAAGTCCCAAAAAACAAGGGAGAAAGCTTACTTCCACGACCAAACCTTTGCCACCCACGACTGGGAGTCACCTTCAGAAACAAAAGACCCCCAACATTAAAATCTAAGGGTCTTCTTTTATTATCAGCATATGGTTTCTGATGATCATGCACTATCTTCATCCTCTCACGAATCACCTGAACCATCTCTATTGTATTCTGCACTAGTTCTGGTATGTGAATTGATGACTCTCCGACCCCAGTCTAGCCTGATGTAGAATGGAAAGGCCGACCATACAAGTCTTGAAAGGGTTCCTTATCGATGGTGGAGTGAAAACAGTTATTGTAAGAGAACTCCACCAAGGGTAAGTTCCTCATCCATGAACCTCCAAAATCAAGAACACAAGAGAGTAACATGTCTTCAAGAGTCTGGATGGTTGGCTCTGTCTCACCATCCGTTTGAGGATAAAAAGTAGTGATAAGGAATATATAATAATTGAAAGCATGTTAGAGACCTATCCACACCCTAGAGGTAAAATGAGGATCTCGGTCGGAAGTGATCGTCGTAGGGACTTGATGAAGTGTCACTACATCCTCTAGATACTACCTCGACAAACATCCACTGAGATCGACTCTTTGATCGCTATGAAGTGGCCAATTTTTTTTAAACTATTCACTACCACCCAAATAGCATCATGTCCTCCAGGAACTCTAGGTAATCCTATAACAATGTGCATTGATATGTGCTCCCCCTTCCACTGAGGAATATTTAACGGATTGAGAAGACCACCAGGAACACGATGTTCGGCCTTCACCTTCTGGATGACTAAACATCGAGACACAAACTCCGCAACTACACGCTTTAGCCCAGGACACCAAAACTGAATCCTCAAGGATCAGTACAACTTTACCACGCCATGATGTATGACTATAGACGAACTATGAAACTCTCGGAGAACCATCACACACATCATCAAGGGAACAAAAATCCTTCCATGATAGAACACTCGGTGTGGTTCTTCCTCTGACCAACCATCAGGGGACCCACCACAAACAATTTGGTCTCCCCAGACCTCTACTTCCAGATCTCCAAACTGGGACTCGTCCACCTTCTCTATCAGGGATGACTATACCGTCATCTAAAAAAGACAAACTCAACCCCCAAATTCTTTCAAATCAAGATGAAATGTTGTAGTTCTTCCATTAATCTCCAGGAATCACCTGATTCACACACAACATCACTATGTGACTTTTGACTTAGCATGCTAGCTACAAAATTACATTTTCACGTGTATAAGATATTTCAAAGTCGTATTTTGGTAAGAACTCCATCCACTGACTCTGTCGTATGTTCAAGTCATGCTGGCATGAAACATACCTCAGACTCTTATGATCGGTGAAAACCATAAAGCGCTCACCAATGAGGTAATGTCTCCACAACTTCATAGCAAACACCGAGGATGCCAACTCAAGATCATTGGTGGCATAGTTGCATTAATGGGGACGAAACTACCGAGACCCACAAGAAACAACTGATCTCTGCTGCTAGAGAACACAACCTAACCCCGAATGTAAAGCATCATATAAAACATCAAACTGAACTCCCTCAGCTGGTAGAAAATGGATTGGAGCACTTACTAACTTCTCATTTAGATACTCGAAAGCTTCCTGACACTGATCAATCCATATGAATTCCTGATACATTCTACTAAAAGATTAGTGTGGAGTCGAAACTCGTGAGATATTTGCTACAAACCTCCTGTAGTAGCATGAAATCCCATGGAAACTTTGCACCTCTGAAACTATCTTGGGGGATACACAAGACACAACTACTTCTATCAACGATGGATCTATAGCTACTCCCTGTTGGAACACAACATGACCCCTGAAACGGACTTATCGAGCCCAAAACTCACACTTTGACAACTTCTCGATTAGTTGATGTTGGTAAAGAACACCCAAAACATATTGTAGATGCTGTGCATGCTCCTCTTCATATGTGGAGTACACAGGGATGTCATCAATGAAAACTACCAAAAACTTGTCTAGGAACTCACATAACACATCATTCATCAATCCCATTAATACAGTTGGTGCATTAGTTACACCAAATGGAATTACAATTAACCCATAATGCCCATGATGACAACGGAAAGCATTCCTCATGATATCCTTATCATTCACACGCATCTGATGATAACCTAACCACAAGTCGATCATTGGTAACCAACTTTCACCCTTCAGTTGATTGAATAAGTCATAAATCCACGGAACAAGATAGCAATTCCTTATTGTCACTTTGTTTATGTGACGATAATAGACAAACAACTGCAAAATTTCATCGGCCTTCTTCCCGAACAAAACTGGTGCAACCCATGGTGACACACTTGGGCGAACATAGCCGCACTGTAACAGACCATCAAGATGTATATGTATCTCTTGTAACTCAGAAGGGGCCATCCTCTATAGAGACATAGAGATAGGAGACTCTCTTTGCTATAGCTTGATCCCAAACTCGATATCTTGTCGAGGGGTAGTGCTAAAACCTCTTCTGGAAAGACATCAGGGTACTCCTCTACGACCCTAGGAAATACCAACTGCTGAAACTCTGATGAAATCAACATCATCTCAGCCATCATGGATGATAAGGATGGAAAATACCTATTACGCATCTGAAGATCTACATCACCAAAAAACACCACTTTATCTCCATCCGCACCAAATAATACAACCTTCTTCCTGAAGCAATCCACGATAGACTGCATCAAATACAACCAATTCATGCTAAGGATGAAATCATATTGTTGTATTCATAAACATAGGAAATCTCCGCAAGAGCAGTGTCACCCCAAAACTTTCACACAGTCTCTACATACTTAAAACAAGTCAGCTCGACCTCCAACTGGCGTAGCCAATGCCAAGGGCACTAGAAGCCTCTCTACCTCAAGTCCCAAATCATGGATAGGGGTAGGTGATATGAAGGAGTGTTTCACTCTTAAATCAAACATGGCATACAGCAAGGTAGAAAACAAGCAATGGGTACCTCAGATGACATCTGGATCACCTAGAGCTGGCAACGCTAGAGCATGAAGCTGACCATGACCTTATCCATGGCCTCTCTGAACTTGATGACAACCACCACCATGGTCGTGCTCTTCTCTCTGAGGACGGGGAGCGTCATGGTGTTTTCCTCTACATTCCTCATCTACCCTCTGCTGATCTAAAGCCGGTACAACCGGCTGCTGCTGCCTCAGCTGAAATTGTCTCAATGAAAGAACCTGGATCGTAGCGCCTGGTGCACAATGGCTGCTCTAAAAGGTCGGGCACTCCTGCTGCTGATGACCATGACCACCACAAGAAAAAAAGATCTTGATCCCTTGGCTTAGGCATGAGTGTTTCTGCCTCTGTTGAAATTAGATATGATGGGCTAGGACCTACCCCTAGATATATGAGAACTCTTCTACCCAGAAAACCGAGATCTCCAGACCACAACTCTACTTCGTGAGGAATAATGTTGATTCCCCTCTCGTGATGATTCGGTCCAGGACAAAGTCCTCTCGACAACCTCTTCCCTCGCCAATACCTCACGATATGTTTTCAGCATAAATGGGGTGACCTGGCGCTGGATCTATGGATGAAAATCCTCCTCGAAATGCCTCGCCCTGGCCTCCTCATCAGGATATAGGTCTGAAGAATATCGTAAAAGGTTCCTGAAATGGATTCCAAACTCTCGAACATTGGAGCTCCTTCGCCGATGGGTAAGAAGATCCTGGTGACTGGAAGCATTCGAAGTCAAAGAAAGAAACATTACTCTAAACCTGTCTCAGAACTCCTCCCATGAGATCGCTGACTCCTCACAATTCCAGAGGAACAAGAATCACCACTCCCTCACTGATTCTTGTAGCATTGTCAGAACCTAGGGCACCTAGTGCTCATTCCGAGCACAAATCGAACTGAAGCTGATCTCGACCTCCTCTAACCAGTCTTCCATGGCTGCATCCGAAACAGATCCCCCGTACATCTATATACTCTGGCACTGAAACTCTCAGAGTTTCTTCCTCCAAGTGTCATTGTCATCAACCTCTACCCTATGACGATCTGCTGGAATAGCCTGCTAGACATTTTCTGTGCAAACCTGATGAGGACGTCGACCTTGAGCCATAACTGTAATATAACAACCGTTACAGTTCCTAACCCTAGAATATGGATGACTAAAAATTAATAATTAATTGTTTCCTTTTATTCATTTTAGGGTAACCTATACCAAGGTCTACCCATTCAAACACATGCACAAAGAAGAATGATGCATGATCCTTTCCTAGGTATCTACCCTGAAACTAGTAGCATATTGTTCAGTAGCCAATGTAAACTTAAAGGTCCATACATAAGATCATAGGGGGCCCTAAAATCCTTTTTCTCAGCCGATCTCTAGTGTTTACCACAAATTCTAAACATGAATGACATTGTTTCCCTACCAACCCATGCAACCTCACCTGTGCCTAACTCCAAACTCCATTCAATACCTCAACCAGACCTCTAATACAAATATATCACGACCCCCTCCCCACAAACTATACCCCTCCTGGGTCAGCAATGTGAGAAGGGGGATAATGACCCCTTGAGTCATGCCTCGAGTAGGCCACGGGTTGGAGACTAGCACCGAGGGTAAAATAAACACACAAATGGGAGGAATTGCCTTCTAAGAGAACACATAGTGAAGAGAGAGATATGATAGACACCAAACAACTCCAATTCAGAACTAGATTATAATAGAAACCCAAGAGTATATATGAAATTTAACGCAAAAGTACTACAAATGGATGTGAAAAACTGCAATTACCCAAAAGAAAGTAAAAAACAATAGCAACCACAAGCCCGAACAGCTCCTGCAACCCCAACCATGTAGAAACCATCTTGATATCCAACCTGCTCTAAGTGACCTGAAAAATAGTTTATATATACTTAGGGTGAGTATAAAAGTATACTCAGTGGGATTCTCCCAAAAGCCTCTCATGAAAAAGTAAATGAAGCATGATAAATTACAGTGAACAACAAATGAAACCAGATCATCACCTAAACATGTATACTATGTTCCCAACCTCAACATGGATACTCCCACCAAGTAACGCATATAAGAATATATCATATAATAATGAATATCAAGGGTACCCCACTACTACTTCCCCACTAGTTTTCCTCTTTTCACCAACGTCGCACATCCTGAGCATCTCTCTCCAAAGAGTCTTGCCCGCAGACACCTGGGCGAAGCACCACAATGTGCACTTAATGCAACAAAACAACCACGTACCCATAAGAAAAGCAACCAGGTAGTTTCTGGGAGCAGCCACAGCTCGCATAACATGTATCATACGTCAGGTATTATAACTGAAGACATCACAGCCCATACACTTCATAAGGATCCTCAAGATCACAATATATACACGTTACAACTATAGTAGTCCATTGAAAACTATATCCAGAATATATGTGTGTGAATAACCACAAGCCATTACATCCTCTTACACTCATATATGGGGATAACTAACTGTTGTTCCTACCAGCACAAATAACTACCATGAGAAGAGAGAGGGGCCTAATGGGGTAATCAGTCATCCATCCTCCCACCAGAATGTAGGGGAAAACACCCCCAGGGCTCAGAATCTCTAGGGTGTCAATTTCCATTACTGACTGGGTGGATTAGCATATATAAACACAAAAATTATAGGATATATTATATTTCAAAACCACACTATGGGAATTACCTAGACATAGACCCAACTACAGCTAACGTCTCTCAGACTCCGGGATGCTACTCTAAGACTAGGTGTCCTATAAGCATACAACCATTTAGAGAGCTTTATTATATTACTTCATTCCCTTTTTATTAGTTTCACTTTACGTTAATTAATTCTTTAGATATTAATTATCCATGAAAAATTCAACATTAAATTTTATTAGAATCATACCCAAGTCAAATGTTCCTTCAAAATTACAACATCTTCATTATGATCCAGTAAACTCCAACTCCATGGGTTAAACCAATTTATTAAATTAATCATTACAGAAACACATTCCCACATTTCCAGACATTCTAGAAAAGCATTCTATGCTACTAAACACAAGGGGCTCAACACGGTAAGTAGATGTACTACCCTCTGAGTATTTTCCTCTTATAGCAAGAGCATATAACCATCCTTCCTTGAGAAGCTAACCACGAAAAGAACATGGCATACCAAGTCTGTCTTCACCTCTTTTGGAAGAAGGGTTTGTAAGAACAACATCCTTGAGCAGTGGGGAAACGTAAAGTAGATAAACAACCAATGAAACAAAAAGCATCCAACAATCACAACCATACCATTCTATCATCCCTAGTGTCCTCCATGACACCCACATGCATAAACTGATGCATCTCGCCACTTTAGGTATCATCTTATACCACAACCAAAAAGGCCTCCATGCCACCACATATTACCACAACCTTCCAGGCTCACATCAAAACATATGCAGCAGTAAAACAATCATCTTCGCAATTAGGCTCATGGACCTTAAACAAACAGGAGGGTAACATAGAACGCTACAAGAAATTATCTTTTAACAACCAATAGTTCTTTAATCCATCTTGGATTAAGTGATTTATTATTCGTTGTTTCTATATTCGGGAAAACTAATAGTCAGCTATCACAAATAAATTAACATGATTACTGCACCAATTTGATTAACATCAAATTACAACAAGAAACAAACTTGATTACATGCCTCATTATCTTTACCCAGACAATTATCACTTAATCATGGTTTACTTTCATTACCGATTTCCATCAAGAATAAGCATAAATATGACATAATCTAGGAAAAACAAGCGGAAACAACAAATGATCGATATCAATTTATTTATCTAGTTCAAATATTTATTATGTCAATTCCATTATCATCAAGTGGGATAAAAAATGATAAAGATACGGTTTCACATAAAAGAAATAGAAGCAATGAATCCCTTACCTCGAAAAGTTCTTGACATTCTTTATCCACAGAATGAGTCACGATCCTCCTCTCGTGACAACTACATCCACCAGAGGATGCCATGGTACAGTCACACTAACCAAACCCCAAGAAAACCCCCATTATAAGCATACAGTTTACAAGCTATAACATGGTAAGGAGAAACAGGACAATATAATCCCCAATGGAATGATGATAAAACATACTTTATATCGAAGATTGATCGATATAGCTTGGTTGCATCAAAAAAGAGTGGAACCAATATGAGGAGTAATGTTTTATTGTGAAACTCCTATGGGATGGATTTAAAGGTTCTAGAGTCTTATAGTCGAGAAGAAAGTGGAAGAATCAGGGAGGATGATATATTGTCTCTTTATAAGATATAATGGGGTGACGGTTTTAAGATATGAATAATTTTCCATTAAAATAAGATGGCATTAAACCTCATGGTTTAACAAAGTAAAAACATCTCGAGACATAGGAATAATTAATATAGGATTTATGGCCATTGAATCGATCATAGAGACCTTAAAACGAGGCTTTAAATGGATTTTACATAAAAGGAAAACGCTAAAAATGTGAAACTATAGGAAGATGGAAACACTGTTAATGAATCTCACTATTAGAACACTGTTCATGAACCTTACCATTATAACCTCACTGATAGAACGCTATTCATGAACCTCACCGTTAGAGCCCCACCGATATAACTCTATTCACGAACCTCACCGTTAGACACCCACCGATAGAACACTGTTAAGTGAACCTCACTGATAGAACATTGTACATGAAACTCACCATTTGAACCTCACCAATAGAACACTATTCATGAACATCACCATTAGAACCTCACCGATAGAACATTGTTAAGTGAACCTCACCAATAGAACACTATTCACTGAACCTCACTGATTGAACACTATTTACTGAACCTCACCGATAGATAACTATTCACTAAACGTCACCAATAGAACATTGTTCACTGACCCCCACCAATAGAACAATTTTCACTGAGCCTCACTAATAGGACACTATTCACTAAGACTCACTGATAGAACAATGTACATGTATCCTCAATGATAGAACACAGTTCACTAAACCTCACCGATAGAACACTGTTCACTGAACCTCACCGATAGAACACTGTTCACAAACATCGCTGTTAGAACTGTTAACTGAACCTCACCAGTAGAACTAATCATTGAACCTCACTGATAGAACTACTCACAAAACGTCACTGATAGAACTGTTCACTGAACCTCATCGATAGAACTGTTCACTGAAACTCACTGATAGAAGTATTCACTGAACCTCACCGATTGAACTGTTCACAAAACCTCATCGATAGAGCTGTTCATATAATTGGAAATATGGAAAAGTGTTGGGGATAAGTCACCTTGACCTCCCAGAACACCTCAACACCGCATTTTTACAAAGTAATGGACCGAAGAGGTCTGTACCATTACAGTGTGAAAACCAAGAATGTGAACTAGGAGAAAGGGGGAACTCACACTATTATATTGTATGGTTAGGGAAAACATATTCGAACTATGTGAGGGAGACCTTCCCAAAATGAAGACCATCTATATTGTTAGATCTAACAATGTTCTATACCCACACAGTTGACTCTATCTATGAAACATTTCCATTATTCATAAAAATATGGGTCATGGGATCCAAAAAAAACCCGACTATCTTGGAACCATATCTTACTCAACTTCCATCTATATTAGGACCAAAAAAAATAATTACACCATAATTTAAAATATCCATATCATAGTGAAAAATTGGGTTCTTACAGTTATCCCGCCTTAAAATAAATTTTCCCCGAGTTCACTTTCCAACGGTGGATAGACCATGTATTAGAAAACCCCGATCACTTGTTACTAATTTTAGCCTCCGTCTCTCATGCCTCATCCTGCACGAGATCATGCTACCATATAAACCATACTAGAGGTAAAAAATATCTTCAAAGAGCCTTTGTGCTTTGATCAATGATGAACACTAGTTACTCTTCAAAGGCAGAATCAAAATCTAACTCAACTTTCTTTGGATAAAAAAGATGAGATGGGTCATCATGATATCAAGGAAGCCATGAAACATGGATGATGTCATGTATGGAATAGTTCTTATGAGGTAATAGAAAATGATAGTCTATCATCTTCACTCTCTCCAGAATCAAAAACATACCTACATAATATGAGATAACATCCCTTGCTTTTGTAGCCATTTATGCTAATGACTAAGAGATAACTGAAAGAATACACGATCCCTGACCTCATACTCTCTATTTCTTCGACAATGATAGAAATAAGATTTATTTCTACACTAACCACTAGTCATATTTTTTTTGATTAGATGAAACCTCTCCAAAGTATCATTAATGAGATGAGGACCTAGTAGCATTGCCCCACCTGCCTCTTTCTAAAATAGGGGTGAAGAAAATGAAATACCATATAAGGTCACAAAATGATCCATATGAAGCATCACATAGAAACTATTATTATAGGTTAACTCAATGAGAGATATGTGGTTATCCTAATAATTACCAAAATTAAGGACACAATATTCGAGCATGTCCTCTAGGACCTGTGTTCTCCATTTTGATTGTCCATCTGTCTGATGGTGAAATTTTTTTCTTCAATGCACATGTGTTCCCAAATCCTTATGCAATCCCTTCCCAATCCATGATGTGAAACAATAATCCCTATTTAAAATGATAGTATGTTGGACCCCATGTATTTATATGATCTAATAGATATATATTCTTCCCAGCTCATCAATGGTGAATGTACCTCAAATAGAAATGAATTGATAATCTTTTTTAGCCATTCAAGGACAACCCCTACAACGTCCCTACCTATAAGTGACCATAGTAAATGATAACAAAGTATATGAAAACATATTCCAATTTACATTTGGAAAATGGAACAGTATGTTACAAGACAATAGGTCTTTGGTGCACTACCTTAACCTAATGACAGTGGATCCCCTAGTGGTAAAACCTATTATTCGATATTTAATCACAGGCCACCAATAATGGAGTTGGAAATCACCATAAATCATTGGGATACCATGATGATTTTTCCCACTGAGAAGCATGAGACTCTTGGAATTAACACCACTCTCATGTCAATAGGAACCTAGACTCATCCATGAATATTCAGGATGTCATCTCTATCTGTAGTTGAATCAAGAGGCGGGGTTATCTCTGGATATACTCAAATAGAGGACCAATCCCCCAGGATCTGAATGTTTTCTACACTTCACTTTATCAAGGAGGGAAGAGTATTTTGTTAAATATGGAAGGTAATATTTTTAATTTCAATCATGAAACTCCATATTAAACTCATAAAAGATGGCCATTGACTTCCATTAATCGCTTGATTTATACACGACATGCGGCTGTGTTGTCCTAATTAGCACATCTATAAATATAGTTCCCTTCCCATACATATAAGTAAGATAAAAATAAATGGATTGAATATATTTTTCTTATATCCACTGTCTGAGGTTAAATTCATTCTGAGTAAATATATATTTGATTCTCTTTTGGTCCATGCACACCTCAAATCACAAACCTAAAAGATAGTGTATCCATTAACATAAGGCGTGAAAAAATGATGCTAGCTCAAGGTCATGTGTTGGGAAGTTTCACTCATGAGGCCTCAACTACTAAGATACATATGCAATGACTCTATCCACATGCATCTGCACTACTCTAAGTAGGATTCCTAATGCATCACAAAATATGGTATATCATATGACCATTTCCAGATGAATTAAAATAGGTGCTGAGACAAGGCTCAATTTCACTATTGAAAGGCCTATATTCATGATTATGAGCATAGAAACATCAAACCATTCTTTGTAATTACATTGAGAGGTGATTAAAGGCATGCTATTTCCTATATGAAACACCTATAATATCCACCCAACCCTAAGAAACTCTATATATCAAACACATTCTTGGTATGCATCCAGAAAACCAAAACACAGACCTTTTTGGGTCATTAGAGACTCTTGATTATGATATTATATTACTAATGATGTTTGCATTCTCAATCCATTACTGTAACATATATAACATAGCATATAGATGATTCTCTCACACTGTACTTACAATGATATCCATGTGTTTAGTATAGTCATTATGATTATGAGAATACACCAAGATGTCATCCACAAAGACCATGTCAAAAGAGTCAATATAGGGATGGAAAACTCTATCTTTTGATATATTAAAGCAGTGAGCATTTTTAGGACCTAACATCATTAAAAGGTAATCATAAAGAATATACATACTATGGAATGATGTATGTGGAATGTATAATGGCCTGACATGCACCTGATGGAAACCTGGTCTCATGTCGATCATAGAGAAGACCATATATCATCAAATCATGTCAAAGAGATCATCTATTTGAGGTAGTGGATTCTGGTTATTGACCATAATCTAGTTCAAACATATGTAATCCACACATAGATGTATGGTTTCATCCTCTTTCATGGCGAAAATAATGGGTGAACCCCGAGATGATTTATTGGGATGTTTAAATCCTTTGGCCTCTAAATATCCTAACTGTAATTTGATCTCCTGAAGCTCTATAGGTTCCAACCTGTATGGAGTAATAGACACTAGATATAATCCTAGATCATGCTTTACTATAAACTCTACCTATCTCACAAGATTTGATCCAGAAAAATACTCAGGAAAGACATCCCTGAAATGATCCACTACGGGATAGAAATTAGCTTTTCATAAACCCTGATCAACCATGAAGATATTTTTAATATGGTATGTCACTCCACCTATCCCATGATGCTTTGGTCCAACTCTACTCGAGTGTAAATCCCACTCACCCTTATGTAGTAACAGCTTCCCTCTCATGATGTAAATGATATACTAGGATGATAGAGGTCTAAATAAGAATGATAATGAACAAACCAATGCATCTAAATAATGACATTGTATCCTATCATATCAAGAGAAAAATGGTTATATAATAATGGGTATATTCCTACCTCATGGGAAAGTTCCTACATTAGTATATTCCCTCTGACTACACTCCAAATGGTGTATATATGATAATTACCCCATGGAAATATATGATCAACATTCTGAGGCGTTTTAAGAAAGATATAGTGATAAAATAGCTTGAAAAAATTTATAAAATATCATAGATATAGTAGTAGATTCCATAATAATAGCACCTCATACTATAGATGAAACCACATCCAGATCCTCAGGAATCGTTTGAAGGGTAGAAAACTATCCAAATCCACAAACATATGTAGAATTAGACTTCCATGATCATAACTACTCTAGTAGTGTTTTTGGTTATCATGTGTCTGAATAATATTCCTTTTGGGGTTATTCCTACACCCTACTAGACAAGTTGCAAAATTACCTGCTCATATAGGAGGAGTTGGTGTGGATTATTTTCCACTTGAAGCTAGCGGAAACATCTTGATGATTCTCTAATGTTTTCTCATACAGTTGAAATCACAGCACTCCAGTGGGTATCTATCACACCAGGGCATTAGATTACCCAATAATACAATGAATTTACACACCATGGAGTTATCAAAATGGTTACTCTGGATATCAATACCCAGATTAGAAACATGGAGGGAACATTTCCTACAATTGAGAGAACTGCTATACTTTCACAGAATCGATCCTTTATGCATGGTACTATTTCTAACCCTTGGGATTCATTTAGTGATTATATCATTAATTAATATTATAGAAAAATTAATAAGATTAAATACATTCACCTGCATATGGATGGCATACACAATTCCATACTTGATGCTTATATAAGGTGAATGCTCATCACCGTCTAGATGTTTATTAAGGTGATGTGACCTAGTGAAACACATTAAATATTCTATAACTAACATAATAACTTTATTGAGATGCATGAAATATCCATATCTTTAATATCTATGCACATGAAGAAAAAAATGACCACTGAAGGCAGTCTAAAAAATCAAAACATAACATGCCCCGATGATGACCAGCATGAGTAGTCACATCCCACCAATGCTTTGCTGAATCTTGCATTATGTAAGTAACATTTTTTACCGTCCACTCTACAGGTGTTTCCAAATGTTCAAAGATATAATGGATGTCCTCTATCCAAGACTCAGTAGCTTATGGACTGTTATCCCATAATAATGTAAGAGGAATCAACCGCTATAGCTACCAAGTCTGATAATTCATCATAGGTGCAAGCCAAGGTTCACCATGCATGGACTACATCAGACATATAAAACTATTACAATCATGGGAATCAGTTCTCAAATCATGTACATATGGTGCTTCCTCAAGTGTCACTCTTGTGAGTAAGAATAGCGGATTAGGGCCCACCACATCTGGATCATGGTCATTGCCACGCTCATAGAATACGATTTGGGGCCGTTGTGGCAGCATTGGTCACCAAATTCCATGATCACCCATCATAACAAGCTTAACTAGGAAGATATAATCACTAGTGGAAGTTGAACGTATGATAATTCACTACCCAAGGTGAAAAAACCAAACTACCTTCTTAGACATCTGATTACTGGTATGTTCACAAGTATGTGTTTCATTTAAAATTATATTTAATTTCTATTTTCACTTCTTTACCATTCATAAACATGACATGTATGATAAGGATGCGAAACAATTTTAGTTTAGATGTAATGTTTCTCATTATAATGAATATTCATTACCATTTAATCAGTTACCATACAACACATCAATGAAAACAACACCCATTTATATATAGCATTATAGATCGACTCAGTAAATTACTTATCCCAACCCACGAGGGCCCATACACCTCATGAATTGAGATAATAAATCAATCAATCACAAAAAATGGTAATACAATCATTATCTAACTATCACATGATCACTCAATAATCACAGGAATATCAACCAATTAAATGTAGTGAAATACACCTATATGGCATGAAAAAATGCATAACATGTGTATTATAGGGGTCTATAATGATTTTTGTAAAAATACTCTTGGACCCCATATCATCTGTCCATGGATAAAATATAATCCCAAAATAAATAATGATAAACAATTCCCTACAACATTTGCGTCACAAAATTGAGAAATAATGTCCAATATAATAGGAAAAATTGAAAAAAATATATATATATTTTGGGTAACATTTATTTTCCCCTGAACATGTGTTTGTGATTCCCATGCATGGCATATTATCGATTCCCAATCAGTTGTAATATCATTACCATTGTATCCAAACAGTGAAGTAAGAAAGGAAAATAACTCTAAATTTACATTGGGACATCTCACACTCGGATTCCACTTAATAGGGTCCTTGAGAACGATGGGATACACTGCCTCATTCACATTTACCAAAATACTAGAGGCATCTAACTAGTAATGGGAGCCTAGAGTGTGTACATGGGGAACAAATTCCCTCATCATCATAGTGTAGAACAATAGATAAATATAAACATAGGTAAACTGTGGACGTAATATAAATAAATAGAACGCACAATAGAATAGATAGACAATAGTAAAAATAGAAAAAATGTCTATAATAACATAAAACTACTCTTGGTGATTTTTTATGTCACCAGAAAAATAGAAAACAAGGATACAATAAATCATTCATTACATGTTCCAAAAAATTATAAAGGAAATAAAAAATCCAATTCTATGCTTCCTGAGCTTCAGCTCAGTCATCTGCTATCAACATCCTTCATAAATTTAAATAAATCATGCTTTCAAAGCCATATGCTTCCCTTTATCGAAACGTACATTCATGTTATCTACCTTAGGTAACAAACAGTTCTTGAAGTGGGTGTGAGATAAATCTAAGTGGGCCACCACCGATGGTGTCTATAACATCCAAACCGTGTAATGTAAATGAAATAGTGTCCAAGAAATAATATATAACGCAAATAAGTACATTGTAACTAAATAAAAAAGTACCTAATTTATCCCTTGGTTGGTGTGTGAACATATAACGAGTTAAATAATTTATTATTACTACTTTATAAATAAGTTACACGTTGACAATAGTGAAGGTTCCAAAATGTAAAAAGGCAACCTGAAATGATATTTCATAATGAAGTTATGAGGTGATAACCAAGGAAAATTAGACCACAAGGGTAACCATATCAAAAATGACTAAAGGCTGGCTAAGGGTAAAGTGTAATCCAAGGGTCATTGTTCAAGGAATTTTAAAATAAGATACCTACCGAGTCTAAGGATTTCATCCAAGGTAAATCATGGATAAGCAATGATTGTGCTTGAAGGGATGTTGCCATGGAACCTACATGTAAATGCTAGATACAGGGAGTTTATCTAATTAATACTATATTAATACATGAGCGATTCTAGGTTGTTATACTAGAAACCAAATGTAAGAAAAGAATCAGGTTCCAGGTGTGTTTCAACCAAGACAAGTAGAATACTTGAATCAGAATGGGGTTCTCGAGTGCTCAAGGAATTCCCTATAAAATAAAAGGTGAGCTGAAGTCAATCGACTCCTATATGAAAATTATATCAAATAATATTTCATATGGTTCACTCTCTTACATTTAATTAGATTAAATGAATTACTGAACATTAAAACATTAAATCAATTAAAAATTATTCATTAAGTTTGTTTGGTTTAAGCCCTGCCATTCAGTATAGTGAGAAGCCCATGTAGCATGGAAAAATTAAATTTATTCAATTTAATGAATTTTAAATAATTAAGTTTCACTATAATACCTTCCATTAACATTGTAAGAGGTGCTATAGATATGAAACCTATTAATAAACTACATTAAATAAGGAAGATTATAATACATAATATACATGCAAGTTTCTATTTACATAATATACATAATATACTTAGGTAGGTCAAACAGTGAGAATACATGTTACTTTATATTATTCAATTCAAAATTTAAGATAATCGACTTAATATATAAAATCATACCCTTAGAAAGGTTAATACTAGGAACACCCAAACAGAGGATCAAATGTGTCCGAACACTATAATAAAAAAAATGGGACAAAATCCATCATGGAATGAAATGTGTTGTTTGTGTAACCACTAAAAACTAATTTCCTACTTGTAAAGATATTAAAAATTGGTTTATAATGATTATATGAATGGCATATAAATTCAACAAACGACAGTTGATGAAATTGGTAGTCCCCACACATAATTTCCAAAATCAATGTGAGGATGAGTTATAGACCACCCACCATAATTTTATACAATTTCCCCACTATGGTATTATCATTTAATTTGGATTACATTGGATTAGATATAAAAAAATTTAATAATTATCACACCTTGATAACTAGGTCAAGAGAAAGAGAGAATAAGAAAGGCTCAAATGGACTTGAGTACTTTCCATTTCACTTCAAACGTGATGAACAAACTCATGAACAGATCCCAAATGAAGGATATATCATGATCCCTATCTTAGGCCTTCAAAAAGATCCAAATTGATAGGTATGTAGGCTAATCCTGCTAAAAATATGAATACGGAATAGAGTTCAGTTAAATATATCATTATTGGTAGGATGGTAATATAACCCAAAAATTTATAATGTACACCGTTTGTCGACACGGTTTACCTAAACATGTGTAAAACGTGAAAGAGAGCCATGAAAAGTGTATAACTCACAAGGTTAGTTCACATGGATTGGGATACCATAAACCAACCATGAAAGACGACTCTTCTAGAAATTAAGACCATCTGCATGGTTAGATCTTACCATCCACCATACCTACACAGTTTGCTCTAACTATGTGGCATGTCCAGTCATCCAAAAAAGATAGGTTATGTGATCCAAAAAATCTTCACACACCATGAGGACATTATCTAACTCAAAAGGTATCCATATTATGTCATAAAAAATGAATTAGACCAAAATTTAAAGGATCCATACATGAGTGAAAAATTGGGTTCTTACAATGGAATCAGGCTTCCATGTTCATATATCCCATTTCTAAATTTATTATTAAATCATTATTACATTACTCACAATGTTTATCTATGTTTTTAGGGGTATGATTCTATTTTGTTATGGCCATTTACGGTTACTAATCTCTCATACTCACTTTCTTAACTTATTCTCCCTTATGATTTTGGATTGATATTTCTCATTTTCCCCTTATTGTGTATCTGAGCTCATGTTTTCATATGTTTCCACATTATATGTCATAAATAAGAGTATTTTGTATGATGTGTGTAAAAATGAATCATGTGATAAGACTATTTCTGATAAATTATGATAATTTTGTAAAATATATTCTTTATGTATCAAATATATAATGATTATAATTTATTAGGATCTATGTTAATATTTATTATGATATCTACAATATTTTATTATAAAATTATTTAATATGTATGTTTGTTGATCTTGTGTCACCTGATATTTTATTAGAGTAGGGTTCAATTCTATTTTGGGATGATGATATTAATAATAATATAATTCAACCTAAAACAACATATTTTGAACCAAAATGGATTTAGGATGGACATAATATTTTCCATGGATTAAATGAAGGTTTCATTATTGAGGAACTATTAGTTTTTACTTCTTTATAATAAGATTACACACTCTGATTAATTTTAATTGATAGTAACACTATCTTTTTTTTATTCAATTGATGGAATTTGGAGTACTCATGTTAATAATGAGAATAATAGACAATGCAATGATTATCCCAATAACCAACCATATGTTATTGAATATGGACAGAAAAACATGTGTTCATCCTCACCAAACACAGTCAATCTAAAAAAAATTACATGAATCATATCTCACTCCCTTACATAACATGAAAATATAAACTTTACATTGATATCTTCATATGGAAATGTCCATCCTCATTAATTGGGTCTTCCAAACCAATCATTTCCATATAATGAATCAATATAATATAAATGATAATTTTTAGTCACCAGTTTTCAGAGCATGAAAAAGTGTTTTTAATTTTTTATTCTTCCGTAATATGATGCTGGATAATGGTGGACTGTGTTTAAGAATACAATACAAGTGGAGGAAATTTACTCCATACAATGGGAGGATTTTATGATGGAATAATTTTATAAATACTCTCCTCAAATATTTCACACTAAAAGAGAGAGAGGGATGTCTTTTATATGATTCAAAATGAGGATAAATCCATTATAAAATATGAAGAAAAATTTAAAATTCATTCTATTTATGGTTATGGTTTTATCAATAACCCTCAATGTAAAATCGATCATATCATTTTTGTATAAAAACCATGTCTCGGAAATATTTTACGATATATGGGACTTTGTAATCTATGGAGACATTATTTATGATGATCTCAAGGTAGTAATAGAAATTTGAGTCTCACATTATTATCATGGTTTCAGGGAGAGGGAGATGAAAATGTTGTTTCATAAAAAACATAATGATAAAAAACATAGAGCAAAACAAAAAGAATTTTAAAACATTCTAAAAATGTGGGTGGAAGCATGGAGAAAATTTACTTAATAGGGTCCGTAAATGAATTAACATTGGAAGATATTTCCAGCATGAAAATGAATTCCAAATAGAAATAAAGGGTATGAAAAATTAAATGAATGAAAAGAAGGCTCATCCTTATACATCAATCACACTAAAATGCAATAATTATTATAAATATGGACAATAATATGACTAATGCACCAATAAAAGGGTAGGTGATCATAATAAATGTCAAAAATCTCTAAATTCAAGTAATAAAGAGAAATCATATGTATTCAAAACTATAAAAGTGGAAAAAATGTGGTAAAATGTATAATTATAGACCAATACATAATTGAATTTTTTTTTATTATGGATCCACCCACACTTTAATATCTCATAACTTTTAGTTGGGTATCAAATAACCACCCTAATAGATAGATATTAAATTATAAGTGAAAAATTTTAGTTGTAAGATTATTTCATCCCGCCAATATATCTCCACTCCCATAGAAATATATGGGATTGTGATTCCTGTATATCTTATCATTCATTATTTAATGTAGTTCGATGTGATAGTAGGCTTGGGTTGGACCACTCCATATAGATCCCATATTAATTTTTAAAATAAATTGGTCACATTTCATATCTCAAGGAAACTTATGATCATCTATTGATAGAAGTCTAACCAATAACTCAAAATATAAATTAATTATATTATATCAGTTCAAGTACCCAATAATGTGTGGTTATTTTGTTGAAATGGTTTTAGGAGAACATGATATATAAGATATCCCAGTTATTTGGAATTTTTTTGATGTATTTACATAAGAGTTTCTTTTTCATCCCCACAATCATGTGGTTTATTTTTCAATTGAAATAATTCATGTTGTTATGAATTGATCGAAGACACATTATAGAATAGAAATGATTTAATTGTTATAAATAAAGAATAAAATCTAAGAAAATAAAGATGGGTGTTTTACACAACCAATTGCTTCTCCATGGGGAAAAAATTCATCTTCACTATGAATTATAATGGATCAATACATGTCTACATTTTTTATCATGAAGATAACAAAATCATGAAAAATGAAAAGTATCCTCCACCAAATATTGATGGATTGTTTGATCTGATCTTAAAGGATTGATACTTATAAATGGTTTACCTTCAATCAATATTTCATCAATTATGGGAAAAAATTGATGATGTACCCAAGAGATAATTTCATAAATGATATGAAAACTATAAAATTGTAATGATTTACTTGGGACTGACATATTTCCCAAATATCTTCATGGATATAAGGAATAGTGTATTTTGACATTACATTAATCAATAAGTGGAGGCCTTTATAGATCATATATTAATATATTATAAGAGAAATAAGAGTATGAATATAATTTCAGTATAGTGCTACAGACATTGATAAAGGATAAATTTTAAAGAAAGTTTAAAAAATTAAAAATATTGTTATAGAAAGTAGTATTCATTGGTTAAGTAATCACATGAAATATTTTTTGTGGATATTTTAGTGATAGTTTTTTTCTAAGAGTGTGTCAAACCCTGTAATGTAATATAGATATATAGTATTATTGTATTTAGTGAATAATATTGTTAGTTTTTAGGAAATTTATCAAGAATGTCAAATTCCCTTAACATGTTTTCTAGTAATACATTCATGTTCCTCTTGGATAGATGAATTTGATAAAAAAAATTAGGAGCTCAAGTGAATGTGGTTCACTGCACCTGAACACACATTACCCTACATTAGAGAGGTGTTTTTAATATTCAATGATTTATCAAAGAAGAGACTGATATGTATCCTCATACAAAGTGACATGGAGGAATCTTATGGCTCATTAAATTTAATATTCAAGAAAAAAAATTTCTGGGGAATGATTTTGAACAAGTATTTATAATATTATCAATGACGATGAAGGCAAATTATCTTTATGGTGAAATGTGTAAAATATATTCTAATTATAAAATATTAATATATGTAATCACACATGATGAGTTGAATGATCCCAAGAATATTTGGTTTGGTTGGACAAAGTACATTGACTACTAGATACATTACCACCCTATACTCGTAAATAAGATTGTTGATGATCTTTGTAGAAAGGTCCATGCTACATTATCCATGGTGATGATTTAATGAGACACAACACTCCTGAATTATAAAAGGATAAACCATGAAATCATGAGGGAAGTGGATTAATAAAATCATTCCAAAATAACTACTCCATCATCCATCCATTTAATGGAAAACGAGAGAGATAAGGATGAAGATATATAAGTGGGTAATGAATATCCAATTTTTTAACATTTAAAATGATGATTCTATAAGGTTCTATAAAATTTTCTGTGTTCCATTGATGCTAAAATTTAATAATGGCACAGTTGAATATTCAAACATCTCATTATTATCTATGTATCCTAGAAGAAGAAAAATGTTTAGAGATATCGAGAATTATTTCTTGCACGACATCATGAAGAGGGAGATTTCACAATGTGTATCTCAATGATTAGTAATGAATCAATTTGAGGTGGAAATATTAATGTCTAGTGTGGATTATAAAACCATTAACCAAACCTATAGAAAAATTACAGAACAAGACATAGCATTTTTTTGTAGGTCTCCCAATGAATTCTTATTGTTATAATTCTATTTGGGTTATAGCTGATCACCTTATGAAGAAATTAAATGTAATTTCTATTTATAATTATTTATTTCTCAATAAATTTATTATGATAAATATAAATGAAGAAGTAAAAATTTATATAGTACCACAATAAAATTTGATTGATCTCGATCCATCGATTGCATTGATGATCTAGAAAAATCATCATTATGCACTAGTTGTTGAGAAAAAATTAATCACTACTTATAATCCTCAGACTAAATGTCTTTCTAAAAAGAAAATTTGAACATAGGAGGGTATGATGAGATCAAATTAAATAGATCTAACGTAAGTTTAGGATAAAAACTTCCTTTGTAAGAGTTATTATATAATCAAGGTATTTACTCTATTTTGAAAATGGTGTTATAGATGGATACGTAATAGAATGGGTATAGAACTGTAACTTGTTGGGGTGAATTTGGAGAGCATAAACAGGTGGGTTCATATATTTCTCAAGAAATCATAGATAATATTCACACCATTTATCACCACATTAAAACTAAATAGAGTTGAATAATGATTAATATTGATATTCATTTACAAAATCAAGAGTCTCAATTTAGAGATAATGTATTTGTTTGAATATCATAATGGAATTATGTTATGAGATTCCGGATAAAATGAAATATGAACCCTAGATATAAAGGTCATTTAAAAATCCTTGATCAGGTTGGGTTGATATATTATCATCTTATACTTCCACCAAACATTTCAAAAGGGAATGATGTGTTCCATTTTAATATTTTACCGAGCACACACGTGACCCTTCACATGTATTGATCTTATATATATTAAAACTATAACATGTTCTTTATTAAGAAGGAAAAATGGTATAGATCTTTAATAATATAAAGAAATGACCAAAAAACAAGACCAAACACATGGAAAAGGTACTCTAGAGAAATCATATGTTTAGAGATGCAACATGGGAACCTGATGATATAATGATAAAGAATTACCCTCACATATATTCATTTGAAAAATGTAAATTAGGGGTAAAAATATTTTACGGTTGGTTTAATAAAAGACCCCATGATTTTACTTTCTATTATTCCATTAAATAATTATTGTGTTGAATATATTATATGATACAAAATATCACAACAAAAAAACCTGTGTTAATTTATTTGGAGATAAAATATTCTAACGGTGGATAAAAATTAATACAATATGAGAATAAATTATGAAACAATAATAAGAACTGTATAAGTGGAATAAATATATATTTATATAAAAATACCAAAAATTATAAATATTAATCCTTATGTTTTCCCACAAAGTTCATCACTTGAATTTAAAATATATAAATAAGATTATGAATTATAAATATATAGTCATGATGAGAGATAATTAAATTAATAGGGTGAAATATTCTAGGAATGTATATATGAATATAGATAGTAATGATATCAGACTATTCTATATACAGTTGTTAAAAATATTATGATTGTTGTTGTGGTCAATGGTAATATGTTTATTGGATATATTTCATTTCAGTATAAATGTATCCAATAGTTGTATTAAATATGTTTAATTTTTATTATCCAACTTTAAAAAATTTAATTCATAATTATTGAATGATATTAAATGATAATACTTAATTAATATTTTTAAATTTTTTATGTGTTACATATTATTATTCTTCTTATTGTTGTTATCATCAATGAATGAATTTATGTATTGATGGAATCAAAATAAATATTACATACTAATGGAGTGGAAAAATTATATTCTTAAAAGATGAATAATTAATTTCAATAAGATGTGATTAATATTATTTGATGTTACAAAATGATATTTTTCAAAGAACTATTTTTATGTATTGTTAATTTTTATATTATAAAATTAAATTTCTCACTATATAATGATGAATAAAATATAATTTATTAATTAATAAAAATTTACAGTAGAAATTATTTTAATGGTAATTGATATGAAATGGTATTAAGAACACACAATGTTTAAAATGTTTTCTCCAATAGAAATAATATTTATTTTTATATTTCTTATTTCCATTTAAAAGATAAATTTCCCTAATTTAGAAAATTAATTTTATTAACTGGAATCCTGATTTTTAATCAATATCATGAAATTTATTAAGTATGTAAACTTCATTTTTTGGTATACAAAGATTTTACCGAGGAAAAAATTGAGTTACCATAAAAGAGGTAAAATAAGGTAAAAAGGGTTAAATTATGTAATAATGCCTTAAAATACCTTGAATCTATATCTATTTTTTAGATAGTGGGATTCATCATCCACATAAATTATTGTTCAAATTATATCATCATTCATTTAAAAATGAAATCCTTATACATTAAGGAATGAATATTTACATAAATGCCACTCAAAACACATATATATATGGAACTGTCATATACCCCACCCAAACAACTCAAATGATTCATTTCAATCTATAATATCTACGATTTTTCCGCTCCTAATGAATTACCATTAATTTTTTTTTCTAATTCCATGAAGAAAGATTAAATCATTCATTCAAAGGGACCCGTTTCGAGAGGGAGTAAATTCATAAAATATCTGTGTTTTTCTCTAATTGATTCAATTTAATTCATATAAACACTGCATATAAATACTATTCTACACTATAATGGTGATATATTAAGATAATTATGAATTATTGAAAATTATATACCAATTATATAACATTGGATTTTGAGTCATTCACTTTTATAACATGTTCTTATCGGGATGGGTTCATCCACCTACACAGATGATGCAATACGAACATCATTATTATCATAATGATTACATATCAAGAATTTAGTTATAGTAATACATTTTATTAGTTTTTAATATATATTATGAATTTGGTCTGAAAATGATGATACAGAAAATAATTACATGTCTTTAGTAACTCCTTTTTATCGGTATAATACATATAAAATGTTTTTCATGGATTCTATTCTTTCAAAAAATAACTATACATTCATTAAAATAAATATGTAAATACAAAAATAATTAGAATAAGATTATTCTACTATAGTTTAACTAATTTTTTTATTTACATAGCGTCAAATAACAGATACCAACATCTACATTTCGAAACTTATATAAAATAATCAACATTATTAACATCATATAGTGAATATAAACTATAAATAAATAACATATATAATTAAATTTAATAATTTATGTTTATAAAATTTAATATGTATTTTTCATTTTCTTTTAAAATGATATTAACATGATTTAATTTTTAATATATGAGGTTAATGTAATTTAATGAATTTCATGAGTAAATATAAATGGTTTCTCGTCTAAAATTTTCTTTCAGAGAGATCTATTACACATTCACCACCTATATTATTTTTTGGAGTTTATAGTACCTAATATATTTTTTAATCTTACTTTTCATGAAATTCATGGTTTGTAAAAACCAATATATGTATTTATCATTCAAGGGATTTTCTTTTAAATGTTACCAAATCCATACATGTTTCTTTAACAATATGTTTTTAATGTCAAGATTATTTATAATTGTACTTCCTTTGATATAAATTATATATTATTCTCCCTAAAATAAATCTATTATTATATTAATTAAATATTTATGGGTTTTAAGGTAATTGAAAATAAATTTTCTCTATTTGGTTCATAATTACATCGAGAATACATTGAATAGTAGTTTTTACCTTGTATCTTATTTTTGGTCATGAATAATTATCCTCCATGTCTATATTCGTTATTGTCTAATTGATGTAATTATCAGTAAATATATTATATATTAATGAATTTCTCAATTTACCATACTTTATTTATATATGTAATTTTATTTTTATGATTTTTTTACATTCAATTTCAGCCAACCTTTACTCTCTTTAATAAAATGTTAAATGGATCTTATTTTTTAATGTTTGTTTTTCATGAACACCTCGTCTTAATTTAATATCATTTTTTCCTAATTAAGCATCCTCTACATGTTGTAATGGTTTTAAAAATTGCACTACATAGCCTTTTTGGATTTTTTTTATTTAAATCAATTTTATAAAATGAAAATGATATTAATTCCTTTTTTTAAGAAATTTTCTAATACTATTATAAAATTTGTTTCCATCTATATCGACATCCATTAATATTTCATATAATTAACCATGGATATAAAATAAATATATACCATTCTCTAACATTCCCAAAATATATTATGATCATGTTATGTTATATTTTTCATGATATCCATTTATTTTTAGGTTAATTAAACTATGAAATAATTATTAATGGTTTCCTGATAAGGTGATGTAAATATGTATGGTTCATAGTTATATCTTAGGTTGGTATGTTATACCCCTTTAATGAATTGGTTAATATTCTATCTATAATTATATGACATGTATAGGATTAGGTAGTAATCTGAATCTACTATGGGACTCTTTCCAATATTTTTATGAGTATGGTGAGTGAAACCAAACCACTATATGAAATTATCCACTATGTGATGATAGTCCTGAAAATGATCCTCAACATCAGGAATGATTTTATATGCTAATTTATTTCAAAATTTCTAATCATATACTATGTTTTCATGGATTATGATTATACTCACATGATTCCCCTATTATTTATATCATATTTGATGTAATTAAAAATACTATTTTCAATGAATTATTATTTATATTCAATGTTTATTTTGTTATGATTCTCTTAGGATATAAAAATTTAGATTATTTATGTTCTAGTACTCACATTATAATCTTATGATCAAATATTCTTTCTGATTTATTTATCTAATATTTACCCCTAATATGAATATAATCTCACACTTTATTATGTCTCAATTCCCTATTTTATGAATAATAGTATCATATATAATGTTTCAAAAAGGGTATAATGTTCGGATACATTTTGATGGAAATGTTGAAAATGTTGTAATATATGTTGTTTATTTTTATAATCTAAAAATAATGTATACCTTTAGGCTCTAGGGTGTGATTTAGTATGATAATTAATTAATATTATGGTAAAATGATGTAATATATATGTATGTTATTCTTGGGTCACCTCAAACGAGATTAAATAATGTAGAGGTTTATATAAACATTTTTATGAAACAGATATCCATATGTACTCTCATAATAATAGTCTATTCTGGTGATATTATATTATCTAGTGATAAATAAACTACATATATATGTTTTCTAGGGAAAATGGAAAAGAACAGTTTTATGTCTATTATATGTGGAATGAATTAATTTATGAGTATACATATTATTCAAAAAATGAAATTATATTTTTATCCTCAGATAAATGTGCTATTTTATTATAAGTATTGGTATAGTGGATTAAATAGTTGATTCAACTCCTAACCTATCATAGAAAATTTGAGTAGAGTTATAGAAATAACTAGTGTAAATCCAAACGATTCTGAGACAATCATCGAAATCCTACATTATGTAACATCTTTTAGGCCATATATTATTTATATTAAGACTATATGTGTAGGTTTTCATATTGATCCAAGATCGTATCATATGTTGGTATCCAAAATAATATTAATGTATATCAATGATACTTTTAACTATTTCTTATTGAATAAATATTAGAAGACTTGAACATATAGGGACAAAAAGAAACATATCAGGAAGGATATTGAAATAACCAAACTTCCATATATGTTGGAGCATTTTTTCTTTTTGAGGATTATATTAGTTGGAATTGAAAGAATTATAACTCTATTTTATTTATTACAAAAGAGAAAAATTATATTTCAAAAACATATTTGATATACATATTTTATGGATGCATGTATATTGTGAATATATTGATATGGAGGTGATTGGACATTGAAATTTCCTATGATAATTATAGTTTAATTCATGTATCAAGAAATGAAATAAAAAACTCAATATCAGTTCAAATTGATATAAAATTTCATTTCAAATAATTTAGAGAGTCGAATGGTGATATGAAATTTCAATACATTTTAACAGAAAATCCAAATTACATATACTTTTACAATGTATATTTTGAGAGAGATGTTTTAAGAATTTATTCAGAATGTACATATTCAACCACAACCGATTTCATAAGTATGTGTGGAGATTACCCTACAAGGGTTTGGATTATTTTTTCATTAGGAGAGAATGTTCACAACTCATACATAGAATGATTGTAAAATTATTTTATAATGGGGGAGTCTCTTTTTCTGAAGAGGTGTGTGGTCTTCCTTTTGGTTTTTTTGTAATATGAAGAATTAGTAATTTTGAAATGAAATAGATATTAATGTATTAATTAGGGGGATAAAATATACATCAAAGAACAAATTTGTGTTTTCTAAAAACATATTAAATTCAATCAAAATAATTTATGAATCAGGTAGTTTGGTTTCATGACATTTATAATGTGAGAAAGAATGTGATTTTATGATTCTCTTATACAATTTCGATATCTTGATCATAATTAAAAAGAGTGAAATGAGTTGAAAGAAGTATATAGAAAATCTAACGTGGAATATTAAAGTGTCCTAATTAAATTTTGAAGGATTATATTTTCTTTCATAAATTGTTTAATCATTGGTGGCTAATGAGATAATGTTTACTCTTTTTCAGTTTGTTTTTATATTTTCAAGATATGTCATGAGAGAAATTATAAATGATTTGATGTAATTTTAAAACTACCATAAAAATTTAAAAAATTGATATTTATAATTTTGTGAGGATCCTTATTACATAATAATGATGTTAGATAAGACCATAAATATCCTCAGTTCTCAGTAAGGACAAACAATATTCTCATAAGAATATATAGTTGAGAATTTTTTAGAAGGGAAGAAGTCCAATGAATCCATAAGTGTCATTTATTATACTTCATGAGAATATTTATTGAGTTAAAATGAAATATTTCTATATTTTTATATATTATAAAAAACTACATTATAATTATATAAAAATGCATAATTTTAAATTATACTTACTAGATATCATTTTCGACGGTATTTAAAAAAATGAATCGATGTCATCAAATCTAATTGTAAGGATCATTTGAAAGACTATATGTATGATTGCTGAATTCACAATGATCAATCATCCTTATACGAATAAATACTTGGTTATTAAAATTGTAACAAAAGATTAGACTCAAATTCTAGTGTTTGAGGATAATTTTCACACTTTGTAAGAGTTATTTTACAACCACAAGGGTCAAGACATTGTGAAATTAATTTTAATGAAAAAGTGTGTGGAATATGATATATTATAGAATAAAATATAATTATGAATTAAATAATATGATTAAATACATGATCTTTATGGATTAAAAAAATTATATTGTAGTCAACATTATTATTATGAAAAAATTGGTGATCATTACTCAAAATATATTGATTTTTCAAATATATGTATTTTTAAAATAATAGTGGTTATTAAAGTAGACTATATTGAAAGGGATTCACCAAAATTTAATTTATGAATGAAAATTAGATGATGTTGTTCTGGTTATTTGTTTTTAAATCCTATAAAAATAATTCATTAATGGTTCATAATTATTTATAAATAATAATAATTTTCAATGGATAAAGTTACCATGTGAGTTAATAAAAAATAGTTTCATTTTTCAAAGAATATATAGTTCACACCATATCTAGGTTAAAGAATAATTTTAATTGAATTTATCTAGAGGAATGTATAGGATAGAACCACTAAGTAGTAATATAACTCAAAAATATATATATTTTTGATTTAATTTTAATTCATTTCAAAGGTAAAGGTTTGTTCTTATAATTTTATTCAACTACAGAAACGAATAAATAATACAAGAAGGGTTTTTCATGAACTTCATTGGAGATAATGGTTAAATCTAAGATTGGAATATTTGGTGATCTTGGGAATGGTCATAAAAATAAATTGATAAATGAAATAAACATGAGATATCATTATATGATTTAGTTATAAGAATCCAATAGAATTTGAGTTGAAATATTTTTCAAGGATTAAATTAACTCAGAAATTTTGATTATAAATGAATATGGTAAATAATATAAGAGTGAGTATGTTTATTCATTGAGGATATGAAAAATAGAGATAAATACTTCATATTTCCTGATTTTATGATTTTTTATAAAAATATACATGATCATGAATATTCAGTTATTTAATATTAAGAATAATATTGAGATTTATATCATCAAATGGTTCTACAAGAAGTGATAAAGACTAA
This sequence comes from Viscum album, assembly GCA_963277665.1. Taxonomy (NCBI): domain Eukaryota; kingdom Viridiplantae; phylum Streptophyta; class Magnoliopsida; order Santalales; family Viscaceae; genus Viscum; species Viscum album. The sequence continues at coordinate 265,481,649 of OY728142.1, read as the reverse complement.
CCGATATGAGATTATATTGTGATATAATTTTTTAAAGAATATAAAGAGGTGAGTATATTATAATATTGTATTATTGAATTATAAAAGAGGAACATCATTAATAGATTCCAAATATAGCCATATTTCAATGTGTCCTTGCTCAAACTGTTCAAATAAGGTTGCAAATTGTGGGCTACTATTACTCATTTGATGTGGTGTGTATATGATAGGATGTACTAAAATACCATATGATAAATGGAATAATTTATTATATTTTATAAAAATATTATATTGTAAAATCTATGGCATATATGATACTTTTCATGTCAAGGATATGGTTACTGATATTAGTGGTGAACAATGTAAAAAACAGTAGTGAATTTTTCTAAGTATTCATTTAGTTCATTCAGGAAGGGATTAGATAAATATTTTAGTTGATTGTGTGTAAGCCAAAAATAAAATATAATTTCATGTTCGATAAACATATAAAATTAAGAACCACTACTTAATTCCACCTTCTTACTATTCACCCAATACTAGATGTAATCACATTACCACAAAAAATAAGGGGCTATTTTTCAAAAAAAATAACTACGATTTTTCCAAGGAACCAAAAACATACATTAAAAGTACAATATAATAAAATAAATCATTGAGAGGGGTGATTTGAATATTTATTAGGTTGATATAAATCAGAAGGTAGTGGGTCCATTGACAAATCCACTAACAAAATAGAGGCATGAGGGTTATGTAATGTATCGGGATATTAGAGAAATGACAAACTAATTATAATGGTTATTATCGATGTAAATGTTTCTTGGATTTATAATAAAGTAAAAATATATTTTTAATTCATTAATGTGTTCTATGTTTTTTTATAATTCCAGATTATAATCTCATATATGATATAGAGTTCACTCGTGATATAATATGTTGATACAATTAATTTGACAGACCTATGAGTGTATAACAACATGAATGTTATTAGAAAAGTTGGATTTTTATAGTTTTATTATCTTTATAAAACCTCGTTAACTATGATTGAAAAAATAATTATCATATTAAAATTAAAACATTGATTACCTAACTATTCCATCCTTGAGGATTTGATAATCATTCGGTGATTATGTAATTTTAGATCATGTATTATGTTGTGTTTAACCAATATTTGATTTCACCTCTTACAGGAAAATTATATCCCATGGGACCTTTATTAAATTATTGTAATTAAATATATTGAAATACATAGTTTATTCAATTGAGATGTAATTAAGTATTTAAACTGATGATATGTTATTTATTCATTTAATCTATTTAGTTCATTAAAATAATTGTGAATATATGAGATGACATGTACTGAATTATCATGGTATAATTCTAGAAGAAAATTGCGAGTATTATATATTTGATTATATATATTATGTAGATACATATTTTAGTAAACTTTTTATTATGTAGATATGTGTGTACATTTGTTAAATCCAGATCATTCCAACCCCCTTATATATTGAGTAATAGTTGCATTTTATTAGAGGATTTCTTTTGATTAATTTTTATATTAGTGAAATCAACATTTTTCTGAGCACAAAAGAGTCCATTCAGGTCTTAATGTAAGTCATATAATATGGATAATATTTTCATTAAATTATTATCCAAAATTATAGATATTTTATATGATAATAATGTCTAAAATAGATAGGATAGATTTAATGTATGTTATGAACTTTTGGATAAAGTATGTGAGCATTTAGTGATACTAGGTGGGTATTGAAAATAAATATTAATTTCTTAACAACAATGTAATGAGATCCACCATGTCATTATTTTTTTTGAGTTGTGTTTCTTGATATAATGTAAAGTATTTATAAAACCCCAGGTCCTCAAAACCATTTTTCTCATTAACTATATGTTAATCATTCATAATTATTCTTTTATATAACATTAAATGTTGTGAGATTTAATAGGAAGTTCATAATACAAGATATGAATAAAACAATTAACAATAAATTACTTTGTAATAGAGAATTAAAAAAAATGTACATGAAACAGTATACTATATACCATGTACAATTACATCCCCAAAAAGTGAATAAACTTAAATAAAATAATGCATAGATAATAATAGTATATTTATAACATGAAAATACCCTCAAGTATCTTGACCCTTGAAAATAACTAATAAAAGAACCAAACCAACAATGAAAAAGAAATGAAAACTAATGTTTTATAGTCCAAAATAAAATAATTAGAAAGGGTAATTATTCTTTGTAAAGATAGAATGGGATGAGTTTATTGGGTATAATGGGGGTAATGTTCAAATTATATCACCATTATTATAGGGTATAAATTCATTAGTTATAATGTCAAAAACCATATTAATTGTTTAGATTCATTTATATGTAGTTAATATAAACAATGTTTTTTATTATGTTTTTAAAAAAATATAAATTTACATTTTAAGTAATTATTTTTCAATAAAATTAAGGATTCTATATTATAATTAAAAATTACCAATTATTTTCTGAAAATATCATTGTTTATAAAGAATCTATTTTTATAATTTTAATTTTTTTTAAATTCATACTTTTTAAATTGATGTATATAACATTTATTGATAAAATTATGAGTGTTATCAGAAAAAAAAGTAATAAAATAGAAGAAATATTTAATTAACAACATACGATTCTAATTTAATAATTCTTGGACAAATACAATTTTTTTTATTAAAAACATTGCTTTTATTACATAATATATGATTACATTATAAAGTAAAATTTCCATATTTCATTAATGAAATTTATAAATCATATATAAAAAATTAATTATCATTCATATATAAATTATAATTTTGTTAGAAATTAATATAAAATCATTTAATAAAAAATTATATTTTTATAGAGTAATGGTATTTTCTATGTTGTGTATTTTTGTATTACAGGTTGGTGTCAAGCCCATTTATTTTGTGAAGAAAAAAAATAGTACATGATAATTTGAACCATGAACAGAAGACCCATTGGTCTGGAGGCAAATAGTACAAGACCGAATGGATTAGAAACAAATTCAAGATATTGATGTCCTGAAATCCCATTGTAGCAATATCTGCCCCTAATTTTTTTGTGGCCCAAAATCCCATGGATTAAAGGCCCAAATTCCACTAGACACAATTATTTACCATTACACCAAAAACATGTCCTCATAACATCAACACCCTTAATTGAACCTCTTAATAGTTGATTCAAAATTTTCGATTCATTATACATACCACCGGCCCTATCACCGTTGATCAATTATGAATGAATGAAAGGTTGGATAGAAAAGGGAAGACATCACGTCCCAAAACGCCTATAAAAACCTAATTTGTGATGGTAGTTTGGGATGGATAACTATGAGAGAATTGATTATAAAATATAGAGACCATCAAACCATAAATAATCAAACTCAAAGATGATGAGGGTAAAAGATATCATACATCTACACAAGGTGATACATCTATGAAGCAGTCATAAGAAATTAAAAGGGTCCATGTGACCCTTGCCTCGACAGAGGAATGAGATCTTAGATCAATATACCTTGAAGATGAAGCCATGTGTACGTATAAGAAAATATGGAATGAATATTACATGATATAAATATAGTATCGTCTCTAATCTAATATCATGTGATAAAAACACTAGCTCGATATTGAAGATACTCATTTCTTAGGTTATATCACACCCCATTAATACATATGTACAGAAAATGCCAAGGTATTTTTATTTTAATAAATAAAAATGATATTTTTTATAGAATTATAATAGTAAAATCTATTTATTTAATTTAAATAAAATAATTTAACACCCATTTAATTAATAATTTATGTTAAATAATATTAACAACACATAATTTTTTAAAATTCATTTTTTTATGAAAATAGTCTTTCTAAATATTTTATGTTTTTATTTAGAAGTTAAATACCTCATATTTAGAAATTGAATTATATGAAATAGATTCCATATTTATAATCAACATGTAATATTTTTAATAAAATTTATATTTCATTATTAAGAAAAAAATAAGTATCCAGGTTGAATATTGCATGAGATTGGTTGACCTTAAAAAGAATACTAAAAAATAGAAAATTTAAAATAATGTATAAAAAATATATAAAAAATAAAAATGGATAGTGGATGTAATATCTATCATTTTTAATTGTTTCCATTTAAGGGCCACACAACTCATAAAAATGAATTTCTATAACCATCATGAAATAATAAATTATAGAATGGCCAATCAAAATCATATAAAAGGACCTCTCCATCACCCCTTCCAAACCACTAAAACCATTCAGTTATCTCTTGAATCCCTACCCATATTCCCTTCATCATGTATGTATATTTCATTTTCAAAAATCTTCTTATATTCTATCTTTCTAAATCTCATTCTCCACTACAATGATAATCAATTAACATCATTATTTATATGTGAAAGTTATATTATAACTATATAACTTCTAACTCTGATTAATTTCATTAGTATAACATTATCTTTGGTTCAGTTCAACCATCAATATCATGGTCATTATACCAATTTGTTCACAATTATTACGTATAGAAAAATTAATAATATAAATACATGATATCTAGGGGTATTTATTGATTTTAATATAGTTTTTTAAATGTTACACAAAAAATAATAGTTATTATTTGGTAAATATTTGTTAGTGGTAAAAGTTCCAGAAATGTGCTCATGATTTAATCCCTTCAAACAAACGTTACAAATAAAATCCATCAAATGAACATGGGATTGGAATAATAATTAGAACCTAATGATTACCCTATATTGAATAATTTAAATATTATAAAATTCATATCAAATATTTATGATTGATATATCTATTTCAAAACAGATATGGAAGTATCATCCTTACTAACAATTGATGGTGAAAATTACAAATAACTAACTAATATATGTGTACTTAATTATTATTATTATTGAAGAGTATATGAGGTTATATATAGTAACATGGTTCTAAAATATGTAATTGGTATTATAATGTTTTTATTATAAAAGAGGATAAAAAATATTAATAGAATTTGGGAGAAGTGTAAAGGGTTTATCATCACATTTTCCATTGATATATATCATTTTCACTACTTGTTTTCTTTTGTGTGGTATACATAATACCTATTGTTTTATTTTTATCATTCATATCTTTAATTTTATATAACATACCAACTTCACAAATTTGATTATTATGGAAAAATATTACACTAAACATAAGTGGAATCCCCAGGACACCAAAGGCTAACAATAAATGTGGATAGATTATTAAATAATGGGGGTGATTTTCCCTAAAAGAAAAACACTTAAACAAAACCAAAAATAAGATTCAAAATAATATTAATGATAAAACCCAGAATAAATCCAAATTTAAAACCAAAATCAAATCGTTGTAATAATAGAATGTGAATAAAAACAAAACTCTACAGTCCTTGTCAAAAATAAACTCAAGGAATAATACTAAAGGAACCATGGTTGATCCTCTCCCAATCCCAATACTTGAAAGTCACTCCAACTGAAAACCTATGACATTAATGACTAAAACATAAAAAAGATTAACTGGTAATGTAAAAATCCTCCCTATTACATGTATAATGGTGAATACTGTATGTATATGAATCATGGTTCCAATTCCAGAGGAGAATATACACCTAGAAGGAAAATCCCAATACATCACCAGAATTATAGTAAAATATTAATATGTTACCTAAAAAATTTATATTGAAATAATGGTTAGTAATAATGAGGATATTATTTGAAAAATAGACATATATCAATAATTTAGTGAAACTGGGGACACAAAAACACACCCCAAAATAATAAACAAACACACACTGTGTTACACTAACCAATAAAACCACTAATAGAAGGCCCCACATAAATAGTCTAACTAACAAACAGTATCCATCCCTCAAAAACGAAGTCATAATTTGATGTAATAATCCATTATTCCAAAATATTATCACTACAACCATGTCTAAACCACATGACCATTTCCATGTTAATATAAACAGACACACATACAACAAGATCAAGCCATGTTCTCAAATTTAATATCATTATTCTGAAAACCAGAATCATTTTATCACTTAATTTAACACATTGTGATGATCAAACACAATTCAAAATTTGAAATAAAAAATAGAAAAGGTGATTTACAATAGTGATTTTGAAAGGGATTTCAATCAAAAGTAGAATATATTTTTTTAAAATAAAAAAAACCCTTGAAATTATCGGAGAAAGATGAAAAAGAGGAGGAGAAACCTACCTCAAATATATTCAACACAAAAACATTTCCAACAATATAGAATAAGTTTTATTTCCATTCCATTTAAACAAAAAATCCAAAATAATTTAAATAAATACATGACCAATAGATCTTGGAATGTGAAGCCTGATTTGAGGATCCTCCTTATAGAAAACAATGGGATCAAGTAGGAAGAAGAATAATGAGGCTCATGATATCAATTTCCATGATTAAATTCCCATAGATCCACTAAAATATACCTCAATAAGGAGAAAATCCTCAAAATATACTATGGGAGTATTTAAATTTAAGATCATAGTTTAGATTATAATTAATGGGGTTTTTTATTGGTGTTTTTGATCTTAAAATAATTTTTAGAATTTAATTATTCCCATCACACTATTTGGAAACATGGTTTGGAAAACCATGTACTAACTATGTAGATAGTCTATATTATAAAAGTTTCAAGGTCACATGGTTATCACATAGTTTAGTAAAACCATACACCAACTATTTTGCTTCTTAGAAGACATCTCCAGTTTTGTATTTTTTTCATGTGAAATACAACATGGTTTCCTATAACAATTCTCAAATTATGATCACTCATAAAACTCTCTAAAACACAAAAAAAAACAAAAAATCATGAGTATAATAACTACCATTCCATAACATAAAATAAATAATAAGGTAGGGGGATACCTTAAACTAGGTGTGTTATATTTTTTGGGATTTAAAAATATATCTCTTGTTATATATCATAAGGGGGTTTGATTAAAATGTTACTGAAGTTATGATGGTTTCTTTTCAAATCTCAGTTTGAAATAAAGAATTTATATGTTTAAATTCATATTTGGGGAATTTGAATGTTCTTTCTATCTAAAAACAATTTTATTTTCTTCTCTTATCATTATTTATAGGGATTAAATATCTTTTTACCAACCAAATCACTTTGGTTCAAATTCAAACCAAATGGAATTTTGTATGTGGATTCAAAATTAACTCATATTTTTTAGTATAAAATAATTATCATATAGATTCAAATGATTTAATCTTAAAAAAATTAATTTTTACAATAATTTTCTAATTCCCCAACTCCTGTAGGCTGGTGCTAATGGTTTCTAATTTATGTTTGAATAATATAAAATACATCACATCATTAATGTTTTCATAGTTTAGAAGTCTTTTGAGACTATATACATAAATATTTTCTATATTAAATTGGAAATAATAAAACAAAAAACTAAATATTTATTATGAAAATAATTATTACCTTTATAGAACATTGAATTCATTATATAATCCCTTACTAGAATCCTTTTAATAGAAATAAAATAAATGAAAATCTTATATGCTTAGTTAGAGGAATCATGCAGAAGAAAATATTATGGATACAAATAGAATACACATTATGGTATATTTAATGATCAATAGATATTAAATTTAATTAATAGAATAGGTCTTATTTATATCCTTGTATAACATGAAAATTTAAATAATCACATTGAAATCAATAACTAAATTCAAGGTGATAGAGTGGATATTATCAGACCTCATGATGTTACCATCAATTCCTTAGACCAATATGGAATACATTCCATCAAGGTCACATAAATGAAATCATTATTTCTATTAAGGTTATATCCAAGGAATTATTTTTTTATATTGAACCCATAATGATGAGATAATTGCTTCCATCATGTCTATAAATAACAAATCATTCTTTGTATTAGTGTGATATCGAAGAGGTCATTATTAAATTTGATATGTATACACCAAATATCACAAAACAATTTATCTCAAGGTAAATATATATGAATCAAGGGGCAATATAGTTCTAGGTCAAATCAATAAAGTCATTATTTACAATAAATTATCTATATGAATGATATGAATAAAATTTAAATAGATATTCAACATTCAAAAGTAATATATAAAAATCTATATTTGAATAACAACATATATAATGTAAATACATTCCCCATTCTATAAATAGAATAAAATGATAATAATCCAACTAGTGAAATATATTAGATAGTTAAAAAATAAATATTTAATATTCCCCATGTAATATTATATGTATTCAGGGATAAGTAATAAATGGACATATGTATATAAATTATAGATATGCATATTATCAAATAATTATCATTTAACATAATAATATTAATAAATATTTGAGTATACCACTATAGGATAATTAAAAATGTAATAAAATTATACCTTATCTAAGGAATAATTTAGATGGTTTAATTGATTTGTACCTTTCTGGTGTAGGGAAATCTAACATAATGGGATGGAGCTTATGGAGTAACATTATTACTCAAATAATGTAAATTTCAGTTACCTAAATTTTATATGGTTTTTTTACATTTTAATTGAATTATTTTGAAATATAGGTCCTAAAAAGGAAGTATAAATACAATAAATTAATGATTGAACCATGATATAATACGTCAAATATGTAGTAAACTAACCTTGTAAAAATAATTTTAAAATAAAAAACATGTCCCAATGAATTGAAATTGGGAGAAAACCCTTACAACTTGGTTGTCTATTAAATCCAAATTCTAGGAAAGATATATTGTGGGTAGGATATGTAAATTCTTTTAAAATCATGAAATTATGAAAAAAATACATAGGTATGTGTGGACACCATATAATTAAAAATAAGTGGTGAATATGGAATATGTATAAAATAAATAATAGTGAGATGAAAAACCAACACATTATTTGTATATATTGAATCCAAGTAACATAAAAGATAGAACTGTAGATGGATTTTAAAATACCATACATTTTAAGAAGTTATAATAAAAGCCCATTGGTAATTATACAAACACAAAATATAAAACAAGTTGGGAATATGGATATAATCTAAAATAAATAAATGTGTGATGGTAAACCCTTACAAATTTTATAGCATTACAATAAAAAATATTGAGAAATAGAACACAAATGTATATTTGAACACCAATAATGATGATTGAGCCATGATATAAAATTTCAGAGAGTTTTTATAGACACTATATAGATTAAAATAGGTGTATAATACCAAAAATGTCTTAGGGAATTGAATTTGAGACATACCCATTACCTTATAATTTTGACACAGGAAAACTTTTACCTCACATATAATAGTCATAAACATCTTAATAACCGCTTTAATAACCCTATTCAAACATTTTACCCTTTATAAACTTCATATATAACCATATACTATACATTTATTTTCTAGTGATATTTATTTTCATCATTGAATTTTATCAATTTCGAATTCTTCATGCATGTTTTAGAATGAAAATGATGAACCACATTATATGAATAAAATTTAATTATAACAATACTAAAAAATTTACAGAAATATAATTTTATAATTAATTATATATTTCTAATTTAATAACCTTATTCTTTTAATCATTACTTATGAATATTAAATTGGTGAATTGATTCTTTCGGGTAGTTTACAAATATCAATGGATTACTATAAAATACTCATTAGTTTTTTGTGATATAATTATGATACCATGTTGTCAACATATATTTATACATAATATTATTAAAATTTATAAAATTTTTATTTATAATCTTATGTGTAAAGTGATGATGAATGAAAAACATGTTATCCATAGAAGAGGTAGTCTGCACGTATACACAAGCGATGATTCTATTTTCAACATAAGAGAAAAAACTAGAAATGGATTTACCCATTACGAATCCTAATAATATTATAAATATAATATTTATTCATTAATTAATTTCATATAATTATCCATGCTAGGTGATTTTGAAAAATAAAAAATTAAAATTCATGGAAGTAGTAGTACACATGTAACACGACTGTCATTTTTATTTTTCTAGGGGGAAGAAAGGGGGTATATAATGATCATTACATGAATATAAAAACACATAATTATACTAATGATACTTAATAAATTATTTTATTGTGGAATAATATAATTTCTTGTTTGAATATTAATAAATAAATAAAATGAAATGAAATTGGGTGATTTGATAATTTTTACCCTACTCCATTGAATAACTCATTTGTAAATTCATTTAATACTTTAAGGGGTGGTATTTTGAAGAGATAAGAACCTATATAACTTGTATATGAGTGTTTGGGTGATAATTGGTCATATTTTTCTTGGAATTTATGGGCTTGTGGTGCGAGTTCAAGTGTGGTGGTGAAAGTGTCCAATTATAAGTGAGATGAGCGATAATCATATAAATACCAAAAATATTATTTTAATTTCAAGTACCACTTAATATAATTTATAAAAAAAGTTTAAAATAATATATTTTGGATTATTTTTGTTTAATGAATTCCCCTTCCACCCATTTAGAGACAAGTTTTTAACATGATTTATGACTTTTACACATTACCATATGACATTTACCACAATAATTAATTTTTACCTAATTAATATATTTTATATACCTAATAATATAATGGGTCATATGAAATAATTATGGAATTATGATCAGAAATATGTAATCAAATTTAAAATATGAAAATATAAAAAATTGTAATTTGTTTCCAAAATTATAAACATATAACACATTAAATTTGTTTTTGAGAAAAACATTACTTATGGTTTAAATGTCAAATATAGATTTTTAAATAAAAAATTATGTTTTCATATGTATAATTTTATTTATATAACATAAATTTGGTCAATAAAAGGAATTCATAAAATTTTATGTCATCCATATATCTTAATGATATCATGAAAGACATGACATTGGTAAAAACAAGTATTTTTCAAAAATCACCTAAAAACCAATATTTTTATGGGAAAATAATAAAAATTAATATTATGATAAGAGAATAATAATGAATCGAAAAAAATATTTATTATTGAAAATTAATATTTGAAAATTTAGGTATTTATCTTTTAAATAGAAACATATTTTATAAGATAAAACTATTTTTATATGAAGTTGAATTTTTAAATATTAACCATTATTTTAATTTTTTCATATAAATTAATAATTAAATATGTGTTAATCTATTATTCATATTAAAAAATTATTATTTCATATATCATGTATAATATATTTAGTTCCTTTAAAATTATAATTAATAGTGGCTAAAAAATAAATTTTTTATGAAATTACATTTTTAAGATTAAAACGAACTTATTTTTTATTTAGAGAGACTAATTAAATTTATCAAATGAATTAAAATTAAAAAATTTACTTATTTTTATTTATATATAGACATAAAATTGAGGTTACACCTATTTATACCTTCCACTTCCATGGGTATATTAAAATGATCTTATTTAATACATATAAAAAAATCATGATAAAATATATCACAGTTTTATTATAGATTAGCGTTGCATGTCAAACAATTTATTCTATATAGTATTTATTTAATGGAGAATTATATATTTAAAAATATGGTGGTACACTCCAATAAATTAATTTCATCCACATAATTTAAATTATTACATACAATTTGAAAATAAAAAAGATAATACATTATATAAATAATATTTAAGATATAATTTTTAATGAGATTTAAAACTCACTAGATTTGGTATGACTGGGATAATCATTTTTTCCCTCAAAATATAAATATCCCAAATATTATGTTTATTTCAAATAATTTTATCCAAGAGTCCCTCATTAGTCAGTATCAAGGACTATATCATTGAATTTTTCTCCAAAGGATGTTCATAATCATGCTTGCATTGATATACTATCATAGGTTAACATGAAATGTGATTTCCTTATTCCCAAAATTTATTTATCCTCTACGTAGAGAGAAACAATATTTTAAATAAATCACATTAAATTACTATAAAAGATGTAGAATATGATTTTTTAGGATCTTTTACACAAGCATTAAATTGGGATATTATAATCATTCAACAATATGTCATTCATGATATTTTAATAACTAAAAATTTGGGTGGTGATTTTATGTACATACGCAACTTTATAGATATTCTAAATTTACATTAAAAAAAATAAAATAATAAATCCATAACTCTAATGTGGATAGCATGATTACCTTAATTATCATGATCAACTAAAACAGTTTTGATAATGTAGACCCTTCTATATGTATTTGGCCAAGGAGGTTTTTGATGGTCATCATCCTTATTATACATTGGATCATAGTAATGACTTGGATAATGATCATGTTCATCTCATTTAATAAATTTAACATCTATTGGTACATTGAAATGAACATTATTTCCCTTTATAAATATAACTAAACTCTTTATTTTCTCCATGAAATTAGATTCTATATTTCATCACATTCCAAAAATAAATCATATTCTAATATATTATTGATATTTCTTTGGGTGATTATTTCCACATTAATGACACACATGAAATTTAATCATCTATCTTCTAAATTATTGATACCCAAAACATCCATGAAAAAACACCATTTTCTTTTTAAAATGTTTTGTAATTCCACTATGCTCAATTTTTTAATAACAAATCATTATAACTGGTTAGGTATAACCACACTATTAAAAAATCTATATGACATATTCATTAGTTTCTCATGGATATAATCACACCATTTTCTATAAAATAAATTTCTTACATGATTCCCCACTTCAGTTAGTACATGAGTAAATAAAGTTGTTGATGATAATTGACATAATAAAATATAAAAAGGATAAATATGAACATAGAAGAAACAACTCATTAATTTAGATCATATAGTATCTTAAAAATCTCTAGTTTTAAATATATAGTGTCAATTTTAATATACCAATTAGGTTATCCAACAGGAATAGTTATATATTATATTTTCATCATCCACTAAAATCCTTAATAATGGTTTTTGAAGAGTATGGGAATAGTCCAAAAGTGTCATTATCTATTGAAATCTATACATTTACCCAAATTAAATTCAATTAAAATATTTTCATTCAACTTGGTTATTATTTTATATATTTAAATATCCTAATTCTATAAAATAATAAATCATGTATCAATAAATTCAAATTTAATTATAAGTATAGAAAAGAATATATTAATATTTACCACAAATTACCTAAATTAACTTTTCAAAAAATAACTTTTTAACTCATAAGAATTATATATAGTTGTTAACTTATATTTCTAAAAAATAACTCATTTTCATGATCTCCATAGTTACTTCAATATATTTCATTATACCCTCTCTATAAAAAATGTTATTCTTTTAATTGGCTCATAATATTATGAATATTGAGGCACACATTTTCATGTATAGGTAAAAAATTTTTAGCTTTCAATGGGTTCATCATAATGCTCATTATAGATGTAATTGTTTAAAATCTAATTCATAAAATTATTACTATGATTTTATTTGAAACCAATTCTAACACATCAACTCCAGTATCCTAGAAAAATTTCTTACTACATTACATAAAAAATGATACAAGGGATCACATCATAATGGATCATATAGTTTAGAAGCCTTGGAGACTACATACATACATGGTATTATTATAAAATCAGAAACATTAAAACATATAATTAAAGAATTATAGAGAAAATTGTTGTTCTTTTTAATAAATCAATTAATTCACTCAAAGATATATTATTTTTTCCCTAGGTAATGGAAACAAAATAAAGGGTGATCTCATATTCTTTGTAATGGGAAGCATACATTGGAAACTATCATTGACACAAATTGAATACATATTATAGAAGAATGAATAATTTATAGACATCGAATTTATTCAATAACATAAAAATTAAATATATCCCTAAATAAAATAAAATTTTAACTAATAACATGGATAATAATAACTAAATTAAGGATATTGTAATGCGTAATGTTGGGAATCATTATTATACCATCATTTCCTTTTACCCGAATATTATAATTTTCATAAAAGACATAGCCCTAAAAACATTCCATTCAAAAACGAAATATCCCAGATATACTTGCTTCCCTAAATTTTATATCCATTATATCATTACTTTCATCAAATTAATATCTAATAGATATTCATTCCATAATATACAAATGCAAGAAATCATTAATTAATTAGGTCGAATAACCCTAAATACTAAATCCTTTTGTCAATCAAGATATATTAATGAATTGAGGAGGGCTATATAATTTTTGGCCTCAACATTAAATTAATTATGACAAATAAATACACCATATTAATGATTTTAGTAATAATTAAATTTATAACACACTTTCCTTTGTTATATATATATATATATATAAATGTAATAGAATAACAATATATATACTTTTTATACTTTCCCTAATCAATCAATGAAATGACATAATAATATGTCATACATTTAAGAAAATTGGGTTGTTTAAATAAACATATCATAATTTCCCATATATATCTTTATACATAATTATTGATAAATAATCAACAATCATCTAAAATAAAATACTGCATACAAAAATTATCAATTTTATCCCATTTACTGGAATAATGTGTATAACTAGTTAACATATTACTATAAGAATATAAAATGATGTATATAGTACCCTTATCAAAGGAATTATAAAATGGTAATATAGGGGAGTGGATCTCAAAGAGTATCATTATAATTCAATCAATTGAAATTTATGCTTACAAAATCTCATAAACCTTTGGTTACATTTAAATTTATTTCACTTAAAGGTGATATCTTGAAATAGAACATTAAATTTGATTGAATAAATTGATTATTGTGATATAATATGTCAACAAGTCATTATATAGACCATATAAAAGATATAAGTTCTTAACATAAAACATGTCTCATGGAATTTAAATTGTGATAAAAACCTTACCTTTTCCATCCTAATTTCATGAAATATCATTCACATTTGTATAATAAACATAAAAATATAAATAAAACATTATATAAACTTATTCATTTCTATTACCATTTATAATCATTAATTATAACCGTTTTTAAATATTTATTTTCATGTTTTGTTTATTTTTATTATTGGATGTTTACAATTTTGATTGTTTCTCCAATGTTTCGTTATGCTGACCCAAACCCTATTCATTGAATAAAATTTCATCAATAATATATTATTAATTTTAATAAAATATATGTTATATATTTATATATATATATTTTTAATTTCATTACATGATAATTTTAGTAATGATTCATGATGTTGAATTGGGGATGAGCTTGTTTTAATTTGTTAAATGATATCAATGGATTCCTTTATATTGATCAATATTTCTTGTTTTATCTTTAAGTAAACATATTAATGACTCATATTAATTATTAATATCATATAAATTCATAATTTATTTTTTATGATCATG
The DNA here is from genome assembly GCA_963277665.1 of Viscum album. Classification (NCBI taxonomy): domain Eukaryota; kingdom Viridiplantae; phylum Streptophyta; class Magnoliopsida; order Santalales; family Viscaceae; genus Viscum; species Viscum album. Next base: position 265,466,121 of record OY728142.1, on the reverse strand, counting down.
CATATTAGGAGGTGATGAAAAAAGGAGCATGTCCTCCATTGTGGTCATATTCCATACATAGACACGAACAATGTTTTCATTATCCATATAATAGAAAGTAAGCTTGAATTGATTTATATTTTAATAATATTAATATTATTATAAATATTATTTTTCATTAATTATATTATTATAACAAGACACATAATTCATTTAGGAAAAACAAAACATGTTGTTCATAGAGGTGGCAGACTGCACATAACAAGAACAATTTTTTTTTTGTTTTTATAATGTGAAGGTATGTAGGTATACAATTATTTTTACATCAATAAAATAAAACATCAGTATAATAATTATAATGATTTTATTATTTTAATATGGATGAATATAACATTATGGTATAATATCCTAACATAAAAAACATAAATTAAAATAGTGATTTGAGAATTTCAAACTCACTCCTTGGAATATCTCCTTTGAAAATTTTTATAGGTCTTTAAGGGGTGGTATTTTTAGTTGGTAAGAACCTATATAACATGTTTGGGTGTGTTGGGAATATATTTGGAATGTTTTTTGTTTAAATAAATGTGTCTATTTTTTGTGGAGAAGTTATCTGGTGAAAGTCACTTTTTTAAGTGAGAGAGGAGACACATTTTCATATACCTATATCTTTATTTCAATTTCTTGTCACCATCAAGTGTATGTAGCTTGAAAAGTAGAAAATAATGAATATAGATTGATTTTGGGATGATAAATTGCTAAAAATATCATTTCTAGATATGTTTTTTACATGTTTTAAGTCTTTTATCATTTATTTTAACATTTTACCATTTTAACTTTGGTCATAGAAACTGATTTTTACCTTACTAGGTTATCTTTAAGACTATAAATATAATGGTAAATACTAAATTATTATGGTATGAGGACTTAAAATATAGAATCCATATAATTATATAAAATTTATAAAATTCATAAAATTTAATTCTAAAAAAATAAGTGTATACCACATTAAAAAAGTATTAGTGAAAATGTAACTATGTTCTAAAAATTATAATATATTTTAAATTTAAATTTTTTATATAGAATAAATATTTGTTCATGAAAAATATTTCATAATTTTTTAATTCATTCATATACACTAATAATATAATAATAGTGACAATATTTATAAAAATAGTTTTTTTTCAATACTTATTATTTTTTTTAGAAATGTCCTTATAATTTTTCTTATAATAATAAATTCATGATTAATAAAAAATTGAATTAAATTTTTTCATATTAAAATTATATGATTTATGAATTTAACTATTAAATTGAATCATAAAATATATTGTAATATTGTTTTTATAAGAAGATAAAATTTTAAAAATTACTTTTTATTATATGTATCCCCTATCAATTTCGAATTATAATATATTTAATATATTATTCATATTAATAATATAATTTATATTCATTTAACCATAATATATTTATTTTATTAATTTAAAATTTCAGAGTGCTTAATAAGAAAATTTTTAGGAAAATACATTTTATTCATGAAATGGTCATTTAAAATGTTAGATATAAGAATATAATTTTTTTCAACGATTTCAAATTAAAAATTAAATTTTATTTGTTTTTTCTTATATTTAAAAAAATTTGATACATTTATTTATAAGTATAACTTCAATAAAATCCTTAAAATTTAAAAATTTAATACTTACAATATTTTCTTGAAAAATATATCGCAATTTATTTTTAGTTCAGTGTTGAGTGTCAAATAAACTGTTCATCATAGTATTTAATTAATAGATAACTACATTTTGAAACATCATACTGCTACATATATGGTTTCTTAAAGACATTTCCTATTGTATTTTACATTTTTTTATAAAATAATGAACAAAATATCAGTTTAAAAATTTCATCATGGGTATTTCCTATTATCTTTGATATTATACACCAATGACTGAAATTAATCTATTTTTTTAACATTTTAGACATGAAATATTGTTCCCTCCATCATTTTATTTTTTTTCTATTAAGCTTCTTAAAAATATTTTCAATTTTTCTCGAAAGTAATTTTATTCTATTGTACTATTAAATTATTTTATTTTAAAATAATATTATAAAAATATAATGGGTATTGCTTTACATTTTTTTAATGTAATTTTCTAATTCTATTGCAGAGTAATTTTAAAAATTTATAATATAAAATAATGATTCTTTATTTTTACTTGGGGAATTTTTTAATTGAATTACTTATTTTTATTCTCTAGATGATATTAATTTATACAATATTATTATTCCAAATAAACTCATTTCATTCTAATATATTTAATAAGCTGTGATGGGATTATGATAGTTTTTTATGTTCATGAAACATGTGTATATACTATTTATCATTATGTGATGGTTGGGTCAAAAATTTATCTTTAATGCAATTGGTAATTAATTATACTTCGTGAGATCATAATGAGACATGGATGAGTATAATATATTATGGGACAATGGTAGTAAGACCGTGGTAAAGATGTTATGTGAAAGGGATGGTTTCCCAAGTCCAAAAGGTGATGGGACACGGGTCGCTATACCATGTATAAATGTTAATGGGACATAGGTGGTTATCCCACCTTAGTAATATTATGGGGAAAGGTGGTTATAGCTAGTCCAATACCTTATAGGTTGGAGGTTAGACTATTACAATATGTTATGAATGTCTTGTAAATATCCTTGACATATGATAACATATATATTCTTAGGTGTTTACCATATACCTATATTATGGACAATGTAACACGATTGTTATATAATATCTTAACACTCTTACTCTATGGTGTATGTGTGATCATTTGAGATTATTTTTCATTATAACATGCCTAATGTGTAGCTCATAAGATTCTCTATTCCTCTAAAGCAGATATTTCTATCATGTTAATTTTTTCTCACATGATTATAATCTTAGAATTGAATGGTTATTTAATAAGTTTTTTTCTCTTAATAAGCATTTGATATTACCCCTTTTCTTATGATTTACTTTCCTAGGTAATGATATATAGTATTATGTATGATGTGCCTAGAATAAAAGCATGTCAGATAGACATATATTGAAGGAAATGAAAAAATAATATAAAAATAATATATTTATGTATATAATCATCATTGAAACTAAAACTATAAAACATGGGTGTTTGCTTTATTATTGATATGACACGTAACATGATGGTTATGTTTTTAGATAACCTTAGTTGGTATAATATTATTTTTTTAACATTTAAATTTTAATAAAAGATTCTAGAGTGACATTTTGTGACATCTTAGTATTAATGTTAAAATGTTTTGGGATATACATTAATTTATTTTCTTACCATTATTTACACATTTATACATATTTTCAAATTTCATATAATGATGTTTGGATTAAGTGAATATTAAATTTAATTTTTATAAGTCAATTAAATAATTGGGAAGATGTTTTAAGTGCTATAATGGAAGAAAAAATTAGTCTCTTCATAATGTATAATGTGTTAGACTCTAAGTTTATCCTCAATTAGTTGAAAGGTTTCAATTAAAGTTATCTCATAGATCTCATTCAAACGCAATAGTGATTATTTATAAATATAATGATCTCTTTAATCTATTATCTTTGTCCACCTTTATAGAGAAGGTAAAATTATAATTTAAAATAACAAGGGGTCCTTCAAATTTTCTATGATTATAATTACAAGAATATATAATTAGAGGTTTACACCTATTATTAATACAGAGGTAACTAGATGAATCCCATTATTAGTAGAGATTTAGAATGGTCTAAGGTAATTTTTTTTATTGTTTTTAATTATATAATATTGATTCATATCCATATAGATATAGTGTATAGGGTTTGTAATATATTTCAATTATTATGGGGATTTATATGTCCCAAAAAACCCCTCTTAAAGAATACACAAAGAATTATTACATATATAATTATTTCTTTAGATAACTATTTAAATAATTCTAAAGGTATAAACTAATTTATCAAAATATGTGATTCATTTATTTTCAGTACACATAAATTATGATTCATAAAATCAATACATCATTAAAATTTATTTGAATATAATTTTTGTATTTTCACATTCATCCAAATATAAAGGAAGACACATGATTCTAAATTTTTTGAAGAAAGAATTATAATATGATATTTACTATTCTCATTTTCCCATATATCATTGATTATATTAATTTATTTTACGTTATAATGAGAATTAAGATGATCATTCAACCTCCTTATTGTTGAAATACTATAAAAAAAATTCTTATATAAATTGATTAAAATATTAATAACTTCAAGATAATGATGTAACAACTAAAATTACTAGTAAATAATGTTAAAAATATACATTACATCATCACATGTTTTCTTCAATATAATGTCCATTCCAAAAAAATTACATCAATATTTGATAATTGTGAATTTATTTCTAAAAAATATAATTTTTTGGTGGTATTAAATTATTTTTTTCATCTAATGTGGAATTGATAAATCAAAATTTGTAAAATACATCCAAAAAATAAATGACGACACCTAAAATAAGTTTTTTTCTGTAAGGATTTCTTTTATTGTCAAAATCAAAGTTAATATAATTAAAAATCCAACTCTATTATGATTTTTTCAACAATACATGTTTCCTAGTCCAACAAATTCATTAATAGTGCATGTTAGATCTACATGAATTATAAACATTTTGTCCACAGATTCCACATTTTTACATATATATTTGTCCTATAAATTAATTTTTTTTCTACAAGAGATCAAAGGTATAAATAGTTTTCATTTTAAAAGTTTCTTTCTTGGAATAATAATAATAACAGTTGATGAGGTTTGTTAATATACAAACACAATGATATATTTTTAGTAATCATAATAACAAGACTTATGTTATCTGTGGTACATAGAATTCAAAATTGGTTAAATAATCAAAAATGAATCACAATCACACATTTCTAGAATCCAAATATACGTTTAGATATAAATAATAAAAACATTTTTATCAAATTAAATCTCTTAAATGGGAGATAAAACCATCATTATTATTTTTTATATAATGTTACACCATGTTCTCTATAATTTTTTTAAGTAGATAAATATTACTAATGTCATTTATGTGTAATGTAAAATGATTGAAGGTGTTTTCTGTATCGTCATCATCATAGATAAAAATATATTTAGTATTTAAACATAACTAATCGTAAATATTTAATATTATTATATAATTTATGATATATTTAAATCTTATCTTAGTTATACCATGCATCTAGTACTGTATGTTCTCGGTGCTGGGTCACATCTCTTACCTGACGGGTGACAAGCCATGGCAGGGTTCGTAGCTCAAACCAATGATATCTCATATATGGGGCTTCAATGCTTGGAAGCTCATTCCTATCGGTCGTGGATATTTTCACATTCTTCTAAATTCGCAAGAGGAGCTCGATCGAGTCTGGAACCTCAGAAATATTCATCGGAAACCAGGTCTGCTGCGTCTCGCGGAATGGGATTTCTCATTCAATCCTCACACTCATCGAAACACAACGGCTCAGATTTGGGTGCGATTCCATGGTCTTAATTTCTTTTTTTGGCATCCTAAAATTTTAAACGACATATCCTCTTGCATCGGAACTCCACTGGAGATAGATCATCGGACGCTCAATGCTAAGCTCGGCTTGTACACCAGGGTCACGGTGGAAGTTGACCTTGGACACAAGCTTCCCGATTCGATTGCCTTCAAAGAAAATGAGTACAAAGTTAACATCCGATTGGAATACGAACATCGAACTCCCTTCTGAGATTTGTGTAATATTGTTGGGAATTATCTTATGAACTGCCGTGTGATGAACTAGCAGGTGAAGTCGCGAGATGACCAATTGAAAGACGATGGGTGGACTCAGGTTCGTCGGAAGAAGAAGGATCAATCATATCCCGCTTCGAAGCAAGACAAAAATCTGAAACATGCGGAGAGGTGGGTGAAGAAACAACTCCAGGCGGGGGATACCTCAGGTGTCAAATAGTCTGATTTGGCAGAGGTGGAGGTGACCGACGTTACTGATGCTGCTATCATGGATGAAATTGAATCTTTAATGCAGGTCATCCTCGAATAGCCTCCGGTTACGGCTGATGAATCTAACTCAGGTTGTGGTATATTAGGTGTGGGACAACATGTGATGGCTCGGGTCCCCAGTGGCCACAACTCAACTATTTTGGTGGCCTCAAGTGGGAAGTCCCCCACTCCTAACAAGGCATATATCGGTTTACAAATTTTGCAGATGGATTGCCAACAGGATCCGGGCGAGGGTCCCCAGGCAGGGACGCGTGTGGATATTAATATGATTAAAATAGTGGATCATAATTCAAGGAAAGACACAAAAGTAAAGGGTGTTCCTCATTTACAAAATCATGAAGTTGCAGTGGATGCATATTCCACTGACATGGTTTCTGACCAATTCAAAGGTACAACTCACCAAATTGCTCAGCTTGTACATCCTGCAAAGGAAACCTGCATGGAATTAAAATTGTATCCCACTCTAAATAAAAACACCAATGACACCTCAGATCAGGTACGGATGGGAACCAACAAGGTAAAAGTCCCCAGTGATCAGGTAGTGGCAGTGGGCTCCTTGGACACTGCGACTGTCACCACAGGTGCCTTTGATGCCTCTGCATCTGTTCTGCCTCCAAATGATTGCTCAGCGACTCTGCTGATAGCTATAATACCTCTTAAAAAAACTCGGGATGCTGATATTAAGCCTAAATCAAATGTCTCTGTTGTCCCTTCTTTGAATACTTAGGGAAAGCAACCCAATTCCTCGCATGAACCAAGAAGATCATCACGAAATAAGGTATCGGGTGGGAAAAAAGGGAGATCTAGCTCCAAATGCAGGTTTAGAAGAATTTCTTATTCTGGAATTGTCAGGGTTTAGCTAACTTTGATACTTTTATCATGTTAAAGAGATTTGTCTTGACTCACAAACAAAATTTTTTTGCTACTACTGAGCCTAAAATTTAATTTTCTTTGAAATATTTACACTTGTGATCTTTTGGGTATAAATTCCTTGGTGCATGCAAGGAAGGTACTCCTATTGATACTCTTTGGGTTTTTTGCCATACATCTTTGCAATCTGTTAATGTGCTGAGAACTTCGGACCAAATGCTTACCTGTGATTTTTCCTCTGCTGGTGTTCGTACTGTCTGCACTTTGATTTATGGTAAAAACAAATATCAAGACCGAAGATCTCTCTAGGATGACCTTATTTTTCTCTCTAGATCTATTCAGGACCCTTGACTGGTGATCGGTGATTTTAATGCCATCCTTCTCCCAAGTGAAAAGATTATATTGTATCATTCTACCATATCTATTATAGAATTTAAAACCTCTATTGAGAACTGTGAACTTATTGAAATCATTCTTACGGGTGCTAAATATACTTGGTATAGAATGTGCCTCAACAAGATGGTGGCTAGAAAACAAGACATATATTTCACTAATACTACTACCCTTGATAAATGGGATTCCATCTCTATTATTACCTTACCTAGGATCAACTCCGATCATCATCCCATTCTTGTCAGTTTCACCTCTAAGGGATCAAAATCTCCCCTCCCTTTTAAATTTAACAATGCTTGGGATGAGGTTCCAGAATGTTCCAATATGATAAAAGATCTCTGGGTTGGAATGAGGTATCAAAATGATTCTTTTGCTTGCATTGATAAATTAAAACTTTTGAAACAACAAATTATGGGTTGGTGCTTCTCTAAATCAATGCAGCTTGATGCAGACATCTCCACTTTGGAGAATGGCCTCATTCGTACTCAAAGCTCCAACACCTGCTCTGATTTTTCTCTTGATCCCCAAGCTAAAATTACTACTTCTTTGAAGCTTAACTATCTTTTGAAGATCAAGGATAACATGCGGATGCAAATCTTTAAAACCAAATGGCTTTCGGATGGGGATAGGAATACTAAATTTTACAATTCCATTTAAAGAATCATGAAGACTTGTAGGCCACTTGCCTTTATCAGAGTTGATGACACTCTTCATAAAACTGAATATGCCATTGCTAATCATGTTGTTGATTATTTTTACAATTTATTTAATGGTCTTGAGGTTAGTAAGGACCTTCTTCCTGGCATCATTCCCTATATGGTCACGGATGCAGACAATGATCATCTCTTAAGCCTACCTATGGATCATGAAATCAGGGCCACTATTTTCAGTCTCAACCCTGACAGTGCCCCAGGTCCTAATGGTTTCAACAATGGATTTTTCCATTGTTACTTGGATATCATCTATGTGGATGTTTATAACTTGGTTAAATTCTTCTTCTCCAATGGAATTCTTCCTCATGGGTTAAATGCTCAATTTCTTACTCTTATCCCTAATGTGGACAATGCTGCTGAGATTAATCTCTTCTGACCCATTTCTCTCATCAACACCCTTTATAAAATTATCACCAAACTTCTTGCGAATAGACTCTCCTACATCTCCAATAAAATTATTTCTTGGAACCAATTTGGTTTTATCAATGAAAGAACTATTCAAGATTTCCTTTTCCCTGACTTTGAATGTACGAATATGCTTAATAAAGTTTCTAGAGGAGGTAGTCTGGCCATTAAGTTGGACATCAGAAAATATTTTGACACTATGTAATGGAACTTCATTTTAATGGTTCTTAAGAATTTTGCATTTAATGATTCTTTTACTAAAATGATCCACACCTTACTCAATTCATCTTCCATTTTCGTGCTGGTCAATGGGTCCCCTAAAGGTTTTTTCAAATGCACTAAGGGGGTTAAGCAAGGTGACCCCCTCTCTGCCATCCTTTTTACTATTGCTGAGGATTATTTAAGCAGGCTCTTCTTGAACCTTGTGAATCAAAACAAAATCAATCCCATTCAGGCCTCTAGAAACTTAAATGTTCCCACCCAACTTTTATATGCTAATGATATAATTTTATATTTAAAGGGTGACAAAAAAACATTAAAAATCTCAAAACCTCCCTAGAACATTATGAAGATGTTTTGGGTCAAGTGATAAGTTGGAAAAAATCTTTTGTTTTCTTTGGGAAAAATTTTTCCCCAATCAGAAAAAGATACATCATTGATTACCTTGAAATCAAAGAAATCTCTTTCCCTTTCACATATTTGGGTGTTCCTATTTTTTGAGGAAGGCCTATTTCCAGTTATTTTCATAGCATTGTTGATCATATAATCAATCAACTCTCATCATGGAAGAGAAAGTCCCTTTCTATGTCTGGCAGAGTGTGTCTTGTTAAGTCTACTATTGTTTCTAAGATGGTTTATTCGATGATGGTTTACACTTGGCCTTCCGGTCTTCTCAAGAAAATCAATACTTGCATTAAAAATTTTGTTTGGTCCGGTAGTACGATTGAAAGAAATCTTATCACCATTCCTTGGGCCACTTGCTGTAAACCCCTCGATAAAGGTGGCCTTGGCATTAAGAATCTTAAGTTCATTAATGAATCTCTTCAAGCCAGAATGACTTGGAATTTCTTCCATAGAAACTCCGATTCCTTGACCTTCCTTAAGAAATGATTTGTGAACAAGCTTCAGAATGGAAACCTTTGTAACATTACCTCTTCTATCTTGGCATCCATTAGGCGTTCTTTCCTTAAAATCACGAGCAATTCTAGATGGAAGTTCAGCGCTGACTCCACTTTGAATTTCTAGCTTGACAACTGGACCAGTGTTCGTTTAATCTCCATGCTAACTTCCAACACTACTCCTGTGAACACCAAATACTCTATAAGTGAGGTTGTTAACTCTCAATACATCATCCTTCTAACCCACATCAGGCACATCATTGACAATTATCATTTTTCTGATACTGATGACTTCCTCATTTGGGATCCTACTCCAAATGGTATCCTGGATTCTAAAAACTTCTACAAAAACAATTTTAGTAAATCTGATTCTAGATTTGTTTGGTTTAAAGCTTTTAGAAAGCCTTGGATCAAGCCCTCGTGGCACTGTCTCATTTGGCGTGTTGCACATGATAGGGTCCCCACCGATGTGTGTCTTCAATCTTTTAGGATCTATCTTTGTTCTAGATGTCACCTATGCAACCAACATCGTGAAGATGCTAATCATTTGTTCTGGTCTTGTGCTACAGCTGCCGCTCTTTGGAATTAAATTTTTAAAATTTTTGGTTGTAGATGGTATCTTCTTGCGGCTGTTAGCTCTCAACTTCAATACTGTGTGATTTGGGACGCTTCCAAGCAAATCAAGAATCTCTTCCTGGATGCGGTGGCAGAGCTCCTGCATGTGATCTGGTATGATAGAAATAATTTCATTAATAATAACTGTTCTATCAATCTCAATGCAGGTAAAGCGCGTATTCTCATTGCCATCAATGATGCTGCCTCTCTTCAGAAGGATCATTGTGACAACTCTGTTGGTGATTTTGAGATTCTCCCACCCGCTTCGAATTGTGGGTTCTTATAGGCTACCCCAACGTACATTTGAGGTCTTCTTGAAAGCCCCGACTCCAGGATGGATCAAATTGAATATTGACGGTGCCTCCAGAGGAAACCCAGGCCTGGAAAGCTATGGTGCCATTTTCAGATATTTTCTTGGAAAATTCCTTGGTTGCTTCTTCAGTGGATGTGATACAGCCTCGGCTATGGAAGCTAAAATGCTGGGAGTCATTCATGCAGTGGATTTCGCCAAGCAAAAGGGTTGGCGCAACTTATGGATTTAATGTGATTAAACCACTATTGTCCAAGCTATCGGGAAAGGGGTGGTTCACCTTGCTTGGCTGCTTACCTCTCATTGGATGAAATGTCTTGACTCGCTCAGGGATCTCAACTACATTTCCACTCATATCTTCCGAGAAGCGAACATGGTTGCCGGTAGTCTTTCCAATAAGGGAGTCAATTAGGTCTTTACCTGGTTGGATGATTTGCCTGACGAATCGCTCCCTTTCTTCCACAAAGATGGTAATATGAATCCGTCCTTTAGAATTTTGTAGCTCCCTTTCTTTTAATCAATAAATTGTTCCTTGGTCTTTGACTGAGGCACCACCTCTTAAAAAAAATTAGATATGCATGAATTATCATATAGTTGATACTAAGAATTCTAACCAACATTCATTATCTCACGAAATGATCATGAATCTTATATTTGATAAATTTAACATGAAACAACTTTAATTTCATAAAAATTTCTTTATTATTACTTCCACATATTAATATGATATTTTAAAACATTATTAGAACAATAAATTATGTTTATTATTTACATCCCTCATAAAAATCATCATTTATGAATTTTAATGATTAATATAACTTATTTAATTTCATAGTCAAGTTCTCATTTTCATTAATCCATAAAATATTTTAAATAGAATATATTGATACACTATGATCATTCAAATTTTGTGAAACATCATTGATGGTTGGAGTTTACAATTCAAGGGGGCGATGAATTGTGTTTCCAATTAAATTTTTAAATAAAAACGATTTAAAATAAAATCCCCAATTTATAAATTTATCCAAAATAAATAATTTAAAATAAATATAAATTTGTATATATCAAAAATATTATAAAATGTATGATCACAACATAGGTATAAAAATTTAAAAACTATTTTTTAAAAAAAACTTTACTTCTATAAATCATATTATATTAATGAAATACTAATGTTAAGTATCAATGTAATGTTTTCATACATAGTGATGAAAAAAATTTAATTTTGAAACTAGTGTAAAAAAAACACACACAAAAATTAAAATATGTTTATCATTATTAAACTAATACCTATTCATCTCCTATTGAAAATTACCCACATTAATGCATTTTATTAATGAATGAACTCATCCACAACCTAGATCAGGTAGTTCAAAAAACAACTAAACTCCAGTAGTTTAGTATACACCTAGAATATTTCATTGTTCAATTTTGTATAAAAGTTGATAATAATTACATATATGAGTTCTTAAAACTCTCCAATAAAATGAAATAGTTTGTGTTACTGAAAAAATGATATAAAAACATAGCCCGATGAGCTAGAAAAAATAATTATTAACGGATATAAAGATATAATATTTGATGAAAATTAGGTTGATCAGATTTAGTTGATCAAAATTCATGGACTAATACTTTCAAAAGGAAAAAATATGTTCACAATGAGATTTATGAAAAATAGATCGTCATGGAAGGTTTCGTTTTATAGTATAAAATTTCAGTATTTCTCTCAATCATGTGTATATACACTTTTCTTATTTATTTTCCATGTAAGTTATTTCATCTTAAAGAGGGATTTTTTCCACAACATTCTATTAGAGTATATTAATAATCTAATCTTTCTTCTCATTACATTATAAAATCTAAATTATCTACTATTAATGATCCAAGATATAGCCTTTGGAGATTAAAAAATACTATATTTCTTATGTTAGACTTTGTCATATGGTCTTTACATATAACACGGTTTCTTTGGATAATGGTTACTTCTCACAGTTGCATTTAATGGTCACTCGACATGGTCACTTATTTTTATCGTATAGCTTGTTTTCTTGTTCTTATGGTCATTTTATCTCTTCATGTGATGGATTTATGATTTTTCAGGGTCACACCATTTTTTTGTGATGTCTCTTAATTTTTTTCTATTGGTAACTTCTTTTTTCATGTGTTATCTTCCACTATATTTACAATCAAATTAATTTTACTTTTCTTCACTACATTATATACACATATTTAATTCAAGGCATAGAGATATTAAACTCACCCAATGTATGATTACCTCGTTTTTCATTATGTTAGTTCTCTTCACATGTGGTACCTTGAACATCAATACACTATCATTTCCTCATTTATAAATACATTACTCATTGAGTCTGTGGTTAGTTTTTTGAACATATAGTAGAATTGTGTTCAATGTGTGGTCACTTCTACATGGATACTTGAACCACATGTATATTTAATCTTCATTATATTGTAGGTTCATTAGAAATCTGCTCAGGTGACACAATAACTTCAACACATAATAATTTTTATCATATTGCATAGAAAATAGTTTATTATTCTTAAACATTAAATTCATTTGAAAAATTATTTACATGATTTTTTATCATTAAAATAAGGATTATATGTACAAAGACAACAATATCACTTTTTTTTATTTTCATGACATATAAAATGAACATAATTGAATACGTAAGAAACAAATATTCTCCAAATAAATCAAATTTTTAAGGAATTAATCTGTCATTGTATTAAGGAATTGAATAAATTTCTAAAAATTTAACACATTTGATATTATAAAAAAATATATTATGGCGAAAATAAAAGAAAAAATATATATATATTAGACAAAATAATTAAAATTTTCTTGGAATAAATGAAGGAAAACATAATAATTCAAAAATATCTCAATGGATTATCTAAAAAAGTTTACAAGGTTTTTATCTATTAATAATTCAAATCATAATATGAATCTGAAACATCCTTGATTTAATAAATATGTATAATATCCATTCCATTGGAGTTTATGATGTGGTAGGTCAGGATGTGGGGTTGGTCACGATACATAGGTTGTATAAGGTTCTTGAATTATAAAAAACATAGAAACTAATATGAGGTCGTTCACATATTATTTTGGATACATTCCAAAAGGATTAATGAATGATGTTGTAGTAGGAGTGGTTAAGATAATAGGTAATGTGAGAGAAGGTATAATGGTTGCATTGGAAATGTATTGGTAAGGTTCTTGTTATCTAGTAAAATCATTTACAAATAATGGTCCATGTTATATTTCTTGAAAATAGTCCTCTTTACCCCCAATGAAAACATATATATTAAATTTTATATTTCACATCTTTTAAACTTGAGATTTAAATTCCTTGGTCAAGGGTGGAATCCTCCAATTACTATCCAATTATCTGAACATTTCTTTTAGTTCATACGTGGTGAAGAACCTATTAGTATTGAAGTGAATGGGACTTTTAATCGACTATCATCATTTCCAGTCTGTTTAACATCTTTTTTGAGAAACTAAAATGTTTTATAATCATTAGTTTGAAAACATTCAAATTAGAATTTATTATTTTCTTATAATATCGATTAGAAAAATTCACTCATCCATTTTTATTTATATAATTATAACGTCATTAATAGATTGGTTAGGTGGAGTAGGATGTGGAATAGTTTATATAGAAGCTTGAAAATATGAAATTACATTACATTGGTACAACTTGAACTTCATATCAGAAAGATATTCATGTAGATAAACTACTTTTGATCTCAAATAATTAATCAAATTTTACATTACTTACATCATGAGATGAAATAAGAAATAAAAATATGAAATTAATAAGAAAACTCGTCAGGCTATATCTTTTTCTAAAATTTTATCTATTGAGATTACATATCCAATAAAGAGATTCCCCAACACCCTTATTTGATCTACTTTGAATTCATCTGAATCATAGTTTGTTACATGGTATCTAAAAGGACCATAATGGGTGATCACTAGTACAAAAGAATATGGATCACAAGTCAGCTACATATTGTCATACAAAATGACTACAAACATAGGTCCCCCTGATTGGACTACATATTCATCAGTAGATACTACTTAAATTTCATGAGTAACAACATCAATAAATTTTTATGCTTCTTTAGAAGTCTTAATATGATTAGGAACATATAGTCCTTATAAAACTTGATTAAAGAAGAATTTATTTTAGGATATGCCACATGTCTTTCTCGAGTTTTTATTTCATCTATTCACAATACATCAAGATTTCATTGAGTAAAAGGGATGTAAGGTCCTCCATCTTGAGGTTGTATTCCACCATTCTCACCATCATCATCAATCTAAGAATATTATATACATAGAAAAACTGATCTCTTGGACTTATTACCCTTAGAAGGAGAATCTAGTATACAAGTTCAAGGCATGTTTCAAATCTTTGGAGGCTTATCTAAAAATTATTTATCATCTTCAAATAGACAATTTTCATCCCATCTATGTCCATCCATAATAAAACTTGATGAAACATTATTCTCAATAATATATTTGTCTTCTAACGCATATCTTGAGAATGTAACAATAGAATATACTTAGGAGGTCCAAATGACAACCTAGTAGAGGGTCACATTTCATACTCATATGCTTCCATATCATCCCCATCAAGATCATCCACATCAGTTTCTTCTGCCTCTTCATGTTCTTCTTATTATGCTACCATAATGTCACTATGATCATTATAATAAATTTTAAAAAACATAATCTAGATCAAAAACTAGATCCACTAGATCTCATGGTCTAACTAGATAAATTCCCAGGTCAAACATCTCTTATATATTCTCATAGTTTATCACGCATTCCCTTTTCTACGGGATCCAATTTTCAATAATATTCATAAAAATTTATTTTTTTATACATAAAACAACAGAGTATGTTACCTTTCTATACCCCTATGGAGCTAATAGTTTTTAATCTACATTGGATGATATAAAATTATGATATGTCAAAACATTTTTCCGAAAAGAGGTTTTACAAAACTCATTTATATGCCTCATCAAATAACATGGAAAATTTATATGAATAGCATTCATCTTCAAATATATGAATTAAAAATATTATTGCATTAGGATAATAAATTCCCATTTTATAGGACATATCAAATAATGAATGGATTTTTCTATTAACATTCATTCACTACTAATATCATATATAGTTAGTCCCTTGGGTGTTCCATTCAATGTATGTTCTTCATGATAATTTTAGAAACAAAATTGGACCTGATTTATTATATAATAACTCTGAGTGTTTTCATTATCACCATTTGAAGAACCCCTATGATCTTATCCAAGTGAAACAAAGAGAACTCATAACCATAACTATTCACCAATATCTAAATGGTGTCTCATTTATCTCTAGGTATAAATTGTAGTTGGTCGTAATACTCCTTATCTAGTATAAACTAGAATGAAATACTATTTTTATTAATAAATCATTACAACCTTATTTCATAATCACTTTCCATATTAGAGATATAACCAACTGAAGCAACTGAGTATACACCTCTATTTTGTGTAAAATGTATGAGTTATCATATGAGGGTTGTGTGGCTTCACTAAGAAACATGTAATAATATTAAATTTATTCAATATCTAATAAGAGGAAAATATATATGTGGATCGGTGTTATATTCATTTTACCCATGAAAACTCTACACTTTAATTCTATTTTCCAAAATATTCATGTTCAAGAGAGTTTCAATATTGAGGGTTTCAAGGGAAGGTAAGGATTCAAAAATAAGTTAACTTTTATTATTATTGGTAAATATCAACTCCAATCCCATTTTCACACATGGTTTAATAATTTTGGGATATAAATTAATAATTTC
Source organism: Viscum album (assembly GCA_963277665.1). Classification (NCBI taxonomy): domain Eukaryota; kingdom Viridiplantae; phylum Streptophyta; class Magnoliopsida; order Santalales; family Viscaceae; genus Viscum; species Viscum album. The sequence continues at coordinate 265,449,747 of OY728142.1, read as the reverse complement.
TGTAATAAAAATACTACCAAAACATTTAAGTAAAAAATTTAAATAGAATAGACATGGAATATATTCTAATCATAGACTCAATGTATGTGTAGTGACCATGTGACTTAATATTCTTAGTAGGTATAGTAACCATGTTATTTAATGTACATCATAGTTATATTTACCATGTTAATTAATGTTTACTATTTTTATAGTGATCATATGACCAACTGTTCATTGTCACTTAACCAACAATAGGAACAAAAACTCATAGTTAATTAACGTACATTGTAAATTATAATTTCTAATGACCCAAACATTAATTAATGAAAATTCCTCTTCATATAATTAAATGTGTTATTATGAAAAATGGTTATGTAAATCATATTCACTTCCTGGGTTTTAGTATTCTTTATTTTAAAATTCTGTTATGAATTGTGATCTTTTCTTATATAGTCGTTGAATAGTGATCACGTTGTTAGTATAAATATAGGGCTTTAACAAATCCAATTTAATCATAGAAAAGAAGACATGGCCCTATCTAGTATACTTTCCCCATATGAAGACCATTTTTCAGAGCTCTAAAAGGAGGTGGCGTCATTGGGAATCACTCTTGACCAAGCCCAAGTCGAGCTTCAACACTTTTAGCTTGAACAGAACTTCCTACAAGAGAAGTTGAAGTTGATACACATTACCACCCGAGCGTTGTTATCTTAGCCACCCTAAGTGTCTAACAACATCGCACACCTTACCCTTAGGTCTTATGGGGGTGTTACAAGGAGTTATGTAATGACACCCTACCCATATGACTGTGGAAAATATTTTTGTGTAGATAATATAAAGTCATTTTACTATTGTTAATTTTTAAAATTGTTTTTTATAAAAAATTAAATATTTAGTTAATAAAGAAATAAATTTTAATGAATTAATGTATTTTTTAATTAAATAATATTTTAATAAAATATTATCACTATGTTTATTTTTATTAAATATCAATGATTGTATAATTTTTAAGAATACATTTGCAATTTTTATTAATGTTTGAAAGTCATTTCTATCAAAACCCATGAAATATCGATAAATGATAGTTTTTATATTAAAAGCAAAAAATCCCATGCCTAGAAAATTATTTAGAAGAATGAATATTAATTTTTGAATCCAGACATCATAGTTATCCAGTGGTGAATTTTTCAAAAAATTTGGTGGCAGCCGAATGTTTGGGTAAAAATTAAATACCCTTTAATTATATAATGTGTTTTATGACAACATAATGTCCCAATAGTGATGTAATAAAAAACTATAAATGATATTTATGTCCAATATATGTTTTACCATTTATATAATGTGATTTTAGGATTTTTTGATTTATTTTACAAACCTTCAGTGGACCCTTTAAGACATATAATAATTTTTTTCTTTTTAAATTTATTTTTTTCAGACTGTTACTCACGTCAACATAAGCAAGCCTATGTTTTTAAGTCGTTATCCCATTGGCCTTAAAAAATAATATTTTCCAATTCCTTTCGGAATTAACCTTGGGAACAAACCATGGGTTGGTTGGTGATTTTGATTAGTTTAATGTGTAGTGTCCAAACACTAAATAATAAGAATTCCCTCCCTTTTCTTATATAATCCCATCCAAGTTCCCACTTCCTCTTCCCTAAAATATTTTGGAGCATAACCAAACTCCTCCATTATACCTCTAGAAACCTCCCATGTCTCCCCAATCTCATAAAATTCTTCTATGAACTCTCTCTCAAGGCTTTGAGATCCCACTTTCAAGTAAGGGATTTCTTTTTTTCTCATTTTTTTCCCAAATATCATTATATTGTTATAAAAATTTATTTTAAATTAAAAAGGTTATAGTATAAATTCTACCGCCCCCATAATTCCTTCCTTATTTTTTAATGATGAGATAACCCTTTTATATCTCATTATTTTCTTCCATGTACACCTGTTACAATGCCAAAATTTGTAAGGAATTTTTATCTTCTCATTTAGATTCAAGAAATTATTTTTTAATACAAATATAAATTATAATTAATATATTGGTACATGAATATATATGAACAAATTATTTCAAATTTTATGTACATATGATGAGACACCCCTTTCTCTCTCATCAACCACTTTTATGAATTCTTATGTCACGATGTTATGCTGTCGAAATTGCATCGCGATTTTCCAAGCCAAAGTCATTGTATAGTGAATACCATGCCCATTTCTCTATCAAGGGTATTCACCTTCATGCACATTAACTTATTGATTATATTTATTAATTTTTTAATTTGATTTTCCTTTATCGTGGAATAAATTATGATGTTTAATGATTCCATATCATAGGATCCATGTGGCACACTTATGCATGAAATGAAATGATTAAGAAAGGTGTTAACAGATAGATCTCCATTGCATTATGTAATGATTAGTATCCTGATACGTTATGTTAAATGAGGGTATACTCATTCTAATTCAAGTGAAATGAGGTTTTACTCTTGATCCATGTTCAATGATACTTGACTCATGCTAATACCATTTTAAGTGGTGCTTCCACCTTTTCATGTTATGATTGTCATGATATATTTTACCTTATGTTAATTTTTCTTTTATGATCCATTGATATGACTATTTACTAACATGTATTATATTATTCTTGATATGCCTTTTTACTCACTTAATGTGCTTTATAGAACACCATTTATTTATTCATGTCATCAGGTTATCCCACGCAATTCTAAGTATGAGGGAATGTAGTGGTCTTGTAAAAGAACATTTCTATTAAGATTTTGTGTTTCATTATTTAAGTCGTTATGTAATGTTCATTATCCCCAAAGAAACTATAACTCTATATATTCTATGTTGTATCAAGTGAGGATTTTATTTAGAAAATCATGTTTATGTGTGTAATAAGAATTAGGGTTGTTATCGTTGGTATTAGAGGGTAGTTTTAGGTTTTTCCTCAAACATTCCCTTTATTATATCTGATGTCTAGTAATATGAGGCCTCTAGAAAACAACTGATGCAATGATCAATGTGATGACTTTTCTAATGAGATCCCTAATTCAATGGTATTGGAAATCACAAACATTTTCATGATACACTCTCATGTAAAATAATATTTGAATAGAATCATGGGTGAAGAGGAACATTCTTCCACCCCCCCAAGAAAGAACAATTATCAATTGAGAGTTTAATGAGACCAAGGAATGATATTTTTTTGGAGAATATGACCACTCAAATGATGATAAAACGATCAAATCCAATGAAAAGATCATCCTTATCCATTTGTGTTCTAAACCAGATAATTTTATTCTGGCTTCTTATCGTATGGTGGATGAAGCCGATCAATGGTGGACATTGATCAAAAATATGAAGCCGAGGGGGGGGGAGATCAAGGAGTTGGAATGGAATGATTTTTGAAAAATGGCTTTGGATAAATATTTTCTTAGAACCCTCCAACTTATGATAGAAAGGGACTTCCTATTCAAAAAGAAAAAACAACGAATCCATCAGAGCATACGAGGAAAAAGTCACAAGGATTATACGATTTGCCATCGACTTTGTTGTCACCCCTAAATTCAAGGTTGACTGTTACATTGGTTGGCTAAAACCTAGACTATGGAAACCAATGGTGATCTATGATTTCAATTTCTATGATTAAATTATCACTTTTATCTCAATGTAGAAATGGAGATCAGATAATCTTAGGGGTATGATAGGGATAATAAGCATATTGTATACTTTATTTCCGGTGGTCCGATGGTTAAGTCCAACGTTGCTATGAAACTCTAGAAGACCACAAGCCAATGGTGCGTAAAGAAGCACCCCATAAATTTCATGAAGGGGATGGGGAAGTTCATTACATGTGGAATATAAGGGAACATAGTCATTAAGTGAAGACCAAAAAAACCCTTGGTTGCCACAGAGTAGAAGAATGCTCAGTTAGACCCTTAACGCATTGTTCATTGCCTCAATTTTAATGAATTAGTTCACCTAGAATATCAGTTCCCTAAGACAAGGGTTTTTAAAGGTAACCAACAACAACCAAGGTAGCTAGGGTGAGTTTTTTACACCACTACCAACAAATGGAATACCGATAATGAAGTGGTGATAGGTACACTATATATTCATTTTAGAATAGTGACAATACATTTTGATTCTGGTTCTACGTATTCTTTTTTATGCTAAAATTTAATTAGAACAGTCCAAACACCACAAAAAATCATGGTAGTAATGATTTCAGTGAGAATGAAAAATGGTAAAATCATTACATCCCGTGAATATAACACATCCCCTATATTAATTTATGGATTGAACTTCCTGAAGAACCTCATCATACTCCCTCTGGTGGAATATCATCAATTATCATCATGAATTGGATTTCCTTATATAGATCCAACGTAAATTGTTTTGAGAAGAAAATCAGTCACTATATAGAGAATCGACCCCTGGTTCTATACATGTTCTAGGAGGAACATGAATTTACATTAAAAATGAAATCTAAATTGTGGATTTTAGTTCCCTACACAAATGAGTATCTACCATAGATGATTGAGTCTATAGAAGAAACCATCCTTGAAGACATTCTTATTGTGATAGAATTCACTGAAGTGTTTCTTGAGAAGCATCCTGGTATTCCCCCTAAAATAGATAGGGAATTCTCAATTGACCTTATACCTGGGGAATTTCCAATATCCAAGACTCATTATAGAATGGATTTTTTGGAGATTGAGGAGCTGAAGAAACAACTACAAGAGAATCTGGATATGGGGTTAATATGCCTAAGTGCTTCACCATGGGGTGCACCAATCCTCTTCATCCAAAAGAAGGATTGGTCAATGCACATTTTCATTGATTATCATTATCTTATAAAAATCACGATAAAAAATAGGTTTCATCTACCATGAATTTATGACTTGTTCAATCAGCTACGTGGAGCAGAATACATTTCCATGGTGGATTTGCGGTCAAGATATTACCTTGTAAGGGTGAAAGAGGATATCCCCAAGACTTCTTTTTGTTGAAACAATGGGTACTATGAATTCATAATAATGCCTTTCGGAAACACTAATTATCAAAAAATATTCATCTACTTGATGAATATAGTATTTAGAGACTACCTCACCAAATTTGTGGTAGTATTAATAGATGATATTCTATTATACTCCAAAACCATGTTGGAGAATGAAGAGTATCTATGCACTACACTAGAGAAATTGACAAAAGAGAAACATTATTAAAAGTAAAGAAAGTGTGTGTTCTGGTTGATGGAGTTATCATTCTTGGGCCAAATCATACCATGTAAAGTGATATCTGTGCATCCCTCCATGAAAAATACAATTGAGTGATGGCTGAGGCCAACATCAGTAATAGATATTCGTAGCATCCTAGGGTTAGCTGGATATTATCGCCACATTGTGAGAAATTTCTCATGATTATCCAAACCTCATAACAAGATAACACGGAACGGAGTAAAGTTTTCTTTCAAGTGATTAATGAAAATATAACTTCCAAAAGTTGAGAAGTAGTCCTATAATTGCGCTCTTTCTCACATTATCCAAAGGTGGATAAATTTTTGTTGTATTTTGTGATGTTTTGAAGAAGGTATTGGGTTGTGTTTTGATGAAAAATTGTAAATTCATTGCTTATGGTTCAAGAAAATTGAATGTTAATGATAAACACATTCCAAAACATGATCTAGAGTTTGCTGCAATAATCGTCGCTTAAAAAAATAGTAGCATTACCTCTTTGGGGAGAAGTGTGAAATATATACAGATCACAAAATCCTCACATATATATTCACCCAGAAAGAGTTGATCATGTGCCAATGAATATGGTCAGATCATATCAAAGTCTATGGATACTCAATCCATTAGTACCATGGGAATGTGAACAAGGTGGCACATGATCTATGTCAAAAGGACAAAGAAACTGAATTATTGATGAGAATTGAAATAGATCCACTCTTCTTATATTTAATGAAGATGGACATGGGAATCATAAAAAAGGAACATCATCAATCCTTTGCCAAATGTTTGATCGAATTTCTCTTTAGAAATTTTTAAAGAATGATCAAAATAATGATGTAGGATTTTAGGATATGCTGTAATCTATCAAAAAAATTAAATCCTCAGAGTTCAATGTCAATGAAGAAGGAATTGGTAGATTTGGGTCAAGACTATGTGTTCCCTCGAATCTGGAGTTAAATAAAAAAACTTTTGGATAATTCACGTAGTTCAAATTTCACCACTCACCCAGGAAACACAAAGTTTTATTGATATATCCGATAGCATTATTTGTGGGATAAAATGAAGAAGGAGATCGATGATTATACATAAACGTACTTAGTATATCATCAAGTGAAGTCTTAGAGGCCATAGTCCAAAGAGATGATGCATCCATTACCTATAACAACATAGAAATTGGAAGACATCACCATTGACATCGTCACTAGAATTCTAAATACATCCAAAGGAAACAGTGCTATCAGAGATGGTGTGGATCATCTTATAAAGACTTAACACTTCATTGCAATTCATGAGGATTTCTCAGTTGATCATCTGAAATTGATATACATCAGAGACATGGTAAGGTTTTATGGAGTACCAATCACAATTTTATATGATCGGGATCCAATATTCACCTCCATGTTTTAGAAGAATCTTCAACATGCTCTAGAAACTGAGCTGAAATTCAGTATGGTTTAACATCCTCAAATTGATTTCCTATGTGAGCAGACTATCTAAACACTTGAGTATATGTTGAGAGCTTTCTCAATGGACTTGGAAGGAAGATGGGATCAACATCTTCATCTGATTGTGTTCTCCTTCCATAAAAGTTTTCAATCAATTATCCAAATGGCCCCTTATGAAGCCCTCTATGGGAAGAGGATCAAAATACAGGAATGTTGGGATGATGTTGGGGAGAAAAATTTCCTAGGTAGGAAAATGGTCAAAGAAATGGTGAAGAAGTTTTTGACCATCCAGCAACACATTAATGCTACATAGTGTCGAAAAAATTATGGTGATAATCACAGATGAGACATAGTATTTGATGGCTTAGATACGATATTCCTTAGCATATCACCGAGCTAAATAGTTATGAGATTTGGTAAGAATTTAAATCTTAGTCCATGGTACATTATTACTTTTGAGATTCTTGATCACATTATAGTTGTGTCATATCGACTAAAACTCCAACTGAACCAATCTACAATAGATGATGTATTCCATGTAACACTATAAGGAGGTACACAGCTGACCCATCCCATGTACTCAATACAGTGGTGGTACCAGTGGAGAATGACCACTCCATTGATGAGAAGCTAGTGAATATCATAAACCGTAGAGAAAATTTTCTATGAAATAATACAATTCCCCTCTTCATGATGTTATGGTGAAACCAAAATTATGAAAAGGAAACATAGGAATCGAAGGATGTGATGAAAAAGAGTAACCCAAATCAATTTTATTATGGGAAAATATAATTTTGAGGGTGAAATTTCATAATGGGGAAGATTTTAATGACCCAAAATTTCATTAATAATAATTTCTCATGATCAAATTAAATGTCTTATTATGAAAAATAGTTATGTAAATCATATTCACTTCCTTTGTTTTATGTTTTTGGATTTTTAAATACTATCGAAAAATATGATCGTAGCTAATATAGCCATTGAATAGTGATCACAAGGTTAGTATAAATATAGAGCTTTAACGAATCCAATTTACTCAGAAAAAGGAATCCATGGACTCATCCACTAGACTATCCTCATGCAAAGCCCATTTTTAGGAACTCCGAAAAGAGTTTCCATCATTGGGCTTCTCTCATGACCAAGTCCAAGATGTGCATCAACACGTTAACCCCAAACAGAATATCCAATGAGTGGAGTGGAAGTTGATAGAGATTACATCCCGAGCGATTTTATTTGAGACACCCCAAGTTTCTGTCACAATAGCACCCCTTACCCTTCAGTCATATACGTGTGTTATAAGGGGTTATGTAATAAGATCCTTGTACCATGATTATGTACATTTTTTTTATAGAAAATATATATTAATTTTATTATTGATACTTGGTAAATAGTTTTTAACGAAAAAATGGAATTCTTATTTATTTAAAAAAATATTTTGATGAATTTATGAATTTTAAATTAAATAATATTTTAATAAAATATTATCACTAAGTTACTTTTTATTATATATAATTGATTGTATAATTTTTTGCAATACAATTTTAATTTTTATTATTGTTGAAAGCCATTTTTATCAAAACCCAAGAATTTTCAATAAATATTTATTTGTATTCTAAATGTAAAAAATCACATGTTTTTTAAATTATTTAGATAAAATAAATATTATTTTTGGAATTTGGATGTTGAATTTATCCAATGGTTTGTTTTTCTTAATTTTTGGAGACAATTGAGTTTTGGGGTAAAAATAAAATACCGTTCAAATATATAATGTGCTTTATGACATCAAAATGACCCAATAGTGGTGTAATAAAATATAATAATGAGTTGTTCAGACAATTTAGTTTTTTTCCATTAAAATACTTTGAATTGATTTTTTTTATTTACTTAAAAAATCTTTAGTGGACCCTCCAATACTTTTAAAACATTTTAACATTTTAAATTGATATCTATGAGAGTGTGACTCATGTCCAGATAAGAAAGCCTAATATTGTAAGACGTTTGGCCTTTGGCCTTATAAAATAATTTTTTCCAGTCCCCTTCGGATGAAACCATAGGAAAAACCATGGTTTGGATTGTGGTTTTGATTAGTTTAATGTGTAGTTTCCAAAACCTAAATAATAAATAATTGCTCCCTTTTCATATATAAACCCACCCAATCTACCACATCTTCTTCAATCAAAGCCTTTGGAGTTCGACCAAACTCTACCCTCCTATCTCTAAAGTCCTCCCAAGGCTCCCCAATCACCCATTAAACCTCTCTCTATATTCACCAAAGCCTTTAGGATCACACTTCCATTTAAGAGATTTCTTCTTTTCTCATTTTTTTTCAAATTTCATTATTTTTTTTTATCTATTTTTTTTTCTATTAAAAAAACTGGGGTATGATTCCAAACCTCCCCCATACTACCCTCCTTATTTTTCAATGATGATATTCCTATTTGTCTCTCATTAATTCCTTCCATTTACACTTATTACTATGCCCGAAAGGAATTTATCTCTTCTCATTTACATTCAAGAAATTCTTTTGTAATACGAATATAAATTCCATTTCATATGTTGAGAAATTTTCCTATAAGAACCCCTTACTGTCCATTTCATGTATATATTATGAGACACTTCTCTCTCTCTCATCAAACAATTTTATGAATTCTTATGTCACAATGTTTTGCTGCCAAAATTGCATCACAATTTTCCATGCCAAATTCATTATGTTGGGAATAACATGAAGATTTCTTATCAAGGATATTCACCTTCATGAAAATTTACTTATTTAATATAGTGTTTTATTTTTGAATTATACATTCCTTTATCAGGGAATAAATTATGATTTTTAATGATTCCATGTAATATTATCCATGTGGTACACTTATGCATGAAATTTAATGATTAAGAAGGGTGCGCCCTTATAGCGCTCTAATGCATTGGGTAATGATTAGTATCATGATACGTCTTGTGAAATGGGAGTTAAATCATGATAATTCAAGTTAAGTTTTTACTCATTCTCCATGTGAAATGTGTCTTGGATCATTCTAACACCATGTTTTGTTTTGTTTCCACATTTCCATGTTATGATAATCATTCTATATCATAACTTCTGTTCATGTTTCTTTTATGCTCAATTTATATTCCCATATCCAAATATGTATTGTATTCTTAATGTTATGCCTTGTATACTCCCTTAATGGTATGTATAGGTCACCAATTTTTATCCATGTCCTTATGTTATCCCATTAAATGATAAGTATGAGGTAATGTATTGGTCGTGTAAAGGAAGTTTTCAATAAAGATGTTGTGTTTCATGTTTTAAGTGGTTATGTAATGTTCCTAAGACCCAAAGACACTAGAACTATAGATCTTAAATATTGTATCAAGTGATTATTTTACATAATAAGTCATCTTTATGTGTGTAATAAAAATATGTGTTGTTATATACTTCCTGATTAATTTAAGAAAGGCCACAATACACAAAATTTATGAATTTATAACAATAATTTAGTAAATGAAATGGTGGAAATAGAATGAAATGATTTAGGAACACTTGATCATATCATATTCACACCTAATATACTTTATTATCTAAATAATCAATTACTTTGTAAATATGATAGCATTATAGTGTTTTGAACTATTGAATTTAAGTGTAATAACACCCTTTTGAAAATAGTTTCATAAAAAGGATGTCTAAAACCAATATTTTTTATTTAAATGAGATAAAAGTTTTCTAGAAATCGCAATACCACTTATATTATAAAAATTTATATGGACATGTCAAATTTGATATCAAAATTCAAGTAATGTTTGTTTTATCCACGGAACCTATGCACAATTACTACCTACAACTATATATTTATCATTTAAAGTTGATAATTTAGTAGAGATATTATTTTTACTACACCATGAAACTAAAGACATTTTCTAAAAGTTTCATATTAAATATAATATTATTTTTACAACCAAAAAAAATATTATTCTAATAATTCAGTAATTTAAATTCTTTTCCTCTAGAGTAAATTAATCCTACATTACTTTTTATTTTTAGGTATTCAAATTTTATTTCGATTGCATATAAATGTAATTATTTTTGTTTTTCATGAAAATGAGAACACATACACACAATAAACATGACATTTAGTATCCTAAAAGTTATATATAGTAAACATCCAATCATACCTCTATATACGGTTTGATCAACTAATTTTATAATATCATCTAGATCTAACATACAACTTGAACTCATGGGAGTATCAATACCATTGGTTCTATGCATACCGTAACATTTTAGAATATAATAAAAATGGTTCCTTCCTTATTTTTTGAAATATAAAAAACAAATAAGAATTTTATCTCACCCATTAAACTAATTTAAGAATCATTTTTCATTAATTTTTAATATTTATTAAATTCAGTGTTTTTGGATAATCGAAAGATAATATCATCAAAATAGATTTAAAATATCAAATAAAATTTTTAAATAGTTAATAATATATAAATTAGAATAAAAAATTCATTTTAATAAACCATTAGATATATAAAATCAGTTTATCATGTCATATAATGTTGTACGAGAATATTTTAAACCATAAAAATCATTGGATAATTTAAAAAAAATATGAAGATGGGGGATATGAAACCTAGGGGTATTTCAACAAAAAATTATCAATTTTATAAGAATTTATAATTGCACATTTGAACAAATTTTGATATAATTTGAAATTTAAATATACTATATAGTAATGAAACACTATGATGGTTTCATGTCTTGATACTTATGAAAAGCTTTCCACATGGTAAATACCTTTCTATTTATGATAAAATTTTGGAACGTGTCTATATTTATATCTAATTATTATACCAACTCATCTATATTGTTCTTAAACACCAACTTTTTGAATATTTTAAGGAATCATTTATGTCCTTCTACTAGTTACCTGAATTGACATCCTTCCAATGGATTCATACATTCTTAAATAGTCAATAACCAGAAACCATCATCTATTACATCAAGGAGATTATTATTTTATAGCTATGATAATAAGTCTGGATGTTCAAAATGGGTTCTAAGAGTTGTATAGTATTATTTCATATATCTAGATATCCAACTACCACATCTAAGAGATTGTCTACAAAACTAATAATGGTTCTTGGGATAAAAGTATTTACTTTTTCTAGGTTCTTGTTCAAATGGATATTAATGCTCGATGATTTTTCTATAGACGGTATTATAAGAAGCATCATTAGTCTTGGTTGAGGAATTGATATTCAAATTTGAAGGATCATCCTCAATGTTGTTTTTGAAAAAATCATAGGCTCATATTGATCTTATTATTCAAATTTGACTTCTAAAGATAATTCCACTATTTTGGTTCTTTTACTGAACACCAAATATGATTTATTGAATTTTGAATAACTAATAAATATTCCTTCATCACTATTGGAATAAAATTTATCTAAATTCATCTTTGTATTTAGTATAAAGTCCTCATAGCCAATAACTCTAAAGTTATTAATTATTTTGTTTTCCCATTTCATAAATCATATGATATTTTCATTAAATGTAGTATAAAAATAACCCCATTGATAATATATAACATTTTACTAATATAATATTAAAAAATAAATATTTAGTCAATACTTATTAATCATGATTGGGGAAATAACCTAAAGAGTTTTGCTTCTTATTTTTATAATACCATTCTATTGTGTAGTCTTTATAGTGGAAAATTTATGACTGTATCCATATGGTGATCATAAATTTTCAATGTTATAATTTTAAAGCACACTTTCATGATCACTCATTATGTTCATAATAGTATTTAGTCATTTATTTTCTATATATTTTTCTTATATGGAATAATATGATCCGACATTTTTTTTGTGAGGAAAAAAATAATAACTAGGGGTATCTAAAAAAGTCATCATTAGTAACCTAATAATAGTTCTTCCCATTTTATATAAAAACACTAGAAGATCAAAAAATTTACATATTAAACATATCTATTAATTTATAAGTTTAGTCTTATATTATTAAATACAAATACATCATTATATTTTTCCCATTTTCATGTTGGTTTCAAACTTTTTTTGTTAGGAATTCTAATTTAGGATGAAGCATAACTAATCCTTTCCCAGTTTTAATTCTATATAAGCGAATTTTTCATTATCTAATTATGACACCCTAATATTTTATGAACTATTTTTTTCCTATTGAACAAATTTTCATCGATATCATTATCTACATGCAAAAATGTATTTTAACGAACAATGAAAAACAATTAATAAAATTATATAAAAACTGTCATTATTACCTAACCGTTAAACATGGAATCATGAATAAGAATAAACAAAATTTTAATATTATTTATAATGGTTTTATAAAAACAAAAAGTATTGATAAAAAGGTATTCATGTTTTGGTGAATTCATAATATGTTTTGAAAATACCATTTTATTAGAAAATTTTTTTTCTTCTATTTTATGGGAAAAATAATTTTAATTTTATAAACATACAAAAAAATTATTTCAAAAAATATAAATATTTTTTATCAAAACCCAAGAATTTTCCATAAATATTGATTTGTATTTTAAAATTAAAAAATCACATGTTTTTTAAATTATTTAGATAAAATAAATATTATTTTTGGAATTAGGATGTCGAATTTATCCAATGGTTTATTTTTCCAAATTTTTGGAGACAATCGAGTTTTTGGGTAAAAATAAAATACCTTTCAAATATATAATGTGCTTTATGAAATAAAAATGACCCAACAGTGGTGTAATAAAATATAATAATGAGATGTTCAGACAATTTAGTTTCTTCCATTAAAATACTATGAATTTAGTTTTGTATGATTTATTTTAAAAATCTTTAGTTGACCCTCCAATACTTATAAAACATTTTAACATTTTAAATTGATTTCTATGAGAGTGTGACTCATGTCCAGATAAGAAATCCTTATATTGTAAGATGTTTGTCCATTTGCCTTATAAAATAATTTTTTCCACTCCCCTTTGGATGAAACCATGGGAAAAACCATGGTTTGGTTTGTGGTTTTGATTAGTTTAATGTGTAGTGTCCAAAAGCTAAATAATAAATAATTCCTATCTTTCCATATATAAACCCACCCAAGATACCACATATTCTTCAATCAAAGCCTTTGGAGTTCGACCAAACTCTTCCCTCCTCTCTCTAAATTCCTCCCAAGGCTCCCCAATCACCTATTAAACCACTATCAATACTCACCCAAGCCTTTAGGATCACACTTCCATTTAAGAGATTTCAACTTTTCTCATTTTTTTTTTAAAATTCCATTATGTGGTTTTATCTATTAATTTTCTATTAAAAAAATTGGGTTATGATTCCAAACCTCCCCCATACTACTCTACTTATTTTTAAAAGTTGATATTCCTATTTGCCTCTCATTAATTCTTTCCATATACACTTATTACTATGCCTGAAAGGAATTTATCTCTTCTCATTTACATTCAAGAAATTCTTTTGTAATACGATATAAATTCCATTTCATATGTTGAGAAATTTTTCTATAAGAACCCCTTACTGTCCATTTCATGTATATATGATGAGACACTTCTCTCTCTCTCATCAATCAATTTTATGAATTCTTATGTCACATTGTTTTGCTGCCGAAATTGCATCGCAATTTTCCATGCCAAATTCCTTAGGTTGGGAATACCATGATGATTTATTATCAAGGATATTAACCTTCATGCACATTTACTTATTCACTATAGTGTTTTTTTTTTGAATTATACATTCCATTATCTGGGAATAAATTATCATTTTTAATGATTCCATGTAATATTATCCATGTGGTACACTTATGCATGAAATGAAATGATTAAGAAGGGTGTTCCCTGATAGCGCTCTAATGCATTGGGTAATGATTAGTATCGTGATACGTCTTGTGAAATGGGAGTTAAATCATGATAATTCAATTGAAATAAGGGTTTACACATTCTCCATGTGCAATGTGACTTGGATCATGCTAATACCATGTTAAGTGTTGTTACCACATTTCCATGTAATTATAATCATGCTATATCATACCTTATGTTCATGTTTCTTTTATGCTCAATTTATATTCCTATATCCTAATATGTATTATATTCTTAATGTTATTCCTTGTCTACTCCCTTAATGGGATTTATTGATCACCCATTTTTATCCAAGTCTTTATGTTATCCCATTCAATGATAAGTATGAGGTAATGTAGTGGTCATGTAAATGAAGTTTTCAATAAAGATGTTGTGTTTCATATTTTAAGTGGTTATGTAATGTTCCTAAGCCCCAAATACACTTGACCTATAGATCATATATATTGTATCAAGAGATTATTTTACATAATAAGTCTTGTTTATGTGTGTAATAAAAATAAGGGTCTTTATATACATCATGATTAATTTAAGAAATGCCACAATAAACAAATTTTATGAATTTATAACAATAATTTAGTAAATGAAATGGTTAAAATAGAATCGAATGATTTAGGAATACTTGATCATCTCATATTCACACCTAATATACTTTATTAGATAAATAATCAATTACTTCGTAAATATGATAGCATTATAGTGTTTTGTAATATTGAATTTAAGTGTAATAACACCCTTTTGAAAATAGGTTCATAAAAAAGGATGTCTCAAACCAATATTTTTTATTTAAATGAGATAAAAGTTTTCTAGAAATCGCAATAGCACTTATATTATCACAATTTATATGGACATGTCCAATTTGATATCAAAATTCAAGTAATGTGTGTTTTATCCATGGAACCTATGCACAAAAACTACCTACAACTATATATTTATCATTAAAAGTTGATAATGCAATAGAGATATTATTTTCACTACACAATGAAACTAGAGACATTTGTTAAAATTTACACATTAAATATAATATTATTCTTACAACCCTAAGAAAGGTTATTCTAATAATTCAATAATTTAAATTATTTTCCTCTAGAGTAAATTAATCCTATATTAATTTTCATTTTTAGGTATTCAAATTTTATTTTTATTGCATATAAATGTAATTATTTTAGTTTTTCATGAAAATGAGAACACATACACACAATAAACATGACATTTAGTCTTCTAGAAGTTTTATATAGAAAACATCCAATCATACCTCTATATTCGGTTTGATCAACTATTTTTATAACATAATCTATATCTAACATACATCTTGTACTCATCGGAGTATCACTACCATTGGTTCTATGCATACCGTAACATTATAGAATATAATAAAAATGGTTCCAACCTAATTTTTGGAAATATAAAAAACAAATAAGAATTTTATATCACCCATTAAACTCATTTAAGATTCATTCTTCATTATTTTTCAAAATTTATTAAATTCAGTGTTTTTCGATAATCCAAAGATAATATCATAAAAATATCAAAAAAAATAGTTAATAATAAATAAATTAGAATCAAAAATTCATTTTAATAAACCATTAGATATATAAAATCAGTTAATAATGTCATATAATGTTGTACGACAATATTTTAAACCATAAAAATCATTGGATAATTTAAAAAAAATTATGAAGATTGGGGATATTAATCCTAGGGGTCTTTCAACAAAAAATAATCAATTTTATAAGAATTTAGAAAGTCACATTTGAACAAATTTTGATATAATTTGAAATTAAAATATACTATATAGGTATGAATCATTATGATGGTTTCATGTCTTGATACCTATGAAAAGGTTTCCTCATGGTAAATACCTTCCTATTTATGATAAAATTTTGAAACATGTCTATATTTATATCTAATTATTGTTACCAAATCATCAATATTGTTCCTAAGCACCCACTTTTTTATTATGTTAAGGAATCATTTCTGTCCTTCTACTAGTTACCTGAATTCACATCCTTCCAATGGATTCATACATTCTTAAATAGTCAATAACCAGAAACTATCATCTATTACATCAACGAGATTATTATGTTATAGCTATGATAATAATTCTGGATGTTCAAAATGGGTTCTAAGAGTTGTATAGTATTATTTCACATATCTAGATATCCAACTACCACAACTATGTGATTGTCTACAAAACTAATAATGGTTCTTGGGATAGAAGTATTTACTTTTCCAAGTTCTTGTTCAAATGGATATTAATGCTCGATGATTTTTATAAAGACGGTATTATAGAAGCATCATTAGTCTTGGTTGATGAATTGATATTCAAATTTTAAAGATCATCCTCAATGTTGTTTTTGATAAAATCATAGGCTCATATGGATCTTATTATTCAAATTTGACTTCAAAAGATAATTCCACTATTTTGGTTCTTTTACTGAATACCCAATATGATTTCTTGGATTTTGAATAACGAATAAAGATTCCTTCGTCACTATTGGTAGGAAATTTATCTAAATTCGTCTTTTTATATATTATAATGTCCTCATAGCCAATAACTCTAAAGTTATTAATTATTTTGTTTTCCCATTTCATAAATCATATTATATTTTCATTAAATGTAGTATAAAAATAACCCCATTGATAATATAGATCATTTTACTAACATAATCTTACAAAAATAAATATGTAGTTAATACTTATTAATCATGATTGGGGAAATAACCGAAAGAGTTTTGCATCTTATTTTTATAATACCATTCAATTATGCAGTCTTTATAGTAGATAATTTATGACTGTATCCATATGGTGATCATAAATTTTCAATGTTATAATTTTAAAGCACACTTCCATGATCACTCATTATGTTCATAATAGTATTTATTCATTTATTTTCTATATATTTTTCTTATATGGAATAATATGATCTGAAAGTTTTTTGTGAGAAAAAATAATAACCAGGGGTATCTAAAAAAGTCATCATTAGTAACCTAATTACAGTTCTTCTAATTTAATATAAAAACACTAGAGGATCAAGAAATTTACATATTGAACATATCTATGCATTTATAAGTTTAATCTTCTATCATTAAATACAAATACATCATTATATTTTTTCCATTTTCTTATTGGTGACAAACTTTTTTTGTTAGAATTCTAATTTAGGATGAAGCATAACTAATCCTTTACCAGTTATAATTCTATATAATCGAATTTTTCATTGTGTAATTATGACACCCTAATATTTTATGAACTATTTTTTTCCTAGTGAACAAATTTTCATCGATATCATTCTCTAAATGCAACAATGTATTTTAATGAACAATGAAAAACAATTAATATAATTATTTTAAAACTGTCCTTATTACCTAACCGTTAAACATGGAATCGTGAATAAGAATAACCAAAATTTTAATATTATTAATAATGGTTTTATAAAAACAAAATGTATTGATAAAAAGGTACTCATGTTTTGGTAAATTCATAATATGTTTTGAAAATAAACTTTACATAGAAAAAAGTTTTTCTTCCATTTTATGGGAAAAAAATAATTTTAATTTTCTAAACATACAAAAAAATTATTTCAAAAAATATAAATAATTTTTATGTATATATTTAAAATTTAGCTTCGATTGAATTTTTTCTATATTTCTAAAAAGATTAATTTTATGATGAATAGTGAAAAATGGTTGTTTTGATTAGAAACAAAATTTTACGTTTAATGAATTAATAAGGATAATTTTGTATGAAAATGTGTTTAGTAGTGAAATTAGTATAATTTTTTATACATTCATTCAATTTAGTTCATTTGAATAAAAATTATATTAAAATATTATATACAATCATTTTAAGCATTTGTACCTTTTCTGTTTGAATAAAATGTTTTCTCATTACATCTGGGGGTTTAATTTTACATAAACATTTCCAAATATTAATAATATAATATGGAAAAATGGAATAAATATTTGGGAAAATAAAAATATATATTCTATAATAATTTCAACTTAATTTATTTGCCAAAGGAAAAGTAAGAAAAATAAAAATTATTTACTACAATTAAAGATCAAAAGAGTTTACAGGGGGTTAAACTAAACAAATAAGGGGGAAAGTTAAAATGATAGTTTAAATATTAAATTTTATGAAAATATATTGACGTTGTGACAACTGATTTTTATTAATGTAAAATTTTAGATATTTTTTTATGATTAAAAATGTGGTTACACTTGTGTTTTTTCATTAATCTCATTTGTGTCATCTCCCCCACTTATAAAAGGCCACCCATGCTTATACAATCTTCACACATCGAAAAACGTTAGATCTACCAATACCAAATGAAATATATTTCCTACTTACAAATATACTTTTAATTGGACTTATTCTTATTATTAATCCCTTTTATGAAGGCCTTTCATATAAACCTAAACAAGTTTTCGAAGTAGAGGTAAAATTCATAAACATGTATTTTTGTATAATTTTTCTAACACCACCATGAAATATTTTAAAAAATATGATGATATAATAAAAAATTATCTCCCATATAATAATACCATATTATTTTAATTTATTAACATATTTCAATCTCCTCTTCCAAAAGTTTGAAATGAAACTGTCACTAGTGTGTGTGGCAGACTACCACATCGTGAACCAATGTTATTAATTTTCCATTACCACCTATGATGGATGCATATAATGAAGGATTAAATTTTTATATAATATATTTATGAAATAATTATACTTCTATATTTATAATATCATACCTACCTAATTACCTTCCAACATATTGTAAAATTATAATGATGCTTATGTCTACAATGGACTACCTCCTCACGAACAAATGTGATGTGTTTTTCTTTTATCTTTTGCATGGATTTTAATTAGAAAATATTAAATGAATATATATTATCTTTTTAAAATAATGAGATGGAATTTATTATTATTTAAAATATATATTCTTACTTTACATTTTTTGGGGGATAGGATAATATCATTCGTTTTTACGATGGATTACCACCTCACGAAGTGTTGTGAATTTTTTAGTAATGCATTGAATATAATGTAATTATGGTAAATTTAATGAATATAAATGACATAACTGAAATTAAAACTAATTTTTAAATGCAATATATAATTTAAATTTATATCATTTCATCTTTCATGGAAATGAAAATAGCGTTCATCCATATGTATGACATACCGTCTCTTGGAATAGTATAATTCATTTCTATCTATAGATTTTATGGATTATTACAAGTAAATATATAATAAATATATATTATATTTCTACCATGTTTAATAGTATAAGGATTATTGAACCTTTATCAAATTAAGAGGATAGAAAATAACTAAATATATATATGTAAAAAATCAAGTAGTTATTGCCTAAAATGGGGTTTTAACATTTAATGGTTACGAAATGAGTTATAAATTGTGAAAAGAAAAAAAATATTTTGTGATATATATAATTCTTTTTTTATAATTTCTTTATAATAAAATTATATTTTTTATTCAGTATGTTTGAATTTTTATAAATCCAGTCAATATTTATGGTAAGAGATTTTTTTCTCTCAATTTGTCTTCATTGGGACACACGTAATGTTTTATACATATATTATTTTATATTGTGTATATACAATCATTTGGTCATGATATATCATGAATATACATATATTCATGTTATTTAATTATTTTATGTTATTAATTAATGGGGATTATAATTGAAATTTTTTCTATGTGGTAAGGGTTTTTATGTGACGATCTCATTGTCCACCAGGATTGTTTTTTATTCATGCGATGATGAAATCGTATTAAATATATTTTTTGAAAGTCATGAATTTTAATCTATAGTGGTTCTTCATTATGACATATATTTTTATTAATTTTTTACTCATTATGTACTCATATTTCTAAAATGATCTTTTTATAGATAACCAACATTATTTCTCACTTCAGTCAAATTATATCTCTTCTTATATACCCATGATTTTTAAAAATATTTTAAAAAATGTTATTAGGATACTCTATGATTTTTTAATGTCATTTTTAACTTAGTTTTAAATTTTTTATTTTTTTTAAATTATTCTTTGTGTCATTTTCAAAAAAAGTCTTATTTTAAATGAACCCAAAATTTGAATAGATTACATATCTTAGTGTGTGTGTCATTTCCATCCACCATGGAAAATAGATGTTTTAAATATTCCATTATAAGTTTCAAAGGTTATTTTCAACACAAAAGTCTTTGAATATGATTTATTTTTTGTTTTTTTTTTCAAGGTGGAATGTATAATCTTATTGATAAATGTTTAAAATGGTTATAATGGTTCTATAATATGTTTTCTTGTTTATTTTTAAATAAAAGGAGTTACATAATATTTATTGAAATTCAACTTTTAATACTATTCATTTAAATGGAATGTTATTTTCCCCTATAAATTTTCAAACATATTTTTATTTAAAATAAATTTCTATTTAATATGATATCCTCTAATGTTACATAATATTTACTAGGTATGTGATCTAATGATACCATCTATATTCACTCTTTGGATGGTTTTTTAAGATGTAATGATGTTTATAAAACCCATTTCTTTTTCATGGATTATGGTATGATGCATCATTTTATAAAACATATTTCCTTTCATGTGTTTTTTATAATGAATGTTTTATAATATTTTGGAACAAGTATTTATGATTTTAATAATGTGATACATGTAAAATATATATCCCACCAATTATTTGGGTAATGATTAATATTCTATGAGATCTCAAGGTACATGGGAGGTTTTCTGAAGCCTTTATAGAAGGAAAACTGGAGGATATCCCATGACTGATGTATGTACATGGATGATTATCACAATAATAACATGTTATGAATGGATTGGTGGGTATCCATGAAATAAGGATTTCAACTGTTATGTTCTTTCTATAATTCTATGTCTTCTTCCAATGTTATACTACCTTGGAATATTGTTTTTGATTACTTATTGATAATTCCACATTAACAACAAATACTTATTCCCACACTCAACATTATGATAAATATTAAACATGTTATGTTTTCATATGTTACTCTAATGTTCTAATACCCTTATGATAATGATATCTTGATACCTTCATTGTTTACTCATACTGAGATTTCATGCTCACCCTTTATTATGTTTTCTTTCCTTGGGTTATGATACACATTATTATGTATGACATGACTATGAATTGTGTTTGTTATGAATTACTTGGTGGGATATGACATATCTCACCAATGAAGAAATTATTTATTCTTCCATGTTTTTAAAAGAACTAGTCATAAATGATTCTTCCATGGGTCATTATGTAATTCAATAAATATTCATCTATTAAGCTATAAGATATATTTATGATGTGTTTTGGTCTCTATAATCGGTATCATAGAATGAATTAGTTAAAAAAATTGGAAATAATGAAGATAACAATGTAGTGAGAACCGTATAAATAAGTCTAATTATAGGAAATTATTTTATTTGTTATTAAATGGTTGAGAGAGTGGTATCCATGAAATTACATCATTGTGTGGCTACTATAAGTGAATGTGGTCCTAGAACAGAGGTAAAATGGGGTTATAAATAAAAAATGGTTCCTTGAGAAGGAATCAATCATCACCAGGTTGATGAATATGGGCCTTACTACACACAATGTTTGACAGTCCAAGGGGATATGTTTTGGAAATTCTTAAACCATTTATAAACTATCATAATGTATTTAAATAGATGACAACCATGAATGAATTATGTTATATATAATTTTTCATAAATTGAAATGTAGGTGTCTTGATTTTTACATCTTAGAAATATTTTTTCCTGATTTTGTGGTTTCCCCCTAATGATCGGTCTTCTAACACTAAGTGTTTTGGATTTAGTAAATAGTTGGAGCCCGAAGGAACAATGATAATGCTGAATGAAATAGAAGATGTAATGATTTTCCTCCCAAGAGGCTAAATGATATATGAAATGACATGAAAAATATTGTTTTTATGCTCACTCTTATTCCTCGGTATATAAATAATGTTGAGATTCTAATTTAGTGAAGGACGTGATAATGTTATCTTGAGTCCTTTATGAGGAAGTATTTGATTTCATTATTTTTTTCTTATGATCCACTTGCTTTCATGAAATTAATTAGTACAATTGCTAATAGAATTTTGATTATATTGTGTTTAGGTCAAGAGAAATTTATTTTGGACAATTTTCATTTATAAGGAAAAGAGGATAAATGGTGTACTGTAATAAAAAAAATATAAAAGAATAAGGTGAAATTATGTACATTCAGTGGGGTTAGATTAATATATTATTTTATAATAGATAATTCGTTAATATTCGTTATATGAAAATAGATATGTAACTATGTGTGCTATAGAAGATGGAAGATGAATCCAATGATTCCTATGAGTATAATTTTACATACCTCGTGAGATTCACTTATGGTATTACAGTGTAAAATAATTGTATGGTTGATCAAGTATTTAGTTTCATAAATCTAGGTCTTTGAAGGGAGTTATGTCACGAACCAGATCTGGTTTTCAGCCAAACATATTCACGACCAATTCTATGGCATTTCTTGAGAGTGTTCTTGATCACCACAGGTTTTCACAAGTTACTTAGTATCATATATAATAGTTTGGCAATGATTTACCAGAGTTTATAAACATAAGACAAGAAAACATAATAAATTAATTGAATTTGAATACATAAAAAACTCTTATACATTTTTTTGAATTTAATTTTATGGTTTATAAGAAATCCCGACCACTAGGACAAGGTATTAAGGATAAAAATAATAACCCAAGAACCAGCTCCTGGAAAGGGGGAATCACCCAGAAGCCATCTCCATAACGCCACACCAAGAAGGGACCCTAGTATCCCAAACCACTGAATCTAAAAGAATTACCCAAATATGAAACAAATATTACCAAATCTACATAAAAAATGGTGTTAGTAGGAAGTGAGGAAAATCTCAGTATCATGACACCCGACATGGTTCAATTTTATAGGAATTATAAGATAAAAAGATTCCTTTTTTAAAAAATAAAAAATGCTAGTAAAAAATTAAATGTGATGCAACATTAAATAAAAATAATTTTTAGAGGGAAACTTTTAAAAATGTACAATTTTATTGAAAACACAAATGAAAATGAATTTACCAACCAAACATGATGTACGCTGAGGGTATGTAAAAAATATCTAATGACCATTAGTCATTGGGACATTCCAGGCCACTAGATTGTTGTGTGTCCCTAAGTACATTGTATCTCCGTGTAAAAGTAACCATAACAAATATCAGTATCCTGAAATATCTATTAGGAGGGAACAAATAAATGTCCTTGTGATCCCCAAACATAATCCATGTTTAGATAGTGTTTTAATCTTGAAACATTATAAGTGAAACACGAACAATACCACTATTGGATCACTAGCATTCTAGTCCTAGTCCAGCCACCTAGTTACTCATGTTTCTTTATTTGTGATAAATATTCTTCCACATTTCATAAAATACCATTTTCTCATGAAAATTCCATTTTTAAATCTTGAACACATAAAACATCCCTCACACATGTCACATAATTAACTTTTCACATTCAAATTCATTTTAACATTATACAAACACAAAAACAGCCCGCAAACATGACTCACACCATTCTCAAAATTTAATAAATCCTCTCTATAACTTATAAAACATTCTCAAAACGTTTGACATCACACATCATCACTTCCTCTTTCAAAGCCCCATTTCATGAATAAACACCCACCAAAACAGTACCCAAACATATTTTTCACTTATACTGTAACTCAGTAAACCATTTAATATTCTTTATAAAACAATTTCAAGAAGACAAGGCTTTGCACACAAAATCAATTATAATACACTAATTTTATTTGAAATGCTCCCCAATTCCATAACAAAACAGAATTTTCATCCCTATCAACATTAATTAACAACTTTCATATATTATAATATGCCCTCAAATAATACCACTTGAGATACACATGAAAAACCCCAGAATTTCAAGAAAACATTAAACATTAAAATCAAATTATTACCTAATTATATGAAAAAGAATTTTTTTTATAGAACAAATAATATATAAGAAACCTTCTAAGAAGGTAAAAAAAGATACTTATCTCATTAATGAAGGAATACAAATCAAATCACCTACCATGGATTTTAATAATGCCAAGTCATTCCGTGAAACGTCAACCACACCACCGCCACACAACAAGGGAATGAAAAAAAATCCTTAACTATGAATATTGAACCATGAAACTAAAAAATAAACTCCAGGAATGAAGCTATAATTTTTGGACACATTAAACATCATGGATTAGGGTTAAACCCCTAGGGAAATGGATGAAACAAAAGGGTAATTCACTTACCTGGAAGATCATGAAGTTCCACCATAAAAAACACATCAAAAAATAGATTCCTCAAATTATTAAGGGATCATGGGAGCCTTTAATGGATCTAATGATCAAATGGGGGATGAAAGGTTCACATTGTTTTTAATCACACAATGAAAAAAGTGGAATTGAAAAAACGATTTTAATGAGTTAAACACTGTTCATGGTTTGGCTTCACAGTTTAGTAAACTGTTTTATCAAACCTTGTGCCATGTTATAGCCACCCAAAAAAATCGTTTTACTAAAAAAATCCATGGGGAACCTTGGGAAAACCTAGTTTGAAATATAGGCCATGAATAGAAGCAAGTAATTCCCCAAAAAACATGACCTTTTCACACCCAGTTCCCGAGAAAATGACTAAGAACATGACCTGAACAAGAATGAAGGAAAAACTAAAAACATAGGTTTTAAAATTCTATACCCCATAATTATTTCCATCACAAAAAAGAAATTACAAGACCATATGAAACAATTCCAATATTATATCAATGTTCAAAGGGGTTTCACAATGAATTATGAACAAAAATACAATAAGGACACTTCTAAATAAAAAAGAGGGGTATTATTTTATTTGTGAGATCAATATGGACTTTACATCTATGTTTCACCAACTCCCAAAGGCCAAAAAAACATCCAATCGGTAAAAAAAAATTAAATGATACTCTCACCCAAAAAATGTTAAACCACTTTACTAAAACATCCAAATGTAATCAAACCAAATCCCAAAAAAACACCATAAACATTATCATATGATGCAAAATCTATTTACATGAAATGAACAATTAATTTTAATGAGGTTACCAAAACCATACATAATAAAATGGGAATGCTGCAATCCCAACATTAATCCATAAAATTAGTTGGTGGGTTGATAGTTCTGAACAAGACTTCCTACCTCCATTCCAACTCCATGAAAAAATGTAGTTTCTAATATAGGGTGTCCCAAATGGACTCCCCCCCATAGAATCAAACTTACAACCGAGACGGATCCCTAACACCAATATAGGAAGGTACATAAGGACTCCCCACCAAAAAGAAACAACATAATTTACTAGGAATGACCCGACACACCGATTGGGGGAGGACTGTATTAACTCTCCATCATAAGGGGTAGAGATAATATTGGACTTATTCTAAAATAACATAGATGATACCCATGGTGGGTATCCATGCCATAATAATAAACCATCAAAACTAACCAACAGAGACCAAGAAAGAAACAGAACATGTGATATCATTGGTTCTTCCTGCACAACATATTCTCCCACCACAAGTGGTCCATTCAAAATAACTACATACTAACATAGACACTATTTGGTTCACCAATCCCACAAAAATTACCAACCTTGAATGATTCCAACAGAAATCAAGATAGAAATAGACCTACAAGGTTATTCATACGTGAACTACCATACAAAGAGTCATAACCACTTGGGTTTAAGCACTGGGGTATTGAGAAGATAATACCACCCCACCTACATAAAACCATGTATGGTATTTCCCACAAACAAAGATTACAACACTGAGGAACACGGTCCGTGTGTCTCTTTCCAACACACAAGACCACTTGAAAAAGAAAACATCCAAGAAAAAACCTCAAACTATATCCACATAACACACAAGATAGAGACATTAAACCATGATCATTTACACCCATGGGGGTTTTCCAAACTACACACTAGCTTCTAATATGGGACCGACTGCTGCAGCTCAGATGATTCAAGAATCTCCTTCCTCAATGTCATGTGCTAAAAACTCATAAATGGAACTCCATACTCTAGTTCCCCAACCATATACATCATGATCCAACAATATAAAGAGAACACAACACATCCCACAAACCACTTACCCTTTCATAGAACCTTCACAAAGACTGGGTCCTTGAAGATGCATACTCATTTCCCCTCTCACACCGAATATGAAATTGAAGAACATTTACAATAAGGAAGACACATTCATTTAGGACATATAATTATTGGAATTCTTGAATGAAAATGTGCTTCTATTTAAGTGGAAGTAATCAAAATGTTTTCCAACATCTAATTTTTATCTTAAAAGATAAAAATAGTATGACACAATCTAACATGACACTAGAAACCTATAAAGACATTAATATTAGTGGGACATTGAATCGAGTCCCAATCAACATGATATTTATTTATGTAGAAATATCAACCACAAACGACAAGATTTTCCACACTGGTGGCATAGCATGAATCCTTTACTTATGATAAATTAATGGAAGTCCCAAATGACCATAAGAACTGCAGCCAAAACAATCATCTTTGGTATTTTTTACCTTCACTCACTGGAATTCCCCTTCAAGGATACTAGATAGAACCTATAGAAACAACTATGGAAACTTCACCATTGATGACTCTAGAAACTTAAGGGACTATGGTATATTTCAACCATCCACTACCATTATACCACTACAAGGAGATCCAATTAACTAAAAATGAATATGGGGAATACATAATGTCCAATGCTTAAAAAGAGCGTTATATTGTTGGTCAACAAGAGGATCTTCCAACAACTAATTACCTTGGGCCACACTTCAATATAGAATTAACTCTTCATGGGTGTGCACACTAGAATATGAAGAGAACCAAGAACCCAACCAAGCTATCCATTTGGATAAAAAATACCACACCAAAAACCAAACATAATAGGGGAAACACATTAAAGGCTTCCCAAAAAATTTCTCATAAAAGACCACTAACCACACTTCAACCCAACTTACCAATGAAAAAAATAACCAAAACATCATTAAAACAAGAGGGCTTATTGTACTCAAAATATCACACAAAAACCTTCCAAAAAACACATAATAAACACTACCAAAACACTGATTATCAAAAAATAAAATTTTACTTAAAAATCAGTTATTTGATAGTAAACAGGTTTGGTAGTTAGAGAATTTACTAATGGTATCTCATGGGCCTCACACGTACATGTTTCAATGCCACACTGAGTTCCCTACACATATTCACCTAGGAAGTCATCTGGTCATTCCATTAACCATCTGTAATTTCATCTTACTGATGCATGTGGTCACCAATGTGGAAAACAAAGAACAAAAATGATCCTTTCCTCTTTTCAAAATCAAAACATTCTACCCACACTATCTATTTTAAAAAAACTAACCAAAAAATAAAATCCAAAATCAAATCTAAAAACCCTTTCTGAAATCATCAACCATTCACATAGAAACTCACTTTCAAGTATTACACATTAATTTCAAAACATTTCACCCCATTTTAAAACACATTTCCATAGTTAAAAAATTTATATTTGAATCATATCTTAAAAACCGACTATAAGATAATTTATTCATTCAAAAGAAATTTATTAAATTTACAAAAAATCATTTACACCTTTTCATAAATCAACGCATTTCCATTTTACCTGAAAATCATGTAAAGAAAATTAACATTTCTGAAAACCAAGTCATTTTTTCTTTAAAACCACGCAATTTTGTTTCCAAAATAATTGCTTTTCAAAAAGATTTAAAAATATCCAAGAGGCAGAAGAAACATCTCAAAAGAGAGAAAATAGTGCCAATTGATGACTCATAAATAAGTTTATACACAGTAAAATAGTCACACCACCGTCATAGAGAGTGGTCTAGGACCATATCACTACCTTCAGATGGCTTTCTAGGCCATGAGAACTCGTTGGGACTATATACCAAAATCGCATTTCATTTCCAAAACAACAGGCAACTAGAAGGACTAAAATACTATTATGAAACCCTATGTCACATGGTAACTCAAGTACCTCCATGAGGTGTACTGGACAGGGACCTAACTCAAAACTAGAACATTGAGTTCTTACTATCATTTCTTTGGTCTAACCAGACTCTTCCCCTAAGACTATGATCAAAAAAGGTTGAACCTCCTTTGATACAATTATCTCTCAAACCAGATCTGGTCATCATACAAATCAACACATGAACCGGTCTCTAGCATGACCTAAGGGGTGTTCCAAATATCCATGGGTTGGAACAAGTTACATGGTATCATAAATATGGTTTTTGGAATTGCTTTACCGTGTTTATAAACATAAGACAACAAATAGTATTAAATAAACAGAATCTGAAAATTTTACAGAACGAACTATTAAACAATTTTCATAATTTCATTACATTGTTTTTATAAAATCTCATAGCCTATCTCAACGGGAGAAAAAAATAATATCAAAAGAACCAACCCATGGAATGGGGGAACCGATCTGAATCCATCAACATAACGCCACACCAGGAAGGGAAAATAACAACTTGAACCACCATCACTAAAAGAATACCAAAAAATGTGACAAACATTATGAAGACTATTTACACTGAAGGGTATAAGTAGGGCGTGATCCTAAGCCCTCTAAGATACCACCCAACATGGTTTCATGCTATAATAATTATAATAAATAAATCACTCAATCTTTCATTAACAAGAAATAATAGTAACAATTTAAATGAGATGAAACATTAAATAAAAAATATATTTAACGGGAAAACATTAAATAATGAATAATTTTAAATGAAACAAAAATGATATTGAATTTACCAACAAAAACACATTATGCCTATGATATGTACAAAATTACCAAAAAAAACACTAGACATAAGAGCACCCCTACGAACTATCTAATAATGGGGCCCTATGTATAACGTATGTCGGTGTTAATGTAACCATAAAAAATAACATTTTCCTTGAAAGACCCATTAGGATGAGAAAATACAATGGACTAGTGGCCCCAAAACATCATCAATGTTTTTTAGTGTTTCCATCATCAATCATTATATGTGAAGCAAGGACGATACAACTACCAGATGACAAGCATAATAGTCATAGTCCACCAACCTTTATACTTAGATTTCCTTCTTTCTTCTTAATCATGTTCCACATGTCATAAAATACCATTTTTACAAGAAAATCCTATTTCAAAACCATGAAAACAATCCAACCTGTCCACACAGATGTCACATAATTCCCTTTTCACATTAAAATTCATTTTAACATCCTAAACACACAAAAACAACCAACCAACATGTTTCATAACATTCTCACAATGTAATAAATCATCTTAACAATTTTTAAAACATTCTATAAAAGTTTGATATTGAAATTCATCACATCCCCTTTCAAAACCGAATTTTAATAACACAAACCCACCCAAAAAATAAACAAACATATTTCCACCATTTTGTAACATAAAAATACATTTACATTTTTTCTTAAAACAATTTCAATTAGTATAAATAGGCCTTTCAAACAAAATCCATTCTAAAACCCTTTTTGGAGGACAAATTCACCCCATTACCATTACAAAACAGAATTAAAATCCCTATCAATATTTAATAAACTAATTTCATATATTATAATATTCCCTCAAATAATACCTCGTGAATTATAGATAAAAATCACACAATTCTATGAAAAATTGAAACATTAAAATAAAATTCTTAATAAATTCTATCCAAAATAATTGTTTCACCAGAAAAAAACGAAAAAAAATGTTAGAAAGTCCAAAAAGGCATGATGAATCATTTAAAAATGATTAAAAATGGAATAACCCATCTTAGATGTCAAAAACCATAAATCATTGTGTTATACATCAACTATAGCACTGTTCCACCACAAGGGAACTAAACTGAATCGAGACAAAGAATATTGAAACAAGAAACTCAAAAATAAACTCTAGGTATTATTCCCTAGTTTATGGAAATTTTTAACATCAAAGATGAGATATAAAACTCTAAATAAATGAATGAAACTAGAGAGGAATTCACTTACTTGAATGATCGGGAAGTTACACAACAAAAAAATATTTTAAAAATGGGTTCCTAAAGGGATTTTGGGATTTTGGGAGCCTTTAAAGGCTATAATAGTTAAATAGGGGATGAAAAGGGGTGAATTATGGTTGATCTGTAAATGACAAATTTGGAATCAAAAAAATATTTTTAATGTGCTGGTCATTGTGCATGGTTCGGGTGGATGGTTTAGTAGACCGTGCGACCAAACAATGTGGAGAGTTCTGTCAACCCAAAAATGAATTTTTTTTTCTTTAAAATTTAATTGGATACTAGGTGGAATCTAGGTGGAAAGATAGGCCAAGAATATAATGAATAAATTCCCCCAAAACATGACCACATCACGCCCTGTTCATGGGAAAACGACCACGAACTCAACTCAAACATGAACGGAGGAAAAAAATAATTACCTGGGTTTGTCAAGGTAGCTATATAGGAATTTTGTATCTATAAATAAAAAATTCATTGTTCTATTAACATGTAAATAAGTATTGGAGTGATCCATTCATAACAAGGTTTTGATAATAAAATAAAAATTCAATTCATTGGAAACTCTATAGAGCATGGAGAGAAGAAGATGAGTAATACATCAAACTTAATGCGTGGAATGAAACATGGAGGTTATATTCTTAAGAGGATTACTAAATATTTTAAATTTGGAAAGTAATGTCATCACGTGGTTAAATTTTTATGTTCTGGGAATAATTTAGATAATTATATAGATAATGAAAAATCAACATGTAATGCACCTACCTCAAATTAGTTCTAACATCAAAAGAATTACGATATTGGTATTAATTAATCTATTAAATTTCGTAAAACAAACATTGATTTAATATGTTAAATATTTATGATTATAAATATAAATTATGTTAGACTTTTACTGAAATTATCTCTCATTAAATTAATATTTTGAATTAAAAATAATTTTTTATAATGTTTTGAATTAAAATATATAAATATAAAATTTTAATAATATTTATAATAACAAAAAAAATGACATACATGAGTTGATTATTTTTGAATAACTATTGCGAAAATTTAATTTAATTATTAGAATTTCAATGAAAAGTATATATTTAATATACTAATAATTATTTTAACATTATCAAAAAGGAATAAAATTTAACATATATTCTCTTAGAACTAAATTTACTTTTAAAATAATATAAAAATAATGAAAACAATGACATATTTATATAATGGTAATTATAATAAATTTTTTTAATAACAATGAATTTAAAATAGTATTATATAAATATAATATTATGATTAGTTTGATAAATATATTTATTTTATATCAAACTAAAATCGTACTATTGAAAATAAGAGATAATTATTATAAAAATAATGATAATTATTAAATTTTCAATTTATTAAATTATATGAAAAAAGATAATATCACAAGATTTGGTTTAAGGGGAAACATAAGATACGATTAGGTCTTGAGAAGCTGAAACCATGTATATCACCAAGCTCAGGAGCGACATCGAGAGGTGATCTCAAGTCGTGCGATTTATTGGTGAGGGTTTGTTTTTGTCTCTGGGAGTCAATGTCGGCTGTAGGTGAAGAGTCGAGCCAACGAGGGTAAATCTAAGCTTGACAGAGAGGTTTCAGATATAATTTGGCCAATGTCAATCTAGGATTTCTATATTTGGATCTGGATCTATTCCCAAATATTAATTCGAATCTGAATATCATTGTGTTGAGATCGAGGTTGCCGATAAGTTTTTAGATCTGCGGCACGTGGGGGTTCTATATGAGATTTGGGGGAAGGATACCATTTCATTTAGGTATCTCTTTTTGTTGAACCGATCTAACTATATGTTTTATTTTATTTTATTTTTTTCTATCTGAATCTTGTAAAAATCGACATACTAGTGTCATATATGTTGAATTCATCAACTTTTTTTCTTCTCTGTTTGTTGTTGCTATTATGGTTGTGAATTCTACAAGTTTATATATCGGTTTGAGTTTATTTCAAATCGATTGTATTGATTCAATCAGTATTATGTTCATATGGATTCCGAAATTTATGGTTTTGGTTATATTCATTGTGAAGAATTAATTATCAATTGCAATCTATATCTAATACATTTTGGATTTTTCTTCAAACATCAATGTTTAAAACATTATAAGTTATATAGATATAAATGAGGTGTGTATTATTTTCAATAATTTTAGTTGTAATTTTTTTAATTTTTTTAATTTTTCTTCTTTATTTTTCAATAATTTTGTTAATATTCTCATTCATTGAATCTTGAGAGGGAAGATTGATTAAATTAATCTATTCGGAAAAAATGCTTTAAGCTACCATCAAATTGTTTTCATTTTAAAAAATTAGAACATGAATAGGTAATTAAATTGTATATAATAGAATAAATATAAATTCAATTAAGTATATAAATATGATTTAGTTTGGGAAAAAAGTCACCACTTACTCCAATATATTCTTTTTATGATGCCCATTATGTTTGAGTATCGAAATAGGTTGCAGTATTCAAGAGGGAATGTCACATCACCATGTTTTATTTTCCTAGTCCGTATGAAAAATGGAGTGTTTGAACGATCTAGCAATCATGAATTTTTAATGAATAATTAGTTTCATTATTTCAATATTATATTTTTATTTTCTAAAAGAGAAATATTTATATATATTTTCAACATTATGATTATTAGGGGACTCCATGTTTCATTCAATCAACATTTTTAATTTGTGGCCATTAATTATATTGAAATTATTTTTCCTTCCTTCAACATGTATTTGATTTTATAAGTAAAATTATATCATTTTTTAATTAAAAATTTTTTTCTTCAAAATTTAATAAGGTATTTCATTAATTAAATATTTCAAGATTATATTTATTTTATCAATATTATGTTTAAATATTGTTTCGTATAAGGGATATTTGTATTAAAACTTTTTTTTACTTTATATATATATATATATATGATAAAAGTGAATTAATCATACTAAAATCATTAATAATTTGTTATTGAAAAATATTGAAGCTGCTGTTTTATTTTAGAAATTAGAATTTATTAAAATATAATTTTATTTAGAAGTCATGCATATTAGAAGAATGACCATATCAGATAATTGAAAATTTCATTTAAGAAATTTATTAAATTTAACTATATACTCATTATTTCTTGTTTAATACTTTCATAAAATCCATGTCCCTATTTGTAATTATTGAATTTAATATGTGTGTTTTTGTTAAAATATTTATGTTTGTGCTAAATATTTACATGCATGTATATATATGGAGAGTTATTTTTTAAAAAAGTTGAATAAATTTTATAAATATATGACTAAGATATATAAATACATTGGAACATATAAACTATACAAAAAATGATTTATTAGATGTTCGAGATCATTACCTTCAAAATTCACTTCATTGATATCATATTAATTTATATATGTTCATCATAAATTTAGGATCTTAAAAACATATATATAAATATATTCATGAAAGAGTGAATCCATATAAAATGATACTAATAATTTCATGTGTAACATATAAATTTATTTTGATTATTATTTATATTACTTTATACATTCATGTCATTATATAATACATAAATGAAATTAAACAGATCTTTTTTTAAAAAATTAATTCAATATGGGATTTTGAAAAAATTTGAAGTTATAAAAATATGAAATCATGTATTTTATATAATTTTGGGGTACATGGATGTTTATGAAAGGTCTTTGTGGAAAACATTTTGGTCCAAACCAAATATGAACTTGAAATACAACAGATGTTCATATATTTACATATATATACAGACATATATATATAAGAACAAGTTTAATGTGTATTTTAATGCGGTGAAAAACATTCAAAATTAAAGTCTCCAATTATAGTATATATATATATGTAAAAAATCTGAAAATGTTTTTATAAAAATTGGCACTTGAAAATTGTAAATATGATAGAGAACCGTGGAGTGAACCCAATCCCTCATCAAGTGGGTAGACCCAAGATAACATTCGATGATTCAAGTTGATAAAAGGCACAATGTTTTTTTAAATCCTGTGTAGTGTTTTATAATAATTATTTGATTGCATTTAATGTGATTTTTGTACGTAAGTAATTTCTAAAGTGTTTTATTTTTTTAAACATAAGTATTTTAAATTATATTTTTAAAGGGTATTTCGAAAAGTCTTATTTTTTATTATCTAAAGAATTTTTGAAACTTATTTTCAAGGACGCCTTATTGGGAAATTTAATTCTCACCCCCTTTGTTTTTAAATGTATTTCACAAAAATCATAGAATTTTTGAATCAAACTTCAACTCTTTTGGTGTTATCACACATGGAAGAATAATATAAAATTGATTCATTTTTGTTCAAATCTAATAAATGTAAGGATTTTTATAATCTTTCAGAACCTAGAAAAGTAAAAGGTTCTCGATCATGTAATATGTTGTGTAATTTTTCAGTTTCTTTAAATATTAAAAAGATCACAGCATTTTCATGTACAAAGTCTAGATGAGCGAACATAGAGAGTCATTATTGGTATGAGAGGAATGGTCTAGACAACTTTTGATATTATAAGTTGTGTTTCGAGGGAAAAAATCTTCACATTAGAAACTTTTAATTAAATTTCATCCCCTTATACATTATTTAATTTCATAGTTGAGAAATCAGATTTTTCTTATATCTGATGCAAGAAATGTTAGGGCATAATTATTTTGGGGGGGATGTAACATCACATGAATCATGATATTGGTACTAATTAATCTATTAAATTTATTAAAACAAACTTCTATTTATTAAGTTAAATATTTATGATTATATCATTAAATTTTGTTATAATTTTATTGAAATTATATTTCATTAAATTAATATTTTGAATTATAAAAGTAGCTACAACACTATGGAGATAGAGAGCTAATCATAAAATAGGTATATAATAATATAAATTCTCATATTTTCATCTTTATTCTAACATTTATATTTATATTTCAAAAGATGATAACTGAATAATCATTTATTATTTTGGTTATGAAGAAAATAAATTTATAATGGAATCAATGTGATAATAATTTTCCAATTAATTTAATTAATTGATACATTTACTTCCACACTTTTCTATAAGAAAAATTGATTTTGTTTTATTTAAGGTATGAAAATAAAATTTACATCATTAAATTATTAATGTTATTAAGGGTACCACACATGGTTTTGATTGTATTCATATATTGAACTAATGGTCCCTAGGGTGAATGTGTTGATACTTTCATTTAATCCTCTCTACCTATAATAAGTAGTAATTTTAAAAATTATAAAATTAATGATTAAATTTATGAGGATTGAAGGATTAGTGAATGATGAAGGGAAAATACATTAATTGAAAATAGTTATTTAAATATTATTTTAGTACGTATTATATATTTTTTATTTTATTTTAGATTATTTGTTTTTATACCCCTTATTATTATGGGATTTTCTGGAATGTATGAGTTAATTTGAACATACGCCTTGTTTTTTTCAAAACTAGTTATCACAAGAAATAAAATCTATAATGTTAAACGATCTATTAAAATTTTTATCCCTTATCATAAATTTTAGTTATGAGGATGGGGATATCTCAGTAATGTCATAATTATAATTTTTATTTATTTGTATTTTGGGGTAGTTGTGAGTAGTTGTTTGAGTTGGTGGGGTAATTCATGGTGGCGGCATTTCTCTAGAGGAGGGTTCACAATGAATTATTTAACTTCATTTAATTGTAGTAAGTGGGACGATGTTGGTAGTTTCCACTTAGAAACATGGAAAAATTGACCCTGAGTTCTTATCCCTCATTTTCTACCTCTTCTCTCACTCTATTTCTTCTATTGTAACCCCTGATTTTATGATATGATAGTTAAATTCAATTATTTATATCGCATAGTATTATTAAATTTATTTTATCTCCCTTACATAGAGTCCTAATAAATTTTTTCTTTCATTGAGTGGAAATTTCACTGGTGGAGTTGCATATAGAGAGTAAATTTTAATTATTGAATGACTCTAGAGAGTGTTTAAAGACCCATACATTTCAAAGGAAATTTTTTCTTATTTTTTTGGTATTTTACGAGTACATAGTTTCTAACGGCACTTGATTATGAGGCCCGGTGTGCCTGAAATCATTTTCCAAAGTTTTGCTCAGGTAAGTTCAGTGAGCGAACGAGCGGGTTTTTCTAACTTTTGAACCGGTGCTCGGAATCAAAATCTGAAGCCACCGATGAAACCGCAGCGCCGATAATTGCTTAGGAACACCTTTTCTGGAGTTGCGTTTACTCGGGTGAGGTTATTAAAAAAATGGGTTAACTAAGGAATGAAATAAAAATTTGTCCTAAAATTTTTATTTCCTATTCAAAGTATTTTTAACCTATGCATGATGTTGGAGTGGGTCCCACTACATCCTAACTCAATTTAGTAGGATAATAGTGAGGTCGGACCCACACGAGCCACACCCCTTCAAATTCTTTATAACCTCCCTCATGATTTTAATTTTGAAACACACCCGCACCCACATTTTTAATTGACAAGTCAACTCTCTCAATTTAATGGACTGTTAAAGGATCTAAAATTAAATTATTTAATTGAATGGGATCTTTTAAATTTCAAATTTAATGGCATGTGTGTGTGATAATAAAATAAGATAATGTCTTATTTTATTGGGGGTTGATTCGTTGTGCGGGAGAAAGGAGAGAACCCTTGCGCTCTGAAGAACATCTTCTTCCTCGTCGAAGAATGCAAAGAATGCTGAGCATATGACGAAGAACTCTGACACTGCAAGAGAATCGTCGTGTCGTCTCCTCTTCTCTCCGTAGCCGGTGAGAGATGCCTTCTTCGAAGAAAAACGACGCACCACATACTTTATCAGGCATGCACTGACAACGTATACGACGCCGTCTTCCATGACTCCGTCTTCCGCGACGTCGTCTTCCACGACGCCGTCTTACACTATATCGTGTTCTGCGACGTCCTTTTCCCACGACAATCCTCGTTCGATGACTTCATCCGGGTAGGGGTTTGAATTTTATGTTCGTAAATAATTGGGCGTTCAATGTTAATGATTTAGCTGCCTGTTATTAATTTAACGGGTGGAGTTCGGACCACCCGAACACAGCTGAACCTCCTCCCCCTTTGTTGTTGAATTCGTTGCGGCTCGAACGAAGGCGGCACGGTGCAACATCACCGCGTGGAAACAAAGAGGAATGCGACGAAGAATCGCGGTGCCATCCCGCCACGGCGTTGATGCCGAAAGAAGCCGCGGCCGGAGTCGGGCAATGGAAAAGGGGCGTGGCACTGGCTTGCTACGCTAGAGATCCACGAGGAGTCCGCGGCCAGAGCGGGGCCACAACGGAGGCGCGCGACGCCATCGCGCAGCGTCAGACCAACCATGTCCGCGGCCTTTGGCCGCCGCGGAGTAAGGGAGGGCGGCCGAAGCTGCCGGCCGCTGGTGCTCTGGAGGGTAGGACCCACAAGTTTCGTGTGGTGCGTTGGTCGTCCGTTACGGCCGGCCAGATCCAGAAAGACCGGGGGGTTTGTCCCCCGATCATCGCAGTTGGGCGGACCCCCCGGCGGGTCCGCCTTTTCGTTTGAAGGGGGTGGCGGTTCCCCTACTTCCACGCTCACGTGGCGCACAGTGCCCGTGCCGGCTGAGATGACCACGCCGGGCTGGGCTGCCCGCGCCGGGCCAAACCCGGAATCGGGTTGGGTCGACCCAGTTCGGGCCGATCCAGGGGGTCTTGGGTTGGGTCAGTCCGGGCCCAAAACCCCCTAAAACCGGACAGGTTCGTTTAAATGCCCTTCACATGGGATACGGATCTCCGATCGATGCACCATCAGATACGATGAAATACTTGGATCGAGATGGTCGTTTTGGTATATTACACTCAAGATTTCGGAGAACTTTGGGAACACCCGTGTTGGTTCGAACACGAAACCAACCAGGCCCTCAGAGCGGAAACACTTATAACTTGTGCTCCAGACATCCGATTGATGTGCTATCAACTTTTTTGGATTCCTCTTAGTGAGACAGAACTTTTGGCTTACTCCGCTCGAGGTTTAGATTCATTTGGAGTACGACCGAGTTGGTTTTGACTTAAAAACCAACCGGGCCCCTGCAAAGAAAAAACCATCAACTCTCAGACCGGGCGTCCGATTGATGCGCCGTCTATCACGTTGAGTTCCTATCGACAAGGCGTAACATTGGGATACATCAATTACGGACTATGTGTCAGTTGATGTATCAAATCCTAGGATCGTGGAGCGGACCCTTCCGAAAACAATCATGCTTTGTGCGGGAACCCTAAAGTTGGCTGCGACGACGATGACAACCGTATTGGAATCCTCCGTTGGTTCGACGGTGAATAATTTTGTACTGGAATCCTCCGTGGGTTCAACAACGATGACAACCATACCAGAATCCTCAATATGTCCGACGGTGAAGACTTTCGTACTGGAAACCTCTGTTGGTTTGACGAAGATGACAACCGTACTGGAATCTTCCGTGGGTTCGACAGTGGAGACTATCGTACTGGAATCCATTGTGGGTTCAACGACGAAGACAACCATACTGGAATCCCATGTGGGTTCGGCGGTGACGACTACAGTACTTTTATCCTACATGGGTCTGACAGTATTGACCACTGTTGTAGTATCCTACACGGGTTCTACAGCTTAGATGGTCTAGTATCCTACGTGGTTCCGAGCTAGATGAATCAGTAACTACATCTGATCATATCCTTTTTATTTACAAATGATGTATATCTGTGTGAGCTGAGTCTTGACTTTCAATTATTATCTTCGATATTATTTACTTGTTATCCTATGTGGATTGACTTGTGCTTTCCTATGTGGATTGGGTTGTACTATCCTATATAGACATGATCAAACTTGGGCTTGGATATTGGAGCCGATATAGAATAGGTGACTTAGGTATATGTATGGGAATATAAATAAGTAGAGTTGGATGTTACTTAGTGGTTGTATCTTTCCTTTGTGGATTATCCTTCGTGGATTCTAGGAGACCTTTGAGGGTCTCTGAGCCCCTACTGAGTAGCGTATAATCACCCATGCATGGGCTATGCCCGCACTACGTTGCATTGCATGCAGACGACGGACAACGATGATCGTGATTGAGGCTTGTGGAGAAATCTGGTACCTTGAGGTGGATCACTAGGCGGGACGTACACAGAGTGGAAGGCTGGACCCGAGGAGCTGAGGAGACTATCTGTACCAACCCTTCAGGTGGTACTTCCAGTAGACGGCTCAATATTGATGCTTTAATTTTCAGTTGGTGTACTTTCTTTACAGTTTTACTTTACATTCAGTTTGGGATTATATTCTGGCCCACTTACTTTCCCGCACTTACTTTTGTACTCAGTTTACTTAGTGTTTACTTATGCTGGCTTACTCTGTGGTGTTTTTTTACTTTATAAAGCCAATGCCTTCACCTTTTTTTCGGGATTTACTCCTTTAGTGCTAGTCGCCAGCCCCTGGCCTTTGGGAGGTGGGCTTGGGGTAGTCACGGCACGGGCCCCGAGGACAGGTCGTGACAAATTGGTATCAGAGGAATTCAGGTCTACCTTAGAACTCATGACTCTGGTCTTTCTTCTATGTGAAGCAATACTGTTAAGGGTATTAAGTGTGGTTATCAGTACTGGGAGTCCAGTGTGGGTGTGGCGGCCGACGTATCCGTACAGCAGGACCCTGACTTCTGATTTCCGACTCAGTGGACGAAAACAATGATTGCATGTGTGTTTCAAAAGTTTTCTTTGTGATTACTTTATTATAGATCACTAGATATATAGTTTTGACCGTGGAGCACCTGTTTGTTTTTCAGGATGGCCCCACGATGGCAGTGAGCTAGGGTTCAGAGCTTTGTACGTGACTACAGCCCACCAAGCGACGAGGCCTCGGTGTTCGGCCGTTTTTCAGTGGAGGCAATGGTGGTACCTCTACCCGTCGAGCCGCCGAGCCACCAATGCCACCAGCCCCAGCCACTGAGAGTGCATGTCGCATTAGTGCATTGCACAACGTCCAGCGTCAGAGACCACCCAGGTTCCGTGGGGAGAAGGACCCTCAGGCAACCTAGGATTGGATGGATGCTGTTGTTCGAGTTTTCAGGATAGTGGGGACACCAGCTGACCTCATAGTGATCCTTACAGTGAGTCTCCTGCACGCGGTGGCCGGCAGATGGTCGAGCCTGATGCTCCAGGTGCACGACGAGGCATCAATCTTTTGGACGGACATTGAGAGCCTCTTCCAATTGGAGTTCGTCCCAGAAACCCTCCGTACGGTGCGCATTCAAGAGTTACTATAGCTACTGCAGGGCAGCATCACCGTGGCCCAGTACTCTGCGAGGTTTACTGATCTCTCGCACTACTCCACAGATATGGTATGAGACACGTTCTTTCAGGCCCGGATCATCGAGAAGGGACTAAAGTATGAGAACAGGGCTTCGATGATCTCCCTCAACATTCCAACGTAGGCAGGGGTGTTGGAGAGAGCCCTTCTAGTGGATATTTTTCTCGCCGAGCAGCCACCAGTGGAAAGACCCTATGTGGGACGACCTGTAGCGAAGTCTTCTGCAGCTGGCAGTAGAAAGATGACGCATAGGTCCAAATGGGCCAGGCCATCAGACATAAAATCTCAGGATGCATATTTGTTTGTGCAGGGAACATGAAGGAGAGCTAGCTACACGTGGAGCAGGCTGTGCTACGCATGTGGCGGGCAGGGTCACATGGCTCGAGACTACCTGACTCTTCATACTGATGAGCAGCAGGCAGTAGAGGGACCTCCCAGAAAGAGGTTTGACCATGGCGGTCTGCAGGGAGTAGGCGGACGTGGAAGAGGAGCTGGCCGAGCAGTGGGTGGTGGGCGATGCTTTAAGGCCCCACCACAACCACCGCCACCAGGAAGACCACCCCGATCGCAGGGAATGGGTGGACAGGGGAGATCTCATCTACAGGCAGCTGATGATTATGACCATGAAGCTCTGGGGGCAGATGGATTGAAGTGGGACTAGCTCAAGGCATGGGGAATTTTGTTCATGTGGCTTCTAGATTTGTTGATTTTATGTGTCTTTGTACAGTGATCTGCAGTAATAAAAGACACTTGTTCTTGTGACATTTTGTTCCGTGTCCTTTTTATGTAGATGATACTAAGTGGTTTTTGTTTAAAAATGTTGACTTGACCCTCACTTTTGAGATACCTACTTGAGGAGATCCAGTGACCACACACTGATTCAAATAGTGTGACTCAACCCTTGGAGGTGAGAGTAACGGTTGGATCTCTTGGTTTTAGCATCGAGTCCATATGACGTCATCATTGGTATGGATTAGTATCATCCATGTCGAGATTGACTGTATTAGGAAAATAAAGTGGTTCATCCAGGGGATGAGACATGATTTCTCTTATCGGAAAAGAAGAAATCTTAATAGCTCTTGTAGGACCAAAGAATGTCAAAGTCATCCAGTAGTGGATGAGGAAATCTCAGATCCAACAAAACACTTATGCTGACAGGAGGTGGATACCACTAGAGTTCGAGGACGGTGACCAAGTTTTCCTACGGGTCTCACCTCGACGTGGATTACAGAGTTTTGGCTGGGGCGACAAGTTATCTCCGTGCTTCATCGGACCCTTCTAGGTCCTCAACAGGTTAGGCGACGTGGTTTACCACTTGACCCATCCACCTCAGTTCCATGAGGTGCACAGCGTCTTCCACGTATATCAGCTGAGGAGGTATGTACACGACCCGACGCATATCATCAGCCATGGGGAGTTGGACGTTGACGATGGGGTGACTCATGAGGAGGTCCTGGTGGAGATCGAGGATTGACAGGAGAGAGTCCTATGTGGGAAGTCGATTCCTCTAGTGCAAATCAGATGGCAGCACGGGAACCTCCAGGAGAGCACTTGGGAGCGGGAGGCTCAGATGCATGCTTAGTACCCTCATTTGTTTCCCTAATTTGTGATGTATATTTATGGGGACGTAAATCCATGATGTGGGAGTAATGTAAAGACCCGTAAATTTCAAAGGAAATTTTTTCTTAATTTTCTTTGGTATTTTATGAGTACGTAGTTTCTGACGACACCTAATTTCGAGTCCCGGTGTGCCCGAAATCATTTTACGATGTTTTACTTGGGTACGTTTAGTGAATGAATGAGCGTGTTTTTCTAACCATTGAACCGGTGCTCGGAATCGAAATATGAAGGCACCGATGAAGCCGCAGTGTCGGTAATTTCTTAGGAAC
This sequence comes from Viscum album, assembly GCA_963277665.1. Taxonomy (NCBI): domain Eukaryota; kingdom Viridiplantae; phylum Streptophyta; class Magnoliopsida; order Santalales; family Viscaceae; genus Viscum; species Viscum album. The sequence continues at coordinate 265,406,691 of OY728142.1, read as the reverse complement.
ACCTTTTCTAGAGTTGAATTTACTGAGGTGTGGTTATTAAAAAAATGGGTTAATTAAGGAATGATATAAAAATTTGTGCTAAAATTTTTATTTTCTATTCTAAGTTGTTTAAACTTATGCATGGATGTTGGAGTGGGGACCACTACAACCTAACTCCATTTATAAGTATAATAGTTATTTGGGGCCTACATGAGCCCCACCCCTTAAAATTCATTAAAACATCCCCCGTGCTTTTAATTGTGTAACACACCTGCACCCCCTTTTTAATTGACAAGCCAACTCTCCCAATTTAATGGACTGTTAAAGGCTCTTCAATTAATTTAATTAATTGGATGGGATCTTTTAAATTTCAAATTTAATGTCATGCGTGTGTGTGAATAAAATAAGACAATGCCTTATTTTATTTGGGGTTGATTCGTTGTGCGGGAGAAAGGAGAGAACCCTTGCACTCTGAAGAACATCTTCTCCCACGTTGAAGAACGCGAAGAACGTCGAGTTTACGATGAAGAACCCCGACACCGCAAGGCAATCGTTGTGCTGTCTCCTCTCCTCTCCACATCCGGTGAGAGACACCTTTTTCGAAGAATGACGACGCACTGCATCCTTCATCGAGCGTGCACCGACCTTGTATATGATGCCGTCATCCGCGATCCCTTCTTCCGCAACACCGTCTTCCATGACACCGTCTTTCGCGGTGCCGTCTTCCGCGACGACGTCTTCCATGAATATTTGGGCGTTCAACGTTAATGATTTAGCCGCTTGTTATCAATTTAACGGGAGGAGGTCGGACCGCCCGAACAAGTCCGAACCTCCTCCCCTTTTTTTGAATTCGTTGTGGCTCGAACGAAGGTAGCGCAGTGCGACAACACCGCGCAGAAACAAAGAGGAATGCGACGAAGAAGCACGGGGCCTTCGCGCCATGCCGTTGAGGCCGAAAGAAGCCGCAGCTAGAGTCGGGCCACGGTAAAGGGGCGTGGCGCCGCCACACCGCGCCGGAGAACCAAGAGAAGGCGAAAGCCGGAGCGGGGCCGTGGCAGAGGGGTGTGGAGCCATCGCGCTGCGTCGGATGAACCAAGGCCGCCTTTGGCCGACGTGGAGCAAGGGAGGGCCGCCAGAGCCGCCGGCCGCCAGTGCTCTGGTGGGCGGGGCCAACAGGTCCCGCGTGGTGCGCTGGCTGGATGTTATGGCCAGCCAGATCCTGAAAGACTGGGGGTTTGACCCCCGGTCAGCACAGCTGGGCGGACCCCCTAGTGTGTCCGCTGATTCGTTCGAAGGGGGTGGCGTTTCACCCCATCCTTGCTAATGCGGTGTGCGACGCCCGTGCCGGCCAGGACTTGACGCACTGGGACGGGCCGCTCGCGCGGGGCCGGGCCGCCCACGCCGGCTGGGCCAGGTCGTGCTATCCAGGCTGGGCCACGACCTAGTGTGCCGAAACTGGACCTGGGTTGGGTCCCCCTGGTTTGAGCCGACCCAGGGGGTCTTAGGCCGGCTCGGTCCTCGCCAAAAACCCCCTAAAACCGGACAGGTTCGTTTAAATGCCCGTAACATGGTATACGAATCTCCGATCGATGCACCGTCAGTTGCGATGCGATCCTTGGAACGAGACGGTTGTTTCGATATATTACACTCAAGGTTTTATAGAACTTTGGATATGGCCAGGTTGGTTTGAACATGAAACCAACCGGGCCCATAGAGCGGAAACACTTATAACTTGAGCTCTGAACGCTCGATTGACATGTTGTAGAATTTGTTGGATTCCTCTTAGTGAGATGGTTTTTTTGGCTTACTCGGCTCAAGGTTTGGACGTAGTTGGATTACGTTCAGGTTGGTTTTGACTTAAAAACCAATCAGGCCCCTGGAACGAAAAAGCCATTAACTCTGAGACCGAGAATCTGATTGACACGCCGTCTATCACGTTGAGTTCCTATCGACAAGGTGGAACTATGGGATACATAATATTAGGTCTATGTGTCAGTTGATGTATCGACCCCTTAGCTCATGGAACCGACCTTCCCAGAATCGATCATGCGGTGTGCAGTAACCCTAGAGCTGGCTGCGACGACGATGAAAACCGTATTGGAATCCTCTGTGGGTTCGATGGTGAAGACATTCGTACTGGAATCCATCGTGGGTTCATTTACGATCACAACCGTACCAGAATCCGCCGTGGGTTAGATGGTGAAGACTTTCTTACTATAATCCTCCGTGGGTTTGATGACGATGAAAACCGTACTGGAATCCTCCGTGGGTTCGATGGTGAAGACTATCGTACTGGAATCCTACATGGGATCGATGATGATGACAATCGTACTAGAATCCTCTGTGGGTTCGGTGGTGATAACTACAGTAATTGTATCCTACATGTGTCCGACCATATTGACCACTGTTATAGTTTTTTACGTGGGTCCGATAGCATAGCTGGTCTAGTATCCTACGTGGGTCCTAACTAGATGAATCAATAAATACATCTGATCATCTCCTTTTTCTTTACAGATTATGTATACATGTGTGATCTGAGTATTGACATTCAATAATTATCATCAATATGATTGAATTGATTTCCTATGTGGATTGGGTTGTGCTTTTCTGTGTGTATTGGGTTGTACTATCCTGTGTGGACGTGATCAAACTTGGGCTCAGATATTGGCATCGAACTGGAATTGTTAACTTAGGTATATGTATGGGAATATACCTAAGTAGATTTGGTTGTTACTTCGTGATTGTATATATCCTTTTTGCATTATCCTCCGTGGATTCGGGGATACCTTTGAGGGTCTAGGGGTCCCTACTATGTAGCATATACTGACCCCTGCACAGGCTATGCCCAAACTACATTGTGTTGGATGTAGACGACGGACCGTAGTGATCATGATTGAGGCTTGTAGAGAAAGTCGGTACCGGGAGGTGGACCACTGGGCGGGATGTACACGGAGCGGATGGCTAGACCCGAGGATCTGAGGATACTATCTGTACCCACCCTTCAGGAGGTACTTCCAGCGGACTGCTCGATGTTGCTGCTTTACTTTTCAGTTGTTGTACTTTCTTTCAAGTTGTACTTTACTTTCAGTTTGGGTTTGTATTCGTGCCCACTTACTTTCCCGCACTTACTTTTGTACTCTGTTTACTTAGTGTTTACTTATGTTGGCTTACTATGTAGTGTTTGTTTACTTTATAAAGGCAATGTCTTCCCCTTTTTGTCGGGATTTACTCCTCTGCAACCAGTTGTCAGCCCCTAGCCTATGGGAAGCGGGCCCCGAGGACGGGTCATGATAGAGAGAGTGTGAGAATAACCTATGGGTGAAAGGTGGAAACAAAGAGATGCCTGATTGTTGTGTGGAAGTAAATAATTATTAGAATCATGTGTGTTTATTGACACATAAGTAATTTTTTAATATTTTAGTAGATAACATGAAGTTAGGATGCATATTTTATTTTGGGTTGGGATCACTGGGGAAAATAATACACTTTGTGGATGATTTAAATAGGATGATTAGAACATGTTTTCACTATTGTGAACCTACAATATTGGAGAATTAAAATGGATTAGTTGTTTCAGGGGTGAAATTACCATTTTTTCATAACATCAAACATATATGAAATCCTTTTCTAAGTTAAGAGCAGAGTATGCGAGTTAGAACTATAAAGTGCTAGAGTATCTGTGGGCTAAACTCTGTGAACTGGTAGAACAAACTATTAAAAAACTTATTAAGGAAAAATTTACTATCATTTAGTGTAATATAATTCATTCTAAATAACACAAATTATTGTTAATTTTCATTTTACTAGGGTGGTAATTAAGGTATAAACTTTTTTATATCATTATTAGGTGAGGATTATTGTAGCAGATACATTACCAAAAATGTTGACTGAATGAAATATATGCATTTTTAATGAAGCAATTGTTATAGCTACACCATATCATTTTATTTAATTGGATGAAATAATTATGTTCCATCCGGGGGAATGATAAAGAATCAAAATGTTCAAGAGTATATTTAATCATTATAATGTGGTATATGGTCTGTGTATCAACTGGAAAAAGTCATACATCTTCTTTCAAAATAATTTAACTAATGATGGAAAATAATTCTTTATAAATTATCTTGCAATCAAATGTGGTTATTTTCAATTAATGTATTTTGGGTTTCCCATTTTCTTTGGGAGTCCCAAGGTTCTCCACTTGACTTATATATTTTCTCCATTAATATTATTCTTGTTAAATGGAAATGGAAAACTCACTCATTGGATGGAATGATATTCTAGGATAAAGTAGTGATTGTTTGCAATATGTATAACCCTTTTGTGGTCTATCAGTGTCCATCTATCTTAATAAATATAATTAATACTTATATGAATTAATTTTTTTGACTGGTTTTATTTATGATATGAATCTTATTACTATCTTAAGGATGTTATCACCCAAAAAAATAAAGTTAATAGGTATGGGTAGTAAAAATCTGTGAAATGTTAAAAGGTCCCTTCAAGATCACATTATATGGATGTTGATCAATGAAAATTTTGTATGGATGGATCTTAATAATTTAATGAGTCTTAAAAAAATTTAAAAATATATATCTTCAATTTATTTACAATTTATTCCACCCAACTCAAAGATAATCATATTTAAGAAATATGCTTCACTAAAAATGGTGTGTAAGTAGGAGTTGTAATATTAATTTTTAGCATGAAAATTATATTGAGATTCCCATTAGAGAGGTTATTGAAAACATTATTCAATTTATGATATTTATATTTATATTAGATATTATTTGGATGAAAAGATTAAATAATTTCTAGTTATTATTCATAATTGAATCAAAGAGTATCCTTTTATGAAAAACAGACCTTTCATATTTGCCTCTCTCAATATTAATCTCTACACTCTATTCTATAATAAAATGGGAATGATGTATTGTAATTATAATATTTTTTTTCAAAATCCCTAGATTGTTCCTTCTGGATTGTACATAATATAGACACATTTCAAATTATTCATTACAATTGATGAAAAAAATGAATTATTGTGGTTTTCAAAATTAGTCTTTTTCTATCTTATGTAGGACATAAACTGATGATGGAAATACATTTTTAGTATAATTAAATTTTTGAATATATTATGGAATATTTTCTATGATATGTTAATTATTAGGCCATTATACACCATCATCTTGGATGATATCCTAAAATAGATGAGTACTTATGAGCTATTTGGATTAGTCAAGAACATGCTATTTGCTACTATGGGTGAGGAAATTTATTACATCTGGAAGTACAAGAATAAGTTCGTTAATCATGGTGAATATATATCAATGATGAATACTATGTAGCATCTTATCTAAAGAATAAGGGATCTTCTTCAAGGTCAATATGGTCATGAAGAAAATGACATCACTGACTTCACTATATGATACTGACTTAGAATCAAATCAATTTACAAAAATATAAATAGATCTATCTGCATTTATTGGAAACCACCCATCCAATTTTGTGTCATTATTAATATATTAGTTGCATCAAACTGGAATACTGTGGATGATGGTTTTGGGAGGATTATCATGAACCAATAGGTGGTCATTGTTGGATGCTTATATTATTAATGTAGGTAAGCTTTTGAACAGAATGTGATTATGTATGTGTGGTGTGATCTATAAGAAATATAAATTTTAGTATCACATAGAAGATTATATAATGGTGGATAGAATTCATCATTGATCTATACTCCATATTTGATGCAGAAAGAAGATTTAATGGCCTCAATTAGTTGGATCATCTCTTATTAAGATAATTTATCAGAGTTTCTAAGGACGATAGAATCACTATAGGTCTCCCATGACAAATCTCAATCCAATATTCAATAAATAATACTTGATGAAAATTTATTACAGGAGAAATTCATGGTTATAGAACTCACCGCCCTATTAATGTTCACCAAACCACCATGAATGTACAACAATCACAAAACATACTCATTGGGAGTATGCTGGTCTAATAAGGGGTTATGAATCGATAATAGTTTATGTATCCAGATATTATCAGTATAAATGATTAAATTTTCTTGTTATAAGTGAATCAATGGTAACTTCAATCCCTTATTAATTATAATGAACATGAGTATACGATGCGTTTTATAAAAGAATTTTTTGAAACACAAAAAAAGTATATTTTTAAAAAATAAATTATTATAATTAAAATATACTTTTATGAAAAATTAAAACAATATAAAGAAAAATAATTTTATAAATATAAAATTATAAGACTATTTATTTGATTTTATATAATAACAAATTTTTTTAAATTCTGAGAAATTTTTATGAGGGTTAAAAGTTTATTATTCATAGAAACTAGTATTATTTTTTATATAATATTTTGTATTTTGATATTAAATTTCACTTATTTTGGTGAATATTTTGATAAAATAATTTCTATTTTTGAAATCAGAATTTATATTTTATCCAATAGATATTTTTTCATAATTTTATAAGAAAATAAAATTTTATTAAACAAGTAAATATGATATAAATATAAAGACAGTATTATGGAATCATAATGACATAAAATTGATGTAATAAATAATGTAAAGTGTTTAAATAAACAAAAATAGTAATATTCTTTAAATTTAAATATTTTAAAGTGATAATATTATTTCCTTTTAAACCAATAATTAATCATTAAAAAATAAAGTTTATCTTATAGTTGTTTTAAAACAATTTGTTAAAAAGAACCCAATCACCCTCCAAAATAGTATTAAATAAAGTCAATATATCCTTAAAATATTATGTTTTTAGAAATCACTTCCCCTTGGAAAAAAACTTCTTTAAAAACTATGACATGGAAAATGGTATTTTTTTATACTATATGTTCATTGATAATGTTTATAAATTACAAATAATTCTCCACATTTTTATATATTATCAACCCACTCTCTCATTTTTAATAACTCTAAAAACATTTGGCATGAAATTCAACTAATTTTCATTCTTATGATTCCTCCCAAAAATTGTATAAGGGTTTAAGGAAATCCTTTAACTCATTAATTAGGATCCCCTCATGGTAAGGGCTTCTCTCTCTCCACATTTCCAATCAAGATATTATTTTGAAATATGTTTTTTGATTCTAAACTAATTATGTTGACTTTTTTATGAACATTCATTTACAATCCAAATGATACTAAATAATTAGATACTACATTGGTTTCTCATTAATCCCTTCCACCATCTTGTGAAAAGTTTCAAGTATGTTGATCTTTTTTTCAATCAAATGGAATTTCACTGAAAAATGTTGTTTAAATTTATCATTTGTAATCTTGCATGTTTTATTTATTTTTGAATTCATATTTTTCTTACTTACTCTAGATTTTTCCTACATTAATGTTTTAAACCTATTGTTTATGGGTACTTCTGTTGTGTACTGGTTGATTTCCTTATGCGTAAGGGTACTCCTAATATCTAATATAGCACTGTTTAACTAGTAGAAGGGTATATTTTCTCTTCTCTAAAGGTAACATGGAATGTGTAAGGGTTAAAGTTGGATATTTAGTGCATGTTCATGACAACTTAAGGGTATTTATTGATGTGTTTAAGTGCTATATTTTTTAATTAAGGGTAATAACATTGCTATGTTTGTACTCTCCTATCTACCAAATGGTATCCCCTGACTAGTATGAAGATTCTCTTTATAAAATAATGGGTCATCCCGATCTATTTAAGTGTTATGTCCAACATGTGAAAAGGTAAATCCTAAAATGCAATGGAAATCCCTACATGGATGATGTTAATAAAAAGACATTTAATGGTAATTCACAGTCCCAATAGTGTAATACGAATGTAATGAAAAGATAATCTATCACATATAAGGTTACTCATTGTGTAACAATTTACACTCGATCATTGAATTATAAACCAAGATCACAATATGGACAAACCGATATCAAATATATGTAATGATATATCAGGGTAAATCAATGTAAGGGTTTTTTAGTTTTTTTATAATGGATGAACTGCATCATGCTTTTAGGCCATCCACATAGCTCGTATCCAAAATTTAATTCATGGTTTTCCATCACCTCCCCAGTATGACTATACATTAGGGATCTTCATTAAAGATTGATTTTAATATACGGTGTGATGTGAGGTAAACCATTTATTATAGTAGAGGCAAAGATCAGGATAAAGGGTTGTTTCATCCCTGGTTCCAAAATTCCACTAATGTTTATAACCTTCATTCTTGTCCAAACCACTTCTAGGGTTTTATTAGAGAGCATCGGAGATCAACATTCACCATCTTTGGATGCCCTCATGTGACGGAAGTCACCACAGACTCAATTTCCTTTCATGATTATTCCAGGTTATTGTATTAGAACCTAAGATAATGTGATGTTTGTTTCATATTAATGGTTTTCATTTATTAATTCCATGTATAGGGTTGTACCATTTTATATGTTTAGGTATCATTAGTTTCATCAATAAATATAAATAGATGATATCAATATTTATTTTCTTCATTTAACTAATTTAATTATTGTTTTTTTCTATTAATTAGTAATAGTTATTTTTTATTGTGTTCTCACTAATCATATAGGTCCATAGTGGGCCAAAGCACAAAATATCTATTTGTCCTTTTATTTTCATTCAATCCATTTATCTTGTTTCCTAATTCATATTATGTTTAATTTTTAATAGAATTATATATATCCAATAACAATCCCATTACATATATTATTTTAACATGTATATTCTATAGTGACTACCAAAGTAGAATATCCGTTAATAATTGGTATCATAACCATATAATCTAGAATAATGGGATCTAATAAATTTGATATTGAAAAATTTCATGGTGAAATATAATGATTTCAATCAATGAAATATAAATAAGAATGTTTATATACTACATAATGATCTCTTTAATTCTTTTTGTGGTCTAGAAAATAATATTATTACCATATCTGCTTATGGATAGTCTTCTAATATTGAAACAGATGTCTCTGTTTGTGTACTTAAATTAGCCCATTGTTTAATTTTACTGTCTTGTGGTGATATAATGGTTTATGAGGTATCTTATGAATCACAAATTTCCCGAATATTTTCAAAACATGAATCATTATATATTGAAATACCTTAGTACGTATTGCATATAAGAATATGGGGTCATCTCATTTTCAAATGCATCATATATATATAGTTAGGATTCTGAATAATGAATTCAGAACAATTAATCATGATTTTTCTAATATAAATGATATGAAATAGGATTAACATTTAGATATCATAATATTAACCTCTTTACATGATTCTCATAATTTAATTAAGGATTTAATTATGTGTGCTAAGGATTCCTTAAAAATGAAATAACTCAAGTCCACCTTTTATAATGATGAAATCCAAAATAATAATAATAAATCTATTAAGAATAAATCAAAGAGGTTGAATATTTGAATAATTCAAAGAAGAGATGAAAATGAAGTGGTAATATCAAGTCCAATATTTTTATAGGGTATATTGGAAACCAAATAAATTTTATTCATTATAAATTGCCTGTTTACATTAAAATTAATTTTACCCGAAAGGATAATTCTAATAACAACACCAATAATAATTACCATTATTTTCTAGTTGAGAAATATTTGTTACTCCTCATATCCAAAATGTTTATACTGATTCTATAAGTGATTAATGGGTCTTCAATAATATAATTTAATTTCAAATGATTCATAATCATTACTAATTCAGTAATTTAATATAAATTATTAGTGGTGATGTTTTTCTAAGGATTATCAAAAAATTTTGGAATATGGTTATAATTACTATTTTTTTATAGTTACATGATAGATCACTTAAATCATTAGAGGAGTTTGGGAGGGATCCTGAGTTGAAAATGACTTTTATTTCCCTATGTTTCATAGTCCTGAATGTGTATTATTTTATTTATTATTTTGGGAGTCTTACAATCACAATGAGGAAACTCATTATTATTAAAGTAACCCTCACTAATGGTATTTATATCATAGATCTTAGCACTCATATGAGAAAAATAATGAAACTTTTCCACCATGATAGAAAATAAAATGTTATTTTATATTAGGTGCGGATAATCTAGTTATAAAGGTTTTAATAAATTATGAAAATGAGGAATATTAAATGATATAGCCTGGTAGAACCTTCCCTTATTTAATGAATATATTTTCGGTAAATCCAAATGTGTTAGTCTTAATAGGTATAAATAGATAGCTAGAAAACATTTAGAATATGTGTGTCGTGATTTTTGAGGTACCTATAAGAATATTTCACATAGTGTGGGAACTATTATGTTACATTTAACGATAAATATTCATGATATATTTGGATTTATAGTCTCAGGAAGAAATCTAAAAAAAATTAAACATTCAAAATTTTGAGACCTGAAGATAAAACTAGCTCTAGAAATAAATATAATAACACTCTGTAAAGAAAATGATATAAGGTATTTTTTTAATTATATCATATACTATTATACTTCTAATGTTATTATAATACACATAACTAATATAGACACCACACAATAAAATTTCCACTAAGAGAGGATGAATTTATTTGCTTTAGAAAGGTGGAAATGTACGATCTCAAATTATAGTCTCTCCAAGTCCTTTTGGGAGGATGATGTTGCTTTTTATGTCTATTTGATCAATGTAATCCCTTCAAGTGTCATCAATATTAATGCCTCTGAAGAGGTGTGGACTGGTTCACCTCCTAGTTTAGTATACCATAGATATTTTTTACCTCATGTTCTCAGAAGATGGATAATATAATACAAACCATGTCTATGAAATGTGTTTTTGTTACATCCCTACATAATGTTAAATGATATAGGATTTTTGTTGATAATCCTAGTTTTTAGAAGTGTAAAATTGTATGTGACCTATTCTTACATGTGTCATCTACTACTAAAAATAAGGCCTTTAATCATTTCCAAATTGAACAGTCTATGGCTACATGTGTGAAGATTAGTTTAATGCCAAAAATTAATCTTTAAACCAAGGTTGTATCAATTAACCCACCTCATCTAGGTCATAATGAAATAGATTTTTCTATTGATCTTGAATCAGATTTAGAGGGTGTGTGATATTTCATCTATGAGTTTGTTTAAAACATCAACATTACGAAACCGTACATTTTTTGACCTAGGTAGTTAAGAACTCAATATTATTAAACCAAATATTAAATGTAATGATTCTATGTAGTGGATTCTTACGAAGAAAGATGATAGAGAATATCTTCTTAAATAAGACCTTGGAAATTCTCAATAATCCTAAAAAATAAAAATATATACTGTAAATTAATTTTTAAGAATAAAGAGTACAAAACTAATGATTAGAATATTAAAAAAAGATATTTTTGTATCATAGGGATTTTTCCCAAGTGATGGAATTGACTGTAGTGATATTTTTTCACCTATTATTAAAAATTCCTCCATTATATTATTATAAACCATTGCATCCCATAAGGAATTTCATGGGTAATAGTTTGTTGTTAAAACTGTATTTTTCCTGGTATGTTCGGTGAGTAGATTTATATAAAAAAACAAGATACCTTATTAGAGTATTTTAAAATATATAATTCATTCTAAAAAATATCTATATAGATATATGTAATCATCTAGAAAATGATCTACGGAGTTTGAGTATTTTGTTCTAAAAATTGATTTTAATAGAATTAAATATGATAATTATGTTTACAATAAATCTATAAAACATATTTTTATTTAATTTAAAATTTATTTTTGAGATATTATTATGAATTTAAAATATATCAGGTTGAAAAATCAAATGAAAAAAATAATTTTATAACCCATTTGAAATGAAATATTTAGTGAATGAAAATAAAATTCTTTTTATAAAAATCATTTGGGACATAAATATTTGGATATTTTTATTCCCAAGATACATTCATCAAGAAGGTTATATGAATATTTTTTAGACAAATTGAATCATTTTATTGGGACATTATGTTAGCACTATATGTTATCCTTATCCTATTCTACCTAGCAATGATTTTTACACTCATTTTGTGAGTAAAATACCTTATTATAATATAGTTCGTATCCTTATGTATTCCATGATATGCTCTTGTAAATATATGTAATTTACTATTTAAACATTAATTAGGTTTATGGAATGTCCATGAAATTCCCCATTGTAATTTATTAAATTGGATACTAATATATATATATCAATTCTAGTTCATTTATATATTTGATTTGGAATAAATGAATCTTATAGTAATGATATTGTCTGACTTATTGATTATGACTATTCTAAAAATATAAGTAATTTAATGACTATTAATGGTTATGTATTTATGGATTCAGGACGTCATATTTCATGTAAATTCAATATGGAATACATTGTTTTCTTTTTCAACATTGACGATAAATAAAATTCATCATCTGATTAAATAGAAGAAACATTTTTTCTTAATGGATTAGTTGATAAACTATCTTCATCTATTGGTAATATAGATGTGTTTTCTGGTAGTCAATATTCTTTACATCTTTCCAAAAATCATATTTTTCATGGATGATTAAAAAACAACCATTAGATTAAATTTTATAAGGGAGTTTCATTGAAAATGGGATAATATATTTCACAAAGATGCGTAATTCTAAAAATCCATCATATAGTTCAACTAAGTATGTTTGACGGTACAAGTATAAGAATTTTTTAACACTTGTGATCAATGTTTCTTTTGAATGACCTATGTTGTGATATCTCCATCAATTTTATATTATTTTTTATGTAAAGGTATAGATTTTTGAAAATTGACATGAATATATTTAGTTATTTTCATTAAAATTTAATTTACATTACCAACGTTGATTACAGTTCCTATTTTAAATTAGATATCCTATTTTTTAATTTTTCAATTCATAGTTATTCCTCAATATTTTGTTGGAAGATACCCTATTATGTAAGGGTACACATATTATATATGGGTAGATTACTATACGAATAAAGGTACCCCATTAATACAAATGGGTATTGTCTGACATCTATAAGGGAAACATACCACATTCATAAATTTGTCCTAGTATTCATAAGGGTATTACCCAACTATGTCAGGGTAATTACCTAGCCACATATTGGTATTCCCTATCAAATGTAGGTATTATACCCAATTTTGTTGGTGTAAGATCTTGGAGTGGTACTTCTTCATGAATAAGGCTAACCCTATGACTCGCGTAAGGGAACTAATTACATATTTAAGGGTAATTCATTTGTACATAAGTTTTATTATCAACTTGTGAAAGGGTTAAACCCCTAACTTAAGGTTAATCCCTTAATGAAGGAAGGTAATACTTATTTGCATAAGGGTAATGTCTAATCATGTAAATTTATTACCTATTATGCATAATGTAAAACTATCTCACATAAGGGTACTCCTCAGGTATGTATCATCACATAGATCGCATAGGTAAAACCCCAACTACCATAATGGTTTTACCAATGTCATTTCATCATAATATCATGAATAGATAAATCCAAAAATGGGTCTATAAATTTTAATGATAGCCAAACTACACCTCTCACTTACACCATCCATGTGGATCACATCCTATAACTACCACCAAATATGTTGTCACATCAATAATAAATGTTTACATTGAGGATAATCATCAAGGATTTATTCAAATTTTATATGTGTATTGAGGGAAAAGTTATAATTTTTGTATACAGAGAGATCATGTCTAATAAGTGGGTTTTCATCCATGGGTTTTTCATGTATGAGGAAACCAGATGTCTTAATTATTGGATAAACCTAGTCAATGGTTTTAATGGAGAGTAATGGAGATGTTTAGATTTTTTCATTGAGCACCCTCATTTGAAGGAATATAATGGAAGATATAGTTTCATTTAATATTCTTCCATGTTGTGGTATTAGAATGTAAAATCATAAGATGATTAATTTAAATTTATTATTTTTAATTCATATTCTCTTGTGTAGTGTGGTATCCTTTTACAAATTTTTCTGTTCTGGATTCATCTATGATAATACTTGTATGATTTATCTGTTTCTTTTTTATGTTTTACTATTAAAATTATTTCTATTTTCATTTATTCAATAAATTTTTTTTATGTTGGTTTTTTCATCATGCAAATAATTCTACAATGGACTTAAGTATACATTATCTATGTGTTTTTCTATTTTCATTCAATAAATTCATCTAGGTTATATCATCCCCCTTATGTTTAATTATTAATCGAATTGCATACATCAAATCAGGAACATAGAACCTAGATTATTGAATTTTGGATGTTTCATTTGGGAATACCAAACTAATGTAGTACCTAACACAATATTGATATATACCCATCATGTTGACAATAATAACTACTTAGTTTTCATTTAATAACTTCTTTATTATGTATAATAATCACAATTTTCATTCATGGGTATTTAACTTTGTATAATTGTAATTTATTTATTTGGAATTACATTAATAAAACTCACACTCTATATACATTGTAATGTAATGATGATCTAAATTCTTATGTTATATGATTAATGTTGAAAATATAATGTGGGAATTATTTTGACCAGAACTGAGGACTGCATATTTTTATTCACAATAATAAGAGAAAAAACTGTATGTGGTAGGAAGAAAAGGGAGAAGAAACATCATGAATGATCCTTACCAAGACTTAAAGACTAATATCCATTCCTAAGTAAATTTACAATCCAAATAAAATTATAAGAATATTATTTTTCTCTTTGATGTTCTCACTCCCCACAATATATTATATGCCTTTTCCCATACCCCAAAAGTGGGTCCTAAACATTCCCCCTACATATTAATAGAATCTAACTAAATTACCTATTTACCCTTGTTAATAATATTCCCTAAAAATTAACAACTAGTCTCTATTACTTCATAATCCGGTCAAAAATATCGTAATCATCATGAATGAATATGGGTGGTCTTTCTATGCATGAGAGCTCATAAATCTCTGTGATATGACTCACTAATTTTGTGTTATGGGGGGAATTGAGTGACACTCCAGCTATAGGAACAAGTTATTATTTTTCAATATAATGTGATCTTACTGCATATACACTCCACACAATATCCAAAATTCCCTGTCATTCTTATTTTTTCATGTTTGGATAGATGAAGTTTAGAGTTCATCCATATATAAAGCCTTACCTTCTTCCATTAGTAAATCCCATTTTATATTGTAATAAACATAGCCATAAGTGTGGTTGGAACCACTCTTCTACATGATTTAAAAAACATTATTGGAATATTCTAGAAACACAAAGATCTCATCCTATAACCACATGCATGATCTATGTTATTTGGGGTGAAAAATAATAGCCCCTATTTGAGTCGATTCATTCAACTACATCTCCTTATGGACCAATAATTTTCTTACTCCTATTTTTTTGGAATCTATATTGTATACTAGTTACACATATTGTCACAAAATTATCAACCAGACCCATGATCAAGATTTCCATCATGTGTTCTATAGGATATCATATGTACGAAGTTGATTAATTCATTATAGTCAATAAGAAATATGACAATGTTGCATGGGATTTTCTAGAAGAGCCTCAAAAATAATTATGGAGAACTTATTTGATAAAAAACCTAATGAATATAATCCCCGATCACTTGGATATTAAAAAATAAAGTTCATATATACCATACATGAAAAGTCCCCTACTCATATTTTCATATATTTTATATTTTCAAAAACCATGAAATATCCTTCAACTATTCTATATCCATATTTCAGGATCTTGTCTAAAAAATTCTCAGATCATGAATTGACTAAAGATCCTCTACATTAATTTTTACAACCTAAATAATGATGTCAATATCTACTACATGTGATTATTCATATAAATGAAGTGATAGTTATCGATTTCACATCATGTATTGGTCTATTGGGAGAGTTTCTTTTTTTTCATTTTTTCATTTATTATTTTATTTAAAAAAATTCTCAATATCTTTATTTTTTGTATTATTTTACTCCCCAAAATTAAGAAAATTATATAGTACCCCCATGTGAATAGATGTTGATGTAAACATTTTGTGTGTCCTCAAAGGAATGCTTTATTTTGATGTGGTTCTCCACTAAAAAAATATTTTGATCTGGAGTTATAGAAACAAACATGATAGGTGAATCCTTTTAAATCCATCAGGTAGTGAATGTACTGGGGATGGGAAAACATTTTGGACAAAAAATCAGAAATAAATCAAGAGAATAAAATATATGTAGATAACAAGAACACATGTTTATGATCAAGATGTAATTGTGGGGGATTAGTGGGGATGAGTTAAATTAATTTGTTTTCCTATACTAATGAAATTGGTCCCAACAACTTTGTGTGGTAAGATGTTATGAAGTCCAAGGAGATAGAAACTTATTGTGTTCAATAAATCTGAGTAAACACCTTGTATTTCAAGTTATAGTTTGATCAAGAAGATGAAATGTCTGGAAATAACTTTTCGGAATGTGAGTTGGTGGGAATTCTAGTGGTGAGAGAAAAATGTCCATTTTCAACTTTTCTGACATTGTAGTGAAGAGGAATGAATGTGTGAGGTGGTGTTGGTTGAAAATGTAAATAGATTCAAGAAATGAAGTGTATTATTGGATGATTAATTGTAGGTCACATGTATCAGGGAAATTATGTATAATTAAAAATCAACCAATTCATATATGTACCCTAATGAATATTATATAAAGTTTGGAATGTTTTTATATCATTTTGTACCATGTATGGTGTTTGGGTTGTTAGACTAAAATCAATATGATATTATTTATTAGAGCATAAACATGAATTATGTTTATGATGTCACATTTAATATTGTTTCCACATTCCTCTAATTCCATGATTTTATGATATCTTCAAATTATGACATGCTTCATCATACATAAATGTGATTATCCTATTTTTTGATGGTATTCCTCTTGTATCACATTTATTACTTTTAATTATTCCATGCATTATTATTCCCTTATTGAGCTTTATAGTCCACCCCTTTTATTATGTATGTCCTCAGGTTATCCAATGTATTCTTAAGAGATCAAATAAAATAAGGTACACATTATGTGTATTTCAATTAATGTTTTAATTTTTTTAAAATTTTATATGTATCTAAATTTCCAAATACATTATGCCTCTCGATTCTCTAGGAATGTATTCCTTGGTTATTTATGTTAAAAATCATAAAATAAAAGGTATAATTTAAATGGATTGTTTATTTGTAATTAAATAATTTTATAGCAATTTTTGGATATTTGGATTGCTAAACAATTACTAAGAACCCTGTAGGTAATTTTAATAAAATGATCTTAATGGTTTAGTAATGTATATAGTGTGTTTATTGATAGTGATTGAATCATTGTATGTATACTGTAATGTGGATGTAACTATGTAATAGTTGTATATTTTCATAGTAATCACCCTAAAAACGTTTATATCTTAATCAAAATTTTATTAACATAGCTAATGATGAGTAGGAATAATATTTTACATATATCATGTAAATATTGAGAAATATGAATAAAAATAGGAATCAAAATGTATGTGATATGAAATGTAATGATTGACCAAATGAAATGCCTAATATTATTGGAATGGGATTCATGATCTTTATGGTAGTTCTAGCGTAATTTATTTTTTTACAAGTAATAACATGAACCATACTGAATTCAATACGCCTTAGAGGTAGGAAATTATAGATGAATCCTTTTTTAGACATGGGCCTCTAAATTTCAGTGGATTTTAAGATCCCTTGATAGCAAAGCAATGGGTTAAATCTGTTGGGAATATAATCTTTATCCCCTTATTCTCTGAACATGATAATGTTTCATCGGTTATTTATCACCTAAATTGAGAAAATATTAGTATTTTAAACTTATCACTTATATTAGACATATGGAAGATATAAAATCTATAGAGGGGGGTGAATTCAAGAAAAAAAATTCACTAAATTATTTCATCACACTCTTCACCTTCCAATATAGATGTAATTCTCATTTCACAAGAAAAGGTAGGAAAAATATATGAAAGCTTCAACAAAAAACATTTATAGTATCTCAAGCTAATCCTCTATGATAATCATTGAACCCAAAATTAAAATTTTCTACTTATTCAATGGATTATATTTAGATCTCTGAAAATCATTGGTGATTTGATACATCAATAGAAATGAGGAAATTATATTATATGATCTCCATATTAAGATAGATATTAGAGATTCTAAATATTATCATCATTCCAGAGATAGAAATTGAATAACAGAGTTTAATTATGGATCATTATCGGATAATCCTCATAGTGGAAATAGAATCCAATATCTCACATGACATAAGTGTTGGAAGACACATCTAATAAAATGTGTCAATGTGTCAATGAATTTTTTTAGTAGTGTAAGGGAATGGAATAAATCTACAGAATTTCAAAAGGAGGTGAGTAATCCTACTAATGTGATAGAGGAAAATATTATCTTCATCAATCCTTATCCCATGGCCTAATTATTCAACTACAATTAATATTTTTCATGTGTTTAATGGAATGATATAAATCTATTGAATTATGGAAGGATATGAAAAATCCCAAAAATGTGATATAGGTAAAGAATTTACTTAATCAATACATATCACATAGAACAATGTTTGAAATATAATAAAAATTTAATCATTGAAAACCATTTCATATTGCCAATGGTTTTCAAATATAACCGACATCAATAGCCTCCAAGGCAATGAGAAGGAATAATATTAAGTTATCAATGCTGTAGAAGTGGATCGTTCTAATGATATGGTGATGGATATGTTGATTAATAAATCATGAATAGTGAATGTGTTATTTTATTATATTTATAATTATTAATTCATATCAATCGTTTATTGTAGAACTACACAAACACCTCCTCAAAAAAATATGTGTTCAGTTATCGTTGAAAAAAATCGTGTAATTATTTCATCTCAAGAATTTAAATCACCCAATCAATATTTTTTGGATGAATATCCCATAAAACACTTCCATAATCTATTTTTTAGAATTCAATTATATACTATGAATTGATTTTAACCTTATATTGATATAATATCAATTTTCATGAAAATGAAATCAATTTTCCTACCCAAAATAATCCCTTGATTCTATGGAGGTCAAAGGTGGAGGATGAATCACTATTGAAAACATCTTCGTAATCATAGATATTATTATATTATAATCAATGATATATAACACAAATAATTTACACAATGTAATGGATTACTTTTGATCACATGTCTATTGTAAGGGAATATAAAAAGGTATTCCAAAAAGTTCCATCTTTTCATCCTCTTATACTTAAGGATGAGTTCTAAATTGAATTTATACTACAAGATAATCCAATATCCAAAACTCCATATATGGTTTATACTATAAAAATGTACGATCTGAATACGAAAATAAAAGAGAACTGGGATAATGGCTTTATATGCCTTTATGCTCTTCCATGGAGTACAATACTCATTTCATCAATAACAGTGATGTGTTAATAAATATTTTCATTGATTATTATGTACTAAACACAATAATGATACATAATAAGTATACTGAAAAGGAATGATGAGTTTTTCAATAAATAAAATAGGGACCAATAATTATTTAAAGTGGGACATCGGTGATGATATAATGATTTAAGGGAGAAAGAGGAAGATATTCATGACACCGTCTTCCTAACATGTCATGGAGATTATATGTTTATTGTTATGTCATTCAGACATAGTAATCCATCTTATATATTCAAGGATGTGATGAATTGAGTACATAAAATTTAAATTATTTTATTTGGTCTTTATTGATGATTATATAATCCCCTCTAAATGAAACAAGGAATAGATGGAACGTTTGATCATTATATTAAATCTGTTGATTAAAGTGAAGTTATATGAAAAGTATAG
This sequence comes from Viscum album, assembly GCA_963277665.1. NCBI lineage: Eukaryota > Viridiplantae > Streptophyta > Magnoliopsida > Santalales > Viscaceae > Viscum > Viscum album. The sequence continues at coordinate 265,386,752 of OY728142.1, read as the reverse complement.
TAACTTTGTGTTTGGTATAATGTATGTAACATTTTTAAGGAATATTATCTCTTGAAAAGGTATATATATGGATCCTTTAATGATATATAAAATGGAAAAATCTTATAGAATAAAATCAATAATTATTATCATTAGTTTTTTAGACTGTCTAGGTATTATCCGTGATTTAAATTTAAATTATAGAGATTATCAAAATCACTAACAAATAAAATTAAATATGTAATGATGTTTTTCTATAATAATGAATGAAAATATAGATTCAAAGTGTTAATGAAAATGTTTACCACTATACATATACTCGCATTACCAACTATAAGGTAATGATTTCAAATCTATATTAATGCATCCATGAATATATTGGGTTGAGTAGAAAGGAAAATTATACAATGATCTTTTATGCCTTATGTAAACATAATATCCCAGTGTAGAAAAATTAAAAACATTATCTAGATTTTTCTAATATAATATTCACATTGATGATTTGGTGTCATTGTAACAACCCGAGATTTTATAAGATATATTCATTTTAATTTCTTTCATATCTTCTGTTGTATGTTACACCCAGATTATCTTGCACTATACGCAACACCGTATTAGCTTGCAGTATACGCAACACTAATCTTGGATCGTGTTACACACAATTTCATGTTTGTTTGATAGTAGTTATTCTACAAAACATTGAGTATATATATATATTCAATGTATTTTGTTATACGCAACAACAAAGGAGTCGTGCTCTACACGCAACCCTAACTTGTCTTGCATTACACGCAATCACAACCTTCTTCGATAGCGCGTGTTGTACCCAATATCGGGTTTCACTAAACAATGATATATGGTTATAATATTATTATGAACTAGCGGTTATGAATAGTATTAACTAAAATTTAAATTTAATAACATTATTATTTATCTTACATATTTTCTAGAACATGGTATGAGAACAAAATAAATTTTTCAGGTAAAATAAGTATTTTTCAAAAAATGCAGTTTTGCCACCTTTTGATGGCTCACCCACATTAAATATAGATTTTGACATGTTTATAAGTTCAATTTGACAAAATAAAATTCTTTTTTGGAATCAGGATATAAATATTTACTTTGGATAAAATTTTCATATTATTCTGATAACTTTCATATTTTAATAAATAGTAAAAACACGCTATATTTTAATTAAAAACAACTTTTTTCATCATAATAATTAATATGGTTAAATTATAATATTGAATGGTTTTGAAGTATTAATAGAATATATTTTTACCATTTAATATAATTTATGTCATTATCATTGATTTCACATTGAATTCATAGGTTAAATCAATTCAATCTTTGGCAATGTTTTAACTTTTAAAACCCATTCTCTTAACAACAGGATAAATTTAAATTAATTACTGCAAATTCGGTCTTTTGAATTTTCAAAAATGGATTCAATATTTGGAATAAGTGGGTCCAAATTATGTTAATAGGTTACTTTTATTTTTTTATATTATGAATAATAACTAAGATAATATTTATTTACTACGGTTAAAGGTAAATAGGGTAATTCAAGGATAAACGAATTTTATAATAATTCAAAATTAGCTTGAAACTTCTTCTAACCTTATTGGATGTGTAGGGGAAGACCATGGGCATACTTGGGCCGATTGTGGGACCCCAATGAGTCACATGGTATTGAAAATGGAAATTTGGATTAATTAAATTAAGGTAACGACAAAATTGTCTTTAACAAAAAAATTTAGTAATTAATTTTATTAAGGGGTAATATAAGTTATATTTTAGACTATAATTATTCTTTGAAAAGATAACAATATTCCCTACATCATGGTATATTTTTCATAATTTTTAGACATCAAATGAATTAAATTATTTATGACACAATAATGATGTAGTGTTTACCTCATTAATAAATGATTTAAATAAATAAGATTATAATGATTAAAATATCATCCAAAACCTGTCCAATTCCAATTGGATGACTTTATTTAAAAATTGAGTCATATTATCTTCGACATTAATGTGTTTTGGACCTCTTCAAACCTAAGATAAGTTTATAATAAAAATAATGTTTTCACACTTTCCTAAAGAGCCCCTCATCTCCCATATAAAAGGAGACCACTTCTATGAAATTCCTCACACCTCTCAAGCCTTTGTTCTCGTCCAAAATATGCCAAACTAATCTCCCTACATCCCTATGCTTCCCCTTGAAGCCTTACATTATGCAGAAGACTCTCTAAGAAGTCCTTTTTATTCAAACCAAAGGAATTTACCAAAATTAAAGGTAACATTTTCTCTTAAGTTGTTTTCTTTTATTCCACTTCTCTAACCCCTAAACTCTATTTAAACCTTTATTTTGTAAAAAAACGATATCCTAAATATACTAGGATGTTGTTATGAGAAGGATTCTAACTACACTTACAGACACCTCCATCTAATGGATGAAGAACCTAATGTTTCTGTGATGGCAAACTAACGCCTCACGAAACGATGATTGTTCTGTTTTCTCCTACCGCATCTCATGGTGGACATTATGATGGAACTGTATTTATATATAACATATATAATGTTTATTATTTCCTTATTCTTCTCTACTTCCCAATTATATCAAGCCTTTATGGTTTCCATAGTCGGTAAATACGATAATCTCATTTGAGGAAGTGCGGACTGTCGCCCCCTCAAAGTGATGTGATTCGTTAACACCTTATGTGGGATGTATAAAGGATGTGTTTAATGCTATTATATATTATATTATACTGGAATTATAATATACCTATGTATAATTATGTTTTAATTCTATTAAAATAAGAAATAGAAATGAAAGTTGCGTTCATGAATACGTACGGCTTACCGTCTCAATGAACGGTGCGTTTCATTTCTTACCTCGATATGTTATGTACTATTATAAATGCTTGTATATGCTGGATATATAATAAATGTATATGATATATAAATCATTATTTACATTTTGGAAGTAATTAAATCATTATATAAGTAATAATAACATCAAGAACAACAAGTCTAAACATGTACAATAAATAATATGATTCTATCCTAAACGCTACTTTAACATTAATTTACAAAAGAATGGGTAATATAAAGTCATAAGTGAACCATATATGATATCATAACAATTAATATGACTCTATAATAAGTCAATGACATTATTTAAATCATTATATAGGAGTTTTTGATACGTACAAAGCATATTAGACCTAAGGTAAGGGATAATTTTGCAAATCTCATTTCTATCTGAGATTGCTTATTCATAAGTATTTACAGGGGTTATTGCTATCATCCATGTCCATGTTGTATAAAAGTGTATTCATGTATGTTTAAAGTAATTTTTACCCATTTTTGACTTTTACTACATGGTATGTAAGGAATCTTTCTTTTGTTTACTTTACGAGGTACTTTTTGACTTTTCTGGCAGAAGTACGAGAAGAATGTTTTTTTAACTTATACGTCATGAAAGGATTTTTACAGTTTTATAAAGACTTATTTTCATGAAGCTTCATCCAAAATATTTCATGTCTATTTTAAATAAAATAATTTTCATTTAAAATTGAATGATGTTTTGTGAAATGAAATTGAGTTTTAAGAAGAAATGATATTTTCCTCAAGAATTCATTTCAAATGTTTTATCAAAACCATTTTCCATCTAAGATGAAATTATTTCATACGTGTATGATTCAAGTTTAATGTCTCTATTATTTACATGTTTTCACTTTTCTTATGATGAAATTTCCATTTGTTTTATATATATTATGAAATGATGGGATGATGTTTATGAAACCCATTTTATTTTTTGGGTTATGGTGAATGTTTTAAGTTTATTTTGTGGATCATGTAATAAGGATTTCAATATGAGATGGGTGGGACATATATCTCCCTCCAATTCATTGGGTAAAGATTTATATCACATTAGATAGACATGGATGGAATGATAAATTAAACCGGTTCAGTAATACAGAACTGGAATGAGGAGGGAACTCGATTCAGAAAGGGACTTTGTCCACTAAGATGGTCTTTGCAGCAATGCCTTGGCTACAATGGAAATCATTTCATGTGATTAATCGTTTCTAAAATAACATGTTTTATTCCCATTCTATTTTATCATGATTGATGTTCCCTTATGATATATGCCTTACGTACTTCCAAGATTCATGTCTTTGCTCAAGATTTTGATGTTTAGATTTTATGTGCAAGTTTTTGCATTCAAATTTTTATGGATTGTTTTATGTTCTCTATGTTTACACTTACTGGGAATTTGAGCTTACCCATTTTATGTTTTCTTTTCCCTAGGATATAAAGAAACGTTTTAATAAAGAAAAAAAGGGGAAGATCATTATTGGGAGATGTTGAAGATCTTTCACCATGATTAGAATATTTTATTTCGAGTTTCCAAAGACACTAAACTATTACAGTCCTTGTGTGTCTGTTTTTGTTATGTATTAAGTATTTCGCAAAAGTAATGTAATGTCCATGTACGTCGTGCTTTGGGCATCTACAATTGGTATCAGAGGAATTTTTTAGTCAACCTTTAGAAACTAGGATGCGAGAACATTAGTGAGATCCCTAGAGATATTTCTAAGGTACGTCTAGGGATGTCCCTAAGGATAAGTATACGTCTAGGTTATAGTCCTAGAATTGAACTAATGATCTTATAATTAATCCTAAGATGTTAGATATTGAAGGTACTCCCCCTTTATTATGTTGTTTTACCTAGCATTATTTTTGCCTCTCACAGAATTCTTTTTATGTTTTAGTCAATGGAGTCAACGAGAAGGAATTCAGTTAACATTGAATCCAATGGACAAATTGGTGACTATAAGCAATAAAATTGTGTAATGCCTGGAGAGAAATATATTGTGATTATTATGAATCAGTCATCACGATATATGATTAACAAGGTGAAATTTAGTGGTATTCCTAAGTCATCAAATAAGAGGAAGATGGAATTTTATGCATGATCACATAGTGAGGAGAATAAAGAATGGAAGATTGAGATTTCTAAAGAATGGATGAAGAAACTTGAAGAATACCTCAAATGGAGGGACATATGTTATCTGTGTGGAGAAAAGGATAATAGAGTGATAGACTGTTATGGAGGTCAAGTCTTATCTATGGAGAACAAGGGCATTACACAAATCAATGCCCAGACCTAAGAGGTTACATCTAAATCAAGGAAGGACTTATTCCATGACAATCATTGAAGAGGATGGTTTGAAGTGTTTATGTATTGGTATTCCAAAATAATGTTGTTCAGGTACTTTTATGGTATATTTGAATACCTATATATTTTTACATTGTGGTTTTCCCTAAGAATATGGCATCGGTAACCATGGAAAGTGATGGAGATATTTTTGGAAATAAGATGATATGCGGATAATGAAGGCATAAGGAGAAAATGAATTTTTTTATAGTATTCATGAGCTCATGGCTGATATAAGGAAATAGTTATACCGTGGTTTGAGTATATAGAATTTTGGGGTTTTGGTATTTGGAAAGAGTTAAATTTTGACAGCACTCATGTTTTCACTGAGAACCAATGTGTATTCATTTTTCAAGAGAATACATGATTAAGACCTTCGAACATTTTGAATGTGACCAATAAGACATATCATATGATATATGGGGATCAACGATGCTATTAACATTCTTGTTATATGAAATCTCAGGTGATCGTTTTCACTATAATATGACAATGAAATGCAATATTATTGATAATCCTAAAGATTGAAATGGATTATATTGGACATAAGTTAGATATTTCTTAAGGATAGAACTTTTTTCGATATTATTTAGTAATGTAGTTTTAGAAAAAGAACGACCTGCAAGAGGTGCGACGACCCATCACATTGGACAAGGCTGTGGGAATCGAACCCACAACTGAAGTGAGACAGGCTTTTATCGCCTACCACTGGCCTACAGAAAGTCCATGTATAGTAGAAACTAGTTTTATTATATTAAGAAGTATGATATATGATTTATAAGTCAATTTTAGGAACCATATATATTTAATCTCACTATATATGGACCTATGAATTTTTGATAACTTTTTCTAACCTTTTGTTTGAGATATATGGAATGCCCCATAAATTTATCACATGATCTGCTAACGCTTCACGAATAACAAACTCAACTTCATTTCTTTAAGATATGAAGTGGAAATTTTTCAATTCACGAAAAATAGTAAGATTGTACGAAAATCATGTAAGTATTTATTTTAATTCATCAACTTTAGGGAAATGATATTGAAAACCAAAAATGTTGTCCTAGTTCTCTTATATACGATGAATCAGATGGTACCTTAGATCATCACAAATTTATAGCTTTGTGATTGTTGGCTTTTTCATAGCCATGTTCTCTACCACTCTCCATCAGAACTTGATGTTTATATTTCTCTTCCATATCCATATTTTCACCTATGATCTCTTATATGGAATCCCAATGATGAGTTACTTTGGGAAATATTTATGTTCCATACTTTAGTTTTTAAAATTTTGTTTTAGTATTCCTTTTTACGATGTGATTTTCTATGAATAGTAAATGATTTATGACCCCAAAGAATTTTGAGGGAGAAATTCATTTTAAGGGTGGTAAAATGTAACAACCCGAGATTTTATAAGATATATTCGTTTTAATTTTTTTCATATCTTTTTTTGTATACTACACCTAGATTATCTTGTGCTATAATCAACACCGTATTAGCTTGTAGTATACACAACACTAATCGTGGATCATGTTACACACAATTTCATGTTTTTTTGATAGTAGTTATTCTACAAAACATTGAGTATATATATATATATATTCAATGTATTTTGTTATATGAAACAACAAAGGAGTCGTGCTCCACACGCAACCCTAACTTGGCTTGCATTACATGCAATCGCGACCTTCTTTGATAGCGTGTGTTGTACGCAATATCGGGTTTCACTAAACAATGATATATGGTTATAATATTATTATGAACTAGGAGTTATGAATAGTATTAAATAAATTTTGAATTTTATAACATTATTATTCATCTTACATATTTTCTAGAACATGGTATGATAACAAAATAAATTTTTCGGGTAAAATAAGTATTTATAAAAAAATGCAGTTTAGCCTGCTTTTGATGGCGCACCCACATTAAATCAAATTTTTGACATGTTTATATGTTCAATTTGACAAAATAATATTCTTCTTTAGAATCAGGATATAAAAATTTACTTTGGATAAAATTTTCATATTATTCTGATAACGTTCATATTTTAATGAATAGTAAAAACATGCTATATTTTAATTAAAAACAACTTTTTTCATTGTTATAATTTATATGGTTAAATTATAATATTTAATGGTTTTAAAATATTAATAGAATATATTTTTACCATTTAATATAATGTATGTCATTATCATTGATTTTACATTGAATTCAATAGTTAAATCAATTCAATCTTTGGCAATGTTTTAACTTTTAAAACCTATTCACTTAACAACGAGAATAATTTTAAATTAATTACTGCATCTTTGGTGTTTTAAATTTTGAAAAATGGATTCCATATTTGGAATCAGTGGTTCCAAATTATGTTAATAGTTTACTTTTATTTTTTTTATATTATGAATAGTTACTACGGTAATTTTTATTTACTGTGGTTAAAGGTATATAGGGTAATTCAAGGATAAAAGAATATTATAATTATTCAAAATTACCTTTACACTTGTCCTAACCTTATTGGATAAGTAGTGACCGACCATGGGCATCCTTGGGACGATTTTGGGAGCCCAATGTGCCACTTGGTAGTGAAAATGGCAATTTGGATTAATTAATTTAATGAAAATACAAAATTGACGTTAACAAAAATATTTTAGCAATTAATTTTCATAAGGGGTTATATAAGTTATATATTCTACAATAAATATTCATTGGAAACCTAAAAGTATTCCCTAAATCATGGTATTTTTTTCATAATTTTTAGACATCAAATGAATTAAATTATTTATGACATAATGATGATGTAGTGTTTACCTCATTAATAAATGATTTAAATAATTAAGAATATAATGATTAAAATATCATCCAAAACCAGTCCAATTCCAATTGGATTATTTTATTTTTAATATTAGTCATCTTATATTCGACATTAATGTGATTTGTACGTCTTGAAACCAAATATATGTTTATAAGAAAATAATTTTTTCACACTTTCCTAAAGAGTCCCTCCTCTCCCTTATAAAAGGAGACCAATTATATGCAATTCCACACACCTCTCAAACTTTTGGATTGTCCAAAATCTTCCCAAATAATCTCCCTACATCCATATCCTACCCTTGAAGCCTTAAATTTGGCATAAGACTCTCCATAAATTCCTTTTGGTTCAAACCAAAGGAAGTTACCAAAATTAAAGGTAACAATTTTTCTTAAGTTGTTTTCTTTTATTCTACTTCTACAACCCCTAAACTCTTTTTAATACATTCTTTTATAACAACAAAAATATCCTAAATATACTTGTATATTGTTATGAGAAGTATTCTAAATACACATACACACACCTCCCTATAATGGATGAAGAACATAATGTTTCTGTGATGGCAAACTAACGCCTCACGAAACGATGATTGTTCGATTTTCTCCCACTGCCTCTCATGGTGGCCATTATGATGGAACTGTATTTATATATAATATATATTATGTTTATTATTTCCTTATACTTCTTTACTTTCCAATTATATCAAGATTTTACGGTTTCCATAGTCAGTAAATACGATAATCTCATTTGAGGAAGTGCGGACTACCGCCCCTCAAAGTGATGTGATTCGTTAGTACTATATGTGTGATGTATAACAGATGTGGTTAATGATATTATATATGATATTATACTATAATTATAATATACCTATGTATCATTATGTTTTAATTCCATTAAAATAATAAATATAAATGAAAGTAGCATTCATGTGTACGTACGGCTTAACCGTCTCCATGAACGGTGCGTTTCATTTCTTACCTCCATATGTTATGTACTATTATAAATGCTTGTATATTCTAGATATATAATTAATGTATATGATATATAAATAATGATTTACATTTTTTAAGTATGTAAATCATGATATAAGTAATAATAACATCAAGAACAATGAGTCCTAACACGTACGATAAATAAGATGATTTCACCCAAAACGCTACTTTAACATTAATTTACAAAAGAATAGGTAATATAAAGTCATAAGTGAACCATATATGATATCATAACAATGAATATGATTCTTTAATAAGTCAATGACATTATTTAAATCATTAAATAGGAGTTTTGGATACGAATAAAGCATATCGGACCTAAGGTAAGAGATAATTTTCCAAATCTCATTTTTATCTGAGATTTCTTATTCGTAAGTATTTACTGGGGTTATTGATATAATCCATGTCCAAGTTTTATAAAAGTGTATTCATTTATGTTTATTGTCTTTTTACCCATTTTTGACTTTTACTACATGGTATGTAAGGAATCTTTCTTTTGTTTACGTGACGAGGTACTTTTTGACTTTTCCGGAAAAAGTACGAGAAGAATGTTTTTTAACTTATATGGCATGGAAAGATTTTTACGGTTTTATAAAGCCTTATTTTCGTGAAGATTCATCCAAAATATTTCATGTCTATTTTCAATAAAATCCTTTTCTTTTAAAATTGAATGAAATTTTGTGAAAATAAATTGATCTTGAAGAAGAATGGATATTTTCCATAAGAATTCATTTCAAATGTTTTACCAAAACCATTTTCCATCTAAGATGAAATTATTTCATATTTGTATGATTCAAGTTTAATGTATCTATGATTTACATGGTTTCACTTTTCTTATTATGAGATGTCCATTTGTTTTATATGCATTATGAAATGATGGGTTGATTTTTATGAAACCCATTTTATTCTTTGGGTTATGGTGAATGTTTTAAGTTTATTTTGTGACACAAGTAAGAATGATAACAATATGAGATGGGTGGGACCTATATCTCCCTCCAATAAATTGGGTAAAGATTTATATCTCATGAGATAGACATGGCTAGAATGGAAAGTTAAACCGGTTCAGTAATACAGGACTGGAACGAGGAGTGAACTCTATTCAGAAAGGAACTTTGTCCACTACGATGGTCTTGGAAGCAATGTCTTGGATACTATGGAAATAATATCATGTGCTTAATGGCTGCCACAATTACATGTTTTATTCCCATGCTATTTTATCATGATTGATGTTCCCTTATGATATATGCCTTACGTACTTCCAAGATTCATGTCTTTGCTCATGATTTTGATTTTTAGATTATATGTTCAAGTTTTTGCATTCAAATGTTTATAGATTGTTTTATGTTCTCTATGTTTACCCTTATTGGGCATTTGAGATCACCCCTTTTATGTTTTCATTTCCCCATGATATAAATAAAGGTTTTAGGTAAGGAAAAAAGGGGAAGATCTTTATTGAGAGATGTTGAAGATCTTTCACCACGATTAGATGATTTTATTCTGAGTTCCCAAAGACACTAAACTATTACGGTCCTTGTGTGTCTATTTTTGTTATGTATTTAGTATTTCGAAAAAGTAATGTAATGTCCATGTACTTCAAGATTTGGGCCTCTACAGTCATTGTATATGTGGAGAGAAGATTCATTTATATAAGGATCATAAAAGTCTCAAGTATATAATCACACAAAAGGATATCAACATATTCAGATTAAGGTTGTTAAAGATAATCATGGATTATGACTGATCAATATATTTCCATCATGTAATGGTAAATAATGTAGAATATGATTTCATTAAAAAGGATACCATAACCTTATCAATTATAAGGATTAGTAGGGTTCCAATATTCATTGACATAGAATGAATATAAATGGGGATTATAAGAAATGCAATGTTATCATACCTTTTTCAAATGACTTCTCATCCATCCATATAGGTGATGATAAAGTTATATCAAAGAGATGATATAGAACTATAGATAAAGGTGGAGAATATTCCAAAGTTAATTATTTATAAATATAGTGTTATAATGTTTCGAACTTAGGTAAGTGTCCCATAAAAACAACAACTAATAAGATTGATTTTTTAGGATGCAGGTTTATCATCTTCAGTATTCATACATGGAGAGAAAAATGTAAAAAAATTTAAATTAAAAAATTTGTGGGATTATAGGAAGAGAGGGTTTTAAGATGTTTTAACTTGATTTTTGTTATTCTATGACGTTAATGGTGTATGAAAGAATTCTTATGGTATGATACAACTATTACCTATACAAGTATAGAAATTGTAAATAAAAATCATTTATCTTTTTCTTTGGACTCTTTTGGACATATAAAAGATAGAAAATCATTTGGATTGTAGTTGACAGTCATACTAGGTCATCACATTTCATTTCCATCATGGAGGATTTATTTCTTGAATGAATCACCCGGATATAAATAAGAAAAATTGTAAGGCTGAATCAAGTGAATTTTTTTATTATATCAAATTGATATTATATTTGTAGCTCAAGGTTCTATAGATTTGTTCAACAAGAATTTGTTAAATATATAAATTTTAACACTATTTTTCACCATTGAATGAGTGGTTATTCTAAAAATAACATTCATAATCTAGAATATATGTTGGGATAATGTTCAATGGATTTATAAGTTTTTCAGTATTAACAGTACCCCTATAAGAGTTATCATAAAAGTAAATTACATTCTACAATTAAAAATAAATCGTATGAGGATATGTATGGAAATAGGGGTCAAAATCTGACATTTTAGGATGAAGTTATAGATGGAAATAATACATGGGTGATCATATCCAAGAGATGATAGAGACTGGTCAAAGCATACAATATCATATGAAATCATCACAAAGATGACAGAAAATCTATGATGGCAGAAAAATGAAAAAAAATAAACATTCATGTTAATGATATGATGTTCCATTGTATATTATAATTGAATAAATTAATTATATTTTGGAATATGCGGAATCTATGGTCAAGATACATTATCCCCTTTGATATTCTTGATCACATCAGTGTTGTGGACAATTGAATTGCACTATCACCAAACATATATCAAGTAAATGATGTGTTCCAGGTACCTATACTGAAAAAGTACACACCAAATCCCTCAAATATACTAAATTCATTGGTGGTATCATTAGACAATGATTTTTCTTATAAAGAGCATCTCCTGGAAATGTTATATTTTTTAAACAATATTCTTAGAGAAAATGTAATTTTACTAGTCAATGTACTATGGACAAACCAATTATGAAGATGAAAAATATGATCCAAATAATTAAATGAAATAGATGTTCCCTCATCTGTTTTAGGGTATAAAATGAAATTTCAATGAGGAAATTTCTAAATTAAAAAATAATGTAATGAATAATAATTTTATAAGTAAAATATATCTTCATAATAAAAATATGTGTAATAAATTAATAAAATAAAATATAGAACAAACTAAAAACACAATGCAAATGAAAAAAATATTATTATTTAACTATAATGACAAAATATGATTTCTTGTAGTTATTATCATCAATAATTAGGACCATTGGTATGAAGCCATTATAAATTTATAGAAATTATTTAATATGTTAAGGGGTATAATAAAAGTTAATTGATATATAAAAAAGAAGAGATGGCCTCAACTATTATTATAATCCCTTATAGAAATAATTTTATAGATTTTATATGGGATATAACAATACTAATATTCTCCCTTGACCACCTAAAAGACAAAATTAAATAATTAAGTCTTGAAAAAAATTGATTACGAGAGATGTTGAAGCTTATAGAAGTTAAAGTGCAGTAAATGTTCATCAAAAAACTACATAAATGTACAGCCATCAAAAACCATACCCCATGGAATATTATGGTGTAATTATATGATAGTTTTAACTCACCAATTATTTATAATATATTTCTTTTAGAATTAATTTACTTTTGTTAATACGTTGTGACACACACAATAATGGTTTTAAAAAATACACAATTAAGATACAATTTTAACATGACCATTATAACCAAGATCATAAGTTCATTGATATGAATTGTATCAACTAATTATGAAAAATATTATTATATATTGATTATTAAGAAAATGAGAGTTATTTAACAGAAAAAAATGTTTTATAAAAAGAATTATTTTTTCTAATTGAAGGGTTAGTTTCTCTTCATGCACAGAATTTAAAGAAAGATATTAAAATGTTTTGAAAATTTATTTGAAAAATTAATATTAATATTTAAATTTATTATATTAAAATTAACTTAGGATTATTTTTTTGATTTTTTGAAAAGTTTTATTGTTTGAGAAATAATATAAAATACTGAATTTTAATTGAAAATTACATTATTTATTAAATAATTTATAATGTTAAATTATATTTGAAAGTGTTTATAAAGTAAAATACATAAAATTATATATATATATTAATACAATTTATGTTATTTTAATAATTCTCATTTTGAAATTTGTTATAAATGCTTTGTAAACTTTTTAAACATTTTCTCTTTGAAAACCTATATTCTCGTGACCTCTACAAGATTAATTTAAAATTTTAATATTAAAATTAAATGGATCTTATTTGGAAAAATGTATTTTTTAATTTGACTTTTGATAATTTATATTTTCAAGTAATTTTAACATAAATATCGACCAAAATGAATAGTGAAATTAGTGAAAATTAATTATTGTGGTTAAAGTAATGGTGGATTAACTAAGGGTTAAACTATGAAAATAATTGTTAAAATGACCTAAATAATTGTATAAATTATATTTTATGGCTATATTTTGACCCTATAATTTCTAATTCTCTTGAATAATCCATTTTTAAAGATGCTTGCATTGGAAAAACAGGGGTATAATCTTTTCCTTCCAAAAATTACATATATGGAAGTCACCTCACATATAAAATTCTACCACCTATCCTATGTTACTATCACCTTCACACCTTTTTGGATCATCAAAAAATGACCCAAATTACTTCCAAAATTCCATATTTTCTTTATATAATCCTTATTTTGGGATGTAAATTTTTCCAGGAAGGCTTTATTACAATCCTAATAAGGGTACCCGAAGATGTGGTAACGTTCTTCAATAAAAATTTTTATTTTATTTCTTCCTCCACCCCATAAATTCTTATTAAAACATTTACATATAGTGAAAAAATTATCTTACATATATTAATATGTTATTATGTTAAGTTAATGAACTACAATATATCCCACATCCATCAATTTTGTCATCAAATCATCATTCATGTGTATGGCAGACTAGCACCACGTGAATAGATGTAATTTTATTCATTATCGCCTCTCAATGATGGTTGTGGAAATGGATATAAATAATATTTACGATATTTATAACATATTTATACCTTTAAGGTAATTATTTCACATATACCTCTGTAATTTCCATTCCGAAGGAGATAGGATAACATTGTGGTTATGTACGACGAACTACCACCTCAAAAGCGATGTGATTTGTTTTTCAGTAATGCTTTACATAAAATGTGATAATATTATGTTAACAATTATAGTTTATATAAATTAAATAATTATTGTATTTATGGTATGTTTATCAATCATAAAATATAATATATTTAATTCTCATTTTTTCTATTCACTTGATGAAATATGATAGAATCATTCGTGTAAGTGTGGGCTACCGCCTTCAAAAGATGATGTAAGTCTCTTTTCATCACCCCACCACATGGAAGTAAAATATAAGTATATTTATGAGATAATATGGTAAATATTATATTGTTATTATCATTAAATATAATATATTACTTAACTTTTTTCCATAACGATCATCATAAAATGGAAACATTACACACGTGTCCATACGACTTACCATATCCATGATCGTAAGGTTCTTCTTATATGAATACCAGATTTAATTTTTGGTCATAAATTTATAATTGATGTATAATTATGATAATTATTTAAATATTAAAATTTTTTATATGATGAAATATAAAATATGAACATGAACCAAAACATTCATAAAAAACCATGAATGAGAAACTTAAGTAATTAACACATGAAATATTGAAAATAATGAGAGAGTATAAACAAATGAGTGATAAAATTTTTTAGAAGGTTTTTATATGATATTATAAATATAAATATGCTTCTTGAATATGTTAATAAGTTGTTTAAAACCAATCTACAGGATGGAAAATAATTTTCAACCAAAAGGATGTGTTAGGTAAGTTACCTCATCTCAGTTTCCCTTTATTAATGTGTATTTTAATTTCATGCACCTAATTTATTTTAAACAGTGTTTATATTAATCAATCACATGTAAAATAATGATTACTTGATTATTAATTGTATTTTTTTCAATTTTAATAATTTAATCTAAGCGGATTTGATTTGAAAGTCACAATGTAGTAAAATTTATTGTACAATCTCACATTCGGTTGTAATTGATAAATTTCTCTTGAAACAATCACTTCCATGGAATAAATATTTTTTGTGCATTAAATTTATATTAAATATAGTTATTCTTCAATAATAATATGATTATTTCTTTAACCATATAAAATTTGAACAATTTTTTTAATTTGATAGTTATTTGATTAATTGGGGAAATATTGATAAAATTGAATCTTATACTCAATATAGATATTTGATGATAATGAACATTCTTTAAAATTGGTATCATGTATGTATTTGGTTCTCCAAAAACACTAAACTAATTGATCCTTTCATAATTGATACATTAAATTTATGATAATGTAATCAAAAAGAAACCAGATCATGGCAATTTTGTTCATGGAAGTTATACATGGAATCGTGGGAAGCATAGTACAATACAAGGGAACTAGAATATAAATAAACAATACAAAGGAAATGTAACAATTTATATTAATTTGAGGATTTGTATATAATAATAAAAATGTTTTTTGTATGGAAGTCATTATCTGGGATTTCTTAGCAAAAAATCCAAGTATAAAAACAAAACGTGTACATTGTTCTTGCATGTACATACCTAGTGTTATTAACTATGAAGATAACAAAACAAGAGAGACTACATCATCACTAGATGCATAAAATTTTTCATTAGTACCCAAATAGTTTGAAAATACTGGGGCCTATTCTTTGGATAATTTAAATTTTATTTAGAATACATTATGAAAGATTTTAAATTTAATATATCCCAAAATAAACCATTTTTATAATTTTGAGAATAACAATTCATAACTATTTTTTATATGTTACATAATATTTATATATATAAATTAAGATTTATATTTCAAAATTTAATGAGATAATATACTATATTCCATTATTTAAAAATTGATTATGGAATGGTGAACGGTATAAATACTCATGGAAAATGTATAAATTTTCCTAATGAGGTTTTCAATACCATTGGGATCAGAACAGGAAAAAATATGTCTATATTAGGGTAGCATAATCATATTCTAAAAAATAACCTTATCCTTACAGAGAATCATGTTCCAAATAATGATTCTTTTATACTGGATCTTTATGTGATAGAGGCCCCCATAATTTTGTTAGACTACTACTCCAATAACAGTTCAGAAGTGAATTAATTATCTGGAGAAGGTGATTATTGAATTTTGATGTGGTGAGAAGAATAGTTTTACACTTTTAATTTATCATCTCAACATTTATTGATATCAATGGTGGTTTTTGATCAAGAATAATAGGGTGGAAGATAAAATAGAACTGATATATTTGAAATCTTTTAAGGGCTCATAATTTAAAAAGTATTTACTTCATGATCAACAAACTAAAATGAAGAGAAAGTTCCATTGATTAAATTAAAAAGAATAATAAAGTGTTGGTGGGTATGATGCTACCTTTACATTTTTATCTTGGAAATATATAGATTATATATGAAATACATAGTAAAATATTGAACATATCTATGAAGGGATTAATCCAAAAATCTAAAGGGATCTGGCCTCATAATCAATTACTTCATATGATAAAATATTATTTAGTGTAATCAAAATGAATAGGAAATTATCTTGATGTTACATATTCAAGAGAAATCATGAGAAGAAGAGGCCATCCAAACATCATGAACAAGGGAAGGCTTCAAATAAGAATAAGAGAAACAATTATTTACATAATATAAAAAAGGTAAATCTATCACCATTAGAAATTATTTATATGAATATGATTCTGTAATATGTGTGGAGATAAGGGTTAGAGAGGAAAATAATTTTATGGTAAGAATAAATTTTTTTATTGTTTCATCTATATTTATATGGGGATCATTGTAAATGAATTTTATAAGTGTAAAAGATACCCACAATAGAATAGTTAAAGGGGAGAAGGCCTAGATTATGTGATCATTATAACTAAGGTGGAACTACCGAATGATGTGATAACAAGAACAATAATCTTAAATTTAAATTTATAAAATGATCAATATAACATCTAATTACCAATATTTCATGTATTTATTTAAACTCATTATGGTTTTAATTTTTTTATTTTATATATATTGATAATATAGACTTGTGAAGATATCTACAATGGTGATGTCATAGAAATTATGGACTCTATGATGTAACCATCATTTTTTATAGGATGTTGGAGGATTTCACCCAATGTAACTAGGTTACATGATGTGTGTGTATTGGTGGGTTCACATCATGGAATGCTTCCCACTATGAAAGGTTATAGGATGTGACAATCATTTAAACAATGAGAGTTAATAAAAGGTAAGATTTATAATCACATGCGATGGGTTTTCCGATGTTTGTGGGACTTCGGTAGTTACAAATTTTATATCCAGGTTATAAGTCATGTAAAGTCCCACATATAGTTTTAAAACTATCTGTTTTTGTTTCAGTTCATTCCACAAAGTCTTCTATTATTGTCCCAAATAAATTCCTAGGGGATTTTGGGAAACTCCATTTTGTCTAGACCGATCAGTTAAGTGTTTGATATTCATTGTAGTTGTAGTGTGTCTCTCCGAGTAAGAGACCTTCTTATTTTTTTACATAAATCACGCTATCACCATTGGTCTATGTCATCAGATATGTTGATCTAAATGGGTTTTTCTTCTTATCTTCTCCCATTATTCGTTGTGTGATCTCATTCTTTAGGTCGTTCCTTTATTTTTCATGATCTGTTGTGCATTTTTTCATGAGAATTGTTGTATTTCATCTTCACTGTCGACCCTCATTCTAAATTGGATAAATCATACGATGTGTGGATTGGATTCTAGGGATATCATTGAGATCTATGGATGTTCATTATTGGTGTATCCTATTGCATGACTTGAGTTATATGGTTGGTTATTCTATCTCATTCGTGTGTTGGATAAACCATATTTTTCTGTTTTTATAAATTAGTTTACCAATAAATTGGTATGAAGTTTTCATGATTTTTTTTGGTTTTTGGAATGATATTTTGAATATAAGTTGTTTTATATTGATTATTTATAAATGGAAAAAGTGAATATTCAATAATTTAAAACAGGTTCTCTGAAAAAGTTTTGATAAGTTTTTTAAATCATTGAGATGATTGTATAAACGAACACATAGGTTACCTTGGGTACTATGTTGATGGTTTTGCTTGAGGCCATCTTTCGTTATAGTCATTAAATTTTGGGGTGTTCCTTTTGTCATAGAGTTTAGATTATTGGCTCTATGTACGTATATGATTCTAGGGTTTCACATTCTGTGGTGTATCCCAAATCATAGGGTGTAGATATTCAGCTTCATGTGCCACAATTCCCTATTCACATATATTTGTGTATGACCAGTCTAATGAAAAACATGTTGTATTCCCTTTCATTTGCAGTTCCTGTGATTATATTGTGGTTTTATATTTCTTGGATTTATTTTTTTATCCTCGATATACATTCATATACTTTTTAAAGATGATATGAAACAATTATTTGAAATTGATATACTTGCTTCTATTTTAGAACTGTGATAAAGAGGAAATGTTTAAAATGTTTTTTATAATACTAGTTTACTAACTATCAAGTCATGTATTATTTAACATGATCATACATGAGTTTTTATATAGAAAATTGTAATATAAAACATGGGTGGTATCCTATAGAGCTTTTAAGCTAACAACATATGCACTTTTTCAGTGGTGCATAGACCATTGTATGTCTTCCAATGCCGGAAATGGAAAACTATCCTAATGAGGAGGTGAGGTTTCATATTAACTGAGTTGGGTAGCTAGTGGAGAGATGGTGGGAGTTTATACAAGACATCACATGCGGTAGTTGTTTGGTATTAGTCCATTTTATTTGACCTGTCTCTTGGATTTATGGGTACTTTTGTAGTCATTTATTTGTAATTATTAATTTTATGTCATATATATATGATTTCTACTATTTATTATATCCTTGTGTATATATATTCTATGTGTTTAGTTCAATTTGGTATAAATACTTCCCTTTGGTTTGTCGTTTGATTATCAGGTTCTTGTCACCAGCACATGGGACCGAAAACGCCTTTTGGGTATGTGATTGATTGGGTGAGGTACTAGGTTTGAGGGAAAACCAGCTATGTTTTCCATAACTAGATACTAGATAATTTATTTCATTATGTTTCATTATCTTGGTATGTCTATTTGACTAAAAATAGGATTTTCATGATGTGAGAGGTATGTTGGGATATGATCCTAGCCAACACATGTGGTGATGAGACTCAAGTTAGCATTGGTTGTTGGGATATATGTCTCTATTTTTTTTGAATCTCAGTGTCTACTTATAGGTTTTATGGTTCGAACTATTATTTATTCTATTTTATGGTTGGTCACTCAATTTCAGTGTGTAGTTTTATGCCTCTAATACGTCTTCCATGACTTCCTTAGGATATTTTATATGATTCTCCGCAAGTGAATATTCTCATGGATCTGAAACTCATCGAGACTATAATATTGTCAATTCATGCTATTGATATGATGTACCATGTTATTTGAATGTAGTGGTTGAGGTACATCCAAGATGTCAGGACCCGTCCCTAGGGCTCGTGCCGTGACTACCCAAAACCCACCTTCCATAGGCCAGGGGCTGGAAAAAAGCACCGAAAGGCGTATTACCTAAAATGGGAAGGTGTTGCCTTTATAACCTGTAAACTCACAAAAATAAAGCACATAGCTAGATACAAGAATAATTTAAACTATATTGTAAAAAGGGTGTGTATTAAATGTAAAGCGAGAATAATACAATTTCAACTGGAAAGTATAAGAAAAACTGGAAAGTACAAGTAAAACTGAGTATAGCTCATGTACACACCCACCATGGATCCCACCTAAAGGGTAGGTATAGCTCTCTAATGGTTTTCTCGGCAGTTCACCTCGTCAAAGGTCCACCTTTGTGCAGTCTCCAGTCCAGATACCCTCTTCCTCAATCAGCAATGTCTATCTTCTACACCAGACACATCAAGGTGCGGGCGTTGCCCATGCACGGGTGAGTATAACAATACTCAGTAGGGACCCCGAGACCCCCGAATGTCACTCAAATTCATGAAGGATAAACCATAAAATATAGAAACAACATTCAACCGTACTTAGGTATATGCCCATACATATACCTAAGTTATCATAAAATACCCACCTCAAACATGAGGGATGAATACCGCATAGGTAATACCATGAAGGTAGATTACCACACAGGTAAGGTACAACATAGTATAACCTCAATCACAAGTACAAGGTATAGATATCTCACACAAGGAATTATTCTAGGGGTAGTAACAAATTACATTATGTACATCTCTACTACAAGAGAAATCCTCCTCTATCGAGTATAGTGGGTCTGCCCTGTCACATAGAGGAGCTTCCCACTAACCTTGTACTATTATTGTACTCCTCCTATCATGTACTGTGGGTCTGCCGCATCACACAGAGGGACTCCAACCTATGGGAATGTCGCATCCCACAAGGGAACTCCCCCTTGTGGTCTACTGAGGTACACACCCTATCGATTACTATGGGTATGTCACGTCACACTGTGGCACTCCCCACTATAGGTCTACCGCGTCACATAGTGGCTCTCCCCACTAGGCCTGTCGAGTCACTCCGAGTCGTAATGGTCCGCAATCGTCAAGTCTCAGCCAGTTGTAGGGTTCCGCAAGTAGAACGCTAGGGACAAACACTTACCAAGCCATCAGTCATACCTCACCCAGCCTTATAGTCCATGAAAAAGTACCCCAAAGGTCTGTCACATCAAAAGGGACCCAACGCAATAGATGGTGCGTCAATTGGACACTCGGTTTGAGAGTTATTAGG
This sequence comes from Viscum album, assembly GCA_963277665.1. NCBI lineage: Eukaryota > Viridiplantae > Streptophyta > Magnoliopsida > Santalales > Viscaceae > Viscum > Viscum album. The sequence goes on along the minus strand of OY728142.1, from coordinate 265,365,492 downwards.
GTTTTCGCTCTGAGGGACCAGTTGGATTCGGGGTCTGATCCAAACCGACCATACACCAAACTTATCCAAAACTCAATTATATTATACCAAAATGACCATCTCGATCAAATGATCCCAACGCCACATATTTTTCATCATAAGGACACTCGGTTTTCATGTTCTAGACAAAAAGGTAAAACTAGTTCCAGATGGGGCCGGGTCTGGTCCGACCCTGTCAGCCCGACCGGGACCGTCCTGGCCTTGACTGACCTGACCCAGACGGGGTCTGGCCTAGATCTCCTGGGCATCGGCGGGCCCAGACCACTGAGTTGTGGTCCGGACCGACCAGTGAAGGGGGAATCCTGGCCCACCGTCAATGTGGGTGGTCTGGCCCGCCCGCAAAGGGCGTGACCTATTGGCATGGTCCATTGGGCAGCCTACGGTGTGGCCTGCTGGGTGGCCCACGGTGGGCAGGCAGTCCCCCCTATCCGCAACCCGGCAGGGAGCCACCCTGTAATACGAATGGCCCGATGGCCATTCGATCACCTTATTGGCATGCGGGACTGCTCGACTATCCCACGCGGTACACCTCGGCCCTCCAGAACGACCAACAGGTTCTCTTTCTGGTAGTGCGATGGTGCCGCTTTCCACCTGCAGCAAGATGGGTGCCGACCTCCACCTCATCCCAATGCCCATGGCCTCCTACTCCACCAATGGTGCGCACACACGTCGCCACTCTGACATGCGATCAGATGGATGTCGGTCTCCACCCTACTCCTCCACAACCAACGAGCCCCGACTTCTTTCCCAACTGGCGGCGCGGAAGCGCACCACCCTTCCTACCTTGTGGCTGGATGGGTGTTGGCCGCCGCCTTCTTCTGGGAGTAGTTGTGGCTTCGTTCAAAGCCCGAAAAAATTAAAAGATCACATATTCATGATCCTTACGTCGAGGGCTCTGTGTCCATATATCGTGCTCAACGAAACTCTGTATTTCTAGCGTCAATAAATAATAATCTTTGAATAACACACAAAAAAAGTGCAAAGAATTAAAAGAAATATGAGTATGGTTTATGTTCCGGAGATGTCCATGTTCAATAGGCCATCGTCATCGTGAATTTAGACTAAGAAGAATTAGTAAAATAAATTCAAACATAAATAAAAACCCTCCATCAACCTACAATAAAATTTTCCCAATCCACAAGAAGAAATCATCTGCAGATCAATTAGTTAGAGTTGATCCGCATTGTTTATTTAGAGGAGAAGAACATGGGAAACAATAATCACATCGTTTTAAACTCATACATCAAGAAGGATGGTGAGCACACATTTTTGGATGCTGGTCGGTGTTCGTCGTCCCCCACAACTAGCCTCCAATGACATCACTTGTTCATTGACCTGTGGTTCAAGGTTTTGTTGTCTCTCGTCACCTCATGCTAGTACCGGCTCCATTTTATATGGTTTTGGTGTCACTTCACATTGTCAGCACTTTGTTGTTTGGTGAATCTGTGTCGACACCTCTCCCCAAGCACCATATAAATAGGAGAGGAAAGCGTGTGCAACGTTCATGGGAATAATGGAGGCCCATTAATTAGGAACCTTCTTAATTCTCCAATGGTGTAGTTACATAGAATTTAATGGTCAATACATTTATTGTCCAGACAATTCGCTGGTCCAATGTTGCCGCTTGTTCGTTGGAGAAAAGGAAAGAAAATATAATAACAAATTTATTTAATTTATTTCTTTTAAAATGTCCCAAAACATAATTATTTCTCCAGACCTACTATGGTCAATGTTAAGACTCTATCAAGAGAATCCAGGCCCTGCGGATTCAATGGTTTCCTCAGATTGTTTCATCCGAGAACCGATTTAGAAGATAGAAAATATTTCCCACGCATTTACTCAACATACCCAAAAAGTTAGGAAAATTATTAATAGTCACCCTCCACCAGTGTTGGTCGAGGTTACGCTCTAACTAAGTGGAAAAAACCCCAAAGAAACCAATTGTACTCTCGGTTTTCCAATCCGAGTTACCATTTAAAAGTTATGGATTTTACAATAAAATAATTGTCATTTAAGTATTTTATTTACGTCCAAAAAATAACTTTCACTAGTGGGCCACGACGGCCAATGTTAGTATCCTCCTAAAGAAATATTAGTCTCACGAGTTCATTGGTGGTCTCAGGATTTTAATCTGAGTTACTGTTTATGAGTTTCAAGCATATGAAAAGTAAAATAACTTTATTTATTTATTTTATTTATAGTTATTCCATTTTTGGGTTTTCTCATTGGAGACCCGCACTGACTAATATTAAGTCGCACCTAGGGTAAAGCCACAATCCTGAGCTGAACAGTGCCCTTAGATTTCTAATCAGAGTAACCATTTATGAGATATTCAAATTTTTTATGAAACCTGCTTATGCTTGGTAATTAAACCTTACCAAAACTTTGACGGATCATTCCGGGCACTCTGGGCCTCAGAATCGTGCGCTGTCATATTTTGCTGTCTCAAAATTATTCCACATATTTATAAAAATACTGAATTTCCAGGACATTACATTCTCCCCACCTTAGTGTTTTATGTCCTCGAAATCCACAACAAAGTAAAAAAAACAAAAGAGGGTACCAAGAACGAATATGAGCCTCTTTCTCCCATGTTCTCTCCTGGAGGTTCTCGTGCTGCCAGCGTACGAACACCAGAGGTATCAATCACCCACGATGGACCCTCTCCTGTCAATCATCAATCACTAATGGAACCTCTTTAAACTTCACCGCATCATCTAAATCCAACTCTCCATGGTCAATGATGTGATATGGGTCGTGCACATATCTCCTCAGCTGAGATATATAGAAGACATTGTGCACCCTCTTCAACTACGGGGGAAGAGCCTGGTGGTATGATAACTGACCTATCCTCTAAAGTATCAGAAAAGTACCAATAAAACATAGTGATAACTTTCCACCTCGGCCAAATCTCCATAGTCCCCATCATGGAGAGACTCGCAAGAATATGTGGCCCCCTCCTAGAACACCAATGGTCTCTGGGTCCTTTTAGAATAAGACTTCTTCCAACTCTGTGTAGTATTCACTTGCTGACAAGTGAGACATCATGATACAAACTCTACCACTACTTCCTTCATCATGAGCCATCAGTAATGACGTAGCATGTCCTAGTACATATTCTCCACACTTGATTGGAACTGAAAACTGAAAACTCTTGGTACAATGAGGGTATGTCTGGATGAATCAAGAGTGATCAGCTACACCCTGCTATGCATGAGTTAATCCTGTGCTCCCTAGGATTCTTTTTTCGCTGACTATGGAAAATCCCATTCCGACATTGTAGGTAAACCACAAACCCTTTGCCTAATACAATCAATCTTCGTACAAACTATGGATGTCCAGTCCATACCCAAACTAACGTCTTAAGGCCTCAACGCTTCCACCAAGAGGTTCCAACAAAAATTCCCGTCTCAAGGGTCTGATCACACCGTCGGCATAATTTTGATTATAGAGTATCCTAACAAATGTATTTCCAAACATGAGGGTCAATTTAATGACCTAACTAAAAACTCTAGGTCTCGAACAAGATTCGTGGAAGGAAGGAATGATTGGTACCAATGTCTATTAATAAGACAGGTAGTATTAGACACTGAACATTCATTTAATCATTCCTAGAGCCCTTGGTTCACAATCCTTCATAGCATGCATCTACTCCCTCCCCCTGTCCTCTAGCTCCATGAGCTTGTTGGGGACCACATTGAGGTGGTGGTTCTAACAAGTTGGAATGTACACCACCTCATACTGCTCTCTTAGATCCACTTCCACATCTACAACCCTACAGATTTGTCTAACACTATCACATTCACTTCCTGAAATATTTTAGACGCCCAAGTCTCTGAGACTGGCACTAGTTTCCTAAATTCTCACTACTAACATTAAATAGATGTATCCGCTCTTCCAAAGAACATTCAACCACAAAGGTTTCCTCTAACACCGTAACATAGGTAGGAATGCATAGAGGAATAGTTCTAACATGGATGTCCCTAAAACCACCTCGATCGGAGGTCGGAGCCCCGAAGCACTGACCGTATTGTATTCATCGAGTACCAAGAATTGTCAGTACGCCTCGATGAATACCCAACTACTGACATGTCATCCTTCCGAAGCTAAAGAATGTCTAGATAACTCCTAACCACCTCCTCAATCGAGTCCTTAGCCTCCTGTGAGTCAGGCATGCCTCGAAAATTGAGGGGTATATGATGTTGAAACTCACGTAAGGCACTATGCCAAAATATGTCCCCTACCATTACTATTGGTTGTAACTGTTGACCAACGAGTAGTGATATAGCTAGCACGCTACCTGATGGTACCATATCAAGCAACAGTCCAAGTAACTAAGCCTCATTATCCTGTGGACCATCCCCATGGTCGCATACAAGAAAAAACTAGACGATAAGATCACCATATGCTCAAAGGGTGCCTCAACTAGGCGGAGAACTCTAGCCATAGACTCCAGCTAGTCCTCAACTGCATGAGAATCTACCATGCCTCAAAACCTCAGAGGCCTTTACTACTGAAAATCAAGAAACACACTCAGTTGAAATGCATCTTCTACTAGTGGAGATGGTGGTAACAGCTACCCAACTGGGAGTGGTGCTTCTGGTACACCACACGAAGGTGATAACGCCATAATAGGGCCCTACACCGGGGCCTCATCGATAAGTGGTCCATCCTCATGTATGATCCTGGGAATCCTAGATGGATGTCTATGATGTGGAATCATGATAAAGAACAGGTGTTCCACAATCATTAAGTTATACATGGTGATCTGACACTAATGAAATAAAAAGAAAAACATTTCAAAAACACATGAAATCCTTGTTTTCATGCACTGAGTTGGAAGTAATAATTTATTGTCCAGGTGTATGGATACATTATCCAACGCATCAACAATGGAATCCCAGAAATAAAAACCACACTCATAACACATAACACTATTGCTTCACAGAAAAGATCAGAGTCCTAGTTCTTTGGTAGAACTGATCTCCTCTGATACCACATTGTCATGACTTGCCCCCCCCCCCGGGGCCCATGCTGTGACTAAACCAAGTCCACCATTCAAATTCTAGGGACTGGCGACAAGCAGTGAAAGGCATATTCCCTAAAACTGGAAGGCATTTCCTTATAAACTGTAAACTCACACAAACCAAGCACACAACCACGTACAAGAACAAAGTAAACTATATAGTAAACATGGTGCGTACAAAAAATATAGGGGCCAGAATAAAATCCCAATTGAAAAGTAAAAGAAAAACAAGGAAGTACACGTAAAACTGAGTATATCTCCTGTAAACACCCACCAAGTATCCTACCTACTGGGTAGGTACAGTTCTTGAACGATCGTATCTGCCCACCACCTTGTCAATGGTCCACCTCTGAGCAGTCTCTAGTCTAGGTACCCTCATCCTCAGTCAGCGTTGTCTATCATCTGCACCAGACACAACAAGGTTTGGTCTTAGCCCGTGCATGGTTGATTATAACAATACTTATTAGGGACCCCAAGACCCCCGAAGGACTCTCAAGTCCACAAAGGATATTCCACAAAAAATAGAAACATAAGTCAATCCTACTGAGTTATAAACCCATAAATATACAGACGTTATCATAAAATACCCACCTCACATAGGAGGGAAGAATACCACATAGGTAATACCATGAAGGTCGATTACCACACAGGTAAAGTACCACATAGTATAACCTCATTCACAATCACAAGGTAAAGATAGCTCACATCAAGATTTATTATAAAGGTTGTAACAAGTAACTTTTCTAACAACTCAGCTACTAGATAACTCTTCATATTTCGAGTACAGTGGGTCTACCACATCACACAGAGGCACTTCCCACTAACCTTGGACTTCTTAGTTACTCCTCCTGTCGAGTACCGTGGGTCTGTCGCATTACACTAAGGCACTCCCCACCATGGGTCTATCGCACCACACAGAGGCACTTTCCCTCATGGACTGCCAAGGTACTACTCCTATAGAGTACCATGGGTCTTCCGCATCACACTGAGGCACTCCCCAACATGGGTTTTCCGTGTCACACAGATTCTCTCCCCACTGGGTTGTTGAGTCACTCCTAGTCGTAATGGTCATCAGTCGTCATGTCTCATCCAGTCGTAGGGTTCCGCATGTAGCGCGATATGGAGAACCACTCACCAATCCATTGGTCATACCTAAGACATCGTGAAGTTCCATGAAAAAGTATTCCAATGTTCTATTACATCAAATGATACCCAACACAATAGAGGGCACGTCAATCGGACACTCAGACTGTAAGTTAGTTGTGTTTCCGCTATGAGAGCTCGGTTGGATTCGGGGTTCGATCCAACCTAACCATACAAAAACCTTATCCAAAACTCAAGTGTATTATACCAAAAGGACCGAATCGATACAAGGATCCCGGATCCAAAAATGGTTCGTCAAATGGATTTTTGGTTTTCAAGTTATAGAAAAAAAGGTAAAACTAGGTCTAGATGGGCCCAGGTCTAGTCTGAACTGGTCGGACCGACCAGGCCTATCGTAGCCTCGACCGACTCGGCCCAGCCCGGGTCCTGCCCAGGTGGAATGGGCCTCGCCAGGCCTAGCCTGGGAAGGGAATGACCCACAGGGCGGCCTGCGGTGCACCCCACTGGGCGGCACACGCTGAGGCCCGCGGTGGGCATGCAGTCAACCCTAGCCGCAACCCAGGTGGAGTCCCCCTGGTAATCCGAATGGCCTGATGGATGTTCAGTCACACTGCTGAAATTTGAGACCACTTATTAGTCCCATGTAGTGCACCTCAGGTGGCCGGAATTTCCAGTAGGTTCTCCTTCCAGCGGCGCGATGACGCCGCTGTCCAACTATGGTCGGCGGGGTGTCGGCCGCCCTCCGGCCTCCGTCGCGGCCAAGCAGACGCTACCACCTGCTCCACCAGTGGCACAGATGTGTGCCGCCGCTCTTCCATTTGGCATGTCAGATGTCGTCTTCCACATTTCTCTGTCGTGGCTAATGGGATGCGACATCATTCACAACCGGCAGCACAGATGCGAGCCTCCCTTCCCCCCTCGCAGTCGGCTGAGTTGGGGTCACCCTCTTCTTCCGCGAGCACCTACGGCTTCGTTCAAAGCCTGAATAAATCAAATGATTGCATATTCATGATCCTTGCATCGAGTGCTTCGTGTTCATATATCATGCTCAGTGAAACTCAATGTTTCTAGTCTCAAAAAATATTTGGCGTTGAAGAACGCATGAAAAAACTCACGATGAATAAGAAGAAAGAGGAGCAATGATTATGTGTGGGATGATGGCCATGTTCATTTTCACGTCATCATCATGAATTTAGGATACAAAGTATCAATAAAATAAATTCAAACATAAATTAAACCCCTAAATCAATTTGTAATAAAATATTCGCAATTCGCAAGAAGAATTCATCCATGGATCAATTGGTTATATTTGATCCGTTTTCTTCATTTAGATGAGAAGACCATGTGAAACAATAAACACACAGTTTGAAACCCATACCTCAAGAATGATGGTGAGTGCGCATTTTTATAACCGGTTCGGAGTTCTTCATCCCCCACAACTAGCCTCCAACGACGTCACTCATTCGTCGATATTGGGATCAGGGTTTCGGTGTCGCTCGACACCTTCCTCTGGTACCGGCTCCATCCTTCAAGGTTTGGCATGACTTCAATTTTCCAGCACATTGTTTCTTGGCGAAGTAGTATTGCCAACTCTCCCCAAGAATTATATAAATAAGATAAAGGAAGGGTGAGCAATGATCAAGGGATTAATGGTGGCCCATTAATTAAGAACCTTCCTAATTCCCCGATGGTGAAGTTACATAGAATTGAATGTTCAAGTCATTTTTTGTCCTGACACGTCAGTGGTCCCACATTATCACTTGACTGTTGGAGAAAAGAAATGAAATGAAAATAACAAATTTATTTTATTTATTTCTTTTAAAATGAACCAAATCATAACTTTTTATCTAGTAATACTGTGGTGAAACTAAAGTCTCCCTTAAGATCATCTCGGACATGTGTATTCAACGGTGTCCTCATAATTTTTATCTGATCACTAGTTCTAATGTTAGAAAACACCGCTCATGCATTTATCGAATATAACTAAAAAATGTTCATAAAATTATTAATAGTCACCCTCAACCCGTGTCGGTCAAGGTTAGTCTATGATTAAGTGAAACAGGCCCCAACGAACCCAAAAGTAATCTTGTATTTCAAATCTGAGTTACAGTTTAAAATATGTGGATTTTATAATAAAATAAGTGTCACTTAATTATTTTTTTTGGCCGAAAGGTGACATTAAATGGTGACCTGCGCCTTCCAATGTTTGTATCTACATAAAGAAAGCATACCCTCATGAGTTCAGCAATGGTCTCAGATATTTCTATCTGAATTACAGTTTTTGAGTTATAAGCATTTGAAAAATAAAATTACTTGGATTAATTATTTTATTTACAATTATTCCATTTTTGGGTTTTTCACAGGAGGCCTGCACTAACTAAACTTAAGTCGCGCCTAGGGTAAACCCTCCATCCTGAGCACAACGGTGCCCTCTGATTTCAAATCTGAGTAAATGTTTAATAGTTATTTTATTTTTTTGGAAAATTTATTATGCTCACTAATGAAACCTTCAAAAAACATCAACACGTCATTCTGGGCACTTTGGGCCTCAGAATCTCTCACCATTAGATTTCACGGTCTCAAAATAATTCAATATATAATTAAAAAATAAGTAATTTCTGAGACATTACATGGTATCTCTAGGAGAGAGAAATAGAGATATCACTAGAATTCATACATGAGAAGACACAATCCTTTAAATGAATGAATGAACCTAAATAGGTAGAGGAATCGATGGATTGGATCAACCAAATCATCAAATTTTTTGAGACACCATAAAATATCAATGTGAAGAGCCATTTGTCAGGATTGAGGGTTTCAACAATAGATGGAGGGATTATATGGTCCAAGAAGATGGAATCATGGAATTGGATTGGAACAGTTTCAAAACCACAATTTTACAATAGTTTTATCAAGGTCAATTGATGCTTTAAAATTTATTAGTTTTCCCGTATTTACCATAGGGATAGAATTTTGTGTCAGCATACACCAACCAGTTAGCAAATCTTGTTTGTTTTTCTCCATAATTTTGGAAGAATTACCAATTCAATGATCATTATTACATTCAAGGTTTTCGACTACATATTAGATCGTATGTATTTTTTTCAACATTCGTATCTATGTGGAGATGGTATATAGATCTATGATGGTAGAGATGGTTGTGGAAGGCATGATTAGTTTCACGACATTTTTCTTCAATCTAGTGGATGTTTCAGTGGTGTGAAAGGGATGAATTATATGTGAAAGGATCATCACAGAAGTTGTCGCGGTGGTTCTCAACAACACGCCTCCTCTACACTGTCAAATACAGCTAGCAGTGATCCTATAACTAGTTTGTAGTACCAAAAGGTCAACCACACTACATATTTTTATTCTGTGCCCATGAAGATGTGAAATAAGTGTGGACTTTTTGGTCATATACAATGCTTATGTCAGGATATGACTATGAATCATTATGGTAGGTTTTGTCAGCTCTAAAAGCTTATGCAGGGCATTAAGAATCATCAAAGACTATAGTGATCTAGCTAATGTCTTCACGAGTGAAGTAATTTCATGGAGTAGATGAGTGTCTAGTAGAATTTCATAGAGGTCTAACAATAGTTTGATATACTATCCTTGCATCATTTTCAGTGTAAATTTCTTAATTTGATACCGGTCCCTCCAACATATTTATATCCGCAGAATTTTTTGATATTCGTAAACATCCAATGGAAATAATTCCATTTTTTATTTTTTAGATACACCTCTTATAATGATGAAAGAGAAGGGGTGTCAGTGTCCTTCTTCATTAGTGATAACTGATATATAGTTGGTATGTGATTTTCTTGTTCGAGATATAGATCTATTTGACATCATCAATAGTATGTATTGGAATGTTTATCATTAAGTTTAGGTTGATTTTTATCAACAATGAGTTACGATTCTTACTGTCGATGGGATCTCACATGTGATTTTGGGGGATTGGGGCCCACGGTCTGGTCTTCCTGGACCGTGCCACCCAGTTCTCAAGGGTTTGTTTTTATTTGCGTGTTTAAAACAAATTATGCTTATTATATTGTTGATCTCTGCACTGTTGTTTTCAACATTTTGAATATTTTCCTGAATTACTTCTCCAGTATTCCTCCATATAGAGACGTAGTGTTTACAGTTGACCTGGTGTCAGGTACAAAACAAATGTTGATACCTTCTTATCATATGGCACCAGTACTGCTGAAAGATCTCAAGATTCAGTTGGAATACCTATTGAAAAAAATGTTTCTTTCTCCCAAGTTTTTTTCCATGGGTGTCCCCTATTCCCCTTAACTTCAAGTTGGATAATTCACTTTGGTTTTTTGAGGATGGTCAAAAGTTGAATCATGTAACAATTGAGAACAATTATCTTTTTCCCCATGTGGATTTTTTTTGATCAACTAAAAAGGGAAGGTGGTTTTCAATGATTGATATACACTTGGGTTGTCATCATCTAAAATTTCGAAAGTCTAATATATAAAAAATGGATTTCAAGAGTAGGGATGACCATTATGAATATCTTTTTACACCTTTTGGTCAAACTAATCCTCCTTCACTTTTTATGGATTTGAAAAATATGATATTTTATCAATATCTTTAATGTTTTTGGTAGTATTCATGGATAATAGGATGGTTTATTCATAATTAGATCAAGGCCATGAGCACCATCTATGATTAGGATTGGAAATTTTGAGATGCCAACATCTATATGGAATGATTTCAAAATGTCGATTCTAGAATAAAAAAGTGATGTTCATAAAGGAAAATATATCTGAACTTGGATTCTCAATTGATCATAAAAAGGTTATTGTTTTTATTTAATTGAGTGAACCACATAATGTCTTTGAGATACATATATTTTTTGGCTATCTGAGGCACTACTTATTGATTGTTAAAGATTTCTCTATGATGGGGTCACCATAGACTTCTCTTACTCAAAAAGATATGAAATTAACATTGGAAGTGATGTTTCAGTAATATTTTGATGAAATAAAACTACATATTAAATCATATTTTTTTTGGATCATACCTAATCCTAGATTCAGGTATGTGGTATTTTGGGATCTTTTTGGGTGCGGTTTTCGGGATGCAGGCATATGCACGATGTCTATTCTGAATCTTACAGCTCTTTTTGGATTCAACCATATTAAAAAAACTTCCCTGCTCATTATTTACATAGTTTTTGTAGATATTCATGCACTTAAATGTTGGGGACACTATATTTTTTGAGATAGGTTCGAGGTCATCATTGATCATAAGAGTTTGAGTTATATCATTTTTTAGAAAGACTTGGACCTCGTATAGGGACTGTGGTTAGAATACCTCCAAATGATTTAAATTGATATTGCCTACACCCAAGAGAAGGGAAACAAGGTTGTTGAAACTCTTATTAAAAATTTACCATCACATACTTTTCAATAATTCATGGAGGAGAGGAACCTTATTGTACTTTTTGATCAGTTTTAGATGGAAGATTATGAGTATGTTTATCTTATGGTCCTGACCCATCTCCACTATCATCATCTCTCTTGGAGACCATTTTATGGATTTAATAGAACGTTTGTGAGTGTATTGTAGTTAATGAATGTCTTTATATTGGGAATACTGTTTCTGGTAGGTCTCTTTTTTCAGAAGGAATTGTCTATTTTTGGAAGTAGTTTGTCCTCCTAGAATCTGGGAGCAATTTATTCTTGTTCAATATTCATATCTTGTTGTGGGTAATTCATCCAGGAACTAAAATGATGTATTATGACAAGAGATTATTATTATTTTCGTTGAGTATGAATCATGACATTAATGACTTTTTGTCCCACTTTTACACCTACCAATGGATAAATGTTGAGCACTTTTAACCCTCTAGTTTTCTTCAGCCTCTTTTGGTTCTGATCTAGAAATGAGAGAAGGTTTCAATGTATTTTTTGATTACCATTGACTCCATGATGGAGTAATTTTATCTGGGTTGGTTTTGATTGGTTGATGAAGTCAACTCATTTCATTCCATTCAATAAGTCAACTAAAGTTGATGATATGGGTATGATGTATATGGAAGATATTTGTTTGGATAAATGAGTGTACTTCTACCATTTTGTGGATAGGGATACTAGGATTACCCCAAGGTTCTAGAAGAGTTTCCAAGAGGGAATGTGAACTCAGGTCAAGTTGATCACAAATTACCATCCGTAGACAGATGGTCATATGGAGTGAGTAATTAATATCCTAGAAGATATGCTTTGTGCATGTGTCCTGGACATTACTGGATCATGGGATAACTATCTGAGACATTTTGAGTTTTTTTATAACCAATGTTATCAGTCATTGATAATGAATGCTCTCTTTGAGGCCTTTTATGGTCACCCGTACAGATCACCTATGTATTAGGCTAAGGTGGGTGAAGTAGATTTTGTTTGACCAATTTTGGTTTTGGAGATGAATGATATATTTAGGATGTACATCAAAGACTATTTATATCAATATTTTGACATGAAATTTTATGTGGATCGACCATATCTTCCTTTGGTTATTTTCATTGGGGACTGTGATTTATTGATTGTTTCTCCATGGTTGGGTTACCATCTTCTTCGAAAACATGAGATGTTGTCTCTGAGATGTGTTGGAAAATTTTAGGTTTCTGAGAAACTCACAATGTATTTTGTTATTAGTATTTTCATATCATTTTAAGGGTATTCAAGATGTTTTCCACATGTCATAGGTAATGAAGTATCACACAGATTCCTATCACATTCTTAGTTGGGGATAAATTTAGTTGGAGATAGATGTTTTTGTCTAGGAGAAACTAGTGGAGATCATTGTCTCTCATGTGAATTCCATACATGGGATGTTGATTTTATTGGTCAATGTTCAATACAAACATCTATCTGACTATCTTGAGACTTGGTAGGGAGATTCATTGATGAGGGAGCAGTGGCCTCTTCTATTTTCCATGGATTACATCTTCCACCTGATTTCCCAAGGATGAAAATTATTTATTTAGGGGGGTTTGTAAAATTATGTTACGGATCTATATAGTATGTCTTTATACATGTTTTTGTTTTACCTGTCTCCGTGAATTTATAGAGATGATTAATTATTTGGACGATACCTATAATGGTGAATTCATATCTTTGTTGGACTCTTAGATTTAAAAAAAAATTTGTACAACCTACCAGAGGATTTCCCACCACGTAATTAGGTTACAAAATGTGTGAGTACTTTTGGGTGAAATTCAAGACATGCATTCAAAAATAAAATGTTACATGATGTGAGGGGCCTTTTCACATCATTATTTAATAAAAATGTCGGATTATTAATATAGGGAGATGGGTTTTCTAATGTATGTGGGACTTTGGTGGTTACACATCATATAACCCATTAACACATCATGTAATGGCCTTTGTTAATTATAAAATAGGCATGAAACTATTTTTTTCGGATCATTCCCCATATTCTCTTTTCCCTCACCAAGTGCAATTCCTTCGTTATTTTGGGAGACTCTTTTCTTTCTTGATTGATCTGTTTGGTGTTTGATATTCACTACGGTTATATTGAATCTATCCAAATCAGCGATATTTATTCTTATTTGAATACATAGATCATGGTTGCACCATTATGTTTCAACATAAAATACAATTATATAAATTGGTATTTATTCTTCTATCCTTCCAATATTTATTGTGAGATCACATTCCGATGTTCATTTGATAGTTGGTCATATTGTGACATGAATTTTTTTTAACGTATGCGGTGTTTCCTCTTCACAGCTGACCCTATTTATAAATTAAATAAATTCTATGATGACTGTATTTGATTTTAGGTTCTTCATTGAAATGTTTAGGTTTTCATTTTTTTGGATCTCGTTTAATGGTATGTGATACCCGAGTTTCTAGGTAGGTTTTCTCATTTCTAGCCTGTGATTTCTAAAATGTATTGGATTGTTTTTTTAAATTGGTTTAAATATAAACTGGTATTAAATTTTCATGATTGATTATTTTTTTAGAATGGTATTTTAAATAAAAGTGGTTTTACATTGGATATTGATAAATTGAACGAAAATTGGTATTCTTAAAAAATTTCAAAGCCTTTATTGAATTTTTTTAAAATGATTTTTGAAACATAGGGATCATTGTAAATACAATCAAAAGGGTTTCCTTGGTACACGATGGAAGGTTTATCATAAGGTTATTTTCTATTATGGGGGTTCAATTTCCTAGGCGTTCATGTTTTCCTATAGTGTAGATTATTGTTTCCCAGTATGTATATGATGTTGGGATTTCCCTTTCATTGGTGTCTCCATGGTCATGGAGTGTAGATTATTGGATACATGTTCTATAGTGAATTGTTCATTGATTTTTGGGTATAATTAGATTTATGATTGGCCTATTGTGTTCTCTTGGTGTTGTGATTCACATGTTACTAATGTTGTTTTCTACCTCTTGGATTTGTATTATTTTGTATTTAATATGCTTGTATATTATTGTGAATGATGATATGAATAAATATTTTTTAAATTGATATGCATTTTTTTAGAACTCTGATAAAGTGGAAATGTTTTCCACATTTTCTGTAAAATTGTTTTTCTTACTATGATGACATGTTTTATTTAAAATTAGCATATAAGATTTTTTATACAAATAATTTCAATGGAATACTTGGATTAGATCCTATAGAGCATGTTAACTCACACCCTATGCACCACTTCAGTGGTCTGTTGACCTTTTAATGTCTTCCAATGCATGTAAATCCATGGATACATAGTGAGGTGATAAGGTTTCATGTCAGATGGGTGGGGTAGTTGTTGTTGGTAGGGTGGGAGTTCTTCAATCCTATCACATGGAGTAGAATTTTGGCGTTGGTCCTCTGTTGTTGCACTTATCTATTCGAGTTTTGGCTACTTTTACTGTCATTTTTTATCTATATTTCATAAAATTATGGAATATATCTATTGAATTTGAATTATTTTTTATTTTATTGTGTTTATATATGTCTTTTGTTTTGTTTAGGTTGGGTGAAATTGTTCCCATTGTTTTTTCATTCGATGCTAGAGTGCTTGTATCCAACCTATGTGGATTAGGAGTGCCCTTTGAGTGTGAGATGGATTGGATCAGGTGCAAGGTTCAAGGGAATCCTAGGTTGGTTCATTACAGTTAATTTGATTCTAGATCCTCTCACTATTTTTTATAAACCCATATTTTCAATGGAAGTTAGCCATTTACCTTTTAATTTAAGAAATTGGTTTTCAGTTAATACTCATAGGGGATGTCCCACTAAACCAATGATATGTTAGGTAGTCCCCATGATGACACATAATCATGATTTTTTTGTTGACCTTATTATCATGCATATGGTTGACTTTGAAGAAATACTTGGTATATTTAAGATTCCAAAATATGATGCAAAATTTAATGCCTAGAGAACAAAATTACAAATTATAAGGATGATATATAATTCCATATTTTTGAAGAAGGGACTTCATCATCTGAGTAATATATTGATCCACCTCCAGAAGCTCTACATAATGATATTCATGGGGAAGAAGAAAAAACATCTATGGATGGGTAAGGTAATATTCAAATTATGGATGTACCTATTATACAAGAATACAGTTTTGTATTTCATGAAAATTTACCTAGAGATCCCATAAAGAATTATGTAATGTTTTCCATTGATTTAATATCTTTCTGAAGACAAATATCAATGAAACCCTATAAAATAGCCAATGTGTATTTAGTAGAGTTAATTAAAAAGTTATTGGTGATGGGTGATACTGTATTTATTTACTCAAGTATATCAACATGGGGAGACCTTATTCTATTCATTAAGAAGAAAGTTGGATCCATGAGGTTATTCATTTTTTATAGGGAAATCAATGTTATTATGATATAGAATAAGTATATTGTGCTTTGAAGTGATCACTTATTCAACCAACTATAAAGAGCCTAATATTTTTCAAATATTAACCTTTGTTTTGGGTATCATCAATTGTGAGTAATGATGTGTTGTAATTCAAAGATAGATTTTATAATGAGGTATGATCATAAAATATTAAAATAATTCCATTTGTATTAATTGAAGAACCCTCTATTTGTATGGATCAAATTAACATATTATTCATGGAATATTTTGATGATTTTTTGTGGAACTTATTTCTAATATTTGTTTTGAATTCTAAAATCAATGAAAAGTAAGAGAATCACTTGAGGGTCATTATTGAGACTCTTGAAAGGATGTAGTTATATTCTAAATGTAGTAAGTGTGTTTTTTAAATTTAATAAGATTATTTTCTTTCTATATTATCACCAAGGATGGAATATCAATTGGGCCTACAAAGAAAAAGGTAGTCATAAGATAACCCATAACAACAATGAATATTGAGGTATGTAGTTCCAATGGTTTGGTATGATACTATTGGAAATTTGATATGAATTTTTCTAGATTAGAAACACAGTTAAATAAACTTACATATAATTATATTACGTTTTTTAAGAGAAAGCAAGATGAAAAATATTTTGATGCACTAAATTGATGATTGTGAAATGATCTGATTTTGACTCCACCATCTAAAAATGATGGTTTTTTATATATAGTGATGAAACGAAAGAGGGAATTGGTTTTTTTCAAATGAAAATAATAATGTTATTGTGTATACCTCAAGGAATTCAAAGAATATTTTATATAACTATCCAACCCATAATCTTGAGTTTGAAACAATAATCATTACATTGAAGATATGGATAAATTATTTCTAGGGTGAAATATGTGATATATACATAAACCATAAGCGTCTAAAATACATATTTTCATAAAAAACATCCCAACAAGAGATAATGTTGATGGAGTGAGGAACTCTAGGATTATGATTTCATGATACACTACCACCAAAGGAAATAAAATCAAGCTGTAGTAGCATTGAGTTGATGAAATCATGTAGATATAACCCAAATGGGGATTGTGATGGAATATATGTTTATAGATCTAGTAAATATTGATATGGGATTATTAAGGAACTGAATACATCACTCATTTCTGAAATTACATAGAAACAATATTTATTATGAAATATAAAACGTTCTCAATATGATGATGAGTATATTTGGATGAAAATTAATTGTGCGAATGATGTGATATTATAAGACATATTTTTTTTAATATGGTGTCATGAAATTTGGAATGATATTAAGTTCTCTACCTATAACTGATAATGAATAAATTTTTGAAAGGCCCTATCATATAAAAATTTTATAGTCATTATTATTTCAAAAATATGTATATGGATTTGATGGAACATTTTTAGTAGAATAACAAAAAGCAATAAATTGAAAATTATGTTTCTATATGTTTAGGTTTTCATCAATAAAATATGTTGAGTAAACTTCCTAGAGGATTCATGCAACCTATTACTATACTTGTGTAGAGATGGAATAAAATTACAAGGAAATTTTTCATATACTACAAAACAAACCTAGAATTAATGATGTAATATTTGTTATCATTTACCACCTATCCAAATCTTCACACTTCCACACTATAAGATAATATTTTCCACTTGAGTTATTCACCAGGATCTATATTAATAAAGTTGTTAGAGTTAATGTCACACCTCTTATAATTGTGTCTTATCTAGATCCCCATTCTAAATCAAAATTATAAGATAATATTCAAAAGGCTCTTGATATTGAAATTCATTAGAGAGCTACCTATTATCCTTAAACTAATGGATAGTCTTAAAGTATGATTCAAACAATGTAAGATATGTTTAGGTTATATTCACATGACTCTCATAGTATGTATGATTAGTATTTACCTTTAGTAAATTTTTCCTATAATAATAATTTTCATTCATGTAATCAAATGGAGTCATAGATGTCACACTCCAACATTTTGAGATTAATTTATTGAATGGAACCATTAATCCTATAACATGTTGAAGATACATCAGAAGTGTATATTGCTATTCGGGCTGACATTAAATTAGATAAACATATGAAAAATGCTTTTACATATAATCCGAGGAAAAATTTGGAATTTTAGGTGGGGGATCATGCTTTTATGAACATATATCCATGAAATTGTGTTATAATCTTTGGTATGAAATGGATACAAAGAACAATGTATATTGGACTCTTTGAAATTCATGAAGGAATTGAGGTTATTTCTTATCATTTTGAAAATCCCCCAAATCTCTCAAAAGTATAAGATGTGTTCCATATATCATTGTTATGGAAGTACATTCCAATCCCAATGCATGTGAATGCATTTTATTAAATATAATTAGTACATGATCTATCATACTATGATGAAACCATCCATATTCATGATACATGAGAGTAAATATTGAAGAATTAGATAACACTTCAGTTAAAGGTATATTTGAGAAATCACAAAATGGAGGAAGCACTATGGTATCTAGAGGATATTATGTAGAAGAACAACCCAAATCTAGTTTGAAAAAAATATGAAGAAATTCTCATAATGATATTTTAAGGTGGTAAATGTAAAATCCCATTACATTACAATAAATAGTTTTAGTATAAAATTGACCCCATTAATTTCTTGTGATGTACAAAACATTGGGATTAGAAAAAAATATAAAATAAAATTATTATTTAAATGAGATAATTATTAACAATATATGAAGTTTATATTTATTCATACAACCAAAAAATAATGAAAATTATGGTTTCCTATTTTCTAAAAAAATATATGAATCCTTAAATATAAAAACAAATTCTGAAATATTGTGTTTTTTATAAAGGATATTTTAGTCATTCTTTGCAAAACTAATTAAAAAATAATTTTTAATAATGTTAAAAATTTTATTTAAAAATTTTATTTCTAAATATTCTGTTTCAAAATTATCTTAATATTAATTTTATGGATTTTTTTAAAAGATTCATTTTTATGAATAGTGTAAATTATTGAAATCTAATAGAAAATTACTTTTTGTTCGAATAAATTATTATGTTACATTATATTTTTGATTTGTGTTAATTTAAAATATGGTTAATTTTATATTAATTAATCTAATTAATCTCATTGAAATTATTTTCTTATTGAATTTTTAAATAAAATTTATTTTAATCTTTTGAACATTTTCTCTATAAAAACCAGCATTATCACCAAGTCTACAAGATTAATTTGAAATTAAAATATTCCACTTCTATGAATGAAATATGGTAAAATCTATTCCATATTTTTAATCATAATAAATTATATGTTATAATGTGGCCTACTTAATTGTTATCCAAAATTAATAATGAAATGATTAAAAATAATTACCATTGTTAAAGTAATCGCGTATTTACTAAGGGTTTATATTAAAAATATAAGGGTTAAAAAATTATAAAATAATTTTATAAAATATATTTCATGGATATGTGTTGAAATTATAATTTCAATTTATAGATATTACATCATTAGAGACCCTTTTTCTAGTGAAAAAACATGGGTTCAACTTTTTCTTTTGAAAAATAAAATTGTGTCAGTCACCTCACATATAAATGGAATCCCAATATTATCTCTTCTTCACATCATCACATCATTTTTTAATAAAATAAATTCCCAAATAAATTTCTAAAGTCAATAATATCGTACTATAAACCTTTTTGGGAATAAATAAATCCTAGGATGAAATTCATGTAATCCAAAGAGGGATAGTAGAAGAAGAGGTAATGTTCTCCAACAAGGATTTTTATTTTATTTCTTTATCTACCCATTTAATTATTATTAAACCATTGTGATACATTACATAATTATATTCAATAAATGGATATTTTAAAAGTTAGTTTAATGATGTAAACCATCTCACTTTCAGAAAATGGGACATGAAATCATGATTCATGTGTACGGTGGATAACCACCTCACGATTTGATGTCATTCATTTGTCTATTTACCATTATTTTCAATATGTTATAATGATAAATATAAATTATATATATGATATTTATAATATAATTATACCTCATATGTCATTATATCATATATATACTTCTTTAAAATCTATTTATTTATAGACACATTATCATTTCTCATGTGTATGGAAGACTACTACCTCACAAAGTAATGTTATACGTCTTTCACTAATGATTTACATAGAGAATATGATAAATGTAATTTTAATTATTATATGAGATAAATATGAAATAATTATTATATTTGTGACATATTTATCATTAATAAAATATAATATCAAACCTTATCAATCATACTTTTTCACTCAATGAAAGATGATAACATCCCTGATGTACATATGGACTAGTTCTTTCACGAAACGATGTGAATCCCTTTTCATCACCACAACCCGTGGAAGATATAAATAAGTATATTAAAAAATTAATAAGGTATATAAGATACTATAATCATTCTCAAAGGATAATATACTACTTACCATGTTTTCATAGTGTTAATAGAAAAATGAAAAGAATACCCAAGCGTGTGTACAACGTACCATCTCCATGATGAAAAAAAATTATATTTACAAACTATAATGCATCATTTTTCATAAACTTATAAGATATGTGTAATTTTTATCATTATATCATTATTATTCTTCTTGATATTATAAAAAATTGAAAACATGTTCACTAACAAAAACATCCATAACAAAGAACGAATTAGAAAACAAAGCAATTATATAGACATCCAAAGCTTGGCGTACATAAAAATTACATTACTTTTGAGGAATACATAATAAATTACCAAAATAGTTGCCCAAAGAATGTATTAGTTTAGTGTCTTTTGGAAATCAAAACATAATCTTCTAACTATGTTGAAAGATCTTCAACATCTCCCGTAATGATCTCCCCCTTTTGGTTTCTTACCTAAAACCATTATTTATATCCAGGGAAAAATAAAACATATAAAGGGTGAGCTCAAATTATCTGTAAGGGTAAGAATAGAGAAAATAAATACACCATATACATTTGAATTTAAAAACATTAACGTAATGTCCAAACATCAAAATCCTGAGCAATGAAATAAAACATGGCAGTACGTAAGGCATAGATCATAATGGAACAAAAATCATGCTAAAATAGCATGGGGAATAAAACATGTAATTTTGGAAAACCATTAAGCACATGGTATGATTTCCATAGTAGCCAAGGAATTGCTCCCAAGACCATCATAGTGGACAAGGTCCCATACTGAATCGAGGTCACTCCTTATTCCAGTCATGTATCACTGAACCAGATTAACATGATGTTCCATCCATGTCTATCACATGAGATATAAATCTATACCCAATGCATTGTAGGGATATATAGATCCCACCCATCTCATAATGAAATATTTATTTCATTTCCCACAAAATGAACATACATCATTCATAATAACCCAATGAATAAAATGGGTTTCATAAACATCATCCCATCATAACATAATACAAATAAAAGAAATGGATATCATTTCATCATAAGAAAAATCAAAACATGTAAATAATAGAGACATTATACATGAAACCTAAATATTCTAAATAATTTCATCTTAGATGGAAACTAGTTTTGATAAAACACTTGAAATGAATTATTGAGGAAAATATCCTTTCTTCTTCAAAATAATTTTCATTCTTAAAATGCCATGATATTTTAAAAGAAAATGAATTTGTTGAAAATAATCATTAAATTTTGTAGAGTAATATTCATTGAAATAAGTCATTATGAAACTGTAAAAATCCATTCATGCCGTATACGTTAAAAAAACATTCTTCTCATTCTTCTGTAGAAAAAGTCAAAAAGAAACTTATATGTTAACCAAAGGAATGATTATTTCCATACAATGTGGTAAAAAGTCAACAAAGGGTAAAAATTTCATTAAACATATATGTAGGAATAATAAAAATTTTATGAAAACATTTTTAGAATACATGGTCATGGATGATAAACATAACCCCAGTAAAACCTTACGTAAAAGAAATCTCGGATAAAAATGAGATTTGCAAAATTATCCCTTACCATATGTCCAATTTCTTCCATATGTGTCTGAGACACATATATAGTGGGTTTATACATATTATTAAATTTTAATAGAGCCATAATAATATTTATTATATCATATATGATTCACTTAAGACTTTATATTACCCGTTCATTTACTAAATCCCGGTTAAAGCAGCGTTTTGGGTAAAATCGTTTCATTTAGCATCCGTGTTTTGATTGTAATTATTCATATGATTAATGAGATCAATATTACATATTTTCAGAATGTAAAACATTATTTATCTATAATATATAGTCATTATATAATATATCTATAAATGGAATGAAATACACCGTTCATAGAGACGGTTGGCCGTACGTACGCATGAATACTGTTTTGGTTTCCTTATTAAATTATATGGACATAAGTAAATAACATATAAATAAATCTAGTATCGTTAATATGTCATATATTTCATTATTATTTAATATATATACTTTATAATCAATCATGAATGGTTAACATGGAGAATGAATCTCATTACGTCGTGGAACGATCATTCGTATGTAATCACGAGCGATGATATCGTTCCCATAATTATTGAATGGAATTATATTGGATGCTATAATATATCATAATTATTATCATGTTATATTAACCATATATAGTTATTATTTACACCATTATACCCATCCAAGTAAGGTGGTGGTGGAAAAATAGATTACAGCACGACATGGAGACGGTGTTCTGTACGTACGCACGTGCGGTGATTTCGTTTTCCATAAGATGGATAAAAGTTGAAATAGGGTTGGCTAATATTTATAATAACATATAATTATATGAGTTATAATGATGTTATTACTTTATTATGAAACAACAAAATAAGATGAAGTAGAAGAAGAAACAAACTTGAAATAATCAGTAAAGGATATTACCTGTTCTTCAACGCGCCTCTTCTAAACCATATTTTAGGGCACTAAAGATAGTATTTGAAGAAGACCATATCCTATGGTATTTTTATAGGTAAGTGGAGAAAAGAAATGGTCAGTGGTTGGACGATCTTTAAGGCTCAATGTGGTGTGGGGAGAAGAGGGAGGAGGTTCCCTTTTATAAGGGAGAAGAGGGGCATCTTTGGAAACATAAGAAATATTAATTTATAATAAATATAAAACCAACATAAAAACATACAAAATGACTAAAATATGAATATTATATGAGATATGATTGTAGTCTCATTAACTGATAAAATTTAGACATCTATGGAATTTATTTTAAACCCTATAAATTTTATTTATCCTTATTTTATCTATTTAAATTTATTTGGGGTAGTGAAATTATAATTTTTAAATTATTATAAATACTTACTTATGTGTGGTTAATTTTCCATATTTAGATAAATTATTACATTTTAGACCATATTATTTTCAATCATTAATTTTTAAATATTTTATTTCTTTTTAAACAATTTAATAATATGTTATTTTTATAAAATATAAATAGTTTCAATTTTTATACTATTCAATTATTTGAATTTAAATAAAATCCAAAGAGAAGATATATTCAATTTAAAATATTTAATAGATTCCTAACATGTCTTATTATTCTATTAAATTAGTGGAGCACATTAAATAGTTCATATAATATTTATTTTAATATTTTTAGTACCATTTATTCGGTATTTCTCTTAAAAAAATAATTACTATAACAATTTTGTATAATTATTTAATATACTTATCTGTTGCATAAAAATTAGAAATAAAATCAAATGATAAATATAATTATATTTAATTTCATAATAATAGTTTTACTCGAATTTATCATCTTAAAATCACAACATTATAATTTTTATATTTATTATGTCATGATGGTGACAACTTTGACATTATTAAAAATAAAATAATATAAATGTCATAATCTTTTTTATACAGCTCTAAATGGTCCCAAAGTCAACACATGAATAATTATGGTATATATATACTCTACCAATAGGTTTTTGTAATGTTTTTGGGCCTTTGGATGGGTATTATTACTTTAATAAAAACTATATTATTGATTTTTCACTAAGTAAATACTTTCTACATCATTAATGTATAAGGTATTAAGGTAAATAAATATAACATAAAAATTACAAATTAATTACTAAAAAAATAATAACATTGTATAATGAAAATGAGTATTTATAATCAAATTTAAATTTTATTTAACCTTATATTAAAAATAGATCAATTATTAATGTTTGAGTGAGACATATTTCACTTTCATTAAAATAAAATAAAATAAATGTCTTAATCACATCAAAGTGGGTTAAAATGGATTACCTTTCGACCCAAATATGAATAATGACGAAATATAATCATCCAATAATATAAAAAAAGTTTTAGGATAATTTTATAATATTATGTTTACCCTTAATTATGTGATTTACCTTTAACTATGGTAACTAAAATTTACCACAGTTACTCTTCATAGTGCCCAAAAATAAAAAGTTGCCTGTTAAAATAATTTGGTCTCGATGATTCCAAGTATGGAATCCATTTTTCAAAATTAAAATTGCAGAAGTTGCAGAAATTAAATTAAAATTAATCCCTTTGTTAAGAAAATGAGTTTTTCATGCTAAGGCATTCCAAAAGATTGAAATGATTTTATCTATGAATTCAATGTAAAATCAATGATAATAACATAAATTATATTAAATGGTAAATATATATTCTATTTATACTTTACAATAATTCAATATTATAATTTAACCATATAAATTATTACGATGAAAAATGTTGTTTTTTATTAAAATATAGCGTGTTTTTACTATTCATTAAAATATGAAAGTTATCAGAATAATATGAAAATTTTATCCAAAGTAAATATTTATATCTTGATTCCAAATAAAAATTTTATTTAATCAAATTGTACTTATAAACATGTCAGAAATTTTATTTAAAATGGGTGCGCCATCAAAAGGAGGTAAAACTGCATTTTTTTGAAAAAAAATACTACTTTCATCAAAAAATTGATTTTGGTTTCATATCTCATTCAAGAAAATGTGTAAGATTAATTATAATGTTATAAAATTCATAATTCAGTTAATACTATTCAAAACGGATAGTTCCTAATATTATAATAATATATCATTTTTTAGTGAAACTTGGTATTGCGTACAACGCAATATATCGAGGAAGGTGTCTCTTGCGTGTAATGCATGCAAAGTTAGGGTTACATGTAGGGAAATATTCATTTTGTGTTACATATAACATACTAAAAATATAGTTCAGATATACATTGATCAAAATCTATACTTGGTGTTGTGAAAAATGAATTTTATTCGAAAGAACATGAAATTGTGTGCATCACAAGCCAAGAATAGTGTTGCGTATACTACACACTAATACAGTGTTGTGTATAGAGCAATCTAATATTGTTGAAGTGTACAAAAATAGAAATCAAGGAAATTAAAAAGAATAATTCACCTAAAATTTTGGGGTGTTACATTCTACCCACCTTAAAATGAATTTCTCCCTCGAAAATCGTTAGGGTTATAAATGGTTTTCCACTTGAATGTTTCTTTTATAGAATCCCAAATTATAAAAATGAATACTAAATAATCATTTTAAAACGGAACTATGAAAAATAACAGATACCCAAATTTACTAATCGCTGGGTTTCCACATAGAATAACATTGGTGAAAATATGGATATGAAGGAGAAATCTTACCATCATGTTCTAATGGAGTGTCGTAGAGGACATGGATTTGAAAAATCCAACAATCAGAAAGCCATAAATTTTGAATGATCTAAGGTACCATCTGATTCATTAGATATGAGGACACTAGGAAAACATTTTTGGTTTTCAAGATCATTTCCCTATAGTTGAAGAATTTGAATTAGAAGAAATACTTACTTGATTTTGGGACAATCTCATCATTGGACATTCCTTGAACAATTTTCACTTCATATCATAATTAAATGAAGTTGAATTTTTCATTCGTAATGTGTTAGTAGATCATGCGATAGAATGATAGGTCATTCCATCTGTCTCAGACATAAGGTTAGAAAAAGTTATTAAATACACATAAGTCCATCTATGGTTAGATTAATCATATATGGTTCTAAAAGGGCACTTATACTTCAACTATCATACTGGTTAATAAAATAAAACTAATTTATACTAACCAGGGACTTCCTGTAGGCTATTGGTAGGCAATAAAGGCCTGTCACACTTTTGTTGTGGGTTCGATTCCTATAACCTTGTCTAACGCAACAGGTGGTTGCCCATCCTGTAGGACATCTTTTTAAAACTACACTGTTATAAAAATCCCAAAATAACATCGAAAAAAGGTTCTATCCTTAGACAATATTATCTTATGTATAACATAATTCATTTCAGATCTTTAGGCTTATCCAAAATACTTCTATCCATTATTATAGTTTAATGAAAACGATTACTAGAAATTTCATCAACCAAACATGTGAATACCATCATTTATCCTCTATATATAAGATATATCTTGTTGATCACATTCCAAACATGTGAATACCATAATCATGTATTCTATTGAAACATAAATTACCATAGATCCTTAGTGAAAACATGAATTCTGTTCAAAGTTAACTCCTTCCACATACCAAAAATCCCTAATATTCTATATACTCAAACCATGATATCACTTTGTCCTTATATCAGTCATGAGATCATGAATACTATCATACATATTATTTTCTCCATATCCCTTCATTATGCGCATTTCATCTATTTTACAAAAATATTTCAATCACTTTTCATGGTTACCAGTACAATAAAATTTTTGAAAACCAAAATCAACCAATACAAAAATATTCTTAAAATTCCATGATACTATAAATGAGATTCCATGATACTATTTTGAAATCACGTTACATAAACACTTAATCATTCCACAACATAATTTTCATACTCAACATCATGTGACTTCCATTTTCCCATTTCCTTGAGGGGTTTCTCACGTCGATCATCATTAACCCTTGGATTATGGCACTGATTAGCATAATGCCCCATTTCCTTTAACTTGAAACATTGAAGTGTTGGTGGAGCATTCTCTGTAGTCTTTTCTCTATTCACGTCATTTAAAACTTTGTTTCCCATTACTTCGACAGTCAGCTACTCGATGACCTTCTTTTCCACTGTTGAAGCATTTTCTAGTACCTTTTAGTCAATCTCCACCATGATTCCTTCATCACATTGAGAATAAAGAAACATTAACCTTCTTTTCACCATTGTTCTGATATTTTTCCTTGAACTCCATCTTTCGTTTTTGTCAAAACCATAAGATTGATATGTAACACCAAATTCATGTTCTACCTTGATAGCACAATGCACAATTTCTTCGTAGATATTGAATTCTATTATAGCTAATGCCCTTCGTATACATGGTTTTAATCCACTGAAGAATCTATCAATTTTACATTTAGGTAGGATGATAAAGCATGATGTATACCTTTCAAGCCTTATATAATTTGCCTCATATATACCAACTGATTCATCATCCTTTTTCATAAGCTCAAGTAACTCCTTTTCCAACATTGTTCGAAAAATACGAGGGAAGTACTTAATGAAAAACATGTTCTTGAACTCATCCCATTCCATGGATTCAATTTCATCTTGGGGCCTTGTATTATTAATTAGAGTCCACCACTGGTTTTCTTCACCTTCTAACCAGAAAATAGCCAAAATGAATTTTTCATGATATGTAAAACGAATTATGGAAAATATCATTTCAATGGTACTGATCCATTGTTCAGCAACAAGTGGATCAGAAGACCCACTGAAAGAAAGTGGATGTTCCCTCATGAATGACTCAATAGAATATTGTTCCATTATATACTCTTTTGGAGGTCCATAATGATTCATTACTTGTGTAAGTATATCAATATGATTTTTCACTCCATCTCCTATTACATTTGGTTGTTCAAGAGGACAATCATTTCATTGTCCATTACATTGATCAACATGGTTCTTTCGGGTTCCAGCCATCATCTAAAACCCAAAAAGAATAGTGTGAGAGGCAAAAATCAAGCTAGGAAAGAAACATAATAAATGTGGTTTACCTTTAATATATATCATCTTAGGTTTTATTCAATGATTTTTACTGTAATTCTAGGACAATAACCTATACTTATACTTAACCATAGGGATATCCCTAGATATACCTTATAAATATCTCTAGGGATCTAATGTTTTTGCATCATAGTTTCCAAAGGTAAACTAAACCTTCACTCTGATACAAGTTGTTGATACCCAAAGCATGATGTACATGAACATTACAACACTTTCATGGAATACTTAATACATTACAAAAACAGAAGTCTAAAGACCTTATTAGTTTAGTGTCTTTAGAAACTCCGAACATAATCATCTAATCATTGTGAAAGATCTTCAACCTCTCCCATAAAGATCTCCCCCTTTTAATTTCTTACATAAAAATTTCTTTATATCCTGGGTAAAAGAAAACATATAAAGGGTGAGCATAAATTATGAGTAAGTGTAAGAATGGAGAAAATAAAACGCACCATATAAATTTGAATTTAAAAACATTAACATAATGTCTAAACATCAAAATCATGAGCAATAACATAAAAAATTCAGTACGTAATGTATAAATAACAATAGAACATCAATCATGCTAAATTAGCATGTGGAATAAAACATGAAATTGGTGAAAACCATTAAGCACATGATATTATTTCCATAGTATCCAAGGCATTGCTTCCAAGACAATCATAGTGGACAAAATCCCTTACTGAATCTAGATTACTCCTCATTCCAGTCATGTATCATTGAATCGGATTAACATTCCATTCCTGCCATGTCTATATCATGAGATATAAATATTTACCCAATGCATTGGATGAAGATATAGGTCCCAACCATATCATAATGAAATCATTCTTTTATGTGATAGAAAATGAACATACATCATTTATAATAACCCAACGAATAAAATGGCTTTCATAAACATCATCCCATCATAACATAATCTATATAAAAGAAATGAATATAATTTCATCATATGAAAAATCAGACCATGTAAATAATAGAGAAATTATACTTGAAACACAATGATACTAAATAATGTCATCTTATATGGAAAATAGTTTTGATAAAACACTTGAAATGAATTCTTGAGGAAAATATCCTTTCTTCTTCAAAATCATTTTCTTTCTCAAAATGCCTTGAAATTATAAAAGAAAATGATTTTGATGAAAATAATCCTGAAATTTTATAGAAGAAACTTCATTGAAATAAGTCATTATGAAACTGTAAATATCCATTCACACTGTATAAGTTAAAAAACATTATTCTCGTACTTCTGTAGGAAATGTCAAAAAGTACCTTATATGGTAACCAAAGGAAATATTCATTCCATACAATGAGGTAAAAAGTAAGAAAAGGGTAAAAATGACATTAAACATACATGATGGAATAGTAAACATTTTATGAAAACATTTTTAGAAATCATGGACATTGATGACAAACATAACCCCAGTAAATTCTTACGTATAGGGAATCTCGAATAAAAATGAGAATTTGAAAAATTATCCCTTACCTTATGTCCAATTTATTCCATATGTTTCTGAGACTCATTTATAGTGGGTTTAAACATTTTATTAACTTTTAATATAACCATAATATTATTTATTATATGATATATGATTCACATAAGAGTTTATATTACCCGTTCATTTGTTAAATCCATGTTAAAAGAGTGTTTTGGGTAAAATCGTTTCATTTATCATCCGTGTGTTGACTTGTAATTATTCATATGATTACATAGATCATGATTAAATATTTTCAAAATGTAAAACATCATTTATATATAATATATTTTAATCATATAATAGATCTATAAATGGAATGAAATACACCATTTATGGAGACGGTTGGCCGTACACATGCATGAATACTGTTTTTGTTTCCTTATTAAATTGAATGAAAGTAAGTAAATAACATATACATAAATCTAGTATCATTAATATTTCATATATTTCATGATTATTTAATATATGTACTTTATAATCATTCTCGAATGGTTAACTTTGAGAATAGATCTCATCATATCGTGGAGACGGTAATCCGTACGTATGCATGAGCGATGATATCATTCCCATAATTATTGAATTGAATTAGAGTGGATGATATAATATCTAAGAAATAGTATCATGTTATAATAACAATATATAGTTATTATTTACACCATTATACCCATCCATGTAAGGTGGTTATGGAAAAATAGATAACACCACGGTATGGAGACGGTATTCCGTATGTACGCACTCGCGATGATTTCATTTTCTGTAGGATGGATAGAACATGAAATAGGGTTGGTTAATATTTATAATAACATATAAGTATATGAGTTATACTGATGTTATTAATTTATTATGATACAAAAGAATAAGATGAAGTAGAAGAAGAAATGAACTTGAAAGAATCAGTAAAGGATATTACCCCTTCTTCGACGCGCCTCATCTAAACCTTCTCTTAGGGCACTAAAAATGGTATTTGAAGAAGAAAAAGACCTATAGTATTTTTATAGGGAAGTGGAGAAGAGAAATGGGAAGGCTTTTTATGATCATGAAGTCTCAATGTGGTGTTAGTAATAGCGGGAGGAGGTGCCCTTTTATTAGGGAGGAGAGGGGCACCTTTGGAAGCATAAGAAATATTAATTTATAATTAATTCAAACCCCAACTAAAAACATCCAAAAAGACTCAAATTATAAGATGATATGATATAGGGTAGTAATATCATCAACCAATAAAATTTATACATGTTTAAAATTTATTTTAAACATTATCAATTTGATTTATCCTTATTTAATCTATTTAAATTTATTTGTGGTAATAAAATTCTAATTTTTAAATTTTTATAAATACTTACTTATGTGTTGTGAATTTTACATAATTAAATAAATTACTACATTTTAGACCATATAATTTTCAGCTTGTAATTTTTATTTATTTATGTGATTTTTGACCAATTTAATAATATTTTATTTTTATAAAATATAAATAGTGTCAATTTTGACACTATTTAAATATTTGAATTTAAATAAAATTCACAGGGAAGATATATTCAATAAAAAATATTTAATTGATTTATTACATGTCATATACATCTATTAAATTATTGGAGAACATATAATACTTCATATAATATTTATTTTAATATTTCTAAATCTATTTATTTGATATTTCTCTTAATAAAATAATAACTATAACAGTTTTGAATAATTATTTAATATACATATTTGTTGCATAAAAATAAAATATAAAAACTTATGATGAATTTAAATCTATTAACTTTCATAATAATACTTTTACTAGAATTTATCATCTTAAAATCACAACATTAAAATTTTTATATTAATTATTTTATGATGACGACAAATTTGACATTATTAAAAATAATATAATATAAATTTCATAATCTCTTTTATATGGCTCCATATGGTCCCAAAGTTGACCCTTGGATGTTTATGTAATATAGATACTCTAAAAATAGTTTTTTTCATGATTTTGGTCATTTTTATGGGTATTATTACTTGAATAAGAACTATATTATTGATTTTTCACTAAGTAAATAATTTCTGCATCGTTAATGTATAAGCTATTAAGTAATTAAATATAACATAGAAATTACAAATAAATTACAATAACAGAGTAAAACATTTTAAATTTCAAATGAGTATTTATAATGGAATTTATATTCTGTATAACCTTATATTAAAAATACTTTATTTTTTCAATTTAGGTGAGACATATTTCACTATTTAAAAAATAAATGAAATAAAAGGTCTTAATCACATCCAAGTGGGTTCCAATGGATTTCATTTTGACCCAAATATGCTTTAGTATGAAATATAATCATCCAATTATATTAAAACAAGTGCTAGGGTAATTTTATAATATTACATTTACCCTTAATAACCCAATTTTCCTTTAACTATGGTAAATAAAATTTACCGTATTTACTATTCATAGTGCCCAAAAATAAAAAGTATCCTATTAACATAATTTGTTCCTACTAATTCTAAATACGGAATCCATTTTTCTAAATTCAAATCACAGAAGTTGCAGAAATTAATTTAAAATTAATCTCGTTGTTATGAAAACGAGTTTTAAAAGCTAAGATATTGCAAAAGAATGAAATGATTTTATCTATAAAATCAATGTAAAATCAATTCTAATGACATAAATTATATTAACTGGAAATAATATATTTTATTTATACTTTAAAACCATTCAATATTATAATTTACCCGTATATATTTTTACGATAAAAAAGTTGTTTTTAATTAATATATAGCGTGTTTTTATTATTCATTAAAAATATCAATGTTATCAGAATAATATGAAAAATTTATCCAAAGTAAATTTTAATATCATCATTCTAAATAAGAATTTTATTTTGTCAAATTTAGCTTATAAACATGTACAAAATTATATTCGAAATGGGTATTCCATCAAAAGAAGGTAAAACTGCATGTTTTGAAAAAAAAATACTTCTTTTATTGAAGAATTGATTTTTTTTCATATCTCATTATATAAAATGAGTAAGATGAATTATAATTTCATAACATTAAAACTTCAGTTAATAATTTTCATAACGGCTATTTCATAATATTATAATAATATATCATTTTTTAGTGAAACTCGGTATCGCGTACAACGCAAGCTATCGAGGAAGGTCGCTCTAGAGTGTAATGCAAGCCAAGTCAGGGTTGCGTGTAGGGAAATATTCCTTTTCTGTTTCATATAAAATACTGAAAATATAGTTTAGTTAGACATTGATCAAAATCTATACTTGGTGTTGTGTAAAATTAATTTTATTCGAAAGAACTTGAAATTGTGTGCATCACAAGGCAAGAATAGTGTTGCCTATACTACAACCTAATACGGTGTTGCATATAGTGCAAGCTAATCTTGGTGAAGCATACAGAAAAAGAAATCAAAAAAATTAAATAGAATAATTCTCATAATTTCTTGGGGTGTTACATTCTACCCCCCATAAAATTAATTTCACCCTGGAATTTCATCAGGGTTATAAATGGGTTTTTACATGAAATACTCTTTCATATATTCCCATATCATGAAAAGGAGTACTAAATCATAATTTTAAAAGGGAATTTCAGAAACATAATGGATACCAAAATTTTCTCATCACTGGGTTTCCACATAGAATAAGATAGGTGAAAATATGGATATGGAGGAGAAATCTAACCGTTATGTTCTGATGGAGAGTAGTAGTGGGCATGGTTATGAAAAATCCCACAATCACAAATCCATAAATTTTTTATGATCTAAGGTACCATCTGATTCATTAGATATGAGGACACTAGGAAAAAAATTTTGCGTTTCAAGATCATTTCCCTAAATTTGATGAAATTGAATTAGAAGAAATACTTACTTGATTTTTGTACAATCTCACTGTTGGTCATTCCTTGAACAATTTCCACTTCATATCTTAAAGAAATGAAGTTTAATTTTTCATTCATAATGTGATAGTAGATCACGTGATAGTATTATAGGTCATTCCATCTGTCTCAAACATAAAGTTAGAAAAAGTTATTACATATACATAAGTCCATCTATGGTTAGATTAATCATATATGGTTCCAAAAATGCACTTATACTTCAACTATCATACTTAATAATAAAATGAAAGTAATTTCTACTAACCAGGGACTTCCTGTAGGCCAGTGGTAGGCGATAAAGGCCTTTTATACTTCGGTTGTCAGTTCTATTTCTTCATCATTGTCTGACGTGACGGGTTGTCGCTCGTCCAATAGGTCGTCCTTTTTTTTAAAACTACATTATTATAACATTCCAGAAATAATATCGAAAAAAGGTTTTATCCTTAACCAATAGTATTTTATGTCTAACATAATTCATTTCAAATCATCAGGGTTATCCAAAATACTTCTATCCAAGATTATAGTTTAAAGAAAACCATTACTAGAAATGGCACTAACCAAGTATGTGAAAACCATAATTTATCTCCCATATATAAGATATATCTTGTTGACCACATTACAAACATGTGAATACCTTAATCATGTATTCACTTGAAACATAAATTACCATAAAACCTTAGTGAAAACATGAATTCAATCAAAAGTTAACTCATTCCACACACCAAAATCCCAAAAATTCTATATAATCAAACCATGATATCACTTTTTCCTTATATCAGTCCTGAGCTCAAGAATACTATCATACATATTTTATTATCCTTATCATTTTTTTATGCTCATTTCATCTGCTTTACAGAAACATTTCAATCACTTTTCATGGTTACCGGTACCATAAAATTATTGAAAACCATGGTAGACCAATAAATAAATATTCCTAAAATTCCACAATTCTATAAATTAGATTCCATGTTACTAAATCCCATTACATAAACTCTTAATTATTCCACAACATTATTTTCATACTCAACATCACAAAATAGTGATTGCATGTTACTTGACTTTTTCCTTTTTCTTAAGCGTTTTCTCACGTCGATCATTATTATCCCTTAGATTAGGGTATTGATTAGCATAATTCCCCATTTCCATGAACTTCAAGCATTGAAGTTTTGGTGGAGCGTTCTCTGTAGTATTTTCTCTATTCACATCATTAGAAATGTTTTCCCATTACTTCGGCACTCATATTCTTGATGTCTATCTTTTCCACACTTGAAACATTTTTTAGAACCTTTTATACAATCACCATCATGATTCTTTCCACACTTTGAGCATAAAGAAACATTAACCTTATTTTTACCATTGTTCTGAGATTTTTCCTTGAACTCCATATTTCGTTATTTTCAAAACCATGAGATGGATAAGTAACACCAACTTCCAGTCCTACCTTGATAGAACAATGCACAATTTATTCATAGCTATTGATGTCTCTTATAGTTAATTCCCTTCAAAGACTTTGTTTTAAGCCACTGAAAAATCGATCAATTTTACTTTCAGGTTGGATGATAATGCCAAATGCATACCTTGAAATCCTTGTAAAATTCTCCTCGTATATACTAACTGATTCATCATCCCTTTTCTTAAGCTCAAGGAACTCTTTTTCCATTTTTGTTCAAAGAATACAAGAGAAGTACTTATTGAAAAATAAGATCTTGAACTCATCCCATTCCACAGATTCAATTTCATCTTGGGGCCCTGTATACTTAATTAGATTCCACCACTATTCTGCTTCACCTTATAACAGGTAGACAACCAAAATGAATTTTTCATGCTATGTACAACGATGTATGGAAAATATTTTTTCAATGCTATTGATCCATTGTTCAGTAACAAGTGGATCAGAAGACCCACTGAAATAAGGTGGTCATTGCCTCATGAAGGACTCAATAGAATATTGTTCCATTCTCTGCACATTTGGAAGTCCAGAATGATTCATTGCTTGTGTAAGTATATCAATAAGATTTTTCACTCCATCTCCTATCACATTTGGTTGTTCGAGAGGAAAATCATTTCATTTTCCATTACAATGATCAACACTGTTCCTTCGGGTTCCATCCATCATCTATAACCCAAAAAGAACAGTGTGAGAGGCAAAAATCATGCTATGAAAACAACATAATAAAGGGGGAGTACCTTTAATATATAACATCTTAGGATTAATTATAATATTGTCACTATAATTCTAGTACTATAACCTATACTTATACTTAACCATAGGGACATCCCAAGATATACGTTAGAAATATCATTAGGGATCTAAAGTTTTTGCATCCTAGTTCCCAATGGTTAACTTAACCTTCACTCTGGTACCAACTGTAGAGACCCAAAGCTTGATGTACATTGACATTAAAACACTTTTTTGGAACAAATAATAAATTAGAAAAATAGACACCTAAAGACTGTATTAGTTTAGTTTTTTAGGAAACTCAGAACATAATCTTCTAATCATGGTGAAAGATCTTCAACATCTCCCATAAAGATATCCCCCTTTTGATTTATTACCTTAAAAATTTATTTATATCCTCGTTAAAAGAAAACATATAAAGGGTGAGCTTAAAATCTCAGTAAGGGTAAGCATGGAGAAAATAAAACACACCATATACATTTGAATTTAAAATCATGATCATAATGTTTAAACATCAAAATCTTGAGCAAAGTCATAAAACATGTCAGTACGTAAGGAAAAGATCATAACGGAACATCAATCATGCTAAAATATAATGGTTAATAAAACATGTAATTATTGAAAACCATTAAGAACATGATATGATTTCCATAGTAACCAAGGCATTGCTACCAAAACCATCATAGTGGACAAAGTCCCTTACTGAATCGAGTTCACTCCTCATTCCAGTCCTGTATCACTGAACCGGATTAACTTGTCATTCTAGCCATGTCTATCTCATGAGATATAAATCTTTACCCAATGAATTGGATGGAGATATAGGTCCCACCATTCTCATAATGAAATCATTCTTTTTTGTGCCACCAAATAAACATACATCACTCTTAATAACTCAACGAATAAAATGGGTTTTATAAAGATCATACCATCATAACACAATCCATATATATGAAATGGATATCATTTCATCATAAGAAAAATCAATCCTTGTAAATAATAGAGTCACTATACTTGAATCATAAACATACTAAATAATGTCATCTTATATGGAAAATAGTTTTGATTAAACACTTGAAATGAATTCTTGAGGAAAATATCCTTTCGTATTCAAAATCATTTTCTTTCTCAAAATGAAATGAAATTTTAATATAAAAGGATTTGTTTGAAAATAATCATGAAATTTTGTATAGGAATATTCATTGAAATAATTAGTTATGAAACTGTAAAAATCCATTCTTTCCGTATAAGTTAAAAAACATTTTTCTCATACTTTTGCCGGAAAAGTCAAAAAGTACCTTATATGGTTACCAAATGAACGATTCCTTCTATAAAGTGTGGTAAAAAGTCAAAAAAGGATAAAAATGACTTTAAACATCCATGAATTAATAGTAAAAATATTATGAAAACATTTTTAGAAAACATTGACATGAATGATAAACATAATCATAGTAAATACTTGTGTATAAGCAATCTCGCATAAAACTGATATTTGAAAAATTATCCCTTACCATATGTCTAATTTCTCCTTTATGTATATGAGACTCCTATATTGTGGGTTTAAACATATTATTAACTTGTAATAGAACCATAATAATATTTATGACATCATATATGATTCACTTAAGACTTTATATTACCTTTTCAATTGTCAATTCCATGTTAAAGCATTGTTTTGGGTAAAATCGTTTCATTTTTAGTCCGTGTTTTGACTTTTAATTATTAATATGATTACTTAGATCATGATTACATATTTACAAAATGTAAAACATGATTTATATATATTATATATTCATCATATTATAGATCAATAAATAGAATGAAATACTTCGTTCATGGAGACGGTAGGCCGTACGTAGGCATGTACACTATTTTAATTTTATTATTAAATTGATTGAAAGTAAGTAAACAACATATAAAGAAATCCAATATCATTAATATTCCATATATTTCATTATTATAAAATATATATACTTTATAATCATTCTTGAATGGTTAAATAGAGAATGAATCTCATCGCGTCGTGGAGACGGTAATCTGTACGTACGCACGAGCGATGATATAATTCCCATAATTATTCAATGGAATTAGAGTGGATGATATAATATCTCATAATTAGTAACATTTTATAATATCCATATATAGTTATTATTTACACCATTATACCCATCCATGTAAGGTTGTGCTGTAAAAACCAGATTACACCACGGCTTGGAGACGGTATTCCTTACCTATGAATACGCGATGATTTCATTTTCCATAGGATGGATAAAAGGTGAAATAGGTTTGGTTCATATTTATAATAACATATAAATATATTAGTGATACTGATGTTATTACTTTATTATGAAACAACAAAATAATAAAAAGTAGAATAAGAAATGAACTTGAAAGAATTGGTAATGGATATTACCTCTTCTTCAATGCACCTCTTCTAAACCTCCTCTTAGGGCACTAAAGATGGTATTTGAAGAAGACCAGGACCTATAAAATGTTTCTAGGGAAGTTTAGAAGAGAAATGGGTAGTGTTTGGCAGATCTTGAAGGCTCAATGTGGTGTGAGGAGGAGAGGGAGGAGGTTCCCTTTTATAAGGGAGGAGAGTGGCACCTTTGGAAACATAAGAAATATTAATTTATAATAAATTCAAACCCCACATAAAAACATCCGAAATGACTCAAATTATATGATAATATAATATATGGTTGTAATATAATCAACCAATAAAATGTATACATGTTTGAAATTTATTTTAAACTTTAATAATCTGATTTATCGTTATTTAATCTATTTAAATTTATTTGTGGTAATAAAATTATAATTTTTAAATTGTTATAAATACATACATATGTGTTGTGAATTTTTCATAATTAGACAAATTATTAGATTTTAGACCCTATAATTTTCAATTTGTAATTTTTAAATAAATTTGTGATTTTTAATCATTTAATAATATGTTATTTTTATAAGATATCAGTTGTTTAAATTTTGACGTTATTCAATTATTTGAATTTATATAAAATCCAAAGAGAATATATATTCGATACAAAATATTTAATAGATTCATAACATTTCATAATCATCTATAAAATTATTGGAGCACATTAAATAGTTCATATAGTTTTTATTTTAATATTTTTCATACCATTTATTTGATATTTCTCTTAATAAAATATTTACCTTAATATTTTTGTATAATTATTTAATAAACTTATTTTTTGCATGAAAATTAAAAAAAATTCGATGATGAAGATAAATATATTGCCTTTAATAATGATACTTTTACTCGAATTTATAATCTTAAAATCACAACATTTAAATGGTTATATTTAATAAGTTATGAAGGTGACAACTTTGACATTATTAAAAATAATATAATATAAATGTTATAATATCTTCTATACGTCTCCAATGGGTTCCAAAGATGACCTTTGGATGACTATTTTATAGATACTCTCTTCCAATAGGTTTCAATCAAGTATGTGGGCCTTTTGAGGGGTATTATTACTTTAATAAAAACTATATTATTGATTTTTCATTTAGTAAATAATTTCTGCATCATTAATGTATAATCTATTAAGATATTTAAATATTACTTAAAATTTACAAATAAAATTCTATAAAGAAGTAAAAAATTATATTTCAAGTGATTATTTATAATACAATTTATATTATGTATAATCTTATATTAAAAGTACTTCAATTGTTAATGTTTGAGTGAGACATATTTCACTTTCTATAAAATAAAATAAATTAATGGCCTTAAACACATACATGTGGGTTCCAATAGATTCCATTTCGACCCAAATATGCCTTAGGACGAAAAATAATCATCAAATTTTATTTAGACAAGTGTTAGGGTAATTTTGTAATATTATATTTACCCTTAATTACCCGATTTTCCTTTAACTATGGGAAATAAAAATTGCCGTAGTGACTATTCATAGTACCCAAAAATAAAAAGTACACTATTAATATAATTTGGCCTTATTTATTCCAAATATGGAATACATATTTCCAAATTTAAATCTTAGAAGTTGAAGAAAATAATTTAAAATTACTCTTGTTGTTAAGAAAACGAGTTTTAAATGTTTAGACGTTGCAAAAGATTGAAATGATTTTATCTATGAATTCAATGTAAAATCAATGATAATGACATAAATTATATTAAATGGTAAAAATATATTCTATATATTCTTTAAACCCATAAAATATTATAATTTACCCATATAAATTATTACGATGAAAAAAGTGGTTTTTAGTTAAAATATAGCTTGTTTTTACTATTCATTAAAATATGATAACTATCAGAATAATATGAAAAAATTATCCAAAGTAAATTTTTATATCCTGATTCCAAATAAGATTTTTATTTTGTCAAATTTAACTAATAAACATGTAAAAAAATATATTTGAAATGGGTACGCAAATCAAAAGGAGGTAAAACTGCATTTTTTGAAAAAAATACTTCTTTTATCGAAAAATTGATTTTGTTTTCATATCACATTATAGAAAATGTGTAAGATGAATTATAATGTTATGAAATTCATAATTTAGTTAATACACTTCATAAAATCTAGTATATAAAATTATGATAATATATCATTTTTTAGTGAAACTCAGTATTGCGTACAACATAAGCTATCGAAGAAGGTCGCTCTTGTGTGTAATGCATGCCAAGTCAGGGTTGTGTGTATGGAAAGAATCCTTTTGTGTTTCATATAACATACTCAAAATATAGTTCAGTTATACATTGATCAAAATCTATACTTGGTGTTGTGTAAAATGAATTTTATTCTAAAGATCTTGAAATTGTGTGCATCACAAGCCAATAATAGTGTTGCATATAATACAAACTTATTTGGTGTTGCGTATAGCGCAAGATAATCTTGGTGAAGTATACAACAAAATAAATCAAATAAATTAAAAAGAATAATTCTCATAAAATCTTGAGGTGTTACATTCTACCCCTCTTAAAATTAATTTCTCCATTGAAATTCGTCAGCATTATAAATGGTTTTCTACTTGAAAGTTTCTTTCATAGAATCCCACATCATAAAAATGAATATTAAGTCATCATTTGAAATGTGAACGTTAAATACATAATTTATACCCAATTTAACACATCACTGGGTTTCCACATAGAAGGACATAGGTGAAAATATGGATATGGAGGAGAAATCTAACCGTCAAGTTCTGATGGAGAGTGGTAGAGTGCATGGATATTAAAAAGCCAACAATCACAAAGCCATAAATTTGTGATGATCTAAGGTAACATATGATTCATCATGTATGAGGACACTAGGAAAACATTTTTGGTTTTCAAGATAATTTCCCTATATTTGAAGAATTTAAATTTGAAGAAATACTTACTTGATTTTGGTAAAATCTCACCATTGGTCATTCCATGAACAATTTACACTTCATATCATAATAATATGAAGTTGAATTTGTCATTCGTAAAGTGTTAGTAGATCATGCGATAGAATGATAGGTCATTCCATCAATCTCAAACACAAGTTTAGAAAAAGTTATTAAATATACACAAGTCCATATATGGTTATATTAATCATATATGGTTCCAAATATACACTTATACTTAAACTATCACACTTCTTAATAAAATAAAACTAATTTCTACTAACTAGGGACTTCCTGTAGGCCAATGGTAGACTATAAAGGCTTATCCCACTTCAGTAGTGGGTTCAATTCCTGTATCATTGTCCGATGCGATGGGTTTCCGCCCGTCCTGCAGGTCGTCCTTTTTTTAAAACTACACTATTATAATATTCAAAAAATAATATCAAAAAAAGGTTCAATCCTAAAAAAATATTATCTTATGTATAAAATAATTCATTTCAAATATTTAGGCTTATCTAAAATACTTCTATCCAAGATTATAGTATAAAGAAAACTATTACTAGAAATGTCATCAACCAAACATGTGAATACCATCATTATCCCCCATATATAAGATATAACATGTCGATTGCATTCCAAACATGTGAATACCGTAATCATGTATTCTGTTGAAACATAAATTACTATAAAAGTTTAGTGAAAGCTTGAATACTATCAAAAGGTAACTCTTTCCACATACCAAAATCCCAAAAATTCTATATACTCAATCCATTCTATCACTTTGTGCTTATATCAGTCATGGGATATTGAATACTATCATACATACTATTTTCTCCGTATCCCTTCATTATGTGCATTTCATCTTCTTTCCAAAAATATTTCCATCACTTTTCAGGGTTATCGGTACCAAAAAATTATTGATAACCACAATAGACCAATACATAAATATTCCTAAAATTCCACGACCGTATAAATGATATTCCATGATACTATTTTGAAATCTCATTACATAAAAACATAATCATTCCACAACATCATTGTCTTACTCAACATCACAAATAGTGATCGCATTTGACTTCCCTTTTTCCTTTTCCTTATATGGTTTCTCATGTCTATCATCATTAACCCTTGGATTAGATCATTTATTAGCATAATACCCCATGTCCTTGCACTTGAAGCATTAAAGTGTTGGTGGAGAGTTCTCTGTACTCTTTTATCTATTCACGTCATTAGAAACTTTTTTCCCATTACTTCATCACTCAGCTGCTCGATGACCTTATTTTCCATACTTGAAACATTTTCTTGTCCCTTTTAGACAATCTCCACCATGCTTCTTTCCACACATCGATCATAAATAATCATTAACATTCTTTTCGTAATTCATCGGATATATTTCCTTGAACTCCATATTTCGTTTTTGTCAAAACCATGACATGGATATGTGACACAAACATTCAGTTCTACCTTGATAGCACAATGCACAATTTCTTCATAGCTATTGAAGTCTCTTATAGCTAACTCCCTTCGAAGACTTGGTTTTAAGCCACTGAATAATTTATCAATTTTACTTTTAGGATGGACGATAAAGCCAGATGCATACCTTTCAAGCCATGTCAAATTCACCTCGTATATACCAACTAATTCATAATCCTTTTGATTAAGCTCACAGAACTCCTTTTCCATATTTTTTCGATGAATACGAGGGAAGTACTTATTGAAAAACAAGTTCTTGAACTCATCCCATTCCATGGATTCTATTTCATCTTAGGGCCCTGTATTCTTAATTAGAGTCCACC
The DNA here is from genome assembly GCA_963277665.1 of Viscum album. Taxonomy (NCBI): domain Eukaryota; kingdom Viridiplantae; phylum Streptophyta; class Magnoliopsida; order Santalales; family Viscaceae; genus Viscum; species Viscum album. The sequence continues at coordinate 265,322,629 of OY728142.1, read as the reverse complement.
ACTGGTCTACTTCACCTTCAAACCGGTAAACATCCAAAATTAAATTTTCATGCTCTGTACAATGATGTATGGAAAATATTTGTTCAATGGTACTGACCCATTGTTCAGCAACAAGTAGATCAGAAGACCCATTGAAATAAGGTGGTCGTTTCCTCATAAAGGACTCAATAGAATATTCTTCATTTCTCTACTCATTTGGAAGTCCATAATGATTCATATCTTGTGTAAGTATAACAATAATATTTTTCACTGCATCTCCCATCACATTTGGTTGCTCGAGAGGACAATAATTACATTTTCCATTAAATCCATCAACATAGTTCTTTTGGGTTCCAGCCATCGTCTAAAACCCAAAAAGAACATTGTGAGAGGCAAAAATTATGCTAGGAAAAAAACATTACAAAGGGTGAGTACAATTAATATATAAAATCTTAGGTTTAATTATAATATTTTTACTATAATTATAGGACTATAACATAAAATTAGACTTACCTTAGGGAAATCCTTAGACATACCTTAGAAATATCTCTATGGATCTAATTTTTTTGCATCCTAGTTTCCAAAGGACAACTAAACGTTCACTTTGATATCAACTGTAGAGACCCAAAGATTGAAATACACGGAAATTTAAACACTTATACAGAATACATAATACATTAAACAACAGATGCCTAAAGACCGTATTAGTTTAGAGTTTTTGGAAACTCGGAACATAATCTTCTAATCATGGTGAAATATCTTCAACATCTCCCATAAAGATCTCCCCCTTTTGCTTTCTTACCTATAACCTTTCATTATATCATGATGAAAAAGTCATATAAAGGGTGAGCTCAAATTCTCAGTAACAGTATGCATGGAGAATATAAAACACACAATATACATCTGAATTTGAAAACATGAACATAATGTTTAAACATAAAAATATTTTGCAATGACATACAACATGGCAGTACGTAAGGCATAGATCATAATGGAACATAAATAATGATAAAGTAGCATGGGGAATAAAACATGTAATTTTGGAAAACCTTTCAGCACATGATATGATTTCTATATTAGCTAAGGCGTTGCTGTCAGGACCATCATAGTGGACAAATTCCTTTACTGAATCGAGTTCACTCCTCATTCCAGTCATGTATCACTGAACCAGATTAACTTTCCGTTCTAGCCATATTTATCTAATGAGATATAAATATTTACCCAATGCATTGGATGGAGATATAGGTCCATCCAATCTCATAAAAATCATTATTTTATGTGGCTCAAAATAAACTTACATCATTCATAATAACCCAACGAATAAAATGGGTTTTATAAACATTATCCCATCATAACATAATACATAAAAAAGAAATGTATATCATTTCATCCTCAAAAAATAAATCCATGTAAATAATAGATACATTATACTTGAAACATAAACATACTAAATAATGTAATATTAGATGGAAAATAGTTTTGATAAAACACTTGAAATGAATTCTTGAAGAAAATATCCTTTTTCCTCAAAATCATTTTCTTTCCACAAATGTCCTGAACTTTTCAAAGAAAATGATTTTTTTGAAAATAATCATGAAATTTTGGAGAGTAATATTCATTGTAATAAGTCTTTATGAAACCGTAAAAATAAATTCACGCCATATATGTTAATAAAACACTCTTCTCAAACTTTTTCCAGAAAAGACGAAAAGTACCTTATATGGTAACCAAAGGAAAGATTATGTCCATAAAATGTGGTAAAAAGTCAAAAAAGAGTAAAAATGACTTTAAACATGCATGTTGTAATAGTAAAAAATTTATGAAAACATTTTTAGAAAACATGGGCATGGATGATAAACATAACCCCAGTAAATACTTACGTATAAGAAATCTCGGATAAAAATGAGATTTGAAAAATTATCCATTACCTTATGTCTAATTTATTCAACATATGTATGAAACTCATGTATAGTGGGTTTAAACATATTAATAACTTTTAATATAACCATAATAATATTTATGATATCATATAGGATTAACTTAAGACTTTATATTACTCGTTCATTTGTCAATTCCATGTTAAAGGATCATTTTGGGTAAAATAATTTCATTTACCATCTGTGTTTTTACTTGTAATTATTAAAATTATTACTTAGAACAAGATTTCATATTTCCATATTGTAATACATTATTTATATATAATATATATTCATCATAAAATAGATATATAAATGGAATGAAATACACCGTTCATGGAGACGGTTGGCCGTACGTACGCATGATCACAGTTTTCGTTTCCTTGATAAATTTAATGGAAGTAAATAAATAACATATACATAAATAATGTATCATTAATATGTCATATATTTCATGATTAATTGATATATATAATTTATAATCAATCTCGAATGGTTAACTTGGAGAATTAATATCATCGCGTCGTGGAGACGGTAATCCGTACATACGCACGAGCGATGATATAGTTCCCATAATTATTGAATGGAATCAGAGTGGATGATATAAAATCATAGAATTAGTATAATTTTATAATAACCATATATATTTATTCTTTACACCATAATAAACATCCATGTACGTTGGGGTAGAAAAATAGATTACACCATGACGTGGAGACGGTATTCCGTACATACGCACGCACAATGATTTCGTTTTCCATAGGATGGATAGAAGGTGAAATTGGGTTGGTTCATATTTATAATAACATTTAATTATATGAGTGATATTGATGTTATTAATGTATTATGAAACAACAAAATAATAGGATGTAGAAGAAGAAATGAACTTGAATGAATCGGTAAAGGATATTACCTCTTCTTCGACGCGCCTCCTCTAAACCTCCTCTTACGGCACTAAAGTTGGCCTTTCAATAATACAAATACCTATAGTATGTTTATATGGAAGTTGATAAGATAAATGGTCAGGGGTTGGCCAAGATTTAAGGCTCTATGTGGTGTGAGGAGGAGAGGGAGGAGGTGCCCTTTTATAAGGGATGAGAGGGGCACCTTTGGAAACATAAGATATATTTATTTCTAATAAATTGAAACCCCACATAAATGCATCCAAAATGACTCAAATTAAAAGTTGAATTAATATAGGGTTGTAATCTCATCAACAAATAAAATTTAGATAAGCTTGAAATTTATTTTATACCTTATCAATTTGTTTTATCCTTATTTAATCTATTTAAATTTATTTGTGGTAATAAAATTCTAATTTTTAAATTGTTATATATACTTACTTATGTGTTGTTAATTTTCAATAATTATATATATTATTACATTTTAGACTATATAATTTTCAATTTGTAATTTTTAAATATTTTATTGATTTTTAAACAATTTAAGAACATTTTATTTTTATAAAATATCAATAGTGTCATTTTTGACACTATTCAATTAATTGAATTTTAATAAAATCCAAAGAGAAGATATATTCGATCAAAAATATTTACTATTTTCCTAACATTTCATATACATCTATAAAATTAGTGGATCACATTAAATAGTACATATAATATTTATTTCAATGTTTTGTATACCATTTATTTGATATTTATCTTAATAAAATAATTTCTATAATATTTTTGTATAACTATTTATTGCATAAAAATTAAAAATAAAATCTCATGATGAAGATAAATCTATTACCTTTTATAATAATAATTTTAATGGAATTTATCATCTTAAAATTACAACATTTAAAGTTTTATATTTATTAAGTTATGAAGGTGACAACTTTGACATTATTAAAAATAAAATAATATAAATGTCATAATAACTTTTATACGGCTCCAAATGGCACCAATGTCATCCCTTGGATGATTATGGTATAGATATACTCTTCCAAAAAGTTTTTGTCACGTTTATGGGCCTTTTGATGTGTATTATTACTTTAATAAAAACAATATTATTGATTTTTCACTATGTAAATAATTTTTGCATCATTAATGTATAAGCTATTAAGGTAATTAAATATCACATAAAAATTACAAAAATATTACTATAACAAAAAAAAATTTAGATTTGAAATTATTATTTATAATATAATTTATATTCTGTATATCCTTATATTAAAAATACTTTAATTATAAACGTTTGAGTGAGACATATTTCACTTTCTTTAAAATAAAATAAATTAATGGTCTAAATCACATCCAAGTGGGTTCTAATGGATTCTATATTAACCCAAATATTCCTTACGATGAAATATAATCATCCAATTATATTAAGACAAGTTTGAGGGTAATTTTATAATATTATATTTACAGTTAATTACACGATTTACCTTTATCTACGGTAAATTTTATTTACCATAGTTACTATTCATAGTGCCCAAAAATAAAAAATAGCATATTAACATAATTTTTTCCTACTTATTCAAATTATTGAATCATTTTTTCCGAATACAAATCGTAGAAGTTGTAGAAATTATTTTAAATTTAATCCCGTTGTTAAGAAAACGAGTTTTAAAAGTTAAGACATTGCAAAAGATTGAAATGGTTTTACCTATGAATTCAATGTAAAATCAATTCTAATGACATAAAATATATTAAATGGTGAAATTATATTCAATTTATACTTTAAAACCATTCAATATTATAATTTAACCATATAAATTATTACGATGAAAAAAGTTGTTTTTAATTAAAATATAGTGGGTTTTTACTATTCATTAAAATATGAAAGTTATCATAATAATATGAAAATTTTATTCAATGTAAATTATATATCCTGATTCTAAATAATAATTTTATTTTTGTCAGATTGATCATTTAAACATGTCAAAAATTATATTTGAATTTGGTGCGCCATCAATAGGTGGTAAAACTGGATTTTTTTAAATAAAATACTTCTTTTATCGAAAAATTAATTTTGTTTTCATATCTCATTCTAGAAAATGTTTAAGATGAATGATAATGTTATAAAATTCAAAATTCTGTTAATACTATTCATAACGTCTAGTTCATAATATTATAATAATTTATCATTTTTTAGTGAAACTCGGTATTGGTTATAACGCAAGCTATCAAAGAAGGAAGCTCGGGCGTGTAATGAAAGCCAAGTAAGGGTTTCTTGTCAGGAATGCTTCCTTTGGTGTTTCATATAACATACTCAAAATATAGCTCAGTTATACATTGATTAAAATCTATACTTGGTGTTGTGTAACATGAATTTTATTTGGAAGAACATGAAATTGTATACATCACACGCCAAGAATAGTGTTGAGTATACTAAAACCTAATACAGTGTTTCTTATAGCGCAATATAATCTTGGTGAAGCATACAACAAAATACATCAAAGAAATTAAAAAGAATAATTCTCATAAAATCTTGAGGTGTTACAAATTAACTCCCGAAATAGTGAAAATAATGAATGATTTTCAACAATTAATTGATATGATATTATAAAAGGATCGCATATGATACTATTAATATTAACATGGTTCTCGAATAATTTAATTTTTTTTAATTAACTATTCATGGGGTTAAAAAAACTCAACAAAATGTAAGTGTGGGGTAAGGGACATTATCCGAATTACTATTTATTGAAAAATATTGTAATTTCATACACCAAATTTATTTTCTATTGTGTATATATTTCCATTTAAAATTTAATATCATGGTTCCTTAATAATTAATGGTATTTTATTATTCAATTTGTGTTATTTCATTAGGGGGATTTTATTATAAAATTACCATATTGTAAAATTTATTGTTCATTATCACTTTCAATTGTGATTGTCATCATTCATTTAAAATGATCGCTTATATGCAATAAATATTCATTGTAATTTTAATTTTTAATAAATATCCATGTTTTTTGTAAAATTTATATGATTATATCCTTAAAATATATCATTTTTTAATATGGTTTTTTTACAGTAATTTGATTAACTGATGATATATTGATAAATCTATATCTATTAATCAATACAACACTGTATGATAAGGACAATTGATCAATAATTAAATAAATCGTTTGATTTATGATGAATTCATTAGAAATGCATACATAGGTTTGGAAAGGTTATATATATCCCCTCAATGCAGTGACATGTCTCCTGAGACAATTTAATGGGACAAATATGATTGTTTTCTACAAATTTTTTTTTAAATTTTCATGGGGATACATCTTTATAGTACAGGTATCATGGAACCATGATATGATTTCTAATAATTAATAATTTAGTTCATTTATAATATAGTTATTATCATTATCTATAATATTTTATTTATTATACTATAATTGGATTCAGTTTATTCTTAGATTATTGATTAAATGGAATGTGTTTTTAGTTGTTTACCTTTTTTATTGACTATATCTTTTCCTGTTACGATAGTCATGATATTGATTATACATCATGTGTTTTCAGTTTTTTAACATTCTATATTGATTGCTAATTTTCTTATCAATATAAAAAAATTATTTAAATGGAATGAAGGTTCATCTTTTTATCATTCCATATTTATTATGATTACTGATTCATGATAACTTCCACTATACATGAACCTTACAGAGAAATTGATGACACCTTTATTTGGTTACTCTCCATAAGATATGAGGAATTGTTTTTAATGAGTTTTTAGGGTTGAAATTATTTTTTATGTATTATGTAATATTTTCTAATCCCGATGTAGATTTTGTATCATGTGTTTATCTAGTTCTACAAATCTATTGAAATAATCATTTATTCGTTTTTTGATTTGTTGTATATAATAAATTTTAATAAAGTGGAAACTAGATCTTTGCTACTGGGGTCAAGATAATTATATTATATAACTAGACCACAGTAGTATGAAGGTGTAACTTTTCTCAGAAATGAAATTAGGGTTAATTTTACAATAATATCATTATTTTGAATTATAAAATATGATCAATATAATAAAGATATTTTTTAATACAAATAATGAAACTTATTTTGGGAAAATATTTTATTACATCTAGTAAAATATTTTTGAAAATTAAATTATTTAAAAAAATTCACAATATTGACTATTGAAACACTATTTATTTGAGTATAAAATATATTATACTTTTTTAAAAACCAAAGTAATTTTTAAAAGGGTAAAAAAGTTGAATATGACTTAAAAATTAGAGTTTCTGAATAAATTAGAATATTTATTCAAAATGTAACATTCTCATATTTAGAATATTATTTTGAAAAAATAAATGTCTTTTTGGAAATCACTTTGATGGAGTTATCAATGAATTGTTTTTCAGTAATTTCCTACATATTAAAGTTTTTAGGGGAATAAAAAATACAGAATGTATTGTGAAATCATAAGGAATTATAAGTGATGTAATAAATAATAAAAATTATTTTCTCAAAAAATTAGTATTATTCATTAAAATAAGGTATTTTTATGTGATAATATTAATTTTATAAACCAATAATAAATCATTTAGTATTTAATGTTTATATGAAGGTTATAAAAACAATTCATTATGAATATGAATCTCTTTCAACTCCAAAAATATTATCAATCAAAGAGATTTATTATATAATCTATTAAAATAAGAAGAATCACCCCCATGGAAAATACCACGTGTATTATCCCTAGGAAGGAAACAGTTTTTAATTTTCTAGGAAATAGATTTTTAATGACTGTTTATTAGAAATAAATAAATAATTATCCAAATTTTCCAATAAATTCACACTCATTCTCTCATTCTTGTTCACTCCAAATCCATTTATAATTAAATTCCTCCCATTTTACCTACCAAGATCCATTCAAAGGTGTTTCTACGAAGATCATCAATATAATTAATATAAAACCTATCATGTTAGGTGGTTTATCTATCTTTTATATTCATCCACATCCTTTTTAATACCCTTTTTAAATCTCAATTAATTATGTTTTCTTCAATTTATAAACATTTGTTTACTTTACCAATTATTCCCAAGTAATGGAATCATGTTCAATTGATTTCCAAGGATGTTTATATAAACACCCCCATATGATTACCATATAATAATAATTTCTATTATAACATAACAATAAAATATTACGAGGAGGCTCTATATGAGAAGGGGTGTGGGACTCTAACATGTTGACATGAATTTGGTGAAAGGAAGATTATGGGACCAAACAATTTACAAGATATGATATTAAAATATCAAACCATTCAGAATTATATGATAACAACATAAATTTTATAGAATAGCTACACTAACAAAAACCAATGAGACCTGGAGTTTGGGATGACTACAAGGATATTAGATCATAGAGAGAACATTTTATGAAAGAATACAACTCACATAATACGAGTAATATTATTAATACATGCATATAAAGTGTCAAAATTGTCTATTGAAGCAATGAAATATAAGTACACTCATTTTTTAGGGTATGAAATGAAATTACAAGAGTGAAACTTCTAAAAGGATGAAGAATGTAACATCACGTAATTTAAATAATGAATCTTTCTGTCTAAAAGAATATATGTCACATTTAGTAATATATTACCATATAAAACACATGAACATTGTAATGAAATTCAATAACACTATTAATATTATATAATAAATCTATAATATGATTGTTAGAAATAATTAGTAATGAATTATGACTGTTTTTAATATATCTATTATAATATAACCTTTAATATTATTATATATTAAGGGTTATAATGAAATCTAATTAATATAGAAAGAATAAGTGATGAGCACAAATAATAATATCAACCCTTATTAGGCCCATTTATCATTACTTCCAATTGACATTAAATTTATGGGTCTAATCCTTGACCAAGAACCTGTTTAGATTCAATAACTAAGGGTTTATCAAAATATATTAGAGGAGATCTTCAATATTTTTAAAGCCACTGCCCAATAAATATTTTTTGAACAACCCCATGAATGTACAACCATCTCACACAATAATCATCTAGAATATTGCATTGTAATAAGGGGTTATATATCTAAAGCTTAATATTATAAATGTTTAACATTGATTATAAATATAATAGTGGTTACTTTGATCCCATTTTCATTAATATGAAATTGAATATACAACGAATATTAAATTAAAATATAAAATTGTTTTTCGGTACAATGAAATCTTAGTTCAACAATATTTCTACAATTAAAATAAAATTTTATTATAAAATCATGAATTCGAAATGATATTTATTTACTTAATGTATTTTTATAAAAGACTATTTTTTAAATATAAGTGATAATATAAATTTATGATGTCCATTTTAATTTTTTTATGTTTCTAGATTGTTTTATTTTTCATAAAAAAATATATTTTTTGTAAATATAATTAGTTATCAAAATATTAAATTTCTCATATCTGGAAAATTATTTTGATAAAATAAATATCAATTTTGAAATCAGCCTATCAAAATACATTAATAGTTATTTTTTCATTATTTTCTGTGATGGATGAACACATTGGTGAAAATTAAATACTATATAAATAAATGAAAATTATAATGAAATAATAAATGCCTAAATGTGATTTAATAAATACTATAATAGAATTCCCTTATAAAAAATAGTATAATAAATTTAAATAATTTATTTTAATAAGATAAATTAACTTTCCGAACATATAATGAATCTTCCAAAATATAATGTATATTTTATTAGTTTGAATCATAATTCATTATGAAAAGAAACACCTTCCACCCCCAAAATATTACTAATTATTTAATTTATCTCTATATCCTATTAAAATAATAAAATGCACTCCCTCTTAGAATATAACATGGTAAAAGCACATAAGTTTTTAATGGTATTGTGTTTTTTATTAACTAGATTTTCAATATCTATGATTATGATATATTGAGGAATTTACCATATTTAGTGTCAAATACTAACTCATTATCTCAATAACATTCAATAAAAATCAATTTACCATGATGCTCCCCTCATTTTATATCTCAAGATCTCTAAAAAATAGTTTCTCCCCAATAATTAAAATTTAATATGCCAATGTAACAGGCCATCTCCCCACTTATTTTCCATTCATGCACTACCCCTATAATATGGATTTGATTCTTAATTGGTTAGGTTTTCATGTGTTTATGAATATTAATTTACTATCCCAATCATGGAAAATTAGGTAGAGGAAACCTTCTTATATTATTAAGCCCTTCAAAAAACAACTTTGTATACTCTTAATACATTCAAAATTATATATTGATTTTCAGTGTCATAATTTTTGTGTTATGAACAGCCATCCCTATTTTCATTCACGAGTATTATCCTAGATATAAATACCATTTATTGATCGAGTACTTCCATGAAAAAAACATTACTTAATCATTGTATTGAAATATATAAATACATTATTATGTTATATAATCAATGTCGGATATGTAATGTTATACATAAGAAGATTTTGATTTGTTAGCACTCTAATGCTTTCGGTAATTTATAAATAAAGACCCTTTTCTGTAGGGGTTGAAATTTTCAAAATGAATATGAATTTTTTTTATGGATGATTGGATGAATTTTGATTTTGAATTTGTAATATAATTCATTTATTTTGAACACCCTAAAAAGGATTTAATAGTTTTATAATATAAGTCAAAAGTACGATAAGATCCACATGATAAGTCTTGGGTTGTGGGGATATTGTGTGGATGTGGTCTAAAAAAATAGATAACTAGTTTTCTAATAAGTTCCTAGAACCACCAGATATCTAGTGGTTTTTTGAAATTTAATTATCTACAACATGAAGGAATCATTCATCAAAATGTTGTCTATAGTGATAGGTTTACTATTTCAACCCCTCAGGGTTTTATAGGGGGAAGCCCCGACCTCATATGTCTTTATCCATTTGAAGCAATGATCTATGACCCATCATATTTCTAACATACACCACCTATATGGTAGTGTAGGGTTGTGACCTTCAACATAGATCCTCCAGTGTTTTGAGGGGAAATTATCCTTCCGTTTTTAGAGGTAGAAGAACCTTCCATGCTAGTAATTCTCTGCACAAAATAGGGATTTTGGGATCACTCCCTCTCCTTAAATCCCCCTCATTTTGGGGTGTTTTCATTGGTGGGTTGTGGAGACATAAGGTGATTCATTCCATTCAATGATATCATTTATTCCCCTCCAACTTTATCTATTAATTTTTATTATCTCTGGGTTAGGTAACATGGATGATTCCATCAATGTATGGTATAATTGATCCGATATAATAGATTTTCTATGTGTCTTTTATAAAGGAAGTCTTGGAGTATATTTTTACATTACATCTTACTAATTTGGATGAGGTATGTCCCACCACTTATTTTATTTGAGGTTTTCCTTAAAACTATTTTTAATTGGTTATAGAAATGGAGGCGTGTGTTGAGGATTTGTCTTAGAGTAGGTTTGGGAGAACGTTATGGGCGGTCCAAACCACACTACTCACGGTTTCAATGATCATTATATACTCAATGAATTAATTAGAGATACAACTATGCGGTTTAGAGATTAATAATTTACTATAAATTTTATAATTGATAAATATAGATGTTTGGTAAGAGGTGGTATCTATAAAGATTATTAATACTCACCAAGGCCTTATGTAGGATTTGGTGGAGCTTTTATTCCATGTAATTTATTTACAAATGATTCTATTACGGTTTATAGTCTTGCATACATTCCCTATGGTATTTGATAAGTTATTATAGTACATGATTCATGTTGTCAATAAACTGGGGTGTTTTTCCTCTTATGTTAAAAGGATTATGTAAAGTAAAAAAAGATTTAAATTAAATAGAAATTTATTTTTAAACTAAAATTTCATTTGTTAGGATGCACAAAGTTACAAGGCCACAATAGAATTTGTGAATGGGTGGCTTACCATAGCTTCTAATGTTCAAGGCCTTAACTATCATGAAGTGACCTATGAAATACATACCTTGAGTGGAATATAATATATGTTATTAATTGAACAATATGTAGTAGAATTACTGTCATGTGCCTTAGAGATTCCAAGATTTTGGCCATGTGAGAACCCATTGGATGACATAGATCCTTTGGTCTAGTGATATAATTATGGGGTAAATGTTCCTTCCCCATTTTGATGTGGCATGGGTGGGTAGACCCTAATTAAAATTAGGGGACCCTGATGGATTTCAAGTTGGTTGATAAACCTTTTGAGAGGAATTTTGTTAATCTTAGTTGATAGAGTATGGTCTTTCCCCTCAATTCCAGAGTATAATATTTTTTATTCATTCTCTGAAAAAATATAAATTTCTAGTTAGTGGTATTTGTTTAAAATTTAAAACTCAATACTCCCTATGGGGAGGATTTGAAGTCTCTCAATGGGTGGGTTTTGAAAAATCATTTCATGGAGGACATAATATTTATGAAAAATACCATAGTATAGTGTTTTTAGATGATATTGAAGGTGTTGTCATAAATATGGAAGTTATGTTATTATTTTCTTTAGAGGATGGTGTTCCATATAAATGATAGTTTTCAAAGGGTTGATGTGTCTTCAGTTGTAATTGTAAAACCTTAAAAACTCTCAGGGCTTGGCTTCCATGAACAATTATATAAATAGAAAAAGCATTATATGGGTTATGAGCCTATATAAACCAATCTTCATGTCATTGTACTGTATATTGAGCTAATTATGTATCTGGGTTGTTTTCTATATTCCAGTGTTAAAGAAATATAGGTCTTTATATGGTTTTCAAATTCATCATGATGTGCTCAGAGACACTCCAACACATTATGAAGCTGGTGTGATTGATGAGGAATTTGGTCACTAGGATTGACATTGATAATTGTATATTACCATAGGGAAGATTGTGTTAGTACGGTTTTGATGGTCATGGTGACATGTTTAGAGAAATATGGAACTAGAAAAAGTAGGAATATCCAAACTCAATTATCTTCATGGAAACCATAGGCCATAATTGTTATTTCTTTATTTTGATGTAGTTATTTAATTTATTTATTCAGTGCATGTCAATAGCACATATCACTACATCTAATAGATATCCTATTTTTTTATACCAGGATAGATCATTTTGTGGGACATTTTACTATGTATAAGGGTGAGTGTATCCCCTACATCATTATCATTATACTTTATTGAAATGGTCATGGGTCATTATTTTCGTAGCATGGTCACCTTGACATTCTCATAGACACGTGGTCACTGTCCAAAGTAGGAATCTTTGATTGGGGATGTTTTCCAAAGGATTTATGGAGACTATTTATTATAAACATTGAGTGGGTTGGGTCACTATGGTCTTCATGTTCATCGATGATCACTCAGAGACAACTAGAATTGGCTTATGATGGTATATCTGACAATTGGTTGTCCTCGTGAAACAAAAGCTAAAATACTGTTATTGATTTAATGATCTATATTTTACTTCATTATTTATTATTATAATTTCTCATATACATATCATGGAATATATATGAAATATATTAGTGGATGTCAGTGGTTCCATACAGAGTTATTTACTCACACCCTGCTCAGGAATCAATTTCACTTGGGTAACCAAGAAGCCTATAAGTTAGTTACAAATATAGGTTGGGATGAGGCCTGAGATTAGTCAAGTTGAATGGATTGGTTGGGTATAATATCCATGGATGTGGTATAGATGGGTGATTCTATAAAACCCAGGCCTAGATCCCACATTAAACTATTCTCTGGTTAGTTGACCACGGGACTTCGGTGGACCTAACCATATACCCAAGGATTTCGACTAGCAGTGAGGTGTGAAAAGATGTTACAGTGGGGGGACTATACCCTCATATTATGATAATAATAACATGCTATGAATTAAAATGGAATAAATACCACACTTAACTAAAAAATGTTATATAACTTGTAGAAGAATATTACAATATCAACATAATAATAAACAATCCCAAGTGAAACAATACCATATGTAGGCAACATGACATAATAGAGAATACGTATTAATAGACAATAAAGATCACCAATGGTTTATGGTTAATTAAAACATATATAACCATTCTATGAAAATATAATTTCAATGGTAAACTCTAGAAGTTGGAATAAAAACCACAATCCCTTTCTATAAGTCCCTTTAAAATAGAATTTCATAAACACTATATTCATGCTCATTTTCTCCATCCCTAACTTGTTCCATAGACATAAAGTCTACATGCATCCAGAAGTGTCCATGTTAGGTGTGAAAATAAAACTCAGTAGTCCACTATGAATGTTTTCTTGTCAAAGATCCACGATATTGAGGGGGTACTCAATAATAACAAAAACAACACATGTACATCATAAAAATAACCCACGTACCTTGTTATCATCAAGCACAAGGAGGCGATCACTATATTTGGCCATCGTCAGTAAGTATGAACACATTCCCTCATTTACATATATGAAATACAACACATTTCTACATATATATATCAATAGTGGTGATGATCCATTCTATAGAACCCAAGATGTCCCTTTTAGAATGGAATACTAGGTAAACCCTTAAGTTCTACCTATAATCAATTCACCAGAATCTAGTTCCATCATCTATTTAATGTAATTACTAAATATTATTCTCAAAGAGGTCTTTGGTACCTTGTACATTAGCTCAAAAAAATCCCCATCAACTTGAAGCCTAACATCCCAAGGAACAACAATGTATTCCCTACAATCACTAATATTCATCAGCTCGAAAACAATCATATTAAGGCATGAAAATATTATTCCTAATAAGTCCATTCCCAAGGTCCTCATGCATCTCAACGATCCATATCCCCAATGAAATGGTCTCATCAACATCAATCAATGACCCATCTCTTTCTATGTGTCTTTCTATAGAGATCACGAAAAAACAATAACTGATAGTCAACATGATCACCTAAGATGTATATCTAATAGGGGCCTCTACATACACAAGTCCTTTACACCACATCGATCTAAGTCCTAACTATTTTCACATGACTCTAGTGGTGCATCGACCAAAAAAAACTGAGCGTAAATATCAAAAAAATTAACGATGACACATCATCTTGCACCCCATTCCCCTATTATCATGTCACTAATCCCTATGGTCATCTCCATATATTATACCATGAGCCATTTCCTCAACCTGATAATTGTATCACATCAATCTAATTACCATGTTGATCAACATCACCCATGAATCCCTAAACTCTCATAACTAGATTAAATGAATCTCCTCAATCTTGGGGATCAACACCACCATAATCCTTCGGACATACCCATCTGGTTCCCAAAGAACCAAACAATTTTATATAAAAAATTAAATTAATTAGAAAAAACCATCTTAATCAACATAATATGTATGATGCCTCTTACGATGATTATCATGTATAAAAGGACTAAGACATACCCAACGGAATAACATAGTATCAATTATTAAATTTGAAATAGTAATTTTAATTATTAGGGTCTCACTCAATCAATCCACATTCCATATGTAGGGAACATCCCTCAAGACAGTCACAAAATCATAGGGAATGGTAATCATCACCAACATTGTACTTTTATGTGCTCATCCATCTGATATTACACCCTAGAATGACCAAAATCAGAATAAAATGATGTTTAAGATAAAAATACCAAAAATAGGCAACATAGTCTTACATAGATTTCATGTTTTGTATAGAGAAATAAATAATGAAAATATGATAAAATATTGATCATAATAATGAAATGAATCCATAACCACTAGAGGATCGATGATAAGAGCCTTGATTGAGAATTTAGATCAATGACAGGCAGGAAAAATAATTTGGGAGAATCAACCAATATATGTTGGAAATGGGAGGAATGAGGTATAAATTTGGTAAATTGAAAAAGTTTATATTTCATAAATTCACACCTTTAAATGAGAATACAGTTAACGTGCTTGGATTGGATTAATTTTCACAAAATATTCTCACTCATTATCCAAAAGGGATCACCCCTCACAACTCTATGTACACAATTTATCAAACCATGCACTTCCTATATAGATTCCACTGTCCTAGTAATTTCCCTCATATTTTCATGCTCACAATTTTCATAGTTGTGAACATACCGTGATAATTACCTCAGTTAAAAAGTATTGATGTATCATATGGTCATGCTCCCACATTCAATAAATCCTTTAAAACAATGGTTAGTGCACTAATATGTTCATGCGATTATTTTTGGGGGCCTATATGGGTTTTCATACCCGGCGCCTTTGTCATCACGTTCCAAAAAACGAGTTTTTGGGCTCTAAAGGATCTATAACCCACTAGAAAGCCCATGGTACTTTCATATTATTAAAACTAATCTAAAAATAGCTCCTAGATCATAGGATCTCCTAGTATTATTATCTAATTATCAATAAAATGTTTTTAACACCCAAAAAAATAAAATTTTAAAAAATTTGGTGAATTTCAACTCACTCACACACATGAGATCTTATAATCTCCCCAAATTAACATATCTAATCGATGAGATATCAATCCATACCTGATTTTGTTATGAAACATACCCATCTAACTGACATTAACATGGTATTCCATGATTATTAAGTCCCCACTCAACTTCTTTCAAGGCCCTCCCTATCTAATTTGTAACCTACCCGGTCACATCCAAACCCTAAACAAGCATTCTGATAGTCCACCTATCATCTTTGGACTCAAAAGACCACCTGTGATGCAAAATTATCATTGTACATCATCTGGTGCCCAAAACATGAATATTTCATATCTCTCACCCAATAAAATCCCGCATCTCATAAGATTACTATAAATACCTGAATCTATATAGACTCAAAATAAACCAATATCATATATAAATATGTATTCCCATGAAAATATCGATTCCTACACAAATCATAAAGAACTCACATTGTAGTGCCCATATTTCTACACTCCTAATATAAATCCCTCACAATATCGATGTCCATAAGAATTATAATTGTCGAGGAACATCATATATTTGTATATATAAAATCCTTACTAACTGAAATGTGTAATCAATTGCCGATTAGTCCAAAATCAATACATACACATATCATGCATCAAAAATTGTAAAAAACCCAAAAAAAGAAGAACATGGTCATGCCTGTAATAACGACTTACATCTCAATATATTTGGTTCCATGACCTAATCTACACCTAGAATCTTAAAAATATGAATATGGCCTAATAAGAAATTGCCCAATGCTTGGAATTCCTATAAATATCTACTAGCATCCTGCCAGTGAACTACCTTTTTAGTAACACTATCTATGCCATGATCTCCATGTGTATTCGAATTCCAACTTCTATAGCTCCTTGTATTATTACCAGTCTATCCTCAAATCCATGACTCTCCCCTAATCCATGAAACCCAACTATCTAGTAAGGCTTCCGATAGAACCTCTCTTAATGGTTCATCTATACAAAAACTCGTCACTACATCAGACCCCAACCACAGTGGGTCTGAAAATTCCCTAGAATCCGTCATTAGAATAAGAGTACTAAAGAAAAAACCTTGTTGGGATCGTCCAAAATCTATATAATGACTTCCCTATTGAGGTTCATAATATCTCCATTTTCAACTACCTGAAGGATTGTCCCTAAAATCAACTTACCCTATCACTCGGCTCGAATCAGACTATTATTTTAGGGTCAACTATGAAATTAGAGCATACTTTATTTCCACAAAAAAAGATGAAACCATGAGGATATTCACATTGATCGTGATGGTTTTTGGTAAGACATCCTCAATGTGCTACCCCTGGCAATGCCATAGCTCTCCATAGAAGGTAAAAAACATGATAGTTAAATGAAATTGGTTACATGGGTTATGACAGAACTATCCCCCTAATGGAGACTCATGACCTCCAAGGACTATTCCATATGTAGTGTCTCTATAATGAAGTTCTCATAAAATATTTATTTGAAATAATTCTAATATAGTATCTCATGTCTTAATTCCATTAAATTCATATCCCTCTAGTTCTTGTTGATCCTCTAATTGTGTACATCTCAAGCTTCATCCTTACTCTTGGGGTTGTCTTAAGATATATATAAATTATTTGGACTGACCCGATCTAGTTATATATTTTTTATAGTGCACCCTATCCATAAAATAGTGGTGGGTGATGATACTATGAATTCTGAATACAATGTTCCATAGATGGATTATCTCCCTATGACCCCCAATCAATGTCCAATGTGACATAATCCCAAAACACCCTGAGATACTCATCCATCAATGTACCAATGTTTTCCATATTATGCTACAATTATAATTAAAAAATCCTATTACTATTACTATGCCTAAATATAATAATCATCCAAACCCTCTGGGGAATCATCCCAACCCTTAGAAGGATCATCACATAAGAACACATGCAGCACCAAATCACTTCCCCCAGACGCTACACCAGATCCCATCAAGGTGGCATCCCACTAAATACCAATATAATGGTCAAACATCTATTAATGTATATATATATATATACAATATCACACATAAAGAAATCTATAATATGTTGCATAATCTAACCACCCTTACACTCCACTGTTACAACAAGTAACATGACATCTTTCCTTATGGATCCTTACCTACCCATATCAAGGTTAGGCATCAAATGTATCATCTGACCTAATGGCACCTCACTACCCATAAGAGAGTTTGGAATCTCATGTAACCCATCCTCATGCCACCTTTACTTCCTATAATTGGGCCAAAAATCATATATCATATATATCAATCTGATTTATTTGACTATAATGCCTCCAAAGAGGAGATATTTTAGACACTATACCCTCAGGTGGTGATAATAATAACTATATAAAAATAACCATAAGAGAAAAGAAATATTAAATAGAACCTCACGAAAAAATAAAGAAAAACCATAATAAAACAACAGAAAAATAATAAACAAGCCCGTGGATAATAATACAATATGTAAAAAACTTCCCATAACAACACACATAGTAATACACAAACATTGTCACCCTTTGAAGTCCAATAGAACTTCCATTTATAATAATTGTAATAAAAAACTAAATAGTAAATTCTTGTTGATACAAGAACTAGCATGGTCCCTCCACATCAATCCTATGAAAAATGACTGACATGACCACTATGTTCCAACTCCTAGGATCGTTCCATTACATGATTTAATAGACAATAAGTATACATGCAACCTAAAGGGACCTTATATAGTGTGAGAATAAATTTATATAAGATACCACAAATTTGTTCCTATATTACATCTATATTAATACATGTGTAATAAATATTAATAAAAACAACACAAGTAGATCATATAAATAACTATATTCCCTTATGCTTAGTATCTATAATGAAGCAGTCACCAACTTAGGCCATCACTTGTATGTTTGAACATGCGCCCTCAGTTATATATATTGAATATATAACATGTATTAATATATATGATTTTAATTTTGTGGATCCATGGATTTTCTCCCAATGAATACCCTATCGAATTTCATACCATGTGAATGTTATGGTTCAATCTATAATTAATTCACTGATACCCCATTCAATTATCCATATAACCCATCATCCAAATGGAATTCCCAAAAAATTTCCTAGTCCATCAGACCTCAATTTAAAAAAAACAGATCTTCTTGACGTCTGACATTTATAGGCACATTGATTTATTACCATTAATATCTAGTGACATTCAAATTGATATCTAATATACCGCAGAAAGAAGATATTTAGCCTCTCATTTTTCAGACCAACATCATCATGGGTATCTGTAAGCCTCATCAACTTATAATCTCATAACCATCATTCAATGGTCCTTCCCTATCCATGTGGATTTATACAATTATTCCCTCCAAACATAATCGATTTTCAAAACCATCAATTAATCACCAAAATATGCATGGGCCTCCACTAACACATGTTTTCAACACACCCATGATATGAGTCATAACACTGTGTACAAGGTTCCAAATTCATTTTGACCAACAAATGGTGAGTAAAAATCACGCAAAAAGTACCAAATCCACACCATCCAGTGCCAAATTCGTATGAGACCATGTATCAAATATTTATAGTCAGTATCATCTCAAGTACCAATATCAATGCCCTCATCTTTATGATCAAAAAAAATTAATCCAAAGATCGTGTACCCCAAATCAATGATCAACATTACCCATTTGTCCTGAGACTAGACCAACACAACGAACTGCGTCACCTCAGTCCAGGTGGTGAGAACTACCTCAATATTTAATATACTCACATCAAATTCCCATTGAACCATTAAATTTTATATAAAAATGTAAATGAATTCCGAACACACACTCGTCCTAATCTTATCAAATTTTATGAAGAATCTCAATAGTATTATCAGAATAAAAGGTATAGTTAATACCCAACATCATCCCATTGCATCAATTATTGAATTTAAAACAAGAATTTCAATTATTAGTGCCACTTTCAGTCATCCCAAATTAATAATATAGTACTCCTCACCAAAACACATGAAAAAATTATGGAGAAAGATAAGAACCACCAACCATTTACTTGTAGGTTATCTCTCATCTAATATTAGACTCTAACTTGATCTTATTCATAATACAATGAAATTTTAGACAAACTCTAAAAAATAGGGTAAACTGGCTTGCATAGATTTTACATTCTAGATCACATGATAAATAGAATAATAGTGTATTGAAGAACGTACTGAGAGAAACAATTACCCACAAATGAATTACGGATTGGATTCTAGATCGAGAATATGGGAAAATGGAAAGAGGTAGGAGGAAATTGGGAGAATCCCCAATCATGAAGTGAAAATGGGTGGAAGGAGGATGAGAATATATAATTATAATGAGTGGTAATTTTGTTTATGTGAAAATATAAATGAGGTGCATCATTAGAACACACAGTTTGGATATCCTAGTGAACTCACTGTCTAAAAGGGATGACTTGTCACATGGATGTGTACACAGTTTACCAAACTGCTTGCATCACATAAAAATGGCACTATCCAAGGAGCCCAACTGACACAATCATGCACATGGTTTGTAAAACCATGATTAGAATTTTTGTCTACCCTATAATAAAAATTATAGATTTCATGCATAGCCATGTACCCCCTATTTCATGGAATTTTTATCAGATCCCAATAAATCTGTAGGGTCACACTATTACTCCAATGAGGTAGCATGGTTTGTCTAAAACATCTTAAATTTTTATCTCATTCCCAAATTTGAGTATCTTGGCATTAATGGACCTGAAACTCAGAAAAATTCCCATGGAACGTTGGAAGACTTAAATGACGTCTAAAAATTGTCTTTAGGTCAAATTAACTCCCAAAAATATGTTCTGAAGAAAAAGAAGAAGGTTTTATTTCTAACCATCCAATAGGACGAGGAATTTGAACTCACTCAAAAGGAAATGACGTTATAGAAATGATTGATAATTTCTTAAATTTTATTTCTTTTATTTATTCCGTATACATTATTTAAATAGTGGATGATCATTCCTTTATGAATACAAGTATAATTACATACTTAGTTATTATTACTGCTGGGTTGTTTAATTTATTTTCTCATACTCTAATGGGTTATTATTTTACATGATGTTTGGTTTATTCTCCAATTATTATTCTCTCTAATATATGGGATATAGTCTTCCCATAATACCCCTTAGACCACCTCATCTAGTTGGCATCCTCTGGCGTACATGGGTGTGGGTGGGGTGAACCCTAGATCCCATGGTAGAACCTATCTCATTAATATAAATAGGGAGTCTAGCTTGGATATTAAAATTCTTATTATAGATTTGTTTTTGTATCTTACTATATGGGATATGGTGGTCAGGATATATATAAATGTGTCATAGATCAACATATACATTGATCTAGAGCGTCATAGACACCATTCCAACTGAGAAACCAGGTTTACCGAATATAGTATTAATGTTATGAAATTTTAGTGTTAGGTTTTTATGAATTTGACCATGTGTGATTCCCATGATGTTTGATATTGGATAATTCATGTGGAAATTTTGTTTTGTGGTCATTTTCAAGAGGATATTTATTTTATTTTACCCCTTGGTCTGTAGAGGAATGAGGGTTCACTTTTATCAGTATTTGAATGTAGGGATTAACATGGAATTTATCCATACTAGTGTGATTTTTATCACTGATAATAGAGTCCTATATGTTTAAAGTGTAAAAAATAGCACAAATTTCTTTTTCCCATTTATTTTATTGGTCGAATTTTATTCATTTGGACCACCAAGTATGTGTATTTCATTGTGATGTATTTTTTTTTTAATTTTATGGATGGATGATTGATTAAGATGGGGATGATATAACCCCTCATCACATGTGGTTTATGGTTACCCCAACATTTCAATATAGGCAACTACTACATTAAGGATAGACCGTATGGTGGTGATCATTTTGTGGGTTTAGTTATTTAAATTGTTTTTGACAACCTATATGGTATTTTACAAAATATCATGGATTAAAATTATACATAATTCTAACCTATAATCCCAGTTTTTTTCATAGTCCTTATTGGGAAATGTCAATATATATTTGTGTGTGTGTATGTGGACATGAATAATGGGAATATGATCCTCATGGGGGTGAATCCAATATGTGGAGGCTGGACGAGGACCATCATAACTATGTGATTCTTGAGGGGATTCCCCTATGTGGATTTTTGTGAGGGTCAGTTCACCTTATGGGTAGATTAGTTGGAATCATATATCATTTTATTTGTATATGAGCCTATAGAGAGGGGTTTTGGATTGTGTGTTCCAGTAATATTTGAGACATGTGAAATAATGATGATCCATATGTTGTGTAATATATAAGACCTTTGATTTATGGGATATGAGGGAGACTATATTAACCCTTACACGTGACTCATGATTTAGTGAGTCATAGCCTGGTTATATTGACTTATGAATCAGTTATATCAAGACAGATTATAGTATAATGTGTGGGTATTCAATATGAGTGGTTATACTTGACATATTCATTCCCTGGATAAGGGTGACATTTGTATACACAAATTGTTGAGACCTATTCATGTGATGTTTTGATGGATAAGTGGTATAGGAATAGAAAGTCCTTGCAGATGATTGATTTATGTGGTGTGTGCCTTGGGAATTTTCTTGGAATGGGAAAGGGATACCAAAATATTTGAAAACCCCTATTTGGTTTTATCAAAATATAACATTGGTATCCAGAGACCTTCTTTCAAGTGAAGAAACATTAATTTTTCTTAATTTTGGTATGATGTTTAGTTTTGAGGGTAGGATTAGTTAGATACCTTCACATATTGAATTTGATTGTATTTAAGATACAAAATTTGAGCGTGTATTGATGCCATTCCTTTTGGAATTATTACTATGTTAGAGGACTATCATGTGATGGGCCATGACACTTAGGATGTGACCAGTTTTGAAGAAGGGTTCCTAGTGAACTCTTAGTTAGAAAATTTGTAAATGACATATCGGTATTTTTTTGGTTTTGGGTTGTCAACCTTGAAATATGTGTGATTTCATTCCTTTTAAATAAATCTATGTGGATTTATCATACTTGATGAATTTAGAATGTTTTAGATTGTGGCAATCGCATTTTTTATAACATTACAATCATAAAGTCGTGATTTGGGATTTGAAGTGAATCATAAGAGACTTCGTGACCTTAAGGGTTCGATTAGATTGATGTGACACACATCACATACATGTGGAGACTATTTAATTTGAAATTGGTGATGGTCATGGGAGGTCTGTTGACCAAGGGGGTTTTTTGAGATTCTTATAGGCCTAGTATCATGGCATGTTGATGAGTGTGTCTTGGTAGGAGTGACACATGTTTCATAGAGGAACCTATTGAGGATATGATCAGGGAGCATGTGAGTAATTCCATATATAGGGGAGTGCTCCCTTATACTTTTGAAGGAATGAACCTCATTATTGTATAATGTTTTGGATGTTTTCATGGGTGATGTTGTCATGAGTTGAGGTTAATAAGTGATAATAATGGCACCCTTAGATGGTAATTTTTGTGTATGTTTACCATGGAGTCAATGGGTTCAGTTATATCTAGATTTTTTAGGGAATGGATAATGGAAATAAGATATGATCCCATTGGGATTTCAGGTGTAACTTTAGGTTTAGGATGTTTTAATAAGATCAAAATGTGGTACATTAGTGACACATTACTACTTGGGTTGTAGTGTAATAGTGTTTTATATTAGTTGGTTTTTCATAGAATTTATTTTACTAACATCATTGGTTGTATTCCATTGATCATGAGATGTCTCCCTAAAAATAAAACATTATCGTGTAATATAATAGCATTTCGGTAGAAGATATCAAGCATCCTTGAAGCAGGTCAACTAGAGAGAGATAGACTGGTGTTTTTACATGTAATTGGTTGTAATGATCTGATAAACTTCATAAATTGTGTCATTTTTTGGATACATTTAGTATTTTATGAGTTTTGGTCAAGGATAATCAAGAAAAAGGCTATGTGTTTATGATTTTATTGTCTATGTACACCCATTTTGGTTTGAAATTTAAATCAAGGATTGATATCAGTTTTGACTAGTTTTCTCATGTGTATTGAGGTGAGGTGTGTTGGGAACCACACTAGGTGCCTATTTAGAATATGATAATCTCTTTTTAATAATAAATTATGTAGGTGGGGTTCATTGTATATTTAAATTGGTAATTCTAGCTATTACTATAGTGAGTAGTACTACGAGGTCCTATTAGTTGAGTGGTGCCGAGATCATTTATCAAGATGAGCGAGTGTTGCGAAGAATCATCATAGTGTTTCAATTAATAGTTTATGTGATGGATCATGTTTTTAATGGTTTTTATTCTTACGTTTAATGATTTACTATGGGGGAGCATTTAGAATTTATAGATAGATCATGGTTGAATCATCTCGACCCAAACCACTGCATTTAAAAAAAACAATCACATAACCACCTATTTTCCTCCTCATATGAAACAGGATACCGACAAGTGTGGTAGGGTGGAAAATTAAATTTCTACAGAATACCCTATTTATTATTAATAATCATTTTTAATTAAAAAATTCTATAAACCAAATAAACATCACAACAGGAGATATTCAATAAATGGTAAAAGATGGAACTCTATGTCGTACATGATAATCAGAAAACCCCCAATGTGGTGGGTAAATAAATTTTCAATATATGTGAATTTAAATATATCCATAATAATATTTTGTATTTTTTCTGGGACTCACTTATGCCTCCATTTCTTTGTGACCTCAACTACCCCATACAAGGCATCTTACTTCATTAAATCCCTAGTCCTGAAATTTTCATGTGCATCACGATTGTGGTACATGGTCTATGTATAACCCTGTAAAAAAACATTAATTCATCCTTAACATAAGTAAATATTTATATAGAGTTGTATGCAATGAAAATATATAAATTCAGAGATATGAAAACAATATCATACTAAGTGTCGGGGCCTTCCCCCATGAACCTTGATCATACCTTCTTCGACTCCATGCCAGAAGAATATATGAGTATTCATGGGTACATAAACTATGGAGGAGGCCACCACAAAGATTTTCAATTATATTCTGGGCCCTAGGCCTCTGGAAAAACCATATAAAGTCATAATTACCTATTTCAATCTATCAAATTAAATAACCTATGATCATTATTATCCATCATCGCAACTCAGGTCAAATCACATAAGACAATCATTCTCCATTATTTTCTCCTAGGTTTGACCACATAATAGCATCAATCATCTTAGTTAAGACAAACTAATCCATCATTCAAAATATTATAACAAGATATTTTTAACATATCACATGCTGTGTCTGAACACACTCACCCACAAAGGCCACTATGCCACGATAGGTCCATTTGTCACATTGGTACCATGCATACAATAATAAATATAAAACAGATACCAAACCCATCACACTAGACAGTGTAAGTATATCAATCACATATTTTGTAGGGTATTTCATATTAACAATGGTCTCATGGGATACACATGAACACACATGAAAACCATAGCACACAATGGTTATCATTTCAATGTCTACACAAGATCCAACATGTAACGTAACATAATATATTCTAGAATAGAAACACAAGTCATGCCGACACACCAATATTCTCATTACCACACCTTAAAAATCCTAGAAAAATATCATTTTATAATAAAATAGATTCTAAATCATGATATGAGAAGTGGATTGGGACATAAGATTAGTCATATTTTCCATTCTATGGCAGTGAAGGAAAAAAATAAGAACTAGAAAAAAACTCACCTAAAATAATCATGATTCGATCCTCTATCACTAGGGATGATGATAATAGTCTAGAAGTATATAAAATCTCTTCAAGAATCACTATATTCTCCCAATGATTGAGGTAAAATGTTGTGTGGATGAAAGGTTTGAGGGATCTTCGGAATTTATAGACAGTCTAGAAAAAAATGTTTCATGAAACATTCTAGGAGGATACATTACAATGTGTCCCGTTATAGTAAAGGCTATTGGGCATGGGAGTTGGCCAAATTGTAGTGGATTATAGTCAAGAACTTTTTTGTAATCTATGTTATAGTTAACCGTGACATCCTATGAAGTAGATGATAGGACTATGATTTATTATACATCACTATGTGGTAGCTTCTAATCCCTCATAAACAATCTACACCACAACCACCATACTGTGAGGTAGTTACCATTATGTTTGGAGAACATCCCAAAATCCACCTTATATACTCCAAACTATAGCCCATACTCAATGTTGTAGCTATAAAAAATCCATAACAATTAAAACTGGATGTTATCTCATAGTGACCCAGCCAGGATGTAACCAGAGCATCCACAACATTTGAAAATCTCAAAACCATAGAATATTATTCCACCTATGAAAATAGTTAAACATTAGTTTTATACTCTAGATACAACCCTAGTTCATATTGTAAAATCTATGGGTGTTTCAGTTCATCCCCTCTAATAAAATCTTATCCTTCATAAGTGCCTCTATGATTATTTCTCAAACAACAAGGGCCATTGGGCCTAAACATCATATTTCCACTCCCACATATCATATTGGAGTAATTTATGTTCCAATTGGACACTAATAGGTGTAACAAATTTCCCTGACAACACATTCTCAATCCAGTCAATGTTTTACATCGGATTCCCCAAAAACAGTGTTTTGGGAACTATTTCAATGGCCTCATGTTCAATCAAAAGCAAAGGATCGGAAAAGTACCACCAAAGGTGAGATACATGGATTAGATCATTTATACCTCAATAATATGGACTAGGATATATGTGGTATGTCATAGTCCCTATAAATCAAGTAATATTAAATGGTCTAATGAATCATGGTTATAGATTCCCCTAATTCGGAAACCACTGATTCTATAGTAGAAGAGTTGGTGGAAAGAATACTTGATCTCCTATAGTAAACTCCAAGGATAATATTATCCTATCAAAATATGATCATTTAGTTATTTTAAAATTTAATAACCACATCCAAGTAAACATCGCTCTATCAAAGGTCTCCCATACCATGCATGTCCCCACAACAGCTTCCTTAACCACTACATTCTAAGATAATGGTGAGTGACGTGACCAACTATATGAATCCTCATATGGTGTCATATGAATCAAATCCTATAAAAAAATTATGCATAAAACATAAACCAAGTATAGGTGATTATGTAAATTTATAATATAGTCCAAGAATCATTATCATAACATATCCTCCAAAATACATATTTTCCTCTCTAACAGTCCATTAGTCTGCAGATGATATGATGTATTTAGTTAATGTTGGTTACCCAAATCCTTCTGTAATCACCTCCTAAACTATGTTGTGAAGCATTACGTCATATTTTAAAAATTCTAAAATGAGATCTATTTATCAGTATAATATCTCATATGTATATTTTCTTAAACTAAACAAAATAATGGGTCTTTTGAATCTATAATAAATGAGCCACATTCTGCAGCAGATCAGCTATAACCCAAATTGCATCATGAATCTTCATGTTCTATGGTAATCCCATCATAAAATCCACTATCATATCGTCACACCTTCTCATAAACATTTTATGTTTTTTAATCAATCCACCCAAATGATAATTATTTATCATTACCCTCTAGTAGGTAAGTCATCAAGAGAATAAACTGACAATGTATCACTCCATACCTAACCACCAAAAATTATGTTAGATATCATTGTGCATCTTTATGAACCATTAATGAGCTGTACGCATTGAGGAATGAGAGTCCCTCATCTACTCCACCCTCATGGAAGTAGGCACAACTACCCTTCCATTGATATATATCACATCATCATAGTCTATGGACCATAATAGAATTGAATCATCTCTTGATGAGAATTATCACATCAGCAAACATTTAGGATCTATATCTATTTTCTCCTCCATGTGGCCCACCAAATTCATATTATGATTCATCCACTATCCACACCTCTATATAAATTATTAGATGTAATTCCTCTAATAATGACCATTCTCCAATATCTTTTATATTTATTGTTTTCATTATAAGATATTATACCACGACAAAACCTTTTTATTGATCGTATTCTTTCTAAAATTCAATTGTCTACAAATAGACCAGCCCATGACAGAGGGTCACGTGATATCCCAATGAGAGAAGATATAAAATAGGCTCTTTCAGTCAGTTTAAAGCTTAATATTATTGCTAAAGAGAAATTTTTTTGAACACTTCACATTGTAGACCAGAGCTATGAAATCTATGTCCCGTATTGGGTACTTCCTAACATTGGATCAGAGCTAATGTGGCCCATATGTGACTACCATATATCTCTGTATTAACAAATCTCCCAACCTAAGATATGATTCATTTATAGGACACTTCTAATCCAATCACAATTTTAAAAATGATTAGAACTACGACTACCATAAATCTTTTCTTGAACTCTATGGAGACATCCTCACACAAGTCAGATTACTCAAACATCACCCCATTTTTGTTAGACCCATCATTAGTGTAGTTGAGTGTAAAAATTATATGAGGAATATTTTATATTATCTAGAACACATGATAAAACACCTAATATCATTGAAAATATAAAGTAGATCTTAATAAATCACCACTTCCACCTTCTCTAGAGCCAGATAAATTATTACCTCATAGAACACATGGCTAAGAGAACACACCTCTTTGAGAGTCAAAATACACTTCAAAATCATCGAATAAATTTTATGAAATGAGAGTGTACATAACACATTCTCAAGGTATATAACATGTAAAAAAATTATATTAATATATAATGATATTTTCAATAAGTACCATAATAAAGGAGTAGAGATATTGATAGATGAATATGTTCATGAAATTGATAAACAATGCTTCTGATCTCATATAACTAAAAGGTGTGATGAGGTAATAATTCAAGACATCTCTACACCAAAAATTCATATTACGAATATCATCCTCTCTAACCATTATCTAATAGTAGGTAGAATGGAGATCAATCTTGAATATCCACCAAGTGCCCCTCAACAGATCAAATGGATCATGAACCTAAGGTAATGGATTTATATTCTTCACCGTCACCGGTTTCATCTTCTTGTATGCCACTCAATGACATAGAACACCATATTACTTATTGGTAACCAACAATAGAGAACCACTATGGATATTTTCTTGGTCAGGTAAATAACTTCTCATTCAAATCGTTTATTTACAACATGAGTTCCTTCCACACATCTGATGTCATATAATATGGAAGATTCTAAGTTTTTTGTTCCCATGACATGATATCAATCTCAATTATAATGTACCCATAATAATATATTCTAAATAAGACTTTAGGGATGTTATCATAATAGAATTTTACGCACTAGGGGAAATAGAAGCAAAAATATGGCACGGAAAATATATCTTTTTTGTTTTAATTTGAGAACAATCATAGTTTTACATATCTATTAACATTAAGGCCAATAGAATTCAATGATTAATTTACTATTGTAAAATTTGAAACTAGGTGACTATGATATTCACCTATAATTTATAATAAAATTCTGTATAGATCTAAAATTTCCTAACCATTCAATTATCTCTTCGTTGATTATTTAGAGTTATCAATCTCATTATAGCTCCATTGTGTTATAACATCCATGGGTATAATACATATAGTGGTTATCCACCCATGAACTATAGTATCTAAAGTAATAAAAGACTCGTAGGATTATAGAACAATTGATCTTGATCACAAGCATCATTCAAGGTTGATCAAAACATAATTCTTCAATGGGAAAGATGATATCTTGATGATCTATTGAAGTCATGAGAGAAGAGTATTAGAGTTCACAACTAGCCTATTTTTTCAATGTTATATAGTTTGATATTTATTATGGTGGGTTCATGGTTAGAAAATTTACACAATCCATCGTCTAATTTCTTAATTTTTAGAGAACCTCATTTGTAATTATAATATAATTATTATTCGCTTGACATGTGTATCACATGAGATTAAATATTTATCATTTATATCATTTCCAATCATTACATTATTCTTAGTTCGCTTATCTTTATTGAAATATACCAAACCATGGAAATGAATTTTTCTTTAATGAATAAATATTTATTATTTTTATTTTACAGACTTGTTATATTTAATAACCTGTAGTTTCATATTTGAGATCAAACAAAAACTGAATAAATATTATTTATTCTAACCTGATAAATTTAACATTAAATTTAATCGTGATTGAAGATAAATATCATTTGTGACACTCTAGGCCTCTTTATATATATAATTATACATAATTTCTTAAAGTGAATTGTTAGAAACTAGAAACATGACAAGGCACCGATGTAAAAGGAATTTATGGTCACAATAATTTATAAACCACTACAAATTATTACCATGTAATATAATAAATTTATCATGATATCTCTAATCAAAAAGGTTTCATACATGAGTCATCAAGCTATGTTTTTTATGTATATTTATTTGACTATTAAAGAAATTAAATCATCCCATGAAAAACATGGGCTTGTATTTATCTAGGAATTTTTCATTCCCAAAAAAGGAATTTAGATATCAACTTGCATCAATTGACATAATATATATTTCATCTCAAAATATCCATTAATACAATATCACCCATGATTCAAAAAACTTATCCTATATTTACATGAAAATATGTCATCATAGTTTGACGGTACTAGGTCGTGCAGTAGAAATAGATATTATGGGTAATTAACATATTTCAACATCAATCGATGTAACTACATTTTCTTCATGGATCTGTAGACTAAAAAATATTTCTAGGATTTCAAAAAAATAAAATTATCATGATAAATAAATTAAAAAACTACATTTATCGATTTGAATATTTGTCAGACAAGCACATGTTATCCGAGATCTTTTCAGGAAGTAACTGAAGTTTTATCCCTTTAGATCATTCAAATTTTCCTCTAAATTTTTTAGGAAAATCCATATTTAAAATATGGGTCCCATTGCGGAGGTTCAGTGAAACTATTATCATTCAGATGATCACTACTACATCGATCTATCGATCCGTGAAGGAGAACCTAGTGCAGTTGCATGGATCAACAGCTTCTATCATCTAGTATATGAGAGTGATGATAGAGGGGCTCTAAAATTAATTTATGGAATAGTAACACAAATTAGAGTATCCTCTATCTTATATAGTGAAGTATAAAATACCCCGAAATCGATACCAAATCCCAATATATATTTTACCTAATAAATAATCTAATAAATGACATTTTATTAATATTTAATAAATCCATAAATTTAATTTAATTTATATTAATTTACTATAAAATAAAATCATATAACATGACCCATTATTCCTACAAATATTAATTGGATGTTGAAAATTAAAATAATACTTGTTCTTTATAAATTTTACCATGTATTCACCTAATATCATATAAATACAATTGATAAATAAATTCAATACTAATTATTCTAAACTCCAATAATATGAATTTATTCTTTCTATTTATATCAATTTAGATTGGAAGTAACCTGGACACCATGGTGGGGCCCACCATTTCCTAAATTCCTATTCATTAGAATAGATCGAACATTTGAATAGACTTTGTGTGTGAAAATATACATCCATATCTTAATATCAGTGAATACAAATCAAAGACCAATAGTAGAGTATAAAAAAGAACCTCATCCACCAGGGAAATAAGGAAAAATCATTTAAATGAAATTGTTTCCTATTAACACACGACACATGATATAATCTCTTTATCTCTGGATATCTCATAAAATAAGACACACACCATATTTTATCTTGATTTTTTGATTTTGTTTATTCACTAACACTGCTAAACAGACTTACCTTTTTCTACATTGTCCATGAATTTTGTTAAAGTAATACAATCCTAATAAAGTATACGTGAGACGTCACTTGCTTTTGGAAGAAACCAATTATCTCTCGATTATCCAAACAATGTCATACCACTAATGGAATAACCAATCCAAAAAAACCATGATATGACTAAACATTCATAGTTTTTTTATTGATCAATGTATGAAATAAAATAGTATACACTATTAATAATCTCACATTTAGAGGAAATTACACATTTTCTCAATTTGGGACTACCAATGGCACCAGAAAAATTTTGGGTTCCTAATGGTGGGTCAGTCTACGTGATCTCATCCATTAGATATTACCATGTGTGAAATTTGTAAGATGATGCCTCCATGATTATGATCCCCTAGCACCAGATGTTCACAAACAATATATTTTCTATCAATATGATGTAATTTTACAATATGAAATAAGATTTATATTATTTCCATGGTATTTCTTGTTTATCATTATAGTCTATCAAGTACTATAAATCTTTTACATGTGATATAATATATGGGAATTACTTTATAAATTTAGGACATGGAAATATTCACACTACTATAGTAATAATACATCATTCATGACTCACTATAAACATTATATGATGATCAAAAATTACTTTTCAAGTTGGGTCTATGGAAACATATTTTTGGACACTATCAATTACAATTGATCCAAGACATTAACTTTTCTTGTTAGCTATCACATCATATTATCAATTTTTGAGTTAATTATTTAGTTATTAGATCTAGCATGAGTATGTCATGTGGTAACATTGTTTTCTATATCCTCGCCTCCTTTATTAAGGTTCCTAAAGAGATTACATCCTTAGGAATATTCATTTTATCCTCAAAAAAAACATTTCATCTTTTCTAGTACCATAAAGTAAAAATATTATACATAATATTATCATAAAACATTACATACCTAGTGTAATTCCAGTAACTGGAGAAAATCATTTTTTATTATACACTTTATTTTAAAATACCTAAAAACCACAATGCACTAATTATATGTAGATATGGATACCATTGGATTGAATAATATTCTCTTAATACATACCTTAGTTTTACAATGATATTACATCATATTGTTTTATAATAAGACAATATTTTGTCCCCTTTTAATTAGTATTCATTTTGCTTCATGCATGAGGAACACACACCATGTACTCTCTCAAGTAAAATTGGACAACTCATCCTGATTCCCACGCAGTTCTTCTACACTTTAAATATATTCACATTTAATAAAAAAAATTTGGTAATGTCATATGTAGTTCATAGGATGGTATTAGTGATAGATCTATTTCTATTGTCTTTGGAGCTATACTGACTACTTAAATATTCTATTATGTCTTGTATGTTCTTCATTGTGAGATTCATGACATGTTACATTGGTAACTGTTATCCCATTAATTATTCAAACTTGAAATTTTTTAATACGTTTTTAGTTTGTGGACTTTGACATGGTCTAAAATACCCATCAGATCAACCTCAGTAGTTCTAAATCCTTTGAAAATACGTTTCTTTATCATGTATATCATTAAACAATTACATTAATTCTATTTTGGATTTCCAAAACAAGGTTGGATACATGACCTCAAGTGTGCCTCCACATATTCCTAATGCTGCGAACTAGTAGTGAGGCTTCATGGTGGAACTATGTGTAGACTATACCCTCATAATCAGAGTGTAGCACAATTGTAATATCATATCAACCAATAAAAGAATAATATTTGGTAATTGAAAGGTATAAGTGTAAACATCCATCATATAAATAACCAATTAACAACATCCATCAATGTCATATACAAAATCCTAATAGTGGCATGATATTAAAAAGGTAAGTAGTCTAACATCGAAGCGGGTTCATATACATACAAGTTAACCAAAAGAACCAAAAATACTAGAGGAATTTCTTCAGATAACATCATGATCAACAGTACGATTATGTGTACCCCTACTCCCATGGTATTATCAAACCAAACATAAAAAAGGATGATTTCCCATATTTCTACCTATATTCATGAAGTATTTTTATGTTCCAAATGGGGGCCTTATAAAGCTATGATATTAACTATGTTGGCCACCAAAAAGGGAATAAGTCAATATATTATGTGAATATATAATAATAAGTTTGTATATGAAGGAAAAATATGGAAATGAATAGGGATAATAAAATACCCAATTAGGTCTGGGTTCCCATGGAACACTCGTCCTCTTCTACCTGCTTTACCCTGAACTAGAATATCTCTGAATAATAATCATTTTGGATCCAAATATAATAATGTCTAAAGACTCAAATCATAACCCATGTTTACCATGTAAAGAATATCATGTGATATATGTATAATAGAACCATAAAAATATAAGGATCTCATTGAATCGGTGATTGTTCATTAGCTTGGCTGTCATATTACATAATTAATTTATCATTCAACTCAATTGTATCCTGCTATTACACTTATTGTTCTTAATTTGGAACCTAGGTGTCACTATAAGAATAACATGAACCTTTAACTTTACAACACCATCATAATAATTCATCACAGGAACTCTAGAATCTCTCTAGGAGTTGAATAAAGTCACTTACATTTATGTTCATTCTCGACAGTCCATAAAGGGAGACCAAGTGTCACTCATGGATTAATTTATTTTTCCATTTGAGTACATCATTGGATGTCCATATAGGGAATCCAAGTATCACTCATGGATTATAAACAATATTCACCCTAACTAGTTTCCTTGTAGTACTTATATAGTTTCCATGTATTATTTGTGGAATATATGACCACCATCAAAATAATTACATCCATGGAATTCATACAAGAACCCATGTGTCTCCCATGATGCATATTAATAATTTTCCTATAACTCAATTGATAAAATAAGAATAATGATTAGATTAATGAAATTTAGGATAAAAACCCATGTTTGACTCTTAACACAAATATATGA
The DNA here is from genome assembly GCA_963277665.1 of Viscum album. Taxonomy (NCBI): domain Eukaryota; kingdom Viridiplantae; phylum Streptophyta; class Magnoliopsida; order Santalales; family Viscaceae; genus Viscum; species Viscum album. The sequence continues at coordinate 265,287,360 of OY728142.1, read as the reverse complement.
ATGGTCAGGGAACTGAAGAAAAACAATACCATTTAAGTTTAAATTTATCTCCATTGGAAAATTTTATTTTAAAAAACATATTAATCCTAGGAAACAAATTCCAAATGAAAAAGGAATAGAGAAATATTCCAACATTACCAGTTTCATTCAATTGAATTAACATCCCATATGCTATGGATACAAGAACACACCTCTAAGAATAGTAAAATTCATAGGATACCAATTTCAGATTTATTTGATTGTGAAACATACCCATGGGGGTGGTTCAATTCTTTTAACTTATCCTAAAATGGTTTATAAATATTTTTTTGGTTATATAATGAAAACATACCCATCTTATTTTAAATACATTCATTTTTATAGTTTTATATTGGAAATTTTATTGCATAGATCAACAATATATATATATATATAAAACATGAATTGAGGGAGAAGAATGAGACCACCTAAATATTCTAGGTAGTATACTCTTCATTTTTTTGACTTATAATCCATGCTATAATAGAAGAAATTGAGAAATAAAAAAAATTGTGATAATAGGGAATATGATATCGCATAAAAATAACTCTATCAATAGGAATAATATTAAAGTAACAACATGTATAGAGATCTTATCGGTGTTTATCCAATGAGATAGACAACAATTGATTTAGGGTTTAGATATTGAGGAATCATTGAATCCTATAATTAGGATTGAAGTAGAGAGTCCATGAATGGGTAGGATACTATGTATTGAATGATAAGAAAATGATAGGTTATGATTTAAATGTATCATGATAAAATGGTTAATTTCTATCATTTTAATGTGGTATCATGGTATTTCTGCCGGTTTTTCCAAACCATACACACCACACTACCCAAGAAACACACCAAACATGGCCTACAACACTTGGTTAGAATAAGTGTATATAGCTTTACTATGACCCATATCATAGACTTGGATGGTATAATACTCACCCTCAATATATATAATGGTCATGTGGCACCCTAACTGGGCCGCATGGTTTGCAGTGTATGGTTACTCCTAAACATGTGCTTACTACGAACCTCTACGACATCATCCAAAATATGGATCTTCAGGCTCTGAAAAATTCCCAGATTCTATTTAAGACTTTCCCTAAACCACATTAAATATCTATAAGGGTAAAAGAAAAATTTAAAACCAATTTTTAATAGATTTATACCTCATAGAAAAAATGAGTTCCTACAATCTACCCCATTAAATCAATTTTCCCCATAATTTAACTTCCAATGATTGTAAATCATCATCTCATAATAACTACATCCACTAAGAAATTACGTCTACCTCCCACACCATATTCATTTCATATAAATTTTTTTATTTCTATATGACCAAAAATAGAGGAACTACCCATCCTTGTAGAACCTTCACGCTCTGATCAACAACACAGATAGGATGATCCTTCTAGGCTTCATCACCCTACAAATCATCCTATTATGGCTGAAGAGTATGAGATATATCAGAATGATATTTGTGAAGTTGATATAAATTTAATGTTTCATGCATGGTTAGGTACATTTGAGGTAACTGCAAATGGTAGGCTATCAGCTGGACTATCTCTATAATCTTGAAGGGCTAGAAATAATGGTTCCATATATTCCCTTGTTTCTAAATAATTCTACATCCTAGTATATGAGAGACACATAAGAAAAATCAATATCACACATTGAAATATAATGGTTGATGGTGATTATCGATTTATAACTTCTTCCCTGAATATGATATGAAAATAAACTTCCTGATAATATGATCCTACTGTGAATTCTTATAAATAAAATGAGGACTTAGTAGGAGGCCTCTCCTATATCTATCCAGTATTTTAATGAAGAACACATCCTACCATATAGGGCCTCATCAGTAACAATATTTATATTCATCTGTAAGTTAGTATTTTAATCTAACATGTTGAGTTGTATGTGTTTGTCCGCAAATACTCTAATATAAAGACACATTCTAGAAGCCTGGCCTCCAAAACCTACATCTTATACTCTAATTGACCATAGTTCTATGGGTTATAGGTCATAAAAAAATACCTGTAAACCTAGTTCCATCAAAAACCCCTTCCATAACCATGACATGATTTGTGCATCTCTTTTCGATATGATAAAGCTTGTAACTTTTTAATGGTGTATGATCATAACAATGTAGATCCTCACAAGACCATCAAGTAAAAAAATTCCAAAATAGTCATAAAATCGTAGAACTTTGTCAACCAATCTATGATCACCCATAAAACGTCACTTACCCATTATGATATGTAAAATCTCATAAAAATCCACTGTGAAATCATTCCTTTTCCACTCAAGAATATTTAATTGTTGTAAAATACCCACTAGTCATCTTTTTTCTTCCTTCGCAAGCTGATCGGTGGAACACTGAGTAAATAACCCAGTTATCTCCCTTTTTATCCATAACGACTATTATTGGTTTTATAAGCCTTGATACATCTTGGTATGAATTCTATTCACTACACATATACTTTTGTGATACACTCACATCAAATCCTTTTGAATTTATGTTGGAAGTCCAACATTACTAGGAATTCATAAGATCTCATGCACATCAATAAACTAACCAAATTGTGGTACATCACCCGCAACACACCCCTGTAAGACCAAACCCTTAGGATCTGATATCTACCTAATCCTCACTCTCTATAGAAGTGAAGAGGTCACTAATTACAATGTCAGTATAGAATATTAATGATATCCCTAAACCTCTATCTACATCATAGAAAATAGGACCTCAAGATTTCATTTCCTACTGGCATCCTAAACTACTTTTGTCTGAGTCCTCATACTATTCACATCAATAACTAAATGTACCTTTTCCTTGAATGTATACATGACAAAATTCTAAATAACATAGTTATTAAACCCTCATTCATTGAATATGATTGATTTCATGCTATGTAAATATGTAATAGTGGATTTGGTTTTCCTTATACACCACAAAATTATCTCAATGTAAGTAATGCCTTCAATAGTTCAAGTCATGAACAATAGTGGATAACTCGAGATTGTGCATTGGTTAGTTCCTCTCATGTGGCCTAAATTGAGATTTCTTGTATGTTTCACCCACTAATCTTGTTTTAGAATTGTTCCTTGGATAATTCATAACACATAACAATAATCGGTAAATCTTTTTCTTTGCTGGGGTAGAATCAGGATTCTTGATAAAGTCAATCATCTATTCATCTCCTAATAGTATCTCTCAACGGATTTAGATCATATGACCTTCACACATTTTTTAGTCAAGGATGTAATAGGTGTTTTATGTGTAAAAATTCATTAATAATATGCCAGTAATAACCATATAGAACCAGGAAGCTCTATATATCAAATATGTTCTCGGGCTTCTAATAGGGAACACAAGATCTCACCCCTTCTAGGTCAATTTACACTTTTATCCCTGATATAATTTTACCGAGTATGTAAATTTTATTCATCCAAAATTTCCATTTTGTTATCTTAATATATAGATAATTCTATTTATGTTTATTCAATAAATTATCAAGATGTGTGTCATGGTAATGTTGTCATTGAGAATTCACTAAGTTGTCGTCCTTGAAGACCAACCCAGATGGATCGAGATATGGATGGAGAACCTTGTTCATCAGTTCCATTATAACATATAATGTGTTCTCCATACCAAAGTTCATGACCAAAGATTCATACAATCCATATCTATTGGGAATTGTTTTATGTGGTATATCTGATGTTATAACATGAACCTAATGATAACATGATCATAGATTAATCTTATAAAAAAACCCAAAACAATCAAATATGGTTGATGAGATCATATTTATGAGGGAATTCATACTGGTTCATAATTGTATTCATGGATTATCTATGTAATTACAAGCATTGACTGAGGTTAAAATCTACATTATTTGTTAAACGGACATATAAACCCCATTGAAAATAATTAGGTCATATAAAAACATTATCATACAAATACTCTAGCTTTAACTTGATCTCCAAAAGCTCATTAGTAATAATCATGTAAGTAGAAATGAATACAAGAAAAGTTATAGAAACTAACAAAATGGAAATTTTTCCTCTCACATAAGATGTAGCACTAAAACATTTTCTAGGAAGGCATACCTAAAATGATCCACCACTAGAGGAAAATCCACATGATGATTCCTATAATCATATAGATACAAGCAAGAAACATGATTTTTTGTCCCACCTACCACATGATGAATGGGTCCATCTCGTTATTCAATGACATAGCATTCACCATTGTTAATAAAAACCAACCCTATTGTGATGTGAATGTCACCATTCGGTGATAGAAATCATTATAAGAATTATATGGAACCAACCAATCAATATTAAGAATTATATCAATCACTATTATATAAATTTCAATGAGATCCCATATAATGTGACACCCACAAATCACATGGGACAATCCTTTCACTAGTTTACACACCATAATATAATTCCCAATGGATTATAGAGTGTCATAATAAAAAATTAGAACTAGAAATTGATCCCAAGCATAAATCTAATAGGAAAGAACTATGATGGAATTGGAATAGCCTATATCATAAATATAAAATATTAATCTATAGGTTACTGTGGTAGAACATATAGATATAGATGTTACATAACTCCACTCCTCAAATATCAGTTTCATTGCACACATATCGCATAATTTGTGGACCTAAGATATATCCTGGATACCATGATAAGGTCTGATCTGCTAAAACATTAATTATGGTGTCTAGGTACATCGACAATGACCACTGTAACACCCCAAGATTCTATGAAAATATTCTTTTAATTTCATTAAATTCTTATGTTGTATGCTACACCAATATTACCTTGTGCTATACGCAACACCGTATTAGCTTGCAGTACACGCAACACTATTCTTGGATCGTATTACACAGAATTTTGATAATAGTTATTCTACGCAACATTGAGTATATATATATATATATTCAATTTATAAATGAAATATGGTTGGATTCTGTTATATGAAACAACTAAGGATTCTTCCACAACACGCAACCCTGACTTGGCTTGCATTACACGCAATCGCGACCTTCCTCGATAGCGTGTGTTTTACGCAATATCGGGTTTTACTAAACAACGATATATTATTATAATATTATTATGAATTAGCTGTTATGAATAGTATTAACTAAATTTTGAATTTTATTAATCTTACACATTTTCTAGAACATGGTATAAGAACAAAATAAATTTTTCGGGTAAAATAAGTATTTTTAAAAAAATGCAGTTTTACCACCTTTTGATGGCGCACCCACTTTAATTCTTTTTTTGACATGTTGATAAGTTAAATTTGACAAAATAAAATTCTTCATTGGAATCAATAAATAAAAATTTACTTTGGATAATATTTTCATATTATTCTGGTAACTTTCATATTTTGATTAATAGTAAAAACACGCTATATTTTAATTAAAAACAACTTTATTCATCACAATTATTTATATGGTTAAATTAAAATATTTAGTGGTTTTAAAGTATAAATAGAATATATTTGTACCATTTAATATAATGTATGTCATTATCATTGATTTTACAGTGAATTCGTAGGTTAAATCAATTCAATCTTTTGGAATGTTTTAAACAAAAACCCGTTTTCATTCAACAACAGAATTAATTTTAATTTAATTTCATGCAACTTCTGTGTGTTGAATTTAAAAAAATGGATTCCATATTTGAAATCAGTGGGTCCAAATTATGTTAATACGCTACTTTTTTTTATGAATAGTAACTACGGTAAATTTTATTTACCATAGTTAAAGGTAAATCAGGTAATTAATGGTAAATATAATATTATAAAATTACCCTAACACATGACAAAATCCTATTGAATGACTAAAAGTCGACCCATATCACCTAAGGGTCGGATTATAATAATTTAATGGAATTTTGTCCATGAAAATAACTTAATTATTATTAAAACCAAAGAAAGTGACAACATGTCACTCTCTTAAATCTTATAAGTATATTTATTTTAATTTGGTGATCAACTTCATGAAACTTCAAACATGAATATTCTCAAGAATGATAATAAAATTATCAACATCATGATAATTTATTTCTAATTTTTTGTGATTAAATAATTGTCATCAATTGTGATACATTAATGATGCAGAAATTATTTATATAGTGAAAAATCAATAATATAGTTTTTATTTAAATAGTAATACATATCAAAAGGCCCAAAAATCTGTACAAAACTTATTATTAGTGTATATATAAACACTAATCATCCACTGGACGAATATTCGACCATTTTTATCCTCATTAAGGAAATTATGACACTTATATTATTTTATTTTAAATGTTTCCAAACTTGTCACCTTCATAATTTAATAAATATAACAATTTAAATTTTTTGATTTTAAGATGATAAATTCGAGTAAAAGTATTATTGTGAAAGGTAATAGATTTATCTTCATCATAGCATTTTATTTTTAATTTTTCTGCAAAAAATAAGTATATTAAATAATTATACAAAATGATGTAGTAATTATTTTATTAAGAGATAAACTAAATAAACGGTTTTAAAAATAATAAAAAAAATATTATATGAACTATTTAATGTTCTCCACTAATTTTATAGATACATATGACCTTTTATAAATCTATTAAAGCTTTTAGTTCGAACATATATTTTGTAAATATTTTATTTAAATTCAAATAAATGAATAGTGTCAAAATTGACACTATTGTTATTTTATAAAAATAACATATTTTAAAATTGTTTAAAAATCACAAAAATATTTAAAAATTATAAATTTAAATTTATATGGTCTATAATGTTATAAAGTAAAAAATTATTGAAAATTCACAAAAAATAAGTAATTATTTGTTATAATGTAAAATTTAGAATTTTATTACCACAAATAATCTTAAATAGATAAAATAAGGATAAATCAAAATGATAAGTATTAAAATAAGATCAAAACATGTCTAAATTTAATTGGTTGATGATATTGAAACCCTATATCATCTAATATTCAGATATTTGTAATTTTTGGAGGTTTTTATGTGGGGTTAGATTTATTATAAATTAATATTTTTTATAATTCCAAAGGTGCCCCTCTCCTCCCTTATAAAAGGGCACCTCCTCCCTCTCCTCCTCACACCAATTTGAGCCTTCAAGCTCGGCCAAACCCTACCCATTTCACTTCCTCACTTTCCTAGAAACATCCTAGAGGTCCTGGTTTTCTTCATAGACAATGGAATGATTTTATTCATGAGAAACCAAATGAAATGGGATCTGGAAGTCCAAACTTCATTATTATGCCTAATCAGAAATCTCATAATATGATAAATAATCTCAACTTTGGTAAGTTTCCCGACTCAGATAATAAGAGAAAGATGGAGTTTTATGATGATCATAGAGGAATGAATGTTTAATTTCCCTCATGTAAATCATGTGGGATGAGGTATCAGGGAGATTGTTTTAAAGATACTGGATGATGCTTTGGGTGTGGAAAAGAAAAAGCCAGTAAGTGCAAAGGAAAAGGTTCAGTTAACACCATGGACAAGGATAATGGTATTACTACGACATCAACAATGATTATATGTTTTAAATGTGGAATGTACGGGAATTATGCAAACCAATTCCCTAATAGAAAATCTCAAGAAGAGAATCAGCATGGTCATATGGGTAGTATTTATGTGGATGATGACGAGGAGACTACAAATGATATATGAGATGAAAGAGGTGTTGAAGCTCAGTCGGTTGTTTTAGAAGGTAGTGGAATGATTGTATGTTTATCGATAGTTATCTTGTATAGTTAATGGTACTATAGAATAAAGAATCATCTAAGGATTGTTACACTATTTTTTTCCCAAAAGTATTTGAATGTATATGTTGAATGGTACCAGTAACAATGGAAGGTTGTTCAGATATTATTGTAAAGTAGATGATATGCGCATAATTAAGGAATAGGAAGATAATGAGATGTTTGATTGTATTCATGAGCTCATGATTGATATAAGGACTAAGTTATATGATGGTTTGAGTATATAAAATTTTGAGGATTTTGGTATGTGGAAAGTGTTAACTTTTAACTGCATTCAAGTTTTCACTAAGGTTTAATGGGTATTCATTTTTCAAGAGAATACATGAATAAGGCCTTCGAATGTTTGGAATGTGACCAACAAGACATATCTTATGATATATGGGGATCAACGATGGTATTAAATCTCTGGTAATCGTTTTCACTATATTATGAGAGTGGACTGCATTATTATGGATAAGCCTAAGGATTGGATTAGATTATGTTGGACATAAGTTAGTATTGTTTATGGATAGAAGTTTTTTCGATATTATTGATGGGATGTTATAGTAATATAGTTTTAGAAAAAGGACAACCTGTAGGATGGTCGACAACCCGTTGCATCGGACAAGGCTGTGGGAATCGAACCCACAACCGAAGTGTGACTGGCCTTTATCGCCTACCACTGGCCTACAGGAAGTCCCTGGTTAGTAGAAACTAGTTTTATTTTATTAAGCGGTATGATATATGAAATATAAGTTCATTTCTGGAACCATATACGATTAATCTAACCATAAGATGGATTTATAACTTTTGCTAACCTTTTGTTTGAATGAGACGGAATGACCCATCATTCTATCACATGATCTGCTAACACATCACGAATGAAAAATTCAACTTCATTTCTTTAAGAGATGAAGTGGAAATTTTCCAAAGAACGACCAACAGTAAGACTGTACCAAAATCACGAAAGTATTTCTTCTAATTCCAATTTCATCAACTTTAGGGAAATGATCTTGAAAACCAAAAATGTTGTCCTAGTTCTCTTATATTCTATGAATCAGATGGTACCTTATATCATCACAAATTTATGGCTTTGTGATCGATGGATTTTTCATAGCCATGTTCTCTACCACTCTCCATTGTAACTTGATGGTTAGATTTTCCTTCCATGTCCATATTTTCACCTATATTCTCCTACGAGGAAACCCAGTGATGTGTTACTTTGGGTAACCATTTCGTTTCATACTTTAGTTTTTAAAATTATGTTTCAGTATTCCTTTTTATGATGTGGGTTTCTATGAATAGAAAATGATTTATAACCCCGATGAATTTCGAGGGAGAAATTCATTTTAAGGGGGGTAGAATGTAACACCCTGAGATTTTATGAAAAATATTCTTTTAATTTCATTAATGTCTTGTGTTGTATGCTACACCAAGATTAGCTTGCGCTATACACAACTCCGTATTAGCTTGCAGTATACGCAACACTATTCATGGATCGTGTTACACACAATTTTGATAATAGTTATTCTACGCAACATTGAGTATATGTATATATATATATATATATATTCAATGTATAAATGAAATATGGTTGGATTCTATTATATGAAACAACGAACTATTCTTGCACAACACGCAACCTTGACTTGGCTTGCATTACACGCAAACGCGACCTTCCTCGATAGCATGTGTTGTACGCAATACCTAGTTTTACTAAACAATGATATATTATTATAATATTATTATGAACTAGATGTTATGAATAGTATTAACTAAATTTTCAATTTTATTCATTTTACACATTTTCTAGAACATGGTATAAGAACAAAATAAATTTTTCGGGTAAAATATGAATTTTTCACAAAATGCAGTTTTGCCGCCTTTTGATGGTGCACCCACTTTAAATATAGTTTTTGAAATTTTTATAACTTAAATTTGGAAAAATAAAATTCTTATTTGGAATCAAAAAATAAAAATTTACTTTGGATAAATTTTTCATAATATTCTGGTATCTTTCATATTTTGATGAATAGTAAAAACACGCTATATTTTAATTAAAAACAACTTTTTTTATCGCAATAATTTATATGGTTAAATTATAATATTTACTGGTTTTAAAGTATAAATAGAATATATTTTTACCATTTATTATAATTTATGTCATTAGCATTGATTTTACATTGAATTCGTAGGTTAAATCAATTCAATCTTTTGCAATGTTTTAAACAAAAACCCGTTTTCATTCGACAATGGGATTAATTTTAATATAATTTCTGAAAATTATGTGTATTGAATTTAAAAAAATGGATTCCATATTTGGAATCATTGGGTCCATATTATATTAATAGGCTACTTTTTATTATGAATAGTAACTATGGAAAATTTTCATTACCATATTTAAATGTAAATCGGGTAATTAAGGATAAATATAATATTATAAAATTAACCTAACACATGAAATAATCATATGGGATGACTCAAAGTGGACCCATATCACCTAAGGGTCGTATTAGAATCATTTAATTGACTTTTTTCCATGAAAATAACTTAATTATTATTAAAACCAAAGAAAGTGACAACATGTCACTCTCTTAAATCTTATAAGTATATTAATTTTAATTTGGTGATAAACTTCATGAAAATTAGAACATGAAAAGTATCAAGAAATCTAATAAAACTATGAACATCATGAAAATTTATTTATAATTTTTTGGGATTAAATAATTGTCATTAATAGTGATACATTAATGATGCAGAAATTATTTATTTAGTGAAAAATCAATAATATAGTTTTTACTGAAATAGTAATACATATCAAAAGGCCCAAAAATCTTCACAATACTTATTATTAGTGTATATATAAACCATAATCATCCACTAGTTGATTTGTTGACCATTTGGATCCTTATTAAGGAAATTATGACACTTATATTATTTTATTTTAAATGATTCCAAAATTGTCACCTTCATAATTTAATTAATATAACAATTTAAATTTTGTGATTTTAAGATTATAAATTCTAGTAAAAGTATTATTGTGAAAGGTAATAGATTTATCTTTATCATAGGATTTTAGTTTTTAATTTTTATGCACTAAATAAGTATAATAAATAATTATACAAAAATGATGTAGTAATTATTTTATTAAGAGATAAACCAAATAAATGGTTTTAAAAATAATAAAATAAATATTCTATGAACTATTTAATGTGCTCCAATAATTTTACAGATACATATGAACTTTTATAAATCTATTAAAGCTTTTAGTTCGAACATATCTTCTGTAAATATTTTATTTAAATTCAAATAAATGAATAGTGTCAAAATTGACACTATTGTTATTTTATAAAAATAACATATTATAAAATTGTTTAAAAATCACAAAAATATTAAAAATTAGATATTTATATGGTCTATAACGTTATAATTTAAACAATTATGGAAAATTCACAACAAATAAGTAATTATTTGTTATAATGTAAAATTTAGAATTTTATTACCACAAATAAACTAAAATAGATTAAATAAGGATAAATCAAAATGATAAGGTTTGAAATAAGATCCAAACATGTCTAAATTTAATTGGTTGATTAGATTGAAACCCTATATCATCTAATATTCGGATATGAGTCATTTTTGTAGTTTTTTAAGTGGGGGTAGAATTATTAAAAATTAATATTTTTAAGAAATCAAAAGGTGCCCCTCTCCTCCCTTATAAAAGGGCACCTCCTCCCTCTCATCCTCACACCAATTTTAGCCTTCATGCTCTGCCAACCCCTGACCATTTCAATTCCCCACTTCCCTAGAAACATCCTAGGGGTCATGGTCTTCTTCAAAGACCAATTTTAGTTCCCTAAGAGGAGGTCTCAAAGAGGCACTTCAAAGAAGAAGTAATTTCCGTTACCAATTCTTTCACATTTATTTCTTCTTCCACTTCTTCTTCTTAGGTTGTTTCATTATGAAGTAATAACATCAGTATCAATAATATACTGATATGTTATAATAAGTATTAAACAACCCTATTTCACCATCTATCCATCCTACGGAAAACGAAATCACCGCGCGTGCGTACGTACGGAATACCGTCTCCACGCCGTGGTGTAATCTATTTTCCACCATCACCTTACTTGGATTGGTATAATGGGGTAAATAATAACTATATATGATTATTATAAATTGATATTGATTCTGTAATATTATACATACACTCCAATAAAATTTCACGATCATGGGAACAATATCATCGCTCGTGCGTACGTACTGAATACCGTCACCACGACGCGATGAGATTCACTCTCTATGATAACCATTCAAGAATGATTATAAAGTATATATAATAAGTAATCATGAAAAAGTTGACATAATAATGCTACTGGATTAATGTATATATATATTCATTTCATCTACTTAATTCCATTGAATTCAATTAGGAAACGAAAACAGCGTTCATGCATACGTACGGCCTACCATCTCCATGAATGGTGTATTTCATTCCATTTATCGATCCATTATATATATATATATATTCTGAATATATATTATATATAAATAATGTTTTACATTATAGATGTAATTAATCATGATCTAAGTAATCATATGAATAATTAAAAGTTAAAACATGAACGACAAATGAAACGATTTTACCGAAAATGCTACTTTAACATGGATTTACAAAAGAACGGGTAATATAAAGTTATAAGTGAACCATATATGATATAATAACAACGAATATGATTCTGTAAAAAGTCAATGACATTATTTCAATCATTATACAGGAGGTTTGGATATGTACGAAACATATCAGACCTATGGTAAGAGATAATTTTGAAAAATCTCATTTTTATCCGAGATTGCTTATTCGTATGTATTTACTGGGGTTATTTCTATCATCCATGTCCATGTTTTATAAACGTTTATTCATGTATGTTTAACGTTTGTTTACCCATTTGACTTTTACCCCATGGTATGGAAGGAAATATTTCTTTTATTTACCCTACAAGGTACTTTTCGACCTTTCCGACAAAAGTACGAGAAGAATGTTTTTTTAACTTATACGGCACGAACTGATTTTTACGGTTTTATAAAGACTTATTTTATTGAAGCATCCTCCAAAAGATTTCATGACTATTTTCAAAAAAATATCTTTCTTTTAAAATTTCATGTCATTTTGTGAAAAGAAAATGATTTTCAAAAAGAAAGGATATTTTCCTCATGAATTCATTTCAAGTGTTTTATCAAAACCATTTTCAATATAAGATGACATTATTTCTTATGTGTATGTTTAAAGTATAATGTCTCTATGATTTACATGGTTGTACTTTTCTTATTATGAAATGATATCCATCTAATTTATATGGATTATGTGATGATGGGATGATGTTTATGAAACCCATTTTTATTCTTTGGGTAATGATGAATGTTTTAAGTTTATTTTGTGGCACAAGTAAGAATGATTTCATTATGAGATGGGTGGGACCTATATATCCCTCCAATGAATGGGTTAAATATTTTATATCTCATGATATAGACATGGCTGGAATGGTAAGTTAATCTGGTTCAGTGTTACAGGACTGAAACGAGGAGTGAACTTGATTCAGAATGGGACTTTTTCCACTAAGATGGACTTGGCAGCAATGCCTTGGCTACTATGGAAATCATTACATGTGCTTAATGGATTCCAAAATTACATGTTTTATTCCCATTCTATTTTATCCTGTTTTATGTTCCATTATGATCTATGCCTTATGTACTTCTAGGTTTTATGTCGTTGCTCAAGATTTTTTATGTTCGTGTTTTTTTTAAGTTCAAATGTATATGGTATGTTTTATATTACCCATTCTTAACCTTACTGAGCATTTGAGCTCACACTTTTTATGTTTTCTTTTCCCCTATAATTAAAATAAATGTTTTAGGTAAGGAAAAAAAAGAAGGGAAGATCTTTATGGGAGATGTTGAAGATCTTTCACCACGATTAGATGATTGCGTTCCAAGTTTCCAAAGACACTAAACTATTACGGTCCATGTGTGTCTGTTTTTGTTATGTACTAAGTATTCTACAAAAGTATTGTAATTTATATGTACGAAATGCATCAGGTCTCTAAAGTTGGTATCATAGAAAAGGTTTAGTCAACCTTTGGAAACTAGGATGCCAAAACTTTAGTGAAATCCCTAGAGATATTTCTAAGGTATGTCTAGGGATGTCCCTAAGGATAAGTATACGTATAGGATACAGTCCTAGAACTACGGTAACGATCATAGAATTTAACCTAAGATGTTAGATATTGAGGATACTCCCCCATTACTATGTTGTTTTCCATAGCATGATTTTTGCCCCTCACACTATTCTTTTTGGGTTTTAGAAAATGGCTGGAAACATGAAGATTCACGATAATGGAGGATATGATAGACAATGGAATGATTTTCTTCATGAGAAACCAAATGAAACGGGATATGGACGTCCAAACATCGTTATTATGCCTAATCAGGAATCTCATAATATGATCAATAATCTCAACTTTGGTAAGTTTCCCAACTCAGATAAAAAGAGAAATATGCAGTTTATGATGATCATTGAGGAAATAAAGTTCAATTTCCCTCATGTAAATCATGTCGGAAGAGGCATCACGGTGATTGTTTCAAAGGAACTGGAAGATGCTTTGGGTGTGGAAAAGACAAAGCCAGTAAGTGCAAAGGAAAAGGTTCAGTTAACACCATGGACAAGGATAATGGTATTGCTACGACATCAACAATGATTAGATGTTTTAAATGTGGAATGTACGACCATTATGCAAACCAATGCCCTAATGGAAAATCTCATGAAGAGAATCAGCATGGTCATATGGGTAGTATTTATGTGGATGATGATGAGGAGACTACAAATGATATATGAGCTGAAAGAAGTGTTGAAGCTCAGTTGGTTGTTTTAGAAGGTAGTGGAATGATTGTATGTTTATCGAGAGTTATGTTGTATAGTTAATGATACTATGGAATAAAGAATCATCTAAGGATTGTTACACTATTGTTTTTCCTAAAAGTATTTGAATGTATATGTTGAATGGTACTAGTAACCATGGAAGGTTATTCAGATATTTTTGTAAAGTAGATGATATGCGCATAATGAAGGAATAAGAAGATAATGAGATGTTTGATTGTATTCATGAGCTCATGATTGATAAAAGGACTAAGTGATATCATGGTTTGAGTATATATAATTTTGAGGATTTTGGTATGTGGAAAGTGTTAACTTTTAACTGCATTCATGTTTTCACTAAGGTTCAATGGGTATTCATTTTTGAAGAGAATACATGATTAAGGCCTTTGAATATTCGCAATGTGACCAACAAGACATATCTTATGATATATGGGGATCAACGATGGTATTAAATCTCTGGTAATCGTTTTCACTATATTATGAGAGTGGACTGTTGTATTATGGATAAGCCTAAGGATTGCAATGGATTATATTAGACATAAGTTAGTATTGTTTAAGGATAGAAGTTTTTTCGATATTATTTATGGGATGTAATAGTAATATAGTTTTTGAAAAAGGGCAACCTACAGGATGGGCGACAACCCATCGCGTCGGACAAGGATGTGGGAATCGAACCCACAACTGAAGTGCGACTGGCCTTTATCGCCTACCACTGGCCTACAAGAAGTCCCTGGTTAGTAGAAACTAGTTTTATTTTATTAAGCGGTATGATATAAGAAGTATAAGTTCATTTTAGGAACCATATATGATTAATCTAAACATAAGATGGACTTATAACTTTTTCTAACCTTTTTTTTGAAAGAGATGGAATGACCCATCATTCTATCACATGATCTGCTAACACATCACGAATGACAAATTCAACTTCATTTCTTTAAGAGATGAAGTGGAAATTGTCCAAAGAACAACCAACGGTGAGACTATACCAAAATCATGAATGTATTTATTCTAATTCCAATTTCATCAACTTTAGAGAAATGATCTTGAAAACCAAAAATGTTGTCCTAGTTCTCTTATATCCGATGAATCAGATGGGACCTTAGATCATCACAAATTGATGGCTTTGTGATTGATGGATTTTTCATAGCCATGTTCTCTACCACCCTCCATCGTAACTTGATGGTTAGCTTTCTTCCATATCCATATTTTCACCTATATTCTTCTACGTGGAAACCCAGTGATGAGTTACTTTGGTTAACCGTTATGTTTCATACTTTAGTTTTTAAAATTATGTTTCAGAATTCCTTTTTACGATGTGGGTTTCTATGAATAGTAAAGAATTTATAACCCTGACGAATTTCGAGGGTGAAATTCATTTTAAGCGGGGTAGAATGTAACACCCAGAGATTTTATGAAAAATATTCTTTTAATTTCATTAATGTCTTGTGTTTTATGCTACACCAATATTACCTTGCACTATACGCAACACCGTATTAGCTTACAGTATACGCAACACTATTCTTGGATCGTGTAACACAGAATTTTGATTATAGTTATTCTACGCAACATTTAGTGTATATATATATATATATTCAATGTATAAATGAAATATGGTTGGATTCTGTTATATGAATCAATGAAGGATTCTTCCACAACACACAACCCTGACTTGGCTTTCATTACACGCAATCGCGACCTTCCTCGATAGCGTCTGTTGTACGCAATACGAGGTTTTACTAAACAACGATATATTATTATAATATTATTATGAACTAGCCTTTATGAATAGTATTAACTAAATTTTGAATTTTATTCATCTTACACATTTTCTAGAACATGGTATAATAACAAAATAAATTTTCCTGGTAAAATAAGTATTTTTTAAAAAAATGCAGTTTTGCCACCTTTTGATGGCGCACCCACTTTAAATCTAGTTTTTGACTTGTTTATAAGTTCAATTTGACATAATAAAATTCTTCTTTGGAATAAATAAATAAAAATTTACTTTGGATAAAATTTTCATATTATTCTGGTACATTTCATATTTTGATGAATAGTAAAAACACGCTATATTTTAATTAAAAACAACTTGTTTCATCGCAATAATTTATATGGTTAAATTATTATATTGAGTGGTTTTAAAGTATAAATAGAATATATTTTTACCATTTAATATAATTTATGTCATTAGCCTTGATTTTACATTGAATTTGTAGTTTAATCAATTCAATCTTTTGCAATGTTTTAAACAAAAACCCATTTTCATTCGACAACGAGATTAATTTTAATTTAATTTCTGCAACTTCTTTGTATTGAATTTAAAAAAATGGATTCCATATTTGGAATCAGGGGCTCCAAATTATGTTAATAGGCTACTTTTTATTATGAATAGTAACAACGGTAAATTTTATTTACCATAGTTAAAAGTAAATCGAGTAATTAAAGGTAAATATAATATTATAAAATTACCCTAACACATGACAAAATCCTATGGGATGACTAAAAGTCGACCCATATAACTTATGGGTTGGATTAGAATCAATTAATGGACTTTTTTCCATGACAATAATTTAATTATTATTAAAACCAAAGAAAGTGACAACATGTCACTCTCTTAAATCTTATAAGTATATAATTTTAGTTTGGTGATAAACATCATGAAACTTCAAACATTAATAGTCTCAAGAAAGATAATAAAATTTTCAACATCATGATAATTTATTAAGAATTTTTTGGGATTAAATAATTATCAATAATAGTGATACATTAATGATGCAGAAATTATTTATTTAGTGAAAAATCAATAATATAGTTTTTATTGAAATAGTAATACATATCAAATGGCCCAAAAATCTGCACAAAACTTATTATTAGTGTATATATAAACCCTAATCATCCAATGACCGAATTTTGGACCATTTGGATCCTTATTAAGGCAATTATGACACTTATATTATTTTATTTTAAATAATTCCAAAGTTTCGACCTTCATAATTTAATAAATATAACAATTTAAATATTTCGATTTTAAGATGATAAATCTGAGTAAAAGTATTATTTATAAATGTTATAGATTTATCTTCATCATAGGATTTTATTTTTAATTTTTATGCAACAAATAAGTATATTAAAAAATTATACAAAAATGATGTAGTAATTATTTTATTAAGAGATAAACCAAATTAATGGTTTTAAAAATAATAAAATAAATATTATATTAACTATTTAATGTGCTCCACTACTTTTCTAGATACATATGACCTTTTATAAATCTATTATTTCTTTTAGTTCGAACATATCATCTGTATACATTTTATTTAAAATCAAATAAATGAATAGTGTCAAAATTGACACTATTGTTATTTTATAAAAATAACATATTATAAAATTGTTTAAAAATCACAAAAATATTCAAAAATTATAAATTTAAATTTATATGGTCAATAATTTTATAAAGTAAACAATTATGGAAAATTAAAAACAATTAATTAAATATTTTTTTAATGTAAAATTTAGAATTTTATTACCACAAATAAACTTAAATAGATTAAATAAGGATAAATCAAAATGATAAGGTTTAAAATAAGATCCAAACATGTCTAAATTTTATTGGTTGATGAGATTTCAACTCTATCTCATCTAATATTCAGATATGAGTCATTTTTGGAGGTTTTTAGGTGGGGATAGATTTATTAAAAATTAATATTTTTAAGAATTCTAAAGGTGCCCCTCTCTTCCCTTATAAAAGGGCACCTCCTCCCACTCCTCCTCACACAAATTTGAGCCTTCAAGCTCGGAAAAACCCAGCCCATTTAACTTCCCCACTTCCCTAGAAACATCCTAGAGGTCCTGGTCTTCTCCAAAGACCAGATTTAGTGCCCTAAGAGGAGGTCTCAAAGAGGCGCTTCAAAGAAGAGGTAATTTCTGTTACCAATTCTTTCACCTTTATTTCTTCTTCCACTTATTCTTCATAGGTTGTTTCATTATTAAGTAATAACATAAGTATAATTCATATACTGATATGTTATTATAAGTATTAAACAACCCTATTTCACCATCTATCAATCCTACGGAAAACAAAATCACCGTGCGTGCGTACGTACAGAATACCGTCTCCACGCTATGGTGTAATCTATTTTCCACCACCACCTTACTTGGATGCGTATAATGGTGTAAATAATAACTATATATGATTATTATAATGTGATACTGATTCTGTAATATTATACATACACTCCAATAAAATTCCACGATCATGGGAACGATATCATCGCTCGTGCGTACGTACGGAATACCGTCTCCACGACGCGATGAGATTCACTCTCTATGATAAGCATTCAAGAATGATTATAAAGTATATATAATAAGTAATCATGAAATATACGACATAATAATTCTAATGGATTTATGTATATATATATTCATTTCATCTACTTAATTCCATTCAATTCAATAAGGAAACGAAAACAGCGTTCATGCGTACTTACGGCCTACCGTCTCCATGAACAGTGTATTTATTTCCATTTATCGATCCATTATATATATATATATATTCTGAATATATATTATATATAAATCATGTTTTAAATTCTGGATGAATGTAATCATGATCTATGTAATCATATGAATAATTACAAGTTAAAATACGAATGACAAATGAAACGATTTTACCCAAAACGCAACTTTAACATGAATTTATAAAATAACGGGTAATATAAAGTCATAAGTAAACCATATATGATATAATAACAAGGAATATGATTCTGTAATAAGTCAATGAAATTATTTAAATCATTATACAGGAGGTTTGGATACGTACAAAGCATATCGGACCTAAGGTAAGGGATAAATTTGCAAAATATCATTTTTATCCGAGATTGCTTATTTGTAGGTATTCACTGGGGTTATTGCTATCATCCATGTCCATGTTTTATAAAAGTGTATTAATGCATTTTTATTGTTTTTTTACCCATTTGACTTTTACCCCATGGTATGGAAGGAAATATTTCTTTTATTTACCCTACATGGTACTTTTTGACTTTTCCGACAAAAGTACGAGAATATTGTTTTTTTAACTAATACAACACGAACATATTTTTATAGTTTTGTAATGCCTTATTATTATGAAGCTTCCTCCAAAATATTTCATGAATATTTTCAAAAAAATATCTTTCTTTTAAAATTGCATGGAATTTTGTGAAAATAAAATGATTTTCATGAAGAAGTGATATTTGCCTCAAGAATTCATTTCAAGGGTTTTATCAAAACCATTTTCAATCTAAACTGACATTATTTCTTATGTGTATGTTTCAAGTATAATGTCTCTATGATTTACATGGTTTCACTTTTCTTATTATGAAAAGATATCCATTTTATTTATATGGATTATGTGATGATGGGATGATGTTTATGAAACACATTTTTATTCGTTGGGTTATGAAGAATGTTTTAAGTTTATTTTGTGGCACAAGTAAGAATGATTTCATTATGAGATGGATGGGACCTATATCTCCCTCCAATGAATTGGGTAAAGATTTTATATCTCATGAGATAGACATGGATGGAACGGTAAGTTAATCTAGTTCACTGTTACAGGACTGAAATGAGGAGTGAACTCGATTCAGAATGGGACATTGTCCACTAAGATGGTCTTGGCAGCAATGCCTTGGATACTTTGGAAATCATTACATGTGCTTAATGTATGCCACAATAACGTGTTTTATTCCAATGCTATTTTATCATGGTTTATGTTGCATTATGATCTATGCATTATGTACTTACATGTTTTATGTCGTTGCTCAAGATTTTTAATGTTCGTGTTTTTTTATGTTCAAATGTATATGGTATGTTTTCTTTTGTCCATTCTTATCCTTAATAAGAATTTGAGCTCACCATTTTTATGTTTTCTTTTCCCCCAGGATTAAAAGAATGTTTTAGGTAAGGGAAAAAAAGAAGGGAAGATCTTTATGGGAGATGTTGAAGATCTTTCACCACGATTAGAAGATTGCATTCCAAGTTTCCAAAGACACTAAACAATTATGGTCCTTGTGGGTCTGTTTTTGTTATGTAGTCATTATTCCGCAAAAGTAAGGTAATGACTATGTACGTCATGCTTCGGGTCTCTAAAACCACCACCTTTACTATATTTTTTTGTCATACTATATCTCCTCGTTTGATAAGATGATAATGAAATTGATCCAAATTGTGGAGCTGATGTATACCCTCTCTCACTGTTTACTGGAGGGAAATCATTGAAAATGAGCTGACTATAACCCATCTTTCTGCAAGACAATCAATCGAATGGGTCCCTTGTACACTAGGGTCTTTTATGTCTAATAATACCACACATATAGCACCTCACCAAGATACCAACGTACATGATCTAGATACTATTTTAATCATGTGGACGCTCCAAATGAAATTTACTATTGTTTTTAGGTGTCAAAAAGCCACAGTACATGCCCCTAGACTCTCTCAAGATACACTCCATGATAAGAGATTGATTCACAATTCCAAATACGATTGTCAGTCGAATGACATTCACCTTCTATTTGATGTCATAACTATGACCATCCTATGAGATTATACAGGCAGATAACTCTTCACCTAACAAAATAGTCTTGAAACACTTGAGCTCCATGAAATGAGATGAATAGTCCAGGATTAATAAATCACCCTTTTTCATGGTCATAAACACTATG
This sequence comes from Viscum album, assembly GCA_963277665.1. Lineage (NCBI taxonomy): Eukaryota > Viridiplantae > Streptophyta > Magnoliopsida > Santalales > Viscaceae > Viscum > Viscum album. The sequence continues at coordinate 265,265,917 of OY728142.1, read as the reverse complement.
GATCTATTGGTGATCAATATCGTAGGATAGATAATATCTTAGATAGATATCTATAAATCTCTCCAAGAAAACTCTTGATGATGATCCATCTTAGTAATAACATCCTACCATATTTTGGTAGAATCCAGAAGTATATACGTATCAGGATTCTCTCACCTCTCGAGAGGGGTGTCAGGATGATAAAAATAGATAGGATGCCCTACATCAACAAATTTATAGCCAATGGGCCACTATGATCCTTAAATATGGGCTAATATTACTACTAAAAATAAGGTGTCAACTCTTTCATAGTCATGGTAGGTCGTAGGGGTCCTTTCATAAAGCATAAGAAACCCTCTCTAAATTGGGAATTAGTGACTATATTAGGCATATATGGTGGTGAAATAAGTGTTCTTATTAGAGGTTATATTGGTGTCTTAGATAGCACCAACATTAGAGTATGGTAATCACCACCCTCCAAGAGTATAATTCAAGGTTGTTGGGTGGCATGTCACTACAAATTCAAAACACACTCCTGAACCAAAAAAAATTGTATCAACTAAAAGAATATCTATAAGGGTAGGATAGGTAAAAAAAATCTTATATACGAGCCAATCACATTTTCTATCTCTTATATCCATGTATTTATGACATACATGTCATAAGAAATGTAAGATACATGGTCAACTACCCACTTATGAGGCCAAATTATGGTTAAATTCACTATTATAAGTTAATGTTCCTACTATGCATTATGCCCAATGCAATATATTGATGAAAAAACCCTGTCAATAGTAATTGGTATTCCCATTTAATGGTGACTGTTTCATTTAAAATCATAAATTCATTAATTCCTAAGAAAATGTTCTTATATATATATACGTGTGTGTGTGTGTGCGCGCGTGCCTGCATGAGTATATATATAGGTCCAATTAGATGGGTTTTTATTCATAATTTTTGAATCCCATACACTTTATAAATTTTCATTGTCATAAATTTAGTTTCAGTTGATTATTTATTCTTTCCTTTCATGAAATATTACAATAAATTCACGGAAAAATTAATTAGTGAACAAAAACATGCTATAATAATTGCATACGATAATATAATCTTCTTATGGGATATTCATGACATGTAAATCATGAAGTGAGTATAATGATTTGTGTTGAAATACCTTTTTTCTATATCAGTTAATAGTAATAATCAACATTCCTAGTAACATGAAACATGAAGTGCATCAGCTAATGTTGAAATCAATGAAATTTTAAAAAATGAATTGCATGAAATCATGTCACATACTACAAAATTTTTATTTTAATTGTATGTAGTTTATATACTTGTATGAATATTCTCATGAGAAAATTCCGACATATCTTATTTCTCATTTTTAACATTCCCAAATGTTAAGGAAAATAAAAGAAGCCTATGAAACCACATTATGACATCACATACCTGGGTCACCCAATTGTAACATAACCTTTTCTTCCAATGACCTCAATAGTGCTTCCCTGTATGCTAGAGGCTACCGATTAGCAGCAAGGGTCTATGGTGGAATGGTGGGGAGACTATACCATCGTAATCAGAGTGTAGTATAATTGTAAAAATATATCAATAAATAATGAAAGAATAATATATAACTTAAAAGTGGAAGAGTAAACATCCATATTGTAATTAACCAGGTAGTCATATCCATCATAGTGTTATACAAAATGATGATAATGGAAATTTATACAAAAAGGAAGTAGTCAAACATGGAAGTAGGGGTACAAACAAATAGGTATACCCAAAGAATAAAAAATACCAATGGACTATCTCCATATAGAATCATGATCCACAACTCAGTCCTATCCTCCCCAGCTCATATGAAACAATCAAATCTATTATTGAAAACCAGGAACTTTCACTTGTCCCTCACTACATCCATGAATTCATTCTTGGTACAAAATGAAGAAACAAGCATGATGTGAAATAGAATCAATAGGCCACCACCATTGTTATCTAAAATCATCTAGTATATAAATATATAATAAACATTTTTTAGACAAAATTAGAAGCTATAAATGAAGTATAGTAATAAATGACCATCATTGGTATAGGTTACCAAGGAATAACTATCTTATGCTACCTCTATCAGCCTAAGATAGAATATCTCTAAATAATAGTCAATTATGATTTAATAATTATAATTTCTTGGTACGTGGATCATAATCCAATCATCCATTATAAATCATATCCATAAATATACGTATTTTAACTCCATCATAAGGTAAGGATTTGATTAAATAGAATATTGTGGTTTAGCTTGGTAGATGATTTTTTAAATTTATTTATTATTTATTTCCAAAGAACCCTTAACTCATCCATAGCATTATAAATTTGGAACCTAGGTATCAATGAGAGAATAATATGGTCCCATCACCTTACAAGCATTTCCCAGTAATCCCACACAGGAACCATAGTACTGATCTATGTGTGGTATACATTAACAAACCTCCGAGTACATCTGTGGTGGTATATAAAAGAATCTCAATGGTCACATGTGTCTTATATTATTATCTTACCTCTTAGTCTATCCTTCGCAGTCCACATTGGGATTCCAAGTACCACTCAGTGAATAATAACAATATTCCCTCTGTTTCCATCCTTGGTAGTCCATATAAGATTTCCATGTATCAATCATAGAACATATAAACAAGATTCATATTGATTCTTTCCATGGTATTTATAAAAGATCACATGTGTCAACAATAGAACATAATAATACTTTCATTGAAATTATTTAAATAAAAAATTTCCAGTGATTACATTCAGGGTGTTTAGGATTGACACCCATTTATCACACATGGGATGACAATATGAATGTCCATAGTCCCAAATAATTACCATACCATTTATGATTACATTTATCTCTATTTAAAAAATATATTTTAATGAAAATATCACGACAAATATAGAATGGATAAAGGTTAAATGCATAGTGACATGGACCTCCATTCCCTATCTTATTCGATTCAATTATCATCCCATAAGATATGGGGTAAAAGAAAACACCTCTACGGTGAGTCAAATTCATTGGAATTCCAAAGTTATTGTATCCTATTTGGAATCATACCCCTTTGGGTGGTAAAAATTAAAGTTCCTTTAGCTCAAATGTTAACAAATAGTTATCATGGGTCATATTAGGAAAGCATAGAAATCTAATTTAAGAATAATTGGATTTAATATGAATTTTATAAATTAAAGAATGAAGATGAATGACATATATATATATATATATATATCCCATTACATGGTGGAAAACATGGTACCACATAACTTTTATTGGTATTCTACTCCTTGTCGATTGATATCCTTTAATATAGGCAAGAATTGAAGAAATGAAGAAAATAGAAAAATTACCTTAGAATATGGCATATGAACATAAAAAAAATAATTCATATAATAATAATTTAATTGATTGAAAACAAAATAGGAATAGAAAGATTACCGGTAGCTATCCAATGAGTGAAACATAAATTTATTCAGAGTTTGGTTGGAGAAGAATCATTAATGCCATGCTTTATGCTTGAAAGAGAGATTCCACGAAAGAGGTGGCTATTAAGAATAGGAAGAGAAGAAAAATTGAGGTTATGATTTTAAATATTTTAGGGTAAGAAGGTAATTTCTTCAGATTTTATGTGGTCTCGTGGTTTGGCCACACGGTTTTCCAAACAATGCACTAACCGTGCAGACCCCACGGCCTAGGGAGTAATGCATGTGCAACCTGCAATGCACACATAGACAATCACTGTGAGGCCCATGAAGACCCTCTATTTTATCATCACATATTCCAAACCTCCCTCACAAATTTTAGACAAACCATATGGTACCTCCACTAGGCATCACAATTTGAGGAGCACAGTTAGCACTATCCATGCACTAAGTAGGTTTCGTGGTTTCTCTCCTCAAAATGCCTGATCTCCAAGCACGAAACAAGACCCATACACTCTATAAATTTTATATAAACCATAGGGAACATATATGATGACAAAAAAATCTAATATTTAAATGATTGATACCACATAAAACCTGAGGTTCTATCACTATCCTTAACTAATTTTAAGACTAATAAAATGTTTCCATATTCTTTGAACATATTTTTACACAGAAAACTATGAAGTTCATATCGACCACATATAGGCACATCATAAAAATTAAATCCAAATTAATATTATATGATTTTTTTCTTACATAAAAACTAAATTTTATTTCAGTAACATAAACCTACAATTGGAACTTTATGGTGTCACCATATCCTTTTGGTTATATTGCACTTTCTTAAAGGCAGTCTTGACATTCGATGCCCATGAAAATGATCATAGAAAGTATTTATAACATGTATAATTATAATGGATATATCCACGATGAATTTGAATAAATAATTAAACCATATGGGTAACATTATTATACCACCCAAGTACATTCTCTCATTAATTCCCACAATTGGATTTACACCAATTAAAGATATTACCAATAACAATGATTTGATTCGGTACATGGAATCCATTATTGAATTTCTGAGAAAGTTTCAATAAAAACATATAACTATTTATTGATATCATGTATGATATATTATTCTTATAATATAATATATAGCCTACTCTAGGGACTATTAATCCACCATCATGGTTTTAACCTTCTTACTCAGTATGTTTTCCCAGAACATTTCTTTTCTACATGTTTTTCAGAAAATAATTTCATTTATAACCACTTGAACATATATGAAAATAACATAATACATGTTATTCATTATACCAATGTCTCAAATATAAATTCACACCCATTTATCATAATATATTTAATAAATTTACTATAAAATTTCAATCATAATTATTTATATAATGTCTTATATTAACTTTATGGCAGTGACAAATATGCAATTTGTATTTTTATTTATGAAATTTATTTATATCCTTAGAAAATATTTCTATATAAAAACATTTTATTATTAAATAATATATTTATTTCAATCTATAACTCATATAATATAATTGATTCATTTATATGGAATATTGTTAAGGTAAATTCCTCTATTTATAAATCATATTTGGAATATATTGAAACTCATGTATTTCATAAATGATGCTCTTTCTTCTAAAATTATAACACTAATGTGTATAAGGAAAAGTGAAATTAGTAATTACATCGCACTAAATTTTAAGGATCATTTTTTTCATATAATAATTATTATTATTTATCCCCTTATTAACATAAGTAATTTGATGGGTATAAGGGAATGTGCATATAAGAATTACTCCACACTACATTTTAATGATTAATAAATAGTTGTTCAAATTTTTCTTCAACACATGAGCCTGAAGAAATCAATATCTTTTTACCATATATATTAAATATAATTAATTTAGAAAACATGAAACTAATAAATGAATCATATGATTTACATGAATTTACCTCTAGCTTATATTTGGAAATTTTCACACTCAATAGTTGAAAAAATTCAAAAATATACATGGACTACCTTATTTTATAATAGTTTCATTTTATCAATATAAAAAATAAAAGTATTGATAATACCTAAGATAATTATCTCTAAAGTGTCTCAATATCACAATGGGTTTTTCCTTGATAACTAATTTTAGTTTAGCTAGATAAAAACTATCTTATCATAACATAGTATTAAATTAATTCAATATATATTCATCAGATATTTCCAATGATTCTAGTATTACTTAGTTGTTTGTAGTGTATGAAATTCCATAAATAATATTCATACCTAAATGTTCATGAAGAATTCCTCACATGAATATATTTTAAGAAACCAAATAACTTGCAAAAAAATATTTTGTGTATCTCCCCTGATGATGGTATCATCTATTCTCAGACTCTTGGCGAACTCACCATGACTTCTAGATATGTATCATCACATACATGGTTCCTTTATTTGGAATGAAATATTTTTGAACCCATTTTCCCTAATTTCCACATGTTATAAATGAAATGTTATGTTTATGGATAAATATACCTCATGTAGAATCTCAATATTGGTTATTATTTAATTAATTACAGTATCACTACCATTTCCTATCATTCTACATGTGAGGAAAATATCCTCTTATTCAATCCACTTTATTGATTTATTTGGTTTCATAGAAAGAAAAAATAAATGTTTTATTAGAAGTGTATTTATAGCCATCCATTTTTTAATTTTCTTTTTTTTATTCACTTTAAGAATTATCAATTTATCATTATTCAAATTTTAATATAATTAGTAAATATTCCCCCAAAAAATAGTTTAAAGGTTTGTCCAAACTATCTATTTTATAACTCTCAATGAAATATGAGAAACTTATGATATGAAATGAATGTTCCTAATTCCACTAGAATTCCAGTTGTTCTTGTTGATCTATGTACTTTATCATTATGAGTATATGAGGACCATCATGAGTTCCCTATGTCAATATATACTTGACCTTTTTGGTCATTATCTCATTTTTTAGCACCACTTTCTCTTTGAATAATTTTCAAAGATTAGACAGCATGGTATATCAATCCATATCTCCATGTTTCATTTGAGACAATTTATAAAATAATGTTAGAATTATGATATAAACATCAAATGTGTCATTCATGAGTCTCTTGTATGTGTATATCTTATCTTCACTTGATTCATGATGATACTGATCATGTAGTGGGGGATTCATTACATATAATTTTGTTTCATAGTATAGTACTATGCATTAATACTTATTCCACTCATAGAAATTTTGGTCAAAGATGACATTTTTTTTATTATGAAATGTAGCATATTTGTGGTATCACATATACATTTATTAATTAATAAGACTAATAAGTATAGTATTATTACCTTGATTACGAATTTGAAATTACCCATTAAATATTTAAATATCTCTTACTATGTTTAACAATCCCCAGCAGCTCCCGATACAATATTTAAAATTATCAATAGCTTGGGTTTTCTAGTTAAAACGGTCTTATAAACCTCTTATAATGGTCTATGTTATTTTTATTGCACTACTCAATGGGGTTCATCTTACATGTCTGATTGGAATAGAAAATAATTTCATGGGTAATTGAATTATTGGTTAATGTATCAGCTTCTTCAAACCGTAAAATTTAGTCACTCAACTAATTGCCACTACAATGGAAATATGCTAGATGTGTCTATTTAATTGTACATATCTATTTTTATTTTGAATCATCACCCATATAATAACTACATTGTGGTAGGAGGTACCACTATCTACGGAAAACGAGCATCTCATATACTCAATTTTGTCAAATTTATGGGATGCATTTAATTTTATTATATCCAGATGAATGAAATGATTTCTTATTTGAAATTACATTAAATAGTCGTAACACTCACATAATTACAATTTTTTAGATAGGAAACATTCATTTCATCTAAAGTTGTTTTAATATATTCATTTAATTTATTATTTTTTGTGATTGTGTAAAAATGAATATTCCCAAAATGAAAACAAACCATTCTCAAATTAATAAAATAAATAACTGATAATGAACATTTATTATTGGTTGATGTATTTAGATTAAATGGTCCAACCAGGAAAACATGGTTAATTGGTGATGTTGTATCATACTCATGTCATAACACCCACCCCAATCAGTGTACTTATGTCTTGTTTTGAAATTTTTCTCACATCAATATTCTGTACAACTTCATTTGTCTACATAATAATACATAAATATTTTCCTGCAGCTGAAATGATTTCATTAATGTGTTATACACATTCAATAAAATTCTCTTAAGCACACATGGCCTTATTGATAAAATTAGTAAGGTTTGATTTGAAAAAAAAAATCTAATTAATTAATTAATTACTTTAAATATCAGACAAATGATATAATTATTTAATAAATAAAACACATACAATCATTGGATGGTATAGATTAATGATCATTCCAAATATAAATAAAATATGTAAAAATATTTAATTTTCCACAAATTCATATGGAGAGAAATTATATTTATTAAAATAAATCTTTCTAATTTATATTCAAGTAACATAAGAGAATCGAACAGATATTAAATTGAATTTTATACAATTTTTTCATATTTTTGAAAGTTTTAAATTTTTCTGATGCCACTCCCCATAAAATGTGTTCTAGTATATTTCTTGCATTGAACATGTAGGTAATATGAAGAATGAATTTAATCATTTCCAATCAATTCAAATTATGGATCATCCCAAAACTTGTATGGATGACGACACATGGAGTTGTTTACACATGATTCAATCGAGTAAGGGAATTAAGTTTATGGTATATTGGTGTTTTGGAAACAAAACACTCATGCAAATGTTCTCCTTTTCTCCAATCAATGGGATGCGTATATAAATTTTTTAAGATTATATTATATATTAAAAAAACTATAAAAAAATGATAAATTTTAAAGTGTGATATATTTTTAAATGAAATTATATTTGTCTTGTATAAAAAATAATTATAATGTATTTATAAAAAATTAGCAAATAATATCACTATTTAGTATTTTGATTATATGAATAAAATCAACAAATGATAGTTAATATTTTTCAAAGTGTATGTATCTTAAAAACATATTAACATTAATGAGTTAATTATATTTTAAAACAAAATATATTTATAATTGAATGAATTTTTATTTTCATTAAGAAACAATGTTACATTTTTTTTAAAAAAATCAAAAATATATACATGATAAAAATAGATTTTTATTCATTTAGGAGAAAATTCAGAGATTTTATTTTATATCCTTAAAAGAATACAAATTTTTTAAATGTGTAAAAGAATATTGAGTTTGTTGTGCTGTAAATACAATTATAATTTTAAATGAAATTATTTTTTTAATAAAAATGTAGGTTTTATTCTATTTAAAAATGAAAATATTTTATCATTAATAAACAAGATTATTATTTATTTGAATAAAAATACCAAATTTTATTTAATATATTCAATGATTCATTTGACTTAAACGAATAGTAATTTTTTAGAAATTATAAAATTTAAATTTTACTAATCATAATAAGAAATGATATTTATTCAAGAGTGTAAAAAATGTTGTTTAAGAACAAATATAAAATATATTATGTTGTAAACATAAAATGTTATTATTTATTTAATATTTATTACTTTTTTAATTTGTTATTTTATTTTTCAACCTATTAAATAGTATTTTTATAAATTTAATAAATGAAACATGTTTCATTGAAAGGTTAAAAACTATTTTTTAAGTAATAAAAATCCATAGAAAATTTTAAATAAAAATGTGGATGACAAAATTCGAGTTTTTTCAAAATAACTCTATATATTTTTATTGAATAAATTCAATTAAAATTACATTAAAATTTTTCAATGATAAATTTTATTTCAAAACATAACATGAATTATTCTAGTTAAATCATTAAAATTTCTTATAGAAATTTTTTCTTGGAATTGTCTATATAATTATTAAGTGAATTTATTTTCATTAATGATCACTATATATTTTGAGTTTATAGTTGAATGTTCTAGATGAAATTTTAGTAGAATTTTTGGTTGAAGTCTTACTATAATTTCTAATCAAAGTAGCATTGAAATTTCCCATTGAGGTTACATTGAAATTTCCAACGGCACAATCCCTGCTATACTGAATATTTCCTAAAAACTATAAATTTATTGTATTGTGAATCTATGACTATAAATTCTACTCAAACTTCCACTAAAACCTATTTTTGAAATCCCAGTTAATGAAATTATAATTATTATTAATATATATTTTTATTTTAGATCTTCAATTGGAACATTGACATAATCTTTTCGACTATAATTACTCCTTAACTAATTTATAATTTTTATTAATAAAAATTTCTTAAAAAATATATTAAATATATATTATAAGTTCATTTATTCTAAATTTTGTTTTAGTTATAAATTCAAATTTTGTTTAAATTTTTATTCAAAATGAATATACATTCTTAAATTATAAATCATAACATATTTATAAAAAATTTATAACAAATATACCACATAACTTATGTAATTTAATTTTTAAAAAATATATTTAAAAAAAATTATATTCATTAATATATATATATATTATATTGTAAAACATCCACAAGAAATTATTCTATATAGATATATAATTTTTATTAGTGCATATCCCGAATGAAATATTACCTATATCTTATTTTTGAATTCATAAATATAATTTTTAAGATCCATAAATATATACTTTTATTATATTGTAAATATTCTATTAAAAAATTCCTTGGAACATCCACTCTATTTTCAACTGGAACATCAATCGGATGTTTCACTTAATAGATTTATAATTATTTTTAGTATTGATTTTTAATAAAATATATTATATATATATTCTAAGTGAATCTATTATAAATGTAGTTTCATTTTTAATTTGAAATTTTAGTTAAATTTTAATTCATATAGAATATACATTTTAAATTGTATATTATATTATATTTATAAAAATTATTCAAAAAAATATAATACAGGTACCATATAATTTATTTTATTATAAATATATTTTATAAATTTAATTTATTATTAATATAAACTTTAATTTTATAAACACGTACCATTGTTGTATTGTGGAAATGAAATGTAACTACCACTAAAACATCCAGTAAAATTTAAACTATAATGTATTCCACTTTAACGTTCACATAATATATTTTTAAATATTATTAATTCAAAATTTGTAAAGAATATTATAAATATATAATCTAAGTAAATTAATTATAAACATAGTTTTAGTTATAATTTGATATTATATTTTAAATTTTTTTTCTTATTTATACACTCATTAGTTTTATAGATTTTGACTTTTAGTGTTTTGTGAATGTTTTAGTAGAATTTGCATTAAATTTTCCACTTGAAATGACATTGGTACATCCATGATAATTTCCACTGGAAGTTCAAGTGAAACATTTATCATAACATACAATCAATTGTAATTGAACATTCCACTGAATTATTATACTATAAACAATGTGACATTCAATATAAGATAAATATAATAAATTTCAAACATATTTTGTTTTTAGTGATATTTTTAGTCAAAAAAATCAATGAGAATTAATTACCAAAAATTTCAAGATATTTTTCAACTAGAATGTTGTAATGAAATATTATAGTGGAATTATTTAAATGATTTTTGTTATAAATTAATAATATAGAATTATATTGAGAAATTATCATATATATTTTTTTTGATTTTTTTTATTTTAATTTTTATATATCATTTAGAATGTAATTTTCGAGTATACATTTTCAATGAAGATATTCGTTATAAAATATTATTTTTTTATGTTTATGTTTCTATTTTAAATCATTTTTATGAATTTAATGAGATTTTAAATTATAAAATAATATTTTCTTAATATATTTTTGGAAATTAGTAATTATTTATAAATACCCATTTTTAATGGATAAAATTTTATTTCGTAATTTTGGATAAAAATAGTAAAATATTTATTTTTATGAATAATTTTTTTGAAATATTTTTGAACATCATGTCAAATTATTATTTTCAACATACAATTGAATATTATTATATTTATATGTTTTTAAAAAATTATTATGCAAATCATGCAATAAAAAAGATTTTGTTACAATAATAGTCAAATAATTAAGTTTTTATGATTTATTTATTTAAAAAAAATTAACTTTTTTATTTGTAGAATTATAAAATATTTCAATAATGCATAATTATATGTTATTTAATTTTTAATTTTTACAAAAAATAATATTTAACTATAAATTATTAAACATGGATAAAAAATTTATTATATTTTACATGATTTTCAATTTGGTTTAGTCATTTCAATTAATATTGTATTATTTCTTTAGGATTAACCTAGTTAAACTCCACTAAGTGTATAACTGGTTGTTTCAAAAAATTTAGACAATAACATTTTTTTATTTCATTCCAATCTAATAATGTTTTTTAAGGATAAGGTGGCATTATTGAGGGTATATTTTATATTTTCATTATATAGAGTATTGGATATGATGTGGATCAAATTTGGATGTTCTTGATTGGACCAATATTGGCCATCGTTCAACTATTTTGTGGCACCCCACATGATGCGCATGCGTTTGTGGGGAGGGGTTAGGCAGTAAATGGGCTTCTAGGAGCTGACGAGAGGTCGTCGAATAGAATTTCCTAGAGACAACAGAGGGATGGAATGACTTGTTTCAGGGCGGGAGGCAGCGTGGGAGGTGTTGGGGATGGGATCATTGAGTTTTGATGGTCAGGTTGGATGCATGGACAGAGCCCAACATTGTTTTCCGAGCAGATGGAGGGCCAAGTGTTGGGGGTTCAAATTGGTCTAGCCGGTAGGGTGGTGAGTGGAGGGACGCTGATGGTAGGGGATTGTGGTGTTGTCACCTTAAGTTAATGTTTTTCCTATAGCACTAACAGCCTCGACACTATAGTTTTTTTTGAAAAACATCTTATCCTTTTCCTCAAAATACATCCACACCTATTTTATATTATTAATCTATTGCCTTTTCCCACATTTCCATGGCTAATGAATTTATGATTTTGACATTTTTTCAAATTCCACAATTTTGAGGAATATTCCCTTCCATATGAAATATGGCATAGTCGGAAAAGCTCTTCCAGCCATAATATATCCTTCCAGAGTTTGGGGTACATCGAAATATGACACCATTATTAGAACTCTAGATAACAAGTTTCTATTAAATTCGGAATACATTAGAGGTAGTAGGGAAACTAAAGGGGAATTAGGTACTCAATGAATAAGAGAAAAATATATAAATCCAATTTTGGTGATTCTAACTATACCTCACAAGGTCAACCAGTTCTTGTAACTACTAGCTAAACAAAAAAATGGTTTCCACCACATCCCATATCACTAAACCCTATTTAATACCCTTAAAAAATACTATAACTACCATATATAAACATAATAGACTAATAGGGAAAAAGGAAAACAATCCCCCCTTTTAATATCCCCATACAACAATGATATCATAGAAAATTTACCTATGTAGAAGGTGTAATGGGGAAATCTAGAAATAACAACATTCCAAATATTTATCCTTTTTGAAAAACAACATTGTCCCCAATTTGTTACTATAAAACAAAATACAACTTCCAGCACTAGAATTGCTGATCCCCTTTGAATATAGAGATACAAAAGTTCCAAAATAAGAAACATTCTTCTCATGATGTTGGATTCATAAATAGTTTATCTATGACACCCAAATACAATTATTATGTCCACAAATTGGAAAACTAAATCCTTGTCCCATTCCATGAAATTTTCTTCCATTCCCACAATGAGTCTATAAGAGTACCAAATTCGGCCCTTGAATCCCATAAATATCTTGAAAAAATCTAAACACCACATAAGTACATTTGAAAAAAATCCAACTGTAACATATGAAACTGTTTCCATGAATAAAACAAATAATGAAAAACTATGTAAGGGTTGAGAATACTATGTCCACTGGTCATCCAATTTGGTTGGCTTCAGAATCTCTGAGTGTTTGGAAGCTAGTAAATATGCCACTTTCTATGATATCACTATTAGACATATCACACTATTATGATTAGAATGACTACATGGAAAACATAATTATACTTCTCTATTGAAAACATATTATAATTTTTATATCTCATAATAAACTCTTTATACACTCCTACTGTGATGTGGTGTCCCTATATGAATTCTCTGGTCGTTTTCTCCTAAAAAATTTAAAAAATCACTATATTACCTTGAATTGTTTATGTACATATTTAAATGATAATGCACGTCCTACAAACCTCGAAATGGAGTTCATAAATTTAAACTTTGAAAAATACCAAAAAACCCTTTCTCCCTGAATCAAAATCCAAAAACTAGTATCCAATTCACATTAACAAATTAATTACTCTGGTATATTATTATGTATTTCCAATGGATATGTATGTAACAACAACATAAACATAGAATATATATTTAATTTATTTTCACTCTTTTAGCTTATCTCCATAAATATAATATGAAATTGATTCCAACATGGAATCCAAATGAGTTTAAATCCCCCAATCAAGACACCCCATCACCATCTTACCACTGACCAACTGCCCACTCCTCCACATCAAACACTGCATCAGTTACTTGAATAAATGAGATTCAATTTTATCTAATTGTTCATAGAGAATAATTTCCACATTATAGTGACAAGATTACCATTTAACATCACACTATTTTATACATGGTATTCCAACTACAATGAATCACATGTGGTATCTTTCATAAACCATCTCAACCTTTGTTGGCTGCTCAACCATTTTTTTCTTTCAAAAATATCACTACCATTACAACAAAAATAATTTTTTTTCAAGTCTAGAACTATTCCCAAAAATATATATATAAATTTAAATTTTTTTATTATGGAATCCTGATATTTTATATTAGAAATTAAAGTAATCACCTAAGAAAACATTTAACTTGTCTTTCATAGGAATAGTTTAAAATTTATCCGCATAGTTTCAATCATCATGATTTATGATAGAAGTGAAACAAAGAACCTTGTAAATGAAAATAATAGGTTATATATTTTTTTCCACACTCTTCCACTCCTATTATGATTTTTCCATTTTAGAACACTAATTATGAGTCAATATTTGGGAATGATTCACATGGATCTTCTCATTATTTAAGGACTTAACTGAACTATAGAATAATAAATGCTATTTAGGTGCTGGAAAACATCAGGGGAATAAATGGTAGCAACAAAATCACTGAGAAAGAAAATTTCCACACTAGAATCTGATATAAAAATATTTCTATGTCCACTTTTTTACAGAAATGAACTTATCCTTTACATAACATGTTTTTTGATGAATCTCTAAATGCATAAGTGAATCCTCCTCCAATACCATACCATAAATTTACAATAGTTCTTGCTTTAGTTTATCCCATAGAGAACCTGGATTTTATACTTCCATTTCCAGTACAAGAACATTACCATTTATTCCATATCCAATTATTTCTAGTGAAGCTTTATAATTTTATGAGTTTTATAATCCAATAAATAGTATTTATCTTTTGAAACCCATACTAATGGATCCTCTACGAAAATAGAAGGAAATTATATATTATTTAGAACAATACTCAATCCACTGGATCGAGTGGAATCTACCATTAGCAGTCTTCCACATTGTCGTCCAATAACATATTCTATAATGACTATGCAAGAACATTTAATTTTAGAATCAACCACACAATGTCTCCCAAAATCTAGTCTATATTCTTTTTTCACCTTGAGATACATGGCGTTGTCAAACGTATGATCCTCCAGAAAATATTCACCCTCCTATCTAGATACTATGATCTGTTCTTTAACATGCTCTTATATCTAGTTCTTCGTATCTATCCCTCCAAATTAAAATTGATTGTTGGGAATGGGTTCATTATTATAGTCATTTTGAAATCTATCTTATGAATCAAATAGAAAACTAGTCTCACAATTAATTATATATTAGAAAATATGCCTAATATAAAAGTTTGCCTACAACCATTTTACATTTTTTTCGTCCAAGATGTTGAACCATCTCCAAAAACTACACCCCTTTGAATTAGATTTCACCATAGTCATCCCTCTCTTCATTTAGTTCACTATTATATTTATCAATTCACAATTACCTCTCTCCACAATGTAAAAGAAAATGTTTTGTTACTATCACATAGTGTTTGGAATACACCATTAACACATAGTTTAAAGTATGATTATCCTTCCTCACCAGCAATTTTCTCTATTTTTTAGAGCATACATCATACTACTGTTCACTAGACATAGCTATGATCGTCCTTTAATTTGTGCTTCACCAGCAATGTTCTCATTTACAAAGTGTTTTCATTCCATAGATGATTGTGAAGAAAAATTTAGATATACAAGTGTGAAAAACCTACACATAAATACTTTTCTAGTGATCACGATTATCTTCATAGAATATGTGGTTAAAATGCTATCATCTCGCCCTATGAGCGATCGATAATTTCTTGATTCCTTCAATCAAGAACCTCACAACGAGTGCACTATTTGTTAGCACTCCATCTATCATATATGTTGTATGGTAGAAATATAGTAGAGGGTGTGTAATGAAATACTCATAGAAGTATATATTTCTATAAATTGAAGGTGATGAAAAATTTTATTAGTAGATGATTGGGTAAGAGGTAGTAGTAGTAGAGGATAAAACTATGAAAAAGACAGCATTCCAAGAGTCTATCCAATCCTTCCAAGTCCAACCACTTTTTAAAGATACCAACTAAACATAAAAATCGGTCTTACCCCTTCCCAAAATCATCACCCTTATTTAATACAAATCAAATAAAATTAAAACTCCCACATCAAGACATAATAGACTAAAAATGGAAAAGGGAAACATTGGGCCTATTTAATATCTGCTGACTACTCATCCAGAACAACAAACAACCCATAAAAGATTCTAGAATGAGGGATTCCATCACTCCCTACATTTATAACATCCATAAAAACAACCATTTATAAATTAAATATTATTCAAATATACACATAAAATAATTGGTTTTTATCCATATATCGATATTTGGATGGACAAAGTAGGACAATCAGATATTTAATTGGATTTTTATCTATGGCTACATGAATGAAATGATTCCTACTTCATGAATGTAATTTAAAATTTATATTTCATAGCATAAAAATTGTAAACACTCTCTCTAACAACACTTTACGGTATTAATATTTAAAAATGAAGTGGATGGGCTAGGAAATCAATAGTTTTCATCAACGATTGATGAAATTATTTTGTCTCCCATGATGTGTAGTCTCTTTCAAAAGTTGAGGATCTCGTGTGAAGTATTTAAACACAATATATAAATCAAAAAATTATCTGAATCAATATGAGGAAATTTTTATCAAATTCTAATCCTTAATGAACATTTATTAAAAAAATTGAACAATGATCCCTCTATATTATAAAAACTCACTTAGAAATTTTTTTGGGAACATTGATCTTTGAAATATGGGTTCTTCTGTGGTTATTCAATGAAGCCTTCAACATCGTGATAATAACCTCAACGTCGATCCTCCAACCCAAGAAGGAGAGCCTGAATCAGTTTCTTAGATTAATGCCTTCTCTCTCTAGGATGTTGGAGAGATGACATAGGGGGTCTTAAATTCATGAAATAAATTGTACCTAAACTAAGATAATCATATAGCTAATATAGTGAGTTATAAAATATCCATAAATGGATCCCAATATATGAATTTCTTTTACATAATAAATAAGTCATACCACTATAATGAAATAGGCCCTTAACAGCACTATAAATGCCCTTTATTATAAATAAGACAGATAATGGACACATCCATTAACACCAATGCTGATAGAAGACCCATTTATAAACACTTTTTTGGCGTTGAGAAATCCACCATTTATCTATTCTTATAAAAGCATTGATAAAGGGAATTCTATGAGGAATTATAGAAAATATAAGAAGGTGTGACTTTATTAGTGATTTTAAAATATCTGAAAATGGTTCCTTTATCAGTTCTATTAAATGTGATGATAAAGGGGCATAATTTAGTGTGTTTCAATAACACAATGCTACACTAGTACAATTTGTAGTAACAGCACACCAAATCAGCAGAAAACACAAAAAATATCAACAAAAAAATATGAATACATAATATAAATGAAATCAAATTTAAAATGAAATTACAGGAAAAAATGTATATATTATAGACATTTCAAACATTGTATTATACAATTACATAAATCCAAATTATTACAGACATTCAAAAAAATTGTTTTTGATTTGTCTTTTAATCCTCACCCTGTCTGAATTTAATGACGAAAAAACCCCTACAAAAGAAAAATAATGCACCTTTATATGGAAAAAATTCATATGTTAGTAATATTATAATGAAAAACATCATATTAATGTTTTAATTTTACTAAAAGTGATGTAAATTTTACTAAAATTGTAATCAATTATAAATAAAAAGAAAGAACATGGGATCATATCGGTCACACTATATGTCAGATTGTGGTATGACTAATTCTAATATGTTTAAAATGAGTTTTGGAGCATTTTAATGAAGTATCAAAACAATCTAAATGTGTTTTCTCAGTTTTGAGTACATAATTATTCTTTTTTACTAAAATGTAATTTTTATCAGGAAAAACAGACTGTTGACCTATTTTGATCACACCGTGAAGTGGTTTGATGTGAATCAAATTCCTACATGTCAAAATGACATAGGATTTGTTGTCTTTAATTATCATGTAAATGCAAGATCATTTGATTGGATTTGAGTGAGGGATAATTTTTGAACTAAAATGTTGATTTCGAATAGATAATGGACACTTTATATCATACCAGGAATATCATGTATTAGATTGGGGTTAATATAATTCATTCAGGTCAAAAATGACATATGGATTATTATCTTAATGTATCAAAACAATATGAATGTGTTTGATAACTTTGGAATATGTTGGTTTTCCATTTATCAAAAATTGATTTCGATTTTAAATAAAAAAATGCACTTTGTGTCATACTAGTAACCCTATGTTCTAGATTGAGGTGTATCTAATTCATAGAAATATCAAATTACTAATGGATCATTTATCCTATTGTATAAAATCAATCCAAATGTGTATTCTCATTTTTGGGTACATCATTTTTCTTTATTAATGAAATGTCGTTTTAAACAGGAAACATGCCCTTTGACTTATTCTGATCTCATTGTGAATCAGTTTGATGTATGAAAAACTCCTATACATAAAAATGGATCATCAATTTTTTTCAAATTCTACCAACAAACTAAATCATGATTCATCACTATTCCTGGAGTGACTATTTTGAACTAAAATATTGATTTTAAACTGGTAACAGATACGTTGAGTTATTTCAGGAACATCGCGTATCAAATTGTCGTGTGACATATTCCTACATGTCAAAATTTATAGATGTATCATTTCTATAAATTATAAAAATAATATAATTTTATTTTCTCAGTTGTTAGTAGGTTAAATGTCCATTTTACTAAAAATAATGAAAATTATATATAAAATGTAGCACTTGGAGTCATATCGGTCACACCACCAATCAGAATGAGGTGAGAAAAATTCCTAAATGTCTCAAATATATGTTGGATTATTTGTTATAATTATAAATACAATATGAATGTGTTTTCTTGGTTTTTTGGGTTAATTTTTCCTTTTTACAAAAAATTAAGGCAATTTAAAAAATAATAATTTTGAGTCATACCAATCACACTGTATGTCTGATAAAGGTGTAACTGAGTCATATACATCTAAAATGACTCATAATCATTAATCTGAAGTATCAAAACAATATGAATGTGTTTTCTTAGTTTTTGAGTATGTTAGTTTTATTTTTTATTAAAATGAAATTTTAAACTGGGAACACAAACATTTAAATCATTTTGTTCACATAATGTATCAATTTGATGTTACACCAATTAATATACATAAAAAATGAATTATGAATCATTTTCTTAAATTTTCAATAATATCCCAGTTGGTATGATTAGTATTTTTTGAGTATGACTTTTTAAAATAAAATGTTGACTTAAAACTGATAATAGGCACATTGAGTCATATTAGGATCATTGTGAATCGAATTGAGGTGAATTTTATTTCTACACATCAAAAATAGAATATAGATCATTTTATTAATGTATAAAAATAATATAAATAATTTTTCTTGTTTTTGAATATGTTATTTTTCTATTTTAGTAAAATTAATGTCATTTTTTAATAGAAATAAGTACTTGGAGTCATTCTAGTAACACAGTTTCTCAAATTAAGTTGTGGATAATTTCTACATTTCACAAAGACTCAATAAAATCTTAACTATAAATTTTTCCATGATATCAATTAGCTTTATTCTTCAAACTATTAATATTTCATGGGAATTTTAGAACAAACCACCCCTTCTTGAAGAAAAATCACATATATAAGAAAACAATTATTATATGAGTAAAACTATGAAAAAATAAATTAATATTCAATATAAAATAATATATTACATCTATGGAAAATTATTTTATTGTTGGAACTCCAATATTTCCTCTATTAGTTAGAAGTGGAGGTAAAATGAAAGAAATTGATAAATTTCAATATTATATGGGTGAAAGGTTTTGAGGGAGAAGAAGTATGTGGTACTTTCAGTGAATAATGACAAGAAAGATGGAAATTTCACCCAAAATAGAGTAAAAGAATCTCCCAGTATAAGAGAACAATTTTTATGTGTGTAAAAAAATGAAATAAAATAAACATATATATGATACAATATTATAATTTTATAGAGAATCATTTTACAGTGAAAAAATCATTATTACCTATGTGATTGAGTAGATGTAGCATTGTTTCTCTTTCTATAAAGACAGTGAAGGGAACATGGTGGAATTTTAGAAATGAAAAACTATAGTGATGAAAAGGTTTTTAGGGAGAATAATTTTATGGATGTTTTGGTACAAAAAGGCATGAATGAATGACAAACCACCCGAACTTGATCAAAATCATCCACTTGTATAACAAAAAATTATTATTTGAGTAATACTAAAAGTAAATAATTTTAAAAAAAATATGATACAATACATTAATTATATGTATTAGGATTTTACTATGAAAACATCTAGATTACCTTTGTGATTGATAATATACAACATTGCTTCTCCTCCTACAAAGGCATGATAAATGGACATGAATCCTTTAAAATGAATGATCTCTTTAAGAAATAAGGAATATTAAATAATAGTTCTTTTAGAAAAATTTTCAAAAAATTAGATAAAATATATCTCGTGATTACTAAAATTACCCTTATTAATATTTCTCATAAAATATTAAAACACAATTCTAATGAATTTTTTAAAGGAAATACCCTAACACACGAATACAAAAGCTGAATTTAATTAAATGAATTACTTTATGGTAATTGCATAAAATCCTCTTCTATTGTTGCATCTCACCATTACCAAAATAATAATTGGTGTTCTAAATCCATTTTTTCTTTTTTATGGTTTTTATATCCAAATCCTCCATTGATTATACTGTATAATAAATATTTATTTATTTGGTTTATCTGTAGAACAAAGGTGATTCTCTATGATCTCAAAACAACAACAAAATTAAGTATGCAAAAAATTATGGGGTATAGATGTAGACGGAAAATATATATTGATTAAAAACAAAAATTTGACAAGACAAAAAAATGATATACAAATCATTAATCAAGAAAACAACAAATCATAAACAAAAGAAACACATTATACAATGAATAAAGAACAAATATATGATCACATCGTAGAAGAAGAAATAAAAAATGAAATGAAAAATAAATAAAAAAATTGGAACCCAAAAAGTAAAACATAAGCCTACCTCACTAGATTGAAGAAAATTTGGGACCCCCAGATCTAGATCATAGTGTTTTCTTTGGAAACCCAAAATACAAGAGAACACCAGATGTCAGACAATGATCATGAAATTTGCGGCAGTGGGTTTGTGTTATTTGAATGGGAATTTGTAATTCTATATTAGATTCAATAAAGAGGAGTGCCAAAAAATGGTTGGGTTCTGCGAAAAGCTTCTGATATCACGATGTGTTCACAACTGGTAATGTTTTTTTAAAATAGATCAGAACACTTTTATTAGTGCTTTCAAAAAAGAACGGAAAAAGAGTCTATCTATCAACACTTAAGTAATAAGGGCTGATAAAAGTCATATTTATCAGTGCATTTTTATCACTGATAATAGTAGGTCTTTATAACTTTTTTTTAGTGCTAATAAATCCATAACTTTATCAGTTCTAAGAAAGAACTGATAAAGATTTGTTTTTGAGCGCTTATTGCTTAAGGGATACGAAATGATTTACCATTATAATTACAAATAAAAAACATTATATATATATAATAAAAATATATAAATATCAATATAGAAAATATATTCCTTATTTGAATATATTTATTATAATTTTATAATTATTTAAATATATAATTAATTTTAAAATTATTATATATATATATATTTTTAAAAATATTTTTATCATTATGTAAAAATAAATCTTTTAAATATATTTATATAAAAAAATATAAGAATATAAATACAGTAAATATATTCACTATTTTTGTAAATTTAATATATAATTATCAATTTTTTAATTATATAAAACAATTTATTTATATTTATATAAATTCATTTTAAAAAATAATTATTTATTTATAAATATATATATATAAATTTATTAATATAGTATGTACATTTATAAATATTTTTTATTGATATTTTTTAAAAAATATTTGTTTAACAATATTTATGAATATCTATTTTTAAGTGCAAGCATATTAAAAATGAGTGAAATTTAATAAATTTAAAATAAGTACACTAACAATATTGAAAAAATGGATATGTTTTGTATTTGTGCATTTTATATAAAAATGAATTAATTAATTACTTGTGACATGAATATAATACATATTTGAATTATGTTAAATTTAAAAAAAAACAATCAACATTCAATTATATGTCCATTACTCTTTGCAATTAATCAGTATTTTTAATTCATGTTAATTTATAATTATAAACAATCATTCAAACGATATATGACTATTTAATGTAATATGCATAAATTTTATGTAATATATAAATCACATTTTTATACATTAATTTATATTAATACATCTAATATATAATATTTATTAAAATTATCAATAATCATCTAATTAATAAAATGTATGATATTTTTCTCAATTTACATAATTAATATTATAATATGATTATTTATCATTTTTCAAATATCTTTATATTTCATATATAATATTTTTTTGTATTAATAATTT
The DNA here is from genome assembly GCA_963277665.1 of Viscum album. Classification (NCBI taxonomy): domain Eukaryota; kingdom Viridiplantae; phylum Streptophyta; class Magnoliopsida; order Santalales; family Viscaceae; genus Viscum; species Viscum album. The sequence continues at coordinate 265,243,045 of OY728142.1, read as the reverse complement.
ATATATATTATAATAAATTTATTAAATTCTATCAAAAATTATTTAATTAATAATATTAGTAATATTTTTTTAATAAAATTATTTTTTGTTTTTTATTTTGTTATTTTATTTATTTGGATCGTTATATGTTATAAAAAACACTAATAAATGATTTTATTATGAGGACTAAAAAATAAAGCACTAATAATGGGTATCCTTTATCAACACTAAAAATAAAGAACTAATAAAAGATTTCTTTATTGGCAATAAAAAGGTACATATAAAGGCTTAAATTAATTATTTCATTCATTAACATTGATAAATATGTCATTTATAAGAATTTTTTTCTAGCACTGATAAATACCAGCACTGTGAAATGCCTATTTTTTAGTATTATAAATATCATCTTAGAAATATTTTAATAAACCATAAATATCATTTATATTTTATTCACATTCATGTAATATTAAAAATATACTTTGTGATAAAATAAAGTCGTCTAGCATTAAAAGTTATTCCCATAAATATTAATTGAGTTTCGATTTATAGTTTCAAAAATATAGAGTGGATGACATGATATCGTTGGTGTAGTGGCTAGTGTTCCCCCCCCCCCCACCTCTACAGGATAGATCATGTGTATAATGTTATGGTTACACATCTTCCCTGATATTAGCTAGTGTGGATTATTTGCGATCATAGCCAGAGCGGACACGCAACATTTTGGACCAAAAAAATATGCCTTTTATTTTTTCTTATTGATTGCAATCAGACCCACTCACTCCTACTTCTCACACACTATATTTCATTACCTATAGTGATGGATCCATCCCTTTCTACTGTATCTTTGTTTCTTCTCTGAACCACTTCTTCTTTCTCAGTATAGTGGACCAAAACACACTATTCTCTTTTCATCCCTCTACTACTAGGGGCACCCATCATTACTTTCAATTTATTACTCTAACATATAATATTTGAAGGTCTTAAATGACTAAAAACAGAGTAATAATGAGTAGAAACATCTTGAGTAATTTTATTTTTTCTGTTAACATATTTCATTTACCTATTATTAATGTACGAAAACCAAATTTACCCCTAATTTTCTACAATTTTTTGTTTTCTAAAACTATGGATTAATTCTTTCTAGAATCTATTACACCTACTTATACTATAATTGTGAAAACTTTTCCACCATTTTTGATGCCTCTAGAATACTTTTTTACATTTGACAACATTTTAATTATTTAAGATTCGTCGACAATAAAAAGAAAGTGTAATGTTATTTTATCATGATAGAGAACAACAATGGTATTTCTCAAACCAATGAAAATCAAATGAGTGTACATAGAAAGGTGGATATGTTTAGTATGACTTCTCAAGAAGTGATTGAAATTATCATTGCAAAAAAAACATAACCTAATGATGAAAATAAGAAAAGTTAATGAGTTTTTTGACCATGATGATGATATAGAGAACATAATTGTGAAATTCAATCCTTTGAGGCTGGAAAAAAATAATTTATACATCAACTATAACATTATTTCCTTTATGTTATATGTAGTGAAAAATGTTAAAGGGATAGTTGATTTAATTTTCATGGAATATCCTAAAACTATCACATGATAAGTCAAGGATAAAAATAAAAAAAATCATTCAATATTATTATATAATGAAATTAAGATATCAAACCATGAAATAAAAATAGAAACTCTATTTCACATGAATAATTTATTTTAATGTTTTATCAAGAATCTTCATGAAGATGGTGGATGTAATTATAAAATAATGTTCACACCTTGAAGTTTCAACCTTTTGTGACTCTAGAGTTCCACTTCATAATAAAGAGTTAGAGAATAATGAAATATTGTTTATGGGTTATGAAATTAGAGGAGATATGTGTGGATTCTCAATCATTTCTAATGGTTCATAAAGAATAAAGGAATAACATAATGAATATAATCATGAATTTTCCATCCTAGTTAATTATTATAATAAGTGTTGATTCATAAAATGACATAAAATTTGGAGGATGATATTTTATATTACTGGATGATTTTCTTAATGACGTTGGATAATAAGAAAATGTTCATGTATATATTGACAAACAAATCAAGATGATGTAATCTGGTAACATAAACCATTAATTCTACGTAATTGAATTTTATTTTAATATCTTTAAATTCAATTTAAAACCTAGGATTTTAATTTTTTTTATTTTTCATTATTTAAGAAAATTTCTTTATGACTAAGAGGAAACCCTTATTTTTTCTCTATGCACCTCACATAAACTTGATTTTGTCATTGAATGTATTAGAAATATTATTTGTGCAGGGAGGGTTATAAAAGATGGAATTAATCTCATCTCGATAATCTATAATCACTAATTATAATTAAGCATTATTAGGTAGTTCACCATCCAAATTGAGTTTTTGAGATATAGAGTTTCCCAGTATTCTATAAATTTTTTATCTTTATAAAGGTTGTACTTGAAAAAAATATTTTTAGAAATATGTTCACTTATAAGGAGTGGTTGAAAAACAAGAATGTAAGGGAAAGCATCTTGCGGACACAGTGTTGATGTCATTATTTTGAAATGATATTTTTTATATCCTAAAGAAAATGGAAGATATTATAGATGCTCTAAGATTAGTTGATTATGAGAAGAATGCTTTAATGGTTTTCATTTATGAGGATATGTACAATGAAAAAGTGACCATTAAATGCATTTTCATGAATGAAGAACCATTTATAGTTGAATAGATTATATAATTTACGAATGATGGAGTTCTCAATTGCATCATCCATTTCATAATGGATGTTATTATCTGAATCCTTAATTTTTCAATCAAAAGCCTAGTATTTTATGGGATGTAGAGGTGATGAAAGGATTAAATGATTATATTGATTGATTATCTCCATGATCAGATATGGAAGACAATGATTTTTTATAATTGAGTGTATATAGAATCATAAAAGGCATCATTAGTGGGATAAGATGCATAATACAATTAAGTATAATATCTAATGGTAAGAATATATTTTGTTCTTGATTATTTAAATACATGATAACTAGTTTAGATAATTACCAAATATTCCTAATAATTAACAAAAGTATATGAATGGTGGAAGAATAATTGAGAAGGAAAACCATATTTGAGTAAGAATACAATAAATGTATTGATAATGATATCTATCTAATTGTCATTTAGGTGGAATTGGGGTGCCTTTGAACCTATAAGCAACTTAGTATTGTCATTAAATAGCCTTCATTTGATTAATTATACATCACTTCTGATACTATGTTTTTAATGATAATATAATTGACCCATTATAAAAAGATAAATTGTCTATAACATCAATGTTTTATTGGTGTGGTCTCCATCAACTAAAAAAATATATTGATTGACCAATTTCAATCAAAATATTTCATAGAACCCATTAACATAAAGAAGGTTTATGATTATAGTAGTTATAGGAAATTAGTAATAATTTATTGAATTATAGAGTGTGATAATGATTAATTTTTCTTTGAGGATGAAAAAATCATAATGTGGGAATAAGTTTAGTAATCTACCAGGGCTGATGAACCTTATCATTTTATACAAAAGAAAAAGTGGAGGGATAACCCATGTTTTATGTTAATGAAACAAAGAACAAAATAGGATGGTTATTGAAGAATAAGAAGATGATCATGGATTATATGATTATGTTGGTGAAGAAACAAATGAATATTATATTTATAAGAGTGGTAATAGTCAAATATAAGGTAGAAATTAAATGGATTATTCTAAAAATGTAAATGATTATTGATCTATGTTTTTTCTTATAGGAATTATTTAAGAAAAATGTATTGGATATGTGTTTGATGCATTATATATTCTTTTAATTATGAATTGAAATGTGATGTTCATTTTTTATAGTTTTTATGATTTATTTATAAACATGCATATATATGTGTGTGTGTTTCTAGATTTCTATGACTTAAATTAAATTAAATTCCCCATGATTGGATGAAAAAACTATCATGAGATGATCAACATAATAGTTTTTTCAATATAGGACCCCCACTGTATAACACCATGATCATACATTAAAAACAATGCATTCAATATTACAATTATATTAATTCGATAAATATTTTTTAATGTATTAATTAATTATTTGGTTAATAAATTTAATTAATAAATTCAAAAAAAATTATTCAAAAATAAAATAACAAGAATATATTCATTTCATGGAGATCATTTAAACTCATACATAACATAGAACCCTTAGTGGGGGCCATTATTTCATAATCTCTAGTTTCTTAGTAAATTATATACATTTGAATACACTAATTGTGTATTTTTATTGACATCTCCCTTGATATAAATGAATACTTTTCGTAGATTCGGAGTGGGGTATAACAAACCATCATGTCCCATAAGATGACATGAAAAATTAAAAGAAATAAAAACAATTTCTATGAATAATGGTATGTAATATAATATCTTTTTCTCCCAATATCACATAAGGTAGGATCCACATTTCATTTTATAAATCATTCATACATTTTTATTCATTGGCATTGTAACATGAAATTGCATTATTCTACCATGACCAAGTATTTAGTGATGGTACTACCTTCATGATCAAGTAGACCTTGGATTTAAATTCTTTTTATATTCCCTTAATTTAATCCTGATTTTTCAATCAATGTCATACCACTAATGGCACACCCATCAAATGTTATGTCACCTGGTTATAAATTTCAAAGTTTTATTTTCGAATTAACCTTTGTATTTAAATATTATATAAGAATAAAAATTTATTGTTAAGAGACCATTTCCGATGTTCACTTATATAAACTACTAATGATCCAAAAATATGTGGAGTACCTATTAGAGTGTCAATCCTCATGATCTCATATAATGGAGATAACAAATTGAATAATTCATAAGAATTTATCTCAATGATTATGAATCCGAATCACATTATGGTCACATACCATAAATGTCCTATCAATATGATATATATTCACAATATGGATTATGTTTAAAATTACCCCATGGTGTATCTATGTTCTTATTATATCCTAGAAACTAGTGTAACCCCTAATAAGACATTTAATCAATGTAAATTTCCATATAAATAGTGTATGTATAAATATCAATTAATTTATGATAAAAATACATCATGAATAAGGAATTCAATACATTTTATGGTAATATGAAGTTACTATTCATGTTGGGTCTAGGGTACCCACTTTTAAGACTTTGTTTACATTAACACATTAAAGTACAAAAATCATGATATCCATTAATGAAAATCATAAATTCTAAGGGTCAATACACATGTACACCGATAGGATCATACAGTGAATCATAAAATGTGGTTTATTAATGGTGGGTTCATTCTCAAAACCTCAAATCAAGGATATTACAACAGATGAACACCATACGAAGGTGTCTATATGACTTATGTGTCTCATACACCAGATTTCATTTATCATCTATGTCCTATCATAAAATATCATCTGTATAAAGAAATTTATTCAATAAGACCATAGTAGACCCTATGGGATCTAATCAATGTGGAGGTCTGCTATGTATTTTCTATGAAGCATGCATTCATAAGACATTATCATATACATTTTCATTGATCACACCATCATTAACTATTCATTTCCACCCTTACACCTATATTTTAAACTAGTTTTGTATTGAAAAATATAATTATAATAATAAAATTCACTTGATGATTAGTTAAAAATATTTAGTCCTTTTAACTGCCAAAAATGGATTTCCACTTATTTTGAGGATTTTATTGAAGGTGGTGGTTATTTAGAGACCCCGTGATGATGCATATGGAAAATGGGCTAAACAATATGGAAGCCCATGAATATATGTACATTGTTGTGTTTCATCCATGAACTCCATGAATCCAAATGGGATTATAAATTTTTTAGTATATTCATTAATACTTCATCAAAAATATTCTTGAAGGAAAATATGCACAATTCTTCCATTAAATTTCCCAAACTAAACAACATTTCCAATAAAATGAATCTGAATTGAGTTAAAAGTTTGACTCTGTATTTTGGATATACATTTTATTATACAAATTATATGGTCATAAAATTTAACATGGATATTGAAATTGTGTACAAAAACATCATTTTAGTTTTTATAAAAGTTATTTAGTATTTTCTATCCTCCCAATACCATGGACCAAGCAGATTATCGAAAGCTGGGTGTCCAAAACCATCTCCCACATTGCCAATAAATTGGATCCTTGGTAACTCTTTTTGGGATTTTTACAAAGTGGTAAAGTTATTCCATTATTTAGTCCCAAATTATTACTATAATCATCCCTAGATGTTCTATAGGATATTGTATTTGCTACTTCAACATATTCTTCTTCTCCCCTCAAATGGATTTCTAAATTCTATGTGATCACCCCGGGGATATGATGTAAATATTTTATAGGATTATGTGTTTTTTTAATCATCCTATATTATTATTTAATTAATTTATATACTATTTTTAAATTCTCAACTCATTTGATAATGTTTGGGGGTACCCTTTCATGTGATGTTTTCACACACATTAAACCATTTCTTCTTTCCCCTTTTAATTATGGTGTTTCTGTGGTTCATATTGGACAATTAATCTATTTGAAACATCATTAATGAACAATACTTTAATTTCATGGTATAAAAAATAAATAAAATAAAAATCTGAATAATGAATAGATTTCTTTTTGTGTTTCCTTGGTGATTTTTGGTTATAAAAATGAACACAAGTTAAAAAATCATTAGAGGTATCCAATGAATCATTGTGTGTTGTCGATTGAACCCTAGGATATTTCCAAGATTAATCCTTGTAAAATTATAGTTCTAGGTGTTACAAACCAAGGATTATAAAATCTGAATGCTATTTTTTGATGTGATTAAGGATAATTATCATGAGATTTCTCCAGTTAATAACACTTAATCAAATATATTAATTATTATTATCTTGTATCGATTACTTTTTTATGATTCCAAATTAAATCAATACAGCAAAATTTTATACAATAATATTTCCCCATTTTCTAAATTAAAACATTATTATTTAAAAAATCATATAAGTCTCCAGCAAGAGATGATCTAGTGTTCCAGCCATAGTATAGAAATTCAAGAAAAATCTAAATTACTAATTTTATGTGCTCAACAACACGATCAAATTTTAGCGCCATTACTGGGGATCCAAGATATTTTTTTCATTTTTATTTTATTTTATTTCATTATTTTACTTCTTAATCTGTAATAAATTCAACAAAACTCATCAGTTTTGATTATTTATGATTTTATTTTTTCTTTTGTTAGTTTTGGTCTATTTCTTCTTCTTCTCTATCTCTCTTCCACTCTCTCTCTCTATAATTCTATAGTTTCACATTCTCTATTATTTTATCTTTTTATTATTATTATTCAATTATATATTATCCATCATCCTTAAAAAAAATACTAAAAAAACATGACATCTTATTTTCAAGACCCGATCAAAAAAATGAAAACTACTTGAATTTGACCAAAAATGGAAAAGTCATTTCACTCACATATTAGGTCATCTGGAGTAGGATAATCAAGAAGAATTTAATAATATCATGTGTAACATCAATTGGTTAAAAAATAGTCAATAATAAAACCAAATAAAACCCTATAATTCACGACTGCAGACAATCAAATATTAAAAGAACACACCACCCCGGATGTGAAGTTCAAACCTACAAACATCCCATATCAAAAGGAAGCAGCCAAATTGGAACTGTAATAAGACTTTATCGACATTTTTAAAAAATTCCGTGGTATATCAAGTGAGGACCCACAAAATAGTCTCAAATATTTTCACATAGTGTGTTCCACCAAAAACACCAAAGTACATATGGAGATTTCATTAAATTTAGGGCCTTCCAATTCTCCCTAGACGGTGTAGCCAATGATTGGATATACAATACGGAAACCACAATTGGTGGATGTAATGAACCTAAATTAATAATTATATAGTTGTTACTCACTACCTCCTAAATTGAATCAATTATAAAATAAAATTTTATAATAAAGAAATCAAAATGAGATTCCCTTCATGAATATTGGGAGTGATTCAAATGACTTTGTTCAAGATTCCCCCACTACAAAATTATTGAAAAATTTGGGTTTCGATTCTTCGATGGGGAACTTTTCAACATGCATTGTTAAATGGATGATGTTGTAGCAGGTGGTGACCTATTTAATTAAACTCAATCCACTACTTGTGACTTAGTATCCATCATGGAAAAATATCAAAAAACATTGGTATACGAGAAATTATACTAACTCGAGGATTTAATGTGGAATTTAATATTTATATAGGATAAAAGGTAGATAAAAATATGTATGATATGAGTAAAATTATAATACCATTATCTCAAGCACAAGAAAACTCACAATCTTTATCCATTTTATTACATTGTGGTCTTTGTTCTGATAACTACCATTTTTCTAACCAGTTCCTACAACATCAAAATTCATGTGAGTCTTATGCAGAATTACTCAATGGGAATCCATTCCCCAAATAAACACCCTTCAATAAATAACTGTTAATTCCAATTCCGAACCCCTACTCACTAGTTCATTTTGGGCCCCATGTACCCTGTATCTCAGTGTAAAATAACCGTACAAAATATTTATTCTGATGCTGGAGAAACTAGTATAAAACAAAACCCCTAACCAAGTGGTCCCCAACATCATCAAAATAGATTAGTTAGTGTTTTCATCACCAAACATGCAATTTAAAATAGGTAGAAAATAACTCCAGCTCACTATAATACTTTTACACATCTACCCACCTAGATACTTCATCTTCCCTCATTATTCTCTATCTAGTTACACATGTTTTAATATAAACATTTAAAATGAAAATTCCATATTAGAAATCATATAAAAACCATAAATCCCTAAAACATGTTTCTCATTTCTTTCTTGGATCAATAAACCACTTGAATTTTTCCTAATTCAATTTCCTGAAGTATAACGAGGATTTACACATAAAATCCATTAAAAATGCGGTTTTAAGGTCAAACGCCAAAAAATACCCTACAAAAAACAGATTTTTTGTCACCAAAACCATTTAATAAATCAATTATAGGAATCATAAAATAACACCACATGTTGAAACATTGAACACACTTGAAAACCCTTTTTTAAAAAAATGCCAAACATGCCTTTATACATTTTACTAAACCAACGTATAACAATGTTACAGATTTCACATTTTACAAAGATGTGTACACACACCATTATAAGCATAAAATAATTTATATAATCCCCTTTATAAAATTTATGTTAAACATTCAATGCTCCACCATTTTCATTGAAATACTGAACAATCCACTTAACGACAACTCATGCCAAAACATGTCAAAAACCAATGCCCATCTCTTTATAAAACAAATACCACCCTTTACAACAATAAAAGGACCCCAAAATATCACTTATCATGATAATAATACTTTAATAAATTAAAAAATGTCATTTTGGTTTACATTTAGCACACAAAGTCCAACCTGGAACTTTTCTGAAACAAGACATGAAACATTTGGCAAAAAAACATCTATTTAATACCCAATGGGATCAAAACACAATTTTTCATTATAAAATTTAATTATAGTAGTGAAATCAGGTTATAAAATTTATGATCCATATGGGAAAACTATAGTAACATTTACTTGAACATGCAGTGTGAACTTTTATAACGAAACAACTCCATTTTACACAAAATAATGAATAAATAACCATTTTTCAAGATAAATAAATCATAAAAAGGATTCAAAGAAATAATAAACATGTAAAATAGTTTTAAACATCATGAAAAGAAGAAACATAAATAATTAATGCATGTTCATGGGAAAACATACCTCAAAACCGTGGAAGAATGGAAAAACACTCCCGAATACACCCACCATGGGTTCTGAAACCCTAGATCTATGAAGACCAGACATAAAAAATAAAAGACTTATCCAAAATTAAGGGATAACATTACCCTATAAAAAATATTGACCAGGGGATAAGAGATAGAAAATGGAAAATGTGAATATAAGGAAGAGTGTGGATAAGGGAGAAGAGAAACTCACCTTGGGAACTAGTCAACACATCATCTTCCATTAGATCTACAAAAAATGTGGAAGGGAAATGGCTTCAGAAGCCATGGGATACCTCTAGATGCCTAGATGCACTAGAGGAAAAAAAATTGGCCACAAATGGGGCTAAAATGCATAGGTGGAAAACTTTGTAAATTAAAATTTTTAGTTTTTGGCAGGGCCACACGGTTTGTTAAAAGTGCGCCAAACCATGCGACAACCATGGGGTCGACTGCACGGTAACCCCTATGTAAATTAAAACCAATGATCTAGCCATTCGGTCAGTTTAATACCTACCGCACTATTACCCCAAAGTCACTGCATGGTCGTTCAATAACCATACGAAGGGCCACCTCATTCCAAAACTTTTATCATATCCCCAATCTCCCAAACAAAACACGGGGACACCAAGATGGAAAGAATAGGAAAATAAGACACTCCAAAATTTAACACATGTGACACCCATAACCCATGAAAATATAGGGATTCCCAAAATATCTGGATAACAAAAAAGCAATGAAAAATATAGTTTTAAAAATATTTATCATATTTTTAAAATTATTTTTACTCATGTTCTTTCCATAACTAATCAATTTCATTTTGTACCAGATTGACCTATGTGTGTGTACCGATCTTCTGACTATAGTACCCCCTAAAAAACAATAACAAAATATAAAAAAAACAACAAAAAATAATATGGTTTGTGTCTTGGGCAGGTAAAAACTACAATCCCTCAACCATTGTTCTTGTTAATAATATTACAGTTAGTGTATTGAGGAGAAAAAACAAGGGATGAGGGATGAGTGCGAGATTTTTTCCACATTCAAATTTGGTTTAAAATAATATTAAAAAATTATGGGAGTGATAAAATGTAAAAAATATGGGAATATCTAGGTTATAATTTTAAGGTTATACATGAGAGAATGTTTATGTCAGTGGGTTTTGAAATTTTATTTCCAAGGTACTAGGGAAGTTCCAATGGACATAATCATTTCGGCAGAAGATTCATTAAATAAACTATATTTATTAGATATAAAGATGAAAGAATATTCAGAATAGTTTTCACACCCACACATTAAGAGTTGGTGGAATGATATAATTTTTTATTCATTTATCATATTGGTATCATGCATCTCTTTTAATTTTATTCTAATACAATTTATGTGACACTATTTTCCCTTATAAATAAGATAAACTCTTTTTTCTTATTTTTTCATTGATCAATGGTCTTTCATGAATAAAATATTTATTTAGTTTTAAATCATCATGAAGTTGGTAATATATACAATTTTCATTTTTAAAATGAAACATTTTTCAAGAGTGCAAATATTTAGGTGTAGCCACGTGATCGCACCACGATTCACTATTCATGTACACCCTTATATAAATATTTTAGACATGATTTGTATTAACAATTAAAACAATATTAATAAATTTCACTTCATTATTTATTAAATATTTTGTTTGTTTTTAATTTTAAAAAGGTAAATTTCTTTTGTTTTGATGATTTCATTTTAGGGGAAGTGATTCTGAGAGCACATGTCGATAAGGAAGGAAAATGTGCCAAACTGCATAGAATCCCATGGACATATGTCCATTATTTTCATGTTCAAAGAACTATGTGAACCCAATTAGGCATAAATTTTTGAAAAGATATATTACTCAGTGTTATACATCATTGATGAATGAATATAATCCCTATTATTCAATTAATAAGAAAAAATAGATATGTCTAATAGGATTAATCTAATTGGAGTTAAAGGTTTGCCTCGGTATTTTGGAAATATCTCTTATTATATAAATTATTTGGCCTTCACATTTTTCATAATGATTGAAAATGTTTTTAAAAACAACTTTTAGTTTTATCCATTGTGATTTAAGAGTATTTGGACTCCAAAAACCATTGAACGAGAGAATTCTTGAAATCGGGGTGCCAAAAACCACCTCCCACTTTTCATACAAATTGGCACCTTGGGAACCCAATTTTAGAGTTTGATCAAGAGGAAGGGTGATTCCATTATTAATACCCAATGGAGTCCTATAATAATCTATTGATGTTATGGTGGATTTTGGATTTAAAACTACAACATATTATTCTTCTTACCCTCCAATGGATTTCTAAACTCTTTGTGATCACCCGAGGGGGAATGTGATGTAAATATCAAGATTTGTTTATGTAATAATTTAATAGTCATTTAAATTAAATGTATGTGCATTATTTTTAATCATCTAATATTATTATTTAATATTCTTATTTATTTTTATGTCATTTTCAACTCATATGTTCATGACTGGGTGGTACCCTTTCATGTGACATTTCAATTATCTATCACAATTTCTTTATTCCTATTTTAATTATGGTGTTTGTGTAGTTCATATTAGTAAATTTCACTATCATAAAACTATCAAGGACAATTCATATTATTTCATGGTATCACAATGAAAAAACATAAAACCTATTCAAAAAATCTGGTTCTTCATTTGTATCATTGGTTAGTTTCAGTAATGATGTCGAACACAAATCACTCGATCATTGGAAGAATCTAGTGATTTATTATGTGTTTCTGATTGAAACCCAACAGGTATCCTTTTATAAATTTAGTATAATTATATTTCTAGGTGTTCTAAACCTTGGAGCAAAAAATCCAAACCCTATCTCCTGAATCAGTGAATGATGAACATCACATGATTTCCCTTAGTTGAACATGCTTAATCAATTCTATTAATTTATATTTTCTTGTATCAATTAATTTTATATGGTTTATTCTAAATTAATTTTATTTTCATAAAATCCCAATCCCCATTTTCTTAATATAAAAATTATTTTTCAATTAATGATCTATGGCTCTATAGAGAGATGGCCTAGAGTTCCAACTATACTAAAGGAATTATACTAAAAACTGAACAACTAATTTGACACACTCAACAACGTGATCAGTCATACTGAGGAAAATTGTTATTTTTTAAGAAAAAATAATAATATTGAAGATACTAAAGTTATATTATCATGAAATTAGAATACTTTTCAAGGTATATAACACCAATAGACTATAGGTTCTACTTGAACCAATTGTTAATAACCTTCAGTCCACTAGTTCTCTCATGAAATGCATACCTCTATTGAGATATTGCATTTTTCACAGGGTATTCCACGTTTTCCTCCATGGATTGTCAGATCATGGAAATTCCACCTCATTCAGAAAAATAACTTAAGTGATGAATCATTCAAAGTAAATTATTTTTTCTTTTATGAGATCATGTATTCATGGAAGGAGCCACCACTATAGAGTTATCCTAGAAAATTCTGATAGGTTTTTGGCTACTAGGAACTACATAAACTATTGGAATATTATGTGAACATAAACTACTTCCTTTGATTCATCATATGATAAAATAATCTATAACTATACTCTAGAATTAGTGATTAGTAATTTCATTGAATTATCGCAGCTCATAACTCCTCTATTGACATTTAAGGAATATAATTTCTATAAATTCATATCATTATGATCTATATAAAATTGATAATATTTATAACCCATAATTACTAGATCATCATCTCCTATATACAACAAGAAATTATTCACATTACTCCTCATATAATTAAGGATAACATTAGCATAAATTAAATTTCTTTCACCTCAACCTATTTCATATATTCTTACCATACTCGATGAATAGAAAACCACATGGCTTATATATAACATGATATACATGCTAGAACTGATCACAGATTCTTAAAGGATATTACTTATTCTTCCACATTACATTTTCTTCTTAGGAAACATTTTCACGGAAATATTCTTACCTTGTTAAACTAAAACCGACCCCATTTTTGATTATTATATACTTAACAATATCAGTATCTAGTCAATGTATGTACTTTGAATTAGTCCAAGTTTCCTCGTGGATATATCATGTGTGAACATAATATATATAATATAGGTTGATTCAGCTATGTAAATCATGGAAAATCACTTGCTCAAACAAGGCTATTATACAATTTATAATTAGTAATTTGATATCACAATATACTACTGTGAAAATGACTATACTCCCAATAAATTATTTGTAAAAACATTTCTCATATTAATTATTAATGAAAAATAATTATTATATTGTTTCATAAAACTAAATATTCCATGACTTGGATGCTTTCAATAATCAATAAGATTATCTTTGGGCTTTTCATTCCTTTTTGTAATCCCATGGAGTAACAAAACCTTATGGATGTGTAATATACCCATCTAGTTGATGGTTTACATTTAGGAATGTAGTTTTTATATCCATTTTTAAAATATCATTAGCATTGAAGGGTTCTATAGTAAGTATATTTTTAAGGGGTTTAAACATGGAAACTGTAGAAATGGTTTCATCGTAGTCACTGTATTGATGTTGTCTAAACCCTTTAGCCACTATCCATGCTTTTAGGTATAAAAATTAACATACATTTCCAAATATCAATTGAATACCCATATAAACTCGATTGTCTTAACATCGAATAGTTGAACTACCAAAATTAAAAATTGGATTCGATAAATTGAATATAACTCATAATGTAGGGATTTTTTACATATTGATGATTTTGAGCTATCTTCTTCCTTGCTGTAGGATAAATATTCATTTTTTCACCCAAAAACGTTTCACAGACTTCTATGATAAGAAAGACATATTTTTACAGTTCTTTAAACTCTCCAGTTAACGTACACAGCACCTATGTTAAAAAACCTTCTTCCATGTGGACCTAATGATTATTTTCATTTACCATATTATAAGAATACTGAGCATCGGCATCCTTAAATTAAATTATCCTCCCACGATCTTTCATGACGATGTTCTCCATCTCAAGGAATAAAAAATTACTATAAATTATGACATTTTTATCATTGTGATAATGTTGGTAGTATACACTCATTTACATGGGGAAAACTAAAAAGATAAAATTCATTCATTAGGGTGGTAGTTTTATTCTGGATCCTGCCTTAAGAAAACACATTAACCTTTATGCATGACTATGTGTCAAAATTGGCTTTTTTCGGCTCAATAACTAAAAGGAAATACTATTCTCTAAATTATTTGGTACTCATTTTAGTATGTACCCAATCGTGGGTGTTGATTACACTAAAAAAGATAAAAAAGTTTTTCATTGTCATAATTTTACCTACAATATCCCAAAATATATTGTTTCTCCATTCACTAATATCATTGAACTATTGTTTACAAGAAATAGTGATTTGAGTTTCAATATCATACTAAGATAGAAAGTCAAATAAACCCATGGCTATGATATTCACCACATTTATGCAATAAAATATTGTTTATTTATATACAAATTAGATTCCTTAAATAATTATTTATTTCCTTTAACCTCTAAAATCATTCACACTTATACAACATCATGTAAATGTAACTATACCATCTCAAGTCATTGGTAAAAGTAAAAAAATGAATGAGAATCCACCTCTATATTATATATGAAAAGTTCCACACACATCAATGTGTACAAATATTAAAGTCTCTATGGACCTCTGTCCTTGACCATAAAGTTGTGGTTTGTTTTCATACCTTGTAAAAAGGAATGGCATCATTCACATTGTTTGATTTCGTTAGAGTCTAAGTAATCATCAAGATTTAGATTTTCCAAATGATTATTGTTTACATGATCATAAATGTGATTCCACAATTGGGAATTAAATTATTGGTTTTTTTATTCATTATATATTAACATCTTTTGGTTTTTGTAATTTAATTCATAAAGGCTATTATTAAGCTTTGGCATACCCGAACAAATTCTATCATTATAAAATTTGAAACAATTATTCCCAAAACATAGTATAATTCCATATATTTCTAAATAATAAATGTAAATTATGTTCTTTTTTGTTAGAGGTACATCATAATAGTTCATTAAATCCAAAACCAATCACATTAGAAATGTCTAATATAGTCTTAAATGGTTAGATATGCCAACCTCACTCTATTAGCAGCCCATAGATCCACCTCTCATCTAGAAGCCTTCTAAAATCTAATTTGTTCTTGTAATTATATGATAAGATGACCACTATATGTTGGATATAATACCTAAAATATATAAATGGAATGATGACATTTGATAAAAAATCGACATGAAGCTTCCCATTGATTATTTGGATAAGTGTTATTCCTCTTCTAGTGTCCTTTTATTCCATTGTGAAAACACACCATATCATGTTTCTTTCCTTGCCAATGGATCATATTATTCATGGAAGGATGAAACTCTAGAGCCTTCAATATGGAATGAATATTTAGATTCATTTTACATGCTCCACATTTTCGTATTCACTGAAATGGTGGAGGAACTATCACAACCTATCTCATTATCAGCCTCATAAATAAGATTAAGATGTTCTAAATGACTCTTCTTACTATTACTCATATTATAATTCAAAGTAAAATTTGGTAATATTTTAGTTATTGTAGAAAAAATAAAATCTATGCCGAACTCAATAGGTACCTTAAACCACAATATTTATAAGAACTCTTTGTACCCAATCAACATCACTACATGTGGTCAAGCTGGTGTTGTCTCACAAAGATTTCATACGAAAACAGAATTGGATAACTCTTACCTATCATTTCTCATTTTCTATTGATAGATATATCAATGAATAGAAATGATGATTTATGACTCCATATCTTCATATTTCTTTATAATATCACACGTCATTGAGGATAGCATGAATCATTGGAAAACCATTTCATCATCCACTTATTTGACATAATGATATACTTTGATAATGGCTTCTTTAGAAAGTGACACAGAATGTGGGGTTTCTAACATCTATAATTTTTCCTAATGGGATAGTATAACGCTTATGTGACTATATAATCATGGTAAAAATTGTTTTTGAGAAGGTTTTCTATATATTTTTTGATCATAGGGATATTTTAGTATTTTTGTGATTTTCCATTTCAACATATAAAAATAAGATAATTAATACTTCTTCAATTACAAAAATATTTTAATATTTCTATATTCTATTAGTTTCTATTAGTCCCTCACAATTTTTTATAAACCCTATAGTCTTCATAATTGGTTTCAAAATTTAAATTTTTTCTATATATTATTATGGAAAGGACCCATATTCTCCTTATCATAAACCAGGCTTGGGCCAGATAGGTTTTTTGAGCGTTTTTTAGTGGGTTTAACTTTTCAACATCATAAACTCACAAATACATTATTTTCCGAGTGGACTCATGAATCTGGAAATTTTGGTTAATTATTTGCTAAACCATTTCATTATAGTTATAATGAATCCTACTTGGTAAATCAACCCTTGATGTGATCCATGTTACTTCAATCAAAAACACGAAGCTAAAGGTTCCTTTATAATTCTAATCACCTTGACTCGAGCTGGTCACAAACATTAAATTATGAGGCCAATTCTATATTTTGTAATGGAAGGATATAATAAAATGATATTTTAGTTGATGTATTTTTATCATTATGGGTAAAGTCAAAAAAAATCCTAATCATATGCCCTGTTAAAATTATGTGAATGTTACATAAGTGGACATCCATGTTAGATAATGTTTACACTTACACCAGTTTTATTTTGCTAAATAATTCATGCTTTTTCGTTCTTTTATTAGTGATTACATAGAATCCACAGACATAAAAATAGAACCATGAAAATATGAGAATGAAAATATAAAAGGAATGATCATGGGATTCTCTAAGGGTTGGTTTAACTAGGGTTGATGAAATAATGTTAAACCATTGGGGAAAATACCATGAACCACATCATGGTTAATTTTACTGCATTTTATGATATCTTTTATCTATTACTTCAATTTATTTATCATTGACACATGGAATTGTAAATCCTAAACTCACATGGGATTATATCATTACATATTTGTTTTACTCACACATGGGTGAGGGGATATAATGAATTGGAAAAAGGGGGTTTACATAAAAAAATCCTCAGAAACGTGTGACCATATATAATAAGAATCGGATGAAACACATGAAATCATTTTTCAATTTAATAATAAGTGATCCAAAGTAAATAAATCACATAATTTGGTTAGGTATAATATAATGGTCATCCGAACAACATGCAATGAACATATATTTTAAATTTATATATAAAATATATCAATTAGTTCTTTAATCAAGATAAAATTCAATGAATTAATCCAATTAATTCAATTTATCCTTATTTCATCAGTGAATACTTAAATTACAATCTTCCATAATTATATTAAAAATAAATAAAATAATTTCATATGAAATTTATGAAGTACAATATTGTACTTTTAGACAATGACATTTACTAAAGAAAAATACATAGCATGATTCTTATGATCTTGATGTGCGTAGAGTAAAATATAAATAATGACCATAAAAACATGTACTTTTGGAATTTAATATAGAATTTTTTAAATATGTTATTGAAAATCCTATGACATGGTTTGTACGTTCAAATATAGATTTATTTGGAAACATGCTAATCTGTTTAATTAAATATTTATTTTTTTATCAACATTAAATTATCCAAATTATCTATATTATAAGACAAATTATGTACTTTGTTACACAGTTTGTGGTATCTTCTTCATGTATCCATGACACACAGCTTAGTAATTGGCATGTTATCTACCATTAATGTGTATGATGTCCATGATGTGTAATAGTTCTTACACAATGTTTGGATTCTATGTTTCCTTGTTATTTTATATTTTATTCATGTAGTAGAATCTTAAACCCCCCATCCCCTGTGTTCTTATCCATATGAATATGGTTACTACACATCATATACATGGGTTACATGGTGTGTGGCTTTTCAAACCATGTAGCATCCTATCCAGATGTACTCCCAAATATGCTTTTATCGAATCACTAATCTAATTTAATAGAATTAATAAAACTTTATATTGATATATATATATATATATATATATATGATACACATAATTAAATATTTTATTTAAGTGGTACACACCATGCATAATTTTTTTGAATGGGATGGTCCTTTCACACATCCTGGTGGTGTTTTTATATGGGCCTTCAATTTATCTATATTATTTTACTTGTTATATGATTTAGAACAAAAGAGAGCAAAAAATTTGTTCATATTTCATGAATGAGTTCATATAAAGTATAATAAATCTCAAATTAATGAAAAAAATAAATTATTCATAAAGAGTTATAAAATAATCTTGTGACTGTTATGATATAACATCATAGTTTTGGGCACATTTAAAGCTCTTTTATAGAAAATACAACTCCATTTTTAGTCTCAATTTATAAAATAAACATTTAATTAAAAAATATTAATGTATTGAGCAATATAATTGATAAATTACATGACTAGAGTAAACTCTAATACTTATAGAGGATGAAAATAAAAAGAAATTTATAATTACTTTATAAGCTCATCCATATTTCCAAAAACTTGTAATTCACTATTTATGGATGATTGTATGACTTGATATCATCATAAAATCATTGATATATAAGATGCAAGTGATAAATATCTATTGTGGGGACCAAAACATCCACCACAATATTTGAACATCATCATAGAATTAACAGATGATAGCATGGATGATTCTAATCCAGTTAATCATCCATTGTTGATTACAATAGAATTATTCTATGAGGATGAATAACTCATGAATAATAGAGAACACCTAGAGAGCATTTGAATTCTATGGGGGGCCTAAGAGATCTTCTCTTTATCTGTTGTGAACGACCACTAGCAGTATTTAAATTTATAAAATTTTATATTTATTATGGTAGGTTTAGGGTTTGAAAAATGAAATAAATCCACTATCCAATTAAATAATTCTTAGTAAACTCCATGTCGTAATAGTTTCATAAATATAATTCAGATTACACATTTATCACATAATAAAAAATAAACATCATTTATACAATTTCCTATAAATACATTAAAATCATTTCCATTATCCTACATCACCATCACCAAACCTTGAATGATGAATAATTATTTAATAAATAAACATCACTACTTATAAATTTATTAAAAATTATATTCATAAAAACCCGAAAATAATAAATTATTATTGTCATTTAACTCACTTATTCATTTAAATATCTTGTGATTACTTCATCGAAATATTTCGAAAAATAAATAAATATTATTTATTCTAACTTGATAAATTCAACAATGAACATAACTAAGATTGTAGAAACACTTAGTGTGTGACCATCTAGCCCTATGTTTCAGTGGAATTAGGCATATCTTCATAAATATTATTGTTAGTATCTAAAAACATGTCAAAACATGCATAAATATTGAATTTAATGTCTCAATGACATTAAAATATTATTAACACATACGATCTAATATAATATCTATATAAAAATATCCATAATAAAGAATTTTAAAAATATTAATCAATAACCTTTGTGTTTGA
Source organism: Viscum album (assembly GCA_963277665.1). NCBI lineage: Eukaryota > Viridiplantae > Streptophyta > Magnoliopsida > Santalales > Viscaceae > Viscum > Viscum album. Next base: position 265,222,504 of record OY728142.1, on the reverse strand, counting down.
TGTCTCTTAATTTGAAATTCAAAAAATGAGATCCATAAAAAAACTTTTAAATAAAAAATCAATTATAAATGTTATTATGTTTTTAAATGAGTGATTACCATACTAAGAAATGGATTTATATAAATCACATGCACTACTTATGGTATTTTGGAATGTTACACGGTCTGTTAAATTCAATAGACCATATAGAAACATAATAATTGATAATATAGATATTGTAAAATGACCATTAAAATTTGTATATTATGGGTTTTTCTAATGTCCAATTAACATAGATAAAATAAGTGATGGAATCAAACATTATGATCATGCTCAATAAAGACCATTGATCAATGATTTTGAGGGAGATATAATAATTATGATTTTCCCTTAACCTTGAAAATGTTGATAATCCATAACATATTCCTGAGTGAAACCATTTATGATAGAAGATCAATCTCATCAAGGTCACATCCAAAACCGTGTTCACTGGACCACCCAACTAAAATCTCACCATCACACACATAAAACATTTATGAATTCACAGGTTTAATTAACAACTGTGTATCAGGAACCTAAAATTATGAATTTAAATATTTTATTTTTAACAAAAAAATTTATCGCAATTATGACCTTTTAATATTACTATTTAATTAATCATGTAATGAGTTTGATAAATGTTTCTTTTTGATGAAATGAAGAAGAAAATGTATTTTTGAGAAATATATAATTTTATTCATGAAATTATTTTCATTGGAATTACATAATTTTAATATAAATTGTTTATTATTAATATGTTATTATTTAATAATTGTTATTAAATATATATGATAAATGAAATATTATTTTTAAAATCATCACATTAAAATTAAATGATGGATATTTTTTCATAGTTTTTCTTAGGAAGTCATTTTTACGAATAAATTCGATATGCAATATATATATGTTATGTTTTATGACATCATAATGACCCAAAAGTGATGTAATATATTCCATAAAATGTATTTATTACAAAATATTTATTACCTTTTAAAATAAAAATAATTTGATGTTATTTTATTAAATTTTTATAGCCTCAATAAATTTCCCAAAAATATATATTATATAATACGGTTTTAAAAACAATTATTTATTGACATGACTCACTTACACCTAACCACGAGAATTATTTTAATGAGTTATTTTATTCTCCTTTTATAATAATGAAAACAACTATTATATGAAGAAAACTTGTAAAAATCCATGATATGTTTTTCAGTTTTCATTACATTATCATATAGACTCCAGAACATATTTTTTGGAAATTAATAATTAATTAACATAGATTTTTAAATATAATCTGACAAAACTCCTATTAATCTACAATAAAACTACTATAGAACGAAGTTACTTTTCTTTTACCTTTATTGTGAACCCACAATGTTCCCACAAGATCTTAAGAAGATCCTCCAAAGCTTTTAAAAGCCCCCTCTTAATGTATTTGATCTCTCTATCCCTCTCATTTCATTTTCATGAAAGCACCTTTATTGTAAAAAGAATTTTAAATATCAATTGAATATGATTCCATTAATTCATATATATATATATATCCTTTTACCATCAACTTTTTTTTCAAGTTGTGATAAATCATTTATTTACTCTATCTATGAGAAATATATTTTCAATTACTATATTGAAATAAAGGATCCCCTCACCACCATTATTAAAGTATATTCTTTATGTCATGAATTTTGATTCCCAATTACTCATGATGTGATATGTATTTACCCATCACTGTGGGTTTACTAATGATTCCAATGTATTTATATAGCAATTTCTCGATCATTCACTATATCTATAAACCATTATGTACACCTATTATTCCATGTAAATTTTCTAGTGATTTTACTTGACAAACATTTGTGTAGTGAAAAATCATCCCCACAAATACTCATATATATTCACCTTGTTATACATATCCTAAATTAATTGGGGGTTTACTTGTATGTAACTAAAACTCCATATGCATTGGGATAAAAGTGATAAAATACATTTTTTGTTATATGATCACTGTTGAACACTTATGTATGTACAAGGGTGAAAGTTAAAGGTGGGCCTGAAAATATATATCTCTTTAATGCATTGGGTAATTTTCTCATTTCATGAGATTCCATGTGTGGTGAATGGGTTGTTATCCTAAGAACTCTATGTTATGATGTCTTTGAATTTATCTTTCACTTATATTTATAATGTTACTTTTTATGTTGGTTATGTATTCATATGATTCATTTATGTAATCAAGTTATATCATTCCTCATTGTTCAATAATATTATCCCCACCAATATTATGTTTTGTTGATATTCCTATTTCCTCACATTCAACTATTTATCTTATTATTTTATTTGTTTATTCCCTTACCCGGTTATATATCTAACCCCTTTATTTTTAGGTACTCAGGAAATCCTTTGATATTTTAGAAGAACAATGGAATTTTAGGATCATGTTTATAATGTTTTATAAAATTATATTTTATTCTTATAACATGTTATTATTCTATGTACTAATTTCCTAAAGACACTAGGCTTCACGATCTTTTGGGATTGTGCACTATTAACCTCTATGTAATAAATCATTAATTAAGGTGTAAAAAAAATAAAAATTTTCATATTTGGTATCATAGAAGTGTTTTTATTTTTGGTAATAAGTTTAAAAGAATCTAGTGAAATACTAAAGGAAAATAATAGACATAAAAAAACACGTTATTTTTAAAAGTATATATTATGTGGTTTCCAAGAGAATTAATATTTTTCCAGATACTACAATTAGATGTGTCTTTGACACAAATATACCTAGGGGTAAAAACCTATAAAATTGTGCATTAAGATAGACATGATCATCCTATGGTTCTGGAAAAAATGTCTTACATGTCACATGGTTTTAATTTCTCGGGTCAATATTCATTGGTGAATTGAAAACTTATTATGAAAAATTATAATGGGAAACATTATTATAATATTTTATGTTAAAAAATTGATTATGGGAAACATAAATTGAAACATAATATCCCACAGGATAAATGATAAATTTCATTTATGAGTTACAAATTAAATTTTTATTATTTATCATTTTAGGTATTTAATAGTTTTAAAAAATATCATCCATGTTTTCAGATTTATTTATTTTAAATGGCTAGGAATAGGAATAATGAAGTCAACAACCAAACTAAATAATATTTTAATGAGTTCCCAAAAGAAATTCCCAAATTGGTGGGAGGATGAATCTTGAACATCATGTAAATACATTCTCAATTAGATCATATTTGGATTTGAATATTTAATTTGGTAGAATGGAAGCATCCCCCAAATAATGATCATGTTGCAATTGATACATTTATAGTACAAAGGCATCTGAATGTTAGTGTATCATTTGATCCCTTAAATCATTGTGTATAGAGTCAACTAAATAGGAAAGGACATATCCATCATTAAATTCCTTGAGTAAGAGATGTTAATGGTTTCTATTTACCATATAGATGAAGAAAATGATTAGGAGTGGATGTTGGTGAAAAATATAAAAGTATAGAGATGAGATAGAAGTGCATATGTCGAAGGAAATATGGAAAATGTTATTCAATAAATAAATTTCATGAACACTCTGATGTAAAATGAGGGGGATTTATTTAGACTCTAGATAAGTGTTGATGAACCCTTCAAAGAGTAAAAAAGAAAACATCACAAGACATTCATGACAAACCACTATAAATCCCATTTCCCCTAAAATAAATATTGAACACATATTTATTGGGATAAATATGAATCAGTAAAAATAACTATGTATTTAAGAAATTGAAAAACGGATTTAAATTTTTGTTATGTTCCCTCTAAGTAAAAATGAATATCATTGTTCTATAATGGTATCTTGATACTTTAAACAACATGTGAAGGATGTATTTTACATCAAGCAGTGCAATAAAAAATATCATGGGGGTATGTGTAAAAACCCAGGATTACGTATGAGGTACAAATACTTTTACTTTTGGTTTAAATTATTAAATATAGAATAATGTGAATACCATTTTCATTCATTGAGGTATTATGGGTGTTTTGGGTTTGTTTGGAGATCGTAACCCAAATTTGGGGTGGAAAACAGGCATGCCTCTTAGTAAGTAGAAACCATGTAGGGAAGGAACATGATTAGTAGTATCCATGTGAGACCTAGGAAGAGAGATGGAGGGGAAAACATGGTTTAACAAACCATGATATTTGGGGTGCACTCACGTGAAAAAACCATACACTTTTTGAAATATGTTATTTGGACAGTTTTTACACGGTATGTGAAACAATTCGCAGTGAACGTGAGATGTAAAAATTCTTACAGTAGTGGGCACAAGGATTGGCCAACCATGCAGCTAAACCTTGAGTCCCATTAATTTTACTTAACCATTGAACAATCTCTAATTATTTATTATTTCAATCACAATTTATAATTTTTCAACTGATGGATAAATCCTATGTCTAGATCTTCCCTTAAGAACATAAATTTGTAATTGATAGGTCTTCCCTACTTGAGATCAAAATCTACATATGTATGAAAAATAAAATCCATGTCGATATGATCTAAATTATATTTCTATCATTCTTAATTTAACATTAGATCAATGAATTTACTTAGGTGAAAGCTAATGTGCCCTATTTTTTGGTTCATCATCTATTTTATTATCTTTTGATTAGGTTCATATCATATGCTGATACTAGACGATCAAACTAATATGATCCAACTGTATGTGGTCTATAATTTTACCATTTTGATTGGTACATTATTAATATACATACCATTTTTCTTCCCATTTGAATTTCTGGCGCAAGCCTAAAAATGAATAGATAAACTAAATTAAATTTAATGGAACACAATTGGTATTTTTATTAGTTCATGTGAGTTAGTTGGAAGTTGTTTCCCTAACTAGGCCACCTTAGGTTGTTCCATGTCATTTCCCCATTTCCCATTACTAATGTTGAACAACCCAAATGGTGTCTTTTGACCTTTCATAGATATAGGAAGCCCATGGAGAATGAATTGAATTTAATAAAATTATTAGAAGATGATTTTATTCTATTTAAATGTGATATATGATGTCAAACTTTTAAATTGTGATTTTTAATATGAGTGGTTATACTCATAGGATAAGATTTAATGTGAATTTTGTTATGAGTGGATGTAACCTTGGAAGATGAATGTGAATTTCTAAATGTAATGGATGATGAATGATTCTATTAGATGACTAGTATATTATTCCATGAATCATGAATGTGGTTATTGGTGAGATAGATATATATTTTTCCTTGGGTTATGATTATGTGGGATGGCATGGGATTTTGTACCCCTTCAATCATATTTTTCCAGGGTGTATAAGGGAAATTGTCAATAGACAAAATCCTTGGATCCCTACTCAAACATAACCAAGTTTCAATTGATACTCTCCTTGGACTTGATGATAATTAAATGGTATTCTATACATTCGATTTCGCCCTATGATTTCCAAAACATTCATTAAACGGTATAAACATAGTATATTGTGATATTCTTTATTTTTCAGAGTTACCGTGGATGCGATGAAAGTTATGATAATACGGTAGGTCCATGGTTGAAAATATATGTATGGATGTGTGGAGAGAGAATGTTCATTATTTAGTCATTTTCTGTAGATTCCTTGTTTTAGGATCTTGATCATGTTTTGTAGAGATCCTTTTTGGGATATAAAACATCACATGGCTTTTTCCATGGGAACTTCACTGTTTCCTACTGCTTTCCTATTATACATTTCACTATTCAGTATCTTTTTATATAGAATAACATGGATTTTTTATAGAACTTTTCATTTTCATATTCTAGTATTGAATATCACACCTTCTTCGGGCCACCATTAGGTACCCATGAAAACTACTTGGATGTAGGTACAGAGCAATGATGTTTCCCACAGTTTAATGTTCGATTTTGGTTATATTCTTAAGAGTAGGGGATAACGAGATCAATTTGAGGCCCATAATGATATCTCGAGATTATACATTTTTTACTTTTGGGTATATCATTACTTGTATTGTATTTTATTACTTTTAATGCATCTTTTCATCTTTTTTAAAACAAAAAATACATCATAATCTGTTGTATATGAGATCCTTATTGGGTATTGTTATCAAATACTAATGTGTATCAATTTCTTAATTTTTATACTTCTTCAACTATTTTTTGTTATTTACTTTTCATTGGGTTACAATTTATTAAGGTCAAATAGTCTCCCCACATACACACCCTTGACAGTCACTGCTTCTCGGAAGCCTCTATATTTTGGGAGATGTGCTTGAGGCCATGTGACCAACTGGGCCCGGGCAATTCATGAGAGGAATATGATTCCATAATGTTAAAAAATTATCAGATATTTTTATTTTTGAGTTTATATTTGGAGATACTAGATAGGTATTAATATGGTATCAGAATTTGGTAATGTGTTTTTCCTAAGAATACCTAACCCTTGGGAAAGAAATAACCAAATTACATCAAAAATAAATTTCAATATTCTAGATTCTAACTAATACTGTAGATTTGATTCCAACATTTGGTGACTCAATTGAATTATGATGTTATTATTGATTTTACAAGGGGTACTATTTTGATGATATCCAATGAGAAGAGGATAATACATCTCATGAATAATTTAGGAACATTACAAGAGTCACATGCCATGAATTATGCCATGCCATATTGTTTTTGTTGGTTTTTTTCATCATGTTGTGATAGGCTGCATAATAGATATTCAAACAATTTTGATAATATTATATAACTAGAATTTTTAAACATGTGTGGTAATCACTATCCATATGGTAACCTAGAATGTTTCATCCTGATTAGGATATAATAGCTACTTATATAGGCAATTTTTGAACATTGATTCGTGGACCATGAGTCGCATACACTAGAATTCATGTGGTGTGAATTAATTGGATTCCATATTTATATTAATAATATGTATGTGAGCTTATATATTTATATTTGTTGAGACATTTGGATCGAACATTTTTTCTAAATTGTTAACGAATTATGAAAATGAAATGGAAATGGAAATTGTAAATATAGTACTCGAACTAGACCCTACATTGATTGGATAGGAGGAAGTTTCTCTATCACTTTTGGTATGTTTTATTTTTATGAAGTCCTATATATTGAACTATTATATGTGTTATGACCTATTTATATAATGGTTTTGACCTTCCCTCAACTTTTGAGCTATATAATTCAATATCAATCTTTTTTGAGGTGTGGATTTGTCATTTTAGAGGCATTCCATCATGCTGACCTATATTTTTAATCTATGCGGGTGGAAACGACCATGATTTTTTGGTCGGGGTCCATGGGATACCGGTGGATCCTTCATTAGTTCCTAATGCGGAAATAGTTTTGGTTCTAGACATATATAATAAGGAATAGTTCTTTGAGGGATTCTATCGCTTCATGCAGACTATTTAGGGAGTACCTAACTTGCGTTTTTTATGGGTGAGATAACTTGAATGTTCCAACAGCTACATCCTCCCATTTTTTAGGGGGATGGAATTATATAATCTAGATATTTGTGGAAAGAGACTATTCTATTTACTCTTAAGTGTCTAGAGACACCTCCTAAGAGGAGTGTACAGCTCACGAATTACAGTCTTTGAGGAGAAAAAAAAATCGATGGTGAGATATTTTGAAAGAGGCTGACAAGTTGTGAGAAATGGGATGTGATGATTTCTAAATTAGTTTCTATCAATAATTTGACCACGAGAATTTGAGGTTAGAGAGGTATAGTGAGTTTTTATGTCTGGAGAAGGGTTCTATGAGGTTTATGAAGGAATCAACAAGCATTACAGAGTTGTGTTGTTTTGCACTAACGTTCATTGTTGATGACTTATGAAGGGACATCTGTTTCAAGTATGGTCTGTGACACACCATTCAATCTTTGGTCAACATGTTTAAATTGACCAATATTACATAATTTGTAAATAATGTGTTGATTTAAGAGTGGAAACTGAGGGAAGAGGGGGATGAATATATGAGTATTGCAGTCTTAAACCAGTGTTTTATCATCTTAATTAGGAAGATCAATTTCAAGGCCTCCAGTGAGTTGTGTACTAGCTAGGCCACTAGTAGTGGTTGTGAAATTTTCTATCATCAAAGGGGAAGATAAGGACACACCATGAACCAGTGTGATCGAGTCCCTTTTGATTGCCCAGCTTGTATAATAATGGGCCATGTAAAACATATATGAATGAAATTACCTATATTAGTGATTTGTAGGTGTCATCTCTAACACTATGTTTAGGAGAAATTTTCACTGCTCCCCATCATATAAGGAGATAGACCAGTATCAATCAATAAAAAAGAGGTGTTAGTGGTCATGGATGAAGTATCTAGAGATAACATGAACTAATATAACATTGAGAGCCTACTCCGGGTTGTGATGTTGTCTCATAGGGATATGGTTTAGGGTTAATCTATTTTGTATATCTTATATTGAGGAGTAGGGAATAAGTCTATCAATGTGTATAGGTACGATCATAGTGACCTCGACTATCACCTCTTCTCTTTTTGATATAGGTGCATAACATAGTTTTATATATGAACCTAAAAAATTTAAAAGGGTGTTATGATTCTTTATAATATTATGGGTATCTGAATAAATTATTTACATCAGTGGAGGGTGTGCCCCATTAAGGTTGTATGGTGTTAGTTTGTCTAGAATAATTAATTTTCAAGATAAAAGATATTGATATCGTACATGGAATGGAATGGCCTGAAGCTTATGAAGAACACATTGACTACTATCAATGCAGGGTTACATTCATTTCACCAAAGGGAGATCATTATAATCATAAGGGTGAATGGGATTTCCAGGCGAGCCGAGATGGACAATAAAATCGTGGTTTGGGTGAGATGATATCCCATATTGATTGTTTATTGATTTATGATTAGGGGGAGTGTAATGAAATTTCCCATCCAGTGGTTGCCCATTTTAGAGATTCATATCTTCATAAATATTATATTTTATCTTATATTAGGGAGGTTGAGTTCCCCATCTTGCTAGTGATAGGAGCTATACTTTTATCCATCCCTCCTTACAGGATATCTACGATAGAGTTGAATGATATCAATAGTCAGCTAGAGGATTCATAGGAAAAAATGTTTATTTGACCCATTAATTATCCATCGGGTTCTCTAGGACACTCCACAAAAAGGTGGATGGTACCCTTCAGCTATGAGTGGATTATTGGAAATTGAACAACTTTACATTTATTAACTATGATTCCTTTCTGTTGATGAGTTATTTTTATTAGGATCATGGGGGTTCTCAATAATTTAATTGAGGCCATGATATCACTAGGTGCATGTTTGACCTATAGACATACCTCATACAACATTGCATTTAATGAATTTTTTATATGAGTATATGGATATGCTATTTGGTCACATGAAAATTCAATTGGGTTTTATAGAATGGATGGACCAAGTCTTCCAATCTTATCTTGATTCATTTGTGGTGGTTTTCACTGAAAATATGTTGTTGTACTCTCACAATCTAAATGACCATTCCAAACAACATGATATCATTTTGGATACACAGAGAGAGAATCATTTAAATGCTAAAATCCCAATGCACCATTTTTTGATGGATCAAATTTACTACATGGTTTATATTATCTCAAAGTCAATATTATCAGTTAACCTATAGAAGTTGAGTTCTATAGTTTCCTAGGAGCATCCAAATATCATCTTTGATATAAATAGTTTCTTAGGGATAGATGGATATTATAATAATTTCATACAAAACTTCTTCTTCCAAGGAAACACCACATAATGACTTGAGTATGATGGATACAATGTTTTTATTGAAATATTCTAGTGAGAAGACCATTTATGATTTTAAAGAGTGGTTGCATTCAACACTACTAATGATTCTTCTAGAGTAGGGAAGAAGTTACATGGTGTATTATGATTCATTAGTTGTCAGGATTGGAGCAGTTATGATGCAGAAAGATTGAGTCATGGAATAAATGCCTCTCTATACGAGGAATCATGAAAGGACTACTAAATGAATGTTATTGGTTAAGATGTAGTGGTTCATGTTCCTCATTGTTGGAGACAATACTTATTGGGATGTCATTTATTGTGCACACATAGCACAAAATCAACATGTACATATTTAGATAACATAATTTGAATATGAAGTGGTGGAGGTGTGTTTAATACATACAATATTTTGACTTTGAGATTCCCTATACTCCTAGGAATGGAAATACTTTGGCTAATGCACTGGGTAAAAGTACTCTGTTACAAGTTATTTAATAGACCAGTATTGAGAGGAATATTAGGGAAGTTTTCTCTGAGATGCACTAAGAGGTGAATGATGGTCTGATATATGATTTTCTTTTATCCTAAGTTGTAAACTCAACCCTACTTGATAGAGTAAAGATTGGAAAACTATCAGATTCAGAGGAGCTAGTCCTATGAGAGAGTGTGGTAGTTAAGGACCAAATTCCTAGTTGTACTGTATATAAGGGTGAGATTCTTCGTATCCATGGTCGCATTTGGGTTGTTGAGGACACACATAAGGATATGATGCAATAATTTTATTCCTCGGTTTCGGTAGAGAACCTCTGAAACACCTAGATGTACCGTGGCTTACACCATCAGTACTGGTACTCAGGTATGAAAAGTGACATAGCTGGTTTTGTTATAAAGTGTTCCACCTATCAGTAGTTGAAGGATGAACATTAGTAAAAATTCAAACTTCTATAGAAGATACCTATTCCATAGAGGAAATGGGATGACATCCATGTAGATTTTATGACAGGTTTTCTGAGGTCTTCTCGAGGTTGTTATTTTTTATGGATTTTTGTTCACTGGCTCATGTTGTTTTATAATTTTATACACATTAATGATACCATTACTGTAGTTTATATTTGAAGGTTGTAAATATGTTAGACATTATGATTTTATAGGATCCCATGCACTATTTTTTTAGATAATAATAATTTATGTCTGTTTTATGTATGATTTTACAGAGGTTGTTTGGTATATATATTTTTTTGAGCATGATATACCACCCTCAGGATGATCGTGAGTGAAAACATATGATATATGTACTTGAGGAAATTCAGTGAGCATGTGTCATATATTTTGGTGGCTCTTGGGAGAGTCATATACCCTTAGATTATTTTTCCTAAAAAATAGCCATCATGAGATGATAGAAATAGCACCACATGATTCTTTGTATTGTATTTTATGTCGATCGCCACTGTGATGGTTAAGGGTAAATGAGGTAGCCTTATGGGGACCACTTCCCAGGTAAAAGACATATAAGTAGGTCCTGGTGATTAGAAAGTAGAAAGCTATTGCACTTTCTTGACAAAAATATTACTCTAATTCCCATAGATGAACTATAGAGTTTGCGGTTAGAGATCATGCATTTTTACATGTTTCAATAAGGATGGGACAAATATAGTCTAGGAGATGGGGTAAGAATTCATTGGGATATGTCGATCTATTCATGATTCTGGATAGAGACTGGCCAGTAGCCAATCAGTTGAACATACAATATATGTATTGTCCATTAACAACATCTTCCAGGTAGCTCTGCTACTACAATGTCATTTAAACCCATATCATGATTTTATGCATGGGGAGTATGAGTTACATGTATATGTGTCCTTTGATGAATATATGATTCATATTGTGGAAAGGAGAACGGAGTTTCTCTAAGATAGGTTCGTTCCTCTGGTATGGGTGTTAAGGTAGCACATTCATTTATAGAAGCATACATTGGAGTGGGTTGTCAATGTGTTTTATCATTATCAAGAGTTCATCTGAAATGAATCTTCATGACCCTATAGTGAGAAATTAATAGAAGAATTGCTTTAAGAGGGAATAATGTAAGAACATGGTTTTTTGTACGAAGTACAGATCCATATTATTTTGTTTTAAATTATTTAATACGACCTAATGTAAATACTATTTTAGGTCATTGGTGCTATTAGGGGTGTCTGGAGATTTTTCAGGGCATGTGATCATTATTTTTAGAAAAAATAGGCATGCGACAATGTTAGTAGAGACTCTGTGGGGAAGTCACACGATTAACAGTAATTGTGTAAGACATAAGAAGAGAGCTGGAGGAGACTGCATGGTTTCTCAAACTATCTGATTTGGTACAAATTCCTCTGAAAAAGAACCATACATAATTACAATATAGATTTTATTAGTTGTCACATGGTTACTAAAACAGTGTGTAGTGACCGTATGATGTGCCCCTTCCAACTGTAGTGGACAGATGATTGGCACATGATTTGGAAAACCATTTAGCTATACCCTTTGACCGATTAATTTTACTGAATTTCTGAATTTTAAACTAATTAATTATTATTTCAATCCTAATTTATCATTTATTATGGTTGGGAAAAAAATTTATGTTGGGAGCTCACCTTTGGATCATAAACTTGGAATCCATAGATCTTCTCCATCTGAGCTCAGAATCAAGATCTTTAAGAAACTTTGGTTCCATCTTAGTAAGAAATCAATTAATTCTATTACATTAAAATTTTGACATTTGATTGATGGAATAGTTTATTTGCAAGAGAACATGCCTTACTTTTATGTTATTCATACGTTATTCAGTTTTCTTCATATCAGAGGCAAATCAAAAGGAGATATTGGATGATAACTCTAATACCGACCTACAATTGGTTTTCTATACTTTTTTGATTTGGTTTGGTACATTATTAATCTAGTTTCTATTTATTCACCCACCAGAACTTCCATCACAGGCCCAATAATTATTTTTTAATTGAATTATATAAAATGGAACATTTTTGAAATTCCAATTAGTTCCCTGGAGAGAATTATAAGGTTTTTCCCAACCAAGTCCACCCATGGGGTGTGCCATATGGTTACCCTTTTTCACATGAATAATGATGAACCACCCAAGGGATGTATTTTGAGATTTATAATCTAGATAAATACTATAATGAATGAATGAAATTAAATTACATGATTATGATAAGATTCACCAATGTTTCCATGTGATATATAATATTAAATTGATAAATTTACATTTGTTGTATGAGTGGGTTTTCTCATAGAGTATGATTGAATGTGAATTATAATACATATGGGTATACATCTAGAACATGTATGTGAAATGATAAATGGATCAGAAGATGAATGGTTTCATTATATTCATTGGATATTTTTCATTGGATCATGAATGTGGTAGTGGCAGCCTTAGATAGATAATGATCCTTGTGTCTTAATTCAATGGAATGCCTTGTGCTTTGCTACCCCTAGATGAGGTTTGATTTGGGATCGCAATGGACTTATCGGTAGGCATGCCCCTTGGATCCCAACTCAATCCTAAGAGAGTTTCTAAGAAGTTGATCATGTGACTTGATGAGGATTCAATGGTCTTATATTCCATGGATGTAGTCCTTCATGGCCTGAAACAATCATCATATGAAACATCCATGTCAAATTGTGATATTCATGGTTGTATTGTGCGACCTTGGTGGTCATACACTTCTAGTTATATAGAAAGGTTGTGGTTGACATGATTTTTATGGATACATGAAAAGGACATTTTAGTTGCATTTGCATTTATTTTAGCTTCCTTTTCATAGGATAGTGACCATGTTTTCAAGGGAGTCGTGTTTGGGCTACACAGTATCACATGAGTTTTGCCTTGAGTACATAACTATTTAATTTTGTTTACCTATATAACATTGCACTCTAATATAGCTTGGTATATAGCACATCTAGGATTTGATATAGACCATTGTGTTATTACCTACAAGGATTGTACCTCACACCCTATTTGGGACAACTTTTTGAACCCGAACATTCAAATTCAATGTTGAAAGGGACTGGGGAAAGTGTAGATAGTGTGATGTTTTATTTTAGTACTATGAATAAGAGTAGGGGACCACATAACTATGCTGAGGATAATGATTACATTTGGATATAGTACATTTTCCTTTTTGGTATTTTGTTACATGTGTTGTATTGTACTACTGTGTACCTAATTTAGATTCTATTTAGAAGCATGTCCTGTATCATTATATATTGAATATGAAATAATGTTTTGGAATTGATACTTATTCTTGATTTGTACTTATTGTCTAGCTATTATACATCTTCCACTATTCATTATTAATATTTTTCTATTGTGTTACTCTGTAGTAAGAGGGAATGGTATCCTCTTAGACACAACCAAGGCCCTTGTTTCTAGTCAGATTCCATATTCATTTGGAGAGATGTATTTAAGGCCATATGGCCAATAGGGAACATGGATATTTTGAGTGGAATCTAGGTCTATAAATTTATATTATGAAGTACCATTATATCAGTTGTCAAATTTGTGGGAAGAATAAGCATATAAACTTTCTGAATTGAACATTTAAATTCTTATGGAACAAGGCGTGAGGGAACATTACAAGAAATTTCGGACCAGAGAAACACAAAAATTTCATCGATGAAAGAAATTTTCTAGTCACAACTCATCATGTTAAATAATGATTCAACTATAAGAAATAAATATATTGTACAATCCAATTCTGAAATCCAAGGGTTGATGATAATAATTTATGAAAACAACCCACATGGACTAGAGAGTAAGGGAGAGTATATTCCATAAAAACTATTAAGGTGGATCCCTAAAACAACATGGTGACATGTAAACTAATTATTCATTCATGAATTGTTAAAATTATATTTGATTCCATTTTTATGGATTCTTTAGTGTTATATTTTATTAGTAAAAATATTGAAACCCAAACTCAAAACATGGAATTCTATTTACTAGTGATGATATAAAATGTGTCAAGTGTTTCATCCAAATAATATAAAATAGAAATTGTCCATATTTTCAAGTATGATTTCTCAAATAAACAAGTCACACTCTCTTTACATGAATTTTTCTCAATTCTAGTTAAATAATAGAATTCATTATATGAATCCAACATAACTTTCTAAGAGAACGAAATTCCTTTATGTATCAAGAATAATCCTCCCATTTTAGATAAGAGTAAAGATGAGGATGAATCTCATCTAGTATCATCTTCTCATGGTTGGATATTTTTTACATACATGAAATCATATCCAGATCAAATGACTGAGGCAAATGAAAAGAACATCATACATGTCATGACCATTGTAAGGGATTTCACTGATGAGTTCCAAAATAACTTCCATGTCTTCCTCATAGATGTGTTGTTATATTATCAATAGATATCATGCCCAAATGTTTTCCAATATCCATGTCTCTATATTGATTGTCCATTTTCAAACTTGATCTTCCAGAGAAACAATTACTAGAAAATTTTTATAATGGTTTTATACACCCATTTTTTTAACAAGGGATTTTATGGTCCTCTTCATCAAGAGGAAATATGGATCAATGTGATTTGTAAATTATTATTATATGCTTGAAAATATCATGATAAGGAAAAGGTAACATAGAAAAAAGATTCAGGACTAATTTGATCATTTATATGGAGCCCAATACATTTTCACGGTGGATATTCACTCATGATATTACCATATAATGGTAAAAACATTATTTCACCATGATTTATTTTTTTACAAAGTACACACATTTTTAGTTCATAGTGATTTCATTTGGAGAAACTAGTAATCCAGAAATTTTAATGGACTTAATGAATTGATTATTTTGGGATTACCACAACAATGTTATGGTAGTAATCATACATACTATTTTCATCTATATCAAAAGAAAAGAGGAACCTAAGGTGAATGTAAATACAATATTCATGACCTTGTGGAAAGAATAGTTATATGAAATTTATAGTAAATATGAATTGATTTTAGAGAAAGAAACTATCTGGTGAAATGTTATCACCAAAAAAGGATATCGATGGATTTTCCCAAGAAAAGAAAATTTAATGATGGCATAAAATAGCATATATGATGTAAATCTGTAGTTTACATTGATTATATAGGTATTATCATTGATTTTGGAAAAACATATTTTCATTTTAAATACCATTAACCTATCATAATCATAAAAAAGTCATGTTTTTATAGAATGATTAATGTGAAAAATATTTAAAGAGCTAAAGAAGAGGAAAATCACTACACACATGCTCATAATATCAATAAGTGGTAATGATTCTTGATCTATAATAATGCATGAAAAAATATATTGGGTTGTTTATTGACTAAATATGACAAATTGAATGCCTATTTCCCTCTCTAATTATTGATACAAGAGAAAAATGACCCAAAACATGATTTAAAATTAGAAGCATTCAGAGTCATGTGGAGGATTTGGTGACATTATCTATAAGGGGAAAGTATTAACAAACACACACACACACTCACATATATATATAGATAATTAAATATTAATGAATATATTCACACAAAAGGATATTAATATATTCTAGTGAAGGGGGTTAGATCTGATCAAGGATTTTGATTGTTCAATCTCTCAAAATCTTGGGAAGGTAAATCATGTTGACAATACTTTGTGTAGAAAGGATCATAAAACCCTATCATTGATGAGGATTAATAGGGATCCAATTTTAATATATGTTAAAATCATAAATATGATAATTATTAAATCATAATTATCATACCATTCTCAAATTATTTTTCAACCATTTATTTGTAATAGAATACTGAAGGGTGAGAATGATAAAGATTTTCTATAAAAGAAGGTAGAAAATATTACATATGCCATTTTTTAGAAATATAGAGTAATGTGTTTTCGAACACATATTTGTGTCCCATAAAAACTATAACAGAAGAAGGAACTTCTTGATGATGCTCATAGATCATCTTTAAATAATGTTATATGATGAACTAATATGTATAGATATTTAATGAAAAACTGGTTTTTGGGATAACATGAAGTGGAAGAATATATATTAGGTATATTTATTCTTATCATTCCAAAAGATGAACAAAAAATGATAGATTATTAAGGGTATGATGGAAACATTACCAATTTTTAGATATAAATGGAAAAACATAACCATTGATTCTATCATAGTTTTCCCCAGGACATATAAAGAAAATAATTCCATATGGGTTGTATTGGATCACCATACAATGTTAGAACGTTTCACTACTATCAAAGATGATTTATCTCTTGAACAATACAACAAGACATTCAACAGATAAGAGATAAGACTATATGTAATTCCAAAAACTATTGTAGATGATTGAGATCTATGTTTTTCCTCAATGTTATGGAGTATCCTTTTATAATCATTGGATATCATGATAATCATGATCACAACATATCATCCTCGGATGGATGGTTAGTCTAAAAGAACCATTCAAACATTTTAGGTTATTCTAAGATCATGAGAAATGTATTTTAAAGGATATTGTGATTAACAACATCCTCTAGTGAAGTCCTATAAAAATAGTTCCATTATTTCATTCAAATGACACATTATGAGGCTCTATATGATAAGAGTTGTTAGAATACAACATTATGGGATGATGTTGGAGAGGAAAAAATAATAGTAATGATCACATCCAAAAAATTATAGGGAAAGTTCAATCCATTCATTATATTTTGAAATTCACAAAAAAATTTCCGAATGTCTTTATAGATAATCATCAACAAGACATAGAGTTTGAGGTCGATGATAAATTGTTTCTTCATATATCACTGTGGAAGAAATTCATGAGGTTTTAGAATAAGGGAAATCATGTCACTATATATATCATCTCTTTTGAGATCCTTGATCATATATGATGACTGTAATATCAACTAAAAATCTTGACTAACATATCTCATCTACATGATGCGTTCTCTGTACCTATATTGATAAAATTAATACTAGAAACATCACATGTACTAAATCCATAGGTGTTACAATTAGGGAATGATCATTCATATGAGGAGTATCCGATGAAGAAATTTGATCATAGAGATATGGCTCTACAAAATATAACAACTCACTTATTCAAAATGTTATGTTGGAAACCCAAGCTCATTTAAGAGACATGGTAATAGAAAGAGGTGATGAAATAGAATTACCCACATGTACTTTAGAGTATGAAATTAATATTTTGAGGGTGGTGTTTCTAAAGGGGTTAAAAATATAATGATTCAATTATTTTTAAATGAATGTAAATTCACAGATAAATGAATTCCTTATTATGAAAAGGAATTATAAAAAACAACTGCACTAATATTGGTATTTTGGACCATTATATTGATTATAAAATCAAAATTACTATTAATAACCATAACTATTCATAATATAACCATCATATAGTGAAAATTAATATTATAATTTTAATGGTCATGAAAAAGTCCATTTTACACAGATAGAAGAAGCAATATCCTTGATTTGTAGTATCATACCATATGAAGCCCATTTATTATTGTGTCTATGGGAGATAACATCATTTTAACTTTTCCTTCAACAATCCCAAATTGAGATTCAACATTTGAAGCCTAGGAGAAACCATTTGTATGATATGTTCAACCTCATCAAGATCATGAACCAGACCATGTTTAACAAACGATACAATGAAAATATCACCATTGCACACCTTACTCCTAGGTAATTCACTGGTGTAAAAAAGATATGTATCTATAACCTAATAGTATGGATTTTTTAATTTTATTTTAGATAAAATAATGATTATTCTTATATATTTTTAATATTACTTTTTAAATTATTAAATAATGATTTTGATAAAAATAAATGTTCCATATGATGAAACGAAAAAAAAAAATTATTTTTGAGAAATATGTAGTTTGAATCAATAAAATCTTGTTATGAAATAAATAATTTTTTGAAATAAATATTATTTTATTAAAATACTATTTTTATATTATATTTAATTAAAAGAAAAATAATTTATTTTAAGGAAGTCAAATAAAATCTCTATATAGTTCAAGAAATGGTAATTTTAAAACCCTTGGTATTTTTCAATAAATGATGTTACTTTATTTAATAGTGTTAATTCAAATATTTAGATAATTATTTTCAAAAAATAAAGTTTTTTTATTCATTATTCTTTTCAAAATTTTCCATGTTCTTTTCTTAAATAATCTTCCAAGACAATCAAATATTCCTTAAAAAAATTAAACATTATATATGTATACTGTACGTATTATGACATTATAATGTCCCAAAAGTGAAGTAATATATGTCGCAAAAGGAATCCATGAAAACATGTATTTTTATTATTTAAAATAAATTGAATTAAAATTTATTTTATTAATTTTAGTAAGTCTTATTTATTCCTCCAAAATCTAAATTATATATTAATGTTTTAAAATAATGTATTTAAATACATGACTCCCACATCACCAACAGAATTATTTTAACGATTTCAATTTATATATTTATTAAATAATGAAAAATAATCCACTTTTTATAATGAATGATAAATAAAATGGGATGGTTTGTGGTTTCTTTTACATTCTCTTATAGGTTCCAAAATATATGTTTGGAAATTTACCAAAAATTAATCTATATTTTTCTATATAAATCCACCCATACTCCAATTAATATTCCCTCAAAACACTATTGTAATGAGATTAATATTAAATTACCTGTATATACACATCCCATCGTTCCCCCAAGATCATAATAATGTCCACCAAATATTTTTGATGTTTCCTCTCAAGGTAATGGATATCTCTCTCTTCTTTTGAATTCGAGCACATTCTTCATACCTAGTATTTTGAATTTCAAATGATTATGTTTCAATGAGATATTAATTATAAAATTAAAATAAAATATATATATTAATAATAAGGTATCATTTATCACCACTCCGGATGAGATTTACGTATTCTATTACTATACTGAATTATGGGATCCTTCTATTCTCCATTTTTTTCATGTACCTTCATTATGTCATGCAATTTATTTTCAAATTGATCATGTTGGTATATGTTTTTAAAAAACAATATTAATTTACATATGATTAAAAATTAATATGATTAAAGTAATTCACTGATTCAATCCTTCTATAAAATTATATTTATAATGTTTGTGATGAAACAATTATCCAGTGATTTTCCATAAAAAATATTTTTATAGTGAATATTGATAAACATTTCCACTCAAGGGTATTCAACATGATGTACCTATAAATAATTTATCATGAAATTATATGTATATAACTCATACTCATTAATCATGGGGCTAAAAAGAATAAATGGAATTCTTATGTTTTATGATCTATGTTTCACACATATGTTTTTATATGATAAGAAAGGGATGGGTGGGACGAGAATTATATATCCCTCCAATAAATTTGATAATGTTTTTATATAACGATATTATATTAATGATGCATTAAAGGTTATCCTAAGAAAAATAAACTATGATTTCTTAATTTATATCCCATAATTATGTTTATGTCATCATGTTTATTTTTTCCACATTCCTATTTTTCATTTGAGTTATAATGTTATATCTTGTCTCATTATTCAAGATTTTGATTCTCACACCTCTTATATTACCTTCACATGCATCTTGGACCACATATACTATTTTTACATATTATATTTTTTTATTCTCCTATTGGTATTTATGGATCAACCCTTTCTTATATATGACCCTGAGTTTTCCTACCCATTTTTAGAGAAATCATGGGATTTTAAGAGCATGTTAAGGATATTTTGAATATTTTTATTATATTACTGTTGAATGATATAATACATCATACCTAATTTCCTAATCAAAGAAGGATCCATTATCCTTTTTAGTTTTTAATATATATAACTTTATGTAATAAATCATCAATTAAGGAATAATAATGACATGGGTTGTTATAACAATGGAAATGGCTTTATCCTAGAAGTTACATTCCCGTCAAAGTCCCAAATATGTCAAATTTTATTGAAGGATGGAAGGGATAAATTCTCTCATGCATTATACATTAATCAAATATCACATGTGACACACAAAATATATCTTAAACCACCATGAGAATATATTGTCATGTTTTTTTCAATACATTATAATACATAAATCATGATATTCATTAATGATAATAATAATTTATAAGGATTAATTCACACGTCCATGAATAGAAATATTGAATGAAACATAGAATATTGATTTAGTACTGGTGGTTTTTTTCTAATAACCTCCAATCATGTTGTTTACCATGGGATAACACCATGATAATGTGTATCAATGTATTATGATACCTTTATTAGTATATTATGTATCCTCTTTGACCCTCTAGAAAATATTATTTGGAAATAAAAATTTATTGATGAATACAGTCATAACACCTTAAGGTTTTTATTATAGTGGGAAATTGTTATGGACATTAAATTAGATATATATTCATTAGACATTATCGTATATTATTTTATGTTGATAAATTAAAATCATATGATAAGAAACATCATAAATATTTAAGATTAGAAACATATGTATTAAATTACATAGAAGTAAATTATAGTGACCAACTCCAACATGAGGTCCACTACATGATGAAGGAAAAATGGTACAACTAATTTAATCCAATAAGTCATACCATAAAAATATACTATAATATCTTCAAATAGGAAACTATATGGTCTCAATGTACTATCATCTACATCCCATTCACTATATAACATGAAATTCACTCCCTTAGGTGAAATTAAGTATACCTGTAACACCTGAGAATTTTATGAGAAATATATTTTTTATGTTATATAAATCATCAAATTAATCTTTCACTACATAGAAAACTAGATTGGATTTCTTTGCACGCAATCGTGACCTTCCTCGACAGCTTGTGTCGTACGCAATACCGAGTTTCACTAAACAACGATATGCTATTAAAATATTAATATAACTAGCCCTTATGAATAGAAATACCCACTTTTTTAAATTTTTTAAATTTTACTTTTCAAAATGGACTTCATTTTTGGATTCGGAATATCGAAATTAGCCTAAGGTGAAATTTTGGTATTTTTCTGAAAACTTTCAATTTTTGATGAATAGTGAAAACACTAGGTTACTATTTAAAAACCAACTTTTTATTTAAATAATTATTTATTTTATTTAAATATATTTTAAGTAAAAATTGATACATAATACCTATATATGGTCAATTCAATTCATTGGATTCATTTTATAATAATTTTAGATATATAAATATTTTATTGAACTTTTCACCGTCTTTTTCCCACCTCCTAAGAGAATTTGCAAATTTACATAAAACATAATTTTACCGCTTCAGTGAGTGTAATTTTGAAAATCCGAGAGAGAAATTTAATATAAAGGAAAAAAATGTGGTTCAATGAGACGAAATTAATTTTTGGTGAATAATAACGTTTTACTTTTTTTTACCACGGTTAAAAGTAAATAGGGAAATTAAGGGTAAAACTGTTATTATTATTACCCTAACACATGTTCTAATTCAATTTGATAAGTGAAATTCGAAAAAAATAACATTAGGAATAAAATATGACCATTGAGGCCTACTTGGATTAGAATAGGATATTTATTAATAATTTATTTAAAGAAGGGTTAAAATAGATAAAATAAATGTTTAATAACTAAATCATTTTTAATATATGGTTATACATAAGATAAATTCGAATATAAATATTAATTAGAAATCTAAAAAGAGTTCCTAAATAATGGTATTTTATTTTTAATTTTTAGACAATAAATAATTTAATTTATTTATGACACAATGATGATGCAGTAATTATCTTATAAATGAAATATTGACATAATTGATGTTATAAATACCCAAATAAAGGTAATTTGAAACTTTTTATGAATAAAAATAATTTTATATGTTAATATGACATGTTAGTATTTATTTAATTAACTTTTGTTGAACTAATCTTTCTGTTTTGAGTTTCACAAAAATCAATTACCAAATAGTGTCAAAATTGACATAAAATACTTTGTACAAAAAATATTATATTTTTAATTGTAATTATATTCCTAAAAATCTATGGTTAGGCCAAATGATTTTGATAATGTTATATATATTAATAATAAACAAATTGGGGTTCGTTTGCTTTGTTATAGTATGTTTATTAACCTTATATTGTAATAAAACAAGAAGACACGGTAAAAGTAAAATTATTTAACTTAAAGTTAAATCTAAATGATAAGGGTAAAATAGATACATAAAATTGACTAAATTTGATTGGATGATAGAATTTCGACCCATCCTTACCTTAGATTCGAAATAAATAAATTTGTATCTATTAAAAACCGAATATGACTTTATAATAAAATAATATATTTAGTTTTTCCAAAGGTGCCCCTCTCCTCCCTTATAAAAGGGCACCTCCTCCCTCTCTTCCTCACACAACATTGAGCCTTCAATCTCAGCCAAACCCTACAAAATTTTCTTATACACTTACCTAAAAATATCCTATAGGTCCTGGTCTTTTTCAATGACAAATTTTAGTGCCCTAAGAGGAGGTCTCAAAGAGGCGCTTCAAAGAAGTGGTAATGTTCGTTACCGATTCTTTCAACTTTATTTCTTCTTCCACTTCTTCTTCTTTAGTTTTTTCATTATGAATTAATAACATCAGTATCACTCATATACGGGTATGTTATTATATTTATGAAAAAAATCCATTTTCACCATCTATCCATCCTACAATAAATGAAATCACCGCGCGTGCGTACGTACGGAATACCGTCTCCACGCCATGGTGTAATCTATTTTCAACCACCACCTTACTTGGATGGGTATAATGGTGTAAATAATGACTATATATGATTATTTTAAAGTTATATTGATTCTGAAATAGTATACATACACTCCAATACAATTCCACGATCATGGGAATGATATCATTGCTTGTGGGTACGTACGGAATATCATCTCCCCGATGTGATGTGACTCGTTCTACATGATCTTCATTGCATAATGATTATATAAATGAATAGAATGAATGAATATGATATATATTACAATAATAACATTTTGTAAACGAGGTATCTATAACCTAAAGTGAAGAATAAGAATTTATTCGACAAAACATGCATAAGAACAAAAAAGTAATAAACAACCAAATAAAAAGTATCAATGTAATATTACTAATAAGAAGCTAAGAATATGTCCATATATGATATAATAACAATGTGTATGATTTAGGAATTAGTCAATGACATTATTTAAATCATTATACAGGAGGTTCGGACACTTACGAAGCAAATCGGACCTAAGGTAAGGGAAAATATCACAATCTCATTTTTATCTGAGATTGTTCATACTTTGGTATTTACTGGGGTGTATTTTATCATCCACATCCATGTTTCCTCAATATGTAATATTATTTCCATCCACCTACAATTGTTTAAATCCATTTTTACCCTTCGGTTATTTTTAGTAAAAGATATGAAAGGAATATTTTGTCGTTTTTCGTACAAGTTACTTTTTGACTTTTCCGACAAAAGTACAAGAAGAATGTTTTTTTAATTTATGCGGCATGAATGGATTTTTAAAACATTTTTTACAAGAAGCTTCCTTTACAAGTTTTCATGTTTATTTTTAATCATCTTCTTTTAGTCTAAAATTGTATGACATTTTACGAAATGAAAATTTTTTTAAGACAGAAAGGATATTTTCCTCAAGAATGGAGTTCAAGTGTTTTATCCAAATTATTTTCCATAATATATAATATAGGGTTCTGTTTCTAACCCTATTATTACATTGATTTGATTATGTTGTGATGGAATTATTTATATGAATTCTTTTATCTTATATGAATTGTTTTATGATGTTACGATGTTTAAGAATCCCATTTTTTTACATGGATTATGCAATGATGTATGATTTATGATTTTGTGGCACACATAAGAATGGTATCATTATGAGATGGGTGGGACCTATATCTCCCTCCAATGCATTTTGTAAAGATTTATATCTCATGAGATAGACATGTCTTGAACGGCAGGTTAAACCGGTTCAGTGAAACAGGACTGAAACGAGGAGTGAACTCGGTTCAGAAATGGACTTTGTCCGTTAAGATAGTCTTGGAAATGATTGTTGACTACTAAGAGATCATTACCTATGATTATGTGTGTTTTCCAAAAAGTTTTATGTTGTATGTTATGATTATTTGGATTACATTTCACTACTATGATTTGTCCCATGTTATGAAATTATGATCTCTTTTGCTGGTTAAGATTTCCAAATTGTTATGTTCTTATGAATATGATGTGATTTATATTTCTTTTGTTTACCCTTACTGAGCATTTGAGATCACCCTTTTGTATGTTTTCATTCCCCAGGATAGGAAGATGGTTATTAAGTAGGATATGCCAAAAGGGACTCTAGATATGATGAAATAAATGGGAGACAATGTAGATGATTTATGAACCAGTTGTTTATGTTTCCCCGTTTCTAAAGACACTATACCTATACGGTCCTTTCATGGTTTTGTTATATGTTGTAATAAGTGTACTTCAATTTTGATGTATCAGAAATGTATGTAAGTATGGGTCGTTATAGTTGGTATTAGAGGCAAAGGTGGTTGGGATGTATCCGATCCTTGGGAACTCTCACATGTGAGCGTTGGATGAAGTATGGATCTCCACCCAAGGGCTTCATGTGGAAATGGCTGCCACTGGGGATGGTGGTGTGTCCTGCCCAGGGGGTGTAGCCACCCACAGAGTGCCCTAATGTGTATCAATTATAGTCCACTATAAGTAATTATAGACCGTTATAGTTGGTATTAGAGGAAAGTTATAATCAACCTTTGGAAACTAGGATATGAAAGCCTTAGTAAGAAACCTAAGTATATGTCTAAGAATAGAACAAAATATTAGTGTATTAGAAATTTCCATGAACAACCTATGATAAGACCTTAAGTGTGAAATTCTATTCTTGATTATGTTTTTTTTCAATTATAAGTAGTGTTTCTCACACTATTCTTCTTGGTTTTAGTCGATGGATGGAACCTGAATGAACCGAGTTAATGCAGAATGCGACAGGCAATGCAATGATTGTCCCCCTGAGAAAGAAAACGTTATGGGAGTTGGAATGAAAAATCATGTGGCCCTGATCACACAACTTTCTCAAGCTATGAATCATGCAGGACTTCCAAACAAGCAAAGGAAGGAGCAACCTCTTGTTGAATCATTCATGAGGCAGCGTCCACCTTCATTCAGCGGGTCTTCTGATCCATTAGTGGAAGAACAATGGATCAGTACCACTTAAAAGATATTTTCAGTTCTTCAATGTTCTGAACATGATAAAGTCATTTTAGAAGTGTATCGTTTGGAAGGTGAGCTGATCAATGGTGGAATCTTATTAATAATACGAGGCAAAGGGATGAAATTGAGTCCATGGAATGGGACGAGTTCAAGAACTAATTTTTCAATAAGTACTTTCCTCGTATTCTCTGAATAAAGATGGAGAAAGAGTTTCTTGAACTAAAGCAAAAGGATGAAGAATCGGTTAGAACCTACAAAGCAAATTTTACAAGACATGCAAGGTATGCTTCTTGTATTATTATTTAACCTGAGAGTAAGATCGATCGATTCATTAGTGGCCTAAGACCAAGTCTTTGAAGGGCGTTAGCCATAAGGGACTTCAATAGCTACGAGGAAATTATTCGATGTGCTCTCAAGTTTGAGATGGAGATTAGTGTAACCCATCAGTCACATGGTTTTGATAAAATCAGGAAAATGGAATTCAAAGGAAAATCTGAAGACCACACTGAAAAGAATATGGGTTTTCCCTTATGCTCAAAGTGTGTAAATAAACATGGTGGAAATTTTCTTAAGGGGACAATCAAATGTTATAAGTGTGGAAGAGAAGGTCATCAGGGAATTGAATATCAAAATAATGGGATGAAAATGTCTAATGATGCAAACAAAGGAAGGGATACACAGAATGAAACTACTACACTTCAATGATTCACGTGCAAGGAGATGGGGCATTATGCCAATCAATGCCCAAATCCAAGGTTTAATGATGATGATTGACGTCAACAAACTCTTAAGGCCAAAGAAAAAGGAAACTCACATGAAATTACTATCGGCGATGTGGAGTACGACAACGAATTTGTGAGAGGTACACTTACCATCCACTATAAAGTAGAAAATGTTTTATTGGATTCTGGATCCACCCACTCCATTATTTCTAAATAATTTTCTAAGGGTATTTACATATTACCTCAACAATTAGATGTTGAGTTTGTAGTGATAACCCCTAATGGCACAACATTCACATCAAAAGTATATAATTCTTCTCCGATTGATGTTTGTGGGAAAGTGATTCCTGAAAATATTTTGATCCATTTTATAGTGGATTTTGATGTGATTCTTGGCATGGATTGGATTTCTCTATATGGAGCTCATATCAATTTCCAAAGAAGGGAAGTCACATTAAATATTCCAGATCAATCTATGATTCTCTATCGATGCAAGGATGAACATAACCTTCTAGTGGAAATTTCTTCCATCTTATGGGTCTTGATTCCACAAAATGAAGGTTATTTATCTGAAATGGTTGGTGAGGAACTCACGATTAAGAATATGCCCATTGTACTGGAGTTTGATGATGTTTTTCTAGTGGAATTTTCGGGTCTTCCACCAAATCGTGTAGTTGAGTTTTCAATAGAACTCGTACCGGGTGCTTTACCTATTTCAAAGACACCGTATAGAATGGCCCCTACTGAGTTGTAGGAATTGAAGAAGAAACTCCAAGAGAATCATGATAAGGGATTCATATGCCCCATTGCGTCACCTTAGGGAGCACTTGTTCTGTTTGTTAAGAAGAATGATGGATCAATGAGACTCTGCATTGATTATCGAGAACATAACAAGATCACTATCATGAACAAATATCCTCTACCACGCATTGATGACTTATTTGACCAACTACGCGGAGCTCAATACTTTTCCAAGATTGATCTTTGTTCAGGGTATCATCAGGTAAAGGTCAAAAGGGAGGATATAACAAAGACGTATTTTCGTACAAGGTATGGACACTATGAATTTATAGTGATGCCATTTGGTCATACTAATTCCCCTGATATCTTCATGGATCTGATGAATAGAGTCTTTAGAGACTATCTTGATCAGTTTGTGGTAGTCTACATAGACGATATTCTTGTCTATTCAAAGAGCACGGAAGAACATGAAGATCATTTGAGAATTATATTGAAAACCCTGAGAAAGGAGAACCTTTACGCCAAATTTACCAAGTGTGAAATTTGGCTTCAAAATGTTGCATTTTTGGGTCACATAATCTCAAATGAGGGGATATCTGTGGATCCCGCAAAAACAGAGGTTATCAAAAAATGGTGAAGACCGACAACATTAACTGAGATCCGAAGTTTTCTTGGTTTGGATGGATATTATCGACATTTTGTGAATGATTTTTCACGATTATATAATCCACTCACCAGGTTGACTCGAAAAGGAGTTATGTTTGTTTGGAAAGAGGAATGTTAAGTGAATTTCAAGGAGTTGAAAAGAAGGTTATCCAGTGCACCTATGCTCACACTTCCTTGTAGTTGAGAAATTTTTTTGATCTACAGTGATGCATCCAAGAAGGGTCTAGGGTGTGTTCTTATGCAAAATTATATGGTGATAGCTTATGCCTCACGACAGTTGAAAATCCATGATAAAAATTACCCAACTCATTATTTGGAGTTAGCTGCGGTAATCTTTGCATTAATGATTTGGAGGCATTACCTTTATGGTGAAAGGTGTGATATTTATACTGATCATAATAGTTTAAAGTATATTTTCACCAAAAGGAGCTGAATATGCGCCAAAGAATATGGTTGGAGATGATTAAGGATTATGACTACTCAATTCATTACCACCCAGGGAAAGAAAACAAGGTGGCAGATGCATTAAGTCGATAAGACCATGCTAGCTTTTCCATGATGAGGATCACAAAAGATACAATATTTATGGATTTACAAAGGATGGATATTTGAATTATAATGAAAGGGGAAAAATCGTATCTTTCTCAATTGAATGTTCAACCATCTACACATGGGAAGATTAAAGAGGCACAGAAATAAAATGTAGAGTTTCAAAACAAGGTGAGAAGTATTCCTGAGTTCAACCTTGATTGTGATGGGATAATAATGTTCAGGAATCGGGTTTGTTTTCCTACCATCCCAGAATTAAAGGAGCTGCTGGATGAGGCTCATAGTTCTTCATTCTCTATTCATCCTAGAAGCACGAAGATGTATAGGAACCTGAAAGAGTACTTCTGGTGGGATGGCATGAAAAGAGATGTTGTTGAATATGTCTCTCGATGCTTGGTTTGTCAGCAAGTTAAAGCTGAGAGACAGAAGTCTATGGAGATGTTACAACCATTACCCATAACCGAATGGAAATGGGAAAACATCACTATGGACTTTGTCACTGGACTTCCTAAAACATCCAAAGGCAATAATGTTATCTGGGTCGTAGTTGATCGTCTTACACAGTCTGCACACTTCATTACTATTAGAGAGGATTTCTCTCTAGATAAGATTTCTAGGATATATGTAAAGGAAGTGGTTAGATTTCATGGAGTACCACTTTACATTATATCTGATTGGGATCCGAGATTTACCTTGATGTTCTGGCGAAGTCTTCAGCATTCTCTGGATACAGAGTTGAGTTTCAGCACTGCTTATCATCCTCAGACAGACGGTCAGTTTGAGAGGACAATTCAAACTCAAGAAGATATGTTGAGAGCTTTCTCTATGGATTTCAAAGGTGGTTGGGATCAACACCTAACTTTGGTGGAATTTTCTTATAATAATAGCTTTTTCTCTAGTATTCAGATGGCTCATTATGAAGCTCGCTATGGAATGAAATGCAGGAATCCAACTTGCTGGGATGAAGTTGGGGAATGAAAGCTATTAGGACCTGATCTTGTTGATGAGATGGAAGAAAAGGTCAGATCAATTCAAAAACACCTAAGACCAACTCAGAGTCAACAAAAAAGTTATCCCGACAACCGAAGAAAAGACCTAGAGTTAGAAGTGGGAGATAAAGTGTTCTTACGAATATCTCCCTGTAAGAGGGTCATGAGATTTGGAATGATTGGTAGGTTGAGCTCGAGATATATCGGTCCTTTGGAAATTCAGGATCATGTTGGGAAGGTAGCTTACCGATTGGCACTTCCACCGAATCGCTCCCAAGTTCGTGATGCGTTCCATGAATCTCTAAGGATAAAGTTTATACCAGATCCTTCACATGTACTCAGCTCAGAAGTTCTACCGCTAAAGAAAGATCTTTCTTATGAAAAACAGCCGATAGAGAATCTAGATCATAGCGAAAAAGTCCTACGGAACAAGACCACTCCCTTGGTTAATGTTTTATACAGGAACCTCCAATTAGAAAATTCTACATGGGAGCTTGAGGATATGATGAGTGAAAGGTATCCTCATCTGTTTGTTACAATGTGATGAATTTCGAGGGCGAAATTCATTTTAATGGGGGTAGAATGTAACACCGGAGACTTTTATGAGAAATATTTATTTTATATGTTATATAAATCATCAAATGAATCTTTCACTACACATAACACTATCTTTTCTTTCTTTACACGCAATCGCGACCTTCCTCGATAGAATGCGTCGTATGCAATACCGAGTTTTACTAAACAACAATATGCTATTAAAATATTACTAAAACTAGCCGTTTTGAATAGTAATACACACTTTTTGAAATTTTGTAAATTTTATTTTTCAAAATGGACGTCATTTTTGGATTCAGAATATCGAAATTAGCCTCGGGTGAAATTTTGGTTTTTTTATGAAAACTGTCAATTTTTTATGAATAGTTAAAACACTGGGTTACTATTTAAAACCCAACTTTTTATTTTAATAAATATTTATTTTATTTTAATTTATTTTCGGCCAAAATTGATACATAATACCTATATAAGTTCAACGAAATCCATTGAAGTCATTTTATAATAATTATATATATATAAAAATTTTATTGAACTTTTCACCATCTTTTACCCACCTCCTATAAGAATTTGAAAATTTACATAAAAAATAATTTTACCGCTTCTGTGAGTGGAATTTCAAAAATCAGAAAGACACGGTTAATATCAAGGAAAAAAATGTGGTTCAAAGTGATGAAAATAATTTTTGGTGAATAGTAACTTTTTATTTTTTTTACCACGGTTAAAAGTAAGTAAGGAAATTAAGGGTAAAAATGTTATTATTATTACCCTAACACATGTCATAATTTTTTTTTCAGTGTAATTCGACCAAAAACAACATTAGGAATAAAATATGACCATTTAGGCCCACTTGGATTAGATTAGGACATTTATTATTTATTTATTTATAGAAGGGTTAAAATAGTTAAAATCAATGTTTAATAACTAAATAATTTTTAATATAGGGTTATAAATAATATAAATTCGACTATAAATATTAATTAAAAATATAAAAAAAATTCCTACATAATGGTATTTCATTTGTAATTTTTAGACAGTAAATAATCTAATTTATTTATGACACAATTATGATGCAGTAATTATCTTATTTATGAAATATTGACATAATTGATGTTATAAATACCCAAATGAATGTAATTTGAGACTTTTTATGAATTCCAAAAAATTTATATGTTAATATGACATGTTAGTATTGATTTAATTAACTTTTTCCGAGCAAATCTTTCTGTTTTGAGTTTCACAAAAATCAATTACCAAATACTGTCAAAATTGACAGAAAATAGTTTTTAAAACAAATATTATATTATTAATTGGTATTTTATTGATAAAAAGCTAAGGATCGGACAAATGACTTATATAAGGTTACATATATTGATAATAAACAACTTTTGGTTCGTCAATCTTTTTATAGTATGTTTATTAACCTTAGTGTAAGAAAACAAGAAGACACGGTAAAAGTAAAATTATTTAACTTAAAGATAAATATAAATGATAAGGTTAAAATAGATATCTAAACTTTTATAAATACTTTTTGATGAGAGAATTTCGACCCAGCCTCACCTTAGCTTCAAAATAAATCAATTTGGAGCTATTAAAAACCTAATATGACTTTATAATAAAATAATATTTTTAGTTTTTTCAATGGTGCCCCTCTCCTCCCTTATAAAAGGGCACCTACTCCCTCTCCTCCTCACACCACATTGAGCCTTCAAGCCCGGCAAACCCCTGCCAAATTCTTTTCTCCACTTCCCTAGAAACATCCTAGAGGTCCTGGCCTTCTTCAATGACCAATTTTTGTGCCATACGAATAGGTCTCAAAGAGGCGCTTCAAAGAAGAGGTAATGTCTGTTACCGATTATTTCATCTTTATTTCTTCTTCCACTTCTTCTTCTATAATTGTTTCATTATGAAGTAACAAAATCAGTATCACTCATATACTGGTATGTCATTATAAGTATTAGAAAACCCTATTTCACCATCTATCCATCCTACAGAAAATGAAATCATCGCGCGTGCGTGCGTACGGAATACCATCACCATGCTGTGGTGTAATCTATTTTCCACCACCACCTTACTTGTATGGGTATAATGGTGTAAATAATAACTATATATGAATATTGTAAAGTGATATTTATTCTGAAATAGTATAAATACACTCCAATACAATTCCACGATCTTGGGAACGATATCATCGCTTGTGTGTACGTACGGAATACCGTCTCCACGATGTGATGCGACTCGTTCTACATGATCTTCATTTCATAATGATTATATAAATAAATTGAATGGATGAATTTGATATATATTACACTAATACCATTCTGTAAATGAGGTATCTATAACCTAAAGAGAAGAATAAGAATTTATTCGACAAAACATGCATAAGAACAAAAAGTAATAAACACCCAAATAACAAGTAGCAATGAAATATTACTAATAAGAAGCTAAGAATATGGCAATATATGATATCATAACAATGATTATGATATTGGAATAATTCAATGACCTTTTTTAAATCATTATACAGGATGTTCAGACACTTACGAAGCAAATCAGACTTAAGGTAAGAGAAAATCTCACAATATCATTTTTATCCGAGATTGTTTATACTTTGGTATTTACTACGATGTATTTTATCATCAAAATCCTTGTTTCCCCAATATGTAATATTATTTCCATCCACCTAAAATTGTTTAAATCCAATTTTACCCTTCTGTGAGTTATTAGTAAAAGATATGAAAGGAATCTTTTGTCGTTTTTTGTATGAGGTACTTTTTGAATTTTCTAACAAAAGTACGAGAAAAATGTTTTTTTAACTTATGCGGCATGAATGGATTGTTAATACATTACTTACAAGAATCTTACTTTACATGTTTTCATGTTTATATTTAATGAACTTCTATTAGTTTAAAATTTTATGACATTTTATGAAAGGAAAAATGTTTTTGAAGTAGAAAGGATATTTTCCTCAAGAATGGAGTTCAAGTGTTTTATCAAAATTATATTCCATCTAAGATAATATTGGGTTCTATTTCTATACCTATTATTACATTGATTTGATTATGTTGTGATGGAATTATTTATATGAATTCCTTTATCTTATGTTAATTGTTTAATGATGTCACGATGTTTAAGAATCCCATTTTTATTACATGGATTATGCAATGATGTATGATTTATGATTTTGTGGCACACATAAGAATGGTATCATTATGAGATGGGTCTGACCTATATCTCCCTCCAATTCATTTGGTAATGATTTATATCTCATGTGATAGACATGTTTGGAATGGCAGGTTAAACCGGTTCAGTGAAACAGGACTGAAAAGAGGAGTGTACTCGGTTCAGAAATGGATTTTGTCCACTAAGATAGTCTTGGAAATGAGTCTTGACTACTAAGAAATGATTCTATATGATTATGTGAGTATTCCAAAATGTTCAATCATTTATGTTATGATTATTGGGATTACATTTCACTACTATCATTTCTCCCATGTTATGAAATTTTGATCTCTTTTGCAGGTTAGGATTTCCAAAATGTTATGTTCTTATGAATATGATGTGATTGATATTTCTTTTCATTACCCTTACTAACCATTTGAGCTCACCCATTTGTACGTTTTATCTCCCCAGGTTAGGAAGAAGGTTTTTATGTAGGATATGCCAAAAAGGTACTCTAGATATGGTGAAATCAATGGGAGACAATGTAGATGATTTATGAACTAGTTGTTTATGTTTCCCAGTTTCTAAAGACACTATACCTACATGGTCCTTTCATGGTTTTGTTAAATGTTGTAATAATTGTTCTTAAATTTTGAAGTATTAGAAATGTATATAAGTATGGGTCGTTATAATACCCATCTAAAATACTAGTCGATGTGAGAATGGAATCCGGTAAGCCTGTTCTTCCAAAAGATCACATGAAAACTAGTCATTTTAAGGATAATAAAATATCATATATGTTCCCAATTGGAAACAACAATGTTTCACTAATTACATCATTGTATATAATATGTGCTCTTTCCCAAAGGTGTGTTAATATAGATAAACTAAAATGAAATCATAATAGGTTAATCTACGACAGTATAACTCAATAGAATCTGATGGAATTGGATGTACCTTTATCAAATAGAGTTCATGAATGAGTATAGGTGATCAAGATCATACCATTAATGAATAAATAACACCTCTTAAGCTCCATGATCATATCATGGATATGAAATTATTTCCTAATTAATCATTGTTTAATAGGTTTGAACCTTCTACTAAGAGATTTATCCAATCCCACAACTCGATTTTTGAGTCTGAATCAAATCCTTGTGAGTCCACATTCCAAGAGTACTCTAGTAGAAACATTGTAGATTACCTAGCCTAACTTTATATGTTTTATCAATGTCACTTCCTCTAGATATTTATGAAATCCTTGATTCATTCTGAAAATTGAAACATTTGGAAACACTAATTCCCTCAAAAGGAATTGAATAAAGTGTACCACGCACCATCTTTCTATCAATATCCTACTACTTCTCCTCAAAACAATTTTTATTACCACTAGAAGAGGTACTCATGAAATAATTAGGTAGTACACCTATCGTTCCACTCGTAACGAGAATAAAACCTTCTATAGAGTTATTTGTTAAACCCTTCATGATAGTGAGATACATACACACCCCATAAGGGCCTGTTATCATGTAAATTTTCTTAAAATAGCATCTAGTATTCAAATAAAAATCTATCTGGAATTTAACATCATTATACAGTTATTTTATAGGTAATAAAGGATTGAATCTGAGAATTTCTATAAAACCAAATTAATAGGAAGATTCAAACATCATCCCCTAATGATGCTATAGATACTCTGGATCATAGTCTATCTTCCACATACTCATAATGAACTCCACAAAGTAACGACCTTCCATGTTCGTCCAATTAAAACCTACATGTCTCCTTTCCTATTTCAAACCTCCCCAACACATTCTATCGAGACCCTGAAGAATGAATGAATCTAGTTTCACCCAATAATCTCCAAAAGTCTCCAATAAGTCAAGGATTACCTTAATAATATTAGTTTAGTCCTAAACATTCTAACAGAATCTGGTTCCCCATATCAATGAAAGGTACTATAGAAAAAGTCTTGAGAACAATCTACCATAGGCATGTAAATTTATTATCTTGACCATGAACTATGTGGAATAATCCTAGTTAATGTGTCCCTTATTCCCAAACTAGTTGTGTGAGTTCAAGAGTCTTATCCCGCATGTTTGGTGGTATAATATGGATATACACCCTTATAAGAGCATCCTGACCAAATTCTATTATGGGACCCAAAAAATTTCCCAGAGGAATAATTATTTGATTTTAAAATATGTTCTTACAAATCCTATAACAATTATATTAATGTAACATCCTATGAAAATTATAGGCACAACAAGGGATTCTATGGGAAGTCAAATTCATGGAGGTTACCCATAACCATTATGTATAACTATCCAAATTCTACCCAAGTCTCAATTATAATCTTCAATACCTTAATTTTAGTTATATTTATAAATTTACCACAACAAAATGTACAATTATATCTAGATAATTTGGGGAAAACATATCACAATAACAGAATATATAGATATGTCACCCAATAGTTGACAATAAATAAGTCATTACATTAAAAAAAATACTATACAGCACTCAACAGGTATATATATGAAATATAATCTCATATTTCTACTTATTATGCATGAAAACAATCAAATCCCTTAAAATATAAGAACATTCTAATCACTTATATCTCTAAGGTTTGTTATAAATGAGCTGGTCTTGCACCTGAAAACACCCATACATGATTTTCTTAAAACCAATAACATTTCTACCATAATCTAGTAACAGATGTAAAATATATTTTAGGACATTGATATCCTTTTTAAGGAACAAAAAAGAACCACTAGGTTTAATATGATCTTCCACATGATTTCATACTTTCCTCCCCAAACGCATGAAGAAGGTGACAAGCAGGTACGGTCTAAATTAAGGACGGAAGAGTATATCTTCCATAATAATAGCTATAATTGGTAGATCAGAACATCATTATAATAAAAATAAAAATCACAATAAAAGATAAATAAACAATTATCATAGATGTAATTTAATCTCCTACAATGATAATGAGACATACACCGGGTGTGGGGAGTCAAAAAAAGTGTCACTAAATGAAAAGAAAATAAATGTTGTAGAATTAGTTCTATATATGTCTCAAAATTTCCTATAACTCTATGTCCTCATCACATTAACTCTATAACATAGATCCCTTCCCCTTTAATGAATATCTAGTCATTAAATCAATACACGCATCCTGATTCCTATGTATTGTGAGATTATAACCCAATAAAACACCATGAAAGCATTTTTAAAATAAGAGGAATTGTGTATAGAGGTGTATGCCATGATAATTAATAATTGATACATAAGTAATGTATACCATATTTCATGTTTTTTCTTATCCAAATCTACCATAAACCCCTTCCATACCCAAATTGCATCCATGAAGGATGTCTATATGAATATTAATGGTAGCGTTATCAGTGGGGTATCCAACCACAACGATACTTAGTTGTCATTTTGATCCAAAACCTCCAAGTAAGACCATATAAAGCCATAATATACTATTGTTAGCTCTCAAGTATAATCACATTATACGATTCATCCCCTCCATCACCTCTCGGTCAGGATCATATAGAAACCTGATGAACAGTTATCTAATCTCTAATCAGATAAGATAACACCATCATTCTCCGATCATAGGACACACTGAGATATCAACCCCATATATAACATGGTCTAGTCATCATGTAAGATGAATCATATAAACATCATCCACCAGTAGAGACAACAAGAGGTTATGTGTCCACATGCCACTTTAGTAGAATTTATAAAAAAAATATAACATATACTAAAAGAATCACATGAATAATGGGGAATAATATCACTCATATATATCTCGAGGCATAGAATAATATCATGGTCTCATGGGATACACATGAACACACATGTATACAATTGTAAACAGTGGTCCTCATTGATATGTATACAAAGTGGCCAACATGTTATGTCACATAAGTAATTTATGGAAATTCATGAAAATACAGGAAACAATGGAAACCAACTCATGACCAAGGACCAAGATTGAGATGACTTCTTACCTCTCGTACATCGACAATGATACCAAGATTCCTCAAGGGTTGATAGAAAAATCCCACCAATACACCAATAAAATCATGTATTTATTCAATGATCATTGAAAAAAATTATAATTTTTAAAAATGATGTTTCTTATTTTGATATGATAACTGGATAGAAAAAATGAATATGATGTGAGGAACATCCTAATAGAAAATAGGTAAACCAAGAATAAAATAGAAATAACTCAAGTGTAATAAACATGATTTGATTCACCGTCATCTGGGATAAACCCAAAATCACTCATGTTGAACGATATCTTGATGAATCCCTATAATATCTGAAAATTTGAGAGAAAACAGACATGGAAGGCTTGATTCAAGGGGTCTAGGCTGTTTTATAATGTTTAAAAAAAGTCATCATTAGGTATCCTATAGGGAAATGATATAATGTATCCCATAATGACAAGGAATATAGTGCAAGGTATTTGTCCACCCTACAGTTTTCCCAAGTCAAAAGTGAATCTAGTGTCCATGATTCTATCAATGGAGAGATCATATAAGGATTAGAAGTGGACTACTATGTAATGGTCTTCAATTTGTGGCTACCTCTAATCCGCCATATGGGAACTATATTGTAACCAACACTCCATGATGTTGTGACCTTGAAATTATATTAACGACTCATTCTACACCTTTCAAACTACATGTCATTTTTGATGACTGTAATATCCCAGAACTAGATGCCACCATATGGTTCCCCAAGCCATGTTGGATTCATGGCCTCAATTGAATCTCCCTAAATTCCATAAAATGACGACTAGTAGTGAGGTCCTATGTGAGTTACTAGGGAGATTATTACCTCATTACAAAAGTATCATAGAAGATGTCAATCGTATAGAAAATAGAAGAATAAAATAAATATGCAGTCAATTGAAAATTATGCAGGACATTAATACAATTCATTATCAAGAACTTTTACATATACAAAAAATGATGTACATACTACATGAATATACAAAGAATCCAGAAGAGTTTATGGAAATAAAATAAAATTAATGTATCCCAAAAAAAGTCCAAAACGACATCCCAGCATTTCCAGCCTCAACATGGTATTATTCTCCCATACTCCAGAGCCACAATTAACAATCTATATGAGGTAACATTCCACCATCATCACATGAAACCGTATATTAGATTTCATTCTCTAAAGAGTCCCTAATAGGATGAGAGATAAACATCTTAGTAGAAACCCACCCAAGTCTATAAAATTATTACGAAAAATATATAGAAGTTCTTCCATGTTTAAATAACTGGTAAGTAAGTGAATATTCCCCTGGAATAAGTCTATTGTAATGTAAAACTGAAAAACCCTCAAGGCTACCAGAAAAATAGAGTCATATCCTAACAAAGAAGCTCTAACCATGTAAACAAGTCACATGGCCATGCTGTACAACCTTCTATACCAAAAAATCTGATTCCATTCTATATAAAGAAACCAATATTCTTATATCCATGTCATATAGTGAAAGTAGAATCCAATAACCATGGCGTATAGTAAAGTAGCAGTCCTGAAGTGATAGATCCAAGGTGTCAGCAGACAATGGAATCCATGTAATAATATATAGACCATGGAGTGCTGGATTTAGGGAGCATGTTTTAGGCATCCCATCAAGTCCCATTAGCATCCCTGGTGGAAACTCAATTAGGAACTAGTTGGGGTCCTAGGGGCATGAAAAAAAAATTCCAATGTGAGCCCAAGCAAGCCAGATCGAAGGGTCTGCAAGGCCCGAGGTATCCCATGGAATCAACACCCGAGGGGAATCGTCAATAGAAGGAGTCCACTAACACATTCTAGATCCATGGAGGGTAGTCCAATGCATCTATAAAAACATTCAATCAAACATTCATGCATTAAAATTAATCATTCATAAGTTGGTGAGTATACTGACACATGGCATCAAGAACTAGCCATGAGTATACCCACACATGAAAATGATTTATGACCTTCCAAGTATATGGGTATACCCTCCCATATAATCCATTTAAGATGCCATTATAATTTTATATAGGTATACCCACCCATATTATCCATTAATGATGCAAAACTATCCAAATAGACAAGGAATAGCATGTTATACATTTAAAAAGGCAGTACATATCCTAAACAGGCTATTCAAGCTATCAATGCATTGAAATGCTTCCTATAACAAAGAAATCACAAGAAAACACCACTTAGGTGGTTTTAACTGGCAAAAAAATGTCATTTTCCTTAATACTCAATGCTTGGTGGAACCTGAAATGAGCAACGGCTATCAACGCAACTAAGAAACCCTACAGGATTTCTCACTAGGTCTGACTATACCTATAACAGGAAACATGCAAAAAAATAAGGCCTAGCTGGAAAGTTGAACATGATGTAAAAATATTGAATGCCCTAAAATCACTTGAAAAGACGAAAGAATATATAAACCTCTTATCTCTCCTCGGTAGTAGACAAATTTTCCAGCATCAATTACTGATTCATCATGGTATGCAATAAATATGAAACATGGATGAAGAACCAGATATTAGGGAATATTATTATAAATCCATATTGTGTAGTCATTGTCCCAAAGAATCAATAATGACTAAAAACAAATCTATTACATACAGATACATTTCCAACATGATATATGGTGCTCGAATCAAATTTGGGACGGCTTCAATACTTGATAAACAAGAATAGGGGTATTTTGGGTTAAAAAATGGGATGAAATCATATTGTGCATAAAAAAAATTTGCTACTACCTCTTTTATAAAATAAACCCCACTTGTAATGTACACTGTGTGTACATAATGTACAAGGCATGTACTCCAATTGTTTTTATGATTCATACTGGAAACATGCCGTGACTTCCATGTACAGGACTTGTACATGAAGTACATGACGTGTAGACAATCTACACAACATGTACCTGGCCTCCATCCAAATGTTAGCCTATTTTCAACTTTTATTCCCATAAACATCCCAACCGGACCGTGGCCCAGTATAGGGGATAAGAAAAACTAAATGTAAACCTATTTAACCTAAAGAGATTATCGGTACCTATAGAAAAACATGGAATCTGACATTCTTCCCCCCTTATATAAATTCATACACAAATTACTCTATGAGGGTGGTAAATATTTATCTCAAAACAAATCTAGCCACTGAAAACATACATCATTCTCCAACTCCCATGTATCATCCTATAAATTTCCATACTACCATATCACTGTACTAGAAGAACCATCTGGCATTAGATAACCTTTGTGCTCCGGTTAACAATATGAATCACACGCTCCTCAGAGGATGCATCAACCTGAAGCTCAACCACTTTGAGATGAAAAACATGAGAAGATTATGAGTGATAGCGGTGCAGTTGAGATACATTGAAGATGTTGTGCATGGATCAGAACCTCTGAGGTAACTGCAACTAAAAGGAATCTTACCCGACTTTTTATAGAATCTGAAATGGCCCGACATATGTCGGATAATGTTTACACAGTCTCGTGATCCTCATTTATCCCAAACTCATAGAAATAGACCTGAAACCATATCTCCATCCTCGAAATCTAGAGGTCATCAGGAGCGATCAACATATGATTTCTGATGATACTATGTAGTATCCATCCGCTTATGAATCAAATTGACCTGCTCATAAGTCTCTTGCACATGACATGGTCCTAGTAAAGATGCATATAGTAATTATAATCAACACACTAGAGAAAAAAATGTCCGACCATATAAATCCTTGTAAGGTACCATTTATATAGTCACCTGATAACTATTATTGTTGCCGAACTCAACCAGGAGAATTTTCCTATGCCAAGAGCACCCCAAATCTATGATGCATTCTCACGGTGTGTCCTATAGCACCTTTATCATACGCTCTGACAGGAAAATAGTCTGATGGTTGTATAATATGCTCAAAAGCACCAGCTTATCTAGTTCTATATGAAAATACATTAAAATATGAGATGTTAAGAGGGCTTCTCTATCTGAAACGATAGTGTGTGGGATCCCATGAAGTCATATCACAACTTGGATGTACAACATACCAATAACATCAACATTGTAGGTATCATTGATTGTAAATAAATGTGTTACCATCGTATTCTTATCAAATACCACCCACAAAACATCATTACCATGAGGAAAACTCAACAAACCAATCACGAAATCCAATGCGACAACATCCCATTACCACCCAGGGAATGGTAACTTCTGTAAAAGCCCAACGGGCCTATGATGTTTCCCCTTCACCTACTAACAAGTGGAACACCTTGTAACAAACATTTCTACCATAATCATCATTCCCAACCACCATTACAACCATCATAAGTCTCGATACATCTTGGTGACCCCTAGGTGAACTGCCACAAATGAAGCATGAAAATCAGGCATAAAGTCCTCATGTTTGTCGACTAGGTATAAGACATGTCCATGGATACAATGAATCTCATAATAATCTACCATATAAACAGGAGGAGTTTCCTCACCTAACACACCTTCTCATATAACTATGACTTCTGAATCTGATAGTTGCCACATCCTAACTCTTTCATGTAGTGTATAGGTAACAACTAAGGATGAAGGAAATGTCTACCCCTTACTGCCATGCACCTCCAATGCATCTTAAAAACAACACCATAAGAAGCCACTCTATAACACCATGATATTTTATGAGATAGATTTTATTAATTTATTTAATTTCTTGTGCTGTAAGCTACACCAATATTAGCTATCACAATACACAACACCGTATTATCTTGTAGTATATGCAACACTATTCTAGCCTCGTGTTACAGACAATTTCTTGTTTGTTAGGTAGAAAGTATTCTATGGAACATTGAGTATAGATTTTGTTCAATGTATAAATCAATTACATTTTGATTATGTTATAGGTAGCACCAAAGAAATTATTCAAGATACGCAACATTGACTTGTCATGTGTTACACACAAGAGCGACCTTCCTTAATGGCTTGCGTGGTACGCAATGCTGAGTTTCACAAAACAATGATATAATATTTTAATATTATATTGAAGTAGACGTTAGGAATAGTAATAACTGAATTTTGAATTTTATTACATTATAATTCAACTTACTCATTTTCTAGAACAATGTATAAGACCAAAATCATTATTTCATATAAAGGAAGAGTTATTAAAAAAATGGAGTTTTGCCGCCTTTTGATGGCGCACCCATATTAAATATACTTTTTGACATGTTTATAAGTATAATTTAACAAATTAGACTTTATCCTTGGAATTAGGATAAAAAAATTTACTTTGGTTATTTTTTTATAATTTTTTTATAACTTCGATATTTTAATGAATAGTAAAAACAAACTAATCTTTAATTAAAACAACTTTTTCATCACGTTAAGTTATATGGTCCAATTATGATATTGAATTCTTTTAAAGAATAATATAATATATTTTGACCATTTAATATAATTTATGTCATTATCATTTATTTTATTTTAAACTCATAGGTAAAATCAGTTCAATCATTTTCCATGTTTTAAACAAAAACCCATTTTTTTCAACAATGTGATTAATTTTAAATTTATTTCTGAAACATCAATATCGTGAATTGGGAAAAATGGATTCTATATTTTGAATCAGTATGAAAAATTTATGTTAATAAGCTACTTTTTAATTTTATGAATTATGAATAGTAACTATATTAAATTTTATTTAAAATAGTTAAAAGTAAATCAAATAATTACGGGTTAACATAATATTATAAAATTACCCTAACACTTTTCTTATTGTAATTGGATGAATATATTTTAATATAAAACTTACTTGGGTCTCTATGGTATCTATTTTAACCTACATTTATGAGATTAAGATCTTTAATTTATTTTATTTAAAGGAAAGTGAAATATGTTTCACTCAAACTTTAATAATTAAATTATTTTTAATATAAGGTTATATAGAATATAAATTCGATTATAAATAGTCATTTGAAAGATAAAATGTTTTTATTTATCATAGTAATTTATTTGTAATTTTTTAAGAAACGTATAATTACCTTAATATCTTATACATTAATGATGATGAAATTATTTATTTAGGGAAAAATCAATAATATTGTTTTTATTAAAATAATAATACCCATTTAAATAAGAAAAAAATTGAAAAAAACTAATACATATAGTATATATAAACCATAGGCGTCCACGAGTTGACTTGGTTATCTTCTAGAGCATTATAAAAGTGATTATGACACTTATATTATTTTATTTTAAATGATATCAATGTTGTCACCTTCATAATTTAATAAAGTTATCTTTTTAAAGGTTGGGTGTTTTAGAAGATAAATTCAACTAAATGTATTATTATGAAATATATTAGATTTATCTTTGTCATATTATATCATGTTTTACTTTTATGAAACAAATCAGTATATTAAATAATTATATAAAAATATTGTAGTAATTATTTTATTATTAGATTTATAAAACAATTGGTTTTAAAAATATTAAAAAAATA
Organism: Viscum album; assembly: GCA_963277665.1. NCBI lineage: Eukaryota > Viridiplantae > Streptophyta > Magnoliopsida > Santalales > Viscaceae > Viscum > Viscum album. Next base: position 265,178,417 of record OY728142.1, on the reverse strand, counting down.
TTATATTAACTAATTAATATGATCCAATAATTTATTTGATGAATTTTCTAATTCTATGATTCTATAAAATATTTTGGTCTGAATTTATCTTATGTGTGGTTTTTATTTAAATTCCAATAATTGAATAGTGTCAAAATTGACACTATTGATATTTTATAAAAATAACATATTATTAAATTGGTTAAAAATCACAAAAATATTTAAAAATTACAAATTAAAATTTATATGGTCGACCATAACATAAAGTATCCAATTGTGGATAATTCACAACACATATGTAATTATTTATAACTATTTAATATTTTGAATATTATTTCCACAAATAAAAATAAATATATTAAATAAGGATAAATCAAAATGATAATGTTTATAATAAAATCAAGAACAAGTCTAAATTTTATTGGTTGATGATATTAAAACCCTATATCATCTCATCTTCCATGTTCAGCCATTTTGGTGGTTTTTATGTGTGGTTGTATTTTGTTATAAATTAATATTTTTGAAGTTTCCAAACGTGCCCCTCTCATCTCCTGTATAAGGGAACCTTCTCCCTCTCCACTTCACTCTATATTTAGCATTAAAACTCGGCCAAACCCAGCCAATTTCCCTTTTTCACATCCATATAAAAATACTATAGGTCATGGTCTTCTTCAAAACCCATCTTTATTGCCCTAAGAGGAGGTTTAGAAGAGGCACGTCGAAGAAGAGTTAATATCTTTTAACGATTCTTTATAATTTATTTCAACATATACATCATCTTATATAGTTGTTTCATTATAAAGTAATGACATCAATATCAATAATATACATATATGTAATTATTAATAAGAATAAACCCTATTTAACCTTCTATCCGTCCTACAGAAAATGAAATCACCACGTGTGCATACATATGGATTATCATCTCCATGTCGTGGTGTAATATGTTTTTCCACCACCACCATACATGGATGGGTATAATTGTGGAAATAATAATAATATATATTTTTATATAATTATAATAATTCTGATATATTATATAATCCACTCTAATACCATTCATCAATTGTGGGTATGATATCCTCGCTTGTGCCTACATACGGATTACCGTCTCTACGACGCGATGAGATTCATTATCCATGTAAACAATTCACAAATGATTATAAAGTATATATATAATTAATAATAATGAAATATATGACATTATAATGATAGTTCATTTAGGTATATATATGTTTCATTTATTTAATTCCATTCAATTTAATAAAGAAACAAAAACAACGGTCATTCGTACGTACGACCTACCGTCTCCAAGAACGGTGTATTTCATTTCATTTAACTATATATTGTCGATATATATCTATATTCTGAATATATATGGTATATAAATCATTTTTTAAATTCTGGAAGTAAGAATATAATAATAAGGAATAATTTCAAAAACAACAAGTCCAAACACGAACGATACATGAAACTATTATTACCCAAAACGTTGCATAAACATGGAATTGACAAATGAAATGGTAATATAAAGTCATAAGTGAATATTATATGATATAATAAGAATTAATATGATTATTTAATAAGTAAATGTCATTATATAAATCAATATAGAGGAGGATTAGACACATGAGGAATAAATCTGACCTAAGGTAAGGGATTATTTTGTCTCAATTTTATTTCTGTGAGACATATGCCTTAATCACCATCTATTTATTTTGTATGGTGATTATCCTTCCCATTAATGTTTTATGATTTTCATTAAGAAAAATATGATATTTATATATGAATGTAATTTTTCTTATTTTATGACATGTATGATTCCACCAATTATAAATGGTAAAGGATAATTTTGTAATCACATTTTTATCTAAGATTTATTATATGTATGTATTTAATGGGGTTATATTTATCATCCATGTCTATGTTTTATAAAAAAAATCAATAATTTTTTACTATTATTTAATATATTTATCATGTCATGTTTAACCCTTTTTTACTTTTAATTTGTCTTATAGATTGATTTTTTTTACCATATGCTGCACTTTTTGACTTTTCCTATAAAAGTATGAGGAGAATTTTTTTCCACTTATATGGCATGAATGTGTTTTTATGCTTTCATAAAGAATTATTTACATGAAGATTAATTTACATGTTTTAAAGATTATTTTTATTTAACATTTTTTCTTTTAAATTTGTACAACATTTTGAGAAAAGAAAATGTTTCTGAAGAAGGATGGATATTTTCCTCATGAACTAAGTTCAAGTGTTTAATGAAAAATATTTTCCATCTACGATGAAGTTTTTAAATAGGGTTATGTTTATTGTTAGAATGATTTGATTATGTTAATGATGGAATGGTATTTTATATGGATTATGTTATGATGGAAATATGATTATGAAAACCCATATTATTCATTGGGTTATGATATGATAATGATTTATGTTTTGTGGAACATGTAAGAAATATTTCATTATGGGATGGGTGTGACCTATATATCCCCAAAATGCATTGGGTAAAGATTTTTATCTCGTGATATTGAAATGGATGGAATGGAAAGTAAAAATGGTTCAGTAATATAGGGTTGTAATGACAAGTAAACCTGGTTCAGGAATGGACTTGGTACACTATGAAAGTCTTAGTAGAAATAACTTGGCAACTATGGAAATCATAATACATGATTATCAATTTTCCATAATTCCATGTTTTATTCCCATTATATTTTATCATGATTAATGTTTCTTTATAATCAATGCATTATGTACTGCCATGATTTATGGCATTACCCAAGACTTCGATGTTTAAACATTATGTTCATGTTTTTACGTTCAAATGTTTATGGGCTATTTTATGTTCTCCTTTTTTACCCTTTTTGAGAATTTTTTCTCACCCTTTTTATGTTTTTTTCTAGGATATAAAGAATGGTTTTAGATAGGAAAAACAAAAGGGGAATGTCTTTGTGGGAGATCTTGAAGATATTTCACCATGATTAGAAGATTTTTTTCCTATTTTCCAGAGACAGATAACTAATACGGTCTTTGGGAATATTTTTTTGTAATATATTAAGTATTCTGCAAAAGTAATGTAATTTCCATGTACGTCGAGCATGGGTCTCTATATTTGGTTTTAGAGCGAATGTTTAGTTAATCTTTGGAATCTGGGATGCGAAAACATTAGTGATATCCCTAGAGATATTTCTATGGTATTTCTAAGGATGTCCCTATGATTATGTATCAATATTGGTTATATTAAAAGAATTACGTTAACAATCGTAGAATTAAATCTAAGATGTTAGATATTGATCGTACACCCCCTTTATTACGTTGTTTTCCTTACATGATTTCTGCCTCTCACACTATTCTTTTAGGGTTTTAGATGATTGCTAGAACCCGAAAGAACCGTGTTGATCAATGTAATGAGAAATGAAATGATTTTACTCTTAACCACACCAATGTTATGGGATATGGAGTGAGAAATAATTTTGATATACTTATAGAAGATATGAATCATTCTGGACTTTCAATTGAGCATACAAGGGAACAATATTCTATTGAGTCCTTCATGAGGCAACATCCACCTTCTTTTAGTGGGTCTTCATATCCACTTATTTCTGAAAAACAGATCCGTTCCATTGAAAATATATTTTCCATACTTCACTGTTCATAACATGAAAAAGTCATTTGGGTTATTTACTGTTTAGATGGTGAAGCAGACCAGTGGTGGACTCTAATTAAGAATACAAGGCCTTAAAATGAAATTGAATCCATTGAATGGGATGAGTTCAAGAACATTTTTTTACATAAGTACTTCCCTATTATTATTCGAACATTTATGGAAAAGGAGTTCCTAGAGATTAAGAAAAAGGATTATGAATCTATTGGTATATATGAGGCAAATTTTACAAGGCTTGCAGGGTATGCATTTGGATTTATCATCCAACCTGAATGTTAAGTGGATTGATTCGTCAGTGGCATAAAAAAATGTCCTTAAAGGGAATTAGATATAAGATTCTTTAGTAGATATGATGAAATTGTGCATTGTAATATCAAGTTATAACTAAAAGTTGTTGTTACATATCCATATCAAGGTTTTGACAAGAAACGAAAGATGGTGTTCTGGGAAAAATATCAGAACAATGTTGAAATGAATTTGAATGTTTCATTATGCTCAATGTGTGGAAAGAAGAATGTAGGAGATTGTCTAAATTGTACTATAAAATATCTCAAGTATGGAAAATAAGTTTATCGAGCAGGTGACTGTCGAAGTAGTAGAAATTTTTTTTTCTAATGACATGAATAGAGAAAAGAGTATAGAGAACATACCACTATCACATCAACTCTACAAGTGCAAGGAAATGGGGTATTATGCTAATAAATTCCATAATCCAAGAGTTAATGATGATCAACATGAGGAACCTCTTAATGTAAAGGGAAATGGGATGTCACATGTGATCACTATTTCTGATGTTGAGTATGACAAATATATGGTATAATGATTATGTTTTTATTTAATGGGATTTCAAAAAATTGTCATGGAATCTCATTTATAGTATTATGGAATATTGGAACATCTATGTATTGATTTATTGTGGTTTTCAATAATAACATGGTACCGGTAACCATGAAAAGTGATTTATATATTTCTAGAAAGCAGATGATATGAATATAATGAAGCGATAAAGGGATAATGTGATGATTGATAGTATTAACCAGCTCATGATTGGTAAAAGGGCATAGTGATATCACGGTTGGAGTATATAGAATTTCTGTTATATTTGGTGAATGGAATAGGTTAATTTTGATGGAATTCATGTTGTAACTAAGGTTATATAGAAATTTATGTTAATGTCATATATCATGAGGATGCATGATGAAGTATTTTAAATGTTTAGAATGTGACCAACATGATATAACATATGTTATATGGGGATAAATGATGGTATTCAATGCTTGGTAGATTTTCTTTCTAGTAATCATTTTCTTTATAAAGTGAGATTGAACAGAATAATTTTTGATAAGACCAATGATTGGAATGGATTTAGTTGGAGATCAGATAGTATTTTTTAAGGCAAGAACTTTTTTTGATAGTATTTCTGGAATGGTATATTAGTGTAGTTTTAGAAAAAGTACAACCTACCGGACGAATGATAACCCGTCACGTCGGACAAGGATTCCGGAATAAAACACACAACTGAAGTGCGATAGGCCTTTATCCCCTACCACTGGCTTACAGAATGTCCCTGTTTAGTATAAATTAGTTTTTTTATATTAAGTGGTGTGATATATGAAGTATAAGTCCATTTTTTGAACTATACATGATTTACCTCACCAGAGATGGATTTATGTATATTTAATATCTTATGATAACATTTTTGTGATAGAGACAGATGGAATGACCTATCATTCTATCTCATGAATTTCTAACACTTGAAGAATGAAAAATTAAAATTCGTTTCATTAAAATGAAATTAAGTGGAAAATATTCCTGGAATGACCAACGATGATATTAAACTAAAATAATGTAAGTATTTCTCCTTTGAAAAGGATTCTCCAACATTATGAAAATGGTCTTGAAAACCAAAAATGCCTTCTTAGTACCCTCATATCAGATAAATCAGATGGTACCTTAGATCATCACAAATTTATGGCTTTGTTATTGTAGGATTTTTTCTTAACCATGTTCTCTACCACTCTCTATTATAACATGATGGTTATATTACAATTCTATATCCATGGTTCCATATATGTTCTCCTATGAGGAAACACAGTGATGAGTTAATTTGGGTAACCATTATGTTTCTTACATTACTTTTTAAATTAATGTTTTTGTAATTTTTTACGATGTGGGTTTCTATGAATGAAAAATTAATGTAGTAAACCATTTATGACCAAGAGAAATTTTGAGGGGGAAATTTATTTTAAGGGGGGTATAATGTTACACCCTAACATTATATATGATAAATTATATTAATTTATTTCATGTCTTCTGTTGTACACTACACAAATATTAGCGTGTGCTGTACGTAACTGTAACATCCCCAGTAAATGAAGAATAATACATATTTCATATTTAATTTGTGAATTAAATATTAATTTTACTTTACAGGGGTTTCTATGTTCGATAGTGTACCCGATACGAAACAATGAGTTTATTTGGAATCTTACGTTGCACACTAATAATATAATATTATTATTTTAAATGGATGTTAACTCCTAGGTTTTGTTTTGGCGGGAAAGAACAAAAACTAACTACAATATGATTATACATGTTTTTAAATGTATTTACATTTATCCAATAAAAGTTAGTGACATAAATTGTGAATGAATCTAATTTTAAGCATAGTTTACATTAAAAGGTTGATTTATCACCATTTAATGGAGAACTATCTTTAAATATAGTTTTGGCCACTATAATACATTCTACATGACCAAATAAAATCTTTCTTTAGAATGGGGACATCAAAATTTACTTTGTGCACTTTTTTTGAATTTTTCTGACAAAGTTCATTTTTTAATGAATAGTGGGAAATATAGTATTTTAAATCAAAAGTTCCTTTTAATATAATTTATTTATATGGTTAGATTACCATTTTAATTGGTTTTAATGTGAAATTAAATTATAATTTTACCATTTAATCCAATGTTCTTCATTGGAATTAATTTCACTTTGATATTGGACATAAACAATTATCAATCTTTTGATAGTTGTTGATTCATAAAAACACGCTATTTGTTTTTCTAATGGGAATTAATTTTCAAATTAATTAATGCAACTTATATGTTTTTAATTTGTAAAAATAGACATCATTTTCGAATTCGGAATATCAAATATAGCTTAGGCATAATTTTTGGTATTTTTCTGAAAAACTTCATTTTGGATGAATAGTGAAACCACATAGTGGTAGTTAAAAAACTGATTTTTCATTTAAATGAAATTTTACTACTTTTGTGAATCGAATTTCAAAAATCTGACAAAAATGGTTGTTAACACGAAGTAAAATGTGGTTTATTAAGATGAAAATAATTTTTGGTGAATAGTAATTTTTGTCTTTTATTTACCACAGTTAAAGGTAAATAATATAATTCAAGATGAAACGAATATTATAAAAATTCAAATATACCTTTACACTTTTCCTAACCATAATGGATGAGTAGTGTCTTACCATGGGCATCCTTGGGTCGATTTTGGGACCCCATGGGGCCACTTATAAAAGATAATGACACTTTAGATTAATTAATTTCATGTAAAGACAAAATTGTCATTAACAAAAATCTTTTAGTAATTAATTTTTATATGGTGTTATATAAGTCTTATGTTCGACTATAAATATTTATTAGAAATGTAAAAATATTTCCTAAATGGTGGGATTTTTTTTATAATTTTTAAAAATCAATAAATTAAATTATTTATGACAGAATAATGATGTAGTATTTACCTCATTAATAAATGATTTAAATAAATAAGATTATAATGAATAAAATATTATCCAAAACCTATCCAATTCCCATTGTTTGATTTTATTTCTACCATGAGTCATCTTATCGTCATCTTTAATGACATTTAGACCATTAGAAACTGAATATCATTATATAATAAAATGATATTTTCACCCTTTCCTAAAGAGCCCCTCCTCTCCATTATAAAAGAAGACCATTTCTATCCAATTCCTCGCACCTCTCAAGAAATTTGGAACATCCAACCTCTGCCCAATTAATCTCCCTACATTTCTATCCTCCTCCTAGAAGCCTTACCTTAGGCATAAGGCACTTCAAGAAGTCCTTTTGATCAAACCAAAGGTAGTTACACAAATTAAAGGTGACGATTTCTCTTAATTTGTTTTCTTTTATTTTACTTCTCCAATACCTAAACTCTTTTTATTCTATTATTTTGTAATAAAAACTATATCCTCAATATACTAGGATGTTTTATGAGAATTATTCGAACTACACTTACACACACCTCCATCTAAGGGATGAAAAACATAATGTTTCTGTGAATGGAAAACAAACGCCTCACGAAACCATGACTGTTCAATTACATCTTACCGCCTCTCATGGTGGAAATTTTGATGGAACTGTATTTATATATGATATATATTATGTTTATGATTTACTTAGGCTTCTGTACATCCCATTTATAGAACTACTTTATGGTTTCCATAGTGGGTAAATACGATAATCTCATTTGAGGAAGTGCGGACTACCACCCCCTCAAAGTGATGTGATTCGTTAATGACTTATGTGGGATGTATAAAGGATGGAGTTAATGATATTATATATGATATTATAATGGAATTATAATAAACCTATGTATCATTATGTCTTAATTCCATTAAAATAATAAATAGAAATAAAAGTAGAGTTCATGCGTGCGTACGGCTTACCGTCTCTATCAATGGTGCATTTAATTTCTTACCTCTAAATGTTTTTTACTATTATAAATACATTTATATTCTAGATATATATGATATATATGATACCCAAATAATGAATATCATTCTAGATATAATGAACCCTGGACCACATGAACAACATGTAATTATAAGAAGTCCATTTTTTACTCAGGTACCAAATATTGTCAAAACGAACCTTATTAACTTAAATGATTGAATAATGTTTATAACATGGTGATAAGTGATATAAAAGGAATAATAAACTTGAAAAAGGTTCTTAAGAAAGTATAAATTAACATTAGTTTATTATTTATGAGATTAACGAACGATCGAGTCAATTCGGACATGAGGTAAGGGACTTCATCTAAATCTCCTTTCATTGAGGCATATTTTGTTTTAATACTAGACATTCTTTTATACGCTTTAAAAACACCATTGACCTTTCAAAGGGAATATTTTTCTACAATGCATTTTAGTAAATGACAAAAAGGAATGTTTTTTTATGTAAGCTGTGACAACGACCTTTCCGCAAATGCGAATATTATTTGATCTTTGGTTTCCTTAACAAGCCAGAATATTTTTAAAAGGAAAAATAAATACCATATAGACTTTTTACATATATTGGTATTGAAAATGATTTTGAGAATGGATTTATTATTTCAATATCATGAAATGATATTTTGTTTTTGCAATGTAGAAATTCTATCATTCCTTTATGCTAATTTTATGTGTTATGATCATGTTATGGTTCTTGGGCATTATTTACATATACGGGTGGTTCCATGATAAACCTTGGGTGGGTGAGCCCAATACAACTCTCCAATGCATTGGGTAACATGATGGAGGTAAACGTGAATATTTCTCCTAAGAGATTTTAGGGAATATACTGTGATGGTTATTCGAAAGTAACTCCCTATATTAACTATGATAGCTACAATTAAAGTATGATATGGATTCCATAAGCTACCTTTTTGATTTATGATTTATGAATTTTATGTGTCTTTCATAAATCTTATAATTTCTTGATGTAGGTAAAAGAGTTCATGTTTTGTATATATTTAGGAACAAATTTTTTCATTCTTTGTTTTATAACCCTTACTGATATTTTTATGCTCATCCCTAGATTTGAAATGTTTTCACAGGACTTAATGATGAATAGGGTCAAGGATGGGATCAAGGAAAAGTCATGCTATCTAATACATGGAAGTAGACATAACTCTTTTTTTCAAGAGTTCCTATTTTATGAAAAAAATGGAAACTGTGTAGAAGTTTCTACCTTATAAATATTTTGATATTTAACAGTTATGTCCTAATTCTCTAAAACAATAAACCTAAAAATATCCTCAATGTGAATTATTCATTTAATTCAATATTATTTAAATGTTTAAGGTCGAGTCATTATAGATGGTATCAGAGGTCAGTCTAGATAACTTTATATGTTAGGGTATTTTTAAATTAATATCCCAAAAGTAATTTATGTTAATATTGACATCATATAGAATTTCAAGATTACCATGTTGCTTCACCTAAGATATTTTTGTGTCAGAATGGTTTTCCGTAGGGGAAACATGGAAGTTGTGTTGGGACGATAGCAGGAGGAAGACAGCCTTCTGAATCAGCAACCTGAGATGGTCAAAATCAGAACTGAACAGTATGTTGTAGCGATGACATAGTTGAATTAGGCTCTAAATGGTGTTGGTATCCATGCAAGAGATCATCCAGATCAACCACAGAGGAACATGATAGTAGTGGAGCATTTTATGAGGCAATATCCCCCATCATTCAGAGAATCATCTGACCATGTGCTAGATGAAGGGTGTATTAATGCATTGGAGAAGATTTTCAAGGTCATGGGTTATTCAGAACATCAAAAGGTTAGTCTCGTTGTTTACTGTTTGGAAGGTGAAGCTGATTAGTGGTGGTCGATGGTGAAAAATATTAGCGATAGTGAGGAGATTGATGCTCTTGATTGAGATTAATTCAAAGGTATGTTTCTTGAGAAATATTTTTTGAAGGTGGTTCGTCTTAGGATGGAAAAACAATTTTTGTATTTGAGGTAAAAGGATGACTCAGTGGCTGCTTATGATGAAAAAATCACTCGACTGGAAAGGTGTGCTCAAAATTTCATGTGATATCTTGATAGTAAAATCAGCTTTTTTTACCCAGGATTAAATCCAATGTATCGAAGGGATTTAGCTTCTCATGAGTTCAAAAGTTATAAATAACTTGTTCGTTGTGTGGATAGGGTGGAAATGGAATTTTCTGATGATCATGTACTCTTTGAAAAACAACAAAATAAGATGCTGATGTGCCTGGAGAAGGGGAAGTACTCTTCAAAAATGTCTGATGGTAAGAAACTTATGTTTTCAATTTCTGAAAATTGTGGTAAAAAGAATGTTGGGGAATGTATTTTGAATTCTATTAAGTTCTATCAATGTGGTAAAATGGGGCATAAGGCTCGTAATTTCACTAAAAAAGATCAGGGTAATGGTAAGACAAAATTTGATTTACAGTCAGTAAAATGTTTTAAGTGCAACAAAATGGGTCATTATGCAAATGAGTGTCCAACAAAGAACTCAACCGAATGAAATCTGCCAGACTACAAGCATAAAGGGGTCATGAAATCCTTTGCAACTACTTTAGAAGATGTCGGGCCATCAAATGAAGTTGTGTCAGCTCCAAGGAGCTCAGTATTTTTCGAAGATTGACTTGATGTCGGGGTACCATCAGTTGAAAGTAAAGGAAGAAGATATTCCAAAGACTGTGTTTCATAATAGATGTGGCCATTATGAATTTGTAGTTATGCCTTTTGGGCTAACCAATGTACCTTCTATATTCATGGATCTAATGAATAGAATTTTCTATGAGTTCTTGGATAAGTTTGTGGTTGTGTTCATTAATGATATTTTGGTTTATTCAAAAAGTACAGAGGAACATGAATGTCATTTAACAGTCATCGTGAAACCATTAAAAGAAAATAAAATTTATGGTAAATTTGGAATGTGTGAGTTTCAGTTACAACAAATATCATTCCTTGGTCACATTGTTTCAAAAAATGGCAAAACTATTGGAACTGCTAAAACAATAGTTGTTGTAGAATGGCCAAGACCCACAAATATAACTGAGATTCTTAGTTTTCTTGGTTTGGCATGTTATTACTGGAGGTTTGATGAAATTTTTTCATGGATATCTAGTCCAATGACTATGTTAACTCGAAAAGGTGTTAAGTTCATCAGGAAAAAATAATCTGATGATTGTTTTCAGGAATTGAATAGAAGATTGGTGAATTATCTAGTTTTGGCATTGCCTTCCTGAAATGGTGATTTTTTATCGGCAATGATGCTTCGTTGAAAGGACTTGGTTGTGTCCTAATGAAAACTGATAAGGTAATTTCTTATGTTTCACGTCGGTTGAAACCTCATGAGTTAAATTACCCTGCACATGATTTGGAATTTGCTACTGTTTTTTTCTTTAAAAATTTGGAGGAATCATTTTTATGGAGTGACGTGTGAAATATATACTCATCACAATAGTTTGAAGTATATATTCACTCAGTAAAAATTTAACATGATATATAAGAGATGGTTAGAATTAATCAAAGATTATGATTGCAGGATCCATTATCATCCGTGGAAAGAAAATAAAGTGGCTGATTCTTTGAGTCGAAAAATTAATACATCATTAACCATGTTCTGTTTGGAAGAAGATCCTTTGGTTTTTTATTTGATTAACTTTGGAATAGATGTTTTTGTAGTAAGAAATTCTTCTATTTTGTTTCAAGTGTTAATGAATTCATCTCTATCTGACAGAATTAATAAGCGTAGAAGGAAGAAGGTGAGTTGCAGAAAAAGGTTGTGTTGGTTCAGAAGGGTAAGTTTCCTGATTTCATCGTTGATAATGATTGTGTTTTGATATTTATAAAGATATTATGTGTGCCTTGTGATTCACAGTTGAATAATGAGTTGTTACGTGAAGCTCATAGTTCCCTATTTTCAGTTCATCCTGGTAGTACTATGATGTATAGAGATCATTGGGAGTATTACTGGTGGGATGGAATGAAAAGGGATATTGTTGATTTTACTGTGAAGTGTTTTAATTATCAGCAGGTTAAAGCAGAGCAACAGTTACCGAAAGGGATGCTTCAGCCTCTACTGGTGCCAGAGTGGAAATTTGAAAATATATCCATGGACTTTGTTGTGGGATTACCGAAGAAATCTCGAGGTAATAATGAAATCTGGGTTACAGTTGATCGATTGACTAAATCTTCTCATTTCCATCCTATTAGAGATACTTTATCTCTAGATCAACATTCTCGGTTGTATGATAAAGAGATAGTCTGGTTGCATGGAGTTCCCCTCTCCATTTTATCTGATCGTGATCCGAGGTTCACTTCTAACTTTTGAAATGGCCTTCAGAAGTTATTGGGTACGAAATTAAATTTTAGAACATCTCTACATCCACAATCAGATGGGAAGTTAGAATGAACAATTCAGACCTTGGAGGATATGTTATGTGCTTTCTCAATAGATTACCAGGGAAGTTGGGACCAACATCAATCTTTGGTTGAATTTTTTTTATAATAATAACTTTCATTTTAGTATACAGATGGCTTCATTTGAAGCATTATATGGAAAGCGTTGTCGAACTCCATCATTTTGGGATGAAGTAGGTGAAACGAAGATGATGGGACTATAATTGTTAGAAGAGATGGCAGAGAATGTTCATTTGATTTAGAAGCACATGAGAACTGCTCAAATAACACATAAAAGTTATACAAATATGTCACGACCCGTCCTCGGGGCCCGTGCCGTGACTACCACAAGCCCGCCTTCCATAGGCCAGGGGCTGGCGACTAGCACCAAGGCGTAAAATCCCGGTAAACAGGGAAGGCATTGCCTTTAGAAGTAACAACCACCACAGAGTCAGCAAGCAGGAAGTAACTACAAAGTGCAGAAAAGTAAAAGGGGGCCGGAATACAAGCCCAACTGAAAGTACAACTGAAAAAGTAAAGAACAGCAACTGAAGAAAAGACGGCGGCCTCATGTCGTCCACTGGCAATCCCACCTGAATGGTGGGTACAGATAGCCTCCAGGCTCCTCGGGTCCCACGTCCGCTCCGAGCACGTCCCGCCCAGTGGTCCACCTCCAGGTACCGTCCTGCTCCACGCCCCAACCGTGATCAGCGCTGTCCGTCGTCTGCAACCAACACAACAAGGTGCGGGTATAGCCCGTGCAGGGGTGAGTACAAGCTACTCAGTAAGGACCTCGAGACCCCCGAAGGTCTCCCGAAATCCACAAAGGATATAGCACAAAAGAAAGATGCAATCACGAAGTAACATCTGACTCGACTTAGGTATATGCCCATACATATACCTAAGTCCCCAATTCTAGCTCTGCTCACGAGCTCAAGAACAACTCAATCCACAAAGGAAAGCAAGACTCAAATCCACAAGGAGAGTAAACAGTAAATCCACAAAGAATAGTTCGACACAATCCACAAAGGAGAGTAACATAAGATTCAGCTCAACCAGGTATACTTTTTCAGATGACGTCAAAGATGATCACTGATCCATCAAAGTCGTCGGCCCCACGAAGGATCGATAGGTACTAACCCCCGCAAAAGACCCACACAGGATCGGGCTCACACAGAACCTGTAGGCAGTGGCTCACACAGAACCTGTAGTAAGGACCCACATAGGATCGGGCTCACACAGAACCTGTAGCACTGATCCACATAGGATCGCTGAGTGCAGTAGTCGACGCAGTCCACTGAGGATCTCTGCACAGTCGTCGCCGCAGTCCACGAAGGATCTCTGCTCTGCCGTCGTCGCAGTCCACGGAGGATCTCTGCTCTGCCGTCGTCGCAGTCCACGGAGGATCTCTGCTCTGTCGTCGAAGTCACAGCCAGCGCTAGGGTCGTCGCAGTCCACGGAGGATCTCTGCTCTGTCGTCGAAGTCACAGCCAGCGCTAGGGTTCCCGCACACAGCGAGCTCGTTTAGGAGGGTCCGCTCCACGAGCCGAGAGGCTGATACATCAACTGACACGTAGTCCGAAGTTGATGTATCCAAAAGTTCCTTATCGACAACAGGATCTCAACGCAACAGACGGCGCGTCAATCGGACGCCCGGTCTGAGAGTTATTGGCATTTTCGTCCCAGGGGCCTGGTTGGTTTTTAGGGAAAAACCAACCCGACCGTACTCCACCTATGTCCGATCCTTGGGTGGAGTATGCCAAAAGTTCCGTCTCACTTAGAGGAAAACTCCACAGCTGACGGTACGTCGATCGGACGTCCGCAGCTTGAGTTATGAGCGTTTCCGCTCCGAGGGCCCGGTTGGTTTCGTGTACGAACCAACCCGGCCGAACCCAAAGTCTTCCGAAACCTTGAGTGTAATATACCGAAACGACCGTATCGATCCAAGGATCGCGTAGCCGCTGACGGTTCGTCAATCGGAGGTTCTAGGCCCAAGATATGCGCAAAAGACCGAAGAGGGCCCGAAAACGGGGGTTCTGGGCCCGGGGCGACCCGGCCCGAACCCCCCCTGGGTCGGCCGAACCGGGTCGACCCGAACTGGGTCGGCCCGACCTGGGCGCGGCCCGGCCGACCGGACCGGCCGGCTCGGCTTCGGCCGAGCGGCCGAAGAACCGCCGCGGGTTTGACCCGCGGCTTGGAGGAACGCGGCCCGCGCGGGCCGCGTGCTGGGTGGCCGGACCGCGGACGCGGTCCGGCGGTTCGCCGCCGCCGCGGCTCGGCCGCGGCGGAGTTTCCGGCGGCGCGCCGGGCGCCGCCGCCACCTTCCGCGGGCCGCCGGAGTTGCTCCGGTGGCCCGTTTTGCCTCCCGTCTGCTCCATTGCTCCTCTCGGGGGCCGATCTTCACTGCGGGATCAACGGATCGCCCTTGCCGCACGGTTCGTCGTCGTCCGCCAAATCCGCACAACAAAAGATCGGCGGAGGGTTGCCGGGTCTTGTTTGTTAGATCCGCACCCTCCGCGTTAGTCATAAACAACGGGGGGAAAAGAAACAACCAATCAACAATTTTATATAATTTAAAATTGTTCCGAGATCAGGTTCTTTATTTCAAAAGAATAAACACGGGAAAATAAAAAGAATTCCAACAACCCTTACCTCGCAGCTGTCGTTGCCGAACGGGGGGATCGTCGCGGGATTGCTCGTCGCGGAAGAAGGGGATCGTCGCATCGTCGCGGTATCCGGCGTCGCGTCGCCAATCTCCGAATCAAGATCAAACAGATTTAATTAATTTAAATCTGTTGATATCGATTTATAAAAAGGGGAGAATTTAGAAGATTCTATTCTCACCTTTAACCGCCGAACGAGGATCGGCCGCGGAAGAAGAGGCGTCGCCGAAGAACGTCGCGGGTAGAGCTCGTCGACGTCGCAGATCACGGTGTGCGTCGTCGAATTCCGGTCGCCGGCGTTCTTCGCGTTCTTCACGTTCTTCGCGTTCTTCGCGTTCTTCGCGGGGAGGGTGGAGGTTTAGAGGATCTCGCACAACAGGAGGATCCTCCAAAATAGACAAGTTTGTCTATTTTATTATTTTGCCAACAAACGAAAAACGCGTAAGTAACGACCCATCAGTTCGTTGAATTAATTCAATGAACGAAACAGCCCATTTAATTCACGAAATAAACCGCTCAATTAAATGGTCTGTTAAGAATTTAAGAAAACGCGTCAGTTGACTTTTCAGTTACTTTGACGGGTTTTCGCGGGTGCGTTACTTAGCGAAAGAAACGGCGGGGCTCACGCGGGCCCCACCGCACAAATATCCTAACAAGGGGTAGGATATTTCCGGATAGCACCCTATCCGCTTTAACTCAGTTGAAGTGGCTTCCAAGTGACTTCCAAGCAGCTTAAGTGAAATAAAATAAAGTTGTCGCACAAATTTTATTTTATTTCTGACTTAAAGCCCCAAAATATAAAAACCACGTCTGAGCAAACGCAACTCCGGAAGAGGCGTTTCTAAGCAAATATCGGCGCTGCGATTTCATCGGTGCCCTCAGAATTCGATTCCGGGCACCGGTTCAAAAGATAGAAAAACCCGCTCGTCCGTTCACTGAACGTACCCGAGCCAATCTTCGGAAATTGATTCCGGGCACACCGGGCCTCGGAATCAGGTGCTGTCTGAAGCTGCGCTCTTGTAAAATTCCATAGAAAATTAAGAAAAAAAATTCCTTGAAATTTGCGGGTCTTTACATTACTCCCACCTCAGGGCTTTACGTCCCCGTAAAGATACATCAAAAAACTAGGGGAACAAATGGGGGTACTGAGCACGCATCTGAGCCTCCCGCTCGCAAGTGCTCTCCTGGAGGTTCTCGTGCTGCCATCTAACGCGCACAAGAGGAATCGACCGCCCACGTAGGACCCACTCCTGTCGATCCTCGATCTCCACTGGGACCTCCGCAAAAGTCGCCCCATCGTCCACGTCCAGCTCCCCAAAGTCGATGATGTGCGTCGGGTCGTGCACGTATCTCCTCAGCTAAGACACGTGGAAGACGTCGTGCACCCGGTGCAACTGAGGTGGTAGAGCCAGGCGATAAGCCACCTCTCCTATCCTGCTGAGGACCTGGAAAGGCCCGATGAAGCGTGGAGACAACTTGCCGCCTCGGCCAAATCTCCGTAAACCACGTCGAGGTGAGACACGCAAAAAGACGTGGTCGCCATCCTCGAACTCTAGTGGCCTCCGCCTCCTGTCAGCATATGACTTCTGCCGGCTCTGAGCTATCCTCATCCTCTCCTGGATGATCTGGACCTTCTCTGTCGTGGCTCGGACCATCTCTGGTCCCACGAGTGCTGACTCCCCAGGGTCTGTCCAGCACAACGGTGATCTGCAGGGTCTGCCGTACAACGCCTCGTATGGTGCCATCCCGATGGTGGAGTGGTAGCTGTTGTTGTACGCGAACTCCACCAAGGGTAGGTGGTCCTCCCAGCTGCGACCAAAGTCGAGAACACATGCACGGAGCATGTCCTCGAGTGTCTGTATGGTCCTCTCCGTCTGACCATCCGTCTGAGGGTGGAAGGCTGTGCTCAGATGGAGCCGCGTCCCGAACGCCTCCTGCAACCCCTTCCAAAGCCGGGAAGTGAAACGAGCATCTCGATCGGAGACGATAGACGATGGCACACCGTGAAGCCGTACGATCTCCTGGACGTAAAGACGTCCCAAGCTCTCCACTGAGCCCTGCTCTCTGATGGGTAAGAAGTGTGCCGACTTGGTGAGTCGGTCGACAATCACCCAAATGGAGTCGTGACCTCTGGAAGTGCGTGGAAGTCCAGTCACGAAGTCCCTAGATATGCCATCCCACTTCCACTCCGGGACCTCCAAGGGCTGTACCAAGCCTGCTGGTACCTGATGCTCAGCCTTCACCTGCTGGCAGGTGAGGCATCGTGAAACGAACTCTGCCACAGCTTTCTTCATGCCCGACCACCAGTGCTGTCGTCTGAGACCCTGGTACATCTTCGCCACTCCGGGATGCACCGCCAAGGGAGAAGTGTGAAACTTTCTCAGCACCTCCTCTCGTAAAGCGACTGGTACGAAGGTACGTCCTCTGAAAAGGATGTCGTGCTCTGCTCCAAAGGAGAATCCATCAGGCGCCTGACCTGAGGATATCAGTGCACGCCGGGTCTCACAGTCAGCGTCCCCACGCTGAGCCTCTCTGACCCGCTGTAGAAGTGGAGGAGAGACTGTGAGAGACTGAAGAAAGGCTGCTCCGTCTCTATCCACGAAGGATATCTGTAAGGAGGCTAGCTGCTCCATCGCCTCCTCAAGTAGCTGAATACCCGTCCTCCTGCTGAGGGCATCGGCTACCACGTTCCCCTTCCCAGGAGTATAGACTCTCTCAAAGTCATAGTCCTGGAGGAACTCAAGCCATCTCCGCTGTCTCAGGTTCAGGTCCTTCTGAGAGAAGATATAACTGAGACTCTGGTGGTTAGAAAAGACTGTGAAGCGCTCACCCATCAGATAGTGCCGCCAAGTCTTCAGAGCGAAGACCACTGCTGCTAACTCCAGGTCATGAGTGGCATAGTTCTGCTCATGCGGCCTCAACTGACGTGATCCATAGGCGATCACGGCCCGCTCCTGCATCAGGATGCACCCGAGTCCAGTCCCTGATGCATCGCAGTAAACTACGTATCCAACTCCCTCCTCAGGAAACCTCAAGATAGTTGCGCTGGTCAATCTCTGTCTCAGCTCCTGGAAGATCTGCTGATATCTGTCTGACCACACAAAGGGTTTCCCCTTCTTTGTCAAAGCTGAGAGTGGTGCCGCAACTCTGGAGAAGTCTGGAAAGAATCTTTGATAGTATCCGGATAGGCCCAAGAAGCTCCGCACCTCCGTCACGCTCCTAGGTGGCTCCCAAGCTAGCACTGCCTCGATCTTCGCGGGATCCACTGCAACTCCCGCCTCAGAGATGACGTGCCCCAAGAAGTGGACCTCACGTAACCAGAACTGGCACTTTGAGAGCTTTCCATAAAGATGGTGCTCTCGGAGTGTGTCTATCACAACTCGCAGGTGGTAGGCATGCTCCTCCTCAGTCGTCGAGTATACCAAAATGTCGTCAATGAAGACCACGACAAATCGGTCGAGGTATGGCTGGAAGATCCTGTTCATGAAGCTCATGAACACTGCTGGAGCATTGGTTACGCCGAACGGAATAACCAAGAACTCATAATGGCCATACCGACACCTGAAGGCCGTCTTCTGCACGTCCTCGTCTCGAACTCTGAGCTGATGATACCATGACCGGAGGTCTATCTTCGAGAACCACCACGCTCCCTTGAGCTGATCGAAGAGGTCATCAATCCGTGGCAGCGGATACTTGTTCCTCACTGTCACCTGGTTCAGGCGACGATAGTCGACACACAGTCGCAAGCTCTCGTCCGCCTTCTTGGCGAACAAAATCGGGGAAGCCCAGGGTGAAACACTGGGTCGGATAAACCCCTTGCTCTGCAAGCCCTCCAACTATACCCGCAGCTCTCGAAGCTCGGCGGGGGCCATCCGATATGCTGGAGTAGATATCGGGGCTGTCTCGGGGTACAAGTCGATGTAAAAGTCTACCTCTCTACGAGGAGGTAGCCCTGGAACGTCGTCGGGAAAGACGTCCACGTACTGGTCCACCACTGCAGGAAAAACTGGACTCCGCACGTCCACTGCTCCTAGGATGAGGCTAGCCAACTGATGAGAGATGGGCTGCACTCTCCTCCGCGGAAGTCAATCCTATGCTGCATAGGTTCCCTTCTCGCCGGTGAAGGTAAACCTGCTCCCGTCGGTGCGAACACATCGCACCTTGCGCCTAAAACAGTCGATCTGGGCATGAACCGTGGATAGCCAATCCATGCCCAAGATGACGTCGTAAGGCCTCGACGCCGCTACAAAGAGATCCCAGCCGAAGCTCTCGCCTCCTAGAGTAAGCTCACACTGCCGGCACCAGTGCGTAATCGTCGAGTCTGCTCCTGTAGGAGTCTCTAGCCGTAAGGATCGAGCCAACGGCTCAGTCGGAATCTCCGAGCTCCGAACAAGGGCAGAGGCTATGAAAGAGTGACTCGCTCCTGTGTCTATAAGTACTGCAGCAAGGGTGGAATAGACACAGATCGTACCTCGAATCATCTCTGGCATGTCGAGGTCGTAGGCCTCCACTGCATGGAGCTGGGCCTGTCCCTGCCCGCCAGCTCCCTGTGGTCGAGGTGGCCCTCCTGGTGGTGGTGGGGGTAGAGCCTGGAAGCGTCGCCCACCACCCGCTGCTCGGCCAGCTCCTCTGCCTCGTCCGCCTCCTCCCTGCAGACCGCCACGGTCGACCCTCTGCCTCTGCCTGGGAGGCCCCTCCACCGTCTGTTGCTCCTCTGGTCGGCGAGTCGGGCAATCACGAGCCATGTGACCCTGCCCGCCGCAGGAGTAGCACAGCCTGCCTCTCGGAAGGCTGGCACTCCGCTGTGTGCCCCGCACCGCTGAGCTGGTGTCCTGAGGCCGTCTGCGTGGGGGTCTGGTCTGTTTGGACCCGAGAGTCATCCGTCGGCTACCTGCTGCCGAAGACTCAGCTACCTGCCGCCCTGCGCTAGGTCTCGCTGCTGAAGAAGACTCTGCCAGGAAGCTCTCGATCAGGAGGGCTCGCTCCAGCACCCCCGCCTGGGTCGGAATGCTGAGGGAGATCAGCGACGCCCGAATCTCCTGCCGCAAGCCCTGCTCGAAGGTCCGGGCCCGGAAGAAGGGGTCCCGTACCATGTCGGTCGAGTAGCGAGATAGGTCAGTGAACCTCGCCGCGTACTGAGCGACCGTCATGCTGCCCTGGCGCAGCTGGAGAAGCTCCTGGATGCGCACCGCTCGGAGGGTGGCCGGGACGAACTCAGAGCGGAAGAGGCTCTCGAAGTCCGTCCAGAGCAAGGATGCCTCATCGTGAACCTGGAGCATCAAGCTCCACCATCGTCCTGCCACCGCCTGTAGGAGGCTCGCCGCGAGAATCACCATGAGATCCGCTGGTGTCCTCACTAGCCTAAAGATTCGTACCACCGCCTCTAGCCAGTCCTCGGTGGCCTGGGGGTCCGCCTCACCACGAAACCTGGGTGGTCGCTGGCTCTGAAACTCATGCAGTGCCCTGAGGCGACGTGCATCGTCAGCGTCTGGTACTGGTAGCATCGGTGGCTCGGCGGGTAAAGCTACCACCGGTGCTACTGCTGGCAAAGGGCCCTGCACCGAGGCCTCGTCGCTCGGTGGGCTGCCGTCGCGCCCTACACTCGGAACCCTAGCTGGCTGTCGTCGCGGGGCCATCCTGAAAAGGAGAACAAGAGCACCACAGTCAGAACAGTATACCTGGTGAGCTGGCACAAGTAATCACAAGGAAAACTTGAGACTTTCATAAAGCAGATCAGTATACCCGGTGAGCTGACATAAGTAATCACAAGGAAAACATGAAACACACACGCAATCAATGTCTTCATGCATTAAGTCAGAAATCAGGAGTCAGGGTCCTGGTGTACGGATACGTCGGCCGCCGCACCAACACTGGGCTCCCTGAACTAATAACCACACTCAATACACTAAACACTATTGCTTCATATAGAAAGAAAAGACGATCAGAGTCTGCGGTAGAACCGACCACCTCTGATACCAATTTGTCACGACCCGTCCTCGGGGCCCGTGCCGTGACTACCCCAAGCCCGCCTTCCATAGGCCAGGGGCTGGCGACTAGCACCAAGGCGTAAAATCCCGGTAAACAGGGAAGGCATTGCCTTTAGAAGTAACAACCACCACAGAGTCAGCAAGCAGGAAGTAACTACAAAGTGCAGAAAAGTAAAAGGGGGCCGGAATACAAGCCCAACTGAAAGTACAACTGAAAAAGTAAAGAACAGCAACTGAAGAAAAGACGGCAGCCTCGTGTTGTCCACTGGCAATCCCACCCGAAGGGTGGGTACAGATAGCCTCCAGGCTCCTCGGGTCCCACGTCCGCTCCGAACACGTCCCGCCCAATGGTCCACCTCCAGGTACCATCCTGCTCCACGCCCCAACCGTGATCAGCGCTGTCCATCGTCTGCAACCAACACAACAAGGTGCGGGCATAGCCCGTGCAGGGGTGAGTACAAGCTACTCAGTAAGGACCCCGAGACCCCCGAAGGTCTCCCGAAATCCACAAAGGATATAGCACAAAAGAAAGATACAATCACGAAGTAACATCTGACTCGACTTAGGAATATGCCCATACATATACCTAAGTCCCCAATTCTAGCTCTGCTCACGAGCTCAAGAACAACTCAATCCACAAAGGAAAGCAAGACTCAAATCCACAAGGAGAGTAAACAGTAAATCCACAAACAATAGTTCGACACAATCCACAAAGGAGAGTAACATAAGATTCAGCTCAACCAGGTATACTTTTTCAGATGACGTCAAAGATGATCACTGATCTATCTAAGTCGTCGGACCCACGAAGGATCGATAGGTACTAACCCCCGCAAAAGACCCACACAGGATCGGGCTCACACAGAACCTGTAGGCAGTGGCTCACACATAACCGGTAGTAAGGACCCACATAGGATCGGGCTCACACAGAACCTGTAGCACTGATCCACGTAGGATCGCTGAGTGCAGTAGTCGACGCAGTCCACTAAGGATCTATGCACAGTCGTCGCCGCAGTCCACGAAGGATCTCTGCTCTGCCGTCGTCGCAGTCCAGGGAGGATCTCTGCTCTACCGTCGTCGCAGTCCACGGAGGATCTCTGCTCTGTCGTCGAAGTCACAGCCAGCGCTAGGGTTCCCGCACACAGCGAGCTCGTTCAGGAGGGTCCGCTCCACGATCCGAGAGGCTGATACATCAAATGACACGTAGTCCGAAGTTGATGTATCCAAAAGTTCCGTATCGACAACAGGATCTCAACGCAACAGACGGCGCGTCAATCGGACGCCCGGTCTGAGAGTTATTGGCATTTTCGTCCCAGGGGCCCGGTTGGTTTTTTGGGCAAAACCAACCCGACCGTACTCCGCCTATGTCCGATCCTCGGTCGGAGTATGCCAAAAGTTCCGTCTCACTTAGAGGAAAACTCCACAGCTGACGGTACGTCGATCGGACGTCCGCAGCTCGAGTTATGAGCGTTTCCGCTCCGAGGGCCCGGTTGGTTTCGTGTACGAACCAACCCTGCTGAAACCAAAGTCTTCCGAAACCTTGAGTGTAATATTCCGAAACGACCGTATCGATCCAAGGATCGCGTAGCCGCTGACGGTTCGTCAATCGGAGGTCCCAGGCCCAAGATATGGGCAAATGACCGAAGAGGGCCCGAAAACGGGGGTTCTGGGCCCGGGGCGACCCGGCCCGAACCCCCCCTGGGTCGGCCGAACCGGGTCGGCCCGACCTGGCCCGACCCGGCTAGGCCGGGTCCGGTCCGGCCCGGGCGCGGCCCGGCCGACCGGACTGGCCGGCTCGGCTTCGGCCGAGCGGCCGAAGAACCGCCGCGGGTTTGACCCGCGGCTTGGAGGAACGCGGCCCGCGCGGGCCGCGTGCTGGGTGGGCGGACCGCGGACGCGGTCCGGCGGTTCGCCGCCGCCGCGGCCGCGGTCCGCCGGAGTTGCTCCGGTGGCCCGTTTTGCCTCCCGTCTGCGCCATTGCTCCTCTCGGGGGCCGATCTTCACTACGGGATCAACAGATCGCCCTTGCCGCACAGTTCGTCATCGTCCGCCAAATCCGCACAACAAAAGATCTGCGGAGGGTTGCCGGGTCTTGTTTGTTAGATCCGCACCCTCCGCGTTAGTCATAAACAACGGGGGGAAAAGAAACAACCAATCAACAATTTTAAATAATTTAAAATTTTTCCGAGATCGGGTTCTTTATTTCAAAAGAATAAACACGGGAAAATAAAAATAATTCCAACAACCCTTACCTCGCAGCTGTCGTTGCCGAACGGGGGGATCGTCGCGGGATTGCTCGTCGCGGAAGAAGGGAATCGTCGCGTCGTCGCGGTATCCGGCGTCGCGTCTCCAATCTCCGAATCAAGATCAAACAGATTTAATTAATTTAAATCCGTTGATATCGATTTATAAATAGGGGAGAATTTAGAAGATTCGATTCTCACCTTTAACCGCCGAACGAGGATCGGCCGCGGAAGAAGAGGCGTCGCCGAAGAACGTCGCGGGTAGAGCTCGTCGACGTCGCAGATCACGGTGTGCGTCATTGAATTCCGGTCGCCGACGTTCTTCACGTTCTTCGCGTTCTTCGCGTTCTTCGCGTTCTTCGCGGGGAGGGTGGAGGTTTAGAGGATCTCGCACAACAGGAGGATCCTCCAAAATAGACAAGTTTTTCTATTTTATTATTTTGCCAAAAAACGCAAAACGCGTAAGTAACGACCCATCAGTTCGTTGAATTAATTCAATGAACGAAACAGCCCATTTAATTCACGAAATAAACCGCTCAATTAAATGGTCTGTTAAGAATTTAAGAAAACGCGTCGGTTGACTTTTCAGTTACTTTGACGGGTTTTCGCGGGTGCGTTACTTAGCGAAAGAAACGGCGGGGCTCACGCGGGCCCCACCGCACAAATATCCTAACAAGGGGTAGGATATTTCCGGATAGCACCCTATCCGCTTTAACTCAGTTCAAGTGGCTTCCAAGTGACTTCCAAGCAGCTTATGCGAAATAAAATAAAGTTGTCGCACAAATTTTATTTTATTTCTGACTTAAAGCCCCAAAATTTAAAAACCACGTCTGAGCAAACGCAACTCTGGAAGAGGCGTTTCTAAGCAAATATCGGCACTGCGATTTCATCGGTGCCCTCATAATTCGATTCCGGGCACCGGTTCAAAAGATAGAAAAACCCGCTCATCCGTTCACTGAACGTACCCGAGCCAATCTTCGGAAATTGATTCCGGGCACACCGGGCCTCGGAATCAGGTGCCGTCTGAAGCTGCGCTCTTGTAAAATTCCAAAGAAAATTAAGAAAAAAATTTCGTTGAAATTTGCGGGTCTTTACAAAATAAACATAGGAAGGATATTTCTTTTGAGGTATGTGATCATGTCTTTCTCAATGTTTCTCCATGGAAAAGTGTGATGCGTTTTGGTAAAAAGGGAAAGTTGAGTCTGAGGTTCATTGGACCTTATGAAATTCTGGAGAAAGTTGGATCAGTTGTGTACAGAGTGGCTTTACCTCTATGTTTATCCTAGGTACATAATGTTTTTCTTGTTTCAATGTTGAGAAAATGTATATGTCAGATCCATCTCATGTTTTTAACCAAGAGGTAGTTCAGTTGGAAGAGAATATCTCTTATGAAGGATAACCAGTCTAGATTCGTGACTGTAGAGAGAAATTGTTGCTGAATAAGGAAATTCACCAGGTGAAGGTTCTATGGAAAAACCATATGGTTGGTGAGGAAATGTGGGAATCGGAAAATGCTATGAGGGATAAATACGCCCACTTATTTTTATAAGTGAATAAAAATTTTGAGGACGCAATTCCAAAAAGGGGGGAAGGATGTAACATCCCAGGTAAATGAAGAATAAGACATATTTCATATCTAATTTGTGAATTAAATATTAATTTTACTTTAAAGGGGTTTCTATGTTCGATAACGTACCAGATACGCAACAACGGGTTTCTTTGGTATCTTACATTGCACACTAATAATATAATATTATTATTTTAAATGGAAGTTAACTCCTAGCTGTTGTATTGGCAGGAATGAAAAAAAACTTACTACAATAAGATTATACATGTTTGTAAATATATTTACTTTTATCCAATAAATGTTAGAGACTTAAAATGTGAATGAATCTAATTTTAAGCATAGTTTACATTAAAAGGTCGATTTATCGCCTTTTAATAGAGAACCCTATTTAAATATAGTTTTGGTCACATTAATAAATTCTACATGACCAAATAAAATCCTTCATTATAATGGTGACATCAAAATTTACTTTGTGTAATTTTTTGGATTTTTTCCAATAATGTTCATTTTTAGTGAATAGTGAGAAATATTGTATTTTAATTCAAAAGTGCATTTTAATATAATTTATTTATATTGTTAGATTATCCTTCTAAATTGGATTTAAAATGAAATTAAAATACATTTTTACCATTTAATCCAATTTTCATCACTGGAATTAATTTCACTTTGAAATTGGACATAAACAAGTATTAATCTTTTGATAGTTATTGATTCTTAAAAACATGCTATTTGTTTTGATAACGGGAATTAATTTTAAAATTAAATAATGCAACTTCTATGTTTTGAATTTGGAAAAATAGTCATAATTTTTGAATTTGGAATATAATATAAATCTTATGCAGATTTTTTGGTATTTTTCTGAAAAATGTCAATTTTTTATGAATAGTGAAACCACTTAGTGGTAGTTAAAAAAACTGACTTTTTCATTTAAAGGAAATTTTACCACTTCTTTGAATTAAATTTCAAAAATCCTACATATATGGTAGTTTTAAATAAGTAAAATTTGGTTCATTAAGATGAGAATAACATTTGGTGAATAGTATTTTATGACTTTTATTTACCGCTGTTAAAGGTAAATAAGGTAGTTCAAGATTAAAAGAATATTATAATAATTTAAAATTGTCCTAACACTTGTCCTAACCTTAATGGATGAGTATTGTCCGACAATGGGCAGCCTTGGGTCGATTTTGGGACCCCATGGAGCCACTTATGAAAGATAATGACATTTTAGATTAATTAATTTAATATAAAGACAAAATTGACAATAATAATAATCATTTAGTAATTAATTTTTATATGGTGTTATATAAGTCCTATTTTCGAATATAATATATTTATTGGAAAGATAAGAATAATTTCTACATGGTAGTATTTTTTTATAATTTTGATACATCTAATAAATTGAATTATTTATGACACAATAATGATACAGTATTTAACTCATTAATAAATGATTTAAATAAATAAGATTATAATGATTAAAATATTATCTAAAACCTGTCCAATTCCAATTGGATGATTTTATTTCGACCATGAGTGATCATATCATCATCTTTAATGATATTTTTACAAATAAAAATCGAATTTCATTATATAATAAAATGATATTTTCTCACTTTCCAAAAGAGCCCGTCCTCTCCCATATAAAAGGAGACCATTTCTATCCAATTACTCACACCTCTCAAGACATTTGGCTAGTCCAAACTCTACCCAATTAAGCTCCCTACATACCTATACTCATCCTAGAAGAATTTCATTATGCAGAAGGCACTTCAAGAAGTCCTTTTGGTTCAAACCAAAGGTAGTTACCCAAATTAAAGGTAAAGATTTCTCTTAATTTGTTTTCTTTTATTTTATTTCACCAACCCCTAAACTATTTTTATTCCTTTATTTTGAAAAAACACCAGTATCCTCCATATACTATGATGTTTATATGATAGGTATTAAAACAAAACTTACACAAACCTCCATCTAATGGATGAAAAACATAATGTTTCTGGGGATGGGAAACTAACGCCTCACGAAATGATTATTGTTCAATTACATCTTACTGCCCCTCATGGTGGACATTATGATGGAAGTGTATTTATATATGATATATATTATGTTTATAATTTCCTTATGCTTCTGTAATTCACATTTATAGCACACTTTTATGGTTTTCATAGTGGGTAAATATGATAATCTCATTTGAGGAAGTGCGGACTACAGCCCCCCTGAAAGTGATGTGATTCATTAATGCATTATATGGGATGTATAAAGAATGGAGTTAATGATATTATATATGATATTATACTATAATTATAATATAACTATGTATAATTATGTTTTAATTCAATTAAAATAATAAATAGAAATGAAAGTAGAGTTCATGAGTACGTATGGCTTACCATCTCCACGAACGGTGCATTTCATTTATTAGCTCTAAATGTTATGTACTATTATAAATAAATGTATATGATGGATATATATAATATATATGATACCCAAATCATTAATATCATTCCGGATATCATAAACCCTTGACCACATGAACAACATGTAATTATAAGAAGTACATTTTTGACTCAAGTTCCAAATATTGACCAAAAAAACGTTATTAACTTAAATGATTTCATAATGTTTATAACATTTTGATAAGTGATTTAAATGGAATATTAAACTTGAAAAACGTTCTTAAGAATGTATAAATTAACTTTAGTTTATTATTTAGGAGATTAAAGAATGATCGAGTCAAGTCGGACACGAGGTAAAGGACTTCGTCTCAATCTCCTTTCATTGAGGCATATTTTGTTTTAATACACGACATTCATTTATACACTGTATAAAAAACCTTGACTTTTAAAAGGGAATATTTTTCCAATAAGTGTTTTGGTAAACGAAAAACATTAATGTTTTTATTACGTAAGCGGTGACAATGACCTTTCTGCCGCCGTGAGTATTATTTGATCTTTGGCTTCCTTAACAAGCCGGAATGTTTTTAAAAGTAAAATTAAATACCATATACACTTTTTACGTATTTTGGTATTGAAAATGATTTTGAGAATGGATTTATTATTTCAATATCAAGAAATGAAATTTTGTTATTACAATGTAGAAATGTTATCTTTCCTTTATGATTTTGTTATGTTGTCTGATCATGTTACGGTTCTTGGGAATTCGTTACATATATGGGTGGTTCCGTGATAAACCTAGGGCGGGTGAGCCCGAGATAGCTCTCCAATGAATTGTGTAATGTGACAGAGGTAAAGGTGATTGTTTCTCCTAAGATATTTTTGGGAATATACTGTGATGGGTTTTCCAATGTAACTCCCTATGTTACCAGTGATAGCTACAATGTATGTATGATATGGATGCCACAAGTTGGATTTATGATTTATGATTTATGATTTCTACGTTTCTTTCATAAATATAATTATTTCATGAGGTAACTAAAAGGGATCATGTTTTGTATGTATTTATGAACAAATTTTTTCATTCTTTGTTTTATAATCCTTAATGTTCTTTTTATGCTCATCCCATGTTTTCAAATGTTTTCACAAGACATAATGATGAATAGGGTCAAGGATTGGATGAATGAAATGTCATGTTGTCTAAAACATGGAACTAGACATTACCTTTTTTTAAGAGATTTTATTTTATGAAAAAAGTGGAATCTGTGTAGAAGTGTCTACCTTGTAATCTTTTGACATGAAATAGTTATGTCCTAATTCTATAAAACTCTAAACCTAAAATGATCCGCAATGTGAATAATTCATTTAATTAAATATTATATAAATGTTTAAGGCCTGGTCTTTATAGTAACACTGTATTAGATTACAGTATACGCAACACTATTCTTGGCATGTGTTACACACAATTTCATGTTCATTTAATAGAAATCATTCTACAGAACATTGATTATATATTTTGTTTGATGTATAAATGAACTACAATTGAATTATGTAATACTAATCACTAATTGAAGCTTTCACTATACACACATTGACATGGCAGGCATTACACGCAAGAGAGACCTTCCTCGATGGCTTGTGTGGTACGCAATACTGAGTTTCACTGAACAAAGATATATTATTATAATATTATTATGAACTAGCCGTAATAAATAGTATTAACCAAATATTCAATTTTATAACATTAAAATTCATCTTAAAAATTTTCTATAACATCATACAAGAACAAAATCATTTTTCCATATAAAGGAAGTATTTTTCAAAAAATCAAATTTTTCCAACTTTTGATGGGGCACCCATTTTAAATCCAATTTTTGATATGTTTATAAGATAAATTTAGAAAATTAAACTTTTTCCTTAGAATCGAGATATAAAAATTGTCTTTGGATAAATTGTTGATATTTTTATGATAACTTTCATATTTTAATGAATAGTAAAAACACACTAAATTTTAATTAAAACAACTTTTTCATGAAGATAATTGATATGGTCAAAATATTATATTGAATTTTTTGAAAGTATAAATAGAATATATTATTACAATTTAATATAATTTATTTTATTATCAATTATTTTATATTGAATTCATAAGTTAAATCATTCCAATCATTTATTATGTTTTAATCAAAAACCCATTTTTTCATCAATGGGATTAATTTTAAATTAATTTTTTAAACATCTGTGTCTTGAATTTGTAATAATGGATTCAATATTTGGAATGATTATGTCCAAATTATGTCAATATGATACTTATTATTATTTAGAATTATGAATAGAAACTACGGTAAATTTTATTTACCATAGATAAAGGTAAATCAAGTAATTAAGGGTAAAAATAATATTATAAAATTACACTAACACTTGTATTAATATAATTGGATGATTATATTTCTCAATAAAAAATACTTGGGTCGAATGGGTATCTATTGGAACCTACTTGAATGAGATTAATACCTTTAATTTATCTTATTTAGAGAAATTTGAAATATGTCTCACTCAAACCTTAATAATTAAATTATTTTTAATATAATGTTATATAGAATATAAATTTGATTATAAATATTCATTTAAAATATAAAATGTTTTCCTCTATCATCGTAATTTATTGGTAATTTTTTAAGTAATATATAATTACCTTTTTAGCTTATACATTAATGATGTAGAAATTATTTATTTAGTGAAAAATCAATAATATATATATTTTTTAAAATAATAATACCTATCAAAATGTCCACAAACTTAACAAAAAATTATTGGAAGAGTATATATAAACCATAGGAGTCCAACTGCCGACTTGGTGATCATTTGGAGCATTATAAATGTCATGAACTGGTCCGAGTCGACACTGAACCGGTCACCCAGGCCAGCCCGCGACAAGTCCCGAGAGACGTTCCCAATCCTCCTGGGATGGCGATAAGCACCAAGGGAATCAATAGAGTACACAAGGGAATTATTTCTCCCATATATGAAAAATCAAACAAATAGCAGAAAGAAAAGGACAACCCAAAATACATTTATATAAAAATTGAACTGAACAATATTTTTACAAGAAACTGAAAGTACAACTAAGACAACAACTCAATTGACCAAACCTGATAACCAACTAAATCCATGTGACCTAGCTGGTCACTGTCCAACAAAATGATCACATATCACCCAAGTTGATCTAACTCATGCTGAAACCTGCACAAGGGCTAAAAACAGAAGACTATTGGCGTGAATATTAAAACTCAATAGGTTAGCCCGATATTCTATTCCCAATGAACATTCCTTTAAAATAAAAGAAACATAAATTTATAGTTTTAAATTAAAT
The DNA here is from genome assembly GCA_963277665.1 of Viscum album. Taxonomy (NCBI): domain Eukaryota; kingdom Viridiplantae; phylum Streptophyta; class Magnoliopsida; order Santalales; family Viscaceae; genus Viscum; species Viscum album. Next base: position 265,147,351 of record OY728142.1, on the reverse strand, counting down.
TTATGAAAGTATGGTTTTCATATGAGGTTACATGCTATAATAATTATCAGACAAAATCATGCATGTTTAATAAACAAAAATGCAAGTAATAATTTTTTTTAAAGAGGTGGAACTTCAAAATGAAAATAGTTTTCAAGAGGGCTGCTTTAAAAAAAATTATCTCTTAAATAAATTACACACACTACTGAATTTACCAACCAAACACACCGTATGCCGACGGTGACTACAAAATATCAAGGTACTAGTCAGTTGTGAGCCCCAGGTACCTCGTATCTTGGTGAAAGTAACCAAAATAAATATCAATTATAGTGCATGAGCCACTAGTAGGGAACATACCCATAACCTAGGGGTCCCCAATCATCATCACAATCATAGTTAAGTTAGTGTTTTCATCGTCAAACTTACTATGTGAAACAGGGGCCAAACCTCACAGAATCACTAGCATACTAGTACATGTCTGCCCACCTAGATACTCGGGATTCCCTTTCATGCTCAATCAAGTTACACATGTTATTAAATACACATTTCAAATAAAAATTCCATTCACAATCCATAATAACACAAACATCCAATAAAATTTCTTCAAATTTCTTACCCAAATCAATAAACAGCTAAATATTTTTGTAAAACAATTTCAAAAAGTGTATTGAGGATTTGCACATAAAACTCATTCAAAAAAACACTTTCAATTATAAAAACACATCAAAACCATACCAAATAATATTTTGAAGCCCTAAAAACATTTAATAAAATCATTTCATGGACCATAAAATAATCCCAATTACACAATATGGCATATACAAGTAAAACACTCCTTCATTATTAGGAAAGGCCAAACAGGCCTTTAAACATTTTCTCAAAACCAACATTTGATGAAGTTATGCATTTAAATTTTATTAAAGAAGTGTGCAAACACTATTTAAATAATAAAACCACATTTATAAATCCCTTAAACCACTTAGGTGACATATTCAAAACAGAAACATTTTTACAAGAATGGGAAACATGCAATTTTTCGGCAAATCAGGCCGAAACATATTGTAAACTAAAAAACCAATTGTTTGTAAAAAAATCCAAATTATAAATCCATAAATGGATCCGAAAATAATTTTCTTACATTATGAAAATATATTTACAAATCCAAACAAATTATTTTAAATTGCACTAGACACATAAAAGCCAAACGGGCAATTTACCGAACACATGGCATGCACTCTTTAACAAAACAACTTATGTTAAGCACATAAAAATGGATAAAACACCACATTATTTCCATAATGTTATTCAAGATACTGAAAAATATTCAAAATATCATAAACCAAGTGCGAAATATTATGGAATAATTTATCAAACAAGAGGAGTGCACATTTATACCAAAACAACTTTATTTTTAACAAAATAAGTCATAAAACATAATTTTCAATCAAAACCTTTATAAAAAAAGTTTCATAGCAAAAAATATCATATAAATAAGGATATAACAGAATAAAAATGATGAAACTTAAATGATAAAGTTTTTTTCAAGGGTTATCCTACCTCAAAACCTTGGAGAAATGGAAACACACACTCGAAATCATCCGTCGTGGGTTTATAAACCCTCAAACAATGAATAACATACCTTAAAGAATATAAAATCCATAAAAAACCATGGTATAACATATCCCTAGGACTATAATGACTAGGTGAGATTATAAAACAATGAAAAATTTAATTGAGAATGAAGAGGGAGGATAAAGGGGATGGAATCTCACCTTTACCATAAGAAAACTTTTCGTCTTCCACTATATCTGCACCACTAGAGAAAAGTAAATGGGATGAAACAACATGGAGAGTCTATTAGGGTCAGGGAGAACTAGTTAAAGAATAATTTTCTGAAAAATAGCATGAATTGAATGAGTTATGTATAAAATGATTTACCTTATCAATTCCGGGCGATTTGAGGTATTCTGATAACTTTCTCCCTACTACGTGATCCATATGATCTCCGAAGAGGGTAAATAGATTATTAGGGTGGGTATACGGTTATATTCATTTAGGGGGAGGTGTAATCACAAAAAAATATTAAAAAATGAAAATGATATAGAAGAAACGAATTATTTTTTAAAAAACAGGAAATGGGCCCATGGTCTTTCCCAATACCTAAATAAGTAATCCCAATTCACCATTAATATAAATTTCTATGGGGTCAAAAAAGAATAGGATATTTTAATATATCTGTATATGAAAAGTGGAAAGTTTAATGGGTGAAAAATGATGAAAAACAAAATATTTATAAAAGAATGATATTCGGTTTTTAAAACATGAAATGGGCTCACGGTTGGCTCAAATCCTGAAGTAGCCACCCTTTCTTCAAAAACTCCTAAAAACAATGGGGAACCCAAATTAGTGTGATTAGAAATATATAAAACATAAAAACTCAAGATTAATCTCACCAAATACTCATGAAAACGATTAGTATTTCCAATGGACCGAATCAATACAAAGACAAAAAAAATCAGGTGTGACAATTCTCCCCACCATTAAATCTTTCCGCCCCCGGAAAGCCATAACACTTTCTGGCTAAAAAAATCAACACCTAAGGATTCCTTAACAACATAATCCAGACTCTAAGGATAAAGAAATATCAATCACCCACAATACAATTTATTACTCTTCCCCAGACAAAACACAACTCACAACCACGTCCGGAGAATCAACGGAAAGATGAAGCCACCACCTCCACAACCAAACCAAGAACCTGATTGTTGGGCCTTCTCCTAATTAATGCAGCCTTCACCCAAACCAAAGAGAACTCACAAAATCCAAATATTCCAGGGGAGTCCAGAACGGACTCCCCACCATTAATAAACAACTAGCACTAGAAAATTTCTTAGGATGAAAATCCAAGAGACCCATGGTGGGTCTCCCCACCATTAGAAACCAACTAGCAACGAACATACAAGAATTCAACATGAACTAGAATTGGCCCTCACTCAAACAAGCCCAAAAAACACTCCTAAAAAACCTACTATACCAAGTTAATAGGGTTACAACATGAACATATAAACCACCCACTCCCGAATGGAGGGGACAAGAACTTGGCCAACACATTCAGCACAGATCTGGACCCCTACCACTTAGGGATGGGAGGGAAGGGGACCCAATAATTTGTCCACTGAAACCAAAATAGAAAAAAATAAACTACCCAAAACTCTCCACCTATGAATATGTATCACCAAGACTTCACCTGATTTTTATAGGCGGTCCACACATGGACATTGATTGAAAACCCACATCCATGAAGGCATAACCATAGACACTGTGTGAGGGGTAAGTCAACCACTCTTGTTGCGATAAAGGGGAATTAAAATCAATGAGGAACCAAAACATTGACATAGAAAATAAATTACCAAAACAGATGAGTAATGATCCTAATTGAGAACTCCACACCTCTGGTGATTTCCTGACTGCCTGAAAAGCTTCATTCCGTGGCCTATGGATGGAGCCCTGATTCTTGAAGCATATACTGCACCGCAATCAGGTGATAAGAATCACACCACTCAAAGAAAACTCAATTTCTCACCAAACAAAAACATTATCAAAATATGAACTCATATATATATATATCAAAATTATGTCTCACTCCGAACTATGGGTATAATGGACATGGAATACGACGAAACACATCAACATCACAGAACACAACTGCTCTGTCCAAAAGAATTATCACGACCTAGAAGTACTTTAAATAGATCCCAAAGAGCTCTATATTCCAAAAACAAAGTTGAGGCATCATCAAAAGTGGTGGATTTAACATTTTAAATGATTCCTTAGGTTGATCCACATGAAATATTTCCACCGGAGAACTATCCATGGTCACATCACAATATCAAACACATCTTTAGCAACCCAATGAAAATTACTCCAAACCCAATCCACCAACAATATCTCATCTCAAGATACAACATGAATATTAATTCTAGATCACAAGGAAGATTACTGAATAAACCACTCTTCTGAGACATAGAAAAAAAATCTTACCACATAACCATTGGTTTATAAAAAAAGTGCAAAATTTTTCAACTCAAAACACTTTTGGAAAACAATATAACATGGTGGGTTTCCACATTCACCAATGGTGTTACATCAAGTCTCACCCACATTCACATTTCCATGCCACCCCAGGCACCCATCCACCATATCATATAGTCCATCCTTCTTGATATCAATAAAACCATCCATGTGAGCACATATGAAAGCACCAAATGCTAAAACAAAACAGCATCATTCCAGAAATCATTTACCTTGAAAAGGAACACCAACCACCAAGTCGGAAACCCTTTTTATATTTAAAAAAACACAATTCATTAAGAACCATTTTCTTAAAAACCTACCCCTTTTCATTTTTAACAACATTTAAAATAACCAAAACACTCCAAACAACCCCCTCCCCTTTTTAAAAAAAAATCAGCAAGGTATATTTTCATAATTTGAGTTCCATTGAGACCAATACCCTTTATATAAAAACCCCAACCAATGAAATCCAATTTCAAAAAATAATTTATCCGATTCAAAATCATTTTAACATCCAAAAATACCCCATTTAAAAAAAAGATCCAAAATAACCTTAAAATGAGTCCCAATTTCAAAACATTTTATTTCAATAAACCACTAGTTTAGATTGTGAAAAATCCAACCCCATTAAATCATTTCCACTTCCCTCAATTATTGTTTCACCAAAACAAAACCTTTCGAAACCATTCTTATATTTAATTTTTTGAAAACCCCCTTTTTCACTTTTAAAAATCTAATGCTTCCTTTAAAACCCATTTCCACAATTCTCACACAATGATTTTAAAAACAAAAATTTGGAATTCAAGAAAGGTTCAAGATACCCAAAAGAAGGGAACTAGTGTTGGTGGGTGACTTGACCATATGGTTTCTAGCCTTAGGTCAAACTCAACACCAACACAGAGAGAGTTATTAGGACCATTCCCCAGCTCCACATGCCTTTCCAGGCCCTATGAGCTCAGGGAAGCCATTAATCAAACTCCCCTTGTCATATACCAAAAACAAACAGTCAACCAGAACAAATGACACTAATAAAACCAGACATCCCATGGAAACCCAATGATTAGAACGAGAAAGAGTTAACGACGCTCTTATTTTACTTACACCTAAAGTCCAAAAAATCTTACTCTATCAACCCTGAAAACCCCAAAATAACAAGGGTGCTCTAAAAAGAAAGGTATTCTAAGATCCGACCTCCTCAGATACAATTTTGTCACAAACCAGTCCGAGTCGACCGTGAATCGGTCACCCATGACAGCCTGCGAGAAGTCCCGAGAGGCGTTCCCGATCCTCTCGGGAAAGCCACAAGAACCAAGGTCATCAATATATTACACAAGGGAACAATTTATCCCATATATGAAAAATAAAACGAACAACAGAAAGAAAAGGAAACCCCAAAATACATTTATATAAAAATTGAACGGAACTTTATTTGTACAAGAAACAGAAAGTTCAACTAAGCCAACAACTCAACTGACCAAACCCGATAACCAACTTAATCCATGTGACCTCGCTGGTCACTCTCCAACAAAATGATCACATATCACCCAAGGTGATGAAACTCAACCTGAAACCTGCACAAGGGCTAAATACAGAAGACTATAGGCAGAGTATTAAAACTTAGTTGGTTAGCCCGATATACTATTCCCAATGCACATTCTTATAAAATCTAAGAAACATAAATTTATAGTTTTAAATTCAATATATGAAAGTATGGTATTCAAATGAGTTTCTATGCTATAATAATTAACAGAAACAAATATGCATGTTTAATAAACAAAATTGAAAGTAACGATTTTTTTATAGGCGCAACTTAAAAAAGAAAATAGTTTTCAAGAGAGCTGCTTTAAATAATTTTATATTTTAAATAAACCTCAAACACTACTTAATTTACCAACCAAACACACCGTATGCCGACGGTGACTACAAAATATCCAATGAGAACAAGTCATGGGAACACCCCTAGGTATTAGTCAGTTGTGAGCCCTAGGTACCTCATATCTCGGTAAAGGTAACCATAATAAATATATGTTCTCCTGCATGAGCAACTAGTAGGGAACATACCCATAACCTAGTCATCACAAATCATCATCATAATCATAGTTTAGTTAGTGTTGTCATCATGAAACTTTCTACGTGTAATAGGGGCCAAACCCCACATAATCACTAGCATACTAGTACACGTCCACCCACCTAGATACCCGAGATTCCCTTTATTGATAAATCAAGATAAAAATATTATCAAATACAAATTTGAAATAGAAATTCAATTCCCAAAACATAAAAAAACAAACACCCCATAAACTTTCTTCAAATTTCCTACACAAATCAACAAACTGCTAAAAAATTTCGTAAAACAATTTCAAGAAGTGTATTGAGGCTTTTCACATAAAACACATTCAAAAAAACTGTTTCAATTATAAAAACACATAAAAAACATAGAAAATCATACTTTGAATCCCTAAAAACTTTTAGTAAAATAATTTCAAGGACCATAAAACAATCCCAATTGCACAACTTGGTATATAAAAGTAAAACACTCCTTTATTTTTTGGAAAGGCCAAACGAGCCTTTAATCATTTTCTCAAAACTAATGTTTGACAAAGTTCTTCATTTCAATATTATTAAGGAGGTGTGTAAACACCATTTACAGAATAAAACCACATTTATAAATCCCTTAAAACCAATAGGTGACATATTCTAAACACAAAAATTTTTATAAGAATTTGAAACATGCCATTTTTTGGCAACTCAGGCCAAAACATGTTATAAACAAAAAAACCAATTACCTGTAAAAAAAATCCAAATTTGAAATCCATAAAAGGATCACAAAATAATTTTCTTACTTGATGCCAATATATTTAAAAATACAAACAAGTTATTATAAATTTCACTAGACACATAAAAGCCAAACGAAAAATTTACCGAACACATGGCATGCACTCTTTAACAAAACAATTATTTTAAGCATTTAAAAAGTGATAAAACACCACTTTATTGCCATAATTTTATTCAAGATACTAAAAAAAATTCAAAATACCATAAACCAAGTGTGAAATCTCATGGAATAATTTATCAACCCAGAGGAGTGCACATTTATACTAAAAACAACTATATTTTTAACTAAATAAGCAATAAAACATAAATTGAAAACAAAACCTTTAGAAACAAAGTTCTCAAGCAGCACATATCATATAAATAAGGATATAATAGAATTAGAATGATTAAACTTAAATGATAAAGGTTTTTTCAGGGGGTATCCTACCTCAAAACCTTGGCGAAATGGAAACGCACACCCGAAATCACCCGTCACGGGTTTATAAACCCGAAAACTATGAAGACCAAACCTAAAAGAATATGAACTCCATAAAAAACCATGGTATAACAGATCCCTAGGTCGATCATGACTGGGATAGATTATAAAACCAAGAAAAATTTAATGGTGGAAGAAGAAGGAGGATAAAGGAGATGAAATCTCACCTTTTCTACAAGAAAACTTTTCGTATTCCATTAGATCTACACCCCTATAGAAAAGGGAATGGTATGAAAATTCATGGAGAGTCTATTAATGTTTGGATGAACCAGTTAAAGAAGATTTTTATAAAAGAGTTCATGAATTGAATGAGTTATGTATAAAACTATTTACCTTATCAATTATGGGCGATTTGAGGTATACTGAGAACTTTCTCCCTAATCCGAGACCCATATGAGCTTTGAAGAGGGTAAATCGATTCTTAGGATGAGTATAGGGTTATTGGATTCTAAGGAGAGTTTTAATCACCGAAAAATATTAAAAAAGGAAAAATATAGAAAAGAAACAAATTATTTTTTAAAAAACAAGAATTGGGCCCACGGTCTGGCCCAATACCTAAATAAGTAACCCCAATTCACCATTCTTATGAATTTATATGTGGTCCAAAATGATAATTGTGTTTTAATATATCAGTATAGGAAAATTGGGAAGATTAATGTGTGAAAAAAGAATGAAAACAATGAGTTATAACAGAAACAAATTTGGTTATTGAAACAGGAAATGGGCTCACGGTTGGCCCAAATCCTGAAGTAACCACCCTTTTTTCAAAAACTCCGAAACAAACAATGGGAAACCCAAAATAGGATGATTAGAAATATATGAAACATAAAAACTCAAGATTAATCTCACCAAATACCCATGAAAAAGATTTATATTTATAGTGGACCAGATCAATACAAAGAAAAAAAAGGGTGTGACAATAAAAGTGATTATGAAACTTATATTATATTATATTAAATGATGTCAAAGTTGTCCCCTTCATTATTTAATAAAGATATCATTTTAATAGTTGGGTATTTTAGAGGATAAATTATACTAAATATATCCTTATGATAGCTATTATATTTATCTTAGTCATAATAATTTATATTTAATTCTTATGAAACAAAAAACTATATTAAATAATTAAATAATAATGTTGTAGTAAATAATTTATTAAGACAAATATCAAAAAATTAGTTTTAAAAATATTTAAATAAATATTATATAAACTAATTAATATTCTCGAAGAATTTTCTAGATGAATATGACATGTTAGGAATCTATTAAATATTTTAGTTCGAATATATCTTCTGTGTGAATTTTATATAAATTCAAATAAATGAATAGTGTCAAAATTGACACTATTGATATTTTATAAAAATAACATATTATTATGTTGTTTAAAGATCAAAAAAATATTTACAAATAAAAAATTAAAATTTATATGGTCTACCATTCCATAATATATCTACTTATGGTCAATTCACAACACATAAGTAATTATTTGTTACGGTTTAAATTTTTGAATATTATTATCACAAATAAAATTAAATAGATTACATAAGGATAAATCAAAATGCTACGCTTTTTAATTAATTCAAAATATGTCTAAATTATATTGGTTCATAAGATTAAAACTTTATCACATATTATATTTAATTTTTAGTCATTTTGGAGGTTTTCATGTGTGGTTGGTGTTTAATTTATATTAATATTTTTTAGGTTTCCAAAAGTGCCCCTCTCCTCTCCTATATAAGGGAACCTCCTCCCTCTTTAATTAACTCCATTTTTATCATTCACACTCAAAAAAACCTGAAAATTTACCTTCTACACATCCATAGAAACATACTAGACGTCTTTCCTTCATCAAAGACTAACATTAGTGCCCCGTGAGGAGGTTTAGAATAGGCGCGTCGAAGAAGAGGTAATATCCTTTACCGATTATTTCAAATTTATTTCTTCTTATACTTACCCTTCATTAGTTGTTTCATTATAAAGTAATAACACCACTATAAATCATATAAATATATGTAAATATAAATATTAAACAACCCTATTTCACATTCTATCCATCCTGAAGAAAATGAAATCATCACGCGTGTGTATGTACGGATTACCGTCTCCACGCCGTGGTGTAATCTGTTTTTCTGCCACCACCATACTTGGATGGGTATAATGGTAGAAATAAAAAATATATATTCTATTTATTACATGATAATAATTAGGATATATTATATAATACACTCCAATACCATCCAACAATTATGGGAACGACATCACCACACGTGCATACGCACGGATTACCGTCTCCACAAAGAGATGAGATTCATTATCCATGTTAACCATTCAAGAATGACTATAAAGTATATATATAATAAGTAATAATGAATGATATTAAATAATAATTCTATTGGGTTTAGGTATATTTATCTCATTTAGTTAATTCCATTCAATTCACTAAGCAAATGAAAATAGAGTTCATGCATACGTACGGCCTACCATCACAATGAACAGTGTATTTCATTTCATTTATCTATCTGTTGTGTATATATATATACTGAATATATATTTTATATAAATCATTATTTACATTGCGGAAGTAATAAAATAATGATATAAGTAAAAATTTCAAGAACAACAAGTCCAAACACGTAGGATACATAAAATAATTGTTACCAAAACGTTGCTTCAACATGGAATTGACAAATAAAGGTTTGATATAACGTCATATGTGAATCATATATGATATCATAAAAATCACTATGATTCATGAATAAGTCATTGAAATTATTTAAATCATTATATAGGTGGTTAAGGCACATATAGAAGAAATCAGACTTATGGTAAGGGATTATTTCTTCTAACATTTATTTTTGTGAGACATATGCCTTAACCACCATCTATTTATTTTGTATGGTTTTTAGGCATACCATGAATGTTTTATGATTTTTATGAAAGATATGATATGTAAATATTAATGTAATTTTCTTTATTTTATGACACTTATGATTCCACAAATTATTAATGGTAAGGGATTATTTTTCAATCACATTTTTATCTGAGATTGCTTATACGTAAGTATTTATTGGGGTTATATTTATCATCCATGTCCATGTTTTATAAAACTATTTTCATAAAGTGTTTACTATTATTCCATGTTTGTTTAATGTCATGTTTACCCCTTTTTGACATTTACTTTGGGTTATGGAAGAATCTTTATTTTTTTACCATACGAGGTACTTTTTGACATTTCTAGTAAAAGTAAAAGGAGAATGTTTTTTAACTTATATGTCATGAACGGGTTGTTACACATTCATAAAAGAGTATTTACATGAAGATTAATTTACATGTTTTCATGTTTATTTTCAATTAACATCTTTTCTTTTAAATTTTCATCACATTTTGAGAAAAGGAGATGTTTTTTAAGAAGAAAAGATATTTTCCTCAAGAACTAAGTTCAAGTATTTTATGAAAATTATTTTCCATCTAAGATAATGTTTATAAATAGGTTTATGTTTATTTTTAATATGATTTAATTATGTTAAGGATGGAATGGTAATTTATATGGATTATGTTATGATGGAATTATGTTTATGAAAACCCATATTATTTATTGGGTTATGATATGATGAATGATTTATTTTTTGTGGCACATGTATGAATGATTTAATTATATGATTGGTGATACCTATATCAACCTCCAATGAATTGGGTAAAGATATATATCTCATGATATAGACATGGATAGAACAACAAGTAAATACGGTTCAGAAATACAGTGCTAGAACAGCAGGTACACCTGGTTCAGTAATGGACTCTATCCATTTTGATGGTCTTGGAAGAAATGCCTTGGCTACTATGGAATCCATAATATGTGATTATTAATTTTCAACAATTCCATGTTTTCTTCCCATGATATTTTATCATGATTAATGTTCCTTTATTATATATAACTTACGTACTTCCATGATTTATCTCATTTCTCAAGATTTTAATGTTTAAACTTTATGTTCATTTTTTACCTTCAAATGTTTATGGATTTTATTATTCTCTCCATGTTTACCCTTACAAAGAATTTCCAGTCGCCCTTTCTATGTTTTTTAGGATAAAAAAAACGTTATGTAGGAAAATTAAATGGGGAAGGACTTTATAATAGATTTTGAAGATCTTTCACCATGATTAGATAATATTTTTTTGAGTTTCCAAAGACAGTAAACTAATACGGTCTTTGGGCGTCTGTTTTTCTTATATATTTAGTATTCTTAAAATGTAATGTAATTTCCATGTACTTCATGCTTGGGTATCTACACACTAACTAAATTTTGGCGTCACTACCTATATCTATGTCATCCTGATTATTGCATCAACCGGTTTATTACCCTTACCAGGCATGTAGGCATGCTCTAAGTCAAAAAACTATAGGTACTCCCCCCAAAATTTCCACCTCAAATTCAGATCACAATGGGTGAGGATATAAATGATGATTTTTTTCCTTCTGACACCAAAAATGCTCTCCTAGAAAATACTGCCTCCAACAGTGCAATGCATGAAAAAATGAATCTGAGTCAAAAATTTTCATAGGTTAATTCATATCGTGAGGCCACAACTGCCAATACCCATATGCCACTACTCGATCTCCCAAAATCATCACTATCACAACTCAATATATGAAGCATCAAATTACCTCGTGTTTCTCTTACGCTACTATAGCAGTATCAGGACTTGTGCCAATGTCGAACTCCCTTTATGCTCTTGAAAGGATGTCTCATAAGATTCTGACCACACAAACATCACACAGTTCTTATTCAAGACCATCAATGGCACTTCTAAGAATGAGAAGTCTTGTATAAAATGCATGTAGTGGCCAGCTATCCCCATGAAACATTGTACTTTAGAAACATTCATGGGATGTTCCTAGGAAACTACAACTCTCACCTTCTCTGGGACCACTAACAATCATATCTCTGAGATGATGTGACCCAGGATTTGAATCTGGTCCATCCAAAAGTGAAGCTTCGTGAGATTAGAATATAACTGATGCTCTCTATGTGTATTCCAAATGATCTCAAGATCATTGGAATGTTCATGTTCTTCGTGAGAATACACCATGATATCCTCCATGAAAATCACTACAAAAGAATCCCTGTACGGATAGAACACTCCATTCATCAGTGCAATGAAAATTGTTGGTGCATTCATTTGACTGAACGAAGTAACCTGATTCTCATATATCACATACCTGCTATGGAAAATTGTGAGTGGTATGTTTTTTGGTCTAACCCACACCTGGTGATATCCTGACCGCAAGTTGATCTTTAAGAATACTCGAGCTCCTTGAAGCCGATAAAACATGTCATCTATCCATGGAAAATTATATCAGTTTTTTATCGTCATCTAGTTCATTTTCCGTTAATCCACATATAAACCCATACTTATTACTATTTTGTATGTTGCATTATATATGCTTGGCCTACATCACAGCCCTATGATACTCTCTAGATACCATGAGATGAACCAGTATGCTGCCTATGATAGCCCATTGTACGACTACTAAGGCCACAACAACCACTTACCTTTCTTGGCCAGCCTATAATGCTCTTGCTTCAAACCTGACATGGAGATCAAGAACCAACTCCCGAACCCGACGTCAAAGCTAACCGCTACCACTTGCAGCTAGAGGTAAGTTCCTAAAAACTGCTGCATGTTCCCCATCATGCCATAACCTCGACAATCGAATGGGTCCCGATGACATTATTTTTTTCATGTGGCCTCTCCTACCACAATGATGGAAAATACCATGTTCCCTACACCAATAGAATGACTATCAGTCACATTGCTAGAAGCCTTTAAACAACACTTCATGCCTGAAGAGGTAGATCCACTAGGGAAAGAAACAAAACTCTCATGTTCTATACCCCCATCTACCCTCAGGTTTCACTCTATGATGAGTGTCTGATTCAGAATATTAGTGATAGAAGGAAACATCATCAGGTATAAATGAGAACATATAACATGTCTGAGACACTCCCAAATATGAATTTCCCTTTATATCTCATCAGTAAGATACATCGGTGGATAACGATGCGGCTCTATAAAGCGTGCTGAATATTTCATTACTATTATCATTCCATACTCCAGCCGCATAAACTCAATATCCTTCTCTTCTCACAGAGTCGCAGGGTATAAGAAGTTTTAGATGTGGGTTTTGAATTCAGCCCAACTGATATCACACAAACCATCATCCTGTTTCAAAACGATGCACTAGAACTTCGCTACTCCACATAGCGTGTAAGTTGAAATCTTGAACCTCTTCTCTAGAGGTGTCTTTAGATGCTAAAAAATTGCTAATGTGTTCCCTATCCATATATCCTTATCCTATGGCCCTCCAACTACTAAAAACATAAGAGTATGTTGCTACTAGAAAACATGTTTCTTCTCAGCCATAGTCATCGCTAGTTGTGGTGCTCCTTGAATGTATGCATATATAGAAAGAAACCCTCACGGAACTGTGCGTAAACACCTGTGTCCAGAATAGCCTCAGGTGCCACAACTAGCACTACATGAGGATTAATCGAAAGCATATGGACCACCATCTCTGATTTATGATCATTAACTCCATTGTGGCATTCCAATGGAAGTCATCATTGTTCCATTTCTCTCAAATGATAAATGCACAGCTCAGAAAAGAACATCATCAAGGAAAAAAGCTCAAAAGCATAGGACATGTCAAAACCCTCCTAGAAACCAAGTTAAACCCACGATGTTCTTCTAAATCCAATAGTGTATTAATTAACTCCATAAAACCACTATAAACTATTCATATTTCCCCCTAAAAATGAAGGTCTAGGTTGAGTATCTATTCACCACATTAAGTTTAATTTCCATTTCACATTCAATTATTCCTGAAATCTTACCTAGGGTTTATAAATTTCTGAATCCATGTGGGCCCATAACACATCATGAACCCAAAACATGGATCCTGATAAAACCATATTTATCAAGTTCATTTAATGTTTACATTTCACCGGTGCATCATTTCCAAATTCAAAAGGGCACCTACACCTTATGGGATGAAAGATGATGTCAAACATTTATCAACTTCAACCAACTAACACAAAAATAGGCACAAATATCACATTAACTATATCAATAGCTTGAAATACCTAATTCAATCTAAATGGAAGAGGATAATGCAAGGAATGTGATTATTAAATGTATTTAAATGAAGAATGATATTTCAAACCCTCATCTCATAAGGTCATAACTAAAATAGAACCAACAATTGCATCAATAGTAATTGAAGATATCAAGTGTGTCGCTCATCGGTGAAATATAATCTACTATAATAGTCAAAATATAGATAATCAGAACCCATTCCGAGGTAATTTGGTTTTTTCATGTACACTGGTTAGCCACTACTTGGAATACTTTTTTTTACAAAACACTAATTCCTTTCCTATCCATGTCAAATGTTTCCAAACAGTTAGTCAATCCAGAAAAGGAAAACACATCTGATACCACCTTGTAACATCTTGGACCCAAATTCTGCCATATGGTGCCCTGAGTCTGGTTGTCCACATGGACTCATGCACATCTTCCCAAAATCTTGTGGTTGCTAACTAGCATTGAGGGCCTAGGTGAGTCAGTGTGGAGGCTATTGCCTCGTTACAGGAGTATCATAGTGGAATTAAAACATATAGTAAAGAGAATAATCAATAAATAAGTAGTCAACAGAAGTAAGCCAAGACAATAATACATATAAATATCATGAAGAGTATCATATAAAAAAATTCTGTAGATGGTACAAGTATCTAAAAATCATCCATAACAACACATGTAAGTACAATACAATACAAGTATTCCAAAAAGAACAAAAGACCAAACAAACATCCCAGCATCGAAAGCCTTATATTGATCATATGCTTCCCTCCTCCAAAGACACAATCAACAACCTATACTAGGGATGTTTTCCCAATAATCCCTTGCAACCATATAATCTATTTGGGTCCCAATGGAGGGCAAAATAAGGTGTTATATAATGAAGATAGTAGGAAACCACCTAGGTCTATATTGTTCTAACAAGAATTCTACAAATGTGCTTCCAAGTGTATACAACTGGTAACAAAGTGCATATTCCCCTAGAACAATTCTACTGTATTGTAAAACTAAATATCCCTCAAGGATACCTAAAAACGAGAGTCATCTCCAAGCTAGGAATCTATAACCATGTAAACA
Source organism: Viscum album (assembly GCA_963277665.1). Lineage (NCBI taxonomy): Eukaryota > Viridiplantae > Streptophyta > Magnoliopsida > Santalales > Viscaceae > Viscum > Viscum album. The sequence goes on along the minus strand of OY728142.1, from coordinate 265,131,771 downwards.
AGTAATAGAGCCATGTTGTATATCCATTTATTCCATGAATTTCATAGCCACGTTATATAATGAAATCATGTATCCTACAAAGACGCCATATTGTTAAATTATCTTCCCACGACAGCACCGTATAGTGAAGTAGCAAACCTCAAGGGCCAGATCCAAGGTGTTAGTAGACCCTGGTATCTAAGTAATAAAATCTAGACAATGCAAGGCTGAATCCAAGGATCATGTCCAATTAATCTCATCAATTACCATGGGAATCCCTAGTGGAAAATCAGTTAGTCACTGGTTGGGGTCCTAGGACAACAAAAATAACAAGTCATATGTAAGCCCAAGAATGCCTAATCAAAGGGGTAGGAAGGCTCGAGGCAGACCACAGATTCAAGACCCAAGGACCACAGTCATCCCATGGCATCCACTACCGCATTCCAGATCCATAGAGTGCAGTCCAAGGCATATATCAACCCATTCAATTAAGCATACAAAAATTCAAATTAAACATTCATAACTGGGTGAGTATTCCCACTTATGTCAATAAGGACCAGTTATGAGTATTCCTATTAATGAAAATAATTTATCACATTCCAATTATATTGTTTTACGCTCCCATATAATCCAATTAACATTCCATTAGAATTTTTTATAGTTATACCCACCCATATTATCAATTTAAGATGAAAATATATCAAAATAGTCAAGCCATAACATGTTATACATTAAAGAATATGGAATTACATCTCATAAATAGGTTATTCAATCTATAAATGCACGAAAAAAGATTCCTATAACTAGGAAAGCATAAGAAAACACATCTTGGGTGGTTTAAAATGGAATTGACACATTATTTCCATTAATTCTCACCACTTCGGTGACCATAAATTGATAAATAGGTGTTAAATCACTAGAAGGGAACCTACAAGCATCCTCACTAACTCCTACTTCAGCTACGACATGCATATCACTAAAAAGAAAGTCCTCATATGAATTCTTGATGGGATTCAAAAAGTTTAAATTCCATAAAAACTATTTAAATTCCCAAAGAATTTATAGACAGCCTAGATCACATCGGTAATAGAAAAATTGTCCTGTATCAAGTCCAAATTCATCCTGATTTGGGAAAAATATGAATAAAGGACGAAGAACAAGATATTATGGCATATGGTCCTAAATCCAAATAGCACAGTCCTTGTTCCAAAGAATCATGAACAACTAAAAAAATAAATTAATTACAGATATAGTTCTAATGTGAAATACGATGTTCAAATTAGAGTCTAAATGACTTAAATAACTCAAAAATGAAAATAGGGGTGTTTTGGGTTCAAAAACAAAGGAAAAAACATTGTTCGTAAAACAATTTGTTATTACCTCTATTATAAAAAATCATTCTGGGAAAGTACACATTGTGTACCTTAAGTACATGAAGTGTACTCCAATTTTATTTCTAATAAAGACTGGCTACATACCATGACTTCCAATTACACGACATGTACCTAGCCTGCAACCATATTTAATCATATTTCCCACTTTCTTTCTCGTAACCAACCCATCCAACCCACGAACTTGCCTAGGGTCTAATCCAAATAGTACGTAAACACATATAACCCAAAAATAAGATTTGTACCTCAAGAAAAATCCTAGGATATTTCAATTAACTTTTGATATATATGTATAAATAACCAGAACCATTACAATCAGGTGATATGTCGTAGTTCCCTAACCATTCCACAATCACATCCTCTACACTTAATTTTTTTCTAAATCTATATAATATGTTTCCATATAAGAAAATAGGAAATCTACCATATTTCCCCTATGATCCCAACTCATCGTCATCTCTTTAAAAATAAGGGTGTTCATATAATCATTTGAGTGAGAATTGATGACCATTATAGGATGGTTATGTGGCTAAATAACCACGGACCCTTCTTGAGGATGAGAAGTGTAGTGGTGGATATTTTAAAAAACACCACCCTTATAGACAAGAAATTTCATATTAAATATTAATTTATGATAATTATGATATGATGGTTTTTGATCTAGATTTTGATATATAATTTTTATAGTTTCAATAACTAAAAAATGTGTGTTTAGATATAGAAAATAGGTTGGAAGTTGACCAAGAGAATCAATAGAGAAACAGAAGAAGGTTATGGTGTGTGGTCTATAGGGTGGTCTAATTCTACTGCTACTAACTAGAAAGTGGTGTCTGTAAAATGTTGGATCAATTACATAAAGACATTTAAATTGAAAAATTGGGTTTTATGGGCCAAAATTAAAATTCTTCACCGCCATTTTTTATTGGTGGGGTTCCATTTCCTTTTTGGGCTGCATGTACGAGTGGTCTGAGACCCCTTCCTCTCCTTGATTAACAGTCATTTGGGGTGTTTTTATTTCTTTTACAGTGATCAGAGGTGATTCCCCCCATTGACTATCTACTTTCTTCTCCTCCCACATTCACTTTATTTTTTTTGTTGGAAATTAGGTTATTTATCATTTATTATTTTATATAAATGTGTTTTAATTCTATATATATGATCTATTTTACAAGCGACTTGTGTACGAGGTGCACGAGGAAAACCTATGCATTCAATTTCACATTGATGTAGTAGAGGTACCACAAGAAGATAATTTTAGTAGTTTTTCAACTAAAAAAATAGATTTTTTATGTAAATAGATTTGTGTTTGGGGATTTATCTCAATTTAGGTTGGGGGTGTGCAATGGGTGCTCATTACACTATTTTTAAATTTTTGATGATTTTTTTGATGATCAAAAATTTATTTAGAATAAAAAAAATTGTTATGAGTTCATTAATTAATTGTAAATATTATAATTAATTTTTATTTTTTGGGTTAAATAAAGAACTTCTATAATGAGTTGAATATGGTTAGGTCGTGGATGGGTCTAGCTGGACTTATCGAGGCTTGTTATTTATTTATAAAGGATTATTTAATGGCGTGTGGTCTTGAATACATGAACTATGTTATTCATATAATTTTTATGGTAAATGTGGAAAATGGACTCAAAATTGAGAAATTTGGCCTTTTCTATTAAAAAGATTAAATAATTAAGCTGAATGAAATATTTAAATAAAATGAAATTACATATTAATGTATGATTACTTCAACGCGGATGCACAATGTTCTAAGAAACCAACAAAATTAAGAGCTATCTATTTTTCCTTGATCACTGATAGTAGAGGCCTTGAATATCATAATGTTACTTGAGATATATATTCCTTGAGAGTCATATGAAAGATGTTATTATTTTTATGATATGTAGGGGCACTTTTGATGTGTCCCTTTGTGATCCCCTTATTAGATGTGGTTATTATAAATAGATGGACTATGTATTTACCATGTGAGAAACCATGAGATGACATTTATATTTCTATATTCCTAGATGATTTTGGGGCGAGCATTCCTTCCCCACTAATATGCAATCAAGGTGGGTATACCCAGATGGGAAATAGGGGACCTTTATGGGTGCCTACTGACCCAATGACCTTAGTGCGAGGGTGTTCATTATTCATAGAATAATTTGGTCAAACTTTTACCCTCATTCCTAACAATAATATTGTATTTTTTATACATACGGTCATAAAATCGAAAAATCAATTGTGAAATTTTTATTTTAAATATAAAATAACATTATTGGTAAATGTGAAAACTACATATGGGGAGGTTACAAAAATTCCCAAAAACAAGGATGTAAAAACTCATAATGAGGAGGTCATGAATTCTCCCATTGGGGAGGATACATAAATTGTCTTTTCGGAGATTGTGATACTAAATAAAATTCCCTGAGTAGGATAGTCTATGAAAATATTTGGTTTATTTCATGTATTTTGATATAAGATTATCGGTTTGGTATAGGGGAAGAAGTTCCAACCACATGCTAGCTGGTGGGGAATTGGGAGGTTTTCAGTGGGAATGGCCATGCCTTATGAACTATTAAGGTATACACTCCATGAATTTTTGTATACTTGTATGATGCATTCCTCTAGTTTTGATACTAGGTTGTATCATTCCTTATGTTTTTGTAATATATATAGTGGTGAGTGTATCCACCATGTAATTATCTTTATACGTATTTGAAGGAGTCCCAAGTCATTATATTGTTTGCGTCTTAATATCAACATGCTTAGAGATACCCTGAAACTGGCCAAAAAAGGTATGATAGATCATAGTTGTGGTCCTAAGGATTGAAATTAACTATCATTTATACCCATTGGGCAATTTTGGTTATAATTTGTGGAACATTTTTCACGGCATCCTCAGACACATCTGGCAATGGCCAAATTTGGAATATATTGTCCGGGTAGTCACCATGGAACCCATGGTCTAAAATTATTATTTATCTATTTCTTCATTTTTTTATTTATATATTTTGATAATTCCACATGTACATATCAATTCACATACTGACAATGTATGAGACCGTGTTGGCGGTGCCTTATTGATTCATCTAATCACTTGATTCTTGGACTACCCGTACACATGGATATCTGAGTAGACACTCACATGGTTGTAGACATAGTTTTGGTTGAGGTTTAGTATTATTAAGAAATATGGATCATTCTAAAATTCAGATCATGGGATGAGGCATCTATCAATGATGCAATGTTTCTTTTCTTTTATTTAATTTCTTTTATGGTTTTTATATTATATTTTCTCGGTAGGTGATTGAGTTTGTATGAATTCCTGTAAAATTTAAAATTCATTTATTATTATTTTTTGATGTTTAATTTATATCTATGCAATAAGTTGTTTAATTATTTCCCTTGATATTTTTTCACATGTTATTATGAACAATGATATATGGGGTATATTCTCCCCACATTACCTCATTAGACCACTGATTCTAGTCTGTATCCTCTGGAATATTATTAGGTTCTACCGAGGTCATGTTGAGTTAATTGTTATTTGGGATGAGAGGTTATGGATTTTGTCAAATGTGACACCATGAATGGTGTACGTGAGGTTATCCTAAGAATAATATGTTATGATATCTCAGTGATTAACCCCTGCATTTGCTTATGATGTCATGTTTTACGTTATCTTATTACAATGAATCATTGATATTATGATATGATTATCTCATGTCATGTTGCAATATATATGTATATTATTTTAAACATTATTTGTCAGTTTACTCCTATGTAGAACTTTACATTATGTTGTGCTTAATTATTCTTTTTCTAGTCTATATAGATCACCCCATTTCATATGTATGTCCCCAGTTTATTCTGTGAAGTATTAATAATTATTTAGAAACAATGAGAATATAATAGAGAATTATAATTATATTATCATTTCTATTTTAAGGTAATTGTTTTTATATATCAAATTTTACAAAGGCACTAGGCCTATTGATAAAATATGGATTTTATTCTGTGGACATTTAAGTTAAAAATATTCATAGAAAATGTATAATAAATTTCAATTATTTTAGTTTATATTGTTCATTTATGTTCCTATAGAGGTAACTGATCTAATATATGTAAGTATTACAGAAATTGGGAAAGGAACTGTCAATGATGATGCTCAGATTGGCTGTCTGTATATTGTTTTTGTTTGAGGCGACGAGTATGAATATTGAAAAGAAATAACTGCACAAAATTCAATGGATAAATTTTCAACAATATATAGTAGATTCATAAGGGATAGAAATCACGTTCAAGGGAGGCCAGGGGATCTACTACAGGACATGTGATCTAAAGTTCAACAACATTTGGAAAAATTAATAAAGAAGATAGCCTACAATGAGAGTAGTGTAAAAAAAAGTTTCCTTGTATGGGTAGATTAATTTTTATGTAACTGTTTAACATGAACAACAATTATAATTAGTCCAAAAATGAGCAGTCATTACTTCCATAGATTAGCTTAATACCCCAATGATTCTTGAAACCAAATCGGTGGTATGAAACTAGATATGATTATCTAGTTTCTATTGAGAGTGGATCAATTGAAAAAAGTATACAACTAATAATTTTTATTATTTTGAGGGGATATTCAGTTTTTATATCATTATATTCATGAATTCTGAATCTAATCATTTCCCATGATCATGATAAAATAATGTTTATTCTAGTGCATTAGTAATATGTCGGATATGTTAAAAATAATTTAAAAACATATATTTGATCGTGACGCCCATTTATTGTGATACAACCCATAGTTTTGAGGAAATATAAAGGATAGGTATTACAAGAATTTATTTTTAGGCTCGTATCTCCAAACATAATATATTTGAATGAATTTTTTCACATCCATTAAAAATGAGAAAAATAGAGGTTATAGAGAAGATGAATGAATTTGGTTTCTTTTTTAAACAAGAAATGAGGTTTGAAATGACCCATGATGGTGATGGTGTAATGAAAGTTTGTGGTGGTATCATTGCAACAATAGGTGGCAGTTGTATCATAGATTATGTCTATTTTTTATCCTTAAAGTTGTTGGTGTAATGTTGTGTTGGTGGAATTGTCTTCCTAGATTCTTAATCATTTATGTTAATAGTATTAATGCTATTGAATTCAATGAAAGAGAATGGATTAATCTGAATGGTTCTACAAGTGAATTGGAATCAAGGAGACTTCCATTATCTCTTTAATTATGAAGTGGTCATTTTTATATCTAAATGATTTCTATTGGTGAAGGAAAATTCCCCTAGGTTATAATTAATATGGACACATTCAAAAATTAAGGGGACTAACATCTAATGAAACAGGAAATGTGGTATTGTGGGTCTTACCAAGGCCTAGATTTATTTGATGATTGATTGAAGGATGGTATGGATGTCTCAAATAATATGGTCATAGAGTAATGTTTTTTATTGAAAATTCTAGGACTCTTATAAATTATGTGATCAAAATGGGAGAATGTGTTCAGAACAACCGGTTTTTAATAAACTATCTATACTTGATCAAACAATATTGTTGACATAAGGATATTCAACCACAAATTTGTAATGGGTTTACCATAATATGTGATGAAAAGACACCAATGAGAGTACTCAACCAATAGTACTACTAGAAGGTTGTTACAACATCATACATTGGGTTATCATGTGCCTCTAAGGGCATATATGTTATAAAATATAAAAAGGATGACATTATTCCAAATATGTTCTTCTCATCTAGATCCCATGTTAAGTGGTATAATTTTCAAAGAATATTTTTGCATTTTGATTAACCATATTAATGCGATGAAGGATGTTGATGGTTATTCAAACTCCATAGTTTCTACCTTTACCCTTAAATACACAATAGTACAATGACCCCTGACAAAGATAATTGAGCATTTTTTATCACATACTTTCAAAAAAATCACACCTTAACACTATAATTTTCTTATAATGATTCTAATTTTCACATTATGGGTTTTTTATATATTGATGAAGAGTATTATTAGTAGTATGTATTAGGGATTACTCATTTTCCTTTCACAGTAGAGGTCTTTCCAAATGGGATTGTGAGATATTCTTTTGTAACATATGGGTACTTGTTGTTGATCTAAATTAGGGTTGGACATTTTGGAGAAAATATTAGTATTAGTATTGGATCATAGAGGGAGAACATTCTTGAGGTGAGATATGTTTTTAAGGACATTAGTTTGTAAGAGGTCATTTTTTTCAGTTATTGTTAGTGGAATTGATATCTATGTTACCTATATAAAACCAAGGTTTAGTCACCAAATTCCTTATATTTAAAATTATCTTATAATTAGGTGATATTTTAGAACACCCACCTTTTTTATTGATATGATTTCCCATTTTCTAGGTCAGTTTCTAATTTCATATACATGATATATTGATGATCTTATTATATGTGACAAAATTGTTTTTGTATCAGTGTTTGAACCTAATATTCTAGAGTTGCTGGTAATTGAGCTAATAGTTTTTCTAATCAATCCATGCTTGTAGCTTATATTTATAATCTTCTGTAATAACAACTGTCCAAGAGATCCACATATGGTGAAGTTACCATTACAATCCTATAACACTAATCCATATTTTTAGAGGTATACCATATATAAACTTCTACATTTCAAGAGGTAAATAATGTTAAGTATCAGGATGCGTCAGTCCATGTAAGATTATTATTATCTCTCTACAGTATTTGTATGTTATGGGTTGTTGGTTAGGTTGGTGTAACATCTAGACACCAAAATTCAGGAACTTTATCCCCGTTTTGAACATTTTTTTGTTTTTGTACTTATTTGGATTTTTTGGATGTAATTTTAAAGGATTTATAATTTTTTGATGGTTTATGGTTGGTCCACAATTTTTTAAAATCATATGATAAGCCTATGAAATATTTTTTTTTATGTTTTTGTTCTGGGGATTGGTGCATCATTATAGAGATAGTTAATTCAAACTATGTGGCCTAACCTCCAAAAAAAGAATATTTGAAAAGTGGTTCATGGATGATTTGTGTATAATTTGTAGAACTATGTATCCAAAAAATAAACTATCTTCATAAGATATGTATGGGTCACACTATTTAAAAAAATTGTTAAAAACTATGGGATGAAAATATAATTTTATGATTTTTTAAATATAATTACGAGACACACCTTATTAACTCCAAACTCCACCTAGTAATTATGTTAGATAATTTTGTAAATCAGGTCTCTCTAATGGTGATATATCCTACTCCAAAAATGATTCTTCGGAGGCGAATGATCCGGTCGATGCATTTCTTCTCTTCTGATATCTGTAATCTCAATATTGTTGTGAATAATCATATCTTCTTCACTCTAATACATTAAAATTCACGGATCAAAATTTCATTGATGCATCTTGATATTTACTGCATTAATTGTGGCTCTAGGAATATCCGTTCATAATTGTTGTTATTTATTCTCTATTGGTGAATCTTGTGTGGGATTTATTGATCATGATTGATTTTGGTGGGCTCAAAAAAATGTATAAAATTAATCCATTTATTATTGTTTTATTAAAATTGGATTTCCAATTTATTCCCTAAGGAATGAATTAAGCCTATCTGTAAATTATTTTTAATAGAAGGTTATATATGATCTACTTCCTTGATAATGGATTTTTAGATTTAGTGTTGATTTTGGGAAAATGATCTTTAATTTAAATGAGTGATTTGAATCCTGAATTTCATGAGATAAAAGGAAGGGAATGTTTTATGATTTATAATGAGATGACATGAAATGAAAGGAATGAATTTTGATAAAAATCATTAATATTGTTTTTTCAAATGAAATGGAATGTTTTGGAACATGGTATTGGTGATGACTTGGAATGATTAACTTGAATATTATATTTTAAATGAATGTTTTGATAGACCACCATACAATTTTTTGATTATTTGATGAACATTTGAGCCTAGGAAATTATGTGTGAATATTATGATATAGTAATTTATTTTCTCAACATGGAAATGGATTTACCATGAAAATACTGACTAAACTATCCTGAGAGAAGGGGGATTATTATTTAGGAATCTTGCAGGTTCGCCATAATCATGTGAAGTAGAGAATGTGTGTACACACTCGAATCCATAATTCACTAATTTATGTAAAATAACTATTATAAAATAATATGGTACTCATAACCATTATTTTATGATTCAAAAAAATTTATACATGCTAGTGGTTGGCCTAAAATATTTACTCAGGTATGTCTTAATAGAAATTTTTATTCATTATTGTTTTGATAATGATGCTTATATTTTTCTAATTTGATTGAAATAAACATTAAAACCATTGTTATAATTATAAATATAAATTATTTATAATGAATGATTTGATATGTACAACGAAAATATTTTCATAACAAGATTATTTTAAAAATGATCACTATGAGTTTATTTGTTATAGATTTCTTATGAAATTCATAATGAGATCCTATTAGAAATTGTTTTCCATACACTTTCATTTCCTTTAAAAAAAATTATATTTTTTCATGATTGATGAAGGAAATGAAAAAAAATAACTCAAAGGTTGGAGAAATTCGTTATAAAATTAACCATATGAGATGGTGGGGACCCTTGGAATGTGTGATCGACTTTTTAAATTGAAATTTTAGGTTGACCACATTGATGGGATGATTTGTTAAACATGTTTGAAGAGATTGTTTGAGACCTACATCTATTAAAATGTTTGGTTTTACCTCTTTAATATTTTTTTTGTCATACTAGATTATATTCGTTAATATATTTATCATTTTCATTATGAGTTATTTTTTTGTAGAAACCATTCTATAATTATTGTTTTGATGGTCAGACACCAATGACCGTCTTGTGGGGATCGAGAAAACTCATCATGAAATGATAGAACTGATTTGAGTATACCTTAGGTGATTAATATAGATCAAAATGTGATAGATGGTGGGGTAATATGATGGGGTAATTTTTTTGATGAGGCGTTATGATATATCCCTGTATATCATCTATTTGTTTTAGGGGGTCCAACCATGGGAAAATTGACCGAGGATCTTGGGAGAGTGTTCTTCTTCATAATGTACTTCTTATACTACTTTGATGTCTTCTATCACTATATTTATTCTACTATAACAACCAATATTGTGATTTTTCTTATGCATTTCAGTGATTAAAAATGTATCAACAACTTAATTATATCCATATATCCCGAAGTCCTAAAAAAGTGTTTTCGTTAAAAAGTTTCTATATTTTTTATTAATTTATTTCAGTAACACAATTGTCATTTTTATTTAAGTATAGTGTTTTTTAATAAGTAGTACATATAGTAAATATTTTTGTATGTTTCTTAACAAAAAAGGATTTTAATGATTGGAATAAAATAGGACCTATATGTTTGTGTATTTTCATGAATAGAATAATATTCTCATATTTTTAATATTGAGTATAATAGGTGGTATGTTATATGAGCTGTTTTGGATATGTTAAACAAATTAGACCATAATTCCCATATTTTACAACCATATTAACCAGATTAAACAATTCGCATCCCTATTATGAATTCATTCTTTTTTATTTCAAAAAATTTTATTATTCTCCTTCGTTTTTCTAGACAAACACTTATCCTTTATCATTATCCAAAACATTGATGAGTTATAAGAAGTTTATAATTCATAGCTCGTCATAGAACCATCTCTATAATGGATTGAATTCATAGTTCTCATCTTGCTCTGTATGATTGATAAAATCCTATATTTTCAACATTAGGCATGAAAACATCTAAATTTGGAAAATAGAGTGGAAATATCTCTCATAAAATGTTAATGGCTGTAGTTATATTTCAAAATCAATGAAATTATAAATGTATATATATTTTAATGAAATATTTTTTAAAAAATGTTGAAAACCTAGATGAAAATTCAAAAATAAATTCAAATCACCATGATACAAAAAGATTAAATATTGAGCATAAAATAAAGATTTACATGATTAGTAATTAAAGAGGTGTTGAAAAAATATCCAATCATATAAAAATAGAGAATTCCACACCCAAACTAGTACATTTATGTTCATTAACCTTGGGAAACTACATCCTATAACATTAAAAATGCCATTTATATTAGAATATTGAAAAATTAGTAGGAAAATTGAATAGTGAAATTAAAAGAAAAGAAATTGTCTTCAAATTGGAATTATAGTTGAACGATGAGGAAACAAAATAAAAATCACAAGAACTGGATTCGTAATTTCAAAACTATTTCAATACATATATGAATTTGAGTCAGCATTCACATAAGTCATCAAAACATTAGAATCTGAATTCATATCATGATTTATGTAATGAAAATATTTTTGGAATAAAAATTAATCTGTAGATGATTTATTTATGTTTTCTAGAACAGAATCTTCCAAAATATGTGGATATTGTACCCTATAAACATTTCATCTACCATATTAAATAATATATTTAATTAAATTACCTACATTTCCATATCATTTATGTCACTAACTGTTGAAAAATGACATTATAGTATCCCCTCAAATAAGAAATAATATGGGAACTCAATGAAATAATATTGTTAATTAATTACATGATAGATAGATTTTTTTTAAATGGTGATATTTATAAATATTTCAAACCATATTGAGGTATTGTTAGTTCACTTGAACACATAAATGTTTAGTACAACCAAATTTCCAATATTTATTTCTAGTGAAAATGTATGTATAAATTTTCTACATTATAATTACACTAATACTTTTCTTGATTAAATTTCACAAGGAAAATTTTAAAAAGGATCATAATTATTATAGATGTAATGAATTAGTTGTAAATAATAAAATTATTTAAATAATGAAAACATAAAGAATGATATTTTTCAATTCATATTAGTGGTATTATCTTAGAATATGTTCATCTCAGAGTGACTAATTAATTATCAAGATGATGCCCAAAGAGAATGAAGTGCACTTTAATAATATCACATATGTTTGTCTTCTGAAATAACAATGTCAAAAATATCATCACTATTAAAATAAAATAATTCTTAAAAAGAAACTATAAATTTTAATCACGACATAATGTGTACATATACAAAAAATCATCCAATATTGAACTATATTATATTTTTTATTCTATTTACTCATGCATATTTATAATAAAACCACAAAAAATATTCATTGTTTCCATTGATCTCCAATGGTGAATGAATTTTAAATATAACACTTAAAATATGTGTCTTTGTAAAATATTTTTTTTCTTAATCAAGTTTTTTAACATGCTTTCATTAATACATGATCAATTGGATCTTTTACACTCTATGCTCATAGATCTAATTTTGATGAATTTAAATTTGATAAAAAAATATATTATAAGACTTAAAATTGATTATATATGATAGATACCACTAGTAAATAGTTGATATAATAAAATAAAAACAAGAAATAAAAAAATGGAAAAAAATATATACTAGTGAAAATTAATAATTCAACACGTTAGGTACATCTTACAATAATGATACATATGTGAAATTAATTATTCTTACAATCAATTTTTTTGTTATTTAGAAACAAAAAATACATTTTTAATTATGATGATTTTTTCATTTTCATCTATTCAGTCATCTATATTCTTGAAATTATTCTTCCCTCCCCACCCGAAATATACAATAAAGGGAGATACCCTATAAATAATTTATAATTAAAAAAGAAAATAGATTGACTAACAAAATGTAAATATCTATTTCTATGAAATTACAGAAATAAATTAATGTAAAAAAATTATTATAATTGAATATGATAAGAACTTTTACATACTACAACAAACATTTCATGTTGTTCTAACATTTTAATAAATAATCCATGGATGCCTCAAATAAACTCCTACAATAGCTTACATGAAGAAAACACAATAAAAGGCATTTTGGAAAAACAAAATTGTGAATATTATCCCAATAAATTCAATATTACTCTTCATTGAAACATAATATTCTATGATTATTTTTTTGTTATGGTAAATAATGGTATAGTGTATCTACGATATAAAAGAATCGAAAGATAAAACTATCTACCAATAATTGACCCATATAAAGACCTTAATAAAAAACCTATAAAAAATATGTCATGATGAGAAAAAAATATGTAAATTTTTATAAAAAACCCCTAGTGATCTTACCATATTATTTTGATAAATTTTAAACCCTACAATACCGAATATGATCAAATGGATGTCAATCTTATGTTAAGTAATAATTGGTTTCTTTAAAAAATTAGTATCATCCCACTAATTCATAAAATTTTCAATACAACATGGGATATAATTCCACCAGTTTTGGGTTAAAATAAACCATTTATTGTTACATGAATTTCAACTAATGAAATGAATGAAAAAATAAATAAAGGTTCTGTTTATATTGGCCTCGAATATGACTTCTTCTTTTTCACATTAATTTTCCAAAAAATGAGGTAGTATGTTGGGTTCTAAAATACCCTAGTTCAATATGTCATGAATTAATGGGATTGGGAAACATTCTTATTGGAATTATTCTTTATTTATTCAAAGTAATAAGGGTTTGAGTTAATTATTGAACACAAAATTTCTCATCTTCACAAGGAGTGGGTTCAAATGGGGTAGGGGTGACTAATGGGTACCTTTGTCTATTTTCTCCCTTCCCCAAATGAATCATATACAAATGTATATCATCATTCAAGTATAAAAAAACTACAATGTATATTTTTAAAAAAATTAATCTACCATCATTTAGGGTAGACCAATCTTAGTGGATTTGAATAAAGGGAATATAAAATTTGATTAACGGAGGAGACTTGAAAATTCACCCTTTCTTCATGAGATCATGAAAATAGATGAATTTAAAAAAACATTACCATATTAAGATTTATAAAATTATTTTTCCCTTTCTTCATGATAGGATTGAATTGTTATTTTTGGAAGAAAATAAAATCACATATGATAATTTTCTTTAATGTGATTATAAGACACATTAGTGAAGATCTATTGATTGGGATTCAATGATTTAAAAAATACGTCCCTATTTGGAACTATAATTTAAATGAATAAGAAGGTGTTGATGGTTTGAAACTAATACCAATGATTAATCAATAAATGTAAAAAAAATCATTATATTTTTAATAAAAAATGAATTTAAATTCAATTACATTTAAAATATTTTTTTGATAATTAATTTATTATAATAATTTTTTAATGATAAATTATTTTTGTGTAATAATATTAATAATAAAGTATCAATTTATTCGAAATATTAGTGTTGGTGTGAATATAATAAAGTGATGCATTTAACTATTAGTGAAATGTTTTTTAATTAATTAACTAATAGCAACACATGTTTATGATCGTCAAAAAATATATTGATAACAATAATTAATATTGATAAAAATATATTTATTGAAATTATCAATTTTTACCAATGAATATATCATATGTTCTTAAATTTATATCATTAATATTCACTATTTTCTTAGTTTTATGAATATAATATATGAAAAAGAACATTTTTTTCTTCAATATATATATATTTTTTTTTCAATATAGAATCCAAAAAATGTCTCTCTTCCCTTTTTATAAAGAGGAGTATTAATTTTTAATTTAATACAACATTCAAATACTTATATATTATTGATCAATATATGTGTAGATAACATAACTTGTTGGTCAAATAAATACAATTTAAAAATTACAATATACAGTATAGGGTTCATGGAATAATAAAATATAATAACACATTATCAATGGATTCCTTAATAGAAATATACTTCTCTAATTTTTTTAATTAATTTTTAGTCACTTGTATGTATAATCACTTATAATTCTATTTGTATGAAACTAATATGCCTATTAATTCAGTTTCAACGACACAACCAATTTATTTATAGAATGTCACCACAAATAATTTTATCTACAATTTTAGCACCTATGTTAAATTGATGCTATTTTTGATTGATATTGTTGATATTATTATCCTAAGCGGTAACAATAAATATATATGTATTGGGAAACTAGACTTGATAGTCTATATTATGGTCAAAATATAAATGATATATTCAAAAAAAATCAAAGGTATAATATTGTGGGATTTTTTAATATATATGGTATAATAACAAGTCCTAAAAATAACTATATTGTGTATATTTTGAATGAAATAATTTTAGTTCTATAAAAAAATGTTCCATTAATAATTATTTCAAAAAAGTTCCCATTAATGAATCATGTTATCATCATCATACATCATTATAGATTTATTCATAAAATATTATAGGAAAATAAATAAATTTAATTTATTGGATATTTACAATAAAGAAAGTCATCCAGAAAAATATTGAATAAAAAAATAAAAAGGCCATTAGTAATTATATAAATTAATTAAGAAAACTCATGTTCACACACAAAATAAAAATAATTGTAAGAATAATTTTTTTTAATTTTATTAGTTAATATGTCATTTTTATAAAATTTTAAACTTTCTAACGATTAATATTTAGAATAATTTTTAATTAAAAATTAGTGAAATTTTGATGAAAAAAAATGCAAATAGAAAATGAAAGGAAAATCATGAAATTCATAAGAATTAGAACTTGATAGAAGCATGCAATGGGTAGGAGATTCATTTCACATGCTTGAGAAATATAGAATTACTGTGGGGCTGTATAATAATAACTCATGGGTGGGTTGATGTTATTATAACAACCTATCATGGGATTCCATTAAAAATGGATCACGGACAAACCCGCCACTAACCCGAGGTGTTTCCTTGATCCCATTGGGATGGATAAAAGTGATGGGGCATCTGATATATATACAATTAGAATAGTTTCAACCTTAAATTATAGTTATGTAATATTGGAATTCAATATAAAAGTTAGCATGAACAATCCCTATGTCAGATGTCCAAACCATAAAGAAAAAAATAAATACAACAAACAACAAGGAAGTAGCTAAAATAATAAAAAAATAAACTACTCTATAAGCATATTCTACATACATTTACACCTAGATAACATAAATTCTCTCACCCCTAAAGCAGCAAAAAAATTTGTAGCTCCAGAATCACTCGATGTCCATTTAAATAATTCAATCCACAGATAAAGTAATTTAAAGAAGTAAAAACTCATTTATAGGGCCACCCATTGGACATTGTATGAATGTAAATGAATATCCTACAAAATCCTATAATAGACACACTTGGATTAATAAGATAAAATAAAGCTGGCATCAATCCCTCACCCCATGTCAATCAACACACAATGAGCTGTCAAAATCTTTTGGTGAACCTATATTGAGATATAATATAGGAATGACCATATGAGAATTTAGAAATACACAACCCAAATTTCCAAAAATCAGAATATTATTTTTAAATCCATATCAAGATATTTTTAAATTCAATATAAAAAATGATTTTCTTTTTTTTATTAAATAAAAAATGTCACTTTGAAAAAAATTTATCAGCCAAATATATTTAAAAAAACACCCATTTTGTTTCCACTTTTAATATCCATGATGAAAACCATTATTTAGAACATCTTATTAAACCAAATAACAACAACTTTAAATAATCAAAATAAGGAACACATGATAGATCATGTTATTACATAGGAACCATAGGTTATGAAGTAGAAAATAGAAGTAAGTAAGGTAATTGTTTCACAAACAATAAATGAAAATAGATGAATAATCAAGAATAATATACAAATTTAATATAGATACTACTAGTCAATGTGCTTGTGTCAAGGGTCATACTCTAGGTTCTAGTGCACCATAATAAGGAAAAATGACCCAACTTGTAATGTCCTGATATGGATGTTACTATTCTAGTGACACATGATAGATTATCCCATGGCCTCAAGTTCCCCTCCGTACACTTTAGATGTTTCTATATAGAATCAAGGGCATTTTGTGTGACTATGGGGAGTATATCCCTTCATATCAGAGTATGAAAATAGTAGAAATTACCAGATATCTCCCATACTATTTATAAATAGTGTGTAGTAGAAATAAATATTACGTGGATGAAATAATGAATGAAATACAGTAAATTCCTGAATTCTATGTCACACTTATAACAATAATCATCGACTTGGATGATCATATTTATAGAGAAGTAAATATAACAAACCAAAATAAAATTACAAGGCTCCACTACACACACTATCTAATACCACATTCCCTACATCCCCATATATATATATATATCTTAACCATCAGTCTTGATTAGTCATAGGTGTTTTCCCATCTTGTGCATTTAGCTTAGTGAATGTCTACTTATGTACCACAATGTTATGGTGTCCTGAGCAGGTTTTGAGTACAAAACTAAGTACGGAACCTCCAGTTCATTAACAAAAAGTTCTATTAAGATATAGTGTATGTAAATGTATACCACTCATCATGAAAAAAGTAATAAATAAAAATTAAACAATAATTACAAATAAATACATAATTAGATAATCCACAACTGATCTCGAGTTCCTTGTTTTGGATCATTCGTACCTTCTTTAGCCTAATATGGAACTTCATTGAACAAATTTTCATCATTTATATATATATATATATAAATGTTTATATAGTGCCCCATAAATATATAAAAACACACATAGACACACGCTCACAAACACACATATATATGATCAGTAAGATAATTGGTATATAAAAATTCAACCCACAATAGATCCAAAAGTCCATACACCTGATAGAATAAACCCTATTCTACTAGCACAGAGAAAGTCTCTACGAAAGCTACATCACCAAGGGGGTAATTTTCCTCTCCCATGGATCAACCATACTCAAATCCAATTTCTATAATAAAGGAAGTTGTGTTCAAATAGGCAATGTAATAGTGATGTAAATACATCATCTACACCCTCTGCCAAATGTATCATGTATATGACCTATGAGGGATATGGCCCATGACCATTGACCATGGAATCATTTTCGAGTCCGTGGATATTACCCATAAATAATATAGTATTACATTTACCTACATGGGTTATGTCCTTGGTATATTGACCAAGCCCTCTTATTTTATCCCATAGAGTGCATCTGTAGAAATATTTGTATAATACAGACATACATGGTCTATGTCATAGTGCCATTAAATACAGAATCCTCATTATATCCAGAGATCACATCTATATATAAATTTGTAATGGTGGAAATCAATTCATAATTATCTATACCATAAAATAATTCCCCTCATTAGTTCAATAATGAGTTATCCAAATACAAAATATAAGACTTAGTCGATATATCTCATGATGTACCTCATAGAATCCCTAAAATATACTAAATCACATCAGGTTCATTAGCAATAATCTCATATGTACCTCGGTAAATCATAGCTGCATATATAATAAATTCGTGAAGCATTAGTAAATCTGTTATATTGGTCAAATTCCTAAAACCACCACTAATTATATATCCTATTGTGATTACATTTTTTAATGGGTTTCAATTGAAAAATACTATAATCATTAACCAAAACCATGACGCACATTCTTAGGTTCTGTCAAACATTTGGGTTACCACTAGGTAGCCTAGGTTAGTTCTAAGGAGAGACATCCTACTCTGGAACATTATGGTTCACACATATATATAGGGAACCCCCTTGATATCCTCTTAGTGAAAAAATAATTATGTTAATCGTACTTAGGTTCCACAAGAAGAGTATGAAGAATGTTCCATCATATAATGTATCCTTTATGACATATTGTATGCAAGGAGTCCCTCTTAGGATTCTAAATATAATTAGTTGAGGCATCCAATAGGAGATCATTTTTAATTGTCATAGTCTCATTTTTTGGGATGAACCTAACACACTGATGTGTTCAGTGACCCCATCTGTTCATCAGGTATAATATATCCATTTCATTAGATTAAAAAATTAAACACAATGAATTTAAATAAGGGTATTTTTCCTCAGGGGAATGCATAAGAATCCATATAACCCCATAAAGGTCCATAAATATTAAAAATGAGTTATTACATGCCACCAAAGCTTATGAATATTTTTCTATGTAATTTATAAAGGATAACACTTTCTATGAAGCACTATGCATGCTCAACCGAGTCATTTTCTGTGCTTCCTTCCAATAAAACCACCATGAAAATGTAATTATAACAACATTATAATTTATAAAATAAAACCCAACAATTTAATTTTAAAATTTCTTTAAATAGGAAAAATGAAAAAAACATCATCATGTGGTCACATTGCATTGGAATTGCGACCTATTACTCGATAACAAACCTCAACAAGAGAACATCTTTTTTTTGGAATAAATAGATTAAAAAACACGACCAAAAAAACCATTTGAAAATTTAATTACATATTAAAATATTTATTAATTTACCACAATAATTTTCCTTGATGAAATAACACATGGTGAAGTGAATATGATATCTTGAGTTATCCTCTACCTAGGAAAAGTGAAAATATGAACATTATAATCATATTACACTATGATTCAGTAGAATTAGGACCATAATACCAAGCGAAAGAAGCCATGGTACGAGGAAGAATGTATAATACTTAGTGGAGACTACCAAATTAGACGGTTTACTTCATGGATTCTAGTAGAGTTTTTGAAAATTTATTCTGAAAACAAATGAAAGATAACCAACCAATAGACAAGAGGGAATAGAGGAACCCATCACCTGGGACACATGATACAGGGTGAAGGATAAATTAGACATTCCTATTAACACACATAGGGTAAAAATGTCAATTTTTACTTCTTAATGAGCCAGATGGTTTGGAAGAATAGTTTTCCCAACTGTTCACCAACCCTGTGGTAGGAACTTTCAATGAAACACCCATATGCATAGGTTTGACGCATGCTTTAATTGACCATGTTTCAGTCATGAAACATATATAACAAAAATTACATACACCCTCTATGTTTTCCCCAGATTTTTGAATTATATCCCAATAACATTCATGTATACATGTTGAGTTTCAGGGTCTTATCAAATGAATAATAATAATTGTTCTCCAACCATACTCCCACTAGTGAAATTTTCCAAAAAAATAATTTGATTCTAAACCCCCAATAAAGCATTGAACCCTCTAATTTATAAACAAAGCTTAATTCAGTGTCTAAAAAAATAAATTAGAGACATTAAAACTCATGGAATTACATTTCGAACCTCCAATAAATATTTGTCCCATCCAATAATTGAAAAGTTGAAATTCATTGTTAATTTCCAACATAAAAAAACATGGAATCATATTTCCTCACCTCTTTAAAATATCTCATCCCCATAAATCCTTAATTTGAATAGAAATTAAAAATATAAACTACAAGGGTCATGAATTAAAATGAAAGGGAAGAATTTCATTTTAGAACCCCCAATGAACCTTTATGAACTACTTTAAGAACACAATAAATAACCATTAGAATTGAAACTATGCTCAAATTAATTATAAAATAATTAATAAGACACTTAACTAAGATTTTCAAAGACGATTTATTTTTATTTCTTTTACTGAATAGTCAAATGGTCTATGATACTCACCATTATAGTTTTATGAATTTAAAAAACCCATCTTTAGTAATGGTTCTACTACCATTAGAATTTCAAAAAGTATATTATCCTTAGATCCCTTCCAAAACATCCATCATGTTTTTCATTTATTAAACCTGATCACACATAATGATATTTCCATCAATATTATTTAAATATTTTAACTCAAATGGATGATTCTCATCTTGGTCACACATTCTTTTCACTGAAAATCACTGGCTGACCTCTAGTCTACACCCGTCTCATCCCAATGATGTTCTTGATGTGGTTCCATACTTAATGAATTTAATCACATGAAACAACACAAGTTAAACTGCATCTAAATGACTATAAATAACTAATAGTCTCTTATAGATAATGCATCACAAAAAAACTGACTCGACCCTCATATTAATTATCAGAACATTAGGATGACACATAACTAAGCCCATCAATAAAGATTTTTTACCACATACTTTCTTAAATTTTCAAACTTCATATCATTCACACCAATATATGTTTTTTTTCAATGACTATTATTTGGTAGTAGTACTGCTACCATTAGGATTTCATAAAAAATCAATTCCCTAGCTCCCATCCAACACATCCAGCATGTTTCCCAATTATTAAACCTAATCACACATGAAAACATTTACCTCGAAATAATTTAAATGTTTGAACTCCAATTGATGAAGGTAAGCCTAATTTCACCTTATTTTACACTAAATTCATTTTTCGACCTCTACTCTACACCTGTATCCTCACAAATATGTGCATGATGTGGTTATATATTGACTGTATTCGAAAAAAAGATATAATTCTAGTCAAACAGTCTGGAGATGACTATTAATGATAACATTAGTCTCCTTCTATTGATGCATCACCAAAAACCGATCTAATTCCTATATCCCAAGGAATATCAAAATCATTTCTTTTCATACAATTTTTCCTTAATGTCCATAATTAATTTAATGCTAAATTTCCTAGTCAAACCATCCACTGTTATATTTTTATAATATTTCATAACATAAGAATGGAAAGGACACTCGGTCTAAAACCATTGGATTATCACAAGATACTCCAAGTATAATTCCTCACCTCTAACTTCCCAAGTGAATATAATTTCATTCTACCTATAATTTAAATAGAAATACTACCATACTTTGACCCATTAATTTAATGGAGTATCATATCAAAAAAACACCTAATGAATAGTATAAAGATCCCACGATCCTTCTTATGCGTGGTATAAATAAGGGAAACAAATATTCCACCAAGCACCTTTGATATATCCATATCATTACACCATTGAGATGAGGTTCTAATCAAGGATGATAAAGACTCGTCCCTTTACAAACATAACGCTTATTTGGGTAATAAGATAACTCATCCTGAGTGCCAATATAAATTTCAAAACTACCCATTACCTTTATTCATGAGATTTTTTTTATATAATGATGAATTTAAAATAAAACACAGGTCATTACCATTAACTTCCAATTATATTCTCCCTAACACATGGATTACCATTTATCAATCCTCAAGTTCACCTTTAATAGTTTTATCATCAAAAAAATAAATATATTTAGATCTAACAAAGTGTATATCCAATGATCACTCATCATTATAATTTTGATGAAATTATTTAGGGAATAGTGTTTGTTAAATATATATTACACTTATATTTTATCAATAGACATGTATTGATATCCCATACACATGCTCACTTTTAAATAATATGAAATTTCCTTACCCAAATATTTACAAAAAATCACCAAAAAATTCTTTTCTTTGTCCTTCCATATATCAACTAACTGAAGATTCTAAATTTATTCTTGATGTCACTTATACAATAGAGAAACATTCCTTATTTTTATGTCACAACTTCTAGGAAACTAATCTTGTATAATTTATTTTAAAAAATCAGTCCCCAACTCACACATGGATGATAACTTATTTATGAGATAAATTGTTCCTTCTATAAAAGTTGTATAACATTATCACCAAACTCACACTCTCGTGAGTCATCCATTACATAGTCTTTCTGATCATTCCACATGTCTTTTCAGTCTCATAATCTTAAATCTCCCTCAGGACACCTCTTAAAAATAAATTTTCTTGCCTATGCCACAATTTTTTCAAAGACCGTCCATCAAATAGAATTGTTACCTTCAATAGTCTCTACCCATGATCCAATTATCATGGAAATTGTGAAAGCACTGTTCAAAAGGTTTATGCACATGGAAAATCGAACCCATCAAAACCAGTCTCAAAATGTATGCACCCAAGGTGTCTTATCAAAATTCCAAAGAATTATCATGTTTATAATGAAAAAAAACATAAACTGCATTGGTCTCAACAGGACCCTACAACCAATATCATTTCTTAGAAGGAAACCATAATATCATCCCCATGATGCTCATATGCTTCCCTTGTTAAAAATAAATCATCGTCCTATAAGGGTATGTGCCAAACCATTAATTAATATTCCTATAGAGAAACTATCATAATTGGGTAACTAGGTATAACCACATATCCCAAAAAGAAAAAATGCTCTAAGGACATAGTTCACAGGGTGTCACCCATTCACCTGACACAACCATTACAAAATATCCAACTCTCTTATATACTCTTTATCTTGAAATATGTAAATAAAATATTGGCATGAAAGGGTCAAAATGATAATTAATCTTCCTACCCAGGCCCCGATATTTACCTAGTGTCATAATATGGAAATTCCACCGAGAGTAACATGATATAAAATTGAAAAGATAATGTACTTCTAGTTATCTGACATCTATATATGGGAATACATTGTCAATATCTAGTTCACTATAAACATTTATGTACATATCAGAATTGTGTGATGTGACAAGAATAGATCTCCCAAAATGAATGAATACACCCACAATGGGTTTATTATAAAATAATAAACTACACATACTGACCTACATGGGTTATTTTTGTAATCACATGGTTCAGATAAGTAGAATTTCATATTGAGAAATGTTGAAGAAAACATTATACGCTATTACGAGAAAATTAAGTAACATAACCAAAGTAACAACACCCAATAAGGGGTTCAACACATGGGTATCATGTGCCTTATCAAACATCGAGTGTCACCGCACCTCCTGTGTAAGAGGACTAATTAATAAACCCCACCATAAAACGTATCACCATAGATCTGCATAACTTATCATCAGATATATATATGAATTTATTTATTTAAAACAAATTCAGTATAAATCCACCAAGAATGTATATGGGAAAACCCCATTTAGTTTATTTGATACTTTTAACAATTGGCCGCTTTCATCATAAAAAATCACACACTTGAAGGCCTTTTACATGTGAACCCCATGAATCAAATAAGATGCATGATAATACTCTTTCATTTTCAATCCATGGTTGAATACAAATCAATGTACACTATCCAATGGAAAAGAGATCTAAATCCATCAATGAACTCACTATACTGGGATATGAGCTAGAAATATATAATAAATATTTACTCCATGCAACATGTGAATTGGTAAAAGAGAAAATCATATAAAAATGTATCATCATATATCAAGAATAGCAATCCCATATTCCAAGAAATAATAACATCTTATCTGAACTTGTGTTATCAACACATTGGTTTGATATCCATCGTATGTTTTGACACATTTGTTATAATGATGTCTATACTTACACAAATTGTAATACAATAGTAAAACAACCCCCTATGATACCCATTTTTTACATCAAAATTTTCATTCCACTAATGCGGTGCTTGAGTAGGTTTATCACATTGCCTAAAGAATAAATCCCAATTTTCCAAAGGTTTCAGAATAGCAGCGACAGTTAGGGAGTGATAGTTGGAAGAATATTCCGTTCTATCAGGGTAATGAAATAGTATAAATAAAATGACTTCATCTATAATTCTATTAAAAATTTTATGGAAGAAATAAATACTATAAGGTTCAAATAATGTTTGGAATGCAGTAACGAACTGAAAGGTCATATCATATGTAAATCATTGATCCCCAATTGGGCTGACCATACATTTAAAAGAGTATATAAAATAAACAATCGTATAATTACAAGGCATTACTACCTACATTGAGTCATACCACATACTCAATATTCACATATATATCCCATCCATCCTACTTGATCAAACCTGATTCTCATTCTATCTTTTCCCTGAATCTATGTGAACATCTAATCTGGTACCCTAGTGCAATGGCGGTCCCAAATATAGTGTGAGTAACTAACATTATAGGGAACCACCACCATAGTCTCATCTATAGGAAGTAATATGTTGTGTATGTAAATGTAGTATACTCTACCAAATAATATTAATATGTAAAATGAAACATTAATTAAAAATAAATGTATAATAAAATAAACCACAACCAATCCTTAGGTCCATGGTCCTGATAGACCAATCCTATTTTGGCTCTAGTCAGAATTTTTGTGAATACAGTTTCATCATATATATATATATATATGTTAATTTTTTTATAGATCTAAATAAAAATATATATAAATATATATGAGTAATATGACAATTTATATAAGTAAAATCAAGCCACAATAGATCCTTGAGTCTGTAATCGAAATTGAAAAATACATGCTTTGGCCAGTTTCATTAGAGTCTCTTGTTAAGCTACATCACCAAGAGGGATATATATAATATCCCATGTATCACCCACACTAACCTAAAATCACTATAATGAAGGATTTCATGTACCAATAGCTAGTCCTCTAAATATTAAACTGCATCATCTGCATCCTACAAAGGCTGTATCACGACTCTGACCTATGGGGGCTAGGAGCCATGAATATTGAACAATGCATCATTTTCAAACCTAAGGAGCGCATACATAGAATAATTAGTATATTGTGGACCATAATTTTTGAGGACCTAGAATATTTTCCATGCTATCCTCCCCATGTCCATAGAGTGTATTCATAGAAAACATTGTATTATATAGACCTATATGCTCCAAGACACAAAAAACTAACCAAGTCATTCTCATCGATTTCCATGACCCATCTGTAGAAAAATCAATCATAGTGTCAGAAACTAAGGAATTTTCTATTTTATACTGTAAATTATCTCACATTTGTCACACCATGTTATGCATGAAATAAATAAGGCTCTGAATATGGATCTCATGAAGTTTGTATGATCATCCATAAAATGAAGCACATCACATCAGGCATAATTTCCAAAATCCAAGATGAATCTCTAAATAGCATATTTTCCTCAATAACAACTGGTTGAAGCATAAGTAAAATATTGAGGGTTGTTTAATTCCTAAACACAAAATAATTGCCATAACCTCACATGCTTACAAATTTATTATGTTTTCTAGATGACACAAGATACCATTTCATCCCAAAACCAGGTTATAAAAGATCAGGGTATTTCAATAATATAGGATCCTACTATGCACCCTAGGATAGTTTTTCTGAGAGGCATACTACCTAGAATCATTTTGGTTCTTATGTACATGGTGGCATCCTTCTCGGGATCCTATAAGTAGAAACATAATTAAGGGCATCCTTCTTGGGGTCGTCACAAGGTGTAAGGAGGAGGATTCATCTTATATGGGATCTTCTAGGACTGTATGTATATATATAATACCTCTTGGGATACTAAAATAATTAAGTAAATGAGTCTGATAGGGGACCCTTAGTTAGGTCATTGTCTCATGTCAATGGATGGAGCTCGTGTAAGGGGACTGTTTTTGAGCCCTGAACATCATCCGGTATATAATAATCATTCCATAAAATTAAACAACTCATTATAATGAATAAAGAAAAGGTATTTTTCTTAGGGGAAATCCCAAACATCTGCATAATACCATAAAAATAAATAAAAAATAAAGGGTGGGTCTGACCAATGTCCTACCTCTGGATGATTTAACTATTAAATTTTCAATGGCTAGAAATAGAATCAAATGGCTATCCATGTAAAACTAAGTCATTTTGGTTTATTCCCCATAAGAAAACCTCCATAAATATATAATTAAGTATATATAATTATTAAATAATCATTTTTGAATAATTTAATTTAGATAAGAATATTATTTAAAATAGGAAAAATTCCCAAGACCTCACTAGTCGATCAGTCACATTGTAATCAATACCTAGATCTCACTAACACACTAAAACATGATCCCAAACTGAATCCAGAACTACGACCTAAGAAATTGTGCCAAAAAAATTAAATGATATTATTTAAAGCCTAAAAAAGTTAGTTATTCATTTTAATTAATGACCTTGAAAAATGAAATTCAGTGAAATATAGGTGGCACCTCGGGTTATCCACATTTTAAAAAGAGCTAAAACCCTAACATCATTAACCTATTTCAAAAGGATTTAGTGGAATCAGGACAAAAATCCTTAACCAAAGAAACCTAGTTAAGCAGAAAATGGAAAATAAATCAGTAGAGACTAACTGAGTAAAGGATTACCTTAATGATTTTAAAACACCTGATATAATTTGATTTCAAACACTTATGATTGAGAACCACCAAATGGAATACAGGTGGGGAGAGGTGTGTTCCACATGGTACACATGAGAGAGAGAGGTAAGGAAATGTGGGTGGGGTGTGGGTGGGTATTCCCTCTTAAATCAGATAGGGGAAAATTTTTCCTTTTTCAATTTTTAATAGGACACAAGGTTTTGACTCACAGTTAGAAATACCTATAATACCCTAGTACTTTTCTAAATAAATTTTTCAATTTTTTAATATTTTTGATATTTTGAGAAACACTGAGTTTGGATTGAATTACATAAAACAAGGTGTTTATATTTCATTATATTAATAAAAAAATTTATCTAGTGTTACATGAAACACTGAGTTTATCATTTATTACACACAATAACAAGTTATGTCTGTGCTACATAAAACAATGGGTTATCATGCCTTAGACGTGATAACGTGTTTAAAAAAATCAAGATATATTATTAATATAGTTATCTAAAATGAAAAATTTATAACCTATCCATTAAAAACATTGATATTAATAGTGATAAATATTTATAATAATTTTTCTACTTAAATGATATATATTGAAAAAAAATTACTTAATTTCTATAATTATTTGTATTTTTTTGAAAATACTATTTTCTGAAACAACGTTTTTTATTTATTTTTACGAACAATAAAAAAATTAATTTTTTATTTTTTTATAAAAAATAACTGAGATAAAAATATAAACCATTTTTTAAATCATCACATCAAAATTATCATAATTTGATTTTTTTTGTTTTCTATAAAACATTCATTTTTTCAAAAAATATAGAAAAATAGTAAATTTTAACTTAAAAAATCCTTTTCATTTTATTTGTTTATAACGTGTAATTATATATTTAATTATTTTTAAAGTTTAATTAGTTAAATTATACACCCATTAATTAAATCTATGTCATTTAAATCAATTGCACATTTTATTTATATACATAATCTTTGTAAACATATGAATATTTTCTCTTTGAAACCCAGTATTCTCATTACATTTATAGGATTAATATTAAATTAAAAAAATACATGAATCTGAAATTAATTTGAAAAAATGGATTCCATATTTTTAATATGAATAATTTATATTATTTAATTTGGAGAATATGTTTTTTTATAAAAATCAATGGTTACAGAGGAAAAATTATTTACCCTAGAAAAGGTAAAAATAATTTTACCATGGGGACATGATTAAAAAAAATATAAGGGTAAAAAATAACACAAAACATATAAAAATGCCATTTTATAGCTATATAATTTACTTAGGTCTTCTAGCATCGATAATTTTCCATTATTTGATCCTTTTGATGTGAGACAAATGAAGGTGAAATTCTTTCATTCAAAAAATTACATGTGTTCCACTCACCTCAGTTATAAATAACCTCCCCTTATCTTTTCTTCTTCACACCTGAAAACCATTTTATTTTATACCATATAATCCCAAAAAACACTAAAAATTTCATAATCTAATAAAAAAAATAATATTTAATTTTCATCCATCAAATTATGGGTTTTGGTGGAAACCTAATACAGATACCGAAAGAAGAGGTAACATTCATCAATGAGTGTTTTTGATTTGTTTCTTACACCTACTCTTACAATACAATGATCATATAGTAAAAATATTATCTTATATATATACATATGTACGTATATTATTTATTGGAATTACCTAAAACTATCTCATTCTAAAAAAATGGGTTATTAAATCATCATATTTGTGTATACCAGACGACCACTTCGCACACTGATGTCATTTGTTTTTCCATTACCAAATCAAAAAGTTCAGTATTATGAAAGACATAATGTGTGTATATATATATTATTTATAATATTATTTTATATATATTGTAATTATATCATATATATTATTTATTTACTTTCCATTATATTGGTGAAATAATAATGTTGTTCAGGTGTATGGTAGATAACCCTCTCATGAATTGATGTGATTCATTCTTCACTAAACATTAAATGAAATATAAAAAGGGAAAATATATATGATATACAAGAAATAATTATTATATTAATGAAATAATTACCAATCTTAAAAGATAATATATCATTTTATTTCTTACCTTTTCACTCACCGAATAATGATAACATCGATCATGTATATCTGGACTACCACCTTCACAGAGAGACATGACACTAAATTTATAACCAAACCACATAAACAATATGTATAATTTTATATAAAGTGGTAAAATAGTAATTATGATATTATTTTCATAATGGTGAGAAGAAATATTACTTACCTACTTTACGTAATGATCTGTAAATAATGAAATTGTTTGTTTGGAGAACGTATGACCTACCATCTATATGATCTTAACATAATAAATTTATAGTGAAAATAATTTATGATTTTTATTAGAAGTATAAATTTTCTTTAAATATGATAATTATTTCCTTATTATTATTTTTGAGGTAATAAAACCATTATAATTATAAAATTACCGAAAATAGTAAATAAAAACATATATAGAATACAAAGTGGTTATTACCCAAAACATGATGTAAACATGTAATTGTAAATAAAAAGGTAAAAGGAAAACATAAGTAAATAATATAGAGTATAATGTGAATAATTATAATTTTTTATAAGATTTATAATAAACATGTATTTCTTTTATCAGAGGATCGAACATGTGTGAAGGAATTTGAGACTTAAGGTAAGGCATTTCTTTCTCACATTTTACTTCTATGAGAGACATACCATATCCACAACTTATTTATTATGTTGAGTATATAATAAACATTAATTTATTTTATTGTTATTATTATTATAAAATATTAGTCATTTAAATATCCATTTTATGATCTCTTTTTTATGGGGTTTATGGTTTAAATGTTACCAATGTAGTAAGTGATTTTGTCTAAATTTTCATTATTTAAGACATATGAATGTGTTATTCACCTATCATAATTTCAAAGGATTATATACATAACATTGGACATTTAGTATCTTGATTTTATTTATCCTTGTGATATTTTTAGTGAATTTTAATGATATTACTTTATAGGCCATACACTTCAATGTTACCAATGTGGTAAAGATTTTATGATACAATATAACTTTTTCTGAGGAATGCTTATGAATATATTTCGGATGATAAAATATTATTATTCATCTTTCAAGAAGCTCATTAATTTTATAATCATATGTTTGAATTATGAGAATAAATTTTTTCCATTCATTTTAACTCTTCATGTACTCAAGATTTCAAAATGATTATTTTGATGAAAAATCATATTTTTGTTCAAAACACCTTTTTATTCCAAAAAAATGATTCATACAAATCTTTTAATTTTTTTAAAAAAATATTTCTCATTATTTATTAACTAAATATTTACCAATTATTTAATTTAAAGTTTTTATATTGGAATCATAATGTCATTTTCTAAACACTAACCTTTTGGGTTTTTTCAGAAAATGTGAAAAGAATCACAATTTTCTACATGAATGACACAAACTATATTTCTAACTATGTTAACCAGTAAATGATTTAAAGCATCCAATACATGATTTCAATGTTATTTTTGAAGAAAATTTTCCAAAAATATATGATAAAAATTTATTTTTTAAAAATATCTTTTTAAATTGACAATTATTTTGATAATGTATTCTATTTTAATTTTGTTTCATTTTTAAAAGGGTAATTTGTTCAATAAAAGTATTAAATTATTTCTAATGATTCATATATAGGTTTTAATTTTAATTTTCAAAAAACATAATTAATAAAATTCTATATGTAATAAAAATTTATAATCAATGAAAATTTATGTTCCTCATGAAACAATCTACAAAATTTGTCTTTCAAAATAATTATCAATAAAAATGAAAATTAATGAATGTTACCTTTTCATTACACGGAATATGACCAAAAGATAAAATTATTATCATTTCTCTATATGGTTTATGGTCATTAAAGTATGATTTTTACAAAACACATTCCTCTTCTGTACAACCCCAAGATTCCACAGTACGTTTCCCTTTGAATAATGCAATGGTGTGCATTGTACGCAACTTTGAGATTCTAACACACCACAACCAATCAAACTAGCCGTTATGAATAGTAATAGCCACTTTTTAAAATTTTATAAATTCTATCTCTTAAAATGGACTTCATTTTTGGATTCGGAATATCGAAATTATCCTAGGGTGAAATTTTTGTACTTTTTGAATAACTTTCATATTTTGATGAATAGTGAAAATTACTAAATTGTAATTAAAAACAACTTTTTTAATATACTTAATTAATATTAATAAATTACGAATTTGAGTGGTTTTAAATTATATTTAGAATATATTTTTACCATTTAATTCAATTTTTTTCATTGGTCATAATTTCACAATTAAACCAGACATAAACAAGTGTCAATCTTTTGATAGTTATTATCTCTTAAAAACACGCTTTTTGTTTTGACAGCGGGAATTAATTTTAAATTAATTTCTGCCACTTCTGTGTTTGGAATTTGGAAAAATGGATTCCATTTTTGGAATCAGGATGTTCAAAATTTGTAAATATCTAACTTTTATTTTTGGACATTTTGAAAAATTACTTCGGTAAATATTTTATTTACCATGGTTAAATGGTAAATCCGGTAAATAAGGGTTAAAAATAATAATATAATAATAAAAATTTGCCCTAAAATGTGTCCTAACCTTATTGGTTGATACATGTCTGACCATGAGCATCTTTGAGTCGATTTTGGGAACCCATGGTGCCACTTGTAAGTGATAGGGACACTTTATTTTAATTAAGTTAAAATGAATTCAAAAATGACACCAGCATATATCTTTTAGAAAAACAATTTTTACATATGGTTATATATGTGTATTTTCAGATATAAATATTCCGTATAAAGTTTAAAAGATTGTTCTACATAATGGTATTTTATTTACAATTTTTAGACATTAAATAATTTAATTTATTTATGACACAATGGTGATGCTGTAATTACCATAATAATGAAAAATTAAAATGATTGATATTGTAGATACCAAAATAAATATAATTTGTGACTTTTTATGAATTACACTAATTTTATAGGTTAATATGAAATTTTAGGAATTATTTAATTTAATTTTTTCGAAGTAATCATTCTGTTATGATTTTTACAAAAATCAATTATTGAATAGTGTCAAAATTGACATAAAAGAGTTGTTAAAACAAATATTATATTATTAATTGATATTAAATTCCTAAAAATCTAATTTTCGTCCAAGAGACTTATATCATTATATTCGTATCATTAGTAGACCACTTGGGGGTATCTTGGATTAATATAGTACGTTTATTAAACATATAATATAAAAATACAAAGAGACATTGTAAAAGTGAAACTAATTATCTAATAGTTAATACTTAATGATAAGGTTAATATAGTAACCCAAACCGGTCTAAATTCTATTGGTTGAGTGGTTTGAGACCCCTCCCTACCTTAACCTTTAAATAATCCACTTTTTAGCCATTATATACTGAATATGAATTTATTATAAAATAATATATCTAGCTTTTCCAAAGGTTCCCCTCACCCCTCTTATAAAAGGGCACTACCCCTTCTCATTAATTCACACCATAAAAGCCTTTTGGCTCGGCCAAATTCTAACCAATTAATCTTTAAACTTCCCTCATTTCATCCTAGAGGCATTACATTAGTCAAAAAGACATCCTAAGAGCCGTTTTGATGAAATCAAAAGGAAGAACCCGAAGAAGAAGTAATGATTTCACCACTCTTTTCCAAGTTCCTTTTTTCATCCACTTCTTCCTTCTTTTTTATTACCATTATAAAATAATAATTCCAGTATTTTATATATAATATAATGTTATTATAAATATAGTACGACCATATTCATTATTCTATCCATCCTTTGAATAACATGTCACCATATGTGCGTACGTACGGCTTACCGTTTCCATGTCGTGGTGTAATTGTCATTCAATAAATTATTATTTGGATGGGTATAATAATGATGTGTAATTCATGTAAATAATAAATATAACATGATACTTATTCTGTATATATGGTATAACATCCAATTATATATTATTTTAACATCAAAAAAATGATATTCTTGCTCGTGCGTACGTACGGACTACCATCTCCACAAATGTGATGAGATTCATTCTTCATCGTAACCATTCAAGTATAATTTCCATTTGATTATTTAAATATAATTTTTAAGGGCAAGATATCATTATGGATATGAATAAGATACAACCTATCCATGACAAACATGGCTTACGTAACAAACCCTATAAAAGAAAACGAGTAAGTTCACACCCGACACAACGATAATACTAAGATATTATTAACAAATCAATGTTAAAAGATCATATATGATATCATAATAATGTAAATGATTCTTGTATAATTCAATAAAAATTACTTCACCATTATAAAAGAGTTTAACCTACCGTTTACCATGGAAATAGTACAAAGTAATGGGTTTCTTATCTTTCTTTTAATTACGTGAGAATTCCATTTTTCACCACTTATTTATTGCATGTAGTGTGTGTACTGCCCATGATTATATTCATTTTGTATTATAAATTATTTTATGGATACTTAAATAATCATTGTATTATCCTTATTTCATGGGTGTATGTTTCTTAAGTTACCAAATATATAAGGGAATTTGAAATTTCATTTTCCATTTATTCAGCTTTACCCAAACTTCATTGATTATTTTACTCCGAGATTATGTGTGAAATCACTATTCAATTTCTTATGTCATAATTTTCACTCCCCTTTTATATGGATATACTTTTGATACACATAATCAGTCCATTTATAATTTCTCAATTCATCAATATGAATTTGATAAGAGTAATTTTATCTCATTCTCCATTTGATGAGTTAAACATCCAATTCATTGGTGTTTTTTTACAAGATTATGTGTGAATGTACTTTGATTGTTTTACACTGAATATCCAATCATATTTAGTTTATTTATATTTTTCACACATAACTATGTCGTTGATTTATTCTTAACCTAAGGATATGCCCTTTATGAGAGATTTCATCTTAATTTACGTTTAACTGAGACATCTTTATTGTTATACAACAAATCACTTTTATGTGTTGTATATAATGTACTTTGACATAGTATATCATGAATCCCTTTATTCTCATGATATTACAATGTTTTCATTACCTCAATTATTTATATTCAAGTGTCTCTCTTTTGGTTAGAAACTCTAACTAAAATACCATTTTTAAATGTTATAAAGACTTATTTTTCTAAATATTTCTCATTAATGTCCATGTTTTAAAAAATGGTTTTAAGAATTTATTTATATGTACATTAAAGTTTTAAAATTAAAACTCCTTTTAAAAGTTTCGAAGTTTTATGGGACACTTTAATTCAAAAATATATGTTTAAACTGCTTCTGAAAAAATAGTGTGACTTTTAAATATTTTCAAGAAAAGGGGGATATTTCTATCAAATAGTTTTGATGGTTATTTTCATCTATATCAATATCATTCATTATTATCGATTGAGTTTAATATGATACAATACAATCTTTCATATTGTGTTGAATGAGTTATTTTTGACTGTGGATGTGCTATTTTTATACCATTCATGGTTTTTGGTTAATATATTGACATTTCGTATGCTAGTTTTAATACGAATGTTTATGTTATGTTTAAACATGTTCATATGGGGAATGCATTGGACATTGTATGTGACAGGTGGAGATCGCTATAGCTTCTTGATGCATCGGTAGGTCTCATTAGACAGACTAGTGTCTTGGCATAAGGCCTTGGTAAAATATTATTTGTAGTCTTGGCACGAGGCTTTGGCTATGTGGTTATGATAGTCTGGAATTATGCATTCCATCATTATGAAAGTGGTTATTGATATTTCATGTGATTATTAAATTAATAGAATATCCATGTGAATAAGTAAATGGAATTATGTCATTTTATTTTTTCCATACTATGTTGAAGTTCAAGTTTAAAAGGTTTTTGTTTTAGTTATACATTGCCTTGAATGTTTATTCTTATTTATGAAAGTTTCTGCTATATTGTTATCCTTACTGGGCATTTGAGCTCACCCCTTTTCTATGTTTTATTTTTCCCAGGATGTGAAGAAGTAATTTATGAATGACCTGTAGGGATAGTATGAGGGGATAAGAGTGTGGACTATGAAGAATATATTGTTGTAGTTTTCATTTTATGATGTAATGTAAAACTTTATGAATATATCTAGTGTTACCAAGGCTACTAAACTAATCGGTCTTTCGATATTTGATCTTTCTTATGATCAAGCCAATGTTATGTAATAATGCACCGACTCTGGGTAACTGGGGTCAGAGCGTTACAGTTGGTATCAGAAGAAGATTAGTACAAATCTTGGAAGCTAGATTTAGATAAACTCTGATTAGATCATGTAGACCTAAGATGAACATTGAGGATTAGTATAGAAGAACTTCCTAAAATTTTGGTATTGTAGAGATTTTGTGAGTTTTCCGAAAAATACTTCCATGTCTAGATACGAGCAGGTAGAGGCGGCTCTGTCACAGATGTACCTAGGGGTAAAACCCGAAAACACCGCTTTGAGCTAGACTCGAACGAGAACTGGTGCATGACAACGGGCCTTGCTGCACTCTTGGTTACGACACTCTCGGGGGATATTCTTAGGAAAATTTGCATTTTCTTTACAAACCGATTTGAAGTATTATATATGAGATGAGATTAAATGAACTTGGTTAATCCTAATGTGTTTTAAATTGAGAATATAGTGACATGTGAATCTCTAAATGATTTTATGACTACTGTTACTCACACAATGCTTTCTGGTTTTAGTCAATAGATGGATTCCAAGGAAGTCATAGTGACTTTGAGAATGATGTACAGGGTTGGAACGGTGGTCGCAATGAGAAACAAAATGGAATGTTGATAGGTGTAAAAGATATCATCTTTATGCCAAATCAATTTTCCAAAAATATGATCAACAATATATATATATATATCCAATTCCCGAACTCAACAAAGAAGAGAAAGGTGATGAATGATAAGAGCTCTATTAGTGGAGACCGTAGAGAAAGAAATCCTCAATTTCCATCATGCAGGAAATGAAGAAGGAGACCCCTAGGAAAGTGTCTCAATGGGACAACGAAATGATTTACGTGCGAGAAGGAAGGACATAAATTGAATAATTGCCAAAGAAAAATGAAGAGCACTATGGAAGAAGATAAAAATGGTCCCAAGAATCCATTTACAGTCATTTTCCATAAATGTAGGGGACCTGGCCATTACCCGAGTGAATGCCCTATTCTATAGGATATTTTCTTGGTCAAATAAGAAGATATGTGGAAATAAATTGTTGGAGAAATGTTTAAAAATTAATAGTGATCCTTGTTGATGGGTTTACTTTGGAATAATTTTCTCTTGTATTTTTAACCCTTCAATTTTCCATGTGGGAATGATATTTGAGGAAGAATTATCTTTTCTCTTGTGGATATAGTTACAAATAACCATTTGGTTTTATATGGTCATTGGGTTTGAGGAAATTATAAGTTATTATAATTTCGAATGAAAATGCAAGGTATGAGATATGATTTGTGGTTACATTATGTTATGGTTATTTTGAGGAATTTTTCTCATTTTTGTAATGTTATAAAATATAGTTTTTGAAAACAGAATACACGTAGACCGTTTGACAACCCGTCATGTTGGACAAAGCTGTGGGAATCGAACCCACAACCAAAGTGCGATTGGGA
Source organism: Viscum album (assembly GCA_963277665.1). Classification (NCBI taxonomy): domain Eukaryota; kingdom Viridiplantae; phylum Streptophyta; class Magnoliopsida; order Santalales; family Viscaceae; genus Viscum; species Viscum album. The sequence goes on along the minus strand of OY728142.1, from coordinate 265,094,573 downwards.
TTTATCGCCTACCACTAGACTACGTGAAGTCCCTGGTTAGTGTGACTATTATTATTAGTTAAATGATTTTATTGATCAATAATAATTTTATTTTGGATCTTTTGTCTTATCAAATGAATACCCTTAGTATAGAAAAATGATTTGGTGATTAAGTGATAAATGATATTTTGGAATTTATTCGCTTTTTTGTGAACACTATATGACCAAGAAAAATAGAATATTATGGGATTTCATTTAGGAGTAATGGTGGATTTTTATCTATGTTTTTATTGTGGATTTATAGTGATTTGGGTTATTTATGGAAAAGATTTGGTAAATTACACTTAAGTATGTGACTTTAAGAGTAATTAATGTCATTTGGAGATATAATTTAACGTGGAATACTACATTCTTATAAGTTTTGGGTTTCAATATTATTTTGGATTATATTGAAGGATTTTAAGGACAATTGATTATTGAATGGTATTTATTTAACTTTGGGGTATTGATGGTTTAATTTTAGAAAATTATTATTAGTGTTTTTTTCTCTAATGGAATATCCATTTAGGGGATCATCAGATATTATAATAACCATTTTGGTTTTGATTAATCTCTAAAGACAAGGTAAATATATTGTTTATACTACTTGGATCATGTATTTCTATAGATGTTTATTCTAGCTCTTCCATTATGACCAAGTCTTCTTGAATACTCATTTTTCAAAAAAAAATGAGTTAGTGGTAAAAAGTTATTAAAGAATGAAACTCTACTTAAAAAAGTAAGTATATCTCTTTATGTTCTTAGTCAATATCATAAATTAATTCCTTGTCCTTATGTAATGTAACTTAAAACAAAGAAAATGTTGTCCGTTTACTTTTCCTACTGGAAGACTAAGGACCGTTTGTCCCAACACAAGTTTGTGATTTTCTTATTGTTAACTTTCTCCTGATCATGTTTTCAATCCCTCTCCATCAGAACTAAACTCTTAGTTTATCATCCATATCCATGTTTTCCTACATGTAATCCTAGTATGGGTTATCTTGGGCGACCTTTATACATCTCCTTCTTTCTTTTAAAGTGATAGTTTTATTAACTCTTTTTCAGATTTTGGACTTTCCATTATATTATCAATCCGGATTTTGAAAAAATAGTGAGGGTGCAATTTATTGAAGGAGGGTAAAATGTAACACCCCAAGATTCCATGGTACGTTTCCCTTTGAATAATGCAATGGCGTGCATTGTACGCAACTTTGAGATTCTAACACACCACAAACAATCAAACTAGCCGTTATGAATAGTAATACCTAATTTTTGAAATTTTATAAATTATATCTCTCAAAATGGACTTCGTTTTTGGATTCGGAATATCAAAATTAGACTAGGGTGAAATTTTGGTACTTTTTGGATAACTTTCATATTTTGATGAATAGTGAAAATTACTAAATTTTAATTAAATACAACTTTTTTAACCAAAATAAATTATATTGATAAATTATGAATTTGAGTGGTTTTAAAGTATATTTAGAATATATTTTTACCATTTAATTCAATTTTTTTCATCGGACATAATTTCACAATTAAACCAGACATAAACAAGTGCCAATCTTTTGATAGTTTTTATCTCTTAAAAACACGCTTTTTGTTTTGACAGCGGGAATTAATTTTAAATTAATTTCTGCCACTTATTTTTTTGGAATTTAGAAAACTTTATTCCATATTTGGAATCAGGATGTTCAAATTGTGTAAATAGGTAACATTTATTTTTAGACATTTTGAATAATTACTTCGGTAAATATTTTATTTACCATGGTTAAAAGGTAAATCCGGTATATAAGGGTTAAAAAATAATATTATAATAATAATAAATTACCCTAAACCGTGTCCTAAACTTATTGGTCGATACATGTCTGACCATGGGCATCATTGGGTAGATTTTGGGACCCCATGGTGCCACTTGTAAGTGATAGGGACAATTTATTTTAATTAAGTTAAAATGAATACAAAAATGACACAAGCATATATCTTTTAGAATTTTTTTTTACATTGGGTTATATATGTTGGAGTTTTGACTATAAATATTAATTATAAATATAAAAAGATTTTTTACATAATGGTATTTTATTTATAAACTTTATACATTAAATAATTTAATTTATTTTTGACACAATGGTGATGCAGTAATTACCATAATAGTGAAAAATTAAAATGATTGATATTATAGATACCCAAATAAATATAATTTGAGACTTTTTATGAATTAAAATAATTTTCTAGGTTAATATGACATGTTAGGAATTCTTTAATTAACTTTGTTCTAAGTAATCATTTTGTTATGATTTTTACAAAAATCAATTATTGAATAGTGTCAAAATTGACATAAAAGAGTTTTCAAAACAAATATTATATTATTAATTGATATTTAATTAATAAAAATCTAAGGATCGGCCAATAGACTTATATCATGATAGGTGTATTATTAATGGACCACTTGGGGGTCTCTTGGATGTATATAGTATGTTGATTAACCATATAATATAAAAATACAATGAGAAATTGTAAAAGTGAAACTAATTAACGAAGAGTTAATACTTAATGATAAGGTTAATATAGTAACCCAAACCTGTCAAAATTATATTGGTTGAGTGGTTTTAGACCCATTCTCACCTTAACATTTAAATAATCTACTTTGTAGCCATTAGAAACTGAATATGAATTTATTATAAAATAACATTTCTAGCTTTTCCAAAGGTTCCCCTCACCCCTCTTATAAAAGGGAACTCCCCTTCTCATTAATCCACACCTTCAATGCCTTTTTACTCAGCCAAACTCTGGCCAAATACTCTCTAAAATTCTGTAACTTCATCTTAGAGGCCTTCTTTTAGTCATAAATCCATCCTAAGAGCCCTTTTGATCAAATCAAAAGGAAGAACCCGAAAAGGAGGTAATAATTTCACCACCCTTTTCCATGTTCCTTTCTTCTTCCACTTCTTCCTTATTTGTTATTACCATTATAAAATAATAATTCCAATAGATTATATATTATGTGATGTTATTATAAATATGGTACAACCATTTTTAGTATTCTATCCATCCTTTGAATAGCAGGTCACCCTTACGTGCGTACGTACAGCTTACCGTCTCCACGTCGTGGTGTAATTGTCATTCAATAAATTATTATTTTTATGTGTATAATAATTATGTGTAATTCATGTAAATAATTAACATAACATGACAATTATTCTGTTTATATGGTATACCACCCAATTATATATTATTTTAACATCAAAATAATGATGTTGTCGCTCGTGCATACGTACGGACTACCGTCTCCACGAACGCGATGAGATTCATTCTCCATCATATCCATTCAAGTATAATTATCATTTGATTATTTAAAAATAATGTTTAAAGACTTGATATCACTCTGGATATGAACAACATACAACCTATCCATGACAAAAATGGCTTATGTAACAAAACATATAAAAGAAAACGAGTAAGTTAACACCTGAATCAACAATAATACTAAGAAATTATTAACACATCAATGTTAAAAGATCATATATGATATCATATTAATGTAAATGATTTTTGTATAATTCAATAACAATTATTTCACCATTATACAGGAGGTTAACCTACCGTCGACCAAGGAAAAATTACAAAGTAATGGGTTTCTAATCTCGCTTTTAATTCCGTGAGAATTCCATTGTTCACCACTTATTTATTGCATGTGGTTTGTGTACTACCCATGATTGTATTCATTGTGTAATATACTTAAATTTTTGGATATTTAAATCATCATTGTATTATCCTTCTTTCATGGGTGTATGATTCGTAATATACCAAATCAATAAGGGAATTTGAAATTTCAATTTCTATTTATTCAGCTTTACGTAAACTTCATTGAATATTTTACTCATAGATTATGTGTGGAATCACTATTCATTTTCTTATGTCATAATTTCCACTCCCATTTTCTATGGATATACTTTTGATACACATAATCAGTCCATTGATAATTTCTCAAGTCATCGATATGAATTTGATAAGAGTAATTTTAACTCATTCTCCATTTGTTGAGTTAAACATCCAATTCATTGGTGTTGTTTTTACAAGATTATATGTGAATGTCCAGTGATTGTTTTAAACTGAATATACAATAATATTTGGTGTATTTATATTTTTCACACATAACTATGTCGTTGATTTATCCTTAACCTAGGGATATGACCTTTATGAGAGATTTCATCTCAATTTACATTCAATTGAGACTTCTTTATTTTTGTACACCAAATCAATTTTATGTGGTGTATATAATGTACTTTGACATAGTATATCATGAATACCTTTATTCTCGTGATATTAAAAAGTTTTTATTACCTAAATTATTTGTATTCAAGTGTCTCTCTATTGTTTAGAAACTCTAACTAAAATTCCATTTTTAAATGTTATAAAGACTTATTCTTCGAAATCTTGCTCATTAATGTCCATTTTAAAAAAAATGGTTTTATGAATTTATTTATATGGACATTAAAGTTTAAAAATTAAAACTCCTTTAAAAAGATTCAATGTGGTATGGGACACTTTTATTCAAAAATATATTTTTAAACGGCTTCGTGACAAATACAGTGACTTTTAAATGTTTTCAAGAAAAGGGGGATATTTCTCTCAAATAGTTTTTATGGTTATTTTCATCTATGTCATTATCATTAATTATTATCGGTTGAGGTTAATATGATACAATAAAATCTTCCATATTGTATCGAATGAGTTATGTTTGACTATGGATGTGTTATTTTTATACGATTCATGGTTTGTGCTTAAAGTATTGACATTGCGTATGCTAGTTTTAATACGAATGTTTAAGTTATGTTTAAACATGTTCATATGTGTAATGCATTGGACATAGTAAGTGACAGGTGGAGACCTCTATAGATCCTCGATGCATTGGTAGGTCTCTTGTGACAAACAAGTGTCTTGGCATAAGGCCTTGGCAAAATCTTATTTGTAGTCTTGGAACGAGGCCTTGGCTATGTGGTTATGATAGTCTGGCATTATGCATTACATCATTATGAAAGTGGTTATTGATATTTCATGTGATTATTAGATTAGTATAATATCCATGTGAATAAGTTAATGGCATTATTTCATTTTATTTTTGCCATACTATGTTGAAGTTCGTGTTTAAAAGGCTTTTTTTAGTTATACATTGCCTTGAATGATTATTCTTATTTATGAATGTTTCCGCTATTTTGTTATCCTTACCCGGCATTTGAGCTCACCCCTTTTATATCTTTTATTTTTCTCATGATGTGATGAAGTAATTTATGAATGACCTACAGGGATAGTATAAGGGGATAAGAGTGTGGAATATGGAGACTATATTATTGTAGTTTTCAATTTATGATGTAATGTAAAACATTATGAATATATCTAGTGTTTCCAAGGATACTAAACTAATCGGTATTTCGAGATTTGATATTTCTTGTGATCATGCCAATGTTATGTAATAATGCACCGACTCTGGTTAACTGGGGTCAGGGCGTTACATCTTCCATATGTTATACCATGATAAAATGATGATGATACCCGCTGATTTTTTCATGGGATATATTGTGATTAATTGATGAAATGATTATAAAACCTATCATCTTCCCATATGTTATTATATGATAAAAATATAATGAAACCCATTTAATTTTAATATTTATGTTATCTTGAATGTTTTTTGATCTGATTTCAGATATATTTATGATTTCATCATGTAATGGGTGAGACCTATATCTCCCACCAATGCATTGGGAAATGATTTGTGTCTAATGAGATAGATATGACTCTAAAGGGAAGTGAACCCAATTCAGTAAGGAAATTTGTTCAATATGATGTAATTGGGAGTTAACCAGGAATATTATGATTGTTTGGGAGTGATCCCATTCCACGATGATAACCCTAGATGTGATCACTTACTACTATGGAAATGATTTTATATGCTTATGTGCATTCCACAAATCTATGTCTATTGCCAATTTTATGATCACATTGATCAGGTTATTTTATTCCCTTACAGTTCAAATCTTATAAAATACCAATATTTATTCTATGACTCAAGAATATGATTTTTGAGATATAAGTTATAATTTTCAAATATTATTCTCATGTTCTTATACACATATGTTCATGTTACATATATGCATCTTCCTTGTTTACCTTAATTGATCATTGAAACTATCCTACTTTTATGTTTCCTTTATCAAGGTTATGAATAAAGGTTTTTATGTGTTATTATTAAAGGGGGAGATCATTATGGGACACATTTAAGTTCATATATGAATTTATAAGATTGGATTTCAAGACACAAAATGAACTAAACTGTTATTTCCTTTAGGTATGTGTTCGTGTAATATATTTAATATTACGAAAAAAGATAAAATATCTCTATATGATATGACTGGGTCACTATAAAACTATGTGGCAATCATGTGGTTGGAACTTTCTAAACACCACCACTGCGCATGGGCATGGAATACATTTTATCTGACTTTGTGCTAGCCATGAGACAAGTATACCATAAAGTGAAGACACCTACATTGTTTTCCCTAGACTACCTCATGGTCTCCTAACCCTGTGTACCATTATGAGTATATATTAATTATATTGAATCATGGTTACCACTAACAATGCGCCAACCATATTCTATTTTTTGTGCTATACCCAATACTATGTTTTCAGGTCCCAAACTCCCAAGATACTCCAAAACCCACCATTTTACAAAGATTGACTAATTACTTTTCTAAAAGAATAAATTAGAGACATTACAAATATCATAATTATATTCTATAACTCTGATCTATATTTGAACCATCATGTAAATGAAAATTCAAAATCCTTTAGTATTTCCAACTCAAGAAAACACAAGATCTTAATCAACTCCTTAGGGAATCATTATAATCTTATCATATCATGTTAGAAACATTGAGATAGAGGTACTATAACATATATCTATATAACACTACTTCTATGACCACATGAAAAATCATAATAAATTACATAGGCAATATAATAACCTAACCAAAGTTTCCCTAACACCCACACTAAGGCATGCACTTCCATCAAATAATAAAAAGTAATTAACCATCCCACTAAATAATTCAATACTACATCAGTCAATAATTTCTACGTATGCACAACCCCTAATGAGGTAATTATAGAAAATAAAAATTCTAGGGGATATGGAGGGTTTGATTTAAACAAGTGACATTAAAAACATATAATTTTTCCACCATGATTTATTGAAAATTAATATTTAGTAGGCTGATTATTTTATAGTACATTAAGACATTTTAACCAAAAAAATAATTTAAATTCAAACCATATAAACTTATAAATTTCTATTCATGATATGAGACAATATTATTTTAAAACCCCCTTCCTTACCATGCACATATAATTATATATGTATATATATATAAGAAAAATCCCGAAAATTCATTATATGATAATATTTTGAATGTGTACATCCCTACATATATACACATACCCATATATATAAGTGTTTCTGAATCAATTTCCAACACTCCAACTTTAAAATAAAATGTGGAAATAGGTAACTATTTCTAAAACCACATTTTATGAGGGAATATAAAAAAATTCCTTAATAAGATAAAACTTCATGTTTTAGTAAAATCAATCTCCTTCAATGTCCATGAATTAATTTCAAAATATAATTTTCAAACCCAATTTACAAGTTAAAAATTCTATTATATTTTTATAAGGACAAAAATGAACTTAAACAAAAAAACAGTTTGTGGAACTTATGAAATTATTTTTTGAAATTTTATTTAAAATATAAAAACATATTGGTTCTAATGTATGTTAAGAGAAAAACAAATGTATAGGATATTAAATCAATAAATATATTTAATGTTATTATTGGAAGAATTAAATATATTTTTAAAATATTAATATATCAATGGTCACAAAATCTATGACTAGTTAATCTTAATATCAACATATAATAAAAAATAAAAAGAATAAGATGTGTCACCTTATATAAGGAATTATACAATAATCACAATAATCCCTCTCCAAGCCATAGAATTATGAGAACCATTAAAACTATTCATACTTTTAGATTGTACAGTTATTCCAAACCAAATCATGGTGTGGTGCTTGGGGGATGAAATCGAGAGGAAGTTGAAATGAGATGTAATTAGGTAACATTACTATAGGTTTTTTTCTAATATAAGTAAACAACGATGAAGAAATTTCAATGAAAAATCAATCATTGAGTGAGGCTGGGTGTAAAACCATGGGTGCTTAAACTTTGGGTGTCACCTGTTAGAATGTAGGGTGGTCATATTTATGAGGATACTGGTATGGGGTCCATATGAGTGAGTTTGATGTTGGTAGGGAGATGTTATACAAGGTAACATGTACAATGGATGAGGAGAATGATGCAAAGGAGTCCCCATAGCAGGGGTAAAAAATAATTTATTTTGGGGGTGGGTGACTAACCTCTTCTCAATTTTTTATTATAATTAATATTATTTTCATTATTAATGTTTATTTATAATTAATTTTTATCATTTATTATAATTAATATCAGTATTTACACATAACTAAAAACACAAAAAATACATAATCATAATGTGTAATGACATGTCTAGAACCCCCAAGTTCGGTCTTGAGTAGCACATGATCTCATGTCTGCCTCCCTAAATGAAATAGGCTGCAGACTACAAGAGAGGGTCTAATTACACTAATGGGGAGGCTACACCCTCAATATCATTTCATTTCACAAAAATTATACAGGTAAATAATGAGAGTTACTTGAAAAAACTAATATATGAGATACATATCATATAATAAATAGATAATTGGATCCCCGGTAAGAAATCAATTCTAGAATATAAAATTTCAGCTGGTAATTAAATAAATAAAACAATATTAATATTCTAGAGTCTATCATGGTACTAATACTAGCTCAATGATTCATGGATCAACCATGTAATATAGGACCCATTCCCTTTCTTTAATCCCTATACATGAATTCTGAAAGCATATAGAAATTCATGTACATGTTGTGTGTAATAAATCCCAATAGGAACCCACCCATGCATCATTAAAAAATTCAACAATGTATTAAAATTATATTCCATGAAAATAATAATTTGAAAAATGATTTACATCCAATAAATCAGGTATCAAGTGGTTTTGTACTAACAAATCCATCACAAACACCAAACCATAACTTTATTGGATCCATACAGAAATTATAATTATTGTTGTCTGTAATGAACAAAACCAGACACAAGGAAGCTGACATACAAATTGAAATCTATAAGGTGTATCGATCTTATGACTAGATACTATGAATCCATAAGATTACTCTTGATAATGACATGCTACTTAGTATCCATATGGTGCATCATTTTTCAACTTTCTAATTTATATCCATAAGGTGCCTCATGAATTGGAATGTTACTTAGTTTTTATGAGTTGTATTGCATTAATTATGGTCCACATGACTATCATACTCTATCATATTCATTATCAATCATCATGGACAGCCCCCCTATAATTGTAAATAATACCATGACAAACACCTAGCTCATGCACCAATAAAAAATCCTGTAATGGGAATATTTTACACAATAAGGCATTAAATGATAAGAAATCCTTAAATGAAATCAAGAGATGTATAAAGGTTCACAACCAACCATCACCCCAACCATCACCCTACCAATGATTATATGTTTTAGGCTGAAAATAAATTCCATGTTTTCTTGTAACCAATTATAATATTTTATTTCAAAATGATATAATATACCATAAGCAATGATATATTCTATCTACAAGTTAATTTCCAAATTACATATTTTAGTAAAATAATTTATTAACCATTTATTCATTAACTTTAATTTAAATTTCATATATGATAATAAATTTCCCTATCTAGAACATTCATATATATACTTGATATAATAATTTTGTATCATTCATTTTTACTTTTTATATTGCTATCAATTAAAGCATATTCATCAAATTTCCATAAATCCTTTGAAAAGCATAATCCACAAATAAATGTAAAAGTCAAAAAACTAAAGTTATCCCTTAAAAATTAATAACCCTTAAATGTATAATAGATATGGCTCTAATACACCTAGAAACTAGAGGAATAATTTTTCATATTCAAATAATTATTCTAAAATCTTAAGAAAGGGGATTTCTAGACATCCTGGACTTAGGAGAATTACCAGAAATGAAAGAATATTTTTGGAGTTGGTGCTATAGAAAAAATTGATTATACTATAGATTAGATGTTCTTTAAAATATTTTAACATTAAAAAACAATCATATTATATATGTTTTATTATTCAACATTACCATAATATATTAATATCATAATGTATTTTTTTCACATTGATATAGTCATAGTAGTTCCCCAAAAAGATGATAAAATTAAAATTCCGTAATGATATACATAAATATAGTCCCATGGCCAAATAATATTAGATGATGTGACATATAGAATGTTGTATATCTGGTTTCAATACTCAAAAGTATATGATACTTCATATCATGATGTTCACACTTGGTAATATCTAAGATGATAGATTTTGAGAACATAAATTCTGTTACGAATTTTTCATGTTTAAGTGTAATCATATATTTTTATATTAATTATTTTATATATAGTTCTTATGAATTAAGGTAATTTTTAATACTATTTAGGACCTATTTACATTGATTCACAAATAAAAATTGTGATGCCATATGTTCACAAGAAGTAGGGTATGATGGGTGAGTCAGGAATGATATTTTATTAATTAATAATTCAAGGAATTATTTTTCCCTTTCCATATAAATCAATGTTGATATCATGGCCCTTTGATTGAAATGGAACTATCACATTAAATTTCATGTCATAGTGTGATTATGAGTTTATTTCACATAGTCAACGAATGACATACCAGGCACATAGGTTGCTAAAATGAGTGTGCAACCTAAATGATGAAATATTTTAAAAAGGGAATTATATTACAATGTATGTGTTATAAGATGATTTATGACATTTCAACATTAACTTATTTCTCATGGGTGCATTAAGAAATTACTATACAACAATAATGGAATTTATGAAAGTTTACCAAATGCAAATGAGAATGAATCCAAGATGTTCAAAAAAATATGAGATTATATGGATCTCAATGAAATTTCATTTGAATTTAATTATTGTAATAAATTTATTTCTGAAGACAGAGGAATAATTTTATTTTTGATATAACGATTACAAATATTTTAATGATAATAAATAATAATTTATTCATTATTTAATTATTTATTTATTTATATGAAAAATTAATAAAAATATATTCTCAATAATGTGAATAGAATATTTAGTAAATATATTCTATTCATATATAAATGTAATATTTTTTATTCATAATTATTTAATAAAATGTTTTTTGGGTATTCAATAAATGTCAAGGAAGATGAGTAGACTTAAGTCACGTATTGTGATAAAAAATACCTTCACGTCAGAAGAATAATATTTATTATTACACAATGAAAAAACATTACAAATAATAATAATAATAATATATGGTATGAAATCTAATAAATATTATTATATTATTTAAGGTTTTTTGTGAAATCAATTAATTTTTTTAACCTAAAACCTAAATCTATTAATAGATTGTTATGTATATGGTGAAAAAATAATTTATTATTTAAAATAATTACACAAAATATATTTATCTCTAAATTTATACTTCCATTATCATCTAAATAATGTGAAAAAAGAATGTGAATCCTTCAAGCCAAGTGGATAATCAATAAAACAATACATACAATAAAAAATAATCATTCTTCCATGTTAGCGTATGGAATTTAATTAGTGTTTTTAAGAGATCAATAAACCATGTCTGGCTCACCACTACATGTTCCTTACTTTGGCACCTCCACAATAACTTATTTTAATCCAAAAAATTGTTTCATATGGTCAATATATTAAACATGCAATGATCATTAAATGATACAATATTTCATCAGATCTGATTTAAATTAATGATAAATTTTAGGTGCAAAATATCCTCTCAGTGATTAAGATTTATATGTAAATATTGGATGAAACAATTTCAATGGTCATGATATTTAAAACATTCATAATTTTAAAATTATTCATCAAATCTGATTAAATCATTAATTGCTTTTTTCTAAAAGGGCGTTTCTCTAGTTTTGTAGAACCTTTAGGTGGAATCAAATAATTTACGTTTAAATTTAGAATTAGTTATTTTATTTTTTATCAACTATGAACAATATTTATATGATGTATCATCTTCATATTATTCATTATTAACTATGGTGTATAATTAACAAGATTTCATCATTTTGAATTTTCATATTTCATTATTCCTAATTGTAACATATCGATTTTTTGAACAGGTCATTTTATGTGTAAATTTGAATTTTATGTTTTGAGGGTAGGATAAAATTTAAATTGGATATTATATTTTGTTATTTGAAATTAAAAATAGTCATTAAATTGTATTAATATAGTGTATAATTCTTGTTATGTTTCTCAGAGGACCAGTTTGGCCTCAAGGGCATCAGATTTCAAAAACCAATTTTTGGGAGTCAGAACAATAGAGTCATGGATGGAGCACACCGAGTACTAATAGTGTTGACCAAAACAAGTAGTAAAAATGAACAAGTGGATAGTTAGTGTAATATATTAATTGTTTTATGAAATATATACATGATTCATATAGTTTTTAAAAGAAGGTTCACGAGGGTTGTGCAATGTTTGAAAATTCGTGGATCATATCTTGCAGGCTTATTCTCAGTTAGACTATGAGTGTACATGGTTAGTGCATGGTAAGGAAGACTATGTGGCAAAACCATGTGACCTATTATGATGGAGTTCCTTTGGATAGTGGTACCCCATGGTTGGTTCACAATTTCCCAAACTATGCGGCCTAACTATGCGGCTCTTTTAAAGGGGTGAAATAATAATCCCACCCTTATTCCTTATTTCTTATTTATATTCCATTCTTCTCCATTTAAGGATAATATCATGGATTTATCACCAACTTCCTACTCCTCACGTATTTTAATTCCTTCCTTTGTTCGAGCGTCAATTTGTATGGTGTTAGATTCATTTTAATGCCAACAGTAAGGATACAATTCATGGTACTTCTATTATTCTATTAACACAACGCATGGATTTTAATCTCCTTCCAAGATCATTTACCATTTATTGGGAATATTTATAAAATATCAAATTTTATTCTTTAATATTGGATTAGATGTTGTAAGTCGATGAGTGAGGACCTAAAAAATAAGGTAGTTGGTTTCTAGCTTTTTCTACTTTTATACACTTGTTGTGGGATACATACAAAAATATGCATTTCGGTTGTATTTGTTAAAGCCTTACTACATTAGAAATTTTTTTAAATCATATATAATTGTTTTATTAAATATTGATTGGAATTATCTATTATATTTAAGTATGTTGATAATGGTATAGGAAAAGTGGATGGATAGCCAGGTTATGCTGACTGTTTTAATTGATAAAATTTATTAAATTGTTTATGAATGCTTGCAATTTGTGGGACTATGATTGGATTCACCTGAGGTCTTATGGTGATATTGATCAATATTATTAATATCAATAGGTTTTTTAGGATGAGTTCATGGAACATGATATGTGGGATGGTTCTGCCCATTAAAAATTGAGTTTATGTCATCATTAGGATTAGCTGAATTGTGACAACCACAAAATGGATGGTAGATTAGGTTTGTATGTGGGAATCAGGTTTCCGGTTAGACGGGTTTATGCTTTATTGGGCATTTTTACTCAATATTGAAGGAAATCATTTTTTTTGGAGTAATGTGAACATATATAGGACTTATTTGAGGTGGTGGTGATCTCTTGTTGTAGGTGGAGGTCTTCGTAGATTTTTCTACATAGGGGATGGTGTTGAGCATCAGTTATGGAAGGGGTACTCACCATGGAATTCCATCATTGATTGTATGTGGGGCCATTGGATTTGGATGAGGATATACACATATTTTGGGGTCTATAGGCCATGATTATTAGAGGATAGATATTTTGGTGCCTTGTGATATTATGGTATTGTGTTTGTGGTGAATTATTATTAAGTATAGGATAAATATCTTTGTTCCTTGTAATTAAGGATATTTTAATGAATGGAATAAGATGAATGGAAGTCTGAGGTAATTTTGATGTATTTTATAGGAATATAATTAGCACATTATCTTTAATTGATGTGTGGTTATGTATAGTTTTTGATGGAAAGAGGTTATAGGTTAAATGATTTTTAATTAGATACTAAGGACATTCTAGGAATTAATGACCATGGATATATCATTCCACTTCCGTATTAGAGGGGGTTGGTAAATACTTCATCAAGTCCACTAATCTTGACTAATGTGGATTATATGTTTTATGCACGATTTTAGTTAATAGTTAGTTATGCATGAAAACACATGTATAAATATGGATGTAAGATGCGAAGATGTTGGTGGTGGGATTTAGAGATCATACTCACACCCAACATGAGTCCTTCAGGATGTATGCAGAAATTATGGTTTTGAGACCAGGTTAGTAATCGAGGTCATGATTTGGACCATAGAGGTTAGGGATCCACTGGTGCATGAAATGGATTGTAGATGGACCATGGTGGTTCTTTTCCTTGAGCATGGGTTTCTTTTTGGATTTTTAGTATTTTATTATATGATATGACATGGGAAAGTTTTCAGGTAAATTTATATATATCATTATGAAATGTATATTTTTTATTATATGTATAATTATTTCATTTACATTTTTATTTTCGTTATCTATTTTTTATTTTTCGGAGTTTAGTATTTATTCTTTCTCATCATTTTACGAGTATATGAAATGTATTGATATCCTAAATATAGGTTATATACTTCCCAATACTACCTAATTAATCCCTCGATAAAAGTCTGGGTCCATTGATATGTGGGGAGGCATGTCTAAGACATAGTGTACCACTATCCTAGAGCATAGATTATGTGGATCTGAGGTTGGGATTATACAAGTTGTATAGAAAAAATTCATTTTCTTTTTTGTTCATACTATTTGGATTATAGAAGTCTAAAGATAATGGTCTAGAAATAACTAGACAAATATCTCATGTTTGGGATCTATAAACACCATTCACGAGGGACATACAATGTTTTAAGAAGTGTGAAATTGTTGTTAGGCTTTTCCCTTTTATAGTTGATTAATTTTGACCTTGTGTGACACACTGGGGTGTAATGTTATTGGATTATATGATTTTGACCCTTATCCTGATATGGAAAGGGAGGAGTATTCTGTGAATCATGATAGGAAATTAGGCTCAAATTATGTTTTTAAATATATAATATTTTCAATAGGATCACAGAATGCACTGTAAAGGGATAGACTATTTGAAGTGTTAAAAATGGATAAATAGTGTTTTACTATATCCTCTTTTGGATTAATTATTCTTGGTTATCCTAGTCATGTGGTTAATAATGATATTGGCATGTAAATATTTGATTATATAGTATATATGGGCTTAAATATTTGAGGTTATAAATGAATAATTAAGAGGGTGTTTGAGTTAAATGGTAAAAAATATAAACAATGTTATCATGTGTAGCCATTGGGTGACATTCTTCTCAAAAAAAACCTAGATTGATGCTATCTGATAAGTATATCATGTGATACCTAAATATAACATAGTTTGGTAAGTGTCCATGTGGACATATGATATGGGATTAAGGTATGGTAGGGAACTGTACGAGTGGTGACATGCATTGTATATTCCAAATTTCAGTTCTTGAAAAATATATACCCTTGGTAATGTTATTGAATATGGTATTAGCTCTTTATTCTGATACCACCTAGTTAGCATTAGGTGGAGATTTAGGAGGAAAGATATGTGGTTTCACTAGATAATACATGAGATGTGGACCTTGAGGGCTATGATGTGGCACTTGATGGTCGAGTTGATCATGATCCATATGTAGAAGCTCTGATACAGTGGGGGAATCCATAGTAGATGGATGATTTTTGGAAATGGATAGATGTAAATCTCAGGTAAATCTCTATAGGAGGCATAAAGTGTATTAAAAGAGGTTATTATATAGACAAACTATCCATGGATTTTCTAATGTGTGAGTTTGTGTCTTATCTCTCACCATTGATTCAGGGTAACGGTGGACCACAAGATGTAGAGAACTAGACTGAGATTATGTAGATTATTGTTGAATGTCACATGAAACTCCTAGGCTATAGTGTGAAATTGGAATCATATAAACATAGAGTATTTCATGTTCAGATTCATCAAGTAATTCATCCAAGATATTTTGAGGGTGCATTGAGGCCATGAGTTCATGAATTTGTAGCAGGTTGATACATAATTCATGTGTTATTAAATGAGTTTCACAAACATATCCTAATTTTCACCTTTAGTGGTTTCTGATATCATCACCATTATGAGATAGTTTTAGTATGGCTTATGAGACACCATCATGGAAAATGTAAAAATGTTCATGTTAAACACATTCTTGAATGTGGTGAACCTAGATTTAATAGAAAAGGGAAACATAATAGACAATAATTTCTTAAACTAACTGATAATGATAGGTTAGACTAGAAGTAGAGAATTCAATATCAGGAAGTGCAACATTGAGGAGTCTTATCAAGGAATTCATTCCAGATATTAATGATGATCAATAGGGAGTGTTTTGCAGATAAAATTCTTGTAGTTTTGGAAGATTACTCATGTTTAGACCCAATATGATTGATCTACAAAGGACTATTATCTATGAAACCCAATTGGGAACATATAGATATTATGTTTGATAAGTTCTCAGATAGTATGGATTTAGTTAATGGGTCACACTTAGAGATATGACGTAGGACTAGGTGTAGTACATTGATTTTTTAGATAGGAATCTACTATCTGTGAATGTTGTGAAAAATAGAGAGAGAGAGAGAGAGTCCCAAATGTGGGGTTAGTGGCTAGTAATTGGTATAACTCTACAAGGGGGTCAAGAAAGGGTAGTATGTATTTTGGCTTGGTACATATTGTTAAGCATGAAGGGTTAGATATGTATGGGGTGTTGAGGACGGTTAATGGTGCTCCTTGATTATGAATTTTCCTTGTTTTTGATATGAAAAATATGTGTTTATGAGGTACACATGTTGTTATTAAACTGATCAGGCATTGGATTTTATGTGGGAATAAAGTATGGTGAATTATCTATATGAAATGCATAAGTATCGGAACATTTGTGGTAATTAATATATATATGTATATATATAAATATATGATGTTGGTTTTTTGAGCATCAGTCCGGTTCTAAATGTTTGAAGATCAGTTGGGATGTAGGATGTTATGGGCATCAAGGATGATGCGACAACTGTTGAGTATCAAATGGGGTGCAGAAAATCATGGTTTCATGCTAAAATGAAAAAATAATGATTTTGTGTATGAAATGAATATGAAATAACAAAATTTTGAGGTGAAAAATATAATCTTAGGTCATGTAATCACATTTATGTCTTGGGGATGGTTGGGTTGGATCTGCAAAATATACTTTTGTGCCAGGAATGACTGAGTAAGTAATTACAAATGTGAAGAACAACACATGAGAAATTCCCATTTGACTGAGCAATTGTGGTAGTATATGGATATGTTTTAGATATTTTATCATTCAATATAATCTCAGTGTGAGACTACATAGTTCTTTTATGAGTTACTATAACATTGGGAGGTTGAAACATCCAAGGGTTTTCAACATGACATTTGACATCAATTTTTTTATGATTGTTGTATGGGCCAAATTTTAAATAGGGATATGTTTTTTTAAAAAAATCATTGAAATAATATATTTGTTTAGTGATGGATTTAAGGAACAATAAGGTTCTTTGAGTCTATGTTTGGTTCCCAGATACTAGGCGATGAGAACCATTGTTTTGGAGTCCCAATAATGGGAACTTGGTTGGATCGTGGTTATTTATAATTGTGTATCCTAAAAAGTGTGGCATTTTTGAGTTAGATAATTGCTAGAAAAGACCCTGATAGGTGTCTAGGAAACCATGTGATATTTTTACAGTGCTTCATATAGGGTGCACATGATCTACCCATGGTTTAAAAATTTTCTTGACATAACCAGCACATATAGTTCCACTTATATAATGAGTGTGTTTAGGTTTTAAATTATTAGCCAAAATCAGTGACCCATTTTAATATGTGTTTCCATTGGATAGTGTCACTACATTGTTGGTGTAACGTTATCCATACTATATAGCCTAACAATGTGTTTTATTTATGGGGATCAAATTATAAAACTACCCCTACTTAATTATTTATTATTTCATCTTCTTTCTTCTCCCTTTCACAAGCACAATTTATGGTTCTACCAATTTCTTCTTCATTAAGGATTTTACCTCCTTCTATCATCTGGGATATGATTTCGATTCCATCAAATGATTTAAAAATCTAGTAATAACATTGCGATCCATATTAATTCTATTTTAATTTTACATTTCTGTTTGGAATTCTATTTTTATTTGAGTATATTTTACTAATTTCAATGTTTTTTTCTATAACCTCAATTTATATTTTTTCTTCTTATATTAGAGGCTGGTATTCTAAAAGTGATAACGTGTAATACTATTGTATTTGGTGCCTAGATTTCTCTACTTTTATGCATATTTTATGGGATGAGAACCAATATACACATGGGTGACTTATCTAGGTGAAACCATTAATAAATTAATAATCATTTTTAAATCATAGATAACTATTGTTATGAGGTGATAATTTGAATGATCTAGTCTATTTAAATTTTTTATCCCTCTTATGAAGTTTTTGGTTTGTTGGGAATGTTATAAAAATTGTTTATGTTGCAAAATATATTTAAATTGTAATATGTATGCATTAGTTACTTTGTAACATGATGGTAATGGAATGAGTTATTAAAGTGATGTTTATCACCAGTACTGATATAAAAAGGTTATTTATTCTGAGGGAACGGAGAAATATATTTGGGATGGTACTGACCATTATAAATTGAGGTGATGTGAATGTCGGGTTGAGGAAAATGGTGATGACCATGATGAATATGGGTGAAAATATTTACATGTGGTAATGAGGTTACATATTGGTATGGATTAGGAATTTTGATGATTTATTCTCACCTTGGTTATTAGATATTGCTAATGGATTTGTCTTCACACATATATTACTCAATTGAGGCGATGATGACCAATCGTTATAGGTTGAGGCCTCATTATATTTAAGGTATTTGGGGATGGTGTTGACCATTAGTTATGGAGTAGGTTCTCATCATATAAATCCATAATTGATGGTGTGTGAGACCATTTGTTGGGGGTTGAGGTATTATGCGTATGTTTGAGGTGCTGGTACAACATTGTTTTGGGAAATAAATCACTCTTCCTTGAGACATTGAGTTGTTGAGTAGATGGTGATTTATTACTCATTTGAGGATATAATCATCATTACATGGGATGTTAGGCTATTGTTTTGAGGTTTTATGTATTGAAGTATAAGGGACATGTGATGTATATTTTGTACATTATATTGAGACCTAAATTGTACTAGATGTGAGATTACATGAGTTATTAGTTGGAATGAGGTTTCAGGTGACATGTTTGTGAATGAGATACTGAGGTCCTTCCAGTATGACTAATCGTAGATATATTGTTCCAATCCACGATTTTCCATGGATGGAAACAATTTCATTGTGTATATTGATAATGAGTAAATGGATTTATGTATTTTATGAATGAGGCCATTTCCTATTTATTTTCATATAAATACACCTGTATAAATATGGGTATAAAATAAGAACATGATATTGATGGGAAACTATGTTCATAATCACACACTATATGAGACCCTTAGTACATGTATTGAATTTATAGTTTTTGAGATTAGGTTAGGTAATTTAACTATGGTCTGGACCATAGTGATCAGTGATACTTCGGTTCCTAAGATGGATGATAGAAGGACCATGGTGGTTCTCTTATTTGAGATGGGTTTCTTTTGGGATTTTGATTGCTTTCTTATGTGGTCATCCATTTTTGATCATTTAGTTATATTCTATTATAATAGTCATTAAATTATATGTTATCTTATATTTAATGGTATTTTCTTTTAAATGTTGCTGTTGTTTTATATTATTTATTACATTGTGTTTCATATTTATTCTTCTATATTGTTTGATTATCATATAACCTTTATTATTATCATCAACAGAGGGTATACAATCACCAATAGAAGTTAGGTATACCATTGATAATTTTTGGAATCCATTTTCATATAAGAAGGTGTTCTTAAGGCTCAGTGGAGAACCATCCTATAGCATAGGTTATGTGGTTCCCGGTTGGGTCGTTGGAATAATTTTTTAAATACAATGAAGTTATTTTGAATGATTGGAGAATCCATATGGAGTTTCCACAGTTTACAGATGGTTGATTGGAATACAAGACATGAATATGGGGGTATATTCCATGTACTCATGTTCATTACACATATACTTGTCATGGGATAGAAGAAATGTTGAGAAACTATTATACATGTTATTGTTATTGTATATTTCTTATAGATCTGGTTTAAATAGAACATTGATTGTCATAGTACTTGTTGTGTAGATTTTGTTCATATTTTTTTGATGACATAGATTAGTAGTTAAATTCACAATAAACATGAGGTAAAATACATGATTTCTATTTTTGTGATACTATTATACAAGATAATTAATGATACACATGCCATGTAGCCATCATGAATGGTGTGGAACTCATTAATTCCTATGTCTAGAGGAATATTACAAGTTACATAGTGAGTTATGAAGACACATGAAAGTGGAAAAGGTATCATTTATCTAGAGTACAAACACTATGGTTAAATATATTAATAACACACCATGTTAATCTGATGGTTATGGGAACACATAATAAGAACATGTGGTCTATGGTTGGTCAAAACATGATTTTTATTCCTATAATGACTCATGACGAAGCTGTAGTTGTTTATTTCAGATACATTATAATCGAGGAATAAGATTTGTATATCATGACTAAATATCAGTTAGTCACCCAATAAAGGATAGAATTAAATTACATAAAATTAAATAAGTACAACATTAAAATTCAAATACACTATTTTCACAAAATGTTCTTTACTATATTTAAAATTCATTATAGTATTAATAAATTCTTGATTAATTTTTTATAATTATCAACTACTATGGGTTGTTTTGTTTTATTTTAATCTAATTAATTTATTATGAATATGTTAAAAAGACTTCATATGATCATTTAGATAAATATAATTATTTTTTAATTTTATTAACTACTTAATACAATCATGTTTATATTAATAATAAAAATGGATTTAAAATAAATTCTATATTGTTTACATTTTTATATTCATTGCATGTGTACGATCAATCATGATATTTTACCAAACATGAGTATTATTTGATTTGATTTGATTTGATCTGATTTATTCATTATGTATTTTTTCAATTAAATGAAATATGATGGATTGCATGTCATATGTCCCTCTTTAATTATGTAGGAAATGTGTATCCAATGTTATCTATATTATTCCCCGTAAAAAATTCCTTTAGTTCAACTGAACTATGTTTGAGTTATAATTATATATATCATAAAAGGACTATCACAATGATTTTGAAGCTGAATCAAGATGAAATTGAGATTAATAAAATCTACGTAATAAATTTGTAGACATGTAGATTAATGTAACTTGTACCAAGACCAAGACAATAATTTTCACCCATATGTTAAATGTTTTTTTACTTCCTGGTAAATATATAATCCATTTGATTAAATCATGATCAGGCCTGTTATTTATTTACATATTCCTATTTTATGTGTTATTTATTTAAGAGATGCAATTCTTTGATTACGTAGATAAATAGAATAAATATGAAAAATATAATCATTAACTATATAGTTTATTCATTAATGTTTTATATAAACATGGTTAATCCCCTTAGTAAAACCCACATAATATTAAAAGGACATGTAAAGGATAATCAAATAAATCATTAGAAATAATAAATAAAATCCATCAATACCATATCAAGTCAGAATATGAATTCTACTACATAATTAGGAATGAAACAAGTACAACAACATGATTGACCATCCCTTTTGGGAAAATTTATTTTATAAGGAAAGATATTATCAATTTTTTGCGTTTACATAACCAATTTACATTGAGAGAATTATTACCTAATATATATATTTTAACATTGAGGAATGTGTTGAAGAAATACTAAATTGGATTTCAAGATTAGGGAATACACTCTATGGATTATAGAGCAACAAGCCCATGGTTGGATAATAATTTCCAACCTAAATACCTATGAGTAATTGAATGATACCATGCATGGTTTATGTGAATTGGAAAATGGATCATTTAAAATAGAATCTTTGAGTAACTAGACATGCAGTGTCCAATGATGAGGGATTTGAAGACATGGTAAAATAGTGAGAGACATAATAAAAATAAAATATTATTAAGTCTAGAATGTTTTTTAATCCGGAAATATACTTATAATATTTTTTTATAAATTTTTAAAAATGTAATGTTAGACCCAATTATCCTTATGATCAATTCAAGATAAATGACATCTCTTTACTAGAAATAACATCTAGGAATGGTTTACATGCTTATGAGTTTCGTAGTGATATTAACAAAAAATATATATTCTAGAATAATAATTTTAAGATCCACGTATAAAGGATTTGATTTAGGGAGAGATTATTGTATATGAAAAACACTTAACCAAATAGCTTGAAATTCAGTATTTGATGCTTTCATCCCTGTCTAATGAGTATAAAAACTGATATAAATTCATAGATGAATATCGCATGATCCACCATAATCATTTTATATATCAAGACAGAGATACATATGACGTATATGAAATATCCATGGTTTTATTTTATTGTATTTTTAGAGAAGGTAATCTAGTAGGGAATTACATAGTTAAAATCCCTTGCTATATTGAGTTCATAGAGGTTACATGGAATATATTTCAAGAATTACATCACAGTAATATATTTCTATCATCGCATCCTCAAAAATTATCCATATTTGTTCATAATTTAAATATTACCATCATATATAAGTCACTTTAAAATATTCTCACATTACTTCGAGTGTTTTATAAGGGGATGAAGTGTGAAATCCTTGTGTAATTATGGTAAATAAAAGGAATGTATATTATAAGAGATATAATTATAATGATTATTTGTAATGACAATCCATGAAGACAATATTCATGGTACACGTGAGGGAAAAAGATAAATTCTATTTCACATGTGGCAAGAAGGGCCACTAGAAAAAATGTTTCCCCTCAAAAAATATGTATGGATAATCATTTATGGTGTTTTTTTATTGAGTTAAATTTATTTGTTTCTATCAATTGCTTTTGAGAAAAAACATGGTTCTGACAAATTTATTCATTTAGTGAACCCATTTCAATTCCAAAAGATTATATGAGATGATGTAGTCATATGAGAAGGGAATGGATCCAAAATTTTTGTTGTGGTATTCAGAAATAATCCTCTTGTTTCTGATGAGGGTGATATTGTCTTGAAAATGTTTTTAATATATGATATATATTATGTAAAAAAATATTTTTTATCCAAAAAAGAAAAAAATGGATTTATTTTCAACGTTGGGAATAAATGTTGAATCTTATGTAAGGATATATTTTTTGTAATGAACATTTAAAAAATGTTCTCTATGTGATGTATTATAAAACCCATGTAATGAAAATCTATAACAAATGTACTTCCAATGAATCACAGTAGTCACAAATATGGAATCACATGATATTTCTAGTAAAACTAATTGTTTGAACAAATAAAATAAGATTTATATTTTGATTTCATTGAACAAAAAACCACTATGGGTATGTCACACATGTTTACAAGGGAAAATGAAAAAATTATCATTACGAATAAATGGTGAAAGTGACAAGGAGCATTCAGAATTAGTTTATACTGATAGGTTTTTCAATTTCCTTTTTATTAATGGTGTGGGAACATAATTATCATAAATTTTATTGATTATATTATTATATATATATATATATATGTCTACTCAATGAGCAGTAAATTGGGTTATTTTAACATATTAAATGTCTATAGTAATAAATGGTTGAACCATCATGGTATGATGATTAAGAAAATCCACTCAGACCATGGTGGATTATAACTTACTGATGGCATAATTTATTAATTATGGAAATTTTTTAATCTATCCCAACACACACCACTTTATAACCATTAATGGAACAATTTAAGTAAATGATAAAACCACACCTTTTTAAACATGGTGACATCAATGATGAGTTATGAGAGTCTTTCATTATAATCATGGGGATATGTGTTACGTAATGAAACAATTGTATAAAATCAAGATCTAATAAAATTAAAAATAATATTCTATAAGAAAATTGGTTTGAAATAAAACCCTTATTGTTGAATATACATGTGTGGGTTTGTGAAGAGTTTGTGAGGGAATTTTTTGGAAACAAACATTCAACCCAATAATAAATGTTCTTTTATTGGATAAACATAGTAAACAATGTCATATTTCTTATACACCATCCCTGAAAAAAAGGAAATTATGGAAATTAATTACATATTCCTTGAGAGGAGATATCAATTAAATAGTTAGTTGAAGAATAATAGACATTAATGAATTCTTGTATGAAGGCACACAATAGTTGAAACATGAGAATATTCCACATAGCTTTGTAAAAGAAAATGATCTTAATACCCAATTTCTATGTATGAAAATATGAGAGGTTAGAGATCATGAAATATAAAGTGTTCATTTCAACAAGTATGGAGCACCATTATTAATTTATAATAATTTATTTTAACATAGAATGGAGTAGTATACAATATAGTTGATCAACGTGGAAAGAATATATGATTTCTAAAATGGATTCCATGTACGAAATTCATGTTTTTATTTTTTTTATTATTCAATGGGTATAAATACCATTAGATATAAATGGGTATTCAATAAGGGACTAGAAAAGGATGGAGAATTAATTACTTATAAATAAAAATAAGTTGCAAAAGGGTTAAAATAGAAAAATGGAAAATACAATGATGAAACCTTTCTATTATTTTCTATGCTCAAATAAATTAAAATTAAAAATTCCTTTATGGCTTAGCATGACTATGAGATTTGGAAAATATATGTAATAGAGACCTTCTTTAAATATATCTTTAGAAAAATGTCTATATTACACTACTAAAAAGGTTTGTGACACTAAATAATTTTATAATGGTATAAAATTATAATGATATATTTATGGATTAATGAAAAAATCTAGGTCATTGAATTTTTTGATTAGTTAAGCCAAAATATAATTGGGTTTCATAAATATGGAACGAGAGAATTGTGTCTATAAACGGATTATTGGTAGTGAATTTGTTTTCTTAATAAATTATGTTTTTAATGGGTAATTAAAATTTATATTGAAACTAAAATAAAATGTAAAAACATGTATTAGATATTCAATGGGGCTTACAAATTATTAAAACCCCCATCCCGAGACACCAAGTTGTATATTTATCTTCTCCACAACCTGGAATCATTTTTCTTGTAGGCCCCGAGTATGTTCTATGGAATCATCTACACCCAGGAACCTAGGAGTGGAGTGCTTATAATTTTTTTTCTTCTTGAAGGATACTTTCAATATCTAAACCATAAATGTCAGAGTCATCAGATGGAACATCCTTCCTTACAGTCCAGTCTGAACGTCCTCACCCCTCTCATGATTAGGTTGATATCCCCATTTCAAATTTTAATACTACCAGGGTCCTTTCAACTCATCATCGGTTGTAACTATTTGATGCATTTCCATTGAAGGGGTATTATTTTTTCCCTACCGAGAAAAATGTTGAAGTGATGTTGACTAGAGCGTTGTAGTGTTTTCTACCTAGTCCTCCCATGTGGTATCAGTGTAACTATCTTTATCATCCATCTCCACTGCATTACAATATGAGAGTGAAAAAAAATGAGAGTTTACCATAGTTGATTGAGGACATGATTGATCAACCCTTTTATATACAGGATAAGACACCTGCATAAGAGGATATTTGGGATCAAAATACATAGGATCCTCCTAATTTCTAGATTGCATGGAGGCTGGTTTTGAAGGATTGGAGAAATAATTGTCTTCCCCATTTGTAGATGCAACAGTAGGTGAATGAACCTGATATCCAGTTTTAGAACTGCCCACACGTGTTCTGTTAGTAGGTACACATGTTTGACATTTCGATACAATATCATCCAATGATAAATTCTTTTCAGAATGTTCCACAGTGCATGTAAAATTATTTACAACATCACTACATCCATAATTCTGATCCAAGCTCCTCTACTCCATATGATTACACAATCTTTGAGTTTTTGGGTCATGAAACCCCAATTTAGGATTCTATGAAATAGTATCAGACACCCTATTGGTGTTTTCTTTCTGCTATTTGATACTTTTAAAGCATATGTTTGCATCATGTCCATGATTAGAACAAAAATAACTTACACCGAACCTCCAACAATGAGAGGAATTAGGAAAAATAACCAAAAATTATTGAAATTATTTGTGCAGGTTTTGAAATTCTATTTTCAACTCAAGATCCCCTTTGTTAGTAGAAAGATAGACATTATCCACCAAAGTAGATCCTATATCTATTTCTATGAAGAAATGCACACAATTATGAAATATATCTTTCTCAATATCTCAATAAATTTTTATAGAAACTCTAATTGACAATGAAATATAATATAATATTCTACGATTCCATAGAATCAATTTTAAGCCAAATATTATAACCCAAATTAGAATTGAAGAGTAAACAATTTCTAGAGGATTGAATTTTCAGTCCCATTTTCAGATGTGTATCACCCATTGATTGAAACAGATTGATCTGTACACATATACCCTAATCATGAGTTCTTCAGCGGGGAATATAAGTTAAAAAAAGACTTGAACAAGTGAGACACACTTCCAAATGGTGAATCCCCATGTATTTGAATGCTTTTATGTGAGATGGTCGGTCTTCTATGAATTAGATCCTCTAAGAAATATGAGTTAAGCTATAATCGAGTGATCACCAAGTTTGATCCTCTCCATGACCAACTATGAATCTAATTTGACATGCATTAAATTACCCTTCTTACGTATATCAACATTCAAACCATTTAATGAAGAAAAATTTATACTATGTTCGCTAACCTCAAATGTGTTCATTCCTAGTGGTCCATCATCCAAAGAAAAACAATCCATAAATCTTGGTACAACATTTCTTTGAGAATAGAAACACCCATGGACAAGGAATCCACTAGTTGTTGATTGCACAATAGAATATATCGTAATGGAGAAACTCTAGATTCTATTAGAGAGTTGAGAAGAACACTCCCATCTGCCCGACATCCTCTTTATAGGTTCTATCATTTCATAACAAATTATACCAATGATAAAATATGTATTAAAAATGAGATACCTATCTTATATTATTTTAAAAACAAATAATTAATTACTTATCTATAAGGTACATAGGTAAAATAACTTATATAATTAGGATTAGGATCAATTGTTATAGGTCCTTGAGGTTTCATGGTGTATATCAAGGTACATCTATTAGCATGATATTGAAGGGATTTATTGTGGAACAATCAATGAAGGGATTGATTCGAATGTTACATGGAATTAATCATTCCTAAAAAAATTTGTGTCCTAAACATTTGTAAAGACAAATCATAGGAAGGATTCCATAGGTGGTTTTCATTGGTTCAGTCATATATGTTATTCTATATACTTAGTTATTGTCACCAATAAAGTATGTGATATATAAATAAATATAGAACACTCATGTGACCTCCATTTGATGGATGTTTAGATTAAACTAAATTACCATAGGGATACTAAG
The DNA here is from genome assembly GCA_963277665.1 of Viscum album. Taxonomy (NCBI): domain Eukaryota; kingdom Viridiplantae; phylum Streptophyta; class Magnoliopsida; order Santalales; family Viscaceae; genus Viscum; species Viscum album. The sequence continues at coordinate 265,066,540 of OY728142.1, read as the reverse complement.
GATTTTTAACAATCTTTTAGAGGTCATGAAGAATTGGTCATCATATGATCTACATATGTTAGTTTCCAAATAGATCAAGGGAATACGAAATTGTAGATGTGATACATTTTTTCTCTTAATAGAGGTTATAAGAGTTGGAAGAGTGCAAAAAATTTGTTTATACATATTTTACTACAAATTATGAGTATATTATAGGTACCGAGGAAATTAAACTAGTAGTTTGGATAAGAAAATGCATCCAAGATATTGATGTGGTGCCTAGTAGTAATGATCCAAACACATTCTATTTTTATAATAAGATGATGGTGGACCTTCCAATGGAATGATGTTTTTATTTTCTATCCAACCACCTACATCAAATATATAATATCGTGACAGATTTTTTTCAAAGTGATTATGTTTTAGTGAGAAGAATGTACATGAAGAATATATAGTGGACAAGTTGATTAAATTCATAATTAATTTGAAACATTATAACCACTTGAGTTCTAAAATACTAAATGTAAATGATTGGTGGCTTTAGTCCATGTGGAATTCTGTTGGAGTCAGTATTTTATAACAAATAGCTTTCACTTTGGATTACATGTATATTCAAATTTTTCAATTTCAATTAATCAACTTATTAGATATTTTTTATTTTCTACCTTAATTTAATGTAATAAGGTCTAAGAGTTTATATTTCATTGATAAGTTCATAAAAGATCACTACTATGATGAGAACATTGAAACTACATATTAATATTTATAAATGTATTCCTGTGGTCAGATAACATACAATGACCTAACCCTTACAATGTTGACCATCATGTATAAGTCCTCATAAGTAGATGAGACATATTGTCATCAATTTTACATTTGGAAATCTCAAAGATGGGAGGTTGTGAGAAAATACATGCATATATGAATTCCAAAAGATTATGTGTCATTAGATATTCTTATAAAAGATCATGTTTAATGGCCATTAGTCATTAATATTCTCATTAATTTTTTACATGACTCAGGTAATATGACGTACTATCCAAAATCTAGGATTTCATACATCTTTGAGAAGTAGAATATAATGGGTGTGTCACAAATGAGATGTTATAAATTAATATTTTGAGGAAGTATTTTCCCCATCCATACAAATGGATGTTGATATCTCATCCCTTTGATTTAAATGAAACCGTCCCTTTAAATTTCATAGTTATGGTGAAACATCTAGTTTAATTGTGATATATGAAGATATTAATATTGTAACAGCCTAATATTTAAGGAATTATTTTTGAAAATAAATTAAAATTTCAATGATAATTGGTGTTACATACAACAATGTGTTAAAATTTCATTATACAAAACACTGTGTTTAAATTTCATTACACATGACACTGAGTTTTAACAAACCACAATATATTAATTATATTTTTATTTAATTATGAATATTATAACATCAACATTAAATATAGTGATATGAATATTAATAAATAATTTTCAATATTATGTATAATGGTTTTTTATAATGAATACATTGTGAAAAAAGTACTTAATAATCTGTATTGTCATTATATATTTCAGAAATATTATTTTATATAAAAATGTTTTATAATTCCTATAATGATTGTAATTGAAATTAATTATAGACACTTTTAAAAAATGAATATTATAAAATAAAATTTACTCTTGAAATATTCATGTAATATTTTTCATAGGTTGAATTTTTTTAGAATTTTAATGGGAATATTTTTTTAATGAATAGTAAAAAATAATATTTTTATTTAAATCTACCTTTTATTTATAGAATATATATGGTTACTTTTTGTTTTTAAATTTCATTCCAAGTAACATTAATTAATGTATATATCATTTAAACATTTTTTCATATTAATCAATTTTTATTTATAATTCTTATATAAAACATTATAATCAGTTGATATTTTTCCCTTTGAAAACACTATTTCAAATCAATTTTACAGGATTTATATTATATTTAAAATATTCATTTATCTGAATGGAATTTAGAAAAATGGATTCAATATTTTTAATCATGATATATTATATTATCTGACATATTCTCCATTTTTTTTAAATAATAGAATGTAAAATATGTAAAAATTATTAAACATGTTTAAAATAAAATATAGTTTTATTAGGGTGGTAAAATAAAAAATAATGGATAAAATAATCCAAATATTTTAAAAATATTTTTTTAAAATTATTTGAACATTTTATCTTCTGGGATCCAAAATGGACAATTTTGGTAACTTTCCATAAGTGAAAAAACTCAGTATACCATTTTATTTTCAATAATTACAAGTTTGTTACTCACCTCACATAAAGAGGACCAACCAATCTAGATCCTGTTAAAAAATTAATATCCTATTGGTTCAGCCAAAATATACCCAGGACACTTATTACTAACATATTATAGGTCTTATTTTTGTCACAAATCAATCCTCGTAAGCCTTTAACTGCAAACCAAAATGTTTTCTAAAGAAGTGGTATTGTCCATGACCAAAAAATTTATTTTATTTCTTCTTACACCTCACTAAATTCCATTGAATCCATGATTATATAAAAAATAAATATCCTAAATATAATTTTATATTATTATTTTAATGGTATATCTAAATTCCTTTTCATAATCCATCAAATGGGTAATGAAATCCTTAGTTGAATGTACGGCTGTCTACTGCCTCATGAACCATTATTTTTTTTTTCAATAACCACCACTCAAAGAAAGATATAATGATGAAATCAGTATTTATAAATGATATATATGATATTATTATTCATATTTTATCATTATATCACAATTTTACATATTACCTTAACATCATTCATGTGTACAACAAACTACCGCCTCATGAGGTACGATGATTTGTTCACTAATTACATAGAAGTTAATAGGGTTGGTTTTAATGATGAAATTTTATATATATATATATATATGACATAAAAATTATTATGTAATGGTAATAATTTATTTACTTTTATTTATTACATTCCATATAGAAAATGGAAACAACATTCATGCGTACGTATGCCATAACATCTGAATTAGTGGTGTGTTTCATTTTATATTGCTAACATTTATGGATTAATGTAAATAGATATATATTGAATATATATGAGATTTATAATAATAGAAAAATTATTTTTATGATTTATCATTTATTAGTTTTATAACACTAAAAATAAAAAAAAATCAAAACCTAGATTTAGAGCAAGGGTGCAATTTCCCAAAAATCTACAATAACATGGAATTGATAATAAACTATTAATAAAAGGTCATATTTAAATAATATATGGAATGGAATGTATATGTGTGTGTGTGTTTGTATTTTTATAAAATATATGTATAATAATCATAAATTTATTATACTTTTTGGTTCAATCGTTTATGAAGGAAGACGATACTTATGGTAAGGGATCATTGTATTTCTTTTTTACGTCTGTGAAAAACATTACATATTAACCACCTATTTTATATGTAGCATATATACAAACCCTGAATGTATTTTATTAATATTTTACATAATTTAATGGGAATTTAAAATTCTATTTCATAAACACTCCTTTAGGGGATTATGGTTCAAAATTTATCAAAGTGGTAAGGTATTTTTTTCTCAATTTCCCTTTTATGTGACCTATTTTTTTATAAACCCGTATTATTTTTTAAGGAGTATATACAGCCCCATTGAATTGTAATATAATTAATTAATTTATTTTCATTATATTATATTTTTAATTCAATGTTATTATTTCAAGGGGATTATGATTCTATGTTTCCAAAGTTGTATGTGTTTTTATGTTACAATAAAATTGTTTACCATGATTTCTCATGATTATGATTAAACTAATGAAATCGTAAGATCTATCTCCCAATAATGTTATGTTATTTATTATCCTATATTTAATTATGGAGAATTCACATTTCCCATTATTTTAATATATTTGAGTACACAAAAATTCAAAAAAAAATATAAGTAAAATCATTTTTATTTAACTTTCATGTCAAATAAAATATTCCTACATAAATCATGTTTTCTAAAAATGTGTTTTAAATTGATCTAAGATTCTTAAAAATGTTTTATCAAATAAAATTTTAACTATTGTTTTACATGTTTACAATTTTATTAAAGGAATCTTCAAATATTTTTCTAACAAATTCATGTTTTGGTTTAAAAAAATTGTAAAAAATTCATTGTTTTAATATGTATGTCATGAATGTGGTTTTTGGAAAAAAAGACAAAATCGTTATTTTAATAATTCAAAATATTAATTTTTATTTTAATGTTTCCAATAAATGTATATGTAAAAAATATTATGTTTTATTAATTTCAAAATGTGGTTTTAAATAGGAAATTATATTTTCATCATGAAATGATTTATATGAATTTTAAAGATTCCTTTATTGCATTATTATGTTAATTTTAGTGAAATGTATTTTGAAATTGTTTTATTATTTTAAAAAATGATTTTATTTGTGTAAATTATATATTACTACTTAAACGTTTGAAGTGATCTTTCAAAATCATTTCTGATTTGAGATGAAATCCTTTATTATTACACATGATTTAATAGGGATAAGATTGAATGATACCATACTAATTATTTACTTATATGGTTAATCTATATATTGATGAAATATTTATGAAAAACATTTATCCTTCGTGGTTAATCATATAGTGATATGATGAAATAATTATGAAACTCATTTTATTTAGACAGGTTATGATATTAAGATATAATAATATCTTTATGATATTATGACACACATAATAGTAGTTTTAATTATGAGATAGATATGACATATCTCCCTTTAATACATTGGGTAAATATTTATATCTCGTTAGTGAAAAATTTTAAACAAGTTGATGGGCTTGTACCACTATTGGAAATTGTGCATCATGATCCATTATGGGAATCAAGTGTATCCTAATCCATAAATGAAAATAGGTTCATCCAACCCACATTGGGAAACTGGTGATAAGTCCATATCCACTCAATTTATGATCTTGTTAGTTAACCTTGAAATGTGAAATGGTTTTTCAATATTCATTATGATGTCACAATTTTATGAAAATATAATATGGTTAATGATTGATCTATGGTGTTTTCTCACTCCTATAGTACATTTTTATAGAAATGATAATGTTTTATGTCATGAGTAATGTATATGACCTATGAAAATATGTGATGAACATTCTTATTTATTTTCATGATAACACACATTAGTTTTTATCTTTTTAATTCATATGATCAGAGTTTGATTTCTCCCATGTTTACACTAGATAAGAATATCTGCTCACCCATTTTTATATTTCCTTCCTCCGGTTATGAAGAATGGTTTTGGAAGGGTATTCTTAACAATAGTACTACATATGAAGTTCTTTGTGGTAGATGATGATGTAATTTCATGAAATTGGTTTATATAGTTTCTAGTATCCATAGCCACTAAACAATAATGGTTCTCAGGAATAGGTTTTTTAAATATTATGAATAATAATCCATAAATATGTGATATTTATATATACAATCATGGGTTTATATAATAGGTATTATTAGAAAATTAAGGAATTTGATCTATGTGAACTCTCACATGTGAGCATTGGATTAAGAACAGATCTTTACCCATGTGATTCATGAGTAAATCATGACAACTATTGATGATGGTGTGTCTCATACAAGAGGGGTTTCTTCCAAAGGAGTTCCCAAATAAGCATCAATTATATTCCACTAGATATATTTCCAAACAAATATAGTTGGTATCAGGGTAATAGTTTAGAAAATCATTCGATATTAGGATTATAATAACAATAGTGAAATCCCATTGTATATGACAAAGTATATGTATAGGGATATGTCAAGATATACCTCTTAAGATATGTCTAATGATTATTATATTTAAAAAAACATGAAATCTTTCTGAAGGATATATTAAAGGGTTTCTTTGAAAATCGATCCATTTCTAGATACTACATGTGGATGTGGCTTAGAAAAAGAGGTACCTATGGGTAATAATTCCTAAATGTCGGTATAAAGTTGTAATTGATCATCAAATGGTGCCTAAAATTTTCCTTTTCAACAAAACTAGTGTGACACTCTTGAGGGTAATTCTTCTAAATTAACAATCTTTTTATGAATCATCCTGAAGGATTTATATAATGACTATGAATGACCCAGTTTAAACCAATGAAGTCATAGATTTATGCAATGTGTCATGATTTTGAAATATTATAAATAATTTTTTAGGATTACATGGTTTTCCATTTTGAATAGTGTTTCTCAGACTATGCTTTCTTATTGATTGATAGAACTGGAAGAACCTTGTTATTGTTGAGTGTGAAAAATAGTGAAATTATTATCACCATGGGAAACAAAATATTATGGGAGTTTAAATGAAAATAAATGTTTTTTTGTCACAATATGTTCTCAAGATATGAATCATGCTAAACATACAAACCAAAAGAGGATATAACATTATTTTATTGAGTCCTTCACGAGGAAACATCCACCTTCTATTATTGTTTCAACTAATCGGCTAGTTTTATATAATTGTTTTTGAACCAATGAAAATATTTTTTTTATTTATCGATGTATTGGTAATGGGAATGTCATTTATGAGGTTTATCTTATGCATGGAGAAGCATATTAGTGGTGGAATCATTTTAACAACCTGATGCTACAAAAATAAATTGAATATATGTAATGGTAAGAGTTTAAGGGATATTTTTAATTAAGTAATTCTATCATATTCTTTGAAATAGGATTTATATATAATTCATTTTTATTAAGAGAAACTATGATCAATATATTAGTACAAATGAAGATAATTTTATAATAATTTTAAGTTACTCTTATTGTTTGTTTATTGACAGTGAAATGAATGTTTTTGATTCTTTGGTGGACAAAAACCAACTCTTACAATGGAATGAAATATAAGATAAACTATTTTTCATGAATAAATCCTTTTTTCATAGTAGGTTGATAGAGTTATATGATATTAATATAATTCATTTGGTTCTAATATGAAAAGGAAGATCTATTCTCATGAAAACTCAAATGGTGAAATGAAATTTTAACTCTCTTTATTCCAGAAATAGGTTAAGAAATAAAAAAGGGATTTATTGAATTGAACTGGGATTGTCATTAATTATGGAAATTTGGGCCAAAAATGAAATGAGTGACAAAATGATATGAATTTGTAGGTTGATAAAATTTAGGAGAAGACAACACCACCTAATGCACCACACAAAATCTAGTGATTCATGTTAAATTTATTTTGGAATTATTCAAATCAATTACCCAATCCAGTGACTTGTGTGGAGGTTAAGCCACTCTAAAATCTGAATAAAAAAAGTCAATTGTAATGATTATTCAATCACAATGGCTGATGTGAATTATGATAATTAGAGAAAAATTTTAATCCCCTCCTTAGTTTGGAATATCATTTGTTATTTTGTATGAATGATTTCCATAAACATATTATTGTTAATCCATTTTTGAAATTATATGTGATTATATTCCTTTACACTAATTATGGAATAATGAAATAAAATTTATATTCTATTAGTACTAGTATGAACCCACGCTTCCAAGGAATTTTTTTCTATATAATAAGATCATATATAAGGAATTAATGTTGATTTAACATTTGGAAGTGTATTTTTTTCAGGTATGATTAAGTTAATATTTATGGATATCTTCATGGGTGTATATTTTTATGGTTGATCATTAGTTCAATGTCATTGAGACAAATTTTGAGGAATAATGTTATGTGAGTTTATTAAGATAAAGGATACTCTATGGAACATCTATGGAAATAAAAACCATTGGTTTTGTATATGTTTTAGTGAAATATTTATTTTTGGAGGAATGCCTTTAAATTTTAGGATGGTGATTATTGTTACTAGAAAACATTATGGTTTATCTTATAATTGATTTTGAGGTAATTATATGTTATATATGATCACCTTATATTGTGTACACATTTCATTAATATCAGGGATTTTTTCTCTCTGAATCATCCTTCCAGAATATACATTAATAAATTCATATGGAAGCACAATGTACCAAATTCAATTGTATTTTATCAAGAACTAAATTTTACCTTAATGTTTGGAATAATAAATTAGAATTATCTTTATATAGAGTTGTGTTTTAGCACTGGGTATCATCCTCAAGATATATTTTTAGTCTTTGAAAATAATTCAAATCATATAAGATATGCTATGATATATTTGTAATGATTTAATATTTTTTGGGATCAACACCTTCCTCTATTTGAGTTTTCATTCAAGGATATCACTTACTCGGTCATTAAGATAACTCCTTATTAATCACTTGATGGAAAAAAGTATATATCTATAACATTCTGGAATGAAGTTTTATATGGAAATCTATTAGGACCAAAGATAGATGATGAGATGGAAGATAAGGATACATCCATTTTGAATCATGTATGTACATATTAATGTTGATGGAAATGTATTGCGGATTATTTTCGACGTGGTCTAGAATTTGATGTTCATGTGGAGGAACTTCTATAAAATACTATTTAGAAGATGAAAGGGAAAAATATGACCCTGATATATTGATTAATTTAAATGCTTGATCTTATCAGGTAACTATCTTATCATTTAGAAATTCTACCTGGCCTCTCCTTGGTTCAGGGTATTATTTATGTATCTCTACAAAGGATTTACGTACATGATCTATCACTTGTACTTAACCTATAGGTCATACATCTAGAGAAAGCAATTTATAATTATAAAAAACTAGTGTAGATTATGGATATTATATTGAATGTTATATGAAATAATACAAATAACTTGGTCAATGCTTTTGTGGAAAAACGGTTCTAATAAGTTATGTGAGTACCTGAGGATGTATTAATGTTGAAGAATACCCAATTTTTGGTTCTGAAGAGATGAATTTCAAGTGGGAAATTAATTTTAGGGGGGATAGAATTTAACACCCTTAAATATTATGAAATACATATTTTGTGAATAAATGTTAACTCATTGTGATATTTAATTATATGATACACATTGTTTCACTTGTGTTACAGACAACACTGAGTGTATCTTGTGTTACACATGACACTGAGATTTAACAAGCCATGATAGATTTTAAATATTTTTATTTAAATAAATACATAATAAGATATTCTTTAAAAATTACGATAATAAGTATAATAAATAATTTTGTAATATTATATATAATTTTTTATGTAATGAACACATATTGATAAAAATCATAATTATTTAAATAGTTTTTATATGTTTTGAAAACACTATTTCATCAATATTTAATTTATTTTATTTTTCAAAAATAATAAATTTAATTTTAGTTAAATTATGAAATTATTTTTATAAAATAATCTTTATTTTTTAACAATCATTTATAAAAACGATAATTTTGTTTTAGTTTTCTAAACAGCTTTATTTTTTGATGAATAGTAAAAAATAGGGGTTAAAACTGAAAATTTAATTTCCATTTCAATAATATATATTATTATTTTTGATTTTATAATTTTATTAAAACAATAATTAGTTCAATTATATTTTTATATTTATCAAATATAGTTCATTTTAATCATTTTCATATCTAATTTCTATGTAAAAACTATTTAATTTTTTAAACATTGTGGTTTTGATAACCCGCTTTCTCATCATGTCTGTAGATTTAATATTAAATTAATATTTTCCACATATTTTAATAGAATTTGGATAAATGGATTAAATGTTTTTAGTAATATTAATTTATATTATCTCAAATGTAGAAATTATTCATGACCATCATGAATAGTAAAAATATTATACATTATTTACTACAGTTAAAGTAAAATTTGTTTACTGGAGGGTTAAAAAAATTATATGGGTTTAAAATGACTAAATTACTTTAAAAACCCATTTTATGGACATATTTAAATATTTTTTTATAGATAATGGACCATTTTTTCCTTTTTGGCATGTGAAAAACGTGAGTACACAATTTTATTTTCAAAAATTACAAGTGTGCCACTCGTGTATCTTATAAAAAGCCGCACCTATCTTATCATATTCACATATAAAATACCCATTGGTTAAGAATATACATTCCCAAATCAAATTATCAACTCCCATTTAACATTGTATATAACGTTTTTTGTTATAAATAAAATCAATGAATCATATTGGTGTAAACCAAATAAAGTTGTTTGAATAAGATGCAACGTCCCCAATGAGGCATTTTATTTTATTTATTCCTCCACCTCCATAAATTATTTGTAAACTATGATGGTATAAATAAATCATTATCTTACATATAATTTAATTTTATTCTTCTAATTTCATAACTTAAATCACTCTCCTCTTCTATCAAATGTGCTACGAAATCATCATTCTTTTGCATGACGGACTATAGACTCGTGAAACGATGTTATTCATTTTATATCACCACCTACCATGGATGAATATAGTTATTTAATTATTGATTATATATGATAATTATGATAGTGTTGTTCTAATTAAATCATGATACCATGTGTTTTATTTTACATTTCATTCATTGAGAATACATTAATGTTGTTCGTGTGTATAGTTTACTACCACCTTACGAAGTGATGTTATGTGTTAAGTAATAACAAATAGGATTATATTGATTATTTAAATGAATATATGTGATATATATGGGATATATATTATTCTATAATGATAATATATTATTTAACACTGCCTATTTCTATACATAAAGAAAATTATACAACGTTCATGAATTCGTATGACCTACTATCACCATGTACGGTGCATTTAATTTTAAATTTAATAAGTTTTTGTATGACACAAAATATTTATATAATTAATATATTATATATTTATTCTATGTTCAAATTTTATTATATTATTGATTCATTATCAATAAAATATGTTAAAATATAAAAAAAACAAAACAAACATGAAAAAAATACCGTATTTCCCGAAACATGAATTTAATATAGAATTATTAATAGATGATTAATAAAAGGTCATAAGTAAATCATATAATATATATATATATTGTTATATACAAGATTTTTAAAAAAATTATATTTATTATATAGGAGGTTCGAACATGTATCCAGGATGCCGTGACATATGGTAAGGGATTTTCATCCCACTTTTTTACTTCATTGAGACACGTGGAACATTAAAAATCAATTTCATTTATGTTGTATATATATTTCACAGGAATTTAATTTATGATTTTTATTCTCAAATTAATTGGGGATTTAAATGTCCTTTTTTATGATCACTCGTTAATTGATTTACATTTAAAATGATACAATATCGATGATGGGGTTTTTGTCTCAATTTTCCAAAATTGAGACATATGTTATGTTATGAACTGTTGTTATTTTCTGTGGTGCGTATATTTCCCCATTGACATGTAATATTATTAATTTACATATTATATTTATATTATAAGACACACCTAACATTATTTTTCTATGGAACCTATGATTCAATGTTTTTAATGTGGTAAGGGTTTTTATGTTACAATCCCATTGTTAATGGGAATACTCTTGATTATACTTAAAATTATGAAATTATATGATTTCCATCAATATAAACTAATTTATTTTTTTATATTATGGTTATTTATATAAAATACATGTTTTACTATAATTTTTCTCTCGTGATGTTATAATGTTTCAAAAATAATGTTTTTATGAAAACCCAATATTATTATTGTCTTCAAACAAAAAAACTTTTTCTACCAAAATGATATTTTTTAAAAATATTTTACAAAATGCTTTTCAATTTCCCACATTTTTTATTAAATAAAATTTTACTCATGTATTAAATTTTTTAAAAAAATTAAATGGAATCTCCATTTCATTTTAAAAACAATTCCCAATTGATGATTACTGAAAATATGAAGGAATATTGTTTCCCACATGTACAACATGAATAGTATTTTTGCACCGTCATGAAAAAATAATTACATTATTTATTCTGTTATATGTTTTGATGATTATTTCCAATGAAATGGATTTCTAAATTTATTTATAAATATTTATATTTAGAATGATATTTTACACATGCATAGGGTATTTTCTTCCAGAAATGTTTTAAATTATTTGCAATGATTAATTTATAAGTTTACATGGTTATTTTGAAAGAAATATATTTTTGAAATTTTTTATGATTGAAAAATTTATTCTTCTAATATGAGTGTATATAATTCTCACGAAATGTTCCAAGTGATAATTCAAAATCATTTTTCATATATGATGAAATCCTTTGATGTTACGTTTTATTTACTAGGGATGTGATTGAGTGACACAATACTTATTTATTCAATGGATGTATAATTTATATATTGATGAAATTTTTATCTAACCCACAAAAATTTAATGGCTTTTGATATGGTTAATTGATGAAATTTTGATGAAACCTTTTTTCTATACCCAATTTATATTGTGATGATATGATGAATGTTTTGTGATATTTTTTCACACATAAATATATGTTTTATTATGAAATGGTTGTGAAATTTATCTCTCTTCAAATTAAATCGATAAATATCTATATCTCATGAGATACCAAGGAAAAACAAGTCGATTGTTTTGTTTAACTATAGGAAATAAATGTGTTCAAATACACTATGGGAAACAAGTACCTCCTGATCTAATATGTGAAACATTGGAATTATTTTCCACAATGGGCAACAAGTGATACTTTTTGATCCACAAAATTGATGTTCATAGTAATTTATGATGAAACCTGATTTTTTTATATATTTACTATGGTTTCAAAATTTTATTAAATTTTATTATGGAGAATTAATGATTTAAGATGATATATCACTCTTATGGGACACTTAATATGATATTAGAATGATCTATTCCTTGAATCATGTTTATGATAAATTATAGTTTAGTTAAAACATACTATGATATTATCATGATCACATTTTCTTAACAATATATTATTATTTGATATTATCATAGATTGATATCTCATATGATTCCCCTTATGAATAGTCAAAGATATCCCTTTATTATTTTTTCTAACCTAGGTAAAGAAGACATTAATATGAATAGTATGCCTAAAATATGTACTACATGGGAATATCTATATGGGATATTTTGATGATGCTTTGTGAAATAAGAATAGTGTGTTTCTAGAATCCAAATAAACTAAACTAATACAGTCCTAGATCATATATTTTTGAAATGTATGGAATATTCATCTAAATATATTTCATATTATTTTATAAATTATTGGGTCTCTATTCACATTAAAAACATAGGTTGTGGAAATGAGCATGCAACCTTCTTGATGAGATATTTGGATAAGGGGATTATATGACATAGTAAGAGTTCATGGGTGGTGCTAACATTGAGACATTAATTCCGTTCTCTTGGGTTCCATTTCCTATTTCAAGATATAAATATTGAACAATAAAAAATCCTTCCTAATACCAATGAGAAAAAATCCTTGTGGGTCACAAACTACATGCATCCATTTATCTCAACTAAATTCTTTTTGAACATAATTTTTGGAAGATATATTATTCAAAAGGAAGAAAAAAAATATTATTCAGTATATACAAATCCTAACTATTGGCATGGTAGAAAATAAATTTTTATTCATTAATGAATACATTATTTAATTACTTGTATAATTTAAAAACATTTATTTAACCGAATGTGAATATATTATTATTTTATTTATTTTATATTTAGTATATTTTTTCGGCGGATATATAAAGAATATTTTTTATGGATAAATATTTAATAGATAATTACTTGTGTAATTGATAAATAATTTAGAGGATGAGAAGAACACAATCTTTAAAAGAGATAAATAATAATTTGTGATCTGATAAAATAATATTTATCCTTCCATAAGATAAGTCATTTTAAATAATAATTATAATTTTATTAAATAGAAAGTGTTTAGAAAAGGGTTATTATATTATTTTTGTCCCATTTTGTAATTACTATATATTAATCTAAAACCCAACTCTATAAAAAGATATATATATCTATAGAGTAGGCATAATCGATAAGGGAGAATCATGCACACAGAATTTTTCTCTTAGGATTTCCCATTATCTAATCCTATAAAGAATGAGAATAAAAATATAGGAGCCTTCAATCTAGAAGTAACATGAAGTAATCAATATGAACAATAGAAGATTATCTATGTGACATTTTATCACCCATCATTAAAATATTATTGTTGAGAGATCAGTTATTATCATTTTGATCACCACTAAATGGCCTCTACTTTGGGTCCTCCCAATGCACTAATGGTAATAAAAAAGGTTTTATATGATAAAAATCATTATAATGAAATAACATAATATGATGAAATAATTATCCATATTAAATTTAAATAAACTACATTCTTTATTGGATAAATATCATATTTGGCTTCTGGTAATTCTATATTAAAAATTGTTGGAAGAAATTCATTGTTTATGATGTGTTTTTCTTCAGAAATTGGAGAATGATCCATCGAATTTGATAACTACCATAATGGTTTGTCATCAAAAATGTGATTTCACTTGATCTATAACCTATTAAATGATTTGTTTATTTCTAAATAAGGGAAAACCGTTATCATGTTTGAAACATTAAATACCACTAATTAATTTGATCATTTAATTTTTTCCTTTATCCAATTATAGAATGTGGAGCGTTTGAATTATTCATCATCAGATTAAAACCATTAAACACTTCAATGAAACCAAATAACATTATTTAGGTAATTTAAATGTGTGTGATACATGTTACAAATGTGATACAAGATTAAATAGATAAAAGGGGGTTTAAATCATTTTTCTAGAAAAGGTGGTGCATAAGGATAACATGTTATACCATTTTGTGGCTCAGGGTTTTAGCCTAAGGGTAAAGAGTTCTACCCTTAATTTGGTCTCCTGCAATTATGAAAAACATGGATGTCGCAAAATTTCAAAGTACATTAACCATATTTGGGTATCCCACCCTTACACAACATAAAAAAACTTATTTAGCTATACATAACTCCAGTTTTATCCTTAAACAAACTTTGAATCTAAAGATATTCTCTTACAATATAAATGGTCATTATTTTGTAATAATTCAGGAATTTAACATAACCTTACACAACATAGTATATAATGTGTTGCCCATATAAATTTCTAAGGCTACCCTTACGTAGAGTCATGTTACCCTTACATAATTTATACATATATACATCTTCAGACATATAAAATATTTGTGGTAACTTTTTGTAACCATTAATAACATGGGATATTAGTATGTAACAATGGACGAAATGATATTACCATAAATTAGGTTCCTAGAACTCTAATTACCCATAAAATAGCATAAACTCTTCATTAGGATAAATTTTTACTTGATTTTTTTTGCATTTTATTCAAAAAATAATAAATTATCTTCAATAGAGTGGTTTTAAGAAAATTTAAAAATTGAGAATATTATTATTTTATCACTTTAATGACATATCATACTTGAGAAGTGTCATTATTTGTATTTCTTGAATATTCCTTACCAATAAACAAATTTGAATCAGAAAAATAGATCTCCACTTAGATATGTCCATAATGCCATAAGATCCAAACAGGTGGCACAATCTTACCCAACAATACCTTAACACTATATTCTATAATATATATATAGAGCATCTCATATGATATTTCAGGATCCATCACATCATCCATGAATTTGGTGACATGTGTAGGATCAGGTTCGTACCTGGAGAGATGAGACACTTGAATCATATTGAGCATAAGTTGATAACTTGATGGAAGACCATGATTGTATGAAAATGGCCTATCCTTTTCAATATATATATGAAGGATCTAGGATAAAAAAGTATTTCATTCCTTTTTTATTCATGCATTCGGGGCCTAATTGATGAGTCACTCTCTTGAAAACTCAATCACCCGTAGTGAACATCAAGTTTCTCCACATTTGTGGGTCATATGATCTCTTATCGTAATGAATGGTTATAAATATCTTCTAAATCAGTTACACTCCCATGGAGGTCTCCCAAACTAAACTGATCCCCACAACCCCAACTTCACCTACATCATGCCAACATAGAGCTGAAAAACATAAACTCCCATAATAATCCACATAACATTCCATTTTAAAATAATACATGTAACAATTAATCTATGAGAACTCAATTGTGGATAGGTGGTTAATTTAAGATCCCCTAATTGTATAACATAATATCAGAGGATATCCTTTAAAATTCAACCCATTATATCTGACATCCAATATTTATGAGGATGGTATGTTATTATCAATGGAATTTGAGTCCACAGGGTCTTATAGAAGCCCTTGAAAATGCAAAACATGAATTGTGCATCCTTATCAGAAAAAATAGTGTAGTATCACTTTGTATGTGTAAAATCTAATGGAAAAAATACTTTTCATATCACCCATTAAGTGAATCTATTATGTAAATTATAATAGAATAATGATCATAAGCTGGTTTATAATCATGGAAACTTTTCTACGACTCCTGATGGTCCAAGATAACCTAATCACAAAGTCCATAATGACATCCTCCCAAATCCAAATGGATCATGTATGTTGATTGAGAAAACCACAAGGATGCATGTGTGTAGCCGTTAATATCTATTAGGTAATGAATTGGGAATCAAAACCAATGATTCTCTCTTAATCCCATGCCTCCTGAACATTCATATCAAGTATTGGTATATGTCTATCAAACTCATATTTACCACCCACGAAGTGATTTATATGACCCTCCTTAGGTCCATGATGATGTTATAACGGACAACTACTCTATTATTCACAATGATAAAATCACTATCACCCAAAAATATCCCATGTATCAAGTCACCTATAGGTACCTATTCACGCATCACAACAATGTTTTGGTTAGTCTCTTTTTGGACCTTTAACTTGTATATTAGGGAATATGTAACCACCATGGGAGTAAAATTCATTGATCCATGATCCATAAAAAGAACACATCTTCTAGTCATCCCACTAGATCCTCATGCGTCACTAATACCCTAAAGGTCTCTCACCAATCACATGCTCAAAATATATATTATTATTAATACAATACACAATAGTTTTTAATTTTATAGTATATATTTTATCTCATGTTTCAAATTATGATGAATATTTTTCATGTTTCTCTACATAATTTTTGGTTAATGATATGTGAATTTGAAATAGAGGATATTCTGGTCAATATAGAAAAAAAACCCCTCACTAATGAGACAGTGTCACCAAAATATAGATCACATATTCTATATACAGGTAATGATTGAGGTAGATCTTCTCTACTTTTTATAGATGTCTTGAACTCATAAGTTATTACCTTCCCTCCATGGATAACTTACACTGTGAAACCAAAAAACGATTCAAAAAAAAATATTGTATATCTAATATTAGGTTCAGAAGTATCAGTAATAGTGATGTTGTCAATATCCTTTTCAACTTAAGAGTGTATTCTTCACACTCATTTGACAACTGAAACATTCATACCGTATTGATCAATGAACTCTTAGGTGTTGATTGAAGTGAAATGTCAAGGATAAATATTTTGTAGTATCATGATAATCCCAATAAGTTCCATATAATGAATTCATTCTAAGAATGTGGAAGGACATCAATGCATCTTCTTACTCAGTGTGCATGGATACACATGTATTAGATAAAACATTCCCAAATAACATATTTTACTTAATCTTGATGATACACTTCAGTAGCATGTTTTATTGATGAAGATATTGAAGCATACAAAAGAATTTCATGAGGTGTATAACATGCTACTTTGGTGATGGTGAGTAGAAAATGATGTCTTCAAAAAACAACATGATTAATGAGCCAATTTACGATTGGAAAATATTATTCATGAGGCCCATTAAAACCACCTTACCATTAACAAATTGAAAAAATAATCAAAATGTTCTCATATATCCAACACCTGGTGGAAAGTTAAATCATTGACATTACCTCCACTCTAACCCCTAATTGGTGATAACATGAACTTAGATCAATCTTGGAATCCACTAGGATCCCCATTGCAGATCAAAAAGAGCATCAATCCTAGAAAAATGATATCCATAATTAACCATAAACAGGTTCATTTTATTGTAATAAATATAGATTTGAAGACAACCATCTTATATCTTGGTAAACAACACAAGTGCACCACACATTGAGGTACTCATCCTTAAAATTCCATATAGTTTATGCCACAAAACTACATTTTAAACACATTCACTTCAATTGGTGTTACAATTTAAGGAAATATTAAACTGGGTTATACACCACACTTTAGATCCATCCCTAAGTTGACTCCTTAAATGGGGGGATATACTATGAAGTCATCTGAAATGGCATCTTTATGGATATCCATATCTTGAGGAAAAGTCATGGTGGGTACCACTGATCTTGAAAAATGAGATAATCCCACAGTATGTGGCATGATCTTCAAAGATGACTCATGTTTGGACCAGATCTAACATGTCCCAATTCCCTCTCTAAAATCAATAATAATCTCTCTCGCTTTGTGATGTAAATGACACATGAATCCAGTAGAAAAAAATGCATCCTCAAAAGTAGGCTCACCATTCCATTCGATGAATTTCATAATAACACTTCATCATCATGATCATGATTTACTATTGACTTCCATAACTGAAAATGATATTGTGAAACTCTAGGAATCACTAAAGATAGCCCAATTTTATTCCGAACAGTGTGTCAAGAAAACAAAACATAGTAGGTAAATTGATCATTATGTCATGTCTATTAATTAATTGTGAAATTATGATAAAATTTTAATCACCAATATATAAAAATGAACTATATAATGTATAAATGATAAAAAATGAACATTTTATATTATATTGTCCCTCAACACCATTCACTAGTGTCTGGAAAACATCATCACTATGGGACACATTAGATTAATTATATTTTGAGTGAGATATGACTAGTTTGATTCATCTCATCTATCAGATATTGAATTAACAATGTGGATCCATGATTAATTAACTGAGTCAATCCTCCTCATATATAAAATCCTTCTAAAAAATCCTTGGAAAAAATCTTATAGATATTCCCCATAATTAAACAATTTATTAGGTGGTCTTAGGTGATATACAGAACATGTGATAGTGACCATACATTTCAATGTTGATGCATTGTGGAAGACCTCTTAAGGGGGCCAATGAATCCATTATCTATACAAACTACATTCTCATATCATTTTGTATGTCGAAACCCTTTATATTTTTATTACTAATGGTTGAAATGGTTGTGGAAATAATATTTCCACAATTTTTTTTATATAGTGTTGAAATAAATCTATCTGATCATTCCTCTCATAGACCCATGTTAATTTTCAATGCCTTATAGTGCACCAAGGAGTATGTTGTTAGATCAATGTTTCTGACGTGTTGTCACAACTCTAGTCATTCCCAATCTCAGATATCCTATATATCTAATCTTCATCTCTATCTATGGAAGGATTGAAGCAACTAATCTATATGAAGTGTTCCAAGTAAGAATATAATTTTATCCCTCCATAATGAATCTACATGAACTCTTGGGAAGAGAATAGATTCTTTATTCCTTGAAAAAACTCTTTAAAGAAAAAACCTTATTGTCACCCATGTGATACCCTCTCCCCTAAAATCATTTAGAATAATATCCCACCAATGTATAGTAGTTCTCTATAAGGTCTCTACTATGTTAGGAATACCCTTGAAATTCTAAATCCCATCCTCATCTTCCTCAGGGAATCCTATGCCATGTAAATATGAAAGATGCTAGGGATGAATGTGGAGATAAATATATACCATTGTCATGGTGATTCCCCGCCTTGGACATGTATTAGGAATAATACTACCAGTTGAATTGGTCCATAGTCTTGAACTACTACAACGAGTGAGGGAGAATACTATTGAACCCCTTTCTACACAATAGGTAGTCCCACTAGTCATCTTCATTGAAGAATTTTCTATAAATGTAAGGTAAGAAATATGGAATAAGCTATTATATCCAAACATGTTTAAGGGATCACAAAATGTTTTACCTGGGAGTCCACCGATAACACAAGGTTTAACTCTACCATCTCAAAATAAAATTATCCGACCTTATACATTATTCAAAAGTATATATATTAAAATAAAACCAAAAAAATATATTCTAAAATTAACTAGTAAATATCATCCAAGATATATCAAAATAGTATTGTAACCAAATATTCCCCAAAATTATAAATACATGCCAATATCAAAAAGATAAAACACATCAATGTATTCAATTTATGAACTAATATACATCACAATGACTCACATATTAATGGAATTTAATCCTCTTTGTATAACCATTATGGTTAAATAGACCTGATGTCTAATAATAATAATGATGATAATCATGTCTACGATGATAAGGATTTCGTTAAACATGTTCTATCTAAGAACATAAAAAATCAATGACCCAAGTTCCACATAACTATCGATTTTTTACAAGTCCTATATTAGTCAAAAAATGGAATAAAAAAACAATGATCTAATATCATTTATTATTTTCCTAACCATAACAATCGGGTCTGAACTGTAGATCCACATGATCTCATGTCTTCCTCCTTGTACACAAGTGGGTTAGTACTAGATGTGAGTGAGTAAATATATCATTTGGGATATTGTACCATCAATATCATTCCAAGACATGAATAATAAATAAATAATATAATATAATAAATAATAAAAAAACTTTTAAAACTAAAATATTTAATAAATCACATACAGTAAATAGATAATGGACGTCAAAGGAGGAATGGAAATATAGAGTATATAAGTGCAGTTAGAAAATGAATAAATTAATTTGAGGTAATTCACAAGATTCTAACCTCATATCACTGCAAACCCTATTTTCCTTAGTTCAATAGTCAACCAGGGGCATCATTCCGTTGCTCATATTACCATGGATGGGGACTTAAAAATATTAGAATGGACATACTATGTGTGTGAAATAAAACACAATAGGACACCACCAATTAATCCTTAATAAAGTTTCATAGGTATGACATATGTATCTAAATAAAATTGAATTTCTCATGTAGGATTGAGACCATTGTGAGGGGGAGGTGAATCAATGGTCTCTTTTTATTTTAAATGAATGTTTCTTAAGTCCATAACAAAAAACATTCCTACATTATGAAACTTATTAGAGTAATTATCAACTCAAATTTAATGCTCAACCTCAACATTCATATGAAAAAATATAAATAAGATGCAACACATGATATTAAAAAGTTAAGGTGAAAATAACTAATCCTTTCCATGTAGTATAGTATCACCAATATGGATTCATTTAAAATATTCATTCCAGAATACAAAGGCACAAGAATATGAAAATTCTACAATCTGAGTAGAAACATCCCTAATGTAGTTGGTAATACCCCCATGTAACATCCCAGTTCCAGAAGCCACCGAGGGGTGCCCCGTACCAAGTTGGTCACATGGCCTCAAGCGCATTTCCCCGAATGCCAGAGGTTGCGGACAAGCAGCAAGGGCCTTGGGTGTGATTGTGGGGAAACTATGCCCTCATAGGCAGAGTACACAACAGAAGGGAAATAAATATACAATAGCAGAATCAGTAAATAACCAACAACATTAAACAGTGGAATACTTTAATACAACTAGAGCACACACACATATATATATATATATTGATGCATGATACATATGTCTTGGGAAAGCAGCCAAACAAGTCACAATGCTGAATACATGTTGTACTAAACTAAAGTACAAAGAAATAGATGAGAAACTCCTCAGAATCACAAGACTCAGCTTAGTCTCATGCTTTCCATCTCCAATGTAATCAAGTACCTGAAGACGAAGGGCTCTTGCCCTTGTCTATACCTGTAGTAATATAACTATTTAGGCCCCAAACCATGACCCAAACAAGCTGTGACACAAAATCCAAGTATGAAACCACTATGAGATATGTTTCTATCAGTCAGTGAATATATGGAAGGAAATATTATAGAAATAGAAGACATTAAAGTACTAAACAGTAAACAATCCACAGTTTCAAGAATCTAATCCATAACATGTAATTAGCTATACAATCAAGAAGAACAAACAGGCAACCCTCTGGATAGTTCTCACAACCTAACACCTCTTGTTCAACCAACAAGTACTAGCAACCCTAGGGGAGGCACACACAGTCTCACCCCTCTGGTTTAGATAAATAATAGACTCTCTAGGGAAGTACTCACCATTAATTCCCCCTATAGTCTCGTATCATACTAAAGGCGCTCTGGGGAAGCACTCAGCATCTCATTCCCCTTGTGGCTCGTGTCGAGGAACTGCAGACACTCTGGGGAAGCACTCAACGTCAATTCCTTATGTGGTCTCACATCGTACTATAAAGAACCTCTAGAGAAGCCCTTACGTCTAATCTCTATATGGTCTACTACAACAGGTTCTCACGGCCCTTTATAAGTAATCAAGAGTAAAGTGCACGTATTGGCCAAAGTAAACCTCAAGAACTACTTAGATAGCACTCTACAACATCTCAACATATCAGAAGATCACAACACATCATCCTATAACACTAGGCATTGGAAACTAGTGATATCTTAATAGGAGAAACTAGACCAATTGGTTATATCAAACATGCATGGGCAAAACATCCAATGCATATAAATTAGCCCAAAACACATTCAAAATCCTCTATTCTAGCATAAAAGAAAGAAAGAAATCAAAAGAGCTAAAAACGTAACACACAATACTCTGTTCAAGGGTATTCTCGATTTTTCACAACAATTCAAAGACCTTAAACTTAAAGTCAAAAACCACCTACCTTTAGGGTTTCAGCGAAACTGATCCACAAGAAAATCCGCCTCCTCAAAACTGGTGAACGGACCACCAGAAATGGTCTTAACCTCCTTCCCTAACATCCAAAAGTCTTGAAATCAACACCTGAGACAACCACAACCATATATCTACACACAGTGGGTGTAGATATAGAAAACCGGGGGATAGAGAGATGTAGATCTTGAGGTAAACTCAATGGAACCAAGAGGAGAGACTTACCCGAGAGGAACTGTCCTCAATCTGCCAATAAAACCCTTCCATTGGCCTCCAAAAAGAGTGGGAGAGCTCCTTCAACCATTTAGAACCTAAAATAATGAGTGAGGCTCGGGAGGGAGAGAGTTTTAAGAAGAAATGAGGAATCTCGACTGGGATGGGGCTTCAAACCCTAAATTTAAGTGGTTGCACGGTTTCCCTACACAATTTGGAAAATGGTGCGCCAACCGTACGATTGCCACATTCTCTCAAAGGGACTCCACACTACTTACCCACACGATTTGAAAAATCGTGCCCAGCCCATGCGGAGCCCACTGTATCATCCAGGGGCTTCGCACGGCTTGCCCGCACGGTTTGACAACTCATGCATATCCCTTTTACAGCCCACTTTCTTGGGTGACCGGTTTATTGGGCTGGATTCATGGTTTTTTTATACGATGCGCTGACCATTCGCCCCTGCAAAACCTCTGTAAATTCCTTTTTTCTCAAAAACGACCAGAAAAGAGAAAAAGACCTAAAAAGAAGGTCCGAGTTCTTACAATCATTCCCCCTTAAAGTAATTAGTCCCCGAATTTCCCTAGCATGACGTAGAAGAAGAAACCCCAAACAGCTCTGTCCACATAGCTCATACATCGGTCTTTCTCTCCCATGTTTCATCTTGTACTCACCCGTGCTTCCATAGCACTCGTACTAGAGGAATTGAATGGCTACGGAGAACCTTTGTACTATGATCGACAATCCAGATAGGATTCTCCTCGAACGACACATCCTCTTCGAGATCAAACTCTTCAGGTTGAAAGCCATGAGATGGGTCTGAAAAGTAATGCCGAAGCTGAGAGACGTGGAAGACATCATGCATATCCTGGAACCTCTCAAGTTGCTACAATTGATAGGCAATCGGTCCAACTCTCTCCAACACATCAAACGGCACGACGTGCCTTGGTGAAAGCTTACCATGTCTTCTAATCCTCTTGTGTCCCAACCTTGGTGTGACACGTAGAAAAACCTGATCCCCAACCTCGAACTCCAAAGGTCGTCTCTGATGATCATCATAAGACTTCTGATGATACTATACAGTTGCCATCCTCTTTTTAATTAACTCTATTTGCTATGTGGTCTCCTATACAAGACGAGGTACCAGTAAAGCTGCATCTCCTGCCTCCAGCCAACATAAGGGTGATCGGCATGGCCTACCGTACAAAGCCTCATACGATGTCATCTGAATCGTTGCATGAAAACTCTTATTATAGGAAAACACCACAAGAGGTATATGTTTCTCTCAAGAACCTCCAAAATCTAGGATTCATGCTCAAAGAATATCCTCAAACACTTGAATCGTACGCTCGGACTGGCCATCTGTCTGAGGATGGTATGTTGTACTCAAAAGTACATGTGAACCCCAAGCCTTCTAAAGCCCTTGCCAGACCCGAGAAGTAAAACCCCGATCCCTATATGAAACAATGGATTGTGTAAATCCATGTAGACGTACAATATCATGGATGTACAATTGTCCTAGCTCGTCAACATTGAATGTCTCCTTGGTTGGAAAGAAGTGAGCAACCTTCGTAAGCCTGTCGATGACAACACAAATAGCATCGTTACCTCGGGGAGGCCTCGACAACCCCGTCATGAAATTCATCCTGATATCATACCACTTCCACTCGATAATGGGTAACTACTGTAAAAGTCTTGTTGGTCGTTGAGGTTCCACTTTCACCAACTGACAAGTGGAACACCTCATGACAAAACCTGCAACATCTCTCTTCATACCTGGCCACCAATATTAGCGGTGTAGATCACAATACATCTTGGTGATAGTAGGATGAACTGAACAAACTATGGAATGAAAATCCTCCCTCAGATCCTTGCATATGTCTAATGGCACCCATACATGTCCCATGAAATTCACGATCACATCCTCGCCTACTATCCATCCAGGAATAGGGTCCTCTCCTGATACGTTTTCTCGTAGGACTAGGAGTTCAGAATCTGATAGCTTCCACATTCGTACCTGATCATGAAGTGTAGAGGAAACGACTACAAATTATTGAAAAGTCTACCCTTGTCTATCATGCACCTCCAAATGCATCTCAGAGAATAGTGCCATAAGCTGCAACTCACTGCTGGCCTCCCGAACTGCATGTATCTATGTACTTCTGCTCAGCGCATCAGCCACATCGTTCCCTTTTCCCAGGGTATAGGCAAGCTCAAAATCAAATGGCTACAGGTACTCAACCCACCTGCGCTGTCTCAAATTCAGATCATGCTGAGTGAATATGTACTTGAGACTCTTGTGGTCAATGAACACCACAAATTTCTCTCCTAGATTAAAATTTCTCCAATAGCATAAGAAATGAACAACAACTTCCAACTGTAGGTCGTGCGTCCTGTAATTCCTCTCATGAGGCCTCAACTACCGAGACCCATACACAGTGACTCCATCTCCCTGCATAAACATAGCTCCCAGCCCGATACCTGAGGCATCACTGTAGAAAGTGTATCTCTTTACCGATTCCGGCAAGACTAGTATTAGTGCTGAAGTCAATCTCCCTTTAATCCCATGAAAGGCTAACTCACAAGAATCTGACCATAGGAACTTTTCACCCTTCTTGGTCAGACCAGTCAGTGGTGCTGCTAGGCATGAAAAGTCCTGTATGAAATTTTTTTAGTATCCAGCTATCCCTAGAAAACTCCGCACCTCAAAGAATTTCTTCGGATGCTCCCAGGAAACTTCTACTCTCACTTTCTCTATGTCTACTGATACTCCTATCTCTGAGGTAACATGACCCAAATTGTGAATCTGGTCCAATCAAAAGTGGCACATTGAGAGCTTATCATATAGGTGATGCTCTATCAGTGTACTCAATACGATCCCAAGATGGGTGGCATGGTTGTTTCGAGTGTGAGAGTACACCATGATATCATCCATGAAGACTACCACAAAAG
Source organism: Viscum album (assembly GCA_963277665.1). Lineage (NCBI taxonomy): Eukaryota > Viridiplantae > Streptophyta > Magnoliopsida > Santalales > Viscaceae > Viscum > Viscum album. The sequence continues at coordinate 265,040,533 of OY728142.1, read as the reverse complement.
AATCCAGAGAAGGGTGGAACACACGATTCATCAAAGCCATGAAAATCGTTGTTGCGTTCGTGAGTCCAAACTGCATGAACAAGTAATCATATAGACCATACCTCCTCTGAAATTCTTTAAGTGGTATGTTTGATGCTCTAATGCGTAATTGATGATATTCTAACCTCAAGTCAATCTTCGAGAACACTCGGGCTCCTCGATGTTGATGAAAGATATCATAAATCCTTGGCAAGGGATATCGGTTCTTGACCGTCAATTGGTTCAACATCCGATAATCCACACACAGCCTAAGAGTACCGTCTGTAATTTTTTTCAAAAAGGAAAGGTGAAACCCCAAGGAGAAGTGTTGGGTCAGATGAAGCCCTTTTCCAGCAACTCCTCTAACTACTTCTTTTGATTTTGTATCTCAAGTGTCACCATCCTATAAGGAGGAATTTACACCGGTGCCACTCCTGGCACAAGCTCAATAGAAAAGTCTACCTCACGCTCCGGAGGGAAACATGAAAAGTCATCTAGAAAGTCATCCCTAAAATGATACACCACTGGAGGAAATTCCAACTGTGAAGTCCCCTGGTCATCCAAATATAGTCTAGTAATCTGAGCTTTAACTCAACTTATCCAATGATGCTCAGGTCCTGCTCTACTCTCATTGACATCCCACTCGCCCTTATGAAGAAATGATCCACCCTATGGGAAGCTCACCCAACGAAGATAACAGTCGATGACTGCATAGAAAGTAACTAGCCAGTCTATTCCTAGAATGACATCATAGCATGTCATCTTTAGGATATAGAGATCCCATAAAAAGTGACACCCCGAAACATCTAGAGGGAACTCTATGCACTGGCGTATGCTAGATGTCTATGTTCCCAATGGCATGTTAAGTGTTAATATGTTGGTATATGACAAGGTACAAACCCCAAGGCTCTCCACAACAGTAACGGATAAAAAAAATATGGGAAACCTCTGTATCGAAAAGAGCAAGAGATAAAATTGAGGCAACTAGAATGGTACCTCGAATGGTAGACGGTATGGGATACTACTCCTATTGGGTCTGCTCCACCGCAAATGTCTGGCCTACACTACAGCCTCGTGACCCTTCCTGACCGCTCCGATTTGATCCATCATGCAGTCGATGAATGAAAGGTGACTGACCACCATGATCTCTACCTCCAACTTGGCTCGAACGGCCGGAAGAACTCCAGTTCCCAGAATGTTGAGAAACTGTTGGCGCTTCTCCTGAATGTGGAGTCATGGAAGAACCCCTATCACCAGCTGCTAGTGAGAAAACCTGGAAGAATCACTGAAGGTGACCCATCTTGCTGCAATATCGGCACTCCACTCAGTCCCTCTGGCATTGCGGCCTTGCATGGCCATCCCTTTCACACTAGTAGCATACCACCTGGCTACCTGAAGACATGTCTCACTGCCTCAGATCACCGACCGTAGACTCCCTACAGTGCTTACTATCGTCAGCTGATTAAGCACTAACTTTGGAAGTGGAATCACCTAGGATTTCAGGTCCGAAATATCTCATATTGCTCTCCGCAGTCAGTGATTGGTTGAAAATGTAAGTGATGGTAGTCAGCCTAAAGATATTCATATGCGAGCGGATCACCCGTTTGGGACCTTCCTCAAACATCCTTGCCAAGAAAAACCCACCTCTTCCCTGGAGGGGAATGAAACAATGAATCTCAGTGAAATGAGAGGAGTATTCCATGATAGAAAGAGTACCCTGCTCCATGCTCATGAACTCTTAGGCACAGTTAGCCCTCAGTGTCTCTGGATAGAAGAAGTCATAAAATATGCGTTGAAACTCCTCCCATTCCATAACATGCTAATCACTCGCCTGTGAGATCACATCCCACCACTTCATAGTGGAGTCACATAGCATGTAGGAAGCAAGACGGGCCCGCCTCTCTGGTGGTGTCTTCAGATGCTCGAAGATCTTCATCATGGCTTCTAGCCATGACTCTGCACCCAGGTGTCCTCCTTCCCCTGAGAAGGTGGGAGGATGTTGCTGCTAGAAAACCCGCATCAAGTCTGCCATAGTCAAGGCTGGAGGAGGTGCTCCCTAGAAGGTCTACATCATCCTTATTAAACCTTTCCTAAAATGTGCATCAACACCTAAATTTGATATAACTGCTAGTTCCAAGACTGGCCCAGTTGGAGGAACTGCTGGAAGTCCCTGATCAGCCATGTTCAGTGTCTGATCATCGCCCTGCAGCTGGCATACAACCGGAGGACGTCTCGGTGGCATGACTCTACAAGGTCAAATGCACACCTTAGATCAAGATTACTAGGGACTAAAATAAAGGATTACATGGCGTGTATAGATAAATAATTTTTCTTCCCGAATAGAAGAACACAGTTCATGTAGTCTAAACTACATGGCATGAATTATGGGTTTTTTTTTCTAACAGTAAGCCTCAGAAACTACTCTAGAACCCATAAAAACATTGAAACTAACATTAAAAGTGCCGAATTCCGATCCGTGAGGGCCCATACATCCTACTAATCAATTCATGGCATCTTACAGATGTCATGGTATTGAAGACAAGGAAATGATCCACCTATTTTCAGTCCATGAGGGTCCATAACACCTCAGGAACCATAATTTGGTGTTTATTCACTCAAAACATTTTAAAAAAAGCTCTAACTTTGTCAAATATTCTATCACAGCATCTATCACAACAATGTGCATAATCTACACAACGTATATCACAACAACATTAAATTGCTAATGCATCCTAGATGGCATAGGAAGAATGCATGACATGTGATTTTGAACAAGTTCCTCTATAATGCATGAGATGGCATACCCTCATCTCATCAGGTTGCGATAGAAAATAGCACCACAATAACAACAACGGTAAAAACACAAATCATTTGAATCACTCCACAGTGATATCAAATAAACTATATAATTTGAAAACCAAATTAAATTGAAATAAATTATGTATTATGGCTTTTCCCTATACACGGGTTAGCTACTCCCGGGCACAGCTCATTACCAAGTACATGTTCCATCATATCCATGGATAAAGGCGCCATATAGTAAGTCAAGAGAAAAGAATCATCTGATACCACTTTGTAACATCCTGTTTCCGGAAGCCACCCATGGGTGCCCCATACCAAGTTGGTCACATGGTCTCATGCGCATTTCCCCGAATTCCAGAGGCTACTGTCTAGCAGCGAGGGATTTGGGTCTGATAGTGGGGAAACTATTCCCTCATTGGAAAAGTACATAGCGGAAGGGAGAAAAATATACAATAGTAGAAGCATTAAATAACAAAAAACATTAAATAGAGGAAGACATTAAAATAACTGGATCACATATAAATATATATATATATATATCTAAGTTGATGCATGACACATATGTGTCAGGAAAGAAGACAAACAAGTCACAATATTGAATACAAATAGTACTAATCCAAAGTAAAAAAGAAACAGATGAGTAACTCCTCTGCATCGCAAGCCTCGGCTTAGTCTCATGCTCTCCAGCACAAATGTAATCAAGTACCTAAAGTTGAAGGGTGATTTCCCTTTTCTATAGTTGTAGAAATATATTCTGTTAGGACCCAAAAGCATGGCCGAAACAGGGTGGGAGACAAAATTTCAGTAGGCAACCACCACGACATATGTGTCTATCAGTCAGTGAAATTATGGTAGGAAAACGTATAGAAACAATACTAAATAGTAAAAAATCCACAATTTCAAGCATCTAATCCACAACAGGTAATCAGTTGTAGAATAATGAAGAACAAATAGGCAACCCTCTGGGTAGTTCTCATAGTCTAACCCCTCTGGTTCAACCAACAAGCACTAGAAACCCTATGGGAGGCACACACAGTCTCACCCCTCTAGTTTATATAAAGAATAGACTCTCTGGGGAAGCACTCACCGTCAATTCCCCATATAGTCTCGTATCGTAATAAAGGCGCTTTGTGGAAGCACTAAACATCTCATTCCACATGTGGACCTCGTCGAGGAACTACATACACTCTAGGGAAGCACTCAATTTCAATTCCCCATGTGGTCTCACATCGTACTATAAAGACACTCTGCAGAAGACCTTACGTCCATTCTTCCTATGGTCTACTATAACGGGTTTTCACGGCGCTATGTAATTCATCAAGAGTAAAGTGCGTGTATCGGACAATGTAAACCTCATAAACTACTTATCTATCATTCTACCACATCTCAGCATTTCATAAGATCATAACACACCATCATATAACATTAGGGATGGGAAACTTGTCATAGCCAAACAGGCGAAACTAGACCAAAAAGTCATATTAGACATGCATGGGAAAAACATCCAAAGCATAGAAATTATCCCAAAACACATTCAAAATACTCTACTCTAGAATACAATAAGGAATTAAATCAAAAGGGCTAAAAAAGTATCATGCAATAACTTGTTCATGGGTATTGGTGATTTTTGCACAACAATTCAAAGACCTTAAACTGAAAGGCACAAACCACCTACCATAAGGGTTCTGGTGAAAATGATCCACAAGAAAGTACCCCTCCTCAAACCTGGTGAAATCACCTCCGGAAACAGTCTTAACCTCCTTCCCTAACATCCACAAGTCTAGAAATCAACACCCTAGGTAACCACAACGCTAGATCTACACACAATGGGTGTAGATCTAGATAATCAGGGGATAGAGAGATGTAGATCTAGAGGGAAACTCATAGGAACCAAGAGGAGATACATAACCGAGAAGAACCGGTTTTGATCCTCCAAAAAACCATTTGATTTTCCTCCAAAATTAGTGGTAGAGCACCATAAACCATTGAGAACCCAACATCCTGAGTGAGGCTCGAGTGGGAGAGTGTTTGGAGAAGAAATTTGGAATACCGAGCAGCCCAGGGCTTTAAACCCTAATATTATGTGGCTGCACGATTTCCCCATGCGGTTTGGAAAGCTGTGTGCCAACCATGCGGTTTCCACTGTCTCGTCCATGGACTTTGCATGACTTGGCCGCAGGGTTTGACAAACCGTGCGCAGCCTGTTCAGATCCCACTGTCTCATCCAAGGGCTTCGCACGGCTTGCCTGCATGGTTTGATAACCCGTGCGCAGCCCGTGCAGATCCCACTGTCAAGGGTCCATGTTTTTTTGGGCTGGTCGCACGGTTTTTTAAAACTATGTGCCAACTGTTCACCCCTACACATCCTCTGGAAATTCCTCTTTTTCTAAAAAACGACCAGAAATTAAAAACATACCTAAAAAGAAGGTCTAGGTTCTTATACCACAACTATCCTTTCCATTATCCACTTCCCCAAACAAGCCTTTCTAGAAAATGGTATGCATCCATAGTCAGAAGCTTAATATTCCTTATTATTTTTTGATCTACTTCATAAAGGCTTCAATTCCTCCACATGTAAGATGAATCAAACTCTACTTTTCTACCTTCTTTAAGAACATAATAAATTTACTAATAGAATATGTTGGTCTTGAATACTCTTATTTAACCATATTCTTAAATAAATCCTCACCATTGATCAGTCTGATCTTCCATGCCCAAATCCCTTGTCTAATGGTATGTTTTTTCCAATTCATATTCTTCCCCTTCTCTTAAATTGTGTAGGAACTCAATCATCATATCAAAATAATGAGTTAGATAGAACATGTTTCTATGAACATCTTTAGATTTATCTTCCATGAATGATTTTATTGATCATAAATATGATGATCTTCCTCTCCTTCATCCTGAAAAAAAGGATTACTTTGGAACACAATAACTATTCCACAAATTCCAGTGCTTGATTAGTTGAATAGATTAGAGTCACATTTAAAAATGAACTCAACATTCCTTTTAAGGGGACCAAAAAATGGTTTAGGTGGGGTTCTGAAAACAATTCCCTCTTAAATGATTTTCCTAGTACATCAATTCTCTTTAAATCTCATATCTATCTTTCAATAATTCCCTTCCTTTTCCAATATCCTTGATTTTTGGATATTCATATGACTTATTCAATGCTTTAAAATTTCTTGAAAAACATCAAAATAATTAAGATTATTGAGTATGAATTTTTTCTTGAGAAAGATCTTTTTCTTGAGTATGAACATTTTCTAGAGTAAGATCATTTTTTTGAGTTTGATGTTCTTCTTCAGTACGATCTATATCTTGAGTCTATGATGTTTCATAGGTAATATATTTTTCTTAAGTACAATCTTTTTCATATGTAAGATATTTTACATATGTCTAATCATTTTTCTTGAGTAAGATATTTTTCTTTAGTTAGAAATTTTTCTCGAGAAATATATTTTTCATAAGAGAGTTGTTTTTCTAGAGTAACATATTTTTCTAGAGTACTATCCTTTTATAGGGTATGAAGTTTTTCTTCATCATAATATATTTATTCAGTATAATTCTCTTCTTGATTAAGATATTTTTTATGAGTAAGAATTTTTTCTTATATAAGATCTTTTTCTTAGTGCTAACATTTTCATGAGTCTGAAATTTTCCATGAGTTAGATGTTTTTCTTTGGTAAGAACTTTTTCTTGAGTAAAATAATTTTCTTTAGTAAGATATATTCATAGAGTAATCTGTTTTTCTTCAGTATGATATTTTTATTCCTTAAAATCAAAAACATATTTTCCTTCCAAACCCTCATTGAAATATTTGATTTCCTCACATTTTCATTCATATAGATTTTATCACATGTTTCACAACATAGTTATGATTTATGAAAAATTTAAAACACCAAAGAATCATTAAATTTATATTGGAGTCATTTTGACTCCAATAAGCTTATTAATTATGATTTATTCTTCTCATGAATCAAGTTGATTCTTAGTTTCTTTTCTGTTGATTCTGAATCTGATCATTCTGAATCTAAATATCATCGTCGCTCCCATTATAATCCTCGATCCGATTTTATATCTCTCCTCACATCATTCTCAACATACATTCTTTTACTAATATATTTATATAAAGAATAAAAACTACAACCAAAACACAACTGGGGCCCAACAATCTACCCCATTGTGTTTGTTTTCAATACCAACTTTAGCACCAACAATTAAAATTTTCAAAATAATAAGTTGTAGTGTTTTATTTTATAAATTTTTCTTCTCTATATCTTCTATTCATGCTACCCAATTCCTTTTTTCACCTTGGTTTTTTACTCTCCCCATGAATATATTCCCTACCCATTATTGTCAATCAAATTCAATGGGGTCATTATGAAAAATTTCTTTTCATACTAAAAAATTCCTCATTAAAAAAATTTGTAACATTCATCTTAAAAACATCGAAATCATATTTAGAATAACAAAAGTATCGCATGAGTTATGTAAAAAATTAAATTTAACTAAATAACTCTATATATTTTTGGGAAAACCAAGTGTAGAAAAAATAGTCTATAATCATGGTTTTTAATGTTTTACATTACTCATCTTTCATATAATACATTTTCATATTCCTTCAAAAAATTTATTTCTGGGGAAATCATGAGAAGAATTTATTTATGATAAAAATACCCTACACCTATTTCAAAAACCATATCAAAATATTCATTTTTTTAAAAGAAAATTCAAAATATTGTTTTTAGTAACCTCATTAAATTCTTTTTCATGAATAATATGTGTCTCATCATAATATTCCTTACATCAAATCCTTTAATTACCTATTTATTAGTAAAAATACACAATCGTTTTTGGAATAAAGAAGAAACTCATACTTTAAAAAAAGTTCAAACTGTGATTATTATCTAATTATTGACATTTTCTTCTTCTTATTTTATATTTCATGGGGTGTATTTTCTTTCTTCTCTCCATCCATATCAAATTTTGTAACAAGTTTTTCATTATCTGTGGACTCTTCTGATAAGGATGTCAACTTCTTTTCCCCTCATGTAACCTTTTTTAGTGAGTTTTTAAAAACACTTTCAATCCATATTATTCTTCTTATATGATATTCAATAAAAATTTAGTAACATTCCCTTCTTGATTAAATTTCTTGCAATTTTTCAAAAATTTCAACACACAATATATTGATACATTTTTATCCACTTTGTTCACCTAATGAAAATAATTTTTCTTCCCCTTTTATATATCCAATTTTGGTGCTTTATCTAATTTCATTACCATATCAACATGTTCTATCAAAATAACTAATCACTCTTTCTTTTCACATTAAACAATTTTTTTATACTTTCCTAACATACTCATCTTTTTTAAAACTCTTAGCTTTCTTTATCTATTGAGTTTCCTTCTTTGGTTTCATATAAATTGTCGGAATATTTTATATTTTCTCATCATATCTCATCATTGAGTCATGCCTATTTTTTTGTAGTGATATGTTATTCCAATATGAATTCTATTAGTTTCTAAAAACTCACCATAACCAGCAGTAACCACTAAATTTTTATTTTTTGTATTGATAGTAAAATCGATAAGATCTTTGCTGTTATTGTATGATAAAAAAACATGGAACACTTTTTAGGTGGATAATTTCATAAAAATTTATTATCTTTTTTTATGAAATTTGTTTTTTCAAAGATATAATTTTTTAATACTTTATTTTATATTTCTTTGGAAGGTTAAAATTTAACTTCAATTTCGTTTTTGATGTTTACTCTTATAATTCTTATCACACTCTGTACTATTAGAAATATAGAATGTGTTTCTAAAAACTCTTCTTCTTTACCAACCAACATAAACTTCAAATCATTTATTATTTTTCATGGATTCTATTATCTTAGTCTTGATATATTTAGTTTCTTCCACAATGGTAGACTATATCTTTTTTGGATTCTCATTTCTAGAAAATGTTTCGTCAGAACCATTCAGTTTAGTTTCAATATAACATTTCTAAAAAGTTATTCATTCAACATCTTTCTTTGGCGAATTTCATTATTTATTGAGTTCATTATTTTGAACAATTTCATTCAATATATTATTTGTGATAATCCATTACAATAATTTCATCTCATTATTCTCATTATCACTTATAAATAAAACACTTCCATTTATAACATGAGAAATAAAGTTGATTTTTTAATTAGATTGATCATGATATGAGGATTCATCTTTCTTATTCTTAGATAAAATTTCAAATTCTTTTTCATAAAGAAATAATTTTGTATGTTTCTTCTAATTTTGTTTTTTTGGTTTCACAGCATCATCTTCAAACATACATTCTCCAAAATCATTCCAAGGAATATTTTATACAAAATGTCCCTTCCCTTCACAGAACTACATTTGAGATTTTTTTACGTTTCCATTTGTCTTTATTATATTTCCATGAAAGAAGGGAAATAATTTTATTGAATTAATCATCTTATTTATCATTTTTAAAATCACTTGATTTTTATTTAACTTATTTATATTTTTTCCCTTTTAATAAGTATTTTATGTTTATATCTTTACCAACAATTCTTTTCTTTCTCACAATATTATCTCTTATCATTTCATATGTATAATAAATATTGTGTAGATCATCTAGAGATATAGTTTCAGGATGACTATTTTGTAATGATAAAACCATGGCATGAAACATATTAGGAATGAATCTCATTAAATTTTCATCAATAATCGAGTCTTCCAATTTCTCACCAACAAATATTATGGTGAAAGAAATATCATTTACCCGTATAAAAAAGTCACTAATAAATTCTTGCTCATCCATTTTATGATCATTATTCTTTATCCTCTAGAGTTGTAACTATGCCTTCATTAACTTTTTGTTTCCATCATAAATGATCGTCAACTTATAACAAATACATTTGGCGGTTCCAACTACCTTTACTCTAAGAAAATCACATTCATTGAGTGATTAGAGTAAATAATTTTTATCTGTTGACTCATTCTCAAGATTAATCATTTAATTATCAGTAAGAATATTATTCTTAATAGGAGGAGGAAATACTTATATAGTAATTTCCTAAAAATTTTACCAAAGGGACATATGATATAGAAGCATTCCATCCTTCCAGATATGATAGTTATCTCCATTGAAAACTAAAATCCCTTTATACATCATGGAATTGATGTTATATATTCTCAAAGATGGATCTTTCCAAGGGAACCTAGCATCTGATACCAATTGACGTTACCATGTATTATTGATTCCACTTGGAGGGGAAGAGTGAATCAATGGTTCCTTTTTCATTTATATACATGATTCTTAACCCCATACAAACATTCTTATCATATAAAACATGTGAGTGTAACGATGCTCTAAAATAAAACCCAAAACATCATATTTCATATAAAAAATATAAAAAGAATAAATCACGTGATATATACAAGGATTAGTACAAACAACAACTCATTTCCATATTTGATAGTCTCACCCACATGAATTATTTCACTCTATTCTTAAAAAATATCATCGGCAGAAACACCAAACAATTCTACAATCCCAGTAGTTTCTATCCTTCAATAGTTGGTTATACCCCCAACTATACATTCTAGTATAAACACCCCAAAACAATCATTTTAAGAAACTAGTAATCGTCCATAGTCACAATATTCACATTACTTATTCATTTTTTGATCTACTTCATAAAATATTCACGTACTCCATAAGTAAGAATAATCAAACACTACATGTCTGCCGTATTTAAGAACATCATACATTCACTTAAAGAATAGGTTGGTCTTTATTAGTATTATATTACCTCAGTTTGAAAAACATCCTCATCATCGATTAGTCCGATCATCATAGTAAAGATCATCGGTATGATGTTCAGTCCGATCTAATTATTCTTCATTGTTTTCTCTTCAATTATTTAGGAACTAAATAATATACTCAAAATTGTTGAGTCCAATGAATATAGGTTTTTTGAATTTCGTTAGATGAATCTTACATTAATTTCTGTATTGAATTTAAATCTGATGATCTTCTTCAACATCAACTTGAAACACATTGTTTGGTTTGACACTCAATACCTATTCCCCAACTTCCAGAGTTCGAGTACTAGAACATATTGGAGTCAACTTTACATATGAACTCAGATATCATATTATGGGGACCTCAAAATGGTTTAAGAGAGGTTCTTAGAACAATTCCCAATTAAAAATATTTCTTAAATCATCATTTCTCCTAAAATCTCAGATCAATATTTTAACCATTCAATTCCTTTTCAAATATCCTTGATTTTCAGATCATTCATTGACTCTTCAATACTTCATTATTTCTCCAAAAACATAAGTATGATTTTGATTCTTTAGTATATACTTTCTTTTTAAGTATGAATTTTTTCAAGAGACCAAAAAATTTCTTCAGTATGATATTTTTCATTCGTAAGAAATTTTTATTAAGTACGATATTTTTCTTGTGTACGAACTATATTTTAAGTAAGATCATTTTTTGAGTCTAAAATTATTCTTGAGTAAGATAATTTTATTTCTTTAGAACATTTTCTTGTGTTATATCTATTTCCTGATTAAGATCGTTCTCCTATGTAAAATCATTTTCTTGATTCCCAATTTGTTTTTGAATAAGATCATTTTATAGAGTAAGAACATTTTCCTGGGTACGAACATTTTATTGAGTTCAATCCTTTTCTTGAGTATGATATTTTCCATTAATAAAAACTTTTTAATTAGTAAGATATTTTTCTTCAGTCCAAATATTTTCTTGAGTGTGAAATTTTATAGAGTAAGACTTTTTTTTGAGTATGATATTTTTCATCATTAATAACTTTTTCATGAGTAATATGTTTTCTTGAGTAAGATCATTTTCATCCTCTGTCTCAACAAAAACTTTTTCTTCCATATCCTTATCAAAAAAATTTATCTCCTCACAAATTCCTTCATAAACAATGCATTATAATTTTCACAACTTATTTATGACTAATGAGAATGAAAAAAACACAAAAGCATCCTTAAATTTATATTAGAGTCATTGTGACTTTGAAATAGAATCCTCATTTTGATTTGTAGATCTCTTGACTCATGCCGATGTCTAGAACCAATGATGTTGGATATGAATCAGATCCTCATAAATTTGATTAACATCCTGGATCTGATTATCATCCTCAATCTAATTTGACAGGTTTCTTCATATCCTTCTCAACATAGTCTCTTTAATCAAAAAAATGAACTATTGACAAAAAATACAACTAAAAATTAATTAGGGTTCAATTAAAATGATAATTATGTAACCTGCATTAAACACAAACTATCACATACAAATTATTCATGCAATAACAATGTCAACAAAAACCCAAACATACCTGCATAAGATCCATGGAGAGTGGATAAATGAATATTTTAGTAAATAAAAAAACTAGCCACAAGAATATCAACATAAAACTCAGTATTCCCAAGGTGAATCGTGTTGACAACATTATACTCGGTATCTATAAGGTTCATTGAGTATTGACTCTTTATAGGGTATCCACAAGGTGAATCGGGTATAGTAACCTAAATTTTATCCACAATGTGAATTGATTTAAGATTTGGGCATAGGTATATCATGATCTATTATTGATACTATCACACATCGTGCACATTTTTCATTTAAAGGGCAATTATACTATAGTGACCACCTAACACATGCTTTAAGAACAAAACCTATAAAGGAAATATAATACATAAATACTTTTAAAAAGATATGAAAACACAACATGAAATAAATATATAATATTTATATAAATTAAAATATGAATCTATATTTAGTAGGATATTAAGACATTTTAACATATTAAATTTAATCAAGGGTCAAATGTGTGTATCACAATAACACACATACACACATGAATGAAATCACTATCAATGGAGTACTAGAAATTTGCTAACACATGAATCATATCTTAAGAAAGTTTATAAGAGAGTCTAAAATTCTAAGGAACAACCCAACTCATGGTTTTCTACATCCAAAAAAAGTTACTCTAATGAACCATCACTTAAACCATGTCAAAATGTTCACTATATTAAATATCTCACCAGTGATTCCTTGTACAGATTATATTATTTTCATTCAAAAATAAATAATGCACCACATGAGGTAATAGATTATCTTTATTGAATAATTTCTAAATTAGAGATTAACGGTCAACTATGTGTTGAATATTTCTCTAAAAAGAAAATAATAATTTACAATGTGATAATTATAATTTTTATTTAGAATAATCTTGTATAAACAAGATATATGTATTCTTTATAATTCATTGATAATTTATATAATATTTTCATTTATGAAATCTTCATAAATTCTCTAGAATTATTTTTAAATGATTACTTCCAAAATAAAATGAAAATAGAACCCTCTTAGATTCATCCTATAATATCTTAGAAAATAGAAATAGAATTGATAGAAGGTTCTGATGCACATAGAAACCAGATGATAAATTCATATTTATTGATGAATTAATCCCAAAATCATGACCATTTATATTTATATTAATTTTGAACTAAAAATAATAATAAAAATGATGGTGGAAGTGATCACTTATTTTTCATGAAGAAGAAAACCATGTACACGGTCAAAATGTTAAACCACACAATTTATATTGAATATTTAATTTTTATTTTACCATAATCTTGAATGTGTGCTGTTTGACTTCTATTATAATGGTATTTCAACATTTAAATGAGTTAAAAGAATGAAATACCATGATTTAATGAATTTAAAAATTTATTATATTCATTACAAGTTCAAAATGGGAAGAAGGAGAAAAAAAAGTGATTTAATGAATTTTCTAGAAAATTCATTACATAAGGGTAACATGGTTTACCCTTATAGAAATAATGATTTTTACTTAAGGGTAACGATTTTAACCTGTTCAATAGAACCCTGCCCTTACACATCTCATGGTTGTGTCATATGGGTAATGAGTTTTTCCCTTACGTTGGTCATCTACCCTTAAAAAATCCATGGAGAAGATTACATACCCTTATCAAAACCTAGTTTATTCTTACACATTATTTAAAACTAAATAGATATATTTATGAATATAAAGGGTTACACATATGTATGATTTGAGTAATCTAAGAAACCATTAGAAAACATGGGAATTTATAGGAAACCCTTAGTAAAATCTCTCTTCACCCATTTTTTGTGGAAATATACTCTTAAAGCGAACATCGAAATAGGTATTTACCCTTATACAATGCCTAAGGAACCCTTTCATAAACTATATAATCTTAGGTTTTCCATTTTGTAACTATGTAAAACATTTTATTACCCTTAACAAGCATAATTAAAACCATCCTTACCCTGATGTAAATCTTGGAACCTATGTATGGTTAATATTTTCTTTATTTTTATTAACAACTAATATAAAATAATTTTAATTTATATTCAATAAAATGTTTTTATAAACATGTAAGAAATAATAATTATACATAAATCCTAAAAAATCAAAAAATATATATTTAATAAATATATTAATAAATATTATATAATAATCCAATGATAACATGGTGGGTGTTGTATTCTCCCCAAAGAAAATATTTATGGTTCTAGAAAAAATTCAGTGAAAATAGAAGGAAATGAACAAGGGAGACCATCACAGCTATATCTGAAAAATGAAACTAAAACAACAATACACATTATTTATAAATATTCATAATAGTTACACAATAACTAGAATCCAATAATGTGATCATAAATAATGAATCTGTCACACTCCCCAAAGATAAATATCATAAACAAGCATCAATAAGTGATTCAATAGAATGATTCCAACCAAAAAATAATATGAAATTTTGTTCCAAAGGAAATCCTACATTTGATATCTATATGTTTGATAATTTTTTTATGTTCAAATTTTTTTTTAAAATGATTCCAAGAATGTTTCAAATTATTTATAGTGATATGTTAAATTTATTATTACCATGTTTAACATGATATAAAATGTTTTAAAAAGAATATTCTTGTCATTTTTAAAATGAGGTTTTTTTACTATATGCATGAGAATAATATTTTTTTAACATTTACCACAGTAATTTATTTTACAACCATCATAACTATTAATTACATTAATGTTTTATTTACATTATTATATGGTTCATTTCAATTTTGTTTTCTGTATTATAGAAATTTTTAGATTTTAAATTATTTATTTAAAAATGAAATGGTATTTTCCTTCATAAATTTTCCAGAGATAATTTAATAGTATTTTAATTTATGTCACCCTCATTTGATGAATCTTATTATTTACCCATGATATAAACTAATGATTCTATTAACCATATTTCAATGGAAGTCATATAAGCAGGTTGTTAGATATATTGATTTGGGAATATTTAAAAAAAATATGCTAGTTTTTGACTAGGGATCACAATGAGGGAGCAGAATATGTTGTAGGATAGAGTCATATTTCTGTTAAAAAAGTCCAACTATAAACACTAATATCATTGAACTAGTCTCATATCCTCGTTCCGATCAGGGTCACTATATGGCTGTGTCATAAGAATTGGGATATGCCAATATTCAAATTAGTGAAGCTATTCGACATACTATAGGTTCTTTAGAAAACCTAGATCAAATCTATACATCTTCCAATGAACAACTACCTAGTCATCCTTCAGAGGATATACAATATGACTCTAATATACCTTTTAAATTGTATATGTCCGTTGATATTTTCCAATATAGAATTGATATTGGAATTTGGATTATATTCTCACTTCATCTAGGGTTGAATTATATATTTAGACATCCTCCCACATGTGATCAAATATTCCATCCAATAATTAAGAATCTCACCATCATACTATTGATTCATCTCAACCATGAGATCATATATCCATAGCACTAGATTGTTATCCACATATTCTGGAAGCCTTCATGTAGCAAGCTCATGTCCCTTCTCTACACAAAATGGTAGGTAGATATATTTAGTTCATGATACAAAATGAGTTTCATATCCTAGACACACTCAATGGTAGTGCCCTTTAAGATATTCGATGGATATATGTAACACCTCAATGGTATGTTGAATCCTAAACCAAAAATGAAGTTGATAATTATCTTAATATTCTTCATCCTGGTATTTTAAATATACATTGTATGGACTCTACTATAGTCATTTTCTTGTGGAAAACCACCCCAATGTGTGATCTCCCTCGAATAAGAAAATACCGCCCTTTACCAGAATCCTCTGTATAGATAAGTCCTCAAAACCCGAACCATCATATGGAGAGTTTCTCTAAACAAAAAATATTATCTTTATGTAGTCCCCCCCAATTATTTTTACAATTAAAACATGGAAATATGGATTCCCATTGAAGAAACATTTATGGTATAACCACGTAGAGGCATAAAAATCTAAGGAAGAGGTTTTCACAATGGCTATATAGATAAGGTTATCCCAAAAAACATCCCAAACTTCTTCTGGACCCTATTCACATAATACAATGATATCCAAGAAGAGCTAGAGAATGGGTTCAAGCCGTACTTATGAAAAATTAAATTGGAAACTCATCAATGGTGATAGTCTAGGAATCAACCTTATCCTGGATATTAGTGATACCATCAATCCATCTGTATGCTACATTTAAATCTGGAAATGGATCCATTATCCATAACCTATCACCCTATGAAAAAATAGCATGACAAACTCTTACATAGTGCTTATCTTTGAATCACCACCAACTCTCTATCGATTGATTTTCAATGCCCCATCAGAAACACATATTCTTGTATGAAAAAAAATAATTTATTTTCAATTTGTATCAAAAATAGAATATTTTCTTTAGATATAGTGTCTTTTAATATCATATACTTAATAAAAATAAGGATACTAGGTAAAACATGAGCCAATTATATAGTACAACAAAATATCCGCACTTTAACGATGAAAATCCATCACAAATAGAGCTAGAGGGATGCCAATAAACCATTAATAAGGGCCCCAAAATGTAATGTGATCATATTTTAGACATTAAAGATTAGTTTTGGACACCCAAAAACATCCGGTAGCAAATTTCTTACATCCAGGGATTCATTTTCATCTAGCTCATACACATGAAAAATTTCTCCACATCAAACTGATCATAATAGCATCACCCCCAGAAGTCATATAAGAGAGATCCAATTCCATGTGTCTTGGGGAATATTTAATACTACCTCCACCCTTAGTCCATAAATCCATGATAGGTCTATTATATGTTGGTGGATGGTGCAACCCAACCTCATTTCATAGGGTTGTGGGAACTTTTATCTCAATCCCTATTTCTAGGATCATAAAAATGGAAGGGGTCCCAGTGAAATATTCTGTGTTTCATGATCAACACAATCCTATAGGGATTAGGTAAGTTATATCTCAATTTTATTTCATTGTTTCATCAAATCATATAATGGAATAAAAAAATCCTCAACAAGAGGAATAAAATGTGCCAATGGTAAACCTAAATAGTTCATATCCTATAGGGCTGGGTGAATTTTTATCATTATCATCACCTTAGGAGAAATTAGCCTTCTCCAAGATGGGAGGTAAATATCATTGGATAACATCCAATCTGTTCCTCCTACTTCATGATAAAGATTTTCTATTTTTCAGAATGTTTAAAAACATGGTGGGAAACCCCTTGAAGTTTAAAATTTATAGATCGTGATATGATGAATTTGTTCTGAAAGAAATATTAAACATATGGTTTCTGGGAAAAAATGGTTCCATATATCCATGGGTAGGAGAAGTGACCCGGATGAAACTACTATAGAACCACCCCATTTCATTGAGATCAATGAGATAAATATCACATCATATTACACCTCTATGAATTTTATCTCCATCAATACAACAGAAGATGCGAATTTGGATAAAAAAGTAGAGGGAAATTATATCGATTGAATTACTCAATAGGAGGTTTATCTAGATGCTCAAATTAAGGTTTTGCATACATAGAATCACAAGTGAATCCAAAACCTAGATTCTACAAATAATTATTTTCAAACACTTCATCGAAACATTTCCATGAATATATATAAATTCATGGATACATCCCACTCACCACCTATAAGATAAAAAATTTCTGCCACAGAAGAACAGTTGACACATTATTAGAATGATATAAAAAATATTAAAAAAATAAACATGAAGATAATAATGGGAATCATTCACACTGGTTATCATCTTTAGAAAGATAAAATATATGTATATATTCCCACATATTATGAAGGAAATGATCCAGCTATTGGAGATGCATCTGAGTGTTCGACTAGCTTAAGATCTGGGAATCTCGCCTATGTAAACGAGGGAATAGAATATGATCATGTATTTCTCCATTAAGAAACTACCTTATCCCCTACTAGGGAAATTATTCAGTCCAACCATGGATAAAAAATCGGCCAGATATGAAAATATAGACACCTCATCAATCCCTACTTACATCCCATAGATTGAAGAATACCCAAACAATGGTACCTCTAAATCTACTCAATTCCATTGAATCCCTATATGTTTGAATGGATTCCACCAATAGAAGTCACCCACCCATGCAGTCTGAGAAGAATCCATACCCCGAATGGGTGGATGAAACATTATCCCTACCCAATTTCTGAAATCCAACCTTCTCAACATTTGATGAAGTAGGGGGTCCAGAACAACACCTTACACACTTTATGTCCCAATGTGGCCTCCTAATTGTTCCTATAGACAAGTAGTATTTGACAAAGATGAGTTGTTTTATACAGAATCTTATGGGTCTATCCTCTATTTGTTACAACAACCATCCAGTTGAATCCATTTTATAATGGGTAGACCATTATCACCAATTCCTATATCATTTTAATTCCATGATTAGTAAAATAAAAATTTTTGACATCTAAAAGATTCTAAAATTTGAAATTGATGGGGTTTTTTATATCACATATTGTTGTAAATGTTAATCCCATTCACTTAGTATCCTTATCTTGTAAGAAAAACACAAAAAAATCTATGATAAAAATCTACGAGAAGAGATAAAAACACTATTTATCTCAATGAAACATCTAGGATGGTTCTATGTATTTATAAAAATATGAAAATTATATAAATATTATATTCATTTGAACAAAGACAAATATTGGACCACACACTTATAAATGTTGAAAATGTTTAGTATGTTAGGGACTACAACTATTAATCATAAAATTAGTATTTGTGTGCATTCATTCACACTTGATGGCCCAAAATCAACCATAATTTCATATTGAGTGGAAAAAAACAATATATTCCCCAACCAGAAGAAAAAGGTGATTAGGGTTTCCCATGAATTAGGGATTGTATGAATCAATTATACTCCTTAAAAGGAAATGCCCCCAATTTTTTCCTTCCATTAATGGAAAACAATATACTCAATCTACCACTATCTATGAAACCCAATGAGGTCAAAAACACAGATCATCCAGACTAATTCCCATTCCATTGGGGGTGGGTTATACTATCTGGCATTACATTTTCATCAATGATAATCTAAAAAGCTTGGTTGATTCTGGATAAGTGATGTTTTATAATTCTCCCGCAATGGAAACATGGGTAGCCATCACAAAAATAGAATAATAGGGTGTATTTAAGATGTTTTGGCTAGACATGGGTAGATGCTTGATTATAGGGTGACTACAATGAATCTTTTTAGAACATTTGACTCCAGGATAAGATAACTTATTAGTCTGATAAATACCCTATAACATAGAGAGGTGACATAAATTAGACCTCATAATATTTGATCTAATATTTGGACACTAGATGGGTCAAAAGATTAAGCGTCATACTCATCACCTACAAAATCCCTGACTCTTGGAGACTTCATTCCTTCAATATATAGGGAAGCAGGACTTTCCTACCAAATGGACCCATCATTGGATGAATTAATCATATACCATTTTTTATATGGTATATTTAATTTACCCCATATCTAATGATAAATATCTCTCTATGTAAGAGTCCCCAGATATGACTAGGAAGATGAATGCTAAAGACGTAGGAGTTCAGGATTTAGGGGAAAAAACAGGCATGGTCAGACCCAATATCTTTTTCACATCCCCATATAGGATATTTATGTATCCGAGTCCCATGGGATAACACCCCAACATTCAAAAACACATGGATGTGTTCCAAATCCCTCTAGTAGATCTCCATGACCAATCATTGTAGACAAACAGCTGATAGGGGTGGGATAATATGATCATCCCCATCAAAGGGTAAAATTAAATGACATATTCCACTAGTAATAGATAATAATATGACATATAATTAGGCACCAGGTCCATCCACCATGAACAAATTTACACTTAAGTCACTGAATAAGGAGTATCCCCACCTTAGGGAATGTCATCCTTTGGTATCATATTATTATTTAATGAAATAGTTGGTGGTTGAACCTACCAAAATCTTAATCCATGACGTGCTCCATCATTCAAAAAATCATTGAGAGGAACTCATCATTTTAATATATATCACAAGGTATTTTAACACAGAAGTCACTATAACATACATATATCAATTAGAGACTATTATATCAGAATTCTAGGTATATATCATATTTATAGTATACGGCCATGACAAGGAATTTTAAGGACACAACATACCACTATATTTTTCTGTAAAACACAACAATGTCGACATTTGAAGTTATCTAATTAAAATTTTTTATAGGAACAACCTCATCCCAACTCACCCCAATAAATATTTATAATATTAAAAAGGGATTTATCACTCATAAATGTAACAATTCAATGGAACAAGAAGGGTGATAAAATACCTCTCAAGAAGATTATTATCAAGGCTTCGTTTGCAGATCTCACATTAAATAATATTTAATAGTTATCCCAAAAGACACCACATAAAATGTATTTCTGGGAAGACCTTAGTTTTACATCTAGTTATAGGTGCCTTCATGATTTCATCGTGGTTTGAAATACCCAATCCATAGGAAGGTCATAAATCCACATAATATAAGTGATCCAATTGATTCCCCCAAATACAAATATGTTGAGGATGGTTTCTATAAATGTTATGGAAAATAATAATTAGTAGATGAAAATATATAGGTTTTAGCCCGTAATTGATTGGGGACCATCCCTATAAATATCTAGTGTATGCATGATGTTGATTATGAGCTTCCCATAAAATTGAATGATGTAGTAGACATTATCCAAGATGTCCAAGATCATCCTAACCACATACAAAACATAAAATAAAATAATCATCTTTACAATCTCTTTGTAAAAACATTGGTAGATTAGGGAGACATTTTCTATTCCCGTGTCATATAATACCCTGAATGTTAAAAAGACACTTCCAATTACCAAGCATGTCACGAAATTCATCTACAGAATCATTGGTAGAGGAAAAATATTATAACATTACGAGCACCTCAGCCATATTTGGGGATGGTGTATCCACCAAAATCAGTGAGCTCCGGAAGGCGAATCTGGGAAAAAATGATGAATCATGACCTATGTTGATTACATCCATTATGCCTCTCAAGGAGCAATAGATGTATATTGAATTATTAAATAAACCTTTATTCATGTTCAAATTAATTTTTACTGAAATTATTATGATGAAAATTAATGTGTATAGACAATATCAACTTATACCCAATATCAATCATGATTCCAATTTAGTAAGATAAAAGGATTCACTCCTCTCATGGAATTAATATAAAATCAGATGTTAAAGAATTGATCAAAACTATATTTGTCTAGGAATTTCAATAACCAATATCAATGGAAAACATCATTTTTTTAAGAAAATGAATGAGAATATTAACGTCTCCTTCAATTTTAGAGAGCTTATTTTACAATTCCCCAGGGATGATTTCCCATTACCACTCATAGAACAATTTATTGATCCAACTATATGATTTTATGTGATTTCCATCCTAGATTGATATTCAATGTAAAATAAAATAAAAAATGACCCTAAGGGTGAAAGAGAAAATACCTTACGAGGTCATCAGGTGATCTTTTTCTATCAATTCATGTCAATTAGATTAAAGAACATAACACTACTAACCAATGTTCCATGTATCATATATTTATGTTTTTTTTGGACAATGTAAAAGAAATTTAAGTTGATTTATTTGTAATAAAACCATGAAAATGATGTAATGCCATCACATATTTTCTAACAATCATGGAAAAGTTGTAGAATCACATTGTGATATTTAATCTGTGGATATGTTCTTTCAGGATAACAATAAGGAAGTTATTTGGATTTGTGGCAATCAAATTTGACATTAAGGTCAATCTATAAACGACTAATTTAATCTTTAAAATTTCAACCCTTAATACCTTTTGGAGATGAGGTGGATCTGTTGGATCCTCAAATAGATTTATAATTTCATATATAACAAGGATGGAAAATCACTCCCCTTTCCCAAGTTAATGAATAATGTAGTCTTCTATCAATGGGATGTAGAATTCAAAGGTGCATTTGAGAGTTTTTTGAAATGGTATATGAACCCAATGGTCTTGATTCTATTGGTGGATAGAAATCCAATAACATTATATGTGGCCACCATGAAATGATCACAGGGTTCTCAACATGGACAAACCAATAATAAGGGAAATGATAGCATGGTCTTCTACCTTAATCGAATGATTATAGGTACCGTTAACTAGTACTGTAATATTGATAAGAACTCCCCATCACTTGAATTAGTAGTGAAATAGTTAAGGAATTTCATGGAAATCCTTGAAGTCTACATAGTTTATTTTATTGACCAACAAATTCATATCCATGGCCGTCCTATATTGAATGTGTGTTTGGCCCGATGGGAGGTTATTCTGAGACAGTATGTTATATAGTTCATTTGATAGAAATAAGTAAACATGAAGGCCATGGATGAATTTATAATGAAATAACTCCCCTATGAAGTAACCAAATAACCTAAGGATGTGGTTTTATTCATACATGAAAATCCTCGGATATGGGTGTTGTATTTTAGTAGTGCCTCTTGAATTCATTTATTAAAGAGGTTATAAAACCCTAAGCTTAATCGGGTGGGAGTAAGTATTGTATATTTTTTTTAAAATAAAAAAATTTCTCCCTACACTTTCTCACATACTAATGTATGCACTAATATTGATGTAGAGTATTAGTCCCCCATTAGTGGCCTGGAATTATCCCTATTGTTGTAGATAACCTACATGAACGTCAAGGGGAACTTCGAAGCTACTGAACAAAAAATATGTGGGGAAAATTAAATCAAGGAGGATTAATTGATTACTCTCACTCATTATGTCAGATGATTGATGAAATTGAATCCTTTTGAACCACCTTGAATCATATTCCATGATCAAAAAATGATAGTGCTGATTTATTGGATAATGATACCATTGTCCAATAAATCCTTGAGTAGGATAAGACGATTTTCCCTATCACAGATGAATGGATTGTCTTATTGGTCTTCCTTTATGACATGGTAGATCAATCAAGTCAATATCACCCCAGTTCGTAATGAACCAATATCCACCCTTGGATGGATAAATTCCTTAAGTGATTGTCTATAAAATGGGAGCCTCTCACAAGTTCAATAATGATGGGAATAGAATCGGTACTCTGTATTGAACATAACCCTATGGGATGTGAAAAATGGGAACTCCCATATAGAAGAATATTTTATAAAAACCTCCTCAGATTCATAATAGAGAGGGATATTCCCACAATAATGTATAAAGTCTACACATGGTATGATAATGATTATCTGTTTTGGATAATGATATCCCACCAAATTAGAGGGATTGATGAAAACAAAGATACATGACTATTTTTCATTCACTAGAAAATTTCATGCAAGACTAATTCATGAAAAAATAACCCCCCCTCCCTAAGAAATAATAAATACATTTAAAAATTGATAGTTGTTTTCTATATAAGGAATGGATGTTGTGGGGCTATATCTCCAACAAATAAGTAGTTTAAGTGGATGCTTCCTTTTAATGACTTATTTTCCAAATGGGATGTGGAAATACACTTTAGTGATGTTCAAATAAATAATAAAATTAACATCATAAGATACAACAACATCCATAGGTTTGGAGTCCCTCACATGATAATGATAGAGAAAAAAACAAACTTATATTCATACAAATTGATGATATAGTACTGGGAGAACAACATCTAGTCAAACCATTCATCCCATTATTATGAAACAAAAAAATTTCAAATAAAATAATTTAAAAAGACTCTATAAAATATAATCTAAAAGATGGAAAAAATGACATGAAATATTAGTCAGACAAACTCTTTCTTTCTTTTTTTCCATATAGAACCACCACATGCCCTGCTACACATGTAGCTCCATATTTTTTGGTGTAAAAAAAGGAGGTAGTGATTCCCATATAAGTCCACCATTCTTTAGTTTGAATGGATATATGTGGAAAAAATATTAAATTAATTGAAATATTAAAAATGACTGGAATAGTTTGAATGATTCGATGAAAAATGGTTTCATTCATAAAACAACATCAATGTCCAACATGTTAGATAACATGATCCCTTAATAAAATGGTTTTCCTCTCTTCTATTATTAATGAGAACTCATACTGTATCTTAGAAACCCAAATGTTAATAGGAATGAAACCTCTATATCCATATCCAAAATGTGAGGAACATGAACCATACATAAGGTCTATTAAAATAGATATTACTCATTTTCCACAATAGATGGGGAATGTTTCACCCCCACCAATGTGAGGTTTCTCAATAAATACATTTCAAAATCATTTCTCAAAACATCTATGTCTTGGTTAGATGGTGTTAGACTGCATGAATTATCTGAGCTAAATATCGTTAAACTACATAGTACATCATTTTTTCCTAAAATTTAACTACACAATAGATACATCCTTAATGAATGGTGTTAAAATACATGAAGAGCATCAATTCTTCGATGATTCGCTACACATGATAAAGATATATCTATATTAAGAATGAAGTGTACCATCCCTATATGTCAATCAGATCCATATAAGGAATCTCCACAATCAAGTACTATGCATGGCAAGATTTATTCCATTACAAGGTACATAGTGATGCCCAAATCCCAATATCAAGGTCCAATTGTAATATATATGGATGTGTGACTATAGAATATGCAGATTTATCCATGGAAAATAGGATTCCGAGAGATGTTAACAAACATTTAGTCTATGACAGTGTTTTTTGAATACTTTAGTTATAAGCAATATTATATTATGTAATATTTTATCCTTCTATATTTTACTCCACCCTATTAGTTATTTAAACTGACAGCCTAGGGATTTTAAACCATAGGGGGTGTTTTTTCCAACATTATAGTGGGAGGATGGATGTCTGACAACCCCCTTTTGGCCCAAATCTCATATTTCGGTAGCTACTTGTGACAGTATGCGTGACAGTAATTTTTTACCATATTTTTGTGTGGAGGGATATAATAAATTATGGTTATTTAACACACATATATTCTGGATATAGTTTCCTATGGACTGCTATAGTTTTGACTTGTATATGTTGTGATGGCTTGAGAATACTTACATAAATTATGGGCTGTAATGGATTAAAGATTAATAATTAATGTATGATACATGTTATGAAAGTTATGGTGCCTCTCAAGAACTACCTGGTACCTTTGGTTGTGAGGTTGTGGTGGTGAGTTTCATGAGGTGTATGATTTGTTCATACTCAACGGTGACTTTGAGATAGCGTTTTTGGAGAGAGATACACAAGACATTCAAATTTTAGGGAAAGCAGAAAACTAGTGGGTAAGTGGTAATAGATTAACCTTGATATTCATTATTATATAATATTATATTGAATAAGATATATGGTGAGAGTTTCCATGGTGATGTAGGGTGCATAGTATACATTTTTTCTTGATTAATTAGTTTCAAATGTTGTTCACTATGTTTTAGAATGATATATTTGATTATTTATAAGAGGATTTGGGGAGGATCCTGCTGGGTATTCTGTTATACTCAACCTACATTATATAAACTATTTTTCAGGTTACATAGAGTATGATGGAGATTAAGATGGTAACTATTAGTTAGGGTTTTAGGAGACATTTGGGCTTCTTGGTCACTACTATTTTAGTTTTTTTAATTAGTTACAGTTTTCCATTTCAATTTTAGAAAACATGGCATGACATATATTTACATAAATTTATTTAATATTGTATTATGAGTAGGATTTGTTTGTTTTATATCTTATATTTATCTTAAACATGGTTTCTCGGAGAGGTAAACGACTCCCATCTATGTGTTTGATATAGCCTTCATGATAGTTCCCAACCTAGGGCCTACTAGAGGAGAGACTCGAGGGTCATTATCTCTCTTTTAACAATTCTGGTCTCAGAGAGGTACACCCTATTGAAAGGGGGTAATGAAACAATTGTATCAGTGGTTTTTTGGATAGATATGATGGGTTTTTGAGTTAGGCACATGTGAGTTTTCATAGGATTGTAGCACAGTGATGTTAGCCATTTTCACCATGTGCTATAAACACTAGAGACTAACTATGACATAGGTATTTGGGGAACCCTGTGATTTGATGCAAGAACCGTTATGTTTGTAGTTTCTACTAAACGAGGTGATACTAGTTTTATGGTGGAGACCTAGGAAGGATCATGCATCATTATTATTTTTTTATATTATATGAAGGTGTAGACCACGAGATAGGTTAACCTAAAATAAATATAAGAAAAGAATAAATTAATTTTAACGTCTTCCATATTATTGGTTTTGGATCTCTAACTGTTTTCTCTTTTCTAGGTATTATATAAGGTAAATTTCTTTATCATGTTTACACAAGATATGTTTAGCAAGATGATCTAGGGATTTCCACATGGTAGAGATTGAATATGATAAAACTTTGGAGGAGTAAATTCTATGATTTTTAGCACTAGACTATACAGAAGTATGATGACTCAGTTTCACATAAATTCATGAATGATTGGTTGGTGGGGGTAAAGATATCTTATATTTTGATCCATTCTTAGATGGAGCACTGGGTGTCGTTGTTTTTGACAATGCCATATGGAGAAGCGATACATTGTTGGTTCCTGTTCCTAAAAGATTGTATGGAGTCTGTAGTATCATGGGAGTAGTTCGAAGACTAGTTCAGAGTCGAGTTTCTCTTTTTGACCGTGAATATGTCCAGTCTCCAAGAGCTTAATACCCTACATCATGTAAGCATTAGTGTGCAAGAGTTTGGAATCCATTTCATGAACCTTTTTGGATGTTCTTTGGACATATTTATCGATGAGGAACCAAGGTAAAGGCATTTTGAGGAGGCTTTGTGTCCAATGATCTGGTGTCATGACACCATGTTTATACTGAATACAAATCATTATGTGCTAATATGAGTAGAGGTCATCAATAAGAAGTTATCCAAAATTATATTTTAGTGAGAGGGGAATCATTTGGATTCCTCATGAAGTAGATATTTTTTTAGGTTATTGTTTTTCAGGGATGAAGTGTTTCTGATTTATCAGGGGTCGTCCCCGTACTCTGTGTCTCGTTTCATTAAGGGAAGCAACTCTCTGGACTATGCTAAGGAAATATGTGCATGTTTCTTATATGGAGGCTGAGGACATCAGTAGTGAGAGTGCCATTACTATTAGGAGAAGTTAGTTTGTGATAGGTGGTTCTCTTCAAGTTCCACAATTTAGGCAATTCCAGCTGAGGTAGTAGAATTATGCTGCACTAGTCTTGGATCAGAATAGAGTATATAGGGAATGTTGAGGATTACCCTAGGATTCTCCCCATCCTTAGAGTGTAGTGAATTTCCATTGTGGTGTTCTCCAGCAGGCATAGGGAGGCCATGGATTAGATCAAGGTCAGCATCATGAATTACTGGTGCTAGTTACTGGCGAGCTTGATATCGTTCGATGTACCCATTGATTTTTTTCTACTTGTGTTTATGTCAAGGTTAATTCCGGATAGGCAGAATCCATTTTATCACCTTCCATTTTCCAAGATTTAGGAGTTTATGAAGAGAGTATTTGTGTTCCCTAGGTTTTGAATATGAAATTTTGAGTCCAAAATGGCTTATTTGACATTTTTTGAGGTTGTGAGCTATTGCTGGGGTAGTTCAGCTCTTAGAGAGATATCTTATGTCTACGGATAAAGCCATATTATTTAATCCTAAGCATTTATTGTTCATATTAAATGTATGATATCATGGATTTATTAAAGATATATGTGGTGTTCTTCAATGATGATGAAGATCCAACAATGTTTTTTGGGGAACAAGACCCTCAAATAGGTTAAAGGGGTGTTTATTTCTTATCATCCTTTATGGTCGAGTTGATTTTGAGTTCATCATAGTCTCAGTAATAATTGTTTCCTAAGGTTGTGTAAGATTACCCTAATGTATTTTGAGAAGATTTTATAGTGTTACCCCATCAATGAGAGAACGATTTTGGTATCATGTATCTTCCAGGAACTTCTACTATCTCTATTTATCCATAGATTAATGAAACATATGATTTTTTGGAGCTGCATATATAGATCAATGGTATGTTATAATGTGGTTTTGTTCAACTGAGTGTGCCACTATGCGGTGTACCAGTTTTTTTGTAATGTATGTTGAGAACAATTTGTGGTTTTGTGTCGATTATAATTGTTTGAAAAATGTGATAGTAAATAATTTCTAATATCTTCCATATATTGATGATTTATTCGATCAATTGAAGGGTGAAATTTGGTTCTGAATGATTGATTATTTTTCAGGATATCATTATATTCGAGTGAAATAAGAGGATATTTTGAAGACTATCTTCTGTTGCCTTCATGGTAATTATGAGTTCATTGTGATGTTTCTTGCTTTTGACTAAGGCTCCCGATGAGTTCATGGGGTTGATTAATTTTGTGTTCCTTATGTTCCTAGATATGTTTTTGGTGGTTTCGATGATGATATCCTTATATACTTCATGATTGTGGAGGATCATGCATAGAATATGTGTGTCGTTTTGGAATTTCTTCTTTGATAGTAGCTAATAAAGATGTTGTCGAAGTGTGAATTTTGGGCACATGAACTCAATTTCATGGGGAATGTTACATCCTAGTAGGGATTAGCTATGGATCTATCTAATAGAAAAGTAGTTGTGTCTTGGGAATACCCCAAGACAATGGTATTGGTTGAAGTTTCTATAGAATTTTGAGCTATTACATGATTTTCATAGACAAGTTTTTGTAGGTTGTGACCTCTATAACCATGTTGAAATGTATGGATCAGAAGACCGTGTGGGAAAATCATTGTCAAGAAGAATTTTAGTAATTTAAAAAGAAGATGTTTAGTTCTCATGTTATTTTTCTTCTAGCATAAGGAATTTATTTTGAGGGTTTATGTGATTCTTCTATTTTAGAATAGTATTTTTTGATGTTGCATAGATCAGTTATATCTTATGGGTATCAAAAGTTATGTTCCCATGAGTGTAACTATGACACTGATGATCTCGAGTTAGTGGGAGTGATGTTTTCTATATAGTTGTGGATAGATTAAATGATTGGAGAGAATTTTTTGGTCTTCACCGATCAAAATATCATGAAATACAGTCTCTCTTAAATTGAATTGAACATGAGAAATAATTTGTTGATGGAGTTATTGTAGTATTAAAACATAAAAATATTGTATAATCCTAGAATGGGAAATGTTTTTGTCGATTATCTTCGAATGAATTCATGTAGCGATGCAGTGTGGGAACTGGTAGAATCCTAGAGAGAGATAGAAGAACATTCCACATTATATTTGGATCTAGGATAATTTTAGGGGAAGAGGTTGTTTTTTTATATGATGGTGTCTTCATCTCTAGTGTAGTAAGTAGAAGTGTTCTAGTTGGGGTATATTGAGGTAGTGGTGAAGAGAAACCGAGTTGTTTATTGCAATTCCCCTGATCATTGGTCGGAGGGTGAATAACTCCTTGTGTTGTTTCAGGGATGCCGTCTTGTTCCGTGGTCGATTCCTGATATTCTTCTCATAGATTCCCATAGTTCCCCATTATCATTACAACATGGAGTGAAAAATATTTTAGAAGCTTTGGGGAGTCAATTTTGGTTCCCTAGGTTGAAGTGTACAGTTTCAGAGTTTGTGTCATGATTCATGGTTTCCCAGAAAATGAATATGGTCACCGTGTTCTAAGAGGTTTTCTCCAGCTGTAAGATGTTCGTCAATGGAAGAGGGATGACATATTGATGCACATTGTTACTGATTTTTACCAATATCAGGGTGTCTTTGATTCATTATGGTTACTACTGGATCATTTGAGTAAATCTTCCCACTTTATAGTAAACAAGGAGTCGGGCTTAGTGGTGGTTTAGTTAAGGTAATATCTGGAGTAGGTGGTCAAACTCTATGGAGTACTAGGGGAAACCGTTTCTTATTGAGATCCACATTTTACATCTATGGTGTGGAGAGCTCCCCAACATTTTTTTCGTTTTTAGATACTCCTTAACTATAATGACCCAAAAATCTTGTGGAATTTTTTTTCATAAATACATTGGAATTTTATGAGTCTGTGGTTTCTAAGGGCACCTGATTCCAAGGCCATGTGTGCCCGAAACAATTTCTAATGTTTTTTGGGGTACATTCAGTAAACATACGTGTGGGATTTTATATCTTTTAAACCGGTGCTCGGATTTGAAATCCGAGAATACCGTTGAACTCACAGTGCCAGTATTCTATTAAGGGGACCTTTACCGCAATTTCATTTTAGAGTGTCTGTAATTTAGTCATCTGGTTTTCATAAAAAAAAGTAAAATACAAATAAGTGATGGATTATTTTTATTTTAGGTGGTTAATGTCTCTAAGTGGAGGTTAGAGGGGGGGACCACCCCACCCTATCCTCCCTTGGGAGGATATAACTAGATGTGGGGACCACTAGCTTGAAACCCCTTAAACACCAATTTAACTCTTTGAAACCCCAATTATAGAGGATAAAACACTCCCTTTATTTATTTTGGAGTCTCTTCACCTCCTCCCTCCAATTTAATGAGCCAGCCCACCTTTTTTAATTAAAGGATGTAACTTAATGAATTTGAATTTTTTGAATTCATTAATCAATTCTTTTAATTAGTTGTATTATTTTTTATTATGTTGGTTGTCACATAATACCCTGGTAAAACATTGGAGAATAAGAGAGAGAGAGTTCTTCCCACGAAGAACATCTCCAATGACCTCCATCCATGTTAAATGAGTAGATGTCGCCCGTGATGAACGTCGCTAAAGAAGATGTCATCTTCTCCCGACGTCAACAGAACGACGCCGCCTTCCCGTAACTCCATTGAGCGAACACCAATTACGAGGTAGGGGGAAATTGGATTAATTTTTATGTACGAGTTATATTGTCCTTTCCTCATCGTGTGTTTTTCCCTTGATGTTGAATGTTAATAATGTAACGAGGAGGGTTTGGACCACACGAACACGGTCCGACCCTCCCCCCCCTTTGTTGTTGTTCTCATTGTGTTGACGACAGAGGCAGAGACGGTAGGGATCCGTGTTGTTGCACCGTTCCAGAGAAATGGGGCCACGACCATGTGGGCCAAGGCGGATGGAAGTGGCGGCGACGCCGACATCCAGAGGCGCCAGCAACTGGAGGTGGCGGTGCAACGGCGACCACAACGCGGGACGCTCGGGCTGCCCGATCCACCGGGCGACCGGCCGGTCAATCAATTCAGCCCACTGGAGAACCACGACACCCATATGAGACTTGTGGAGGAGGACACAACCTACGTATGTGGGCCGCTCGGCTGGGCAAACCGGTCGGGGTGAAGAACTGTGGCGCCCGCAGGCACCCCATGAGAAGAACCGTTGTCCGCAGCAGGGGCCTCATGTGTCGGGCCGAACTGGCCTGCTACTACCGGACATTCAGCTGAGGAGGTGGCACCATTTGGCACCACCAGGCGAACTGGACCGGCACGCAGCATCATCCAGGTCCGCAAGTAGGCCGCACCACACCGGGTCGGACCTGCCAAGCTGGGTCGGGCCGAGCCCATCTTCTCTTAAAAGCGAATCACTCCTAGTCCGCGAGTCCAATAGACGCACTGTCTACGGAACTGGTACATTTGAAACTATGAGGTAATTTTGGGATACTATAATTGAGTTTTGGATAAATTTCAAAAATGGCTGGGTTTGGATCGAGTATAAATCCAATCGGTCCCCAATAATGGAAATGCAAATAACTCTCAGACCGGGCGTCCGATTGACACACCATTTGTCGCATTGGGTTCCTTATGAGGATTCAGAACAACGAGATACATCAAATCATGACTTCATGGATGTTGATGTATCAACACTTGGATCGAGGAGCGGACCCTCCCGAAATCGAGCGAGTTGTGTTTGGGAACCCTAGTGCCTGCTGTGACTGTGTGGGCTACTGTACCGGAATCCACCATGGGTTCAACATCTATGACTAATGTACCAGAATACTCGGCGGGTTCAAAAATGATGAATACTATACCAGAATCCTCAGTGGGTTCGACAGTAATGACTACTGAATCGGGATCCTCCATAGGTCTGACAGTTCTGACTTCTGTACATGTATCCTGTGTGGGTCTGACAGAATAGCTTGTCTTGAATCATGTGTGGGTCTGACAGCTTATCTAGTCTTGTATTCTATGTGGGTACACCATCTTAGATGAATCGGTGAATATATCTAATCATCTCTATCACTATACGAAAGATGTATACTTTTGTGAGCTGAGTCTTGAGTTTCATTCATTTACCTTCGAGGTGATTGAATTTATTTCCTATTTGGACTCGGTTGTGCTTGGGCTTGAGAGTTGGAGTTGACCTGTGACTGGTAACTTAGTTATATGTATGGGAATATATCTAGGTAGGGTTGGTTGACACTTCATGATTGTATCTTACATTTGTGGTATATACCTTGTTGATTCGGAGAGACCTTCGGGGGTCTTAGTGTCCCCTACTAAGTATTATTATACTCACCCCTTCACGGGCTTTTCCCAAACCTTGTTGTGTTCTATGCAGATGACATAAAACAGTGATCAAGGCAGAGGGTGACAGACAGGAGGCTAATCGGAGATGGACTAGATGGGATATACCACAGGGACGAGTTGTTCGATTTATGTACCTACCCTTCAGGTTGGATTCCCTGGTGGACGATCCATGAGCTGTTTTCCCATTTTACTTGTACTTGTTGTTCATTTGTGATTGTAAACTGGCCCACATTCTTTCAGTACACCTAACTTTTTTATTTTAGTACTTGTTTCATATACATCTTGTGTTCAGACAATGTGTGTTATAGGATTAAAGGTAATCCCTTCCCTTTTTATCAGGGATTCACATTTGGTGCTATTCTCCAGTCCCTGGCCTATGGAAGGTGGGCCTGGGGTAGTCACGAAATGGGCCCCAAGGATGGGTCGTGAAAAATTGGTATCAGGGGAGTCGGTTCTACCACAGAATGTGGACTCTGATTCTTTTAATGGAAATAATGTTAAGTGTCTTGGGAGTGGCTATCAGTTCAGGGAACCCGGTGTTGGTGTGGCGACCAACGAATCCATACACTAGGACTCTGACTTCTGATTTCTGACTCAGTGCACAAAAACACTGATTGCATGTGTGATTTCATTGAAAAAGTTTACATTGTGATTACTTTGTGTCAGCTCACCAGGTATACTATTTTATACGTGGAACACCAGTTTCATTTCAGGATGGCCTCATGAAGGCAGCCATCTTGAGTTTTGTGTTTCGTACGAGACGGTAGCCCACCGACCAACGAGGCCTTGGTGCAGGGCCCCATCATAGCAGAGGTACCAGCGGTACAACTACCCACTAGGCTATTGATACCACCAGCTCCAGAAGCACAGAGTGCACACCTTCTGAGTTCATTGCACGAGTTCCAGTACTAGAGGAAGCCTAGGTTCTGGGGAGAGACGCACCCATGGGTAGCTGAGGATTGGCTGGAGGCTGTCGTGAGTGTTTTCAGATTTGTAGGGACACAAGCCGGCCTCATGGTGATTCTTGTCACGAGTCTCCTGTATGCAGCATCATGAAAGTGGTGGAGCCAGATGCTCTAGGTGCATGAAGAGGCATCATTACTATGTACATACTTCGAGAGTCTCATTCGCTCAGCGTTTGTTCCATCCACTCTTCATGAAGTGCGGATTCAGGAGATACTTCATCTGTAGTAGGGCAGCATGATAGTAGCTCAGTACTCAGTGAGGTTTACTGTCCTCTCGCGCTACTCCACTGATATGGCATGGGAACCGTTCTTCAGGGCTTAGACCTTCGATCAGGGACTCAGGAAAGAGATCAGTGCTTCGATGATCCCCCTCAGCATCCCGACACAGGCGGGGTGCTAGAGCATTCCCTTCTAGTGGAGAGTTTTCTCGTTGAGCAGTCACTAGTAGCGAGACCCACCACAGGGTGACACGTAGTGGAGTCTTCTATAGCCGACAGTAGATAAGTTTTTTAGAGGTCCAAGCGGACCAGGCTATCAGGTGGGCGATCCCAGGAGACAGGATCGGTTGTGCGGGGCACATGAGATAGAGCCAGATATACGAGGAGCAGGGAGTGCTATGCATGCGGCGGGCAGGGCCACATGGCTCGTGACTGCACAACCCGGCATGCAGATGAGAAATAGATAGTAGAGGGACCTCCTAGGCAGAGGCATAGGTTCGTCTGTGATGGTTCGCTGGGAGCAGGGGGTGTGGAAGAGGAGTTGGCCGAGCAACAGGTGGTGAAGAATGTTTCGAGACTCTACCACCACCACCACCAGGAGGTCCACCCCGACCATAGGGAGATTGAAGACCGAGGTGGGAATATCTCCAGGAAGTAAAGGATTACGATCATGGTCCACCTGATATGATTCGATGTACTATCTATGTCTACTCCACCCTTGTTGCAGTACTCATAGACACAGGATCGAGTCGTAGTTTTATTACCGCTGCCCTTGTTCGGAGATCAGAAATTCGGACGGAGTCGTTGGCTCGATCCTTACAGCAGGAGTCTCCTACAGGAGCAGACTCGATGATTATGCACTGGTTCTGCTAGTGTGAGCTTACTCTATGAGGCAAGAGCTTTATCTGGGATCTCCTCGTAGCGGCATTGATGCCTTATGACGTCATCCTGGGTATGGACTGGTTATCCACAGTTCATGCTCAGATTGACTGTATTAGGCACAATGTGCGGTGTATCTGCAAGGATGGGACCAGGTTCACCTTTACAGGTGATAAGGGTGCATTTTCACTATAGGATGCACTTACACAGAGGATGGAGCATCCGATCACACGTCAGTTGGCAAGTTTCATCCTCGGAGCAGTTGATGTGTGGAGTCCGAGTTTTCCTATTGTGATGGATTAGTATGTGGATGTTTTCACTATCAACATTCCGGAACTACCTCCTCTCAGAGAGGTAGACTTCTATATTGACATGTACCTCGTGACAACACTGATATCTACTCCATCATATCAGGTGGCTCCCGCCAAGATTCGTGAGTTGTGGGTATAGATGGAGGTCTTGTAGGAGAAGGGATTTATCAGACCCAGTGATTCACCCTGGGCATCTCTGATTTTTTCACCAAGAAGGTGGATCGGAGCTTGCGACTGTTTGTTGACTACCGTTTCCTGAACTAGGTTACCATGAAGAACAAGTACCCACTCCCGGGGATTTACAACCTCTTTGATCAGCTCAAGGGATCATCATGGTTCTCCAAGATAGACCATATGTCAGGATATCACCATCTCAGAGTTCGAGACGAGGATGTGCAGAAGACGACATTTAGGTGTCGGTATAGTCACTATGAGTTCTTGGTTATGCCTTTCAGCATAACCAACGCTCCAGCTTTGTTCGTGAGTCTCATGAACATGATCTTCCAGCCTTACCTCTATCAATTTTTAATAGTCTTTATCGAGGAAATACTGATCTACTCGACTACTGAGGGGGATCATGCCTACCATTTGTCAGCAGTACTGGACACACTCCGAGAGCCTCAACTTGATGATCAGCTATCGAAATTCTAGTTCTGGATTCGAGATGTTCACTTTCTGAGACACATCATCTCAGAGGCTGGAGTTGTAGTGGATCTAGAGAAGATCGAGGTGGTACTTCCTTGGGATCCATCCAAGAGTGTGACGGAGGTGCGGAGTTTCTTGGGACTGGCTGGGTACTATCAAATATTTGTGCCAGACTTCTCTAGAGTTGTAGCACTGATTTCATCATTGACGACTAACGTGAAACCCGTAGTGTGGTCAGAGAGATTCTAGTAGAGCTTTCAGGAGCTGAGGTAGAGGTTGAATAGTGTGACCATCTTTAGGCTACCATAGGAGGGCGTTGGGTACATAGTTTACTATGAAACATCAGGGAACGAACTAAGGTGTGTGATGATGTAGAAGCAAGTAGTGATCGCGTATGGTTCTCGGTAGTTGAGACAACACGAGCATAACTACAGAGTCTCAGGTACATATTCTCTCAGAAGAACCTGAACCTGAGACACCAGCGATGACTCGAGTTCCTCCAGGACTATGATTTTGAGATAGTCTATACTCCTAGGAAGGGTACCACTATAGTAGATGCTCTCAATAAAAGATCATGCATTCAGCTTCTAGGAGAGGCAACGGAGCAGCTTTCAGCATTGTGAATATCCTTTGTGGATAGAGTTAGAGAAGCCTTTCTGAAGTCTCTCACAGTCTCTCCTCCACTTCTTCAGTTATTCAGGGATTCACAGTGTGAGGATGTTGACTGTGAGACGCGACATGCACAGATATCCTCAGGGAAAGTACGTGATGGATTTTCTGAAGGTGGAGGGCATGTCATTCTCTTTAGAGGATGGACCATGTTACCAGTTTCTCTTTAAGAGTATTTGTTGAGGGAGTTCCACACATCCCCTCTAGCGGTACATATAGGAGTGGCGAATATGTATCAGGACCTCCGACGATAGCAATGGTGGCCAGGTATAAAGAAGGTAGTAGCAGAGTTTGTCTCACGATACCTCACATGTCAACAAGTGGAGGTGGAGCACCCTGTTCCAGCAGGCTTGGTTCAGCCCTTAGAGGTCCCAGAGTGGAAGTGGGACATGATATCTATATATTTAGAGATGGGGATTACACGTACATCCTGAGTACATGACTCTATCTTGGTGATCGTAGACCAACTCACCAAGTCGGCACACATCCTACTGATTAGAGAGCAGGGATCAGTAGAGAGATTGGGACGCCTCTATGTACAAATTATCGTACGACTTCATGGTGTTCCATTGACGATCGTCTCCAATCGAGATTCCCGTTTCACTTCCTGGCTATCGAAGAGGTTGTAGGAGGATTTCGGGATGCAACTTCACTTGAGCACCACCTTCCATCCTCAGACAGATGGCCAGACTAAGAGGACCATTCAGACTCTCGAGGACACACTCCGTGCATTCTTCCTTGACTTTGGTCGCAACTAGGAGGGTCACTTACCCTTGGTAGAGTTTGAATATAACAACTACTACCACCCCACCATCGGGATGACACCTTACGAGGCACTGTACGACCTAACTTGCATATCGCCTCTGTGCTAGACTAACCCAGGGGAGTCAGCACTTGTAGGACCAGAGATGGTGCAGGCTATGACTAAGAAGCTGCAGACCATCCAGGAGTAGATGAAAACTACACAGAGTAGACAGAAGTCCTTTGCTGATAGGAGATGGAGACCACTCGATTTTGAGGATGGAGACCACGTCCACCTATGGGTCTCACCACGACAAGGTCTACGGAGATTTGGCTGAGGCGGAAACATATCTCCGTGATTCATCAGACTTCTTCAGGTCCTCATAAGGGTAGGCGAGGTGGCTTACCGCTTGTCTCTCCCAAATCTGTTGTACCATGTGTATGACGTCTTCCATGTATCTCAGCTGAGGAGATACATGCACGACCCGTCCCACATCATCGACCATGGGGAGCTAGACATCGATAATGGGGATACATTCACAGAGGTTCTACGGGAGATAGAGGATCGACAAGAGCGGGTCCTGCATGGATGGTCAATTTCTCTAGTACTTGTTCGCTGGCAGCACGAGAACCTCCAGGAGAGCACATGGGAGTGGGAGGCTCAGATGAATTCTTAGTTCCTGTAACACCCTGAGATTTTATGAGAAATTTTTTTATGTCTTATGCAATATGAAAAACTAATGTAATCTTTCACAACACACAATACTAACTTGGCTTTCATTACATGCAATCGCGACTTACCTCGATAGCGTGTGTAGTACGCAATATCGGGTTTCACTAAACAATGATATATTATTATGGAAAAGCCATTATGAATAGTATTAAATAAATTTGGAATATTATAACATTATTATTCATCTTACACATTTTCTAGAACATGGTAAGAGAACAAAATAATTTTTTTGGGTAAAATAATTATTTTTCATAAAATGCAGTTTTGCCGCCTTTTGATGGCGCACCCACATTAAATCTAGTTTTTGAAATGTTTATAAGTTAATTTTTTAAAATATAATTTTTAGTTGGAATCCAGCTATAAAAAATTACTTTGGATAAATATTTGATACTTTTCGGATAACTTTCATATTTTGATGAATAGTAAAAATACGCTAATTTTTAATTAAAAACAACTTTTTTCATTGAGATAATTTACATGGTTAAATTATAATATTTAATTGTTTTAAAGTATATATATAATTTATTTTTAACAATTAATATAATTTATGTCATTAGCATAAATTTCTCATTGGATTCATAGAAAAAACATTTCAATCTTTGGCATTGTTTTAACATCTAAAACCCATTTTCTTAACAACGGGATTAATTTTAAATTAATTACTGCAACATATGTGTTTCGAATTTTGAAAAATGGATTCCATATTTGGAATCAATGGGTCCAAATTATGTTCATAGGATACTTTTTCTTGGCATTATGAATAGTAACTATGGTAAATTTTATTTACCATAGTTAATGGTAAATCAGGTAATTAAGGGTAAATATAAGATTACAAAATTACCATAACACCTGCTAAAATGCTATTGGATGAATAAAAGTCGACAAATATCACCTGAGGGCCGGACTATATTTATTTCATGGACTTTTCACCATGAAATAATATTATTATTATTAAAACCAAGGAATGTGACAATATGTCACTCTCTTATATCTTATAAATATAATAATTTTAAATTAGTGATAAACTTCATGAAACATCAGATATAAATAGTCTCCAGAAATCTAATAAAATTATCTACATCATATAAATTTATTTATAATTTTTAGGTATTATATAATTATAATTAATTAGGACACAATAGTGATGTTAAAATTATTTTATTAATTAAAATATCAAATAAATGGTTTTAAAAATATTAAAATAAATATTATATGAACTATTTAATGTGCTCCACTAATTTTCTAGATAAATATGACATTTTCTGAATCTATTAAATATTTTATTTCTAACATATCTTCTTTATATATTTTATTTAAATTCAAATAAATGAATAGTGTAAAAATTGACACTATTGTTATTTTATAAAAATAACATATTATAAAATTGTTTTAAAATCAAAAAAAATATTTAAAAATTATAAATTAAAATTTATATGGTTTAAAATGTCATAAAGTGTCAAATTATGGAAAATTCACCACACATATGTAATTATTTATAATAATATAAAATTTATAATATTATTACCACAAATAACAGTAAATTGATAAATAAGGAAAAATCAAGTTGATAATGTTTAAAATAAATTCCTAACATGTCTAAATTTTATTGGTTGATGAGATTACAACCCTATATCATCGAATATACATATATGAGTCATTTTGGAAGTTTTTATGTGGGATTGGGATTTAATATAAACTAATATTTCTTATATTTCCAAAGGTGCCCCTCTCCTCCCTTATAAAAGGGAACCTCCTCCCTCTCCTCCTCACACCAATTTGATAATTCACGCTCATCCAACCACTTCCCATTTCACTTCCCCACTTCCTTAGAAACCTACTAGTGGTACTGGTCTTCTCAAAAGACCAACTCTAGTGCCCTAAGAGAAAGATTAAAGGAGGCACTTTGAGAAAGAGGTATCGTTTTCTTCAAGTTCCATTCTTCTTATACTCCCCCTTCTTTAGTTGTTTTATTATGAAGTAATAACATAAGTATACATCATATACTGATATGTTATTATAAATATGAAACAACCTTATTTCACCTCTTATCCATCCTACGGTAAACAAAATCACCGCACGTGAGTACGTACGGAATACCGTCACCACGCCGTGGTGTAATATGTTTTCAACCACCAACTTACTTGGATGGGTATAATTGTGAAAATAAATAACTATATATGATTATTGTAAATTTTTATTGATTCTGATATATTATACATACACTTTAATACAATTCCATGATCATGGGAAAGATATCATCGCTCGTGCGTGCATACGGCCTACCGTCTCCATGATGTGATGCAACTCGTTCTGTATGATCTTCATTGAATAATGATTATATAAATGAATTGAATGAATGAGTTTTTGGAACCATGGTCTTCTATGCATGATTTTTAGTATGGGTTGTCTTTGTTATCAACCATCAATGGATGTTCGGATCGTGTACCAGCAAAGAGATCATACCCTTCAAGCAGACAACATTATTGATGGTGGCGTCGTTTCACAATGTTTGCCAAATTTTTGGGATCCAAATTTTGGAAGTTTTTGAGCATTGGGAAAAGTGTATTTTCATGAAGATAATAATTTAATATGGCAAAAGTCATGAGTTTCTTGAATATGGGATGCATGAATTGGATTTCGCGAAGACCCGAAGAATGGAGGCGGTGATTATTCGCGATTACGTCAAGCTTCATGAACGACAAAGGCTGGGGAGCTTCGCGGAGATGAAGGGATCTGTAAGGGAGCTTCGTGGCGATGAAGGGCTTTGTGAGGTAGCTTAGTGGAGAAGGTGAAAAGGAATTAGCGGGATGCTCCTCGATTACGACGAGCTCCGTGAACAGAAAATTTCTGTAGTGCTTCGCAATTTTGAGAGAATTCCGGCGGGAACTTCAGAGCTTCGCGATTTGAGCTGACATGGCGCTGACTTCACGTGGAAGGGTAGAGGGTCGGTGGAATCGACTATAAATAGAGGTCTAACCCCTCATGAGAAGTAGAGGGATTTTTAGAGAAAGTCCTTTTCTCTCGGTTCATAATGGTCGCTCGCGAAGGCAGTGTGCTTCACGAAAGAGGAGCTTCGCGGCAGCTATTCTAGATCCGCGAA
The DNA here is from genome assembly GCA_963277665.1 of Viscum album. Taxonomy (NCBI): domain Eukaryota; kingdom Viridiplantae; phylum Streptophyta; class Magnoliopsida; order Santalales; family Viscaceae; genus Viscum; species Viscum album. The sequence continues at coordinate 264,999,430 of OY728142.1, read as the reverse complement.
AGTCATTCCCCCCACGTTGGCTTAGTGAGCTTTGTGAAGAGGCAGGAGGTCCACGATAGACAAGCATTGCGAAGGCTGGTGCATCGCGAGAGTGCTTCGCGATTGAGCTTCGCGAAAAGGCAGGGACTCCGCGAAGGCTTGTTTGAGCTTTGCAAAATTGGGAGCCTTGCGAAGTAGGGTACTTTGTGAAGGCCTTTTCCAAAGGTTGTTTGCCCAGTGGAAAAGGGAAAAGGGGGTATTCATCAGTGGTTGGAATTTGGACTTTAACAGAGCATTAACTCAGGACTCTGATGCAAGCAAAGTCTCATGTTGAACAGGAGACAAAGACCATCATGTCTATCTATTGAAGAGACCTTCACGTCTATAAACTGAGTGAGAATTCACCAACGACAGTGAGCTGGGGGGAGTCAACAAGAGTGACCCGAGTGAAGCAGTGAGCTATCCTTGAACCTTTGTAAAGGCAGTGAGCCTGGGGCAGAGTGTATGTGCATGGACAATTGTAATCCACAACTTGTGAAGATTAGTGGATTTTGGTACGACTGACAACTTGTCGGCGTATGCTCCTTGGACATAGCCCTTAGTGGTGAACCAAGTAAAAAGAGTCGTGTCGTCTCTATGTATGTGAATGTTTTCTTTCTGATCATTTTCATCATACAGGTTCAACAAGTTCCTACCAACGTGGGAACAAGATCCATCACTTTAAAAGAAAAAGTTTTCACCCTGATTCACCCCTCCCCTCTCAGGGTGTCCCAGGGTCCTTCAAGTGGTATCAGAGGGAGGTTACTGGTGTTGAATCTTTCCTTTTGCATCATGGAGAATGCAGTCAATGTCAGGGGAGTCCCTCACTTCGATGGAAGTAATATCCAGATCTGGAAGAATAGAATGTGATCCCATCTAAGATCTCTTGGAATGGAAGTTATCTTTTCTACAGTGCAAGGAATACAATTTACTGACCCAACAGGCCTGGCTATGACTGAAACAGACAAGAAAATTCTTGATGCAGATGCTAAAACACAAAATGCACTTACTACAGCCCTTTTTGATCATATCAACCTAAAGGTGATGAATTTCACCTCAGCAAAATCCATGTGGGATAAACTCAAGAATATTTTGGAAGGAGATAGCAAAGTGGAGGAGGTGAAACTACAAGTGCTGCACAATCGGTTTGATGATCTGAAGATGCATCCAGAAGAGAGTGCAGACTCATTATTCAATCAAATTACTGAACTGGTTGGAGCAATTCAGGGTCTAGGTGATGAAATCAAAGACATTGATATTGTAAAGAAAATATTAAGAAGACTTCCACCTCTGTACAATGTAATGTTTCCATCCCTTGAGGAAAGAGCTCTTTCAAAACATTCTCTAGATGATCTACTTAGCATCTTGGTCGCATATGAAATGAGAGTCAAACCAGAAGATGCTACATCTCGTGTGAGCAAGGAAATACATTCAAGGCCATGGATAAACTGAAAATATCAAAAGATACTAGTGGTGAAGATGAAGAAGAAAAATAAATTCTTTCTCTCATTGCAATGAAGTTCCAGAAGGGGAAAGGTAAATTCAAAGGGAAGTTACCTCTCACATGTTTTCATGGTGGAAAAGTTGGGCACATTGCCTCTTAGTTCTTAAGAAAGATCAATTATATAGATAGTGAAGATGAATGCATCGAGAAGCCTCCGAGAAGGTTCTTCAAAAAGGGAGAGTTCAAATCTGGAAAGAAAATGCAAAGAAGAGTTTTTTCTGTGAAGAGGAATAAGATGATAATGAATTCTATGATGAAGAAGAACTAGAATTCAAAACTGGGAACCATGCTTCCATGATGGCCACTGTTGAAAAGTCAGATAATAATGGGGGAGCAAAACAACTCAGAACTTGTGTATATCCCGAGATGAAACTTAAGGATGCGGATAATAAGCTTAAGATTAAATGAAAAAGTTGCAATAAGTGGAAATCTATTGTAGAAGAATCAGCTGAATATGTTGATCAACTTGAGGCTGAAATTGAATGAATGGAAAAAATTTTGAAGGTACAGTCTAAAATAATTGAAAACAATGATGATGTAGTGGATCTGAATCTTAGAATTGAAGAGCAGGAAAAGTTCATCAATGACCTCACCTCTAGACTAGATGAAAAATCCAAGACTGCTGAGGGTCTTGAGGAGGAATTTGTTACTCTAAGGAGTAAACTTGAGACTGAATCAATTCCAAAAGAATCGAGGAAGAAAATATAGTTCGGAAGATTTGCAGATGCAGAATCACTAGAAAGAGCCAAGTGCGGTTCAGATGGGGTTGGAAAAATCTTGAGTAATCAAAGTCCCACTTTCTTGGGAAAGAGTGGAATTGGCTATGAGGCTGATACATAAACTGCTGGAAGTGAAGGATCCAAAAGAAAGATAAGATGAAAGTTGACCATGTTGAAATGTTTCCTAAAGTGATGAAAAAGGAACCCTCAACCAAAACTAAAAGGAGAACTGAAAATTATCCTCAAACATTCAGAAATGATAGACAGTCCAACTTTTCTACCATGGAAAAAGGTCTGAGGAGAAATTCAAGTGAGAAGACATTTTCTCTCATGAAGTGTCAGTTCTATCGGTATCTGGGCCATACCATGTCTTATTGTGAGGAGGAAATAATCTATCTAAATAGAGAAGATAGAGAAGTTCAAAAAAGGAGAACAAATTAATATCCTATTTCTTATAGAAGAAAAAATTTCTATGGATATTGTTTTCGTTGTTCTTTATTTGGTCATAAGGCTGCTAATTGCAGGCAGAGATGGGACATAGACACCTCATACCGAAGTTCAAGACAAGTCAAGTCTCGTCAGCAAGACAGTGTTGCTATTTCAAACAGGTTTTCTCCTCTCAAAGAAGATTTTGACTATGAAGAACCTGGGTATGCGGAAGAGATAATTGATAGGCCACCAGTTCTATATACTCAATCCAATGTCTCATGGAAGGAAAGGATGAAGATTGAGAAATCCAACCTTGCAGAGGTGGCCCTCAATGCTACAAAGAACAATGGTACCTGGATTCTGGATAGCGATTGTTCATCTCATATGATGGGTAATGCGAGCCTGCTAACAGATATCAAAAGGATGGTTGATGGTACAGTACAATTTGGTAATGATGGGGATCTGAAAATCAAAGGGAGTGGAAGTACCGAGTTAGCTAATGGAGAACTAAAGAAGACTAAAGTCCTTTACGTTGATGGCCCACATCATAATCTCCTCAATGTGAGTCAACTCTGTGATGTGGGACTTATAGTTACTTTTAATTAGAAAGGTTTCACTATCAATGGAGAGACACGCAATTCACTTATGAAGGGATGCAGAATAGAAGGAAACTTGTATCAGGTTGATAGTGAAGAAAATGTATGTTACATGACTGTTGAAGAAGAAAACAATTTCTGGCATCGGAGACTGGGCCACATCAATCAACAAGACATTGAGAAAATTTCAAAATTGAGAATTGCCATGGACATTACCAACCTGAAGCGTGAGCGTGAAAAATCATGTGATGCTTGCATTCATGGGAATCTGGTCTGCAGTTTATATCGGCTAAAGAAGAAAAGGGAATCTCACCTTCTTGATCTGATCCATACAGATGTATGTGGGCCGATAAATGTTATCGGAACTCATGGAGAAAGTTACTTTGTCCCTTTCATAGATGATTACAATAGGATGTCATGTGTGATGGTCATTCACATGAAACGAAAAGTCATTGACTGCATGAAAACATATCGGTGAATCGTCGAGAATGATATTGGATGAACAATCAAAGTGTTGCGATCTGAGAATGGAGGAGAATACACGTCCATTGAATTTGAAAATTATCTGGAGAAGCATGGGATATAGCATGAGGTAGCTGCTGTGAGAAATCCACAACAAAATGGAGTTTTTGAACGTAGGAATCGATTGGTGAACAACATGGAACGAACTATGCTGATTGAGAGTCGTATTCCACGACTTTACTGGAAAGGGGTTGTTCAAGATGCAGTGTATATTCAGAATCAAGCAGGACTTTATATGGGTTAGACGAAGACACCATATGAATTGTTGCATGGACGGAAGCCATCTTTATAATACTTTTGTGTCTTTGGAAGTAAATGCTTTATCAGGAACAAAGAAGGAAGTCAAGGGAAATATGGAGACAATGTAGGTGAAGGAATTTTCCTCGGTTACTCAATGAACAGCAAAGCCTACAAGTGTTTCAACAAGCATTTAGGAAGAATTGTGGAATGCGGTGATGTTAAGATAATTGAAGAGAAAAGTACAAATGCTTCAAGGACGTCATATGCTGATGTGATATAAAGTTAGGAAGAAAGTGAACGGGAAGAAAATACAAATGCAGAAATAGAAGAAGTTGTTCAAAACACTCAGCAGTCACATCATGATGTTGACTCAGACGAAGAATCTGAAGAGTAAATCTTGGATGGTGAGAATGTGATTGAACCTTACAGGAGAAATCGAAGAGCAGAGATTGATCTATCTAACATAATTGGAGATAAGAATTCACCCACACAGACAAGGAGGATGAGGAATAACACACCTTCTGCATTTCTATCAGTTGTGAAGCCATCCTCATTTTAAGAAGCTGCAAAGGATGAATCCTGGGTGACAGCCATGAATGATGAGTTAGATTAGATTGACAAGAATCAGACATGGGATCTTGTACAGAGACTAAAAGGTCACAATGTTATTGAAACAAAATGGATATTCAAGAAAATGTTTGATGAGCATGGAAATGTTATCAGAAACAAGGCTCGACTTGTGTGTAAAGGGTATTCTAAGATAGAAGGTGTTGATGTTGAAGAGACCTTTGCTCCCGTGGATAGACTGGAGTCAATCAGGCTCTTTCATGCCATGGCTCTCCAAAGAGGATATAAAGTATATCAGATGGATGTCATGACAGCATTCTTAAATGGTGTACTCGAAGAAGAAGTCTACATTGAACAACCCGTGGGTTTTTTTCTTGGTGTTGATGAATCAAAAGTCTGCAAGCTAAAGAAATCACTTTATGGCCTGAAACAGGTACCATGGGCGTGGTACTCCAGACTGGATTCATTCCTCAAGAAGCTGGAATTCAAAAGAGGAGGAGTAGATCATAATCTCTATGTGAATAATTCTTCGAAAGATCAGTTCATGGTTCTAGTTTACGTCGATGAAGTTATATTTTGTGGCAGCATGCAGAAATCAGTGGATGAATTTTCCAATCATATGAAATCAGAATTTGAAATTTCAATGATTGGGGTGCTCACATATTTCATGGGACTGCAAGTGACTCAAAGGAAAGACTTCACTTTTATCTCTCAGGAAACATATGCCAGAGAGCTGCTGAAGAAGTTTAATATGAAAGACTCCAAACCAATGTAAACTCTGATTGTAGTTGGAACCAAACATAGAAATCATGAGGAAGGGACATCTGTAGATCCCACCATGTACAGAAGAATCATTGGGATCCTACTGTACCTGACAGCGACAGGGCCAGATATTGTCTTTTCCATATGTCTTGCAGGCCGATTTCAGAGTATTCCAAAGGAGGAACATATGGAGGCAGTCCAAAGAATCATGTGGTACATTCAAGGTAAACACAACTTTGGGTTACATTTTCCCACAGGTAGAGACAGTGAATTATCAGTGTTTTCTGATGCTGACTGGGCTGGTGATGTAGTAGACAGAAAGTCCACCAGCGGTCGAGATTTCTATATTGGGCAGAAATGGGTTTGCTAGTTGAGCAAGAAACAATAAAGTACTTCTCTTAGTACTGTTGATGCTGAGTATATCTCCTCCACAAATTCATGCACTCAACTGCTATGGATGAAGCAGAAATTAACTGATATTGCCGATGAGGTGAAGCAACCAATGGTAATTTACTGTGACAATTAGAGTGCAATTGATCTTACGAAGAATCATGTTCATCATTCTCGTACAAAATACATTGAAATCAGGTATCACATTATCAAAGAGAAAGTTGAGCAAAGCGTGATTAGAATAGACCATGTGGGAACAGATGAGCAAGTGGCTGATATCATGACAAATCCACTGTTAGCTACTATGTTTGAGAAGCATCGGTTGAACCTCGGTGTTCGGCCACCTCCCAGTGCATAAGGAGGTTACGAAATTCCCCTCTCCACGTTTGTTATAACTATTTTAATATGTTTATGGATATGATATAGATTTATGGGGGAGATACTATCCAGGGGGAGTATGGTTTGAGCTGAACGTGAAAAAATTTACTGGTCTTTGGATTTATTGTCAATGGGGGAGAAAGGAGAAAGGAATAAATTCAGGCAACTTCTGTGATGAGAAGAATGAGAAGGAAAATAGTGGAACCCAATTCAAGCCTCCTCTCTTGTTTTCTACACCGAACATTTCTCACGTAGACTTAGAGTGTTGGCGGAGTTGATTCCTGTGTTTTTTTTGTTTGGTTTTCATATTGATGGATATCTATTGAATTTAACTTCTGATTGCCAACAAACCCAAAGGGGGATATTGTTGGAACCATGATCTTCTATGCATGATTTGGAGTATGGTTTGTGTTTGTTTTCAATCATCAATTGATGTTCGTATCATGTACCAGCAAAGAGATCATACCGTTCAAGCAGACAATAGTATTGAAGGTGGCATCATTTCCCAGTGTTTGCCAAATTATTTGGCGTCCAAATTCTAGAAGTTGTTGTGCATCGCGAAAAGTGGATTTTCATGAAGACAATAATTAAATATGGAAAAGGCATGAGTTTCGCGATGATGGGATGCATGGATTGGATTTTGCGAAGACCAGAAGAATAGAGGCGGTGATTCTTCGTGATTACGTCAAGCTTTGCAAACGGCAGAGGCTGGGGAGCTTCGCGGCGATGAATGGATTTGCAAGGGAGCTTCGCGGAGATGAAGGTATTTTCAAGGGAGCTTCGCGGCGAAGGTGAAAAGTAATTGACAGGAGGCTCTGCGATTACGAAGAGCTCCGCAAACGGAAAATTTCCGTAGTGCTTCGTGATTTTGAGAGAATTCCGACGATAACTTCGGAGCTTCGTGATTTGAGCTGACGTGGCTATGAATTCACGCAGAAGGGTCGAGGGTCAGTGGAATCACCTATAAATAGAGGTCGACCCCCTCAAGAGAAGTAGAGGGAATTTCAAAGAAAGTCATTTTCTCTCGGTTCGCAGAGGTCTCTCGCGAAGGCAGTGTGCTTCGCGAAAGAGGAGCTTCGCAGTGGCTATTCTAGCTCTGCGAAAGTCATGTGCCCTGCGTTGGCTCAGTGAGCTTCGTGAAGAGGCAGGAGCTCCGTGATAGCCTAGCATTGCGAAGGCTGGATCATCGTGAGAGTGCTGCGCGATTGAGCTTCGCGAAAAGGCAGGGACTCCACGAAGGCTTGTTTGAGCTTTGAAAAATTGGGATCCTTGAAAAGTAGAGTACTTTTTGAAGGCCTTTTCCAAAGGTTGTTTGCCCAGTGGACAAGGTAAAAGGGGGTATTCATCAGTGGTTGGAATTTGGACTTTAATAGAGCATTAACTCAGGAATCTAATGCAAGAAATGTCTCATGTTGAACAGGAGACAAAGACTTTCATGTCTATCTATTGAAGAGACCTTCACTTCTATAAACTGAGTGAGACTTCACCAATGTCAGTGAGCCTGGGCGAGTCAACGGGAGTGACCCGAGGGAAGCAGTGAGCTATCCCTAAACCATTGTAAAGGCAGTGATCCAGGGACAGTGTGTCTGTGCCCGAACAATTGTAATCCCCAACTTGTGAAGATTAGTGGATTTTGGTATGACCGGCAACTTGTCGGTGTATGCTCCTTGGATATAGCCCTTAGTGGTGAACCATGTTAAAAGGGAAGTGTCTTCTATGTGCATGTGCATGTTTTCTTTCTAATCATTTTAATCATACAGGTTCAACAAGTTCCTACAAACGTGGGAACAAGATCCATCACATTAAAAGAAAAAGTTATCACCCTGATTCACCCCTCCTCTCTCATGGTGTCCCAGGGTCCTTCATGAATATGATATATATTACACTAACACCATTCTGTAAATGATATATCTATATCCTATAAATAGTAATAAGAATTTACTCAACAAAACACACATAAGAACATAAAGCAATAAACACCCGAATAACAAGTAGTAATGAAATATTACTACAAAGAAGATACAAATATGACCATATATGATATCATAAAAATGAATATGATTCTGTATTAAGTCAATTTATGTAATTTAAACCATATTACTAGAGGTTCAGATTCATACGAAGCATATCGGACCTAAGGTAAGTGAAAATCTCACAATCTCATTTTTATCTGACATTGTTTATACTTCAAAATTTATTGGGGAATATTTATCATCCACATCCATGTTTCCTCAATATGTAATATTATTTCCATCCACCTACAACTGTTTAAATCCAATTTTAACCATTGGTGAGTTTTTAGTAAAATATATTAAAGGAATCTTTTGTCTTTTTTAGTACGAGGTACTTTTTGACTTTTCCAACCAAAGTACGAGAAGAATGTTTTTTAACTTATACAACATGAATGGATTCATATAACATTATTTCCATGAAGATTCCTTTACAAGTTTTCATTTTTATTTTTAATCAAATTCTTTTAGCTTATAATTGTATGACATGTTAGGAAAGGAAAACTTTTTTTGAAGTAGAAGGATAGTTTACTCAAGAATGGAGTTCAAGTGTTTTATCAAAATTATTTTCCATATAAGACAATATAGGGTTCTGTTTATATCTCTATTTTTAGATTGATTTGATTATGTTATGATGTAATTATTATTATGATGTCCTTTTATCTTATATGGATTATGTTATGATGTCATGAAGTTTAAGATTCCCATTTATATTACATGGGTTGTGGTATGATTTATGATTAATGATTTTGTGGCACACATAAGAATGGTTTTATTATGAGATGGGTGGGACCAATATCTCCCTCCAATGCATTGGGTAAAGATTTATATCTCATGAGATGGACATGGCTGGAATGGACAGTTAAACCGGTTCTGTGAAATAGGACTGAAACGGGGAGTGGACTCGGTTCAGAAATGGACTTTGTCCGCTATGATAGTCTTGGGAATGATTCTTGACTACTAAGAAATTATTTTCTATGATTATGGGTGTATGCCACAAAGCTTCATGTTTTATGTTATGATTATTGGGTTTACATTTCACTTCTATGATTTATCCGATGTTATGATCTCTCTTACAGGATATGATTTTCAAAATTTTATGTTCTTATGAATATGATATGTTTGATATTTCTTTTGATTACCCTTAATGAGCATTTGAGCTCACCCTTTTGTATGTTATCTTTTCCCCAAGTCTGGAAGAAGGTTATTAAGTATAATATTCCAAAAAGGGACTCTAGATATGATAAAATAAATGGGAGACAACGTAGATGAATTATGAACTAGTTTTTTATGTTTCCCGGTTTCAAAAACACTATACCTATACGATACTTTCATGGTTTTGTTATATATTGTAATAAGTATGCTTAAATTTTGAAGTAATAACCTTGTATGTAAAGTATGGGTCGTTATAGTACCCCCCCCCCATTTGTTTCCCAAGTGTGTATTGTAGCTTACATGGACGTAAATCCCTAAGGTGGGTAGAATATAAAGACCCGGAAACCCTGTGTAATATTTTTACATAAATACATGGAAATTTTACAAGTTCTCCGTTTTTTACGGTGCCTGATTCCGAGGCCCGGTGTGACTGGAATCAATTTCTGAAGTTTTTTTTGGGTACGTTTAGTAAATGTACGTGCGGGATTTTATATCATTTGAACCGGTGCATGGAATTTAAATCCGGGAACACCGTTGAACTTGCAGCGCTGGTATTCTCTTAAGGGGACCTTTACCGCATTTGTGTTTTAGCGTGTTTGGAAGTTAGTTTTCTAGGTTTCATAAAAAAAGTAAAATAAAAATAAGTGATGACTTATTTTTATATTAGGTGGTTAAAGACCATAAGTGGAGGTTAGTGTGGGTCCCACCACGCCGTAATATCCCTTGGGAGTATATAACTAGCGGTGGGACCTAGTATCTTGAAACCCCTTAAACCCCCCTTTAACTCCTTGAACCCCATATTAGGGAGGATGAAACTCTCCCTTTATTTATTTTGGTGTGTCTTAACCTCCTCCCTCTCATTTAATGAGACACCCCACCTTTTAAAATAATGGATGTAACTTAATGAATTTGAATATTTTTGAATTCATTAAGTAATTATTTTAATAAATTGTGTTATTTTATTTTATGTTGGTTGGCACATAATGCCTTGGTGGAACTTTGGAGAATTAGAGAGAGAGTGTTCTTCCCATGAAGAACAAAAAGAACATATCCAACGACCTCCATCCACGTTAAAGGAGTAGACCCCGCCCGCAAAGAACGTTGCCAATGATGATGTCATCTTCCCCCAACGAGAACATAACTACACCGCCTTTCCAGGACACCATCGAGCGAACACCGATTACGAGGTAGGGGGAAATCGGATTAATTTTTATGTATGAGTTACACTCTTCTTTCCTCATCTATGATGTTCTCTTGATGCTGAATGTTAACAACATAACGTGGAGGGTTTGGACCGCATGAACATGGTCCAACCCTCCACCCCCTTTGTTGTTGTTCTCATTGTGTTGACGACGAAGGATAAGCTGGAAGGGCGCGGTGCCGTCGCACCACGCCAGAGGAAGGGGGTCGCGACCATGTGGGCCGAGGTGGATGGAAGAGGCGGCGCTGCTGGAAACCGAAGGTGCCAGAAACTAGAGGCAGCAGTGCTAGCGGCGGTTGTGGCGCCGACCGCGTGGAGGGGCCGACGGCTGCTCAGGCCACCCAGTCCGCGGGATGACTGGCCGGAAAATCCTACATGCCCGCTGGACAACCACAGCGCCCGCAGGCACTACATGGAGGAGGACGCGGCCCGCATCCATGGGCCGATCAGCTGGGCAAACCGGCCGGCCGCATGCTAGATGGGCTGAAGAACCACGACAGTCGTAGGTACTACGTAGGAAGAACCACGACCCACAGTGAGGGGCGCGTGCGCATGGCCAGAACAGCCGGCTACGGCTGCCCGGGCAGAGGAGGAGGTGGGGCCGCTTAGCGCCACCGGGTGAACGGGACCGGCCCACTGTGTGGGCCGGGTCTACAAGTGGGCCACTCCCCACTGGTCCGGGCCGACCCCCAGCCAGATCAGCCCAACCCGCCAGCCCACTAGGCTTGACGGGTCGGGCCCATCATCGCTTAAATGCGAATAACTCCTAGACCGTGTATCTGATCGACGCTCCTTCTGCGGAACTAGTACCCTCGTAACGATGTGGTTCTTCTGGGATACTCTAAGTGAGTTTTGGAAAAATTTGGAAAATGGACGGGATTTGATCGAGCGTAAATCCAACCGGGCCCTGAATGGAAATGCCAATAACTCTCAGATCCGGCGTCCGATTGACGCACCGTCTGTCATGTTGGGTTCCTTATGATGAGATAGATCAACGGGATACATCAACTCAAGACTTTGTGGAAGTTGATTTATTGACACTTGGCTTGAGGAGAAGACCCCCCTAGAATCGAGCATGTTGTGTGTGGGAACCCTAGGTCTGGCTGCAACTGTGACAACTACTGTACCAAAATCCTCCGTGGGTTCGACAACGATGAATATTGTACCAGAATCCTCTGTGGGTTCGATAGAAATTACTATAGTACCAGAATCCTCTGTGAGTTTGACAGTGATGACTACTGAACTGGGATCCATTGTGGGTCTGACAGTTCTGACTTCTGATCCTGTATCCTATGTGGGTTCGACAGAATAGATGGTCCTATATCCTGTGTGGGTCCGATAGCTTTTTTGGTCTTCTATCTTGTGTGTGTCCAACATCTTAGATGAATCATTGACTACATTTGATCATCTCAATCACTATACGAATGATGTATACCTGTTTTAGATGAGTCTTGACTTTAAATCAATTATCGTTGAGGTTATTGACTTTACTTATTATGTGGACTGGGTTGTGTTTGGGATAGATGGTTGGAACCAGATTGTGACTGGTAACTTAGGTATATGTATGGACATATACCTACTTAGGGTTGGTTTACACTTCGTGATTGTATATTACTTATGTGGTTTATCCATTTTGGATTTTGGGAGACCTTTGGGGGTCTCGGGGTACCCTACTGAGTATTATAATACTCACCCATGCATGTGTTTCGCATGCACCTTGTTGTGTTCTATGAAGACGACGGACAACAGTGATCAAGGTTGAGGGTGATGGACGGGAGGCTTCTCGAAGATGGACTAGATTGGACATACTGCAGGGAAGAGTTGTTCGCGTTCTGTACCTACCCATCAAGTAGGATTCCCCGGTGGACGATCCATGACCTTTTTTCCCTTTCTACTTGTACTTATTGTTTAGTTGGGTTTGTATACTAGCCCACTTACTTTCAGCACACCTTAGATTTCTATTTTAAAACTTGTTTATTCTACTGCATGTGATCAGACTGTGTGTGTTACATATTTAAAGGAAATTCCTTCCCTTTTTATTAGGGATTCGCCTTTGGTGCTAGTCACCAGCCCCTGGCCTCTACACGGCGGGCCTGGGGTAGTCACGGCACGGGCCCCGTGGAAGGGTCGTGACATTAACATTATATTTAATCTGGATATGGATGGACAAACAGTTCATACCATTAGACCAATGAAGAAATGCTTCACTCGTGTTTCCTAGATTTTGTTTGTTTAAGGATGAGGCACCTACCCTTGGTATATTTATCTCAAAAAAATAGAATACACTTTACCATTGATATGGTCTTGTTTGAATCCTTTTATGTATTCCCTATTCATTATTCATTGTTATTGAATGGGGTTAGAGGGTCAATAATTATCTTGATGGAACTTGTACATAACAAGACACAGATGGGTCAGGTGATTCGTGGGAGATGAAGGTTTGGTCCTGGGAGTAAGCTTTCTCTCCAGTTTATTGGACCCTTCAAATTGTTGTATCGTGTTGAAGCTATGGGGTATCTAGTAGCCCTTCCACCATAGATGAGATAGATATATAATGACTAAATCATGTCATACATGAATATTAATTCATTTTAGATTAATATTTATTTCATTTTACAAATTCATTCCTAAGTATCATACTATTTTAGTGCATTTGGAAACATGGAATACATTACTCTAACATTAAAAGATATTCACCATCTTCCATAAAGATAATCCCCTTTATGAGTCCTAATTTAAAGAATTATTGATAAAATGAGGAATTGAAACATAATAAAGGGTGAGCATAGATTCTCAATAATGGTAAAAAATTATTAAATGAACATAATAATGTAAAAAAATTGAAATAAATTTTTAAAATCATACCATGTGTAACATATATCAAGATTACAAGTCATGGAATAAATCATGGTAATTCATTATCCATAAATCATAAATGAAAATGATCCATGATGAAATAGTATTGGCATAAAAAACGAAATTTTGGAAAACACATAACTAAGGAAAATCATTTCCATATTATCTATATCCAATTTCTAAGACCGTCATAGTGGAATAATTCCATTACTCACCTATGTTTATTTGTTGTTCCAGCACTGTAATACCAAACCATATTTACATGTTATTCCAATCATTTCTATATCCTTAGATATCAATCAGTACCCAATGCATTGGAGGTAGGTATAGATCCCACCTATCTCATAATGAAATTATTCTTATGTGTTCCGAAAAAACATAAATCATTCATCATAGCATAACCAATGGAATAAAATGGGTTTCTTAATTATCATTCCATAATAACATAATTCTTCTAAAACAAATTGATTTTTTAAAGACAATTTCATCATAATCACAATAAAATCATATAAATTACATGTTTAGAAACATAAGGCAATTAAATTTTTTTCAACATATAAGGAAAATAATTTTGATATAACACATATAATTAATTAAGGAGGAATTTATCATTTCTTCATAAAAAACATTTTTTTCAATATGCTATCAATTTATAATAGAAAATAATTTCTTTGAGAATTACCTTTAAAACATTTAAGATATGTTTCATGGAAATTAGGCATCATGAAAGTTTAAAAAACCACGCATTCTATATATCTTAAAATAACATTATTCTAGTAAATTTACAAGTACGGTAAATTAGTAACTCATTCAAAAAATTATAGGAGATTCCTTACATTATAATTAATAATAATTCACAAATGGGTAAAATTTTCATTAAAAAATTTTAGAAGAATAATATTACATATTTAGGAAACAAGTATTTGGATGATAAATATACCCTAAGAAATTCATATGAATAAAAAATCTATGATAAAAATGATATTTTAAAATAATCCCTTACCGATTAATAATCAGTAGAATCATATGTCTCATAAAATAAAGGAAGTATTATTCATATTATAACATTCATAATATTAACCATAAAAATATTCAAGGTATGAATAAACGCACAAAAAATGAAATAGGTGGGGTGTGAGGCATATGTCCCACATAAAAAAGTGACACAAAATAATCTTTTACCTTAGGTATGATTTTGTCCGTATGTGTAAAACAGTCTTATATAGTGGTTTTGAACATATTTTTAACATTTAAAATAACCATAATAATAATATTTATGATTTTATATATTATTCACATTTTAATTTATATTACCCATTCATTGTTCTAGTTTAAAGCAATTTTTTGGGTAGTAATTATTTTTTATCGTGTGTTTTTTGACTTGTTATTCTTGATCTTATGACATTGATATTATTTTAAATACATAAATAATTTAAAAAATTATTTATATATATGTATATATATATATACAATAGAATGATAAATGAAATGGAATACACCATTTAAAGAGATTGTAGTTTTTACGTACACATGAACGTTGTTTCTGTTTCCTTATTGAATTGAATGGAACAATGTAAATAAAATTTATATATATACATAATTCTACAAGAATTATTATTTCATATATTTTATTTTTATCTATGGTATATAATTTATAATTATTCTTGAATGGTTAACATGGAGAATGAATCTCATCGGATCGTAGAAATGGTAAGTTGTATGTATGCACGAGCGACGATATCATTCAATTAATGGTTAAATGGAATAGAATTGGATGGTATATTAATTATAAATAATAATTATCATTTCTTAATAATTATTTTCATCCTTTATATTCATCATTATTCATCTCTAAATAATGTGGTTTTGAATAACAAATTGCACCACGACGTGGTGAAGGTAAGTAGCTGGTACACACACATTGTGATATCGTTATTCTTATGATGGAAAAAAGGTAGAAGTTTTTTGATTCATATTTATAATAAAATTTCTGTATAAAAGAGAGATGGAAATTTTATATTATAATGATACATCAAGTCAGGAGGAAGTGGAAGAATAAATAATATTTAATGAATCTGTATAAGAGATTACATCTGCTTCAACGTGATTCCTATAAATACCCCCTTATAACATTAGAATTGATCTTGGAAGAAGATGAAAACCTCTATAATTTTACTAGATAAGATTTTAAGCGAAAAATAAGGTTATATGGGATTTAGAAAACTAAAATTGATGTTAATTGGTGAGGGAGTAGGTTTCTTTTTATAATTGAGGTGAGTGGAACCATTAATAAATCATGAAATATTAAATTAAAAAAACAAATTGATTAATCCATATGATTCCAAATTGATGTATGTCAAGTATAAGATTAATATAGTTATAAATACTCAAATGAACTAGTTTTTTTTATATATTTTTGATGTATTTTAAACTGTATCTTTTTGTTTACCCTTAATTATCCTCTTTTAATTTTATTTGTGGTAAAAAAAGTTTAAGTATTAAGAGGGTATAAATTTTAATTATATGGGGTTAATTTTAAATAATAATAAACCTAATGAACTTATATAACTTATCAAATTCTATTTGTTATTTTAAAAAAAAAATTAGGATTTTTAAATAATTTAATAATTTACTATTATTATAAATCTTCAATTATGTCAAAGTTTACACTATTCATTGTATTGAATTTAAATAAAATCTAAACGGAGAGATAAATTCGAAAAAAACCATTTAACAGTCTTTTAAAATTTAATATTCACCAAAAAATTATTTTATGACATAAATTATGTCAAATAATATTAATTTTAATATGTATAATATCATTTACTTGATTCCTTCATTAATAATGAAATCACCTCATCATCATTGTGTTATAATTAAATTCAATTATTTAAAGTCAGAAAATTATAAAATGAATTCCATGATATATTAAATAGTTTAACCTTTCATATTACTATTTATATTTGAAGATATAACTTAAATAAACCCATTTTTAAATAGTTTTAGTATGAAGATATATGTTTATAACATATTTTCATAAATTTAAAATAAAATTTTATAACTGTCATAATCATACCCATGTGGCTTCATAAGGAATCATTTTTATCTTAAGGGTTTAATTTGTTGTTCATATCTTATCCAATAATATTATTAAATGTTTTAGTGTTTTTTTATAATATAATTCTTACAATTAATTACCTATTTTACACATTTACCATATTAAAAAAAATTACTAAAGACATTTTTCATAGTGGCCAAAAATAAAATAAATATATTTATATAATTTGAACCTACTAATTCAAAATATGGAGTCAATTTTTTTAAAATTAAAAACACATAAGTTATAGTAATTAATTTTTAAATAAATTCCACTGTCGGAATAAGAGAATGTGTTTTTTAAAAAGTGAAAACATTGTAAAAGGGTGAAATTGTTTTATATATGAAATCAATGTAAAATAAATGATACCGAAATAAATTATATTGAATGATAAAAATTTATTTTATTTATATATAAAACTATACAATAATATATTTTTACCATTTAAATTATTTTGATGAAAAATGTTGTTTTCAAATAAAATTTAGCATATTTTCACTATTCATCAAAACATGATTGTTATCAGAAAAATATAAAAAAATCATATTGTGTAAATTTTTATATATTTCATCCAAATAATAGGTTTTTATTATCATATAAAAATTAATAATTTATCAAATATAAATTTAATAGGGGTTATCGTTTAAAAGGTTCTAAAATTTCATTTTTTTTTAAAATTAATCCTTTTATCTGAAAAATAGAATTTGTCTTTATATCATGTATATAAAACAAATAAGATTAATTTTAAACATTATATTTAATATAATAAATATATATTACATTAATAAAATACTTAAATATTTATTTTAATAATATTAAAACTCCCTTATTAACATTTAAATAGTTTTTTCAGATTACAATTAATAATGTTCATACTTGCCATTATAATGACAAGGTTATAAGGTAACATATTAATTTTTAATTATTAAATTTAAATTAATGTTGTATGAATTATATTTCATTGAAATAACTTAAAATTGTGTGTAACACAAGCCAATCATTGTTTTTCATACACCGCAAGCTAAGTTGGTGTTCCGTATAATGCAAGTTTAATATTCTGCAGTGTATAAAAAAAGAAATAAAAAATATATATCATAAAAATCTTATGGTGTTATAGTCTACACCCCATAAATTTAAAATCACCATTTAAAATTTTCTTGGTTGTTATATGATTTATTTTGTGAAATTTTATTTTAGATAAACCCACATCATAAAAACAAGGACAAAAATAACCTTTTAAAATGGAATAGTTGGAAAATAACTTTTACCAAACGCAATTCATCACTAGGTATCTACATTAGATAATAGGGTCGAATATTAGGAATGGATTAAAATAACAAATAATCATATATAATGATTATGATCACTGAGCACAAAAAATTTGGTGATCTAGTGAAAGTTAACCAGAAGAAAACCATAAACTAAAGAAGCAAGAAAGAGGTCATTGGTATCATACAAATGATGATAATAAAGAACCATTTTGCATCATGGTCCCTTTTATGATTATAGAAAATTATTCAATGGAAAATATATTTACTTTTTTCTAGTACAATCTCACCATTGGTCGTGCCTTGAACATTTTCCACATCAACTCTTATTCAAAGAAATGATGTTTAATTTGTCCTTCAATAACTATTTGTAGATCATGCAATCCATAAATAGAATGATAGGTCATTCCATATATATTTATCAAAAAATAAATTTAAATCATTTAATAAAAATATGAATTATCTCACCTATGGTGAGATAATTTATTATTATAAAAAACATCTTCTAATGTTTAACATAAACATTCCATAAATTATAACCTTAAAATAAATTTATCAGGTGAAAATCCAAAAAATTAGAAATAGGTGCAC
The DNA here is from genome assembly GCA_963277665.1 of Viscum album. Classification (NCBI taxonomy): domain Eukaryota; kingdom Viridiplantae; phylum Streptophyta; class Magnoliopsida; order Santalales; family Viscaceae; genus Viscum; species Viscum album. Next base: position 264,981,128 of record OY728142.1, on the reverse strand, counting down.
TAATATTGGATAAAAATTTATCCCCATATATCATTAGGTATATATTTTTGTCCAAATTATAATTATATGAACACCTTGGTCATTTATTCTCTTGATATATTGTAATAACCTCAATTATCATATATCTTTAATGAAAATATTCATGTTTCCTTATTATTATGTTTAAAAAACTATAAACTTCATCCATGATAGAATAAACCATATACCAATAAATCCTTAACCAGTTCCCAAGTAACTAATATAGTATAAATTACTTATTTCTACCCATCATATTTTTATCAAAATATCATTATCTCAACATCATGCCCATATTATGGGTTATCCATAATGTAATCTCTTGTTTCCCAAAAACCTAACTTTATTACCGCAATCACTTTTCATGGTTACCGATAACACTCAGAATATTCATTCAAATACATGTGGGAAACCACAGTGATCCTCTATAAAGATATTTAAATATTCCATAATACTATAAAAGAAATTATACATAATTATTTTCAGATCCCATTACATAAGCACTCAATCCTTCCACTACTTCATTGTCATGATCAACATAACCAACAGTGATCACATGTGATTTTCATTTTTTTCTATGGTCATAAGAGGTTATTGATGTCAATAATTGTCGATTACCCTTGGATTTGGTTTTTGGTTAGTATAATTCTGCATTTCTATTCACTTATAACATTGAAGTGTGGGATATTCATTCTATGTATCCTTTTTCTGATTCAAATCATTAGCTACCTTTTTTCCATTAATTCATCAGTCAACTACCCTGTGACCATATTTTCCACATTTAAAAAATATTATAGTCCCTTTAATAAAATATAAATTATTCTTAATTCAACACATTGAGCATAAGGAATCACTCATCTTCATTTCACAAATGATTTGAGATTTTCTATTGAACATCATCTTCTATTTCTTATTGAATCCCTGAGACTGATATGTAACAAAAACATACATTATTACCTTGATATCACAATACAAAATATTTTCATAGCTACTAATGTATATTAAAGTTAACAACCTTATAAGACTAGGTTTTAATACACTGATGAATTGATCAACATTACATTCAGGTTAGATGATAAATCCATAAGCATACATTTAAGCACTTGTTAAATTTGCTACATATGTACAATAAAATTTATCATCTATTTTCTAATGATATAGGAACTACTTTTCCATTATTGTATGATTAATACAAGGAATTTAAATATAATAAAATATGGTACTTAACATGTCTCATTCCATGCATGCAATTTCATCTTTCTCTCTTATATTCTTGATAAGAGTCCAACATTGGTCCGCTTCTCCTTATAAATCTTAAATATCCAAAATTACATTTCCATGTTCCGAATAGAGATTGATAAAAAATATATTTTTATTGGTACCGATACATTGTTCACCAATAAGTGGCTTAGAATACCCACTGAAAGAATTTGGATGTTGCCTCATGAAGGACTCAAAAAAATATTGTTCCTTTATCTACTCATTTAGACTTCCAGAATTGTTCATATATTCTATAAGTATAGAAATAATATATTTCATATCATCTCCAATAACATTTTCTTTTTTAGGAGTTAAATCATTTCATTCTAAATTCCATTCTTCATTAACATAGTTACTTTCGGTTCCACCCACTGTCTAAAACCGAAAAAATAGCGTGAGAGGAAAACTATCAATCTAGGAATAGAAAATATGAAAGGGGATTTAATTTAAATCTCAAACATCTTAGATTTAGTCCTATTAAATAATTATAATTACCAAAATTAAACTATTATAACTAATAGTTATACTTATCCGTACAGACATCCCTAGACACGCATTATAAATATCTATAGGGATCTCAATAAAAATTTCACATACTTGTTTCCAAAGGTGGATTAAACCATTCCTCTGATACCCACTATAATGAACCAAATAGGAAATACATTAATATTACTTCTTTTTGGATGAAAATTCATTACATTTGAAAAAATCCATATTTAGGGCCTTAATATTTTTGTGCCTTTGGAAACATGTAATAAAATTTTCTAACTTGTGAATGATCTTAAACATCTTCTATAAAGATATTCCCCTTTAGTACTCCAACTTAAAAGATTTCATTAATCCTAAGGTATGGAAAAAATAATAAAGGCTAATATTATATTCTCAATAATGGTAAACAATCAATACATGGACAATAGAATGTAAAAACATGGAAATAACTTTTGAGAATCATACAATGTATAACATATATCATGATTACAAGTCATGGAATAAATCTTGGTAATTCATAAGGAATAAATCAAAAAATAACACGATCCATTAGAAAATTTCATTGGAAGAATTCATGGAAATGTTGAAAAATATAATCATAAAAAATCATTTATATATTTTTCGAGTCTTTTTCCCAATACAATCATACTAGACAAATTCCATTACTGAACTGGGTTTATTTGAAGTTCCAGCTCTATATTAATGAACTAGATCTACTTATAATTCTAGTCATGTCTATCTAATAATATATAAATATTTACCCAATGCATTATAGGTATATATAGGCCTCACCCATCTCATAATAAAATCATTCTACAATGTTCCACAAAACATAAATCATTCATCATATCACATCCCAAGTAATAAAATTGTTTTCTTAAATATCATTCCATCATAAAATAATCGATATAATATAAATGGATTTCATAAATAGAATTCCATCCTACATAAAAATATATTTATATAAATAATAAGTAAAGAAACAAACCCCAATTTAATTAATTTCTTCTTATATAGAATATAGTTTTGATATAACACAAAAAATTAATTCTTGGGAAAATATCTTTTATTCTTCAAAAATGTTTTCTTTTCTCAAAATCCCCTTCAATTATAAATAAAAATAAGTTATTTGTAGAAAAACATGAAAAATGTAAGGTATGATTCATGTAAATAAGGTGGCTTGAATATGTAAAAATCCATTCATTCCATATAAGTTAAAAAAACCCTTTTCTCATACTTTGGTCGGTAATGTCAAAAGTACCTCATATCAAAAAATGAAAAAATATTCCTTTCATACTATTTAAAAAAAATCACCAATGGGTAAATTTTAATTCAAAAAATTGTAGACTAATAATATTACATATTTAAGAAACATGAATGTGGATGATAAATATAACCCATTAAATACTTACGAATAAATAATCTCTGATAATAATGAAATTGAAAAATTATCCCTTACCAATTTATAATCAGTCAAATTGTATTCCTCACAAAATAAAAAAATTATATTCATATCATAACCATAATAATTATAACCATAAAAAATTCATATGCAACATAAACACAACTCAAAATAAATAGGTGTTCTATAGATCATATGCCTTACATAAATAAATGTGGGAAAAAACTATCCCTTACCTTATGTGTGATTTCATCTGTATGTGTATGAAACCATTGAATATTTGTTTTAAACAATTTATTAACATGTTAAATAAAAATAATAATATTTATTATTTCATATATGATTCACTTATGACTTTATATTATTTTTTCATTTTTCAATTCCATGTCAAAACAACATTTTTGGTAATAAGTTTTTTGTTTATCGTGTGTGTTTTAACTTATTATTTTTCATCTAATTAAATAGATCATGATTTAATTACTTATATATTGTAAGGAATGACTTATATATCAAAAATATTTATTATATAAATATATAATAAATATATATAAATGAAATAGAATACAATGTTTATGGAGAGGGTCTGTCGTACATATGCCTAAACATTGTTTACATTTCCTTATTGAATTGAATGGAAGAAATTAAATGATATATATATATACATAATTTAAGTGGAATTATTATGTAAAATAATTCATTATTATTTATTATATATAAATTATAATCATTCTTGAATGGTAAACATTGATAATGAATCTCATCCTACTGTGGAGACGGTAAGCCATACGTAGACACGAGTGGCAATATCATTTATTTAATGGTTAAATGGCGTGGAAATGGATGGTATATTAATTATAAATAATAATTGTAATGTCATATTAATTATTTAAATCATTGAAATTCTTCTTTATACCCGTCTAAAAAAATTATTGTTTAATAACTATGTATACCACGACGTTTAGACGGTAAGCCTTATGTACGCACCCATGGTGATATCATTATTCGTAGGATGGATAGACGGTGAAATATGGTAGTTTCATTATTATAATATCATCATAGTATAAGTGTGATACTATATGTATTAATATATATTGAAACAACTCTTGAATAGTATGTAGATAAAGAATAATGTATGAATGAATCGGTAGATGATATTTCCTCTTCTCTGACATGATTCCCCTAAATTTCCCTTTAGAGCATTAGAGTTGGTCTTGGAAGAAGAAAAGAAACTAAAAATGTTACTAGGGATGTATATATCTTAATATGGTAGTGTATTTCCCATCATGAAATCTATAATTTAATGGAATATGTGAGGGAAGAGGTAGATTTCTATAATTGAGTTGAGTGGCACCCTTGGAAATTATTAAAATATTAAATTACTGTAAATTAATTTTTTGATCCAAATTCTACAAAAATTGAACTAATATGAAGATAATTTGAGAATAATTCACAATCAATTCATCCAATAATTTCTAGAAACATATTTAATTTATTTTAAACATTATCTTTTCAGTTTACCCAGTGTTATTCTCTTTTAATGTTGGTTGTCGTAACAACATTTTATCTATAAAGTGGTTATACATTTTTCTATTATGTGGAAAGTAACACATTATTGGAAACATAATTAACGTTTTGACCTTATCATAGTATAATTGTGATTTTAAATTTTTTTTAGTATTTTTAAATAATTTTATAAGTTATTACTTTTTTAAAAAATCATTATGTTAATTTTTACACTATTAATATCATTGAATTTAAATAAAATATAAAAAGAAATATAACATAGAAGAAAACATTTAATAGTTTTATAACATTTCATATTAACCTATAAAAATTGTGGATTATATACTTTATGTCAAATAATATTAATTTTAATTTTTATTATATCTATTATTTGATTCCTTCATTAATAAAGCAATCACATAATCATCATTATGTTATAATAAAATTTTATTATTAAATGTCTAAAATTTTAAAAATAACATGATTTAGGAAATATTTTTAGATTTATCATTATTATTTATATTCTAATGGATCACTTATATATCCCCATATTAATATTATTTTGTTATAAATATATATGTTTATATCATCTTTTTCATTACTTTAAATTAAATTTTATAAGTGTCATAATCACACCCAAGTGGCATCTAATGGCCAAATTTTCATCCCAAGGATTTTTGTGGTTGGAAATAACTCATCCAAAAATATTATGACATGTTTTGGGGTATTTTTACAATACTATTCATGACCTTAATTACTTATTTTACCATTTTAGAATAATAAAAAATATATAAGTTTTTATTCATAAAGACAAAAAATAACATTAATATATTTACATTATTTAGACCTAGTGATTCAAATTATGGAGTACATTGTTTTAATATATAAAAACATTTATGTTTCATTAATTAATTTTAAAATCAATACCATTGTCGGAATGAGACAACTTGTTGTTTAAAAGATAAAACATTGCAAAAGATTGAAATGGTTTTATTTCTGAATTCAAAGTAAAATTAATGATAATAAAATAAATTATATTGACTGGATAAAATATATTCTATTTTTAAATTAAAACCATAATATAATATAATTTAACCCCAGAAATGATTTTTTCAAAAAATTTGTTTTTAATTAAAACTTATCACATTTTTACTATTTATAAAAACATGAATTATATCAGAAAAATATAAAAAATTCATCCAAAGAATATTTTTATACCCTAGTTTCAAATAATATGATTTTTTTGTAATATTAAAATTATTAATGTATCATAATATTAATTTCAATGGGTTTTCCATTAAAATATAAAAAATTGATTTTTTTAGAAAAATATTTTATTTATCCAAAAAATTGAATTTATTGATATATAATGTCTAGAAAACATATATTATGATTTTTAAAATTATAATAAATATATTACATATATATATTACATTAATAAAATCCATAAAGAGTGATTTTATTATTCTACAACCTAAATTTTTTTAATTTAAATAGTTTTTAGATTAATGTTAATATTGTTCATACCCGCAATTATAATGACTAGGTTATATGGTAACATAAGAATTTTTATTCCATCACTTAAATTCATTCTTTAATGAAATTGATTTTAACAAAAGAACATGATATTGTGTGTAACAAGATCCATGAATTGTGTTACATATACAAAAATCTAAGATGATTTTGCGTATAACAAAATATTACCACGGTGTAGTGTACAAAACAAGACATAAAAAATCAATCTCATTAAAATATCTGGAAGTTATGAGATACATTAATTTTTTTCATGTTTCATATAATATTCATTATCTTCATGATGACTCTCATGCCATTGATTTTTGGGAGATCGACATTGATGATGATTTTTCCTTTTGGGACTGGTCAATAGGGATCCATGACTGCAAAAAGATGGTGTTGTGTGATTGCGCTCTCTCCTTGGTGTATGTCCTACAATGGTACTGTGACATTGATGATAGTACATATAAATGTGATTCATAAATACACACACATTACCTTGAGTTTTTTGATGTCTATCTCAATTCATGTAATGTTTTTAGTGGTTGTAACCAATTTATTCTATGAGATCGATTTATTTTGATTCTTGTTGCTGATTTGTCTCTTTTGAGGGGTATCTCCCAATGTAGAGTGTTTAGGAGCATGTTTTTATTAAGGTTACCACATTGTTTTGTGTTCTTCCATTACGGATTTGGTTAATAACCTTTAATGGTGAGATCCTTGAAAGGTGTCTCGAAGGGTCGTTATGAAGACCCTTTTTTCCTCTCTGGGTTGGTTATGGACTCTCGGGGATGATAATGTTTTAAGAGGTATCTGATAAAATGTTTTGGACAACTCTGGTCCATTATTTTACTAAAAATTTGTGTTTTAAGTTTTCTAAGAGGTCAAGGTGAACTATTCCCAACACAATGAAAGATTTCTAGTTTTGTGAAAAGGGATTCCTTCTGTTGGATGGTCATCTATCAGTAGGTTCTATAGAGTATCCATTTTTCAGTAGGTCATCTATCGGTAGGTTCTATAGTGTTTCCAATCATCGATAGGTCATCTATCCTTTGGTGCTATAACGTTCCCAACTATCTGTAGGTCATCTATCGGTAGGTTCTACAATGTTTCCAGATATTAGTAGGTGCTAAATTGAATCAAGATATTAGTAGGACATATATCTATAGATTTTATGTAGTATCTAGGTTGTTATGGAATATATTGGAAGGTTCTACATTTTTTCTAGCCATCGGTAGGTGTACAATGATTCAATCTTCCCAATGTTTCACCTATTTGAAATTATCTCTGAACTAAAACACATAAAAAACCCTTTTATGGTTTTTAATGATGATTCAAATCCAATATATTCAATGATAATAATTATATGTTTTCATGTTTCTTTACTCAACCAAACCACATATTCTGGAACGAACTGCTTTTAATGGGAAATCTAAACATAAACTAAACTACTGCTTTGTTTGTATTTACAAAAGGCTTTGATACCTTCCACCTTCCTCATCCGTTTTATTTTAACCTAGTATGGGACACCCGAACCTTTCTTCTCATAGGAGTCATGTGATAAAAATATAATGCTTGGATCATGTTCCCCCTGGAGTTTTTCTTGTTGCATGAACACACCCATTTTTTGCGCAATAAGGAAATGTTGATCCGTCTTCGATATAATTTATGTTTTACCTCCATCTTCTAGGTTCCTTGATCTATTTCCTCTCATTTCACAATGCCAAGTGGTGGTATTTGATATCCATATTTCAAATGGGTATTTATCAGTTGATGGTTGGTATTGTCGTGTCACATCATCCTAAGGTGGATGCTGCTGTTGTAGGATAGGTTATCGTGATCTGTTGTGTTATCCTATTATCATGAAAAAACATCACAAACCATTTGTGGTAGTGGATTCATGGTTTCTCAATTCTATTTATGTGCAGTCATAGATTTACCATGATTTATCCCACTAGATCATAATGAAATTTTCATAAGAAATATTTGAACTAGATTAATGAATTGGTATCAATCTTATATTGTTTCGTTTACCATGAAAAAAAATTACCTTTTGATTTTTGAGAAATTGTGGTGGCTAAACATTCTTTTTTTAGAATTTTGGTCTTGATGGAAATCAGTTTAGAACATACATTTTGGCTTAGTATTAAATTAATTGGATAATGATAAAAATTCATGGTTAATGAATATAGTTGTTATTATGGTGTTTTTATGATAATAAAATGGATGAAATTATAAATGTTTGATTGAATTTTATTAATTCAATATGGAATGAAGAAAATGTTGTGGGTTAAAAGTCAATTCATTGTAAGGGTCTTAATTACCATCTGTCTTGTAAAGGATAATCTCTTTATGCAATGGAGCTATGAGTTCTTGCTATGTGTGAAGTCTAGATTCCTTTTTTATGGCCAAGATCCCAATTACTATGTTATTTGATTCCTACCGATTTTGAGGTGATGTGAGCCTAATATGCATGATCCTGGAAATATGTTCTGGTAATTGGGTGTAGGTAGGCCCTATGTTTGTGGCATCAGTTTATGCCTAGAGTTGTGAGACTCATCTATTTATGCATGTGGGTGTTGGGGAGGACACATGGGATGATAGAACGAGTTGATTATGGGATAACTAGTCGTTGTGAATGATGTTGCTATTAAACCCATTGGATATTTATTTTTTTTACAATCCCTAGTGCTTTTGGTATATTTTTTACTTACCCATTATATAAAATAGGTTTGGATGTGTGGGGTATGCCACATGCATTCCATGGTTAGCTTCATGAGGTTGGGTGGATCTACTCTCCTGCTTTCTGTGGAAAAGACTCAATGGGTTGATCCTCTACTCAACATGTTGAGGCAACCCAATTTGGTATCATTAATTCATTCGTATAATATCTAGATTATGTAAAGTGATAATGTTGTTAAATAAATGAAATAATTATTTTTGATGAAGCCATGTGGTTGGAAATATCTAGGATGTAATGATGAGTTTATACTTACGAGGAAATGCGAACATGGTTTTGTTATTCTTAGAGGGCATGGATCCTTTTTGTAATTCTAATTAAATGTAATGTGGATATGATAATTGTTAACTAATTTTATGTAATTAACTTACATAACGTTCAATTTATGAAACATGATAAAGTAACATATATTAATCTTTGAATAGTTGTGTGCTTATATGATATTTAGTCTTAGTTGTTGAAGCCGAGTGTTTGAGATACAATAACTACATTTTAGAATATGACTAGGTATTTCCCATATAGTAATTATAAGATATATTATATTACGTATTTCTTGGGATTCTATACATTTGTCAACCTTGTTAGTTAGGGAAACTCTCACACTGAGGATTCTGAGCTCTTGGGGTGTGTTTTTCCCAACATTTTGGTGAGAGTATGGATGGCTAAAAGCAACCTTTGGTCCCTCTATCTTATCTAGGTAGTCACTTGTGCTGGTATGCATGATGATTAGATTTTTCAATATATTTGTGTATTTTTTAGTAATGGATTGTTGTTATTTCACAAACATATATTCTGGTTCTAGTTTTCAAAAGACTACTATATGTTTGACATGTATAGGATTTTATGGCTTGAGGATCCTTACACAGTGTATGGGATGTAATGGCTTGGGGTATAATACCCAATTTATGATACACATTATGTTGTATGTGTTGGATCATGGACACTACCTGGTTACCTATGATTGTATAGTTATGGCGGTGAGTTTCACGAGGTGCATATTGTGGTGCTACAACCATGTGTCTTCAAGGTAGCCTTTTTGGAGATAGATGATCTTGAAATGCAGTGTTATGGAAAAGAAACAAACTAGTAAGGAAGTGGTAGCAGGGTACCCATGATATTATGAATTATATTATTTACTATTGTATGAAATACATGGAGATAGTAGACATGGTGAGGATTCTACTAAGTGTACTATTATATACACCCTACATTGTATAATATATATTTCTGGTCACTTGGAGTTAGTTAGATATCATGATTATTACTACTAGATTGGGGTTGGTTAAGATTTTCGGGATTGGTGGTCACCATCATTTTACATTATTTAGGCACTTTTATTTTTTCCCTTTCACTTGTAGTACCCTTTACATGAAATTATATATTTGTTATTGGGTTAATTTTATATTATATTCAGAGATAAAGTTGTTTGTTATCGATCTTATCTCTTTCTTTCTAATGTTTTATCTTATAGGGTAATGCCTCCCATATATGAGTTTTCAATACCCTCGGTGCTAGTCTACAACATAGAGCTAACTGGATTCTATAATCTTGGGGGCATTATATTTCTTCTCACATTTCTTGACCGAGAAGGGATCACCATGTGGAGAGGAGGTCGTGACAGATCAATCTCATCACTTTGTTTCCCATCATTATATCATGATATATAAATTTTTACCCATTCAATTGGAGGTACATATAGGTCCCACAAATCACATAATATAATCATACATATATGGGCCACAAATAATAAAACATGCATCACAGCATGACCCATAAAAATCGATGTGTTTCATAAAAACCATATCATAATCTATGAAATGAAATGGGATCATAAAAATTTCATCGTTTCATTAACTCTGGAAATGTGATTATTCTCATAATAACATCATCAAAGCATTACCCATGAAAAGAATCATATTTGAAATTCATATAACTCGTGGAAGAGAAACACGTGTCATAAAAATCATTCTATCAAAACATATTAAATTAATGAAATAATATGATTGGTATTATTGAACCATATTCCCAGTAAAACTTAAAATATATCAATTTATATCATATTACATGGAGAGATATTTTCAAAGATCATTTGACACGTTGTTTATGGAAAATAGCCTTTAATTAAAAATCATTACTGTATAACCATGTCAACGTCCTTTTTTAAAAATAAAAATTTATAATTTCATTTAATTTTTATGGTTAAAATATGTTTTCCACGATGAAAAAAACTTTTTAAAAGATAAATAATTTTGAAAATCTTTTTAATTTAATTTTTATAATATTATAAATAAATATTGATATATTTTGAAATCATTTCACATTGATAGAACCTAGAAAACTCATAATTAATTCTTGAAACATTTTGAAAACATTCTTTTAAATACATTGAATGATTAAAAATAAGTTATGCAATAATATTGAAAATTATTATATAAATTTTTTATTTAATAAATATTAATTAAATATTAAATTTTTTGAAAACATTATATTTGAAAACATTATATTTGAAAACAACCTTTTGAGAACGTATAAATGAATATTTATAATTCATTTAAACAACTCAAAAACAATTTTTTTAAAAACTCCCCCATTAAAACCACATTAAATTCAATAAAATTTTATAATATTAGGAATAATTTTTCATTAAAAATAACATTATAAAGTTATAAGGATAACATAAATTAAATTACAATCACGGTGGGGGGTATGTATGTACATGTCGAACATTACATGTTCCCATTAAAACTTTAGAGGCAATCATTAAAATAAAACTGAAATGAAATTAATTTTGAAAACATTTTCATAAAAGATAATAAATTATTAAAAATGTTCATTAAATATCATAGGATAACATTAAAACATATTTTTAAACATTTTTAGAAAACATTGATTTGATAGACCACATATTTCCACAGAATGGAAAAATAAAGTTAGATTAAAAAAACATATTCACAATTATAAAACATACTAAATAGTGTAAAAATTGTACTAATACATGAATATATAATATTAAAAAAATTATAAGAAATATCAGATGTTTTTTTGACATATGAATCCTAATATATCAGAAATATAAGAATAATCATATACAATCTTGATAAACGATGTTATTATAGCCATAAAGTATTACCACATTGGTACTGTTGAATCATAATCACCAAAAAATAATAATATAATATGAATAATAAAATATCATTAAAAAATTATATACATGAAATAAAATCATAATGAGATTTATATACACCCTATATAGAAAATAACTATATATCATGGCATATATCTCAATGATGGAAAATTGAAACAAAATTACATTAACAATTTGGTAACTTTTCAACAGCAAACCAAATAAGAGAGATATTATAAAATGTATATGTAAACAATAATAAATTTAATTATATTAATCAGAAAATAAATAAATGGGATGTATATACACAAAAATTATTAATGAACGAGTGGTGAATAAAGCATAAGTCCCACGTAAATAAATGACAGACAAGAAATTTCTTACTACTTCTGTAACATTAGAAATCTGATTCACATGAAATAATAAAATAAATTATATTTTTAAATATATATAAATAATGTATATTAATGATAGAACATCTTATATGGTATTATATAAACCACACAAAATAAGCGAGTGTTGAATATGGGATGTATATCCGGATAATAAAAAGTGAGAGTTAATTCCCTTACCATAAGTCTTGACATTCTTTGTACACATTGAAAACTCATTAATATTGATTATAAGTTTATTATAAGTCTATATTTCATGAACCCCTCCCCACAATGTGTACCCCTCCTGGGTTGGCAATGTGAGAAGGGAGATAATGTTCCCCCGAGTCCTGCCTCTCGTAGGCCCCGGGTTGGTGACTAGCCCCCAGTGTATAGTAACACACAAATGGGAGGCATTACCCTCTATGAGAACACATGCGGAAGAGAGAGATAAGATAGAAATTGATCAAATCTAGCTCAAAAGTGGAAATATAAATGAAACTCAAGTGCACATATAGAATGTCATGCAAAATTACTACAACTGAAAGGGAAAACTAAAAGTACCCAAAAGAAAGTAAAACAGCTGCAACCACCAGCCCGACCAGCTCCTGCAACCCAAAGCTAGTAGAAACCAGCTTGATCACCAACCTACTCCAAGTGACCTGAAAAATAGTTTATATATATTTAGGGTGAGAATAACAGTATACTCAGTAGGAACCTCCCCGAAGCCTCTCGTGGAAAAGTAATGAAAGCATGCTAAAGCACAGTGAACAACAAGTGAAACTAACTCGTCACCTAAACAGATATACTAAGTTCCCAACCTCACCATGGATACTCTCACCAAGTAACACATACTAGAATATAGCATATATTAAAGAATAGAAAGGGTACCACGTTACTAATTCCCCACTGGTTTGATGCTTTTCCCCAATGACATACGTCCTGTGCATCTCTCTCTAAAGGCTTTCCTGCAGACACCTGGGCTAAACTCCACAATTTTCACCACATGAACCACAAAGGCTTTCCCACAGACACCTAGGTGAAGCACCAAACCATCTTCACAACCAAATTAACCAGGTAGTTTCCGGGAGCCACCACATCTCACATAATGTGTATCATACATTGGGTATTATAGCTCAAGCCATTACAATCCATACACCGAGTAAGGATCCTCAAGAAATCACAGCATACACACGTTACACATATACTAGTCCATAGGTTACTATATCTAGAATATATCTGTGTGAATAACTGTAATCCATTATAGCCCTCTACACACATATATTGGGAAAACTAACCGCTGTGGAAAATGGAACTTTTATCTACCAAGAGAAGAGAGTGGAGTCAAAGGGCATAGTCAACCATTCATCCTCCCACCGGAATGTTGGGAAAAACACCCCCATGGCTCAGAATCCTAGGGTTTCCAGTTTCCCTTACTTACAAGGTGGAGTAGCGTATTGAAAGACAAAAAGTACAGAATATACTATAACTCACAACCACACTATGGGCATATCCTAGTCTTAGACATAGCTGAAGCTAGGGTCACTTGGACTTTGGCTACAACTTCTAAGACTAGGTATCCTATAAGCACATAACCATTTATGGGCTTTATTAGATTACTTAAATCCCTTTCTATCAATTCCCTTGTACATTAATTAATTCGTCAAACATTAATTAACCACGAACAATTCCACATTAAATTCCATTAACACCAAATCCAAAAATTCCACTATCCCTTCAAAAGTTATCAACCTCATCATTATGTTTCAAAAACTCCAAACCCATGGGTTAACATCATTTATTCAACATTCAATAAAAAATTACTTTCCCATATTCCTAGGTATTCTACAAAAGCATCTTATGCTACTAAACACAACGGGGCTCAACACAGTGAGTAGATGTACTACCCGTCGAATCCTTTCCTCCTATAGCAAGAGCATAGACCCATTCTCCCTTGAGAGGATAAACACGGAAATCACGTGGAATACCTCGTGTGTCTTTGCCTCTTTTAGAAGGAGGGTAAGGAAGACCAGCTTCCTTGAGAAGTGGGGAAAAGTAAAGCAGGTAAACAACAAAAAAATAAACAAGCATCCAATAATCAAATCCAACCCATTCCATCATCCCTGGTGTCTCCCCAACACTGAAATGCATAAACTGATGCATATCACCACTCTAAGAGTCACCCACTACCACTACTAAAAGGACTCTATGCCTCCACATATTAAAACACCCCTCTAGGGTCACATCACGGCACAAGCAGCAGGATGTCAAACATCACATCAATTGGGATACGGCCCTTGCAACAAACAAGAGGGTAACTCAGAACCCTTAAAGGAATTATCAAACAATCACATTCTTTAAACCATATTGAATTAACCAGTTCATTATTGGTAGGTTCCAACTATGGGAAACCTAAATAGAAAGCTATCATATCTATCACAAATTAATTAAACGGCTAATTTTATTTGCCTTCAAATAACATGCACCAACATGTTTCAGGTTTACCAACTAGCTGAATTAAACATGAACATCTACATCAATTTTATTAACATCAAATTAGAACAACAACCACAACCGGATTCATTTACATTCCTATTTATCTTTATCCAATTAATTATCAATTAATTCCAGCATTATTTTCTTTGTCTATTTCGTCAAGAACATCATGATAACAATCAAGGCACAGATATCACACTATCTATCAAAACATGAGGAAATAACATACGATCGATATGATTTATTTATCCGGTTCAATGTATTTTATTAGTTCAATTCCATTGTCATCCAGAGGGATTCAACATTCCAACAATACGGTTGCATGTAAAAGAAAGAGAAGAAACCAATCCCCTTCCTCAAAGGTTTTCAACGAAATCTACAACAGTCGATGGACGCCGAAGAAAACCAGACTTATTCACTAAGGATCCTCCCTAGTCATCTTCTCCTAACACAAACAAGACCGTAGCTCAACATATTTGACATCCACATGCCTAGATCTACCCATAACAGGTGTAGATCTAAGAATCCGTGAGAGGATGAGGAGTATATCTATGTAGATCTATAAAATCAACCATGAATGAGGAAGACCGATCACATAACTCAAGAAACTGACTTCAATTCTCCAATAGGAGCATTCTGATCACCTTTAAAATTCATGGGAGAGATTATTCTACCTTCAAGGAAGGGTAATCCCGAGTTATGGCCGCTTAGGGGCATAAATGAACCATTTATAGGAAAAATGAGTTAGATCCACAATTTTAGGATCCAGATTTAAGTGTTTTCACTATTAGTCCACACAGTTTGACAAACCATGCACTAACCATGCGTTAGATTCTGTCTCGTCAAGCACTCCTCACACGGTTAGGCCACACGGTTAGACAATCCGTGCGCTAACCGTGTGTCAGCCACTGTCTCTAAAACCAACCCTGCATGGTTTGGCCGCACGGTTTAGGCAAACCGTTCTCCAACCGTGCGAAAGATGTTGCCCTTTATCTTTCCTTAAAATTTGACCCTAACGCACCCCCCAAGTCACCTTGACCTCCCTGAACACCTCATGCACCACATTTTCATAAAGGAAAGGACCGGAGAGGTTCGGGCCCCTACATTAGATACCTCTCAAAACATTATCGTCCATGAGAATCCAAAACCTACTTAATGTGAAAACGAAATAGGGTCTGAACAACCACCCATCGAGATACCTATCAAAAGAGACAAATAAACCAAATAAACAAAGGGGTTCCATCTCATAAATATGAATGTTTCATATCCAAACAAGTTACATAAAAACTGAAAAGAGTTAAACATCAAACAACTCTGGGTACTGAGCAGAAATTTGTGACTCACGTTCCCAGGTACTCTCCTCTATTCCACCGTGTCACCAAAGGACACGAACTATGGGAATAGAACGCCCATGTTACACATTCTCATTATGGTCTTGGATCTCTACAGGTCACTCCTCAAAGGTACCATCATCATCAACATCGATCTCTCCCTAATCGATGATGTGAGAGTCGTCATGAAGATAACGATGAAGCTGTGATACATGGAAAACATCATGTATCCGACTCATATGAGGGGGAAGTGATACTCAATACACCACAACTCCAACACGAGCTAACACATTTAATGGACCAACAAACCAGGGAGAAAGCTTACTTCCACCTCCAAACTTTTGCTGCCCATGCCGGGGAGTCAACTTCAGAAACACATGATCCCCAAAAATAAACTCCAAGGGTCTCCTTCTTTGATCCGCATATGATTTTTGACAATCTTGCATGGTATTATTCCTCTCGTGAATCACCTGAACCATCTCTATTTTATTCAGCACTAGTTCATATCTGAGAATTAATGAATCTCTGACCGCAGTCCAGAACAACGGAGAATGGAAAGGCTGGCCATACAAGGCTTTAAAGGGTGCCATACCGATGGTGGAGTGAAAAATATTATTGTATGAAAACTCCACCAAGGGTAAGTGCCTCATCCATGAACCTCATAAATCCTGAGCACAAGAGCGTAACATGTCTTCAAGTGTTTGGATGGTTCGCTCGGTCTGAACAGCTGTTTGAGGATGAAAATAAGTGCTAAGGCATAGTTGAAAACGAAAATCATGTTGGAGACCTCTCCACACCCTAGAGTTAAAATGATTATCTCGATCAGAAATGATCATCCTAGGAACTCTATAAATTCTCACCACCTCCTGTAGATACTGCCTCGACAAAACATCCACTATGCTAGACTCCTTGATTGTTATAAAGTGGAATGATTTTTTTAAACGATCCAAAACCACCAAAATAGATTCATGTCCTCCTGAAGCTCGAGGTAAACCTATAACAAAGTCCATTGAGATGTCCTCCCACTTCCACTAAGGAATCATTAATGGCTGAAGAAGACCACCTGGAACAAGGTTTTCGCCCTTCATCTTATGGAAGACTAAGCATCGAGACACAAACTCTTCAACCGCACGCTTCAGCCCAGGTCACCAAAACTGACGCGTCAAGGATCGATACATCATTGTTAAGCCATGATGTACTAATAAGGGTGAACTATGGAACTCTCAGAGAACTGTCTCGCACTTTGTCAAGGGAATAAAAATCCATCCATGATACAACACTTGATGTTGTTCATCCTCATACCAACCATCAGGGGCCTCACCAAAAACAACTCGGTCTCTCCAGACCTCTACTTCAATATCCCCCAACTTAGACTCATCCTATTTTTGCATCAGGGATGATAGCACCATGATCTGAAAAAGACAACCTCTACCTCCAACTACTTCCATATCAAGATGCAAAGATGATAGTTCTTCCATTACTCTACAGAAATCACTGGATTCACACACAACATCCCTATGTGACTTTCGTCTCAATGCATCAGCTACAACATTTCCCTTTCCAGGTGTATTCGATATTTCAATGTCGTATTCCTGCAAGAACTCCATCCACCGATGCTATTGTAAGTTCATGTGATGCTGGGAGAAAACATACCTCAAACTAATATGATCGGTGAAAACCAAAAAGTGATTACCAATGAGGTAATGTCTCCACAAATTCAGATCAAAAATCATGGCTACCAACTCAATATCATGGGTGGAATAGTTGCATTCATGGGGACGTAACTACCATGACACATAAGAACCAACTGACCTCTACTACATGAGAACACTACCTCAACCCAGATGTGAAGCATCGTAGAAAACATCAAACTGAACTCCATCAATTGGAGGACAAAGGACTGGAGCACTTACTAACATCTCATTTAGATACTCAAAGGATTCCTGGAACTGATCAGTCCATATGAATGCCTGATCTTTCCTGGTAAAATCTGTTAGAGGAGTCGTAACTCTGGAGAAATTGGCTACGAACCTCCTGTAGTAGCTTGTGAGACCACAAAAACTTCACACATCTGACACTGTCTTGGGGGATTACCAAGAAACAAATACTTCATTCATCGATGGATCCATAGCTCCTCCATGTTGGGACACAACATGGCCCATGAAACGGACTTCTCGAGTCCAAAACTAACACTTCAACAACTTCTCAATCAGCTGATGTGGACGAAGGACTCCCCAGATGGCTCGTAGATGTTGTGCATTCTCCTCTTCAGATGTGGTGTACATAAGGATGACGTCGATGAAAACTACCATGAACTTTTCCAAGAACTCTCAGAACGCAGCATTCACCATTCCTAGGAACACAGCTAGAGAATTCTTCATGCCGAACGGCTTTACAATGAACTCATAATACCCATGACGACAATAGAAAAAAGCCATCAGAATATCCTCATCCTTCCCATGCATCTGATGATATCCTGACCGTAATTCGATCATTGAGAAACAACCTTCACCCTTTAGTTGATCGAATAAATAACCAATCCTCGTAAGAGGATAGCTATTCTTTATTGTAACTTTGGTTAAGCATCGATAATCGACACAAAACCGCAAACTGTCGTCAGCCTTGTTTTCAAAAAAAACTGGTGCACCCCACGGTGACACACTTGGCCGAACTAAACCACACTTTAATAGACCATAAATATGTATACGTAGCTCTCTCAACTCAGACAGGGCCATCCTATATGGAGACATAAAGATAGGAGACGCTCCTGTTTGTAGCTCGATCCCAAACTCAATCTCTTGTCATGGGGGTAATGCTACAACCTCTTCTAGAAAGACATCAGGGTACTCCTCTACGACCTGAGGAAACGCCAACTACCGAACCTATGAAGAGCTCTGCATCATATCAGCAATCATGGAGGATAATAAATCGAATGCATCTATTACCCATCCGAGGATCTCTCTCACCAACAAAAACCACTTTCTCTCCATCCATACCAAGGAAAACGACCTTTTTTCAGAAGAAATCCACGATTGCCTGCACCGAATAAAACCAATCCATTCCAAGAATGACATTATATGGTTGTATTAAAAAAAAATCTCCCCAAGAGTGTTGTTTCCCCAACACTAGATCACAATCTCTACATACTTCAAACAAGTCAGCACGACCTCCAACTAGAATGTCAACACGAAGGGCACTGGAAGCCTCTCTACCTCAATTCCAAAAGCATGGATAAGGGTAGGTGATATGAAGGAGTGCATCAATATTGAATAAAAAAAGGCATACACTAAGGTATAAATTAAGAAAAGGGTACCTCGAATGACTTCTGGCTCATCTGGAGTTGGCAATGCTAGAGCATGAAGCTAACCACGAACTCATCCATGGCCTCTCTAACCCTGATGATGACCAACACCACTGTCACACTCTGCTCTCTAAGGATGGGGAGCATCATGGAACTGTCTTCTTCCTATCATAACTACCCACTGGTGATCCAAAACTAGTGCAACCTGTTGTTATTGCTGCCTCGGCTGGAACTACCTCCATCGAGGAACCTGGAGCGTAGCTCCGGGTGCACGATGACTGCTCTGAAAGGTCAAGCACTCCCACTGCAGATGACCACGACCAAAACAGGAAAAAAAGCACATAATCCCTTACCATAGGCCTAAGAGTCGCTGCCTCTAGAGAAATGAAATGTGAAGTGCTGGGACCTACCCCCTGCGGAACAGAAACTATTCTTCCCTAAAAACTGGGAACCCCCGACCATAGCTCTGCTTCGTGAGGAATCATGTTGATTCCCCTCTCCTGATGACCCGGTCCTGGACAATGTCCTCTCAACAACCTATCCCCTCTCCAACACCTCAAAATATGTCTGCATCATAAATGGGGTGACCTGGGGATGGATCTATGGAAGAAAATCCCCCTCGAAATTATGCGACCTGGCCTCCTCATCTGGTAATAGGTCCGAAGCATATCGTAAAAGGTTCCTGAAACGGATTCCAACCTCTAGAACACCGGAGCTCCCCTATTGAAGGGTAAGAAGATCCTGGTGACTGGACACCCTTGTAGTTGAGGAAAGAAACACAAATCTAAACTTGTCTTGGAACTCCTCCCATGAGATTGGTGACTCCTCACGATCCCTGAGGAACAAGAACCACCACTACCTCGTTTCTCCACACAGTATCATCACAGCTAAGGACACCCAGTGCTCCTTCTGGGCATGGATCAAACTGAAGCATATCTCGACCTCCTCCAACCAATCTTCCATGAATACATTTGAAACGGAGCTCTCGTACATCTGAAGACTCTGGAAATGAAAATCTGGGAGTGTCTTCCTCCAAGTGTCATCGTCCTCAACCTCTACCCTGCAGCGATTTGTTGGAACAACCTTCGGGACAGTTTCAGTGCAAACCAAATGAGGACGTCAACCTAGAGCCATACCTTTAAAATAAAAAACACATAGAGATCCTAAGCCTGGAATATGGAAGACTCAACCTTAATTAATTAATTGTTTTCTTTTATTCATTTTTGGTTATCCTATCCCGTCGTGTACCCATTCAAACACTGGAACAAAGAAGAATGATGCATGATCCTTTCCAAGGCCTCTACCCTGCAACCAGTATCACCTTATTTAGTATCCATTGTAAGCATAAAGGTCCATACATCAGATCATATGGGGGCCTAAACCCCTATGTCTCAGCCGGTCTCTAGTGTTTAGCCCACTTGATAAATATGAATGACATTGTTGCCCTACCAACCCATGCAAACTCACCCGTGCCTAACTCTAAACTCCATCCCTTCTCTCAACCAAACCTCTTATACAACTCTGTCACAACCCCCTTCCCACAAAGTGTAACCCCTCCTGGGAAGTCAATGTGAGAAGGGAGATAATGACCCACTGAGTCCCGCCTCTAGTAAGCCTCGAGTTGGAGACATGCACAGAGGTTATAGTAACACACAAATGGGAGGCATTACCCTCTAAGAGAACACATGCGGAAGAGAGAGATAAGATAGACACTGATCAACTCCAACTCAATACTGGAAATATAAATGAATCTCAACTGCACAAATGGAATTTCATGAAAAAGTACTACAACTGAAAGGGAAAACTGCAAGTACCCAAAAGAAAGTAAAACATTTGAAACCACCAGCCCGAACAGCTCCTGCAACCCCATGCTAGTAGAAACCAGCTTGATCTCCAACTTACTCTAAGTGACCTGAAAAACAGTTTATATATATGTAGGGTGAGTATAATAGTATACTCAGTAGGATCCTCCTCGAAGCCTCTCATGTAAAAGTAATGAAATCATGCTAAAGCACAAAGAACAACAAGTGAAACTAACGCATCTCCTAAACAGGTATACTAAGTTCCCAACCTCACCATGGATACTCTCATCAAGTAACACATACAATAATATAGCATATATTAAATAATATCAAGGGTAACCCACTACTACTTACCCACTGGTTTTCCGCTTTGCCGCCAACGACATACGCCATGTGCGTCTCTCTCCAATGGTTTGCCTGCAGACACCTAGGATAAGCTCCATAATATGCACCACATGCACCACAAAGGATTTCCTGCAAACCCCTGGGCGAAGCACCACACCATACTCACGACCAATGTAACCAGGTAGTTTCCAAGATCCACCTCTGCTCGTGTAATGTGTATCATATGTCGGGTATTATACCTCAAGCCATTATAGCCCATACACAGAGTAAGTATCCTCAATATTTTACAACCAACACAGGTTACACCTATAGTAGTCTATAGGGTGCTATATCTAGAATATATGTGTCTGAATAACCACAAGAAATTATAGCCCTCTACACACATATATGGGGAAAACTAACCACTGTGCCTAATGGCACTAGTATCTACCAAGAGAAGAGAGTGGGATCAAAGGGGGTAGTCAACCATTCATCCTCCCACCAGAATGTTGGGGAAAACACCCCCAGGGCTCAGAATCCCCAGGGTGCATGTTTCCCTTACTGATAGGGTGGAGTGGTGTATAGGAACAAAAAAAGTACATAATATACTATAAATCACAACCACAATATGGGAATAACCTAGTATTAGACACTACTGCTGCTAATATCTCTTAGACTCTGGCTTTGACTTCTAAGACTAGGTATCCTATAAGCACACAAACATTTAAGGGCTTTATTAGATTACATCATTCCATTTTTATCAATTCTCATGTACGTTAATTAATTCATCAAACATTAATTAACCATAAACAATTCCACATTAAATTTCGTTAACACCACATCCAAAAATTCCACTGTCCCTTCAAATGTTCTCAACCTCCTCATTTAGAATCAACAAACTCCAACCCAATGGGTTAAAATCATTTATTCGAAATTCATTAAAGAATTACTTTCCCATAATGCCAAGAATTCTAGGAAAGCATCCTATGCTACTAAACACAAGGGGTATAAACATGGTGAGTAGATGTACTACCCGTCGAGTCTTTTTCACCTATAGAAAGAGCGTAGCACCATTCTCCCTTGTGAGGCAAAACACGGAAAACACATGGAATACCCCACGTGACTTCGCCTCATTCATAAGAAGGGTAAGCAAGACCGGCTGTCTTGATTAGTGTGGAAAATTAAAGCAGATAAACAACCAAAGAATCAACAAGAATCCAACAATCACATCCATCCCATTCCATCATTTCTAGTGTCCTCCCCAACACCCACATGCATAAACTCATGCATCTCTCCACTCTAGGTGTCATCCGCTGGCAAAACCAAAAGTCATATATGCTTCCACATATCAAAACACCCCTCTGGGGTCACATCATGGCACAAAAAGATGGAAATAAAACATCAAATCAATTGGGCTATGGCCCTTTCAACAAAAAAGAGGGTAACTCAGAACCCTTTAAAGAATTATCAATCAATCACATTCTTTAAAACATCTAGAATTAACCAGTTCATTATTGGTAGGTTCCAACTACGAGAAATCTAAACTGAAAGCCATCATAGCTATCACAAATTAATTAAATATTAATTTGAAATGCCTTCAAACAACAAGACCCAATGTGTTTCATGTTTACCAACCGATTGAATTAAACATGCACGCCGGCATCAATTTTATTAACATCAAATTATAACAACAAACACAACCTGATTCATTTACATTCCTCTTTATCTTTATCCAATTAATTATCAATTAATTCCAGCTTTTTGTTCTTTATCGATTTCATCAAGAACTACATGCTAACAAGAAAGGCATAGATATCACACTATGTAGTAAAACATGATGGAATAAAATACCATCGATACGATTTCTTTATCCAGTTCAAAGTATTTTATGAGGTCAATTCCATTGTCGTCCAGTGGGATTCAACAGGCCAACAATATGGTTGCACGTAAAAGAAAGAGAAGAAATGAATCCCCAACCTCAATGGTTTTCTATGAAAACCACAACAGTTGAAGAACGCCCAAGAAAACCGGGCTGATTCACCAAGTATCCTCCCTAGACCTCTTCTCATAACAAAAACAAGACCAAATCTCAACATATTTGACATCCACACGGCTAGATATACCCATAACGGGCATAGATCTATGAAACTGAGAAAATAGGAGGATTATATCTAAGTAGATCTAAGAAACCAACCATGAACAAGGAAGAATGATCACATACCCAAAGAAACCAGCTTCAATTCACCAAGAGAATCCTTCAGATCACCTCCAAAATGCTTGGGAGAGGTTCTTCTACCTTCAAGGATGGGTAATCCCGAGTTATGGCCGCTTAGGAGCATAAATGAACCCTTTAGAGGAAAAAAGATTTTGATCAAAAATTTTAGGATCTATATTTATGTGCCTGTATGGTTTGTCCGCACGGTTTGACAAACCATTCCCTAACCATGCGTTAGCATCTGCCTCATCAAACACTCATCACATAGTTAGGCCTCACGGCTAGACAAACTGTGCACTAACCTTGTATTAGTCACTATCTCCAAAACCATTCATGCACGGTTTGGCTGCACAGTTTAGGAAAACCGTGCACTAACCGTGCCAAATCTATTGCCCAATAGCTTTTTTTAAAAGTCCACCCAAAGGCACCCCCAAGTCACCTTGACCACCCGGAACACCTCCAGCACCACATTTTCACAACGGAAAGGACCAGAGTGGTCCGAGACATTACACTATAAAACCTTATTATTATATATAATAACATTTATGATACACTTATGACTTCATATTACCAATTTGTTAATAATTCAACGTTAAAGTTACATTTTGGGTGATAATTGATATGTTTATCCTACATATTTGGACTTGTTATTCTTGATCAGATTACTTATATCATGATGTATATATTTCACAAATATAATAAATAATTTATATTTTATATATTTAGTGTATAAATATTTAAAATGAACAATAAATTATAGAAATATGAAATGGATTAAACCAATCATGGAGACGGTTGTTCATATATTTTCATGAATGTTATGTTATTTTATTTATCATTTTGAAAGAAATCATGTTCATGAAATATATATGTGTATATGTGTATATTTATTTAATAATTTTTATATAATAATTATTTAATATTTATCAAACATTTTTACTAAATCCATCCTTCAAACATCTCATGTAATTTCTGAATGAATCACATCGGTTTGATGAGGCTGTTGTCCACACTTCCAAAAATAAAGTTATGATATTTACTAAAATGGAAAGAATGGAGGTTTGTTTTATATCATATTTACAGAATCATAAATAATTCATATATATCAAATATATCATATTGAAACAATGTTTTCATCATAATTCCAAACCATGTTATTTGGTAAATGAAAAATAGAAAAAAAAATTCATGAGTTGGTAGTTCTCCATACATAATAATGGTATGTTCACTACCCATTAAATGGACATTTGTGTTAGATTTGGTATAAAAAAATAATATATATATATATATATATTATACTAAGGATTCTTAAATTATTATATAAAAAAGTAATAAGAAAAATTTATCGGGTGGAGAATGGAAATAAAATAAAGGAACTCCATGAAGGATGTCACATCTTCTTTGGGTAACCCTTTTTGGTTAGCACCGAAGGGCATCATTGGATGGATTTATTACCAATGGTAGGATTCTTGAATTATTTTAGGGATTATGGGATCTTACAGGAGAATATTTTGGTTGATCTGAAGGGCTTGATAGGTGTGAATAAGTGATAGGGGTGAGTGACATTTTATAGTGGACGAGGTGTGGCATTCATGATTTTTTATAAAAATATGATTACACAAATTTTTTCATTTTACCTACAGAAAAAATTAAAAATATTATATAAAATGCAGTAAAGTGTCTAAATAATCCAATTTTATGGGTTTTAGATGGGTTTATAGGTAAATTTTTCTCTTATTTTTATGTTTTAATCCCTTATTAAGATAATTTTGATTTAAATTACTGTAATTAATTAAAATTAGATTCATAAATATTTTGTGTAACAAAAATAATTTTTTATTATTTGAAATTTTATATTATGATTATTTAAAATATTGAATCTATTTTTTCAAATTCTAATCACAAAATTTTCTAAAATTTATTCAAACTTAATCCCACATATTATATGACAATGTCGGGTTTTAATGTAAAAATGATCAAATGTAGGGTATGTTTTTATATCCAATAACAAAGTAGAATTTATTAAAATTACCTAAATTGGGTTAATTTATGTATTATTTATCACATTGAACTTTAAGAAAAATAAGAACATCATTTAACCTTATAAAAAAATTTGACGAGAAATCATTTTTGAATTAAATATCAATATTATTCTCAATTCATCAAAAAATAATACATCATGAAACAATACCAAAAATAATCCCTTTTATAAATTTTTATTTACATATTTCAAAAATGATTTTTATTTTTTCAAATAAAGATTATAAAAATTTCAAAAATCATATTTAAAATGGATTCTCTATTAAAAGGTGGTAAATTTACCTTATAGAAGAATATATATTTTTATTCAAAAGAATTTATTTTTTATCTTATACCTATAAGATATACTGAATTAGTAAAAAAATATTCATTGAATATATAATATATATATTTTATTGAAACAATTAATCAAATGTTTTCTAAAATTTTCTGATATATAATTTTGTTTTTACATATAAAAATTTTATTCCTAGAAAAGTAATGTGTTTATTTTCATGTAATTATTACATTCACTTCTTGTAATTGATAAACAAATAATTCATTTAATATACATGTGAAAATAATATTTTCAAAATTTTAATAATCTTATACTTAACATCAATTCCAATGAATAAGTTTTAACTACAATAATATTATATCAATAATATTAATAGTATCTTATAGTTAGGTAAAACTCCACATTACCTAAAAACAAGTTATCATTGAAACTTATTGTAGGGTTTAATATAAGAGAAACACAATATTGTGTATATTATAAGATAATATATGTTTTACTTATTGAAAAAGATTGATATTGTGTTGAATATAACTCAAGAAAAACAAAGTTATTTCATATAAATAAACTTATATTCAATGTGGCCTGAAATTTAAAATATCAAAATATTATATTAATTCTGAAACATCATTCTAAAAATATCAATGTGTTACATTATACACCCATTAAAATGAATTTTTCCTTTATAATTTTTCTAGGATGCCAATGTTATAATTATTAAAATTTCAATTCATATAAACTCACATTATATAAATTAATACTAAAAATTCATTTAAAAAAGGAATCTTGGAAACATAATGGTTACCTAAAGTGACCCAAAACTAGGTTTTCCTATAGGAGAACATAGGTGGGATGTGAAAACATCGGAATGGATAAAATATATCACCATCATGTTATGATGGAGAGTGACAGAGAACATGGTTAAATGAAAGTTAACAATCACAAATCCATAAATCCACAATGATACAAGGGGTTATTTGATTCAATGTGAATGAATGTACATGGATACCTTTTTTGTTTTCATGATATTTTTTTAAGATGACTTATTTTCATTAAAAGATTTACTTACATGATTTCAAGACAACCTTAACCGTTGTTATGCATTGATCAACATCCTCTTCATGGATCATTTCAAAATGTAAAAGAGAATCTTCTATTCCAGAAGCATTAATGGACCCAGATATATATTTTTAGAATGATGTTTCATTCCTTCAATTATAATAATAACAAATGGTCATCAAAAGACATCCACTATACATTAATCCTCAAATTTAGCAATAATACATTAATATATGAAATTGTATCACATGTTTAAGATAAATAATTACATAAATGGGTAACCATATTACCCTTATAAATGTAAAAAATAAAAGACAATAGAAATAAGGTTACTAAATGATCATAACACTGATACCCCATATAATACAATGCACCACTAGGTTGTCACATTCCATACTTGGGAATACCCTCATCGTATATTCTCTTGAAAAATTATAATAACCTGAATTACCATAAATCCTTTTGTAAAACATGATTGATTTCTTAGTCCTAATTATATTGGATATATTATTTATATAAAAAATGTTTTAAACATTACGAACAATTACATAAAAAACTTTTCAACAAGTCCTTAAATATTTCTAAGGTAATCAGTACATTAAAATTTAGTTATTCATATCCAACATTTCATTATACTAAAAACATTTTCATAACATAAAGAACATATTAATGGTTATGTATCCCATAATAAAGTTTTTTTCATTAAATTTAACTTACCATTATATCTATTTTATAGTCTATTAGAACCATTCAACTTATTGCTCTAAATTCGTTGTGGAAAAACATAAACCGAAAAATGCTTATATATTTCACTATTCATATATCATCATTATTGATTCCAAATACATAATAAAAATTATTATTCCACTTTATCATTAATTAATATGTATGATACCTCATATAATTAATTAATACATTTTTCCATTCACATTTAATCTGTTTTAACATCATCGTCAGCAATATAACCATTACTCATACCACCTTTCTGATTCTCTTTATGACCTTACCACTTTGGGAATCGATTTTTTAAATAGAAATTCACTTCACACAAAAATAATTTTTTATTTGATGATTTCCTAGGTTCTACAATACACCCATCCATTATGCTAATTGAACCCTTCATTTTTTCCTCTTGTAGTTACTTTGTGTGTGTTCTTTTTGTTTTCACAGTAAAAAAGATTCTTATTACACTAAGAAAATATATTTAGTTATTTTTTCACATTAATTATATAAATAACACTAGATGTTATTTTCTCCTTGGTATTTATTAACTTAAATCTTAGGAAACTCAAACATTATCTTCATTAGTGAATCTGAGAGTTTTTCAATATACATGTTGTTGATCATGTTTTCTAAAAACTAATTTTGAATCATCATAACATCCGTCAATAAGGTGACCATCCCATTTGAATTATCATCAAAAAATTTACATCGCATTCAGTGATAACCCAATTTATTCTATTTCCTACTATACACTAAAACCAGAAATCATAATTTGATCATCACTTATCATAGATGAAATCCACATAATCATGAAAAGAAATAATTATTTGATTTCTAAATCATGACACATACTTCATTAATCTATGAAAACATAAGTCTTCCATAGTTTATTCATATTAATCCTCTATTTAAATCAAATATGATGGTTCATAATTGTTTATGAATTACAAAATAATATTCCTAGTAGTGTAAAATGATTTTTTCATGAAGGCCCATTATCGTGTTTCAGGTTACATTCGTGTTAGGGACAACTCAAATTTTAGGAGTTATTACCCATAGCTATATATATTATAGATCCATATATATAGGTAGTTTCCATATAATGATTAATTTCCAGGAAATCATTATCTCTATCCTTTACCACGATTTCTAGGCCATTTTTTAATCAGTAATTCATCCTTAAACTCATCCTTGGAGACACCTATAAAAAAGTAATATCCTATGGGGTCTTACAAAATAATTCTATAAATAGTTTCCAAAGGTTTACTGATCCTTTTCATTTATATCAAATATTGAGTCCCACTCTGAACATTCAAGGATATCCCATCATTTTTTATAAATATTCATAACATTGAAAAATTACATGCCCTGACGACTGTAATATTTTAGGGACTTTTATAACATAAAACAAAATATTCCATGTTGGTGAATGATAAAAAAATGTTTCCAATAGAGATCAGCCCCTTTAGTACATATACATAAACCCATTCATCCAAACCTTGGTAAATGAAATATAATCAATGGGTGAGTTCGGATGCTTAGTAATGGTAAATAAAGGATATACATTGGCATACCATGAACATAAGTGTACAAGAACCAAAGAATAAAATTTTAAGATCATACCCATCATATAATTGTTCAGAAACATAAGACATGGTATAATGATTGGTTGTTCATAAAACACGAATCATAAGATAATAATGAACATGCACCATGTGAACATATCATAGGTATAAGACATATTATTTTTTATAGAAACATAAAAATTTACCATCATTACCTAAAAGTCAAGGATCATTTCCAAAAACATATTAGGGAACTTCTTGGGGACTATACCTATGGGGTGGGACATACCACTATTATGAGTTTTAGTAATTTCTTTATAATGGGTTTGGTTTACCCATATTCTCATACTATATCAGGTTTCCCCATCTTTTGATAGTGTATCAAGTTTCCCCATATTCTCATAGTGCATCAAGACACACTTGATTCTATTTTTAGATTGGACCCATTGAGTTGTTTGTGATCCATATATGATAAGATATAAATATTTACCCAATTTATAAGAGATTGATATTGATATCACCCATCAAATAAAAAAATCGTACATAGATACTCCACATGATAAAAACATTCATCATATAATGACCCATAAAAAGTGATAGGTTTCATAAACATCATATCCAAACCCATGAAATGAATTCTGCTTCATAAAAATTTCATCATATCATTAACTATAGAAAATAAAAAGGTATCATAATCACTTCACCAAATCCTAAACCAAGAAATAAAGTGTTTTTAAAAAGAATATAACTCATTTATGATAAACGAGTGTCATAAAAATCATTCCATAAAAACATAAGCCATTCCCAGAATAATATGAATGTTATTACTGTATCATATCCCTAGTAAAGTATAAAATATAACAATGTATGTCATCTTTGATGGAGAAAGATATTGAAAATCACATGAAACATTGGTCAAGGAAATATCATTTCTTTGAATTTTTTTTCTAAAACCAATTAAAAATATTTTTCTATATAAAGAAATATTTAAAATTTTCTTAGAGTTTTCTCCTAATGAAAGACACATTTTAATACATAAATAATTTTTATCCTATTTCCTTTAAAATATATTTTAAATCATATAATGGATGCTTGAAAATATTATGAAAACCATTTTCTTTGAGAATAGAATAATATATCATAAATAATTCTTCAAAACATTTAGAAAAAACATTTTTGTATTAAAATAATTTGAACTGCTTAAAAAATGTATGAAAATATTTTGAAAGCCCATTTATTTAAAATATATTTTAAAAAATATTAAAAAATATTATATTCATTGAAATTAATTTCTTTTAAAATAACCATTTCAAAAACTATAACAGAATATTAGGAAATCATTTCAAATAAGTATAAACCATAAAAATTTTGTGAATTATTTTTTTAAATTGAATACCCGTTAATTTTCAAAATTATACAGATTGTTATTGGAAGAAATTGAATATTTATAACTCATTTTACATAAAAATGAATATTCATGGAAATTATGGTCATGGATGGGGTAATTATGTACATACCAAACATTCCTTTTTCACTATAAATGTTTAAGAATGTGGCTTGATCAGAAAATAACAAAAAAAATTATTTAATAAATTTTTTTATATTGTAAATAATTATTAAAAATTTATAGTAAACAACATAGTAAAATATTATATCTTTTTTGAAAACAAATTTAAAAAACACGGTTTTGAAAGAACACATATTTCCAATCGAAAAGGGAAATAAAATCAGAATTTTAAAAAATATTTTTCAAAGTTATCCTATTTAAAAAAGAGTGAAAATGTTAATAATAATTTACGTTATAAAATATAGGTATATTAAAATAATAATTATGATTTGTTTTAGATATGTATCATAATATTTCATCAATGGAAGAATAATAATAAATAATCTCAATAAATTATGATATTGTAGAAATAAATTGTAACCACTTTGGTAACTTTGAATCATAATCCCCATGAAAGAATAAAATAAGAAGAATTTTAAAATAATACTAAAATGATTATATTAGTTATATAACATTTCAATTGAAATTATATACTCCCCGTTAAAAAAATGTGTATAACAAGGCTGGAATATCAAAAAATTAAAATTAAGAAAAACATTAATTTATTGATATGGTAAAATTTGAACCAAAACCTCCATAAAGTAAAAAACATAAATGTTATATTTAAATACACATAAATTTAATTACAGGAATCATATAATACATTCATATGTAGTATATAGATAACAAAAAATGAGTGGTGATTAAAGGTTAACCCTCAGAGAAATAAAATTTAGACAGTAAAACCCTTACTACTTGAGTATCATTAGAATCACGATCCCTATGAATTAATTACATAAATTAATGAATATATTATCTTTAAAAAAATTTAATTAATGTCCTAAAATTTTATATGAAATTATATACTCCACACAATAATTAATTTAGTGGTGAATATTGAATTTATCTCACATGAATTAAAAGTGATTTGAAATTCCCTTACCATAAGCATCAACAATTTCCATATATGTTCACACCTACTATATAAAAAATATATGTTTACTATGTATATAGAAAAAAAGAATATTTTTTATATAATACCAAATATTATTCTATTATTAATTTATATTTTCCATTTATAAATAATTATTTTTTAATGTATTGTTTTGGGTTATAACCGTTTTGTTTATCTTATGTATTTTGACTAATTATTCATCATCATCATTCATTGATCGTGATTTAATTTTTTTAGAAAGTAAAATATGATTTATATGTCATATATATTCATTATATAAATATTGATAATAATATATAAAATATATAAATATTAAATATAATACACCATTCATGGATAAAATAGGTCGTAAGTATGCATGAACAATGTTTCGTTTTTATTTATCTTTTTGAAAGAAATTAAGTAAATGAAATATATGTGTATATGTATATATATACTAATTAAAATTTAATTTTTATTCAAATATATCCTTTTTTATTAAAAATTTATATAATAATTTCAATGTAATGTGTGAAGGAATCAAATCACTTTATGGAGGTGGTATCCCATATGTCCACAAATGAAGTTATCATATTTACACAAAATGGAAAGCATGGTGGTACATTTAATATAAAAATTCCATAATCATGAAGAAATCATAAATATCATTTAAAATAATTGTTTCCATCATAATTCCCTACATTGATACATGGTAAAGGTAAAATGATCAACATTGTATTTTGAGGTGAGAGTTTTCCATACACATGATGGTGAATTCGTTACCCATTAGATAAATGTTTGTGTGAGTGTAGGTTGAAACCACATAATAAAAAAATTAATTATGTTGAGGATGAAAATGATAATATATAACCATGTAATAATTATATTTTTGGGGGTGGATAATTAAAATAAAAAATAGGATCTTGCAGAAGGATATTACCTCTTCTTGGGGTAAATACTTTTGATTTCCATAAATGGGATTCCATGGATAAATTTATTTACAAAGATACTCTATTATGTTGAAGGGGTATATTTTTTGAGATTATTTTAGTAGATTTTGGGATGGAAAAGATCTTGAGAGGTGCGAATATTTGTGATGTTTAAGTGCCTTTTTATTTTAGATGAGGAGTTTTATTCTTGTAATCTTTTTAAACGGGAATTACACCAATGTTTTTCCTAGGACAAGGGGATCCAATAATGATCCAAATTATAAGAAATGGTTTATAGGTTCCAAATATGGCCATCCAATGTGTTTTAGATAATTATAAATGTCATTTGGGTCCCTAAGTATAGGGTTTAGTCCTCTGTTATTATAATGTTCTTCTTCATTATTGAATTTAATTTTAATTAATTTCACTAATATATTTTTTTATCAAAAACTAGTTTTAAATTATTTTAAATTCAATGTTATTAATATTTAAAAAATTTAATCCATGTATCCAAATTTATATCCTATAATTACAATAAATAAGTTCAAACATAATCCCAGAGATGGGATGACAGCGTGGGTTTTCAAAGTAACAATTTTCAAATGTTTGGTATGTTATTATATACAATTTGAAAGTGAAATTTATTCCAATGATAAAAATTGGATTATTTTATTTATAATTGATCTATTTTAACTTCAAAAAATTCATAAACATCCCATAACCTTCAAAATAAAATAAATAAAATAAATTTTAATTAAAAATCAGTATTATTCATCATTTATCACAAAATTAAACATTGCTAAAAATAAAAAAATCACCATAATATAAATTTTTATGTTATTATTTAAAAAAATTGTTTTTTTTTCAAATAATAATTATTAAATTATCAAGAATCATAATTTATATTGGATCCCTATTAAAAGTCTATAAAATTTGATTTTAGATGAATACATTATTTAATTAATAATATTGTAATTATTTATATCTTATTCAAATAAAATAAACTAAATGGGTGTAAAAAATATTTCTTTAATATATAATAAATATATATTTAAAAATATTTATAATTAGTGTTATTTTATATTCTTTAGGTAAAATTGGGTTTCTACAGAAAAAAATTATTTCTTAGAAAAGTAGTTTCATAATTTTTTAATTGGTTATGCATTCACTTCTTGTAATTTATAACCAAATAATTCATTTTATATACAAGGGTAAATAATATTTTCACAATTTATTTATTATTACTATTGACGTATATTATAATGGATTAGTGGTAACTATTATAATAATTTAATAATAATATTAATTGTATCTTTTTGTCTAGTAAAACATGACCTTATGTGTAAATGAAGATATTAAAAGTAGTCGATATTATACGTAATACAAGAAAAAAATCGTGTTTAATGTCCCAATAATCTTGGTGTTTCATGTAGCACAATCTAATCATTTTTTTTCATATAACTCAAGAAACACTATGTGATTTCCTATTAAAAAATAAATATTCAATGTTGCGTGAAATGTAAAATATCAAAAAACTAAATTAAATAAAAATAAAACTTATAGTGTTAAATAATAAACGTGAAAAGTTTTTTCATGTATGTAACTAGTAAAAATTATTTTACTATTATGGATGTTAAATCATGTACATGACAAATCAGATTAGTGGTAATGGATATTCATTTCTCAATTTCCAATTATTGAGTTAAACTTGGACTTCTTTGATTATTTAATTATATGATTATGTGTTAAATGAATTGCAATTTTCATATGTGAATTTAAATTTTTTTTTATGTGTATTTATAGGTGATACACATAATATATTCATTTTCCTAGTGGTCACTTCATTGATAAGAAATTCGTAAAGAAATTTATAACTAAACAAATAATGATTTTAATATTTTAATGATTTATTTTCTAAATATTTATCTTTAATGTCCATGTTTCCAAAAAAGTTTATAAAATTATTTATATTCATAAAAATTATTCAAAAAAATAATTTTCCAATTTCT
This sequence comes from Viscum album, assembly GCA_963277665.1. NCBI lineage: Eukaryota > Viridiplantae > Streptophyta > Magnoliopsida > Santalales > Viscaceae > Viscum > Viscum album. The sequence continues at coordinate 264,946,161 of OY728142.1, read as the reverse complement.
ATCAAATGTATCAATAACTAATTTTTAAAAGATTTATATTAGGTGGGGTTTTATAAAAAACATATTTCAAGATTTTTTTTACAAAATAAAAGTGACTTCTTTTTTAAATTATAAAACATGAGGGAATTTTCTTACATTAATTATGATTTTATGCTCTATTGTTTCTTATAAATGTAATTAATGTTATTTTCAATAAAAATTGTTTAATTATTATTTTCTCAATTTTTATATTTTAATAGTGATTTTTATAAGAAAATTGTATTAAGATATTTGAAAGTGTTCTTTCACATGGGTTTAAAAGAATTTTCAATTTTATTATTCAAGATATGGTACTTGGAAGATATTTATAATGGGTTCACCATTTTAGTTTCATATGATCCCATTATAGCTGATATTATATGTGTTCAAAGATATCACACCATTCAATGTGATATTTATTTTGTTTTCTAGATTATTATATATGAATTCAGTCATGTGGTAATTCTAATTTATAGTGATTTTTTATGGTTTCTATAAAGTTTCTTTATGGTTATTTTACTAAGGAACCAACATGACTTTTTTGTTTTTGATAATGATTTTTTGAGGAATATATGTATGTTGAAAGGTATGATAATAGTATTTTTCAAGGAAAATTGATTGATTTTTTAGAGGAAATGTTATGTTTTTTTGAAAATATTTTAAAGAGTTTCCATGTTTTTCAATGAAATAATTGCTTAAATTATTTAACACATAGTGATATTTTTTATCTTATCCCATGTTTTCAAATTTTTTTCAAAGGATTTTAAGGAATAATTGCAACAAAGATGAGAACATGATAAAATATTTAAAGAGATGTCATGAAAATAAAAATTATTTTATTTTAAAAGGGATTACATTGGGGGGAAAATTGATACTGTTTTGAGTGAAAAATATATTTAAAAATATTCAATTCATTTTTATTGAACTCAGAAAACTTTTATTATATAAATAATTACCAATTAGTTATTGTCTAAAGTATTTTTTTTAATAATGAGATTAGATATGATAATTATATTGCAATAACACTGGATACAATAATAATCATACTAAACTCCATCATACTCATCTTTATCAAATAAAATATAAAATATCTTTTTTTTAATGGAAAAAATCTTATTATTCATATAGATAAATGTTCCATTTAAAATAGAACTCAAAATCAATGAATTTATTATAATGAGATTTTAATAATCAGACAATCTTATCTATAATATAATAAACTTTTTTACCCTACACATGGATTATATAAAAATAATGTCCTGCATTCTGTTATTATATGAACGTTAATGTGCCAGGTGACCAGGTATATGCCAAAAACTTGGTGAAAATATGACAATTTGAGATAAAGAAGAATTTTGTAAGGTTTTACTAAAAATAAATGGACATTTGAATATTTCATAAGATGAATTAAACATTAATTCACATAGATACAGTCTACTAATTTTTTTCTATTGTCTAAGATCTTTGATGTTTACAAGAGTGAACTATATATTCCTTTTACTTGTAATTTTTTAGAGTTCATAATTTATTTTTGTATCCAATTATGTAATTAAGATCAAGGGATTCTAAGGCTAGTAATATAGAATCGTTGATCACCGTATTGATAAAAGGTTTTCGAAGATAAGATGATAGTGAAAATATGATAATTATATCGAGGGCTTATAGGTATAACAAGACAGACTGATCATCATATAGATGGATTACCCTAATAAGGGTTATGAAAAATTTATTGTAAGTATAAAAAAAGAACCATTTTCCTAATATATAGGATACAATTATCATTGGGTTAAAAGAGTTGTATTTATTGACTTGCTCTATTTCATGTATTTCCATTTTTCTACATTCGTAATAAGAAATGAATTTTTTATAAATTCATTATTCAATTTATATATTGTTTATCATAATACATTTAATTACAATACAATTACTTTTACAATGTATTAATTTGTGATTATGATATTACTCAGAATACAATTATATATTCATTATGATATGGTCATTGTTTTTTATTACAATGATTTATCATAACCACTATAATTATGGTTTTTACAACACTTACATGGATTAAATCAATTTCAACTATGAATATGATTAAACTATGATTATGACCTATAGAATAAATATTGAAATATAAATGATTACAATACTTTGTAAATAATACCCATGGTCACAATTTGATTACTATTTTATTACATAATAGGTATTGTGAATACGATATGCTTCACCTAGTTAAACTATATTTATTTTAAGGTTAAAAACTGATGTTTATAAACATACAAGTCACCCATTTGTATTTAACAATACTCATATAAATTAATATCAAATAATAAGTATCAGATCTATGTCACTATATTATTTATACTTACATTTTGTATCAGAGGATGTTTCCACAGCTTATATACATGATCATTTTTATATTCTCTATACAATTTTTAAGTGGTTAATTTTATTAACTTTTTTGTTTTTAAATGAATACTACATTAATGTGTATTATTGTGTAGAATTGTTCTATTTTTCTTAAATATGAAATATATAAATTTGGTTTCATTATATAACATCAATCAAAATATAGAACCTAATTGTGATGGATCTAAATAAGAGTAGTAGAGTGATTTATTGAAGACAGTTTTTATAAATACTAGAATTGACAATGTTTTTCTATTTAACTAGAGATTACATTATTCCTTATAGATAGTTTGCTGATTTTATAAATTAATAAATGGGAGAGTATAAATTAATTTATAGAGTTATAAATACAATATTATGATATATGAAGAGAAGTATTTACAATCATATTTATTCTGGTGATGCTATTAATAGTATCTAGAAGAAGCTATAAATTACTCATTTTGTAATTCAAATGTTGTTTAAATTAGAGTAGATTTACTCACAACTAATTTATAACAATAGAACTTATCTAAAAATTTATGAGATAGAAGGTATTAGAATAAGAAATCAATGTTTAAAAGATAATTGATATCATGCACAATGAAAGTGAGTCAAAAAAAATAGATGTCGAAAAATTGAGGAAGATTTCAAAACATACTCTTGATTATTTTTTGGAACCTTTTTGCAATAGGATATAAGAATAAAATGAAATGATTAAATAGTGAATAAAAAATATTATAGTTTATTTTAATATTACATCAAATTAAATAATTTCTCAGATCTCAATTAAGGTTGTTATATCTTCTAAAACAAATAATGTCATTGTTCAATATGATTCATATGATTTAGAACATTCAGTTAATGAATTAACTAATAGTTTTTTAAAGAATGATCAAGATTGATAGAATGAATGATTTAGAATACCATTATAGGAAATGTAAGAAGGTAAGAAATGAAAATAAATATTATAAATTTACTTTATACTAGTGACAAAGATCTATCCACGTTTAACCTGATTATCCCAATATAAAAATAAATGATTGAAAAGATAGACATTCAAATTGGAATAAGAAGAATTTTTACAATTCAATAGGTAAAAATTATCATAAAGATGATAAAACATGGAGTTATAATGGTGTAAAATCTTCATATAATTACTCATATAATTAATATTCACATGAGATGAATATCAGTCTTCTTTCTAGATAACATATTACAAATAAATTAGTTATGGACAAGCTACACACACCTAAATCATTAACCAAAATGTATTTAAATTAAAATTATCTTTATGATAAGATTTATAAATCTTCATATGATAAATCTTCATAATCTAATGATGATAATAAATTTCAAACTTATGAATATGTCTATCTCATTCCAAAAAAATTTTAAGATGAAAATTTAAATGTTTGTAAAAAACATGGAAAGCATAATCAATTACATAAAAAAGATAATTCAATAATTGAAATTATAAACAATAAAATATCTGATATATCAAATGGTCATTCTAATAATATTTTGAAAAAGATATTTTCTCTAATGATTTATAAAAAATTATTTTCTTAAAATGATATATTGAGAATTAGTTTTGAAAATCTGAATTACAAAAAAATACAGATATGTATTTGAATTTAGTTATAAAATGTAGCCGAAAATTTCATCATTGAAGAATCTGTTATCAGACTTTTAAACTGATAATGAAGGATTCAATAAAATATATAAAGAAATTATTTATAAATATTACCAGTTAAAGAATAGTATATAATAATAAAAAACTTATTTTGAATAACTATTGAAGATTTCATAAAAAATAACAATTATGAACAAAATTTCAAAGTGGAGTTCATAATTAAAATACATTTTCCTTAAATAAAATACATTCATTAAATTTTCAAATAGCTCGTTTCTCAAAAAATTGGATTCCTAATATATTGTTTTCTAACATATTTGGACCCCTAATGGTTTGGGTTACGAATGTATCATTGTATTATTACGGATAAAATAATCTACCAACATCTATAATACATGGTAAATGGATAATGGTTGTTCGGACACAGGAATGTTAAAAAATATTTTATAATAATATCATCAATAAAAATAGAAGAAATGTTTTATTTGTAGATAATTTTCCTGGAGAGATTATTGGTATATGTAATATTATTATTCTCAGAAAATAATTAATTTCAAATGAGTTTTTTAATGGTATTAAGCACAAGCATATAAGTATACTTCTATTATGTGATAAAGGTTACCTTCTGAATTTTAGAAATGATATGTTTGTAATACACAATTCATAGGATGAATATGTTATTTCTGACATTTAGTATGAGAATGGTTACACTCTTAACCTATATGACCATAGGAACCAATACATACCTTGAATTAGTGAAATTGAAGAACAATCATTGTCATGGAAAAGAATATTATAACATTGAACCATAGAAATATATCTAAATTTTATCTAAAAATACATATAATGGATATACTGGAACCTAGAGATCATTATTCAACAATTTTTTACCCTTTTCAATACATTAGGAAACATAACTTATGTTTTTAATATATTAGTTAAGTCTCAACATCTGATGATTTACAATTTTTTCCAAAGAATTATTCATTACTACAAAAAAATGGATGTATTAGTTGCATATTCTATGTATTTATTTTTTTAGATGATTACACAAGATACAGATGTGTTATTTTTTTGGAAAATAAATCTGAATAATTTTTTAATTTCAAAACTTGTTTAGAAAAAAATAAAAATGAGAAAAAAAATCGCACGAAAATTATTTATAGTGTTCATGGAGGAGAATCTGTAAATTATGATCTTGAAAATTGTTGTTGTAAGAATTACATTAAACATAACTTATAAGCACCTGGTACTTCTAAAAAATAGTTTTTTAAATAGAAGAAATATTTATCTACATAAAATTAAAATAACCATATTACACAAATACTTAATTTTTATAAATTTTTTGGCTGAAGCAGTTAAAACTACAAATATACGTTAAATTAATTTTTTATTTTGCCTTTTACTAATAATAATATTTATGAGTTGTGTAATAAACTAAATCCAATTGTTTCTTACTTCTATGTATTTGTGTAGAATGTATTCTTTCTGAATATAGGAGAAAACATACAAAAATTCACACTAAAATCCATTGAAAGAATATTTTTATGTTTCTCCACTACATCTAAGGCATATATAGATTAAAAAATTTATTATACTATCGAAAAAATAATACATGTTCATTTATATGAATCATATACTTTTATTTTATAAAATCACAATAAATATCCTCAAATGGGTTTTCTAAACATCATTCTCTATATTTGAAAGAATATTATTTTAAGAATGAAAATATAAATGAAATTGTTTTTAAATAATTTAATCTAGAATAATTTATACCTAATGTTGATGAATTTTTTTATAAAACCAAAGTTAGCTGTTTCATAGTTATAATTCCATGGATTGTTTCATTAGTGATGTGAATCGACCTATTAGGACTATGTTTTCCTTAGGAAATGAAGTAGAATATTTTCATTTCCTTTCCCAATTTGAATCTAAACATAACAATGAGGATTTAGGTGATAAGGATTGGATTATGGAAATAAAATATGAGAAAGAATAATTCAAAATGAATGAATTATAGACCTTAGTTGAATTTCCTATGAAACATCAGTAATTGGGGTAAATTGGGTTTTCAGAAGAAAAAAAATCAATTAAAATGGAATAATTATTATAAATAGAGAAATATTTTTTTCTTATGGATACAATCAACAATAAAAAATTATTACGAAGAAACTTATTCTCTGATAGCTATACATGAATCTATTCATATTCTATTATCCTTTGCAACATTCTTAAATTTCAATATTTTTCAAATGGATGTTAAGTGTTCTATCCATAATGGATATGTATAAGAGGAAGTTAATTGTGAAAACCTCTGGTTTTTAGGATAAAAACCATCAAAAATACATTTATAAACATACAAAATATTTATATGGCGTTAAAAAATCACCTAGAACTTGGTATGCTGGAATAACGTGTTTTTTATTACAAAACAAATATTTTAAGGAAACAGTTGATCCCACACGTTATTTAAATAATTTAAACAAAAAAATATGATTGTTCAATTATATGTTGATGAAATTATATTAAGATCAACTCAAAAATATTTAACAGATTTTTTTTGCAAATCTTATGAAATCTGAGTATGAAATGAGTATAATGGGTGAATTGACATTTTTATTTGTTTTAAAATTTCTCAAAAACCAAAATTTTCTTATATATCTCCACATAATTATATCAAATACATTATTAAAAATTATGTATACGAAAATACTAAAATTATAATGAATCCAATCAGTACCTCATGTACACTTGATATTGATGAATCTGGTCAACTAGTGGATCAATCAAAACTTCTGAGGTATGTTATAATTTTTAGTAGAACTAACTTTTAATCATATAAGATTAATTTTTTTGGAATTATAATGTTAAATATATTAATATAATCCAAAATAATCCCATTTAAAATATATAAAATTAATTTTTCATTGTCATAAATTAAATATGGATTTAGGAATTTCCTATTCTTCAAGAAATGATACTGAATTAAAGAAATTGGACACTGAAATTAGTGTTTGTAGAATGGATATGAAACTTATATATGGAAAAGGACATTTCATAAGAGAATAAATTTCTTATTGGTGTTGTAATCAATAACACTCAGTATCATATTTCACAACTGAAGCTGAATATGTGGATGTTAGAATATTTTGTGATTAATTATTATGGATGGAACACACAATCACTGATTATGTAACAACCTGGGTATTTATATGTTAATAATTATTCATTTATATTAATATTTATTAATATCATATAAATTTAAAATTAAAGTGGATTTTTTTTATGATAGTGAACTCATCAAACAACAACGAGTTTCATTAAAATCTTACGTTGCACAAAAAACAGAGTTTTACCGATAAATAATATTATAATGTTATTATATTAAATGGTAGTTAGCACCTAGATGTTTTATCGGAGGTAATGAACATAAATAACTAAAATATGATTATAAATGTTTCCTAAATACTTTTATCATTATTTGATAAATTTTAGTGGCTTAAAATAATAACAAATCCAATTTTAAACTAGAAATACTCTAATATTTATAAAATGTCATTTTACCACCTTTTGATGGAGAATCCTTTTAAAATCTAGTTTTTTTTCACTTTTATTTGTTTAATTTCAAAATAAAAACTTTTTATTTATAATCTTGACATCAAAATATACATTTTATGGAATTTTGGTATTTTATGATAAAGTTCATTTTATTAATGAATAGTGAAAAATATTTTATTATAATTCAAAACTACTTTTTCATCTAATATATTTATATAGTTAGATTTTATTTTTAATTTACCTAAAAGTGTAATTGGATTATAATTTTTTAATTTAATCTAATTTTAGTCATTGGATGTAATTTCACTTTGACATTGGACATAAACACATGTCAACCTTTTGTAGTTTTTTTAATACAAATACACTTTTTGATTTTGACACATGAATTAATATTAAATTAATTAATGAAACTTATATGTTTTGAATTAGAAAAATGGATTCCATATTTGGAATTAGTACATCCAAATTCTTTAGATAGTTTCATTTTATCATTATTTATTATGAATAGTGACTTTAGTAGTTATTTTATTTACTATGGTTAAAAGGTAAATCTTGTAAATAAGTGTAAAAAATAATATTATAATAATATTATGACATGATTACACATGTCCTAATTCAATTGGAGGAGATATCCCTTACCTTTGTCATCCTTGGGAGGATTCTGGGATTTCATGGAGCCACATTTATGTGAGAATGACATTTTATAAGAAATAATTTAATGATTTGAAAAATATAACATAATCATGTATCCTTTAGAAAAACAATTTATATATGGGGTTATATGAGAAATATTTTCTATTATATAGATTAATTATAATTATAAAACTATTTAATACATTATAGTATTATATTTTTAATTTTTAGAGATTATATAAATAAATATATTTATGACACAATGATGATTAAGTGATTACCTTATTAAAGATTGGTTTAAATAAATGAGATTACAAATATAAAAATAAATTCTTTTAAAACATTTTATGCCATAAAATAATTTTTTGAATTATTATTACTTATTTTATTTTAATTTATGATGTTTTTTAGGAATAATAATGTTGATCTGGATTTTAAAATTTCATGATATGAATAGTATAAAATATGACATTAATGTATTTCTAAACAAATACAATTTTATTAAATTATATAATTGTCCTAAAAATATATTATTCTTCCAAATGAATTAAATAATTTTTAAAATATCATTAAGGAACCCATTTATTTTCTATTGGAGTTTTATGGTTGTTGTATTAGCAATATAGTATGAATATACAGAAAGACATGGTAAGAGTTAAAATAGTTAACTAAGGGTTGAAGCTAAAAGATAATTTAAAATTTGTGAACTGTACTTGTCTAAAACCTATTGGTTTAGATTTTTTTGGCACAACATCATCTTAGATTTTAAATAATTGTCTTTGGGGACTTTTAAAAGTGAAAATCATTTTCTAATAAAATATGAATTTCAAACATTCCTTAAGAGACCCTCCTCCCTCTTATAAAACGGAATCACCTCTAACAATTAATTCACACCTCTAAACCACCTTGTTTCATCCGAAATATTCCCAAATAAGCTCCAAAAATCCCCCCTCTACCTCCTATATGTCTTACCTTAGGTTGAAGGAAATTCTATAATGCCTTTTGGCTCAAATAAATGTGAGTTACCATATTTAGAGTTAACATCTTCTCCCAAAATCTTTTCTTTTTTTTTCATTCTACACTCCTAATTTTTATTCTTATACATTGATTAGATAACAACACCAGTATCCTAAATATAGTAGGAATTTTTTTATGGGAAGTATTCAAACTACCCTTACACACACCTCCATCTAATAGATTTAGAACATATTGTTTCTATGGATGGAGAACTACTTCCTCATGAAACAATGATTGGTCAATTATCTCCTACCACCTCTTATTCTGGTCATTATGATAGAATTATGTTTATATATGATATATATCATTGGATGTGTGGAATATCGTCCCCTCAAAGTGATATGGATCATTCACACCATACCTAGAATGTATAATGGATGATGATAATGAACTTAGGTAACATATATAAAATATGATATTATATTATTATTTTAATATACCTATTATCATTTAGTTTTCATTCTTTTAGAACTGAAAAAGAAAAAATTTACCGTTCATGTGTACGTACCGCTTACCATCTCTGCGAATAATTCATTTCATTTCATATCTTCAAATGTTATGTACTATTTTAAATACATATATATATATATATAATGGATATATATTATATATATGATTTTTAAATCATGAATATCATTGTGAAGAAAATGTACTTTTGACCAAAGGGTCAATTTTTAATTAGAACGAGTTCCGTTTTTACTAAAGTACCAAGTACCGATAGAACGAATGGTGTTAACATAAATATAAATATAATTTTCAAATGTGGTAATAAGTGATATAAATGGAGTAATCAACATGAAAATGTTTATGAAGCAAGTATAAATTATCTTATGTTTCTTATTTAAGAAGAACATGGAACATATGTGACGAGTCAGACTCAAGGTAAGGGAATTCATTCAATCTCCTTTCATTGAGACATATTTTGATTTATACAGAACATTATTTTATAGTGTGTATAAAACCATTTGAATTTTAATTTTATTTAAATGGAATCTTTTTCTATGAAGTGAATTACTAAACAAAATAATGATTGTTGCCTTTTAAGGTATGCAGTGACAACGACCTTTCCACTAACACGACTATTATTTGATATTTGGATTCCTCATCAATCCGCAAGGGTTTTTAAAAGAAAATAAATACCATATACCATTTTGACATATTTTGGTATTGAAAATGATATTGAAAATGGGTTTATTATATCAATATATTGAAATGATATAATGTTATTGATTTTTCGAAATTTTATTTTTAATTTATACGTGTTTTATGGGTTATGATTTTGTTTTGGTTTTTCGCCATTATTTAGGTAAATGGGTGGTTTCTTTATAAACTGACAGCTAGTGATCCCAATATTGTTCTCCAATTCATTGGGTAACGTAACAGAGGTAAACGTTAATGTTTCTTCTATGTGATTTATGGAATATATTATGATGGGTATTATAAACGTAACTCCCTATGTGGCTATGAATGAAACAATTTATGTATGTGTTGGATTCCACAAGTTTCCTTAATTATTTATGATTTCTATGTGTGATTCATAAATATTATGATTTCATGTGTTATGGTATGGAAATTATGTTTTATGATCGAAAATAATGATTTCATTTATTTCATGTATTTATGGAGTAATTTTTTCTTTCATTGTTTTATGAACATTAAAAATCATTTCATGCTCATCCCATGTTTTTAAATGTTTCTCACCATTTATAAGTATGGGTAAGATAAATGAATAATTCATAAAGATTTATTACAAGAATATAATTCCTGTTTTATTTTTATGAATTTTATTTTTTAAAAGAAATTGGATAGATTAGAAGTGTCTACATTGTAATATTTGAGATGTAACGTAACAATTATGGGAAAATTCTGTAAAACTCTAAACCTAAAATGATAAAAACGGTGAATTCATTATATTTCTCATGATTAAGTAATGTTTAAATAAAGGGGCCTTATATTTGGTATCAATCATTGGTTTAGAAAACTTTAGGAGTCAGGATATTGTTAAATTAATATACATAAATTGTTTTCAATTTATTGTAAGATTAAAATGATATAGCATTTGAATATTACCACATTTCTTTGCCTAAGATATTTTTGTGTTTAGAATGGTTTGTCATAGAAGAAAAAATTCAGTTATGATGGGATGATGTTATGTGGAAAACAACATTCCAAATAAACAAATTGAGATGGTCATAATCAGAAATGAATAATTTTTTGCAGTGATGGAATAATTGAATTAGACTATAAATGGTGGTTTTATCCACACACGAGATCATCCATATCAAACACAAAGGAACATGTCAGTAGTCGATAATTTAATGAGGCAACATCCCCCATCATTCAGAGGATCATCTAACCCTGTGCTAGCTGAAGGGCGGATTAAAGAAATGGAAAATATTTTTGATGACATGTGGTGTCAAAAATATCAAAAGGTTAGTATTGATATTTATAATTTTTTAGGTGAGGATGATTAGTGGTGGTCGATGGTTAAAAATATATGGGAATGTAAGTAGATCGATTCTCTTGATTGGTATGAAATCAAAGATTTGTTTCTTGAGAAATATTTTCATAAGGATATGCGGCATAACTTAGAGAAACAATTCTGGGAATTGAGGCAAAAGGATGACACAGTGGCTACTTATAAAGAAAAATTCAATCAATATGAAAGGTATGCATAAAATTTTATACGAGATCTTGATATTAAATTCAAACATTTTCTACTCTGGATTAAAGCCAAATTGTTGAAGTTAATTAACTTCTCATCAATTCAATTGTTATAAAAATATTTTTCTATATGTGGAGAAGGTGAAAAAGGTGTTTTCTTATGATCATTTGTTATTTTAAAAACAATATAATAATAGGTTGAGGTGTTAGGAGAAAGGTAATAACTCTTAAAAAAATTATAATGAAAAAATAATATGTTTACATTTTTTGAAAATTGATGTCAAAAGAACGATGGGGAATGAATTTTGAATTATGAAAAGTGCTAAAAATGTGTTAAAATGTGGAATAATGATCATAATTACCTATAAAATAATCAGCTTAATGGTAAGAAGAAATATATTTACATTTTATAAAATATTATAAGTGTAATGAAATGGGCCATTATGAACATGAGTGTCCAACGAAGAACTCAATGGAGAGAAAAAAGTCAGACTTCATGAATAAAGGGGTGGTGAAATATTTTTCAACTACTTCAGTAGATGTTTGGACTTCAAACGAAGTAGTATCTGGTACAAAGTTTCTTTATTCATATTATTCCAATGTGTATTTTGATTCAGGGACCACACTTTCTTTCAATTCTGATAAATGTTCATATTAATTGGGAATTCTATCCCAAGATATGAAACCAGAACTTTTGGAAAAAACACATGGAGGAAATGATGAGACAAAAAGAAATTATAAGATCATTAATGTCCTTGAGTGCATAAAGAATCTACCTGAAAACCTTATTTATTTTCCTCTAGTAGAGTTTGATGTTATTTTAGGTAAATATTGGATTTTTGTTTATCATGATAATATTAAATGAAGAGACAAAGAGGTTTCTTTTTAGAGATTAGTTTACTTTATGTTCAAGAATGTTCCTATAATTTTGATAACATATCATGAAGCCTAAAAACTAGTAAAAGATGATAATGAATGTTACCTTGCACATATTTTTGAATACAAAATAAATGTTCATATTAATGACGCGCCAGTCGTAAATGAGTATCTTGATGTTTTTTCTAATTAGTTTCCTTGTAAAATACCTGACTAAGAAGTTTAATATACAATTGAAATAGTTCTTAATGCTATGAAAATTTGAAAAAATACAATGAAATAGAAGATTTTTTTGATAAATAACAATGAGAAGAAGAAAAATAAGGATAAGGAAATAAAAATCAAATTTTTGGTAAGCATGTGATTCATTATGATTATCATTCATTAAAAAGTTATCAAGAATAATCAAAAGAATTTAGACATTTAGAAACCATAATTAGTATTCAGTTACTCATGGAAAAGAAAATACTTCATCGTTTAGAGAAGTTGTATCTTCATCTAAGAGGGGTGGACAATATCAAAACCAAATGGCTGAGGGATAAATAATTGTAGTGGATATAATTGGAATTTTTGATGGGAAATAGAAATCAGTCTTAATTAAAGGAAAAAAAGGAAAATATTCTATGAAGAAATTGTATCTAGAAAAATAAAAAATCAATCAGAATTATAATCCTTATGTAAGATCACTACCCTGTGTGTAGATTACATTTATCAAACATTAAACAGATTAGAGAATAAAATTATGTATTTTCCATTGATGGAAATAATGTTTGGTTTTGTTATTGTGAATCAATATATATATATATATATATTGATTCATATAAATATTTGACATATTGACTCATACAATTAGAAGTATATTTCAATATTTTCATCAACTGTGTCGAATCTTACAAGAAAAGGTGTAATAAAGTTGTCAAATGGTTTCATGATATTGATGTAGATATCAAGATTTGTGATGTAAACTATGAGATGATCAAAGAGTCATTGAATGAAATCAGTGTTTCTTTCCATGATATTTTACAGGATATTTCCATAAGGGTTAAATATCATTCCCAATTTAGAAGCACATTAGAGATGAAAACAAAAGGCGTATCAGATTTTTAGAAATGTTTAAATATTATACTCATATAAATTTTAAAATTCATGGTCTACAGAGATGTCATTACTGATTTGAAGAATAGTAATGATTTATTATTATATAGATAAAAAACATATGAATATCTGAATTAACTTTTGGATGAAATGATTCAATCTAATAATGAAAAGATGAAGGAACAAGATGAATGAAGTCAAATTTGGGATAAAATAATTCTAATGCATGAAGAAAACACAAGTCTCTATAATATCTCAGGAAAAGTTTAAATAATTTAAGAAATAATTTATGAAGATGAATACGATTATCACATCATTAATTCCATATAAATAATAATACATCTTCTTAAAATAACATGTTATATTTTTTTGATCATCAATGAAGAAATTTTTCATCTATAAATTTTTTGAATTTCTTTTATTTTTTCCATTCATTTATCATAACTAATAATTAACTTTGTCTGTATTGTAGTTCATATAGTGGTTTCTCTAATAATTTTTAGGTATTACATGAATAGTTCTCAGTCCTTTATTATATCAAAATGGGAGATATTTTTATATATTTGGATAAATTTATTGTTAGAGGGAGAATATCTATAAAAGGTGGAGAGAAACATTTAAATAAGTGAATGTGATCCTTAGGGGAGTTCTTATCCTATGGGAGAGTCAGTCATATTTATCATTGTATTCAAATGATTTTAAAACTCATGGGTATATATGTATAAATGTTAGTTACTAAATACAATGTACATAAAACAATTATTGACTTAATCATTTCAAATATATATAATATTTATGTTATGAGGTTTGTGATTTCCAAAAAGTAGAGATTTTGTTTTCAAAAGTTTCTTTTTGACTTTTAAATTCCAATTATTTGAAAATCAAAAAATCTTTTAGAAATATTGTATAACAAGTTATTTCATGTCTAAAGTATTTGATATGATTATTGTAATGGGGATATATACGATAGATTTATCATAATGTGACTGGATATGATAATAATTATACTCAAATATATCATAATCAGTTGTATAAATAGAATATAAAATGTCATGTCTTTTCAGTCATAACTACAAAATTTTATTATTCATATTGATTATGTTTTATATTAAAATCATACTCAGATTCAATGAATTAATTGTAATGGCCTTTTCAAAATCATAATTTCTTATATCTATTATACCAATAACATGAACACTGTACATAATGTATATCAAAAAATGTCGCGAATTATGTAATTATCCGACCATTGATGAGATATGGGTCTAGGTCCTTATGAAAATCTTGGAGAAAATATAATAGTTGGAGTTCAAGATGATCATTGGAAGTATTTTCTATAAATAATTTTTCATTTGATTTATTATTAATAATATGTTGACATATATTCATTTTGAGGGATTAAAATAATAAGAAGATAGATAAGACAATAATTATATTGATCGAGGGATTCTAGGGATAGGAAGATAGAGAAAATCTGATCATTAGGTTCAGGGCTAGTAGAGATATTATGATAGACTGATCATCAAATCAAGGGCTTAGCATGATAAGGGTAAAACATATTTTATAGTAACTATAAAACATATGAATTATATCCTATGTTAATAATAACCCTAATATCTGTTTTTGTATTGATTTAATTGTTTTATTACATGTATTTCATTTTTATTTCATTTTAAATATGAAGTGAATTCATTTAATATTCATCTTTCTATTTATATTTATTTATCAAAATAAATTTAATTATGATAAATCTTTTTACACTGTATGTTTTTGTCAATACTTTATTACTCCGAATATGATTCTATACACTTTATGATAAAATCACAGTTTTCTATTCCTTTGATTTATTATTACCAATGTAATTATGATTATTATTGTGCACACTCATATTAAATCATCTTCTAATCTGAATATCATTAAAATCCCACAATGACATTTGGAATACATTTCAAAATCTTCTTGATTACGATAATTTGTTTATGGAAACCAATGTCCAAATACGATTATCATATAAATTCTAAAGAGTTATTGCAAATATGATTAGTTGCTCTTTGTTAAAATAAGTTTATTTTATTCTAAAAGGAATATTTCTGAACACATAATTCACCCCTACTTCTGTATTTATCAATAATCGTATACATAATGATCCAAAAATTGGTTTCACGCCCGTGTATCCATTTTACTGATACTCACGTACTGTGTATAAGTGTCTTCTCATAATATATGGGTTTATTATATAATATTTTATTAAAAATTATCTAAAATAGTAAACTGATATGATATTTGGTAAAAGAATGTGGTATTAGTTTTAAAATAACAAGAATATGTGTTGTTTACGGTTGGGTCCTTACAGTTGGTATCAGAGTAGGGTTGAATTTTTTTTGAGATTGGGATGTTTTAAAGTGAAGTTATCTTGAGAGTTAGTGATACCTTAATGGTTTAATAATTTTATAGTTTATCATTATAAAATATATTATGGACCATTTTGAGTATTCAATTTACGAAATTTCAATATGACTACTTATTTTTTATGTTTATTTTCATTTAAATATGAGTTATTAAATTATGTGGTGAAAAATTATATCAATGATATTAACTTTTAAGTTAATAAATTTCATAATAATGAGTATATTAATGATATTTTTTATGATTTTTATCACATTTGTATGAATATTTATAATGATTATATTAATATATATATAAATTACCACACTTAGAACCTTTGACAGCATGTTAAATCTAGAAAGGCCACCAGGATTCAATCCACAACTGAAGGGTGACTAGGATGTATTACCTACCACTATCCTACATTATATACTAATTAGAATGAAATTTTCTTTTTAGATATATGACTTGATATATAAATAATAATTCTAATTTTTAAAAATATGCATTCTTTTATAGAATACCATGAGAATGAAAATTAATTTATTTATTAAGTGATGAATTTTATTTGTGAAGAAGATCAATATAATTTTGAAAATAATTGATGGAATAGGGTAAAAATAATACCGTGTGATTTTATTTTTGGAATAAATATTGAAATATTTATTGGGGATTTATGATGTTTTGAAATGATTAGATTATCCTAGATATTACATGATTTGGGTATATAATTTTTGTTATGAGATTAATTGATATTATTATGAGATTAATATTTTAATTATATTAGAAGAATGTATGGTCAAATCCTTCTTGAATTTTTGGTTTCAATCATCTAGAATAGGTTGGGAACCAACCCCTTTATTAAAATTAGAAAGGAAAACAGTAATCCCTTTTGAACTAGTCTATGGAAGAACCCATTAAAATCATAAAGGCCTAGATGCACAAAGCCTTAAAATTGTGTGGAAAAAATGACCATTGGTACAAAGAATATTGAATATAGCCAAACTGGCAGGATCAAAGGACCAACCCACCACTAACGTCTCCATATATTGACCACCAATGATGGATAATGACAGCCTCAACCAGATTGTGGCCACATAAAAAAAATTTCCATTATCGCACAAATCATCAAACATTTAATACACCACAACAACCTTATCTTAACTATGTGACCTAACTACTAATGGAAACACATAAATCATCACCCCCGTTGATGATGCTCGATGATCAACAACACCGCGGGAAAATACAATCAAACTTCTCCATGCACCAATGTCATGAAGAAGACCCCACCAATTGTAGATCTAAAAAAGACCTGAGTGTAGTCTCTTGATATATGGATCCAAGATGCTGCAACTATATATTTTCAACACCACACATATATTATATTTAAAATCATCCACCATTGCATGATCCACCATCACCATACCAACCAATTGTGAATATGAGAATTCAACGCCACTATCACATGAATATCAATCGTTCGAGGAGGATGCCACTACTTATAGTGAATGTAGTTTCCCCCAATTTTTCGACCTGAACCCTCACTATCATAGCCCGAACCCTCCACCACTACAATATCCACACTCACCACCATGAGATCAAAACCCAATCCCTTATATATGAATACAAAGGTCATCTGAACCCTACCTCCACATAGGCACGAGAAGAATAAAACATTGGTGTCATTGATTTTAATTCATCATGCATGAAAAAATTATCGTATGTACTAATAATATGTGAAATATATGTGACTATAGTTTAATTGATTATAGGATGAAACTCTACTTTCCATGTATGTATATTTACTCATGTTCTGAGATATAAAGTAAATTAATTCCTCAACTGTGAAAATAGTATTTTAAATCAAAAATATTTTTCATTTACTATTTTTATTGAGAAATCAATAGCCTTGTAACCCATCATAGATTTAAAATTTTGTGATAGTTAAATTATTTATGATAATACCATCTTTCAATATCTATCCATACATGGGTGTTATAATTTCACTTACTTTTCAATATTTTCCTACATAGAATCCTAGTAATGTGTTATTACATATGACATTCATACTTCACATATTTTCTTTTAATGTTTATTTATAAAAGCCTCTTTTCAATTTGAGAATTCAAAAAAGGTATTTTTAAAACACTAAACTAAGTAACTAATGCTGAATTAAAATTATAAAGAATATATTTCCAAAAGGGGAAATCCCAGGATTTTAAATGGAAAGACTACGTTTAATAACATACAAGATTGACAACACTGAGTAAAAAAACAAATATTATTATTATTTTACTATTAATACCTAACCATTAGATTGGTAGGAATTAATAATTTTAATTAGATTATGAAATGTGAAATTTTTATAATCATTAGTAATGTATTAATTAATTCATAGACAATTAAGCAATTAAACTTTATAAAGCCATGTTATTATTAAAATACACTTTCTTCAAGAATGATTTTATTTCTATTATGGGTGAAAAATATATTAAATTTTATAAACATTCAGAAATATTATAGAAGGATATAAAAAAATTTAAATAACAATATAAATAGTATATTATGGTAAAATTTTATGAATGTTTTGAAAACATCGATTTTTCAATGAATAAGAAATAATACAATTTTAATTGTAAATATTAATTTTTATTTCAAGTATTTATAAATTAGAAAAAACTAGATAAGTATTAGAAACGATTTTTTTAATTTTTATCAAACTGTGGTTTTTGAAGTGGATTTTATACATAAATTTTGTATAAAATCATTTTTTATTTTAAAATATCACTTTTCAAAAAAAAATTCCATTACATTTTTCGAGTTTATATTTCACATAATCAATAAAAATCATATGTATTCAATTTTGAAAAATTGTTTCAGAATTTTGAATCCTTAGGTCTAACTTTTTTAAATAGACATCGTTTATTTTTCTGTCAATATGATTAGTAATATTGGAAAAAAAATTTACACGATAACAGTAAAGTAGTTAAATATTGTTAAAAATAATATGATAAATAATATAAAATTTTTCTTAGAATTTCTTAAGATTTATAAGATGAGTAATATTCAATAATAATAATTAATTTAACTATTATAGGGCCATTGGTTACGATGTTTATGTGATTATGACATTTATAATTTTTTATTTAAAAACGATTCAAAGATGACACAATAATATTTTTAATGACTATAACATTTTCAATATATTGTTATATTAGACTATAAATAGTCATTTTAAATAAAAAATTTATTAATTTTAGTGGTCGTAATTTATTACTAATATATAATTTTGGAATTAGTTATCTCAAATTCTTATATAATACAAATATAGTAATTTTTTAATTAATGAGAATCTCAAATACATGTTATGAAAAATATAGAAATAATTATAATTTGATAAAGTTAATTCAATAAAGTAATTTTAAATATAAAAAAGTGTTATGGATTTAATATATTATTTTTTTAATTATATTTCTTATCTTGATATTTTTAAATTCAATGTAATGAATAATTTTTAAAATGGATTTTTGGAATATTTAATAGTGATTGATATTTATTTAAATGATATCAAATTTGATGAAATATTAAATTCTTCCAAATGATAGGGAGAAGGTATAAAACTGTATCCCTGATCCATTTATGGGTTTTTTACATATAATAGTAACTATTTTGACCCTTAAAACGTATAAAACCTTAATTTCATGTAAGAGATAAATGGGTTAAATAATGGTTAAAACAAAATGATAAGGCTTGAAATATTTCAAATATTATTAAATTTTTAATGAATTTGTGTGTAGAGAACCATAACCATATTATAGTATTAATTAATATGATTATATAGACTTTGAATTTAAAATTAATTCATAATAATTTAATATTTTTTGAAATTCCAAGAGTACCTATTCTCTATCATATAAAAGGACACCTCTCTTTTATAATTTCTTCAGAATACAAAAAATCATTTGGTTTAACTGTGATCATCCCACCTAAAATTTTATAATCTTTCACATCATTATTTATTTTTTATATTAGGCATAAAATCACACTTATTGGTCTTATAATGTTAGGAATATAAGATTGTGCAAAGAATATGTATCATTTTAATTAAGTTTTTCAACTATATTTAGTATTCCACCTCCTCCATATAGTATTAAATTATACTAAAACAAAAAATATATTATCCTACATATAGCGAGATGTTATTATATTAGTGGAATTACCAAGATAAATCTAAACTTTAATAAAATGTGAAAATAATTTATCATTCATCGATACAGAGGACTACTGACTCACGAACAAATGAAATTTGTTTTCTATCAGTGTATATAAATAATAATATTAATAATGAACGTGATATTTTTTTATGATATTAATGTGATTATTATAATTATAAAAAATGTAATATTACATTTAAATTCATAACATTCTTTGAAAAAAATAACATCCTTCCTGTATATGTTTTGACAACCACATCCACTATGTGACATGCTTTGTTTTCTATAACCACATCAATCAAATGCTATATATATTTTTAACATATAGGGAGAATTACCCATATATTTTTTCAAAAAACTTTCCTTATAATTATGGGTAGGGTACCAAATACATTATCATTAACTATACATTTATTTTTAACCCATTACAATAACCTCATTGCCCCACATGAGTACAATTGGAAATGGATCCCCGTCTATCACTTTGTCCATAAATAATCTTTTCTCGAACCAAACTAGTGATACTCACCCACATTTAACACCACCCAATCTTATCTTATTTATTCCTTTCCTCCATCGATTCATCTCCCTCTCTCTATCAAACAAACTGATGCCTAGCCCCACAAGAGTATAGTGGGAAACAGTTCCATGTTTGTCACTTTTTCCTCAATAATCTTTGCCTGACTGTGACCGGTACTGCTCAGCCACTATAACTTATACCCAAGATGAATATCATTCCCCCAATCCTCTATTGAATTCATATCCCTCTCACCATAAATCCATCAAGATACTATCTTTGTCTCTTCATTTCCGAAGAGATACATCAACGAGGTTGAAACCACCATGATTCATGCGATAGACAACTCTATCTAGATAATAAACACTGAGTACCTAAATAATAATGATCCTACCCCCCCCCCCCCTCTAATGAGCATCACCAGTCTATTATTCCCATCTGAGTGACACTTTTATAAAATCACTGACACCTCATGGGTCCCATAAATCCTTAAATTTGAGACTGTCACAGACTGAACCCTAGTTAGTGCATGAATACAGGGGAGCCTTAACCACTATTCTAGGACACAAAATGCCAAAATTTGGAAAATTATGGATATATATAAAGACACATAATTTCGTTCTATAATTTTCTTTATAAAATTTAAATGTTACTCATTCATAAGTATGACCTATCATCTCTATGATTGTATCATAGTTTATTTTTTATAACTATAATTCATAGTTTGATTTAAAATTATAATTGAAATTTAAATGTGATGCTTATTTAATGATAAATATTTTTGATATGATGGAATATTTATCTCTTTTTAAAATTTTAAACAATAGATGTATTTCTGAACAAATGATCTGAATATGGTAAAAACATCTAATATGATGTTGAATAGTTATGTATTTGTTATTACAAGGTAATAAGTGATATAATAATAATAATAAACATAATAAATATTCCAAAGATATTAAATAATTAAAATATTTTTATTATTCATGAATATAAAGGACATATGTGAGAAAAAAGACTTGGGATTTTCTTAACATAATTTCCATTCATTGGGTTAAGCTTATACTTCATGGATTATGTCATTCAATTATTTTGGGTTAAATTACATTAAATTATCTTTTGTGTATTTACACTAGATGTATGTGGATTTGATGTTGTTATTCAAAATATCTTAATTTTATTAACACTCACTTATATGATATGATATTTTTAATGTACATTTAACTAAAAAAATCTTTTAAAATCTTTTAATGATTTATCTTTAAATAATTATCTTTTGTAATGCACCGACCCTACAAGACCAAAGCCGATGCATTATTATGTATTATTGGAATGATCACAAGAGATCAAGTCTCGATAGACCGATTAGTTTAGCAGCCTTGAAGTACAAGATACATTCATAATCTTTACATTACATCATAAAATGGAAACCTAAAACAACATTGTTTCCATCGACTACACTAAGATCCCATAGACTATCCCTACAGGTCAGTCATAATATAATTCATCGAATCCTGAATAAATAAAACATAGAAAGGGGTGAGCTCAGATGCTCAGTAAAGATAACAATATAGTGGAAACATTCATAAATAAGCCTAAACATTTAAGGCAATGTATAAAACTAATACAAAATACTTTTCAACAATAACATCATCATAATATGGAAAATATAAATCAAAATAATTCCATTTAATTACTAACATGGATATTCTACTACTCGAAGAATCACATGCAATATCAATAGCATCTTTCATAATGATAGAATGCATAATGTCAAATATCATAACAACATAGTCAATGACTTGTGCCAAGACTACAAATAATATTTCGTCAAGGCCTTCTTCCAAGACAGTAGTTTGTCTCATGAGACCTACCGATGCATCGAGGAGTTATATCAGGCTCCACCCATCACATACTATGTCCAATGCATTCCTCGTATGAAACGTTTTAAACATAACATAAACATTAATATTTAAACTAACATACTAAATGTCAATACATTATCCATAAGACATGAATTGTATAAAAATAGCACATTCAGAGTCGAACATATCCAAAAACCTTCATTACAAAATAGAATATTTTTATAAGTTAAGAAAAACATTCTTACCTTAATTTTTTTGAAAAGGATATAAAGTAAGTTGTTTAGAAAACGACAGAACTTTTCCTTTAAAAATGTTTAAGGTCAAATAAGGGTATAAATGACATTAAACCATAGTCTAGTAAGTAGTAAATTTTTTTTGGAATACATATTTAGGAAAACACATTTGTGTATAGTAATGTGGTCCTAGTAGATATTTACATATAAACAACCGTGAATAATATAGAGGTTGTAGAATTAACCATTACATTGTACTTTTCCTTGGTCTAGGGTAGGTTAACATCTTCTATAATGGTGAAATAATAGTTTTTAAATTATAAATGTACCATATAAATTAATATTATATCATATATTATTTTCCAATATTGATATGTTAATGATATTTTAGAAGTATCATCGTTTCAGTTGTTAACAGATTCGTTTTCCATTATATGATAAGTTATGTAATCCATGATTGTTATGGAGATAGTATATTTAATTAATATCCAGATTTATATTATGTTCTTTAAATATTATTTTTAATCATCACATGAAAATTATTCATGAATGATTATGATGGGGAATGAATCTCATCGCGTTCGTGGGGGCGATAATCTGTACGTACGCACGAGTGACAATATCATTCTTTTGTAATTAAAATAATATGTAAATGGATGGTATATGATATATACAAAATCATTAACATGTTATATCTATTATTTAAATCAATTATATATCATTATTATACACATCCATATAATAATGTATTGAATAACAACTACACCACGACGTGGAGACGGTAATCCATACGTACGCATGCATGGTGACATGTTATTCATAGGATGTATAACATAATGAATATGGTGGTACCATTTTTATAATGACATCAAAATATATATAAGATACTAGATTTATTATTTTATATTGGAAGGAACAAAGAACGAGGAAGGGGAAGTAGAAAATTACTTAAAAGCGGTGGTGAGATATTTACCTCTTCTTCAGGATTTTTATTTTGATTGTTCAAAAGGACTCTCAAGGTTGGATTTATTATCAAAATAAGGCCTCTAGGATTAAGGGATGACAGTTGGGGGGATATGTGGGAAGAGGTTGGCAGATCCTAATGGCTCTGAAGGTGTGAATTTGAGAGAAGGGGAAGTTCCTTTTTATTAGAGGGGTGAGGGGCACCTTAGGAAATGATTGAAATATTATTTTATAATAAAATCATGTTCTATTTCTAATGTCATAAAATGAATTATATAAAGGCTAAGGTGGGGATGTGTCTAAAACCACTCAACCAATTGTTTTTAGATAGGTTTGGGTCACTATATTAACCATATCTTTTCTATTTAACTCTTAGTTAAATAGTTTGTCATTTACCACGTCTCTTTGTATTTCTATATTATATGGTTAATAAACATACTATAAACATACATGAAAACACCAAGTGGTTCATTAATGACATATATAATAGTATTTAATTCCTTTTTCTGAACATTAGATTTTTAGGAATAGTATAACAATTAATAATAAAATATTTGTTTTGAAAACTCTATTATGTCAATTTTGACACTATTTGGTATTTTGATTTTTCTAATTTCATAACAGCATTATTACTTCGAATAAAATTCATTTAATCAACCCTAACATGTCATATTAACCTAGAAATTTAGTTTAACATATAAAAAGTCTCAAATTACATTTATTTGGATATTTATAATATTAATTATATTAATTATATTAATAATTCATTAATAAGGAAATTACTGCATCATCATAGTGTCATAAATAAATTAAATTATATAATATATAAAAACTATAAATAAAATAAAATTATTTATTAAATTTTCTTATATTTTAAATTTATATTTATAGTCGAATTTATCTTATGTATAACCCTATATTAAAAATGGTTGAGTTATTAAACATTGATTTTAACACTTTTAACTATTCTTGGAATTAAATAATAATAACTATCCTAATCCAATCCAAGTCAACCTAAAGGATAATATTTTATTCCTAAGGTTGTTTTTGGTCTAATTACACTTATCCAGGAGAATTAGGAGTTGTTTTAATTTAATAATAATTTCATTTTTACTCTTAATTACCCTATTTACTTTTAACCATAGTAAATAAAAGTAAAAAGTAAATGTTCACCAAAAATTATTTTCGTCTTACTGTACCACATTTTACTTACTGATATCAAACACATCTCTTGGATTCTTGAAATTCAACTCACATAAGTGGTAAAATTATGTTTTCAACAAATCTTGAAATGCTCTTTGGAGATGGGTAAAAGACAGTAAAAAGTTCAATGAAACATATATATATATAAAATTATTATAAACGGACTCCAATGAATTACATTGAATGTATATAGGTATTCCGTATCTATTTTGACCTAAAATAAATTTTAATAAAATACAAAATTATTTAAATAAAAAGTTGGTTTTGAAAAATAACTTAGTGTTTTGCACTATTCATCAAAAATTGAAAGATATCAGAAAAATACCAAAAATTCACCGTAAGATAATTTCTATATTACGAACCCAAAAATTAAGTCCATTTTAAAAGTTAAAATTGCTAAAATTTCAAAAATAGGGTATTACTATTCATAATGACTATTTTGATTGGTTGTGCTATGTTAGAACTCGAAATTCCGTACAACATAAACTATAGTATTATTCAAAGAGAAGTGTATTGTGGACGCTTAGGGTGTTACATTATACCATCGTTCAAATAATTTCATTCTAGAAATTTATTGAATTTTTCTACAGAAATAGACTCGGGTGGTGCTTCATCAAATGTTACCTGGGTTCCCTTATTGCCTCTTCCATCTTATGGTTTCCCTATAGAATGTTTACCAGACGAGTAATCCAGTTTCTCAGCACTTGTTCTCTTGTATCAAGAACATTGACTGGCTCTTCGCAATAAGACAGATCAAGTTCTAGTTATATTTCCTCATAGGTGAGTACATGTGTTGGGTCAGGAATGTACATTCTCGGCAGTGATACATGGAACACATCATGAATTTTAGAGAGAATTGGCGGCATTACTAAAAAATAAGCTACATCCCCAATTCATTCTAGAATTTTGAAAGTTCTAATGTACTTGGGACATAATTTTCCCTTATTAACGAAACGTATAACACCCTTCCATAGAGATACGTTCAATAAAACATGATCTCCTACCTGAAATTCCAAATCATTCCTTTGTTTATCGACATATCTCTTCTGCCTACTTTTAGCTGTTTTGATGTGGGTTTAGATTACATTCAACTTTTTCATTGTGTCCTCAACATGTTTTTGTCCTATGAGTTATCATTCACCAACAACATCCCAAAAGGATGGTGTGAGACATCTCTTTCCATATAACACTTCATATGGTTCCATCTGAATACTTGAATGGATGTTATTGTTATAAGAAAATTCAACCATAGGTAAATATTGATCCCACATACCTTGAAAGTCATGTGAGTATGATGTCAACTGTAGGATCGAAATAGTGAAGTAGATGCTCAATATACAAGAGGGGGGGTGAATTGTATACTTAAAAAATTCCATTGGAACCTTTAATGTTAGTTACGATTAACTATGTTTTCCTTAAGCAAAGGAAAGGGCTAAGTTTAACAAAGGTAAACTAGGCAAATTCACAACACCTCTAACACCAAATCCAAACTTGGAAAGATATTCCGAAAGTGGGTTCCAGAAATATGATTCCGGAAATTGAAACCTAATGAAAGATTACAAAGCGAGATTCTACCTTAAAGCGTATAGAATCTAAATGAATCAGAGTACAAGTAAGGAAGTATAAGAAAGTTATACATTCCTTATAATACAAAATGCAACGGAATATAAACAAGTAGTTGAACTACTAGTAACAAGATATAAGTCTTTTAACCCAAAGATAAGGGTATCCAACAACCTTGGATAAAGGGTCCCTTGATTTATACTTTCAAGCAAGTCTGTCTTACCCACACCAGGATAAACCCTCGATACGAAGATCGGAGTCTTTGTCTTGCTATCCTCGCAAGCCCTCATCTTCAAGGTAGTTGGCATCCTCTGTCTTCCTCAGCAAGGAAGCCCTCAAACTTCAAGGTAGTTGACACCTCTATCTTCCTATCCCTGGAGCCCTCGAATGTAATCAACAACATTCAGAGTCACACGAAGCATTGAGAGTTAATAAGAGCCTCTCTCTCTAGAAATCACTTGAAGCAGATTAGTCTGCCTTTCAGCACCTCAACTTTTTCAGCTACGAGCTCTTTCAAATGAGCTCCTATTTATAGGTAAGGTTGGCTCCTTCTCCAACGATCATATTTTCCTTAAAGATCAGTGGGACATGTACACGTGTCACTTAGACAACGGTTAGTTTATAAAAAAATAGACGACAACGTTTTATAACAAAACAAGTGTAACAGAATGTACAACATCGTTTTAAAATCTAACTCAAAAGTTAGGAATGAACGCTTCGGAGTGAGGGTTCGGAGTGTAATGAAAATAATAAAGAGTAGGAAAAATTATGGAAGTGTAAGAAGAATAAAAGTTCAGTGTCTAACCAAAATAATTTTTTGGAGTCCGAATTAATTCAGAGTGTATAAAACAAAGATGATCAGATTCTGTTTAATAGGCGAATTCGGAATGGGAATTCGGAATGAGAATTCGTCATCAGAATTCGTAATGAGAATTCTTCATCAGAATTCGTAATGAGAATTCTTCTTTCAGAATTCATAATGATATTTCCTCATTATAATTCGGAATGAGAATTCATCATCAGAATTCGTATTGAGAATTCGGAATGATATTTCTTCATCAGAATTCGTAATGAGAATTCTTCATTGGAATTTGTACTGAGAATTCTTCTTCAGAATTCGTAATGAGAATTAATCATTAGAACTCGTAATGATAATTCATTATCGAACTTCATAAGAATTTGTATCCTGAATCTGGAATAGAACTTAGTCAGAGTTCATATCCGGAATTCGGAATGAAACTTCCTTACAGTTCTTATCCAGAATTCGAATCCTAAAACAGAATGCTTCATATTAAAGTTTCAATGATTCCGAGAAAATAGAATTGAATCTGAATCTCATACTTAATAAAATATGGTTTAAAATAAGATAAGGATAATTTTTCTTATAAAAGCGATTTTGCTTATAAAAGCAATTTTTCTTATAAAAGCAATTTTCCTTAAGAGAACAATTTTCCTAAAGGTAAGGTGTTTGTGATTTTCAAAACAAGAAGGAATGGAAAAGTCATAAGGAAAACCTTTTTGACTCAACAATATCCCCCTTTTTGGAAAGCACAAACATCCTTACGAAAAAGAAATTCTAAGAAAAAACAAAAACATTATGGCTTATCTCCCTTGGCTTTAAGGAAATTGATGAATACGACTAACTCCCCCTTAGGCTTTGAAACACTAAGGATCATATTCTAGATTTCTGGAGTGACATTACGAAAAAAATAAAGTCTTCTTTAATGAAAAACTCCCCCTTAGATAAACTTTCTTCTTTTTATTAAGGATCTTTTCCTTCTCCCCCTTTGTGATTTTCAAAAAGAAATCGAGGGAATGGAAATAAATAACAAAGTACCTGAAACATTAATAGCAACAACAAAAGGAACGACAAGCACAAATTTCACTATGTTTGAAATCTCGGCAACAAAGAAAATTAGATACAACAAAAAGATCAGATTTAGTTATTTCAGATCCTTTTCCTTTGACATGAGCCCCTTAAGAATAGTCTTGATCTTCTTCAGGTCTTTATGATCTTCTTCATCTTGCTTCTCTAAGACCACAATTCTTGCACTTTGAGCTTCAATGTTTTCTTCCTGGGCATGAAGCTTTTCTTCCTGAGCTTTGATCTTTTCTTCCGGAGCCTTCAACTTCACTTCAAACTCAATCTGATGATCTCTTTCAAATTTCCAGTTCTGAGAAACAGAATTTAACTTCCCATTCAGATCTCTGAGTTGTTGAATCCAGAAGTTGTTTTCATCTGTCAGCTTCTCTTCAAAGGATGAAGTCAGGTCATTTATCTTCTGGTCCTCAGTCTCAAAGGAATCCATGACATTTTCTTGAAATTCATCAAATATCCTCATCTCTTCTACAGTCTTCCTCGACCAGTTTGTCATCTTCTTGCAAGATTTTCTATGAGCTTCGTAGCCAAAAAAATGGTTTTGAACTGAGCCTCAATCTCAACGCACTTGTCCATAACCATAGACACAGAGTTTGTTTTCTGATTCAAAGCATGTTGGAGCATCTGGCATCTTGAATCAATACATGGGAAGGTCGGAATGGTTCCCACCAACTTCTTCAAAGACTGAACAACAAAGTCATGCCCCACCGAAGATGACTCTGAATCCGAAACAATCCTTGGAGAATTTTCTTCTTCAATAAGGTCAAGCTTTCTTTTCGAAGAACTACCAACTTCCTTCCTCTTCCTCACTTCTGAGCTCGGAGTATTAGCAAGAATTTTCTTTCCCTTGTCTTTTTCCGGAATTGAATCCTGTTCCAGAGTTCTCTTCTCACTATCAGAAACTTGAACAACATTATCTTCCTCATTAGCAACTTCCTGAACACGAACCCCTACATTCTCCTTCTAAGCAACATCAAGTAAAAGTTGTTCTTCATCTCCATGATAATTAACTTCTTCTTCTCCTTTCTCTTCTTCCATTGCTGGAGTAACTAGCTTCGAAGATTCAGCTTCTGAAGTTTGGAGTGATACGTGTTCCGAAGGTGTCCCCTTGTAATCATCTACTTGTTTCAACACATCTCCAGTTTCACCACTTCCTTCAGCACCATCCTCTTCTTGTTCCACATGATCAACTTGCTCTACATCCTCAGTATTCTTAGCAACAGCTTCTTCCGGAGCAATGAAATTTCTTCCTGGAGTCTCAGGTAGAGATTCCAAGGAGAAAGATCTTGGAACATGAATAGTTTCTGAAACCATCTCATTGAATTTCGACAAAGTCTGAGCTACCTCAGCCTCAGACATCTTCTTCTTGAGCTTCTTTTCCTTTACTTGTTTTTCAATCTCATCAGTAGTTCTTTCCTTCAAGGCCTTAGTCTCCGCAGGGTCCAATCCAAACTGCGGATCCCCTTCTTTCCTTTTCTCTTTATCTGCTCTCCACTTCGCTACAACTTCATCAGGATAGGCTTTCTTATTCTTTGATTTTGGAGGTGTGGAATGGACTTCCTTGGACATGGAATTATCTGCTTCTACTTCCACTTCTTTCAGCTTTCTCTTCCTTACTGACTTAGAGGATTCTGGATCAACAACTTTTGGAACTGCTTCTCCTTGAGTAGGTAGATCAATAAACTGTCTCGACTCCTTGACAAAAGCTACATCCATTCACTTAAGAGTACCATCGCTCACCAGCATAATCTTGAAAACTCTTGGCTTAGATTTTCAAGCCTCCTTGAAAGATTCAAGGCACCGAACTATCAAATTCGAGAGGATTGCTGGATATATAATAATCTGAGCTCTCAAGTTTCCTTTCTTCAAATTCTCAAGAGTGATAAGAAGGTTCTTCATCAAGTTAAACTTCCTCAGATTTATCAGAAAATATATGATATAGATCTCACTCTTCTTCAAGATATCTTTGTCACCTTTCCTCGGTAAGATAAGACCATGTACCCATAGCTCTAGAATCCGGAAATTTGTAGATAAACTAGAAATCTTCAGAGCCTTGTCATCAGCCAGTCCGAGAGTTTCTAAAGCTATTTCCTTGTCGAAGCTACCTTTAGAATCTGGCAACACATAAGAAACAAACTCAGTTTCACCTTCATTCTTTAGTCCTACCAAGCTCGCTTCCTTGGCGTATGAAAGTTTATAAGTCTTCCCATAAGACTTAAAAGAAAATTTTTCCTTTCCATCTTCCTGAAGAAAAGAAATTGTCTCATAGAATTCAACAAGTAAGTCTGAATACACTTCATCTTCGTTCCCGGGTTTTGACACCGCAACATCTTCCCAACCATTAAGATTGATATTCTTAGAAATAAGAGAATCATACTTGTTGAAGAAGTCTGGATGAACCAACCTCTCTCTATAAACTAACCACTTCGAGATCGTCTTAGATGAAGACATCTCTTTCGAAGCTACTTCCACAGACATTCGGATCTGAAGACCTTTGAGAGGTTCTTAACGGAGACAACTGATGTTCGGAACGGCCTTAAAACAGAGAGGCAGAGATTCGGGACGTGAGAGTTTGAGAACTGATGTGGGACGAGTATTTGGATCCCCTTTATATAGGCAATGGAACGACGGTTCAACTTCCTCGGTTGATCTAACGGTTGTGATAAGCTGATATCAGATCTAACGATTGAAAAACAATTCTCTAGAAAACTTCAATCCGATCTTTTTGAGGTTTTTTAATAAAATAGAGAATTAAGAAAGTATAATCCGAAAATATAATACAGGAAAATGCCAGCAAGTAAAATATGACTACAAAAACATGAGTAAGGTAATCATATCTTTAAAATTAGATTAGGAGGATTATTCGTAATTGGTAACAATTTAAAAAAAACTTTATTACGAAATAGTTTACAAAACTTATTACGAAAAATAAACTCAGTATTAAAAACTCAGTACGAAAAACAAACTTATTAAGAAAAAACATAGTACAAAAGTTTTTTTAAAAAAAATTATGAAGGATTTGGTACGAAAATCCTTTTATGAAAATACCAGTACGAAATTTTCAATTCTGGAAATTTTCAATACAAACACTTTTATTTCAAAAGTCTTCTGTACGAACATGTCCATTCTGGAAAAATTGTAGTTCCGGAAAACTCCATTCCCAAAATCTTCATTCTGAAAATCTTGAAAACAAAAAAATGCACTCCCCCTATGAAAATGAGTTTATTACTGTAAGGATACTTTTTCAATCAGAAAGTTAATTACAAAAGATTACCTTATGTGTCACGACCCATCCTCGGGGCTCGTGCCGTGACTACCCCAAGCCCGCCTTCCATAGGCTAGGGGCTGGCGACTGGCACCAAGGCGTAAATCCCAGCAAAAAGGGAAGGCATTGCCTTTGAAAAGTAAACAAGCACCACAGAGTAAGCAAGCGGAAAAGTAAACACTAAGTAAAAACTGTAAAAGTTGTGCTGAAAGTAAAAGGGGCCGAAAATACAAGCCCAACTGTAAAGTACAACTGAAAGGAAAAACAGCAACTGAAAGGAAAAACTGCAGTGTCGAGCCGTCCTCTGGAAGTCCCACCTGAAGGGTGGGTACAGATAGCTTCAATGCTCCTCGGGTCCCGCTGTCCGCTCCGAGCACGTCTCGCTCAGTGGTCCACCTCCAGGTACTGACTCGTCGTATAGTCCACCTCCGGGTACTGACTCGTCGTGTAGTCCACCTCCGGGTACCGTCCAGTCCTCGAACACTCGGCCTCCATCAGCACTGCCTGTCGTCTGCAACCAACACAACGAGGTGCGGGCATAGCCCGTGCAGGGGTGAGTATAACGATACTCAGTAGGGACCCCGAGACCCTCAAGGTCTCTCTAAAACCAACAAGGATAACCACAAAGAAGATCTCAACAGATAACTTCTACTTAGATATATGCCCATACATATACCTAAGTTATCAAGTAACCCATCTCAATCATGAGGCAAACACAAGGTCCAAAGTCTCAGCTCAAACCAGGATTTTCATCATCGAAACCATAACTGTTGAAGAGCTCCGTCTCTGGAGTGTACAGTGGTCCTGTCACAAATCCGAGATACTGCCCACTAACATAAGACTGCTGTAGTACTCCACCTATCGAGTAATGCGGGCCAGCCGCTACAACCAAGCGCTCCCATGTGCCGCTACAACCAAACGCACCTCTGTCATGGGTCTGCCGCTACAACCAAGCGCTCCCATGTGCCACTACAACCAAGCGCACCTCTGTCGTGGGTCTGCCGCTACAACCAAGCGCTCCCATGTGCCGCTACAACCAAGCGCACCTCTGTCGTGGGTCTGCCGCTACAACCAAGCGCTCCCATGTGCCGCTACAACCAAGCGCACCACTGTCGTGGGTCTGCTGCTACAACCAAGCGCTCCCATGTGCCGCTACAACCAAGCGCACCTCTGTCGGGGGTCTGCCTCTACAACCAAGCGCTCCCATGTGCCGCTACAACCAAGCGCACCTCTGTCGTTGGTCTGCCGCTACAACCAAGCGCTCCCATGTGCCGCTACAACCAAGCGCACCACTGTCGTGGGTCTGCCGCTACAACCAAGAACTCCCATGTGCCGCTACAACCAAGCGCACCTCTGTCACACACCGAGTCGTTCGATCAGCAGTCGTCGGGTCTCAGTCAGCTACACGGTCTCAGTGCACCGCCCGCTCGTCTCCGGGAGGGTCCGCTCCACTAGCTACTGGTAGATACTCCAAGCATCACAAAGTCCCTCAAGGAAGTATCTCGAAGGACCACCTCGTCATAGGGGTCTCAACGCAACAGACGACGCGTCAATCGGACGCCCGGTCTGTGAGTCATTAGCCTTATCGTCCTAGGGGCCCGGTTGGTTTCGTGAGCGAACCAATCCGGCCGTAACTCAACTATACCCCGAACACTCACAGGGTATACTCATAGGGACCGTTTTTTCAACGTGATCACCAATGCCGCTGACGGTTCGTCAAATGCACGTCTGGTCTGAAAGATATCAGCTTTTCCGTTCCAGGGGCCCGGTTGGATTTCAGTGCGATCCAACCCGGCCACTATCCATCTGCATCCAAAACTCGGGCGGAGGATGTCAAAAGTTCCGTCTCATCAAGAGGAACTCAACGCAATAGACGGCGCGTCAATCGGACGCCCGGTCTGAGAGTTATTGGCCTTTTCGTCCCAGGGGCCCGGTTGGTTTTTAAGGCAAAACCAACCCGACCGTACTCCACCTGCGTCCAAACCTCGGGCGGAGTATGCCAAAAGATCCGTCTCACTTAGAGGAATTCAACGAAACAGACGGCGCATCAATCGGACGCCCAGTCTGTTAGTTATTGGTCTTTCCGTCTCACACCCACACTGGGAAACTTCCCAGGAGGTTATCCATCCTGATCACTGCTCTAGGCCAAGCACGATTAACTATGGAGTTTTAACTATGTAGGCACCCGAAAAGGAAGGTGCACCTTGAGTATAGTATACCGAAACGACCGTCTCGATCCAAGGATCGCGTTTTCACTGACGGCGCGTCGTTCGGAGGCCTGTAGCTCAAGATACGGCCATTTGAACGAAAACGTCAGAAGAAGGGGGTCCGGGCCCGGGCCGACCCGGCCCGACCCCCCCTGGGTCGGCCGAACCGGATCGGCCCGAACCGGTTCGACCCGACCCGGGTCCGACCCGGTTGAACCGGCCCGGCCCGGCCAGCCCGGCTCGGCCGAGGGGCGCGGGTGGAAGCCGCGGGCGCAGCCCGCGGTCGAGGGAGCCGCGGCCCGCGTGCGGGCCACGCGGGTCGTCAGCGGACGCGGCGCATTGCCGCGACCCGACCGAAAGAACCGGACCCGCGGACCGCGGGTCCGCTGGCCGCCACCGCGGCTCAGCCGCGGCGGCCTGTCCGGCGGCGCGCCGGGGCGCCGCCGCCGGCTTCCGCGGGCCGCCGGAGTCGCTCCGGTGGCCCGTTTTCCTTCTCGTCTGCGCCGATGTTCCTCCCGGGTTCCGTTCTTCACTGCGGGATCACCCAACATCCGATGCGGCACGTTCCGTCATCGCCCGTCAATTCCGCACAAAAAGAAGAACGGCGGAGGGTCGTCGGGCCGTGTTCGTTGGCCCGCACCCTCCGCGTTAGAGACAAACAACGGGAGAAATTGTTCAACACATGAACCGACAATTTTAATAAAATAAAATTGATCATTTGAAACCGGCTCTTTAATTTTTAAAGAACGTTCACGGGAATATAAAGAGGGGTATTCCAAAATTATAAAATCCATACCTCGTCGATCGTCGTGCGCGGGCGTTCTTCGCGGAAAAGCTCGTCGCGGAAGAGAGGTATCGTCGCGTCGTCGCGGGGAGGCGTCGCGTCATCTCGGAATCCGGTGTTGAGTCGGCGAACTCAACGCACCATGAAACAGTAGATGTAATTTAATTAATTAAATCCGTGTTTTTGGTTAAGAACCACGAAGGAGATAAAAAGGAAGGTCCGAGATTCTTACCTCAAGAAGCCGATCGAAGATCCGTCGCGGAGGATGAGACGTCACAGAAGAACGTTGTCGGCGATGCAGATCAAGGCGTCGCGTCGTCGATTTCCGGGTTCGGCGTTCTTCGCGTTCTTCACGTTCTTCGCGTTCTTCGCGAGGGAGAAGAAGAAACAAGGATCCTCTCAAATCTTCTCAAAAGATTTTGGGTAGGTCTTATTTTATTAATATTCCAACACACGAAAACAGGTTAAGAAACGATTGAATTAATTCGTTGAATTAATTCAACGAAAGAAACAGGCCATTTAATTCACGAAAGAAATAGCCCATTTAATTCACGAAATAAACCGCCCAATTAAATGGTCTGTTAAGAATTTAGAAAAAGCGTCAGTTGACTTTCATTAAGACGGGTTTTCACGGGTGCGTTTCGTAGCGGAAAGAAACGGCGGGGCTCGTGCGGGCCCCACCTCACAAATATCCTACCAAGGGGGTAGGATATTTCTGGATAGCATCCTATCCAGTTCAACTTAGTTCAAGTCGCCTTTAAGTGGCTTCAAGTGGCTTCCAAGCGGCTTAAGTGAAATAAAATAAAGTTGTCGCAAAATTATTTTATTTCTTAACTTTAAGCCTGAAAATTAAAAACCACACCCGAGCAAACGCAACTCCGGAAGAGGCATTTCTAAGAGAATACCGGCGCTGCGATTTCATCGGTGCCCTCAGAATTCGATTCCGGGCACCGGTTCAAAAGTTAGAAAAACCCGCTCGTCCGTTCACTGAACGTACCCGAGACAAACTTCGGAAAATGATTCTGGGCACACCGGGCCTCGGAATTAGGCGCCGTCAGAAACTGCGTTCTTGTAAAATTCCAAAGAAAATTAAGAAACAAAATTTCCTTGAAATTTACGGTTCTTTACATTACTCCCACCACAGGGATTTACATCCCCATAAAACTTCAACACAAACTAGGGATACAAAGGCGGTACTGAGCACGCATCTGAGCCTTCCGCTCCCATGTGCTCACCTGGACCTTCTCTGTCATGGCCCGGACCACCTCTGGTCCCACTAGAGCTGCCACGATTTCTACCTTGCCGATAACAGAAATCTGGTCTCATCCCCTGGATGAACCACGTTCTTCGCCTAATACGGTCAATCCCGACATGGATGATACTAATCCATACCAATGATGACGTCGTAAGGCCTAGACGCTACTACCAAGAGATCCAACCGTTACTCTCGCCTCCAAGGGTTGAGTCACACTGTCGGCATCAATGTGTGATAACTGGGTCTCCTCCAGTTGATGTCTCACGGGTGAGGGTCAAGTCAACAGTCTAAACCGGAACCTCTTAGTAACAACACAAGAGAGGACAGGAAAGTAAAATGCCACAAGAAAAGGTGTCTTTTATTACTGCAGCTCAAGTACAAAGACACAAAGCATCTATAAACACACATCAACAAAACTAGAAGCAACGTGAACAAAAGTCTCCAGGTCTGGAGCTAGTCCCGCTCCTATCCATCTGCTCCCGGAGCTCCATGATCGTAGGCCTCAGCTGCCTGAAGCAGAGCTCTCCCATGTCCTCCTGTCCCCTTCGGTCGGGGGTGGACCACCTAGTGGTGGTGGTGGCAACACCCCGAAGCGCCTTCCACCTCCTGCTGCACAACCAACTCCCCTGTCATGGCCCCCTGCTCCTTGCGGCCCGCCCTGATCGAACCTCTGCCTCTGCCTGGGGGGTCCTTCATTCATCTGCTGGTCATCCGTATGGCGGGTCGGACAGTCACGAGCCATGTGTCCAACCCCGCCGTAGGAGTAACACTGCCCTCTCATGGCAAGTCGTTTCCCACCCCGAGTGCCTCGCGAAAACGATCCAGAGTCATGATGGCGACCACCTGTAGGTCCAGTCCTCTTGGACCCCTGCGTCATCCGTCTACTGCCCGCTGCAGAAGACTCTGCCGCATGCCGGTAAGTGGTGGGTCCTGCTGCTGGAGACTGCTCAACAAGGAAACTCTCCACTAAGAGGGCTCTCTCTAACACCCCTGCCTGAGTCGGAATGTTGAGGGATATCATCGAAGCCTTGATCTCATGCCTCAGTCCCTGCTCGAAGGTCCGGGCCCGGAAGAACGGGTCCCGTACCATATCTGTGGAGTAGCGCGAGAGATCAGTAAATCTCGCCGAGTACCAGGCCACTGACATACTGCCATGCCGCAGCTATAGTAGCTCCTTGATGCGCACCGCTCGGAGGGTGGTTGGGACGAACTCAGAGCGGAAGATGCTCTCAAAGTCCGTCCAGAGGAGAGACGCCTCGTCGTGCACCTGGAGCATCAAGCTCCACCATCTTTCTGCTGCCACGTGCAGGAGACTCGTTGCGAGGATCACCATGAGGTCTGCTGGTGTCCTCACTAATCTGAAAACCCGAACAACTGCCTCCAGCCAGTCCTCGGCGGCCTGAGGGTCCGTCTCCCCACGGAACCTGGGCGGTCGCTGGCGCTGGAACTCATGAAGTGCACTAAGGCGACGTGCATCGCCAGCGGCTGGGGCTGGTAGCATCGGTGCCTCGGCGGGTATAGGTACTGTCGGTGCCTCACCTGTCAAAGGGCCTTGTACCGTGTCCTCGATGCTCGGTGGGATGTCATCACGCTCCACTCTCGGAATCCGAGCTGGCTGTCGTCGTGGGGCCATCCTGAAAAGGGAACAAGTGCGCCACGGTCAGGACAGTATACCTGGTGAGCTGACAGAAGTAATCACAAGGAAAACTTGAAACACACATGCAATCAATGTTTTCGTGCATTAAGTCGGAAATTAGAAGTCAGGGTCCTGGTGTACAGATACGTTGGCCGCCGCACCAACACTGGACTCCCTGGACTGATAACCACACCCAATACGCTAAACACTATTGCTTCACATAGAAGAAAGATCAGAGTCCCCGGTAGAACCGACCCGGCTCTGATACCAATTTGTCACGACCTGTCCTCGGGGCCCGTGCCATGACTACCCCAAGCCCGCCTTACATAGGCCAGGGGCTGGCGACTAGCACCAAGGCGTAAATCCCAGCAAAAAGGGAAGGCATTGCCTTTGAAAAGTAAACAAGCACCACAGATTAAGAAAGCGGAAAAGTAAACACTAAGTAAAAACTGTACAATCTGTGCTGAAAGTAAAAGGGGCCGGAAATACAAGCCCAACTGTAAAGTACAACTGAAAGGAAAAACAGCAACTGAAAGGAAAAACTGCAGCGTCGAGCCGTCCTCTGGAAGTCCCACCTGAAGGGTGGGTACAGAGAGCTCCAATGCTCCTCGGGTCCCGCCGTCCGCTCCGAGCACGTCTCGCTCAGTGGTCCACCTCCAGGTACTGACTTGTCGTGTAGTCCACCTCCGGGTACTGACTCGTCGTGTAGTCCACCTCTGGGTACCGTCCAGTCCTCGAACACTCGGCCTCCATCAGCACTGCCTGTCGTCTGCAACCAACACAACGAGGTGCGGGCATAGCCTGTGCAGGGGTGAGTATAACGATACTCAGTAGGGACCCCGAGACCCTCAAGGTCTCTCTAAAACCAACAAGGATAATCACAAAGAAGATCTCAACAGATAACCTCTACTTAGATATATGCCCATACATATACCGAAGTTATCAAGTAACCCATCTCAATCATGAGGCAAACACAAGGTCAAAAGTCTCAGCTCAAACCAGGATTTTCATCATCGAAACCATAACTGCTGAAGAGCTCCGTCTCTGGAGTGTACAGTGGTCCTGTCACAACTCCGAGATACTGCCCACTAACTTAAGACTGCTGTAGTACTCCACCTATCGAGTAATGCGGGCCAGCCGCTACAACCAAGCGCTCCCATGTGCCGCTACAACCATGCGCACCTCTGTCATGGGTCTGCCGCTACAACCATGCGCTCCCATGTGCCTCTACAACCAAGCGCACCTCTGTCGTGGGTCTGCCGCTACAACCAAGCACTCTCATGTGTCGCTACAACCAAGCGCACCTCTCTCGTGGGTCTGCCGCTACAACCAAGCGCTCCCATGTGCCGCTACAACCAAGCGCACCACTGTCGTGGGTCTGCTGCTACAACCAAGTGCTCCCATGTGCCGCTACAACCAAGCGCACCGCTTTCGGGGGTCTTCCGCTACAACCAAGTGCTCCCATGTGCCGCTACAACCAAGCGCACCTCTGTCGTGGGTCTTCCGCTACAACCAAGCGCTCCCATGTGCCGCTACAACCAAGCGCACCACTGTCGTGGGTCTGCCGCTACAACCAAGCGCTCCCATGTGCCGCTACAACCAAGCGCACCTCTGTCACACACCGAGTCGTTCGATCAGCAGTCGCCGGGTCTCAGTCAGCTACACGGTCTCCGTGCTCCGCCCGCTCGTCTCCAGGAGGGTCCGCTCCACGAGCTACTGGTCGATACTCCAAGTATGACAAAGTCCCGCAAGGAAGTATCTCGAAGGACCACCTCGTCATAGGGGTCTCAACGCAACAGACGGCGCGTCAATCAGACGCCCGGTCTGTGAGTTATTAGCCTTTTCGTCCAAGGGGCCCGGTTGGTTTTGTGAGCGAACCAATCCGGCCGTAACTCAACTATACCCCGAACACTCACAGGGTATACTCATAGGGACCGTTTTTTAAACGTGATCACCAATGCCACTGACGGTTCGTCAAACGGACGTCTGGTCTGAAAGATATCAGCTTTCCCGTTCTAGGGGCCCGGTTGGATTTCAGTGCGATCCAACCCAGCCACTATCCATCTGCATCCAAAACTCTGGCGGAGGATGCCAAAAGTTCCGTCTCATCAAGCGGAACTCAACGCAATAGACGGCGCGTCAATCGGACGCCCGGTCTGAGAGTTATTGCCTTTTTCATCCCAGGGGCCTGGTTGGTTTTTAAGGCAAAACCAACCCGACCGTACTCCACCTGCGTCCAAACCTCGGGCGGAGTATGCCAAAAGATCCGTCTCACTTAGAGGAATTCAACGAAACAGACGGCGCGTCAATCGGACGCCCGGTCTGTTAGTTATTGGTCTTTCCGTCTCACACCCACCCTGGGAAACTTCCCAGGAGGTCACCCATCCTGATCACTGCTCTAGGCCAAGCACGCTTAACTACGGAGTTTTAACTACGTAGGCTCCCGAAAAGGAAGGTGCACCTTGAGTATAGTATACCAAAACGACCGTCTCGATCCAAGGATCGCGTTGTCACTGACGGCGCGTCGTTCGGAGGCCTGTAGCTCAAGATACGGTCATTTGAACGAAAACGTCAGAAGAAGGGGGTCCGGGCCCGGGCCGACCCGGCCCGACCCCCCCTGGGTCGGCCGAACCGGATCGGCCCGAACCGGTTCGACCCGACCCGGTTGACCCGGCCCGGCCCGGCCAGCCCGGCTCGGCCGGCTCTGCTCGACCAACTCGGCTCGGCCGAGGGGCGCGGGTGGAAGCCGCGGGCGCAGCCCGCGGTCGAGGGTGCCGCGGCCCGCGTGCGGGCCGCGCGGGTCGTCAGCGGATGCGGCGCATTGCCGCGT
Source organism: Viscum album (assembly GCA_963277665.1). Classification (NCBI taxonomy): domain Eukaryota; kingdom Viridiplantae; phylum Streptophyta; class Magnoliopsida; order Santalales; family Viscaceae; genus Viscum; species Viscum album. The sequence continues at coordinate 264,905,474 of OY728142.1, read as the reverse complement.
CCCGACCGGAAGAACTGGACCCGCAGACCGCGGGTCCGCTGGCCGCCGGAGTCGCTCTGGTGGCCCGTTTTCCTTCTCGTCTGCGCCGATGTTCCTCCCGGGTTCCGTTCTTCACTGCGGGATCACCCAACATCCGATGCGGCACGTTCCGTCGTCGCCCGTCAATTCCGCACAAAAAGAAGAACGGCGGAGGGTCGTCGGGCCGTGTTCGTTGGCCCGCACCCTCCGCGTTAGAGATAAACAACGGGAGAAATTGTTCAACACATGAACCGACAATTTTAATAAAATAAAATTGATCATTTGAAACCGGCTCTTTAATTTTTAAAGAACGTTCACGGGAATATAAAGAGGGGTATTCCAAAATTATAAAATCTCTACCTCGTCGATCATCACGCGCGGGCATTCTTCGCGGAAAAGCACGTCGCGGAAGAGAGGGATCGTCGCGTCGTCGCGGGGAGGCGTCGCGTCGTCGCGGAATCCGGTGTTGAGTCGGCGAACTCAACGCACCATGGAACAGCAGATTTAATTTAATTAATTAAATCCGTGTTTTTGGTTAAGAACCACGAATGAGATAAAAAGGAAGGTCCGAGATTCTTACCTCAAGAAGCCGATCGAAGATCCGTCGCGGAGGAAGAGACGTCGCAGAAGAACGTTGTCGGCGATGCGGATCAAGGCGTCACGTCGTCGATTTCCGGGTTCGGCGTTCTTCGCGTTCTTCGCGTTTTTCGCGTTCTTCGCGAGGGAGAAGAAGAAACAAGGATCCTCTCAAATCTTCTCAAAAGATTTTGGGTTGGCCTTATTTTATTAATATGCCAACACACGAAAACAGGTTAAGAAACGATTGAATTAATTCGTTGAATTAATTCAACGAAAGAAACAGGCCATTTAATTCACGAAAGAAACAGCCCATTTAATTCACGAAATAAACCGCCCAATTAAATGGTCTGTTAAGAATTTAGAAAACGCGTCAGTTGACTTTCATTAAGACGGGTTTTCACGGGTGCGTTTCTTAGCAGAAAGAAACGGCGGGGCTCGTTCGGGCCCCACCTCACAAATATCCTACCAAGGGGGTAGGATATTTCTGGATAGCATCCTATCCAGTTCAACTTAGTTCAAGCCGCCTTTAAGTGGCTTCAAGTGGCTTCCAAGCGGCTTAAGTGAAATAAAATAAAGTTGTCGCAAAAATATTTTATTTCTTAACTTTAAGCCCGAAAATAAAAAACCACACCCGAGCAAACGCAACTCCGAAAGAGGCGTTTCTAAGCGAATACCGGCGCTGCGATTTCATCGGTGCCCTCAGAATTCGATTCCGGGCACCGGTTCAAAAGTTAGAAAAACTCGCTCGTTCGTTCACTGAACGTACCCGAGCCAAACTTCGGAAAATGATTCTGGGCACACCGGGCCTCGGAATCAGGCGCCGTCAAAAACTGCGTTCTTGTAAAATTCCAAAGAAAATTAAGAAAAAAAATTTCCTTGAAATTTACGGGTCTTTACATTATGGTTATCATTCCTAACTTCTATTTAATATATTCAAATCTATTAGAAGGCAATGATTTTGTGTAAATATCAGCAAGTTGATCTTGCATTCCGATAAAATGAAGAGTAATATCTCCTTTAAGTTTGTGATCCCTAAGAAAGTGATGCCTAATATCTATGTTTTTTTCACGGGAGTGATGTGCAGGGTTCTTACTGAGGGTAATGGCACTTGTGTTATCACAAAAAATTTGATTTTTAGTAAAACTCAAGTCATAGTCTGTGAGTGTGTGTTGCATCCATAACACTTGAGCACAACAACTTCCAGCTGCTACATATTCAGCTTCAGCAGTGGAAAGTGCTACGGAATGTCGCTTCTTGCAGGACCAAGAAACTAGTGAATCTCCTAAAAAATGAAAAGTTCTGGATGTACTTTTTCTATCCATTCTACATCCACCAAAGTCAGCATCAAAAAAGCTTTTTAGAACAAAATCATTTCCAGAAGTATAAAATAATCCTAGATCCATGGTTCCCTTAAGGTTCCGAAAAATTCTTTTTACTGCCTTTAAGTGAGATTCCTTAGGATTGGATTGATATCTTGCACATAAGCATACTGAAAACATTAAGTCTGGTCAACTAGCTGTTAATTATTGTAGGCTTCCTATCATACCTCTAAATGATGTTTGATCTACTGGTTTCCCAGCTTCATCAAGATCTAAAGATTTTGAGGTACCAATGGGAGTACTTATACTTTTACTGTTGTCATAACCATACTTTTTAAGAAGATCTTTAATATACTTATGTTGAGATATGTAAGTTCCTTCTGGTTTTTGAGAAATTTGAAAACCAAGGAAAAATCTTTACTCACCCATCATACTCATTTCAAACTCAGATTTCATTAGACTTGCAAAGGAGTCAGTCAAAGATTGCTGAGTTGAACCAAATATGATGTCATCAACATAAATTTGATCAATCAAAACATTTTTATTATCTTTCTTTATAAAAATAGTTGGATCTGGATTTCCCTTAACATAGTTATTTTGAAGAAAAAATCCAGTGAGTCTATCGTACCATGCTCGTGGGGCTTGTTTAAGGCCATTCAAAGCTTTGGTAAGTCTAAAAACATGATCAGGATGTTTTGTATCTTCAAAGCCAGGAGGTTGTTCAACAAATACTTCCACTTGAACATAACCGTTAAGAAAAGAACATTTAACATCCATTTGGGAAAGTTTGAAATTAAATAATGCTGCAAAGGCAAGTAGAATACGGATAGATTCAAGCCCAGATACTGGAGAATAGTTTTCTTCATAGTCTATTCCCTCTTGCTGATTATAGCCTTTAACAACAAGTCTAGCTTTATTTCTTACTATGACTCCATTTTCATCACATTTATTTCTGAAAACCCATTTTACTCCAATAACTGAAGTTTCCTTAGGTCTTTCAACCAAGGTCAAGACTTTATTCCTTTCGAATTCATTTAGTTCATCTTGCATTGCTCTGATCCAATCATCATCACCTAAAGCTTCAACAGTGCTTTTAGGTTCTAATTGGGAAAGAAATTCTAGATGTTCTACTTCATTTGTTAAGGAACTTCTAGTCCTTACAGGTTGATTTACATCACCAATGATACTATCAGTGGGATGATTCATAAGAAACACCTGATTTGGGTTTCGTAAAACCTGTTCATCAATATAGGGTATAAAGTCTTCTGAGGTAAATGTTTCAGAAGTATCTTCTTGAACGATTTCCTTATCAGAAGGTTTTTCTATCAAAGGTTGACAATCAGTTTTTGAAAACTCATCCGAGGATGTAGGTAGGGATGTTTTAAAAACAAAAGGATCTAACTCATCAAATTTTACATGTACTGTTTCCTCAACAGTGCAGGTATTTTTATTAAAAACTCCATAAGCCTTAGATGATGTGGAATAACCTAAGAAAAATCCTTCATCAGATTTTGGTGTGAATTTATGTAAGTTATCTTTAGTATTCCAAATGAATACTTTGCAACCAAAAACATTGAAGTAGGAAAGTCTTGGTTTTCTACCATTCCATAACTCATAAAGAGTTTTATTAAGAAAAGGTCTAATTAAAACTCGATTTATAGTATAGCATGTAGTACATACCGCTTCAGCCCAGAAATGTCTAGCAATAGAATATTCACTCAACATGGTTCTAGTTATCTCTTGAAGAATCCTATTTCTTCTTTCTACTACACCATTCTGTTGAGGAGTTCTAGGTGCTGAAAAATGTGAGTAATACCTTTCTTGCTACGAAAAGTTTCAAAATCAGAATTTTGAAATTCTCTTCCATGATCACTATGAATAGTTTTCAATGGAAGGTTTATCTCATTTTTAACATGAGCTCTAAAACTTTTGAAATATGAAAATGCTTCAGATTTCTTTGCTAGAAAATAGACACAAGTAAACCTAGTTTAATCATCAACTAGAACAAACACATTGTATTTGCCTCCAGTACTTCCAGTTTGTGTTGGGACAAAAAGATCAATGTGCACTAACTGTAATGCATCAGTTTTTGAGACTTCACTGATCGATTTAAAACTAGATTTATGTTGCTTTTCATATTTACAAGGATCACAAACTTTAGAAGAATCAAATCTACGCTCTGGTAGATCCTTAACTAGTTTCTTCTTAGAGAGTTTACATAGGTTCCTAAGGTTACAATGACCTATTCTTATATGCCATAACCAAGAATGATCTTCCACTGCACTTAGGCAAGGTAAATCTTGGATTCTAAGGTCTTCTATGTTCAGAGTGTAAACATTCTCTTGCCTATTGGCTGAGAGAATAAATTCTTCCTTGGAATTGTGAACTAAGCACTTATCATTCCTAAAATTCACAAGGTAACCTTCATCACATAGCTGACTTATGCTAATGAGGTTGTGATTAAGACCTTTAAAAAAAAGAACACTTGAAATCAAGGTTTTACCAAAAAGAACAATTTTACCAATACCAACAATCTCACCCTTAACATTATCTCCGAAAGTTACCTTTCCTCCATTCGTTTTGATAATCTTCTCAAAAAATCTCTTGTTACCAGTCATGTGCCGGGAACATCCACTATCCATGTACCATGTATTATTCCTGGTACTCTCTTTGCTTTCCTGAAACCAAAAATAAAATTGGATTTTCGGAATCCAAACTTGTTTGGATCCGAGATTTCCGGAAAATAAAATTTTAGGTACCCACATCTTCTTAGAAAAGTAAGCTTTGTGAAATCCTAGAGATTGGGTTTTGTTTAATGAACGATTCTTTGCCCAGTGACCACCACATTGACACTTGGTACAAAATGGGGCTCTTTGAGGAACAAAATAATTGTTACTGAAAATTGGTTTTGCATGGGTATAACCAAATCCGGATTTATTTCTCAAAGGTCATATTTGAGAATACATTTTATCAAAATTTTCTTTACCACGGGTAAAGTTTGATAAACACTTATTTAAGGGAAAAATTTCGGACTTGAGTTTTACAACCAAGTTTTTATCCTCAAAATCATTAGTTTTTGAACTAGAGTTAGGCTCAAAAACATTTTTCTTAGAAATTACTTTTTCTAATTCTTTAGAAAGTTTATTCTTCTCAGAACTTACGTCCTCAAGATTATTTGAAATACTTTCAAAATCAATTTTTTTCTTATCATGATCTTTAGAATGATCTGATATCTCTTTTGTAAGAATAGAATTCCTAGAGTTTGCCTTATCATGTTTTTTATTGAGTTTGGAATTCTCAATTTCAAGAAGTTTAGCAAACCTAGAGACTTCTTCATAAGTAGGTAAAGTATTTTATTCATCAGAAGAAGATTCTTCGTCAGAAGAGTTATAATACTTACTATCATTAAAATTTAGAGAAACATTTGTCAATGATTCAGCATTTCATACCTTATCCATAAAACAATGATTATCAATAGGTAATATGGCTATAAGGCCAAGATTCTTCTATCCTGAAGATTCATAATCAGAAGATTCATCTGAAGAGTCACCACCACTGGCACTCCAGGTTTGATTAGCTTTCAGAACATTCTTAGCTTTGGCTTTATAATATTTCTTTCTGTTCCTTTCTGAATGTCTTTCCTTCCTTTCTTTCTTTTTCAACATAGGGCAATCTGGTATAATATGTCCAGCTCTTTTGCATTCATAACAAGTAACTTCTCCATCTTTCTTATCTTTCCTGTCCTTTTTCTTATACTTAGATTGAAAAATTCTCTGACCAACTATCTTGTTCATCCTTCGAGCAAGATTTTCTAGTTCATTTTCAGATACTTCACTCTCACTAGATTCGTATTGGAAAATAACTTTCTTATACTTGGATCTGGTTACTCTCTCAGGAGTCTTAGCTTTCATCTGATTTGAAGTTGTTGTAAAAGCAACAGTACCATTTCCATTCTTCTTCTTGATGTTGTCTGCATCTCTCTTCATTCTGGTTTCATGTTGTATAAGAGTTCCAAATAATTCATCAAGAGTAATTTGAGTGACCTTCTTGTTCTCATCTATAGATGTTCTCTTGGATTCCCACTCATTGGGCATAATATCAATTATATTGTCCACAAGAGCTTCATCATCTAAACCTTTTTCTCCCATAGATTGTAGACTGTTGACTATAGTCATAAATCTCTGTTGAACTTTACAGATAGGTTCACCATAAGGAAAATTGATGCCATGATACTCAGCTCTAAGCATAGCTCTTCTAGTCTCAATCACTTTAGATGTCCCAAAGTGTGTAACCTCTAACTTCTTACAGAGACAGTTAGCTGCTTCACAAGAAGAAATTTGGCTATATATATTTCTAGTCATTGAACACAGTAAAGTATTGCGTACCTTATAGTTGAGTTGATATTCCCGCTTTTCCTGGTTAGTAAAAGTTCTGACTTCCTTGTCGGGAATTTTATAATCACCAGTAAGCATAACAAAGTTATCCAATACACTATTGATAACAAAAGTCTTAATTCGATCTCTCCAGTACTCATAATCATTACCATCAAATATAGGTGGTCTTATAGGATTTAGATTATCAATCGAACCAACATTGACTCCTGCCATACTAGAACAACTCATGGCACACAAATTTGTTAATAGCAAAGATTCGTAATAACAAAGTTCGGAATGAGAAAGTTCGGAATGACAAAGTGAGCAAGAAAAACTTATTCGTAAGTATAAGTATTTTAGAAACCTCCTCTGATACCAATTGTAGGATCGAAATAGTGATGTAGATGCTCAATATACAAGAGGGGGGGGGGTGAATTGTATAATTTAAAAATTCATTTGGAACCTTTAAAGTTAGTTACGATTAACTATGTTTTCCTTAAGAAAAGGAAAGGGCTAAGTTTAACAAAGTTAAACTTGGAAAATTCACAAAACCTCTAACACTGAATGCAAACTTGTAAAGAGATTCCGAAAGTGGGTTCCGGAAATATGGTTCTGGAAATTGAAACTTAATGAAAGATTACAAAGAGAGATTCTACCTTAAAGCGTATAGAATTTAAATGAATTAGAGTACATTTAAGGAAGTATAAGAAAGTTATACATTCCTTATAATAAAAAATGCAGCGGAATATAAACAAGTAGTAGAACTACTAGTAACAAGATATAAGTCTTTTAACCCAAAGAGAAGGGTATCCAATAACCTTGGATAAAGGGTCCCTTGATTTATACTTTCAAGCAAGTCTGTCTTACCCTCACCAGGGTAAGTCCTCGATACGAAGATTGGAGTCTATGTCTTACTATCCCCGCAAGCCCTCAACATCAAGGTAGTTGGAAACCTCTGTCTTCCTAAGCAATGAAGCCCTCGAAATTCAAGGTAGTCGGCACCTCTATCTTCCAATCCCCGGAAGCCCTTGAATGTAATCACCAATATTCGGAGTCGCACGAAGCTTTGAGAGATAATAAAAGCCTCTCTCTCTAGAAATCACTTGAAGCAGATTAGTCTACCTTTCAGCACTTCAACTTTTTCAGCTACGAGCTCTTTCAAATGAGCTCCTATTTATAGGTAAGGTCGAATCCTTCTCCAACGGTCATATTTTCCTTAAAGATCGGAGGGACCTGTACACGTGTCACTTAGACAACGGTTAGTTTATAACAAAATAGACGACATCGTTTTATAACAAAACAATTGTAACAGAATGTACAACATCGTTTTAAAATCTAACTCAAAAGTTTGGAATGAACGCTTCAGAGTGAGGGTTTGGAGTGTAATAAAAATAATAAAGAGTAGGAAAAATTATGGAAGTGTAAGCAGAATAAAAGTTCGGAGTCTAACCAAAATAATTTTTTGGAGTCCGAATTAATTCAGAGTGTATAAAACAAAGATGATCAGATTCTGTTTAATAGGTGAATTCGGAATGGGAATTCGGAATGAGAATCCGTTATCAGAATTCGTAATGAGAATTCTTCATCAGAATTCGTAATGAGAATTCTTCTTCAGAATTCGTCATGATAATTCCTCATTAGAATTCGGAATGAGAATTCGTCATCCGAATTCGTATTGAGAATTCGGAATAAGATTTCTTCATCAGAATTCGTAATGAGAATTCTTCATTGGAATTCATAATGAGAATTCTTCTTCAAAATTCATAATGAGAATTAATCATTTGAATTCGTATTGATAATTCATTATCGAACTTCATAAGAATTCATATCCTGAATCTTGAATAGAACTTAGTCAGAGTTCATATACAGAATTCGGAATGAAACATCCTTACAGTTCTTATCCAGAATTCAAATCCTAAAATAGAATGCTTCATATCAAAGTTTCAACGATTCCAAGAAAATAGAAATGAATCCAAATCTCATACTTAAGAAAAATATGGATGAAAATAAGATAAGGATAATTTTTCTTATAAAAGTGATTTTGCTTATAAAAGAAATTTTCCTTATAAAAGCAATTTTCCTTAAGAAAACAATTTTCCTAAAGGTAAGGTGTTTGTGATTTTCAAAACAAGAAGGAATGGAAAAGTCATAAGGAAAACCTTATTGACTCAACATCAACATGTGTTCTAAGGTTTGCAATGTCTATTATGATTTTCCATCAGTTTGTGGGTGGTAGGCAGTGCTCAAACAAAGTTTAGTATACAGAAATTTCTTAAGACCAATCTAGAATCTTGATGTAAAACATGCATCACGGTCAGAAAAATTTGATAGGGGTACTTCATGAAGTCTCACAAATTCATTAATATATAGTCTTTATAGACATTCAAGTGGTAAATCATATCTTATAGATAGGAAATGTGCTGACTTGGTAAGACAATCAACAATGACCCATAATGCATCGATCCATCTAGGAGTCTTTGGTAGTCCCATTAAAAATTCCATATTAATACTATCCCATTTCCATTCAGGTATGGTAAGAGGTTTCATGACTCCTCCAGGCTATTGCCTTCCAACATTCACTTTTTGAAAAACCATTCACCTTGACACAGAATCAATAATCTCCCTCTTCATGTTGTCCCACCAAAAATTTTCCTTCAAATCATTTTACATCGTATTGCTACCAGGGTGTATAGAGAAATTGGAACTATGAGAATCATCCAAAATTTCCCTTTTTGGATCAGGTATATCGGGAACACAAGGTCTCTTCCCAAATTTCAAAATTCGATCTTCATATACAAAGTCACTCAATCTCTCATCATTCATATCTTTAATCTTCTTTTGAAACCCTTCGTCATCGGCACAAGAACTCTTTATCATTTTTAGTAAATATGGATTGCAATCCATATAAAAAAGCTTTGATGTTTCACCTTCCATGGTTATCCCGATGTCCAACTTTACTAGATCCTTGTACATAGGATCCTTTTGAACTCTCATCTTGTTCATAACTCCATGATCATTTGTGATCAATGAATCTGCAAACTAATTTTCCTTCCCCAGGTGTTAGTGTATGGTGAAATAATAATCCTTGAGTAGTTTAAGCCATCATTTTTGCCTCATATTGTGTTATTTCTGTGATAAAATATACTTCAATCTCTTTTTATCAGTATATATCATGCATTTGTTACCATAAAGATAATGTCTCCATATATTCAAAGAAAATATTACAGTTTCTAACTCGATCTCATGAGTAGGATAGTTTTTATCATGGATTTTTAGTTGTTGTGATGCATAAGCTATAACCCTATCATTCTGCATAAGGAATCAACCATGTCCTTTTATTGATGCATCACTATAAATAACAATCCCATAATTCCCCGATGGTGGAGTCAAGATAGGAGAATTGAATAATACAATATTTAATTATTCAAAATATTCTTCACACATATTTTTCCAAACAATGTTAAACCCTTTACATGTGATCTTTGTTAATGGGTTAGCCAATCAGGAAAAATTCTGGACAAAACAATGATAATAACCTACTAAACCAATAAAACAACATACCTCAGTTATACTCGTTGGTGCTAAACATTCTTGGATTGCCTTGGTCGTAGAAGGATGAACAAAAATTCCATCCTTAGAGGAAATATTTCCAATAAATGAAATCTCTTGAAGCTAGAATTCACACTTGATAAACATCCCATATTGTTCATGTCTTCTATGAGTCTTTAGAATAATGCGTAAGTGATTTTCATGATCATCGTAGCATTTGGAGTATTCCAAAATATCATCAATAAATACAACTATAAATTCATCCACATATTCCTTGAAAACTCTATTCATTCGATCCATAAAAACAGAGGGTGGATTAGTCAATCCAAAAGGCATTGCTATAAACACGTAATCATATACCTAGTTTGAAATATTGTTTTTAGAATGTCTTCCTTCTTTACACACAACTGATGATATCCATATCGAAGTTCAATCACTGAAAAGTATTGAGCTCCATGACATTGGTAAAGTAAATCATCAATGAGAGGTAGGGGATACTTGTTCTTTATTGTTATAGCATTGGTCTCCCTGTAGTCAATTCACATCCTCAGAGATCCATCTTTCTTCTTAAAAAAATAATAGGGGCTCCCCATAGAGAAACACTAGGGAAAATAAATCCATTATTACTCAATTCCACTAGTTGTTTATTTAGTTCAACTAATTCTACAATGGCCATTCAATAAGGGGTCATTGATATGGTCCTTGAACTAGGAATTAAGTCAATGGAAAACACAATTTCTTATTCTGGAGGATGTCCAGGTAAATATTCCAGAAACACATCAACATATTATTGAACAATAGGTACATACTCAATTTGAACATTCTTTTCCTCACCCATAGTTATTTTATTCTCTTACTCCCCAATAATTGAATTTAGTTGAGCTACTAGGGGTGGATGTAGATAAGAATTAGGTGGTGACGTTTCTGATCTAAAGATAAGGTAATCTTTATCATCTTTGAGAACTGTAACCTCCTTCTTCTTATAATAAATTTTAGAATCATGGTTTTAAAGACAATACATACAATGGATTGTATGAAATTAAACCATTAGTATGACGAAGAGATCAGCAGATAAAGAACATTTATATACCCTAATGGGGACTGATTCACAAGACATTGTTGCAATGATACTTCCCATAAGAGTTTTTACAGAAAACATTACTTATAAAATAAAATTCAATATATCTAATTTTCATTTAAAAATGGGAAGATATACAACAATGTAATGATACAGAATCAAATAAAGCATTGGATAAACTTGAAGAAACCATTAAATTACCTTCCACTATGTCTTTAATAGCTTCAACCTCAGCAGTAGTGATAACATAAGCTTGGCCTTGATCCCTTGTCCTTTTCTGAGTTAAGTTCCCATAACGCTTAAGGAATTTATTTCCGTAATGTCCCCATTGTCTACAATTGTAGTATTAATCATTAATATCCTCTTTCTTCCCCTTGGAATCTTGATCTTGGTGGCCTTTTTTACCACACATGTAACAGACTTCCATTTCCTTCAGACAAGTACCAGGGTGCTTCTTCCCACGTTTATAGGAGGATGTAAATTCCAATTTTCCCTTATTCACCTTATTTCCATTTATAGAGTGTTTAAAAAATCTATTCTTCTCTTAAATTTCTTTGAATTCATATGACATAGAGAATTCGTTTTCTGTTACTATAACACATGAGATAATATATTCGTATGAGGAGAAGGATTGTGAGACTAATTCTTGATGGATAAATGGTTTTAACCCATAACATAAACGTTCAATATTACATATTGGGTTACATATATAATCTGAAACATGCCTCACTAACCATTTAATGTTAGCTTCATACTTTAGGACATTCTCATCCTCCTTTTTCCACAGACTCAGAAATTGCCTTTCCATATCCGCTCGATGGTCATGAGGAAAGTATTTTTCTAAGAAAACATTTTTAATGTCCCTCCATTCCATATTTGACACATCATCATTTTCCTTTGTGTTTGGAATAAATGACCACCATTTATCTACATCTCTCGTGAGGCAATAAACTGCCATGACATCTTTTTCCTTTTCACTACTCTCCAATGTGTGAAATATTTTCTCTAAGAGATTTATCTATTTATCATCTACAAATTAATTTTTACTCCCATTTAATGTTGGTTGTTGTTGCCTCATGAAGGGGTCTAACATTTAACCTATGCTTTATAGATCAGGATGCCCCATACGAGTAAGGTTATTATTCATAACCTGGGTGAGCTTTCCCAGTATGGTGATAAGCTGATCAGCACCAGTTGTATCCCCATCTCTACTATAATTATCTTGATCAAGAGGGAAATTCCTACATGGATTGTATGCATTGATACAATTTCCATTCCTTTCACTAGGTTTCATTTATAAACAATGGCATACATTATATTAGTTTAGGAATCACAATACATAATTACAACATATAACATACTTAACATGAATTGAAAATTTTATTGCTATAATCCATAATCCAAAAAAAATGTTTTTTAGGAGATATATACTCATAAATCCTTCATCATGGTTTGTAATGAAAATTAGAATTATCCTAAGCATGTCCCCCGGGAGTTTCGTAACCAAGAGTGCAATAAGGCCCGTTGTTGTGCACCAGTTCCCGTTCGAGTCAAGCTCAAAGTAGTGTATTTGGGTTTTAGCCCTAGGTACATCTCTGTTAGAGCCACCTCTAACTGATCATATCCAGACAGGGTTGTATTGCTTGTAAAACTCACAAAATATCTATAGTACAAAAATTCTAGAAAGTTCTTCTATACTAATCCTCAATGTCTATCTTAGGATAATGTGCTCTAATCAGAGTTTTTCTAAATATAACATCCAAGGTAAGTACTATTCTTTCTCTGATACTAACTATAACACCCTAACCTAGATGCCCAATGTCGGTGCATTGTTACGTATCATTGGCATGATCACAAAAGATCATGTCTCAGAAGACTGATTTGGTTAGTAGCCATGGAAGTACTAGATACATTCATAAGGTGTACATTACATCATAAAATGGAAAAATACAACAACATTGTTTCCATAGACAACACTGAGATCCCATAGACTATCCCTGTAAGTCAGTAATAATATAATTCTTCGCAACATGGGAAAAATAAAACATAGAAAGGGTTGAGATTAGATGCTCAGTAAGGATAAAAATATAGTACAAACTTTCACAAATAAGCATAAACATTTAAGGAAATGTATAAAACTAAAACAAAATCTATTTTAACATAAAATTCATCATAATATGGAAAATATAAATAAAAAAAAATCTATTTACTTACTCACATGGATATTCTAATAGTCGAATAATCACATGCAATATCAGTAGCCAATTTCATAATGATGGAATGCATAATTCCAGAATTCATAACCATATAATCAAGGCCATGTGACATGACTACAAATAATAATTTTCCAAGGCCTTGTTCCAATACACTAGTTTTTTTTCATGAGACCTACCGATGCATCAAGGAGATATAGCGGGCTCCACCCGTCACTTAGTAAGTCCAATTAATTACTCTTATTAAATGTTTTAAACATAACACAAAAATTCGTATAAAAACTAGCATAAAAAAATATCAGTACATTCTCTATAAACCATGAATAGTAGAAAAATAAAACATCCACAGTCAAACGTATCACAAAACCTTCAATACAAAATAGAATATTTGTATAATAATAATTCATATTCAAATAAGATTGAAACACATTAATAGATGTTGACATAGATAAAATCAAAACTATTTTAGAGAAATATCCCATTCTTTTTTTGAAATTATTTAATGTTACATAAGTATAAAAGAAATTTTTTTAAAAAATATTCTTCTAAGATTGTAAGGGATGCTTAGCCAATGTTATAATGGCAGAATATAGCCGGACTTTCCTTATAAGTTAAAAAACATTCTTACCTTAATTTATTCAAAAAGGTCATAAAGTAACTTGTTTAGAAAATGATGGAAAGATTCCTTTCAAAATGTATAAGGACAAATAATGGTAAAAATTACTTTAACCCATAGTCTAGATTGTAGTAAAAATGATTTGGAATAAATTTTTAGGAAAACACAGATGTGGATGATAAAGATGTCCTAGTAGATAATTACATATAACAAACCTTGAAAAATGTAGAGGCTATAGAATTAAACATTACATTGTACTTTTCCTTAGTCGACGGTTGGTTAACCAATTTTATAATGGGGAAATAACAGTTTTAATTATACAAGTACCATATACATTAATATTATATCATATATGATCTTCCAATATTGATTTTGTAATGATATTTTAGTATTATCATTGTTTCGGTTGTTAATAGATTCATTTTCTTTTCTATGATTAGTTACATAAGCCATGATTGTTATGAATATAGTGTATTTGATTCAAATCCAGAATTATATTAAGTTATTTAAATATTATTTTTAATCATCACATGAAAATTATTCTTGAATTATTATGATAGAGAATGAATCTCATCGCGTTCGTGGAGACAGTAATCTGTACGTATGCACGAGCGATAATGTCATTCTTTTGTAATTAAAATCATAAGTAAATGGATGGTGTATATTATATACAGAATCATTAACATGTTATATTTATTATTTACATCAATTATACCTCATTATTATACCCATCCATGTAATAAAGTATTGAATAACAACAACACCACGATGTGGAGACGGTAAGCCGTACGTACACACATATGGTGACATGTTATTCATTGGATGGATAAAATAATGAATATGGTTGTACAATTTTTATAATAACATCACAATATATAGAAGATACTGGAGTTATTATTTTATAATAAAAACAACAATGAAAGAGGAAGTGGAAGAAGAAAATAAACTGAAAGAGGTGGTGAGATATTTACCTCTTCTTCGGGTTCTTTCTTTTTATTTGATCAAAATTGCTCCTTAGGTCGGCTTTCGGATCAAACTAAGTCCTCTAGGATTAAGGTAGGATAGTTTGAAGGATATTTTAGTAGGGGTTGGCCAAGAAAAATGGTTTTGAAGGTGTGAATTTTAGAGAAGGGGATGTGCCCTTTTATAAGAGGGGTGAGGGGCACCTTAGGAATAGATTGAAATATTATTTTATAATAAAATAATGTTCAGTTTATAGTGGTTCCAAAATAAATTATTTAAAGGGTTAGGTGGGGATTGGTCTAAAGCCACTCAACCAATTGGTTTTAGATAGGTTTGGGTCACTATATTAACCTAATCTTTTTTGTTTAACTCTTAGTTAAATAGTTTGACATTTACCATGTATATTTGTATTTTTATATTATATGGTTATTAAACGTACAATAAACATCTAATTGAACCCCAAGTGGTAGATTAATGACATATATAATAGTATTTAATCTCTTATTCTGATCCTTAGATTTTTAGGAATAGAATAACAATTAATAATATAATATTAGTTTTAAAAAAACATTTATGCCAATTTTGATAATATTAGGTATTTTGTTTTTTCTAAATTTATTACAACATTATTATTTTGAAAAATATTCTTTTAGTCAACCCCAACATGTCATATTAATCTATAAAATTATTTTAATTCATAAAATCTCTCACATTACATTTATTTGTGTATTTATTATATCAATTATATTAATATTTCATTATTATGGTGGTTAGTGCATCATTATTGTGTCATAAATAAATTAAATTATATAATATCTAATAATTATAAAAAAATACCATTTCATAGGAAATTGTTTTTTATTTATATTTAATATTTATAGTCGAATTTATATTATGTATAACCTTATATTAAAAATGGTTTTGTTATTATACTTTGATTTTACCACTTTTAACTCTTCTTTGAATTAAATAATAATTTCTGTCGTAATACAATCCAAGTTGAACTAAAGGATCATATTTTATTTCAATGTTTATTTATGGACGAATTACACTTACCCCATAGAATTAGGACAAATTTTATGGTAATAATAATATCATTTTTACCCTTAATTACCCAATTTAATTTTAATAGTTGTAAATAAAAGTAAAAAGTTACTATTCACCAAAAATTATTTTCATCTTATTGAACCACATATTACATTATGATATAAACCATATCTCTTAGATTTTTGAAATTAAACTCATAGAAGTGGTAAAATTATGATTTATACAAATTGGAAAATGCTCCCAGAAGGTGGGTAAAAGACTATAAAAAGTTCAATGAAATTTTTATATATATAAAATAATTATAAAAATAATCCAATTAATTAAATTGAACATATATAGGTATTATGTATCTATTTTGAACTAAAATAAAATTAAATAAAATAAATAATTATTTAAATAAAAATTCAGTTTTGAACAATAATTCTGTGTTTTTAACTATTCATATAAAATTGAATGTTTTCAGAAAAATACCAAAAATTCACCCTAAGCTAATTTCTATATTTCGAACCCAAAAATGAAGTCCATATTGAATGATAAAATTGATAAAATTTCATAGAGTGGGTATTACTATTCATAACGGCTATTTTGATTGGTTGTGGTGCGTTAAAACTCGAAGTTGCGTACAACACACTCTAATGTATTATTCAAAGAGAAGCGTACCGTGAAAGCATGGGGTGTTACATCATTCATGTCCATGTTTTCAAAATAATTTTAAAATAAGTATTTACAATGAAATGATTGTTTTGAGAAGGTAATTATTTATTTTTTCTCAATTTTTATTAAAAAAATAATCATTTTAAGGTTTTATGTAAGGGAATGTCCTTTAAATGAAATCATTAAATGTATTTATTTACAAAATTCAAAAGGAATTATTTTTAAATTATATGGAATGAGAAGATTTTCCCACTATTATGACTCTTTAATGCTTTCTTGTTTCCTTTATATGTTTCAATAGTTTCTTACAAATATAATTCATTTATTATTATGTGGGCAGTTCTTATATGTTAAAAGAACTTTTTTAAAAAAATTATATTTTGATATCTAAAAGTATTTTATCACATGGTTTTAAAAGAGTCATCTATGGTTTTATTATTGATATCGTACTTGGACAATATTTATGATGGGTGAAACCAGAATAAACTAGGTGTTCCCATTATTGTACATATGATTGGTGCAATGAGATAACACTCTAATGTATTGGGTAATTATTATTTTTAATCAGATAATTACATTTGAAGACAGTTATATGGTTGTTCTAATTTGTAAGGGTTTTAAAGGGTTCTTAAAGAGTTCTTTAATGATAGTGTTTAAAGGAACCAAAATTAATTTTCCAGGATTCAGAATAAGTTTTCAGAGAAATATCTTTAATTAAAAAGGAAATAAAATAATATTTTTTTGGAATATTTATTATTTTTTTAGAAAAGTTAATTTTTATGAGGTTTTTAATGAGTTTTCATGTTTTTCACTAACTCGTAGTTGTATTTATATTATACTATAGTGATTTTTTTCACTATTACCATATTTTATGATGTATTTTCACATGATTTTAAAGAAGGGTCAAGATAATGATAATATCTAGATAATGTTTTTTGACATTATGGAGGGAATGGAGAACATGTATTATTTTAAATTGGTTTAATTTGGTCGAAAAAATGGATACTATTTATAATTTTACTCTTATTACATTTAGGAATACAATGTAATATTTTTCCCTAATTCTATAAAATTCTATACATAATTGATCTTTATGAAAATAAATCAATTTCTATTTTAAAATAAATAGAATATGTATTTTTTATCAATGAGTCCTCAATGCCTATATTAGAATATGGGTTATCTGACTTTGGATATGGTGATTTTTTCAATTGAGGTTAATTTTAAGAGTTAATGATAACTTATGGGTTTATAATGTTAACATTTTCATCATACCAATTTATTAGGGATCAATTTTTGATCCATTAAGGAATGAATATTTAAGGTGACTAAAAATATTTTAGGCGACATATATTTTGAGGTTATAATGCGTTAAAGAATTGTTTTTTGGAAAATGATCGTATGAGGTGAAAAATGAGGATAAAACCATTATCTCATTATGATTATATTATGAAAATTTTTAATGATTTTTTCATATTTCAAGAAATGTTATGAGAATTATAATAATATAATAAATGGAAGACCTACAAACCATGTGAAAACATGTCACGTACAGAAAGTTTGTGTGGTTTAAACCCAAAAGTAAAGATAAAAATGTATGTGTCATATTCTAGTGGACTAGTTGATTTTAAAATAAGTATGAATTTTCTTTTTAGTTAAATGATTTGAAGGATATATAATAAGTTTATTTTGTAAACCTATGTGTTATCGTATAAAATACCATGCGATTGAAAAAAATTTAGCGATTGACTAATTAATTTTATTTTGGAGGAAAATAACTATAATTTTGTGAATTATTACTTGTATAAGGTAAAAATTATATTTTGATATATTATTTGAGAAATAAATGTTGAATTATCTTTTTTTGGAATTATGATGTATGAATATGAATAGCATAACATGGTGATTACATGATTTGTTTATATATTTTTTAATATGAGAGTAACTGGTATTATTTGGAGATAAATATTACAATTATATTTGAAGACCATGTGATAAAATCATTATCAATTTTTGGATTTAATCATAGATTGTACAATTTTTATAAATTTTAATGATAATTATTTTTCGAATGATCAATGTTGCACTTTGGGTATTACTATTTAATGATAGAGATTTAAGTAGTTTTTCATCATATAATGTATTATTATTTTTTTGGAAATTTTCATGTCTTATCATTACAATGATGGGTTTTGTAATTGGATAATGATAGGGGATATATAATTGTCAACATTTTTTGATTTACTGATATATAGAACACGATTCTAGGGCTAGAGGCATGACAATTTCATCTTAAATACTCATTATTCGGGAAAAAATATGGGATTGAGGTGGAAATTTATTAATGGATGAAACTACACATGTAATGTGGGAAAAGTTTTATAGGTTCTGAGAATGATATGTAATGTAATTCCTCAACTATAGGAAGGTTTTTTTAATTAAAACATTATTCATTTTCTTATTATATATAAAAATAATTATTCATTTATCCCATCACACATTTATAGTTATATGAGGATAAAAACATTCAGAACTTTATTATCCATAATTCTCTATAAGTATATGATTGTCATCAGTTCTCATCAATTATAGGATTTTCTATATTGAAACAATGTTATGGGTTATTCATTATTTCCTTCGTTTTCCCTTCTTTCTTTAACATGGATGTTTTATTAAATTCATTTTTTGATGTGGGATTTCAGAATAGGTATTTTAAAAAGTAAAACCTTAGTATCAAATCCAGATGTTAAAATTGCGAGGATTAAATTTATTTGGGGGGATGTAACATTCTTAGTATATAGAAGGAATGACTATGTTCTTATAGCATACAAATACACAAAATCAAGCTTAAATGAAAAACTAAATAATGTAATTATGTGTCTATTATATCATATAAGTTAAATTGGTAGGAATGAATACTATTAAATAAATTGTGATATATGAAATGGTTCTACTCATTAATAATTTATTAATTAATGCTTATAAAAGTAAGGATATAATTTTAGCAATTTCCTTATATTCTACAAATACACTTTCATCAAGAATAATTTAATATGTTTGTTAAGATAAAATATATTTAGATTTCTTAATTTTTTGAAATTTTATTAAATAAAATAATTATCAATTTTTAATCATAATATAAGAAATATTTTATGGTGAATTTTCATGATTTTTTGGAAAAAATTATATTTCATGGAATAGTTAAAAGTAGTGATTTTAATTGAAAATATTATTTTCTATTCAAATATTTAAAAATTAAATTTTTTTATATTAGTCAAAATATATAATTTAAACCTTTTAATCCAAATATGTTTTTTTAAAATGAATTTTGTACTTAAATTTAGTATAAAAACAATTTATTCTTTAAAGGTCATTTTTCTGAAAAATGAGTTTTCATTGCCTTTTTCATGATTAAATGTAATATAAATTATAAAATTTATATGTTTTTAATAATAATTATTTGAATCCATAATTGGAATTAGGAGGAAAAAATTACTAAATAGAAAACATTAATTATTTTCAATACGAAGAGTATCTTTGGTAATTTTGGTCACAAGGGTAATTATAAATCTAATAATTGAAGGATAAAATAATATGATCAGAACTAAATAATTACCCTTCAACTTGATTATATTTTATTTTTTGAGTAATATTCATCAAGAATCATTAATTATTTTAATATATTCCATTTGGTGTACATTTTTATGTGATTGTATCGTTTATAATATTTATTTAAGGACATGTCAAAGATGTCATAGTAATATTTTTAATTATGATAACATTTTTTATTATTGAGATATGAAGAGTTTATATTATAATGTAAATATTAATTTCAAATATAAAATATTTATCTTCCCCATGGTAATTTTTTTTATTTTTAGTGAAAAAAATATCTTAAATTCTTACAACACCTCAGAAATAATTATTTTATTAACTGGAATATCTAATAAATCTTAATAAAATTATCAAAATAAATATAAATTATGATAATTAATATAAAAAATTTTATAGATGACCTCGATATGTTAGGGATGTATATAAATATGTATTTTAAATTATAATCCTTATATTTATATTATTAATGTAAATTTAATGAATAAACCTTAAATTTCACATTATGATTATTTTCAAGAATAAAATATTATATTAAATGATATAAAAATCATAAAAATAATAAATTCTTCCATATAATTGGGATGTTGTATAAAATTTCTTCTATTATATACTTATATGTAATTTTTAATTATATTATAAATATATTAACCCTGATAAAGAAAAGAACACGTTGTTAGGATAAGATTTAAAGGGTTAAATAAGAGTTAAAACCAAAAGATAAGGGTAGAAGTATAGACAAAACACATTTAGATTTTATTTTATGATATGATTTAGACGCATAATAATATTAAATTCTAATTTAATATGCATTGGGCCATTTTAAATTGAAAATTAATTTATAATATTTTATTATTTTGAGAAATATCAATGGTTTCCCTCCCCACTATTGTAAAAGTAAACCTCTTCTTCTCAATTATTAACAATTAAAATCCTACTATATTTAGAAATTAACTACAGAAATACCTTCCTTTAATCCTTATAATATTTATAGATTATTTTTTGGGCATAACACCGACCTCAGTGTTCTTAAGGTGTTATGAAAAAAATGTAGTTTGATGTAGAAGTATCGTTTTATTCAAGAGTTTTTAATTTATTTCTTCTTACACGTCCTAAAATCATCAATATCGATAAGAACTAATTACTCATGTATCCTAAATATAAATATATTTTATTATGTTTGTTTCATTACCCATATTCATCTTCTCTTCCAGCATGTATAAAAATAATCCATTATTCATGTGTACGTTAGACTACTGCCTCACAAAAAATGTAATTTATTTTCCATAACAGTATCTAAATACAATTTATAGTGTAAGAATTAATATTTAATTATGATATTAATAACATATTTATCGTTATAGAATTATAATATATAATTTATGTTCTTATTATTCTTTACGCCGAAAGATAACATCATTCGTGCATAAGTGTAAACCACCACCTCCATGAAGCAATGCAATTCATTTTATAATACAAAATCACAATAATGTTATATATAACTATATTTAATGAATTAATATGATATTTGAGATATTATGATCATTCTATAAATATATAAATTTACTTAACTTCTTTCCAAAATGGTATTTGAGAAATGGAAATTTTACTTATGCATACATATGACCTACCAAAAATGTTATTATAACTTTGCCATATTTTCATAACCATAATTCATGGTTGGATGTAAAAGTGATAATTATTACATGAATACTATTTTGGAGATGATTTAATGTTTACCACATTGAACAATTTCAATATACATATTTCCTTTTCAACTAATGAAGATAAAATGGTCAAAACATCTAATGTGAACCTAAATAATTAATTAAATTTTTATAACATTGTAATAAGTGTTATTAAAGAAATAATAAACCTAAAAAGGATCCCAATAATGTAAATAGTTAACATAATTTAATTATTTAGTATGATACGGGACATAAATGACAAATATAATTATAGGTAAGGGATTCTCAGAAATCAATTTCCATTTATTGGGTTAAACCTATAATTTTTTGATTATGGCTTCTTATAATTACATGTAAAGTAACCCTAAACTAACAAATCGGTATTTAAAATTATTTTATACGGCATTATATATAATAACCATAGTCTAATTATTTTATTTAGACTAACTTTATTGCT
The DNA here is from genome assembly GCA_963277665.1 of Viscum album. Classification (NCBI taxonomy): domain Eukaryota; kingdom Viridiplantae; phylum Streptophyta; class Magnoliopsida; order Santalales; family Viscaceae; genus Viscum; species Viscum album. Next base: position 264,883,308 of record OY728142.1, on the reverse strand, counting down.
ATGAAATTTTTAATGGACTTTTTAAATAAATATCTTCATTTTAATTGGTTTAAAAAATAACTTTCAAAATATATATCTTTCATGTCCATGTATTAAAAAAATATGAGATAATTTATAATATATGAATTTTTTGAAGAATTATGTTAAAATGTTCTCTAATTTTTTTAAAATATGAATGTTTTTGTGATTTTATCAAAAGGGGTTTGATTAAAAAATAATATTTAAATGTAATTTTTTTAATGTTCAAATTGTTTTTTTAACGTATATTTTATTAGAATATATTTTTTACAAATATTTAATTTTAAAACATTAATATTTCATTAATACGTTTTAACATTTCATTTTCAAATAAAATTATTTCATTATTAAGTGCATGGTTTTAATATTTGAAATGTTATTTTTATAAGAAATTGTATTTTGATATCTGAATGTGCTTTTTGAAATGGGTTTAAATGCGTTTTCACTACTAATATTCATGATATCATACATAGAAATTATTTATGATGGATTCAACAAGATTCCCCTAGGTGAGACTATTATAGATTATACAATGGGTGAGTCAACATATCACTCTGATGAACTGGGTAATTATTATTTTCTCTATATAATTATATTGTAAGAAGGCAATATTTTTAATCCCAATTTAACGGTTTTTGTAAGTGTTTGATAAGGATTAAATAATGATAATGTCCTCTGGGACTTTCATTGAATTTTTATGTTTTATAATGAGTTATAATGGAAATATATTGATTTAAAATGGTAATATAATGATATTTATAAAGTAAAATATGTTTATCTTTTTAGATGAAGAGGTATGTTTTTATGAAAAGGATTTAATGGGATTTCATGACATTCACAGATCCAAAAGTTTTCTTTATTTTTTTTGAATAAATGAGAATTTTTTTATCATACCACATCTTATAAAGTTTATAATATGAATATATAGATGATTATGTATAAGTTTAAGATAAATTTAATTTTTTTGAAGATATGTCATTATAAGAAAAATGTATTATTTTAAAAGGGGTTATTTTGGTTGGATAAATAGATACTGAGTGTAAATGCCCTCGTGTAATGCATGTATTTAATATGTAAGAGTTTATCTAAATTCTATAAAAATATAAACCCAAATGAAATTTTTGTAAATAATGTTATTTTAATTATTAAAATATCCAGAATTAGTATTTTTTAAGGGAGGGACCTAACTATATAAATCCTGGTCATCAACTCTCTTATTACATTTAAGCTCGTCAATACTATTTGATGTACATTATCCATAAAACTCATATCAATATCCAAACTATACACCATTCTCTAAACATAAATAACAAATTAAGAGTTACCTTTCCATAATAAAAAATATACCTTTCCATTGAATATCTCATTAATCCATCAATATCATTGAACATGTTATTTTAGATAAATAATGAATAATATAAACTAATGAATACATATGTATATCATGATTCCTAATCATTTTACTAGAATACATAAATAATTAATTCACCCCAATTACTTCTCAAACCATTAACAATGCTTCATCATATTATTTCAAAATACATTTTTTCTTTCATATTCTATTTGTAGTCTCTTCATCAAAATAAATATAACCATTACTCATTCAACCTTGTGGATTATCATCAAAATATTTTCCCTTAGGACATCGATTTTGGTATTTACCATACATTCCACATTATAAGCATTAAATAATATATTATATCAAATGAATGAAGATATTATAATCCCATCTTTTAACTAAAATTTTCATTTTACCTTTGTAGTGACATTATTTGTGGCATTATTTTCTATAGTCAAAGAATCGTTAAGTTTCACTGAGACCTTCACATGGGTGTTTGTTTCCACATTGTTGATGTATAGGAATCTGAATCTTATTTTCTCTATGGATACGATCTCTTAAACCCTTATTTTCCATTTAATACTCTTATTTGGAGATTATGAGGATTGGTTAGGGTGGCCACATCTGGCAATGTTCTATGAAAAATTATTTTGTATAGTCACAACATCCTTCACTCCAATCATCATCCCATTCAGATTCTCATCAACAAATTGTCTTTTGAATTTTATGTTACATGTATTTATTCATGTTCACTCAATCAAAAATGACTATAAATAAATGTCTGAGAAACCCTATTAATAATAGAAAATCACAGCATGAAAATCATTTTAGAGGTTGAAATGAAGGAATATTTTTTTAATATATGACACATTAGTTTTATCATTAGTCAATTATTGTCTTATCAATTTTAATCCTTCATAATGGTTTGAAAAGAAATTGGGAATTTCTGTAGCATTTTCATTGGAGAGTCTTACTAGGTGTAAAATATGGTAAATTATCATCCACTAGTTCATGATCATGTCTATCTCAATATAGTTTTATCAAGGTTGTTACCCTTGGAAACTTTTTAACTATATAATCATATAATTTTAGTAATAAGGGATGGAATTTCATAAAAAACAATTCCCCTCCCCTTTAGTATATGATTATCATCCTAGTTTCTAATAGATAACAAAAAATTTCCTTTAATACCAACAATAGAGACCTAGGATTCTCATATGTGGATATTTCATATTTTTATATAAATAATCATTTCATTTCACAAACACATGCATGATGATCGTAATATTTTAGTTTCATTAGATATTAGAAAAAAAATCCATTAATATGATGAATTATCTTCAATGTTTTTAACAATTTTGTTCCATTTAATACACTAGGTAGACATAACTGATATAAATCCATTATTTATAACTAGGAGAAACAAAACATAAGAATGTGTGAGATGAGATTCTCTATAAGAGTGAGCAAAAGAGATACAAATATAAGATAATATGATAGCATACGACAAGAATAACGGTATACGATAATGAATATAACATATGAAAATAATACCCATAGATCATAGATCATAGCTATGAATCATGCAATAAAGATGATATTTTTATACTACAAGAATTATAATGAAATCAAAGAACATGATCCATGATAACATAAAATGACATAATACATGGATTTTTTTCATACACATAAAAATATGAAATAATAATTCAAGGATACAGCAATGAAATTAATAAAATGTTAGGAATATTATAACAACATTATTACATTATTTAGGCTTGGTATAAAATCTCATGTACCCTTTTTTGGGAATCGACTGACCTGTAGTGTACCCTTCTTTTAAGCGGTGACACCACTTGAACGGGATAGAAAACCATCCCTAGTGGAAACCCTTACCTAATAGTTGAACGAGTTCACTCCCCAAACCATCATGGTGAAAAAACTCCCTTACAAAACTGAGTTTACTCCAGGTTATAGTCTTATATATCTCATAAGATATAAATCTTTTCTCAGTGCATTAGAGGGAGATATAGTTCCCAACTATCACATAATTATAATCATACATATATGTGCAATAAGATAATAAAAAATTAATTATATCATAACCAATGAATTTATATGTATTTTATATTGATCTAATCATATAAAATCAAATTGAAATTTAATTGTTTTCATAATAATTTTCTCATTTCATCGAAGCATAACCTATCGAAAAAGTAGTTGCCTTCATAATAATGTTAACATGGTATAAACCATTTACAAGAAAATAGATTCATAAAAATATTATCATCATTAAAATAAATCACGCAGAGGAAGAATAATATTGGTATTCATGGATTATATCCATAGTAAATCATATGTAACCCAAAACAATTTCATCTTATATAGAAAATAATTTTAAAATACTACATTAGAAATTTTGTGAGGAAAATATGTTTTCTTTCAAAATACATTATTAAAACATATAACATTATGAATATTATTTTCTTTCAAATATACTTAAAATATTATAATGGAAATTTCTATAAATCAATTAAAAAATTTCTTGATAAACATATCCTTTCCACTCTAAAATTCGTTTTTAAAAATAGAAAACATTATCAAAAAAATTTCCCTTTGAAATAATTTATTTAATATAAAAATATTTACCAAATATTATGGATAATATTTTATATTAAAATAACATGGAAAACATTTAAGGTAATCATGATTTTTATGAGCACACATGATGGTGGGATATACTATCCTTGTCGTGCATATTAAAAAGACAATTCTTTTATTTTTTTTGGTTAAATACAAACTTTCATTGTTTTGGAATACAATATGATTATTAATAAAAAAAATTGTAAAATTAAATCGTGGTTAAGAATGAATTTTCCAATTAATAATATATTAATAATTAATTTTTTTATTTTTTTGGTATAACATGGTTTTGGAAGAAAATTGATTTTTTACCGAAGAGATAAATAATGCTGGATTTTTATAAATACATTTTTTAAATAATTTTTAGTACCAAAGAGTAGAAATTTTTTAATATTAATAGAAGATATCATGAATAAAATAAGGATAAGAAATTCTTGTAGAATTACAAGGATTTAGATCATGAGATTTCATATTGGGAGACTTGATTGTAAATAATCCCAATAAATGATAAGATTGTAACATAAATTCATTACAACATTTGTAACATTATTTCACAAGACCTATAAAGAAATAAAATAAAATAAATCATAGAATATCTATATAATGAACAAATTTATTATATTACTTGTAATCATATTTGTATATACCCCTCGTGAAAGAATATTTGTTCATTCATAACATATTTTTAAAGGAAGAAAATTTAGATAGAAAAAAATGTTACCAATTTTTAAAATATTAACTATAAAAAAACATGAATTAGAGATATCATAATAAATATATAAATAAAAATAATTCCATTTATATTGATCAAAAATTAAATTCATTAGATGTATACGCACAAAATAAATTGTATAGGTGGTGAATATGAAATCTGTCTCTCAGAAGTAAAAAGAGAGACATAAATCCTTTACATTAAGTATTCAATTCTATTGTACTCATTAAAACCTCCTGTATATTAAATACAAGTTTATTAAATATATATATATATATATATATATATATATTAAATTACCATATTCATATATATCATACCATATATTATTTTTATGAAATTTTATTATCTTTTTATTAAAAATTCATTGTTAAAATTACACTTCTGGTAATTACAAATTTTTTCTTATATATTTGAGTTGTTATATTTTTGGTCCTCCTACTTTGATCATGGTTTAATAATATCTAGAATTATATAAATTATATAATATCATATATATTATTTATATATTTATTTATATAAATTCATAAAATTACGGATGTTTGTTGAAATGCATAGTTCTTAGAGATGATAGGTCATACGTATATATGAACGCAGTTTTTTTCAATTTCATAATGGGTTGAAATAAAGAAAAATAAATGATTTATATTATCATTACATGAACATTTTTTTCCTATTTCTCAAAAAAATTATTAAATCCACACTTAATAAATTCTATTTAAATCATGAATAAATCAGATCACTTCGTGAGGCAATAGTTCACCATATACAAGAACGATCATATCATAATAAAAACAGTTGAAAAATATGAATGTATGTATGATACTAATTTTATGTAATCATAATAACATTATAAATTTCATGTATATCATCTATAAATAATAAATCTACAATTATTACCATCCTTGAAGGGTATTAATGAGAAAATAAACGCTATCAATTTGTGATGTTGTAGTCCACCGTACACAAGAACGATGACTTCAAAACCCATTTCAAGGATGTATGTGTGACATTGGGTCATAAAGTTACCATATTGAAAAATAATTATATGTAAATAATAATATTGTCATGGTAAATAAAATAATTTAAAAGTTTGGGGGAATAAATAAAATGATAATGTTCATTAAATAATGCTACCTCTTCTTCATGTATCATCTTTATGTTTTCACTAAAGTCTTGATTTGTTGGATTTATGTCCAAAATAAGACTTCCAAGATTATGTGAGGTATGTTTGGAAGTGATTTGGGTATATTTTTATCCATCAAAATCACATGACATGTGTGAGGAAATTGGGGGAGCGAGTTTTCTTTAATAGTTTTCGAGATGCATTATTTTATGTATGAAAAAATATAGACTATTTCCAAGAAAATAAAACCTAAGGTGGATCAAAATATGATAATTAATGGATTTATGCGATTATATGTTTATGAAACACCTCCAGACACAATGATTTTTTATTTCATTCCTTACCATCAATGTACACCTTCTATGTACACCTATTTTTACCATTTTTGGTTATTTTCACTACGGTAAATAGTATCTAGACATTGTATATTTTCATTTTGGAATAAATTAGAGCCAGACTTATTAAATAATTTGTAGCCACTTATTAAAATATGACATTTAATTGAAAAAAATAAAATACTATGTGGTTTCGAAATTAGTTTTAATATAAGTGCATGTAACATGGAAAACATCACTTTAAAAATCACCACAACAAATGAGTTTTTAATATTCAAGGGTCAATATAGTCATTATAAAAGAAAATTTGGCCTATTAATGGTAAATTTTTTATGTTAATTAATATTTAAAATTCACAAGGAATAATATTGGGTGGTTATTAATTATAAATCTTTTATGATAATATCATTTATTATAAAATATCATTAATGTCAATTTTGTAATTTTTCATTGAATTTCATTTTAAAAAATATCCTGACAATGATGGAATTCAAATATATATTTTTTACATCTATGTAACGTCATATATTAATATAAAAAATAATTTAACCTTATAATTCATTACATTTAATTCACTTTTATTATTTTTAGTGTCAATTATTTTATTTATTTTTTAACTATACAATTAATGTGTTAGTGTTAATTATTAATTTTATATTATTTACTCATCTAAAAAATATAAAATAAAATATCAGGATAAAAAATTATTTATATTTCAAAAGGATATATAAAACTGAACATATGAGGATTTTTTACCCTTCCCAAGGATTTAAAGGTATTTAAAGTAAGAATGGTATCTTTTTTGTCCTTTTCATTACTGAACTTATTTTATGGGTCATATTCAATGGTAATTGGACATGAATTGACATATTTTAGATTAAATTAATTCCAAGATATGAATAAACTAATTTCATTTAATTAAAAAAATATTATAGGCCAATTTTTCAATTATAATTCTAGTTTATCCTCCCAGTAAATACATTTTTAACTTAATCTCGTTAAATATTTTTTATTGTTGTCACTATTATGTCTCCTAAAAATTTATTTTGGTATAATTAGAGATTATAAATTATTCTTATTTTAGAAATGAAATTAAATTTTCCAAATTCCACAAACATAACAATAAAATATTAATTTAAAATTAATCACACATATATGATGAGATAGAGGGGTTTTATAGAAAAAATGATAATATTTTTTAAAAGTTATTATATCCAATTTCTATATTTATTTTTTTACAATATCCTATATTAGATTAATAGATATATATTTGAACTAATTATGTATTAAAACTAATTTTAAATATAATTTATCTTTATAATTAAATTAAATAAAATTTTAATATCAAATTAAAATTTAGAATTCTTCAATATTCATAAAAAATGAAATCATTCATAAAAACTAAAAAAATCAACATATTATAATTTTTAATTTTTTATATAAAAAATGAATGTTATTTTATGAAATTAATCATATAAATCTATGATATATTAATTATATTATTGTTCACTGAAATAAAAAAATTATTTTTCTACAAAATAGTATTTTTGAAACATATATAACATTATAAAAAAAACTGTATTTTCATATTAATATTTTTTCTATAAAAATATTATAGTTAATATTTGAAAAGAATTTATTATTTTTCATATCACTGTGTTTAATGGATAGGTTATAAATTTCATATTTAATTAACTAAATTAAAAATATTTCATCATTTTGTTAAAACATAATATTCTATGTAACACAATCTCATAAAGTTGTTTTTGTTCCGAAAACATAATAGGGTATTTTTTATAACAGAATTATAATTTGGTGATTTGTGTAATTAAATATATCAAATAAATATAATTTATTTGATGAAAAATTTCATAAAATCTCTGGGTGTTACATTCATAACTCGTAAAATTAATTTTACCCTCAAAAATATTATTGGTAATGAAATATTTAACAATTCAAAATTCTTTCATAGAAAAACACATTATAAAAATAGTTAATAAAACATTTAATTTAAAAAGATAATGAGATGTGTGAAGATAATATGAACGAATTCATTTTTTGTTTTTAAATGATAGAACATTCATGGGAAGTGAAAACATGGACATAGAAGATAAATTTAAAAACAAAATACTAATATAGATTTGTTGAGAACATTAATCAAAAGAAATTGGATTACCCATAGAATGTTAAAAACTAAATAACCGATGAAAAAATTAGCATGAAAAAGGACATTATTATCAATAAAATATTATAAAAGGACATCATTTTATTTCAGCATCCTTTTCTTAATTTTGATTAATTTCCATGAGATGTTATATATTTGTGATTTTATTTCTTTTAAAAGGAACAATCTCACCATTTGGTTATGCCTTCCTCAATTTTCACATCCTCTCTTAATCAATATATTGAATTAGAATTTTTTATCAGTGATTAATAAACTGATCATAATATCCGTAAATCTAATTATAAGACATTATAAATGACTTTATTTATCAACAACACAATTTTGATAGCACTTGTTGTGGATATGTATTCAAATTATAAAATAAATATAAAAACTCTTTCAAATTTAGACATAAAAAATATCAGAAATTTTTTACCTTATGAACCATCAAGTATATTAAAATTAAAACTATTTAAAGAATGAAAATAAACTTTTTGAATGAAATAATCCTTAATTATCCAAAACTGGTACCTCGCCCATGCATATGCACGATCCCATAATTCAAATCTAATTTTAAAAAGTGTATTAAAAATTTGAGTTGTTAATTATAATAATTATTTAAAAATATGTTAAATTTACTTTTTATAGTGATAGATAATATTGAATAGAAATGAAAAAAGAACATCAATCAGAAAATATATATGAAAAAGAATTAAAACAAAACATGATGTAAAAAGATACATAGAAAATTAAGACATATCATTCAGTATGTATAAAAAATAATGAAACATTATTTTCACAATAGAGTAATAATAAAGATGATGTATCATACATTTTTAATTAGAAATTGTACAAAATTAATATTGAATCATTAAAATTGAAATTATTATAGTTACTTGTTACATATTGTTTTGAAATAGAGGAAAATTTAAACATGTAAATAGAGAATTTTTTCTTTATAATAACATAGGTAAAAACAGTATCATTGGGTACATTTTTTGGAGTATGTGTGATACACCTCACAATGACACAATGTGAGGAATATAAATATTATTAATAGCCTGATAGAAGTGACATGTGTCATTGCTGCAATCCTCACATCCTCATTTATCATTATAAATGAAGAAAATATACTCCACATCCTAAGGAATTCAATTTTTAAAAGTAAATGACTAAAAAGTGGTTTAATGAAATGCTGCCATCGTTGCTACAATCCTAACATAGTTGTTGTAATTCTCACATCGTAATGAGTGGAAAATAATGTTTTGAAACAGTATAACTCATAAAAAATTATTAAAATATGATCGTTGTATAATCATTTAACAAATAAAATCAATCGATCATTCTAGTTGTGAAGATGAAATTTTTTTTGTATGATTAATGGAAGAATCATTGTAAAATGTTGTGTGAAAATATAGAACAAAATTTATATTTCACAATTTAATTTAACACCAAAAATAATAAAATCATCAAAAAAGAAATAATTATTGTAGTCATATTACAAAATAAACTCTATTAAATGAGATCATGTTGAAGAGGGAAGATAACTCATTTATTTTTTCTATTTAAGAAAATAAACATTTGATTGAAATTAACCATAACCTTTAATGTATACAAAATAGAATAAAATAAAAAAACTTTTAAAGAGGTAAAATATTTTACTTCCATCATAGAGATCTATATTTGATTATAAAATTGCAAAAAAATATTATATTCTACAATTTCACCATGTTATATAGCGTGACTATATTATATTATCCACACACTATTACGTTTCATGATTACAAGTTTGGATCCAACTGAACAAGCATTAGACTTAATAATATAATTCATTGGAATAGTTGTGGATTTTTATCAAACATAATCACAATATAAACTCACATAATTCTATATGAAATGAATGAGAATTTATTTTCACTATGGAGAAAAAATAAAACATATCAAACATTTAAAATAATAAAAAGTAATAATAACCATTGAAACAAGTTAATTGAAATTATGGTTAACATAACAGATATCTTTTTAAAACAAAATAAACTAAACATAAATATTTAACATTAGTATATGTTTTATACAAAAACTGTGAAATCTAAAATAGAGAAATATGTTAAATTGGTAAATTGTAGAGGTCATAATTACATAAAAATATTCATCCATATTACATGAAGACTTATATAAGTGTGCATCTAGTCTGAAATGGATGACCAGTTCTGGATGAAGGTTCACAGTAATTAAGCACCATGTAGCTGTTTAATATACCTGATAAAAAAGATACTGAAAATTTTGCAGTGTATCACCTATACTAATCAAAGATGATACTTTTGTGTTATATTTATTATAACTGGTTACCTGTAACCAGCAAAAACGTTTATGTTAAAATTTGAATTAAATATGTATAATATAATTTAAAAAGTACTTGTAAAATAAGGTTATTTTATACCATTCAAATGGGCCACTTAATGTCTGTCAATTTTTTCAGTCTTCTTGTTTATATTTTCTTTTAATTGGGAATGAAGTTCCTTATCATGTCTTGTTGATGTTGCATCGCCTAAAGACATTGTAACTATTCATTAGACCACATCATCATCATCAAACCCATCAATATATTTTTCTACATAAATAAATAAAATAAATCACAATTTTGTCATAAATTATGACGAATGTAATAATTAGAGAAGAATTAATAATGTTTGAGAAATTCCAGTTGAGAAGAACAAATTGCACTGTGTTTTTATCATAACGTAAATGGAACTAGAAAAAATAATTATTCTTTATTCTAATGATGTAATTAAAATAAGTCAATGAAGGAAGAAAACATGTACCTAAGAAGATGATACATTTGTATTTGTTGTATCAAATCTATTTTCACTATTGCAGATAACTCCTAAACATCCTACCATAAGAAAATAACAGAATCATTGAGGTTTTAAAATTACCATTCTATTGGTGGAATTATGAATTGTGATCCAATGATTATCCCTGAACTAATAAATAAAAATATGAAGTATTATAAATAATAGTTAATGGAGAATTAATCCATGAAATGGGTATTTCCATGTGCCATACGTTGACAATAATGGAAGTAAAATGTAATATAAAATTCAGTTCTAGTTCAAGTTTGAATTATTAAAAAACTATGGAAGTCATGGTATTCAATGACAACTATGATCTCACATACCGTATGTATTTCCATATGCCATACTTTGAGCATAATGGGTTTGAGATAATTATTCATGAATTCTGACCATAATGGCATTGAATATTGTTCAACTCTTAAATGTTGGTGTTGTCTCCTCTCAAATACTTGAATATGAGATCCTGGAAAAAACTCTACCTTGGAATATTTTTCCAATTTCTCAAAATAACGAGAATTTGTAGCCAATTACAATGATTGGAGACAATAGTACAAGAAATAGTACAAGCATTAGATCTAATAGTGTAAATCATTGAAAAAGATGTGGAATTTAATCATACATAATGGCAAAATTAATTCTCATGATTTTATACGAAAATGAATGAAAGAGAAAATTTAAAATAAAGTACCATACATTTTAAATAATAAATATTACGAATAAACACTGAAAAGGGATAATTGAAATTCTAACACAAACATAACAAACATTTTTTTTGAAATAAAAACATATCATAAATTATATGCATAAATATTAGTTAGATAAGGTAACTGTGAAAACTGTTATAATCACAGTAGTTAGCTATATCTGTTGTGCAGGTCAGACTGAAATATGGAAGTTACTTTCTATTACATCAAGCATTATAGAAGTGTGAATCAATGGTACATTGGATGACCACATCTAGATGGTGATTGAGACAACTGTTTAATATTGCTAATAAAAAAAGAAACTATGAAAACTATACCATGCACAGCCTGTACTAATAATAAAGCATAATCGCGTGTGTTATATGTGTTATAACTACTTGATTTATACTATAATAAAATTACAGTTAAAATTTGATATAAAAATGTATAATTTAATTTGAATAAAGTAGGTTCAATAAGGGTTTTTGATACCTTTCAAATACGCCACTTAATGTCAATCCATTTTGGATGTCTTATTTTTTATGTTTTATTTTAAAAGGGGATGTCGTTTATTGACATGGCTTGTGGAGGTTGCATCGTCGTGAGTCATTTTAACTGTCTGTTGCACCGCATTATCATCATAAAACTCAATCAACAGTTTTTTCTACATTAAGAGTTGAATTAAATCAATAAGTTGCGAAAAATACATACCAGTGTAATTATTGAATAAGAAATTTGATGTTTACAAATTGATAAATGAGACAAAAAACTGAATTTTTTTTAATGATACAATGAAAATGATACTGCAAAAAAAGTATTTTCTAATCCAATGATGTAATCAAAATAGAAGAGAGTGAAAATAAAAAACTTCTACCTAGGTTATTCTTTTATAGCTTGCATGAATTGAGACCAATCCTGGGTTAGCGATGGGATAGCCAGATATTATTTCCCAAAATGGATACATTCACCCATGCTAAGCATCATCAAAAAAGATCCATCAACCACTTTATAATACTTGACAACATGGAAGTCATAAAAAGTAGATGAAAGATTGGATGTTGATGTTTCTTAACTCAATGTCAAGAGTGATGTATTGTTGGTTTTAAAGATCGCATGAATAGTGGAATGTAATGGATAAACTGAGGGGGTTCTAAATTTATTTCTGTTGATTCGACAGTTTCACCCATTCCAAGAAGCTTCGAAAGGGAACTCTCAACCACATTACAAGACCTGACAACATGATATTAAATTACTAAATATATATGAAGACAGACTGAATTTCATTGTATCATGAGAATAAATGTCACCATTCTTAATTCAATCCTTCAAGAAGTGTGCATCTATGGTGAATTGGACAACCACTTCTGGATGGTGGTCGACACAACTGTTTAATATATCTAACAAAAAACTGAGAAACTATACAATGTAAATACTATACTAATAAGAAAACATAAGCGTGTGTGTTATATATGTTATAACTACTTTCATGTATCCTATAATAATAGTGGGGTTAAAATTTCAAATAAAATTGTATAAGCTAATTTGAAAAAAGAAGTATCAATAATGTTATTTTGATACCTAAAAAATGCATCACTTAATGTCAATCGGTTTTGGAAGACTTCTTATTTATGTTTTCCTATAAATGGGGATGAATTTCATTAGCATGGCTTGTGGATAAAACATCATTGTGAGTCATTGTATGTTTCCTTTGCAAAACATAGCCATCATAAAACTCAATTAACAAATTTCTGTACATTATGAGATGAATTAAATCTATACGTTGCAAAAAAAATCTTACAAATTTAATTATTGAATTATTAATTTGATGTTTACAAAATGAAATATAAGACAAAAAACTCAATTGTGTTTTAATGATACAATGAAAATGATACTGAAAAAACAGTACTGTCTAATCAAATGATGTAATCAAAACCAAATAGTGAAAATATTAAAATATCTACCTGGGTTATTGTTTTTACAGGGTGCATGAATAGAGACCAATATGGGGTAAGCGGAGGGGTACCCAGATAACATTTCCCTGAATGGAGACATTCACAAATTCTAAGCATCCTCAATAGAGATCCCTCAACCACATCATAAGACATGGAAAAATGAATGTTAACAAAATAGATGAAGACAGATTGGATGTTGATGTTTCTTAACTCAATGTCAAGGGTGATGTATTGCTGGAATTAAATGTCACCTGAATAGTGGAAAGTAATGGATAAACAGAGGGGATTCTAGATTTTTATCCACTAATTCAAGTCATTCACCCATGGTAAGAAGCATCGAAACGGAGCTCTCAACCATTTTATAGGAACCTGACAACATGATAATTAATTATAAAATATATGTGGAGACAAATTGAATCTTGGTGTAACATGAGAATATATGTCAACATACTATTAAACTTTAAATCTTATTAAACTTCAAAGCTCATTAAATAATTAGTTCATGTAGAATATGAAATGAAACATTAGGGAATACATATTCAAAATCCAAAAATATCATTACTATATGAATACAATCACCACATATTGTGTTTGATGGTTGAACTCCATTGTCAAGCCCATACATGTGTAGAACCCAATGAGATGTATAGTCAAGTAAGGTCCTACAATGGGAGGAAACATTGCCCTGTTTTTTGAATGACAAACATTGAATGAAAAAAACACCTTCTAATGAACATTTTTTGAATAATTATTAAAACATGAATGTACAAATTGAATATGAATCATTTAGAATGTTTTCAATAGAGAATAAAATATCATATGTTTCAATGATAGAAAAACTATTTTATCATAAAAAGTTTTGCGATGATTTTAATTCCATACCATGTTGTTGTACCAAAGAAATATTTCTTCACCCTCATGCCCCTACCCAATTGGAATTATAAACAAGGACCAATAAAAATAAAGAAATATTGGAAAATTCACAATAAACATGTCATAAATGTTTGATCAAGAATATTCATATGCCACAATTTGGCATTATAAAAAATAATGAAATCAATACTTCCTAGTTACTTTATGGTCCCATAATGATCCAGGGTTACTAAATACATATTTTTTTATCTTTATTTTCTTGTTACTTCTATTCCAGCGTCTCAAAATAATCAATCTTTATCAGATCTATAACAAAATCACTACAGTCAGTAAATTTAAATAAAATTTATAAATTTAATCCCAAATGATATATACAATATATCCCAAACATTCATTAATTTTCTGCAACATTATGAAATTAATAAAATTCAATATAACTTGAATAAGGATTCCGCTCAAATTTTTTTTATCTTTCGTGCATGGATTCTGACTAAAATTTCAAAACCACGTAATGATAGAGCATTTTGGAATGAGAGAAAAAAATCCGCAGACCTCAGACAACATATGAAATATCTATAGTGATAAGTAATTAATTGTTCAAACCACATGAGTAGATAATAAAAAGTAGGAAATACAACATGAAAAATGTATGCATTGGATGTGAAATTATTTCCACATGTAAGAAAACAATTTAGGGAATAGTATAGAGTTTAATTGTATGCATCGAAAAATAGATTGAAAGAAACATTATCAATACCATTAATAGTAACATTGTTTGCAACATTGTCATAGTTTTTGAAATTTATTTACCTGGTAATTCTATTCTAGCATCTCAAAATAATCAATCATTATCAAATCTATAACAAATTCACTAAAGTCAGTAAATTTAAATACAATTTATAAATTTAATCCCAAATGATATATACAATATATTCCAAACATTCACTAATCTTCTGCTACATAATGAAATTAATAAAATTCAATATAACATGAATAATGATTCCAATGAACTATATTTATCTTCCGTACATAGAGTCTGCCAAAAATTTCAAAACCACGTCAAGATAGATCATTACGGAATTTGAGAAAAAAATCCACAGACCTCATACAACATATGCAAAATCTATAGTGATAAGTAATTAACTTTTCAAACCACATGAGTAGATAATAGAAAGTTTGAAATACAACATGAAAAATGAATGTATTGGGAGATAAATTCTTTCCACCTATAAGAAAACAATTTAGGGAATAGTATATAGTTTAATTGTATGTATCGAAAAATAGATTGAAAGAAACATTATTAGTACCATTAATAGTGACAGTGTTTGCAACATTATCATAGTTTTTGAACTTTATTTACCTGGTACTTCTATTCCATCATCTCAAAATAATCAATCATTATCAAATCTATAACAAAATAACCACATTCAGTAAAGTTAAATACAATTTATAAATTTAATCCCAAATGATATATACAATATATCCCAAACATTCACTAATCTGCTGCTACATAATGAAACTAATAAAATGAAATATAACATGAATAAGGATTCCAATGAACTTTTTTTATCATTGATGCATGGTGTCTGCCTAAAATTTCAAAACTACGTCAAGATAGAGCATTGTGGAATTAGACAAAAAAAGCATCAGACCTCAGACAAAATATGCAACATCTATATTGATAAGTAATTCATTTTTCAAAACAAGTGACTAGATAATTGAAAGTAGGAAATAAAATATGAAAATTTTATGCATTGGTAGAGAAATTCATTCCACCTGTAAGAAAACAATTTAGGGAATAATATACAGTTTAATTGTATACATCAAAAAATAGATTGAAAGAAACATTATCAGTACCATTAATAGTAACAGTGTTTGCAACCTCTAATATTATATGCATGGTAAAACACAGACGAAACATAGTTAAATTAGTAATAATGAAACTGTAAGAAATAAGGATAATTGACCATAGTATTCCCATCACCTGTACGATGATAGAAGGTATATTTGGTGATAGAAAAATAATATAAAATAAGAAAAGTATGGGATTCGTTAGTAATATAAGACAAGTGATGGAGAAAAGTATGATGATACTACATAATAGAATAAATGGTTTTCCAGAATAATAATATTTACCGATTGCTAGTCAAAATATTAAAAAACATACAATATCTCACCAGTTGATAGTTGATGTGGAGGAGGTTAGCACCTGAAAAATGATAATTAAAGAGAAATAAATGACCGATGAAATAACATATATGAAAATGAATATATGAAATCATGAAAAATTATTGAAGCAATTACAAAATAATATAATAAACTTATCTTACTTTTTTGTGCAACAAATTGGATCAGGAGGACAAGGTTCTATGAGACATTTCAACCAAATCTGAACCATGTGAGAGAAATTCATGCAGATTGTTGAGTCGAGCAGGTTCCAATCATCGAAGCAGATCCATAATTCGATTTAATTGGGTTCTCTTTTTAGACACCATCGAAATGGTGCTTCATTGAGGAAATCATGCGTCTATTCCATATCTACATAACCAGGCATGAAATTGTTAGTTTTCGATGAAATGGTTTCTTACTAAAGCTGAGACGACGAGCTAGGGTTTGTATGGCTAAGTGTTCCGATCAATGAAGAATTTATGAATTTTAATGAGGAGTCGAGATGGGCTTTGAGAACCGAACCTGTGAATAGTCGACATTATAGAAAGAATCGTAAGTTTTTCACTTAGCAGACCTTCGTGGAGATGAAATCCACCAGGAAGCGTAGGTTTTGGAGATGAAGGTTGTCTGAGTCGAGCCGGATCCAATCATCGAAGCAGGTCCATAATTAGATTTAATTGGGTTCTCACTTCAGACACCATTGAAATGGAGTTTCATTTATTAAATTCTGTTTCTATTCCAAATCAGCATAACCGGGCATGAAATTGTGAGTTTTCGATGAAATGGGTTTCTGACTAAAGCTGAGACGACGAGCTAGGGTTTGTATGCGTAAGGGTTCCAAGCAATGAAGAACGTAATAATTTGAATGAGGAGTAGAGATGGGATTTGAAAACCGAACCTATAAATAGTCAAAATTGTAGAAAGAATCGTCGGTTTGGCACTTATCAGACCTTCGAAGAGATGAAATTCTACCGGGAAGCATTTGAGTAGGTGATGAGAATCGTGAGCAGGAGTGGTGCGGGCTGGAGGGGATAATCAGTAAGGGGGCAGGAGAGGGGAATTAGAGAGGGGTGCGGGAACCCAGTGGATTTGGGCAGGGGAGAAGGAATCGAAGAGCGGGGAGAGGGGATTTGGGGGGGGAGCAGGAATCGGAAATCGGGGAGATGGAATTTAGGGAGGGGTTTCAAGGATGGGAGCATGATGGAGTAAAACCCCAATCAGAGGATGGGTTTGGCGGGAGGGATAGAGAAAAATGGGTGACAAGGAGTCATGGGGAAGAGACACATTTTCATGGAGAAGCAATGTTTAGTATAGACAGTAGATAGTAGATACGTGAAAATTTTAATAATTTTCACCTTATAAAATGTGACTAACTTCACTGTGAATTCTCTTGAAACTAGAATTACCATAAAAACTAATTAAAAATATTTATTCATTCTCATTATTTTAATAAGACAAATGATTATTGAATATATTCCTAATATGTAATAATGTTCCAAACTACATCAATGATATGATATACAACTTTGGAAACAAATAATTAATCTCTTCAAAAGTCATTAATACTAGGTTGTACTTTATCCATATTAATCAACTACATTTCAAAACTAAACTCCATTTTTTCAACATCAAGAACATATTAAGGTTTACTTTCCCAAAATTAAAATATCAATTTTCCATTTAATAAATCTTCTAATCCATAATCAACATTCAACATAATTTTTTAAGTCATTGTTTATAAACATTTACTAAACAATTATTTTTCATTTCATGATCACAATATTTGAATTCCAAAAAAAATTAAGTAATTATCCATAATTAATTATAAAACCATTAACTATTATTCATTATCATATTCCTTAATCAATATTACCCTTTATATTTCATCTATTGTTCTTTCATCATAAGAAATTCAACCACCACTTATACAATCCTTATGATTTTCATCATGATATTTGTCATTATGGAATAAATTTGTTTAATTCCCAAACATCTCATTTAATGTATTAATTTTTTTTGATATCTTAGGTAGACCAATATTCTAATTCATTATATTAACAGCACATTTCATTTCCCTTCAGCATTACACAATTATTTTCTTTTTTTCTAATGTAAAAATGTCATTAAATTCCTCTGAGAAATTTACTAGGATTATACATTCCACAATTTCAACATATATGAAATTGAATCCTCTTTCATTCATGGTTACCATCACATGAATCCATAGTATACTCTTTCTTCATCCTCCTTGGTGAGTTTATGATTTGGTTAATGTACACATTTCTGATAATGTTCCATGAAAAGTGATTAAGAATAGACACAATTTCATTCACTCCTATTATCATCCAAATTGGATTATCATCAATAATTTTTTCTTCAATAAAATATCTATTCGTCTTTTAAAATAATTTTCATAAAAAAACATTTTTGTAACCATTATCATTTTAAATCTTTTATTTAAAATCAAAAAATTTATAAAATGTTAAGGAATTTTTTTCATTGGAATGATATTTGAAAAATTGTAATATATCCACGAAATCATTTAGTAGTATTGGTAGGGTGAAATATTATACATGTAAACCATAATAAAAATGTATTCATTTCCAAATTGGAATATTTTGGTTGAGGACATGAAGATCCCTTTCCAAAAAGATTCCAATTACTATATAGGTAAAATTGAATTATGAAAATCAAAATATATTAATAAAAAAATTATTTTTTGAAAGCATTATTTTAATATAAAATATAATTCAGATAGAAGAGATAAATAATATCATATTTTCATGGAAAAATTTTTATAATTATTTTTTTGTACCAAATAGTGGGAAAGTGGAAACATTACATGAAGATATCATGAATAACCTGAGGAGAAGATATTTAATGTTAATTCCTGAGGGGTAGATCATGATACTTATAAAATGGATTCCTAGTCAAGAACAATCATGATAAATGATGATATTGTAACATGAAATCTCTACTACTTTGGTTACATTGATTCATAAGCCCCATGAATCAAATTCCATAAACTGAATTATAAAATATCATGAAAATGTACAAATTCAGAAAATTACACATCAAAAGGGGATGTATATAAACCTAATTAAATAATATAGGTTCATAACATATTATATGTCTTGGAGATTGAAAATTGAGACAAAAATATCTCTTAAAAATTTGTAAAATGTATGTCATAAACACCATGAAATAGAGATTCTAAAATAGAAATTCCAATAAAAGAAATACTCAGAAGAATAATCCTAAAATATATTCATGGTATTTTTATATACAACATTAATGAACAGTAAGTGGATATGGAATGTGTATCGCAAAAGAAAAAAATGAGACATAAATCCATTACCTTAAACCTCGACTTTTGTCATACTCATTAAAATTTCCTATATAATCAATATATTTTTATTTTACATATATTAAATGAACTTATTCGTATATATCATCCCATATATGATTTTATTATGACCAATTATAACATTTTTATTAATAATTCCATGTTAAATTCATCTTTTGCGTAACAAAACACCTTGATCTTCATATATATTTGGATTAGTTATATTATTGGTCTTATTACATAGATCACGGTTATATTTTCCTAATAATGATAGTGATTATATTAATATAATAGATATTCATTATATATGGTTTTATATTAATTATTAAAATTTAGTTATAGGAAATGAAACACTTCATTCATTAACATAGTAGTATGTATGTATTCATGAGTGATATATTTTATTCTGAGATGAAAAAATTAAATAAAATGATATATATTATCATTAAGCATCAATTTTTTCATATATATCACAAATTATGTTTAAAAATTCCCTTAATATATTGTATGTAAATTGTTAACTAATCACATTGAATCACAAGGTGGAAGTCCATTGTACACAGAAATGACGTTATCATATTCCAACAATATGGAAAATATTATGCTACATGAGTGTTTTGTCCGGAGATATGGTGTGGAATGTGTTTATCTTGTAACATTATAATTTTCAGTTTTCCTTAAAACTTTCAATGGTTCCCCAATCTGTATTTAAGAACATACCAATATTCCAAAGGATAATGGTTGTCAGAATTTTTAGGCCTTAGTAACTCTTAGGTAAACACATTGGTCAAGTGGATGGGAGGTTGAAATCATCACATCATTTTAGGGGTAATTTTTTCCTTCTCTAGGAATCTCTTATAAATTTATATATGCCAGTGAATATTTTCATAATCACGATGTGGGACTAGTGATCCGAATAAAAAATTATGAATTAATTTATATTTTCTTTTATGAAAATGATGCGACGTATTTATCAAATCCATTTATTTGAATATGAGGTTCTTTATCACTCTTTGGTAACATGTGGTTGCTTATTTTCTAAAGCCATATTAATATGTTCTTTAGAACGTGATCACAAATGATGAGGCAACCAAAATTATAAGGATAGGATTGAGTCAATATGCATTGTCCTTTATATCCCAATTATTATAGAAATGAAAACCCACATTTTTATTTAACTCGTGTAGTTTAGCATCATGAAAAAGGATTGTTTGGGTTCCCTAAGACGCCATCAAGTTCGGTTGATGGTAGAACATCCTACACATCCCTAATATTGGGAGAGTCGGAGATTTCACATTTCATACCGTCTTGAAATATATAATGGTGTATCATCTGTCATTATAGAGATGTGGTGGAGATGGCATGAGTACCAAAACTCCTTAAGCTCACATGAGCCATGCTCGGTGTTAGAAACAACGAATCGCAAGACCCTATTGGACATACTACATTGTCAGATCCTGGGAAGCACTGGTAATCAATCCTTATTGTAAGGAATATGTCAAAGGAATCATTTTCACATCCAGGGGGGTTATCGTATGACCTTTATTGTCAGATATATATGGTGGCGTATGAGTTAGGGTAGAATAGACCAAGTGGTGTTGTGTGTCTTAAATGCCATGTCTGGAGGAAATCACGAGGCACAACTAGCATGAACATAGGGTGTCACTATGACATGGTTTTCATGTTCATCTACTTTCATGAAACTCATTTAACTTGATCGAACACCATTATTTTAGTTAGGAGATGTGTCCAAAGTATGTTAAATGTCATGAGAGATGAACCTCGATGGTTCTCATGATCGAAGTGTCACTCGCGATGGCACTGTATGATGTACCCTGACATGTTTAGAGGACATTGAATATCCCAGATGAAATGTCAAAGGGGATTAATGAAATATGGTGGTGTGTAATGGTGTCTTCGTGTGTCTTTTTATGGCACACATGAAGTGCACGAGGGGAAGAGAGTATGTATTTTTTTCAACCTTTCTTCATTTGATCATTATTTTACCCTTGTATTGTACCTGCATTATTATCATTTAGTGTTTGTTTCATTGTGTCTCATGTAATTTGGCAGACATTTAGTATTTTATTCACATGTCCCACCAGAATTCCTTCACATGATCTGTCATTGATCATGTGAATCATTTTATGTTTACTCCTTGACTACAGTGGTTACTTGTCTATATGTTTCCTAATGGAAAGATGGATGGATGCATGATTACTTTCCCCAAAATGTATATAGATGTTGAGGGCCTTATCCTTTTGAAACTGAGTGTCATGGTGAATAAAAACCCAACACTTCATTCACGTTGGTGTGGTAAATTTATCGAAATTTACACCACCGATACATAATGGTTAGTATTGTTTATCTGACGTAAGAACAAGCTGATGTTGGTGAAGGGGCCTAATGCCACAATTTTTTGTGAGTCTCTGCTGTGGACTGCTTAAAGTGCGTCACCTGATTTTCACTGACTTCTAGTCCCCTTTATTAAAACATCATTTATCTTATTATTTTATATAATTGAAGACTTTTTCCATTACATGGTTGTGTCGATGGAATTATATGTTTTTTTACTGACATGTCTTGGGTCCTTTGCAAGGGACAAATACCCATGGGAAAACACTCTCGAGACCATGAGTGACTTTTCTTAAGGTCTCAGGGGACAATGTTGAGGGTGCGTTGGGTGCTTCTCTTACTTTTTGGTGATTAAGGGAACCTCTCACCTCCTCCCATTGAATCCCAATTATCCTATATAACGAAGGTTGGGAGTTATATGATATTGAATATGTGTGGTTGAGGGTATTTCTATTATTTTGTAGATATGCGTCGTGGGACCAATATGGGTCACGAAAAAGGTTTTCAGTTATTCCATGGATGGATCTATCTTTTTTTACTTAAGGGAAGATGAGTTGTTGAGGGAGAAACACATTGTGAGGATGACAAGACACATGGATTTTAAGAGGCAAGACGGGCATGTCATCGAGGACTCATGATTAATTGTGGGTTGTTATGGGTACATCTCAGGACATTCTGGTACTACGATATACTCTTGACTCTTCCATATTTTTATTTTTATTTTATTTTACAATGGTCATGGATCATGTGAGTTGGAACGATTAATAACACAATGTTTTTACGATGGATCACTTCGACAATATGGTTTATATTGAGAGTTTGAAATCATGTAGTGGACATGAATATTCTTCTATCCATATAGCACCACAGGGTTGTCTATACATGTTTGAGGACATTTGTGTGGCGAGGATAACAAACCAGTGGTCTTGTGTGAGGCTTTTTGGGGGTCCCCATTTTGTTTTCTAAGGGATTTCTCAAGATAATTAGGTTTTTTGAGAAGGGCTTCACAAGATTAGTCGTAGCATATACCCATTTCATAGGGATTTATTGTGACCTTGAAATGGTCACACGATTGTGAGTCTATAAAACAATTCATGAATCATCAAATGTCTCCTTATTACAAGATTTCTTGGAAAAAATAGTACCCATAATTAGGTATTATCTCATTTTGTGATTTTTCTTTGCTTATTTTTTGGGTGCCAATAAATCACCCCCCCCCTCAAGAGAAATGTCTGAGCCAACAAGGACTTGGTTCTAAATAAAAAAATTCCCTTCAAAACCATTGATGCTGTCTTGAACCAATTAATTGGGAGAAATTTGGAATACTGAGGGACCTATGGTATTACATGAGATGCCTATAAATAGTGGAAGGAAAATTCATTCTAACAGCCCCTATTATCAAAACACTCCTGCTATTTCTCCCGTCATGTGACCCTACTGTGATCCTCGATTGTGAAACCTATCTGCAAGTTCGCACAGAAAACCTGAATCATCAAAGCTCTTAAACCTGTATGGTTTTAGATCCAAAACTCGTCTACCATGACTGTAAAAATGATTTTTGGTAATTAATCAAACTATTTGTATGAGGGATGTGGTTTCTTAGATGTTTTTGTATGATCTGTTAACCCAATTTGTCATTATTGACGATTTTTGTGACCATGTTTATGTCCTATTATCACGAGATTCTAGGGGGTCATGTAATGCCTGTGACACCTTAATGGGATTATGGGCCCCACAAGTCCCCCAGAGATCTGTTGATCCGTTGATCCATCCTAGTGGTTTGAAAATACCACGTTGAGTTATGTGATGAACATGATCCCTAAGAGCATTATTGTCTTTAATTACTTTTGAAAATAGTGTTTTTTTTCTTATCTGATCTATTAAACATAATTATTTTCATATAGATTCCAATTCTCATGAAGGATTCTTTACTACTACCTACCAGAGGTCTATTATTTCCACGAATCACAAAATATATCTCTAATATCAAGTTCTTATTGATAATACAACTCTTCTAAGGTTCCATTTATCAAGAATTTAGAATTATCCCTTATATGATCGACATTCACTATTGTTAAATGCGGTTTCTATACCTCCTCCAGATATTATCCAATAATTTCTCCAGGTATCTATCTATTCAGACTATGTTCTGGAATCTGCTGATGATCTATATACTTTTCATCTCCATGAATCCATGTGGGTATCTCAATTCATCATTTACCACCAACCATACCTCCGTTGTGAAATGAATAGTCAGTAGTTTCCTAGAACCAACACATTCCATCATCCTCATGGCGAGGTGGGTATAGTTTAATGGATATCCATCAAATGGGTAGCTTCCCTCCTATCATATAGTTGTATGAAGAATTTACTCCTACTATGGATATTAGGAAGGATTCTCTATAAAATCTGGTTTCTACTATGGAGATACATAGAATTGAGAAGAAAAATATAATGAGAGAGATGACAGTGTGATCTCTTAGTCACTTTTCTGATAAGATCATTGTTTTTCTATACAGAATTAGGGTGATAATGTTATCCAACCCCATAGATTCCATTATGAAAATGTTTATGACACTTCTGGCTCATATTGGACCATTCGTGAAACTAGGGACTACACCACCAAGGGCTATAATGAGATCCAAGAGGTTTCTTCAGACCATAAGTTGGAGGGTTTTCAAACTATGATCCTAAATGGTTGGATCTTATTGGTTTGGGATACATGCTCATAAATTCACATTAGCATGTTGGTAATTGTGGTTCATATTACATAAGGGTGGTAC
This sequence comes from Viscum album, assembly GCA_963277665.1. NCBI lineage: Eukaryota > Viridiplantae > Streptophyta > Magnoliopsida > Santalales > Viscaceae > Viscum > Viscum album. The sequence continues at coordinate 264,857,955 of OY728142.1, read as the reverse complement.
CTTAACTGGGAGGTACCGGTTCTGTCATGCCTCTACCATATGTTGGGTTATATCAAATATGGAATCACTCCCTACAATATTTGTGTCCTCCCCAGTTCCTATTTAGATATTTAGGAGAGTACATCCGTTGTTATGAGTACTAAAATAATTCTATGATCCCAAACCCTGTATCCATCCCATGATTTCGGAATACCTCTATGGATGAACTGATTTTTTTACCCCCTATAAAAGTAAAAGGTGAACCATGTTGATATGACAGCTAGACATTACTATGTTACATGAACTGGTTTGTCTGATTATTGATTATTGTAGTGACTCTCTTGATGAGGGGTCTTCTATTATCTCTATTTGGTGTGTGATTCTTTCAGTCCTAGTGTATTAGATGATTATTTGTGATCTATACATAGTAACTAATTTGGTCGATAGTTTGGTTGCATTCATGGATTTACCCCCATTTTATTACCTAGTGTCTAAGGGGAGCAACATATTGGCATCATCATCAAATTTTGGAAGATACATTCCACTAAAGATACTAAATATATGGTCATATTTATGTCTACCGACACTCCTATTTTCCTTAATTGGGATGATTCATAGGAATGTGTGATGAAATTTTCAAATGGGGTGCTAGAACTACTAGATCTCTATATGGATAGGCCCCTTCCATCAACATTTCCCCTATCTATTGATCTAATTGAAATAATTGGGGATTTAAGAGAGGAGTAGAGGAAGAGAACTCACATTGATGATAGTAATTTGGATGGAAACTTTGGATCTTTTGAGAAGACTAGTTGTTTAGTGCATGATACGAATGATGCTCCTATTAGGAGAGAGGCTTTTATGGCATCTGCTCTAATTTTGACACTTATTTTGCTGGATGGTGATCCTTCTACTAAAAATATCTTCACCAGTTACCATGAATCAATCACATTGTATTCTAATCCAAGAGTGTATCCATTTATTTATTTCAGGGACCCCTCAAGAGACATTCTTCCATCAAGGCAAGAGGCTTTTGCAATTATATCATGTTCTAGGGGTGAATAGTTTTGATCATCAACCTTTGTATGAAATCATGCAGTGGATCATCCAAAATCAAAGAGTCTTGACCACACAATAAAAGGGATTTCATAATCCCATGGATTATTCATCCCTTTTCAAACAAATTATGGAGGTAGAATATACACTATAGTAGGGTCTCTATTTTTCGCAAGAATTGTAAGCCCATATTGATGTTTGGATGGTGATGATATGGAGGCATGATGAAATGATTGCTCATATGAGTCCAATATTTAGACATCATCAGATTCATTAGTCACTACTTGGATGAGGGTTAGATAATTTAATACTCTGGTTTAATTTATACACCCGGAGGTAGAGGCAGAAGAGGTGGGGAAGGCAATACTCTAATGCTCAATTTACGCCTCCCGATAGAAACTTACCAACCTGGCTAGCACTACAGTCCATCATTTTTGTGACACAATTTGTTTATTACATCATATAATATTTCACTATAATACATTTTTAGTTGACGTTCAAGGGAGACTCCAAAATTTGGATATTCCTTCATCTTTTCCATATTGTGAATGAATGTATTTTTTATGATATTACTATTAAATTTTCTTCCTTGTATGATATCTCGATATTCATTCGGTTATTAATTTAACACCCATCCCTTTCTTTACATAACATGATTAGGAATGCATGATCTTCTGAGGGATACCCTAGGAAGTATTTTTTCCCTATAAAATGATGGCTTTTAATTTTTGTGGAAAGCATCTTGGTCATAATAAGTCCATATAGTGGGCCTCACTATAATTTCCTTGACCTTTATTTTATGGTATTTTAAATCAAACCATCTATTTCTTTAGTTTATGTTATATTAACTCATACCATATATTTAATTAGATTATGGTCTTCTAGGTTGGATAATAATTCCCTTTAGTTTATTATTTTTTAGCTCAAACCATCTACTGCAATAGATTATGGACTTTTAGCTTAAACCATCTGTTGCTTTAGTTTAAAATTTTTTTTATCGGAAAACTTTTTTGTTTAGTTTATGGTCTTTTAGCTCATTTAGAACATTGTTTTAAATTAATATCATTTATCATGAACCATATATTGGATCATTTTAAGAACATTTATATCAGACCATTTTTTTCTTTAGATTACATTCTTTTAGCATGAAAATATTATGGATTTTCTTTAGAGACTTTTAGATTAGACCATATATAGATTTATAATATGGACTTTTATCTAAATAATTTTGTTGATTTATTTTACAAAATTTTATCAAGGACCATCTAATCCTTTTTTTATGATCTTCAAATTCAAACCAAATATTTTATCATGGGTTATGGTGGAGACATTCTAGGAGTGACCTAAAACACTCTGAGGTGTTGGATCATACCTTTGTGTTTTCTAAGGATCACAAGGATCAGAATTCAATTTTTTTAGGGTGACACAAATTTTTTATTACAATAGTCTCATATACTGGAGTGATGGGTATCCATGGAAAGTCTATCCATGGTGTCCCTTGAATCCGTTTATCTTTTCAAAGGGCTATGGAATAAATATAGAAGTAATATTTATGGTGTTGTAATAATAGGTATATAAAACCTACCTAGGATTGTGGGGTATGGATAATGTTAATCATAAAATGGGAGACAGAGTTAATGAATATGAGATGGTTATGACATATCAGGTATGTCCCTTATAATTTTTAAATGTTGGGTTCTTCTATGGTGTTACAAAGGCTCACAAGGATCGAAGCTCATTTTTTGAAAGGAGAAGATGTATTTTGTTTGTGGGTGAAATCCCTATACATCGGTGGCATGAAAATAGAATTATAATATCCAATTCATTATGAGGTCTATGGAATATTTAAAAAGACTTCAACATCATGATGATGAAGTTGGATATGGGAAGAAAACTATCATGGAATCTTTCTAGCACCTAGGGAGGTTGTCTTATACAATGAAGCTGAAGATCTCTTCCATGTGGATTCGAATCATTAATGGTGGTCCATAAAAGGATAGGAAATGAATTTTAACATTACATACTTTATAAAATGTACAAAATACAGTGATGTAACATCAAATAAATTGAATCCTCTTGGATGGTTTGGTACGGGGATTGTAAATAGCAATCTCGAGTGCTCAAATATGAAAAATGGTATGGTAATGTCATATAGAGAGTAGTTGTAACACATTAAGTGTTGTGTGCTATCATGATGATGTTAGGGATCACTGGAATTGTATTGTACATTTTCATAATGATACATTTAGTTAAAATCCATAAGATCATATGCATTAGCCATGTGAATGAATGAATAATTATAAAAAGGGTCCTTGAAGCCAGATATCCTTTCCAAGGTCCATGGAAGGTTATGAAAATTCATGGAACCTAAAATAATGATGTCTGGTTCATGGAATACATAAAATCCATTGATTCTTTTTAGGAAATAATGATTATGTCACCGCCTAGAGAACATATTCTTGCTGCGAAGATGTGTGACAAATATTTCCCTAACTTTTTCATTATACAACAGGTCAAACGAGTATATCCAAACTTTTACTAGGTTAGTGAACACTATTTGATTTCCTCCTTTTATCATTGTGCCCCAATTTTTTCCTAAAATTTGAGGAAGAAGAGTTTAGTTGGTGGGGATTGAAATATTTCTCATGTCTCTCTTTTTGAGTTATCTCTTGATAGGTTTTTGTGTCTCTTTTGATTGTTTGTTAAAAAAATTTCAATTTGGAACACTATGGGATGCCGTTTATGACACTATAAATTTACCAAATAATAGATAGTTTGGGCTCATGAATGGCATGGAAATAACATTTTGGATGTGACACCAGATGTTAATTAGGATAAAGATGGTTAACAGTGCTCTAACCACATATAAAGCATTGAAGTGAAATGACATAAATCAAAAATATAGTTTCTCAAGTCATGAGTAATGATGAGGGATAGTCATAAAAGGATCGGGTTGGACACACTGGGCAATTGAGTGACGTAGTTATGATGTTATGAATTATGAGATTCGGAATGTACATTTTTAGAGTAATATATTTGGTTGATGGAAACATGGGCATATGTGGGAGCCATGGGTAAGCATGAATAGTCACGAAATGGGTCCTTGAAGGTGGCTATCCTTTCCAATGCCCATGGAAGGATAAAACATATTGAGATAATAAATACATAGATTTTTTTATATTGATTTGATGTGATATTAAATGATAGTGGAAGGACCTCTTACTCAGGTAGACTGAGTTTTGTCTCTTGTGGCCATTTGACGAGGAGTGAGAAAATGGGAGATGTTCTTCAAAATTTATTATCATATAGTGGGGACATGTGTGCATCTGTGCAGTTTAATTTCATGAATTAAGGAAATTATTCTATATAGTTTAATTCCATTTAGTAAGGACATATGAACATTCATGAAATTTGGTAATGTTGTGTTGGGCCCAAAGAAGGGAAGTTTGGCATTAGTACATATCCAATGAAAATGAGAATCTAGACACAAGTAGTTATGGATTTTCATGTTGTTTAATGTATTGTGGTATAGAAATACTTTATATATTTTAACATCATGGGGTCAGGTTGAAATGATCCAAGAAATTTTACATCATTCAGTGAGGATGATGTGAGACAATTTAATGTCTTTTCGACCTGACTGTATAGTGGAGTTCCAAATGTGGTGTTGTGTGGCACAGTTCCATAATGAAATTTGACATGAATGAATACTAATGATTTCTTAACCATAACATGAACCTATCAAGGAAGACTCATATAATGACCCCAACATGATGAACATTAATATTACATCTTTATAGATTAAAATTCATTAAATTATACAACTTATTCTAGAGGAATGTAATAGTTTAGTGTCTTTGTAAACATCCAATATATTCTTCTAACTTGGGAAATATCATCAAAATCTCTGAAAAAGATATTCTACTTTATATCCCTTACATTAACGATTTCTTTATAAATAGATCAACAAAAACATAATAAAGGGTGATATCGGATTCTCAATAAGGGTAAAAGAACAGTACATTAAAATAATATTGTAAAAACATGAAATTAATATATGAAAATCATATAATGTATAACATATTTCTTGATTATGAGTCATGGAAAAAATCATGGAAAATCATAAGGCATAAATCATCAAAGAACACGATACATGTAAATTTTGAATTGGCATAAAAAATTTAATTTTGGAAAACACATAATCATATAAAATTATATCAATGTTATTGTAGTATTGTTTCCAAGATCATTATAGTAGACAAATTCCATTACTAAACTTGGTTTACATGTCGTTCCAGCCCTGTATTACTAAACTAGATTTACTTACCCTTCTAATCATGTCTATCTAATGAGATACAAATATTTAACCAATGCATTAGAGGGAGATACTTGTCCCACCAATATCATAATGAAATCATTCTTACATGTTCTAAAAAAACATAAATCATTCATCATAGCCAACCTAAGGAATAAAATTTGTTTCTTAAACATCATTCCACCAAAACATAATACATGTAAAATAAGAGATTACATAAATATAATTCAATCATAAATAGAATAGATTCCTTGTAATAATAGGGATATACAAATTATCATTCTTAAAATATGAAATCATATATAGAAAATAGTTATTATATAACACATGAAATTAATTCTGGATGAAAATATCATTTCATCTACAAAAATGTTTTCTTTTATCAAAAAATCATGAAATTTTAAAATAAATGAATTTATCTGAAAATAACCATGAAAAAATTTAAGGGGGGAATCATGGAAATAAGGAATAATGATAACATAAAAATCCATTAATTATGTATAAGTTAAAAAACATTCTTCCCTCACTTTTACTAGAAAATTATGAAATTACTTCATTTGGAAAACAAAATAAATATTCTTTTCATATAGTGTAGTAAAAAGTAAAAAATGGGTAAAATGACTTTAGTCATTCATAGAAGAACAAAAAAAAACATTTTTTGAAAACATTTTTATAAACCACAGACATGGATGAAAAATATTACCCCAGAGATACTTAAAATGAAATAATCTCAAATGTGGAAGAGAGTGTGAAATCTACAATCATCACATAATAATAAATATATTCATATGGACCAAGTAAGAAGAGAATTATATAAATATGAAAATATAATAATATTCTAGATATGACACATAAAATATATTCATGGGCTGTATATACAACAAATAGAATAACCATGTTGTGTATGAGGCATGTGTCTCACAAAAAAATTATGACATATAAATAATCTGTTACCTTTGGTATGATTTCTTTTATATTTGAATGAAACTATAATTTAGTAGTTTTGAACATATTATTAAATTTTAAAAGAACCATAATAATATTTATTATATAATATATGATTAAATTATGGAATTATATTACCCGTTCATTAATCAATTCATGGTTAATGCAACATTTTTTGTAAAAATCATTTTGTTTATAAAAATTGTTTTGAATTATTATTAATGATATTATTAAATAGATCATGATTTAAATAATTAAATAATGTAAAAAAATATTTATATATCATAATTTTTTATTATATAATTATATATAATAGATAGATAAATTAAATGGAACACACCATTCAGGGATACAGTAGGTCGTACGTACGCATGAAAGTTGATTCAGTTTCCTTAGTGAATTGAATGAACAAAAGTAAATCACATATATATATATACATAATTCCAGTAGACTTATTATGTCATATATTTCATTCCTATTTATTATATATATACTTTATAATCATTCATAAATGGTTAACGTGGAGAATGAATCTCATCGCTTCGCGGAGACGGTATGTCGTACGTATGCTTGAGACAGAATATCATTTCCTTAATGGTTAAATTTTATGAAATTGGATGGTATAATAATTAAAAATATTAATTTTCATGTCATATTCATTATTTTGATCCCGTATATTCATTGATATTAACATCTAAAAAAATTAGGGTTGAATAACAAATTACACCAAAGTGTAGAGATGGTAAGTCATACGTACGCACCCATGGTGATATCATTTTTCATAGGATGGATAGAAGGTGGCATATTTTTGGTTTATAATTGTATTAAAATTTGATTTTATTATTTATACTAGTGTTATTAATTTATAATTAAAAAATTTATAATGAGTAATTATAAGAAGAAATAAGTTTTAATGAATCGGGAGTGGAGATTTATCCTTCTTCGATGTGCTTCCACTACATCTCCCTTTAAAACACTATATATTGTCCTTGAAGAAGAGAAAAACCAATAAAATGTAACTAGTGTTGTAAATAAAGTAAAATTGTAAAGTATTACGGATATTTATTACTCAAACTGACGAGAAGAGGTAATGGAGGAGGTGAATTTTATAATTGAGGTGAGGGGAACCCTTGAAAATTATTAAAAAATTAAATTAATATAAATAAAATTTTTAATAGAAATGTTTCCAAATTTATATATGTCTAATATAAGATGATGATAGTTATAAATCAACCCATAAAAAATTTAGACTTGTATAGATTTTATTTTAAACTATATCTTGTCTATTTACCCTTAATTGTTCTCTTTTATTTTTTATTTTGGTAAAAATCATTTTAAATACTACAAGGATACAATTTTAATTATATGGGGTCAATTTTAAATAATTTTACACTAAATGAACATTTATACCTTTTCATAGTCACTATTTTATTAAATAATATTTTTTAGATATTAACATAATCTAATAATTTACAAATTTTTTAAAACATCAATTATGAGAATATTTTATAGAATTCATTTTATTGAATATAAATAAAATATAAACATAGAGATAACATCAAACCACAAAATTAAATAGTATTATAACTTTTAATATGAATATATTAAGTCTTGTATGACATATATTAATTCATATAATAATTATATTAATATTTATAATATTATTTATTTGATTCCAACATTAATAAAACAATCTCTAAATCATAATTGTGTCATAATTAAATTTAACTAGTTAATATGTAAGTACTATAAATAAACATAAATGATGTTGGAAATATGTTTATATTTATAAATACAATTTATTTTATAAGATATCACATATATAAACCCATATTATAAATTTTTTAGTAATAATATATATGTTTATAACATATTTCTATTTATATCAAATTAAAAAGTTATATGCATCATAATCACCCCCATGTGGCTTCCAAATGATGAATTTTCATCCCAAGAGATGTCGTGGTCATCCATATATCATCCAATAAGATTATGATAAGTGTTAGGAAATTTTAATAGTAGTATTCATACCCTTAATTTCCTCATTTACCCTTTTATTATATTAATAAAAAATACTGAAGATATTATTCATAATATCCAAAAGTGAAATAAATATATTTAAATAATTTGCACCTACTAATTCCAAATATGGAAAAAAAATTCACATTTCAAAACATAGAATTTTCAGTAAATATTTTATAATAAATCAGATTGTTGGAATGAGAAAATGGGTATTAAAAGATAAAACACTGCAAAAGATTGAAATGATTTTACACCACAATTCAATATAAAATTAATGATAATGACATACATTATATTTAATGATAGAAAAATATATTCTATTTATACATTAAAATAATTCAATATTACAATTTAACCAAATAATTATTTTGATGAAAAAAGTCTTTTTCAATTAAAATTTAGTGTATTGTAATGTTCCTTAAAATTTAAAACATATAAGAAAAATATTAAAATTTCATCCAATATAAAAATTTATATTAATCTCCCAATGAAAGTGATTATGTTTTCAAATAAAAAATAATAATGTGTCAAAATCGTAATTTAAAATGGGTTTTCCATTAAATGGCGGTAAAATATTTATTTTTTTAAAAATACTTTTTTATCCGAAAAAATGTATTTGTTATTATAGTATTAATAATAAACATTTAATATGAATTTTAAAAAATAGAGGAATATATTACATATATATATATTACATTTATAAAATCCATCCAGAGTGATTTTATCAATTTATAACCTATCTTATTTTCATTTAAATAGTTTTTTTGATGAAAGAAAATATTGTTCACACCCACCATTATAATGACTAAGTTATAAGGTATCATAATAATATTTCTTTTTTCACATATTATTATACATTTATGAAATGGATTTTATCCAATGAGCATGAGATTATGTGTAACACAAACCAATAATAGTGTTTCATATATCTCAAGCTAGGATAGTGTTGTGTATAGCTCAAACATATCTTGGGGTACTTTAAAAAACAATACATCAAACCAAATCTATATCATAAAATTATTTGGATGTTACAACTCCGAATAAATGGATAAAAAAGAAAATCGTTCTGACTGGGCCTGAATAAAAAATTTCTTAGGGTCACTATATATCTAATGAAGATGAAAATCAATCCACAAGTAGTTCTGGATGTGGTGATACCTTATACAAGTCTGACCCATTCATATAAGTGGGAATACTGTATGAGAATGAATCAAGATAAATGCAGTTCTAAAAGTTCCTTGTAGTTTAACGTCATGTGAAAAGTATCAAGGGGGATCAATGTGAATTTGTGGGAACAACATGGTTGGGCCCATGTATAGAATCATGGGCAACAATATGTATATCATGGGGATGACAATCAAACAACACTTAGTTCTTTGAAAAACGTAAATCCTATTTTCGTGCAATAAGGACATTGACCATGCAGTGTAATGTCATACAACAAGATCATATGGAATGCATTTAAGAGTATTTCATTTAGTACCATATTAGACCAGGTATGAACCTCTATGTATTTTTTTGTGAGGGTAAGTCCATATCATGATTCTTAAGCTCACTTGAGCTACACTCAGTATCAGAAAAAATAAGTGGCATGAGATCCTCTATAATGCCATGCCAATAAAGGCGTATAGTAATGCCATTTCATATGATGTATTGGATATACCAAGATGAATAATCATGGAGTCCCTACATATCTCATGGGGATGAAAATCAAGATATATTTAGTTCTTATGGAACCATGAAGTTTAACATCGTGAAACAAGGATGATGGATTACTCGATGTGAATAGGAAGGGGAGTTGTGGATCTGTGAAGTTTCATGTCATGTGGTAAAGATTCTAGCCATGAAGTTTAATATATTGTGGTAATGATGAATTCCCTTTTGTTTAACATCATTTGGTTCGAATGGAATATTTCATGATGTTTAACATTATACAGTAGGTAAGAGATATTCCCCGCTATTTAACGTCATGCAGCAAGGATGAAATGTTTCAATCTATTTAGCATCATATGGTGAGGATGAGTGATGGGGATTACTCTGATCCTGATTCCCTTTTACATAACAACTTATAAAATGTATTTATTATGAAATATCACATTGTTTGGTGGTGTGACATGCTCCACATCCATGGTATCCAGAGAATAGGCTCCATTACGAAAGACCTTTTGTCTGATGTAAGGTCCTTCCTACAAGGGCTCAAATTTCCGGGGCTTATTTCCCAGTATCATCAGGGTTCTGAGATCCAACACCAGTTCTCCTGGATGGAATGATCAAAGGAGAGCCATTTTATTGAAAACCCATGAAATCTGATTCTCAAGGACTTTGATATTGTAAAACATGTTCAACCCTTTCTCATATACCTATTCCAAATAATCCAGCCATTTTTTTATTTTTTATCATCCAAGAGATATCATCAAATGGATTTTCGCAGTGAGGGAAGAGGATATGCAATAATATATACTACCTCAGTCCCATTCACTAGATATTATGGAGTTTCTTGTGTAGCAGCATGTGTGGTGGTACTATAGGCCCATAAATGATGGAGGATTTTTTTCTAGACAAGACTTCTTATCTTATAAACCATATTTTAGAGTATGTTTGATAATTTCTTATTGAATTCCACTATTTGTCCATGTGACACTGTATGATTAGGGGGTGAGTGATTAGACTCTATTTTGTACTCCTAGTACAACATCTTCACCTCCACAGAATAGAGTCTGGTGTTTTTGTCAGTCAATATTGAGTGAGGGACTCTTAAACATGTGATGATATGTGAAAACCCAATGTTTATGATATTATTTGTCCAAATTTCCTTGAGGGGTATCACCTAATTCCATTAGGAAAAAATCAGTGGTAGTAAGGATATAATTGAATTGATTAGCTGTGGCTGGGAGATATGGCCCCATGACATCCATCCCCCAAACAAAAAATGTACCAGAATATTTAGTGGTATGCTGCAATTTTGATGGCTAATGGATAAAGTAATGATGGATATGGAATGTATGAAATTTATTGTTGAATTTTGCATAGTAAAGTATCATCATTATCCTATAATATCAGGACATTCTAATTTGGTGGGAGAACTAGGAACTAGATTTATGGTAACCACAAGATCTTATGTTGAAATGCTCTATTATGGTGAGAACTTCCACTTCTTCTTTGTAACTGAGGATAATTCCAATAAAGTTGTGCTCATAGAGTATTTTTTCTCATTTGGGCCATACTATAGAGTGAAATTCCTTTATCAACACCGAATATGCCCCCTTATAGAATGATCTGATGGGAGGATACCATTTTAAAGATAACTTATTATGAGTTTCATCTGTCTAATGGTGGTCATTGGTTCATCATGCTCAGGGGTAGTGTTGGCCTGATTGGTATATTCCTTGTCACATAGGGTGACTGATGAAACCATTCTTTGATGTGTAATATAGACAGATTCATTCTCCTAGTTAGGATCGGCCATGATGGTGACTTCATTTCCCAGCATGTCGGCACAATCATTCTGTGAAGGTGGGACTTAATACAAGGTGGGTTGGAATGGTAATTCTTCCATCAATCTCTGGGAAGTGTCCCATTATGGGGGCCATTTCTTCCTTCTAAATGGCATATTCTACATAGATCATTTTTACCAATAGTTATGAGTTTCCTTTTAAATTTATATAGGATCTATGTAGTAATAGGGGCTATTCAAATCGAGATATGAGTGATTGGTATTATACCTCATTACATGTGTAGCCTTAGAATAGTGAGAAAGAGGAAGGAAACTACTCCTTGTGGGGAGACAAATACAAACCCTTTAAAACCCCGATTGGTCTTTATGTTCTCCAACCTGTTACCGATAAGACTCATTGAGGCTCCATCAATGTACATATCCAATGTGTGGGCAGATTCATGTGTATAAAATACCTCTTTATCAGTAATTTCATTGTCATTCGATGTATTTTATAGGGTAGGGTGTATTACGAAGAAATCTGCTAGGTCATTCCATTTAATTGAATTTTTTGAAACAAACCAGATTTCATATTACTAAATAATGAATAACAAATGAGATAAGCATCCCATCAACATGGGGAGTAAAATGATATACTTTATAAGGTTAAAAATAAAGACTACCTAGACCTAATGGAGTTGCATGTAATGACTCATCTGGTTCACTGCAAAGATTAGTGCACAATAGTTCCTTTCGACATTATAATATCAGGACTCAGTATGTATCATGGACTATCAAAGTAGTTAGAGAGTAATCTCACTTCCTGTATCATTTTTCTATGCGAGAAGGGTTCCTAGTCAGTATTCTATAGTGACCATATGTAATATGAGTGGCCAACCTTCCACTGGAGACTTCAAAACAGGTGTGTGCAGCAAATATTCTCTGAGGCTTACGAAGTCCTTATGATAATCAATGTCCCATTGGAAGGCGGCTCCATTATTCATTTTCCATGTGAAGAGGATATCATTACAGGATAGGTTAAATATGAATCACAGAATGTTTTTGTGGTTCCCTTGGAGTCCCCTTAGTTTATTCATGTTCCTAGGGGTGAAATTGTTGAAATAACCCTAGTCTTATTTGGGTCAATCTCAATATCACAATGACATATCACAATGCTGGGGAAAATTCCTGATATTATGCCAAAGTCACATTTTTGGTAATTCTTCTTTAGACTATGATTTCATAGATTGTAGAAGACTACTCGAAGTTCTGTGATGTGATCAAATCACATTCTGGATTTAATGATCAGTTCGTCGACAAAACACTTGATTATGCTTCCCAAGAATGCATTAAATATGGGATGCATGGAATGATGATATATGGAACCCACATTATTTAATCCAAATGGATTGAAATGATAGTAAAATTTCCCTTGAGGTGATTTGAAGGACGTTTATCCTTCATCATCTAGGGTCATCATGATTTGATTGTAACCTATGTAAAAATCTAGGAAGGAAATGGCATGGAAGCCAACTGTTGCATTGATCATGTGTTCTATGATTGTTAATGGGAAATGTTCCTTTTGTAAATGTCAATTATGTTCTCTAATGTAAATTTAGACTATAATAGTCCCATTTATTTTCTTGATTAGAATGAGGTTATCAATCGTTCTCGGGTATTTCACTTCTTAGAAAAAAAATTACTTGATCAACTTATTTATTTCCTCCACTTTAATACTTGTGTGAGAGTGGTGCATCCTCTTGGCTTCTTGCATGAATAATTTATGCCCATAGGGTTGTCTGAAATGGTGGATATCTATATCAGGATTCAATCTGGGAATTTCTATTTTGTTCCTTCATAAAAAATTTTAGTGCTACTTCTAAAATGTGAGGTACACTTATTTCTCTTCAAGAGGAAAGGTGACACTAATAAGGGTACGTCCTGAGTGTTCTTCTATCCATATATTTATCAACATAAGCTCATCTATTTTAGTAGAGTGGCCTTTCTGAAATTCTAAAGGAGAATTTATGAGATCATTGAGATTCATTTCAATGTATGTGGATACATATTCAGGTGAAGATGAAAATCCTACTGCCTCTCTATTAATATGATAGTGAGGGAGGTTAGTAGATGAGATATCATTATCCACTGCTATCTTGGTTATTCTATAGAGATTATAAAGATGATTTTTGTTGAGTAAAGGATTGGTTTGGAACACTGATGAAAGATCTACTACATCGACCATTTTTATGGGAAGCACAATTTTATGGTTGAGAATGATCTAGGGATTGACAAGGGAATTTCATAGGCCATTAGGACCTGCAACCTTTATGTCATCATCTACCAATGGTTTCATGCATCCCTTCATTTTGAAATATTTTTTTGTCATATAGGGATCAAAAATCCTCAAAGGGGGTTCTATTACCTTGTAGTATTCCAACAATTCCATTGATTAGGTACATAATACATTGAAGGAATTTTGAAGGTACCACAAGGTGGATATAGAGCTTGTTCCTCCAAAGTAAGAAAATATATGTGGTATCCTACTAAATAATCATGAACAAGAAATCATTTTGAAGCTCCCAAAATTGGGATTCATGTTTTTAGTAGATAAGTCCCCTTATATATATCCCATTCATTGGAGGTTCCATACTAGGATAAGATTGATCCCTGATCCATTATCAATTATCACCCATTGAACATTTACATTGTTGATCTTGTGTGAAACATATAATATTATGATGTTCCCTTTGATATAATCCACAAAATTTTGATTAGTGAATGATATAGTGAAATGATACGACATAGTCTCAACTCAATATACCCCAGTAGAATAGACTACTATATTGAATTCTTGTGGGCTTCATTGGTCTTTTGCGAGTGACTCGCAGCGTAATTTTACTAGAAAAATTTCATCAAGGATTAACATCTTGTCTAAGACCATAAAAAACAATTTTTGTACATCATATTGTTTCACAAGAGTTCAGTGCTTACTGATATGACGCTACTTCTGGGCATGTGTTTTAGGAGCTATAGTATGCAAGGAAATTAGACCTGGTAATTATGTTGAGATGGAGGGAATATCATATACCAGTGGTGCAGGTTGTGCCAGCCTTCCCCATTTCATAAGATCATCATATTGGAACCCTTATCGGCAGTAATACAAGACACTTGGGTGAGGGTGACTACTAGAGGGCTATGTGGAACCTCCTGGATTTTTTTGGGCTTGCTAGAGAACATACCGGCATGTCTTAGATATATATATATCCTCCATGGGGGAATGACCAAAATATTAATTTTGACCACATATGTACTATCTCCTATATCATCATCTATAGTTCATGCATCCTCCCACTCCTCGGTTATATGTAGGAAAACTATATTTATGGGAATAATCCTAAGCAGATAAAGGTTCATTCATGTGTATTATGTTAAAAAAAACTTAATATGAGATCCTCATTTTATGAGGATTCTATTTTTGGGGGTATCCCCCATGATTCTGATGTCATAGGGAAGAAATCAGCTAGGGTTAATGCATACATTGGATGAGAATATGATTCTTCCTCTTTTTCTTTATTTTCTAAATGGGGGTCACATTAACATTTGGGATGCACATATGACACCTATATCATTGGTGGTGGAGCTACTGGTATCCTACACACCTGTGCTCTCAGAGTGGAATGGTATTAATCGATCATTCGAACCTTCCAGGTGTAAAATTATTGTGTATGTCTGGCCAGGACATCATATTAATCAACTTCTTCTTCCATTTGGACCATGGATATGAAATCCGATTACTCAGGGTAAATATCCAGTATTGCTTTCCTAGAATCAATCATTCCGTGAAGAACATGTTTGAAGATTAAAATATTCTGAATATTATTACCCATCCTTTTGTGAAAAAAGAAGTAATTGGGCCAGTCGGTATTATTGACCTCATCATGCAGCCTGGGTGGAAGAAGTGTGTGCATGTTTTTGTCTATGGCTTCCATGAATTAACTAAGGACCAATTCCATTAATGAGAATTACACCTTATTCATCGATTCATAAAATCCTAGATGGCCCTAGTTTCTATGTGCGTCTAGCATATGTGTTTGTGGATGCTCGATAGGAGGTTCTCTACGGTTTGGGGCCTACCTAGGCATCTGGATAGGTTCTGCTGGTATATTAAAAGTGAACACTATAGCTTCCTTTCTAGATATCCATTTTCCATGTGTTTCACGGATGATTTAAACGTTGGATTGGGTCTGTTAAATATAATTTTTAATCCATTGTGTTATTTCATAAAATTCATGGAATTTATCCATGTATTTCATTGGAATCAGGGGTGTTTGAATCATATACCTATGATTTTTAACAAAGAGTACTAGCAGTTTCTCTTGCAAGAGAGAGATGTTGAGTGAATAGGTCAAATCATTCCACCTTATTATTAAATTAGAAACCCTTCCATTTTTGTGATATTAAATTTTTTTCAGAATGAAAATCGTTGTCTTCCTAGTGTAAATCTGAATTTGTAAATGAATTGATAACGGAGGTCTTCCCATCCTGACACAGATCCTCCTAGAAGACTACTATACCAAACAAAGGATGTCAGTATGATTGTATTTACAAAACACCTCACCTTGGTCTCTTCATGTTGACCTCGAGGGCCCATCATCGTCCTTCATTGGGAAATGATGTGTTTGAGATGATATTCAGGATCTCATGAGCCATATATGGTAGAAAATGTGGGATTTTCGAAGTGGGTGGAGGTGGATAATCATCCACCCATTCAATATATGACTTCATTTCATGCTGCAAAAGATAAGGATTACCTGACATGGCTTCTATTTGAGTATCCATGGACTCAATGACATTAATGAGCTATTGAGGAATGACTTCTGGCACAGTCTCCCACCCACGGGGATCCAATGTTAGTTGATGTGGTGGCCCCATTTTTATCTCCCTTAAATTTTCAATTTAACTAAGGCAGAGATTTTTATCCTTTTGGAAAAGGTGTTTTTTCCACGATTGAGTGAAGTCACAATCATTTTTTACATCGTCATTCATGTTGGTTGGTTTCATAGACTCGGAGCTAATATGATATTCAAAATATAGCCATGATAATGGATCATCCTAAAGTGGGATATCATTTGTACTTATTTAGAGATGATATCTAGGGGAATATTTTCCCTGATTAACTCTTCATTACATTAATAAATATCTTTTATTTCACTATCATATTGTGAAAATTGTTCATCTGGGGAGGAACATTCTTTCTCTTCTGAGTTGATCGAGATGTGGTTGTACCCTTCTCCTTGGAAGCATTCCGTTGGGGAAGTGGAATCTTGATATTCAGAATTCACATGTTTTGGATTTATCTATTGTTCCTAGTGTTCAAATCCTCATTCAATGCAATCAGGTCACCCTCTTCCTGAGGAATGTTCTCTGGGACACGACCCACTATATTTGTGTTGTGATCAATATATTCCATTTACAATGTGATGACATTCATGGAGGAATATTGGTAAATGGTGTTCATTCGATTACATTCAATACAAAAAGATGATTATGAAGAGCATGTATCAGGATTATTAATCAAACCCTTGTTCTTATTGGGACCTATTGTTATGAGACCCTAGTGGCGATTAACCATCCCCACTGCATGTTCTTCCAATTTTGGTCCATGAACAATGACCTGGGGGGTGTTTCTGGTCGGGGGTTCCAAATGACCCCCAACCAACAGAGGTGCGTCTCTTGGTTGGTGGAATTATTATCATTGATTCATTACTCCCAATTTATATATGAACAATTCATTAAGTGGAAGAGATGATGATGAAAATGCCTCCATCCCTATTGGGTTGGGTCATTCCGAGCCACAGTTAGACCTAATCGGTCTAATTGTAGACTATACAATGGCTCTATTCGAGATATTTGATTACTACTAGAACAAAGATAAAGATATATATATTCCTTCGTAAATGTGGGGTGGGGATATTCTAGTATCATCGATGACATTTCCATGGTCCTCTAAGTGGTTGATGAACCTGGGGATGGTGATCGAGATATGAATTCTACCAGCCCAATTTGTTGGGTTCATGTACTACTACTGAGGTATCCCAAATCTTCTCATGAATCAATGATCCAAGAGCTGGAAGAAATTGTCCTACACTATAAGTCTTTTTACTCTCTTGGATGGATGATACCACATCTGTAATAGGGACCTTCTTGATGTGGTACAATTTCCCTCTCATAGGAGTTGGGTGTGATGGCGACCTGTGATTATAATCATTTGTCACCGTAATTTTTTCTAGGTGACCGCAACTTCGGTATTCATGTTTCAAATGAATTTATATTTTTTCTAGGAGTCTTGTTTAATTTAGTATTGTTTATACTTCCTCTCTGTCTATAATGTCTAGGATTTTTTCGTGTTGAGGCATTCAGTGCAGTGACCAACTGTCCTGAGAATTTCTCTTTCCCGTCATCTTCCTAGAGGCCATAACATTATAGTATTTTATATTAGTAGGGTTGTACTATTCCATGATAGAGGAAAATATTTATGCTTTATAATTTATCTATTATAAAATTTGGAAACCTTGCATGGATTCCTAGATCAGCTTGAGAGTTTTCAAATTGCAATGATGGAAATAGTGTTGTAGGTTTGTGTTGTGATTTTTTGATTTTGGATCCTGGGCTATGGAGATAAAAGCAGTTTGATCTAGAAACAGAGTAACATGTTTTTATAAAGGTGAAACTCATATCTAGGATAAGGGAGATATAGATCTTTCAGTCATTGTTGAGTAAGACAACTATTGAGACATCGATATAGAATACAATCCTTCTTTATCTCCTACGGTATCTCATATATGAAAGTAGCTGGGGGCCAGAATATGACACAGAAATTGTTTCTGGATAACTCTCTCCATATGAAATTATAAGTTTTCTCCTTATCAGATTTACATGACTCCACCCAGTCGGCCAATAGAATATGGATCTAATGGTCACCTGCTGATGGGAATCATGTGTTTCTAGAGTTTTATGGGGAACTATATCTTTTTGACTCTAATGTTTTCAGAACATCTATATTTGAAGGTGTTGGGGGATTGGTTAATTTTTCTATACATAGGTGTTTAGAGAAAGTAAATATTGCCTTTCCCATGTGAGATATCTTTGTGGGAAGTTGAACATGGTGGATGACAGGAGTAGATTCCCTAAGATCTATCTCCACACTTCCTTGAGAAGGACTATTGTATTAATGAACGTATCCTACTTCTGAATTGATAAAATAGTTGATATACCCCTGTGATAATATTAATGTGTCTCAAAAAACCAAAAGGACACTATCACCTTGAAAATTAGTGGTGTGGGCCATGTTCTTCATCATGGTTGGAATATGTTGATATTATTTTCTCAGTTGTTCCGGAGTACGCACTTATTGTATGACAATTGTGAGAACTTATATATAACTGCTAGGTGTTTTTGGTGTATGATCCCACATCTGAAATTCTATTAGGATATGACAATATTTATCCTTAGTATTTACATGGAGATGAGAATATCCCGACGCTTGTTCCCTTATCATTCGGTGTGCTTCATTCATGACTGGAGTATGAGCTCGATCTTGAGACTTTAAGATATGATGTTATCCTTTCATGGTAAATGTATAAGCCTTCCCCGATTCATTTTCCTCTCTCACCTGGTTGGCCCCAGTTGGGTCATGAATATGAGTTATTTATGAATATGAATTCCCCATAAGAATCTACCAATAGTCTTATGGAATGGGATAATGAATATGATTCTTCCAATGTGTTTCAAAGGAATGAAACCGGTGTATTCATTTATCGGTGTAAGTAGGAATATGTGCCTGAATTCAATTATCTTCCATAAAATTTCATATGGATCCACTAACTAGAATTTGATCTTGTTCAGAGTCTTATACCATACCCACCTAGTCAGAATTACCCAAAATAAATGATATGTACATGATCCTAGGCCTTTAATGTGTGATGTGGGACTACGATGATAGGAATGCGCCCCTTTCGTTGAGTATGTTCCCCTCTCACATAGTTTTACCAAGTTCAAACAATCATATGACTCACCCTATAGAAAAATATGTGGATAATTATCTCGGGAGGGACTATGAGTGCACACTACCTCTAGTACGACAACTTGATCGCGGTGATCAAAGTGTGGTGCTGTCTAGGATTTAGGGATTGATGTATTATGTTGTATCTTAATCTAAAATAGTTCCATAATATGCTATAGGTGTTCTTTATATTTTTTAATATGTATTGTAATATTTTCAATGTGTGTCCAAGGATATGATCCTTCACATTTTCTATCTCCAGGATGAACTGTAAAATGTATTCTATAGGAGTTCGGATATGCGCCCACATCTATCCTCCTTGTTCCATATAATAATGTTATGGGATTTGTATACAATGTTGAGAATACAAACCCCATTTCATTCTAGGGTAATATGACCACATAATTTTTTAGAGCGAGCATAGATATGATCTAGTTGGATAGTCCCTTCCAGAGTATGTTGGAATTAATCATTGTTGGGAGAGGGGATATGTTCTCTCTATGGGATATCTGACAACTTTATCCTCTGATGATTTTTCCTTGAAACCTGTGAATGGGCCTGAAAAGGCATTATATATCAGATGGTACACTCAGTAGGTTACTGAGGGGTGCTGGTAGGATGATGTTAGTGATGACACTTTGTAAGAGTACTCCTAATAAACTCTTGAACATGAAAAAACCCCTATCTAGATTCCTCGAACGCTTCATATTATTTTAAAGGTGGAGGTTATTGGTATCTATGGAAAAAATCCCAATGTTGTTGGTTATTGTGATGAGAGACACAAGTTCTATAGTATCCTTTCCCAGGTGATGTGGGCTTGCTGGTTGTAGCATCTAGAAACCTTCACGAGCGGCCTTAATGATCAGGATAGTTCAATATCAATGTTATTATCAAACCATCATATTATTAATGTGCCTATGGAGTTTCAATGTTGGTGAGACTATTTTATGAGTTTCAGAAGATACGGTGGTTAATGATTTTCTGGAATGGATGGAGGATGATGACGACATCACCTCAAATCAAGATATTGATGTAGTATCTACAATAATATAGTTGAAAATGAATAAGGTTACTGATTAGTGCAGGATGATAGGCACAATATTTTCAATAAAATATGCATTGTCAAATAATTTTTTCTTTTATTATCAATTCATCCATTCCACTCATTTGGACATATCAAAATGATGATAGAATTATTAGATCTTGAGTTATAGAGGATCATTTGAAATATTATTAAATAATTTTTCATTTGTTTTTATAGGTTTTTGAAACCAAATTGGCTTGATGAATGATTTTTCAATCATTTTTTATTTCAATGACTCATGTTTGGTTGACTATATTTTATTTGTTTTAGAGATATGTCATGGAATGGGTTTCACTTATCACGTTACCATTTTCACATTTCCTAGACACTCTTAATGGTTTCCCCATCCATAGATGGGTATATTCCATCTTTCCAAAGGCTGGAGGTCTTCCATGTTTTCAGGCCCAATGAATCTTATAGACTGTCATTGTTGTAGATGAGGGGAGACTGAGATTATCACACCATTTTTGAGGTAATTTCATCCTACCCTATTAAAATCGTAAATATTTAGGATATGATTTTGAATCTCTTCATAATCCTGATGTGGGACCAATTACCCTAATAAACGATAATGGGTAAATTTATTTTATCACATGAAAAAAGACTATGAATTCTTTATTGAATCCATATGTATGTTTATATGGTTCTTCACCACAATATGGCAATAAGTAGATTCTTGTATGTTGAATTTATGTAACTAATTACTTCAAAACATGCTCCCCTATTAGGAGGTGATCAATATTCTAAGGACGAGATTGAGCCATTGTGAGGAATCATATGTATCCCGGTCATTTTAGGATTGAAACCCCACATTGTTCATCTAACCTGTGTAGTTTAACATAGGGTCTATGAACTTATATGGGTTCTCTAGGTTAC
This sequence comes from Viscum album, assembly GCA_963277665.1. NCBI lineage: Eukaryota > Viridiplantae > Streptophyta > Magnoliopsida > Santalales > Viscaceae > Viscum > Viscum album. Next base: position 264,836,180 of record OY728142.1, on the reverse strand, counting down.
CATCACGATCAGGTCTGGGAGGGATGTCGTATGTATTCTGAATATAGATAGAATCATAGATTTTTTAATTTAGTCCTTCATTAATAATATATTGGAGTTTCCTTTATCATTATAAGGACTCATGGTGTAGATGAAATGATTATTTTAACTCCCTAAGATCACATGATCCATGATTTTTGTGAGAAACAAGGGATAGAATGTATCTAATTTTATTTCAAATATTAATGTACTTTAATGTTGGGATCACCTTGAATTATTATTATAGAGCTCGATCCTCACTGAGATGAAGACTATGTATCCCGAGCATTGTAGGAATAAGATACGTCATAATTCCCATTATGTTGGGGATTACAAACTGTGGTTTCCCTGGATGATGGATATTTATGACGTTAGTAATGTTTTCATTGAATTGCTCTAAACATACGTGATCCATTATTGGGGTAAGAAACAGTGGGGAGAAGATGATAAGACTCATGGAGTATGGGTATGGGAATTGTAAATTAGAACAATCCATGGGGTGTTTGGTATAGAGATTGTGCCTTCGAGAGGCATCATACATATACTGGTTAGGGAAAAAATCAGAGTTACCATAGTTCATTTGATGTTTGGGCTTATACAACGAGGTTTGACTATATGATTATTATTTATTATTGTAGGAAGGGTTTCATATCACCCCCCTAAGATCATGTGAACTAATCTTGAGGTAAGAAATAGGGGGGAGAAGATGATCAGCCTCATAGATTATGATTATGGGACATGTGTATTGGAACTATCCTTGGGATGTTTGGTATAGATCATGGGAATTAGGGATGCATCGTAAGTATCTATTTTTTAAGGAATCATAGTTATTGTAGTTCATTTTATTTAAATTCTTATCCACTAAGGATTCCTTATTGATTGGTGTTTACATTCTAAAGAAAGACATCATTTTAAAATCCTAGGATGAATTGTATATCTAACTTTCTTGTCTAGAAGGTGTTGGACAACCCTGTTGGCACTTTCTAGGGTTATCTCAGGACCTGTCTTGACACTTATGGATTCTATCATGGGAGTCATGGTGGCATATCCCAAAAGTTGACAAATGTTTGGGGGGATCCAAAAGTCTCAGCTAACATGAGTAGAGTGTGGGACGGGGGCTTGGATTTTATTCCAAAAATAATTCGTAAAACTCACTTGAAATGAGGGAAAACAAATATGAGGGTCAAGAGATGTGTACCAAGGATGCCTCATGTCTTGGGTTATGGCCCAAAAGGGTTCTAAAGATTCAAGTGGAACCCATGGTGGAACTATATGTGGTACCCCTACAAGTCTATAGGTCTTCGTGTGTCCCATATGATATGTCTAAGGGGTGTCTCAATATTTGGGTGATGTGCCCTATTGTTATCACATCCCTTTGAATGACACAAAATATTTGTTCAAGGGGCATAAATATTGTCTTTAAATTAAGCTTTGTACCTTTGATAATGATACAAAACCCTATATTGTGAATACAATGATATCTTTTAGTGTCAATTTATATTATACTCTTGAGATTTAGAGGACATGCATAATGTTATTAGTTTGACCTTCCAGAAGACCTTTGTGTGATCTATGAGGGTTCACATGAAGCAAATTACTTCTAGAGCGTGACTGTTATGGCTTAATATAGATATAATACCTGACAGATAGATAGCCAATCACGTGGTCTTTTTAAATGATAAGTCCACATAAGTCATGATCCAAATATCTTTGGGCCTGGGTGTAAAGTCAATCAAAAATACAACTTTTTCATTGTGTTGGGTAAGGAATTTATTGGAAACACCACTCCTAATACTTGCCATTTTGTTTGGTTTATCTGGTGCATTTTCATTTTGGACTCAGTAAAGGGGCCTAGAACCACACAATTTTGCGAGTCTCTACCATGTACTTCTTCAAGTGCATCGACTAATTTGATGCAGCCTCGAGTCTCCTTAATCAAAATGTCCTTTATCAAATATTTTGTATTATCAATGAATTTTTAGATCATGTGGTTCTATCTATGGACATAAAATTTTTTATGCTTAAATGTATAAGGTTCTTCACAGGATTCAAATTCTTATGGAATGATTCTCTTATGACATTGTGTGACATTCCCAACGGTCTCATGGCACGTTGCTGCAAGTGCACTGGGTGTGTCACTTGCCTATCAATGATTATGACCATGTCATATTCATTAGCTTTAATACCATTTATTTTATGTAACAAAGGATGGGATTAAAGTGAGAGTTCATGTGTTTTTCAATGGTTTATTCTTCAATTATTTAGACATATGTTGCCTGACCAATATTGGTCACACATGGGGTGCATGTGCATTACATGGATGAATCTTTTTATTTTTTGTTTCAAACCAAAGAGTTTGTCTGATGAACTTCTTGTTGTGAGGGAGGCTAGAAAAAGGTATTTCATGAGGCAAGGTTGGCATGTCGTTGAAGACTCACATAGCATTTTGGGTCGTAAAGGATGTGTCACATGTCGTTCAGTGATCAAAAACCCATATCACCTTTTACAATGTTCGACTTGTTTGTTTAATTTTACAGAGGACAAAAATCATACAAGTTAGTATGAGTAGTATCTATGATTTTTACATTATTTTTTATGTTGGCATTATTGACTAATATGGGTCATAAGGAGAGTGTGCAAACATATTGTTGATGTGTATATCCATATATCCTTTGATCCGTCATGTGGTTTCCTAGAAATGTCTGAGGACTTAAATGCGGCGACTCTTATAAACAAGAGGTTTGTATGAGATGGGTAAGAGATGTCACTGAGGTCTTGCAGTACCTCACTGATCCCTTGGGGAATAGGTATCATGTGTTTTTTCCACTGCGAAGCCATCATTCCTCTTTCCCTTTGTCTATTTCATTTTATGTGGAGAAGGCTCGAAGGTCAGGTGAGATTTCATAGTTATCACCAAGGGATTTTACTATTCCTAATAATGATCTGGAACACGAGCTTCAGGACCATTGGGAGTATCTTCCTTTTTAATTTTATCCCTATTTATTCTCAAATTATTTCATATTGTTTGTTAGTAACATGCTAATGAGAAATCATGTGGCCTGGGGCACTAATTCAGTTGTTTAGGGGGAGCGGCTATATAAGGCCCCGACCTTAAACCATACTTAATATTGAATTAAATGAATAATTCACATTGAGGATCTTTTCAGGTTGAGAGTTTTAGATAATTAGAACATAACTATTACATCTCAAAAGATTTACAAAGTAGACACTTCTACTAAGTTTCCATAGAATAAAAAAACTCTTAAAAACAAACATGTCTAGTTCCATGTTTTATATAGCATGACTTTACCTTGATTCCTTCCTTGAACCTATTCCACATTAAGTCCTGTGAAAAACATTTCAAAAAAACTTAGGGTGAGCATAAAAAGCTCAGTAAGGGATACACAAAGAATGAAAACTGTTAGTTTTTCAAACATCATGTAAACCATGTATACTTTATCAAAGTAATACCTTCACCTTTATGAAGTAGTAAAAACTCTTCACTGAATAAAATATCATTACATACCCTTTTGTAACCAAAGGATTACCATAAAACCCATATAAAGAACACATAACATATAAAGGTAACTTGGGACATAAACATACTTAAGTGGAATGACCATATGGTCGACTTCCACACACATCACTTAATGGAATAGCAATACGGCCAACTTCTATACATACTTAATAGAATAGCCATACGGCCGACTTCCATACCCAATGCATTAGAGGTTATAACATAACCACTCGTCCTGGTATTCATGGAACCACCCGTCATATGGGTTATCATGTAACCACCCGTCAAATGTCTAAGTACCATTATAAAATCATAAGACATAAACCAAATTTAATGGAAATAAAATATTTCCACACTTTGATCACAATTTACCACTTAAATATATTGACAAAAAAATCCATTATAAAACCGATTTTCAATACCAAAATACATAAAAGATTATATGGTATTTATTTCATTTTAAAAACATTACGGCATGTTGAGGAAGCCAAAGACAAAATAATACTCACAGCGGCGGAAAAGGTCGTTGTCACCGCATACGATAAAAGAAACATTCCTTTTTTCATTTTGTAGAACTCTTCGTAGAAAAATATTCCTTTTGTATAAAAGTAAATGTCAAAGGTGTTTATACACCGTATAAAAGAAAGTTGTGTATAAAAGGAAATATGCCTCAATGAAAGGAGATTGAGACAAAGTCCCTTACAAAGATCATTTTTTAAGTAAAATAGATCTATTATGTGTATTCACAATAAGTACACATAAATAAAGTACAAATACAAGATAGGACATAATAATATCATGACATAATTTGAAATTAGGAGATTAACCCAAAGAATAGAAATTGGGTTAAGAAGTTCCCTTACCTCGGGTCCGTCATGACTCGATCGTTCTTTAACCTCCTTAATAATAAACTTAAGTTAATTTCTACTTGCTTAAGAACCTTTTTCAAGTTCATTATTCCTTTTATATCACTTATTACCATGACATGAACACTATTTAATTATTTAAGTTATTAACAGTCGTTTTAACGATCATTGGTACTTGAGTCAAAAAAATGCTCTTTATAATTACAAGTTGTTCATGTAACCATTATATCCAGAGTTATACTCATGATGTAGATATAATATATATCATATATATCCAGTATATAAATGCATTTATAATATTACATAATCATTTATAGATAAGAAATGAAATGCACCGTTCATGGAGACGGTAAGCCGTACGTACGCATGAACGCTACTTTCATTTATATGTCATATTAATGGAATTAAAACTGAATTAGAGTTATGTATATTTTAATTCCAGAATTATATTAATCATTTAGATGTTACATACATCATATATATCCATTATATATATGTACTTAAAATAGTAAATTACATTTGGGGATAAGAAATGAAATGCACCGTTCATGGAGACAGTAAGTCGTACGTACGCATGAACGATACTTTCATTTATATCTCATACTTTAATGGGACGAAATAATAATGACATAGAGTTATATTACAATTACAGTATAACATCATATATAGTAACTTTAAATCCATCTTTTATATGTCCCACATATGGCATTAACGAATCATATCACTTTGAGGGGGAGGTAGTCCGCACTTCCTTAAATGATGCTATCGCGTTTACCCATAATGGAATCCATAAAGGTATGCCCAAAATGAAAAATAAATAAGCTTAAAGAAAACATAAACATATTATATATCATATATAAATATAATGTCATCTTAATGGCCACCTTTGAAGGTGTTAAAAGAATGTTGAACAATCATCGTTTCGGGAGGTAGAAATTCGCCATCCACGGAAACAGTATGTTCTTTAACCATTAGATGTAGGTGTGTGTAAGTGTAGCTCGAATAATTCTTATAAAAACATAATAGAATATTTAATATACTGGATTTTTTACAAAGGAAAAGAATAAAAAGAGTTTAGGGGGTTGGATAAGCAAAAGAAAATAAAAGGACTCAAAATAAGACATTACCTTTAAATCAGGTAACTCCCTTTGGTTTGAGCTCAAAGGATTCCTTGGGAAGACTTTTGCCCAAAGTGAGGCTTCGAGGAGTAATATAGGGACGTGGAGAGAAAACATGGGCAGGGTTTGGCCGATCCAAAGGCTTTGGATGTGTGGGTAAAGAGGTAGAGGTGGGGGCCTTTTATAAGAGGAGAGGAGGGGCACTCTTGGAAAGTAAAGAAATTTTACTTTATTTTATAATGCGTTACGGATTCAAAAGGTCCCACATTAATATAATTCAAGGATAAGGTGATAATGGTTCGAAAACCACCCATCCAATATGTTTTGGACATGTGTAGGTCTTAGATTTTACATTATCTTTCCATTTTATTTAAATCCTATATTAATGAGGTAATCGCTGCATCATCATGATGTTATAAATAATTTAATAAAATTAATGTATAAAAATTATACAAAAAATATAATCATGTAGGAAATCCTTTTAGCTTTCTAATGAATATTTATAGTCCAAAAGATAATTTCTGTAGACAAAAGTAAAAATATTTTACTTAGGTGATACATTCTTTGTTACATTTAACCTTCTTTAAAAATAAAAAGATAAAAAGTCACTTTCTCACAAAAGTGATTCCACGGGGCCCCCAAGTTTGGCACAAGGAATCCCATGGTCGGCTATGAGACAACCTGTTTCCTTAGGACACATGTGGTGGTCATTTTCTATTATTATGATATTATTTGATTATCTTTAACTACCCGATTACTCATTAATCAAGATAATTAAAGATAATTACCGTCGTTACTATTTATAATGTCCAAAAACAAAAGAGTCTTAATTACATAATTTGTAACTTCTGATTCCAAATATTTAATTTATTTTACCAAATTCTGAACACATAAATTGCAATAATCAATTTAAAAAAACTTCCCGTTGTCAAAACAAGTAGCGGGTTTTTTAGAAACAATATTTATGAAATGTTTGGCACTTGTTTATGCCTAATTCCAAATATAAATTAATCCCAATGACCATCATTGAATTACATGGTAAAAATATATTCTACTTAAACTTTAAAATAAATTAAAAAGATAATATAACCATATAATTAAATTATATGAAAAAGTAGTTTTGATATAAATTGCGGTATTTTTCACTACTCATTGAAAAATGAACATTGTCAGAAAAATACCAAAAATTAACCCAAGGTAAATTTCAATGTCCCAATCATAAATAATATGTTTATTTTGAAAAATATAGATTAAAAAATTTACAAAATGTGTATTTAAAAGGGGTTCTCCATCAAAAGTCGGTTAATCAACCTTTTAAAGAATATTAGAATGTTTATGCTTAAAAACTGAATTCATTTGCATTTGTAATCCTCTAACATTTATTGTAAAGAGTAAAATTATTTGACAAAAATATATAATCATATTTTAGTTATTTATATCCTTTCCCGCCAATACAACGGCTATGTGTTAACTACCATTTAAAATAATATTATTTTATTACTAGTGTACAACGTAAGACTCCAATGAAACTCTTTGTTGCGTATCGGGTACGCTATCGAACACAGCAACCCCTTTAAAGTATAATAAATATGAAAATTAGTTATTCTTTATTTACCTGGGATTTTACATTCTTCCCCCCTTTTGGGAGTTGCGTCCTCGCAATTTTATTCACTTATCAAAATAAGTGGGGGTATTTATCCCTCATAGCATTTTCAGATTCCCATGTTGCCCCTTCAACCATATGGTTTTTCCACAAAACCGTTACCTGGTGGATTACCATATTTCGCAACACTTGCTATCTTCGGTCAAGAATCTAGACTGGTTGTTCTTCATAAGATAGGTTCTCTTCCAGCTGAACTACCTCTGGACTCTAAACATGAGATGAATCTGGAATATAATTTCTCAACATCAAAACATGAAAAACATTGTGTACCTGAGATAAAATCGGAGGTAAAGCCACTCTGTATGAAACTGATCAATCTCTCTCTAGAATTTCATATGGTCCAATTAACATTGGACTCAGATTTCCTTTATTACCAAATCTCATCACACTTTTCCATGGAGAAACCTTGAGAAAAACATCATCACCTACCTCGAAAGATAGATCCTTCCTCCGGTTATCCGCATAACTCTTCTTCCTACTCTGAGCTGTTCTCATGTGTTTCTGAATCAACTGAACTTTTTCTGCCATCTCTTCTACCAATTCTGGTCCCATCAGCTTTCTTTCACCCACTTCATCCCAAAATGCTAGAGTTTGACACTGCTTCCCAAATAATGCCTCAAATGGTGACATCTGTATATTGGAATGAAAACTGTTATTTTAAGAAAACTCAACCAAAGAAAGATGTTGGTCCCAACTTCCCTGATAATCCATCGAACAAGATCGTAGCATATCCTCCAAGGTTTGAATTGATCATTCTGACTGCCCATCTGATTGAGGATTAAATGTTGTACTAAAATTTAATTCAGTACCCAACGACTTCTGAAGGCCTTTCCAAAAGTTAGAAGTAAACTTGGGATCACGATCGGACAAAATGGAGAGAGGAAATCCATGTAACCTGATTATCTCTTTAGGATACAAATGGGAAAGTTGATCTAGGGAAAAAGTATCTCGTATAGAAAAGAAATGAGCAAATTTAGTCAAGCGATCAACAATAACCCAGATTGCATTATTACCTCTAGATGTCTTCGGTAATCCCATGACAAAATCCCTGGATATATTTTCGCATTTCTACTCTGGAACCGGTAAAGGCTGAAGCATCCCTTTCGGTAACTGTCGCTCTGCTTTAACTTGTTCACAAGTCAAACCCTTCACAGTAAAATAAGAAATATCTCTTTTCATCCCTTACCACCAGTAATACACCCGCAGATCTCTGTACATCTTAGTACTGCCAGGATGAACCTTCTGAACCAGCTCTACCTTTTTCTGCAACTCACTATCTTCCCTCTGTGTTTTCTTAATTCTGTCTGATAGGGATGATCTCAGTGATACCAGAAACAAAACAGAATAACTTCCTACACCAACAACTTCAATGCCAAAGCTCATCAAATCCTTAACCAAAGGATCACGTTCCAAACGCAACAGTGCTAATGAATCATTACTTTTTCGGCTCAAAGCATCAGCCACTTTATTTGTTTTTCCCAGATGGTAATGAATTGTACAATCATAATCCTTGATTAATTCCAGCCATCTCCTCCATCTCATGTTCAATTCTTTCTGAGTGAATATATACTTTAAAATTTTGTGATCAGTATATATTTCACACTTTACTCCATACAAATGTTACCTCCAAAATTTTAAAGCAAAAACAACAACAGCTAATTCCAAATCATGTGTAGGGTAATTTAACTCGTGAGTTTTCAACTGACGTGAAGCATAAGAAATTACCTGATCATTCTGCATAAGGAAACAACCAAGTCTCTTCAATGAAGCATCACTGTATATAACAAACTCACCAATCCTGGAAGGATGTTCCAAAACTGGAGCATTCACCAATCTTCTTTTCAACTCCTAAAAATAATCATCACATTCTTTTGTCCAGATGAACTTAACACCCTTCCGAGTTAGCTTAGTCATTGGACTAGATAACCATGAAAATTTTTCAGAAAACCTTTGGTAGTAACCTACCAAACCAAGAAAACAATGGATCTCCGTTACATATGTGGGTCTTGGCCATTCTTCAACAACTTTTGTTTTAGCAGGACCAACAGTTATTCCATATTTTGAAAAAATGTGACCAAGGAAAGAAATTTGTTGTAACCAAAACTCACACTTGCTAAATTTCCCATACAATTTCTTTTCTTTTAAGGTTTGCAAAATAACCCTTAAATGTCTATCATTCTTCTCTTTACTTTTAGAAAACACCAAAATATCATCAATAAACACAACCACCATTTATCACCTAATTCAACTGAGCCATCAGTGTAGTAAACTGCTCAATTATAATTCCGACCATCTCTGTTTGCTGATTTGAAAGGTCATTAGACTCTGTATTCCTTCCTAGAAAAGTTGCTCTGTTTCCTCTATGGAAAACCATTCTTATCACAGAAACATCTTAGGCGAAGCAACATGGTAATCTTTAAATTCTATATCATTTCAATCATACCATAAATTAACTTATAATTTTACACTTTTCTAACTCCTAAAGTTGTCGAAACCGAACTCTGATACAAACTATAAGGCCACGGCCTTAAACATTACTTAATATTGAATTAAATGAATAATTCACATTGAGGATCTTTTCAGGTTTAGTGTTTTAGAGAATTAGAGCATAACTATTACATCTCAAAAGATTTACAAAGTAGACACTTCTACTAAGTTTCCATAGAATAAAAAACTCTTAAAAAGAAACATGTCTAGTTCCATGTTTTATATAGCATGACTTTACCTTGATTCCATCCTTGACCATATTCCATATTATGTCCTATGAAAAAAATTTCTAAAAAACTTGGGGTGAGCATAAAAAGCTCTGTAAGGGATACACAAATAATGAAAACTGTTAGTTTTTCAAACATCAAGTAAACCATGTATACTTTATCAAAGTAATACCTTCACCTTCATGAAATAGTAAAAACTCTTCACTAAATAAAATATCATTATTTACCCTTTTGTAACCAAAGGATTACCATAAAACCCATATAAAGAACACATAACATATAAAGATAACTTGGGACATAAACATACTTAATTGGAATAACCATATGGTTGACTTCCACACACATCACTTAATGGAATAGCCATACGGCCATCTTCTATAAATACTTAATGGAATAGCCATACAACCAACTTCCATACCCAATTAATTGGTGGTTATAACGTAACCACCCGTCCTGGTATTCATGGCACCACCCGTCATATGGTTTATCATGTAACCACCCGTCAAATGTCTAAGTACCATTAAAAAATCATAAGACATAAAACAAATATAATGGAAATAAAACATTTCCACACATTGATCACAATTTACCAATTAAATATATTGACATAACAAATCCATTATAAAAAACATTTTCAATACCAAAATACATAAAAGAGTATAAGGTATTTATTTCATTTTAAAAACATTACGACTTGTTGAGGAATCCAAAGACAAAATAATACTCGCGGTGGCGGAAAAGGTCATTTTCACCGCGTACGTTAAAAGAATCATTACTTTTTCTCATTTTGTAAAACGCATCATAGAAAAATATTCCTTTTGTATAAAAGTAAAATTCAAAGGGGTTTATACACCGTATAAAAGAAAGTTGTGTATAAAAGGAAATATGCCTCAATGAAAGGAGATTGAGATGAAGTCCCTTACAAAGATCATTTTTTAAGTAAAATAGATCTATTATTTGTATTCACAATAATTACACATAAAGAAAGTACAAATACAACATAGGACATAATAATATCATGACATAATTTTTAATTAGGAGATTAACCCAAAGAATAGAAATTAGGTTAAGAAGTTCCCTTACCTCGGGTCCGTCTTGACTCAATTGTTCTTTAACCTCCTGAATAGTAAACTTAAGTTAATTTCTACTTGCTTTAGAACCTTTTTCAAGTTCATTATTCCTTTTATTTCACTTATTACCATGTCCTGAAAACTATGTAATTATTTAAGTTATTAACGGGCGTTTTAACGATCATTGGTACTTGAGTCAAAAATATGCTCTTTATAATTACAAGTTGTTCATGTATCCATTATATCCAGAGTTATACTCATGATGTAGATATCATATATATCATATATATCCAGTATATAAATGAATTTATATTATTACATAATCATTTAGAGGTAAGAAATGAAATGCACCGTTCATGGAGACAGTAAGCCGTACGTACGTATGAACACTACTTTCATTTCTATGTCATATTATTGGAATTAAAACTAAATTAGAGGTATTTATATTTTAATTACAGAATTATATTAATCATTTATATTTAACATACATCATATATATCAATTATATATATGTACTTATAATAGTACATTACATTTGGGGATAAGAAATGAAATGCACCGTTCATGGCGATGGTAAGTCGTACGTACGCATGAATGCTACTTTCATTTCTATCTCATACTTTAATGGGAAGAAATAATAATTATATAGAGTTATATTATAATTACAATATAGCATCATATATAGTAACTTTAAATCCATCCTTTATACATCCCACATATGGCATTAACGAATCAAATCACTTTTAGGGGTGGTAGTCCGCATTTCCTTAAATGAAGATATCGTGTTTACCCATAATGGAAACCATAAAGCTATGCCCCAAATGAAAAATAAAGAATCTTGAGGAAAACATAAAAATATTATATATCATATATAAACATAGTGTCATATTAATTGCCACATTTGAAGGTGTTAAAATAATGTTGAACAATCATCGTTTCAGGAGGCAGAAATTCGCCATCCACGGAAACAGTATGTTCTTTAACCATTAGATGTAGGTGTGTGTAAGTGTATCTCGAATACATATTATACCAACATCCTAGTATATTGAATATATTGTAGTTGTTACAAAGGAATAGAATAAAAAGATTTTATGGGGTTGGAGAAGCAAAATAAAACAAAAGGACTCAAAAGAAGACATTACCTTAAAATCGGGTAACTCCCTTTGGTTTGAGCTCAAAGGCATCCTTGGGAAGTCTTCTGCCCAAAGTGAGGATTCAAGGAGTAATAGAGGGATGTGGAGAGACACAATGGTCTGGGTTTGGCCGAGAAAAATGCTTTGGATGTGTGGGTAAAGAGGTAGAGGTGGGGGCCTTTTATAAGAGGAGAGGAGGGGCACTCTTGGAATGTAAAGAAACATTACATTATTTTAAAATGAATTTCGGATTCAAAAGGTCCCACATTAATATAATTCGAGGATAAGGAGATAAGGGATCGAAATCCACCCATCCAATAGGTTTTGGACTTGTGTAGGTCTTATATTTTACATTATCATTCCATTTTTTTTAAATCCTTTATTAATGAGGTAATCGCTGCATCATCATGATGTCATAAATAATTTAATAAATATAAAGTCTAAAAATTATAAAAAAATTATCATGATGTAGGAAATAGTTTTAGATTTATAATGAATATTTATAGTCCATATTATAATTTATTTAGTCAAAATTTAAAATATTTTACTTAGGTGATACATTCTTTGTTACACTTAAAATTCTTTAAAAATAAAAAGATAAAAAGTCACTTTCTCACAAAAGTGATTCCATGGGTCCCCCAAGATTGGCACAATGAATCCCATGGTTGTACATGTGACAACCAGTAGCCTTAGGACACTTTTTGTTGTCATTTTTTATTATTATGATATTATTTTATTATCTTTAACAACCTGATTACTCATTAATCGAGATAATTAAAGATAATTACCATCGTTACTATTGATAATGTCCAAAAACAAAAGAGTCTTAATTACATAATTTGGAACATCGGATTCCAAATATGTAATTAATTTTACCAAATTCTAAACACATAAATTTCAATAATTAATTTAAAAAAACCTTCCATTGTCAAAACAAATAGCGGGTTTTTTAGAAACAATATTTCTGAAGAGTTTGGCACTTGTTTATGCCTAATTCCAAAGTGAAATTAATCCCAATGACCATAATTGAATTACATGGTAAAAATATATTCTAATTACACTTTAAAACAAATTAAAAAGATAATATAACCATATAATTAAATTATATTAAAAATCAGTTTTGATGTAAAATGCGGTATTTTTCACTATTCATTGAAAAATGAACATTGTCAGAAAAATACCAAAAATTAACCCAAGGTAAATTTCAATGTCCCAATCATAAATAATATGTTTATTTTAAAAAAAAGAGCTTAAAAAATTGTCAAAAAGTGGATTTAAAAGGGGTTCTCCATCAAAAGGCGGTTAATCGACCTTTTAAAGAATATTAGAAGGTTTATGCTTAAAAACTGAATTCATTTGCATTTGTAATCCTCTAACATTTATTGTAAAGAGTAAAAATATTTTAAAAACATATATAATCACATTTTAGTTATTTCTATCCTTTCACGCCAATACAACGACCATGTGTTAACTACCATTTAAAATAATATTATTTTATTACTAGTGTGCAACGTAAGACTCCAATGAAACTCTGTTGCGTATCATGTACGCTATCGAACATAGAAACCCATTTAAAGTAAAATGAATATGAAAATTATTTATTCTTTATTTACCTGGGTTGTTACAGGCTACACAAGAGGAGGATGGTTTGTTAAAGAGGGATCTATAAGACTAGCTATGGGTGCCTCTCCATGTGTGGAGCATTCACATGATCCTTAAATGGTCACGAAATATTGGGTCTCATAATGGATTCACAATTCTGGTACCATCACATTCTTCCTTTCTTTCATGGGGGAAATAATACAAATATTCTTGTATTTCCTCCTATGATTTTCCTGGTTCTTATTTGGACTATTTCAACAATTTGATATCATAATTACTTAATAATAAATTCATATATATCATTTATATCATATATAAACCATCAATTAATCATTATTCTAAAACATTAATGGTTGTTATTAATAAACAAACAACATCGATTCACGATGTTCCAGTTTGTCGTATATAAGAATGATGATTTTTTAATACACATGATGGAAGGATGAGATTTTATATTTCAAAACCTCATGAAAATATAATATCATTATATGGAAAATAATGATTTTATCATGGAATAATAATAATTTAATATGTGGGGAGGAATAAATAAAACAAAAATATTAATTTATAAAAATTACATATTCTTTATTATCCTCCTTAGGTTTTCACTATAGCCTTTCATGGATAGATTTATATCCTAAATAAAACCTCTAGTATGGGGTGATGGAATTTGGTATGTTATTTGGGTAGATCATGGTCAATACAAATTTTCATAGAGGTGTGAAAAATATCGGAGTGCGGGTTCGCTTTTATTACTGAGGAGGTGTGGAATTCTTGTAAATACAGAAAATGTATTCACTATAGGAAGGTAGATATTACTTAATGTGGATCTAAATATGATACTAAAATGGTTGGAGGTATTTTATGTTCAATAAAAACATCCAACACAAAACTATACTCGTCTTTTAAACATTTAATCACTTAACTGATAAGTACACCTATTTTAACCATTTTGGTTTTTCCTTATAGTAACTAGATTTATATACATGGTAATTTATCATTTAAGAAAAAATTATAGATATTATTATAAGATAATTTTGAAAAAATCATTATAAATATAACATATAATTTTTAAAATTTAAATCATATAAGTGTTAGAAATTAGTTTTAACATTAGCGCATGTAACGTGCAAAAACACCTCTTTAACCATAAATTCACTAATTGTTTTTACAATTAAAGGGTAAAAATAATCATTATAATAGAATATTTGGCTCATAAATGGAAAATATTTAACATTTATTAATATTTAAAAATAAATTTTCAGAATATAGGATTTTAATAATTTTAAATAATTTAATAAAATATCATTTATAATAAAATATCATTAATATCAATTTTTATATTTCATTATTTATTTTAAATTTTAAATATATCAAGGAAATGATATAATCGTAATCAATTATCTTACCACTTGAATACATTTATTTATTTATAAAAAAATAATGGAACTCAATAATTCATTCAATTTTCATCAATTTTGATATTTTTACTATTCATTATTGCATTTTATTATCAGCTGATGAATTACTGTGGTGGTGACTCATAATAATTTAAAGTTATTATTTAAAATGAAAAAAAAATTCTATAAATTATCACCATAAAGAAACTCATTTATCATTCAAGATGATAAATATAACAAAAAATAATTTTCTACGGAACCAATTACAAGGAATTATATATTTTACAAGTAGGAAAATATATATATTTTTCCTTTTCATAGTATAACATATTATACGGGGAATATTCAAATGAAATTGGAAAGTAACTGAAATGTTTCAGATAAATTGGTTGAAAATATCTATATAAAATCATTAAATAAAATTATAATCATATTTGAGGTCCTTTTCACTATTATCATTTTTTTAGAGCCTGATAAATCAATTTTTACCACAACTGTAGTATGTACGATTCACTAGTAACATTATTAATTATGATTAAAAATTATGTTGTTCTTATTACATATTTTAATTTATTCTGATTCATAATAATTAATATTTTAATTTTAATTTTTCTAATATAAGTGGATAAAATTAATTTAAAATTAATCTCTTAGATGCAATGAGAAAACATTGTTTTATAGGAAAAAATGTGAAAAATATTTCAATGTTTTTTATCCAATTTATAAATGAAATTTATTAAAATGAACTAAATTATAAAAATATAAGTATAATTTAACTATTTATACATTAAATCTAATTACAAATATAATTTATCATTATAAAAAAATTGAATGAAAAGACAGTTTCAATTAAAATTTAGTATTTTTCACTATTCATCAAGAAATGAATCCTTAAAAAAACATGAAAATTTAACCTAATATAGTTTCATAATTTTGAATTAAAGAACAATGATTATTTTATCAATTTAAATTTCTAAATTTCTTAAAAATTAATTTTATTATTGTTCATAAAATCACGTAAAAACAATCATTGAGAAACAATTATTTTATATATATATATATAAAGACTTTAATTAAAATAATTTATTTTATTTCCAATATTGTATCCTTAAAAGAAATTATAATTAAAAATAAAAAATCATTCATTAAAATTCATATTAGTATGTTTAATGGTAACCTTATAATGGTCATGTTTAAAAAACTAAATTAATAATATATCAGATTTTTGTTAAAGCTCAACGTTTAATGTTATGATAGATAAGCTATTGTTGAATGATGAAACAATTTAATATGGGTTTTTATATAACTCAGGATTAAAATAGTGTTTCTATTAACACAATCCATTAATGAAATTAAATTATTCTAAAAATATCATAAAAAGTTGGGGTATTACAAATAGTACCTAAAAGGGACCCCTAAATTTGTGTGGGTATCTTCCTTGATAGTTATGGCGCATGATCCGATATAGGTTGTCCCAGATGGGAAGGGATAAACTAATTTTCCGCAATTGTACCATAGATTATACCATTATAAAGTTAGCAAAATTGACTCCACCATTCTTATTTTTAAGATTTGGTATATGCATAGGCTCAAGGTGAGAAAACAGACCAATTTAATGGTTTGATCTATATTAAGAATAACCTCCCTCTATAGTAGGTAAATGATCCCTCTTATGTTTTGAGAAAACATTTACATTCATGAATTCATTAATCATTCAAGGTATATGAAATCATGATTTTGGATTTGGGTTTGGAATGAAAATTATTGATAAAATATCCCAAACATTATTTAAAATGGTTATATACCACAAGAAGTAAGGCATTCTCAATGTAATCTTCAGCTAACTTGAAAAACTCCTTGTAAAAGGTATGGTTCCTATACATATCATTCCATATAGATCACGGGATGAAAATATCATATAACATGTTTTTTGAAATTGGTGCAACCCAAATCTGCTCGATGTCACATATACAGATACCAACATCACCATGTGTCCTGGGGAATGTATTTTTATATGGATATCATATACTGATTAATTCCTCTATCAAGCCCTTATTGTTGTATGTAATGGGTTGGGTGATCTCTATAGATTTATTCATCAAGATCATTTCTAGGAATTTAGAAAATTTAAAAATGATATAATGCACCCTAAAGGTCCAACACTAATCTCATCTAGATATCCCTCCGGATCGACGGTCCTTGTTAGAAAACAATCTGATCCTTTGGTTTTAATATGATCTCAAAACTAATTAGAGGAACATGTGAATGTATGAATCATGTTTACGATGTTTCTTTCTGAAGACTGTTGACATAAATTTCTCCATGTTCCTAGTTGACTATTTTTTCATGGTGTTGAAGTGTCCTAAATCAGACATATTTTCGTCGATTTTATTATGGTCATCCATTATCCAGGTAGGGGGGAACTGATTTCTACAATGGAAGAATAATGGAATAATTTTTTAGAATATACCTATAATGAGGTAGTAAATATTAGATAGGATATCCCATATGGTTAATCCCCATTAGGTCTATCATGTACTCTGGTGATGACTCAATAATTACATTTTAGATAGCATGCACATTTTCAAAAATGGAATTCTAATGAGTTACCATTTAATTGACCTATTTCATTAGAAACATAAAATAAATATAATCCATCTGTCAAATTTATATGTGTAATATTTTAATTGATGGAGTATATATGCCTAAAGAGGTGTATAAATTGGATTTCATCATGGTAATTACAAAGAACATGAAGGAATTAATTATCATATTTTAATACATAAGAGACTAAAATAGCATAACCCACCGAGAAAAAAAAATTGACATGATATTTCTTAATGACTGTGATTATTTGACCATGAGATGTTAATGTGAACTGCATAGTGATCATGAAATCATGTGACAAATTCTGTAGGTCATGAAAAACCAATAGTACAATAATGTGGATGAGAACATTGGGTTCTGTCCAAGAGAACATGAAGTGTTTATTCCTAGGCGGTTGGAAAAATAACTAAGGCAAAGAATTCACATAGAGAGAACTCATGAAATAGTTTTTCAAATAGTTTCGCTATTCATTCTTACAGAATATCCTTTTGAAATCAGTATTGTAATGAGGTCTTAAAAAGATACAACATGACTGTAGAAATATCAAGATATATGGAGTTAAAATTCATTGGAAAAATGAGTCGAACATTCCTCCAGTATTTTTCAGATGCATTTTAGAATAAAAAGGTCACTTAAATGAACAAACGTCATCTAAGAAACCAATCCATAGAATCCAAAAGGACTCATATGTGGATTTGACTCCTCATAACTTATTAATTTTCCATGAAAACATCACTCTTGAGGGGGTAAATTTTTTTATTCTCTCCAAATGAACATCAATATTTATAGGGTTGAAGAAATTCATTAAGAAATGGTATTATATTATCATTAAGATGGTGGATGGAATAAAATTATTACATGAAGTCCAGATGGAAAAATTATTAGGACCTTAAAATCTTTATAAGGGAAATATATCACATGGAAATGGGAGGGTCATGATAATAAATCATGTGTTTACATGAATTATTTATGATCACATGAAGCCCCTCTAGAATCCTGTGATTCAATTAAAAGAACCCATAAATTCGCTAATGATCATGTGAAGGATTCGGGACGAGCTCCCTCCTCCTCCTCCCCCTCCTCCTCCAAATCCATTTTTTTGTATTTATAAAAAACACTTTTAAAGGCTTAGTGTGAACCCTACAATTTCCCCACAAAAAACACTATCCTGGTTCATGTTTCAAAATCAAACCCACTTCAAAACATCAACAGAAGTCAAAATCACCCCACCCACTTTGATCGACTCCAGCACCAAACAAAAAACTAGACCAATAATTCGAAATTCAAAAAAAATGAAAACATCGAGGTGGCCCAAACCACGAGGAACTGTGTCATCCATACCATTGTCTCCATCCAACATCAACATTAGGAAAACCAAATATAACATAGCTTCATAAGATACATAGTTATGTTGATTTTCACTCGACGAGCTTATAAGATTCACAAGATCTCATGAAGATACTTAGAGGAATCATGATATCATAATATGAAAATTTGTTTTCATGTGGCCTTAATCATGTGAAAAAACCTAGGACACATCCATTTGTTCATATGATACCACTTTGGCTTCACAGATCAGTGGATGGATTATCTGAGACAATTCTCACAAAACATAGTGTGATTAAATAATGATTATGTGACACACTATAGAAAATCGTATCGAATATCGATAACATTCTCTAATATAGTCATGAGATCATATACTGATCATGTGATTACATAATGGAAATATAATGGAAATAGGATGAAATAATTGTAAAAGAAGGAAGAATAAAAGGGAAAATGTGGAACCTGCTCATGGAGGGATGATATGATGACTTTCATGTGAGAGGGGTTATGTCCATAATGTGATGAACATTGGTCAAGAAAATTCCTTTTAATAAGATAGATCATTCCCATAAATTCCCATCAATAGGTCTTCATGATATCATAAAATTCCTCTTGAAATATATTATAATCTCCTGAGAGACTCCTGACAAGACATATTGATATTGTGAAGGACACTAGACATGCATTCTTCAGACACGTGAAAGCCTCTCTACTGGTGTCTGGATATTGAGAAAACTCTCAGACATGTCAGCACAATATTTAATAGGTCATTTGACATCTCAATATGGTTATTTGAATTCAATTTTTCAAGATAAGATCAAATGGATATTGTGATGAGATATTGTTATCACAATATATGAATATCATACAAATCCTTGGATGACCTATGATAGGATCATGTGAAGCGCATGTTGCGATATAAACCCCAATTAATCATTAACATATTTCTGATATATAGTCTATGAATGGTGGTCTATAACAAGGTATCTGAGGATTATAAAAAACTCCCCCAAGGTAGAAAAAATGTTGAATAACTATTCGGTAGCACAAAAGAGAAGATGTATCCGATTTAAAATCCTTTTCGGTGCATGATTCATCCACAAAAGAAAAAATAAAAGGAAAAACCTAAGGTATCAAATGAAAAAAATTAATTTCATGTGATTTCCATATAGATCGTGTTATGGAAATGTAATGGGATATTCATTATTATGTAACGCATTTTCAACATGTCATCGTGGTCACCTGAAATATAATGAATCTAGTGCTTGAAGAATCATGAGGAACATATATAATAATTATTGAAAAGGATGTATATGATGACTTTCATTATAATGACTCATTCACTTCACATGACCTATCTTGATCATTATACAACTACACGACGTGTGATCCAAGTCCAATAATGTCATCTACATGTCAACCATACATTGAATAGACCACAAAATATGTCAATATGGTATTGTGAAGTCCTCAAGACATATCGTCAAAGTTATATGACTCCCTTAAGACATGTCATCCAGATCTTGTGATGTCCTCCTACAATTTCATCTGAATCGCATGAAGTCCTCTAAAAATTTTAGTCCTCTTATGTGAAATCCTCTAAAAATTATATACAAATCATGTGACGTATTTCTACATATCCCAATTAGATAATGAGATTATATTTGGACATGTCTTCTTGGAAACTAAGACATGTCAAGACATCCTTAGACATGTTAGATAGACACTCTAGACATGTCATGAATATAATCAGGACACGTTCGAAAGACACCCTGTAACATGGTAACCTTATCCAATATTCATATTCTGGAATACCCCAAGAAAAACATTGAAAACACTGATACCTATATAGATGGGATATATAGGACACCTTGTTTTATCATAAAATTATATGGTAATTCACCTCAGCTTAATCACATAAATGTATTTGAAACTATAAACTATAGGAAATGAACACTCATATGGTTTCATCATTCCTCCACATCCATCAGTGTACTGGTATGTTAACTTAATTATGAAGACAATCAAAACTGATACAAATAGGATATGTAGAAAACATTCATAATGCCCATTATCTATATCAAACACCGCATAAGGTTTTCCCTAGTTCATATGTCTGGACTACATATGTTATGATACTGATTTCTTGATATCAATAATTTCTCACACTAAGCATAGATCATGTGGGACTAGGTATTTTCATTCAGTATATCATTCAGAACATAAATTTACCTTATCCTACGAAACATCAGTGTGTAAGACACTATTAATTTAAAAATAAAACTCCCCCATACATGAGAATCCACCTTTGGGTATATCCTAAAGGCTTGATCGAACTATGATGTCCATCAATCTGTTTATAGATAATATACCTTGGATTACATATAAATAATTTAATCTAATATATGTATCCCCGGTTCCTTCGTATATATCTTTTCTACGTGACATTAAACTGAACTATTGATGTTCACTGTATGGTATTTTATTTATATTATAAATAGTATATGTAGGACACTTCATAAATGTTCAATAACATACTAGATATTTTATTCCCTTCCTTAAACAATTGTAAAATCCATATTTGTTGGGAATAGGGATTCAAAATATGAAACGTTACCCATTTCAATGAAATAACAAGAAATGGTTGAGGAAACATGGATACAAATAGGTGGTATAAGTAATGGAAACCCCATTGTGTTCAAAAATATTTGTTGCATGATATTTGTTTTAAGGTATCCATTTCTAGATTGGTATTAGGAAGTGATTCTCTAACATGTATTAAATCTATACAAGAGTCCCAAAATAGATAATAATTCTCCCCCAAATAGTTGTGATGAGGTTGATACCCCATCCACATGACCAATGTGAGTTCTCAAACATCATTCAGTTTGAAATGACAAATAACAACCTATAATTATAATGAACCTATGTACCATTTCATGGATGTGAGAACTGTTGGAAGTATCTAAGAGATAAAAATGGTGACTCTGGTATAAATAACTGTGCAACTATATTATAACCCCCTACAATCACCCCCAAAAAGGAAACTAAAATTAAAAACATAGTGTGAAGGCATATATTGATGGATTATTTGAATCATTATTGGAATAAACCACATTGTATCCTAAAATTTTTAATCCCAAAATCTATTAAGTGGAACACATACCCAACCAAGAGATATAGTAATGTATAAACTAATGTCCTCGGGTCATGAGGCGGTAGTCCACCGTACACACGAAGTATTCTTTTATAACCCATTTGATGGAAGTGGATATGGTTGTAGGTCATGGATATAATATAATAAAATATCAATATATGGAAGATAATAAGGATATTATATAATCTTGGTTTAATAATAATTTAACTAGGATGAAGAATAAATAAAATAAAAACACTCATTGATGAATGTTACCTCTTTTTTTAATATCCTCCTTCTGTTTGCATCAAATGCCTTACTAGGTTGTATTTTTTCCAAAAATAAGAATTATATAATGAGAGGATAGAATATATGAAGGGATTTGGAGATAGAAAAAAAATTTATGGCGTGAAGAAGAGTACAGATGGGGTGGAATTTTAAAAGTGACATGATTGGCACATAAGTAATTATTGAAAATAAAAAACATGTACACTCATTTTATTCAGTTTAAAAGGATGAAAAATGGATTATTTTAGATACATATAGATGATATGTTGAAAATATGACCATATAATTAATTTTAGTAAAATTAAGATCATTTTTATCATTTTTTATGTTTAACACCCAATAAACCCATTTTTACCATAAGCATGATATCTAATATTTTACTAGTTTGACTATTAATTTTGATATAATATTAAATTTAAGTAATTAGATAATATAAATAATATTTATTATTAATATTTTATGCTTATTTAATAATTCAATGAACATAAGATGAAATTTTTAATTTAAATCTAATCCTAGAGACACATTGTGAAAGATGACTTTCAAAGAGAAATTATTCCAAAAAGATTAGGTTTTTAAATTGAAATTTAATATGAAATATATTTCAATGACCAAAATTCGATTAATAGTTATATAGTTGATATAATATTATTATAAAATTTATTTCAAATTTATGTTTACTTTATAAACAATTTTTATTAATGTGAATTTCTCAATTAAAAATTAGAAACTATTCATAAATAACTAAGATTTTAAGAAAATTTTAAAACAAAATCATCCAAATATAATATTATTATTATGACTTGAAAAATATTTTTTATTTATTCAAATAAATATTTAAAAGGTTACAATATTATTTTTCCAATTAAATGAGAAAAAATGATAAAAAAATCTTTTTTAGGAAAAAACTGTTTCTATGTATAAAATTAAATTTAATATTATGTTTTATAAAACATAAGAGATTAATGTTAAAAATTATATTTAATATATACTCTATTAATTTCATTATATTTATTTAAAAATTTATTTTTTTAATTATTAATGTAAAATGTGTTTGTTTTTCTAAAAAAATTGAATTTATTTTCCTTTTTTAAAAATAATAATTATTTTATTTTATTGATAATTTCCATCGAATTAATTTTATAAATTTTTTATAATTTATTTTCTTAATTTATTTAATCATTTTCATATATACTATTATAATGACTAGGTGACAATGATCTTATTAGATAATAATATTCCAAAAATATGCCATGTCTCATTTCCAAATAATCTTAAAAGTAAAACAAGATAAACTCAATATTGAATTTATGGAAATAAAATGTTGATATTGTGTCTACAAAATAATATAGATAAGATAAATTTCATATGAAAAACAAAATCGAAAAATCATTGGGTGTTATAGGTTAAGTTTAATAGGGTTCATTATTCTTAATATTACTTCAATTTTAACAATATAACATTTTATTTGTGTAATCAATAATATTTTTACCTCAAATACATTTTTTGAGTCATCATTTATTGGTGGTAATAATAAATTTGAACCCAACCATCATGGAGGTGGTAGTCCGCATGTATTCTTAATGTTATCTTCATTTTTCATTGTTTTGAGAGGAAGGTGGAAAAGTGATAATCCAATTGTATAATAATTTTTCATAATTTTAATAATAATAATGTTATTATACATTCGAATATAGAAATTATTTGATGGGTGGAAGATGAATAAAAATAAGGGGGCTAGGTTGAGAACATTACCAATCACATTGGATGTTCTCTATTGTGCGAAAACATAAGACACCTTAACATTGTATTTTGGAAATAAAAAATCCTATGTTACATGGGGATATGGTTGATGGAAGACTAGGATATAGTTTTGATATAGATAAATATTTCTAATTAAAACATATCGGTTTCTGGTGCTGCCCAAAGGTGAACAAAACCTGGTTGGCCACATGACCTCAAGTGCATTTCCCCAAACACTAGAGGTTTCTGGCAAGAAGTGAGGACCACTATGTGATAATAGATAAACCATTCCCTCATTGGCATAGTATACATTTCAGAAAGAAAATATTAAACCATATCGATATAGAAATGTCATACAAAAAAGTAATCATCAGAAGTATAAGGACCTGTGTTTTGAACCGGATTTAAAAAGTAATGGAATTTGAACTTTTTCATTTATAGAACCATTATTTTTGAAGACCGGGCTTCGGAGCAAGGTTTCGATGGTTGGAACCCTTCCTTCTAATTTTTTTGGGCATGGGAGAAGGCTCGTTAAGTTTCTCGGGTGGCCTGAGAGGTTTTGGAAGTGCATGACCCTTGTTTTTAAAGGGCTGCAGAGGGCACACGGTTGGCGCACGGGTTGGCCAAACCTTGTGGCCTAAAATGTGTGGTCTTATTTTAAGTGATAGTGTCTTGTGAAAGGGCTGCGCACGGTTTCACAAACCATGCATCCAGCCCGTGCGATGGATGTCATGGGGGCAAAAGACTCTGCATGGTTTGCGTACGGTTTGGAAAACCGTGTGAGTTAAACTGTGCGGTCAGGTGTGTTTTTGGTTTTTAATTAAAATTAAAATTAAAATAAATTAAAAAAAATAAAACCTATTATAATCTCTCCCTCACCCACAATTGACCCACACTAATCCAAGGACCTCCCCCTTTGACCCGCGCGACACCCTCCTCCGCTAGGCCTCCTCTCGATCGAGCTCCTCCCCCTGTTTTCTGGCCGTTTCTTCGTTGGATCATCATGGTCAGTGCAGAAGTCTCTTGGGGCCTCATTGGGGCAGGTTTCTAGAACCTCTGCCATAGGCGATGCAGTTTGGATGTCCCAGTTCGCCAGCTTCGATTCTAGGTAAGGGTTTTCCCCTCATTTCGGTTTCACATCACCTAGAATGTTTTTTAAGAATTTTAAGGTTCCTTTTTATTGCAGTGTAGTGAATTGAATGTTTTGTCACGGTTTCGGGTGGCCAAATGCTAGGTGACTCGCCTGCATAGGAATACGTATATATTTATATGTATGTGGGTTCCCCCGACGTGCGTATATTTGTGCATGGCAGCGAATATACACATACGAGGCTAGTTGTCCCCATTGCATATACAAAAAGTTCTTGCGCAAGTGAGCGGAGACAGGCTTATGTGTATAATCATATGTGTAAGGATCCTCTTGTCCACGCTCATGGTCATGCGGAGCGTGTGAATAGAGTTTAGGTGTCCTTATACGTATCTGAAATCACATATGCCTTGTGGGGTAGCAGCAGCGACAGCTTTAGTTAGAAAGCGCCAAGAACCGGAGTGGACGGATGGATCCACCTTGATTTAGGGTCCCTCTCCTTACTTATTTAAGTAAAGTGAACGTGAATTTAATACTTCAATGCCTTAGAATTTTATTTCTTTAAGTTTAGTTCCAGTTAAATTCTATTGTGGAAATTGCGTGAATTCTAGGAATAAGATAAAAGAAGTTGGTTGGTCACTAAACAAACGATTTAATAATAAAACCACTCAATCAGAGGTGTGTTGTCTTCAAGATAAAAAGTAGTGATATAATTTTTATGCTTTCTTGCTGGATTTTTGTGGTTCCTCTTTGATGCCATGTAGGTGAATTTACCTTGTTGGGACAAATAGAATGATATGTCCATGGTACTTAAGTTAGGGTCAATTTTCCATTTTAGGAAAATTGGGTAAAATGGTAACCATAGTGGGATGACTTAAAACAATATGATATGTTTCCTCTAGATGGTATCAAAGGGATAATGAATGATAAACATATCTTTTAAGATGGGTTGCCTTAAGTATGAACATCAGTGAGTTCGCTTGTGTGTATGTGGGATGATTCTATAAATGCTTATGAGGTAATTCCATAAGTAGTATACCATAGACATGTTTCCATTTTCCTTATGGATGTGTATTGAAAGCCATTTTCTATGTGAGGAAAATGGGAGGGTTTGGTTAGGGCTTAGCTAGGATGAGTTAGCTTAAACCCCTTTTATTATTTTAAATGCATGTTTGCTTGAAATGTGATTATGAGATATTGTGAGATGGAAATGCCATGTTTTATTGATATGAATGTTATGAGAATTGAGGACTTATAACCTATACTAATTAAATTATTATGGAAAATGGGAGGGTTTGGTTAGGGCTTAGCTAGGATGAGTTAGCTTAAACCCCTTTTATTATTTTAAATGCATGTTTTCTTGAAATGTGATTATGAGATATTGTGAGATGGAAATGCCATGTTTTATTGATATGAATGTTATGAGAATTGTATGCCTTATAACCTATGCAAATTAAATTATTATGCATCCGTCCAGGTGTAGAGTGTGAGAGATCCCCTATGATATGACTTCGGGCTAGGGCAGACTGTGAGAGATCCCCAAATTAAATGATTAATATTTGGGCCAGGGGTAGACTGCGAGAACTCCCCTATGATACGGCTTCGAGCTAGGGGAAGACCGTGAGATCTCCCCTAATTAAATGATTAAGCTTCGGGCAAGGGGTAGACTGTGAGAGCTCCAATATGATACAGCTTCGGGTTAGGGGAAGACCGTGAGAGATCCCCTAATTAAATAATATAGCTTCTATCTTGGGGTAGACCGTGAGATCTCCCCTATGTTACGGCTTCAGGAAAAGGGTAGACTGTGACCTCGTACACACTTTTTACAATAAATGGGTGGGAGGAATGCTTACCCCATGCCATATATGATATAAATGATTTTATAGATATATAAATATATATATATATATGGTGACATGACTAGGTTACTTTACCGGTAATGAGCCGAAGCTGGTATAACTGTTAGGTCTCACTTGGGAACCTGGACGGGTGTTACTTTACTTATGTTATTCTGTTTACATAATTCTCTATACATGATCACTGTTTAATTATAATACACTGTCTAGATTGGGTTTGACAGCAGTGGTTCCAGCCTACTAAGATTTATATCTCACACCATACTAGGGCCGCCATTGCACTGGGTACCTGAGTAGACCATCTTGCTTGCAGGAGCTAGGTTGTATGGTGTGTTGTTTGTACCTAAGGAGTTAGGAGAAAAGGACCAAGCACGAGCATGGGATTCTCAGGGGATCGTCGTCAGGATTTTCTATCTTTTCTTTTTGTATTGATTATAAAGCATGTTGAAATGTTTTCTCCTTTCAGAAATGTATCATCATTTGTACATGCATGCATTGAAAACTGGCGTTTTCTACCTTTTATAAAATGGATATTATTACATGTCTATCACTTCTGTATTTCTATTTCTTACTACATCCTCTATTGAATGATATTCACTCTTATGATACCGTTGCGTACTCTGACATGAGGGTATAGTCTCCCTACTACTATCCCCTGAGACCCTCGCTTCTAGTCGTCAGCCATTGGCATATGGGGAGACCCGTTTGAGGCCATGTGACCCACCGGTCCGGCCACCAGTTGGACGGAAATCCGGGCCGGGATGTTACAAAGTTGTATCAGAGGATGTTTCTTTTCTTTTTTTCTTACTGTTTTGGTTTGGTAGACAAGAGATTAGGGAAATGTCAGCGCTTGGCTATTAGCCGTGCTTGGGATAGATCACCTCACATAAGGAAAATGACCAAGTGGCCAGGGCTGGGAATTGTTGTTCATGTAGTTTGCTATTATGGTTGATATGATTTCACCTCGAGTGATAGTTGTATTTCTGTTTCTTATGGTTTATGAAATTTATAGAATTTTACCCTTGGAATGATATGGAAAGGAAACTTCATTTAATGTGTCATTATAGGCACATAGGGATTAACAATCCATGCATATGGTCATGCCATATAGTCTCACCTTAGCTTGCCTTTAAAATATTCTTATGTGATTATATGCAATGTTTATGTGTTATGACATGTTTCTGTGATATAGCATGTTGCTGTGTTTACTTCTTATAAGAACATGCTAGTTATGTTTTGTTATGTAAATATTTTCATGGGCTAAAATATATTGGATGTGATTATGAAGGGAGCCAGTTTTCAGTTGTAATGTGTATGGTCCACTTATAGCTGGGAAAAGGTAACTCGTGTAATCCGACCTTTGGAAAAGGCTGCTATGTTTGAAATGCTAAATTAATTTTCATTCTATTAAAAAGTGGATCCAAATTCCAAACAATAAAGTGTATGGGAACTCAATATATTGGTAAGTGGCCACCCATGTCGCTGGACTGTTGTATGTGATCATGTTAAATTCTGAATTTGGAATCTGGTTCTGATAAAAAGGGGAGTCAATTTTCAATCCATGAAGTGTATGGGTGCTTCATGAATTGGGAAACGACAACCCATGTTAGATGAAATGACCATGAGGTGTCTTCAAAAGGTTTTAAATGTAATAATTGTTTGGTTTTAATTTGAAACGAGTTAGAGAATGTGTAAGTGCAACTGGACCCAAGTAGTTTAGTTGAAATGTGTTGTATGAGATAACCCAGTTGAGAGTGTTTGAAATTTTAAAAGGAACTGACTAATTGCATAGGGGTTACTTTTTGAAGAACCTGAGATGGTCAAAAATGGGACCCTCTTGGGTTGCCTTTTGGTTAAATGGTTTTGTTTTCCTCAGTTGATTAATAACGGCCGGATGTCTGATGAATGTTTAATGTTCATAAAAGGAATTTTTTTTTGTGAAATTTGCATGTTTTCTAGATGTGTAGTTGAAATCTTTTAAATGGTTAATGTTTTAAAGAGGTAAAATGTGAAGGGCTAGGTAATGAAACTCGTGGTGGTATGTTGAGACCCAAGTGTAAGGGGGGTAGTTTTGAGATTCTCGTTGAGTTTCCTTGGAACGGAACCAGAGTTGTTTTCCATAGGCATTATTTTTCTAGGGATGTTTTGATGATTTGATTTTGAGCCTAGAGAATTTTTTTTGGAATGAACCGTCGTTAGGGTTGACGTTTGATCTTCGTAAGGGGATAGCGCATGGTTTTTAGCAACCTTAATGTTTTAATGCCTTGATATACTATTAGTTTTCTGATGCAAGGTGTCGTTCGGGTGTCATTTTCCCTTGTGGGACTCTTGTTTTTCTGATGACACCCTTGTTCGGATGGGTGGTCGTTTGGTTTTTACTATCATTGCGGTGTTTGTGTACTAGCGTGTTTGTTCTAGGCTAGTTTATCTTGATTTCCTTCAGCGACTAGGAGACTCCTATGTTTGGGAGTGTGGTGCGTCGAATCTGGTAAATGTGTCCTTCCATGTAGAAGAGACAGTTCCTGGAATTCCTTCTCGAAATGGGTTGATCGTGTTTGAATGCCTATGAGGCATGCCAATTTAAAACATGTGGATTCATCTGCAGGTGAAGCCAAGTTCCCTCCTTGAAGTCAACCCGTTGAGGTTTGACTGTCTTTCCTTCCAGTAATCTGGTGTGATTAACTGGAATCCGTTTCAATCCTCATAGTGTATTCTGTTTAGCGATGAGCTTGACCCATATCTTGTCCTTGTTCTCGATGCACTAAGATAGCGTCAGTCTTATCTATGCTAATTCTTTTAAGCCGTTGGGATTGACCAGATGGTTCTCTTTCGACGTTGCACGCGGCATGTGTGGTTTCTTGTATGGTTTGATCTTGAAACATCATTGGAAGTCAGGTGTAGTCTTTGGTGAATGTGTTTGTGATAAACGTGTGGTGCCTTGTAGAAAGGCATTGTGGATCTGTTTGAAATACGTCGGCCGTTTAGGCCAAGCGTTCTTGTAAATTGTCAGCCGGAGATGTCTTGACTCGGGGTGCATGTTTAATGTCTGTGGTCGATGACATACCGTTCTCTGGAACGTCGTCAGGTAGAGGTGAGTGCGGTTTGTGTCGGCCGATGCCTTATATGAACAACCAGATCGAATTGGGCCTTGAGGTCGATGGAGAATCGACCGTTTAATCTGTTTCATATCACGCTTGGAGCGTTGTGGGAACTCTTGGGGCGTGTTTGAATGTTATTTCCAACGGGGGTCTGAACCGTTGTATGGAGTTCATTTCATAACATTAAAAATATAAGGTGGAAAGTACATGTGGCAAGAAGCATGGCGAGACGACGACGGGTTCGTGTCTCTTGGTAGATGGGCTCGGGAAAAGTCATCTCGGTTTATGGTTGGGAAACGAGAATTGGCTCGAGTTTTGGTGGCTTAAGTGTCGTATGGTTTAATGGATGCTTAAAGGCGTTTTGGAAGTTTTTGAACACAATGTGATCATTTGAATGAAGCTTTATGACCATTGAAGGTTGGGTGATGTGTACGTTGTTCCCGAAGGCTTCTCGGGGATGAAAAGTTCTAATATCGGAAGGTTGTAAGGACCCGTGTTTTGAACCGGATTTAAAAATCAAGGGAATCTGAAATTTTTCATTTTATTGAACTAGTCATTTTGAAGACTGGTCTTTGGAGCAAGGTTCCCAAGGATGAAACCCTTCCTTCTAATTTTTTTGGGCATGGGCGAAGGCCCTGTTAAGTTTCTTGGGTGGCCTGAGAGGTTTCGAAAGCGCATGACCCTTGTTTTTAAAGGGATGCATAGGGCGCACGGTTGGCGCATGAGTTGGCCAAACCGTGCGGCCTTATTTTAAGAGATAGTGGCTTGTTCACGGGTTGTGTAAGGTTTCCCAAATAGGGTGCCTAGCCTGTGCGACGGATGTCTTGGAGGCAGAGGTCTCTGCACTGTTAGCGCACAGTTTGTCAAACTGTGCAAGTCAAACCATGTGGCTGGGTGTGTTTTAGGTTTTTAATTAAAATTAAAATAAAAATATTTAAATAAATAAAACCAAATCTAATATCTCCCTCACCCACACTCGACCCACACAAAGCTAGGGATCTCCCCTTTTGAGTCGTGCGATGCCCTCCTCTGCTCGGCCTCCTCCCGATCGAGCTACTCCCCCCGTTTTTCGGCTGTTTCTTCATCAGATCATCATGGTCAGTGCGGAAGTCTCTTGGGGCCTCATTGGTGCGTGTTTTGAGAACCACCTCTATAGGTTTGGTGGTTCGGATGTCTCGGTTCACCAGCTTGGGTTCGAGGTAAGGGTTTTCCCCTCATTTTGGCTTCACAACACCTAGAATGTTTTTAAGCATTTTTAGGTTCCTTTTAACTGCGGTGTAGTGCGTTGGAAGTTTTGTTGGGGTTTCGGGTCTCCAAAGTCTAGGAGACTCACCTACATAGGCATAGGTACATATTTATATGTATGTGGGTTCCCCCGACATGAGTATATTTGTGCATGGCAGCGAATATACACGTACGGGGCTAGTTGTCCCCACTGCATATATAAAAAGTGAATGTGCAAGTGAGTGGAGATAGGCTTATGTGTATAAGCATATGTGTAAGGATCCTCTTGTGCACGCTCATGGCTATGTGGAGCATGTGCATAGAGGCTAGGTGTCCTTATACGTATGTGAAATCACATATACCTCGTGGGGGAGCAGCAGCGGTAGCTTTAGTTAGAAAGAACCAAGAGCCGGAGTGGACGGATGGATCCACTTTGAGGTAGGGTCCCTCTCCTTGCATATTTAAGTAAAGTGAAAGGTAATTTAATACTGAACTGCCTTATCATTTTATTTATGAAAGTTTAGTTCCTGTTAAATTCAATTGTGCAAATCATGTGAACTGTAGGAATAAGATATAAGAATTATCTTGGTCACTATACTAACGATTTAATAATTAAACCCCTCAATCAGAGGTGTGGTGTCTTCATGATAAAAAGTAGTGATAGGCTTTTTATGCATTCCTGGAGGATTGTTGTGGTGCCTCATTGATGCCTTGTATGTGAATTTTCCTTATTGGGACAAATAGAATGATATGGCGATGATACTTATGGTAGGGTCAATTTGCCATGTTAGGAAAATTGGGTAAGATCGTAACCATAGTGGGATGACTTAAGACCATATGACATGTTTCCTCTAGAATGTATCAAAGGGTTAAATAATAATAAACATATCCCTTAATATGGGTTGCCTTAAGTATGAACGTGAGTGAGTTCGCTTGTGTGTATGTGGGATGATTCTTTAAATGCTTAGGAGGTAATGCCATAGGTAGTATACCATAGACATGTTTCAATTTGCCTTATGGATGTGTCTTGAAAGCCATTTTCCATGTGAGGAAAATGGTAACGTTTGGTTAGGACTTGTCTAGGATTAGTTAGCCTAAAACCTTTTATTATTTTAAATGCATTCTTTCTTGAAATGTGATTATGTGATATTGTGAGAAGGAAATGCCATGTTTTATTGATATTAATGTTATAAGAAGTGTATGACTTATAACATATGATAATTAAATGATTAGGCTTAGGGACATGGGTAGACTGTGAGAGCTCCCCTATGATACGGCTTCAGGCTAGGGGAAGATTGTGAGAGATCCACTAATTAAATGATTATGCTTCGGGCCAGGGGTAGACTGTGAGAGCTCCCCTATGATATGGCTTCGGGCTAGAGGCAGACCGTGAGAGCTCCCCTAATTAAATTATTATGTTTTGGTCCAGGGGTAGACTGTGAGAGCTCTACTATGATATTTATTAGGGCTAGGGGCATACTGTGAGCACTCCCCACGTTAAAAAATAAAGCTTCGGGCCAGGGGTAGATAGTGAGAGCTCCCCTATGTTACGACTTCAGGCTAAGGGTAGACTGTTACCTCGTGACCACTTTTTCCTACAAATGGGTTGGAGGCATGCTTACACCATGCCATCTATGATCTAAATGATTTTATATATATAAAAATATTTATATGGTGACATGATCATGTTACTTTACAGGCAACGAACCGAAGCTGATATAAACGTCAGGTCTCCCTTGGAAACCTGGATGGGTGTTACTTTACTTGTGAATTGTGTTTATTTAATTCACCATACATGCTAACTGTTTAATTATTATACACTGTCTGAAGTGGGTTTGACACCGGGGGTGCCATCCTATTGAGATTTATATCTCACACCCTACTTGGGCCGCCTTGCACTGGGGTACCCGAGTAGACCTTCTTGCATGCAGGACCTAGGTTGTATGATGTGCTCTTTGTACCTGAGGAGTTAGGAGAAAATGACCAACAAGGAGCTTGGGATGCTCAGGGGAACTCCGTCGGGCTTTGCTCTCATTTATTTTTGAATTGATTTTAAAGCATATTATAATGTTTCCTGCTTTCATAAATGTATCATTATTTGTACATGCATGTATTGTAAACTGGCGTTTGACACCTTTTATGAAATGGATATTATTACCTGTCTATCACTAATGTTTTTCAATTGCTTATTTCTTCTTCTATTTAATTATATTTACTCTGATGATACCATTGTGTACTATGACATGAGGGTATAGTCTCCCCACTATCATCCCCCGAGACCCTCACTGTTAGTCGGCAGCCTCTGGCATACGGGGAGACGCGCTTGAGGCCATATGACCCACCGATCCGGCCACCGGTTGGATGGAAAGCAAGGCCGAGATGTTACAAGAATACTAATAGTAATATAAAAAGTAGAGAACATGTTTAAATGATGTAAGTCACATGTGTCTAGGAATGAATCTAAACAATCCATAATTATGGAAATACAATATTGAGACCAAATTATAGATATGTAGTAAAATCCAATAGCATCACAAGCCTTAACATGGTCCCATCTTCTATAGCTCGATCAACAATCATGTACCTGATGAAGAAGGGAGATTCCCTTATCTATACCTGAAACCCTATAGTCTATTTTTGTCCACAAATATGACCCAAATAGGTTGTGAGATGAATCTCATTAGGAATCCACTAGAATATCTATTTCCAACTATTAGTGAATATATATATGGGTGGTATGTAGAAATAATGCTATAAACTAATATGCACTCAATGTAAACAATCCAACAATTTTCATTTACATTTATTTACATTTATTATTAAATTCATTGAATCATGAAAACATTGGGATATAGCTTAATCTCTTTAGCCATTGGGAAATAGTAAAAAATTAATGACATAAAAGACCATATAAACTATCATGTAAGATCGACTCCAATCTTGTGCTTTTTCTTGGCAGACTCGTCATAATCACTCAATGATTCATAAACAAACCTCTTGGAAATCTCTCATAGTAAAACCCCAATGGTTTAACATTGCACCAAAACATTAAAGAATGAGTCTCTAGGAAGCATTCACAGTCTAAAAAATTGGGTCCCATATAGAAGTATATAAGCTTATAAACATCCATTTGAGTAGCTCTCACCGTCAATACCCATGGGTTAACATATCATAAAAATATTATAAACGATCACCTGGGTAGATTGTAGTATCAATACATCTAGGTCTATAACTACACTAAGGATCTAACAGTCCCATGTAAATAAACATGGAAATCCCCATAGTTTTCTTGGTCCTAGATTGTCATGGACCATTGGAAAAAGAGTGCACATATTTGATCAATCATCACATGTAATATCTGACTACTACATGACTAAAAAATCAAAAATAAAATCAAATGAATTTCATATAATCAAAAAAATACCATCATAATCAAATAAGGTATGGAAAACATGGTACATGACCTTATTCATAAGAAACAACCCATTTTTAATCAATAAACCCATAGAAGGTATTATGCAGGGTTAAATTCCGAATCACGTAATTCCCCAAACGTGGTTGTGTTGATGTTTTATCACATATATTACAAATACAAACAACTAATGACACAAACCATGTACATTGATGTTTTATGATCAATACTCTTGAACTTCGTCCCTTGAATCGGCCTAGATCTGTGTAGATCGACAAAAAGGAGGAAAATGTTCAACCATGAATAAATCACAAGAGAGGAGGAATCAAGAAAGATGGATCTAGGGGAATTGAGAAATCATCGGTGGGATTCCAATTCACCTAACGACATCTCAATTAGAGGTCTGACAGAGAATTAAGAGGGATCGTATTTCCCAAATTTTCTGTCGCTCTACTGTACGAACCAAAGGGAGAAGAAGTCCATTAGAGATGTAAGATGTTATCCCACTCTGATATATAAAATAAAAAATAATTTACATGGTATTTTTATTAAATGTACACTTCATGTATTATCCTCAATCATCCCTTCACTTAAGCAGTGCAGCCAGGTCACCATATGCCCTTGTACTCAGCCATTACACGGCTAGTACATGGCTGTACACAGTTCTTGGGTACAAAACGTGTACTTATAAGTACATGACATGTTGTCAAATGATTCCCATTAGTTCATTTATCCTAAAAAACATCCCAAATAAATATTCATACTTGAATTAATTATTTGGATTCTTTCAAACTCCATGCCCCCCTTAAAGAATCAAGTCACCGAATTTCCCTTCTAAGGGTGGTGAAGAAGAATCTACGAACAACCCCAACAATTGTGATTGTATGTCGGCCTCACTATTCCTAGTCTCATCTTATACTCGATCATGCTACCATAGTACCTGTGAAATAAGAACATACTGACAATAAATAACCTTCATGATGTGATCCACAATCAGAAGATGGTGCTCCATGAAGGATGCATCCACCTCCAACTCAATCTCTTCAGGGCGAAAAACATGATACGAGTCTGAAAAGTAATGATGTAGCTGAGAAACATGAAAAACATCATGCATATCCCAATACATTTGAGGTAACTACAACCGATAAGAAAATGGGCTGAATCATTCCAAAACATCAAATGATCCGACACATCTAATTGAAAACATCCATTATCCCCTAACCCCCAATATGTCATATCCTTGATGTGACACACATGGAAACATGATCTCTGACCTCTAACTCCAATGGTCATAACCGTTAATCACCATAAGATTTATGTTAAGACTATGTAGTAGACATTGAATTATAAATCAACTCCACACGGTTAGTGGTCTCGTAGAGAAGATGAGGCCCTGTAATAGGTTCCTCTCCTACTTCTAACCAACATATGTGTGATTAGCATGAACGACAGTAAAAAGCCTCATAATTTTCCATTTTAATAATTTCCTAGAAACTGTTGTTATTGAAAACTTTAGTAGGGGTATGTGTCTCTCCCAAGAGCCACCAAAATCCAGGACTCATGCTCGAAGCATTTCCTCTAAAACTATAATCATGCTCTCGGACTAGCCATTTCTCTAGGGATAGTATGTTGTACTCAAAAGTACATGTGTACCCAAAGCCCTCTGTAGTACCTGTCAGACATGGGATGTAAACTAAGAATCCATGTCTGAAATGATAACATGAAAACACCCTGTAAACGTACAATCTCTCAGATGTACAACCATCCAATATAATCAACACTAAATGTTTCCATAATCAATAAGAAGTGATCATCCTTCGAGACCCTGTTTATAATAACCCAAACCACATCATTGAGTCGAGGAGACCTCGATAATCCTGTCCTAAAATCCATTAGGATATCATTACACTTCCACTAAGAAAAGTGTAACTACTGTAAATCCCTACATGTTGTTGATGCTCTACTTCAGGCATGTGGAACATCTCATTAGAAAAAAATCTACATTCCACTCCATACCAGGCCACCAATACCGACTGTGTAGATCTCATAACATCTTGGTGACACTAGGATAAACATCCTAAAATGTGGAATGAAAATATCACAACAGCTCCTCATTTATGTCTACTGACACCCATACATGCCCATGAAAACGCAAAACATCATCCTTGTATACAACTTATACAGGAGTAGGGTTCTCTCCTAACAAACTCTTCCTCAGGACTAGGCCATTGGAATATGACAGGTTCTTCATTCACACTCAATCTAGAAGAGTAGAAGTAACAACTATAGAAGAATGAAATTTCTATCCCTGTTAGTTTTTCACCTCCAAATACAGCTCAGTAAGTAGATCCATAATCATCCACTAACTACTAGCATGTTGAACTTCTTGCATCTGAGTCCTCTTGTTCAACGCATCAACCACTGAATTTACATTCCCATGTGTGTAGGAATTCTCAATGTTAATAGAAAAATTGTACTCATACAACCATTGTTGTCTCAAATTTAGGTATTGATGAGTAAATATTTGCTTCAGGCTCTGGTGGTCAGTGTATACCAGAAAAATACACTCCCAAATGACAATGTTTCTAACAGCTTAAATCATGCACAACCGAAGATATCTCAATATCATGTGTCGGGTAATTCCACTCATATGGCCTCAAATGCTATGACCCATATACAATGATCCCTTCCCCTACATAAGAACTACTCTGATCCCAATACCTGTTGCATTTTAGTAAATTGTGTAACACTTTCCCAACTCTGAAAAAATCAGTATCAACACTGAATTCGGCCCCCTCTTTAACTTTTGAAAGGATGCATCGTAGGAATATTTCCACAAATACGTAATAATTTTCTTAGTCAGTCCTGTTAGTGGCACTGATATGAATAAAAAGTCTTATATAAAGCATCTATAGTGGCCAAAAATCCCTAGAAAACTCCACACCTCAAAGACATTCTTCAGATTCTCCTAAGAATCTATTTCCCTCACATTCTATTGGTCAACTGACACTCCTGTATCTGAGGTAACATGGCCCCATAAGTGAATATGATATATGCAAAACTGGCATTGTGTGACATTAACATATAATTTATTTTCTCATAGTGTACTCAATACGATCATAAGATGGGTGGCATGGTCATGTCATGTGTGAGAGTACACCATTATATTGTGTATGAAGGTAGAACAAAAGATTCCATGTAAAGTTGAAACACTAGGTTCATAAGTTTTATTAAAACTATAGGTGCATTTTTTGAGATGGAATTACATAACCACATACATGAATAGACTATACCTACTATGAATGGCTGTAAGATTTATATCTGATGGTCCAATGCACAACTGATGATAACCAGATCTCAATTCAATCTTTGAGAACACTCAGGATACTAGAAGCTAATCAATGAGATCATCAATCCCCATTAAAAGATGTCATTTCTTGACCATCAACACTTTTAGCTACCAATAATCTGTATAGAGTCTGATGGTATAGTCAATATTCTTCACAAAATGGACACCTGAACCCAAATGAGAAGTAATGGGTCGGATGAAACCCTTTTCCTGAAACTCCTCCAACTAATTTTTGAGCTTATGTAACTCTAGTGTAGCCATACTATATATAAGAATGGACACTTGTGTCGCTCTCTACACAAGATCAATAGATAAATTCACCCCTCTCTCTAGTGGTAAACATAAAAAGACTCGTGGAAAGAAATCAATTAAATGATCCTCCACTGGAAGAATATGCATCGATGAATTCCCATGGTCATCCATATAGAAAATAAAAATATGTTTTATAATGCCATCCAACCCATGATGCTCTAGTCCAACTCTACTCAACTACACATCCCAATTTCTCTTTTTTTGAAAAGTCCCTACCTCTGATGATTTGAAATTCACCCTGCGGTGATATCAGTAAACGATGGAATGGAATGAGAACTACTAGTACATTCAATGATTCGCATCAATTCACATCATATATAAGAAATAGATACCCCCAAAGGTGACACCCACTAACCTCAATATGGTATTCCATTAATGATCATACATTATCTGTCCTAATCCCCAATGGAGTGCCTATTTTCAAAACATTATGAGAAGTAAAGATGAAAATCCCAAGTCTCTCCACAATGGAAATAGATATAAAACTATTGGAAGACTTTGTATCCAAAAAAGGAGAAGATAAAACTGAGGCAACTAGAATCGTACCGCTAATCATATATGGTCTGGGTTCATGCTACTACTGGGTATAGTTCATCACAAATGTACAAACTATACCATGAACTTTCAACCCTCCCTAGTTACCTTGAGATGATCTACCATACTATTATTGAAATCATATTGTCTAGATACCACGACCCTGACCACCTACTAAACCTGAATGACCAGAAGAATGCAATCTTCTTGACTGAGGTGAAACTGGTAGTCACGTTTCTAAATGTTGAGTCATTACAGATCCCCTCTCACCATCTCCTCATGAGAAAAACCAACAAACACACTAATGATGACCCATATTTCAGCAAGATTGGCACTAAACAGGGTGTATTTGGAACAAATCTCTCATGTTTCCACTCTTTCTGTACTAGTAGAACCTCACCTAGATACCTTAAGATACATACAACCAACTATAATCATTATGGTAAGGCTCTGTATCGCACTTAATGTTATCAAATGAAGGATTACCATCCCCAGATGCTGAACCACCTTGGATCATAGCTCGTAACTCCTTTATATTGCACACGATAATAAGTGCTTGATATAAAATAGGATTCACCAATGTTATCCTTATAAAATTCACCTATGATCAGATGTAATACCTAAGACCATCCTTAAATTTCATAGCCAAAGATATCTCATCACCTACCAAAATATGTGTGACACAATGGTGCTCTTTAATGTGAGAAGAATAATCCATCATAGAAAGAGTGACCTTGTCCAAATGCCGAAACTCTTGGGATAGATTGGCCCTCAATGTCCTGGGGAAGAATTAGTCATTGAAGGTCCTCTAAAAATCATCATAAAAAATTTTCCGATGACATCCTACCTATGAGATAACATCCCACCATCACATGGTCGTATCACGTAGCATGTATATCATGAGCTTCTCCATCCTATCAGGAGGCGTCTCCGGATTCTTGAAGATAAAAATCATGGCCTCCAACCATGACTCTGCAGCCTGTGGTCCTTTATTCTCTAAAGATGTGGGAGGATGCCGCTTTTGAAACACCCATGTCAGCTCTTCCATAGTGGGGGCTAGATGTGCTGCTCCCTGAAATATCTGCATTATCCTCATGAAGCCTTCATGGAATTGTGATTCATCACCCACATCTGTTATAACAGCTAGTGGTGAGACGAGCACACCGAGAGGGTCTGCTGGTCATCCTTAATCTACCATGAATAGTGTCTGATCATTTCCATGTACCTAGTGTTCAATCAGAGGAAGTCTTGGTGGAATAAATCTATGAGGTATAGTGCACATCATAGTTGATGATCATCAAGAATAATGAGATAGAAGTGAATGAAAGAATCAGGATAAGAAAAAATTCATGTTTTAATGAGGATGGTTACACAGCATGTAGAACCATGACATGGTGTGTTCACTTTATGCCTTAAAATGGACATGTAACCCTTCCAACCTAGTCCCGTAACACCCCATACACACTATGTGTTCATTCTATTTCACGCCATGTACATGAATATTCCCTCCTACCTAGGTTCTTCTACACGGAACTCATTACATGGTTCTCTCCCAATATAACATGACATGACATGTTCACTCTAGAGATATAATTTTTTTAAAAAGCTTCCATCTACTCATGTCATTCTTCACACAACCAGATACATAGTTGATATCTACAATACGTTTAAAAGATAGACACATTGTGTACAACCAATGTTTGATCCA
The DNA here is from genome assembly GCA_963277665.1 of Viscum album. NCBI lineage: Eukaryota > Viridiplantae > Streptophyta > Magnoliopsida > Santalales > Viscaceae > Viscum > Viscum album. Next base: position 264,795,396 of record OY728142.1, on the reverse strand, counting down.
CCAATGTCGTTAGTCACACAGATAGACAGATGGTCTCTACCGCATATCACGTACTTCAAGTACATGGTGTGTTCTTTCAAAAATTTATCAACCCCATATCTCTACACACACAGCCCTCCATATGGTCAAACATTACATGGCATGTACTTTAGAAAAGTTGTTTCCTCCAGAACAGAAGAACACATGGTGTGTGTTTACAACAACAAATGACGTGATGTCTTGATTTTCAAATAGCAGTCCTCTAAAAATACTCTAAACCCTCAAAATTGTGCAATTTTGGCCATGGAATTCCACGTTCTGATCCGTGAGATCCCATACTCCCCGCGAATAAATGTTTGGCATCCTTATCCATGTCATATCCTAACATAATTCAAATAAATTGCGAACATGATCCACCAAATTATCATCCATGATATCCCATAACACCTCATGAAACAAATCGTAGAATCCATCCGAATGATACATTACATACACCCATACTCTATAAAAATACCAGGTATTCTATCATGAAATAAATCACAATATCATGAATGTCTTGCACAACATCTTTCACAAAAATAGTTAATAAGTAATGAACCCTAAATGGCCACACAAGAATGCCTGGAATGTGATTTCTAAAAAGTGCCTATATGGGGCATGAGATGGAATACCTGCAACTCATTGAGTTTTAATAGGCATAGAACCTTGACGATATAAATCATAATATCACATAATAATTAAAACACAGAACGGATAAATCAAATCATTTGTAACAATTTCAAAACCATAAAAATTGCAATATTCGAGGTAAATTGTCTTTTTCTTATAAATGGGTTAGCTACTCCTGGGAACAACGTGGTTTCAAATACCTATTCTTGCTCATCTCGGTCTATAGGCTCTAAATAGTAAAGATAATGTGGAAAAGACACTCCTTTGATTAAAATTTGTAATGTACCGGTTCTAGGTGCCACCCAGAGGTACCCCGAACTCAGTTGGTCAGATGATCTCAATATCATTTCCCCAAACTCCACAAGCTACCTACTATTAGTGAGGGACATGGTATGAGGAATGGGAAAAAATAACCTCATTTTCAGAGTACGCATAGTGAAAATTATATAGTAATCGATTGGAGAAGAAGTAATTCCATAAAAAAAAGTAAATAGTGGAAGACTGATATCAATATAAAAACTAGAGCATAGATATAAATGATGCATGTCACATGTGTCTAAGAAAGTATCCAAACAATTCACAATACAGAAAATAAAATACAGAAATTAATGTACAGAAAAGTAGTAAACTCTAACAGCATCGAGAGCCACATCATTTTCACATGCTCTCTAGATCCAACAACAATCAAGTACCAGCTGAAGGGAACTTTACCTTCTCTATACCTGCAACCATATAATAGTTTTGTGTCCAAAAAACATGACCCAAATAGGTCGTTAGATGATTCCTACAAGGAAAACACCAAAACATCTGTTCCTAACTGTTAGTGAATATATATAGCTTGTAATATGAAAAATAATGTAATAAATTATAATGTATTCAATTTAAACAATAATAAGGTTTTAAATTACATTAACTTTCATTTATTATTCAATTCATTGAATCTTGTAAACATTTTGATCTATCCTACTCTGTGTATCCTCGATGTAAAAGTAATAGAAGGATGTCTCAAAAGACCATATAAAAAATCATGTAAGACTTATTCCAAGCTTGTTATTTGGCTTAGAAATCTCATCAATATAATTCAATCATTCATAAAAAACCTCTGGGAAATCTCTCATAGTCTAAACCCTAAGGTGTAACATATCACTACAACATTAAGAAATGATCCTTTGGGAAGCACACATGGTCAAACCCCTTTGATCCAACATAGTTGTAAGTAAACCTATAAATGACCTACTTGGTATATCTCACCATCAATACCCTTGGGTAAAAATAACAAAAAAAAATTATAAATGACTACATGGGTATCTCTCATGGTGAATACCCCTGGGTAAATATCTACACCAGTGCTCTCACAGTAGTCCTAGGCTATCACGGTCCATTGGAAAAAATGAAAATATAATATCAAGAAGCACATGTAGTCTCTAACTACTACATGGCTAAAAGTTCATAAAGAATATCACATGAATTTAATAAAATCAATAAATTACATTAAATCAACCGTGCCACGGAAAAAATATACATAAAAATACACAAAAAACAACAACCAATTTTTAATCAATCAAACCATAATAGGTATTAAATAGGGATAAATTCAAAATCAAGAAATACCCCAAATATGGTTATGCATAACTTTTAGCATATAAAATCCAATGAAAAAAAAATTAAAGGAAAAAACCACCTACCTCGATGGCATATGATCAATAATCATGGACATCTTTCTAGATCAGCGTAGATCTAAAAAAAGGTGAAAAACTTTCAACCATGATTAACTCATGAGAGAAGAGGAATCATGAAATAAGGATCTAAGGGAATATAGAACTCACTATTGGGATTCCAACACACCCAAAAACGTCTCAATCAGAGGATGGATGGAGAATCTGGAAGAGTTCAGAGTTTGGGTTGTTATATCATTCTCTTATATTAACCGATGGGATAAGATGATTTTTACGGATGTAAGATGTTATCCTTACATGATGTATCAAATAAAAATGAATGTACACAGTGTGTTAATTAAATGTACACACCATGTATTAATATCAATTGGCCTCTGAAATAAACGGGTCATCTAGGTCATCACATGTCCATATACTTGACCATTACATGTCATGTACACAGCTATACATGATACCCAGGTACACAGTTTGTATTCATATGTACATGGTGTGTACATAAAAAATTCACATTTCTTCATTTTCTCTAAATAAATTGAAGTCATGATCCATAACTAAAATGAACATTGGGGTTCTTACACTAATGGGTTGATAAATTTGGTTAATGCGATAACCAATTTTATGTAGAGTAAGTGACACTTTTGAAAATTCACATTACTTTTTCAAAGATGGTGTGCCACTGATCAATGTTCAATTACACATAAATAGAAAATAAATAATATTGGTGGTCATATAAGGTCATGGAATCCCCTATAATTCATTTTCACATAATTTTTAAATGTATGTTATGTATCTCTCCTTTAGATTTGTTTCCTTTTAGCATTACGGTTTTTACCACTCTAACTAGTTTTTTAACCATAGTAATATATATTATATTAGAAATATAAGTTATATATTCTGAAAAAAATTTAGTTTCATAAACCTAAATTTATATCCCATATAAGGTAATTAAATTTTTAAATGTGATAAAATAAAATATTAAATAAATAAAATTAAATATATTGATTTTTTAATAAAAATTTTGATTACACAATTAAGTGTTCTTAATATTATATAAAATAAATTAATAATTAACTGTGTGATAATGTATATAAATATTTATGGAAAAATCACATCAAATTCATCATATTTAATAATTAAATTAAATTTATTTTAAAATTACACACCATTAATAGAACAGTTCTATGAAAAATCCATTTTACCAATATATTTGTCATTAACTATTATCATTGTAATAAAAAATTTATGTACAAAAATGAAATTAAACATATTAAAAAATATGAATTTTTTTATCTATCATATGAAATAAATTTTTTCACTTTTACTTCTATAAATGATGAAAAATAATTGTAAATTTATGTGAAAAAATAGTTTTTTGATAAAACTATTACCTAACTTTCTAATACATTAAAAAATGTAACTATAAATTCAATATTGTATTTTTATTAAATGTTTTATTAAATTTTAAATATATAATATATATATAATATGGTTTCAAAAACATTAAAGTAATTATTTTATTATTTTTATTTCATAAAAGGGATGATATTATCAAAGTTTGAGTTTTTCATTTTTACCTAATAACAATTATTGTGGGAAAAAAATTAAAAAAATTAACTCGAATATAATTTTAACATGATGAATCCAAAACATTTGTCCTTTTTATAAAAATAAAATTGAAAAATTAAGATATTTATATTTTTAATGGAAATAATTTATATAAATAAAAAGTAAATTTAATGAAAATTTCACCTTTTAAAACATTAAGTGTTTATAATCCAATTTTTAATGATTTTTTAATTGATTGCAATATTTTTATTTATTATAGATTTTGTTAATCAAAAACATGTCATGATAAATTCCATCAAAAATATTATGTATTTTTTGAGTTCCATTTTTCATGTGATATTATCTGTTGATACAATGCTTTTTTAAAGTAAATATATTTTGAAAGCCATAGTTGTTACATTATCTCCCCTTAAATATATTTTTAAAATAAAATATTAATCACTAATCACTAATGAAAAAAAATAATTTCATCTAAAATATATTCATGACTCGCAGTATAATTTATTGGAAAATATCAACCTTAAAAACAAAAGGTACATATATTATTCCTAAAAATAAGAGTATATGTAACATTGAGTTTTTGCGAAACCAGTTGAGCATAGACTCTATTATTTTTTAGTATCATGACTAAAAATATATAATTTAATTCTTATATTTTTTCATAATCATCATTGAACATATATGATACAATAGGTTTATATGAAAATGATTTCACTATTCTAAATAATTTTTCTTCTAAGGAGAGAGAAAAAACCCACCCCACAAATTATTTTATGTTCTTCTAAATGAAGGAAAATAAAATTTTTAGAAGTCATGTTCCCATAAAAATAAACGTGTGATATAATAAAACTAGATGTTTTATTTGATAAATAAATCATTGAGATAGTGATATCTTGCCCATAGGAAACATCCAAGATATAGTAAACCATAATTCAATAAGACATCCACAAATATAATGTGGAGGATAAATGTTCCTCAATCATAAGGATCGACATCAATAATTTATATTAGATAGTCATTCCCATTATAAACTCTATTTAGGATGTTATTGATACCATTAATACTTGTTGAACCATGGATTGGGGTATTGATTTTAATAATTCCAAAACTCTATTTACATGAAGTATTAGTGTTTTGATGGTGTATTATTTGGCATCTAATTTATTCAATTGTATTAGACAACCTCTTCACATCTCTTTGAAAACGAAGAGATTGATGGCAAATAATTTGAAAAATGAAATATTTTATTCTTCCATTGAGTCAATAACATTGTTTATTATTGCAACATTTTTAAAATGAATGATATTGAATCTTATTTGCTTCCACATCTTTATTACTTGAACTTCCATGAAAATCAATATTTCTTTTATTTGGGGTGTTCAGAAGTTTTTAAAGTCTCATATTTGTAGTCATTACAATAGATAGCTAGGTAATCATAAAAATAAGACACTAAACACTATATTCATTCCATTGTGGTATCTCTTTAGTACATCACTACATTTTTTATCATATCCATTGTCAACAAGATTTATCCTTCATCCAAGAATTAGTTTATTAATGATGTTATAGATATGAATATATAATTCGAAAAAAATTTAAAATAGAATGATATTAATAAAAATAACCCAAAATTGATATATGTACCCTAACTTGTAAATATTTAGGTCTAAATATTGTGAATTAATTTTATATATCTTATTAGGTAATCTGACCATACCATAATGATGTGTTAAAATCCTTACAAACAATTTAAAAATAGAAGAAGATTAACCATATATTTTTCCTAGGGGGGTCTATACATGTGTGCAGTATTATAATAACTCATCATAATGTAGGGGAAGATCGAGTTAATACTCAACCATTCTTTTTTCAGAATTATTACTCCTCGATGAATGTATATCACACACTCATCCACTTGCTAGTACATGAAAATATTTAATTACTATAAAAACAATATGAATAGAACATTACTCAAATTAAAGGATATTATATGATAATTAGACATATCCCAAGGATTATACAAAAAATATATAATCATAACAGCCAAATTAACTAAACAAATCCTGAAATATAACTAAATCATCATCTAATTCCATCAATGGGGACGTGGACTTCCACTCATAGTTCTAGTTTCTAAAAAACTATTTCATTAATAATTATACATAATAAAAATTATGATGAATATATATTTACATTACATCAAACATTACATCTCAACAATTATCACTTAATCCCAAATATGAATGTTTTTTTTAATTGTGGATTATCAACATAATAATACTATTTTATGATTCTAGTGAACATTCCTCCAAAATTGAGCAACACTAGACATATCTTTAGACTAATCATAATTTATAATCATTTTAATAAATATGGTAATGGAATCATAAGAAAGGGGTGAAATAAAATTCTCATTAAGTAAAAAATTCAATATCATTTCATCAAGGGTTAGAAAATTAGAATATGATAAAACACAATCATGGGAGAAATATATTATTAAAATGAAAAATAATAGTATTATTTTCCGTAAAGAAATAACAGAATGACCCATAGTCTGAATTGCAAAACAATATACACTATTTTTTGAGTGTAAATGAAATAGAAAATAAACTGGAGAAATGATAACAATATCATAACTATATGACATAGAAATGTAGAATAAGAGAAAGGATAGTAAATAATAACAATGTGGATTAAGAATATGCTACTTGATCATCATTAAATTATGTGTTGGTGATGATAACTTGTGTACCGTCATGGGATTGGGTTATATCTTATGTACGGTTTTGGGCCTAGGATACAATATGTGTACAGTCTTAGGCCTAAGAAATTACCCTTGTACACTATTGGGATTAGAAAACTTCCCTTGAACTATCATGAGATCATAACATAAGACATGAGCCATTTCTGATATTGTGAGATTTAAAATATCATCTAATTCATTAGATGGTGATATTAGAACAAACCCATAAATCATCAATAAATAAGTCTGGAACTTAAAAACAATTACTCATCACCTCAAAAAAAACCCATTGATAGAAAAACATGTTCGTTAATATTTCCATATGGCATTTTCCTAGTTCATAAAATCCATATTTTAATGGTCAAAAATATTTTTTCATATGTAAATAATGTATTAAATGTTTTATCAACATCATATTGTTTTCTAGAAAAATATAAAATATGACCACTTATAGAAGTCACAACACTTACCTACCATTTGAATATGTTTGACCAAAAACGAAGGCCTTGTGTCCATATAGAAGTGACCACACACACATTGAAATCAATTTGAAAATGTTTAAGTTGATAAAATGATATCTTAATCTTAAATTTTGTACATATATAATGAATATACAATATTATGATTTTTAGAGACTGTATAAGGGATTGAACATACCATGAAAATAAATGATGTGATACTATTTGGAAGGATGGTGGTCTTGTCTTCTGACGAAACACTCAAGTGAACATAAATATAGGTGACCACATTTTTATGTGTCTACATATCCATGTGACAAAAATATACATGGGAACACATGATTAAGTGATCAAATGTTTATATGACCGTGAGCTCTAGTGAGCCCAAGCCAATGGAACTTTGAAAAAGAAAATTTCAAGTTACAATGTATCATTAAACTAGTATAAAATATTCAAATTAAAATTACTTTGTTTTGAAGAATTTTAAAAAAAATCATGATCATTTAAGGATTTACAATCAAAATAATTAGTATGATTATTATTTAATAGATATTTAATAGTTTCTAATTTTTGAAGTATATCCCTTCACAATCTAGATCCACCTACAGAAAATAAAGAGTTTTTATTCCTAAAATAAAGATGATAATGAACACATCAATATATTCTTCTACATAAATATGTTCTTTTAATTCTCGGTATAAGATCTCTTCAATGCCTTTTCAAGGATATATTAAAAAAACAGATCAAAAATATATGATCAGATTGTACTACTTCTTAAAACCATATTCCTATATATAATATCACATTATATTTGGTAAATTTCAATAATGTTTTTACTAATGTTTATTTTTATAGGTAAATGATATTACTATGTATTGAAGAGTACTCGATTATATTTCTTTATTTGTTTTTAAATCTTTTTCTCCATAATAACTATGAATGATGGTGGTTGTATCATGGGAATCCTTGTGTATAGTTTTTATAATAAATCCCAATAAAAGTTATAGAACATGCTAATAAAGTTTTAATAAAAATTCTTAACTGATGGTTTCTATAATGATTATAGGATTAAACTAATATAGCGGAATTGAAACTATTGTTTTAATTCCAATTTGTGTTTTTATCTCTTTGTATACTATTGTTTTCAATCAATATTAACTACTTATATCATTCATCAATTTTGAACTCATTATTTTATAAATTATGGTTTTCATAGAAGTATCATTTTATTTAATGATTATATATGAAAAACTGTACATTGAGTGAGTAAAATAGTTTTAAATTCTTAATCTATTTAAAAAATATTTTTATAGGGTTGTGATTTAACTACTGATAAACAAGGTCAATACGTCAGATAATTTATGAATACTATATTTTATAATTGGATATTACATGTTAGGTTAATTTAAACATATTTAAAATTTAAAATTTAAAATTAACAGTCCATATCTCCCCACTATTGATCCATCCACTATGACTATTAGTTTCAATCATAGGTTTTAATATTCATTTTCTATGGTTATTTTTATACATGATCATATTTTGAAAAATATATTTCCAATTTTTTTTTACTTTTTAATTTTTTATGGATTATATGTCATAATGATATTATACAAACATAACTCTATATTTTAATTGCAAGAATTATTGTTACTAGGAAATAATAATGAAATTTAATCTAGGGATCCTAGTATTTGACATCGTGGGATATATTTAAGATCATTATGAAAACGCATAACAAAATAAATAATAACTGTATCAACCAACTAAATAAAATTATGATTCTAAATGAAAATAAATAAATAAATTAATTATTTTATAAGAGAGGATGAGTTTAATTAGATATATTCTTATGATACTATATTCCAAATTTGAGATATTATTTCTGTGTCTCAAGAAGGAATGTCTAATGTTAAGATGTTGTTATTATATTCCTATACTATTATGTATGATATATTAAAAAAGTATCTCAATAGATCTGTCTCTAATAGGGATATGATTCTTAATGAGATAATAAACACTATGATTACACATAGATATAATATAGATGAAAAATCAATTGTTATATAGTTTTTTTTCATTCTAAAAAATAGATGGAGGGGTACTGTTGTATATATTTTAGATTTATAAGAAATTATCAAAAAAATTGTGTTAAATTGATTATTATACAGATGCTGGTGTATGAAGAATAGTTAAAGGTGAATTATAATGACGATAAATCAAAAAGCTATTATTTATTTTAAAAACATCATATTAAATGTCTATGGATGTTTTGAAACCTTGTAGTATATGTGAATGAGTATATTATACTAAAATTAATGAATAAATGACCCAACTATACATATGTTAATATAGGTTATATTATTTTTTTTCAAAAGTTAAATTACAATGTAAGTTTTGATAAATTGAGAAATTAAAGGAATTATTGGAAAAAATATGACCCATATAATTAGATTTGATTATATGACTGTGTGATGAATGGAAATAAAAATACATACTATCCAAATATTATGTGTATGAAAAAAAGAAAATGAAGAGAAAATTCTAAAGGGATAAATAAAGGATACTTGTAGTTCATCTAAAAATATCAAAAGTGAATCTGATTTTAGATTAGAATATGCAACTGAAAAAGAAAATATATGGTTCATGGATTCTATATCAGAGGATACATATATTCATTTAATAATATATATGAATAAATGAATATTTCAAATAAAAAATTAAAATAATATTATATGAATTTATAAGACAAAATGAATGAATAAAATGATAAATCTAAAAATCTAAAAATTATTCAATTTGTTATGTTATTAATGAAGATGATCATCCTATAAAAATTTAATATAATGAAACTTTATGATGAAAAATAATGATCCAGTTTTTTTTAATGAATGCTTAAACAGGATTTGGAATAGTTTTTGTAGAGTTATAATATATTTAATAATATACTAGGTAAATAAAAATCTCACAAATCTAAATATATAATTGGCTATGGGTCTAGATAGTAATGAAATCGATTTAAAAAATTATTTAGGTCCTACTTTTGAGAAACGGTCCTTAATATCTAAATCTATGAAAAATAATTTTTTCCAAATAATTATACTTTTTTATAAACTATGTCTATTACCCATTTTTTAATTTTTTTATGAATTACTGTGAGAAATATTTGGAATCCAAAATATTAAAATTGTACACTCTATGTGTAGAAGAAAATATAGGTACCAAATGCATTCATTGTTTGATTATTGTCAATTAGGTGACTGAAAATATCTATAAAAATATTATTCTCTCTAAATAGTTTAATTCCAAGAAATAAGACTATAAACTATCAAATATTCAATAATATTCAAAAATTTGACGGTGTACATGTCAATTTTGGAGATAATGAAAAAGGGATGACTATAAATCATAAAAAATTGGAAATTATGAGTCATTCCTTATTCATGGGATTATTTTTTGTTTTTATGAATTTTTATATCTTAAATTTGTGATAATTATTTTATTGTAATGTTTGAAAATAATTTTTATAAAAATTATTATTCCAAGAGTGATTTAATATTTACTTCATTAATGATTGATAAATCTATTTCTTTTAATTCTGATTCATTTCATTCTTAAAAAGGTTCTTGGATTTTTCTTTTCCTGTAGAATCATGTTTTTGGAAATAGAAAATATGACACTATAATTTATTCTCAACTAAAAATCTAAATAAAAAGGCTTTAGTGATGGGTCTACCGAAACAAGAATTTCCCAATTGCAGTATGTGAATTCCTAGTGGAAAGAATAATAATAGAAAATATCTTTCAATCCAACAGAAGATGTATATTCCTCTAAACCACAATAATTTGTTTAAAAAGAATTATTTAGCAAATATATATGTTCTATTTTAGTAGGAATACACTACGCTTATATAACTAATAATGGTTATTAATTTTATATATTATTTTTTTCTTGTCTCATAAAATGTGGAGCTCCTTATTTTTATTAATATGAAAAATCCACAGTAAAAAATAGTGGGATATATATCATAACCATATGAATTGATCATATTCAAGATTTTTGTAATCAAAAGTTTTAATCTCTGTACTCTCAACTTGGATATACTCAAAAAATTTCTTCTCCTCGGACCACTCATCAAAATCGGGTTGTAGAAATTAGAAATATGAATCTCTTTGGAATTTTGGGAATTAGGTTTTTTGAATATGGAATACCTATTTTTTGTTGGATAAATCAATTAACATTACATTAATTATAACTAATAGAGTTCTTAGCGAACATATCATGAAAATAATCTATATGATTTATGGAATGGAGGACATCCCAATGATAGTTACTTTATATATTTATGATTCAAATATGTTATTGTAATTATAGACGATAATCATGAAAATATTTCACCAATAAACAATAAATGATTTTTTTTCATTATGAAACCACTTTTAATGTATATAGAGTCTTTAATATGAGAAATTTTCTTTTGGAAGAATATTTCCTTGAAACTTTCGATTAGCTATATCCAATGTAATGCAAACCTATTGTATAAAATCATGACGATTATATGTCTAATTTTTTTTTATAAAAATATTTTTTAAAGCCTCTATATTTAATGATCCTTTAACAAATAAATATCATTGAAGATAACATTAAAACATTATTGGCTTGGAGGAATAATAGAAAATACTACGTTTATTATTACCTATAATAATTAGGACCCTAACAAATAGTCACTTATAAATTTTTGTTGGATACTAGGATAATGGTACTCAAACTCAAGCCACACAAGGAAACAGGGTTGAACATAAAATGTTTTTAATGTTAGGTTAAACATAAGATACTGAATAGCGGAATCAATGACGAACATTGGTTAATAGAAATTCAATAAGAATTGAATATATTTTAATGAAATCTAGCCTGGGAATTAGTAAATAAACCAATATAAAAATAAATTTTGGTACTTGGTGTGTATATAAAAACATGGTTGATGAATCTAGATTAACAATAATAATAAAATATTTATAGGTTGCATTGCGTTATATTCATGAAATATTTGTCCATTATGAAGAAACCATTTCACCTGTTGATAGACAAGAATTAAAAATATTACTACTTCCATATGCACCACATTTTACATTCAAAATACATCAAATGGGTTTAATGATTTCATTTCTAAATGGATATATTTTTTAGGATGTTCTTATATAGAAACCCCCCATGTAATATCTCATATTTTCTGTTTATTATTTTTAAATATTATATGGAATTATTTTGAGACCCGTCATGATGATGGAATATCATTCCGAGGTCCAGTGAGCCTAGAATGGTGGTTTGAACTTTTTTTAAGTTATGTGAGTCAGTGATTGTGTGTGGTTGTGGAAGTTTCCAAACGGATGCCCGGATTAGAAATCTGAGGGCATCATTGTGTCCGAGATGACGACTTTACCCATGAACGAGTCTAACATCGACCGGTGTGGGTCAAGGGAAAAGGTTTATTTTTGGAATTTTTGAAGTAAAATGAAATCAAATAAAATCACAAGTTTATTTTTATTTATTTTAATGAAACATCCGCTACAGCGTGGTAAACGGCGCATCTATTTCCTAAATTAATGATGCATCATAATTACCCGGAAATGGCCAGTCGGACTCATTAATACTGCCGCACAATTATATTCCAAACATTTTTACCTTTAATGGGGATAATCAAATGTTGCTCGTTGGTGAAGATTGAGAAGAACCTCTGTAGAACCTACGGGATGTTGGAGCAAAACTCTCAGTGACGAATGACGAAAGATCGAAGATGAGATTCATAGCGCCAATGAAATTAAAGGATCTCGAGGATGATGGTAGCGTGATGCCTTTTTTAAAGATCAATCCTTTCTAACGGTAGGGTTGTTATTTCATTCCTATTTCCCCATTCTTGATTTAAATGACGAATGCGGATCAACCACAGACAAGTTGATCTGCGGTTTCGTATGTTCTTGCAGGATGGATTTTTCCTTGGGAAATTTATGGGAAATTAATACATGATATTTACTGTTGTTGATCCTTACTCCATTTAATCCTGCTAACGGGAGTGGATCAACACCTTGACCTACGACAGTGGGGGTTCATTCCTCACATTGATTATTTTATTTCTCCCCCATTTTTTTCTCGCGTGTTCTTTGTGTTCTTTGCTGGGCGACGAACAATAGATCATTGAAAAACCGTTTCGTGACGCAATGATCCCAAATCAAAGGTTTGACACAGCAATGACTTTATAGAGGTGCAACGATGATGGAGGATGACAAATCGGACCGGATCAGAAAAGAGAATTCTTCTACAGTTCTTCGCACTTGAAGATCAAATCATGTTTTCGGAGCAGATCGGAGGTCCGAAAACACTGGAAGAGGCTTCGTGGTGTCGGGGTGACCTAAACCTAAAGGATTCATGGTGATCGTGTGGCTAAATCAATGAACGAATCATCATTGGTGGCACCACGGCGGAAGTCCGTGTTTCTGGAAATTTCCAGAATACACGGCATGTACTTCCTAAGAACACGCCGAGTAGTACTAGCGGTGGTGGCTAGGGTTTCGGGGGTCAGAGAATAATCACACGGCGTGTGACCCTGGTCACACGGCATGTTGGACTTTCCTCGAATACTTGGCATGTACTTTGGGAAATACACAGACATGGGATGATCTACACGGCTTCAGGCGGCACAGCGTGTACATCATGACAGAAGCAACTATGCGGGACTCGGCGTGTATCACGGGGATACACAGACACAAGTTAAAACATACTGGTTGAAGACCATCTGCGGGAACATGGATAGGGTACACGGACCCAACCCCAGTCACTCGGACACAGCGTGTACACCGTACTACACACCGTGTACATAGTTTGTTTTCTACGCGACCAGCTTTATGACACAGGCTGTTGCACACAGGCAGTACCCAGGGTCAGACCACACGACATGTAACTGTTCTACAAAATGTGTACTTTTTGTAAAAATGGAATTGTCCTCTTGTTCACCATATCTTGGACATCATTATTTTGGGTTAGTGCACCTTCTTCTCATTCTCTGGAAGGTCAGGCATCATTTCCTCACACAGGAGTATGATCCCTTCAACATGACTTTCTATGATAGAGTCAGGCATCCATCCGAGAGGCCTGGATCGAGATCCTCTATCCATTCCTAACCCTAGGTAGAGTCAGGAATCGACATGAACAACTCTATCGTGAGTTGATCATCAACCTACCTGGTGTATCACCTAACTGGTGAATCTAGATGAGTCGCAGTATCCACCATGGACCTGGAAGTGATCCTCATCTGTGTATCGGATCTTTCCCAATCAGGAGTGTGTCTCCAATAATGATTGCTCTCTTTCTATCTTAACCTTCCCACTCAGAATTTTGTCTCTATTAATGAGTATATCTACCTCTAATGACAGTTCCCGAAGAACAACACTTCTCATATGGGCGTCATCGGAGCGATAAGACTCGTGGAGTGTGTTCTCCCGGAACGAGTGCATCACGGAATCTTCGAACAGAATCCCTAATGGTGTTATGCAGTTTTGAGACATGCCTCTATATCACAGGTATGGGTTTTGAGTATATCTGTTTTATTCTATATGTTCTGTAGACATATACTATGCGTAGATTACTGTACCATTACTTGTGTACTTCGTTGTGGTTTTCGGGGTCCTATACTGAGTATTTTTATACTCACCCCTACACGGGCCTTTCCAGCACGTCTGGTGTCTTGTACAGACGACCAGTCTTTTGACAGAGTCCATGGTGGACCCGGACAGGACGAAGCTCTCTGAGTTCCCTACAGGATGAGGCGTTCTTATAGCTATGAGCAGCAGTCCCAATACCTTTTTTGGTCACAGGTTGGACATTATAGTTTCCAGACTCTTGTTTTTGGTGGGCTTGTCTTCCAGCCTAGTTTACTTTTTAGTAATATACCTTTCGTCATACTCTGTTGGTTGGGTTTATTTGAATGCATGCATTTTTGTTCCTTAGGGTTTTTTTTCATTTCAGCATTGTGGGCTTGGAGATGTTTGTGTGTGTGTGTGTACAAGTATATAGGAAATACTTCTCATGGTAGTAATATGCCTACTTGGTACAATTCACCAGCCCATGGCCTATTGGAGCCGCGCTTGGGGAGTCACGGCGTGGGCCCCACTGGGACGGGTCATGACATAGTGGTATCAGAGGTGGTCGGTTCCACATGAGGACCAAGAGTCTATGAGTTTGGATTGGGGAAACTGTGTTAAGTGTTTCGGGTTCAACATTCAAGCAAGAGACTCCAGTGTTGGTGTGGCGGTTGACGTATCCATACACCAAGACTCTGATAACCTACTTTTCGACTCAGTACATGAAATCACTGGTTGCGGTGAAATAAAAAGGTACATGCATCATATATGAATGGTTTGTGTTTTCCATGTCCTTTGTGTCACCTATCCAGATATACTCATTGACCATGGTACATATTGTTTCATTACATGATGCCTCCGCGATGCATACCCTCTAGGATTCAGCAGAACGATCACGAGGATGACCCCCTCAGTGATGAGACTTCAATACAGGGACCAGTTCCCCAGGCATTGACACTTGGTGGAGCATCGGTTGTACCACCCCCAGTGTAGCAGCCAGTGGTACCTGCAGTACCGACCGGCGAGGAGCACAGGCTTATCGTGCCCCATGAGTTCCAAAGATGGAGACCCCTCAGGTTCGGAGGTGAGCTCGACCCTCAGGCGGGTGAGGACTGGATTGAGGCGGTGAGCAAAGTTTTCCATCTAGCTAGGACACCAGCGGACCAGATGGTGATCCTAGGAGCGAGCCTTCTTCCGGGTTCGGTGGGCCGATGGTGGATTATGACCACAAATACTCAAGAAGAGGAGACTCTTTCATGGATGGAGATTGAGAGACTCTTCAGGGAGGAGTTATCTCCAGTTATGTAGAGAGATGTACGCATACAGGAGCTTCTTCAGCTCCAGCAGGGCAGTATGACAGTAGCTGACTATTCATCGAGGTTCACCAACCTCTCCAGGTACTCGATGGATATGGTCAGGGTTCATTACTTCATAGATCGGTCCATCGAGCGAGGTCTATGATGTGACATACGATCTAGTGTCATGCCTCTATTCATATCAACTTATGTTAGAGTGCTCGAGTGGGCCTTGATGATTGAGAGTTTCTTGGAAGAGCAGAGACAACTACCAGCAGTCAACAGCAAGCAGACAAGTGCAGAGAAATCAACGGTAGGGAGCTGGCATCAGACGTAGGGATCAGGAGACATTGGAGGAGGACCCAGAATAGTGGATCGATAGTCCAGGGCTCTCAGGCTAGATCCAGTCAGCCTAGGGAGAAGCAATGCTACACATGCGACAGTAGGGGACATCTCGCTATAGATTTCCCGACCCGTCGAGCCGCTGATAAGGAAGTAGTGGATGGACCCCCGAGGTAGAGGTAGAGAACAAAACAGATAGACCCTCCAGGTGGAAGACATGGCAGAAGAAAAGGGAGAGCTACAGGTGGTGGAAGATGCTTCGGCTTACTTCAACCACCACCACAAGGACGCCCGCACCAGGCTCAGGGAGATGGGGGATAAGGGTGGGGACGACTACATGCGGTCGAGGCATCGACCCGGGGGATCCAGGGATGATTCGAGGTATGATCTATGTCATTTTTACCTTATCTGACGTACTCATAGACACTGGTGCAAATCATTCCCTTATAGACACATGTCTTGTACAAAACCTTGAGATTCTGGTAGAACCGTTGACTCGATCCTTATGCTTGGATACACCTATGTGAGGAGACGTGATGGTCACTCACATTTGCAGACAGTGTGATCTTACCCTTGGAGGTGAGAGTTTTGGTTGGATCCTCTTGGTTGTAGCGTCGAGGCCTTACGGTTTCATTCTCAGTATGGATTGGTTATCTTCAGTACATGCCCTGATTGACTGTTTTATGCGAAGAGTGCGGTGTGTCCGCCATGATGGAAAGGTGTTTTCCTTTGTCGGAGAAAGGGAGACCCAGGCAGCGCAAAATGGGCTCATGCATAGGAGGATGAAGATGATCACTCATGAGATGGCTAGCCTTACCCTAGGAGTAGTAGATGTTGTGAACTCCCAGTTCCCAGTAGTAGTGGTGGAGTATAGGGAAATCTTTCCCGAAGATGTTCAAGACTACCTCCCTATTGGTAAATTGACTTCTACATTGACTTACACCCTGGGACAACACCGATTTCCTCATCGGTATATCTGATTGCTCCCGCAGAGCTTTGCGAGCTGAGTCTGCAGTTGGAGTATTTTCAGAGCAAGGGTTTTGTAAGACCCATCATCTCACCCTGGCGGCCCTAGTCTTGTTTTACAAGATGGCAGATGGGAGTCTCAGGTTGTGCGTGGATTACCGGTGCCTGAACCAGGTGGCAGTGAAGAACAAATATCCACTTCCACGAATCTATGACCACTTTGATAAGATAGGAGGATCATAGGGTTCTTGAAGGTTGGCCTTCGATCAGGATTTCAATATCTATGGGTGCGGGACGAGGATATACCGAAGACGGCTTTCAGATGCCGCTACAATCACTATGAGTACATGGTGATGACTTTTGGCTTGACGAACGCCCCTGTAGTGTTCATGGGGCTGATGAACTGGATCTTCCAGCCGTACTTGGACCGGTTCATGGTGGTCTTCATCGACGACATCCTTGTGTACTATGCATCAGAGGAGGAGCACACGAGATGCCTACGGATGGTTCTGGACATACTACGGGACCACCAGCTTTATGGGAAGCTCTTGATGTGCCAGTTCTGGATTCAGGAGGTCCACTTTCTGGGACATGTCATCTCAGCAGATAAAGTAGCTATAGATCCATCCATGGTGGAGGATATGTTTTCATGGGAGCCACCTTGGAGCATGACGGAGGTGTGGTTCTTTCTTGGGTTAGCAGGATATTACCAGAGATTCATTCCTGATTTCTCCCGGGTATCAGCACGGATGACGGCCTTGACCAGGAAGGGGCAACCCTTCGTGTAGAAAAATAAGTGCCAACAAGCTTTGGAGAAGTTCAGACAGAGTTTGACGAGCGCCACAGTCTTGAGATTGCTGTAGGAGGGTGTTGAGTACGTAGTTTTCTATGATTCATCAGGGACTGGGCTTAGTTATGTCCTGATGCAGTGGAATGCAGTGATTACTTATGGTTCGCACTAGCTTAGGACACATGAAGAAAACTATGTGACCCATGATCTCTACTTGGGAGCGGTGGTCTTCTCATTGAAGATGTGGCGACACTACCTTATGGGCGAGTGGTTTATAGTCTACTCTGACCACAAGAGCATCAATTACATCTTCTCATAGAGATATCTGAATCTAAGGTAGAGGCATTGGATAAAGTTCCTCCAAGATTATGATTTTGAGATCGTCTATAATCTTGGTAATGCGAACAAGGTGGAAGATTCTCTTAGCAGAAGTTCGAGCTCATAGCTGTTGAGTGAGGCGACATAGCAGTTACCCACGTTACAGTTATCCTTCATGGATGGAGAAGATGCAGCTTACCTACAGTCAATGGTTTTCACCCCTACACACTTACAACAGGTTAGGGAGGCACAGCTTGGGGATGTCGACTGTGTGGCTTTATGTGCTCAGTTATCCACAGGAAATTCTCATGATGGATATTCACAAGGTGGGGTGCACATAGTTCTTTTCAGAGGGCGCACTATTGTACCCGTGGCATTGTAGGAGGAGGTCCGGAGGTAGTTTCATACATCCCCATTGGAGGCACATCCTGGAGTGGAAAATATGTACCAGGATATCCGAAGACAGTTCTGGTGGTCATGCATGAGGAAGGCAGTAGTGGATTTCATTTCTCAATGCCTCACATGCCAACAGGTGAATGCTGATCACCAGGTTCCAGTGTGATTAGCTCACCCCATTGATGTTCCAGAATGGATGTGGGATGGAATGTCGATGGAACTCATGACAGGATTACCATGGATGTCCAAGGGGCATGATTCCATATAAGTGATCATTGACCAACTCACCAAGTCGGCGCACTTCCTAGCTATCAGGGAGCAGAGTTCCGTAGAGAGCTTGGGATGCCTCTATGTGCAGGAGATAGTTCGGCTTCATGGCGTCCCCTCGACTATAGTCTCAGATCAAGAAATCCGCTTCACGTCCCGGTTTTGGATGAGATTACAGGAGGCTTTTGGTACTCATCTATGCTTGAGAACAGTGTTTCATCCCCAGATAGATGATCAGATGGAGAGGACAATACAGATTTTGGAGGATATGTTGCGGGCCTGTATCTTGGACTCTGGTCGCAGTTGGAAGGACCACCTACCACTGGTGGAGTTTTCATACAACAAAAAATACCACTCCACAATTGGTTTGGCACCGTTCGAGGCCTTATATGGGAGACCCTGTCGGTCACTGCTTTGCTGGACCGATCCCAGAGAGTCACCACTCATGGGTCCAGATTTGGTGTAAGCTAGAACATAAAAGGTGCAGATCATCCGGGAGTAGATGAAGACAGCATAGAGCCGGCAGAAGTCTTATGCTGAGAGATGACAGAGACCTCTAGAGTTCAAAGAGGGATACCACATCTTTCTTCGACTCTCACCTCGATGAGGGATACATATATTTGTCCAAGGCAGCAAGCTATCTCTAAGGTTCATTAGACCCATCAAGATATTTTGCAGAGTTGGCGAGTTGGCGTACCACCAAGATCTACCACCACAGTTTTATCGGGTACATGATGTCTTCCACGTGTCACTACTGAGGAGGTACGTGCACGACCCGTCGCATGTAATCGACTAGGGCGAGCTCGACATTGAGGATGGAGTGACCATTGCTGAGTACCTGGTTGAGATCGGGGATCGGTAGGAGAGGATCCTCCATGGGCGATCGATTCCCTTGGTGCGTGTCCGGTGGCAGCACGAGAATCTTCAGGAGATCACGTGGGAGCAGGAGACCCAAATTCATTCCTAGTACACACATCTTTTTTAGTAGCCTTTGTTTTGGCTTTTTGGGGACGTAAAGCCCCAAGGTGTGGAGAATGTAATTTCTCAGATTTATGATGTATTATTTGTAATTATTGTATAGAATTATATCGAGACCTGGCATGAAGTTAGAACATCATTCCGTGGTCCAGTGGGGCCAAAATGGTGGTTTGAACTTTTTTTTAAGATATGTGAATCGGCGATTGTGTGTGGTTGTGCCAGTTTCCAAACGGAGGCCTAAATTAAAAATCTGAGGACATCGTTGCGTCCGAGACGACTACTTTACCCAAGAAAAGTTTAACCTCAATCGGCGCGGGTCAAGGGAAAACGTTACTTTTCGGAAGTTTTAAAGTAAAAAGAAATAAAATTAATTCATAAGTTTATTTTATTTCTTTTAAGGAAACATCAACTGCAGCGCGGTAAACTGCACAACTATTTTGTAAATTAATGACACATCATAATTAAGAATAAATGTCAAGTTGGACTCATTAATACGTCCGTGTAATTATATGCCAAACATGTTTCCCTTTTTATGGGGATAATCAAATGTTACTTGTTTGTGACGATTGAGAAGAACCTCTGCAGAATCTGCGGGATGTTGGAGAAAAAATCACGGTGAAGAATGACAACAAATCGAAGTTGAGATTCACAGAGCCAACAAAATTCAATTATCTCGATGACAACAGCAGTGAAACACCTTCTTTAATGATCAATCCTTTCTAAAGGTAGGGGTTGTTATTTCATTCATATTTCTCCATTTTTGATTAAAACAATGAACGCATATCTACCACAAACAAGGTGATCCACATATTCATACGTTCTTGTGGGAGGGATTTTTCTTTGCGAAGTTTATGGGGAATTAATCCCTATTATTTATTATTGTTAATCATTTCTCTATTTATGTCTGCTAACGGGAGTGGATCAACGCCGAGACGAATGACGGTGGTTGTTCGTTCCTCACATTGTTTATTAGATTTCTCCCCTTTATTTTCTCGCACGTTCTTTGTGTTCTTCGTAGGGCGATGAACATCGGATAATTGCACAACCATTTCACGATGCAACGATCACAAATTTAAGGTTCGACACCACAACGACCTTGCAGAGGTGCGGCGACGATGGAGGATAACAAATCAGACCGGATCGAAAAATGGTGTTCTTCGAGCATTCTTCAAGCGGGAAGATCAAATCATGTTTTCATAGATGATCAGAGGTCCGAAAACACAGGAAGTGGATTTGTGATGTCGGGGTGACCAAAACCTGAAGGTTTCATGGCGATCGGGAGGCTGAATTGATGAACAAATCATCACCGGAGGCGCGATAGAGGAAGTCCGTGTTTCTGGAAATTTCTAGAATACACGGCGTGCACTTTCTAAGAACACACCGTGTAGTACTGGAGGCAGCAGCTAGGGTTTCGGGGGTCAGAGAAGAATTATATGGTGTGTGACCCCGGTCACACGGTGTGTTGGACTTTTCCCAAAAACGTAGAGTGTACTTTTGGAAATACAAGGACATATGATGATCTACCTGGCTTCAGGCAACACGACGTGTACATCTTGAAAGAAACAGCTACGCGGGACTCGGCATGTATCCCGAGGATACATGGACACAAGTTGAAACACATGGGTTGAAGACCATTTACAGGCACATGTCTAGGTTACACAGAGCCAACCCCAGTCACTCGGACAGGGCGCGCACGCTGTACCACCCGCCGTTTACTCAGTTTCGTTTCTATACAATCAGCTTTATGACATGGGCCGATGCACACGGGAAGTACCTGGGGTCAGACCACATGGCGTGAAACCTTTCTACATTCTGTGTACTTTTTGGAAAAGTGGTATTCTCCTTTTGTTCACCGTATCTTGGAAATATATCGTTTGGGATAGTGCCCCTTCTTCTGGTTCCCCAGATGGTCAGGCATCATTTCCTCACACAGGAGTATGATCCCTTCAACAGGACATTCTGTGATAGAGTCAGGCATTCATCCGAGAGGCCTAAATCAAGATCCTCTATCCATATCCTGACCTTAGGTAGAGTCAGGCATTGATGTGACCAACTCTACCGGGCGTTGATCCACTACCTAGCTGGTGTATCAACTAACTACTGAATCAGGGTGAGTTGTGGTATCCGCCAGGACCCTGGTAGTGATCCTCATCCATGTATTGGATCTTTCCCACTCAAGAGTGTGTCTCCTGTAATGAGTGTGTTCTATCTACCGTAACCTTCCCACTAAATAGTGTGTCTCCCATAATGAGTTGAGCTACCTCTCGTGATAGTTCATGACGAACATCACTTCTCAGTCGGATTTCATCGAAGTTATAAGACTCTTGGAGAGTGTTCTCCTAGAATGATTGCATCACAGAATCTTCGAACATAATACCTAACGGCATTATGCTGTTGTGAGACTTGTCTCTAGACACGGGTCTGGGTTTTGAGTATATCTAGTTTGTTATACATGTTCTGTAGACATATACCGTGCATCGCTGACTGTACCTTAACTTATGTACTACATTGTGGTTTTCATGGTCCTCAACTGAGTATAGTTATACTCACCCCTACACGGGCCTTGCCCGCACATCTGGTTTCTTGTGCAGACAAGCAGCCATTTGACAGAGTCCAGGGTAGACCAGGACATGACCGAGCATTCTATGTTCCCTACAGGTTGAGGCGTTCCCACAGCTATGAGCATCAGTCCCAGTACCTTTTGTGGTTATAGGTTGGACTTTACAGATTTCAGAATCTTGATTTTGGTGGGCTTGTATTCCAGCCCAGTTTACTTGTTAGTACTTTACCTTCGTCTTACTCTTTTGGTTGGGTTTAGTTGTATTCCTGAATTTGTGTTCCTTATTATTTTTTAATTTTAGCATTGTGGGCTTGGAGATGTGTGTGTGTGTGTGTAAAGGTATATAGAAAATGCCTCCGATGGTAGTAATATGCATACTCGGTGCTAGTCACCAGCACCTGGCCTATTGGAGGCGGGCTTTGGGAGTCACGGCGTGGGCCCCAATGGGATGGGTCATGACACAGCATATTTCTAAATCTTATTTTTCAAAATCTTTTTTAACAACTATACAAATTCTTATATGATTTATTATTGGTCAATAAAGATTATTATGATTGGTTTAAAAAAATTATTATTTATATTGATTATGTAAAATTATTCTTGACACTATTAAATTTATAATAGAAATCATTTTATGTTTTAGTAGTTTAAAAAAATTTACATGATATTATATTTTTATCACTTAAACACTCCTTGAATATTTAATTTTATAAAATAATGAAGAATTAAATTGAAAAGTATTAAACAGTTGTGTTAAAATTAATTCATTGTTTTAAAATATTTGAATAAAATTATGTAATTTCTTTAAATCAATTTGACGAAGATATGGGTATCCCACAAGGACATGGTGGATAGGCCATAATATATTGTTATAATTCCAGAGGGGACCTTAATTGATCTGATAGATATTAAAGATAGTTTTGACATATCATCTTATATACCATTAGTGGAATGAGTACTTCATGTGATGTTTACCGCTACTCCAACTATGACTTTCAAGGAACATATTAATTTTAAGGTTATGAACCCTCATGTATCTACTCACATTTAACTTTATGATGATTTTTTACAAAGAAGTACGTTCATTAATAGAAGTTATATCATTGGGTATAGGCACGATATTTATTGAGGTTGATTTGGATAGTATGAAGTCTAAAACTGATATATATATACATATCCATTCTTCCGAATCAACTTCATTTATAGAAATGGAATTTTTGAATAACACTAAATATGATTTTATGGGTGTTTTAAAAGAACAATGTTTTTGTTTTTTTAAATCAAATGAACCCATTAAAGAGAGGACATATCCTAAATAGCCCACATGTGATCTATTTTTTCTAACCAATTAATGATCATAAAATTGATGTAATGAATTTTATTATGTATATACAAGTAGATTTTTTACACTTTTAAAGTGATCACCAGAACATGATTCTAAATTCATAATTTATTTTCCTATATTCTATATTTATATCATCAACAACAATAAAACCTTAACCTAAACATCATTTAGTAACCCCTCAATCACCTAAAAAAATTTATCATATTGAAGATCAGATAATAAATCTCATAATATATGAGTTCGAGGAGATAGTGGATGAATTTATAAAAACAATGAAATTGTGTTTTATGTATTTGAAACATAGGTTGTAAAAACATTAAAACTAGTCATATTATATGTGAAGAAAACTAGTAGAGATAAATAAACAATTTCAAGCGATAATTATGTATATTTATTATTTAGTATTTTAATAAAATGATTCAATCTTTATCTTGTGATGTCATAATTCCTTCTATGACACAATTATTATTTTAAATGGAGTTGCCTATATTTTTTTTGTATTTTGGATTGGATTATAGAAGGAACTTTATACTCCAATAACGATGAGAACTCCCTATTACAGTCATGTAAATAGTAATATTGAATAAGTTATACCAACTATGAAGGACTTGATTTGATCTTATGTGGTTATTTTGGGAGTTTATATAAGGTTGATATTAATTTATTGAGAAAATATAATAATATTAATCCACTATTATTCCAAATGGATTCATTCAATGTAATAAATAGATGTACATGATGATATATGCTATATTCGATTATATTGGGAGAGAGATCACTTTTGTATCCTTGTTATGTGTTGGATGTAAACTAAAGGCATGTGATCATAATATATAAATATATATATATATATATATTATATTATATTAATAGTGTACATTTAATTATAATGAAAAATAATACACATAATATATATATATTTTTGTATCTGTTTATATATTTATGTATATTATAATATATATTAATATGAATATGATGTATATGCGAGTTTCATGAAATGTAATTGATTTTAGAGCTTCTTCTGAATGATTTTATAATTATATGATCCAAAATCAGGTTCATGAAGGATTTTTATTTATTCAATAATGTGAACATAATGAATAATCCTGGTTGGATGGTAACACTTGAGATTCATTATAACGGAAAACAGTCTAGTTAAACCATTATAAATTGAAAACATCTATATTATTACATGTGTCGATTATCAGGTTCTTTTTATGGATTCATGATTATTACAATTACGAAAATCCTCTAAAACCACTACTCTTACCGAGATATGTTTATCTTATTAGAGAAGGTGCTAGTACCCCTTAAGAAGATTATGTATCTTAATGATATAATTACGGATCCATAGTTTGCGGTCTCACCTTGAGGGTACAGTGCCTTTGTTCACTGCTTCTAGTGATATTTATCTAACTTACATCATCGAGAGTGTATGTTGAAGATAATTCAACTCATGATATTTAGATACACTCAGTATGGACTTGTATATATAAAATTGACTTCAATACATATTTCTTATGTTTTTTTATATTTTCAACTATAATTAATTATAATATGATTAAGAAAAAATCCTCAGTGGTATTACTGAACATTTATTCAAGTATTAGTATAATTTGGACTATTGTTTTTTTATTAAAATTACAATTTGAATAAATGAAAAATGCTTTTAAAATATATTTTAATTTCATAAAACATAACATTAGTTTTGAAATGGTAAATATGTTTTTACTATAAATGTGGAGGCTCTGTAAAGGTTATAGAGTTTTGGAAATGGGATATATAAATATTAAAATGAATAACCATGACATAAAAAAGATATAGGTAATGTCAAACAAACCATTACCTTTATGTGTAAGGGTATCAAGAAGGCCTTGATTTATATAAAGAGTTCATATAAGTTTATTTTGTAACATTCCCATCTCACATGATGTTAATATAGATATTTCTAATCTATAAGGGTGTGTGAAAATATATTATATTTATACATGTAATGTTGTAAAGGTTGCCTACTCCTAGAAATTATACAATTTGATATGCATAAAAAAATACACATCCATATAGTGTCTATATGAAGATAAATTTAAATTATCTTTATAGATTATGTTTTTGTAATGGTAAAGGGAGGATACCCATAAAAAATAAGAATAATTACTTATAGTAAAAAACTATTAAAAATGGTTTTAAATGTTTTATTTATTTTTGTGGTTTTTAAAATTTCTATAAGTAATGATAAAATTTTAATTGTGAAAATATAATTATTATTAAATTAACTAATTAATAATAAAATGATTACAATTAAATTAATAAATTTTTTTGAAATCATGTTTCCAAATATTTAATGGAAATATTTAAAATACTATTTACCATAATATATGATATTAATTGTGATTTATTAATATATATGTTTATTTTAAATCAAAAAATATATTTTATAAAGTGTATTTAAATTACAAAATATATGATTTTTCATTTATATAAATTCTTATGTATTAAAATTTCAATTATAAAATTTTTATAATTCAAGAAATATTATATAAATTCTATATAATATAAAAATAAAAGATTTCATATTAAAATAAAACATAGTATATCATTGATAATTTTTTAAATGATTATAATTTGTATTTATTTACAAAATCTTATTAAATATATGAATTATTTATAATAAGAAAATAGATTATTTATTTTTAAAAATTATATAACATTCATATTTATAAAGATGTTTATGAAATGTGAATATTGTTTATGGTAGTTTATATGATAAATTACTTATAAGATAGATCTTTCAATATCATAATAGGCTAACTATAAAAAATTTACCTTTTCAACTACCTTTAACATGGCATGAAATATAATTAATTTAAAAAATTATATATTTTTAGTATAGGTTTTTTATATTAAATGATAAAAATATCTTTAATTTAATTCAATGTGGAGTGATTTCTCCCATCATAGAGGGACTCGGGTTGTGATCCCTTATCGACTTAAAGGCTATGACTTGTTTAAAATGTTAAATGGTGTTGGATATCTATCACAACTCGTTTAATAATATGCAGATTGTTTACCACAAATAACTTGATTACATTACATGATTTGTTTATGTACTTTATTCATATGATGAATTTTTATATGAATGAATATCTTTGGATTTTATTTTTCTATGTATGAAAAACAAAATTGTGGTATGAACACATGTTTCTCCCGAAGGAGATTTTGAGAAAACATTTTTTGTTAATTTCATATATCTTATATTGAGTAAAATTTTAATTTTACACTTTAATATAAGTTCTGATAATTTTTATAATCAATTAGTTGGTCAAGAAATATGGTTTCTACACTAGGATTAGAGTTTGGTGTGTTTTTGATCTGTTTAAATTTTAAAATAATATTAAAATTTTAATGTTTAATTATGTAAATATTATTTTTTTCTTACAGGTTTGTTTGGCCAGTACATTTGAAATGATATTTCAATTGAGACTCCACCTTCTACATTGATTCTATAATTGGGATTTTTTCCTTGGTGGGACATAATCTTAGGTTGGGCACATGGCCAGAGCCTATTCCCTGATTTCGTTTTCTTTTCCTTTTGTTTCTTTTCAATTATAGTTTTTATATTTATTTTAATGTGGTGATGAAAAATGATTATTAAAATATGTTAATAAAATAATTTTCTAGATTAAAATAGTACTAAAGATTCAAAAATAATAAAAAAACACTCTAGTAAAATTTTTAAATATATTTTAAAATTTTATTTTTTAGACTAAAGAAGATATATTTTTATAGGAAACAGGTATGAGGATATATATTTTATTCATAAAATATAATAATTTTATTGAATCGTTGGTATTATGAATATACATATATTTAGTATTCACAAAAACAAAATTATTTCATAAAATGTTAAAAAAAATTAATTCAAATTTTATATGAAAAATCCAAAAATGAAGATGATTTAAAACAAATTTGATTGTAATATTTATAAATGAATCTTTTAAATGAATATAAAATATATATAACTATTTATTTCAATAAAAAACTCTCCTTTAAAAATATGGGGTGTCATTAATCATATTTTTTATGTGATGTTGGGGTGGATACTGAGTGGTAAATCTTGTAATCATGAATCCAAAAGGATAGGGTTATAATACTATGAATCCCATTGGGGTATTTCTAAGGTAGGTAGTAACACATTTATAAGATGAGTAGGTGGGGAAACATCCATGATCCGGGCGGGCAGTGTTGTGGTCCTGACACAGGTTGGATTATGTTGACATTACTCTGCACTAGGCCTTTATACTATGTCTATGGTCCACATGGACTTCATCGTATAACATATCGAATGGGTCCACATCTACCTAGAAACATATAGTTTTTTTAATATATATAAAAATTTGGATTTGTCCTAAAATTTTGAAATTTACCCAATTTTGTATTCATTTGTAATTGATTTTATTCTTTTATTGACCATTATATTATTATTATTATTTTTTTCATAATAATATTCAAAAAATATATCATGGATGAGTTTAGTTTGTTTTCATATCTAATATGATATATATACATTGTTTTTTCCATAAAAAAAATTTTAAAATCTTTTGGGGTTACATCAATTCTTGAATGTGGGATTAATAATGAGAAACATAAGAAAGTGGATCACATTAAGGAGTTATAGATTATAATACTCATGATTTTTGTGATGATAGTGGAGTTAAATACTCATTATATTTGTTCAAGAGATCGGATAAAATATTCAATTTCTTCCAACACCCTAAGGTATTAAATCTATATTTCCCCAATTTCATACTGATGGGAGCACATCAATAATAGAGGGAGTTGATTTTAGAGGAAATGATGGTTGGAGGACTAACATTGGTTTTATTATTTTAGGTGTTTTGTCAATATTTTTATACATGCATATTCAATCTATGTAATTATCATGACTTCCAAAAAAATGGATCCATAGGTCATGATAGTGAGGGTGGATACAACATTTTTCTAAGAGATGGTATATTATGTTCTAGAGTGGATAACCACCAAATATCTCAAATGGAAAATGAATTATATTTATCCAAAAAATAATATATATTAAAGGGGTATTATTTTTTATTTACCTACCTATACATTGGCGATGGAAAATGAAGATATGACTGAGTAGAACAAGATGGATATGAAAGGAATGAATTATTTTATTCCTCGGTATGAGGTAGAAGACAATTTTTTAGATGATATAAGATAATGTGAGATTTTTCTCAGTAGATAGGTGGTCCAAATAAACTAAACATATCAATAGAATCCCTATATATTTGGTCGCATGGGTTTTACCAGTGTGACCACATGTCAAAACTAAGAAATACTGACCTAATTATTCATGGACTTGTAACCAATGTAAAAAAGTAGGAAATTTAAAGAAGTTATATAATTTTATCAATTAGGGTTATAAAATTATAAATTCCAATGAAAAAGTATAGATCAAGTAGATCTATATAGAATCTAATGAATGGGGTTAATTTTTGGTTGAGGATTACGGGTTATAATCCTCATTTTTGGACATTAAAAGAAAAGATAATTTTTTTTTCAATAGATAATGTGCTCGAGGATTATTTGGCTTGAAAAATGAATGTAATATGTAATATACATATTTCATTTCTTATGGTCTCTACTATTTTTTATTTAGGTTCCCCTTATATATTCAAACATATTCTGATTTTATATTAGTTAAATTTTCATTTGATTTTAATGAATTATTCCTTGTAGTTTGAGATACCTATTAAGAGAAGGATTTAATCATTGTTTAGGTGTCCATATTTATTACAATTTTGTTTGTGATTTCTAGGAATTAAATTGATTATTAGTTTTGTATATGGACATATATGATGTAATTATTGATGTAGATTGTGTGGTGATATTGAAGGACCATTTTTAATACTATTAGCATAGGATTTACATAACATTTCACCATGGGACTATTTTCACTTTTCAATGGGTGTGGTTCATCAATTCTTGTTGGGTATGATTAATTTTTAATGACCTTGAGAATTTAACATGTTTTCTAGCTAATTCGGTTCTTGAATATGTATAGTATAGGGATTTATTTTAGTTTTTTATGGTTTTGAAAGGGTTCATATATGTTTTCTGAAATAAATTTCACTATAATTTATATATTCTAAAACATTTATGATCTCATTTCATACATATGACATGTTACTTTACAATCTATTAGATTTCAATATATCATTATAGGATATAGAGGTAATAGATATTATTTGACCACATGTTTTTTTGTGAGAAATGATGGTTTTATTTAATAAAAAAAGATTATTGTATCATGTATTTATGATTTGAATACAAAATTTTGTATTAGGTTATAATGAAGAAAAAATAACTTCTACCTCGCATTGATTATCTGTTATTTTAGTTAATGGGGGATAATGATTAAAAAATACAAATTAGTGACCTTGATACCAATAGCTATGGGTGAAGGGGGATGAAATTGTAGACAAAATAACTTGGAGTTGGTATGTTAATTATGAAATCCTGGTAATTCCATTTGGGTTTACTAATGATTCATTTAATTTCATGTTTAAATTAATTTTGTCGTAAATAAATTCAAGGGATTGTTCTTCATTATGTTTTTGGATGATGTTGAGTTTTATTCCATGATATAATAGAATCGCGTAGATTATCTAAGGACAATAATGGTGGTTTTTTTAGATCACATGTTGAATGAGAAGAAATACAAATGATTGATTCATATAATAAAAATAGAGTTAATGAGTAATTTAGTTTCTCAGATGGGTGACCCATTGGATCTAGAGATTCTCATAGTGAAGCTAACTTATTAGATGCCTAATAATGTCATTGAGATTCATATTCATGTAGATAAATAGGATATTATTGATAATTTTATCCAAAATATTTTAATTTAGCATATATTGTTATGGGTTTGAATTATAATGGATTGAATTCTTAGTAGGATGTTATGATACAATGGTCTTTTGATGAGATATATATGAGACAATCATAAACACCAATATTGATATTTCTATAATATAATGAGTGTTTCACTATATATTGTGATGCATATAGAGATGAACTAGGGTTTGTTTCCATGTAAGACGATAAGATGGTTATAAATAAATTGAGGATAATGTAACCAAAAGAAAATAATCACTCCACACAAGATTTGTAACTAGAGATGGTTGTTAATGCATTTATAAAATAGAGATATTAAATGTTTATTGATAGGATTATAGTATATTCATATCATAAGAGACTAAAGTGCATCTTCTAACAGGATTATTTCACACGAGTTATTATATTTGGGTAGATTATCAACAGAAATTTTGTTTTGAGTTATTATATAATTTAGGGATGGGTAATATTGTAGTGAACTCATTCATTTAGAAAGATCCAATGAAAAAGGATTCATAAGAATATGGGAATTTGATGGTCCTGGTCGATTTTTTATCTAGAATCCAGAGAAGAGGGATTTGGAATGATGTTAAAATGAATTGACTTAACTTATAATCTATTGGATAATATAAATGGGGGAAAATTACCAATGATAAATGTATGAAGAATAATGATTCCAAATATTACCAAGAGACTAAGGATATGTAGTCATGAGTTTATGAATCTAATATGTATTTTTAGGATTTATTGGTCATTATATTGTGTTTAATGTATATAGTTATGGAGGAATTATAAAATTATAATATTTAAGAACATAATTTTGTAGAAATGGTGTATTGTTAATTCAAAACATTGTCCCCACAACCAGAGACAAAAAGGATGTACGTAATTATGTCTCTTTGTGTATGACTTATCATAAGATAAAGACATAACTATAATGAATTATAAAGAAATTCTAGACATTTATTATGCCAACATGGATCTGGGAAGACATCATAATGGAGTTTTAAATTGGTTTCTTAAAACAACCATGTAATCAATATTTTATACTAGTGATTTTGGATGGAATCGTGAAGACATATCACATATATACTATTCAGAAGACATTCATCGTTGGGGACCTATGAAAAAATATATGGGGAAGTCGTGGTTATAATTCATAGGTTTAATTCAACAATTATATTAGATAGAGTTAAAGAAATTTTGGTTATTTTTGAAAGGATTGTAGAAGGAAATGTGTAGTCAGATATTGATGAGTATGCCATATTATATTCATTTCGAAAATAAGATTTGACATGCTATACAAACATTGTAGTACATAATTAGAGCTTGTGTGATAATTTTTTATTTTTAAATTGTGTTAATGTAATTGTATATAGTAATTATATAATTATAGTTATCCGATAGTGGTTCATATGGCTTCTATATATGTAATAAATTGAATTACATGAAGATCTATGGTATATTAAAAGAGATTAGAAGAGAGATCACTTTTTTCACCTAGCCTATTGTCGGATGTGCTGTAAAAGATTATGATGCACATATTATATAAATAAATATATATATTTATATATTATATGTTATATATATAGTGTACATTTATTTATAATGTACAAAATTCACATAATATATATTTATATATATATATATATTGTATTAAATATTGATATGAATTTTATGTATATGTGAGTTTCGTGAAATGAAATTGACTGCACAACATGTCTTGAAAGATTTATAATTATAATATCCTAAATTTTTTTCTTGAAAAATTAATATTTATTCATTTTTTGTGATATTAATGAATAATTCATGATTTATAGTAAAACATGAGATGCATTAAAAAAGAACATTGAGTTTTAACAATATAAATAGACATGTTCTCAACTATTGAATGTGTAGAATATCATATTCTTTTGATGGACTCATGATCAATAGATTTATGAAAAGTATCTAAAACCAATGTTCTTACCAAGATCTATTTATATCATTAGATAGGTGCTAGTACCCCTTCACAGGATTTGGTATCCCCTTGATGTGATTATGGATCCATAGGCTAGTGTATCTCCTTGAAGGCATAGTGATTTTGTTTTCTCCCGCTAGTGATCTTTGCCTAACATAATTTATCAAGATTGAAGATGGATGATACTTTCACTTGTGATCTTTAGGTACCTTGTTAATTAAATTTTCTATTTATAGATTCATTGAATACAAAGTTCCTCTACTGTGCGATTATTTTACACTAGATATAATTACGAGATGATTAATCAAAATCATTCAATGGTATTAGTGAACTTTTCTTAAAGTTTTATTCATGATTGAATAATTACTTTTTTTGTGAAAATAATAATTGGAATAAAAGAAATTTTGATTTGTCAAATAGTTTCATTTCATAAAAATTAACATGATTTTCATAACGGTAAATATGACTTATCTATATGTGTGTGGGGGGGGGTTATTTAATGTATATATAGTTATGAAAATATGATACATAATGGTTAACCTAGAACAACCTTAACTTCCAAAAGTTATATATAAAGGAAAATAAGGCTTTAAATTTTGTAAAATGGAAACTAAAAGACATACCTTTGCATAAAGGGATCATATAAGGTTATTTTGTAACATTTCCATCCAATATAAAGGTAATATGGAGATTACATATCTATGAATATTGTTCATAAATATATTATATTTACATAGGAAATTGTGTAAAGGTTTCCACCTCCTAATAGTTTTGAAATTAGTGTTGGATAAGGATCTTACTAATTTAACATTGCAAAGATTTTCTATATGAATATAAATTGCACTTATCCTAACACATTTTTTATACATATGGTTAAAGATAGGATACCCCTATAGAAAAGAAGGGTACATATAATGGTAAAAAATAATGTTTATAAATGTTTTTAAAATTTTTTATTATTTTTATGGTCTGTAAAATTTTTATCAATCACGATAAAAAAACCTTATGAACATTTAATTTTTAAGAAATAAATAAATAAATTAATTTATTTATTATTAATTGGTTAAAATTAATTAAATAAATTTTTATGAATCATTTTTCCCAAATATTACATATTAATATTTAAAATACATTTTACAGTATTATATGACATTCCATATTATTTATAAATTTTTTTATAGAAATAATAAAGGATATTTTATAAAATGTTATTAAATTAAAAAATATTTGATATTTAGAATAAATTAACTATTTATATAAAAACAAATTAATTATAAGAATTTCTATAATTCATGAAATTTCATAAAATATACATATAATATAAAAATTAAATAGTACATATTAAAATAAATATAAAATTTTGTATTAATTGATTATTTATATAAATTTTTTAATACGAATTTATTTATAAGTTTATCTTAGATATATCATGTTTTAAAAAGAAGAAAATTGAATATTTATTTTCTAATAATATATTGCATTAATGTTCATAAAATTGTTAATGAAATGTGAATATATTGTTATCTAGTTTATATGATAGATTTATTATATGATAGATCTTTCAATAACATTCCATACTAGCCAACATAAAATTTACATATTCAACTACATATACATTGTAAAAAAATATAATTTATTAAAATAATATTATTTTTTGAATATAGTGTTTAGATATTTTATGATATGAATATAAAGCATTAAATTGTCTTTTGAGTGATGTCTCCGATGGTAGAGGGACTCTGGGTCTGATCACCTACCCCCTTATAGGCTATGCCTTGTCTAAAAAGGTGAATATTATTGGATATCTATCAGTATGGGTTTACTCATGTGTATAGTTTCTATGTCATATAAATCTATTAATTTACATGAAGTGTTTATGTAATTTATAAAAATGATTCATTTTTATATTAAAAAATATGTTTGTATTTTATTTGTTTGGGTGAGTAAAACAAACATCTGGAAAGGAACCATGTTTTTTCTCCTACAATATTTTGCACAAATTTGATTTTTTTAACTTTTACATTTCTAGAAGGAGTAAAATGATAAATTTACCCTATAAGGTGACTTCAGATAATTTTTTCAATCACACAGTTGGTCCCCAAAATATGGTGTTTGCACTAGAACATTTTTTTGTTGGATTTCAATGTTGATTTATTTTTAGTGGAATAATTAATATATAATATTTAATTAAATAAATATTAATTTATTAACATCATTTCACTTAGAAATATATATATTTAAATGCTACTCATATTTAAATTGCACCTTCCCTATTTGATCCTAGATTGAGTAATATTTCTTAGGTGGTATATAAACTAAGGTTGGGTGTCTGGCCCAGCCCGACGCCCCCATTACGCTTCCTTTTCATTTTATTAGTTTTAAAATATCCTTTTTTCCATTCTTATTTTTCCGTTAAATTCTCACATAAGCCCATCCATGGGTTCCTTTTCTGTGAAAAATACCGGCGAGGTAAATGGAGAGAAGGATAGGGAATCCTAATCATAGAGAGTGTAGATTTAGGAACACATTTCATGTGTTATTCTTGTT
Source organism: Viscum album (assembly GCA_963277665.1). NCBI lineage: Eukaryota > Viridiplantae > Streptophyta > Magnoliopsida > Santalales > Viscaceae > Viscum > Viscum album. The sequence continues at coordinate 264,759,992 of OY728142.1, read as the reverse complement.
TAGTGAAAATGATATTTCAAATGTGCACTCTGTGTATGAGGTATATAGATCATGTACTGGGATTCAGTCATGTGGTGGAGTACATGACTAGGCAACCTATGTAGGGGAACTTGCTGATATAGAATACACGGTAAGACCATGTGTTGGTTACATGCTATGTAGAGGTACATGGTCAGGCGATGTACATAGCCAGACCATGCTATGTACACTTGTTTGTACTCATATAGGGTCATGCCTCATACGTGTCTTATAATTAGTGTACATTGGACTTTATCTTTCATGTCTGGATAAGAAACACACATAGGTTGGGATTCGTAAGAACCCCCCATATACTAGGTATACATAGTGTGTACTACCCCTTTGATACTAGTTATAGAGGTTTTAATGTATTTATGCCTAAGAGTTAGAATTTGACTTGTGAGAAGTCATTTTTTATTATCTTTCGACATATATTATGATGGTGAACACCTTCTGGTGATTTTAGGACACTTAGGTTCCATTTTGGGGTTTTTTAATAGATAAGTTATTCATATAGTGATCATTTGTAGTTATATAATTATAGTAACCCCATTGATCCAATATGGCTCATGAGATATCAATCTTTGGTAATGGTTCTGTTGATCATTCGTTGAGGATGTCTCCCATATGAGATGTTCCATTCAAGGCTAGTAAGTAGCCATTGTATTTGTTTTTGAGGATACCATCTTGGCATTTTCTACTTATAATGATGATTTTTAGGGTCCTATATAGGATGCATTTACCTATGTTCCATTCCAAGGATCCCAAGTAGGATTCCATTATTGAATTACCATGGAGAAGTGATTATAGTGGTAAGTACATTTCATTACTTTAATTCATAAAAAATAATCCTTCATATTTTTGGTAAAAGCCAAGCATGCATTTTTTAGAAGAAAATATGAATATTCCTTTAATAATTTATTTTCAAATACAATCATAGGAAAAATTTTATTACGAAAATACAACGAGAGTTATAAACCAATTTTTTATTTTTTTTCCAAAACATGGTTTTAGATGAAATTAGAATTCCAACAATAAAGAGAAATAATTTTGTATTTTTATAAAAACATTTTCTTAATAATTTTTATTACTAATGAGTGGAAAAGTAGTATCATTACATGAATATATCCTGATTAAATTAATAATATGGAAGTTAGTGATAATTACTGAGAGTTAGATCTTGATATTTCATCAATGGATACTTAATCATAAACGATCATGATGAATTATGAAATTGTAATATAAAATATTTTCCACTTTTGTATCAATGATTCATAATACCCTTGATGGAATTCCATAAAATGAAAAATAAGATATAATTAGTGTCAATAAATTCATTATATCACATTATAAATGTGATTTATATGAACCACAGTACGTAATATGGGTTCATAACATAACTTTTTTCTCAATGGAGTCAAATTGAGTAAAAAAATTATCCTACAGATTAGTTAAATCCTGAACCATAATCCCCATGAATGTGACATAATAAAATAGATATGTATTATAAAATAATTAAAAATAATATAATTAAAAAATAAATTCATGGGATTTATACATACAACCTAAATGGAAAAGGTGATAAAAATGAAATTTGTCTCACAAAATTTAAAAGATGGACAGAAAACTCTTCCTTAAGTCATGACATTCGTTGTACTCATTAAAAACACTTATATAGTAATGTTTTTTTTATAAATACATTAAATTTTTATATTTATATATTTCATACAATATATAGATTTATTATGACCTTTTATTACCTTTTTATTATCAATTCCAGGTTAATGTTATATGTTTGGTAATAACCTCTAAGTTTGGCACATATATATATATATATACATATTGTTTGATTAATATTTTTGGCCCTCTTACATTGATCAGGGTTCCATCATCTACATATTTATACAAATGAAATATGTTACATATTAATTCAATATATATTTATTTATGTTAATCTATAAAATTTATTGATAGGATATCAAATACATCATTCATGGACACAATAGGATGTCCGTACGTATGAATGCAATTTTGTTTATTTTTTGGTTGGGTAGAAAAAATAAAAAATTAAATGATGTAAATTATCAATATAAATTAATGTTTATGTCATATATATATAATTTATTTATAAAACCATCATTAATATATTTCATTTAATTCATGAATGAATCACATCGCTTTCAGAGAGGGTATCCCCATGTACACATGAATAATGATTTCATATTCCAAAAATATAGAAAATTTGATGTTATATGTTATATAACAATTAAATATATATAAAATCATAAATATCATAAATTGCATATATTAAAAATAAATCCAACATTATTCCTAACCATTAAATTTTGTATTGGAAAAATAAACTACAATGGTTCGCAAGGAGGTAGTCTTCCATACACATGAATGATGATATCATAATAGATTTTATGGATTGTGTTAAGTTATAGGTCATTTCCTTGAAATAAAAAATATAATTATTTGGAATGTAAAGATGTTATCATGGAATAATAATCTTTTAATGGGGTGGAGGAATAAATAAAAAATGCTCATTGATGAACGTTACCTCTTCTTTTTTATCCTCCTTAATTATTCAATATAGACATTCTTGGATGGATCTATATCATAAATAATTTTTATAGGATTAATTTATAGATGTTGGTATATTATTTGGTTAGATAATTTCAGGAGAAAATGGCTTGATTTTTGTTAATAAGGGAGTAGAGTGGGTCCCCTTTTATAGTTGTGGAGGAGTGGAAATCATGTAAATACTAAAATATATTCACTATTTGGGTGGGGATAATATTACCTAATGTGGAACAAAATATGATATTTAAATTTCTTTATGGATTATATAGTCGATCAAGTACTCCCCACACAATGATACACTTGTTTTAAAAAAACAATCTGTTATCTTCTAGGTACACCTATTTTCACCATTTTGGTTTTTTCATAATAGTATATAGTTTTGTAACCTTAGTAATTTATACTTTAAGACTAAATTAGAGAGAGTTTTATTATTTAATTTGTAATCAATGTATATAAATATGAAATATAATTTATAAAATATTATTCTTATGTGTGTTGGAAATTATTTTTAACATAATCACATGTAATGTGAAAAAACACGACTTTAAGCATAATTACATTAATTGAGGTTTTACAATTTAAGAGTAATTATAATCATTATATTATAAAAATAAGTTCATGAATGAAAATAATTTGATATTTAATATAATTTTAAAAAACCAGGAAGAATATTTGTTTTTTTTGTAATTTTAAATCAATTATTAAAAAATAATTTATTATAAAATAACATTAATGTCAATTTTTACACTATTCATTTAATTAAAATTTTAAATATATTAATACAGTGATGGAATTAGAATATTTTATGTTTATATATGTTTAAATGATATATTCATCTATAAATAACAAGTTATCTCATTACAACATTCAATTTAGTTCACTTTTAATATTTTTAGAATCATTTATTTTATAATATTACTAACTAAATACTTACTGTGTTGTAGTTCCAGAAGAATTTAATGCAATTATTTATTGTAAAAAAAATTCAATAAATTATCAAGATGAAAAAACTCAAATATATTTAGTATATAAAAATATATATATATTACAAAGCATATTTCATTTTTGACCATATCAGAATGCTTATTTTTATTAAAATTACTGAAATAATCTATTTTAATTTTTCCTTTACGTATCTTCTCATATGGGGAATGTTCCAATGAAATTAGATCATAATTGAAAAATTTCAGAGATGTATTAGTAAAATACATAAAATACTCATTAAATAAAATAATTACTATATTTAAGGCTATATTCACTGTTATCATTCTAGTTTAACCCCCATTAAATCAATTTTTCCAGAACCGTGGAAAATATTTTTCAATGTTGTCACCATTCATTTTGGTTCAATTTTTTTTTACTTATGTAAAATTATAAATAATATTGATTCTAAATATGTAATCATTTTTTCAAATTAAATTTTTATAACTATAATTTTTTAATATAAATTAATCCAATAATTGTGAATAGAAAGTGGGTATTTATATAAAAAATAATTATACGTTTACAATGTTTTTATATGACATTTCAATATGAAATATAGTAAAGTGACCAAAGTTGAATTAATAGATGACTAATTCATGTAATTATTATTTATAAACAATTTAAATTATAATTTAACTTTACAAACAAATTAAATGAAAATGAAGTATTCAATAAAAAGATGGAATTTTTTACTATTCATCAAAAAAAGAAGTTTTCAGAATAATACGCGGAATTTAGTCAAATTATTTTTCTATATGTCATCAGCAATATTAATTTAATGTTTAAAAAAACACATAATTTTTTTTGGGTAAATATTATATTTAAAATATATAAAGATATTAGTGAAAACTATGTATTTTATTATTAATATACTTTAAATAAATAAATATATTATAAATAATATCTAAAAATTATTAATTATTATTCATATTAAAATGTTTAATAGTGTTGGTTCAAAGTCACGTTTAAATAACTAAACTAATAATATATGACAGTTATGTTAATGCTCATTATTGTTTGTAATGAGATCTAAGACAATGATACATTTATCACATGATTAATGAGGTTTTTTGTAGAATCCAAGATTATCATAGTGTTTTTTAACATAATCAATCATATATAGTTATTTTTTTCTAAAAAAATTCAAAAAAACTCAGGGTGTTACAAATAGTATCTATAAGGGAAAGAAATATAGGTACGAGACTCTTCACCGATTAATGTTTCTTATGAGGTGAAATATTTTTTACAACATGGGAAGGGATATTCTAATCCGACTCTCTATTTATATATAATCTACTATCATAATGGTAAAATATCTGACTCTACCATTCTCTTTTATTGGGAGTAGATACTCACTTAGGATCAAGGTGAGAAAACCAACCAATTGAATGGTATGGTCAATGTCAGGAATAACTCCTCAAGCGTAGTTTGAAAATGAAAAAACATTAATAACTGGACAAAATGATCCTTTCACACTATAAGAATGTTTCTTGTGATATGCCTTCAGGATTGTCTATTTTGGTTTGGGAAAACCATTCTTGATAAACTATCCCACCCATTGTTAAAACTTGATATATACCCCTTTAAGCAGGGACATCTCAAGGTCCTCTTTAGCTAACCTGATATACTTTTTGGGAATGATCGGGGTCATTTATTTATAATACCACATGGATATTGGGAAGAATAACTCATCTGACATCTCTTTTAAAATGGGTATATCGGAAATATTCTCGGTATCCCATAAACATATGCCCACTTCAGCATGTGCCTGGTGGAATGTATTTTTATATAGATTATATAAACTGATTACGTCCACCATCAAGAATATATTATAATATTATATCATTTTTGGATATCCATATGTATTTATACAACATTATCTTTTCTATGTCCAGATCTAATTCAAAATTTATATACTACACCCATAAGGGACATTCCCACAACCATTTAAATCTCTATTCTGATAGAATGTCCTTATTATAAAATTGTATGACCCTATGGTTTGTGGAAGTATTTGACATTATTGAGTGGAACAATATGATGTATATGTCATTTTAATGAAGACTATTTTTTAAATCTATTATCTTAAATCCATGTGTCTTCACTAATGACTGCTTTTTCATAGCGATTCAATGGACCAAATCAGAGATATTAGCCACTATTGTATTATAAGCCTCCAGTAACCATGTGGGGGTGCATAATTTATTTCTGTAGTGGAAGGATATGAGAATTATATGTAATTTTGTACCCATAAGTAAATAGGATGTATGATATAGGATATTCCGTAATGTTTATCCCCATTAGGTATATAGAGTTTGTCTATCATGACTCGGAAACAACATGTTAGCTTGCATCCAAAGATTAAAAAATATATTTTTGATGATCCACCGATATTGGGACCTATTTCATTACAAACATACATGAAATAGATTTCATATGTATAAAACTAATGAGGAAATTTTATATTAATTAGGAACCATTAATGAAAATGTCCATAAATCAGATAGCATCATGAAAATAGCTTGATCCATGAAGGGATTCACGATATCATAATTTGACACACGAATCTCGAATCACAAAACCCATGGAGAAACATGAAATATCAAGAACAATCTTGATACTTGTTATCAATTGGCCCAAATATTTTCATGAAAACCACGTAATGATAATACGATCACCGGATAATTCCTATAGATTATAATAAACCTATAGTATAACCATGTGGCTGAGGTAATTGGTTGAGGTCCAATAGAATCACCAAGAGTTGGTTCATGTATTTTTTAATGAATAATTTTGATAAATCATTCATGAAGATATATATTGTGAAATAGATCCATGAAGTATCCTTGAGAACAGTTCTTGTGGAATGGTCTTGTTAAATGGATCTTGTCACGAGGCCTTGAAAAGAAATCACATGATGAGAGATATCTCACAATCTCTTGATTTAGAATTAACTTTTTGAATGAGTTAAACCCTAATAACCTATTTGTTGAACACTTTGTGGAATTACAAAGATCACCTAGATGACCAAAGTTCATTTGAGACATTGATCAATGGAAGCCGCAAGGAATCATGTATGCATTTAATTTCATTATGAAGAAGTCCTTATACATGAAAACAACACTTATGAGGGGGTTAATTTATTGATTCACTCCAAATGAACGTCGATAGTCATATGAATGATGAAATAATTGAATAATGAGTATTATTTCCACCACATGATATAGGAAAGAGTATAATTACTACATGAAGAAAAGATTTATAATTCATTTGTATCACATATACTTTATAAGGAAACATGATGGAAAAACCCTTTAATGTTCATGTTAATAGATCATTCATTTTACATGATATGATTATGATTACATGAAGCCCCTCTAACACACACTCTTATTCTTGTAATGGAAACCATAAATGTAAGGCTTCTAGATGATTTTCCATTATCATGTGACTTATCAATACATAAACACATTAAAATCACTTTAATACCTTTTTAAAATAAAGGTGGAGATATGAATAAGTTTCATAAGAAGGAGAGTTACGTTAATTTTTACAAGACATGATTATGTGATTACGAACACCCTAAAGAGGCTCATTGGAGGCTTGTTAGAATAGTCACATGATAAGATGTCGGTGTCTATCATACATCATGGGAAGGACCATTTTCAAGACCATTCTATCATATGAAAGCCCTTTAAATTCATATATTGGAGGAAGGGTTGTTTTGATAATGCAAAAACACCATAGTGATATCCACCAATGAGAATGAGACACATTATATAAAAGTATATAGAGTATATGTGTAGATCCTCTCAAAAATTAATGAGATACAATACTAATCATGTTATTCCCTAATGGAAACTGAATGGGAAAAGTCTAAGAAACTGGTAATATAATGTCAAAAATAAAACTGGAAAAGGATGAAGCCTCTAATAGAATTATTATATGATGAATTTCAAGTGAAAAAATTTATATTCATCATGTGATAAAAATTTATCATGTAAATGACCATTAACAAGAATGGTGGGTTCCATAAAGACCACTCGATAGGTCGTCTTGATCTCATTAAGCGACTTTGGATTTTTTTTTGTCTCATGAGACACCACATAAATGTCAACTCAATTATATAGACTATAGATTTTCCAAGATAAACATTCCATAACATTTTTAGAATACATTATCATTATAAAAACTAACACCAAAGACTGTAATTGGTCTAATGGATTTTGAAGCATGGAAACATAAACACTGGTACAAAAATCAGCTACCTCATCTCAAACTAGGTTCTTCTTTACTATCACCCTTCATATACACCTCAAAAATAATATATATCATCATAACACAGTGGAAAGGAAACATAAATTGGGGTGAGATCATATTCTTAGTATGTGTAAACAAGGGATAAATGTAATCATAAACATGAGCATATGGGTATGAGAATTTGATCATGAAAATAGAAGAGCATACCCTGCATAACAAAGATCAAGGCATGAATATGGGAAAAATATTGGAAGTTCATAAGACATGAATCTTAGTAAAAGAACGATTATAATCCATTAATGAATAACATAGTAATAAAATATATAATTTTTTATGACACATAAGCATATAGTATGATTCCCATAGTAGAAAATGCAAAGCTACCAAGACCATCTTGGCAGTATATGTTCATTCCCAATAACTTCTTGGTAGTCATGGTTCAGTCCCATGTCCATCAATGTATCATGATTTCACTCCAAAAACCATCTTGGATGTCATGGATCACATCCATAGCCATATTAGTAGTCAAGGATCATTCCCAAGACAATATAATTATGTATTATGAGATATAAATCATTACCCAATGCATTGGAGGAGTATATAGGTCTCACAATTCCCATAGTGAGATCATTTACACATGTTAAAAAATATAACCAATACTTATATAATAACCCATTAAATGAAATTGGTATTATAAACATTTAATAATATAATAATATATTGAAAGATACATGTTACGTAATCATTTGATCATAAAAATAACATGTGGAATGAAGTGGGTTTCATAAGCATATTACCCATTAATGAGAAATAGATTTCATAAAAATCATAACCAAAAAAATAATCCATTATGATAAATAATATGAATGAAAAAATTAATTAATTACCCATAATTTCATGATTAACACTAATAGATGTCAAATTATTTGGGAAATACTTTTTAATAGTTTAAAAATAATTCATGGGGAAAATCATTTTTCTTTTAAAAAATAATATTTATAAAATATAACTTTTTGAAATACATTTTCCTTGAATATAAATTTGAAAACATATAAGGTATGTTTTCAAAACAAAAAAAATTAAAATCTTTTTTCCTTGAAAATTTTCATCATGTATCCTATGAAAACATTTGGGAATTTTTTTTCAGTAACCTGGTTTTTAAACATAATATAATTATGTCCGGATAGGGAGAGACGATCAATTTATACCTAAAAATTATATTTTATGTCAAAAAGTGTGTAAAATGTGTCACTAAAACATGATTATATCTTGAATAAATATCAGATGAGGAATCACTTCTATTTTATTAAGATATGTATCAAAATATTTCATCAAATAAAGAATACATGTAAACATCCTAGAAAAGCGATGAGATTGTCTCAATTAACTCTTATAAAATGGTAACATGGGATCATACTCTCCAGGTAAGAAATATAAATATCATGATTCTCAAAATATCATTAAATTAAAGAGATTCAGGATATAACATGTAATATGGATGTATATACATCTCAAATAAGTGGTGTGGTGCATAACAAAACATGAGCCTCATAGAAGAAAAATTAAGACAAATAATTTATACGGATTGGGTAACATTTGAAATGTAAACCCAAGAAACAAAGTTAATATAATAATATGGAAATACCCAAAAATTTATATATAACATAAATAGAATGAAATAAGGTTTTATACATACACCACACATTATGAAATTGTGGAAAACATGGCATGTATCTCACGGAATTATTATGTTATATGAAATCCCCCTACCTTGTGTCTTGAATATATTAATACTCAAACAATATCCCTATATAATAAATATATGTTTATTATAAATATTATACAAAATAACATTCTTATAAAAAATACCATTTATGGTTATAATTTGACCTTATATTACCTACTTGATAAAAATTTTATATTAAGGTTTCCCAATGGTTAATATACACTTTGTTCTTTGCATGTGTCTAAATTTGTTAAATAATTTGTACTTATACTAATATCATGATTAAATAATTTGAATCATGATATTAATATCATTAATATCCATTATATTTATATTATAAGAATCAATAATTTAATGAAGTATGAAATGCAATACATAGTTTATTGAAATGGTAAGTTGTACGTACGAATAAACGTTGTTTTCATTATAATTGTCGTATTGAACGAATGGAAGGAAAATAAAATAAAATTTTATATGTACATCATATGATTAGAGTATTATTAAAATGTTATATATATTATATAACTTACTAATCCCATCCTTAATACATTCCACATAGTTTGTGAATGAATTATATTTCTTTGAGGGGGCAGTAGTCCACACATTCTCAAACAAAATTATCATAATTAAACCAAATGGAAACTAAAAATCTGAATCTTTTAAAAGGACTATAGAATCTTAAATAAATAATAAATAATATATATAAAATACCTAAAAAACATTTCATCATAATTTCCACAACGAGAGGTGTTAAATGGCAATTGAGCAATCATTGTTTAGTGATGCAGTTGTTCACCAAACATATAAATAATATTATATATATATATATGTATATATTATATGGAGGTGTGTGTGTAAATTTTGTTCAAACCCATATAATATCAATATTATGGTATATTTAAGATTCTTGCCTTTTTATACATGAATGGAATATATATATTGGAGGGGTGGAGAAGAAAAATTAAGGAAAGGAGCTTGAGAGAGGTTGTTACCTCTTAATCGGGAAACTACTTTTGGTTTGTGTAAAATTGCTTCCTTGAGTTTCCTTATTACAAATGGATTAATTCTATGAGGAAGGAAGGGAAGTTGAGAGATTACTTTAGTCTTGTTTGGGGGATCCTAGTGGATTTATATGTGTGTGTAAATGGGTAGATTTGGTGGCCCTTTTGGAAGAAGGGAAATAACCCACTTGAAATTTTTAAAAAAGGTTAGTTGTACCAATTTTTTTACCGAAAAAAAGTAATACCCACCCAAAAAACTAAATATTAGATGGTTGATGGCCAAATAATTCTGGTCCAATGGGTTTAGGAAAATTGTATCTATCTTTTTGGGTCTGATATTTATGAATTACTACTTTATTAACATAATTTTACTCTTATGTAATGTAATTAATTTTAATCAGTTTCATTAATCATTTTGGTCAAAAAATGCTGAACCTATTAGAAATTATAAATTAATATTATTATAAATATTGAATCCATTTTTTAAAATTAGAATAACAATTATGAAAAAAAAAATTAATTTAAAATTAATCTCACTGTTGAGTTGATATTGTAGATTTTGAAGGTAAATATGATCATATGTTTACTATGATTTTATATCAAATTTCAATGTGAAATTTGTTATCATGACCAAAATGGATTAATTTTTAAAATAATTATCTAATTAAACATTGAAACCAATTTAAAATATAATTTTATGTTATGAAAAAATTAAATTAAAAATAATTTCTAAATTAACATCTAGTCTTTTCACAATTCATAAAAAAATGAAGTTTGTCAAAAAATTCCCATTAATACATTCTAAGATAATTTAAAAATTATAAATTCAAAAATGATGTTTATTATATCAAATTAGGTTTTATATATTTTCCTAAAATGAATTTTAATATTTTTTTATAAGTACATTAAAAACAGTACATTCATTATTTTTTTAAACATAAGAGAATTTTACCAAAAATCAAATATTTTTATTATAATTATGATTTATTTTAAAAAATTATAAGTTATATATTATATTTAGTTATTACAACCCATATAACATTTTTTATTGTCTAGGTAATAATAATCTCACATAGAAATTATATAATATAAAAGATATTTTATAGAAACTCAGGTTGTATGTATCGTATGCATATAAGAATTATATGTAATGTATGAGAAGTCAGATCCATGAGAAATGAATTTTTGAATTTTTTTAGTGGAAGAGAAAAATGAATGTTTAATTTATTTTAAAATAAGTCCAAAAAAACATATTTGGTAATATTATACCCCCCTCTAAATTAATTTCACCTTCAAAATTCATTGCTAGGGTAAAACTAATTAGGATAATACTGCTTCTTCATATCCACCAGTCCCCATGTAGCTTCCTTGAAGTAGTGATTTCTCCAAAAAAGGATTGACTAGGTGAGTGGTATTTTTCACAGGACATTCTATGGTCAGTCCATAATTTCAATAGGTTTTTCCTCATATGAATGATCCTCCACTAGAGGTATGACCACTGTGTTCAGTACATGCTAAGGGTTACATATGTACTTTATTAGAAGATATACATGGAACGTGTCATGGTGTTGGGAAATTTTTTTTTGAATTCCCAAGATACTGGCTGCTATATTGATATGATCATGATTATAAAAGTGATCAATATACCTTGGTATTGGTTTCCATTTCTTCTTGAACCTCATAAAATTATTCCAGGGTGAGATTCATATAAAAATGTTCAAGCAAGTTCAAATTATAGATATCATTCAGGGTTATTAGAATAACTCTTCATATGAATTTTAGATTCCTAGATATGTCGGTGGATGGTTCTAAACATCTTGACCATTTCATCAGTGATCTTAGGTCCCAATATCATTCTTTCTTCGACCTCATTTTACCACATTCGAGCTCTATATTTCTTCTTATATGGGGATTCATACGGTTCCATCTAAATTCTTGAGTGTAATCTATTGTTATAAGAAAACCCAAATAGAGGAAGGTGTTGATCCAAACACCATTAAAATCTAATGAATGAGATTTAAAGATATCCTCTAGGGTTTGAATTGTTCTTTTTGACTGACCATCTCTCTATGGATTCTAGGTAGTTTTGACACTCAATTTTGTATCATGTTCATGTTGAATAATTCTCTAGAACATTGAGGTAATCCTTTGATCCTAATCTGATATAATAGAATGTGTTACTCCATGAAACCTTACCAATTACTTAATATATATCATGTAAATCTAATCAAAAGATAAATACTCTATAATATCAATGAGATATACTAACTGCGTAAAGATATCGACAACAACCCATATAACATTAATCCATTTTGATGTTATGGGTAGTCCAATGAAAAAATCCATAGTGATGTTCTCTCATTTCCATTTGGTTAAGGGTATTGGATGAAACAACTTTTTAGACATTAACCTGTTGTCATTATCATTCTTGAATACAATACATAGAGATAAAAACTCTAAATTATCTCTCTTCCTTCCATCCTATTAGATTTATTCTTTCAAGTCCTAATAAATATTCCTACTTCTAGGATGAATAAATAATGAAGAACTATGAGCTTCCTCTAACAAATCCTTCTTCAGATCATGTATGAAAGGAACTCATACACGGTTCATGGACCTTACCATTCCATCCTGATCAATGTTAAATATGGAAAATTTATTACATTTTTTCCATCTCTATATCATACTTCAATTATCCCATTATCTTTACTTGTATAGATGGTTGAACAATCATTGACAAAAACAATATCTTCACCTTCCTTAAGTATTTCAACATCCATTATTTTAAAACACATTAATATTGGATATTTTTTTATCCTCATTATAAATAATCATTCATGGTTTATCCATCTCAAAACATCAACCACAATGTTCACCTTCCAAGGGTTATAATTTATTGATCAGTGAAAATCCTATATCAAGTCTAACCATCTTATTCGGATCATGTTAAACTCATATGGTGTGAATATATATTTTATACAATTAGGATCATTATATATTTAACAATTTTCTCTATAAAGATAATACCTATTAATCATTAATGAAAAAATTACTGCTGAATACTCAAAATCAAGAGGAAGGTAATTTTTCTCATGAATATTCATCTACAGTGATACAAAAGCGATAACCAAGTTATTCTATATATGAGAAAAATATTATCCCTATTGGATTCATAAAAATTTATTACAAACAATTATCCACCATAAGATAATGTAGGTATATGTTTACAAACCACCCTTCTCATCAGTTCCATGAAATTTTCCTCACATTCATGTGCCTATAGGAACTTTGCACCCTTCTGATATAATTTGGACAGAGGATTAGAAAGTCATGTAAAATTCTCCACAACTTGTCAATAATATCTTGCTAAACCCAGAATGATGTGGTTCTCGGTAACCATTGTTATTATAGGCTAGCATTCAATAGACATTGTCTTCTATGTATCTAATTCAATAACATTAATTGAGATTCTGTGAATCAAAAAATAAAAACTTTTGCATCCAAAATTCACACCTCTTAAAAAATTTATATAGCTTCACCTTCCATAGAGTACTCAGTAAAATTCTCAAGTTATGTACATTCTATTATTTTTTATTCAATAGATGAAAATATTATTTATGAGATCTACCAAAAATATATAAATGTAATCTTTAAAACTCTATTCATTATATCGATGATGATAGAAGGAAAATTAGTTTGACCAAAAGGCATCACTATATATTCATATTGTCCATACTTTAAACAGAATGTCTTCTTGTGTATTTTCTCTATATTGACTCTCAATTGATGATATCCAGAATGAATTTCAACATTCAGATTGTATTTAGCAAAAAACAGTTGATCAAACAAGTCATGAATACAGGGGAGAGGATACATTTTCTCAATTGTGATTTGGTTCAACTCTTGATAATCAATGCAGAGTCACAATGATCCATCTTTCATTTTCAAAAAAGTATCATCGCACCCCAAGGTTACACACACGACTGAATGTATCAGTTATCAAGGTTTTACTGAGATTTATTCTTCAATTCCAACATCTCAATTGTTTCCATTCTATATGTATAATTTGAAATTGTTGTGGAATATAATTTTATTTATATTAACAACTCAACCTTTTATTTTGGAGTAAGACTATAAAACTATTCTATAAAGACATCCAAAAAAGTACAAAACTATAAGAATATCATCGATGTTGATCTTTTTGCCAACCAATTTAAATAAATAACCATTTTATGGGAATTAAAATCCACACAATTGATGTAATATCCTAAATATGTTCATGATTATCATCACATTGATGGATGATCAAAGAGGGATTAAAATAGAAAATATAACTTCCCTTCATTGAAGATTGATTTGATATTAATATAGATAAAGAAAATACATGACTAAGATGACATCAAATTCAACCAATGTAATAATGATATGATTTTAAGGAAGCACAATAAAAAAACGTCAACCATAGAAGAATCATATATTTGTGGTGCAATCATCTGCTGATTAAGGGTATTCCCTACTAATTGCACATCTAATTGTCTTGGAAGAATTTTAACACCCTTATAAAATTTATTAGATTTGACAGAGTTGGTGGATATAGAGTTAAATATGACATTATCAGTTCTAATGTGGTTGGTATGTGTACCTTTCATCACATAATTGTCCCCCCCACTTCATCAAAAAAAGTGATTGCATGATATTTCCCCATGTCCCTCAGCTAAAGTGGTTTATGATGTCAATCTTTCTCAGTAGCCCTTGGGTTTGGGAATTATTTTTCATAATTCCCATTTTCATATCACTTGTATCAGTAAATTGTGGGAGGTGCATTAAGTCCATCCTTTAACCATTTGAAATGTTAGCTAACTTCTTCTGATCTGTTCGATAATCAAATACCAGATGGCCTTCATGTCCACACATAAAGCATTTATTATTCCTTTTAATACAATTTCCTCAATAATTATTTCCAGACATTGAAAATATATGAAATCACATATTTATTTCATCTTGGTTTTTAGATATTACTTTAAAATCAATCAACTCCTTGTAAAAATAGTGAGATTGATATGTGACTCCAACCTCTATTTCACCCATGATTTCACAACACGCTTTCTATTTGTAGATACAGAATATATTTATATACAATACCCATATAATATATATCTATAATCAACTGAAGATCCAATTATCATTACTTTCAGATTAGATAAAATTTCCTGAAGAGTACCTCGCATGTCTCATGAAATAAACCTCATTTGTACCAACAGATTCATCATCCATTTTTATCATATCAAGAAACTATTTCATCATATTGGTTTGAAGAATTCAAGGAAAGTACTTACTGAAAAATATTTTGTCGGTCTTTTTCCAATAAATGGATTCAATCTCATATTGCTACCCTGTGTTCTTGATTGGATTCCACCACTGATATGCTTCATCTTCTAACCAATAAATAGCCAGAATGAATTTCTCATGCTCTAAACACTGAAGAGTAGAGAATATATTATTAGTTGTACTAACCTATTTTTCAAAAACACAAGGATCAAAATACCCAATATGAAAGGAGGATATTGACTCATGAATGAATCAATAGAATGTTGTTCCATTTTTTCATTTGGAATCCCAACATGATTCATGGATAGAAAATTTCTTTTTAGTATAGAAAAAATGTTTTTCATTATGGATCCCACAACATCTAGTTTTTTAGGAGGAAAATCATTGCATTTTCCATCACAATCACCACTAATGAGTATTATTCAGGTTCAAACCATTGACTAAAATCAGAGTCATAGAGTAAGAAGAATTTATCACAATAAGGAACCACATAATCATGAAAAATATCCTATAGGATTTATAACATGTGACACCGTCTTTAATATATGACACCTTCGAATCAATATTGGTTATTAATTCCCAACTTATATTCAAATTCATCATAATGGATCAGGAAGAGTCTGTTAATTTTCGATGAATATACCATGGGAGTGTCAAACCAAGTGTGCAACAATGCCCATGTTATGTAACAAATTAAACTATGTCAGGACTAGAACATATTTTCCGAGTTGTTACCCTTAGGTGTATCTATTACAGAGCCACATCAACTCGTAGTATCCAGGCATGGATGTATTTTTTCTAAACCATTCACTCTATCCTTATCCAAAATTACATTACATTTTTTTATACTTTTCTTTATCCTTAAACTTATTCTTAGACATTAATGTGTGGTTCTCATTAAGTTTTTTTCAACCCAACATCCAAATACAAATTATTAATTTTATCTAATACTATCTATCGATACCCTCACTTTTCCCACATATACTTTACATGGCTTTTTTGGAATAATTCAAAATTATAGAAAGAGACTTCCAAAGACCATAATTGGTCAGGTGCATTTGGAAACATGGAAACATAAATAGTGGTACATAAATTAGCTACATTATCTCCCTCTAGGTTCTTCTTGTCTATAAAACTTCTTAGAAACCTCCAATAAAATACATATCATCATAACCTTGTTGAAAAGAAACATAAAAAAGGAGTGAGCTCAGATTTTTAGTATGGGTAAATAGGGGATACATGTAAACATAAACATGAGCATAATGGTATGATAATGTGATCATGAAAATAGATGATCACACATTGCATGTCAAATATCATAATAGAAATCATGGAATAAATATTGGCAGTTCATAAGACTTGAATCATAATGAAATAAATAGAATAAGCAATGAAAGTGTAACATAGGAATAAAATATGGAATTCTGGCTGACACAAAAGCATATAGTTTGATCTACACAGTATCCGAGGAATCACTTACATAACTATCATTGTATTATAAGATAACTCCCTATACTATATTTGTAGTCATGGTTCACTCCCCTGGCCATCTTGGTAGCTTGAGAAGACTCCTCATACCATCTTGGTATTCATGGTTCACTCCTATAGCCATATAAGTTGTAACATCCAATGTAAATAATGAATATGAAATATTCATATTTATTAATATTTTCTAATTAAATATTAATTTTACATTAATGGGGGTGAAAGGTTTGATGGCATACCTGAAATGAAACAATGGGTTTCTCCATAATCTAATGTTTCACACAATACTGAGTTATACTAAAATATAATAATAAAATATCATTTAAAATGGTAGCCATTGCATAGTTGTTTTATTGGAGGTAATTAATATAACTGGCAAAAATAAAACATAAAGTTTTGTTATTATTAAGTAAAATGTGGTTCAATATGATAAAAATATTTTCTTTTGTTAATAGTAACTTTTGACTCGTATTTACTGCAGTTATAAGTAAATATGGTAAATCAAGGTAACAAAATATAATAATAATATAAAATTACATTAACACTCGTCCTAACCATATTGGATGATCTATGTACAACCAATACAATTCTTGGGTGAGATTTTAGGCCTTTGAAATCCATTTGGGTAAGATAATGACAGTAATAACTTTTTATTTAAGGTAAAAATAAAAATATAATAATAATGTATTGTCTTGTTAAAACAATTTTAATGTGGGGTTATAGAATTTGTATGTTTGAATATAAAATATAATTAAAAATCTAAATATATTTCCAACATTATGGTATTTTATTTATAATTTTTAGAAATTAAATAAAAACAATTATGACACAATAATGATGCAGTGTTTACCACATTAACGAATGAGTCAAATAAATAAGATAATAAAAATTAAATAAATATCCAAAACCTTTCCATTTCTTATTGGATGATTTCACTTTGTACATGAGTCCTCTTATCATTGATTTTAATAATTTTTGTACCTTTAAAAACAAAAAATCATTATATAATAAAATAATATTTTCAAACATTTATAACGAGCCCCTCCCCCTTATAAAAAGACGTCACCTATAACCCATTTATCATAACTCTCAAGACCCATGGATTATCCATCTTATGACCAAATAATCCCTTAATATCCCTCTCTTTCACATAGAAGCCTTACCTTAGGCAGAGGGCACTTGAAAAAAACCTTTTAGTTAAATCCAAAGGGAGTTACCTGATTTAAAGGTAACACCTTCTCTTAAGTTCTTTTCTATTATTTTACATCTCTAAGCCCATAAATTATTTTAATTCATTTATTATATAAACACACCACTATAATAAAAATACTAGGTTGTTGTTATGAAATGTATTCAGACTACACATACACACACCTCCATCTAATGGGTTAAGAATATACTGTTTCTATGGATGGTGAACTACTTCCTCACGAAACGTTGATTGTTCAATTATCTCACATAGTCTCTTATGGTGGAAATTATGATGGGACTATATACATATGTGATACATATTATATTTATATTATCTCTATACTTATGTGTTTTTCATTTATAACAGACATTTATGGTTTCCATATTGGATAAAATGAAAATTTTATTTAAGGAAATGTGGACTACTACCCCCTCAAAGTGATATGACTCATTCATGCCATACGTGGAACGTATAATGGATGGAGTTACTGAAAATATATGTAATATTATACTTGAATTATAATTTACCTATGTTTAATTATTTTTTCATTCCATTTAATACGAAATATAAATTAAAGTAGTGTTCATGCGTATGTACGTCTTACCATCTCCATGAATGATTCAATTCATTTCATATCTACTAATGTTATATAATTTATTAAATAAAAATATATATTGGATATATATGATATATATGATATCTATATCTTGAATAAAAATCTAGTGATAATGGTCTTTGGACCACATGAACAACGTATAATTATAAGAAGTTCATTTTTGACTCAATTACCAAATATAGACAATATGACAATTTTTAACATAAATGATTTCATAATGTTTACAAAATTAAATTAAGTGATATAAAAATAATAATAAACTTGGATAAGTTTCTCATGCATGTAGAAATTACATTTATTTTATTATTCATATGATTAATGAACGAACGGGTCATGTCAGACATGAGTTGAGGGACTTCGTCTCAATATACTTTCATTGAGGAATAATTTGTTTTATATATTACATTATTTTATTAGGTGCATAAACACATTTTACATTTCATGTAATTATATTAAAACCTTTTTCTATGAGGAGTTTTAATAAATTCAAAAAAAATTATTTTTACGTTAGTGGTGACAATGACATTTTCTGTCACCGCAAGTATTATTTGAACTATGGCTTCTTTAGCAAGCAGTAATTTTGGTATTGAAAACGGTTTTTATAATTCATTTGTAATTTCAATATATTTTAATGATATATGTTGATTGAAATGTTTAAATTTTATCATTATTTTATGTTAATTTTATATGATATGAATATGTTATCGATCTTGGGCATTGTTTACGTATATGGGTGGTTCTGTGGTAATCCTAGGGCGGGTTAGCCATTAGATAGCTCTCTAATGCATTGGGAAACATGTCAGAGTTAATAGATAATGTTTCTCCTAAGAGGTTTGGGGAATATAGTGTGATGGTTATTCCAAATGTAACTCCATATGTAGCTGTGAAACCTACAATGTAAGTATTTTATGGATGCCACATGTTACCTTTAAGATTTATTTTCTATGTGATATTCCCAAATCTTAAGATTTAATGAGGTATGTTAAAAACCATATGTTTTTATGGAGTAATGTTTTATATATTCATTTTATAGCCCTTACTAAGCTTGTTATGCTTATCCCATGTTTTGATTTTTTTAAACAGATCATAAAGATGAATATGGTCAAGGATAGGATCATGGAAAATTCATGTTGTCTAATACATGGAACTAGACATGACTCTATTTTTGAAGAGTTTTTTCTTTAGGAAAAAATGGAATTTGAGTAGAAGTCTCTATATTGTAATTTTTGAGATGTAATGTAATAGTAATGACTTAATTCTATAAAACTCTAAATATGCAAAGATCCTCAATGTGAATTATCCATTTAACAAAATATTGTGTTATGTTTTAAGGTTGAGTCCATATATAAGTAGTAAAAGTTCATTCCCAATAACTTCATTATTTATCTTATACGATGAAACTCGTTACCCAGTGTATTGGAGGAAGATATATGTTGCACCTATCTCATAGTGAAATCATTCATACGCGTACTAGAAGATAATAAATATTCATATCATATCCCATGAAATGAAACTGTTATTTTAAACATTTAATCATATCATAACCTATAGAAAGAGGCATATTTCATAAAAAAATTCATCATAATCATAACCAATGGAGTGAGGAAGGTTTCAAAATCTTATAACCTTTGAAAGAGAAATAAGTTTCACAAATATCATGTCATCAAAATATAATCAAGTAAAATAAATAATATGAATGGAAAAATTAAATAAAATTCCCATAAAGGAATTAGTAACACCAATGGATGTTATCTTATATGAGAAATAATTTGGAAAGTACATTTAAAACCCTTCTCGATGAAAATATCCTTATTTATTTGAAAAACAATTTCATTTTATAACATAAAATTTTTTGATAAACTTTTTCTTTTAAAATATCTTTCAAAACATATAATAAAATTATTTAAAACAGTAATAAATTTTTAAAATTATTTTTCCTTAAAAATGATATTCATGTATATTTTGAAAACAATGATATAATTTTTGAAATCATAGTTTTTTTACATAACAGAATTATCACCTAATGGAGAGAGAGACAACCATATTTGACATAGAAACATTAGATTAAGAGTAAAAGTGTATAAAAGTGGTGGTAACACATATTTATATCTTTAATAATTATATAATAAGTAAACTGAAGAAAATAATTAATTGATGGGTCAAAATATTTCATCAATTGATGCATTAACTTAAAAATATTAAAAAGTAATGATATTTTCTAAATAATATCTTATAACTTAGTAACTTTGGATCATACTCTCCATGTAAGAAATTTTATTAATATGAAGCATAAAATAAAATTAAAAAAATGATATTCGTGATAAAACATGTAAAATGGAAGTATATACACCTCAAAAAAGTGTTTAGATTCATAAAAAAACCTGAGTCTCAAAAAAGGAAAATCGTGACAAAACATTTTTACAAATTTGGTATGTTTTGAAACTTAAACACCATGAAATAAATATAGTAAAATGTATGTGTCAAAACCCTAAAATTTAATTATAATGTACATATAATAAAATTAGGGGCATTACATACACTACAGAAAATGAAATAGTGGGTAATATAGCATGGATCTCACATAAATAAAAAGTGAGATGATATCCCATAACCTTTGGTCTTGAATATATTCATACTGATACAAGATTCCTATACATGAAATATAAGTTTATAATAAATATTTTATAGAATCGTATTATTATATATAAAAATATATATTTTTTATTAAGATCTTATATTATCTTCTTGTTAACAATCCTATGCTAAGGATTCACTTCGGGCTTTATTCACTTTTTTCAACGCATTTGTCTTAAGTTGATATATCCTTGGTCCTTATAATTATATCATGATTACCAAACATAAATCCTGATATAAATATCATTCATATCTAATATATTTATATTATTATAATATCTATCCTAAATATGTACAAAATTTAATAAACTATTCCTGGAGATGGTAAGCCGTACGTACGCATGAACAATATCTATGTTTGAATTGTTGTATTGAATGAAAGGAATGAAAATGAACTGAAAGGGTATGTGTATATAATTTCATTATATTATCATTATAATGTTATATATATCACAAAATTTTACTAAACCCATCCTGAATACATTTCATGTAGTGTTTGAACGAATCACATCACTTTGTGGGGGCGGTAGTCAACACTTCCTCAAACAAAATTATCGTAATTACACCGAATGGAAAGATAAAAGATGTGTGTTTTAAAAATAATATAGAGGATTAAATAAAAAAAATATAATATATTACATATATAAATAGAGTTTTCTTCATAATTTTCATCATGAGAGGATGTAAAATAGATTTGAACAATGGTCATTTAGTAGAGCAGCAGTGCATCGTGCATGAAAAAAATAGGTTCAATATCCATTATATAGTGGTATGTGTGTATTTTTAGGCATAAAGAATATCATAAATACATATTAGAATATTTATGATAATGGTGTTTTCAATAAATAATTTAATATATTGATGGAGAGTGTGGAGAAGGAAAATAAAAGAAACGTAGATAAGAGAAGTTGTTACCTCTTAATCAGGTAACTCCTACTGGATTGTGCCAAAAGGATACCTTGAAATTAAATATTCCCAATGGAATTATTATATTATTAATGGTTGTCAGTAGGTATAAAATTCCAAAATATGTTCGGTGAGCCAAATTTATTGAGATGATTGATGAAATGGGTAGATTTGGTGGTCTTTTATTGGGATGGGAAAGAAAATAGTTGACATTTTTTAAAACATGTTTGGTGTACCCTGTTTTTACCTAAAAAGGAAATCACAAAACAAAAAAACTCAATAATGGAAGTTTAATATATGATTCATGTCTATAAAAGGAGTTTTGGGAATGTTTATAGGTTATTTTGGCTCATATATTAAATGTTTAGTACATTATTAACCGAATTTTTCATTTAACTGATTTAATTAATTTTAATCACATTCACTAATTTTTTTGGTAAAATTAAAATTTTACCTTATTATATATTTTAAATTAATCTAATTCAAAATATAGAATCCAATTTTTTTAAATTATAATCACAAAATTAGTTGAAATAAAATAAAATTATTCCTACAGTCGGGTCAACAATGCAGGTTTTCAGGGTACAAATGATCAAATTATTTTTGTGATTGTATATCCAATTTCAATGTGAAATAGGTTTCAATGAAAAAAAATTTCTTAATTGTTAAAAAAATTATCTAATTAAATATTTCAACCAAATTTATATATAATTTATCTTTATAAATAAATTAAATTATAAAACAATTTGGAATTAAATTATGTTATTTTCCACTATTAATCATAAAATGAACCTTTTAAGAAAAATACCAAAAATTAACACTATGATAGTTTTGATATTCTAAATTAATGAATGAAGTTTATTTTTATAAAATTAAATTTCTAAATTTTTCTACAATTAATGTTATTATTTTACATTGAAGGACATTAAAAACAGTTTATTCGAGAAAACAATATTTTTAAACATAAGTCTTTACAAAAAGACATATATTTTATTATCAATTTTATTTATTTTTTAAAAAAAATGTAAAATATATTTTAATATTAGTTATTAATATTTATATAACGATTTTTAATTGTTATGTTATAATTATATCAATTAAATTATTATATATATATAAGAGATGTTTTGTAGAATCTCAGTGTTGGGTGTATCGTGAGATAACTCATTGTTGCGTGTAACATACATAAACATGGTTCAGTGAGAGAGGAATTTTTCTAGTAGTTCATTGAAATATATAAATTAATATTAAATTTATTCAAATAATGGTTCAAAAAAATCATGGTGTTACATTGATCTTGGAAAGGACCATATAAATTCTTCTTATATCAAGAGAAGTTATCTTTATATGCATCTTGATCTAATGAAAACTCACAGTCAAGTCAAATCAGTTTTTTTAAGTCCATTTGACATGTCAATATAATCCTAGGAATTTATTATTTTCATGCTGAGTTTTAATGGATATGGTGATGATGGAGTGTTCTCAAGGTCACTGGATCTCATGTGATGCCATCGATGACCTATGGAAGGATCATGAAAAGTGAATGATGTGACAATCTATGAAATGTATCATTACCATATTTATGATATATTTTCTATGTAATGTGGTGTAAAACAATGGTGTTGGGGACTATAAACCCCTTGGTAGAACAATAATAGGGAACAACTATATTGGAGTGAAAAATTGTAAATCTTAGAGAAAAAAGACTCACCATTGAAAAAGTCATCCACCAAGTAAAATAAAAGGAATAGCATAAGGTATCATATGTACGAATATGAAATTCACATGATTTCTCTATATATCACAATAAGTACATATGATGGTCTATCTAGAATATGTGATGGTGTTATTTCATGGATAATTGGTCACATGTAATCGAAACAATCTAGTTATTGAAGAATTATAAGGCACATATTCAATAAATACTAAGAAATATGAATATAATGAATTTATGGAGAATGCATCAGGCACTTCACATGACATATATAGATCACGTCACAATGCTAGGTCATGTAAAACAAGTCTATCAATGACCCCCAGATATGTCAACCATGTCTTGTGAATCCCGCTAAACATGTCAAACAAGTATTGAGAAGTCATCTAGACATATCAAAAAATCGGTTGATGAATTCTAGACTTGTCATCTAAATTTTGAAATATCCTTTGGCCATATCCGTCAAATATTGTGAATCCCCCCATCATGCCCTATTATATCTTATAGTCATCTATCGAGATTGTGTGAATTCCTTCCCATATGCCTACTGGATAATGTGATTGTTTTCGACATGTCCTCTAGAAACCCAGTAAAATCCCAGACATCCTAAAACTATAATACAAACACTATAGACATGTCATGAAGTCAAAAAAGAGATGTCAAGAATACACCTTGGGATAAGATAATGCTGTTGAGTAAACATATTCGTGTGTACCCAATAATCAACTATGAAAACCCTCATTACTATCCAGAAAGTTTATAAAAGAAACCATCCTAATTCCTTAAATCAAAAGGTCATGAACATCAGTGTAAGAAATTATGTATCATACACTCTAAACCATGGGAACTAGACTCCTTAATGATTCATTATTCTTACACATCATTATTTGAATTGATAATTTAACAGAACTATGAGTATGATAATTTATTCTATAAACTGGATAAGTAGGACACCTTCAAAAGACTATTTTCTATAATAAATACTCCATAATATATTTCATAGTTTATGTATATAGAATCCATATTCAATTAGATAGATCCAATGATATCTATTGTTTCTCACACCCAGCTCAGGTCACATGGGCATAGGTATTTTAAGTCATCATATCCTACACATCATAAATTTTAACAAGCCTATGTATCGTTGATGTGTAAACACCCATTATTATTCATAATGTAACTACCCCATATAAGGGAAATAATATCAGATTATGCACTGAAGGTGTGATTGAACTATAATAACTCATGTTATTTATATTTATAGGATTAATTGGGTATATTATGAAATCTCTATGTTAGTAATCAATACATAAGGTCCCTCATATATGTCCTTTCTGTTTGATGTTAAATTGAACAGTTTAAATAAACTATATTTTTTTATCTCAATAATAAATAATATATATATATATATATATATCCTCAGAATGGCTCAATAACATACTCAATATATTAGTATCCTCCCTAAACAACTATAAATTCTTTATTGTATAGATATAAGGTGTCATGACCAACCTTCTTCAAGATGAGGGATGTGATGAAAATGTCCCATATCCTTCTTTCCTCAAGGATAATGAGAGATTATGACCCCCCCTGAGTCCCACCATTAGTAGGCCCCAGACATGAAACTAACACCAATGGTATAAAATCTCATATAAATGGAAGGAATTAATCTTTTATAGAACAAGATATGGAGATAAGATGGTAATTCTTAGCAAAACAATGACTAAAGTTAAAAGTAAATCCATGAATCCATTCCCACATGCATGTTAAAAAGTAAAACTGATAAAATGTAAGAAAAACACCCAATTAATGTACTAATGAAAAGAAACTATGAAACAACATCAAAAATCCCAATGCCTGAGCTAGTAAGGTCCACCATGATCCTCAAACTTATCATGGACAACTGAAAATAATTTTACATACATAGTGTGAGCATACAAGTAAACTCTGCAGGGAATGGTAAAGTTACTCATGAAAAAGTGAGGGAAAATACTAATTCCCCTTTGATAAAAAAGTACAACCTCAAGAACCTAACAAGGAATACTAACCATTCCAACCTCACCAAGTCACACCATCCCAAGTAACTCAAGCAAAGTAATGTAATTGTATAAGCACGTTGATATTTGGGCAGCCCACCGAATTCTTTTCCCACTGGTTAACATCCCATTTTTAACGATCTGATGTATTTACATTTCCACTCTCCCAACATGCAGTCCCACCACTACATCATGTATGCACAAACATGGGCCCCAAACTACACACAACCATGCTCATAGACACTAGGTCCAGAACTACCACCACCACTCATAAATACACCTAGGCTTCATCCCGAAGGTACTTGAAAAAAACTATTCCATAGACACTTGGGCCACTCGTCCAAAACAAACCCTTTCCTAATGAATCATGGACTATTGTAAGATTCAATCAATTACATACATTCCTGATACTCTCGAGTAGAATGATTTGGATGAGGGTGCGAGGAAGAAAAATCATTAACAAGCCATCAATCCTTCCACATGGATGTTTGGAAAGACAAAGTCCCACATAAAATGAAGTTTCTCATAATATAGTTATCAATAATGGTGGGTTTCATATAGAAATAAAATGGGACAAGATTATAAATATATATTTTTAGTAAAAGACTCATCATAAACCTACATGTCTCACACAAAAGATAACAACACACACCATCACTACTTTCACTGCTACTCTTATATGCACAACCATAAAATGGACACTGCCCAAAAATAACCCATACCCATTTTTATTCAATTCAAATTTATGTATTTATTTAATTGGTTTCGCATAAATTATTTAATCACTACTAGAAAACTAACAACTATAGCCACACCAAGAAACCAATCGAACCAAACTAAGTCCCACGGCACAACAACAGAAAACAAAAACACATTACTAGTCATATAGTCCCAATGAAGATCCCCATTCAACTACTATCTACTATAATTCATCAAATTAAATACAATTCATTCCATATTCCACAACCCAAACCAGTAGCCACATAACCCAAACAAAGCCGCAATGTAGTCCCACTATATAACTGGTCCCCAACCACATTGTTGTCCCACTGCTCGACGTCTCTTTATGACTATAACACAACATAATGAAAATTCAGCTTCCTACAAGTTCATCCATTGCACAATCAATTAGTCTATCATACTGATATACCAACACACCCTCATTTACCACCCTACATATAAAGCCCACTGAACCCAGACAAGAACAATCTACACATACCCACAACCATAAAACCATGTGTATTCAAAATTTACAATCAATGGTTCTTCAATTTATAGATGAATATTACTTCATTTATCACAAATAATGTTTTATCAAGTGGAATATATTTATTTAACTAATTATATTTGATTAAATAGTTTTCATGTTATGACTATTTTTCAAAACACCATAAGAAAGGTAGAGAATCACTTGTGTGAAACCAAAGACAATAATATTTTCTGACATTCATAAGGAATATAACTAAAATAATCCATAAAATAGTCAAAGATAAAAAAAATTATATTGGTGATCAATAATTAAACCACACCATTCCCATTAGTTTATTTACACATGTTATCTTTTGATCATATTAATTTTTTTAATTCTCATTTCTAAATGAATATCAAAATGTTAAATACATCAAACTATTAATATTCACACCCTTTAAGATTCACAATTTAATGTGGAGAAAAATACAAAACCCTACCTAGATGATCAACTATTGATGCTCCATCTTTCGCCAAGAACATGGGATTACCCGACTTGTAGTAAAAGAAATCTCAATGGCTAAATGGGACAGGCTCTAGAACTTGTGACTGACTTTTCTTGGGAGGAAGACTCTAAAAACACTAATAGAAACTAAAATGATGAAGGAAGAGAGGATCCCATCATATAAAGAGGCCATGTTATATAACATGGGAGACCATTTTGAAGTACATATATGTCATATTGTGGATTAACCATGTAGCTTTGTGGTTTCTCACATTAAAATTAATTTTGATTTAATAGTTTCCTCAATGATGGTTGAGATATTGTAACAAAAAATAGATAATTGATAGGAATCCTTTAAAAGAAGAAACACATATAATAGAGGCCTAACTGGAAAACACAAGATACTAGAAAAATGGAAATGGGCGTGACAATGATAAAAAGGCCACACATTTTGGTATGTCAAGGGTCTCCTGACTCTTATGGTATTTAATATATCTATTAAAAGACTTAAACCACATGTATAGTTTTATTAAAACCCTTTTATGATAAAATAGATGTTATTGGAGTGAAACTGAAAATTATAGGAGAGGCTGGAAATGAATCACTGATGGGTTTGTTACAAAGATCTAGACACTAGTTCCATATCACCGTTCAATGTGGAACCACTCCCAAATGGTGCGTCAATGCTTATTGGTGCCACTGATCGGTGTGACCATTATTGATATGTGCCGCATATGGACGATTGGTTCCACCATTTCCGATCAGTGCCATCGATGTCGATCAATGCCGCCATTAATTCAACCTGAAATTTGGAAAAATCTTCAATGAGTCATCGATAGTCTCCAGGATGCTGCAAAC
Organism: Viscum album; assembly: GCA_963277665.1. Lineage (NCBI taxonomy): Eukaryota > Viridiplantae > Streptophyta > Magnoliopsida > Santalales > Viscaceae > Viscum > Viscum album. The sequence goes on along the minus strand of OY728142.1, from coordinate 264,730,955 downwards.
ACTAGGATTTGACAATATATTGGACCAAGTGTTCTGGTTCATTAAATCAGATACATCTCAAAATATTCTCACACTGGATAATTCACGAGTAAACCTAATAAAAAGATAGTTGTCTGAACAACAACTTCATAAGATACCGCTCAGGTAAAAACTACCCGGAGTGGTTCAAAAGATAGAACAAATCTTCGACATATAGGAACATATCTCTAACATATATCTCATGAATAACTATAAAAACATTACTACTCCTCTCCCTCATGTAACCACACAATCACAAATACTCGCACCGTCTAGTCACATGGATTAGGGATATCCTTTCTCTATGTCAAGATACTATCCGCATTAGGTGGAACTAACTCGCCAACATGAGATTTCTCACATCCACATTAATTCATATTGATTAGCTATAATTTTCTCCCATCCACATAGGTATGACTTTACACACAAACAAAATCCATGAATAAGGAAACAACATATCATATAGAATGCATGGACGAACATTAAATTATAATCATGGCACAAAGGAAAAACATAAGAGAAAATATAAAAACCGATATGGGTATTTGGAACACATATGTGCCTCCCATTCCTAGGTAGTCTTCTCGAGGCCACTATGCCTCCATGAAACATGAACCAAGGGAATGGTTTTCCCATGAAGAAGCTTTTCTTTATGATCCTCCATTATCACTGGCCATTCCACAAACATTACATCATCCTCAATATCCAAATCTCTTTAGTCGAGGAAGAGGTAGTCATTGTGTATATACCGACGGAGAGGAGAGACATTACAGACATTGTGGATCCCCTCCAACAGCTATATAAATTCCAAATGATATGCCACCACCACAAATCATCCCAACACCTTGAAGTTTATGATGATCCTTGGAGAAAGATTACAGCCCCTGCCAAACCGTTATTGTCTATCCCATAGGGAGGCCATGAATAACACAAGGTCCCCAACCACAAACTCCAATGTTATACTACAATGACCGGAATATGAATTCTTCTTGTATAATTCATATAACATCAATTCACGTACAATATGAACTATATCTATCGTGATCTACATGACCTCTGTGCTAAAAACACATACCTCTGCAACCTCTGTCCAGAACATGGGTGAAAAACATGGTCTTCCATACAAGGATACGAACAATGCCATGTTAATGGTGGAGTGATAGCTATTATTTTTGGAAAACTCCCCCTGGAAAAGTTTGGTAACCATGATACTCTGATGTCCAGAACACTCACTTGTAGAATATCCTATAATGTTCGGATAGTCCTGTCGGACTTCCCATCTTTCAGAGGGTGGAAAAAGTGATAAGGTGTAGCTGGGTGAAAAAAACATGTAGTAATCCCTTCCAAACTCATGAATAAATGTGTGAATCTCAATCCAAAACAATGGATATGGGAACCATGTACAGTGGCATAACTTAACCCACATATATATCTTCTAAGGCATCCACTAAAATTGAATCCTTACCCTCTAAGCAGTGAGTTGATTTCATCAATCATTCCACCACTAACAAGATGGAATCATAGCATCCCTTGCCCTGGGGTATTCTTATGATGAAATACATTGATATTCTCATCCCATTTATACTTGGTAATTTATAAGAGCTACAATTGAACACTGGGAACACGACGTTCAACCTTCACCTACTGACACCCGAGGCACCTTTCCACAAACTATACCACTCTATAAATCACATAGTCTCACCAAAACTAACATCTCCAGCCCTGGTACATCATAGAAACTCTTTGATTCACCAATAAGTTTGATATATGAATCTCATTGAGAAATCCATCATGCGCCACCCCTAATAAAAATTGCTTCCCAGGGAACAACATCTAATTCCGACTATCCTCTGACCATCCTTCCTACACATCACACTAGCTAACGTGATCACACATCACATAATCTGTTGTGTCTCACCCCTAGGTCTCCTACACATTCCTTACCAGGGAAGAATGCACTTTTATCTTAAATAGATTTCCTATATAATCCTCTACTCTCAATATTAGATGTAGAGAATTCAACTCCTCCATCACCTTCCAATAATTTTTAGACTCCCAAACTACATCCTTCCATTAAATGCATCTCAATTAATTAGCCACTGTGTACCCATTCATGAGGTGTAGGATATCTCAATGTTGTGGTCCTTAAAAGAACTCCATCCACCATTAGTATCACATGTTCATGTCTTGCTGAGAGAATATATACCTCATACTTTTTTTATCCATGAAGACCATGAATCATTCTGTGATGAGGTAATGCTACAACAACATCAGTCAAAACACAACCCATCTATGTTCACGGTCATGGGTGGTATAGTTATATTTGAGGGGGTGTAACTTCTTAGACACATTATATAAGGGCCCAGTCTTAAACCTTACTTAATCTTGAGTTATTACAACATTACACATTGAGGATCTTTTTAGGTTTAGTGATTTAGAGAATTAGATCATAAAACTTGAATTACATTCCAAATTTAAACAAAGTGGTTACATAATGATAGTATTCATTTTTTCCCATCAATGAAACATATTTAAAATAAAACATGGATTCTTTCTTGACACTTCCTTGACACTATCATCATATCATGTACCTTTCCATTGACCTGTGAAAAACATTTCAAAATACTTGGGATGAGAAGAAAAAAGCACAGTAAGGGTTATAAAAAATATGGAAAGGAAACATGAGTTCATATATAAATAAAAATGAAATCATACTTTACCAATAAAAAATAGGCACTTTAACATACCTCATCAAATCATGAATAAATAATAGAAATCATAAGACATAAAAGGTAACTTGAGGCATTCATAACATTCTTAACGTTTCACTCCTTCGCGTTACCCAATGCATTGGAGAGCTGTATCGGGCTCACTCGCCCTTAGTTTATCACGGAACCACCTGTTTTCATAACAATGCCCAAGAACCATAACATAAACGTATCACATAAAACATGCATAAAGGAAACATAACATTTCCACATTTCAATCACAATATAACATTTTAGTATATTGAAATAATGAATCCATTCAAAAAGAAACCATTTCCAAAACCATTAAAAACATTTAATAAATAGATTTTTGAATCAAAGTGTCCCATACCACCTTGAAGCTTTTAAAGTTTTAAACCATTAATATCCATATAAATAAATCCTTAAAACCATTTTGAAAACATGGATATTAGTAAGAACAAATAATTAAAACATTTAAAGCGATATTTTGGTTAAAGGGGTTCTACCAAAATTAGAGACACTTGAATACAATAATTGAAGAATAACATTTAGTCAGAACTTTATAATATCATGAGAATAAATGGATTCATGATATAATATTCCAAAGGACATTATATACACCATATAAGAGTGAATTGGTGCATAACAACAATGAAGTCTCAATAGAAATGTCAAATGTGATGAATTCCCTTATAAAGAAGGTATACTTAAATTAAGGATAATTCAATCTCAAAATAATGTGTGACAAATATAAATACACCCAATATAAGTGGATATTAAGTGTAAAACTATAAAAGGTCATTCACACATATTTCGAAGATGACATATTCAATAACTACATGTTGAACCCAAAGAAATCGAAATTGGGTTAAAAAGTTCCCTTGGTAAAATTCGACAGCCTAACGACATCACTTCAAAATTCAGAAAATGAGTTGATCAGAGATAAACAGGGAATCTCATCACTTGGACATAAAATTTACATCAATAAAGATATAAAATAACATATACCAACATAATAGTATGTGAATTAAAAGACATAAAAAAAGAAGTCTTTTAAAAAGAGGAGGGTGAAAGGTCCCCTTACCGAGTTGGGTAACTTTCGAAACGCACACCCCATGGAAGAAGTGTCATACACTGAAGATGTGAATACCCAAAAATGAAATTATACTACACAAGGTGTATAATAATGGGCAGTACATACACCACTCAAAGGAAATTGTGGCAAATGTAGCATAAATCTCACTGGAAGAAAAGTGAGATGAAAAATCTCTTACGAAAACTCGGTACCCTAACGACATCACTTCAAAACTCATAAAATGAGTTGATAAGATGAAATAGGGTCTCTAATAATATGAACATAAAAATTATAGTAAGATTAATATAAAATAACATCCCAATTTCAAGAAATATTAGCTTAAAATGAATGACATAAAAGGGTGTACTTAAAAAGAAAGAGAGGAGTAGGATCCCTTACCTCAAGTCCAACTTGTCTTGTTCGTTTATTTATATTTATGAATAATAAACTTTGGTCAATTTATAATTTCTTAAGGAACTCCTATAAAGATTATTATTCAGTTCATATCACATATTTTAATGTTATAATAATTGGTTAACAATATGAGTTCATATCAGATGTTTTTGTTGATGTTTGGTACATGAGTCAAAAATGAACTTGTTTGAAAAATGATTGTCCATGTAGTTATAAGTACATCATATCCAGAATAGTATTGATGTTTTAAATATCATATATATCCAGTATATATTCATTTTATACTATTCCATAGCATTTGGAGATAAAAATTAAATGCACCGTTCATGGAGACGGTAGGCCGTACGTACGCATGAACACTACATTCATTTTTTGTCATATTAATGGAATTAAAACAAAATGAGAGAGATATATATATGTTATAATTACAGAATGATATCCATAATTTAGATGTAATATATTACATATATATCCATTATATATATGTACTTTTAATAGTACATAACATTTTGAGAAAAGAAATGAAATGTACCGTTGATGGAGACAGTAAGCCGTACGTACGCATGAACGCTACTTCCATTTCTATTTCATATTTAATAGAATTAAAACATAATGATACATAATAGTATTTAAATTCCAGTATGTTATCATATATAATATCATTAAATATATCCTTTATACATAACACTTATGGTATTCACGAATCAAATCACTTTGAGGGGTGGTAGTCCACACTTCCGTAAATGTAGATATCGCGTTTACCCATAATGGAAACCATAAAGGTATGACATAAATGAAAAATAAAGATGCTTAAGTAAAATATAAATATAATATATATCATATATAAATATATTTTCATCTTAATGGCCACCTTTTAAGGTGTTAGAAGAATGCTGAACAACCATCGTTTCGTGAGGCAGAAATTCGTCATCCACAGAAACAGTATGTTCTTTAACCATTAGATGTAGGTGTGTGTTATTGTAGCTCAAAAACTTCTTATAAAAACATCCTAGTATATTGAATATACTGTATTTGTTACAAAATAAATGAATAAAAAGTGTTTAGGGGGCTGGAGAAGAAAAATAAAACAAAAGGACACAAGTGAAGACATTACCTTAAAATCGGGTAACTCCCTTTGGTTTGAGCTCAAAGGCTTCCTTGGGAAGCCTTTTGCCCAAAGTGAGGCTTAAAGGAGTTATATAGGGATGTGGAGAGACAAAATGGGCAGGGTTTGGCCGAGCCAAAGGGTTTGTAAGTGTGGGTAAGGAGGTAGAGGTGGGGGCCTTTTATAAGAGAAGAGGAGGGGCACTCTTGGAAAGGTATAAAATGTATCTTTATTTTCAAATGAGTTTCGGATTGTAATGGTCCCAAATTTTTTTTAGAGGATAAGGTGATAAGGGTTTTAAATACACCCATACAATAGGTTTTGGACATGTGTAGGTCTTAGATTTTACATTATTATTCCATTTTATTTAAATCGTTAAATAATGAGGTCATCGCTGTATCATCATGATGTCATAAATAATTTAATTTATTTAATGTCTAAATATTATATAAAAAATACTATGATGTAGGAAATAGTTTTAGATTTAAAATGAATATTTATAGATCAAAAGATAATTTATTTAGAAAAAGTTAAAAATATTTTACTTAGGTGATACATTCTTTGTTACATTTAACATTCTTTAAAAATAAAAAGATAAAAAGTCAGTTTCTCACAAACGTGATTCCATGGGGCCCCCAAGTTTAGCACAAGGAATCCCATGGTCTTTCCTGAGACAACCAGTATCCTTAAGACACATTTTGTGGTCATTTTTTCTTATTATGATATTATCTTTTTATCTTTAACTACCCGATTACTCATTAATCAAGATAATTAAAGATAATTACCGTCATTACTATTCATAATGTCCAAGAACAAAAGAGTCTTAATTAAATAATTTGGACCTTCAGATTCCAAATATGTAATCCATTTTACCAAATTAAAAACACATAAATTGCAATAATTAATTTAAAAAAACTTCCCGTTGTCAAAACAAATAGCGGGTTTTTTAGAAACAATATTTATGACAAGTTTGGCACTTGTTTATGCCTAATTCCAATGTGAAATTAATCCCAATGACCATAATTGAATTACATGGTAAAAATATATTCTAATTAAAATTTAAAAAAAATTATAAAGATAATATAAACATATAATTGAATTATATGAAAAGGCTGTTTTGATGTAAAATGTTGTATTTTTCACTATTCATTGAAAAATGAACATTGTCAGAAAAATACCATAAATTAACCCAAGGTAAATTTCAATGTCCCAATCATAAATAATATGATTATTTAGAAAAATAGAGCTTATAAAATTGTCAAAAGTGGCTTTAAAAGAGGTTCTCCATTAAAGGGTGGTTAATCGACCTTTTAAAGAATATTTGAATGTTTACACTTTAAATTGGATTCATTCGCATTTTTAATCCTATAACATTTATTGTAAGGAGTAAAAATATTTGACAAACATATATAATCATTTTTAGTTAGTTCTATTCATTCCCGCCATTACAATAGCTAGGTGTTAAATACCATTTAAAATAATATTATTAGAGTGCAACGTAAGATTCCCAAGAAACTCGTTGTTGCGTGTTGGGTACACCATCAAGCATAGCATCCCCTTTAAAGTAATATTAATATTTTATTCACAAATATGGATAAATATAAAAATGTCATATTATTTTTTTACCTGGGGTGTTAAATCCTTCCCCTCTTTTGGGAATTGCGTCCTCGCAATTTTAAAATTGAGTTTGGAAACATCCTTGAAAGTCCCACATCGGAACAAGAGTCGGTAAAAAATCACTTTAAAAATAAAGAAAGATACGTTCAAAAGTCACCTAAGTTAACCCATACTAGGATTACATGTTTGATAATATGGACATGGAGGAAAAACAAAGGGTCATGTTCTGATGGAGAGTGATAGTATACATGTCTAGGAGAAAGTTATCCATGAGAAAATCACAAACATGTGATGGGTTAAACGGTATTCGATTCCCTAGTAGGAAAAGTTAACAGACAAAATTTTTGTTTTATGTTACTCTTCATTGAGTAATTTATTATTGATCTTATGGAAACATACTTACGTGTCATGTTGACTTTCAACTTATACTATATTTCTTACACAAACTCATACTTTCCCCCAAAGATGAGTATTTCATAAGACTTGTTCACATTAAGATTACTATATTAAACTTCTAGAGGATCAATGAATCCACAAAAGAGAACTATATATTTCCCATGTCTTTTGACTTTAACCAAAAAGGTTAGTACAGGATCAGATAATCCAGAAAAGGATAACCCTTCATAAAAAGAAAATCTATTCTTAATCTACAAAATTTGTCCAACAAAACCCAAAGTTCAACGAGGACCATTCTATAAACAATTTGTCCATAAAATTCATCAATGTAAACCAAACTAATATTGAAACCCAAATATTTGAAGGATTTAGTCACCTAGTCTTCCATGTTAAATCGTAACATTTATCTCCAAACAACATTAGTTGCTCTTAATGTCTCGTATTGAAAAGTAATAACCTAATCACATATCCTCCATGATAGGTTAATAAATTACCATAGGTAACCCAAAATCAACTTACTCTTAATTCATAAAATCATCTAACTAAAAATAATCATTCAAACTATCCAGGGACTTCATGTAGTCCAATGGTAGGTGATAAATACCAGTCGCACTTTGGTTGTGGGTTCGATTCCCGCAGCTTTTTCCGACGCGACGGGTTGACACACGGTCTGTGTGTTGTCCTTTTTCCAAAACTATATAATTCGTAAAACATTCCCCAAAACGAGATAAAATCTTCCAAAATGATCATAACATATATTAACCTCAAGTTTATCTCTTGCCTTTCATTTTCCATCATAACATATAATAACCCATAATTACCTCAAAAGTAAGGATCATATAAACACTAACAGTTACCTTTATAATTATTACCTGAACATCCACATTGATTGGCCATCTCATACATGATGCATTACAGATCATACCAAGGTTCATGTGGTTGATCATGACTCCTTGATAGTTGGTTTAGAACAACCATGAGTTTCCTCATTGAATCCCCCATTTTTATCTTGTATCTTAATCAAAGAACCACCACAGTTTCCTTCAAACTTGTTGTCTCTTTGGTGCCTACTAGATCCATCCATTCACTAAAAACAGAAATGTCAGTGATATTATATCAAAAAAACCATCACGTACTAATGAGGAAGGTAAACACTAAGATATACTTACTCATTCACTTTATCTAAAAACTATGACTCTTTCTAAAATCCTAGCCAATATGGTAATGTCACTTATGCTTAAAGAATACCCTAACCTCTAATGTTATCTAAACTGACCATTGATACCAAATATAAGTCCCCAGCCTTAAACCTTACTTAATATTGAGTTATTACAAGATTACACATTGAGGATCTTTCCAGGTTTAGAGTTTTAGAGAATTAGATCATAAAACTTTCATTACATTCCAAATTTAAACAAAGTGGTTACATAATGATAGTATTCATTTTTTCCCATCAACGAAATAGATTTAAAATAAAACATGGATTCTTTCTTGACACTTCCTTGACACTATCATCATATCATGTACCATTCCCTTGACTTGTGAAAAACATTTCAAAAAACTTGTGATGAGTATAAAAAGCTCATTAAGGGTTATAAAAAATAAGGAAAGGAAACATGAGTTCATATATACATAGGAATGAAATCATACTTTACCCATAAAACATAGGCACTTTAAGATACCTCATCAAATCATGAATAAATCATAGAAATCATAAGACATAAAAGGTAACTTGAGGCATTCATAACATTCTTACATAGGGAGTAACCCTCATGGTTACGTTTGGAATACCCACCACAGTATATTCCCTAAATCTCTTCAGAGAAACCTTAACGTTTCACTCCTTCGCATTACCCAATGCATTGGAGAGCTATATCGGGCTCACTTGACCTTAGCTTATCACGGAACCACCCGTTTTCATAACAATGCCCAAGAACCATAACATAAACGTAACACATAAAACATGCATAAAGGAAACATAACATTTGCACATTTCAATCACAATATAACATTTTATTATATTGAAATAATGAATCCATTCAAAAAGAAACCATTTCCAAAACCATTTAAAACATTTAATAAAGAGATTTTTGAATCAAAGTGTCCCATACCACCTTTATGCTTTTAAATTTTTAAACCATTAATATCCATATTAATAAATCCTTAAAACCATTATGAAAACATGGATATTAGTATGAACAAATAATTAAAACATTTAAAGCGATATTTTGGTTAAAGGGGTTCTACCAAAATTAGAGACACTTGAATACAATAATTGAGATATAACATTTAGTCAGAACTTTATAATATCATGAGAATAAATGTATTCATGATATAATATTCCAAAGTATAGTATATACACAATATAAGAGTGAATTGGTGCATAACAACAATATAGTCTCAATAGAAATGTCAAATGTGATGAATTCCCTTATAAAGAAGGTATCCTTAAATTAAGGATAATTCAATCTCAAAATTATGTGTGACAAATATAAATACACCCAATATAAATGGATATTAAGTGTAAAACAATAAAAGGTCATTCACACATATTCAGAAGATGACATATTCAATAACTACATGTTGAACCCAAAGAAATCGAAATTGGGTTAAAATGTTCCCTTGGTAAAATTCGACAGCCCAACGACATCACATAAAAATTCAGAAAATGAGTTGATGAGAGATAAAAAGGGAATATCATCACTTGTACATAAAATTTACATCAATAAGGATATAAAATAACATATCCCAACATAATAGTTTGTTAATTAAAAGACATAATAAAAGAAGTCTTTTAAAAAGCGGAGGGTGAAAGGTCCCTTTACTGAGTTGGGTAACCTTCAAAACTTACACCCCATGGAAGAAGTGTCATAAAATGAAGATGTGAATACCCATAAATAAAATTATACTACAAAAATTTTATAATAATGGGCAGTACATACACCACTCAAAGGAAATTGTGGAAAATGTAGCATAAATCTCACAGGAATAAAAGTGAGATGAAAAATCCCTTACGAAAACTTGGCAGCCTAACGACATCACTTCAAAAATCATAAAATGGGTTGATGAGAGGAAATAGGGTCTCTCAGCATATTAACAGAAAAATTAAATTAAGAGTAATATAAAAGAACATCCCAATCACAAGAAATATTAGATTAAAAGGAATGACACAAAAGGGTGTACTTAAAAAGAAAGAGATGAGTAGGATCTCTTACCTCAAGTCCAACTTGTCTTGTTCGTTTCTTTATATTCTTGAATAATAAACATTGGTCAATTTATAATTGCTTAAGGACCTACTATAATGATTATTATTCAGTTCATATCACATATTTTAATGTTATAATAATTGGTTAATAATATGAGTTCATATCAGACGTTTATGTCGATGTTTGGTACATGAGTCAAAAATGAACTTGTTTGAAAATTGATTGTCCATGTAGTTATAAGTACATCATATCCAGAATAGTATTGATGTTTTAAATATCATATATATCCAGTATATATTCATTTTATACTATTCCATAGCATTTGGAGATAAAAATTAAATGCACCGTTCATGGAGACGGTAGGCCGTACGTACGCATGAACACTACATTCATTTTTTGTCATATTAATGGAATTAAAACTAAATGAGAGAGATATATATATGTTATAATTACAGAATGATATCCATAATTTAGATGTAATATATTACATATATATCCATTATATATATGTACTTATAATAGTACATAACATTTTGAGAAAAGAAATGAAATGTACCGTTGATGGAGACAGTAAGCCGTACGTACGCATGAACGCTACTTCCATTTCTATTTCATATTTAATAGAATTAAAACATAATGATACATAATAGTATTTAAATTCCAGTATGTTATCATATATATTATCATTAAATATATCCTTTATACATAACACTTATGGTATTAACGAATCAAATCACTTTGAGGGGTGGTAGTCCACACTTCCGTAAATGAAGATATCGCGTTTACCCATAATGGAAACCATAAAGGTATGACATAAATGAAAAATAAAGATGATTAAGTAAAATATAAATATAATATATATAATATATAAATATATTTTCATCTTAATGGCCACCTTTTAAGGTGTTAGAAAAATGTTGAACAACCATCGTTTCGTGAGGCAGAAATTCGTCATCCACAGAAACAGTATGTTCTTTAACCATTAGATGTAGGTGTGTGTTAGTGTAGCTCAAAAACATCTTATAAAAACATCCTAGTATATTGAATATACTGTATTTGTTACAAAATAAATGAATAAAAAGAGTTTAGGGGGCTGGAGAAGAAAAATAAAACAAAAGGACACAAGTGAAGACATTACCTTAAAATCGGGTAACTCCCTTTGGTTTGAGCTCAAAGGCTTCCTTGGGAAGCCTTCTGCCCAAAGTGAGGCTTAAAGGAGTTATAGAGGGATGTGGAGAGACAAAATGGGTAGGGGTTTGCCGAGCCAAAGGGTTTGTAAGTGTGGGTAAGGAGGTAGAGGTGGGGGCCTTTTATAAGAGAAGAGGAGGGGCACTCTTGGAAAGGTATAAAATGTATCTTTATTTTCAAATGAGTTTCGGATTGTAATGGTCCCAAATTGATTTTTTTAGAGGATAAGGTGATAAGGGTTTTAAATACACCCATCCAATAGGTTTTGGACATGTGTAGGTCTTAGATTTTACATTATTATTCCATTTTATTTAAATCGTTAAATAATGAGGTCATCGCTGTATCATCATGATGTCATAAATAATTTAATTTATTTAATGTCTAAATATTATATAAAAAATACTATGATGTAGGAAATATTTTTATATTTACAATGAATATTTATAGAGCAAGAGATAATTTATTTAGACAAAGTTAAAAATATTTTACTTAGGTGATACATTCTTTGTTACATTTAACATTCTTTAAAAATAAAAAGATAAAAAGTCAGTTTCTCACAAACGTGATTCCATGGGGCCCCCAAGTTTAGCACAAGAAATCCCATGGTCTTCCCTGAGACAACCAGTATCCTTAAGACACATTTTGTGGTCATTTTTTCTTATTATGATATTATCTTTTTATCTTTAACTACCCGATTACTCATTAATCAAGATAATTAAAGATAATTACCGTCGTTACTATTCATAATGTCAAAAAACAAAAGAGTCTTAATTACATAATTTGGACCTTCTGATTCCAAATATGTAATCCATTTTACCAAATTCCAAACAAATAAATTGCAATAATTAATTTAAAAAAATCTTCCCGTTGTCAAAACAAATAGCGGGTTTTTTAGAAACAATATTTATGAAAAGTTTGGCACTAGTTTATGTCTAATTCAAAAGTGAAATTAATCCCAATGACTATCATTGAATTAAATGGTAAAAATATATTCTAATTACACTTTAAAACAAATTAAAAACATAATATAACCATATAATTAAATTATATGAAAAAGCAGTTTTGATGTAAAATGCAGTATTTTTCACTATTTATTGAAAAATTAACATTGTCAGAAAAATACCATAAATTAACCCAAGGTAAATTTCAATGTCCCAATCATAAATAAAATGTTTATTTTGAAAAATAGAGCATACGAAATTGTCAAAAAGTGGATTTGAAAGAGGTTCCCCATTAAAAGGCGGTTAATCGACCTTTTAAAGAATATTGGAATGTTTACGCTTAAAATTGGATTCATTTGCATTTTTAATCATATAACATTTATTGTAAGGAGTAAAAATATTTGACAAAAATATATAATAATTTTTTAGTTAGTTCTGTTCATTTCCGCCATTACAATGGCAATGCGTTAAATACCATTTAAAATAATATTAATAGAGTGCAACGTAAGATTCCCAAGAAACTCGTTGTTGCGTGTTGGGTACGCCATCGAGCATAGCATCCCCTTTAAAGTAATATTAATATTTTATTCACAAATATGGATAAATATAAAAATGTCATTTTTTTTACCTGGGGTGTTACACATAAGATATTAGTTGTTGCTACTGAATCAACACACATCCAAAACCTAACCCGAAAGCATCACGAACCACCTAAAACATCACCACTTATTCTACAATCCTTTGCACTTGGGCACATGCCAACATCTCTTTTATATAACTAAATGTTTTCTAGCACTACTCACTCATTACTAATTCATGGTACTTTATTTTCAATGTCGTCAACTGCACTATAGGTCAAGAGAAGTCTGGTACGAACCCCCAGTAATAACATACTATCCCCAAGACACTACGATCCTCTACCACATTTTTGGGTAGCTCCCCAGAAACAACCGCTTTGACCTTTGATGGGTCCAGTTCTATTCAATGATTGGAAACCATGATCTTATAGTATTTCCCCTGTCATGTACAAACATTGCACTTGGACAACTTTCCATATATCTTGTGGTGTCAGAGGACCTCCAAAACCTTCCTTAGATTCTCATCGTGATCCTCCTATGATCTTGAGTAGATCAGAATATATTTAATGAACATAAACATGAACTGGTCCAGATACTCGCAGAAAATAGAGTTCATGATCTCCATGAACACATAGGGTGCGTTTGCAATGCCTAATTACAAGACCACAAACTCATTGTTCCCACACATTCACCTGAAAGTAGTCTTTGAGATGTCACCCTCCATTACCCAAAACTGGTGATATCCTAACCACAGGTCAATTTTAGATAACTAACATGCTCCCTTCAACTGGTCAAAAAGGCAGTCAATCCTCAAGATGGGGTAATAGTTCATGACCATCACATGATTCTTTCTTCGGTAGAATTTTCACATCTTGATACCATCTTCTTCCTTCTATACGAAAAAGACTAGGCCAAACCATCGCTATGATTTATATTGGATAAAACCCTTCTACATCAGGTCACCAACCAGAATTTTCTACTCCCACAAATCTGAAGGTTCCATCCAATAGGGAACCATAGTAATCATACGTGCACCCAGTTGTAATTCTATCCAAAAATAGTCATCACATCGAGGCTGTAGAGTCACAACCTATTCAGGGAAGACATCCCGAAATTCCTGGAAAATCATCGTAACTTCCACCATATCCTAGTCTGTTGATTCTTCTGACAGCTCAGATAACAAGAAATGAAGGGCCTCCACATGACATCTACCCTCCCAGTAACTCTGCTCGCCTACAAAAGTTGCACACTGGATGACAATGTAGGAAAACATGACCCTTATAAGGAAGTATTCGATAATTGAATGCATGAAAAAACTACCAGACGATGACTAGGATGACATCGTATGGTTGCATTTGTAGCAGAAAATTATCCTCACATGACTGATGTGGCCCCAACACCAGTCTACATCCTAAAAAAACATCAAACAGGCAGGTGTGTCCTCCAACAAGCTTACTAAACACTAGGGTCATATAATGTCTCTAAATTTGAAACACAAGGCATGGTCTAGACTGGGTGAAACAATGGAGTTTGAATCTCTTGAATAAAAAAAAGACAAGATTACTACACAAGTTGATCATACATCAAACAACTTCTAGCCCTACTGGAACTACTACCTCTGTGGCATTAAACAATCCACACCCAAATACTCTACCCCTCATCTTTCGGCTACTTCCCCAACCCCACCCCAGTTGATGTCCCTGAAGAGCACCCTGAGATCAGCCTCCTCCAACATTGTCCTCCCTCGTTGGTGCGGGAGCTCGCTGCCCCTGCTATTAGAAAGGATTGGCTAGAAACTGCTGATGCTAAGGTGGGTGATGAACCTGCCCAACCCCAATCTACTATACATGGGCAGGGAACTTATTCTGAAAATTCCCACAACATCTACAGTATATGCACATCAGTTCTATTCCCAAGTAGAAAGGGAGAGGATCCGGAGATCAGAACTGGGAATGTTGAGGTCTGCTCCCTGCCGGCCGAAACCTAGATGGCCCAAACGCTGGGTGACTTCCACCGATGGACTTACACTTTGGGAAACTCATGTGTCTCCCATCGTGAGAAAAAACTCCTAGTGTGTCCATTTAATCCACTACATCATCCTTCTTTTGTACCTCCATGTACATTATAAGAGTGAAGGGAGTAATAAAATAATGAAGAGAAGGAAGGAGTGCCTCGTATAAGATTCTTTCCCGCAACTCCTCTTCTGAGAAGAGGGTATGAATAAAATTAATAATATCCTTCATCCTGATCCCCAAAACCTTTACCAAAGTACTCTTTTTCTTAATAGAGATATGATCATGTATCTTCTCAATCTTCATCATAGAATGAAATAAATTCCACCAGGAACTCCTTCTCAATGTCATTCCATAGTACCTTAGTTTCCTTCTTCTCACCAAGGTAAAGCATCCACCACTGACGCACCTATCCATGCATATGGCTCACAGACATAGGAACCCATTACCCAATTAGAGATATAATAATGCTGAAATCAATCACCAACTCCTACAGTCAGCTCTTTATCTCTATGTCCAAGATCATTCCCTTGTAATTTACCAAAGCATGCCACTGGGAGGCATAAAGCATCTTCTTCCACTGTTCATCCTTCACCTCTCTATCAGCCCTTCGCTGGCCAAACAGATCAATCTGTGGGGCCTTGACTTCTTGTACTACATGTGGATGATTTCAAGGTTCCATATCTAAAAATAGAAACAAGGAACTCCGATGCCCGGTAAGTGTAGAATATTCCTCATTAAATCTTTTATGAACTCTTTATTTATTTTATTCCCAATATACCTAAGAAACACAAAAAAAAAAGTCATTATAATGCATGTACCTTTCCTAGGGACTCTACCCAGCAATCGGTGTAGCATCACCTGGTCATTAAATAAGTCTAGATTCCTTACATCTGATCACAAGGCCCCCTAAAATCTCGTGTCCATGCCGGTATTACCTGTCATACATCACACACCAAGATTTCCCAGAATAGTTTCCCTAACATCCCATGCAATTATCATTGTTCTTAACCTTGAAATACATCCTATCTCTCAACCATCACCTCTGATAACATTCATTCATGACCCAACATGTCAATGATGAGGGAAGTGATGAAAAAGTACCCTTCCATTCCTTCTTTAAGGTAAAAGTGATATAATGACCCCCCAAGTCCCACCTTCAGTAGGCCCTGCAGTGGTGACTAGCACCATGGGTATAGATTCTCACATTAATTTAATTCATAACCCATTTTATAGAACATTATCGAGAGATAAGATGTTAAATCCCGACACCACTAAATACTAAAGGTAAATGTAAAGCCCAAAATCCATTCCCACATGAATGTTCAAAATTCAAACTAATACAATGTAAAAAAACACCCATGTATTGTACCAAAGATATGAAACTAAACAACAATAACAATGATCTTGATGTCTGAGCTAGTAAGTTTCATCATGATCCTTAAAGTCATCCTAGAAACATGAAAAGTGTTTTATATACATAGGGTGATCATACAAGTATACAGAGTCGGGAAAACTAATCCTACTCACGAAAATGTGAAGGAACATTCTAATTCCCCTGTGAGAAAAAAACAGAACCTCAAACTCCTACCAAAGAATACTAACCAACCAAACCTCACCAAGGCACACACACCCAAGTAATTTAGGAAAATTTAGGGAATAGTTTAATCACAACCATATTTGGGCACCCCGCACACTGCTTTTCCCAGTGGTTAACATATTATTCATAAGGATATGAATTATTAATTCTTCCACTCTTCCCAAAAAAAGTCCCGCTACCACAAACTGCCCACACACACCTGGTTCCTAAAACACATACAACCACACCTGCAGACACCTGGGCCAGAACAACAACTGCCACGCCCGAAGACACCTAGGCTTCATCCTGAAGATACTTTAGAAAACATATCTGGCCAACATACACCTAGGCCCCATGTCCAAAAAAAACTAATTCCCAAAGAATATTCTACTATGGTAATCTTCAAGCCATTACAACCTTCTTGATCATGCTTGAGTGGTATGATCCGGAAGAGGGTGCAAGGATGAAAAATCAGTAACCAGCCATCCATCCTCCCACTAGGATGTTGGGAAAGACACCCTCCCCCATGAAATAGAGGTGTTCGACACATGGTTCTCAACAAGGATGGGGTGCATATAAAAATCACAATGGACTAAAATATATATAGGTAATCAAAAAATCAGCCCCAACCAATGGGTTTCACACAACCAACACCAAGCCCATACCATCAATACTTTTATTGCTACTCCAATATGTAAAACCTTACAAAAGACACTCCCAAAGCATTACCCATCCCACTATTTGTTCAATTTCCATTTGTGTATTTATTTATGTGGATTCACTTAAACTATTTCAATAGTACTGAGAAACTGACAACCATAGCCACACCAAACAACCAACAATACCAAACTATGTCCCATAACACAACAACACAAAACAATAGAACAAAACAAGAATTTCATTCCCACTATAAATCCCCATTAAAATATTATCTACAATAATTATTCAAATTAAATACTTCCCATTCCTTATTCCACAACCCAGACCTAAAACCCCACTTCCTAAACAACCCCCTAATGTAGTCTCGCTACACAACCAGTCCCCAACCACATCACATCCCCACTGCTTGATGTCACTTCGTGACCATACCACAACATAATTGATATTAAACTCACTAGATGTTCATACATTTAACAATCAATCAGTCTCTCTGAATAAGAAACCAACACAACCCCATATACCACCCCACATACCAATCCCACAGAACCCAGACCCGAACACATACCACATAACCAAAACCTTCAAACCAAGAATATTCAAATTTATCACATATGTGTTATTTATTTTTTACTTAAATATAATTGGATGATCAAATAATATGCTTGATCTTGGGTAATATCTTTATTTAACCAAATATATGTGATTAAATAGTTTTTATGTTTCTATCATTTTTCAAATCACTATTAGAATCATAGAGCATCACTCGTAAACAACTAAGGACCACCAACAGTTTTGATTTTCAGAAGGCATATATCCACAAAAATCTATAAGAGAATAAAATATTCCAAATAAAATAAGTGATAATCATCACACCACACAAATCCCATTTATTTATTTAAGTGATTTAATTTTAATCATATTAAATTTTTGTTTATTTATTATTTTAAAAAGTGTATCCAAATGTTTCAAATAGGGAACCATTAATATTCAAACCCCATATGATAATAAATTTAATGAGGAGAAATAAAAAACCACTACATGGATGATTAAGGATGGAAGTCCCTTATTTTTTCAAGAACATGGGATATAGTGACTTTTTGGATGTGAAAACTCCAAAGCTGAGTGGGAAGGGATCCAACACAATAGCATGACTCGTCTTTTGAAAAAGTCTCAAGAACCCCAATAAAAAAAGAAATAAGGGAGATATGATCTCATCTTTAGAAGAATCCAGATCCTAAAATCAGGGAGACCATTTCAAAGTACATAGAAGTTGGATCATGGCATGACCACGTGGCTTTGCAGTTTCAAATTTTTGAATTAATTTAGATTTAAAAATTCCCTTAGAGATAGTTATGATATTCTAATGCACAATAAAGAGTTTATAGGTTTTCATTAAAGGGATAAAAACACCTATTACGAGCCTAACTAGAAAACATGGGAGAATGGAAAACATGGGCAAGGGTGTGACACTGATAAAATTCCACACATTTTGGTATGTTAAAATTTTCATGACTCTTAGAAGAGTTAAAATATCTTTCAAGGACCTTAAACCATTTTTAATTGGGTATTAAAACAAATTTACATTAAAATGGACATTACGGTAGTGACACTGAAAAGTATAGGAGAAGCCGGTAATGACACAATGATGGACGAATCACTAGCACCCTAGCACATATGCCCTAGCACTGGTCGATGTGGTACTGAGGTCGATCGGTGACACCTATGCGGATCGGGGCAACCGATGGCCGATCATTTCCATTGATGCCCATCAGTTCCACCGATGGTCGATTGCTTCCACCGATGTTGATCGGTGCCACCGATGACGTTCAGTGCCACCGATACCGATCTATGCCACTGATGGCTGATCAGTCACATCGATGTTGATCGATACATGCAATGCTGATTGGTGCAAACAATGATGATCAATGCCACTGATGCAGATCCATGCCACTGATGTCGATCAGCGCCACTGATGTCGACCAGTGCCATCGATGGTCGATCAGTGTCACCATTTTCGATCGGTTCCACTATTCATTTAATATTATGTATGGAAGACTCCTCAATGAGTCAGCAATGGTCTCTAGGATACCTAAAACACTTTGATTTAAAAATGTAATAGACTAGGAGGGTTTGATCCATTACATAAGGCCTCAAAATATAAGCAGTTTCCCGTTCTAGGCATCACAGGAAAATAGATGAAGAACCTTTGATACCCATAGATGACCTCATCAATTGTTCCCCCTATCAGGATCGAAATTATTTTAATCCCAATAATTTTTTATTTTAACCATTTCTATATAAGTATTAGGATAATATTCAAAAACAAATCCTAAATCTACAGTAATTTCTCAGAATAGATAATAATTTTCTCCCAAAATGGTGTGATGACTTCACCACCCATACTCTCTAACTATTGGACTACTGAAACATCATTGGGATGAAACCCCCAATGACCCCCTAAAATTTTATAGAATATATGTACCCAATTATAGATATGGGATCCATTGGAAGTTTCTAATAGATAAAAATAGTGAACCAGGTGGAAATGATTGTTCAACCATATTTTTACCCCTACAACCACTGTCACAATGGAAAAAAAAATGATAAACCAACTCTGAAGGCATGTAATGACATAATAATTGAATCATAATATTAATCAGGCACATAGTTTCATAAAATTTGGAAACCAATCATAATTTTATTGAAACAAATACTCAACCATGATAGATGGTAATGTAAAAACTAATGACATTAGTTCATCAGCTCGTAGTCCACCATATACTAAAATTATAATTTTGTAACCCATTTAATTGAAGTAGAGATTGTTGTAGGTAATGAACTTAAAATAAAAATATCTAAAAATATAGAAGATAATGAGGTTATTATATTTGCATGTTTTAGTAATAATTGAATGAGGTTGAGAAAAAATATATAATAAAAAAAATCATTGAAGAATGTTTCCTCTTCACCTTGTATCCTCCATAGGTCTGAATCTAAAGTTGTACTAGTATGTATTTCATCTCAAAATAAGGAATAAAAATTCAAAGACGATAATTTTGAAATATATATTTTATATGTCATGGACTAACTAAAATAGATTGAATGTATGAAGAAAAATGGAGGGTGATAGCCATTTATAAGTAAAGTGAGTGGCACACATGTAATTTTTTAAGAGGAAAAGGTGTCGCCACATTATTCACATGTAAAAGTGGAATAAAAATGGAATATTCCAGATCATTATACATGATAAGTTCAAAATAATACCATATAACGTGGTTTATAAATAATTTAGATCATTTTTGTTTAAACCCTATGTAAATGCATTTTTATAGTAACCATGATAACTAATTTTTTTACTGTTTTGATTATTAATTTTGATTAAAAAAAACTATGATGAAATTATTAGTTAATATTATTAACATTGATTATAAAAATTGAATAATTTATTCAAAATTAAATACATATATTTGAAAATTGATAATTTAAAATTGATCCCTTAAACACAATGATAAAGTAGATTTTCAAATAGAAAAACGTTCCATGGTTTGTGTTGTTTCTGTAAAAAAATGTATTCACAAAAATATTATAATGACAAAAATGTACCTAATATATATACATTTACTATATATTACTTTAATATTAATTTAAATTTTATTTCATCATTATAAATAATTTATATGAAAAGGTAGTTTTCAATTAAAATTCTGTAACTATTCATGAAAAATTCATTACATTATGAAAATTAACCAAAAAACACCATATGATAATTTTATTATGATGATTTAAAAAATTATGTTTATTTTTTTATTTTTTTTAAACTCCTAAAAAAATTTAAAAGAAAGGTTCCAAAAAGAGATGAAACAATATTTAAGAAAAAAATAGTTTTAATCATATTATAATATATATTCTTATATCCTGTATAGAAAACACATATGATAAATATTAAAAATTAAATTTAATATATACTATAACAATTTCATAGAAAAAATCAACAAAAGTGTTTTTTTTAATGAATTGATATTTTATACGTTTGTTTTCCTAAAAATATTTTTTTTTATAAAAAAATTCCCATTATTTTTAAACATTTCATTCATTTTATATTTATTAGTCCCCATGGAATTCATTTTATATGTATGTCAGACCATATTTTTATATATTTATTTAAAACTATACGTAGCCACTATTCCAATGGCATTTTGATAACAATTTTATTAAATAATAATATTCTAATAATATGTAACATTTCATTCAGACTCAATATTATGTATATCACAAGATAACCATATTATTAAATTTATTTAAATATAAAACTGGTATTTTGTGCAATGTAAAATATTTAACTGATTAAATTTATTTGAAAAATAATCTTAAAATCTCATGGTGTTACAGGTTATGTTTACATTGGTCGTTTATTATTTATATCATTTACAGAATATCCAATATTATAATTTTAAAATATTAATAGTGTCATTAATATAATTTTGTTACTATAAATTAATTTTTATAGACATTATTGTTCAGAGGTAATGAAAAAATTGAACTCAAAGTTCATGTAGGCGATAACCTACACATATGACTGACATCATCTTTCTTTTTCTTAGGCTTCAGAGGAAGGTGTAAAATTAATATTATAATTGTATAATAATATATCATTATATTAGTAATAATAATTTATTTAGAAAATTAATTATATAAAATATATTATGGGTGGATGAGGAGAAGAAATAATGGGGCTATATTGAGAACAATACCTATCACATTGTATATTCTTCCATGGTAACACATTAAGAATACATACCAAGACATTTTGGATATTAAAATTTATATATTTAATGGGGATATTTTTAATATAATACTAGGTTTTATATTTGGTAGATATAAATATATGAAATGGATAGATAAATGTGGTGATAGTGATCTCATATTTTATGTGGAGTAAGTGACACTTTTGAAAATACCAATTACTTTTTCAATTGGGAAATGACACTAGTTAATATTCAATGAATCTAAAGTGTTAAATAATAAATTTCGGATGAGATAAACTATATATAAATATACTATCATTTCTTTTCTCTAAAATATTAATCATATTTAATGACTCTTTCCACTAGATTTTTTCCATTTAACATTTTGGTTTTTACCATTATATGTAATTCTTATCAAATAATTTATATTATATTAAAAATATAAAGTAACAATTCATAATTTTTTGTATTTCATAACACTTAATTTAAATCCATTTTAATATAATTTAATTTATTGATTAGATAAAAACAACTTTTATGAAGGAACAAAAAATATATACGAACATTTTTTTGTTGAAAAATTATTTTTACACCATTAAGTGATCTTAACATTGTATAACATTAAAAAATAGTTAAATGGGGGTTAATTTAATTAAATATGTAGTTTTAAATAATATCAAAATCATTATATTTAATAAGAAAATTAATTAATTTTAAAAATTACCCACACATTATAGAATAATTTTGTTAAAATAACTAGTGTTTCATTTTATAGTAATTAACTTCAATATTAGTGTTTACAATTTTATGAATTGAAATGAAATAAAAATTATTAATTAATATAATTTTTTTATAAAATATTGAATCTATTTTTTTCTATTAATTTCTATATGTTATGAAAGCTAATTGTAAATATAAGAATATTAAAACCCATTTTTGAGAGTAATTTTACCTATGTTTCAAATATGTTACGAATGGTTCATAAAAACTCATTTTAATATTTTAATCAATTATTTGACATTGATTATATATATTTTATATAAAATATAGTTTCAATAACTTTTAAATAATTATTTTTTTGTCATAATTTTCTAAAAGTGATGGTATTAATAAAATAAGTATTTTATCATATTCACAAATAATCAATTATTTCAGAAAAAAATTTATAATAGACCATAATATAATATAACATGATGACCCTAAAAATAAATTCCATTTTAATCATGTTAGATTATAATATTTATAAATTTACCACTATAATGAATATAAAATATATAAAGAAAAATAACTTTTATTAAATAAATCCCCTTATAAATCATTATGTGTTTTTAATATGACTATTTAATAATTTCTAATTGATTATAATTGATATATTTAATATAGAATTTATTATTCTATAACATTAATAATTATAATATTCTATTATATTATGTCATATTAAAGTTAGGGTTTTATATTCAAACATGTTATTGATACAATTTTTATTTAAAGGAAAATATATTTAGAAACCACAAGGTGTTAGATTTTCTCCCCTTAAATAAGTTTTATCCCTAAAATATTAATCACTAATCACTAATGAAAATGGATATGGATATCAATAATATATCCACGACTTGTGTTATAATCTCTTGAGAAATATGAACCTTATAAATTCATAAAACATATATTTTCCCTAGAATAGTAGTATATGTTACATTGAGTTTTTTATAAACATTTGAGCCTTGTGTCTGTCATTTTTTAAATCAATTACTACAATATTATTAAATTTAAATGATTTTTCATAATCATTCTTTCTTTGATAGAATACCATATGTTTGTATAAAATTTTATTTTCTTGTTCCAAATTTTATGTCCAATTAGTAGAGGGGAAGAATACTTTTCCAAAATAATATTAAATTCATCTAATGGAATGATAATACATTTTTTACAAGTCATGGTCGCATAAATATTTAATTTGCATTTAGTACAACCCAATAATTTATTTGATAATTAAATCACTAAGGTAGTAATTTCATGCCCATAGAAAACATCAATGGTACACTAGAACAGAATCCAATAAGTCATCCACAAATATAAAGTTCAGTATTAGGGTTCTTTTATTATAATAATCCACAAAATTAATTCATATCGGATAGTCATTCCATTATTCCATAAATTTAGGAGGTTTTTGATACCTATAATCCTAAATTCATTATGGACTAGGGAATTGATTTTAATAATTCCCAAAATTCTCATACTTGAATCATTAATTGTGGATGGTGTTGTATCTAGGATCCAATACTTTCCATTGTATTATCCAAACATTTCAACTGATTTTGATAACAATATTTATAGACATTCCTTTCACAAATGAAATATTTTAATTGTAATTTGAGACAGTCACATTGGTTTTCCTTCAATCTATTTTAACATCAAGGATATTAGATCATATTTTTTATTCAACTTTATAACTTGATCTTATATGATACATCATATTTCACTTTTTTGGTTTCACTATATATTTGGAAAGACTCAAGTTGGTAGTTATAACTTGAGATATCTGGGTTTCCTGACCATAAGGTATTCAGGAATAGATTTATTCCCACTTGGTTTCCCTTATAGTCATAACTTCATTTTCTATTGTATCCTTTGTTAATATTGTTTCTACATGCTTCAACCATTAATTGAATATGGAAGTTATGGATAAGAATAATTAGTTCCATAAAATAATAAAATGGAAATTTACTAACATAATAGTAGTGATCCTTAATTGAAATATGTACCCTAACATGTAAATATCTTGGTTTAAACATGATCTTTCATTTTTATCTCTGATTAGGTAATCCAAATTTACCATAATTAAATTATCAAATCCGTAAAAATGAATCTAAAAGAAAATGTTATCATGAAAATAATTTATCCTGGTAGTTATTTTAAATATTTTCAATATTAGGCTGACTCATCATTAACCAAGGTAACAATGACTTAATACTCAACTGTACATTTTTATAATGATTTCACCTAGGTGATTCTTTTCCAAAAACGCATCAACTTGCTATTCTATGATGAAACAAAATTACTATGAAAACAATATAATCAAAAAATTAAAAAATTATAGTATATTATCCTATACATATAATTATCCCATGGATTATAATAATTTTCATTAATCTTTATACCCAAAACAACTAAATTGATCATCAAATTTAACTAAACCATATTATAATACCATATTAGGTGATTCAATCCTCCACTCCCAGACCTAGTGTTAAAAAAATTTCTTTGAAACAATTAACAATTTTTTTTGAATATAATATATTCATTTTTAGAAATTTTATAACATAAACATTAGGAGTCATAAATTATCACACAATCCCAAAATTATAAGGTTTGGTTTCTTTTTGGATAGCTATATAAGTATTATATTTTATGAAACTGGTGAACAGTTTTTAAAATTGAGTACACACTATATTCTTTTATATACGTTTCATAATTCATATACATATTCAGAAAAAAATTAATTGAAACATAAGAATGATGTGATCTCAAATTTTTAGTAAGTAAAAAACTCAAAAAAAAATTCATTAAGGGTCAAATAATATAAATATTTTAAAACATGAGTATATGATAATTATCTTAATAAAATAAACATGTAATAGTAAAAGTTTTCCACAAGAAATTATAGTATGAACCATAGTCTCAATTGACAAAAAATACTCCATTTTTTATGAATTAAGAAAAATATAAAATAAAAATTATTCATGGTACCAATAATATATGAATATAACATATAAATGTGTAAAAAGTGAAATGATTGGATATTATTATCTAGTGGAGTGGGATTTTCTACCTGATTATCAAAACATCGAGGTTTGTTGTTGACCACTCACATACTCTATTGGGATTGGGGTATAACCTATGTATAGTTTTGGGCATGGGATACTATATTTTAACCCTCTTAGGGCTATTCTAATACCCATGTACCCTCTTGGGCTTGGCCTACTACCCTCGAACCATCTTGGGATCCAGCCCTAACCCTTGAACCCTTTATGAGATCATGAGATATTAAAATATAATCAAATTCATTGTAGGGTGAGATAATACCCTACTCATACATAATATATAAAAATATTTACCACCTAAAAAATCAGTCATCACCTTATAAATAACCCATTGAGATAAAAATGTGTTCCCTAATATTTCAAGATGTTATTGTTTTCCCAGTAATGCAAATCCATATTTTAATTGTAAAATTAATTTTTCATTTGTAATTAAGGAATTTTTTTTATTATCATACTTTTTATATTAAAAATATTAAAATGGAAAATAATTTATGTCACAATATCCACCAACTATATAGAGATGTTTGAAATTCGATGAAGGCCATGTGTCTGTGAAGAAGTGAATGCACAATCAAGTCTATGTGACTATGTTTCATATAAAAAACATTCTCTTACTCTTGAATTTATTTTATGTATACTGAAAATTCAATATAAAGTGGTCAAATAAATTCATGTAGGATTCTACATACCATGTGATGAAATAAAGTTACAACATGTAGAAAGTGGGTGACTGTATCAAGAGACTGCATGTTCAAGTGATCATAATTATAATTAACCACATGTTTATGTGGCCATAATTTCATGTGACATCAAGATATAAGTGCAAATAATCTTATGTGGTCTTTAGATTAAATGAATGAATGCTAATGGGACCACATTAAAATGGAATTGTAAAAAATTAATGTTTATTTGGCCAAGTCTAATTTCACTAGTAAGAAATTTTAAAAAACCAATTTATATATTGAGAAAAATTTAGAAAAATTTATTAGAATTTATTGATGAAAAATCAAAATAGTCATAATGAGTATTTTTCAATAAATAATCTTTAATGGTTAATTTTATAGGAATTTACCTTTATGAATTAGAACTACTCATGGAAAATGAAGTGAAACTATTTTCGAAGTACTGATCAAACATAACACTTTAATGTGTTCATTCACATAAATATAATCTTTGAAATCACTTTATAAAATATTTTCGTTGGGTTTTCCGGGATATATTTAATTTCAATTGATAAAAATGTAGATTTTATTGAACTACATTATAACATCGTTTTCATATATGAAATCACACATTATTTTAGGTATCTTTCAAGCCCTTTTGTACTAATGTGTATTTCTACTTCCAAGTGATCTTACGATTTATATAAGAGTCCTATATACTATTTATATATTTATGTTTATATTCCTTCTCTCCTAAATAACTGTGGAAGAGGATGATTGTATCCCAGAAGCCCATGTGAGAAACTTTAATAATAAAACCCAATCGAGGGTCTGGATCATGTTTATTAAGATTTTATAAAAATTCATAATTTACATTTTCTATAATGTGGACACAATTAAATTTATATATTAGAACAAAAATTCTTATTTTAATTCCTCAATGTATTCTTATATCATTGGAAAATCTATTATTTTTACAATTTTAAGTAGTTATATCTATCATCTTTTCTACTATTTATTTTCTAAGTTGTGGTTTTCAAAGAAGAAACATGATATATAATATTTTTAAATATGATATTTAATTTATGTTGAGTAAAATATTTTAAAATTTTAAATCTATTTGAAAATTATTTTAACCTATCTAGATACAACTATTGGAAAATTACTTCAAAGCATCAGATAATTCATACATAAATTTTTTGTTTCTGTGATATTATATTTTAGGGTAATATATATATATATATATATATATCTGTGTTTTCTAATTATAAATTTAAAATTGGTAAGCCATGTCACCCCACTCTTGAGATGTCCAATTTGACCAATATTTCATATTTGTGGATTTATTTTTCATTTTCTATTATTTTTTTAGTCTATGATCATGTATATAATATAATATATTGAATTTATTTTTATTATTACATTATTTATTATAGATTATGTACTAAAGGATATGATAAAATTATAACTCCCTATTTTAATATCCATAATTACGTTTAGGAAAAATAAAAATGAAAATTTACATTGAGATCATGGTTTTTGACATCTGGGGATCTTCTTAATATCATTATAGGTATCCAAAAATATATAAATAGGAATAGGTTGCACGAACTAAAGAAACATTTAATTTAAGATTACAAGGTATCCGTACATTTTTTAATATAATAAAAGATGATATTAATTGAATATCATCTTATGATACTACATTCCAAATTTGAGGTAACCATTTTAGGACTCAAGAAGGAATTTCTAATGTCAACGAAAAGTGATTAAATTCATATAATATTAATTAAAATACAAAAAAATGAACCCTGATTGATCAATCTCTTACATGGAACTCAATTTTTAAGATATGATAAACACTATTATTACAAATGGATAGAATATCAATGAAAAATAAATAGTTCAATGGATTTATTGAAATATACATAATAGACGGAGAGTTATTGTAGTCTCTATTTGATATTAATATGAAATTGAAAATCTAATAATTAAAGAGATAATTATAAATATTATTATTAATGAAGAAGAATCAAAGGTCAATAATAAAGATTATAATCTAAAATGATATTGTATTTCCTTTAAACCTCGCATTTAAAATCCTTGGATGTATTCAAATTATATAGTATATGTTGAAGTGAATCTTATAAAGAATGTGATGTAAAATTAATTAGCTATCCAATATATTATATAGGTATTATAAGAATAATTGTATTCATAAGTCAAATTAAAAATTAAGTTATGAATAATGATGAAATTAGAAGAAATATTGGAAAATTTATGAATCCTCTAATGATATAACATTTTATGAATGTAAGATGAGTAGATAAAAAAATTTATACTATCCAAAGGATATGTATAATAAAAATTATAAAGATAAGTTTAAAATGAAAATGGAAATGAATATAAGAAACAAATAGTTACTGTGAATATAGAATAAGTGAATCTAATTCTAGTGGACTGGATTCAAATAAAGAAAGTAATTGATATATAGATACTGGTTAAAGGGATCCATATATTTTTATTAATCATTTATCTGATTACATTGAAAATTAATATATAAAATTATATTAATATTATGTCAATTTAGAAGATATAATGAATTAATTAACTGATAAATATAAAAATAGGAAAACGAATCACATATTTTTTTCTATTACGTAAATTGATATTCCTATAAAAAAATAAAAGAATATCATTTTTAAAGGAAAATAACGATCTATAATTTTTCAATGACATGATGAAGAAGGATTTGGAATAGTTTTTATAGTTTTAATACGATGAATATAATACTATGTAAATAAAAACCGCATTAATCCAAATCTGGAATCGGATATTGATTGGGATAGAACATGATGCCACACAAAAAATAATTTGTTCCTAATTTAGAAAACAAGACCATACTATCAATGTCTATGGAGAATACTTGTTTTGGATGTATGTAAATTATTTAGAGTCATAAAGACTTTTCTATCGAATTTTTTTAATTATATTTTAATAATACATTTGAAATGATTTTTTATTCCAAAATCATTAATTAATAACTTCTCTATGTATATGAAAATACGGTACCAAAGTCATTCATTATTTTATTATTTTTAAAAATGTGTTTGAAAATATCTATTAAAATCTATCGTATTTAAATAGTGGATGTCCTAGAAAAATGATTATATAGAATTTACAATTCAAGAATCTTATACACGATGATGGTGTACATGAAAATTTTGGTGACAATGGAAAAGGAATGATTATTTCTCATAGTAAATGGTAATTCCAAATAGGTACTTATATCTAGATTCTTATTTGTTGTTTCATTAAATATTTAACTAATTTTAATATCTCAATTGTGTTATTGTTTTATTCATGTTATCCATTAAAATAATTCTAATAAAATTTATGATTCCATGAATGATTTAATATTTATTATATTGAATCATGGTGATTCCTTTATTGTTAATTTAGATTCTCTGTTTTCTCAAAATGGATCATGTTTGAGTAATTTTTATATATAATTTTGTTTGTTGATGTTAATAACATTCCACTGTAACATATTCTCTAATAAAAAGATAATGAAAATGGGGTTAGTCATGAATTGATCTAAACATGAATTTCCAAAACACAATGTGTGAAATCCTTTTCAAAAGAAAATGTAAAATAATATATCATTCAAACCAAAGAAAGATTTTTTTACTTCAAAAAAACTAGAATCAGTTCAAATAGATTTATTCAGACCATCCAGAGATTCTCTTTTAGTAGAAAAACACAATTCATGTGTATCTAATGATGATTATTCATGATTTACATGAAAATTTTTCCAATCTCATTAAAAGTTAAGCTCTTTATTTTTCTTAATATCAAAAATCAGTAGATAGGAATAGTGGGATCTACATCAGAATCATTAGAAGTGATTTTCATTGAGGGTATAAGAATGATGTGTTTTAATATAACTACTCTCAATATTGATATACTCAGAAATTCATTTCACCTAAAACACCTCTACAAAATCGGTTTGTGGAAAGGGGAAATTTGAATCTCTATGAAATTTCATGAATTATGATAATTAAATATGGTATAACTATTTATTTTTTGGATGAAGATGTTAAAAACAACATGAATTATATTTAAAATATTTCTCATTATACCAATGTTGAAAAAAATTCAAATTATTTTTGGAATGGAGTAAATACTAATATAAATTAATTAATTGATTTCTGATGCGAGACCACCATTATTAACATAACGGATATTCATTAAAGTAATGCACCAAAAATTTATTAAGAAATTCTTCATGGTTATTAAACCACTAATAT
The DNA here is from genome assembly GCA_963277665.1 of Viscum album. Classification (NCBI taxonomy): domain Eukaryota; kingdom Viridiplantae; phylum Streptophyta; class Magnoliopsida; order Santalales; family Viscaceae; genus Viscum; species Viscum album. The sequence goes on along the minus strand of OY728142.1, from coordinate 264,699,899 downwards.
TTCATATAATGTCTTTGATATTATCTATAATGTTTTGGAAGATTATGTTATCATAAATTTTGATGATATAGAATCAAAGGATCTCCAAACTATTTTATAAAATCTTTGGGATTATTTTTCGTTTTTTAGTTTCAATAATACCTTTAAAATCTATGTCCTTACAAATAATTTATCAAATAAATATCTTAGTAGTTACAATCAAGACTTCCTTTAATTGGAGGATTACATGAAAAATCATTTATACTAGTCCCTATAACCATTAGGACTATAATAAACTAGTTGACTAGATATTTTTGTTAAAGACCTGTATAATGTTAATAATACCCATGACCCACAATCAAAACCAAGTAGAACATCAGGATATATTTCTCTTGTTGATCCAAGGAACATAAAAAAATCAATGATGAACACTGGGTGATAGATCACCCATCATAATTGAATCAATTTTGAAGAAATATTCATTGGTTATTAGTTGAGATTCATAAATACTACCTAATTTTTTTTACAATGATGAAATATAAAAACAATTATGATGATTATAGGAAAATAAAAATGAAACAAACAAGATTGGTTTCACACAGTAACATTCATGAAAAATTTATTTATTATGATAGAAACCTTCTCACTAGTATCTAAACATGAATCTATTAGAATGTCGTTTTCATATGCAACACATTTTAAATTAATATTATATCTCATGGATTTCAGGAGTGAGGCTATAAATATATATATTAGTGAGCATGTTATTTTTGATAAACCCCATATATTTCAAAATATTCAATATCAAAATCACGTTTTTAAACATCATAAATTCATGTATGGTTTATAAAAGGCTCATAATTCTTTGTATGATTTTATTATCAATATTATTATTTTTAATGATTATATAAATAGAATTATTGATCCTATTTTGTTTACAAAAAATATTACAATGGATTTTTTAGTAGTATATAACTATTTAGATGATATTATTTTTGTTTCACCTGAACTCTCCTTGTATATTGAATTTTATAAAATGATGAATAATTAATTTGAATGGTGTTTAATTGTCGAGATAAAATTGTTTCTTGGCATTAATAATTTTAAAAATAATGACGGGGATTTCTTAAATACATGTAAATACAAAAATTATATTCTAAAAAGTATCAGTATGGATATCATCAAAGGCAGTGATATTATTATGAGAACAAAATATAATCTAGATTTGTATGAATTAGAAAATTTAGATGACGAGACTGCTTATATCGGTATGATTGGAAGTTTAATATAAATAATTGATAGCGGTCTATGTGTGACCTATTTTATGAAAACCCAAAAGAATACCATTTAAATAATATTAAAATTATTATTAAATACCACATTAAAAAAATTAAATGTTGATCTATTCTACTCTAAAGGAAATGAATGTAAATTTTATAGCTGTTATGATACTGGTCATTTCGTGTAAGAATGATAGAAAGAGACCAAATAAAACATGCCATTTTTTTAGAACGTGTCTTGTTTTTTTGGTATTTTTCAATGTACAATTTTGTTGCATTATGTACTTATAATTATAAATACATATCCATAGGCAGTTGGTGTACACCAATTCTATGGATGAAACACATTTTACTAAAACATGGATTTCAATTCAAATATATCAGTAAAAGTAACTGAAAATACTGGTCTAACTAATATTTTAAAAATACCCTATATATCAGACATGAATAAAATATATTCATATCTGATATCACTTTTTGAGAGGTCATTGACAAGAAGGATATATTACTCTTGAGGTTTATAAAACAGAAAATTATCTTTCTGATATATTTACAGAACCTTTTAACATTTAATGATTGAATTATATCAAATATTAGTTATGAATGATTAATTAATACCAAATATTTCATTATGTATTAACCCATTTTATATGTTTATGTCAAGTTCTTAGAGGTTATTTATTTTAAATTATTATAATAATTATACATTTCTATTCATTTTTACTTATCTATTTTATCTTTAATTTAATATATTTTATTATCATTAATTAACAAAATGTATAAGATATTTATATGGTTAGTTTACAAATAATTGTAGTTTCTTCAGATTTCTATTTATGTAACCAGAGGAAATTTATCATGTTGTAAGTCAACATGTTGTGAGATATCTAATCAATCACATTGGATTTTACATATTATGTATACTATGAATTGATTATTTATGTTTCTATAAGGACATTATTAGTTTCAATTAACCCACATTGTCTGTTCAAATTTTAATTAAGAGATTTGGGAAACATCTTTACATCTCATTAAATTTTATATAAAAAATTAATGAAAAAAATTAAAATTAGAATTCAAATATTCACATGCCTCTTTCTTTTATTCTTCTATGAACACTCTATTTTTTGAAACCACATATGTTGAATATTTGGAATCCCTATTTTTCTTTCCCATTCTTCTCTCAAAACCAAAACTTCATCTTCAATCTATTGAATCACTTGATAAGAATGGTAATAAAGAAAACATATTGTGAATTGTATCTCATATTATTTCAACTAAATCGTGTAAATATGTTTGAAATAACAGTAGATTGAGTGTTATAAAATATCATTTTGACCAACATCGGTTATATTTTACTATAAGTGAGGATAAAGAAGTGTATGTGGAATGACTATAGTCAATAATGTTCTTGGTCTAGAAATTGATTCAACAATATAGGTACAGTGATTGGTTAATGGAAAAATGATTCCATTGTATCCTCATCTAGTTAAAGAGGATTAAGATAATATGAATTTTGATACTATTGATATAACTTATACCATAAGAATGGTTATAAGTTGAGAATTTATAGTAATATCATCGATGTTGTCTGATAAAATTTTTAATGGACCTCAAATAGAAGTATATGAGGATTATCAATGTTCATATAATTTTAATAATACTCATTTAATGATTTTGAATACACATGAGGATGTGACAAAGAACTAAACTCTAAAATGGCCATCTATATTGGAAATGGATAGGGATTACATATTTATGGTGGATATTATATGTTATAATATTAGTACAATGGAAGGTTACATTAATATCTTAATGAAGTAGGATATTTTCTTCATCTGTTAGATGAAAAGTGGAATTCAGAATAGTATGTCAAGGTATATTAAGAGGAACATAGAAGTGTTATGAAAAAACTACTAGATATTCATCATATTTACTTATCCTAAATTTATTATATTGTTTCTATATTTTAATCGGATAGTTCCAAAGTGATAGGAAATAATAGTCTCATATGGTCTTTCATGACTAAATTATGAAATTTGTAAGAATATGATGTTCAATTAGAACCCAACGATGAGGGAATATGTAGAAGATAATGAGAGAATATATTATAAGTAAAATCATATTATGTATCCCATGATATTGATGAAAAATATGATATTTCTCTAGAAATCATAGAGGTAGAGGAGTAATCCTTTTTTAAAATTAATTTGAATTGGGATTTGTAGATTTTTTTTTGAAAATTACGATCTTTGTAAAAGATGTTGGGGAATATAATAAGGTTGACTTTAATATCTCTCCAAATTTATCCTTTCATTATTTAAATTCAAGTATACTGCTACCTTCTCGAGAAAAAGAACTGATAGATGAGGATCTTGATGATATTGTGGTTTCCATGAATTATTCTTTTTGATAATATGAAATGAGAAGATAATGACATAGATTATTTAGAATAAAATAGATATTTTTGTGAGAAATATTGAACATTGATCCATTTTATTGAATATACTCCTAGGAAAAATCGAAGAGGATAAAATCCATGGGGGTGAAATCTTATGATATTGAGGATCATATATGTAGTCCACTTATATATGGTGGACCTTCATTATATTCTTCTAATAGTGTTTTTGAGGGGTCCCGAATTAATTGGATAGATCTTAAAGAAAGTGATGATGTATCTCCTCAAATACCAGGAGTGTACAATGTTATTAAAGTGATGTTTATCTCTAGTATCACTAAATTTGATGAAGAACAAATAAATTTTAATCTTACAAACCCTCTTGTATCGAATCATATAGATATTTTTTAATATGTTTGGGTCGAATCAGGTGAAGCAGTAGAAGATAGATATTTTGCACCAAAACCTAAAGCGTTTGAAGGTGAGGTGGATTATAGGTTGTCTACTCCAAAGCCATAAATTTTTATCCATCATTATTATTCTATATTCTTTTCATCTTAGGGATATATTAATGAGTCCAAATTTTATTTTATGGGTGTTTTAAATGTACACTTGATTGTGTTTGGGAAATCGAATGAACCCATTAATGAGGAGGACATATCCAATATAGTCCCACAAGTAATCTCTCATTTCTAACCAATGAATGACATTAAAATTGATCTAAAGAAGAATTAAATTTATTGAATAATATATTATGTTTTTGACATATAAACTTATCTGAACAACGTGATGTTGAAGTCAGACTAAAGGTTTCTAATTTCAATCTTTCAATATTCTAAATTGACAACTCCTTCTCTCAATAAATCTACATTTTGACCTCCTTTACCTATAGAATGATTTTTAATGAGTATAAGATGAAAACAATACAATATTGAAGTTAGAGGTGATAATGGATGAGTTTTTATGAACAGATATAATGTATTTGATGTATTTGAAACCCATGCTATAATTAAATTAAAACTAGTTAGACGATATGGGAATAAAACTAGTAGATATGTAGATACAATATTAAGGGCTATTGATTTTTATATCCCTAGGATATTTACTATTCATTATATGAAGGCCATCTTTCAATCCTTCTCTAATGATATCATAATTTCTCCTCTGACTCAAGGCCTCAAAACTATAACAGAGTGATTGATGATATTAACCATAGTTCTATAAGCCATTTTGGAGAATAGAGACAATTACATTAAGGATATGTAAAAGGTTTCTTGAGCTATGATGGATTTAACCAAACTGATGGACACATAGCTTTATATATAAAATATTACCATTATAGAAGAACAGACATTGTTTATTTCTTAGACACACACCTCTAAAAATTCTCATACTAACCCAGTTTTTTATCCTAAATAGTCTTTCCACATCTTCTTTTTATTTCAAGGTGTATGGTAATTCAAGAACCTTTTATAATATATTAACCAAATCCTACAGCTCATATCCCAATTCCCTTAAAAAATGGAATATCTTATTCCACCTTCTTACATCAATGATGTTAAATATGATATTTATTTTGAATAGATAATCTGATAACAAATTTTTCTAAGACCTTTTTAGTTATAAATGACATGCATTTTTTCTGTCATTTATTTCCATATATATATTTTTTATAATGTCTTCATTAAATATTTCATTACCTTTTTATATTTAATTTTTCATTAAAAATTCCAATTATATTATTTTTTCTACTCCAAAATGGGGAATAAGTATTTTTCAGTTCATTCTATATAATATTCCATAATATTTTATCATCAAAAGGTGGTGGTTTTTTGTCTTATCCTGTAACAAATTATTTTAATCATAAAAATAATGCTTCATATGATATTAATGAATACTATGTTTTATTATAGATATATGTTATGATGGATTAAATATGAAAAATGGAGAATCCTCGAACTATCTTCCTCAGAACACCATATAGAGATTATCAACCTATTGAGAATACCCTGTGAACGTATAGAAGATTCCTAATGATGATATCAACATGAATAAAGTTCTTATTAGTAAAATTTATCAATCTATTGAAATGATAGCATGTATACTACACCAATCATATAAAGATCTAGTGTGAATGTATGATGAATATAGCCAATGGAATTAAGTAATAATGTGAATGTATATAGAATTAAATCCACTTTGTTATGTGAACACATGTATAAGTGAGGAAATGTTCTAGTGACCAAAAGATCAATTTACTAATTGTACAAGTGTACATAAGCTCATGTGACTACATGATCAAGTGAATACAAACTCATGAGACAATAAGTCAATGTATTTGTACCTATATAATGATCAAGTGTAGATGTCTAATTTAATACGTATGAAATTTTAAAATTGGAACTACTATACTTTGAATTATTTATAGAGAAGTTAGAGAATTTAAAGATACTTTATTAGAAAAATTAGTTTGAGGAGAATTTTATGAATATCCTTTAATTTCTAATTTCAGAATGATTTATAATTATGAATTAGATCCCCATATAGAAAAATAATAGATATTACAAATCAATTACTGATTATAACAACCACATCATTGTGTTATTTCATGAATCTCTGTTTTTTTACATCATAGAATATTATCTGATCAAGATTTTTTCAAGGAATGATTAGGAGACAATTGATCAACTGAAGGTGATCAGATTGTTCAACTTCAGATCACCCTATTTATAGTTTTACAGTCACCATATTATTTTACATTATAGTTGTGTTTTCTCTATCCTGTATTTTTTATCAAATTCACTTTATATTAATTTAACAATACAAAATACTATATCCAATAATATGTTCTTATGTTTTCCAATGAATAATTGTGGAAGAGGATGGTTGTATCATTGAATTCCAAGTGCGATGTTGTAAAAGTAATACCTGATCTATTTTGTGGATCAATTTTTTTATGATATTATAATTTTTATTGATATAAGGTAACTATCAACTTGAGAGGATTAATTTTTCATTTTGTAAGAACCCCACTTCTTAAAATTCCATTCTATGTTCATATTTCTATGGAAAAAAAATTTTAAAACTATTTTCATTGATTATATCATTCATATTTTATTGACTCATCATTCCTTAAACTATGGACATCATAGAATATCTAGTATAGGTATCATTTATATTAAACATATTATAATTCATTTCAGTAAAATATTTTTTATTGATAAATCATTTTCAAAAAAAATTTACCCAAATTTTCATCAAAAAATTCAGAAAATATTGTAATGAATTAGATGATTTATACCAAATTTCTTTGTTAAAAGAGATGTTTAATTTTAGGGTAACTAAATTTTAATTTAAACCATAATATGAATTAGGATTCAAAATTCAACCCCACTTATTTTATCCACTTAGACCATTACGTATCATTAAATTGAACTGATGAATATAAAACATTGATACCCAAAATTTATTAATCTAAAAAGAATATTTCATATAAAAATTGTATGTTTTATGTAAAATAATTTAAAAGGAAATATAACCTTCATAATTTTTTTAAATATAATTAAAATCTATAAATGCCTTTTTAGAATTTTTTTTACATTTTTTTAAAAGAAGAAATTAAAAATCACATCCAAAGGGTTGTTTTGAAAAAGTAAAGTTCAAACATTAGAAAAAGGATATAGAAAGTTAATACAAAAAATATATCTTTTAAGAGGAATAAATTTTATTAAATGTTATGTTAAATAGAAAATAAAACATTGGATTATGTATATTTTAAAAACCTTTTTAATATTTTTAAATACCTATTTTGATAACCTACATCTGAAAAGAAAAAGTTATTAAAATATCATTTGAAATGTTTTAATGTAAAACATGACGATTACATAAATATACACAAATTTGTATTTAAAATTTTGATTGTAAAAATTTTTCAAGAATAATGATCATGAAATATAAGGAGAAAATATCATTAAACAAGATGATATTTTATAGACAGAATGTTTCACTTTTTTGAGAAGAAAATTAAAAAAGAATACATCATTGTGTCAAAAACATCATTTTACCTAGATATAACATAGTAAATATCTAAGTAAATTGAATATATAATAATTTATCAAGCATAAAAGTACTATTTTCAGGGAATAATATTATTATTCATGGAAATTAAATATCAATTAACCAAATCCCTTATTGATATCGTAATTTTGGAAGAATGAGATGTTTAGAAAAGTAGTTTTCTATTGTTGACATGTAAATACATATAAAAAATATAAAATAAAAATTAATATAATAAAATAGAACAATCTAAAGTACTTATATGAAATATGATTAAGAATAAAATTCACAACAATGATCACTATAATTGAGTGAGGAAAAACCATTACTTCATTGTTATCAATAGATATAAAAACTAATGATATATAGAACTTGAGGTGGATATTATATCTATTATATTTCATAAATAATTATGATAAAACAAAAACATATAAACTATATAATCCAAATAAAGGAAACAAGTGCTGGATACACAACATATATTAGTGAATAAAAACTGATATTAAAAACCCCTTACCTATGTTCCTAATTAATTATCTGTGAGTGAGTAAATTACAAAATAATAAAAAATTGTTTTTTAAAAACATTAGTAATTATATTTTTAACCTATAATTCTCTTTCTATTTTCTAGTTACTATATTATGTTATTTATTTAATAAATATTTCTCTCTTTTGGGAAAACAATTTGGATTCTTTAATTTTGTCAGTGGTTTGAGGGAGGGAGATCCCTCTCCTCCTTTGTTTATCATTTCTTAAGATGGACTTATCAGGAACTCTAATCATTTCATTGTTTTTGGAAATGTGATTCATTTTCATAATTTAAATTTGTTTAGAGTTATTTTCATCTCATGTGTAAGGATGACACTATCCTCTTTGATAATGGTAGTATATGGTAAATTCAGGTGGCTAATGTAGATTTAGAGGTGTATTGTAATTGGAGTGTCCATATTTTCAATCATGAGAAATAAAATTTCTTTTTCCCTAATAAATGTTCTATGGGGAGAATAAGGGTGTTTGAATTCTATCGTGGCACAAATAAAGGATCATTTCTGATGAACTAGTTCGGGGCTCCGGTGTCTCCTAGTCATATTCTTATTAGTTACTTTGATCCAGTGGTTGAAAAGAATGTGGGAGGATTAATAACTAGAAAAATAGTTTTCATCATTTGGAGGGAGAAATAGTTTGATTAATTATGTTTTTTACTCTCTCTATATTTATATTCAATCAACACCGAAGGTTCCAAATAAGGTTATTAAAGTTATAGAAAGAACACCGATTTCCTTCATTTGGGATAGAATCCCATAGGGCATGCATCCCTAGGATTCTTGGGGCAAGATGGCTAATCCATTTAATGAATTTGGTATCAATCACTGGATTATTTATATAAATGTGGATTTAATTCATGCCTAATTATCTTGGAAGATTTTTTTGGGGATGAATTTATGGGGAAAACATGCAACATACTTATGGAGCAGTTGGGTTTTGTTCCAGATGCATGCCTTTTAGTGTCTAGAAGATTGTCCAATGGTATATTACAATTCATTAGTTTCATTCTACGTGGATTATTGGAAAAGGTGATTAGAGCATTTGGTATCAAAATAGGATTGCAACTATTCTAGGATTTCCTATTTACCCAGACCCATATATCAGTTTTAGAGAAACATGTTCTTATCCCCTCATTGTGAATACTATTTATAATGATAATTAGAAGTGTTTATTGACAACATAGTGATGTATAATGACTAAGACAAATGTGTATTTACTGGAGCTCCTATATGTTTTTTCAAATAAAATATTTTCTATCTACTAAAACTGTTCCTACTATTCTAGAACCTAGGTGTGATAATTTTTTTTGGGAAAAGAGAATCCTTTGAATTTTGTTTTCTTGTGTGGTGAATTCAGAGTAATGACATCCCAACCGAGGAGTGAATTTCAAGTAGAGGGATCGGATTTTCTTTCTAGGTGCTTGTGCTATAAGATGCTGAGTTGTGAGTCCACTCTCAACCTTTTATTCAAAAGTGAATGGGGGATTGAAAACTGGGGATCTTTTAGGATTTTTTCTAGGAAATTTTGTGTCTTTACCTTTGCAGATTATTTTCCCAATATTTGGTTTGAAGGAAAAAACAAACCTAGTCTAGAGAGGAAGGAATGGATAATGATTTTCATAGAAGGGTGTTAAGTCCTCTGGTAGATCAAAAATTCCATGCACTATCATTCCTCTTCAAAAACAATAACTGGTATGTTATTTCACTTTCAGAACATAGTGATTCATTTTAACATGTCATGCAGGGATATAGTGATTGCACCTTTCATCATGTCCCTTTATCCCAGCTTCCTTGTACCAACAATGAGTTATCTACTAAGGGGAGTTCATACAATTGGAAACCTCGGATGTTAGACGAAATGATAAACACGTACGAGTCATTTAACATGGGATTAATAAATGGGGGTGGAGTTATCATATATCATAATGGCTCCGGTGTGGCGGATTTTGCCTGCTTCCTTCGGCTACAGTGACACTCTTCAAGCAGAATCCCTCACCATTCCATCTATATTATCCCATTGCGATCTGAGTAATATTACAATCATGGTGGGTAAAACCGATTCATTTACAATTTATAAATCCCGTTCATGTCAAGATCCCATTATGGGGTTTTTTGAGTACTTTATTAAAATTTTCAACGGCTTATGAACAATCATATGTTCGTCCATCATACCTGGTGTGTAGAAAATGTTGTTGGTGACTTTTTATCTTCTAATGTGTCTTTAGATGGAAGGATTATATTTTTTTCCAAGTCATTGTTCCTTTCCCCCAAAGGGTTTTTAATTTTTTCAGACTGATTCTCTTGGTTTGCACTATTTTAGACCCCCGTAAATGTATCTATATAAGATTTTATATTTTTATCTTTTTAATAAAATAATAAGCCTATTAGTTCATTTGAAAATAGTGTTCTCTTATGGCGGATAATTGAGGTGTTTAAAATGATTTCTCAAATACTCACTCAATATGTACACCATGTTCAAATGTCTTGACTGTGAAATTTAAAATCTATATATTTTTAAAAGATTAATAATTACATTATTCTATTAGAAGCAAATTTATAAACATACATATGTTTTCCCAAAAAATAGATTTAGGTAAGTATAGGGATTTGGTATATTTATTTTAGGTTGTAAAGAATACTATGAATACTCATTTAAAAATCACTTATAAAATGTACAATAATATAATTATTTAATATTGATAATATCATAAATAAGAATATTATACCTTAAATAACTTTCAAATTTAATTATTATTTGGTACTAACGAAAAAATATAAGAAACTATTCAGATAGGTTGTATTGTGCAGGTACACATGATAACGTCCTCATTGTACATAGGTTTTGGAAGATGGTAGAAAAGTGATATTACATTAGTAAAAAAATTTCTTTATATTTGTAATTATTATTTTTCATTCTTTCATGAATATAGAATACTTTATGGGTGGCATTAAAAAATAATTATGAGAGCTTGGTTAAGAATATTACCACACACACTGGATGTTTTCACTCAGTAAACAACATAGATATTCTTATTATGACCTATTGCAATGACCAACTATACAATGACAAGGTTGGAGGTTTTATTATGCATAAGGTTTTAATTTTTATAATGTGTAATTTTTTTAATATGTAGAGAAATGTATAGGATGTCATCACCTTTTATAAGTCCATAAAATTTGTCTTTTGTAATTACCCAATAATCATTCAATGATGAAATGACAATATTAAGTGTTAAACATCTCAAAAGTGGTAATTAATTATTTTCATGGTGATATAAGTTCAGTAAATAATCTAACTTTCATTTTCACATATTTTTTCAACATTTTTAAAATATTTTACCACAAGGTTCTTATATTTAAGAATTTTATTTTTGTACATTGGTAACTAGTTATTCCAAAATTAAAATATTATATTATTAAAAATATTAGGAAACATTTATTATAAAATTGTAATGTTATAAATTTTTTTTATCTCAATATTATAATTAAATATTAAAATAAGATAAAATTAACAAATAAATTAAATCATTTTATATATAAAAAAGTCATTAGAATTTTTTATTGATATTAATTGTTAATCATATGTAAAATTAATTACCAATTAAATGAGTTATAAAATATTTTTATATATGTGTAAAAATCATATCATGTTAATTATATCAAATATATGAATTTTATTTATTAGATAAAAATTACAAAACATTAAAAAACAATTCTTTGAAAATTACCATTTCATCATAATCATTATCATTAACATTGGTCATAATAATAATATATTTATGCCTAAAAGTATATTTGAACATATAAAATTATATTACAAAATATATTTATATTATTACAACCATTTTCATTGATTTTATTTCTATAGGTTATGAAAACTATTTTTTTATATAAGTGAATAAAAAAATTGTGTAAAAGAGTACCAATGTTTCAAAAACATTCAACAATTGGATAATATATTTTTTGAAATTTTTCTTGAAATGATTAATTTTAATTTAAAAAAATATTTTTTTGAAAAGTTTTTTTATTTTAATTTTTCATTATTATAGTACAATAATGTCATTAAAGCTGTTGTATGAGATATATATACATATATATATTAAACTAAAAATGATTAATTTTCGAAAATGATACCAAAGTCATCATATTCAAAATAATACATCAGGGATCGAAAAATGACAATAATTTTATAAAATTAATATTATAAATATTTATAAATATTTATTTTAAATAAAAAATATATGTAAAATAACTAGTTTTTTGAAAAATTTACTTTTAAAAACATTAGGTTTTTTAATCCTTTTTTAATTGTAGTCGTCGTGGACCCTGAGTGGTAAACCCCTATAATAATGTATCCAAAATCTGATTTTATACTCCAAGCATTTCCCTTTTCGGATTTATGGTGTAGTAAGTGACACCGGTATGATGTGATCATGTGATGACGAAGGCATGATGTAGGTAGGAAATGATTCAAGCATAAAACAGGATGAATGATGTTGGCATTACGAATAACTAGGCCTTCATCCCATGTTTATTGGATCCTTAGACTTTTTTATATTGGATATGTAATGGGTATCTCTCTACATATAAATAATTATGTATTTTCTCTCATAATTAAAATAGGATTTGACCCCGACTTAAAATGAACCAATTTTTTTAACATTTCAAATTAATTCATGTCCATTTAATTAATAAATATTTTATTTATATAATTATTTTCATAATAATAGTAAAAAATATATGTCATTGATTATTTTAGTTTGGTGTTATATATGGAATAAATAATTGATACTTTTTTTTATTATAATAAATTTTATTCTATAATCTCAAGGTGTTACATAGTCCCTTTAAAGGGGGTGAATCATGAGAAACAAAATAATGTAGAAAAATCATTACTGTTATAAAATTTTAATAATTATGTTTTTAGGGTTATTGGTGGAGTGAAATATTATATATTTTAGTGGGTGAGAATAAAAAAAATCTTTCAATTGCATCTTACCCCTAAGGCATTGAATGTATATTTCACCAATTTCATGCAGATTGGTTCATCTAATAAGTTGTGGTAGAGTATTGTCGATTCAAATACAAATTAAGAGAATACATGGGTTGGATTAAAGAAAGTGTCTAGTCAAATGTTTTTTACAATAATATTTGTTTGAGTAGTATTCATGAGTTCCTAGAATTGGAGGCATAGGACATGACACTGATGGAGTATATTAAACTAATTTCAAAGTGACTACATTATTTGTGATAGTGATAATATCCACCAGTAGTACCTAATGGAAATTTTTTGATATGTATATTCAACATTTGATATATTCTAGGGTGATTATACATGATTTAACTATCTATATGTTGGTGGTGGAAAAGGAAGCTATGTATGAACCAGACATGATGGATATGAAATGAATAAATTGCATTATTCTTTTGTATGGGTGTGGAAAACATATTTTGGAGAGTATTAGATAATATTATATGATTCATAGAATAAAGTGTTTCTGAATAAATTTTAGATATCATAATCTTCTTTAGGGAAGCGGTAGCATGGGTTTAACCATTGTTAAAAGAGGTCACACCGAAAAATGGTTCCCCTAACGATATTTGGCCTTTTTACCAATTAAAGAACCATTTTTTAATTATGTTATATATTTTATCTCTTGAGGTGATAACATTATAAATCCCAATTAAATTATGTTATCAATGTTTATACAGTGAATTAGAAGAAAGAATGAGTTGAGTTGTAGTTGAGGATTGGGGGTAATAATTCTCAAGGATAGACCCAAAAGAAGAAGATAAAATCATTTTCTCTAGATAATGTACCCAATTATTCTATTGAATGAAATATGGAAATAATAATTACTATACATATTTCTTTGATTATGATCTACACTAGGATTTATAAAGGATAACCTTATCAATTCAATTATTTTAAGGTTTTATATATGTATAATTTTAATATGATGTTGATGAATTATTCCTTTAATTTTGATATACCTATTGGTGGATGGATTTTATGAGAGTTTTTGATTCCATATTATTTAAATTGATATTAGTTATTTGGTACTCTTATGGGTCTTATTCATTTTGATGCGGGACAAACACACTGTCATAATTAATGTGGAGAGTAATGTTATCTTGAAGGCACATTTTGAATTCTATGACCATAATAATACCATTAAACATCTCTATGGGACTATTTTCACTTTTCATGGGGAGCGGGACATTAATTATATTAGGGTATGACTAATTATTAATGTCATCATCTCTTATACATGTCATCTAGCTAGGTCGGTTCTTGAATTTATAGTGTAAAGGGATTCGTTTTAGTTTCAAATTTTAGTGAGATATTTAATTGATAGGTTCCCAAAAATATTTATCTTGGCATTATATATTCCAAACCATGTATGATATCATTTACTTCATATTACATGGTGCTTAAAAATCTATGAGGGGTCATGATTCCATTGTGGTATTAATAGGTAAATGGAATATTTGAACACTTTTTTCGTTGATAAATGGAGGTCTTATTTACTAAAAAGATGATGGTATCATGTAGTTGTGAATTGACTACCAAAATTTTAATTATGTTATAATGAAGAATAAATACCCTCTACCTCACATGAATGATTGGTTATTTCATTTATTGGAGGATATGTAGTTTTAAAATAATGATTAGAGACCATGATATCTCTTGTTATGGGTGAAGGTAACATAAATTACAAAGACACTATTTTATAATAGTTATGGGAATTATTAATTCTCCATAACTCCATTTGGTATTACTAATAATCCAATAATTTTTATGTCTCTAATTAATAATTTCATACATAAGCACAAGGACTTGTTCATCATCTTGATTGTGGAATACATTATGTTTTATTCCATGTTAGAATTGGATCATTGTGATTAATTTAAGACTATAATATTGATTTTGTGAGACCAGATATTCTATGAGGAACTATCTAAATTCTGGTTTTATATATTGATAGGGGAGTTTGTATAGAAGGTGTTTACCCAAATGGGTGTCTCAATAGATCAAAATATTTTGATGGTAGATCTAACGTTGCAGTACGTTAATAAGGTCGTTGAGATTTAGAGTTTCCACAGAAATATATGATTCTATTGATAAATTATTCTTGGGTTTTTGAAGATAGAATCTTTGATGATGGTATTTAAATTAAATGGACGTAATTTTTAATTGGATGGGATGTTCTTATGGGTCGGATTTGAGAGATATACGAGACTGCCACATACTAGTTTTCATTTATCAGAAATATAGTGATAGGTTCTATATTTATTGTGATTCATATAGATATGAACTAGGGTGTGTTCCCATGTAATGGTTTAACAAGGTACCAAAAAAATAGGGATTTCATTACCACGTGATAATAACTTCTCTACACATGATTAGTATCTAGAGATTTTTGTACATGCCATAATGATTTATAGAGATTATATATTTTATAAGAGGACTATATTATATTTAGATCATTTGATACCACGGTATATATTATCTAAAGTTTAGTTTGGAATTAGTTTATGGATATGGGTGATAAATTCACCACAATTTGGTTTCAATTTATTATATAAACCAGGGAAGGCTAATATTTTGGTGAATACCTTGATTTAAAAAAACCATTAATGATGAAGGATTCAGTGGTCTAGAGGCATTTGAAGGACCTTATGGATTTCATCGCTTCTTGAATCCATAGAAGAGGGAAGTGTAATGATGTTAAAATGAATTAATGTCTCATATACACTAGTGGATATTGTAAAGGAGAGAAAAAGATAGATTCAAAATTTAAGAAGATTAATGATTCCAAATATAGTAGGGATACCAAGGATGAGTGGTCACTAGTGGTCAAAGTGATCCTCTATTTTTAGGATAAATTGGTTATTACTTTGAAATTAATTAATAAAGATATGGTAGAGGTCTAAAATTATATTTCAGGAGTAAATATTCTAATTGAAATTATGAACAATGAAATAAAAATATACTTCCCACGAATAGAGACCAAAAATGATGTAGATGATTAAGTCTCTCGGTTTAAGATTTATCAAAATAAAAATGAATACTATTTGTGATTTATGAAGAAATGTTTTCCCTTTTTACTATCATCATAGTAGTGGTAAGAAAAATAATGGATTTGGAGATTGTTTTTTGAAATTACAATTGAATCAAGATGTGATATTGGTGATTTTGGATCATATCATGAATCCATCTCACATATAGACTATTATGAAGACATTCATAGTTGGGGAAAAAGAATTTTATATGGTGAATTGGTGGTTATGATTCATAGTGTAACATCAACTATCATCTAAGATGGATATTAGTAAAAAAAATTGATTTTGGAAAGGATTGTGGAAGGAAATATTTACTCATCTAATAATGAGTATTCCATATTACATTTATGTAAACTATATGATAGAACATGAAATAACTACTATGAAGGAAATGATTAAAGACTCTGTGAAATTTTGGGATTTTATAGATTGATGATATAAATGTATGTAGTTATTATTTAATAATCGTTATCTAGTATTCATTTAGATGGTTCCATTTGAAGAAATAAATCAATTTCCCTGATGATATTTATAGTATTTGATGATATTAAGAGAGATATCAATTTTATAAGAAATCCTACTGATGGATGTGAACTAAAATCATGTGAAGAAAGTAATATATATATATATATATATATATAATGCTATTTGTTTATTATACATTTAGTTATTTTTCATACAGATCAAAAATATTATATATATATATATATTATGCATATAAATTTGATGTATATGTGAGTTATATGCCATGGAACTACCTATACAACTTCTCCAGAATGATTTTATAATTATATGAACAAAAATATGGTTCTTAAAAGATTTTTATTTCTTCATTAAAGTATTTTTAATGAATAATTCTTAATGTAAAATAACACATGAGATGTGTAATAATTGAGGAGTGTTTAGTTTTACAAATATAAATTTGTATGTTATCTACTATTAAATGTTTGAATTGTCTTGTTATTTTAATGGTATCATGATACTTCATTTATTGCAAATCCTCAAAAACATCAATTCTTACTAATAATTGTTTATCTCATCTAAGATGGTGCTATTACCCCTTTATAAGACAAGGCATCATCATTATATTAATATAGATACACATCATAGTGTATCCCCTTGAATGATGAGTGCTTTTTTTCAATGGTTCTAGTGATATTTTTCATATATACATCATCGATATTGATAATGGATGATACTTCAATTCATGATCTCAAGGTACTATTCAATGGAGTTTTTTATACATCTATTCCATGAAGACAAATTTCCATTTTTGAGTTATTTCCCTCTATAATTAAATATTATATGAATAAAAAATCCCAATGTGGTATTCGATAACATATCATCAATCCTTTGTTTTGTTTTTCTCATTGTTTTATCATTAAATTCATAATTGGAATAAAAAAACGTTTTCAAAAAAAATTTCACATCATAATACATTGCACATGTTTTTTAAAGGTAAATAGGATTCATCCATATGTGAGGAGGATATGTAAGTGTAATAACATTCTAAAAATGTGATACATAAAGGTAAATGCTAAAAAATGTTAACATTGAAATATAATATATAACTAAAACTGAGACTCTACCGTTATGTGTAATTGTAACTGCAAGGCCAACCATTGCATGAAATGTTCACATAAGTGTATTTTTTAACACTCCCAGTTATTATAAAGGAAATTTTGAGATTACATATATATGAGATGAGTTTATAAATTTATTATCCATACCCAGGGAATTGTATAATTTTTTCCTCTAGATATCCCATATACAATTAGTGTTTCATAATGATATTTACCATTTACCCTCAACAGAGTGTCCATGTGAAGATTTATTGTAATTAATCATATATAATGTGTTTCTATAAGGATAAAGGGAGGATACACTTACGCAAAATCTGGATTCCTCTAAAGGGTAAACAATTAAATGTTTAATTTTTATAATATAATTGATTGTGTTTAATTGTTAATAAAATCTAGATAAATCATGATAAAAGGTACATTGGGATTGTAATATTTTTATTTAATTAATTAATTGATACATTAATTAATTATAAAATATTTATCATAAGTTAAATAAATTTTTTTGAATAATTTTTTTATAAAAACAAAATGTTAAAATTTTAAATTAATTTTACCA
Organism: Viscum album; assembly: GCA_963277665.1. NCBI lineage: Eukaryota > Viridiplantae > Streptophyta > Magnoliopsida > Santalales > Viscaceae > Viscum > Viscum album. The sequence continues at coordinate 264,681,435 of OY728142.1, read as the reverse complement.
TATTATATTAAATTCTTTATTATTTTGGAATTAAATTTATATTTATAAGATATATGGGGAATTTATAATGTTCTTATAAATTAATGAATATATGATATTTGGATTATAAAAAATGATTATGTAATAAAATTTTAATTATAAAATGATTATGATTCACAAAATATCATATAAATTATATATAATAATAAATTTAAAGAGTTAATATAATAATAAATTTAAATTTTTATATTCATTCTAATTTGTAAAATTTTTATAATTAGCATTTATATATAAATTGTTCTTAAATATATCATGTTTTTAAAATAAATACATTAATTAATTTTTTATTAAAATTATTTTATATTCTTGTTTATAAAATTGTTTATGATATGTGAATATTGACTATTCCCATTTTTATGAAAGATTTATTGTAGTATAGATCTTCTATTATCATCTCAGGCTCACTGTCATAAATTTTAGTTTTCAGCTACATTTTCCTTGTACTGAAATATAATTTTTTAATATAATAATTCTTGATGAATATATATTGTGTATATTTTATATTATAAATATCAAGAATTGAATTATATATTTAGTGAACTCTCCCATTGTAGTGGGACTTGGGATTAGATCACTTACAAGCATAGAGGTTATGCCTTTTCTGGAAAGGTGGATGGTGTGATATTTCAATCACTACATGTTTTCTATAATGGGGACTATATATCTCACATAACTCTATTTATTTACATAATGCGTTTATCTACCTTATTTATATAATTAATTTTTATATAAATTAATATGGTTGGATTTTTTTTGGCTATGTAACTAAAACTTGTGGTAAGGACCCATGTTTTTGCCAAATAGAATTTTGAGTAGAAGTTTTATTTTTTAACTTTTGGATTCTTATAAGCATTAAAAGAGTAATTTTAGACTAGAATATAAATTCAGATAATTTTAATAATCACATAGTTGGTTCTAGAATATAGGTTTTTCCCCATGACATTACTATCATGGTTTTTTGATCCATTATAATTTTATGTTATTAGTTATTAATTACTTCATTATTTAACTAAATTTTAATTTTTTCACACATGTTTAATCAGACATTAATTCTGAAATGGAAATTTTATTTATATTCCAAATTATCTTTTTAGTACTAAATGTGATATTTTTCCTTTGTGAGGCATAAATATAGCTTCGACTCGTTGACCGATCCCGTACCCCATTTTCATTTTCTTTGAAATTTTTTTATCATTTTATTTAATTATATATCAAATGGATTATCATGTATTCCATTCTATGACTTCTTTTTCAGTGAAAAATAGATGATAGGTATTGGGAGAGGGAGAAAGTGGGAGAGGGAAATGGAGGTACCACTATAGGGCTCGGGAGGAGCCAAATAATAATGCGATATATTTGGTTCAATGCAACGAGCAAAGATTTGGTAAATTCCACCCAAAGCTAGTATATTATTTATGGTTTTCCATAAATTTCAAATGATTTAATTTTTTTATTTTTTAAATCATATTATTACAACATAGTATTCTTTGATGGTTTATCTGTTGCTTATAGTGTGAAAATGGGGGTTTTGGAAAATTTTTGGGGTTTCCTATTCCATAATTGTGATCATATGGAATGTTTATTTAGGAACTCATGATTTGTGTTCTTCATGTTCATATAATATGTTCTATTAGAAGTGCACTCCATGTGTGTGGTATACATGCCATGTACTGGGACTCAGTAGTGTAGTCATGTACACGTCTATACAACCCATGTTGGGGCACAAGGCCATATAGAATACATGGCCAGACCCAGTGTCGGAGTCACACTATGTAGTGGTACATAGTTAGATGATGTACTTGGCCAATTCATGTAATGTAAATGGGAAGGTACCCCATATATGGTGCATACCATGAACCTGTATTAATTGTTCACTACATTGGATTTTACCTTCCAAGTATGGATAAGGTACATGATCAAGTGGAGATTAGGTAGAATATGATTTATACATGGTATAAACACTGTCTACCGCTACTTTGTGACCAACTATATAGATTTCATATATTTATGACTTGGATTTAGAATTGAAAATTTGAGTAGTCCATTTTTGTTATCATTTAGTATAGATCATGATTTTGAATCCCTTGTGTATATTTGAGGACTCTTAGTTGGTATATTGATGGTTTTTCTGAATGGAGAGTTTCTTCAACTGATGATCGACTCTATTTATCTCATGAGAGTTACACATTAGATCTGTTAGGGTCTCTGAGCTGTCTGTATTTGAGGAGGATTCTATAGATCATTCCAGGTGGACATCACCCATATGAGATTTTCTCTTTAGGTCACGAAGTATATGAGTTTATTTAATAATAGGGATCCCATGTAGGATGATTCATCTTGTTACGCTACTTTTAATGGTCCCACATTAGTTGAATTTTCATATATTACATTGTAAGGATCATGTGAGGGATGGCATTGTTGAATTAAAATCATGGATCCCGTATTGGATTCCTCCTTATACCTTAAAAAATATGGATATCCATTAATATTACACTATTTTGATACTACATGTGAAACCTATTGGGTACCTTAATGTTTGACAGAACCAGATCTAGTATGTTGAGTTTCCTAATAGATGGTGGCCGATGTCACTATTGAAAACAAACCAAACATGAAATCCATTTAGGATGTGATATTAAAGGAGGACTTAGTCATTATAAAACACTCAGTATTCTATTTATACATTAAAATATTAACTGGAAATGAAGTAATGATTACTAAATGTGATTCCATGTTTGTGGATGATATGAATGATATGAGGATATAAATTTATTTAGGATGACCATAAATGCTCCATGGAATAAATCTTATTGATGGTATTGGGATTCCCATAGGTATTCATTGGGATCCTTCTTATTGATGTTACTTGGATGAAAAAATGTTCTTCCTAGGATTTGACTTTAGGGAAAATCCAACTATTAATATTATTAAGATGCCTAGACATAATTCATAGGATCTATATATTCTACTTACATGTTTTATTATAATATTATTTTTTATTCTTAGAGGCACTCTATGTAATATATATTTAGAGTCATACATGATGGGATGGTTGGATATGAATCTCTGCACCCTTGTTGAGATATACACAATGTATGGCTATGCCCTCTTTGGAAGATTAATAATATGATCCCTAACATTGGGTGGATGAACCATGACTACATCACCCAAATATTATTCAATGGGATAGGTCTATTGATTAAATTATATAAATAGAGGGCAATAATGTACTTTTATTACTTAGGGATCACTTGATGTTGATCCCCTTAGAGATTATCCTAGTTGTAATGTGTTTATTTCATATAGACTAGGACCTATTAATCATTCATCATTCAATATTACAAATGTATTTTGTAGTATGAAATCTAGATCAATTCCACATTTACAATATTATACATCAATATGTAGTATCCCTGATTATAGTGACTAGTGGTGATTATGGGTGAACCCATAGTTAGGTTATTTATCCTCTTTTAGTGACATATCATGCACATATAAATTTATGATGTTGCCTGAAGCATGTATTATTTAATTTAATTATGGAGATAGATAATTTATTGAATATACACTTCTTGAGTGGTAAGAAATCTAGTCCACTTCCCTTTTTAACAAATTTAATATTGATGAGATCATGGGTATAGTGATAGATTGTTGATTGAGAGGTTAATGTTTTTCATCCTTGATTATATATATATATATCTCTATGTGTGTATGATATTAGATATATATTTATATGGGGATATACATATGTATGTATGTTTGTATGTATCCATGTATACATATACACATATATGATAGAATTTTGCCAAGATAATCGGGGCCAGGGACCAAAAAATCCACTCTGGACTTTTTTCTCTTATTTATATCTATTTCTTTTACCATTTCAATTGATTCTTGACTTAGTAGTTCATATTTTATGGGAATGTACTTATAAGAGTATATTTTTTAAATTTATTGTGGCCTAATGAGATTATATTCTCTCCCTTGTAGATGAACCAATATGTGCAAGCGTACCTTATTCTTTTACTTTTTTGGTTGATCACAAATGCATGGTGGATAAGGATGAGGCCCAGGGTTGCCTGAATGTGAATAGATACTTAGGTGGATTCTTGTAATTGGGATCTTGTTTCTCAATAGTGTCATGCTGACTAAGTATGTGGTTAGGATCAGAGTTATTATTAGAGATATGTACAATCATTTTTGTAACGTCTCGGACCCGGGTCCATGCAACGGGTGCCCTGAGCCCGGGTTTCCACATGACCTCAAGAACATTTCCCCAAATGCCAGAGGCTGCCGACTAGCAGTGAGGTCCCAGGTCTGATAGTGGGGAAACTGTGCCCTCATTTATCAAAGTGTAGGGCAGCGGAATTTAAATAAAACCTACAACGACAGCGGAAGCAGTAAACCATACACATCAGAAATAAACTACAGCATTGGATATAACCAACAGTATATAAATGATGATGCTACATGTTTCAAGTTCTAAGAATAAGTTATAAGAAAACATCCAGAACATGTTATACATCAATACAGTACAAAAAAATACGGGGTACAACAAAACAAGAAAAACAGCTGGCAACGGCATCACGAGCCTAGGGTCGGTCCCATGCCCTCCTACTCCTCAGCAACAGTCAATTACCTGTATAGGGACTCTTTCCCCTATCTACACCTTCAGAAGGGTAATCTGTTTCGGCCGAAAAGCATGGCCCAAATAGGGTGTGAGAAATATATCTCAGTAGGTACCCACCAAAGGCCCGTTCCCAACTGCCTGTAATCAAGCAACAATAGTGTGCAATGGTAAAATTCAATTAAGTAAGCAGTACTAAAAATTAACTAACTTAAAAATTAAATTTCCATTTTATTATTCATTTAATTAATTTAATTTAGTAACATTCTTGTGCTCAACAGAACCAAGCCCTCAGGCCAACCAGAACCTTGCCCTCATGCTAAAATAGTAACTGATCCCTCAGGCTTGCCCTCAGGCCATATAGATTCCAACCCACATGTATTGTCCATAGGCATAACAAAAAATTCCCTTAGGTATAGGAAGTTTCACCCTCAGGCACAAATGTCAAGCCCTCAGGCATGAAAGGTTTCCCTCATGCAAAATAGAATGTCGCCCTCATGCTAAAATAGTCACGCCCTCATGCTAATCACAACAACGCCCTCAGGATATATAGGTAATCGGGCCATGCCCAACATGTCAAAAGCAGTAAAAAAGAAATTCCTCTTAAGGAAATTCTACGATTACTACTTTAAAGTCATACCCTTGGTTATCCTGGCCAAACGACTAAACAGTGAAACACACCCTCGGGGTGGTTTCAGATCCAAGAAACAATCCCAACAAACATTTTATTATCACAATTTAATCACCTATCCAATTCTAGGAATTAAATATAGAAACGGCCTCATCCACACAACACCCCAACATGGGTTCATGGCACAAAAACGCACAAAAATGCACGACATTTGGAAAATAAACACAAAGACACCTACCTTGTACACCGACGAACGTTATACCTGAACACCGCCTTCAGAAACGCCCAAGAATGCTATAGATCCGAAGAAGAAGAAAACCCATTCAAACATAAATAACTTTCTCTCAGGAAAGAATTGGTCAGAACGGTACCAGGAGAGGAGAGGGCTTACCCGTGTGGTTCCAACGAGATCGTCTGAAGCCGAATCGTATTCCAGAAGACACCTAGAGGATCTTCAAAGGGTCGACCATCCTCCTTGGCTCCAAAATGGCTCATGCACCTCCTCTGCCAAATGAGGAGGCTACTGCCTATTTTAAGACAAAAAAACAAAGTACACGGCGTGTACTTCTTAGTACACATCGTGTACTTCTTTCATTTAACTGTTCATTTGGTGGCACCGCCACACTGTTCAACCGTCGACATGAGTACACGACATGTACTCTAAAGTACACGAGGTGTACTATCAGCCAGCTATCGGCTGCTCCACCACCATACTATTTAAGCCTACCAATAGACTACACGGCATGTAAGGTACCACTACACGGCATGTAGTCCGTTCCTACACCCCTCATCGCTGACAAGGATACACGCCCCGTGTACTCATCCCAACACGGCCAAAAGCACACGGCGTGTGGAAAAGGTACATGGCATGTAGTTCCAAAATTTAGGATTTTTCCCCATTTTCCATATTTTCTCAAAAACACTTAAGGAAAAGGAATACGAAAAATAATGTACCTCAAAACTAATAACCAGGTTCTTACAAACATCCCCCATTGTAGCAATTTGTCCCCAAATTTCCCTTACAATGGTGGCGATGATAAAGCATAGAATAGCTCTAGCCACTGATCAAGTACGTCGGCTTCCCGCTCCAAAGTCTCGTCATGCAGTCAGCCATGCTGCCATAGCACCCATATGAGAGGAACTGACTGGCCTCGGAGAACCTTCGTGCCCCTGTCAACTATACGGATTAGATGCTCTTCAAAGGATGCATCATGCTGAATCTCAACCTCCCCAGGCTAAAAAACGTGTGATGGGTCTGAATGATAGCGATGCAACTGAGACACATGGAAGAAATCGTGCGTGGCTCGGTATCGATTTGGTAACTGCAACCGATAGGCAAACAGCCCGACTCTCTCTAGAATCTCGAATGGCCCCACATACCTCAATGAAAGCTTACCCTGTCTCCTGATCCGCTTGTGTCCCAGCCTCGGTGAAACACGCATGAAAACCTAATCCCCGACCACGAACTCCATAGGTCATCTTCGGAGATCAGTATAAGACTTATGACGAGACTGTGCGGTAGCCATCTGCTTCCAAATCAACTGGACCTACTCAGATGTCTCCTGAACGAGTTTTGGCCCTAGTAAACCCGCCTCTCCTGCCTCTAACCAGCACAGTGGTGATCGGCATGCCCTACCATATGAAGCCTTGTATGGTGCCATCTCAATAGTCTCCTGAAAACTATTGTTATAGGCAAACTCGACTAAGGGTATATGCTTCCCCCAAGAGCCCCCAAAGTATAGGACACATGCGCGCAACATGTTTTCTAGCACCGGTAACATCCGCTCGGACTGGCCATATGTATGAGTGTGGTATGTTGTGCTCAGAAGCACCTATGTACCTAGCGCCATATCAAAACTCTTCCGGAAACAAGATGTATAGCGGGTGTCCCTATCTGAAATGATATTACGAGAGACCCCATGAAGAGGTATGATCTCTCAGATATACAACCTTTCAATCTCGTCCACACCGAAGGTCTCCTTGATCGGAATGAAGTAAGCTACCTTCGTGAGTCTTTCCACAACAACCCACACGGCGTCATTGCCTCGAGGTGACCTCAGAAATCCCCTCAGGAAATCCATCACGACATCATCCCATTTCCACTCTGGAATGGGCACCAGCTGTAACAGCCCACCTGGCCTTTGGTCCTCTGCCTTCACCTCCTGACAGGTGGAACACCTCGTAACAAAACCAGTTATCTCTCTCTTCATACCCAGCCACCAATACTGACGCCTCAAGTCACGGTACATCTTGGTAACCCCGGGATGAACTACCCAAACTGAAGCATGAAACTCCTGCATCAGCTCCTCGCGTATATCACCTGGAACCCATACTCATCCATGGAAACACAAAACTTCATCATCGCCTATCATCCAACTGAGAGGATGGTCCTCACTTGCCACCGAATCCGGTAGAACTAGGCCTTCTAAATCAGATAGTTTCCTCATCCTCAATCTATCCAGAAGGGTAGAAGTCAGAGCTAACGAGGAATGATAACTCTAACCCTAACCATCTTGCACCTCTAGATGAATCTTAGAGAACAAATCCATAATCTCCCACTCACTACTGGCCTCTTGCACTGCCTGTATCTGAGTCTTCCTACTCAGTGCATCAGCTACTGCATTACCTTTACTAGGTGTGTAGGCAGGCTCAAAATCGAAGAACTGTAGGTACTCAACTCAACTTCTCTGCCTCAGATTCAAGTCACTCTGAGTAAAGATATACTTGAGGCTTTTGTGGTCGGTGAAAACCACAAAATGATCTCCCAACAAATAATGTCTCCAACAGTGCAACACATGCACAACTATGGCCAAATCGAGATCATGTGTCAGTTAATTCCTCTCATATGGCCTCAACTGTCGAGACCCGTACGCAACAACTCGGTCGCCCTGTATCAACACTGCCCCCCGCCCAATCCCTGATGCATCACAGTAAACTGTATAGCTCTTCCCCTGCTCTGGGAGTATCAAGATTGGTGCTGATGTCTACCTTCCCTTCAGGTCCTGAAAGGCTGTCTCGCATGCTTCTGACCAAACGAACTTCACGCCCTTCATAGTCAGACCTATCTATGGTGCTGCTAATCCAGATAAGTCATGTATGATGTGTCTGTAGTAACCATCCAACACTATGAAGCTCTGTATCTCAAACACGTTCTTAGGATACTCCCAAGAAAGTACTGCTCTCACCTTCTCTAGGCCTACTGCAACTCTTGCCTCGGAGATGATATGACCCAAGAAGTGAATCTGGTCCATCCAAAAGTGGCACTTTGAGAGTTTAGAATATAGTCGCTTCTCTATCAGTGAACTCAATACGATCTCAAGATGGGTGGCATGGTCCTGTCGAGTGTGAGAGTACACCAGGATGTCATCCACGAATACCACCACAAAAAAAATCATGATACGGATGGAACACACGATTCATCATAGCCATGAAAGCAGCTGGCATGTTCGTGAGTCCGAACGGCATAACCAACTACTCGTACAGAGCATATCTACTCCAAAAAGATGTAAGCAGTATATCCGATGGTCTCACGCGCAGCTGAAGATATATGGATCTCAAGTCAATCTTCGAGAACACATTTGCTCCACGAAGCTGATCAAAAAGATCATCAATCCTTGGCAAGGGATATCGGTTTATAACCGTCAACTGGTTCAGCTTTCGATAATCCACACAAATTCTGAGGGTACCATCTGCCTTTTTCACAAAAAGGACCGGAGAACCCCAAGGAGAAGTACTGGGTCGGATAAATCCCTTTGCTTGTAACTCCTTTAACTACCTCTTGAGCTCCTGCAACTCAGGCGTCACCATCCTATAAGGAGGAATGGACACCGGTTCTGCTCCTAGCACTAGCTCGATAGAGAAATCCACCTCACGCACCGGAGGTAGACCTGAAAAGTCTTCCAAGAAGACATCCCTAAAACGATAAAAAACCGGAGGTAAATCCGTCTTACAAGTCCCATGATCATCTAGATATAAGCTCTCTATCTCGTCTGTGACTCCACCTCACCCACGATGCTCTGGTCCGGCTCGACTTGCCTGAACATCCCATTCTCCATTTTATAGAAACTGTCCAACCTCTGGTGACGTGTAACGCACCCTGTGACGAGAGCAGTCTACAAAGGCTCTAAAGGGAACCAACCAGTCCATCATGAGAATGACTTCATAGATCGTGATCTCTAACACATAGAGATCCCAAAGAAAGTGACACCCACCAACCTCAAGGGGGCACTCTTTGAACTGACGCACACCAGTCGTTCTAGTCCACAAAGGAGTGTATAGCGTCATGATATCAGAAGAAGAAGATACACCGAGCCCAAGCCTCTCCACAATGGGTACAGATATGAAACTATGCGTAACACCCGTATCGAAATGTACTGAAGACAAGAGAGAAGCTACTAGAATAGTACCTCTGACTGTAGAAGGTCCGGGATCCTACTCCTGCTGGGTCTATTGCACTGCATATGCCTGCCCAGTGTCGTGGCCCTGCGACACAGCCTTGATACCCTGAGTTGTCCCGCCCTACGGCCTCTTCGATCCTGGTGTCTGGCTACCATGGCCATGACCACCATCTCGGCCTACACACCCTGACGTATTCCAGTTCCCCAACTGGTAATAAGCCACTAGTCCTGCTCCCGCACACGGAGTCTGTATAGAACCTCTCTCACTAGAGATTGGTGGAAACACCCCACAAAAGCGTTGCAGATGACCCATCTTGCCACAAGCTCAGCACTCCACTGGGTCTCGTGGACACTACGGTCTCTTGTGCCCCTCTCTGCCACACTGGTAGCACCTGATCGGGCCACCTGAAGACACTACCTGGCTGTTACTGCCACCCTAAGAGAAGTCCATCTGTCTCTTCCTCTTTCCAGTAGAAATAATACCAGTGACTAGTGCTGAACCTCCCTGGCACACACCACTCGATTATCGCAGATTCTTCTCTGTAATCAACGCCTGGTTCACAATCGTGTGTACAATAGTCACCCTGAAAACATTTATCAATGCTCAGATGTCATAATTAAGTCCATCCTCAAAACTTCTGGCTCTCAACGTCTCATCACCCACTATCTTGGGTGAAAAACGTTGAAGCTCTGAAAAACTAGCAGAATAGTCCATCACTGACATGACGCCCTACTACAGATTCATGAACTCTTGAGCTCTATCTGCCCTCAGCGTCTCGGGAAATAAGAAGTCATAGAAGACTGCCTGAAAATCGTCCCACGCCATGTCTCTTTGATGCTCTAACTGGGTGGTAACATCCCACCACCTCTTGGTGAATCACATAGCATGTAAGTTGTGAGCTTGACCCTCTGCCCTAGTGGCATCTCAAGATGCTTGAAAATTGTCTGCATCGATCCTAGCCAAGACTCTGCAGCCTGCGGTCCACCATCCCCTGAAAACGCAGGCGGATGCTGCTGTTGGAAGATACGAGTTAGCTCAGCCATAGATGTAGTACCCTACGGTGCTCCCTGAAAGGTCTGCATGAACTGCATAAAGCCTTAACAGAACTGCGCCTCCGCACCTATGTCCGGTATAGCAACTGGCGCCGCATCTGGCTCTACTAGAGGATCAACTGGTTGCCTCTGGCCCACCATCACTAGAGTATAATCGTCGCCACTCTCCTTGAGAACAACTAACTGTCATCTAGGCGGCATGACACTACAAGGTCAAAAACACGCCTCAGATTCAAGATTATTATTACCGAAATGTGAAGGAACCACAAAGGAATCAATAGGAAGAAGGTATTAAAAATTGGAAAAACAAGACTACAAGGCGTGTACAATGACTGCACGTCGTGTACTTGACTTCCCTTCCCCTGCCCGGGTCCTTCTACATGGCTAATCCACACGGCTTCCGTTAAACAAAACTACACGGTGTGTATAATATCTACACGGTGTGTACGGTGTTATTTTCCAACTGCCCATGTTGTCTGTGACACGATCGACTACTCGGATTGACAATACACGGCGTGTTACACCCGCACACGGAGTGTACACCACCCCGTTTCCCAGCCACACAGCTAACTCCACACGGTTTATCATCAGACCAGACTACACGGTGTGCCCCACAGGTACATGGCTTGTTTAGGGAGAGGTGACACCTACCCCTGTTGTTAGTTACACGGCCGAGTCCCTAGGTCACACTACACGGCTTTTCTATAATTGACATGGTGTATTCGGTCAAAGAGTTCACTAACCCGTACGGCTAGACACCAGGTCAGACTACACAGCGTGTCCACTTGGTACACGGTGTATTTTACCCAAGCCTTTCTCTACCCCGTTTCGCCGCCCACACGGTTTGTGACACGGAAAGAGACTACACGTTGTGTAATAAGGGTACACGGTGTGTACTCAAAAAGTTTATTTTTCTTCCCGAATAGAAGAACATACACGGCGTGTAGATAAATACTACACGACGTGTATACCGGTTTTTCAGACAATATTCCTCAGAAAATTCTCTGGAACCCAGAAAATACCGTAAAACAACACCTAAGTGTCAAATTCCGACCCGTGGGGGCCCATACTCCCCACGAATCAAAGTTTGACATCTTATATGTGTTATAACCAATAAACAGTCAATGATCCATCAATTTACGGTCAATGGGGGCCCATACTCCCCAAAAACCAAAGTTTGGTGTCCATTCTATAAACAAGCTCAAAGAAAAATACCATATCACAAGGCATGTATTTATCAAGCAGCTATCACAACAGCATGCTTTATTAGCACAACAACTATCACAACAACATGCAAATTCTAATGCACCTACATGGCCTGGAAACAATGCATGGAAAGTGATTTATAGCATGTGCCTATATGATACATGAGATGGAATACCCTCATCTCATCGGGTTGCAACTAAATAGAACCCATAGAAAAAATATAAACTGCAAAATCTCAAAGTCCTTCACCGAACTGTGAAAACATATCAACCGTAAAATTTTCAAAATCAATAAAATTTCAATACGAGGTATACAAGATTTTCCCTGTACACAGGTTAGCTGTTCCCGGGCATAGCTTATTAACAACTACCATTCTTCTTATCCCTGACTACGGCTCCAAACAAAAAGTCAAAGAAAAGAAACCCCTCTGATACCACTTTGTAACGTCCCGGACCCGGGTGCCAAGCAACGGGTTCCCCGAGACCAGTTCGCCATGTGACCTCAAGCGCATTTCCCCAAATACTAGAGGCTACCGACTAGTAGTGAGGGCCTAGGTCTGAAAGTGGGGAAACTATGCCCTCATTTGTCAAAGTGTAGTGCAGCGGAATTTAAATAAAACATACAACGACCGCGATGCAGTAAACCATACACAAATGAAATAAACTACAACAGTGGATATAACCAACAATATATAAATGATGTTTCAACATGTTTCAAGTTATAAGATCATGTTCTATGACAACAGCAAGAACATGTTATACATCAATACAGTACAACAAAATACGGAGTACAGCAAAATAAGAAAAACAGCTGGCAGCGGCATCAAGAGCCTAGGCTCGGTCCCATGCCCTCCTACTCCTCAACAACAGTCAAGTACCTGTATAGGGACTCTTGCCCCTATCTACACCTGCAGAAACGTAATATGTTTGTGCTGAAAAGTGTGTCTCAAACAGGGTGTGAGAAATATATCTCAGTAGGCACCCACTAAAGGCTCGTTCCATACTGCATGTAAGCATACAACAAGAGTGTGCAACAGTAAAATTCAATAATGTAAGAAGTACTAAAAAGTAACTAACTTAATAATTAAATTTAAATTTTATTATTCATTTAAGTTATTTAATATAGTAACATTCTTGTGATCAACAGCACCAAGCCCTCAGGCCAACCAGAACCGTGCCCTCCGGCTAAAATAGTAACCACGCCCCCAGGCTTTCCCTCAGGCCATACAGAATCCAACCCACTGGTATTTCCCTCAGGCATAACAGAAATTTCCCTCAGGCGTAGGAAGTGTCTCTCTCAGGCACAGAAGTCAAGACCTCATGCATGAAAGGTTTCCATCAGGAGAAATAGAACGTCGCCCTCAGGCTAAAATAGTCACGCCCTCAGGCTAATCACAACAACGCCCTCAGGCTAAACAGGTAACCGGGCCATGCCCAACATGTCAAAAGCCGTAAACAAGCAATTCCTATCAAGGAATTTCTAAGATTACTAATTTAAAGACATACCCTTGGGTATCCTGGCCAAACGGCTAAACAGTGAAACACACCCCAATATGGGTTCGTGGCACAAAAACGCACAAAAATGCACGATAGTTGGAAAATAAACACAAAGCCACCTACCTTGTATGCCAACGAATGTTATACCCGAACAACGCCTTCAAAAATTCCCCAGAACGGCGTAGATCTGATAAAGAACAAAACCCAGTCAAACATAAAAAACATTCCCTCTGAAAAATAATTGGTAAGAATGGTACCAGGAGAGGAGAGGGCTCACCCGTGCAGTTCCAATGATATCATCTGAAGCCGAATCGGATTACAGACGAACACACGGTGGATCCTCAATGGTTCGACCGTCCTCCTTGGCTCCAAAATGGCTCAAATGCCTCCTCGGCCAAATGAGGAGGCTAGTGCCTATTTTAAGCCAAAAAAACCAAGTACATGGCGTGTACTTCTGAGTACACGATGGTTACTTCTTTCATTAAACTGTTTATTTGGCGGAACCGCCACACTGTTCAACTATCGACATGAGTACACGGAATGTACTCTAAAGTACACGGCGTGTACTGTCGACCAGCTGTCGGCTGCTCCACCACCTTACTATTTAAGCCTTCCCACTGACTACACGGCGTGTAAGGTACCACTACACGTCGTGTAGTCAGTTCCTACACCCCTTGTCGCCGACATGGCTATATGCCCCGTGTACTCATCCCAACACTGCCAAAAGTACACGGAGTGTGGAAAAAGTTCCTGGCGTGTAGTTCCAAAATTTAGGATTTTTCCCTATTTTCCATATTTTCTCAAAAAAACTAAAGGAAAAGGAAAAAGAAGATGCTCGTACCTCAAAACTGAGAACCGGGTTCTTACAATTTTTGTTTATCTTATGTACTCTTTTATATATTATTTTTTATGTGGATTACCAGTGTTGTATGTATTGCATGGCTATTCTAGATTTTATAGAATTTCATTTAATATTACAATATGTTCTATTTTCCATTATATTTTTCATCTATAATATTTCAATTACTATTTGAATGATATCTGGTTATTTCTTATATTTTATTCTCTAATAAGAGGTCACAATATCTCTGTTCAAACATCCTAGGTTCTTACTGTTAGTTAAATGCTTGTGGCGCATAGAGAGGTGATGAACATTCCTTATGGAAAACCATATCAGAGTTGTATTTTAGGGGTGTCTGGGTTGGGTTTTTATAAATATGTATCACATGTGTTAATTTCTTTTTGATTTAATATTTGGGATATTGTAGATAAGAATTTCTTGAATGTGTCGAAACCTATGATAGTGGTTGAACTGGTGCACTGAGAACACTTTTTTGGGTAAGAAATCGAGGTTTCCATGGAAATGTTATAGTTGTTCAGATATATGATGATACATTTGTATATTGGTTTCTATTTGAGTGATTCAAATAATTTGATTTGTTATAGATTTATGTACCTTATATGATAGTAAGAGTACATTGAGTGAAATTTACCTTTGGATGTAAAATGAAAGAGGTCTCTCGTGCATCATAAATGACATATAGAATTAACATTTTATAGGCTATCTATTGTATTATTTTACTAATTATATAGTCCAATTTTTTTATGTTTCCTCAAAAACCTAAATTTTTTTATCCCATATTGTTTTTGGTGTCATTCTACTCAATTAATCCAAAATTAATGTAACGACCCAAAATTTCATTAATGGAAAATCCCTCTTGATCCAGTTAAATGTTTCTTTATGTTTTTATAAGATGTCAACTTCTTTAGTTTAACTTTAAGATTTGTGACCATTACTTTTATAGCCGTTGAACAGTGATCATCTGGGTAGTTTAAATATAAGGCTTTAACGAACCAATTTTCTACTCAGACAAAGGAAGCGATGGCCTCATCCAATAGAATTGCCCCTTACGAAGCCCATTTGTCGGAGCTCGGAAAGGAGGTGGCGTCTTTGGGCTTTTCCCTTGACCAAGCAAAAGCTGAGCTTCATCAAGTCAAGCTCGAATGTGATCGTCTACGGGAAAAATGGAAGTTTATAGAGATTACCACTCGAGCAATGTTATCCGAGCAACCCCAAGAGTCTATCACCATCGCACACCTTACCCTTAGGTCTTATGCGGCTATTTTAAGGGGTTATGTAACAAATAAGTAGCACCATGTTCATGTACATTATTTTTGTATATAATAATGAATATAATTTCTAGTCATTTTTGATACTTTGTAATTAGTTTTTAAAGTACAAACGGTGTTTTTAGTTATTATTTAATTAAGAATTATATTTTATTAAATTAAAAGATTTTTGAATTAAATAATATTTTAATAAAATATTATTAATAATATTAAATTAATTTTTATTAAATATAAATGATCTTATAATTTTATGAATGCAATTATAATTTTTATTAAGGTTTGAAAGCCATTTCTGTCAAAACCCGTGAATTTTTTTATAAATGTCGGTTTTTATTTTAAAAGTAAAAATTCACATATTTAGAAAATTATTTAGATAAAATAAATATTATTTTTGGAATCAGGACATCGAAATTATCTAACGGTGAATTTTTCATAATTTTCTGAGAGAGTAAAATTTTTTCGTAAAAATTAAATACCATTTAAATAAATATTGTGTTTTATGACATCATAATGACCCAATGGTGATGTAATAAAATACCATAATCCTTATGTTCGGCCAATATATGTTTTATCATTAAAATAATGAGGTTTTGGGTTTGTTTGACTCACTTTTCAAAGCATTAATGCAGCCCTCAAGACTTATTCAACACTTTGCCTTTTTAAATTAATTTCCATGGGAGTGTGACTCACCTCCACATAAGCAACCCTAATTTTTTAATAAGTTCGGACCATGGCCTTGTAAAATATTGTTTTCCTCTTTCCTTTTCCAGAAACCATGGGCAAATACCATGGGATGGTTTGTGGTTTGGATTATTTTAATATAAGGGGTCCCAAACCTAAATAATAATGAATTCTCTCACCTTTCCTATATAAACCCACCCAAGCTCCCACTTCCTCCTCACCCAAAGCCCTTGAAGTTCGTCCAACCTCTGCACTACTCTCTCTATAATCCTCTCAAGGTGCCCCAAGCTCCCAAGAAGCCTCTCACAAGCCTCTCTCTAGCCTTTGGAAGCACACTTCCAAGTAAGGGTTTTTCTCCCTTTCTCATTTTTGTCAATTTTCTTTAAGTTGTATTGCCCTTTTAATTTCATTTATGAATGTTGGGGTATGGTTTCGCACCTCTCCCATACTGCCCTCTTATTGTTTGAATGATGGGAGACCCCTTTCTCTCTCATTAAAGGCCTCCCATGTACACCCGTTACTATGCCGAAATTCCAAAAGGAACCTTTTTCTCCTCTTTTATATTCAAGCAATACTTTTGTATCATGAATCTAAATTCCTTTTCAATTGTTGGGACATGTATCTATATGACCTTCTTACTGTACATTACATGTAAATATGATGAGGAACCCCTTTCTCTCTCATCAGCCTTTTTTATGAATTCTTATGTCACGCCGTTACGCTGCAGAAATCACACCGATTTTCTAAGACAATATCATTGTGTAGTGAATACCATGCCCATTTCTCCATCAAGGGTATTCACCTTTATGCACATTTACTTATTGATTGTAAAGTTTCATGTATGAATTCCACATTCCTTTATCGTGGAATAAATGATTATGTTTTATGAATCCATGTTTTATGATCCATGTGGCACACTTATGCATGAAATGAAATGTTTAAGAAGGGTGCACCCTGATAGCGCTCCAATGCATTGGGTAAAGTATAGTATCATGATACATCATGTGCAATGAGTGTTGACTCATGATAATTCAAGTGCAATGAGGGTTTACTCGTGCTTCAAGTGCAATGAGGGTTTACTCATGCTCCATGTGCAATGAGCCTTGGCTCATGCTAATTCAATGTTAAGTGTTGTTGCCACATTTCCATGTTATGATTATCATGCTTTATCATGCCTTTATGTTCATGTCTCTCTTATGCTCTATTGATATGCCTATTTCCTAACATTTATTGTACTCCTCATGTTATTCATTGTGTACTCCCTTACGGGGCTTTATAGCTCACCCTTTTCTTATGCATGTCCTCAGGTTATCCCATGCAATGCTAAGTACAAAGGAATGTAGTGGTCATGTAAAGGAAGTTTTCAATAAGGATGTTGTATTTCAAGTTTAAAGTTTTTATGTAATGATCCTAAGCCCCAAATACACTAAGCCTCTCGATCTTCTTTGTTGTATCAAGTGAAGTTTTATGTAATAAAGCATGTTTAAGTTGTAATAAAAAGCAGGGTTGTCATAGTTGGTATCAGAGGATAGGTTTAGTTATTTTTGGGATTAGGAAACCGTAGTAAAGCCTTAGATACAAGACTAAGCATAATAAAAAAATCCCGAAGTTTTGGTAAATACTAAGTAATTGGTTTATCAAACAAATACATCCCTGTCTGGATACGAGCAGGTAGAGGTGGCTCTGGCACAGATGTATCCGATGGGTAAAACCCGAAAACACCGCTTTGAGCTAGACTCGAACGGGAACTGGTGCACGACAACGGGCCTTGCTGCACTCTTGGTTACGACACTCCCGGAGGATATGTTTTGATAAATTCACAATCTTAGTATGAACCCTTATTAAGGGAAAAATGCCCCTAAGAATATATGTTAGAAGGAAGATCATGAAAATCCTGGATTGAATCCTATAGACTCATCAGTTAAAGAGATTAAAGTTTATTTATAAGTCATAAACTTTTGTCTTTGGATTATCATTTATGTGTTACCCCTAACTTTCCTTTTATTCCAGCCAATGGCCGGTAATAGGAGAACTCGGGCTAACAACCGTTGTGAAGATCAGTGTGATGATTGTACTTATGAGATGCCCAATCCAATGGGAGCGGGAATCGCGAACTTTGTCACGCTTCTCTCTCAGCTAACTCAAGTATTTAATAGAAACACTGGTCAAGAGGAACGTTCAACCCCCCCTGAGAAAGAACAAGTCACTATTGAAAGCTTCATGAGACAAAGGCCTCCTACTTTTAGTGGATCATCCGATCCCACGATTGCTGAACAATGGATCAACTCCATTGAAAAGATATTCTCCATCCTCCAATGCTCTGAAAAAGAGAAGGTTCTCCTGGCGGCTTATCTTATGGAGGGTGAAGCTGATCAATGGTGGATGTTGATCAAAAATACGAAGCCTGAGGAGGAGATCGAGGCTTTGGAATGGAAGGTATTCCGAAAGATGTTTTTCGATAAATATTTTCCACGCACCCTCCGTCTTAAGATGGAAAGGGACTTCCTTTCCCTCAAGCAGAAAGATGAGGAATCTGTGGGAGCGTACGAGGCAAACTTCACAAGTCTTGCACGATACGCTTCCGGCTTTGTCGTTAGCCCCGAATGCAAGGTTGACCGCTTCTTTGGTGGGCTGAAGCCTAGCTTGCGGAAAGCATTAGCGATCCGTGACTTCGACAGCTATGAGGAAATTGTCCGATGTGCCCTCAAGGTTGAAATGGAGATCGGAGAATCACAGGGGTATCATGGGGACAGGAAGTGGAAGGTGGACTTCAATGCTGGTGGTCCGATGGATAAATCCAATGGCACTAAGAAATTCCAGCACCCCACTTGCCAAAAGTGTGGAAAAAAGCACCCTGGAAATTGCCTTAGGGGGACAAGAAAATGCTTCAAGTGTGGAAGAGAAGGGCACCTAGCTGTTAACTGTCAGCAAGAAGGACCCGCGGCTGCGACGGAGGGGAGGAACGCTCCGTTCGAACCCCAACGCGTTGTTCAATGCTTCAAATGCAAAGAACCAGGTCATTTTGTGAATCAGTGCCCTAATCCAAGGGTTATCGGAGGCAATCAACAACCTCCAAGACAGCAAGGAAGAGCTTTTGCCATCACTTCTGCCGAAGTGAACCCCGACAACGAAGTGGTGACAGGTACGCTAGTTATTCATTCAAGAGTAGAGAACTTACTTTTTGATTCAGGTTCTACGCATTCTTTTATATCTCAAAAGTTTAGTAGAACAATCCCTGCACCACCACAAATCATGGATGTAAAGATGTCGGTGAGTACGACAAATGGGGCAATCATTGCATCCCATGAGTATAAGTCCTCCCCTATTATAATCTGTGGATTGAATTTCCCGGCGAACCTCGTCATACTCCCCCTTGGTGGAATTTGATGCAATTCTTGGCATGGATTGGCTTTCCTTATATAGAGCCAACATAAATTGTCGGGAGAGGGAAATCACACTCCATATGGAGAATCGACCCCCGATTCTTTACAAGTGTCAGGAGGAAGATGAATCTCCTTTAGCTCCATCATCTCAAGCATGGATATTACTGCCTTATGAGCACGCATATATGGCTCAGATGATTGAGTCCAAGGAAGAAACCACCCTTGAAGAAATGCCTAGTGTGAGGGAATTCGCTGAAGTATTTCCCGAGGAACTTCTTGGTCTTCCTCCAAGAAGAGATGTTGAGTTCTCAATTGAACTTATACCTGGGACGCTACCAATATCCAAGACTCCATATAGAATGGCTGTGGTTGAGCTTGAAGAACTGAAGAAACAACTACAGGAGAATTTGGATAAAGGGTTTATACGCCCAAGTGCATCACCATGGGGTGCACCAGTCCTCTTCGTCAAGAAGAAGGATGGGTCAATGCGGCTTTGCATCGATTATCGTGAACTTAACAAAATCACGATAAAGAACAAGTATCCTCTACCAAGAATCGATGACTTGTTTGATCAGCTGTGTGGAGCACAATACTTCTCCAAGGTCGACTTGCGGTCGGGATATTATCAAGTAAGGGTGAAGAAGGAAGATATCCCCAAGACTGCTTTTCGTACAAGGTACGGGCACTATGAATTCATAGTAATGCCTTTTGGACTCACCAATGCTCCATCAATATTCATGGACTTGATGAATAGAGTCTTTAGAGATTACCTAGATAAATTTGTGGTAGTCTTTATAGATGATATTCTAATATACTCCAAAACCAAGGAGGACCATGAGGAGCATTTAAGAACTGTACTTGAGACTTTGCGCAAGGAGAAGCTCTATGCCAAGTACAGCAAGTGTGAGTTCTGGTTGAAGGAGGTCTCATTATTGGGCAATATCATCACAAGAAATGGGATATCTGTGGACCCCTCCAAAACAGATGCAATTGAGGGATGGCCGAGGCCAACATCGGTAACTGATATCCGTAGCTTCTTGGGGTTAGCTGGATATTATCGACGATTTGTGAGAAACTTCTCACGATTGTCCAACTCTCTTACCAAGCTAACTCGAAAGGGAGTAAAGTTTTCTTGGAGTGATGAATGCGAAGAAATCTTCAAGGAGTTGAAAAGGAGGCTTATCACTGCACCTATGCTCACTTTACCCACAAGTGGGGAGCTTTTTGTGGTATTCAGTGATGCTTCGAAGAAGGGATTAGGATGTGTGCTGATGCAGAATGATAAAGTGATATCCTATGCCTCAAGACAGTTGAAAATCCATGAGCGAAACTATCCAACGCATCATCTGGAGTTGACGGCAGTGATCTTTGCCTTGAAAATCTGGCGGCATTATCTCTATGGAGAGAAATGTGAGATATATACTGACCACAAGAGTCTTAAATATATATTCACACAGAAAGAGCTTAATATGCGCCAGAGAAGATGGATAGAGCTCATAAAGGATTATGACTGTTCAATACATTACCACCCTGGGAAGGCGAACAAGGTGGCGGATGCCCTAAGTAGAAAGGATCCAGTAATTCTATCAATAATGAGAATTGAGAAGGATCCAATCTTCTTAGACTTGATGAAGATGGACGTGGGAATCATAAAGAAGGGAACATCATCAATCCTTTCACAAATGATTGCTCAACCATCTCTTTTGGAAAGGTTAAAGGATGCTCAAAAGGGTGATGCGAGAATCCAAGAAAAAGTGGAAGCTATCAAAAAGGGAAAATCCTCAGAGTTTAATGTTAATGAAGAAGGAATTGTGCGGTTTGGGAAAAGACTATGTGTTCCATCAAGTTCGGAGCTGAAGAAGGGACTTTTGGATGATGCACATAGTTCAAATTTCTATATTCACCCAGGGAGCACAAAGATGTATTGAGATCTCCGAGAAAACTTTTGGTGAGATAATATGAAGAAGGAGATCGCTGAATATACATCAAAGTGCCTGGTGTGTCAGCATGTGAAGCCAGAAAGGCAGAAGTCTAAGGGGATGATGCAACCATTGCCCATACCAGAATGGAAATGGGAGAACATCACCATGGACTTCGTCACTGGACTTCCAAGGACATCCAAAAGCAACAATTCAATCTGGGTTATTGTGGATCGTCTTACAAAGACTGCACACTTCATTACTATTCGAGAGGATTTCTCTTTGGATCAACTGGCAAAGATATATATCAGGGAAGTGGTACGGTTGCATGGAGTACCACTATCTATTGTGTCGGACCGAGATCCAAGATTTACCTCTAAGTTTTGGAAGAGTCTTCAACATGCTCTGAATACTGAACTGAACTTCAGTACGGCCTATCATCCTCAAACTGATGGCCAATCCGAGCGGACTATCCAAACACTTGAGGATATGTTGAGAGCGTGCTCAATGGACTTTAAAGGAGGATGGGATCAACATCTTCCTCTAGTTGAGTTCTCTTATAATAATAGTTTCCACTCGAGCATCCACATGGCACCATATGAAGCCCTGTATGGGAAAAGGTGTAGAACACCGGCATGTTGGGATGAGGTTGGTGAACGTAAGCTGCTTGGACCAGAAATGGTCGAAGAAATGGTGGAGAAGGTGAAAACCATTCAGCAGCATATCAAGGCAGCCCAAAGTCGACAGAAGGGTTATGCAGATAATCGTCGACGAGACCTTGAGTTTAAATTCGGAGACATGGTGTTTTTACGCATATCTCCATGGAATAAGGTCATGAGGTTTGGAATGAAAGGGAAGTTAAGTCCAAGGTACATCGGCCCCTTCGAGATTCTTGATCGTGTTGGGGTTGTGGCCTATCGACTAGCACTTCCACCTACTATGGCCAAGGTGCATGATGTCTTCCATGTATCCCTCTTAAGGAAGTACATACCAGACCCTTCACATGTACTCGCTTCTGAGGTGGTACAATTAGAAGACGATCTTTCTTATGAGGAGCAACCAGTGAAGATCTTGGATCATAGAGAAAAAGTTCTACGAAATAAGACAATGCCCCTCGTCAAGGTGTTGTGGAGAAACCACAAGTTTTAAGAAGCAACTTGGGAGTCGGAGGATATGATGAAGCTAAGTTACCCACATTTGTTTTAGTGTGGGAAAAGGAAAATTTCGAGGGCGAAATTTCTTAAGGGGGAATGTTGTAACGACCCAAAATTTCATTAATGGAAAATCCCTCTTGATCCAGTTAAATGTTTCTTTATGTTTTTATAAGATGTCAACTTCTTTAGTTTAACGTTAAGATTTGTGACCGTTACTTTTATAGTCGTTGAACAGTGATCACTTGGGTAGTTTAAATATAAGGCTTTAACGAACCAATTTTCTACTCAGACAAAGGAAGCGATGGCCTCATCCAGTAGAATTTCCCCTTACGAAGCCCATTTGTCAGAGCTTGGAAAGGAGGTGGCGTCTTTGGGCTTTGCCCTTGACCAAGCCCAAGCTGAGCTTCATCAAGTCAAGCTCGAACGTGATCGTCTACGGGAAAAATGGAAGTTGATAGAGATTACCACTCGAGCAATGTTATCCGAGCAACCCCAAGAGTCTGTCACCATCGCACACCTTACCCTTAGGTCTTATGCGGCTATTTTAAGGGGTTATGTAACAAATAAGTAGCACCATGTTCATGTTCATTATTTTTGTATATAATAATGAATATAATTTCTAGTCATTTTTGATACTTTGTAATTAGTTTTTAAAGTACAAACGGTGTTTTTAGTTATTATTTAATTAAGAATTATATTTTATTAAATTAAAGGATTTTTTAATTAAATAATATTTTAATAAAATATTATTATTAATATTAAATTAATTTTTATTAAATATAAATGATCTTATAATTTTATGACTGCAATTAAAATTTTTATTAAGGTTTGAAAGCCATTTCTGTCAAAACCCGTGATTTTTTTTATAAATGTTAGTTTTTATTTTAAAAGTGAAAATTCACATATTTAGAAAATTATTTAGATAAAATAAATATTATTTTTGGAATCAGGACGTCGAAATTATCCAACGGTGAATTTTTCATAATTTTCTGAGACAGTCAAATTTTTGGGTAAAAATTAAATACCATTTAAATAAATAATGTGTTTTATGACATCATAATGACTCAATGGTGATGTAATAAAATACCATAATCCTTATGTTCGGCCAATATATGTTTTATCATTAAAATAATGAGGTTTTGGGTTTGTTTGACTCACTTTTCAAAGCATTAATGGAGCCCTCAAGACTTATTCAACACTTTGCCTTTTTAAATTAATTTCCATGGGAGTGTGACTCACCTCCACATAAGCAACCCTAATTTTTTAATAAGTTCGGACCTTGGCCTTGTAAAATATTGTTTTCCTATTTCCTTTTCCAGAAACCATGGGCAAATACCATGGGATGGTTTGTGGTTTGGATTATTTTAATATAAGGGGTCCCAAACCTAAATAATAAAGAATTCTCTCACCTTTCCTATATAGACCCACCCAAGCTCCCACTTCCTCCTCACCCAAAGCCCTTGAAGTTCGTCCAAACTCTGCCCTACTCTCTATAGAATCCTCTCAAGGTGCCCCAAGCTCCCAAGAAGCCTCTCACAAGCCTCTCTCTAGCCTTTGGAAGCACACTTCCAAGTAAGGGTTTTCTCCCTTTCTCATTTTTGTCAATTTTCTTTAAGTTGTATTTCCCTTTTAATTTCATTTATTAATGTTGGGGTATGGTTTCACACCTCTCCCATACTGCCCTCTTATTGTTTGAATGATGGGAGACCCCTTTCTCTCTCATTAAATTCCTCCCATGTACACCCGTTACTATGCCGAAATTCCGAAAGGAACCTTTTTCTCCTCTTTTATATTCAAGCAATACTTTTGTATCATGAATCTAAATTCCTTTTCAATTGTTGGGACATGTATCTATATGACCTTCTTACTGTCCATTACATGTAAATATGATGAGGAACCCCTTTCTCTCTCATCAGCCCTTTTTATGAATTCTTATGTCACGCCGTTACGCTGCCGAAATCACACCGATTTTCTAAGACAATGTCATTGTGTAGTGAATACCATGCCCATTTCTCCATCAAGGGTATTAACCTTTATGCACATTTACTTATTGATTGTAAAGTTTCATGTATTAATTCCACATTCCTTTATCGTGGAATAAATGATTATGTTTTATGAATCCATGTTTTCTGATCCATGTGGCACACTTATGCATGAAATGAAATGTTTAAGAAGGGTGCGCCCTGATAGCGCTCCAATGCATTGGGTAAAGTATTGTATCATGATACGTCATGTGCAATGAGTGTTGACTCATGCTAATTCAAGTGCAACGAGGGTTTACTCGTGCTTCAAGTGCAGTGAGGGTTTACTCATGCTCCATGTGTAATGAGCCTTGGCTCATGCTAATTCAATGTTAAGTGTTGTTGCCACATTTCCATGTTATGATTATCATGCTTTATCATGCATTTATGATCATGTCTCTCTTATGCTCTATTGATATTCCTATTGCCTAACATGTATTGTACTCCTCATGTTATTCATTGTGTACTCCCTTACTGGGCTTTATAACTCACCCTTTTCTTATGCATGTCCTCAGGTTATCCCATGCAATGCTAAGTACGAAGGAATGTAGTGGTCATGTAAAGGAAGTTTTCAATAAGGATTTTGTATTTCAAGTTTATAGTTTTTATGTAATGATCCTAAGCCCCAAAGACACTAAACCTCTCGATCTTCTTTGTTGTATCAAGTGAAGTTTTATGTAATAAAGCATGTTTAAGTTGTAATAAAAAGCAGGGTTGTCATAATTAATATGTATATATATATATATTATAATGTAATTTTAAGTGCTTATATAGTGAGATATTGATAGTGATGATGATGACACGTTCCACATTAACTCGAGGAAATGTAAACCTAGAAGTTAAAAAGTACATATGATCCATTAATTTATAACAACTCTTATTCTATTATTTGTTAGTTTTATTTATATAATTTTTAATTAACAACCTAAATAGTGTTTTCTTTCATAGTATGGAATAACAATCTACTTAAATAACCTTTATTTGAGGTAATCTAATTGTATCTATGAGTATGATTCCAATAGTTACTAGGAAATTTATCATGAATCGGGCCTTGAGGTGGGTGGTGCTATTTAATATTTACCAGTGAGTGTAAATTCATTATGTATTCTTTGTTGTTATTGTGACAATCAAAGGGCGGTTCCTTACAAGGATTCTCAGAGAGGATCAGGGACTTAGTAGGAAAATTCATGACATATTTTACACATTTATGAAATTTTTTTCATTGCCTCTATTGGACATGATTAAATTTTGGGCTAGGTGGTTGGAATTATTGACCCATCATTGATAAATGATCGACAAGGTTAGGTGGGATACCTTGAGGCCCATAGTTTTGGAATAGAACCTTGTCAGTCAATGTATATATTTGACTGAGGGAAACCCAAATGAGAGGTTGAACTAAGGTTACAGATTCATTTTTAGGAAGTGATCTTCTTTATAAGCTTGTTCAATACTGATGAATAATTACTGATTAGTTTTTTGATATGGTCATGTTGATACATTTTTATTTTGAAAATGAATCTAAGGTTCTATGGAATCAGAAATGGGTTTGATGGGATGAAATGGTTTTGTATCCAAACCAATTAACTACTTTTTATACTATTTCCAATGTAGTTAGAGTGTGGGTAGAAACTCATGATTGAAATGACATTTTGAAACACGATTTCATGGATATAATCCTAGAACATGAATGATTTGGTATATTGAAGGGGATTTCCAAGGAGCATTCATGTTAACAGGATAAAGATATCATGTCGCATGGTCATGTGGAATTAGTAGACAACTCTTTAGTGATGTTTCATGTGATAAAGGTATAAAATAGTTGTGATGGGGGTACTTATCAGTTAAAAATCACTTAATAGCCATGTAATAGAAGAGACCATTTTCATTCAAAGACTTTCTGTTACCATTCTTTCCATGATGTGGGTGTTAAATGATGAGTGTACTTCCGACGAAGAGTAGTCATCAGAATTGAATCATGTTCTATGAGACATTAGACCAGTGTTTGGTCATGGGCAGACATTATTAAGGTAAATGTTTTCATTTGTTAGTTATTATAATTGTATCCTATTACATGTGAGTGTGTCTATGGGAGAGATACATGCATATCATATGAATATTAGTGTACTCCATGTTTTGGATGGTCATGTTCTACCTTGATAAGATATTTATTATTCTAAGAGAGTGTCATATATATTTAGCGGAAATTTTATTATGAAATATATTTCCTAGTTTGGTAAAGGAATTTATTGGGGTTATGCTCGAGGAGTAGTTTAACATTATCAATATGGTGGGTAGTTAACTACTAGATGTGTGGATGTGGGGTCCTTTATTTTTTGTTTAAATTTTTCAATTTTTATTATCCATTGAGATTAGATTATGTATTTTTTGGATGACAATAAGGGTATTCCAATGGTGGGGAGTAACAAATCAGTAACAGATAATTTATTCCATTATGTAAGGGTTTCAGAAATTGTGAAACTGGTATTTAGATAGTAGAGATAGTATATTTGTGATAATTTTTGGGTTGATATTATTGTTGATAGTTTTTAAAACATTTATTTTCAAGTATGAGAAGTTTTATAGTGTGGAGACATTAAGGAACTATGTTTTTTCAAACTGGAATTTTGAGAAGAAATTATTATTTTTTTATTTCAGATGCTTGTAACGGGTAAATTTGTACATTTTCCCAATAATATTACATTATATAATTTTTTTAGAATAATTTGGTCTATTTATGCTGTTTTTAAAATAATAGAAGATTTTGGTTAATTTATGAGTCATTTGAATTTTTTAGAATAATTAATAATTATTTTATAATTTATTAAATATTAATTTATTCACATAGGAAATTTTTAAAAGTGAATCATATTGATTATATATATATATATATTATGAGACTAAAATGTTTATTTTTTTAATGTTAGGTCATATATTCAGTTCAAGCATTTGGTATGGGACTAATACCATTTTTATTTTTGTTTTTTTTCTCTATTTTCGTTATCATTTTCATCATTCTTCGCAACATTCTCACATACATCACACCATTTGTTAAATTATTGTGATGGATAGAGGAAAGAGATAGGTAGAGATGGATAAGGGGATAGAGTGATGGAGGGATAGATAATGGTAGGTACTACCGTAGAGCTTGGGTTGAGTAAGATCGTCATGGGACATCAGTGTTTCATATAAATGGGAAAATATTCTGCGGAATCTACCTAAAACAAAAAATATTTTTATATATTTCTATGGTACCCCATATATTTACAATTTTTCTTATTTAATGTAGTATTATTCTTACTTAGTACACAATGATATTTGATCTATTTCATTTTGAGGAAATGTAGTGCCTTCCGGTGATGTCAGGGGCTTCGCATTTGGGAATCATGATCACAAGATGTGTAGATTTTATAACTAACACCATATGTTACTCCGATTGTGGGGAAGTGATATTTTATAATTACACACCATGTGTATAGTATAACATCTGTCTATATGGACTCATCCTTGTATCAAAGCACTCATACAAACAACCAATGTAGGGGCACATGGTTGTGTATAGAACATTGACAGACCTCTTGTCAGTTCCACTCTGTGAAGATGTTCAAAGATAGATAAAGTTCATGAAAATTACATGTAAAGAACATGGGTAGCCACCCCATGTATGTTACATTACATGTGAATGTCTTATACATCACGTGCATGGGCTTTTTCATCCCATCTCCACCTTATGTACATGCCCCAAAAGAGATTTGGGAGAACAAGTCATGTACTAGGTCTACACACCATGTACAATCGTGCTATTACCTATTTTAGTGTTTTTAATATTATTACATGTAGGAGATAGAATTGGATATTTGTGTAGTCCCTTTTTTTTTCTTCACATATATATCATGATGGTTAAATTCATAATGTGATTTTAGGAATCCTATGTGGTGTTTCTTGCATTTTGAAGAACATAGATGTTCATCCTTTGGAAATCATATCAAGTATTACCTTGAGAGTGATACAATTTTTAATAGATGGACCATAGGATACATCTATTGTATGAATCATTCTTAGCTCATTCCATGAGGACATCTCCATTGTGAGATGTGCCCCATAGGCACATGATTCCATGAGATTTATTGCTTCTAATGATCCCACATAGGATACCTTTTTTCCTATGATACCTATATGGTTCCCGTGTTTATTTCCTATACCAATGTTTCATTACATTGAACCCTTCTAGGATTATATTCATAATTTATCATTCAGGATCTAATATGGGATTCCACTTTTTACCAACACAATTGACGATCATGAGTAGGATTCCACTCTTGTATTCTGAATCGTGGTACCTACTGTGTCCCCTGATGTTTGAATGTTCCTGAGCTAGTATGTTGGGTTTGGGTAGAGATGGTAGTCATTGTCACCTGATACCACATAAAATAATTTTATGTCTATGTGGGTGTGACAATATTGGCTTTTTAGGAATTTTATCCCCATCTTTCTCTTCTATTTATGATTTCACAAATTTACTAATGATGCAGAGATTATTATTAATGGTTTTTCTAGGTTTCAGGGTGATGTTCCTAATGTTACATGACAGTTTTATATTTTATTCCAAAATGTGCTCCCTTGGATATGTATTATTGAAGATATTAGGATTCCTAGAGGTACTTCTTAGAATCCATATTATTGATGTTATTTGGATGCCACATTTTTTTACTATGATTCAAATTATAATCCATGATACTATTGATATTATTTTTATTCCCAACATTATTCACTGGATATGGCTATTGAGACTATAGTTTTTGTTATTATATTACCATGGATGCCCAGAGGAACTTCATGGGATCCTTCTTTTGATATTAACATGATGATATGGTTGTATAATAAGATTTACAGCATTTTTGATATATACTCAAATGATGATTACACACTCCTTGAGTGATGACATGGATTCTCAATATAACTAGGTAGATCCACCATGAATACATTTTTCATAGTTAGTTCATGCGGATGGGGTTTTTGAGGTGAAAAAATAGATGAATGATTGGAGTTTACTAGGATCTGGAGTGGATTCCTTATAGATTACCTAAGTGTAATAACCTTAGGGATTAATCAAGTTATAATGTTTTTTTTCATATATAAAGAAAATTGGTAATCATACATAGGGCTAGATAACCTGTAGACTGAATAATATTACATCTATCTTAGTGAAATATTTAAAGTGTTAGTCATCTGTATATGGGAACCTTGATTATAGTGATTCATGTCGAATATAAGGATCCCAGTATTAGGACATGTACCACCATGTAACGACATAGCATGATTAGAAATATTTATGGTACTAGTAAAATATTATTTTATCAATTGAGATTATGAAACTAGATATAACCTTAATGATACATGGCTTGAGTGGTATGAAATATAGCTCAATACCCTTTGTACTGGATGTCTAGTTAAGAAGATAATATATCCAAATATGTAAATTTCTTTTACTTGTTATCCTTTTCTACTATGCATATATAATTATATATAGGATAACATTCATATATATATGGGGATATAAATATTTCTTAATACATATACTCATATAAGATGGCATTGTGTCCATATGAGTGGGGTCACGGACCCATGAGATTGTTGTGGACTTATATTTGTTATTTATATATCTTACTCTTACCATTTCTGTTATGTCACAACAATGATTAGAATATTTCATGATGAAGAAAATATGACTGTATATTTATAGGTTCATCATTGGTGTGGACTAAAAAGATTATATTTCAACTCCTTCACATACACATCAATGTGCCTTCAGAACATATTTCCACTTTTTTGGATGATTATTGGTGCATGGTAGATAGGTATGAGGCCCAGGGTTGAATGAATTAGTGGAGCTGCTCATGTGGATTCTTATGATCATGCTAGAGTATCTTAACATTTTAATTGAGAATAGGTATGTGGTCTATTTCTGATATATTATTATAGGCTCATAGATTTGTTTTAGTTTCACTTATGTTGTCCTGCTTGTATGTTTGGCCTTGTGGGTTACCAGTGTTGTATATATGAAATTGGTATTTAGGATATTATTGAATTTCATGTATTATTATAGAATGTTATATTTTATCTTATTTATTACTTCCACATATTGTATATGTCTTCTTAGATGAAATATAGTCATTCCTCCTATTTATTACTCAGTTAGGAGGTAATACACTCTACATAGACACACCTTATTCCCTTGAAACTAGTCGGTGGGCTTTGGCATATGGGGAGGCCAACATGAGGAATTTTGGAGAACCAGAATATATTAATGTTTTAGTGAATTCTATATTGAGACATTATAGTCGTGGGTTGTTGAAATTGTTATAAATTATTGTGGTTCTAACATAATATATTTTTTATGAATAGGGATTCTAAAACCAAATTATTAGATGCATGCATAGTAAAAATTAATAAAACATGTGAAGATAAATATATGTGATATAATATTTATGAATTTAATATTTATATGTTTCATATTAAATAGGAGAGACTTTCCAAAACACCATATGCAACTATGTGCGATATTCTATCCGAAATGGAACTTTTTAAGGCCAAAGTAATCAGACATGGTAGGTTATTACATAGATGGATTCCCATGGATTGTCTTTTGTAAGGAAAGAATGAAATATTTGATATGTCAATTGGTAGTGCAAGCCTTAGCTAGTTTCCCCAATATAGAACTTTTTTACACTACTCATTGTGTCTTAATAAGAATACACTACTTCAGAGACCCTTCTAGTATAAGGATTATAAATGAATAAATTGTAGAAAACATAAATAATAGATTTGTCTAAAGTGTTATCACCTAAACACTCCAATAGTCTTAAATACTGTGATTGAGATGATTACATACCTATATAATTAGGTGTTGAGTCCATAGTGGACAAATTGGTTAGTTAAATATGGATTTTGGCTCACTAAACGTGTATGATGTTTAGGGTTATCATTTTTAGTGGGATCTCATTGATTTAATTTACATGATGAAAAAAAGATATAATATACAATAATGTTTCACAGGTATTCTTTTGTTATATATTATTAAATAGTTATCACAATCATATCGAGATTACTAATAGTTACAACATTTAAATATTTATATAATTTCTATCAATAATTAATATTTTTTTCTGATGGATATACATTTTGAGTACCAAAATGTGAATGTTATAGAGATTAATTCATCTAAATATCACTCATGGGTATTAGATACTTAGTCTATGTATGACAATTATACAGATAAACACATACTCCATGTTATGAGGGAATTGATAAAGGGTTAACTAGATATTTGAGTTAGTAATGGATCACGTGTTAGTACATTAGATATTTCAATCTATAATATAAATTTAACAAGTGGATTGATCCCACAAAATTGAAGAACATCTATTATGTTCTTCCCATAAATAGTAATTAGATTCCTATATATTATTCGACATGAATGGATTTTAGTTATTAATTATGAAAAAGTGTTTCTCAATATATAAATATAAAACATTTTATAGTTTTAGGAATATTATAAATTTTTTATATATTCTATTTTTTGATAATATAAATTATAAAATTTAGAATAATATTGCAACGATTGATTCTAATTCTAATAATCACAATCAATTTTTCCCTAAAAATATAAACGAGAAACGCATTCATAGCAGCCATGGATATAAACTATTATACTAATTTGATAATGAATCATTTTAGAATTAAAAAGTTTTTAATGGTGAAAAATAATGTGTTACCTATTTGGAGTAAATGTAATAGGTGTAGTAGTATATTAAATCTCCTATATAATGATGTATTTCCACTAACCATAAAGAAAAGTTATGGTTTTTTATAATTAATTACATTTATAGATTACATTATTTTCTTATGGATATGGTTTTACAACGAAACACAATTATTAACCTTTTGTATTGTTTTTTGAATTTCATAAAAAATTATAGAATCAATTGGGAATGATTGTTAATATTATCACATATAATCGGGATGGTGAATAATAAAGACATGAATTTATATATCATATATGAAATTGGGGATGTTTTCCACAACTCACTCTTCTACAAACATGTTAGTGGGATAGTTGGTTTGAATGGTGGAATCATACATTGCCTGAAAGGTTTTGATAGATAATGAGATAATGTAAACTTCTTATCTTATTATGGGAATATTATACAAAAATAACTACATACAAAAAAAATTCTATATCATTTAAAGAAGTAATAATGATGTTATATGAGATATATATTTATAAGTGTCCCATTGTGTATTTTTTCAATATTTTGGAATTTGAATCACTCATAAGAATTGTGTATTCTGATAAGAATTAACCTAGTTCAGTCAATTGTGTATCTATTGGTTATCTCGTGGAATCTATGGAATACAATTTCTACAATACTAATAAACACATTCTATTTTTGGAACATACTGGTGTTTTCATTGAAAAAGAACATATGATTTAATGTGTTTGTTATAAGATATATGAACATAGATAATTTTAAGAAAAAAAATAATATTTGAGATGGAAGTTGTTTCATTAATGTACAGATTTACTGAAGAAGAAATTACCCAAGTAACTCAAGAACCTAGAAGATTTGTTAGGGTTAATCAAGATCTTCACAGATATGTATTTTTTATAGAAAAAGAAAATAAATTAATGTTTATAGGATATGACATAAATTTTTATGAAGGGACTATTTAGAGTCATGATTCTAGTAAGTGGTTAAAATATATGGATTTTGATATATAAGATGGTCTATTAAAAAAATTAACATGGATTGAATGGACGCAACCTATAAAACAATGACTAGTTGAAAAGGATTATAAACTGATCTATATAATAAAAAATGAATATAGATTTAGACATATTGAGATGATTTTTTTAGATTTTTCTGGCCCTAAAAAATTATTATGATCATGAGATATATTATATGGATGTCAAAACTACATTTCATAAAAGAAATATAAATGAATTCATTTATATGTTATAACCCAAGGTTTTTTATGTTCCAAATGAGATGAATGTGGATTAAAAATTACAATAGTCTAGTTATGGTATAATGTAATCTTATTGGTGGTGGAAATTTTTCTTTGATGATGTAATAAAAAATTATTGTTTCATCTTTTAAAAAAATTATTGTTTCATAAAAAAAGAGATGATTCCTATGCGTACAAGAAATTTAGTAGGAGTGTAGTTGTATTTTTGATAATATATGTTGATGAGAAACTACTTTTCAGAAATTAAATCATGACACATCACATGATGAATATTTGGATATGTAAAATATTATCCATGAAATACACATGTGAAGAAACCTACATAATAATTTTGGAAATACTTAGGCATATATTATGGAGGATGTGTGTATTGCATAAAAATAAACATATTGGTAGTGTGTTAAAGTTGTTTAGAGTTGAGAATTCAAAGAAGGTTTTGGTACAGATGTTTCATTTGATAATCCTTTGAAATATTTAGAATCCTTATATATATTTAGAATGAATGGATATGATTCATTATGCATCCACCACTTGATCTATCTGGTATTCAAACTTGTTTATGCATCTCAATGATTCTTATGAGCAACACATTACATTTTGATAACAATCAAATCCTAGTGGCAGTAACTATACTATTATTATTAACATTATTTATAACAAAATAAGTATAAATATATGTTCTTAGTCTTTAGGGGAGGGTATGGGAATTTTGTAAAGTGTTACACAATATCTATTTTCCAATATACCAAATATAATATAAGATCTCAATTTGGATTCATGTTTTAACCAATATAGATGATCATTTAGATAGAAGAGTTCCAAAAAAACCCTATATTAGACATAATTATATAGCCAAAATACATCTTTTCACTATATACTATGAATGAAGCATTTTGGATAAAGTAGTTCAATTCTAATCATTGAGTGGTTAATTGCATCCAGGGAGACAGTGAGCTAAATTGGGATAATAAAATGATTTTTTCTCAGACAAAGGAAACCTTGTCTCACCAAATTCCGAAATAGATACTTTTATAATCTCATCCCTTATTGAATATAATTGGTATGGTGGATGTAAATATTATATTGGTAGATACAAAGGATAATGTAGGAGCTCCGTTAATGAAACAATTTCAACTACAATAACATGAGGGTCATATAAAATCATTTTGTGTAAGAATCATGAGTCTTTCATTGTAATGGTTAGAAAAAATTTTAGGTGTTTATAATAAATTATATCTTCAATTATGATTCATTCATGTATGATGAATTTTCTATTACATGAACTGCCAAATGATAATATCCCCTCAAAGTATATCATTAATTTGAACCAAACAGACGATCATTTATTATTATTAAGGGGTGTAATGTTAATCCAAGGTTTTCATGAATATGTGATAGTACTGAATACTTTTGGTTGTGTTTTATCTATGAAGAATGTATTAATGTGAAAATAATTAGTGACTTATTACATGGAATGACTCGAAAATTTTTATTTCAAGTAATATTATATATTCATCAATATATGTTGGGGTTCATTAGTTATTTTAAATCATTTTAACCTATGGTTGTTTAAATATCAATAATGGTAAGATTTACTCATTTATTCAATTCATTCAT
Source organism: Viscum album (assembly GCA_963277665.1). Classification (NCBI taxonomy): domain Eukaryota; kingdom Viridiplantae; phylum Streptophyta; class Magnoliopsida; order Santalales; family Viscaceae; genus Viscum; species Viscum album. Next base: position 264,646,054 of record OY728142.1, on the reverse strand, counting down.
AATTTTTAAAACAATACATCTAATATAGGGGTGGTTGGGGTATGCTACTAATCATGTCATAAATTAATGAAAAACCTTGATTATATTTTTCTACTTTCATGACATGAAAATACATATATAAATTTTTTTAATTACAATGATAAAATACATGAGAATGATTAGTGGATGGACATATGGTGTCTTCAACTACCTAGATGAGTGGCATGTGATGCACTCATCAGTGAGATAATTAATATGTGATGTATTCATCAACATGATTAGTCATTTTATTAGGATCATGAAAATAATAGTTGTATATACTATACTGACATGTTTCATGTATAGTTTATAATCAATTTCATAGAAAAAGGGTTATATAGGTATTAATATGTTCTATATTTTACATATTATGGTTTACATTGTCATCTATAGATATGATTATGTTTGATGGAGATCACATCAGACCCCATAGTATCCTATGTAAAACAAATACGTTTTCAAGGAACTTATCTTTGAATATATATATATAATATTGATTTCATAGTTTTTCAATGATAATTAAGCCTATAGTATCCCATAGTTAGACCACTAGATGAGGTTAAAATTTTGGAGAAACAGTTTTATCAAAATGGAGAGATTTTGATAATAACATGTATCCAAATGTTTTTGAGTGGATTCAAAAATATTTGTTGAGTTTTGGGTAATATCCTTATGAGATTTTAAAAATTGTTGGAGATTGTTGGATGTACACCATAGTCATGTATTTCATGTAATATATAAAAATATTTAAAATATGGCATTATATATTTAATGTATATTTAATTATCATGCATATTATTTATGAATTTCAAATAATATATATATATATATAATATACATGAGATTCATATGTGATAGTTATTAGATGTTATATCATTTACATCATTTCCCAAATTTATTTATCATTATATGATCAATATAATGGTTCTTAAAATCATTGTATTTATTAACTAAAATGATATCAATAAATACTTCTAAATGGATAGAATTGTATGAGTTGAGTTTTAAATGATGAGAAACAGGTTTCACCTATATAATTATATGATCTATATAAAATATTGTGTGTGTGGATGACCACATTTATAAAATGGAATTGTGATCTTTAGTTTCATGTATTTCTTCTAAAATTTCTATTCATCCTGAGTCTCATTTAACTCATAAGAGGAGGATCCAACAACAATTCATAAGGTTAGGTGTCCTCATTATATTGTCAAGGATCCATTGATCATTTTATCACATTAGTTGAAGATTTATTTTTTCATTTCTTATAGTGATATTTATCAAATACACTATAGTTAAATTGACTATATAAGCTACTATAACAAATGATTTTAACATACTATTTTGTAATTGTTTATAACATTTGAATTATTAAATATTAATATCCTATTTCATTGGGTAGTTTTCCATTACAATAAAAAAATGTAAATTTAAAAAAATCCATCACCTAACTAGAGATATAAGGGATGAGGTTAACATAAACCAAATGTGATTACTGACAAATAATACTTAGAAAAAATCTTATATTGATTATCATATATGCCTTTGGAACATGCAGGTGACGATCTAGTCCTCTTGGATGTGTCATCATGTCTAGGACACATAAAAAATTATAGGAAATGAAACCTAACATCCTTATGTTTAGGTATATTAAATATTTCCAAGTGAATTAGATATGTAGATTATCTCACAATATTTCCACTAAGGAATGATATAGTGCACAACATGTTCCATGTGTTATAGTTTTTGAAGTTCCAACCAAATTCTTCTCATGTCTATTCCAACAATAATGATTCATTTATTCCTAAATGAAACCTTTTTAGAATGACCAATAATGATTTCTAAAACAAAAGAGGTGATTCTGAGAGGATTAATTATTCAACTAGTGAGAGTGATGTGGGAAAATGGGTAAAATAATGAGGGAACCTGGGATAGAGTATTATCTGTGATAATAACGGATGTAGTTATTTGAGTATCTTGATTAATGATGTATTTCTATTAATAAATTGTCATATATTGAGTTGAAATTTTAAATCCTAGGGTTGATCGGTAAATTTCCCTCTAACTTATTGTGGATATCTCATTTTATTTATCAATTTTTTAGGTTTAATGAATCATTAATGGTTATGGTTATTGGTTATAGGGACCATCATTTATTATTGTGTAGGTAACATGGGAAGGTAGTTGTGACTGCATGGTTGGTGCACTATTCTATATAAATGTTGGTTGATGGTGGATTGCATGGTTTCTGGGTAGAGGTATCTACAAATTCAGGTACTAGTCATGTTTTTCCATGCATCCCAACTACACAATCAATATCACTTTATGTGATTTATATTTTAAAATCCTAATTATACTTTTTAATACCCATTTGACACCCTATTTTTTATTGGGATTTCCCTAGTGTTGTTTATGAGAGTAATGTGGGATTCTCTATCATTAAACAACATAATTAACCATAAGATTGAGCATATCATCATGGGATCCCGAGTTTGATATTGGATAACTCATGGGTTATTTTATATATCAGTTCAATTCAATTTCACATATTTTCCCTTTATAGGTTTATCAATTTGTATTAGATTTTGGACATTTTGTAGTGTATTTTCATCATGAATAATATAACCATGATCCCAAGTTCTTCGGAAAAGGGGTTTCAAGATTGGATCATTATTATTGACAATAAATATAAGGTTACAAGATAATCATATTATCATCATATAGTGTACATGGATCATTTTCAATATTTTTGATATTATAGTTATTTTTTGTGTGACTGATGTTTTTGTATAATTGTTTCCTCTATGTTTGTTAATTAAATTATTATATAAATTGGTTTGATAAAAATAGTTTTATTATATATAGGAAATAATTTTGAAATTTAGTGTTTCTAAATTAAATTGTACATGTGGATTGGAATGTGGATTGAATTAGAAAAATAAATTTTCAGTATATAATTTTCTAATTGGAATGGTTATTTCGATTCAAAAATGTGTTCAACATAAAAGATGGTTTTAACGGCTTGTTCTGAAAAAAAAATTATGTAAAAAAACATTGTTCTACTGTGAAATTAATTTAATTGGGAATGATAATCAATCAATAAGGGTCATCATAGAACAAAATGGTTTGTTGGTTATGATGAAAATAATTATTTCTACTTGTTCCTGAAATCGATAGGATAATCCATAAAATTTGAGAACCTCTTGAGTAAGTTACAATTGTTAAAGGGCGTATGATCTGATCATATATAAAAATTTATGTTATGTGATAATTTATTTCATTTGTCTCCATTGGTTATATTGGTTGTTTGTTTTATATATATTAGGGTATAACTAATAACATTATTCTTAATGTAGTAAATATTGATTATATTATTTATCATGTTTTTTATTACTTATATTTTTTATTGAATTTTCATAAATTTATCGTTCTAACTTCTTTTCATGAAATATATTACACAATTGGAAATAATTCTTCTTTGTATTTTATAAGATCAATATAGGAAAATGTATTTGGTGTTTATAATTACACCTACCCATGATCATGGTGTTCCGGTAGATTCCTTGTGTTTTGATATATGTAAGGTAAATACTATATTTTTCATGGAAAAGGGATAATTAGGGATATGTTTTAGTGGATGTGGAGATTTTTTTTCAGAAATTCATTGTGAAATTAGATAATTCAAGTTGTATATGAATTCATGTATATGTTGTTGTATCACAATTGGAAATGTTCATATTTTAAATTCCATGGAACTATGTTGGGATGTTTTACCATAAATGGCAGTTTTAATGTTGGATTTTATTTATATGTAAATGTTTAATTCTATGTCCCGTGAAGTATTGTTTATTTTGGTTAAATAATTACAAAAATATTTTTTATATCTCCCTACACTAGATTCGTTATTCTATAAATCAAGGAATGTTCTTATAAACATGTGGTCATCCTAGTTTGTGTATCATTATACATGCCCTAGGGTTAGGGTTTTTCCAAGGCCTAATTAAATTTTTGGAAGGTTCATGTGGGGTTTTAGGTCCTCAATCACCCTTTTTTCCATTGTGTTAAGTTTATAAAAATGGTTCTAAACATTATTATTTTACATGAATATTTTTTTATATTATATAACTTCTAAATAATTTTAGAGTTAGAAATAATTATGGCTCTGGGAAAGAGGTTCGATCTTACTTTCTGATCATCATATCACATTACTCATAAAACAGAAATCTATATACCACAATATCTTAAAAAAATCTACCAAAAAATATTATTTATTGTACATAATATGTTTCCTTATATACTAAAACCCATTGAAATTATTAGACATACATTTGATGAATAAAATCTTCTTGATTATTATAAACATCAAAAAGGATAAATTATTACACATTTTTTTGAATAAATTTCTATTTTTGAAATATAATATATCATGTTATTTTCAACTTTTTCAATGATAGAAAATATAAATAAATGAAGAATGTTTATTTAGGATTGATGAAAAATAGTTATTTATTTGATTTTGTAATAAGTTAAATTGGGCCAATATATATTAATATGACTCACAACCATAAATATTCATGAAATACTTGTTAGATTCTTATTTGTCCATAACAAATGTGGTGTATTTTGAATGAATTTTCACTAAAACCATTTTCATGTAAATAATTTGGTAGATAGAGTATAAAACTAAAAAGGAATATGGAAGGTCCACAATACTTACTATAGATTTAGCAATATTCAATAAATTTAAATTTCTCCTATCAAATATTCCATATGATTGGTTCTATGTGTTTAAAGTAGGAGGAAGGTAAGTAAAAAATCAAATTTTTATTCAGAACAAAATTAAAATATAAAATTTGATATTTTAAATACATATTTATTAGGAAAAATTTATCATATAAATAAAATTTAAATGAAAATTAAACTGAAACGATGACTCATTCGATTTATAAATGTAGACATTTTTTTCTCACCAGTAATGAAAATTTATCAATGTATTCAATGAAATATCCATGTAATCATACTAATATGATTCAAATTCTTGATCATATATTTAAATATGAACTCTTTGTTCGAGTGTAGATATATATTGTATCTTTTATTGTAATAATGATCAGAAGATTGTTTATTACTCAATTTTGGAAGAGGATAATCGATCATGGTGAAACAAAATCTCATTTCTAAATTTATATTGTTGAAGAGATAATGTATATGGTCTCCAATTAATGGGGTGGGGGTAGGGGAATAGTTTCTATTAATTTTATCCTCATTTTTTTTATATAGGAACGTTTTATGTTTTTAAAATTTTACATAATTAAATTCACATGTTTAATATTATAAATTGACCATAAATGACACATCTGGCCTAAAAAAGAAGTCATAGTTATCATTAGTATATTTTCACAGACATGTAATTTCAAGATTACATTACAACATAAAATATATACTCAAGAATTGGATTTTATTATAGAATAAAATATTTAATGAAACATAAATTATGATTGCATTTATTAACAAAAATATTTATATTGTATTCTCTATATAAATTATGAATACATTGTGTTCTTAAATTCAAACAAATATAATTATAATCTTGAATATTATTAAATTTCTATATTTTCATACATCCATTCAGAATCTGTCATGAAATGATCCCCATCACCAGGAACTCCATTTCCTAATATCTATTTCATTATAATTAATACATAAATTTAAATCACATTGTGTGTCTCCCTTTAAGAACATGTCTTGATAGTTGTATGTAGAATTTACATAATAAGAGCAGTGTTTAAAAACACATCAACGCACCTAATGAGATATTGTTCTATCATTACAATGAAAATATCTCTTGTGGACATACAATAAGTAATATAAAATATTTTTTAATGATATATCATAAAAAATATTCATATATTGCATCTCAATACATAGATAATTTAGTTATTCATTCATTAAATATAATAGATAAGTTTAGCTCCATCAACCATGGACTTGAATTTAATAAAGGAACTTATATCATAGTAAATATGGTATGAGATTTCATTTCTTTTACATGGAAGAGACAAATCCATTCTCGGGTTTTAAATCAACATCATATCATCAATGAAGAACCCAATTGAAGATTCCATGCCATAGTTATGCGAATTAGAAATTTTCATTATTCATCAATGTAAGTGACCAGTGATTTCTATTAATAATAATATCAATTAAGTATACCATTATATATGTACACATATATGAATAACCAATGATACCCAAAACATGTGGGGTTTATATTCATGGTCCAGTCCTATTAATTTCATGAATTCATGATCCAAATGTACAATCATCATGAGAAAAAGATTAAATTCTTATGATCTCCCAATACCAGATAGTAAAACAAAACAATTTTCCCTTAAAATTATTTATCAAGACCATAAAACAAATGTCAACTGTTATCTTCATGATATCTATAGGTTCTCATTATAACAAGGAATGATTCTAACCATTTTATACAACATGTAATTTAAGAACATTACCATATATATAGTACTTTTAAAAGTAATATTAAAATCATGAAATGTGGAACACAAATTTATATCATGATATATACATTTTATGGTATTCAATGTTCACATAAATCTTAGGTCAAGGGAAAAGTCTCTATCAACATCCCTACATTCACAAGAGACATTTTCTAATAACTCTAAATTCTTTAGCTCTCTCGTAAAAAACATCATTTAACTATGATTTCGTTATAGTCATAGGGTATTGTATATTATCATCAATGGATAATGTACTAACAATAGATGCACCACTTTTAGTAAACAAACATTATATATAAAACTTCTAAAGTATATTCTTTTCGTTTTTAGTGATTTGCGCTCCATGGAAAGCACACAAACAATAACATTATCATATTATACTATAACATGGTTTATAATTATACGTATAATGAAATGATTCATGAAAATTATGACTATCCAAACTAATTCATTTTCTACATATAAATAATGTAAATTCATATATTTTAATGTAGAATCATTGAGAATTTGTCCCATCGAGAATCTTCAGCTTTCTACACCACTAGCCATACAAAATGCTGAGCCTAACCAGAATTTAAGATTGTCATAATCTATTTAGAATCATTTAATATTGTATTAAATCCCAATTAACTTTTAATACCCTCCATACAATAATAAAATACCCAGTTTAGATATCATTTAATTTATGGTAGTTTTAACTTCTACCTAATTCTTATCTCCAAGATTATATTTATATATTCCCTTCATGCTTAAAGTATAGGCAATATAAAACGTTGTATATAACCTTACAATCATGATTGAACTCACTTTTAATGAATGATAAACTATAATAATATATTATATATACACCTATGATTTTGGAAACATTTTCATAGATATATTATTTCAATTAGACACTGTTAAATTTTCTCTCATGGATTTTTATATTGTGTACCTTTTGATTATTTTTTTAACGTTTGTTCTTTGACCTTGTCTAAGGATCCGTTTAGATCTATCTCAATAGATCATGATTCTATTAATGTTCGTTACATGAAGTGTGAATTTAATTGAGAAGAATTTATTTAACCATTTATTTACTATCATAAATCTTTATAATATTATCAATGAACAATATGTTGTCAACATATTAAAATTAGAAAATGAGGGTACACAGACTTAGCTTCTTATAGGCACATGACTCAATTTTATTTGCAAAGAATCTAAATTATCTTACAACCTCATAAAAATGAATATTATAGGATTAAAATTTATTTTTTAATCAATAAATGGTTTTCCTGATTATTAATACACCCTTTTAATTCATAGGTAATTAAATCCATTTTACCAGAGTTCTAAATATGTCATATAAAAAAACCCCATTTATGAAATTAGTTATTATATATTGTTTCTAATAATAAAATTCATTGAATAATTTATAAAAAATGATATTCTAATTTAATATAACAATATTACAGTTGATTCTATTACAACATTCAGGATTTTAGTTATTTATAAAACCATTCACATAAAAGTCTTTCATTAATACCCATTTTCACCAAAAATGTTTTAAATTAATTTGAGGGTCTACTAGAATTATAAAATTATTTTTATAAGGAATATATATAAAAATTAATGTATTCATTAAATTTTTAGCATCATTTCTATCTAACAGTTCCTTCGAGGTTATAGTTCATTATCCTCATGGAATAACATGTCACCAGACATAGTGGTTAGAAAACAGAATCTCAACGGTTCTCTAACCTTCAATTTATAAAAACAATACAATAAAATATGATTTATTATTATTTTTAATTACTTTTCGTTTTACCATTTATTTTTGAGATAAAATACATTTATTTTTTTAATTTTTTATAAATTTTATTGAAAGAAAATGGTTGGTTCACTTTAAGTACTAACCATTCCATGACTATGTGTGGCCTAAAATTTTTATTACTGTCTAATCATATTTTTGGTGCTTGATTTTTCTAACTAATTATCAAAATCATGTGGGTTTCCTAGGAGAATATAGTATCAGTCCCAGGGTTGGTGCACAATTTGGGAATCCATGATGTTAGACTCTTAAGTATCCTTGGTCCATAAAATATAGAAATTAACAAATAGTATTTTTGGTTTTAATATAGAAATATGGGTCTTCCTTCCCCATGTATTCTGAGGCACTTCGCTCACATAAGTGATGAATCAAAAGAAAATATCTCCCCCTCCCCCCCCCCCAATATTTGATCCACCATTCTTTGATTTCATGAAATATCTCATCAGGTTAGGGTTTTCCCATATGTATCCTTGTTTCACCACATTCATCTTCCCTTATCCCCTCTTCCATTACTATGCATCACCGTTGAAAAAACAAAAGTTGGTGTTGGATTTATCTTAGTTCTAGATCATGATGTAAGTCTATGTGGAGGATTCCATTGGCCTTATACAATTTTATTATAAGAATTAACTTCTTCTACGTCCATCTAAGGTTGGTCTTTCCATTTTTATTTTTTTCATAGATTTCAAAATTGTGAATGAAATTTTAATAATCTTGTTTTTTTGAAATTATGAAATATATGTTTCCACTTAAATTCCTTAAATTATTTACCAATGTAATTATATTTTTAAAATATGTGTTTATAAATTAAATTAATATAAATTTTAAAATTTATGGGGTTTGATTAGAATTTTATTATAAAAGGATTTACTTGTGTGGTTTTAATATTTTTATATGTGTTTATTGATTATTTATGTATATGGTTTTGTTATATTTCTTGGTTTTATTGTTAAATTTTTTGTGGTTAAATTTATTTAAGATTTTTGAAGTAGATATCCCCCATTGTTTTAAAAGTTGTTTAAAATATATTTTTTTTGAAAAATTGTTCCACCCATGATTTAAAATATATTATTTTTAATAATAATATATAAGACTATTCGGAACATTAATATTAATTTAATGATTGTAATTGGATTCAAATTTGGTTATCAAATGATTTTTGTGAATTGAAAAATTATTTTTAAATTTAACATCCCAATTTGTAACTTCATTAATAGAGACAAATCATTTTGTTTTGACCATGTTATTTATATTATTAGAGAGAATGTTTTTAAAATAATTTTTTATTTTGATATGTGTAAATTATATGGGTCCTTTAAAAGGGGTTGTTAGGATGTGGGATGGGTTCTATTTCATTATTAGTGACTCATCTCATATTCTTTATTACATCATGGGAAAACATGGTACAATCATTAAGAGTTGAAAGATATTTTATATCTTATATATCTTAGAGAGACTATATGTTATTTTTTATTTTGTGAGCCTCTGCATGGTGAGTGGGACTAGTAAGAAAAACGGAGAGATGTATGTTAGTTATAGACATTGGAATACATCGATATGGTGGTAGATGGATCCAACCCGAGTACATATAAGATTATTTTAATAAATGTTTAAGAGTTTCCAATGATTATATACATAATAACATAAATTAAATATTAATTTCTTGAATACATGTCTAAATTATTTATTTATTTTCATCGTTCATTATTCCATTCCTCTAAATTTCTATTAACATTTCTACTTGTTTGGTTGTATAATTTTTTGTTGTTCCATTTTAGTGAGTGTGATTTTTATAGTATTTCAAAAAGTGGTTTAGAAAAAAATTAATGAAAGTATTAATATGTATTTTAAAGTGGAATCTATAAATTTTTTATTTTAGTGGACCATTTTGTTACCTAAAAATGAAATTATAAGGGATGGGGGTGGTTTTTTTCAAAAATAAAATGAATAAAAATTTTGAAAAAAAAAATTATAATTTCATGAATATTTTGAAAATAAAAAAAATTATATTTGGTGATATGACATGGGGTTATTTTTTCACACTATAATTAATAAATTTCATATTTGTAGACCTAGTGACATCTTATTGGTTGAATATCTATTTTAATGTAGCATAACATCATAGATTCTTCTTATGATACCTATATTGTTGTGGGATTCAATTTAATGGATAATTATGACCTCAGTTCACATGGATATCTTTCTTTGGGTTGGTTGTTTTTACATTACACCATATTTATTCTACCGATTTCGCTTAGTTTTAGTATAAATATTGTTATAAACCGAATATAGTTTTCAACAATTTTTTTTAATATTTAATATTATTTATTGAATTATTTCATGGATTTTTAACTTATGGATACTCATTGACAGAATTAATATTATATTCTACTCTAGTTTAATTATGTTTTATTTTTAAGATATAATTCCCATTCATGCATTTTTGATTCCCTAGAGACTATCTCCAGTTTGTGAGTGTTTAGAATACCCCATAATAAATTAAATTATAATACAAGAATTATCATATTAGGTGTGTAATATATTGGTTCTTGAAAAAATGTTATCAAATCCTATGATAATCAATTTCAAAAATATTGGTGCAAAATTATTTATTTTCTGAGTAATGGTAGGGCATAAATAGATATTTTGGGACACACAGTGCATGTCAAGAAAGTGTTCCTAAAATATTTATTATTTGTATCCTTTATTTTTCATGGTAATTTTTATTTAGAGTCATGAATTTTTATAGTAACACATTTTTTTCTATTGTATCTTGATTTAAATGGTTGGTGTTGTTGGTTTTGTTGAGGATATGTGTGTTTCTTGAATGTTTCATGTTTTTGGGTGAAATTGGAGTTAAACCAATGGTATCTAGTGAGATATTATATCGTAAAAAACCATTAGTATCCTATATTAATGGTTTTATATAACTCCATGTGACACTGTTATGATTTACAAATGGTCTATCAGACCACAAAACTCGTTCATTCTTGATAACTAACCCCTTTTTTAAATTGTAATATTAAAATCCATTTGCTAAAAACAATTATTGGTCAACTAAGGATGTCATTAAAATTATATAATTTAGGTATATGTTAAATTTTTCTTTATTATGTTGATATTGAGGTTATTTTATAACTGGGATTTTTTTTCAAATAGGGAAAGTGTGTTTGGGAAATTAATAGTGTATAGTTTTAAATTTATAAATTGAATCAGTATTATTAAAATTATTTTTTGAGTGAGAATTTAAGGATTTAAATTTATTTCAATTGATGTATGGAAACTATTAAAACTAATTTTTGTGGTTTTGAAGGTTTTATAACCAAATTTATTAGAATTTTAACATTTTAAATGTGAGATTTTGAGATGTTGTTTTGATTTGGGGCTTGTTTTTGGATGGGTTTATTTGAGTTGGATTATTATTTGTTATGACTTTTCATTCATTTATATTGAATGTATTACTCCTAGAAAGTTCCCAATAGAGAAAATTTATCCTGGTCTTATTCATGTAATGTATTTATTTTAGTTTATGACCCCATATAGACTCTAAGGGAAGTTGTGAAGCATGACTCTTCTAAGAGTTTTGAAATTTCACATGGTGCTCATGCTCTTATAAATGATTATATATGGTTAGAGATAATTGATGACGATTTCATGTACTTGGGATCTTCTAATGCTCTGAGAGTAAGGGTGGTTTATAGAGTACTTGGGGGACCTAGTCTAGATCAGAGAAAGATTGTAGTTCCATCCTATTTGAAAAAAATGACATGATAATTTTTTATGATTTTTGTCTTTATTGTTTCCTTTATAAGGAGTTTAAGATGAGGACGGTAGAAGAGATTATGAATCACTACCAGGATCAGTATATGGTGAAGGATTATATCGATAAATACGACAATCTAAATATCTTTTTTTCAGAAGTAGTGTCCAGTGACGCATTGAAGGATCATTTTTTATAATGATCCTTCATCCGAATATCAATCCTCAGGTTCTCTAATTCAATATAATCATGTTTCTATATTTTATATATGAATATTTAGGATAGAATATGATTTATAGTATTATATATAAATGGTGTAAAAACTACTCCTTTGGTGCAAGTTATGTTTCATAATCTATTGAGAATTGAATACTAGGGGAACTGGTTTTAGGAGGATATTATTATCTTGATTCATTTTCTCTTGAAAAGAAGTAATCTATTATGTGCTTCTCGTGTGAATAATATAGTCATTTCAATCCATCCCACTCGACTGTTCTAAAGAAATACCACCATTATGGACATTTGGATCACCATCAAAAGTTTTATAAGGAGAATCATTTCTTGGGTGAAAATTAATTATCAACCATGGAATATTAATAGAATTTACTATTAGTCATTTTGTTAATCTATTCATATCAACTTATTTTATAAACCATACAAGATATTTATTATTTTTATTCTTATAGTAAGGTATGAGTTATAGAATATTTGGTTCCTTTTATTTGTTAGGGATAAATGACAATTTCAGTGTTTTTGGAATGTCAACATCTCTTGGATTTATTGGGTATTCCATGTGAGTTCCCAAAGTTAGAAATCAGATTCTATATCATAGTGTCCCCTTTAAATTAGATATATCCCACTGACTCACCATGTTAATAAAATATTTACATGGTTGGGATTACTACTATAATTATAAACTTATTGACCATTTCAAATCCCTTTATATGTTATTGGTTATCACTTGTTGTATTAGAGATATTCTTGGATTATTTATTTTAATTGAATTTAATATTTATTTGGATGTGGTTTTTTAGGAGTGGATTGATCTAATATGATATAAATTCCAAGTTTTATATTCCATCAATATTTTAGTTACTTTATAGTGGAATAATGTTTTATATTGGGGATAATTTTTACAACCCATACATTATTAATTTTATTAATTTATTTTTTATTGATTGTTAGTATTACCATTGAGTTTTTTTTACAAAATCCTTTAATTGGTTTTTATTCACTGAAAATTAGTGTAGTTTCATGGCTACTGGAAATTTAGTACTAACCACATGGTCACCATTTGAGAAATGAAATATATAGTAATTCTAATTCTCATGGTTGGTTCTTGTTTACTATAAATATATAGACAAACCGTTTATAGTGCTCAAGAGTGTTTAATTCCATGTTCCTTGTGTGAAAAGGATTTGGCAAACTAAGGGAGTCTTAAAAGACATTAAATTTTGGGAAATGTTTTAAATGAGATTGTTAAATTAAGACTACAATTATCTACCCTAAATGTCAGAGGAACCCAACCAACAATAGGAAGGTACCTGGTTCATGAATCACTCTTAAATTTACATCATATATCCAACCCATAATTCTCAAAATTAATACGGGATCACATTATGTTTGAGTTTTTTCATTTCACCTCCTTCGTCATCCCCTGTATAATTTTATTATTTTGTTCTTTCACTATGAATCTTTCTTGATGAAGCGTAGGATGGGTTTTGGTTTAGTTTTTTTATGAATCTTTATGTTGGGTTTCTGAGGGATTATTTGGACTTCTCCCACCATATTGGAAGGATTCACGTCACTAGTGTGATTTTGAGGTAGGTGAATATATGTTGATTTATTATCCTATAATTCTATGTTATAGTTGATTTTTTTATATTCTAGTTTCTTATTAATAATTGATAATTTTATTCTATATAAATTTAATAAGATTTTTCTGAAAGGAAATTTTTATATTTTGTATGAGTTCTAGAGTTTAATTTATTTAAAATTCAAAATTCATGGGGTTTTTTATAATTTCATTTATAATGGATTTAGATTATTTGTATGAATTTAATTTTATGTGTTTATTAATTCTGTATTTTTATGGTGTTTGTAAAATTAATTTGTAATATTTTGATCTATTTTGATATGTTTAAATATTCCTAATGGGTTATAATATGGGTGGATTTCAATATATTTTCAATGTCTTTCAAAGAGTAATTTTGTTTCAAAACCATTTAATAATTTTATTTATAAATTATAGTTTTAAATCATAATCTTAAGGATCATTTAGAAGACTAAAATGATGTTTTTTGTTGACATTAGTCTCAAAATTGGGTCTCTAATGTGTTTTGATAATTATAACATTAGTTTTAAATTTGATGGAATGATTGGAACATTTATTTACCCAGATATACCCCAGTGCATATCACATTATTTTTGGATCACTTTAAAGGGGTAGGTTTCTAACAACCAAATCATTAAATACATGTATATAACAATTCTTTTGAAGAAAACATAATAAATTAATCAAATAGTCACCCAAATACCATATTATTTTAGTGTCATTAGAATCATGGAAAACATTATTCTAAAATGGGGAAATATAATCAACGTATCCCCTAAAGATATTATCCATTAGTTTTCATACTTGAAATCTTTCATTATATCATGTGGAAAGGAACACATAAAAAATGGTGAGATCAAATGCTTAGAATGGATAATCAGGGAGAACATAAAAAATATAAACATAAGAATATAAAAATTTGAACATAAATTTTGAATGTTAAAATATTGAGTCATGAAATTAATCTTAAATGTTGGTAAGACATAAATCATAATGGATCATGAAACATGATAAAACAACCTGGCATAAGGCATAGAATTTTTTAATACACATATGGCTAGAATTTTATTTAAATATCATAAAAGAATAATTTCTAAGGCCATCATAGCTGAAAAACTCCCTTACATAATTAATTTCACTCCTCATTCCATCACTATATTACTCAACCAGATTTACCTTTCATTTCAATAATTTATATCTCATGAGATATAAATCCATACCCAATATATTGGAGGGAGATATAGGTCCCACCAATCACATAATGAAAACCACACTAATGTGTTCTTAAAAATCATAAATCATTCATCATATCATAACCCATGGAATAAAATGGGTTTCTTAAACACAAATCCATTATAATACATATAAAAAATGGATTTCATAAATAGTATTCCATCGTTAACTCAGTTAAATAATAGTTATAATGGGGGTAGAAATATAACCCCATTTAGATAACATAATTATAGATGGAAAATAATTTTTAATAATGAACATTAATTTAATTCTTGGGGAAAATATCCTTTCTTACTTAAATTTATTTTATTTTCTCAAAATTCCTCACATTTTTAAAGAAAATTTTCTAAATTAAAATTATCTTGAAATCATATAAAGTAAGATTCATATTAATGAGTTATTATGAAGACATAAAAATAATATCATGACATATAAGTTAAAAAAATTCTACTTCTACTACTTCCAGAATGACAAAATATACATCATATAGAAAACGAATGAATGATCCCTTCCATTTCCTTTAATAAAAAATCACAAATGGGTAAAATTGACATTCAAAAATAGAAGAACTAAAATAATATTGTATATGATAAAATAATGGATGTGGATGATAAATATATCCCAATAAATAAAAAATATAATCAATCTTGGATAATAATGATATTGAAGAATTTTCCATTTACATATGTCAAATATCATTCGTACATATCTAAACCTCCTCTTTTTAAATATCTATTTTTTTCACATAAGATATCGTTAGGATGGATTTTTTCCAAAACTGTGGTATCCTGAAGGATGCGATGTATGTTAAAATATTATTTCAGCATAATTTGGATGAGTGAGGGGCTGGAGAGGTTTTAATAAGTGGGTAGATGTGGTAGCCTCCTCTAAGAGGGAGTAAGGGCACTTTAGGAGAGTTATGAAATATTATTTTATTATAAATTTATTTTCAAATTTTAATACCTCCAAAGTGAAATATTTCATGTGTAAGATTAGGTTAGTAGTAAGTAAACTCATCCAATAATTTTTATACATGTATTTATTTTATTTTAAACCTCTATTCAGTTCACCTTAATTACTCTCTTTTAATTTTAATTGAGGAAACAACATTTTAAATATTAAGATGCTATTATGTTCACTTATATAGGGTCAATTTACCATAATTGGAATGTTGATTAACTAATAGTTATTATCAAATCCACTTTGTAATTATAAATGATTTTTATGATATTTAAATAATTTAATAAAGTATTGTTTTAATAAAAAAGTGATATTGTAAAATTTTACACTGTTTATTTCATTGAATTTAAATAAAATCAAAAAAGAGAGATACCATTGAACAAAAAAAATTAACATTCATATTACACGTCATATTTGGAAAAATCATTGATGCAAAAAATTATTTCAAATAATAATAATTTTACTATTTATAATATCTTTTATTTGAAATTTGTCTTAATTAAATAAATATTGTATCATTGTTGTGTCACTATTTATTGTAATTATTTAATACCTAAAAATTATAAATAAATAAAAAAAATGTAGATAATTTCATTATATGTATAAACACTCTTTATTTATGGAGGTTTATAAAGATTATCACTATATTAAAATTATTATACTTAAAAGAGATAATAGAGTGACTTGTTGTCACTATTTTGGTCAAATTATAATTACATCACCATTATTTAAAAAATTCTATTAATTGAATCATTTCTGACCCTTAGGTGACATTTATCTTCTTTCATTTACTGAATATTATTTTTTCACGTGTTAGCATAATTTTATTATCTCTATCATATTGTTTTTTACCCTAATTTACCTGATTTATCTTTCAAATTTGTAAATAAAAATTACCATATTTACTATTTATAATATATAAAAATGGTAACATATTAACATAATTTGGACCCACTTATTCGAAATATGGAATAAAATTTTCAAAATTCCATATATATTAGTTGTATTAATTAATTTAAAAATAATATTCACTGTCTAATTGAGAAAACAATTTTTTTAAAGTAAAAACTATCAAAATATTGATGTGTGTCTATATCAAATTTCAATTTTGGATTTCATAAAATGACATAAATTGGATTAAATAATAAATAAAATTATAATTATACTTTTAAACCCAAATAAAAGGAAAAAATTTCTATAATAAAAATCAAATTTACAAATTGGTTTTAAATTAAAATGCTCTATTTTTCACAATTCATTAAAAATTAATATTTTTAGAAAAATACCAAAATTATATAAAAGTAAATTTTTTATCATTTTTCCAAATAAAAAGATAATTTTTTCAAAAATAGCATATAAATATACGAAAAACATGATTTAAAATGGGTTCTCAATCAAAAGCCTGTAAAACTGCATTTTTAGAAAAATGCTCATTTTATCCCAAAAATTGAGTTTGTTCTTATATCATGTCTAGAAGACATAAAAGATTAATTTTAAACATTAAATTAAAAATATAACATATATAAATCACTTATAAAATATGTAAATAATGATTTTAATATTTCATAAACTCACATATTTGTATATAAATAGTTTTTAGAAAAAGCATTTCCTTTTAATTCAAAAGTGTTCAATTTCAGTTATAAATAATTATTCAATGAATAATTAATTAAATTTATGTATAAAAATATTTTCATAAATAAATTACTACGGTTCATTCTCACCAATTTAAACAATTTTATAAGGGAATATAATTATAATCATTTGTTCACTTGTACTTGGTATGGCATGAAATGAATTATAGAAAAAAACACAGAATGTTGTTTTACGCAAGACAGGCATTGTGTTTCATATACAGAAATATAATGCTATGTTTTTTATAAAACAAAATAATATTGGTGTAGTGTAAAACCCAATAAATCAATGAAATTAAATTGTATCCATCTTAAAAAATCTTAGGGGGTTACATTCCACCAACGTTAAATTGAATTTCACCCACAAAATTTGCCGGGTTATAAAAGGTTTATTACATGAAGGTATGTTTCATTTAATCCCACATCATAGAAAAATAATACTAAAACCTCATATTAAAAATTAATTTTAGAATCATAACGGTTACCGAAGTAAAACATCACTCGATTTCTACAAAGGATAACATAAGTGGGGTGTGAGAACATAGATATGGAAGGAAAATTTATCCATCATTTTATGATGTATAGTGATAGTAAACAAGTATTAGAGAATGTTAAATACTAAGAAGCCATAAATCTATGATGTTTTAATAAACCATATGATTCATTAGATAAGGAGGTACATGGATAACATTTTTGTATTCATGATTCTTTTCCTAATTTTTATGAATTTTGTATGAGAAGAAATACATACTTTATTTCTGTAAAATATCAACATTGGTCATGCCTTGAAAATTTTAAACAGTCTCTTATTCAAAGAATTGAGGTTGAATTTCTTATTTCTAAAGTGTTAGAAGATTTTGTGATGCATAAATAGAATGATAGGTCATTCTATTTATCTCAATATAAATGTCTGCACAGGTGATCACATATGCATAAATCCACCAATAAAGAGATAATACATTTATCTAACAAACATATAACATAGTATATGTAACATCCCAGGTAAATGAATAATAAGACATATTTCATATTTAATTTGTGAATTAAATATTAATATTACTTTAATGGGGTTCCTATGTTCGATAGCGTACCTGATACACAACAATGGGTTTCATTGAAATCTTACGTTGCACACTAATAATATAATATTATTATTTTAAATGGAAGATAACTCCTTGATTTTTTATTGGAGGGAATGAACAAAAACTAACTACAATATGATTATACATATTTTTAAATGTAAATACATTTATCTAATAAAATTTAGAGGCTTAAAATGAGAATGAATCAAATTTTAAGCATAGTTTACAAAAAAGGTTGTTTTATCGCCTTTTAATGGAGAACCCTCTTTAAGTATAGTTTTGGTAACTTTAATAAATACTACATAACCAAATAAAATCCTTTTTTATAATGGGGACATCAAAATTTACTTTGTGCAATTTTTTGAATTTTTCCGATAAAGTTCATTTTTTTAATGAATAGTGAGAAATATTGTATTTTAATTCAAATGTGCCTTTTAATCTAATTTATTTATATGGTTATATTATATTTTTTACTTTTTTAAGTGAAATTAAAATATATTTTTACCATTTAATCCAATGATCATAATTGGAATTAATTCCCCTTTGAAATTGGACATAAACATGTATTAATCTTTTGATAGTTATTGAATCTTAAAAACACGCTCTTTGTTTTGATAAAAGAAATTAATTTTAAATTTAATTAGTGCCACTTCTATGTTTTGAATTTGGAAAAATAGACATCATTTTTGAATTTTGAATATCAAATATATCTTAGGCTGAATTTTTTTTATTTTTCTGAAAAACATCAATTTTTGATGCATAGTGAAACCACTTAGTGGTAGTTAAAAAAACTGATTTTTTCATTTAAATGAAATTTTACTACTTCTTTGAATTGAATTTCAAAAATCCGACATACATGGTTGTTATCAATAAGTAATATTTGGTTCATTAAGATGAAAATAATTTTTAGTGATTAGTAATTTTTGACTATAATTTACCGCGGTTAAAGGTAAATAAGGTAATTCAAGATAAAAAGAATATTATAATTATTAAAATTATCTTAACAATTGTCCTAACCTTATTGGATGAGTACTGTCCGAACATGTTCATCCTTGTCTGGATTTTGGGACCCCATGGAGCCACTTATGAAAGATAATGACACTTTAGATTAATTAATTTAATGTAAAGACAAAGTTGACATTAACAACAATCTTTTAGTAATTAATTTTTATATGGTGTTATATAATTCATATATTAGACTATAAATATTAATTGGAAATCTAAAAATATGTCCTACGTGATCGTATTTTTTTATAATTTTTAGACAAGAATAAAATAAATTATTTATGACCCAATAATGATGCAGTATTTACCTCATTAATAAATGATTTAAATAAATAAGATTATAATGATTAAAATATTATCCAAAACCTGTCCAATTACTAATGGATGATTTTATTTCTACCATGATTCAACTTATCTTCATCTTTAATGACATTTTCACCATTATAAACCGAATATCGTTATATAATAAAATGATATTTTCACACTTTCCTAAAGAGCACCTCCTCTCCCTTATAAAAGGACACCATTTATATCCAATTCCTCACACCTCTCAAGCCATTTGGATCGTCCAAACTCTTCCCAATTAAGCTCCCTACATCCCTAGCCTCCTCCTAGAAGCCTTACCTTAGGCTAAAGGCACTTCAAGAAGTCCTTTTTGATCAAACAAAAGGTAGTTACCCAAATTAAAGGTAACGGTTTCTCTTAATTTGTTTTCTTTTATTTTAATTCTCCAACCCCTAAACACTTTTTATTCCTTTATTTTGTAACAACACCAGTATCTTCAATATACTAGGATTTTGTTATGAGAAGTATTCTAACTACACTTAATCACACCTCCATCTAAAGGATGAAGAACTTAATGTTTCTGTGGATGGAAAACTAACGCCTCACGAAACGATGATTGTTCAATTACATCTCACTGCCTCTCATGGTGGCCATTATGATGGAACTCTATTTATATATGATATATATTATGTTTATGATTTCCTTATTCTTCTTTATATCTCATTTATATCACGCCTTTATGGTTTCCATAGTGGGTAAATACGATAATCTTATTTGAGGAATTGCGGAATACCGCCCCCTCAAAGTATTGTGATTCATTAATGCCTTATGTGGGATGTATAAATGATGGAGTTAATGATATTATATATGATATAATACTGGAATTATAATATACCTATTTATCATTATGTTTTAATTCCATTAAAATAAGAAATAGAATTGAAAGTAGAGTTTATGCGTATGTACGGCATACCATCTCCATGAACGGTGCATTTCATTTCATACCTCTAAATGTTATGTACTATTATAAATACATGTATATGCTAGATATATATGATATATATGATACCCAAATCATGAATATAATTATGGATATAATCAACCCTTGACCACATGAACAACATGTAATTATAAGAAGTCCATTTTTGACTCAAGTAACAAATATTGACAAAACAAACGTTATTAACTTTAATGATTGCATAATGTTTATAACATGGTGATAAGTGATATGAACAGAATAATAAACTTGAAAAAGGTTGTTAAGAAAGTATACATTATCATTAGTTTAATATTCAGGAGATTAAAGAATGATCGATTCAAGTCGGACCTGAGGAAGGGACATCGTCTCAAACTCCTTTCATTGAGGCATTTTTAGTTTTATATACGACTTTTTTTATACAGTGTATAAACCCCTTTGACTTTTAATTTTATTCAAAGGGAATATTTTTATACAAAGCATTTTTTTAAATGACAAAATGGAATGTTTTTTTATCTTAAGCGGAGACAACGACCTTTCCACCGCCGTGAGTATTATTTGATCTTTGGATTCCTTAACAAGCCATAATGTTTTTAAAAGGAAAAATAAATACCATATACACTTTTTAGGTATTTTGTTATTGAAAATGATTTTGAGAATGCATTTATCATTTCAATATCTTGAAATGATATTTTGCTATTGCAATGTGGAAATGTTATCTTTCCTTTATGCTTATGTTA
Source organism: Viscum album (assembly GCA_963277665.1). Classification (NCBI taxonomy): domain Eukaryota; kingdom Viridiplantae; phylum Streptophyta; class Magnoliopsida; order Santalales; family Viscaceae; genus Viscum; species Viscum album. The sequence goes on along the minus strand of OY728142.1, from coordinate 264,624,196 downwards.
TGTGTTATGATCATGTTATGGTTCTTGGGCATTATTTACATATACTGGTGGTTCTGTAATAAACCTAGGGTGGGTGTGCCTGAGATAGCTCTCCAATGCATTAGGTAATGTGGCAGTGGTAAACGGGAATGTTTCTCATAAGAGATTTTAGGGAATATACTTTGATGGGTATTCCAACGTAACTCCATATGTTAGTTGTGATAGCTACAATGTAAGTATGATATGGATGCCACAAGTTACCTTTATGATTTATGATTTATGATTTCTATGTGTCTTTCATAAATATTATGATATCATGAGGCAAGTAAAAGATTTCATGTTTTGTATGTATTTATGAACTATATTTTTCATTCTTTGTTTTATAACCCTTATTGATCTTTTTATGCTCATCACATGTTTTCAAATGTTTTCACATGACTTAAAGATGAACAGGGTCAAGGATGAGATCAAGGAAAAGTCATGCTATCTAAAACATGGAACTAGACATGACTTTTTTTTCAAACGTTTTTATTTTATGAAAAAAATGGAAATTGTGTAGAAGTGTCTACCTTGTAATATTTTGAGATGTAACAGTTATGTCATAATTCTCTAAAACTATAAACCTAAAAAGATCCTCAATGTAAATTATTCATTTAATTAAATAATATGTAAATGTTTAATGCCGAGTCATTATAGTTGGTATCAGAGGTTGGATTAGATAACTTTAGGAGTTAGGGTATTGTTAAATTAATATCCATAAATTAATTTATATTAATATTGACATCTTATAGCATTTCCAGATTACCATGTTGCTTTGCCTAAGATATTTTTGTGTTCAGAATGGTTTTCCGTAGAGGAAATAGGGAAGCTGTGTTGGGATGACAGCAGGAGGAAGACAACCTTCCAAATTAGAAACCTTAGATGGTCAGAATTTGAACTGAATAGTTTGTTGCAGTGATGACATAGTTGACTCGGGCTATAAATAGTGATGGTATCCATGCACGAGATCAGCCATATCAACCACAAAGGAACATAGCAGTAGTGGAGAATTTCATGAGGCAACATCCCCGATCATTCAGAGGATCATCTGACCCTATTCTAGCTTAAGGGTGGATTAAAGCACTGGAGAATATTTTCCATGTCATGGGTTGTTCAGAACAACAAAAGGTTAGTCTCGCTGTTTATTGTTTTGAAGTTAAAGCTGATGAGTGGTGGTCGATGGTGAAAAATATCACGAATAGTAAGAAGATTGATTCTCTTGATTGGGATGAATTCAAAGGTATGTTTCTTGAGAAATATTTCCCTAAGGTGGTTCATCTTATGATGGAAAAACAATTCCTAGAATGGAGGGAGGATGACTTGGTGGCTGATTATGAAGAAAAATTCACTCGACTGGAAAGGTATGCTACAAATTTCATACAAGATCTTGATAGTAAAATCAACCATTTTATACTCAGGATTAAAGCCGAAGTATCGAAGGGCTTTAGCATCTCATGAGTTCAAATGTTATGAAAAACGTGATCTTTGTGTGGAGAAAGTGGAAATGGAATTTTTTGATGACCAGGTATTCTTCGAAAACCAACAAAATAAGAGGTCGAGGTGGAAGACGAAAGGGAATAACTCTTCAAAAAAGTCTAATGGTAAGATACTTAACTTTTCAATTTGTGAAACTTGTGGTAAAAACCATTATGGGGAATGACTTTTGAATTTTGGTAAGTGCTATCGATGTGGTAAAATGGGGCATAAGGCTCGTAATTGCACTGAAAAAGATCAGGGTAATGGTAAGGCAGAATTTGATTGAGAGTCAGTAAAATGTTTTAAGTGCAATGAAATGGGTCATTATGAAAATGAGCTTCCAAAAAAGAACTAAACCGAATGAAAGCAGCCAAAATAAAAACAGAAAGGGGTGGTGAAATCCTTTGCAACTACTTCAGCAGATGTTGGGCCATCAAATTAAGTTGTTTCAGGCACACTATTTTTTTATTCATATTTTTCCAATGTGTTGTTTGATTCAGGATCTACACAATGATTCATCTCTGAGATGTTTTCCAGTAAATTGGGAATTCCATCTCACGATATGAATACATAACATATGGTAAAAAAAACCTGGAGGAATTATTGAGATAAAAATAAAACATAAGAACATTCATGTCCTTGTATGCGGAAAGAATCTACCAGCAAACCTTATTGTATTGACTCTAGTAGAGTTTGATGTTATTTTGGGCATGGATTAGATTTCTGTTTATCAGGATAAGATTGAATGTAGAGATAAAGATGTTTCCTTTCAAAATGATTTTATGTTTGTATATAATAATGAACCCTTGATTTTGATAACATATCAAAAAGCTGAGAAACTAGTAAAAGATGGAAATGAATTTTACCTTGCGCATATTGTTTAAAATAAAGGAACTGTTCAGATTAATGATGTGCCAGTGGTAAATGAGTACCTTAATGTCGTTCCTGATGAGTTTCCTGGTATTATACCTAATGAGGAAGCTCGATTTACTGTTGACTTAATTCTTGATGCAAAGACAATTTCAAAAACCCTTATCGAATGGCTCAAATTGAACTTTTAGAGTTAAAGAAGAAATTGTAGGAGTTATTAGATAAAGGTTTCATTCGACCTAGAACATCACCACGGGGTGCTCTTGTCTTGTTTGATTATAGAGCATTGAATAACAGCACTTTTAAGAATAAGTGTCCTTTGCCTCATATCGATGATTTGTTTGATTAGCTCCAATGAGCTCAGTATTTTTCAATGATTGACATGAGGTCGGGGTACCATCAGTTGAAAGTAAAGGAAGCATATATTCCAAAGATTGCATTTCTTACTAGATATGGCCATTATGAATTTGAAGTTATGCCTTTTGAGTTAACCAATGCACCTACTGTATTCATGGATTTTATGAATAGAATTTTCGGTGAGTTCTTGGATAAGTTTGTGGTTGTGTTCATTGAAGATATTTTGGTTTATTAAAAAAGTAAATAGTATCATGATAGTCATTTAAGGGTCATCTTGCAAACCATAAAAGAAAATAATCTTTATGGGAAATTCAGCAAGTGTGAGATTTGGTTACAAAAAATTTCTTTCCTTGGTCACATTGTTTCAAAAAATGGCTTAACTGTTGATCCTACATAAACAAAAGTTGTTGAAGAATTCCCAAGACCAACAAATATAACCAAGATTCGTAGTTTTCTGGGGTTGGAAGGTTATTACTGGATGTTTGTTGAAAATTATGCATGGTTATCTAGTCCAATGACTAAGTTTACATGAAAAGGTTTAAAGTTAATCTGGAAAAAAGAATGTGATGATTGTTTTTAGGAATTTAAAAGAAGATTGGTGAATGCTCCATTTTTGGCATTGCCTTCCAGAAATAGTGACTTTGTTATCTACAGTGATGCTTAGTAGAAAGGATTGGGTTGTGTCCTAATGCAAAATGATTATGTAATTTCTTATGATTCACGTCAGTTAAAACCTCATGAGGTAAATTACCCTACACATGATTTGGAATTAGCTTCTATTGTTTTTGATTTAAAAATATAGAGGCATCATTTGTATGGAGTGAAGTGTGAAATATATACTGATCACAAAAGATTGAATTATATATTCACTGAGAAAAAGAATTGAACATGAGACATAGGAGATTGTTAGAATTAATTAATTATTATGATTCCATGATCCTTTATCATCCGGGGAATCACTACTTGAAATATAGCCTATACCCACAGTTTGAAACTGTGGGTATAGCCCATGAAACCGTGGGTATAGGCTTTACCCACAGTTTTAATAACCGTGTGTTCTAGTGTCATCACAATAGGTCTATACACGCCGTTTTATGAAAACTGTGGGTATAGCCCAGTCAAATTTCATTGTACCCACGGTTACGGAACCGTGCGTATAAATTTTAAAACCATAATATATATATCCACAGAACCGTGGGTATAGGTTGTTTCACAGCAGCATATATACCCACGGTTATTCAAACTGTGGGTATATATGCTTTTCCAGATAGTTCCCCAAGTAGACCAGCCTCACAAACCAGAAAAATAAAAGAAGTTACAGCCTCACAAACAGAAACAGACCAGCCTCAAAAACAGAATCAGCCAAACTGAGAAATAGAAGCAGACACAAGCAAACAGAATGGAGACCAGCAAGCACTAGAAACAGAAGTAGACCAGCAAACAGAATGCAAACCAGAAGCGGACCAGCAACCACTAGAAACAAAATCAGACCAGCAAACATAATTCAAACTAGTAGTAGACAGTCAAACTAGAATGCAAACCAGAATGGAGTATCCGATGATGAAGTATCACAATCATTAACCATTCTTTCACGATCACGAACAACAAACTAGGTCGCTTTCACCCTGGTCCTGCAAACCAGATTGTAAATCAGAAAAGTCCTAAATAAATTCTTAATGATGAAGCATCAAAATCCTTCATCTCTTATTGAATCCAAATAATGTCTAATAGAGGATGAAAAATTACTAGCTAGGAAATAAAAAAAATATGCTGATATTAAAATAAATTTATTATCCGTTGAATCTAAAAATGTTCCAAAGACGCAAAGAGGAGAAACACATGGGAAGATAGGCCACCTTGTGGAGAGTCATGCTTTCAAATATTTCCATTCAAGCCACTGTAAAACACATAATAAATGATGGATAAGAACTATAGGATAAATAAAATGAATCAACTGGAAAAGCAGAAGAAAAATTACTTACATACAACTCCCTACCATCCTGCAACCAGCCCCCCCTTCCACCCTCCACCCAGCCCCCCACCCTCTGCACCCAGCTCTACCCCCTAAACTGAGCCCTCATCCCCCTGCACCTATCCCCCCTCCCCCTACACCCATCCCCCCTCCCCCTACCCATCCCCACCCACGCACCCATCCCCCCTCCGCCCGCATCCAAAACCCCTCCCCCGCACCCGGCCCCCACCCCCCATGAACCCACCCCCACCCCCCAGAACCCAGCCCCCACCCCCTACACACAGCCCCCACCCCCTTCACCTAGTGTAATGTTTCGTAAAATTCAAGGGAATTTTTTTTCATAATTTTATCTGAAATTTTACAAGAACGCAGTTTCTGAAGGTACCTAATTCTGAGGCCCGGTGTGCCCGGAATCTTTTTCTGAATTTTATCTCGGGTACGTTTAGTGAACGAACGGGCGGGTTTTTTCTAACTTTTGAACCGGTGCTCGGAATCGAATTCTGAGGGCACCGATGGAATTGCAGCACCGGTAATTGCTTAGAAACACCTTTTCTGGAGTTGCGTTTAATTGGGTGTGGTTTTTAATTTTTGGGGTTAAGTTAAGGAATAAAATAAAAGTGGGGAAAACGATTTTTATTTTATTTTGCTTAATCTACGTTAAGTGGATGAAGTGGGACCCACAATATCATACCCACTTGGTAGGATATTTTTGATGTGGGTCCCACACAATCCCCACCATTTCCTTTCTTCCAAAACCCCTTCTAATTAAGTAACGCACCCGCACCCCCCTTCTTAATGAAGTCAACTCTTTCATTTAATCTGGATAACAAACGCCTCGTTAATTTGGCGGTTTAAACGTTTCAATTAATTCACTTAATTGTTTGATTCATTTTTTATTTTTAAAATGCATGGCCTGAGAAATAAAATAAGACAACTCTTATTTTATTATTCTTTTTGTGTTGAGAGGGTTTGGGAGAAATCACGCATGCCGTGAATCACTCCTTCCTTGACGAAGAACGTGAAGAACGTGACGAACGCCGACCTCCGACGAAGGACGACAGGAATGCCTGATCCTAGGAGATCGACGATGCGACGCCGATGAATCCTTTCTCCACGACACGCCGATCCTCCTTCCGCGACGCTTCTTCTGTGACATTCCTTCTCCTGCGATAATCTTTGAATCATCGACACTTGATGTCGGTGGATTTTTATTTAATTTGTTCCTGATTACTTCATCGTTGACTAATCGTCTATTTGGGGATGCCTGTTATTGGAATAACAGGAGGAGGTCGGACCGCACGAACACGGACGACCCTCCTCTCCCCTTTGGTTGTTTGATATTGTTTGCGGCAAGAACAAGGCAATGCGGTGCCAAAGCACCATGCTGAAATATTAAAGAAAGGGCGAAAAGCGCAGCACCGTCGCATCGCGCCGTTGAAGACGACCCAAAGACGTGGCACGCCACAAAAGCATCACGGCCGGAGCGGGGCCGCGACAGAGGGGTGTGGCACCGTCACGCTGCGCCGGATGGACCAAGGCCGCGGCTTCGGCCATGGTGGATCGGGGAGACCGGCAGCTAGTTCTGGGCTACCGGCATCGAAGCAGGGGGATTGGACAGCGCCGGTCCCGTGGTGGCAGCAGCCGGCCGGCCAGAGCCGGCTAGCCTGTCAAGGGAAAACCGGGGGTTCGTAACTTCCGGTCGGCCAGTTCTGGGCCACCGGCGTCGAAGCATGTGTGAGATAAATCATGACATAATATCCTGTGTGGATCATGTTATTCTTTCCTATGTAGAATGGGTTGTGATATCCTGTGTGTACTGGGTTGTACTTGAGCTCGGATGTTGGAGCCGAACGAGAATTGATGACTTATGTATATGTATGTGTATATACCTATGTAGTGACGGATGTTACTTTGTGATTGTATCTTTCCTTTGTAGATTATCCTTTGTGGATTCTGGGAGACCTTCAGGGGTCTTCGGGTCCCTACTGAGTATATTATACTCACCCTTGCACGGGTTATGCCCACACTTCGTTGTGTTGGTTGCAGATGACTGACAGCGCTGATTGTGGTTGAGGCTTGGTAAGCAGGTCAGTACCTGGAGGTGGACCACTAGGCGGGATGTAATCGGAGCGGACGGCTGGACACTAGGAGCTATGGAGGATATTTGTACCCACCCATCAGTTGGGACTTCCAATGGATGGCTCGAGGATGCGGCTTCACTTTTCAGTTGTTGTACTCCCTTTTTCAGTTGTACTTTACTTTCAGTTTAGGTTAGTATTCTGGCCCACTTACTTTTCCGCACTTACTATTGTACACAGTTTTTACTTAGTGTTTACTCCTGCTTTCTTTCTCTGTGGTGTTTTTTTACTTTACAAAGGCAATGCCTTCCCTATTTACCAAGAATTACTCCTTGGTGCTAGTCGTTAGCCCTGGCCTATGGAAGGAGGGCTTGGGGTAGTCACGGCATGGGCCCCGAGGACGGGACGTGACAAATTGGTATCAGAGGAGTTCGGTTCTACCACAAAACTCAGGACTCTGATCTTTTTCTATGTGAAGCAATAGTGTTAAGAGTATTGATTGTGGTTATCAGTCCAGGGAGTCCAGTGTTGGTGCGGCAGCTGACGTATCCGTACACCAGGACCCTGACTTCTGATTTCCGACTTAATGCCCTAAAACATTGGTTTCATTTGTGTTTCAAGTTTTCATTGTGATTACTTTGCGGCAGCTCACCAGGTATACTGTTCTGACCGTGGCACACCAGTCTCTTTTCAGGATGGCCCCACAATGACATCCAGCTAGGGTTCTGAGCTTTGTGCGTGACGACAGCCCACCGAGCGACGAGGCCTCAGTACTAGGCCCTTTGACAGTAAAGGAACGGACGGTACCTCTACCCACCGAGCCACCGATACTACCAGCCCCAGCCGTTGACGATGCACATCACCTTAGTGCACTGCCTGAGTTTCAGTATCGGCGACCGCCCTGGTTTCATGGGGAGATGGACCCTCAGGTAGCCGAGGATTGGATGGAGACAGTTGTACGGGTTTTCCGTTTGGTGAGGACACCAGCAGACCTCATGGTGATCTTCACAGCGAGACTCCTGCACGCGGCAGCATGCAGATGGTGGAGCATGATGCTCCAAGTGGACAACAAGACATCTATCCTTTGGACGGATATTGAGAACCTCTTTTGCTCGGAGTTCATCCCAGCCACCCTCTGTGCGGTGCGCATCCAGGAGCTTCTACAGCTGTAGTAGGGCAGCTTGACGGTCGCCCAGTACTCGGCGAGATTTTCCGATCTCTCGTGCTATTCGACGGACATGGTAGGAGACCCATTCATCTGGTCCCGTACCATTGAGTAGGGATTGAGTCATGAGATCAAGACATCGCTGATCACTCTCAGCATTCCGACTCAGGAAGGGGTACTGGAGTGAGCCCTTCTGATCAAGATCTTCCTTGCTGAGCCTACATCAGCAGTGAGACCTACCACAGGGAGGCACGTAGCATAGTCTTCTGCAGCAGGAAGTCGACAGATGACTCATGGGTCCAGGAAAACCAGACCCTTAGGAAAATGACCTCAGGACACTGGTTCAGAGGTGCGGGGCACTCAGCGCGGAGCCAGTCATTCAAGAGGCAGGCAGTGTTACGCATGCAGCGGGCAGGGCCACATGGCTTGTGACTGCCCGAACCGCCGTACCGAGGAGCAGGAGACGGTTGAGGGACCACCTAGGCAGAGGCAGAGGGTCGACCATGGCAGTCCGCAGGGAGAAGGCAGACGAGGAAGAGGAGCTGGCCGAGCATCAGGTGGTGGAAGACGCTTTCAGGCACTACCACCACCACCCCCAGGAAGTCTATCCCGACCACAGGGAGCTGGCGGGCAGAGACAGGCACAGCTCCAGGCAGCGGAGGCCTACTACCACTGCGCACCCGAGATGATTTGAGATATTATCTGTGTCTATTCCAGCCTTTCTATAGTTCTTATACACACAGGAGAGAGTCATTCTTTCATAGTCATGGACCTTCTTCGGAGCTCAGAGATTCCGACAGAGTCGTTGGCTCGATCCTTACGGATAGAGACTCCTACAGGAGCAGACTTGATGATTGCGCACTGGTGTCGGCAGTGTGATCTTACTCTATGAGGCAAGAGATTCGGCTGGGATCTTCTTGTAGCGGCGTCGAGGCCTTACGAAGTCATCTTGGGCATGGATTGGTTATCTACAGTCCATGCTCATATTGACTGTATTAGGCGTAAGGTGTGGTGTGTACGCACCGACGAGAGGAGGTTCACCTTCACCGGCCATAAGGGAGCCTTTGCAACACAGGATGGACTCTCGCAGAGGAGAGGACATCCCAGCATATCGGATGGCTCTCACCGAGCTTCGAGAGCTATGGGTACAGTTGGAGGACTTATAGGGCAAGGTATTCATCCGACCCAGTGTTTCACCCTGGGCTTCCCCGATATTGTTCGCCAAAGAAGGAGGATGGGAGCTTGAGACTTTGTGTCGACTATTGTTATAAGGCCCCATCCATAAACATTACTTAATATTGAATTAAATGAATAATTCACATTGAGGATATTTTCAGGTTTAGAGTTTTAGAGAATTAGGACATAACTGTTACATCTCAAAAGATTACAAATTAGACACTTCTACTAAGTTTCCATTGAATAAAAAAACCCCTTTAAAAAGAAACATGTCCAGTTCCATGTTTTATATAGAATGAATTTCCCTTGATCCCATCCTTGACCCTATTACACATTAAGTCCTGTGAAAAACATTTCCAAAAAAACTTGGGGTGAGCATAAAAAGCTCAGTAAGGGATACACAAAGAATAAAAATTGTTAGTTTATCAAAACAAAAATTAAACCATGTATACTTTATCAAAGTAATACTTTTCACCTTTATGAAGTAGTAAAAACTCTTCACTAAATAAATGATAATTACTTACCATTTTGTAACAAAAAGATTACCATAAAACCCATATAAAGAACACATAACATATAAAGGTAACTTGGGACATAAACATACTTAAGTGGAATAACCATACGGTTGACTTCCACACACATCACTTAATGGAATAGCCATACGGCCAATCTTCCATACATACTTAATGGAATAGCCATACGACTGATTTCCATACCCAATGCATTGGAGGTTATAATGTAAACACCCATCCTAGTATTCACGGCACCACCCGTCATATGGTTTATCACGTAACCACCCGTCAAATGTCCAAGTACCAATATAAAATCATAAAACATAAAACCAATATAAAGGAATGATAACATTTCCACATCTCAATCACAATATATAATTTAAATTTATTGATCGAATAGAATCCTTTATCAAAACCATTTTCAATACCAATATACATAAAAAAGTATATGGTATTTATTTTATTTTAAAAACATTACGTCTTGTTGAGGAAGCCAAAGACCAAATAATACTCGTGGTGGCGGAAAAGGTCGTTGTCACCTCGTACGTTAAAAAAAATTCCTTTTTGTCGTTTAGTAAAACGCTTCGTAGAAAAAGATTCCTTTTGTATAAAAGTAAAATTCAAAGGGTTTTATACATCGTATAAATTAAAGTTGTGTATAAAATGAAATATGCCTCAATGAAAGGAGATTGAGACGAAGTCCCTTACATCGGGTCCGACTTGACTCGATCGTTCTTTAACGTCCTGAATAATAAACTTGAGTTAATTTCTATTTTCTTAAGAACCTTTTTCAAGTTCATTATTCCTTTTATATCACTTATTTACATGTTATAAACATTATTTAACCATTTAAGTTAATAATGTTTTTTTGTTGATATTTGGTTCTTCAGTCGAAAGTGGACTTCTGACAATTACATGTTATTCGTGTGGTCGATGGTTCTTTATATCCAGAATGACATTCCTGATTTTGATATCATATATATCATATATATCAAGCATATAGATGTATTTATAATATTACATAATCATTTAGAGGTAAGAAATGAAATGCACCGTTCATGGAGACGGTAAGTCGTACGTACGCATGAACGCTACTTTCATTTCTTTGTCATATTAATGGAATTAAAACTAAATGAGATGTATGTATATTTTAATTCCAGAATTATATTCATCATTTAGATGTATCATTCATCATATATATCAATTACATACATGTACTTATAATAGTACATTACATTTGGGGATAACAAATGAAATGCACCGTTCATGGAGACGGTAAGCCGTACGTACGCATGAATGCTACTTTCATTTCTATCTCACACTTTAATGGAAAGAAATAATTATGATATAGAGGTATATTATAATTCCAGTATAACATCATATATAATATCTTTAAATCTATCCTTTACACGTCCCACATATGGCATTAACGAATCAAATCAATTTGAGAGGGCGGTAGTCCGCACTTCCTTAAATGAAGATTTCGCGTTTACCAATAATGGAAACCATTTAGGTATGCCCAAAATGAAAAATACAGAATCTTAAAGAAAACATAAACATATTATATATCATATATAAATATATTGTCATCTTAATGGCCACCTTTGAAGGTGTTAAAGGAATGTTGAACAATCATCGTTTCGGGAGGCAGAAATTCGTCATCCACAGAAACAGTATGTTCTTTAACCATTAGATGTAGGTGTGTGTAAGTGTATCTCGAATATTTCTTATAAAAAAATCCTAGTACATTTATGATACTGGAGTTTTCACAAAAGAAAAGAATAAAAAGAGTTTAGGGGGTTGGAGAAGCCAAATAAAACAAAAGGACTCAAAAGAAGACATTACCTTAAAATCGGGTAACTCCCTTTGGTTTGAGCTCAAAGGATTTCTTGGGAAGACTTATGCCCAAAGTGATGCTTCAAGGAGTAATAGAGGGAAGTGGAGAGACAAAATGGGCATGGTTTGGCCGAGCCAAAGGATTTGGAAGTGTGGGTAAGGCGGTAGAGTTGAGGGCCTTTTATAAGAGGAGAGGAGGGGCACTCTTGGAAGGTAAAGAAAAGTCACTTTATTTTAAAATTGTATTCGGATTTAAGAGTTCCCACAGTGATATAATTTTAGGATAAGGTTATAAGGGCTCTATATCGACCCATATAATATGTTTTGGACATGTGTAGGTCATACATTTTACATTATCATTTCATTTTATTTAAATCCAATATTAATGAGGTAATCGCTGCATCATCATGATGTCATAAATAATTTAACATATTTAATGTCTAAAAATTATAAAAAAACATTCATGATAAAGGAAATTTTTTCAGATTTCTAATGAATATTTATAGTCAAAAATATTACTTGTATAACCCCATATAAAAATTGTTTTAGTAAAACATCACATGTTTGTGTAATTTTTACTTTAACATTAAATAAAATGTTATTTATGGCATTTCCCAACCAAAGTGGCTCCATGGGGTCCCCAAGATGACCCAGGGATTGTCTTGGTCGGCCATGACACATACAATAAGGGTAGGACATGTGTCTAGGTATTTTCATTTTATTATAATATCATTTTTTCCTTAAATTGCATTAATAACCTCTAATCGCGATTAAAAACATAATAAGTTACTATTCACCAAAAAATTATTTTAATCTCATTGAACCATATTTTAATTCTTAATTACAACCATGTATGTCAGATTTTTGAAATTCAAAACACAGAGATGGTAAAATTCCATTTAAACAAAAAATCAGTTTTTTAAATACCACATAGTGGTTTCACAGTTCATCAAAAATTGGAGTTTTTCAGAAAACTACCAAAACTTCACCATAATATATATTTTATATTCTGAATTCAAAAATGAATTCCATTTTACAAAATTCAAAACATATAAGTTGCAATATTTATTTTAATAAATAATTCCCGTTGTCAGAGCAAATAGCGTGTTTTTATGAAACAATAAGTATCAAAAGATTGACACTAGTTTAAGTCCAATTTCAAAGTGAAATTGATTCCAATGACCAACATTGGATTAAATGGTAAAAATATATTCTAATTTCACTTTAAAACCAATTCAAAAGATAATATAATCATATAAATAAATTATATTAAAAATATGTTTTGAATTAAAATACAACATTTTACACTATTCATTAAAAATTGAACTTTATCGGAAAAATACAAAAAATTTACACAAAGTAAATTTTTATGTCTCGATTCTAATGAAGAGTTATATTTGGTCCAATAGAATGTATAAGACTGATCAAAACTATATTTAATGATGTTTTGCCATCAAAAGGTGATAAGTGAACCTTTAGTGAAAATTAGGGTACAAATGCCTAAAATTGAATTCTTTTCGTATTTTAAGCCTTTATCTTTTATTGAATAAATGTAAAAACATTTAAAAAACATATATAATCATATTTTAGTTATTTATATCCATTCCTGCCAATACAACGACTACATGTTAACTACCATTTAAAATAATATTATTATATTACTAGTGTACAACGTAAGTTTTCAAAGAAACTCATCGTTGCATATCGAGTACGATATCGAACGTAGAAAACCCTTTTAATTAAAATTAATATTTAATTAGTAAATATTAGTAAATATGAAAAACTTTTATTCATTATTTACCAGGGATGTTACATCCTTCCCCCCTTTTGGGAATTTCATCCTTGCAGTTTTATTCACATATCAAAATAAGTGGGGGTATTTATCCCTCATAGCATTTTCAGATTCCCACGTTGCCTCTTCAACCATATGGTTTTTCCACAAAACCTTTACCTGGTGGATTAACTTATTTCGCAACACTTGCTCTCTTCGGTCAAGAATCTGGACTGGTTGTTCTTCATAAGAGAGATTCTCTTCCAACTGAACTACCCCTGGGCTCAAAACATGAGATGGATCTGTCATATTCTTCCTCAACATCGAAACATGAAAAACATTGTGTACGTGAGATAAACTCGGAGGTAAAGCCACTCGGTAAGCAACTGATCCAACTCTCTCCAGAATTTCATATGGTCCAATGAACCTTGGACTCAGCTTTCCTTTCTTACAAAATCTCATCACACTTTTCCATGGGGAAACCTTGAGAAAAACATGATCACCTACCTCGAAAGATAGATCCTTCCTCCAGTTATCCGCATAACTCTTCTTCCTGCTCTGAGCTATTCTCACGTGTTTCTGAAACAACTGAACTTTTTCTGCCATCTCTTCTACCAATTCTGGTCCCATCGGCTTCCTTTCACCAACTTCATCCCAAAATGCTAGAGTTCGACACCGCTTCCCATATAATGTCTCAAATGGTGCCATCTGTATACAGGAATGAAAACTGTTATTATAAGAAAACTCAACCAAAGAAAGATGTTGATCCCAAATTCCCTGATAATCCATCGAACAAGCTCGTTGCATATCCTCCAAGGTCTGAATTGTTCGTTCTGACTTCCAATCTGACTGAGGATGAAAAGCTGTACTAAAATTTAAGTCAGTACCCAACGACTTCTGAAGGCCTTTCCAAAAGTTAGAAGTAAACCTCTAGATGTCTTCCGTAATCCCACGACAAAATACATGGATATATTTTCCCATTTCAATTCTTGAACCGGTAAAGGCTAAATCATCCCTTTCGGTAACTGCCACTCTGCTTTAACCTACTTACAAGTCAAACACTTCACAGTAAAATCAGCAATATCCCTTTTCATTCCATCCCACCAGTAATACTCCCGCAGATCTCTGTACATCTTAGTACTGCAGGGATGAACTGAAAACGGGGAACTATGAGCCTCACATAACAACTCATTCTTCAATTGTGAATCACAAGGAGCACATAATCTCTTTCCAATCCTCAAAACACAATAACTATCAATGTTTAATTTATGAAACGTACCCTTCTGAACCAGCTCTACCTTTTTCTGCAACTCACTATCTTGCTTCTGTGCATACCTTATTCTGTCTGATAGGTAAGATGTCACTGATACCTGAATGAAAACAGAAGGAATTCCTACAAAAAACAACTTCCATGCCAAAGTTCATCAAATAAAAAACCAAATGATCTCATTCTAAATGCATCATTGTTAATTAAGAATTACTTTTTCAACTCAAAGCATCATCCACTTTATTTTCTTTTACCGGATGGTAATGAATTGTACATTCATAATCCTTGATTAATTCCAGCCATCTCCTTTGTCTCTTGTTCAATTATTTCTGAGTGAATATACACTTTAAACTTTTGTGATCAGTATATATTTCACACTTTACTCCATACGAATGATGCCTCCAAATTTTTAAAGCAAAAACAACAGTAGCTAATTCCGAATCATGTGTAGGGTAGTTTACCTCATGAGTTTTCAACTAACGTGAAGCATATGCAATTACCTGATCATTCTACATAAGGACACATCCATGTACCTTGAACGAAACATCACTGTATATAACACAATCACCATTCTTGGAAGGAAGTTCCAAAACTAGAACATTCACCAATATTCTTTTCAACTCCTGAGTCAACTGAGCCATCACTGCAACAAAATGTTTAGTTCTGATTCTGACCATCTCATGATACTAATTTTAATGTTCATTTCCCACTGTATGCCTTCCCAGAAAAGTCGTTCTATTTCCTCTACGAAAAACCATTCTTAAAAAACATGTCTTAGATGAAGAAACATGGTAATCATCAAATGCTATATCATTTCAAAAAAATATTTTTGGATAATCATTTAGTATAATTCTAACTCCTAATGTTATCTAAACTGAACTCTAATTCCATCTATAAGGCCCCAGCCTTAATCATTACTTAATATTGAATTAAATGAATAATTCACATTGAGGATATTTTCAGGTTTAGAGTTTTAGAGAATTAGGACATAACTGTTACATCTCAAAATATTACAATTTAGACACTTCTACTAAGTTTCCATAGAATAAAAAAACCCTTAAAAAGAAACATGTCCAGTTCCATGTTTTATATAGCATGACTTTCCCTTGATCCCATCCTTGACCCGATTCCACATTAAGTCCTGTGAAAAACATTTCAAAAAAAACTTGGGGTGAGCATAAAAAGCTCAGTAAGGGATACACAATGAATAAAAACTATTAGTTTATCAATACAAAAAGTAAACCATGTATAATTTATCAAAATAATCCTTTTCACCTTTATGAAGTAGTAAAAACTCTTCACTGAATTAAAGATCATTACTTACCCTTTTGTAACCAAAATTTTACCATAAAACCCATATATAGAACACATAAAATATAAAGGTAACTTGGGACATAAACAAACTTAAGTGGAATAACCATACGGTCGACTTCCACACACATCACTTAATGGAAGAGCCATACGGCCAATCTTCTATACATACTTAATGGAATAGCCATACGGCCGACTTCCATACCCAATGTATTGGAGGTTATAATGTGACCACCCATCCTGGTATTCACGGCACCACCCGTCATATGGTTTTTCACGTAACCACCCGTCAAATGTCCAAGTACCTATATATTATCATAAAACATAAAACCAATATAAAGGAATGATAACATTTCCACATCTCAATCACAATATATAATTTAAATATATTGACATAATAGAATCCTTTATAAAATCATTTTCAATACCAAAATACATAAAAGAGTATATGGTATTTATATTATTTTAAAAACATTACGGCTTGTTGAGGAAGCCAAAGGCCAAATAATACTCGCGGCGGCGGAAAACATCGTTGTCACCGCGTACGTTAAAAAAACATTCCTTTTTTTCGTTTAGTAAAACGCTTCGTAGAAAAAGATTAATTTTGTATAAAAGTAAAAGTCAAAGGGTTTTATACACCGTATAAAAGAAAGTTGTGTATTAAATAAAATATGCCTCAATGAAAGGAGATTGAGACGAAGTCCCTTACCTCGGGTCCGACTTGACTCGATCGTTCTTTAACGTCCTGAATAATAAACTTGAGTTAATTTCTATTTTCTTAAGAACCTTTTTCAAGTTAATTATTACTTTTATATCACTTATTTCTATGTTATAAACATTATGTAACCATTTAAGATTATAATGTTTGTTTTGTCGATATTTGGTTCTTAAGTCGAAAGTGGACTTCTTACAATTTCATGTTGTTCATGTGGTCAAAGGTTCATTATATCCATAATGACATTCCTGAGTTGGATATCATATATATCATATATATCCAGCATATACATGTATTTATAATATTACATAATCATTTAGAGGTAAGAAATGAAATGCACCGTTCATGAGGACGGTAAGCCGTACGTACGCATGAACGCTACTTTCATTTCTTTGTCATATTAATTGAATTAAAACTAAATGAGAGGTTTGTATATTTCAATTCCAGAATTATATTAATCATTTAGATGTATCATTCATCATATATATCCATTATATACATGTACATATAATAGTACATTACATTTGGGGATAAGAAATGAAATGCCCCGTTCATGGAGACGATAAGCCGTACGTACGCATGAACGCTACTTTCATTTCTATCTCACACTTTAATGGAATGAAATAATAATGATATAGAGGTATATTATAATTCCATTATAACATCATATATAATAACATTAAATCTATCCTTTACACGTCCCACATATGGCATTAACGAATCAAATCACATTGAGGGGGCGGTAGTCCATGCTTCCTTAAATGAAGATATCACGTTTACCCATAATGGAAACCATAAAGTTATGCCCAAAATGAAAAATATAGAAGCTTAAAGAAAACATAAACATATTATATATCATATATAAATATAGTGTCATATTAATGGACACCTTTGAAGGTGATAAAAGAATGTTGAACAATCATCGTTTCGGGAGGCAGAAATTTGCCATCCACAGAAATAGTATGTTCTTTAACCATTAGATGTAGGTGTGTTTAAGTTTAGCTAGAATCTTTCTTATAACAAAATTCTAGTATATTGAGGATACTGGAGTTGTTACAAAAGAAAAGAATAAAATGAGTTTAGGGGGTTGGAGAAGCAAAATAAAACAAAATGAATCCAAAGTGAGGATTCACGGAGTAAGAGAAGGAAGTGGAGATACAAAATGGCAGGGGTTGGCAGAGTCAAAGGCTTTGGAAGTGTGTGTAAGGTGGTAGAGGTGGGGGCCTTTTATAAGAGGAGAAGAGGGGCACTCTTGGAAGGTAAAGAAAAGTCACTTTATTTTAAAATGGTATTCAGATTTAAGAGGTCCCACATTTATATAATTCTAGGATAAGGTGATAAGGGTTCGAAATCCACCCATCCAATAGGTTTTGGACATGTTTAAGGCATAGATTTTACATTATCATTTCATTTTATTTAAATCCTTTATTAATGAGGTAATCGATGCATCATCATGATTTCATAAATAATTTAATATATATAAGGTCTAAAAATTATAAAACAAATATCATGATGTAGGAAATCTTTTTAGCTTTCTAATGAATATTTATAGTCAATAGTCTGACTTGTATAACCCCATGTAAAAATTGTTTTAGTAAAACATCACATGTTTGTGTTATTTTTACTTTAACATTAAATAAAAAGTTGTCTATGTCATTTCCCAACCAAAGTGGCTCCATGGGGTCCCCAAGTTGACCCATGGCTTTTATTGGTCGGACATGACACATCCAAAAAGGGTAGGACATGTGTCTAGGTATTTTTATTTTATTATAATATCATTTTTGCCTTAAATTTCACTAATTACCTCTAATCGCGATTAAAAACTTAATAAGTTACTATTCACCAAAAGATTATTTTAATCTCATTGAACCATATTTTACTTCTTAATGACAACCATTTATGTTGGATTTTTTAAATTCAAAACACAGATGTGGTAAAATTTCATTTAAACGAAAAATCAGTTTTTTAAGTACCACTTAGTGGTTTCACTATTCATCAAAAATTGAAGTTTTCCAGAAAAATACCAAAACTTCACCCTAAGATATATTTGATATTCCGAATTAAAAAATGAATTCCATTTTACAAAAATCAAAACATATAAGTTTCATTAATTATTTTAATAATTAATTCCCGTTGTCAGAGCAAATAGCGTGTTTTTATGAAACAATAAGTATCAAAAGATTGACACTAGTTTAAGTCCAATTTCAATGTGAAATTGATTCCAATGACCACCATTGGATTAAATGGTAAAAATATATTCTAATTTAACTTTAAAACCAATTCAAAAGATAATATAATCATATAAATAAATTAGATTAAAAAGAGGGTTTGAATTAAAATACAACATTTTACACTATTCATTAAAAAATGAACTTAATCGGAAAAATACCAAAAATTTACACAAAGTAAATTTTGATGTTCCGATTATAAAGAAGAGTTATATTTGGTCTAATAGAATGTATAAGAGTGATAAAATATATATTTAATGATGGTTCACCATCAAAAGGTGATAAGTGAACCTTTAGTGAAAATTAGGGTACAAATGCCTAAAATTGAATTCTTTTCGTATTTTAAGCCTTTATCTTTTATTGGATAAATGTAAAAACATTTAAAAAACATATATAATCATAATTTATTTATTTATATCCATTCCTACCAATACAACGGCTACATGTTAACTACCATTTAAAATAATATTATTATATTACTAGTGTACAACGTAAGTTTTCAAAGAAACTCATCGTTTCGTATCGAGTACGCTATCGAATGTAGAAACCACTTTTAATTAAAATTAATATTTAATTCATAAATATTAATAAATATGAAAATGGTTTATTCATTATTTACCTGGGATGTTACAATTGTCTCCTGAACCAGGTGACAGTAAGGAACAAGTATCCGCTTCTAAGGATTGATGACCTCTTCGATCAGCTCAAGGGAGCACGATGGTTCTCGATGATAGACCTTAGATCAGGCTATCATCAGCTCAGAGTTTGGGAGGAGGACGTGCAGAAGACGACCTTCATATTTCGGTATGCCCACTATGAGTTCTTGGTGATGCCATTTGGAATAACCAATGCTCTAGCAGTTTTCATGGGCCTCATGAACAGGATCTTTCAGCCATACCTTGATCGATTTGTCATGGAATTCATCGATGACATTTTTATTTACTCGGCGACTAAGGAGGAGAACGCCTACCACTTACGGGTTATACTAGACATGCTCAGGGAGAACCAGATTTATGGAAAGCTCTTGAAGTGTCAGTTCTGGATACGTGAGGTCCACTTCTTGGGACACATCACCTCTAAGGCGGGAGTTGCGTTGGATCCTACGAAGATCGAGGCATTACTAGCTTGGGAGCCACCAAAGAGCGTGAAGGAGGTGCGGAGTTTCTTGGGACTGACTCGATACTACCTGAGATTTGTGCCAGACTTCTCCAGAGTCGCGACACCACTCTCAGCTTTGATGAAGAAGGGGAACCCTTTGTGTGGTTAGACAAATGTCAGTAGAGCTTCCAGGAGCTGAGACAGAGATTGACCAGCGCGCCTATCTTGAGGCTACCAGAGGAGGGAGTTGGGTACGTAGATTACTGTGATGCATCAGGGACCAGACTCAGATGTTTCCTAATGCAGGAGTGGGACGTGATCGCCTATGGATCACGACAGCTGAGGCAGCATGAGCATAACTATGCTTCCCATGACCTGGAGTTTGCAGCAGTGGTCTTCGCTCTGAATATGTGGCGACACTATCTGATGGGCGAGCACTTTACAGTCTATTATGACCACGAGAGTCTCAGGTACATATTCTCGCAGAAGGACCTGAACCTGAGACAGCGTCGATGGCTCGAGTTCCTCCAGGACCATGACTTTGAGATAGTCTATACATCTGGAAAGGGGAATGTAGTAGCTGATGCTCTCAGCAGGAGGATGGACATTTAGCTACTTAGGGAGGTGATAGAGCAGTTGTCCGCATTGTAGATATTCTTCGTGGATAGAGATGGAGCAGCATTTCTTCAGTTCCTCACAATCACTCCTCCACTACCGCAGCGGGTCAGAGTGGCACAACATGGGGACGCTGACTGTGAGATGCGACGTGCGCAGATATCCTCAGGACAGACACATGATGGTTTCTCTTTAGTTGGAGAGCACGATGTCCTTTTCATAGGACGTACCTTCATACCAGTTTCTTTATGGGAGGAGGTGCTGAGAGATTTTCACACTTCCCCTTTGGTGGTACATCCTCGAGTGGCGAAGATGTACCAGGATCTGAGACGACATCACTGGTGGTCGGGCATGAAGAAGGTTGTGGCAGTGTTCGTTTCTCGATGCCTCACCTGCCAGTAGGTGAAGGCAGAGCACCAGGTACTAGCAGGCTTGGTACAACCCTTGTAGGTCCCGGAGTGGAAGTGGGTCGGCATACCTATGGACTTCGTGACTGGACTTCCACGCACTTCTAGAGGCCATGACTCCATTTGGGTGATTGTCGACCGACTCACCAAGTCAGCTCACTTCTTACCCATCAGAGAGCAGGGCTCAGTGGAGAACTTGTGACCTCTCTATATTCAGGAGATTGTATGACTTCACGGTGTGCCATCTTCTATCGTCTCTGATCGAGATGCTCGCTTTACTTCCCGGCTTTGGAAGGGGTTGCATGAGGCAGTCGGGATGCAGCTACGTATGAGCACCGCCTTTCACCCTCAGACAGATGGTCATACGGAGAGGACCATTTAGACTCTCAAGGACATGCTCTGCGAATGTGTCCTCGACTTTGGTCGCAGCTCGGAGGACCACCTACCCTTTTTTGAGTTCGCATACAACAACAACTACCACTCCACCATCGGGATGGCACCATACGAGGCGTTGTACGGACGACCATGCAGATCACCGCTATGCTGGACAGACCCTAGGGAGTCAGCACTTGTGGGACTGGAGATGGTCAAGGCCATGACAGAGAAGGTCCAGGTCATCCAGGAGCGGATGAGGATAGCTCAGAGCCGGCAAAAGTCTTATGCTGACAGGAGGCGGAGGCCACTGGAGTTCGAGGATGGCGACCACGTCTTCTTGCGGGTCTCACCTCGACATGGATTACGGATATTTGGCCGAGATGGAAATTTGTCTCCGCTCTTCATCAGACCATTCTAGGTCCTCAGCAGGATTGGCGAGGTGGCTTATCGCCTAGCTCTACCACCTCAGTTGCACCGGGTGCATGACGTCTTCCACATATCTCAGCTGAGGAGATACGTGCACGACCCGATGCATATCATTGACCATAGGGAGCTAGACGTAGATGATGGGGAGACTTTTGTAGAGGTCCTAGTGGAGATCGATGATCGACATGAGAGGGTCCTACGTGGATAGTCGATTCCTCTAGTACGCATTAGATGGAAACACGGGAACCTCCAGGAGAGCACTTGGGAGTGGGAGGCTAAGATGCGTGCTCAATACCCACATTTGTTTCCCTAGTTTATGATGTATCTTTACGGGGACGTAAATTCCTGATGTTGGATTAATGTAAACACCCGTAAAATTCAAGGGAATTTTTTTTCATAATTTTTTCTGGAATTTTACAAGAACGCAGTTTCTGACGGCACCTAATTTCGAGGCCCGGTGTGCCTGGAATCGTTTCCCGAAGTTTATCTCGGGTACGTTTAGTGAACGAATACGCAAGTTTTTTCTAACTTTTGAACCGGTGCTCGGAATCAATTTTCGAGGGCACCGATGGAATCAAAGCGGCAATAATTGCTTAGAAACCCCTTTTTCGGAGTTCCATTTTCTTGGGTGTGGTTTTTAATTTTTGGGGTTAACTTAAGGAATAAAATAAAAGTGTTGCAATCGATTTTCATTTTAGTTTTCTTAACCTATGTTAAGTGGATGATTTGGGACCCACAATATCCTACCCACATGGTAGGATATATGTGAGGTGGGGCCCACACAATCCCCACCGTTTATTTTCTTCCTAAACCCCCTTTGTTATGTATGTAACGCACTTGCACCCCCATTCTTAATGAAGTCAACTCTTGCCTTTAATTTAGATAATAAACGCCTCATTAATTTGGCTATTTAAACATTGCAATTAATTCACTTAATTATTTGATTCATTTTTTATTTTTAAAACACATGGCTTGAGAAATAAAATAAGACAACCCTTATTTTATTAGTCTTGTTGTGTTGAGAGGGTTTGCGAGAATTCACTCAAGCCGTGAAGCACTCCTTCCTTGACGAAAAATGTGAAGAACGCGAAGAACACCAACCTCCGAAGAAGGTCGACAAGAACGCCGGATCCTCAGAGATCGACGACGCAATGCCGACGAATCCTTTCTCCACGACGCGATGATCCTCCTTCCGCGACACTTCTTCCGTGACATTCCTTCTCCTGCAACAATCTTTGAATCATCAACGCTTGTGGTAGGGGGATTTTTATTTCATTTGTTCTTGATTACTTCATCGTTGACTTATCGTCTGTTTGGTGCCTCATATTATCAGAATAACAGGAGGATGTCAGACCACACCAATAGGGTCGACCCTACTCTCTCCTTTGGTTGTTTGATATTGTTTGCGGCACGAACAAGGAAACGCGGTGCCGAAGAACTGCACAGAAATATTAAAAAAAGGGGGAGAAGCGCAGCGCAGTCGCGTCGCGCCGTTGAAGACAAACCAAAGATGTGGCGCCGTCGCGCCATGCCGAAGAACCAAAAAAGCGATGTGGCCGGAGCGGGGCCGTGACAGTGGTGTGCGGCACTGTTGCGCCGCGCCAGACGGACCAAGGCCGTGGTGGAGCAGGGAGATCGGCGGCTGGTTCCGGGCCGCTGGCGTTGGAGTAGGGGGACCGGCCAGCGCCGGTCCTGTGGCGGTAGCAGCCGGCCAGCCAGAGCGGGTTGGCCGGTCAGGGGAAAACTGGGGGTTCGTAACCCCCGGTCGGCCAGCAGGTGAGGCCCCCCACATGAGGGCCGCGAGTTCACTATGTGGGGGGCAGCGCCCCCCTCCCTCTTCGCTCGGCCGTAACGGCCGCGCCGCCTGGCCGCCTGGCCTCCCGGCCAGCGCCAGCGCGCCGGGCCGAGCCACCCGACTGGAGCTCCAGGTCGGGCCGGGCCGCGCCCAAGTGGGCCAGACCCGAACCCGGGTCTTGTCGACCCATTTCGGGGCGACCCAAGGGGTACAAGACCTGGTCGGACCGGGCCCGAACCCCCTAATACTGGACCTCTCACGGTCTTTTGTCCATAACATGGGATGCAGACCTCCGATTGACGCACCGTCAGCTGCGATGCAATCCTTGGATCTAGATGGCTGTTTCGGTATAATACACTCAAGGTTTCGGAGAACATTGGGTTCGGCCGGGTTGGTTTGTACACAAAACCTATCGGGCCCTCGGAGCGGAAACACTTATAACATCAGCTCCGGACGTCTGATTGACGTGTCAATGACTTTGTTGTATTCCCCTTAGTGAGATGGACCTTTTGGCATACTCTGATCGAGGTTTGGATGCAGTTTGAGTATGGTCGGGTTGGTTTTGACTTAAAAACCAACCGGACCCCAGGGACGAAAAAGCCAATAACTCTCAGACCGGGCGTCCGATTGACGCGCCGTCTGTGATGTTGAGTTCCTATTGACGATACGGAACTTTTGGTTACATCAACTCAAGACTATGTGTCAATTGATGTATCATCCCCTCGGCTCGTCGAGCGGACCCTCCCGAACAAGCATGCGGTGTGTGGGAAGCCTAGAGCTTCCTGTGACTGCGATGACGATGACGACTGTGCATAAATCCTCCGTGGATTCGATGATGACGACTACAGCACTCAATGATCCTATGTGGATCAGTGCTACCGATCTTGTGTTGGTCCGATCCTATGTGGGTCAGCGCTCAATAGTCCTGTGTGGGCCAGCACCTACATATCCTGTGTGGGTCATTGCGGGGGTTAGTTACCTATCGATCCTATGTGGGTCAGATCCTTTTTGGGTCATTGCGGGGGTTAGTAACTATTGATCCTATGCGAGTCTGACGGCTTAGATGAATCAGTGGATACATCTGATCATCTCTATCGTCATACGAAGAAGTATACATGTGTGAGCTGAATCTTGACTTAATATCCTGTGTGGATTTTGTTATGATTTCCTGTGTAGAATGGGTTGTGATTTCCTGTGTGGAATGGGTTGTACTTGAGCTCAGATGTCGGAGCCAAATGAGAATTGATGACTTAGGTATATGTATGGGTATATACCAAAGTAGTGACGTATGTTACTTCTTGATTTTATCTTTCCTTTGTGGATTATCCTTTGTGGATTCTGGGAGGCCTTCGGGGTTCTCGGGGTCCCTACTGAGTAGCTTATACTCACCCCTCCACGGGCTATGCCCGCACTATGTTGTGTTTTTTGCAGACGACGGATAGTGCTGATCGTGGTTGAGGCTTACAGAGCAGGTCAGTACCTGGAGGTGGACCACTGGGAGGGACATACTCGGGGCGGACAGCTAGACCAGAGGAGCTGTGGAGGCTATCAGTAACCACCCTTCATGTGGGACTTCCACTGGACGACTTGAGGCTGCGACTTCACTTTTCAATTGTTGTACTCCCTTTTCAGTTGTACTTTACTTTCAGTTTGGGTTTGTATTCTGGCCCACTTACTTTTCTGAACTTACTGTTGTACCCAGTTTTTACTTAGTGTTTACTCCCGCTTGCTTGCTCTATGGTGTTTGTTTACTTTACAATGAAAATGCCTTCCCTAATTACCGATATTTACGCCTTTGTGCTAGTCGCCATACCCTGGCCTATGGAAGGCGAGCTTGGGGTAGTCACGGCACGGGCACCGAGGACGGGTCGTGACACCCAGCCCCCCACCCCCCACAATCATCCCCCCTCCCCCTACACCAAAAATAGTTAACGAATTAAATTGTATAATGTAATAGATTATATTAAATATAAAATCCCAAGTTCCTTCTTCATCCCTCAGATGGTTTTTAAAAAAATAATCTCTTTAATTTATTAATTAGGATACAACTTTTATAAGTATATAATGTGAGGTGAATCTAGGATATACATCATCATGTTATTGTAATATTAAGGTTATATTGGATAATAAGGCATTATAAAGTGTGACATAAATAAGCAAAGGGTTACAAGGTAATAGCCAATCCATCACAATCATAATGGGTCACCAACGTTGTAGTAACTATAACATTTCTATTGGTATAAGTTTAATCCGAAGAGAATAATCCATGGAATTAAATAATGTTATTATCTAATAGAGTCCATGTAATATATCCAAGGTATAATTGGAAAAGCTATGGATAGGCCCAAGGATATAACTATTGAAGTCATGTTCATAGAATGCATTGGACCCCAAGAGTGTATCCAAGGAATCCTATAATATTAAACGAGGGGTCATATAGTGTCATACCGGACATTTATTATTATATGAGGATCGGGTTCAATGGAGAATATATATGAGGAAACAAACATACTTGAATTGAAATGGAATCCTTGAGTCCTCATTGAATTACCACGGGAATCCAAATTCTAACTCAGGTCAGGCACTTCCTATGGATATGTTAAGGTATATATAAAAATGAAAACATTAATAAAATTTCATATAATTGTTCATGACATATGATACTCTATCCATTTAATATGCCATATGGTTCATTCTGATTTTTCATTTAAGTGAAAAGCTTCGCAAGACATAAAATCCTTTAGTCAAATAATTTTTGTCATAATTATTTATCTAATTCAATGTTTTAAATCAAGAAACCATCTCATTAAAATAAATTTAATAATAAATTTAATGGTCATATAATTTCAAACGTCAATATTTATGAAATTTCATTTTATTACAGTAATAAGGAAAAAGTTACACCCAACCATTTAAGAGATTTCATATTTAGCTACCTAGTTTTATCATTTACCTTTAATACGAGGACAATTCAAGGATAAGAATAGGAAACTAAGTACATTTTATTTAACATTACTAAACTGTTTCATATTCATTTACAATTCATTAATCATCTTCAGGCATTAAACATTGGCGGGTCATGTGGAAGGTGATCATAGTGACTTCCCAAATCAATTCATAATTCAATAGCTAGTGTATACATGGCAGATTATCATTAGATTTATAAACATAAAAAACATTATAATGATGTCTCTAAGGATTCAAAACACTAAAATCCCATATAAGGAATATATTCCTTCATGAGTTAGTTGTATTTCTAGATGAAACCACCACCAACAATATACATATATAGAAATTTTCATTGAACACAGTCGTAAGGAATATAATCAAGAAATATTAATTAAATAAATTATACCCTATGAAATCAGCATGGCAACATGAGAATTTCCAAAATGATGGAAACCATGAAAAGATTTATATAACCCATACCTTAGGCCCATAGGACTCTCCACATCAGTATCAGCCTTTAGTTCATCAAAGATAAGTGTAGATGTGATGAAAAGATCAATGCCATGAGATTTTGGCATGTGATTCTAATTCTAGGTATCATTGATGATAGAAAACATAAGAATGTATGTTTAGAAATTAATCAAGAATGTAATGGAACAAATCAAATGATAAAAATTATAACTGATCAGACTATGACTAAAATTAGATCTAAATTCCTAGAATAGACATGCATTTGTCTTATAAAGAAGATAAAATAGGGATTCCAACACTATAAAATATTAACGGTAGTGTGTTTAGATTAAAAATATTTTAAAGGAAATTGTAATTTCACCCAAAATTGGCACTCGACAAGGTTTCTCCATATGGGCTGGCCAAATCTTTTGAAAATAGTGCATGGAAAACATTATGAAGGGGAAAAACACACTGTTAGAGATACCACATTCAAAAAGTATATTCCACACCATATACTATTAAATGTTAGCATAATCTGGACTGCTTGATGATTTGATAGACCATTGTGGAAGAGAAAATGTTATAACTAGTCTTTCATAAGAGTATGTAAATGTTATGTAAGAGTGAACCTCACTGCAATCTTTAATTTTTAAAACTAAACTCAATGTATATAAGACTAATATACATGTGAAGAAAAGAAATAACCATACAAAATACTTATGTTCCTCACACGATCAACACAAATCACATAGTGGAATTATGGTTTGACATACGAAGGGCATCCCACATACCTTCTTGATTAAAATTTATTTAAATTAGACTATCATTGAATGAATATAAGTGATTTTTAATATAAGATTTATAAATAAGATAAAAGATGGAATACATAAAAATCATGTTTGATGACCCCATGCCCTTCATTTGATCTATCAGGAAATCTATTGAATAAGGAGATGTTATTCATATGGATATTTAGAGTACACACCACTGTTCCCCTGTGTAGTCCACTTTAGTTCTAGATTCCCTCCTTCCCAATACTTTTATGTCCTTCAAATAAAACTCATCACTAGTATATCATCCTAAATTAGTAGTCTTTGTCAGCTATATACAAAAAAAAATGCAGTAATATAAAACATTGTAAATGAAAATAGATTGTTGCAATAACTGTCAGAGGAAGTAAAAATTATCTCTAAGATGAATTTTTTTTGAAGTAGATGATGGATTAGTAGACCATCAAACCAAAAAACAAAGGGTTTAGTCGAACCCAAATCCAGATTCCAAAATTTCATCCAGTAAATCATGCAGATCGGCTCCCAAATAGACCAATCAATAGAAATCAATTCAAAAAAATTCACCAAAGATGCATACACAGATTTCCACTTATGAGGAATGATTATTGACTAAATAAACAATGTAGAAGATAAATTTTTTAGTAATATAAGAATAAATCATTAGTTTCAAAAGAATAAAACAAATAAGGAGAATAAATTCTATACCTATATAAAAGGACTTGGCTAGGAAGATGTCCGAGGAGAGGGAGATGAGAGGGGGGAGCGAGGACGTTGCCGGAGCTGGGGGCAGTGTGGCGAAGGCTGGGATGTTGAGGTGGAGGCGAAGGCTCGGAGTTCTAGGTTGGGAGCGGAGGGGAAGGAGGGAGGTAGAGGCCAGGGAGGGGATGAGATGGCTGGGAGGTGGATGTCAGCTAGCTAGGAGTCGGTGGTCGGGTAGGGGAGTCGGAGGTTAGGGGAGGCAAAATAGAATCTGATGAACCTAGAAAAAGGTTTCCCTCTATACACCTCATAGAAATAACAAATGAAATTATATTTATCACCTTTATACAATATACATAACACTATTTTTTTTAGTTTTTGAAGTGTAAACATTTCATGTATAGTTGAATACCTTTACATTTTACAACATAATTAATTGAAATAGTACGATTATATGCTTACCATAAAAGTTAGGTATAGCTTCACACCATAAAATTTTGTCCAGATATCTTTATTTTACTCTGCATGGATGGGCTTTTGGAATTCAAACACATTGAATAAGTCATACATTATGGGAAACTTTTTTGTATTTGTTATATTATACAAGTAAAATTCTAGAGTAAAGTGTTTTCATTTCAGCATTGGGGACAACATTGATGATCCTTGGGTGTTCACATTTCATTTTTAAGTCTATGTCTAGTGTGAAACACCTTGTAAGGAATATCATATGCCCAAACTAGTTATACTTTTTATAGGATATGTCACAATTCCCCATGATTGAGTGAGAATGAACGATTAGGGTATAAAAGGACCCTTGAAGAGACTAACCCACAAGCACTTCATACACATTTATTACTTGCATAGATTTCATGGTCTTATCAAGCCTTCTTAAATCAATCACACCCTCTATAATATAATATCCATGTAATACCGTCACTCCTAGTGACATTTTCCCTCATTTTGGGAGTCCCACATGGAGATATAGATCATAGTTTTTATGCCTGCAATGATTGTTTTAGGGATCCTGATGGCTAAAAGATTATGTATAGTAATAGAGGATAACATGATACTAATTAGGGAGATATTGTATCCTAGGATAAAGACTAATATTTTAATTAGTTTTATGACCAGTAATAATATTTTTTAAATAATAAATATGATAAATATGAATCATACATGATGAAAATAATGAACCCAAGAAATCCATAGGAAAATCTTTCATAGAGATTCTAAGTGAACATTTAAGGAATTTTGAACATCTGGACAAGAAGTTATCAGAAATTTACACACTAAAGTTAATTGGGTCGATTTATTTCCCACTCTATCGACCTTAATTAGCCAAAAATAATTGTGAAGCTTTTGATAAATTTGCCTATACCCTATGCAGAATGAAATCAACAAAAAAAAACATACAAGAAACTCTAGAAAAATGAGGGAAATTGATGTGAAATGACTAGGGGAAATAAAAATCATCCACTTATTCAATGAAAATCAGCTAGCAGAAATTGTGTAGTCAACATGCTGGGGGATTTGATATAAGAATCGGTGATTAGTTCAATAAGAATAAAAAAGCAGGGAGAAAAAATTACAAACCTAAATGCAATGAATCGGTCGGGACATTTCCGGAGGAGAGGGATCTGACTGGGGGAAAGGGCACATCGCTGGAGCTGAAGGAAGGGAGGTGGAGTCCGAGACGTTGAGGTGGAGATGAAGGCTGAGAGGTCTAGTTCGGGAGCAGAGGTGGAGGCTGGAGAGGGGATGAGATGGTCAGGAACCGGTGGTCGGATGTCCGGGAGGCAGAGGTCGATGAGGGGAGTAGAGGGCTGGGAGGTGGAGGTTAGATAGCCGGAAACCAGTGGTCAGGGAGGGGAGGAGAGGGCCAGAGGTGGAGTTCCAGAGCCTAGGGTTCGAGCGGGGGAGCGTTAGAGTGATAAGAAGAACTGATGGGAGAGCGCAAGAGTGAGGAGGAGATCCCGATGGGGGGGGGTGTGAAATTGTGGATTTAATACCCATGATTTTAATAAAACTGTGGGTATTGATAAACAAAAGATGCCTACCCCCATGGTTTGATATACCGTGGGAATAGATGCGTGGGGATAGACCCCTTTTCCATTAGTGAAAGAAAATAAATTGGATGATTCTTTGAATCTATAAAGTAATACATAATTAACCACGTTTCGTTTGGAACGAGGTCCTATGATTTTTGATTTGATGAACATTGGCATAGAAGTTTTTGTTACAGGAAATACTTATGTTTTGTTTCAAGTGTTAGTGAAAACATCTCTATCTGATAGAATTAAGAAGGCACAGAAGGAAGATAGTGAGTTTCAGAAAAAGGTGGTGTTGGTTCAAAAGGGTATGTTTCCTAATTTCAAAGTTGATAATGATTTTGTTTTGAGATTTTTAAAGAGATTATGTGTGCCTCGTGATTCATATTTGAATAATGAGTTGTTATTTGAAGCTCATAGTTCTCCGTTTTCAGTTCATCCTGAAATTACTAAGATGTACAGAGATCATTGGGAGTATTACTGGTGGGATGGAATGAAAAGAGATATTGCTGATTTTACTGTGAAGTGTTTTACTTATCAGCAGGATAAAGCATAGTGGAAGTTACCTAAATAGATGCTTCAGACTGTACTAGTGTGAGAGTTGAAATGGGAAAATATATCCATAGACTTTTTTGTGGGATTACCAAAGACATCTTGAGGTAATAATGAAATTTGGGTTATAGTTGACCGATTGACTAAATCTTCTCATTTTCTTTTCTATTAGAGATTATTTTTCTGTAGATAAACTTGCTCGGTTGTATGTTAAAGAGATGGTCAGGTTGCATGGAGTTCCCCTCTCCATTGTATCTGATCGTGATCTCATGTTCACTTCTATCTTTTGGGAAGGCCTTCAGAAGTCATTGGGTACTGAATCAAATTTTATTACAACTTCTCATCCTCAATCAGATTGGTAGTTAGAACGAACAATTCAGTCCTTAGAGGATATGTTACATTCTTGCTTGATGGATTAACATGGAATTTGGGACAAAAAACATTCTTTGGATGAATTTTTTTATAATAACACCTTTCATTCTAGTATACAGATGGCTCCATTGGAGGCATTATATGGAAAGCGTTGTCGAACACCAGCATTTTGGGATGAAGTAGTTTAAAGGAAGCTGATGGGACTGGAATTGGTAGAAGAGATGGAAGAGAAAGTTCAGTTTATTCAAAAGCACATGAGAACATCTCAAATCAGACAGAAAATTTATGCAGATAACCGGAGGAAGAATCTTTCTTTTGAGGTAGGTGATCATTTCTTTCTCAAAGTTTCTCCATGGAAAAGTGTGATGCGTTTTGATAAGAAGGGAATGTTGAGTCCAAGGTTCATTCGACCATATGAAATTCTGGAGACAGTTGGATCAGTTGCCTACAGAGTCTCTTTACATCCAGTTTTATCCCAGGTACACAATGTTTTTCATGTTTCGATGCTGAGAAAGTATATACCAGATCCATATCATGTTTTGTGCCCAGAGGTAGTTTAGATGGAAGAGAATCTCTCTTATGAAGAACAACCAGTCAAGATTCTTGACCGTAGAGAGCATGTGTTTCAATATAAGGTAATTCACCAGGTACTTTTTTTGTGGAAAACCCATATGGTTGAAGAGGCAATGTGGGAATCTAAAATTCTATGGGGGATAAATACCCCAACTTATTTTGATAAGTGAATAAAAATTGCAAGGACGCAATTCCAATAATGGGGAAGGATGTAGCATCCCAGGTAAATAAAGAATAAGACGTATTTCATATTTAATTTTTGAATTACATATTAATTTTACTTTAAAGGGGTTTTTATGTTTGATTATGTACCCGATACGCAACAACAAGTTTTTTTGGAATATTATGTTTCACACTAATAATATAGTATTATTATTTTAAATGGTAGTTAACTCCTAGATTTTATATTGGCATAAATGAACAAAAACTAACTAAAATATGATTATACATGTTTATAAATGTATTTACTTTTATCCAATAAATGTTAGAGGCATAAAATGTGAATGAATCTAATTTTAAGCATAGTTAACATTAAAAGGTCGATATATCACCTTTTATTGGAGAACCCTATTTAATTCTAGTTTTGGTCACTTTAATACATTATACATGACCAACTAAAATTATTCTTTAGAATGGGGACATCAAACCTTACTTTGTGCAATTTTTTGGAATTTTTCTGATAAAGTTCATTTTTTAATAAATAGTGAGAAATATTGTATTTTAATTCAAAAGGGTATTTTAATCTAATTTATTTATATGATTATATAATTTTTTTAATTGGGTTTGAAGTGATATTAAAATATATTTTTACCATTTAATCCAATTTTCGTCATTGTAATTAATTTCACTTTGAAATTGGACATAAAAACCTATCAATTTTTTGATAGTTATAGATTCTTAAAAACACTCTATTTGTTTTTATAACGGGAAATGATTTTAAAATTAATTAATTCCACTTCTATATTTTGAATTCGGAAAAATAGAATTCATTTTTGAATTCGGAATATCAAATATAGCTTAGGATGAATTTTAGGTATTTTTCTTAAAAACTTCAATTTTTGATTAATAGTGAAACCACTTAGTGGTAGTTAAAAAAACTGACTTTTTCATTTAAATGAAATTTTACCACTTCTGTGAATTGAATTTCAAAAATCTGACATAAATGGTTGTCATCAATAAGTAAAAGGTGGTTCATTAAGTTGACAATTATTTTTGGTGAATAGTAATTTTTTACTTTTATTTACTGCGGTTAAAGGTAGATAAGGTAATTCAAGATAAAAAGAATATAATAATAACTCAAAATTAACTTAACACTTCTCCTAAACTTATTGGATGAGTAGTGGCCGACAATGGTAATCCTTGGATCTATTTTGCGACCCCATGGAGCAACTTATTAAAGATAATGAATCTTCAGATTAATTAATTTAATTTAAAGACAAACTTGAGATTAACCAAAAATCTTTTACTAATTAATTTTAATATGGTGTATATAAGTCCTATTTTCATCTATAAATATTCATTGGAAATATAATAAGATTTCATACATTATAGTATTTATTTTATTTTTAGACTATGAATAAATTAAATTATTTATGACATAATAATGAGGAAGTATTTACCTCATTAATAAATGATTTAAATAAATAGGATTATAATGATTATAATATTATCCAAAACCCGTCCAATTCTTATTGGATGATTCTATTTAGACCATAATTCATCTTATATTCATATTTAATGACTTTTGGAACATTAGAAACTGAATATCATTATATAACAAAATGATATTTTCACACTTTCCTAAAGATCCCCTCCTCTCCCTTATAAAAGGAGACCATTTATATCCAATTCATCCCACCACTCAAGCCATTTGGATCATACAAACTCTGACCAATTAAGCTCCCAACATCACTCACATCCTCCTAGAAGCGTTTCCTTAGGCATAAGGCACTTCAAGAAGTCCTTTTGGTTCAAACCAAAGGTAGTTACCCAAATTAAAGGTAACGATTTCTCTTAATTTGTTTTCTTTTATTTTACTTATCCAACTCCTAAACTCTTTTTATTCATTTCTTTTATAAAAACAACAATATACTCAATATACTAGGATGTTTTTATAGGAAATATTCTAACTACACTTACATACATCTCAATCTAATGGATGAAGAACACAATGTTTCGGTGGATGGAAAACTAACGCCTCACAGAACGATGATTGTTCAATTAAATATTACCGCCTCTCATGGTGGCCATTATGATGGAACTATATTTATATATGATATATCTTATGTTTATGATTTCCTTATGATTATGTAATTCCCATTTATAGCATGCCTTTATGGTTTCCATAGTGGGTAAATACGATAATCTTATTTGAGGAAGTGCGGACTACCACCCCCTCAAAGTGATGTGATTTGTTAATGCATTATGTGGGATTTATAAAGAATGGAGTTAATGATATTATATATGATATTATACTAATATTATAATATACTTATGTATCATTATGATTTAATTCAATTAAAATATGAAATATAAATGAAAGTAGAGTTCATGCGTACGTACGGCTTACCGTCTCCATGAACGATGAATTTCATTTCTTACCTCTAAATGTTATGTACTGTTATAAATACAAGTATATTTAGGAAATATATGATATCTATGATAACCAAATCATGAATATCATTCTGGATATAATGGACCCTTAACCACATGAACAACATGTAATTATAAGAAGTCCATTTTTGACTAAAGTACCAAATATTGACAAAAAGAATGTTATTAACTTAAATGATTGAATAATGTTTATAACATGGTGATAAGTGATACAAAGGTCATAATAAACTTATAAAAGGTTCTTAAGGAATTATAAATTAAATTTATTTTATTATTCAGGAGATTAAAGAATGATCGTGTCAAGTCAAACACGAGGTAAGTGACTTCATCTCAATCTCCATTCATTGAGGCATTTTTAGTTTTATAAATGAAATTATTTTATACAGTGTATAAACCCCTTTAAAATTTAATTTTATTCAAAGGGAAACTTTTTATATGATGCGTTTTACTAAATGACAAAAAAGAACGTTTTTTAATGTAAGCGATGACAACGACTTTTTCGCCACTGCGGGTATTATTTGATCTTTGGCATCCTTAACAAGTCGTAATGTTTTTAAAGGAAAAATAAATAACATATACAATTTTTACGTTTTTAGGTATTGAAAATGATTTTGAGAATGAATTTATTATTTTAATACCTTTAAATTATATTTTTTTATTCCAATGTGGAAATGTTATCATTCCTTTATGATTATGTTATGTGTTATGATCATGTTATGGTTCATGGACATTATTTATATATATGAGTTGTTCCGTGATAAACCAAGGGCGGGTGAGCCCAAGATAGCTCTCTAATGCATTGGGTAACGTGATGGAGGTAAATATGAATGTTTCTCCTCAGAGATGTTAGGGAATATACTATGATGGGTATTAGAAAGTTACTCTCTATATTGGATGTGATAGCTATAATGTAAGTATGATATGGATGCCACAAGTTACCTTTATGGTTTATGAATTATGATTTCTATGTGTCATTCATAAATCTTATGATTTCATGAGGTAAGTAAAAGAGTTCATGTTTTGTATGTATTTATGAACAAATTTTTTCATTCTCTTTTTTATAACCCTTACTGAGAATTTTAGGCTCATCCCATGTTTTGAAATATTTTTAGAGGACAAAAAGATGAATATAGTCAAGGATGGGATCAAGGAAAAGTTGTGATGTATAAAACATGAAACTAGACATGACTCTGTTTTTCAATAGTTTTTATTTTATGAAAAAAATGGAAACTGTGTAGAAGTGTCTACCTTGTAATCTTTTAAGGTGCAATAGTTATGTCTTAATTCTCTAAAACATTAAACCTAAAATGATCATCACTGTGAATTATTCGTTTAATTCAATATTATGTAAATGTTTTAGGCCGAGTATTTATAGTATATATTATGCTATCCACAAATATAAAACCTTATTATCCTTCTTAAAATAATAAATTTACAACATTAGAAGGAGGTGAACTAAACCATCAAAGAATTTATCTCCCATATCTCATTAGGTAGTTGTTGGTTGTCACATTGGACACATGTGAATACCTTAATCATTTTTTTTGAAACATGGTTATAACTTGAATTACCATAGAACCTTAGTAAAAACATGAATTATGTAAAAAAAATATCTCTTTAAACATACCAAAAATCCCAAAAATTCTATATCCTCAAACCATGGTAACACCTTTTTCTTACATCAGTCACGAGGTCATTAATAATATCAAATATAAAATTATCTCGTTATCCTAAAATAATTAACATATAATGTATTTTATAAAAATATCCGAATCACCTTTCATAGATACTGGTACCATATACTTGTGGAAAACCCAAATTGACAAATACATTGCCATTTCAATACTACATAAAATTAGTCATGAACCGAATCTGGTCACCATGGAAACTGGCACCAAATCGAGCCCATGAAATGTCCACAAGGGCATTCTCTAATAGCACGGGCTGACAAAGGTTCCCAGTTATCATATATTTTGGTGTGGGAATTATTTATCCAAATATGGATACACAAAACATCAAAAACATTTGATAAACCGAATCTAATAAATTCATATAGAACAAGATATAGAAAAAATTCATAAAAGAAAACATAGTTCTAAACATAATACAATATGTCTAGAGACAAAAATATATAAAATAAAAATATCTCCATGGTCTCCACATGATACGGGGTCATCACCCATATGCCATCTCCACAACTCCGCATCATGAATGAGAACTAACACACCAAACAACCATCACCCAAAGCCTTTCCTTTCCCCGTGTGAAACATGATAATGTATACTTGCACCCAAGGGGTGTATGTAGGGTGGGAACCCAATCCCAATAGGATTCATAAAATATATTCCATAGAGTAAACAATACAATATAAAAAGAAAGCCATTTTTGATAAACAATAAGTGGTGGAAATAATTTCAAAAAATCTAAACATTTGAATGTAGGCAGTTTTCAAAGGAAATATTCCATGAATAAACAAATATATGTAAAAAATATAAGCTACTATATTTTACAAAAAACCCACCATATTTTAAATATAAATACAATAGATTCAATGATCACCAATCTTAAGAACACTACTAGGAACTAGGTAGTCTCGGTCCACAAGTACCTCCTACCTCGGTATAACGTTACCATAGAAAAATCGTTTCTCGTGGACGAGCCACTGGAAGGGAACATAACCGTTACCTAGTGGTCCCAAATCATCATAAATATATTCTTTTTAGTGTTTTAATTACCCATGTTTTCATTAAAATAGGTACAAAACCCATCTGGATCACTAGAATAATAGTATATATCTTCCCTTTGTGGTACCCATGTAAAACAACCAATTTAAAACCATATTTGTACCAAATAATCATTTTCTCAAAAAAAGTCACCAAAACCAGATTTCATAGAAAATTTAATGGATAATATGTGTTCTAAAAATAGGAATTCAACAATTCTATCT
This sequence comes from Viscum album, assembly GCA_963277665.1. Classification (NCBI taxonomy): domain Eukaryota; kingdom Viridiplantae; phylum Streptophyta; class Magnoliopsida; order Santalales; family Viscaceae; genus Viscum; species Viscum album. The sequence continues at coordinate 264,586,731 of OY728142.1, read as the reverse complement.
CATCTAGAATATATTACCCATCGAATCACCTACCACAAGTGTTAAAACGTTGAATCATTGTGCAAAAATTCAACAGCACCACCGCCAAAACACAAGGGACATAGATGAAGCCTAAAACCAAAATAATTGACCAATAGAACCAGTGTAAAACCGTAGTTTTGAAACCCTAAATTCAATTCACTTTAAAATTCAGGATGAATTAAAAGAAACCATATGAAAAAGAAAAAAATACCTAAGGAAATGGGAGGAAGAATGTAGGAGACCCACTTACTTGAGGAATCATGAAGATATATGCCCAAATAAACCAGTATCTTAATGTCAAAATATCCAAAAATGAATGTTAGGTTATAATATGCATTAGAAGGTTATTTTATAACTAAAACTTAGGGAAAAGAGTAAGAATTGAAGGAGTTATGAAAGAAAGAAGTTACCTCTTCAAATCATGATGATTTGAGAAAGCCTAAGAAGTATAGCTGTAATTCAGGATTCATAAGAGCTCCAATGGCGGTGTAAGAGAATAGGGCCTCTGATTTGTTCGGTGGGCTTGGGTGAGACTTTTAATAAACCTAAAGTCATAAAATTTGTATATGATATTAAATAATCATTTTTTTAAACTAGAATTGGGCTTCTAGGATAGAGAAATTCCTTAAATAAAAACGAAATTCCACAATTATTATGGATTACTAAATGCTCCATACTTAAATCGTAGTTTTAATAAGTCTAAGAGGTAATTTGGGATGTGGAATTTGTGTTAAATATTAAAAAATGATAATGTTTTAAAAGAAAAAAAATTGGTTTTTAAATCTGGAAATGGGCTCACGGTTGGCCGAAATCATGAAAACTCATCCCTTACACCAAAAAATTCAAAGGAAACCCCCAAAAAATCATGAAGGGAAATTATATTAAATTAAAGATTAAAATATGTCATTTATGTGACAATTATCCACACCATGAAAGGATTTCCACCCCCAAAAGACAACTTGAAGCTTGATCGCAAAACAAGAGTGGGTACTGCTTCTCGACCCACAACATCCACTCCAACGACTCTTGTGAATCATTCCAATGATTCCAAAGAACGTGAACCAATGGAATAGTAATTACTCAATGAACCTTCTCTTGGAAATAAACTATATCCACTGACTTCACAAAAATAGGCAAATCAAGCTCTATGTCCAAATCCCCACAATTCGGTACATGGGATGTATCGGGGTTGTATTTCATTAACTAGGAGACATGGATGACATCGTAGATGGATGTAAACTGATATGGAAATCACAACCTATATAAAACCATGAAAATATGCTTGGTGATCTCAAAATTTTGGAGATACCGTGTTTTCATCTTCCCTTTCATTCCCAATCAATGATGGCCTAGACATGGGGAAACTTTCAAGAATACACTATCACCCATAGAAAAATCTTAGTCTTGACACCTCTGGGAAGAATATGGTTTATGGTGACCCTGGGCTATATATAAGATCTACCTGATCTGCTTAACCTTCACAGATTTCTTTGGATCTAGACTCAGCCCCAGTAGTAAGGTCTCACCTACCTCAGCCCAACATAAGGTGGACCAACAAGGCTGTCCATAAAGCGCCTCAAAAGGAGCCATTAAAATATAGGATTAGTAATTGTTATTATAAGAAAACTCAACAAAAACCAAATTTCTATCCCATGAACCTCTAATATCCAAAACACATTCCGGGAGAATGTCCTCCAAAATCTAATTCACCCACACTTTTTGTCAATCAGTTTGAGGATGGTATGTTGTGAGCATCTAAATCTATGTCCCAAGGGACTTTTGAAGGCCTTCCCAAAGATGAGAGGTAAAACGAGGGTCTCTATCTGAGAAAACTGATGATGGTACACCATGGAGCATTACCACCTTCTGAATATATAAATGTCCCAACTCATCCACTTTAGTTGAATCTTTAATCAAAATGATGTGGGATTATTTGACCAGACACTCAATCTCCACCCAAATGTAAGTCTTATCCCATGGTGTACGAGGAAATCCAATAATGAAGAACATGACAAACTCATCCCACTTCCAGGTATGAATGGGTAATGAATAGAGAAAACCAATGGGCCTTTGATTCTCTACTTTCATTAGATGGCATGTGTAGCATCTCGACAAAAGGTTTGTGACGTATCACTTCATACTAATCCACCAGAACTGCCGATAGATATCATAATACATCATGGTGTCATCCGGATAGATAGCCCACTGAGACTAGTGGGTATCCCACATCACAAGCTTCCATGGAGACAAAAACACTACTGAACGTCCCTTAAATCACTAGATTCTCTCAAGGGATGATGACCAATCAGGCGACGTCTCCCAACCATGAATAAATAGCCTCGATGACTTACAATGCTCATCACTAGTTTTTTCCATCTGAATCAACTCCAAAATAGAATGGGTCAAATGAATTCTCTCCATTAATGAACAAACACTTTGCCTGTTCATCCCCACATCCATCTTAGTAAATAGTTCCATTATAGTCCACTAATCACTGGACTTCCTCAAATCATGCGCTGGGACTCTTCTGCTCAAGCCTCTGGCCAACACATTATCCTTTCCTGAGGTATCGACAATTGCACTATCGAACCCCTCAAGGTACTCGATCCAACAACCCTACATCATGTTAAGGTCCCTCTACCAGAACATATAGGCCATGATTTTTTTATCATAGTAGATCACAAGCATGTAACGCCCCGACCCCAGCTACCCAGAGTCGGTGCATTAATTACATAACATTGTCATGATCACAAGAAAGATCAAATCTCGAAAGACCGATTGGTTTAGTAGCCTTGGAAACACTAGATATATTCATAAGTTTTACATTACATCATAAAATGAAAAACTAATACAACAACATAATGTTTCCACAATCCACACTATTAACCCCTCATAAAATCCCTGCAGGTCATTCATAACTTACTTCTTCACATCCTGGGAAAAATAAAACATAAAAAAAAGGGGTGAGCTCAAATGCCCAGTAAGGATAACAATAAAGTGGAAACTTTCATAAATAAGAATAAACATTTAAGGCAATGTATAACTAAAACAAAAGCCTTTTAAATACGAACTTTCAACATGGTATGGCATAAATGAAATAATGCCATTTACTTATTCACATGGATATTCTACTTAATTAATAATCACATGCAAAAATCAATAACCACTTTCATAATGTTGGAATGCATAATGCCAGACTATCATAACCACATAGCCAAGGCCTCGTGCCAAGACTACAAATAAGGTTTTGTCAAGGCCTTGTGCCAAGACACTAGTTTGTCTCATGAGACCTACCGATGCATCGAGGAGCTATAGCGGGCTCCACCCGTCACTTATTAAGTCTAATGCATTCCCATATGAAAAGGTTTAAACATAACATAAACATTCGTATTAAAACTAGCATACGAAATGTCAATACTTTCACAATAAACTATGAATGGTATAAAAATAGCACATCCACAGTCAAACATATCACAAAACCTTCAATACAATATAGAAGTTTTGTATCATAATAAATCAACTTCAAATAATCTTAAAATCCATCAAAGGATGTTGACATAGATGAAATCAAAATTCTTTTTAAAGAAATATCTCCTTTTATTTTAAAATAATTTAAGATCCATATAAAATAAAACATTTTCTTTGAAAATATTCTTATAAGCTTGTAAGGAAAGCTTTGAAGATTTTATAACGGCGTAAAATAACCGCACCCGCCGTATAAGTTAAAAAAACATTCTTACCTCAATTCTGTCGAAAAGGTTAAAAAGGACCTTGTTTTGAAAACGACGGAAAGATTCCTTTATAAACCTCTTATAAAAAGTCAAAAAAAGGTATAAATGACTTTAACCCATATTCTTGTAAATAGTAAAAATGTTTTGAAATACATTTTTAAGAAACATGGATGTGGATGATAAAGAGATCCCAGTAGATTATTACATATAAACAACCTCGGATAATGAAGAGATTGTGAAATAACCCTTACCTTGTACTTTTCCTTGGTTGGGGTAGGTTAACCTCCTCTATAATGGTGAAATAATTGTTATTAAATTATACAAGAATCATATATATTAATATGATATCATATATGATCTTTTAACATTTATTTATTAATAATATCTTAGAATTATCATCGTTTCGGGTGTTAACTTACTCATTTTCTTTTATATGTTTTGTTACATAAGCCATGTTTGTTGTATCTTATTCATATCCAGAATGATATCAAGTCCTTAAACATCATTTTTAAATCATAAAATGATAATTATACTTGAATGGATACGATGGAGAATGAATCTCATCGCGACGGTAGTCCGTACGTACGCACGAGCGACAATATCATTCTTTTGATATTAAAATAATATATAAATGAATGGTATATCATATATACAGAATCATTAACATGTTATATTTATTATTTACATGAGTTACACATCATTATTATACCCATCCAAATAATATTATATTGAATAACAATTACACCACGACGTGGAGACGGTAAGCCGTACGTACGCACGTATGGTGACATGTTATTCAAAGGGTGGATAGAATACTGAATATGGTTGTACCATACTTATAATAACATCACAGTATATGTGAGATACTGGAGTTATTATTTTAGAATGGTAAGAACAAAGGAAGAAGAAGTGGAAGAAGAAATGAACTTAGAAAAGGGTGGTGAAATCATTACCTCTTCTTCGGGTTCTTCCTTTTGATTTGATCAAAAGGGCTCCTTAGGTTGGCTTGCTGATCAAACTAAGGCCTCTAGGTTGTAGTGAGGGATGTTGGGAGCTTAGTTGGGCAGAGTTTGGACGAGCCAAGTGGCTTGAGAGGTGTGAGGAATGAGTAGAAGTGGTCTCCTTTTATAAGGGAGAGGAGGGGCTCTTTAGGAAAGTGTGAAAGTATTACTTTATAATATATTTGTATTCGGTTTATAATGGTCCAAAATTCATTGAGGTCGAAGATAAGATGACTCATATTCTAAATAACATCAACCAATAAGAATTGTACAGGTTTTAGATAATATTTTAATCATTATAATCTTATTTATTTAAATGATTTATTAATGAGGTAAACATTGCATCATTATTGTGTCATTAATAATTTAAATTATTTGATGTCTAAAAATTATAAATAAAATATAATTATGTAGGAAATCGTTTTAGCTTTCTAATGAATATTTATAATCGAAAATCCAACATGTATAACCCTATGTAAAAATTGTTCTTCTAAAAGATGTAAGCTTATGCCATTTTTATTTTTATTTTAACTTTATTAATATAATGTGTCACTATCACTTACAAGTGGATCCATGGGGTCCCAAAATAGACCCAAAGATGCCCATGGTCGACCATGTATCAACCAATAGGGTTAAGACACGTTTTAGGGTAATTTAGTATTATTATAATATTATTTTTTTAAACCCTTATTTACCGGATTTACCCTTTAACCATGGTAAATAAAATATTTACCGCAGTAATTATTCAAAATGTGTAAAAATAAAAGTTACCTATTTACATAATTTGAACATCCTGATTCCAAATATGGAATCCATTTTCCTAAATTCAAAACACAAAAGTGGCAGAAATTAATTTAAAATTTATTCCCGCTGTCAAAACAAAAAACGTGTTTTTAAGAGATAATAACTATCAAAAGATTGACACTTGTTTATGTTCGGTTTAATTGTAAAATTATGTCCAATGACCAAAATTATATTAAATGGTAAAAATATATTCTAAATATACTTTATAACCACTCAAATTCATAATTTATCACTATTAATTATTTTGATTAAAAAAGTTGTTTTTAATTAAAATTTAGTAATTTTCACTATTCATCAAAATATGAAAGTTATCCGAAAAGTACCAAAATTTCACCTTAGGCTAAATTTGATATTCCGAATCCAAAAATGAAGTCCATTTTAAAATATAAAATATATATAACTTCAAAAAGTAGGTATTACTATTCATAACAACTAGTTTGATTGGTTACGGTGTGTTATAACTCGGTGTTGCGTACAACACATGCTAGTGTACCGTGGAAGTTTGGGATGTTTCATTTTAAATTTTTGATGTCCCCATTTAGTCAAAAAGTTTAAAATATAGTATCTAAAAAGGGTTCACTATTAAAATTTGGTAAAAGTGCAATACTGAAAATGAATTTGATCTTACATTATGTCTAAGAAACTCATAATATGAATTCTAATATTATAAGGATTATATAAAGTTTAAAATTTAGTTAACACTATTCATAACCTCTTTTGAATGGATTTTTTTTAAGTCATGGGGTGATTGAACTCGGTGTTGCGTGTAGTGCAAGTTATTGAATTATTTTGAAGAAATAACACACTATGAAATCTTGGGGTGTTACATTCTCCCCTCCTTCAATAAATTGCGTCCTCACAATTTGAAATTGTTCTTCGAAAATAAAAGGTTGAAAATAAAAAATATCATTATGGGAAAACCCACATCGGAAATTGGGTTACTAAAATTTATTCTTAATATGAGGAAAAGAGAAATGAAAGGGTCACCACCAAATTATGATCTCGATTAGGAGAACATTGGTGGCAATTAGAGACATATAATTGGAGGAAAAACGTAAATATTTATAGGTAGTGATTGAGGTCATCAATCACAAAAAAAGTATAAAATTGAGGTCCTTAAAATCATCAATCTATGATGATTTGAAATACCATTGGTTCAACAAAACATAGGGTATTGGGATAACACATTTTTGACGTTTCAAAATATCTTAGTTGAAATCCCACATCGAAAAATTAATTAATGAGGCCTCTATTTTAAATAAAGAGTGGAAAGTATGATGATTACCGAAAATAACACATACTAGGGTTCCATGTAAGAAAATATGGATATGGAAGAAAAATCTAGCCATCAATTATCTGATGGAGAGTGGTAGAGAACATGGCTATGAAAAGGCCAACAATCCCAAAGCCATAAATTAGTGATGATTTAAGGTACCATCTAGGAAAACATTTTTGTTCTAAGTTCCTTTTATTAATGATGAGGAATTTATTTATGAGATTGGCTAAGATCATACGGAGATATACTTAGTTTATAATTAGAGTTTTATCCATTAATAAATTTCTACCAAAAACTCATCATTCACTCGTAAAAAAAATTCTATTTATATTATTCATAGAGGGTTCCAAAATAAACGAATTTATAATTCATCTACCAGATCTTTTAAAAAACTACTTTATTTAATCCAGGACATCTCGTGGGATAGTGGTAGGTGATACACCCTTGTCTCCCTTCGGTTGCGGGTTCAAGTCTCGCAGCCTTGCCGGACGCGACGGGTTGTCGTCCGACCTCCGGGTTGTCCTTTTATGGAAATCCAAAATAATCCAAACTAGAACTATCCAAAATACTTCTGTCCAAACTCACAGTCCAACATTCATAAGGAAGGTAAACATAATATAGATCCTTTTTACCCCGTAATAGCATATGAATACCTTCATCATGTATTACCATATTCCTTATTGATTACATTCATGCTCCCTTATTCCATATAGAATGCTGGATATACTTCATTAATCCAAAAATGTTTTAAACCCCAACAATGATGGAATATACAAATCATTAATCAGTTCCAAGGTAGTCAAGAATATCCAATATAATTTATCCAAAACAATCACATATTATTCCAAAATCACTACCTCAGTATCAGAACTATATTATGGTTTATCATTCTCTCAACCATATATTTTCCAAAAATCTATCCTGCTATTGAGTCACTTTTCTTTGTTCCACACAATCTCAAGTCCTTAATGAAATAGTACTGCAGTACAATCCTTATATACTCCATAATTATTATAACAAGTACATTGTTGATACAACACTCAATTGACATAATCAACATAAGAGCTTTAATCATTCCTCTTCATCTGTGGTAGTATCATAACTTGATTATTATCCAATAACATCATTTGCGGCATAGTCTGATGACTGGGACATAGGTTCGCGTAGTGTCCAAACTCCTTGCAAATGAAGCATTGTACATTTGAAACCATTTTCTTACCCTTGCAGTCACGTACTTCGTGCCCTTTTCCTCCACACTTATAACAAACTCCCATTCCTTTCAGGAAAGTTCCAGGGTGTTTCTTTCCACAGTTACCACATATGGGAAAATTCTTCTTTTCCCTCTTCCCTTTATCCATCTTTTTCTCTTCTATCCTTTTCTTCTCTTGCTTCCCTTCAAAGCCATAGGACTCAGTAAACTCTTTACTTATCTTATCAATACATGATATTATTTCTTCATATGATGATAATACATGGGAGACTATTTCTATTATAAATTCTATCTTAAGACCATGAAAGATATGATCCTTCCTTCTCTTTGGATCATGTGCATTTCCGGAGTTCTCATTCCTTCTAATGGGCACCATTTCTAAACAATGGCATAAACTAGATCAGTTTATGAATCAAAATACATAATCCCATACTTATAAAACACTTAACATAAATTGAACTATTTATGGATATAATCCATAATCATAAGAATGTTTTCTTTGAGGAAGTATATACTCATAATCCCTTCAAAATGATTTGTAAAGAAAATGAGAGTTATCCTAAGCATATCCCCCGGGAGTGTCGTAACCAAGAGTGCAGCAAGGCCCGTTGTCGTGCACCAGTTCTCGTTCGAGTCTAGCTCAAAGCGGTGTTTTCGGGTATTACCCCTAGGTACATCTGTGCCAGAGCCGCCTCTACCTGCTCGTATCCAGACAGGGATGTATTGCTCGGAAAACTCACAAAATCTCTACAATACCAAAATTCTAGGAAGTTCTCCTATACTAATCCTCAAAGTTAATCTTAGGTCTACGTGCTCTAATCAGAGTTTATATAAATCTAGCTTCCAAGGATTGTACTAAACTTCCTCTGATACCAACTGTAACGCCCCGACCCCAGCTACCCAGAGTCGGTGCATTACTTCGTAACATTGGCATGATCACAAGAAAGATCAAATCTCGAAAGACCGATTGGATTAGTAGCCTTGGAAACACTAGATATATTCATAAGTTTTACATTACATCATAAAATGAAAAACTAATACAACAACATAATGTTTCCACAATCCACACTATTAACCCCTCATAAAATCCCTGCAGGTCATTCATAACTTACTTCTTCACATCCTGGGAAAAATAAAACATAAAAAAAGGGGTGAGCTCAAATGCCCAGTAAGGATAACAATAAAGTGGAAACTTTCATAAATAAGAATAAACATTTAAGGCAATGTATAACTAAAACAAAAGCCTTTTAAATACGAACTTTCAACATGGTATGGAATAAATGAAATAATGCCATTTACTTATTCACATGGATATTCTACTAAATGAATAATCACATGCAATAATCAATAACCACTTTCATAATGTTGGAATGCATAATGCCAGACTATCATAACCACATAGCCAAGGCCTCGTGCCAAGACTACAAATAAGGTTTTGTCAAGGCCTTGTGCCAAGACACTAGTTTGTCTCATGAGACCTACCGATGCATCGAGGAGCTATAGAAGGCTCCACCCGTCACTTATTAAGTCCAATGCATTCCCATATGAAAAGGTTTAAACATAACATAAACATTCGTATTAAAACTAGCATACGAAATGTCAATACTTTCACAATAAACTATGAATGGTATAAAAAATAGCACATCCACAGTCAAACATATCACAAAACCTTCAATACAATATAGAATTTTTGTATCATAATAAATCAACTTCAAATAATCTTAAAATCCATCAAAGGATGTTGACATAGATGAAATCAAAATTATTTTTAAAGAAATATCTCCTTTTATTTTGAAATAATTTAAGATCCATATAAAATAAAACATTTTCTTTGAAAATATTCTTATAAGCTTGTAAGGAAAGCTTTTAAGATTTTATAACGGCGTAAAATAACCGCACCCGCCGTATAAGTTAAGAAAAACATTCTTACCTCAATTCTGTCAAAAAGGTTAAAAAGGACCTTGTTTTGAAAACGACGGAAAGATTCCTTTATAAACCTCTTATAAAAAGTCAAAAAAAGGTATAAATGACTTTAACCCATATTCTTGTAAATAGTAAAAATGTTTTGAAATACATTTTTAAGAAACATGGATGTGGATGATAAAGAGATCCCAGTAGATTATTACATATAAACAACCTCGGATAATGAAGAGATTGTGAAATAACCCTTACCTTGTACTTTTCCTTGGTTGGGGTAGGTTAACCTCCTCTATAATGGTGAAATAATTGTTATTAAATTATACAAGAATCATATATATTAATATGATATCATATATGATCTTTTAACATTTATTTATTAATAATATCTTAGAATTATCATCGTTTCGGGTGTTAACTTACTCATTTTCTTTTATATGTTTTGTTACATAAGCCATGTTTGTTGTATCTTATTCATATCCAGAATGATATCAAGTCCTTAAACATCATTTTTAAATCATAAAATGATAATTATACTTGAATGGATACGATGGAGAATGAATCTCATCGCGTTCGTGGAGACGGTAGTCCGTACGTACGCACGAGCGACAATATCATTCTTTTGATATTAAAATAATATATAAATGAATGGTATATCATATATACAGAATCATTAACATGTTATATTTATTATTTACATGAGTTACACATCATTATTATACCCATCCAAATAATATTATATTGAATAACAATTACACCACGACGTGGAGACGGTAAGCCGTACGTACGCACGTATGGTGACATGTTATTCAAAGGGTGGATAGAATACTGAATATGGTTGTACCATACTTATAATAACATCACAGTATATGTGAGATACTGGAGTTATTATTTTAGAATGGTAAGAACAAAGGAAGAAGAAGTGGAAGAAGAAATGAACTTAGAAAAGGGTGGTGAAATCATTACCTCTTCTTCGGGTTCTTCCTTTTGATTTGATCAAAAGGGCTCCTTAGGTTGGCTTTCTGATAAAACTAAGGCCTCTAGGTTGTAGTGAGGGATGTTGGGAGCTTAGTTGGGCAGAGTTTGGACGAGCCAAGTGGCTTGAGAGGTGTGAGGAATGAGTAGAAGTGGTCTCCTTTTATAAGGGAGAGGAGGGGCTCTTTAGGAAAGTGTGAAAGTATTACTTTATAATATATTTGTATTCGGTTTATAATGGTCCAAAATTCATTGAGGTCGAAGATAAGATGACTCATATTCTAAATAACATCAACCAATAAGAATTGGACAGGTTTTAGATAATATTTTAATCATTATAAGCTTATTTATTTAAATGATTTATTAATGAGGTAAACATTGCATCATTATTGTGTCATTAATAATTTAAATTATTTGATGTCTAAAAATTATAAATAAAATATAATTATGTAGGAAATCGTTTTAGCTTTCTAATGAATATTTATAATCGAAAATCCAACATGTATAACCCTATGTAAAAATTGTTCTTCTAAAAGATGTAAGCTTATGCCATTTTTATTTTTATTTTAACTTTATTAATATAATGTGTCATTATCACTTACAAGTGGATCCATGGGGTCCCAAAACAGACCCAAAGATGCCCATGGTCGACCATGTATCAACCAATAGGGTTAAGACACGTTTTAGGGTAATTTAGTATTATTATAATATTATTTTTTTAAACCCTTATTTACCGGATTTACCCTTTAACCATGGTAAATAAAATATTTACCGCAGTAATTATTCAAAATGTGTAAAAATAAAAGTTACCTATTTACATAATTTGAACATCCTGATTCCAAATATGTAATCCATTTTCCTAAATTCAAAACACAGAAGTGGCAGAAATTAATTTAAAATTAATTCCTGCTGTCAAAACAAAAAGCGTGTTTTTAAGAGGTAATAACTATCAAAAGATTGACACTTGTTTATGTTCGGTTTAATTGTAAAATTATGTCCAATGACCAAAATTATTTTAAATGGTAAAAATCTATTCTAAATATACTTTAAAACCACTCAAATTCATAATTTTTCACTATTAATTATTTTGATTAAAAAAGTTGTTTTTAATTAAAATTTAATAATTTTCACTATTCATCAAAATATGAAAGTTATCCGAAAAGTACCAAAATTTCACCTTAGGCTAAATTTGATATTCCGAATCCAAAAATGAAGTCCATTTTAAAATATAAAATATATATAACTTCAAAAAGTAGGTATTACTATTCATAACAGCTAGTTTGATTGGTTACGGTGTGTTATAACTCGGTGTTGCGTACAAGACACGCTAGCGTACCGTGGAAGCTTGGGATGTTTCATTTTAAATTTTTGATGTCCCCATTTAGTCAAAAAGTTTAAAATATAGTATCTCAAAAGGGTTCACTATTAAAATTTGGTAAAAGTGCAATACTGAAAATGAATTTGTTCTTACATTATGTCTAAGAAACTCATAATATGAATTCTAAAATTATAAGGATTATATAAAGTTTAAAATTTAGTTAACACTATTCATAACCTCTTTTGAATGGATTTTTTTTAAGTCATGGTGTGATTGAACTCGGTGTTGCGTGTAGTGCAAGTTATTGAATTATTTTGAAGAAATAACACACTATGAAATCTTGGGGTGTTACAAGCATCTCTCCATAGAGTTTATGATGCCAATTCTTAAAAGCGTGCATCGCAGCTGCAAACTCTAAGTCATGTGTTGGGTAATTCTTTTCATTTTTTCATAGTTATCGAGATCCATAAACCACCACATGATCATACTACATAAGCACACACTCAAGACCCATAACTGAGGCATATCAATACACAACATTCCCCTTTCCACCCTCTGGAAAAATTTCTATAGTGGAAGTAGTCAACTGCTTGTACAACTCCACAAACGATGCCTAAGATTATGGGTATCATACAAACATTGCCCCATTCTGGGTGAGTGCGGTCAACGGAGAAGCAATCAGAGAAAAATCACAAACAAACCACATTTATTAACAAGCTAGGATGAGGAAACTCTTGATCTCGAACACATTCTTCAGTTTCTCCCATGACATACCCACAATGATCATATTAGAGTCCCCCAAAACCCCCTCCTCTAATATCAATTGCCCCAAAATTTTCACCTCTATGATCTAGAAAGTGAACATGGAAATCTATTTATAAAGGTGATGCTATCTCAATGTTCCTAGAACGATCCACAAGTAATGTTCTTGTTACTCCTCAGATCCCAAAAATACTAGGATGTTATCTACAAATACCATGAAAAATGAATCATGATACTGATGGAAAAAACATGTTCATGAGTGCCATTAAGACCACTAGTTCATTAGATAATCTGAAGGGCATGACTATGTACTTGAAGTGGTTGTACCTGCTTTGGAAGTAAATCTTTATAATATCATCATCTTTCACCAAGAGGTGATTATTTCCCAACATAAATTAAATTTTAGAAAACCACCTTTCCCCATTATACTGATCGAACAAGTCATCTATTTTGGGAAAAGGTTGTATTTTCTTGATTGATACCTTATTCAGGTTGGAGTAGCCAATGCACAACCAGATTGATCTGTCAGGCTTTTTTTGCGAAAAATACAAAATTTACCTAAGGAGAGACACTCAGGTTAATGAATCCTTTGGATTCTATGTCGTATTGTTGTATAGTTAATTCTGCCATCTCAGTGGGGGGGATAAGTTACAAGGGAAGATATATCGGTTGTGTTCCTGGTGCCAAATCAATCGAGAACTCCACATCCCGCTATGAGGGATGACCAGAAAAATTATCCGGAAATACCTCCATAAACTAGTCATCTACATGAGGTAGTCCACCATCAGTGGCATGAACATATTCCTCTATTGTGAGAAATGTTAACTGAAATTCATCATTTCATTAACTCTGGGAGTGGTAGTCCCGCATGACTTGACTGAGGATCTCATTCCCCACGAAAAAACCTAATGACTCCCATCTGGTTCCTTGTAACTGATCATCCTATTATGAAAATCAATATGTTCCTAGAAGTGTACTATCCAATACATGCCATGTATTATTTCAAACATGTCTATACCTAAGACCAAGATGTCCAACTCCATATCAACCCTAGACATGGAAAGCATACACGACAGGAACCTAAGACCCTGGTCCATCTTCTTTCCCAATGGCGTCACCAACTCCTTCACAAAAGACAACAAATTAGTTGGATTGTTCAGCATAACCAAGAAATGGGAAGATATGAGTGAAAAAAGGCATCAGTTTCAAAAGATCAACAACAATAGAAGAAGAAATCAAAATGGTACATCGAACTATCAAGGGTCCCTCCACTGATCCTATTGTTTCATGATTCAGCACATGGAGATGTCTGGTCTCTTCCTAAGAAGGAATATTAGTCTGTTGTTTTTTACTGAACATTCTCTTCCCAAAAATGACCCATCCCGACCACCATGACCACCTAATCGAGATCCCCCCATCCTCGAAAGCTTTGACTATGTTATCCCTCCTGTTAAAGACACTGATCCTGGCCTACTCTAAAGTAGACATGACACCCTGAAAAAGAAATGCAACTAACCCATACCTCCATATTGATAAAATGGCTTCAGAGAAAGTGGTCATGATAGTCAAATGTTCCCTAGTATTCTACACTGGTGGCACATGACTGATCTTGCATCAGAATACAGAGATTTAAAATGCCTGGAAGAGTGGTCAGAACTCCAACCTCCCTTCTTAACCTACTACTCTCGCTTCCTTTTTAACTTTGATGAGCTTTCAATTCCCACTACTGACATTATCCAAAAGACACCAAACCTCCTTTTTCTATCAATCAATACCATACAAGCCCGTTCAACCACATCAGTATAGGTCCTCATCTTAAAAAAAGAAAGCCTAGGAGTATATTTATGGTCGTAATCCTTTCTCAAACCTATGTAGTTTAACCTGCCCATCAAAGATGATTTCAGGAGCATACCGAACCAGATCAACAAAACAGTTGGAATACTCAATCACAAGATGATCCCCCTAAACAGGATACATGATATCTAGAGATCTAGAATATCCCAGGACTTCAGGGAAGTACTTTTCTTTGAATATGACTTTGAAATATCCCCATCGCATATACTCTTTCATTCTAGTTGGAAGTACTGATTTCGACCACCTATTGTTGGGAACCTTCAATAGATAGGAGGAACACTACACCCTGAGCTCATCGGGTGTATCGAAGAACTCGAATATTCGCTCTATATTTTTAAGCCATTCCTCTACTTCTTGGGGTTTTATGCTACTTAGGAATGTAGGAGGATTATTTTTCAGGAACTGATGGGTCTTTTCTTTATGAGGACCCTTCTCATCATATCTAACAGAAGCTGTAGTGGTAGCATTTCCATGTTCTCGATCCTCAAAACCCCGATTGATAACCTTTAATAGCCTCTAATCATGTGGTGAGGGAGAAATCTGTCTAGCTTGCACCCGTGGTTGTGTGGGAGCCTTCCGAGGAGGCATGTTGCTACCAAATACAAGAGTCACATGAATAAAAATCAGTACAAAATTTCTGAAAATTTCATCAATAACATCAAATATAAATAATCCAAACACATTACAATGATAAAATGAACAACTACCCCACTCACACCTGAGGTCCACTTGTAGTCTCAAACCCACACGCCTCACCTAGAAGTGAAGTAAAACAAACAATTCAAATGTCCCATGGTGACTTGAGGTCTTTCAAGAGATATGTAGGCCAAGCACCCAAACCATGACCAAAAATCCAAGTCCTGATTGTCCTTGACCTTTTCTAGCCCGACTCATCCAAAAATAATAATATAAAACAAAAATATTAACCACCTTTGATAAAATTCTTTCGCAAACTGTATCTAGTCACCACAAAAACCAGCACCAAATTTGGCTCATGATAAGGCCTAAATGGCATTCCCTATCCCCAAATACTTGATAAAGTTTCTCGGTATCATATATTTTGGTTTGGGAATTATTATCTTGAATATGCGTACACACAAAAAATTGATAAACTAAATCTGAAAAATACATACCAAACAAGAATTTGAAATAATCTAGAACTAAATACATAGGTATAAAAATTATAAAAGTTTTCCAAAGACACAAATAAATAGCAGAAAAACCTGCCCAAGGGCTCCACATGACATGGGGTCATCACCCCCATGTTGTCTCTACAACTCCACACCATGAATCTGAACTAACACCTCGAACCACCAGCACCCAAAGCCTTTCCATTGCCAATTTCAATCATGACCATGTATACATATGCCCAATGGGTTTATGTAGGGAGTGATACTAATCTGTATAGTATAAAACCAACATATTCTATATATTAAACCACAAAATATAAAAATAATTCCATTTTTGATAAACAATATGTGGTGGAAATAATTTCTAAAAATTGAAACTCTATAATGTAAGCAGCTTTCAAAAAATATTTAATTGAGTGAACTCTTGTATATAAAACAAGTATTCTACTATATTTTCCAGAAAAGACTATAGTATACCAATGATAAATAAAAAATATACAATGTACACAAATATTAAGAACACCCCTATGCACTAGGTAGTCTTGGGCCCCATGTACCTCGTACCTCAATGTAATGTTGTCATAGAAAAATATGTTATTGTGAACAAGACACTAGTAGGGAACATACCCATAACATATTGTTCCCAAATAATAATAAATATAGTTTTTTAGTGTCATTGTTATCTATTTTTCTCAGTGAAACATGGAAAAAACCCATCTGGATAACTAGTGTACTAGTACACATCCACCCTCCTTGGTTCCCGGCCTTCCCCCATTGGGCTCAAACCACTATCTCATGATTCAAATAGCCATTATTACATAAACACATCATTTTCAGTCATAATCATCCCAAAGTAGTATATACACATGTTTTTCACCACACAAACCACACAATAAAAGCATTATAATTTTAATAAAAAACGTCACAAAATTAAACAAGGCTTTACACAACAAATTTCATTAAAATCCTACTTTTATCACCCTCAAAAAACACATATTCAATAAAAAAGAATATTAAGCACCCAAAAAATTTCAATAAACACATTATAGGTTTTATAAAACAACCTCATTTGGCATAACATAAAATAGATATTTAAAACATCTGATTTTACACCAAATTGGTAACTAAAACTCATTTTCCCAAAAAACATTTCCAAAACTAAATTAACAGAATGGATAATGGATAAAAAGTGTTTTAAAAATAGAAATTCAGTTATTCTTACTCATCTATAATTTATTTCCCATGGAATCACCTACCACAAATGTTTAAACCCTTAAATATTTGAGCAAAAAACCTATTGCACCACAATCGCACCACATGGGACATAGTTCAAGCCGAAAACCAATTGAATAGTTAAAGAGAAGCAGGATCAATCCCTAGTATTTATACCCTACTTTATTGGAATTATAAATTTCAAGAATAATTGGATGAAACCCTAAGAAGAAGGAAAAACCCATATGAAAATGGAAGGATGAATGAAGAAGGGCCACTTACACGAGTGATCTAGAAGAAATCACACCAATTCAACTTTTAAATGTATTTTTAAACAACCAAAAATGAAAGTGAGGTTCGAATATGTCTATGAAGTTTATGTCAGAACTGATATTGGGGAAAAACATTAATAATTTAAGGAGTTACGATGGAATGAATATACCACTTCAAATATGGAAGATTTGAGAAAGCCTAAGTAGTTATGCCCTATTCCATAATGCAAACAAGCTAGAAAGAGGGGGAAAAGGGAATGGGGGTGCACCTGGGTTCAATGGTCTCTGGTAAGATTTGAAATCACTGAAAATTCCTAAAGTTTTAATATGATATTAAATAATCAATTTTTTTATGAAATTGGAAATGGACTTTCGAGATGGCCCAATTCCTTAAATAAAAACCCAAATCCACCATTATTGTGGATATTTATAGGGTTAAAATTGAATTTTAATGTTAATAAGTTCTAGGATGCCATTTCTGAAGCGGAATAGGTGTATAATATTAAATAATATATTTTTTATAAAATAAACAAAATTGGTTTCTAAATCTGGAAATGGGCTCACGGTTTGGCCTAAATCATGAAAACACAATTTTTTCAAAAAATGCATGGGAAACCACCAAAACAAATCAAGAGTGGAAATTAAATGAAATTAACCATTTAAATATTTCATGTATGTGGAAATACTATTAAAAAGATTTTATGACATTAATCTAGAATCCCATTACATAGCCACATAATCATTTCACCATTTTATTATCATACTCAACATCACCAATAGTGATTGCTTGTGATCTTCCTTCATCATTGGCCATAGGAGGTTGTTGACATTGATCATCATCCATAACCCTTGAATTATGGTACTTTTTATCATAATTACCCATTTCCTTTCACTTTTATGATTGAATTATGAGTGGTTCATTCGCTATAGCCTTTTCTCTATTCACATAATTAGAAATCTTTTCCCATCTCATCGACACTCAACTTCATGATGATCTTTTTTTCAACATAAAACCTTTTCTAGTACCATTAATAAAATGTCTACTATTTTTCTTTCCACACATCGAGCATAAGGAATCATTCATCATCTTTTCATCATTTTTTTGAGGCCATCCCTTGAATTCCATTTTTCATTTATTGTTAAAACCATGAGATTGATCTGTAACACCAACTTACATTTATAACATGATAGAAAAAGGCATAATTTCATCATATCCACTAATGTATTTTATATATAATTCCCTTCGAAGACTTGGTTTCAAGACACTAATGAATCGATCAGCATTGCATTCAGGTAAGATGATAAAGCAAGATGTATACCTTGCATGTATTGTAATATTTACCTCATATATGCCAACATATTCACCATCCTTTTTCTTGATCTCAAGGAACACCTTTTACATCATCGTTCAAATAATATGAGGAAAGTACTTATTCAAATATAAGTTCATGAACTCATCCCATTAAATGGTTTCAATTCCATCTTGTTGTATTGTAATCTTGATTTGAGTCTAGCACTTTTCCCCTTCGCTTTTATAATTATAAATATAAAAAATGACTTTTTCATGTTCTTGTAAAAGAATGATGGAAAATATATTTTCATTTATACCAATCCACTTTTCAAAATAATGTGGATCAGAAGACCCACTAAAAGATTGTGGATGTTTCCTCACAATTGACTCAATATAATGTTGTTTCACTATCTAGTAATTTAGAAGTATTGAATGACTCATAACTTTTTTAAGTATAGTGATAATATTTATTATTCCATTTCCCAAAACAGTTGGTTTTTTAGGAGGAATTTTATTCCATTTCCTAGAGAATTGATCATTAACTTTGTTAATTCGGTTTCCATCCATTGTCTAAAACCCAAAGAATAATAGAGTGAGATGAAAAAAATCATACTAGGAAAACAACATAATCAAAGGGGATTAATTTTAGTATCTAACATATTAGGTTTAATGATAGGTTATTCGTGGTCATTTCCATAATTATTAGAGAATAACCTATAGTTAGTGTTTCTATTAGGGATATCCCTAGACATATCCTTAGTACCATCTCTAGGGATCTCAATAATGTTTTCACAGACAAGTTTCTATAGGTTAGATAAAACCTTAATTTGATACAAACTCTAACAATCTAATCTTGAATAACATGGGAATTACATTTATATCATGGAAAACATAACACATTACACAAATACCCAGAAATAGACTATATTAGTTTAGTGTATTTGGAAACATGGAACACTTTCATAAAAATTGTTTAAATATCTTCAACATCTCCTATAAAGACCAACCCCTTTAGTTTTCTTTCCTAAAACGATTCATTTTGTCATTGGTAAAGGGAAACATAAATAAATGGAGAGATCAAATTATTAGTAAGGGTTAACATAGAGAACATAGAACAAACCATAAACATAAAACTTAAAAACATGAACATAAATTTTGAATATCAAAATATTGAGTCATAAAATAAATCATGGCAGTATGTAATGCATAAATCATAAATTAACATGAACAATAGTAAAATAGAATTGTAGTAAAACATAGAAATATGGAAAACACATAAGAATATAAAATAATTTCCATATTATCAAAGGATCATTGCTGAGACCATTGTATGTGACAAAGTCTATCACTGAACTGAGTTCACTCATCGTTTTATCCCAATATTTCTAAACTTGTTTTACTATCTATTTCAACTCTATCTATCTCATGGGATATAAATCATTACCCAATTTACTGTAGGGAGATATAGTTCTTAAAAATTATATAATAAAATCTATAAATATTTGTTCCACAAAATCAAAAAACATTCCCCATAGCGTAACCCAGTGAATAAAAAGGATTTCATTAACATATTTCCATCATATTCCATAAAAAATTGATTTCATAAATAACATTACATCCTAAACTCAGTAAAAGTATAATAATAATGTGGATTGATATATTACCCCATTTAGAAAATTTCACCTTAGATGGAAAATATATTTTAGTAACACACTTGAAATTAATTCTTTATAAAAATATCCTTTCTTCTTAAAAATTATTTTCTTTTCTCAAAATTACGCAAAAATTTAAAAGAAAAAAATTTAACTGAATTCTCACTTGAAATATTGTAAAGAAAAACTCATGGAAATATGATGTTATAAAGTTTTAAAAATATTATTATGTAATATATGTTCCAAAAACTATCCTCATGCATTTTTTGAATAATTCAAAATGTACCTCGTTTTGAAAATTTGTGAAAACTTTCATCCATACTATTTAAAAAAGATTCACCAATGGGTAAAATTGAATTTAAAAATATTATAAGAATTGAAATATTAATATGTATTTAAGAAACATGGATATTAATGACAAACATATCTTATTAGATACTTATGTATAAATAATCTTAGATGAGTATGAAATTTCAATATTTTCCCTTACCTTAGGTCCAATATACTTCATATCTATCCGAACCTCCATTTTCATATATCTCCTGTTGATTTACAAAAAAGGTCTCTATAAGATGGATTTTTACCCAATATTTGTTTAGTAAGAGGAGTTTAGGGATGTTGTGAGATTATTTTAGAAGAAGTTGGATGATCTAAAAGGCTAGAGAGGTGTGAGTAAGTGGGCAGCTGTGGTCGTATTTTATAAGAGGTAGGATTGGTACTTTTGAGAAGTCTTAAAATATTATTTTGTTATCAATTTTTATTAGAGTTTTAATAGCACCAAGGGGATATATTTATAGTATAATATGATGATAGTTCTAAATAATCTCATCCAATTATTTTTATAAATGTAATTATTTTATTTTAAATGATATCTTTTCAGTTTACCATTAAGTACACTCTTTCAAATTTAATTGTGTTGGCAACATTTTAATTTTTAAGAGATTATTAAGTTCACTTATATGGAGTCAATTTCCCCACATTTTACTATTAATTAACTTTTATACCTTATTAAACACAGTTCGTAATTTTAATTTTTTTTTATTTTTATATAATTTAATAAAATAACGTTTTAATAAAATATCATTATTTTTAATTTTTACACAATTCATTTCATCAAATTTAAATAAAATCCAAAAATAAATATAACATTGAAAAAAATTAATAGTCTTATAACTTCTTAAATTCACTTATAAAAATTGGGGATGACATATACTATTTCAAATAATATTTGTTTTACTCTTTATATTATCATTTATTTGATATTTCTTTTTATACAATAATTATTGTATAATTTATGACTCAATATCTTGGTTAAATATATAATATCTTAAAATTATAAATAAATTCACATGATGTAGATAATTTCATTATAATTCAAGATACTATTTATGTTCAATGTTTTAACATGCTTTTCACTACATTAAAATTATTGTACTTATAAGAGATAAGAAAGTGACATGTTGTAACATTCTTTTATTTTAATTATAATTACATCACATTCAATAGAAAACACACTTTAAATGAATCAATTCCAACCATTATGTGATATTTTTCTAATTTCATCCGTAAAATAGGATTTTGGAAGGTGTTTGGATAATTTTATTACATTTATAATTTTGATTATTTCCCTAATTTACCTGTTTATCTTTAACTATGCTAAATAAAAAATACCATAGTTATTATTCATAATATAAAAAAATTAAACCTATTAAAATAATTTATAACCACTGATTCTTAATATGGAATGCATTTTTAAAAATTCATAGCACAAAATATGAAGTAATTAATTTGAAATAAATTCCCATTGTTAAATGGAGAAATAGGGTTTCTTTAAAAATAAAAACCATCAAACGATTGATGTGATTTTATATCAAATTTTAATGTGAAATGAGTTCCAATGAACAAAATTGGATTAAATTATAAATAAATTATCTATTTATACCTAAAAATTTTAAATTTATGACTTTTCAGTAAAAATAAATCAGATGAGAATGTAGTTTTAAATGAAAATGTAGTATTTTCACTATTCATTAAGAAATGAATACTATCAAAAAATGAAAAATAAGAATCCAATGTAAATTTTTATATCCTTATTCCAAATAAGATTTTTTATTTTGTCCAAAATAACATATATAAGTGTAAAATCTAGATTTAAAATTTACTCCCCATCAAAAGGTTGTAAATCTGTATTTTTAGAAAAACACTCATTTTACCCATAAAATTTAATTTCTTCTTATATAATG
This sequence comes from Viscum album, assembly GCA_963277665.1. Taxonomy (NCBI): domain Eukaryota; kingdom Viridiplantae; phylum Streptophyta; class Magnoliopsida; order Santalales; family Viscaceae; genus Viscum; species Viscum album. The sequence continues at coordinate 264,564,062 of OY728142.1, read as the reverse complement.
TCTAAAAAACATATAATATGAATTTAAAACATTAAATTTATTATATTACTTATCTATTCCACAAATCCAATCCATATATATTGATTTTATTATTTTATAAACTCATATATATTCATTTAAATAGTTTTTTAGAAAATAAAATTTGCATTTTTTTAAAAAATGGTGCTATTATCATTTATAAATAATTTTTTACAAAATAATTAAATAAATTAATTTATAAACAATATTTTCATAAATCAATTATATAAATTTTATTCCTGACTTTTTAATAGATATGTTATAAGGAAACATAATAATATTTAGTTGTTCACTTATACTTGATCTTGCATGAAATGAATTATATAAAAAGAACATTTACTTTGGTGTAAAACTAGCCAATAATAGTGTTGTGTATACCTCAAGACAAAACATTTTTTCATTTATTGAAAACATATCTTATGGTAGAATAACAAATAATATATCAAAGAAATTAAAATAAATTTATCACATAAAATCTCAGGGTGTTAATATATTTATATTTTTCTTTCATATATCGAAATTATATGGGTTTTGTATAATGGGTTTCAAATATGTGGGATGGGTTGTATTTCGTAACAAATGTTACCCAATAAAATCACAAATTACTTCATGATAATCCTTGTAATATAAGTAATGGGTTGGGATATGGTTTCATTCTAGTTTTTATAAGATAGAAATTACCCTTGTTTGATTGTCATTGGCCTCGAAATTGGGGGACTTCCACTGATGATGCATGTTCAGTTAATTATTATTTTTTAGTATTTTTAATGCATTGATATTTTGAAATATATCTACAGACCAAATATTTATAGGGTTATCATTCTCAATTTTTAGATATTTTTTGTGATTATATACACTCTACATTGATTTTTTCATAACTATACTTATTTATTATTATTTTTGTTTATTCACATGTCATCTAGTTTAGTTGTAAATTTTTATGATTAATTTGGATGAGTTGAGTTTTAATAGTATTTCAAAATGTTTTTAGGAAATTTAATTTTTTAGAACATTTTAATATATTTTTTAGGAGAAAAGATTAAATTTTTTATTTTGGAACACTGATTTTTTCTAAAATGTGCTTTTATAAAAGGATTGTGAGTTCATTTTTCATCAATAGGTGATGAACCTATTTTTATATCACACAATTCACTCTAAATATTCTATAATTATTTAAAAAGGATAATCCTAGACTCGTTTATTGAATCCTACTAGGTTACATTTCTCACACACTAACTCCACAACTCAACGAATATAGACTGATTGTCCTATTTTAGATTCCAAATCTAAATTATTGGTGTTTTAATTCATTAAATCCAAATTCCATACCTCATTTGGAGTTCTTTATAAGTATATGGATATAGTGAAACCCAATTCCAATTATAACTCTAATTAGGATCACATTAATTTTACATTATGATATAGAAGTTTTTCTATGTGAACTTTCTTTTTAGAATCAGAATTATTTTAAATCATGTTTTAATTTAACTCAATTATTATTTTATCTTTTTATATAGTTGATTAAATCATTATATATAATTAACCATATATAATTAACATGAGGAAATTACAATAAAATCCAATAATTAATTAAATATTTCTTATCTTAGAGAAATAATTCCAATTCGAGTATCTATACTTCCATTTTGCTTATTGCCATCCCAAAGGGGTCGAAACTTCCTTTAATGTTGTAACGCCCCGACCCCAGCTACCCAGAGTCGGTGCATTAATTACATAACATTGGCATGATCACAAGAAAGATCAAATCTCGAAAGACCGATTGGTTTAGTAGCCTTGGAAACACTAGATATATTCATAAGTTTTACATTACATCATTAAACGAAAAACTACTACAACTACATATTGTCTCCATAATCCACACTCATATCCCCACATAATATCCCTGCAGGTCATTCATAACTTACTTCTTCACTTCCTGGGAAAAATAAAACATAGAAAAGGGGTGAGCTCAAATGCCCAGTAAGGATAACAATATAGCGGAAACTTTCATAAATAAGAATAAACTTTTAAGGCAATGTATAACTAAAACAAAAGCCTTTCAAACATGAACTTTAAACATGGTATGGCATAAATAAAATGAAATAATGCCATTTACTTACTCACATGGATATTCTACTAATCGAATAATCACATGCAAAAATCAATAACCACTTTCATAATGTTGGAATGCATAATGCCAGACTATCATAACCACATAGCCAAGGCCTCGTGCCAAGACTACAAATAAGGTTTTGTCAAGGCCTTGTGCCAAGACACTAGTTTGTCTCATGAGACCTACCGATGCATCGAGGAGCTATAGCGGGCTCCACCCGTCACTTATTAAGTCCAATGCATTCCCATATGAAAAGGTTTAAACATAACATAAACATTCGTATTAAAACTAGCATACGAAATGTCAATACTTTCACAATAAACAATGAATGGTATAAAAATAGCACATCCACAGTCAAACATATCACAAAACCTTCAATACAATATAGAAGTTTTGTATCATAATAAATCAACTTCAAATAATCTTAAAATCCATCAAAGGATGTTGACATAGATGAAATCAAAATTCTTTTTAAAGAAATATCTCCTTTTATTTTGAAATCATTTAAGATCCATATAAAATAAAACATTTTCTTTGAAAATATTCTTATAAGCTTGTAAGGAAAGCTTTGAAGATTTTATAACGGCGTAAAATAACCGCACCCGCCGTATAAGTTAAAAAAAACATTCTTACCTCAATTCTGTCGAAAAGGTTAAAAAGGACCTTGTTTTGAAAACAACGGAAAGATTCCTTTATAAACCTCTTATAAAAAGTCAAAAAAAGGTATAAATGACTTTAACCCATATTCTTGTAAATAGTAAAAATGTTTTGAAATACATTTTTAAGAAACATGGATGTGGATGATAAAGAGATCCCAATAGATTATTACATATAAACAACCTCGGATAATGAAGAGATTGTGAAATAACCCTTACCTTGTACTTTTCCTTGGTTGGGGTAGGTTAAACTCCTGTATAATGGTGAAATAATTGTTATTAAATTATACAAGAATCATATATATTAATATGATATCATATATGATCTTTTAACATTGATTTATTAATAATATCTTAGAATTATCATCGTTTCGGGTGTTAACTTACTCATTTTCTTTTATATGTTTTGTTACATAAGCCATGTTTGTTGTATCTTATTCATATCCAGAATGATATCAAGTCCTTAAACATCAGTTTTAAATCATAAAATGATAATTATACTTGAATGGATACGATGGAGAATGAATCTCATCGCGTTCGTGGAGACGGTAGTCCGTACGTACGCACGAGCGACAATATCATTCTTTTGATATTAAAATAATATATAAATGAATGGTATATCATATATACAGAATCATTAACATGTTATATTTATTATTTACATGAGTTACACATCATTATTATACCCATCCAAATAATATTATATTGAATAACAATTACACCACGACGTGGAGACGGTAAGCCGTACGTACGCACGTATGGTGACATGTTATTCAAAGGGTGGATAGAATACTGAATATGGTTGTACCATACTTATAATAACATCACAGTATATGTGAGATACTGGAGTTATTATTTTATAATGGTAAGAACAAAGGAAGAAGAAGTGGAAGAAGAAATGAACTTAGAAAAGGGTGGTGAAATCATTACCTCTTCTTCGGGTTCTTCCTTTTGATTTGATCAAAAGGGCTCCTTAGGTTGGATTTCTGATCAAACTAAGGCCTCTAGGTTGTAGTGAGGGATGTTGGGAGATTATTTGGGCAGAGTTTGGCCGAACCAAAAGGCTTTGAAGGTGTGAAGAAATGAGAAGGAGGAGTGCCCTTTTATAAGAGGGGTGAGGGGCACCTTTGGAAAAGCTAGAAATATTAATTTATAATAAATTCATATTCGGTTTCTAATGGCTCCAAAGCTTATTATTCAAAGGTTAAGGTGGGGATAGGTCTAAAACCACTCAACCAATAGAATTTTGACAGGTTTGGGTACTTATATTAACCTTATCATTAAGTATTAACTCTAAGTTAATTAGTTTCACTTTTACAATGTCTCTTTGTATTTTTATATAATATGGTTAATAAACTTATTATATACATCCAAGAGACCCCCAAGTGGTCCATTAATGATTAACCTATCATAATATAAGTCTCTTGGCCGAACCTTAGATTTTTAGGAATTTAATATCAATTAATAATATAATATTTGTTTTAAGAACTCTTTTATGTCAATTTTGAAACTATTCAATAGTTGATTTTTGTGAAACTCATAACAGATTGATTACTTCGAAAAAAGTCCATTAAATCAATCCTAATATATCATATTAGCCTAGAAAATTATTTTAATTCATTAAAAGTTTCATATTATATTTATTTGGGTATTTATAATATCAATTAGTTTAATTTTTCACTATTATAGTAATTACTGCATCATCATTGTGTCATAAATAAAATAAATTATTTAATGTCTAAAAATTATAAATAAAAAATAATTATGTAGGAAATCTTTTTATCTTTCTAATGAATATTTATAATCTAAAATCCAACATATATAACCCTATGTAAAAATTGTTGTTCTAAAAGATATATGCTTGTGTCATTTTTGTATTCATTTTAACTAAATTAAAATAAAGTGTCATTATCACTTACAAGTGGATCCATGGGGTCCCAAAATTGACACAAAGATGTCCATGGTCGACCATCTATCAACCAATAGGGTTAAGACACGTTTTTAGGGTAATTTAGTATTATTATAATATTATTTTTTTAACCCTTATTTACCGGATTTATCCTTAACCATGGTAAATAAAATATTTACCGCAGTAATTATTCAAAATGTCTAAAAATAAAAGTTACCTATTTACACAATTTGAACATCCTGATTCCAAATATGGAATCCATTTTCCTAAATTCAAAACATAGAAGTGGCAGAAATTAATTTAAAATTAATTCCCGCTGTCAAAACAAAAAGCGTGTTTTTAAGAGATAATAACTATCAAAAGATTGACACTTGTTTATGTTCGGTTTAATCGTAAAATTATGTCCAATGACCAAAATTATATTAAATGGTAAAAATATATTCTAAATATACTTTAAAACTACTAAAATTCATAATTTATCACTATTAATTATTTTGATTAAAAAAGTTGTTTTTAATTAAAATTTAGTAATTTTCACTATTCATCAAAATATGAAAGTTATCCGAAAAGTACCAAAATTTCACCTTAGGCTAAATTCGATATTACGAGTCCAAAAATGAAGTCCATTTTCAAATATAAAATATATATAATTTCAAAAATTAGGTATTACTATTCACAACGGCTAGTTTAATTAGTTGTGGTGTGTGTTAGAACTCGAGGTTGCGTACAACACACGCTATCGCATTATTCAAAGGGAAACGTACCGTAGAAGCTTGGGGTGTTAAATTCTCCCCTCCTTCAAATAATTGCGTCCTCGCAATTTCTAGGGTATTACTGCATAAAAAGACTCGGGTGGTTCTTCATCATAAGTTCCTCGGGTTCCCACGTTGCCTCTTCCATCTTATGATTCCTCCACAAAACTTTTACCAGACGCGTCGTCCGGTTTCTCAGCACTTGTTCTCTCGTATCAAGAATCTTGATGGGCTCTTCGCAATAAGACAGATCGGGTTCCAGTTCTAAATCTTCATAGGTGAGTACATGCGTTGGGTCAGGCATGTATTTCCTCAACAGAGATACGTGGAACACATCGTGAACTTTGGAGAGACTTGGCGGCATTGCCAATCGGTAAGCTACAACCCCAATTCGTTCTAGAATTTCGAAAGGTCCGATGTACCTGGGACTCAATTTACCTTTCTTACCAAAACGTATGACTCCCTTCCATGGAGATACCTTCAGGAAAACATGATCACCGACTTGAAATTCCAAATCCTTCCTTCGATTATCGGCATAGCTCTTCTGCCTACTTTGAGCTGCTTTGATATGATTTTGGATTACCTTCACCTTTTCCACCGTTTCCTCCACCAGTTCTGGGCCTACAAGTTTTCTTTCACCAACGTCATCCCAACAGGTTGGTGTACGACATCTCTTTCCGTATAACACTTCATATGGTGCCATCTGAATACTCGAATGGAAGCTATTGTTATAGGAAAATTCTACTAGTGGTAAATATTGATCCCACATACCCTGAAAATCAAGTGAGCAAGATCTCAACATGTCTTCTAAGGTCTGAATAGTCCGTTCTGATTGTCCGTCTGTCTGAGGGTGGTAAGCAGTGCTCAAATGAAGTTCAGTATCCAGGGATTTCTGAAGACTTTTCCAAAATCTTGAAGTAAAACGGGGATCACGATCAGAAACAATCGATAGGGGTACTCCATGAAGTCTCACAACTTCATTAATGTATAGTCTTGCTAGACGTTCCAGGGGTAGATCTTCTCTTATAGCAAGAAAATGTGCTGACTTGGTAAGACGATCAACAATAACCCATATTGCATCGTTCCTTCTAGGAGTCTTTGGAAGCCCCATGACAAAGTCCATTGTAATATTGTCCCATTTCCACTCTGGTATGAGAAGAGGTTGCATGACTCCTCCAGGCTGTTGCCTTCCAGCTTTCACTTGTTGACAAACCATACATCTTGACACAAAATCAGCAATCTCCCTCTTCATGTTGTCCCACCAAAAATGTTCCTTCAAATCTCTATACATTTTGGTGCTCCCAGGGTGTATAGAGAAATTGGAACTGTGAGCATCATCCAGCAATTCCCTTTTTAGATCAGGTATATTGGGAACACAAAGTCTCTTCCCGAATTTCAAAATTCCACCTTCATACGCAAAGTCTCTCAATCTCCCATCATTCACAGCTTTAATCTTCTTTTGGAATTCTTTATCATCAGTCCGAGAACTCTTAATCCTTTCTAGTAAAGATGGTTTGGCAACCATTTGAAAAAGCATTGATGTTTCACCTTCCCGGGTTATTCCCATGTCCATCTTCACTAGTTCCATTAAAATTGGATCCCTTTCAATTCTCATATTGTTCAAAACTCCATGGTCTTTTCTACTCAAAGCATCTGCCACCTTGTTTTCCTTCCCTGGGTGGTAGTGTATCGTGCAATCATAATCCTTGAGTAATTCAAGCCATCTCCTTTGCCTCATGTTGAGTTCTTTTTGTGAGAAAATATACTTCAAACTCTTGTGATCAGTATAAATCTCACATTTTTCACCATAGAGGTAGTGCCTCCATATCTTCAAAGCAAAGATCACAGCTGCTAACTCAAGATCATGAGTAGGATAGTTTTGTTCATGAATTTTCAACTGTCGTGATGCATAGGCAATAACTCTATCATTCTGCATAAGGACACAGCCAAGTCCTTTCTTTGATGCATCACTATAAATAACGAACCCATCATTCCCCGATGGTAGAGTCAATATAGGAGCATTGACTAATCTTCTCTTCAGTTCTTCGAAACATTCTTCACACTCTTTTGTCCAAACAAATTTAACCCCTTTACGTGTGAGCTTCGTTAATGGGTTAGCCAATCGGGCAAAATTCTGGACGAAACGTCGATAATAACCTGCCAAACCAATAAAACTACGTACCTCAGTTATACTCGTAGGTGCTGGCCATTCTTGGATTGCCTTGGTCTTAGAAGGATCAACAGAGATTCCATCTTTAGAGACAATATGGCCAAGAAAAGAAATCTCCTGAAGCCAGAATTCACACTTGCTAAAATTTCCATATAATTCATGCCTCCTTAGAGTCTTCAAGATAATGCGCAAGTGATTTTCATGATCTTTGTAGGTTTTGGAGTATACCAAGATATCATCAATAAATACCACCACAAATTCATCGAGATACTCCTTGAAAACTCTATTCATTAGATCCATGAATACAGAGGGTGCATTAGTCAATCCAAACGGCATTACAGTAAACTCGTAATGCCCGTACCTGGTTCGAAATGCTGTCTTCGGAATGTCTTCTTTCTTTACACACAACTGATGGTATCCAGACCGAAGGTCAATCTTTGAAAAGTATTGAGCTCCATGCAGTTGGTCAAATAAATCATCAATACGAGGTAGGGGATACTTGTTCTTTATTGTTATAGCATTGATCTCCCTGTAGTCGATACATAACCTCATAGATCCATCTTTCTTTTTAACAAAAAGAACAGGGGCTCCCCATGGAGAAACACTAGGGCGAATAAATCCCTTATTACTCAATTCCTCTAGTTGTTTCTTTAGTTCGACTAACTCTACAGTGGCCATTCTATAAGGGGTCTTCGATATAGGCCTTGATCCAGGAATCAAATCAATGGAAAACTCAACTTCTCGTTCTGGAGGATGTCCAGGTAAATCTTCCGGAAATACATCTACAAATTCTTTCACAACAGGTACATCCTCTATTTGAACATTCCTTTCCTCACCGACAGTTATTTCATTCTCTTCCTCCCCAATAATTGAATTAAGTTGAACTACTGGGGGTGGATCTAAATAAGAATTAGGTGGTGACGATTCTGCTCTAAAAATAAGGTGTTCCTTATCATTATCATCAAGAATCGTAACCTCTTTCTTCTTACAATAAATCTTCGCATCATAGTACGAAAGCCAGTCCATACCGAGGATTATATCAAACTCAATCATAGGTATGACGATGAGATCAGCAGATAAAGAAAATTTATGTGCTCTAATGGGGACTGATTCACAAAACTTTGTGGCAACGATACTTCCCTTAGGAGTTTTAACTGACAACTCCCTTATTAAATCAAATTGGAAATATCTAATTTTCTTAGCAAACTGGGAAGATATGAAACAATGCGATGATCCAGAATCAAATAATGCATTTGCTAAACTTGAGGAAACCATTAAATTACCTGCCACCACGTCTTTCGGAGTTTCTACCTCAGCAGTAGTGATAGCATAAGCCTGGCCTTGATCCCTTGGCCTTTTCTGAGGTAAGTTCTCCTGACGCTTAGGACATGCATTTGCATAATGCCCCATCTCCCTGCAATTGTAGGACTGAACGTTGGTAGCTTCCTTCTTCCCCTTGCAATCATGAGCTTGGTGGCCTTTTTCACCACACTTGTAACAGACTCCCATTCCCTTCAAGCAAGTACCAGGATGTTTCTTCCCGCATTTACCACAAGATGGATATTCAACCTTTCCCTTCGTCCCCTTATTTCCATTCCCAGATTGATCAGAAGGTCTCTTCTTCTCTTGCTTCGCTTTAAAGTCATAAGACTTAGAGAATTCTTTTTCGGTCTTGATAGCACATGAGAGAATGTCTTCGTACGACGAAAAGGATTGTGAGACTAATGCTCGACGGAGAAATGGTTTTAACCCATCAAAGAAACGATCAATATTACTTCTTGGGTTGCGAATATAATCTCCAGCATACCTCGCTAACCTTGTAAAGTTAGCCTCATACTTTGTGACATTCTCATCCTCCTTTTGTCTCAGACTCAGAAATTGTCTTTCCATATCTGCTCGATGGTCGCGAGGAAAGTATTTTTCTAAAAACAGATCTTTGAACTCCCTCCATTCCATGTTTGATACTTCATCATCTTCCTTCATGTTTTGAATCAATGACCACCATTGATCAGCATCTCCAGTGAGGCGGTAAACTGCCATGGTAACTTTTCCCTTTCACTACTCCCCAAAGCCTGAAATATTTTCTCTAGGGAAAATATCCATTGCTCAGCTACTAAGGGATTTTTAATCCCATTGAACGTTGGTGGTTGTTGTCTCATGAATCGATCTAACATTGATCCTCCACGCTGCGGATCAGGGTGCTCCATACGAGTAAGGTTATTATTCATAACCTGAGTAAGTTGTCCCAGTACGGTGATTAGCTGATCAGCACCAGTTGCATCACCAGCCCCACTATAATTATCTTGAGCAGGAGGGCAATCCCTACATGGAGTGCGTGCATTGATACAGTTTCCATTTCTTCCACTAGGCGCCATTTCTAAAAAAAATGGCGTAAACTAGATCAGTTTATGCATCAAAATACATAATCCCATACTTATAAAACACTAAACATAAATTGAACTATCTATGGATATAATCCATAATCATAAATATGTTTTCTTTGAGGAAGTATATACTCATAAACCCTTCATAATGATTTGTAAAGAAAGTGAGAGTTATCCTAAGCATATCCCCCGGGAGTGTCGTAACCAAGAGTGCAGCAAGGCCCGTTGTCGTGCACCAGTTCCCGTTCGAGTCTAGCTCAAAGCGGTGTTTTCGGGTTTTACCCCTAGGTACATCTGTTCCAGAGCCGCCTCTACCTGCTCGTATCCAGACAGGGATGTATTGCTCGGAAAACTCACAAAGTCTCTACAATACCAAAATTCTAGGAAGTTCTTCTATACTAATCCTCAAAGTTCATCTTAGGTCTATGTGCTCTAATCAGAGTTTATCTAAATCTAGCTTCCAAGGTTTGTACTAAACTTCCTCTGATACCAACTGTAACGCCCCGACCCCAGCTACCCAGAGTCGGTGCATTAATTACATAACATTGGCATGATCACAAGAAAGATCAAATCTCGAAAGACCGATTGGTTTAGTAGCCTTGGAAACACTAGATATATTCATAAGTTTTACATTACATCATTAAACGAAAAACTACTACAACTACATATTGTCTCCATAATCCACACTCATATCCCCACATAATATCCCTGCAGGTCATTCATAACTTACTTCTTCACTTCCTGGGAAAAATAAAACATAGAAAAGGGGTGAGCTCAAATGCCCAGTAAGGATAACAATATAGCGAAAACTTTCATAAATAAGAATAAACTTTTAAGGCAATGTATAACTAAAACAAAAGCCTTTCAAACATGAACTTTCAACATGGTATGGCATAAATAAAATGAAATAATGCCATTTACTTACTCACATGGATATTCTACTAATCGAATAATCACATGCAAAAATCAATAACCACTTTCATAATGTTGGAATGCATAATGCCAGACTATCATAACCACATAGCCAAGGCCGCGTGCCAAGACTACAAATAAGGTTTTGTCAAGGCCTTGTGCCAAGACACTAGTTTGTCTCATGAGACCTACCGATGCATCGAGGAGCTATAGCGGGCTCCACCCGTCACTTATTAAGTCCAATGCATTCCCATATGAAAAGGTTTAAACATAACATAAACATTCGTATTAAAACTAGCATACGAAATGTCAATACTTTCACAATAAACTATGAATGGTATAAAAATAGCACATCCACAGTCAAAAATATCACAAAACCTTCAATACAATATAGAAGTTTTGTATCATAATAAATCAACTTCAAATAATCTTAAAATCCATCAAAGGATGTTGACATAGATGAAATCAAAATTCTTTTTAAAGAAATATCTCCTTTTATTTTGAAATCATTTAAGATCCATATAAAATAAAACATTTTCTTTGAAAATATTCTTATAAGCTTGTAAGGAAAGCTTTGAAGATTTTATAACGGCGTAAAATAACCGCACCCGCCGTATAAGTTAAAAAAAACATTCTTACCTCAATTCTGTCGAAAAGGTTAAAAAGGACCTTGTTTTGAAAACGACGGAAAGATTCCTTTATAAACCTCTTATAAAAAGTCAAAAAAAGGTATAAATGACTTTAACCCATATTCTTGTAAATAGTAAAAATGTTTTGAAATACATTTTTAAGAAACATGGATGTGGATGATAAAGAGATCCCAGTAGATTATTACATATAAACAACCTCGGATAATGAAGAGATTGTGAAATAACCCTTACCTTGTACTTTTCCTTGGTTGGGGTAGGTTAACCTCCTGTATAATGGTGAAATAATTGTTATTAAATTATACAATAATCATATATATTAATATGATATCATATATGATCTTTTAACATTGATTTATTAATAATATCTTAGAATTATCATCGTTTCGGGTGTTAACTTACTCATTTTATTTTATATGTTTTGTTACATAAGCCATGTTTGTTGTATCTTATTCATATCCAGAATTATATCAAGTCCTTAAACATCATTTTTAAATCATAAAATGATAATTATACTTGAATGGATACGATGGAGAATGAATCTCATCGCGTTCGTGGAGACGGTAGTCCGTACATACGCACGAGCGAAAATATCATTCTTTTGATATTAAAATAATATATAAATGAATGGTATATCATATATACAGAATCATTAACATGTTATATTTATTATTTACATGAGTTACACATCATTATTATACCCATCCAAATAATATTATATTGAATAACAATTACACCACGACGTGGAGACGGTAAGCCGTACGTACGCACGTATGGTGACATGTTATTAAAAGGGTGGATAGAATACTGAATATGGTTGTACCGTACTTATAATAACATCACAGTATATGTGAGATACTGGAGTTATGATTTTAGAATGGTAAGAACAAAGGAAGAAGAAGTGGAAGAAGAAATGAACTTAGAAAAGGGTGGTGAAATCATTACCTCTTCTTCGGGTTCTTCCTTTTGATTTGATCAAAAGGGCTCCTTAGGTTGGCTTTCTGATCAAACTAAGGCCTCTAGGTTGTAGTGAGGGATGTTGGGAGATTATTTGGGCAGAGTTTGGCCGAACCAAAAGGCTTTGAACGTGTGAAGAAATGAGAAGGAGGAGTGTCCTTTTATAAGAGGGGTGAGGGGCACCTTTAGAAAAGCTAGAAATATTAATTTATAATAAATTCATATTCGGTTTCTAATGGCTCCAAAGCTTATTATTCAAAGGTTAAGGTGGGGATAGGTCTAAAAACACTCAACCAATATAATTTAGACAGGTTTGGGTACTTATATTAACCTTATCTTTAAGTATTAACTCTAAGTTAATTAGTTTCACTTTTACAATGTCTCTTTGTATTTTTATATAATATGGTTAATAAACTTATTATATACATCCAAGAGACCCCCAAGTGGTCCATTAATGATTAACCTATCATAATATAAGTCTCTTGGCCGAACCTTAGATTTTTAGGAATTTAATATCAATTAATAATATAATATTTGTTTTAAGAACTCTTTTATGTCAATTTTGATACTATTCAATAGTTGATTTTTGTGAAACTCATAACAGATTGATTACTTCGAACAAAGTCCATTAAATAAATCCTAATATATCATATTAGCCTAGAAAATTAGTTTAATTCATTAAAAGTTTCATATTATATTTATTTGGGTATTTATAATATCAATTATTTTAATTTTTCACTATTATAGTAATTACTGCATCATCATTGTGTCATAAATAAAATAAATTATTTAATGTCTAAAAATTATAAATAAAATATCATTATGTAGGAAATATTTTTAGCTTTCTAATTAATATTTATAATCTAAAATCCAACATATATAACCCTATGTAAAAATTGTTGTTCTAAAAGATATATGCTTGTGTCATTTTTGTATTCATTTTAACTAAATTAAAATAAAGTGTCATTATCACTTACAAGTGGATCCATGGGGTCCCAAAATTGACACAAATATGTCCATGGTCGACCATCTATCAACCAATAGGGTTAAGACACGTTTTTAGGGTAATTTAGTATTATTATAATATTATTTTTTAACCCTTATTTACCGGATTTACCCTTAACCATGGTAAATAAAATATTTACCGCAGTAATTATTCAAAATGTCTAAAAATAAAAGTTACCTATTTACACAATTTGAACATCCTGATTCCAAATATGGAATCCATTTTCCTAAATTCATAACACAGAAGTGGAAGAAATTAATTTAAAATTAATTCCCGCTGTCAAAACAAAAAGCGTGTTTTTAAGAGATAATAACTATCAAAAGATTGACACTTGTTTATGTTCGGTTTAATCGTAAAATTATGTCCAATGACCAACATTATATTAAATGGTAAAAATATATTCTAAATATACTTTAAAACTACTAAAATTCATAATTTATCACTATTAATTATTTTGATTAAAAAAGTTGTTTTTAATTAAAATTTAGTAATTTTCACTATTCATCAAAATATGAATGTTATCCGAAAAGTACCAAAATTTCACCTTAGGCTAAATTCGGTATTCCGAGTCCAAAAATTAAGTCCATTTTCAAATATAAAATATATATAATTTCAAAAATTAGGTATTACTATTCACAACGGCTAGTTTAATTAGTTGTGGTGTGTGTTAGAACTCGAGGTTGCGTACAACACACGCTATCACATTATTCAAAGGGAAACGTACCGTAGAAGCTTGGGGTGTTACAAATGTTATCTTGGGTTCTTTTATAAAGGGTATATCATACTTATTCACATAATACAATGTAATTTTGTCTTTGAAATATTTTCTTCTCCCACTATCTCTTATAGAGTTTTTACCATAACAACTCTTATTCAATTAGAGCATCAATTCTGTATAAGTAAATCGTTTTTCCAAATATATCCATTTTAAATGTGTTATATTACGAAAATATTTGTTTTATTACCAAAATATCATTTCTATCCAAAGTTTCATAGAATAAATATCCTTTATTTTTCTATGTATAATGTATAATGATACACATTTTTCTATGAGATGCCCGCTTATTATTTTTTATCGCATTTAAAATATTCATAAATCTGACATATATGTAGAAAAAAATGTTTCTCTACATACCTTCACTTGTATAGAATCGCATGTGAAACATTATTTTGTATTTAATTTAGTGCATATAACATATTTTTTCTCTATATCTCCAAAAGGCTAAAGGTAGAGTTTTATGAATCTTCGTTGATGTAACCAGGTCTTGAAAGGTATGATTCCTAAAATCCATTAATCTATTCTATATAACCATTTTATGATGAGTGGATTAGGATACCATCCCACACCCCTCCAAGCGATCTGTGAATTCTTGGATAACAAACTCCTCACCACTGTCTAAGTGGATCTTCATAAACTATCTGAAGTTGATTATATACATCATTATTATATTAATTAAGCATGTTAAATAATTAGGAATAATACCTCATAATGGATATATATATATATATCCATATATAATTGGTTAATATATAAAATTATTTATTTATAAAAATCCACCTTTTTTCATTACTGTAAATTGACCACGTATATAAGTATAAAGAAACTATATGCATTTTTTATCCCCATAAGTTTTCTTAATAAAAGATAATTTGGTAATTTTTATTTATTATAATTCATAAAATTTATCAAAGGGTTTTATATTAGTATTATCTAAATACCATCATTTATTTATATTATTTATGTAATTCTAATTTACATAACCAAGTCTAAATATCAATAGGCAGGCAAGATATGAGTTTTTCGCACTAATTTTTTCATTAAGTTGAAAAACTATTCGTTTCAAAATATATAATGTATAATAAATTATTAATATTTTCTATACCATAAAAAAATTTAACTGATTAAAAATAAAAAACATTCATTTTCGAACCTAAAATAAAATTCCAAAGTTTCTAGTCTCATCAATGAGATCATGTTATAGTTAATCAAAGTCATATAATAAAAATTATTTATCAAAATAACCAATCCATAAAGTAGATTAATATGGTAATCCCCAACTACCAGTGCTTCCAATGTTGCACGATTTTAATCTTAGATATCCAAATTAACCATTGAATCATTTAAAATTTACTTTATTACTATATGTGATAAAAATTTGTGATATAAAATCTATATCTAATACACCACTTGCATAAATTTATTGTTTACATTCAATGATCAGTATAACTGCAGTATATGTTTCACCATGGGACTTCTTCCCTTCGATACAATTCTTTTTCAAATGTAATTTCATTTCATAGTTAATATATACTTTCTTCTTGATCATTTCATATCCACTATTTATTTTAATTTCAAAGGGGTAGTGTATTTTTTATTAATATTTGGTTTATCCGCCAACCCCTTTTTATTTCCCATAATTTTCTTACTTACCATAAGGATTTAAGATTTCACGATATTTATATCATTATATATTTGGTGATCTATAACAAATAAATCGAGATAATACTTCTACAAGTTGTTCATATTATAGTAAACATTGATTTTCGAAAAGATGGACGGTAATGATATCTGTGGGAGATTTATTGAGAGATCTTCATTCAACATAAACACTAGAGACTAATGTTAATTATTGTACCAAATAATTTTGAGTAAACATGATTATTCTTTGTTCCCTTTTTAAATAATTTACCAGTGTAGTGTTCTAATGTTCTCATATATTTCTTTCCTATGAATCTCCTAATATTATGATTATAAATTAGTAAATATATTGTATTGAACCTTACCCTTATGTATTTTTTTTAACTCACTAGAAATTAATGATATCGTGATGAATTATAAATAAAATAATTGATTGTTATTATTATTATAGGTTTATTTTTTGATCATTTTTCTCCCTTTAAGAAGCTCGGTCGGAAGTTGGGACTCTAACACATGAATCTTACTTTCATGGTCGGTTATATGAAAGATCCTATTACACACATGGATATTTTTACATGTCATGGTATTCTATTTATCCACAATTTATCATATTGATATTGATTATTTGATAGTGATTTCTATTTAATATATAATAAATAATCATTTTATATTACTACATTGTCTTGATTAAATTTATTATAGAAATTATTTATTAATTAAATAAAAAATATCCCACACTACTTTATCAAATCTTATAATTACTCAACTACATTATTTAAAATATTATGTCACATGAATATACATGTGGGATTTATCCCTTAAAACTTTTTCAAGTATTCTATTTTTTTCTATTACACTAGTCAAAGTGTATACATGGTAATATTTTCTCTTATCCAAGCACATTTACATGAAACCCAATTATCTTTTGAGATTATTTATAGCTCAATATAAAAAAGACTAGATTTAATAAATTACTTTTCCCTAATTATTCAACAATATATATAACAAAATTTCATTGAAGTAAAATTTAGTTATGTTTAATGACCCCATTCATTATAACACCCCATTATATTCAGGTACTCTCAACTTTGGAGGATGAGAACCTCATTCATATGGTATTTTTAATTTAAAATATTGGAATACATTTGAAATAATATTTATTTGTGGGATTTTATTTTTTTTCTCATTGAATGAAATCAATTTCTTCTTACCATTCTAGTTACTATGTGATCACACTCACAACTATACCCTGAAAAAATATAAATCATTTATCAGATGTTAATTTAATTTTACCAATGTATTTTTTTTATTATTCAATGTGACCAAGAAGAATCACTATTGTAATTTGAATATTTATGTCACAAACATTTCCATTTATCTCAGGGTGTGATCATTTCAGAGACAACTCTTTTTGAGTTTTAGTTGAAAAATATTTACATGATCAAAGATGAATCAAATGGACCTCTATGCGCCACAAGATTTATTACACACTGAGTGATGAAGATCCCAAAAAAATAATCACAGTATGGGGATATAGTTTTGAAAACCACCATATAAGAGTAGGCCATGGATTTACTTGAATTCCAAAATAAAATTATATGGGATCAAAAAACATTTTTATGGTTCTTCTAGGAACATTTTTTCCTTATAAATCACCTAATATATTTTAACCCTAGATTTAATATTGTTGTTCACTTCATAGGGTTTGATTTATCTAGTTTAAGAGAAAAAATAGACTTATAGAACCAAATATTTGAAAATTGAATTTGTGTATTTTTCTGATTAAATCCCAGCTTTTCCTTAGTTATTATACCCAATTAATTCATTAGTTCATTTTTAAAACACCAATACATTCCTATTTCATGCATCCATGTGTCACACCCATTTTAGTTCACCAGTTTTATATATCCAAATCAGCTGTGTGAATTATCTTCTACACTACACACATTTTCCCATGTCCACAAATGTTTAAAAATAGACCCCTTGCATCCAAATTTATGCACACATAGAATAATTACTAGAGGATGAATGAATGTGAGTTGTGTGGTCTTCTATGTCATTATAGATAACCAATATTTGGTCTCTATGTCCTCTAGTAAGCCTAAGGATTGTATACTAGGTATCCAATCAACCGATTCATTCTATAGAACCCATTACTAGGGTTAAATACTATGTATCCAATTATCCTTTTGAGTTAATATTCCATTAGACATCCACATAGGATAATGACTTTGGTTCTTCGTCACTCGAACAAAGCTACTTTTACACCTAAAATTGAGATAATTACTATGGATCATCTACAGTAGGATGAATTGTCAAAATCCACCCCCTACTAGGGAGAAATATCTTTTGTGATCATTAACTGTGGTGAATAAACCCCATATTCACTAACTAAATACTAGAGTGAACAGCATTCTTCTCATTTTACCTAGATTTATTGAAGAACCCCTTTTTCGTATCCCTCCATTAGGGAGAACAAACAGCTTGTTCACAGACCTAAAACTGGGTAATCTCAACCAATCACCCAAGTCTCATACCTAGTCACTCTTACGAGGAAAATCCCATTTTATTATGTCTCATTCCTAGGTTTCCATTCTTGGGAGAATTAATTATTTTAGGTCCTTGACATGGGTGACCATTCTAGGTTAAAATCCATCACTAAGTTCCTTCACATGGGATCCATGTGTATGTAGATCCTTCCCAAGGGTGATAATTTTAAAAGGACTCTTACATTAGAAACAATTCTACCATGTCTAGCCCTTTTTTAGATCAATTTCACAGCCCTTAACTATGGGGAGTCATCACTCAAGGAACATATACTAGTGTGAATCATATTTGGGAGGACCTTTCTAGGGTGAGGCTTCATCTACGACCTATACATTTTATTTTTCTCTTTTATCCCTCACTAGCGATAAAGAAAATATCATTCAATTACTAGTGGTAAACACCTTTTCCATCACTCACCAGGGATAAAAACCATAGTTAACCCTCATTGGTGATCCACACCCTCTCTAGCCCTTAATAGGGTGAACTAGTTTATTCAAATCTCACACAAGCATAATGTGAGAATTCTCATTCTCATTATTGAGCCCTAATTCACCCATGTCTCACACATGGGAAAAAATTCTCTCTAACACTCACTAGGGAACCCCTCATATCATGGGCCTCTGATATTGTATATGTGAGAAACAATACTAGTTTTTCCCAAGTCACTAACAAGGTATAATAGATTCAGGAATCATACACACATAAGAACCAAACATACATTCATAATCCTGATACATACACACATAATCCTGACATATACACCTTGAAATAAGATATTTCTATTAGAATACATATATTCCATCTCTTGAGATTCTTCTCATGGTCTCTATATACACCATTAGTCTAGATTCTTCACATGGTTCCACATAAATCCTAGAGTTGGGATAATACTCTTCGTATAGAATCATAACATACACATACTCACTTATAGGCTATAGTATCAAAGGAAAACTCATGTGTTAGCCCCACCTACCCTACAAACATTAACTATTATTCATTACAACTGATCTTTTGTTGTCTTTTATATCTCACAGTAAGCACGAACCACATGGGATTAATAGTTTATTTAAAAAAAATTGACATAATTTTATGCATCATAAGAATCAGATATGAGTACATTCAGTATGGATTTAAATTTTAAAGAATACATCCTTACAACATGATGTTAAACATAATAGACAAGTCCTCACATATATCATTAAAATGTGTCACTCAAACTTTATGGTCATTCTTTTCTATTCCTTCAACACACATAGGTTTCTACTATGAAGTTCAAATAAAAAAATTTCAACCATACATTTTATATTATGTAATAATCATAAGATAGAAAATATTTACATTAGGTTGGTATAATCCTACTAGTTCCCAAAATTTACATTGAATTGATATAGTACTCTTGGTTTCCTCTCAGTCACACACACACACACACACACCATGATTTAATATTATCTCCTTCTTTTTAAAAATAAAATGATTCCAGACTCTCCCTCCAGTCCCCAAATATATATTGATTATATATACTCAAATAAATTCTTATATATGGCCCCCATATTGTTTCTAAGCCATATCATTAGGTAGCTACCTCTTACATAATGAGAATAAAAATTCTTAATACTGTTAAGTATAAAGAGAGTAATCCTTCATTGGTGATAATACATAGATTAATTTAGTGATTGGCAAAAAATGATCTATAACTACACTTATATAGTTATCAAAAAAATATGATGAACCAAAAAGAACCACTTGAGCCTATTTTCAATACAACTTATTTTTATGCACCATTCGCCTAGTAATCTATTCTCCATGATGTTAAACTCTATAGAACTGGCCATTATCCCATCAAATTAAAAGGCTTGACATTTTCTATTATGCATCACTAAAATACATGGGATTCAATTCCACTAAAAACAAAATTTACAAAACCCCTTTCATGGGTCTGATCCCAACAAAAAAAACATAATGAATCCCTAGATGAAGATAAGTTTTATAGTTATTAACAATACGTCATTAAATTGAATAACCGCTAATTAAAAAAAGAGACATGGATAAACTATAAAATATAAAATTTCACATAAAAACATGGTTTTTATCGATTTATTGGTATAGGGGTAACCATTACTACACTCGGATTTATGAAAGATTCATAGAAATGTATGAAATACAAAAGGGATACTTAGAGGATTCAAGAATCCCCTAAAATATTTCTTAATTTTAAACTTACAACCATTTTATTGACACCCACTCCAAGGTTTCAGGGGCATTAAACTATATTGACTACCTGCCTTTGGACATCAAGCCCACAAGGACATTCACATTGAACCATGGTGGAACTGGGTGGGATGTCTGAAGCTTTGATAAAAAAAACTACCCATAAAAATGTAAATAAACCATGTATATAATAAAAACATGACATGGTCTTGAAATATTTTTAATGGTATATCCATTGATTAGATGATTGATTAAATGAGACTGTGGAGGTAACTCATTCAGTTAAACCCAACTAATTATACAGTAATCACCATATCAAATGCATCCAAGTCTTGTTTCATACTTAAACAAGCCTTGAAATATACCACATGTCGTTATTCACACATATAATACAATAATAGCCATTTACTGGTGTGTGGATCTAAATAATATGGGATATAGATAAAAAATATCCCTAATGGTCACTTAGGCCCTTATCAATATGATGAATTTTAGGAATGTTCCACAAATAACTATATTTTAGTAAATTATTTGAAATATTCTGCATTACCATTAAATAATTAATAAATTATAAATAGTAGACTTTAATTTGATAATCTACCTAATTATCAGTTAATAAGAAATTAGAAAAATAAAATTTACATTTAACATATGTATTCTCAAGGAAATTATTATTTTATTTAAATAATTTTAATAATTTTTATTCTAAATTTATGAGTCCCCATGCCATAATTTTTTTGAAATTAAATATTATTTGAAATTATTTTTTAGGATATGTTCTTCTTTTTATAGGATTAATTATGCCTTAAATGGAGCATTGGTGGTGGTTTATGGCCCTTTATAGGCTCTAATGAGTCAAGTGAATTAGAAAGAGCATGACCAACCTCATAATAGGGTGTTAAAACATATCCCGATGGCCAAGTTGATAATTGGTAAACACAACTTACAAAGAATCTATATTTATAATAAGAATAATTATTTATATATAATTGATATCCACTACCACACATTGTCTAGGGGCGATGGTTTTCAAATATGTAGTGGGTATCACACTACCCATGAATTTTTTTAAATACAATATTTATGTACATGAACCCCCTCATGATCACATTTCTTCAGACCATCGAAAGGGGTCTAGTGACCCCTTCTATGATAATTTTATTTTTATATCCAAAAAGTGGCATTGACTATCAAAAGAAAATTTTGTAAACAGCTGAACTCATATAGATGTGTTGGTAGTGGAAAAAAATCCATATAGACACCATAAATTTATATTATATAAAATTTAATTTATAATTTATAATTAAGAAACTAAAAACTGTTATGATTCCACCTACTGATTCCGATTTATCTTTTAAATCGTGAATGTAAGTAATTATTTTTTTCATAAGACCAATGACATAATAGAAAATCCTATTTAAGAAGTACATATTTATCTACATAGTGATATCTTGTAATTTAAATTTTTATTAAAAATCAATTGAAATAATACCTCAATAATGTTGTAAAAATTTCATGTTCCCCTGATGAGCAATAATCATTTCCTGAATGATCTAAATGAGAAACCATATAGAAAATCAACATCTTCTTCAAAATATGTTTGGTATGTTAATTTATGAACTCTATGTCCTATATAGGATATGCATAATAGATTTCAACATACTCATGATCACTGGGGAACATATTAATCAATCCATGTAGGAGATAATGAATCAAGGAGCTCCAAACTCACTTTTAATACTCTAGCATGTGAGAGATACGAGGTTGAATGCCTCAAATACATGGGAGAAAATCAATATCATAAATCTGATCACATTTTTGTTTGCATAAGTTTGTTAAAACTAGTTCAATTTGTACATTTATATCTATATAAAATGGTTTTTATCAATTTAAAAACATTTCCTAATCTTTAACAGAAATTTATGCCATATAGGTATCATAATAAAATATTTTTTTTATAAAATATGATCATTATCATGAATGAGTTCTCAGAAAAAATATTTGACAACCCTATAACAGAAAATATATAGATCTTTACTTTTTTTCCTCATATTCACTAAATTACCAATGATTAATTTTATTTAATAAATTTAAAATATATAATATTAAAATCAAATAATATATAATTTATTTACATTCATATGACCATTCAAACTCGAACATTTCCTGACCCTCCTCATGGAAAAGTCTATGTCATAAACACCAATTCATTTGATGTTGTGAAACTTTTCAGTGAACATTGTTTGTCACTCTATATTCCCGGGTCTCAATAGTGATGAGTAAAACTCTCATAGCATCGGTAAATTCGAACAACACATTAAGGATCTGAAAAATCTATGGTTATATCTTAGTAATGAATACATATAAAAAAACAAACACTGTGAAATATAAAACATTTGTCTCATTATTTCTCATAAATATAGGTTCATATCCTTTGTTACCTTCATTACATAATTTTGTATTTCTTTCATTAATCATAACTTTTGGACATAGATTTTTCTACCAGGGCCTTGGTTTTTATAAAGGATTTACCACTCAAGGAAGTTGAGATATCACTTTATTATACATGAATGTGAAAAATAAATTATTTATTATTAAATCAAATTCATTCAATGGATGATAAAATATCCATTTGTTAACTCACCGTAGGCATAAAATTTCATCGTTATCATCATGCAATAATGTATTCAAACAATTATATACATTAATAATAATCACATTTCTAGAGACCAATATATATGTTCACATATAATAACAAACAATGACAGGTAAAACATATATTTTTCCTATTATTGTTGAATTCCTCATGATCTCATGTACTCGAGATCATAATGTAATAACATCATGATAATAAATCCATATAATTATAACCACCCACCTCAAAATAGAAAATGTTTTTATGAGTCCCTTTATATTGATAAATCTTGACCAATAGACTTAATTTAATGATTATTATCATAGTATCTAGAGGTTTTCATTATATTTGAGAACTACTATGTACTATTATTAATATATTTAATATATGGAACATTTCATATATATATATATATATATGAGATATAGAATTAATATTGCTATCATGGAACTCAAAAAACAAGTATATGTGAAGATGTATACATATAATGGTAGTGAGATTTAACATAGTTGTTAGGTCTATGTAACACACATTCACAACATGATTAACTATAGTGTACCAGTTAGATTCAGTTGAAAAAATATTCCAAAATAAAAATGTTATTTTTGAAATAATTGTACCAATTATTCCCCACCCCAATTAGATCAATTTATTTTAATCATTTTTCAAAGATTATTATGTAAATTATTCCAAAAATCATTTAATATTTCATAGTAATTATATTTATGAGTCATATGATACCCATACACATACCAATGAATGTAAACATTAAATGTAATTAATGAAATCCCCCTTGATATACTTCACATATATGTATAAAAATATCTATATGACTTTTGATTTCTTATTCATCGGGCCACTTTTATGGGTTGAATGAGAACCTGTACAAGTGTGAAACAACATCAATGAAATTACTCAATAATGGAGGTCACCGATCAGTTAAAAAATATATAATGTTGGAAATGTAAAATATTTAATACACTATTTAAAAAGAAATTTATCCTACTCTGGCTCATTATGTACGACATTCCCATTGAGGGTAGTCATCTTGTCCCACACATTAATATACTCATAAACATTAAAATATTCATCATTAATTCCATAATGGAAAATTTTATATTTATAGTTGTAGAATGTTATTTTTATTTAATTATTATCAATAATAATTTCACACACATACTCTTCCTAAATGACTTCCTTTGGGATTCTAATAGAAATTTCCACTTCCACCTTCTTTTTCCTAGAGGGGGAAGATAGTATATTTACTTTTTTATTAATTTCTTCATTTTCATTTCATCTTATCCACCCTATATTTTCTAATTTGATAAATTTTTATAGCATTCCATACTTCTATAAGTCTATCATTCATCATTTTGCGTACATATATCAATATGTGAAAATTGGTTTTAAAACATTTTTCTTTTTTACACATAAATTGGAATTTAGTAATTTTATATAATAGAAAAGTTTCAAATTCATGGAATGATTCATAATTCTACAAATAAAAAAATCCATCATTTTGGATTCATTATTCATGGTTCTTACTTTTATTTTGTTACACTTCGGGACACCATGAGAGGGGAGGGGTGAATAATGTTGTCATCATATAATTTTTTTATAAATTGATCATATACACAAATAGATATGTCATTTTTAAACCTAAAAAAATTTAATTATATTTTAGAAACAGGAATATATTTAACAAGAAAAGAAACCCAATTTTTTAACATGGTTCACTATTAAAGTATAAAGTAAGGTGTATAAATTGATAGTGTGTTAGTCATACCATAATCCACTGATAATAACTAGAAATAATGTATTACAATTATTTAGTTTTGGTCACCCAATTCAAAGGGAACAGGATTGATAATGTATTGATGGATAGCACACAACCTCCCTCAAATCATTTCTATCAAATACTCCATTTTCCATACACTGAATAAAGTATTAATTAATTTTATTACATGAAGGTCACTCGAACATGATCAGAAATTCATTGTGTATATAGAATAATTAATTTAAAAACATGATTCTCCAATATGTTCCTTGATGTTAAGAATAGTCACTAGATATATTTCCATGTGTTTTGGGTGAAGAATATGAATGAAATATGGGATACGTAGTACATTGGTCAGCACATACAATGAATCATAGATAATATGTGTTTTATGATTATTTATTTTTTATGCATGGAAAAGTAATTAATGAACTAATTATAGGTACCTCTGTTATTTGATAAACAAAACTTATGGTGATGTCGTTCTATACAGTATTCCTTTCTACGCAACATCCCTTGTTATATAGGTTTCCATACTACATAGCGTCCCCTTTTTATATGGTAAAAGTAAATTCTCATTTATTTAAAACATATTGTTTTTGGTCTTATTTAAAATATATCCAATACCTAATAATGATATTATTATTTAATTTAGAGGTCATCATATCTAAAAAACATAAAAACATTGAGATTGTACTTAATCCCCTTTATGGATTCGAACAATGTAAATGCTACATGGTATACCAAAAACACCTCCTCTTACAGCAAAAAAAATATTATCATTATTGATATACATAAAATCTTCCATTATGTATACCCTTTTTCACAACTCCATCAAAAACTCTGATTGTCACACTAAATTTTTTTGGAAACATCAAAAAAATATTCATTTAAAATATCTTTGGTTTATATTATAACACAACTATTTTCCAATTTCCTTAAAACTCCTTGATCAACCTATATTTTATTCACATTAAAGAAAACACATTATTAAACTCTAGCATAGAGTTCCATCTCTATACTACTCCCCCCATTGGTTTTGTTAAAAATATAGGGTTTAATTCACTTCTACACTCATTATCCAATTATTCATGATACTATATGAATATGTCAACCATCACTATTTTCATACATGATCAATTATTGGTGTAGAAAAAAAAAATATCAATTTAGGATTCATTGCCTCATGAAATTACATATTCCATAACACCCCTTGTCTTCATTCTCATAAAAAATAAATTCCTCATTCAAACTCAATTTAGACATGGATAGTATCCTCCAAAAATTTCATACCATAATCCCCATATGAGAAAGTGTTATTGAGGCTAAAAAATTAATGAGCATGTTAATTTAAAAAAAAATGCATCCCACATTGTCATGAAACTGAAATATAATGTGTACCTTGTATTCCATGAAAAATATTTATGGAAATATACACAACTGGGAGAAGGGAAATAATGATCCTCATCCATCTATGGTATATGGTAAATGTTTATGTGGAAACTATGTTACAAAAATTTCGGATTTTCTAAATTCATAGTCATATTGTCTGCCACTAGGTTAGTAGTGCCAAAAACCTCTAGTTTGATCATTACACTACCCTCATTTTCGTTAATGAAGTGTAACATGGGTTATATATATTTTGTATATGATTTTTCAACATGATTATATATTATTCTAATTGTAATATTTTTGTCACAAAATATAAAATATAGGTGTTTCAACACATCCCCAGTATCATCCTCCGACTTATTCACAAATAATAGCAATGTATGTGCATTTTTCACTAAGATATAGTCTAATATGATTATACTAAAAGAAGTGATATCCAAAATCCATATCAACCACCATAATTAGTTATTATCATGAATAAAAATAGTAGCACTTTTGTACATAAAATTCCCCACATCAATAGTCCATTGATTGTAAGATAATACAAACAATTCATGATCCTTTCATGCTTCAAAGCACAAGCCAGAATTTAGAGTACCTTTAATTAACCTTATGATTTGATTAACCATTTGGAATTTTTTAATTCATATTACTATAGAAAATATCCACTAAACATGTTTTATAGGTTATATCCTTCTATATTCTATTCAAATATATTAAGATTCCAATTATCCACCCATAAAAAATGGGATACATAAATTTCCCATGCACATGCTTACCTTTATTTTTTTCTAACAAAAAAAATCATCATTAGATTGTAATCAAGAATTTTGGTCACCATAAATATATATTTTATATACATTTATTATGATATGAATTTTTATTCCCTCTCTTAAATCACATATATCCCCAAAATGTATGGGAGTTCATCAATAATGGAAAATTTTGAATCTGTTTTCATGTGATTAGAAAACTCATCCATATGCTCATACTTGGTTACACTAAAGATAATTACATCCACATACATAATAAAAGTAATTTATTAATCCTTAGGAATTAATATATAGCGATTATGGTAATAATCACGCCTCCCCATTCCAGCAATGTATCACTTTGGGAGCCTCTCCTCACAGATATCATATAACTCATTCCCATAAGATATAGAGGAGGTGATTCTCGAGTCACCTTTCAAGTGACTATTATATAGGAGACACAATGAAATAATTCCTCCTATAATTTTTAGTGCCAATAGAGACTGCTCCTTTAGGATGAATATCATTTGGAATATCCCCATTCTTCGTTATCCATAGTCCAAAACCCGAACATCAATTCCAGACACAAGCTGATAAGAATGCCCATCAAGGGGAATCTTCTTCTTCAGGTGCAATGTCCCATACCCCCATTGGTGAAATGTCCCAGAGATAGAATGGGTTGAATTTATCAATTACCTGAATCACAAACACTCATTACGGTCCAACCTGTAATGATGACTTCCAATGAGGAGGCCATCCCCATGCTATCAGCTACCCAAGAAGTGGTCCTCTGCAAACATAGAATTTGCATGAAGGACCATATCATGTCATTCATAGTTGAAGTAGATGACCTCCCCGCTTCAATAATTAGTACATAGGCCCTCCCTATAACGTTGTCACTAACCATCACAAATTCCCTCCTTGTGTCACTTTCAATCAGTGAGGAGGTCCTCTTATCCCCATTCCATGTTCAAGAAGAGTTCCTCCCCAATCCAGCAATTATGAAACCTATGGCCTCCTCACTTAATTGGTGATTGATATGAAGGTCCTCCCCATGATATCACCACCAGTAAACATAGAGGTCCTTCCCTTGCTACATTCAATCCTAGGGGAGGTTCGCCCCACTCTGCTAAAAGTTAGATTGGAGGAACTCCCCTGTTTCTCACATATGATAGCGGTGGTCCTCCAAAACGATCAAAAATCTAACACATATGTCCTCCCTTTGTCCATTTAGATTAGCGTTAAGTTCTTACTCATGTTTCTACTCACAAGTGCACAATTACTCCCTATTCTATTACTACCGGTCAGTAATGGTGTACACTGAATGTCCTTTCTAACCAAATAATAGGTCATCCAAACTTTATCAAATACTAGAGTGTATTTCATCCCCACTCATAAAACATTCATAGTTCAGGTCATCCTTATACAAATAATAGTAAAAGTGGAGGTCATCCCCACTCATACAAGAGTCTTAGTGGAGGTCTTCTCCACTACTAAAATTGTCAATGTTGATCTCCTCCCCATATCCACTATACTGAAAGGTGAGGTTCTCCCTATTTGTATAAAAGTAAAAGTGGATGTCCTCTATGGTCTAACAATAATATATATAAAGGCCTTCCCCATATCCCTTTAATAAAATTAGAGGATCTCCCCACACTATCTCCCAATAGTATTCAGTTTCTCGACATTCTGAAGAATTTTATTCAGAAAAGAACCGGCCTTAGAAGGTTGGTATAACTGTTATCTATGAATGAAAAGAAATGAAAATTTCAATGGAGTATTCAATCTTGTGATCCAATTAATTTCTGAGGTATAATGTGATTCAATGATGGACCCCTCACTATAGGTGTTAGTATAACAGTCTAAATAAGGGTCCCATAAGGTGATTTTTTCATCCTAGAAGGTGAGATTAACATGATACCAAAATTCCAATACAAGTACATGTATATGGAGGATGATTTGGATCCTTTCCATGAGCACACAGATTTGGTGTCTCAATCATTTCCATTTTCCATCCCCAACTCTACCCAGGATCATAGAAAACTATTCTAGAATTGGATTGATGTTGAGAATCCTAATAATCCACCAAGGATAACACTATCTAGCACACATGATGTCGTGATGAAAACCAATCAATAAGTATGTAATTATTTGGTTATTAAAACCCACGATAGACAATGTAGCATGTAGAATACAATTGAATCAGGCGGTGTCTCCTCTACATGCTTGTGGATAACCACTCCAATATTCGTCAGTTCATCTACAAATCTCATTGCAAGTACCAGTCAAAGCATGGTACAAGAAATATTAGGTCCCCACTATTGAGTAAGAGAGTATATGGGGGACTCTGGCTACTAATCAGTTGTTAATGGTATTCTGGCTAAATGAAACCTCCAACATTGATATCCCAATGCCCCTCACTGAGGACTAGGTTGTGGTCTTCCATTGTAACAACCTGATATTTTATAAGAAATATTCTTTTTAATTTCGTTGATGTCTTGTGTTGTATGCTACACCAAAGTTATCTTTCACTATTCACAACACCGTATTAGCTTGCAGTATAT
The DNA here is from genome assembly GCA_963277665.1 of Viscum album. Taxonomy (NCBI): domain Eukaryota; kingdom Viridiplantae; phylum Streptophyta; class Magnoliopsida; order Santalales; family Viscaceae; genus Viscum; species Viscum album. The sequence goes on along the minus strand of OY728142.1, from coordinate 264,534,244 downwards.
GCAAAACTATTGTTGGCTCTTGTTACACACAATTTCATGTTCGTTTTGAGGAAATTATTTTACGCAACAATAAGTATAGATTTTGTTTAATGTATAAATGAAATATGTTTGGATTATGTTATACGCAACACGAAACAGAGCTTTCACTACACGTATCCCTGACTTGGCTTGCATTACATGCAATCAAGACCTTCCTCGATAGCGTGTGTAGTACGCAATACCGAGTTTCACTAAACGATATATTATTATAATATTATTATGAACTAGCTGTTATGAATAGTAATACCAACTTTTTGAAATTTTATAAATTTTGTTTTTCAAAATGGACTTCATTTTTGGAATATGAATATCGAAATTAGCCTAGGGTGATTTTTTTGTATTTTTCTGAAAACATGCAATTTTGGATGAATAGTGAAAATACAGGGTTACTATTTAAAAACCGACTTTTTATATAAATAATTATTATTTCTTTAAATTTATTTTAGGTAAAAATTGTTACATAATACCTATATAAGTTCAATGTATTTCTTTGAAGTCATTTTATAATGATTTTAGACATTTAAAAATTTTATTGAACTTTTCACACTCTTTTAACCACCTCCTAGGAGTGCATGAAAATTTACATAAAACATAATTTTACCACTTCTGTGAGTGAAATTTCGAAAATCTGATAGACACGGTTAATATAAAGGAGTAAAATGTGGTTCAATAAGATAACAATAATTTTTTGATGAATAGTAACTTTTTACTTTTATTTACCACGGTTAAAAGTAAATAGAATAATTAAGGGTAGAAATGATATTATCATTACCCTAACACATGTCCAAATTCTATTAGATAAGTGTATATAGACCAAAAACAGACTTAGGGATAAAATATTACCTTTAGGTCCTCTTGGATTGGATTAGGACATTTATTATTATTTTATTTAAAGAAGAATTAAAATAGTTAAAATCAAAGTGTAATAACTAAAGAATTTTTAATATAGGGTTATACATAAGATAAATTCAACTATAAATATTCATTAGAAGGATAAAAATATTTCCTACATAATGGTATTTTATTTATAATTTTTATACATTAATTAATTTAATTTATTTATGACACAATGATGATATAGTAATTACCTTATTAATCAAATATTAACATAATTGATGTTATAAATCCGTAAATAAATGTAATTTTAGACTTTTTATGAATTACACTAATTTTATAGGTTAATATTACATGTTATTATTGATTTAATTAACTTTTTTCGAAGTAATCATGCTGTTATGTTTTTCAAAAAAATAATGTACCAAATAGTGTCAAAATTGACATAAAATATTTTTTTAAGAAAATATTATATTATTAATAGTTATTTTATTCTTAAAAATCTGAGGATAGTCCAAATGACTTAGATAAGGATATATATATTAATAATGAACCACTTGAGGTTTTTTTGGTGTGTTATAGTATGTTTATTAACCATATAGTAGAAGAAAAAAAAAGACACGGTAAAAGTTAAATTATTTAACTTAGAGTTAAATCTAAATGATAAGGATAAAATAGTAAACTAAACTTGTCTAAAATCTATTGGATGAGAGGATTTCGACCCATCCGCACCTTAGATTCAAAATAAATCATTTTGGAGCTATTAAAAACCGAATATGACATTATTATAAAATAATATTTTATGTTTTCCTAAGGTGCCCCTCTCCTTCGTTATAAAAAGGGAACCCCTTACCTCTTCTATTCACACCCTTATGAGCCTTGGAGCTCGTCCAAACCCTGCCAATTACTCTTCCAAACCTCTATAGTTATATCATAGAGGTTATGGTCTTCTCAAAAGACCATCTCTAGTACCCTATGAAGAAGTTTAACGAAGGTGTGTCGAAGAAGAGGTAATCTCTTCTACCAATTCATTCAAGTTTTCTTTCTTCGTCATCTTCATCTTATTTAGTTGTTTAATTATAAATTAATAACATCAGTATCTCTAATATACATAAATTTTGTTATAAATATAAAGAAAACATATTTCACCTTCTATCCATCGTACATAAAACAAAATCACCGTGAGTGCGTACGTATGTAATACCGTATCCATGTCGTGGTGTAATCTGTTTTTCCACCACCAGCTTACTTGGATGGGTATAATGGTGTAAAGAATAAATATTTATTATTATTATAAAATCATACTGATTATAATATATTATATCATCCCCTACAATTCAATTCAATAAATATGGAAACTATATCATCGCCCGTGCGTACGTACGGATTACCGTCTCCACGACACAATGAGATTCAATTTCAATGTTAACAATTCAAGAATGATTATAAAGTATATATAATAAGTAATAATGAAATATATGAAATAATAATTCTACTGGATTTATATATATATATATATATGTCATCTACTTAATTCCATTCAATTCAATAAGGAAACGAAAAACAGCGTTCATGCGTACATACGACCTACCGTCTCTATGAACGGTGTATTTAATTTCATTTTTCTATATATATATATGTACTGAATATATATTTGATATATAAATCATTATTTAAATTCTTGATGTAATTAAATCAAGATATAATTAATAATAATATCAAGAACAACAAGTCCGAACACGTACGATAAATAAAACGATTTTACCAAAAACGCTGCTTTAACATGGAAGTTACAAAAAAACAGGTAATATAAAGTCATAAGTGAACCGTATATGATATCATAAAAATGAATATTATTCTTTAATATGTAAATGAAATTATTTAAACCATTATAGAAGAGGTTCGGATACGTACGAAGCATGCTGGACATAAGGTAAGGGTTAATTATTCCAATCTCATTCTTATCCGAGATTGTTTATTCGTAAGTATTTACTGGGGTTATATTTATCATCCACATCCCTAATTTCAAAAAATGGTTTCATGTATGTTTAAAGTCCTTTTTACCCAATTTTTACTTTTACTACATTGTATTTAAGGAATATTTCTTTTGATTAAGTTATAGGTTACTTTTTTGACTTTTCCGACAAAATTATGAGAAGAGTGTTTTTTAACTTATACAACATGAACGGATTTCTACGGTTTTATAAAGCCATATTTTCATGAAGATTAATCTATGATATTTCCTGAATATTTTCAACAAAATCCTTTTCTTTAAAAATTTCATGGCATTTTGTGAAAAGAAAATGATTTTGAGGTAGAAAGCATATTTCCCCAAAAGAATTCATTTCAAGTTTTTATCAAAACTATTTTCCATCTAAAATGACATTATTTAATATGTTTATGTTTCAAGTATAATGTCTCAATTATTTACATGGTTTTATTCTTCTTATGATGAAATGATATCCATTTTTTTAAATGGATTATGTAATGATGGCATGATGTTTAAGAATCCCATTCTATTACATGGGTTAGGCTATGATGTATGATTTATGATTTTGTGGCACACGAAAGAATGATTTCATTATGGGATGGGTGGGACCTATATCTCCCTCTAATGCATTTGGTAAATATTTATATCTCATGAGGTAGACATGGCTAGAATGGTAATTTAATCTGGTTCAGTGATACTGCACTGGAACGAGGAGTGAACTCGATTCAGAAAGGGACTTTTTCCACTAGGATGGTCTTGGAAGCAATGGCATGGATACTATGAAAATAATAACATGTTACTAATTGTTGCCAAAATTACATGTTTTCTTCCCACAATATTTTATCATGATTGATGTTCCATTATGATATATGTCTTACATACTTCAATGATTTATGTCTTTGCTCGAGATTTTGATGTTTAGATATTATGTTCAAGTTTTTGCATTCAAATGTTAATGGATTCATTTATGTTCTCTATGTTTACCCTTACTGAGCATTTGAGCTCACCATTTTTATGTTTTCTGTCCCCATGATTTAATTAATGGTTTTAGGTAACAAAACAAAAGGTTAAGATCTTTATGGTAGATCTTGAAGATCTTTCAACATGATTAGAAGTTTATATTCCGATTTTCCAAAGACACTAAACTATTACGGTCCTTCGATGTCTTTTTTTGTTATGTATTAGATATTATGCAAGAGTAATGTAATTTCTATGTACATTATGCTATGGGTCTCTACAGTTGGTATCAGAGAAAAGGTTTATTCAACCTTTGGAAACTAGGATGCGAGAACTTTAGTGAGATCCCCAGAGATATTTCTAAATTATGTCTAGGGATGTATTAAGGTTAAATATAACTACAGATTATAGAACTAGTATTATGGTAAAAATCTTATAATTAACCCTAATATGTTATATATTGAAGTTACTCCGCATTTATTATGTTGTTTTCCCTAGCATGATTTTTGCCTCGCACACTATTCATTTTGGGTTTTAGACGATGGATGGATCCCGAAGGAACCGTGTTGATCAATGTAATGGAAAATTAAATGATTGTCCTCCTGAACAAACCAATGTTATAGGAGGTGGAGTGAAAAATATTATTTCTATACTTACACAAGATATGAATCATTCTTGACTTCCAAATGAGCAGATAAGGGATAAATATTCTGTTGAGTCCTTCATGAGGCTACGCCCACCTTCTTTCAATGGGTCTTCTGATCCACTTGTTGCTGAACAATGGATTAGAACCATTGAAAAGATATTTTCCATACGTCTCTGTTCAGAACCTGAAAAAGTCATTTTAGATGTTTACAATTTAGTAGGTGAAGCAGACCGGTGGTGGACTCTAATTAAGAATACCAGTCACAAAGATGAAATTGAATCCATGGAATGGGACAACTTCAATAACTTGTTTTTTAGTATGTACTTCCCTCATATTCTTCGAACAAAGATGGAAAAGGAGTTCCTTGAGCATAAGCAGAAGGATGATGAATCGGTTGGTATATACGAAGGTAATTTTACACGACTTTCAAGGTATGCATCTGGCATTATCATCCAACCTAAAAGTAAAGTTGATCAATTCTTCAGTGGCTTAAAACCAAGTATTCAAAGGGCATTAGCTATAAGAGACTTCAGTAGCTATGAAAAAATTGTGCATTGTGCTATCAATGTAGAACTGGAAGTTGGTGTTACGTATCCATCTCATGGTTTTGACAAAAAATGAAAGATGGAGTACAAATAGAAATCTCAGAATAATGGTGATAAGAAGATGAATTTTTCTTTATGCTCAATGTGTGGAAAGAATCATGGTGGAGTTTGTCTTGATGGGACTAGAAAATGTTTTATGTGTGGAAAAGAAGGTCATCGAGCATCTGAGTGTCAAAGTAATGGAAAAAGTGTTGTTAATGATGTGAATAATGAAAAGACTGCAGAGAACCCACCACCAACACTTCAATTCATCATGTGTAAGGAAATGAGGAATTATGCTAATCAATGCCGTAATCCAAGGGTTAATGATGGTCAACATAAGAAACCTCTTAAGGAAAAGGATAAAGGGAAGTCACATGCAATCACAATTTTTAATGTTGATTTTGACAATGATGTTGTGTAATGATTAAGTGTTTATGTAATGGGATTTCAAAATAGTATCATGGAATCTCATTTATGGCATCATGGAATTTTGAGATATCTATGTTTTGGTTTTCAATAGTTATATGGTACCGGTAACCATGAAAAGTGATTGAAATATTTTTAGAAAGAATATGATATGTGCATAATGAAGGGATAATGAAAAAAATGAAATGAGCTCATGACTGATATAAGGACAAAGTTATATTATGGTTTGAGTATATCGAAATTTTGGGATTTTGGTATGTGGAAAGTGTTAAATTTTGACAGCATTCATGTTTTCACTAAGGTTCAATGGGTATTCATTTTCCAAGAGAATAAATGATTAGGGTATTCAAATGTTTGGAATGTGACCAACAAGATATATCATATGATAAATGATGGTATTTACATTCTCGGTAGATAAAATTTCTAGTAATTGTTTTCTTTATACAATGAGATTGTACAGAAATATTTTGGATAAGCCTTAAGATTAGAATGGATTATGTTTGACATAATTCAGTATTGTTTAAGGATAGAACTTTTTTCGATATTATTTATGGAATTTTAAAATAATGTAGTTTTAGAAAAAGGAAAACCTATATGACGGGCGACAACCCGTCGCGTAAGAAAAAGTTGTGAGAATCGAACCCACAACCGAAGTGCAACAGGCCTTATCGTCTACCACTGGCCTACAAGAAGTCCCTAGTTATTAGACACTAATTTTATTAAGAGGTATGATAGATTATGTATAAGTCCATTTTTGGAATTATATACGATTAACCTCACCATAGATGCACTTGTGTATATTTAATAACTTTTTTTAACCTTTTCTATGAGACATATGGAATGAACCATCATTCTATCACATGATCTGCTAACACTTCACAAATGAAAAATTCAATTTCATTTCTTTAAGATATGAAGTGGAAATTGTTCAAGGCACGAACAATGGTGAGAGTATACCGAAATAAAGTGAGTATTTCTTCTAATTCAAATTATTTAACTTTAGGGAAATGATCTTGAAAACAAAAAATGTTGTCCTAGTTCCCTTATATATGATGAATCAGATGGTACATTATATCATCACAAATTTGTGGCTTTGTGATTTTTGGCCTTTTCATAGCCATGTTCTCTACCACTCTTCATTAGAACATGATGTTTAGAGTTTTCTTCCATATCCATATTTTCACTTATGTTATCTTTGTGGAAACCCAGTGATTTGTTAATTTGTGTAACCGTTACGTTTAATAATTTAGTTTTTAATGTTCAGTTTTGGTATTCTTTTTTTCGATGTGGGTTTATATGAAAGAAAAATTCAAGTATTGAACCATTTATAACCCAGACGAATTTCGAGGGTGAAATTCATTTTATGAGGGGTAGAATGTAACAACACGAGATTTTATGAGAATTATTCATTTTAATTTCATTGATGTCTTGTGTAGTACGCCACACAAAAATTATCTTGCACTATACGTAACACCGTTTGAACTTACAGTATACACAACACTATTCCTACCTCTTGTTACACAAAATTTCAAGTTTGTTTTGTTGAAATTATTTTAAGCAATAATAAGTATAGATTTGGTTTAATGTATAAATGAATTTTTTTTTGATTATGTTACACACAACACCAAATGTAGCTTTCACTACACACATCCCAGACTTGGCTTCCATTACACGCAATCAAGACCTTCCTCTATAGCGTGTGTAGGACGCAATACCGAGTTTCACTAGACGATATATTATTATAATATTATTATGAACTATCCGTTATGAATAGTAATACACACTTTTTGAAATTTAATAAATTTTATTTTTCAAAATGGACTTCATTTTTGGATTCAGAATATCGAAATTATCCTATGGTGAATTTTTGGTATTTTTATGAAAACTTTCAATTTTTCATGAATAGTGAAAACACTGGGTTACTAATTAAAAACCTAATTTTTATATAAATAATTATAAATTTTATTTAAATTTATTTTATGTCAAAATTGATACATAATACCTATATATGTTCAATGTAATTCTTTGGAGTCATTTTATAATAATTTTAGACATATAAATTTTTTATTGAACTTTTCACTGTCTTTTACCCACCTCCTAGGAGAGTTTGAAAATTTACATAAAACATAATTTTACCGCTTCTGTGAGTAGAATTTAGAAAATCAAAGAGAAACGGTTAATATCATGTAGTAAAATGTTGTTCAATAAGACAAAAATAATTTTTGTTGAATAGTAACTTTTTACATTTATTTACCACGGTTAAAAGTAAATAGGCTAATTAAGGGTAAAATGAAATTATTATTACCCTTACACATGTACTAATTCAATTGGATAAGTTTAGTTAGATAAAAAATAGCCTTAGGGATAAAATATTACCCATTAGGTCCACTTGGATCATATTAGGACATTTATTATTATTTTATTTAAAGAAGAATTAAAATAGTTAAAATCAAAATTTAATAACTAAAACATTTTTAATATAGGGTTATACATATGATAAATTCGACTATAAATATTCATTAGAAAGATAAAAACACTTCCTACATAGTGGTATTTTATTTATAATTTTTATACATTAAGTAAGTCAATTTATATATGACACAATGATGATACAGTAATTACCTTATAAATCAAATATTACCATAATTGATGTTATAAATCTCTAAATAAATGTAATTTTATACTTTTTTATGAATTCCACTAATTTTATAGGTTAATATGACATTTTATTATTGATTTAATTAACTTTTTGATAACTAATAATTCTTTTATGATTTTCAAAAAAATCAACTACCAAATAGTGTCAAAATTGACATAAAATTGTTTTTAAAACAAATATTATATTATTAATTGTAATTTTATTCCAAAAAATATATGGTTCTGCCAAATGACTTATATAAGGATATGTATATTAATAATGAACCACTTGGGGTTCGTTTTTCTTGTTATAGTATGTTTGTTAACCATATAGTGTAAGAAAACAAAAAGACACGGTAAAAGTTAAATTATTTAACCTAGATTTAAATCTAAATGATAAGGATAAAATAGTAACCTAAACTTGTCTAAAATATATTTTTTGAGAGGATTTAGAATAATACCCACGTTATATTCTAAATAAATCAATTTTTAGCTATTAGACCCCAAATATTAATTTTTTATAATAATAATATTTTAAGTTTTACTAAGGTGCCCCTCTCATCCCTTATAAAAAGGAAAACCATTCCCTCTTCTCGTGACACCCTTTTGAGCCTTTAATATCGGCCAAACCTTTTCAATTACTCTTAAAAACATCTCTAGTTATATAATAGAGGTTTTGGTCTTCTCAGAAAACCAACTTTAGTGCCCTAAGAAGAAGTTTAAAGGAGGTGCGTCGAAGAAGAGGTAATCTCTTATACCGATTCTTTCAAGTTTTCTTTATTCATCATATTCTTCTTATTTAGTTGTTTCAATATAAATTAATAACATCAGTATCTCTAATATACTTATATGTTATTATTAATATGAAACAACCCTATTTCACCTTCTATCCATCCAACAGAAAATGAAATCATCGCGCGTGCGTGCATACGGAATACCGTCTTCACGTCGTGGTGTAATCTATTTTTCCACCACCACCTTAATTGGATGGGTATAATGGTGTAAATAATAAATATATACGATTATTATAACATAATACTGATTATATGATATTATATCATCCCCTACAATTCCTTTCAATAAATATGGGAACCATATCATCGCTCGTTCGTACGTACGGATTACAATCTCCACGACGCGATGAGATTCATTTTCCATGATAACAATTAAAGAATGATTATAAAGTATATATAATAAGTAAAAATGAAATATAAGAAATAATAATGCTACTGGATTTATGTATATATATATTTTTGTCATCTACTTAATTCCATTCAATTCAATAAGGAATCGAAAAACAGCGTTCATGCGTACGTACGTCCTACCGTCTCCATGAATAGTGTATTTCATTTAATTTATTTATCTATTATATATATATGTTATGAATATATATATATATATATATGTTATATAAATCATGATTTAAATTCTTTAATTATGTAAATCAAGATATAAGTAATAATAATATCAATTACAACAAGTCCAAACACGTATGATAAATAAAACGATTTTACCCAAAACCCTGCTTTAACTTGGAAGTTACAAAATAAAGGGTAATATAAAGTTATAATTGAACCATATATGATATCATAAAAATGAATATGATTCTGTAATAAGTCAATGAAATTATTTAAATCATTATACAAGAGGCTCAGATACGTATGAAGCATATCGGACCTAAGGTAAGGGATAATTATTACAATCTCATTCTTATCCAAGATTATTTACTCATAAGTATTTTCTAGGGTTATATTTATCATCCACGTCCCTATTTTCTAAAATTGGTTTCATGTATGTTTAATTTCCTTTTAACCCATTTTGAATTTTACTACATGGTATTTATGGAATCATTCTTTTGTTTACATTACAAGGTACGTTTTTGACTTTTTCAGCAGATGTACGAGAAGAATGTTTTTTAACTTATTCGGCATGAACGGATTTTTACAGTTTTATAGTGACTTATTTTCATGAAGCTTACTCTACAAGATTTCATGACTATTTTCAACAAAATCCTTTTCTTTTAAAATTTCATGGCATTTTGTGAAATGAAAATCATTTTGAAAAAGAAAGGATATTTTCCCTCAAGAATTCATTTCAAGTGTTTTATCAAAACTATTTTCCATCTAAAATGATATTATTTAATATTTTTATGTTTCATGTATAATGTCTCCATTATTTACATTGATGTATTATTCTTATGAAGAAATGATATCTATTTTTTTAAATTGATTATTTTATGATGGCATGATGTTTAAGAATCCCATTATATTACATGGGTTATGCTATGATGTATGATTTATGATTTTATGGCACACAAAAGAATGATTTCATAATGAGATGGGTGAGACCTATATCCCCCTCCAATGAATTGGGTAAATATTTATATTTTATGAGATAGACATTGATGGAATGGTAAGTTAATCTGGTTCAGTGATACAAGATAGGAACGAGGAGTGAACTCGATTCAGAAAGGGACATTGTCCACTAAGATGGTCTTGGAAGCAATGCCTTGGATACTATGAAAATCATAACATGTGCTTAATGGTTTCCACAATTACATGTTTTCTTCCCACGATATTATATCAGGATTTATGTTCCATTATGATATATTCCTTACGTACATCCAAGATTTATGTCTTTACTCATGATTTTGATGTTTAGATTTTATGTTCATGTTTTTGCATTCAAATGTTTATGGATTCTTTTATGTTCTCTATGTTTACCCTTAATGAGCATTTGAGCTCACCATTTTTATGTTTTTTTGTCCCCATGATTTAAAGAAAGGTTTTAGGTAAGAAAACAAAAGGGTTAGATCTTTATGGGAGAGTTTTAAGATCTTTCAACAATATTAGAAGTTTATATTCTGAGTTTCCAAAGACACTAAACTATTACGGTCCTTTGGTGTATTTTTTTGTTATTTATTAGATATTATACAAGAGTAATGTATTGTCTATTTATGTCAATCATTGGGTCTCTACATCCATTAAAATATCCAGGAGATTCTTCATCACTGACATTACCATCATATGGTATATAAAGGATGTTTACAGAAACTTAACAACTTTGATTTGTAGTTACACATTGTTGAGTTTCTAGCACCCCATGTGGCTCCACAGCTGGTGTCACCTAGCAACTATTGGACCCTCCAATATAGAAGTGTTAATAGATTTATAGTTCTCTTTAGCATCAATTATGAGGTGTCTCTTGATGTGAAAATATTAGTTTGGTGATAGTATGGTTTTTTCCTACTAATCCTTGTCATGTGGAATCCTAACCTATACATTGAGATTGATGATTTTTCATTGGGTATCATTACAGTAAAGTACCTTTTCCCCAAGATATACAAGCTTGGGGGATCTAATGTAGGGTTTGATAGAGAGGATCCACCCCCAGGTCTTCATAGTATTAGGTATACCCTCATACAAGTTTCCTCACTCTCCAGCAAAGGCATTTTCTTAGCCTCAGAGATCCCATTGCATCGTTACTTGCTAGTTGGAATGTCAACAAGCTCAAGGGACACTTTGAGAATTCTGATCTATCTAATAATGAACTAAATATTGTGGTCGATACCCCAATAACGACATTCCTTCATTTGGACACAAATAATAATATAATCATCTATGAGCTCATTTTAGAGCAGCACCGAGATTATTGTGCTCCCCGATGGTATCCTAGCTCTTCTGTACTGGAGAATTGTCAAGTCATAATTGGATAATTTCTCTTAGGAATTCTCATTAGACCCACACTTACTAAAAAAGAATTGTTTGTTGTTTTTTGAATATGGACCATTATATGTTTCACTGAATCCACCCAAGCATCATGATAACCATCATTAGTAATGATACCAAGTCGCTCCATGAGTGACTAATCTTTCCTACTATGTTGATGTTCATTTCATAAGAATAGTCTTTCGAGATCATAGTAAAGATATTAGACATCAAAATATATGCCTAATAGATACTCTCACTACTCTCTTTAAAGAAATTTAAATGTGACAGGTGGAAAACCTTCCAGATGGGAAGCCTTTAATAGTATGGGTGGATGATATGTGAGCACACAATGATTATTTGATACTTAGATTTTCCTATTTCAACAAGATAGAATAACCAATGAAATATATGGTAATCATCATTTCATGGTGTGGAACCTTGTTGGGAACCCCAATGAAGTAGTAGGCCACCATGATTTGATGTTTCATATAAACATTGGAAGGCTATGTGTTCTTATAGTACAACCAATTGCGCATGGGGTCTATTACTGGTTTCTAAGTCCTTATCAAGAAGCTTCTATTCCACTTCAGCTCCCCCACTTTCAATACATGAATTTATGACCTCTCCAAGTGAAGGAAACAACATGATGAGTATATATGAATACTTTTCACCCACTATAATGTTATCACATATTCATTAAATATTTTTTTGACTCAATAAGAGATGTCAATGATGTGCATGGGAAATTTAATGACTGAGATGATCCAACCCATCATCACACAGAACATGCCAGATTGGTTATAAGATTTTTTTGAAAAAATCCTAGTTCCTAGATGTATACATACTATAGGACAATAAGTCACATTCAATGCATATCCAAGCTCTTGTTAGATTAACTGCCAAAGAAAAGACAACCACTAATTAATGGGAAGAAATCCCATAGCCACTATAGTTGTTTCAACATTTTCTAGTAGAGCCTCACTAAGTGATGAAAACATTTCCATAACCATCCTAACTAATATTAGAATCAATAATAAACACCTTGTAAAACACAACATCCATGATGATAGAATGTATCTCTGATCCCTTGTACGGCTCCAACCCCTCATCAATGCCATGCACCTAGAGTAAGCTTACATGATAAAAAATCCAATCCAATTCTTTCAAACATTATGAGGTCCCTAATTTTTTCAAAAACACCATGGAAATGGGGATTCTTAATCATCCAGATTGCATGATCCCCCATGATGACATGTGTACTGATCACCCACAATATTTATTCAAACAAAATAGCCTTTGAAATACATTCTGACAATGATATTCATTCAATGATTGACATCAGGACTAAGTGGATAACAATATGTTCATGTTGTAAAATTTCTAGAAATATGTGGAACATATCTTAATTGAGAATAAAAGAGAAACAAATATTGATTAACAATATGTTTCCAACTATAGGACTCATATTCATATTGACTAGCTACCACATATAGCATTTGCTCGCACCCATAGAATCATCTAGGCCTTATTAGATCGGTCTGACAACATAGAGTCACCACACCTTCCACAACTACCAATAATGAATCCACAACATAACATTATATATCTCAAAGGAGTTGGTTCCAATGATGGAAGGGAAATAAAATACCCTTTTTGGTGCCAAAGGCATTCAATACTCTCTACAACATCATGCCTCTAGGGTTGGGAATCACATGCATGGTCTAACAAGCACTAGAAGATCCATATGATGATGATATGTAGCATTACTCTAGGGATACCATTAGTTTAGTAGATACTTACATGGTTCTCACCAATAAATATTATTCGGAAAGCTCTTCGAATGTATCTGACAGACATTATCGAAAGAATGATATAAATCAAATGAAACACAATTGTGTTTAGGTCAGTGCTTCAAGGAAATCCATGCATGAATCTAAAAATTGGAAGCATGTTTTTTGAAGATATCAGTGGTCGTAGTCTTACCAGCTCCCTCTATTAGACACGCCTGCATAGATTACCATGATAAGGGACCAGAAAGAATAGTTTGAACCACATCATTATTAGACTTGTCTGAATAAAGAGCTACATTATCCAGACTACATTCTGCTAGTAGTGGATCTAAGTGATTCAACTGATGAAAAAATTGGACATTTTCACTACCACTGACAATATAGGTGCATATAAGGCATCAACCATCGATATTCTTACTATAGAGAACCCCTATTTTGGATGAAATGTGCATCATGATCAGATGTATGAAGTTATAAAGAACATTTATAGTATAAAAATAATTCTCTCGATCATTGGGTATATCTTCATGTCAAATGAAATGTGTGAGGCCCTTTTAAAATCCAGGAAAATCCAACTTCATTTTGATTTTGAGGAAGCATCTGGTGATAAATCCTATGCATAGGTGGTCGAAGAAGTAGAATTTCATGTAAACTTTTCCTCATATGGAGAATGTGATGGTGCTCTCTTTCATGGGAGAATCTTCCATTTGTATATCACTAGATAATTCAATTGCAATGAGTTATGTCATTATCTAGGGAGAAATGGTTTCAAGATCATCCTCATCCCAACACGGAATCTTCTCCAGTAGGGATATAATTGTGAAGATATGAGTCTCTATGGTAGGAATACTCAAGGTTATAATGGGACTGAGAAGAGACTGTATGGAAGAATCGGATTAAAGATCCAATTCAATGGATTTATAGTAAGAACTGAAATCATGTTTTTCTCATAAGATATTTCCTAAAAAGTGTTAATGGGTAGAACCTTTCTTCATCTATGATAATTATTCCCCTCCTCATATTACCAATTCCAAAGGATCTTAATCAGTGGTTGAGTGTGTATGATTTAGGGTGATGAGACCCCCATTGACTTATTTTGAATCCCAATACATATATGTTGACTATTACTAGATATAGGGGAAACATGTTCAGACTAATGAGGTTATGTGAACAACTGTTTCAACCAGACCATTGGAAAACATGGATGACACGTTCATCCTTACAATTTATCATTTGGATATTATGATTCTAGACCTAGGAAAATTATGTGTAATTTACAATAAGAACAGAAAACAAATCACTATGTTCATGGAATATCGAATTATTTCCTCTTACTCTTTCATAGTCTTGGTCCTGGTGATACCATAATCACTAACACATATTATTTACTATGATTTTTACCACATGGATACCATTGTATGTTAGAGTCCACCATTCCACCGAGCGGAGATGATTTATCATAAGTAAACCCTACACCATTTCATTAAAATCAACCATGGAACTCATCGATGAATTCTTGATAGAAAGGGATCAACATCCTCTATCTCATTGTTTCTAGAAGGGAAGGATTCTAAGAGTGAGGACTCAATTTCCCCCAAGAAAGCACTAGTGTTCCCATGAAATCATTCAGTCTGGATGAGCAATGTCCTACCAAAGGTTCCCTAATATTATATGATGAAGAGCAAATTTATGTTGATTCTCCTGCATTTTATGTTGTAATCTCCACCACCATTGAGGAGATAATTATGGTGAAACATTGCATTAAGACAGATCCAAGGAAAAAACAGATCAATGTAGCAATGAAATTGGAGGAACAATTACAATATGTGACTTTCCTGAAGAAACATCAGGATGTATTCACCTAGGGTAATGATGAGAATCCAAGACTAGACACTAAGGATGTTGTCCATCATCTGGGTCTCCCAGTGGGTCACAGTTGATACAATTATCCAACTAGAAAAATGCATCCTTCTGATGGTCCCAAGTTCCATGAAGAAGATTATAAGATTATCATGTCCAACATTGTTAGGTATGTTTGGGACCCCATGTGTCTAGGAAAAATCATTACTGTGAGGTATAAATGAGAACATTAGAATTTCCATCGACTCTAGCAACCATAACATCTATTGTATGAAGGATTATTATCCCCTTTCATTAGTAGAGCT
Organism: Viscum album; assembly: GCA_963277665.1. Taxonomy (NCBI): domain Eukaryota; kingdom Viridiplantae; phylum Streptophyta; class Magnoliopsida; order Santalales; family Viscaceae; genus Viscum; species Viscum album. The sequence goes on along the minus strand of OY728142.1, from coordinate 264,518,463 downwards.
ATTGACCACTTCCACAACTAGGTTCTAGGAACTATCCTTCATGGATTGATATTCCATATACAATCATATCCATAGGGAAACCAAAATAGGTATTCTACAACATTTAAATCACCTAATGAACATTCTTCTCTCAATTGACGCCTTTTTGTCTAAATAATGAAAGAGACAATCATCCATGATCCCTGAACCACATCTTCAAACCGATCCTTTGGATGGTAGTGTAATTCTACATACACAATTTACATATCAAATACGTCAAATTAACTTACTATATCAGGGATCTTAAAAAAAGTTTTCAACTTCATCCAATCCTAGAATTTGATGATGAACTCGTTGAAGTGTACATTCAGGGTTACCTATGAGAAAATTATCATTTTATTCAACAAATACAGAATCTTCATTGTCGAACTAGAGAATATCAAATACATCATCAAATAAATACCTTGATAAACCTACAAGATCTTTGATTATTTTGACGCCACATAGCCTATACACAGTAATTCATCATAAATATGTCTACCAAGTGTAAGACTATTTGTAGGATCATGTATAAATGAACCTTCTATCATTGAGATAGAAGAGTTCAAGGCCACCTTAAAGGAATTCAAGTAGTAGATGCTACAACCTATGTTTATAATGCCACTCATCTATATAAAGCATCTATTTATCTAAGTGATAACACTAAAATGATCCTTATACACCATTATCGACCATAATAATGATTATGTAATAGATAATAATTTATATAATTTCATTGGAATGCTCCTTTACACTGTGACTAAATAATCCATAATTTAGAAGAAATGTCTCGCCTTCGTTTTCACAATGCAGAAGTTACAGCAATACCGATAGTATTGGTAGATATAGAAAGTGTACTATTTTGGATCCTCCAATGTATATAATTAACCAAATAATGTTAATAAGATGGTTAGAACATTGGGTACTAATATTTCACTAGATTAATATCGGGTTCTTATTATAGAATTCAGTTAAAGGCCTAGTCTTGAACAATTTTATGGCCAAAAGTCCTCTTCTTGAAGAACTACCACTAGATTTATATTTCCAAGACAAGGATATATTTTTAATGGACATGGCTATTCCGTGATCGAAGATTCAGTTCTATGGTGCCTCCCGGAGAACAACTCATTGAAGGCCCAATGATCCCAATCTCAATAGAGTGGGATTGAGGATCATCTTCACCACAACTATATACATTGTTTGTCCATACATTTTCATTATATTAGTTGGTTGAAATAATAATGTGAAATAATATTTTTCTCTATTAATTGGACTTCAATAGGGACATGATATAGATGTACCCAAATTGAAGGTAAAGGGAGACTCTAAATATGTCATCAAATAGATCACTGGTGACTACAACATCAGCAAACCAGAGCATGTACCCTTATTGGAGTTCACTCACCAGTTGATGTCCCATTTCTATTGTAAGTAATAGGTGAATCATTTTAATCATCCTAATCATGGTCAAGGAGATTCCATAACTAGTATAACCACATATCATAGATTGCTTGAAAAAGATGTTATATTCATTCATGTGGAACATCATAGTTTTATTTATCCCATCATTCTAGATGATGAAGATAGTCAATAGGTAAACCATATGAGTATTGATTCTCATACATCAAGACCTCTAGACCCCCCTGTAATACAAGAAAACTCTCATTCAATGACCCCTTTAATCGACTATCTCTAGAATTGTTCTCTATAACTTGGTTGAGAATATCATGAGTGAATCCATCATTGTGTGGTGTAGTCCACCCACTAGAGTGGGACTAACCTTGACTATAAGATCTAAAAAGTGTGGTTTTGATGGAATTATCATATATTTCATTAAAGGAGATGAGATTCACATGGTTTTGTAGGATTTACATGTCGGGTCATGTGGTTCCCGTCATGTTGGATTGAAGCACTCTCACTAGATTTAATGTTTGGGATTCTTCTAGCCCACCAGGGTCCATGATATAATCGATTATTCCAAGAAGGTTCATGTTTTTTAGATCCAATGCAAATTTATTTATAAAAAATGGATCCCTTTAATAATTACATGTATTCATGGCCCATTTTAGTATGGGATTCAACATCACAGAGTCGTATCCACCTGGAAACGATTTCCAATATTGGTTCATTTTGACATCGATGGGTTTTCTATCAAATTGGGAAGAAGGGATTCATCTTAATGGTGTCAAGGAATAATCATTATTAAATGTTTTATCTCCAAAATCTTCCACTGATTTGGAGTTTCTAAAACCATTATCATGGATAATAGAACAATATTTTGAGCCACATATATGAAAACATTGTATTCCATGTATAGAATCAGGTAAACCATGCTTCCCACTACTAGGAAATAGAAAATAGACAAATTGAGGCATATAAAAATCCTCTCTAATATTTGTTATAAAATTGGGCTCAAAGTTAAGAAATGTTGGCCATGTAAGATATAATATTTCCTCTAGTGATATAAGACGATTACTAAAAAATTACACATAGATGACTCCATATTCTATTATACACAGAACAGAGATAGTCTTACCATTGAGATACATTTTCCATCACATCAAAAAAATCACTATTAAATGTAGATTCTATAATGCATGGTATTCGACTGTCATGCATAGAAATAACCCGTCAAATAGAACATTACCCTGGACTAGCACATTCTAACGAGGCACCAAAAAATGAAATTGATGGAGTTCAACAAGAAAAATAACCTCCAATCATTCCTCCAAGGGGATATGTTTCTGGATTTTATATTACTAATGATTCATGGAAAGAAGCTTCCAATGATAGAGAATATGTTGGAAAGGACTTATATCTTTCAAAATTTCTATTCCAATGGTGCATACTCTTATTTCAACTTGGATAGATAGCTCATTACTCCTCCTTCCAATACCAAGATTCTCAAGCTGTACATTTAATGGGGAGATACGAACTTCCATGTTATACAACCTTAAACTGCATAACAACCCACATCCTAGATTAATGGATTTAAAATGGGTAACCACCAACATCCTTGTTGCATGAAGCTAATCTTTGTAATAACTACAGCCTTAGTTTTATGAAATTAACTTACGTAACAACCATTATCATAGTTTCATGATGTTAATATTTGTACCAACAAACATCATATTTTCATGATGATAATCTATATATGACTATAATATTGGTTTCATGATTTTAAACTGCACAATGATCATCATCCTCACCGTATTATGTTAAACTATATGTCAACATCCCAGTCACACTATGTTAAACTGTGCATTTACTACATGTAACATGACATTAAACTATACATAATGGTCTAATTTAACTTTGTTCCACATATCTATATATTGGGGCTGTCCTAACCACCATGGTGTCACCACATTGTGGACTGTTGTGCATCAGGTAAGCATTCTAGTGTCACTGAAATATTTGTAACCTGGTATCTCGTCACTCTTAATGTGTGTTTCCACATTCCATGAAGACCACATTAGCATGCCTTGTTTCTCACAGTAACCATGACTAATACTGGCTTAGTAATTTTGGTATGATGTGTAATGATGTGGCCAATATGTATAAAGGCTCCCTTTTTCCAAAATCTACATATAAAAAATATGAGTCAATATCTATGGATTATGATGTTGATATGTGTATGAAGCTTCGTTAAAATTTGTGGTATGGTGCTAAACCAATTTGTCCCTTGTTCAGAATAGTTATTATAGACCCCCATGAAACACACATCTTTTTGGGGAATACTATGGTCTCAACAATAATAAATTTGAACATTTTCAGCCCCTATGACCCAAGATAATAGATTATAAAATTAACTATTTTCTCTCCATGATACTTGTGTGGCACAAAAGATCCTCTTGTATTTTTTACACCAAGTTTATTTCATTTATTTTAGGCATGTACCATTGTAGAAAACATTAATGTGTTCCAGAAAATATGACCTTAAACTATGTGTAATGTCCCAGTCACATGATGTTGAATTGTGGGATGCAAAATGACCATAGTACATTGAACTATAACACGCATTATCACTAATGTACGACATTAAACATTGTGTCTATTTTTCTCATTTATAGTTTGTAAAATTTCAAAACATTCCAGGACCTTACCTAAGAGGTACTCTCCTACATTACTAGTCATCTACCACATCATTCACATTTTCATATATCACTTGGAATCCAAGATGAGACCCCCTTAGAAGATGGGATTGATCATTTTTTAAACCAATACACTTAATAAATGGTTGATTAATCCATAGTGGCATAAATTTAAGAGTGTGGGAATCCATTAAAACACCCCTTTAATCCATTTAAATGCTTCACATTCCGCTTATTTGGATCCTCATCCTCTTTCACAACTGAAGGGAACACCTAATGGTATTATATCATGACATAATGGATCACTTACATTCATAGGAAAACATCTTGGATGACATTGTATGACATCCAAATATAGGTTCCGTGTTTTGAATATGGTCAGCGGTCAACCCTCATTTTTTTGTCCCCATCCCCTGGTAATGATATGGTTGATGTGTTTTATACATGGTCAAAAGATATCCTCTATATCATTTTAACTATCTGTGTGTTCCATATATTGTTCATTGTTATTCACACATACCATTACACATTTCCCAAATCAATGTCATCTCCCCTGGCAGTATCCCATTTATTCACTATAGAACAATGGAATAGAAAATTTTTTATTGCAAGGGAACTATTATCCAGCAACAACCTCTAATAGTATATATGATTTTAGTGGTATGATAATAATAGAAAAACTTGAGTTCCAAATTATTAACAAGACTCTCATATGGTGTCTAATAACATTTACATCTCTTGTTTCTCACACCATGAATGGTCTGTGTGATCTTATTGATTTGTTTTTGGTTGTTTTAGAAATTTGATTGATGTAATTCAATAAAATGATGAAATATATTTGAGTATAGAAATTAATAAAATCATAATATCATAGGTTAATCCATATATATAATCCTGAATTCAAAAAAATGTTCCTCTATGGATCCACCTCATTAGTTGAATGCACATGTTTGACCATATTACCCTGAGTGTCCTTGATGACATGCCATTTTGCTTCCATATCATCACTCCATCCATCATCCTGAGAAAGAATATCATCATCCCTGATATAATACATGTCCAAGTCCCCAACACATTTAACATATTCCTTTTTGATCTCAACCTTATTTTCATAAGACAATAATAGTTGAGTCCTCATATCAGTAGTGATCTTAGCCTAAGTGGAAGAGGCCATCACATATTTCCACGATATCCCCTATAGATGTTCAACATATTCCCTAGATTTTTGAATCAACTAAGATCCCCTAGCCATGTGTTTCCACTAGCCTAGATTTAGTTAAATCCATTTTAGTAATTCCCTCTTGAAGAGGAATTCTCGGTCAACTTAATTATGCTTTTGGGAGTCCACCCACTGGTCCTTTGAATTAAAAAACCAATGGTTGATAGATCCCATACATTATGATAGTCCATCTATCCAAATTTGAGTGATGATGTTCTAAACATTTCTCCAAACCATATGATGGAAAACCCAGTTATCCATAGAAACTAGTAGGATAGAATAATAAAAATATATAGGTGGTTCATGCTGTTGTTGGGGAAATACCATTAATATATTCTCAGTAAAATCCTCTAGGTGAACATCTTCGAACATGAGGGTTTGGAGAATTTTTCTATCTACAGGTGCGAGCAACATGATGAGTATCATAAGGAACACATCTTTGTCGGCCTCTCTATCTAAGGAAGAAACCTTTGATACACCTTCTAGCATCACATAAGTGAATTATGTAACCCCAACTTTAGATCCCTCACTTGACATAGGTAAAAATTCCAAATCATGTGACCCTATTTCATCCTCCTTAGTCATCTCAACTTCTGACCCTATTTCCAAACTCACCATGGTAATTTTGGATCCAATAGCCACATATGGTTGAAAAACTACTATATTCCCATCCATAAAATGTATTTTTTACATCTGTTTTGTGGGACCTATCTCAATTCCATCCATTGAGAGCGTGGTCTCAGAAGTATCCTCCATTGGATCCTTGGGAATTGGACTAACCACCACGCTCTCTTTAACTCTTTCCACTAGGAGAGTAGTATATGCCATTAACATGTCATCATCTATCGTAGATAATGTGAGTGTTGCAACTGTTGGTTAGGAAGGGACCCCATATTCACCGATTCATGGGATTAGGTCCCATCACCCACCTTTTCTAGTCCATAAAGGACCTCAACCAACTCCATGATTGTTTCATGTGCAATTGTAAATACAAGTAAGGTAGTATTTTTAAGCAGAGGGTTAAATCTGAGGTACATAAGATCAATATATTTACCTATTTAGATCAATGATTATTCCCTTAGGGGAGACTATATAATCATCCCTTACACAAGAAACATTTCACTACTCTAGCCACAGATCACACACAACCAGTTCATCTACCATTGTACCTTGTATAACTTCTCCATTGATGGGATATAAAATATGACATGTTGTCCCTTCTCAATCATTGAAACCATTATACAAGTGTTTTTTCGCACCCATAATGTGCGCATCCATCATTGGTAGAATATAAAAAAATGAGTACCACAAATAATTCTTCCATACTGAGTTTAGGTTGATCCATATATTTCACTCTATATCCCCACAACTACCATTAGCTCACATTTATGATTCACCAGTAGGAGACTTCCTTACACTTTGGCATCTCCTGGAACATGTTAAAGGCTGAGTCACAAACATCTAATTTATCCACTCTCCTTCAACTGGTTATGTCACTGGTTTGTTCAAGAAATATCTGAACCACTACATGATGTGAACAACCCCCTTCCATGGATTATCTTAGTTGGTGCCCTAAATCAAATCCAGAAGCACCTTTTCCAAATACAACAGCTGCTCGAGGTCTCCCCTTACATTCTCAATGGGGAGGAATTAATCATACTTCTCCCCAAGGATCAGGATCTCATATATTTGATGATGCTCTAAAAAGATGAAGCCAACCTCCCTATGATGTTGACGAAATGTATTGGTCCCAAACGACAATATGCATATTATCATGATCATGATCACCAAATATTGGTAAATATAGGACTTTGAATCTCATACATCTTCATATAATCTTACCCTTTTAGCTCTACCATAAATTCAGCACATGATTTCCTTTCCCATTATTATTAAGTCAACTCATCTATGATGTTTTTTCCATGGCGTAGATCCCAACCATTGTTCCTTCACTAGAGCAGACCCCCATGATTACCTCGACAATTTTCATTTATTGCAGTAGTGATGCTTTTTCTTCTATATTCTCTCTAGTAAAAATTTTTAGGTGGATTCATAGATTTTCTATTATCAGGGGTGCATGGTCTTTCCCAATATGTCATATAATATCCATGTTCCCATGTTTTCCCTCAATAAGCCACTGAAACAGTAGGCTGACTCATCTCTACTCACCTCTCGGATTAATAAATAGTCTATCAACCAAAATATACAAGTGGAAGCCTACAGATAAAATATATTCCTTTACATCCATTGATATAAATCCATGTAATGATTCATTGTCCCATGTGCTTCAGATGCACTCCTGATCATGAGGTTTTCTTACATATGCTCTCTAAAAGAAGCATCTATATTGACTTAATATCCCATTACATTCATGATATAAGTTATTTATGTATGGTTCATGAATCCTATTTATGGAAACTAGTTTTTGGATCTCTAGCCCTCATTTCTCACTTTCTGAAGATGTAATTTGTGCTGTTTAGTTCGATAACTAGTGTTCAAAGAGTAATATTCTATATGGTTGGGTTGAAAAATACATGTTCATGATGCGTATCATATAGATTGTTGGATTTACAAAAAATTGAAAAAATAAATTTTTTATGTGAATTCATGTTGCTTTGAGGACCCCCACAATGTTATTTTTAGTTTCCCAATCATCTTGGGATTTGTGATGGTTTATTTGATAGTGACCATTTCAAATAAGCATCATGCATAATCACCACAAAAGTTCATCAAAAAATGGATCAAATTTTTAATTTTCAGTGATTCATCCTCATAAGCTAACCCTCATTTTAATATCTGATATAATTCCAATGGTGGGGGTAGGATTTGTTGATTATGGAATACATCCCAAAATAATTCCCTAGGAATGTTGAACTATTTTGAAACAAATATGAGCCAAAGTGGATCAAACACAATTTAACGGTCTATTTTGTGAAGCCCTACCGATTTCCAAACAGTTTGATCTTGTAGAGCCCCATGATGGGAAGACTTTCTTTATCTTGTGACATTGTGAAAATGTCCTCTATGAGTCTAATTGGACGTCGTGACCACATGAATGATGGAAAAATTCCTTCATGAATATGGTAAAGACTCAAATATTTGAAAAACCCTCAATTTCATTGTGAACCACATCAAACCATCATGAAACCCCCTTCCTATAAATAACCTCCTCATTATAATTATTTAGGGACGGTTACATGAACTTTATGCTTTAAATTAATCCTAATTAGAAAACTTCACAATCTATGTGATGAAAGACACAACGTATCTTATAAGGTAAAAGAGATTAATGATGTCTAAGAATCATGTGTTTTTTGAAAGACTCTCCCTTTTGTAAATATTGTTTTGTGAAATCCTATTCCCTCCGTAAAGAAAAAATGACCTCATAGGAACTTGATGATTTAGAAGAAATAAGAATTCAAGAAATAATCTTTTCCTGATCAAAGACTTCATCCCAAGTAAGAGTCGCCCTATTTTGTGATGCTTCCTCTATCATAAATCCCCTACCATATTTTACGAAATTAAGCCTCATAAAAAACCTCCCCATAATGACCTAATACTTACAAAATATCACTCATAGGCCTCCCAATGTTTCATCCCTTATGTTAAAAAATATTTGGGAAGGATGAGTTCCAAAATCCCCAACACTCATCTAGAATTGGTCTAGATACACCTTGTTTTCCTATGCTACATGTGCCGCATATTTTTATGGCACACTCTACTTCAAGTGCAATGCGAAACTACCACCACCTTTTATGTATATGTATAGGTATGTTAATGCATGTTACTTCTCAACATAGGAATTATAACATGGACCTTGTGATTAGCCACTCATCACCATCTTCATGTAAAATAATTTATAAAGACATGAACCACCCTAGGGAGAATGACCAATGGATATATAAGTCCAAGGGGTATGGATTTAGTCACACACATCCTAGGAGCATGATTTAAAACAACATCCTCCAAATTTTCTCAACACATGATGCTAAAATATGGCATTACCCAGTGAAATACACATATAATGCTTCATATGTGAGTGGAATGGGAAGGTATCATCACTTCCCACCATCAAAGTGATAGTTCTCCTACTAATATATAATTAGATCACCTTCACATGGAATGACATATTCATAGAGTGATTCCATGTGTAAACCCCCACTCTATATCTTGTTGATGCTTCTTCTCTGACATAAGTGTTAGGTCTATTTATTACTCTTGATTCTCATTCGGAGTATGGCTCACATGGGCATAGTGGTTAGTAGTGACCATTAAATAAACTACCATATCCCCACTATGTGACTTCTTTATACATATAATCCCTATCATCTACTAAAATCTACCACCCCAATATCTATAATCCCCAACCAAATCTGAACTATGTGGACATTGAGTCCCAACTAACATGGATATATAAATAGCCACCCTGAGTTCAAAAATTCACATCATCACGTAGGTTTATTTTCCCTAGGTCATATACCCAGTAAGATCATGACACTCACATGAGACACGATATGACATCTATTTCCATTATGTAGTTCAACACATAAGACCCACATCAAATCTAACCAAGAGAAACCCTATTTTTAAGGGATGATTCCTTGTGTAATCCCAACATCATATATCGTAGATTCTTCTATTGGTAAAAGAGAGTCCTTATCGCATGATGTAATTATTCATGGATCAGTCATACCCCATGACCATAAACTACGACATCAAAATATAAGATTTTTTATTACTATTTTCTAAATAGGGTACGTGGGATGCCTCTATAAGGTTAAATCCCGTCCAACTTTAATCCTTTGTCACTTATACTAGGGGTTAAACTCCATGATCCACCTCAAGGGGTGTTAAAATCAACATTACTGATGTGGGATCTAAAATTTATGGGACACGCCCCCTTTGTCTGCCTCTATAGTGTGTTCTGACCCATCCATTAGTAAACATCTAGGTGTGACATCATTCCTCCTAGGGATGAAATTAGTTCATCATCCCACATGGGGTGTCCATGGTCAATCAACTATTTATACATGATACATTAAGCACATGATTGATATCATAATGCTACCTCATGTAGAATATAGGACATTTATAGTGAAAACCATTGAAGATATGAGCATATGTCTTTGACTACATCATGATAAAAATGGGATGAAAGTGGTGAAATAATTGGGACATAAACTCCTTTATCCTGATATATCTCGTGGTCGGTTTAGAATAAATTTTGTTCTATAACTATTATGACTCTTTATTATATCCTTATATGTAGAAGAAAACAGCAGACTAATGCTCTAAGCAACCAGACATGCCCATGATTCCCAGCTTCACTGCTATTTGGACTGAAGTGTTCTTCCATGACATTTCCTACTAGAATATACAAACAAAAGAAATGCAATTAAATTTTTTCCACAAAGATACGGAACTAGGAATGAGTTCCATGAACATGACATAACTATTTTAGGGAGTCCTAGGCAAGGAATAATGTTCCAAGGAGAAATCCATGGAAGGAGTTACTGGCATCTTACCATTCTGTTTCGATCAAGGATTAGACATAATTGTTGAATGTGATGAAATCCATGTAAATTTTAATTGTTAGAATACAAGGTAACAATGAAAACTAGCGCAGCCTAAACCACAAAGTAGGGTTCCCCAATTAAAGAATCAGACTCCAAAATCTACCCTTCCATTAATTCATGACCAATGAATTCACTAATCCAATGTTAATCATTATCAATTGATTTATTATTAATAAAATTTATAGTGGAAATGAATGATTTACTTTTTGAAACATGAAAAAAAGACTCACTTATACATAATTACCTAAAGTGTAATTATACATTTTGCTTTTCAAAAAATCAGTTAACATGAACTAAGAACACTAAAGGTAGAAAAACACTTGTACGTGTAAAAAATATCATCATTTATTATATCAGATATATAAGAAAATATCAAATACATTACATAAATTAAAATATATTTAAGTGGAATAGGGTAATATTAATCCAAACCACATACCTTTTTTGTCTCTTAAACCATATAAAATTTCATAAACATTTCTAAATTCTAACTTATATAATTAAAAAACAATAATAATTAATCGAAAATATTTTCACCTTTATAGTCCATGATGAATGTAAATTAAATAAATAATACAAGTTTCCTAAACATTGTAAATGAATCCAAGAGTAATCTTCTTCCAGAAACATTGAAGGGTATGATAATCAAGACATTACTATTTTCCTACACATCATAAGATAACATCAATTACGTAAAATATAGATGATGTAAAAGAAAAAATAATAATGATTGATAATATCTATTTAAATATACATCAACAAATACTTAATTTTTTAATCTAATAAATATAATTTCTACATAATTTGTGTTTCATTCGTTTAAAAAATCATAATTATCAAAAAAATAAAGATGTAGAACATTGTTTTAATGATCTAAAAACATTAAAATGGTTTATATAAAATCAAATTAAAAAAACTGTAATAATTTGAAATGAAAATACGGATTCAATCCACAAATTCATAATTTTAAAAATAAATATTTAAAATTTATTTATAGGTTATAATTGACATGGTAGAATATCCCATGTATGACTAAATTTCACTAGGGAGTTATAATATATTGTGCTAGTATTTTTACTTCATACTTTTCCATTCCATTTTTTTAAATCATAAAACATCTCTTAAAAAATTGATTACTAAATTTTTAAGTCACAAGTATTTTAGTATGGTTTAGTAGAAAACATTAATTTTACCATGAATAAAAATTTTCTACTGTATTGCGATTATTAACCCTTAGTCTTAAATATAATCATTGGACCAACTGTCATATAAACTCTCATATTGAAAAAAAATCATGACTATCAGACAGATTGTGGTACTAATACATTGGACTGACCGTCAAAAGGACTATTTTATTGAAAAAAATAAGAATGTATGTTGGACTATCATATCTTTATAATTAGAATATATAAACATATTTATATTGTATAAAATATTTTTTAGCATTTTAATTATACTATAATTGACATTATACATAATGTTATGCCAAAACATTGTGATCTCTCAAAGAAACTGATGTTTGAGGCCATTGAAAAAAAAACTCATAAATATGATCATTAGATCATTTACTATAAATATAATTTCATTTGAAGTGTTTTGAGACAATAAATTTTAAAACTCATGTCCTCTAAAGTTTTCTCTATATGTACATATCGTTCTTTGTCATTTTAATATTTTTGATAGTTTTTGTTCTATGTATTCCTTATCTATCATGTTTCTTTATGAATAATTTACTATATATTTTATGTCTGATCATTGTAATTATTGATGTATTCTTGGGATAGGAAGGTGATTAATTTGATCCATCATATCAAGGGATTCCAGTTCCAGGAAGAATAAAGCTGATCAACATTTCAAGGTCTTCTGTAGATATGAAGATAGTGAATATTCTAATGATCATATAGGGGTACCTTCTGTATAAGAAAGATAGAATTTTTATTCGGTATAAAAATATTGATGACATAACTAAAGGTTATTTACTACCTTTAATCTTACGGTTTTAAATTCTTTTCCATTTAATATATCATTTACTAAATACTTACATTTACTAGATATTTTATTACTTGTTTTTACATGTCTCTTATAATATGCATGTATTAGAAAGTTATAATTCTTACTTATCTTTCTATATTATTTTTTAATATATGTAGATATGTTCATAAAAAACATCTGTTGATATAATCAGATCAATTGTGATTTCAAATCTGTCACTGTAATAAGCATCTGATCTATGAGTCTGATAATATTACATTAAAAATTTGGTTTTAGATTAGTTTAAACAATTTAAACTACAATTCACTATCTCTATTGTAATTATGTATATCTAATCCACTCTAATGATATAAATTTTTTTGTCATATTATTTTTTACTTCTCCAACATTTGAAGTTTTTACTTCTTTTATGAACTATATTTTTTTATAATCTCCTTGTTTATAAACAGGTCTTACACTATCATGTTTAAATAAAAAACGGAATGCTTTTGTTATGATGGAAAGAATTGATTTTGGATATCATGATAATAAAAATAATATTTAACCACCTATATTTAATGGAATGACTATGTGTATTGGGGAAATAGAATGAAAAATTTTGTGATCAATACTGTAGTCGGTAATTTCACAATGATTAGTGGAATGTTCAAGATTACTAAAAAAGATATTTATACTTTTATTAATCCTAAAAAGAGAGAATATTATTTGAACTACAATTTCAAAAATAATTTATTATGTTCTATGATGAGGAATATCTATAGTTAGATATCATATTATGAAGATAAAAGTAGTATTTTGAGTTAATTGGAAGTAACATATATTGGAATATCTAAATTCCTTGAAACAAGTAGTTCCAAGCTTATAGATAATTACCAATACTTACCTATTTTACTTGGAGAGATATCTACTATGATTCAGAACATGTTCATGACTATAATCAATAGTTTATAAAATATTGGTTATAAATGTATTGATGATGATATTTTGGTAGAAATGAATATAGATATAATTCCCCAAGAGTGGGAATCTAAAATAACACTTTCTATTGAAACAATAATGATTTTTAATCATACACATTGTGATATTATTGGAACCCTCATGTAGTATAATATGAAATTGAAGATAGATAATGAAAACGATAAAAAGAAAAATCGGTGAGTTTCCTTTTCTTAATCATTTAATGGTACTTATAATGTTTAGTCACCAGAGGATGTTGTAAAGTCATCATGAATGAAGAATGTTGTTTCAAATTTTAATTTTAGTACATCATAATATTATAAAAATCATTTGGATAATATTTGTTAATGGACGGAAAATATAGATGGGAAGAAATATTTCCAATACAGATATATGAAGGTTATTAAAGATAAAAATGTCAACAAAACATACTAATGCTACTTATTATAAATGTGTGATGGAAGGACACATATGACCTAATTCTAAAATGATGGAAAATAATGATAAGAATGAAATAAATTTAGATATAAATAAAATGAAATATAATAAGTCCAAAGTCATGAAAACTTTTAATGATTCTGACACATAGAGTGCTATTGGTGGATATTACTTTAAAAAAATTTCGACAATAAATTTTCTAGATTGAGGAATAAGATCATTTTTTAAAAAGTACCTATGGTAAATCAATGTTTTACGGAAAATGTACAAACTAATAAATCCCTAAAAAATATATATTTACATGAAAATTATTCAGATGATAAAAAACATTAATGTATTAACAAAATTAACATCGAAAATGATATTATTTGAAATGAACTTAATAAACCCCTTTTTATGAAAATTACATTACAAAATAATGTTGATATATGTAATTACCACACTATTGATAATGAGGAAAAAAATAGTTTCAAAATAAAATATGGAATTTCTTATTTGAATAACCATTTATCAATGTTTAATAGTCATAAAGAAAACCCCATTATAATTTATAATCATTTGAAACCTTATAGTCATAATATTTTTATTGGTTCTACAAATAAAATATAATTTATAGTAATAATTAATTTTCTACTAAAATGGTGAAATTTTTCACAAAGTACAAAAGGGGTGGATTATGGAAGAAAATATATTCCTTAAATAAATTCAAATATTTAAGAAATCATAAATATTATTCTTCTAGCGAAATGAAATTTCCCAAGATCTATAAAAATATACAAATGTGGTTAGCCAAATTATAATTTTTTGATAATATCGAATTCATATAGGGCTGGTTTCCAAAAACTGAAATTTTTTTCAGAAAAATAAAGATAATACCGGCAATAAAATATTTAGTATATGGATAGAGGTTTCTCTAGACCCATGACCTATAACAATGAATTAATTAAGATGATTATTAATATGAAATGTGGAAAAGTAATTTTCATGTATATTTTTTATTAAGAAATCCTTGGAATATGTAGAATTGTTCTTCTTGGAAAAGATATTATTTAAACTGAATAACATGTTGTAGGAATTTAAAAAACATTATAAAAATAATTCAATTATGTTGTTATGTTTCAATTGTGAACTTTTAGAATGACAAAATAACTATACATATTTCCAAGAATAAATTTATTGTTTTTTCCAATCGATATGAAAATTATTTTAGGATAATCCAATATAAACATTAGAGATAAGAATTATCTTGTATTAATGCAATGGAAGAAAATTATTGGTTATATAATAGAGGCTTAGGAAAATGTAAAATTATAACATTAGCAATGCTGACTAGGATTGGACTTATTAATAATATCATAGGACATAGGACTAATACATCAAAAGTATAAGACCCTTATCAATTTGATTACCAACATAAGTCATGTTTGAAATCTAATAGTTCTGTATGAACTGTAACACCCCAAGCTTTTACGGTATGCTTCTCTTTGAATAATGCGATAGCATGTGTTGTACGCAACATTGAGTTCTAACACACCACAACCAATCAAACTAGCCATTATGAATAATAATACCTACTTTTTGAAATTATATAAATATTTTATATTTCAAAATGGACTTCATTTTTGGTTTTGGAATATCGAAATTATCCTAAGATGAATTTTTTGTATTTTTCTGAGAACTTCCATTTTTAATAAATAGTAAAAAATACTTAAAAACAACTTTTTTAGTAAAAATAATTTATAGTGATAATTTATATTATATAGTTGTTTCAAAGTATAATTAGAATATATTTTTACCATTTTATCCAATGGTGTTCATTAGAATTAATTTCACTTTTGAAATTTGACCTAAACAATTGTCAATCTTTTGATATATACTGTTTCTTAAAAACACGCTATTTGTTGTGACAGCGGGAATTAATTATAAAATTAATTAATGAAACATATATGTTAGGAATTTTTTAAAATAGATATCATTTTTGAATTCGGAATATCAATTATAGCTTAGGGTGAAATTTGGGCATTGTTCTGAAAAACGTCAATTTTTGATAAATAGTGAAACTATTAAGTGGTAGTTAAAAAAACCGAATTTTTCATAAAAAGTAATTTTACGGCATCTGTGAATTGAATTTTGAAAATCAGAGAGACAAGGTTTATATGAAGAAGTATAATGTGGTTCAATGAGATGAAAATAATTTTTGGTGAATAGTAACTTTTTACTTTTATTTACCACGGTTAAAAGTAAATAGGGTAATTAAGGGTGAAAATGATATTAATATTACCCTAAAACATGTCCTAATTATATGAGACAAGTTTATCTCGACCAAAAACAACCTTAGGAATAAAATATTATTATTTAGGTCCACTTGTATTAGATTAGGACATTTATTATTTTTTAATTCAATGAAGAGTTAAAATAGTAAAAATCAATGTTTATTTACTAACACATTTTTAATATAGGGTTTTCTATAAGATAAATTCGATTGTAAATATTCATTAGAAAGATAATACGATTTCCTACATAATGATATTTTATTTATAATTTTTAGAGATTAAATAATTTAATTTATTAATGACACAATGATAATGCAGTAATTACCATAATAGTGAAAAATTAGAATAATTGATATTATAAATACCCAAATAAATATAATTTGAGACTTTTTATGAATTAAAATTATTTTCCAGGATAATATGATATATTAGGATTGATTTAATAGAATTTTTTAGAAGTGATCATTCCGTTATGAGTTTCACAAAAATCAACTATTGAATAGTGTCAAAATTGACATAAAAGAGTTTTTAAAACAAATACTATATTATTAATTGATATTAAATTCATAAAAATCCAAGGTTCGCACAAGAGAATTATATCATAATAGGTGTATCATTAATGGACCACTTGGGGGTCTCTTGGTTGTATATAGTATGTTTATTAACTATATAATATAAAAATACAAAGTGACTTGGTAAATGTCAAACTAATTAACTAAGAGTTAAAACTAAAAGATAAGGTTAATATAGTAACCAAAACCTGTCTAAATTCTATTTGTTTAATGGTTTTAGACCTATCTCCACCTTAAGCTTTGAATAATCAACTTTGGAGCCATTATAAACCGAATATAAATTTATTATTAATTAATATATTTAGCTTTTCCAAAGGTGCCCCTCACCCCTCTTATAAAAGGGCACTCCTCCTTCTCATTTAATCACACCTTCAAATCCTGTTGGTTCGGCCAACCCCTGCCCAAATACTCTCTAAACTTCCCTCAATACAACCTAGAGACCTCATTTTGGTCATAAAGACAACCTATGGAGCCCTTTTGATCAAATTAAAAGGAAGAACCCGAAGTAGAGGCAATGTTTTCAGCACCCCTTTTCAAGTTCCTTTCTTCTTACACTTCTTCATTCATTATTATTACCATTATAAAATAATAACTCCAGTATCTTATATATAATGTGATGTTATTATAAATATGGTACAACCATATTCAGTATTCTATCCACCCTTTGAATAACATGTCACCATACGTGGGTACGTACGGCTTACCGTCTCCACGTCGTGGTGTAATTGTTATTCAATATATTATTATTTGGGTTGGTATAATAATGATGTGTAAATCATGAAAATAATAAATATAACATGATAATGATTCTGTATATATGATATACCATCCATGTATATATTATTTTAATATCAAAAGAATGATATTGTCGCTCGTGCGTACGAACGGACTACCGTCTCCACGAACGCGATGAGATTCATTCTCCATCATATCCATTCAAGTATAATTTTCATTTTATGATTTAAAAATAATTATTAAGAAAATTATATCATTCTGGATATGAATATGATACAACCTATCCATGAAAAACATGGCTTACGTAACAAAACATATAAAAGAAAACGAGTAAGTTAACACCCGAAACGACGATAATTCTATGATATTATTAACAAAGAAATGTTAAAAGACCATATATAATATCATATTAATGTATATGATTCATTAATAATTTAATAACAATTATTTCAACATTATACAGGAGGTTAACCTACCCCCATCCAAGGAAAAGTACAAGGTAAGGGGTTTCTTATCTCACTTTTAATTCCGTGAGAATTCCATTGTTCACCACTTATTTATTACATGTGGTGTGTGTACTGCCCATGTTTGTATTCATTGTGTAATATACATTAATTCATGTATATTTACATCATAATTGTATGATCCTTCTTTCATGGGTGTATGTTGTTTATGTTACCAAATCAATAAGGGAATTTGAAATTTGAATTTCCACTCATTTGGCTTTACGCAGACTTCATTGATTATTTTACTCCAAGATTATGTGTGGAATCACTATTCATTTGATTATGTCATAATTTCCACTCCCCTTTCTGTGGATATACTTTTTATACACATAATCTCTCCATTGATAAATTCTCAAGTCATCGGTATGAACTTGATAAGAGTAATTTTTACTCAATCTCGACTTGTAGAGATAAACATCCAATTCATTGGTGTTGTTTTTACTAGAATATGTGTGAATGTCCCTTGATTGTTTTACACTGAATATCCAATCATATTTAGTGTATTTATATTTTTCACACATAATTATGTAATCGATTTATCCTTAACCTAAGGATACAGCCTTTATGAGAGATTTCATCTCAATTTACATTCCATTGAGACTTCTTTGTTGTTATACACCAAATCACTTTTATGTGGTGTATATAATGTACTTTGACATAGTATATCATGAATCCATTTATTCTCATGATATTAAAAAGTTTTGATTACATCAGTTATTTGTATTCAAGTGTCTCTCTTTTGGTTAGAAACTATAACTAAAATACCATTTTTAAATGTTTTAAAGACCTATTCTTCTAAATCTTTCTCATTAATGTCCATGTTTTAAAAAATGGTTTTAAGGATTTATTTATATGGACATTAATGTTTTAAAATTAAAAATCCTTTTGAAAGTTTCAAAGTGGTATGGGACACTTTGATTCAAAAATCAATTTTTGAACGGCTTCTTGACAAATAGTGTGACTTTTAAATGATTTCAAGAAAAAGGGGGACATTTCTCTCAAATAGGTTTGATGATTATTTTCATCTATGTCAACATCCTTAATTATTATTGATTGAGGTTAATGTGATACAATAAAATCTTCCATATTGTATCGAATGAGTTATGTTTGACTGTGGATGTGCTATTTTTATACTATTCTTGGTTTGTGGTTAATGTATTGACATTTCGTATGCTATTTTTAATATGAATGTTTATGTTATGTTTAATCCTATTCATATGAGAAATTAATTGGACTTAATAAGTGACGGGTGGAGCCCACTATAGCTCCTCGATGCATTGGTAGGTCTCATGAGACAAACTAGTGTCTTGTCACAAGGCCTTGGCAAAATCTTATTTGTAGTCTTGGCACGAGGCCTTGGCTCTGTGGTTATGATAGTCTGGCATTATACATTCCATCATTATGAATGTGGTTATTGATATTTCATGTGATCATTTGATTAGTATAAAATCCATGTGAGTAAGTAAGTGGAATTATTTTATTTTATCTTTTCCATTTTATATTGAAGTTCAAGTTTAAAAAGGCTTTTGTTTTAGTTATAAACTGCCTAAAGTGTTTATGCTTATCTATGAAAGATTCTGCTATAATGTTATCCTTACTGAGCATCTCATCTCACCCCTTTCAATGTTTTATTTTTTTCCAGGATTATGAAGAAATAATTTATGAATGACCTGCAGGGATAGTATGAGGGGATATGAAGACAAGATGTTTTTTTATGATGTAATGTAAAACTTTATGATTGTATCTAGTGTTTCCATGGCTACTAAACTAATCGGTCTTTCGAGACTTGATCTATATTGTGATCATTCCAATGTTATGTAATAATGCACCGACTCTGGTTTACTGGGGTCGGGGCGTTACAGTTGGTATCAGAGGAAGTTTAGTACAAACCTTGGAATCTAGATTTAGATAAACTCTGATTAGAGCACGTAGACCTAAGATGAACATTGATGATTATTATAGAAGAACTCCTAGAATTTTGGTATTGTAGAGATTTTTTGAGTTTTCCGAGAAATACATCCATGTCTGGATACGAGAAGGTAGAGGCGGATCTGGTAAAGATGTACCTATGGGTAAAACCCGAAAACACCGCTTTGAGATAGACTCGAATGGGAACTGGTGCACGACAATGGGCCTTGCTGCACTCTTGGTTACGACACTCCCGAGGGATATTCTTATGATAATTTACATTTTCTTTACAAACCGATTTGAAGTATTATATATATAAAATGATTGTAAATGACCTCGGTTAGTCCTAATGTGTTTCAAAATGAGAACATGGTGACATGTCAATCTCTAAATGATTTTATGACTACTGTTACTCACACAATGATTTCTGGTTTTAGTCAATGGCTGGATTCCAATGAAGTCATAGTGACATTGCAAATGATGTACAAGGTGGGAACGGTGGTGGCAGTGAGAAACAAAATGGATTTTTGACAGGCGTAAAAGATATCATCATTATGCCAAATCAATTTTCCAAAAATATGATCTACAATATATATACTAACCAATTCCCGGACTTAAAAAAGAAGAGAAATGTGATGAATGATAAGAACTCCAGTAGTGGAGACCATGGAGAAAGGAATCCTCAATTTCCATCATGCAGGAAATGTGGAAGGAGACACCAAGGAAAGTGTCTCAATGGGACAAAGAAATGCTTTACATGCGAGAAGGAAGGGCATAAAGTGAAGAATTCCCGAAGAAAATTGAAGCGTACTATGGAAGAAGATAAAAATGGTCCCAAGAGTCCATTTACAATCATTTTCCATAAATTTAGGGGACCGAGACATTACCTGAGTGAATACCCTATTCTATAGGATATTTTCATGGTCAAAGTAGAAGCTATGTGGAAATAAATGGTTAGAGAAATGTTTAAAAAGTATTAGTGTTCCTTTTTGATGGGTTTACTTTGGAATAATTTTCTCTTGTATTTGTAACCCCGCAATTTTCTATGTGAGAATGATATTTGAGGAATAATTATCTCTTCTCTTGTGGATATAGTTATAAATAATAATTTGGTATTATATGATCGTTGGGTTTGAGGAAATTATAAGTTATCATAATTAGGGATGAAAATGAAAGGTATGAGATAATATTTGTGGTTAAATTATGTTATGGTTTTTTTTAGGAATTTATTTCATTTTGGTAATATTATAAAATATAGTTTTTGAAGAAGGAAAACACGCAGACCATGTGAAAACCCGTCGCATCGGACAAAGTTGTGGGAATCGAACCCACAACCAAAGTGCGATTGGGATTTATCACCTACCACTGGTCCACGTGAAGTCCCTGGATAGTGTGACTAATTATTTTTAGGTAAATTATTTTATCAATCAATAATAAGTTGATTTGGGTTCTTATGTATTGTTAAACGAATACCCCTGGTATAGGAAAATTATTTGGTGATTAAGTGATAGATGTTATTTTGGACGTTGTTCGCTTTGTTGTGAACACTATATGCCCAAGGAAAATAGAATAGTATGGGATTTCATTTGAAGAGTAATGGTGGATTTGTATCTATGTTTTTATTATGGATTTATAGTGATTTGGGTTGTTTATTGAAATGATTAGGTTAATTACTTTTAAGTATGTGACTTTAAGAGTAATTAATAACATTTGGAGATAGAATTTAACGTGGAAGACTACATTTTTAATAAGTTTTGGTTTTCAATATTTGTTTTGATTATATTGAAGGATTTTAAAGACAATTGATTATTGAATGGTATTTATTTAATGATGGGGTATTGTTGGTTTAATTTTGGAAATTAAGATTAGTGTTTATTTCTCCCAAGGAATATCCTTTTGGGGGATTATTAGATCTTGTACTAACCATTTTCGTTTTGATTAATCTCTAAAGACAATGTAAATATATAGTTCATCCTGTATGGATCATGTGATTCTATGTAAGTTTATTCTAGCTCCTCCAGTGTGACCAAGTCTTCTTGAATAGTCATCGTTTAATAAAAAATGGGTTAGTGGTGGGAATTTATTAAATAATTAAACTCTACCTAAAATGTAAGTATATATCTTTGTATTCTTAGTCAATATCATAAATGAATGTAACTTAAAACAAAAAATGATGTTCGTTTACTTTGCTACTAGGAGACTAATGATCGTTTGTCCCAACACAAGTTTGTGGTTTTCTTATTGTTAACTTTATCCTGATCAAGATTTCTATCCCTCTCCATCAGAACTTGACACTTAGTTTATCATCCATATCCATGTTTTCCTACATGGAATCCGAGTATGGGTTATCTTGGTTGACCTTTATACCTTTCTTTCTTTCTTTTAAAGTGATAGTTTTATTGACTCTTTTTTCGATGTGGGACTTTCTATTATATTACCAAGCACAATTTTTAAAAAATTGTGAGGACGCAATATATTGAAGTAGGGGAGAATGTAACACCCCAAGCTTTTACGGTACACTTGTCTTTGAATAATGCGATAACATGTGTTGTACACAACATCGAGTTCTAACACACCACAACCAATCAAACATGCCATTATAAATAGTAATACCTACATTTTAAATAATATATATATTTTATATTTCAAAATGGACTTCAATTTTTGGGTTTGGAATATCGAAATTATCCTAAGATGAATTTCTGGTATTTTTCTGAGAACTTCCAATTTTTATGAATAGTGAAACATACTTAAAAACAACTTTTTTTATCAAAATAATTTATAGTGATAAATTATATTATATAGTGGTTTCAAAGTATAATTAGAATTTATTTTTAACATTTTATCCAATGGTGTTCATTAGAATTAATTTTACTTTGAAATTGGACCTAAACAATTGTCAATCTTTTGATATATATTGTTTCTTAAAAACACGCTATTTGTTGTGACAGCGGGAATTAATTATAAAATTAATTAATGAAACATATATGTTTGGAATTTTGTAAAATAGACATCATTTTTGAATTTGGAATATCAATTATAGCATACGGTGAAATTTTGGCATTGTTCTGAAAAACTTCTATTTTTGATGAATAGTGAAACTACTAAGTGTTAGTTAAAAATGGAATTTTTCATAAAACTAAATTTTACCTCTTCTATGAATTGAATTTAGAAAATCCGAGAGACACGGTTAATATCAAGAAGTAAAATGTGGTTCAATGAGGTGAAAATAATTTTTGGTGAATAGTAACTTTTTACTTTTATTTACCACGGTTAAAAGTAAATAAGGTAATTAAGGGTAAAAATGATATTAATATTACCATAACACATGTCATAATTCTATTGGAAAAGTTTATCTCGACTAAAAACAACCTTAGGAATAAAATATTATCATTTAAGTCCACTTGGATTGGATTAGGACAATTATTATTATTTAATTCAAAGAAGAGTTAAAAGAGTTAAAATTCAAGTTTATTTACTAAAACATTTTTAATATAGTGTTATATATAAGATAAATTCAATTGTAAATATTCATTAGAAAGCTAATAAGATTTCCTACATAATTATATTTTATTTATAATTTTTAGTCATTAATTAATGTAATTTATTTATGATAGAATGATGATGCAGTAATTACCATAATAGTGAAAAATTAGAATAGTTGATATTATAAATACCAAAATAAATATAATTTGAGTCTTTTTATGAATTAAAATATTTTTTTAAGATAATATGACATATTAGGATTTATTTAATTTACATTTTTCTAAGTAATCATTATTTTATGAGTTTCACAAAAATCAACTATTGAATAGTGTCAAAATTGACATAAAAGAGTTTTTAAAACAAATATTATATTATTAATTGATATTAAATTCATAAAAATCTAAGGATCGGCCGAGAGACCTATATCATGATAGGTATATCATTAATGGACCACTTGGGGGTCTCTGTGATGTATATAGTATGTTTATTAACTATATTATATAAAAATACAAAGTGACATGGTAAATGTCAAACTAATTAACTAAGAGTTAAACCTAAAAGATAAGGTTAATATAGTAACCCAAACCTGTCTAAATTATATTTGTTGAATGTTTTTAGACCTATACCCACCTTAAACTTTGAATAATAAACTTTGGAGCCATTAGAAACCGAATATTAATTTATTATAAATTAATATTTCTAGCTTTTCCAAAGATACCTCTCACCCCTCTTATAAAACGAGACTCCTCCTTTTCATTTCTTCACACCTTCAAAGCCTTTTGGTTCGGCCATCCCCTGCCCAAATACTCTCTTTACTTCCCTAAATACAACCTTGAGGCATTAGTTTGATCATAAATCTAGCCAAAGGTGCCCTTTTGATCAAATCAAAAGGAAGAACCCGAAGAAGTGGTAATGTTTTCACCACCCCTTTTCAAGTTCCTTTCTTCTTCCACTTCTTCTTTCTTTGTTATTACCATTCTAAAATAATAACTCCAGTATCTTATATATACTGTGATGTTATTATAAATATGTTACAATCATATTTAGTATTCTATCCACCCTTTGAATAACATGTCACCATACGTGCGTACGTACTGCTTACCGTCTCCACTTCGTGGTGTAATTGTTATTCAATATATTATTATTTGGGTGGGTATAATAATGATGTGTAACTCATGAAAATAATAAATATAATAGGATAATGATTATTTATATATGAAATACTATCCATGTATATATTATTCTAATATCAAAAGAATGATATTGTCGCTCCTGCGTACGTACATACTACCGTCTCCACGAACGCGATGAGATTAATTATCCATCATATCCATTCAAGTATAATTATCATTTGATGATTTAAAAATAATGTTTAAGAAAATTATATCATCCTGGAAATGAATATGATACAACCTATCCATGACAAACATGGCTTATGTAACAAAACATATAAAAGAAAACGAGTAAGTTAACACCTGAAATGACGATAATTCTATGATATTATTAAAAAAGCAATGTTAAAAGATAATATATGATATCATATTAATGTATATGATTCATTAATAATTTAATAAAAATTATTTAATCATTATACATGAGGTTAACATACCCCCAACCAAGGAAAAGTACAAGGTAAGGGGTTTCTTATCTCACTTTTAATTTCGGGAGAATTCCATTATTCACCACTTATTTATTACATGTGGTGTATGTACTGCCCATGTTTGTATTCATTGTGTAATATACATTAATTAATGTATATTTACATCATCATTTTTTGATCCTTATTTCATGGGATTATGTTTTTTATGTTACCAAATCAATAAGGGAATTTAAAATTTCAATTTCCACTCATTCGGCTTTACGCATACTTCATGGATTATTTTTCTCCAAGATTATGTGTGGAAAAACAATTCATTTGATTATGTCGTAATTTCCACTCCCCTTTATGTGGATATACTTTTTTTACACATAATCACTCTATTGATATATTCTCAAGTCATCGATATGAACTTGATAAGGGTAATTTTTACTCAATCTCTATTTGTAGAGATAAACATCCAATTCATTGGTGTTGTTTTTACTAGAATATGTGTGAATGTCCCTTGATTGTTTTACACTGAATATCCAATCATATTTAGTGTATATATAATTGTCACACATAATTATGTCGTTGATTTATCCTTAACCTAAGGATATGGCCTTTATGAGAGATTTCATCTCAATTTACATTCCATTGAGACTTCTTTGTTGTTATACACCAAATCACTTTTATGTGGTGTATATAATGTACTTAGACATAGTATATCATGAATCCCTTTATTCTCATGATATTACAATGTTTTGATTACCTTAATTTTCTGTATTCAAGTGTCTCTCTTTTGGTTAGAAACTCTAACTAAAATACCATTTTTAAATGTTTTAAAGACCTATTCATCTAAATCTTTCTCATTAATGTCCATGTTTTAAAATATGGTTTTAAGGATTTATTTATATGGACATTAAAGTTTTAAAATTAAAACTCCATTTGAATGTTTCAAAGTGGTATGGGACACTTTGATTCAAAAATCAATTTTTAAATGGCTTCTTGACAAATAGTGTGACTTTTAAATGATTTCAAGAAAAAGGGGGATATTTCTATCAAATAGTTTTTTTGATTATTTTCATCTATGTCAACATCCTTCATTATTCTTGATTGTGGTCAATGTGATAAAATACAATCTTCCATATTGTATCAAATGAGTTATGTCTGACTGTGGATGCGCTATTTTTATACCATTCATGGTTTGTGGTAAAAGTATTTATATTTCATATGCTAGTTTTAATACAAATGTTTATGTTATGTTTAAACCTGTTCATATGAGGAATGCATTGGACTTAATAAGTGACGGGTGGAGCCCGCTATAGCTCCTCGATGCATCGGTAGGTCTCTTGAGACAAACAAGTGTCTTGGCACACGGCCTTGGAAAAATCTTTTTTGTAGTCTTGGCATGAGGCCTTGGCTCTGTGGTTATGATAGTCTGGCATTATCCATTCCATCATTATGAATGTGGTTATTGATATTTCATGTGATCATTTGATTATTATAATATCCATGTGAGCAAGTAAATTGAATTATTTTATTTTATCTTTTCCATTTTATGCTGAAGTTCATGTTTAAAAAGGCTTTTGTTTTAGTTATAAACCGCCTTAAGTGTTTATGCTTATCTATGAAATCTTCTGCTATAATGTTATCCTTACTGAGCATCTGAGATCACCCCTTTCAATGTTTTATTTGTTTCCCAGGATTATAAAGAAATAATTTATTAATGACCTGCAGGGATAGTAAGAGGGGATATGAAGACAAAATGTTTTTTATGATGTAATGTAAAACGTTATGATTGTATCTAGTGTTTCCAAGGATACTAAACGGATCGGTCTTTGGAGACTTGATCTTTCTTGTGATCATGCCAATGCTATGTAATAATGCACCGACTCTGGGTAACTAGGGTCGGGGCATTACATGAACTTATGATACATTATATTTAATTCACATAGAAATATTTGGTGTTTTTTAAATCTTAATGTAATGGTGGGAAATACTATATATGTATCTAATCAATGATAACACAAGGTATGCTTTGGTATATTATCATACAGAGATATTTTAAGCCTTTATTTATTTTAGAACATTTATATTCCTATTTAAAAATGTGAATAACAACTTATCTATAACTATTTATTTTGATCATAGAGAAGAATTCGAAAAGTATTATACTGAAAATTTTATACTAATAAGGTATTGGACCCAAATTATCGGCACTTAGTACCACAATGAAAAATGGAGTAGTTGAAAGAAGAAAGAGAGTTCTTTAGAATATTAGAAGAATCGTGATGATTGAATACTCATATCTTTATTTTTTTGAATTTAGTGTTTAATACTACCATATATACTGTAAATTGATTTGAAAATTATTTTTTATTTAGTTAAACACATTATGAGTTGTGGATAGGATGAGAACATAATTGTTATTCATCAGTTATTTTGGATAATATGTATTCATATTGAATAATAAATAAATTCTATATATGTCTTCGACCTAAATCTAATGACTGTATGTTACTAGGTTACAACACTACTGGTAAGGCTTTTATAGTTTTTAATAAAAACTAATGTACTATTGAGGAAAAAATAAATATTAATTTTGATGAAACAGGTCCTCTTGTTTTCAAAAAACACCAAAAAATATCTTCAAATGTTATTTTGTAAACTGATTTTCAAGCTTCCTTATAATGAATTTCTCAAAATAAAATAACTATGGAATTGGTTTATTAAGTTATTCCTTAGGATTATTTCCTCCTATTATTGAAGAACTAATTTTTAAAAACAGAAGAACTCAGTTGTTTATATGGAATCCTCTTAGTGAAATTATCATTGTTGATGGAGATTGACTAGTTATGTATATATGTTCATCAATAATTGAAATTGATCATATATAATTTTTATCTCAATTTGAACCAAGTAATCCTGATGATGCTTTAGGTGTTGTAAATTGAATAAAAGATATTCCAGATGATCTCAATGTGTTTAAATGGAAATAAGTATGTACAATAGTTGATCATTATATTAAAACATCTACAAATGTGGTAAAATGGTATTTTCAAAATAAATTACGGTAAAATGGAATAATAATTAGAAATAAATATATATATCATTATAAGTTATATAATAATCTAGAGGGAATACATTATGAAGAGACATATTAACTGGTTTCTATACACAATGTGATTCGAATACTTCTATCCCTTTTTGCATTCATTAATTTCAAACAAGTTAAAATAGATGTGAACTACGATTTTCTTAATGGATATGTCTAGGATGAAATTTATGTATAAAAACCCCATGGTTTGTTAAATAAAAAAATATCCTGAATTTATTTACAAACAATTACTAAATAATTTATAGACATCATGAATCCCCAAAAAATTGTATAATAGATTAACTGTATTTATATTACAAAAATATTTTGTTATGTGAGTTGATGATCCAACTATTTTCATAAATAAAGTAAATAAAAACATTATAATTTTATAAATTTATGATGACGACTTTATATTTCATGAAAATTAAAAATATTTTATAGATTCATTTGTAGATCTTATGAAGTCTGATTTTGAAATGAGTGTGATGGGTGAGTAAACGAATTTTCTGGGTTTTAAAATTTCAGAAAAACCTGAAAATATTTTTATATCTCAAAAAAATTATGTAAAATATCATGTTTATTAAATTGGATACTGAATCACTGAAAATATTACTACTCCTCATAATTCCTCAAATTATTTATTTCTTCAAGAGACTAGAAAACCAGTCGATCAAAATCTTTTTAGATGTATTATGTGAAATTTATATTACATTATAGCTAGTCATATCTATTTAATATTTTTTGTAGAATAATGTTTTAGATATTAATATATTTGAAAATAATCCCATCAATAAAATGGAAATTTAACTTTCCATTTTTTAAATGGAACTATAAAATTATGATTATTTTATTTTTCTGGAATGACTTTTTAACACCATGGTTTCTTAGATTAGGGCATTGGTGGATACAAAATTGATAAATGAAGTATATCTATAACATGTCATTTTGAAGGCAACACATTAATTTTTGTTCATGTATGAAATAATAATAAGTTCCGAATTCCACTAATGATGCCTAATATGTTGTTGTTGGATGTTGTTATTCTCTTGTGGTGTAGATGAAACACATACTCACAAACTATCGAATGAGTTTTATAACAACTCAAATACATTATGATAACACAAGTACGATTCCCTTATTTTGAAACACATCACTTCACACAGATACTAAAAACATATATATAAGACACTATTTTCATCATGATAACACACATAGAAATGATATAATTTTAAAATTAAATAGAATGCAAGAATAACATGATGATATTTTTAGTAAATATCATTTCTTTGATTGATTTAAATATATTAAAATGAAGCTCGTAATGATCGATTTAATGTTATTATTCGTATGTAATTTCTTGACAAACCCCCTTACATTAATATAATCTTTTTCATAAGGGGATTATTTATGTTTCTTTATAAATATTTTTTCATATTAATTTTATTTTTAGAAAAAATTATATCATATTAATGTTTCAGACTCAAACGTTAAAACATTTTTCATAGTTATAATTCTCAAACTTCATTTCGGACTAAAAATTGTTATAAAATTTCTAGAGACAACATATTTTATAAAAATGTAGGGATTTTTTTGTTTATATAATAATCATTTCATTCAATTAAACTATCAAAATCAGTTTTTTCTTATTAAATATATCATAATGTGTTTATGCCAAAAAACTAAGAAGAAAATGTTATTCATATGGATGAAATGTTCTACTCCAAATGTGATTCTTCATGTAATTTTATTAATAATTCCTTAATTTTTTTTTGTAGAATAACTATTCATTTTATTAATGAAATTGATTTGTTTTCAAAATTTTATAATAATTGCTATTAATAATTATTTTCACTGTGAAAATAGTTTATAAAAAATTGATTGTTAAACTATACCTTTAAGATATTTTTTGATTAAATATCAGTGATAAGATCTATTAAAGTTTAATCTTATTTATTGAAAGTATTTTGTAAAATTACTTGATGTTTTCCAATTCTTAAATAAATGTTGGTCCCCATGCATCCCACATAGGGTCTCATGTTTTTCATTCATGAGAAATCATACCCTTAAATGAAATCAATCTGATTCTTTTACCATTTTTCAGATCTTTAAACTAATTCTCATTATAATGGATACAAAATAATATTACATAAAACAATATGTTTTTATAGAATGACTTATCTAATGTTCTTGGTTTGATAAGTTCAAGAGTACTCTAAAAAAGATAATTTCTTTACTAGGATGGGAAAGCATTTTTATAGTGAAATTAGATAAATATTTCAATCATTATGAAAATTAATTGGTTAAAAAAAAATTATTCCTATATTTAATTTGAAAATGATGATGGAAAGGATAATGATTCATTTTCAATCATTCAGAAGTTATAATGTTTCCTTCAATAGAATATAAAATCTTATTGGTATTCCTTCAGATGGCCATGTGTATTTAACATCAGAAATGTAATTGGAAAAACATTGAAATTTTGAGGATGATTTGGGTGAAGCATTATTGTTTCCATTTTATGAGAATGTAAGGAATGTTTCAAATCTTTAACAAGACCACCTTTTTATATAAATATGTATTAATGTTATACTTATCCCTAGTAAAATATATATAGATGTGTTAAATGTTTTTTAATTTTTTGGTCTTCATTTATTATTCATTATGAGGAAATTTATTTGGTGAAATTTATTTTCATTATGGTGTAGAATAATAAAAGTTCATCAATCAAGTGGATATGATCATTATGTTTCCATCCTACACTTTTAATTTCATTGTAAATTTATAAATATTTTTATTTTATAGAATATTTCTTATCATGTAATAGAAAATATTTAATTCATTTTTGAATACAAAATTTCAATAATGTAATTGGGTTTTAATTCCAAATCATAAGCTTTTATTGAAAATTACGATGGATCTGCATCAGATGTTAAACTACTGAAGAATAATGAGGTAGGTTAGAAGAATAGAATGTATTAATATTTCCAGGAAGTGAAACCAAATAAATAAATGATAATGTTTGATAAATAATTAATGATGTTGACTTTGAATATGTCACAAAATAAACCAAGGGATCCAATGTTTGTTCTTGATCATTCTGAGAGAAAGGACTTAAAAATAAAACAATAGAAAATTTTGGAGAAAAATATATAAAAATAATGTATGGAAAAAAGGTTAATATTTGATTAAATTATATAAATCCTGTTTTAAGGGGTCAAAAAATCATATGAGAATCATTTTTTTTGAATTACTCAGACGGTTACAGTATTTTCTAATGATGGACATGTTTTTTAAGAAGCTTTATTTATTCTATCGATAATCCATTTAGTGGTTTGGATTGGAAAGGAAAAACTCATTTGTGAAGAATCCATTCGTACCATGCTTAATATTGAATTAGAATACAAATAAATTGTAAAGGGTGTTTTAAGAATCATATGATAATTAAAAGATGAACATGGGAATGAAGTTGATGAATAAAATGAAGAAGATGATAATGATGAGATTGGAGAAGATGTTGACAAAAATGGTAAGAATATGTTAATGAATAATTAGAGGAATAATAATAGATATAGGAGGAACATGTTATTTATAAAAAATACTCAAAATGATGATGATTTGAAGAAAAATTTTCCTTGGAAAATTCATTATCCATAACACTTGTACCATTTTACAATTTGGTAAGGATGAAAACTCACAGAGTTCATAGGAAGAAAAAAACAAATAGAATAATAGTAGATTAATCCTCTATGTAATAAGAACCACACCAATAGTTATTTAAAAAATTAGAGATGAGGCATAATTACAAAAATGTCTTGATATTGTGAGTGCTTTAGAAGAAATAAATTTTCCATTGAAATTTCCAAATAAATATTTAAAAAACATTTAATGAAAGTCAAAACTAAAGAAAAAATGTTTGTTGTTTGAAAGATTAGAAAAAAACATCATCAGGTTGATACAATCCAATTACACTTAAAAGACACAGTTTCACAAGTGGGATTTCATTATATTTTCCTCACATTGAAAAGTTTGACTGACAAGATTGGTTATTTTCCCAATATAGAGGCAGGATTTATGTCGCATCATGAATAAATGAATGAAAAATAAGAACTATCAAATTTTTTGACAGAATGAATTGTTAGGATTGATTCATATTTTAACGATTAACATGAAATGTTTGGGACATAAATTTTTTTATTAAATAAAATTGTGATGTTATAATTTAATGTTGATTATAATATCAGATAACATGACTATCTTTTTGTCAAAGTAGTGAAATATTTTTTTAAAATCAAATGATTTCTTCAAAATGTTATCCTCAGATTCTTCTAACATAGTAATATTTATTGAATAATTTGGAGATACAATAGATGATTAGACAAGGGAACTAAAATTTTTGAATGAAAATGCTCATAGTCTAGATTGGAATATAGTAGACATAGTTAATGGGAAAATTAGTTGATTTTTATGGAGGAAAATGATAAAACCTTAAAGAATGAAGATCAAAATTAGGGTGTAATGTAAGAGAATATCATAAATCTTGAGAGGGATCAATATGAGTTGAATATAATGAATGAATTAATGATGAACCATTGGAATAATGATTATAATTTTTATTCTAACTCATCATGTACATTTGGAAAATCATATGAATGGCTTTTGATTCTGAAATAATTTTCACGAAAAACATTGTGATTGAATATTTAATAATTATGATTGTATATATATTCTTTTATTTTATTATTTTATGGATAGTTAGTATGTTAAAATTATGTAGTATATTTTTATTCTTCTAATGTATTCCTTTCGTATGATTTATGCATAGTTTGTATGTTGTGTATTTAAACCATGCGGGTAAACCATGAATCCCCTATAAATAGTTTTCTAAAATTTTTATTTAAATGGGAATACATTTAAAAAATATATTTGGTTATATTTCTATATATAGATCCTCCCCATCATTGTATCTCTTAAGGGTGACTAATCTAGTATTTGAGCTAAAATCTTTGTCAGACATCCGATCATAGCACAGTTTGTCTCATCAAATCTTCATCAATAAGATATATGTTGTTTTTATTATTCATCGATTTTTCTGTCTAACAATATAACTATTTTATTTTACTATCATATTCCTTAATTTTTAATTTCTTCATCTTTTTTTAGATCTTTACTAATCTAGGTTGAATCAATACTTAATACTGGATGATAACTCCACTACCAAACCAAGGTAGGTGGTCTATACATTTATTTTCGATTTTGGTTATTTTTAGAGCTAGTGGCAATTAAAACTCCTACTATACATTCTGACGCAACCCCGATTTTGAATGGGTTATTTGAATTGATATACTAAGACCTATTGGGTATCCCATTTGATTTGTTGTGTTACATTGGTACTTATTTCTTGATCTAAGGTCACCCATGGGGTTAACCATAGGTAAATTACTTTTTTTGTCCATGTACGACCACCAAGGGGATTTTTTTGGGTTTTCCTTATTGTAGGAAGTCAAATATAAGTGAAATGTGTTATATGGGATGATTAAGAAATGGTTTTACTCCCATTCCTAGGTTAGTTATATTGAATTTTAATTGATTAATGGGTGGTATACCCATGTGACATGTCAATTGAAATCGATTATTAATGTTTGGGTATTCCCATGTGATGTGTTTAATGGTAGATGGGGATAAATGGGTGGGTATTATCATGTGACATGATTTAATGAAATAGATTATAGGATTATGCAAACTCATATGGAATTGAGTTGTTAAATAATATAAATGAATGAATGTTTGTATAGATTCCATGGATTGATTTACATTGATCTAGAATGTGGTGGTGGATTCCTAGTATAGGGTACACAAATAGAGTATTGACAAAGTGGGATATGTTAGGCCTTGATAACCCATGGATTTGGCCAGCTTGGAATCATATAGGACACGTTGGTACCCATGATCTTAGGACTCAAACCAGTTTTAATTCCAAGTATCCACTGAGATGATATTAGGACTCAAAGAGGATACCTTTGTCTTATATATCGTGGATTTCACATGTTGTGGGGTAAAATTCCTTATACTACAAGACTATATGAATTTGACATGGCTTATTTATACGGTAAGATCATACTGACTATATATGGATGGATATTTGACTTGGTTGTGTTACATGGTTACTTTTATTATAGCTTCATTTTTAAGAGATAGGAATTGTTTGTAGAGCCTTAAAAGGTAGTTCAGTTTTACTTGTTGCATTAGAAATAATCCATGGGATAACACACTTATGTTACCGCTTCCAAAGACTGATTTAGTACCCTTTTTTGTGCTACATAGAACTGTATAGACACCTGGGTGGTAACCTACTGGTATTTTTATCTCACAACCTATTTGGGCCTCATTGGGGACCCAAACAGATTACATGGTTATGGGTGATAAATTGGGAAATTTCCCTTACACTTGTTTTGGATCAATTATTTGGAATAGTGGACTATGGGACAAAGCTAAGTCTTGCGATGATAAGGGAACTTTTTTGTCCTTTTTCATTTTGGATCCTTGTACTATTTTATACTACACTGTACTTGTTTTGGATAATTTATTGATACATGTATCATCTGCATCATTTTATATGAGACATCTTTTGATGTTATTATTAGCTCATGCTTTGTATATATTGTATTATTGTTTTACTAATTTTGTTAAATATATGAAATTGACTTCCTCAATTATATAATATGAAAATGGGAGAATTATCTCCACATAATCACACCAATGATATCACTGCTATTTGGTTGCCTCGGGAATTTGGGGAGATATGCTTGAGGCCATGTAGCAAATTGGGATTAGATCACTGTAAAGTGGCATCTGAGTTCGGTACATTACACAAATAAAAATATAATACATATCCAGTATACTGACCCAATATTTTATATATAGCTATCATATTCAACACAAAAAATATACAGATTCCTTACACCAAATAGTCATGATGACATACCCAAATTCATCAAAAACACAAACAATATATCCAAATATTTCATTTTGTTTCTCATCCTGAATCACCTCTGGTTTATTTATAAACACCATACCACTAAATGTAAATAATACCAAATTTTATTTGTGAATAAAATATTTTTATAAAATTGTTTAAATTTTAATCCATAAATCACCACCCAGATCATTTTTAGAACGCATGATTTCAAAAAATTAACTTATTTTAAAAATATAATTTTTGAAAACACTTTCAAGATTTTATTTGAAATCTAAAATTTATTTTAATCTAATAGTTTTAAAATAAAATTTTTTACTTTTAAAATACAAAAATAGTTTTTCTAATAAATCATATAAGTTGATATATGTATGGTAGTAATAAAAAACCAATATCATACTCTAGAACAAAGGTATAAAACACCAATAATAATATGTCTCAAAATTGGGATCATGTTGTATATTTTGAAACTATATTACAAATAATTTTAAAAATATATTATTAATAATATAATAATAGGAAGCCCTAAAATATTTTATACAAATCAATTCCAATGTTATTTATAAAAATAAAGAATTTATAATCAATAGTTACATTTCACTAAATTAAAAATGGATCATGAATAATAATATAACACTTGACTATAAATTTATTTTATGAGTAATGTATTAATACATAGTGAATGGATAATAAATAGAATTAGATAATACATGTGAATGAATTCAATTGATTAAAACACCTTGAATAAGGTACTGAGTAAAACTCTAATAAATGTGTTATTTATACATAATTAATTAATTTCCCTCACATGTATCAGTTATAAAATGAATAATATTCTCATAAACTCCTGAAAAA
The DNA here is from genome assembly GCA_963277665.1 of Viscum album. Lineage (NCBI taxonomy): Eukaryota > Viridiplantae > Streptophyta > Magnoliopsida > Santalales > Viscaceae > Viscum > Viscum album. The sequence continues at coordinate 264,482,182 of OY728142.1, read as the reverse complement.
CTAACTATATGATGTATAAAAATATAATAACTCACTCAAAATCAGGTTTTATAACCCTTCTTGGTACTTTAATTATTCATATTTTAAATTAAAATTTTTATAAAACACTTGTACTAAATGATCTTATATTAATCACTAATGAATCCGTGTTAAATTAATATTGTACCATAAAAATGTAGGCAATAAATAAAATGGTATAGCCAACAAGTCCTAATATATTATATAATATCTAAAAAATCATAGAAGAACCCAAAACCCTAATATAATACCAATTTTTATAAATCATGACTAAGATGCTTAAATAGGACTAGAAATAGGTCATTACTGACCCCAAGAGAGTTCCTCTATCATTAGGGGATGGTGATTAGTGTTGTGGTACTATTTTTTCATTGGTGAATTGTTTACCTACATAGATTAAGAATAAAAACTCACAACTAGATTTTACCAAGAATATGGAATGACCCTTCCGTATATAAAATGACTTTAAAGACAATATAAAAATAATTCTATATATGGAGTTACCTATACACTACAAAAAATTAATTACATCTCAATGAATGAAATAGAACTAATGAAACAATCCAAATATAAATATAAATAATTATACTCATGAGATACATATGGTGTTGGATATGATGAAATATGGTTTTGGTTTTGATTTATATACAAAAATTGAAAACTGATTAAAATATAAACATTGAAACCCATGAGATGTTGTGGTTTGTGGGAATAGTTCTCAACCCACATATGGTTTTGATTGAAACACACAAACACACACACACACATATATATATATTACTAACAGATGCCAATGAGAATATTGGACCCTACATGAGGCTGGCATAGGTTTTTCTATAAACTAACCCATATTAGATATGAATTTCTATATATATACATATTTAATGATTTTATAGTGTAGATTATGTGATGATGATGTTTTTTTGATTGGATGCACAAGTTTATAAATGTGATGATGTTATGGTTGAGATGACATGATAATGATGTAATGGTTGTGGTTGTGATGATATAATAGTTAGAATGTGGAGTTTTATTTTAATGGAAGTTCATGGTAGAGATTGTGGTTACATAATATATGTGATATGCCTATTTATTATGTTTTATTGGGATGTATAAAATATCAAATGATTATAATTTCTTTTATTGTTATGATACACGTCATGAGAAAGTGATTGGTGTTCTAAACATTTATTGTTCCCAATGTTTCCTTGCATAGTTGTTAAAAAAAATCTGGAACTTTGTTTTCAAATTTAATTTCATTTTTTGGGAATATTATATTCATGATTACTCTTATGTTCTTACCCCTCTATAGTTTTGTATAGTTGTTTTAGAAGATAACTCAATGGAGAATGGGAATATTATTGTTTGGGTATCTGGAGTGTAGTGTTGGGATTTTGGTCATGCATTTCCTTTAGTTTTGGTTTCTATATCATGTATTTATAGTCATAATTGGGAAATAATATTGGTTTTTTTGTTAATAAAAAATTAGGTGTTAAAGTTTTGGTATAGAAACAATGCCATTTAATATTAACTGATGATGAACAATGGGAACTGAGTAGAACAGAAATATCTTACTCCCTAAAAAACAATTATAAATACCTTCTTTAAGGAATAATATATAGGAATTTGGTATTGAGACCCCTCGTGATCTAAAATATGGAACATGGTAACTAAATAAGCATATTAAGGTCTGAATGAATTGACTAGATGGTAGAAAATTTAGAAATCTTGCATTCATCATTATGATAGGTTCCATTATTGATATATGATGATTTTAATTATTTTTATTTTTGATAACCAATATTGACATGAAATTTTTTATTCACATGTTTTATCCCTTATGATAAATTGATTCTTTCTAGATTAAATTTTTTTCTTAATAATTATGACATAATATGTTTTTGACTAATTGTTTTCAAAAAAAATCTATATTTAGTTTCATATTTATAGTTCAAAGTGTTTTTTTAAGACTCTAGTTGGACAATATTATTCTATTGATTATGAATTGCATTTAAAAATAACATTTCTAATGTATAAATTTCTAAAATAATGAATCTTGAGAATGATTTTTAGGATTAATTGTTGTTTCTTATAAAATATTTTTAATTAAACGTATTGAAATCCTATTTTTGAATTAAAAAATCTTAATATGAAATTTTATTCCATGCGTTAAGAAGAACATATAATTTTTATTTTTTTATAATTGATTTATAGTTTTATGTATAAAATCAATTTGAAAAAAAAATTCATATTGAAGTAATCAATTTCAATGAATCACTTGTGTGACTAAATTAAATGTTTTTTTGCCTGTGGGATTCAGCATGTATATATGATCATATTCTAGAATCATGATTTAAATTGAAAATTAATGTGATATATCAATCTTGAGAGATATATGAAGAATGTATTGAAATGATAAAAGATATAATAAATTTTTCAAGAATGAATGATATATATATATCAAGTAAATAGATCTATATTATTTGATTAAAATGATGTCTTAAATATGTTACACATGATTTAGATTTGTTTCTATATTTTTTTGTTATTTTTTAGACATTTGATGTATAAAAAATAACATGTCGAAAATATTTGATGAAATGAAAAAATTATTACACATTAATGAATGAATAATTATTATGTAAGAATTGTAAATATGTGTTTACTCTCAAAGAATCTTGAAATTCAGAAATCATGGTTGTGGATTATTTATGTGTTTCTAGCATGTAATATTGATTTTTTATTGAATAAAAATTAGTGATATTAATATTGATTAGTTAATTATTTTAATTTCATGTCCGTTAAATGTTTTATTAAATCAATTAGATTGATTTATATCTATTGATTTGTAATGTTCTATTAAATTATATACAAAAGATATTTTTTCAATGTATTTGGAAGTATTTGAGTTATGTAGAGGAAATGGTAGATTATGATATAATATGGTTGATGTCGGGATAACTATAGGATGAAGAATATATTGAGATAAATATTTTGGTTATGTATTAGTTTTTAATGTAATAAAAACTATTTCTTATTATATGGATAATATTTAATATATTTAACTTTGGACTTCATGATTGTAAGATGTTTTTTTGGAAATTTTATAACATGATATAAAATTTAAGTTTTCATATCTAATGGTGTTTAATTTTAATGTTGGTTTCCATTGTTATTTTCTATTTTTATCTTTGAACTAACTCATGAGGATACAAATTCTTTAAGAAGGAAACAAAAATATGATGTTATAAGAATTGATGGTTGAGATTACTATGTCATATATATGGTTGTTTAAATATTACATAATTTGATGTAGGAAATTTAGTTTTTAAATTAAATTAATTTCAACTTGTATTATTAATTTTATGCCTTATATTATGGGATATGGGAACCTTTCTACAATTTATGGTTGGAATCCAATTAAATGTTGGATAAATGATATTATACCTTCGATATTATTGATATTATTTATGATATATTTTCATACTTAGTGAGTGACATTGGAATTGTAATATACAATCTAAACATAATCATTATGTTTAGAAGAGGATGAAAAAATTAAATCATTATATGAATATTTATGGATGTTATATCACTAAGAATTATTAATGTTTTTTAATGAAGAATATATACATGAAATTAAGGATTGCGTAGAATAGAAAGTGGATTCCTTTGAACTAAGTAGAATAGAATAATGATTTTGTGTCATAATTGTGGTTTCGTTCACATAGAATGTATCTCAAATATTATAGAATATGAAGTGTGTTTATCTAGATAAAATTAAATTTATGGAATTTCTAATTATTTTTAAGAAGATATTTAACTATCATCTATAGATGGGTAACTACATGAAAAGAAATTGTCAATAATTTTGTTGGGTTGATACAAACATTATGTTTTTTGATTCTGGTGGTTTGTAGAATTGGAGAGTAAATTTATCATCTAGAGTTGAATAATGTGTTTGAGCCATTTGGTTGAGGTTCATGAGGTGTCATTTGTTTGGAGAGTTGATATATTTTTATTATAATGTTGTGAAAATTGGTAGTATGACATAACCAGTGTTTGTTGAGTTTCATGGATTATGTATGTTGTTGTTTTTTCTAGTATGATGGGTGTCCCTTATTTGGTAGTTTGATAAGATTTAGTGTGTTTAGTCTGAGGGTCTAGGGGTGTGTATTCCTAGAGTTGGTAACCATATTCCTTTTATATTTAATTCTTTATTTTTATATAACCTATTAATAATTAAATTTTAAATGTTTTCCCAGGCTATTTTTTAACGTATTTCAATATGGATGATTTTAAAATTTAAATATGATATATTCATATTATGTATTTTGGCATAAAAATTAATTATTCCATGTGTAATGTGTGTAATATGTTAGAGGTTATTCATATTTTTTTAAAATATAATACTGATGTTACTTTAAGGTGTATTTTAAAATATTATTTTTAATAAATGCATGTTGAATTGTGTTTATATAAAATAATTCTCCCACCTACTATAAATTATGATTTTTATTTAGTACGTTTTGAAGGAAATTATTGTCAAGAAAAACAATTTTTTATATGGAATATATCATGGTTTATGAGATGTATATAGTGTGGTATACTTCCTTTATGGTATGTTAGGGGCGTTTTAATTATTGTGATATGTCTATTGTATTGGTATCTCATGGGTGTTTATTTTTTACATATCCCTTTGTATTTCAATTTATTGGATTTTTTTAATTCAAGACATAATAATTGTTTGAGTGGTATCAAATGAAATGATATTGAATTTTTTAGATGATTTATTTTTCATTTTTACTATATTGGATGTGTCCCTATAGTATAGGGTTTGGTTTTAACTCAATGAGGTCTAAACATAATAAAATGTCGGCCGTAATAGAGTCTTTTAAAGATCTTTTTTCATGGGAGTTACCTTTTTTAGTGATTTATGATTCATGATTGTGAATCATCCATTTTGGTGGGCATATGGGTTTTATAAATTTCTAGTGTAACATAGAGAGAGAAAAAATGCAATGGTGTTGGTAGTGTCATCATGAAGTGTCTAGCATAATATTTTGGTTTATGTGGTGCTCTAAAAATAATGGAAGAACTAATTATAAAGAGTTTGGTTTCTAGGGACGCCTTGGTTGACTCTTGAGGTGAAAATATTATATATGTGCCATATTATTATTGCATTTTGAATGATCCTGGTGTCTCATAGTAACCCTTATAAGAAACAAGAACATCTAAAATAATTTTGTTAGAGGGAAAGGTTGTGATAAATCAAACAATGTCTTGGTTAGTGTATATTACATTGAAATAATTTGGATGGTTTCTCTACACCCTTGTAGTGGTTGTGGTGATGGTCATGACTATAATTAAGTTGTCTAAATAGTTATCTATGAAGGGTATTAGCTATATTTAATATTTATTATTTCAGATCATTCATTAACAAATGAATTACAACTATTTTTAATTTCATTACACTGCGATGGGGGTAATTTTAGTTTCCATATAAATAGGGGTCTTCCCTATTTCTTTTTTTTCTCCAATTATTTACTATAAGACCCAAAATAGTTTATAGGCCTAATTTCAAAGAGTTTGGTCATCTATTTAAGGATCATAATATTTTTTATTCGTGAAACAAGATCTTTTTTGATTTTAGATTCCCCTTCTATCAATTTTAATTTATCCTCTTATTATTTTTATCATGGGAGGAAATAAGAAGAATTAATTCTTTCTAAAGGTTTCTTACATTGATATGTTGATGATAAATGATATTTTTAAAGTGAGTGGAAGTCATTGTGGAATATCAGGTTCTTTAATCTATTGTATTAGATTGAGATTGACCATCTTGTTGATAAAGGGAATCTCTAAGAATCCCTCTATATTTGAAGGATACATCTTCTTGATATGTAATGGAACATCCAATGTTGCCTTGTCTAAATTATAACCCATTTATTATAGGACTCATGAATTTAATGATCAGAAATATTATCATTTCCCTTTGATTGTTATACCCAAAAATGAAAATACCTGAAATAACCATCAATCTCAACTAAAACCAACATTTATCTCCCATAATGTATTTCTATTTATATCACATCAACTATTTATAAACGACCTATTCATTATGAACCTTTATATATGGTTTGTTCCTAATCTCTCTTTGGACTTGGGAAAAATGGCTTGGTCCAATGGGGAGGGGTTATTATTTATTTTATAAATTTTATTATTATACTCTTCAATCATTTTGTTGTTTGGTATTAGGATATAGGTTATCTTATTGATTATTATTTTAAATTATCCAACTCTCCTCATGGTCTGGGTATCAATTTTTATAGTGGGGATTATTTCTTATATTCATTCTAATTATAGTATTTTCATATTTATTGTAATGGCCCAGACTTCACTGATCCATTACAATGTGATAATATAGTGTTTGAGGTGTTTCAGAAGCTCAATGTGACTTATCCCCAATAATTTTCCAAATTTCCAATTCTGTGAACAGTTTTATCAGTAACCTCTATCGATAACCTATAACTATAGGTGAAAAATGTACTATCGGTGAGGTTTAGTGAAGAGTGTTCTATTAGTGAGGTTCAGTGATCATTCTTCTATCACTGAGGATTTAGTGGACAATGTTATATCAGTGAGGATTTAGTGAACAGTGTACTATCAGTGGGGATTTAGTGAACAGTGTTCTATGAGTGAAGATTTAGTGAACAGTGTTCTATCATAGAGGATTTAGTGAACAGTATTCTATTTGTAAGGATATAGTGAACAGTGTTCTATCAGTGAGGATTTAGCGAACAGTGTTCTATCTGTGAGGATTTAGTGTCAGTGTTCTATCTGTAAGGATTTAGTGAACAGTGTTCTTTCAGTGAGGATTTAGTTAACAGTGTTCTATCAGTGAGGATTTAGTGAACAGTGTTCTATCAGTGATAATTTACTGAACAGTGTTCTATTAGCGAGGATTTAGTGAACAGTGTTCTATCAGTGAGGATTTATGGAACAGTGTTCAATCAGAGAAGATTTAGTGAACAGTGTTCTATCAGTGCATATTTATTGAATATTGTTATATCAGTGAGGATTTAGTGAAAAGTGTTCTATCAGTGAGGATTTAGTGAATAGTGTTCTATCAGTGAGGATTTAGTGAACAGTGTTCTATCAGTGAGGTCAGTGAACATGTTTCTATTAGTGAGGTTCAGTGATCAATTTTCTATTAGTGATGTTCAGTGAACAATGTTCCATGAGTGAGGTTTTTTGAACAGTTCAATCATTGAGGTTCCCTGAACAGTGTTTCTAGAATGGTGAGTTATATCGGTGACCTCTATCGCTATCCTCTAAAATTATGTGTACAGTAACGATAGGTTTATAGTAACGGTAGGTGTATAGTGTTTTCAGCTTCTTATTGTTTCACCACTTTGACGTTTCCTTTGACGAAAAATACATTTAATGCCTTATTTTAAGTACTCTAATGGCTGATTCAAAGACCATAAATCATATATTAATTTTTTAAATTTCTCGGGATGTATTTACTTGGTCCAACCACGTGGGTTAATGTGATCAGCTTTTACTAGGGAATTAAGCCTATCTTAAACTGTCGCCCCATTAAATCTTCAAAAGGGACATGATACCATCCTCCCTTGTTCTTCCTCTATGTTCTTGGATATGAGAGGCTAGAACCTTTCAATCCATTCCATATGAATTACACAATCAATCTTTACTGCTCGGATTGGTTCTGCTCTATTTTGATTCAACCGAGTTGTATCGATCAATCTTTGATATAAGGTATGTTTTATTGTCATTCTGTTGGGGATCATCTCCTTCTGTTTCACCATTCCATATTATAACATGTAATATACATTCTTCAAATGAGTTTTTTCATGGGGTTTGGATGGTACTATTGTACCCTGGCATCCTCGGGTGGATGCAGTTGTCGCGAGAAGAGGATTGTAACCCATGGTGTGGATAAAGAATGTGTGGAACTATTTGAGGTAGGGTATTAATTGCTTCTCTTTTCTATTACATGAAACTATATTGTTATCATGTTTAATCCCACTATATGACAATGAAATTGAGATAATAAATATTTTAACTGGATAAATAAATTTATATTAGTCGTATGTTATTGCCTCATGTTTTGATAAATAGTATGATATCTATGCTTGCTTTGATTAGTTGTTCGTTCTTGATGGAAATCGGTAAATAACATAAATTGGGATTAATTGATATTTGTTTGGATAAATACAAAGAGGCATGCAAACGAATTTGGTTATAGTTATAATTTGATGTTAATCAAATTGGCGTAGTAAGCATGTTTAATTATTCGTGATAGCTTAATGATTAGGTTTTCTGAATTTGGAACCTATGAATAACAAATCTGTTAATTCAATATGGACTAAAGAACATATTTTTTGATAATTTCATAAGGGGATATGAGTTACCCTCTTGATTGTAAAGGCCCAAGAGCTCAATTAATGTGGTGTTTGTTTTTATACTGCTTATGTTGTGATGTGAGCCTGGATGGGTGTTGTGATATGTGGGGACATGGAGGCCCTTTTTGGATGTGGCAATAGATTATTCCTAGAGTGGTAAGATGTGTATGTTTATGCATGTGGGTGTCATGGAGGACACCAAGGATGATGGAATGTAATTGATGTGATTGTTGGATGCTTTCTAATTTTTGATTGGTTGTTTATCGTCTTTACTTTTCTCCACTACTCAAGGAAACTAGTCTTACTTACCCTTCTTCCGAAAGAGGTGAAGACACATGGTGTATGCCACGTTATTTCCATGTTTTTCTCAAGTACAGATTGGTATATACTCTTGCTATAAGCGGAAAAGACTTGATGGGTAGTACATCTCCCCACCAAGTTGAGCCCCCTTGTGTTCAGTAGCAATGAATGTTTTTCTAGAATGACTGGGAATGTGGGAAAGTAATTCTATAATGAATAATTGAATAAATGGTGTTAACCAATGGGGATGGAGTTGCGGGAATATAACGATGAGGTTTTAGTTTAGAAGGAACAATTGACTTTGGGTGTGATGCTATTGAAACTTAATGTGGAATTGTTCATGATTAATTAATGTATAAAGAATTTAGTTAATGTAGAGTGGAACTGAAAAATGAAATAGTGTAATCTAATAAATATCTTTAAATGGTTGTGTGCATATAGGATACCTAGTCTTAGAAGTAGCAGCCCGGAGTCTGAGAGACGTTAGCTGCAGTGTGTCTAAGACTATGTTATTCCCATAGTGTGGTTGTGGGTTATAGTATATTCTATAATTTTTGTGTTTTTATATGCTAGTCTACCCTGTCAATAAGGGAAACTGACACCCCATGGATTCTGAGCCCCGGGGGGTGTTTTCTCCAACATTTTGGTGGGAGGATGAATGGATGACTACCCCCTTTGGCCCCACTCTCTTCTCTTCAAAGTTACTTGTGCTGGTAGGCACATTGGTTATTTTTCCTCATATATGTGTGTAGAGGGCTGTAATAGCTTGTGGTTATACACACACATATATTCTGGATATAGTTTTCTATGGACTACTATATGTGTAACGTGTATAGGCTGTAATGGCTTGAGGATCCTTACTCGGTGTATGGGTTGTAATGGCTTGAGGTATAATACATGATGTATGATACACGTTATGTGAGTTGTGGTGGCTCACAGAAAATACATGGTTACTTTGTTGTATGGACATGGTAGTTTTTTTTGCACGAGGTGCATATTGTGGTGCTTCGACTAGGTGTCTGCGGGCAGGCCATTTTAGAGATAGATTCTCAGGACGTGCGATATCGGGGAAAAGTGGCAAACCAGTAGGGAAGTAGTAAAAGGGTACCCTTGATATACTTTATTATATGAGATATTCTTATATGTGTTACTTGGTGAGAGTATCCATGGTGTGTTTGGGAACATAGTATACATATTTAGGTGAAAAGTTAGTTTCACGTGTTATTCACTGTGCCTTAACATGCTTTATTTACTTTTGAATGAGAGGCTTCGGAAAAGATCCTACTGAGTATACTGTTATACTCACCCAATGTATATATAAACTGTTTTTCAGGTCACTTAGTGCAAGTTGGAGATCAGGATAGGGTTTACTAGCTTGTGGTTGGATGAGCTGTTCTGGCTTGTGGTTGCTACTATTTTTACATTCTTTTGGGTACTTGTAGTTATTCCCCTTTTGGTTGTGGTGTTTTTGCATGAAATTTCATATGTGTATTTGTGTTTTCGTTTATATTGCAGTCTGAGTTAGAGATGATTGGTTTTTATGTTATCTCTCTCTTATGCATGTGTTCTCTTAGAGGGTAATGACTCTAATATTTGTGTGTTACTATACCCTCGGTGCTAGTCTCCAACCCGGTGCCTAATCAAGGTGGGACTCAGGGGTCAATATCTCCCTTCTAACATTGCCGACCCAGGGGGGTACACTTTGTGGGGAGGGTGTCATGACAGAGTGGTATCAGAGGTCTGGTTGAGGGATAGGATGGAGTTCAGAATTAGGCACAGGTGAGGTTGCATGGGTTGGTAGGGTAACAATGTCATTCATGTTTAGAAAGTGAGGTAAACACTGGAGACTGGCTGAGACATAGGCATTTTGGGCCCCCTATGATCTGAGGTACGGACTATTAAATTTACAATGGAAACTAAACTAGGTGATACTAGTCGCAGGGTAGAGACCTAGGAAATGATCATGAATCATTATTCCTTGTACCTGTGTTTGAATGGGTAGACCATGAGATAGGTTAACCTAAAATGAATAAAAGAAAACAATTAATTAATTAATGTTGAGTCTTTGATATTCCAGGTTTAGGAACTCTAAAGGTTATTTTTATAGGTAGGGATCTAGGTCAACTTCCTTGTCAGGTTTGCATAGAAAATGTTCAGCTGGCTATTCCAACATATCGTTGTAGGGTAGAGGTTGATGACAACGACACTTGGAGGAAGACACTCCGAGAGTTTCAGCACCAGATTCTGCAGAAGTAGGAGGGCTCTGTTTTAGATTTTGTCACGGAAGACTGGTTAGAGGAGTTTGAGATCAGCATCAGTTCGATTTGTGCTCGTAAAAAGAACTATGTATCCTTGGTTGTGATGATGATGCATGGAGTAGTGAGGAAATGGTGGTTCTTGTTCCTCGAAGATCATGATGAGTCAGTGATCTCATGAGAGGAGTTCCGAGACAGGTTTAGAGTCATCTTTCATTCTTCTTCTGCGAAGGCATCCAGTCACCAGGAGATTCTTACCCTTCGATAGTGGAGCTCTAGTGTTCGAGATTGTGAAATCAGTTTTATGAACATTTTATGATATGCTTCAGACCTGCTACCAGATGAGGTGGCTAGGGAAAGGCATTTTGAGGAGGCTTTGCATCCATAGATCCAGTGCCAGGTCACCCCATTTATGCTGAAAACATATATTGAGGTGTTGGAGAGGGAAGAGGTTATCAAAAGGACTCTGTCCAGGACAAGATCATCATGAGAGAGGAATCAGCATGATTCCTCATGAATCAGAGCTGTCGTGCGAGGTTCTTAATTTCCAGGGTAGAAGAGTTTCTGTTTAGTAGGGGGTAGGTCCCAACCCTTCACATCTCATTTCTCCAGAGGCAGAAACTCTCAGGCATATGCCAAGGGATCAGGAACTTGTTTTTCTTGTGGTGGTTGTGGTCATCAGTAGCAGAAGTGCCCGACCTTTCAGAGTGGTCATGATGCATTAGGCACTACACTATAGCATCCTCCATTGAGACAGTTCTAGCTGAGGAAGCAGCATCCTGTTGCACCAGCATTAGATCAGCAGAGGGTAGATGGGTAAGGTAGAGGACAACCCCATGATGCTCCCCGTACTCAGAGAGCATAGCGTGGCCGTGGTGGTGGTCATCATCAGGGTCAGAGAGGCCGTGGAGGAGGTCGTGGTCAGCTTCATGCTCTAGAATTTCCAATTCCAGGCGATCCAGAAGACGTTCGAGGCGCCCTTTTATTGTTTTCTACCTTGTTGTATGCCTTTTTTGATTCAAGAGAGACACACTCTTTCATATCACCTGCTTTTTTCCATGCTTTGGGACTTGAGGTAGAGATGCTTCTAGTGCCCTTGGCATTGACTACGCCAGTTGGAGGTCAAGCCGACTTGTTTGAAGTATGTAGAGACTGTGACCTAGTGTTGATGCAACACCGCTCTTGGGGATATTTCCTATGTTTATGAATACAACTATATGATGTCATCCTCAGCATGGATTAGTTTTATTTGGTGCAGGATATCATGGATTTCTTCAGGAAGAAGGTTATCATCATTGGTGGGGATGAAGAGAAGGTGGTATTTTTTGGTGAGCGAGATCCTCAGATGGGTCATAAGAGCATTCCATACTTATCATCCATGATGGATGAGATGATGCTGATTTCTTCATAGGTTCTACAGTTGGCATTTCATTGGGTGTAGAATAGTACCATGGTGTCTTTCCAGAAGAGGTTGTAGCATTACCCCCTCGATGAGAGATCAAATTTGGGATCGAGCTATATCCAGGAGCATCTCCTATCTCTATGTCTTCATATAGGATGTCACTTTATGAGTTACGAGAGTTACATATACAACTTGATGGTCTGTTACAGTGATTTTTTGTTCGGCCAAGTGTGTCACCATGGGGTGCACCAGTTTTGTTCATGAAGAAGGCCGACGGTAGTTTGCAGTTTTGTGTCGATTATCACCGCTTTAACAAAGAAACAATATTGAATCTCTATCCTCTTCTGTGAATTGATGATTTATTCGATCAAATGAAAGGTGAATGTTGGTTCTCAAATATCGAATTGCAGTCGAGATATCATCATATGCGTGTGAAGGATGAGGATATCCCGAAGACTGCCTTATGTTGTCTTCATGGGCATTATGAGTCTGTTGTAATGCCATTTGGCATGATCAATACTCTAGTTGTATTCATGGGATTGATGAATTCTGTGTTCCGTGAGTTCCTTGAAATGTTTGTGGTAGTTTTAATCGATTAAATCCTTGTGTACTCCACATATGAAGAGGAGCATGTGTAGCATCTACATGCCGTTTTGGGAGTTCTTTGCCAACATCAGATGTTCAGGAAGTTGCTAAATTGTGATTTTTAGCCTCGAGAAGTCCGTTTCTTGGGTAATGTTGTGTCTCAATAGGGAGTAGCTGTGGATCCATCGAATATAGAAGCAGTTGTTTCTTGGGAAGCCCCTAAGATAGTTTCAGAGGTGCGAAGATTTATAGGTCTCGCAGGCTACTATATGAGGTTCGTAGGCAATTACTCATGAGTTGCGACTCCTCGGATAGCTTTTACCAGGAAGGATCAGACATTAATTTGGACTGATTAATGTCAATAATCTTTTGACTATCTAAAAGAGAAGTTAGTAAGTGCTCTAATCCTTTGTCTTCCAGCTGAGGGAGTTCAGTTTGATGTTTTATGTGATGCTTCACATCTGGGGTTAGGTTGTGTTCTCATGAAGCATAGGTCAATTGTTTCTTATGGGTCGTGGTAGTGGCGTCCCCATGAACGCAAATATGCCACCCATGATCTTGAGTTGGAATCTATTGTGTTTTCTCTGAAGTTGTGGAGACATTACCTCATAGGTGAGCGTTTTGTGGTTTTCACCAATCATAAGTGTTTGAGGAATGTTTTCTCCCAGCATGACATCAAATTTTGACAGTATCGGGGGATGGATTTCTTGCAGGAATATGACTTCGAAATATCATATACACCTAGAAAAGAGAATTTTGTAGCTGATGCATTGAGATGAAAGTCACGTAGTGATGATGTGCGTGAATCTGGTGATTCCTAGAGAGTAATGGAATAATTTTCATCATTGTATCTTAATATGGAAGACGTTGGGGGTAAATGGTGAATTTCTCAGATGATGGTATAGTCATCCTTGATGTAGAAGGTGGAAGAGTCCTAGTTGGAAGATCCATAGGTGGAGGTTTGGAGAGACCGATTTGTTTGTAGTGAGGCCCATGATGGTTGGTTGGAGGATGAACAACATCGAGTGTTGTATCATGGAATGATTTTTGTTCCCTTGACTATGAGTGAGACAGTTCTTAGAGAGTTTAATAGTTCATCTTTAGCAGTGCATCCTGGCGTGAAAAAGATGTACCGAGCCTTGAGGAGCTAGTTTTGGTGGCCTGGGATGAAGCATGCGGTTGCGGAGTTTGTGTCTTGATGTTTAGTCTTCCAGAAGGTGAAGGCCAAACACCATGTTCCTGGTGGTCTTCTCCATCCATTAGAGATTCCTTGGTTTAAGTGGGAGAACATCTCAATGGACATTGTTACTGGTTTACCTCGAGTTCCGAGAGGACATGATTCTCTTTGGGTGGTATTAGATCATTTAACAAATTTGTCCAACTTCATAGCAATCAAGGAGTTGCGCTCAGTGGAAGTTTTGTCGAAGAATTATCTAAAGGAGGTGGAGAGACTTCTTGGAGTCCCTATGATGATCATTTTTGATCGAGATCCTCATTTTACGTCCAAGGTGTGGATAGGTCTCCAAAATTCTTTTGGTTCTCAACTATGCCTTAGCACTGCTTTTAATCCTCAAACAGATGGTCATAAAGAGCGAACCATCCAGAATCTTGAAGACATGTTACGCTCTTGTGTTACTGATTATGGAAGTTCATGTATGAGGAACTTGCCTATGGTGTAGTTTGCTTAAAATAATATTTTTCACTCCACATTTATTATGGCGCTGTTTGAAGACTTGTATGGCTGGCCTTGTCATTCTCCGTTGTGCTGGACTGGGGTTGGAGAGTCCGCAATTCCTGGACTGGAACTAGTGAAGAATACAACAGAGATGGTCCAGGTGATTTGTGAAAATATGAAGACATCAAAAGATTGTCAGAAATCATTTGCCGATAATAGGAGGAGACCCTTGGAGTTTAATGTTGGGGATCATGTTTTTCTGAAGGTGACTCCCTGTCGTAGGCAGGGAAGGTTTGGTCATGGAAGTAAGCTTTCTCTCCTATTCATTGGGCCTTTCGAGGTGTTATCTCGTGTTGGAGTTGTGGCGTATCAAGTAGCACTTCCCCCAAAGATGAGTCAGATATAAGATTTTGTCCATGTATCACAACTCTGTCATTATCTTCATGATGACTCTAACATCATCGATTAGGGAGAGATCGATCTTGATGATGATGAATCCTTTGAGGAGTGACCTGTGGAGATCCAAGACCGCAAGGAGAAGGTGTTTCACATGCATTCTATCCCCTTAGTTCATGTCTTATGGAAACATAGTGGAATGGAGGAGAGTACCTAGGAACGTGAGTAACATATACGTTCTTAGTACCCAGATTTGTTTGATGTTTAACTCTTTTCATGTAATGATGTTCCCCTTGTGGTTAGACCTTTCATGTTTTATTTATGAATTTATTTTGTTGCTTTTGTGGCTTGATCTCTTTTAATAGGAATCTCGATGGGTGTTTTTTTGACCCCATTTGTATTTTTTGTCTCATTAGGATGGTTTTGAATTCTCGAGGGCGATATTGTTTTGAGAGGTATCTGATGTAATGGCTCGGGCCTCTCCGGTCCCTTACATTGTGAAAATACGGTCTTTGAGGTGTTCTGGGAGGTAAAGGGGAGTTATCCCAAATAATTTTTCAAATTTCCAATTCTATGAATAGTTCCATCAGTGAACATTTCTATTGGAAACCTCTATCAGTAACCCATAACGGTAGGTGAACAGTGTTTTATCGGTGACGTTCAGTGAACATTGTTCTATCGGTGAGGTTTTGTGAACAGTGTTCAATCGGCGAGGATTTAGGGAAATGTGTTCTATCATTGAGGATTTAGTGAACATTATTCTATCAGTGAGGATTTAGTGAACAGTGTTCTATCAGTGAGGATTTAGAGAACAGTGTTCTATCAGTGAGGATTTAGTGAACAGTGTTCTATCAGTGAGGATTTAGTGAACAGTGTTCTATCAGTGAGGATTTAGTGAACATTGTTCTATCAGGGAGGATTTAGTGAACACTGTTCTATCATTGAGGATTTAGTGAACCGTGTTCTATCAGTGAGGATTTAGTGAACATTTTTCTATCAGTAAGGATTTAGTGAACAATGTTCTATCAGTGAGGATTTAGTGAACAGTGTTCTATCGGTGAGGATTTACTGAAAAGTGTTCTATAAGTGAGGATTTAGTTAACAGTGTTATATCAGTGAGGATTTAGTGAAGAGTTTTCTATCAGTGAGGATTTAGTGAACAATGTTCTATCAGTGAGGATTTAGTGAATAGTGTTATATCAGTGAGGATTTAGTGAACAATGTTCTATCAATGTGGATTTAGTGATCAGTGTTCTATCAGTGACGATTTAGTGAAAACGGTTCTATGAGTGAGGATTTAGTGAACAATGTTCTATCAGTGAGGATTTAGTGAACAATGTTCTATTAGTGAGGATTTAGTGAAAAGTGTTCTATCAGTGAGGAATTAGTGAACAATGTTCTATCAGTGACGATTCAGTGAAAAGTGTCATATCAGCGAATTCAGTGAATACTGTTATATCAGCGAGGTTCAGTGAACTATGTCCTATCAGTGAGGTTTAGTGAATAGTGTTCTATCAGTGAGGTTCTGTGAATAGTTCTACCAGTGAGGTTCCATGAAGAGTGTATCCAGAATGGTGAGGTCTATCAATAACATCATAATTGTAGGTGTATAGTAATGGTAGGTGTATAATAACGGTATGTGTATAGTGTTTCCAACTTCCTATAGTTTCACCCCTTTGACATTTCCTTTGACGTAAAATACATCTATATCCTTATTTTATAGACTCTTAATACTAATTCAAAGACCATAAATATTATATTAATTATTTTATGGCTCAGGATGTTTTTACTTGTCAAACCGCGTAGGTTAATGTGATTCACTTTTAATGGGGAATTAAGCATATCTTAAACCATCACCCTATTAAATCTTCAAAAGGGACAATATATCATCCTCCTTTGTTCTTCCTCTTTGTTCTCGGCTATGAGATGCTAAAACCATTCAATCCATCCCGTAGTAATTACACAATCAAACATTACTCCTCAGATTGGTTCCACTCTATTTTGATGCAACCGAGTTGTATCGGTCAATCTTTGATATAAGGTATGTTTAATTGTTGTTTCTTTGGGGATCATCTCCTCCTATTTCTCATTTCCATATTATAGAATGTAACCTCCATGCTTCTAATTTGGTTTTTCTTGGGGTTTTGTTGTTGTTGTCGTACGGTGGCATCCTTGGGTGGATGTAGTTGTCGCGAGAGGAGGATCGTGACCCTTTGTGTGGATAAAGAACGGGAGGTACTGTTTGAGGTAAGTGATTCATTTCTTCTCATTTCATTTACATGCAACTGTATTGTTAGAATTTTAATCCCACTGGATGACAATGGAATTCATATAATAAATATTTTAACTGGATAAATAAATTGATATCGGTCGTATGTTATTGCCTCATGTATTGTAAGATAGTGTGATATCTATTCATGCTTTGATTTTTTATTCATTCTTGATGGAAATAGGTAAAGAACATAAACTGAAATTAATTGATAATTTTTTGGCTAATGATAAAGTGGAATGTAAACGATTTTGGTTCTAGTAGTAATTTTATGTTAATCAAATTGGCGTAGTAAGAATGTTTAATTATTTATGATAGTTTATTGATTAGGTTTCTCGAATTTGGAACCTACAAATAACAAATCATTTAAATCAATATGGATTAAAGAACTAATTGGTTGATAATTATTTAAGGGGTTCTGAGTTAACCTCTTGATTGGAAAGGGCCAAGAGCCCAATTAATGTGTTTTTTGTTTTCCCGCTACTTGTGCTGTGATGTGATCCTGGATGGGTGTTGTGATATGTGGGTACATGGAGGCCCTTTTGGTTGTGGCAGTAGATGATGCATTGAGTGGCGAGATGCATTTGTTTATACATGTGGGTGTCGGCGAGGACACCAAGGATGATGGAATAAGATGGATGTGATTTTTTAATGCTTACTAATTTTGGATTGGTTGTTTATCTGCTTTACATTTCCCCATTTCTCAAGGAAGCTGGTCATACTTACCCTTTTTTTGAAAGAGTCAATGACACGTAGGGTATGCCACGTGGTTTCTATTTTTAGCTTCTTAAGTAATGATGGGAATATTCTCTTATTATAAGTGGAAAAGACGAGACAGGTAGTACATCAACCCACATTATAGATACCCCTTGTGTTTAGTAGCACATAATATTTTTCTAGAATTCCTGGGAATGCGGGAAAGTAATTATATAATGAATAATTGAATAAATGGTGTTATCCCATGGGGATGGAGTTGCTGGAACATAATGATGAAGCTGTATTTTTGAAGGAACACTTGAAATTGGGTGTGATGATAATGAAAATTAGTGTGGAATTGTTCATGGTTAATAAATGTAAAAAGAATTTAATTAACGTAAAGTTGAACAGAAAAATGAAATGATGTAATCTAATAAATCTCTTCAAATGGTTGTGTGCATATATGATACCCTGTCTTAGAAGTAACAGCCCAGAGTCTGGGAGACGTTAGCTGCAGTGTGTCTAAGACTAGGTTATGCCCATAGTGTGGTTGTGAGTTATAGTATATTCTATACTTTTTGTGTTTCTATATGCTACTCCACCCTATCAGTAAGGGAAACTGACACCCCGTGGATTCTGAGCCCAGGGGGTGTTTTCCCCAATATTTCGGTGGGAGGATGGATGGCTAACTACCCCCTTTTGCCCAGCTCTCTTCTCTTTGTAGTTACGTGTGATGGTAGGAACATTGGCTAGTTTTCCCTCTATATGTGTGTAGAGAGATGTAATGGCTTGTGGTTATTCACACACATATATTCGAGATATAGTTTTCTATAGACAACTATAGGTGTAACGTGTATAGGTTGTGATGTCTTGAGGATCCTTACTCGGTGTTTGGGTTGTAATATCTTGAGGTATAATACACGATATATGATACATGTTATGCGATCTATGGTGGCTCCAGGTAAATACCTAGTTACTTTGGTGTGTGGATGTGGTGGTTTTGTTGCACGAGGTGCATATTGTGGTGCTTAGCCCAAGTGTCTGTGGGCAAGCCTTTTTGGAGAGAGATGCTTAGGACGTGCGATGTTGGGGCAAAGAAGAAGACCAGTGGGGAAGTAGTAGCGGGGTACCCTTGATATTATTTATTATATGTTATATTATTGTATGCGTTACTTGGTGTGAGTATCTAGGGTGAGGTAGGGAACTTAGTATACCTGTTTAGGTGACGAGTCAGATTCACTTGTTGTTCACTGTGCTTTAGCATACTTTCATTACTTTTTCTTGAGAGGCTTCAGGAAAGATCCTACTTAGTATACATTTATACTCATCCTATGCATATATAAACTTTTTTTCAACTCGCTTGGACCAGGTTGGAGATCAGGCTGGTGTTTACTAGCTTGTGGTTGGAGGAGTTGTTCGGGCTTGGGGTTGCTATTGTTTCTACTTTCATTTGGGTACATGCAGTTTTTCCCCTTTCAGTTGTAGTACATCTGCATGACATTTCATATGTGTATTTGGGTTTTCGTGTATATTGCAGTCTGAGATGGAGTTGATTGGTGTCTATCTTATCTCTCTCTTCTGCATGTGTTATCTTATAGGGTAATGCCTCCCATTTTTGTGTGTTACTATACCCTCGGTGCTAGTCGTCAACCCGGGTCCTACTGGAGGTGGGACTCGGGGGTCATTATCTCTTTTCTCACATTGCCAGCCCAGGAGGGGTACACTATGTGTGGAGGGGGTTTTTAAATTTATTATGTCTTGTAATAAATACATTCCATACATTTATACATTTTATGATTTTAATTTTTTAAATAGAAAATTTTTATTATATTTGGCTATTTGAAGAATTATTATAGATGCTAATATTACAACCCATGAGGAATGGGTATTATGGTCGGAATGGAATAGATAAAGGGAACCTGGAATGGTAAAGGTAATTTTGGATAAATGAATTTGATTCTTAATTATACAAAATTTGTGAATTTTTTAAATTTTATTTGATGTTTTATGGTATTTATGAAATTATACAAAATTATCTATAGAATAAACTTTTTTATAGTAATTCTAATCCAATTTAAAAAAATATTTAAAAAGTGATACAATGATAATGATTCCATGTGAAAAATAAATGATTCATAACGTGATAGAATGAACCCCACTAATGATAATTAGGACTTAAATACTGAATGATGTGATAAATAGATAATGTGATGAGAAATAGGTAATTTTAGGGTATGGAGTATTTTATGGAGGATTATTTCAATTTTATCATTATATATATTTTTCGGATAGAATTGAGAGATGGGTATGATTTGAGTTCTAGTTCATTTCATTATTTAATAGTTAGTTCGGCCACTGGCTTGTTATTGAAATTATTTGTTTTATTAGTGTTTGGAGAAAAGGCTCTTCCTTATATTTTTACCACACCATGGATAAAATACATTGATTTTGGGGTTGCATATTGAATATTCAGTTTCATGGGAGTGAAAAAATATTGCTAGAAGGGGTAGAATAGGAATTATCATTATTATTTTGAGGATTGGATGATGTGTCGGGAATTTTATAGTGTATGATTGGTGTTATATTGGGATGGTTATTAATGTGATTATGTTTAGGTTATGTATCACATAATAATATCTACCTGGTAATGTAAAATTAAATAATGTGTGTACTAAATATACTAACTGGATATTGACCAGTATTTGGCTTTTAACATCAAAATAATAATAATATTTTCTAGTGATATTAGATTATATTTTTTGTGATAGTTATTCAATTGAGTTTTTTTGGATAAATTTCAAGATATTGCATTACTGTATATTTTATTGTATATTTATGCAATGAAATTACTTTTTTTAACGTGATTGTTTGGTTTTATACATTTATTGTACATAATGCCTCATGGATATGACTTATGCATCATTTATGGGTTGTAAAATATTATAGTTTTAACATATTTATATTTCCTTTGGGATATGAAGGATTAAATTTTTGATATATTCATTTAGGGTGATGTATCAATGTTATAATATTAATTCATGAGTTCATAATGAGATACACGAGGTATTGGATATGAAGGAATATAGATATGATTTTTATTTTTTCAGCTATTATAAACTAATTCCATTAATAATTTTTGTCTTTGTGGAAGGTTGAGAATAGTGGATATGTGGACCAACCTATATTAGATGTGACTTGATATATATATATATATATATTTATATAAAAAATGCTAACATGATCATTGAATCATACACTAGGTTGGGATAGTTATGTTGGAGGCCCAAATCACATCTCAAAATAATTTCATATATATTTACATATAGATGGGATATACGAGATTCATAATGTGAATATTATGTGTTCATGATGGGATAGATGTGGTATGAGACATGTTGTTGTTATGATTGTAATGATAAGCCTATGGTGTGATGGTTATGCCTTTTATTATGTGGTTTTGGTGATAATGGTTCTTGGTGGAGATTATAGGATTTTTTATGTGCGAAATATTAGCCAATAGTTTTGTTAACTAGATTTGGGATATCTTTCATAGATTTTTCATATTTTTATGTGATGATATATATACCTTTATTTTGATTAGTGGTCTATAATTTTTATTTTTTATATATTTTTCGTAAGAGTTATCCTCACACAAGTCTATCATGACACTATGATTTCAAGTGGATGTTGAATTTTTTCTATAATTTTATCCAGCATAGTAATCTGATTTCCTCACCCCTTTATATTGTTTTTTATTATTTTTTGATTATATCTTGGTGGGGAATTTCAATTCTAATCATTAGGTTGTTTGACTGGAGCCATTTGACCATGGTCTTGAATTTCTAATGGTTGTCTATTTTATGTTTCATGTAGTTATAATTTTCAGTTAGATCTATTATCTTTTTAATTTATATATATTTGGATTTTAATTATGGATTGGTTATATTTTCTTGAAAATAAAGTTGGTAGTGACTCATATTTTTGGGATTGATACACTCTATTCTAGACACAAAACCATGAATAATTAATGGTGGGATTCATATGTCAATCCTTTCAATGATTCTGAACCAAGAGGGGTTTTGGTGGGGTTTAATGTGACACGATGATTATTTGAAATGAGATGAACCATGATTTCATAGAATATAACATCAAAATGAATTTTTTAACAAGATAATACAACAATAATTGACCTAATAAATGGTATTTTCACAATCCAAATTTAGTTAACATATGGTTTGATATATAATACATGAAGAATAAAAACATGATTGGTTTAGATTTTTAGTATCCCACGTTTTTTTGGAATAAATGTTTTTCATTTTTTAATATTAAATGAATGAGATAAAGAATGAATATATCATTTTTATCAACCAATATTAATAAGTTAGTGTTTTTAAAAAATAATGAATATCATTGAGAGTGTTGATGTTACATCTAAGAAGGTAATATTTTTTTGGTTTCTACATATATAGTAGTTGTTTAATGAACATATAATTTCTTAAAATGATTCCCTAAACCATATTTTATACCCTTTTATGGAATAATAACTCGATAGTTTGAAGAACCGTTATAAATAATTTAGCACTAATTTAAATTATTTCTACTTTTTCAGTGATGATATTTATTTTAATAGGTTTTGAAAATTTTGAATTATTAATAATAATAAAAACCTTCACAAAACAACAACAGGACCTCAGAAAACCAATGCTAGACCCGAACCGGCCTGATGTGAACATGCCTACCTGATCCCAACACCTAACATGACCCTTCCTGCGCAACCAGGCCTACCCGGCTTGTCTGACCTATATTCATATATAGTGTATTCCTAGTACCCTTACATTCCTAGAATTCCATGATTTATCCTTCATACCCTTTCAACATGATATGATTTCCCTTTCCCATAAAGTGATCAACATTCAAAAATCCTGATATTGTTCAATGGGCGAGGATTGAACTACTGATCCCCCAATTAAAAATAAGGTTCCAAACCATTTGTACCTGTTCCAACTACATGAATTGTATGCACATATATATATAATTTTGAATATATAAATATGTAATTATTAATATAATTTTAAAATTTATACGTATTCATATAAATTACATATGAATATATGTATATTTACTAATTTATATTTAAATATTGGGGTCCTTCATAAGTGGTAAAGCCTTCTTTTAATCCTGTATTAAACTAGATATTAAATCATATATGGCCCTTAGGGGTTATTATGTTGACCATTTGTTTTGAAAATGAATGTTCACACAATGGGAATATGTACTTGGTTATATGTAGTATGACATGGCTTTGCCAGTTGTCGAGATGGAAAAAATGTGGCTTGGCGTGATGGGAAGAAGACTTTCTTGGATAGACAACATCTCGAAAAAGTGTTGGGTGTGTTGGAATCTAATAAATATACCTTCACCCGCACATGATATTGACATGGATAGAGGGATTTCTTGTCACATTTTACTAGATTCATCATGACATGCCACAGGTTTGCAACAGGACTTGTAGGTATAACAGGATAGATAGTGTGACACATTGTAGTGTGGTTGTTGGTGTTTCTGCAAGAAAAGAAGGTTTTCGGACAGGAAAACTAATATCACTACATGATGAATGGTGTAGAGGCATTGTCTTTAGGGCTCCATCATTAGTGTTTCTTACCAACAGGCTTTCAATCCATGTATGTTTTAGGCCATCGATTATTTAAGGGTTCTTTCTCGACCCATTGAAAAAAAGGATTCATTTATTAAAAAAAGGGGCTTGACCCCAACATGATTAGATAATTATATATAATATTATTAATTATTAATTTATTTTTGACATATATTTATATATAAAAGTACTCATATATATATATATATAAATATATAAACACTAATAAAATAATGTGTATTGATACTTAAATGTATTTACATATATATATATGAATATATATATATATATGTGAATATATATTAATATATATATATTTATATGTATTAATAATATTTATTATGTTATTTACATATCAATATATTGTAACATGTAAATGTATAAATATTATTATAAACATATATTTGTAAATATAAATATATAAATAAAAGAAGGATATTTATAATTAATAATGAATAATTAATTTCTTGTTAACATATATAATTTAATGTTTATGTTTGAATTTTTTACATTATTATAATTCTTAATTACTCATATATTTTTATTTTTATTTTTCTAGAAATTTATAATATTACCATTTTATATAATATTAATTATTGAAAAATGGTTAAATTGTCTATAATAATTTTTAATTAATGGTTATGAATTTATATTTTAAAAAATAAAATTAGTATGAGGTAATAATTATTATATATATATATAATTCCTAAATTGATAATTATTTATAATTAGATATAAAATTTAAAAAAGTACTACTAAATGAAATAGACCACTACAAAATAAAAAATGTAGTAGTAATTTTAAGAATCATTGTTAAAAACTATACTAAAGCAAGAAACCACAAATATTTATATAAAATTATTGTTAATAAACACTGCTAAAAGTTATCCATGAAACTATTATTTTCTTAAGATTTTAGTGATTCCAATTTTTAATACATGTCTACCAAAAAATAATCATGAATATTTCAGTGCATTAATTTCCAAATTTTGTTTTATTGAATATATTATGAATCCTTAGAACATGGCTTTAAAATTGGATCTTAATGAATATTTTGGTTTAAATCGTGGATTTTTGGGCATGAATAATCATTTATTCACTACATTGATTTATATATGATATAATAATAGATTTCATAAATTATATTTCATCAAATTTTCTTTAAAAAATAATTATCAATCAAATTTTAGGTATCATTTCATTTAGAATAATAATTATTAGATAATTATGTTTTTATTTTAATGTAATATATTGAATCACTTTAAAAAAATAATCACTCGTGGTTTTGAATTTAATATTAAATTATATTTGGATGTTTTCACGAAATTTGAATACATTTTATTAATATAAATTTTTATATGATATTCTATTTATTTTACTTTTTGGATATATTATGTTGATGATTTTGATTAGGAGGCTGTGTAAATATCATGTGATGACTTCCATAAAGTTGATCCCTGATTTCTCTCATGCACGAAAATGTACCTCTGTGAAGTGGAGGATTTGTATATGGATGGTAATTGAACAATGTAAGGGTTAAATTGTATTTACAGAACTATTCAATGGTCATCAGGTAGTTGTAAAAGTGTAACCTTGAGACTCAAACAATAATCATCCATGAGTTTCAACACTGATATAATGGTAAAGCAATGCAGTTAAAGCTGCATAAGGGTATCCAATATCACTATAGAAGGGTAATATGATCTACATAAAAGAACATCAATGAAGATTGGGAATATGTAATAGTACATCTAAAGAACTTCCTCATACATCATGGAACTCGACACTCCACAATTATCAATTAAGGATTCTCCCATAGATTCTGAAGTCCATGTAACGACACAAAAAATCCAATCAAAATATATGGTCCCAAAAAATTATTAATGGGGAAATAAAATACTAGGGGAGGTCAAGATATAGAATTTCATTTAATGATATATTTAGGAGCTGTAGAAATGTTGAGGAGGGTGGTGAATAGGGAATCATGAAATGGATTCATGAAGGATCAAGATTATGTGGGAAATGATTTGTGTGGGGATTTCAATATTTTCTAGGGAGATTGGCGCATTTTATCTAAGGAATATGATCCCAAGGGACCCAAACTATGTTGAATCTTGGGATTTTAAGTTTGTGGTGTTTTTTGGGATCTATTAATCCTATTTAGTGAAAACCCCCATTTTAAAATAAGGATTCATGAACGATCTAATGGAGTGTATCCTTTTTTATAGTCTTAATTGATCATTATATTCAACACATAAGAAATAATAACTAACCTACGAAGGGGTTTGAACACTAATTGTTAATATATAAGTGGAAAAAATCTTTTGTAGAAGAAAAGACCATCAATATAGAATAATAATCTATCCTATATAATTTTAAATCATTTCAAACTTATTTGAGTTGTAATTTTTTAAACATTTTACTTGATATAGTGATCATGAAAAGAAAAATCACTCTTAAGGATAGAATGTATTGGTTTTTTTAATAATAATCCTAATTTTTAAATTGTATTAGTGGTATGTTGATCTCATTTGGCCTCCTTCACTACCTTTTATTCCCATATCTCTAATTATGAATTTATAATGAGGTTATTAGTTGATAATATTATCATTTTTTAAAAAGTTAAATCCTCAATGATAATTGAAAAATTCTAGTGTGTTTATTTATAATTTCAATAGTTTCTTATATTGTCCATAATTTCAATTTTCAAATAATTATGATAATATTTTCTACAGTACTACATGAATTTTTAAGTGAAGTGTGGTTGATATTTTTCCAATACTGACTTCAACTGATGTACTTTAATAGGAAAAGGATATGTCTAGAATATCCACATAAATAATCATTCACATCGCATGTATTAATATTCATGTCATCATAATTAGGGTTTAATATTAATGTTTTTCAACAGAAAATGGACTGTCGTGTGAACATATTTCTCTTTCCACATCCATTAGAAATAATAACTTTATCTTATTTCAATATAAATATTTTTTAAAAATTCAATGTTATATATTTTCCCATTAAATTATTCCTCTATAAAACATTGTTATCTTAGCCTGGTTCTTAGAATTTTCATAAATTTTTTACGAGTTTTAACTAACCATAGAATTATTTCATTCCACAAATAACTTTATTTATCTTTTTTTGTCTTAATTGTTTCATTTTGTCTATTTTTTTGGTTTTAAAAAAAATACCACTCTCTGTGATTCGAACATATTTACAACAATAATTATAGTTAATGGGTTTTCATAAATTATAAATTTAATAATAGTAAACATCCTAAACATAAATTTGATAGTGTTTTTTTGGGTTATAACATGTGACAAACATAAATAACATAAATATGTTTATTGAAACTATTTTTTTCAAAAAATAATATTTAAACAAATTTATTCTCAATTTAACGTGATTATTTTTTATAGTTTATATTTGTTTCATTCATGAAGAATAGTAATTTTTTTATTTGATCCATAACCTTTAGTTTAATGAATTGAAAAATACATTTTACTATAGAATGGAAAATAATAATGAAGTGGAAAATATTAAAATTCAGAGAGATGGTAATTTGAGGGAAACCAAATTTTTTCACATAAATAATGGGATAACAATGATGAGAGGCCCATTATTAGGCTTTTAAAAATAATCATTTTTTATGAAACACTTCAGGTATATGGATATTGAATAGTTCTATGATCTATTAGATGAAACAATCATACATCTCAATTATGGAATATATAAATAGACAGCTGAGTGAGTATTCACTCAAGTTTATTATAGCCTTGTATAGTTTGGTTCCATAGTTACATATCAACTAGTTGAGTGTTGATTTGTTAAGGTTATATTTGTTTCTATTTTGTTTAAAATGTAAATATTGAACCCATTTCAAAATAGTACATGAATAAATTTTGACACATGAGACCAACTGTTTAATGCTTTTGTGATAACATTTTACCCTAGGATGTTTTCTATTGATGTGATGAACCAAAACACATAATTTTTTCATGATGAGGAAGGGGTTTTCAATAAAACATGTGATTTATTTTGAGAGATAATTATGTAGTTTTCTAACCACAACCACTTTCTAGAATTGTTAACAGAAATATTTTAAAATTGATCATACACTATAACACTAAAATATTGTTGATCAATTATCAGGTGGGGGTTTCTATGGTTTCATAAATAATGATATTTTTCTTGATAAACATTCCCAAATATATCAACATAAAAGTTATAGTAAAAATCAATATATAGCGGTGAGCCTTATTGTCAATATTTTGAAATTCATTTACAGTGCTAAGATAGTTACCAATTGTATCAATATTGTAATTTTGGAATGTATAGGTATATTATGAGTTATTTTTAATAATTTTGATCAACCAAGTCAATTGAATGATATTTCATAGATTTTTAATTTTTCTGCTTGATATCCATGAGATAATGATATATTTCTATAAAACTAATACACAAGTTATATCCATAACCATTGTTGTTTATAGAGAGATAAATGTAATTTGAATCTTGTAGCTACCCATTAGCTCTCAAGCCCACCAAGAAATAAATATGAAATTATTTTTTATAATAATATTTATAATACTCATTTGGAGGGTTTTTTAGAAGATAATCACTAGGGTTTGTTCTAAAAAATATTTCTTTCATATCCTAAAGGCATATATGGGGCATATGTTAATAGAATTTCTAGAGAGAAATAAATTTATGATTCCTAGTTTAAAATAAGTTAAACCCAGGGAAAATGCTATGGATATTACCAAAATAAGCGGTATAAAAAGCTATGAGTATGTTTCTGTGTATTTTATTAAGAATGATATTGATGATATGAAAGATTTAATAAGTCAAAATTCATAAAAAACAAAATTCTGAAAACTGGCCAGGATGGTCCAATTTGAATTTAATGGTGAATCATTACATGAATGATCAAAGGGAAAAAGAAAATGATTTGTGATATGATAATGTAATGTATGAATAATTATGGGTTTCTGGAGAAGGAGAAAAGTCTCCAAGTTTTACCACACAATTTTCCTTTAATTACCATTCACCATTGAGTAAACAAATAATGAACCTCACTATCTTAAATTTCATTAGATTCTTAAAATATTTAAATTTCATATGATCATTATTGAATCCTTAAATAAATTCCTTGTCGATATAAATCTTCTAATATTTATCATGTATAATAAAATAAATTAGAAGGATATTTTCACTATTAATTTAAATAAGGATTTTTGTTTTATCATTCAAATAATGTTCCCTATAAATTTGAAATACCCTAAATTAAATTTCATATATTTTATAATATGAGGTAGTTAATAGATTTAGTTATAATTTGACATATGATTGAGTATAAATATTTTTACATTTATAGTATATAAGAAAATGGGTCTTGGGGGGATAATATAACCCTCTAATTTTATCCAGTGGGCGAATATGTCAACCAATAATCCCATGTGAATGATTGATAACATGTTAGTAAATATATGGAATAATTAATTTCACCTTATTTTCTAGTTCATGAAATTAAGTATGATAAGATGTTACATATCCTCATGGTTATTACATTAAATACTATATGTTGGTATATTATCGATGTATCATCAGTAAAAAATGACACTTTGAGATAATGATGATCAAGAACAATTTCATGTTTTGGATAATTCCACATATAAGATGAGTATGGAACTGACTGATGTAGTTAAATTTTTAATTAGGGTGAAAATATAGAGGGAAAATAATGGTTATATTGATTGTAATATTTAATGATTATTATTTAAATACGTTAATGTCAGTTATGTTGAAATAGATTCCATGAGATAAATTTAATGATTTAAAAATATGACAGTAGTCAATTAAATACATTTTAAATAAAACATGGAGTTGTTAAAATTTAATAACACGTCTACTTATAGGGAATTACACAGGTTATTGGCTAATAGTAACAAAAACATTTTCAAGAGGAAAATCATTCAATATAACTAAGCCTTTATTTGAAATTTCAAATCATTCATTCTAATATGTGTGAACCTGCTTATTGGAGTTTATATTCTATGGTTTGATAATATAATTTATGTAATGCTATGAAAATTTTAGGCTAACATACTTTTGAATAAAGTATTTTTGATAATTACATGTTGGTCTTATCTCTATAGTGTTTCCTCCACTCAATTAATAATTCATGGTGTAATGATTTTAACCTATCTATGATAAATTCAATTTGTTTAATCCATATTTGGATTCTATAATATATTTTAGTGCCTTGAATTATTTATAATGGTTTTAGACATTATATATTATAGTATTTTCATGTTGTATTAGGAAGAAATTATAAAAATTTTGAGCATGTTTTAGCAGATGTTTCGCATATTTCTGAGTCATTATAAACCTCAATTTTTGGGGTAACTCTAGGAGATGGTTTTTTTCAATCATTGGAATTTTTTAAAGTGGTTTAATTATATTTTTTTTAAATGTAATTGATATTATAGGAATTTAAATAATAATGGATAATAATATTAGATCTATTGTTTTTATGGAGTTTAAAAATACATTTCCAGTTAATGGTTCAATGGAGTTATTGATAAAAAATAATGAATTATTCCAAAAAATCATTAAAGTTATCATCATTAATTTATCACTCTCTCTAAATTACCATGGTTATTAATTTTTTGGGTAATTTTTTTAGGGGAACATTAAAAATATAACCTCTTGGGAGGAAAATAGATTTTTGAAATTTGGGACTGTTTTGCTTTATTTTAAATAATACCCCTCTTACTTAATTATTTTTCATAAATTCATATATTAAACCCTATTTACTTTTTACTGTAATTAAAAATAATTAATTATTTACCATTTCAGCACCAACACATTTATAACCTTATAATATTCAATTCCACATACTCTAACTTTGTCACATGGATTTATTTTGTTTACATTCTATGATTGAAACTGATGATTAAGATATTTTAATTATTGATAGTGAATAGATGGGTTGATCATGTTTTGATTATGTATTCCAAAGGAACATATATTTGGGCCTAATTACAATGGAATAATACCACAGTTAGTGTAATATTCATTTTAATTCAGCATTGAAATTTTAATTTTTGAATCTTATTTAGTGCCACCATGAGAGATGTGTTAAATGATAGAGTTACTGTGATATTTAGTTAATGTAATTTAATTTCTGATAATTCTGTGTGGGGAAGAAATAATAATTTAATGTGTTGATAATGTTATCTAACATTGTGTCTTCATGAATACATGTTTATTTTTTTATTATATTGAATCTTGTTATTCATTCATAATCATTTTTCATTGAAAATAATTTTTTATCTATTTGGAACCTTATATTTTCATCCTAAATCACTTATTTTAATAATATGTAAAATTTAAAATCCTGATGAAAATATTCATGTGTCCTGAAAATAATTTCTGAACATTTTAATTTACTGCAACACGTTAAAAATACATATATTTAGTAAATTATAAAATAAATTGTCTATTTAAAAAATTCGGAAATGTGTTTTTGGATCAATGAATGTGATTATGGCATATATCTAATGAAAATTAAAAATAATTTTGAATGGGGGAAATATAAAATAATCTTGAGTTATGTTTCCTATATTTTTATTTTATAATTGAGATTATATTTGGGATAATTCCGTGTATTAATAGTGGGATATTGGTCCTAAAACATTTTCAATTTTTTTTATAATTTCCATTATTGAATGTAACAGAATCATTTATTCAACTATTAGTTTTTAAAAGATTCAATTTACATTATTAGTGGGAATAAATTTTTCATTAAAACAGGGACTAATTTTTAGAGTTATATGGTTAATCATTTCCATTTATCTATTTATTAATTCTATTTATATAATTTCCAATACCTCATGAAAATTCCAGTTTTTGGAGAATCATTGTGGATAACATTTACTAACTAATTGGTTTTTAACTTTTCTATATGTTTTTAAACATATAATATCTGAATTAAAACGAGATAAGAGAATAATTTTTTGGACCCCATGATAATTTAGGAAATATCTTTTCAAATTAATTTACATTTATTTGATGTATTGAATTACAAGAAACACATGGTTTTAAAAAAATATGATAGTATATTAAAATATTATTATAATTTAAAATGACAATTTTTTAAAAATATTTTTACTATCTAGTTTGATTAGGATTAACTAAATAATAAATATATATTTTTTACATTTCTATATAAAATGGATTCATTAGTGTCTAATTAATTACAAATGAAAATAAAAACTATATGAAAAATAATGGAATCATTTTTATGAAAAATATTTTTATTTACAAAATTTAGTTTTATCTAAATAATACATGTAGATCAATTATATTTAATGATATTAATAAAAATTTTATTTTACATATTCAATATGAATTTTAAACTTCATCTTATTGGTTATCTATTTATGAGATTAGAATGATTCTAATTTTACTCCTAAAAATTATTTTCCATGAAAATCATTTATGATTATTTTTCTAAAACATTAATTAAAAATACATTTGAATTTTAATAAAACTATATAAGAACAAATAAAAATATTTTTTGAAATAATAGTTTTCATGTTATATTAGGGTTAATTTTTCGAAATTTTCTAAAAATATTAATTATTCAATGATAAATGAAAAATATTGGTTTTATTAAAAAAAGCATGTTCATTTCTAGAAATTATAAGGTTCAGTTTTGTAAAAATATTATTTCAAAAGATAAATTGTTTCAATAATATATAAATTAATCCATATTAGTTTATTTTAATAAATTTCATTTTGATGTTTCACATAAATATATTTAAAAAATTTCAAAAAAATATTAGGAAAACTAAATTTTCATCGGGTCTATGGGTTCAATTTTAAAATAGACATTTTCAATTATGTGAATGGAATTGGAAAAATGTATTTCTTATTTTGATTGATAAAAATAATTATTATCAAAAATGGTCAACAAAATTATTTCACTACAATTAATGTTTAACATATTAAGTATTAATTACCATGGTTTGGTTTAAAAAGAGTTTACTATGGCTGAAACAGAAATTCTAAGTAATAAAATGATGCAAAAACTTGTCCAAAAGGAAATAGATGGCCATATATAAAGATAATAAACTATAAAAATATATAATTACTCATATTGGGAATTTTTTCATTAGAAAAACGTGTGTATACATTATGCATTCCCAAAATTCCATGTGTGCCCTCTCCCCTACTTATAAAAAGGCCACCCCATCTATTATTCGCTTCCGACAACTTTAAACCATTTTTTTATCAAATCACTACTAATATAAATTAAAAAATTACAAACACACATCCTAGAGGACTTATTTTTATCTTGAATCCCATCTAATAAGTGTTTTTGTTCAAACCTATAGAGGTTATCCATAGAAGAGGTAAATTTCATCAAATTGTTTTCTTGGATTGTTTCTCTAACAAACACAATAAAATATTATTAAAAATTTATAACATAATAAATCCCATATATATCATATAATTATAATTTATTATGTAAATTTCATTATCTACATATATCTATACTTCCATCAAATTGGTAATAAAACTGTCAATAATGAGTTCAGTTGAATACCACCACCTGAACCAATGTTGCTTTTTTTATACAACCATATATTATGTATTGATATAATCATGTATTTAAAATATTTTTATCATATAAATATTACTTAATTATACTTAATAAATTAAAAAATAACAAATTCATTATTATATTCCATTCCATGGGAATAATGTAATGTTGATCGTGTGTACGATAGACTACGAACATGCGATGCAATGTGGTATTTCATCAAATAATATTTTCTTGGAATATAATAAGGAATGTATTAATGATTATATTTGATATATATGATGTAAAAATTATTCATTAATAACCAAATATTTTTTATTTTAGATTTATTTTATTTTTTAGGAAAATGGAATCAACGTTCATATGTACGCACAGTGTACCATCTCCATGACTGATGTAATTCATTAAATATATCATGAATTTAATGATTAAATTTTTTTTATATTAATGAATATTTATGATATTAAAATCATTTTTAACATTCTATATTTTATTTTAAAATGATCAAAATGTACAGACTGTAAATACTAAACTAAAACATACGCTAAAAATGAAGAAGATATTATCCAAAACATGCTTTAATCATGTAATTATTGATATATGAGAAATGAATGGTCATATATAAATCCGATAATATAATATAAATATGTTTATTTTTATTTTATATATTTATAATTACATTATATTTATTATAAATTATTTTCAAACATGTAACATGGCTATTTATAATTAATGTAAGGGTTTTCATCTCAATTTTCCTTCTTTGAGACATATGTTATGTTATAAAACTTTCTTAATTTATGAGTTCTATATACTACCCCATTGATAGTAGATTTCATTAATATCATTAGAGTAATGATATATGATGTTTTATTTTATTCCATTCTTTAAGGGGAGTTATGATTAACAAGTAACCAAATTAGTTAAGGTTTGACATTATAGTGTCATTATTTATATGGTTTGTTTTAGATTATGGATTGTATGGTGAATTATTATGATCTATTTATCTACAAATTCAACATATATACCATCTAATCATTATTTTATTAAAATAAACATTTTCCTTTTCTTACACCCATTATGTATTTAGGATCCCAAAATATGTTTTTAGGGAAAAACAAATATATTTCACTATTCTTTCGATAAACCATTTTAGTCATTGTCCATGTTTTCTAATTTTTTTATATTAATTAGTTAATATTATAAAAATATAGTTTATAGACATTTTCTTGTGTTTTAATTTTTAAAATATGTTATTAAAGAGAGTATTTTTTCCATTGTACGAACATGACTATTTTGAATTATTACCAACAATGTAAAATTAAGATTTATTTTTATGTTTTTAAATAAATATAACATTTATTTGGACTAAAATGATATTTTTATGAAATTAAATTAATTGAATAAAATATTATTCGTAATAAAATATCTTTTAGGTAATTTATATCAATATTCTTTTATTTTGACATTAAATAAATCCAATAAATGGGTCATTCATATATAATATATTAAAATCTCTATAAAATTTAATATAAATATATAAAATTAGTTGTACACCTGAATTCATTAAAAATATATTAACTTAAATTTTTTTAGTTGTATATATTTTATTTTCCCATTAATGGAATTTGTACTACATCACAATTATGTAAGAATTTACAGTAATTATTTATTCCAAAAAAAATTAAAATAAAATACCATGATGAAGATAAATAATTTATATTTCAAAATTATATATTAAACTTAAAATCTTGTCTAGTTATCCATAAAAAATATAAATTTTATTAAAAACAATAGTGTAACTATTTTTTATTTTCCTTACATAAAATATTATAGTTCTCATCATCACTTACAACATGGGAAATTGACATATATTTAACCATTTGATGATTATGGATGATATTTAACAATACATTCATATTTAGTTATGTTTTACGGAAATATTTTTGTCCGGAAATTTTTATTTTTAACTTTAATAACCTATTTTATTATTTACCTTGGTAAAAAAATTACAAATGTTGATATTCATATTGACTGAAAAAGGGAACCATTTATAAAATTTGAATATCAAGATTATAAATATAGAAAATATTTTATAAAATTAAATTTATATATGTGCAGAATAAAAATTAAAATAAACATACAAAACATGATGAAGAATATTTTTTTCACAAATATGACTATTAATATATCAAAATTATTTTATATATATTAAATCATGAAATTGATATAAAATTATATAAAATGGATAATTAATAATATTAGAGAATAATGATTACTAATAAATATTTTCAAAATAAAATTTATGTTTTAAATTCTTTTACATGAAATACTTTTTAAAATAAAAATAAATATATTCTAAAATTCACTAAAAAAATATATCCATTTAGGGAGATACAATATTTTTTACTCTATGATAGTTTTGATATGTTTATTTAAAATTTATTTATTTTTTTATGAAATAAAATTAATCGATGTTATCAAAATTAATTTTAAACGTTCATAATTAGTAGCAATAAAAATCCTTTTTGATGAATTCATATTTCTATAGAATAATATAACTTTACTTAAAATTGAGTATTTATTAACTAATGATAAATTATTTAATTTCCATTCAATAGGTCCTTTATATATATTTAATAATTAATGTGATAGTTTTAATACCTACTAATTCATTTATTAGTTTATAGTGATGGTATTTAAATAATAAATTTTTATGATTTATTTATGCTTAGTCTTGTGTGAAGTATACACTATTGAACATATTGTTTTATAAAATTTCATGGTGTTAAAAAGGGGGTTCTAAGATTTTCGGATAAACATGATGTGACTCTTTCATCCTTTTTTTCAAAAATATTCTGCACAAATGATTTAATTTGATCACATATCCAACATTTTTCATCTTCCTCTTTAGATATTATGGATTCTATTTTTAAAACCCTTGATTGGGTAAATGAATGTAAAACAAAAAATTTATAAAATTTAAATCCACTTAATGAAATTTTATATCGATTATGTAATCAAGACTTCCAAAATGAGTAGCCAAAATTTCCATCCTACCCTCAGGGATTAATGTCCCCTATGATTATTTCTCTTGAAGGTCCTCCTAAAATGATATTTTAAAATGTTTTATTAGTGATATTATTTAAAAAATATTTACATTTATCATGAATAAAAATTTGTTTATATTAATTTTAAATGTTAATTATTTTGATTAATCCATAATAATGATTTCATTTTTTTTTCTATTTCTATCCCTTTTCTATTATTTATGCCAATATAGTCAGGGGAGGGAATGATGGAGAACCAAACTAGACCTAATCTAATTCACTATTATATTTAACTCTTACAGAATAGAACATTAATATAATTATTTACACATTTATTTGTTGATACACACCATGTGATAGTGCGTGTTGGTATATATCATACAAAAATGTCTCTTATTGAGATAACTTGATATCTTGACACATAAACATATACAAACAAGTAATCAAGAAATATAAAAAAAATTAATATAAAATAATTAGCATACGACAAATGTTTCATAATTTCAATTGAAAAATTTTTTAGTCTATTTCTATGTATTAATAAACCCCTACTAATGCCTTACATTTTTATTTCGTAACATCCAAAAATAATAATTTCTTTTTTTAAATTTAGTTTTAAAATATGTCTTGATTTTTCATTAATGATAGAAAAAATTTCATACATTCTGTTTTTTTGTGAATGTTAAATTTAGTGTATAGTGAAATACATTAAATTTTAGTTTCATAAAAAATATAATATTTTAATAATGTGAAAAAATAAATAAATTGACATATTTTACTTCTGATGACGGTCACATCTGTTTATCATCAATTTTTCAAAAAAAAATTACAATAATGATATAAAATTTCAAACATTAAATGACTCCATGTAGCCGTATAACAGTTGAAATAAATTTCATTTGGTCTACATGGCTTATAAAAATAATCAAATCTAGTATGATTCCTCTGCTCCCAAATATCAAGTTAATCTTTCACTAAATGGATAATCCCATATATACTAAATCTAGGATTCATGTTGTTTGGAGAAATAAGAAGAGTAATCCAATTTTAGGATGCCCAGAAGTAGTCATATATATAATTTTTTAAAATTAAATGTTATCTTTTAAAAAATAATTTAATTATTTATGGTTTATTTATATGAAAACAAACGAACACATACCTGAGTAAATGTTCCTCTACCAATGTATTTTCTATTTAAATAGTAAAAATTAATAATTTTTTGTGTGGTTAAATATTATTATAAATGTGAATATGTGGAAACATTGAATAAAAAATCCATGTATAAAAGTAGTATCAT
This sequence comes from Viscum album, assembly GCA_963277665.1. Taxonomy (NCBI): domain Eukaryota; kingdom Viridiplantae; phylum Streptophyta; class Magnoliopsida; order Santalales; family Viscaceae; genus Viscum; species Viscum album. The sequence continues at coordinate 264,444,535 of OY728142.1, read as the reverse complement.
TTCATATTTACATTTCATAAAAAAATAATGATGTCTTGATTGTAAAGAAAATAATATTTAATATAAGCTAATTAATATAATAATTAATCCAAAATGATAAAAATGATCAAAATATAAAAATATAAATATATTGGGTACACAATATGTTTTATATATTTATGAATTTACCCATAAAATTAGGATTCCATGGTTCATATTGAAAAAAATATTAACATTAACCAATTAATATAATATTTTTCATAAAAAAACAATGAATTGAACAATATATATATATATATAATCATCCAAACATAAATTATACACCTTTAAATGTATAAGTTTTTTAAAATTTTAAATTAAATATAAGTAAAAATAATTAGCGGAGTAACATAGTGTTTTCACATTTCTCTTCAACAAGTTCATTTTTATAACATAGACTATGTATACATTATATTCATTTTTTTTCATCAAAAAATATTATGATAGATAATGAAACCTCACTAAAATCCATATCATAATAATCATCCTTATTAAATTAATAAATTATTTTCTTTCAGAAAATTACATACAACTAATCATTCAATGATTTAGTATCTACTAAAACATTCTTTTAATGTAGGTTGGGATTTGAAAATAAATGATAAGCATTTTTTCACAGAATTTAGATGTTGAAATGTTTCTATATACCTAAAGAAGAAGGGTATTTTATTTCCTTGTGTTTTAAGACTGATCCACACTAAGGGATGCATATTCCATAGAAATGCTTCATAATTATATGGCATGGTTGTGTGAACCTCCCTATAAGATTGGGGAATTGATTTCAAAAAATGATTATAAACAGGTTTTGAGGTGTTAAAGATATTTATGAGAAATTTTTAGCCCCACATAATGATCAAATAGGTTATAGATACTATATCTTAGGGCATTTACATCATAGTAGGCTACAAATTGATGGGTTATAAAGACCAAACTAACTTATAAATAAAAAAATTGGATGTTGTGATTTTTTATAAAGGAATTCATGTTATCATATATCTCTTTCATGAAAATCATTATTCCATTTTACATGGATTGGCCTATATGAATCACTACTGAGGACTTGGCGTGGTAGACTATCCAATATGGAACACCTCTACGATTCACATGTGTGGAGAAATAGTGATGACTATCCTACATGTTCCACCTATGTGATCAATTTGGGAGAGGGACATGAACTTAAAAAATACTTCATCCATGGTTCTAGATTTTCCTAAAACTAAGACCCATGGGTCTCCAATTTGACATATCCGGAGATCAAAATATTTCCTGAAGATAAAATCTTGATAGTCCATCACCCATGTCCTAAAACCCTAAACATATCTCTCTATGCTTAAAAAATAGTTCATTAATGTGAATGTAGGATTTATACATCTGCTAAGGTATAACACATCAAAAGAAAGTATTAGTAAGAACATACATATTTTAAAAATGTAAATGTAGAAAGACTATTACCAATCAAAATACTTGTATGATACCATTCTATGATCACATGAGGATCCCCTTCTAGGTTCAGGTGAGGTATCAACCATGTTTTTTTGACTATTTTGTTCTTCATCCTAGTTCACCTGAGTAATAAATTCAGGATTTAACTACATATTTTCCAAAGTAACACCTAGGATAGGTTCCTCCCATTGTCACCCAAGCCTCACCAAGGCAATGTATCCTCTTATCTCACCCATGTATCATGTATGTGATGCAAAATCTAGATCTCCTAGGTACTACCTAGGAGATGAACCTTCAACATTCCTAGGTATTAACATATAAAAGCACACTCTATGCCCTCTTTACCGATATCCAATGATAGAGATCCCATTTAACCCAGTTTTCAAATTATGGGGGATAATATAATACCATATCAAAGGCCAATTAACAAATGTGATTAGATTCAGGGCCCAATAGCATGACTTATCAAACATATATTTCCCTGGTAATGAATGTCATTCATTTATCCTTCCTAGTAAGAGAGATCCTCAGAATTTTCAAATTTATTCATTTTCATTTTAATTTACATACCATCATTAAGTATTTTGGAATATGGATTCATAGGATAGTTAATGATACATATTCCACAAATTGGGAAGAGAATCAAATGACAATATCATCATTTCATCCATATCCTGACACTCTAACTCTCTTATAAATGTTCTATGGTGATATACATGATCTTCCATATTTTAGTAAGACCCTATCATTTATTGTTAGACACCACCTTCCTTCATTACACTCACCACAGTCTACCATTTATGAAGATGATCATTCATAGGGCATGATATTCAACTTCCTCTTGTATCCCAAATAGAGAATGATTCAAGTGGGTATAAATGTTATTGGTGATCACATCATCATCATGATCATATGTCCATAATAGTTCATATTTCAATGGTATAAGGAATAACCATTTCCAAACGAAATGTGATTTTATTCATATCCAAACAATAAATATAGAATGTATACCTAAGTAACTGACCCAACATCATCAACACACCCTAATATTCTATAAGCTATATTTTTACTAGGGTTTCAGTTAATATAGACGGTTATATCCCTTATAAGTTTCATCTATTATAATAAATATTTGGAATTATTTCTAGTAAGTACAATCCCCCTCAATGGGAGGATATATCACTTCAAGGTCCACATAGAAGTGTAGGTGTAAGTCCCACACCAACCATTAATATTCATTGTTTATTATGATGTCATATATATATGAAACCAAACTACATGTTGTAGATCATGTCACATGAAATTAAAAGATATGATGTGTCATAATAAGTGGCATTGAACTATTTGGGTTATGAGTCTTGTCACAAGGATAATTTGGAATGATCTTTTATGGGATAAATCCCAACATAAAAATGAAACTAATCCCCTAGTATGATGATAAATTACAGAGCACCTAACCATGTGGGTAAAAAATCGCACCACAAAATAAAAAATGTAACCATTTTTTTAGAACCTCTAATACATTGATATGGTTTCATCGATGGTGAAACTCATATATATGAATAAAGTTTACCATGCACATATTTTTATAATTTATTTTTAATATATAAGAGTTACCAATTACATATTTTAAATTTTAAATATAATAAAAAATATGCCTCTAGTTTATAAAAGTGTCATTGAGTAATATATAATTATCTCTAAAATGGTGTGATGAGCCCAAACTCCCATCATCTCAAGAAATGTATGTTTTAAGTGTCATTTTTTATGTTACCAATGACCTCTTATATTTTTCATGCAGGCCCATGAACCATGATGGATATGAGTTTCATTGGGTGTTTTTGGTTAAACAACTAAACCATGTTAGATAACAACCCCCCATGAATGTGTTTAAAAAATGATAAACCCGAAGTGAAACCTATTATAACTATTTCACTCACATTTGTGGATTTTTTTAAGATGAAAATGATGAAATATATTCATAAAATGATTTTTTATTAAAATAATTTTAACATGTGTTCATTTTTTGAGACGATTCATTGACGAGTTTTCTAATTTTGTTTCATGTATACCTCTTCAAACATTCACCAGATCACTCATCAAACCAATGGAATACTACTAAATGGTATGATCAGATGCATTAACAGATAAACCCTATATATCATTGTGTAATGAGAGGACACTATCACCAACCCATCAACTTCAATCCCATGTTTCGAACATAGTTGTATAAGAGTATGACCATTATGATACTATACTAAATATGGAGGATGAACATTGAAAAATCGATGAGTAAAATCCTCAACTAACATTCAACTCATAAATGATTGTTGTTGAAATATCATGTATCACCCATTGTATTCTTAGACCACTTGAAGGGACATTCCATGGAAAACAATGGCATGTCCTTCACATACATTAAAAATGTGAACTAAGAGGCCAATTATTGCCTCCACTCAGTAGAACCTAATTCTCTATGAAGGGGTCCTTTTAGAATCCCCTACTACCAATTCCATGTGGTGACATGTCCTCATAATGATGATGGAATAACCCCATCGGAATCTACTCTGTTCACTCGGACATGAGTGCCCAGGATATCCTATTTAGGCCGATGATCCAACAATCAAAAAATCACCACATTCATGTTACTTACAGAGAATATCTCTCAAAATTTATGGGGGAAAATAAATAGAGAACACATATACCTTACAAAACACATCAATCCTACCTATAAAATTTGAAATAATCAACAGGGACCTATCTAGTAAGCACTGATAGAAAATGAGAGAAAACCTATCTGTCTTTACTCAAATATTATTATTATTTTTATATCCTGACATTAAATGGAGTATAGGATCAAGGATGTATCCATGATGCAACTATATAATGGGAATATATCCATGTTCCAACTACAATATACACTTAAAACATCTTTGAAATGATATAAGGATATGAAATAGTGTATACTCACATTAAAAGAACCTTCTAGGACATAATTACCACTAAAATAGTGGTTATGAGTCAGGTATGCAACCTCGCCTCTATAATCTAAGGATTAAATAAACATAATGAAAAAATAACTCAAGAGGGAAGATACATATTTACTCTCATCCAAGTTTTTCATTGGAAACAATTGGAGATTTTTAGATAATAAGATCGAGCATATATACCAATGCCAAAAAGAATTTATAGATCCATTTCAATAGCCACTCTAGAGAAGTAGTATATCCTTGTTAGAATTTTAGAATATTATAAATATATCCTAATAGTAGAATAAGATTTAAATAGAAATTACACATTTCAAGGTTGTTTTTCCAATTAAATTTTTCTCCAGTAACCTTATATAGAGAACAAAAATAGAAATCTCAAAACATGAAAATAAAACAATAATAGAAAATCAATAAGAATTATAAATTTAAATATAGTTTTCATGAATCATTTAGTAATCGGTCAATGATGGCCTAATATTTATTTAATAATTCATTAATTTGTGGAAATAATAGTTCTAATTGAAAAGTTCCTCCTTGTAATATTCTACCATCACCTTTTGATTTCATCCTTGGAAATCATAAATTTTAGAACTCCTTGTGATTTTCTAGCAGAACCATTAGATGTCTTCCATGTAAATCAAAAAATTATTTCCTTCTTATATAGTATGGAGATGATCAATCATAAGAACCCTTATTAAAATTAGATCTACAGAGAACATCCTTGTGGTCAGAAGGTCAAGCCATAAGATAAGCATCCCCTTTCTAACATACCCCATGAACGTCCCCTCTAGGGTATAGGTTGAAAACATTATTACTATGGTTGGATTTTGTGCCCTGATGTTAGACATCATCATAATGGAATTCACTTCAAAGATCATTCAACTATTAATACTTTGTTTTTATAATAAAATTCTCTCATTTTATAAACAATAATGTCAATGTTTTCATATCATGAGATGATTGGGTTGATTAGTCGTGTAGTGCCTGAGGTCTTTTCATTGACAAGTGATATTATATATCATGAAGATAGTCCATTGAAATATTCAGCATTCAACAGACCTATGGATTTTCTAGCCTCCATCATATTAAAGTAGAATCCTTTTAACCTTGCCACTTATAGTAAGGTAGTTGGTAAACACTCAATTTGTTTAGATTAGTTGTATGAATCATCTAAAAAAATGATTCATATTTATTTCGTATTATAAAAAACTTTTCTAAATACAATATACCTGTCATGATCTAGTGATTAGAGAATCCTAAATATGGGTTTCCTAAAACATTATAAAAAGAATGTGATAATTTCATTTTCACAATAAAATGGATACATATTTATAAGCAGAGGTATATTTTTTTACCTTATATATGATACAATGATCATTTCATGTTAAATAATTAAATATGTTGTCAAATTGACATAACTACCCATCAATATATGTGATTTTGAACTTCATAGAAATAATGGGGTTATCTATAACATCCATTAAATAACTCATTATATAAGTTATCCATTTGACCATCATTTCCCCAAATGACGTATGAATTAGAGGACTGGGTGAGCATCGTGAATTTTTTTACTCCACTCCATGATCATCATATCCTAGAATAAGATCTATCCTTAAATGTCATCACTTAAATAGGGTTCTCGTAATCATACTCTACTTGAAGAAGACGGTATGATTAGAGGGAATTAGCCTATAAAAAATATCATAAGTATCGGCACTAGAGAGGAAAAGTCATTGAAATATTAAATGAAAATGTATCTACGATGGTTAGTCGGGATATCAGTTAAGGGAGGATAGTAATGAAAAAAAAATCATTCAAAAGTATGTATCTCAATTTATGATCATACAATGAACCCATTTCATTCATGGAAAATGTTATAAAAAATCAATGTGGTACTCATTGTCACTATAGACTTGGTGATATTAGGGAAAACCGAGAAGGTTGGGATGTGCTCATTTTAAACTCAACTGACCCCCCAAAGGTCTATAAATCATGTTAGAAATATTGATTAGTGGAATAAAAAACCCCAGACCATGAGGCTATGGAATTTTTACATTATCCTCCTCCCCATAAGGTCTAATTAATGTTTATATTATGGAAATTTACAAAATAATAATGCTAAAAATTTTACCATTTGATGAATCGACATACTCGATTAGAAAATTTGATGAAGAATCTATTGAGAGATTCACATTGGGTCAACATTGACCAAACTGATCTCAGGGGATAATTAAAAGATATAATGTTACCCTTTAGTAGGAAAAATAAAAATTTCAACTACTACTAATGGTCACAATTATTTTAGTATGATTCTATAGAAAAACTTCCCATCTTATCATTCTAATACTAATGTGTAACCTGAAATTATGTATTCATCGATGAACATCACTAGAACCATCCCTATGGAAGATACATAACATGAATCCAATGTTGGAGACATATTTGAGGATGATTTTGTATGCAATTACGTACATATATGAATCACTGAGGAATCTGAGCATAACATGAACCAGAGGCTCACTAAAAATTTGGGATACCCCCAAATTCTATACTACCACAACATTAGTGAGATTTTTCCATGGAAAACATTAATGGTGAAGTCATATCATACCCACCATCTAAAGAGATTGAAACTAGCATAATATATGAAATAATTGAATAGTATTATGAATATATGAATGTGTTGATAAAGATTAATACGAAACTACTCATAGGAAACATACTAATTGGATATTTTCATCATGCATTGCCAAATCTCTCTTTTCTATCTTAATTTCATCATGAATAAATATTTATTACAAAAATAAAAATAAAATTAGAAAATTTACTCAATGATGTATATATTAAACCAATATATATGAATATGATTGTATAGGGTTATCATTGTAATATCCATTGTAAATAAAGAATAATAAATTTTCAATTTTATTAATATTTGTGAATTAAATATTAATTTTAATTTAAAGGGGACACTATGTTTGATGGCTTTCCTGATACGCAACAATAGGATTCTTTAACATCTTACGATGCACACTAATAAAATAATCCTATTATTTTAAATGGTAGTTAACTCCTAGTCGTTGTATAATAAAGAATGAATAAAACTAAAAAATTATGATTATACATGTTTTTTAAATGTTTTTACATTTATCCCATAAATGTTAGGGGCATAAAATATGAATGAAACTAATTTTATGAATAAATACTATAATATTCAATAAAAGGTTGATTTACCGCATTTTGATGGAGAACCCTTTTTAAATTTAGTTTTGGTCATTTTGATATGAACTATTTGAAAAAATAAAAGCCTTTTTTAGATTCAAGACATCAAAATATACTTTAGGTAAATTTTTGGTATTTTCCTGATAAAGTTCATTTTTAATGAATAGTGAAAAATAATGTATTTTAATTCAAAAGTGCCATTTAATATGATTTATTTATATGGTTAGATTACATTTTTAATTGGTTTTAAAATGTAATTAAAATATATATTAACCCATTAATCAAATTTATGTCATTGTAATTAATTTCACATTGAAATTGGACATAAACAATCTTTTGATAGGTAATGTTTTTTAAAAACACGCTATTTGTTTTGACAACGGAAATTAATTTCAAATTAACTAATGAAAATTCTATGTTTGTAATTTGGTAAAAAAGATATCATTTTTTAATTTGGAATATCAAATATACCATTAGATGAATTTTTGGTATTTTTCTTAAAAACATCAATTTTGGATGAATAGTGAAGCCACTTAGTAGAAGTAAAAAAGCTGGCTTTTTCATTTCAATAAAATTTCACCAATTCAGTGAATTGAATTTAAAAAATTCATCATAAATGGTTGTTATTAGTAAGTAATATATGGTTCAATAAGGTGATTTTTTTGGGTGAACAGTAACTTTTGACTTTAATTTACCGCGGTTAAAGGTTAATAGGGTAATTCTAGGTAAAAAGAATATAATAATAGTACAAAATTACCTTAACACTTTTCCTAACCTTATTGGTTGAGTCTTATACCACAATGGGAATCATTGGGTGGATTTTGGGACCCCATGGAGCCACTTGGGAGTGATAATGACACTTTAGATTAATTAAGTTAATGTAAAGACAAAAATTACACAAACAAATAATTTTTAGTAAAAAACATTTATCTTGAGTTATTAAATCTATCTTATAGAATATAAATATTCATTGAAAATCTAAAAATATTTCCCCCATCATGGTATTTTTTTAAAAAAATTAGATATCAAATAAATTCAATTATTTATGACACAATAATGATGGAGTATTACCTCATTAATAAGAGATTTAAATAAATAGGAATATTAATATTAAAAAAATATCAAAAACCTGACCAATTTATACTGGATGATTTTATTTCGATAATGAATCATCTTATCTTCGACTTTAATTATTTTTGGACATTTAGAAACCGAATATAATTATATAATAAAATAATATTTTCACACTTTCCTAAAGAGCCCCTCCTCCACCGTATAAAAAGCCCTCACATCATAATCATTCCTCAAACCTTTCTGGCCCTTTGACTCACCTGAACCCTTTCCAAATAAACACTAAAGATCCCTATCATCCTCCTAGAAGACTTTCCGTTGGCAGAAGACACTTCAAGAAGTCCTTTTGTTTCAAAACAAAGGGATTTACCCAAATTAAAGGTAACAATTCCTCTTAATTTATTTTCTTTTATTTCACTTCTACAACCCCTCAACTAATTTTATTAATTTATTTTATAACAACACCAATATAATAAATATAGTAGGATGTTGTTATGAGATTTATTTTACCTACAGTTAAACACACCTCCATCTAATGTGTGAAGAACATACAGTTTCTGTGGAAGGGAAACTAAGACCTCATGAAACGATGATTGTTCGTTTCTCTCTTACCACCTATCATGGTGGACAGTATGATGAAACTATATTTATATATGATATATATTATGTTTACTAATTCTTTATTCTTCTTCTGTTCAATTTATTTCATACCTTTATGGTTTCCATAATGGGTAAACATGATAATTTCATTTGAGGAAGTGCGGACTACCGGCCCATCAAAGTGATATGACTCGTTAATGACATATGGGTGGCATATAAATGATGGGGATAATGATATTATATATGATATTATACCATAATTAAAATATTCCTATGTATAATTATGTTTTATTTCCATTAAAATAAGAAATAGAAATGAAAGTAGTGTTCATCCGTACGTACGACTTAGAGTCTCTATGAACGGTGCATTTCATTTCTTACATCCAAATGTTATGTACTATTATAAATACATGTATATACTGGATATAAATGATATATATGATATCTAAATCATGAATATCATTCTGAATTTAATAAACTTTTGACCATGTGAACATCTTTTAATTATAAGAAGTCCATTTTCGACTAAAGTACCAAATATCAACAAAACGAACATTATTAAGAGAAATGATTATATAATGTTTATAACATGGTAATAAGTGATATAAAAGTAATAATAAAAATGAAAATATACTTAATAATTTATATATTAACTTTATTTTATAATTCATGAGATTAAAGAACGAACGGGTCATGTCAGACATGAGGTAAGCGACATCATCTCAATCTCCTTTCATTGAGGCATATTTTGTTTTATACATGAATTTCTTTTATATGGTGTATTAAACCCTTTGAATTTTCATTTAATTCAAAGGGAATCTATTTATATGAAGCGTTTTACTAAATGAAAGAATTGAATTTTTTTAAATGTAAGTGGTGAAAACGACCATTTTCCCCTATAGCGATTATTATTTGATCTTTGGCATCCATAACAAGATGTAGTTTTTTTAAAGGAAAATAAATACAATATATTTTTTATGTATTTTGGTATTAAAAATTTATTTTATAATGTATTTTCTATGTAAATATATTTAAATGATATATTTTTATTTAAATGTGGAAATTTCATCTTACCTTTATGTTTGTTTTATGTGTTATGAATATGTTATGGTTCTTGGGAATTATTTACTTCTATGGGTGGTTCTGTGATAAACCTAGGGCGGGTGAGCCTGAGATAGATCTCCAATGAATTGAGTAACGTGACGGAGGTAAACGTGAATATTTCTCCAAATATATTTTGGGAATATACTGTGATGGGTATTCTAATGTAACTCTCTATGTAGCTTTGATAACTACAATGTAAGTATGATATTAATTCCCTATGTACCACTATGATTTTTTATTACTATGTGTTATTCATAAATCAGATGTTTTCATAAGGTAATTAAACGAGTTTACGTTTTTCATGTATTGATGGTCTAATGATTTCATTCTTATTTTATAACACTTACTGATCTGTTTATGCTCATCCTATGTTTTGAAATGTTTTTCAAAATACATAAAGATGATTAGGGTCACAGATGGGATCATAGAAAAATCTTGATGTCTACAACATCGAACAAGACATGCCACTTTTTTCAGGTGTTTTTATTTTATGAAAAAATTGACACGGAGTATAACTATTTACTTGTAATATTCATGTTGTTATAGAAATGTTATGACCTAATTATCTAAAACTCTAAACTTGAAAATATCCTCAATGTGAATTTTCCATTTAATTCAAGAATATGTAATGTTAAACCAAGTCCTTATAGTTGGTATCAGTGGTCGGATTAGAATAATTAAGGAGTTAGAATATAGGTAAACTAATATCCATAAATTATTTTAGTTTAAATTATTATTGAAATGATATTGCATTTACAGATTAACATGTTGCTTTGCCTAAGCTATTTTTGTATTCAGAATGGGTTTCCGCAGAGGAAACATGGTAGCTATGTTCAGACGACATCAGGAGGAAGACAACCTTCCAAATTAGGATCCTTATATGGTCATAATTGGAAATGAATAGTTTGTTGCCGTGATGGCACAATTGACTTAGGCTATAAATGGTGGTGGTATCCATGCATGAGATCATTCAGATCAACCACAGAGGAATATGTCAGTAGTGGAGAATTTCCTGAGGCAACATCCCCCATCATTCAGAGGATCATCTGACCTAGTGCTGCACAAGGGAGGATTAAAGAACTAGAAAATATTTTTGATGTCATGGGGTGTTCAGAACATCTAAATGTTAGTCTTGTTGTTTACTATTTTGAAGGTGAAGTTGATCAGTGGTGGTCGATGGTGAAAAATATCAGATATATGAGGAGATTTATGCCATTGATAGACATTAATTGAATGGTAGGTTTCATGAGAAATATTTTTCTATGGTGGTTTATCTTATAATGGAAAAAATTTCCAAAATTGAGGTGGGATGATGACTCAGTGGCTGCTTATGAAGAAAAATTCACTCGACTGAAAAGGTATGCTCTGAATTTCAAATAAGATCTTAACAGTAAAATCAAGCGTTTTTACTCAGGATTAAATCCAATTCATAGAAGGGCTTTATCAACTTATGAGTTTAAAAGTTATGGAAAACATGATCGTTTTGCAGAGAAGGTGGAAATGGAGTATACCGATGATCAGGTGTTCTTTGAGAAACAAAAAAAATAAGCGGTCGATGTGGCAGGAAAAAGGGAATAACTCTTCAAAAAATTCTGATGGTAAGAAACATATGTTTAGAATTTGTAAAAATTGTGGTAAAAAGCATGTTAGGGAATGTCTTTAGAATTATGGTAATTGTTACCGATGTGGTAAAATGGGACATAAGGCTCGAAATTGAAATAAAAAATATAAGGTTAATAGTATGTCAAAATCTGAAAACAGTCAATAAAATGTTTTAAGTGCAATGAAATGGGTCATTATGAAAATGAGTGTCCAACAATGAATTTAAATGAGGGAAAACGGTCAGACTACAAGCAGAAAATGGTTGTGAAATCCATTTTAACTACTTTAGTTGATGTTGGGCCATCAAAGGAAGTAGTATTTGATACTCTTTTAGTTTTTTAAGATTATTCCAATGTGTTCCTTGATACAGGGTCTACACACTCAATCATTTCTGAGAAGTTTTCTAGTAAATTGGAAATTCCATCTCAAGATATGAATCCTGAAATTTTGGTAAAAATGTCAGGGGAAATGTAGAGACAAAAATAAATTATAAGATTCGTCCTGTCCTTTTTTGTGGGAAGAATCTACCTGCAAACATCATTCTTTTTCCACTAGTAGAGTTTGAGGTTATTTTGGGTATGGATTGGCTTTCTGTTTATCATGATAAGATTGACATCAGTGTTAAAGAGGACTCTTTTTAGAAATATTTTCAGTTTGTGTACAAGAATGACCCCATTAATTTGATAACATTTCAGGAAGTTGGAAACTAGTAAAAGATTGAAATGAATTTTACCTTTATGTTATTATTGAAAATAAAGGAAGTGTAGAGATTAATGATGTGCCAGTGGTAAATGAGTAACTAGATGATTTTCCTGACATGTTTCCTGGTATTATACCTGATTGGGAAGTTTATTTACTATTTACTTAGTTATTGATTCTAAGACAATTTCAAAACCCCCTTATCAAATGGATCAAATTTAACTTTTAGTGTTAAAGAAGAAATTCCACGAGTTATTAGATAAAGGTTTCATTCGACCTTGTACATCACCATGGGGTGCTCCTATCTTATTTGTTAAAAAGAAATATGGTTCAATGAGACTTTACATTATTTATAGAGAATTAAATAATATCGCTGTTATGAACAAGTTTCCTTTTCCTCATATCGATGATTTGTTTGATCAGATCCAGAGAGCTTAGCATTTTTGGAATATTGATTTGAGGTCGGGGTACCATCAGTTGAATGTAATGGAAGAAGACATTCAGAAGACCACATTTTGTACTAGATATGTCCATTATGAATTTGTAGTTATGCCTTTTTGTTAAAACAATGCACCAACAAAATTCATGAATCTTATGAATATAATTTTCCATGAGTTCTTGGATAATTTTGTTGTTGTGTTCATTGATGATATTTTGGTTTATTCCAAAAGTAAATAGGAACATGAAAGTCATTTAAGGGTTGTCTTGGAAACCATAAAAAAATCATTATGGGAAATTCAGAAAGTTTGAGTTTTGGTTATAGAAAATTTATTTCCTTGGTCACATTGTTTCAAAAAATGGAGTAACTATTGATCCTTCTAAAACAACAGTTGTAGAAGAATGGACAAGCCCCGCAAATATAACAGAGATTCGTAGTTTTCTTGGTTTATCATGTTATTACCAGATGTTTGATTAGAATTTTGCATTGTTATCTAGCCCACTGACTATGTTAACTTGAAAAGGTGTTAAGTTAATTTGGGAAAAATAATGTGATGATTGTTTTCAACAATGGAAAAAAAGATTGGTGAATGCTCTAGTTTTGGCACTACCTTCCAGAAATGGTGAGTTTTTTATTTACAGTGATGCTTCATTGAAAGGACATGGATGTGTCCTTCTGTAGAATGATCAGGTAATTTCTTACTCTTCACATTATTTGAAACCTCATGAGTTATATTAACCTACAAATTATTTGGAATTAATTGTTGTTTTTTTTTCATTAAAAATGTGGAGGCATCATTTGTGTAGAGTAAAATGTGATATATTTACTGACCAAAAAATATTGAGGTATATATTCACTCAGAAATAATTGAACATGAGATGGAGGATATTTTTGGAATTAATCAGGGATTACGATTTCACAATTCATTACCATTTAAGAAATGAAAATAAAGTGGCTGATGATTTGAGTCAAATAAGTAATGCTTCATTAACCATGATACATTTAGAACAAGATCCTTTGGTTTTTGATTTGATGAACATTGGCATAAAAGTTTTTCGTGGAAGAAATTATTCTCTTTTGTTTCAAATGTTAGTGAAATAATCTCTATCAGATAGAATAAAGAAAGCACAGAATGAAGACAATGAGTTTCAGAAAAAGGTAGAGTTGGGTCAGAAGGGTATGTTGCCTGATTTTAATGATGATAATGATTGTGTTTTGAGGTTTGGGAAATGATTATGTGTTCCTTGTGATTCAAAGTTGAAGAATGAGTTGTTATATGAAGCTCATAGTTACCCGTTTTTAATTCATCCTGGAAGTACTATGATGTAGAGATATAATCAAGATTATTACTTGTGGGATGGAATGAAAAGAGATATTGCTGATTTTATATTGAATTGTTTGAATTTTCAGCATGTTAAAGCAGATCGATAGTTAGAAAAATGGATGATTCAGTCTCTACCGGTGCCAGAGTGAAAATGGAAAAATATATCAATGGATTGTTATGTGTGATTACCAAATACATCTCAATGTAATAATGAAATCTGGGTTATTATTGATTAGTTGACTAAATTTTCTCATTTCCTTCCTATTCGTGATACTTTGTCTCTAGATCAACTTTCTAGGTTGTATGTTAAATAGATAGTCAGGTTGCATGTTGTTCCCCTATCGATTGTATCTGATGATGAACCCAGGTTTACTTTTCACTTTTGGAAACTCCTTCAGAAGTCGTTGGGTACCGAATTAAATTTCAGTACAGCTTTTCATCGGCAATTAGTTGGGCAGTCCAAATGAACAATTCAGTCCTTGGAGAATATGCTAGGTGCTTGTTTACTGGATTACTAGTGATGTTGGGACCAACATATTTCTTTGGATCAATTTCCTTATAATAACAATTTTCATTCCAGTATACAAATGGCTTTATTTGAGACATTATATGGAAAGCGTGTCGAACTCCATCATTTTGGGATAATGTAGGTGAAAGGAAGCTGATGCTACCAGAATTGGTAGAAGAGATGGTAGAAAAGTATCATTTGATTCAGAAGCACAAGAGAATAGCTCAGAGCAGACAGGAATGTTATGTAGTTAACCAGAGGAAGGATCTATCTTTTGAGGTAGGTGATCATGTCTTTCTCAAAGTTTCTCCATGGAAAAGTGTGATGCATTTTGGTAAGAAAAGAACGTTGAGTCTGAGGTTCATTGGACCTTATGAAATTCTATGGAAAGCAAGATCAATTTCATACAGAGTGGGTTTACCTCCATGTGTATCCCAAGTACACAATTATTTTCATGTTTCAATGTTGAGAAATTATATTCTAGATCCATCTCATGTTTTTCTCCCAAAGGTAGTTCATTTGAAAGAGAATATCTCTTATGAAGAAAAACTAGTACATATTCTTTACCATAGAGAGAAAGTGTTGCAGAATAAGGTAATTAAAAAGGTTATGGTTTTATAGAAACCCCATTTTGTTGAAGAGGCAACGCGGGAATCTGAAAATGCTTTGGGGGATGAATACCCCCATTTATTTGATAAGTGAAAAAAGAATTGTGAGGATGAAATTTCCAAAAGGGGGGAAGGATGTAACATCCCAAGTAAATAATGAATAATACATTTTCATATTTATTAATATTTTTGAATTAAATATTAATTTTATTTTAAAGTGGATTCTATGTATGATGTCTTACCTGATACACAACAATAGGTTTCTTTGAAATCTTACTTTACACACTAAGAATATGATATTATTATTTTAAATGGTTTTTAATTCCTAGCAGTTGTATTGGAAGGAATGAATATAACTAAAAAAATATTATTATACATGTTAGTTAAATGTCTTTACATTTATCCAATAATTTTTAGGGGCTTAAAATCTAAATGAATCTAGTTTTCAAAATAAATACTCTAATATTCACTAAAAGGTCAATTTACCACCTTTTGATAGAGAAACCTATTTAAATATAGATTTGGTTATTTTTATATGTTTCATATGACGAAATAAAACTCTTCTATAGACTTGGGACATAAAAATTTATTTGGGTAATTTTTTTTATTTTTCTGATAAAGTTCATTTTTAATGAACAGTGAAAAATTATGTATTTAAATTCAAAATTGACTTTTAATATAATTTATTTATATGGTTATATTACATTTTTAATTGGATTTAAAATTTATTTATTATATCTTTTTACCAATTAATCCTATGTTGTTCATTGGAATTAATTTCACTTTGAAATTGGACATAAACAAGTATCAATCTTTTGATAGTTGTTGTTTCTTAAAAACACGCTATTTGTTTTGACAATGGTAATTAATATTGCATTAATTAATGCAACTTCTATGTTTTGAATTTGGTAAAATAAAAATCATTTATGAATTTGAATATCAAATATATTTTCGGTTGAATTTTTTGTATTTTTTCAGAAAAACATCAACTTTTGAGGAATAGTGAAACCACTTAGTAGTAGATAAAAAAATGAATTTTTCATTTAAATGAAATTTTACCGCATCTATGAATTGAATTTATAAAATTCAAAAAACATGGTGGTTATTAGTATGTAAAATTTTGTTCAATAAGATGAGAATAATTTTTAATGAATAGTAACTTTTGACTTTTATTTACCGGGGTTAAAGGTAAATAGGAAAATTCAAGGTTAAATGAATATCATAATAATACAAAATTACCTTAACACTTATACTATCCTTATTTGTTATGTCATTTACGACAATGGGCATCTTTGGGTCGATTTTTGGACCCCATGGAGCCTCTTGGGAGTGATAATGACACTTTAGATTTATTAACTTAAAGTAATGTAAATAATGACAGAAAATAATATATTTTAGAAACTAAATTTTTATAGGGGTTATATAAGGTATATTTTCAACTATAAATATTCATTGGAAATATAAAAGGATTTTTGACATCATGGTATTTTGATTATAATTTTAAGACATAAATCTACTTAAATTATTTATGACACAATAATGATGCAGTATTTACATCATTAATAAAATATTTAAATAAATAAAATTATAAATATTAAAAGAATATCCAAAACCTGTCCAATTAATATTGGTTGATTTTATTTAAACCATGAGTCATCTCATATTTGACTTTAATTAGTTTTGGAACATTAGAAACCGAATATCATTATATAATAAAATAATATTTTCACTCATTCCTAAAGAGCCCCTCCTCCCTCTTATAAAAAGACCACACTTCTTACTCATTCCACTCACCTATCAAGCCCATAGGCTCGTCCAAAACTGGGACAAATAAGATCTTAAGATCCCTATCCTCCTCCTAGAATCCTGAACTTAGGCATAAGGTACTTAAATAAGTCCTTTTGGTTAAAACCAAAGGGAGTTACCCAAATTAAAGGTAATGATTTCTCTTTACTTCTTTTCATTAATCTTACTTATCCAACCCCTAAAATCTTTTTATTACTGTCTTTTATAATAAAAATAGTATCCTAAATATAAAATGATGTTGTTATGAGATGTATTTGAACTACACTTACACACACCTCCATTTAATTGGTGAAGAACATACTATTTCTTGTGGATGGAAAACTAACACCTCACGAAATGATGATTATTCGATTATCTCCTACTGCTTCTCATGGTGGCCATTATGATGGAACGGTATTTATATATGGTATATATTATCTTTAGCTTTTCTTTATGCTTCTTGTATTTTTAATTTATATCATACCTTTATTGTTTCTATAATGGATAAACATGATAATTTCATTTAAGGAAGTGCGGACTACCACCACCTCTAAGTGATATGACACATTAATTTCATATGTGGGATATATCAATGGTGGAGTTAACGATATTATATATATGATATAATACCAGATTTATAATATACCTATATGTCTTTATATTTTAATTTCATTAAAAAAGAAATATACATGAATGTAGCGTTCATGCGTATGTACGACTTATCGTCTCCATGAATGTTGCATTTCATTTCATACCTTGAAATGTTATGTACTATTATAAATACATGTATATACAGGATTTGTATGATATATAAATCATTAATATAATTCTGAATATATTGAACTTTTGACCATGTGAAAAACTTGTAATTATAAGAAGTCCATTTTTGACTCAAGTACCAAATATCGACAAAACGAACATTATTAACTTAAATGACTACATGATTTTTATAACATGGTAAAAATTGATATAAAAGTAATAATAAACATTAAAAAGGTTCATAAGAAAGTAGAAATTAAAATTAGTTTGTTTTTCAGGATATTAAATAATGAACAGGTCAATTCAGACACGAGGAAAGGGACTTTGACTAAATCTCCTTTCATTGAGGCATATTTTGTTTTATACAGAACATTCTTTTATACGGTGTATAAAACATATTGAATTTTCATTTAATTAAAAGGGAATATTTTTATATGAAGCATCTTACTAAATGAAAAAAGGAATGTTTTTTGACGTAAGTGGTGACAATGACTTTTTTTCCGCCACCGTGAGTATTATTGGATCTTTGGCTTCAATAACAAGCTGTAGTGTTTTTTTAAATGAAAATAGTTACCATATTCTTTTTTTCTATTTTGGTATTGAAAATGGTTTTTATAATGGATTTTTAATGTCAACATATTTATATGGTATATTGTGATTGAAATGTGGAAATATCATCTTTCCTTTATGATAGTTTTATGTGTTATGAATATGTTATGGTCCTTGGGAATTATTTACGTATATGGGTGGTTCCATGATAAACATTTCGCAGGTGAGCCTGAGATAGCTCTCAAATGAATTGGGTAACGTGATGAAGGTAAATGTGAATGTTTCTCCTAATATATTTAGGGAATATACTGTGATGGGTATTCATACGTAACTCCATATGTAGTTGTGATAGCTACAATGTAAGTATGATATGAATTCCATAAGAACCTTTATGATTCGTAATTACTATGTGTTATTCATGAATCTAATGTTTTAATGAGGTAAGTAAAAGAGATTATGTTTTGTATATATTGATGGACTATTAATTTCTTTCTTATTTGATAACCATTACTGATATTTTTATCCTCATCCTATGTTTTGAAATGTTTTTCATAGGTCATAAAGATGATTAGTGTCAAGGATGGGATCAGGGAAAAGTCTTGTTGAAAAAAACAGGGAACTATAATTCACTCTTTTTTTCAAGAGTTTTTATATTTTGAAAAAATGGATACTGAGTAGAATTGTCTACATGGAATATTCATGTTCTTATGTAAATGTTATGACCTAATTCTCTAAAATATTAATCCTGAAAAATCTTCAATGTGAATTATCCATTTAATTCAAGAAGATTTAATGTTTATGTTTTGGTCCTTATAATCATGAAATCAACCCATTATAAAACAAAAATAGAATAATTTCATGAAAACCCATACAGTCCAATGTATGTGGGTAATCAACCATGAGTGAAATTAGAGACTCTATATTTATCCCAACATGTTATACTACTATATACGCCCCTACCTTGTTGACCATTCCTCCCAACCTCACCAACACTATTGAGTCATGTTTTTTTCAGTTTGATGGTTTTGATGGATGAAGTTCACTATTATAAATAGAAAAGAAACCACACCATGAATGGGAGGATGCAACTGTAACCCCACCAATCATTGGGACACCAACAATTTGAATATTCAATGTCCTGGGGGATAATGAATAGTATATTAGGAACTTCATGTCTCAGTGTATTTCCATGATGGGAACCCTCAATTAGTAAGAGGCATACAAACTCATTTTTATCTTGTATACCATAGAGGGAATGACATTTTTTCAGGTATACAAGATTTCCATCATGATAAATCAAGGGTTATGAACAACTTTATTGAAAATTCCTATATAAGGTAGGATCTATGAAATATAATGTATTATCATCAACCTATCAAGTGGAAATAATTTAGACAACAAGAGGTTCTCAAATTTTATTTTTAGGTGGAAGTGTTTGAATTATTCCATGAACATACAACTTCCTCAAGAGGATATGTTGAGTATTTTCATTGATAACCTTCTTTATGAGATGTGAAAAATATTTATCAGAGTGATGTATTAATGATTATTTCAGGATCATTTTACAGATTCCTAGAAGTTGGATTATTCTATGGTCTAAAACAAATCCTATTTCAGACCAATGGTTGTATCTTTGGGAAAGGGGAACTGATTGAGTGGGATTTTCGACTATCACTTTAATACTGGATTCTATGATATATCCATCATTAAATTTCACACCCCCTCAAATAAAAACTCCTCCTATGAAAAAAAATCTTCAAAAATAACCATCATATGATGAGGGAATAATAAAATAAACACTCTAAATTTGATTATAAAAAACAAATTATATTCCTTATCAGATGTAAAAGATTGAGTTTAGGTTATAATTTTCCATAGAAAATAACCATCTAAAATTGAAATATCCATAGAGGCCCAATCAGGTAGTTCTCAATGATTATCATAATTATTTATAATTTCACCGAACACTCAGTCAAACTATATGAGTTTGTTTTTATAATGACTTTATAAAAAATCGTGATTTAGTGAATGTGATGCTGAGTAAACCAACATCACAACTATTGTGTGTGCCCAGTGATGCTCCCGATCAATATGGTTGGATTTCATAAAAATGGATCCGAAGAGTATGGTGAATTGAAAGTTTTTTTGTGAAAAAGAAAATAGAAATTCAATGATTTTATTACTAAGAAATCAGTCAACATAACAAAGGATATCCTTAAAGAATAATTAAATCAACCAACAACACCCACAATTAAACTTATATAATACAACCAAATTCATTAGATATATAATCCCCCAAAATATAATATTCTAAGAAAAGGAATGTATAGCTGATCAAAAATTTAGTATATGAGGATGTGAAAAAATATCCAAAATCCTCCCTAACTCCCTCAAAATCCAGTTATCCATGCCATAGATCACACAAACTATTCAACCAAATTTTTAGAATGGGAATTGTCTTACCATGTAGATTACTCATTAGAAAAAGAACTAATTTTTTGTTCAATTAATGTCATCAACATAATGAACCTATTCTTCAATGATGATTTAGATTATAAACACATGTTCTACGTTCCATATTGGGGAACCATAGGTAGAGGCTTCCTGAAGTGAGGACCAATGAGAAGATATAGTTTTGTTCAAACCAAATATTATAGACACAACCACACTATATCTATTTAGGATACCATGACTCATGGAAGAGCCACTATGTGGGCACATAAATAATTGAGAAACAATAATAAATTTGTTTTTTGTCTAATAGAATAGATTATATTTTAGGATTGATTATAAGGGGTAAAATATTATTTCTAGCCTAGGTATATATGAAGGGAAATTTAGTGTAATCCACTAGCAGTAAATGTTTCCTCAATATATATTCATCTCCAAAACTCATCTGCCCTGGGTTCCGCAACCCCTAAAATAACATCAAGGGAACAACTCCAAATAAGAAGTCATAAACCATTGAATAAAAAGTATGAAATACTAAAGAAGTTAGACATAGTTCAGATGAAAATTTGATACATGATTATCATAACATGTCAAAGGACTCTAGAGAAGTTCTAATAGAGGACCTACTATTTCATTATAAGTTCAAATCCATTGTCACATCCATTAAGGAATGCCAGGAATAGATAGAACACATGGAATGCTTCCAGTTTATCTCTTTTATATAAATATAGAATAATTTTGTCACAAAGGGACACATCATGTACTAATGTGATTCAAGAATTATAGAAAAAGATGATATCCATCGATTATTCAATAACAATGGTTTCAATGTCTGTCACCATCACATCAGAACACTTCCCCAATTATGAAATAGTGAAGTTGACCTATCTCCTTCTACTGTGAATCTTCAATGCTATGAAAAAATTAATGAATAATCACTATGAATTATGAATATCAAAACTAAATTTTGGGACCTAATATCTAACTACAAATGTAATTTCATTCAGAAATATACATCTATCACTCTTCTTCTAAGATGACCATGGATTCATAGGCATGCATCAATCGCTTAATCATTTCACCAATTACATATATAATATATTAATGGGTAACATGAGTCATTAAATGGATATAAATATTTATTCACATCTTATGTCTCATAATACATTGATGCATGATTTTATTAATGACATGGAAAACAACCCATGGATGATAATGTTGATTTCATTTCTAGTTGTAATGGTCTTAAAATTACCCAAAACATCCAATTGATTGAGCTTAGTGATGAATATGTGACTCCCAAAATTCCATATTTGATTATTAGTTTTTATATGGGAACATGCTCATAAACCTAATGATATTATTCATTTAATTTGAAGTAATAATGTATGAAAAGAAAGTGATCATCCCATCAACATAAACACTTCAAATGATAATCATGTCACTTTATCCCAAATAATAAAGAAGAAAACATCATCATCAGCAGAATATGAAGGTATTATTATATCCTTAATGGGGATTAGAGAAATATTTACCTCTGAATATATGAATATTGGTCATTACATTAACACTAAATATTTACAATTATCATTGATCATTCCATAATTTTTATTCAAAATAAATTACATTTACTTATCCATTCCTTTACTTTTAGAAATCAAAAACACCTTATTAATGAAATTTTTTCTATTTTATATGTCCTATATGTTTGGGTATGATTATTATTGGGAAAAATTACATTATACCATTCATAGAAATGTTTCTAATGTATTGGAAATATGAACGTTATATTAATCAATTTGATCCATCTATCTAAAGACACATCTGATACATCAAATTGAATATTGATTAGACTATTAGTTATACATATGATTTTTCTACCTGAATGAAAAATGTAATGATCATAGGATTATCCTTGGTATAGATGCATCATATTAACCCTCTTTAAAGTAATTATATTGATATTTAATTAAGATTTCCATCATAATGACTAATGTTTATAGTCATAGTACATATGAATTATTTCTATCGAATGTAATACACTAGAGAAATACAATTGATTAAAAAAATAATATATCATCGATTCAATTACAGATGATCTATCAAGTGTCGTATCTCTAATTCAGCTATAATAATCACTAGAAATATTGATGTTGGAGATTTTTTCAATATAAATCATGTCATTTGAAACTGATGGAGATGATAAATTTTTCAACTCAAGTATTAATATGTTTTATCTATGTGAATATCTCATTCATATTCATTTTAATACTTTAAAGAGGTTTAGTTATAAATAATCTTTATTTGTGTTGCTTCCATTTGAATATTATCATTTTTATTATTTTTTAGATAATTATTAGGATCAAAGGATTCGAGGGATATGAAGATGGTGAATTTGGTCTATCAGATCCACTACATCAATGGAAAGGATAATAGACATTCATCATCGTATCAAGGTATTTCAAGGTAATGAAGACCATTATTATTCCAATCAACATATGGATGGATTTCCTGGTAAAGAAAGACATGAATTATAGTAAGTATAAAACATTGGATACCATCAACAATTGTTATTGAATTTCTTTACTCTTACGTTTAAACTATTGAAATCATTTAATGAATATTTTAAGTCATTCTTCATTATATAATTTGATTATTTCTTATCTGTACAAGATATATTTTTTATACTATGCATGCTTTCGAAATTTAATGTTTTTACTTATCTTTCTAAAATTATATTTTATTGGAATCAGATTGAAATTGATAAAATAAAATACATTAATATAATTGAATCATCTATGATACCAAATATAATACATTGATCATCCTAAAATGATGAGTCAAATATTTTTACGTAAATATTTATTAGGTTTTTTTATAGTAATGTTTTTACACTATATTTCACCCCTCTAATATTAAATCATTGACTCGTATGATATAAAAATTTCTATCAGAAGATGTTTCTAATACAATACATTACTATGTTTTACATTATTTTATAAGTAAATGTTTTATTATTTTATTATAAAAACAATGTTTATAAATTCTTTTCCCACCAATGTGTATTATTAGATATAGAATTTTAGTTTTTTTCTAATATTTAAGGTATAAAAATCTGATCACCTTATAATATAAATCACATTCAAACACAAATTTATTATCAGAATGTATTTTTGTATATGGGAGATAGAATGTATATTTTTTTAATCAACACTATAGTCGATAATTTCTTAACTTTTACTTGCATGTATATGATTCTTAATAAAGAAGTTTATTCCTTTTATAATTTTGAGAATTTAGAATATAAGTAGAACTAAAATGTCAGAAATAATATATTATAAACTATGATATGCCCTATTTATAATCAGATATCATCATATAAATCTCGGAATATTATTTGACGTAAATTGTAAGAATTTTGTAATATATAATGTCACAAAAATAAAAAGATGAAATCTAAGATATGATTACAAATCTGATAATTTTATACATGTAAATAGTATCTAGGATGATCTAAAGAATTATGATGATTATTAGTAATTTATTGTCCCTTGGGTAAATTTTTATTTATGATCACATTTTGGATGAAAAATTAAAGATATAATTCCCATTGAGTGGTAATATAAAATAACTATTATCTTTGGAAGAAGAAAGATTACTAATCTTACATAGGATGTTCTGATTAGTGCCCCCATGAAATATGATGGAATATTAAAAGGAGATTATGAGAAAGATAAAAATATAAATGGTGGAATTTCATTTTTTATAACATCTAATGTGACTACTAAATCACAATCACTTGATAATGTTTTGAATTTAGGGAAAAAATATTTTTTGAGATCGATTCTATTTCATTAGAAAATACTAAAAAAGATTTTTCTAATAATTACATAAGAATGTACACGATATTTGGGATAAAATATTTCTAATATAGATATAATAATGTTCATATGGTTAAAAATGATAGAAATGATATAGAAACACATGCTATGAATGCAAGGATACTAGAAATATTCAAAATAATGTGCTATAAGCCCACAGGGCCTTCAGGCTATGTAATGGGACTCCCTCTACCAAGTTAAAAGAGGTATTTGATTTTCTTTCATAATAAAATGAGGCTTCGGCCCCAAAACAAATATGTTCTAGACAATGTAACATTAGTCTTTTTGAAAAAGTAACTATGGTAAATCAATTTATTATGAAAAATGAACGC
Organism: Viscum album; assembly: GCA_963277665.1. Taxonomy (NCBI): domain Eukaryota; kingdom Viridiplantae; phylum Streptophyta; class Magnoliopsida; order Santalales; family Viscaceae; genus Viscum; species Viscum album. The sequence goes on along the minus strand of OY728142.1, from coordinate 264,419,147 downwards.
ATTTAAGAATTATTTACTAATATGTAGTTATATGAAAAATATATTTATGATGAGAAAATTTACACATCATCTGATACAGAATCTTCATTAGAAGGAGATAATACTTTACGTAGTTATTATGATATTTTTAACTATTCAAATATTTTATAAAATAAATGTTGTATGATTTATAAATAAATTAATAATGGAAATATAAAAAGTACAATATAATATTCAATAATAATTATTTTAACAAAATAAATTTCATATCATTCTAATGATCATAATATTCAAAATATTTAATATGAATGTACTTAAAATATATATAGAGAAATATATTTATTATAAAAATAGTTTTCAAAATTATTTTGATAAACATAGTTCTGGTTCTATTTCTTATGTGGACGAAAATATAGTTGAAAATTTATTGGCTAAAATATCTACTTTCAATAAAAGTATGACTATAATTCAAATTGATAAAAAAATTGTAAAAATTTATAATAAAAAGAAACCTCATGGTAATAATTTTTTAATGGGATATACCAATCAAAAACCCATTATTGGAAACATATATTTTGTTCAAAAAATGACACCATTTTGTAAATTATTCCAATATGGTAGACATGGGATGAAATTATTTTCTTTGATTGGAGTTCAATATATTGGTTTTCAGAAAGATTATTTTATCATGTAAATGAAATTTTACCAAAAACATAAAATTGGACACATTTGGATACTCAAAATAGTTTTTTTGATAATACCATACCCAAGAAGGTTGGGCTTCTGAATGACTACTACTTTTTTCATAAAAATATTGATAATAAATAAAACAACAAAAATGTGTACATTGATAAGAGTTTCTCAAGACACGTGACTAGAAATAAATATTTATAAAATAATATTATCAAGATGAATGGTGTAAATGTAACATTCAGAGACATTTCTCAAGGAGATATTCATGGTATAGGTAAAATTTCACTACATATAATATATAATTTTTCAAATTTTTTCTTTTTTGTTAGTGATAATAAAACCCTTATAGGAATAAATTAGTTATGTGACGAATTTTATACTTTGAACATTATTAGTCATAAATTTACAATTCATATTTAAAAAAGATGATTTTTTTTCTTTTTGTTAATCAACATGATAATAATTACAAACTATACATAGAAGACCAGATAATAAAAGACATACATTGAATATGTTCAATGGAATACCAATCTTGTATAAGGAATAGAAGGATAGGACACTCTATCTTAATAATTTTAGCTATGTCACATTATAAAGGACTTGTAATGGATTTACCAGAACAATGGTTTGGTATGAAAAATGATTTTGACCATTTTGAATATTGTAATCATTGTATGTCATGTAATAATTATTTTAGTGAAGTATCATCATCTGATACATTATATATAATTAACATAGACTTATTTGGGGATTCTAAAAATTTATGTGTTTGTGGAAAATAATATATATATATATATATATATGGCTTAGTTAATGATTACAGTAGATAAAAATTTCTTTATTTTCATAAAAATAAATATCAATCCTTTATTAATTTTTAAACCTTGGTATCTATAGATAAAAATGAGAAAAAATTATCATTAATAATTACTCATAGGTATCATAGTAGACAATTTAAAAATTTTAATTTAGAAAAATTTTAAGTAAGAAAAGTATTTAAAATAAAATTTCATCACTTATAACCCCGTGAAAAAATAGTGAAGTTGGAATGGTAAATAATGTTCTTCCTGAGATTATTAGAACCATGTAGAGTGAATACATAGATGAAAAACATTTTTGGGATCATGTGGTTAATACTATATGTTTTACTATAAGACTATTTTTAATTAGACATTTTATTTATATAACTCATTATGAGTTATGGAATGGAATAATACCACAAGAAACATTATTTATAATTTATGGATGATAATTATTCTAATTGAATACAGTGGATAATATACATAAATTTTCACCAAAATATGATGTAGGAATATTTTTTTGTTATTCGCCTACTAGTAATGATTAAATAGTTTTTAGTAATAATTCTCATATTATTGATAAAACATTACATGTTATGTTTGATGAAATAAATCATTTTTATTTTCAAACAACCCCAACCTAAGTCCCCTAATATTGTTTCGAAAAATAATTTTCAACCATTGGTATAAATCCATTCTAATAAAGAACTAAATTTTTAAATTTTTTATGAAGTAATTACATATGAATAATTTAAACCTATTGTTGAATAATATACTTCTGAAAACCCATGGAGTCTGTTGTTTTTTAGGAATCATCCTATTGAAAGTATAATTGGTGATGTAGATCACCTAGGGAGGACTAGAATTTCTTTGAGAAATTAAATAGAACATCATGTGTAATAATGTCTATTTGATGTTAAGAATCCTGAAGATGTTTTAGGTGATGAAGATAGGATGAAATAAATTTACAATAAACTAAATGAGTTTAAAAGTAACCAAATCGAGATATTAGTTGAATAACCTAAAGAAATGTATATAATTAGAGTAAAACTGTTTTGTTAGAATAAATTTGTTGAAAATAGAATAATAGTTAGAAATAAATCTATAGATAATGTTAAGGGATATAATCCAAAAATTGAATATATTATGAAGAATACTATGCACCGATAGATACACATGAACCAATTAGAATACTTCATTATTTTTCAAAATTATATAATTTTAAATATTTTAGAATGAATTTGATATGAGATTTCATAAATGGATATGTTTATGAGGATGTAAATATCGAAAAACACCCTCGTATTGAAAATAAAAAATATCTAAAACTTTTTTATAAACATACCAAGGTGGTTCCCCTAAATTAACATTAACAGATACCTTTGTGGATCTTATTAATATGGGGATTAAATTAGTATGATGGATGAGTTAACATCATTTTTTTGTTTATAATCATAAAAAAATAATGCGCATTTTATCTCAACAGCAGAATATATAATATTTACTTATTAAATTTGGGTATGAAAATACCAAAAGTATTATTACTCCCATTAGTACCTCTGATACATTAGAACATGATGAATCTAGGAATCCAATTGATTAGAAACTTTTAACGTTATAATTGGATGGATAGTTTAGTTCACTATCAGTTATCTGAATTTTTAGTTTTATGTATGATTATGTATTATATAATAATAAAATCCAAAAAAAAATATCATTTGAAAGCTATCAAATTAATAATTCATTATCTAAAAGAAACTATGTATTTAAGATTATTCTATTCTTTTGGAAATGTTTTTGAACTATATAGTTCATGGATTATTACTATAGTAGGTGTAGATTAGATAGAAAATATATTTCTAGAACATGTCATTTCTTGGAAGAATATATAGTTTATTTTTCTTGTAAGAAACAAAATTTTGTATAAATTTTCACTACAAAAGTCAAATATGTGGTATATGAAAGTTTTTGTGCTCAGGTGTTGTTGATGCAACACACACTCATAGAAAATGAAACGTGTATTAATAAAAATCTTATACATTTTTATAATTCAAGTGTTATTTCATTGAAACAAATGCATCATATCATTCATGTGATAAACACATCGATATAAGTCATCACATCTTTCATGACCACAAACATAAAGGATATATAGTATTCAAATTTATCATATCATATGAACAAATTTCTGATATTTTTACTAAACCACTCAATTCTAATAGATTTGAATATATCAAACTGAAGCTAGGAATGATAGATGTAAATTTATTATTCATATATAGATATTTTTTATAGATCTATGTACAATAATGATCTCATTTTATTAGGGAACTATAAATTTCTATGTTGTATAAGGACATATTTTTATCTTTTTTAAAATTTTAAAATGTTATTATCATAATTATTTTTCTTTTAAAACTATAATAATTAGATTCTATTTTAAAACCATCATAATGAGTTTATCTATTAAAAATATAATAATGATTTTTTTAAAAAAAATATCCTAAAATGTTTTTCTTTTAAAACCATCATAATATATTTTTTTCATATAAAATATCTTATTATATCATTTATATAAAAATCAAGAAATAAATTTACTAATATAGATGAAAATATATACATCAAAAGAAACTATTCTATTATTTTTTACCTCTAATCCATTACATTATTTAATTATGTTGAATACTTATTATTATTGTTTTAATATTTCTATTTTTTTATTAATGTTTTAATATTTTCTCTAACTTGAACGATCCATAATATGATAAATGATTCTAAAACATTGATATTTCAAAAAGCTTAATTAAAACGTTTTTCGATTATGTTTTGGATTTCATATCAGTTAAGGCTACATATCATCCTTTGAACATTTTTTGGAATATGAATCGATTATTGACCATGCATATATATTGGTGGGACAACCCCTATCTAACATTGGTTTCTAGAGTATTAATCCTTTCCCCTTTCTACTCCTTAAGGATGTAAGTCTAATCATTTTACTGTTCATACAATATTCAATTCAGTTCATATTTGGATGACTACAAAGGATGATTACATGAAACATTTTTTTATTACGTGTATTTGAAAAGAATTATTTTGATAAATATTATATTACTCTAAAAAGGACCACTTCATTAAAAGGGTGTGAATGTTTTTTTAGAAATGCAGATACAATTTTTGATATATATTCTCTTGAAATGGTTAGACATTTTTATTACATTGTTTAGGTTGTAATTGAAGAAGGTTAATATAATGGCTGCTTTACTTTGTTTTTTATGAGATATATTCTTCCATACAATAGAGTATTGAAGTTGGTGGGTGTTTCTTTGAACAATGAGGTATATTTACCTTCATACAATTTACCAGACACACATTGAACATTCATAAAGAATATGGTCGAAGATTCTTTATTTCCATGATATGAGAATGTAAGGAATATTTAACATATATCTCTATATAATAGAGTAATATCTTTATGATTGAATGTTTATGTAATCTCCAAGAAGTGTGATACAGATATGTTAAATGTTTCAAATATCATTGTTTTAGAATACATGGTTAATATGAAATAAAATTACTCTGTGAAATTTGATTTCATTTTGAAGAGAAAATTAGTTATTATATTGAAATGTAAAATATTATAATGCTTCTAGAATTCATTAGTTAGTATGTTTAGAAATTTATTATGGTTATTATAGTTTCTAATATGTCCTACCCAATATGAGAAAATATTTCATTCATCCGTGATGAGACAATTTCATGAAAGAAATAGGATTTTGAATCTAAATAAAAAACATTTATTGAAATGGTTAATGATGTTACCTATGAGTCACAATCTGAAAATATTTTTAATGATGATAATAAAATGTAGAAAGTCTGAATCTTCCCAACCAATGAGTCATAAAGAATAAATAAATATCTGGGATGTTGTTTATATAAAACTCATTGTTCATTGGGCACTCTGAAAACTAGGGGATCCAGATATTGGAATTGATGTAGCTGAGGCAAAGGCCATTATATTATATAAAATTTAAAATTTGAATGAAGAGGAAAAAAATGAAACTGAAACATGGGTTTCCAGATGAAAAAATTTGGGAAGGATTTTAAAAAGGCATAAAGATAGTATCTTAGAATCCATATCCACATGTTTTATAATCAGATAAAATCAATCCTAATGTGGAAATTGTTTTTTTAAACCTTATTTTTCATTAAAAAATCTTATATATTTCTCATAAGAGAAATTAAAAATTAAATGTTATAAAAATATCCATACAAGATAAATAAATTATCTGAAAATGTTTTGTAATATATGTTCTTCAAACTACCAGACAAATAGAGAAAAACACAAAGAAGCTATAGAAGAATAATAATAATAAATAGAAGACAAATAATTATAAAAACAATTAGATGTATAATAATATGTTTAAAAATAAATTCTCAAGAAGAAAATTAAAAAATTAGTGATGAAGAAACCCACATAGAAAAAGGATAAATGAAAAAAATCACAATAAGAACTTTTTATTAATTAGATTATCAATCTTTTTATGATGAAGATGACAACATAGAATGATCCAAAGAATAATACTCATCATATAAAGATTTAATTTCATCATCAAAATTGGGAGGAAATTTCTCCACAAAGGACGATTAAAAAGGTCAACATTAACAGAAAAAATAATATAACAAATTTAATCAGATATGTATGCCGATATTATATAAATTTGAGATGAACTGAAGTTTTAAAAGAAAAAAATTGAATTCTAATAATTTTTCAAAACAGAATGTCATATCCTCAATACTTATACTTCCCAAACAATCTCTTCATTCATCATATTCATATGTAAGCAATTCAATAAAGGGTACTGATTATATTTTGAAATCATTGAAAAAGATATAATCCAACATTATCTATTTTACCAAGATTGTATCAAGGTTTCATATTAGTCAAAATAATTTCAGTCAAAAACTGGAGTCATTGAAATTTATATATGAATAATTAATCTGTATTGAAGTTGAGTTAAAACCCATTCAATAAAAATCAATGACATAGAAATGAACACATAAGTTGATGGTTATGTGGTTCAATGGAATAGATTATTATTTATGAAAAAATGATGATAAATTTATGGAAGTCAAGAATCTTTTATTTTGAATCAAAAAATTCATTTGAATAGTTATCTTATGATGTATCTAAATGAGTTATGTTCATGATTATATTCAAAGATAAAACTGATGATCTGAAAAAGGGATGTAAATATATAGTAAGAAACAGTTCATAATTTGATGCTAGAAAATACTCATATCTGATTAAGTGAAGTTAAACATTTATTAATAAATAATAAGAATATAAAGTATCTTGGGTAGATTTAAATCAAAATGAATGATTTTTAGAATTAGGTTGTTCTTGAGTAAAATATCATTAATCATGAGAAGGATAAATATGAGTTCAAAATTAAGGACTTCATAAAGAACATCATTAAATTATTAATCTTTCCGTTTTAACACTTGATGTAAATTTTTTAAAAAAAATTGTTTTTTATATTTATGAAATAAAATAATCCAGAACAATTTCATTTGAAAGCTTTAAAATTATTATAGGATTTTTTTTATTTTATTTTATTCCTTGATGAATTGTTAGTTCATATTTTAACATTGTTTTGTGTTTTATTTATCCTCTACCATTTTAAGAAACTGGTCATTTATTCCCATTATTTTGGAAAATAATAAAGGGCGAGATAATTTTTTATTGGGTGATTATATTTTATAGTGGGGGAGAATTTTTTTCAAGGGGGAGATGTATTTTAATGGTGTATATATTTTAATACTTTATATATTATTACAAAAGTGTTACAAAATTAGAGGAGTAAAGGGATAAATAACATCATCATTGTTATTTTATGTAAAAAGGTATGTATTTTTTTAATAATTATTTTTAATTAATATAAATGGTTTTTTTCATTCCAATTAAGGCTGATATTTTTAATCCTTACTTTTCCACCCATTTAGTTTTGAAAATCACAAACACTTTATTAAAACTATATTTAGTTACATTTTTATTCCAAAGTATTTTAGTATTTTTTTGGTAGCAAACATTACATTCTTGTATACATAGAAAATATTCTAATGTATTAAAAATATAAACATAATATTGAACAATAAATTCCATTAGATTGAAGGTATATCTGATTCATCATAATGAACTTTGTTCAATCTAGAGGTTATATTATTTTATTTTCTACCTATTTGAGAAAATTACTGACCATTTGACTATCAAGGGTAATGATACATCAAATTAATAATCATTGAAATTTTAAATTGATAGTAAAAAAGTATTTGCATCAGACTCACTAATGTTTATAATTTGAGTACCTATTAATTGTTTCCATCATAAAGAATAAACTATAGAATTTTAATGGTTCTAAAAAATGATGTTAGACATTAAGTTAAAAATGAGATATCAGGTGCTACCTATCAGAGGATGTATTATAAAACATATAATTATGACCATTGGTGATTTTTCATTAAACATTACGAAATTTTAAGAATTTGGAGATGATAAATTGCAAAAAAACATGTATTTTGATGTTTTTTATATGTGAACATCTCTTTTTTATTCATTGTAATACATTATATTTTTTGTAACACCCTAGGTAAATTAAGATTCTGACATTTTAATATTTATCCATATTTGTGAATAAATTATTAATATTACTTTAAATGGAACGCTATGCTCGATGGCATACCCAATACGCGACAACGAGTTCCTTTGAAATCTTACGTTGCACTCTAATAATAAAATAATATTATTTTAAATGGTAGTTGATGCCTAGCCATTGTAATGGCGGGAAATAACATAACTATCTAAAAAATTATTATATATATTTTTCAAATATTTTTACTTTTTTCCAATAAATGTTAGAGGTGTAAAATGCAAATGAATCCAATTTTAAGCATAAATCTTCTAATATTCATTAAATGGTCGATTAACCGACTTTTGATGGTGAACCCTCTTTAAATATAGTTTTGGTCACTCTTATACATTCTATTAGATGAAATAAAACTTTTCTTTAGAATCGGGAAATCAAAATTTACTTCGTGTAAATTTTTTATATTTTCCGATAAAGTTCAATTTTTAATGAATAGTGAAAATGTGGTATTTTAATTCAAAAACTCTTTTTAATATAATGTATTTATATGATTAGATTATATTTTTAATTTGTTTTAAAGTTCAATTTGAATAAATTTTTACCATTTAATCCAATTTTGGTCATTCTAATTAATTTCACTTTAAAATTGGACTTAAACTACTGTCAATATTTTGATACAATTTTGTTTCATAGAAACACGCTATTGGTTTTGACAGTAGGAATTAATTATTAAATTAATTAATGAAACATATATGTTTTTTATTTTGTAAAATAGAAATCATTTTTGAATTCGGAATATCAAATATATCTTAGGGTGAATTTTTGGTATTTTTCTGAAAAACATCAACTTTTGATGAATAGTGAAACCACTAAGTGGTACTTAAAAAACTGATTTTTCGTTTAAATGAAATTTTACCACCTCTGTGTTTTGAATTTAAAAAATCGGACACACATGGTTGTCATTAGTAAGTAAAATGTGGTTCTATGGGATTAAAATAATTGTTTGCTGAATAGTAATTTTTTGGTTTTTAATCTCGATTAGAGGTAATTATTGTAGTTTAAGGTAAAAATTATTTTTTAATAATATAAAATGACCTTGAAACATGTCCTATCCCTATTGGATGAGTCATGGACTATGTAGAAAATCCATGGGTCATCTTGGGGACCTCATGAAGCCACTTTGGTTGGAAAATGACATTAATAACATTTTATTTAATGTTAAAATAAAAATGTCACAAAAATGAGTGGTTTTACTAAAACAATTTTTAAATGGGGTTATACAAGTCATATTTTTTACTATAAATATTCATTAGAAAGATAAATAGTTTCCTACATCATGATATATTTTTTATAATTTTTAGACATTAAATAAATTAAATTATTTATGACACCATGATGATGCAGCGATTACCTAATTATTTAACGATTTAAATAAAATAAAAAGATAATGTAAATTCTAAGTCCTACACTTTTCAAAAACCTATTGTATGGGTGTATTTCAAACTCTAATAACCTTATCCTCTAAATATATAATTTTTGGACATTTAAAATCGGAAAATAATTTTATAATAAAGTAAAAGTTTATAACATTCGAAGAGTGCCCCTCCTCTCCTCTTATAAAAGGCCCCCGCCTATATCACCTTACCCACACCTCCCAAGCCTTTTTCTCGGCCAACCCCTACCCATTTCATCTCTCCACATCCCTATATTCATAATTATAAGCATCACCTTTGGGAAGAATCATTTTCCAAGGAAGCCTTTGAGCTCATATCAAAAAGAGTTACCCAATTTAAAGGTAATCTCTTCCCTTGTGTTCATTTGTTTTATTTTGCTTTTCCAACCCTCTAACCTCTTTTTATTCCTTTAGTTTGTAACAAAACCAGTATATTAAATATACTAGGATGTTTTTATGTGATGTATTAGAGCTAAACATATACACACCTTCTTCTAATGGTTAATGAAAATATTGTTTTTCTGTGGATGGAGAATTTCTGCCTCACGAAACGATGATTGTTCAATCTTCTCTTAACACCTTTCATGGTGGCCATTATGATGTCACTAAATTTTATATATGATATATATGGTATTTATATTTTCTATATGCTTCTGAATTTTATATTTAAAACATTCCTTTATGCTTTTCACGTTGTGAAAATGCGATAATTTCATACGAGGAAGTGTGGACTACCGCCCCCTCAAGTGATGTGACTCGTTCATGCAATACATGGAATGTATAAAGAATTAAATTAATGAAAATATGTAACCTATACAAAATATATGTTATACTGGAATTATAATATATTTATCTCTCAATTATTTTTAATTCCATTAATATGACAATGAAATGAAAGTAGCATTCATGCGTACGTACGGCCCACCGTCTCTATGAATGGTGCATTTTATTTCTTATTATCTCCAAATGTTATGGAGTATTATAAAATGAATATGTACTGGATTTATCTGATATTTAAATCATTAATACTATTCTAGAGATGATTTACTTATAACTACGTGGACAATCATTTTCAAACAAGTTCATTTTTGACTCATGTACCAAACATCGACAAAAAACATCTGATATGAACTCGCATTATTAACCAATTATTATAACATTATAATATGTGATATGAACTAAATAATAATATTTAAAATAGGTCCTTAGGCAATTATAAATTGACCAAAGTTAATAATCAGGAATATAAATAAACGAACAAGACAAGTCAGACCTGAGGTAAGGGATCCAACCTCTCTCTTTTTCTTTTTAAGTACTCTATTTTATGTCATTTCTTTTAAGCTCATATTTATTATGTTTGGGGATGTTCTCTTCTGTTCCTAATAATTTAATTTTTTTGTTCATATTTTGAGAGACCCTATTTGATCTCATAAATCCATTTTTGGAAGTTTTAAGTAGCGTCGTTAGGCTGCCGAGTTTTCGTATGGGATTTTTCATCTCACTTTTTTTCCTGTGAGATTTATGCTACATTTTCCACCATTTTCCTTTGAGTGGTGTATGTACTTCCCATTATTCCACTATTAGTGTAATATAATTTTGTTTACGGGTATTTAAATCAATGTTTTATTGTACTTCATTCATGGGGTGTACGTTTCAGAAGTTACCCAATTCGGTAAGGAAACCTTTCACCCTCCTCTTTTTAAAAGACTTCATTTGTTATATATATTAATTTACATCTTATTATGTTGGGGTATTTTCTTCTATATCCTTATTGATGTAAAGTTTATTTCCAAGTGATGAGATAACATTCACTCTCCCATCGACTAATTTTCTTAATTTTGAAGTGAGGCCGTTAGGCTGTCGAATTTTTACAAGGGAACGTCATAACCCAATATCGATTTCTTTGGGTTCAACTTGGACTTCTTGAACATGTCATCCTATGAATATGTGTGAATGACCTATGATATTTTCACACATAATATCCACTTATATTGGGTGTATTTATATTTCTCACACATAATTATGTGATAGATTTATCCTTAATTTAAGGAAACCATCTTTATAATGGATTTCATCTAAATTTACATTTCCATTGAGACTTCATTGTTGTTATGAACCAATTCACTCTTATATGGTGTGTATACATTCCATTGACATATTATACCATGAATCCCTTTATTCTCATGATATTATAATGTTCTGATTAAATTTTATTCCGTAATTATTTTTATTCAAGAGTCTCTCATTTTGTTAAAAACTCTTTAACAAAAATATCTTTTTAAATGTTTTAATGATTCATTATTCTAAATATTTATCTTTAATGTCCATGTTTTTAAAATTGTTTTCAGTATTTATTTTTATGGACATTAATGATTAAAAATTATAATTCCATTAAAATATTCAAATTGGTATGGGACCCTTTGATTCAAAAATCCCTTTTAAATGGTTTTTGAAAATGGATTGATTAATTCAATATCTTGGAATTACTTCTTGTGATTCCAAATGAAATGTTGTTATTGAAATGTTTATATTTTCAAAATTTTATGTGTAATTATGGTACTTGGACATTTTACGGGTGGTTACGTGATAAACCATATGATGGGTGGTGTCATGAATACAAGGACGAGTGGTTACGTTATAACATCCAATGCATTGGGTATGGAACTCGGCCGTATGGCTATTCCATTAAGTAATATGTTTGTAAGTTGACCGTATGGTTATTTCATTTAAGTATTTTTATATCCCAAGTTACCTTTATATGTTATGTGTTCTTTATATGTGTTTTATGGTAATCTTTTGGTTACAAAATGGGTAAGTAATGATCTTTTATTCATTGAAGAGTTTTTACTACTTCATAAAGGTAAAAAGTATTACTTTGATAAAGTATACATGGTTTACTTGTTGTTTTGAAAAAATAATAGTTTTTATTCTATGTGTATATCTTACTGAGCTTTTTATGCTCATCCCAAGTTTTTGAAATGTTTTCCATAGGACTTAAATATGAATAGGGTCAAGGATGGGTTCAAGGAACGACATCCTATCAAAAACATGGAACTAGACGTGTTTCTTTTTAATTATTATTTTTTATTTTATGGAAACATGGTAGAAGTGTATTCTATGTAATCTTTTGAGATGTAATAGTTATGACCTAATTCTTTAAAACTCTAAACCTTAAGAGATCCTCTATGTGAATTATTCATTTAATTCATGATTATGTAATGTTTAAGGCCAGGGCCTTATAGTTGGTATCAGATGTCAGTTTAGATAACTTTAGAGGTTAGGTTATTCTCTATGCATAAGTGACATTACCATAATGGTTAGGATTTCAGAAAGAGTACTAGTCTTACATAAAGTGAATGAGTAAGTATATCTTAGTGTTTATCTTCCTCTTTAGTACACGATGGTTTCGTTGATATACTCACACTAACCTTTTTGGTTTTTGTAAATGGATAGATCTAGCAGGAACCAAAGAAACAGTGGATGTGAAGGAAACTGTGATAGTTTTCTGAGCGAGAAACTAAATTATATGGGATATGCAATGATAACTCTTGTGTTTATCCTCAACCAACAATCTGGAGTCATGATTAACCACCTAAACATTGGTGATTTCTATAAGGCATCATATATGCGAGAAAAAAATACCTACGGAACTACAGGTAATAATCATAAAGGTATGTGTGTTCAAAAACCTATGTGTCAAAGATGTGGAAATAAACACCTAGGAAAATGTTTCAAAGGGACAGAAATATGCTATAGATTTGGAAATGAATTTCATAAAGTAAGAACCTGCCATGGAAAAAGGAAGCATCCAGTTGACTCGAGGAATGGGAATGAAGTTCTTTTTAAGGGATCAATTGAATGTTTTAAATGTGGTGTGCATGGTCATTAGGAAAAAACATGTCCTATAAAGAAGTTTCAGGAATGGGATCTCCAAGATCGTAGAAATATTCGTTTACCAATACCTAATTCCAATCCAATTGAGGATATAGAAACTGACAATAACCAATCAAAGGTATGGATTATTTCTTATCATTTGTTTTTCCTATTTTGGAATCTTAGGATATGATTCATGATTTTGTTTGTAGGAAAGAATTATTTTAGAATAAGTTGGAAAGGAATGGTTAATGGATCATGAAGAATATTGAATGAGTAAGAAGTCAACATATAAGGGCTTCAAGAGTTATGGTGAAATTCTTAAGAGTATAAAGTCTCTTTTAATGATAGGGTTACATTAGAAGACTTATTATAGTATGTGTAACCCTGATGTTTGATATATGAAAATTTTATTCAAGGAATAATTATCTGTTCTTTTGTGGACATAGTTATAAAGAACCATTTGGGTGTATATGATCCTTACTTTTGAGGTAATTATGGGTTACTATATGTTATGATGGAATATGAAAGACATGAGATAAACTTGAGGATAAATTAGGTTATGTTATTTTTTATGATTTTATCTCTTTTTGGGGAATGATTTGAGAATTATATAGTTTGGAAAAAGGACAACATGCAGACAGCGTGACAACCCATTACTTCGGACAAAGCTGCGGGAATAGAACCCACAACCAAAGTGTGACTGGTATTTATCGCATACCACTGGACTACGTGAAGTACCTGGTTGGTTTGACTAATTATTTTTAGTTAGATGATTTTATGATTTAAGAGTAAGTTGATTTTGGGTTATCTATGGAAATTATTAACCTATCATGGAAGATATGTGATTTGGTTAACAACTTTTCAATATGAGACTTTAAGAGAAACTGATGTTGTTTGGAGATAAATGTTACGATTTAACTTGGAAGACTATGTGATTAAATCCTTCAAATATTTGTGTTTCAATCTTAGTTTGGTTTACTTTTTGACTTCGTTTAACTTTGGGTCTTGTTGGACAAATTTTGGAGATTAAGAATAGATTTATTTTTTATAAAGGATTATCGTTTTTGGGTATTATCTAATCTCATACTAACCTTTTTGGTTTTAGTTTTGGTTATGGTATAAAAAAATGGGAATTATACAGTTCCATTTTCTGGATTAGGTGATTCCCTAGAAGTTGATTATATGTCTCTTAATGTAAACAAGTCATCCTAAATACTCAACTTTTTGGAGAAAATATGAGTTCATGTAAGAAGTCTAGTAAAAGTTGAAAGTCAACATGACAAGTAATTATTTTTCCTTATGTTTTAGTTAAGTTCAAAAATAAATTACTCAATGAAATAGTAACTTAAAAAAATTGTTGATCGTTAACTTTTCCTACTGGGGAATCCAATACCGTTTAACCCATCACAAGTTTGTGATTTTTTGGTTGTTAAATTTATCCTAAACATGTTTTCTATCACACTCCCTCAGAACATGACCCTTTGTTTTTTCTTCCATATCCATGTTTTCATACATGGAATCCTAGTATGGGTTAACTCAGGTGACCTTTGTACTTCCCTTTCTTTCTTTTAATGTGATAGTTTAATTTACTCCTTTTTCGATGTGGGTCTTTCAATGAAGTTTCCGAGACCAATTTTAAATTTGCGAGGACGCAATTCCCAAAAGGGGGGAATGATGTAACACCACAGGTAAATAAATAACATGGAATTTTTATATTTATCCATATTTGTGAATAAAATATTAATATTACTTTAAAGGGAAAGCTATGCTCAATGGCGTACCCAATACGTGACTACGAGTTCCTTTGAAATCTTACGTTGCACTCTAATAATAAAATAATATTATTTTAAATGCTAGTTAATTCCAAGACATTGTAATAGCGGGAAAGAACAGAACTAACTAAAAAATGATTATATATGTTTCTCAAATATTTTTACTTTTATCCAATAAATTTTAGAGGCGTAAAATGCAAATGAATCCAATTTTAAGCATAAATCTTCTAATATTCATTAAAAGGTCGATTAACCACCTTTTGATGGAGAACCCTCCTTAAATATAGTTTTTGTCACTCTTATAAATTCTAATGGACCAAAAAAACTATTCTTTAGAATCGGGACATCAAAATTTACTTCGTGTAAATTTTTGGTATTTTTCCGATAAAGTTCAATTTTTAATGAATAGTGAAAAATATTGTATTTTAATTCAAAACCACTTTTTAATATAATATATTTATATGATTAGATTATATTTTGAATTGGTTTTAATGTCCAATTATAATTTATTTTTACCATTTAATCCAATTGCGGTCATTGGAATTAATTTCACTTTGAAATTGGACATAAACTATTGTCAATCTTTTGATACAATTTTGTTTCATAAAAACATGCTATTTGTTTTGAAAACGGGAATTAATTATTAAATTAATTAATGCAACATATATGTTTTGAAAATTTTAAAATAGACATCATTTTTTAATTCGGAATATCAAATATATCTTAGGGTGAATTTTTTGTATTTTTCTGAAAAACTTCAACTTTTGATGAATAGTGAAACCACTAATTGTTACTTAAAAAACTGATTTTTCGTTTAAATGAAATTTTACCACCTCTGTGTTTTGAATTTCAAAAATCCGACATACATGGTTTTCATTAGGAAGTAAAATTTGGTTCAATGGGATTACAATAATTTTTTTGGTGATTAGTAACTGTTATGTTTTTAATCATGATAAGAGGTAATTAGTGCAGTTTAAGGTAAAAATAATGTTTTAATAGTATTAAATTACCTTAACACATGTCCTACCCTTATTTGATGAGTCATGGCTGACCAATTCAATCCATGGGTCGACTTGGGGACCCCATGGAGCCACTTTTGTTGGAAAATGACATTAATATCTTTTTATTTGAAGTTAAAATAAAAATGTCACAAACATGAGTTTTTTTACTCAAACAGTTTTTAAATGGGGTTATACACGTCATATTTTTTACTATAAATATTCATTATAAATTTAATAATATTTCATCCATCACTATATTTTTTTTATAATTTTTAGACATTAAATAACTTAAATTATTTATGACATCCTGATGATTCAGCGATTACCTCATTATTTAACAATTTTAATAAAATGAAAAGATAATGTAAAATCTAAGACCTTAACTTGTCAAAAACCTATTGGATGGGTGTATTTCGAACTCTTATCACCTTATCCTAGAAATATATATTTTTGGGACCTTTAAAATCTGAAAATCATTTTATAATAAAGTAAAAGTTTATAACTTTCCAAGAGTGCCCCTCCTCTCCTCTTATAAAAGGCCCCCACCTCTACCACCTTACCCACACCTCTCAAGCCTTTGGATCGGCCAACATCTGCCCATTTCATCTATCCACATCCCTCTCTTCATCATTGAAGCCTCACATTCATGGAATCCTTTGTGCTCAAATCAAAAATAGTTACCTAATTTAAAGGTAATGTATTCCCTTGTGTTCTTTGGTTTTATTTTTCATCTCCAATCCGCTATCCATTTTTTATTCCTTTCTTTTGTAACAACACCTGTATCTTCAATATACTACGATGTAGTTATGTGACGGATTCTTGCTACACTTACATACACCTTCATCTAATGGTTAAATAACATATTGTTTCTGTAGATGGCGAATTTCTACCTCACGAAACGATGATTGTTCAATATTCTCTTAACACCATTCATGGTGGACATTATGATGTAACTATATTTTATATATGATATATATGGTATTTAAGTTTTCTATATTCTTTTGAATTGTATATTTAAAACATTTCGTTTTTCTTTTCATGTTGTGCAAATGCGATAATTTCATACGAGGAAGTGTAGACTACCGCCCCCTCAAGTGATGTGACTCGTTCATGCAGTACATGGAATGTATAAAGAATGAAATTAATGAACATATGTGACCTATATATAATATATATTATACTGGAATTATAATATATATATATCTCAATTATTATTAATTCCATTAATATGACAATGAAATGAAAGTAGCATTCATGCGTACGTACGACCTATCGTCTCCATGAACGGTGCATTTATTTCTTTTTATCTTAAAATGTTATGGAGTAGTATATAATGAATATGTACTGGATATATATTATATTTTAATCAATAATACTATTATGGATATTATTTATGTATAACTACATGGACAATCATTTTCAAACAAGTTCCTTTTTGACTCGTGTACCAAACATCGACAAAAAACGTCTGATATGAACTCACATTATTAACCAATTATTAGAACATTATAATATGTGATATGAAATGAATAATAATCTTTAAAAGAGTTCCTTAAGAAATTATAAATCGACCAAAGTTTATTATTCAGGAATATAAAGAAATGAACAAGACAAGTCAGACTTGAGGTCAGGGATCCAACCTCTCTCTTTCTTTTTAAGTACTCTCTTTTATGTCATTTCTTTATAGCTCATCTTTCTTATGTTTGGGGATATTATTTCATATTCATAATACTGTACTTTTTATTTTCATATTATGAGAGACCCTAGTTGATCTCATAAATCCATTTTTGGATGTTTTAAGTGGCGTCGTTAGGCTGCCGAGTTTTCATAAGGGATTTTTCATCTCACTTTTATTCCTATGAGATTTATGATACATTTTCAACCATTTTCCTTTGAGTGGTGTATGTATTTCCCATTATTCCACTCTTGGTGTAATATACTTTCGTTTATGGGTATTTAAATCAATGTTGTATAGTCCTTATTTCATGGGGTGTACGTTTCGGAAGTTACCAAATTCGGTAAGGGAACCTTTCACCCTCCTCTTTTTCAAAGATTTCTTTTGTTATATATTTTAATTTACATCTTATTATGTTGGGATATGTTCTTCTATATCCTTATTGATGTAATGTTTATGTCCAAGTGATGAGATACCATTCAATCCCTCATCGACTAATTTTCTGAATTTTGAAGTGACGCTGTTAGGCTGTCGAATTTTTACAAGGGAACGTCTTAACCCAATTTAGATTTCTTTGGGTTCAACATGTACTTATTGAACATGTCATCCTATTAATATGTGTGAACGACCACTGATTATTTCACACTTAATATCCACTTATATTGGGTGTATTTATATTTCTCACACATAATTATGTGATTGATTTATCCTTAATTCAAGGATACCATCTTTATAATGGATTTCATCTAAATTTATATTTCCCTTGAGACTTCATTGTTGTTATGAACCAATTCACTCTTATATGGTGTGTATACTGTCCTTTGACATATTATATCACGAATCCCTTTATTATCATGATATTATAAAGTTCGGATTAAATGTTATTCCGCAATTATTTTTATTCAAGAGTCTCTCATTTTGTTAAAAACTCTTTAACAAAAATATCGTTTTAAATGTTTTAAAGATTCATTATTCTAAATATTTATCTTTAATGTCCATGTTTTCAAAATGTTTTTCAGTATTTATTTATATAGACATTAATGTTTTAAAATTTTAATTCCATTAAAAGTTTCAAAGTTGTATGGGACACTTTGATTCAAAAATCCATTTTAAATGGTTTTTGAAAATGGATTGATTAATTCGATATCTTGGAATTACATATTGTGATTGAAAATGAAATGTTGTTATTTAAATGTTTATATTTTATATATTTTATGTGTAATGATGGTACTTGGACATTTTACGGGTGGTTACGTTATAAACCATATGACGGGTGGTTACGTGAATACCAGGACGGGAGGTTACGTTATAACCTCCAATTCATTGGGTATGGAAGTCGGCCGTATGGCTATTCCATTAAGTGATATGTGTTGAAGTTGACCGTATGGTTATTCCATTTAAGTATGTTTATTTCCCAAGTTACCGTTATATGGTAGGTGTTCTTTATATGGGTTTTATGGTAATATTTTGGTTACAAAAAGGGTAAGTAATGATCTTTTATTCAGTGAAGAGTTTTTACTACTTCATAAAAGTGAAAAGTATTAATTTGATAAAGTATACATGGTTTACTTGTTGTTTTGAAAAACTAACAGTTTTCATTCTTTGTGTATCCCTTACTGAGCTTTTTATGCTCATCCCATGTTTTTGAAATGTTTTCCACCAGACTTAAAGATGAATGGGGTCAAGGATGGGATCAAGGAAAGACATCCTATCTAAAACATGGAACTAGACATGTTTATTTTTAAGTATTTTTTTATTTTATGGAAACTTTGTAGAAGTGTCTACTATGAAATCTTTTGAGATGTAATAGTTTTGACCTAATTCTCTAAAACTCTAAACCTGAAAAGATCCTATATGTGAATTATTCATTTAATTCATGATTATGTAACGTTTAAGGTTGGGGCTTTATATTTTTTCATTATAACAAATCTTTGTCGGGGTTATATACTTTAGGACAATTTAATTTGTAATCCTAATCCCATAATTATTAAGATTGAGGGATTTTATTATTAGGAGGATGGTAAAAATATTCTATTGGATTTAGGTATTCTAGGGCTAGAAAGATAGACATTAATCATCGTATCGGGGGCTCTTGAAGATATGATTATAAATCTTAAGTCGATCATCATATAAATGGATATATGGGTAAGGATAGAAACAAAATACAATAAGTATAAATCTAGGGGTATCTATATTCATGATTATTGACTAACAATACTCTTTGGATTAAAGGAGTTAAAAAGGTTAATATATACCCCTATACTTTCTTTCATTTATAATCTGTGTGTTTATTAATTGTAGAAAATCAATGTTTTTTCATTGTCCATGTTTTTTGAAGTCTATCTTCATATATATCATTATAAGAAACCATTATATAATTATGTATATTAATCCAATAATGGATCACTCAAACATAATTTTATCATATATAATACTGATTATAATACTTTAACCATCAAATGTTGTAGAGTCCGATCTTTTTACTTAATAAGGAATTTTGTTTTTCTTTAGTTTATATTTTTTAAATCTAAAATTCACCCATCTTATAAGACATAATATTCTATTATGATCGAACCCCAAAATGGGAATTAAGGGATATGAAGAGAATGATGATATGGAATTTGAAGATGTGCTCAAATATTCGTCTCTAGTATTAGAAGAAGTTATCTCTTCCAGCATTGATGATCTTATAAAGGTAAATATGGTAATAGAAGATGAATTATTATATAAACTAGTTAGTAAAAATATTCCCACTTATAAATACGAAGTATATATTTAGTGATTTCAACTTCTCAAAATTAAATATTATATATTAATAGATTAATAATCATTTCATAACATAAAAATCTGGTCTAAAATCATGTAGGTCATGTATAATTGCAAACACATAAATAGAAACAACTAGTTCATATGTAAGCTACATTACCTCCCACCAAGTTCATCATACCTAAATACATTTCAAAACATATCATAAAAATACCATTTATCATAACCCTTGAAGAGGAAACATAATATAGGGTGAGTTGAAATCCCTAGAAAGGATGAACATGGGAAAAATAAACATATCCTGGACAAAAAGGTATGTGAAAATCATAATAAAATTTGAAAAACATAGCTTTCATATCATAGATCATAAAATTGATTCATTGAATAAATAATTTCTATTCATAAGACATAAATAATAATTAAATCAAATAAAAACATACCTTATAGAAAAACATTATCACGATAAGTGGGGTTTTGGAAAACAAATATGCATACAAAATGTTTTTTCAAGGAAACCCTAGAATACATTTATAAAATGTTTGGATTTTGGAAACAACTAGTGTACCTTTTTTGTCATGGTTAACCTCCCTTTTACCATCTATTTTGGAATGGTATGACCTCTCATGTACCCTAAGTTCTCATAAACCAATAATAATTGCCCAAATTTTTAGAAATAAATATATTTCCCGCCTGGTAAAAATTAAAAAACAAATATATGTGTGCCATAAGATCATAAAACATACATCAAATCAGATCCCATGAAATGAAATGTCTTTCATATAACATTAAATAAATATGAAAACCTTTGAAAAATAAAAAGTTATTAAAAAAATCATGTAATCATAATCATAAACCATCCAGATAATGTATAAAGATTATATAAGTGGTTTATATCCACTATAATGATTATAAAACATCAAAAAATGTAATTTTATATGGGAAATTATATATAAATAAAAACAAGTTGTAAATTAATTGAGAAAAATAACATTTATTTTTATATCATATTCTAAAAATATAAATTCATAAAATATTTTGGATGTAATTTTAATTGAAAATAACATTTAATAAATATTAATTATTCTTTAAAAATAAATTAAACCATATATTGAGGATATATATACATTCAACATTGAAAAACAATTATAAAACATAAAAAACAATATAAGAACCCTTTTGTTGAGAACAACAATTTAAACTTATAATGTATGAATTAAAATTTTCGGTGTTCATGACAATGATAAATTCTGTAAAAGTTTAAATTAAGATTCTTATTTCAATTTTGGTAAATTTTATATAGCCTTTTTTCGAAATTAAAAAAAATTATTTTTATTTAAATACAACAGATGGTAAATATAACATTAAAAATTACAAAGGATCATTAAATTTTTTTTCAAAACATATTTGTTTTAAAACATGGATATAGAATAACATTGTGTTTTCTATCGAAGAGAAAAATAAAGTTGGGTTTCTATAAAAACGATCTATTGGAAT
This sequence comes from Viscum album, assembly GCA_963277665.1. NCBI lineage: Eukaryota > Viridiplantae > Streptophyta > Magnoliopsida > Santalales > Viscaceae > Viscum > Viscum album. The sequence continues at coordinate 264,396,991 of OY728142.1, read as the reverse complement.
CATGCCTGACTAAGGAGAAGAAACTGAGGAAATTTTTTTATTGTATTGATATTAACATATAATAATAAAATTAAAATTTTATTGAGAGATGCACCAAATTATTTCATCCCTGAAATAATAGTCCTAAAAAATCTCGATAGACAATGAGATAAAAAATCAAACCCTTACCAATATGGTATCATTTTGAATTGTAAGAACCATTGAAAAATGAAATCATAAAAATAATTAAATATGATATGTAAAATGTTATTAATGGTATAACATGTCATAGGGGTTGTATATAAACCTCAAATAAAAATAAGGTTCATAACGTAGCATATGTACCATAGAAGACAACCTGAGAAAAAATATCTTACTATAAGTCTTGATTTTTATTGTACATGTTGAAAACACATGTATAATATATAAAAGTTTATTATTAATATATATATGTAACCATATATATATATATATAATACCATATTTAACATTCTTCTGACATGCTATTATTTGTTTATTAACAATTCCATGTCAAAATCTTATTTCAGCCAATTACTTTTTAGTTTTTATTTTATGTCTACATTATTTTCTGTATTCTAACATTGATCATGGTTTCATCATATTAGGATTTTTTACCATTAATTAAACTTCATATACAGTTATTATATATTTATTTAGTGTAATACATAAAATATGGATGTAGAAAATGAAATCTAGAATTCAAGAAGACGGTTTTCCCTACATAAGAATGAAGGTTATTTCCAATCTCATGATCAATTAAATGAAAAATAGAATAATTATGTATTAAATTTATAGAATAATATTATATATAACATAATTTCATCATATATTCTATATTAATCATCCATGCAAACTATTATTGAAGAACAAATCACATTACAAGGTGATGCGGTAATCCACCGTAAAAATGAACAATATTATCAAATACCCCATGTAATTTAATGCAAGATGATATATATGATATAGTAAGTTAAAAATTAAAAATATGAATAAAATTTCACATATAATCATTGAATATATATTCTTTGATATCTAAATAAAATAAAAAATAAAAAACTCATCCCATCAGTTCATGTGGTTGTAACCTATCGTATACAAGAGAAACATTATTGTTTTACATAAAGATGCACATTAAGTTGGATAAAGTGGTATTTTAATTATAGATGTATAATAATACAATTAATATCTTTTATAAACAATAAATCAATAAATATATTAATATGTTGTAGGTAGTGGTGGAAAATGAATAATATCGATTCGTGAGTTATTAATTCATCTTACACACAAGCGACAATTTGTTTTACCATTTGCAAGAAGTGGTGATGGATATAGAATATTAAATATAAAAAAGAAACATCCTTGTATGCAGGATATATTTGGTTTTTTATATCATCATATTGAATTATTATTTAAATGAGGTGGCAGACGAAATAAAAACAATACATGATTAGGAATTTTATCTCTTCGTCTCAAAAACTGTTATAGTTTATACCTAAGGCCTAAAAAATAGGGTTTAATAATCAAAGTAAGTTTACTAATATGTTTATATGTAAGTAAGGAATATATTTAAGTAGACATTTTTTAATTAAATGTATTTTTGATATGTGATAGGGAAAAGAGAGTTGGTGGCCTTCTTTAAGTGGTTGAGAGGGCATGCATGGAAGTTCTTAATATAATAATGTGTATCATCGTTTTTCACATTCCAAAAATCCCCAAGATGAGAAATTATCAAAAATAATATGGGATAATGTTTCAAAGTTTCTATAAAATCGTTGATGGTTATGTTTCTTGGTAATCTCACCCCTTATATTTTTATTTTACCACAGTAAACTAGTTGTAACCTTAAGCGTGTTAATTGATTATAATTATTTTTACTATTCACATATACCGAAAATTAATTTTATATTATTATATAATATAAAAATTTATTATTCCAAATAAATGAAATATATTTAAAAACTAAATTCATATAAGTTTCAGAATTTAATTTAAATTGAATCCTGTAGATATAAATAGAAAAAAAAAATTCCAAAGAAAAAATGTTCATTTGTAAAAAAATGATTTTATATGTAAAATAAATATCAAATTGATTAAAATGAAATAATTTAGATTAATAACTATATAAAACAATATAAAAATATAAATCCATGTCACGACCCATCCTAGGAGCTCGTGCCATGACTACCCCAATTCCACCTTCCACAGGCCAGGGGCTGGCGACTAGCACCAAAGGCGTAAATCCAGATAACTGGGAAGGCATTGCCTTTATAAAAGTAAACAAAACACCACAGAGTACAAGTGGAAGAAAAACACTAGGTAAAACTAAAACAAGCTGTCCTGAATGTAATGGGGCCAGAAATACAAGCTCAATTGTAAAGTACAAGGAAAAAGACAAAATAGCTGAAAGGTGACAAGCAACTCCTAGATCGTTCACCTAGGATCCTACCTGAAGGGTAGATACAGATAGCCTCCACAACACTCTCTCCTGTCAACCTCCTCCGAGTGTCATCTCGTCGTGAAGTCCACCACCAGATACTGTCTCATCGTGAGGTCCACATCCGGGTACCGTCCAGTCCTCGAACACTCGGCCTCTGTCTGCGCTGCCCGTCGTCTGCAACCAACACAACGAGGTGCAGGCATAGCCCGTACAGGGGTGAGTATATCTATACTCAGTAGGGACCCCGAGTCCTTCAAGGTCTCACTAAATCCAACAAAGATAACAACAAATATGATCTCAACAGATAACCTCTACCTAGGTATATACTCATACAAATACCCAAGTTATCAAGTAACTCATCTCAATCATGAGGAAACACAAAGATTATGAATCATTGGATAACCATTAACCAGGTATATGCCCATACATATACCTTAGTTATCATGTAACCCAACTCAATCATGAGGTAAATACAAAGGTCATAGACTCAGCTCAAACCAGGATTTTAATTATCGAAACCGTAACTGTTGAAGAGCTTCGTCTCTGGAGTGTACAATGGTCCTGTCATGACTCCGAGTTACTGCTCACTAACCTAAGACTGCTGAGGTACTCCTCCTGTCGAGTACCGTGGGTTAGCTACCCAAACACAGTAGTGTTTTCCACCGAGGTATGTCACCCAAACACAGTAGTTCACACCCCCTAGTAGCCTATTGAGGTACTCTCTGGATGAGTACTGCGGGTCTGCACTGTCACACAGGTAGTGCTCCGTCTGCCATGGGTCTGCACCTCACAAAGTAGTGCTCCGTCCACTGGGCTAGTCGACTCACTCCAAGTCGAGTCGGTCAAGCAGTCGTGAGGTCTCAGTCGGTTACACGGTCTCCGTACCCCGCACGCTCGTCTCCGGGAGGGTCCGCTCCACGAGCTACAGGTCGATACTCCAAGTATCTCAATGTCCCACGAAAAAAGTTTCTCAAAGAACCGCCTCGTCATAGGGGTCTCAACGCAATAGACGGCGCGTCAATCGGACACCCGGTCTGTGAGTTACTAGCCTTTTCGTCCCAGGGGCCCGGTTGGTTTCGTGTGCGAACCAACCCGACCGTATCTCAACTGTACCCCGAACTCTCATAGGGTATGCCCATAGGGACCGTTTCTCAACGTGATCACCAACGCCGCTGACGGTTCGTCAAACGGACGTCCAGTCTGAAAGTTATCAGCTTTTCCGTTCCAGGGGCCCGGTTGGATTTCGGGTATAATCCAACCCAGTCATACTCCAACTGCGTCCAAATCTCAGGAGAAGTATGCCAAAAGTTCCGTCTCATCAAGAGGAATCCAACAAAGATGACGGCACGTCAATCGAACGTCCGGAGCTCAAGATATATGTGTTTCTGCTCCGAGGGCCCAGTTGGTTTTGGGTTCGAACCAACCCGGCCATACTTCAAGTGACACCGGTTAACCAAACCGATCACACCATTGCGATCCATACAGAAAAACACACAAGATGGACTACCCATTGGTCCAAAACGGATAGCCGGTGAAAAAGTTGCATTTCACCACAACACGCGCGAACCGGGCCTCATGGGGCTCGCACCATGACCTCGACTTAAATATCCAAAATTGGTTTTGAAACATCCATCTTAATTCCAGGGTCACAACCTCATAGACGGTTCGACATTCTGACATCTTATGAGAGAGATATGTCCGATACAATATCCCGTAATAATAATAATATTATTATTATTCGGTGTTTCGTGGGCCCGAGCCATGAACCAGAATTTAGTATTCAACATTAGACTTGAATCGACCGTCTTAAAGACAGGGTCACATCGCCGCTGACGGCAAGCCAGTCGGACGTCGCACGCATGAGTTATAGCAGGTCGAATATTTAATAATAATATTAAATCTATTATTTTCCGAGCGCTTCGGGTACCCAATCCAAAAACCCGAAAAAGTCATCCACTATTGGACTCATAAATTCCGTCTCGGGGTCAGGGTCACACTACCACTGACGGTTCGTGAAACTGAGGTCGCACGAGGAAGATACCATCAAAATACAGTTTTCCCAACAAAAATAATAATAACATTATTATATAATAATTATTTTTATTTTGATTTAATTCCTTAAATCCCACACCCTCAAATCCACGCACCACCCAAAAGTTGTGCCTCCCTTTACTCCATGCCTTCACGCCCCATCAATTCCTATTGATTTCTTATGTCTTCTTTTAATTTATTTCTCTTTATCTCCTTCTCTCTCCAATTTTCATTCTCCATTCCCAAACTCTCACGCTTTCTTCTCCTCCAAACCCAGGGGCTGCTTCCTCCGCTAGAAATATGTCCCCTTCGGACATCCGTCATCCCGGCATGGCACGTCGGCAACACTTTCCTCGGACCACTGAACGTGCTTCGGTGGTCCGATTCGCCTACCGTCTGCGCCTACGTCTTTCCCGGGACCTTCTCTTTACTGCGACGGCTTCAAATTGCCGTTGCGGCCCGTTTCTTCGTCGTCTGTCATCCCGCGCACAAAAGAACAACTAGCGGAGGGTCCGGGATTGTTTGTAAGCCTGTGCCCTCCACATTAGAAGCTCAATACATAACTCATCAACGACAAGGGTTTAAATTATTCAAGATAAATTATACAAACACCCTGAAATTAAAATACGCATGCACGAGGGTATAATTCACATATACACTTTATACAAAAACCCCCTACCTTGATTATGACGTTGCACGTCGTTGAGCCGCGGAAAGTGAATGGAGTTTACCTCGATCATTGCGTCCGCCTCACACTTCATATCAGAGATTGAGCGTCGATGACACGTAGGAATCTGACCTCCGTTGAAGGATTGTTCTTCGTCGAAGATCTTGGAAGGCCCGTCGTTGGAGAACCGTTCTTCATCGAAGGTTTAGAATTCTCTCTCAATTTCTCTAAAGGTTTCCCACAAGATTCTCCAAATATTTTCCAACCCATATTAAAAAGATGTTTCCCCTATTAATAAACACGTCATGCCTTTTCAAATTCAAAACACTTAATTAATTAAAGTGTTGGCACCACTAAAGAGTGAGAGAGATGGTCTCTTTATTAAGGGGGTTATCACATTAATTTGAAGGGGTGTTAAAAGGGGGTTTAAGGGAGGTTATGGGGAAATGAAAGGTTGGGGCTCGTGTGGGCCCCACCTCTCATTTATCCACACATGGGTAGTTGGTGGTTATGGGTCTCACCCTTAACTCAGCTTTAAAGGGTATAACTACCATAGATATAAATAAAATTGTGTACCACCAATTTATTTATTTAATTCAAAATCCCCAATTATTAATTCTCATCTGGCATAAAATGAAACTATTGTAAAGGTTCCCTTAAGAAATTACTGACGCTGCGAGTTCATCGGTGCCCTCAGATTTCAATTCCGAGTACCGGTTCTAGAGATAGAAAAACCTGCATGTACGTTTACTGAACGTACCCGAAAAAAAGTTTGGAAAATTATTATCAGTCCCCCTCGACCCGCGCCGGTCAAGGTCAGGCTTTTCCTAAGTGAAACACACCCCAACAAAACCAACGGTACTCTCGGATTTTCAATCTGAGTTACCATTTAAAAGATACGAATTTTACAATAAAATAATTGTCATTTAATTATTTTATTTGCGGCCAAAAACTAACTTTTTCTGGTGGCCCGTGCCGGCCAAAGTTAGTATTTTCTTAAATAAACCATTCCCTCATGAGTTCAGCGGTTCTCTCAGATTTTTAATCCGATCTACCATTTTTGATTTATAAGCATTTGAAAAATAAAGTAATTTATTTAATTATTTTATTTACGATTATGCCAATTTTGGAATTTCTCACAGGAGGCCCGCGCCGACTAAACATAAGTTGCTCCTAGGGTAAACCCACCATCCTGAGTGCAACAGTGCCCTCAAATTTCTGATCTGAGTGACCTTTTAAGAGTTATTACACTTTTTTAGTAAAACTACATACGCGCGTTAATTTAAGCTTAACAAAACATCAAAAAAAATATTCCGGGAACACCGGGATTCAGAATCAGGTGCCGTCAGAAACTGCGTACTCATAAAATTCCAAAAAAATTAAGAAAAAAAATTCCTTGAAATTTCCGGGTCTTTACATTACTCCCACCTCAGGGCTTTACGTCCCCGTAAAGCTGTAACACAAACTAGGGAAACAAAAGCGGTACTGAGCACGCATCTGAGCCTTCCGCTCCCATGTGCTCTCCTGGAGGTTCCTATGCTGCCCAGGGTTTCCTTTTCTCTGACCAAGAAAAACCCATCCCATCATTTGCCTAATACCGTCAATTTGAGTATGAGAAGTGACTGCCCAATCCATACTCAAACTAACGTCGTAAGGCCTCGACGCTGCCACCAAGAGGTCCCAACCGAGACTCTCGCCTCAAGGGCCAGATCACACAGTCGGCGTATGTGTGACTATCGAGTCTCCTCCCAATGGTATCTCCATACGTGAGGGTCAAGTCTAAAGTTTTAACCGGAAACTCTAGGTCTGGGACAAGATTCGTGGAAGGAAGGAATGATTCTTATCAACGTCTGTTACTACGGCAGCCAGTAGTGGACATAGACTATCCCTAAAATCATTCTTAGAGCCATTGGGTCACACTCCTTGGTTGCGTGCAGCTACTCTCTTCCCCTTCCCTCCACGTCTTCTACTCTTTAGATTTATCCGTCCTTAAAATTTCCTCTTTTTGAAACATTCACACACCCAAGTCTCAGAGACTGGAACCATTTCGCATATTCCCACTGCAAACATTCACTGGCTAAAACCGATCATCCAATGAACATTAAACCACAAAGGTTCTTTCTAGCACCCTAACATAAATAGGAATGCATATAGAAAAGAGTGCTTAATCGTATATCCTTTAAACACACCTCTCTCTGAGGTCTGAGCTCTAAATCATTGATCATATCATAGTCATCAAGTACAATGAACGATCGGTACGCCTCGATGAATACTCAGTTATCGACTCGTCGTCCTGCCGAAGCTGTATAAGCTCAAGAAAACTTTCAGCCACCTCCTCAAGCCAGTCTTCAGCCGCTTGTGAGTCGGGTTCGCCTCAGAACTTGAGGGTATCTAATGTTAAAACATGTGTAAGGATGTAATCCTACATGTGTCACCTACTGGTACCGCCAAGTTGTAACTGCTGATCAACAGGTTCTGATGTATAGCCGGCACACTACCCGAAGGCACTATCTCAGGCATCGGTCCACGTACCGAAGCCTCATCACTATGTGGACCATTCTCATGGCCATTCACTAGAAAACACTAGTATCCAAGTCTACCATCCACTCCACTGGTGTCTCAGATAGGCGGAAAACTCTAGCAATCGCCTCCAGCTAGTGCTCTGCTGTCTGGGAATCGGCCTCGCCTCATAACCTCGGAGTCCTCTACTGCTGGAACTCGTGCAACACGCTCTGCCAGCGTGTACAATTCACTAGTATAGATTTTGGCATCTACTTCCCAAGAGGTGGTGGTGCTGCTAGTACACCACCCGAGGGTGACAACATAGTAAAAAGGGCCATGCACCAGAGCCTCGCGCTCGGTGAGCCGTCATCGAGTACTCTCTCGGAACTCCAACTGACTGTCTGCATGGAGACATCCTGAACAGATGCGACACGGTCAACGATTTATACCTGGTGAGGTGACCTGGTTTAAGCTGACATTAAAACTTTTGTAAACACACACATAATCAGTTTTTTCGTGCATAAAGTCGGAAATCAGTAGTCAGGGTCCTCGTGTACGGATACGTCGGCCACCGCACCAACACTGGACTCCCTGAACTAAAGACCACACTCGTTACCCTTAACACTATTGCTTCACAGGAAATAAAATATTAGAGTTATAAGTCATGCGGTAGAACCGACTCCTTTGATACCAATTTGTCACGACCCATCATAAGAGCCCGTATCGTGACTACCCCAAGCCCGCCTTCCATAGGCTAGGGGCTGGCGACTAGCACCAAAGGTGTAAATCCAGATAACTGGGAAGGCATTGCTTTTATAAAAGTAAACAAAACACCACAGAGTAAAAGTGGAAGAAAAACACTAGGTAAAACTGAAACAAGCTATGATGAAAGTAAAGGGGCCGGAAATACAAGCCCAATTGTAAAGTACAATGAAAAAACCAAAATAGCCGAAAGGTGACAAAGAGCTCCTAGATCGTTCACCTAGGATCCTACCTGAAGGGTAGATACATATAGCCTCCATAATGCTCTCGCCTGTCATCCTCCTCCGAGGGTCGTCTCGTCGTGAAGTCCACCACTAGATACTGTCTCATCATGAGGTCCACGTCCATGTACCGTCCAGTCCTCGAACACTCGGCCTCTGTCTGCGCTGCCCATCATCTGCACCCAACACAACGAGGTGCGGGCATAGCCCGTGCAGGGTTGAGTATATCGATACTCAGTAGGGACCCCGATACCCTCAAGGTCTCACTAAATCCAACAAAGATAACAACAAAGAATATCTCAATAGATAACCTCTACCAAGGTATATTCTCATACATATACCCAAGTTATCAAGTAACCCATCTCAATCATGAGGAAACACAAAGATTATGAATCAATGGATAACCACTACCCATGTATATTCCCATAAATATACCTTAGTTATGAAGTAACCCAACTCAATCATGAGGTAAACACAAAGGTCATAGACTCAGCTCAAACCAGGATTTTCATTATCGAAACTGTAACTGCTGAAGAGCTCCATCTCTGGAGTGTATAGTGGTCCTATCACGACTCAGAGGTACTGCTCACTAACCTAAGACTGCTGAGGTACTCCTCCTGTCGAGTACCGCGGCTCAGCTACCCAAACACAGTAGTGCTTCCCGCTGAGGTATGTCACCCAAACACAGTAGTGCACACCCCCTAGTAGCCTACTGAGGTACTCTCTGGATGAGTACCGTGGGTCTGCACTGTCACACAGGTAGTGCTCCATCCGCCATGGTTCTTCACCTCACAAAGTAGTGCTCCGTCCACTGGGCTAGTCGACTCACTCCAAGTCGAGTCAGTTAAGCAGTCGTCAGGTCTCAGTCGGTTACACGGTTTCCGTACTCCGCACGCTCGTCTCCGGGAGGGTCTGCTCCATGAGCTACAGGTCGATACTCCAAGTATCTCAAAGTTCCATGAAAAAGTATCTCAAAGGACCGCCTCATCATAGGGGTCTCAACGCAAGAGACGGCGCATCAATCGGACACCCGGTCTGTGAGTTACTAGCATTTTCGTCCCAGGGGCCCAGTTGGTTTCGTGTGCAAACCAAGCCGACCGTATCTCAACTGTACCCTGAACTCTCATAGGGTATGCCCATAGGGACCGTTTTTCAACGTGATCACCAATGCCATTGACGGTTCGTCAAATGGACGTCCGGTCTGAAAGTTATCAGCTATTCAGTTCCCGGGGCTCGGTTGGATTTCAGGTATAATACAACCCGGTCATACTCCAACTGCGTCCAAATCTCAGGCTAAGTATGCCAAAAGTTCCGTCTCATCAAGAGGAATCCAACAAAGATGACGGCACGTCAATAGGACGTCCCTAGCTCATGATATAAGTGTTTCTGCTCCGAGGGCCCAGTTAGTTTCGGGTTCGAACCAACCTGGCAATACTTCAAGAGACACCAGTTAACCAAACCAATCACACCATTGCGATCCATATGGAAAAACACATGAGATGGACTACCCATTGGTCCAAAATGAATAACCGGTGAAAAAGTTGCATTTCACTACAACACGCGCAAACCGGGCCTCGTGGGGCCTGTGCCTTGACCTCGACATAAATATCCAAAATTGGTTTTGAAACATCCGACTTAATTCCAGGGTCGCAACCTCGCAGACGGTTCGACATTCCGACATCGTATGAGAGAGATATGTCCGATACAATATCTCGTAATAATAATAATAATAATATTATAATTCGGTGTTTCGTGGGCCCGAGCCACGAACCAGAATTTAGTATTCAACATTAGACTTGAATCGACCGTCTTAAAGACAGGGTCATGTCGCCGCTGACGGCAAGCCAATCGGACGTCGCACGCATGAGTTATAGCAGGTCAAAGATTTAATAATAATATTAAATCTATTATTTTCTGAGCGCTTCGGGTACCCGATCCAAAAACCCAAAAAAGACATCCAATATTGGATTCATAAATTCCATCTCGGAGTCAGGGTCACACTACCGCTGACGGTTCGTGAAACCGAGGTCGCACGAGGAAGATACCGTCAAAATACAGTTTTCCCAACAAAAATAATAATAACATTTTTATATTATTATTATTTTTATTTTTATTTAATTCCTTAAATAACACACCCTCAAATCCACGCACCACCCAAAAGTTGTGCCTCCCTTTACTCGATGCCTTCACGCCCCATCAATTCCGATTGATTTCTTATGTCTTCTTTTAATTTATTTCTCTTTATCTCCTGCTCTCTCCAATTTTCATTCTCCATTCCCAAACTCTCACGCTTTCTTCTCCTCCAAACCTGGGGGCTGCTTCCTCCACTAGAAATATGTCGCCTTCGGACATTCGTCATCCCGGCATGGCCCGTCGGAAGCACTTTCCGCGGACCACCGAACGCGCTTCGGTTGTCCGATTCGCCTACCGTCTGCGCCTACGTCTCTCCCGGGACCTACTCTTTACTGCGACGGCTTCAAATTGCCGTTGCGGCCCGTTTCTTCATCGTCCATCATCCCGCGCACAAAAGAACAACCAGCGGAGGGTCCGGGCTTGTTCGTAATCCCGTGACCTCTACATTAGAAGCTCAATACATAACTCATCAATGACAAGGGTTAAAATTATTCAAGATAAATTATACAAACACCCTACAAATAAAATACGTATGCACGAGGGTATAATTCACATATACACTTTATAAAAAAACCCTACCATGATTATGACGTTGCACGTCGTTGAGCCGCGGAAAGAGAATGGAGTTGACGTCGATCATTGCTTCTGCCTCACACTTCATATCAGAGCTTGAGCGTCGATGACACGTAGGAATCTGACCTCCGTTGAACGATTGTTCTTCGTCGAAGATCTTGGAAGGCCCGTCGTTGGAGAACCGTTCTTCATCGAAGGTTTAGAATTCTCTCTAAATTTCTCCAGAGGTTCCCCACAAGATTCTCCAAAAATTTTCCAACCCATAATAAAAAGATGTTTCCCCTATTAATAAACACGTCATGCCTTTTCAAATTCAAAACACTTAATTAATTAAAGTGTTGGCACCATTAAAGAGGGAGAGAGATGGTCTCTTTATTAAGGGGGTTGTCACATTAATTTGAAGGGGTGTTAAAAGGGGGGTTTAAGGGAGGTTATGGGGAAATGAAAGGTTGGGGCTCGTGTAGGCCCCACCTCTCATTTATCCACACATGGGTAGTTGGTGGTTATGGGTCTCACCCTTAACTCAACTTTATAGGGTATAACTACCATAGATATAAATAAAATTGTGTACCACCAATCTATTTATTTAATTCTAAATCCCCAATTATTAATTCTCAACTGGCTTAAAAATAAACTATAGTAAAGGTTCCCTTAAGCAATTTCTGACGTTGCGAGTTCATCGGTGCCCTCAGATTTCAATTCCAAGCACCAGTTCAAGAGATAGAAAAACACGCATGTACGTTTACTGAACGTACCTGAAAAAAAGTTTGGAAAATTATTATCAGTCACCCTCGACCCGTGCTGGTCAAGGTCAGGCTTTGTCTAAGTGAAAAACGCCCCAAAAAATCCAACGCTACTCTCGGATTTAGAATCTGAGTTACCATTTAAAAGATACGAATTTTACAATAAAATAATTGTCATTTATTTATTTTATTTGCGGCCAAAAACTAACGTTTTTTGTTGGCTCATGCCGGCCAAAGTTAGTATCTTCTTAAATAAACCATGCCCTCACGAGTTCAACGGTTGTCTCTGATTTTTAATCCGAGCTACCGTTTGTGAGTTATAGGCATTTGAAAAATAAAATAATTTATTTAATTATTTTATTTACAATAATGCCATTTTTGGAATTTCTCACAGGAGGCCTGTGCTGACTAAACTTAAGTCGCTTCTAGGGTAAACCCGCCATCCTGAGCGCTACGATGCCCTCAGATTTCTGATCCGAGTGACCATTTAAGAGTGATTACACTTTTTCAGTAAAACTGCTTACGCGTGTTAATTTAAGCTTAACAAAACTTCAAAAAAATTATTTCGGGCACAACGGGCTTTGGAATCAGGTGCCGTCAGAAACTGTGTACTCATAAAATTCCAAAGAAATTAATAAAAAAATTTCCTTGAAATTTCCGGGTCTTTACAATCCATTTTATACAAAAATTCTAAAAAATTCTTTAAATGAATTTTCATTTTTCAAAAAAAAATATGATGTTTTTCCTTATTATTTAGCAAATTAATCTTTTCAGAAAAATCAAAATAACATAAACCTAAGACAATTTTAACACGTAAATTTATAAAATTATGTCTAGTTTTTGAAATTAAATTTCAATATTTTTAAAAAATTATTATTATTATTTTTTTAAAAAAGATATAAAATCTATTCTTTAAAAAATATTATTTTCGTTATATATAAGGACTTTACCAAAAATATAGTAAATTTTTATAAATATATTTTTTAATTTAAATAAATATTAATTAATATTAGTTTTTTTATTCATATTTCTTATGAAATATTTAATTTATCTGTTATAATTGTAATGTTTAAATAATAATATTAATGGTTTGTTGAGGTTCATTAAAACATGGGGTTGTCTGTAACAAATGATATAAATTAAGTTAAATTTATTTAAATAAATATTTCAAAAAAAATAAGATGGTATTACATTCTACCCATCAGAAAATTAATTTCATCCTTCAAATTTAACACTTTTGTACCAACATCTAAGGATTATCTTATCTCATTACATCCTTTGATTCCCTCATATATACCTCAAGCTAGTGGCTTCACCCAAAAACCGTAACTAGGTGAGTGGTATTGTTTCATATAACATTATTGGTATTCTATAGAATATCAACTGGATGTTTCTAATATAAAATATCATTCTATAAGGATGTGACCTATGTGTTTACTTCATGTGTTGGATCATGTATGTACTTCCACAAGAGAGATTGATGGAATACATCATTTCTATAAGAGAGGTTTATTTGATGCTCCTTACGATTAGCTATAATCCAAATACAATTAGGGATTTCAGAGGAACCAATGTATAAAGAGTTAATTATTTCCTTATTATCAAATATGAATACATATTTACATGGTGATATTGATATAAAAAACAAATCATTGACATAAAATTCTAGATCATTTCACCGATAATTAGTATTACATATTATCTTACTTTGTACATCAATTATATTCCTGTTAATGACACTATAAATCATGAACATTTTTTAGAGATATTCTTGTCCAAATAGTTTTATTTCTCTAAATTCATGCCATATCTTATTAGGTTTATACATAATTTTATAGAGGGCTTTATAAGGATCCATATGAATGCTCAAGTGAAATTTATTTTTATATTAAAATTCAACGATGGGAAGGTGTTTATCTCAACTAGCTTTCTAATCCATATAAGAATATCTCAATATTACTTCTATGGTTATAATTTTTCACTTATATCGATCATCTATTTGAGGATGATACATATTGAAGACGCTAAACTCCATCTTCCCTTGAAATTGCAGTGAAAACTCATATCCAAATAAGATACAATGGAATGTGGTGCTCCACAGAAACATAAATCATCAATAATATATACTCTGGAATGACTATAAATAAAGAAGTGATTTATGATTGTGAAAAAGTGTGATAAATTTGTATGGTGATAAACTATGAACCATATGAAATTATTCCTCATATAAATTTCATGGAGTCCATTAGAAAAATTGTCAGTGATGTTTTACCATATTTATTCATGTATGGTTAATGGTTGAAGCATCCATATGAGATTTTGTTACTTAACCTTAACTTTCTGACACACTAAGAACTATGATAAAAACAATGAAATACCTCTCTTCATTTCATCCCCCCAGTAATACTAATTCAAATTTAAATATAACCTTTTTTCTTCTAGTATAAAGAGAGAGAAAATAACTATGATATTCCATTAACAATGCCTTCATAAAATCGTGTCTGGAAGGAATACATACTCAGTTCATGAACCCTATTATTCCATCAAAATATAGGTTCATATCAAGATCATTTATAACCTTATTTTGTACACAGTATTTCCTATCTATGATTCATTGATTTTTATATGCACTGATGGTTTTGCACTCATTTTGTAAATATAATATTTCTCCCTCATCATCTAGACATCAATATCTATCCTATTCATGTCTATAAATATTGGATCATTTATGAGATTCATCATGGATAAGCTATAATGATCATTTTGATTCAAAGGATTTACTACCTTTTGGGGTTTCCTATGGTCATAATGTACTATAAAGTAATAACTTTTATCATCTATAACCATGTTATATATTAAATTTTCAAGCCATATTTTGTGATTATATACTTTAAAATATTTTATGGTTATATATATAACACAATTCCATAAATATATAATTCCAATATATCTATACTGTATAAATTATAAAAAACTAACAAAAAACCTTAATAAGATAATTTTACAAAAGAAACATTAATTTTCATATGGAACCATTTATAACCATGTAATTTTTCATGAAAATTTATCCTAATATATTTATGGATGAATAATTTTAGATTAAAATTGCGTATACAATATATTTTAATGTAATCCCAGTTAAGCAGACTAATGTTCTCTTGAGTTCCTTGAAATTTTACTTGAATTCATATGTGTAAAGGAACATGACTACCAGTCAAGTAAACATGGATAGTTTATTAGATAGTGGATGAAAATTCTAATCAATCCATCCAATATTTTCATACAAAAAATAATTTTTTAGATTTTAGGCATAGTGGTTTGTCTGGTACAACATTAAATAACCTATGTCACTGATGGGTCAATCAATCTACCCTCACTTAAAGATACATGACACAAAATGAATACTTTTGTTAATGATATTTAATAATTTTAAATTTTCAAATTATTTTACTCATCCATAGGGTCTTATTAAAATACTTATGTAATATTCATTCTCTTCCATTAGTTTTGAATAAATAAGAATTTCATCTATAAAGACTAATAAAAACTGGTGAATATAATATCCAATGACTCTATTCTTTAAATCCATGATGATATAAAAGGAATTAGTAATACAATACAACATTACTACATACTTATTTTGTTCATGAATTATGAGGAATATATTTTTATATCATCCTTCTTGACTCTAAATTGCTGATATTTTCAACAATGGCCAATCACAAAAATGTATTAGGATCTACACAGTTGACCAATGAATCCATCAATTACAGGAAGAGGATACATGTTATTTATTGTGATCCTATTGAAATCCTAATAATCAAAGTTTATTCAAATGAATCAAAATTTATTTTTGAATAAAATAGTTGAACCCCATGGTGATACACTAGGTAGAATGAATCCTTATCAAGATTCTATTGCAGTTACATCATTAATTCCTAAAACAAAATCTGGGTTATTCCTTAGGTAGTATTTGTAATATATGTAGCACTAGGTATGAGTTCTATTTAGAAATTATATTAATTATATAGTGGAATACAAGGAAAACATTCTATAATTTTATATAAAACTACCTTGAAGTAGGCATATCATCATTTTTTAAGTTCTCTCTTTCTATATGAGATAAACTCCAAAGATAAATTAGTAACAAATCACATAAAATGGATTCTATTTCCATCAAAAGATTAATTTTATGATTTCCATGAAAAATAATAATATATTTTTTTGTAACATCAAAAATTATATTATTTTGTGGATATTTATATAGGATTTAGATAGAGAAATCCAAGAAATGACTAAAATAATTTCAAATTAAACTAGTGGAAGAGTGATAATATTTACCAGAACCAATTTCACCCAAACATAAATCTCATTGGAAATATATGCATGTGATTCAAATATCATACAATTAATGCTCCCCACTGTTTATTCAAAATCTAATTATTCCCATTTTATTTTGGTACCCTTAGAAAAATCGTTAGATACCAAAGTTTTTGTATATCATTAATTAAATAATTTAGTAGGAATTCTAGATATTATAGTAAATATACCTTTCACTATTTCTTTATCACACCCCTCATTTGAAATACTAGTCACATGATAATTCTCCTAACCCCACAACATAAAATGTTTCTATCCTTGGTCATTTTCAACAACCCTTGGTTTTGGGAACTTTTTGACATTATGATCGAACTCCTTCAATATGAATCACTAAAGCGTGGGAGGTGTACTCTATGGAGTGATTTATTTATATATATAATTGGCTAACCTCGTTAAATAAAAATTTCATTTATCCATTTTATGACTTTCCTTTCCACAGTAGAAACATTTTATATTTCTCTTATGAAAATTTCTTTAATGTTTCCTACCACACATCAAGCATGGGGAATATGTCATCTTCATACATCTAGGAATATCAGTTATTACCATGAATTACATATCTAATTTTTATCCAAAACATGTCATTAATGGGTTAATACAATCTCTATTTACACCATGATAAGGAAAATTATTTCTATAGTGATACTGATGTACCTTGTAGAAAATTACGTTTGGAGAATTCATTTTAATCAATTGATGAATCGAATAATGTTACAATCTATTTGGATGATAATGACCAAACCATACCATGCATTTCTTGTAATATTTTTGACATAAGTACCAACAAATTCATCCCCTTTATTCAATATATTATTGAATTACTTCACTATTTTCATACAAATAATATGAGGTATGTTCTTATTAAAAATAGTCTCTGAAAGAATTCCAACTCCATTAATTAAATTTTATCTTATTGTATCATATTGTTTATAAGATTCCACAAATGATTCCTTTTTTACTTCTAAATGATAGTTGAACAAAATTACTTTTTTCATGATCCAAACACTATATAACGGAAAATATATTTTCATAGAACAAATCAATTTCTCATAAAACACTAGATCTGTATAACAACTAAAAGAAAGTAAATGTGGCCTCTTGAAGGAATTAATATAATTTTTTCCCTCCACTACTTATTTGGAAGCACATCATGATTAATATATTGATGAATTTATCTAACCATGAAAAAAATATCTTCTTATCAATATCACAATATAATTTGTTTCTCAGGTAGATAGTAATTGAATTTTCCTTAAATTTAGCATTAACATAGTTCCTTTTTTTCTTCAACCATTTACTAAAACAAAAAACATAGTGTTTACAATACTAATCATAGTGTAGAGACTACATACTCATTAAAAACCAATTATAGGTTGTATAAATTGTGAAACCCCATGTTTAATATATATCACCATTGGTTAGACCAAGGTAATTTATGATAATCATCTATTTGAATCATTCATGATAATTCATAATGAATTGGTGTACATAAAAATAATTTCCCCTTAGAGTGCCAAACCATTGGTGCATCATGTCCCATTTTTTTGACATCATGATCAAGTCCATATCAATGTTCCTTTTTATATTAATTACACCATGGTGACTCTATTCCATAGACACATAAAGTTAGATTATCTTTATAGGGATGTAATGGAATTCAAAACACACTCTGTAGACTGTACCTATGTTATAGGATATTATACTATACATAGACATATCCTTATGTTTATCACTAATATATTACCATCCTAGTTTACAAAGGTTTAACTAAACCTTTTTCGATACAAACTATAAATAATGAAACATTTAAAAAATATCAAATCTTAATAGGGAAATATTCCTATCATAACACAAATATCTATTCCAAAATATTATTGGTGTAGTGACATTGGAAACATTGAAACCTAAACAACTATTTTATTAGTGTTCATCATAATCTACCACCGTGATTTTAAAAACTAACACTTATAAATATCATATATAATACCTTTTATCATATCCTAAAAAAATGAACCCTTAGAAATGAGTAGCTCAAATGATCAGTAATGGTAAAAAATGGATATATAATAAATAATGAGAATAAGGGTATGAGAAAATTAGAGTAAAATATGAAAACTATACCCTTAATATGAAAGATCATAATAATGGGTAATGATTTTACTCATGTAATTTCATAATACATGAATAGTAAAGAAATCAAAAAACATTGTATATGAGAGCCTAATTTATTCATAAGATATAGAGCCACAAAGAACAAAAAAGATATAAATCATATTCTCCAAATCTTCATTACAATAGTTTAAATAATATTTTATTTTGGGATAAAAATCAATGTACATTGTTAATGATTGTGATAAAATCTTATGTACCATATGTTCTAGATTGAGATTACCTACCATTTATTCTACGATCTTATATAACACTAATAACTTCTCAATGATTTAGAGGGACATGTAGGTACCACCCATCACATGGTGAAAATAATAATTATATATTTTCCATGATCATAAAATTTTAATTAAATCAAAACCCATGAAATGTAATGGGTTTCATAAATAATTTCATCATAATATAACCTTTGAAATATAAATAGTTATAGTAATAACTATATCATCCTAATAATAAACCATCCAAAGAATTAATAGATCATATCCACATGAAATATTATGAAATATCAAATGATCCCATATTAGATGGAAATTTATTTTTAATGTAAAATCAGATGGAAAATTTCTTGACTAAATTAAAATTTCATTGGAAATCAAAATTTTAATACATTAAATTCATAAAATATTTTTTAAATCCTTTAATCATAAAATAACCGTGAAAAATTATGAATTATTCTATAATTATGAATTTTTTTATGAAAATATCATTTCCAAATTATAAAAAATAAATAAATAAAGCATTTTAATAATCCATTTTATAGGGAATAAAATATGAAATTATAAATGATATATTAAAACATTGAGTGATAATTTAATATGGATGTTTTGTACATTATAAAACAAATATTTCTTTTTCTTTTTCATTAAAATATAGATGTAACTTGTTTTGAAAATTACATTAAAATTCTATTTGAAACAATTTAAAAAAATGGTAAAAATGAAATTAAAATAATATAATAGAATAATATATTTATTTTTTTAAAACATGGATATGGAATTAAAAAGGGTTCTCGGTCGATGAAAGCAGAATAGACACATTTATTTTTAAAAAAAAATATTATCATATCCTGAGTCTATAAGGAGAGGGATATTAATTGAAAAAATGTATTTTCACGAAATAACTAGATGAGTAGAAAATTGCTAAGTTTCTGGTTGTATGAATAATAATATTATATCAATGAAAGCATGATCATAAACAATCTCGATGAGTAATGATATAATAACATCAAAACCATATCACATTAGAATCATTTGAAACAAATACAACACAAAATAATAATATCAGAAGAAAAACTAAATTTTAGGAATAAATAAGGATTTACGATATAAAATTTCAATGGTGATGTATATAAAACACACAAAATAAGATAGGTTCATAACATAATTCATGTCACAATGAAGAAAAATTAATAAAAATATAATTTAAATTAAGTATAGATATAATTCATTCAAATTTTAAGACCATGAAAATTTAATATAATTTCTTATAAATTTAATAATGAAACATAATTATATATATAATAAAGGATATGATTTTATTATGAAATTTTATCACCCTTTTATTTATAATTCCATGTTAAAATAATGTTTATGCTGATCACTACTCTGGTTTCCATATCTATTTTTAATTTTTGTTGCCTCTTACAATAATAAATGTTCCATAACAATCATAATTTCAAAAATGATATTAATGTCATATATATACGTTAAATATTCAGTTATAGTAATCTATATGTATTATAAATGTAAAATAAAATAAACAGTTCTTGAATATGGTTTGATGTACATACACATGAATGATGTTACCATTTTCTCAATAAATGATATGAACGAATGGTAAAGAATTTTTTACCATTAAATAATAATTTTATTTAATAAATATCATTTATTTTTTTAAAAAAAAATCTGTAATTACCATCATTGAAAATCATTAATGAATAAAACACATTTCGTCGTGAGGTGATAGTCCGACATACACATGAACGATGTTATCATATCCCCCACAACATGGATTTTTAGATGGTATATATGATTTAATAATTAAGAAACAATAATTACTTTATAACTAGCTTAAATATTTACTTAATCTATACTTATTACCATATATGTAATAGAGAAATGAATAACACATAACATCATTTCGTGAGGTGGTTTTCTGTCATACACATGTGCGACATTATTTTATACCAGGGGTCGGTTTTAAAAAAGGTATGTGTGATATTATTATTCAATAATTATGATAATCTCATAAATATCTCAAATAGTAATTAAATCCATCATTATGCCTTTCATTGAGTGGTGGTGATGTAAAATGAATAACATTGGTTTATGCGGTTGTGATATTTCATACACATGAGCAAATATTGTAGTTTTACATCTGATTTATATCATAGATCAAAATTTAGTGGAATGTTTTTTATACATCCTAAAATAGATTATTTCATCAATAAATTGTAATGAATACATAACTAAATGATACTAAAATATTATCTATCAAATTCACCCCTTAAGCATGGGTGATGTATTTTCTTGGAGCATCTTGAATCCCAATTGGATCATCGGTAGAATTCCTACAGCATAATAATTCAGGTTCAAGCTCATACATTTTTCTAAAAAAATAGTATTTTTACATTATTAATTATTATTTTCATATGTTTTCACCAATAATGATATTGAATACCATTACCTCATTGTTGAATTCGAAATAACATTGAAAATACCACTAGTCTATATGAATGCAAAAGGTGACCCAGAGAAAGTAATAAATCCATTCAATGGAGAATATACATTCAGAAAAGAAGATATGATCCACAACCTAGATTATGTTTAAGAATTTATGGATGATGTATCCTCAGATTCAATTTTGACACATATCCCACACTATATGAACACATTGTTTGATGTAGAGGAAAATTAGGGTACAACTTTTTCAAATATATATTGATATGTAACAATCATCATCATTACACATCCAAAAATGGAATAAAAGTTTTTGTTAATAGTTTTTAAGATAAAAATGTGGTCAATAATTTCCCTTAGTGATATAATACATTGAGTGGTTAGATGATTCCCATCATATATTATATCCAAATGTGGGGCTCTTTCATCAGACAGAGCTTTCAGAGGGATGATCTGATAGTGGGTAGTCAATCAATACCTTATGTGATGGTGTCTGTCATGAAAAGGTCCTCTATAAATGTTGATTTTTGGAGTTCTCCTCAGATGAATTGATGAATAAGAGACTATCCCTATTATATGATAAGTCCATTATAGTGCATTTGTTCTATTAGTCCGGTAAAATTCATCCTCACGAAGATTAAAGGATCATATATTTTTTACCTTTAATGACACATGTTTGCACACAATTTACAAAAACATGTCATCTCTATGAAGTGAATTCCAATCTAATCCTTCAACTCTCGTAGTTTTTGAATACCATCAAATACTCTTATCTATTCACTATGTGTGGAACGGATGTTACGGGAACATAACCACCCACTAATTCTATTTCCTTTAAATATGACATCAATATTACAAAAATAACCTCCAAATGGACTGGGGAAATATGCCTCAATGAATTTGGGATAAACAATAAATATCAATATCTTCAATTTCATAATGATCACTATATTTGGAGTCCCTCATAAAATAATGATAAATAATGGAACCAACTTATATTCATTAATCTCCATTAAAAATAAAGGTTTTCCCCCTAAAAATTATTTATTTATCATGAAATATTTCATGTGATTAACATATAGTTGCCCCAGTAATTTGAACTAAAACAATAATAAATATTTATTCCACACTGAATGATGTTATATTACACAAATAGTTATTTATTAGACAACCCTAAAAGGAATAACTAATATTGTCATAGTCAACAGATATTAAATAGTATGAAAATATGTTCATCACATGAAGGTAAATTGAATTCTTACCCTATTGTCTATTCATTGGAATCTCAGGGTAAAAACTAAATAAATTCTCATGAAAGGTGTGTGGAATTTCTATAAATAGATTATTTATTGAATACCTATGGAGATTTCCACATGAGCTATTTTCTAGAATACCTCAACAGCTTCTTTCATTATATATTTTCTAAAATTCCTATGTTGATTCTCTACTAAGATAATTTTATAAGCACTTGGAAATCTTCTATTATGAAATCATTTCATTAACACATGTAAATATTCCATAATTAGTTTATTTCCAAATTTTCTATGATGCTCCTATCATGAAATGGTTTTAAAAATGATTGGTAATCTTTCCCCAAGCGATGATTTCCTTGGAATCATCTCTCAGGTGATTATTTCTTGAATTACTAGGATTCTTCTCTAATTAAGTTATATAAGAATTTCCTCATCATCTTCCCTCACTATTTGATTTCATTAAGCATGGGAAAATTCTATCACGATATTATTTCTGGAATTCCTAAAAATATATTGTTTCATAAGAACTACATCTCTTTTTTTAACTCTGTTTGTTCCACAGGGGTCATCCTTCATGATCTTAAATATCATGGATTGGTCTCAATTTCATTACCCCCAAATCTAAAAGACTCTTTCTTATCACATAGTGTTAAAAAAATTAAAAATTTCCTTTTAATTATTACTATTTTTTAACTATGTATTTCTATATTCACCCTTCGATGAGGTGCATAGTGATGCATTGACCCATTATCTTATTCCCAATAGAAAACATTCTACACCATTCTATGTATATGAGTCAAATAAATGTATAGAATCATTATTTAGAGATTTTTATGTCCTTATTCATGTTTTCACATGATATGTAGCAATTAAGAGACCATTTGTCTCAGTCCCTATAATGAATTCAGAACTGTGGTATGATTTTCATCACAGTCGTTTAAATTTGTGTCATTCATTCACATCAGAAACCTCTTTACTAGCTAAAAAAACCACTAGATACATGTTTGTGTTTTTATCTCACTTCACAAGAATTATTTTAGTCTCCCTAAAAAATTTGGGAAAACCTCACCATTGCATGTTTTTCATATTGATAATATCTCACATGGGATTAGGAATCATGTTAAGGGACTCCAGGCATGGTGATGTCAATTTATCGTCTAAACAACATGGTAGTTATCTATGTGTATCTCAATCAAATGGGGTTTTGTGATGAATTGCATCTTACCATTATGATTTGTTTAGTAATAATATTTCATTTATGCATGATGTTAAACTAAATGGAATCATTTTTATCGTATAGTTTTATCCTCTTAGAAAGTATCATTTCCATATGACATTAAACATCATGGTGCACATCCATTTTATATGAAATAAATCAACTCATTTTTGTGATAATAACCTAAAATAAAACCTGATGTAGGATATGATATCCTTAGAAAATTCACTATATAACAATGGGTGTCTTGATTATCACCTTTCTGAGATGCATAGTGATGCCTAAAATCTCTAACCATTTCATATCAAAAGGGAATAGAAATATTCCCCTACCTTCGTATGTATGATACATATTTTAATGGGAAATTATAGTTTGGGTTCTTATTTTATGTTTTATTCTATTTTAAAAATTAAAATTATTCTCCTCCTAGATTATATTCCATTATTATATTAGTAACTTTCTCTAGATATATGTGTTGCTTGATTCCTTTTACAACAAGATATGTATTGTTGTTGAATCTCAAATTCTGGGTCCAACAGAAAATGTTACCTTCATCATATACGATTCCATCCTATTTAAAGAATACTCAAACAATACCTAGTAAATTTTTGCATAAAGTTTCCCTTCATACATAGGTAAACTATTTATCAAAAAACAAACTCCATTTATTTTGAAATTTTCATCTGCGTAATTATTGATTTATTATCTATGAAAAAATAATGAAACTTTATAGATTACCTCAACATTGACTATGAATAATACACCATAAATTTTTATGAGCAAAACACACCACAAAATATGGCATGTAATCCAAAAGTATATTGATCCATGAGATAAATGTTTTTTTATATTTGTGCACACATCCAATATCCTAGTGGAGGAAGATTTCTAAATTTGGTAAATAGTTATCCCATAAATTGTTATCCTATATTAATTTTTGTTAAATTATTGAACATTGAGTCCATGAATTCAATTCATTGAGGCAGGACCTTAAAATTCACCATATACAATATTTTCATGTAATATTAAACTATAAAGTAACATCATTTCCATTATACATTAAATTTCTTCGGTCTTATGCCCACTGTCTATAAAATACAATTCATTAATATATCCCTCTAGAGAGGGGATAATCATTCTTATTATTATTTTCCAATAAAAAATATATTTAATTACATTATGTGGATGGATTCTTAATCGAATTGGATTCATAGTCATGCATGATTCTTTCATCCCAGGTTCATCCATGAACTGAGAACTAGTCCTAATTTCCTATATATGAGGTGTTTCTCTATAAAATATCCATATATTATTCAGGGATAACATTATTTTTAATTCTCGCACATAAATAAATCAATATATTTCATAATACAGATTTTGTGGTCTTCTGAAATTTTGATCCTCATAAACATCCATCAAACAATAATGATAAGACTATCGAACCCAAATGGAAAATTTTCATTTGACTATTCATAATATACCCAATATTGGATTTGCATAATATTCATAAATTTGGAACTTCAACCAGAGGAACTTTCCCACATAAGAAAATATTATTTTATATACATTTGAATTTAAAGATGTTTCGAAGAAAACACTTTTCAAACAAAATCCATGATCAGCCCATGCATACTTATCTGATCCCATATCATCATATTTATAAATTGCCACATCATTACCTAAAAATTTCCCTCCTCATATCTTGAAAGTATTTGTCCATTAATTTCATACAAGTCCTACTCAGGTAATTCTCCCTATAACATGTGGTCATTCCTATTCCACCTATACCAATATTTTTATTGGTTTTGATTATATGTCCTTAAAAAAAAGTTACACAGTGATTACCTATATGATAAAACAATTAAGGGATATCTATGAATGATTTAAGTTCAATATCTCTAGATAGTTATAGTTCGTGATTATGGAAAAAATATGAGATAAAAATTAAAATGAAAAGAAAAAAATTGATAGAAATTTGTAAAAGTTTGCCAAAGAAAAATTCAAGCATCACTCACAATTTCATCATTATATCAGAATTAGGACCCAATTAGAGAGATTCCTCAACTGTGATAATCGGTGAAGGGTCTATCGAGTGGATCTAGAATGATTTGGATTGTTCTCACTGGGTTCCATGCCCTAGAAAAAAATAGTGCATCCTCTCGTAGATCAAAAAACTCTAGGTCCCACCATATGATTTATAAGTGAATTATTGTTCCCTATAATAACATTAGAATCATATTTTTTTCATTTCAAATGATTCCAATTCAATGGGGAGTTTTTCTAGCAATGAAATATTTTTACAGGCACTTTTTTTAGTATTAATATGTTGAATTGTGTCTATATGTCGAATGAATGATAATATTAGATTTCCTTGTGTTTTAAGACCACTCCACATTGTGGGATAATGATTCAAAGGATAATCTTATAACGCTTGTAATAGGGTAGATTGAGCTTCCTTCAATTAATAGGTCATGGATACCAAAAAAAATAAAAAAAACGTGACACATGAAAAAAATATTTAATTATAGTATGAGAATGTTTTTCATCATAATGCCAATTATACTTCTTATAAACTATACCTAAGTGCATAGTTTTTTTACTGGATATGATTTGACAGGTCACACACACAAAAAATCCTATGAATAAAAATATATGGTTATTTCAATACATGACTTTTTATAATGGAATTAGACTTCTCTAGAAGATCATTCATGAAACATATTTTTGCAACCAGTATGGAGGGAATCTTTGGACCAAACTATATAGACCGTTATACATAGATCACCCTACATGGAATAAATGTGTGATCTACATATGTGGATTAGAACTGTGAAACAACCTACCTGAACCAACTATGTGATTCGTCTACATGAGGGAATTTCAAAAACAAACTAATTTTCTTATGGACTTGATTTTCCTATAAATTCGGAATTTGGGCTCCCCATTTGATATGAATAGAAGACCAAGAAATAGTTCAAAGTTTATATTTCCTTATTCATCCACACAATTAATCAATAACCTCCAGTTATCTATCAATGATTAAAAATAATTAGGAATTAATGATTGTCTATTGGTTAGAGTTCCTCTATGGTATAAACTACCAATGTCCTATATGAGGGATTACAACCCCCTAGTAATATTTTAAATGGTTAATTCACCTTCCCACGCCATGGAAATATGTTATACTCATCTAGGAGAACCTGTGGAGATCCTCACATGATCGAGGAATATCTCTCCCATGGTTGGTTTGCCTGGTATTTCACCATCCATGTTAACAGAAGTAATACATTCTTGAGGAAACTATATTTTTTGAAGGTAATCATGTGTGAGGTTCTCTCCATAATTCCCCCAGGCATCACTTGGGTGATGTGGGATCACTACTTAACATGGTATCACATAAGTAAATGTAATGAAATCACAACCAATATCACCTAGGATAGGAACCCTCTAAATATCCTAGGTATCACCTTGGTAAAGAAAACCAAAATCCCAGTTTTGAAATATCCATTGATAAGGAATCCCATTACCATAGCTCACTATTTTATGTGGCCCGAAAAGGCCTCTTCCAAACCCTCCAAATGTGTATGATTAGAACCTAGGCCACAACAACACCCCTTCTCGAGGAAAATTTCCCATGTTAATAAACATGAGAAAATTAACCACCATAGTAAGATGTATCCTCATAATTTTTTAACAATAAATCATCAAGTTATTGATGATCATAGCCTTAGGGATAGTGGTAGATCGATTTTTGATATACGTGATGAAATCTATTTCATGATGTTTGAGAAGAATCAGATTAAAATCTCATTGCTTCATCAATATCAAATCCATTTTTCCACTATTCGACATATATGAAGGGGTCACATAGGAATCTTTTTTGGAGTAATCTCTTAGAAATTATTATTGGATGCATTATACCTTTCCATTCCCTAACCATTATCGGATAGTATTAATTTAGATAGTGAAAATTGTCATATCGTTCACTTAATCTTATTTTTTCACACTGAGAATGTCACATGGTGTATTTGATTTTAGTGGTGATCATTTCATTAGCATGATCAGATGTCCTGAAATAGTCCACATCTATAGGAGTGATCCCAAAAAAATTCAAACTATACGGGTTTTGATTCCAATCTGTATGGGATATGTATGAAGCCTTCTTGATGTGAAAACCCTACATATTCAATACACCTTGATCTTCCCTAAGACATATTCCCATGTAGGGTTACATCAGACCTAGAGGGATATATCCATTATGGGTCCCCGCTATATCATGTCCCAATCCTTCTCACATATGCATGAAAGGTATGATGTTTTTTTTTTCTAGAGAAACTAAACTATGTGGGTTTTATTCTACTCAAAAGGGTATATAGGAAGCACCTCCGATGTTCCTGATCCAATAATCAGAAAAAAAATCTAATCTCCCTAGAAGAAAAATAATTATAGATCACCTAATATTGTGGCTTTAAACTAGTATCACAAAATATTAAATATATCCCAGAAGGATAACCTTTGATATATACTCGTGGTTCAATTTATGGAGAACTTCATATATATATACATTGTTTCCCATCAACACATATCTAAAATGTATTAAAAATACATAGATATTAATGGATCCGTTTTATAGAATTCAAAAGAGATTCATGTTTTTGTCTTAAACCTATAAGAGTATCCCATAATATCAATAATTACCTTAAATGGGTCTGATGATCTTTACCATCCATCATCTTGATCAATGTGAGGTCTTATAAATCATATGATATGTCCCCTAATGACCATATTCTTTATGAAAGAATTCCCTTGAGCTATCATGGATATGTAAACTATTGGTTTTTTCTGGTTCCAAAAATAAAAATTAATTAAAACTAAACCTTTACAAAGGATTGAAAAATAATATATTGTTATAATAAATGGTTTCTCTTTAATAAAAATTTCAAATTAATGATTAAAAAATCATAATTAGCATTTTTCAAAGAACTATTACTATCCACCTAGTTAAAAAAGAAAATATTACATTGAATTTATAATAATAAAAATCCAATATATAATCAATAACTCTGAAATATATATTTCATAAAGAAATTATATTTACCACATAGAAAATATTGTTTTTTAGTGATAAAATTTAACATTATATTTTGAATTGAACACTTCGGTCATATTTTTTATGTAATAGGTGTAACCCTTAATATCAATTCATACCATGTGATCGCATTATGTGAACGTTTCCATGAAAACCATTTAAATTTCTTTTATGTAGAAAAACTATTTTTAATTTATCTTAAACCATGGAATAATTTTATTTTCTCTATTATCAATCACATTTCAATTTTATTTAGATATTGTACCTTCAATATTCTAATATGTGATTATATATATGGCGTAACCTTATTTTTATTGTTCAAACTTTTAATTATATCATTGTCACAACATCATGTAGAATTTACTTTACCATTATTCCAAAAATCCCATTATTTTTACCCTAAATTATAATATATTGAGAAATAGGGGGACTAATAAGTTCAAATTCAGACTAATAATTAGCACATAACTCAATCATATCACCTGATATATATTTTTAAGCAATACAGTCCTCAGGTCGATGTGTTTTTTAGAAAAAAAAATTAATATTTAATATATATTTCAAAAGAATACATCAAATATAACTAATCAAACCTATATATTTTTATCTCTCACACCGAATGAATCCATTCATTAACAATTATATTAAAATAAAATTTTTTGAAATAAATTTTTTTATTGAAATGGTGTGAGTGAATCATCATTATCTAATAAATCTTAAAAAATTGATTAATCAATTTTCATAAAATGGATTTGAAAATTTAATATATCATAATGATATAATTTTTTATTGGAATAATCAATATACAACACATTGAAACTTGTAATTGTTAATGCATCAGTATAGTAAAATCATGAGATTTCATACATATTACTTTTTATTTTTTCAATTACTCTGAATTAGTCACAATTACTGAATAACCAACTGTATCTTTAACAACATGTACCCATTTAAAAATAAATATATTTCTCAATCATGAAAAATGTGTAGAAATATATATGTAAATATGTTCTTTCCTATTAATTGTATGAGATAACTAAAAATATATTCCCATTTATATTAATTCCAATCATATATTAAATCAAAATATTTCATTCCTTCATATATATATATATGTCATAATCAAAATATCACATTTTTTTATGATGCATTAATTGAATTATATGTTTTTCGTTTAAAAATATCCAACAAGATATCATAAATTAGGTTATGTATTTCTCTAAAATATTATTTTTATGACTATACATTTATTTATTTTCTATTGTGAAATTAATATTTTTTAACTTTCCAAAATTGTTTGCACAAAAAAATGGTTATGGTTGGAGAACATTCTCACATAAACTATTATATTAAATTACTAATCATTTCATAGGATTATCCATTATCAAATATATTTGATGTTTATCTTAAAATATCTTCATTCCAATATGGAATTGATAATATAAAGTATATACTCCTCAAATAAAACAACATTTATGTCCCATAACACTATATCAATATTGGGTTCAATGTGTAGGAATGACATTTATAGTGACCGTTATCATATAAAATATATGAAAATATTAGTCTTTTTATACAATATAAATTTTAACACATTTATCCCATATAAAATTTTAATCACTACTATACAATTAATGATACATATCAACATTGGTTCCTGGTTTTTTTCAAGAAAATAAAGGGATCATCATAAAATATTTTTTCTTCGTATATAATTTTAAAGAGTATTTTAAAATGACCAACATAAAATACCGTGAACAATGTTATCCAACGGTACTCTAATATAGATTCATTCCATATATGAATAGTCTCATTCTAGATTTATTATTTTTAATTATAAAATAATGATTTTTTATTAAAAATAATATACTTTGGTCAATCAGTAGGTTTATGTAAAACTCAATCAAATTTAACTCATCTTTATTCCTTCATAACCACTTTCAATTATTAGAATTTTATGATAAAAAATTCAAATGAGGAATGTTTGGATGATAAAAAATTTATTTAGATGGAGGTTTAGTGTTTATACTTGATAATGAATTAGAGTTTAGTTGTTATTCCATGTTAAACTGTAATTTGTCACATTTGGTACAATATAATAAACATTTATCTTCATCATATACAACACATAATGATTACGGAAAACATGTATTTTTTTATAAGAAAATCCCATTACTCATAATCTTTTATTTCATTCATAATTGTAATCTAGATGAACATTTCATTTTGGAATTCTCGTATTTAAGAGTTCATGAAATTCAAAACAAATTATCACTATACCAATTTAATTAGGTCATGTCAACTAATCTCTTCACTTATGATGAAATTATTAATTTATTGTAACTTGATACTAGTGATTTCTCCTCATATCCATACAATATTATAAAAATAGAAACTTTTCAATGGTTTTAGTTCTTACATAATGAATTAATTTTTCAATGTGATCTTATATCAAATTATATATATATATATCCAAAAGAATTAGATTTTTAATTTTCTAGTAAATCATCATTATAGATCAAACTTGAATTGTTATGATTACAATCATAAATAATCAGCTGGTCTCTAGTTTACCTTGAATTTAAATATATAAAATTCACTGATTAACACATAGATATAAAATTACTTAATTGTTTACATGATTTCATTTAAAAAGTACACAATATATTCATATTTAGTTTCATATTCAACCATGGTTATTTTTACATTTATTTAATTAATATTCATCAAGTTATTAATATATCAATATGGAAGGAAAATATATTAAAACATATAAAAATATTTTTAAAATATAGAAATATATATTTAAAAAATCATTTGAATATTTATTCGTAAATATTATTCACAAAACATTATTATAAAAATTAAATGGAATTTTTTTTGACACACCTACCATATAGAAGTTAATAAATTTGAATGGAATGATAAAAAATAACCTTAGTTATCAACATGATATACTAATCTGTAATATGAAAACATTGAACATAATCCTAAAATATCTATTCATTTTTATCTAATTAACAGCTATCAAAATTATTTTCCAATCCATGTTATCAAAACATCCACCCCAATCATAAATAATTTATCCATTATTATACATTTTTCAATACAGATAACTGTCAAAAAATTAGAATAAAAAATTTATAAATAAAAACAATATAAATAAAAACAATTAAAATAATAATTAAATTTTATTATAATAAATAATAATTTATTATCAAAATGGTATTTATACACTAAAAATAATAAAGAAACAAATATATATAACAAATATATATATATATATATTAATAAATGGATGAATAAAAAAAATAATACATATTAAACAAATGTTATTTAAAATATAAATTCTCAACAAAAAAAATTATAATGATTTGGCTTTAAAATAAATAAAAAATTGATCCTATATATTGACTAATGGAAATCATATAATAATACGTGAAATAATATATCTCATAATTGAGATAAATCCTACCATAGTAAACAATGACCATTATAAATGTAACCGAGAGTAGTTCGATGAATAAATGAAAGGAGGATGAGGGGATGCAATAGAGAATGAAAATAAAAAGAAAGTAAAAATAATTAATCCAAACAAGCCTGATTTATCATTATTAAGTTGGGTTGAGAGTCCCATGTCCCACATATAATAGTTTTTGAAAATATAAATTAGAACAAATGAAGGGAAAACCATGTGAATATTTTTTTTATAGAGACCCTCTCTTCTAAAAAATAATTATTACATAACTTTTGAAGAATACTTAAACCTTATACAAATTGATGTCTAATGAACGTAATTGGTCTAGTGCCTTTGGATACATTGAAACATAAACATAGATATAGAAATGTGTAACATCATCTCTAACTATGTTCTTCTTGACTAATACCCTTATTAGACACATCAAACATAATATATATCATCATAACCTAGGTTATATGAAGCATAAAAAGTGGTGAGCTCAGATGCTCAATACAGTTAAACATTGGATACATGTATACAAAAACATGAAAAAATGGGTATGATAGCTTGATCGTGACAATAGAATATTATACCCTTCATATCAAGGACCATAATAGGAATCATGGAATAAAGATTGTAGCAGGGGCTCACTCCACATTCCTTTGTGGTAGTCATGGTTCACTCCCATGGCCATATTAGTAGTCAAGGATCATTCCCAAGACCATCTTAGTATATCTCATGATATATAAATCTTTACCCAATGCATTGGTGGAATATATAGGTCTCACCCATCTCATAGTGGAATAATTCATACATGTTCCACTATATCATAAATAGT
Source organism: Viscum album (assembly GCA_963277665.1). Taxonomy (NCBI): domain Eukaryota; kingdom Viridiplantae; phylum Streptophyta; class Magnoliopsida; order Santalales; family Viscaceae; genus Viscum; species Viscum album. The sequence continues at coordinate 264,363,839 of OY728142.1, read as the reverse complement.
CATATCATAACCCACAAAATAAAATGGGTATTAATAACATGTAACCATATCATAACTTGTGGATAGAAACATGTTTAATAATATAAATATAAGCATAACCCATTGAAATAAGAAGGATTAAAAATCATATAACCCATGAATTATAAATGGGTTTCATAAACATCATACCATTAAAACATAACCACTTTTGAGAAATAATATTAATTGAAACATTGAATAATTTCACTATAATCCATGACTAACACCAATGGATGTTATCTGATATGGTAAATAATTTGGAAAGGACTTTTCAAAACATTTCTTGAGGAAAATATCTTTTTTTTCGTTGAGAAATTTTATTTTATAACATAAAACCTTTTTAAAACCTTATTCATTAAATTTTTATTTGATAACATATAAAATAATATTTGAAAAAAATAAATCATTTTCAAAAAAAAATTCCTTTTAATTGATCTTTGGGTTTTTTTAAACAATTTGTTAATACATTTTTTAAATCTTGTATTTTTTAACACAATAAAATGTTGACCGAAGAGAGAGAGATGTTCAGATTTTAACTAAAATATTATAATAAGTGACAAAGAGTGTAAATATTAGCACTAAATCCTATGGATATCTTGAATAAATAGATTTTAAGGCAACTCATGAGTATCCTTGAGGTATGGATCAAAATATATCATCAATGTAAGCATAAATTTATACAATCTCGAAATGTGATGAGATTGTCTCATTAAACTATTATAACTTGGTTGCATGGGATAATACTCTCCATGAAAGAAAAAAAAATATTAATCTTAAAATTTCATGAAAATTTGTAGATTTATGATTTATCTAATAAAATTAAATTATATAAACATCAAAAAAGATCCTAGGTGCATAAAAAAACACGAGTATCATAGAATGAAAATTAAGACCAAACATTTTTACTGATATGTCAACTTTTTAAACTTATACACCATGGAAGAATGATAATAAAATGGATTTTTTAATACCATTAAATTTAGTTAGAAGATTAATAGAATACAAACATGTGTAATACATACACCACACAAATGTAAAGAGTGGAAAACATTGCATATATCTCACAGGAATAAAAATTTGGATGGATTCCCCTTACCTTTTGACTTTAATATCCTCTTACTCATTCAAGATTTATGTTATATAAATACATGTTTATAATAAATATTTTAATAAATAATATTATTATAAATAATACCATTAACTGTTTGATTATGTCATTATATTACCCACTTGTTATAAATCATATATTAGGGTTTCACTTCGAGTAATATTCCCATTTTTCATTGCATGTGACTAAATTCATTACATAATTGGTACTTATACTTATATCATGAATCCAGAATTTAAATAATCATATAAATATAATGGATATCTATTATATTTATATTTTAATAATCTATTTCATAAAGATGTAAAACATAGAATACACTGTCCATGGATACATTATTTCTTAAATATGTATGAACATTGTTTCCGTTTTAATATTCATATAGAATAAAGTGGAATTAAATTACATAATGGTTTATATGTATATTATAAAATTAATGAAGAATTATATTTATATATATCATTTAATTTCACTAAACCCCTTCTTTCTACATTATATATTTTGTGTGAACGAATCACATCGCTTTTTGGTGGTGGTAGTCCACACATTCTCAAATGAAATTATCAAAATTACACCAAATCAAATGTAACAATTTTTGTGCTGTAAAATGAATAAAAAAAATCATAAATAAATAATAAGAAAAATATATTACATATATAAATTAGGTTTCTATCATAATTTTCACCATGATAGGTAGTAAATGAAAATTAAACAATCACTATTTAGTGAGGTGACAATCCACCTTAAACGTAACGAATATGTTCAATATCCATTAGATTGAGGTGTGTGTGTAATTTTAGGTCAAAGCCTTATCATAAAAAAATCATAGTATATTGATTATAATAGTGTTTCCATTAAATAATGGAATAATCAATGAGGAGGGGTTGGAGAATGAATATAATGGGAAGGAGCATGGAATAAGAAGTTACCTCTTAATGAGGTATGTCCTTTTTGTTTATTCCAGAAGGCTTCATTGAATTTACATCTTCTGATGGAAAGGCATCTAGGAGTAAGGGATTGATGTTGGGAGTATATTTTATAAGAGGATTGATGAGATAAGTGTCTTGAGAGGTGTAATGATATGGGTAGAGTTTTTGAACATTTATAGGGAAGGGAATGACACACTTGGTATTTTTTAAAGACAGTTAGTGGTACACATGTTTTTACCTAAAAAAGTAATACCAAACAAAAATACTCAAAAATAAAAGGTAAATAGAATTATAGTGTACCATATATAACCTATTTTAATGTTATTTTTCATTTAATTTCCATTATTATTTTCTTTGGGGTTTCCCATTCATTTTTGGTTGAAAGGGTGGATTTTAACGATTTGAGCCAAACCGTGAGCCCATTTCAAGATTTAGAAATAATTTTTTTTCTTTAATAACTCCTCTGTTTTACATCATTTTTGACCAATAATACTTCCTACTTGGCCTACCATAACCTATTGATACTAACATAACCATTTGAACCCTTTAAGAATCCATAATCATGGTGGATTTGGATTATATATTAAGGTATTGGGCCAGTCCGGGAGCACATTTCTAATTTTTAAAAATATATTGCTTTTATATCATATTAATTTTTTGATATGTTTAAGTGATTATAACTCTTAATGAAGCCCACTAACCCTAGGTGCACCTCTATTTTCTTTTCTCCATCATTATTGCTAATATTCATCGCAAATTAATGAAATATTTTGTAGACTTTCTCAAATCATCCTGATTTGAAAATGTAATTTCTTTCCTTCATGGAGTCTTAATTTTTAACTCTTTCCCCCCATTTACATTCCCACATGACCTCCTCTGATAGATTCTTACATCCATAACAGTTTTGGTTTCATGTATAACCACCTATTGTTGTATTTGGGGAGATTATTTCATGATCTATCAAGCAAGTCAGTTTTCTTCATTCCTCATCTGATTTTTATATTATTTATTCCATTTTTCTGAAAGTTGTTAATTAATATCAAGTAGGGAATGGAACTGAGGTTTTTATCTTTGGTTTATTTTTCCAATATTGTGGTTTTAGGTTTGATTTAACACCCTTGTGGTGAGGCAGTGGTGCGATTGAACATGCACACATAGATTTGGTGTTTTTGACACTTATGGCAGGTGATTCCTTGTGTAAGAACTAATATATGGGTTGTACATGGTGAATTAATAATTTTAGCATACTCTTCGTTAATTTTTCTTATTGGGGAAACTATTTTTGGTGGAATTTAATAAACAAATGATTTGTAAATTCTATTTTGTGTGTAATAATTTTAGCATACTCTTCGTTAATTTTTCTTATTGGGGAAACTTTTTTTGGTGGAATTTAATAAACAAATGATTTGTAAATTCTATATTGTGTGTGAAAATGGGTGTTTTACATGTGTGTTCGATTTTGTACCACAAAGGGATGTTTTAAAATTCATGTACTAGTTTTATCAATATTTTGTGATACATAAAAATCTTCATTGTGATAATATCAGTATGATGTTTATGTCAAAGAGGTATTTTTTATTAATTTTATGTGCAATGTTTGGTTACATTCCTTGAAATTCTTTTATGGAAATTCTAAGGGGGTTGTTGAGTTATATGAAGGCCGAAAAGCATGTATAGCTACTATTTTGAATGTGTGTGACCAGAATAGATGTTTTTATGTTCAAATAGATTTAGGTAACATGTGTAAATTGTTTGATTACAATGGGGGAAGCCCGTGTATCTTGGTAGGTGGATGTGTACTTGTACGCTAGTGACCGTGAGTGGGATTGTCTCTGTTTCACATAGAATATGGGACATTGAAAACACTAAAAAAACTACAGTGATGATGATTAAAGACCAATAGAATATGGATATGTTCCCTACTAGTGTATCTTTCTCTATAATGGTTCTTTTTATGGTTACTTTACATGGAGGTATGAGGTAGGTGGGGCCCAGAACTAAATAGTTTCTATGGGTGTTCCCGAGATTAGTTCTTGTTGACTAGTTGTTGTTTATCTTTTCATTATGGTGTTTTTGGATGGCCAAATCGGCAACATAAATTTTTTATTGAATTTTTTTTACTCTATGAAATTTCCCTTGAAAAGCTATTTACTTTTAAAAGTTTCATTCTTTATAAATTATTTCCACCATTTCATATTTATTAAAACAATCAGGATTTTAATCTTGTATTTAATATTATATGGAATATTTGGGTGGTTTTATATTGATAATAGACTCACATTTTACTTAAAACTTGGCGTTCGAGTATAATTGATCATGTTTGACAGAGTTAAAGGCAAGGCCTTTGGTGATGGCGGTTCAGATTGATAGTTTCCTTGCATGGTGCAATGTTTTGGAGAAAGCTTGTAGGTGATGAACACATATTCTATAGTGTTACTTATGATATTTTGATGCTACTTTTATGTATATTTGGACCTCTTATGTAATGTTTATGTCCATGTATTATGTTTTGTATTTTATTTAAGGATAGGTTGTTTGGTAATTTTTAGATCTAGATTATTCATTGCCTTTCTTTGTAAAATGAATCTAAAACCGGTTAAATCATGTGGAATCCAATATTTATGATACCCAGGAACTTGTGCCAACCCATGGGGATAGGGAATTCCATACAGGACATTCCACATATTGGTTCAGGTGCAAGTTATAATAGATACCTTATTTAGATTGTGACAAAATGGTACCAAAATTGGGTGGTTTTATTGGGTTATATTATCATTTTGGAATGACTTAGGCTAGACAAGAGCTAGGACTATTGGGCCATGGATATATGGTCATGAGAAGGTTTCTTAAAAAGCACCTCCCATGACAGACATCAAGTCATCATGAGAAGTTGGAATTATTTGTTTGACTTCACAACGAGGTGAGACGTGTGGGCTGTAGACAATACGTGGACATAAGGTGGGGGTTTAGAAGTTGTTTATTTTACTGTTGTAATGTTTTTGTATTATTTATATTTGATGTTATTAATGAAAATCATTATAATTGCATTACTTATTTTTTCTCTTGTGACGGTTACCTTTGTAGCAACATTCCTCCCCAAAAATATCACATGCACCCATGGGATGGAGCCAAAGAGAGTTCTCTCTAACCTCTTGATAAGAGGATAATAGAGGCTATAGATTAGGCTATCCAAGAAATAATATAGGGAAATGATACTATTCTATATTCTTCGATAGAAGAAGATAAAAATCCTAGGAATGAAAAATACCAAGAGTTTCTGAGAAAAAATCATCCTACTTTCCGAGGGTTCACAAAACCACAAGAAACGGAGGAGTGGCTCTAAAATATAGTGTGGATGATTGAGTTCCTGGAAAAACCTAAGGAGTTCAGGAATAAATATAACTCTTTACTATTAGATGGTCCAAATAAAAGGTGGTCAAAATCGGTGCTTCGTGCTGGGAAGCATGAGAAAATGAGTTGTAAGGACATAAATGTTGTCTTCAATGACCAGTACTTTCCTGGAGTTTTGGAATATGCTCGATCTTGGGAGATTATAGAACTTCTTCAGGGGGATCTTTCGCTAAGGGAGTATGAAAACCTTTTCTTTGTGCTGGTCTGGTATGAACTAGAATTGGTCTCCAATGATCAGATGAAGGTCCAGATGTTCAACAGGGGTTTGCAGCTATAAATCGATTCTTAGATATTCTTGTTCAAGATGAAAACCTATGATTATGTGGTTGATAGAGCTTTCATGTTTTTGATATACTGAAATTGGATTTCTTGTTTCTCAATGTCAATATTAAGAATAAGAATTTGTAGATATTCTAAGAAGAAGAGGAAGAAATAAGAGTAGGGGAAGAAGGATGGTGAAAGCTTCGTATCTCCCCTCCCAGATTTGGGGAATATTATCTTATAGTTATTGTTTCCCATGATAGAGGATGATGGTCATGCTTCTAAATGTTGACTACCTCGTGTAGTGGATCCATTTCTAGAGGTATTCCCATATGATTTTTAAGGCATACCTATAGATTAGGACAAAAAGTTCTCAATTTCTTTGGAATTCGGAACACAACCAATATCTCATCCCTAATATTTTATGGCTCCCAACAAGATTCAAGAATTTAAATATGGCTCGATGATTTATAATCGAAAGTATTTATTCAGTTGAGCGTATCTCCTTGGGATTCTCCTATTCTTTTTGTGAAAATGGATGAAGGATCTCTATAGTTGTTTATTGATTACCGAAAGCCGTATAATTTATCCAAAAAGAATAAATATCATTTTCCCGGAATAGATGACTAGTTTAACTAGTTGAACAGGGGAAAAGTGGTCTCCAAAAAATAGAATTGGGTCTGGGTTACCACCATCTCAGGGTGAAAAAGGCATATATTCTTAAGATGTCATTATGAAACAGGTATGAACACTTTGAGTATATAGTCATGACCTTTGGATGGACCAATGATCCAATGCTGTTTATGGAACTCATGAAAAGGGTGTTCCTCAAGTATTTTGAAACTTTTTTCATTGAATTATAGGATGGCATCCTAGTTAACTCAAGATCAAAGGCGGATAATGAACATCATTTGTGGATCATTTTGGGAATAATGCAAGAGCATCGCCTCTAGGAAAAGTTGTCCAAGTGAACATTTAGGATATATGAGGTGAATTTTAAAGGTAATTTGATCTTATAGAAGGGTTTTTCAGTGGACCTTGACAATATTAATGTAGTTATGTCATGGAATAAGCCAAAAACATGTTCAAGATCATGATTTTCCTTATCTTGGCTGGTTACTAGATGTAGTTTGTTCAACATTCCTCTCGTCTTGCTTCACCCATTACTGCACTCACCTAAAAGGGGTGATGTTTTAATGGGGCCCAGAATGTTATGAATCCTTTTTGGAACTGAAGAGGTGGTTGACTATAACGCCCTTGCTTTTTTTCATTGATAATTGAAAGATGTATTTCATGTGTTTCAACGATTCAGGTATGGGTCTCATGTGTGTGCTTATACAGGATGATCACATAATGGATTATAGTTTTTACCAACTCTGACTATACAATATGAATTATCTGACTGATGATGTAGAGTTAATAGTTGTGATGCATGCTTTGAAGACTTCATATCACTGCCTATTTGGGGAAATGTTTGCTGTCAACTCTGATAAGAAAATAATGGCCTATATATTCTCTCAGTATGATCTGAATCTGTGGCAGTTCTGCTGGATCAATTACTTGTAGGGGTTCAACATTGACATTGTATTTACCCTGGGAAAGGGAAATTTGGTGGATGATTTTTTGAGTAGAAAATAATTTGTGTAATCCTTGAGGATGTCCAGTGATGAGTAGACTCTGATGGGGCCCTTTTCTCGCATCCATGTGGAGACTATGTAGCATAGTGGAGGTGACTTATTAGTGACTATTCAATTGAATCCATATTTCATTGAGTTGATTCAGAGAGGATAGCATAGTGATGAGATTTTTTTGTGGTTGAGGTTGTATCTTCATTGTGGAGAGACATATTCTAATTGTCCATCATCTCTCGATGAAATCTTGTGCTTCATGGTCCAATCAATAGTTCGGTAATCTCTATTGAATATGGTGATGCTAGATAGCCACTAGTCTCAGTGGTCTATCCATCCCGGTTCCACCATGATGAATTATGATTTGTGTCAACAGTTTTGGTGGCCAGGTATGAGATAGGACATAGTTGACTTTGTCTCAATATGATACATATGTTAGTAGTTGAATGCATAGCACCAAAGGCCCTCCGGTTTTCTCCAGTCATTACCCATTCCTACATGGAAGTGAGAAGAGGTCACCATAGAATTCATTATTAGATTTCATCATACATGTCGAGGTAATAATTCCATATGGGTAGTGATTTATCATCTGGTCAAATAATCCCACTTCATTCTGATCAAAGATACAACTGTATCGGATGAGTTAGGCCATTTTTATCCTAAAGAGTTGGTAAGGATTCATGGTTTTCTATCAGGACTTGTTTCAAATAAAGGCCTCTATTTTAATTCACATTTTTGGGAAGGACTTGGGGTCACATATTATGATGAGCATGGCATACCATCCTCATATGGATGGTTAGAAATAGCGGTTGATTCAGATACTAGAGGACATGCTTCATGAATGGGATTTGGACTCTGGGGGATCATGGGATACCCATTTGGGGACGGTAGAAATTTTTTATAATAACAGTTACCAATCCTTGATTGAAATTTCTCCTTTTGAGGATATCTTTGCTCATCATTGTCAACCTCCCTATATTGGGATGAGATAGGTAAGAGTCCACTTTGGGGGATAATCCTTGTTCAAGCTATGTCTGAGTAGGTAAAGTTGATCCAGACGTAGTTATTGACAGTTCAGAGTCACCATAATTATTATGTGTAACAGATGCGTTGATTCCTAGAGTTTTTTGTGGGTGACTATGTATTCATGAAAGTGGCACCTTGTCTGGGCCATCGTCATTTGTGAAAGAAAAAGAAGATAATGTCGCAGTATGTCATACCATTTAAAATCATTGATCATATTGGAATGGATTCATACAATTTGGATTTTCCTTCTATATTATAATCCATTCATGACGTCTTCCACGTCACCCAATTGAAAAGAAAACCCCAAATCCATCCCATGTTCTCAATTGGGAGGAGTTGGATATATGAAATGATTTTCCTGGTTTTCAGAACCCAGTGTGGATAGTTTATTCTCAAGTGAATGTGATAAGTGGAATGTCTATTCCACTATTTTGGGTTCTTTGGCATCTTGGGAACGATGTCCATGAAATATGGGAGTGGAAGTTGTGAGTTGAGAAAGATTACCCATTCTTGTTTTCCGATCAAGAACCAGGACGAATTTTGAGGGTCGACTGTCTATCATAGTGGGGAGATTTGTCATATACATGACTTATTTAAATTATATTTTTCATTTAATTTCAATTATTGTTTTGTTCTGGGGTTTTCCCAGGCATTTTTTGAAGAAATGGTGGGTTTTCAGGATTTGGTCCAAACCGTGAGCCCATTTCCAGATTGAAAAATAAAATTTTATTATTTTATAACTCATCTGTTTTCCAACATTTTTTACCCATTCCATATATCACATAGACTAACCTGACCTATTAAAACTACCATATCCATTTATACAGCATATTAATCCATAATCATGGTTGAATTGGGCTTATTTATTAAGATATTGATCCATCCTGAGAGCCCATTTCTAGTTTAGTAAATAATAATTTTGTGCTTTAATATATTATTTTGTTTTTAATATTTTTCATTGATTCCACCTCTAACTCAAGACCACTAAACCTAGGCGCTCCTGCATTTTTGTTTATCCATATTTAGAGCTCATATTAATATCGTATTATGGGAATATTTCTCCGGATTTTTTAAATAATCCATATTCAAAAAGGTAATTGGTTTCTTTCATAACTCAATTATCTTTTACTCTTTCCCACCCATTTCAGTTTCCACATAACCTCCGTAGTATTATTAGATCCTCCATATCAGTTTTATCTTCTCAGAGATTCTCTTATTGGTGAATTGGGGTAATTTCTTCCTGATATATCATGTATGTGGGTTTCCTTCCTACCTCCTTCACATTGCCTAGTGTTTCTTGCATTTTTCTTGAAGTTCCTAATGTCTAAAAAGTGGGGATTGAACCCTAGGGTTTGATCTTGGATTTCTTGGTCTAATATTGTGGATATAGGTTTGATTTAACCCCATTGTTGTGTGGTGGTTGTGTGGTTGAAAATTTACACAAGGATTTGGTGTTTTTGAAAGTTGTGGTAGGTGATTCCATGTGTATGAACTATAGATGAGGTATCATTTCTTTATATAAATTTTCAGTATACTCATACTTCACTGTTCACAGTTCGAAAATTATTTTTGGTAAAATTTGTTAAACAATTTATTTTTAAATACCATTTTTGTGTAAAAATTAGGGTTTTACATGTGTGTTTGATGTTGTACCCCATGGGGCTATTTTAAAATTCATGGAAAGGGTTTTATTAAAAAAAATTCAACTAAAACATTGCTTTGTGATCATATTATAGAAAATTATGTTTTCAATGAGGCATTTTAGATTAATTTTATTTTCAAAGGTTAGTTAAATTCTTTGAAATTGTTTTATGGAAATATTATGTTGTTCATTGAGTTATATAAAGGGAGAAAAGCATGTGAAGATACTGTATTGAATGATAGGCATAAAAACTACTGTTTTTTTGTAAAAATGGTTTTTGCTAACATATGTAAATTGTTTGAGCATAAAGGGGGATGCTCGGGTATCATGGTGGGCGGACGTGTAATAGTACGCTAGTGATCCCGGGTGGTTTTTTCAATGTTTCACATAGAAATTTAGACATTAAAAACACATACAAACTATAATTATAATGATTAGGGACTACTATTTTATGGTTATGTTTTATACGAGTGTCTCGTGGATGAGAAATGATATGGTTATGGTTACTTTACACCGAGATACAAGATAAATGAGGCCCAAAACTAACTAGTCCATATGTGTGTTCTCGAGATTAGTGATCATTGAATAATTGGTATTTATCATTGGATTATAGGGTGTTTTGAAGGAAAATTCAGAATCATAAATGTTTTACTGAAATGATTTCACTCTTTAAAATTTTTCGTTGAAAACAATTTACATTTAAAAATTCTATTTTTTAAAAATTATTGTCACAATTTATTTTTTGTTAAAACATGAATGAATTTTATCATGTATTTATTATTATATTTAATATTTTGTTGGTAACCTATTAGTATTAAGATCCCACCCTACTAAAACCTTTGGGTGTAATTATACTTGTTCATGTTGGACAATGGTAATGGAAAATCCTTGGGTGATGGTGGTTCTGTTTGTTAGTTTACTTCAATGGTGTGGTGTTGTGGCGACAACTCGTGGCTGATGACCCCTAGTCATGTGGTGTTCCTTAGGCTATTTTTCTTCTACCTTTATATATATGTGGACCACTATTTTTATGTTTAAGACCATATATTTAGTTACAAATTTTATTTAAAGCTTCAATGGTTTTTAACTTTCAGATTTAGTTTATTGATTTTCATTGTTTGTTAAACATTTATAAACTTGATTAAATCATTCCCAAACCCATATTTAAGATACATGGGAACTTGTTCTATCCTATAGGGATATGGAACTCCCATTGGGACATGCCATAGACCAGGTCGGGTGTTGATTTAAATAGAGACCATATTCTGTTTTTTGACAAATAGTGTCCTGAAAATGGGTGTTTGACAAGTTTCAATGTTTTTTTCCTCTTATATTTATGTTTTTGTACTATTTTAACATAAATTTTCTATCATCTTATCTAATAAATTTTAATCACATTCACTAATACTGTTGGTCAAAAACGAAGTAGATGTTATTATAAATTATATAATTTACTAATTAAAAATATGGAATCCATTTTTCCAAATACTAATAATATTAGTGGAAGATATAAATTTAAAACTAATCCCATAGTTGGTTCGACATTTTGAGTTTTCAAAGTAAAAATGATCGAAATCTCGCTACTTTTTTATTACCAATCTTAATGTGTAATTGGTTACAATGAAAAAAAATTGGATTAATTGTTAAAATATTATCTAATTAAATTTGAATCCAATTTAAATTATAATTTTATTTTATAAATAATTTAAATTAAAAGGTAGTTTTGAATAAAAAAGTCGTTATTTTTCCTTCTTCATACAAAATTGACGTTTTTTAGAAAAAAACAAAAAAAATAACCTTAAGGTATATTAAACATTCATAATTAAAAATTATAATTATTTTATCAATTAAATGATTTAAATGTGTCTAAATTTAATTTTATTATTTTTCATAGAAGGATGTTATAAGTAGTTCATTTGAGAAAACAAAATTTAAAAACAAATAAAAACGTTACCAAAAATCATATCTTGTATTATAAATATTTTTTATTTATATTAAAAACTATAAACTATAATTCTAAATTATTTATTACTATTCATATAACTTAGTTTAATGTATTCGTTGGAATTACCTCATTTAAATAATTATATATAAAAAAGAGTTTTTCCGTAGATACTCACTGTTGCATGTATCATACGCCAAATCAGTGTTACATGTAATTTATAACAAGTCACATTCATATGAAAGGAATGTTTTAAATATTGCATTAAATGATAAATATTAATTTTAAATCTATTCAAAAAAATCTCCATAAAAAATTTGTCTGTCAAATTCTACCCCTTTAAAATGAATTTCCCCAAGAAATTAGTCACTCAAGTAATAAAATAAGGACACATATACTTCATCATTTCCTAAACATCCAATATAGAATCATTTAACTAGGGATTTCTCCAAAAAATTGTTTACTCGGTGAGAGTCTTTGTTTCATAGAACATTCTCTCATCGGTTCAGAATTTCAACATGCAGTTTCTCATATGAATGATCATAGTCCAATGGTACGACCTTTAAGTTTAGGACCTCTGTAGGTTCTGGTATATACTTTTTCGTGATATATACACTGTAAAATCATGAATATGAGAGATATTTTGGGGATATTACAAGTGACATATTATTGTCCTGATATGATAAAGAATATAAAAGGGAAAAATAAACATAGGGTTTAGTTTTCCTTTCTTCCTAAATCTCATAACAATATTCTAATGGAGGGTTTTATGAAAAACCTTTTAACCAACTATAAATTATATATCACACCAACTATTTTCATCATATCTTTTCTTCCAACTCTGATCTTCCATGATATGATGTTAAATGGTTTTAATCGTCATGACAATTTCTTCAGTGATCTCATTTCCTAATGGAATTATTTCTCCAATATCATCCCAACATGTTGGAGCTCTAAATGCCTTCATATAGAGGAATTAAAAAGGTTCCATTATAATGATTGAGTGGAAGCTATTGTTGTAAGAAAACTAAATTAGAGGAAGGTGTTGATCCCCACCACCATTAAAATATAACGAATAAAATCTCAACTTATACTCTAGGGACCGAATTGTACTTTACAACTTACCATCTGTTTGAGGATGATGATGAGTGATGAAACTCGGTTTTTATCATTTTATTTTAGAATAAATCGCCAAAACATTGAGGTAAACCTGATATCCTGATTTGATACAATAGAATGTGGTACTCCATGAAACCATACCACTTCCTAAATATATATCATGGAAAGGTAATACAATGATATATCTTCTATGAAAGTAATGATGTTTTTTAAATTAGAAACTAGATCAACTACCACCCATATAGCATTGATTCCTTTTAAGGTTTTGGGTATTCCAATGACAATGTCAGTAGTTATATTCTCTCATTTCCATTATGGTATGGGTAATGGATGAATCTTCCCTTTATTATGTTTTCATTTATCCTTAACATGTTTAAATACCAAATAATAGAGATTAAAACTCCACTATATATATCTTCATTCCATCCCAATATAAATATATACATTCATGTTACTATACATCTTTAAACTTCTAGGATAAATTGTGAATGAAGAACTAGAAGATCCCTCTAACATTTCCTTCTTCAATTTTAGTATGGAAGGAACACATACATGGTTCTTAAACCTTACCATTCCATCTCGATAAAGGTTAAACTCATGAAAAAATATGAAATTATTTTTTAGGTCTTCATCTTGTTTATGTAAATCATTAATATTTATGTGGTTAGATGGTTTAACATTCATTTGAGAAAGATAAGATTTTTTCCCATTAATTATGGATTTCAAGATCCCTTGTTTTCAAATATTGAAATATTGGATCTTTTTTTATCCCCCTCAGGGATAAGATAGCATGATCCTTTTGACTCAAAGCATCTCCCTCCATGTTTTCTTTCCCGGGGTGGTAATGTATTGACTTGTCATAATACTTTATCAACTATAACCATCTTGTTTGGTGAAAGTACCAATACATCTATGTGAATATATATTTTATACAATTATGATAAGTATATATATCACACATTTCTTGGTATACATAATGCTTCTATATCATTAATGAAATAATTAACTCTCATAACTCCAAATAATGAGTTTGGAAATTTTTCACATGACTCTGAAACTATCATGAGGAAAAACTGATAACAATGTTATTAATCATAATAAAACATCTCAAAACCTTTATGGTTGTATCTCTACATATTATAAACCATTATCAACTACCAGGTAATGTATGGATAATTATACTGACCAACCATCGCCTCAGTTACATGATATTTTCCTCAAATTCATCTGTCCAAAGGAACTTGACACCCTTAAGAGTTAACATGGTCATAGGATTACATAGTTGTGGGAAATTCTCCACAACCCATTGATAATAGCTAGATAAACTAATAAATATATGGATCTTAGTCAGTATAGTTGTTCTAGCCTATATTTCTATATCCTACGTCTTTGATGGATCTATTTTTATACAAACTAATTAGATAATGTGACCCAAAAATGAAACATTTTGTAGAGAAAATTCATGCATTGTAATTTTTTAATATTGATTCTACTTACTTAAGGTCCTATGTAAGATTATCATGTGATGTTGATACTCTTTCATGGTCTTTGATTTGATAATAATATCATCAATAAATACTACCACAAAAATATCGAGGTAATATTAAAAAACATTATTCATTAAAATCATTAATATAGTAGGTGCACTATAAAGATAAAGAGGAATCACTATATATTCATAGTGTCCATACATTCTATAGAATGATTTCATAAGTATATCCTATTTCTTGACCCTCAATTAATGATATCCAGAATGATTTTCAATCGTGGAAAAGTATTGAACTATACTTGGATGATACAAAATCGTCAATATGGGGAAGAAGATACGTGTTCTAGATAGTGATCTTGTTCAACTCCCGGTAATCAATGTAGAGTCGCATTTATCCACCTTTCATTTAACAAAATAACAGGTGCTCCCCAAGATTACTCATGTGGATAAATTAATCTATTTTTAATTTTCCCTTGGATTTACTTCTTAAATTCCTACAAATCAATAAAGGTAATCCTATAAAGAGTATTCAAAGTTGGTTTAGAAGGAGGTATAATTCATATTGACAACTAAAACTCAGGTTTTAGTGGAATACTATGAGACCCATATGGAAATACATCCAAAACAACCTGAAGAACGTACATATCATCGATGTCAATATTCTCCTAAAATATTTGTGATAAAAATCCCTTTTGGTTTCAATTAAGACCCATAAACAAGATGTATTATCCATAGGATGTAATATCCATATGAAGTTCACACTTATCGTTACATTTATGGAAAAGAATAAGAGGGATTGAATTATCATAAGTAACTTCCCTTCCATGAAAATTGATGTAAACTTTACAAAGAGAACCCCAATCCATGCCTATGATAACATCAAATTCAACCATTGTAAGAATAAAAAGATTTCAAGTTATCACATTCCCATTAACATAGAGAAGAGAGGAATCATATCCATAAGATACAATCATCATGCCATTCGGTGTTTTCACTGGCAATTTCACATCTAGTTTTTTTGGAGTAATCATAATAGCCTTATAAAAATATTTAGATATAATTGAGTGTGTGTATCAAGAATCAAATATGACATTATAAGTTCTAGATTGGATGGTAATTGTACCTTTCTTCATGTAATTATCTCACACCCATTAGAAATGGTGATTGCATGATACTTCCCTTTATCCCTCTTATTAAGAGGTAGCTAACATATGTCATTATCACCATAATTTTCTTTGTGAAGTGGTCTTCATAAATCCAATTCCCCTTAATATATTTGCACTAAAAATGGTAGGTGCATTGTGTGTGGCTTTTCCCTATTCATAACATTAACAAACATCATCCCATCAATTTAAAAATCATGTTCCCTATGGAATTCCCTTCCACAGAAATTCATATATCAGACCCCATAACGAAAATAATTTTTTTATTCTTTCCACTCATAGATACTAACTGGATTCACATATTCTATTCTTCATGGTTTTTAAATTTTACATTATAATCTATATTTGTCTTACTGTGAAAACCATGATATTTATATGTATCCCCAACCTCCATTTCAACCAGGATTTTAGAAGATATTATCTCTTTATTTCAGCCAATGTAACTTATGGACAATGCTATTTTGATACATGGTTTTAAGCAATCAAGAACTTATAAAAATTACATTCTTGTTGGATGATAATAAATGAATAATACATCACATGTCTTTTGAAATTAGTCTCGTAGGTTCCAACATATTCATCATCTCATTTCTTCAACACAAGAAAATCAATCTTTATCTTGGTACGAAGAATTCAAGGAACATAATTATTGAAAATTATGTTCTTGAACTCATCCCAATAAATGGTTTCAATATCATCATTCTACATCGTATTCTTGATTAGGGTCCACCATTGATCATCTTTTCCTTATAATCGATAAACAGCCAGAATGACTTTCTCATGCACCAAACATTGAATAATTGAGAATAAATTTTCAATAGTACGGATCCATTGTTTAGAAATAAGTTGACTAGAAGAAGCTCTGAGAGAAGGTGGTTGTTTCCTCATGAAATAGTCAATAAAAATTTCTATCCTCCTCACTCATTTAGATGTGAACTATGCTTCATTGCTTGAGAAATTTGTTTGAGCATTGCAATAAGGTTTTTCATTAAAAATCTTATATCATTAGGTTTCTCTAGATGAAAATAATTTCATTATTCATCACAATCACCATTAAAGAAATTGTTTCATGTTTCAGTAATTGAATAAAACTAAGAACATAGATTAAGAAATCTTTATCATAATCAGGAACCACATAATCATGAGAAATCACATATATGATTTATAACTTATCACAACTTCCTTAATCTATGAAACCCTAGTTTTATCCTATGTTACTAAAATACAAATTATTTTTAAATCTATAATAATGGTTTGTGAATGATTTTTTGAATTTCGAAAGCATATCACCGAGAGTATCAAACAAGGCATGCAACGAGGAATGTTTTCATGTACCAGATTACCCTAAGTCTGGCCCAGAACATATTTTTGGAGTTGTTAACCCTATGTACATCTATGAAAAATCCACATCCACTTGTAGTATCCAAAAATATATTTATTTTTTGTAAACCACTCACTTTATCCTTGCCCAAAATTCCATGACATTTTCATAGACATTCTCTTATCCTTATATTTTGTTATATACATGTCCTCAGGGATCTCACATTGGTTTTATCATCCTAGATATAAAATTATTAGTATACCTTTTCTCTAATAACAACTATAGATGCCCTCTCTTTTCTGACATAAAGATTACATAAATTTTTCACAATACATAAACTTTATACAAACAAATGAAAAAAGATGATAATTGGTCTATTTACTTTGGAATCATGGAAACCTAAACATTAGTACCTAATGGAGCCACTTCTTCTCCAAATAGGTTCTCCTTGACTGGAATCCTACTTAGACACCTCAAAAATAATATATATCTTCATAACCAATGGGAATGAAAATAGAAAAAGGGGTGAAATTAGATCCTTAGTAAGGGTAATAAAGTGAGATATAGAAGAATAAAAACTAGAATAAGGGTATTAGAACATGATTAAGATAATTCAATATCATACATTATGTCACATACATAGCTTATTTTAAATGTATTTTTATTTTAATTTCCATTAATTCTTTGTTTTGGGGGGTTTCCAAAGTTTTTATGGAGAATAGGTGAGTTTTCATGAATTGGGCCAAACCGTGAGCCCAATTCCAGATTTAAAAATAAATTTTGTTTCTTTTATAACTTATTCATTTTTTAATATTTTTCACTCATTCCAACTCCAAAATGTCCTCCCCTAATATATTTACACCACAATTAAAATTTGGAGCCTTTGGAAATCCATAACCAAGGTGTATATGGGTTTTTATTTAAGGGATTGGGCCTGCCCGAAAGCCCAATTCCAGTTTTAAAAATAAAATTTGATTAGTTAATAACTTATTCATTTGTAAGGGATTTTCGGTGATTCCAAGCCCCAAACACGCCCCTTGAACCCAGCCGCGCGTCCAATATCCTCCCAGACTCGTTTCAGCTCCTTTGCATCGCAGTTTAGGTCGAAAGTTCTTAAGAACTCAAATTTCGGGCAGATTTATAAAGGTAATTTGTTTCCTTCATAACTCCTTCGATTCTTACTCTTTTTCCCCATTCAAATTCCTAAATGATCTACCTATTCCTGTTCGAACCGACCTTGAAGGTTTGAGTATTTGTGAAATCAGATACTGGTATTTTGGGGGGCGATTTCTACAAGATATTTTAAGTAAGTTGTTGTCCTCCTTTCTTCTTTCAATTTGTTTAGGGTTACATCCAATTTAGTTAGGGTTTCTTCCATTATAATTGCGGTTCCTAATGTCCAGGAAGTAGGGTTTAAAATTTAAGGTTTTATATTGTGTTTTATGGTCTGAAATTCTGGTTTTAGGTCTGGTTTAGTTTTCTTGAGGTGCGGCGGAGGTGCGTTTGAGTTTTCGCACAAAAGATTCAAGGGTTTCCTTGGTTTTGGTAGGTGATTCCATTGTGTATGAAATCTTTGTGAATTTGATACTGTTTTTATGGTATTTTCATGCTTATTAAATTTTATTATTTCTGAAAAATATAGTTTTAGTGGTGTTTTTATTTAAAATGAATCCTAAAGGCCAATTTCATGTGAAATGGGGGTTTTTTCATAGAAATGTATTATTAGTTTAATTGGGGCTACCCTATAAGTAACTAGTTGATTTTATTGAAGTATAATAGGGATAAAAATACTGTTTTTAATGATTGTCCCTTGTGTTTGTTGCTGAAAAATCTGGTTTTAATGGTGTTTGAGAACCACATGAAATTCTAAGAGTTGTGTAGTGTAATAATGGAGACTTTGCAATGATGTCATTTCTTGAACTATATAGGGTTGCCCTAAAAATGATTTTGTGTTTTAACTGAAATGTAGTGGGATCTCCTTTATGTTTTGGAAACTTAAATATGTGCACATAGTATGCAAGTGAGGTTTATAAGGCGTTTTGTGTCTGAAACACTACGAGATTTTTGAGGAATTGTTTTATGAAAAATCTAAGTGTTTTGTTGCATGTTTTAAGTGGTATAAAATGTGATAGCTACTGTATTGGTTATGATTGACCAGTAATGTTGTTTTATATGAAAATTTATTTATGTTGCATGCTGAAATTGATTGAGCACAAAAGGGGAAGCCCGGGTACCTAGGTGGGGCGGATTTGTACTAGTACGGCTAGTGGACCGGATGGGTTTTGTACCTGTTTCACTTAGCATTTGGATAACGACAACTCTAACTAAACTATGTGGATGATTATTGGGGACCACTAGGTTATGGGTGTGTTCCCTACTAGTGGCTCGTGCACGAGAAAGGATTTTTCTATGGTTACTTTACACCGAGGTACGAGGTACATAGGGCCCAAGACAACCTAGTGCCTAGGGGTGTTCCCAATGTTGTTGCTCATTGGATTTGTAGTATCTACCCATGTCTTAGGGTGTGTTTGGAAGTAAATTAAAGTATCTAACATTTCTATTTTAATGTGTTAGTATTCTAAAAATTTTGTATTGAAAACTATTTTCAATTAGAGGTTTCATTTCTTGAAATTTGAACACTACTTTTCCTTGCGTTTGAAAACTGCTTGCTTTTTCACATTGTATTTCGTACTCTTTGGAATCATTGGGTGGTATCCTACTGGGCTTAGTCTCACACCCTACTTACACCCCTTGGGTGTAATTAGACTTGGTTATGTTTGATTCAGGTAAAGGAAAGGCTAAGGGTGATGGCGGTTCATGGTGTTAGTTCCCATTCTTGGTGCGGAGTTGTGGAGATAGCTTGGGGGCGATGACCCCTAGTCGTGTGGAGTCCTTGGGGCTGTCTTAATGCTATAATTATTTTTATTTGGACCACTTGTATAATCTTTAAAACAATGTACTCAGTTTTGGTTTTCACTTAAGTCTTGTTTGGCTCAAAAATTTCAGATTTATATTATGGATTGTTTTTAATGTTTTATGCTTTCATACTCGGGTAAATCGTTCCCAAACCTATATTAATGATACTCGGGCACTTGTGCCAGCCCGTGGGGATAGGGAACGCCCTTCGGGTCATGTCATGGGCTGGGTTTGGTGCCGGTTTTGGCGGTGACCAGATTCGGTTCGTGACAAAATGGTATCAGAGGAGGTTCGCTCCTTGGGTCATGTTATTTGGGGAAGAGTCAGCATAGTCTGGAGCTAGGATTTTTGGGACTTGAAATTTCAGTCATGGGTAGTGTGCCTGGCCAGCACACCTCATGAAGGGATTCAAGTCACCATGGTAAGTATGGATTTATTTGAGTGCTTTGGTTTTCTTGGTTTAATGATGACTATGGGAAATGAAAAGAGAGTTGGGAGAATAATCTCAGTGAGCTCGCAGGGCCTGGCAAGCCATGTGGAGCCATGGATATTTCCCTAGAATACTCTCTGTGACGGAGAAGTGATTGGAATATGGCTGCCAACCATATGTCCAAGTCACCCACCGAAACTAGTTTCCTCTTGCATTGTTTTGTGCTTTTGTTTTGAAATCTTAGTACTTTGGTTTTAAGGTGACTTGGTTTTAAGAAGCGTAAAGTTTTTATGAAATGATTTTCAAATAAAGAGGGAATGGATGGGTTTATGAAATGGTGGAACAAAATTTTTAGAATTGTTTTGAAATGGAAAATGGTGTTTTTACACCAATTTTGAAAGCAAGAACTATATTGAAGTTGGTTTTGAAAAGTGTTTACAATAGAGTTTTCTAAACAATCAAATAGTGTTTTAATGGGATGAGATGTTTCGAAATTGATGTGAATAACTTAAAGGTGAGTTCTTTT
Source organism: Viscum album (assembly GCA_963277665.1). NCBI lineage: Eukaryota > Viridiplantae > Streptophyta > Magnoliopsida > Santalales > Viscaceae > Viscum > Viscum album. Next base: position 264,342,910 of record OY728142.1, on the reverse strand, counting down.
CTAAATGGTTGTGTCCTTATGAAATGTTTTGTAAGATGTGAATTGGGATTTCGATCTCATTGTTAGCAGTTTTGAGAAAAAGGTTGGGTTGGTTGACCATTTTGTTTTTGAAAAGTGGAAGGAAGTTTTGTTTTACCCTTTGGTATTTCCATTAGTGACCACATGCATGGGGTTATATGAGATGATGGATGGTTGATGGCACGAATGGATGAGTGCTGGGATGGATATGAGGAGGGGGCCCGGTGTGGCACAAAAACATGCATGTGTGAGGCCCATGGGGTACCATTGGTGGATACGCTTACTGCTAAACCATTTGTTTTTAAAAAATTGGTTTTAAAGAAAAACATGATGTCTTGATGAATAGTGTGGTATGGTTTTTATTATGGGTTTTTAAAAATTTTGATGTTGTGGGAGGTTTTGAGTTCAAGAACCCCTTCTGTTTGAACTGTGTTTTGGGTTTGTGTTTGGTCGGTAAGTTGTGTTGTAGGGACGATTAGTGGTCTCTTTTGAAAAAAAAAATTGGGATGCCTTTACGGTGGTTCCCTCAATGTGTTTGGATCTGGTTTGTGGCATGTTTTGACCAATGGACCAGCTTGGTTGGGTCCTTGGGTTCTCTCATTGGATAAGGTACGCCCCCATTAAGGGTTAATGCACAACTGAAGTGCAACCCGTTTTGTTTCGCCATTGGAAAATCCTCCAGTTGATCAATATAAATAATATTTTATCGAACATTACTTTTATTGAGTCTACACCCATTCATTTCGCTGATTTGTGGATCCTCTTGTAGTGGGATAGTGCTTGGGGAAGGTTGAAAGAGACCTTAGTTTATTAAGTTTCCTGATTCACCAAAGGTGGGAGTGTTCTTTCGTTGTTAGTACAGATGAGTGTCTTGATGGTGTCTAAGAGGGCCTCTGGGTTCTTTATAGTTTCTTTGAAGAAATAGTTATTATTAAACAACCAATTTTGAGATTTAGGTCATGATATGATATCGTGTCCACTTTTTGGACTTATCTGTTGTTTAGGGACTTTGAATATGGTCCCGTTCCATGTATTGATTCTATCAATCGTCAGTGTCATGTTCGGTGACGCATTGTGATGTTGTGTGCTCTTTTGACCATAAAGGTGAAGGTCACACAATCCTTTAAGGTTCTATGTTATGTTGGGATTGTGTCTCCCTTGGGAAAAACATCAAATCCTCTATCTTAGAGGAAGGTGTTTATACTTGTCTTTCCCTTCTATTGTTTCTCACCCAAAGAAACAAGGTGCGATGTGTGTGCATCATCTGATCCCTTGTTTCAATGAAATGTTAGGTTTTGGTAAAGTGGGTTATGGAGTGTGTTATGTCTTGATAAACCCATTAGGGTATGCAGTGTAGTTGTTTGTGGCACCGAAAGAAGAAGTTCCACATAGGGGTTTCAACAGCCTAACTGCGTGGCCGAAGATGCTTCAATATTTTGAGCTCCAGCCATAGGTCCCGGAGAGAAGCTGGCGCGTAGTCAGGGGAAACACCAGTGTCGTTTAAACACTTGTACAAAGTCCTATCCTCAGTATGAAAGATAGGAACAGTTTAAACCTATGGTTTCATCATCTTCCTTCTGTTGTTCTCGTTCGGTGGAAATAGGAAGAGGGCCTTGTACCCATGTCATCGCCTAATGTTTTTCCCTCCCACGTTGGTTTCCATTGAGTCATTGGAGAATGGTTGGAAATTTGGCTAGAAAGTTTGAGCACACATTTTGTGCATGATTAGTAGTGTCAGTGTGCTAGGAAGCCACGTTCAAATAATGATCAGCATAGTTAGTGCATGGTTTCCCAAACCATGCGGACTGACCCTGCACCCTTTCCAAATCTTAAAAAAAAAATTGGGTCTTTTTGTGTCGGCCCATGCTGGTCAGTTAAGATGGTTGGTTCTTGTGGTGGGAAGACCCACTGTGGGTATCATGTATATTATTTTGTAAATTTCTAATTTATGTATACCCCTTGTACTAGGGAGTCTGTTTGGGCCTCCCCCTATTAGTGTCTTGATTTTGTCTCGGAAAAAAAATTTAAGTTGTCTCTTATGGTGGGGAGCCCATTTGTGTCTCTTCATACGAGTAACTCATATTTTTCCTTGGTTTTGTATGGGAAGTAGGTATTATAATTTGGAGATATCTAACTACCTACATCTTTCTTTGGTAAAAAATTGATATTGGAGAGTGACCAATGGTTTAGTTATAGTTGGGAAAGTGTAACCATGTTCGATGTTGTCGTTTATTTGGGTAAATTGATTGAGTGTTGTTCAGATTGTGTTAGAGGAGTTTTCATTTGGGATAAAGCTTGAATGTGCTTTATTCATTCAGGAATGTGGTGTAATTCAGGTTTGTGAGAGTATTCCTTCCTTCATTGATCACTAGAGGTTTTATGGCCTTTGGGGGTGAAACCTGGCAAGAGAGTACCACTTGGTTTCTCAGTTGGGTTTAGTTGTTGCTTTGGCCTTACTGTGACTTTCCGGGGCAGAAAGTTTTTATGGTGGGATGAATTTTCACATACATAGCTTATTTTAAATGTATTTTTATTTTAATTTCCATTAATTATTTATTTTGGGGGGTTTCCAAAGTTTTTATGGAGAATAGGTGAGTTTTCATGAATTGGGCCAAACCGTGAGCTCAATTCCAGATTTAAAAATAAATTTTGTTTCTTTTATAACTTATTCATTTTTTAATATTTTTCACTACTTCCAACTCCAAAATGTCCTCCCCTAATATATTAACACCACAATTAAAATTTGGAGCCTTTGGAAATCCATAACCAAGGTGTATATGGGTTTTTATTTAAGGGATTGGGCCTGCCCGAAAGCCAAATTCCAGTTTTAAAAATAAAATTTGATTAGTTAGTAACTTATTCATTTGTAAGGGATTTTCGGTGATTCCAAGACCCAAACACGCCCCTTGAACCCGGCCGCGCGTCCAATATCCTCCCACACTCGTTTCAGCTCCTTTGCATCGCATTTTAGGTCGAAAGTTCTTAAGAACTCAAATTTCGGGCAGATTTATAAAGGTAATTTGTTTCCTTCATAACTCCTTCGATTCTTACTCTTTTCCCCCATTCAAATTCCTAAATGATCTACCTATTCCTGTTCGAACCGACCTTGAAGGTTTGAGTATTTGTGAAATCAGCTACTGGTATTTTGGGGGGCGATTTCTACAAGATATTTTAAGTAAGTTGTTGTCCTCCTTTCTTCTTTCAATTTGTTTAGGGTTACATCCAATTTAGTTAGGGTTTCTTCCATTATAATTGTGGTTCCTAATGTCCAGGAAGTAGGGTTTAAAATTTAAGGTTTTATATTGTGTTTTATGGTCTGAAATTCTGGTTTTAGGTCTGGTTTAGCTTTCTTGAGGTGCGGCGGAGGTGCGTTTGAGTTTTCGCACAAAAGATTCAAGGGTTTCCTTGGTTTTGGTAGGTGATTCCATTGTGTATGAAATCTTTGTGAATTGGCTACTGTTTTTATGGTATTTTCATGCTTATTAAATTTTATTATTTCTGAAAAATATAGTTTTAGTGGTGTTTTTATTTAAAATGAATCCTAAAGGCCAATTTCATGTGAAATTGGGGTTTTTTCATAGAAATGTATTATTTGTTTAATTGGGGCTACCCTATAAGTAACTAGTTGATTTTATTGAAGTATAATAGGGATAAAAATACTGTTTTTAATGATTTTCCCTTGTGTTTGTTGCTGAAAAATCTGGTTTTAATGGTGTTTGAGAACCACATGAAATTCTAAGAGTTGTGTTGTGTAATAATGGAGACTTTGCAATGATGTCATTTCTTGAACTATATAGGGTTTCCCTAAAAATGATTTTGTGTTTTAACTGAAATGTAGTGGGATCTCCTTTATGTTTTGGAAACTTAAATATGTGCACATAGTATGCAAGTGAGGTTTATAAGGCGTTTTGTGTCTGAAACACTACGAGATTTTTGAGGAATTGTTTTATGAAAAATCTAAGTGTTTTGTTGCATGTTTTAAGTGGTATAAAATGTGATAGCTACTGTATTGGTTATGATTGACCAGTAATGGTGTTTTATATGAAAATTTATTTATGTTGCATGCTGAAATTGATTGAGCACAAAAGGGGAAGCCCGGGTACCTAGGTGGGGCGGATTTGTACTAGTACGGCTAGTGGACCGGATGGGTTTTGTCCCTGTTTCACTTAGAATTGGGATAACGACAACTCTAACTAAACTATGTGGATGATTATTGGGGACCACTAGGTTATGGGTGTGTTCCCTACTAGTGGATCGTGCACGAGAAAGGATTTTTCTATGGTTACTTTACACCGAGGTACGAGGTATATAGGGCCCAAGACAACCTAGTGCCTAGGGGTGTTCCCAATGTTGTTGCTCATTGGATTTGTAGTATCTACCCATGTCTAAGGGTGTGTTTGGAAGTAAATTAAAGTATCTAACATTTCTATTTTAATGTGTTAGTATTCTAAAAATTTTGGATTGAAAACTATTTTCAATTAGAGGTTTCATTTCTTGAAATTTGAACACTACTTTTCCTTGCGTTTGAAAACTGCTTGCTTTTTCACATTGTATTTCTTACTCTTTGGAATCATTGGGTGGTATCCTAATGGGCTTAGTCTCACACCCTACTTACACCCCTTGGGTGTAATTAGACTTGGTTATGTTTGATTCAGGTAAAGGAAAGGCTAAGGGTGATGGCGGTTCATGGTGTTAGTTCCCATTCTTGGTGCGGAGTTGTGGAGATAGCTTGGGGGCGATGACCCCTAGTCGTGTGGAGTCCTTGGGGCTGTCTTAATGCTATAATTATTTTTATTTGGACCACTTGTATAATCTTTAAACCAATGTACTCAGTTTTGGTTTTCACTTAAGTCTTGTTTGGCTAAAAAATTTCAGATTTATATTATGGATTGTTTTTAATGTTTTATGCTTTCATACTCGGGTAAATCGTTCCCAAACCTATATTAATGATACTCGGGCACTTGTGCCAGCCCGTGGGGATAGGGAACGCCCTTCGGGTCATGTCACGGGCTGGGTTTGGTGCCGGTTTTGGCGGTGACCAGATTCGGTTCGTGACACATTATATATCAGATATCATAATTGGAGACATGGTAGAAATATTGGAAACTCATAAGACAAGAATTATATTTTATTAAAGATCATAATTCACAAAATCATAGCATATGTATAAATTATAGAATTTTGGTAGACACATAGTAATATAGTATTATTTTCATAGTATCCAAATCCTTGATGTGAAGACCATCTTAGTTATATACCCAATTCCATATTGTTAGTAATGGTTTACTACCATGTCCATCATAGTAGCATGAGATAAATCTTTATACCATCATGGCAGTATTGGTTCACTCCCATGATCGAATGGTAACATCTCTATTCATTATCAGTATGGTTTGTGTTTATGATGATAATATGTTTATGATGCTAATTTATTTTCCATGGATTATGTTATAATGTTTGGATTTAGGATCATTTGTAATTTAAATGAATTAATTAAGATTATATTGATGTTGCTTTCATTTCATATCTACAATTCAATGCTTATTAATGTATAATACATGAGGTAAATATGATCTTCATGAACCTTATTTCGTGATCACAATTTTATGCATGGGCTTTGTTTTTGGGGAAGTATTTTTTTGTGCGCTCATAGACTTCATTTTTACAATGTTATGTGTGGATCTTATATCATTCCCTTTGGTTTATGTAAGAGGCTAATTTCATTTAATTAAATTATTGAGGGAACTTGTTTCTTTTAATGCATTTTATAATATTATATGGTTATGTGTATTCCAAATAATTATTTTGTATTCCAATGTTATGTTTTCATGGGTCATGTTATTTGATTTTTGTTATGATTCCTTATTATGAACTACCATTATTTATTCCATAACCCATGATTATGATATATGATATATCAGTTGTGGGTTCTAAATGTTCAAATCTTATTATCATAACATCGTTCTCATGTTATTCTCATTAAATAATTAATGTACCACTTATTTACTAAAAATGGGACTCTATGAACACCCTTTTATTATGATTCCATTCCATGGGTTATGAAGAATGGAACTATGTATGATATGTTTATGAAAGGTTTTAGTCATTAGTATTTTATTTAGAGAGGATGTAATACACTTATGTCTAATTTTTTTATATATCTACTATTGAAAATATACTAGAACACTTTGATTATAGGAAGGATATATTTTTTAGATGTTCTATATTTAAGTAAAAAATGTGTATTTTTTTGTATTAAAAGCATGGGTCTCTATATCTATTATTATATGAGGGATTATCTAATTATTTGAGTTTATGATGAGATAACCTTAGTGAAATCCCAATGGATATGAATAAGTATTGGAGAACATACGTATGTTTTGGTAATGATCATGCATGCCCTTGATTAAACCGATTGAGTCATTGATTGAAAAGAATGTTTCATGATTTTCAAATCCTATAAATGATTATATGATTTCCGAAATTATTATTATTTCTCATAATATAACTTATCGTTTTATTGCATGGTTTGAACAAGTAGGAATCTTATTAACACTAAATGTGATAAAAAATGAGGTCATCATGAGAAAACTAATGAGATAATGACTCAATAGAAATATATTATACATATTCTCAATTATTTAAAATTATTTATTATTAATAAAATCAACATAAATGAACGCTAAGACTCAAAAATAGTGATAATAATGTGCATTTTTTAGAACATGTGTGGTGGGGACCATTTAAGAAAGTTGAAACAATTTATTCTATGTCAAATATTTATAAATAGAGACCCATGAAAATATAATAATAGAATTGTAATATGATTAATTTGTTTTATATAATGTTATAATGAAATTAAATTTCTAGGAAGTGAAATTATTTATATGGAGGGATATGATTTTCATTTAATGGTACAATTCATAGTTTGTTTTTGTAAATGTAGGGAACCTAGGAATTAATCAATGCAATGTCGAAATCAACATTCTAACTCAATGAATATGGATGTAAATATTCTATGTGAATTTATTGAAGTGATAGGATTAAGGAAATTATGTATTTCTATTAGAGAATTAGTTTTTCAATGATTTATATCAATTATATTTTGGATATAACGATCATGAAACATCAATGGATTATTCCATAATAGGATATGAAAATAATCTATGAATGGTGACAATTACTAGTAAAAGAAATAATATTTAGTTGAGATAAAGAGATGAATTATGTTGATAGGATAATATTAGTGACCTTGAAAATGATTAGTTTAATACAAAATGAATATAGGTCATCTTTTATTAGGTTATTTCATTTTTAGATTTAAGTAATATATAAAATAGTTCGTGAACATATTTGGATAATAATGAATGATTTATTTTTTAGAATACTATTTATTTTTAAGAGTGATTTACAAATCATATATGGATACCATCATGGGTTTAAAGATTATCATATGTTTAACAGCATCGAAACCCCCGCTTTTGGTTTCATATTCTGGGATTTTGATGTTTTTTGGAACATTTATTGGGTTTTGGAAATAATACAAAATTATGTATTAAATAACACAGTGGGTTAGTTTTGGATTTTATTTTAAGAAAATTATGTTCTATTGTAAAGTAGAATATAGATGTTTATGGTGGTTTAAAAGTGATATATTGACAAGGTGATGTTTAGGAAGATGGTTATGGAAATGTTACTGGTTAAAATTTTAGTATGTATCAAAATTTAATTTCTAAAATATTGGAATACATAATTATATTAAAATTTTATGAAGTGATTTAGAATGTTTATTGATAATATTTCGAGATAAGTTTTATTGGGTTTCGGTTTATTTAACTATTATGTTTAATTTTTATTTTAACTTGAAAAAAAAATTATTACGATAAATTATATTATTTTTTTGGATTTATATGTTATAACACCAAAAAATTATTAAATAAGAACATTTAATTCTATGTAATATTTAATACACAACATCCTGATTTAAAAACGTATGAAATATATTTCATTAAATTTAATCTTTTTAATAGTGTGTGATAAATGAAAGCTCGATTCTAAAGTAACCAAACAATATAATACCATTATATAATAACAATTAAATGGAATTGAATGAATAGTAAAAAAATATAATTATAATTAAATGGTTTAATCATGTTTACAATAAATTCAATTTATACTGTTGAATAGAAATAAAATAATAATTAGCTGAAGAAAAATTAATGTTTTTAAAAAAAATTAGTTTTCAAAGAATACAGTTTCATCATGTTTTGAAATCTTATGTTAATATTAACATCTACAATGTTTTGAAAATTTTTTTTTTAAAAAATAATTAATTTTTTATTTTATCATATAAATTTATCTTATGGAATTTTTTTTTTCTGAAATGGTTCATTATTTTATGAATAGTAAAATATACTATTTTTTTATAAAAAATTACTTTTAGTTTTAAATAAAATAAAAGGAATGATTTATTTAATATTGGTATTAAAAGTAAAATTTCTTTTATTTTATATTTATTTATCCAAATTATGTAATTTTTATAAATTTAATAATGAATTTTGATATTAAATCGTTTTAAACTTTCGAGAATGTTGTATTTGGAAACCTGCATTGTCATCGCATCTGTGGGGTATAATGTTAGACATGATTTTTCCACTTATATGAATGTAAAATTAAAATAGATATTTTATATTTTTATTAATAATTACGTATATTATCTAACAAGTTAATTTTTTTGATGATAATTAATATTGAGAAAGTAAATATTATTTATCGTTATTATGGTTAAAACTTAATTAATGGAGGATAAACTAAGAATATATTTTTTTAAAATTAACTGAAAAAATTTATTACAAATTATAGCCATATATATACCATATAACATATAATTTTCCCCAATTTCCATTTCAGATCATTTTAGATTGTGAAAAACATTGGTACACACTATTCTTTTCAAAAACTCTATGTGGGTCCTCTTCCCCACATATAAAATGTCACACACTCCCTTAAACAATTCATATATATATAGCCATTTTTATCTTCCAATATCACCCAAAAAATCACTCCATAACCATTAGATACACTTTGTATCTTATGTTATTTTAAAAATACCGTTTATAGGGTCATGAAAGGGAGATTATATTGAGGTTTTTATAAGAGAATGTAATTTTTTTAACTAAGATATTTTTATTTCATTATTATCTTGTACCATTATTTATATAATAAAACATAAAATATAATAAAAAAAATCTACCATATACACATATATAATTTTTATGTATATTTAATTATTTTTATCTATCACATACCCCATCAAATGGGAAATTAAATCGTCAATCAAGAGTACGGAAGACTACCGTCACGTGAACCAATATAAATATTTTCCATCAACACATCTCGAGATTGTTTATAATTATGGATTAATTTAATATTTTTAATATGCATGATTTTATTATTCTTATGAGATTATATTATCAAATTTACCGTCTTAATTTTCATGCCTTTTAATATATAATTGTGTCCTCATCATTTTGCTGGACTTCGACCTTGAGAAGGTATGTGAATCATTTTTTTATTATTATTTAAATGGAATGTAATACTGATAAATTTAATGAATATCTTTGATTTATATGAAATTAAATTTATTTTAGATTATTAATATATCTACACTTAATTACATTTTCCTCCATTAGTGGTATGATATTGTCGCATGTGCCTACGTATGACCTACCATCATTATAAAGCAATGTCATTAATTTTCCATGACCAACCAAAATGACTGATTGTAAAAAAAAAGTATATAGGGATTAAATATTAAATTTATATCATTAATATAATTACGTAGATTATGGATCTATAGCATACACCCATGAACCAGAACTTTCATGACAAAACAGGCTTCAGAGCACAACACTATTAATACCCAAAATAATTGAAATAATTAAATATTTCAACAAACATGTGGTAAAATGTTTCTAAATGATCCTATATGATATTATAAATATTAATAAAGTAATTTTATAAATTATAAATATGTGTCAAACTATTATAAAATATATTAAATAATTTTTATCCAAAAGGAAGTGTGGAGAAAGGGGAATCATCTCAATTTATTTTTGTTGAGTCATATTGTAATGTTACACACCTCATTCCAAAAAAATTATATATATTTCACATTATTCATTTAAATTAATGAATATATTATAACCCATTATATTTTATGTTTTAAATTTGATTTATTCATTTAAGGTGATTTGAAATGAAAATTAAAATGTGGTAAAGAATTTTGTAAATCAATTTATTTATATTGTGTTGTATAACTTCTTCATTGCCTTTGATGTTATAAGATTTTATGTGAAAATAATATTTAATATATTATGTTTTATTTCCATTTAGTTAATGTAGATTTACATTTGATAAACATAATTTATTCAATTATTAATACTCATAACAATGATATAAACATTATACGATTTTATCTCACAGTCACATTTTAATAGGGATTGTATTTACATCAATTTCCTTTGGATAAAATGATTTGATCATTTTCTATTAGAAAAATTTAATTTTCTTCCCACATTTGTATAAATGATGCTTTCTAGTAATATTTCATTATTCTCCTATTTAATAATTTAAAGGATTGAGATTTTTTTAATAAAATCTCATGTCATTTATCTCTTTGATAGAAAGTATTTATTTTAAAAACCATGTTTCAAGAAAAAATATAAAAACACCTTCAACATTCCCAAATTAATTTATAAAATATATTTTAACCAAATTTTTATTTTAAAATATTTATTTAGATTAAGTCATCTTTTCATTTTATAAAAAGGATTTTTTTGTATTTTAGCCAACAAGGTGGAAAGAATGTTTTTTTTTGAGTATGACATAAATATAATATGAATTCATCAAGTACCATCAATATTGGAAAAAATAAATTATATTTTTAAATGTTAATTGCAATGAAAATTATTTTCAAAATTTATTTAGATTTTTTTTTAAACTAGTATAGTTATATAACAAGAGAATGTTTTTAATGAATTGTTTATAATATTTATATTCATTAATTAATGAATTCCATTATTGTAATTATTATCCACTAGGAATATATTGTATTGATATCATTTTTATTATTTATAAAGATGTGTTAAAATCATTTTGACCATGTAATGTATTTATATTATCATTTTTGAGTAATTTTTATAATTATTCACATTATCTCGAAATTTTAAATTTCATATTTAATTTGAAATTAAATTTCAACTAAATATCCGTGTCATTTATCTGTGATATACTCTCAAATTAAATCATATATCATTTCAAAATTTTGTGTTTTTCTTTGAAAATTACATGATTGGCAGAAGAGATTATTGTTAGACCATACTCCTCGCTAAATAAGGAAACTTTTTGATAAGGAATATTATTCATGAATTAAATATATCATTAGATATATGTGGAATTATTTCAACACATAGATACCGGTGGGGCCTAGTTATACATATACCTTGATGCATAGGCATTACCAAGAGATGAATGAGTTGGCTTTTCTTTTTTAAATATGTTTATTGTGTATAGCTAGCCATAAATTATGAAATTTCTTATGAAAGGTTCTCTAAGATAATATATAATTATACATGAGATATTTAGGTCTAATAATTATTCATTTCCAATATTAAGAATTCATTTATTATTGTCAATTATATTATTAAAATAATATTATCATTGACAGTTGTGAAAAAAAATGTTTTTACGTCGGTTATTTTTTTACGTCGATTTTTTTTGCAACATTATTACAAGAGACATTATAAATATATATTTACTTTGGTTATTTTAAAGCCTCCATAAGAAACATTAATCAGAAGGGTTTTTCATGTCGGTTCCTAAACAATTGATGTAGAAAATTCTTCGGTGTCATAATTTTTTATGTCAGTTATAAAATAATATATGTGGTATATCATTTATTATGTAAGTTATGTAATAACAAACGTAATAAATTGCTCCCCAAAAGCGTTTTTTGTGTCAGTTATTAAAAAACTGACGTGAAAACATATATAGTAGTTCAGTAGTTATTTAATTAATGTAACTCGAAAGGCCTGAAGGCCTTCTTTTAATTTTATTATATATAATCCCCATTTTAATGGTTGAAGGGGAACCCTTACATGACCCTTAGGCCCAAGGAACAAGGCCCGACATGACCCGAATGCACAGTGGCATACCATGCCAATTACATGACCCGTAGGCCTAGCCCACTAGAACTGCCCCTCCCCAGCGTCATGAATTATTGATCTCCTTATCTCCCCACCTTGCATTACTGAACGGCTAGAATTTCCTTGTAAAAAGATGCACGGTGCCTGGTCCCGATGGCAGCTACCATACCCTCTCATTCTTCCAATCCGGTTAGCTCTACATCTGGATGCTGCTACTCCTATTGATTTGATCCTCTTCTAGGGCATGTTCTTTGTGAACTGGGCTACTCCATGTTCTATGTGACCTGAAGGCCCTGTAGCCCGAAGGCCTTTGATGACCTGAAGAACCTGGAGACCCTTAGGCCCAAACCGGTGGCCCGAAGGCCCAAATCAGATGAATAGTTCTAGATGCTACAGTACCGAACACTAACTGCTACAGTACTGCTACAGTCACCCAAAAATTCACCACCACCCGGTTTTGAACCCGATTCTCTTGGGTGCCAAGCAGGAGCCCTTACCACTCGGGTACGAGCTCATTGGAAACCGATGTAAAAAAACATTTCTATTCATTAATTACATCAGTTATAAAATAACCGAGGTAAAAACCTGTCTATGAAGTGTTATTCATGTCATTTATTATTTAACTAACATGAAAACATATATTCTACACCTTTTATTAAATAAACAATGTAAAAACCCATTCCCATTAATTTATTATGCCGGTTATAAAATAACCAACGTAAAAACCATATTTCATATTTAAAAAAGTAGTTCAACCATTACTACGATCTTCCAAATAAGTCCTAAAATAAGATGAAAATAGAACAATACCAGACCAAATCCAGACCATAATACATACCAAAAAAACATCAGAACTAGAACAAAACATGAATAACCAAAGAAAATTTAAAAATTCATATACATAACATTCAAAACATAAAATGTCAACTAAAAACCCTAAAACCCATTGGACAACCACTACCCCCTAGAAACCCCCACCAACTCAAAATCCACCACACACTAGATATCCCCCACCCCCTGGACAGCCCCCTACCCCTTGGATAGTCCCCACCCCCTAAACACCCTCTACCCCTAGACACCCTCCCACCCCCTGGACACCTGCCCACCCACTGGACACCACCCCACCCCACTAGACAGCCCCAAGGACACCCTCCAACCCAATGGACACCCCACCCCCTGGACACCTCCACCCCTGGACATCCCCACCCCTTGGACAACCCACCACCCCACCCCACCCCCTTGGACACCCTCCCACCCCTTCTAGACACCCTACCTCCCCCTAGAAACCCCTCCACCTAGATAACCTCTCACCCCCTGGATATCCCCCACCTCCTGGATAGGCCCCCACCCCCATGGAAATCCTCCGACCCCATGGACACCCCAACCCCTGTGGATAGGACCCCACCCCCTTGACACCCCCCCCACACACACACCATTGAACACACCCGCACCATAGTCACCTGCTTACCCCACGGGAAACCCTACCTCCCCCTAGATAGCCACCACCACCTGGATAGCCCCCACCCACTTGGACATCCTCCCACCCCCTGGACAACCCCACCTCTTAGACACCCTCACCCCAAGACACCCTCCCACCCCCTAGACACCCCTGCCACCCAAGTCACCCTCCAACGCCCTAAAGATCCCCCACCAACTAGACCTCCCTCCCCCACCCCCACAGTCCCCCACCACTAGACACCACTCTACCCCACTAGACAACCCCCCCCCCTAAACACCCTCCCACTACCTATGACACCCCACCACCGAGGACACCCTCACACCCATAAAAATTCCCCACCCCCTGGACTGTCCCCCACCCCTGGACATCCTCCCACACCCTATACATCCCCCACCCCTTAGACACCCCCACCCCCTTGGACAACCCCCGCCCATCCCCTCTAGAATTCCACCCCCCCCCCTCGGACACCCCCACCCCATATAAACCTCTACCCCCATGGGAAGCCACCCAACCTCATGGGAAGCTCCCCCCATCACCCCACCCCAACCCCCCTGGACACTCCCTGCCCCTTGGACAACCCCCTCAACCCCCTGGACACCCCACCCCCTTGGATATCCCCCTCACCCCCGAGTCACCACCCCCACCCCCTAGGACACCCCTAGACAACCCCACCCACTTAGATATCCCCCACCCCTAAACACCCCCTCACCTATGGACCACCACACCCCCTTCGCCACCCCCAACCCCACAGACACCCCCTAACCCCTTGGTCGGCCCCCTCACACACTAGAACCCCCCCCCCCCCCCCAAGACACTTCCACCTCACGGGACAACCCCCACCCCCCGAACAGCCCCCCCAACCCCTGGACATCGCAAACCACATGGACAACCCCCAACCCCATGGAAACCCCCCCCCCCAAACAACCAACACCCCCTTGAACACCACCATCCCCTCAGACAACCCCTTAACCCCCCGTGACACCACCCCCAGCCCTAGACACCCCCTACACCCTTAGAAATCCCTCTGGCCACTAAGACACAACCCCCACCCCATGAACACCTCCTAAACACCACCACCCCCTAGTGCACCCCCCCCCCACTCGGCCAAACACCACCCATAGAAACATCTATAAACCCCCACCCTCTGGACACCTCAACCCCCTTGGACAGGCCCCTCACCCCCTGGACACCACCCCCACCCCCTGGAAACCCCACCCTCTTGAACCCCCTCCCCCCAACTGCCTTGACAGCCTCCCCCACCCCCCTCGGATATCCTCACATAGCCCGGACTCCCCATACCCACTGGCTAGCCCCCACCCTTGGACACCCAACCCCCATGGTCAGACCCCTCAACTACTAGACACTTCATCCCTCCTCCCCTAAACCCCCAAGCACCCCTACACTATTTGACAGGCCCCTCACACACTGGACACCACACCCCATAACTAGACACCCCTACACCCTTGGACAGCCCCCACACCCTTGGACACCACCCCACCCCCTTGGACACCCTTAGACGCCCCCACCCACTTGGACACCCCCCCATAGAAACAAATAAAATTACATGCACACACACATGATAGAACAAAAAAATTGTAAAGATGAATGATATCATATCCAAGGTTTGTTATACCAGAAAAGAATTTAGCATTTTATAATATAACACTATGAAATTTACAATAATAGAAAGAAAAAAGATAGAATAATAACATCTCAAAACATAAGATTAGATCATCATGAAAAAATAAAAAATGAAACTGAGGCGTATGAGGCATACATTAGTTTTTCGATTCGACCTGATATATCTGGTGATAATAAAGATGAAGATTGATGTAGGAAAAACTAGGAAGAAGAGAAAAACTTTGAAGAATAGTTTCTAGGTTTTCCACGTGAGAGATACAAGTCATAGGTCGCACGATCGATGAAACAGAATGTTAAAATACGCTGTGTGATTAATCATTTAAAATCATTATCACGTCGGTTATTCAATAACCGACATGATAAAATGATTTTTTATGTTCATAATGTCAGTTATTTAATAACCGATGTACAAATTTCTTTATCACATCGGTTATTATATAATTGACGTGACAAATAGAAGTTTATCTTGTCTATTTTTTTATAACAGACTTGATAAATCTCTGAGATATGATTTATCACATCGCTTATTTAATAACCGATGTGATAAACCAATTTTTTTTAGATTTTCAGGTCATTTACATCTAACCAATGTTAAAAATGTGGACGTGGTAAATGTTTTTTTTGCACTATTGTGGTTTCATTTCAATTATCAGTTTATCAATTAAATTGATTGTGGTTTTAATTATTTGAAATTTTATATTAATTACTTCTTTCTAAATCATAAATCATATTTTATTGAAATGGAATGTGTGTTAAATTATATTTTATTCCTTGTGTTATTTAATAATTATTGTATATTTTTTTATTAAATGTCACGTGTGTTTAGAAATACACATTCTGATATTAAGTATTCAAAATTGAATATTCATTATTTAATCGTTATATCTTCTCCATTACATAAATCTAACTAATAATTTGAGATCACCTTTATTTTATACATTTTATTGTATTATAAAAAGATTAATATGAATTAGTTTCTAGTATATTCTAAACGAAATAATTATATTATAAAAAAATGACTTTTAATTTTTGTATTAATATTTATTAAGGGAATCATGTATGTATATTGGTTTGAAGGATTACAAAACTACTCATCCCTTCAAGATGTGATTCCTAGTATTTTATTGCAATGTAATAATATAGACTCAAGATATAGTGTTTATAAGTTAGGTAGTTTAATATGTTTAATGGTATAAGATAGCCATTGAGGTCAAAATATTCATTAATGTTAAGATTATTAAGGATATTTTTGATTTAGGATTATCTATTTAATGATCTAAGTTGAACCATTTTTTTATTCAAGAAATTTTAAATTTAAATGTATTATTTCATGTTTTTTAAATTTGGTCAATAATCATAATGTGTACTAATAATTTTTCGTTTTGGATAATTACTAATTATTGAAGGAATATCTTGATGTACATTTTTGATAAATTTTATACTGATTTTAGTGTATTATTGATAAAAACTTCATCTTTAATACTCATCGTTTGGAGAAATATAAAATAATAAGATTTAAATTCAATAACTAACAAAATTATACATTTCAAATAAGTATCAATATTTATGTTATTATTCTAGGTGGTAATTGAAATCGTCAAATTTTGGAAAAAGAACATGAAATAATTTTTTCCCTATTTCCATCATAATTGTTTTTAATATTCTATTTTCAGTATTTCAGTGTTGTTATTAC
Source organism: Viscum album (assembly GCA_963277665.1). Taxonomy (NCBI): domain Eukaryota; kingdom Viridiplantae; phylum Streptophyta; class Magnoliopsida; order Santalales; family Viscaceae; genus Viscum; species Viscum album. The sequence continues at coordinate 264,325,893 of OY728142.1, read as the reverse complement.
ATTAGTTTCTAAAAATTGTTGAAAAGTTTGATTCTTATAATTTATTAAATGATGTCATTTTTAATTTTATTAAAACTAATAATGGGATCTTTTATTTTATCAAATGTCATATGATTTAAATTTCCTACCATTATGACCAATCATTGCTTTAAAGAACCTATTATATGTTTCCAAGGTTATATCAATTGAAATTTTGTTCCTTAACATTTATTAATTTATTATTTTTTAAAATTTCATTTCATTGTGAATCTGATATTTGTATCTATGAATTTATCATCATTCCTTTATAATAATTCATTATATCTTACAGCATCCATCGATGTTAATTATGATTTATTGGGGATATGATCCAATGATTTCATCATTATTCTTTTTCGATATGGTTTATAAGTATGATGATAACATATTTTATAAACCCATTACTTTAATATGGGTTAAGTAATAATATTATCATTTATGATCATTTGGTATTTATATGAATGAATTTTTCTTATTTTATAGATGATTTCATTAAATTCATCAAATTTATTAGAAAAAATATTGATAACTCATGTGGTAAATACGTTATTTGTGAACCATAATTCATGTCAAAGTTGTATGTGTGGACCATGTTTTCATTTCAATAAGTTTCTATATGGGGAATTTTTTTAATGACCTTTAAGTTATATCTTGACCAATTTTTATAAATATACATTTTTTGAGGTTCTTATTCGATATCATTAACATAAATATTGATCGCTTTTTCTATTTATACATATTGAAAAAGTTATTATAACAAGTTTATTCCAAAAACATATATCATATGTGAATTCCATTCTCCCATTGATAAAATTATTTTATTCAATTTTCATTTATATATTATGAATTATGATGAGTTATGATTTAACTAAAGATTATGATCGTTGATATGTGGTGTGTGGTAATTATTTTCTTATATCATGTTATCAAAAACATATACTCATTTAATTATCATGTAATCATTGATATTTTTCTTATTTACCCATATAGAACATCTATTATAAACCGTTTCTTATGTATCCATTCCAAAGGATATTATGATAGGTAAAATGTATGATATATATAAAATGGTTTCATTTTATAAAACTTTTAAGGGAATATGGTGTATTACACTTATGAAACAGTTGATTTTGAGTCCTATTTTCTAGTAATACTAGATCTTTATAACTCTATATTGGATCATTATATTTTATATTAAATATTGATTTCAAAATCTAAAATATATGTGTACTAAAATCATGGGTATATGTATTGAGTAGGTTTTAAATATAGGAAAATATTACAGCAAGGTAATCATGTCTATGTAATATCAGTGTTCCGGGTTTGTATTCCAACATGTGCTATAGGGTGAGACGATGGGTTATGGATATGGTCTTGGTTGTGAATCTATATATTTAGATTAGGAGATTCAGGTGATGATCAGGTGCAATACCATGTAGATGAGGGTTTGGTATAGAAATTTGAATTTAATAATTTCTATGATTTAGGAAAATTAATATTTCAAGCATTCGAATGAGAATGGCAAATTATTATGATGTTGGTGGAAACTATTAACATCATGAGGCTTGAGTTGGTGCGATTTTTTAGAGTGGAGTCGATTTGGGTGAAGTATTGGCATGACCATAACATATATAAAATATCAGGATTGGGTTTTTCATAGGTTTGTGATGTCCTAGACTGTTAATGAGGGATATCAGAGGTGACTTCTTGGGGGGTGGAAATAATTATAGTAGTAAGGTTACAAACACCCACATCTATATGTGTTGGAGAAAATAAGGGGAAATTAATTTTTTTTTAATTTTTTCCCCTATAGAAGGAATGTTTTAATATTTAGGAATCAATTTGGGAATCGGTATTTTTTTGATATATTTAGAAGATATATTTTTTATATGCACAGGGTGTTGGGGGACGAACTAGTTACTTGTGAGAATGGTGGAGAGGGGGCAGTGTAATGTCTGAATGGTGTGAGGATGGTATTTTTTGGTAATTTATTCTCATAAATTAGATGGGTTCATGGATGTTCTTGGTAATTTTTTCCAAAGAAAGGGTGCTTCGATAGGATTTGAGAGTGTGAAGATTGAGTTCGGTGATATAACATTGATTAGATGTGTAATTAAAATATCATTCAATTGAAAAATATTGAAATCATACATATCACCTAGGGAATAAATTATACTATATATGAAATATACATATTACATAGTGGATAAAATTTTATAATATCTAAAAAATTAACATTACGCATAATTTTTCTTAAAAGTAAAATCCACACATCTGAAACATTATGTTATACATGAATAGTTTTTTATGTGGATCTTTATTTTTAAAGGAATATATCATACTTAACAAAAACATTATTATATATAGATAATTATATTATAAGTGAGGTAAAATATATTAAATATTAAAATCATCTCACTATAAATATCATTTTTAAGAAATATAATGTCTATCATATAAATTTTATATTCATTGAGTAAGATATATTGTGTAGAGAAAAGCATCTTTGGAAAATACATTAGTTATGGGTAATATATTTTGCATGTAACAATTATATTAGTTACTAGATATTTCTATAAGGAAGAAATTCAATGTATTGATAATGTGATACAAAATTATGAAAATTATATGCATTAAAAAAATATGTCATGCATGGGATTATGCTTAAGTTAAAACCCATGATAATTTTATAAATATGTTACACATGAGAGAAAATGTGCAAATTTATTTTTTTTCAATGAAGCATATATTGCATATGTATAATAATAATATATATGTAATTGTACCATATAAAAGTAATTATGTAAAGGAGTTTCCCATGGGAAAAACCGTACATGTTAGGAATATAATACATTTGAGCCAAATATATTATGTGTGAATAAATATCATAGCATAGAATTTTTTCTAAGGGGAAATCCAAATAGATGACTTAGAAACATTATGTATTAATTTATTTGAAGTATAAAACCTAATTTCTAATATAAATATATATATACTGTGTATTTAGTTTTTTATTGGAATTTTTTTATAAGATTCCCATAAGGAAATATGTGTTAATTTTTTTCTGGATCATAATATTGTAAAATTTTATAAATTTGAATAGTTTTTTATAGAATTTCTAAAATATCAACTAGAGAATTAAATAAACTAATTTAAAATAAATGGTTTATTTTTTATGTCCACTAGATGAGTAACATGCCCAAATATGACTATTATTCCCATTTACTCATAAAAGGGATATCTTCATTATTTCTTAATATATTTGTGCATCATTCAATATGGAAGATCTGTTGAGGTATATATATGAATCTGTATTATATATTTGTTGGTTTCATTATCATATTATTATTCTTAAATTATTGTGACATGAATAGGGCTATGGTGATGAATCCCTGAGGGTATTATGTAATCAACCTGATATCAATGGTATTTTTTAACATGATTGATAAACACCCTAGAATGATGATTAATTTTTTTATTATTCTTTTTTATTTAGTTATGGGAATTATTTTTTAATTTTATTCATATAATCATGGTTTTTTTATTTCATGGGTTTAACACAGTTTTTAGAAACCCTAATGGTGTAAAACAATTTTCAAGAGAGCTGTAAATATAGATTTCACGCAGTTTTCCAAATAATTGTTACATCAAATGTGTTATCATTAGGTCGGTCTATTCAGTCACTTATGGCTGGAACATAGTTTGGTATGCAGTAAAACCAAACCATGAATCACATACATGTTATTAAAAACCATTAAATTATCATTTTCCAACATTAAATTTATCCCATAGTGGTCTCCATTCAACCCAGTTGACTAGTATGTCCAAAACACACACCCTCGATTCCTCCTACTTATGTGGTAAAAAACATGGTATTTTCATCAATTTTATGTACTAGTATATCATGGTATGTCCCTCTATACACCTATATCTCTTATTTTTCACATTTTATCTCTTATTCCTTAACTGTATAATAGTGTTATAACAGAGTCTTCATCTTAGATTATCATTAATCTATGGTTTTCTTGTAAAATGATTATGTCTAATGGAAACTCAAGGAAAAGATCGATTCTTGATTATAGTTGTTGAGTATGATGAAACAATCTATTCATTTTGAGGTTCTCATTTCTATTTTTCATTCCCTATCATGTGTTCTCTAATGGGATTTATTCCATGAACTAAAAACAAATAGTTGTTCCCAATTCCATGATATGGATCTTACACTTGATGTCAGATGATCGCTAGATATTTTTGTAGTGCTGCTTATAGAATCATGATGGTTGAGAGGATGAAAGGACAGGTTCATCACACAATTTAAGTTAATTTTAATTATTATGGGACTTAGTGGTTTATTTCTGTCATGTCTGTGAATCCTTTAAAAAACCAAATAATTTCTTTTTCACCCTTAATAATTACTTCAATAACGTGTACATGCAAGAGTAACCATCTTCAAGTATAAAGGGTTCTCCCCAAATAGAAATATCTATTTAAATCTAGGGGTTTCCATTGATACATGAACCAATATGTATAAGAGGTTCTCAATATCATATCTTTATTTTCATCTCAATGATTTATTTTAAAGGAACATTTTTTAAAGCCTCATGTTTGGGTTCTCAAAAACTTATTAACACCAAATGAGGGAGTTGGACATTCATATAGGGATCAGAAAGATGATAACAACTTCCTACATATCACTATAAAATAAATTAGAACCCACATAGATTAGTAACACATAGTGACACACATCATAGAATTTAAGGACATTAGAGAAGGACCAAACCATGTTGTTTAATAGCATATAGTGTGGAAGCCTACAAAAAAGTTTCCTATCCATCGTAGGTGTTTGGATAATCCATGAGAGGCCCATTAGGGTTGATCTATATAGTAATATGGACCAATTATGAAATAAACATCATTTGTAATTTTGTAAAATATTTTTATGGTTTAAGGTACATGTAAGAGGATTAGCTTCCTAGGTGGTAACATGATATTATAGGGAAGGTGTAACAACCCGAGATTTTATGAGAATTATTCTTTTTAATTTCATTGATGTCATTTGTTGTATGCTACAACAAGATTATCTTGCACTATACGCAACACCGTATTAGCTTGCAGTATATGAAACACTATTCTTGGATCGTGTTACAAACAATTTCATGTTCGTTTGATAGTAGTTATTCTATGAAAAATTGAGTGTATATATATATATATGTATTAAATGTATACATGAAATATGGATGGATTATGTTATACTCAACAATAAAAGAGTTTTTCACTACACGCAACCCTGAATTGGCTTATATTACACACAGTCGCGACCTTCCACGATAGCGTGTGTTGTACGCAATATCGAGTTTCACTAAACAACGATATGTTATTAAAATATTATATAAACAAACCGTTATGAATAGTAATACCCACTTCTTGAAATTTTATGAATATTATATTTCAAAATGGAATTCATTTTTCGATTCGGAATATTGAAATTAGCCTAGGGTGATTTTTTGGTATTTTTCTGAGAACGTTCAATTTTTGATGAATAGTGAAAACACTGGGTTACTATTTAAAAACCAACTTTTTTATTTAAATAATTATTTATTTTATTTAAATTTATTTTAGCTAAAAATTGACACATAATACCTATATAAGTTAAATGTTATTCGTTGGAGTCATTTTATAATAATTCTAGATATATAAAAATTTTATTGAACTCTTCACCATCTTTTACCTACCTCCTAGGAGAATTTGAAAATTTACATAAAACATAATTTTACCACTTCTGTGAGTGGAATATCAAAAATCTGAGAGATACGGTTAATATCAAGGAGTAAAATGTGGTTCAATAAGATAAAAATAATTTTTGGTGAATAGTAACTTTTTACTTTTACTTAATAAGGTTAAAAGTAAATAGTGTAATTAAGGGTAAAACTGATATTATTATTACCCTAACACATGTCTTAATTATATTGGATAAGTATAATTCTACAAAAAAACAACCTTAGGAATATAATATGATAATTTAGGTCCACTTGGATTAGATTAGGACATTTATTATTATTTTATTTAAAAAAAGAGTTAAAATAGTTAAAATCAATGTTTAATAACTAAAACATTTTTAATATAGGGTTATACATAACATAAATTCAACTATAAAAATTAATTAGAAAGATAAAAAGATGTACTACCTAATGGTATTTTATTTATAATTTTTAGAAATTAAATAATATAACTTATTTATGACACAATGGTGATAATGTAATTACCCAAATAATGAAATATTAAAATAATTGATATTATAAATACCCAAATAAATGTGATTTGAGGCTTTTTTATTAATTTCACAGATTTTCTAGGTTAATATGAAATGCTAGTATTTATTTAATTAACTTATTTCTAACTAAACATTATTTTATTATTTTCACAAAAATCAAATACCAAATAGTGCCAAAATTGACATAAAATAGTTTTTAAAACAAATATTATATTATTAATTGTTATTTTAAGCCTATAAATCTAAGGTTCCACCAAATGGATTAGATAATGTTATATATATTAATAATGAACCACTTGGGGTTCGTTTGGCTTGTTATAGTAAGTTTATTAACCATATAGTGTAGGAAAACAAGAAGACATGGTAAAAGTTAAATTATTTAACTTAGAGTTAAATCTAAAAGATAAGGTTAAAATAGTAACCTAAACTTGTCTACAATCTATTGGTTGAAATGATTTCAACCCATCCCCACCTTTTCTTCGAAATAAATCAATTTGGAGCTATTAGAAACAGAATATGTCTTTATAATAAAATAATATTTTTTGTTTTTCCAAAGCTGCCCCTCTCCTCCATTATAAAAAGGGCACCACTTACCTCTTCTCATCACACCCTTTTGAGCCATGAATCTCAGCCAATGTAGAGACCCAAATCTTGAAGTACATGGAAAATAAATTACTTTTGTGTAATACTTAATACATAACAAAAACAGTCACACAAGGATTGTAATAGTTTAGTATCTTTGGAAACTCGGAATAAAATCTTCTAATCGTGGTGAAGGATCTTCAACATCTCCAAATAAAGATCTTCTCCTTTTTTCTTACCTAAAACCTTTCTTTATATACTAGAGAAAAGAAAACATAAAAGGGGTGAGATCAAATGCCCAGTAAGGGTAAACATAGAGAACATAAAACAATCCATAAACATTTGAATGCAAAAACATGAACATAAAATCTAAACATCAAAATCTTGAGCAAAGACATGAATAATGGAAGTACGTAATGCATATATCATAAGGGAACATCAATCATGATGAAATAGCATTGGAATAAAACATGTAATTTTGGAAAAAATTAAGCACATGATATGATTTCTATACTAGCCAAGACATTACTGCCAAGACCATCTTAGTGGACAAAGTCCCTTTCTGAATCGAGTTCACTCATCGTTTGAGTCCTGTAACACTGAACCCGATTAACGTACCATTCCAGACATTTATATCTCATGAGAAATACATCTTTTCCCAATTCATTGGAAGGAGATATTCGTCTCAACCATCTCATAATGAAATCATTCTTACTTGTGCCACAAAATAAACATACATCATTCATAATAACTCAATGAATAAAATGGGTTTCATAAACATCATCCCATCATCACATAATCCATATAAAAGAAATGGATATTTTATCATAAGAAATGTGAAACCATTTAAATCATAGATACATGATACTTGAAACATACACATGTAAAATAATGTAATTTTAGATGAAAATGGTTTTGATAAAACATTTGAAATGAATTCTTGAGGAAAATATCATTTTTTCTTCAAAATCATTTCCTTTTCACAAAATGTCATGCAATTTTAAAATAAAAGGATTTTGTTGAGAATAGTCATGAAATTGTTTGGAGGAAGATTTATTAAAATAAGGCTTTATAAAACAGTAAAATCCATTCATGCCGTATAAGTAAAAAAACATTCTTTTCGTACTTTTGTTAGAAAAGTCAAAAAGTACCTCATAGTGTAAACAAAAGAAAGATTCCTTACATAAAATGGGGTAAAAGTAAAAATGGGTAAAAATGACATTAAACATATATGAATACACTTTTATAAAACATGTACATGGATTATAGAAATAACCCCGGTAAATACTTACGAATAAGCAATTTCGGATAAAAATGAGATTTGGAAAATTATCCCTTACCTTGGGTCCGATATGCTTCGTACGTATCCGAATATCCTATATAATGATTTAAATAATGTCATTGAATTATTACAGAATCATATTCATTGTTATGATATCATATAATTTTCACTTATGACATTATATTACCCGTTCTTTTGTAAATTCCATGTTAAAGCAGCATTTTGGGTAAAATCATTTCATTTATCGTATGGGTTTCGACTTGTCGTTCTTGATATTAATACTTATATCCTGATTTAAATAATTCCAAAATGTAAAACATGATTTATATATAATATATATTCATCATCAATAGATATATATTATAGATCGATAAATGGAATGAAGTACACCGTTCATGGTGACGGTATGCCGTACGTACGCATGAACGCTGTTTTCATTTCCTTATTGAATTGAATGAAACTAAATAAATGACAGAAATATATATATAAATAAATCCAGTATCATTAATATATTTCATTATTATTCATTATATAAACATTATGATCATTCATGTATGGTTAACATGGAGAATGAATCTCATCGCGTCGTGGAGACGGTACTCCGTACGTACGCACGAGCGATGATATCGTTCCCATAATTATTGAATATAATTGGAGTGGGTGGTATAATATATCAGAATAATTATGATGTTATAATAACCATATATATTTATTCTTTACACCATTATACCCATCCATGTAAGGTGTTGGTGGAAAAACAGATTTCACCACGGCGTGGAGACGACATTCCGTACATACGCACGCATGGTGATTTTGTTTTCCGTAGGATGGATAGATGGTGAAATAGGGTTGTTTCACACTTATAATAACATATAATTATATGAGTTATACAGAAGTTATTACTTAATAATGAAACAACTAAAGAAGAAGAAGTGGAAGAAGAAATAAAGTTGAAAGAATCGGTAATGGACATTACCTCTTCCTTGAAGCGCCTCTTCGAGACCTCCTCTTAGGGAACTAAAATTAGTCTTTGAAGAAGACCAGAACCTATGGAATGTTTATATGGAAGTGGAGAAGATAATTTTTCGGGGTTTGTCCGAGCTTTAAGGCTCAAAGTGGTGTGATATGAGAGGGAGGAGGTGCCCTTTTATAAGGGAGGAGAGGGCCACCTTTGGAAAAACTAGAATTATTATTTTATTATAAAGTCGTATTCGGTTTTTAAAAGCTCCAAATTGATTTATTTAGAATATAAGGTGGGGATGAATCTAAATCCAATCATCCAAAATCATTTAGTCATGTTTAGGTCATTATATTAACCTTATCTTTTAGTTTTAACTCTTAGTTAATTAGATTGACATTTACCATGTAATTTTGTATTTTTATATTATATAGTTTATAAACTTACCATATACATCCAAGAGACCCCTAAGTGGTTGATTAATGATAAACCTATCATGATATATGTATCTTGGCCTATCCTTAGATTTTTAGGAATATAATAACAAATAATAATATAATATTTGTTTTAAAAACTATTTTATGTCAATTTTGACACTAGTTGGTAATTGATTTTTTTGAAAATCATAACAGAATTATTAGTTCTAAAAATGTTAATTAAATCAACAATAACATGTCATATTAACATATAAAATTATTTTAATTCATAAAAAGTATCAAATTACATTTATTTGGGTATTTATAACATCAATTATGCCAATATTTCATTAATAAGATAACTACTGCATCATCATTGTGTAATAAATAAATTAAATTATTTTAAGTCTAAAAATTACAAATAAAATACAATTATGTAGTAAATCATATTAGATTTCTAATGAATATTTATAGTCGAATTTATCTTATGTATAACCCTATATTAAAAATGATTTAGTTATTAAACTTTGATTTTAACTATTTTAACCCTTCTTTAAATAAATTAATAATAAATGTCATAATCTAATCCAAGTGGGCCTAAATGGTCATATTTTATTTCTGAGGTTGTTTTTGGTCGAATTACACTTATCCCATAGAATTAGGACATGTGTTAGGATAATAATAATAACACTTTTACCCTTAATTACCCTATTTACTTTTAACCATGGTAAAAAAAGTAAAAAGTTACTATTCACCAAAAATTATTTTCATCTCATTGAACCACATTATTGTCCTTGATATTAACTGTGTCTCTCGGATTTTCTAAATTCCACTAATAGAAGAGTTAAAATTAAGTTTTATGAAAAATTCAGTTTTTTAACTACCACTTAGTGGTTTCACTATTCATCAAAAAATGAAAGTTTCCAAAAAAATAAAAAAAATTAGACCTATGCTATATTTGATATTATGAATTCAAAAATGATGTCTATTTTACCAAATTCAAAACATGTCAGTTGCATTAATTAATTTAACAATTAATTCTCTTCGTCAAAACAAATAGCGTGTTTTTAAGAGTTAATAACTGTCAAAAGATTGACACTTGTTTATGTCTAGTTTAAATGTGAAATTACATCCAATGAACAACATTTTATTAAATGGTATAAATCTATTCTAAATATACTTTAAAACCACTCAAATTAATAAATTATCACTATTAATTATTTCGATTAAAAAAATTGTTTTTAATTAAAATTTAGTAATTTTCATTGTTCATCAGAATATGAAAGTTATCCGAAAAGTACCAAATTTCACCCTAAGCTAATTTCAATATTCTGAATCCAAAAATGAAGTCCATTTTTAAAGATAAAATTTATGAAATTTAAAAAAGTGGGTATTACTATTCATAACGGCTAGTTCATAATAATATTATAATAATATCTCGTTTAGTGAAACTCGGTATTGCGTACTACACACGCTATCGAGGAAGGTCTTTATTGCCTGTAATGCAAGCCATGTCAAGAATGAGTGTTGTTTAAACTCCTTTTGGTGTAGCGTACAACACAAGACATTAATGAAATTAAAAAGAATATTTTTCATAAAATCTCGGGGTGTTACATTCTACCCCCCTTAAAATGAATTTCGCCCTCGAAATTTGTCGGGGTTATAAATGGTTTACTACTCGAAATTTTATTTAATAGAAACCCACATCATAAAAAGTAATACCAAAACATGGATTTAAAAACTAAAGTATGAAATGTAACGGTTACCCAAATTAACTCATCCCTGGATTTTCACGTACGAGAACATAGTTGAAAATATGGATATGGAAGAAAAATCTAACCATCGTGTTTTGATGGAGATTGGTAGAGAACATGGATATGAAAAATCCAACAATCACAAAGCCATAAATTTGTGATGATCTAGGGTACCATCTGATTCATCGGATATAAGGGCACTAGGACAACATTTTTGGTTTTCAAGATCATTTCCCTAAAGTTGAAGAATTTGAATTAGAATAAATACTTACTTTATTTTGGTATAATCTCACTGTTTTTCAAACCTTTAACAATTTCCACTTCATATATTAAAAAAATGAAGTTGAATTTTTTATTCATGAAGTGTTAGCAGATCATGTGATAGAATGACGGGTCATTCCATCTGTCTCAAACAAAATGTTAGCAAAAGTTATTAAATATACATAAGTCGATCTATAGTGAGATTAATCATATATGGTTCCTAAAATGGACTTATACTTCATATATCATACTGCTTAATATAATAAAACTATTTTCTAATAAATAGGGACTTCCTATAGGCCAGTGGTAGGCGATAAAGGCCAGTCGCACTTCGGTTGTGGGTTCGATTCCCATAGCCTTGTCCGATGCAATGGGTTGTCACCAGTCCTGCAGGTTGTCCTTTTTCTAAAACTACATTACTATAACATCCCATCAATAATATCAAAAAATGTTCTATCCTTAAACAATACGATCATATGTCCAACATAATCCATTCCAATCTTTATCTAGAATACTTCGGTCAAAGCTCATAGTATAAAGAAAACAATTACTTGAAATGTCATCACCCAACCATCATTTATCCCCCATTATTTATTAGTCACATTCCAATCATGTGAATACTTTAATAATGTATTCTATGGAAAAATGACTACCCATTAATCCATTGTGAAAAAATTAATGTTTTCAAAAGTTAACTCTTTCCACATACCATAATCCAAAAATTATTTATAATCAAACCATGATATAGCCTTATCCTTATATCAGTCATGAGATCATGAATACTATCAACCATTTCATTTTCTCATTATCCCTTCATTATGCACATATCATCTACTTTCCAAAAATTCAGGTACCATTCATCACACACTTTCAAAACATAAGGAAATACAACAGTGTAACAATCCTTAGATGTCTCTTTATTCCATAGTACCATGAGATTACTTATACAACATTACACTTGATAAACCTGTAAACATTCCACTACCTTCTTAAACCATTGACCGAGCTTCAACAATTCTTTCATCTCACATATTATTTGTAGTCTCTTGACCATCATTAACATAAATATTACCCATAAAACCATACTGATTCTCTTCATGAGATTTTCCCTTAGGGCATTGGTTTGTATAATGGCCATATATTCTACATTTAAAACATCTAATCATTGTTGATGTCGTAGAAATACCATTATCCTTATCCATGGTGTTAAATGAACCTTTTCCTCTGCACTTACTAGATTTGTTTCCTTCTTTTCCACACCCAAAGCATCTTCCATTTCCTTTGAAACAATCTCCACGGTGCCTCTTCCCACATGATTTACATGAGGGAAATTGAACTTTAATTCCTCTATGATCATCATGAAACTCCATCTTTCTCTTATTATCTGAGTCAGGAAACATACCAAAGTTGAGATTGTTGATCATATTATGAGATTGCAGATTAGGAATAATAACGATGTTTGGAATTACAAATCCCATTCCATTTGGTTTCTCATGATGATTATCTTTCCATTGTCCGTCATATCCTCCATTACCTTGAATCTTCATGTTTCCATCCATTTTCTAAAACCCAAAAAGAATAGTGTGAGAGGAAAAAATCATTCTAGGGAAAACAAAATAGTAAAGGGTGAGTACCCACAATATCTAACATCTTAGGTTAAATTCTATGATCGTTACCGTAGTTCTAGGACTATATCCTATACGTATACTTATCATTAGGGACATCCCTAGACATACCTTAGAAATATCTCTAGGGATCTCACTAACGTTTTCGCATCCTAGTTTCCAAAGGTTAACTAAACCATTCCTCTGATACCAACTGTAGCGGTCTGGAATTACTTCCAGTGGACTATAATTGTTACCTATCAGGAAACTCCATGGGTGGATACACCCCCTGGGCGGGACACACCACCATCCCCAGTGGTAGCAATTTCCTCATGAAGCCCTTAGGCAGAGAGTCGTGCTTCGTCCAACGCTCACATGTGAGAGTTCCCAAGGATCAGATACATTCCTACCTCCTTTGCCTCTGATGCCAACTGTAGAGACCCAAATCATGACGTATATGGACAATACATTACTTTTTTGGAATACTTAAAATATAACAAAAACAAACGCACAAGGATCATAATAGTTTAGTGTCTTTGGAAACTCGGAATAAAATCTTCTAATCGTGGTGAAAAATCTTCAACATCTCCCAATAAAGATCTTCCCCTTTTTTTCTTACCAAAAAAATTTCTTTATATCCTGGGGAAATGAAAAAATAAAAGGAGTGAGCTCAAATGCCCAGTAAGGGTAAACATAATGAACATAAAACAATCTATAAACATTTGAATGCAAAAACTGGAACATAAAATCTAAACATCAAAATCTTGAGCAAAGACATGAATCTTGGTAGTAAGTAAGTCATATATCATATGGGAACATCAATCATGATAAAATAGCATGGGAATAAAACATGTAATTGTGGAAACTATTAAGCACATGATATGATTTCCATAGTAGCCAAGGCATTGCTGCCAAGACCATCTTAGTGGACAAATCCCCTTTCTGAATCGAGTTCACTCCTCATTTCAGTCCTGTAACACTGAACTGGATAAACATACCATTCCAGCCATGTCTATCTCATGAGATATATATCTTTACCCACTGAATTAGAGGGAGATGTCGTTCCCACCCATCTCATAATGTTATCATTATTACTTGTGCCACAAAATAAACATACATCATTCATAATAACTCAATGAATAAAATGTGTTTCATAAACATCATCCCATCATCACATTATCCAAATAAAAGAAATGGATATTTCATCATAAGAAACGTGAAACCATGTAAATCATAGAGACGTGATACTTGAAACATAAACATGTGAAATAATTTCATTTTATATGAAAATGGTTTTGATAAAACACTTGAAATGAATTCTTGAGGAAACTATCCTTTTTTCTTCAAAATAATTTTCTTTTCACAAAATGTCATGCAATTTTAAAAGAAAAGGATTTTGTTGAAAATAGTCATGAAATCTTCTGGAGGAAGCTTCATTAAAATAAGGATTTAAAAAACCTTAAAAATCTGTTCATGTTGTATAAGTAAAAAAACATTTTTTTCATACTTTTGTCAGAAAATTCAAAAAGTACCTCGTAGTGTAAAAAAATAAAGATTCCTTCCATACCATGGGTTAAAAGTAAAAATAGGTAAAAAAGACATTAAACTTACATGAATAAACTTTTATAAAACATGGACATGGATTATAGCAATAACCCCAGTAAATACTTATGAATAAGCAATCTCAGATAAAAATGAGATTTGCAAAATTATCCCTTACCTTAGGTCTGATATGCTTCGTACGTATCCGAAACTCCTGTATAATGATTTAAATAATGTCATTGAATTATTACAGAATCATATTCATTATTATGATATCATATATGTTTCACTTATGACTTTATATTACCCGTTCATTTGTAAATTCCATGTTAAAGGAGCGTTTTGGGTAAAATCATTTCATTTATCGTATGTGTTTCGACTTTTCGTTCTTTATATTAATAATTATATCCTGATTTACATAATTCCAGAATTTAAAACATGATTTATATATAATATATATTCATCATATACAAATATATATTATATATTGATAAAAGGAGTGAAATACACCGTTCATGGAGACAGTATGTCGTACGTACGCATGAGCGCTGTTTTCGTTTCTTTATTGAATTGAATGAAAATATGTAGATGACATACATATATATATATATATATATATACATAAATCCAGTATCATTCATATATTTAATTATTATTCATTATATAAACTTTATGATCATTCATGTATGGTTAACATGGAGAATGAATCTCATCACGTCGTTTAGACGGTAGTCTGTACGTACGCACGAGCGATGATATCGTTCCCATAATTATTGAATAGAATTGGAGTGGATGGTATAATATATCATAATCAGTGTGATGTTATAATAATCCTATATAGTTATTCTTTACACAATTATACCGATCCATGTAAGGTGTTGGTGGAAAAACAGATTTCACCACGGCGTAGAGACGGTATTCCGTACGTACGCACGCGTGTTGATTTTGTTTTCCGCAGGATGGATAGATAGTGAAATAGGGTTGTTTCATACTTGTCATAACATATCATTATATGAGTTATACTGATTTTATTACTTCATATTGAAACAACTACAGAAGAATATGTGGAAGAATAAATAATGTTGAAAGAATCGGTAACGAACATTGCCTCTTCTTTGAAGCCCCTCTTTGAGACCTACTCTTAAGGCACTAAAATTGTTCTTTGAATAAGACCAGAACCTCTAGGAAGTTTCTATGGAAGTGTAGAAGATAATTTGGTAGGGTTTGGCTTAGCTTAAAGGCTAAATGTTGTGTGAGGAAGAGAGGGAGGAGGTTCTCTTTTATAAGGGAGGAGAGGGGCACCTTTGGAAAAACAAAAAATATTATTTTATTATAAAGTCATATTCGGTTTTTAATATCTCCAAATTAATTTAATTCGAAGATAAGGTGTGGATGGGTCGAAATAATATCATCCAATAGAATTTAGACAACTTTAGGTCCTTATGTTAACCTTATCATTTAGTTTTAACTCTTAGTTAATTTGATTGACATTTACCATGTCACTTTGAATTTTTATATTATATAGTTAATAAAATTACCATATACATCCAAGAGTCCCCCAAGTGGTCCATTAATGATACACCTATCACGATATATGTATCTTCGCCTAACCTTAAATTTTTAGGAATATAATAACAAATAATAATATAATATTTGTTTTAAAAACTATTTTATGTCAATTTTGACAGTATTTGGTAATTGATTTTTTTAAAAATCATAACAGAATGATTATATCTAAAAAAGTTAATTAAATCAATACTAACATGTCATATCAACATATAAAATTATTTTAATTCATAAAAAGTCAAAAATTACATTTATTTGGGTATTTATAACATCAATTATGTCAATATTTCATTAATAAGATAATTGGAGCATCATCATTGTGTCATAAATAAAATAAAATTTTTTAAGTCGAAAAATTACAAATAAAATACCATTATGTAGGAAATCTTTTTATACTTATAATGAATATTTATAGTCGAATTAATCTTTTGTATTACCCTATATTAAAAATTATTTAGTTATTAAACTTTGATTTTAACTATTTTAACCCTTATTTAAATAAATTAATAATAAATGTCCTAATCCAATCCAAGTGGGCCTAAATGGTCATATTTTCTTCCTAAGGTTGTTTGTGGTCTAATTACACTTATCCAATAGATTTAGGACATGTGTTAGGGTAATAATAATAACACTTTTACTCTTAATTAACCTATTTACTTTTAACCGTGGTAAAAAAGTTAAAAGTTACTATTCACAAAAAATTCATTTCATTGAACTACATTTTAGTCCTTGATATTAACCATGTCACTTGGATTTTTGAAATTTCACTCCCAGAAGCGGTAAAATTATGTTTTTTGAACAATTCAGTTTTTTAACTACCACTAAGTGGTTTCACTATTCATCAAAAAATGAAAGTTTCCAGAAAAATACCAAAAATTAGTCCTAAGCTATATTTTATATTATGAATTCCAAAATGATGTCTATTTTAAAAAATTGAAAACATATCAGTTGCATTAATTAATTTAAAAATTAATTCTCGTCGTCAAAACAAATAGCGTGTTTTTGAGAGATAATAACTATCAAAAGATTGACACTTGTTTATGTCTGGTTTAAATGCAGAATTACATCCAATGACCAACATTGTATTAAATGGTAAAAATATACTCTAAATATACTTTAAAACCACTCAAATTAATAATTTATCATTATTAAATATTTCGATTAAAAAAATTGTTTTTTACTTAAAATTTAGTAATTTTCACTATTCATCATAATATGAAAGTTATCTGAAAAGTACCAAAACTTCACCCTAAGATTATTTCGATATTTCGAATCCAAAAATGAAATCCATTTTGAAAGATAAAATTTATAAAATTTCAAAAAGTGGGTATTAATATTCATAACGGCTAGTTCATAATAATATTATAATAATATCTCATTTAGTGAAACTCGGTATTGCGTACTACACACACTATCGGGGAAGGTCTTTATTTCATGTAATGAAAGCCAAGTCAGGGATGCATGTTGTGCAATCTCCTTTCGGTGTAGCGTACAACACAAGACATTAATGAAATTAAAAAGAATATTTTTCATAAAATCTCAAGGTGTTACAGCCAAACCTTTCCCATTTCTCTTCTACACATCCCTAGAAACATTTTTATGGTTCTGGTCTTCTTAAAAGACCAACTCTAGTTCCATATGAATAAGCTTAAAGGAGGTGCGTCGAAGAAGAGGTAATCTCATCTTCCGATTCTCTCAAGTTTCTTTCTTCTTCTACTTTTCTTCTTTATTTGTCTCATTATAAAGTAATAACATCAATATTACTTATATACTGATATGTTATTATAAATATGAAACAACCCTCTCTCACCTTCTATCCATCCTATGGAAAACGAAATCACCGCGCGTGCGTACGTACAGAATACCCTCTCCACGCCACAGTGTCATCTTTATTCGACCACCACCTTACTTGGATGGGTATAATGGTGTAAATAAATAACTATATATGATTATTGTAAAGTGATATTGATTCTGAAATATTATACGTACACTTCAATACAATTCCACGATCGTGGGAATGATATCATCGCTCATGCGTACGTACGGACTGCTGTCTCCATAAACGCGATGAGATTCATTTTCCAAGATTAAATATTAAAGAATGATTATAATGTATATATAATGAATAATAATGAAATATTAGACATAATTAACATAATCGATTTATGTATACATATATATATATATATATCATCTACTTACTTCCATTCATGTCAATAAGGAAAAGTAAATAGTGTTCATGCGTACGTACGGCCTACCGTCTACATGAACAGTGTATTTCATTTCATTTATCTATTTATTATATATATACATACTGAATATATATGATATATAAATCATGATTTAAATTCTGGATGTAATTAAATCATGATATAAGTAATAATAATATCAAGAACAACAAGTCCAATCATGTACGATAAATAAAACGTTTTACCCAAAATGCTACTTTAACATGGAATTTACAAAATAACGGGTAATATAAATTCATAAGTGAAACATATATGATATCATAACAATGAATATGATTCTGAAATAAGTCAATGACATTATTAATTAAATTATTATACAGGAGGTTCGGATACATATGAATCATATCATACATAAGGTAAGGCACAACTATTCCAGTCTCGTTCTTATCCGTGATTGTTATTCATAAGTATTTACTGGGGTTATTATTATCATCCATGCCCATGTTTTCTAAAAAAATTCATGCATTTTTAATGTCCTTTTTACCCATTTTTGAAATTTACAAGTTGATATGAAAGGAATATTACTTTTTTTACCACATAGGGAACTTTTTGACTTTTCTGACAAAAGTACGAGAAGAATGTTATTTTTAACTTATACAGAATGAACAGATTTTTACAGTTTCATAATGCCTCATTTTCATGAAGATTACTCTATAAGATTTTATGACTATTTTCAGAAAAAATAGCTTTTATTTTAAAATTGAAACGTATTATTTGAAAAGAAAATTATTTTTAAGAAGAAAGGATATTTTCCTCAAGAATTCCTCTCAAGTGTTTTATCAAAACGATTTTCCATATAAAATGGCATTATTTCATATGTGTATGTTTCAAGTATAATTTCTATATGATTTATGTGGTTTCACTTTTCTTATGATGAAATGATATCCATTTGTTTTATATGGATTATGTTATGATGGAATGATGTTTATGAAACCCATTTTATTCTTTGGGTTATGATGAATGTTTCAGGATTATTTTGTGGCACAAGTAAGAATGATTTCATTATGAGATGGGTGGGACATATATTTCCCTCTAATGCATTGGGTAAATATTTATATCTCATGATATAGACATGTATAGAATGGTATGTCAATCCGGTTCAGTGATATAGGACTGGAATGAAGAGTGAACTCGATTCAGAAAGGGACTTTATCCACTAAGATGGTCATGGCAGTAATTACTTGACTACTATGGAAATCATAAAATGTGATTAATGGATTCCAAAATCAAATGATATATTCCAATGCTATTTCATCATGATTTATGATCCATTATGATATATTCCTTAAATACTTCCAAGATTTATGTCTTTGCTCAAGATTTTGATGTTTAGATTTTATTTTCATGTTTTTGCATTCTAATGTTTCTGGATTGTTTTATGTTCTCTATGTTTACCATTACTGATCATTTGAGCTCACCCTTTATATGTTTTCCTTTCCCCAGTATATAAAGAATGGTTTTCGGTATGAAAACCAAAAAGGGGAAGATCTTTATGGGAGATGTTGAAGATCATTCACTATGATTAGAAGATTTCGTTCCGAGTTTCCAAAGACACTAAACTAATATGGTCTTTGGGCGTCTATTTTTTTCATGTATTAAGTATTCCACAAAAGTAATGTAATTTCCATGTACGTCAAGCTTTGGGTCTCTACAACTGGTATTAGAGTTAAGGTTTAGTTAACCTTTGGAAACTGGGATGCGAAAACTTTTGTGGAATCCCTATATATATTTCTAAGGTATGTCTAGGGATGTTCCTATGGTTATGTATACGTATAGGTTAGAGTCCTAGAATTATGTTGATGATCATGAATAACCTAGGGTGAACCTAAGGTGTCATGGATTAAAGAATTTTTTATAAGTTAAACATCCCATAAGTGACTTTTTATGATTATGTGGTTCCTCGTTATTTTAATTGTTTCTTACACTATGGTTTTCGGTCTTAATCAATGGAGGGAACGAGAAGGAATTCAGTTAACATTGATTCCGATGGACAAATTGGTGACTATGATAAATAAAATTATGTAACTCATGGAGAGAAAGATATTGTGATTATGCCGAATCATTCATCTCGATATATGATTAACAAGGTTAAATTTAGTTGTATTCCTAAGTCATCAAATTAGAGGAAGATGGAATTTTATGCATGTTCGCATGGTGAGGAACATAGAGAAAAGAAGATTGAGATTTCTAAAGAAGGGAAGAAGAACCATTAGGAATACCTAAAATGGAGGGTAAGATGTTATCTATGTGAAGAAAAGGGTCATAGAGTGACAGACTATTATAGAGTCCAATGTCTAATCTGGGGAGAACATGGTAATTACCCAACTCAATGCCCTGACTTAAGAAGTTACTTCTAAATCAAGGAAGGGCTCATTCCATTACAATCATTGAAGAGGATGTATTGAAGGTATTATGTATTGGAATTCAATAATAATGTTGTTGAGGTACTTTAATAGTATATTGAAATATCTGTGTATTGGTCCATTGTGGTTTTCTATAAGAATATGGTACCGGTAACTATGAAAAGTAATTCAAATATTTTGGAAAGCATAGGATATGTGCATAATGAAGGTCTAAGGATAAAATAAATTGTTTGATAGTATTAATGAGCTCATGATTGATATAAGAACTAACTTATATCATGGTTTGAGTATATAGAATTTTTGGGATTTTGGTATGTGGAAAGAGTTTACTTTTGACAGCACTCATGTTTTCACTATGGTTCTATGGTATTTAATGTTTCAAAAGAATACATGATTAAGGTATTCACATGTTTGGAATGTGACCAACAATATATATCTTATGATATATGGGGTATAAACGATCGTATCCACGTGCTTGTTATGTGACCTTTTCAGTTTTTGTTTTATTTATACTATGATATTGGACATATGTATTTTGGATAAGCCTAAAGATTGTAGTGGATTATGTTATACATCATAAGGTATTGTTTAAGGATAGAACTTGTTTTTTGATATTATTTCAAGAAATTTATAATAGTATAGTTTTAGAAAAAAGACAACCCATAGGACGAGCGACAACCCGTTGCATCGGACTAGGCTGTGGGAATCGAACCCAAAACCGAAGTGCGACAAGACTTTATTGCATACCACTGGCCTACAGGAAGTCCCTGGTTAGTTGAAACTAGTTTTATTTTATTAAGCCCTGTGATAGATAAAATATAAGTCCATTTTTGGAACCATATATGATTAATCTCACCATAAGATAGACTTATAACTTTTGCTAACCATTTGTTTGAGACAGATGTAATGACCCCTCATTCTATCACATGATCTGCTAACACTTCAAGAATGACAAATTCAACTTCATTTCCATAGGAGATTAAGTGGAAATTGTACAAGGAACGAACAATGGTGAGATTTTACCAAAATAAAGTATGTTTTTCTTCTAATTCTTCAACATTAGGGAAATGATCTTGAAAACCAAAAATGTTGTCCTAGTTTCATCATATACGATGAATCAAATGGTACCTTAGATCATCACAAATTTACGGCTTTCTAATTGTTGGGTTTTTCATAACCATGTTTTCTACCACTCTCTATCATAACATGATGGTTAGATTTCTCTTCCATGTAAATATTTTCACCTATGTTCCTCTATGTGGAAACACAGTGATTAGTTAATTTGGGCAACCATTATGTTTCATACTTTTGTTTTTAAAGTTATGTTTTGGTATTTCATTTTATGATGTGGGTTTCAATTAAAGAAACCTTCATGTTGAAAACCATCTATAACCCCGACGAATTTCAAGGGAGAAATTCATTTCAAGGGGCGTAGAATGTAACAACCTGAGATTTTATGAGAATTATTCTTTTTATCTTCTTTGATGTCTTTTTTTGTATGCAACACCAAGATTATCTTGTGTTATACGCAACACCGTATTAGCTTGCAGTATATGCAACACTATTCTTGGATCGTGTTACACAAAATTTCAAGTTCGTTTGATAGTAGTTATTCTACGCAACATTGAGTGTATATATATATATATATATATTCAATATATAAATGAAATATGGTTGGATTCTATTATGCGCAACAACAAAGGATTCTTGAAGTACAAGCAACCCTAACTTGGCTTACATTACATGCAATCGCGACCTTCCACGATAGCGTGTGTTGTACGCAATACCAAGTTTCACTAAACAATAATATGTTATTAAAATATTATATAAACTGGCCATTATGAATAGTAATACAGAGTTTTTTCAATTTTAGGAATATTATCTTTCAAAATGGACTTCATTTTTTGGGTTCGGAATCTCGAAATTAGCCGAGGGTGAATTTTTGGTATTTTTATGAAAACATTCATTTTTTTATGAATAGTGAAAACACTTGGTTACTATTTAAAAACCGACTTTTTTATTTAAATAAATATTTATTTTATTGAAATTTATTTTTGGTAAAAATTGATACATAATACCTATATAAGATAAATGTGATTCGTTGGAGTGATTTTATAATAATTTTAGATATATAAAAATTTTATTGAACTTTCCACCGTCTTTAACAAACCTCCTAGGAGAATTTGAAAATTTACATAAAACCTAATTTTACCGCTTCTGTGAGTGGAATTTTGAAAATCCGAGAGACATGGTTAGTATCAAGGAGTAAAATGTGGTTCAATAAGGTAAAAATAATTTTTGGTGAATAGTAATTTTTTACTTTTAATTACCACGGTTAAAATAAATTGGGTAATTAAGGGTAAAACTAATATTATTATTACCCTAACACATGTACTAATTCTATTGGATAAGTATAATAAGACCAAAAAACAACATTAGGAATATAATATTATCATTTATGTCCACATGGATTAGAATAAGACATTTATTAATATTTTATTTAAAAAAAGAGTTAAAATAGTTAAAATCAATGTTTAGTAACTAAAACATTTTTAATATAGTGTTATACATAATATATATTCGAGTATAAAAATTCATTAGAAATCTGAAAATATTTACTACCTATTGGTATTTTATTTATAATTTTTAGACATTAAATAATTTAATTTATTTTTGACACAATGGGGATGCAGTAATTACCTAAATAATGAAATATTAAAATAATTGATATTATAAATACACAAATAACTGTAATTTCTGACTTTTTATGAATTCCACTTATTTTATAGGTTAATATGGCATGTTATTATTTATTTAATTAACTATTTTTTAACTAACCATGATGTTATGATTTCCACAAAAATCAAATACCAAATAGTGTCAAAATTGACATATAATATTTATTAAAACAAATAGTATATTATTAATTGTTATTTTAATCCTAAAAATCTAAGGTTTAAGAAAATGAATTAGATAAGGTTATATATATTAATAATTAACCAAATGGGGTTCGTTTTTCTTGTTATAGTAAGTTTATTAACCATATAGTGTAAGAAAAAAAGAAGACACGGTAAAAGTTAAATTATTTAACTTAGAGTTAAATGTAAAAGAAAAGGTTATAATAGTAACCTAAACTTGTCTAAAACCTATTTTTTGAAATGACCTATACCCATATCCACCTTATATACAAAATAAATCAATTTGGAGCTATTAAAAACCGAATATGAATTTATAATAAAATTATATTTTAAGTTTTTCCAAAGGTGCCCCTCTCCTCCCTTATAAAAAGGGCACCCCTTCCCTCTTCTCTTCATACCCTTTTGAGCCTTGAAGCTCGTCCAAACCCTGCCCATTTATCTTCTAAGATTCCCTAGAAACATTCTTATAGTTCTGGTCTTCTCAAAAGACCAACTAGTGCCCTAAGAAGAAGCTTAAAGGAGGTGCGTCGAAGAAGAGGTCATCTCTTCTTCTGATTCTCTCAAGTTTCTTTCTTCTTATACTTATTCTTCTTTAGTTGTCTCATTATAAAGTAATAACATCAGTATTAATTATGTACTAATATGTTATTATAAATATGAAACAACCCTATTTCACCTTCTATCCATCCTATGGAATACGAAATCACCGCGTGTGCGTACGTACGGAATACAGTCTCCACTCCATGGCGTAATCTGTTTTCGACCACCACCTTACTTGGATGGGTATAATGGTGTAAATAAATAACTAGATATGATTATTTTAAAGTGATATTTATTCTAAAATATTATACATACACTTCAATACAATTCCACGATCATTGGAATAATATCATCGCTCGTGCGTACGTACAGACTACCGTCTCCACGAACGCTATGAGATTCATTTTCCAATATTAAACTTTCAAGAAAGATTATAACGTATATATAATGAATAATAATGAAATATATGACATAATTAATCTGATGGATTTATGTATACATATATATATATTCCATCTACTTACTTCCATTCAAGTCAATAAGGAAAAGAAAAAAGTGTTCATGCGTACGTACGTCCTACCGTCTCCATGAACGGTGTATTTCATTTCATTTATCTATCTATTATATATATATATATATACTGAATATATATGATATATAAATCATGATTTACATTCTAGAAGTAATTAAATCATGATATAAGTAATAATAATATCAATAACAACAAGTCCAAACATGTACGATAAATAAAATGTTTTACCCAAAACGATGTTTTAACATGGAATTTACAACAGAACGGGTAATATAAAGTCATAAGTGAACCATATGTGATATCATAAAAATTAATATGATTCTTTAATAAGTCAATGACATTATTTAAATCACTATACTGGAGGTTCGGATACATATAAAGTATATCAGACATAAGGTAAGGGACAACTATTGGAATCTCGTTCTTATCTGAGATTGTTATTCGTATGTATTTACAGAGGTTATTGTTATCATCTGTGCCCATGTTTTCTAAAAGTGTTTTCATGTATTTTTAATTTCCTTTTAACAATTTTTTAAATTTATCACATGATATGAATGGAATCTTACTATTTTTTACCAAACGTGGAACTTTTTTACTTTTCCGACAAAAGTACGAGAATAATGTTATTTTTAGCTTATACAGCGTGAATGGATTTTTACGGTTTCATAAGGCCTCATTTTCATGAATATTAATCTAGAAGATTTTATAACTATTTTCAAAAAAGTAATTTTCTTTAAAAAGTGTATGGAATTTTGTGAAAAGAAAATTATTTTGAAGATGAGAGGATATTTTCCTCAATAATTCATTTCAAGTGTTTTATCAAAACCGTTTTCCATATAAAATGGAATTATATCATATGTATATGTTTCAAGTATAATTTATCTATTATTTACATGGATTCACTTTTCCTATGATGAAATGATATCTATTTGTTTTATCTGTATTATGTGATGATGGTATGATGTTTATGGAACCCATTTTATTCTTTGTGTTATGATGACTGTTTTAAGATTATTTTGTGGCACAAGTAATAATGATTTCATTATGAGATGGGTGGGACCTATATCACCCTCCAATTCATGTGTAAAGATTTATACCTCATGAGATAGACAAGGCTGGAATGGTAAGTTAATCCGGTTCAGTGATACAAGAATGGAACAAGGAGTGAACTCGATTCAGAAAGGGACTTTGTCCACTAAGCTGGTCATGGCAGTGATGCCTTGGCTCTATGGAAATCATAACATGTTCTTAATGGTTGCCAAAATTACATTCTTTATTCCCAAGCTATTTTATCATGATTTATGATCCATTTTGATATATGCCTTACGTACTTCCAATATTTATGTCCTTCCTCATGATTTTGATGTTTAGATTTTATGTTCATGTGTTTTAATTCAAATGTTTATGGATTGTTTTATGTTCTCTATGTTTACCCTTACTGAGCATTTGAGCTCGCTCTTTATATGTTATGTTTTACCCAGGATATAAAGAAATGTTTTATGTAAGAAAACCAAAAAGGGGATGATCATTATGGGAGATGTTGAAGATCTTTCACTATGATTGGAAAATTTCGTTCGGAGTTTCCCAAGTCACTAAACTAATATGGTCTTTAGGCGTCTGTTTTTGTGATGTATTATGTATTCCGAAAAAGTAATGTAATGTCCATGTATGTCAAGCATTGGGTTTCTACAAAATGTGTCCTAATAAAGATGATGGTGAACCTAAATAATTTAGTATAAACATCAGTGAGTCTTATTATGTATCCCATGAGTATAGGAATCAAATCCAATATAGTTCATATTTTTAGGGGATTACACCTATGAGAGTTTCCAAGAGTTACTTAATTAAGAAAATGGACCTCCAAAGGCTTATCTCATACAAAATATATCAATTTGAGTACATAGTAACACAATTTTTTGGATTACACATTCATAGAGTCCCATTTGGATATATTATTATATTCAAGAAAATAACATAACTAAATTATTCCAACATGATTCATGATCAGTTGGGAAAATAAGAGGAAATAAAATATATGGAACATAGAAAAATCCCTTTCACCCGCTGCTGGACAAGGAAAAGGTTATGAAAGGTAATGGATAGTCAGAATAAAAGGATAGTGGATTACACCATGGTGGATTCCATATTTTAGTAATTATAATAGAGGATGGAATGATACAAAACAAGACCTTATTAAAGGGAAATAGATGTTCTTCCCATCTTTGTCCAAAAGTGGGTTTTAAATGGCACTACATTCAAGATTTGGGTCCTCTTTACTATGAGTATGGAAAAGTATAAACATCTTGGGGAACAAAAATTTTAGTTAGGTTATGTGTGGTGTATATTTTATTAAGGGGATACAAGATAATGTGAGGGACACATTTATTTGTGTCAAATCTAGGTGGGATGGATTTGGGTATTGTGGGGTTTTTCTCAGATGTTTTATTAGTAGGTTTTAGAATATTTAATAGGGATCCATTTTGGATTTTTTTAATGGGGGTAATTATAGGTAAAATTCTACGCATAATAAGGATATCGAGAGATGAAGGATAAAATACCCTAAGGACACCCCCATTAGATATATTATTATTGTTGTGTTGTATTGGGAACTACAATGGAGGAACAAACACATAAGGTGTATTCCATAGTGAATGAATGATGTCCCATTTATGGTTGGCTAGGTTCGATATAATAACACTACTTCTGCATATGGTGAACTCATTCATGGATCACTATTGACTATATTACATTGACTTTTGTAGTATGTGGTAATATAATTACTTTCCATATATTGGTGTGTCCTTTTCTGGTATTCTCCACTAACTATATAACTGTACTGTATGTTTATTCTGGTGATACGACAATGTAAAATTTTCAAATGGAAAATATTTTTTCATCTGTAATTTTTGTTCCGCAATAGATAATAGATTGTTCTATGCATTGAGAAATAATTTTTTTCCAAAGTGGGATTGTGTTTGAAAGTGGGTTAGGATACCACCTCATACAAAAAATTAATTTTTATATATGGGGGAGGAGTGGAATTGAATTACCACCTCTAGTAGAAAAAATAATTCATTTACTAGGGAATTAAAAAAAATCCCCTCACAAAAAAAATAAAAATTCACTTGTAAGGTAGTGATTTCACCGTTTCAACCAAGAAAAATAAGTTTTTATCTATAGGGACTCCATGTGAAGATCCAGTCCCCCAAAGAGTAGAAATATGAAAAAGGAGCTCTATGCATTGATGATTAACATACATTACCAATTTTATCAAATTAAATATATTTTACCATTTTAATTTTGGATTTCCCTAATTTATACTATTATTCATGAGATTCCATATTCTATTTTACATGGCCCAAAAAGTGTCTCCCATTATAATGGGGTCTGATATACACAAGGAGGACAATTTTCTTAGGATGATGTTGGCTGAGTTTTATGTTATACAGTTCGGTTATGGATTTCCAAGATGGAATATGCCCATTAAACTGTGTTATCCTGAACTAAATTTTTACATAGCAAAAATTTATTTTTAGAAAATTCCTATAATATCATCATAGAGCCTTTCTAGAATTGTTGGTTCCCTCTGAAACCAATCTCATCCACACAATGTAATGGATGGAAGGCCACATGAGGGAGTCCAATAAATGTCATTCAAATTTAGGTAAGAAGGACAGATCACTTATGAATCTAATGAATTTGTTAAATTATTAGGAATGGAATAATATCATGAATTTTCTAAGCTCATGCGAGCTATTAATAGTGTCAAAAACAAGGGAAAATTGGGGGATTATATATATTTCAGTATAGATGGATGTCACCTATTTTATGTACCACTTAATTTTCAATCACCTGGAGGTCCAGTCATGAATTGCCGATAATTTTATGTAAATGATGAAATAAAATAATAAAACATGATCTGAAGGCTCTGAAATCTAGGAATATTATATGAGTCATTTTCATGGGGATTAAACTTAACACATGTTTGAAAATATGTTTCTATTAAGCAGTAAATTTTATTAGGATGATAAGAAACATTGGTGGAATAAATTATGATGGTATATATTGGACTTATTATGAATAGTATGTAAAATATGTCCCTTGGATAAGTTCACTTTTATCTTTGAAATCCAAATAATACTTGTAGAGATCTGATATTGTCAAGATATATAATTTGAATTTTAAATGTTATATGTACGATTGTGATGGTGGTAGGTAAAATAGATCTAACATTGATAGGAAATTATCTATATATATGATTCATATTTAAGTTGGTATTTTATACAACCATGATCTCATTAATCAATAAAATAATGATGGGATATTTTCACTAGTTGCGATAATGTGAAATATATTTTTTTATTTCTGATAGGACTATGATGTGGGATCCAATAATCATTGCGTATTAGATCATAGTGTGAATAAACTCACATCAAATTATAGAATAATAAACTACTGTGATGAAGAACTAACAAAATGAGTAATAGGGGGTTCTATCAAGAGGGTCTATAGTTTCACACAGTTTTACATCGTGAAAAGGGGGCATAAACTAAGTAGTTTAATGTGTTGTGGTGAGGGAATAAAATTTCTATTAATTAATCAACTATATAATTTAAATAAACTATTTGGTGACTCCATGGGGAGATTGAATTTTTTATACCATATAAAATGAAATTGTATACTTAGATTAATATCATTCTTATCTAACATGTGGGTGGAGAGGGTTTGTGGTCTTGTAGATCTATCGAAGGATATGCCTTTTATGAACATACATGTAGGACTAATATTCAATGATTTGATCAATAAAATTATTATGTTATAAAAAACCTAATCCCACCTAAGAAACACCCAATGCAATAAGTAAGAGAACATTGGGACTTATCCAAATTTCATCCAAAAAATAAATTTGGTGGTTTTTCAACTGGTTGAAACATGATTTAATATTTAATGTTGATCCAACAAACAATGATCCTATTTTCTCTTGGTCTAATGGGGAAAATTGTAAACCATGATCTCAGGGGTAATTTAATTGTTTAAATTATATGGGTAAAGAATATTGGTAATGGATATAAATCATATTCGAAAAGAGGGACCCGCTATATTGTTTTTGGGGATTAAAAAATAATAATATCTTATCTTGATGGTTATCGCCTCTCTAGTTGATTGGTTACATCGAGGGAAACATAATTAAATCCATATTATTTTTATTATGGATGGTTAAAATAGATCATCCATTTAAAATTTAATAATTTTTCTTATCGATATCATTAGAAGGCTTATGAAGAACCATTTATTCTATGAAACATAAAACTTTTGACGTGAAGCACATGAGTATGGAAGGAAAATTATCACTATAATTAAACAATAATATTTTAAATACTCCTTGCAAATATTTTAATCATGTGTAAAGAAGGGATAATTTTTCCTAAGCATGATCTTTTGAATGAGGGAATCCATGTTGGAATCTCTTATATAGAATGGAGTTATATGAAGGAGAATGGATGAAAACATTACTTCATATCTCATATGGTCCTAGTATTTGAGATATGGGCATCCCTTCTTATCATATATTAATCGTAATCAAGAAACATGTTGTTCAAAAAATGGTTTCTCACAACAGATTAGTGTATAAGTAGAGAGGATTCTTTTTTTGTAGGTGGGTCTAGGATAAGAGATCCACGAATTACTAAATTTCATATTAAAGTGAGAATCATTCCATAGATAGTTTTATGGTGAAAGATCCACACATTTATCAAGTTATTTTAATGGGTATAGGGAAATTTTTAGCATATTGTAGTAGGCTCTAAGTTTAAAAAAAATACATGCATCATGACGTATCACATTAGGTGGAGAATCAAGACACATTTTGTTTTTTGGTATAGGTTTGGTATGAGAATAGAAAAAAAGAATGGTCCTACAAGGATAGGTATGCTAAATTCAATATTTTAGATCATGTGATATGTATATTAACAATGATGTTTATCCTTGTAATTCATAGATTTTTTAATGAATATTTAACAAGTAGGTGTAAGGTCTTAAATCATATAACCATTTTGAAATAAAGATTGACACTGTTTAATTTCACAGCATTTGGATTAATGGGTGACTTAGTACATCTCAAAAATACAGTGAGATCCATTATGAATATTTATTATTCCTACAGAGAAACTATTAGTGTGATAAACAAATAATATTGACTGATAAACCATTTATTTTAATATCATTTGAAGATTTTGTTTGGTGTTTCATTTAATGTATTTATGCAATGACTGCTATGAAATTTATTGTAATTTTGTTGGGGCTACAACATTTATATTATTACCTTAATGTATTGAATCTTATTTCATAGATGGAAGAAAAACAAGAGATATTGTGGGTATTATAAGTTGAATCTTCCATGATGATTGTGGAAACATCTATTGTGAAGAATTTCATTATTTTTGAACAATGACTTATAACCCTATCACCCATGGATTCATATGTTTGGTACATAGGGTATGAACAAACTTTTGTGTCACATGAAGAAATGATTTTCATACGTTTTAACTTCTTTTAACTAAAAGAAAATTATTATTTTTTATTGACTATCAACAAAGACCCAACTATGATATTTAACATCATGGAGTATGGATTTCGACTTTTTCATTGATCAAAAGAAATATTTTATAAGAAACATTATATTTTTATGGGATTATTATGATCACCATCAATATTAATAAAATTATATGTACCATTTTAGTAGACCTTATAGATTATATAATACACCACAGATTTTGGTTCTATCCTCAAAGTATTCTTCCTATGTATCATCAATGTTTTTAGGACCTGTACCAGTTCCCCATCATGAAATTACTAGAGGTGATTTTTTTATAAAATATTGTTCTATTCAATGTTTGATGGATCTATAAATAATGCATGGTATGTGGCCTTTTTCTATATTGTCTTTATAATTTATATTGTCTATTTTCAGAATAATTTTCAATGTATAGTTTTTAACAGATGTAAATGTAATGTCATGTTAGTTAGACCACTATAGGATGAAAGTTTTTTCCTATATTTGTGTGAATGTCAGTTTTTATGTTTGGTAGTATGATTTTTAGTATGTTCATTCACCACGGTTTTGAAAATATTATTTGGATAATACTTATTCTGTCTATCCAACATTTTATGGAGTATGTTTTAAACGGTATTAATAAAATCATACACTTATTTGTTCTCTAAATCTTGAATGTAGGATTAATTGTTGGATTAAATTTTTTACTCCAGGTGTAACATTATCAATTCATAAAAATATAAATTGGTGTTTCTTTCCATCAATATTTTTTTGGACACTATTTTTGGTATGGATGTTGTTCTTAAAAAATTAATGATTCTGTATTTCCTAGATTCTATAATGTGAATGGTCTTATCTTAATTGCTAACAAATTTAGTAGCTTTGTAAATTTAATTAAAATGAATTCATATAGTGGGAGTATATGGTCACATGACATCCATTCACAATAATAAAATATTTCCTAATGTATTCGGTAGTGTGAAATAATTATATGGGTTGAGGAATGATGTTGGAATAAACATGATATTAATGAAACCTTTTATTTTATACCATCGAATAATATATCATTTATGTATAAAAATAACCTATACTCCTTATTTGATGAAAATTCTCAATCCATGGATAGTCAGAACCAAAAGAAACATTGGGTACTTCACTTATATTGTAAAAAAAATCCCCCCCATCAATACACCAGAGGAGGACCCTATAAATATATAATTTGTAGTGGATATTTTGTTGATTCGATTACAGTAAAGGTAAAAGTTTACTAATCATCCCCGGATGATTTCCTTTCTGGATGTTTTTGGAATAAGAACACTAATTTGAAGATATTAAATATGGTAATAATCCAAAAACATACATGAAATTATAATTTAGGGTTGATATCAACCTTTTTTATATAATTCATACAATAACAAAAAATAAAGATTCCATTCTATATTACACAATGATAATGAATATTTCATCCCATTCACGATTATTGAAATATATATCTATGTTTTCCAACACATAATCTAGGTGAATATATAATCACATGATATGATTTAATGTTATCCATGAGGTAAATTCTATCATTAAACCCCAGTCAAAATCGATATGGAATCAGTTATTGTTTTCAAAAATCATACCACTGTTCTTCTTCTTGATCACCAACTCTAAATCATGATTAACTTTTAAGTTAGTCATAGGTATTTGTAGCACCTATTTTAATTGTTCAATGAAGAAATTATATTCTACATCATTGTGGAGGTAAACATTTAATAATTTTATGAAATAAGGTAGGACATATATTGTAGAAGAGATAAGAATAAGACCCAAAACAACTTTATTAATCTAATGATCCTCTATAGTCATCCATTTTTTATTGTTGTTCCATATTCAAAATACAAAAACCGTGTCTATGGTCTAATTTTATTCAAAAAATTATTATAATCATGTAAATCAATATTCACTAGCGTTGATTCTACATTGGGAAATTCTTAGAGAAAATATGCTAGCACCCAGCCATCTATCAGTTTGGGTGGGATGAAATGAATTTCAATGTAATGAAATATGACATCCTATGCTTCCAAATTCCATGTCATGTTAGGGTGGTAGAGGTTATATTTTAGTGGGTTATATTACCTAAAAAAAATAGGCATCATAGAATTGTAATTAGTGTATCAATTTATGAACTACAAAAAATTGTGAAAGAAAACACTTCTCAATTTCTGAATATCCGATCATAGTATTGATGACAGGTGTACTAAGATATTAATAGCTATTATCACTTCTCTGATCATTTTTATATGTATGAAATTTTCCCAATGATCACTCTAATTGTTTGACATAAAAAATAAATGTATTTCTTTCTATATGGGAAATAACACTGGTGTTTTCCAAAGATACTTCCTCATATTATCAAATAATTACTGACAGTCATTGGTCTGATGATAAGGGACCCCTTACTTTATTAGTTCGGTGAAATGTAGAAATTTTTCTTCCAAATTCCTTATAAACAAACATATTTATACTTTTATATGTTTTATGAAACTCATCCTTTTAATTATCCATGTAGGTGACATATTTTTTATCACATTTATATTTTTATAGGAAACATCGATGTCATAATTGAATAAAGTGATGGTAGGAAACCTTAACAAGGTAACACTAGAATAATTTTTAAGGGAATAATATTTTATGATATGATGTAATATATTGTTAAATATGATCCCAAGATCCTCATGATGACCAGAGAACTTACATGAGTTAAAAAAAAGTCATCGATCTAACATTCAACAAACCGTCACATGACATGATTAAAAACACAATACATGTCAATTTGTATGCTCCATAAATATTTTCATATTGAGAGTTATAACCTAATTATAGTTCATTACTTGAACTTAAATAAATGAATATACCTCTTCATCAGTACGGGTCACCCATATTTGGATATATCATGAATGTGAATCCATAAGAGATAGCACTTAATGCGTGGATATTTTATTGATCTGAAGTATTTCAATGGGGATTTGGATGTCTTCATCTATAAACATCTCATTTATATATCTGAAGTAAATGAAATTCCTAATCTATGCATTATTCTTTTTTACTGGGAAAATATTTTCGTCTAATTTTTTGTATTAATCATCAAAAATTAATATGTCCTTTATGAGTTTATCAACATCAGATTCAAATTTATTGGCATTATTTGGATTAATTATTATTGAATCCTTCTTATAACCAATATGATCTTCTGATAAACCCATGTGGCAAGTGTCCACATTGGGATCAATGTCCTAAATATCCATATAATTCCAAATGAACACATTTTCGTTCATCATTATAAAGGAGGCATACACCTATTTGTCATCCGGGGACATGATCATGATTATTATTGTGGGTATATGATCTTTTTATGTATATTGTGTGGTCACCTTGAGTATATTTATGGTGGTAGAAACTTCTTCCTTAAATACTGGGGGCATCATTGAGGTTCCCATTTTCTCCCTCCACATTCTCAATAAAAAACATAAGGGAATTGTTGATTAAAGGGTATCATCCAATATGGGAGAAGAACATCCATTTGATCCTTTAGAAGATGTGATAGGGGACTTCTCATTACCCATATATTGTATAATAGTTTATTTTGAATCCATAGAAGGGCATGGGTCTTCTGATTACTTTGGTGCAAAATAAGTGAATTTGTAATTGGGGTGTCAACATAGTTTTCATGGCTATTAGTTTCTCTAATGTTTTATGGTTTAGTTGTGGGAAATGATATAATCAGTTGTTATTCACCAATAAACATATATGATCATTCACTATTGAATTAGGGGATTTGAGATAAATATTTATCCATGATATATCTAAAATAATTATCTTGGGTAAATTATATAGATTTTTTGGAAGTAACCTATGAAACATAATTTGTAATGGTTTGTGTCCCTTCCATCTATGAAAATAATGTTCTTATATATTGAGAATCACAAGACTAATTTCCAGATCTACCATCCAACAATGTTCGAAACATTATGCCGATATTGTATTTTATATATTTTTTGAATGATGAAGTTATCATTGCATTTTGATACAACTAACACCATCAAATTTATATATTTAATGTGTTATCCACTCATATGAAAAATAATTTAGAGTTAGATATAAGATCCATGAATTATGTCTGGAGCCTGATTTGGACAATGAGAATTTGTTTTCTTATGTTGTAACTATACAGTGTCAGGGGAGATAGTGAAAAATTGGATTAACTATAAACCAATTGATAGAGTGTTTGGATTAGAATGAGGATGAATCAAGATATAATTTCAATGAAGCCACATAGACTGTCAATATCATCTATCTTTCCATTAAAATATAGTGTTTTTATAACATCATCCTTGTCCATATCATTGAAATGTATTATTGTGTGGAACTATAAATGATATATAATTGCATAATATACTTCATCACATGTAACCTCCTCTTAGACTGCTTGAGGTATCAATAAGACCCTAATAAGATATTAATGGATAACCTTCAATATATTTAGAGTATCTAGGATTGAAATCTTGGCCGACACTCTGGTCAATTTCTTCATGATATCATATTTATGAGAAAGAGGTCTTCATTTTACAATTAGTCAATACTCCCTAATAGGCACATTATGGGATATAGATCTCAATGTATATGGTTCTCAAGGATGAACAAAAAGTGAGGGTATTTTTAATACCATTAGACTTGGAATAATAGGAATGCACAACTATCTAGGATGCTGATATTGTTTCAATCCTTCTAGTTTACATTAAAAAATATTTTTTTTGGAATAATATTATTCAATTAAATTTCATTTTCTTACACATTTTTCACTCATTTGTGGGTTATTCCATGATTGTAAATGACATAAACCTTTATTTTAAGAAAATGAATATAATATTGGGTTTTTTGAGGAGATTCCTTCCCTATCACCTTGGATCTCATTACCACTATGCCTGGTCTATATATTATGCAAGAGGGATTCATATTAATATCCATAATCATAATATTTTAAGGGTTAAACTATATGAAAAAAATTAATATAATTGATGATAAAATCCACATGTTTTTTGGAATCCTTTTACATGGGAGGTTCCCATTCTATTTATATTGGTTTATGAAGTCTAGGAGGCTCCGTAATGAATTCTAAATATGTACCAATGACTACTATTATTCCAAATTGATTTATTTTTATTAAAACATTTCTTGGAAGAACTACTCTTGAAGAATTGTGGTGATAACAATGTCATTATCACAGTGGTATAGGATAATGGGGGAATAATTGTTTGGTTCAATTATTCCATGAGTATGGAATGAGATATAATTATTATCATTATAGTGTTATTATAATTACACTAATGTGTGCACCTTTTTGGATCCTCATTCAATTTCATTCCTCCTCTAGAACCATAGTGGAACCACATGAAACTTTTGTAGGTATATTTCATATATTTTTCTATAAGAAATCAGCCATATTTTTTAGAATTCCCTTAATGAAAAATTAATATTCAATAGTATAATGAATCATTTCTAGTAAGGGGAAATAGTTTTTGCAGTCATCAAGGCCAACATGATATGGAATCTTAGGCTTTGATAGTTTGAAATTTTTTCTATGGATACAACAATAATTATAGGAACTTTTTCAACTCAAAATTAATAAACATTATTCCTCTAATACTATATTTTTTTCTATATTCACTCATCTCATACTGACAGGGGTACTGCTAATATTGCATCTCACGATAAGGTGTCCCATGATAGGGTGTAGTTTGCTAAGATAGATATGGTTTCAAAGCCATCTATAGGCTGGCGATCAGAGTATCTAGTTTTCCTATTATCATTATACAATACTATAGTATAGGTTTAGAATTATATTTGGTTTTCACAATTAATTTTTCCATGTATTAGGAAATGATTGAATGGACCTCAAACCATACTATTTATTTTTAGGGATACAGCAGTGTATATTACTCATTATCAAAGCTCTTTAATAGAGGGTCCAAAACTCCTTCAATGGAAGGTAAGTTTTTATAGAGTAAGTAAAACCCATAATAATTGAAATGAAATGTGAGAGAATATAATTTTTTCTATATTTTAAATTTAAGATATCATGCTACATTATCTTGTACATTGTTGAGTTGAATGAAAATAAAAACTACAAAAAGATCATTCATTTCATTGATATTATTGTTAAGT
The DNA here is from genome assembly GCA_963277665.1 of Viscum album. Classification (NCBI taxonomy): domain Eukaryota; kingdom Viridiplantae; phylum Streptophyta; class Magnoliopsida; order Santalales; family Viscaceae; genus Viscum; species Viscum album. The sequence continues at coordinate 264,288,274 of OY728142.1, read as the reverse complement.
AAATTGGGTAAAAAATAAAGACTTTTCGTTATATTTTTTCAGAAATAACCAGTGTTTATCCACTTCTTGCATTCAAGTATTTCCATTATTACCCCACAATGGGACACTAGATGAATAAGATGATTCTTGGGATTTACTGAACTATTGAATAATGAAATTACATGGTTATCAATGATGGGAAGAGGAATGGTAACATATACCCATTTTCGGTATGGATTAATTTCTTCTTGTACTAGTGTGTATAATCCATCCTTCCCTTCCAGTCGAGCTGATAATGATTCAATAGAGTTAGATAACTCTAGGTTGATGTAAATATGAACATGATCTTGAACTATAGAAATGATGTGTAAAGCCTAATGTATTAGATCCACCTATAAATTTGGTTTACAACCTATATAGAATGTCTTATGATAATAGTATCAAAATGTGTATAGTTGTTTCAATATGTAGGGTGATTTTGGAATCCCACTATTAGTAGTTCTAAATAAACATGTTTTTATGTACCCATGCATGGAGGATATTTTAGCCCTACATTGGTTGGAAGGATGAACTCCTCTTGTGGAGCAAATATATTCTAATTTAGTAAAATGTGTCTTGCAATTAATGACATACCCAAAATCAACATTATCTCTATTTAGTTTTTCATTATATCTATAAAAATCATTAATCTAAGTATCATACTGATTGAATATGTCCTCATGTGTTAGCAGTCCAAGATATTCATGTAAATGATGGGATTTTGCTATTCTCTTATGATTTTATTGGCAAAATCATGCAAGGGGTTATCATAATTGGGCAACGATGTGATTTCGTATTTTTTTAATATTTTTATTCTTATTATTAACAACTCATTCAATTGTTTTGGTGTGTACTATTTTATTAATAGAATCATTACCCACACGTTCTACCACATTAGTTTCATGATTTTTAGCATTTTAACAATCAATAAAATTGAATTTTTCTAATTTGTAATGCATTTGGGGTGTTGAATTAATACTGGGATAATAGGGTGGGGAAAATACTATTGTGATGACCATAGGAGAAAATGTGATACCCAAAATCAATTAGACCCTTGGAATATAGTTTTATACTATCACATGTTTGGGATGAATACAATATTTTTTAGGTTATCCTAATGTTATCATATGAAGGATACCTTGATATAATATTTTGAGAGAATAATTTTTAGTGTTCTCCCTATGAGAGATTAAGAACCAATTGTGCTACACCACAAGGTATCATCATGGGACACCTATACTTGTTGAAAACATACATCCTTCTTATATGAGTAGATTATGGTAATAATTCTCCCATCCTTGTTTTATGTTTTCTTATTCATACACTATTATATCACTTAAAACTAGATTCATTGATCTTAATGTAGTTTTTTATGATAATAATGTCATAGGACATGAAGTCTTGGGCTAATCCTGTATCTCTGGGGTTGTGGCTATCGTGACCTCTCTACTGGTTCTGGGAACATTTATTCTAGAATGACCTGAGTGTAACCTAATTTCATCATGATAACTAATTATTTATGTGTATGTCATTGTTACTAGATGATTGGAAACTATCAAATGGGAGGCCTACTTTATATCCTCAGATTCCATATCCAATAGTCTATTGATTGTCTATCCCCATCGATAATTACACCTATGAGACTTTCTCATGATTTATTAGTCCTAAATATTCCATATTTTTTAGGTAGAACTCTATTCTAAGACTCTACATGATGTTTTTATACTTCATTAATCCCATTCATGTGGGATTCATTAACCAGAGAATTGAGTGAAATGTAGTGCAACATTCATTCCCCCTCCACAGATATAAACACTGGGGGTTGCAACTATCAATTGATGCATCTTACACAATTAATTGATGAATGAAAATTATAAGCACATACAATAATTTTTAAATGTTGACTATAATATTAATTAAATGGAAAATAATTCAATATATTGAAAAAAAAACTATTCCATTAACATTATATCCATTTCCTAAACAAGGAATGAAAAATAATTTTTACTGGTGAATTGTCATCGATGGGTTTATACAATTTTCATGTATGCATTACCTTGGAAAATTATTTCAGAATATTATAATGAGGAGTGGTTGTGGGAAAAAACATGACCGGTGGATTCTCAATGGAAAATGTTGTCCTAATGTGTGACATATTTTCTTCACACAATTCTGATGATTCATCAACATGATCTAAAAATAGTTTACTGTTTGTAATTTTCATCGTATGTGTTGCTCGACTGGTAGGAATCTACTCTACTGTTCCTGAAGTAAAGTGATCCTTGGGTGGTTCAGAGGATAAAAATTTCCTTGCCTGTATTTTGGTTGATAATGTATATCTCTTATTAATGGAACGTCATTAAGCAAGACTAGCCTCAAAATCCAAATTTCCGCATGATATGAGGTCTTTCACATAGTTGATTCAATAAGGGGAATAACTTTATCTAGAAATAATTATTCATTATGGTGAGGACCTTCATAGTGGTCACAAATATAGAGAGGACTACAATAGTTGATTATTTTCAAGAAATTGGGAGGGTTCATTTGATTCATACCTTAGAGAGGACCCTCAAGGTGGAAATTGTCATGGGGAATACATTTTAATATTTGGATACTATTATTGTGTAGTGGTATATCATGGTACTCATAAGTAGATAAACTCTAATGAAAGATCATGGTAAGATTCATGGAGAATATTTTAGAGAGAGAGTTCAATATTTTTTGGTAGTAAAGTTATGGTGTGGGCTTTCACAAATGAAACTACTTATAGATTGAATTTGGGAATGTTTAATAGAATCTTGATAATTTTTTGACAGTTGTTAGAAGTAAATTATAATACCTTTAATATTAAGAGAATAGTTTTGGGAATTCTTCTTCATTTCTAATTTCATTTTCTAGAAAATGATATTTATATATGTTAGTTTTCCTATGAAACTATCATTTTATTTTTGGGTCTTGCTGACAAGATATTTTGTTTTAGGTTGGGATATATGAATTCCATAAAATTAGCAAGGGATATTCTGAGAATATAAAATTATGATGGGTATATTTTAAAGATATTACTGACAATTTATCTTAGAAATGCTCCTATGAAAATCATGTATTTTAGAGGCAGAATTTTCTAACTTATGTGTATGATTTTCATTGTACTGAGGGGCTACACAACTCATGGGGGTGGGTTTGTGTTCCCACCCCTTAACCAATTACACATATTCTAATATATATTACTAGTTTTATAGAATTTTTGTAGGGATATATTTTGTCCCTTCTATTTCCACCCGGATAATATTACCATCATTTTTAGCTGGAGTGAATATATATTCGAATTCAACGATTGAATAAGGGATATGTGCACGCTTTAGTACACTATTTATTTATATAATTTGTTGGAAATGGTTTTTTGTAGGGGTTAAAATAGGGTATTCCCAATTTTATTTTGTTTGAATATTCCAACAACCTTTTTTGGGTGTTCCTAGATTGTACTGGGTAGCTTTCTGGGTGCGACATGGGATATATTTCTATTCATGAACTTCCGAAATATATTTTCAGGCTTCATGGATTAAACATGGTTGTCTTCACAGTCATTGATGATTAAATTGGAACTCAGGCCTTACTGACCTGAGCTTAGGCTAATAGGGTGTCATCCACATCATGTTGAGGAATTAAAACAATATAACATTGGTTGTGAAGCATTATATCAATAGCCATTATGTGGGATACTGATGTTGTGGTGATGTTTCCATTTTCACCTCTATATAATTATTTCTCATATTAGGGAGGAACTTATTGTTGTGTTTCGTGGGGAGGATCTCAAACCCATTAGAAATTTTGGTGGTAATACTTATTTCATCACTACCATCTATAGTTTTTTGGGTGGTATATGGGGAATCATATCCTAATGGGATTCATATGTATCCTCAAGGGATCAAATTTTACCATTGAGTTTATAATCCATGATTTCTTTCTTGGAAACCCGGTGTTGGGGATTTTAGAATTGCGATGACTTCCCCTGGTTAGATAAGGGTCATGTTTTTCTGTTGGTTGACATGTAAACATGTTGTTGGTTGAAAATTTTCTCTTTATATTGAATGTTGTTCTAGTGAATGTTATTATTGGGATAAAAAATACAAATAGAGAAGTTTATATAAGTAGTGTCGCATGTAGATTTGTTAATGTTGATGGAATTATATAATAGATCCATGTATGTAAATTTTTCAAATAATTAAACTATGTGAAAAAATTGTAATGAAATTGGGGTAACATATTTATTTTGGTTAATAAAATGATTCAAGTTAAGTTCAAAAAAATAATGATGGAATCCATGGGCCAATTCTGATTCTTGATAGTGGGTGGTTGAGTATTGTTGCACAATATTTTCACATCAATTTCACCATTTTTTTATTTTTCCTTTTAGGTTGGCTCTACAATGATTTATTTTTTGAACCAAAAACACCCAATGATTACAACATCCAAGATCATTCTATCTAATTGTATGTGATCACCCGATATTTCTCAAATAACTATTAGGGATGAATGATGGTTGAGAGGATGAGAGTTCAATGAGATCACAACACTTTTTGGGATAATTTTTTCCTTATATACGATAGTCTTTTAGATTTAACTTGTGTTTGTAAATCCTCTACAAAACCTTATATAATTCTATTCACACATTAAGTTTTCAATAAATTATTTATATATGAATGAGTATCTTACTAAATATATTAATGGTTCTCTATAAATGAATATATCTTTATATAACATTGTTTATCTATTAAGAGATCTGTAACTATGTATTAGAGGTTCTCCAACATATCTCATTATTTACCTTTTTATCTTTTATTTTAAGGGATCAAGGTTTAGGGGCTCAGGATTTTTTGTTCTATAATTTTTTTCCATCAAAGGAGGAAGATGGAGTCAAATATTATGATCATAATGACGAGAAGATATTCCTACATATCATTGAAAAAGGAATCATAACCCAAATTGTCTAGTTCTATTAAATGAGACATGTTGTATGTTTTATGATCATATGGCATGAGTATGTCAATTTAGTTTATTGTCGTCTGGTTGATAGGTCAGGATAGACATAAGGAAGAAAAAAAACACAATAGGTGTTTTTTTTTGTGAATTGTGATTTTCAAAACATTAACTAATTCGGAACACATATATTGTATAGAAGATTTCATTTCCTTTTCTGTCAATGATTAGAATGAAGAGAAAATAAATTATATAAATGAATACCATGATGTATGGTGTTTCGGGTAAAAACTATTGCTTAGTACACTCCACCAAGGCTCAAATCCATGAGCATGGTGATTTTCACTAAGTCATCTTACCCTAAGACAATGAAAATCCAAAATAAAGTGTAGGTAGATCACACCATTGCATAAAATAACAAATCCTTATAGTTAATTTAAAAAGAACCAAATATCCACAATGTATTACAAGAAGATCACACATAACCATGACTGAGTACAATCAGTAGAAAGTCAAATAAATCAAAATAGTTCTATTTGGTTGATGATATAGGTTAAACCTCATAGTTTGTAGCAGTAACTGATAGATGAAAGAAGATCATTAACAAATAATGAAAACATATAGAAAATAATTTCTTGTAAAGGCTTTCATTAAACAACAACAAACTAAACACCAAAATTTTGTTTGAACAAGAATGTACCAAAAATGTATTTTCACCAAATTCTTCATCCTTCAAATGCATCATCATTATTACATAAGATGATATAAAAAAATAAATGTAGTAGTAGTGAAAAAATTAAGGAGTAAATTAGATAGATAAGTACATGTATATATCAACAGGGTATATATGGAGGCAACAACACATAGTTTTTCTATATGTAAACCTACACACACATATTTTTTTAGAAAAATGTTTTCACCATATTTAGAAAGTTGGCCGCATAGTTCCTAGTCAAACCATCTCAAGAAATATTTAAAAATAAATCATTAATATTTGAATCCAAAAACATTCTAGACATTTGTAACATCTATTAAGAATATTAATGTTTTACTCTATGAGTACAAGAAATTAAAACAAACATAATGATCCTTTTAATATGTCATAAAATGTATTTTAATATCTATTTATTTCCATAAACATAATTTCCTAAATCAAAGATAATATCAAGTATATAAAACTCTATCAATGAAGAGTCAAACATAGGGTTCCTTAGCATCAAGAAAAAACCTAAAAAGTAGGGTTTAAAATGTAGTGTTCATTATTAAAGAAGGGTTTGTGTACTATACATGTGTTTCCTAAGACATACCACTTCTTCCATATATAGGGTTAATAATCCATATTTTCTTCTTTCTCAAACATTGTGTTCTATACTAACGTTAGGTTGATAAACCATATAAGTTATTCAAAATATAATATATCTTCCTTATGATACACATACTAACATAGGGTTTAAAATAGTGTTTCCATAATAAATTAAAACCCATTCAAATTACTACCATGAATATTCTCGATGAACTAATATCATGAATAAAATTCAAGAATAAATATTTTAATGAATATTAATTTCTATAAATGCACTTAATGTGATTTCATTAATGACAAAAATGTGGGAGGTTTTTAGAATAAAAAACACAAAATTGATGAATCATCACTTGATAAACAATATACCAATTTTTTATTACAGCAAAACCCCTAAAATAATAAATCAAATTTGAAAAATAATTTATGGAAAAATAAAAAATAAATTTTCCACAGTCTTAATATTATAATATTTCCATCACAATGAAAATATTATTCGTGGATATAAGGATATAAAACTTCTCTTGTATTAAATTAAATTATGATTAATACAAAATATCAAATAACAATAAACCTCTCCCCAATTATAGCTTCCCTCTTTTTATAACTATGAATATTTTAAATTAGAAAACATTATAGAACTATATAAATTAGAAAAATAAAAAAAATAGAATCATATACACTTCAAAGAACTTTAAAATCTTTACATTATATTATAACTTTAATATAATTTCATTCCATCAATTAAAATAGTAATATTATAAAGATTGGATTTTACTAAATTTATTAACATGATATAAAATTACAACATAAAATTTCTCCCACTATTTTTGTCGTTAAATTGTTAAGATTAAAAATTAACTCACCCTAAATTTATAAATTCCTTATTAAATAAAAAAATTAAAACTGGGATATTTCTAGAAATAAATGATACATTGTATTATAAATCCCCCAAAATCATATAATTTTTAATTAAAAAATTTCAGAAGAAAAGGAAAAAACTAAATTCATTCTTGAATTGGAAAAAAGATAAAATAAATTACAAAACAAATACTTTCACTATATTTAAATTAAAAAATATATATTTAAATTTTTTTATAACGTTGATATTTATACGAAAATAAATAACACAAACTGTTTATGAAAGAGTATACTATTTTTTTAATATCCCAATTTATGAATTATTTTATTTAAATCTGTTAAAACTCTTAAAATTTTATCTAATCTATTTTTAAACTTTTTTATTCATTGATACAAATAAAACCATCCTTATTCAACTATATAAATCATTAATTTTTAAATATCGATCGTAGTACTATATTATTTTTTAATCATATCAATTTTTACTTATTATTTGTACTTTTATAGCTTCAAAATCTACTTTTGAGGTCAAACTATCTGTCACAACTCTACCATAGGGCCCGTGTCATGACTACCTCATCCCCACCTTCCATAGGGAATGGACTGGAAACTATCACCGGAAAGTTGTATCCCTAATATGGGAAGAAATTTTCTTTTTACCATATATACACATAGTTAAATAGCACAACAACAAGAAATTAAACAGACTAGAACACAACAAGATATAACCACAAAGTAAACTATTGTAGTAAAAAGGATGATGAATAGAAAGAGGCCGGAATACCAGCCCAACTCTAAAGTTACAAGTGAAACCGAAAATATAATACAACTGAATGAAAAAGGAAAACAGCTAATGGGTCATCCTCCAAGGTTCCTACCAGAAGGGTAGGTACAGATCACCTCCTCAGCACTCAACGTCTGTCTGTTTCCTTCCCTTCACGTCATGCCGAATGGTCCAACTCTGTGCACCATCCAGACCTAGCACCCTCAGCCTCTATCAACATTGTGTGTCATCTGCACCAGACACAACAAGGTGCGGTCAAAGTCCGTGTAGGGGTTAGTTTAACAATACTCAGTAGGGACCCCGAGACCATGGTCAGTCTCCAAGAGTTCCACAAAGGAAAAACCACAAAGCAGGAAGCAGTTTTCATCACACTACTTAGGAATATTCCCATATATATACCTAAGTTATAAATAAATACACACCTCACATATTAGGACATAATACCATAAATGTAACACCACTAATGTAGAAGTACCACGCAGGTACCCACACAGAAGAAGTACCACATCGGTAACACCACAAAGACAGTACCAAAAAGGTAGAAGTACCACATAGTTAACACCTCGGAGATAGAAGTACCACACAGGTAACCCCAAGAAGATAGAAGTACCACAAATGTAACACCACTAAGTTGATACCATAATGGTAAAAGTACCACACAGGTAACACCATGAAGCTAAAATTACCACAAAGTTAACAACACGAAGATTGAAGTACCCCAAAAGCAACACCATGAAGACGATACCAGAAAGGTAAAAGTATCACATAGGTACCATCATGAACCTAGAAGTACCAAATAGGTAACACCACGAAGATAGAAGTACCACATAGGTAACAAAAAAAAAAGATTTAAGTACCACACAGGTACAATCCCACGTATCATAACCTCAATCAGAAGCATAATGTAAAGACAACTCACAAAGAGTCTCAACTCAAACCAAGTTTTAAGTGATGTAAAGAAGTGCAGATGATTAGTCGTGAAACTAGATCATATTATTCTATCAAGAGGCACTTCATCTAACAATAAGAAGTTTTACTCACATAGGATCGATTGTTAATAACCCATGTAATGTTCCAAAAAGGACCCAACCATCCCAAAGTCGATAGTTAACTGACCCCTGTAATGAACTACATAGGATCAATATGCGCTTACCCATACAGAATCACTAAGCACTGACCCCCACAGGATCTAACACACACAGGATCGGTATGCACTGACCCACAGAGGATCATTGACCACTGACTGACACAAGATATAAACAACATAGAATCAGTATGCACTAATCCACACAGGATTGATGAGCCCTGAACTCTGCATGACTTGTCTCCAACCTCCGCCTCACTGCCAGCCACTAGATTCCTCTCACCTGGTGCACTCTAGTTTTGTAGAATTTGCCCTCAAGATATCGGGCATACCTCGACTATCAGTAATCTCCACAAATGAGTAACCTAATGTACCGGCATGTCATAAGGGACCCAATGCAATAGACGACGCGTCAATTGGATACACGGTCTGTATGTTATTAGGGTTTCCGCTATGAGGGCCTAGTTGGATTTAGATTCGATCCAACTCGGGTGTACTCCATATTTATCCAGAAGTATAGTGGATTATACAAAAAGGAACATATTGATCCATGTATTCTGTTATCGTAGATGGTTCGTCAAACAGATGCCCAGTTCTCAAGATACGTCCAAAAAGGAGAAATTTTGTCTAGATGAGCCCAAGTCTCGTCCGACCCAATCGGAACGACCCGTCCCGACATGACCTAGTACGGTTCGACCCGGCCTAACCAAGGTATGGCCCGGTGGGTGGAGCCCAGTGGTGAGGATCAACTGGCACGTCCCGTAGGGTGAGGCTTCATGGCGTGGCCCACTGGGGCAACCCGTGGTGCCACCCGTGGTGGGATGGATTGCCATGTTGGGGTCCTCCTTAGCCAACTCCTGGAAGGGTGGTGCCTCCCAGGTCACCTGAATAGCCAAAGGTCCATTCTGGGTTTTTAAGCAGGACCTCCAGAGCAGGTCTTGCTCGGTGCATCTCGGTCGGCCAGTTCATTATCCTGTCCTCCTCCCATCGGTGTGACGACGTCGCTATCCTCCACGGTCTGTAGGGTGTAGGCCGCCCTTTGGCCTCCTCCGCGGCCCAGAGGTGGCGGTCTCCTACTCCACCAGCGGTGTGGACGTGCGCCACTACTCCACCACATGGCCGGTCAATGTTCTGGTCGTGAAATTGCTCTACCGCGGTCGACATTCCCCATCGTCCTACTCATCCAGCGCCGCGGACGCGCGCTGCCCCACCTTTACGTGGTCGGCTGGGTGTCGGCTTCCCTCCTCTTCCACAGTTCACTGAATCTCCATTCAATTCCTGAAATATATAACAACCACATATTCACAATCCTTGCATCAAGTTCATTTCTTCCATACATCACGCTCAACACTACATTGTGTTTTTAGCACTGCTAAATATTTTGCGTTGACGAACATAATAAGAATTCAAGAAGAACAAAAGATAAAGGGGAAAGTTTTATATATGGGTTGATGTCCATGTCAGTTTGGACATCATCATTGTGAATCTAGAATATGAAAAATTATCTAATAAATTCAATCATATTTTAAATTTAATCACTGACCTCAATTGTCCGTTTGAGATGTCTTGAGGAGGAAGATGAGGTCGTTGAAGGGGACACCAGCATTCGTCGCTCCCACAACACATTTCCGATTGAGGCTCGTGTTTTTTCCTTGTTTTTCATAGGGGGTGGTTCTTCGTTGGAGGATTCTCTATCACAAGAATTCTCTCCCTTTCGCCAATGTAAATACAACCCACATGAATAGTTAATAAAATAACTCTTCATTTACAAGTTGGGTTTTTAATTCATGATTAATATATCCTATTAAATAAAGAGAAAAGTGGTTATATATTTTTCATAACTGGGGATTTAATACCCAAAATTAATGGGCCGACCACCCTCGTGTGGTCCCCACCATTACGATTCAAATGGGAGGTTTTAAAAATAAAATAAAAGTTAATAATTTTATTTTATTATTTTTTCCAACCCTCCCAAGAAAATACAATAAACTAACTCTTACCTTTTACCTACTGTGGTCGAGGTGAATGTCTCCTTAGGAAAAAATTGGCGCTATGAGTTCAAGGATGTCCTCCGATTTCAGTTTCAAGCACAAGTTCAAAAGTTACAAAACGCCGCTCGCACGTTTACTGAACGTACATGAAAAAAATGTTTGGAAAATTATTTATAGTCACCCTCAACCCACACCAGTTGAGGTTTGGCTTTTACCAAGTGAAAAACTCCCCAATGAACCCAAAGGTACTCTCGGATTTCTAATCCATGTTACCATTTAAAAGTTATGAATTTTACAATAAAATAATTTTCACTTAATTATTTTATTTACGGCCAAAAACTATCTTTCACTAGTGGCTTGTGCCGGTCAATGTTAGTATCTTCCAAAAGAAAGCATATCCTCACGATTTTAGCTGTGATGTCAGATTATTAAACAAGTTACTATTTATGAGAAATAAGAATTTGAAAAATAAAATACCTTTATTTAATTATTTTATTTACTATTATGCATTTTCGGGTTTTCCCACAGGAGGCCCGTGCTGACTAAACATAAGTCGTGCCTAGGGTAAACCCACCATCATGAGTGCAATGGTTCCCTCAGATTTTTTATTTGATTATCCTTTTAATAATTATTCCACTTTTTCATAAAACAACTTACACGTGCAAATTAAAGCTTAACAAAATATTGATGGATCATTCCGGGCACTCTAGGCCTCAGAATCACACGCTGTCAAATTTTGAGGTCTCAAAATAATTCCAAATAATTAAAATAAAAATTATACTAATTTTCTAGGACATTAAATTATCCCCACCTTAGAGCTTTACGTCCCCAAAAGCCACAACATAGACTAAGGAAACAATTGAGGTATTGCGCATGGATCATAGCCTCCCACTCCCATGTGCTCTCCTAGAGGTTCTTGTGCTGCCAGTGAATGCGTACTAGAGGTATCAACTTCTCATGAAGGAAATGCTCATATCGATCCTCAACCATTATTAAAACCGCCGTAAACATCGCCCCATCATCTTAGTCCAGCTCGCAAATCCTCTGAAGTATCAGAAATGGTCCGATAAACCTCAGTGATAACATTCCACCTCAGCCAAATCTATGTAGTCCCCATCAAATAGAGACTCATAAGAATACGTTGTCCCCATTCTTGAACTCCAAAGGTCTCTTTATCTTGTCATTGTAAGTCTTCTTCCAACTCTGTGTAGTCTTCAATTGCTGAGAACTGAGACATCGTGATACAAACTCTGCCACTTCTTTCTTCATCCATGGTCACCAGTGCTGACACTGAAGGTACTAGTACATATTTCGCCACTCGTGGATGTACCTCTAGAGGGGACATATGAAAATCCCACAACACTTCCTCATGTAGCACCACCGGTACCACTGTATCTCTCTGATGAGGATGATGTGCTCCCCACCTTAAGAAAAACCATCAGGTGCGTGTCCTGCAGATATTTCAGCACGTCGAACCTTGCAGTCAGTGTCCCCAAGCTGCACCACCTGGAAACATTGAATGAGTGGGGGAGTGATAGTCATAGACTGGAGGTAAGAATCTTTATCTCTATCCCCGAAAGATATCTTTAGTGCAACTAGCTACTCTGACACCTCACTCACCAGATGTAGACTAGACCTTATGTTGATTGCATCTGCTACCACGTTCCCCTTCCCAGGAGTATATACTCTCTCAAAGTCATAGTATGGGAGGACCTCTAGCCACTCCTATTGGGAACTGAAAGCTCAAAACTCCTACAACCATGAGGCTAAGGTTGGGAGACTCACGAGTGATTGGCCACACCCTCTTATGTAATAGTTTATCCTGTGCATCATGGGTTTCCTTTTTCATTGACTAAGGAAAACACCATCCCAACATTGTAGATAAACCACAACCTTTTTTTCCAAATATAGTCAATCTGAGTATGAACTGTGGATGTCTATTCATACCGAAAATAACATCATAAGGCCTCGACGTTGTCACCATGAGGTTCTAACTGAAACTCTCGCCTCAATGGTCAGATCACACAGTCGGTGTAACAATGATTATCGAGTCTCGTCCTAATGATATCACTAGATGGGAGGGTCAAATCAACAGTTGAACTGAAAACACTAGGTATTGAACAAGATCTATGGTAAAAGGGAATTATTAGTTTCTATTACTATTAATACGACAACTAGTAGTAGACATAGATCGTACCTCTAACCATTCTTGGAGACATTGGGTCACACTCCATGACTACATGCAGCTACTCTCTTCCCCTGTCCTCTAGCTCACTTGGACTGGTGGGGACCACATTGAGGTGGTGGTTGTAACATTTTAAAATGTACACCGCCTCATGATTCTCTCCAAGCTCTACTCTATCATCTATAGCCATGCAGATTTTTTTGTCCCTATCACATCCTCTTCCTGAAACATTTTACACGCTCATGTCTCGGAGACTGGCACCAGTTTCTGGTTTTCCCACTACTATCATTCACTGGTTGTATCCGCTCTAAAAAAGGAAATTCAACCACATAGGTTCTCCCTATCACCCTGACAAAGGTAGGAATGCATAGATGAATAGGGTTGGATCGGATGTCTCTCAAGACACCTCACTCGGAAGTCTGATCCTTCGAGCACTGATCATATCGTATTCGTTGAGTACCAATAAATGTTGTAACAACTCGATGAATACTCACCTATCGACATGACATCCTACCAATGCTTTAGAATCTCTAGGGCACTCTCAACCACCTCCTCAAGCTAGTCCTTAGCCGCCTGCGAGTCGGGCTCACCTCAGAACCTGTGGGGTATTTGATGCTGAAACGCATGTAAGGCACTAAGCCTACATGTGTCCTCTACTGATACTACCAGTTGGAACTTATAACCAATAGGCATTGATATAGATGGAACTCTATCTTAAGGCACCATCTCGTCCAATGGTCTATTTACATAACCCACATTATCATGTGGACCATCCTCATGGTCACGTACTAGAAAAGACTAAAATCTATGATCACCATCTGCTCTACTGATGTCTCAACTAGGCAGAATACTCTAGCCACAGACTCCAGCCAGTTCTCAACTGTCTGGGAATCTATCTTGACTCAAAACCGTGGTGGCCTCTGCTGCTAGAAATCTTGAAACACGTTTAGTTAGTGTGAATCCTCTACTGGTGGAGCTGGTGGTAACAGCTATCCAACGAGTAGTGGTGATGTTGGTACACCACATGATGGTGCTAACATAGTAAGTGAGCCCTGCATCGAGGCCTCAACACTGAGTGGGCCATCATCGCATACTCTTTCAAGAATCCTGGGTGGCTATCCAAGTGGTGGAATATTGATAGGTAACAAGTGCACCATGACCATTAAGTTATACCTGGTGAGCTGACTCCAAAGAATTCAAAAGAAAAACTTTTCAAAAACACACGTAATCAGTGTTTTCATGCGTTGAGTTGGAAATCATAATTCAGGGTCCTGGTGTATGGATACGTCAGCATTCGCACCAACACTGGACTCCCCAAACTAAAAACCACATTAATAACACTTAACACTATTTCTTCATAGGAATGATCAGAGTCCTAGATCTTCAGTAGAACGGAACTCCATTAATAACACTTTGTCATGACCAGTCCCCCAGGGCCCGTGCCGTGACTACCCCAAGCCCGCCTTGTATAGGTCAAGGGATGACGACTAGCACCAAAAAGGTGTATCTCTATTGTGGGAAACAATGTACTTTTTACAGTATAGGCACATAGTTCAAGAAAATAACAAGAAGAAATTACGAAGACTAGAAAACAAATAGATATAACCATAATGTAAATTCTTGTAGTAAAAAGAGTGCTGAAAGTAAATGGATGGAATTCAATCCTAACTGTAAAGGTACAAGTACAACTAAAAATACAATACAAATGAAAGAAAAAGTAAAATAGTTATTAGGTCATCCTCTGCGGTTCCTACCTGAAGGGTAGGTATAGATTGCCTCCTCATCACTCCACATATTTCTATCTCCTCCGCGTCACATCAAGCCAAATGGTCCACCTCTATGCATCGTCTAGTCTTATCTCCCTTGGTCTCGATCAATGTTGTGTTTCATCTACACCAGACATAACATGGTGCCAGCGAAACCCATGTAGGGATGAGTGTAAAAATACTCAGTAGGGACCCCGATACCCCTGTAGATCTCTGAGAGTTTCACAATGGAAAAACCAAAAAGCACGATGAAATAGTCATCACACTACATAGGTATATTCCCATACATATACCTAAGTTATAAATAAATACACCCCTCACACATGAGAAAAGAATACCATAATGGCAAACCCACTAAGGTAGAAGTACCACACAGGTAACCACATAGAAGAAGTACCACACAGGTAACACCACGGAGACAATACCACAAAGGCATAAGTACCTCATAGGTAACAACGCAGAGATAGAAGTACCACACAGGTAATACCATGAAGATAGAAGTAACACACAAGTAACACCATGAAGATGATACCACAAAGGTAGAAGTACCACACTTGTAACACCATGAAGCTAGAATTACCACACAAGTAACACCATGAAGATAAGAGTTCCACACAGTTATCACCACAAATATTAAAGTACCACACATTTATAGTACCACGTAGCATAACCTCAATCATGAGCACAAAGTAAAGACAAATCACAAAAAGTCTCATCTCAAACAGGGTTTTCTGGGAAATATAGAAGTACAAATTGTTATTCATGAAGCTAGATCATCTTATTCTATCAAGAGGCACTACTTCTGACCATACGGAGTTTGACCACACTGGATCAATTGGTACTAACCCTTGAAATTATCTAAACAGGATATAACCCGCCCAGAGATGATAGGAAACTCACCCCCAGAATGACCCACACAGGATTTAACCCACAAAGGATCGACATTTTTTGACCCACACAAGATCGCTGAGCACTAACCCACATAGGATCTAACCTACACAAGATCTATATGCACTGACCCACATAGGATCACTAAGATCTGAACTCCGCATGATCTATCTCCATCCTCCGCGTCACTACCAACCATTGGATTCCTCGCAGCAGGTGTGCTTGAGATCCATAGAATCTTTCCTCGAGATATCGTCCGTACCTTGATGATCACTAATCTTAAAAAGGAGTATCCCAATGGACCACCATGCCGTAAGGTACATAACATAATATATAGCGCATCAATCGGATGCCCGGTCTGTAAGTTATTAGAGTTTCTGCTCTGAGGGACCGGTTGGATTTGGGTTCAATCCAATCCGACTGTACACCATCATTTTCCAAAACTCTAATGGAGTATACCAAAAGGATTGTATTGATCCAAGGATTCTGGTTCCATAAACGATTCATCAAACGGACTCCCGGTTCTCATGATACGTCCAAAAAGGTGAAACCAGGTTTGGATGGGCCATGGTCTGGTTCGACCCGGTCGGACCCACCCAGCCTGGGCCAACCCAACCCGGTACGGGTCGACAAGGCCCAACCCAGTTCCGGTCCAGTTGGCCAGTACCTCGTCAATCCTGAACCGTGAAGGGGCGGCCTGACCCGACCAGTGGGGTGGCTCTGTGGCGCGGCCCGCTAGGTGCGAACCGATGGCGTGGTGCGCCCCGCGGTCGACTGGACCATTGTGTCAGGGTCCACCCTAGCCGATGCTCAAGTGGGTGGTGCCTCTATGGTCACACAAATGGCCATAGGGACATTCAGATTTCTGAACTGGGACCCGCATGAGCAATCCTACTTGATGTTCCATAGTCGGCAGGTTCACCAGCCAGTCCTCCTCTTCGCAGAGGCACGATGGCGCTACTGTCCTCTGCGGTCGGTCGGGTGCTGGCTGCCATTTGGCCTCTACCGCAGCAAAGTGGCCATGGCCTCCTGCTCTACCGGCAGCGCGGACGCGTGCTTCCAAACCGTCACACGGTCGGCCAACGTTTCGGCTACGAACCTACTCCACCACAGCCAACAGGTCGCGGCCTCCTACTCATCCGGTGGCGTGGACGTGCGACGCCCCACCTCCACATGGCCGGCTAGGTGCCAGCTGCCCTCCTGTTCTACAGTTGATCGAATCTGAGTTCTATGCTTGAATAACATAACGACTGCATATTCATGATCCTCCGGTTGAGGGCTCCGCGTCCATATATCACGCTCAACAAAACATTTTGTTTTCAGTGCTGTTAAATATTTGGCGTTGATGAACACACACAGAATGCACGAAGATAAAAAGATAAAGGGGAAATGTATATGTGCATGATGATGGCCATTTTAGTTTGGCCATCGTCTTTGTAAATCTAGAATATGAAAAATTATCAAATAAATTTAATCATATTTCAAATTAAATCCCCTACCTCAATCATCTATTCGAGATGTCGTGATGAGGAATATTAGGTTGTTGAAGGGGACGCTGGTATTAATCGCTCCCGCAACATGTTTCTAATCTAAGCTCATGCGTCATATTCATTCTTCACTAGGGGGGTTTGTTGGAGAATTATCCATCCCAGGCCTCATCTCCCTTTCGCTTATGGGAATACAACAGACAAGAAGAGTTAATAAAATAACTCGTCAACAACATGTTGGGTTATTAATTCCAGATTATTGTATCCTATTAATTAAAGAAATAAGTGGTTAAACATTTTCTATTACTGGACATTTAATGCCCGATGACCCTCGTGTGGTCCCCACCTTTATGATTCAAATGTGTGGTTTAAAAAATATACTAAAAGTTAATCATTATATTTTATTAATGGTCCAACCCACCCACTAAAATCTGAAAAACAAACTCCTACCCTCGACCTACTGTGGTCGAGGTGATGGTCTCCTTACGTGAAAATCGGTGATGCGAGTTCAACTGTGTCATCATATTTAAATTCCGAGCACCAGTGCAAATGTTTCAAAATGCCGCTCATGCGTTTACTGAATACACTCAAAAAAAATTCAGAAAATTATTAACAACCACCCTTGACCTTCATCGGTCGAGGACATGCTCTACCCAAGTCAAACGCACCCCAACGAACCCAACAGTACAATCCAATTTCAAATCCGAGTTAAATTTTAAAAGTTATGAATTTTATAATAAATTAATTTTCACTTAATTATTTTATTTACGGCCAAAAACTAACTTTCACTGGTGGCTTGTGCTGGAAAATGTTATTATTTGTATAAAGCAAGCATACCCTCACAATTTTAGAGGTAGTCACGGATTTTTAATCCGAGTTACTATTTGTGAGTTATAAAAATTTGAAAAATAAAATAACTTTATTTATTTTACTTACGGTTATGCCATTTTCAGGTTTTCCCACAAGAGGCCCACACCAACTAAACATTAGCCGTGCCTAGGGTAAACCAGCCATCTTGATCCCAGCAGTTCCATTAGATTTCTGATCCAAGTAACCATTTAAGAGTTAAAATATTTCCTTTGAAAAACTACTTATGTGCACTAATTAATGTTTAACAAAACATAGATGGATCATTTAGGGCACTCCAGGCCTTGGAATCGTGCACCGTCAGATATCTCCATCTCGAAATAATACCATATAATTAAAAAATTATTCAGAATTTTAGGGACATTGCACTATCATTATTATTCTGATACTGAATGTGTAATGAATCAAAAACAAATTTTGACACCAATGCATTCTATATATAATCATTCGACATTCTATATGTATTATACTCTACCTATAGCATATTTATTCCATATTCAATGAAATAAAATTAAATAGAAATTTTTTTGATGTATTTGAAATGAAGAAACTTCCAGTTCTATAGAACTATGAGCTTATATTTTTATTTCAGATGGAATTAAAAAAGAATATTAAAAAAATAACAGTAATTATTCTTTCAATGTGTCCGAAGTATTACCTTCTATAAATTTTTGAAAATAATTTTGTTCTGAATTAGAATTAATTGATCTATTAACCTATTTGTAACTATTTTTTAAAATTAATTTCAACAAGATATTTCAATGTAGAATAAGAATAATAAAAATATTTTAGAAAGAAAATGAAATGTTTTATTATCAAAATATACAGATGACATTTCATTTTATTAAGCTAATAAATACAAAAAAATAATTTTGAAAATAAATGTTATACTAGAATAATTTTTTTATTTCATAACCATATAAAATTTTAAGAATAAAATAAAAAAGTTTTTGGAATATGATGATATAATCGTTTCATATCAAACATTGTATTTTTAAATTAAACATTTAAAATATATTTTATATAATTAATTAGAAAAAAACATTATATATAAAAAATAAAAATATTTTTTTAAATTTATGAAATAACTTTTGAATAAAATAATTAAAATACCATAATTATATGAATAAATTATATAAAATAAAATAATTATTAGATTAATGACTTCGGCCCTAATGATTCTTAGTGAGAAACTATTTAAGAGTTGTTTTTTCCTCCAGTAGATACCTTAACATATACCAATCAATCAACCACATAAATATTTAATTTTATATCTTAGTGGTATAATACTAAAAATTATCAAAATCATGTTATTTTTGGTGCCCATATGATTTTTGGACTATTAGTTTTTGTAATTATATTCATAGGTGACAAAAACAGCTTTTTAGTAGGGATTTTAAAATTTTAGAAATATTTTGAAAAATATGAACTTTTAACAATATAAATTTGGGGATTTCAAAAATAGAAATATTATTCATTGTTATCATTAGTCCCAAAATAGATACATTTTGTAGTATATATGCTTTTTATAATTGAAGAATAAATAAAATAATTTTTATAATGATTCAAAAATTCAACATTACTTCCTTTAACATATTTTCCTTTTGGTATTTTATTTTTGTATAATTATTTATTTTAAATATTTTTCTCATTTTATAAAAATATTATAATCCATTTTTAAGTCATTAACATAAACTATTACATATATAATATTAATCTTATATAAATAACTAGATATTTTAGTTTCATTAGGTTGTAAATCAAAAATATGTTTTGATAAATTTTCTTTATATAATAGAAAATTATCATAAGATTTGTTAAATTTTATATTTTATTTAATTAATTATTAAAATATGGCTTCTGGCACAAAATAATATTTATATAATTCATCATAAGAATTTTTTTATCATAACTAGTGTTTTGAGAGTAAGAGTATTGTACCAGATTAGTATCATTCATTAGAGATATAACTTTATGCTCATCTTCTAGATGTGTTGAAGATTCACCATATGAACTAGATTTGTTACACTATGATTATTTTATATATTTTTAGCTTTTCCACTTATAATTGGATTTCCATTGAACTTTGAGTAAGGAAAAGACATACATTGTATGAATTAATTCCTAAAGTTCATGGAATCTATCAACTTTAGTTCCTTTCTTTTTATTTCTACATAGATTTTCATAAAATTTAGAATAATCCAATAGATCTGTATCTTTATCAATAAAATTTTTTGCGAACTATCCCTAGAGATCCTAGAACTGGTGTTTTCTATCATTTACATTAGAATGATTACAAGTAATTTATCCCTAATGGAATGATCAGTATTTTATTCTTGGTAAACTAGATTCAAACATGAGACTTCGATTACAAAAGAAAACAGTAATTGAAAAATAAAATTTTCCTTATATCCATATAAATAACATTAAGGATAAAATAATTCAATATTTTATATCCTGAAATATATTTTATAGTATTATTTGTTGATTCATGGGGAGAGAAAAAATAAGGGTGATCACAAATGAAATGTAAGGCTTTGTAAATCACAGTAGAAGCATTAATGAATCAATGAAAATAATCAATATGGAAAAGTAAATAATGGGAGACACATTATATTCAAAGAACTATATTCGGAAATGTAAATATGGATGGGTAAAAAATTGTACACATTCCACTTAATTAATGAACATACAATTTAGTGCAACCATAGATATTTTTATGCAAAATCTCATGGATGAATAATAACTGAAATTAAATTATGGAAAATTCTATATTATTGGATTCCCTATTTCCAAGGTACATAGAACCATTACAATTAATAGACAGTTTTCCTATTCCAAATTTTGAAACTAATTAATCCCATGATATTATCGATATGTCAAGGGGATTTCATTAATGAATCCACAACCCATAGTGATTTCCATAAATGATCGCCAACCAATGAATTTCATATCTAAATCATTTCCCATATATTGAATCAAAAATGTGACTTATGAAATATGTGTTTTCAATAATGTATACAGATTTATCAGTACCTTCTTAGAATATAAAATAACATTAACATTATACACCATTTGTAAAAAGGGATATTGTTTATCCAATAGAAATATCCATATAAATTTTAACAGATAATTAGTGTAAAATTATATGTTCAATGATAATAGGAAATACAATATTTAAATGGGACTAAAAGGAATCAAGTAAGTGAATGTGAATACAATATTTTTTCAAATCATACTAGATACATCTATATGATGATTAAGCATCGTATCAATACAACATCCTTCTTGTGGAGTAAAACAAATAGATTTTATCTATAATGAAATTTGACATTATAATAATATATTTTAAAAATATTATTTAGGAAAATTTTCTTTTTAAAACAATCCTTTTAAAAACCATTTCATTGAAAAAAAATTAAAATATTTTCATTTAAATTAGCATTTAATAAATTCAAATGAAGCTAAAAAAATGATGGATGGTAAATCCATTCAACATATATGAGGATAAAATAACATACCATTTGAATAGTTAAAGGATAGAAAAATTCCTTGTTTGGAAAATGACAGGAATAATCTTTTTAAGAAATAAGTAAAAGTCAAAAATGGTGAAAATTTCATTAACGAGTAGTTTTTAATATATTTTT
This sequence comes from Viscum album, assembly GCA_963277665.1. NCBI lineage: Eukaryota > Viridiplantae > Streptophyta > Magnoliopsida > Santalales > Viscaceae > Viscum > Viscum album. Next base: position 264,266,419 of record OY728142.1, on the reverse strand, counting down.
GAAAACACTTTAATAAAATGACAATTTTAGAAAAAAATGGGTTCTCCGACTAAAGGGAGACACAAATAAGTGTTTTCTAAAAAAACATCCAAAATCATTTTGAGTAATAAGGAGTGAAAAATTTTTACTAATAATTGAAAATGTTAATGAATAACCAGATAAGATAAAATAAAATGTTTTATTGAAAAAATGGTCATATAATTTCCTTGAGTGGAAATACCATTAAAAAATTATTCATGTTATCACTGAGGAAAATAGTCATTAAACCTTCCAAACTGTCCCATACCATATTGAAATTTTAAAAATCATGATTTTCTTGATGTATTAACATTGAATGTAAGAATAAAATATCGTGAAAATTAATGGATTAATGTTATAATTCAATAAAAGGGATGTAGATAAACCACACAAAACATGAATGTGGTGAACATGAAATTTATCTGAAAAAATGTAAAAAGTGAGATGAGAATCCCTTACCCTGCATTTCCATTTGGGTGAACATCCTTTATGTTCCTGTAATATAAAATTATGTCAATTTTATAATTTCTTCAGAACCTTATTCATGTTTATCATAAATTTTTGTTCACTTATTGATATTTTTTTGAAACTAATAAATCAATTATGTTTACGCTTGGTGACATGAAAAAATTCAATTCTGATGTCAAAAACAACATTTGTACATCAATTATGGTCAAAAGAGTAATTATATAACATCTAAAGATTTATATTCAGGAAATAATTATAATATTTATACATCATATATACTTTAAAAAAAATTATTAAATAGGGTTATGAAATACGAATGAATGTTAATGTCTTGGAGACGGTACATTGCACCTACGTCTAAGTTACACTCTCATTTACCAATGATCATTATGGAATGAATTAACGTGGAATTATATTTATATATAATAATAATTATAGACAAAATAAATTATTATTAAATCATATATACATATATATTTTATTCTTTAGATGTAAAAGAAATCTCATAGTGTTGAGGAGGTGGTAGTCCACAGGTCATGTAATGAAATTATCATTTTTTTGTGTGAAAGGATAACAATGAAAATTGAATTTATTTATACAACTTTACAAAAAATTAATAATTTCATGAATAACATATATAGTTTTTTATATAACATGATTTTAATTAAAACCATTCATTATACATTCCGTGTATAACATAAAAACTCGCATTTTTTCAGGGTTTGGTATTCCACACATCCTCAAATGATGTTATTGTATTAACAGAAATTGGAACTTATGAATGGTATGTGATATAAAAGGATTATAAAATTTTAAATACATAATAAATATCATATATAATATATAATAAAATTCCATCATAATGGTCGTCCATGAATGTTGGTAAATAACAAATAAAAAATCATCATTTTATGAGGCATTAGTTCCCTATACAAATAAACAGTATGTTCATTACCCATTAGATGGATGTGTTTGTCAGTGTAGGTAAAACCATTAATAAAAAATCACAGTATATCGAGGATATTGGTGTTTCTATTTTAAAATAAAATAATTATTTTTTAGGTGGTGGAGAATGGAAATGAATCAAGAGATATTTTAGAGAAGACGTTACCTCTTAATCGGGTAACTTCTTTTGGTTGGCACCAAAAGATTTCCATAAAATGCTTTCATCTCAAAGAGAGGATTCTAGGTAGAGTAGAGGGATGTTGTAAGCATTGTGATTAGAGGTTTTTTGAATATAATTGTGCTGAGTAAATAATTTTCTTTATGAATTTTTCATTCTTTTATGTTTGGGAAATCACAATCATATTTTCATAAGCAAAATTATATTTCATTAAGAAACATATTGATAATGAAATTTTTCATTCCCTAAGAATGGTTTTGACTTTTCCTCTATCTTTTAATTCTTTAACTAATGTATTTATAACTAAATATAATCACATTTTTTTTATTCCAAAAAGATGTATCATTATCTTACATGGAAACATACAATTCTTCTGAATCATATTTCTCAAAAAATAAAAATCTAATTTCTCTAGAATTTAGAATCATATTTACTTAAAAATGAGAATCTTATTTCTCTAGAATTTAGTGTCTAATTTCTCTAGAATTCTGAATTTTATTTATCGTGAATTGAGAATCTGTTTTCATTTGAAATCAAAATCTGATTCACTCATAAATGAGACTCTTAATCTCTCAAAAATAAGACTCTAATTCTCTAAAAAATTAAACTCCAATTCTCTGAGAATCCAGAATTTGATTTTTTTAGAAACCAGACTCTAATTATCATAGAAATGTGAATCAGATTCTCATAAAAATCATTACCCTATTTACATTTAAATAATATTCTCATTGTATATATTTGTAGAGTCATATTGTATATATTTTTAGATTCCAAATTATACTCTCTTAAGAATCTGATTAAATGATTTTTTTTAAGTAATAATATTTTTGTAATGTACCTCCAAAATTTCAGGGAAATATGATCACTGGAAGAAAAATATGACCATTTTAATTCATTCCTATAAATACCAATCCATTATTCTTCATTTATAAATTTCATCTTATAACATTTGTGTTATAAATATTGGGTGAACTCCTAGAAAAAACGATACTCTCTGAGAGCTCTCTTTGATCTTCCTTGTGTGAATGCATTGAAATACTAGTTAACCTATCTAGTGTTAATCTTATTGTCTCTATTCACAATAGAAGGATATCGGGGATATAAATATTGAGGTGATGATTACCTACATAATTGATGGATTTCAGGGATAACAATACAGATATCGATCCTCGTATCGAGGGATTACCATAGTGTGGGTAAGAAATACATTTGTTAATGTATAAATCAAGTAACCTTTATCCATGGTTGTTGGGTAACCATAAATTTGGGTTAAAATATTTCATTTTTACTTGTTACTTTTTAAATTTTGTTTAAATTCTTTTACATTTAGTAACAAATATAAAGTTTAACATTCTTATACTTCGTTATTCTTATATAAACTCCAATTTAGATTCTTTATGATTTATATTTTAATCATTCCATTAGTAAACTTGTATATGTTTCATTATGAGATCTAAATTATCATATCCTAATAAAGTTAGTATCTTTATTAAGAACAAAATAGTTCTTGTGAATTAATCTTGTTTAAAATTGTTAAACATTTATTTTCATAAGGATAAAAATGAATGCTTTTAAACCTACAATTGTTTCCCTTCTTTAATTAAGAAATCTAGGTATGCATATAGGTCCTATAATTTGGATCATAGGTTGTATATGAAATGCATATGAAATCATATATGTTTTCTTTTAAAAAATTTTATATTTAACATTACTTGTTAATGGTTTTGTTAATAATTTTACATACACTATTTGTTTATAAACTTCTTCTACTAACCAGTTTTTTGGAAAATATTTTTTTAAAAAATTATTGGATTGATCATTGGATCAATAAACAACTTAAATCCTACCAGAATGCCAACATTTAAGGTAAATGACTATGAATACTAGAGACATGATATGAAGACTTTAATTATCAATAAAAATTTGGATAATATTGTTATGTTAACTGCAAGTTACATAATTCATGACCAGGAAATCAGAAAATTCACCGATAAGAAAAAGAAGTATATCTTCGTAACTTCAAGGTACACAATAAATTATTATTATATATGAATAGTAACATCTATAGCCATATTTCATCATGAGAAGTTGCTAGTAGCATCTATAAAAAATTAGAAGTTACACATTTTTGGAACATCCAGGGTTATTGAAACAAGAAGAGTAATGCTAAGAGCTTACTACCATGGTTTTGTATTACCTTATGAAGAAACCATATGTAATGTTAAACATATTTTTATGATGATTTTCAGTAGAATACAATCAATGGGTTAAAAAAATCTTAGATGATGAGATGTTTTTAGACAAGATTATTGATATCATGCCTAATGAGTGGGAGTCTAAGAGAACCGCTATTGATGATTCAAGGAATGATAAAACATTTACTCTTGATGATTTATTTGGGACTCTTCTACAACATGAGAATATAATGATAAAAGATTCTAATAATATTAATAAGAAGAATGAGATTGTTTCTTTTATAACCCCATCTAATCAATTTAAATCTAAATCCCCTGAAAGAGCTTCAAGGTCAATGTATAGGAAAGTTGTTATATCATACTCAAGTGATAGTGATCACTCAGAGAATGATCTATCCATTCCTACTCAAAGGAAGACAAAGATTTTTATAAATTATGATTTCAAATAGAGATACAAGAAAAAAATACATAAAGTATAATAAATAATCACTGACATTCTATGAATATAAGAAATATGGACATATTAGTAAAAATATTCCTAATGTTAAGAAGAATGTAAGAAAAGACAGACATTCAGAAAGGAATATGATGTAGTAAAATTATAAAGGATGAAATATACTAAAATATAATGATTCATTGAGTGATATTGGGGGAGAATCTTATGATAAATCATCATATATTGGTCTTATATCCAGAATTCCTACTAAAATTCAATGATGCATGGCTAAGGTAAACACTACTTAATCTTTTACAAACAATTATTTAGGTGTTTATTATCAAAATTAATAAAATTATGAATATTTTGATAAAGAATATTTATCATTAGAGGATAATAATTTACATTCTATTTAATAATTATCTAGTATTTATAAGTTACTTGAGAAAGTAAATTGTATGATCAATTAGAAAATTGATAAGGAACAATCTAAAATCATTTTTCAAAAAAAAATATCATATATTTTAATAAATATTTATCAAGAAACCCTTTATTTTAAAATATTTCAAAAACATTGAGGATATTAATTCTGAGAAGGAAACCCATTTTAAGGATTTGGTAAATTATATTAACAAGAAAAAACAATTTACATACAAACTCAAATTCTAAAACTAATGAGTATGAGGATATGAATTTAGTCCTCATACTAAAATAGGAAATATTTTCCATAATGAAACTTTTGTCAAACATTAATCTGGGAATAGAAGGTTTTGATAAAATATATTCACAACTAAGACCTATTAGAAATATTTCTGGATTTGGTTATTCTCATTAAAAAAACAATTTTTAGTCACATTAATTTTGTAACCCAAAGTGATCATTTTGGAAATAAGTGTCAATGTTGTAGACATTGAGAGAGAAGTTTTTCATTGAATAAAACCCCATCTATAGGTTCTCATTAGTAATATTTTTCTGATACCTAGGATTTTAGTTTTTATCATTTCAAGATCCTAGATGGTTTGGATTCATAAAGTTTAACTTTTCTAAATTTAGGAATACAAAGGAATTGCCGAAAACAATACATGGTACATGGATAGTGGATGTTCCTGGCACATTACTGGTAATGACAACATCTTTTAAAAGATTATTATGATTAAAGGTTAAAAAGTGAATTTTAGATATATTTCTCAAGGATAAATTTTTGGTATATATAATATGGTTCATCTTGGAAAAACATTAAATTGAAATGTTTTGTTTATTAATGAACATAATCACAACCTTATAACCATAATACGGTTATGTGATAAATGTTACCTTGTGAATTTTAGTAATAATAAATTTATAGTATATAATTATAGGGAATTGTTTAATATCTCTAACCAATAGTATGAGAATGTTTGACATAGTTAACATGGAAGACATTAGGAGATAATACTTACATATCCTTTGTGTTATGGAAGATCAATATTTGTTATGGAATGGAAAACTAGGGAACTATAATCATAGAAACCCATGAATAATATCAACTAATATACATGTTAAGGATCTAACTATTCATTGATTTCTTTCTTAGAAAGTCTATAATCCTTGAAAATATGTCAAATAACATACTTCGAGATTTAAATCAGTTAGGTAGGCCTCAATATATGATTAATTATAGGTAGTGAATATGGATCTTTTATTTCCAACTATAACTGGAGGAATTGGATAAAAATACTATTTATTAGTTTTAGTTGATGATTATACTTGATTTAAATGGCTCTATTTTCTAGTAACAAAATTTTAAGCCTTTTATAATTTTAAATCATTTTCAGTGAATGTTAATAAATGAGGAAAACCTTTCAATGATAACTATTCATGGTGATCATTTGAGAAATTTTAAAATTTATATTTTGAACACTTCTTAGTAAGAAAAGAATTACTCATAAATTCTCATCTCCAAGAACACCTCAAAAATGGTGTTATTGAAAGAATAATAAGTATTCATAAAGAGATAACAAGAACCATTTTCAGTGAATACTATATTACTAAACACTTTTGGGATGATGATATTAGTACTGTTTGTTATTCAATAAGTCGAGTTTTAATTAATACTTTTCTCAATTAAACACCTTACGAGTTATGGTCTAATTGAAAACATAAGGTTTCTTTCTTCAATGTATTGGGATGCAAGGTATTAATCTTGTATAAAATATATAAAAAACATAAATTTTCATCCAAACTTGATGAATAAATTTTTATAGAATATTCTACTACTTCTAAGCATTATAGATTTCTTAAAAAAATAATGTACTTTTGTTGAAAAAATACATCTTAAATTTGATGAAACCGATTCTTTTATTTTCAAATAACCCCACCCTATATATTCAAATGTGTTTTCAAAAACAATGTATTAGCTTTTGATAGATGAATCTTCTAATCAAAAAAATACACAAGAAAATATTTATTATGTATTTACCACCAAAATATTTTTTACCTTATGCTAATGAATATGTTTTAAAAAATCCAAATCAGTTGATTATTAGGAATTATCCTAATGATATTGTCATATGTGATCTAGATCTACCTAAATGGACTATATGTTCTCTAATGAATGAAGCTGAGAATCTAGAATTCCATTCCATATTAAAAACTAAAATTATTGATGAACCTTTTTGTGATGAATATTGGATTAAAGCTATGAAAGGTTAACTAAATGAATTTTAAAGGAACAAATTTTGGTCATTTTTTGAATGACCGAAATAAATTTCTATGATTGGAGTAATGTGGTTATTTAGAAATAAATGAAATAAAAATGGAATTATTGTATGAAATAAATAAATAGTAGTTTCTAATGGCTATAATAAAAAATAATGAATAGGATATGAAGAAACTGACGATCTATTATCTTGAGTTGAATTTATTCATATTCTATGGGATATTATATCATTTTTTTAATTTCAAACAATTTTAAATGGACATGAAGTGTGCTTTCTATAATAGATATGTTCAATAGGAATTTTTTATTGAAAAAAAACTATGGTTTTAAAGACATGAAACATCATGAAAATGTTTTTAATCATACCTAAAGTTTATATGAACTTAAACAATCCCTTCAATCCCAGTACGAAAAGAATATATGAATTTTTTTACAAAACATTTAAGCTATGAAAATTGTTGATTTGGAATTTTTTACAAAAAAAAAGATAAAAAATGTTTTTATTGTTAATATTTTTGTTGATGACATAATATATGTGTGAAATCATTAATCCTTGACTTATTTATGATTAAAACTGATGAAATATTTGTTTGAAATGACGATGATGGGTGAGTTAACATTTTATAATGTTTTCCAAATTTCTCAAAAACCAAAAGAAACATGTATATCTCCACATATGTATATTAAAAATCTTATTATGAATTATGGATATTACAACACTAAATGTTGATGTACACCAATAAGTACCTCAAACAATATTGATCATGATTAAGCTAGAAACCTAGTAGATCAAACATCATTTAGATGTATGATAGGAAGTCTATTATACATAACATCTAGTCCTCCCGACTTAATGATTTTAGTATAATTACGTGCTTGATATCAATCTAATAAAAAATAATCCCATTTAAGAGAAGTGGAAATAAATTTTTTCTATTTAATTTGAACTATGGATTTTGGATTTTTGTATTCTTTTAAAAATGATTTAGTTTTTAAAAGTTTTTTGGATGATGGATTTGGTGGTTGTAGAATATATAGGATAATTAAATCGATAACTTATCATTTCATTATAGATTCAATAGTTTCTTAATCATTCTAGAAAAAACACTACATAACACTTTCCACTATAGAAGGTAAATATGTAGATGTTGTAAGTTGTTACGATCAAGTGTTATGGATGCAACACACTCACAAACTTTCTATTGAGTTTTAACAACACCAAGATATTTTGTGATAATAATATTTACATTTCCCTAAGAAAAAACTGTGCACATCACTATAATGAAAAGAAAATATACATAAGGCATCACTTTCATAGGGATCACACACTTAATCAATATTTGATAATTCAATTTATTGGAATGCAAGATCAAGATGATGATATATTTATAATACATTTACCGTTTAGTAGATTTGAAAACATTAATCAAATATTAGGAATGATTATCTAAATGTAGTCATCCATATTATCATTTTTAACCTATCAGAAAATATTAATATTCGCATTTTTTGGGATTAAATATGTTTATTATTTTATATTTTCTTTAAAAAAATTGGAACCATTTTTTTTTAAACCAATATTTTTTGTTTTGGAATCTAATTTTTATTTCATAAGCTAATAATTTTTCATTCCCTAAAAAATATAAGAGGAACCTTTTCAATACTTGAAATTAATTATAAGTAATTTGGAAGGAATCATTTCTTACTTATATTATCATATTATCATTTTGTTTGTTGGAATTTGAAACATGTTTTAAGAAAACCTTATCGGATTCACATTCATTAAATTTGATTTTTTTCCTTAAAAACTAAAAATATTGGAACTTATAAATCCTTCTCCAACATTGATATCAACCTTCATATAAAATAAATTAAATCACGAATGTTTGATTGACCATCAAAGATGAGCCCTCGATGTGATGCTAATATAATGGGATCCCCTCTTTGCACCCACATCAGTTTTATCAGTGTTTTATTCCTAAGGTCTTCCACCCATTAAGTGTGTTGTTCCATCATACCTTTATCTTTAAAATATGAATTTCTCTTGAGATCTCTTCAAACACTCTGATGTCAACCAACAATGAACTCAAAGATTGGGGAATTTTTTGGGAAATGGTAGTGGACCCAAAATTCATTACCATGTTTGAATCATTGATTTCAAAAGTTATAAAGTTGAATGGATGGAAAAACGTCTGGGTAGAAAGGGAAAGAATCAGGATCTGGTGAATGAAAATATTGTTACAGAGTTTTATGATACCATTTATTTTTTATAAAAAATTGTGGAAATGATGTGTTTTTTTAGCGTTTTGGAAAACATAAACTCTATCTTACAAGAAGGCTACATGTAATATGGATATACCCTATGAAGGAGAGGAAATATTTATGATGCAAAAGTTTCCTGATAATGAAGTTTCGTTCGAGAAAACTATGGATGTTGAGTGGCTTGGGGTTAAGAGATTCAATAAAACCAAGAATACATATCTTTCAACAAATAAATTATTCATAGAACATTGGATGAGAGTATTTTTATTTATGATGAAGGGATATGTGGACTCTCTAATGATATGTGATATATTTATGATGGAATTCTTGGTGATTGTAAGAATGTTAAACCTAATTAATTACATTCTTTTTACCATTAACAAAATTAATAATTACACTATAAAATATCAAATTTTTATGTAACCTGCAATCTTGTCTAAGATCATTATCTTATGCCTAGACTACTTCAATATTCCATGAATATCAGTGGCCAAAACCTTAAATATTATGATGTTAAGTGATGATACCTGCATAAGGATCATGATATTATTTAGTGAGAAGTCAGGAAAATTTTTAGATCTTACTCATTTGGATTTCCATGCAGCTAATGAGAAAAGAGAAGTTGGAGAATGATCTTAGAAAACACCCAGGAAAATAAAAGCTAAATCTCATGAACCTCAAGAACAAGCACCATCCACTAAAATAGTATCCACTCCCCCCAGCCCAAGAAGAAAAATACCTTCTCTGATGAGGTCTTACCAAATAAAGAGAGATGAAAAAGAAGACCAATAAAGGTGATGTAGTTTTTTGTAGAGATCATGCTGAAGACGGGGCCTTAAAAAGAAATGAATTTGAAGAGATTAAGAAGAAATCTAATGAAAATTAGTTAATGATGAAAATTTCAAATATGATATTTTGAAATTCATTCTAAGACAAAACAATAAGGCCAATAAAAAAGGTCATGTACCAGAATAATTTATGCAATAACCCATGATACCTCTAACACTAGTGGAAACTAAGACTCAGGTACAAGATAAGGGAAATAAGGATATTTAAATTCTGAAACCAATAGTTGTAGAAGAATAAATACAAAAAGAAAATGAAGAAGAAGAGGAAAGTGTAGATGTGATAACAATGGTAGAGGAATACGAAGAGAATAAGAGCCCTTTTGAAAAGCTATCTATATGTTCTTCCAAAGTATCCCCCACCATGATAATTCTATAAGGAAATATTTTCAAAGAGATGATTTTTCCTAGGATAAGGTCAATATAGTCTCTTTAGATTTTCAATGTAGTAATGATAATATTTTTCAATGTGTTGATGAGGAGGCTGAAAAATATTTTAATGAAAAAAAGGATAATAATATTTCTAATAAAGGTGTTTATAAAGAAGATGTTATTGATGATGATGATAAAATAGAACAAGTTTTTTATGGATAGTAAGAGACTCAAAATATTGAGATAAATATATCTAAGAAACAAAACGGAAAGGATGTTGTTCACGATACACCTATGAAATTTGTGGTTAAAAAAATAATTATGTGGTTATAACATATTACAATAAAGAAGATAACCACAGTGAAGTCATCTCCAAAAAAAGAGATATTGTTTCAGAATCATCCTCTTCATTAAGAAATGATTTTTGTGTAGTTTCTGATGAATCTTGTAAATTCCATCCCCTTCCTTCCCTGCATTGATTCAAGATTTAAACTAATTCAAGAATCAGTCAATCATAATACAAAATAAAAAATTATTCTTATGGAAAAGTTATTCAATATCAAAGATGAGTTCAAGACTTCTCGTATCAGTTATTATTGTCACGGTAGGTCAAGAAAATAAATAACAATGTTGTCAATGACAGTCATAATTGATCTTAATATTTTTGTTGAATTCACTAACACAATCATGTATGATTTTGATAAATCTAATTATAAGATCAAGATTCTATAAAAATTGGTTTTAGAGAAACTGAAGGTAGAGAATACTAGTATCCAAGAAGAAGGCAATGATCTTAATGGGGAAATGTATTGTATTTATCATACTCTAAAAGGGAAAAAATTAGGGATGATTTGGCTGAAAATACTAAAAGTCAAAGAATAATTGATCAAGTATCAATGTGAAATAGTTATGTCCCAGTAATAGATAATAAATTATCATCAAATAAAAAAATAAGGACTTGGTTGAGTTATTAAATAACTATTAAGATGATCTCAAAGAATTAAATAAAATGAATGACACTTTAAAAAAGTTAATTCCAAAGGAGATGAATATAGATGAATAATTTATTTCCTATATACAATATTTTTTAGTAATTAAATTTGTTACACATTAGTAATCTTAATGAAATTTTTTGTCTTTATGTTGTTTTTTCTTTATTTTTTTGTAACAATTTTGGTACATTCATTTCCCTCCATTCCATTTTCAAAATCACAAAGGGGGAGAATAGATTTTTGAAAATTAATTCGAAGTTAACGGAATAGAATGTTGAATTATGGGTGAGATTACTAAAAGAATAAATCATTGTGTAAGGGGGGTTAGTTCTCTATGAAAGTCAAGAATACTATCTTTAGGGATTTCATAACCTTAGGGGGAGTAATTCATATTAATTATGATCTATAAACCAAAAGAGTGAATTATTTATTTTATTCTCAATGATGAAAAATCTAATATTATTATATAATTTTATGTAAAGTAGATTGTACTTTCCAAAACTATTGATATTCTTCAGTCAATATGTTTCCTTATGACTTTTCTATTTCATTCAATTTTGGATATCATAAATAGATTTTCTGGAGGAAATTTATCTCTCTCTAAGAAATTGTTTCTTATGGAAATTTTTCATTCTCTATGAATGGTTTTGACATTACCTATGGTTTCCAATTCCTTGCCTAATGATTTTATAAATAAATATAACAATATTTTATTTATGACAAAAAAATCTCCTTATCTTACTAAAAACCTTACGGTTTATTAGAAATTTATTTCTCTAGAATTCAGAATCTGATTACCCTAGAATTAAAATTCGTTATCTCAAGAATTCAGAATCTGGTTTCAATATAATTCATAATCCAATTTCTCGTGAATTAATAACCTGATTTATATAGAATTTATATTCCTATTTTATCATAAATCATACTATGATTATCTCTTAAATTAAACTCTTACTGTCTCATAAATCATGATGTTATTCTCTCAGAAATAAAACACATATTCTCTCAAAAAACATACTCTCGTTTTCGTTGAAATTAGACTCAAACATTCATAGAAATTATAATCTGAATCTCATAAAAAATAGACTTCAATTTTAATATAAATTAGATTATTATAGTCTACATTTTTATAATATGATTTTCAATATTTTAATATTTTGAATTAAATTATCATAACAATCCGATTAAATTATTTCGCTATAGTTATCATATTTCCCAAATGTCCCTCCAAAATTTCATGTAAATATGACTGTTGGATCTGGAATTTGAAAATGAGAATTCATTCCTATAAATACACAACCATTTTTTTCATTTACAACATTCCTGTTATAATGTTTTTGTTACAATATTTTTGTGAAACTTCTAGATGTGTTGATACTCTACGAGAGCTTTTCTCAATGTGCCTTGTGTGAATGATGTGAACAACTTGTTCAGCTTGGAACAACTTTTTCGACCGTCCTAGTATGAATCTGATTTTTTCCTCAATCAAGGGCTTAGAGGGATAAGAATATAAATGTTCTTATTACCTAATTAATTGAGGTCTTGTAGGGTTGGTATGATAGATATTTATCTTCGTATCGAGGGATTACCCTGGTGTTGGTACGAAATATTTTCTTGAATGTATAAATCAAAGGACCTTTATCCAAGGATTTTGGATATCGTTCCCTTTTATTTAAAATATTTCTTTATTACTAGTAAGTTGTTACCAGTTTTTTTAGAATTCTGATGCATTTAGTAACAGATATAAAATTTAACTTTCATACACTATTTTATGTCTCTACAGTCTCTAATTATGATTTTATACACATTAATGTAGAAAATTTCATGATATCAGCATGTTTATTTTCATTATCAACTCTATATTATTAGATCGTAATAATGTTAGTTTTTTGTTACAATCTAAAGGGGGTTTGTGAATTCATATTGTTTAACATTGTTAAACATTGATCTTCTTCATGATAAAAGTGAAATTTTTTAAAACATATAATCCACCCCTATTGAAATTGAGCAATATACATATACATATTGATCTTAAAATGTTGTTATAGAAGATTTGGGAATGGGGAGAGGTGGCATCCTTATATAAGGTAAGAAAAGGACTTTATATTTTTTTAAATAAGTAAGGTGTACCCATGTTTTTACCTAAAAAAAGACTTTAAAATCCAACAAAAATTAATAATGGATGGTTAATGGATTATTTATGTCCATCCAGTGTATTTTTTACAAGTTTTTAGATCATTTTTTCCATTAAGATAATGGTCTCGTCTTTTATTATGCATACTTTTTCCCTAAAAATTATAATTAATTATAATAAAATTTACCAATACTTTTTGGGAAAAATCATGATAAACTTATTAAAAATTATATATTACTTCAATTCCAAATTTGGAATCTGTATTTTTAAATTCCAATCGTTAAAGTGACGTAGATTAATTTAAATTAATCCCATAAGTGGGAGGATAATGTGGGTATTTAAAGCTAAAAAATCCAAAATATTTCCATGTTTTATAATTAATTTTAATGTAAAATTCATTAAAATTACATTAATTGTATTAACTAAATAATATATAATATAATGAAACTTGAAAACCAATTAAAATTATACAGGTGAGATCAAATGTTCAGTAATTTTATTTAATTAATAGATGAATAAATAATAAATCAATTAAAATAGTCAACATGGAAATGTAAATAACATGAAAAACATTTTATCCATCTAACTTGATAAGGATAGTTAAATATAGAATGTTAAGAAAATTAAACACTAGTCATTTAATTAATGAATTGAAAATGTAGTATATTTATAGAAATGTCAACAAAAAATTTCATGGATGATAAAGAACATAATATAAATGAATGATTGTGCCTTATTATTTGACTCCATGTTTCCTAGGTACATTGAACCCTTAATATTAAGAGACATTTTACATGTCCCTATTTTTTAAACTAATTCATCCCAAGTGACTAACAATTCATTGAGGGGATTTCATTGGCTAGTCCCCAACACATAGGTATTTCCTTAAACTGTCCACAACCCATGTATTTCATATACATATAATTCCTCATATATTTAATGAACAATGTTCCACATAAAATATCAAAATTGACTAAATTTCACAAATTTATCAATATTTCCCTCAAAAAATAAAAAAAATGTAGAAACCTGATGGAAAATTTAATATAGTTTAGGCAAGATTATAAACCTAGATAAATAAAATGAATAATTATGGGAAAACATATTGTTCAATGATCACAAGAAATCAAATATTTAATGGTGACTCAAATGAACCAAGGATGTCAATGTTAATAATATCCTTTTAAAAATCACACATAAACTATCCAGAGGAAGATTAAGGATGGTATCAATAAAACATATCCCAAGTGGAGTAAAAAAATGTTTTCTATCATTGATGAATAAAAAATTATAAAAAAATATTCGAAAATAATTATTAAGGAAAATATACTTTTTTCAAAAAACTTATTCTTCTATAATAACTTTTGAAAATTTTTCTTTTAAAATTAACCTTTTAAACATGTTGTTTATGCTTCAAAGAAATTAGGGATGGTAAATTTTTACAAGCCATACGAGCAAAACAGAACCTTCCCATTTCATGGTTAATGGTTATAAAAATACTTTATTTGAAAAGAGAAAATAAAATTACATTGAAAACAATGGTTAAAATAAAATGATCATAAAAAAGTATTAAAAAAATCATTTTACTAACATTTTCAATAAAATTTTAATACAATTCATGGTTCACTTAAATGATACCCTTTTTACAATTGGATCACTATGGAGGATCCATTTTTGAAGGATATACTTTTCTTTTGTATTATGTACAAAATGAATTACTTATAAAATGGATCATACTGAATATTTCATTGGTCTTCTCTACTTACCATACAACATCTCTATGTATTTATTCTGGTGAGAATAATAGATATTTATAGGTCACATGAAATAATTGTTTTCCAAAAATGGTCATTCAGACATAAATCATAACTTGAATTGTACGAATGTAAATAATAGAATCACCCACAAGGGACTATATATTTCAATGTGGTATGGGAGACTACCTCATCCACAAAATTAATATTATTTTTTTAGTTCGTGAAATGAATTTGATATCCTAGAAATGAAAAGTAATTATATGACGGAAAAAAAAGGATCCTCACTTCACAAAAAAAATCATTTGTGTAGTCATGATTTCACTACCTTACAAAACATATGTTTTTTAATTAGTTAGGAATCCTTATGAATCTTCAATCCTCCTTAGAGTGGATATATGAGGAAGAAGGCGGATAATTTTTAGTTTTATATACATTACCAATGTTAAATCTTTTATTAGTTTTCACTAGTATTATTTGGACTTTCGCAATAATTATTATATCTCCCTAATATCCCCTACATTATTTTCATGGGCCTAATAGGTTTCATTGTGTCTTATAAGGATTTCATGGCCCGATTGGGATTGATAAACACTTTGGATTAAAAAATTATGGGTTTATAATAGTATACTATATGATTTATCCTTTAAATTCAATGTCATTAGTTTTATAAAATGTTAATGCACACATTGAACTCATTGAAATTCAATAGAATTTTTATAATGATTTTAATTTGATAATGTGGCAATCAAATTATTTTCAAAGTTGATAAGAGGGGTATTCCCCATGTTTTAAGCTCAAACCCATATTCATATAATTATTAAATTTATAGTTCTTGTTTACATACATGAATCGGTTCATAAAAAAGGTTTCGATTTTTTAAATAGATTGTATTATTTTTTAAAAATGTAATCATTTATAAATGGTGGGAACATGTACATGTTTAGGATTGTGTTAATACATCATGATTTTCATTATAAAGAATTAAAATTGTAAATTGATATTTCCATGTATTTATTGATGGTTGGATTTTAATTGTTGGTACTAGAACATATTATTACATGTTATTTTTTCATTAGATATGTTTTCAATTTAAATAATGTGATACTTGGTGTGTATGATTAACTATATTATTTTCCTTATTTAGTAACTAGTTGGAATTTATCCCATTATGGGATATTGGGAGTTGTATAATCATTGTGTATAACAATTAGGATTGTTTCTTGTGGGAGTGTTGAAGTTCAAGTGTGATTTATCAATCTGTTCTCTTGATTCATATGATTTTTATTGATTAAAATTATTAAAAAACATTAAGATATGTTATGGAAAATTTGTTTAATAACTTGAAGTTCAAGATTACTTGTTCACTAGGTTATAATACATAGTAATAGTGACCTAGTTAAGAGTTTATTCAACTAGAGGTTTCCACCAGGTGAGATAACATATTTAAATAAGGGTTTATTGTAGTTGATTACATCTTGGGTTGGAAGAATTTATATTAGGTATTCTATTAGCTATTCTTAGTATCTTTTAACATTTGAGCCCATTGTGTTACCCATTAAAGCTATTCATTGTTGGGAATATTTTTTTAAGATTACCTCCAAATATTTCAATGTGTACTATTATCATCATTTAGAATATTTAAATCATTTAAATTATTGTTTTAACATTATTTATTTTGATTTGCGGGCTTGCAGTTTTTATGTTTCATTGCATTAGATTTGTTTACAATTTAATACTATTAATAAATATTTTTATAGGATTCAAATAAAGGGAAATATTAATTTTTTTTGATAAACATAGATGACCACCATTATTAGTGTTTTAAATTATTTCAATTTTTAAATGGATTATTCAATTACTCATTCGAAAGGGACTCATGAAATGGTGTTTTTATGGTTTTTAATGGAAGAGTTTAAGAGGTTTGTTATTCTATTTTCTATAGAGAGATAATATTATATTTATTCTTATATTTAAAAGTAAAATTAAATGAACTAATTATTAAAGGTTATGAATGGGGTTTGGGGAATATACATACCAGATAGTTGTGGTCATGGCGATCACCGTATAGGGTATATGATGGTTTTTTTAGTAAATTATATTTTCTATGATTTTTTTAGTTTATTCATGTTTTTTTATGAGTGTGGGTGATTCACATGAGAAAATAGATGGGATGTTCATGTTTATTTTTTTATACTTCCTTTTTTTAATGATTTACAAGACGATACCGTTAATTTTTATCTATAATTAATTTCGTTTATGTTATAGTAATATATTTGATTTATTAATAATTTGAAATGGAATTTTATAAATGTTCACTCTTGACAATTTACTTAATATGAGTTACGAATGTATTTTTTCCCATTTAATACATTTATAATTGGTTCTTATTATTTATTTTATGTAGTATTTTGACTTATAGATTAGTTATTGTAATATTTTGAGTGGAAGTGTTATTCTATTGTTATAGATTTATTTCAAAGAAATCATTTCCATGTGTGATACATTGCTTATCAATAGATATATACATTTCTATTGGGATCAGAATCACCCTTCTTAAATATATTTGGATTGACATGGGTATCGATTTAGTGGTTGGTGAGGGTATTTTTTTACAAATTGTAAAAGATAATATGCTATTAATGGGAGAATAGGTACTTAATAATATAAGGTCGCAGCCTTAAACCTTACTTAATCTTGAGTTATTACAAGATTATACATTGAGGATCTTTTCAGGTTTAGAGTTTTAGAGAATTAGATCATGAAACTTGCATTACATTCCACATTTAAACAAAGTGGTTACATAAAATACAGTATTCATTCTTCCCATCAACGGAAACATATTGAAAATAAAACATGGATTCTTTCTTGACACATCCTTGACACTATCATCACATCATGTACCTTTCCCTTGACCTGTGAAAAACATTTCAAAAACT
Source organism: Viscum album (assembly GCA_963277665.1). Classification (NCBI taxonomy): domain Eukaryota; kingdom Viridiplantae; phylum Streptophyta; class Magnoliopsida; order Santalales; family Viscaceae; genus Viscum; species Viscum album. Next base: position 264,248,183 of record OY728142.1, on the reverse strand, counting down.
TGGGATGAGAATAAAAAGCTCAGTAAGGGTTATAAAAATATGGAAAGGAAACATGAGTTCAGATATACATAAGAATGAAATCATACTTTACCCATAAAACATAGTCACTTTAACATACCTCATCAAAACATGAATAAATCATCGAAAACATAAGACATAAAGGTAACTCTAGTCATTCATAACATTCTTACGTAGGGAGTAACCCTCTTGGTTACGTTTTGGAATACCCATCACAGTATATTCCCTAAATCTCTTCAGAGAAACCTTAACATTTCACTCCTTCGCGTTACCCAATGCATTGTAGATCTATATCGGGCTCACCCGCCCTTAGTTTATCACGGAACCACCTGTCTTCATAATAATGCCCAAGAACCTCAACATAATCGTATCACATAAAACATGCATAAAGGAAACATAACATTTCCACCTTTCAATCACAAGATATCAATACAACATATTGATATAACAACATTATGAAAACCATTTTCCATACCAAAATAAAAGAAAAGTAAAACATGATATTTATTTTTCTTTTAAATAGAAGGTATGGCTTGTAGAGGGAGCCGAAACCCAAATAATGGTCACGACGGTGGAGAAGTCGTTGTCACCGCATACATACGACAAAAACATTCCCTTTTTTCATTTTGTAAAACGATTCGTATAAATAAGATTCCTTTTGGATAAACATAAAAGTAAAAGGGGTTTATACACCGTATAAAAGAAAGTTGTGTATAAAATAAAATATGCATCAATGAAAGGAGATTGAGACGAAGTCCCATACAAAGACGGTATCCTTGGTTTAAGGATAAATCAATTACATAATTGTGTGTGACAAACGAATACACCAAATATAAGTGGATATTAAGTGTGAAATAATCAAAGGTCATTCACACATATTCAAAGGATGACATATTCAATAACTACATGTTGAACCCAAAGAAATCGAAATTGGGTTAAGAAGTTCCCTTGACAGCCTAACAGTGTCACATCAAAATGAGTTGATGAGAGATAAAAAGTGTATCTCATCACTTGGACATAAAATTTACATCAATAAGGATATATGAGAACATATCCCAACATAACAATATGTAAATTAAATGACCCAACAAAATAAGTCTTTTAAAAAAGGAGGGTGAAAGGTTCCCTTACCGACTTGGGTATCCTTCAAAACATACACCCCATGAAAGAAGGACAATAAATCATTGATGTAAATACTCATAAACGGAAGTATATTACAAAAAGTGTATAATAATGGGCAGTACATAAACCACTCAAAGTAAATTGTGGAAAATGTAGCATAAATCTCATGGGAATAAATGTGAGATGAAAAATCCCTTACGAAAACACGGCAGCCTAACGGCGCCACATAAAACTTACAAAAATGGATTGATGAGACCAAATAGGGTATCTCATCATATTAACTTAAAGTTTATAGAAATAGGAATATAAAATAACATCCACCAACATAACAAAGAGGAACTTAAAAGAAGTGACATAAAGGAGACTACTTAAAAAGAAAGAGAGAGGTTAGATCTCTTACGAAAATTTGGCAGCCTAACGGCGCCACTCAAAACATCCAAAATGGATTGATGAGAGATAATAGGGTCTCTCATCACATAAACATAAAAATTACAGTAAGTTTAATATAAAATAACATCCCAATAACAATAAAGATTTTCTTTAGAGGGAATGACATAAAAGAGTGTACTTAAAAAGAAAGAGAGGAGTAAGATCCCTTACCTCAAGTCCAACTTGTCTTGTTCGTTTCTTTATATTCCTGAATAAAAAACTTTGGTCCATTAATAATTTCCTAAGTACCTCATTTAGAGATTATTATTCAGTTAATATCACATATTATAATGTTATAATAATTGTTTAATAATGTTAGTTCATATCAGACGTTTTTGCCGATGTTTGGTACATGAGTCAAAAATGAACTTGTTTGAAAAAAGATTGCCCATGTAGTTATAAGTAAATAATTTATAGAATAGTATTAATGATTAAAATATCATATATATCCAGTAAGTATTTATTTCATACTATTCCATATCATTTAGAGATAAAATAATGAAAAGCATCGTTCATGGAGATGGTAGGTCGTACGTACGCATGAACGCTACTTTCATTTTTTGTCATATTAATGGAATTAAAACAAAATGAGAGAGATATATATATATGTTATAATTCTATAATGATATACATAATTTTGATGTAATATATTACATATATATCCATTATATATATGTACTTATAGTATTAAATAACATTTTGAGATAAGAAATGAAATGTATCGTTCCTGGAGACGGTAAGTCGTACGTATGCATGAACTCTACTTCCATTTCTATTTCATATTTAATGGAATTAAAACATAATGAAACATAATAGTATTTTAATTATAGTATGGTATCATATATAATATCATTAAATATATTCTTTATACGTACCACATATGGTATTAACGAATCAAATCACTTTGAGGGTGCGGTAGTCCGCACTTCCTTAAATGAAGATATCGCGTTTACCCATAATGGAAACCATAAAGGTATGCCCAAAATGAAAAATACGGAAGATTAAGGAAATCATAAACATATTACATATCATATATAAATATAGTGTCATCTTAATGTCCACCTTTGAAGGTGTTAAAAAAATGTTGAACAATCATCGTTTCGGGAGGCCGAAATTCGCCATCCACGGAAACTGTATGTTCTTTAACCATTAGATGTAGGTGTGTGAAAGTGTAGCTCGAATCCTTCTTATAACAACATCCCAGTATATTTATGATACTGGATTTGTTACAAAAGAAATGAATAAAAAGAGTTTAGCGGGTTGGAGAAGCAAAATAAAACAAAAGTACTCAAGTGAAGACATTACCTTAAAATCGGGTAACTCCCTTTGGTTTGAGCTCAAATGATTCATTGGGAAGAATTCTGCCCAAATTTAGGCTTCAAGGAGTAATAGAGGTAATTGTAAAGACAAAATGGGCAGAGTTTGGCTGAGCCAAAGGCTTTGGAAGTGTGGGTAAGGAGGAAGAGATGGGGGCCTTTTATAAGAGGAGAGGAGGGGCACTCTTGGAAGGTAAAGAAAATTCACTTTATTTTAAAATGGTATTCGGATTTAAGAGGTCCCACATTGATGTGTTTCAAGGATAAGGTGATAAGGGTTCTAAATACACTCATCCAATAGGTTTTGAACTTCTGTAGGTCTTATATATTACATTATCTTTCCATTTTATTTAAATAGTTAAATAATGAGGACATCACTACATCATCATGATGTCATAAATAATTTAATTTATTTAATGTATAAAAATTATAAAAAATACTATGATGTAGGAAATCTTTTTATATTTCCAATTAATACTTATAATCAAAAATCTGATCTTTATAACCCCATGTGAAAATTATTTTTGTAAAACATATTATGTTTGTGTTATTTTTACTTTTACTTTACATAAAAAGATATTAATGTCATTTTCCAATCAAAGTTGCTTCATGGGGTCCCCAAGATGACCCATGGGTTTTCTAGGTCGGCCATGACACATCCAATGAGGTTAAGACATGTTTCAAGTTCATTTCATATTATTAAAACATTATTTTTACCTTAAACTACAGTAATTACCTCTAATCGCGATTAAAAACTTAATAAGTTACTATTCACCAAAAAAAATTATTTTTATCCCATTGGACCACATTAAACTTCTTAATGAAAACCATGTATATCGGATTTTTGAAATTCAAAACACAAAGATGACAAAATTTCATTTAAAAGGAAAAAATCAGTTTTTGTAAGTACCAATTAGTGGTTTCACTATTCATCAAAAAATTGAAGTTTTTCAGAAAAATCCCAAAAATTCACCCTAAGCTATATTTGATATTCCGAATTCAAAAATGAAGTCTATTTTACGAAATTCAAAACATATAAGTCACATTAATTAATGTAATAATTAATTCCCGCAGTCAGATCAAATAGCGTGTTTTTATGAAACAATAAGTATCAAAAGATTGACACTGGTTTATGTCTGATTTCAAAGTGAAATTAATTCCAACGACCACTATTGGATTTAATGGTAAAAATATATTCTAATTTAACTTTAAAACCAATTCAAAAGATAATGTAATAATATAAATAAATTAGATTAAAAAGAGGTTTTGAATTAAAATACAACATTTTACACTATTCATTAAAAATGAACTTTATCGGAAAGATACCAAAAATTTAGACAAAGTAAATTTTGATGTCTCAATTATTAAGAAGAGTCATATTTGGTCCAATAGAATCTATAAGAGTGAAAAAAACTATATTTAATTACGGTTCGCCATCAAAAGGCGATAAGTGAACCTTTAGTGAAAACTAGGGCATATACGCCTAAAATTTTCTGTATTTTAAAACTTTATCTTTTATTGGATAAATGTAAAAACATTTAAAAACATATATAATAATATTTTAGTTATTTCTATCCATTCCTTCCAATACAATGGCTATATGTTAACTACCATTTAAAATAATATTATTTTATTATAAGAGTGAAACGTAAGATTCCCAAGAAACTCGTTGTTGCGTGTTGGGTACACCACCGAGCATAGCGTCTCCTTTAAAGTCATATTAATACCTTATTCACAAATATGGATAAATATGAAAATTTCATATTATTTATTTACCTGGGGTGTTACATCCTTGTCCCCTTTTGGGAATTGCATCCTCGCAATTTTTAAAATTGAGCTTGGAAACATCCTTGAAAGTCCCACATCAGAACAAGAGTCGGTAAAACAATCACTTTAAAATATAGGAAGATAAGTACAGAGGTCACCCGAGTTAACCCATACTAGGATTTCATGTAGAAGAAACATGGACATGGAAGAAAAAGAAAAGGGTCATGTTCTTGAGGGAGAGTGATAGTAAACATGTCTAAGAGAAGGTTAACCATAAGAAAATCACAAACTTGTGATGGGTTAAACGGTATTCGATTCCCCAGTAGGAAAAGTTAATATACAACATTTTTGTTTTATGTTACTTTTTATTGAGGAATTTATTCATAAGGAAACATAATCACTTATCATGTTGACTTTCAAAATTTACTATATTCCTTAATAAAACTCATATTTTTTTCAAGAGACGAGTATTTAGGAAGACTTGTTCTCATTAAGAGTACTATAATCAATTTCTAGAGAATCACCTAATCCACAAAAGAGAACTATACACTTCCCATGTATTTATACTTTAACCAAAACCAAATCCAAAAAAGGTTAGTACATGATGAGATAATCCAGAAAAGGATAACCCTTTATAAAAAGAAAATCTATTCTTAATCTCCAAAATTTGTCCAACAAAACCCAAAGTTCCACGAGGACCATCCGATAAAAAATTTGTCCATAAAATTATTCTATGTAAACCAATATAAGATTGAAACCCAAATATTTGAAGGATTTAGTCACATAGTCTTCCAAGTTAAATCGTAACATTTATCTCCAAACAATATCAGTTGCTCCCAAAGTCTTGTATTGAAAAGTAATTAACCTAATCACATATCCTCCATGATAGGTTAATCATTTTCATAAATAACCCAAAATCAACTTACTCTTAATTCATAAAATCATTTAACTAAAAAGAATCGGTCAAACTAACTAGGGACTTCACGTAGTCCAGTGGTAGGCGATAAATACCAGTCGCACTTTGGTTGTGGGTTCGATTCTCGCAGCTTTGTCCGACGCGACGGGTTGTCACAAGGTCTGTGTGTTGTCCTTTTTCCAAAACTATGTAATTCTTAAATCATTCCCCAAAAAGAGATAAAATCATCAAAAATGATCATAACATATTTTAACCTCAAGTTTATCTCATGCCTTTCATTTTCCATCATATCATATAATAACCCATAATTACCTCAAAAGTATGGATCATATAAACTCTAATGGTTACCTTTATAATTATTAACTGAACTTCCACATGGATTGGTCATCTCGTACATGATGCATTACATAACATACCAAGGTTCAAGTGGTTGATCATGACTCTTTGATAGTTGGTTTAGAACCACCACGAGTTTCCTCATTGAATACCCAATTTCATCCAGTCTCTTAATCAAAAAACCACCACAGTTTCCTTCAAACCAATTGTCACTTTGGTGCCTGCAAGATCCAGCCATTTACTAAAAATAGAAATGTCATTGTGAGTATATCAACAATACCATCATGTACTAATGAGGAAGACAAGAACTAATATATACTTACTCATTCACTTTATCTAAAACTAGGACTCTTTCTGAAATATTAACCATTATGGTAATGTCACTTATGCTTAAAGAATACCCTAACCTCTAAAGTTATCTAAAACGACCATTGATACCAACTATAAGGCCCCATACTTAAACCTTACTTAATATTTAGTTATTACAAGAATACACATTGAGGATCTTATCAAGTTTTGAGTTTTAGAGAATTAGATCATGAAACTCGCATTACATTCCACATTTAAACAAAGTGGTTACATAAAAGACAGTATGCATTCTTCCCATCAATGGAAACATATTGAAAATAAAACATGGATTCTTTCTTGACACATCCTTGACACTATCATCACATCATGTACCTTTCCCTTTACCTAGGAAAAACATTTCAAAAACTTAGGATGAGCATAAAAAGCTCAGTAAGGGTTATAAAAATATGGAAAGGAAACGTGAGTTCATATATACATTAGAATAAAATCATACTTTACCCATAAAACATAGGCACTTTAACATACCTCATCAAACCATGAATAAATCATAGAAAACATAAGACATAAAGGTAACTTGAGGCATTCATAACATTCTTACATAGGGAGTAACCCTCTTGGTTATGTTTGGAATACCCATCACAATATATTCCCTAAATCTCTTCGGAGAAACCTTAACGTTTCACTCCTTTAGGTTACCCAATGCATTGGAGAGCTATTTTGGGCTCACCCGCCCGTAGTTTATCACGGAACCACCCATCTTCATAATAATGCCCAAGAACCTCAACATAATCGTATCACATAAAACATTCATAAAGGAAACATAACATTTCCACCTTTCAATCACAAGATATCAATACAAAATATTGATATAACAACATTATGAAAACCATTTTCAATACCAAAATAAAAGAAAAGTAAAACACTATATTTATTTTTCTTTTAAAAAGACGGTATGGCTTGTAGAGGGAGCCGAAACCCAAATAATGGTCATGGCGGCGGAGAAGTCGTTGTCGCCTCATACATACGACAAAAACTTTCCCTATTGTCGTTTTGTAAAACGCTGCGTATAAAAAAGATTGCTTTTGGATAAACGTAAAAGTCAAAGGGGTTTATACACCGTATAAAAGAATGTTGTGTATAAAATAAAATATGCCTCAATGAAAGGAGATTGAGACGAAGTCCCATACAAAGACGGTATCCTTGGTTTAAGGATAAATCAATTACATAATTGTGTGTGACAAATGAATACACCAAATATAAGTGGATATTAAGTGTAAAATAATCAAATGTCATTCACACATATTCACAGGATGACATATTCAATAACTACATGTTGAACCCAAAGAAATCGAAATTGGGTTAAGAAGTTCCCTTGACAGCCTAACGACGTCACATCAAAAAGAGTTGATGAGAGATAAAAATTGTATCTCATCACTTGGACATAAAATTTACATCAATAAGGATATATGAGAACATATCCCAACATAAAAATATGTAAATTAAAATACCCAAAAAAAAATAAGTCTTTTAAAAAAAAGGAGGGTGAAAGGTTCCCTTACCGACTCAGGTATCTTTCAAAACATACTCCCCATAAAAGAAGGACAATAAATCATTGATGTAAATACTCATAAATGGAATTATATTACACAATGAGTAGAATAATGGGCAGTACATACACCACTCAAAGGAAATTTTGGCAAATGTAGCATAAATCTCACGGGAATAAAAGTGAGATGAAAAATCCCTTACGAAAACTCGGCAGCCTAACGGCGCCATATAAAACTTACAAAAATGGATTGATGAGATCAAATAGGGTATCTCATCATATTAACTTAAAGTTTATAGAAAGATGAATATAAAATAACATCCCCCAACATAACAAATAGGATCTTAAAAGAAGTGACATAAAGAAGAGTGCTTAAAAAGAAAGAGAGGGGTTAGATCTCTTACGAAAATTCGGCAGCCTAACGGCGCCACTCAAAACTTCCAAAATGGATTGATGAGAGAGAATAGGGTCTCTCATCACATGAAAATAAAAATTACAGTAAGTTTAATATAAAATAACATCCCAATAACAAGAAAGAGGAGATTTAGAGGTAATGACATAAAAGAGTGCACGTAAAAGAGAGGAGTAAGATCCCTTACCTCAAGTCCAACTTGTCTTGTTCGTTTCTTTATATTCCTGAATAATAAACTTTGGTCAATTAATAATTGCCTAAGTACCTCCTTTAGAGATTATTATTCAGTTCATATCACATATTATAATGTTATAATAATTGTTTAATAATGTTAGTTCATATCAGACGTTTTTTCTGATGTTTGGTACATGAGTCAAAAATGAACTTGTTTGAAAAAAGATTTCACATGTAGTTATAAGTAAATAATTTCCAAAATAGTATTAATGATTAAAATATAATATATATCCAGTAAATATTCATTTCATACTATTCCATATCATTTGGAGATAAAAAAACGAAAAGCACCGTTCATGGAGACGGTAGGCCGTACGTACGCATGAACGCTACTTTCATTTTTTGTCATATTAATGGAATTAAAACAAAATGTGAGAGATATATATATGTTATAATTCCAGAATTATATCCATAACATTGATGTGATATATTACATATATATCCATTATATATATATATATTTACTTATAGTATTACATAACATTTTGAGATAAGAAATGAAATGTACCGTTCATAGAGACGGTAAGTCGTACGTACGCATGAACGCTACTTCCATTTCTATTTCATATTTAATGGAATTAAAACATAATGAAACATAATAGTATTTTATCTTTTATATTTTTTCAGTATCTTTATGTCTAGAGTTTTACTATAGTAAAATATAACATAAGGGATTGGTTTTTTTAGAATTATAAATTTTCCTATATTATTATATGTGAGTGTGAAAATATAATATTTTTCCTTTATTGATTTATTAATGATTTTTTTCATAGAAATTAGTTTGAGATATCTTTTTTAGGTTTTCAATTTTCATGGATTGATCATTTTTAGTGGTAGTTTCTTATTTTATTGAGAATGATCCCCTTATTAGAGATATGAGTTATAAGCTTCTATGGATTCTCAAATTTATGGATTCAGGCATCTTTTGTATTCTAAAAAATAATTTTTTGAATGAGATTCTATGTTTTTTATTTTAGTCATTATCGTTTATTGGGAGATACATGTACCTGGTTGTATTGATGACATGGTGTCCTTGAGATTCTAAAATGAAATTGCATGGAGTGTGTGTCATGAACCAGCCTGGGCACCCTGGTATCACAATAAAAAATCCATCATTGAAATGTCCTAATGGGCATTATTGATCCCCATGAGTTCGAGACCAGCACCTAGCATCATAAAAATTTAAAGTATGAACTATTTTTTCAAAAACCTTGTAAAAGATATGAAAAAAGTCAATATTCATATAAATTAAACTCCACAAGGAGAAGATTAACATATGATAAAATAGAATAAACAAACCAATGTACTATAATATGTACATGATTTTTGAAAAAACATCTCATATCCCAATGGACGCCACTCACAAAGTCCATGGATCGATAGCTTGAGCCACCTCTATGTTGTACATTACCTCTACTTGAACCTGGAAGGATATAATATGAAAACACACAAATGAACTTATTGGGTGTGAGCTAAAAACCCTATAGGGTATCATAAAGGATTCCATAAAATATTACATCATTTAAATAACCAATTTAGTGTCTTTAGATTTTCAAATTAATAGGTTTGGAATTTCAAAAAAAATATTTAAGACATTATTCTTTACATTTGAAATGTAGAAATAATTATCCACAGTAGAATCACATTTCAATTTCTGTAATATTTATAAAACAATGGATTAAATAATGAAATTTATATAAAATTATTTATATAAATTCATAAGGTATTTAAAATTGTATTCAAACATTAGAATACATTTATATCTCAAATATAAAAAAAATGAGAAACATAGGAATCTACCTAAAGGTATGATAGTTACAGGTTACAGGATCCTCACAAACTCATGTGAAAATAACTACAAATTGGACACACATTCTTTGTTACTGTAAGGAGAGGGTTGATAAGCATATAACCATGGAAATCGATGTGATAAGTAATGTTCATGTTAGAGTAGTAAATATTCCATCCAATGCTAGGGTATTCCCAACCAAGAATGTTTCCCCCAACAACTAACTAACGACCTAGGATATCATTTTATCTGTTAAACAACAAATGTGGGAATGTTATTTGAAATATAGTTTAAAACACAATTCACCCCATTCACTGATTTCCAAAAAATCGAATATTCCATTTAAAAACAAAAAAATTGATTCATCATAAAAACATTCCTTTTCCACAATAATATCAAAGGGTTTTAATCGAAACTATTTAAACCATTTTTCACCTATAATATTTTGAAATCAATTAACAATTCAATTTCACAATTCACATTCACAATTAAATTATATAATTTAATTTCAAATAATTTCCATCAAATTTCACAAAAAACCCCTAATTCAATTGAATTGAATTTTTTTCAAAATTATCCATCAAAAACATTCCTCCAATTTAAATTAAACAAATTAAATTCAAAAAATGTTAATAAGCACACAATAATTAAATTTATGTGAATATTTTCCCATTTTCCAGAAAAAATGCCATATTAAAAACCCAATGAAATGGAATTATGCTTTTCAAACAAACCAATTGAACAAAATTTAAATGAAATTATAAAATTTCATTTAAATTTAATTTGAATTTGAATAATTTAATTTATGGTTAATATTTTTTTTTTGAATTCATAATAGAACCACCTACCTCAAGATCACGGTATATCAAATAACTAAATCCTATATGTGATTCATCAACAATGAATAACGAAGATGCAAACAAGGAATCAGTATTAGGTTTGAGATCTAAAACAAGGGGTATTAGAACCTCCATGAAACACACAGATCATCAAAACTATAGTTAGGTAAATACATTGTTCGAGAGATAGAGATCGAGAAGAGGAAACTGACTGAAAGAGGATCGACTATCCTTTTTCATGATTTGATCCACTTCTGGGAGGGCTCAAATTGGCCAAAAAAATTTCATGGGAGCCCATAGGGAAAAATAAAACTTTTAAGGGTCATACAAGTCCATCATATGACTAAAAATTTGGCTTTAGGGTTTTCAGTTTTTCAATTTTTTGGAATAAAATGCCTGAATGCATGCTTAGTTGGGAAAGGTAGCACAGTTAGACTAAACATTGTTCCCTAGATATGGACCTATTTTAAATGGGATTTAGGGTTTCTAATAAGTGGATTAATATGTTTTCAAACTATTTACAAGACATGAAAAACACCACTTCCTTAGTTTTCATGATTTTCCTTGAGAGGGCGCATTGTTTTGGAAAATTGTCCTCCAACTATGTAGTAGGCCAGAAATATTAAAATCATATTAAATTTTCTATAATTCAACCAAAAATGAAACAAAACCAAAAAAATTTACCACCTTATCAATAACCTTGAAATGTCACACAAAACTAGGATCATGTTTCCCTTTCCCACCAAGACATCTATAACCCAATCGGGGTGAACCATTCAAGAACAGTATGACACCAACTAAGAATTCCAATGCTCTGTGATGATTACAACATAAGACTTATACCAACTCTATTCCATCAACATTCACTAAAAAATCAACTGAATATTTTACATCATTTGTTGAATCAATCTTGGTCCAACATTGGATGTTTCACCAATATCCTCCCAATATACTGGAGGTCTACAAGGATGGCTATACAAGGCATCAAAAGTGGCCATTCTGATTACAGACTATTAATTATTATCATATGAAAACTCAAACATCACCAGAATATCATCAATAGAACAACTAAAGATGAGAACTCATTCATGGATCATATCATCATTAATTTGTATTACTATTTCGATCTAAATATCTAACCGTTGAAGGTATTTCATACTCTAATGAACCATAAATCACAATGCCTCTTGATGTCTTCTCCAAAAATTAGAAGTGATCTGAAGATCAATATTAGATACTATACTATATACAAATATATGAAATTGAAAAATCTCGTTCACTTTGAGATTCCCCAACTCTTCAGTATTTCTTGTATCACAATTGGGAATGAATCTTACCAACATAATAAAATTATCAATAAAACTCCATATCGTATTATACATTCTATAGCTATATGGAAACCCAACCAAAAATCACATATAGATCTCATTCCATTTCTATGTAATTATTGGATGAATATGAAGTAGAACCGAATGCTTCTTGTTCTTAACCTTGACCTATTTGCTATAATTGTAATGAGTGAAACAATAAAAAATTCAAAGTCTCATACCCAGACATCAAACCATCCACTACATTTCATAGATCATATTCATGGTTCCTAGGTACAGAACCCACTAGGAATAATTTGAATCCACTGTAACATCTTTCCTCACTACTAATAGAATATCAAAACAATTCTGATTACATAGAATACCATCATTGGATTTGAATAAAAATAAGCAATGGTATCCCCAGCATATAGATATTCTTTAATACTATTGAAAACATCATCAATTTGAGGATCCTAAGGAATATTCCCAAAATTATTTGATGTCTAATGAACACTATCTAAGGAATCCTCTCCCCTAGATTCCTAAACAACAGTATAAGACTATGAAATTAGAGCCATAAAGATCTACTATTATAATGATTCACTCAATTCCTATAATTGATGTTTCCAACTAATATCATATTCTAAAAAAATTCCTTTTTTCAGGTTATATTCTATTTCAATGTCTGAATACTTCATGTATTATACCAAATTCCTTTTGGGGAGATTCAAATAATTTTGAGGGAAGATAAAACTCACGATATTGTGGAATGAAAATAAGGTAAACTATTCTCAATAAAGGTAATGTTTCCAACTCTTAATTTCATGCATCGCAACTTTTATTTCATTTTTATGGGTTAGATAATTTTTCTCATGTTTCCTATGATGATTATATACACTGAAAATAACCCAATAACCTTGTATATGAATTCAACCCAAAAAAGAACATGATGCATCATAGAAGATCATATCACTCAACTCAGCCTTTATGTGAGTCAGCACCATTTATATGGTTAAATAAAATTATATCAACGAAATAAATCTTACATTTCTCATACCAAAATCATTATACTCCCTTCCAATTTAGACCAGTCATTGGGGTATCCAGCTAGGAGAACTCTTTAACAAATTATAATTAATAACAAGATAATCCAAATAAGCTATGAATCAAGACTTAATTTCACTATTTCTACCACGTAATAAAATCCTTCACCTTATTAGGATCAACTGATATAACATATTTTGACACCACATTTCCTAAAAAATTCAATTCCTAATTCCCTAAATCAAAATTTTCATGATTTGCATAATGTCAGTGATTTCTCAAAAATTGCAAAGCTGCTCTCACTTTATGTACAAGATTTTCCTCAAACATAGAGAAAATAAAGATTTAATCCTAAAAGGATACCATGAAGGAATCAAGATACTTTTAGAGATTCATATTCATTAATTCCATCAAAACCATAGGATCATTGGTTAGGCCAAAGGGGATGATGATGTTTTCATAATGGTTGTTCCATCATTGAATGGAAATTTTACGAATTCCATATTATTTTATCCTCAACTGATGGTAACCTGATCGATGGTCAATCTTTGAGAAAAAAATTTCAACTTTGAACATGTCATATAGATATTGAATCTGTGGTAACTGATAATTTATCATTATCATAACTCGATTGAAGTTTTGATAATAAACACAAAGGCGAAATAAACCATAAAAATTCTTAAAAAAGACAATATGCCATAGCCAGGGTGTCACTCTCAAGAGTATGAAGGATTTCTCATGAATATCATCCAGTTGAGTCTCAAAATCCATCATTTTTGTTTGTTCTATATGGTAAGAGGGAATAAGCACAGGTTGAGTACCATTCATTATGTCAATTGAAAACTCTACCACTATTATTCAGGGAGAAAAGATTTTTCATAAGGGAACATGTAGGGAAAATCAAAAACAACTAGAGTGAGATCAGAAGTCAAAGATTCTCACTCTATATAAAAATATAAAAATGATACCACTTTTAACATCTATGGAAAAGAAGGCCCGACTCTACTACATATTAGGTCCCATTTTCCTTGAATGATTTTGAAATGCCTTTTAGGTGCACTAATTAAGACTGGTTGAAGATAAAAAAATCCATGATTTATTGTAAATTAAATAATCCATCCCAAATATGATGTAAAGTGGTTTCATACCCATGAAAATAAAACTCCATGAAGTGTTGTTTCGGATCCCTATGGATGGAACCCTTTTTTTCAATGATGCATCTGGTTTCCCCTAGTTTTAGAAGGAGATAATGATCTCATTCCACAAAGCAGAGTGGAATAGGAATGGAAGAACTTATAAATATGACCTGAGCAACTATATGATCCACATACCATGGTTTCCTTGTAAAAACAACCTTATAATTCCTTGGATTTCCAAACTGGTAGAAATTTATGAGACCTTTTCTAAGCATTTTAGGAGTTATAAAATGACCCTGTTATCGAGAACCACCATACAAATAATCATGCATCATATTTCTTTTAATATAACCCATGATTCCATTGGGAGTTATAGAAACTTCCACTCATCATAATTTATATCTAGCTCCATCTAGAAAATCTTTTCTCTATCACTACAGGTCATTATAAGAAGTCTTTTCCAGCAAGAAATCCTCAGAAGAAAAATTATTGTAGCACAAATTAGTAAATTAGATTATGTGTCTTCTCATTTGATAATATCATTGTTGAAAACTCCACATTCACAAAAAAATAGTTCCAATACTCTATCATGGTCCTATAAACAATCTCAAGTTTGAAAAACTCCTTATCCATGGAGAAAAACATCGTCTCTTGATGGAACTGGTTGGTGAAAATAAAATTGATTTCTTTCTACTCTATGCCCCCATGTTTCTTCTTCGTCGCCATTTTGTCCCACCATACCCTTCTCAATATTTCTAGAATGAAGCTGGAACACTTAAATATTATACCCTCATAAGTCTCCAGAAAATCAAACAAATGGTTCATCCTGCTCAACCATTCCTCTGCCTCATGAGGATCATTTGAGCCATTGAACAATTCTTGATTCTAATGAAAGAATTCATATAAATGATTCTGGTGATAAGCTCACTAAGGCTCCAATGATGAATCCTAAATGTGAACTATTGGTTGTGCTTATCATAGAGGATGGACAATATTCATGATCACCTCAACCAAATTCTTTTCGGCAAGATGATTCACTCATAGGGTTTCATCAGTAGCTTCCACATAGATTTGATTCACACAACTTCTCAATGGCATGATTCTACACAAAATTAGTAGAGAACATTAAATACTTCAAATTAACACTAAAAAATAGAATCTTTAAATATATATACCAACAAATATATTAGAAAATTTTTGATTTCACCTATCCAAAACAATATTATGGAACAGAATAGAAATAATCTTCATGATAAATTTCCAAAAGCACCCCTATTGACAGAAGGTTCATTTAGGTTAGAGATGGCTAGGCACTCAATTGAAATTACATCATAATCCCTGGCAATATTAAACAATTCATACTGACTTCAAAACTATTTTTTAGCCTATAAATTTGATACCACTTTTGTAAAAACTATCTCTGGTACAATGGTAACTCGTTCACTGATCCGAAATGGGCATGGCCCAAAGAGTGTTCCCAATCCCGACGAGTTCATGAAAAGCACCCGGCATCATAAAAAATGAATGTGGGAATGATTTTTCACCAATAATTTTGGATGCTAGGATAAAAATTTTAGTATGAATACAAAAGAAACTCCATAGAGGGATGTATACCAAAATATATGCATATATATAAAACACAGAGTAATAAAAAAATTACCATAATAATGAAAACCATCCCATGTCCCAATGGATGCCACTAACGATGTATGGAAATCAATATCTACAACCACCTCCATGTATTTGTTTAACCCTGATCAAACCTGGAATGAGATAACCTGCAAGTAGGTGAAATAATATTTACTGTGTGATCTAGAATCCCAATAGGCTCTCACCAAATCATCCATAAAAGACTTCAATAATTAATTAAACAAATAATGTTCATTATATTTTCAAATAAACATGTTTTGAATTTCAAAATCATATTTAAAAAATCATTTTTTCATTTCAAATGATGGAAATAATTTTAATCAAAATATTCATATTTCAATTAATGGAATATTTCTAAAACAATAAATTTAGTAATAATTTTTAAATAAAACAGATTATAATAATTTAGAAGTAATGTAAATTATTTTAAAAACATTGGAATACATTTATTTTTCAAATACAAATATCTGAGAAACATGGTAATAATATAAAAGGTACAATAGTTCTTGGATATTGGATCCTAACACACTCATTGTGATAATCAAAAAAAATTTAATACACATCCCTCAAAACTAGAAATAGAGAACTCATCGGCATCCCACTAAGGAATACTATGTGCTAAATAATGTTCATTTTAGAGTTATTGTAACACCCCAAGATTTTATGAAAAATATTCTTTTAATTTTATTAATGTCTTGTGTTGTATGCTACACCAAGATTACCTTGCGCTATACGCAACACCGTATTAGCTTGCAGTATACGCAACACTATTCTTGGATCGTGTTACACACAATTTTGATAATAGTTATTTTACGCAACATTGAGTATATATATATATATATATATATTCAATGTATAAATGAAATATGGTTGGATTATGTTATAAGAAACAAAGAAGGATTCTTTCACAACACGCACCCCTGACTTCGCTTGCATTACACGCAATCACGACCTTCCTCGATAGCGTGTGTTGTACGCAATACCAGGTTTTACTAAACAAAGATATATTATTATAATATTATTATGAACAAGACTTTATGAATATTATTAACTAAATTTTGAATTTTATAACATTATTATTCATCTTACACATTTTCTATAAAATTTATAAGAACAAAATAAATTTTTCGGGTAAAATAAGTATTTTCAAAAAATGCAGTTTTGCCGCCTTTTGATGGCGCACCCACTTTAAATATAGTTTTTCACATGTTTATAAGTTTAATTTGAAAAAATAAAATTCTTATTTGGAATCAAGAAATAAAAATTTACTTTGGAAAAAGTTTTCATATTATTCTGGAAACTATCATATTTTGATGAATAGTAAAAACACGCTATATTTTAATTAAAAACAACTTTTTACATCGCAATAATTTATATGGTTAAATTATATTACTTAATGGTTTTAAAGTATAAATTGAATATATTTTTACCATTTAATATAATGTATGTCATCATCATTGATTTTACATTAAATTCGTAGGTTAAATCAATTCAATCCTTTGCTATGTTTTATAGAAAAACCTGTTTTCTTTCGACAATGGGATTAATTTTAATTTAATTTCTGAAACTTTTGTGTATTGAATTTGGAAAAATGGATTCCATATTTGGAATCAGTGGGTCCAAATTATGTTAATAATCTACTTTTTATTTTTGGGAATTATGAATAGTAACTACGGTAAATTTTATTTACAATAGTTAAAGGTAAATCGGGTAATTAAGGGTAAATATAATATTATAAAATTACCCTAACACATTCCAAAATTCTATTGGATGGCTAAAGGTAGACCCATATAACCTAAGGGTCGGATTAGATTCATTTTATGGAATTTTGACCAGGAAAATAATTTAATTATTATTTAAAACAAAGAAAGTGACAACATGTCACTCTCTTAAATCTTATAAGTATAATAATTTTAAATTAGTGATAAACATCATAAAACTTCGAACATGAATAGTCTATAGAAATCTAATAAAATTATCTACATCATGATAATTTATTTATATTTTTTAGGAATTAAATAATTGTCATTTATGGTGATACATTAATGATCAAGAAATTATTTATTAAGTGGAAAATAAGTAATATAGTTTTTATTGAAATAATAATACCCATTAAAAGGCCAAACAACCTGACCAAAACTTATTGGTAGTGTATATATACACCTTAATCATCCAATTACTTAATATATAACCGTTTGGAGCCTTATAAAAGTTATTATGACACTTGTATTATTTTATTTTAAATGATGCCAAAGTTTTCACCTTCATAATTTAAAAAATATAACAATTTAAATATTGTGATTTTAAGATGATAAATTAGAGTAAAATTATTATTGTGAAATGCAATATAATTATCTTCATCAGAGGATTTTAGTTTTAATTTTTATGCAACAAATCGGTATATTAAATAATTATACAAAAATGTTGTTGTAATTATTTTATTAAGAGATATACCAAATAAATGGTTTTAAAAATAATAAAATAAATAATATATTAAATATTTAATGTGATCCAATAATTTTATAGATACATATGACCTTTTATGAATCTATTAAATCTTTTATTTCGAACATATCTTCTTGTATATATTTTAGTTAAATTCAAATAAATTAATAGTGTCAAAATTGACACTATTATTATATTATTAAAATAACATATTATAAAATTGTTTAAAAATCACAAAAATATTTAAAAATTATAAATTTAAATTTATATGGTCTATAATGTTATAAATTAAACAAGTATGTAATATTCACAACAAATAAGTAATTATTTGTTATAATTTAAAATTTAGAATTTTATTACCACAAATAAACTTAAATAGATTAAATAAGGATAAACCAAAATGATAAGGTTTAAAATAAGATCCAAACATGTCTAAATTTGATTGGGTTATTATATTACAACCCTATATCATCTAATCATCTAAAATGAGTCATTTTTGGAGGTTTTTAAGTGGGGATAGATTTATTATAAATTATTATTTTTAAGAATTCCAAAGGTGCCCCTCTCCTCCCTTATAAAAGGGCACCTCCTCCCTCTCTTCCACACACCACTTTAAGCCTTCAATCTCGGCCAACACCTACCCAATTCTCTCCTCCACTTCCCTAGAAACATCCTAGAGGTCCTGGTCTTCTTCAAAGACCAATTTTAGTGCCCTAAGAGGAGGTCTCAAAGAGGCGCTTCAAAGAAGAGGTAATTTCCGTTACCGATTCATTAACCTTTATTTCTTCTTCCACTTATTCTTTATAGGTTGTTTCACAATGAATTAATAACAACAGTATCACTAATATACTGATATTTTATTATAAGTATGAAAAAACTCTATTTCACCATCTATTCATCCTACGGAAAATGAAATCACCGCGCGTGTGTACGTACAGAATACCGTCTCCACGCCGTGGTGTAATCTATTTTCCACCCCCACCTTACTTGGATGGGTATAATGGTGTAAATAATAACTATTATTGTAAATTGAAATTGATTCTGTAATATTATACATACACTCCAATAAAATTCCACGATCATGGGAACGATATCATCGCTTGTGCCTACGTACGGAATACCGTCTCCACGACGCGATGAGATTCATTCTCAATGATTAACCATTCATAAATGATTATAAAGTATATATAATAAGTAATCTTGAAATATATGGAATAATAATGATACTGGATTTATGTATATATATATATATGTATGTCATCCAATTAATTCCATTCAATTCGATGAGGAAACAAAAACAACGTTCATGCGTACGTACGACCTACCATCTCCATGAACGGTGTATTTCTTTCCATTTATCGATCTATTATATATATGTATATTCTGAATATATATTATATATAAATCATGTTTTAAATTTTAGATGTAATTAATAATGATCTATGTAATCCTATGAATAATTACAAGTCAAAACACGGACGACAAATGAAAATTTTTTACCCAAAACGCTCATTAACATGGAATTTACAAAAGAACGGGTAATATAAATTCATAAGTGACCCATATATGATATCATAACAATTAATATGATTCTGTAATAAGTCAGTCAATAACATTATTTAAATCATTATACATGAGTTTCGGATACGTACGAAGCATATCGGATCTAAGGTAAGGGATAATTTTGCAAATCTCATTTTTATCCGAGATTGCTTATTCATAAGTATTTACTAGGGTTATTTCTATCATCCATTTCCATGTTTTATAAAAGTGTTTTTATGTATGTTTAAATTATTTTTTACCCATTTTTGTCTTTTACTACATGGTATGTAAGGAATTTTTCTTTTGTTTGCGTTACGAGGTACTTTTTGACTTTTCCGGCAAAACTATGAAAAGAATTTTTTTTAACTTATACGACACGAACGGATTTTTACAGTATTATAAAGCATTAATTTCATGAAGGTTACTCCAAAAGATTTCATGACTATTTTCAACAAAATATCTTTCTTATAAAATTGCATGATGTTTTGTGAAAAGAAATTTATTTTGAAGAAGAAAGGATATTTTCCTCAAGAATCCATTTTAAGTGTTTTATCAAAACCATTTTCCATCTAAGATGAAATTATTTCATATGGGTATGTTTCAAGTGTAATGTATCTAGGATTTACATGGTTTCAATTATCTTATTATGAAATTATATCCATTTATTTTATATGGATTATGTGATGATGGGATGATGCTTATGAAACCCATTTTATTCGTTGGGTTATTATGAATGATGTATGTTTATTTTGTGGAACAAGTAAGAATGGTTTCATTATGAGATGGGTGGGACCTATATCTCTCTCCAATGAATTGGATAAAGATTTATATCTCCTGAGATAGACATGGATAGAATGGAAAGTTAAACCGGTTCAGTAATACAGGACGGGAACGAGGAGTGAACTCGATTCAGAAAGGCACTTTGTCCACTAAGATGGTCTTGGCAGCAATGCCTTGGCTACTATGGAAATCATATCATGTGATTAATGGTTTCCAAAATTACATGTTTTATTTCAATGCTATTTTATCACACTTAATGTTTCTTTATGATCTATGCCTTACGTACTTCCATGTTTTATGTCATTTCTCATGCTTTTAATGTTTAAACATTATGTTCATGTTTTTAAGTTCAAATGTATATGGTATGTTTTATTTTATCCATGCTTACCCTTACTGAGCATTTGAGCTCACCCATTTTATGTTTTCTTTTCTCCAGGATATAAAGAAATGTTTTAGGTAATAAAAAAAGGGAAGATCTTTATGGGAGATATTGAAGATCTTTCACCACGATTAGAAGATTACGTTCCAAGTTTCCAAAGACACTAAACTATTACGGTCCTTGTGTGTCGGTTTTTTTTATGTATTAAGTATTCCGCTAAAGTAATGTAATGTCCATGTACGTCAAGCTTTGGGTATCTACAGTTGGTATCAGAGGAAAGGTTTAGTCAACCTTTGGAAACTAGGATGCGAAAACGTTAGTGAGATCCCTAGAGATATTTCTAAGGTATGTCTAGGGATGTTCTTAAGGATAAGTATACGTATAGGATATAGTCCTAGAACTACGGTAATGATCATAGAATTTATACTAAGATGTTAGATATTGAGGATACTACCCCTTTACTATGTTTTTTTCCCTAGCATTATTTTGGCCTCTCACACTATTCTTTTTGGGTTTTAGAAAATGGCTGGAAATAGGAAGATTCAAGACAATGGAGGATATGATAGACAATGGAACGATTTTCTTCATGAGAAACCAAATGAAACGGGATCTGGAAGTCCAAACATCGTTATTATGCCTAATCAGAAATCTCATAATATGATCAATAATCTCAACTTTGGTAAGTTTCCCGACTCAGATAATAAGAGAAAGATGGAGTTTCAGGATGATCATAGAGGAAAGAAAGTTTAATTTCCCTCATGTAAATCATGTGGGAAGAGGCATCAGGGAGATTGTTTCAAAGGAACTGGAAGATACTTTGGGTGTGGAAAAGAAAGACACAAATCCAGTAAGTGCAAAGGAAAAGGTTCAGTTAACATCATGGACAAGGATAATGGTATTGCTATGACATCAACAATGATTAGATGTTTTAAATGTGGAATGTACGGGCATTATGCAAACCAATTCCCTAATGGAAAATATCATGAAGAGAATCAGCATGGTCATGTGGGTAGTATTTATGTAGATGATGATGAGGAGACTACAAATGATATATGAGCTGAAAGAAGTGTTGAAGCTCAGTTGGTTGTTTTAGAAGGTAGTGTAATGATTGTATGTTTATCGAGAGTTATGTTGTATAGTTAATGGTACTATGGAATAAAGAATCATCTAAGGATTGTTACACTATTGTTTTTCCTAAAATTATTTGAAAGTATATGTTGAATGGTACCAGTAACCATGGAAGGTTATTCAGATATTTTTGTAAAGTAGATGATATGCGCATAATGAAGGAATAAGAAGATAATGAGATGTTTGATTGTATTCATGAGATCATGATTGATATAAGGTCTAAGTGATATCATGATTTGAGTATATTGAATTTTGAGGATTTTGGTATGTGGAAAGTGTTAACTTTTAACTGCATTCATGTTTTCACTAAGGTTCAATGGGTATTCATTTTTCAAAAGAATACATGATTAAGGCCTTCGAATGTTTGGAATATGACCAACAAGAAATATCTTATGATATATGGGGATCAAAGATGGTATTAAATCTCTGGTAATCGTTTTCACTATATTATGAGAGTGGACTGCAGTATTATGGATAAGCCTAAAGATTGGAATGGATTATGTTGGACATAAGTTAGTATTGTTTAAGGATAGAAGGTTTTTAGATATTATTGATGGGATGTTATAGTAATATAGTTTTAGAAAAAGGACAACCTACAGGACGGGCGAAAACCCATCGCGTCGGACAAGGCTGTGGGAATCGAACCCACAACAGAAGTGTGTCTGGCCTTTATCCCCTACCATTGGCCTAAAAGAAGTCCCAGGTTAGTAGAAACTAGTTTTATTTTATTAAGAGGTATGATATATGAAGTATAAGTTCATTTTTGAAACCATATACGATTAATCTAACCATAAGATGGACTTATAACTTTTGCCAACCTTTTGTTTGAAGGATATGGAATGACCCATAATTATATCACATGATCTGCTAACACATCATGAATAACAAATTCAACTTTATTTAATTAAGGGATGAAGTTGAAATTGTTTAATTCACGAACAACAGTGAGATTGTACCAAAATCATGCAAGTATTTATTTTAATTCATCAACATTAGGGAAATGATCTTGAAAACCAAAAATGTTGTCCTAGTTCCCTTATATCCGATGAATCAGATGGTACCTTATATCATCACAAATCAATAGCTTTGTGGTTGTTGGCTTTTTCATAGCCATGTTCTCTACCACTCTCCATCATAACTTGATGGTTAGATTTTTCTTCCATATCCATATTTTCACCTATGTTCTCCTACGTGGAAACCCAGTGATGAGTTAATTTGGATGACCGTTACATTTCATACTTTAGTTTTTAAATCCATGTTTTGGTATTCCTTTTTATGATGTGGGTTTCTATTAAACAAACTTTCTAGTAGTAAACCATTTATAACCCCGACAAATTTCGAGGGCGAAATTCATTTTAAGGGGGGTAGAATGTAACACCTCGAGATTTTATGAAAAATATTCTTTTAATTTCATTAATTTATTTTTTTGTATTCTATACCAAGATTACCTTGCGCTATACGCAACACTGTATTAGCTTGCAGTATACGCAACACTATTCTTGGATCGTGTTACACACAATTTTGATAATACTTATTTTACGCAACATTGAGTATATATATATATATATATATTAAATGTATAAATGAAATATTGTTGGATTCTTTTATACGAAACAAAGAAGGATACTTGCACAACACGCAACCCTGACTTGGCTTGCATTACACACAATCGCAACCTTCCTCGATAGCGTGTGTTGTACGCAACACCAGGTTTTACTAAACAACGATATATTATTATAATATTATTATGAACTAGCCGTTATGAATAGTATTAACTAAATTTTGAATTTTATAACATTATTATTCATCTTACACATTTTCTATAACATGGTATAAGGTCAAAATAAATTTTTCGGGTAAAATAAGTATTTTTCAAAAAATGCAGTTTTGTCGCCTTTTGAGGGAGCACCCACTTTAAATCTAGTTTTTTACATGTTTATAACTTCAATTTGACAAAAGAAAATTCTTCTTTGGAATCCAGAAATACAAATTTACTTTGGATAAATTTTTCATATTATTCTGGTAACATTCATATTTTGATGAATAGTAAAAACACGCTATATTTTAATTAAAAACAACTTTTTTCATCGCAATAATTTATATGGTTATATTATAATTTTTAATTGTTTTAAAGTATAAATAGAATATATTTTTACCATTTAATATAATTTATGTCATTAGCATTGATTTTACATTAAATTCATAGGTTAAATCAATTCAATCTTTTACAATGTTTTAAAGAAAAACCGATTTTCTTTCGACAACGGGATTAATTTTAATTTAATTTCTGTAACTTTTGTGAATGGAATTTGGAAAAATGGATTCCATATTAGGAATAAGTGGGTCCAAATTATGTTAATAAGCTACTTTTCATTTTTGGGAATTATAAATAGTAACTACGGTAAATTTTATTTACAGTAGTTAAAGGTAAATCGGGTAATTAAGGGTAAATATAATATTATAAAATTACCCTAACACATTCCAAAATTCTATTGGATGGCTAAAAGTAGACCCATATAACCTAAGGGTCAGATTAGATTCATTTTATGGACTTTTGACCATGAAAATAATTTAATTATTATTAAAACCAAAGAAAGTGACAACTTGTCACTCTCTTAAATATTATAAGTATAATAATTTTAATTTAGTGATAAACATCATAAAACTTCAAACATGAATAGTTTCCAGAAATCTAATAAAATTATATACATCATGATAATTTATTTAGAATTTTTAGGGATTAAATAAGTTTCATTAATGGTGATACATTAATGATACAGAAATTATTTATTAACTGGAAAATAAGTAATATAGTTTTTATTGAAATAATAATACCCATTAAAAGGCCCAAACACCTGACCAAAACTTATTGCTAGTGTATATATACACCTTAAGCATCCAATTGCCTAATATATAACCGTTTTGAGCCTTATAAAAGTGATTTTGACACTTATATTAGTTTATTTTAAATGATGCCAAAGTTGTCACCTTCATAATTTAATAAATATAACAATTTATATATTGTTATTTTAAGATTCTAAATTCGAGTAAAATTATTATTGGGAACGTTAATGGATTTATCTTAATTATAGGATTTTATTTTGAATTTTTATGCAAAAATTAGTATATTAAATAATTATACAAAAAGGTTGTAGTAATTATTTTATTAAGATATAAACCAAATAAATGGTTTTAAAAATAATAAAATAAATATTATATGAACTATTTAATGTGATACACTAATTTAATAGATACATATGACACTTTATGAATCTATTAAAGCCTTTATCTCGAACATATCTTCTTGTATATATTTTATTTAAATTCAAATAAATTAATAGTGTCAAAATTGACACTATTGTTATTTTATAAAAATAACATATTATAAAATTGTTTAAAAATCACAAAAATATTTAAAAATTATAAATTTAAATTTATATGGCCTATAAGGTTATAAATTAAACAATTATGGATAATTAACAACAAATAAGTAATTATTTTTTATAATTTAAAATTTAGAATTTTATTACCACAAATAAACTTAAATAGATTAAATTAGGATAAACCAAAATGATAAGGTTTAAAATATGATCCAAACATGTATAAATTTGATTGGATGATGAGATTACAAACCTATCTCATCTAATATTCGAATATGAGTCATTTTTTGGTAGTTTTTAAGTGGGGTTAGATTTATTATAAATTAATATTTTTTAAAATTCCAAAGGTGCCCCTCTCCTCCCTTATAAAAGGGCACCTCCTCCATCTCTTCCACACACCACATTGAGCCTTCAATCTCGGCCAAATCCTTCCCAATTATCTTCTCCACTTCCTTAGAAAAATCGTAGAGGTCATTGTCTTCTTCAAAGACCAATTTTAGTTCCCTAAGAGGAGGTCTCAAAGAGGCGCTTCAAAGAAGAGGTAATTTCCATTGCCGATTCTTTCACTTTTATTCCTTCTTCCAGTTCTTCTTCTTAGGTTGTTTCATTATGAAGTAATAACATCAGTATCACTCATATACGTATATGTTATTATAATTATGAAACAACCCTATTTCACCATATATCCATCCTACGGAAAACGAAATCACCGCGCGTGCATACGTACGGAATATCGTCTCCACGCCGTGGTGTAATCTATTTTCCACCACCACCTTACTTGGATGGATATAATGGTGTAAATAATAACTATTATTGTAAAGTTATATTGATTCTGTAATAGTATACATACACTCCAATAAAATTCCACGATCATGGGAACGATATCATCGCTCGTGCGTACGTACGGAATACCGTCTCCACGACGCGATGAGATTCATTCTCAATGATTAACCATTCATAAATGATTATAAAGTATATAAAATAATTAATCATGAAATATATTACATAATAATGATATTGTATTTATGTATATATATATGTATGTCATCCAATTAATTCCATTCAATTCAATGAGGAAACGAAAACAATGTTCATGCGTACGTACGGCCTACCGTCTCCCTGAACTGTGTATTTCTTTCCATTTATCGATCTATTATATATATATGTATATTATGAATATATATTATATATAAATCATGTTTTACATTTTGGATGTAAGTAATCCTGATCTAATTAATCATATGAATAATTACAAGTCAAAACACGGATGGCAAATGAAACTATTTTACCCAAAACACTCTTTAACATGGAATTTACAAAAGAACGGGTAATATAAAGTCATAAGTGAACAATATATGATATCATATCAATTAATATGATTCTGTAATAAGTCAATAACATTATTTAAATCATTATACAGGAGGTTCGGATACGTACGAATCATATCAGACCTAAGGTAAGGGATAATTTTGCAAATCTCATTTTTATCCAAGATTGCTTATTCTTAAGTATTTGCAGGGGTTATTTCTATCATCCATGTCCATGTTTTATAAAAGTGTTTTTATGTATGTTTAAAGTCCTTTTTACCCATTTTTTACTTTTACTATATGGTATGTAAGGAATCTTTCTTTTATTTACGTTACGAGGTACTTTTTGACTTTTCTGGCAAAAGTACGAAAAGATTTTTTTTAACTTATACGGCATGAACGGATTTTTACGGTTTTATAAAGCCTTATTTTCACGAATCTTTCTCCAAAATATTTCATGAAAATTTACAAAAAAATCTCTTTCTTTTAAAATTGCATGACGTTTTGTGAAAAGAAATTGATTTTGAAGAAGAAAGGATATTTTACTCAAGAATTCATTTCAAGTGTTTTATCAAAACCATTTTCCATATAAGAAGAAATTATTTCATATGTGTATGTTTCAAGTGTAATGTCTCTATCATTTACATGGCTTCAATTTTCTTATTATGAAATGATATCCATTTCTTTTATATGGATTATGTGATGATGGTATGATGTTTATGAAACCCATTTTATTTGTTGGGTTATTATGAATGATGTATGTTTATTTTGTGGCACATGTAAGAATGATTTAATTATTAGATGGGTGGGACCTATATCTCCCTCCAATGCATTGGGTAAGGATTTATATATCATGAGATAGTCATGGCTGGAACATCAAGTTAAACCGGTTCAGTAATACAGGACTGGAATGAGGGGTGAACTCGATTCATAAAGGGACTTTGTCCACTATGATGGTCTTGGAAGCAATGCCTTGGCTACTATGGAAATCATATCATGTTCTTAATGGTTTCCACAATTACATGTTTTATTCCCATGATATTTTATCATTCATAATGTTTCTTTATGATCTATGCCTTACGTACTTCCATGATTTATGTCATTTATCAAGATTTTGATGTTTAAACATTATGTTCATGTTTTTAAGTTCAAATGTATATGGTATGTTTTATTTTATCCATGCTTTCCCTTACTGAGCATTTGAGCTCACCCTTTTTATGTTTTCTTTTCCCCAGGATATAAATAAAGGTTTTAGGTAAGAAAAAAAAGGGGAAGATCTTTATGGGAGATGTTGAAGATCTTTCACCGCGATTAGAAGATTACGTTCCAAGTTTCCAAAGACACTAAACTATTACGGTCCTTGTGTGTATGTTTTTGTTATGAATTAAGTATTATGATAAAGTAATGTAATGTCCATGTACGTCAAGCTTTGGGTCTCTACAGTTATATGACTTCAATCCAATTATATAAAATTCCCATCCAAGCATGTTTTTCCTAATATATCACTAAATACATAGGATTTCATATTACCTATTAAAGACAATAATGAGATATTTATTTTTAAAATATTTTAAGATACAATTCATCTCATTACACCATTTCGAAAATGAAATTTTTAATCTAAAAATCATAATGTATTTTAATCAATACATTTATTTTCCACAATAAAACCCAGGTGTTTTGATCAAAACATTTTAATCAATTTTTCTCATATAATAATTCTAATTTAATTCACAATTCAATTTTATAAATATCTTTCACAATTAATTTTATTTATTTAATTTCAAAAATTTCAATCAGCTTTACAATGTACCCCTATTTTAAATGAGTTTGTGGTTTTCATAAATTTCCATCAAACCCATTCCAAAAATTAAATTAAATAATTTAAATTTCAGCAATTTCCAAAAACACACCTCAATTCATTGTAATTGGGGAGTTTCCCAATTTTATTGTAAAATCCCATTTCAAAAGCATAATTCAATGGAAATGGTTTTTTTCAATTAACAAAATAAAAAAAATAAATGAAATAATAAAATATCATTTATATTAGAAATTTAATTTAAATAAATAAATTTAGTGTTACATAAATTTGTGAATACTAATGGAACAACCTACCTTCGTATCTGGGGAACTAAAATCATCAATCCCTAATCGGGGTTCGATAATGAAGAATTAAGATAATTGAAAATGAAAATCAAACCTTGGATTGAGATCCAAAACATAGGGTATTAAATCCTATAAAAAAAGATATCTAAAAACCCATAGTGATGAAAGGAAAGAGATTGTGGGATAAATAGGACATGAAGAGGAAACAAATTGAGGGAGGATTGATCGTCGTTCTCCAAGAATTGATTCTCTCTAAGGAGGGTTCTTAAAAGCCAAAAACTACACTTAGGAGACCTTGGGGAAGATGAAATTTTTTTGAGTCTTATTGGCTTGCCTAGTGCAAAACATTACTATTTTAGGTATTTTAAAATTGTATTTTCATATTACAAATTTTGTACACATGAATATCTTGGAATCAATACATCATTAGAATAAACTGTGTTCCCTATATGTGTATCTAATTTAAATGGGCTACACTATTTCACCAATGTGGACACTATAATTTATAAAATTTTTACATCCCTTGAAAAATACCAGTCTTTATGTTTTCATGGTTATACTTTAGAAGGTGCATGTTTTAGGAACATCACACACTGACTATGCACTTGCCCATAAATTTTTTATATAGATAACATTTTTATCCAATTTACCATTAAACATAACCAAACCAATTATTAATAAGAATAGGTGTCTATGAATACCAAAAATAGTTATGTGATGTTTTATTTATAATTCATCATTTATTTGTAAGTTCTTATATACCAAAATATTTATAGGGGAATATTGTTTTATGGTTTATGATTTGTGAAAACCTAATATTTATCATCTTTGTTAAATAATTTATTTTTTCATAATTTTATTCCTTTATTTTTTTCCATTTTTATTTTTTTATAAATATCATAGTTTTTTGTATCATGGTATTCACTTGGTTGTTATAAACCATGATGAAACTCTGTAGGTGTGAGATATTTTTGACAGAAATGTTTCATAATGTTGTACATTGTTTTCATAAATATGAACTATACATAAGTAAATATAATATGTCTACTATGGTTGGGGAATTGTTTGGAAAACCATTTTCACTAAACCATGTATCCCATCAAGGTCATTAAGAATATTTAAAATCCCATTTCTCTCTTGGTCGTATATTACCATAACTAGTCTCCTTTCTACACTAATCAACTCCTGTGACCCCAACACACCCCCTTGGTTCCTCATCCTTTTATGGTAATTCCAATGGTTATTTATTCATGATTTGTTATTTTTTATCATTATAAATACCTCTATATTCTTTTTTATATTCTTTTTTTTCTATTATCTAATATTTTCATTAACACTAAAATTTTCCAACCCCTATGGTATTTTCATAAAATGAATTAAATTAGTATTTTTCAAGCATTGGATTTATTTTATTCCTCTATGTCATTACTAAACATGTTGAGATGGAAATAATTTAAAATTTTGAAAGGTGACAATTTGTTATGTTTCGGATTTCATGAACCATTAAATTTAAATCCATTGATTATATAAATGTTATAAGCTTCACATTGATCACATTTAAAATAATATCAAGCATTCTAATTAATTTTTATAGAAAGTTGATTATCACTTTGTTTTTGAAAATTTCATGAGGTTTGTCCACCCCTTTGTTACACTTTAAACCATAGTTATATAAAGAAAAAACTTTTTTCATTTCTAATTTCCAACGATTCTTATTAAAATAATATGTATTTTATTTTAGAAAGGTATCCTCGATGATTTAATACCAAGTAGTTTATAAAGGGGTGGAACATGGACATGGTTGGAATTATTTGATTACATATTGGTTATTAAAAAAAGGATGTTTTTTTCATATAATGTTGTGATTACTGGATTCTAAATGATAATACTAGAATAAAAAATTTCATTTCAGATTTTCATACACTCATATAGAACATGAACGGAGAATACACTTGGAGTGTGAGATTCCAACTAATATAGAGTATATTTATTCATTGGTTATACTATATCATGTTGTGGGATATTGTGAATTTTTTGATCCTTATTTTTGATTTATGGTTTTATATAATGTGATGGATTTGGAGTGGATTATAGATTTATTGATATGTTTTATTCATGTTTGTGAAACTTAATTCTTATTATTTCTCACATTAATTGAAATATATCATAGGAACCCTATGTGATATCTATACAATATTGATGATATATCCACTATGACAGATTACATATTAGAAGATACATCCAGATGATTCAATGATGGTAAAATCTGTTTCATTGAGGGTGAGTTATTTTAGGGTTAGTCAATTCTATATTTGGTGTTATATTAAAAAGGATCGGTATCATTTCACATTATATCCAAATTTGTTAACCATGTAACCAATTCATTGATGCTAATGTTTTTCAAGGAGTTTAACCCTATAATTTATTTTACATTATAATTATCATTTTTCCTAGTGGTTGAAATATCTATGATGTGTTTTCGTTAGATATTTTGATATATGAGTTACCACATTGTATGTTATGTTTTATATGTATTGAGTTTCCATTTTCAATTTGTTTTAAAAGGTAGTTTTTATGTAATGTTCTAAATAAAGATAAATGTTTCATTTTTAATACATTTATTACTTTACAATCCATATTAATATAAATAATTTCCCTTATTTAAATGTTTTATTGTGACCCTCAATAGAATGATAGATTTTAATTAGTTATATCGTTGTTTTAAATGAAATAGTTTTAAATGATTTTATACTGGGGTTTGAATAAATTAAAAATACTATATTTTTATATATATTTCAAACTAGAATGATGTGTATTTATCTATAAGTTCTATACATGTAGAATTAATAGGATAAAACTAGTAATTTCTTTACACCAATTATATTACATGCTCAATTCATATTCCAGTTTGGTTTTGTGTTTTTATTGTTGATTTTATTTTGAGAATGTTCTTGGTGAAATGATAGGGAGATTCACATGAAAAATATATCTAGATTGTAGTAGTTTTTATCATTATTGTTTCATTGATTACAGGATATACTATTCCATATTAAAAATTAAAATCTATAATTATTTTTGTTTATACAATTGATTTATTTATTGTCATATAAATATGATATTTAAATTATTTTTATGCACACACTAGTTTATTTATTTTTTATGAGTTTTGATTTAATTTAATATTCTACTAGATCACACATATTATGGGTTAGTATTATTTTAAGTGTATGGAATTCTGTTTTATGGATTGATCATGAAAAATATCCTAGTAGAGGTTTCATTCATTTATTATTTATATATCAATAATAGTCATTCCTACGAATGATTCCGTGATACCCAAATACTAGTTTCCAGATTTTGGGAATTATGAATTTTTTTTGGACATAATATAAGATAAAATCATGTACATGTTTGGTTGTATAATGGGATAGTTTTATTTAGTGTGTAACTTTCCTAAATTATTTTTTTATTTCAAATGATTTAGGTAAGGTTGATGAATGATTTGAGTTGAAAAATTGATTATTTTGTATGATAATCATCTAGATCAATGTTATGGGTGGTGTAAACCCCTTTTCTTTAAAATTCATTCTATATAAGAATATGTGTTCTTGAATCCTAGAATACTCTGTAGAAAATGATTATGATGGTAATTCTATAATTAATAATGGGAGACTACGTGTATTAATTATAATAATTTTTTAATTTATATTGATGACATATTAATTGAGTTGGTGAATTTTGGGGATTGATTGTGGATTCATGGACAAGAATGATCCTTAGTTGTGGTGACCATGGATTTATAGTTAATAGAATAACTCCACGAATCAGTTATGTTCTCAATGGAACATCTTTCTATGTTTATATTGATTGTTATGAATCATGTGATATATAATCACACCATGATTGTATGATTGAAATTTTATAATAAAATTAATTGTTGTGTTTAACATGCATGAATTTAAAAAAAATTCGGACATGATATAACATTGAATACTAGTTAGTTCCATAACCACCAATAACCAACGTCTGAATCATAATTACGAGGGATTTGATGAACAGACCCTCAAGTGGAAAAAATGAAATATTTGAAACATAGTAGTCCATGTAAGTGTGCCCTTAGAAAAACTAATGGGTAACATTTCCATCAGATATGATATATGAGATATTATAACTGGGGTTCAATTCATCCCGATATAATAATTGGAATATTACGAGTGGGGGACCATTCCCCTTGATATGGTATATGATACATTACACATGATTTTCCATTACCCCAATTTGATATATGGTATATTACGAGTAGGTTACAATCCCTATGATATGATATATGTGATATTACAAGTAGTTATCTATTCCCACAAAATGATATATGAGATTATGGGGTATGAACTCTTCCCAATGACAATATGATATAAATTATAGAGGGTACCACTCACCCCAACTATATAATATTAGATATTGGGGATTAAAATTTAATGGACCAATGATATATAAAACATGATCAAAGATGTCCAAAATTCGATGAAAAAGGTATGAATGGACCTTGGTTTTACCTTAAAACTCAATGATCAAGGATTTTTAATTTATTGTGTTCATTTTTCAATTGATTTTATTATTATATAAATTTTTCAAACACTAATGTAAAAGATGTGTTTGGTATGTTTTTAGTCATACTTTAATAATTTTGAATCTCTAACATGTTGGCCAAGGTACCATGCATTGATCCCCTTTGACAGCTAGTCACATGACATCAAGCATGCCTCCCTGTACACCCGAGTCTTCTGACTAGCTTTGAGGGTCTGGTAATTCAGTCATGCTGAGACTATATCCTCAATTATCATATTAAATAAACAAAAGAAATTAATATATTATATTGGATGAATAAATAACCATAAAAAATACCAATATCACAAAATAGTCAATTCATGAAATAAAATATCTAACTAAATTAGAAAACATGTCATACTAAAGTATGTGTCAAGCAACTAAAATTAAAACAAAAAAAAAATTCACTAATGACTACCATGTGGGTCCTGAACCATGTATGGTTTCTTCATACATGCTCCATCCCAACACATCCATATTGTTCAATGTTCTTTTCCCTTATTCTATCTAGACATTAAAAATTATTTTCGGGTACTGAATAGGCAGCCTATGTAGGGTGTTAGTGTATGTCAGTAAACAACTTACAGTGGTGTCTAAGACAATATCTAGTAAATTAATATCATATGTAGTTGTATAAATAAATAATTAAAATTCATAAGTAAAGAGTTATCACATTATAATGTAATAATTATTTAACTATATACACCCTTGGGATCCCATAGATACCCAAACCACAATAGAGGATTTAGATCACGAATAAGTCTAAAAAATTACACATTTACAATTAAGAAATTATTAATTAAGTGATATATCATTTCTATTCTATTTCAATTATTAATACAACTACTTGAAACCATAGTCTAAATCCAACATTTGGGTCTAGATCGTCACGTATAGGAAACTGTGGGATTGGGAGGTAGTAGTCCAAGTCCACCCACCCCCCACATGCACACCGATATATATATATATATATATATATATATATATATATATATATATATCATAACAGGCATCAGAAGCGCCTGACCATGTCCCGCTAACACACACACACACACAAACATATATATATATATATCATAATGATATTCGAAACCAGCTAAACATGTCTCGTACATATGTGATTTAGGAAGCAACAGACCATGTACCATACATATTTATCAAAACAATTATCCCTATAGGATATGTATATAGCATAATGTGTTTCATACAATATATCACACAATCATTTATATAACATAAATCACATATTACATCAATATGGAATAATCAATACTAATCGTTTTATTATAATTAACTATAAAACAACCATTAATTAGTTCAAAAATTAATTAATCAATGTCAATTAATTAATTTTCAATTTATTTAAGAATTTTTCAATTTGAAATCGAATAATTAATTATCCACAATTTATAATTAAATGAATACCATAAATTATTTGAATAATTAATTTATTTAATTAATAAATCATAAAATGATATAATCAATTAAATATGTAATCATATAATTAAAAACCCAAATATCTCATAAGTAGTTCACCAAATAATTATCTAATTCAACAATCCATGAACCTCACGGTTTCATAATTAATTAATCGACCACCATAATTAATTAAAATTAATAATTTAAATTGATAAAATACTCTAGAAATTGTAAATCTTTCACGTATATAATCATGATAATGAATATGGGATTTTAATTATATTCCACCTATCATGATTCATCAAGGAACGATTTTCTAATAAAATTAGAAAAAATTAACAAAATAATGACATAGATAAGATTCTGTATCAAAATCACTAAATCAAGATTAATTGAATCAAAAAATTATTAATATAGATCTAGATCTACAACCCTTGATCTCAATATAACCAAATAGTGGTAGTTCTAACAAAATAGTGGAAATCATGCCTTAAAATAACGAGAGACGAAAGGAAGATGAATGGGAATTAATTGGGTTGAAATCTACCTACCGGGAGATGAGAAAATCACCAATTTGGGCTTCGAATCATGAATAATGGAAAACTGAAATAATTTTAACTAATATAGAAATATTAAAATATTAAAGTCATCCTAGGGTAAAATGAAGTTCCAAATATGTGAGTTTTGGGGGTTCTGGTGATTTTAAAATTTATTTTTTGGGCTAAATTAAAAGTAACACATGGTTTCCTAGGAAAGGCACATGTTTTTCCATAACTATGCACCATCCTTGGGTTTTTTGTTTTAGGGGTTCATAGTTTCCCTTTTTATGGTTCATAGTTTCTCAAACCATGAGCCAGTTATGAAATCCTTCACATGTCAACACAATTTCCTAGTTTGGGCACATAGCTTGCTTTAACCTTGTTCCAACCATTAAAAATACCATTTATTCATTTTTTTCTTGTTTTTTACCAAAATAGACACTTATATAAACCCAAATAAAAAGATTCATAAATAAAAAAATTATATGATTTCCATCATGAGTCAACTCAAGAAAAGGATGAGATCTAACAATGTCCCCACCGTATAACAGCGCATCCTTGATATGCACTCCCAATCAAAACAATGATTCAGATCCAAAAAGACCATGACATTTTTCCTTTATATGTTCTTCTCATTCCCATGATCCCATCCACACATTCCAATGATTCCAAAATACATGAGCTATCATCATGACCAGTCCCCAAAAAAATTCTCTCAATGACTAAAAACACGTACCATATGCTACTCAATGGACAAATCAAACTCAAATTCAACCTCATCCACATCTATATCTCAAGAATTATCAGTGTGATACTACCATATTTGTGATACATTAAAAACAATTTACATTACATTATATTTATGTGGAAGATCTAATTGATAAACCACTATTCTGATTCTATCCACATCCTCAAATGGTTTAACAAACCTGGGTTCTAGTGTGGAATGCCTCTATATCCTCTAGTGACATAGCCTAGGAAGCACCCAAAAGAATACATTATCATACTATGAAATCTATTGGTGCATTCTCCATATTTTATAATACAAACTCTACAAAATCTAATCCATATCCATACCTTTTTGAATTAGTTGTACCTACTATTATGACTCATGCACAACACTCAATCCTAAAAACTTTATCTCACCAGACTCCATCCATAATAGAATTTATCTTCATGTCCTACCATATAGAAGCTCTATTTTATTAACATTTATATTATTTCCATATAAATTTTTTTATATGGGAACTCTACAAAAGCCATTTTTTTCTCAGAAGACCCACTAAATTTAAGAATACATGCCCAAAACATATAATCAATAACATATATAGTACGCTTTGATATCCAATATTTATTTGTGTGGAAATATATTCTCAATAACTCATGTTTTCCAAGAATTTTATGCATTACCTAGTAGAAGAGTGAAGTGAATAATGAGACACAATCTGAAACAATAGTCTATGGCACCCTTTACAGAAGGAATATCTTATGAACATACAAATATCTTACCTTCTCTACTGATAAGGTTTTCCATATAAGAAATAAATTTTCTAAATTCATCAGTAGATCTAGAATAGCCTAGATAGAGTCATTATTCCATAGAATCATTGTAAGACCTACCAAACAACACATTGGCACATTGTCCCACATCCACTATGGAATGTGCAATTCCTGTAGAAAAATACCAGGTCACAAATGATCTGTATCACCTATTGACATGTGAAGCCTTGGTTCATGAACCATACTATACCATTTTTCATTCATGGACACAAAAATTGTCATCACAAGGCATGGTACATTTTGGTCCCATATGGATGTACCACCCACATTGATGGATAAAATTTATCCATTATCTCCACTAACATTTTCATAGGTATAACCAACCGATCCTTAACATAGATGATCTTATATTCATATGTTCTTTAGTCAAAAGGTTTATCATCAACTTAAAATATTTACCTCGAGGTTAAACAATATGGAAACACATACTTTATATCCTGGATCCATCTAAAAAGAGTGGAATCCACTGAAACTGATATGAACTTCATCTTCTCCTTACTCTCATAAACTACTACGTGTATCTCATCCAGCAATCTTATCATTTCCACATAGCAAAAGACAACTAAAAATCATATTTTTTATTCTTCTTACTCATTAAAACATACACAATATTAAAATTCCTAGGTATATATGATTTCTCAAAATAAAATGACCATATATACTCAACCCATGTCTATTTACAACAATTCAAATCTCATAGTGAGAAGATATACCTTATGCTCTTGTGATTGGTAGACATCATAAACTTCTCACCCAATAGATAGTTCATCCAACCCCTCAGACAATAAACCACTACCACTAGATTGATGTCATGTGTGGGGTACTTTCATTCAGGTGGACTTAGCTTCCAAGTCCCATATTCCACAACACGATCTCTATGAATTAATATAGATCTTATTCTATGCCCAAAAGTGTCAAAATACACAATTTAATTCTCACCTAGATTATGAGAGATCACGATCGGTGCCAATGTCATGTGATTCTTTATATTTTAGAAGGTCTTATAACATTCTTCAAAGTAATTAAATATTATCCCATTTATGTTGAATCCCGAATGAGGAACTGAAAAATGGGAAAATTTCATGAGGAATTATGTATAATATTTTGATAAACCTTGGAATATTTTGAATTCAATCACATTATTGGGATGCTCTCAAGAAAACACAATACAAACATTCTCTAGATACAAGGACACACTTTCCTCCGGGTTGATGTGTCCCAAAAAGTTGTACATGATTGATCCAAAATCGACACATAGTTAGCTTGGAATAAATTATATTCTCTCTTAGTGTACATAAGATTATGTCAAGTTATTAGGAATGTTTTTCATTTGTCTTGGAGTACACAATGGTGTAATCTACAAACACTGCCAAAAATTGATCGAGGTAAGGATGAAATGTAACGCCCCGACCCCAGTTACCCAGAGTCGGTGCATTAATTACATAACATTGGCATGATCACAAGAAAGATCAAATCTTGAAAGACCGATTAGTTTAGTAGCCTTGGAAACACTAGATATAAACATAAAGTTTTACATTACATTTCAAAGTGAAAAGCTACTACAACAACAAAGTCTTCATATCCACACTATTAACCCCTCATAATATCCCTGCAAGTCAATCATAATTTACTTCTTCACTACCTGGGAAAAATAAAACATAGAAAAGGGGTGAGCTCAAATTCCCAGTAAGGATAACAATATAGCGGAACATTCAAAATAAGCGTAAACATTTAAGGCAATGAATTACTAAAACAAAAGCCTTTTAAACTTGAACTTCAACATAGTATGGCAAAAGTAAAATGAAATAATGACATTTACTTATTCACATGGATATTCTACTAATAGAATAATCACATGCAAAAATCAATAACCACTTTCATAATGTTGGAATGCATAATGCTAAACGTTAATTTCTTTGTCTAGGCCTCATCCCAAGACCTAGGGGTTACTTCTAACCGGAACCCAACCCGGAGTGCCTCTAATAACCAGACACCAACCCGGAGTGCCTCTAATAACCGGACACCAACCCGGAGTTCCTCTAATAACCGGACACCAACCCGGAGTGCCTCTAATAACCGGACACCAACCCGGAGGGCATACTTTTACCAGTCCCTAACCTGGAGGGCTTACTTTAACCAGTCCCCAACCTGGAGGGCTTACTTTTACCGGTCCTCAACCCGGAACATACTTGTTTAGCACATTCATCTGATGAAAAGTTTGAAATATAACATAAACATTCGGATTAAAACTAGCATACGAAATGTCAATAGTTTCACCATAAACTATGAATGGTATAAAATAGCACATCCACAGTCAAACATATCACAAAACCTTCAATACAATATAGAAGTTTTGTATTATAATAAATCAACTTCAAATAAGAGTAAAATCCATTAAAGGATGTTGACATAGATGAAATCAAAACACTTTTTAGATAAATATCTCTTTCTATTTTTGAAATCATTTAAGAGCCATATAAAATAAAACATTTTCTTGAAAATATTCTTGTAAGCTTGTAAGGAAAGCTTTGACGATTTTATAATGGTGGAAAATAACCGCACCCGCCGTATAAGTAAAAAAAACATTCTTATCTTAATTCTGTCGAAAAGGTTAAAAAGGACCTTGTTTTGAAAACGACGGAAAGATTCCTTTATAAACCTCTTACAAAAATTCAAACAAGGGTATAAATGAATTTAACCCATATTCTTGTAAATAATAAATATGTTTTGAAATACATTTCGAAGAAACATGGATGTGGATGATAAAGAAATCCCAGTATATTATTACGTATTAACAACCTTGGATAATGAAGAGATTGTGAAATAACCCTTACCTTGTACTTTTCCTTTGTTGGGGTAGGTTAACCTCCTTTAATTTAGGTAACTCGCTTTGGTTGGAACCAAAGGACTTCTTGAAATGATTTCTGCCTAAGGGGAAGCTTCAAGGAGGAGGAGAGGGATGTGGGGAGCTTAGTTGGGTAGAGTTTGGACGAGCCAAGTGGCTTGAGAGGTGTGAGGAAATGAGAAGGAGGAGTGCCCTTTTATAAGAGGGGTGAGGGGCACCTTTGGAAAAGCTTGAAATATTAATTTATAATAAATTCATGTTCGGTTTCTAAAGGCTCTAAAGTTGATTATTCAAAGGTTAAGGTGGGGATAGGTCGAAAACCACTCAACCAATAGAATTTAGACAGGTTTGGGTACTTATATTAACCTTAT
Source organism: Viscum album (assembly GCA_963277665.1). Classification (NCBI taxonomy): domain Eukaryota; kingdom Viridiplantae; phylum Streptophyta; class Magnoliopsida; order Santalales; family Viscaceae; genus Viscum; species Viscum album. Next base: position 264,207,604 of record OY728142.1, on the reverse strand, counting down.
CTTTAAGTATTAACTCTAAGTTAATTAGTTTCACTTTTACAATGTCTCTTTGTATTTTTATATAATATGGTTAATAAACTTACTATATACATCCAAGCGACCCCCAAGTGGTACATTAATGATGAACCTATCATGATATAAGTCTCTTGGCCGAACCTTAGATTTTTAGGAATTTAATATCAATTAATAATATAATATTTGTTTAAGAACTCTTTTTTTTCAATTTTGACACTATTCAATAGTTGATTTTTTGTGAAACTCATAACAGATTGATTACTTCGAACAAAGTCAATTAAATCAATCCTAATATATCATATTATCCTATAAAATTAGTTTAATTCATTAAAAGTTTCATATTATATTTATTTGGGTATATATAATATCAATTATTTTAATTTTTTACTATTATAGTAATTACTGCATCATCATTGTGTCATATATAAAATAAATTATTTAATGTCTAAAAATTATAAATAAAATATCATTATGTAGGAACTCGTTTTATCTTTCTAATGAATATTTATAATCTAAAATCCAACATATATAACCCTATGTAACAATTGTTGTTCTAAAAGATATATGCTTGTGTCATTTTTGTATTCATTTTAACTAAATTAAAATAAAGTGTCATTATCACTTACAAGTGGATCCATGGGGTCCCAAAATAGACCCAAAGATTCCCATGGTCGACCATGTATCAACCAATAGGGTTAAGACACGTTTTAGGGTAATTTATTATTATTATAATATTATTTTTTTAACCCTTATTTACCGGATTTACCCTTTAACCATGGTAAATAAAATATTTACCACAGTAACTATTCAAAATGTCTAAAAATAAAAGTTACCTATTTACACAATTTGAACATCCTGATTCCAAATATCGAATCCATTTTCCTAAATTCAAAACACAGAAGTGGCAGAAATTAATTTAAAATTAATTCCCGCTGTCAAAACAAAAAGCGTGTTTTTTAAGAGATAATAACTATCAAAAGATTGACACTTGTTTATGTTCGGTTTAATTGTAAAATTATGTCCAATGACCAACATTATATTATATGGTAAAAATATATTCTAAATATACTTTAAAACCACTCAAATTCACAATTTATCACTATTAATTATTTTGATTAAAAAGGTTGTTTTTAATTAAAATTTAGTAATTTTCACTATTCATCAAAATATGAAAGTTATCCGAAAAGTACCAAAATTTCACCTTAGGCTAAATTCGATATTCCGAGTCCAAAAATGAAGTCCATTTTCAAATATAAAATATATATAATTTCAAAAATTAGGTATTACTGTTCACAACGGCTAGTTTAATTAGTTTTGGTGTGTGTTAGAACTCGAGGTTGCGTACAACACACGCTATCGCATTATTCGAAGGGAAACGTACCGTAGAATCTTGGGGTGTTACATTCTACCCTCCTTCAAATAATTGCGTCCTCGCAATTTCTAGGGTATTACTGCATAAAAAGACTCGGGTGGTTCTTCATCATAAGTTCCTCGGGTTCCCACGTTGCCTCTTCCATCTTATGATTTCTCCACAAAACTTTTACCAGACGCGTCGTCCGGTTTCTCAGCACTTGTTCTCTTGTATCAAGAATCTTGACAGGCTCTTCGCAATAAGAAAGATCGGGTTCCAGTTCTAATTCCTCATAGGTGAGTACATGCGTCGGATCAGGCATGTATTTCCTCAATAGAGATACGTGGAACACATCGTGAACTTTGGAGAGACTTGGCGGCATTGCCAATCGGTAAGCTACAACCCCAATTCGTTCTAGAATTTTGAAAGGTCCGATGTACCTGGGACTCAATTTACCTTTCTTACCAAAACGTATGACTCCCTTCCATGGAGATACCTTCAGGAAAACATGATCACCAACTTGAAATTCCAAATCCTTCCTTCGAATATCAGCATAGCTCTTCTGCCTACTTTGAGGTGCTTTGATGTGATTTTGGATTACTTTCACCTTTTCCACCGTTTCCTCCACCAGTTCTGGGCCTACAAGTTTTCTTTCACCAACGTCATCCCAACAGGTTGGTGTACGACATCTCTTTCCGTATAACGCTTCATATGGTTCCATCTGAATACTCGAATGGAAGCTATTGTTATAGGAAAATTCTACCAGAGGTAAATATTGATCCCACATACCCTGAAAGTCAAGTGAGCAAGATCTCAACATGTCTTCTAAGGTCTGAATAGTCCGTTCTGATTGTCCATCTGTCTGAGGGTGGTAAGCAGTGCTCAAATGAAGTTCAGTATCCAGGGATTTCTGAAGACTTTTCCAAAATCTTGAAGTAAAACGGGGATCACGATCAGAAACAATTGATAAGGGTACTCCATGAAGTCTCACAACTTCATTAATATATAGTCTTGCTAGACGTTCCAGGGGTAGATCTTCTCTTATAGCAAGAAAATGTGCTGACTTGGTAAGACGATCAACAATAACCCATATTGCATCGTTCCTTCTAGGAGTCTTTGGTAGCCCCATGACAAAGTCCATCGTAACATTGTCCCATTTCCACTCCGGTATGGGAAGAGGTTGCATGACTCCTCCAGGCTGTTGCCTTCCAGCTTTGACTTGTTGACAAACCATACATCTTGACACAAAATCAGCAATCTCCCTCTTCATGTTGTCCCACCAAAAATGTTCCTTCAAATCTCTATACATTTTGGTGCTCCCAGGGTGTATAGAGAAATTGTAACTATGAGCATCATCCAGCAATTCTCTTTTTAGATCAGGTATATTGGGAACACAAAGTCTCTTCCCGAATTTCAAAATTTTATCTTCATACACAAAGTCTCTCAATCTCCCATCATTCACACCTTTAATCTTCTTTTGGAATTCTTCATCATCGGTCTGAGAACTCTTAATCCTTTCTAGTAAAGATGGTTTGGCAACCATTTGAAAAAGCATTGATGTTTCACCTTCCCTGGTTATTCCTATGTCCATCTTCACTAGATCCATGAAAATTGGATCCCTTTCAATTCTCATATTGTTCAAAACTCCATGGTCTTTTCTACTAAAAGCATCTGCCACCTTGTTTGCCTTCCCTGGGTGGTAGTGTATCGTACAATCATAATCCTTGAGTAATTCAAGCCATCTCCTTTGCCTCATGTTGAGTTCTTTTTGTGAGAAAATATACTTCAAACTCTTGTGATCAGTATAAATCTCACATTTTTCACCATAGAGGTAGTGCCTCCATATCTTCAAAGCAAAGATTACAGCTGCTAACTCAAGATCATGAGTAGGATAGTTTTGTTCATGAATTTTCAACTGTCGTGATGCATAGGCAATAACTCTATCATTCTGCATAAGGACACAACCAAGTCCTTTCTTCGATGCATCACTATAAATAACGAACCCATCATTCCCCGATGGTAGAGTCAATATAGGAGCATTGACTAATCTTCTCTTCAGTTCTTCGAAACATTCTTCACACTCTTTTGTCCAAACAAATTTAACCCCTTTACGTGTGAGCTTCGTTAATTGGTTAGCCAATCGGGCAAAATTCTGGACGAAACGTCGATAATAACCTGCCAAACCAATAAAACTACGTACCTCAGTTATACTCGTAGGTGCTGGCCATTCTTGGATTGCCTTGGTCTTAGAAGGAACAACAGAGATTCCATCTTTAGAGGCAATATGGCCAAGAAAAGAAATCTCCTGAAGCCAGAATTCACACTTGCTAAACTTCCCATATAATTCATGCCTCCTCAGAGTCTTCAAGATAATGCGCAAGTGATTTTCATGATCTTCGTAGGTTTTGGAGTATACCAAGATATCATCAATAAATACCACCAAAAATTCATCGAGATACTCCTTGAAAACTCTATTCATTAGATCCATGAATACAGAGGGTGCATTAGTCAATCCAAACGGCATTACAGTAAACTCGTAATGCCCGTACCTGGTTCGAAATGCTGTTTTCGGAATGTCTTCCTTCTTCACACACAACTGATGGTATCCAGATCGAAGTTCAATCTTTTAAAAGTATTGAGCTCCATGCAGTTGGTCAAATAAATCATCAATACGAGGTAGGGGATACTTGTTCTTTATCGTTATAGCATTGATCTCCCTGTAGTCGATACATAACCTCATAGATCCATCTTTCTTTTTAACAAAAAGAACAGGGGCTCCCCATGGAGAAACACTAGGGCGAATAAATCCCTTATTACTCAATTCCTCTAGTTGTTTCTTTAGTTCGACTAACTCTACAGTAGCCATTCTATAAGGGGTCTTCGATATAGGCCTTGATCCAGGAATCAAATCAATGGAAAACTCTACTTCTCGTTCTGGAGGATGTCCAGGTAAATCTTCCGGAAATACATCTACAAACTCTTTCACAATAGGTACATCCTCTATTTGAACATTCCTTTCCTCACCGACAGTTATTTCATTCTATTCCTCCACAATAATTGAATTAAGTTGAGCTACTGGGGGTGGATCTAAATAAGAATTAGGTGGTGACGATTCTGCTCTAAAAATAAGGTGTTCCTTATCATTATCATCAAGAATCGTAACCTCTTTCTTCTTACAATAAATCTTCGCATCATAGTCCGAAAGCCAGTCCATACCGAGGATTATATCAAACTCAATCATAGGTATGACGATGAGATCAGCAGATAAAGAAAATTTATGTGCTCTAATGGGGACTGATTCGCAAAACTTTGTTGCAACGATACTTCCCTTAGGAGTTTTAACTGAAAACTCCCTTATTAAATCAAATTGGAAATATCTAATTTTCTTAGCAAACTGGGGAGATATGAAACAATGCGATGATCCAGAATCAAATAATTCATTTGCTAAACTTGAGGAAACCATTAAATTACCTGCCACCACGTCTTTCGGAACTTCTACCTCAGCAGTAGTGATAGCATAAGCCTGGACTTGATCCCTTGGCCTTTTCTGAGGTAAGTTCTCCTGACGCTTAGGACATGCATTTGCATAATGCCCCATCTCCCTTCAATTGTAGCACTGAACGTTGGTAGCTTCCTTCTTCCCCTTGCAATCATGAGCATGGTGGCCTTTTTCACCACACTTGTAACAGACTCCCATTCCCTTCAAGCAAGTACCGGGGTGTTTCTTCCCACATTTACCACATGATGGATATTCAACCTTTCCTTTCTTCCCCTTATTTCCATTCCCAGATTGGTCATCAGGTCTCTTCTTCTCTTGTTTTGCTTTAAAGTCATAAGACTTAGAGAATTCTTTTTCGGTCTTGATAGCACATGAGACAATGTCTTCGTACGACGAAAAGGATTGTGAGACTAATGCTCTACGGAGAAATGGTTTAACCCATCAAAGAAACGATCAATATTACTTCTTGGGTTGCGAATATAATCTCCAGCATACCTCGCTAACCTTGTAAAGTTAGCCTCATACTTTGTGACATTCTCATCCTCCTTTTGTCTCAGACTCAGAAATTGCCTTTCCATATCTGCTCGATGGTGGCGAGGAAAGTATTTTTCTAAAAACAGATCTTTGAACTCCCTCCATTCCATGTTTGATACTTCATCATCTTCCTTCATGTTTTGAATCAATGACCACCATTGATCAGCATCTCCAGTGAGGCGGTAAACTGCCATGGTAACTTTTTCCCTTTCACTACTCCCCAAAGCCTAAAATATTTTCTCTAGGGAAAATATCCATTGCTCAGCTACTAAGGGATTTGTACTCCCATTGAACGTTGGTGGTTGTTGTCTCATGAATCGATCTAACATTGATCCTCCACGCTGCGGATCAGGGTGCTCCATACGGGTAAGGTTATTATTCATAACCTGAGTAAGTTGTCCCAGTACGGTGATTAGCTGATCAGCACCAGTTGCATCACCAACCCCACTATAATAATCTTGAGCAGGAGGGAAATCCCTACATGGAGTGTGTGCATTGATATGGTTTCCATTTCTTCCACTAGGCGCCATTTCTAAACAATGGCATAAACTAGATCAGTTTATGAATCAAAATACATAATCCCATACTTATAAAACACTTAACATAAATTGAACTATTTATGGATATAATCCATAATCATAAAAATGTTTTCTTTGAGGAAGTATATACTCATAATCCCTTCAAAATGATTTGTAAAGAAAATGAGAGTTATCCTAAGCATATCCCCCGGGAGTGTCGTAACCAAGAGTGCAGCAAGGCCCGTTGTCGTGCACCAGTTCCCGTTCTAGTCTAGCTCAAAGCGGTGTTTTCGGGTTTTACCCCTAGGTACATCTGTGCCAGAGCCGCCTCTACCTGCTCGTATCCAGACAGGGATGTATTGCTCGGAAAACTCACAAAATCTCTACAATACCAAAATTCTAGGAAGTTCTTCTATACTAATCCTCAAAGTTCATCTTAGGTCTACGTGCTCTAATCAGAGTTTATCTAAATCTAGCTTCCATGGTTTGTACTAAACTTCCTCTGATACCAACTGTAACGCCCCGACCCCAGTTACCCAGAGTCGGTGCATTAATTACATAACATTGGCATGATCACAAGAAAGATCAAATCTCGAAAGACCGATTAGTTTAGTAGCCTTGGAAACACTAGATATAAACATAAAGTTTTACATTACATTTAAAAGTGAAAAGCTACTACAACAACAAAGTCTTCATATCCACACTATTAACCCCTCATAATATCCCTGCAAGTCAATCATAATTTACTTCTTCACTACCTGGGAAAAATAAAACATAGAAAAGGGTGAGCTCAAATGCCCAGTAAGGATAACAATATAGCGGAACATTCAAAATAAGCGTAAACATTTAAGGCAATGAATTACTAAAACAAAAGCCTTTTAAACTTGAACTTCAACATAGTATGGCAAAAGTAAAATGAAATAATGCCATTTACTTATTCACATGGATATTCTACTAATCGAATAATCACATGAAAAAATCAATAACCACTTTCATAATGTTGGAATTCATAATGCTAAACGTTAATTTTTTGTATAGGCCTCATCCCAAGACCTAGGGGTTACTTCTAACCGAAACCCAACCCGGAGTGCCTCTAATAACCGGACACCAACCCGGAGTGCCTCTAATAACCGGACACCAACCCGGAGTGCCTCTAATAACCGGACACCAACCCGGAGTTCCTCTAATAACCGGACACCAACCCGGAGGGCATACTTTTACCAGTCCCTAACCTGGAGGGCTTACTTTAACCAGTCCCCAACCTGGAGGGCTTACTTTTACCGGTCCCCAACCCGGAACATACTTTTTTAGCACATTCATCTGAAGAAAAGTTTTAAATATAACATAAACATTCGGATTAAAACTAGCATACGAAATGTCAATAGTTTCACCATAAACTATGAATGGTATAAAATAGCACATCCACAGTCAAACATATCACAAAACCTTCAATACAATATAGAAGTTTTGTATTATAATAAATCAACTTCAAATAAGCGTAAAATCCATTGAAGGATGTTGACATAGATGAAATCAAAACACTTTTTAGAGAAATATCTCTTTATATTTTTGAAATCATTTAAGAGCCATATAAAATAAAACATTTTCTTGAAAATATTCTTGTAAGCTTGTAAGGAAAGCTTTGACGATTTTATAACGGCGGAAAATAACCGCACCCGCCATATAAGTAAAAAAACATTCTTATCTTAATTCTGTCAAAAAGGTTAAAAAGGACCTTGTTTTGAAAACGACGGAAAGATTCCTTTATAAACCTCTTACAAAAAGTCAAACAAGGGTATAAATGAATTTAACCCATATTCTTGTAAATAATAAATATGTTTTGAAATACATTTCGAAGAAACATGGATGTGGATGATAAAGAAATCCCAGTAGATTATTACGTATAAACAACCTCGGATAATGAAGAGATTGTGAAATAACCCTTACCTTGTACTTTTCCTTTGTTGGGGTAGGTTAACCTCCTTTAATTTAGGTAACTCGCTTTGGTTGGAACCAAAGGACTTCTTGAAATGATTTCTGCCTAAGGGGAAGCTTCAAGGAGGAGGAGAGGGATGTGGGGAGCTTAGTTGGGCAGAGTTTTGACGAGCCAAGTGGCTTGAGAGGTGTGAGGAAATGAGAAGGAGGAGTGCCCTTTTATAAGAGGGGTGAGGGGCACCTTTGGAAAAGCTAGAATTATTAATTTCTAATAAATTCATGTTCAGTTTCTAAAGGCTCCAAAGTTGATTATTCAAAGGTTAAGGTGGGGATAGGTCGAAAACCACTCAACCAATAGAATTTAGACAGGTTTGGGTACTTATATTAACCTTATCTTTAAGTATTAACTCTAAGTTAATTAGTTTCACTTTTACAATGTCTCTTTGTATTTTTATATAATATGGTTAATAAACATACTATATACATCCAAGCGACCCCCAAGTGGTACATTAATGACGAACCTATCATGATATAAGTCTCTTGGCCGAACCTTAGATTTTTAGGAATTTAATATCAATTAATAATATAATATTTGTTTAAGAACTCTTTTATGTCAATTTTGACACTATTCAATAGTTGATTTTTTGTGAAACTCATAACAGATTGATTACTTCGAAAAAAGTCAATTAAATCAATCCTAATATATCATATTATCCTATAAAATTAGTTTAATTCATTAAAAGTTTCATATTATATTTATTTGGGTATTTATAATATCAATTATTTTAATTTTTCACTATTATAGTAATTACTGCATCATCATTGTGTCATATATAAAATAAATTATTTAATGTCTAAAAATTATAAATAAAATATCATTATGTAGGAAATTGTTTTATCTTTCTAATGAATATTTATAATCTAAAATCCAACATATATAACCCTATGTAACAATTGTTGTTCTAAAAGATATATGCTTGTGTCATTTTTGTATTCATTTTAACTAAATTAAAATAAAGTGTCATTATCACTTACAAGTGGATCCATGGGGTCCCAAAATAGACCCAAAGATGCCCATGGTCGACCATGTATCAACCAATTAGGTTAAGACACGTGTTAGGGTAATTTAGTATTATTATAATATTATTTATTTAACCCTTATTTACCGGATTTACCCTTTAACCATGGTAAATAAAATATTTACCACAGTAACTATTCAAAATGTCTAAAAATAAAAGTTACCTATTTACACAATTTGAACATCCTGATTCCAAATATGGAATCCATTTTCCTAAATTCAAAACACAGAAGTGGCAGAAATTAATTTAAAATTAATTCCCGCTGTCAAAACAAAAAAGCGTGTTTTTTAAGAGATAATAACTATCAAAAGATTGACACTTGTTTATGTTCGGTTTAATTGTAAAATTATGTCCAATGACCAACATTATATTAAATGGTAAAAATATATTCTAAATATACTTTAAAACCACTCAAATTCACAATTTATCACTATTAATTATTTTGATTAAAAAGGTTGTTTTTAATTAAAATTTAGTAATTTTCACTATTCATCAAAATATGAAAGTTATCCGAAAAGTACCAAAATTTCACCTTAGGCTAAATTAGATATTCCGAGTCCAAAAATGAAGCCCATTTTCAAATATAAAATATATATAATTTCAAAAATTAGGTATTACTATTCACAACGGCTAGTTTAATTAGTTTTGGTGTGTGTTAGAACTCGAGGTTGCGTACAACACACGCTATCGCATTATTCGAAGGGAAACGTACCGTAGAAGCTTGGGGTGTTACATGAAAGACCATATTCATCATGATTATAAACAATACTAGTGCATTTTCTACCCAAAATGAATTAAAATTAAATCATATATTTCATACCTATATGTGAAATCATTCCTCAATATATCGGAATTCCAAACTCTTAGATGATGATACCCTGCTCTCAAGTCGATATTCGAAAACACACAATTTCCTCTATACTAGTTGAAAATATCATTGATTCATGAAAGGGGATACTGATTCTTCATATTCATCTTCTTCAACATATTTTAATGAACAAACAATTGAAAATTACTTTCCAACTTATTTAAAAAAATATCAGCGAACCCCATGTTGAAGTAAATGGATGGATTAATCTGTTATCCTCTAAAACCTCTAGTTGATTCTTAATCTCTGGAAGATCATTTGGTGCCATTATGTATGGTGGAATTAATACTGGAACATGAATATGAATTATCCCCACAGCTAATTCCACATCCCTCTGTGGAAAATTCACTAAGAAGTATTCAATAAAAACATACTATTTTTTATTACTACTAGTGGAAAAAACATCATCTTTCACACCACTCTGGTAAAAAATAAGCAACATGGGTTTTGACCTATCCTAGTGGCTAGTCGATTGGCCCTACTCAACTTATATAGATATCCTACTCTCTATGTTGAATATAATGGTTGTCCTTTGGATATATAATGTTTACACTCAAATGGTAAAAATCAATGTGATATCAGTATGCGACTAACCATAATATATCTACAATTATGTAAATACATTCATGTCATGTATATAGAGATCCCTGAAAATGTGATACACCCTAATTTCTAGAGAACATTCCATGACAAATCAGATGTCTCTATACCAAACTATAAATGGTGTATCAATCATCATAGTACCTCTCAAAAACTCCACAACCAAATTCAAAATATTAACACATTTTTTAAGATACAAAGGAATAAGGGGATCCAATATCAAATATGGAACTATAAAATATAGAATCTATAAGAATAGTTCAACTCATAGTTGATAGCCTAGATTTACTATCCAATAGTGTAGGCAACACCAAATGATATTGTCCTACCCTGTATCCATGTGATGTTGTCTGACTCCCCTGAGTTTCTCTACTCAGCTGATGTGGGCACTCTTTCCCAAAAGAACTATTTTCAATACCTATATCCCCTCGACTTGTATAAATCCATATACTTTTAAGATATGTTTTAGAAGATCCCTTATGATCACCATGGATAGTATAAATCCTCATTCAGTTAGGTTATTTCTGATGTTACTACAGAAACTCTATATATTTCCCAACTTTCCACAAGATCAGGACCCCTTTGGTGGTTGAGGAGAATGATTCTAGAAGTGTCATGTCCAACAACACTGGTAGAAAAAAATATATATATAAGATCAGGTGTATCTGACCCTTCCCCTGGATACCCTTCTTTCCACTACTCTGAGATAAATTATTGTATTGTCATTTCCATATATTACTAATCACACCTATAAACCATGCAGAAGAATCCACATGTCCACCACTATAATCATCTTTCATTTCCCCTATATGATGAGATCCTAATTTATAACTTCAACATAATTAATTAGCTGAAAGATATTCACCTATGATATAATTCCACACTTATGTCAATACTCAATCATATTTTCTATATTATCCTTGTATCATGTCAATGATGTTGAAAAGAACTGTATATTTTTGAAGTGCCTCGAATAGTCCATCATATAAAAATTCCCAAGAGTGAACCTCATGAACACAACTTCTCTCTCCTACCTGATTGTCTCTGGATAAAATTTCTCAAAGAAATTATCTTGAAAGTACGTACACTCTATAGTATTCATCTATCCATCCCAAATATTAATGTCCCAAAAACGCTTTGGTTGACCATGTGACATATATAAAGCCAATTTTATTATCTTTTTGGTGGGATTCACCAAGTGGTCAAGTATATTATCGATGGACTTGATCCAACACTCAACTCTCTCTCTTCCACCCTCTCAAGAAAAAATCAAATGGTTCTATAACTGAAACTCACTTATCTGACTATACAGACTTTCACAACCCACCATGTGTCTCTTTCTATGAATTACATGAAGCAAGTGATGTTTTATCATAACTTCTTTCCTTCGTGATCACCCAACACAATTAGCATCTTAGGTTCCATCACTAGAGGACCATTCACATCCATTTCCTCTGGTTTTCCTCTCAATAAGATTCATAATGTAAGCATATCTCTCGATTTACAAATAAGAAACTTAAGACACAATTTAAAAAAATAACATGTTTATGTATGGGGTAATAAAAAACCAACAACAAATCCTTTCACAAACTTCGCCACACAATTATTACCTAGGTTGTATTACTACCCCTATCCATCCTACAACTAAGTCATGGTTAAAAATGGTAAAAATATTTTGATTTATCAATTTTCACATAAGAAACCAATTTATCCTCATTATTCATCATTATACCATTCTGAATTTCATATTAGGCACCAATTTAATTTCAATTCAATAGAAATGAAAAATTTTCTATCGACAACAACATACCAAAAAATCATATTCCAGTGCATTCTAAAAATGATACATGTCATAATATAATATTAGGTTCTAATAATGATTCATTTATACTCAACACTAATTATATAATGGAAAAAATTCAATTCATAACATTTTCCATAAACAATAATTACATCACAAACATGTGTATCACATAAGGTGAAATAATATTCAGCTGTAATAGAAAACAAAAACAAAAATAATGCAACCCTAAGTACTTGGGGTTACCCCTATACATGGGTCTGTAACTACTATAAATGATCTCATTACAAAGCCCTAGACTATTCCTAGTTTCCTATCTACCATTCATAAACATAATGGAAAAAGGAGAAGAAATGAAAACAGGTACTTTGAAAATACATTGTATTGTCCCAACCCTAGTACTGCACATTGGTGTCCCTGAGCCGATTGATCACATGACCTCATCATGCCTCCCCATATTCTGGAGGCTACCACCTAGAAGCAAGGTACTAATATGTAAAACATGGGGATAATATACCCATTTTTATAAAATAAAAACACCAATGAAAATAAATAGAAAACAATAGAAGAAAAAATAAACATAAACAATAAAAATATATCAAGATAATAAATATAGAGAATATAATATCTAGAAAAATATAAATCATTCTATACTAATTTAAGTGCCAAGTTTCTAAAATGAAAATTGAAAATAATTTCGTTGACACCTCCCAAGCGGGTCCTGAACCATGTCTTGATAACTCATCCCACCTCCATCCCAACACATCCATCTAACTAAGGTAATTTTCGATTAACATGTCTATAAAACTAAAATTATATCAGCTACCAATTAGGAATTCTATGTTGGGAGTGAATAATACTTAGTAGGATACCACCAATGGTGTCTAAAAAATTATAAATTCAATTAATAGTGTATATAGTTTCAAATTGAAATAATTACAATGCATAGGTAAACAGATCTCACATTATCATGTAATATTTATTTAAATACATAACCCCATGGCTCCTATGGATACATGAACCACAATACCTACTTCATCCCCTGGTGGGGTTTGAACCATTTTATATTATCATTTAATTTTATTTAAATAAATTGGATTTCATTATCCATTAAATTTTAAGTATTAATACATCTAATTGGAACCATTTTCCACATAAAACAATTTAGTTCAATATCATCATGTTTAAAACCATGTGGGATTGGAAAGAAGCATACCATGTACCCCCATCATATATATACATATCTCAAGATGGGATTTAGAAGTATCAAGAAATTTCTCAATCATACCCACCCACACACACACAAAAACACACAGAGAAAGATATATATATATATATATATATCACGACTGGATTCAGAACAAGGAGACCAAGTCCCACATATGTGGTCTGGTGGAAGTAGCAGTTATTGTCTTAAACATATTTATCAAACAATTTAACACTGCAGGATTTTAAGTATCATACCATGTCCCAATAACTTATATCATTGACTTATTTATATAAAATATACCACATATAACATCATTAATGATTAATAAACATTAATCCTTTTATCATAATAAACCATCACAAACAACCATTAATTAATTTCAAATTAATTAATCGAAGTCAATTAAATAATTAAACAAGTAACTAATCATTCTTCCCTTTCAACATCAAATAATTATTTAACCAATTAATTATCCTGAATTAAAATTTCAAAAAATCTCATAAATTAAATCCTTAATTAATTTATAAAATAAAAAATCCCCATATTCCGTAATCAATTCATAAATTTATTATCTAATTCGCAATCCCAATTTCACAAAATTGATTGTTGAATTATTTATCTAATTCAATGATCCATAAATCTCACTATTACTGGATTAATTAATTGATAACATTACATAAATAAATATAGTAATTTAGATTAAAAAACTACCCTTGAAATAATACCACAATATCATACGAATTGAAGATCGCGACTATGGGATGTGAATATTATACCACATACCTCGATTCATTTATCAAAAAACACTCTTTGAAAAACCCCAAAATTAAGTATCCAAATGACATAGATCATATTCCTAATCTAAATCCCAAAATTAAGATTTAAGACATCTTGATCTAATGAATATATATATTTATATATAGATATACAACTGTATAACTAGATCTCAACAAAAAAGGTTAAATCTAACAAAATAGTTTATAACATCCATCAAAATAAGGGGAAAATAAGAGTGGATGAATGGAAAAGCATTGATATGATATTAACATAACAAGATAGGAGAAAATATTTGATTTTGGATTAAAATATTGAATAAAAATTGGAAGATATCCATTAAATCCCTTTGGAAATTTTCAAAAATTTTAAAGACCTCCTATGATCTATTGATTGTCGAAATAGGTGAGTTCTGGGGGTTTAAGGGATTTTAAAATTAATTTTCTAGCCACTTAAAATGTCATTTACTACTTCACGAGTATTGAAACATGGTCCTCCCATACCATATGCCAACTATTTTCCTTCTGTTTTAGGTTATCATAATATAACTTTTTAGTGTGAAATGTTTTTCAAAATGTGTACCATCCATGGTAACCCTCATTTTCCAAGTCTATATAGTTTCTTGTGTATGGTGAAAGGTTTTCTCTAAAAATTCACCAACTGTATACAAACCCTTTATATTCCATTTTTCATAATTTTTACCGAAACAAACCCGAATGTAAAATCCAAACCTATCATTTCATAAAAAATAGTATAGTAAATGAATTAAATTCTAATTCATCTACAGAAAATGTTGGGATCTTACAAAATAATACACTTCATGGGAACCTATGGCACTTTGGTACCCTTGAAAACCTCACCATTTTTAGTTCCAAGATGGGAATATGACTTGTGATAATTTTTTATGGAATAATAAACATCAAGTGGATTTTATGAAAATGATGATATGGGGATCATATATGGTGGTAGAGTAATATTTTATTTTATTTCGTTTTATTACATGTGTAAGTGATCTATTTATTCGATAATTATTCATTATGTGTGTCTATATAATCATATTTCATCTTTTATTTCATGATTGTTTTAATGTTTTAGTATACTATTATTATTAATATTGAATGAATTTGGTTATTTCTATAATTTTTCACTCAGACATGATGGTACATTTAACCCGTTGTAATAACATAGATACTCACTATTAGTTAGAAACCTATGAAAATATTGATAAAAACAATTAATTTCTTGTAACAATCTATTTGGGACACTGTTTAGTGGACTTATGTTGGTTTCTTAAATATATCTCGATTATGGAGAAAACTTTTCTTCATTGGTTGGAATGAGGGTATATATATAAGATGATATTGTGACATTGTTGATAATTTTTTAGTTCAGATAATATGATATGTTTTGAGGGTTGTTCAAATTTTTCATGAAATTTTCTAAGGTGGATTTTACTAGGGATGTGAGTATGCTAAATGGGTTATATGTGATGAACCGTCAAAAATAAATCAAAAAAGGGAATAAAATATAATTTCCATCCGAGGAATTTTTATGATTTTTAAAATGATTAATATGACATTCATACACATGATTTTATGTGTTATATGAATATATTTTTATATGTTATACCTAACTATATACTTTTATGAATGCTATATTTAGTGATATGAAACGAGAATCCATTTTTTTAATAATTATGAAATATTATCAATATCATTTTATTGGATGTTTAATTCTATTTTTAATTTTATTAAATCAATGATGGTTTACAAAAGGAAATGATATTCCCATTGACTCGGTTTTTTTATAATTACATATCATGTGGAATGATTTTCCACGAGGGAAGGATTAATAAATGGAATGATATTCAATTAAATAATGGTTTAATTATGGATTTTAACATCAATCCTATTCACTATTATGTTAATTATTAAATAGATTGATATATTACTTACCTAATTAACAAACTATGGTATGGAATGATAATTCCTTTTAGCTTCCCCTTAATTACTCTAGGGAACGTTATAAAATTAGTTATAAACTAGAAATTGAGTTTTTAATAGATTATTTTATAAGGTTATTCAAACTTTTATCTTATGTTAAATGATTATGGATATATGTGTGGAATATATGGTGAACTATGAGTTGTAGGTGGTATGTTTTGACTAATACTAACATGGTTCAATGTATATATGGTCCTCACTAGGTTTCTATTTACTAACTATGTTATATGATGATTGTTATATTTGCTTATTAGATTATTTCATATTGGTGGACACATATCACCAAAAACTAAAACATATATATTTTGGATTTATTTTTAGGAATCAATGTTTGTGAACTGTTTATTTGTATGCATAACTGGAATGATCATCTCAATGTGATGTTTAATTTTATGACTGAGGATATTTGTAAGGTTATGAGTCTTATAATAAAAAAATAAACTATTTGAATACCTGGTGTGATATAGGAGACTAACCAAATCTCATGCCAAAATATTATTATATTTCCCAATTTTTTTATTCATTTTATACTAAATTTTATATGATTATTTCTTTAGGAAATTCATATATGTATATATTAACATGTGTCACTATAGTGAATTTTCATATTTATATAAATATTACTAAATTTTGTTATAGTTGGATTATAACTACAATTGTTATTATTTATTTTTCATAGTTGAAAATAATTATTTAATTATATTTAAATCATTAATTTTTATTATTCCTCATAGAGGGTGTAATTTCCCCATATTACTGATATACCATCATAATGATTTAAATACAAACACTATATGGATAGGTCTCAATCAATTCACATGATGTTTTATGTTTTTCACAATACAAGATTGCATGATAAATATTTTATAACTAAGGATTTGTTTCATTTTTTTGACTATATTATAGGATATATTTGGTAGGCATGACTCTAATTTTCTAGAGCCACATTTCATAGATTGTGGGTGTTAAGAAATGGCATCGGTACCCCTCTATAATAGTAACCAATTCATTCCAAAAATGAACCTATGGGAATTACTAATCCTCATGGGCAAGTCAATAACACCCATGATTCAAAATAATTAATGACGAATTATTTCATTACTATAATTATCCCTCTTCAAAATTCTTTAGTCATAAAAGTTAGAAAAAATAAAAATTGAAAAGACTATTTGTAATCACTTTTCATTCATAGTAATCACACAAAACCATCAATGATTTCATGATAATATCTCCATGTAACAAGTGGGTAGTATACACTTCTAGTCACAACATTCCCATAAGATACCTTTAATGAATAACGCCCACAATCTCAATGTTTCCCTTTCCCTTTTCTAATGCATTTTATAAAATATTATTCAATCTTACAAAGGAAAAGGTATGATGTGGGTAAAATTATCCCATTATGATCTCTCCAAGAGTTTTATAAGTAAATAGTATCAAGTAATCTAAATAAGGAAAATTGAAAATAAATAAAAAATTGGTCATCACTTTTCAACGAAATATAAAACAAAATTTCAAATAATTTCATTTAGTGTTCCAATTTTTATAAAAATGCATTTCACTCAAACTATGCATCAATAATATTTTCGTCAAAACATGAATGGATAGGAATTTATATAAAACCTTGTCATTCATAAATAATTTTAAATAATAGCACCATAGTTATGAGTTATGTGGTATGTTGGAATATGTATTTTCAAATATCTTATAAAATAATGATATCGGTGTGCACACATCCTTGGATATAAATCTTATAGGGAATAAAAGATAACCCTAAAGAATTAAAAACTTTCCCCTGTCAATGTTTATATAACACTAACATAATCAATATATTTCCTTATAGAGCTAATACATGACTAGCATCTATTAATCACAAACACTTTCCTAGGCTCCCATGATCTACATGATAAATAAACATATTATGGGATATCTTACATTTCTTAAATATAAAATCATTTCATTTAATAATTTTAAATCAGTATCATGGTCATGTTTCAAAACCTAGAAATTATTTTATTTTCAAAATTACTCATGCCATTCAAATAAACCATTGATTTTATATCCAACCACAATTAGTTTGGTGTCATATTTTCTTAAGAAATCATTATCATAGTGTTTAATAAAATAATTCATTAATGGTTTATCAATTTTATCATGATATCACCAATTTATTGTAATATTGAAATCCAATATGTTCAAGAAACACAATAACAAGAAACCATGCCATTCTGAGAAAATTAACATAGAAAATTTAATATATATTTAGAAATCATTTGTAAATATAATTAAAAATAATGAAGCATTAATCGATTAAAATAATATATATTACCTTATGAAAACATGTTCCTCACAAAATGATGATGAAAATAACCAACACGAGATATAAAACATTAGATTAATATGGATAAAACTTATCAACGGAGAATAATAAAACCATAAATATCAAATAAATATTCCCACATCACTATATATTTAACAACAATAGAGAGATATTGAACATGAATATTAATGAATCTCATCAAAATAAAGACACCCAATAGATATGATGAGAAAAAATCCCAATACCATGAAAAATCTATAAGAAACCTGATTAGATCAAGAAACAACCCATTTATCTATATTTTAAAACTCTAATCTATTGTTCCATTCTAGAGTTTAATGGTATAAAAGATAAAAAACAAAATGGTGATTCAATTTAGGAATGGTAAGGAATCTCTATAATCAATATAAGAATTGTCTTTGGTTATAATCATATTGTACTGGGTGAATAATGATTCAATTCAAGTGAGTATAATGTATTAAAATTTAAATTATATTTAATTAATTCATTTCACATAGTTTTTCATCGTGGTATATCAATCCATGTGAAAATTGTGAAAATATTTTGGTTCTATTAGAATTTAAGAATGTTTTTTAATGAATGTTGTAAAAATAATGTTACTTCCAGGTAATACCCCACTACTAAAATAATCATTATTTCATGGGTAGGTTACATGGTTTACAGTAATTGTGAACCTAACCGTGGAACCTCATATCTGACTTAATCATTAGGAAAATTATCTCATAAGATAACTTTTTCTATTTTTACTAACTATTCACATATCATGTATATTCCCACAAACCATTTAAATATTCCTAAGTTGATCTAAAACCCCAAGAAAAGAATCACAAAAAAGATGGCCAATATAGTGTAATATATGTATCTCAATGTGGGGATCATTATTTAAAACGTTTTCCCACCATAAATTAATTTTTATACTTTAAATAATCTCTATAATAATGTTAAATAAATTTATGAGGACAATTATCTATCATCAATGACTCACATTTCAATGTCTCATGAGATTTCGAACCATGTTTCCAACACCCCTAGATTTTTTCTAATATTTTTTCTCAAATAAATTTTTTCTTATTTATATTTGATGTTGTAAAAAATTGATATAATCTTACATTACACACAATAAAAATTTATCTTTCACTATATGAAAAAATTAGTATTACTTTTGTTACATGTAACACTAAATTAAAACAAATCCTGACTTACTATTAAAATGTTATTTTGTGATGTGATATTTATCACATAACCATTTAAATAATGGGTATTAATTGGATTAACAGGATACTGTAAATATATATTTTAACCATATAAATACATTGATCTATTAGTGTTATTGTAATTATAATTAAAAATAAAAAGAATTTTTAAAAAAGAAAATCTTTTTCATAAAAATTATTTTTATTTCCACAAATATGTTTTACCTAAATAAATTATATAAATCACATTTGGGGAATAATTTTAGTTAAATTTATATATTTTATATTCAATAAAATGTTTAACTTCTACATTAAGTGTTTTAAATACATTAAATAAGAAAAAAAATCATGTTTTACACATTGAAATAGTATTTTTATAAAAATAAAATTTTTTCACTTTATATAGAGTTATATTAAAATTATTTTTTTACAGGTTTATAAAATATAATTAAACACATTATTTTTTTTCATAAACTATCAATGAAAAAAATATCTTTGATATATTTTTTGATAAATTTCTAACAATTTATTTATTAGTGAATAATGAACAAACTACTTTTTATTGAAATGCGACCATTTCATTCAATGAAATAAAAATCAAAATTTAATATTATTTATTTTATAACAGAATTTTTTTTTCAATTAAATATATATTAATAAATTTTATTTAATGGGATAAATTTCACAGTGGATTTTGATATAATAACATGTGAATCATTTGAATCCCTTCTCTATGGGAAACCCACTTTTCATTATATATGTGAGATTAATTTTAAATTTAATTTTCCCACTTTTTTAAAATGAATTTTTCAAAATGGATTCATTATTTCTAGATATAATAATTAATATTATATAATAAATACAATATAATTTTTTTTCATAATGAATATTAAAAATAGACAAAATTAATTACAGTTGTTAAGGTTATAAGGGGATTTCTAGGGTGTTCAAATAACAACATAAGTGGTAAAATTAAATATAAACTTGTAAAAACCCACATTATGGAAGTATATCAACATTATAACCCCTATGTATTGATATTTTCCAATTTTTAATCAATTTATAAATTAAAAAATATGGCAATTCCATTTAACTTTCAGTGATTATAAGTGTACAAATTACTTCACCTATAAAAGGCCGCCCTTATCATCTCTTATTACCAAATAAAAATCACAATATCTTAGTTAATAAATATATAATAACCTTTAATACTCCCTTCCCATTATTTTATAATCTATTTTGTTTGTAAGGAATAATTATGAAGAACTAATCTAATGATGTTTTCTAAATAATAGTTAATGTTTTAAACAATGCAATTTTTTACATCTTTTTCTAAGGCCATAAAATAAAGTAATATTTCTATTATATAATGACACCAAAAAATACCACATAAATGTATATAATTATTTTAATTTAATAACCTATATGTATCTCCTTGTAAATCATATGTGATTGGAAATCATAATCCGTTCCTATGGTGGGATACCTCTACACAAATCAATGATATTCACTTTCCATAACCACAACTCACAGAAGGATATAATGATGGTTTTAAGGATTATATGTGATATTTATGATATTAGTAAATTCAATTAATTATAATAAAACATACACCCTCATTATTTATATATCGTGAGAATATTATAATGTCATTCATTTGTACGGCATACTATCACCTCGTGAGGAGATGTTATTTGTTCTTAAATTATGCTTTTAATGGAAGATGACAATAACATGATTAAATAAAAATTTATGAAATGTATTAAAATAAATTTATTATATATTTATTATATATTATTTACTATATTTTTTCATCCATTGAGAAAATGGAAACATCATTCATTCATATATCTGGTTGTTATTGGTATGAACGTTAAATTTCATTTTATATCTCATAATTTATGGTTTAAAATATATAAATATATATGTAATATATATTATATTAATTTTATTTTTAATATAATTTATATGATGGAACCATGATCAAATTAATAGGATCAAAAATACTAAATAAAATGGTATGTGAAAAATGGTGTTCTTATTAATCAAAATGGGATTTAAACAATAAATTATTTATTAAAGTTTAATCAAATGTCAGAAATAAATCATATATGTTATGATAAAAAAATTATGGATCTATAAGATATTTTTAAGTAATTTATATAAATTCTACAGTTATATAATTTACAAATAAGTCGAGACTTGAGGTTAGGTATTTCTATCTCACTTTTATTTTTTGTGAGACACATGCCATATTCTACACATATTTCTATTTATTGTAGTGCATATACTACCAATGAATGTGTTTTATGATTATTATATTTATTATTATTTAGAACTAAATATTTATTTTTGAACATATCTTTTATGGGGATTATTTTTTTAAAGATACCAAAGAGGAAAGTGATATTTTTTTAATTTGTAATCTTCAGGATATATTTTATACACCTATTATCTTTTTTATAGTGTATATATAATCCCATTGTCATTTATTATCATGAATTTATTTATTGTCATGATATTATATGTTTTATTAGATTTTCTTTATTCATGGGGCCTGTAATTTAATGTCTCAAATGTGGTTATGGTTTTACTATACAATAATATCATGTATTAGGATTATATTAAATTTTTACATTGATAATGAAATACTACAGTCCATCTCTAATTAAACACATTAAATTTAACTTCCTATGTTACTTTATTATAAGAATTTTTTTAGATTCATTTTCCCAAATTTATAGAATCTTGATATTTATGTAATATTTTGATGAAAAATAATATTTATTTCTCTCTTCAGTAAAAACCCTTATTGTCTTTCAAAATAATGATTTCTATTAATATATTAAAATTTTTCTTTATCATTATAAAAAGATTTATAAAATTAATTTTTTACGCATATTTAATTCATTAATTTTTTTTAATAGTACAATCCTGTAATTTTCCAAACAAGTCTCATTTGGTATTTACCAATGATAAGTGTGTAATCTTCATTTTAACGTTTAAAACATCAATAAAATTTCGTAAAGACTTGTGAATTATTTTCATTGAAGAATAATTTTTATTTTTTCAAGGTTATTTCATATATATTATTCCCATAATATTTTATTAATTTTTAATCTTAAAATGGTTTTTTCAATGAATAGATATTTCCCTCAATAAATATTCCATGAAATTTCTCAATGAAAATAATTTTCCATCAAGGATGAAAAACTATGATGTTTCATATTCTTTAACATGTATATCATCCAATGATAACATTTTTATTAATTATATTTATGATTTCGGATTATGATGGAATGATATTTAGAAGGCCTATTTCTCTTTCATTAGTGGTACCATGAAAACATGCAAGTCAACCCCAGTTATTTTTGATAGGTTACACATTGATGGAATGATGAAATGATAATGAGAAATATTTCATTTTATTTGGCGATTTTATTATGTAATGTTTATGAAAAAAAATTTATTTAATGTGTACCGATAGGATTAAATTTGTATGATCTTTTGGTACATATATATATAATTTTGATTATTTTATGGGTGACCAATTTATTTTTCCAATGAATTGGGTAAATATTGATATATCATGAGATAAAAATAAATTTTGTGGGTAGTAAACCCAATTATGCAAGGCAATTTTTCCACTATGATAGTCTTAGGAGTGAACCTTAACTATTATGTTGGTTTGGGGAATGAACCAATTTTACTATTATTGTATTGGAAATGTGCCTTGAACTAATAAGGAACTGACTTTCAGTAATTACATGTATAAAAGAAATCTATATATTTTCCTAATGTTATGTTCTCATGGATCACTTTAATTGAATCTATTATGATTCATGTCACATGAAAATCCATAACTTATTCCATAACTCATATTTATCATCTATCATATGTAGGGTATGATTTTTGAATATTATTCTCAAGCATAAATACCCATATTATATTGATATGTTAATATATCCGTTTCTTATCCTTAATGACATTTTAATATAACCCTTTCTCATGTTTTAAATCACTATGTTATGATGTCATGGAATATGAATCATATTTTCAACCAAGGGTCAAGTAAAGATGAAAAAAGCGGTAGATGGTGAAACTCACTTATGGAGGATTTTATTATTATTTCATGGGTCTAAATGAAATATACTTTTAGAGTCAACATGGGTGTGGTTATAAAATTTAGGGAATATTCATATATTAATATGTAGTGTGTATGTATAGAAATCCAGGGTCATTAGACATGGTATTATAATAATTTGATATTTAATACATGTTTATTATGATTTTTAAAACATTACTGAGATCCGTACAGAGTTACATAAGTATATTTCAACTGTTCAATTTTGGGATATCACTGACCATAAGGATATGGATGAGTCACTGTATATAAAAATGACATTGAATTTATGTAATAGATAGAGATAGTTGATTCCATGAAATTACATCCCTATCTTGATATAAGAAGTGTGTGTAGATATGACATATTGGTACCTAGGGTTAATACTCTGAAATGGGTTCATTGAGGTATAATGAATCATCACTTTATGCATGAAATATGACATATTGATAGCCAATTTCTCCATTATTGTGGTATATTAATTGGAAATTCAAAAAAAATACTTGTAATTATTCATCATTTATCTAAACAATTAACATGAATGACCTTGGATAAGCCAGTGGAATCATTTTTTGAAAAGATGGTGTGAATATCTAGAAATCATATAATTGATTTTTTATGAATATATGGGTTCCCACAATGAATAATGATACTCACATTGTGATTTTATTTGTTAATCAATGTTGGGAACTAGAAGGAACTAGATTAAAATTTAATGTGATAGAAAATGTGATGATGTGGAAAAAAACATGATAATGGATGGAGTGCAAGATATTAGGATTATTCATAATTTTTTATCATGATATCTAGTTAAAAATATTCACCATTAGCAACTCTCAGATTCAACAAAATAGAGAAATAAATGTATCATTGAGAGTACTGGTGGTGGATACCATGGGGGGAGATAATCTATTTTCTTATATGTCAAGAATATGAAAAAAAACCAAACTACAAAATGTATGAATGGGATAAGAATATGTTTTATATTTAGGGAATAATGGAATAGTGAAATTAATTTCTAAGGAAAAATATAATGTTCAGTTAACACAATGGATAGAAATATTTTTCTCCCTGCCATATTGTAAATATATGTGTGTTTGTACTATAGAAAAAATGGGAATTATAAATATTTATTTCCTAGCAGTTAATCTTATGAATATGATCATAAAATTTGTACATGTATTGTTTTTCATATTGTTGATGAAGAGACATTAAATTATATATTAATGGATTTAGGTATTTTGGAATAAGATGATGAATCATAGGTATTATTTTATGAAAGAATTATAATTTTTTAGATTTTTCTCTATTGTAATTAAATAATAAATATATATCTATCTATTATTTTCTATATTATTTTTTCAATAAGGATTTGAATGCATATGTTCCATGGTAGGGATGAATAACAATATTGATTTATAGTCATTGAAATATTATAAATAAGACACATGATTACAGGAAGATAATTGTTAATATGTTTTTGATGTGTAGATAATGATGCTGAGATAAAGAGATTATGGATTTGAATAATTATAATTGTATATTATTGATGGACTTGATATAGATTAATGATTAGTTAACAATGTAATTTATTTAATCACTAATGGATTTTCTCTAATATTTGATTTATATAATATATTCAAGAATATATTCCTTTATTATAGTAGTGTGAAAGTATTTTTGTTTACACTAATATTTTTTATGGAAATTCAATTCATTATAATATATAAAAAATATATGACTGTGGTATTCACATATTTGATATCTGATAACTAAGAGATACATTATCTTATTTATGGGATTAATTTTATGTTGATTTTTTTAAATTTAGTGACCTTATTTCTAAACATTGAATTTTTAAATCCTTATATGGTTAACCATTATGGTATTTGTAAAACCCATAAATTCTAAATTTAATGTTTTAATTCAATAGGGTTTTTTACATGAAACACCAAACCTATAAGGTAATATAATATCCTGATACTCTACTGTATATTTACTATTATAAATAAATTCAACACATGATATTTCTTATAATACGTGCAACACTGAGATGGATTCTATTACATTTATGAGTGAATAACATCAATAGGTTTTGTTATATGTATGAGAAAACACCCTCTGTAGATTGTGTTTCATTCTTGATAGACCTTCATGATAGATTTTATTACATACAAGAGTTATCATCCTCGATAGCTTGCATTACACGCAATACCGAGTTTCACCAAATAACAATATATTATTAAATTATTTTTCATTAATATATTATGATATAAAATGGCTCTCAAATTAGTTGTTCTGAATAGTAATAACTAACTAATAGAAATATTGGTTTAATCAAATATAAAATCAAGTTGTTGGTTACCAATTAATTAGAAATGAAAATAAGACACAATTAGATATAAAAATCCTATTATAATTTTTTTGATTCCAAAGGAGTTTTACCTTAATAAAAATATCTAATTAATAGTTTTTAATTAATTTACGGAATTATATATTTTATATATTCAAAAATATTTGTGATATTTTTACAATCAGTTTGATATTCATAATATAATAACATGCCCGATTTGACACCTAAAAACCTATATATTTATAAAGGCAATTTTTATAACATTTTAATGAAGAACCTATTTAAAATATTCATTTTTATAGTATAAAAAAATAATTTGATAAAATAAGCTTCATTGTATAATTCATAATGTCAACATTATACTAGGGTGATTTTTTTCAATTTTTTTTTAAATCATTTTTTATTAATATTTAACATACTGCATTTTGGGTAAAAAATACATTTTCATTTAAACAATTATTATTTTTAAATTATATATATATTCATTGTAAAGTAAAATTTAATCAATTAAAAATATATTAATATAATATAGTTTATTTGTATCACATTCACATTGTAATTAAAAATAAAAACCCAATAATATTTGGATCATTTTTGTAATAAAACCAGTTAAACCATTTGACTTTTTAATAATCATTAATATTCATTTTTCTGTTTATGGGATTTGAATATCAAAAAATGGAAATTTATCATTTTAATATGGATGATATTTTTGTCTAATAATATCACCATAAATTTTTTAGAAAAATTTTTTGTGAAAGGATTTAAAATATTTACAGTGATTAAGGTGTATTTATGATTACAAATTTACTGAACCATATATTTAAGGGTCCAAATAACCAAGACATGTATCCAAACATAATTTTTTAACCATAATTAGGCCATTAACTTTAAAGTATTGACATTTTTTGGTTTTTTGTTACTCTTTTAGGTAATAACATGTGTACACATAACATGATTCTAAAAAATTTAAGTGAGTCATTTTTCTTCCATAAATATGGACACCACCTATCCCCATTCCTCACACCTATCAAGCCACATTTTCTCATCCAAAATCTACTTGTTTATCTTAAATATATAACTCCCCTGATACTATAATCCTCTCTTTTTGACATAAATCAATCTATGGAATCTTTTTCTTCAACTCGAAAAGAGATACTAGTTTAAGAGGTAATGTCTTCTCTCATGGTTTTTAGTTTCATTTCCATTCATGAACCCCAATACTCATTTAATTAGATTATTACATAACATTAAATGTTTTATAAATATTACAGGATTTATTTATGTTAGGATGTATACCTACACTTACACACACCTACATCTAATGGTTAAAAAATATACGGTTTCTCTGTACGGAGAACTACTACCTTTGGAAACAATGATTGTTCATTTTTCCATTTCCAACGTTCATGGTTGGTCATTATGATGGAAACATTGTTTATATATATATTATATAATATTTATTATTTATTCATGCTTATTTAATAATTATAAAACAAATACCCTTATACATTTCATTTTGTGTTAATACAAAAATATCATTTGAGAAAGTGTTGACTATCGCCCCTCAAAGCGATGTCATTCATTCAAACGACACATGGAATGCTTAAAGGATCATTATAATTTAACATATGAGACATTTAAAACATATATCTGATATTTATGAAATAATTATTTTTATGTATATAAATATATATATTTTTCTTTATTATCCTTTCACACTCTAAAAAGTGACAATGTCAGTCGTGGACGTGTGGACTACCGCCTCCTCGACCCGATGTGATTCCTTTTACATCAAGATAATTATATATATAAGTATATATGTCAAAATAATAGGTATTAATGATATTATTATAATTATATAATTATATAATTATAATTACCTTCATTTCATATAAGTCATTGAAAAATTAGATCGTTACTCATGTGTATGTATGACCTACTGTCACGTGGATTGTAATATTGGTTCATTTTTAATAACCATATTAAATGATTGAATTTTAAAAAAATAATTAGAGTATAAATATGATAATTATTTCATTATTATTATTATTATTCAGATGTTATATGTTGAAATATTCGACCAAATTTTACCTACCATTGTTTTTTGGCACCTAAAATGAATTTCATCAAAACACATGGTGACAACATAATTATTTAGGTAGTTGTATAGAATATAGTAATAAGTAAAATAAAGGTAATTATTAAAATTAAAAAGGTTATAAATATATTATAAAATAAACATAAGACTATTATACATGATGTTAGATTACATTCATCCAAAATGAAACACAATGTAAGGGACTCTTGCCACAATTTTCGTTCGGCAAGGCATAGTTTATTGTTGTTCAAATAATTTTCATATATATGGTTTACATACAAACACATTTACATGTAATATCATGATTACTTTATATTCATAGTATTTAGATGTTTCAATTGAATATTATTATATTTATATCTTTTTATTCATATGTAATGTATTTCCATCCCACATTTTACATCTGTGAGATTAATGTCATGTTCACCACAAACATCATTTTTGTGGTTTATATACTACCCATTTTTTATTATATTTGTAATCATTTTATATTCATAGAATATTATACTTTAATTTAATATCATTACATAAAATGGTTTATAATTTAAAATGTTTCAATGTGGTATGGGACAATTTGGGATGTTTAATGATTATTTTCATCAAGAATAATACTAGTTATATTTCCATGGAATTTACATTAGAAGAAATTATATAAACATTTTTAAAAAACCATTTATTTATTATCTTCTTATTCATGACTATTTTTAAGTATTTTTACCATATGTTCACACTTTTGTACACACATTTTATTAAAAAATATTTAAAGAAAACCCATATCCAGATCATTCTTTAGTCGGAGAATCTGCATTCCTCTAAAAACCATCCAAGACTAAAATATTTTCAAAAAAAAATAAATTTTTTGTTTAAAGAAATGTTTACCATTTTTTTATTTTCCAATGATTTAATAGTATTTCTATCACTTTCCTAACAAGGAAATTTTCTTAAATTTTTAACGTGAAAATTGAATGTTCTTTTTAGCATGTATGACTTGTGTAGATTTACATTTTGTTATTCGTTCGAAGCTTCCTTTTAATATTTTAAAGGTTAATTTATAATGATTTTTTTTAATAAATTATTTTCAAATATAATTTTTATCAAAATATAAGGATATTTTTCTCATGGTTTTTTAAAAGATCTTTTTATAATATTTTTATTCATCAATGACAATAACCCTTTCCTTCGCTTAACTTGGGGTATTATGTTTTTATACCATACTTAATATACTTATTTATTTTTTATGATTAATATTTCCATTGATAGTATTCAAATTTACTTCCTCGGTTTCAATTTTCCCTAAGAAATATGCAATCCTCTATGATCATTGAATTTTCCATAATTATCCAATTCATTTATCATGGATATTACTATTTCTTAAACAGTATAACATTTTACATTTGGTTTATACTTTTTGACAATTATTTCATTATTTAGGTAAATATTGATAATTACACATTCTTTATTAAATACGAATATTTGATATAGCACATTGTAAATAGATTATTCAATATATGAGGAATGTTTTGGATTTTTATGAACATTTGTGGGGTACAATAAGAGATAGATCATCAACACATCACTTGTCTCATGGGATGAGACATTATATAGAAGCCTTAAAAAGGTTTTTACCTTGAATTTTGAAAACTGTATTGGGAATGTTCTTGACATTATAGGTACCATGTACTTGTGAGACATGGAGTCCAATAATAAATCATTTCCTTCATTTATATTCAATTACTATTAATCCATTATATTTTTCATTGAAATATCTATGAATGTATTTAATTTTTAGGCTTCAATTATTATTCATCCATGAGATTTCTCATCGAAATATTTATAGATACATCTCATTTTCAGTTATTTAGATGAATCACGTTTTCATTTTTACTATTACATATTTCTCATAACATATCTTATTATTTTGATAAAAATTGTTTCTTGTTATTTTCATTCCATATTGTTTACACACTTTCCTTTAATTTATTAATTATATGCAATGTTTTTTCAATTATGTACCTTTATATTTTTAATATTCTCATTGATTTGTTATTTCTTTTACTTTATATACATTTATTTAGTATTTGAGATCAACATTATTTTGTTTCTTTCTCCAGGTATCCAAAAAGTGTACTATGAAATATATGCATGGATTTAATAAATGGATTTTGGTAACCCTAAAAGTTAATTATTAATATTTCCAAAAGAACAAAACATTATGTTGTAATTAGTTAATTAATTTGTAATTCATGACTCATTTATGTATCTAGTTTACCAATACTCCAAAATTGAGGATTCCATCAGGGGTTGATTACTTGTAATCCTAAAAATTTAATTTATAGAATAAATTGGCTATCAGCATCTCGGTTAGGTCTCTATAGTTGGGATAAAAGGAATATTTCTAACAACATTGGGAAGTTGATTTTGGAAAATGTAGGTTAGAGAATATAAACCTAATGTAGAATATAAGGATAAGTATATTAGAACACCATATATTTATGGAAAATTATATATTATGTTTGTGTGAAAATAAAAACATCCATGTATGGATACTACAAGAGGATTTGGTTTTGACATAGATATACCTAGGAGTAACATCTCTGAGAAGGATTTCTGATCCTGACTCTGGGTAACATGGAACGCAACATCGGGCCTTACTATGTAACTGATTTGACACTATCAATGGATTTTCTTATGATAATAAATTTTGACGTCCCAAACCATTTCATATAATTTGAATGAATAATACAGGTTAAAAATAAGGTTTTTTGTATTGAATATTTTTTTTCATGGTTGAGAAATATGATGAATGATATTATGGATACACCATAGACCAATGAAGGAATTAAGTAGAAATAAATGGATCTATTATTTATGTATTGGAGTTGTAATAAAAACCTTATTTAAAAGGATATTTATTGATTAAAATTATTTCATATATTTCCATTATATTCGTTATTTGAATTATATTTATTTAGTTTAAAAAATGAACAATATGTATGCAGGGAGACAACCAATCAAATCCGGAAAGGTTGTGGTTCTTGAACCATTGAAAAAAGGATGATAAGGATTTAAATATAACCTCTAACCTATGTAATTTCCAGATTAATATGTCATTGTTTTTATTTGATTGACTTTATTAATTTTTACTAATCATAAGACAATATTGTTACTTTTTTGGTTTTCATATATATGGTCTTACTATATTAGATTTGGAGAATAGTTAGAAACAAAGAGTTATACTTTTCACACGTTAATTGGCCTTTAGATCCTTGATAAATGTATTTGAGTTATTAAATAATAAAAATTGATTTTTGGATGAATTATAATATTAATGAATAATTAATAAAAAAATTATTATTGTTCATTTCAAATTAAAACTTATCAATTCTGAATACATTCTTTTATACTTGGTTAGTAAAATAATTACCCAACATTTGAGAAAAGATATAGAAAATGAATATTTCCTTAATAAATTTCTTTTTATTAAACCAACGACCTTTTAAATCATCTCATATTTATGTATTAGTGTCCCTTATCTTACTATTGTTCATTCACTTGTTTTTGATTGATGAAATCATTCTATCCCTAAAATATTATTGCTTTTCCTCCATGTATGTATCTCTACATAACCCTAATGTTTTCCTACATAGATACCTAGATATATGGTATTTCATGTGACCCTCGTACTCCCCATTCTCAATTTTCTGGATGATTTTTTATAAACCCTTATAATTATTTGGGGTTTCAACCATTGCAATCCTTGAGCAATATATCACCATTATCGAGTTTAAATTGTGAGGACACAATTTAATTGAGGTTTGAAAAATATAACACAATGAAATTATAAAGTGAAAAATTGTATTCAATAACATGTATGAAGCACAACTCTTTATGTGTCAGGGAATATAATATTAGTAGAGTATAATATATATTTAATATTTTAAATAAATTCAACCCATGATATTGCTTATAATTCACACAACACTGAGAAGTCTTATGTTTCACACAAGAGAGAGCTTCCTTGATAAATTTTGTTACACACAAGAGCAAACTTCCATGATGGATTATGTTACAGGCAACAGATACCTTCCAAAAAAATTTTTTTAGATGTAATACTGACTTTCCCTAATAGCTTGTGTTACACTCAAGACTGAGTTTCACCAAATAATAAATTATTATTAAAATATTATTCTCTAATATAATAAGATGTAAACTAGTCATTATATTAGTTTTTTTGAATATTAATATCTAAATTATAAAAATTATTTTTTAAACCAATATAAAATTAAATCATTCGCTAATAATTAATGACAAATAAAAATAAGAACCATTTGGATATAAAAATATTTATTTTTATTATTCTTCTTCTATTAGAGTTATACCTTAATAAACAATGCTAATTATAATTACTAAATGATTTTACTAAAACATATTTGTAATATATTCTATAATATATTTTTGATATTTATTTATTAGGTTTTGTTTGAATAAGATAAGACCAAACCATATTTCACATATTAAAACCAATGTTTTTATAAAGCCATTTTTACCTCCTTTTAATGGATAATGTATTTAAATTCTAAATTTTGGCACTCTTATAAATTCATTTTTAAAAAATAAAAATAATCATTGAATTTATAATGTCAATATTATCATTGTGTGAATTTTTGGAATATTTTTTAGAAACATCATTTTTGGATGAATATTGTAAATACTGCATTTTGTTTATAAACTACCTTTTCATTTATATAATTATTAATGTTAAATTTTATTTGAAATTTATTATAATTTTTTATTAGATCAATGATATATTAGTGAATAAAATTTAGTTTATTATAATCAATTTCATGTTGAAATAGAATATAAAAACTCAACAATCTTTTGAAAATTTTTCTACAAATACAAGTTAATCCTTTTGTCTAGAAAATTAGCAGTAGTCTTAATTTTTCTTCTTATATTATTTTAATTTCAAAACAACATAGTAATAATTATTATTCTTTATTTATAATAATATAATATTAATTTTTTTACCAAAATGATTATAGAATGTGTCTAAAACTAATTATACTCATGGAGGTGCATTTTTTCTTATAGATTGAATAAACCTTATATTTAGGGCCCAAATGTCCTGGAATATTTTCCAACACCCATTGGATGTCCATAATTCTTCCACTAAAATTATACTATTTAGTTTTTTTATTTTGGTATGACTTTTTCAAGGTATGAAAGTGTTTACACCAAACTTGTTTCCAAAAAATTCCAACTGAGTCATTTTCTTCCCTATAAAGGGCCACAACCTATCCCCTTTCGTCACACATCTAAAGCCACATTAGATCATCCAAAATCAGCACATGTAATCTCCAAAAATACCTCCCCTGGTCATAGGAGACTCTTCTTGGGTATTATTAAATCCATAGATGTTTTTGGTCTAAAGAGGGAGAAGTTCCTTGATTAAGAGTTAATGTATTTTATTAGCGTTTTTGGTTTCATTTCTATTATTCATACCCTTTAATACACTTATTAAATTCTTAAATAAAATCACCAGTGTTATCAATATAAAATTATGCTTTACTATTAATTTTTATACCTATACTTACACAATTCTAGATCTAATATGTATGAAAAATATTGTTTCTATGTTTTGAAAACAACATCCGCACAAAAGGATGATTATTCATTTTTCCAATTCAAAAATTCATGGTTGAAAATTAATATAGAATATATATGTGTTTTTGTGTGTGTGTTATTTTTTTTATATCATTAACCATAATTATCTATTTTAAAATACATACCCTTATACATTCCATTTTGAATTTGTATGATAACATAGTTTGAGGAAGTGTAGAGTACCGCCCCTTCAAAGCGGTGTGATTCACTCACAAGATCCAAGGAATGCATAAAGGATGATTGTAATTTAAAATAACTTAAAAACACAACATCAATATCATATTCATGACGTAATTAACTTTTTGTAGATATATATATACATATTCATATCATTTTTATTATTATTCATTCAAACACCAAAATGTGATAATGTCAGTCATGGATCTGTGGACTACCAACTCCTCGACAGGATGTGGTACCTTTGATATCAAGATAAAATTATATATAAGTATATATGACTAAATAATATGTTATTAATGATATTATGATCATTTTAGGAAGATATAATTATACTTACCTTTTTTACATAACGATCATTGAAAAATGTGAACATAACACATGTGTATGTATAGCCTACGACCTCCAAGATTGTATCGTTGGTTCATTTTTTATTACCATATTTAATGTATTATTTTAGAAGAATAATTAATGTGTAAATATGATTTTTATGTAATTAATATTATTCTAGAGATGTAATATATTGACCCCTTTGACCATATTTAACCTAGCAAAGTGGTTTTTAACATTTAAACTACATTTTATCAAAACAAACGATGTAAATATATTTTTTAAGTATTTGTATACAATGTATTAATTAGTGAAATAGAGGTAATTATAAAAATAAAAAAATTCTCAATAATGTATAAAATTAACATATGTTTATTATACATTATGTTAAAGGACGTTAAGGAAAAAGGGAAGACAAGGTAAGGGACTCCTGTCTCATTTTTTTTCCATGAGGCATATTTTATTATTGTGAAACAAATTTTATATATATAATGTATATATTGCCGCATTAAAAACTAATATCATGAATTATTTAATATTTTTTAAAGGTTTTAGTTGATGATTAATACTTTTGGGTTTTTCGATTCATATGTATGGGATTCACATCTCACTACTTAAATGTGTTAGATAAACGTTATGTTCACTCCATACAACATTTGTGTAGCATATCTACTACCACATTCATTATATTGTATCATTAAACCTTTTATATTCATGGAATATTATGATTAATTTAACATCATTCATTCAAAATATTTATATGTTAAAATGTTTCAAATTTGTATGAGACACTTTCAGATGTTTAATGATTATATTCCACAAGACTAATAATAATTATCATTAAATAGAATATCTATTCTGGAAATTATATAAAATATTTTAAATAATTCATTTCATTCTTCTATTTTTATTCAAGATAATTTTTATGTATTAGTACCATTTTGGAAATCTTTTTTACTTAACGTGTTTAAAAAGTTTTTTTATAAAAATTCAATTTCATATCCCTGTTTTGTCAAAGAAGTTGTTTTCCTCTGGAAACCATGTTTTTTTAAAATTCTTTCAAAATGTTTTTTAAAATGATTTTGTAATGAATTTTTTTTTTCTTTTTTCTTTTAGTAATATTTTCAATGGATTGTTCTTTTCACATTTAGAAAAAATCATGTTTCATTCATTTTTACCGTGTACAAGGAATGTTTTTTACCCTGAACAACATGTATGAATTTAAATACCATCATTCATTTCAAGCTTCCATTGAATTTTTAAAAGGAAAATTTTTAAATGAAACGTTTTTTAAAATTTATTTTCAAGGAAATTGGATTTCAAATATTTTTTTCAATACAAACGAATGTTTTCCAATGAATTGCCTCTAAAAGAAAATTTTGTAACATTTCAATTCCTCAATGAAAACAAACATTTCTTTTACTCCACATGGGTTATGATATATTAATATTATCCTTAATATTCCAATGGATGGTTTATTGTTGATTTGAAAAATAATAGTATTCATATTCAGTTAATTAATTTATTTTTTCCATTTAAATATTAAATCTTTTAGGATCATTGAATTTCACATAATTATTTATTTCAATTAACATAGATATTTCTATTTTCTAAACAATATAAAAATTTATATACATTGAATTTGTTGACAATTATTTAATTATTATGGTAAATGTTGTTAATTTTGTATTCATTACTCAGAACTGATATTTGATAATGAACATTGTTAAATAAATTATTCAATATATGATTAATGTTTTGGAATAGTACAACAAAGGTGGGTCCCGATTATAGATAACCAATTGATGCATCAGTAGTCTCATGGGATGAGTCATTTTTATATCCACCATAGTTAGGGTTTTAACTAGAATTTTGTAAAAAGTACTTTGAATTATTTTGATAGTAAATGTACATTGTACTAGAAAAACAAGAAATCCAATAATAATGAATATCCATATTTTTAATTTAGTTTTTATTCAACCATGAAATTTTGTGTTGACATATGATGTGGTTTAGTGACTAAATTATTATTAAATGATATAATGATTTATGAATGTTGGATAACCTATTAAATCCTTATTTTATAATTTGTAGAGATAGAAACTGGGCTGTATAATTATTTTATCTATATAATTATTTTTTAGAACTTAAGACATGAAAAAATAATCATGTAGGATATTCGATTATATGGATATTGAAGAATTCAAAACCAATGGATAACATAGTGTTTATGAAATGGAATGAAATCATGTAATTATATCTTCTTATAAAAATACCTTAGCTATAAAAAGGATCTAAAATTAAAAATTATCCTTATTACCATCATTTTTATTATAATAATAACCTTTTCACACCTATTTAGTTTATAAATTTGTGGTTGTTGATTTTATCTTCATCAGTGACTTTCTTTTGATTAATTATAATTTTCGTTGTCTGTTATTATTTGGATGTAATTATTTTCTTCCATGAGCAAATAATAACTACCCACGTATGTTCTCAGATTTTGAAAACTAGTATAAGTTGTCCCAAATGACTATCACACATCCATTTACAATTATTAGAAAATTATATTCAATATTTTTAATAATTATGTTGATGATTTATATCATTTAATGAGGAAAAATTAATTTTTACCATAATGAATAGTCAGAATAGTAAATATAGTAAAAAATTAATTATTGCAGTTAAGGATATGATAGGTTTACCAGGGGATTTAACAAAAATCATAAAGGATATAATTGATTGTAAACATATAAAAACCCAATTGGATGTGAATATGTCGACATTATAAACCGTATATCTCTATCATATACCATTTTTAACCTAGTGGTATTTAAAAAACATGTGTAATCTTTTTTCCTTTTAAAATTTATAAGTCTGACACTCACATCACTTATAAAATCCTACACCTCTCATCTACTTTTCACATATCCTAAAATTATTGTTCTAATTAATCCCTACCAAAATAACATCATTAAATTCCTACACTAATCCTAGAATCCTTTTAAAAAAATAAAATATATGGATTCATTTAATTAATTCTAAATAGGTTGTTCGAAGAAGGTGAAACATTTTAAACAGTTCATTTTTTATTTTTCATCAATATTATTTAAATATACATTATTTATAGAAATATAAAAACACCAATATCTAAATTATACTATAATTTCATTATTTTAATGTAATAAATTATATCCTTCTCTTTATCCCTCAAACATGATATAAAATCATCATTTGTTTCTTTGGTGGACTACCTTCTTAAGAACTATTGTTATTCATTTACCATCACAAAATATCACTGATTATTGTAATGAATGATTTTACGTTTACATATGATATTTATGTTATTATTATAGTTATGAAATTAACAAATGACATATGATATTTTATTTTCGATTCTGTGGCAATACGATAATGATGCTCATGTGTACAGGGGACTGACGCCTTGTGAAGCAGTGAGATTCATTCATCAAATATGTTTTACATCGAATTTAATAATGAATAATTAAACAATAATATTTCATATATATGAAATAAATATAATTAAATCATGTTAATATATTATTTACCTTCCATTTTCTTCATCCATAGTAAAAATTGAAATAATATTCATATGTATGTGTGGCCTACTATCTGCGTGAACAATGTATTCCATTTGATATCTATAAATTTATATATTACAATTAAAAAAATTAATAAATATATAGTTAATTTAATTT
Source organism: Viscum album (assembly GCA_963277665.1). Classification (NCBI taxonomy): domain Eukaryota; kingdom Viridiplantae; phylum Streptophyta; class Magnoliopsida; order Santalales; family Viscaceae; genus Viscum; species Viscum album. The sequence goes on along the minus strand of OY728142.1, from coordinate 264,169,416 downwards.
ATATTTATCATTCTGTAGATTATTGAACCATTATCATTGTAATATGAACAGAACTTCTAAATATAAACATAATCCAGCAACAAATAAATTATCACCCATAAAAATACTTTTTTTCGAGGAATTGTTAATAAATGGGTAATAAAATGTCATAATTAAATAATATATGGTGTGATAAATTTGAATATTTTTCTATAATATATTTATAATAAACATGTATTTATTATACAAGAGTTTTTAGCATGTATGATGGAAGTCGAGACATATGGTAAGGGATTTTCGTCACATATTTATTTTTTGTGAGACACATGTCGTATTACCCAATATTTTTTTGTAGTGTATAAAATGTACATGGATATATTTTATGATTTTTATATTAAGAACTATGAGTATTTATCAATAAATGTTTTTGATTTATGGTTAAAAAGTTTTCAAATAAGAATGATATTTGTTTCTCAATTTGTCTTCTTTAGGACACACATTATACACATATTTTCTTTTATTTGGATTATATAAAACCCCTTTGAAATGTAATAACATGAATATATTTATAATCATGATATTATATGTTTTATTTATTTTTATTAATTCATGTTTATTATGGTTCAATATTACTATTGTGCTAATTAGTTATAGTACAATCTCATCATTTATCAGTATTGTTTAAGATTGTTCCTCTTATAATGAAATATTATATTCCATCTCCCAAGAAACAAGTTAATTTTATTATCCTATAGTAATATCATGTGAATACATGTTTTATCATCAAATTCATTTAATTATTTTTTAACATGTAAAAAAAATATAAGTGAATAATATTCCTGACTTATATCTTTTCTCAAAACCTCATTATTCATTCAAACCCAGGATATAGAAAAATGATTTCAAAAATGATTTAAAATTTATAAAAATGATTTCTTAAAGACATTTTTTACCCATTTTTATTTTTTAATATTTTTTTGGATGTAATATTTATTTTTAATTACTAAAGAGTCTTGTTTTTATTATACAAAAAATGTGAATGGAATCATTTTTTTAAAATGTACATCATTAATAAAATTTCACAACATGAGGGAAGTTATTTTTTATAAAAAATAAATTATAATTTTTCAATGATATATTAAAATATATTGATTTGAACAAAATATTATTAATTTTTAATTTCAAAAAGTATAATTCCAATGAATTGATATTTTCCAGAAAATATGTTCCAAGTTATTTTTATTCCAATTTTTTTCAATATATGATGACATTATCTAATGTCTCTTAATAATTTTTCTAATATGATCCAATGATACTATAAATATTATTCCTTTTTAAGGTCTATAAATTATGATTATAAACCAATTATATCTTCTATGGTTTATTCTATGACAAAATCATTATGAAAATTCATTCATATTTCCAGAGGTTATTCTTTTATAAATGATGAAGTGGTTATTAGTCTTATTTAATTTCATCATTTTATGTTGTAATGAAATGTTTGGGAAACAAATTTATTTCCATGATTACTAATATGATAAATTTTTTATGATCTTATGGAATATGTTTTTATATTTGTTATTATGTGATGGGTGGTACCTATATCTCCCTCCAATGAATTGGGTAATGATTGATTAGTAATGGGATAAAATGGATGGAATTGGGGGTGATCCATGTTCAGTAATATACACTATCTGCTATTATAGTATTGTTTTTGATCCATGAATATTGTAATGGTTGGGAAGTAAACACATTCTAGTATCATAATCTTCGAAAAGGGACTGAAACGTGTAATGAACTGATTTTCTATACTGATATGTATGGAAAATATCTACGTATTATTCAAATGATATACTCCCATGGTTCATGATATTTTGTTCCATTGTGATTCATGCCTTATGAAATACCAAAATTTATCAAATTATTAATGTTTATGATATTTGATACAAATGATATAGTTTTGAAATTTTCATTTAATATTCTCAAACCCTTATACTCATGATATTTTTATATCTACCTTATTTAATGTTACTAATCATTTGATCCCACCAATTCATAGGTTTCCTTTATATATGTTTTGATGAAATATAATATATATGATATGTATTAAAAAAATTCTATTTAAAAAGAACAAATTTATAGATTTTGTACCTCTTGTAAGGAAAACAAGTTTATGATTACTTGTTTCCAATTGCAATATATGTTTATAATCCTCAAGAATGTGGTTATGTAAATGAATTAATCTTCATGTATTAACATGTAATATCTATGTATGAAAATACTAGGTCACTATAATGTTTATATAATACTCAATCAAGAGGTTTATAATATACATTGAGGACTATTATATATAATTCAAAAAGCTAGACCAACAGATAGTTATAAACATATCTTGTACCACAACAAGGTCCTCCCAACTCAAAAAATGAAACTATTATATATTATAAATCATAAGATGAGACACATAAAAAATATGGATATAATTAATCGATGTTTGAATGTAATATTGGTACACCACCATTCAACCCCACTCAAGGTCCTAAAATGGTGTCACATATCATGTTTCCAGCTTTCCCTAATCTCAAACTCACATGTGTCCCATAATTGGTGAAACTCTCAAAGAAACCTGACCACTAACCAAGAACTCAAAACATAATTTTACAATATCAATAAACAATTTATACAAGCCCATAGTGGTTACCATTTTATAATGAATCTTCTAGATCATAGTTGTCATCTCCTAGAAGTTTCTAAGGATGAAATGGGATGCTTCACCGATATCCAAAAAAAGTAATGATTTATATGGCTGAGAATAGAAGTTCTAAAAGGGAACCATTTTAAAAGATGAATGATTAATTATTATTATGGGAAAACTCAACCAGTCAAAAATGGAAATCCCACTATCCTCCATGTCACAAAAATAAGAAAAAAATATCTCTATTAATCGGTATAGACTATTCTTCATGACCATGAGTTTGAAGATAGAACAACATCATCGATATGATATGGGATCCCCTAACCAACTACATGACACAATAAAATAATGATTTTTTGTTAGGTATTCTTATCTAGAACAATGGAATATGGAACTCCATGAAATATGATAATCTATTACATACAGATGTCATATTTCTTTAGCTATAGCCATGTCATGTAAGGGAATAATGTGAACCCATTTGGTCAGTCATTTGATTACCAACCAGATCACCGTAATTACTAATTTAGTATGTGAAAAACCTTTCTAAATATAAATTAATATCTCATCCAATATCTATGTTAGAATTGGAAGTGGTTAAAAAAACCTTAAGGCTTCTGATGTAGAAGATTTATATTTTGACATGTATAACAATGAGAACAAAACAAAACATAAACAGTTTCACATTTCTCCACAAGAAACATCATCTCATAACATCAAAAATATTTTTTTGTCTTGATTTTATTCCCCTTAATTATTATGAAAATCCCCCGACATATTTTTTATCATAGGTGATGAAATGAAATCTAAGATACTGAAGGAATAGATACACTTGGAATATATAGACCATTCACTAATGGTCACCCAACAATATAAAAATATTTAATTCCTTAGAAAAAACAATAATGTTTTCAATTTTGGAGAATCAAATTAATAATATTGGATTTCAATTGAACACTTTCCAAAATAACCTCAGTATTCTTTTCTTAGACTCTAAAATGCATGCAGGAAAAGAAAGCAATAGAATACATTATTCAAATTATTATTTAATAATATGGAATGGTAGTCTTCTAATAAAATAACTTGTAACAACATTCTTGTATCCCATGGTGTGGTAGATGTCAATGTTAATGGAATACAGTTACTACACCCATGAAAATTAATAGATATTCAAATCACATTGTGAGCATACCAAAATAATGCTCTTTCGATAAGAGAAAATTATATAATATTTTCCAAAAAATTAATGATACTATCTATTAAAAGAATGTATTACAACTTATTATTTTAATACAATGGTTGTATTTTTTTTGTTATAATGGAGATGAAGATGAAGAGATCCCTACAAAACCGAAAGATCACCCTATATGAGGACACATCCCAGGCCTAAATTTGATTCATAAATAAAGTAAATTTCCCTACATAGATTCTATAAAAATTATAAATTAGTTATTCTATTAAATGAAACAAAATATAATCAATGGAATCCTACCATATCACATCCATACAGAATTTCACTCATTACCAAGTGAGGGACATACAAGAATAATTTAAATTTGAGTAATTTTTTATTAATTTGTCATAATAACCAGATAGGTCTTAGATATTTTGATTACAAATTATTTTTCATGGTTCTAAAAGAGACATTAAACTTAAACTATTTTTGATTCAACTATGATTCCATGATTCAAGACCATGTTTCTCAATAAATTCACTTCCTGAAACAAAAAATTCCACTTTGGTAACATGGAAAATAGTTTATGTTACCTCAAGTTTTCAATAACTACCCTTAAATGGATTACATGATCCTACATGATTTTTTATCAATACCAGACATAATCCCCCCAATTTAAAATCACTGAGTGATGATTCTGATAGAAAATCATATTCTTTTCATCCATATATACCAAAGTAGACTTGGTTAGACCAGATGGAATAAAAAGATACCCATATTTAGTTTTCCTACTCCTAGATGTGGCCTTAGAGATATCATACAGATTGATCATGAGATGGTGAAAATAAGAATTAAGATCAATTATGGAAAACCAAATTATTCCATTATAATAATAAAACAATCATTAATATAATTCAACTAATTATTGATCTTAATCAAAACTGAGTTATGATTTATACAATCAGAACACAAGTGAACAATTCCATTGGTCTTCTCAGAAATTGTAAAGTTGGTTCTCAATGTGACATATAGTGTCTAATAAATTAATTAGATATAAATTAATAAAATTAATCATCAATAATATTAAATTAAATTAATTCCATAAGGTAATAAGTTATACATGTAGGCTATGTACCAGGTAACATGTTGATAGAGAACTCCACCTCCCTCCCAAATGGAATACCCAAACAATATGATAGAAAAATTTCTAGGATTTAATCCACTACTAAAGGAATATCACCACATTAATATTGACTCTTTATTTGAAAATAAAATAATGATATAATCCTAAAAACTCTAGAAGAGTTAGTCTGTATTGGCTATCCCTCCAGTACCATTCTACCTAAAATAAATGCGGCTCCCAATTGGGACATGTAGGGAACACCCGCTAATAAAAAAATAAACCTGGCCATTAAGAACCACCCGCAAGTCCATTCTATTAATTTAACCTATAACATTAATCTCACAGACCAAAATGTCCTAAACGATGCCAATTTACAATAAAAAGGTAACATAAGTCAAGAATTAGAGACCATACCCTCTCTTCATCATGATATGTTACAAGACCTTCATTACATAAAAATGACCTCCATAGAAATATTCAAATAGTTTTTAGTCATATCTCATATTAATGAATGTTTGGAACTCATATGAAATAAATCAAGAAGTAAAGATGAATAAACAACAATGATACCCATCATTGATGAAATACCTACATCAGTTACCCTGGGAAAATCATCAATTGTGTTAATAATATTCATCATTTATGCCTGTAGATAGAATATCATTGTTTATGAAGCTTCTGGATATGATATAGACTATCACAGTACTATTGAGCACATTCCACTACACAAAGTAATAAAAACAATGATATAATTCTTTATGTGGACTAAAAAATCACATGAGATAAAAAATTTATGCCTTTATGAAAGCATGCTTAATGATCCCTTCCATTCCATAGAAGAATCAAGTGATAGGACCCTTTACAGACAAAAAAATATATTTTTTTGAAATTGTTATATTGAGTAATACAACTGCATTTTTTCCTATAAGACTCATTCTTCTCCATCTTCACTTTAATGTAACCACAAAAACTATAACTGGAAGCATGAGGAACTATAGTGAACCCCTTCATTCTAACCAAGACATGCTCAACCACTAATTTTATATCCAATGTATCATCACAAGAGGAATTATTTATCCGGAATTCCTAAGAATAAATATCTTATAGAAGATCTATATGAATCCTATAGTCCATCAACTTATCATTATACATAATCTTAGATGAAATTAAGAAATATTACTCAAATGATTTGTGTACAAAGTAACATACTGATCATCTTGATGGTTGTTGATAATCTCCAGGGACTATTTCAAAACCATAGACACTAGATAAAACTAATCTATACAAATAGTCTTAATGTATTTTCACTCTAAGACCTCATTTTTATTAATTATAACTATAGTATTCTACCACCTCCTACTATGGATTTCATTATTAAAAATGTCTCATTTAACTTTTTTATAATCCGATATCTCAAAAAACATGAGGAGATATTTAATCTGCGCCAAAAAATATTCTTCATACCAATGATCATTAATTACCTTGAAATTTCTTACAATAAATAAACTCTTGGGAACTATCCCAACAAATTTTCCATTGAGGTTCCAGTCCTCGAGCCTAAATAGAATGAGGTTCTTCTCCCATTCCTTGATCATGGAACACGTTCACTACAAATTCTACATAGTTCTACTAAAAAAGTGAGTTTTTTTCTACCGTTCTCTATAAAATCCCTCTAATGGTCGATTTAAATTTCTTCATGGGGAATTGTACTTCAAAAAATAAATATATAATAAATAAACATCATTAAAGAGACACTGTATCATCAAATCATTCAGTCAAACAAATACAAGGGAACACAAATATATGATCAAATCTTGGGAGCCATATTATAATATTATATTGACCCATAAAAGAAACATTTACCATTATGCAATGGTAATTTAAGGTACATTTTGAAGATATATCACCATAAACATACTCATAAAATACCCCTTAATTCTCAATAATCATATTTCTTTTCAATAAAAAATACCTAGACTGTATATAGACATCTAATAAGAGACATGACCTCCTTTGAATCCATATTGTTAGAAACAATAAGCAGGGTAATCAACCAATACGGTATAACAATCAATCATTACAAATATCTTAGAATGTGTCCCATACTTCTGGGCTCGAATCAAGCACTCTATAATTAAAATAAACAATAAGGAATGATTTCACCAAAATATTAATTTTAAAATTCTATTAAGTAGATAATAATAAATAAATACTTGATATTCAAAATTATTTTAAAGAAAAATTACCACAAGAATACATATACATGACAAAAAAATGTTATTTCCTCCTAATTCACCACTTAACACCATCAATAATATTTTCAAAAGATCTATATGTAACATGTGGTTTACATAATAAACTTTTCCTGACCAACCCACATGGCTCACTTAGTAAATTACACCCACCACCCCAAGGGATGAATTCCCTTTTCTAAATTTTTAATAATAAAATATATAAATTCCAAAAAATAATTATGTGTGAGAAATAAAATCCTAGGGGGATTTCACCAAGAATTCGATAATGAATGCATATCTATGAAACAAAAATGATAAATAATAAATAAAAAATCTCATGGTAATAACATTAAAATTAAATTTGAAATATAATTTTCATATTATTTGTATGAATTGTATAAATAGGTAAAAAATTTAATTTTCTATTATTATATAAATGAAAACTCATCTTCAAAAAAACCTTAACGAATAGTCATTTTCAATAACCCATGGAATATATAAATCTTTTACAATCATTGATCCATTGTTAGGTTTTAAGAGGTTATGCTAATACCAGATTCTCATAATTATTAGTGAAATGTGGATCCAGGTTTCCACACATCTCTGTATATCAAGACATGGGGTAATATGAGAAAACTCCAACGAATGAATACACTTCCCTTATCATAGTTTAGTTAGCACTGTAATCATTAATTTTTGGCTAGTTAAAGATAATATATCCACAGTGTGTGTTATTCCAACATAACTACCACAAATCCCATGTGATTTACGTAAATACATCTTACAAGGTTCTATCATTCATTTCGTGTGATCACAAATAATTTCAGTGAATCATTTCAAATCATCACCATGTTCATGTTTTTAATCATACCATTTCTTTAAAAAATATTACTCCAAATGGGTTTCTTCAGATGTCAGGTCATTTAATGAAATAATCCATCTCATTTCATAAAAAATAATTCAATTCAATATTTTTCTTGAAATCATTAGAAATAGCATTCATCAAATCATTCATTACATTCAAATCCATTTTCTGATAAATTAAGACATTATATGAAAAGTCGCAGTAATGAGGTTTAACAGACACAAACATTATTCCATATAGAAAATTTTATAAAATAAATACAAATTAGGATATCAAAATGAGATGGTAGTTAATTCTAAATAAAATTTCATTAATAGTATCAATTGATACATATTTCATTACAAAAAACCTCAAATCATGATATCAAAAAATTCCAAAAATGTGAACCACAACGAGAGATTTAAAGGGACATTACACATCAAGGGAGAATAAAGAACAACAAATCTAAATTAATAATTTTCAATTCATCATCTCTACATCATTGAGAGAGTGAGAAAAGACATACCTCAATTATATATAAAGAAGACACAATAACCAATATATATTTGAACAAAAAATCCCAAAACCAAAATAAATCTATATGAAAACTGATTATCATCTTTCATAAATGATAGATCAATAACAAAACGCCATCATCAATGGATTCATTCATGTTGTGAAAGATGGATCTAGCAAAAATAATAATGAGAAATGGGATCATTCTTTTTAAAATCCATATATAACAACCATAATTCCATCATGAATGATCATATGAAGGTATTAAATCTCTATAATCTATAAAAAGAGTCTACATTTTAAAGATTATATTCTTCCAAATATGAATGATGAAATTTGGGTGAGTATCATATCTTAAAATTAAAATTTATTGTAACTAATTAACATTACATATTATTTTCATAGATTTTTTCAAAATTTAAATCAACTATGCACCCCCTTTTTGGTTACCTAATGGGAAGAACAGTATCGCCACCCGGATTGAATATCCATGTTCCAAGTGTTCATGACCCAATTATAAAAATATTAATATTTTAATTGATAACCTATATGGTTTTTATTAATTGTCTACATAATCATGTTTCCTCTTATATGACTTCTAGTGTATAGTTTCCATGGATGACCGACATAGATTGGTCGAACTATGAATTACCCAGTTGTAATCCTAAAAACCTCTAAAATTTTCCGAAAACAATAAAAACAAACCATGATTAATCTCAGAAAAATATGATAAAAATTTATTTTAATTATATAAAATATAGTGACAATATGTTATAATTATTTCCACCATAAATAATGTTAGCCTATAATAACCTATTCAAGAAGACTAGTCAATGATGAGATGAGGAAACTAGTCTCCCATGAATTTCTCATGTTCCCACATCCCATGATATTTAAAACAATGTCCATGTTGAACATGAACATAAGGTATACAATTTACTGAAATGATATTTATCTTATAATCAATATTCTAGACTAGCTTCTAGGTCATAGACATAACATGTTCCACATTAGGGACCTCACAACTCAAAATATGATATGGTTCTGAAATATAATTCGTAAATAAATACATGTAAAGCTTAATTTTGACCAACGTCATCCATGGTGGAATTTCCAACTAGAAATCCACCTATATAAACCACCTGAAAACACCAAACTATTAAACATATCTCAATTAAAATAATCCTTTTTAAAAACCAGCCCTAAACCAACAGAGGAAAAACACTTATAAACACATATTCACCAACTGATATCTTGAATGTTAATTTATTTCAATATATATAAGATTTATAATTAGAATAAATTGTTACCATTTTTAGATTAATTATCTCAATAATATATGTCATCTTCTAGGAAATTAGGGGACCCAAATGGGAAGAATCCATAATATGTAATGATTAGTTAAGATATTATTAGGTCAAACAGACAAGGCATCAAAGTGGTATATATTATTGAATGACTTGTAACTATTTTAATAATAAAACACAACCCAACCATCTTTTAATATGATTCTCCTCCAAGTTCCTGAATAAAATTATGAATCATATCATTACAAGTATGTATGTACCATTATATATGACCATAATTTAATTTACGAAACATAATGATCAATATGTTTATGGATCCAATCACCACTTAGAGGCCTTTAAAAATCATAGTCTAAATAAGGGATCCCTATAACAAAACTATAGAGTGCATATCTCCATTGAATTTAAAAATATCTTTCATAAATTTATTTCTTATGTATTATATTTTAGACATGTCATAAATGGTAATAGTGGGTATTTATTTGGTCATTCATTATATCACAACACAAATCATGTTCATTACTAATAGTGTACATTATATACCAACCTAAAAGACTATATATATCTTATCCCACATCCATGTCAGCAGAGGAAAGATTAAATGAAACATAAAGTCTTTTTATTGTTCACCATAATCTATTGATAATTATATAAATGAATAGAAAAAAATCGAATATCATGTTTCATACCTATCCACCAAAAATGTCACATCATATCATAAATCATCATTTCCATGCCCAGGTGTACCACCCATTGGAAATGACAAAAGAACCAAATAAAACTCATTCTAAAAGGAAACATAATGACACAGTGGTTTCTGATAAAAAAAGGTTACCCTAATAAGATATATAGTACTATATTATGGTCTCCATAGCATATAAATAATCCATAATGCCTCAAAAACATCATAAAGATGATTTTCTAGGATAATTAGTCAATAAGAGAGGATTCCAACTTGACACTTCTCATAAAATCCTTTGAATAATCCTCCCACATTCTCAAATTCATTAAATAAAGGGGATCCATTAGATTAATTTCTTCTAATTGTTCCTTTATGACCTAATATGGTAGTTTCCTACTCCAATAATCTACAAAAAAAATACTCATTCAAATAGTATAGGTGATATAAAATTTAAAATATTTTAGTTACTTGAACCATGTTTTCTGATGTAGATTAAAATTTATTTTGGAGAAGATATATCACTATATTTTTTGAGTAAATGGTAATCTATTCTCTCAATAGGAAATCCTACAAACCTCTTAAGTTCCATTATGAAAACACCATGTTCAATATCATGTTTTTACAGATCATCTCATGATAATGAATCTAATAATAACCATAATCCACTCTATGATAACCCTGTAAGAGAATGAATCAAAAATATGTACCAAACACATGAATAAAACCACATAACATTTCTGAACCTCTAGAATAGTAAACTCTAGATCTATTTTCAAATGGTGTTTTATCTCATCAAAATAAGCTTAAAAGTTTTTCTTCCCAAATAAACATTACTCCCTTTTGAGTGATATTTCTTAACGAATCATCAAAATTTAATAATCTTTTATTATGTGTGGTAGTACCATAGTAATCTCATGATTCATCAAATATCAATGATATGGAACATTTCTTCCAAAGACATAAAATTTCTCACCATTTTTAAGATAAAATGATATATCAATTTTTGAGTCTATGTGTGAAAGGAACATCACTTGTTGGCACCAAAAATGAAAATTAATAGACTGGAATAATGTTACTCATTCATTAAGAAGTCTAAAATTACCCATAAATAAATTATTAGATCCTCCCCTATTTTTTGTTAAACTGGGACATTGTCTAAATTTTACACAATGAAATTGTCCTAAAAAGGTGAAAATTACTATTCATAATAGCCATAATAGTAGTATGATCGTGGTTGGAAACAAAAGGAACAGTAAGATATTAATAGTGTTCATACCTACTTGTAAAAGTGATCATAGGAATATAATACTCCCCAATATTATGTTGGTGATAACAAGACTACATATTAACTTTAGATAAACAAATTACTACATTCAATAGGTAAAATAAATCCTCAATTCAGGGTAATGGACACATTTTCATGACCATTATTTGATTGAGATTATAATAATAAACACACATAGAAATTATTTCACATACCATAATGGAAAAGTGGTCAGGTTATTCCCAAGTTGAAACACTATCATTTCTTTTGATTTATTCTATATATATTAATTCATTGGTTCTTATAAGGTTCGATGGTATATATTCTAGAGTTGTATGTGAAAACAATTTAATTGTGAAATCCACCTCACTCTCTGATTGATGACCATAATATACTGATAGAAAAATTTCAAGATGTTTATTCTACACTGATGGAATATCATGGCATTAAAATTATAGATCTAGTTCAAAAGTATACCATTATATAATTATACTATGCAATCAAAGACATGGTTTGAATCCTAGGTTTTTTTGGTTACATTTTCCAAAAAATATGCTATTATCCATCAAGAGTGTCAAAGAACATCCAAAACTTATATCATTATGGTCTATGCCTTATGATAAAATAATCTATCCATTTTGAAAATGACATCAAAGGGATTAATATTGTTAAATAAAAATTCAAGAAAATCTCAATATATGAGATATATAAAAAATGTGTGCATCAAATAACCTACATTCTCTTCATTCGAATAGGTATAATAGTATCCATTTCAGAACTGTTGATCTCCATAGAAAGGTTAATCATGTTCATCATTTGATTCAATATAATGAAATGAAAGACAAAGATGTCAAAGAAAGTAGTCAGTAATGATTAATAAATAATAATGGTACCATTACTTTTTGTAAGACAAACAATTGTTCCCACTAGTGACTCATCCAATGTGAGAAAACTCATTATTCATTATTCCGTGGATGAAAGTGAATTATTCATGGAGAATCATAATTCACTGTATATCATCTTAATACTACTGATCTTATAGAACTATGACACCTGGTAAATATATAGTAAATCATCTAAGATATCCCTAAACATCCATAATATATATAGATCTTTTATTCAAAAGTAGAAGAATGGTTGTCATACCCCACCATTCAACATTGGAGACAATTCAGTGGACCTATTATATACACAATACATGATTTGGATAATGTCTATTGTCATGGACTCTAACTACTTTTTCCTCCAAAACACTCTTCCCACATCCACTTCCCGTTAAATGATCCACTAAAATGTTGACTAGGTATTGGGGGAACTATATTTAACCCTAACATTCCATCCATATTAGGTTCCACTATTAAAACACTATCCAGGTCATCACAATAACATGTATGATTTAGTTTGAAATCCAAATATCAAATATCTAATTGAATACCCATATTAATATAAAGGCAATTTAGACTCTCATTCGACACAACCTATTACAAAAAATATGTAATATCATCAAAATTATTTTATTACTGAGTCTATAACCAATAAACTTGATGATTGTTGAAAATTTTTATCCACTTATCAAAATATATTGTCTCTGATTAGAACTAATAAATAAATAAAGTCTTGTTGAATTTATACTCATATAGCTTATTATTATTCTTCATATCTATTGTATCAAATAACCTCCTTTTAAGACTATTGTGTTTGATGATTAAAACATTTACATTAATAGAATCCAACATATCTAAAACCATGATGAGTCTCTCAATATTCCTAAAACAATTCAATACCTCCAAGTGATCATTATTCAAATGGAAATATGGTGGTTTCTAACTCCTGTGAATTATCAATGCAATCAAAATTTTTAAGTTCCACTCCTAGATCTAGAATGGGAATAAGAGATACTTCTTTTCCCCATGAATGGATCACATATACTACAACCTCTAAAATAATCTGCTCTAAATGATGGTTATGTTTCTATGGTTTTGAAGTACATCCTTTAAAACGACTATACAAATATCTTCCTAGGGTAACGATAAAACACAAAATTGATAGATAATAAGGAAATATATGAAAAGATATATAATATCGTTAACTCAACTATTAAAAGCATAATATGGAAACATAAAACTCTGATCAAATATCATCAAAATTTTAATTTAGGACCAATCAATCACACAATTTCATATTTCAACAATAGAAATTGTATATTAAGGCTCGTTATGATGAGATATGGGAAAACAATAACTGATAACCTATGTCGTTGGTCACAAAAACCATTCAAATATCTACCAATATATCTCAATGTGCATAAAAATATATTATAAGAGAAAAGAATAATTTTGATACTAATTTATCATTAATGACCCATATAATCTACCTAGACAGCTTCAGAATCAATAATGACATATACTAATGGGAATTATTGATCACCATTTTCTATTGACCAGAATTCGGGAATTAAATAAAAATAGTAAAAAAATTCCACAAAAATATTTTAAGAATTAAATTAATATGATAAAAATCATTAAATAATCATTATTTATAACACCCCTCAATTGAAAATTTCATCATATGGATAGATAGAAGAACATAAAATGGAACAAAAACCAAATCCATATTATAACACTATAGTTTATATAATAAAATTAACTAAATTAAATGACTAGATCACATGACACACCAATATCTACCATCTCCCAAGACTTGGATGATCAAGAACTACAACCACATCCTAGAGTTTCAATCCATTTTCTAGAACCCAGCATACAAAAATTTACAATTTCCCAAAGATTTAGGGTTTGAAAAATAATATCCTAGTATGATATAACTAAGGATTCAATGTGTAATCAATATAAATTAAAATAAACATTATAATTTTTAAATAAAATGTGGCATATTAATCATATAGAAATTCATAATAAAATATTCATTTAAATTCATTTGAATAGATATTACGAACAGGTAAAAAATTACATTTCAATAAAAATAAGAATGGATTAAATATTCCATCACAATAGGAATGAATAATTATTTCTATAAAATCATATACAGTAAAAAAATTGATAGCCATCAAACCATGAGTATGATTCTTGAAGTTAGGTTAGTACAAGGATTTTAATGCATCTCGGTGAAAAACAGCTCTAGGTGTGAAAATATTACTATATTTCAAGATATTGGGAAGTGTGAGGACACCACAAATAATGAACCCCCATCATTTTCCAAGTTCATCTACTATTCTCATCATCTATTTATTCTTGGTAGATCTAATACATGTATAACATGTGTTCTTCCCATAAAACTACTTATTCTCTCATGTGAATCAATAAAAAAAACATATTATGGGCTATCATTCATTTATCTTAATCTTATATAGTTTTAATAAATCATTTAAAATCATCACCATGTTCAAGGTTCAAATAATTGCATTTCCTTTCAGATGTTAACATCAAATTCTTTTCTTCAAAACACAATCCTTTCAAAAAAATTCAATTTATTTAAAACTATAAATAATTTCATCACATATTTTATGAAAAATCAATATCAAATAATTTCATTAACTCATTTTTTCAGTTAAAATACATTTTTTGGGAAGTCATTAATTTTTTCTGAAAGGTCATACCCAATTTGTTTAAAACCAAAACAGAATTCCATTTATCATACTTTACCATGAAAATCATTTCATGAATTTTAAATCAATTGAAAATATAATTAACATCATCATTCAATATTGTTTTGAATTTATACATATTTATTTATGAAGTGATATTCCTCAAATCATGATGTCATCAAATACCATGTATGGGATCCACAACAAAATATTCATAGTTATAGAACAGATAGTGTTTAAGTGATAGAGATGAAAATATTTAATAATAATTACTAATTAATCATATCTAGTTAATTATGAGAGATATTGAAAAAAACATTACTCAATCATTCAAAAAGAACAAACCATAACCAATGGAAATCTATAACAAACCCCAAAAATATAGAGGATCAATAAGAAATATGATGTGATCATTTCACAATCAATAGATATAGAATAATAATGCATGACCTAAGGTTAAATTTAGTTAGAGAAGAGTGAATCTAGATAAAATTACAATCACAAGAAACATGAGAAGACCTTTGAAAATCTAGACCCACCACTATTATATCCATTGATAATGATCACTGGATAGAATGTAATTTCCAAAATCCCATATAGGTGTCTTCTAAACCAATATCTTATTACCCCAAGAGAGGAATATAACAATTAAAATGAGTATCAAGTCCTAAAGTTAAAATTTGGATTAATTAATTCTCATTCCATGGTATGGATTCATGGATTTTCAAACCATGCACTAATTTTGTTCCTCTATTTGTGATACTAGATGCCATTCAAATTTTGGACGCATTTTTTCCCAAATCTTGAGCTAAAAATTAATTATTACATTGTACCAATATGCATTATTTTATGGTAGGAAAAGTATTTTACACCCATTGTGTATGTAAACAAGCACCCTCCTCTGAGACTCAATCAAATGTCACACAGTTTCTTGGGCTGACCTGCTGGATTTTTTCTAACCACACACTAACCATCCACTGGCCTATAAACATATTAAAAATTCTAAATGTCACATGAAACAAGCAATGATAATACATAAAAAATGATCATCCAAATATAAGAATTGATTTAAATAATATTAGAAGTTTAGTTGTTATTGTGGAGGTGAAATATGGAACCCCAACGCATAATAAATTCTAATGGGATGAATGATGGATATTTTGAAGAAACAAATGGGACTTAAAAATATTATTTGGCTCATATTTATACCCTTGAACTATTCAAAACATTTATTTATACTATTAGTGTAGTTTGAATGATAGAATTTATTAGTATTCATTAAAAGAACCTTGTAGAAGTATATTTACTATCCCCTATAATTACTTATAATAAATAATTCATCTAATGAATTTTATATTGTATTATCTCATTTTAGATATTAATGTGACAATGAGAAATATTTTTTTTCCTAGTGATTGAAACAAGATGATTATTTTTATGAAGGAATCACACCAAGTCATTTTGCGAAATTTTCTAGAAGAAACACATTTTCTGTCAAAATGTTAATTACTACAAAAAGAATATATAATAAATATTAAAATGAATATGTCTGTTAATATAAAATAATTAAATATTATCTAAAATTAAATATATAGAATCATTGACCTATTCATAATTTAACTTATAATATCTTGATAAAATTGATCATTATAATGAAATCAATATTGTTTAATTATAATTATGTGATGATATTATATATATATATATAAGGTGGGATTACTGGAATAGATATTGAATACAATCCATTTAATAATTAATTTGGTTAAAATTAATTATAAGACTAATTATTATAATATTAAAATGTGTTGATAGCTGTGGTTTTGAAAAATTATGAATAACAACAATATATGAATATTTGTGATTTTATATATGTTACTATATTAAAATAATGCTAAGAATTTTTTTTAATATAAATATATTTTATACCAATTTTTTAAAACAATTTAATGTTTATTAAGAGGAATAACTATTTTTTAACAATAATTATGTGAAAAATAATATGAAAAAAATAATTAACTTAATAATTTTTATTATGATACTTTATTTTTTCCATGAATTATTGAATTTAGTAGTAGATTTATGACTATTTCAATGGTAGTTAATAATTATAACTTGAGTCATAATTTTTTTAATTCATTATAAATAATATTTAGATAAAATTTTAGAATAAGGTGTTTTATTTTTTTTATACAATATACAAATTTAAATTATGAAATATAATTATATGAAATGGATTTAAAAATTATGAATATAAGGTATTATATAATCGAGTAATATAATACCTAGAAAAAATATTATTTGTATTTTATGTGGTATGAATATTGAAATACACATGGAAATATTTTTATTAATAGTGGAATGATATTTTACATGGTTTTTGTGACTGATAGAAAAATCATTTATGGGGGGAATGTTTTAATTGTTTTATAATATATCATTTTTGAGTGGTACTATCCATTAACTATTTTATATATAGGAATAATTTTTTTATAGATATTAGTAATCCATATAATTATGTTATCATTAAATTATGATTTATGATTATTAACTCTATTTTCACCCACTTATATGGTGTAGAGGATGATGATTAAAAACATATGAATTTGTTTTTATTATCATTCACTGTTTCTATTAAATATTATTGATGAAACACATAATAATTTTAGAAAAATATCACCCACTAACCTATATTTTAAATAGATGTTGTTTCACTAGAGTATTAACACTCATTTCCCAAAAATCAGTGTTCAAGGTGGATAAAGAAGAACTGAGAACTTA
The DNA here is from genome assembly GCA_963277665.1 of Viscum album. Classification (NCBI taxonomy): domain Eukaryota; kingdom Viridiplantae; phylum Streptophyta; class Magnoliopsida; order Santalales; family Viscaceae; genus Viscum; species Viscum album. The sequence continues at coordinate 264,151,216 of OY728142.1, read as the reverse complement.
TTAAATTCCACCCCCAGATAATGGTTTTTTAAATAGGACATAAAACTACAATTATGTTATAATTTTAGTAGATATATTTCTCCAATATCAAATGATGGTATATTAAGATTGATTCATCAGGAGGTATAAATATAATGGTATGTGAGATGATAATATTAGAATATGATATTATATTTTAATTTTCTGTAAACCATCCATATATGGGATATATAAGCAAAAACATTTATTAAGGCTATCTTTAATTAAATTTACATATTAATATAATATTATCACTAGGATATTTTCATTGATGATGAAGGTTCCAGATATAGAAATGTGTAATTAGTGGTCCTCACATTGGAACTAGTTTATGGGTATCCTTAGTATTATGATATATTGGAAATTTTAATAAAATAAAAATATACATATGAATCTATTAAAATTTATTTATTATGGATATGGTGTGATATATGTATCTATATAAGAAATAATCAAGGTTATTATTGTGTATGAAAAGGGTTTCATCTAATTTTTCTCTTATGTAAACAATATATTGAGTACAAATATAAGAAAACACTGTTCATGGGTTTGAATCACTAACTCAGATTAGTATACTATGTGTTATTACATACATATTCATGAATACTAACATGTTTTATAATTTTCAATTCTTGAAGAACAACAATTATTGTTATTGAATGATCTTGTAGACTTCAAGATGGATTAAGATATGATAATAGGCGATTTTGGGTCTTTATAATATTGTCTATAAATGTTTTAACTATCTTTAAATATATATTTTTCCACAAGATCTTGATATGTGTTGTTAGTATGTGTAGATTAAATAAAATATTATATGTTGTATTTTTAACGTATAAATTTTATGTACTTATTTTATAACTCATTATTTATTACTAATTTTACCAATGGTAGATTATTTTTAGGTTGATATTGACATGATATATTTATATTTAATAAAAATCCTATTTTATATTAATATTTCTATCCAAATTCTTATTCTCTAACCTCTTTTAGTCTGGTATGAGGATCCATCATTTGAATATGTTATGTCTTTTCAATTTGTGAAACAAGCAAAAAAAACATTTCAAAATTCATGTCATGTAAAAAATCATTATGGGATACTACATTGAGGTTGTTTAACTTTAAAAACCAATGGGATTCATTTTATAATGTAACGATTCTCATGTTTTTATGATGAAAAAAGACTTAATGGGGCTCTATAAAGAACCTAAATAATGTAATTTGAAGATACAAAACATCACGAATATGTTGAATTTTAAATGGGGCACAATGTAAATTAATATTTTTACCAAAAATACACAAACAAGTTCATTATGATATTACATGTTATTAAAAAAAATTGAGTAATATAGTTGATTTTTAATACATTGATGCATATATGATGAAACAATTTTCAATGTAAATTATTTATAATATGATGTATTTCCATGAATTTAAGCCTATAAAAGACAATATAAATTTCTTCCAAAATTATAATATTTTCATGATTTATTCAAATTTATTTATTTGAAGGACTCAAAAGAGTTTTGTATAATCTAGATATTGAATTATCTAAGAATAAATAATGAATTTTATTTGATCAGAATGAGTTTTGAAGGATTATTGAGATCTTATTTTACTTTGACATTAATTCTAGGAGTTCTATATGTTGTGTTCGATTAAAAACTAATATAATGGAATTTCATCTTAGGGATGTGAATAAAATATTACGTTATATCAAATGAACTCTTAAAAAGGAATTTAATTATAAAATAGATAAATTATAACAGTAATTAGTGTTTCTAACAGTGATTTGGAATATCATATTTTTTATCAGAAATGTTCTTTAACTAGTTAATTCTTTCTTAGATGAAGGTGTTTGTTATAGAACTCTATGAAGTATAATTTAGTCTCTTATGAAATTTAATTTTATAACTAAAATTATTAATATTGAGGTGTATCTGGAATATATAAGTGTTAATTTTATATATTTATCTATGATTCCATGTATAAATTGATGTTTAATAAATTATTAAAATAATTTTGTGGAACAATCATTGAAAAAAAATGATATCATGGACCGCATAATTAATGAGTTAGATTTAGATTTTAGAATTAAAATAAGTTATATCATAACAATTTAGAAAATCATAGATATATTAACAGTTTATAATTTTAGGGACACCATATATTACATGAGAATGTTTTTATGAGTTCATTATCTATAATATTCAATATATCGTCTTAGTTTTATTTTTTATCTTTAACTTAGGGTCATTTTCCTATAAAATGGTGTTTCTGATGCTTTCACCGGGGCATGTTCATTCATCTATGTAGGGTGCATAACTGTTTGTTTCCCCAAATTCCTTCTTTCGAGAGGGTGACATCCATTCCTTGTTTAAGGATGTTTTCTCCATGATCGAAATAGGATGATGGGATGTCAGTTCTTCCTTCTATGGATTTCTCCTCTGAACTCGTCACCTAATCTGGTTCTCCCTTATAGATTTATGACGTTGTTCGTGAAACTCTTCCCAGTGCCATATATTCATGGACACCAGTTAATTACACTAATTCTGTCGGGGCATTCCAAGGGGTCTGGTCAGGGAAGCAACCTTTAGTCAGGGGAGTAGTCACGTTGGATATCACTAGCATGTCTGGACGCTGGGATACTGGCATGTCTGGGTTTCATCCCCTTATTATAGGGCTTTTCAAGGGCACGGAAGCCTGAGGAATCCCACGTTGAACATGAGTAATTATATACCATAGGCAAGCATCTGAGTTTTTCCTCAGCTTCCTATGTTTAACACAGGGTATGTCTCGGGTTTAACGTCTAGTGTAGATGGATCGGACTGATCAGAACACTGACTAGAGTAGATGAGTTCAGTGCAACCCCTGGAGGAAACACCGATGTTGGCGGCTAATGCATGGTTAGATACCTGATTGCTGTTAAAGGGAATGGAGAATGAGGTGGCATGATCTAACCGGGATGTGGCGGCCCGGGTAAGAACCAAAATGGATGATGGATGGATAAGTGAAGTAGGTGCAGAATGAGATGGATTCGACTCCAGGATGAGAGTGATGTTGGGATTGAGTCTCGAAGAGACCTCCTATATCTCCCTGTGGCGAGGAATCAAAGTCATTGTAGTTCACATGATAACGGTTTACCGTATATTTAGGACGTCAACGGATTACTGCCGAATGGGGTTGACAACGGCTTACTGGTGAATGGGGGTCACAACGGCTTACCTTTGTATGGGGTCACAACAGCTTACCTCTGGATGGGGTCACAACGGCTTACTGTTGGATGGGGTCACAACGTTTTACCACTGTATGGGGTCACAATGGATTTCCTTTGTATGGGGTCACAATGGCATTCTACTGGATGGGAACATAATGTCTTATAGCAGGATGGAGTCACAACAGCTTACCACTGGATGGGGTCTCAGCGGCTTACCTCTGGATGGGGTCACACCGACTTAATGCTGGATGGGGTCACAATGGCTTACCACTGGATGGGGTCACAATGGATTACCACTGGACAAGTTCTCAATGGCTTAATGATGGATGGGGATGAACCTCGGGGAGGCTTCTTACATACCTTAACCAGGGAAAAAGGATCAAATCCCATGTAGTTTGTGATGGTATATGCAGTTTAACATCATGCAGGATGAAAAGAGGGCATGCAGTTTAAAGTCATTCGGGATGAAGTTGGTCTGATGTGAAGGGGTTTGCAGAACCAATGGTTGTAAGGCTTATACCTCAGGGAGGCTTCCTACATACCTTGCCTTGGCAAGGATCAAAGTCCATGTAGTTTGGAAGGAGTGTGAAATGAAATGAAGATGGTTGGGACCAATGGTTCTTGGTCTTGAACATCATGAAGGATTCCTACGTACCATGCCCTAGCAAGGATCAAAGTCCGCGTAGTTCGGAAAGAGTTTGGTGAACCGACATGAAGATGGTAGGGACCAATGGTTGTTGGGCTTGAACCTCAAGGAGGTTTGTAATGTTCCTTTCCTAGGCAAGGATCAATGTCCTTGTATTTTATGAAGGTGTTTGGGGATTACACTCTAGGATTTCCAAAGAAGATTTCATGGTCGATGTTTACGCTAAGCATGTGCGAGTCATGCTAAGTATGAGAAACAAGAGGCAGCAAAGACTTTACGATCACATCGTGGAAGGTTTATCTGTGGATGTGGAATGGGTCTTACACGTGGTTAGTGACTAAAAGAGGAAATATGGGATTACACATGGTTAGTGTCCCAAAGAGGAAATAGGGGCTTACATGTGGTCCTCAACCCATGGATATGGAGATTGGTACTTACTCCAGGATGGAGGCTCGGGTGGTGACAAAGCCCAGTGGGAGAGGGATTTGGCACCCAGGAAGAGAGGAGGAGCAGGGGTGCTACCTCCTGCAAGAAAATCTATGGAGATTACACCAAGGCGGTTTCCCTTTCCATGCAGACAGATTCCACTCAGATAAAGAATATTTTTTTCCATGTGAGGAAGTATCTCACTGTTGTGGAGACTAGTTGGCACAAAGAATACCAGAGACAGGGCACCCTGTGTGCAAGGCATAGGGCAAGGTCACAGTTTAACGTCATGTGATGAGAATGATGGTTCTTGGCAGTTTAACATCATGCAGCTCGGATGAGGTGTATTCCTTCCACACCCCTAGGACATACATAATTGATACCCACCCACCCATGAGGAAAGGAAGGCATCGGAAATCCTGTGGTGAGGGGGGTTTCATGGAGTGATCCATTGGGGTGTCCACATTAATGTACTTAAAATGTTGGGCTTAAACCTCAGGGTGGCTTCCTACATAACTTTCCTTGGTAAGGGTCAATTTCCACGTTGTTCGGAATGAGTGAGAACCGATGTGAAGATGGAAGGGACTAATGGTTTTTCAGCTTGATCCTCAGGGGGCCTCTTACGTACCTTTACTTGGCAAGAATCAATGTCCACATAGTTCGGAAGGAGTTTTTTGAACTGACGTGAAGATGTTCGGGACCAATGGTTGTTGGGCTCGAACCTTTGGGATGCTTCTTACGTACCTTTCCATGGCAAGGATCAAAGTCTTCGAAGTTTAGGAGGAGTTAGAACTGACATGAAGATGGTTGGGACCGATGGTTATTGGTCATGAACCTCAACGAGACTTCCTACGTACCTTGCCTTGGCAAAGATCAAATTCCTTGTAGTTTAGGAGAGGGTTTGGTGAACCATCATGAAGATGGTCGGGACCAATGGTTGTTGGGATTGAACCTCAGGGAGGCTTCCTACGTACCTTTCCATGGCAAGGATCAAAGTCCTCATAGTTCAATATGGTGTTTGGGACTTACACTCTAGGATTCCCAGAGAGGATTTCATGGTCGATGTTTAATCTAAGCCCGCGTGAGTCACGCTCAGTGTGTGAAACAAGAGGCAATAAGGACCTGATGATCACATCACAGAAGGTGTGTCCGTGGGAAATAGAATGGGGATTACCTGTGGTTAGCAGCCCAAATAGGATGTAGGGTCTTACGTGTGGTTAGTGACCCAAATAGGAAACAGGGGCTTACATGTGGTCCGCATCCTAGGGAGATGGATATTGGGACGTACTTCAAGGTGGAGGCCCATGTGGTGAAAAAGCCCAGCGAGAGAGGGATTTGGCACCCAGGATGAGAGGAGGAGCAGGGGTGGTACCTCCTGCAAAAACGTTGGGGGCTTACACCAAGGTGGATGACCTTTCCCCGTGGACATATGTCGCTCCAATAAAGAGGATGTCATTCCATTTGAGGAATAATCTCACTTCTGTGGAGTCCAGTGGTCTCATAGAATGTCTGAGACGAGGAAACCCATATATAAGGAATGGGGTGAGGTCACAGTTTAACTTCATGTGTTGAGAAAGATTGATCTTGGAATTTAAACATTATGTAGCTCGGACGAGGTGTGCCCGATCCACACCCCTAGGACTTACAGAACTGATACCTGCCCTCCCTTGAGGGGTGGAAGGTGTCAGTAATTCCATGGTGGGAGTGTTCTGGAGTGATCCATTGGGGGGTCCACATTATCGTGTCTATGGAAAGAAGTAATGGATGTTTGTGTTCATATGCGAAAAAGAGTGAGGCGAAGCAAAGTAACAGAAAGCGCTGCCCAAGGGACTCTGAAGTTACTTTGTGTGATCCTGTTGGGACGTACGATATAAGGTTGTGTGTTGTATATGTTTTGGGCATAAGATTTTCTCGATTATGGTGTTCTGAAAAAGGGCATCGAACACATGAAAAAAAGTATGCACAACGAGGGAGGCTCATGTGCAAATGGAGCAGCTATGTGGAAAAGGCAGGGGTGGGTGGTCCTAGAAGATTGTGCACAATTGGGGAGATTTGTGTCCAATTGGAGTGAAATGGGAACAATTTTGTGAAAAATACTTGGTGTGCACGAAATTGGAGAGGTTTTCCCACAATGAGAAGCCGAGGTTTTTCACGCAGACTAAAGGGATTGCGTGCTAGGTTGGGAGTGCAAGTCAGAGCGGTTGCGTGCATGAACTAATCAAAGTTTTGCATGCAAAGGGGGGTGAACTTAGAATAAGGAAATGGATTGGGTTCCAGGATCATGACTTAAGGGATTTGGGTGAGGGTTAATCATGAGTGGTCCTGTGTGAAGGCGGACCCCTGGGAGTCCTGTTGCAAAAACTCCCATACCTGAAAGCCATATTTTTAGCATGGGAGAGGGGAATTTCACGCCGAGGACATGGTTCAGTTTCTTTAGATCCCAGAAGTGAAATTGGAGGCCTTATATTTATAGGAACTCTGGGTTGTGGGGTCCTTGCAAAGGTCAACGCATGGAAAATATTGCAGTCTTGGGTCGGCGGAACACAAGATTCCACACTTGGGTTGGTGGTGCAGTAGATTCAGCGCCTGTGCTCGGGGGTGCGTATTTTTTCACACTCAGAAATGGTGGCATGTGAGTTTTTGCGCACTGCATCGGAAGTATGTTATTTTTCTCTCTCAGCATCGGCGGTGCATAACTTTCTGTGCACGTGCAGAAAAAACCTTGGATCCCGTGGGTTTCCACATGTGCAAGATGTTTTTCACGCACGCCTTGAATTTTTCACGCGGCCCTTCCTGTCCTCTCGGAATTGATTGCAGAGTCAAAATATGTCTTCACTTTATCTGCAAAATTCCATATTTAGGCTTGGAGAATTTTTCAAAATCTATAAATGCCCCGCTCCCCCCCCCCCCCCCGTGGAATCGGTCCGTCGAACGGACGCAAAGGTTAGATCTTGGGGGAAACACCGAGATGCGGATCCACCTATGGTCGGGGTGCGGAAACAACTGCTTCAACGCACAAAATCGCGCATCAGCACATGAAAATTGAGAATTAATACCTGTGGATGGACCCATATATGAGATGTCTGGGCATCTCTACGTATCCCCTTAGGATGGGAATCAAGCCATACATAGTTCTGGAAGATGTGGTGTAGTTTAATGTCTTGTGGCAACGACGCTGAGTGATCTTAGTTTTTGGACATTGATCTTGGACCATAGATGGTATGGAACGTGGGAGACTCAAGGTGAGGTAATTAAAATACCCAAAGTGAATTAGGACTTGGAGTCTGGATGATAATAAGGTTGTGCGGGTCTGTTCCTTGCACCAAAAGAAGCAGTATTTGATAGATCTTGTTTGTCCTATAGGATGAATGTCTGTTTTTTTGTTGAAGTGATGAACCCAGGATAAAATGTCTAGGCATCGCCATGGGAAACATGTTGTATGTAGGAATTGACAAATATTTTGGTGTGTGACTGATACCAAACACGATTCCCCCTTGAGTAATGATATCATGGTTCAGTTCCATTTTTCGTCGTGCGGCTGGGACGATAATGTCATAGTTTAGGGTCATGTGAGGGCACCAACCATGCATTTTAACACTGCATAGTACCGAAAAAACATTTTAAAGTCATGTGTGACTAGGCGTCATAGTTTAGAGTCATATGGATAAGACATACCCATGAGAGGTGAGGTTTCAGAGGGAATGTGCAGGGTGTGATAAAGCATGCCCGACGTGAATGAGGATGAAGTCCACATCATATTGTGCGTGATTCCAAGTAGGAAACCTCAGGCCGAGGGGCTAGAAAAGGATTGAGGATATGGGATAGAAGAGGTTATCACCGAGTTGAGATAGACCCGAAGATGAGATGTCCGGGTCTTCCTACATATCCCATGAGAATGGGAATCAATCCACACGTAGTTCTTGGAGGTGCCTTTTAACATTGTGTGGGACAACATACCGTTTAATGTCAAGTGGGACAAGAAGTAGGAGGGAATAACTCCTTGAAAGGTTCTTACACGGTGTGGATATTGAAAAACCCAATGTGAATGAAGGAACAAGCCCACATGCACATGACACACTGTCTTATAAGAGTTAGAGCTAAGAAGGCAGAACAGAAGAGATAAATTAGTGGAACTCGAGATGGACACAAGTACGAGATGTGTAGGCGTTCTTATGTATTCTATTGGAATGGGAATAAATCCATACATAGTTCTAAAATAGATCTTTGTTTACGGTCTTTGATCTTGGACAAAGGAGAAGCAGAATACTTCCATGTAGGTGTGGACTTAAACCTGATCCCTAAGCCCACGTGAGTCAAACTTGGTGTCAGAAACAAGGGCGAAAGAGGTTTTTGCAATGCCTGGAACCCACGCCAAAGGGAAGTCAGTGTAGAGCCCCAAATGATTCCTTACCATGCCACTGTCCCCCTGATGTGCAAATGTGCACTGTGGGATAGTGGCACGAGTGTCAAAATTCCACATGGACATGATGCGGTGGTGAGTTATGTGAATCATGTAACCAATCAATCAAGGCTTGAAGGGGTTTGTGTGATGACAGAGTATAATTGTGGAACATTTTTTAATCACAAAATCCATATCATGTGGCCTAAAATGGGAACAAAAAATGAGGTTCAACTGCTGAACATATTCGCAATGTGGTAATTGTATCGATTTGTTGTCTGAAACCCTCGAGGATGTTGTCCCGTAATGGTAGGAGAGCACTTAGGCCTAGCATGAATGCCATTTGGGGGTCTCTTCGGGTGTGAAAGATAATGGAATCCCAAATGAAGAGGAACACAAAGTCTGGAAAAGGGGTGAAAGCATGTCCATGTAGATTCTGACACTCCAGGTTCTAGACCAGAGTACTCATGGGACAATTGGTGAAGTACCAAAGAGGGCCAAGGGAACTGAATTATGGGCAGAAGAAATAATGAAATGAAAGCAGGGAAAGGGAGTGAAGGTTGCTCAGTAGAGAGAGTGTTATGCGGCGTGGTCATTATAAACCCGACATGAATGAGGGAATAATCTTTTACCACACCATATACCCCGCAGGATGAGGGGCCAAAATGATAGGGATGTTTCTAAGAAATGGGTCTAGACATGAATACGAGATGCATGTGCGGTCTTACGTACCCAATGAGTATGGGAATAAATCCATACATTCTTCTAAAAAAAGGATGACGCAAATAAGGAAAAGATACCCCAACAAGGTGTGTGTACGGCATGGCGAGTAACCCGGCATGAATGAGGACATAATCCCACACCACACCGTACATCCCTATGTGAGAACTTGGGACAGGGCCCTGAAAAGTCCAAGGGAAATAGGCTAGTCCGTAGGCATATTTTCATGGAAAGCTTGTAGTTTAATGTCTTGCAGTGAGGAAGAATGTAGGGTAAAGGTATCTCATCTGGTGATGTGTACATCATGGCGAGTAAACTGATGTGAATGAGGACATAATCCTGCACCACAACATACAACCCTATGTGAGAAATTGGCCTAGGGGGCCGAAAAGGTTGAGGGGACTGAGGCGGGGCCATGGACAGAATTTCATGGCCAGCTTACAGTTTGACGTCTTTCAATGATGAATAATGTGATATTAGTTTATGGTCATAGAGCACAGACTGTATATTCCTAGTTTAATGTCATATGTGTTGGATAGAGAGGGAGAATTATCATGTTTATGGAAGAAAACAATGTTGAAATGATGATGTAAGACTACTGTTGACTAGGTTCGCAACATAGTATCCATCCTTGTGTGACTATAATTCATGGAAAACAATTGAGCATCGACTATTGACCATATTCACAACACGGTACTTGTATCAACTAGTCGCTCACAGTCCTTGAGGACGTTAGTCTGTAATGTTGTAAGGAACATTGGGTGGAGCATCCCTTCCATTCGGGTTCCCTTTTGGATATAGGAGGTGATGGAATCCAAAATGATGGGAATCTCATAGCATGGCAGGGCCTGTGCTCGCAGGACGGACGATAAGAAGGGATGTCTCAAGGGGATATGTGTGGCATGCTGAAATAGACCGACGTGAATAAAGACATGAGTGCATACCGCACCAAACAATTTTAAATGAGAACTTGGGCTAGGGGGCCGAAGAAGAGATGTGTGGGCCAACTATAGTCATATGACCCCTCACACGGGCATTTCCATCATAACTCTTATGTCCAAGTGAGAAATTCTTGGTGTGGAAAATAAGGAGTAAAATTATGATATCCCCATCACATAAGGGTCTCATGTCTATAATTAGACTCCCGCTCGAAGAAAAATTGAGATTTGGAGAGACAGTGGGGAATAATGAACCACTACACTTCATGTTTGGGACACATATGGGTGGTGAAAACAGAAAAGGATTTTGTTTGATCATATTCGAAACACAGCATCTATATCATGTGATCCGAAATGGGAACAACAAATGAGTGTCGATCTCTGACCATATTCGCAACGTAGTACTTTTATTGATTTTTTGTCTAAAACCCTTGAGGACATTGGACCGTAATGTTAGTAGAGCCCTTATATGTAGAATCCATGCCAATTGAGGGTCCCTTCAGTTGTGAAAGATAATGGAAACCCAAATGATGGGTTGTGTGGAGAATAAATGAGCCCATGTAATTTCAAATCAAGTTAGGTAGCAGAAGAGATAGGGATTTTCAGGAGAGAGGGATACACTTTATAGTCGTGATGAACTTGAAGTGAAAGAGGGAAAAATCCCGCACCACACCATGTGTTTCTTCCCAATGGGAGGTTCTGAAGTTTGGGGATAGTCTTAGGGATGAAATGTTCTGGTGGTCCTACATATCCCATGAGGATGATAATCAAGCCACAGAATGTTCTTAAAATGCCATGCAGTTTAGAATCATGCGGAAAGGATGTGGGAGGATTAGAAGAACGAAGGAGGTCACATGGTGTAATCATCGTAACCCTTTCATGGGTGGGACCAAAGAAGCCTACACGACACCATGTGAGATCTTCCAATAGAACAATGCCCAGAAGGGGATAGTCAAAGAGGAAACTTGTGATGGACACAATATGAGGTGTCTGGGTGTTTCTACATATCCCATGAGGATGGGAATCAAGCCATATGTAGCTATTAAGATGTAGTTTAACGTAATGAAGAATGTTGAACAGTTTAAAGTCATGTAGGACTGAACAACTTAAGGTCATGCTGGACCATACAGTTTACGATCAAGTGGGACTAGCACTTTAAGGTCGTGTAGGATAGTATAGTTGAAGTTCATGTAGGACTATATATTTTATGTTCATGTGGGACCAAAAATATCAATCAAAGTATTTCTTGAGAAACATGACATTGGTGGGAGGATTTATACGCTCACCATTCATGGTAACTAGTGAGTATGAATCTTTGAAGTAAACCTTGTGAATGATGAAAGTCATTTCCCATTTGAGCCCCAAAATAGGTGGTTTCCTACCAGGTATCATTGGTTCCCTCAGGGCCAACACCATGTCACCTTTTCAGAAGGAGAGGAGGTGAACTTTCTTGTTAATGGCTCTAGATATCTTGTTTCGATGCCTTTCCTAATTGTGCAGGGCATGAGGCCTGTTCTCGTCGAGTTCTTCCAACTCAGCCATATGGATTTTAGATACATTATCTTGTTCTTGATGATCATAGGAGGTTGTGGACAATGATGTAAATTGAATCTCGATAGGCAGGATGGCCTCTGTCCCATATACTAGGGAATATGGGGTCACCTTGGTGGAATTTTGAGTTGTCGTCTGGTATGCCTAGACGGTGTTGTAGAGCTTGTCCGGATAAATCTTCTTATTGTGACCAAATATTTTTTGCAGAATGTTAGAGAGGGTCTGGTTGAACTCCTTGATCTTTCCATTTACTTGAACATGATAGCCAATGGTTTGGTTAGAAAAAATGTTGTACTTAGCATACAATTTCATCAGCTCAGCTGCTCAGAAGTTCTTGTCATTATCGGTGAGGATGGCATAAGGGACTCCAAATAGGTTGATGATGTTGGAGCTCACAAAGACAACAATGGAACGGGCCATGAACTCATTGAGTGTAACTACCTTTACCCACTTGGAGAAGAAATATTTGGCAGTCAGGATGAATCTGCACTGGCGAGCTATCGCTGGTGGATATGGTCCCATGACATGAGGGCCCACACTTTATTGGCCAAGAGTATTTTTTGGAGTGGACAGGCTCTGGTAGATGATCCATAAAGTTAGCATGAATTTTTCTTTCATGGAATATCTTGGCTAACTCATTGCAATCATGGATCATGGAGGGCCAAAAGTACCCTAGTCTCTGGATCTAGTGGGATAGTTTTGGCCTGGTCTAAGGAGCCCTGCATGAACCGGTGTAAACCTCTTGCATGACCTAAGAAATCTCGACTCCTTGAATAAAACGGAGGAGAACCCAATCACAACCACAATTTTAGAGGATTTTCTCATGGCTAGGGCTGTCCTGGAGGGTGAACTGCAATGCGTAGCTTCAGATTCACTCATGCTTGGCCTGATTTTCTGGGAGGTAACCATTTAGGAGATAATCAACAAAGGGGGATCTCTAGTCGGGAGTCACTTCAATCATTGCATCTGGGTGTCCTGGCGTGGAGGATCTGACGGTACGATGTCTCACCTGAAGGTCGTCGTCAGCATCTGGGTTGAAATGATCAATGACTCTACGATGTACCACATGGATAATCAGGTCATCCTGCTCGGGATCCTCAAGTGATGCAGTTAGGGTGGCTAGGGCGTAAGCTCGACCATTCTGAGATCGAGGAACATGAGTGACTTCTGGCCAAGATGGAAACTGGACCATTAGCTAGAGATGCGTTCCTACAATGGTACGAGCTCTAGATCTCTAACGGCGTACTCACCATTGATCTTCTTGATGACTAGTTCAGAGTCCCCTTTCGCATGAAAATGGGGCACATCAATCTCGAGGGCCAACTCGAGGCTAGTGATGAGAGTCTGATACACTGCCTCATTGATGGTGCAACCTTATGAAAATATATATGAGTATGGCATGATGTCTTCTGCTAGGGTAATGAAGATGATACACGGGCCCACTCTGTTGAGCCTAGGGTTATTGAGGCTTCTATCAGTAGGGCTCCGGGAAGCACCATCGAAGTGCATCTAACAGCACAGCATGGCTTGGTCCACCGAGAGAATCGCTTCGTCATGGAAATCAAGATCCATGGACTGGTCAGTAAGAGCCATCTAGGAAGGATGGAATTCTGTTAGTGACTTCCCCTTAATAGCCTTCTGAAAGGACAAACCTGATGTCGAACTATTGGATAATCACTGCCCACCTAGCTATATGGCCTATCAATATAGGAAGGTTCAGGATGTACTTTATTGGATCTACATGGGACATCAGTTTTACCTCATGTTGTTTTATGTAATGTCATGATTTTTTTACTAGGAATACCAGCGCAAAGCCGCTCTTCCAGATCAGGAAGTATCTGGTCTCTGTATCAATGAGCATGTGGCTGAAGTATTAATGATTTTTTTCTATCCCCTCATTGTTCATTTGGGAAATAAGGTTGTTGAGAGATCATTCCAGGGTGGTCACATATAGGAAGAGCAGCTTTCTAGATATGGTGGCATTAATACCAGAGGCTGAAGTAGATAATACTTGATCTCTTCAAAAGAAGTCAGACACTCTTCGTCCCACTCATAAAGTGTGCCTTTCTTTATGAGATGAGAAAATTTCTTATAATTTCGAGACATATTCTCAATGAATTGAAATTTTTAGGCTATGTTTCCTTAGAAGCCTCAAAATCCCTGAATGTTGCTCGGAGGAGACATGTTGATGATGGCATTGATCTTCTCTGGGTCGATCTTAATACCCTTGTATCTGACAATGAAGCCGAGAAACAATCTAGAGGTGACCCCGAAGGCACACTTCAAGGGGTTCATCTTTAGGTGATGGGAACAGAGGATGCTGAACACTTTCTCAAGGTCTTTGAGATGGTCATGATGCTGGAAAGATTTGAATACCAGATCATCCACATATAATTTCACCAACGTTCCAATGATCAGCATAAATATGAAATGCATAGCCCGTAGATAGTTGTCATGTGCATTCTTTAAACCGAATGGAATGACTTAGTAACAAAAAGTACCATGAGGTGCCCTGAAGGCTGTGAAATCCTCTTCCTCGTGGGCCATTCGGATTAGGTTATACCCGGAGTACCCATCCATGAAGAAGAGGGCTTGGAATCCATATGTAGCATCAATCAACAATTCTGTCATAGGAAGGGGAAAATTATCCTTCGGAAAGTGATGTTTGAGATCCTGAAAGTCAATACAGACTCTAATCTATCCATTCTTCTACCTGAATGGCACAATGTTGGATAGCCATTTGGGGTAATGGACCTCCTTAATAAAATTGGCTCTTATGAGCTTGTCCACTTCAGTTGCGACCATGATATCGTGTAAAGGGTTCATCTTTTTGGGAGGCTGGTGGAACCCATGATGATTTTCCAGGAGACTAAGGCGGTGGACGTCTAGCTGAGGATCTAGTCCTAGAATCTCATTATAACTTCATGTGAACACATCATGGTGTTGTTTTAGGAAGTCTATGTACTGTTATTTCTCCTCGAGAGGCATAGAGACATTGATCAATGTGGGTCTTAGGTCTGCCTCGCTACCGAGGTTCACCTGTAATAAATCATCTGCCGTAATAGATACGCCCCCTCCAAAGGAGAGAGGAGCATCCTCTAAATCCACCTTTCCAATTATGGAGGCGGAATGCATTGTTGGAGGAGTTGTTTCTGAGTTAGTATCTCCCGATTGGAGGCTAGTACCAATCTAAGCGGCAATGGAAACTACATCAGAGGACTCCTGTGCTACTACATCCATAGCGATTAAGGCTATTGATCTGATCCCATCTGGCCTTCGAGCCAAAGTGCCACACATGATGATATCAAAAAAATAGTTGTTTGTTGGCTTGATCTGGTTAATTCATGCCTGGAGGAACAAGCAAGAAGGATGTATTGTCATTTCCATGGGGTGGACTTCCCGATACCTTATGCGAGTAGGAGGCTCTGGGATCACCTGATCCTTGTTCAATTAATAGTATGAGGTGATATTCAGGCATCACATAGGCCTGGTAATGTTTTCCCCCATCGTCCCAAAAACAACGAAGAATTTCCCCATGTTCAGAGTCACAGACTTCAATTGGTGGATTGGAAATACATAGGAATCATCCAGATATGTCCACGGGTCGGTCACAGATGGGGCATGTTCGACCTCACAAAGTCTGAATCATCTTTTCCTTGCTCTTTTAGTAGTTTTCATCTAGGTAGTGGGCTTCACAAGAGGCAAAGGGAGTCACATCACCTTAAAGAATTCCCACTCAACCATTAAGGGAGTACTTGAGGCATTGGTGATATGATCAGGGAACTGCCACATGCAGGTGGAGCCATGGCCTTCCCATTAATGCATTGTAGGTGGTGTCATGGGAGAAGACCATAAATTTGGTGCTGGCATGTAGGCCACCGAACTGGGTCTTCAAATGGAACTTTTCGACTAGTGTCCATTCCGTCCTATCATAACCTTGGATTCTTAGTTCATAGGGACTCAGATCATCTTCGGACAATCCCAGTTTTTGCAGTGTCTGAGTCGAGATTAGGCTTACTCCAGAGCCCGTGTCGATAAGACAGCGATGAACCTCTGTGCCATTAAACTAGTCGATGATGTACAATGGTTGAATGTACCCCTATATGGGAGATACATAATCTTCTCCATAGAATGAGATAATGGTGTGGCATTCAGAATTCTCGACTACCTCAGCATGAAAGGCTTCTGCGGCTGCTACTTCCGTCTCAAACTGGAGGGGGATTTTTAAAGCCTCACAGAGGGCCTCATGCATATCTAACGATGGACGAATGGCCTCAAGGATGGGGAGAATTGCTGGAATTATGGAAGGATTTATAAAAATATCATTATTCCAAGCGAGTTCATAACTTCTTCTTACTGGAGGCCGCTCTATGAAAAGATGCATGGTGGGCCCTGCCGACTGGACGGGCGGCTGACTGGTACTGGGAACATCCCACTTCTCACTAGTAGAAGCCTGTGGAGGGACTACCGGATGAGATCCAGAAAACTGAGACCAACCGGTAGCAGGGCATGACTAGTCACAACAAGGTCGGGGTGGCTATGCCTAATCCCGCAAAAGGAACGGTGGTGAGGGTGGGCCAGATGCAACTAGATGAGGTGGTTGCACATGTTGACCTCTACGTTGAGCATTCTTCCTAGTTTTAGTAGCATGCGCAACCTGTCTGGAAGTGTTGACCAAGGCACTCCGACGAACAATATAGCCACGGCTCCATCAATGATAGTGATGTCTGGGGATGTTGGGAGGATCTTCCTGGCACTCCCCATCATGAGGAATCATGTAGGGATTTACCAACCCACGGTATTAACAGAGGCATACCCTTGACCATCACTCTATGATTCATCCACTATTGGACAGATTCTGAGAGGCATATCAATATCTTGGTGCATGATATCTTTGAGAGTACGGGATGATGATGGCATCAGCGGGATACTTTATTTACACTGACGTTGCCGGTGTTCGTACTTCTAGAAATAGACCGGCTGAGACGACAATGTAAAAGTGGTGGCTGTAGCTTCTAAAGGTTCTAGATAATTCAAGTGTGCCATGATGACACCATGGGAATCAGTGGCTATTTTTTGAGCCATCCATTCATCATACTTCTAGGATCTGCGAATGGAGACCTGATACCACTCACCTTCGTTGTCGCTGCTGCTATCTGGAATCGTTAAGATTCATGCCACCTATGCCGGAGCTGGGCCTAAAAGGACTATGATTTTAACTACCTAGTCATGAATCTAGTCCATGAATAGATTGCATTTCTTGAGAGTGTTCCCTAGGATCTTGTGGTAGGGTTAGAAATTAGAGTGGTCGGTGAGGTTTGCCTCCTACAGTTTTCTACACTCAGGAAAACGTAGAATCCCCTGCTCCAAGGAACTATGGAAGTAACTGGGACCTGTGCCTCATTGAATGTGTAGGCCGAATTTATAATGTCTGTAAATGGGGACTTTGAGATTTACACTAACAAGGGGCTAGAGGAGCCTACAGAGGAGGTGCAACTTGGTTATCTCTCATGGTAAGTGGTGGCGCATTGTGTGAGGGCACCTACCGATTCTGAGGTGGGTGCTATAGGGCCGATGGTTGTGCCTAAGGTAGAGGGCCTCTATGAGGCTGTAGAGGAACCTCCACTGGAAGAAACTCTAGTCTCTTGGGGGCCACTATTTGGGACACTATGGTAGGCTTGACCCTGTCGGCCCTTCTCCTGGGTATCATAGGAGGCAACGAACATGCCAGCTTGGCCTGATGTAAGGATTCCTCTAGGAACTGGGCCTTATCAGAGAAGTCTTGTAATACCCTGGGATAGTTTTGGGTGATTAGAGAGGGGACCAGCTCTGTCTTCACATTCCCTACACACATTTTCAGTCATATCTCTTCAGTCAGTAGCATGTCAAGGGAATATGTGAGTTCATTCCATCGGGAAAAAAAGTTGATGACGCGCTCTTCAAGCCTTTTCTTTCACTTGAAGAGGTCTGTGATACTCGTCTTCAACGTCATGGAACTGAACTTGTAGAGTAATTTTCTACGGAGGTCCTCCTAGTTGGCGACTGATCTGATGGGGATCTAGATATACCATACAAAAGCAGGCTCTTCTAATGTCTGCAGAAAACATCATAGCTTGGTGGCCTCCTACTACGCTGGAGTTCCCAACATGGGGCCACACCTTGTGGTAATGTGGGCCAGGTGATGTGGAAGGTCCCCTGTCTCATTGAATGGAAAAATTTAGGATTTCTGAAACCAGGGGGTGTGGGCATATCATCCACCCATTCCAGATAAGGCATTCCCTTGGGCGGGAGCACCACCTGTCGCATCTCTCATACCTCGAGACAGGAAATGAGTGTTGTTATTGGATCATATTGATGGGTGTTCCTATCTTGATGGGGATCCCTAACCACTGGTGTGTTGGCAGGTTCTTCAGCATAATAAGGTGGCCCAATTGCTCGTGGAGCAGCTAGTGGAATGATATTTGGGGCATCTGGGAAAATCTAAGCTGGGTATCGAGGATTTTCACGCTATTCAAGAGGATTGGGTGACACATACCACACCCTCTTTCCATAACTCCAAGCCTCAACCATGTCTTCATGGGCAAGATGGTCAGGGTAAAATGGAGTCAATTATCCAAGGGGAAGTTGTGCCTGCCCTGCTGCCCCAGCCTAGGATCTCTGTAGTCTGGTCATCACTCCACAGCGCGTTTAACAAGGAGGTCGTTTACCACCTTCTTATTTTCAGAAAGTTGCTGATGCAATGTGTATTTTTTTGGTTTCGTCCTACACCTTCTGCACTAAGCCAGACAGGTCAAAGGGTTTGACCACTCCAAGGAGTTGTTTTCTCTTGTTAGGATTCCGGCTAAGTACTAATGCCTTAGTGGGCACAAGAAGACACAGGAGATTCCCCTACAGAAGAGTAATCCTCCTTGATGGATCCATGAATTGTGAAGCTCCCTCATGGGTGAAGGTCCTCTCCAGGAAGCTCTAGCTCATTCTCACCCTCTGGAAGGTCACCCATGTTAACCACAACTCTTCATGGAGAAAAATCCACTATGCTGACTGGAAAATCAGGTTGTTTCCAGATAGGACTGTAGAGAAGGGATGTGTACTACCCCCAGCCATGGATCTGCACGTGGGGAGAAGCCTATTTTATAATCTTGCGTAGTACCTTGAGGCTCTAAGTGCACCAATGTTGGAGGGCCCTACGGGACCTGGTGACTTGGGGCGCTGGGCCACAGGGAGTGCAGCCAAATCAACCAGATGGAATTGTTCCCCAATGTCTTCGAAATGTGATTGGGTTTTACGGTATGCCACTCATCTATAAAGAAGATTAAAATGATTCACCCATAGGGTCTGGTGGACACACTTCGCTTCTACTTGGGTGAGTGACTTCTGCGCACAAAAATTCAATGCTGCAACCGAAAAAAACACCTTAGATAAGTGCTCTCTCATGAGGATATCCCATAATCTTCATGGATCGGATTCAGGGTCTAGCCCTTCATTTCCCCACTCATCAACCGTAGGTGGATGGGGAATTGCTGGCAGTACCGAAGCGGGCCGCTTGGATGGTAAGCTGGCTGGTGGAGAGTATAACGAGTGAGCTGAAAACCCACCTCATTTAGGGATATCCTCCGAAGAGTGAAGTGAAAAAACCATGATTTCATAGTAAGAAAGGCAGACTACAACAGTTTCTATCCTAGGTTCCACGGCTTCTGGCAGGGGACCACGCTACTACTCGTCCACCAATGGTCCCCGGAATATATCTATGTGATCTCTTGTAGAGGTAGAGAGTGCTTCTAGCGATAATGATGGCGATTGCACAACTGTAACCTCTGGAGTTGCCAAATTTTCTTCCTCCTGGACATACCTATGGAGGGATACAGGAATCTGATGGACCTTGCATTCTAGGAGTACTAGGTTGATGCTCCTTGTTCCTACCCCATACCTTGACATTGAGGACCTAGGCGAGGGTTCCATCATTGATTCGTATTCGACTTCGGAATCTAAGAAACAAATCAGTCTACCCTCAGTATCAATATTCTTTGTGTTTCTTTTATACTGGTGATGACCCTACCTCCTTCCCTAGGATGTTTCTTCAGGGCATGGCAGATTTCCGGCACGAGGAGGACCTTCGTCTGTACTGGTGCTGGGGTGGAGAGGGATTCCACCTGTGTAAGCCAGGGTGCGAGGGGCACTGGGACATATATCAAAGGGGACATGGTGAGGACCTCTGTGGGAAGTGCTGTAGTGGTTATGACCTCCTCTCAAGCTCGTAGGAGCATGAGTAGAACCCCTATGCTTGTTTTCCCTGGCTACATCAATGTAAAGAAGGACTATATACTGTTCGAGCCGAACACGTGTAGGGAATCCATGCTGGGTGCTAGTGAAGAGAGGTTGGCCTTCACCCATCTGGTTAATGAGGTAAGGAGGACCTTCTCCGGCTTTTTTAAGATCATGGGGAGGTCCCCCACGCTAGTTATTGTCCGGATGCGCAGTGTCCCCACACTGGCGGTATGTGGCAGAAGGGATGGCTCTATACCCAATGTAATGAGCAAGGGAGAGAATCTTATACTGAGTTTCATCGTCGTGGGGAGGTCCCTCTTTCAGACTAAGGGTAGCACAAGGTGGACCTCCATGCTGAGCATAGAATAAGGTAATACCCACGTTTTCTATGGTGGCAGTACGGGTTGGGCCTTTGTATTAGTGGTTCCAACTACCTACACCGGTGGAAGAGCGAGTCAACCCATCCTGCCTATGGGATGGTTGGGGCCTCGATTCGGGCTTGGTATACAAGATACCCTACTCATAATACATAAGGTATTGATGATGTACATCGGCGGTGGCTCGTGCCATAGTAGTTTCTGACATTGATGCTCCTTGGAGGGCATCCTCCTCGGCCTGTGTCCAATGCTGGCGTCGGGTCAACTGGACTGGGGCCAATGGTGTAGGCATACAACTTACCTGCTCTTCAACTCATGAGACAGGATGGAAGCACTTGCATGGCCTTGTGTAAGCCCTCCTGAGAGGCCCCTGAAACGTGATCCCGACTGATCTGGCATGAACATCTCCTATCTCATTATCGTAGGGGAGAGAATCATCGAGGCATTCCTAGGAGAGGCTCTCGAAACGATTGTATGTCAGAGTGGGGAGCAACGGATCCCTATGCAGCCCTTGGGGGTAATAGTGGTGATGAGGTAAGACGCCTCTAGATCATAGAAGGCCATATCCTGAGTCAGGATAATCCCATCCTCCTCGTACCGACGTACAAGATCGTTGATCACTCTCTGTTGAATGGCTTAAAATGGGTATATGGTGTGTGGGTTCCCCACATTTGTAGGTGTGGAGATTGTCTTCATAGTGGTGGAGCCGTATGGGACTGCTGCGTTGGCATTTCCCATGTGCCTGTGTTGGTGGGTGGGCAGTGATAGAATTCTTTCAGCAGCTTGGTTCCTAAAAATCAGGGAGATTAACCCATTAGTGCTGAAAGTAAAGGAATTGACGACCAGTGCCCCAATACAATTATGTCTTCCATGGCTGGTAAGATGATCCCACAATGATAATGTCACATACTGGGATGTCCAACATTTTTACTGCCCCAACTTCTAGTGAGTTTCATGCTAGGCCCACTATATTCATAGCGGGACCCATCACCGGATAGCTAGATCTGGTTACACGCTAGTCCACTGATGTATCGAATACTCCTAATCTCTATATTTATGAGAATATATTCATGTTAGGTTCACCATTTCTATTTCCAACACTTTCGTTGGGGCGTGCACGTCCATCTGTGGAGGGAACACAACTATTTTTTGCCCCACATTCCTGCTTTACAAATATAGGTGAAATCCCTTCTTTGTCCAAGGACATTTTCTCCTTGATCGAAATGGGATTGTGGGATGTCGGTTCTTCTTTTTGTGTATTACTCCTCGGAACTTGTCACCTAATCCGGGTCTCCCTTATAGACTTAATACGTTGTTTGTGAAACTCTTCCCAGTTCCATATCTTCATGGATACCAGATAATTACACTGCTTATATCAGGACATTATAAGGGTTCCGGTCAGGGTAGAAACCTTTGGTTGGGGGATTAGTCACATTGGACCTCACTGGCATGTCTGGACACAAGGATACTGGGGCATCTGGGTTTCATATCCTTATTATAGGGCCACTCGAGGGCGTGGAAGCCCGATGAATCCCATGTTCAATGTGGGGAATTATATGCCATAGGCATGTATCTGAGGTTTTCCTCAGCATCCAATCTTTATCAAAAGGTATGTCCTAGTTTTAACATCTAGAGGAGATGGATCATACTGATCGGAACACTGACTAGAGGGGACCAGGTGAGTGCAACCCCTGGAGGGAACACCGATATTTGGTCTAACACGTGGTTAGCTAGCCGATTGTTGTTAAAGGGAATGGGGAATGAGATGGCATGATCCCACCGAGATGTGGTGGCCCAGGAAAGATCAAAATGGATGATGGTTGGTTAACTTATGTTGGTGGAGAATGAGATGGAGTCGACTCGAGGATGACGATGATGTTGGGATTGAGTCTCGATGATACCTTCTACCTATCCCGGTGGCATGGAACCAATGTCCTCGTAGTTCACATGACAACGACTTAAGATCAATTGGGGACTTCAACAGCTTACCTCTGCATGGGGTTGAAAATGTATTACCATTGAAAGTGGGTCACAATGACTTAACGTTGAATGTGGTCACAACGACTTACTGCTGGATGAGACCACAACAACTTATCGTTGGATGGGGTCACAATGACATACCGCTGGATGGGGTCACAACGGCTTACCACTGGATGGGGTCACAATATATTACCGCTGGATGGGGTCACAATGACTTACCATTGTATCGGGTTACAATGTGTTACCTATGGATGGGGTCACAATGAAATATCGCTCGATGGGGTCACAACGGCTTACTGCAGGATGGGGTCCAAATGGATTACCACTGTATGGGGTCACAATGGGTTACCGCAGGATGAGGTTGAACCTCATGGAGGCATCCTTCATAACTTATCCAAGAGGCAAGGATCCTAGCCCATGTAGTTAGGGATGGTGGATGTAGTTTAATGTCATGTAGAACGAAAAGGGGGCATGCAGTTTAAAGTCTTGTGGGACGAAGTTTGTCCAACATGAAGGGGGTCCGAATCCAATGGTTATTGGGCTTGAACCTCAGGGAGGATTCTCACGTACCATGCCTTGGAAAGGATCAAATTCCACATAGTTCATAAAGAGTGGTAACCAACATGAAGATGGATGGGACTGATGTTTGTTGGGCTTGAACCTCAGGGGGATTCTTACGTACCTTGCCTTGGCAAGGATCAATGTCCACGTAGTTCGGAAGGAGTTTAGTGATCTGACATGAAGATGGTTGGGACCAATGGTAGTTGGTCTTGAACCTCAGGGAGGATTCCTACAAACCATGCCATGTAAAAGATCAAATTCCTCATAGTTCATGATGGTTTTTAAGGCTTACACTCCAGGTTTTCCAAAGAGGATGTCGTGGTTGATGTCTAGTCTAATCCCACGTGAGTCATGCTCAGTGTGAAAAATAATAGGCATCAAAGAAATGATGATCATGTTGTAGAAGATGCGTTCGTGGGATGTAGAATGGGTCTTACACATGTTTAGAGGCCCAAATAGGAAATAGGGGCTTACACGTGGTTAGCAGCCCAAAGAGGAAACTGGGTCTTACGCATAGTCTATAGCTCGGAGAGATGGAGATTTGGACATAATCCAGGGTGGAGTCCTAGGTGGTGATAAAGCCCAGTGGGAGAGGGATTTTGCACCCAGGAAGAGATGAGGAGGAGGGGTGTTACCTCCTACAAGAAAAGTTAGGTGCATACACTAAGGTGGTTTCCCTTTCCCTGTGGACAGACGTCGCTCTGATGAAAAGAATTCCACTCTATGTGAGGAATGATCTCACTCACGTAAAGACTAGTAGGTGAAAATAATGTACAATATAGAGCACCATGCGTGCAAGGCATAGGGACAGGTTATAGTTTAAAGTCATGTGTTGAAGATGATGGCACCTGGTAGTTTAACATCCTGCTGCTTGGACGAGATGTGTTCATTCCAAAACCCTATGACTTACATAACCGATACCCACCCACCCTTGAGGGAAGGAAGGCATCGACAATGTCAGGTTGAGGGGGGTTTCATAGAGAAGTCCATTGGGGGTCCACTTTATCATGCCTTAAATGTTGGGATTGAACCTGAGGGAGGCTTCTTACCTACCTTACCTTGGCAAGGATCAAAGTCCACATAGTTCGGAAGTCGTGGGAACCAACGTGAAGATGGTTGGGACCGATGGTTGTTAGGCTGGAACCTAACGGGGGCTTCCTGTGTACCTTTCCTTGGCAAGGATAATGTCTGCATATTTCTAAAGGATTTTGGTGAACCGATGTGAAGATGGTTGGGACCAATGGTTTTCGGGATTGAACCTCTGGGAGTATTCCTAGGTACCTTTCCTTGGAAAGGATCAACGTCCTTGTAGTTCAGGAGGAGTGGGAACTAATGTGAAGATGGCTGGGACAAATGGTTGTTGGGATTGAACCTCAGGGAGGCTTCCAATGTACCTTTCCATGGAAAATATCAATTCCTCAAAATTCAGAAGGGAGTTTAGTGAACCAATGTGAACATGGTTGGGACCAATGGTTGTTGGGATTGAACCTTAGGGTGGCTTCATACGTACCTTGCTTTGGAAAATATCAAAATACTTGTAGTTCAGGACGGTGCTTGGGGATTACACTCTAGGCTACCAAGAGAGGATGTCATGGTTGATTTTTACTCTAAGCCCACATGAATCATGTTCGGTGTGAGAAACAAGAGGCAACAAAGACCTGATGATCACATCGCAGAAGGTGCGTCCGTGGGAAATAGAATGGGGCTTACACGTGGTTAGCATCCCAAAGAGGAAACAAGGGAATATGCGTGGTTAGAAGACCAAAGAGGAAATAAGGGATTACGCGTGGTCTGCAGCCCGGGGAGATGGAGATTGGGACATACTCATGGGTGGTGTCCCGGGTGGTGACAAAGCCAAGAGGGAGAGGGATTTGGCACCCAGAAATAGAATAGGATCAGGGGTGCTACCTCCTGTAAGAAAATCTTGGGGATTACACCATGTTGGTTTCCCTTTCCCCATGGACAAACATCGCTCTAATAAATATCATGTCATTTTTTGTGAGGAATTATCTCACTCCCATGGAGACTAGTGGGCACAGAGAATTTCTGAAACCTGGCACCCCATGTGCAAGGAACGGGGCTTTGTCACAGTTTAACGTCATGTGCTGAGGACGATGGCGCTTGGATGTTTAATGTCATATATCTCGGATGAGCTGTGTTCGCTCCACACCCCTAGGACTGACATAACTGACACACACGCACCCTTGAAGGAAGGAAGGCATCCGCAATGCCATGTTGGGGGTGTTGTGGAGCGATCCATTGGTGGGTCCATGTTAGCGTCGGTATGAGAAGAAGCAATAGATGTTAGTGCGCCTGTGAGAAGAAGCATGAGGAACAGCAACGCAATGCAAAGCACCGTCCAGGGACTCTGAAGTTACATTGTGCAAGCCAAGAGGGTTGTACAAGAGAAGGGTGTGTATTGTAGATGTTTTGGGTGTAAGAGGTGCCTGAAGATGGTGTCCAGAATAGGGGAATCAAAAATGTTTGAAAAAGTACGCACAAGGATGGAGGCTCTTGTGAAAATGGAGCAGCTACGCGAAAAAGGCTGGTTTGGGTGGTCCCGGAGGTTGGTGCGCAATTGGGGAGGTTTTCATGCAATTGGAAAAAAATGGGAATAGTTGCGCATAAGAGACCTGATGTGCGTGCAATTACATAGGTTTACGCACAAAGGGGAGCCAAGGATCTGCTCGCAGACTAACCAAATTGCGAGTAGGGTTGGGCGCGCAAGTTTGAGCAGTTGCGCACAAGAACCGGTCAAAGTTTTGTGTGCAAAGGGGGCCGGAATTGTCCTCAAGGAAATGGATTTCATGCCAGTGTCCTGACCTAAGGGATTTGGGCTAGGTTTTAGCCTATGTGGTCATGCGCATAGGTAGACCCCTGGGAGACCTGTCATGAAACATCCCATACCTGAAATCCATCTTTTTCACGTGGGAGAGGGGAATTTCGTGCGGAGGACACGGTTCAGTTTCTTCAACCTCTAGAAGTGGAAGGGTAAGCCTTTTATTTATAGGTTCTTGGGGTCGTTGGGTCCTCTTAGAGGTCGACCCGAGTGAAATATTGCGTTCCTGGGTCAGCGGAACACAAGATTCAGCACCTGGCTCGGCGGCACACTAGATTATGCATCTGTGGTCTGGGGTGCGTAATGTTTCACGCTCGGCATCAGTGGAACATAATTTTCCACTCCCATGTAGAAAGCACCCTCGGATCCTATAATTTTCCTCACGTGCGAGATGTTTTTCATAAACACCTTTAATTTTTTATACGACCCTTCTGGTCCACCTATAATTGATTGTTGGGTCGAACTCCGTCTTCATTTTATCCTCCAAATACACACTTTACGCCTGAATCATTTTTCGATGTTTACAAATGGCTTGAATATAATGAGTGGTATTTTATAAAATTTGAAAATTTATAATCATTTTGGGATATCATGTAGTGAAAAGTGTTGGGGGGTTCATTATAATGGCGAGCATGAGGACTGGTTTGTAGTTATTTTTTATTGGAGATGAAATGTTTTTATGAAATACATATAATTATATTGAAGAGGTATCAAGAATTTAGTTCACCGAGAGTGTTATAATAAATTATTTAAGACTTGATTATTGTTACATTGATCAATACACCAAGGATTATATTACTCTCAAAAACATCTCTTTATTTGGTAATGTTGTGTTTAGAGAAATATCACAAAAAGAGAATATTATTTTATTTATTCATGAGATAAAATGTTTATTTCATGTTATAGGTATTATAAATATAATTATTTAAATTAATTATTTTGAATTGATGTATGAAGTTGGTAAATGAATGGTGTCATATTGTGGTTTATGAAATCATGCTATAATTATGTTTTCATTATCCCATAATAGTATGATATAATATGGAGTTATTCATATCATAGAGAATCATTTGAAAATATTTATTAGTTTTGTTAATATTACTTATTGCAGTTGTGAAATTAATATGTGTAGTTGTTTTGATTTTAAAGGTATAATGAGTTTATACCATAATGATATACCATGATGTATTCCAAAAATTGATGAATCTTGATTTATGAAGATGGTTTCATGGTTTTAAAGATGATCATTATAGATATGGAATCATAAAAAAATTTCATACATTTTGGTGATATACATTATATATTTCCACATTTTAATATAATGGATTGGGTTTGATGATGGTGTTAAAATATGTTCATAGTTGATCACATATTGGAGTAATTCACATTGATAAATCAATTTTTACAATTTTGTTTAGTAATATATCTTATACAACTTATGATATACAATGTTAAATAATTTTAACAATTTAATGATATCAAGTCCTTTGATATTTATTATCAATTGTTATATAATTAATTTCACGATGCAAAATAATAATTGAAAATACTAAATTTTTATACAATTATTTAATTAATCACACTATAATACATTGATTACTTATAAATTTTTTATGTTTCTTTTGAATATTCTTGGGAATATATGGAGATACATGATTCATGAATTTTTTATCTAATGTTAAAAATTTATTACATCATGAAAAAAATCATTACATGATAATATATGGTGGTTGTTAAATGTTTAATGTCTTA
The DNA here is from genome assembly GCA_963277665.1 of Viscum album. NCBI lineage: Eukaryota > Viridiplantae > Streptophyta > Magnoliopsida > Santalales > Viscaceae > Viscum > Viscum album. Next base: position 264,123,524 of record OY728142.1, on the reverse strand, counting down.
TAGGTATAATTTGGATAAACTTTTATGATATCCACTGATAAATTATTTGGGGAATTTCAAATACATATGTTAAGGGTTTTAGGATAAGAAAAACGTACAAACCTGATCGATAATTTAGAATTAATTGAAGGGGACTCACAAAAATTGGCCATTTTCATTTTCACATACTATTTCACTTTAACATTCAATGATTTGGTGTCATTTTACAAGAGTTTAGATCAATAAAATTATTGTATATCCTCTATTTATTATTTGTCATTAAATACTGTCACATGATGTAGGATCAAGACAGATAACAAAAAAAGGATTTATCCATTATATAAATTGATTTTCTCAACCCTGTATATTTATTATGTCATGTGTAGATTATTATATCTATCACTAATAATCAATGATTACATGAGAATTTTGAGACACTATGAATTAATAAAAATGGGAATATAATATATTCATTTTTATTGGTTACACTATTTCATCCCCCCTCTCAATACCCCACACATTACTCTCCTAAACACATTATCTATACAAAAACATGATAGTTGAACTTAATAATATGTTTATCATTTTAGTATTCATTAATTACTTTTATATGAGTACTATCTACAATTATTTTATTATTATCTCATAGATATTTCTATATCAATTAAGGAAATGATTCTCACAATGATATCTATAAAAAATCATGTATTATTAATGAATTAGAATAAAATAATAGATAAATAATATTATATTCATATTAATATTTTGTTTATGTATAGACATGATCATTTAGTTACTATTTAAAATTGTAATATATATAAATATAAATTACTGTGGATATTTGATTTTATTCTTAATATACATAAAATAAAAATTATTATAATTTATTATTGATATTGTTATTATTGATATTTTTATTAGTGGCCACATATAATGGCTTATGGTAGTGTTACCTTGTTCCAATGAATCCAATGGGTGTTAAAATATAATTAGGATTTATTAACCTGTGAATGGGGAATATTTTCTCTAATTAATAATTAATTCTATCATCGATGTGTCTTGTTGATTAAACCGGCATGATATGTGTTTTTTAGTGTGAAATTTATAATTGATGATCGGAAAATTACACATTATAGTGTGTGGTTAGATGTTATGGAATTTCAAATTGATAGTAGCTTGTGTGTGGCCCTTTGTGATTAGTTGAGGGAAAAATCATGATTGATACATGTTTAAGGTTGAGTATCATTGAATATATGTGTGAAAGAATTGGGATACATGAAAAAAACAATTCATGTTCTCAGGCAGTGATGTTTGATGCATGAAATAAAATTTCATGGAATAATAATGTTTTATTGTTTATGTAGTATGAAAAAATAGTCCAAGATAAATAATTTATTACACTATTTATTGTCTGGAAAAATATTGGATGTGGTTGTGACCTAAATTTAATCTATCACATTAGATGAGTGCATTGGTCCGTTTATTTATATGTTGTATTGCAATGTTTAATTTTCCATAGTATTATTACTTACATGTTTGTAAAAAATATTCATATAAATATAAGTGTATATATATATCACTATTATTATTTGGGGGTATAAACAATGTCAACTATACAAACAGACCCCCTTAGGGAAAAATTGTATATTATTGAGACTATTTTGATGTATAAAAAATTGAAACTACATAAAAACACATAAAAAATGTCTAATTAGTCTACACCACAATCCTATATAAAATGGAAAATCCACCACTCATTTTACTAATTAGAAATACATGGCTCAATTCAAAATTAAAAAAGTCTAAATGGACTTTAGATAGGGCTAAAATAAATTAAAAATAGTTTTTAGAGATTATACTATAGTTCCAAATATATTAAATCTTAAATTTCAAATTTATAGTGATTTAAAAGTCATTTTTCTAGATGTGGGATCCAAACCCTTTCCACTCAACCATTAATATGTGAGTGTGAGAGACTATTTATACACTAATAATAATGAAAACCATAGTAATATTAGTATATATTATGATTGAGTGGTGGTAATGTGGATATAGTTTAAAATTATGTGTTTAATAAGATTATATATATATATATAAATCATTGTGAACATGAGGAACCAGATATATAGAATCTAAACATTATGGGGAGGGGGAACAGACCCATCCTTTCCCTTCCATTTTATCTTTAATACCCTCTTTTTTATGCAGGATTTATTAAGAGTTAATGATAGAGTTAATAAATATGTCCATGTAAAAGACATTGTTTACATATTATTTTATTTTAATTTCATAATATTGATTTATTAATAGATTCATTTTGTTATTTCTCTTGATTTGATTATAATTTATGGACATATTGTAGTTTCATTGAAATTTCTTGATTTATTATTTGTAAAATTTATTGGAGAGTTGTTATATTTAATATTTTAATATAATTTATTCCATACAAACAAAATAATTTTCTTTTCAGATGCTAACATGGTATATGCGAACAAACAAAAAAACCAATATATTCAGAGTTAAGAATAGAACAATGAAACTGATTTATATAAATGTTAATAATATTTTACACAATGTGAAATGAAATTATGTGATAATTAGGAATTACTTATAAATAAATATCTATATAATATCAAAAATAGTTTACGGTCTGAATATTTTTTTGTATATTCATGATGGTACTTATAATGAACCATTATTTGTATTTATGATTATTTGGTGAATGTAGACATCAATGATACAGAGAAATGAAAATGTTTTCAATGACATTCTTATGTTATAAGATATTGAAATTAATATATGAATGGTTATTTTAATATGTGATACTAATATGTAATATTTTTATTAATACCATGAAACACATCTTAGGTGATTATATATTTGTTGTGAAAATCAAGGCATATCAATTTAATGGTTGGAAAAAATAATTATGGGATGATTATTGAGTTATTTTAATGATGTTACACCTTTTATATTTTTCAAGGTTCCATTGTCTTGTATAGGATGATAATTTTTATTAATGTGATGATTGTCCTTTCTATGTGTGTTTTGTGCTCTCCCTGTAGATTTATTAAATTTATAAGATATAGAATATGTTATTATATAATAAAACTAGACCTTTAATCCTAGATTTCTTATATAGAATAAATTTTAAAGTGGAAAATTTGTTTTGGACATTATTGATAAAACATTAAAGGGTCATTTTACATCAGAAAGTAATTAATGATGTTTTCACCTTTTTTTATGTCCTAAGAGGATTGTTGATGCCCTAATTTTATATAATCATGAGAAATGAGAATAATATCCTTGATTTTTTCTTATATGTTATGATGCATAGTGATTTTATTTTCCATTTGAGACACCTATTATTCCCATAACTCTAAAACCATCAAAGATATCCCATGTCTTTTCCCTTGTTTTAAAACCCCTGTTGATGTTTTTATATATTTTTAAGGTATGTTATTATATTCATGTAAAAATGATATTGATTTGGTCTATATTTATTTCTCTCTAAGTAATTCATATGATAATTAAACTTTTAATATGTTATTATATTTTTAGAAATTATCGAAGTAGGTATAAATATCATAGTGTTATATAGCTGACACAATTTATTTTTTACAGTGTTATTCACTTCTGTTTGTATAAGAGGTTGTATGTGGTGATTTTATATGGATATTTTTTATAATTGATAGTACTAAATATTAATAATATATGTTATTCTTATTGATGTTCATTGGGATACTAATGTACATATAAATTTGGACATCAATACGTATTCTAATTATTGATTAATGATAGGGTTTCTAATTTAGGCAGTGAATCCTCTTTGATTATTTTTTTAATACACCATCAATAACCACTTCATTACACACATTGAAAAAAATATTCAGTGAAACATTAATCATGTAATACTAATGAGAATCATTATATCTTGTAGAGACTAGGAGATTGTTTCTATTTATCATTTATTTTTTGGATATTTCCATTTGTATCAGCATTTAAAATTTTACTATTTATGCTCATATTTATTTTTTATTCTATCTATGAAATGTGTTATGAAAATAATTACACATATCTAATAGGGTTTATAATTCATTAATAGGGGATTAGGTAATCATTACAATCCCAGTGGATTAATTTTCATTAATATTTATCAAAATTAATATAATTTAATCCATAAGATAAAATCTAAAAATATATCTTTAGTAAAACATTTTTTGGAATATATTTGACCCACCAACATCGATTGATGGAGTTAGTATAGAATCTAAAATAACATTATATTTATATTATATTGGAAAAATATCCCTATAAACCTATATAAATATACCTTCTAGGAAATTTATTACATCATGAAAAATAGTGGGAACACCTATGGTATAATAAAAGCCTTTTTCTTGTTGATTTGGTAAAATCTATATATGGGTCGCCATAAATGTTATGAGAGAAACAATTTGGGTTTAATGTGGTTTTTCTCTTGTGGTATTGATGTTATTCTGGATAAATTTATCGGTGAACAATAAAATTATTGGATCAATATCATTTTCGTGAGATATTATTTACCAGGGTGTTACTAGAAGGTGACGATGATCCATGATGGTTTCTATTTAAATGTTTTTTATTTTTTGGTGATTTTATATCTTAAACTACTAATAATATAGAACATAAATTCTTCTCATGAGTCCAAAATCAATATATATGAAAATTAATATATGTATTCCATGTAAGGATGATTTTTCTGTGATATAATATTGATTTTGGGAAAATTCAAGAAAGTTATAGTTATTATAAATTAATTAATTGTTAGTAATAAATAATTAATGATTTCAAAATAGATAATATTGTAATATAATTAAATTGATATAAAATTATTCTATTAGGATGTCTTTCCATATTCTTATGAAAATAAAATATATTTTCATTACTAATTGATGCACTGATAATTCTAATGTTATGACATATAATGATTACATGATATGATTGACTATAATAGTATTTAAAGTATGGTAACTGGATAATGTGGTTAAACTAGTTTGGTTTTGTATTCAATATTTGATTTAATTTCTTGATAATTCTAACCAATATATAACTTGTGGTGTTTATAGTAATTATAGAATAACATTAAAGAAAAGGGTGGGAGTTTTTCTTATCAGTAGTCATGGATGAAAATTAATGTTTTAAGTGGTATCTAGAAGACACAAGACTTGAAAATCCTTATATAATTATTTGAAAATATTGATGGATGTCCTGAACTGGTTATACTTATGCGTAGACAGTCAATGTCAAATATTGTTTATTATATTGTGTATGAAAGATGTGTTAGAATAAATAAGGTAGCACAAGCAGGTAACATTGGGATCAAAAGGTTATGTATATTGGATCAAAGGATATAAATAAATTATCCACACCATGATTTTATACACCAACCCTTAATGATTAATATAAATGACTATGTTGATTAAGATATAAATTAGTGTTGTATTTTATAAAAGAAGACAATGTTATGACCAAATCAATGTAAGTAAAAAATAAAACATTTATAAGATTTACTACTTAATAATCATATATGTTGGTTCTGTGAAATGATTAACAACCAAAACAACAAGTATTATATAACACCAAAGATATAATTCTCAACCTATAGTGATTTCCCCATGAGTAAATATTTTTTCATTGTAAATAGTTACCGACCAAAGCACACCATTTTCAAGGTGGCTAATATATACATTTTAATTCACTAGAATGAGATGAAAAACATTAGATATGATAAATATGGAATAAAATCCCATTTTTAAGGCTATAAAAAAGTATGTTTGATTGTTTTTTAGATTTTAGATGTTTGGAATGTGAATGTTTTGGATTCTAAAATGGATATTATTTTAGGATTTTATAGATTTAGATATTGATTAACGATCACACCATGTAGAGATAATTATTGACAAGAATTTTGTTCTTAATTATTATTTCCCTACAAATAAATTTATCACTCTTTAAAGTATAAAATTATAGAAAGTATATGGAATTCAAAATTCAACTCAAATATCACGGAATTTCTCTGGACTTTTTAAATCTTAATGTACATTAATGAGTGATTTGAGGAACCAATTTTTTGATGACATTCATATTTACATATAGAAAATATGAAAGATTACATCCTTGGTTTTTCCGAGGCCATGGATGAAAAAAATGTAAATTTTAAGAGGACAAATCAATACATCTGACAATTACATATATTTTCTAATATTGTGATGAATTATATTGATAATTTGAATCCTATTAAAAGAATGAATGTACATCTACAACACCCATGTGTGTTTGGTGTTCATTCGAGTAATGATTTATTACGAATAGAAATTATGTTGAAAATTCATTTGTACCATTAATTTTAATTAGTTTGTAAGCAATAATACTGTTGGAGTAACCCTGTGATCAAAATTGAATCTTACACAACCCATTTAATATGATAACATGAGTAATGATATAACTATAAATTTTATGGAATGTTAGTGTTTTATATTTTAGTAGGCATGTAATGACCCTAACCACTCCGGTCTATTTCAATGCTGGAATATGGTGTTTGAGTTTTTCTGGGAGGTCCAGGTGACTTATCCTCAACACCTTTCTAAATTTCTAGTTCTGTGAACAGTTCCATCAGTGAGACCGATGTGAATAGTTCCATTCGTGGGACTATTGTGACACTTCCATCGGTAATACAGATGTGAATAGTTCAATTGGTGCGACTGATGTGATGAGTTCCATTGGTGAGAACAATGTGAACAGTTTTCGCAGTAAGAACAATGTGGACAGTTACATCGGTGAGACCGATGTAAAAATTTTCATCGGTGAGACCAATGTGAAGACTTCCATCAGTGATACCGATGTTAACAGTTCATCGGTGAGATCGATGTGAACAGTCCATGAGTGAGACATTTAGTGAATAGTGTTTCCATGATCTGTAGTTGTACAGTGTTTCTAGGATCAGTAGGTGTAATGTTTTTCCAGGATTGTGTACAATGTTTCCAGGATCGGTATGTGTACAGTATTTCTAGGATCGGTAGGCGTACATTTTTTCCAGGATAGGTAGGTGTACAGTGTTTCCCAGATGATGTATTGAGTTTCCAGTATTGGTAGGTGTACAATGTTTCCAGTATCAGTAGGTGTATAGTGTTTTTAGCATCGAGTAGTTTTACAATGTCTTCAACTTCAAACAGTTTCCCCCCTTCAACATTTTCAGTGACCTAAAATGCATTCAAGGATTTTTATGAGATTTAAGGTCGATTCAAATCCCATATCTCCTAAATTATTTACCCAATATCTCAAGCTACTTTTACATTTTCAAACCATGAGGTTTAACTCCATCATCTTTTTATATAAAATCCATCATATCTTAAACCCCTACACTATTAAATCATATAAAAGGATGAGGTATATTCTTTATTTACTCTACGTTCTTTTTCCATGGTGTGAGATGCTCAAGCATTTCCTTTTTCCCATAAGAGTGGTGTGATCTTAACATAATCCTTAGATCATTTCACCTTGATGTGTTTTCATGCTACATGCGCACCCCCCGTTTTGGTGAATGCAACAAGTGTCGATCCTTCATCGATATAAGGTATGATCTAACTTTGTTTTTTTATATGATATATCTACTCCTTTTTCTTTATTACATGTTATTTCATATGATATTCATCCTCTAATGGAGTATTCTTGGGTTTCGGTTGGTGTGGTCATGTCACAGCGTCCTTGGGTGGATGCAGGTATCCCAGGGGAGGAGATTGTAATCTGTTGTATGGATCGTTCTCCTATAAAGAATGCAAAGAACCTTTTTAGGTAGGGGATTCATTGCTTCTCTATTATTTTACATGAAACTATAGCGTTATCATGTTTTAACCAACTAGATCACAATTAAATTGATATAGTAAATATTTGAAGCGGATTAATAAATTGAGATCGATCGTTTGTTATTTCTTCCTGTTTTGTAATATAGTGTTATATCAATTCATTCCTTGTATACCATGTCTTTATTTATGGAAAATTTTAATGAATGTAAACTCTAATTAATTTTAAATATTTTTTAATGATAAATATGTATGTAAATGAATTTGGTTGTTGTTGTTGTAATTCGATGTTAATAAAATTGATTCAGTAAGCGTGTTTAATTATTTGTGATAGCTTAACATTTAGGTTTACTGTAATTGGAACCTATAAATAATAAATCTGTTAATTCCAAATGGATTAAATAACCAGATATTTGATAAAAATATTGTTCCTAGTAGGGTTCTGATTTACCACATTGCTTGCAAGCCCAAGTTCCATGTGCTTGGGAGCATGGAGAGATTTTTAAGATAGAAGGATGGATGCCTTGTTTAAGGGGAAAGAGACATGTTGATATAATTTTTTTCTTCTTACTTATAGGGTTGTGATGTGAGCCTGGATGGTAGTTGTGATATGTGGGGGAAAGGAGTCCCATTGGTTTTGGTAGTAGTTGACGCCCTGAGTGGAGAGATGCATCAGTTTATGCATTTGGGTGTTGGGGAAGATACCGAAGATGATGAAATAAGTTAGATGTGAATGTTTTGATTCTTGATCAGTATTTTTGGTTGTTAATCTACTTTACATTCCCCGCAACTCAAGGCATCTAGTCTGGCTTACCCTCCATCAAAAAATGGGCGATGAAGCCTAAGGTACTCCACGTGCTTTCCATGTTTAGATTCTCGGGGATGATGGGTCTACACTCTTGTTGTAGGTGGAAATGACTCGACGGGTAGTTCACCTACTCTCCCTGTTAATACCCCTTGTGTTTAGTAGCTTATAATGTTTTTATAGAATCTTTTCAGAATATGGTAATGTAATAATGATATTAATAAATTATGTTCACTCATGGGGTTAGAGCAAGCAGGAATTCAATAATGAGGTTGAAATTTAAAAGAACAATGGACTTTGGGTGTTAGGATAATGAAATATAATTTTTAATGGTTAATTAATTATTAATGAATTAATTAAAATAAATTAAAACTGATAAAAATGTAATTACATAATGTAATAAAGCTCTTAAATGGTTATGTGCATATAGGATACATAGTTTTATAAGTGGAAACTAGGAGTCTGAGAGATGTTAGCTGTAGTTGAGTCTAATACTTGGTTATTCCCATAGTGTGGTTTTTAGAAATAGTATATTCTATAATATTTATGTTTCAACATGCTTCTACACCTCGTTAGTTAGGGAAACTAATAACTCTGAGATTCTGATCCATGGGGGTGTTTTCCCCACATTCTGGTGGGAGGATGAATGAATGACTACCCCTTAGGACATGATATCTTCTCTTTGTAGTTACTTGTGTTGGTGGGAACATTGGTTAGTTTTCCACATATATGTGTGTAGAGGGATATAATGTATTGTTGTTATTCACAAACATATGTTCTTTATATAGTATCTCATGGACTACTATTGGTGTAACATGTATAGGTTTTGATGGCTTGAGGATCCTTAATCGGTGTATGGGTTGTAATGGCTTGAGGTATAATGCCCGATGTAGGATATACATTATGTGAGTTCAGGTGGTTCTCCAACATTACCTATTTACATTAGTTTCATGGACGTGGTGGTTTTTCTGCACATGGTGCATGTTGTGGTGCTTCGCCCATGTGTGTGTGGGAAAGACATTTTGGAGAGAGATGCTAAATGACGTGCAACATTGGGGAAAAGCGGAAAACCAGAGAGGAAGTTCTAGCAGGGTACCCTTGATATTCTTTATTACATTATATACTATTGTATGTGATACTTTTTGAGAGTATCCATTTTAAGGATGTGAACATAATATACTAGTTTAGGCGATGAGTTAGTTTCATTTATTGTTCACTGTGCTTTAGCATTCTTTATTTACTTTTTCCAGGGAGGATCTGAGAAGGATCCTACTGAATTTATTTTTATACTCACCCTATGTTTATATAATATTCTTTTCTAGGTCACTTGGAGCATATTGGAGATCAGCCTAGTTACTACTAACTTGGGGTTGCTGGAACTATTCAGGCTTTGTGGTTGCTTCTATTTTTACTTTCCATTGGTACTCATAGTTTTTCATTTCAATTGTAGTAGTTTTGCATGACATTACATATGTGTGCTAGGAAATTATTTTATAATTCAATCTGAGTTGGAGTTTCTTGGTGTCTTTTTTATCTATATCTTTTGCATGTGTTCTATTATAAGGTGATACCTCCAATTTGTGGGTTTATTATACCCTTGGTTCTAGTCACTAGCCCGAGGCCTACTAGAGGTGGGACTTGGGAGGACATTATCGGTCATCTCATATCACAGGCCCAAGAGGGGTATAACATGTGGGGAGGGGGTCATGACTGAGTGTTAACATTGTAAGGGTTTAAGTATAATATGGAGGTTGGTGTTAGGTATATTTTAGGTTTCATGGGTTGGTAGGGAAACAGTGTGAGTTATGTTTATCAAGTGATGTAAACACTAGATATAGGTTGAGACATAGGCGTTTAGGGCCCCCTATGATCTGATTCATAGACTATTAAGTATACAGTGAAAGCTAAAATAGGTGATACTCGTTGCAGGGTAGAGACCTTGGAAAGGATCAAGCATCATTCTTCTTTCTTCATATGTTTGAATGGTTAGAACATGGAATAGGTTAACCTAAAATGAATAAAAATAAAATAACTAATTAATTACTGTTTTGTCTTCAATATTATAGGTTTAGAAGCTTTATCTATTTTTTATTTTATAGGTATGAATCCAGGACGATGTCCTCGTCAGGTTTGCGTATAATATGTCCTGCAGGCTACACCAGCAGATCACCATAGGGTAGAGGTTGACGATGAAGACACTTTGAGGAGGACACTCATAGAGTTTCAGTGATAGAGTCTATAGAAATATGTGGAATCCATTTCATATGGAGTCACAAAAGACTTTTTGGAGGAGGTTAGGATACCATTCAGCTCAATACATACTCGGATGGAGCACTGTGTGTCTTTGGTTTTGATGATACTGCATGGATCAGCGAGGAAATTGTGGTTCTTATTCCTCATGGATTGTGAGGAGTAAGTGATCACATGGGATGAGTTTTGAAAAACGTTCATAGTTGATTTTCTTTCTTAGACTACGAAGCTGTCCAATCACAAAGATATTTTACCCGTCGACAGGGGATCTCTAGTGTGTGAGAGTCTGGAATCCATTTCTGGAAACTTTTACGATATGCTTTGGACATGTTGCTAGTAGTGGGGGTTAGAGAGAGGATTTTTTTGGTGGAATTGCATCCAGAGATCTAGCGCCAAGTTACCCCATTTATGATAAAGACATTTATTGACGTTTTGGTAAGGGTAGTGGTCTTTGAGAGAACATTTTCCTGAACTGCATCATCATGATATTAGATTCTACATGATTCCTCATGAAGTAGATATGTTGTTCAGGGTTCCCAGTTTTTAGGCCAGAATAGTTTTTGTTCGGTCGGGGGTTGGTCCTACCCAACAACATCTCGTTACTCTGGGGGTGGCGGATCTCTAGCCAATGCTAAGGTATTAAGTGCTTTCTCATCTCATGGATGTCTTGGTCATTAGAAAAGAGAGTTCCTGACCATTCAGAGATATAATCATACACCTGGTGTTCTTCTCCAGGATCCTCTATTGAGGCAGTTCTAGCCAAGGCAGTAGCAGCAGGTTGCACTAACATTGGATCTACAGAAAGAAAATAATGTAGTCGGAGTATGATGTTCCCCATCTACTGAGAGTAGAGCTCGGCCATGGTGGTGGTATTAATCAAGGACAGAGATGTTGTAGAGGAGGTCAGGGTCATCTTCATTCTTTAGTGTTTCCAGTGCCATGGGAGCCGGATGTCATTCTAGGTAACCTTACTTGTTTTCTACTTGGTTTTATGCCTTGATTGATTCAAGAGAGACACACTTCTTTATCTCACCTACCCTTGTACATGCATTGGGACTTGAGGTAGAGAGGATTCAAGTGCCCATGGAATTTAATATACCATTTGGAGTTCGAGCTAACGTGTTTGAAGTGTCTAATGACTGTGAGCTAGTACTGGGGTACCACCACTCTTGGGAGATTTCCTATGTTTACAGATACAACCATATGACATCATCATCAACATGGATTGGTTGTATTTGGTGTTGGATATCATGGATTACTTCCGGAGGTAGGTGGTGTTATTAGATGCTGATGGAGATTCGGAGGTGTTTGTTGGCTAGCGAGACCCACAAATGGGTTAGAGGCGTGTTTAGTCCTTGTCATCCTTGATGGCTGAGCTGATGCTAATTTCATTAGCGGTTCAGTAGTTGGAATTTCCCAAGAACGTAAAAGAGTACCCTAAAGCCTTTTCAAAAGTGATTGTAGCATTACCCACTTTGATGAGAGATCGATTTTGGGATTGAGCTACAGCCAGGAGAATCTCCTATCTCTATGTCTCCATATAGGATAGCACCTTATGAGTTACAAGAGTAGGATATACAGTTTCATGGTCTATTAAAATATTTATATTTTTCGGCCGAGTGTGTCGTTGTGGGGTGCGCTAGTTTTTTTCTTCAAGAAAACTGATGACAATTTGCGGTTCTGTATTTATTATCATCACTTAAACAAAGTTACAATGAAGAATAGTTATCTTCTTCCGCAGATTAATAATTCATTTATTAAACAAAAGGGTGAATGTTGGTTCTCAATGATCAACTTGTAGTCAGGATATCATCATATGTGTGTGAAGGCTTTGGATATCCCGAAGACTGATTTCCATTTTTTTCATATACATTACAAGTTTGTTGTAATGTCATTAGGTGAGACGGATTATCTTGTTGTGTTCATGGGATTGATGAATGATGTGTTTCAAAAGTTCCTCCTTATGTTCATCGTGGTTTTCAACGACGAAATCCTTAGGTACACCACATCTGAGGAGGAGCATGTAGAGCATCCACACACCGTTTTGGGAGTTCTTCATTGACAACAGATATCTAGGATGTTGTCAATGTGTGGGTATTGGGCCCGAGAAGATCTTTGCATGGGGCATGTGGTGTCCCATTAGAAAGTATGTATAGATTCATGGAAGATAGAAGTAGTTGTGTCTAGGGAAGCCCACAAGAGAGTGTCATTGGTGCGAATTTTCCTTAGTCATGCAAGCTACTATATGAGGTTCATAACCTACTTCTCTCAGGTTGCGACTCCTCTGATTGTAATGACCATAAAGGATCTGGCGTTCATGTGGACTAATTTTTTTCAGAAAACATTAGAGTATATGAAGGTGAAGTTGTTAAGTGCTCCAGTTCATTGTCTTCTAATATAGGGAGTTCAGTTTTAGGTTTCAAATGATGCTTCGCATCTGAGGTGAGTCTTTGTTCTGATGTTGTATAGATCAGTTGTTTCTTATGGGTCTTGATAGTTTCACCCCCATGAACGTAACTATGCCACCCATGACATTGATTTGGTAGTTGTGGTGTTTGATCTGAATGTTTGGAGATCCAATACCACTAAGAGAAGGTGTTGAACTGGAATTCTATCCCCTTGGTTCATCTCCTGAGGATAAATGGTGGCGTGGAGGAGAGTACCTATGAATGCGAGTCGTAGATATGTTCTCAGTACCCAAGGTTATTCTATGTTTAACACTTTTCATGAAATAATGTTTACTTTGTTGTTATAGGACTGTTTCCAACACTTTCATTAGGGCACGTGAAACCGTCACGCAGAGGATGCGCTGCTATTACCCCGCATTCCCACTTTCCAAAGGTGGGTGGCATCCACTCCTTATTCAGAGACATCTGCTCATTGATCGAAACGGTATGATGGGATGTCAGTTCTTCTATCCGTGGATTCCTCCTCGGAGCTCGTCACCTAGTCCGGGTCTCCCTCATTGATTTAAGATGTAGTTCGTAAAGTTCTTCCCGATGACATATCTTCATGGACACTAGTTAATTATGCTGCTTCTTTCAGGACCTTCCAAGGGGTCCAGTCATGGTTGAAACCTTCTGTTAGGAGAGTAGTCATGTTGGGGCATCACTGGCGTGTCTTGACACTAGGGATTGGAATGTCAGTATTATGTACCTTATTATAGGGCTTCTTGAGGGTGCAGAAGCCTGAGAAATCCAACATTGAATGTGGGGAATTTTATGTCATAGGCATGTATCTGATGTTTTCCTTAGCTTCCCATGTTTGACACAGGGTATGCCGCAAAATTTAACATCTATTAGAGATGGATTGGACTGATCAGAAGACTAGCTAGAGTGGATCATATTGAAGGACCCCCTGGAGGGAACACCAATGTTGGGGCCAGCACGTGGGTGGCTTCTTGAATGCTGTGGATGGGAATGATGAGTGAAGTGGTATAATCCCACCAGGATGTGGTATCCCTGGTAAGAATCAGGATGGATGGTGGCTTTGGGCTTGGGTCTCAAAGAGACGTCCTACGTATCCCCATGGTAGGGAATCAAATTCCGTGTAGTTCGATGATACGGTGGTACACAAGATGAGGCGACCTGTGAGAATTAATGCGTGCATGGGACCCATAGGAAGTGGAACCACTAGGTTAGGGCATGAGCTTCCTGAGATGCGTGGGCTCGAGGGAGAGATCGGGATGAGACATGAGTGATGGGCTTGAGCCTCATGGAGGCTTCCTACGTATCCCCGTGGTAGGGAATCAAAGTCTTCATAGTTCAGGTGGCGAATATAGTTTACACTACTGGAAATACACTATTTCCCAACGGTTGTGAACCGTTGGGAAATCCCCTCAAATCGTTGGTATCTAATATACCAACGGTTCTCTCAACCGTGGGGAAGTAGGTCGTGGGGAAAACCTTTCCCAACGGTTTACTTGGAACCATTGGGGTAGGGTGGCAGAAGGCACTCTATCCCAACGGTTTGGTGAACCGTTGGGATAGTTTTTCCAAACGGTTTCTCCCAAACCGTTGGGAAAAACCACATGGGTTCCCTCTTTCCCAACGGTTTAGAACCGTTGGGAAAAGAGCTCTTTACCAACGGTTTAATGAACCGTTGGTAAAAACTTATTTAGAATTATATGCCAACGGTTTAAAACCGTTGGCATACCCTATGCTTCAAATTGCAGCCCCCTGCAATTTGGCAGCCCCTCTCCCCTGTACATCAAGCACCTCTCATCTCATCAGGCCTCATTTTCACCTCATTTTCGATCCAACAGGCCTCATTTTCACCTCATTTTCGATCCAACTATTGTACCTATAATAAAATAAAACATACATATACAATTACGAACAAATTCATACACATTTAACATATAATGGATCCTGAAACTATAAACATCCATAATTAAATTACAATTCATAAACATACATAATTCATATAGAATTCAATTTAAAATTTAGATGACAATTATATCTGGAATCCGATTGAGATGGGGATGATTGGTACACGTCACATATGACCCATGGATCGTTCTCCTAATGTTTCAATGGAAACCGAATGCGTTTGGTCGGTTTTGCGTATGACAGTTCTTTTCACTTATAATCCTACCCATTTTAAACAAAACAGACACAGTTAGAGCGGTGTTGGCCACACCGCGCCTCGGATTGAGGCGGGGATGATTCGTACACCTCACATATGACCCATGGATCGTTCTTCTAAAGTTTCAACGGAAACCGAATGCGTTTGGTCGGTTTTCCGTATGTACTTCAAATGATGTCCATTTTAATCAAAAGAGAGCCACTAAGACTGATCCCGGCCACACCACGACTCGGATTGAGCCCGAGTGGGCTCGTACATGTCACATATGACTGATGGATCGTTGTGATAAATTATCAACAGATTCGGAATGCGTTTGGTCGGTTTTGTGTATGTCAGTTGTTCTTTTCACTTATAATCTTGTCCATTTTAAACAAAAGATACACAGTTAGAACGGTGTCGGCCACACCGCTCCTCGTATTGAGGCGGGATTGACTCGTACACGTCACATATGACCCATGGATCCTTGTGCTAAAGTATCGACATAGTCTGAATGTCATTGGTTGGTTTTTCATATGTCACTTGATGATTTTCACTTAAAATGACGTCTTTTTGAAACAAAATACTGACGCTTTGAGTGGTGTCGGCCACACCGCGTCTCCAATTGTGGCGGGGTTGATTCGTACACGTCACATATGACCCATGGATCGTTCTCCTAAAGTTTCGACGGAAACCGAATCCGTTTGGTCGTTTTTCCATATGTACGTAAAATGGTGTTCATTTTAAACAAAAGAGAGCCACTTAGACTTATCTCGGCCACACCGCGACTTGGATTCATCCCGGGTTGGCTCTTATACGTCACATATGACCCATGGATTGTTGGAATAAATTATCAACAGATTCGGAATGCGTTTGGTCGGTTTTCCGTATGCGAGTTGATGCTTTTCACTTAAAATGACGTCCTTTTGAAACAAAAGACGGACACTTTGAGTGGTTCCGGCCACACCGCGTCTCCGGATTGACCTAAAACCACCGAGAAACATTATAATTATTATTCATGACGTGTACGCGCAGACGGCACGTCAATCGGACGTGCGGTTTGGGCGGTACGACTCAATATTCGTGTTTTAAGTGATGCTCGTGCTACGTAAACGCGCGTGAGGGGGGTCCAAACGGGCCGAAAGATTTCATAATGAACTGAAATCAGACGACAAATACGGGTGACTGATTTATGAAGTGGTCGAGCAGACGGCACGTCAATCGGACGTGCCGTGTGCCCGCGGTGACCGACAACGCAGTTCTGGTGTCATAAACGGCCAAAACGGGCGTCCAACGGTCAAATTCAAAGCGGACGACCTCGTATTGACCTGAAACCACCGAGAAACATTCTAATTATTATTCTTGACGTGTACGCGCAGACGGCACGTCAATCGGACGTGCGGTTTGCGCGGTACGGCTCAATATTCGTGTTTTAAGTGATGTGCGCGCTTCGTAAACGAGCGTGAGGGGGGTCCAAACGGGCCGAACGATTTCATAATGACCTGAAATCAGACGAAAAATACGGGTGACTGATTTATAAAGTGGTCGAGCAGACGGCACGTCAATCGGACGTGCCGTGTGCCCGCGGTGACCGACAACGCAGTTCTGGTGTCATAAACGGCCAAAACGGGCGTCCAATGGTCAAATTCATAGCGGCCGACCTCGGATTGACCTGAAACCACCGGGAAACATTATAAATATTATTTGTGACATGTACGTACAGACGGCACGTCAATCGGACGTGCGGTTTGCGCGGTACGGCTCAATATTCGTGTTTTAAGTGATGCTCACTCTTCGTAAACGCGCGTGAGGGGGGTCAAAACGGGCCGAACGATTTCAGAATGACCTGAAATCAGACGACAAATACGGGTGACTGATTTATGAAGTGGTCGAGCAGACAGCACGTCAATCGGATGTGCCGTGTGCCCGCGGAGACCGACAACGCAGTTCTGGTGTCATAAACGGCCAAAACGGGCGTCCAACGGTCAAATTCAAAGCGGACGACCTCGGATTGACCTGAAACCACCGGGAAACATTCTAATTATTATTCGTAACGTGTACGCGCAGACGGCACGTCAATCGGACGTGCGGTTGGCGCGGTACGGCTCAATATTCGTGTTTTAAGTGATGTGTGCGCTTCGTAAACGCGCGTGAGGGGGGTCCAAACAGGCCGAACGATTTCAGAATGGACTGAAATCATACGAAAAATACGGGACAATAATTTATGAAGTGGTCGAGCAGACAACGCATCAATCGGACGTGCTGTGTGCCCGCGGTGACCGACAACGCAGTTCTGGTGTCATAAAGGGCCAAAACGGGCGTCCAACGGTCAAATTCATAGCGGCCGACCTCGGATTGACCTGAAACCACCAGGAAACATTCTAATTATTATTCGTGACGTGTATGCGCAGACGGAACGTCAATTGGACGTGCGGTTTGCGCGGTACGGCTCAATATTCGTGTTTTAAGTGATGCTCGCGCTTCGTAAACGCGCGTGAGGGGGGTCCAAACGGGCCGAACGAAGTCGGAATGGCCTAAAATCAGACGAAAAATACGGGTGACTGATTTATGAAGTGGTCGAGCAGACGGCACGTCAATCGGACGTGCCGTGTGCCCGCGGTGACCGACAATGCAGTTCTGGTGTCATAAACGGCCAAAACGGGCGTCCAACGGTCAAATTCAAAGCGGACGACCTCGGATTAACCTGAAACCACCGAGAAACATTCTAATTATTATTCGTGACGTGTACGCGCAGACGGCACGTCAATCGGACGTGCGGTTTGCGCGGTACGACTCAATATTCGTGTTTTAAGTGATGCGCGCTCTTCGTAAACGCGCGTGTGGGGGGTCCAAACGGGCCGAACGATTTCAGAATGGCCTGAAATCAGACGACAAATACGGGACAGTGATTTCTGAAGTGTTCGAGCAGACAGCGCATCAATCGGACGTGTCGTGTGCCCGCGGTGACCGACAACGCAGTTCTGGTGTCATAAACGGCCAAAACGGGCGTCCAACGGTCAAATTCATAGCGGCCGACCTCGGATTGACCTGAAACCACCGGGAAACATTCTAATTATTATTCGTGACGTGTACGCGCAGACGGAACGTCAATCGGACGTGCGGTTTGTGCGGTACGGCTCAATATTCGTGTTTTAAGTGATGCTCGTGCTTCGTAAACGCGCGTGAGGGGGGTCCAAACGGGCCGAACGAAGTCGGAATGGCCTGAAATCAGACGAAAAATACGGGTGACTGATTTATGAAGTGGTCGAGCAGACGGAACGTCAATCGGACGTGCCGTGTGCCCGCGGTGACTGACAACGCAGTTCTGGTGTCCTAAACGGCCAAAACGGGCGTCCAACGGTCAAATTCAAAGCGGACGACCTCGGATTGACCTGAAACCACCGGGAAACATTCTAATTATTATTCGTGATGTGTACGCGCAGACGGCATGTCAATCGGACATGCGGTTTGCGCGGTACGGCTCAATATTCGTGTTTTAAGTGATGCTTGCGCTTCGTAAACGCGCGTGAGGGGGGTCCAAACGGGCCAAACGCAGTCGGAATGGCCTGAAATCAGACGAAAAATACGGGTGACTGATTTATGAAGTGGTCGAGTAGACGGCACGTCAATCGGACGTGCCGTGTGCCCGCGGTGACCGACAACGCAGTTCTGGTGTCATAAACGGCCAAAACGGGTGTCCAACAGTCAAATTCAAAGCGGACGACCTCGGATTGACCTGAAACCACCGGGAAACATTCTAATTATTATTCGTGACGTGTACGCGCAGACGGCACGTCAATCGGATGTGCGGTTTGCGCGGTACGGCCCAATATTCGTGTTTTTAGTGATGCGCGCGCTTCGTAAACGCGCGTGAGGGGGGTCCAAACGGGCCGAACGATTTCAGAATGGCCTGAAATCAGACGACAAATACGGGACAGTGATTTCCGAAGTGTTCGAGCAGACGGCGCATCAATCGGACGTGCCGTGTGCCCGCGGTGACCGACAACGTAGTTCTGGTGTCATAAACGGCCAAAACGGGCGTCCAACGGTCAAATTCATAGCGGCCGACCTCGGATTGACCTGAAACCACCGGGAAACATTCTAATTATTATTCGTGACGTGTACGCACAGAAGGAATGTCAATCGGACGTGCGGTTTGCGCGGTACGGCTCAATATCCGTGTTTTAAGTGATGCGCGCGCTTCGTAAACGCGCGTGAGGGGGGTCCAAACGGGCCGAACGATTTCAGAATGGCCTGAAATCAGACGACAAATATGGGTGACTGATTTATGAAGTGTTCGAGCAGACGGAACGTCAATCGGACGTGCTGTGTGCCCGCGGTGACCGACAACGCAGTTCTGGTGTCATAAACGGCCAAAACGGGCGTCCAACGGTCAAATTCATAGCGGCCGACCTCGGATTGAGGCGGGGTTGACTCGTACATGTCTAAAATGACCCATGTATCATTGTCTTAAAGTATCAACACAATCTGAATGCGTTTGGTTGGTTTTCCGTATGCCAGTTGATGTTTTTCACTTAAAATGATGTCCTTTTGAAACAAAAGACATACACTTTGAGTTGTTCCGACCACACCGCGCCTCGGATTGAGGCGGGGATGACTCGTACACGTCACATATGACCCATGGATCGTTGTCCTAAAGCATCAACACATTTCGAATGCGTTTGGTCAGTTTTTCGTATGTCACTTTTTGTTTTCACTTAAAATCTTATGGAAATTCATATAGAATATTTTTATATCATATTTAGTATGGATTAGATTTTAGTTGATCGTGCTATGAAACATTTCAGAGCTAATGAAATTAAGGAAGGTGGAGGGGCTGTCCGGGGGGCTGTCCGGGGGGGCTGTCCGGTGGGTGTCCGGGGGGCTGTCCGGGGACCAAGGAGGAGGGTGGGGGGGCTGTGCGGGGTCTGTCCGGGGGGGCTGTCCGGTGGGTGTCCGGGGGGCTGTCCGGGGACCAAGGAGGAGGGTGGGGGGGCTGTGCGGGGTCTGTCCGGGGGGTGTTTGGGGGTTGTTCAGGGGGTTGTCCGGGGTTGTTTAGGGGGCTGTCCGGTGGTTGTTCAGGGGGTTGTCCGGGGTTGTTTAGGGGGCTGTCCGGGGACCAAGGAGGAGGGTTGGGGGCTGTACGGGGGGCTGTCCAGGGGGCTGTCTGCAGGGCTGTTCGGGGGGTGTTTGGGGGGTGTTCGGGGTCCAAGGGGGAGGGGGGGTTGTCCAGGGTCCAAGAATGAGGGGGGATGTCCAGGGAGTTCTCAAACACACAATCACTAAAAGACAACAACATCCATAAAAACAGACAATATATAAAAATAACTCAACTCCAATACTATACTACGAGTCTAGATAAAACCAACAAGTAGAATAGATTAAACATCAAATCTCAAGTCAAAAATGTAACGGATCAATATGTCCCACATCAGCATCACCATCTCCATCATCATCATCATCATCACCCTCGTCATCGTCCTCCTCATCGTCCTCACCCTCCACAGCGCCTTCCTCCTCGCCTTCTCCCTCCTCCTCGCCCTCCTCATATCCCTCCTCTTCCGCATCAGACTGCTCGCCATCATCATCTTCAAGCTGGACATCAGCCTGACCACCACTGGAACTGCCACCTGGTGCACCATATATAGAATGTATCGACGACATGTATTCATCAATCACTGGGCTGGCCTCTGCTGGAAGTGTTGGACGTAGAACTTCAATAAATTTCATAAATGCATTGTTTGCCCTAGCAGACTGTTCTGCCGTCTCTGTGGCCCTTTTCTCAGCCTGTTCTGCATGTGCCCTAACTTGCTGCAGCTCGGTGGCACTACAACTCGTACCTGAGGCAGGCCAATACCTCGTCGGGGCTATCCTAGGTCGGCAGCGTACTCTACCAGAATGATCCTCTCCCAACACCTGATGTAAGTGATCAGATGGCCCAAAATTGTCTGCTTCTTGGGCATCGAGGGCCTCTAAAGCATCCTGTTACAAATATAAATATATTATTAAGTTACGAAATAGATATTAAAATATAAAATCAACAGATTAAAACTTACAATCTGCTGCTGAGTCGCTTCGTTGACAGCACGTCCATCCTTTTTTCGTCTACTCGAGCAAAACAGTTTTGCTCGAGGCACACGTCCTTCAATATTTTGTACTTGCCTCTACAATGACATTGAAAACAAAATTTATATAAAGACTTCAGAAAATAATTAAATAATTGAGGAAACAAAAGAAAATGTAAGTCGTAAAGAAAACTTATAAACAATTGTCATACCTGCTGCCTATCATGATCCGGCATCGTCGTGCGTCCTAGTGTATGGAGGTATTTTTTTGCATCAATGTTTTTTTTATTTTTTCCAGATGATTCCTAAATAAAATTCGATAATGCAAAGGATAATATTAATGCAAAACTTGGAAGTTATTATTTAAATACCTCAAATGTAATTCATACCTTAAACTGGGTACTCGTCCAATGAGTAATCATCTGACGATACTGCTCTATAGGACAATCATCCATGACTGGTACCGCCTCTAACTCAGTGCCAACTCTAGCACGCCAGCCAATATACAGCTCATGCTTGTAGGCTCTCCAAAGCTCGCCTAAATCCTTTAGACGTTCCAGTCGTGCACCCTCACCATCAGGAAAATTAAATCGAAGCTGAAATGAAAATATTAATTTATATAAATACAAAAAAAATTCATGGCATTAAATACAACAGATTTTTTTACCCATATCTCTACCCAAGCTCTATCTTTGACCTCATGTGGCAAATGTCTCCACGACAGCGGGCTGACGGGAATGATGTCGGAGTATTTGGCAAGCGTCGCCATAAAACTCCGACATTGTTGCCCTGTTTTCTCAACCATCTGATTGTCTTCATTATATTCCACCATAACCTATGTGCGACGGTTCCACACCGAACGCATGCGTGTACGGCCCCACCCTCGCCTCCTGTCAGTAGATGTATCTGTCATGAAAGAAAAACAAATATTTTATCAAAACATGTTATAATGAAAATAAATATTGCTATAAAAATTTGTTAGGGTTTTATAAATATACCTATGCTAGTCTGATCAATGAGTGGCGTCGGATCCACAGAACCTGATGGAACACCCTCTGGTGGAACAGGAGTCGAAGACGATGGAATATAAAAGCTCGGAGAGACAGAAGTAGAAGGAAAAGAAGATGGAACAACTGTATGACCTGCTGACTGGGGAGTGGGAATCATCATGGGATGTGAAAATGATGGGGTAGAAGATGCAGAAGGTAGCGAAAACATGTGAGGTCTAAATATCCCGTGTGTCCCTAACGACACACCGGGATCAGAATGTGGGAAGGCTGAAATGTCAGTGGGAGGGGCAGGGTCTAGTCGAGCACGCGCAGCTCTATGTCCACCTCTGGTACGAACCCTCCTCGTACCACCGGCCTGAGTACTAGGACCAGTACTAGGCTCCTCGTCGAATAACTGTCGACGTAATGGTGGATCCTACAAAAAAGTTTACAAAAAAAATTAATCACATGACATTATATATTCTGTAAATATATATATATATATATTTGAAATAAAGTACTCACTGTAGGCACTAATGGTGTAATGCCCATCTCCTCCATCCGACGATTGTTCTCCACCATTTTTTTCTTCGTCTCTCTTCAATTGGCTTCATTTCCTGCATTGGAAAACAAATATTTAATTAATTAGAAAAAGAAAATTAATGTGTAAACCAAAAAACTAAATATATGAGGGAATGAGGGGATTCATTGGTAATTTAGCTATCAATTGTTTTAGAAGAGCTTGAATGAATTTAATAAAACATACAAGTTTTAATGTTCACCAAGTTAGAAATATTGTTTGATTTGGTTTGAATACAGTTCAATTCCAAATTAGAAAATGCAATTTAAATAAAACAGCAACCAATAAACATTGAAAATTCACATAACGGTCAAGTCAGCTAAAACATATTTGTGATCAATACTAAATAAATATGAATATTACCAACCTTAACAACCCAACTCAAGGTAAACCAAAAGAATTGAGAACATGGATGAATGATTCTATATATTTTCAACCACAGCTTCAGGTTCACAATCAACTCTGACAATTGAGCTATTGGAGTCATCAAAAGAAATAAATGGATTGGTTCCAATGGCAATAGGGACAGTGTCAATTCCATCATCAGCATCATCAAAAATATGTCTTGGAATTACTTCAACTATGATACCAAATTCAGGTTGAAGTTGATCATTGACATAAAAAACTTGTTTAGCCATTGATGCCAACACATATGGTTCTTCGGTTGCAAGAGTGCGGGTCATATTAATTACTCGAAATCCACAATCATCAATAAATGTGCCATGTCTCGTCATCGAATCAAACCAATGGCATTTCATCATTGTGACTCGTCCATGAGAGTAATAATCTAATATTATTATTTTCTCAACGACTCCATAATAACCCACATTTTCAAGTCGCGGTCTACTATCTGATGCACTGGCATAACAATCTGTTGTGGCAGTAAAAATAATACCATCATGTTGTGTTCTCATGTTTTTGGCTCATTCAGTGACAATAAATCTGTACCCATTGATAACAATTTATTTACAGTCACGAACCACGGTATTAGGACCAAAAGACAAAGCTCTTATTTCCTCAGAGATAGAGTCAGCAGAAAAACTCAATACCTGCAATATAAATGACAGTTAAACTTAAGTAAATATTGAAATAATTAATTTAAACAGTAATATTTTTACCTTCAATTTTAACCAAGCAGAAAACTCTTTGCTATGCAAAGTCTCTCTCCTTCTCAAAGATAAAGAACGATGCTTCCTATTTATCATTGTTTTATGTTCCCTGTAGATAAAAATATATGAATAGTTTAACAGATATATATGTAAGATATACATATTCAATTTTGTTACCTGATATTGTCATCGAACAAATCACAGTTGAACAAAATTGTGCGATGTGCCATCTCCCGCTCTTCATGGCTTAATGTCTTCAATGTATATAATCCAGGAATTCCTCCTGTTTGAGGAAGTGATGGAAAACTGGGTTCAATTTTCTCATATTGTTCTTCTTCATTTCTCATTGGTCTGTTCATTCTTGTAGTAAGATCAGACAAATACATTGAACAGAAATCCATACATTCTTGAGCTAAGTAACCGTTCACGATAGAACCTTCGGGATGATTCTTATTTCGAACATAAGACTTTAATGTGAACATATTTCTTTCAGTTGGATACATCCAACGAAAAGAAACAGGTCCTCCGAGAAGTATTTCAGTTGGAATATGGACAGTCAGATGCAGCATGCATGTGAAAAATGATGGGGGAAATATTTTCTCCAACTCACACAAAATTAATGGGGCATCTGTCAACATTTTTTGCAAGAAAGACTTGGACAACTTCTTAGCACAAAGATCTCTAAACAAATGGCACAACCGAATAACACCCACCCTTACATTATTGGACAAAAGATGACGGATTGCTATTGGAAGCAACTCATGCAGTAGAACGTGATAATCATGAGTCTTCAAAGATTTTAGCTTCAACTCTCTTCTGTTGACCCGTTTAGATATGTTGCTTGAATAGCCATCAGGAACTCTAATAGTCTCTAATACTTCCAAAAATTGTTTTTTTTTCAGTAGGTGTCATCACATAAGAAGCACATGGAAGTTGCCATTTATTTTCACTGATACGCACAGGATGCAATTCTGGTCTGATGCCCCAATCCACCAAGTCACGACGAGATCGTAAATCATCTTTTGTCTTCCCCTTGACATTTATAAGAACTGAAAGAAACATTTCACATATATTCTTTTCAATATGCATTACGTCTAAGCAATGACGTAGCAAATTGGTTGACCAATAAGGCAAATCAAAAAAGATACTCCTCTTCTCCAATTGTAACAGGATTTTGTGGAAACATTCTTTCTCTTTCCAGATTTCATTTGACCCTTCCCGAACGAAAAACTGAAATCTTTCAATTCATTAAGCACATCAGTTCCAGACATACGCTGAGGTGGATCATCGGTCTCTATAGTATTATCAAATCTTCGACGATTCATTCTCTATGGATGATCCTTTGGCAAAAATCGTCGATGTCCCATAAAACTGAAACTACAACGATGTTTCAGTCTTCTGGATCGTGTATTCTTCATACAAACTGGACATGACAGTTTCCCCTTCGTGCTCCATCCAGACATCATTGCATAAGCCGGAAAATCATTGATTGTCCACATAAGCGCAGCGTGCATCTGAAATATGTCTTTCGAACATGCATCGTATGTGCGCACACCCACATCCCAAAGAAGATTCAACTCTTTTATTAAAGGTTGCATGTATACATCAATATCAATGCCGGGATCAGAAGGACCAGATATGAGTATACTCATGAAAGTGAAAGATTTTTTCATACACAACCATGGGGGAAGATTATAAATGTGCATAAAAACGGGCCATGCGTTGTGCGAAGTAAGCATCTGCCCAAACAGATTAAAACCGTCGCATGAAAGACCCAACCTCACATTACGCACGTCAGCTGCAAAATCAGGATGTCGAGCATCAATGCAAATCCATCTACATGATGAACCAACTCATCATCAGTCTTCTTTCTCTCGGTATCATGCCATCTCATTTTTATTGATATGTCATTAGACATAAAAAGATTCTGGAGTCTGGGGATCAATGGAAAGTGCCACATTACTTTCTGTGGAACGCGGGATGGTGTTCCATCAGATTTTGACTTCCAGCGGGATGTGCCACATTTTATACATTCATTTCGTTCAGCGGTTTCCTCCCAGAATAAACTGCAATCTTTCGGGCAAGCGTGAATTTTGTTTCTTGAAAATCCAAGTTCCTCAACTAACTTCCATGCCATATAGTGGTTTAAGGTAATATCTGCATCATCTGGAAGTAAATCCTTCAAGAGGGTAAGAATGTAATCGATTGCTGTATTAGAAATCCCATACATAGTTTTCCCATGAAATAATCGGATTAAAAATTCCAGCTTTTTCATTTTATCGCATTGTCGATATACTGGAGTCGTGGCAGCATCATTAAATTTTTTCACCCTATCAATATCATCATTTTCACTAGATGCATCAGCTATCCTCATATCGAAGTCTTCTTGAGTCGAAATCCTTTCTTTTTCATGATGACGAATAAACGGAAACCGATCATCTAACAAATTCTCCATTCCAGTCTTTTCATTTCGATCATCACCAATTTGAGATTTCGTTTTCTCCCCATTGTGATACCACAGAAAGTAGTTTGCTTGAAACCAATTTTTGGTTATGTGGTAGCTGACTTCTTCACGGCTCAACCAAGGTCTACCAACACAATTGGAACATGGGCAGTGTATGCGACCACTATCTGAAGCATTGTGAAATGCAAAATCTATAAAGCTCTCCAAATTGTTTTGAAAATCGTCTGAGATCCGATCGGTTTCATACATCCAACTTCTGTCCATTCTGTAAAAAGAATTTATATAATTCATTTTGTCATAAACAATTCAATAGGCATTAACTATAATAGAAAATACATTTAAGTAAACGATAAAGGAATAAAATAATCAAGGTATCAACTACACATGTCAAAAAAACATACAAATGTGTTATTGAAAAAATGTAAAACCAACAAGAACTTAATGTGTTATATCACATAACAGCATGACTCATCCCATAACCATATTAGTAGGGTATCATGAACATGAATAACATCAACCTTGTGCCATCCTCCTACCCTACATGACCCCAACCACATGCCACATCTTATTATAGCCTTATCACATCACACCTCACCGAAAAACACTAGGGAAATCATAGTACATCTCACCTGAAGACACATGGACAATCACATCGCATCTTGCCTAAAAACACATGGTCAATCACTTTTGCAGGAAGAGTAGTGAAGACATGGTATCTATCCAAACATATAACCACCATCCTAGATATTAGAAAAAATACTCATAACTCAAAACCTCTGATCGTTGGTAAGTTTATCCAACTCTGGTTGGGAATGTGTAGAAATAAAATAAAAATACATGATATATAGATAGAAAAAAATACTCAACCTATGGGTTCACATTAACTACATAATCACACACTTCACTACTACCATAAAACACATAAACCACACCACCACCACACAAGACGCATAGCATTGGAATATAATTCTACATTCAATAAGTCTATCTATGGAATTATCATAAGAATCCATGTATCAATTGGAATATAATTCTACATTCAATAAGTCTATCTATGGAATTATCATAAGAATCCATGTATCAATTGGAATATAATTCTACATTCAATAAGTCTATCTATGGAATCCCTCCCTTGGATCCATGTATCACCCATGGCTTAATCAATATTCAAAGAAATGAGTCTATCCGTGGAATTCCACTGTGAATCCATTTATCACATAAAGCATATAAGTTAATAGAAACAAGATTATATACCTGGAATCCTAATAGAATCCATGTATCACTATTTACTATTAATCATTTATTGAATTCCATTTCATTTAAACAATTCATTAAACATACCAAGGTCAAAAACTAAGGTATTTAATACAACTCACCTAAAAATGGCGACTCAATCAAATAATAACCTGAAAAGAATGAAGCTTAATTTACTCATGTTGTAATGACATGATAATGAGATTCCCTTGCTTAATCAATCAATTCCATATCATGGTCTCAACATAACTCATAATGGCTAGCAATTCAATGAAAATTCAAGCACTCACATGGGAATTTTTAATAGAACACTCCTAACAAGACTATAAAGATATCACATGCATTAGTTATAATATATCTAACATGGTAACATAAAATATAAGATAAATTCAATCCAATTTCATAGATTCATAGCATAGTCTCTACTTTACTCACGTTGGCAAGGCAATACAATTAAAACATGTGTTAAAAATTAATTGGCATTCATGTGTTAAAAGGGGAATGCAAACCATAAAATACCCTTAATTAATTTAATTTACAATTCAATTCAGAAATCGAACAATCAATTCGATTTATATAACCTTTCACAAATGACATCCCATGTTCAAGGGGTAAACTCCAAAAAGGAATTTTCAAGAAAACTCACCCTTAGGCTGGTCCGGCCGGCAGTAGCACCAAAATCACCTAAACTGATGGGAAAAATGAAAATAGGTTTAAATACTATCCAAACATTTGAATACATTTTCAGTTAAGAAGAAGAATAACCTGAATAAGAGCTGGAAAATTGAAGGCCGGCAGTACCTCCAAAATTGCCTAAATCGGCTGCTGCTCCCGTTTTAGGGTTGTGTATCGCGAATGGGGGAGAGAACAGGCGGCTGGGAATTTGGGGAGGACCTTTGCCAACGGTTCTTAAAAACCGTTGGCATATGTATATCTATCCCAACGGTTCTATAGAACCGTTGGGAAAAACCTGCAAAAACCACATCTATGCCAACGGTTCAGGAGAACCGTTGGTAAAAAACCATCTATCCCAACGGTTCTCATGAACCGTTGGGAAAAAACTCCCTGGAAACCTCTATGCCAACGGTTCTAATGAACCGTTGGTAAAAACCTCCTTCCCCAACGGTTTCATAGAACCGTTGGTATCTAACCGTGGAGAAAGGCCAGCATTCCAGTAGTGTTAGCATCATGCAGGAGGTGTATGGAGGGCTTACTCTCTGAGGAAGCATGTGGTGTTGGCGAACCGATGTGAATGGAGTCAGAACAACCGGGTGGTGGGCTTGAACCTCGTGGAGACTTCCTACATACCATACCTTATCACGAATCAAAGTCCCCGTAGTTCGGGATGGAATGCAGTTTAACATCATGCGGGATAGTGGCATTTGGGGCTTATGCTCTGAGGCGAACCAATGTTGGAGTCGGTGAACCGGCCTGAAGAGGGAGCTGGGGTCCTGGTGGCCCTACAAGAAAACCGTCGCGAAAAAACCACCGCTAAGCAGCAAAAAAAATAATTTTTTTTAATTTTTTTGAATTTTTTTTAAATTTTATTCGAGGATTAGCGGCGGTTTTTTAAAAAACCACCGTAAAATAGCGGCGGTTTCAGTAAAACCGCCGCGAAATGAAATGTAAAAAATTAAAAAAAACACGAGAAACCCCGAAATCACTAAAACGACCATAACATTTGATCCGGGCGTCCGTTGAAGCACCACGACCAGTCAAATCGAAGCTCATGAAGAGGTCTAGAGGCACATATAATCAAAACCGTGAGACGGTCTAAGGTGTGGAAGATATTAGAGTTATACGAAAGTTGAAAAAAGTTCTCCAACTTCAAACGGCCATAACTTTCGCTCCGGGTGTCCGTTTGGGCTCTTCCACAAATCAAATCGAATCCAGCGAAGTGAGCTACGCACCAGATCAACGAAAACATGGTCTGTCATGTTTTTCAACCCCAAAACCCCTCTGAAGGCCTCCAAAACCATGTTTCCGTCACCGGTGTCCCGTCAAACTTGTCTTCAAACAGACCTAACTTTCGATCTGCGTGTCAGTTCGGCCTCCTCAACCTGCCAGATCATAGCTCGTTCCATGACCTTCAGTTTCACTGGTCGCGGTGCCCACATGCACTCCTAGATCATATGTTATGGCCTTTTTCGTGGGTATCGGTTTGTTATTTATTATTTATTATTTATATTTATTTATTATTTATATTTATTTATTATTTATTATTTATATTTATTTATTATTTATATTTATTATTTATTATTCATAATTTATTATTCATTATTTATTATTTATTATTTATTATTTATATTTATTATTTATATTTATTTATTATTTATATTCATTTATTATTTATATTTATTATTTATTATTTATATTTATTTATTTATTATTTATATTTATTTATTATTTATATTTATTATTTATTATTTATTATTTATATTTATTTATTTATTATTTATATTTATTTATTATTTATATTTATTGTTTATTATTTATTATTTATATTTATTTATTTATTATTTATTATTTATTATTTATATTTATTTATTTATTATTTATATTTATTTATTATTTATTATTTATATTTTTTATATTTATTTATTATTTATTATTTATATTTATTTATTGTTAATTATTTATTATTTATTATTTATTATTAATTATTAATTATTTATATTTATTATTTATATTTATTTATTATTTATATTTATTTATTATTTATATTTATTATTTATTATTTATATTTATTTATTTATTATTTATATTTATTTATTATTTATTATTTATATTTATTTATTATTTATTATTTATATTTATTTATTATTTATTATTTTTTATTTTTTATTTTTTATTTTTTATTTATCTTTATTTATTATTTATTATTTATTAATTATTAATTATTTATTATTTATAATTATTTATTTATTATTTATATTTATTTATTGTTTATTATTTATATTTATTTATTATATCTTATTTAAATTTATTTTTTATTTTTTATTTTTTATTTTTTATTTATTATTTATTATTTATCTTTATTTATTATTTATTATTTATTATATATTATTTATTATATATTATTTATTTATATTTAATTATTATTTGTTATTTATATTTATTTATATTTATTTATTATTTATTATTTAATATATTTTATTTATTATTTATTATTTAATATTTATATTTATTTATTTATTATTTATTATTTATATTTATTTATTATTTATTATTTATTATTTATTATTTATTATTTATTATTTATATTTATATTTATTGATTATTTATATTTATTGATTATTGATTATTTATATTTATTTATTATTTATTATTTATTATTTATTATTTATTATTTATTATTTATTAATCCTTATTTATTATTTCTTATTTCTAATTTCTTATTTCTTATTTATTTATTATTTATATTTAATTATTATTTGTTATTTATATTTATTTATTATTTATTATTTATTATTTATTATTTATTATTATTGAGCTTATATATATTATTTATGTATTATTTGTTTTTTAATTAATATATATAAGTATATTAAATTCTTGTTTATTAACCACATGGAGAGCTTGTTGGAGTGGTAAAATCTTTGGAAAATATGCAAGAGTTTAGAGGTTCAAATCTCAGCAAACGCAGAATTTCTTTATATTGCATGGGATGTGCAGGTGCATGGGATGTTCATGTGCATGTGCATGGGATGTGCATGCATGGATAAAGTAAATAAAATAATACGAAATAAATAAATAAATAAAATAAATACGAAATAAAATAAATAAATAAAATAAATACGAAATAAAATAAATTAAAAATAAATACAAAATTAAATAAATAAAATAAAATAAATAAATAAATAAATAAATAAAATAAAATAAATAAATAAAATAAAATAAAAACGAAATTAAATAAATAAAATAAATAAATAAGAAAAATAAATAAATAAATAAATAAATACAAAAAATAAATAAAATAAATAAATAAATAAATAAATAAATACATAAAAGAAATAAAAGAAATAAAAGAAATAAAAGAAATAAAAGAAATAAAGAAATAAAGAAATAAAAGAAATAAAAGAAATAAAAGAAATAAAAGAAATAAAAGAAATAAAGAAATAAAGAAATAAAGACATAAAGAAATAAAGAAATAAAAGAAATAAAAGAAATAAAAGAAATAAAAGATATAAAAGATATAAAAGAAATAAATGAAATAAAAGAAATAAAAGAAATAAAAGAAATAAAAGAAATAAAAGAAATAAAAGAAATAAAAGAAATAAAAAAATAAAAGAAATAAAAGAAATAAAAGAAATAAAAGAAATAAGAGAAATAAAAGAAATAAAAGAAATAAATGAAATAAATGAAATAAATGAAATAAAATAAATAAAAGAAATAAAAGAAATAAAAGAAATAAAACAAATAAAACAAATAAAAGAAATAAAAGAAATAAAAGAAATAAATGAAATAAAAGAAATAAAAGAAATAAAAGAAATAAAAGAAATAAAAGAAATAAAAGAAATAAAATAAATAAAATAAATAAAAGAAATAAAAGAAATAAAAGAAATAAAAGAAATAAAAGAAATAAAAGAAATAAAAGAAATAAAAGAAATAAAAGAAATAAAAGAAATAAAAGAAATAAAAGAAATAAAAGAAATAAATAAAATAATTAAATAGGGCTTGGAACACCGACATGGAGATAGGGCTTACGCTCTGAGGCAGCCCAAGGTGGAAATAGGGCTTGGAACACCGACATGGAGATGGTCGGGGCCAATGGTTTGTGGGGCTTGAACCTCATGGGGGTTTCCTACGTACCATGCCTTAGCACGGATAAAAGTCCCTGTAGTTCAGGATGGTTGGGGATTACTCTATGAGACGACCCAATGGTTTTTGGGGCTTGAACGTTGTGGAGGCTTCTTGTGTACCATGCCTTGGCATGGATCAAAGTCCCCGTAGTTCGGTAAGTTTGGGGCTTACACTCTGAGACGGCCCAAGGTGGTGGGGCTTGAACCTCATAAAGGCTTCCTACGTAGTATGCCTTAGCATAGGTCAAAGTACCCATAGTTCGGGTTGGTTGGGGCTTATGTTTCGAGACGACCCAAAGTGTCTCATAGTTGGTGCTCACTCTAAGCTCAGAGGAGTCATGATCAATGTGAGAAACAAGAGGTAGTAGAGATCTGATGATCAATTCGCGAAGGGTGCGTCCGTGGGAAGTGAAAAGGGGATTACGTGTTGAGTGGCCCATGATGTCGGGACTTACTCTAGGATGGTGGCCCAAAGGTGAAAAAGCGCAGCCGGAGAGGGATTTGGCACCCATGAAGAGAGGAGGGGCAGGGGTGCTTCCTCCTACAAGAAGAGCTAGGGGATTACACCAAGGTGGCTGCCCTTCCCCGCGGACAAACGCCACTCCAATAAAAAGGGTATCATCCCTTGTGAGGAGTGATCCCATCCTCATGGAGATGAGTGGGCGCGAAGAATGTTTGAGGTGGGGGGACCCTACGTTCGAGGCATGAGGCCATGTCAGAGTTTAAAGTCATGTGTTGAGGATGAGGTGCTTCACAGTTTAACGTCCTGCAACTCGGATGAGGTGGGTTGGCCCCACACCCCTAGGAATTACATAACTGTTTCCCT
This sequence comes from Viscum album, assembly GCA_963277665.1. NCBI lineage: Eukaryota > Viridiplantae > Streptophyta > Magnoliopsida > Santalales > Viscaceae > Viscum > Viscum album. The sequence goes on along the minus strand of OY728142.1, from coordinate 264,089,997 downwards.
ATGCCCCTTGTGCAAGGGAAGGCAAAGGCAAGGCCATACTGATGGGGTGTCACGAAAAGAACCATCGAGGGGTCCACATTAGCATGGCTATGTGAAGAAGCAATAGTCGTTATCGTGCCTATGCAAAGGAGTATAAGGCGTAGAAACGCAATGGGAAGGATTGTCTAATGGACTTTGAATTTACATCGTACGAGCCTAGAAAGTCGCATGGGAATAACATGCATGATATGGATGCTCAGAGTGCACGAGACACCTGCCAATGGAACCCAAAAGGAGGGAATCGGGCGTTCGTGCAAGAGGGAGCTCGGGGAGCACCGAGGTGCAGGGCCCTGGGGATCGCGTGCAACCCTTGGGTCTTGCACAAAATAAAGGGGCCTCGCGCGAAAAGCACCGGGTTGTGAAATTAGTTTTACGTGTGCGGAATAGGGGGAGTTGAGGTTTTGCGCATGGATTGAAGGGATTGCACGCAAATGAAGGAATTGCACGTGAAGGATGTGGTGCTGGCGCAAAAGAAGGATCTCGTGCGGGTTGGCCGGCTTGTGAGCCACGGAAAGGGTTGCACGCAAGGGGCAGACCCCAAAGGGGTTGGCGTTTAGTCAAAGCCAGGGGGATATCGCACAAAGGAAAATCCTAGGGCGACTTGGTGTGAAAGAGAACCATACCTGAAAGCCATATTATGTGCATGAGGAATGCCAATTACATGCATGAGAGGTGGTTCGAATTCTTCAGCCCTGAACAGGAAGGGGGACACCTTCTATTTATAGTCATCTAGCGACATGGAATTCAGTGTTGTGCGAAATAATTGTGTGATGTAGGTGGCAACGTGAAAGGTCAACCGCGTGGGGCATGGGTGCGAAATGATTTTGCGCCGGTGCCGGGATGCTTGGCGAATCCTGTTAATTTCCGCGCGGGGCAGCTTTTTTCTCACACTTGGCCCTTTTTCCGTGTAACACCTCTGGGCCCTCAGGACTGGCCCTCCGGGTCCAAATATGACTTCTCTTTTTCTCTTTGGAACTTTCTACAGCACATAAGCACTTTTCAGCATCTACAAGGCCTTTTCTATTTATAAGATGGATTTATTTTATGGTTTCTTGTGACATTCTGTCATTTTAGAAGTATATCAATGGGTGGTTATTTAGACCTCTTTTCTATTTCCCTTTAGGTGGGTATTGAATTCTTGAGGAAAATAATGTGTTGAGATCTATTTGATATAATGGACTAGACCACTCTGGTCTATTCTATTGTTGGAATCTCGTGTCTGAGTTGTTCGGGGAGGTCCAAGTGACTTATCGCCAACACATTTATAAATTTTTAGTTCTGTGATTAGTTCCATCATTGAGACTGATGTGAATAGTTCAATCGGTGAGACTGATGTGAACAGTTCCATCAGTGAGGCTGATGTGAAGAGTTTCATCTTTGAGACCGATGTGAACAGTTCCATCCCTGATACCGATGTGAACTGTTCTATCATTGAGACCAATGTGAAGAGATCCATCAGTGAGACCTATGTGAAGAGTTCCATCGGAGAGATCGATGAGAAGAGTTCCATTAGTGAGACTGATGTGAACAGTTCCATCGGTGCGAGCGATGTGAATAGTTCCATAGGTTACACCAATTTGAACAATACATCAGTGAGATCGATGTGAACAGTTCTATCACTGAGACCGATGTGAACTGTTCCATCAGCGAGACCAATGTGAACAGTTCCATCAGTGAGACACATATGAATGGTTCATCAATGAGACATTTTGTGAACTGTGTATCCATGATCAGTAGTTGTACAACATTTCCAGGATTTATAGGTGTACAGTGTTCCCAGGATCATGTAATGTTTTTTCAAGATCGGTTGGTGTACCATGTTTCTAGTATTAGTAGGTGTATAGAGTTTCTAGGATCGGTAGGTGTAAAATGTTTTTATTATCATGTATAGTGTTTCTAGGTTTGGTTGGTGGACAATGTTTCCACGATAGGTGGCGTATAGTGTTTCCAACATCGAGTAGGTGTATAGTGTTTCCATAATCCTACAGTTTCTCCCCTTTGGCATTTTGGTTGACATAAAATGTTTTAAAGGCCTTATTTTAAGAGATTTAATAATGATTCAAAGCCCATAACTCCTATATTAATTTTCCTAAGGCTCGGGATGCTTTTACATGGTCAAACCATGTGGTTTAATTCCATCCTATTTTACTATAAAATAAAGCATATCTTAATTTGCTACTCCATTAAATCATCTAAAAAGATGATAAATAGTCCTTTTTTATTCAACCTTCTTTTTCCTGTGTGTAAGATGCTCAAACGATTCCTTATTTTAATAGGAGAACTGTGATCGATCCTTAATCCCCAAATCGTTTTGCCTTGATGTTTCTTCCTACTTCATGTGTAACACCGTTTTTTTTAAGAAAAAATTGTTGATCCTTCATCGATACAATGTCTGATATACCTATTTTATTTTTTTTCTTCAATACTTTCCATCTTATTTCTACTTTCTGTGTTATGGAATGTAATATCCATGCTCTAATGGAGTTATTTTGGGTTTCGGTTTGTGTGGACGTGCCACGACATCCTTGGGTTGATACAGTTGTCACAGGGGAGCAGATCATAATCTATTTTGTAGATCGTTCTTGTATAAAGAACATCAATAAACTTTCGAGGTATGGGACTCATTCATTCTCTATTAGTTTACATGAAACTATAGAGTTATCATGTTTTATTTTATAGGATCACAATAAAATTGAAATAATAAATATTTAAACAATATAAATAAACTAAGATCGATCATATGTTATTTCGTATTTCTTTTCTAGATAGTGAGATATCTATTCTTTCCATTTTTTGTATGTTTTTTTTGACAGAAAATATTAATTAATGTAAAATTTTATTATTTTTAATTATTTTTTAAAGATAATTATTTGTGTATATTAATTTGGTTGTTGTTTTTGTAATTTTATGTAAATCAAATTGTTTCCATAATCATGTTTAATTATTTGGGATAAATTACTTGTTAGAATTCCCATAGTTGGAAACAATAAATAATTAATTAGTTAATTCTATATGGATTAAATAACTAACTGTTTGATAAAAAGTTAATTCCCGGTAGGGTTCTGAGTTACCCTCTTTCTTGCAAGGATGAGTTCTTTGTGATTTGGAGCCTTTAACGCTTTTTATGTTTCAAGTATGGATGCCTTTTTAAGGTAATATAACACAGTTGATATGACGTTTGATTTCTTTTTTCTAGTGTGGTGATATGAGCCCGGATGGCTGTTGTGATATGTGAGGGCAGGGAGGCCCATTGGTTGTGTCATCAGTTGATGTCTAGAGTTTCATGATGCATCATTTTATGCATGTGGTTGTCAGGGAGGACACTAATGATGATAAAATGGGTTATATGTGAATTTTTTGAATCTTTTTGTGTCCTGTTGGTTGTTTATAAACCTTACATTCCCCACATCTCAAGGCTGCTGGTCCGGCTTACCCAACTTCCAAAAAGGGGAATCTACGCACATGGTATGCCACTTGGTTTCCGTGTTTAGATTCTCGAGGGATGATAGATCTTCTCTCTTTCAATAGGTTGAAAATACTCAAAGGGTAGTTTACCTACTCACCTTGTTGAGCCCCCTTGTATTTAGTAGCATATAATATTTTTCTATAATTCATCGGAATATGGGAAAGAAATAATGATGTTAATAAATAAATTATTAAATAATGTTAACCTATAATGTTGGAGTTAGCTGGGATGCAATACTGAGGTTTCAATTTAAAGGAATAGTGGTCTTTGGGTGTGAGGTTAATGAAATATAATTTTTAATGGTCAATTAATGATTAATGATTTAATGAACATAAAGTGAAACAGATAAATAGTGGATAATATAATGTAATAAAGATTTTTAAGTTGGTATGTGATTATAGGATGCCTAGACTTAGAAGTGGCGGCTTAGAGTGTGAGAGACGTTAGCTGCATTAGAATAGAAGACTGGGTTATGCCTATAGTTTGGTTGTGATCTATAGTATATTCTATTATTTTTATGTTTCTATATTCTACTTTACCTTATTAGTTAAGAAAACTCACACTTCAAGGATTCTGAGATCTAGGGGGTGTCTTCCCAAACATTCATGTGGGAGGATGAATAGATGTTGACCCCCTTTTCCCTTATCTCTTCTTATGGTAATTAAACGTGTAAAAGCATGCCCAAGTGCTGCGGTTTCTCTCTCTCTCTCTCTCTCCTTCCCCCACTATCCTCTCTGTGCCCATTCTGTTCCTCCTACTCAAGGAAGGAGAAGGGTGCGGAGATCTCTGATATTTTTTTTTGCTATTTTCATATCCCATCGTAAAAATGGATGGAGATCTCCCCAAAGAAGACCGGTTTCCGGAACCGGATCCTTCTGCCTTCTTGTCGGAGGGTTACGGGAGTGGCTGACCACCGTCCAGCCCGCCTTCATAATCCCTCAACGTTGACAATCATAAGCATGGAGATTTTTCGAGTGTTGGTTCACGCCCAAATTTACCCAAGAGAAGAAGGGTAGAACGGTCCTTGTAGTGTAGCTTGGGTTGTCGATTCCACAGAGACCTAAGAAGATACCTAAGATACACAACCTAAGGGATGGATTTTTGGCTATGAAGTGGCCAACTTGGATTTATTTTGGATGGGTTTTAAAGATATCTAATAGATTTAAGTGGATTCAATTTAAAATAATGATTTGATCCTAGGTTATCGCTCGGGTGGATTGACTGTATTTTCTTTTTAATGATTTCAAATTCTTAAATTTGGTATGGGTTTATTTAAGGAGATAAAACAACATCATCACTTACTGGTTTAATTCCTACACCCTCTAATACTAATCACCTATACACTTGAAGGATCAAAGTTTTGAGCACTTCAAGGTAAAGGATCGTATTAGTACTTGATGTGTGTGGCCTTAAATTCAACAAGGACGATGGAGTTTAAAAATCATCAAATAAAAATCCCAATTAAAGAAGTGATTATACATTAATTAGGTGATAAATAACATCCAATCCAGCCCCTTGCTACTCCCTTGGATCAACCCATAAGTGGGTTAGCCCTCCATTGATCCCATGGTTTCAATGGAAGCGGAAAGTAGACTCATGAGGGAGGAAATGGAGAAGTAAAGAAAACAACAAAAATAAAATGATCACTCCACCGTTGTGTGAATAATTTCACAAGGGTTGGTGTGAATAAATTCACACCTTGATCCAACGGTATCAAAGTGATATTAAGAACAACAGAATAAGAGTAGAAGAAGAACTTTTATTAAGAAACTAAAGTGATTTGAACAACTTACATGTGAAGGACAAAATTGAGGCAACAAAAATGCAGCATAACATTACAATTGAACAAAGCATCCAAGATCCTCAACTCCTTCACCACCACTGCCTTAAATAGGCATTTTTGGAGCCTTGGGTCGAACCACCAACAGTAAAAAGTATCTTAATTAATTTTGCTAGGCTATAGGTGGTGGAAAGCATGTGGAATTTGGACTTTTCCACGTTTGAACCGAGGTGGCAGCCAGATTTCATCCACCGAACAGACGTGTTTCGATGACCTTCTAGGTGGCCGAATCAGGGTGGTCCATAGAAGAAGAACATGGAGCTCCGGATGTCTGCTAACCTTCTGTAACATTTGGGCCCATTTGGAGTTGTGGATTCCGAGATATGATCAAATTGGTGGACTGTTTTTCTGGGCCGCAGAATCTGGCCCAGAATTTTATCTCTAACTTGGGCCGCCTAAATGAGCAACATGGAGGCCGAATTAGCATTAACTACTGAAGAGTGATTTGTTCATGTACAGGTCTTATAGCATCCCACGAAATTTGGGATTACTTGGGCCTGTATGTTGGGCCCCACAGTCTCATCAGTGGGCTGGTGTCCAATCTGCTTTCTCCAGAATTGCTTCCTTTCATTGCCAAATATCTCCATAATCCTCCATGAATTCTCCATTGATCCCTGAATGAAACATGTTCATATTTAAGTGTAGATCAATTTCAAAAAATATCAAATTAAAATATGTAAAATTAAATTCCTTAAAATCAGATGAATCATTGGGTACTTTAAATGATGTTCAAAAATGTACCACATAATAGTGCATTTTAAGAAGGTATTACAATCATAATGTGAAATGATGTTCAAAGTGTAAAATGCACTAAAATGGTGTTTATGAATAACAAAGAAAATGAAAATTATGTATATTAACAATGAATATTATCCTCATTTAGTGGCTAATCACACCCCCCAACTTGAGTTTTGCTAGTCCTGAGCAAAATATATCTCATCAAAAATGAAATTCGAATTCCCTTTTCCAAAAACATTTTAATACACAATGATCACCAAAAAACCTTATACCAAACAATCATTAAACCCATCAAAATATTTTAATACAAGATATTTTCATAAGCAGATCCCAATCCCAAGCCCATTCCTTTGATCAAATCCATCATCATACTTCATCCAACTCAATTAGGTGTAATGATGTGTTGTGAATCACAATAGATATGGGGGTTCATTTTCATTCACGGGGGAAATCATGGAAGCACTAGGTGGAATCACATTTAATCCTAATATGAGTATTCTTCATCCCTCTTTTTTTTTGATTTTTTTTTTGCAATATTGCTATAGTAATTGAGATTGCAATTAATCAAATTAACCCATGTAGCAAGACTTTGCCGATGACTCTCAGACTCAAAAGCCTTAGGGTACCAAGTGAAGCCCACATACTCGGGCATCGTCTCGAGTTAACTTAATCAAAAACAAAGTCATATTACCATAAATAGAGATAGATTGAAAAACTCAGGGCTAGAGAACTCTGGAGTCACGATCCCCAAGTGCCGAAAGCCTCGCATTTTATCAATCCATTTCTCTACACGCAAATTTTAATTTTAATTTTTTAATTTTTTATTTTTAAATTTTTTTTAAATTTTTTTTTTGAATACTCATATTATTCATAAAAATAAAACCATCCTATGCTATTTATTATGGGACCCCAAAAATTCAAATTAGTACCCCACAGTCTAGAGGACGTGCATTGTGGCATTTTTTTCATTTGGATGAAAATATAAACGATGAAATATCACATTGGACAGCCACACTTTCGAAAATCTATGCTCATGAAATTATACAAGGATTAAAATCAGAATCAGGGCATGCTAAATTATTTGATATTCAGTTTCAAAGTGTGCAATGTGTATTACCATGTTCAAAGTTAAAGTAATTTTTCCTTCCATTTACTTTTTTTTTAAATCATTCAATTTTTGTTTTTGACACAAAAGCATTTTTTTTTATTTTATCTCCCCCCCCCAACATAAAACAACACTGTCCCCAGTGTTTGAAGAAATGAAAAATTAGGATTAGAGGCAGGGAATAAAAATTTAAAAAGTAAATTGAAAATGAGGATTATGGAATGAAGTCACCTGGTGGTTAAAGTTTGAAGTTCTTGCCGCTCGAATTTATTCCTTTGATATCCATGTCGCTTGCAAAGTTCCCTAGTGGAAAAAGGAAAAAAACAAAACAAATAAAACAAACAAAACAAAAGAGTATATATATATATATAAGTAAAATATAAGTGTATATATAAAATAAAATAAACTGATGATACATTGTCTTCTTTTTAAATTTCCAGGTAAGGTATTACTCAAGGATCACACCACGTGACACAGATGAATATGGTGCTCCCATTTCATACCCATCCATACTCATAATATAAGAACAGGTCAACAGTCTATATATATTTTTTAATATAAAAATGATTAATTAAAATATAAATTTTATTAAAACAACAAAATGATAGGAAACTTAAAAACCATGGGTTGCCTCCCATGCAGCGCTTTGTTTAACGTCGTTAGCTCGACTTGAACCCCCCAACTTATCCAATACCAACTTTCAACATTTTAAGGACCACATGTTTCACCACTTCTACTAGGTTGAGATTGATTCTATGTTTAGAAGTTGTTTCATGCACAAACCTCTGTTCTAAAATGAGCAGATAAATCCAAGGAATATCATAAATGATGGATCCAATTTCTTTTGTAGTATTTTCTAATAGATTATGAATAATCACCTCTTTAGTGGTTTCAAGATACGAAATGGTGACAAATGGAAGTTTTTGGCTATCCCCAATGAATGGAAACTTGGGGGTGGATGGAAAGTCCTTTTGTTCAAGTTTAGGTAGGCTAAAACTTTCAAACATAGGTTGGGACTTTGAATTGAACTCAGTTTCATTTTCAAAATTTATCAACATAATTGGTTCCTTTGGAATATAAGATGCAACCACAAAATTGGAAATATCAGTGTTAGAAATGGGTATGGACTCAAAGATTGTGATTTCTCTTAATGGTTCAATGATTGGTGTTTTTGAAAAATCATCAACAGAGTTATATTCATGAGACTCAATCCATGATGTCAAATTCTCCTCTTTTGAATCCAAAAAGTTAATTTCCTCCTGATTTAAAGTCCCTTCAAAATTTCTTGGATCCTCTTCATCTATCCCAAATACAAAGGTTGGTTCTTTAATAAATTCATGTGGGGTTTGTGTGAAACTAGACACTTCACATAAGGTTATGGAAGGGATAGTTTGTGTAGGGATGGGTTCCTCACAAGTTTTAATGCTTTTTAGTTCTAACCTCAATGATGAAACCTCAAAATTCATTATCTCCATTTTTTGACAAAGTTTTTCAAGTAATGGTTGTGGATCATGATGGTCAAGGGGTTGAGACAGATGGTCTATTCCAGGTGGATAACTATGTTGTTGGAATTCCATAGGAGTGTGTTCAGATTGGCCTTGTTGGGATTGGAACTCATAATATGTTGGAATGTATTGTGGATCATATGAATAAAAACATTGTGGTTCAGTAGGTTGTTGATGATCCCACAAGTAGGAATTAGGATGGTCATTGTACATCGTACATGGGGTTGAGTGATCAAAGTAGGGAGAGGTTCCCCATGTTTGGATTTGTTCAAAAGGGTTTTCCATAGGAATGAAATTGGGAATGAGATGAGAGAAGTGGGATGAAAAAAAAGAATGATAGTGTCTAAGATAACATACTTAGGTCCCCGGAAACGGCGCCAAAATTTGGTTCACGCCCAAATTTACCCAAGAGAAGAAGGGTAGAACGGTCCTTGTAGTGTAGCTTGGGTTGTCGATTCCACAGAGACCTAAGAAGATACCTAAGATACACAACCTAAGGGATGGATTTTTGGCTATGAAGTGGACAACATGGATTGATTTTGGATGGGTTTTAAAGATATCTAATAGATTTAAGTGGATTCCATTTAAAATAATGAGTTGATCCTAGGTTATCGCTCGGGGTGGATTGAATGTATTTTCTTTTTAATGATTTCAAATTCTAAAATTTGAGATGGGTTTATTTAAGGAGATAAAACAACATCATCACTTACTGGCTTAATTCCTAAACCCTCTAATACTAATCACCTATACACTTTAAGGATCAAAGTTTTGATAACTTCAAGGTAAAGGATCGTATTAGTACTTGATGTGTGTGGCCTTAAATTCAACAAGGACGATGGAGTTTAAAAATCATCAAATAAAAAACCCAATTAAAGAAGTGATTATACATTAATTAGGTGATAAATAACATCCAATCCAGCCCCTTGCTACTCCCTTGGATCAACCCATAAGTGTATTAGCCCTCCATTGATCCCATGGTTTCAATGGAAGCGGAAAGTAGACTCATGAGGGAGGAAATGGAGAAGTAAAGAAAACAACAAAAATAAAATGATCACTCCACCGTTGTGTGAATAATTTCACAAGGGTTGGTGTGAATAAATTCACACCTTGATCCAACAGTATCAAAGTGATATTAAGAACAACATAATAAGATTATAAGAAGAACTTTTATTAAGAAACTAAAGTGATTTGAACAACTTACATGTGAAGGACAAAATTGAGGCACCAAAAATGCAGCATAACATCACAATTGAACAAAGCATCCAAGATCCTCAACTCCTTAACCACCACTGCCTTAAATAGGCATTTTGGGAGCCTTGGGTCGAACCACCAACAGTACAAAGCATCTTAATTAATTTTTCTAGGCTATAGGTGGTGGAAAGCTTGTGGAATTTGGACTTTTCCACGTTTGACCCGAGGTGGCAGCCAGATTTCATCCAACGAACAGACGCATTTGGATGACCTTCTAGATGGACGAATCAGGGTGGGCCATAGAAGAATCCAATGGAGCTCCGGATGTCTTCTAACCTTCTGTATAATTGGGGCCCATTTGGAGTTTTGGATTCCAAGATATGATCAAAGTGGTGGACGGTTTTTCTGGGCCGCAGAATCTGGCCCAGACTTTTATCTCTAACTTGGGACGCCTAAATGAGCAACATGGAGGCCGAATTAGCATTAACTCCTGAATAGGGATTTGTTCATGTACATGTCTTCTAGAATCCCACGAAAGTTGGGATTAATTGGGACTGTATGTTGGGCCCCACAGTCTCATCAGTGGGCTGGTGTCCAATCTGCCTTCTCCAGAATTGCTTCCTTTCATTGCCAAATATCTCCATCATCCTCCAGGAATTCTCCATTGATCCCTGAATGAAACATGTTCATATTTAAGTGTATATAAATTTAAAAAAACATCAAATTAAAATATGTAAAATTCAATTCCTTAAAATCAGATGAATCATTGAGTACTTTAAATGATATTCAAAAATGTACCACATAATAGTGCATTTTAAGAAGGTATTACAATCATAATGTGAAATTATGTTCAAAGTGTAAAATACAATAAAATGGTTTTTATGAATAAAAAAGAACATGAAAATTATGTATATTAACAATGAATATTAGCCTCATTTAGTGGCTAATCAAGTGTGCTGGTAATTTGTCAAATTATTCGACATTTTGTTGTATTTCTTGCAGGCCAGTGTATTTGGTTTTAATTTTCTGCTCGTGTGTATAAATCATTATGAGATTTTGGCTGATCGAGATTATAACTAGTTCTATTATTAGGGTATGGAATGTAGGATTCCTGGTGCTGTTGATTATCATGTCGTTCCCAACATATTCTATTTTTTGTGCCCTTGTTTTCATTATTACTACCACGATTCATTTGGTTGAAATCGGCCCTTGATGTTATATTTTACTCTTGATTGAAGTTCTATATGTTTCTCAGCTAATACCCATGAAAAAAATATCAAGTGAAATTTATTGTTAATTTATTTATTCCAAATTGAAGCCGAAAAAGAAAGCCAGAATGGTTGTTATACTATACGAGGTGCATGTTGTGGTGATTTTCCAAGTGTCTGTGGGAAAACCATTTTGTAGAGAGATTCTTCAGACACGCGATATTGGGGAAAAGAGGCAAACTAGTGGGAAAGTGTTATCATGGTACCCTTGATATTCACTATTTTATAATAAAATCTTGTATGAGATACTTGGTGAGAGTATCCATGGTGAGGCTGGGAACATAATATACATTTTTAGGTGACAAGTTAGTCTTAATTGTAGTTCACACTAATTTAGTATTATTTCATTACATTTTAATGAGACACTTCATGTGGTATCCAAATGACTATACTCTTATACTCACAATGTGTTTATACAAACTATTTTTCCATGTCACTTGGAGCTGGTTGGAGATCAGGCTGGTTACAAGAGCGTGGGGTTAGAGGAGCTGTGCAAGCTTTGGGGTTTCTTCTGTTTTTACTTACCATTGGTCCTTATATTAGTTCTTTTCTATTGTAGTAGTTTTGTATTAAATTATATATGTGTACTTGGGATTTCTTTTATAATGTATTCTGAGTTGGACTTAGTTGGTTTCTGCCCTATCTCTCTCTTATGCATGTGTTCTCTTAGAGGGTAATGTCTCCCATTTGTGTGTTTACAATACCATCAGCTCTATTCACCAACCATGGGTCTAATGGAGGTGGGACTAGGGGATCATTTTTTCCCTTCCCACATCGCCGACTGAGGAAGGGTACACCTTGTGGGTAGGGGGTCATGACAAGACCTTAGTGGTTAACCATATAACATTTTCATGTCACTATATATATTTTATATATCAATATTTTGTGTTAATTAGATTTATAGGTATAATATCTTCTCTCCCATGATATAATGAGATCTAATTAATGATAAGGGAAGGATAACACCATTATTACACCATCCTCTTAGTTTTTAATTATTCTTGCGGATATAATACAGTACTATAGATAAATTGATTTGATGTATGTTGGTGTGAAATATTCTTTTGAAAACTATTATATGTATGTTTATCACTTTAATATGATGAAAAATTACTAAATAATATGTAAAATATTATGAATTTTATGAGTAAACAATATTAAATTAACACTATATAACCTTTTTTAATTGATGTTATTGGAAGACTCATATTGGTAAATCATGTTTCAAAGAATGATTTTCAACATGTTTATGGTTATAACTTGTTTCCAAAAATATAAATGTTTGAAATTAGAATATAATTACTATAGATAAATTTAAATTCATATATTTTTATATACATGGTAATTTTAATAAAATAAAATTATTTTTAGGTATTCATAAAAATCATTTTTTGGAGAAAATTTGATAAAATATTTTTTCTAAGAATTATGTTTACATGATTGTTGTGTTTAATTATGTGATGAATGATTATATAAGTTTAATATTATTTATTCTTCTGTGATTTTAAATTTACCATTGAATTAATATCATTAAAAATAATTAAATATTCCTCCATTGGTATTTAATAATAAATATAATGTTTAATCAATGTAGTGTTATTTGAGAAGAAATTATAGGATCTGCTTGATGATAAATATTATAATAATATAATGGGAAATAATTTTATTATTGTATTTCGTTTTCTGATTAATGTATAATGAACATAATTGATTAATGTTATGATGTTACAATCTACAACAAGAAGCACAATTGTTTTTGTAAATATTTACATAGCCTACGATTTTATTAAAATATGATACTTTCTTAGGTTCATATTAAATTTATACTTGATGTGTTCCTAGAAGGGATATGATTCGACCCCTAACAATAGTATCATACTCAAATCTATTTAATTGGAATTAGATAATAAAAATATATAGAAAATGATATTTTCTATAACCACAACATATTGAATAAATAAATTTCATGTTTTTTATTGATTTTCATAACCATAACATGTTTTAATACAATTCATCCATGGTTTTTAAAATAATATAAAACAATAATCTTTTTTCAGATAATGATCATGGAAAATTATTCCAAATAGTAAATCATCAAAAAATAAAGTTTTGATTTCATGGTATTGATTAAAAATTTCATATATTTTATATGAATATGATTTCCATATGTATAACCATTTTTCTAGAGAACAAAACTAGGTTGTGTTTCAAAATTATGACATGTGAGGGGTCTTCCTAAAATTAATATTATAAATGAAAAATGTACTGTTATTCATTTGGGAACCCATTATGATTTTTGAAAACCCACATCGTGTTTTTATATAAAAGATAAAATATCATTTTTTGAATTGAAAATGAATTAAAATAATAAACATATCAAATCAGTATGGGGAATTAAAAAAAATAGTTTTTTATGTTAAATATTTTCAAAGCCTTCAATTTTCATGGTATATGCATATGATTCTAAAGAAAAGTTTATATGGTAATATTATAATTCAATTTATAATTATTTTAAAAGCTAAAAGATATGGATAAATATAATATACTTTATACCATTTAATTATTTTTTATAAAAAATTATAATATCAATTATTCTTATTAAATTTATTATTTTATATATATATTAAAAAATGAATAAGTGATTTTACTATGTTTTATAATAACATTAAATTAATATAAAAAAGATGATATTTAAGTAATATATAAATTTTACATTATTAGTTTGAAGTTTTAATATATTAAGAAAAATAAAATAGTTAGAATTTTTAGAGAATATTATATTTCAATATATAAGATTTCATATATTTTTCATGCTAATAAAGAAATATAAATTGTTTATATTGAAATTGAATTCATAATTATTATTATTTATTTTTAAAGAATATACATTAATTCATGTTTAGAATATAAAATATTTATTATTGTTTTATTAATGAAATGTTCTAAGATAAATATTTAATAACAAAATTTTAGAAATATTCATATATTTATTATTCCTCTACCTGTTTATCATTCCCAACTACAATGTGTTTATATTATTCTGTTATTAATTCATTAGTTTAAATTAGTTTATATTATTTTTATTAATGACATTGAAAATATCTATGGAGCTGCGTTGTATCTATCCCAACAAATCTTATGATTTATTTTTTCTACAAATTGAATAACAAAAGGTTTATAAGGGTTTATAAATATTATTTTTTAGCATACTATTGTAATTGATTTATATCATGAATATTAATATACGATTAAAGGTACTTTGTGTCTAATATCATTCTATGTTTTAAACTTCATATTTTTTACATAATGGTGATATATGGCCAATTAACACACCATACATACCCATGGATATATTTTTGTCTCACATGGTCATAAGCCTTCAAATAAAATGGATTCATGTATCTTATGAATTATACGAATTGCGATATGTTTGAATATGAATATTATTTTTAGCATGTTCCACAATTCAATAGTTGTATTATATATTATACATAGAAATGTTCAGAAAATATTAATCTGGTTAATGAAATAGAATATAAAACTAAATAATTTGAAAAATACCTAATTATATAGTATACATGACATATAATGTTTATATATTAAATAATTCTTCAAAATAATATGTTCTTGATTCCTACTATATAGGTTAATTTTTTAGTCATCACTCATTAAAATGGGTAGGTCATGTTAAAAATGGGTCCTCATATATTATCTTGTGTATGAGAAGAATACTACGAGTGGACCTAAAAAATTATGGTTCTTACATTAGATGAGATATTTGGGTTATACTTGGCCGGGTGACTATAATATTATTAATTTATAGAAATTATAGTTATGAAAATCAATATGATTGATTTGGATAAAGATTTATACACTTAATTACCAAGGAGTCACGTATGATATAATTAATCTAATTGAAAACCAAAATTTACATGGAATGTGTGAAACAATTGTTTTTTATCAAAACATAGTGGAATTTATATTTTTTCCACTAATATTTGTGATGTTATTTTTAAAAAAAAACTGTCATTATTTTATTGGGAGAATTTTCAGTAATATAAAAAATTAAATACATGTGAAACCTGATACTCATGTGATCAAAAAATATAGATAGATTTACATCACAATCAAAACATTATCTCGAATAAATTATAGAATGGTGATTCATAAGGTAACAAACATTATAGACTAGTTTTGAAACATGCTAATTTTTCTCATGAAATAACACATATTATATATATTAATTATACCATTAATAATGATTTAATTCTTGAATCTATTAAACAAGATGATAATATATCCCCTTTCCAAATTAAACCCCAAGATGGGCTGAATTATTTGTTTAAAATAATGAATTCAATTCCTTTTAATTCATCCTCTTGAACTTGATATAGTGCACTATTAACCAAAAATTATCTATGATTTTCATCCCATTTGAGATAATAATATTGGTCATTTTATCAAACATATATTTACATGGTTTTGGGTAAAAAGATAACACATTAATTATTAAATAGACACACAACACACGTATTCACTATCAAAAATGTGATTATTACTATATACATTCCAAATTTAGTCAACCTAGATTCCCACTATGTTTCTCAACCTTCAATGCAATACAAAATATTTCCTCACATCACTCATCACTAACCAAAATTATTCTTCTTCTTCCCACACAACCAAAAAAAATTTCTTCACTTCATTAGTGATTATCCATAATTTTAAAAATATTAAACCCTCATGATGATAATCTTAGTTCACATTCCAATAAGATAATTTTTTTGTCAATTACAATTAATAAATAATTTCATATGATGAATCATTTGTTTGGGGTCTTGCTAAAATATTATTATCAATTCTAAATGATCTATTGACTAAGTAAAAAAATTGTAAGGGATTAAATTTCTCCATCATAATCTAATGTCTCAAACTCTCATAGATGATTTCATTAAATAAAAACAATTTTAAGAAGTTTCTTCATTAATTAATTACATTAGTCCTCTCAAATTTAAACCCTATCAAATTATATTTCATGATTTATTATTTTATGTTAAATTTATATATATTATCTCATTTAAATTTCATTCCACCTATCATAGATAAAGGTTAAGATATTTCAAGGTATTTCCATGTATTTGATGATTTCAATCCCAAAATTCTTTAGGTTTATAGTTCCCTCTTATGTAAACAAGAAAAGAAAATTCTTTTCCTTCTTCCTATTCATGTTATAAAAATTGTTATGAAAAACATATTATTCATGGAACTGTAATAGTTTCAGGATATCTCAATTATTTTTTGTAAACCAGGAATGTTTTTAGAAAATATTTTTTTACTAATATAATTTTTGTATCATTGTTTCTTCATGAAACAATCGGTCCCAATAATCACATGTCAATGGGAAATAATATCTTCTTCAAATAGTTGGAAATCAAAAAGAACTCCTACTAATGAAATAATGTCTGTATAGATTCTCTATTTTTATATTAAAATAATTATGCTCAAAATGACTATAATAATAAGAACATCTCCATGATAGTACCTCAATATATATAAGGAGGTATTGACCAACAATATTTTTAGTTTCATACCATTTCAAGTGAATATATATTATCCTAGAAAATATATAGTATCATTAATTTTAATAATTTCCCAAAATATAGAATTTATAAAATGATTTTATGATGAAAAATGTATTATATTAACAATAAATTCATCTCTATAACCTTAAATAGAAACCCTTATATAGTTACCCTTACTTGGGTGCCTATATGATGTTACCTTAATGTGGGGTATTTTAAAAATCATCATTATAACTTCTTATAATACATAGAAGAATCATATTCCTCAAAATCTTGATCACATTATCTTCACATAAGTCATACATTATGATTTCATTAATTTATATGTACATATTTAATGATAATGTAGATATCATCAGAATCAAGGATAGTGAATTCACATCAAGTAAAATTTCATAAACAAAAACCTTGAAAAAATTATGGAGGTTTGAGTTTGTGATATGGATTGATCAAATTAATCTATTTCAGGGGATCAGGTGTCCCACCATATATGTGTACGTTTTCATCAACGGGGGAATAAGTTCCTACATCACATCTCCCACATAAAAGTTTCACCCATTTGTAAACTTATATTTATATAGACTATGGATATATTATTAGTTTGGGGACTAATACCAACACAAAATCAATCACATTAGGATTCTAGGGCCATTCCTCACTATGTAGGTTCAAACAACCATGTCCTAAGATGATAACCCCAACATGATATATGTTCCTTTAATGATTTCCTAATTGGAGTTACATTTGCCAGGCCAAAATGAGAGCTACTTTGGATTTCTCTCACTTATGCTTCATCTTTATCATAATATAAGATAGATTTGTTGATCCCTTGTTACATGTGTAGTAAGCCATATTTTATTAGTAATCTATACAAAAATGAGTTAGTATAATCTTTAACAATTAATCTTTTCCATTCTATAAATCCTCAGGAAAAAGAGAGATAACTAATTGACATATTAATGTTATCTTCAAAAATATAAATATTTCATTTTCATTATAATCAATCACAAAATAAAAATTTCTCAACATTTTATAAAAAAATTCTAACACCAAAATCATTTAGTGCATGCTACATTCAATCTTAACAACACACCGATCAACACAATTACAAGGGAAATTTCATAAAAATTATTTCTAATTGTATTCTATGAATCCATTATAAATCTCCAAGAATAATTACATCATTTTCAACTTACCAAACACATATTGACACATCATTGAAAAAAGGAGATGTTTGGTCTCAAAAATCCCCCACATTGTATTTTATATAAAATATATATTTATGATTGGAAAAATACCTCAATATTCTATTTCAATGTTCTTGGGGTGATTGTGTTTGTTGAAAAAACCAGATGATCAGAAAATAGTTTTGTTGGTTTTTATATAAAATTTTTTATGGTTATTATGAATCTGGACCATGAAAAATGGTCCACGGACAATAAAAGGAGGTACGCTGAATGATTTTTTTTGAAATTTTCAAAGAAAGATTTCTGCATAGCTACACAATGTGAACCATGAAGGGTGATATGATGATTGTATAGTGAAATAATCCCAAGAGAGAATAACATATAAGATGAGTATTGAAATTTGATGTAGTCTCATCATTTGTGAAATGAGGCTGTGATTTGAGGAGCTATAATGGTTTTCTTTCACAGAATACATTGACCATCACAAATGACTAAGGCATTATACGAACTACATAGCACAGGATGTGGTAAGAGGCGCACCACATCATATATTGGGGTGATTTGTATTAGCATGATTCTTAGATATATTTTCACACATGAGGACTCCTAATCAAATCATTAGAGATAAAAAATTTAATGGGAAAACATTATCTCTTTGGTAAGAATATGGGAAAAAGGAATTAGTTTCCCAGGGGGATTCCACGTAGGGTAAATTAGGTCATATTAAGAGTTCCATTAAATGGTTCTTATAGGGATAGAATGCATTAAAATTAATAAGATACCACTTAGAAGTGGTTTTCACTAATTCATCAGTCATCTGCGGATGAGGAGGTAGTTCATGGAAGCAGAAGTGGTTCTTGGAAGGAGACATTATCCATAAAAAGAGAAACTATCTGCCAAAGGAGAAGTATTTTGAGGAAGGAGAAACTGTACATGGATGTTGGGTAGGTATGTATAAGTGTGATATTCCACCTAAGTAGAATGTTCATGGATGACAAGACAGTTCATGTAAGTAGGGGAAGTCTGTGGAAAAAGAGGTAGTTCATGAAGCACTTGTGCCACGTAGGGAAACACATCTCATAAAGGGATCAGGAAAGTTCTTAAATGATTAAATTAATTTATCCAATGCATTGAAATAGTTCAAAAAATTAATTTACCCATATTAATAGTCTATTAAAAAGTTGATTTTATCTATGTGTGAAAATTGGACTTCAATAGAGCATCTTTCAACAACTGAGGATGTGTGTATTCATGAAAATGTAGGAGCCTACAAGTCCATAATCTATGTATGGATATATTTTAGAGTAAATTTAAAAAGAATAGGAATATTGTGACCCTTTAAATCAGTATTCATCCATAGAAAGAGACATATAGGGAGACACTTGGAAAATCAGTGAGCTAACCCTAAACATTGCAAATGTAGTGAGACTATGCATAGAAGTGAGCAAGACCAAACCTTGTAATTCTTTTGTGAGACCTATTAGATTTTGTACATCAGAACATCACCATTGTATGATCATTGTACATATCCCAATTAGTGTATACCATGTAAAATTTTTGTGTCTTAGGAATGGTTTTAATTCTGTTCATACTTTTCTATGGGAAGGGGGGAGAATAGTGTTTTTTTTAATGACTAAACAAGATCTGTAGGGGTAGGTTTTTTAATTTGTTATACCATGATTCACCCTCCCCCCTCTTAGGTAATTTACTCTAATTGAGATAAAAATTTTATATGATAAAATTCAATATGTGGGATGAAATATATTATCCTAATTTTTTAAAATAAAAAAAATAATGTATTTATGCCCTCACATATTTATTCTACCTTTAATGTAATTCAACATTTTATTATCATTTATGTTGAGAAAAATTATTCCATCATATAGATCTCTTTGAAAAGGTCCTCTATTTATTATACCCTAGGTCTATGTGAGATAACTGAGTGTATGAATTGAGAGAGTTACAACAATGGGCTTCTCTGATATCAATAGTATACCATGAATGGTAAATCATGATAAAAACATGTCCATTCTCAAAATAAGGGATACACTAAATATAAACAAATGATTCAATATATATATTAGTAAAAACATCATAGTGTTTGGGTTTACAATACTAGTACCCATTTTCTCTTATCAACACAAAATATAACAACCAATTTTTAAATATGTCGAAATATATTATGGCTTAGTGATAATTGGTTGAATTTCATTCCTCAACATTTAGGTTTGGAAAACTATCATGAATTTTTTAAATTACCAAGAATTAATTATAATAATATATTCTTCTTGAATATTCCCACCAAGAAGGGACGCATGTTTTTCTTCCATTTAATAGATGATAATAGATTCTATAAATTAAAATATGTCCACGATATCCAATAGTAACAACCATAAAATTAACATTCAAATCCATAAATTTAATATTCAGACATATAATATAATAGTGAATAACAAGAACATCATGATTTATCAAAATAATAACCCTTAATGTTATCTTACACTCAATGAAGACCACAATTTTCTTCAAATATTAGCCTCCTAGATCTCTACATTTATAATTATGGATAACTTGACATCAAATTTCAATTCCATTTATAAATATACTTTATTTCCTTTATTGTATACAAGTTTATTCTGACACTGATTTTTTAACCACTTTCAGTTGATATGGCCATAAAACTAAGCACCCTTTATTGACTTTCCATGTCACCTCATAATCATTTCATGAAATTCAACTAGGCTTCTGTTAAATTAAATTCCATTTAGTATAATATGGATCCTTTTAGTTCATAATTTTAATACTAAAATCATCTTTATTAAAATTCCAACTCCATATACCAAAAACCTAATCTGGATTTTAATTATTTTATATGTGGTTGTGTTAGAGATCTAGTGACATGTTGTTTTATCTATAGGTATTTTCTTCTAATTTTTTGAATCCATCCATTGTTTATGATTAATCTAACGAAATTAAAAATTTATCTAGAAATTATATATATTATTTCCATTCATTTTACAACCCCAAAAAAACCATCAAAAAATTATTATTCCTTATTGGTTCTAGATTTAACAAGATTTATATTTCTATTACATTTTTGAAAACCAAACATGACAATGATTATAAGGTCATGAAAAAAATATACTATTTTATCCATACCTAAATGTGAAATAATTTCTCTCATTTGTATTGGGAAACTCTTAAAGAATTCTTTTGTTACATTCATTATTTTTTATAATAGATCTGTCATTAAAAGATTATTAATTCGCAAAATTTTCATATTATAAAATTTGAAAGACATTATAAGATTCACAATTTAAATTTAATGATTTGTTATATTTTTCTTTTCTAATAAACCCTCC
The DNA here is from genome assembly GCA_963277665.1 of Viscum album. Lineage (NCBI taxonomy): Eukaryota > Viridiplantae > Streptophyta > Magnoliopsida > Santalales > Viscaceae > Viscum > Viscum album. The sequence goes on along the minus strand of OY728142.1, from coordinate 264,068,714 downwards.
CACAAGTACCTATATTAATCGAAGTAAATCAATTGTGACACCATAATCTCATATCTAATAGGCCAAGGGCTTGAGGTTATTGCCTAGTTGTCATATCACACACATGATAGTCATTATCCTAAATAATGATTATACATATACATAAATAATATTAATATTCATCAATACATCTAGATTATATATTGGAGTATGAAATCTATATGAGAATGAACAATTCTAAAAACAATCCCACCAAAACTATAATAGAAGCCAACCTGATAAAAAGGAGGAGGCTACTATCTAATGAAAATCATAGACTTGACTACATTATTTAAATCTAAACTATTATCTACCTACCACCATTCTACCTAGAACTGCATTGTAAATCATATCATCTCCAAAAGATATGAAATGTTTATAGAAAACCTACACAGGAGTGGGTATACCTTATCTAGTATGACATTCTGAAATCAATAAACATAAATAATAAAGAGGGTATTTTTCTCATATACATGAATTTTTGTTAATAAAAATATGAGAAAACTACAATGTTAACCTTGTAATACCCATGATAGAATCAAATTTTCAAAGAAAGTTCATAGTCATACTGCCATCCTAATATTATTCTTGGGTCTTCAAACTTTTGCCGGTCTCGGATCACCAACTCTGTGAGTATATTTTATCAATAATGGAACTCATAAATGAGTTCAAGATCATTTGTACTATCTAGGATGAAGTACAAGATAGGACTCAGAGGATACTCATACATAGATAAGGTATAACACCCAAGGCCTATAGGGGATTCCTAACCCTACAATGATTAATCCATCGTGGATGGGGATTCAATGACCTAGTCATTTGTAATGTGATTCTTGTCCCTACCTAGGGATGAAATGATTGAGGATCACAACCCATCTCACAAATAGAGATTCATGAATACATCCAACACTACTCACATAGAGGGGATCACCTCCTATCATTCTGATTTTATGCCTTATTGGTCCATCTTTGTGATGGACCTAGGGGATACCCATATATATTCTAGTCTACACTAAATATAAAATGGGTATTTAAATTACATAATAATAATACATGGAATTTTCTATGAGTACATGAAATATACCTCTACATCAGTACATGACCATGTCTCTTTTCATATTTATTATCTCAGGCCCATGTACCTTTTTCATTCGCTTGTACACTGGTCGAGCCCGTGTATGTAAACATGTTTGAGTAACTCAACATTCATAAGTACTGTGGTTGTTCCCATGAACTATAGTCATACCCATTAACTAATTCATTCCTATTCCATTATACCTAAAATTTAAAATTCAATTTTTTTTGGATTTTGGATGCACTATGTGTGGAAATACATCATGTTGTCTCATATCTATCTCTATGTAAAAAAATAGGTTCCACATCTACGTGTTTAAGATTAAATTAATATTTTTATATTATGTGAAGAAAATTTGGAGAAATGGATTCCATGTTTTTAATGATAATAATTTATACTATGAAAATATTCAAAATATGTTTTGGATTAAATGAATATAAAAATTGTAAATATTACTTACTGCAACTAAGCATTAAACTGGTTTATATGGGGTTAAAATAAAGAGATAAATGGTAAAATGACCATGAAACTTGTATTAAACAAATAATTGTCACATATACAAAATATATACTACAATATGATCATGAATATAACATTATTAAGCATTGTGTAATGTGATAATTTTGGGAACACATTATTTATTTTAGAAATTCCATGTGTGTATTCTCCCCCACATAGTAAAGGACACCCCTCTCCTCCCCTATATATAGATATAAAACAATTTGGTTCGATGAAAAAATTTAATAATTTCTACCCTATTAACCAATAAAAATCATATATAATGTATTCTAATTTGGAATACCTCATATGATGGCACATGTTATAAACCTAAATAGGTTGTCAAAAGGAGGGATAAGATTATTAAACTTGGGTTTTTGTTTTATTTCATCTTCCAAATCCTTAAAACATTATTAAAATGTGATTATATAATAACAAAATTATATTAAATATAATTATATGTAATTATTTTAGTGTGAAAACCCATATCCATCTCCATTTCTATCAAATAGAAAATGAAACTATCGTGTGTGTCTATTGGAAACTACCACCTCATAAACTGATTTATAAATTTTCAATCACCACCTATAAAAATAGGATATAATGATGGGTTTAATGATTATATATCATATTTATCATATTATTATAATTCATTAATATTATTATCACACATGACTTCTTATCTTCATTCCAATTATTAAATAATTATGTCCCTTTTGTGTATAGTGGACTACTACCTCATGAACCGATGTGACGAGTCTGTCATTAATTTTTTACATGGATGGGTATAAAAATTATTAAATTAATATATATGATTTTTAACCTATATATATTAATTAAATTTTTATATCACATAATATTTATTATTTTCAGGTCTTTTGGTCATATAACAAAATCATTTATGTGAAAGGCCGACTACAACTTCACAAAGTGATCTGAATTATTTTTTGTAAATAAATTCATGTAATGTAATTTCTATAAATGTAATTAATATATGTTTTATATACATATATATTACATAATAATTATTCTAAAATTTTAATAAAATATTTACCTTTATTTCATTTCATATATCAGTAAAATGGAAAGTGTATTCACGCATACATACGGCCTTTTGTTTCCATGAATGATGTATTATATTCTCTGTCCATAACATTTATGTTATTATATAAAAAGAAGTATAATGAATATATATATCATTGTCAAAAATTTCATTATTGTTTAACCATATACAATATAAGAGTACTGAAAATAATAAATCAATATGTACCTGAAAAACTAAGATGTTATCGCATGAAACATGATTTTATCATGTAATTGATAACATATTGACGATAAATGGAAATAAAAAATAATATATGTTATTATATATATAAGTATGGTTATGTAATATATGTAAATTTAACATATATTTAATATGTTATAGGACTTCATTTGTATGAAGGATGTTGAGACATAAGGTACAATATTTTTTTCTAAATATGTCATCATTGAGACATACGTAATTTTATGAACCTATGTTATTTTATGTAATATATATAAAACCCCGTAGACATGTCATATCGTTAATATCATTAGATTAGTTTTATTTTTTTCTATTTTATTCCATTATTTAATGTGTCTTATAATTCAAAAGCAACCAAAGTGATATGGTTTTGATGATATGGTCTCATTATTAATCAGGATTTTTTAGTATCATCCATTCAAAGAATAAATATTATGATACATATAAAATTAAATACATTAATTTTCTTACCCAACATTTTCTTCATTATAATAGAAATATTTAATTTATTTTCTCATACTTAAATACTCATGATTCGAAGATACTTTTTTATGGAAAAATAACACTCTTTATCTCTTCGGTTGAAGACCTTATTTCTTCATTGTCCATGTTTTCTAAAAAATATTTAAAAAAATATTTAATATTCTAATGGGATTTACTAACATTATTTATACCCTTTTTAGCATTTTTATTAATTTTTTATTTGTTTCATGTTTTTTTTCAAAATAATAGATGTTTGACATTTACTGAAAATGTGAATTGTAAAATTATTTTATCATGTAATTTATTTCCCACCATCAAGACCACTCAATGTTTTCAATATTTCATTATAAATTTCTATGTTTATTTTCAATGAAATGGATTTTTAAAAGCATTTGTTTCTTGAAAAAATGATTATTTCAAACCGAAAATGACTTATGCATTGAAAATAAATTTAAAATATGAACAAATAATTTTCAAATAAAAGGATATCTATACTATTTTAGAAAATTATTCTAACTAAAAAATTGATTTTCATTTAAATGATATTTTTTCATTAATATTTCCACATTATTTTTCTATTGAAATAATTTTCTAACTATGATGTCATACTTCGGTGTTAGTTAATCATTATTAGTTATATGATCTAATGAAACCATCATTATTAATTATATAAATAGTATATGTTTATGAAGTTAATATGATTATTAAACCTTTTTATTTTTCATTGTTTATTCTATGATGAAATGATTTCTGATACCCATTTCATTTCATGGGTTCTAATATGATTAATTATCTATAATATTTTGTAACACATATATATGATTTTCATTATGTGACTAGTGTGGCATATATGTAAGTATAATTTATTGGTTAATAATTAATTTTATATGATATTAGTGATTACATGGGAAGATATCCAAATCCCAAACAGAGGGTACATTAGTGGTTATCTCATGACTGAAGCAGGTACATTGGTTGTTATCCTAATCCTATCATTTTATGAATGCCTTTTTGGGAAACCTTGATATAGGATTTACAATAATTCTATGTTTCCCACAAACCTATGTCTTTCTAAATAATTATGGGCTGATGTACTGTGTTTTTTCATTCCTTTATAATTCATGCCCAATAAACTACCATGATTAATTCTATGATGATGTTTATGATCTATTAAATATACCATATTGTTTAAAAGTTATTTTAACGTTTTCATACACTTATTCTCATGATATGTTGATATCTCCCTTGTTTAAACTTATTGGGCATATCAAAACACATTTTTATATGCTTCGATTCCAAAGGTTATGATGAATGGTATTTTTAATTATATATCTAGGAAATGTGTTAGTTATGAAGAAAATTGTGAGATTTTATATATCTTAACAATCAATTATTGTTTTTGATTCCATGCTTCTGAATAAAATAGAACTAATTGATTCTAGAATGAATTGTAATGTTGTATAATGAATATTCATGTATTAAGAGGTAATATTTATGCATGAAAAGTTTGGGTCCCTAAATATAGTTTATGAAAAAATTGTAGTTAGTGTTTTGGAAACTGGGCTATAAAAGTTCAATGTTATTTATAAGGATTAGTTAATTTATAATAAAAATATTGTATAAATTTTTAGAAGGATATATATAGTGGATTCTAGTAAATTGCATCCCAGTCTAGAAAATAAATGTTTATGTTTCTCAATCCCAAATGTAACATATCATAATAAGTATAAAAATGGATCTTAGAGCTAGACTTATCATCCCTGATTGTATGAAAACAATCCTTTATTGACACCTGGTTTGACACTCTAGGGGAATATTATTTCAAAATTCCCAAACATTTAAAAAAATTAATGAAGAATTTAATTAAATTATTAACATTATTAACCAATGATAATACTAAGGTGTGATATATTGTAATGTTTTTTCCATGATTTAGATATCCTATAAATTTTTTTTCATTAATATGTTTTCCTCACCTTGATTAATGTTGATAACAATATTATTTTTTTAGTTAAATGATGGATCTTGAAGAAATTTTGTTAATGATTAATAAAATATACAATGTAATTATTTATTTCCTAAGAACTCAAATTTTATAGGAGACAAAATGAAAAATATTATTGCAATTCTCTCATATAAAGATAGTCTAGAAACTAGAATAATTATAGATGTATTCGGTAGAAAGATAGAAATATAATATCCTTCCACTATTTGTATTGGGTGAATAATATAATTAAAGGGTTCACTGCCCTAAATATTATTGGTTCCCACTTTAAGTCATAAAATGAGAGATCCAATTTTGTGGTCCCTTACATTGTAATATTTTTCTCTGAGAAAGAAAAATATTTTACATAGAAACTGAATGATAATATTGTTCCCACTATTAAAAACCATCATAATTAGATTCTTACTGAAGCACCTCAATATTTTTAAATTCATGTTTCCATCATTTCTATTAATATTTATAGTGTGGTATGACCTGATGGCTTGACCAACAAATTTTTTATGGTCAACTGGGATATTTTACATCTTTAGCACATCAACACAATGAGATAATTATTTAATTACGACTTAATGCCTTATGGTTTAAATTTCAAAATTATATTTATTATTACAAAATATATAATTCACTAGATATTAAAGAATATAATATAGTATCCATTAGAACCATGGTTCTATAAGATATTAGAAAAATCATTGCCTCCTGGTTGGGAAATATTTCTAATGTTCTAATAACATCAAATCAATTTTTATTTTTTTTTAGAAGGAGCATTTGAAATTTTTTTTTCACTAACTCAGAATGTGCCAACATAGTGATTAACATATATATATATCATTGTTTTTTCCCTAAAAAAGGCCCCTCAGTGGCCATTTACACATTAGAATTGTGATTTATTTTTCCATTCTCATAAAGTAAGGAATATTTGTATCACTTATCAACTTGGTCAACCCTATTATCAAGAGTGATAGAATTTATATATTATTTAGTAGTTCCCAAATAGTTTTTTTCATTTATCTAAATAATTTAGGAAAGGGGGTCCTCTTTTTGTCCTTCTGTTGTAAATTACTAATGATTATCTAAGTGTATGCCTCTATTATCTTATTCAAGTTGGTTTATAACATAAAATATAGTCTATATGGGATCTTATTACCTCATAAAACATTCATTATTCCCATAAATCTATGATATCTAGTAAAACTATTAGGATATAAAGTTCACATATTCAAAATATCATTTCACATTATAAATATGTATGAGGACAATTAATAAGTTTCAATCAATCATTTTTTGTGTTTGTAAATGGGATTATCATCTAAAAAACAAATATTTCTAGAAAACATGAAGTGAGGAATGAGTATCTTCCCATAAACTGTATTGGGGTTCCTTTTATGGTGTAAAATTAAAATTGGTCACATTGAAAACATTTACTCCAATTTCATTGCACAAATGGGAACATGGAAAGGGTAAACCATGTCTCAAATGGGGTTACATGTTCTATGGATTTTCTTTATTAATTTTGTTTTATTTAATGAGCTATATTTTTATAAGATTCCAATTTTTTTAAAAGAAGTTCAATTTATAATTAGAAACAATATTTGGACTAGATTCATAAATAAATAGAATCTTGTCACTATCGATTTGAAGGAATGTATTAATCCCACTAATATGGGTGGAATTGGAAATAATGATCTTAGAATATTCAATGAGTTACTACTTATCATATTCATCAGGAACATGTTAGAATCTAGTTATTTCTCTATAGAGTTCCTCTCAGACATAATTTCATCAAAACTATATAATGGATACAAAATGTACACTCCTTCTTCAGTCGGGAAATCCCTCAAAAATTTATATAATGAACTTATGTTTTTCTCAATGTGGTTGGTTTAAATTAACAATATATTAATATTTGGAGTAGACCATGGATGGAAAGGCCAAACCATTATGACATTCATGTGCACAGCTTCATCTAACTCATGTCGACCATGATATTCAGATGTATTTCTAGGATGATGTTGAAACTATTATAAGGTTAACTAATTCAACATGAATTCATACATAAAAGGATTAAAAAAGAAAATACTATACAAAAAACATTACATTACCTCCTGGATTAATATTTTTATAAATCTATATATATCTCCATCTTATATGTTTCTTATCTGCAGAATATGGAAATCTAGTTTACATATTCACTACATCCTCCAAAAAACAGGGGTGTATATTTCCCCTAACTATTATTTATTATTGAATGTTGATAATTCCCTAGATCATATCTTAACATCTTATATATTATCATATTGGTTTTAGTCACATGTTCATGATAGTATTTTTCTCATGTTGAGGATGTAAATATATGAAATCGGGACAATATCTATTACTAACGCTAGCTAAAGTGAAATAATATAAGAAATGTTGCATGAAATAGTAGTTTAATTAATTTCCGACATATAGAAAGCATGAAATGGAATTTATATTAAAAATAATAGGCCCACATTGAAAGAAGGATTAATAGTATTAAACAATGGGGTTACGACTACCTCCAAAATTCTGATATGTACAATAAAAAATTGAATTCTATAATGATGTTATTTATAAAACCATTGGTGTCACTAGAATGGTAAAGAATCCACTGGTTCTAAATTTCATTAGATAGATTCCTCCAATCTCATTTTGGATGAATGTGAATGTGGATGGAGACGATTCAGGTGCACTATGATCTTCAGGATGTAGTGGTCTCTTCCACAAAAATTGGGGCTTCATTAAAGGATTATTTTATCATTATATTGGTAAATTAATCTACAATTGTAGATTATTTGTGGGATAAGATCAAGGCCATAATGTATTATATGCATCATGATTAGATACACATTTATGAGGAATCTAACTATACTTGTACACTTCATTTCTTCATGATTTGATCTAGTGATGTTTCATGGATAACTCTCCAAGGTTGGATTGAATACTTTCAGCTAACCAAGAAACATCATCTAGGTGTCTCTCATTATTATAGGGATTCAAACCAGTATGTGGATCTTCTATCTGAGAGAGAAACTAAGGGGGCCAGATCGTGATTGTTTTTGGATATTCTGTATTTTTCATCACATTTTAATGGATTCAGATGTGTTTAGTGTTATGAATTCACCCTTACATAAAATCCTATGTGATTCAAAATTATTAAATTTTTAATAAAAATTTATATGAACATGATTTAATTGATCATGAGCCTATTTTATTTACATGTAAAATTGGAACAATTTTTTTACTCTTATAAAGAATGTGAGAGAATTGATAAAATTTAACCCATGTACTAAGATTAGTTTATTATATTTTATTCAAAAAAATTCCATTATAATCATAACATAGAAATGACTTTTGAATTCAGTGAGGTAAAGATAAATGGTGATGATTTTGTTCATATAGGTGGGGAAAAATTTTGATGAATTGTGTGATATGATTCTGGTATTGTCTTGTATCCTAAATGTATGGTTGATCAATTCATCAATGTTATAAATCAAGTCTTTAAATGAAATTATCCCTATTAGACATTGTTAGATATAGAGATATCATTATTATTTCTATCATGGAGGAAATGGTGATTGTAGTGATTCATTAATCACATGGTTTTGATAAGAAACTAAATATAGAAATCAAAGAAAACTGTATAAATCATAGAGAGAAAAGGATGATATTTCCATCTTGCAATATGTGTTAAAGGGAAAATAGAGTAAATTTTATTATGGGGACACTAAATGTATTAAATGTATAACGGAAGATCATAAAAATTCATAATCATAATGTTATGGTAAGAATGTAGCTAATGATATGGAAAAATATAAATACTTATATAATTCTCCTCCCATGCTTTCGGGTTTCAAATTTAAGGATATCAGGAACTATGCAAACACGGTCACAATTATGAGTTTTGATGATAATAATCAATTTCCTAAATCTTTTATATTGATTGATAATGTAAAATCTCACTAGATAAATATATCAGAAAAGGGTCATGATATTGATGTGGTTAAATCTACACATACCATCCACTCTTAAATATAAAATGCACTATTTGACTCTTGATCCACCCACACTTTCATATATGATGAATTTTGTAGGGTTATTAATATTCCACTATTAATTATTAGATGTTGATTTATTGGTGAAAACCCAAATGGTATGATTATCACACCAAATGTATATGATTCCACTTTGATTTATGTTTTTCAGTATGTTATTCATGAAAATATTTCGATTCATCATATAGTTGAATTTCATATTATCTGATTGATGGATTTTATTCCTCTAAATAACATCCAAATAAATCTCAAAATAAGGGTAGTAAAATTTGATATTCTAAACCAACAAATTATTGTGTATCACTACAATTTTATATATAAACTTCCTATGAAAATAAAATCAATTTTACGGGATCAAATTCCTATTAAATGTTTGTGTTTAACTCATATTGTTAGGGAGAAAATCAACATTGATGATATTTTTATTAAAAGGATGTTTTTTTCTATCATTATTGAATAGATTCAAGGTTCTATAGTAAATATTGTTGTGTATCTATCAATATAAATCATACCGTATGATACATATATATAGAATAATCCATATTGAATAGTCCCAATTGAATTTTATGAATTAAAGAAAATCCTCCAAACGCATCATGATAAGTGATTCATTTGGAAAATTGTGTCGCCATAGGGTGAAACTATTATTTTTTAAAATAAAATGATGGATAAATCTTACTCTGCATTGATTATTGGGAGATTAAAAATATCACAATCAAGAACCAGTGTCCTCTACCATGGAATGATAACTTGTTTGAACAAATAAATTGATATCTATACATTTCTATGAGTTACCTATATTATAAATATTATAAATTTATGGTCAGGAAGGAGGATATACTAAAGATCCCATTATGTATAAGGTATGAAATTAATTTGAATATATTGATTCCATTTGGTTCTACTAAATACCCTTCTACATACATGTATTTATTGGATATTTTATTTAGATATTACATTGTTCATTTTGTGGTAGTTTTTATAGGGAACATTCAAATTAATTCATAGAGAAAGTAATACCAAGAAGAAAATATGTGGATCAAACAAAATATCCTGTGGTAGAAGACTTGACTGTAAAATTTAAAAATTGTGTTTTTTTAATAAAAAGTTTCATTTATTTATCATATCATTTCAATCGAGTGTATATCATGGGATGCATCAAAGGAGGAAGTTATTGAATGATTTCCTAAAATAACCGCTAGGAATAATGTAATATATTTTCATGCTTTGGATGATATTACCAATGGTATGAAGATAATATTTCTTGACTATATAATCCAATCACCATGTTTAATATTAAAGGGTCTAATTTCAATTGGACATATGAATGCGTGAAAAATTTAAAGGAACTGAAGAGAATATCAGTTAGTGAACTTGTTCTTACATTACCTTATATTGTATAAGGGTTTATAATCTATATTTATTCATTCAATAAGGGTTGGGATGTGTTCTTATAAAAAATTACATACTTATATCTTATTTTTATAAAAATAATTATTAATAAAAATTCCTAAAATTATGATTTTGAGTTAGGTATGATAATATTTCCATTAATTATTTAGAGGAATTTTTTATATGTAGTAATTTCTGCTACATATACAAATCACAAAATATTTATGAATACAGTCACATAGAATGAGTTGAAAAGACACCATAAAATATAGTTATAGTTGATTAATGATTATTAATTTTTAATACATTACCACCCTTGTAAAGTAAACAAGATGGATTTTTCGTTGAGTTTCAAGGATCATTCTAAAATATATATGATTTATATCACAAAAGATCCAATATTTTGTGATTTTGAAATCAAAGATCAATGAATACTAAATAAGGATCTAAATTTTATCATTCTAAAATGAGTTATCAACCATCTATCCTAATGATTATTAAAGAGGATTATAAGGAACATATATTTTAATGGCCTACTCTAGCCCACGATATGAATATTTTCTGCTTTGGTCCTAGCCCATACATTTTTTCCTTCCATGTTTTATGGACCTGAGGAATTATATATGAAAAAGCTCATGATGGGTTATGCATCAAAACCACCTTAAAATGGATGGTTTATATTACTCCTCCTATATTGTTGGATTTTCATAACCCCCTAGAAGGTACTAATGTCCTCACTGGTGTATTGAATAGACATTAGTTTCGAAGCTATTTTAAATAGCATGTTCCATCTAGAGATCATTATATTTTCCTCTTTGTTCCAAGACCACATAGTTTTCTGTTACCTCGGCTTTATAACTCAATAATCCCTTGAAAAAAGTCCTCATAATGGTAGAGGTATCCAAAACATATTATAATGGGGTGCTTCATGCTCCTCCTCCTTTGATGTGGGATTTTGATAATCATCCCCATAGAAGGGCTCGTCATATTTGATGGCACATTGAATGGAACCTAGATCTTATAACACTGTTTAAAATCCTATGTCGGGTGACAAACATCAGTTCCCTGATCAAGTTTATCAAATGACACCATGTGCATCACACCGTACTCTAGAGGCTACAGACTAGCAGTGAGGTTTGATAAGTCAATCATGGGGATATTATGCCCACTCTAAATAAATTAAAATATCATAAATAAATAAAAAATAAGGGAAGAATAATTATTAGTATCAACAGTACCTTTGTCTTAAGACAATCATTGCATGAAAGTACAATATTCAACTAATGAAGATAATTTTCCATGTTAATGTATGTGTTAAGTGTTTAAAATGAAAACTAAAAATAAAGAAACCAATGACAACCTAGAGGGTCCTGAACCATGTATAGTTCCTTCATCCATAATTCATCCCCAAATCATAAAACTAACATATGACCTTTTCCCTTAACCTTTCCTACATTAATAATATCTATTTTGGTACCAACTAAGAAACTTGTCTAGGGTGTGAGTACAACTCAGTAGTCCACCACTAGTTGTGTGTATATAAAATCATATCAACAACATGTCTATGATGATTTATAAGGAAATAATTATAATGAATGAATAAAAAATAATCACATTATCAATTAATATTTATTGAACCACATATACCACTAGGTTCCCAAGGACACTTGTAACTCAACAAAATCTCAGGAAAGTGCCGGTTCTGAACCATGGATCACATTCTATGAACATTTCATTATTACACATGAGATTAAAATATCCTTTCTCATTAATTTCTTTATAACTACCACAAAAACCACAATCAAATTTCAATTTTTTGGATGTATATTTCATTGCCTAGCATCATATTTATCAACTAATCATGTATAACATGCGAATATATCATCATGTACATAATCCAAAATCTCAATCCTTATTATATTTCATTGGCATAGCTCATCATGTCTAGATTCCCATTTATCAACCAAGAATATATATCATTGGTGTATATAATCATGTCTAGCACACCATTTTCCAACCATGAATATATATCATTTGCATAAATCTTTTTTTAGAACCCCATTTCTCTACCATGTATATGTATATCATTTGAATAGTTCATCACATATAACACCTCTTTTATCATCCATGAATATATATATATATATATATATCATAATATATCTCAATATCACATTAATCATGATTAATCATCTTATAACAATCAACCAATATTGAATTCATAAATTAATTAATCCCATCCCATTAATTGATTCTAGGATTAATTAATGAAAATAATTTATATTAATTAACTCACAATTAATTAATTATATCTAACCAATTAATAAATTTTATAATTATTTAATATCTTCTCATTCATTATATAATTCAATAATTAATTTACCAAATAATTTTTATTAATTGATTATAAAAATAATTAATTGTCTCACAAATCAACAATAAATAATTAATTATGAAATTTTTAATTTTTAATTTCATACATTAACATTCTGATAATTAACTCAACATGATAATCCTACATCGATGGAGGAGGATTAAAAAGAACCCCTTTATAAAGTGGTGTGGATACCTCTCCCATGACGAGGCCTTTTCTGTGGTAATTCTTAAGGGCTACAGACTAAGGGAAGAAAACCATATTGGTTGGTATCAAAGAAGGAAATATCAAGATCATGGGATAAACTAGACCATTACATATGGTATCAGATCCAGTGCATATTCAACATTCCATTGATGATATTTGTCTCTTTTATAAAAGATTTTGTAAATCCCACATCAAAGGAGGAGTAGAATGAATCACCACTTTATAAGGTGCTGTGGATACCTCTTTGATCATGAGGCATTTTCATAGGTGATTCATGAGTTCAAGTACCTAGGCGATGAAAAAACATGTTGGTTATGCCCAAATCATAAAATATAAAGATCATGGGTTGTAATAGGCCATTACATAGAGTTTTTCATATGAACTGGGTAAATATTAAGGATTTTATTTTTTTATTGTGATGTAATTTTTTTCATTAACTATATATGTATTCCATCCATACCAATTTTGTAGAATGAGTTGTCAGAGTAGTCTTATAGTTATTCATTCTTTATTTCTCTAATAAGTATGAATATTTATATTTATTTGAATGAGTATTTATAGGGGTATGAAATTAATTATGAAATTATATATAATGTATCTACATTCTTTATATTTGAACTATTTATTAATGGGTGACAAAATCCCAAGGGGTTTTTATAACCATTTCCCATTACTAAATTGAAATAGGGAAACATTGCAGTGGATTTTTTCACTGGACTTCACAGAATGTATAAAAGGAATAATGATATATGGTTCATAGTAAATCTCATTATTAATTCATAAAACACTATCATAATAAGATAAGACATATCTCATGATCATATATCTAGAATATAAATTAACAAATTTGTAAGGTTGTATGGATGACCATATTTGATCGTATCAAATGAAAATCCAAATTTTACTTCCATTGCGTGGAATGGTCTTCATAAGTCTATTTATAATGATTTTATTTTCGACAGAACATATAATACATAGATAGATATCCATTATGAGAGATAAATTCAACACCATATGATATGATGAGAACATTTTCTATGGATTTCATTCATGGTGATGATCAACATTTTCCTCTAGATGAATTTTCATAAAACAAAAGCTTCTATATCAGTATTGAGATTCTATTTATGAATACTTCTTTATAAAAGTGTATAGAAATATGACATGATAGAATAAATATGGATAATGAAAGTAATTTGGTGTAAAAATTGTTAATGAAATGAATGATATGGTTTGGCCCATTCAGTAGCACGTAATGGAAGACAAATGTCGAGAGAAAATTTATACTGATAATAATCATCATGATCATGAATTAAAAGGAAGTGATAATGTTTCCTACGAATTTCACCATTGAATATGTTAATGAGATTCATAAATAAGGGAAAACTAATCCCAAAATACAGAATTCCCTTTGAAATTTTTTTATCATATCAGGACTCTAGCTTATCACATGGTACATCCACCGATACTCTATCTTGCTCATAATGGATTGCATTTTCTTCTCATGAGGATGTAAACAGATAACCCATCACATATAATGAATATATAGGTAATATCAGTAGATCATGATCATTATTATGGGAAATATTTAATTAATATTCTTAATTATACAGATAATGTTAACTGAAAAAATACCACTCACCAAGTAGATATTTTTTTGAGAAACCAATAGCTCGAAAAAGATATTTGGGAACCTAAGGATGCATTAAAATAAAATTATCCTCTTATTTTTATAAAATTTTGATGAATTTAAATTAAAAAAAATCATTTTATGGATGGTAGAATGTGACACCATGATATATTATGATTTTTTTCCAATAATTTATTTTTTTTTGATAACTTACATTACACGCCACACTAATTTCTAATTAACCATGATAAAATATTAATATTATTATTTGAACATGACTATTATTACCTTGAAATTTATCATTTATAAGATAATACGAAGAAAATTTTTTAAATATTATTTATACTATTTTTTTACAATAAAAAGAAATTTTATAAAGGAAAACAATTTTTGGTAAATTCATTATATGGTTCAAAAATACTTTTTCTAAAAATTGTATTTTATAATTTTTTGGTGTACAATTAATAAAAATAAATTTTTTAAATTTTAGTAATGTCAGTTTAAGAAATTAAAATAATATTGAAATATAAATTCCAATATAAGGATATAGTGAATCCATTTTATTTTGTTGAATGGATTAATTTTTGATTGATAATAAAAATAATTGGATTTATTTAAAACATACATTTCTTTTATAGAATGTATATGGTATAATTTTTTTAAACTGATTTTAAATGTAATTTTATTTCAGTAATATATTTATTATCTAAATTTAGATATTTTTAATCAATTTTATATTGAATTTTTATATACTTTTTAAATATTTTAACATTTTATTACTGGAAATGAACATTCTCATCACATCTATGAGATTAAATTTAAATTAAATTTATGATCTTATATGAATGGAATTTAGAAATTTTGTTTCAATATTTTTTATAATCATAATATATATTATATGATAATTTCAAATTATTTTTTGTTAAAAAAAATAGTGAAAAATTAAAAATTCATTATAGAGGTTATGGTTAAAATGTGTTTATTGGGGGTTACAGAAAAACAATAAGTGGTAAAATATCCTATAAAAATTTAAATAAAATTTTTTAAGGACATAGTTTGACTTTATTATATATATTCATCTTTAATGGATCTTTATGGAGCATTTTGGCATGTAGTGATCATGTGTATACTTTATTCTTTAAAAAATAATTGTGCGTTCTTTCAACCACATATAAAAGGCCACAACATTACTCCCTTCTTCACATTTCAAAAACACATATTTTTTCAAATAAATTAACAAATATCTTCAATAATTAAATATTCACTCCATAAGGACCATTGTTTTGTTAGTAACCAATTATATGATGGCTTTCGGTATAGATCTAAATAGGTTCTCCGATAAAGAGGTAAAGATCATAAACCTATGTTTCTATTTATGTTCTACATCTAACTCCTTAAAATATTATTAAAATATTATGATATTAAAAAAATTAACCCCTATATAATGAGAATTTATTATTTTTGTGAAATAACCTATATCAATCACCAATTCCATCAATAGGGAATCAAAATAATCACTCATGTGTACAATAGACTATTTCCTTGTGAAAGGATGTGACTTCATTTACATCAAAAACACTCAAAGATAGATATAGTGATATATTTAATGGTTTATAAAATATTATATATGTTATTATATATTAGGAATTATCATATCACACATAAATTCATACCTTAAAACCAATTGTCAATGAATAACATTGATAGTGTGTGTGGAGGACTACTGTCTCTCAAACTAATGTAACATGTTTCTCGTTTATGTTTTATATGGAAGATAAAAAAGATTTATTAAATTAATATATCTTATATTTGTAATAGAATTATAATTATAAAATTATTATATTACATATACCTTCTTACATTTTATTTCATGGGGGATATGAGAAAATTCAACATGTGTACCACATACTACCAACTCAAGAAGAGACTTGATTCATTTTTGAATAATTATTTTAATGGATTGTAATTACAATAATCTTAATGACTATATTTTATATATATTAAATGAAATTATGTTTTCATGGTAATATATTATTTATATTTCCTTCATTTAATCTATAAGGAAAATGAAATAGAATTCACGCATACGTATGGCCTACAGTTTCAAGGAATATTGTATTTTATTTTCTATCATTGCTATTTATGAATGAATCTAAATGATTATATACTGAATATATATATATATATATATTTGATATTAATATTATGGTAAAAAATCCATATATGATATAACCACAATAAATTTAATAGGATCAAAAAGTATAAATAAAAACATATAGGAAAAAAAAACAGTTATTGCCTGAAAATTCAATTTAAAATATAATTATTAATATATATGTAACAATGGGCCTATGAAAATAATACATGGTATGATATAAATAATTATTATTCTCAAATAGATTTATAATATGAATATATATATATATATCTTATATTTTTTATCCAATGTGGACAATGAAATTCAGGACTTATGGTAAGCCATTTTTTCTCAATTTGTAAACATTGGGACATACGTTATGTTATGAAACTGTATTCATTAATGAGGTGTGTATATGAACCCTTTAACAATTTATATAAATAATATTGTTAAATTATTTATATTTAATGATATTTTTTATTTTTTTACATTAATGGGGAATATAATTTAAAAGTTATAGAAGTGGTAAGGGTTTGATGTTACGGTATCATGGTCCATCAGGATTTTTTATGATTGTTCTTTCTGTGATAAAATATAATGATACATATATGAAGAAAGCCATCAATTTTTGTATCATTTGGTTTCTTCCATACAATTCATGTCTTCCTACATTTTCTTCTCATTATTCACTCATGAATCTAAATGAATGTTTTTATATAAAACTGACATTATTTATCTCTTCATCTAAAAATATGTTTTCATCTATATCCATGTTTTCTAAAAAAGCATTCTTTTTTAATGATCCTTCGGATTTGATTAATATAATTTTTACCCTTTTCTAAATTCATAAAAAAATTTATAAAAGGAATACTTATATCAATTTCAATAGAATACATGTTTGTATTATAACAATGTTTTTGAATGGAATATTTGTTTTGATGGCTACAACATTTCCTCACATCATGAATGCTCGTTGTTTTAATGATTCCATTATATGATTCAAATGTCATGTTCAAATAAATGTATATTAAAATTGTTTTATGTTTTAATTTTTTTTGAAATGGGGAATTAAATTTATCTGAATAAATATTTTAAATAAATTTTAATACATCCATTATAATTTTTCTTTCATATATTTAATGAAATTTATTTTAAAAATATCTTAGGAATTTATTGTATTATAAAGGTTATTTTAAAAAAAAGTATTTTCCTCATGAAATTTCCCATGTGATTAATTTATAAAAATAATTTTCCAAATATGGTCAAAGCCATTGTTTATTTAATCTTTACTAAGGATATTATCCAATGATTCCATCATAATTAGTTCACTATATGGTTTATGTATATGATAAAAAGATTATTTTGAAGCTTGGTTTTTTTCACAGGTTTACCTGTGATGAAATGTTTTTCAAAACCCATTAAAATTCATGGTTTATGATTTGATGATAGATTTATTATATTGTGGAACATGTTCGTATGATATTCATTAAGTGATGTGTGGAAACTATATATCTATCCAATGCATTGGGTATTTATCAATGTTTCATGATCATTGAGGTTATAAGGGAAGGTATCCTGATCCTAAATAGAGGGTACATTGAATGTTATCCCAAAACTAAAGCAACTACATTGGTTGTTATCCCAAGCCTAACGTGTAATAAACATCATGGTGGGTGGCCATAACATAAGGTTTTCTATTACAATGTTTTTTTCTAGAATTATAAGTCTTATGAGAACATGATTCTCTCATATCCTATGTTCTTTGGTAATTTTATTATTCTTTTATTATATAATTCCATTATTATTTCTGTGAATAAACATTATGATCTTTGAAATATATTTGTTGGTTTTAAAATTTTATTATCGTGTTATCATAATGTTATGATCATGATATGTTCATATCTTTATTGTTTAAAATTACTGAGCATATGATATTACCCTACATGATGTTTCCTTTCTCAGTATTATGTTTAATGTTATTATATATGATATTTATAGTAAATATTTTGTTATAAATAACTTCTTAGGATATGACGTAGCACACTTATGAACCAGTTGTTTATGATTCAATGTTTCCAAAGGCACTGGGAATAAATTTTTTTAGAGAAGATCATTATGTTAATTAATTACTATTATCCTATTATGATGTAATATTTATTCATGAGAATATGGGGCCTCTAGAAATATCCTCAATTATATGTTATGAACTTTTTGAAAAAATATGTACATGATACTCTTGTGGTTTGGATAGATGATAAATATCCACCTATAAGGTAGTATTAAAAAAATTAATGTGAAGACCACCACTTCCTACTGAAGGTAATGATTTTTTTAGTTCAACTCATGTTGTATTATAATCCATGAACCATAGGAAAATTTCATCATTATATGCATTAGAACCCATGTAATCCAAATTCTAGAAGCATCACAAAACACCACAAGCTCAACACCCTCCTATGGTAGTATGTAAATTGGGGTGATCTTCAATATGTTGTGAAAATCCGAACACATTATTTTAAATTTTTATCCACATGATAGGATACATATTTCATGTCAAATTCATCATGTGTTATGATTTACTAGAAAAATTATGATTAAATAGCTGATTGTATGGATCTAAACCAAGGTTGATTCAAACCTGAGTGAATCTATTGGGTTATCTGAAGAATGTGCTATATCAAACATATATTTTTATAATATTAATCACCCTTCTGAGATAACATGTAATTTGAAGTTTACATATTGAATACAAAAATAAATCTTAGTGGGAGTGTCATAAATTTGGCTCCCTCAGAGTATGTCTATCACCATCAAAAAATGACTCTCTTCCTCCTCATCATAGTCTAAGCATACTATGATTTCATTGATAAATTATACCATAAAAATAACGATAGGTTGAAACATTAATTTCATATGTCCCATGACAACTTCTGGTGTGTTCGCTACAATAAATGGAATCACTAAGTACATGTAGTAAGTGTAGTGAAATCTGAAAGTCATCTTATTTGTATCCCATTCCTAAACTCTGCTCTGAGGATAGCCTCATTTGTGATCAATATTCAATAACAAAATCTCCCCATTCAAATGTTTCGAAACGTATTTGATTCACGGAAGTGAATATTTATTCTTAACAGTCACTTATATCTGGTGATGATAATCTAAACACATTTTCAATATCTCATGTATTGTAATGGAAAACAACATTGCGACTATCTAGGGAGACATAGTGGTTATAAAAAAGATCATCCTTGAAAAATCATATTATTGAATCATTATCTCTTGAAGCTTAGTGGAATCCATTTGGTATACTAGAATATATTTTTAGTATGTCCAAAGTATTGATTCTATGCAGAAGTTAATCCCTTGGTGGGGATTTATGTTCAACATCTTTTGAGGTAATATTTTCTATACTCCACAACCAAAAAAGTAAATTAAGAACTAATATCTTCTATTGCTACAATTTTAATAATATCAAAATTGTGATTAATGATCTTTGTCATTATATTTCTAAGAGAATCCAAATATGTATTAGGATTCCATTAAAATAATGATAGAAAACAACATACCATTATCAAGGACACACAATATCCTCCTCCTGAAATTGTAATTTTTTTATCAACTGTGGAGACACAGTTCAATCATATAATGAAATCTCAAATCCTCTCTCAAACTATAAAAAGATACCATCGGATGATATCTCCACCAAAATCCAGATCAAACTACAGGAAAAATTGTGTGATTTTTTTCTCCTGATATGTGTCTCTAAGTGTAAGGTTTGATCAAAAGGAAGAACTAGAATCTCTAGTAATCTAATTATGACTATTGATGGAAATTTATTTTTCATGAATATTCTTATGAATAATAAATATATTGTAGATAATAAAAGTATCATATCTTTAATTATCTATAGTGCCTATGATTTAAATCCTATACTACATGCAACTAACATATTCCTTATTCACTATCACCCTAAGCCTTACATAGACCACCTAGGGGTGGTGGTGGAAATAGATCAGTTTCTCAACAACGGCATCCTTCTCTCCCAAATCCTATACCACATCCTCAACCTTTGGGACCACCATCTTCAAAACACTCCATAATCATAGGTAGTATATGATAGCCTCATGAATGGTAATACAATCCCTAATGATATGTCACTACCCATCACTGGAGAAACATCACATCTCATTCTGATGACTAGAATCATCCTAAGAGGTACAAGATATAGAAATTAAATCTTAAAACTATCCCCTGAAGTTCCTCACACACCTATATCCTTTGTATAACATTTTCTACCAAATTTTAAATTTTCATCTCTATAGTTCAAAATAATAGCACCAATTATCGATCTATTTCTTGTAGGGAATTTCTCCATTACATAGGAATTCTCTAACCGAACAGTATAATTTTGAATAAAAAATTGCATCACACCAGCCCAAATAACTTGGTATAGTCCACAATCAAGGTTCCATTATAAAAATCATGCATCATAAACCATATATATAGAGTATAATAACAATTTAGGAAACCTCATAATAAATTATGAAACTGTCATGATACCAAGATAATATTTAGGAAGATCTATGATACATGCCACTATCTAAATAGATAGATATTAATCCTCCATAAAGAGTTGATTGAAATTTTTATAATAAATTGCTATATATTTTTCTATATATGTCACCAAATTCCACCATATCTTCATGGATCCATGGAGAAGATATTCCACCTGTTACACCAAATGAATCTGAGGGATCCTAAGAAGGTGAAAAACCAAACCAATATTTCCAATCCAATCATCTACTACTAGGGGGGATGGATTAGCCAAAAAATGATGGGGTCTCTACCTATAAAAACAATTATGTTTTATTATCCCATGAATATAATCCACTAGTATTGTTGGTGAAATCATATCTTCAATGGTTGGGGTGTAGTTTTATTAATCCATATAGAGGTACCACCTCCTAAAATGGCCCTTGAACTGAATCCTCATCACTAGGTAGTCATAATCACATTACATTTATGGAATCCTATATGGATATCATCAAAATTTTATCTTGAAGAGCATTGATGATCGATGGTTAAAATTTATATATGGAGAGTTGAACTAGGAATGACATGGATACCACAACCCATTATTATATGGTGTACATTATAATATTTTCCGTTTAACTAGTTCCTACGTATACAGAGTTGACAAGTATTATATTAGAGTCTTGTTGAATGGATACACCAACCATTGAACCAATGATGGATTCTGTTGAATGAAAATTGAACTATATAAAAATTAAAACTATTACATTAGTTCCCCAAAAACCCTCTCATCATGAAAATATCCAAAATCCAATATTAAGATAACCCAAGATTATACTAAAAAGTCCAAACCTGACTAACTAGGTCCTGCATATCCAGGTGTATACTGACTCAGACACACCAAACCAGAATCCATTACACCAGGGGATGAAAATTAGAAACTAGTGGGCATATCACAGACATGGTAGTAAATATCCTAAAGTTCCTTTACACACTTATAAATTTTCATACACCCAATTAATGATACTATTGTTAAATGGAACTACTAGACCTTAACACAGTATTTATATCTCAATAATCTTTTACTACTCCTTGACCACCTTGGATTCAATTTTAATTATTTTCTTATATATAATACATGACATGTTTTGGAAGATCCCATACTAGGTTATTATAACATACCAAATAGGGCACTCCCAATATCACTAAACACAATTACATAAAGGTTTATCCAACTCATCCGCATGAATGTTCGCTAATGATTATATGAGTAAATAAAAGAGATAACCAACATATAATCAATATTGAAACTCTTTCTCAAATTATGTTTACAACCATACATAAATCCAAAAATTATGCATGACAATTCATTTCAATGATAGTAAATGAGATCTCAGCCCAAAATTATCATTATCACTGTTAGTGTTAGTCTAATAGGTCATGCTAATTGGGTCTCACCATGAATAAGTTTACAATGAATCATAGAGGTTATTAATAAATAGATATGGGATCCCACAAATTGAATATGGTGGATTCCCAAACCTACCTACAGTAATCCCACTAGGATGGGTATCACATTCCTTGATAGTTAGTAACACGATTCTTGACCCAGCCAAGGGATTAAATGATTGAGGACCACACCTCTAGCCACATGGTAGGATTTATGACTCTGTCATACACTAATATCATGAAGGGGGTAATATCCTATCATCAGGATGTTATTACTCACTTTACCCTCATAGGGGTGGACAATGGAAACACACCCTCCTGATTCTAGTATACACAGAACATAATTAGGGCCACAACCTTATTAGTTAAAGTATATGTAATGTACTTAGAGTACCCAAAATTTACCTCAATATCTAGACCTGGCTATTCCCAATTACCATTTTCATCATCCTATGAATATGTACTCTGATCATGTTATTGTTCACTAGTCTTACCTGCATACCAAGATGATTCTGTGTACCATGTTGTGCCAAAGTAATCTAGATCATTTTGTGTGCTTTTGTTTTTCATGTCTACATGGATATTATTATCCTCATGTACATTATATGTACATGTTGGGTCCCCTTATGTATGCCACATTGAATTTGGATAGGCTATAGACATGAAATATTTATATATACATCAAACCCTAGCCACAATAAAAAGGGTTCACATGACATATTCATAAAAACTACACACCATTTACTAAGAAATTTATAGAATCCAATATTCATCAAAAATTTCATCACATCCAACATACTTATTGGAACCATCCATGAAAACATCCCAGAAACTCAGAACAAGTTTTAACCAATCAACCTCAAAATAATCAACATAGGCAAGATTCTAGCCACTCAACCACTCATTTAAAGCCTCCCATAGAGATTTACCATCCAATCTGAAAACCATGGATTCAGAATTATTTATTTGGATTTTTGATCACCCATCATCATTATCGGAGATCATCCATTTTTTCAATCCTAAAACCGAACAAGTAAAAATGACCCTTTTCAAAATTTCGATAGTTCACTTATAGGTTTATGAGTATTTTTTAATGACTAAGAAAATAGAATACTAATGATGATTGTATAGGGGACACAAAGAGATAATCAAGAAACATGACACTAAGGAACACACATTTTCAATTATTCCATCAATCTTCAATTATTTGATATTGAAAATAGTGATTATTAATTATAATATTCGAATAATGAAATGAATATCAATTCTTGATATAATGAAGATAAATCAAAAAATGACCATTAATTTTATTTTTTATAAGGATTAATCTATGTTTAATAGGGGGAAAACTATATAAATGAAATCCAAGATAATCATATTTCCTAGATGGTGTATAGATCTATTAAAAAAGAATATTGATTCTACAATATTGTTATTGGTGAGAACCATAAACTCCATTATTTAAGGAAAATAGTTTGGAACACCAACTATTAACCCATAATCTCTTTATCATTTTTATAATACTATCCTCTACCAGCTACTCTAAAATACATAGGGTTTTGTAGAAAACCATATGTATTTTTCATTAGTAAGATTTTATATAATAGACATTGGTTTTGGATATTTAATAACAAATAGAATAATTACTAAATTTATTTAACTATTATTCCTCCCAAAACAAATGAAACACCTGATGCTGAAACATGTTATATCAAAACTATGACCAAAAATACATCATAGAATAATTTAGTAGTCCTATATTTCCTACCTAGAACAACATTCGACAAATATTCAATTATTTAAAAATAATAATGTACGCGATATAATATATTTATAATTTTATTATATTTATAGAAAGGCTCCTTGGTCCCTAGAATCCTATGCTGATTTTTTATTTTTCATTGAAAATATTAATTATAATACTATAATGTTCTAAAATAAAATATTTATTTGGTATATTTTCCATAGATCTATGTTATTCAGAATGAAATGAAAAACCTTAATCAAACAAGTGAGGGTTCTAGGATCATATATTTTTCTTTCATTGTTATGTTCTCTCCATTATATTGTCATGCTACAACCTGACATGCACTGAGACAATCAATCACCAATGAAGTATCTTCTCATATTCATCATTGAAAACTATTGGGTACAATGTGATGGTACCTCAATTCTCAGTTTCCAACTCATAGTAATCGATAACATGGGACTGGTTATAAACATAACTCCTTAGTTTCCATGCATGGATAATATCATTAGCTGTTTATAACTATGGTGGTAGGAATAATATGTACTCCACCTCATCAACACTACAAAATATCATAAAAAGAAAATTTAATTTAAAATATAAATTTCTACCCCATTGAAATCTATACAATCCACAATGAAGTGAAAACTATAACAACACACAGTATCCCTCATTAAATTCCCAATTCCTCCATGATTGGTTCACATAAGACTTGAGATCTATCTCAATAGTGGTCACCTTCTTCTAGATGATCATCACCTTCTATGTTGTCATTCACACCCACTTTTTTCCCGTGATCCTTGAACCAAAAATATTAGTACATAAAAGTGGTTCCCTATAGTGTCTACCATATAATGACTCATATAGGTAAATAAAAATAGTGGTGTTGTATCTGTTGTTTTAAAAAAACACCACCAAGGGAAGCTGATCATCCAAACTATGGAAAATTTCTAATATAAATGTATTAATCATGTCCTCTATAAACTAAATTTTCTTATCAGTCTAGTCATCTATCTTGGGTTAAAATTTGTGCCAACCAAAATAGAGTTCCATAATACACCTTAAATCCTATCCATTATTTTTAAATAAATCATGTATCAAAATCTAAAATGATTATTGGGAGAACCTTATATAGGTATACTCTCTCCTCCGTGTAAATTCATCCCAAAATCTCAATTAAAATATTTTGTTGGATAGATAGAAACTTGGATTATTTGTTCTGTTACTCTACACTCACACTATATTTATCATGTCTCTTATGTGGTCATGGTAAACACAAAATTAATTACATAGATATTACATCCCACTTCAACTTAAAGTTCTCAATTAGATTGTTTTGTCTTGATATAAAATGGTGTTCATTATTCAACTATTGAGATTTGAGGCATCGAGTGATAAACTCAAATAGACACTTCCTTATCCATAACCCCTATAACCGATGATGAGCTTCCAGGTACATATTTTCCACTATTGGATGTAACACTAAATGGTAATTCAAATGTAACTTAAAACCTATAAAAAGGTTATTAATATTAACATCATAAATTATTATAAAAGGATTACATGATCCATCCTCTAAAAAAGCCATCATGATCATGTCTGCGGGATATCAAAATATTAATGGTTTCACAATTGGAATATCAATGATGATCCTCACATAAATGTTTTGGATTTGAAGGGAAATTATCCAATTACTAGAGTAAATATACACCATCCTCATAAACTAAGTAAAAATTTAACAAGGCCAACTACTCTTCCTCGTTCAACAAAAACTGTGAACTATATGTATTTCATAGTTAATACTCCATCATGTTCCTCTTCAGTGAACTATAGAATATAAAAAATATTTAATCCAAGAGTGAATCTATACATATCCACTATATAATGTATTTAAAATTATAAAAAAAATATATACTTTAACTCTTGTGGTAAGAATACAAGGTAAAAAAAACATTATAAGGAAGTGTCACAATATCATCTAGGTAAACACCACCGTTGTCAACTCAAGTTCATGGGTCAAATATTTATCATCATAAGAAATATTTCTATAAAACCTATAGGTAATCACCTTATTCATTTTTATAAATACAAATCAAGGAAAAATTAAGATGTCTTAAAAGAATTGTAAATACTAAATACCCACCTTTGGTAATCAAAATATTGGGGTCCTCATCAACCTATTCCCAAATTCATAAAAATATTGTCAGTAATTTTCTATTCAAATGAAATTTTTCCCAATTTAGAAAAATGAAATAAATAGATCTAAAATCTTATTTAAATTTGGTATGAAGCAATGAAATATTTTTCTAATTCATGGATGATCCGAACCATTTTAATACTATTGTGTGACTCCCAAACTAACACCACCTATACCATTTTTGGGTCCACTTCTACTCGTACATCTGATATGATGTGTCATATGATGTGGACCACTATAATCTGAAACTGGCACATTGGGAGAATATAATAATGTTGGTTAAATTGAAGTATTTCCAAGACCATCATCAAGTGTCTTACACTCTCCCCCACTAACACCAAGTACACTAGGATGTAATTCATGAAGACTACCATGAACAGATCCATTAAAGGATAAATGATCTAGTTCATGAATCGCATGATCATTTCTTGGGTGTTCTTAATAAATGTAATTAACTTGTAACCATAGTAATTTTAGTGAAACCTTGATCATTTTTTTGTTTAATACTCATTTAGAACTCCTAGCTAGTTTTGACATGACGGGAGGTCAATCCATGAGAACCACCTTAAACATTTATACTTGTGGAATATGACATTGATTCTCATAAGTGGATAAATATTCACAATTTTCCCCAAAATTAGGTGATTCTAATCCATAGAAAACCTCAGGTTTCAATCCTTCTTTTTGGTTAACAACATTTAGGATACCCTGGGTGATAAAACATGTTGGAAATATAACTTCCTCTATAAATCATCCAACTAAACCTTCAAATATCAAACCATTGTAGGACCCATATGATATTATATAAAAATATATAAATAGTTAATAGGTTTGAGTCAATAGAGAAGTTGATATATCAGTGGAGAGTTAATCCATAAATTTCCTCAAGGAATATGATACCATACTCCTCCACAACCATTGGAAGATGAAATATCATAATATCTACCACCTAGAGGGTAATAATAAGAATCAATTGGGTAATTGACTAAATTAAACAATAAATTATCCCATAATTCTCTTCTTGGGATTCCTTATCATCAATGAGGATAATATTATCTTGTAAATGTGGATTCACTACATCCTCCACCAAAAATAATAAACATGTGAGTCAATATTGAAGATAAAGTCCATGTCTATAATGAAATCATAAGGCTTCATCTTGAATTTAAAAGATACCAGAGGAATATATATTCTATATGAATTACATCACACTATTATTATAAGTGTGTAATACATGAATCTTATTCAATATTAGTCTCAATTTGTAACTTTTGAACCAAAGTACCAAGTAGAATCACTAGATTTTAAATAAGAGATTTGGAAAGTAAAGTGTGGATCACTAACATGTCTATAAATATTATAGATAATTTTGATAAGACATATATGGTACCTAAAATGATACATGGAGCCTATAGATCTAATAAAATTTATTACTATTAGGTACCCTTATCCAAAAATCATGTTTCTTAAGCCAGGAATGGACCACCTAGGTGTGGATATTATAAAATATTGAATCGTTGGCCACCTTATTATTCAATCCAAATACAAAATCCATGTATGAAATCATAAATAAATCCCTTCTATAACCCCTTACTATATCTAGGTTATCCATTTAATACATCCCAATAAAAAACATGTATTTTCAGTCAATATAGAGTAACATTTACACAAGTGTTATAGGGGAATTATCACTAATCCCTTAGATAACTTGAAAAATTTTGAGAGCCCAGAATTACAGACCCACTATAATAGTTCTACCTTATGATGAGTCTCTCATTATAATAACCACAAGATGTTTTCATTTACTAACATATGAATAATCACTTCAAGAGTAACCAATACTAGAACCAACTATCAGCTCCAGCATATCCTAGAAGCCCTTTTCTATTGGAGAACACTCAAGACCCACAAAATATGTCTACATGAAATGATATCACACACACACACACACACACACTGATATGATATAATATTATATTTTATAATGTCATTAGATTAAATATTGCATCATAGACAATATCTATGGATTATTGTATGAGGTTATTAATCCTTAATGCATATTCCTCAACTATCATGATTCCCTACTAATGTTATAGAAGATCCTATATATGTTTTACTATCATTATGGATGGGAAGAACCCCTCCCTATATAGATTCTCAAGATCATTCTAATAAAGTGTTTCCTCTTCAATAATATGAGTCCTCAGACTCTAGAATATCCATATAGATGCATTGAAATGTATCACCTCTAGAACAACTATCTAATCGAGAGGTTTCATGAAACGGTTGAAACAATTCCCAACTACCTTGACCCAATCCTCTCCTTCTTTGATATATGTCTCAAATTAAAACCATAGGGGTATCTTACTCTAAAACACATTATGTGTGATCATCCTAGGAACACAATCCACCAGTACATTTTGTGTAACCAACTACTAAATGAGTGATGGTAATATTGAAAAATCACCAAAATGTTGCACATCAAAATCAATACCCTAAAGTGAATCATAATTAATAGTGAAGTCATAATAATGTCCCTACTATTGAATCGTAAATGGATTTCAATGAGAATACATCTTGAATAGTCAATATTCACAAGTTTAAAGAGTATATTTAATGAGTTGGACCATAAAGGACATAAAAAGGTAGAACAAATTCTACTACGATGGATGTACCGGTGTTTTACCTATAACTAGTTCCTGTGTATATCGAGTCATTAAGAAGGTTATTAAAGTCCTAAATAAGGGATACAAAAGATACTACACAGAAATTTGATTTCCTAACATAAGATTTGAACTTCATATAATTATAAATTATTTCCCTAGTTCTAAAACAAAACCTCAGAAAATCATGAAACTATTGTACTAAAAAAATTCCACTGATACATCTATGAATCAAACCGTTCCACGAGGGACCTCCTGGGCGGTGGATAGCCAAGGTTGACACCCTAAGACCTCTAATTAACTTGTTGATAGTGACTAACATATATAATGCATACAAAAAACATGTGAGGCCATAGCCTAATGTACCTATACATATAAAGACATCTCCATAAACAATATAATTCAGAATGTAAATATAGAATTGATACCAATATGAATGAATATAAATTCATCCCACATAAAATAATTGAAAATTTATATGAATGAAAATGGTGATATATAATCCCACAAAATATTTAATATATTCTAACCTCTAGAAATTTGGGGAAGGCTATCAATCACAACTCCTTGAAATTATTGTTGTCCACCTAGATCAACTATGCTAAACATACTTATTTTCCACCTAAGAAAGTGTCATAAATACTATCATAAAATTCCCAAAAGAGATTTATAAAAGTTATTTCTTGATATTAAGTATAATCATATATTAATTACATCCCAAATATTGTGAGTCCTAGTGAATGTGGAAGACAAGTTTCAAAATAAATCTATTTGAGGAAAGAATTGATTCATCATTTTATTCACTATAATGATCTCCTAAATCATTTCAATATCTTAATAATAGATGGGAAAATTGTAAAATACATTGACAATAGGGTTTTGTTAAAATAACTATAATGGTAATTAATATGAAAAGGAATAATAACTTGTGAGTAAAATATTAAATGTGATACCACAATAGAGAAGGCTCAAGAAAATCACATTGGAGAATAACATAAATAACTATGTATAATATGAACATATAACCACAAGAATTATGACATGAACATATATCATGACATAACCATGAGTTTGGCCTAGACTCCTAGAAAATATAAAATGGTTGAAATGTTCCATAATGGATTATGTTTACTCTATAATCCCTGACAAGGATCATCATGATACAAAAAAAATTACCAATAAATTTTAGTGCTATATGGGTTCATCCATAAAATATAATATATTGGAAAAAAATAATTCTATATTATCTCACCCATAAAAACATGCTCATGGTTTATGAGGGCCACAAAAATGGAATCATTCATATGCTATTACATACTAATTACTCACGGAATGAAAATGGTTTACATAATCTGGTCTTATATCATAATAAAGATAAATTTCATACTGAAATAATTTGAGATATGTGAATAAGGATTGTATTAACCATTAAAATCAAGGATGAATAAGAGAGTTATATATATGATAGGAAAATATAAATAAACCAATATCAATCCACAATGGCAATGGCTTCCATCATTTAATTAAAATTTAATTAAAATATTGTGTAGATTATGTCATAAGAAAGTATACCTTTTTCATTGAAATCTCGTAATAAAAATATAAAAATATAAAAAATAATAGTGATAAAACAATACATTGGGGAGGTATATACACCGCAAAAAATAAATTATTTCTCATTTTTCATTTGTCTCTATGAAAACAAATTGATACAAGAAATCACATACAATAAATCTAAACTTTTTCTAGACATTTTTAAACCTACAATATAGTAAATATAATTGTTTTATATAGAAATTAAATAAATAGTATTATATATATTATACTCTATAAGATTTTCTTATGTCCTTTTATTACACATTTATGAACAATTATATGTTAATGTCAATTATTGGGTAATCAACGCTTTGTTTTTATATATGTTTTCATTTGATATTTTCCATTCACATAATTTGGTCATGGTTAAATTATATCCCAAAAAAATATCATTTAATAATTATCATATTTATAAATCAATTATACTTTTAGTACCAATCATGGAATGTGGTTATGATAAATTAATTATGATATATTCATAGAGATGTTAGGGAATATGTAATCATGAGTAGCATTTCCATTTCTAAAATATAATTATAAAAATGAATTAATTAAAATAATATCTTTTTAAAAGGATAATAACATAAAATAAAAGTATTTTTATTTAAATAAACATATATGTATATTCCATGTGGATTTTTTCTAATAATAGAGAGTCATAACGCTTTATAAATGATGTAGTACACATGTATATAAACAATGTTATCAATTTTTAGTGAATAAAATTATAAGAAATAAAATAATACATTATAATTTCATAATGATGAATATTTACATCATATCATAATTATTTAATTTATAAAATATGTATTTATTTAATTTATCATTATGATATCATGATCCAGGATATGATTCCATCCGAACCGACACACAACACGACCCAAAATGTATCCTAAAAGGAGTTCTCAATCTCTAAAGGTCGGAAACATGTGTCATACATTAAATATAATTCAAATTGGAATCACATCTTCCAAATAACTAGGATAACATAACAAAAAATTAACATACACCGAAAGACATCAACTGATAATAAATAACCATACAAACCGATCTTGTTACAAATACAATGTAACATAAATCAAATTAAAACAAAACCAAACCAAACTACTACCAACATGATCTCAATGTGACCTTGGGGTCATCATCCACATGAATCTGAAACCAATAATACAAGGATATGCTGATAATAAAATATTGTGATAAAAACATGCAACTAAGAACCACATATAAATAGAAAATCACATAATTATAGTAACCATATGAATTTCCTAAACACATCTAGAGAAAAAACATATACATATTGAAATCAGACTCATCTTCCTACGTATAGTGAAACACCATAGTCCAAAACCACATGGATGCTCTAAAATAGTCTCACAAGTGGCACAAACAACTTGAAATCTAACACATCTAGGGGTACCGATATATCTAATCATGGTTGATAAACAAACTATCAATCGACCCTCTAGATAAAACCAATGAATCCCATTGTAATAGAACATGATGAATTTGGGTGTACTCACATGGGTGGATCACCTTACTTGATGCCACCATGATTTCCTAGACCAAACACTGACAACACCTATGAGACAACCCTATCATTGAAGGATCAACCATATAAGTTCTCATATCTCGAAAATCCATTCACAAGTTCCAACCAGGCCATCACATCACATGATCTTTAAAACCCTTTCTCAAAACATTCTAAGATGCCAACAATGAATTTTTACTTCCAAATCGACATTCATTTCACAAGCATTATAATGTGGAAATGGACAATTTTTTGATTTCAAAATCAAATCCATTTCCAACCTGTTTCCAAATATAATCCAAGACACAAAACAAACATAATGGATCGAAATGGGAAATACATTTCCAAAAACCAATATCATTTCTAATACTATTTTATGAGTAAGAATAAAATACAAAACAAAACCAATTTCCCAACATGCCATAATACCATTTAGAATCATTCCATTTTTTGTGGTACCAAATGGTCCATAATTCCAATCCGGAAATTTGAAACTAGATTCAATTCACTACAATACCACTGAATCATTTAAAAAACATATATTATTTAATAGATTTATGGTGATAGTATGGGGAATTTTATGTGTTTTAAAAACTAGTTCTTTATGGTTATCAAAAGAAACCATAATTTAATGACACCTCTATAGGTTTACCTCATGCACATATAGATGTCATAACATCCAATGGAACACTCATGAAATCCCAATAGAGCATGAAAAACCTTTTTAATTAGACAAACATAAAAAAAGTCTAATATCACCATAAGGAACACCTTAGTGTAATGAAGGCCAAACATACTCTTAAACCACCCAATTTAATAAAAAGGAACTAAGAAACATTTCATCCAACAACATTCACATGTGAGAACATACTCATATTTAATAAAACCATTAAAAATAAATTAAAACTAATTTTCCATCATGAAAAAACAAAATAGATTTATAAAAAAACATTATAAAAAATATCACATCATTTTTAAGAGACTAGGAAATCTCAAACAATCAATGGAATGTTCTGAGAAAGAAAATAATGAAACACCTACTCAATATTGTGTGAATAGGATGAAACATCTGGAGGATGAATATCCATTCCCAAGAGACAATTAAAACACCCTAACATCAATGAAATAAAACTACACATCAACCATAATCCTTTGGGTTTGTCAAAAATGAAATCACACCATTGTAGGAATGAGAAACTAAGAGGGTACAATGAGAAGACAGTTAAATCAACCAAAAATCAATGGAATCGTACCATGGAACCCCAATGAGCTTCAAAAATTAAAGGGAATCAAAGGTTTGGAATCTTCGATGACACCCTGGTGTTCTTAGATCGTGTAAGAGATGAGAAACCCAAAATAGAGTTAAAATATCAGACGAGAAAACATGGAATTTCCTATTTTTTAGAATATGGACTGCTTGTAGGGTTTGGCCGCATAGTATGGTTATCCTTTAACTAATTGTGCATCCCTCACTATCCAAGAGTACCATTCCATAGATTTATCCCTCATGGATTTCAAACCATTATGATATTGATACCGGTGCCACTTTCCAAATGGAAAGAACATCAGGAATGGTTTTTGAATGGTTTCTCAAAACATGAAATCCCATTTTACTTAACCATGTACATAAAAACAATCTACATTGATAATTGGGTGAACACTACATGGTTTATCCTAACCATTCATTAACATTTATCCAATTTCCTCCACAAATAATAAATTCCCCATTTCATTGACCACACAACCAAAGGCTTCGAAAACTCAAAAACTAAAATAAATAATCCTCCCAAATGTCAATCAAATTGTCCAATTATAGGAAAGACATAAAAAAAAATATCAAGAGTTAGGTTGTGAAAATTCTACCTACCACAAATACATTATTCCCATATGAATTCATCTTAATAGATTTAAAAAATATATCTCCTGAAACTGAACAAAGAAAACAATATCACAAATATCGGAGGTGACCTTTTTCTTTACAAGGCACACATAACAACTTCTAGTGGAAATCATAGTATTTAGAACAATGGGAAATACTATAGGGTTCTTACTAATACAACGTATGGCCTAACACGACCAACATTAACACCTAACCAACACCACCTTGGGGTGACCAACATGGAAATGATGGAACTCCAAACATGGACAGGAAACCATCCACAAAAACCAAACCCACAACACAAGTATAAATCAACATAAGATACCCAAAAACATAATTAGTCTGAATAAAAAATATAATAAATGATTTCATTGAGCATTTATATCTCCAAAAAATTACAAAAGAATACAAAAACTGAGTCAAATAAAATGAAAACCTTTTTAAAGATCGACATCCAAGGCACATTCATAAGATTAAAATAAAATATAAACACTGAGTTCTGTACAGGGATAAATTTAATCATAACAAAAAAGATATTAAAATAATAAAATTAGTCTTTATCTACTATAAAGTTAGAGACAAAAACAAGGGAAATGATCTTTTCACCCCCGAAGATCTCTTGATTTAATGAAAAGCTTCTCTACGAGGCCTATGTCTGGAGGAATAATGATTAAAGTATTTTTTTTCTACATATTTAATCATTTAAATCCACATATAAACATTTTTTAGTTAAGAAACACTTTCTACATAACTTATCCAGATGACCCAAATAACCATAGTGATGGAATACACTTGGAGGATATTGACAAGCCAATTGGTAATGTGTGAATATGACAAACTGGTGCACACAAGGGAATGTTCTGATGAAATAGATGTCAGAACCAATGAAATAGTATTTTTATAAATAGATTATTTTATCACACACCTCTCATCAGATGGGAATTCCTTGGGAGTGGCAAAAAATACTGGACTACCATTTTTCTACCCTCTATTAACAAACTCAGATAAAAACACCACATCCAACAAATTCAAAAAAAAATTACGATCCATGGATGAGAGATATCACTATGTGATCTCGATATGATGAACCATAATGAAAATGGAATCTTTAAATAGATCCTCTAAATGTATAATCATAGAGATATAAACTAGTAAATTGAAGTGGTCAACATCACCCTTCACTATCCAGTTTTTATGTTTATTACTCATGATATTTTAAACTATCATTACCATCACCTCCTCAAGTACAAAACATTAGAAAAAAATATTAAACACATCCCATGTCATCCCAAATTGCATATATGGGGGAGAAATAACCTTCCATAGATCCAAATATGTACCCTTATATAATCCCAAAACATCATGAAGACAAACATCTTTGGGAGTTCACATTGACCGGATGAAATAGAAAGCTTCCTGAAGACATTATCCTATTTCTAATAGACCGTGATCATAAGTAAATATAGGAAAAACATAGATAAAATTGAAACTAGGAAATAAAAAATAAATTGGAGACATTTATGGGTAGCATATTCTAAAAAAATAATGATCAAAAATAAGAAATCAACTTCTTCTAGAAACACAGTCAAGATAAACATCTCCCCCAAAAAAATTCACAATCTGAACAGAAATAAGAACAACAAAAAATATACTTTTCAATAATAACCCTTTTTATTTTGATTTCAATATCACCTTCTTATAATGCCTCTCCAAAAAAAACTAAATTCCATTTTTCACAAAATAGAAACCCCCATTTCAAGGAAAACAAATCCTTCCAAAATTATTTACCCTTCCAAAAAATATTTTGGGAAAACCATGGAAACTCGTTAATTTGAAACACCAGCCCATGTAATCTTATGAATCATCACATATGTGTCCATTAACATCCACTCATATATTTCATGAATGCATTCCACTTAAATATTCCACAAATACCCCCACATATGTGAACATCCTTATGTAATACCATGGACAATGCATTAATATTTGTCATCAAACCAAATCATTTACCAAAACCTAATTCAAATCACTTTCTATTTCAAAAAAACATTTTTTTAGTTATAACCCATTTAAAATAATTCATTTTCATTTCAAAAATATCATTAAAATTAAAATCATACACGTACCAATCAAAACCAAAATAAATATAACTCACAGCAAAAAATACAAAACCAAATGATCAATTCACACCAATCACTTGGAATATGGATCTATCGATTATGATATTCAAATCCAATAATAATTTGGGAAACTCGAGGATCATAATGAGCATTTTTCATGACATCCTTCCCATATATACCTGTAGTGCCCTCAAAGTCCAGGTATCCAACCGACCTAGAAACCCAAATAAAAAAGGTTATTCTTTGATATTATTTAGTCATGAACCAATCTAGGATTCTATCTGAACCAACATCCAACCCATCCCATGATATGTCCCAAAGGGTATTCCCAATCGCCACGGGTTGGAAACTAGTAACGGTCATCACATGTTGTATATATGGACATGATTTCATCCCAATAACCAAGATCAAGTTAGCAAAACTAAATATTCGTCAAACACAAACAATTGAGCATAAATAACCATAAAAAACTAATCTATATTCAAATACAGTTGAAAAAAAAACTGATATTAAAATATAATTAAACCAAACTACTACCAACACGATCTCTATAGCACTACATCATCACAACTATATATAGACCAACAAGTTACAAGGAAAAACTAAACTAGAAAACTAAAACTGAATAATAGTGTGGGTCCACCAAAATTGAATTAAAAAAGTAGGGTGTGACTTATACATATTTGTAGAATCCCACCAAAGAATCCATACATTTTCTTTCCTAAAATTTACCACAAACAGTACTTTGAAACACATGTAATGAAATGGGTTATATCATTTTTAATAAAAAACCATAACATTCCATTTTTCAAAACAACACACACCTCATTCACTTTTTCAAAATGGATGTACCATTTTAGAAATAAAATTCTACACTTGAAACCAGAAACAATAATATAAGGAGATGATGAAAGTAAAATATAGTGACACAAAACCGAAAAGAAGTGATATAGACAAATAAATAAACCCATTCCAATAGTAACCATGGGTGTTTTCTAAACATCTATATAGAAAATAACTTCGTGTACTCATAACGGACTCACTTGATGACGTCTAGTGCATCTTAAAAGTCAACAAGAAACTAGATTCTCTAAACTAGCCTCACATATGGCATTACCCACCTAGACCATAACACATCCAGGGGTACCCACCCATATAATTGGGTCGATTAGAAACCATAACTCAACCTTATTGTTATGACCTTCAAATACCATGGTAATATCACATGGTGAATGGGGATGTCCTCACTCGCATAACTCAATGTACCTATAGGCACTACACTTTCCCTGGCCAAACATAAACATCACCTTTGTAAGGATCCTATCCAGAGAGGATCCACCATTGAGTTTCTATTATATAAATAATAAATTAACGTGTGCCTATTGGGCCATCCCAACATGTGGTCATTCAAAATGCTTCCCAAAACATTATATGATTCACACCATGCATTTGTAATTCCAAAACCAAATTGATTTCCCAAATAATATAAAGTACCCACTAAGATATTTCCATTTCAAACTCAAATCTATTTCAAATGTATTTTCATATCCTATCCAAAAAATAAAACAAACATAATGGTTCCAAACATGCATTACATTTCCTAGAACTAATAATATTTCATATACCATTTTAAGAGGATGATAAAAATACACAACACACCCAAATAGAAAATTAGAATTCATACCATATACAAGACAACCATTATACAAGGTAGAAATGGTCCATAATTATAAACATGACATTTAAAAATATATCCAATTTACTTTGAAACCAATTAATCATTTCGAAAACATGGAGGATTGAAGATAAGTGAGTGGGAGATTAGGTGGAATGGTTATGTGTTTTGGAAATTAGTTTTGTAAGTTAAAAAATTCCATTATAATTTGTTGACACATCCATTTGTGAACCTAATGCATTTATGGATGTTTCTATATCAGGTGGAACACTCATAAAATCATTGGTGATCATACAAACCCTTTTTAAGGAACCTAATTTTCACACATGGCACATATAACAGTCAAAATAATCTACCATAGTGTTACCATGGCCAAACATACCATTAAACCACTAATTTTCATAAAAGGTAACCAAGAGAGATTTTATCAATCACCTTGAACACGTGAGCACATAGAAATATTAAATAAATCCATATAAAAACACATTCATGGACATTTTTAATCATTTAAAAAAACAATTCATTGTAATATAAACAATTCTATATTACAACAACTTTACGTAACTTGGAACACAAGGAAATCAATAGAATGTGCTGGAAATTAAAATCAACGAAACAGCTACCTAAACATTGTATGAGAATGAAGAAGCAATGGTAGGAGGAATAGAGAGACAATATTTTCACCCTAATATAACAGATTTCAAAGAATAAATCAACCCTAACCCTTAGGGTTCGACTAAAATGAATCCCCACAATGGAAGGACCAAGAAACCAAGAGGGGAAAGATATAGGAGAGGTATATAAATCAATAAACAAATAAATATTACATTATAACACTGAAGGGGCTTCAATAATGGACTAGAGTCAATGCAGGGTGATCTTAGAGGATCCCCAAGTATACAAGGTTGATAAAGTGAATAGAAACCCAAAATAGGGTTAAAAGATCGAGGAGAAAACATAGAATTTCCCATTTTTAAAAATCTATGAAGATACCATGAGTTGGAATCACAGTTTGGTAAACTATGTGAAAAGTATTCCCCCCCCCCCCGCTATTGATGATTACCATTCGGTAAGGTTATCCTACATTTTTGGCCAACCTGCATGCTAATCGTGCAGCTACTACTGTCCTGATGCACATAACCTCTCACACGATTTCGGCATGGTTTCCCAAACCATGCACAACCTATATGCCTCACACCTCGACACTAAAACAAATTTTCACATTTAACATGGTTAATCAGTATGGAATCTCCTGACTATGTTCTAGTTTAGCTCCACCTATTACGAAGCCCAAAAATTTATCTTTTCAAAGAAAACTCACCCAAATGCTTTTGAAAATCAATCATTTATATCAGGACTCAAGTTGAACATAAACCATGTGGTCCAATTCCATGAAATAAATAAAATAATAAAATTTCAAAGGTAGGGTAATATTATTTGTAATGTTTTAGGGAAAATTAATCACAAGACTCAGCAATGACATAATCAACTATACACACGAGCAATGTTATTGTATATCCTACGGAATGAAAATGAAAACAATTAAATATGACATAATGAATAAATATGTATATGTATGTTTATAATTTAATATATATCATTATACCCATCATAATACTCCTCTGTGAGAGATGGTAATGGAAAAACATAGGACATCGATAAATGAGGTCGTAGTCCATTGTACACACGAATAAGGATTTCATAACCCATTTGATGGAAGTAGAGATGGTTATAAATCGTTAATAGAAGAGAAACTAATATAATTATATGGGATATAATATGGTCATTATATAATATTTTTTTTAAATAATAATTGATCAAGATGGAGGAATAAATAAAATAAATGTTATGTTTGTTTTATGTTACCACTTCATTTGGCAATATCCTTATGCTTGCACAAAAATCCATAAAATGTTGGAATTCATCTCCAAATAAGTCTTATATGATGATGGGATGATATTTTAAATTTTATTTGGGATTGTATTGGGTGAAACAAAATATTTTTAAGGTGTCAACATAAGAGAAGAGTGGGTGTCCTTTTATAAGTGAGGTGATTGGGACACTTGTAACTTTTTAAAATAAAAAATTTGAACCCATGTCTATCACATTTTAAAATGAACCAAAATAGATTATTATAGAGGATTATAAATTATCAATAAAAATATTTCCATAAAATAAATTTTTTTAAAAAAATTAGATCATTTGAACTAATATCTCTTTAGGTTAAAGCCACCTTAATCCCATTTATTCGTTAACAATTTTAATTTATTTTATAATGTTTTAAGAATTAATTTTTTACAAAAAATTGAGATAAAATTAAAAGATAATATAAATTATAATTATTAAAAATATGTAATAATTTTTTTCAAATTTAAAATCATAGATGTGGGAAATTTTAATTAAATATTGTTCTGGCATACATGACAAGAAAGAAAGTTTACAAAGAGAAATTTTTCAAAAAGTTTATAACATTTTTATATACAATTTCAATTTGGAATTGTTTAATATGACTAAAATAGGAATAATATAAATATAATTAAACTAATTTTATTTTAAAATTAATTTAATATATAAGTTATCATTATAAATAAATAAAATGAAAAAGGTAGTTTTAAATTAAAATTTAATATTTTATATATTCATTATAAAAATTAAACTTTTCAGAAAATTTTAAAATATTTACGCAAAGATAATTGCAATATTATGATTTTAAAAATTATTTCAATTTTGAAAAATATATTTTACAAAATTCTCACGATTTATTTTGAATATATATATGAAAAATGTGACAAAATTGCATCAACAAAAAATGTTTTTTAGCATAAAATTGCATATATAATTTCTTATGAACAATAAATAACATAAAATGAATTTTAAAAAATTTATTTAATTTTTAATATTTATAAATTTCATTAAAATCATTCAAAAAAATTTCCAAATTTATTTAGTTTAAAAGTGTTTCTAACTTTAAAAGTATTTTTTAATAAAAATATTTATTTTATTTTTAATGGATTTTTATGTATTTATAATTAACCACTCTCCAATTAAGTAATTTTCTATATGTATAAAATAATAAATCTTTATAATATATTTAATCATATGCATAGTCACAATACCTATTGGAATGTTATTACAATAATATAATATGATAATATTTAAATAATATATCATGTTTTATTTAAACACATTTTTGTTCATAATACAAGCTACTCTCAGTGTTACATGTGATGAAAAAAACTAAATATCTTCTATAATTAATTATATATATGATATTTCATGTAATTAAAACAATATAAATGGTTAAATTTATTTGAGAATTATTAATTTACTAAATCTCAAGATTTTATAAAAACATAAACACTTATCACTCTATTTGGTTTTGAGTTATAACCCCTAGAATAAGAATGATGATTTATAGCTTAAAATATTATGAAGTATGAATAATTCATGATATAATACATAATGGGTTAGTATATAAACCATTTAAAATAAATTTTATTTACAAAATAATATGTGTCTTAAAGAAGAATGTCTTGAGACAAAACCTTAACCTACATTGCAAACATTTTTGTGTATGTATTTTATCTCATGTCTAAATATTTTATATAAATTATTTTACCGTAATTAAAATTTATCGTTTTAATCACCTATAAATAATACATTTATTTCATTTATTTTAACAACATCTTTAATTGCTTATTTTTTTTATTTCCACATCATGGTTTTTTCTGGACACTCTGTTCAAAATTTCTAAAAGGAATCGATGATATTATCAGAGCAGAATGGAAAATTTTCCATCATCTCCAACATAATAATTATTAAATATGTATAATTTTCATACATAAATTTTATCACTAACAAAACCATAAATTATCTTTTTGAAAAATAAATTGTATTACACTCATAGAGACGATGGGCCATACATATATATTTGTATTATGTCCCTTTTTCGATGATCATGATTGAATGAAAGTAAGTATTATTTCATCATAATATGATTACAAAAATATCATAAATATCATTTTTATTATATATATATATACTCTGTCTTATATTATCTCTGTTATGTGGTTATAAAAAATTAATCACATTGCATCATGAGGTGGAAGTCCATTATATAAGATAATGTCCTTGTCCTGATTTGATGGACTAAGTAA
Source organism: Viscum album (assembly GCA_963277665.1). NCBI lineage: Eukaryota > Viridiplantae > Streptophyta > Magnoliopsida > Santalales > Viscaceae > Viscum > Viscum album. The sequence goes on along the minus strand of OY728142.1, from coordinate 264,025,990 downwards.
TATAAAATTTTGTGTTTAAAAATATTTAATCCATTTTAAAAAATTCATTCAAGACAAGTAGAATAATTTAATCTAAAACGAAACCAACATACATGTTGAAAAACAACTTTCTAAGAAAAATATTTTTCAAATATAATATGATAATATAATATCTATATAAAAATTAATCAAAATTAATGAATTAAAATAAATATTTACATATATATTATCTATATATTTCATTTAGGTAATTCTTAATTAAGGGTTAATTTAATTAATTAAACTTGTGTAACATTATGCGCTTGTTTTTTCTTTGAAAAATTGAATTTTCAATAATAAAAAAAATATTAAAATCCATTATAAATAATAATTAAATGTAATTTATTAGATTAATTATAAAAAAAATTATTAACATATATTAAAATAAAAATTTATATATTTATGGGACATTTTAATTACATTATTTATTAAAAGAATCTAAAATTTTATAAAACAATTGGAATTTTTTAGTATTCAGTGAAAAATAAATATTTTTCAAAAAATCGCACATGTCAAGCAAATGTTGAAAATGATATTCTATTTCAAAATAAATTTTAATTTTTTATGTATAATTTTATAAAATTTTCAAAAAGTTAGCGTTAATATTTTCTCAAAAAATTGAAATATAAGTAAAATTAAATGACTAAATTCCATTATTGAAACATAATCACTTATTTCATAATAATATAAAACTTTTGTTGAAATTTAATATCATTTTCATAAGATCTTTAACCCTACTCCTATATACTAAAATATTTTATTGGTTATATCAACCATTGATAAATAATTATTTATTATTTTGGTTCTATTATTTCTAGTTCTATATACTATCATGTGTTGTGTTCTTTTTAATTCTCAATGTGTTATGTTCTACCACCCATAAATAATTTTTTTCCTCACAATTTCACCTTATGATCAATAATAAAGTGTTTGACATATGAAAATTACTATTCTTGAAAACCAACATCATTAAAAGGGATGATATAACATCCTCTTATATGTGGGAAAGGGGAACACAAAGGCAATATAGAAAAATAAATAACTTGGTTTACAAGTAGGAGATTATTAGAGTGAAATGAAAAGTTATCCATGGAATAAAAGTGTCAATAATTATGATGATTAATATAGATAAATGATCACAAGAAATTGAATGATCTATATAGTTTTAACAATCACAAAACTATAAATCCACGATGAATTAAGAGATCATTAATTCATCATATATAAAGAAAATTGGATAATTTTTTTGATTCAATATCCTTTTACTAGAGTTGTGGAAATATGTTTCATTCAATATAAATAATGCATGAAAATAAAATTACATTACATATTTTCATTTCCTATTTTTTTTTTCATATTTTCATTTTGTTTTAATGATTTTCCACTTCACCTATTACTATGTTAAATGAATATCAAATATAAATTTAATACCTTGAATCAATAAAAGTTCTATTAACAGAACATTAGATAAATAAAATTGTAACAATATATTCTTACAATTTTTATTAAAACCAAATATTTTTCAAAGAAATAATACAATACGCAAAATTATTATAAATAAATTAATCTATAAAATTGAACAATAAAACCATATGTTTAGCATAGATAATTTCATAGAAAACCCTATATCCCAAATAACCTCAATATACAAAAGATGAAATGAGGTTTTAACTTAAAAGGATATATCATTCCCTACATATTACATCTCAGAAAACACAATTTATTTCATCCAAAAATATTATTTATATTAAATCTAAAGTTTGTATATTTATTAACATAATAAAATGTTTCCCAAAATATCATTAATGACCCCAAGATCATATAAATTGAAATCTAATTGATCCTATAACATGTGATTTAATAAAACAATATCCACCTAATAATTTATTTTGAATTCATTCCATACTAACCAATGAATTGCAATTGAATGTGGTGGGTGTTTCTCCTTTATTGCCCTTTGGTTTTTGGTTCAATCCCAAAGGAATTTATTGATATGATAAGTTGTCTCCCAATAAGTGGGATATCATTTTTTTTTAAACATTTGAATAGTATATAATATATTCCAAATATTATGAATAGCATAATCAAAATAAAAATATTCATCAAATAAAATTTTAACCTCAAATATATTAGGTAAAACTTATTTTTCCACAAAATCAAATAATCGAAATTTTCATTCATTTTATCAACATCTATCAGATTTAAAAAATTATATAATTCATAATATATATTTTTTCATAAAATAAAACATTTCTAATAAATATATTTTATAGATCATTATTCCAAATCAACATATTCAGTAAAATAATTAATAAAAAACTACCATCGAACAATATATATAAGTTTCATTGTTCTTATCACTAATATTACATTAAGAAAATAATACAAAAACATGATTATTTTTTTCTAACACATAAAAAAATTAATCATTACACATCAACTATTTTCATAACATGGACATTATGAGCTAATCCTTTGTTCTGGTAATTGATATAGAAAATGGTAATGATCCCCACATCTATGACATTGAACTATTAGTGGTTTCTTAGGTTTAACTTTATTTCCTTATTTACTTTTTACCATACTCATCAATTTTCTTTATCAATTAGCTTCTTTTTACACTCCATTTCCACAAATTAAAATCATCTAGTTCAATTAATTCATTTTATATGGTTGATATTCCTATATTTATTATATGTAGAAAATAAAATTTTATTTTTTTCATCTTTAACAATTTATCTTTCATTAACCATTGACATTCTCTTTATTCATGTGTTTTTAAATTCTACTATATTTTTATTTTTCTTCATAATTTAATATATGTCATTTTTAATGATCACATGATTTCTCACATCCATTCCTATTACTTTTTCAATTTCATTAGGTAAATCATTTGAAATCCTATAAAAAAATTTTTGGAATGATTTCTCATATTTCCAATCATTATCTAAAAATAATAAATGAATTAAGATGAGAATTCAATAACATTTAAATGTGGAACCTTTTAAACATAGAATGAATAACCTTATAATAAAAAATGTATAAATTCTTATGAATCTCAATGTTTATATTTAGGTTATCCATGGAAGTGACTCCTATTAGGTTTTATAACATAACTATTTTTTCACGTCCTTCACAATGGTTCATAGAAAAATTTATAATTTACAATAAATATTGGCCAGGATTTTTACACTAGAAGTCCATCAATTCACATTTTCATGCGCAATGAAATGATTGATTCATTCTCAATTGTCTATTTTCATTTTTAGTACCCCTAATTATAATTAAACCAATGTTTTATCCACATGTAGTACCCATAGAGGATTTAATTTCTCAAAAACCAATCACTTTAACCCTCACATATATTATGGTATACTATCTTATATATTTAATTATTTTTATACATATCCCTAGGGATCCCAATAATGTTTTCTCGTTGAAATTTTAAATGGTTATCCAACCCATTTATCTAATACTAACTACAGAAACAAAAGTATATTACTCCTATTATTACTTGATTTTTAACATAAATTTATCTTAATTGTAACCCAATGATCATGAGGTCTAGTATATTTATAATACATGGTTTACAATATATCTAATTGAGGATAAAATAAATAATATTTATTTTATTCAATATAATATGCTCAAAATACCTTCAATATCCTAAAAAAACATTGTATAACTTGGTGAATACATAGAAAAAATGGGTGAGCTAAAAATCATCATAATGGAATAAATATAAAAATAAAACATAAAACGTGAGTCCAATTTATAATATTATGTCATAAAATTGAAGGTTTTTGTTTAATTACATTTTATCATAACATAAAGAATATTTTACCATAAGACCCTTACATCAATGGAAATGTTGATGAATCGTATAACTTTAATGAAAACAATTCATGTAAAACATTAGAAGCAACATCACTTAATGGAAAATGTCCTATAATGTTTTAGAATAAATCCATAATCTCATACATGATGTATTATGAGACTAAAATCATTACATAAATCATTGGATAAAAATCCCAATATAACCATAATATTAGATATTTGTGGCTCAACTAGGGTTATCTATGAGCACCAATCATAACATGTTCATGATATAGGTTTTCCAAAAGTTATTCAATAATAATTTTTAACATAATAAATACCCATTTAAGGAAAATGGGTTTCAAAATTTTGTATCCTATCATAATCAACTGAAATTTCATAATGATGGATTTTGAGAGATAAACCTAAGTATTGTATTAACACATAAAATTCAGTGAGAATATGATTGCAATTAGTTTTAGAGACTTATATAAGTAATTTAGAATCAATAATTAAGATAAAATGATGTCATAATTTGTAGAAAATTTCATCAATAGATTATAAAAAATAATTATTGTGAATATAATCTTTAAACATTGAAATAAATTTTAAAAATATTTAAATAAAAAAAAATTTATAAAAAAAATTCATTAAAAAGAACCTTTTAAACAAGTAAAGAGAACATCAACGTGCTGAGTGTTCATAATGATAGGCAATTAATTGTATGATTTATAATTTAAATGAAACATTCTAATCACATGTTTGTAAGAAGGATAAAAAATTCCATGTTTTGAAAATGATTAGTGTATTCTTTCCAATAAATTTTGTAAAAATTCAGTCCTGGGTTAATGTATATTTAAAAATGTTTTGGGGAATTTCAAAACTATTATTCACACAATTTTTTGAAAGGATGGATATAAAAGAAAATTAGATTTTTTACCAATGAGATGAATGAAGTTAGCTTCTCTTAAGAAAATATTTACAATAATTTTATGCACAAAATATATAAATATGGTACTATTACTAAAAAATTTCTTAATTTACTAAAGGATAATAAAATTAAATAGATTTATTAATTAAATTGTTTTATCTAATGGAATTTGAAGAAAAATCAATCCATTTTTTTAATTAAATTGAATCATAACCATTACTTATTTAGTTACTTTTGAATAAATAATCACATGAATAAATAAAATGATTACAAACTAAAAATATAACTAATTTGGAAAATTTCATGATATAATATGTAATGGGGTTTTATATAACCCATTGAAATGAATACTCATTCAGAAAAGAACATGTTTTTAAAGAAAGGAATATTTTTTAAGAATCATATACCTTGAGTTAATAATTTTTCATGTATGTAAAGTCTGTCATGTATTGTTGAAGTACTTATTTTTTTAAATTTATTTTTATTGTTTTGACACGTTATATGTGATCTATTTAATTTTTCTAAATTAATGATGTATTCATTTACGTAATCAATTATTCCCATGCCATTTTTTAAGGACTCTCAGTTCATAAATTTAAAGTTGCATTAGTGTGTTGACCTTGGTAAAAGGTGTCGTTGTTCCTTTATATCTATAATAATATTTATGATATAATTATCCTTTTATTATAAAAAATTATTCTATTAAAAATAACCATGTATTGTTTTAATGAAAAATTAATTATGATATAATCATGGATATGGTAAATTATACTTAAATAAGTGTAACATTTACATTATTCTATGATCATGATGGAAATAAGGTAAGTGTTTTTTATCATCCTATGATGATGATAATATCATATATATATATATATATATATATTATTATTTCATTAAATAAAATTTCATTTAATTCCATTTAATTCCATAATAAAATAGAAATCACAATGCTTCACCAGGAGGTAGTTTACCCTATAGACTATCAATAAAATCAATTTTCAGTGGATGATTTGGTAAGAAATTAAATGAAATTTTAATATTTAATTATTTTTAAATTAAAATATTATCTTATAAAAACATTAAATACATCAAAATTAACATTCATGTAGGGATATTATGGAATCCAAATTACTTCGTACTAGGAGGTCGTTGTCAACCATACACAAGAATTATGGATTCATTTCCAATTTAATAGATTTGGAGATAGATTTAGTTAATTAAAAAATTTAATAATTATTATATGGTATATAATTATTCTTTATATAATCATTATTTAGAAATATTGGATGTATATATAAAAATAAATTAAACAATGTTGTTTGATGAAGAATGATAATTCTTCCTCGAACCTCTTATTTTTGAATATACATAATGCCTCTATATATTGGATTTATAAAAAAAGAACTATTTGGAAATGGAAATAAGGAATTTAATTGGGTTAATATTTTATTAATTTATGGGTTTTGTACTTGTGTAATGGATATGATCGGGGGAGCCCTTTTATAGAGGAGGATGAGTGAAATTCTATTAAATACCCAGAACTATTAAATTATAATAAGTCACTATCATTAGAATTTCCTCTAAAATTGTAAAATAAAGGATTTAATTATAGTTATGTTTAATAAAAACCTATAACATTCAATAGAAACATGTTTTCATCATTTTTTTCACATTACCCTTAAGGGTACACATATTTCTCATATAAATGTTTTTTCTACTATGACTATTTTTTCTATTTTTATTATACATTATAAACAAAATATTATGTTGAAATTGTTATATAATAAAAATAATTATGATTCCAAATATTTCATCCAGGTTATAAATTTAAATTAATATAACATAATTATTTTACTTTAAATAAATCATGTAGAAGTGTTGAAAAAAAAATTTCTCAATAAATGTATATTTCAAACATAAGATGATATTTTAATAACTATATGATAAGTAATAATAATTAAATTAATATAAATTAATACATATATAAATATAATTTATATTTTTTTATGTCATTTAAAAATTGGGGTAATTTTAATTATATAAAATGAATAAAAAAATTTAACATTAAAAATAATTTTTCAATAGAATGTGCTCTAATACATAAATAATAAAATAAAATACAAATATTAAAAAAATAGGATTTAAATATATTTAGTTCAATTAAATATAACTAAATAATAATGATTTTACATTAAAAAATATTTATGATAATATTAGGACATTTGAATAAATCAATTTATTAGAATAAATGATAATTTTACCAAAAGATAAATATTCATCACTATTTGTTGAAAATTAATTATTTCCCAAAAAAACAAAAATATAATCCAGTGTTAATATCATTATTATTTTGGAAAAAAAGTATGTTCATTATATAAAATGACATATAAAATTTGTGAAAATTATTTATTATATTTTTTGAGAAAAGTTAACATGAATAAATTTTTTAGAAAATGTATTTTTAAGAATAAATTTGATTATTAAAAATCGAGTTCCTATTTAGAAGTAATTTAAAAATTGAAAAAACATTTTTTAACTTATTAATAATGTATTTTATCAAATTTTTACCTAATAATTTAATTCCATGATTATAGTTATCATATTTAAATAATCATGGGTTTTTTATGTTCAATGTTACATGTCATGTTTGCTATCAAGGTTATACAAAAATCATAAAGGCTTACATGATGTCTTTATAATACACAACCTATGTGGGTAGCTCTCGTGTAGGGGTGAGTATAACATACAAATTAGGTCACCCCCCAATCACCAAACATTGATCATTTAGAGAGTATTCATCTCATCATTACAAATTTATGTCAATCCAAATATGAGACAAAAATAAGGATAACATATAAATTTTCAAGATAGAAACTAATTACTAAATAATTGATACAAACATACTACCGAACTAGGATTATAATCATTAATTAAATGTAATTATAATCTTGTAGAACTCACACCAAATTCCTTGTAACCACTAATAGTTCTCATCCAAGAGTACATGCAGATCATTCCATGCATTGAATTATTACACATTAGAACTCAAAATATTTTGATACACAGAGAAGTGAATCACCAATGGCATATGAGATACTCATTACCCTACTTAAAGTATTCCTTAAAGGATGGGGATCACATGACCTGGTTGTCTGTAATGAAATTCCTAACCCAAAATATGGATGAAATGAATTAGGATCAAGACCCACTTTATATGTATGAATTACTCAATCTACCAAAGGCTAATCCAATTTATGGGATCACATCCTTTGATTAGGTCATGATTACTTATTGGAACCTCATGGGGATGGACTAAGAGAGTAAACCATATAGATAATAGACTAAAATGAAGAGAAAAGGTGCCTCAACCTACCCTAGTAAAGGTTTACGATATATAATGGATTATATAAAGGGTTTTTATTTATCTTGACATACCATTGTATGTTCCCATGTTACACAGATTGTGCCCATATACTCAAGTCATTCCAATATACCTTGAAATTATCTATATTATGAACCTTATAAGTACACACTAGGACACCATAATATGGTGATGTATAAAAACCCATTCTATATTATGTATAATGTAAAAAACCATTCAATATTAAATTAAAGTATTATATATCCCATATGATACCACATTTGGGAGATATTGTTTTAGTTCAGGGTTACTATGTTCATGTTATATAATAAATTTAATATTTTAACTATATTAACATAAATTCCACTCAGGTCCCAAAATCGTATGCTGGATTAGTGAATAGATTTTAAAATATTCTATAAATGATATAATTTTTGTAAAATGAATAAACCAAGTTCTTAAAAATATTTATTTCATTTAGACATGTTTTATTTTGAGATATAAAGATTTTGACTCATCTAGTTCCTTTCTATGATCTATAGTAATCTTTTCTGGTTTATATTTTACGATATTTTCCTTCATAAGATCATCAACACATGATGCATTCTTCATGATTATCTCTTCCATCACGGTAATAAATATTTTTTATTGTAAATAATATTCTTCCATTATTTATGAATTTTATCTTTCCCATGTAGAATCATAATTTTATTGTTATCCTCCACTCATGTTCTATCATTTTTTATCCATCATCATTACTAATTGATGAATCAATGTCCTTATTTATATGTGAAAATAATAAAACATCATTATAAAAATAATAAAAAAATTATTACTCTTTTTTATTATCACTAATAATATTTATATTTTATTTGGTGTTGTATTTTTTCTTCTTCTGACAAAAATTTTATTTCCAATGTCTCTAATCATCTCATTCAATCTCTATTTCTTTTTCATCAAGCTTATTTTATATAAATTTCTAGAAAAAATTACTAGAGTCACCACATTTGAAGAATTTTTGTGTTTTTATATTCTTACTCCTCCTCTGTCCTTTTTTAAATCATTTTCATATTAGAAAAAAATTATTGGGGTATTCATAATCTTAATAATTCAAGTATTTATATTCTACAACCTCTTCTTTTTAGATATTTCATTTCCTAATGTCTTCAAAAAAATATCAAATTTTTATTTCTTCAGGAAGTCTTGAATTTTCCATCATGTCTGATGTTTTATGAATGCTGTTTGTTTCATCATGAAGAAAATTATCTCAATATTCCATGCATGATATCTTTGAATTAAAATTACATAAAACATTCATCATTAAATTTATTTTATGATGATAGATTTTTCTATATTACCACCAAGTCCTCAATTATTATAGATTTTCTAAACCATTATAGTCTTTTAGTTAACATTATTTTATTCATCAATCATTTTTTAATCATAAATATAAATTCCTCAAACATTTATTTTTGCATCCTTGATGATTTCATTTCCATGATAACATCTTCATTGTTTTTACATTATTTCCTTGGATATTTGGAGACCCATGACCATTGTTTGCATATATTATGATAGGACCATCGTGAGGGAATTATTATACCTCCAAACTAACACTATATTTATATAATCTCTCTCTTTCAAGGATGTATCATCATTAATGGGTGGAAATCTCACCTTTATGTAATTTATCACCCCTGGGAAGTGTTATAAGAGATTATGTAAAATTGTATTCCAATGAATATTAAAATTTATCACATATAATGTATGATCAAAAAGATATTTATTAAATTACAATTATCCATATTATTAAATATTTCTTGTATAATTATAGGGAAACTTCACTAATATAACTTATACTGGACTAGGTCATATTGATTTCAAGGGGATACTGATATTATTTTTACAATTCTTATATTATTCAATTCAACCTATTTAAGATGTTAATGTTCTTGATCTACTTAATTTTATCACTCAATATCACTTATTGAGAAAATAATACAATATAGAGTGAATATCACAAACATCTATGCATTTTGTCATAAAAGGATACTTCATGATACATTTGATGATCCCCACAACCCAAATTATTCACTATGAAAAAATTTATTACATCCAAAGACTCTCTCAGTTTGACTATCCAAAAGTCCCATTATTTTCCTCCACATCCAGAAAAAACCATTTGATTTTTACAATTCTATCAGCCCTAACCCTAAAGAATTTGTTCTTCTAACACTAATATAAATTCTTCTATACTTATTTAGGGTTGGTCTACAACTTCTGGGATCGTTAATATTATGGATGATATTCATTATCCATGATCCTATAAGATCGTATTTTCTTGTGAACTCCTTGTGAATCTTCATAACTGATAAGTAATTGTTTCTAGTCCTCCAAAAATATTCTTATCATTTTTATATGATAATTTTACTCACTGAAACAATTAAATTAAATTGAATTCTTCCTTATCTAGATAATTTCCCATGATCACATGGTTGTGTGAAATATATTCACCCAATAATCAAAAGATATCGTAGGCATTATTTCAATGGTTCTTACAAAATTTATAAAGTCTAAAACTTAATATTTTTAGATTTATAATTTTATATGCTATTTATGATTGTTATATCACTTCATCTTCACACTACCTTTTACTTTACAAGGTTCAAGTGTCTCGATTTCTATTCATGTATTTTCAGATCTCTGGATTGGAATGATTTAGGTGTATAGTTACCTATAGCTTAAAGAAAAATACCTAATGAATATCTCTCATTCCACTACTTTTACACTAGAATAGTTTCATGAATCATCTTATTTGTGAAAAACCAAAAAGTTGTGTGGAATCTAAATGTGTTTAAGAAAACCAGGAATGCTTTGTGGGACTAGTTCATCATAATTCACTTAACTGTGTGTAATTCTTTTAAAAAAAATTAGTTTGAAAAAAACATCTAAAAAGGATGTATGATCTTATTCATTCATGTATAATTATTTCATAATCTCCTCCTCAATATATAATCATTTCATAGATTTCCTATTTTTTCTATATAATGAAATACTCAATATCTATATCATTATTAACACTTATACTTAAAGACAAAAATGTATTTATAGAGAGGTATCTTGATAGTATCATTCATGTTTAATATTATGTCATTGAATGATATAATATCTTAAAATATAATACTTTAAATGAATATTTTAATTTACTGGAATATCATCGCATTTCTCAAATACTCTTATGGTAAAAAAATGTGGCCTCTTTGGGATGAAATGGTAATTTTACCCTACACATGAACCATTATGCATTTACCATTAATTGGATACCTTTAAATAGTTTATATTTTATGGGTACCTTTAAACAACTTCATTAAAAATTCCAATCATCCTCCGTATAATATTGTTATCCATACTCTTCATCGCATGAATGTCAAAGTAACCATAACTAATTCTTTTGAATCATTTTTATGACTAGATTTCATCCCAAAAATATGGTAAATATGAATGAAGATGAAAACATAACAATAATAAAAACATTTAACAATTGAATCCCTCAACATGGTTGGATTTTGAAGAAAAAGACCTGGATTTATCAGATTTCTATATGGAACCGTATCGAATGGTGCATCATATATGTGTGTTTTTATATGGGTGTACAGTGTCCAATATCCCTCATCCCATTTAAAAATATTTTATTTTGAAATCTTATTTTTATTATACTACATTCTATAAACCTAATGGAAGTGAGTACCCTAGGGTCCATTGATAGAACCACACCAAAAAAATTATGATTCACATCCCACGCATCCCTATGTAATCCCACATAACCAAGAACTCCTCAACATGCTCTAGCAGGATCTATTCAACAATTATGGTTTCTCTCTTAAAATCAATTCAAACCTATTACCATAAAATAACCTTCAACATGTTCTCCCCCATGTATGATCTTTCTCCTAGACTAAGCTAGATTGAAATGTCACTTTTGGAATATATGAATGATTATTTATTCACTATACTATGTAAAAATTCATTATAAAATCCTAATAAATTATTTAAATGCCTTCTCAAACCCAACATGAAAAAATAGGTATTATTCATGGAATTCTACAAATTATCTTCATGAAAATAAATATTTTCATGGTCTTCATAATTAATAATTTCTTATAAATTTCCATATATTTTGTGAACAAATTTCTCAAAGAAAACTCCATTAGAACATGTTTTTTTGGATTAAATGGATCACCCTAGTTTCCAAAATTATATGGACTACTTGAAATGTATAAAATCTAATTCCATTATGTGAATCTATACAGATTTTAAAAGTGTCATCACTTCATCTTAAATATAACAAACACATATTGAAACATTAATGAGAAATAATTTATCACTTGGCCTAAAAAAACATACATATTCTTATTAAAGCACCAAATGTAATCAATTGATGTATATGATCTAATTATTTTATCCATTGAACCTATGTTTAAAATGTGACATGTAAACATGGATGGTTTTTTGTCGAAAAAATATTACCATGGAAATTATAATCTCTACACATGTATAAAATGACCACATAATATTTACTCATGAGCAAGAACTAGAATACCATGAATGATACATGCTTTGAAATTAATTTTATAGATAAAAATAACCACATAGACATTATTATTCAGTCATGTAATCAATTTGTTTAGTGTATATTGGTTACATATAGTGGTTTATATCATCATCAAGGCTAAATCTAGATATTTCATTAATTAAATAATCATTATTAAAATGGTTCATCTTTTTATGAATATTAATACTCAGGGGTTTGATAAAAGTTTAACTTTTTGTCTCCATATATTGTATATTTGAAATAATAAAACACTCGATCTATGATTTGGTGTGGTGTTGATAGTATAGAGGGTGTAACTATTTGATCTTGAAGAAGAAGAATACTTTTACAGGGTTAAATATAAATATAAGGTCATCAGAACCTATTTAAATTTTTATAATTGAAAGGAATTGATTGCATTATAATACATATAAACATTAAATATCTAATTTCCCATAAAACATCAAGGAATGTATGAAAATCAATAGAGAGTGTATATTTATTATTAATGATACTGGAATCAATTCATTTATTTTGAATGAAAGACAATATCGGTCATTCCATAAATTTTTATTAATGATATATATGGAATTTTAAAAATATTAATTAATTTATGAATCTTTAATTTTTTATAAATTAATTTGAATTAATTAATTATTTTTATAAAATAAAGAAAAATGTTACGTTAACATTAATAGATTTAGAAATTGATCATTATGTAGTGTATTATAATTTCATTATTCACATATCATAAAAATCAATTCAAATGTAATGTAATGATTTTTTAGAATAAATTAGAATTTTTATTTTAAACATGGTTTTTGATTTAATCCATTATATAAATTTTATAGATAGAGAGGATAAAAAGTGTGTTATTAAGGATAATAATGTTTTATGAATTATATTATTTGGAATGCAAGAGAATCAGTTCCCTCCACATGTTTATATTATATTATAATAAATAATTATTTTTTTTGATATACTTCAATAGAAACATAATGAATCCATATGAGAAATAAAAAAAACTTACTTTTTAAATATTAATATAAAGTAAATAATTTTTTTACTCAAAATTGTTTCTGTCTTATAATTTTTTTTAGGACCAATCTAATGATGAAGGAGATAAAGTATTCAATATTTGTCTTTTGTTGTCAGGGTTGGTTTTTAAGACAATATATCACATCATGTTGTTTTGGAAAACAACAGTTTTTGGTTTGTTTTGAAAATAATCAAGTTTAGATTGTTTTTCGAAATAATTTGAAAAGTATCATATTAATATTTTTTTCAAAATAATCAAAAAAGAGTCCTATTCAGATTTATCATTTCCAAATGGAAGAAAGAAATATGCGGTGCTATTTTTTTTAGACAATCATATCTAGATTGAAGAGGCAATGATGATTGTCTATCAAAACAATTGGATACTAAGTAGAAGTTAAATATCTATTGCCTCTATGTATTAAGTTTGTAACAATGTAAAGAGGTAATAATGGAATATGTGATATTAATTTAATAGGTGATTCCAATGAAATTTGATCTAATTGAAAGTTTATGTCAATGTAAAAGTGGTTCCCATGGATGAGGTGATGATGATGGAAGATTTCACACTGATTGTTTTTGAAAACAATAGTATTAATGTAGGATGAAATGATAAAAATGAGTCTATAGAGAATAAATCAAATAATGAATGTATTGTATTGTATACAGAAATTATAACAAGTGATCATATCCAGAATGATTATAACCAGATATCCTATTTAGAATGATCGTAGCTAGAATGATCGTATATGGAAATCATAATCAGTGTTCGTATCCAGAATGATCATAACCAAAATGAATATACCCAGTAATCAGAACAAGTGATCATAACCAGCATGATCGTAACCAGAAATGATCATATTCAAGATGATCATATCCATACCATTTGTATTCATAAAAGATCATGCTTGGGATTAGATTAATATAAAGTAGAACGAATGAATGGAAATTTACAATAAATTCCAATTGAATTCAGATAATGCTAAAGATGATCCTCAATTCATTTAAAGTCATGAAGTAAGTCCTAATTCGATCACATGTTTTGAATTTGATGCTGCGTTTTTTCAAGTGGGTTAAGAGAAAATAAAATAATGTGTATATTTATGATTGAAATTACAAGGGGGGATTTTAGTTAAAAGAGTGATTGTATATCTAGTGGAGAAGTTAATTTCTTCAAACACATTCAATTACTATGGTATCAAGCAATGTTTTTAAAAAATCATCCTTAAATAATCAGATTTATAATATCAGACCCATGTAATTCTCATTAATTATGATTGTATTGAAATTTGAAATTTTCTTTTGGAAAAGAAGAGATGAATATTGTATAAGATTCGTGAAGAATCAAGAAGTATTGAATAAGTCATAATTTATTTGATATATCTGGTGAATTTCAAATTTGGGAGATTTTGTGTGAGTGAGAAATATTTTGGGATTCCCACCTAATATTGTTTTTGGTAACCTATAAAAGGGAAACAACTATACATTATACTTTGTGGAGTTTTTCACCATTTTCTATAGAATAGAGATAAGCTCCAGGTTTCTAGAGAGTAGAAGAGATCAATTCTGTTCAGATTTAAAAAAAATTCAGGTGGTGGTGATTCGTTCGTACTTTATACGGATTGACAGTTGTATTCTGGAATTGAAGTGGTGTCGATTGCACTCTATTGTGTTCTAACATAAAATTGGGCAGGGAGTATTGTTTTTTTTAAATTGAACTCGGAGGAATCAGACTAATAAAAGATCAGACTCAGTGTTTCAAAACAAAGTCCAGGTAGTTATAACCTTTCTTCTGGAAAATTAATTGATGAATTTTATTACAATTTGAAAACATTCAAAGAATTAAAAAGAAGAATAGTTACATGAGTAGTTACATACAAATTGTATTACTCTATTATGCTATGAGGGTTCACACACACTAGTGGGATTGTCTCGTTGTGCTACATGAGTGAAGGGTGCATCCAACTCGTTGAAATACAAGGATTGTTTTCATAGTGGATTATATGATTTTGGATAATTTGTAAACCGTACCAAAGATATATCTATTCTTATTGAATATTGAGCCTTGTAAATATTGGTGTTCATGTGGATGTGTGTTTTGTTTGTTTTCAGTAGTGTATTTGAATCTCTAATAGGAGGAAAAGGTTGCTTCAATTGAAAAGAATCATAAAATAAAACGAGTATCACTGATTCAACCAATTCCCTCTCTGTGATACATTACTCTGACTGGGCACTTTCAATTGGTATCAGGCCAAAGGATTCATTCACTATTCATTGCTGATGGAGAATGTTAATTATGTGAATAGTAAATATATTCCGGCCATTTAAGGAATGAATTATCATATCTATAAAGATATAATGTCTCCATAGCTTATGTCTATCGGTTATAACGTCCTTGAAGCTGCAATAGTTTGGTTTCATCCCATTGATGATAGTTCTACACTTATATCAATTGACAATAAGTTTCATGAGAATGATGGAAAGGCCATGAATTATATATTATTATCACATTCTGAAAGTAAATTCAGGGGAGTGAAATATGTTCCCACAATGAGAGGTATTTGGGAAAAATTGAAAAGCATAGACCAAGGAAATACAAAAGTGAAGAACAAAAATTTACAAATATAGAGGTTGATGTATGAAGATTTGAAAATGGGTGAGCATGAATATGTTGGGTAATTATTTACTAAGGTAAATGACATTTTGAGTAGTATTAGATGTCTAGGTGAAAATCTGAATGACTCTGTAGTTCTTGAAAAGATCTTGAGAATCCTACCAGAAAAATTGAATGCAAAAGATTCATCATTGGAAGTCAGATATCCTGAAACATTATCTCTTTAGGATTTACTTAGCACTCTTATAACCTTTGAAATGATAATATAGAATGATTTGAAGAGAAAGAAAAGGTTGATAGAGAATTTTATTTCAAGGCCATGAAGAATTAAAGGTAAAAGAATATTGTTGTTGAAGATGAAGCTGGAGATTCTGACTCTCAAAATGATTTGTGTAACAATCTCAATGAAATCATATACTTGTTTTCTAAAAATCTGAAAATAGTTACAGATAAATACATAGAAAAACATCCCTTGAAATATTTTGAATTTGGAGGTGTTGGTCACTTTGTGGCTAATTTTCCTCGATGAAAGAAAGAAGAGGATAGTGATATTGATGATATAAAGACAAGAAGATCCTGAAAGAAAAAAGGGAGACAAATTAAAATAAAAGATAATATTCAATTCAAAAATAAGATGTATCTTGTCCATTGAAGATGAAGAATAAAATAGTTATGTTCAATCTGAAAAATCCATTGATTATGGTAATGAAAATACATTCATTGTAATAGTGAATAGTGAAGAATTTGAAAGTAGGAGTTCTAAAAAAGAATAAACTCAGCATGAAATGCACTTGAATTAAGATTTGAAATAATTTGTGAGAAATTTCAAAAGGCTTGAAAAGAATAACAGAAATTTGGAAGATGAATTCTCAAGAAACCAAGAATGTTTTTCTACTATGATATAATATCTGGTTAAAGAGATTGATGAATTGAAGATAAAATTAATCATATTAAGAATTTGGAAGTAAATTGAAGGAAATATAATATATTTGGGACTTGTCCTACAAAAACTCACTGAAGCTAAAAAGAAAATTCTATGTTTCCAAAACTCTATCACTGAATTGTGTGAATGTAATCGTAATGAGAAACTCGAGAACAATCAAGAGAATATACCTTTAATGGGTGATAATAAGAATGTAATTGTGTCTAAAAATAAGAATTCTATGAATGTTATGTATGTGGTCAAAGTTAATAATTCTGAAGTTACAAACCATTTTGAGTTCGAAAAGGTTTTATCTAGATCCTGAAAGATTCATATACATCTAATCCAATCAAGGCTAAAAAGAATAACTAAAATCTTATTGAAAATGAAAATATGATGGTTAGGAATCTTTTTCACAATTCTAATTAGTATGGAGTTTATAGAGGAAAATTCACATTTTATTAGTATTATTGGTATATGTGGGGAGTTTGGCCACACAACAAGTCTGTGTTGGTTCAATCAGAAACCTTACTATAATCCCATAGGTTATTAAAGGAAAAGACTGAGGGGGTTTTAATATCTTCAATGAAAAAAAATAAAAAGGTTGACTTAAAGAATCATAAAGTATTAAGTGAATATTGAAAATAGGATTCAACCATTGGAAAATATTTCTGATATATGTGAACAGTCTCTACACCTTGAAAAAGGATGTCTTGTTATTTTACTAGCTCAGTAAAAGATTCTCAATTCTTAAAATCCAAAGGTGAATAATTAAAATAATGGAGAAAAGGAGATTTTTGTTGAAATAACATTAAATTCCATGGAAGTATAATAACCCTAGATACTTGTTAGTGTGTGTTCATATCACATGTGAGGAGACATGAAATTTTTTAAGGATTTAAAATATTATAATTAAGTCACAACTACATTTGGCAATTATTAATCATTGAAAATTAAAGGTGTTGGGTCAGCCATTATTGGAAAATAAAATATGAAATATATTAAAACATTTTATAGTAATGGGATGAAACACAACCTACTATGTGTCTTACAATTGTGTGATGAGGGTAGAAAGGTTATCTTCCTAGAATATGGATTTTTTATAAAGAGTGAATAAGATGGAAATATTGTTATAAGGGGAAAATGTATGAATGGAGATTTGTTTCACGTAAGTGATTCACAAAACTCTTGTTACATGAGTATTGTGGAAGAGAATATGTTATGGAATAAAAGGCATGGAAATATATGATAGAGAAACATGATAAAGGTATATAAAAGAGATAGTGTTCATGACTATCCTTATTTTCCAAGATGAAGAGATTTGTTTTTCACTACCTCCCAGAAAGGAAAAATTAAAAATGTTGTGCATAAAAAAGTTGATGTTTAATAAAAAAAACCCTGGAGCTGATCTATTCTAATATATGTGGGTTAATGAGAAAACTATAAACACTAGGATATAAGTACTTCACTACATACTTTGATGATTTTAGTCGAATTACTTTTGTTATGAATATGAAACTCAAATCAGACGCTTTGAAAATGGTTAAAAGTTTCAGAAGAAAATCTATGAAAGAATGTGAGTATTCGGTGAAGAAGTTGAGAACTGATCATGGTGGTGAATACCGAAGAAAATATATTGAATACTATCTTAGAAATCGCGGAATTCAGCATGAGAATAGCTCTCCATAAACTCCCCAACAAAATGGGGTTTCTGAATGAAATAATATAAACCTAGTGGAAATTGGAGGAACCATGTCACTTGAGAATGACATGTCTCATTACAATATGAGGAAATCCATTAGGACTAATGTTAATATTCAGAATCATTGTTTCAATAGGCCTAAATCAGGTATGACTCCCTTTGAATTTTTAATGCAATAACTCCTTGTTTAAAGAACTTTAGAGTTTTAAAAGTCCTTGTATTATAATGAAGAAATGGGGAAACTATATTATGTTTGAGAAGAAATGTGAGGATATAATATTTCTTGTCTATTCTTCAAAAGGAAGAGAGTACAAATTCTTCAAAAAAGAAACAAAAAAAATGATGATTCAGTTGATGAAAAAGTGATTTAAGTATCTGATAAAGAGAAACATATTCACGCAGACAATAAAGTTATGCATGTTGAAGAAGATATTTATGATAATTATATAAACGAGTGTAATAATAATATATGTGTAGAATTTTACTCAACTATTTCCAATAATGGGAAAGGAAATAAAAAATCATATTTTAGGCTGAGAGAACATCTGGAAGCAAGAATATAATTGGTGATCAACGTCAAATGGTTCAAACAAGAAGAACAACCAATTCCATTACACATTAATCATTGTATTCAAATGTGGAATACAATGATGTGTAAAATATTTTGAGAATCCATAATGTGTTCAATACATGAATAATGAATTGGATCAGATTGAAAAGAATAATACTTAGGAAATCATACCCAAACCTGAGACTAGTAACATCATTGGAACAAAATGGGTTTCCCAAAACATGCTGAATAAAAAAGGTGGTGTTATAAGAAATAAAGAAAAATTAGTTTCCAAATGTTATTAAAAGATTTGTGGTATTTATTTTCATGAATCCTTTTCTCCAGTGTAAATACATGAAATAATCTGAATCATTCTTTCTATTTCCGCACAATGAGACTACCTGATCTTTCAAATGGATGTAAAATATTCATTCCCAAATGGTGATCACGACGAATAGGTTTATATTTAACATCTTTGTGTCTTTTTTATTGGAGAATATGAAGTATATGTGTGCATATTGAAAAATGATTTGTATGGTAGAAACAAACCCTAAGGGTGTAGTATTCAAAATTGGATACATGCTTAGGAAACAATAATTTTAACGAAGGTAGAGTAGATAGAAATCATCACATCATCGAAAGTCAATAGTATTAACTCATTATGATTGTTTATTTTGATGATATTATATTTTCTAGGAATGATGAATGTAGTTGTGAAATATTTTCTATAGTGATGAAGAATTTATTTGAAATTTCAATGTTTCGAGAAATGAAATAATTTCATCGGTTACTAAGCCAGAAAAACAATGAATACATTTTCCTATCCCCAAGGAAATTATGAAAATAACTTCTCAAGAGGTTTGGCATTGAAAATTAAAAACCTATTTTCACAACCATTTATGTGGGAACAAAGATGAGTAAATGTGGCACGAAGGAATAGAAGATGATTAAAAATACTATCATAAGCAAATTGGAATACTATTTTAATTGTCTTCCTAAAGAACTGTCTTTGTTTATGTTCTTACCTAATGTGAAATATTTCATAGTTCTCCAATATAATAACATCTTATTGTTAGAAAATGAATTCTCAGATACATCAGAGGCACAATAGAATTTGGAATCAAGAATTCTCAGTCTGATTGAAATGATTTATTTGGGTATTCTGATTCATATAGAGAAAAAATTTTGATGATAGAATATCCATATCTGGGGGTGTATTCTTTTTGGGAAATAATTGTGTTAGTTGTAATTAGAATAAACAAAACTTAGTAATTATCAAAATGTCTGAATCTTAGTTTGTTTCCACTTCTCAACACACTAGTTAATTAATGTGGATGAAAACAAAATTTGTAGATTTACATATTAAAGATATGTTACCCTTTCTCTTGGGTTTTGATAATCAATATAAAATCAATCTCAATGAAAATATTGTTCATCATTATTGTTCAAAACATATTGATATAAAATATCATTTCATCAAAGAGCATGTAGACAAGAATTAATAGAAGATGGAATATGTTCTAGCATTAGAACAAGTTGCTGATATTCTCAAAAAATAATTATCTAAGGAATCATTCTAAAAAATGAGGTTGAACATGGGTGTTCAACCTCACTCTCTTCAAGGTTGATGTATGAGTATCTATTCCCTCACTCATATTACCTTATATTTTTTTGTAAAGGGGGATAATTGTTTTGTTTCATAAATAATTTTCATAAAGAGAGAGTTGTGGGTAAACTGTGAATTCGACATTGTTTTATGTGTGAACTATTCTAACTGTTTGTTTGAGTGGTTGTAGGAAAATAAATTGAATTATTTTCTAGGGAGAATTAAGAAGATAAAGAGAAAATAAAGTGATTTTCGTGATCAATATTTTTTTATAGCATGGTTTTTCAATTAAATATTCATGTTTCCTATAATGAGTTATCTCACATAGGCTTCTAATTATAGATATGTAATCCATTTCGTGTGGATTCGAAGTTCAGTGAATTAGGAATCATGCTTGACAAAAACATTCCAAATTAGGGGATTTTTGGGACTGAGCTGATGATGAAGGAGATGCAGGTTTCATAAGTAGTTTTTGTTGTCAACATTGGTTTTGAGGAAAAAAATAACTTCAATTTATTATGCAAATATTATATTGGGTTTATTTTTAAAATAATCATATTCATATTGTTTTTAAAATCAATCATAAAATAATCATTCTCGGATTGGTCTTCAAAATAATCCGAAATGAATAGAATTTATATTTATCATATCTAGACGGTAGAAAAAATAAGTGGTGCTGATTATTTTTCAAAACAATCGTATCATGATTTAAGTGGCGGGGTCGATTTTATTTCAACACAATTGGATACCAAGTGGAAGTTAATCATTTGGTTCTGATATGTATTTATGTGGTGCTAATGAAAAGTGGTTCCAATGGAATATGTTATAATGATTGAATATGTGATGCTGATTAAAGTCATGCTGATTGAAATTAGGCATCGATGGAAAAGTGGTTCTAATGGATGAGGTGATTCCAATGGAAGATGAGGCACTAATTTTTTTCTCAAGATAATAGTATTCAGGTTTAATAAAAATAAAGATATACTGACGATTAAGAATGAACCACATTCATACTGTATTTTATCGTACCTAGAAATTGTAACTATATATCGTATCTAGAATTATCATAATAAGAATGATTGTACCCAACAATCGTAAATAGTGATTGTATCCAGAATTAACATAACCAAAAAGACCGAACCCAGCTATCGTAACCAGTGATTGTAACCAGTATGATCGTAACCAGAAATGATATTATTCTATATGATCGTATCAAGACCATTTGTATTCTGAAAAGACCATTCTTGGGTAGAGATGAAAAGAATTAAGTAGGAATGAATATAATGTTAAAATACTTTATAATTGAATTCATACGATGCTAAATCAGATCCACAATTCATTCAAACTCATGAAATAAGACCTTATTCATGCAGATGTTTTGAATGTGATGATATTTTTTCTAATGTGGGTAAAGAGAAAAGAAAACAGTGTTGGTAATGATGATTTAATTGTCAAGGGGGAGACTTTCATTTAAAGATTGATTGTATATCAAGTGGAGAAGTAAATTTATTCAAAACCGTTCAATTATTATGGTATCAAGCATTTTTTAATTAAAATAGCATCAAAGAATCTGAATCAAATTATCAGACCCATGTATTTCTCATAAATTTTAATTTTATTGACATTTGAAATTGGAGTCTAAAAAAAGAGAGATAAATATTGAATAAGTTTCGAGAAGAATCATGTACCATTGAAAAATTCATAATTTCACCTATACTTCAAGAGGAATTCGTATGTTTGTGAATTTTTGTGAGTGGGAAACATTTTTGGATTCTTACCTAAACATGTTTTGGGTCACTTATAAAAATGAAACAAGTAAATTTTACTTTGTGATGTTTTTCATTGTTCACAACAGAACAAAGAGATGCTCCGAGTTTCTAGAGAGAAGAAGAGATCAATTCCATTCGGATTGAAAATTATTCTGGGTGGGTTTGATTCATTCGTATTTTATACATCATTACAATTGTATTCATAAATTGATGTGGTGTTCGTCCTTGTAGTTGTTACATTTATTCTAGGTATGGAATTAATGAATTGTATTAAAAGTTGTATAAATTTTTTTTATTTGAAAAGAAGCACAGGTAACAATATTTTTAACCAATCAATTGTATTAATTTATTGTTCTAAAATGGTGTACATGCACTAGTGAGAATGTTTCATAGTGCTACACAAGCGAAAGGGTAAATCTTACTCATTTTAATCTATGGATTGTATTTTTAGTGGATTTTATGGTATTTAATCATTTCCAAACCATACCAAGGATGTAGCTATTATTATTGAATTGTGAGCCTTGTAAATCTGTATCTTCCTAGTGATGTGTGTTGAGTCTGTTTTCAAAAGGGAATTGAAATATTTAACAGGAGTTTAAGGTTGTTCCAATTGGAAAAAACCTAATATATAAATAGTATAAATAATTCAAACTATCCCCCTCTTAGTGATACATTACTCCAATATGGAACTTTAATATTTTTTAAAAAAATATAATTTCCTATATCTTGTGGGAGAATATTTGAACTTTGAGAATATTAAAATCTTAAAAATTAATGATTATACAAGTATAATTAAATTTATTTCATAAAAATTATTATGATATATTTGTATAATAAAAAATTAATATATTATTGAAATTGTTTCTTATTACCCATGATCTCAATGAAATTGTTTTTTCCTAAAATATATCCAAGTGACTTTATTTTTAATAAGCTATGTTAATATATATATTATAATTTTAGATATAAAAAACTAATTTTGTTTGTATCGAATGATAGTATTTTTGAACATAATTATTGGGAATTTTAATCTCACTATAATCAAAATGTACTTCTTTTATATGATTTCATTAAAAGAGACTGGTAGGATAGTATATTTATTAGATAGATACATGGTGATGTAGTAGGTTTTATGAAGTTATATAATAATTGTTACATGGATTTGTAAATTTTTTAGTCAAACCATAAAATGAAAAAATAAAATTAAAAATATAAACATTGGATAATATATGACTATTAATTACATATAAATATAGTATTTTCTTAAAATAATTAAACAATATACAAATGTATCATGATGAATAATTTAATTTCAGATTATTATTCATTCATGATCGATACTAATATCATGAATATAAAATGATAAGTATCCCCTAAAAGAATATCTTTCTAATCCCCTATTTGGTAATCATTAATGAAAAGATTTATTTGTAATTACATGGTTTTATTTTCATTTTTAGGTGATTCTATAGAGATAAAGTGTCCAATTATGTGGCATAAAATTTATTTTTTGTACTAGATAACCCATTTGATTATATAGATAGATTTTTAAATATAAATCAATTGGTATCCTTGTGTTTAATTATTCATAACAAACTATATTATACAATGGTAATCTGTTATATACAATGTGAGACATTTTTCATTTATACCTTATTTATACCATCCATTAGGATAAGATAATGAGGGTGGTTGTGTATCTTATTAATTTTGATGCCATTTGATTTTATAATATATTTACCTTTAATAAAATTTATACATTTCTTATCATGAAAAATAGAGTTTTTGTGAATTTTTTTTATTATTATGAAAAATTACGTATATTAAAATAAAATTAACTGAAATATAATTAATAGAATCTATGAAATAATTATAAAAAGTAATAAATTAATTATTGAAGATCAAATTGATCTTTATTATTTAAAAAACATTGGTTTTATTATATATTAAATTTTTAAATTAAAATATATATTACACTATTCAGTGTATTTAATATATTTTTCTTTTTCATATATATCACTTAAAAAATTTCTTTATACATTAATTATAAAATTAGATGAAATGAAGATATAAATTAATTGATGGTAAAAAGTTTTTTAAAATCATTTTAAATTGTCAAAAGGTATTTTTATCTTAATAAATTAAATTAATCACTTTTGATAAATTATTTTGATGAAAATTTTTGAATATAATTCAATCAAAAAGGTTAACAATCATGTAATGGTTGATACTAAGAAGATAATTAGAATAAATCATTTTTTCTTTGAAAATAACTTTTTTCTATATATTATTTTTATGCATTGCATTAATGAATATTAGAACATATTTAAACAATATATAATAATTTTAATTTAAAAAATTTACATTATTTTTTAATTCATAATACCAATATTATTATAGGATGACTTTTGTGGATTTTCTAGAAAAGGGTGACTTTACTAAAAAATTTCGAAATATGGTTTTAACGAATACCATACCATTGATAAAATCATTATTATATAATTTTTACATAAAAATATTTCAATTCATTCAATCAAAAAAATATCTATTTAGTAATTAAAATAATGAATTGAAAATTATTGTGTTTTATTTGGAAACCCATTCTTGACTTTTCTAACATATGTTACATTTTATTCTAATAAATGTTTTATTTAAATTTGATATCATTAATGGTGTAGTTCATTGATTAAATTCAGTTTTGGAAATATTCTTATATCAAATGAACCATGATATAAATAAAAAAAGTAAAAAATTCATTTGAATAATCACTGATTAATATTCTTATCCTAAAATGATAAAATAATAACTATTTTGACATTAAAACACACATATCGTATTGTATAAACACTTAGTACCATATATATTAAAAATAAATTACAATTCACCTCTAAAAAGACATTATCTACCCATTTCCTCATAATAAGTCTTTTAGATATCATTGGGACATTTTGGTGGTAGTCAACCTGTAATTTCCTAAGATATATTATGTGTGATATTGATTTTATTTTAGCCTTTCATTTAATATTTCCATTTTTTTATTAGATCGGTTGAATTATCAAGTAGCTTACATGTGTTTTTTGTTGTGTATTATAAGATATTATGTGCGTTTATGGTTTGTGAATGGTCATTGGTAACTGTACTATTATCGCAAGGTAACTGTGTGTCTTTTTTGAGAGGAGAAGTTGGTGGCTCATGATTGGCACATAGATAGAGAAAATTATATGTAATATTTTTTAAAGTTGTATAAAATATAAAATATAAATTTGTGGTTGGTATACGGTTTACCAAACCATGAATCAGAAACATGATATTTACATAAAGAGGTAGTAAGCATCATATGGTTTGTTCGTGTTTTGGTAAACCATGTGACCAACTCATGTGTGTAGAATTAAGTAAATCAAAATTTTGGATATTAAAATTAATACTCCATGAAACACTCATTCATTCTCACACACCTGGGGATCTCAATCATAGGGAATCCATGAGATCTTCATATATAATTTAATACCTTTAAGGAGAAATTCCATAGATTCTAGGGATGTTAGACCTATGTATTTCAAGGTAAATGATTTTTTATCAATCATTCCACGTATTCATATATATATATATATATATATATATTACCTTATCATTTTTAGAAACCCATGATCCATGCTATCATGGATGATCTACAATTTTTTATATGATACTAAGTGATTCCTTTTGGATTAAATGAAAAAGAACATGTAAATCTAGTTTTTTCTTGATGATTGTAGGATTTGTTAAATTAGGTCTCTTTTGGAAATTCTAAATGAATCATAGTCACTAGATTGTTCCTTTTATTTATTTTATTCTTTTGATTCTTCATGTGGGTATTTTTAGTTTGATCAATGGATTATTGGTGTGAAATATGGATTTGGTTGGGGATAAATTTCCGTGATATTTGATAATTATAATATAGATAGTTCCTTACCATGATAAAATAATTAAAAAAAATATATGATATGAAATAATTGTGTTTTTGTGTCTATACTATGGTAAAATTATTTATTTAACATTATTGTGCATGTGTGTGTGCCCCATGATACCTGTAATTATATGACATAATTGTGTGGTGTGTGGCCCATGATACCTCATTTTATAAGACATGTTAATACAGGTGTTTAGATCTACACCATTATTTCCATTAATAAGGTACATTTAAACATTTTTTCAAATAACATTATTCTATATTGTTTGAAGGTTGTAGGTGGACCCTTAAATAAATTGTTAGGTCCTTAGATGGGTTGAATGTGAAACATGATGCATGATATTTAAAGTAGGTCCAATAATGACAAATGGTAGGACATGACGTCCTTGTGTCATGACCTACGACTGGTAGTGGGTCATGAATGACTTGTGTAATGACATGTTGGGAATGATAACCATATCTCCTAACATGATGCATATTGTCCTCATTGTTCATTCTGAGACTTACATCAATCATGTGGTCTATTTTGAGATTCATGGAAACCAGTATTAAATTCATTTTTGATAATGGGATAAAATATATCAGTCTCGGGTTTTTGGAAATGTAGTTAGCGACTTAGATCCATAAATGAGATTTTTTTACTTGTGGGTTTACATTTTGTTTATTTTATACAATTTTATGTAATATAATTTCTATGAAAACCCTTCTCTTTTATTTCACAATTAAACATAATTTATTACATAAACATCACTTTATAAAACAGAAAAGATAAAGAGGTCTAGTGTATTTGGGGCTTTGGATCATTAAATAACGACTTAAAACATGAAAAAAAACATCTTTATTGAAAACTTCCATTACATGACCACTATAGTCCCTCGTACTTAGTATTGCATGGGATAACCTGAGGACATGCATAAAAAAAGGTAAGCTATAAAGCCCAGTAAGGGAATTATCATGGAATAACATGAGGAATACAATAAATGTTATACAATTGGCATATCAATAGAGCACTAGATAAGTATAAACATAAAGGCATGATAAATCATGATAATCATAACATGGAAATGTGACAACAACACTTAATATGGAATTACCATGAGCCAAGGCTCATTGCACATAGAGCATGAGTAAATCCTCATTTCAAATAAAGCACAAGTAAAACCTCGATTCACATGAATTATCATGTGTCAACACCCATTCCACATGACATATCAAGATACCATTCTTTACCCAATGTGTTGGAGTGTTATAAGGGAACACCCTTCTTAAACATTACATTTCATGAATAAGTGATCCACATGGATCATATAACATGGATTCATAAAACATCATCATTTATTCTATGATAAAGGAATGTTGAATTCTTACATGAATCATTATAATAAATAAGTAAATGTGTATAATGGTGAATACCCTTGATAGGAAAATGGGCATGGTATTCACTACATAATGACATTGTCTGGGAAAATCGGTGTAATTTCGACAGCGTAATGGCGTGACGTAAGAATTCATAAAAATGGTTGATGAGAGTGAAAGGGGTGTATCATCATATTTACATGAAATTTACAATAAGGGGTTCATATAGATACATGTCCCAACAATTTTAATTGAATTTAGAGTAATGATACAAAATATTTTCTAGAATGTAAAAGAGGAGAGAGAAATTTCTTTCGGAATTTCGGCATAGTAACGGGTGTACATGGGAGGAATTTAATGAGAGATAAAGGGGTTTCCCATAATTCAAACATAAAGAGGGATGTATATGGGAGGTTTGAAAACATACCCCAACATTGATAATTGAAATTAAAAGGTCATAACAACATTAAGAAAATTGGACAAAAATGAGAAAGGAAGAAAAAACCCCTTACATGGAAGTGTGCTTCCAAAGGCTTGTGAGAGGCTTGATAGAGGCTTCTTGGAAGCTTGGGTCACCTTGGGAGGATACTGGAGAGAGTATGGAAGAGTTTGGATGAACTCCATAGCCTTTGAGTGGGGAGGAAGTGGGAGCATGGTTGGGTTTATATAGGAAAGGTGAAGGAATTATTTATTATTTTGGTTTGGGACACCTCACATTAAACTAATACAAACCACAAAGAAGCCCATGGTTTTTGGAAAAGGGAAGTGGAAAAAAATATTTTATAAGGCCAAAGTCCAAACTTCTTAAAATAATGGGGTTGCTTATGTGGAGGTGAGTCACACTCCCAAGGAAAACAATTTAAAAATACAAGATGTTTAATAAGTCTTGAAGGGTCCATTAATGCTTCGTAAAATAAGTCAAACAAACCAAAAAATCACATAATTTTAATGGTAAAACATATTTTTTTCCAAACATAAGGCTTATATTATTTTATTACATCACTATTGGGTCATTATGATGTCATAAAACACATTATATATTTAAAGGGAATTTATTTTTACCCAAACATTTGACTCTCAAGAAATTATGAAAAATTCACCATTGGATAATTTCGACATCCTGATTCCAGAAATAATATTTATTTTATCTAAATTTATAAATATGTTAACTTTCACTTTTAAAATAAAACCTGACATTTATCGAAAATTTATGGGGTTTGACAAAAATGAATTTCAAACCTCAATAAAAATTACAATTGCATTCCTAAAATTATGCAATCATTTATATTTTATAAAAATTAATTTAATAATAATATTATTATTTTATTAAAATATTATTTAATTAAAAAATCCATTAATTCATCAAAATAGATTTTTTTAGTTGAACTTTAACTAAAAATTCTATTTGATATTTAAAAACTATTTACAAGGTAACAATAATAAAATGAATGTATATTCATTATTATGTACAAAAAAATATATACATAACCATAGTGAAAAGGTCTTGTTACATAACGCCTTATAACACCTACAATAGACCAAAAGTAAGTTGTGCGATGGTGACAGACTCTTAGGGTGGCTTGGATAACATTGCTCGGGTGGTAATCTCTTTTAACTTTAATTTCTCTCGTAGGCGGTCCCGCTCAAGCGTAACATATTCAGGCTCGGCTTGGTCTCGTTCAAGAGAGAAGACGAATGATTCCACCTCCTTTCTAAGCTATGACAAATGGGCTTCGTATAGGGAACGTCTACTGGATGAGGTCATCGCTTCCTTTGTCTGAGTAAATTGGATTTGTTAAAGCCATATATTTATACTAATCAGGTAATCATGGTTCAATATCTATATTAACAACGATCACAATTCTAAACATTATTTTAAAATCCAAAAACATAAAACCAAAGAATTTGACATTTTATATAAACATTTTACATAAAAATTCACTTAATTAGATCAAGAGGGATTTCCATTAATGAAAGTTTGGGTCGTTACAATCTTCCCCCCTTATGAAATTTTGCCCTCGAAATTTCCTTCTCTCACACTAAAAAATATGTGGGTAACTCTACTTCATCATTTCTTCTGATTACCACATCGCTTATTCAAACATGTGGTTTCTCCACAACACCTTGAAGAGGGGCATTGTCTTATTTCGTAGAACTTTTTCTCTATGATCTAAGATCTTCACTAGTTTCTCCTCATAAGAAAGATCATCCTCTAACTGTAACACCTCTAAAGAGCGTACATGTGACGGGTATGGTATGTAATTATTTAAGAGGGATACATGAAAGACATAATGTACTTCATCCATGGTAGATGGATTTTCTAGAAAATAATCCACAACCCCGATAGGATCAAGAATCTCGAAGGGGCCGATGTACCATTGACTTAACATCCCTTTTTTCCAAACCTCATGACCTTCTTCCACAGAGATATGCATAGAAATACCTTGTCTTTTACTTTAAACTCAAGGTCTCATCGACGAATATCTGCAAAACTCTTCTATAGAATCTAGGATTCCTTGATATGATTCTAAATGGTTTTCACCTCCTCCAACATTTCTTCAAACATTTCCGGTCCAAGCAGCTTACGCTCACAGACCTCATCCCAACACATCGGTGTTCTGCACCTTTTCCCATAGAGTTCTTCATATGGTGCCATTTGAATACTCAAGTGGACACTATTGTTATAAGAGAACTCAACCAGAGGAATATGTTGATCCCATCCTCTTTTAATGTCCGTTTAGAACGCTCTCAACATGTTCTCAAGTGTTTGGATAGTCTGATCAGATTGACCATCAGTTTGAGGATGATAGGTCGAACTGAAGTTCAGTTTAGTATTCAGAGAATATTGAAGACTCTTCCAAAACATATATGTAAATCATGGATCTCGATCAGACATAATAGATAGTGGAACTCCATGAATACTTTCTACTCCCTTGATATATATATGTTCCAGTTGATCCTATGATAAATCCACCCGAATAGAAATAAAGTGTTCATCCTTTGTAAGATGATCCAAAACAACCCATATTGCATTGTTGCCTTTGGATGTCTTCAGAAGTCCAGTGAAAAATTCCATGGTGATGTTCTCCCATTTCCATTATAGTATGGGAAATGTTAGTATCATCCCTTTATTCTTCTGCCTCTCTGCCTTCACTTACTGACACACCAGCCACATTGATGTATATTCAAGGATCTCATTCTTCATTTTATCCCACCAATAATTCTCTCAAAGATCTCGATACATCTTTGTGTTTCCTGGGTGAATAGAGAAATTTGAACTATGTCCATTATCCAAAAGTTTCTTCTTCAGCTCCGAACGTGATGGACCACATTGTCTTTTCCCAAATCTCACAGTTACTTCTTCATTAACATTAATCTCTGAGGATTTCTCTTTTTCGATAGCTTCCACTTTTTTCTGAATTCCCACATCATATTTTTTATCATCCTTTAACCTTTAAAAAAGTGATAGTTGAGAAATAATTTGTGAAAGTATTGATGATTTTCCCTTCTTTATGATTCTCATGTTCATATTCATTAAATCTATAAAGATTGGATCCCTTTCAATTCTCACCAATGATAGAATCACTGGGTCCTTTCTACTTAGAGAATCTGCCACCTTGTTTGCCTTTCCGGGATGGTAGTGGATTAAACAGTCATAATCCTTGATGAGCCATATCCATCTTCACTGGTTAATATTAATCTCTTTTTGTGTAAATATATATTTAAGACTCTTGTGGTCAGTATATATATCAAATTTCACCCCAAACAGATAATGACGCCAAATTTTAAAAGTGAAGATCACTACAGCCAACACGATGTCATGTGTTGGATAGTTATGTTCATTAACATTAAATTTCCTTGAGGCATAGGCAATGACTTTTCCATTTTTCATCAACTCACATCCCAGGTCCTTCTTTGAAGCATCACTAAATACCACAAAAAGTTCTCCACTTGTGGGTAAAGTGAGGAAGGGTGCAGTGATAAGCCTCCTTTCCAACTACCTGAATCTTTCTTCTCATTCATCACTCCATGAAAACTTTACTCCCTTTAAATTTAGCTTGCTAATAGGATTGGAAAATCAACAGAAATTTCTCACAAATTG
Organism: Viscum album; assembly: GCA_963277665.1. NCBI lineage: Eukaryota > Viridiplantae > Streptophyta > Magnoliopsida > Santalales > Viscaceae > Viscum > Viscum album. Next base: position 263,993,668 of record OY728142.1, on the reverse strand, counting down.
CCGATAATATCTATCTATCCCCATGAAGCTACGGATATCAGTTACAGATGTTGGCCTTGGTCATCCCTCAATTGCATCTATTTTGGAGGGATTCATAGATATCCCATTTCTTATGATGATATAGCCAAAGAATGAAACCTCCTTCAACTAGAGCTCACACTTGTTGTAATTTTCATAGAGCTTATCCTTCCGTAAGGTCTATAGTAGAGTTCTTAGATGCTCCTCATGATCCTCCTTTGTTTTGGAGTATATTAGAACATAATCTATAAAGACTACCACAAATTTGTCTAAGTAATCTCTAAAGACTCTATTCATCATGTCCATGAATATTGTTGGAGAATATTTGAGTCCAAAAGGAAATACTATGAATTCATAGTTCCCGTATCTTGTATTATAAGCAGTCTTGGGGATATCTTCCTTCTTCACCCTTAATTGATAATATCCCTACCGCAAATCCACCTTGGAAAAGTATTGTTCTTCACGCAACTGATCGAAAAAGTCATCAATTCTTGGGAGAGGATACTTGTTCTTTATTGTGATTTTGTTGATCCCACGATAGTCGATGCAAAGGTGCATTGACCCATCCTTCTTCTTGATTAAGAGGACCGGTTCACCCCATGGTGAAGCACTTGGGCATATAAACCCTTTATCTAGATTCTCATGTATTTGTTTCTTCAGCTCCTCAAATTCCACAACAGTTATTCTATACCGAGTTTTAGATATTGAAAAATCCCCAGGTATAAGATCAATTGAGAATTAAACATCTCTTTTAGGAGTAAGACTAGACAATTCCTCATGAAACACTTCAGAAAATTACCTCACAATATCCATGTCTCAAGGATGGTTGCTTCCTTGGACTCAATCATCTGAGACAGATATGTGTTCTCATACGGTAGTAATATCCATTCTTGAGATGATGGAGCTAATGAAGATTCATCTTCCTCCTTTCACTTGTAAATAATCGGGGGTCAATTATGCATATGGAGATTGATTTCCATATCATGGAAATTTATGTTGGCTCTATATAAGTAAATCCAATACATTCCAAGAATTACATCGAATTCTTCCTGAGGGAGTATGAAGAGGTTTTCTGAGAAGTTTAATCCACGGATTATGATAGGGGATGAGTTATATTCATGGGACTCAATGATTTCCCCATTTTTTGTAATCACTGACATCTTCACTTCTATGATTTGTGGTGGTGTTGGGATTATTCAACTAAACATTCGAGATATAAAAGAATGTGTAGAACCTGAATCAAAAATTATGATCACTATTCATGAATAAATAATTAGCGTACCTGTCACCACTTAGTTGTTAGGGTTAACTTTAGCAATAGTGGTGGAAAAATCTCACCCTTGCTACCTTGGAGATTGTTGGTTGCCTCCGAAGACCCTTGGCTTAGGGAACAGATCTTCATGATGCTCTGGTTCTTTGCAGTTGTATCAATGAACCACACATTGAGGTTTAAAAGGAGTATTCCTATCCTCTACCACAGACGCGGGTTTTTCTTGTCCATTGTTACCAGCTAGGTGCCCTTCTCTTCTACACCTAAAGCATTTCCTTATCCCCTTTAGGCAATTTTCAGGGTGCTTCGTTCCGCCACTTTGGAAAGTAGGGTGCTAGATCTTCTTATCACCGTTGGATTTATCCATTAGACCACCAGAATTGAATTCCACCCTACGATTCTTATCCCCATAATACCCCTAAGATTCTCCAATCTTCATTTCAACCTTGAGGGAACATCAGACAATTTCCTCATAGATTTCGAATTCACGGATCTCCAGTGCTTTCTGAAGGCTAGGTTTTAGCCCACCAAAGAAGCAGTCAACCTCAAATTTGGGGGTAAAGACAAAGATGGAAGCATATCGTGCAAGCCTTTAGAAGTTTTCATCATATGCTCCAACAGTTTTGTAGTCTTTTTTCTTGAGGTAAAAAAAGTCCCTTTCCATCTTAAACTGGAGAGTGCGCAGAAAATATTTATTGGAAAACACCTTCTAAAAATATTTCTATTCCAAGGCCTCAATCTCCTCTTTAGGCTTCAAATTTTTGATCAACTCCCTCCATTGATCAGCTTCACCCATCATATGATAAGCATCCAAGAGAACCTTCTCTTGTTCAGAATAATGAAGGATGGAGAAGATATTTTCAATGGAGTTGATCCATTGTTCAGCGATTGAGGGATCTGATGATCCATTAAATGTATGGGGACTTTGTCTCATAAAACTCTTGATGGTGAATTGTTCTTTATTAGGGGGGTTTGAACATTTCTCTTGACCCATGTTTCTATTCAAATCTTGAGTTAGGTGAGAGAGAAGCGTGAAAAAGTTCACGATTCCTTCTCCTATAGGATTAGGCATCTCATTAGTATAGTCATCACATTGATCTTCACATAAGTTGTTAGCCTAAGTCCTCCTATTACCGACCATTGGCTGGAATAAAAGATAATTTAGGGGTAACACATAAAGGTTAATCCAAGGAAAAACTGATGAATTGTAAATAACCTTTATTTCTTTAACATTTGAATCAATTGGATTAAGTCTATGTTATCCATGATCTACTTTCAAACATATATTGTTAGGGAATTTTTTTGTACCTTAATAATGGATTATACTAAGCTTGTGAATTTACCAAAGTATATCCCCTGGGAGTGTCATAAACAAGAGTGCAGAAAGTCCCATTTTCATGCACTACTTCTCATTCGAGTCTAGCTTAATGCGGTGTTTTTTGGTTTTACCCCAAGGATACATCTGTTCCAGATCTGCCTCTACCTGCTCGTATCCAGACAGGGATGTATTTGTTTGATAAACCACTTACTCACTAGTTACCAAAAAATTATGATGTTTTTATTATACATAGTCTTGTCTCTAAGGCTTTACTAGGGTTTTCTATTCCTAATCCCAAAAATAACTAAACATATCCTCTAATACCAACTATGACAACCCTCCTCTTTTATTACACAATTAAACATAATTTATTACTTAAAATTAACTTGATAAAACATATAAGATTAAGAGGTATAGTGTATTTGGGGTTTGGGATCATTACATAACCCCTTGAAACATGAAAACAGCAACTTTATTGAAAACTTCCTTTACATGACCACTGAATTCCCTCGTACTTAGCATTGCATCAGATAACCTAAGGACATGCAAAAAAAGAGTGAGCTATAAAGCCCAGTAAGGGAATAGTTCTGGAATAACATGAAGAATACAATACTTGTTAGAAAATAGTTATATCAATAGATCACAAGAGAAGCATAAACATAAAGGCATGATAAATCATGATAATCATAACATGGAAATGTGGCAACAACACTTAACATGGAATTAGCTTGAGCCAAGGCTCATTGCATATGGAGCATGAGTAAATCCTCATTGCACTTGAAGCATGAGTAAAACCTCATTGCACTTGAATTAACATGATTAAACACACATTACACATGACGTATCGTGATATTATAATTTACCCAATGCATTGGAGAGCTATAAGGGCGCACCCTTCTTAAACATTTCATTTCATGCAAAAGTGTGCGACATGGATTATATAACATGGATTCATAAAACATCATAATTTATTCCATGATAAAGGAACGTGGAATTAATACATGAAACATTCTAATCAATATGTAAATTTGCAAAATGTTGAATACCCTTGATAGAGAAATGGGCATGGTATTCACTATACAATGACATTAGCTTGGAAAATCGGTGCAATTTCGACAGCGTAATGGCGTGACGTAAGAATTCAAAAAATTGGTTGGTGAGAGAGAAAGGGGTGTCTCGTCATATTAAAATGAAATGGACAATAAGGGGGTCATATAGATAAATGTCCCAAAAATTTTAAGAGAATTTACAGTCATGATATAAAATAATTTCTTGAATGTAAAAGAGGAGAGAGAAATCCCATTTGGAATTTCGATATAGTAACATGTGTACATGGGACGCATTTAATGAAAGAGAAATGGGTATTCCATCATTAAAACATAAATAGGTTAGTATGGGGAGGTTTTAAACCATACACCAGTATTTATAATTGAAATTAAAATGGCATAACAACATTAATAAAATTGGCCAAAATGAGAATGGAATAAGAACACTTACTTGGAAGTGTTCTTCCAAAGGAATGACAGATGCTTGATAGAGGCTTCTTGGAAGCTTGGGGAACCTTAGAAGGATTATAGAGAGTGGAGGGAATATTTTTTACTAACTCCAAAGGCTTTGAGTTAGGAGGAAGTGGGAGATTTGGTGGGTTTATATAGGAAAGGTGAGAGAATTGTTTATTATTTAGTTTTAGGACACCCCACATTAAACTAATCCAAATCACAAACCAGACCATGGTTTTTTCCCATGGTTTTTCTAAAAGGGAAGTTGATAACAATATTTTATAAGGAAAAATTCTGAACTTTTTAAAATAATGGGGTTGCTTATGTAGAGGTGAGTCACACTCCCAATGAAAACAATTTAAAAAGACAAGATGTTTAATAAGTCCTGAAGGGTCCATTAATGGTTTGTAAAATAATTAAAACATACCCAAAATTGCATTATTATAATGGTAAAACATATATTGTCCGAACATAAGGCTTATACTATTTTATTACTTCACTATTGGATCATTATGATGCAATAGAACACATTATATATTTAAATGGTATTTAATTTTTACCCAAAAATTTGGTTGTCTCAGCAAATTATGAAAAACTCACCATTGGATAAATTCGACATCCTAATTCCAGAAATAATATTTATTTTATCTAAATAATTTTCTAAATATTTTAGTTTTCAATTTAAAAGTAAAAACAGACATTTATCAAAAATTCATGGGTTTTGACAAAAATGGCTATCAAACCTTAATAAAAATTACAATTGCATTCCTAAAATTATATGATCATTTATATTTAATAAAGATAAATTTAATAATACTAATAATATTTTATTAAAATATTATTTAATTCAAAAATCCATTAATTTATCAAAATTGATTTCTTAGTTTAACATTAACTAAAAATACTAATGCTCTCTTCCAGTTTTCGTTAGTACAAATAAGACCATAAATATGGAAATGATAAGTGAATTATTTCATACTTGGACAAGGATGTTTGGACACACTTCATATTTAAGTAATTATATTTTAAAACCTAATATTGGGGTTTCACTGATTAGTATAATTGATATAGGACATGTACATAAGGAGACACCATGTTCGAAGTCAAAAATGGTTCCTAGAAGGATATTTTTTAGGGTTATGAAGATATGAGTGGTTTCTATTAAGGAAGAAAGTGGATAGATTAATAGGCCTCCTCATGAGAGGCATATTCAAAGCTATATTGGTCTAAGTGTTGTGATTCTCTCATGCATAATCCAAAATGTTATACAATTTTAAATCATGAAAGAAGGATGTGAACTATATAGTTGTATTTTAGGGTGGATAGTTGATTTCATAGAGTTAAACATATTTCCATAATGATTTTAGTCTATGGAGTTTATAGTCTAATTTCTTGGACTATGTTTCCTTATAGTTTTAGGTCATGTGGTGAGAAAATTATTTCATTCCTTTTAATTTCGTGAGATGAAGGCTGTAGATCATAATTACACAAAGTATTTTTTGAGAACCCTTGCATTGGTAAGGATTGTAACACGATCTCTTTCTATTAAGTCCATGATATATTCTCCCTTTGAGTAGACCTTGTTTATGTAACAAGGTCCTTACAAAATTACCTCAAGCATTGGGGGTCTTTCCTCATGATTCATCGGTGTCCTGAAGGCCATAACTAGTTCTCCTTGTAGGAATGATAATAAGTGATCTTTCTTGTTAAATTAAAGTGTAGTCTAATTATAGTGACCTTTCATGTTATGCAAGTTATGTATTCTTATTTTATCATGTTTGACTAATTTACCCATCCATTTTTTGAATTTCTCATCTTTGTATATTTGATCAAAGATGGAAACATTAAGTAATGTAAATTGGACCTCAATAGGAATAGTATATTATATACCACATACCAGTGGATATGGGTTCTTTTATGTGGAGGTGTTGGTTGTATTCTCGAAATCCTCTTAGGAATTTATGAGATTTATGGGAAAATTATCATTATCTTTAACAACCATATTCTAGATTATGTTTTATATTGTCTTGTTAAAGGCCTCAATCTATCAATTAGACAGTACATTATAGTGATATTAATAGTATAATTTTATTTTATACTCTTGACATAGATTCTATAGCATTGAAAAATAGAATGATGTGTCATTGTCTATATATATCACATGAGGTAAATAACGTCATGTAATGATATTAGCTTCCTTGAATTTTAAAATTAGTATAGATCTAAAGTCATTAAGGGGTATTGCCTCAACAATGTTTGAGAAAACATCGGTAACATTGTGGATGTATCTGAATTGTTTGGCATGAGATAGAGGATATGACAAAAAAAATCCAATCTCCATATGAAGAATGGCTAAGAGTATTTGGATGTGTATAGAACCTTTGGGGGTTGATGGATAATGATTGTACGTACTTGGCAGGAGTGACACATTTTAGTGAATTTTGAGTTGGCATGCATCATTGAAGGCATGAAGTATCCAATCATTATGAATTTATGGGAAATTGTGAATCTTGATAGTTTTCCACCACATCCCACTATGTGTACTCTATTAACTAAAGAGACAATCTATTATAAATCAATGCACCTTATAAGGACTCTGTTGAAACCCCGTTTATTGAATAATTTCTGGTGATTTGGGAAATTATAAAGACTAAAGTTATTCTACCAATATTTTCTATTAACATTTACAATTTTTTCTAATAGAATCACCCATCAGATATTTCTTCCACAATTGGAATCATCCAACCAATTTCCAGACCTTATAGTACTGTGATAGAATTAAAGTCATTGATTTCTTCAATGTCATTCCAATCAAAAGGTCAAACTATTCAGCATTTCATGTTGCTCTTGAGTATTTCATATTGATCTAGATCCTCAAAATCCATAACTATGGTTTCCAATGTGTTTTTCTCATCATTATACAATAATGGTATGCAGGTCAATATTGACTCTAGTAGAGATTTTTCCAATATTCATCAAACCTAATCAAGTACGGGAATTATATCTTCCTTTATAATGGAATAGTTAATACTAATATGCTTCATTATCATATCTAAATCACATTATACATTCATGTGGTCAACTATAATTTGATTTTCAAATTATAGGACATTTATGGGAACATGATACTCATCCACATTATTTATACAACCATCTGAATATATGAAATAGTAAAGTTTGTCTTCTTTTACTTGGGTGATGATCATGACTCCCATCATATCATTACTGATCATGGTTTATTCTAATATATTCTATAATTTCCATGTATATACCCCATAATAATAAATCTTACATATTTAGAGGACCTATTGAGTAAAAAATATATTTCATCTTCAAATTTAGTATTCAACGAATGTTTTTAGATGGATGTTCTAGAAGGAAGTCTGCTAATTCTTTGAATTTTAACACATTCTATGGTACGAAATGAATTTAGAATCGATATAGGAATACCACCCACATTTCAAATTTCTAGTTATCATATCAATAATGAGGATGTATTTGAGTGGGATTATATGATAGTCCAAATTTACAACATGATTTTGTTGGTTGTGCCTCATCTTATGAACTGTGATGATTAACACCACAATGGTCTTCTTGATATTTAAATAATGTGTGTTGGTACCAATCATATATCAATTGAGATAATAGAGGCTATTTTAATTCCATGCATATTTTATTTTTCTATAATAAACCTATGATCATTCTAGGTATAATAGATATAAAATGATTTAGATCTCATCAACTTGCAGAAATATCATGGGTGGGGTAAAATTATTCTTCATACGAATTCCAAATGCCTCCAAACAGTTGCTAGTCTATTAAAATATGATCCCACATTCCCATTAACCTAGTGAAGAGGAAATAATTTTCTATAAGGTTTATTATCGAGAAATGAATATAAAAATTACACCCTTATAATACTCTAGACTCATTATCATTTCGAAGAGGGGAAAACTAAAAGATATCATTTTTATTATCGGGGTTGACTTCTATTACATGATCACATACCCAAAAACTGAAAATAAATATTCATGTAACATCAAAATAACATTAAATTGGGTTTATTTTTAGGATATCTAACTATAGTTATAGAAAATAAAATCAAGATCTAGAAGTTGGTTATAACATTTCTGAAATTTGTCCACAAAATCATCATTGTGGATTTTGATAGCACTTACAAAAATATGTTTGAAGATGTGGTGCATGGAGGGTTGGTTTGTATGTCATCATTATTTAAACAAAATGGCATTACCAAAATTAAATATGCCCGTGGGGAGATCTAATTGCAGTTGATTCCTCATATTCATGGGACAAAATAATTTTTTTGTACCCTAGATTTCCATCCATGACAGAAATTTACAAATATTCATTCATAGAATGAATCAATAGAACCTTGATAATATCTCAGAAATCATCTTTATCACAATTACTGTGATGATCTATGAAATGAATGTAGTCACTGATTATCCCAATATTCTTCAATAATTTGAATATATTAGATAGATATTTTAGATACATGAATTTTAAATAGAAATATTCCTTTATAATCTTTTCAAATTCATCCTCAATTTTGGTGGCATGAATTAGCTTCATCCTTTAAGATGCCTATTTTTTTTCACAGGTGGTTTTTTTTAAGGACTAGGTAGTTGTTGGACACCTTCCAAATAAGACCTAAAATTTCCATGTAATTTCAGCAATACAAGCCCCAATGTTTTTTTAGAACTAAGTTATATGTCTAATTCTATTCAGAATACATGGATTCTCAAATAAATTTGGGGTATGGGTCCTCCTCTATAAGAAAATTTAATTGTCATAGTTTTTCAATTGTGGTAGACACACCTTTGAAAAATATAAGTGCATCTCTAAGCTCATCATCTAATTTATTTTCAATTTATTATTCATCCTATTTATTAATCATATAATAATTAGGTAATTTTTGAAAATTTTCAATTTTAATAGACGCGTCATCATTTAGACATCTATAAGATAAAAAATATTCCTATATCTCAACTAACGATGTTGGGATTTGGTTTTGGTCAGCGGATGGAGTGAGGAAGTTTTCACCTGATCTTTTATCACTTTTTATAGGATTTAGATTCTTTTCATCACTATCTGGATCAGTCATCATGAATGATATCATGAAATTCATTGAATATATAAATGAATCTAGACTTATATATTCAATATAATTAATTTAAATAATGCAATATTTGTTAGGCTATTTAAAGGGATTGTTGCGAGTTAATTTTATAAAATTTCAGGTAATAAAATGAGTGAAAAAATTAGTCATGTGTTGTTTCCATTCCTTCTAGTAGAACAATTCATTATTACATTACAATTATAAAGACTTGAATGGGGACATGTCACTATAAAAAATATCATTTTGACCACAACTGCAATATATGAGGCATTTGTGGATTGATATAGAGTATTCCACATAGTAATGAAAAAAATTTCATCCTAGATGGGATTTTATGTCAATATATTTATAAACAACTAGAAATTATAAGTCAAGTATGAGTTCCATGGACATTGAATTGATCCTGATATTGTTGAGGGTATTTTTATAACTTTTTTTTTAACTATGTAGTGTTAAAAACGATGGGGACCTATGGTCCTCACAATAACATAGTCAAATAAGTGTTTAGGATAGAATGAAGTTATCCCCTGATATATTATCAATGAATTACCATCATATGTAAAGGTAGTTTATCAATTCAGATAAATTCATGGGTCAAGTGTGTCCATAAATAATGAAAAATATGTCCTTCTACATGAAATATATTATTGAGTGGCATTCTGGAAGATAGATATCTTCATTTTATACTTCATAATCAGAAACCACATATTCAAACTCTAGATGTCTTAGAAAATCCCTAATGAGAACTACATAGAGGTTTTTTGAAGACATTCTGCATTCAGGATTGAGAACTTTGGTGAAACCTTCACAAATTTACTTAAAATATCACACTTCTAGGGTAATGTTTTATGCTTCCCAGCATGAAGCTACTCTTTCATGATAACTTTAGGGGTGAATGTACATGATATATGTTAATCGACTTTAGAATATGAGTTGATGTCTATCCAATAGATTATTGTATAGGTCAGATAGTTATGTTGTCTTGTTGATGTTAATAAAAATGTATCCCATTTAATCAGTATTATAGAATGAGTAGATCATAAAAACCCTTTGAATCGATGGGGTAACATTTTGACTCATTCTAGTCCCATTGGTTATATTTATTATGTGTCTCAATAGTATATACAATCCACAAAGGTACATGACCTTATAATTTAGTCTCTATTAACAATTTCTTCCCCTATACCTTCATCTCTATCAATTTATTCTTTTGGTACCCTAATATATTGTTTGTAACATGAGTTCATGTCCATGATAATTTTTTAATAAGGGATACATTAAGTAAAGTATATTAATGTAATTGAATATTAATTATTTACATTATGAGGATTCCCTCTCAACTCTTAATTCATGTTGCTTTATTTAGTGGGATGGTGCCTATACATTGAGTATTGAATGAATGAAATCTGTGAGATTAAAATATAAAATTTTAATTAGTACATGTGCATATTACTTCAATTTTTCATCTCTTCCTTCCATTTTCATTTTTAGTGTACTAGCATTTGGAGGGTTGTGATTATGGAAGAGTTTTAAATCTCATTGAGGATGTGACTAATTGAAATGTTTGTTTTTTATTATTCATCAAGGATAACATTATTATTGTTGATTTTTTTTCTGGTCATCTAGTAGGTGAACATCTGTATATTATTTCTAGTTACATTATTCAACTCAACATCTTCATCTGGAGTGTGGCATAAACACATTCTACCTATGTTTGTGGATATCCTAGCATCACATTCCTAGAATAAAAAATCATTTGGAGAATGTATTTTAAACATATAGATCCCTGGATATTATAACCCAATATTTTTTTAAAGAGGGAATAATTTAATAAATAATTAAGGATAAAATTTTCATATGTTTTAAATTTTAATAGGGGTTACAAGTTTTTTTCCATTGCTAATAAGATGTATCCTGAAACCCTCTCACAACATAAGGATTGCACATTGTTCTTCTAGTCTCTAAACTATGAGAGTTTCATCTCATTACTTTCATATTTATGTGGTATTTCATTATATTTTTTCACCTATGAGGGGGAACCACATAATTTTATTCAATCATTGGAGTTTGCGCTAGCATAAAATTCAGTTTCAAATTATCTATTGCATCTTACACTCTACCGATACATTTACCTTCAGAATCCATCATAGCAACTGATGTAAAATTGTTTCATAGAATATAATTTTACATTAATTTTGAATGTATGAAAATATATAGAAATTCACCTAGTTACATTACAATATTTATAAGGGTTCATATCACTTCATGAATATTCTCATTTAAAAGAACAAGAAAATTATCTTGATGAAGTTGAATGTTTTAGAAATAAGTCTTGTCTGTACACCTTCAAATAAAATAAGAAAAACAATAATATTTATTTTTTCAACACATTGAGAGGTCTAGTATTGTTTTAATCAAAATAAGAGATCACAATAGAGAGAGGAATTACCATTGATGATCTTATGACCCCTTGATTTATCTAGCTAGTAGACATGTATGTATGGTGAATGTTGATCCTTTTAAAGTGTGTAGAAAACATCTGATATTATCCACTTCTTAAAAGTCACAATTCCACAACCAGGGTCCAAAAAATGAAATAATGTTTTTAAGATACTTTTCTAGATCAACTAAACTATTGAATATTTGAAATGTAGGATTCTTTCCATTTTTTGGATGAAGTGTTCCATCCACCCATTAAGGGTAAAGCATCATCTCTGGTTTTGAAATCTCACGTCACACTTCAAGACCATATAATCATGAAACAAGTTTTCTATAGTGTCGTTAATCTATAGAAGAATGGTAAACATGGTATATCCTTTGTAAAGGGGGATGTAGGTTGGGAATATTATGGTTTTTTATACTCTGGGTCCGTAATATACCCAAGATATATTTTTATGATTTGTTTGACAAATATTTAGTCGTAAACCCAATGATTGGAACTCCATATATATTTATAATATGGGGACCAAATATATTTTTTGGTGGTACACTACATTTATCTCATTCAATAACTCTATTTTAGCTTCTATAATGATACCTATTTATTGATGCTCATCATCTTAGAGTAGGGGTGATGCTATACTCATAGAACATATCAAGTAGGGATGTATCCTCAATGCAACTCTACAACGAGTTTTCAAAACATTATTATCTCTCCAATCATTCAATAAAACCATTCCCCAAGGTTTAGTAGTTCAACATCTCTAACAGGTTGGTGAGATATGTCTTCACCATTTTGATTTTATTTTGAAGATAATCGTTAAGGGGAAAGTGATGGAGTAGTAGACGAAGTCCAAAAATTCATTGAAAAACACTATTTTTTGCTACATGAACCTTCTTTAATTGTTTCACTGTTGACTATATTTTGAAGTGAAACCTCCTCGTCAGGTTCTTTTATATTATCCTTGTGTTCAATAGTTTCATAATGGGTTGTTTTAGTGATGATCCCTGATGTGTAACACATTTTAGGGATTTCATTATATTCTAAATGATACGTGGATCATTTGTCTCATGGATATCATCCAACAAAAATGTGATTTCCAAGTGTATTCATACCCTTGAGATATATATATTTTTTTCCATCATGAGCCCTACTCATTACCTTCTATGGTACTCTTTTAATCATATTGTGAATGGTTAGCAAAAATGAATCTCTAAAAAAAATTATGTGTGTTTCTAGGTATGAAGTTAGGTCATGTGATAGGATGAACTAAGAGGTTCAATCTACAGCACTCTGCCTAAATTGAAAAAGTATGACTTATATTTATGAGTAGATTTAGGTAAAAAATTCACTATATCTATGTTCTAAAGCTTCTTGAATTCCATTTTTACAATAATTATAGATTTATTCATCGACCTCAATATTTGTTCTAAAAAATACTATATCCCTGTTAGCTGGGGTTACTCCTCGAAAATTAGGTATGAAACTTCCAAAAATTATCTATTTTTTATATATCTTTATTCAAACATTGGATATATACATTGTATGATATTCACTTAATAAACTTGATTCAAATTATATTTTCACTCCCTAATGATTGTATTCACATAAGATGAAGGTTTACATAATATCATTGATTCATGATGAAAGAGTCTTTAAATGGCTGACTCACTTCTATACATAATACTTTGAGAGTCATTTAAGGCTAGTTTTTATTTATAGAACCAGCAACAAAAAACAAATATCATTTCTCCAAGCCATATAGATTCTATGATATTACATGGTTTCACTATTAGTGGGTTTATCTGATTAGAAAATTGATGAAATGAAACTCCCTATGTTTTCCACATCCTTTGGTATGAAAATAAAATTGGGACTTATGATCTAAAAAATATTTTAATGTAGAAGACATGTGAAATAAAGGGATCCTTTCAATTTTCCTAGTTTCTAGTCTTATGCATCATAGAGGGAAACCAAGTAGATATGACATAGTATAATATATACTACTTTGATATGGCTTCAATATTTTAAATAATTAGACACTATTTTTTAGGGGATGAAGAGTTCCCTTAAATTAAAGTATATTTTTTCAAGTAAAATTGAATGAAAAACATTTTAATGATTTATTAGGGAGTGGATAATGGGAAAAATTACTTGTATATTGTATTTCAAAACTATCTTCACATGAAAAATATTTATTCTTCCTCATTGAAATGATTTTACTTATCTACGTATAAAAAATATTGATTCCCCCAATCTCTATTAATGTATATAGTATGAATAGTACGGATATCCTATGTCTTATTCAAAATAAAGAGATCCAAGTGTGATTTAGTTAATGATTGTTACCTTGGGTTGTCTACTTGTTGTGATAGGATGTAACTTTTAAATGATTAGGAATTTGGCATTTCATGACTCAATTTCCAATGATTCGTGCGATATTATGGATTTCTAATATATTACATTGAATTTTGAGGGCATCATTATCAAAATTATGTGTCACTATATAGAGGACCATTTTTATGAATTCCATCATGGGTAGAACTACCATCATGTATTCGCATCCATCAACAAGTGGAGATACAGTAATATATACCATGGGGTATACATTCAGGTAAGATGATAGTCAGTGGGAATTCTTTATGATTGAGGTTTTTTCCATGTGGAGGGTTTCCATGGATCTATTTAGGAGATAGGATCACATGAGCGATCAGATTGTGGGGATTAAATAACCATACAAAGTAAGACATATAGGGAGGAAATTTGGAATTTTAGGAAGAGAATATGTGGGGAGTACCATCACTATTTCATTAAAAATTTCTAAAATTTAGTAACAGATTGGTAAAATTGTGTGATATAATAGATAAAAATTTATGTTATTTATGAACACTAGCCTTGATTTGAGTGGAATAATTTAATATATATTCATTTTACAACAGACTTTCATGAGGATTCTATTTGGGCACCAACTTGTGGTTGATTAGGTTTGATTTTATGGGAAATGGCTTTCAAATATATGGGTTTTGGGGTTAGCTCCCATAATATGAAAATAATTTTCCAAAAAATCATGAATTATGGTAAGAATATAGTCATTACTTAGAGTGGTGGTTGGGGTGCACTATTGATTTCAAGATATAAAAAGGGTATGGAATCGATACAGTTGTCCATTTTTCATGGGACGTGTATCATGACCCTCTTAGATAGGAGTAGGGTTGTGATTTTTCCCTAGAGTGATCCTTGTATTTTGTTTACGAGTTATTAAAATTGGGGTGATTGAGTTTTTTACCTATTGACAACAAAAAATCACATGATTATATCTTTCAAGGTTTGTAGTATGTTGGATGGAAATTGATTCTTCCCTTTAATTATTCACAGGATATGATGAGTGACTTCAGAAGAATAAAAAATATATATCACCACTATGATGTATGATAAAGTGTGTGGTCCTGCTCTAGTTCTTAATTTATTATCGGCATATACTGGCAGTCTTCATATATGGGTGTGGAGATATGGTTCTACACAAATTTTTTTTCAAGAATCACCAGGTGTATTCTCTAAATGATTCCAAATGAAGTTATTAGATTTGATAGATTTGTGATGGTGTTTGTGACTTTTTATAGATTGATTCAATATATAAATAGAGGTCTTCTTTGAAGGAAACCAAGATATTATCATGTTCTATATTTCTTGATTATTTCCCTCTAAGTTAGATCCCGAGTTATCTTACATGAGTGACCAGGTATGGACTATAGAGAATAACACACTCACCATACTAAAATTTCAATGCAACATGGAATTAGTGGTTCTTATTTCTAGTAGGAGCCCCATGGAGGGACCCTTGTGTTGAAAGGATGATTTTTTTGATCCATCTTGATCAACATCCCTAAGATAATGGAGGAATTTTTTTTACTATTGGTGATAGAATGATTCAATATTTTGATGTTTTAATTTGTTTTATCAACTTTTGGGTCACTAGGAATCACTCAGTGGACGGATTGCGTGGCATCATTAGATTGAGGTATTGTTATGTAGCCTCCAGAGTAAAGAGGGTATTGTTGAGGTGGTACTCCTCAATCAGTGTACTTCATTCCCATCATTAAATTCGATGGGTTAGAAACAATATTCACTTATTAGATGAGGATATTTCTAGAAAAAATCACTTAATCAAATGTCTGACTAAATTATAAAGATTTAATTTTAATTAAATTGTGTTATCATGGATGTTATTGGATATATATGAAATAAAAAACCAAGAAAAATCCCTCAAAAAATTTTGTTAATTAATAAAATATATTAGTACTCTATTGTTTTAAATCCATGTCAATCCCACATTAATTTTTTGTGAGTGAGAAAGTGTCCCAACATGGGTTGGAGATAGTCATTTTTTTCAAGGTATTGATGTCTGGTTCACATTTTTTATTTTTCCAAAATCAATGTGCAGTTAGAATAGTATTTTGTGTCGGTGGTGTCCAGAACATTCACATCAAAAACATATTTCCAAATTCATTCCAGTTGGTTTCCAATATGTGTTATTAATGATTTGATAATTACAAACATTTCCCTCATTTTAGGTGATTACACAATATTATTTTCAATTGTAGGTGTTTATTAAAAAATTTCTCCCACAATTCATAGGGACACACTTTGGGCGAGAAGATGGGTGTTCGGTCCCATCAAACAATTTTGTGGGGAATTATTTCCTACTCAATGAATCTATTATATATTGATGATATATTTGTGAATATTTTATTCTATTCCAAAGATAAATAAGGTCTCATTATGTTACCAATCAATTGGTATAATTTTATTTCTTTAGAATCATCAATATGTATATGAGGATCTCCTTCAATGGAACCATTTTGAAATGAATTGTTGATTCTCATGTCATTTATTATTATTAAATTTGTTTTAAGAAAAATAGTGGGGATCTCTAGATATTCTCATCATGTAGGAAAAATAATGTTTTTTGGATGATGGGGTCATGAAAATGGGATGAGTTTATTACGTATCCTTTTAAAAAGAACTAGAACCCACGTATATTTGTGCCACTTAATGACACACATCATAACTTTAACAGTCATGGGACAATGAATAAACCATAAAAATTATCTTTATTTATTAACACCATCTAGGTGAATGGTTCTCAGTCAAGGGATAGTGTGGAACTGACACTGAAGTGGACTAGATTACATGGAAGGGATATAACCTCCTAGGATGGATATGAACCAAGTACAAATTTTTTCTAAAGATTATTGTTTGTTTAATATTTGGGTTTTTTTAACCTCTCATTGTCTTCTTAAGTATTCCATTTGGATATGAAGGTATTTATTATAGGTAATATGTCCCATTGTGAGGATTGTTACTTGGTTTTGGGGATCACTCTAAATAGGATTCCATTGTCAAGATAAGTGAAACATGTGTAAAAGTATTCTCATCTAGGAAATTTATGTCATTCACAACATTATTTCTACCGTTAGAGATTATGTGTTCATTTCCCATTCACCTATATGAATGTAATGGGGTAAACAATTCAATGGAGGAGTGGAACTAAAGAGGACCAAATGGTTTCATCATTACGAATATGTACATTTGAGGTGATGTCATGGTTTCGTGTCATACACCAATTAGGAGGCTATTATCAAGGTGAGATGATGATATAAAAAAGGAATCTGGAGGGACTAGTAATTCATCACACATAGTGATTACAACTTCAGGAGATACATGTTCACCTACTTCGGACCTATAGGTAGGGCATGGTGAAAAAATTACCATTTCAAAGTTTCAATAGAGAGACCCAAGGGGCTACCTTATTGGAAATATATACCCTTGATATAGTGACATGGTTTTGGGGATTAAGTTGAATATGAGGATCTAGAGAAGGGGAGAGATATATTTTAATAAATATTCCCCTTTGTAGACGGGTTCTTGAATGTGTAGATGTCATGATAATCACTAATATCATTGCACACAAGAGTTATGTTCATTTTGAAAAACAAGATGATGTGGAGGAAATGAAAAACCAAAAAATATCATTTGTCCTCTGGTAGATGATAATAGGGCTACATATGTTGGGTGAATAAAAAAAATTATGATTAGAGGAATACCTCCAGATCCAAGAGCATGGGTGAAATTTACAACTCATATGTTGGTAGATGGGTGTGGATTATTTCAATTGGAGTTAGGAAGAGTTGATGGAATCTTATCTTTCCATCTCATATATTGTTTTCAACCTCATGGTCTTTTCATTATCACTATGGTTGAAACCCAGATTATTATGGAAATAAATAATTAAGAAAATTATAAGGATCCCACATATTATGTATGGTAAATGGGGGCCTTAATTACAATGGGAATGTATAATCGAGAGGACAAACAATTGTTCCATATGATATGATCTTATATATTTGGATCATTTTTGGGAGGCATTGTCTTTGTATCCCTCAGTTGAGAGATCCAAGGATTGAGCTTCCCTACAATTATGGGGGGGCAATGGTATGCCCATATAGGTGAGGTATATGATAAATGATGTTGGATCACCCAGTTGAGTCCTACGAGTTATGAAGATTTTTTTCCTTGGTAATGACTTGGAATGTTTGACATACTTCAACTTAGTGAGGCCTATCATGATTTAGATTATTATCCAAGGTGAGGCTCATAAGACGTTGAGATTCAAATCCCAGGTGAGGTCTTGGTGAGATTGGCTAAAGATATTCTGTTGAAAAAGGATTGGGGGAAAATTCTCTCAAACATATAGTGTCCTCCTCAAGAGCCTCTAAAATAGGCTCATGCATGTACATGGCTTAGAAGGGGTCATTCAACCAATTACACTTTGACTATGGGAAAAATTATCCTCATACATATATTTTCTATTTCAAATACTAGAGTTACTGTAATATCTGTACCCTCCTTAATTTTTAGTTTATTTTTGGGATTTTGATCCTCCTAGATCATTTTAGGAACTGTATAAAGGATTGGGAAGAGAAATACCTCATGGAAGTTTCCCGTAATTTAGTCAAGTAATATTAGGAGTTCAAGGGTAGTTTATATAATAAAAATTGTGACCAAGGGAGAAGGATACCTCTCATGTACATCTATCATGTCATATTTAAATTCATGTACATAATTTAAGTAAAAATGTCTCATGTTGGGACACAAAAGTAGGGAATATAAAAGTCACTTTGTGAACTAGTTTCCCATTATACCTAGATCCGCATGAGATTCCAAACTAAGTAGGTGGAACTCATTACATATTATGGGTGACTTTAGACCTCTAATTCATTTTTATTTGTTTTTAATTCAAGAGGTAATTTCCTTTTAGGAAAATTTAACCTTTTGGGAAAAAATGGAGGTTCAACACTAATTCTATCAATGATTATACTAATCATCATAGATATAAACAACATAATTTCTTGAAGGGAATTATTATCCAAGTTAGGGATAAAAAATCAAGAGGATATTGATTCAATGAAATGATTTCCACACATCACTAGATATTTATCCTTTTAAAATTCCTTAAACATAGGGATAATAAAAAATATTTTAAAATATAATATTTTTTGGAAGAATTAGAAGTTTTAATCACTAAAGTATATAGTAATATTTGAACAATATTTTATGTTATTTTAAGAAGGATTAAAAACAAGAAAATATATTCATGTTCGAATAAAGGAGATCATTTATTTATGAATTTTTAAGAGTTTACAAATATAATAAAGACAAAAATAAACATGGTTATAAAAATAGTAAAATAACATGGAGACTTTTTGTTGATAATATCCCAATACTCTTACTCCATAGGTAAATTCATCAAGTCAAAGACATGGAAGAACCTGATTATATACCTATAAGAAAAAGAATTTCTGGTACTGACGAATTAGATATAGAATAAGAAGAAAGACTCTAAATATATAATTATATCATAGAATGAGATCATTTTAGGTTCTCAGAAGGAGTATGCGAAAAATATTATGGCTATTATCATCTATATTTATGATAATGAGTAGTTAATGTCTAAATTTGTAGTTTATGGAATATAAATTCAATAATTATGTGAGGAAATTCACACCATTAATGATGATGAAGCTTTGGGTTGTAATAATAACATTGGTGGGAACCAGGTAACTATGTGATATATTATGAAGTTTATTTAGTGGGACTCTAGATCCTACAGTGGTATGATGTTGATTCATAGTGTTAAACCTTTTTATATAACAAAAATAGTTTAAATAGTTTAATAATCCATAGTTGCGTGGGGGTGGTGTTACCAATCAGGATAATGAATTTTCATTCAAGGTTGATCATTAAAAATAGGTTTATTAATAAAACCTTTTTTACTACATATTATAAGAAAGGTTGTGTGATAAAAATATGATAGTATTGAGAATTTAATCGTTTTAAGAAAGTGAGTCAAATTTGAAAAATTCATTATAAGAGAAAACTGAATAACCAATCTAAATGGAAACTAATTTTAATGAATCAAAAACAATAATTGGTTGTCAATTTGGGTGGTAAGGATTGATGTGGTTCTTCAACATGAAAATCAATGTTTTTTTTCCTCTTTTAATTACTTGAAAGGATTTTAATTACATTTTTGAGGATCAAATTCACTATTGGTAAAAATGACATGGGTTTTTCCGTATTTTCTAGTTGGGTATAAACCCCAATGATGTAATACATGTGATAGGGAAAATATTTTCCATTAGGTTATTATACTAAATAATTTCCCTTCATTCATTTCCCATGTAAAATTATTTATAATTATTTTTTTCTAAACACTTGAAGCAACATATTCCCACTTAGTAAAACTATAGAGGTTTCTTACCGTGTTATTCTTTAACTCATTTTTTTATTATTTTTATCTACATAATAATATCCATTCCTTTTATAGAAGTATATAATATAAGGAAATAATGTCTGTGTTCAGGTAAAAATTTTACATTTTATTATTTTCATATCTTCACAGTATGTGAGAGGGACTGTGTGGTTATTTTGAAATGATATATTTCATGGTTGATATTTTGATTTTTTTCTTCATTATTTTTTAGTAAACAATGTGATGTACATAATCTTTTCACACATGAAACTAGAATATTCACATGTCATTGAATAATTTTATAGGTTTTGAGTGATGTGATTTCTCTAAATGTAGTATATTATACAAGTATTTATTTTCAAAAATCAACTAAAATAAAGAAAAATTAATATGTCTTTATGTGGAGATGTGGGTTAAATTAGGAAAATAATAATTTTGTTGCAAATATTGACTATTTTACTATATCTAAAAATGTTTTATTTATTTTTGTTATTATATTTATCTAATCATCTTTAAAAAATAAATATTTATTTATTTTTATGAAATATATTTATTGTTCCATATTTTCATAGTTTTTAGATACTAAAAATCATTTTTATGGAATGTAGAAAACTATAATAGTATTAAAAATGTTTACATTGTTCTTAAAACCCATAAAAATAGATTGAAAATCCCTCAAAAAAATCCCTTTAATAAATTCTTTCTTCCACTTGATTAATATTATTCACCAAATGATTATATGCCTTTGATGACATCTATACTCTAGTTTTCTCCCATTCCATTAACCAAATATTAACATTTTATCAAGAATTATTCTGATCATATGCCCATATTCTGACCATCAACTCTCAAATTCAAATTCTGCATTATTGTCCAAAAACCAACCATTTTTTATTTTGGATCAAATTTATAACATTATATATATTCATTTAACTTTTCCCAAATCTATTTCTAGTATCATTGTTGTTGATTATGGTTATATAGTATGGTTATGATCTCTTTTTTGTCATATAACCATTAATATTTTGTTACAATAACTATTATTTGGTATTTTAATATGGGTTTTCTATTCATTTTATTAATATGGAAAATTTATTTTCAGTGTTTTTAATTTATTATCAATACTACATTGTTATTTATTATATGTATATATTTTTTGATAATAATTTTTTATATATTTATTTATACTTTAATATAAATTTATAAAATATATTGTATATGATATTATACATATATACTCTATATATTTAAAAAATTATAAAATTATACACACACATAGATATATATATATATATTAACAAATTTGTGTACTTATATAAATTTTATAGTGTATCATATTATAAATATGTAATTTATATATATTATTTTATTAATTATTTATACTTTTATCATTTTATATCTTTCTAATGTGATATAATTTAATAGTTATACTTTTCATTGGTTTTAATTGTTTTATAAAATGATTGAAATTACTTTTATATGTCAAAAATTTATCATTTTATAATTTTATATTTTTATAATTTTATAATCATATTAAACTATAATGTTTTATAAAATATATAATATTTTATACTTTTATAAAGGTATATACATTTTCAAAATAAGTATATTATTACTGAAATATATATCATTTTTTTAATTTATATATAATTTTAAAATATATATTTATGTACTTTTAAACACTATTATTAACAAATGTAAATTTTTAATTTCCATATTTATACCAATATACATTTATAAGTTTATTATTTTTTTGTACTTTTATACTTTCAAAAATATTAATTTTTAAAATTAGACTCTTAAATTATATAATTTAGTAATAGTATTATTATTTTTTCAACAAATTATATTACATAACTGATAGTAATTTTATTAAATGTCTTATTATATTTTTTAATGCAAAATTGATATAAATAGTTTTTATTCTCTTAATAGATTGATGAATAAATTTTAGCATTATCTATAATTAATTTTTTATTTTATTCAACACTACTTAGAGGGGTTCTTATTTACAACCATTTTTATAATTTCATCAAATTTCATATTTAACACATGAATATGTATGTTATCCTATATATAATATTGGATTAAAAATAAACTATGAGTTATGGGATCATAACAAAGAAACATTTCAACCACTATATTATGGGTGTAAGAAGAGATATTTGTTATAAAAGATATGATATTTATTTTCATACTTTTCATTATCAACTTATGAATATTCCCATGATAGAATCAGAAGTAATGAATAGAAATTCAAATTGAAGTTTCAACACACATAGGCATGGTGTTGAATATTATAACATTGAAATGGTTATGGAGGATAATAATACACTACCACTCATTAGTTCTACTGAGAATAAATATTAATTTACATATAATTTATTTCTAGATAAAATTATGGATGGATTTGGTAATAGTTTGGATGAATACCTACTTAACCTAGTGAATGAAAAAAATCTTGTTGGTGAAAAAAATAGAACAAATATTTATGTTTATCAATAAAAATTTAATAGATAATATCTTAATCTAATAAAATGTAACCCCACCACATTGATTATTTGAAAACATTCAATGGAAATTAAACATTAAATTCCAGTAGGTATTATGAAATAACTTTTAACAATCCAATTAAATATAACATCTTTTCTATATAAAAATACATGAAGGTAGTTTAGATTTTCCCAATAGCATATAGGCTAGAATAAAATAATTTTCATGAAAAAAATTATGATAGAGATTATATGATATAATGAATGAAATGAAAATAGTGAGTATTTGGTGAGCCCAATATATGGATCATCATGGAAGAACTTTACTAAATAATATCATGATTTCTTTATTTGAGATATGTAATTTAATATTATTCGGATAAATTTATTGGTTAAATCAATCTATATAGACTCATACAATATAATTCATTTGGCCCATAATCAATCAAATATATTATATTCCACATTAAATGAGCATGAAGAAGTAATATACATTCAAAAACATATTTTTTCTTGGTTGAATGATTCTAAGAATTGTATATATGAAAATTATCATATAAATATAATACTGATGAATCATTTTTGGATCATGTGTGATCCAACATATTATACATTAATCATAGGGTCGTTTAAAATGGTTGTTGTGGTTTTGTAGGCCGAAAAATCTTTATATACCTGTGTAATGATGTTTGGTAAGAAAAAAAATAATATTATCTGATATATAGAAAAATTTCATGGGTAAGAGGAATCAAAATATTTTTTTTCATATAATATTATAAATTACTACCAATAAGAAAACTATATCTAAATAATTGATAAAATTTTGATAGTATTTTTTGGGAATGTAAAAACATGTATATCTATGTCAGGAAGTGAATTATTAATGGATCTTGAGGGAAAAAATTTATTTTTATCAATTTTAATTTTTGTTAGTTATAAATACAATGTATATAGAAATATTAAATCCTTGGTGTGAGTATAGAAGAAATATTTTTTAAATTTCCCTAATGATCCTCACATTCATTAGGACATTTTTTAGAAAGGATTTTATTTATAAGAATATATATTTGAATAGTTACATGTAGTAATATTCAATATTAATGGAAAAAAGAATAATTATTTAAGAGATAATCATGACTTGTAGGACAAGGATATTGAGAAACAAATTCATCCCAAACCATTAGTAAATATAAGTGTCTATGTACTCAAAATTATTATTTGAATATAAAAGTGGTGAAAAACACTTTAATAGTGTTTTAAAAACACTAAATGTTTTATATGGTTGTTGAATTGACTTTTCTAAGTGTTAGAATAGTATATATGTAACAATGAAATCACTTAAACCACACTACATAAACATTTTATTTCAGGTGTTGCTTCCAACAATCATTCAACATATATTAAAATACTTTGTAAGGGTTACTATAATATTTTTTTTATATCTTATAAAAACATATATATTTTAAATTATTGACTAAAAATGAGGTGAATATTATTTATCAACATTTATGGATCATTCATTATGAATTATAATATTTATTTCAAATTTCTACCAAAACACACACCTTTCATCTTATTATTCACAATTTAAATGGATTTCTTCTTTGGGTTCCATTTAATGTAGTAGTATTTATTGAAGTCAAAAAAAATAATAATACTTTATGTTAAAAAATATTAACTATCCAAATGCATCCAATATCATTGGATATTTTTCCATATAGTTCATTAATGTATTGTCTAGATATTGGAAATTGTTTATATAATGTATACTAGACTAATTGGAACTAAGGAAGAGAATAATGATCCAATTGAGCGAAAATTTATTTCTCTTTTGAAACTATGGGGTTTTAGGTTCATATTTATTTTCAAATTTTTTACATTAAGAGAGTGATATTGAACAATATAGTGTGCTATTTAATTCTAATTTCAGGTATTCAATCATAAAGATAGATAAATTTTTAGTTGAATTTAAAAAAATTTGTTAAATATCTTTTATTAATTAATGATTATAAAATTTAATATATATTATCATGATATTATAAAAATTATACACCATTATATAACATCAAGAAGGAATGTGATCTTACATAGCAAGAAGTGTCATATTTTGTAAAAATATTATTTATGACCATAAATTTGTTAAAATTATTAATTTTATACTATGGTTAAATAATGTTACTTAGTTTTTATATGAATGGATATTTAAGTATTTAACGAGTATTGAAAAATCTCATGATATTATTGAACATTTATTTAATTATAATATAGTGGTATATCATAACGTCCTGGTTCTGGAATCCACCCATAGGCGCTCTGTACTCAGTTGATCACATAGCCTCAAGCACATTTTCTCTAATTCCAGAGGCTGCGGACTCGCAGCGAGGGCCTTGGGTGTGATAGTGGGGAACTATTCCCGCATTGGAATAGTAACATCGTGGGAGAAAACAATATGCAATAGCGGAAGCAATAATAATCTACAAAAGAGTAAACAATGGAAGACTAAAAGTAAGAAACAACTGCAGCACATATACAAATGAAGCATAATACATATGTCTAGGAAAGAAGCCAAACAAATCACAATGTTGGAAAAAACTGCACTAAACCAAAGTACAAAAGAAACAGATAACAGCTCCTCAGCATCGCAAACCTAAGCTTGGTCCCATGCTCTCCAGCTCCACATCAAGTCAGGTACCTAAAGTAGAAGGGATCTTTACCTTATCTATAACTGCAACAATATAATCTTTTTTGTCCCAAAAACATGACCCAAACAGGGTGTGAGACTAAGTCCTAGTAGGAAACCACCCAAAACTCTATGCCTAACAGTCAGTGAATAAATATGGCAGGTAATGAGGAAAGGTGCAGTAAATAAAAGTTCTCAGTAGTGAACAACTCCAGATATCAAATACGAAGCTAATCAAGCATGGTAACTCTTTGGGAAGTACACGTAGCCTATCCCCTCTGGTTCATTCATAAGAATATATAAATACTCTTTGAGGAAGCACTCACAGTCAATTCCCCTTATAATCAAAAGTAAATCAAAGACTCTTTGAGGAAGCTCTCACGGTCAATTCCCCTTATAATATAAATAAAATCAAAGACTCTCTGAGGAAGATCCCTCGGTCAATTACCCTTATAGTCTAAAGTAAACCAATGACTCTCTGAGAAAGCTCACTCGGTAAATTCCTCTTATAGCCCTATGTGGTCCTAGACTCTCTGAGAAACCTCACTCTGTCAATTCCCCTTATAGCCCAAAGTGGTTCCAAGACTCTCTAAGGAAGCTCACTCGGTCAATTCCCCTTATAACTTAAAATACTCAAAGACTCTCTAAGGAAACTCACTTGGTTAATTCCCCTTATAGTCTAAAGTGATCAATGACTCTCTGTGGAAGCTCACTCTGTCAATTCCCCTTATAGTCTACTACACCAGGTTCTCACGACCATGTGTAAGTCAACGAGCCTAACAATGAAATACGGCCAAAGTAAACCTCAAGAACTACTTGGATAATTGGTCTACAACATATCAATCATGTTAGAAAAAACAAACACTCCACCCTATAACACTAGGCATGGGAAAACAGGCAAGAGGACCAAAAATGCTAAGAAGGACCATATAGTCATAAACAGAACATGCATGGGAACCATATCCAAGCCATAGAAATCAACCCTATTCGTATCTAAATAACCTCTACTCAAGCATTCAAGCATGGAAGACAATTAACAGGGGAAAAACGGTAAACGAACAATACCCCGATTAAGGGTATTGGCCAAAATTACACATATAACTCAAAGACGTTCAACAGAAAGGGACAAACCACCTACCTCGATGTTGGGGAATCAGTATACTCCAGAATCATCCTTTGGATCAACCTAGATCATGATAGATCTACAAAAACGTCTAAAACATTCAATAAAGTATAACTTGAGAAAGAAGAAGAATCATAAAATGATGCTCAAGAAGAAGAGAGAGCTTAATGAGGTGATCCCAACGCAATCGATGGCAGTTGTAACAGCCCAAGATTTTATAAAAAAATATTCTTTTTAATTTTATTAATGTCTTGTGTTGTACGCTACACCAAAAGGATCTTTCACAACACGCATCCTTGACTTGCCTTGCATTACACGCAATCGCAACCTTCCTCGATAGCGTGTGTAGTACGCAATACTGAGTTTCACGAAACAACGATATGCTATAAAAATATTATTAAAACTAGCCGTTATGAATAGTAATAACCACTTTTTGAAATCCAGTAAATCTTATTTTTCAAAATGAACTTTATTTTTGGATTCGGAGTATCGAATTTAGCCTAAGGTGAAATTTTGGTACTTTTCGGATAACTTTCATATTCTGATGAATAGTGAAAATTACTAAATTATAATTAAAAACAACTTTTTTAATCGAAATAATTAATAGTGATAAATCATTAATTTGAGTGGTTTTAAAGTATATTTAGAATATATTTTTACAATTTAATACAATGTTGGTCATTGGATGTAGTTTCACATTTAAACTAGACATAAACAAGTGTCAATCTTTTGATAGATATTGTTTCTTAAAAACACGCTATTTCTTTTAACAGCGGGATTTAATTATAAAATTAATTAATGCAACTTTTATGTTATGAATTTGGTAAAATAGACTTCATTTTTGAATTCGGAATATGAAATATAGCTTGGGATGAAATTTTGGCATTGTTCTGAAAAACATCAATTTTTGATGAATAATGAAACTACTAAGTGGTAAGTTAAAAACTGAATTTTGCATAAAACTTAATTTTACCGCTTCTGTGAATGGAATTTCGAAAATCCGAGAGACACGGTTAATATCAAGGACTAAAATGTGGTTCAATGAGATGAAAATAATTTTTTGGTGAATAGTAACTTTTTACTTTTTTTTTACCACGGTTAATAGTAAATAAGGTAACTAAGGGTAAATATGATATTAATATTACCCTAACACATGTCCTAATTCTATTGGACAAGTGTAATTCGACCAAAAACAAACTTAGGAATAAAATATGACCATTTAGGCCCACTTGGATTAGATTAGGACATTTATTATTAATTTATTTAAAGAAGGGTTAAAATAGTTAAAATCAAAGTTTAATAAGTAAATCATTTTTAATATGGGGTTATACATAAGATAAATTCGACTATAAATATTCATTATAAAGCTAAAAAGATTTTCTACATGATGGAATTTTATTTGTAATTTTTAGACATCAAATAATATAATTTATTTATGACACAAAAATGATGCACTAATTATCTTATTAATGAAATATTGACATAATTGATAATATAAATACCAAAATAAATGTAATTTAAGACTTTTTATGAATTACACTAATTTTCTAGGTTACTATGATATATTAGTGTTGATTTAATCAACTTGGTTCGAACATATAATTCTATTATGACTTTCACAAAAATCATATATCAAATAGTTTCAAAATTGACACAAAATAGTTTTTAAATCAAATATTATATTATTAATTGTTATTTTATTCCTAAAAATCTATGGTTCGGCCAAATGACTTAGATAAGGATATATGTATTAATAATATACAATTTGGGGTTCGTTTGGCATGTTATAGTAAGTTTATTAACCATATAGTGAAAGAAAACAAAAAGACACGGTAAAAGTTAAATTATTTAACTTAGAGTTAAATCTAATTGATAAGGTTAAAATAATACCCTAAACTTGTCTAAATCCAATTGGTTGATAGGATTGCGACCCATCCCCACTTTATCTTCGAAATAAGACCCTTTGGAGCCATTATAAACCGATTTTGACTTTAATATAAAATAATATTTTGAGATATTCCTAAGGTGCCCCTCTCCTCCCCTATAAAAGGACACCTCCTCCCCCTCCTCCTCACACCAATTTGAGCACTCAAGCTCGGCCAACCCCTGCCAATTTATCCTCTCCACTTCCCTAGCAACATCCTAGAGGTTCTGGTCTTCCTCAAAGACCAATTTTAGTGCCCTAAGAGGAGGTCTCAAAGAGGCACTTCAAAGAAGAGGTAATTACCGTTACCAATTCTTTCATCTTTATTTCTTCTTCCACTTCTTATTCTTAGGTTGTTTCATTATGAAGTAATAACATCAGTATCACTCATATACTGATATGTTATTATAAGTATGAAACAACCCTATTTCACCATCTATTCATCCTACGGAAAAAGAAATCACCACGCGTGCGTACGTACGGAATACCGTCTCCACGTCGTGGTGTAATCTATTTTCCACCACCACCTTACATGGATGGGTATAATGGTGTAAAGAATAACTATACATAGTTATTACAACATCATATTGATTCTGATATATTGTATAATACAATCCAATTCAATTCAATATTTATATAAATGATATCATCGCTCGTGCGTACGTACGGAATACCGTCTCCACGACGCGATGAGATTCATTCTCCATGTTAACCATTTAAGAATGATTATAATGTATATATAAGAAATAATAATGAAATATATGACATTATAAAGCTACTGGATTTATGTATATATATACATATGTATGTCATCTACTTACTTCCATTTCAAGACAATAAGGAAAGGAAAACAGCGTTCATGCGTACGTACGGACTACCGTCTCCATGAACGGTGTTTTTCATTTTATTTATCTACCTATTATATATATATATATATATACTGAATATATATGATATATAAATCATATTTTATATTCTGGAAGTAAGTAAATCATGATATAAGTAATAATGATGTCAAGAACAACAAGTCAAAACACCTACGATAAATGAAACGATTTTACCCAAAACGCTTCTTTAACATGGAATTTACAAAAGAACGGGTAATATAATGTCATAAGTGAACCATATATGATATCATAACAATGAATATGATTCTGTAATAAGTCAATAACATGATTTAAATCATTATACAGGAGGTTCGGACACTTACAAAGCAAGTCGGACCTAAGGTAAGGGAAATATCACAATCTCATTTTTATCCGAGATTGTTTATTCGTAAGTATTTACTAGGGTGTATTTTATCATCTACATCCATGTTCCCTCAATATTTAATATTGTTTCCATCCACTTGCAATAGTTTAAATCCAATTTTACCCTTAGGAGAGTTTTTAGTAAAGAATATGAAAGGAATCTTTTGTCGTTTTTTTCCGTACGAGGTACTTTTTGACTTTTCCGACAAAAGTACGAAGAATGTTTTTTTTTAACTTATACGGCACGAACGGATTTATACTGTTTTATAAAGCCTTATTTTCATGAAGCTTCCTCTAAAAGATTTCATGACTATTTTCAATAAAATCTCTTTCTTTTAAAATTTGCATGATGTTTTGTGAAAAGAAATTGATTTTGAAGAAGAAAGGATATTTTCCTCAAGAATTCAATTCAAGTGTTTTATCAAAATTATTTTCCATATAAGATAATAAAGGGTTCTGTTTCTATCCATATTTTTACATTGATTTGACTATGTTGTGATGAAATTATGTTTATGAATTCCTTTATCTTATATGAATGGTTTTATGATGTCATGTTGTTTAAGAATCCCATTTTTATTACATGGGTTATGCAATGATGTATGATTTATGATTTTGTGGCACACATAAGAAAGGATTCATTAAGAGATGGGTGGGACCTATATCTCCCTCCAATGCATTGGGTAAAGATTTCATATCTCATGAGATAGACATGGCTGGAATGGTAGGTTATACCGGTTCAGTGAAACAGGACTGAAACGAGGATTACTCGATTGAGAAAGGGACTTTGTCCACTAAGATAGTCTTGGCAATGAGTCTTGACTAACAAGAAATGATTCTCTATGATTATGTGTGTATGCCACAATGAGTAATGTTTTAAGTAAGGGTTTCATTTTCACTACTATGATTTATCCCATGTTATGAAATTATGCTCTCTTTTGCAGGTTAAGATTTCCAAAAATGTTATGTTCTTATGAAAATTATGTGATTGATATTTCTTTTGTTTACCCTTACTGAGCATTTGAGCTCACCCTTTTATGTTTTCTTTTCCCCAGGATATAAAGAAAGGTTTTAGGTAAAAAAAAAGGAAGATCTTTGTGGGAGATTTTGAAGATCTTTCACCAGGATTAGAAGATTACGTTCCGAGTTTCCAAAGACACTAAACTATTATGATCCTTGTGTGTATATTTTTGTTATGTACTAAGTATTCCGCAAAATTAATGTAATGTTCATGTACGTTAGGCTTCGGGTCTCTACAGTTGGTATCAGAGGAAAGGTTTAGTCAACCTTTGGAAACTAGGATGCAAAAATGTTAGTGAGATCCCTAGAGATATTTCTAAGGTATGTCTAGGGATGCCCCTAAGGATAAGTATACGTATAGGATATAGTCCTAGAACTTTGGTAACGATATTAGATTAAACCAAAGATGTTAGATATTTAAGTTACTCCCCCTTTATTATGATTTTTGACTCTCACACTATTCTTTTTGGGTTTTAGAAAACGGCTGGAATCAAGATGATTCACGATAATGAAGGATATGAGGGACAATGGAATGATATTCTTCATAATGAAATGGGATTTGGAAGTCCAAACATCATTATTATGCCGAATCAGCAATCTCATAATATGATCAATAAAGTAAAATTTGGTAAGTTTCCTGACTTGGATAATAAGAGAAAGATGGAGTTTCATGATGATCCTAGAGGAAAGAAAGTTCAATTTCCCCTATGTAAATCATGTGGGAAGAGGCATCAAGGAGAATGTTTCAAGGGAACTGGAAGATGCTTTGGGTGTGGAAAAGAAGGACACAAAGCAAGTAAGTGCAAAGGAAAAGGGTCGGTTAACACCATGGATGAGGATAATGGTATTGCTACGACATCAAAAATGGTTAAGTGTTTTAAATGTGGAATGTATGGGCATTATGCAAACAAATGCTCTAAGGGAAAGACTCATGAAGAGAATCAGTATGGTCATATGGGTAGTATTTATGTGGATGATGATGAAGAGACTACAAATGATATGTGAGATGAAAGAATTTTTGAAGCTCGGTCAATGGTTTGAGAATGTAGTGGAATGATTACATGTTTATCATGTGTAATTTTGGAATAAAGAGACATCTATGGATTGTTACACTGTTGTCTTTCCTTGTGTTTTGAAAGTGTATGATTAATGTTACTAGTATCCATGAAGGGTTATTCAGATATTTTTAGAATTTAGATGATATGCGCACAATGAAGGAATAATAAGATAATGGGGTGTTTGATTATATTCATGAGCTCATGATTGATATAAGGACTAAGTGATATCATGGTTTGAGTATATAGAATTTTGAGGATTTTGGTATGTGGAAAGTGTTAACTTTTAACTGCACTCATGTTTTCACTAAGGTATTCAAGAGAATACACGATTAAGGACTTTGAATGTTTGGAATGTGACCAACAAAACATATCTTATGATATATGGGGATCAACGATGGTATTAAATCTCTGGTAATCGTTTTCACTTTGTTATGAGAGTGGACTGTAGTATTATGGATAAGCCTAAGGATTGGAATGAATTATGTTGGACATAAGTTAGTATTGTTTGTTTTTCGATATTATTTATGTGATGTTATAGTAATGTATGTTTAGAAAAAGGACAACCTACAGGACGGGAGACAGCCCATCGCGTCGGACAAGGCTGTGGGAATCGAACCCACAACTGAAGTGCGACTGGCCTTTATCGCCTACCACTGGCCTATAGGAAGTCCCTGTTTAGTAGAAACTAGTTTTATTATATTAAGCAGTATGATATATGAGGTATAAGTCCATTTTAGGAACCATATATGATTAATCTCACTATAGATCGACTTATGTATATAATTTTTGCTAACCTTTTGTTTGAGACAGATGGAATGACCCGTCGTTCTATCACATGATCTGCTAACACTTCACGAATAACAAATTCAACTTCATTTATTTAAGAGATGAAGTGGAAATTGTTCAAGGCACGAACAACAGTGAGATTGTACCAAAATAAAGTAAGTATTTATTCTAATTCAAATTTTCAACTTTAGGGAAATGATCTTGAAAACCAAAAATGTTGTCCTAGTGATCTTATACCTGATGAATCAGATGGTACCTTATATCATCACAAATCTATGGATTTGTGATTACTGGCTTTTCCATAGCCATGTTCTCTACCACTCTCCATCAGAACATGATGGTTATATTTCTCTTCCATATCCATATTTTCACCTATGTGGAAACCCAGTGATTAGTTTATTTGGGTAATCGTTACATTTCATACTTTAGTTTTTAAAGACAAGTTTTGGTATTCCTTTTTACGATGTGGGTTTCTATTAAAGAAACTTTCGAATAGTAAACCATTTATAACCCCGACGAATTTCGAGGGCGAAATTCATTTTAAGGGGGGTAGAATGTAACAGCCCAAGATTTTATAAAAAAATATTCTTTTTAATTTTATTAATGTCTTGTGTTGTACGCTACACCAAAAGGAGCTTTCACAACACGCATCCTTGACTTGCCTTGCATTACACGCAATCGCAACCTTCCTCGATAGCGTGTGTAGTACGCAATACTGAGTTTCACGAAACAACGATATGCTATAAAAATATTATTAAAATTAGCCGTTATGAATAGTAATAACCACTTTTTGAAATCCAGTAAATCTTATTTTTCAAAATGAACTTTATTTTTGGATTCGGAGTATCGAATTTAGCCTAAGGTGAAATTTTGGTACTTTTCAGATAACTTTCATATTCTGATGAATAGTGAAAATTACTAAATTATAATTAAAAACAACTTTTTTAATCGAAATAATTAATAGTGATAAATCATTAATTTGAGTGGTTTTAAAGTATATTTAGAATATATTTTTACAATTTAATAAAATGTTGGTCATTGGATGTAGTTTCGCATTTAAACTAGACATAAACAAGTGTCAATCTTTTGATAGATATTGTTTCTTAAAAACACGCTATTTGTTTTAACAGCGGGATTTAATTATAAAATTAATTAATGCAACTTTTATGTTATGAATTTGGTAAAATAGACTTCATTTTTGAATTCGGAATATGAAATATAGCTTGGGATGAAATTTTGGCATTGTTCTGAAAAACATCAATTTTTGATGAATAGTGAAACTACTAAGTGGTAGGTTAAAAACTGAATTTTGCATAAAACTTAATTTTACCGCTTCTGTGAATGGAATTTCGAAAATCCGAGAGACACGGTTAATATCAAGGACTAAAATGTGGTTCAATGAGATGAAAATAATTTTTTGGTGAATAGTAACTTTTTACTTTTTTTTACCACGGTTAATAGTAAATAAGGTAACTAAGGGTAAATATGATATTAATATTACCCTAACACATGTCCTAATTCTATTGGACAAGTGTAATTCGACCAAAAACAAACTTAGGAATAAAATATGACCATTTAGGCCCACTTGGATTAGATTAGGACATTTATTATTAATTTATTTAAAGAAGGGTTAAAATAGTTAAAATCAAAGTTTAATAAGTAAATCATTTTTAATATGGGGTTATACATAAGATAAATTCGACTATAAATATTCATTAGAAAGCTAAAAATATTTCCTACATGATGGTATTTTATTTGTAATTTTTAGACATCAAATAATATAATTTATTTATGACACAAAAATGATGCACTAATTATCTTATTAATGAAATATTGACATAATTGATAATATAAATACCAAAATAAATGTAATTTAAGACTTTTTATGAATTCCACTAATTTTCTAAATTACTATGATATATTAGTGTTGATTTAATCAACTTGGTTCGAACATATAATTCTGTTATGACTTTCAAAAAAATCATATATCAAATAGTGTCAAAATTGACACAAAATAGTTTTTAAATCAAATATTATATTATTAATTGTTATTTTATTCCTAAAAATCTAAGGTTCGGCCAAATGACTTAGATAAGGATATATGTATTAATAATATACAATTTGGGGTTCGTTTGGCATGTTATAGTAAGTTTATTAACCATATAGTGAAAGAAAACAAAAAGACACGGTAAAAGTTAAATTATTTAACTTAGAGTTAAATCTAATTGATAAGGTTAAAATAATACCCTAAACTTGTCTAAATCCTATTGGTTGATAGGATTTCGACCCATCCCCACTTTATCTTCGAAATAAGACCCTTTGGAACCATTATAAACCGATTTTGACTTTAATATAAAATAATATTTTGAGATATTCCTAAGGTGCCCCTCTCCTCCCCTATAAAAGGACACCTCCTCCCCCTCCTCCTCACACCAATTTGAGCACTCAAGCTCGGCCAACCCCTGCCAATTTATCCTCTCCACTTCCCTAGAAACATCCTAGAGGTTCTGGTCTTCCTCAAAGACCAATTTTAGTTCCCTGAGAGGAGGTCTCAAAGAGGCACTTCAAAGAAGAGGTAATTACCGTTACCAATTCTTTCATCTTTATTTCTTCTTCCATTCTTCTTCTTAGGTTGTTTCATTATGAAGTAATAACATCAGTATCACTCATATACTGATATGTTATTATAAGTATGAAACAACCCTATTTCACCATGTATCCATCCTACGGAAAAGGAAATCACCACGCGTGCGTACGTACGGAATACCGTCTCCACGTCGTGGTGTAATCTATTTTCCACCACCACCTTACATGGATGGGTATAATGGTGTAAAGAATAACTATACATAGTTATTACAACATCATATTGATTCTGATATATTGTATAATACAATCCAATTCAATTCAATATTTATAGAAATGATATCATCGCTCGTGCGTACGTACGGAATACCGTCTCCACGACGCGATGAGATTCATTCTCCATGTTAACCATTTAAGAATGATTATAATGTATATATAAGAAATAATAATGAAATATATGACATTATAAAGCTACTGGATTTATGTATATATATACATATGTATGTCATCTACTTACTTCCATTTCAAGACAATAAGGAAAGGAAAACAGCGTTCATGCGTACGTACGGACTACCGTCTCCATGAACGGTGTTTTTCATTTTATTTATCTACCTATTATATATATATATATATATATATACTGAATATATATGATATATAAATCATATTTTATATTCTGGAAGTAAGTAAATCATGATATAAGTAATAATGATGTCAATAACAACAAGTCAAAACACCTACGATAAATGAAACGATTTTACCCAAAACGCTTCTTTAAAATGGAATTTACAAAAGAACGGGTAATATAATGTCATAAGTGAACCATATATGATATCATAACAATGAATATGATTCTGTAATAAGTCAATAACATGATTTAAATCATTATACAGGAGGTTCGGACACTTACAAAGCAAGTCGGACCTAAGGTAAAGGAAATATCACAATCTCATTTTTATCCGAGATTGTTTATTCGTAAGTATTTACTGGGGTGTATTTTATCATCCACATCCATGTTCCCTCAATATGTAATATTGTTTCCATCCACTTCCAATAGTTTAAATCCAATTTTACCCTTAGGAGAGTTTTTAGTAAAGAATATGAAAGGAATCTTTTGTCGTTTTTTTCCGTACGAGGTACTTTTTGACTTTTCCGACAAAAGTACGAAGAATGTTTTTTTTAAATTATACGGCACGAACGGATTTATACTGTTTTATAAAGCCTTATTTTCATGAAGATTCCTCTAAAAGATTTCATGACTATTTTCAATAAAATCTCTTTCTTTTAAAATTTTCATGATGTTTTGTGAAAAGAAATTGATTTTGAAGAAGAAAGGATATTTTCCTCAAGAATTCAATTCAAGTGTTTTATCAAAATTATTTTCCATATAAGATAATAAAGGGTTCTGTTTCTATCCATATTTTTACATTGATTTGACTATGTTGTGATGAAATTATGTTTATGAATTCCTTTATCTTATATGAATGGTTTTATGATGTCATGTTGTTTAAGAATCCCATTTTTATTACATGGGTTATGCAATGATGTATGATTTATGATTTTGTGGCACACATAAGAAAGGATTCATTAAGAGATGGGTGGGACCTATATCTCCCTCCAATGCATTGGGTAAAGATTTCATATCTCATGAGATAGACATGGCTGGAATGGTAGGTTATACCGGTTCAGTGAAACAGGACTGAAACGAGGATTACTCGATTCAGAAAGGGACTTTGTCCACTAAGATAGTCTTGGCAATGAGTCTTGACTAACAAGAAATGATTCTCTATGATTATGTGTGTATGCCACAATGAGTAATGTTTTAAGTAAGGGTTTCATTTTCACTACTATGATTTATCCCATGTTATGAAATTATGCTCTCTTTTGCAGGTTAAGATTTCCAAAAATGTTATGTTCTTATGAAAATTATGTGATTGATATTTCTTTTGTTTACCCTTACTGAGCATTTGAGCTCACCCTTTTATGTTTTCTTTTCCCCAGGATATAAAGAAAGGTTTTAGGTAAAAAAAAGGAAGATCTTTGTGGGAGATTTTGAAGATCTTTCACCAGGATTAGAAGATTACGTTCCGAGTTTCCAAAGACACTAAACTATTACGATCCTTGTGTGTATATTTTTGTTATGTACTAAGTATTCCGCAAAAGTAATGTAATGTTCATGTACGTTAGGCTTCGGGTCTCTACAGCAGTCGAATTAGAGATCAGATGGAGGCTCGGGGGCTCAGAGAAGGATCATGGTTGTACGGGTTCTCTCGGACAAAGAAAACCTAGAAGAAGGTTTTTTTGTCTATTCGACATGACCCCAATCCTTTTAATGAAAAGAAAAAGAAAATACACGGTGTGTACTTTTGAAGTACATGGCATGTACTTTCCTTTTCTGTACATCACTTTATGCGGCCTCCAGGTCACCCCCACGTGGTCGTGTGCATGGCTGCTACATGGCCAACACACGCCTACCTGTGGTAACCAAGTACACGGCATGTACTCATAAACTACACGGCGTGTACTCATAAAGTACACAGTGTGTACTTCGAAAATTTCCTGAAATTCCTCTTTTTCTCAAAAATGACCGGAAAAGGAAAACATACCTGACATGAAAATCCGAGTTCTTACAAACTTCCCCCCTTAAATAAATTCATCACTGAATTTCCCTAGAAAATATTCATAGAAGAAGAAACCCTAAAAAGCTCTGGCCACTTCGATCGTACATTAGCCTCCCTGTCCTAAATCTCATCCTGTACTCGTTAGTGCTGCCATAGCACTCATACCAGAGGAAAAGACCGGTCACGTAAAACCTTTGTACTGCGATCGAAAATCCAGATAGGATGCTCCTCGAAAGATACATCCACTTCCAACTCAATATCCTCAGGTTGAAAGACATGAGATGGGTCTGAAAATTAATTTCAGAGCTAACAAACATGAAAACCATCGTGCATAGCTCGGTACCTTTGAGTTAACTCCAACCGATATGCAACCAGCCCAACTCTCTCCAACACCTCAAACGGCCCGACGTACCTTGGGGAAAGCTTACCATGTCTCCTAATCATATTCTGTCACAACTTTGGTGTGATACGCAGGAAAATCTGATCCCCGACCTCGAACTCCCGAGGTCATCTCCGCTGATCAGCATAAGACTTCTATCGAGACTGTGTCGTATCCATCCTCTTTCGAATCAACTCTATCATCTCCCTGGTCTCTGGAAAAAGATGAGGTCCCAAAAGCTACCTCTCCTACCTCCAGCCAACATAAGGTTGATCAGTATGTCCTACCGTACGAAGCCTCATAAGGTTCCATCTGAATAGTTTCTTGAAAACTATTGTTGTAAGAAAACTCCATAACAGGTAAATGATTCTCCCAAGAACCTCCAAAATCTTGAATGCATTCTCGGAGCATGTCTTCAAGAACCTGAATAGCATGCTTGGACTAGCCATCTATCTGGTGGTGGTAAGTTGTACTCAAAAGTAAATGTGTACCTAACACCTTCTGAAGCCCCTTCCATGCCTGAGAAGTAAAATGAGAATCCATGTCTGAAAAAATGGAGTCTGTAACTCCATGTAGATGTACAATCTCATGGATGTACAACCGTCCCAGCTCATCAACACTAATAATCTCTTTGATCATCAAGAAGTGAGAATCCTTAGTGATTCTTTCAGTGAGAACCCAAACTGCATCATTCCCTCAAGGCGACCTCTTCAAACCGGTCACGAAGTCCATCGCGATGTCATTACACTTCCACTCAGGAATGGGTAACTGTTGTAAAAGCCCTTCCGGTTACTAATACTCCGCCTTCACCTACGGATTTGTGGAACACATCATGAAAAAATGAGAGACATCCATCTTCATACCTGGCCACCAATACTGGCGGTGTAGATCACGATACATTTTTGTGACACCAGGATGAACTTCCCAAACTGAGGAATGAAAGTCTTGCATCAGCTCCTCACAAATGTCTTCTAGCACCCATACACGCCCCTGGAAACATAAGATATCATCCTCACATATGATCCATCCAAGAATAGGGTCCTTTCCTGACACGCTCTCCCATAGGACTAGGCCTTCTATATCTGATAGCTTCCTTATTCGCGCTCGATCATGAAGAGTAGAGGTAACAGCTATAGAATATAGAAACGTATGTCCCTGTCTGTCATGCACCTCCAAATGAATCTCAGAGAATAGATTCATAAGCATCCACTCACTGCTGGCCTCCTAAAGGGAATGTACCTAAGTCCACCTGCTCGGCGCATCTGCCACTGCATTGCCATTCTCAGGCGTATAAGCGTGCTCGATGTCAAAAGACGAGAGATACTCGACCCACATGTGCTGCCTCAAATTCAAGTCACGATGAGTGAAAATGTACTTGAGACTTTTCTGGTCGGTGAAGACCAAAAAATTCTCTCCCATAAGATAATGTCTCCAACAGCGTAAGGCATGAACAACTGATGCCAGCTCGAGATCGTGTGTTGGGTAATTCCTCTCATGTGTCCGCAACTGAAGAGATCTGTATGCAATGACTCCGTCCCCCTACATAAGAACAGCTCCTAGACCGATACCTAATTCATTATAGTAAACAGTGTAGATCTTGCCTAACTTTGGAAATACTAGTATTGGTGTTGAAGTCAACTCCCTTTCAGCTCCTGAAAGGCTGACTCACAAGAATCTGACCATAAAAACTTTTCTCCCTTCTTAGACAGACCCTTCAATGGTGCTGCTAATAGTGAAAAGTCATGTATGAAACGTTTTTAGTATCCAGCCAACTCTAGAAAGCTTCATACCTAAAATACATTCTTTGGATACTCTCATGAAACTACTGCTCTCACTTTCTTTGGGTCTACTGATACTCCAGTATCTAAGATAACATGACCCATGAAGTGAATCGAGTCAATCCAAAAGTGACATTTTGAATTCTTAGAATACAACTGATGCAATATTAGTGTACTCAGAACGATCTCAAGATGGTTAGCATGGTCGTGTCGAGTATGAGAGTACACCAAGATATCATCTATGAACACCACCACGAACGAATACATGTATGGATGGAACAGTCAGTTCATCAGTGCCATGAAAACTGCATGCGTGTTCGTGAGACTGAATTGCATAACCATATACTGATTTATACCATACCTTCTCTGGAAGGATGTAAGAGGTATATCAGATGGTAAAATGTGCAACTGATGGTCATCGAACCTCAATTCAATCTTTGAGAACACCTGATCTCCTTGAAGATGATCAAATATATCATCAATCCTTGGAAAGGGATATCGGTTCTTGACTGTGAACTAGTTTAGCTTCTCATAATCCAAAAAAATCATGAGGGTACCATCTACCTTCATTGAAAAAAGGAAAGGAGAACCCCAAAAAGAAGTGTTGGGTAAGATAAAACCATTGGCCTGCAACTCCTCCAACTGCTTCTTGAGCTCCTGCAACTCTATTGTAGCCATCCTATAAGGAGGAAAAGACACCGGTGTTGCTCCAGGAACAAGCTCAACAGAAAGGTCTACCTCAAACTCTAGAGGAGACCCCAAAAATTCCTCTAGAAAGATATCTCTAAAATGATCCTCTACTGGAGGAAAGGATAACTGCGAATTCCCCAGTTCATCTAGATAGAGACTAGCAATCTGGGTTGTAACTCATCCCAACCCATGATCCTCGAGTCCCGCTCTACTTGCCTGGAAATCCCATTCACCCTTATGGAGAAAGGATCCACCCTCTGGTGATATTAAACTCACCCTACGGTGATAATAGTCAATGAATTCCTGGAAGGGAACTATCCATTCCATTCTGAGAATGACAACATATCATGTCATCTCTAGGACATAGAAGTCCCATAAGAAGTGACATCCACCAACCTCTAGAGGGCACTCCTTACACTGATGTACACTACCTATTATATTCCCCCAACGGAGTGTCTAGAGTCAAGATATCAGTAGAATAATAGATGCATAGATCAAGGCACTCCACAACAGAAACAGATATAAATCTATGGGAATCCCATGTATCGAAAAGCGAAGAATCTAAAACTGATGCTAATAAGATCGTACCTCGAACGGTTGAGGGTCCGGGATCCTTCTCTTTCTGGGCCTGCTCCACTAAAAAAGTCTGACCTGTGCTGTAGCCCTGTGACCCTGCTGGGCCACTCTGAGTTGATCCACCTTGCAGTTGCTGAAAGACCAGCGACTGACCACCACGACAACAACCTCTACCTCAGCCCGAACGGCCGGAAGAACTCAAGTTCCTAGACTGTTGAGAAACTGGTGATGCTTCTCCAGAACGTGGAGTCATAGAATAACCCCTGTCATCAACTTCTAGGGAAGACATCTAAACAAATTTCTGAAGGTTACCCATCATTCCACAAGATTGTCACTCCACTTGGCCCCTTGGGCAATGTTCCCTCGCATGCCCGCACCTCCCGCACTGGTAACACACCACTTGGATACCAGAAGATGCATCTCTCTTACTCTGGCCTCCTCGTGTTTTATCCCTGTTGTGCTTCCTAATATCAGTAAGAGGAATACTAACTATGGATGTCAAACCACCTTGGCTCACAGATCCAGAATCCCTCATATTACACTTCATGATTAGTGTCCGGTTAATGATAGAGGATATCGATGTCATCCTGAAGATGTTCACCTGAGATCGGATGGCATGCCTCAGACCATCCTCAAACTTCCGTGCAAGGAACAACTCATCACCCCCTTTAATAGGCATGAAACTTTGCAACTCTGTGAAGCGAGGGTAATACTCCATAACAAAAAGAGTACCCTACTCCAAACTTATGAACTCTTGGGCTCGATCGGCCCTCAAGGTCTCTGGATAGAATTCATCATAGAAGATATGCCGAAACTCTTCCTAAGACACATTCTTCTGGTGTCCCTCCTGTGAGATCACATCCCACCACCTCTTGGCAGAGTCTCTAAGAAAATAGGTAATGAGCTTTACCCTCATCTTTGGAGGTATCTCCAGATTCTCAAAAATCGTCGGCATGGATATAGTCATGAATCTACAGCCCAGGGTCCTCCATCCCCTGAAAAGGTTGGAGGGTGATGCTGTTGAAAGACCCGCGTCAATTCTGCCATCACCGGGGCAGGAGATGGTGCTCCCTGAAAATCCTGCATCATCCTTAAAAATCTTTCCTTGAACTATGCATCATCACCTATGTCAAGTATAACGGCTGGTTCCAAAACTGGAACAATAGGAGGATCTACTGGAAGTCCCTAATCAGCCATATCCAGTGTCTGATCACTACCTGGAAACTGGCATACAACTGGAGGACATCTCGGTGGCATGACTCTACAAGGTAAAACACAAAACTTGGATCAAGATTAGCAAGGACTGAAAACCAGAAGTGTACGAATGGAACAAAAGAAATAAATCACTCAAGTTTTACAAAACATGACTATATGGCATGGTGGAATTCCTACACAGCATGTTCCTTTCTTCCATTCACAAGGGCGAGTACTCCTGCCTAAACTGGTCGTGTAACACCCAAACCACACAGTGTGTTGTCCTAACACACAGTATATACTATAATCCTCTCTCCATGCCCGAGTCCTTCTACACGGTTAAGCCACATGGCTCTCCTAAGACAAGACTACATGGCATGTTCGAGATAGACATGGTGTGTACTAGATAAGCTTAACCTAGCATGTGTTGTTAGGGACACAGCCTAACACATGGCTCACACTAAACGACGTGTTCTAGAAGGACACGGCATGTACGAGGAAGGATAACACCGACCTATGTTGTTCTTCACACAGTCGGGTACCTAGGTTAGAATACAAGGCATGTTCGATCCAAAAACAATGTGTATAGCTTATTCTTTATCTGTTCATGTTGTTAGTTACATGGGCGAACACAGGTTCAACACAACAAGGCATGTACAACTGGTACACGGAGTGTTCCTGCAAGAAATTCCCCACCCCATTTCTCTGTCCACATGGCCTATGACATGGTTAGAGACTACATGACTTGTATATAAAGTACACGGTTTATACATAAGAAAAACAGTTTCTTCCCAAACATAAGAACACATGGCGTGTACTTAACATTACAGGCCGTGTATTCTGAGTTTTTTCGGATAGTAATCCTTAGAAACTATTCTGGAACCCAAAAAAACACTGAAATGAACATTGAAAGTGCCAAATTCAGATCCGTGAGGGGCCATACTCCCTGATAATCAATGTTTGACATCTTATACATGTTATAACAAGGCAAAAAAGGAAATGATCCACCAAATTATGGTCCATGAGTACCCATAATTCCTCAAGAACCAAAGTTTGGAGTTAATTTAAACAAAACCTTACACAAAAAATACCCCATCAAGCGGCAGGTATTTTATCAAGGCATTTATCACAATAGCAT
Source organism: Viscum album (assembly GCA_963277665.1). Classification (NCBI taxonomy): domain Eukaryota; kingdom Viridiplantae; phylum Streptophyta; class Magnoliopsida; order Santalales; family Viscaceae; genus Viscum; species Viscum album. The sequence goes on along the minus strand of OY728142.1, from coordinate 263,949,882 downwards.
GCATATTCTACGCAACATCTATCACAACAACCTGAAATAATTAATGCATCCTAGATGGCACATAAAAAATGCATGACATGTGATTTATATAAAGTTCCAATATGATGCATGAGATGGCATACCCTCATCTCATTGGGTTGCGACTAACATAGAACCTCAATAGCATCATCGCTAACAACACGAAACATGTGAATCACCTAATGGTGAAATAAAATCAATTGTAAAATTGAAAAACCAGAAAAATTGCAATAAATGAGGTAGATTGGTTTTTCTTTGTACATGGGTTACCTACTCTTAGGCACAGATTATTACCAAGTACCTATTTCATCTAATCCCTGACTATAGGCTCCAAACATTAAGTCAAGAAGAAAATAATTTCTCTGATGCCACTTTTTAACATGCCAGTTCTGGAAGCCACCTAGAGGCGCCCCGTACTCGGTTGGTCACATGGCCTCAAACACATTTCCCCTAACGCCAGAGGCTACTGACTAGTAGCGAGGGACTTGGGTGTGATAGTGGGGAACTATGACCTCATTGGAAGAGTAACACAGCGGAAGAAAACAATATTCAATAGAGGAAGTAGTAATAATCCACACAAGAGTAAACAACGGAAGACTCAAAGTAAGAAACAACTGGAGCACATATATAAATGATGCATGATACATATATCTAGGAAAGAAGACAATAAAATAACAATGATGTAAAAAAAATATCTATAAATCAAATTACAAAATAAATAGATAACAGGTCCTCAACATCGCAAGCCTAAGCTTGGTCCCATGATCTCCAGCTCCACATCAAGTTAGGTACATGAAGTAGAAGGAAGCTTACCCTTATCTATACCTACAACATTATAATCTGTTTGGTCCCAAAAGCAAGACCCAAACAGGGTGTGAGGCTAAATCCTAGTATAAAACCACCCAAATATCTATGCTTAATAGTTAGTGAATAAATATGGCAGGTAATGAGCAAAGGTACAGTAAACAAAAGTACTCAGCAGCGAACAATTCCACATATCAAATAAGCAGATAATCAAGCATGGTAACTCTTTGGGAAGTACAAGAATCTTATCCCCACTGGTTCATTAGTAAGAATATATAATTACTCTTTGAGTAAGCACTCACAGTCAATTCCCCTTATAGTCAAAAGTAAATCAAAGACTCTTTAAGGAAGCTCACACAGTCAATTACCCTTATAGTATAAAGTAAATAAACGAATCTCTAAGGAAGATCACTCAGTCAATTCTCCTTATAGACCCATGTCGTCTTAAGCTCTCTGAGAAATCTCACTCTGTCAATTACCCTTATATCCCCATGTGGTCCTAGGCTCTATGAGAAAGCTCACTCGGTCAATTCCCCATAAACCAAAAGTGGTTCCAAGACTCACTGACGAAGCTTACTCGGTCAATTCCCCTTATAGTCTAAAATGGTTCCAAAACACTCTAAGGAAGATCATTCGGTCAATTCCCCTTATTTTCTAAAATAATCAAAGACACTCTGAGGAATCTCCCTCGGTCAATTCCCCTTATAGTCTAAAGTTCTCAAAGAGTCTCTGAGGAAGCTCACTTGGTCAATTCCCCATATAGTCTACTACACTAGGTTTGCATAGCCCTATGTAAGTCAATGAGTATAGAGATGCAATACATCCAAATTAAACCTCGTGAACTAATTGGATAATCATTCTATATCATATCAAGCATGTCAAAAAAACAAACACTCCACCCTACAACACTAAGCATGGGAAAATATGCAAGGTGGCCAAAAAGGCTAAGCAGGACCAAACAGTCATAAACAGAATGTGCACGAGCAACCACATCCAAAGAATAGAAATCAACCCTATTCATATCCAAATAACCTCTACTCAAGCATACAAGCATGGCAGGAAATTAACAGGGGTAAAATGGTAAATTTACAATACCCTGATTAAGGGTATTGGCCAAAATTCCACATATAACTCAAAGACATTCAACGGAAAGGCAGAAACCACCTACCTCGGGGTTGGGAAATCAATATACTCTAGTGTCAGCCCTTGGATCAACATAGAACGTGGTAGATCAATAAAAACATTTAAAGAATTCGATAGAGGATAACTTGAGAAAGAAGAGGAGTCATGAAATGACGCTCAAGTAGAAGAGAGAGCATACTAAGGTGATCCCAACGCAATTAACGGTGGTCGAGTCAGATATCAGATAGAGGATCAGGGGATCAGAGAAGGATTGCGGTCGTACGGGTTCTCTCGGACAAAGAAATCCTTGAAGAAGGTTGTTCTATCGATTAGATGCAACCCCGGTCCGTTTAATGAAAAGAAAAAAAAGAAAATACACAGTGTGTACTTTTGAAGTGAACGACGTGTACTTGCCTTTCTGTACTCTGCTTTAAGCGGCCTCTAGGTCACCTACACAAGGTCATGTTCATGGCCGCTACACGGCCAAAATACTGCTACCTATGGTAACCGATTACATGGCGCGTTCTCAAAAAGTATATGGCGTTTACTTCAAAAATTTCAAGAAATTCCTCTTTTTCTCAAAAACGACCAAAAGAGGAAAACATACCTGAAAAGAAGATCTGGATTCTTACGTATATAAGTGTAATAACACAAGATGTTAAAAAACATATTCGAAAGAAAAAAAATAAATACAAAACTAATTTTATATTTTTTTACAAAATACCATCAATTTATGTAATGATATATTAAAAAATATGTTCCATCAATTAGCTGGCATTACATGCAAGAATGAGTTTAACCGAAATTCAATATAGTATTAAAATTATTATATAACATTATAATTATCAACTATCCATTTTAAATGTGGTCATGGAATGTATTAAGTCAATTATTATACTATGTTTCACACATATATATATAATTAATTTATGTATAATTAATTCTAAATTAATTTTTTTTTGAAAAATAAAAGGATACATATTTAATAAAAAAACTATTTGAATCCGTACAAGTGTGTTTTATAAAAATTAAATAAACTAATATAACTTTTTGGATTATATTAATTATATTTATATCCATTATATCAAATATACATTTTAAATTTAATAATTTTTTTTAATAGAATGAAATAAATCCAATTTTTTTTATCAAAATCATAGTTATTCTAATAATATTTTTTTGTTAAAATTCAATTGTCTGTTATTTAAAGAGAATTTTTTTGGAATTCATAATTTTTATCCTAAAAAATATATTTTTTCTAAATATGGAATTCAAAACTTATATTATGGGGGTTTTTTATTATTCAAACAATTTTCCTTTTTTAATAAATATTGAAGAATACTCAATTTTAATATGAAATTTCATTTTGATATAACTAATTTTTATTGTTAAATTACATTTTTATTTTGTTTTTATATTTAATATAGATCGATTAAAACTATATTAATCCAATTTTTCTGATTTAAATATTTTTTATATTGAATTTCGATATAAAAACATTGAAAACTTTTAAAAAAATTCAGTTAAATACCGGGTTTATAGTCATGTGTGTGAGCTTAACTTTAAGTTAAATTATACCACATTTTTTAGATGAATTATTCATAATGGATACCATTTTTTGAATAACAATAATTTTTATTATCTAATAATGTTAGAATTTTTTAACCAATTGATTAGTGAAATCAACTAAAATTAATTACAACAATTATGTTGTAAACCAGATTACTTAGTTGCTAAACATATAATATAAGGCATCCAAATGACCCCAATGTTTTCGAAAACCCATTTATGGACATATTTCTACCATTATGACCATATAATAGATATTTATTATTTTTTAGGACACTTTTTTAATGTTACTTATAAAATAAGATACGAAAGGAAAAAAGACCAAAAATGTACATTTCTTCATTTAAATTTAAGTAATCATTTATGATAGGGAAAATATATATATGATAATATATAAATATTATTATGAAAAATAAATAATTTTTTATCATAATATATTATACTTAATTTCTATATATGATATAATTATATTAAATTCTTATAAAATGCTAGCACATGGCTTATTTAGTTATTAAAAATTAAAATTAATGATACTAAATATGTAAATATGAAGGTAAATAAAATGAATAGTTTTGTTAAATTATTTTTTAGATGAATATATCAAGATTCAAATATTTTATCATCATATATTTTAATTATATTATTTTATTGATATATTTTAAATTCAAATTAAATAAATAATTTCAAAATTGATGATAATGTTATTTTTTAGTAAGTGAAATTTTATTGTGTGATTGAAATTTAAATAAAATAATATATTATGAAAAAAAATTAAATAATAATAAATATAAAATATGTTTCATTCATAGAAAAATGTTTCTTTTATAATGAAAAAATTGACCCATGTTTAGTGAACTTGTTGTTGTCACAATTAGGGTTAAAGTAGTGTTTTTGGGGTTACATGGAAATCTATTAATTAATATTTTCAACAATAACGGTTTTTTATTTTATAATTTGGATTTAACATTTATCATAAGTGTGTCTAAATTTTCAAATATTACTAACTTTAATTTATCCTTAACATATGAATTACATAGGATAGAAAACAAGTTACCTTACTGAAAAACCAAAACAAAAATAAAAACGAAACCTAGGAGTTAAAGAAAAAAATGATTAAAAATTTATTTATTATGTTTTTTGGAGATTTATATCAAAAAAATAATCCATAACCTTAATTATTGGATAATTTTTTAATCACATGTGGTAAGGGAGATCACTCAATAGTAAATACTTTCTAGTATTTGCAAGAATTCCACATATCCTCATCTATAAAAAGGAAATCACTATCCCAACATCGTAACTCTTATCAACACTTTTAGATCATCAAAACAATAAAAAATAAAATCATAAAAACACTAAAATCATCATAGAGTAATTTTTGTTTGTTTAAATAAACCCACTAATGGTTTGATTGAAAGCTTACAATCAATACCTGAAAAAGATATAATGTTCTTCTAAAAGTGTTTTCATTTTATTTATGTCTCCAACTCATTCAAAAAATCTTATAACATTCCAATAGAAAAACAAATTATCCTAAATATACTAGTTTTGTTATATTAATGATACAAACTATAACTATAAACACTCTAATCAAATAGAATTTAAAATCATCATTAATGCGTACAAAGACTACCGCTTCACGAAACAATGTTGTTCATTTTTCTATGACCACTTCTTATGTTTGGGAATAATGATAGATATTATATATATATATATAATATTTACATTGTTCAGTAAATTATAATACCTATGGAGTTATTATATCATATACACCCTTTTGTTACATTATGTAATGGATACAATGACATCGCTCGTGTGTATGGAAGACTACAGTATCATGAAGCAATGTCAGATGTTTTTCATTAATGTGATTCAAGGATGGTAATAAGGGTATATATAATGAATGTGTATGATATAAATAAAATAATTATGATATTCATAATTTAATTATTTTTCTATAAATATGATATATTATTTTCACATTACAATTCTGCATACTAAAAAGGGATAACATCATTCAAGTATATGTGGATTGCCTCCTCCTTGAAGCGATGTGATTTATTTTATATCATAATAGTGATATATAAAAGTATATATAATTAAATATTATTTTATTTGATAAATAATTATCATTATGGAAATTTAAAAAATTACTTACCTTAATTCCATAACTATCATTAAAAATTCGAAATGTAACTCATGCGTACGTATGACATAGAATCTCCATGATTGTATTGTTTGTTCATTTTACATAATCATCATTCATGATTGTTTTTAAAAGTATAAATAATTTACTAATATAATAATAATTTCTTAATTATTATTTCATAGATGTAATAATATGTAACGTTTTGACCATAGTCAACCTACGTAAATAGTTTTTCACACAAACACCGAAAAAGGTCAACACATCCGACATAAAGGCAATTTCATAAGTAATTATATATATCATTTTTATAATTTAAATAAAATTAGTTGTAAAATTTTAAAAGGTTTTATATAATTTAAATAATTAGTATAATTTTCTTATTAAATAATATAACGAGTAAGTGTGATGAATCGGGCTCAACGTATGGGTTTTTCTAGTCCCACATTTATTTATGTGATATATGTGTCGTATTCACTACATATTTGTATTTGTGTTGTACATACTTAAAATGAATGTATATTATTATTAATATACTTATATTTATCAATATTTACATATCCATTTGAGTATCACTATTTAATGGGGTTTATTGATTCAAATTTTGTAAATTGATATGGGGTTTTTTCCTCAAATTCCATTCTTTAAGATGTAAGTTATGTTACAAAAATATCATCTCTTTGAGGTGTATATAATGCTACACTTAAATGATATATCATTAATGTCATTATTATTATGATATTATAATGTTTTTTTATTCCTTCATGGGGATTGTGAATAAATGTTACTAAAGTGGTAAGAGCTTTTTGTTACAATCTTATCAATTATTAGGATTATGATTGATTAGGTATCATATGTTGAAATCCAATAATTCTAATGATTTTTATTCTCCTTTACTTATTTTTGATATTTTCATGTAATATTGCTATTTTTACACTCTTTTTTCTTAAAATAATTAACAAAATTTCTTAATAAAAAATTAATTTATTTCCTTATTTTATCTGCAATCTATTTCATCCAAAACCATGTTTTTAAAAAGCATAAAATGTATTTTTCAAACATTAATGGTTATTCTTATAATGATAGTTTTTAAATTTTTTTGTTAAGGAAGCATTCATTATTTGTATTCAAGGTTTTATCCAATGATTGTTTTTTCAAAATCATTTCTGTTTAAAAAGAATTTCTCCAAATGAAAAGTCTATTTTTCTCGAAATTTTTTATTTATATTTTAATGTAATTTCCATTCATCAAAATCAACAACCCCTGTTGTCAATTATCATCCATTTGGAATATTTTATATTTATAACATATTCATTATTTCGTGGGATTGAAAAATATTTTTTCAATTATATTATTATGATACCCATTAAATTTCCATGGGTTAATCATGTTTCGAAGTTTTTTTTATATAACCCATTTATTTTAAATGGTTTAATTATGATTCAATGATATTGTTAGGAAACTAATTTCTTTTACACTGGTAAATCATGTTTCAAATATATTTTTATTAAACTTGCTTATTTTTCATGGGTAATTCATGTTTCAAAGAGATTGTTGTGGAACTCATTTATTTTTAATGGTTAAACAATGTTTTATAGTAATTTATATTGAACACATTTCTATTCCACAGGTTGATTAGGTTATGATGTACTTTATGGTTATTTAAATGAATTATGATGGTATTAATTCTCTATGAGAATTGTTACTTTTCTAGTTTTTGTACATTATAATTTATTAGTGTTCCTAGATAGCATTGGGTGAGAACGTTTTTTCTTAAACAATTAGTGCACTAGGATAACACTCTAATGCATTAGGTAATAATATTTTTCTCTCTGGAGTAAAAATGGAAATTTTTCCGATAATTATTCTAATTTTATTTTTTCTTTAAGGGTTCTATGAATTTTTTTCCACAATAATAATATGTTTTATCTATCAGCGCTATCTATTTATGAGGATTCATTTCATCATGATTTTTGTCACATAGCTTAATATTATAGATTATAATGACCCTTTCCTTTTTTATATTTTTAGGTTTGATGATCTAGGAATTGAGTGGTATGAGTTCATTTATTATTATCCCATGCACATTGATTGTGTCATCATACCCTTATGTAATCTTATGCTCATTTATGACATTCACCTAATAATTTTTTATGTTTACCATTACGAATCATTTGGGTCCACCCTTATTATGTTTACTTTTCCCCTAGTAATAATTAATAAGGATAAACTAGTTATATCTATAAATTATCTCACAAGGATGATTTTGATGACCTAATGAGAAATAATAAATTATAGGAAAACTATAAGATTATGTTAATCATTATGAACCTGTTATTTTAGATTCCAAGATTATAGGTATTCGTCCTAATTCTATAAAAATGTAAACATGAAAGGTCATCAAGAATATATGTTATCCATTTTTTCATTTTTATGGTGAATGTGTTTTGTGGAAAAACATTGTTCACAATTTTTCACATCATTGGATGAAATATAATGTCTATGAATTTTTTACCAGATCTAAGAGTGTGGTTCTTAGGATTTTATAATGAGTGTAAATCCATTATGATAATTGAATACATGACCATCATAAGAATCTATTCAGTAAACAAAATAATTTAAAATTGAATTATCATATTATTTATTGATATATACGTTTTTAATATGGAATGAAATAATAATTATCATTCAACTGATATATAATATTATATTATAGTAGGAAAATTGATTATATTATAATATTACTATCATGTTTGAGTTTTTACATTGAAATATAAGTTGTTTGATACATTGAATGGAAAAGGAATTCATATTAATATATACGGTTTTAAATTATTTGACATGGATTATTGTCTATAATATGATGAACGTTACATTTTATTATCTCATATAATAGAAATTTTCAACCTAATAGATATGTTAAAACATAAATTAGTGGTTTTTTAAAACAACACATTATATTTTTAATCATGTTACATATGAAAATTTCCTACATTATGTTTCTTTATTTTGTTATCCATTTATTGTATAAGATGATCAATAAATTTATATTGGTAGAAATAATTACAAATATAAAATACTTTTAAAAAATTTATCTCAATGTCAGTGATGTTACATTAGTTACATATATTTAGGGATTTCATTTTTTTTTTGATTTTCGGTGAATATTCTATCGATATCTTTTCTTCAGTATATATATATATATATTAATAATTACATATAATAACATTTTAGAATTTGGTGAAACATATTTTATAATATTTTTTTTATAAATTTTTATATTAATTAGAAATTGATAGTTTATGATTAAGTAGAATAGATATTGTCAAATTTCAAAATTTATTTACAATTTTATTCATAAATTGAATCATTTACATTTAAAAAAAAATTATGTAAAGATTATAATTGATAAATAAATAATACAAAATATGATTTTACCTTGAGAAAATCAATTTGGGTCCGTAAATTCTATACATTCCCAAACAATTTCATATAATTTTTTAATTTAAATAAATTAATAATATCATTGAATACTTTATTTAGTAAAAATTGTTATGAATATTGGAATATTTTTCTTAATGAATTTGGAATATTATATTTTTTGAGTTTTTGATGTATTATTATATGTATATATGTGAAAATATTTTGGTGTAACATGTATTGTTATGTGTATCTTGTATAATATTATTATTTAAGATTTTATATTTTTTTGTTCATGTATATATATTTAAACAATTATATGAATAAAATTATTTTATCTTGTTTATATGTTCATTAGCTATATATTCAGTGTTTATATATTATTTTTAACATGAATTTATATAATATATATATATATATGGATGAAATGAAATGATTTAAAAATTAGTTGTGAATATAAATTTTCCTAATTATCATTTTATTGGGAATGTTCATGATTATGTGCATATAAAATGACTATTTTTTAACTAAAATTTTAATTAAAATTCAATAAAGACATATATTAATTTTTTTTTAAATTTTTACATTTTAAGAACATGATAATCGATTAACATGAAAAAAAATCATTTTCCTGTATTAAAATCCCAAAGTGAAGTAAATGTTGTCACATTCTTGAGAAATATTATTTATTCATAGTAAATTTCATTTAATTTACAATATCATTTATAATATAAACAACAATTTTATATATGGAATTTAAATTATATATAATCATGCATGTCATATTTGGAAATATATTATTTTTTAAAACACAAACACAACATTAAAAAATGATAACATAATTTATTATATTTATATATAAAATTAAATTTTTGGAAGAAAGATACAATATAAAATTTAATATAGTAATATGTTATTATACAAATATAAAATACAATAAATAACATGGAATAACATGGATATAAAAATATTGATCATTATGATATCCTAGTGTTCTCAAACTCATGAAAAAACATTTAAAGAAACAATTTCAATGAAATAAACAAATTAAAATTGAACAATACATATCTATGAAATAATATTAATTTAATTATTAATAAATAAAACATGAGGCACTCAATGAAATTATATAACCAATATGATCATTGAAATAATAAAAAATGACTATTATGAATATTTATATGACTAATAAGAATAATAACATGACCATTATAATATTTACATTAGAAAAAAATATAAAATTTCATGTATAGAATATTTACCATTAAAAAATTATGTAAAAATCAATAATATCATTTCACAAAATAAATATTCAAATTATAAAAATAATGGAATAATATTTTAATTTTTATAATGTTATTTTAACTTATTGTACATACTATAATTGTCATACTATGAATTAAAATTAACTATGATAGAAAATTATTTTTATAAAATCATCTACATTTTTATAATTACAACACATATATATTCTAAGGGTGATTTTTTGTATGTTTTTAAGAAACATATTTTTTATGTAAATATTAACAATAAAAATTGTGAATTATCAAATGTTATAAAACATACTAATGAGAAAATAACAACCAAATAAATAAAAAATTTCTTATCTTTATTTTTATTTTAATTTTTATCATAAATGACTCACTTAAATAAATTTATCATAATTTCAGAAACATAAAACATAATTTCCTATTTCTAAAATGATAATGTATATCATTAATAAACTAGTAGTTTCTTTTTAATTTTTTATTTTTTTATAGACTAAAACAATTTAATTTATAATATATATTGATGTATTAAAAATATATATTTAATAAAAAATATTTTATAATATCAAAAATAACTCTATTGAAATTTTCTATTCTATAAATAATATCTTATTAAACATTTTAACAAAAAATACCCATCCACTAAACTATAATTCTCACTTTCCTTACACTTAAAAAATTGCTTCTCGTACACATATAAAAGGCCATAATTGAAACAATTACCTTCCAAAATTTATCCTTAGATTCATAGTCTTGTCTTTGTGACTTCCAACCCATGCACTGAAGGCTTTAGTTCTATAGTTAATCTGAAAATAATCAATTAATAGTTAAACCCATAAGCACATTAATTATTTTTCTCTTTTATCTCTCAATATAATTATTTTCCTTATATATTATAATATTTAACTAACAATTATATACCCTTTTAATTTTATTCTCATATGGTATAACTAGTTTAATCCAATTAATGTATATATACTTTCTCTTGCCTCTTTTTTTGGCACTTAAAAAAAGTTTCATAAAATTATTATCATGATTTATATGATTTAAAAAACACAACTTGAATGGAATTTTATTATAGAAAATAAATAATATTTATAATTCTTTTTAATTTATTCTATTATTTTGTATTATATTTTAAATGACATAATGATTTACAAACAGTTAAAATTAAATTAATGATGTCAAATGGTGATAAATCCTAAAAAAACATGATTTTGATCCATTCATATTTTACTTATAAATAAAAATAAAAAATTAAAATGTATATTATTAACATGATTAAGGTTATTTTTTGAATACAGTTCAGTATTACTATTTTCATATATATAAATTTGGTACTATTTCAATGTTAGATTCATTGGTTAACTCTAATTTTGTTGATCTAATATATAGTATAGTGATCATATATATCACTTTTAATTTATGATTATAATTTTTTCCTGTTCAATAGATTTTCATATAATGTTTATTTTCCCCAATTAGTTAATATGGTCTTCTTTTTTACCTAGTTCTTTAGGGGATCCCTTTGAAAAATTCTTTTTTATCATTCTTTCCCTTTTCCAATCCCACATTCAAAATGGATTATATCCATTTTCATGTCCAAAAACCATATATATTTTATTATTATCATTCCTTACGTAATTATATAATATTTTAAATGTCAAATATAATATCTATGATTAATCCATACCTTACAAAGATTGTATGGGATTCCTTCTCAATAATTAACTTTAGGATTCATTTTTACTATTTTATATTATTTAAAGAGTATTATATTTATGATATACCATGACACTAATAATCCTTTTATTATTGAACATTTATAAGGGATTATATTCCTATTCATTGAAATATTAAAAAAATGATAAATTAAAACATTATTATATTATTAAAAGGGTACTCAAACTCACCACATGTTTTGGGATTAAAATTGTATCTTATATACAACAACCATGAATCATATAAAACATTTCCTTTTGGTATTTCACCTATCATTCTATTTTTCTTTAATTGGGATATTCATATCTCTACATTGTTGAAATTTATTAATAGTTTCCTTCATAATTTTTATTAAAAGTTTTTTTTCAAAATACTCTATTGATTCTTTATTCCATCATTAAATAAGATGAAAAGTTTCTAATTATACACTTTAGTGACAAAAATAATGTTTTCAAATCCATTGTTGGGAAACTAAAAATATATTCTTTGACATATTCTATATGAATTCATAAGAGAACTTGTTGTTTCATCATTGTTTCATATAATATTTATAACTGATGTATATATTATTTTCCAAGTGTCATGCTTGATTAAGAGAATAATAAAATGTGGTGAGTGGTATATAATTATATATAACCATAATTATTTGGGTAAAATGATATATCTAATGAGATTAATTCTATGCATAGTCATGATGATATCATTGTTTATAATAATTTGATGCATAATTCGAATGTATGATCCAAATTCCATATCCCCTTGAAATTTTTCCCATAATATTATAATGAAGATCTTATGTATAGGATACAGTGATGCTTATTATCTTCACACATGTTCTCATAATATTTCATTTCACACACACTTTACTATTTTACTCCCCTCACTAGTATTTTATCTCAGCAATTCTTTAATATATAACCTCATGTTATTACATCTATAATAAATAATATGAGTTATTTTGGAGAACTATAAAATATATGTTACTAATTTTTTTAACATGATTTTCCTAATATTCTAGACCTTTTGATTCATGTGTGAATTATTATTATCTTTTTTATCGTACAAATTACATTAAAAACATGTATGAATGATACATATCACTATGGTTATTATTAATGATTTTTTTTTACATTTTGGTATTATTTAGTAAAAGTGAACATTGGATAACCGTAGGGGTCCCATATATTGATCTATTAAAATTTATTTAATATTGGGAATAATTCATTTATCCATGAATTATTAAATATTGTGATTTCTAAACATTTCCTTTAAATAACTGGTGGTAACCCAAATCAATAAACTGAAATTGTGAAATTCATAGAAAATGATCACTCATGACCAGTGACTATTTATTTAATTATAAATCTATGAATTCCTTTAAATATTTTATATTTTTTATATCTATTGAATCTCTTACCCAATACATTGACGTGTAGATATATTTAAAAACACTTAATGGTGAAATCATTGAATCCATAGTGTTAGACTCTTCAATAGATAGGTTGTTTCTGAGGATTCATCCATATTATTGTACACACAAAATTTCTCATTTATTTAAAGTTTTTTCAATTGGTTATATAACACCCATGACCAATCATAAAAGAAAACATAACATCCCAAGAATTTGTGATATATTTATTTTAAAATAAAAATGAAACTCCTTTAATAGATGTAATTATATAAAATAATTATGTTACATTTCATTGAATGAAACACTAATTTTATTATACATTTTACAAAACTCTATGTTTATCTTTTGTTAAAAACCACACTAATTTTATATTTTTTTACCCATAATAATATGTTCAAATGAAATGTGAAATATTATTAAAATATTATTATTTAATATAATAGATATAAACTTTCCATTTGAATGGAGGTACGAATAGAAAAAATTAAATAATGAAACAAATTGTAATATATTAGTTAAAAATAAAATAATACTCTCTTAAAAGAATAAATAAATTTTTTTATAAATTTTTTTTAAAAGACTATGTATTCATGAATTACGCACATAGTATAAAGTAAATTTATAAAAAAATTATATTTTTTATTTTAAAATATTATATTAATTTTTTATTTATAATTTAAAAATTATCTAAGATGAATTTTGTGTACTTTCTAAAATATTTAATTTTTCAATGAATTGTGAAACATTCTCCATTTTAATTGAAAAAATTATTTTATTATGAAATATTTATAAATTAATTTTAAATTTTGATTTTTTTTTAAAGTAAAATTAATTTAATTTTAGTTCAATTAATACAATATAGTTAATTATTATAATTTTCATACTAAATTTTGATAAAAAAAAATTAAAATGTTTCGATCATTTTCTCTTTAAAAACCTGCTTTCTCACCGTGTCTATAGGATTAATTAAAAATTAAAAATTTCCAATTATGTTAAATAATTTTTTTAAAAATAGATTAAAAATTTGGTGTGTTCATAATTTAAAATTTATAATAACTTCGAAATAAATTTTCACCAAAAAATAATAGTGGAATTGGAAATAATTAGTTATCATGTCTAAGGTGGAAATTGATTTACCTGGGGAGAAAAAAACATAAATGTAAAATGACCTAAAAACTACTTTAAAAACTATTTTATGTTCATAAATATACATTATAATATATATTTTATATAATTTTCTACTTTTTATGCATTTGAAATTATAGAAACATTGTTTTTGTTGAATCATTTTAAAAAATTACGAGTATTCCACACACCTCATTTATAAATACCATTGTATCACCTCTTTCCATAACACCATAAAAACCTTCTGGTTTATACAATAACTAGAGAAATAACTTCATTTTCTCCCGCCACTAATACTAGATGCATTATTTTTTGTAGATGGAAATCTTAGAATTGTTTTTTGAGCCAACCTAAAGAGGACACCTGGAAAAGAAGAAATGTTTTCAACAAATGTTTTTATTTTATTTCGTCCTCCAAATCCTTCAGTTATTTTTAATCAATTATACGATAAAAACATTATTATCTAATATATTGTGATATTTTTTTATAATAAAATTATCTCCTATAACCCTAGGAACATTTTAAATGGGTTATTAAATCATCATTTGTGTGTACTGCGGACTTCTGCATCATGAACATATGTCATTCGTTTTTTCATTAACACATATCAAGGATGGGTATTATAGTGGATATAAATTATATATATGATAATTTCTAAATAAATATAAATATTGATTAATTATATAATATATAAATATTTTACTTTATTTTCATTGGGGATAAGATAATGTCACCCGTTTGTATGACAGATAACAACCTCACGAAGTAGTGTGATTAATTTTTCACTAACACCGAAAATATTATGTGATAATGATAATTACAATAAATATATGCCATATAAATGAAATAATTATGATATTAACAAAATATTTATTATTATTATGAGATAATTTATCATTTTCAATCCTTCACTGAAATATGATAACATCATTCTTGTACGTGTGGACTACCGACTTCACAATGCTTCGTGATTGTCTCCTCCTCAAAACAATCCATCGATGATAAATATAAAATTATATTTAATGACATAATATTTTATTTATTATATCATTATATTTATATGAATATAAAAAATTAAATAACATTTTTATATAATTATCATTGAAAAATGGAAACGGTACTAATACATACATACAACATACTGTCAACATTATCGTATCATACATCACATATCAAAACCTTACATCATTATTGGTTTTATATTTATAATTTATGAAAAAATAATATTATTATGCCATGATAAATCTTATGGAGATGATAGAACTATATAATATGTGCACTAAATGGATCTTCAATGATGACACATGCATGAAAAAACAAGGCAATTAACACATTAAATAATGGAAATAATTATATATTATGAATGGAATGGTGATAAGTTGTTACCAAAGGATAATATATGATGCTATAAATATTTTAATGGTTAACTAATAAGTTAATAAAATGTTTTAAACCACTATAATGTTTTTTAAATTAAGTTAAACCAAATGGAATCCTTAGGTAAGAGTCATCACCTAAATTTCCTTTCATTGAATCACATTTGTATGTTACACACCATTTTATTTCATATGGTGAATATTAATACCATTCATCTTGTAATATCATGAATCCATAACAATTAATGGAATTTTATTTTTCTAATTTTAATAATTTCATCCAATTATATTTTAGTTAAATTTTACTTAATGGTATACAATTTTATAACTCAACTTCCTTTCATTGGGTTATAATTGTACAATATTTTCACCAATGTTATAAGATTATGTGTATAATATTATTTTTTATATTTACACTTATTTTATGTTTATATATATATGATACAAATAATGTATTTATTTTTTAGTTATAACTTCAATTTTATAATTATTATATGTGTTTATCTAAAAATATCATTCTAATCAAGATTGTTTTTTCATGAATTCCAATTGAAGGTTATGATTTCATCATTGTATAAATAAAATAATTAATTTTATTATCTTATATTTATTCATCATATTTTCAGAAAATAATACCGTTTTACCACTATTTTTTACATAAAATAATTTTTAAAATGTTTTTATAAAAATCAATCGTAATTTATCTCTTCGGTCGAAAATCCATTTTCTACCAAAACCATGTCTTCTAAAAAAGTCTTAAAATTTTTCTTAACCTTTCAGAAATTATTTATAAAAAAATATTTTCCCATTTTCCATTTTTAAAAATATTTTCATGTGAATATTCTTATCATTTTCCTAAAAAATTAACTTTTATTACATTTTTATCGTGTAAATGGAATAATCTTTTTAACTTATAAAACTTCTATGAAATTGACCTTGGAAATTATTTTCATTTACCTGGTGATTCAATATTTTTTCCAAGGTCATTATAAATGAAATTTAATTTCTTAATATAATAAAAATTCATAGTTTTGAAAACAAATTTTCGATGAAATTAATTTTCAAAATGTTTTATTTTTTGAAAAGTGATTCTCAAAATGAAGATTTTGTACTCCTAAATACTGATTAAATATATTATTATGGTATTTATATTCATATATTAGAAAAATGAATTCTTTTATATACACTAAAATGGGTGTATATGGTTTTTATACAATATTTATAATTCATATAGATGGTTTATGATCATTCTGACTATGGAAAGTGTTGATATTCACATCCTTGATTAATTTTTTTTAATGAAATTTACCTATAATTATTCACATTATTGTGACCATTGGAAAATAAATATCACCTAATTATATATATTATTTATCATTTATCATTTTATTTCTTAAACTATATATTATTTCTACATATAATATTCTACATTAAAAGTCATTGGTTTATCTGGTAAATATTTATAAATTTGTTTCCTTTAGTGTATCAAGATGCTTCATGATAAGTCACATTTTTTATGAATTAGATCTATTATTAAATATGTAACGAATTAATTAGACTAATAGTTATGGGTGGAGTAAAATATTATGTATTCCCTCGATACATATTTTGGTCTAATAGGACAAATATATAAGATAATATTATGTGGGTTTCAACATATATCTTAAATATTCTTCTGAATTGTCTTCATAGTATAGGTAACATAATGCATGAGATCATGATTTATAATAATTAATAATTATTTCATTTAGTATTTAGTTAGTAATATCCATTATATTTTCTTTGTGATATTTTTATTGGATGTATTTCATTTATAGTTTATTGATTAAATGGATTGTGTTTTCAATTATTTATACATTTACATTGATTTTGTATTATCCAATTATGATGTAAATGTTATTGATTAAATGGAATGGATTTTTCCTTATTTACCATTACACATTGATTATGTTGTTGAAATTATTTATACTGAAACTCTGTTCAGTTATTTACCATTATATGATGATTATTCTCATTATTTTATGATATATTCAATTTTATATAACCCTTAATAATTATATGATCTCAACCATATGTTTTTCTTTCACCAAGATTCTATTAAATTTATTATGATTGATATGAATGGTTATTCTAAATGGAATAATTTTATTCTCAAAAAAATATATTTTAGTTTTTTTATTAAATTGTAACATGAAAATCATGTATTTATATTATCTACTAGGGATATAAAACTATTCAGTCAATTATAAAACCTTTACATTAATGTTATGCCAGCTTTTTAATGAAAAATAATAACCTGAGATACTAGGGTCGACGTCTTTATGGTTGGTATCAAAAGAATTTTTGTTGGAAAATTTATGAACTAGATTATGAAAAATAAATATTAGCGAACATAAAACAATTATAATGGTTAATGGTATATATAGGAATACAAACTAATGATTTTTAAAGGATGAAATTTGTGGTTTTTTCATGAAATAAATCATTTTATATATACTACATGTGGATGTCTATCAAGAAAAGAGGTACTTAATGGTAATAACCCTTATAGGGGCGCATTGGTCTTGAACCGATCATCATTTAGTGTATTCCAAAGGGCCTTACAGTGAATTTTTTTGACACTCCTACGAGAGATTCATAGGTTAATTCACATTTTCTTTATATACCATAATGAAGGATTTGAATAGTGAATGAAAATGGATAACCTATATTAACCCCTAGATCAAGGGAGAGAATATGATAAAAATAGGATGAAATATTTATGTATTTCATTAATGAATTAAATTGTATATGTTTTTTCATCATAGGTATTTTGGTTATAATAATAGTTAAACATCAAGGGATAATGTTAAATTTAGAATAAAATGTGTATGTATTAATATAAGAGTTATGTATACCATCAAGGGATACGATTTTATGATATATCATATGAAAAAGAATGTAAAAAATCCTTTTTAGTCTTTATGTGACTAGATCACACCATGATTATGTTCATTTTGTCTTTTTTTAATGTATCTGACTCAATAGACATTTTAATTTGGGAATAATTTTTTTAGTTTTTATATAATGAAGTTTAATGTTATTTTTTGCCTTTAGGGATAGTATGATCATTAAATACCTTGTAATAATTGTAAAATAAGAATATTTTACATTATGGAAAAAATTATATTGAAACCCATATTAAAAAGGTTATTAAACTATTAACAATACTTCAAGGATGACTATCATGAATTTTTTGGAAATTTTTTGAATTCTATTATTATATCTTAGAATATGGATAACATGTGTGATGGGTGACAACCCATTGCATCCTAGAAGGATGTGGGACATGAACCCATGATATTTGGATGATAAGGATTTATTATCTTAAAATATCCCATATATATTTATTGTTAATATTAAAAAAAATTAGTTAAATAATTTAAAAAGTAAATTTTAATGATGATCAAGTGGTGTTACATTTGAGGATTAGAGATTGATGTATTATACAAATAAAATTATGAAAACTATATTGGTTTGGGAAAATATTTTGAGACATACAAAAATACTTGGGGATATTTTATATATCTTATTAACTTTTAAACGTGAATCGTATTTCTTTGTGTTTAAAAACATTCTTTTGGAATATTTGATTCTTATATTAACTGATGAATTGGAAATTTATTAAACAATAACGAGCGAATTAAATTGTTCTTAAGAAATAGAAACATCTATTTTTATTATATATCCTTAAATTCATAAATAGTAAAATAATTCCTAACTATTTTTATAATGTTATTTAAACATAAATTTAATCATGTTTTATTCATATCCAAATAGTCATATGTAATTTTAAAAAATCATTGATTTATTGTTTTTGAGGACCCCAACATTCTGCTGATCATTTACATGGTTATGATCAATAACCATAATCGTAATCTATTATTATTCATGATTATTTTCCCTATCTATATAACCCCATTCCACCAGTGTTCTCACACAAAGAAACCAATTTATATTTTATTACATATGACATTTTTCTTCCCTACCATTCCTATTGAAAGGATATTTTGTTAACACTTTTTATGATGTGGAGTTTTATTCAATGGTATTTAAAAAGATGAATCCATTGAATACCATAATCATTTTTAACATTTGAAAAAACAATATATGTATGTTTGGGAGAACATAACAACAAAAAATTCAAAAAACATTGTATTTGATAGTCTTTTGGCTCCGCAATATAATGCTTAGAAAAAATATAACTCACTAAGGGTTTATAATATATATATTTTAAAACCAAATTTAACATATTAAATATATTTTATTATATGAGACACTATATTTATCTTAAATCACATGAATAATATATTTTATCATTCATTAAAAGAAACAATAAGTTTATATTGTGTTCCATGGAACACTGATTAGATCTTCTCTTACAAGTGAAACCGAGTTTAAATGAAATTTTAAATATTTAAATTAAAATTAGATAATATAATAGTTATCACTAACCCAATGGAATACCAGGTCAAATGGTAGTAACTCAATTTTTAATAATATGATAATATATATTATTTAAATGATAATTATTTAAAAGAAAAAAATGTTTTCTGAAAAATAGTATTTTTTATAAAAGATGGTTATTTAAACTTTATCCAAATAATATAAAATTAATTATTACCACTTATAAAAATTTAATTGAATAAAATTTAATTTTTTATAACAAAATAATATATAATTATTTGAGTGAATTTTTGGGATTTTTTTAAAATATTTTATTTTTCGATTAATAGTGAAAAATAATCAAGTTTAATTGAAAACAACCTTTTATTTTAAATTATTTATAAAATTTTATTTTATTTTCATTTATTTTTTAAGTAACTTTTGTTAAATATTATTTAAATTAAAGGAATTCACAATATTAAAAAAAAATTAGAAATGAATTATTATATAAAATACTTGTAAACATTCAAATATTTTCCTTTTAAAACCCTGCTTTCTCATCATGTCTGTAGGATTTAGTTTAATTTTAATTATGAAACTTTGGTGAATAGAAATTTAAATATGGTTTTATATTTTTAATAATTTTAATTTATAATATTAAAAATGATTAACTTGACTTTTGACAAAAATTAATATAGAAAACAATAAAAATATTTTATGGGTTTTAAGGTAAAAATGTTTTTATCGGGGGTAAAATGAGGTTGTTAAGTATGAAAATAACCTAAAAACATTAAAAACACCCATTTTGTGGAAATATTTCGACCTGTTCAATTCTATTATCAAGAATGTATCATTTTTTAGTATATTTTCAAGATAATATCATTTGTATGATTGAATCTTTTCAAAAAAAATCAAGTGTTCCAGTCACCTCTCATAAACAATGGAACCCTCTCTCTACTTTACACCATCAAACCCTTTATTTTCACCCAATCCCTTCCCAATATCACATTACATATTCCCTGCTATAATACTAAAATCCTTATTTTTTTAGGAAATAAATATTAATAAAGATTTTACTGCAAACCTAAAGTGGATACCTGAAGAAGAAGAAGAAGAAGTAAGGTTCTTCAACTATGATTTTTATTTATTTTTCCTCTAACTCCATAAACTAATTATAAAACATGATAACATAATGAAATAAATATATTACACATAATAAGTTTTTTTATAATATTTTAATTACTAGGAATAATCTTAAATTCAATCCAACAGGTTATTAAATCACTATTCAGGTTTACGGAAGACTACTGCCTCACGAACTAATGTCATTCATTTTTTCATTAACACCTCCCACGATATTGTATAGTGATGTATAAAAATTAAATATATGATATTTAAAACATAACAATTCCTACATATTTATTCTATAAAACATATATTTTACATTAAAGTATTTTGTGGATATGATAATATCGCTCATCTGTACGATGGTCAACTGACTTGCGATGTAGTGGGATTTGTTTTTCATTAATGATTTATATATAAGGTAATAAATATTATGTTAATAAATTTACATGATTTAAATGAAATTATTATGATATATGTAACATATCTGTAAATATCAAAAGATAATATATAATTTAATTTCTTACACTGAAATATGATAATAACTATTGGGTACATGTGGACTACCACCTTCACAAACCGATGTGATTCAGCTTTCATCACTATAGCACATGGAAGATATATATATATGTGTGTGTGAACATATATTTAAATATTTTACCTTTTATATGTGATATATTTATAATTATAATAATATATAACTTTACTTATGTTATTTCTATAATGTAGTGGGAAAATGGAATCATTACTCATGCATACGTACAACCTAACTTCTCTATGAATGTAACATAATTTATTTCTCAAAAAAATTACATGATTGTTTTGAAAAGTATAATTAATTTAAAAATATAAAAATTATGTAATTATTATTATTTACATTATCTAATAATATAATATGGTCATGAACTAGAACTTTCATGATGAAACACACATGAAAAAACATGGAAATTAAGATATGAAATAGTAAATATATTGACAGATTATTATGATAACGGTGTTAAGATGTTATAAAAGTATATCATATGATATTATAAATATTATTATAGTTATTTATTAACTTAATAACATTTTTATAATCACTATAACATATGTTAAAGAATTTTCATCTGAAATGATGTGTTAGGTAAGGGACTTCGTCTCAATTTATCTTTATTAAGGTACATTTGTATGTTATGAACCGATTTTTTGTATATGGTGTATATACTTCCCCATTGACATGTAATATCATGGTTAAATTTTAATCCATTTTATTTTAAGTTTCATTTTTATTGATTTTATCCATGTGGATTTTAATTAAATGATACTATGTGTAAAACAATTAATAACTATTTTTCCATTCATTAGGTTATATTATTTCTTCCTGATCCTTGATATTCTATTATTCACTCTATATTGAAATTTTATTACCATATATTATATATATATATATTAATTTATTGATAATAAAACCCATTTCATTGGATAAATATCACTTCATTAATATGATCATTGTAATAGATTATTTCACAGTCCAATTCTAGTACAAATATTTTATTCTGGAATTTAGTTGATGGGAATTATTAGAAAAGATTTTATATAAACCTGTATAATTTTTTTAATCTGATTATTAAAGATATCCTCATGTAATAATACAATTTTCCAAATCATTGGTACATAAATCAATTGAAAAATTGTTTTTAAGAAAATATTACATCATTTATCTCTTCAATCAGAAATATGTTATCCTTAAAAATCATGTTTTCAAAAAACAATTTAATAAACCATTTTAACTTTTTCAAAATTATTTATTACTGAATTTTTACACATTAGGCCTTTATATATTATCATTGGAATAATTTTATCATGATCCAAACAAGGATTTTTTCAAACCATTTTACAATGAAAATTGAATGTTATCATTAACATGTATTACATGTACGAAATTAACTTCTAGAATGAATATATTTTAATTTACCATTATTTTTTAGTTTAAAATGTATTTTTAAATATTTATTTTCAACATAATTGTTAATTTTCGTTTTAAAACCTATTTTCAATAAAAAGTATTTTAAAATTATTTTATTTTTTGAAAAACATTTTCCGTATGAAATGTATATTTTTCTGAAGAATGATTAAAAATCATTTTATGTAGTTTATATTCATTAATGATAATAACCAATTAATTTATATATACACATATAAATATATATTCTTTGGATTGCATCCTAATTCTTCATCTAAATGGTTTATCATGATTTTGACCAATGAAATTATTAATATTGTCATGACCCGTCCCACGGGGCCCATGTCATGACTTCCCCAAGCCAGCCTTCCATAGGCCAGGGGCTGGCGACTAGCACCAAAAAATGTATTCCCTAAAACCGGGAAGGCATTTCATTTATAATCTATAAACACACACAACCAAGCACACAGAAAGATACGAAAACAAGTAAACTGTATATTAAAAAGAGTATGTATAGCAAGAAAAAATGGTTTAAAATACAAGCCCAACTGGAAAGTACAAGAAAACTGAAAAGTACATGTAATGAAAAAAACTCCTACAAACTCCCACCATGGATCCTACCAAAAAGGTGGTTACGGCTTTTGAATAGTTGTCTTTGTGGTATGCCTTGCCTAATTTCTACCTTGGACAAACCTCTAGTCCTAGTACTCTCATCTGCAGTTAGTGATATCAGTCGTCGGAACCAAACACAACAAGGTACGGGCGTAGTCCTTGTAGAGGTGAGTATAAAGATACTCAATAGGGACCCCGAGACCCACGAAAGTCTCCTGAAATCCACAAAAGATAAACCACAAAGCAAGGAATCAACATTCAACCCTACATAGGTATATGCCCATACATATACCTATGTTATTAAGTATACTCATCTCATTCATGAGGAAACACAAGGCCCAACTGAATAGACCAAAGCTCAACTATTCCATGAAAGAAATAATACCATGAAGCTAACACCACAAAGGAAAGTACAAGAAAGGTAACGCCACACAAAAGAATACCACAAAGGTATCACCACAAAGATAAGTACCACAATGGTACTCCACACAGAGGAATACCATAAAGGTGTCCCCACGAAGGTAGGTGCCACAAAGGGACGCCACACAGAAGAATTCCACAAAGGTATCACCATGAAGGCAAGTACCACAAAGGTATGCCACATAGAAGAATACCACAATGGTATCATCACAAAGGTACGCCACATAGAAGAACACCACAAAGGTATCACCACGAAGGTAAGTACCAAAAAGGTATACCACATAGAAGAATACTACAAATGTATCACCATGAAGGTAAGTACCACAAAGGTACGCCACATATAAGAATACCAAAAAGGTATCACCACGATGGTATGGACTCAGATCACACCAGGTATAACTTAGGTATGGTAGTAAATATGATTAGATGTAACTACTGAATCATCTTAATTTGTTAAGAGGCAGACCCACGTAGGATCCAAAATCATCATACCCAAAAAACAACCTAATACAGCATACCCACATAAGATCCTAATGTAGTCCCACTTAGATTTCCTAGAGCGGATCCAAGTGGGACTCTTGAACATAGACCCACGTAGGATCCCAAAGCACAGACCCACATAGGATCCCAAAGCAAAGACCCACATACGATCCAAAAACCACAGACCCACGTAGAATCCCAAAGCACAGACCCACATAGGATCCCAAAGCACAGACCCATAGAGGATCCCAAAGAAAAAACCAACATATGATCCCTTTCTCATGTTACATCCAGCTATAGGGTTCCCGCACTAAGCTCGCTTGATTATGGGAGAATCCACTCCTCAATCTAATGTTCGATACTCCAGAATCCATGATGTCCCACAAAGAAGTATCCCAATAGACCGCTATGTGATAGGGGTCTCAACACAATAGATGGTGCGTCAATTCGGACGCCCGGTCTGTAAGTTATTCACATTTTTGTCCCGAGGGCCCGGTTGGATTCGTGTTTGATCCAACTAGGTCATACCCGAAATTTATTAAAAACTCAATTGGGGTATACCAGATGGACCATATCAATCCAAGGTTTTTGGTGCCACTAACGTTTCATCAAACAGATGCTCGTAGCTCAAGATATGGTTGAAAGAACAAAAAGGTGCCGAAGTTGGTCTGGGTCCGTTCTAACCGGGTCGGACCGACCCAACCCGGTTCGAGTCGACTTGGCCCATCCCGATGGGCATCCAGAAGTGTGACAGTCTATGTTGTGGTAGCCAGCGGTGTGGTGTCTAGTGTTGCGGCGGCCCATGGTGCGGGGTGCCACGGTTTGGCGGCCCGTAGTGAGGCAGCCCGCAGTGCGGCGACCCGCGGGGCGGCGGCCTTTGCTGCAGTGGCCCGCTCAGCTCCCCAGCTAGTCAGATGGCCAACATCTTCTACATGGTGCAGTCTTGCACCACGCCTACATTGGTGGATGGCAGTGAGCCACCCCCCCCCCCTCCATCGTCGTCGTGTCCCATCTCTGTTGGGTGGTGCAGACACGTGCCGCTACCTCCGTTATGCGGCTGGTCATACGCCGGCCATGCACCGGCTACCGCCCTCACTCTACCATGCCCGACATTCTGTGGCCCTTCTTCGATGGCGCGGTTGCGCCACTTCCATCTTCACCGTTGTCCAGTGTGCCGACTTCCGCTTTCAATCCCCTTCAGTGCCGGTCGCCGACAAGGGTCTCTTGTGACATTCCTCGGGTCACGGGGCGCACCCCGGTGGCCCATTATTCGTTATGTAGATTCCCGCACTCGTCTCAGGACGTCATTGTCGATTTTGGACCACCAAATATTCCAAAAATGTTTTCATAGGGGTCATGCAGTGTTCTTTTGGCTCGCACCCTCCGCGTTAGAATGGTAACAAGCGGCAAGAATGTTCTTGAATCAATGGGGTCGTCAAGAACAGGGCAAGGGGGTATAAATCAACAACAACCTCTACATGATACCCCGCAACAACCTTCCGAAAAAGATGAATGAAACATGGGTCAACCTTTTATTCATCTGATCATGTTCTTCTTATAAATTCAAGAATAGAGAGGAGGAAAATTAAAAATGCTCATATGAAATAACCCCTTACCGTGAACATTAGAGAATTTTCTACGCTTGCTGGTGGACCGTGTTCTTAGTTCCTACGACCGGATCCCAAAGATTCCACTCACACATCACCCATTGGTGGTTCGATGTCATCCATCACCTCCCTTTGGGTTGGCTTAGTCTTCTAAAGGTCTGGCATCATGACATTCCTTCAGCAATTCGATGCTTGGTGAAGCTCTCTGATACCCCTTCCATAGCTCCGTATTTATAGGAGAGGGTGAGGGTAAGTAACGGCACAGAGTGTTAATGGGGATCATTAATTAGGAAGCTTCCCAATTTCCCCCAATGTTGTTGTTACTCATATTGGAGGGTCATGTCATTTATTGGTTTGACAAGTCATTGGTCCCTCCTAACCGTTCGTCCGTTGGAGGAATATAATAAAAATAAAATAATAATGTTATTTTATTTATTCTATTAAATGTCAAAAAAAACTAACTTTTTCTTTGAACATACTTCGGTCGAAGTAAAGGTCTCCTTAAGAAAAAATCAGCACTATGAGTTCAACGGTGTTATCATATTTCAATTTCGAGCAACGGTTCAAAATTTACAAAATGTTGCTTGTGCGTTTACTGAATGCACTCAAAAAAAATTTCGGAAAATTATTAACAGTCACCCTCGACTAGCACCGGTCTAGGTTGGTCTCTTCCCAAGTAAAACACACCCCAACGAACCCAATGCTACTCTTTTATTTCTAATCTGATTAATGTTTAAATGTTATGTATTTTATAATAAAATAATTGTCACTTAATTATTTTATTTATGGCCAAAAACTAACTTTCACTGGTGGCCCGCTCCAGACAAAGTTAGTATCTTCTTAAATAAATCATGCCTTCATGAGTTCAGTAATGGTCTCGTATTTTTAATATGAGCTACCGTTTGTGATTTATAAGCATTTGAAAAATAAAATAATTTATTTATTTATTTTATTTATGATTATTCCATTTTTGGGTTTTCTCACAAGAGGTCTGGGCCGACCAAACTTAAGTCGTTCCTAGGGTAAACCCTCCATTCAGAATGCAACAGTTCCATTAGATTTCAGATTCTAGAAACTTTTTAATATTTATTTCACTTTTTCATGAAAACTGCTTATGCATGCTAATTAAATCGTAAAAAAACTTTGACAGATCATTCCAGGAACTCTGAGCCTCAGAATCACACACCATTAGATTTCACAGTTTCGAAATAAGTCCATATAATTTAAAAAATACAGGTATTCTGAGACATTACATTCTACCCACCATAGGGATTTCTGTCCTCAAAAGCCAAAAGTAAGGAAAAACAACCAAAAGAGGGTACTGAGAACGAATCTGAGCCTCCTACTCCCACGTGCTATCCTGGAGGTTCCTGTGCTGCTAGCATATGTGCACCAGAGGTATCGACCGCCCAGAAAGGACCCACTCCTGTTGATCCTCAATCTCCACCAGAACCTCCTTAAACGACGCCACATCGTCTAAGTCCATATCGATGTGGTCGATGATGTGAGATGAGTCATGCATGTATTCCCTCAGTTGGGAAATGTGGAATACATCGCGCACCCTATCCAATTGCGATGGAAGAGCCAAGAGGTATGCTACCTCGCCTATCCTTTGAAGGATCATAAAAAGACCGATAATCCTCAGTGATAACATGTCCCCTAGGACCAATCTACATAGTCTATATCGTGGAGATACTCTCAAGAAAACATGGTCCCTCTCCTGGAACACTAAGGGTCTCTGTATTCTATCGGCATAAGACTTATTCCAACTCTGTGCAGTCTTCACTTGTTGAAAAGTGAGACATTGTGATACAAAATATGCCACTACTTTCTTCATCTCTAGCCACCAGTACTAACGATGGAGGTCCTAGTACATCTTCACCACATCAAGATATACCACCAGAGGGGACGTAAGGAAATCCCTCAACACCTCCTCTTGAAGCGTCAACGGTACCATGGTACATTCTCTGAAGAGGACGATGTGCTCCCCACCTTCAAAAAATCCATCAGGTGTCTACCATGAGCATGTCGAGCCTCGCAGTCAATGCCCCCATGATGTGCCTCCTGAATTCACTAAAGTATTGTGGGAGTGACAACTATAGACTTGAGGTAACCTGCTACATATCTATTCATGAAAGATATCTCTAGCACGACAAGCTGCTCTTACGGCTCACTTAGTAGCTGCTGACCAAACCTCTTGTTGAGTGCGTCTTCTATCAGGTTCCCCTTCCCATGAGTAAAGATTATCTCAAAGTCATAGTCCTGGAGGAACACTAGCCATCGTCACTGTCTCAACTTCAAATATCTTTGTTGACACTTCTCTGTCCACATGAAATGCTCCTCCTTCTTCGTCAAAGCTGACAAGGGTGTCGCTACCCTGGATAAGTCTGGTACAGAACTCTAGTAGTACCCATCCAAACCGTAAGTCCATCTTTCTATGGGGAGGTAATCCTAGAAACATATATTTTAAAAAATTTCCCCATGCTCTGCCACTCTTATTTCTAACTGAAAACTCAAAACTCCAACTTCCATGAGGGTAAGTATGGCCAACTCAACAGTGATTGGATGCAACCTCTTATGCATGAGTGTATCCTGTGCTGCCCAGAATTCCTTTTTAGCCAAGTAAACCCACAATCGTTTTGCCTAATATAGTCAATATGAGTTTGAATTGTGGATGTATAGTCCATACCTAGACTAACGTCGTAAGGCCTCAACATTGCCACCCAAAGGTCCAACTGAAACTCTTGCCTCAAGGGTCAGATCACACCATTGACATAAGTGTGATTATTGAGTCTCCTCCCAAAGGTATCTCTAGTAGTGAGGGTCAAGTCAATGGCTTAACCAGAAACTCTAGGTATTGAACATGATTTGTGGAAAGAAGGAATTATTGGTACCTATGTCTATTTATATGGCAGCTAGTAGTAGACACAATCTGTACCTCAAATCATTCTTAGAGCCCTTACAGTACACTCCTTGGTCGCATGCATCTACTCCCTTCCCATGTCCTCCAACTCCTTGATCCTGGTGGGGTCCATAAAAAGGTGGGTTATTGTAACATGATGAAAAGTACACCACCTCATGTTGCTCTCCTAGCTCTACTTCCATGTCTGATGCCCTGAATATTCATCTATCTCTAACACTTCTTCTTCCTGAAACATTTTACATGCCCAAGACTTTGAGACTTGTGCCAGTTTCCTACATTCCCACTACTAACATTCACTAGTTGTATCTGTTCATCCAAAGAATATTCAACCACAAAGGTTCTCTCTAGCACCCTAACAACACTAGGAATGCATAGTGAAAAAGTGTTGGCCCAGATGTCCTTAAACACACCTTGCTCGGAAGTCTGGGCCCTGAACCATATCCATATCGTATTCATAGAGTACCAGGAATGTTCTGTATTCCTCGATGAATAATCAGCTGTCGACATGTCATCCTACTAAATATGTAGAAGCTCTAGGGAACTCTCAACCACCTCCTCAAGACATTCCTTAGTAGCCTTTGATTTGGGCTCACTGTTGTACCCCACACTCTTTGATTTTCATGATCACAATCACTTTCATATATGTTTAACTTTGTTTTTAAGTGTTTTGGATGATAGGAAAAATATTGCCAAAGGATTGGCCCAAGAATGGACAAGAAATGGACTGAAATTCAGTCCACCGGCCAACCGGTGTGATAGCACCGGCCAGCCGGTGGAACTGGCAGAGGGATTGCCCACTGCCAGGTTCCACCGGTCGACCGGTGGCTCTGTCACCGGTCGACCTGTGGCACCCAGCCCAAATAGTATTTGCTACTGTCTTGCCACCGGCCAGCCGGTGGCTCCTCCACCGGTCGACCGGTAGAGCCTGGACCAAATCCCCTCTCCTCTGCCAAGGCACCGGCCAGCCGGTGGCCCAGTCAAACTAGCCGTTGGGTTTGACCAGTCAACCATCTTTTGGCCTCCAACGGCTCCGAGGACTTCTCCAACGGCTCCGAAGGCCCCCAATGTGTTCCATTCCTATAAATAAAGGCCAAGGAAGCCCCGGAACCGAACCGGATCATATACCAAGCGCCCGGACACATTGTTGCACCTTTGGCGAACCTCCGGCGCTCCACCTTCAAGGATCCTCAAGTGCTCCAATCAAATTCCCAATCCAAGGAGCACCTCAAGAAGCTTGGAAGCGGCCTTCAACATCTCCAATCAATCAAAGGCGCCCAAGACTTCCTCCATTACGGTTTTTCATTCTTTATTTATTTTGAGCTTCAATTTGGGTTTGTGCCTACAAACCCCAAACTCTTTTCTATCCCTCCTTCTTTTGGGTTTCACATCACCACTAAGGTGTGAAGAGGTTGTCAAGCTTTCATTTAAATAGCTTGAGACATAGGTGAGCTATCCTTCACCTGTAAGAAGGATAGTGGGTTCTTGCTAAACCATTAAAAGCAAGTGGGTTCTTGCTAAACCACAAAAAGCAAGCTGTAATAGGTCCTAGTGCTACCTCAAAGCCTAGTGGGTTTCTTGCTAAAACCATCGAAAAGCAAGCGGTAGGAATCTCTCAACGGTTGAGTTGGGAGCGGAGACGTAGGCCGGGTTTTTGGCCGAACTCCGTTATCAATTTCTTGTGTGATTGCCTCTTTATTTCCGCTGCACTTTACTTTGATTTTTAATTTGTTAATCATTTTTTAAAAGGCAATTCACCCACCCTCTTGCCATCTTTTCCTCGCTTTTCTTCCGATCCAACAATTGGTATCAGAGGACGTTTTTGAATAATTCCCTAACCGGTTTCAAATTAAAGATCCTATTTTTTTTTATGGCTTCTACCGCTTCTTCCTCTCAATCCCCCGAAGGATTTTCTTTGGATCGTGCTCCATTCTTTGATGGAACCGATTATAGTTTTTGGAAAACCCGCATGGCCACATTTCTTAAAAGTATTGGCTATCCAATTTATAGAATTGTTATGCAAGGATTTTCCCTCTCCTCTCCCGATGAGTCTAAATGGACCCCCAATGATATTGCAAATTTTGAGCTTGATGGCAAAGCCATGAATGCTCTTCATTGTGGCTTAGACCGTAATGTTTTTGATTGTATTTATTCTTGCACTACCTCTTATGATATTTGGAAATATTTAGAGCTAACCCATGAAGGTACTAGCATGGCTCAAAAGCAAGAATCCGATCAAAAGCAAGAACCCGACGAAAAGATCAAGCCCGTTTGCCCACCTCACAAGAAAAGGGCCAAGAAGAAAAAGAAGAAGGCTTAAAAGGCATATTGGAGTGATAGCTCCACCTCTTCATTCTCCTCTTTCTCCTCGAGCGACCAAGGTAAAAAATGCCTAATGGAAAATCATGAGGTATCATCTTCCGACTCTTCTTCCTCGTCTTCTAGTTCTTCAAATTCTTTCAATCATTTGTCATATGAAGAACTCCAACGCGTTAGAGATCAATTAGAAAAAGGTTTTCATGAGCTTTCATCAAAATTTGTTTCTTTAAAAAAGCCTTTCAAAAAACTCTCCTCCGAAAAAGAACAACTTCTCAAAGAGAAGGAGGAGATGTCCCTCAAAATCCAAAATTTCCCAAATGTTGATTCTTTGGAATCAACCATCAAAGACCTAAGGGAATCCTTAGCCAAGTTCACCCAAGGTGAACAAAATCTGTCCAAACTCTTAGGTTCTCAACGAATATCTAGAACCACCAATGGACTTGGCTACACCAATATAGCTTCCTCCTCCCATGCACCCACTGTTTTTGTAAGGGGGGGCTCTAGTTTTAAATTTTGTAATTATTGTAAGAAACTCGGGCACCTCATTTATGAGTGTAATTGAAAAAATGCCCGGTACGGCCAACCCAAGTCTATTTTCTATTCCGATGAGTTCTATAGGAGAAGACCCGCCATGAGACAAATTTGGATTGAAAATCCCTTTTGGCGAGTCTCTCCGGGCCTAAAATTGTCTCTTTTCAAAATCCCTCTCCCCGGTGATTTGTTGTTTTTATTTAGGGGGAGTTAGGATCGTTTAAGCCCTTTTCAATTTCAAAATTTTCGATTCCAACTTTCAATTTCAACTCTTGGTATCAAAATTTTCATTTCAAAATATTCAATTCGAATTTTTCATTCAAAACTTTCAATTCAAACTGTTATTCAAATTCTCATTTCATTTCAAAAATTTCAATTGATTTAAAATCTCTTTTTGTTTTTCAAAGTTAGTCCCTCAATCATGTTTTATGCCCCATTCTATTTTGATAATCACAAAGGGAGAGAAATTTCATGATTGATTGGGGGAGAATCTTTTCTCTCATGCTTAGTATTTATTTTCAATTTTTCATTTAAAGCATGCCTTTCATTTAAGTTTTTACATTGCTTAGATAAGTGATTGTGATCATCAAAATAGGGGGAGATTGTTGTACCCCACACTCTTTGATTTTCATGATCACAATCACTTTCATATATGTTTAACTTTGTTTTTAAGTGTTTTGGATGATAGGCAAAATATTGCCAAAAGATTGGCCCAAGAATGGACAAGAAATGGACTGAAATTCAGTCCACCGGCCAACCGGTGTGATAGCACCGGCCAGCCGGTGGAACTGGCAGAGGGATTGCCCACTGCCAGGTTCCACCGGTCGACCGGTGGCTCTGTCACCGGTCGACCTGTGGCACCCAGCCCAAATAGTATTTGCTATTGTCTTGCCACCGGCCAGCCGGTGGCTCCTCCACCGGTCGACCGGTAGAGCCTGGACCAAATCCCCTCTCCTCTGCCAAGGCACCGGCCAGCCGGTGGCCCTGCACCGGCCAGCCGGTGGCCCAGTCAAACTAGCCGTTGGGTTTGACCAGTCAACCATCTTTTGGCCTCCAACGGCTCCGAGGACTTCTCCAACGGCTCCTAAGGCCCCCAATGTGTTCCATGCCTATAAATAAAGGCCAAGGAAGCCCCGGAACCGAACCGGATCATATACCAAGCGCCCGGACACATTGTTGCACCTTTGGCGAACCTCCGGCGCTCCACCTTCAAGGATCCTCAAGTGCTCCAATCAAATTCCCAATCCAAGGAGCACCTCAAGAAGCTTGGAAACGGCCTTCAACATCTACAATCAATCAAAGGCACCCAAGACTTCCTCCATTACGGTTTTTCATTCTTTATTTATTTTGAGCTTCAATTTGGGTTTGTGCCTACAAACCCCAAACTCTTTTCTATCCCTCCTTCTTTTGGGTTTCACATCACCACTAAGGTGTGAAGAGGTTGTCAAGCTTTCCTTTAAATAGCTTGAGACATAGGTGAGCTATCCTTCACCTGTAAGAAGGATAGTGGGTTCTTGCTAAACCATTAAAAGCAAGTGGGTTCTTGCTAAACCACAAAAAGCAAGCTGTAATAGGTCCTAGTGCTACCTCAAAGCCTAGTGGGTTTCTTGCTAAAAACATTGAAAAGCAAGCGGTAGGAATCTCTCAACGGTTGAGTTGGGAGCGGAGACGTAGGCCGGGTTTTTGGCCGAACTCTGTTATCAATTTCTTGTGTGATTGCCTCTTTATTTCCGCTGCACTTTACTTTGATTTTTAATTTGTTAATCATTTTTTAAAAGGCAATTCACCCCCCTCTGGCCATCTTTTCCTCGCTTTTCTTCCGACCCAACACTCACCTCAAATCCTGATGGGCATCTGATGTTGAAACATAGGAAAGGAACTAAGCCTACATGTGTCCTCTACCAATACCGCTGGTTGTAACAAATGACCAACAGGCAGTGATATAACGGGCACACTACCCGAAGGTACCATCCCATACAACGGTCCACGTACTAAAGCCTCATCACTATGCAGACCATACTCATGGTCACTCACTGGAAGCGACTAGTAGCTAAGATCACCATCTGCTCTACTTTTGTCTCAACTAGGTAGAAAACTCTAGAAACTGCCTCCAGCCAGCCCTCAACTGCGTGGGAATCTCTCTCACATTGAAACCTTAGAGGCCTCTACTAGTGGAACTCATGCAACACGCTCAGTCGGTGTGCACCCTCTGCTGGTGGGGTTGGTGGCAACGGATGTCCAACGGGCAGTGGTACTATTGGTACACCACCTGAAGGTACCAATGCCAAAAGGGGGTCCCTACACTAGAGCCTCATCGCTCAGTGGTCCGTTTCCATGTACTCTCTCGGGAATCCTAGATGGATGTCTACACGGTGGCATCCTGATAAAAAATAGGTGTGCCATGGTCAGTAAGTTATAATTGGAGATCTGACTCCAATGAAACCAAGGAAAGGCATTTCCAAAACAAACGTAATTAGGGTTTTCATGCACTGAGTTGGAAATCAGAATTCAAGGTCCTGGTGTATGGATACTTTGGTCTTCATACCAACACTAGATTCCCTAAACTGATAACCACACTCACTACACTTATCATTATTGCCATTAAAATATCATAGTCCGATGTTCTAAGATAGAACCGAGTCCTCTGATACCATTTTGTCATGACCCTTCCCCCGGGGCCCATGATGTGACATCCCCAATCCTACCTTCAATAGGCCAGGGGCTGGCGACTAGCACCGAAAGGCGTATTCCCTAAAATAGGGAAGGAATTGCCTTTATAACCTGTAAACACACACAACCAAGAACCCATCAAGATACCAACACAGGTAAAATTTATAGTAAAAAGAGTGTATAAAGTAAGAAAAAAGTGCCATAATACTAGCCCAGCTAGAAAGTACAAGAAAACTGAAAATTAAAAGTAAATAAAATACAGCTCCGGCAAACTCCCACCAAGGATCATACCTAAAGGGTATGTACAGCTCTCGAACGGTCATCTCTGTGGTACACCTTGCCTAATGTCTACCTCCAAGCTACCTCCAGTTTTGGTACTCTTGTCTGCAGTCAGTGCTCTCTACCATATGCACCAAACATGACAAGGTGCGAGTTTAGCCCGTGCAGGGGTGAGTATAGCAATACTCAGTAGGGACCCCGAGACCCTCGAAAGTATCTAGAAACCCACAAAGGATAAACCAAAAATAATGGAAACAACAGTCAACCCTACTTAGGTATATGCCTAAACAAATACCTAAGTTATTAAGCATACTCATCTCATTCATGAGGAAACACAAGGCCAAACTCATTAGCCCAATGCTCAATTATTCCATGATGGAAATAATTCCATGAAGGTTACACCACAAAGTTAAGAACCACAAAGGTAAGTACCAAAAAGGTAATGCCACACAAAAGAATACCACAAAGGAATCACCATGAAGATAAGTACCACAAAGGTGCACCACACAGAAGAATACAACAAAGGTATCACCGTTAAGGTAAGTTCCAAAAAGAGATGCCACACAGAAGAATACCACAAAGGTATCACCACGAAGGTAAGTTCCATAGAGGTATTCCACACAAAAGAATACAACAAAGGTATCGCCACGAAGGTAAGTACCACAAAGGTATGCCACATAGAATAATACCACAAAGGTATCACCATGAAGGTATGTACCACAAAGTTCTGCCACACAAAAGAATATCACAATGGTATCACCACAAAGGTAAGTACCAAAAAGGTCCGCCACACAGAAGAATGCCACAAAGGTATCACCACGATGGTAAGGACTCAGATCATATCAAGTATAACTTAGAAACAGTAGTAAAGATGATTATATGTAATTATTAAATCATCTTACTCTGTTAAGAGGCAGGCCCACGTATGATCCTAAATCATTATACCCACGTAGGATCCTAATACAGAAGACCCACATAGGATCCTTGAGTAGTCCAATGTAGATTTCTTAGAGCGGGTCCAAATGGGACTCTCCAACATAGACCCACATAGGATCCCAAAGCACATACCCCCGTAGGATCCCAAACCACAGACCCTCATAGATACCAAATCATAGACCCACATAGGATCCCAAAGCACAGACCCACATAGGGTCCCTTTCTCATGTTACAACTAGTTATAGGGTTCCCGCACTAAGCTCGTTTGATTTCGGGAGAATCCGCTCTTCAAGCCAGAGTTCGATACTCTAACTTCCATGAAGACCCAATAATATGTATAACAATGGACCGCCACATCATCGGAGTCTCAACACAATAGACGGTGCATCAATATGACGTTCGGTCTGTAAGTTATTGACCTTTTTGTCCCGAGGGGCCGATTAGATTCATGTTCGATCCAACCCGGTTGTACCCCAACTTTATCTAAAA
This sequence comes from Viscum album, assembly GCA_963277665.1. NCBI lineage: Eukaryota > Viridiplantae > Streptophyta > Magnoliopsida > Santalales > Viscaceae > Viscum > Viscum album. The sequence goes on along the minus strand of OY728142.1, from coordinate 263,913,146 downwards.
CTCAAGTGGGGTGTACCAAAATGAAATTATTGATCCAAAGTTTCAGCTGTCATAGACAGTTCTTCAAACTGATGCATTTAGCTTAATATATGGCCGAAAGAACAAAAAAAGGGTCGAAGTTGGTCCGGGTCCGGTCCGACCTGGTCTGACCAACCCGACCCGACCCAACCCAGTTTGAGTCGGCCTAGCCCTTCCCGGGTCCAACCCTGGGTTTGACCTGGCCCACTAGGTCTGGCCTGCTGTGCAGTCCGCGGTGCGGTGGCCCGCTGTGCAGTGGCCCGCTCGGCTCCCCGGTTTGTTGGATGGACGGCCTCCTCCGCGCGGCGTGGTAATGGGCTGCGCCTTTTTCGGTGGCCGGTAGTGAGCCGAAAGCCCCTCCATCACTGTTGCGGCATAGATTCGTGGACCTTATCCACCAGGTGGCGTAGATGCGTGTTTCCTCCTCCATCACGTGGTCGATCATGCGTCGGCCGCCGCCCTCGCACCGCCGCGGCTGATGGGTCGTGAACCTTCTTCGGCAGGTGGTTGCGCCACCACCGTATTCGACATCGCCTGGTGTTCGGGCTACCACTTCTAATCCCCTTTTGTGTCGGTCGCCGTCACGGGTCTCTAGCGACATTCCCCAGGTCATCGGGTGCACCCCGGGGGCCCATTCATCATTCTGTATTTTCTCATACTCGTATCGGGACTTCACTGTCATTTCAAGACCACCAAAGATTCCACAAAGGTTGCAGAGGGTTTGGGACATTTTCGTTTGGCCTACACCCTTCATGTTAGAATGGTAGAAAGAGGCAACAATGATCTTGAATCAAGCGGTCAACAAGAACGGGGAAAGGGGGTATAAATCAACAACAAACCCTACAAGATACCCGGTAATAACCTCCCTCAACGATGAAAGAATCGTGGGTCACCCCATTAGTCGGTTGACCCACATTATTCGTCTTAATTAAATAACAGGTAGGAGGAAAATAAAAATTTCTCAATAAAAATAACACCCTACCTTGAAGGTAGGATAATCGTATGCGCTTGCTGGTGGACTGTGTTCTTAGTTCCTAGGACTTGCTCCTAAAGACGCCACTCACACGTCACCCATTGGTGGTTTGATGTCATCTGTCACCTCCTACTGGGTAGGCTTTGTCTTCTAAGGGTCTGGAGTCATGTCATCCCTTCATCAATTCGATATTTCATGAAGCTCTCTAATACCCCTTCCTCAGCTCGATGTTTATAGGATAGGGGGAGGGTAAGTAACAATGTAGAGAGTTAATGGGTCTAATTATTTAGGAAGCTTCCTAATTTCTTCCAACATTGTTGTTACTCTTATTGGAGGTTCAATCCATTTATTATCTTGATACGTCACCGGTCCCACCTTACCACTCATCCTTTTGAGGAATAGAATAAAAGTAAAATAATAAAGTTATTTTATTTATTCTATTAGAATTCCAAAAAACTAACATTTTCTCCAGAACTACTGTGGTCGAAGTGAAGGTCTCCTCATGTGAAAATAGGTGTTTTGAGTTCAATGGTGTCCTCAGATTTCAATTCCGAGCACTGGTTCAAAAGATACAAAATGTCACTTGCGTGTTTACTGAATGTACCCGAAAAAAAGTTCGGAAAATTATTAACAGTTTCCCTCAACCTGTGCTAGTCAAGATTAGGATCTTCCCAAGTGAAACATGCCCCAAAGAACCCAACAATACTCTCATATTTCCCATCTCTGTTACCATTTAGAAGTTATGGATTTTATAATAAAATAATTGTCACTTAATTATTTTATTTACGGCCAAAAACTTACTTTCACTGCTGGCTCACGCTGGCCAATGTTAGTATCTTCTTAAATAAATCATGCCTTAACGAGTTTAGCGGCGGTCTCATGTTACCAATTCGAGCTACCGTTTTTGAGTTATAAACATTTGAAAAATAAAATAATTTATTTAATTATTTTATTTATGATTATGCGATTTTTTGGGTTTTCTCACAGGAGGCCCGCGCCGACCAAACATATGTCACACTTAGGGTAAACCCGCCATTCTGAATGCAACAATGACCTAAGATTTCTAATTTCAGCAACCAATTAGGATTTATTCCAATTATTCATGAAAACTTCTTACTCATGCTAATTAAAGCATAACAAAACTTCGACGAATCATTCTAGGAACTTTGGGCCTCAAAATCACACACCGTTAGATTTCACAGTCTCAAAATAATTCCATTTAATTAAGAAAAATTATACATAAATTCCAAGACATTAAAAATATTCACTACATTGATTCATTTTGTAGTTAATAACATTGAAATGAATAATTAACTTTTTTTATCATTGGATATTAAACTCCCACCAAATATCAATATAATTTATCATTTATATGTTTATTTCTTATACCTTATATAATTTCTACATATCATTTTCAATATTGGAGGTAATATTTTTAAATGGGGAAATAATGATAAATCTTCATCCTTTACCTAATGTGAATACATAGTGATAAGGAACATTTTATATAAATTAATATTATTATTAGATATAGGAAGAATGTTTGGACCTATTATGAATGTTGGGGCCTATTATTATATAACATCTCAATGAATGAGTAATTATCAACTGTAAAATAATTATTCTGGAATAAACTAGGTTAATAAATATAGTTTAAATTGTATTATGAATGGGCTTAAAAGTAAAGGTATCATGATACCTGAAATCATTGAATTCAATAATTTCATATTTTATTCATTAATATTTTAGTTATCATTATCCCTGATATTTTCACTATTAAAATATCTCTAGATAGATTTATTTCAGGGTTTATTGATTAAATGTTATGTTTTTATAGTTAGTTACATTTAAATAATTATTATTCTTTATATATTTATGATAGTAATGTTATAGATTAAATTGAATGCATTTTTTTTACTTATCATTTATTACTGATTAATTTAGTCAATTTATTTAAAATTCATGTCTATTTAGTTATTGACATTTCTATCGTGATTATATTCATTGATTATTAATATCTAATGATGTAATTAATACCTATATAGCATTTATTATCATATGTATATTTTTTACATTCCCCATAAATCCATTAAGTGTACTATCATTTATATGTAAGGATATTCAACAGTAAATATGTAACGACCTAGACTTTTATCAATAAAAATTCCACTTAATCAAATGAAATTTCATTTTATGAAAAATGGTTATGTAAAAAATATGGACTTATTTGGTTTTATGATTTGGATTTTAAAATAGTATAATGAATATGTCCTTTGCTAATATTTTTGTTGTATAGCGATCACATGATTAGTGAAAATATAGGGCTTTAACAAATCCATTTTACTCAGACAATGGAAGTGATAGCCTCATATAGTAGACTTTCCCCATAGGAATTCCACTTATTAGAGCTCGGAATTGAGTTGGGGTCATTGGTCTTCGCTCTTGACCAAGACCATGATGATAATGAATATGATATGCTTGAGCGGAACCACCTACAGGAGAAGTGGAAGTTGATAGAGATTACCACTCAAGCGATGTTATCCAAGCCACCCCAATAGTTTGTCACCATCATGAACCGTACCCTAAGGTCTTTTGTAGATTTTATAAAGGCTTATATAAAAATACCCTAGCACTATGATTATGTGCATTATTTTTGTACATAATAATTAATAAACATTAATTTTATTATTTTATATCTGTAAATAGTTTTTAAAGTAAAAATAGTATTTTTAGTTAATTTTCAATTAAGGAATTTTTTTTGATAAATTAATTGATTTTTTAATTAAATAATATTATAATAAAATTTTATTATTATTAAATTATTTTTATTAATTATAAATGATCATATAATTTTTATGAATGCAATTGTGATTTTATGTTACAGTTTGAAAGTTGTCTTTTTCCAAACCCATGAATTTTTTATAAATGTCGATTTTTATTTTAAAAGTTAAAATTAATATATTTAGAAAATTAATTAGATAAAATTAATATAATTTTTTGAATCAGGATGTTGAAATTATCCAACGATTAATTTTTCAAAATTTTCTCAAACAGCCGAATTTTTGGGTAAAAATTAAATACGGTTTAAATATATAATGTTTTTATGACATCATAATGATCAAATAGTGATGTATTAAAATACTCTAAACAATATGTTCTTCCAATATATGTTTTACCATTGGAATAATGTGATTTTAGTTTTTATTTATTTATTTTACAATGCTGTAGTGGATCCTTCATGACTTATAAAACATTTTAGCTTTTTAAATTGATTTTCTTGAGAGTGTGACTCACCTACACATATGAAACCATATTTTTTAAGACGTTTGAACATTGGCCTTATAAAATATTGTTTTCCATAGCCCTTTGGAAAAAACCATGGGAAAATATAATGTGATGCATTGTGGTTTTTATTAGTTTAGTATGTGGTGTCCCAAACCTAAATAATAAATAATTCCCCCTTCTTTCCTATATAAACTCACCCTTGCTCCCACATCCTCTTCACTAAAAGCCTTTAGATTTCATCCAAAATCTACCAAAATCTCTCTAAAAGCCTCCCATGGTGCCCCAAAATTCCAATAAGTCTCTCTCAAGCCCCTCCCAGGCCTTTGGCATCACACTTCAATGTAGTGGATTCCATTATCTTTTTATCCAAGTTTCTTAATATTGATATGCCATTTAATTTTCAAATTATAAATGTTGGGGTTTGATTTCACACATCCGCTATACATTCCAATTTAGGTTTGAATTATTAGAGACCCATTTCTCTCACATTGATGCCTTCCATATATACTCGTTACCATGCTGAAATTCCATAAAGAATTTCTCTCTCATCATTTACATTCATATAATTATTTTGTATCATGAATCTAAATTCAATTAGAATAGTTGGTACATGTATCTATATGGTCCCATTACTATAAATTTCATGTACATATGATGTGACACCACATTCTCTCCCATAAACCAATATAATGAGTTCTTATGTCACGTTGTTACGCTGCTGAAATTGCACCATGATTTTCCAAGAAAAAGTCATTGTGTAGTGAATACTATGAACATTTCTCTATCACGGGTATTCACCTTTATGCACATTTACATATTGTTTAAAGAGTTTCACGTATGAATATTACACTCCTTTATCATGGAATAAATGATGATGTTTAATGAATCCATGTTTTAGGATCTATGTGGCACACTTATGCATGAAATGAAATGATTAAGAAGGGTGTTCCCTAATAGCGATCCAATGCATTGGGTAAAATATAGTATCATGATATGTCATGTGCAATGGGTGTTTAATCATGTTAATTCAAGTTCAATGAGGTTTTACTCATGCTTCATGTGCAATGAGGGTTTACTCATACTCAATGTGCAATGAGCCTTGGATCTTGCTAATTCCATGTTATGTGTTTTTGACACATTTCCATGTTATTATTATCATGCTTTATCATGCCTTTATGTTCATGTTTCACTTATTCTCCATTTACATTCCTATTGCATAACATTTATTTTATTCCTCATGTTATTCCATGTTTATTCCCATACTAGGATTTATAGCTCACCCTTTTCTTATCCATGTCCTTAGGTTATCCCATGCAATGCAATTTATGAGAGATTGTAGTGGTCATGTGAAGGAAGTTTTCAATAATGATGTTGTATTTCAAGTTTTAAGTTTTTATGTAATGATCCTAATCCCTAAATACACTAGACCTCTTGATATTATATGTTATATCAAGTGTGGTTTATGTAATAGATCTTGTTTAAGTGTGTAATAAAAAACACGGTTTCCATAGTTAGTATTAGCGGATATGTTTACTTATTTTTTGGATTTGGATTAGAAAATCCTAGTGAATCCATAGAGATATGACTAATTATAAAAAAACATCCATAAATTTTGGTGAGTATTTATTGTTTGGTTTATCAAATAAATACATCCGTGTCGTGATACGAGAAGGTAGAGGAAGCTCTGTGACAGATGTACCTAGGAGTGAAAACTCTGGCAAGGAGTTTCAAGCATGACTCAGGGTATCCGAGTACACGAAAATGGCCCTTGTTTCACTCTTGGTTACGAACATACTGGGGGATATGCTTTGGTAAATTAACAAGGGTAGTATGAAAGATTATTAAGGTAGTTTTAAAAAATGCCTCAATGGATACAAGTTATAAATTAGATCATGTATAACATTGATTAAAGTTTATAGATTCAAAAGATAAGGAAATAAAATAATTTTATAAGTCATCCATTTTTGTCTTTGGATTACCCTTTATGTGTTACCCCTAACATTCCTTTCATTCCAACCAATGGCCAGTAATATGAGGACTCAAGCTAACAACTGATGTGAAGATCAATGTGATGATTGTGCTAATGATATGACCAATTCGATGGGAGTGGGAATCACGAACATTGTCTCCATTTTATCTCAGTTAACTAAATATTTGAATAGAAACATGGTTCAAGAGAAATGTTCACCCCCCCCCCCCAGCAAGAAAGAATAGGTCACTATCGAAAGCTTCATGAGACAAAGGCCTCCTACTTTTAATGGATTATCGGATCCCTCAATCTCCGAACAATAGATCAAATCCATTGAAAAGATCTTCTTCATACATCAATGTTGACAACATGAGAAGGTTCTCCTGGATACTTATGTGATGGAGGGTGAAGTAGATCAATGGTGGACATTGATCAAATATATGAAGCCTAAGGAGGATATCGAGGTGTTGGAATGGAAGGATTTCCAGAATATGTTTTTTGAAAAATATTTTCTGTGCACCTTATGACTTAAGATGAAAAGGGACTTCCTTTATCATAAGCAAAAAGGCAAAGAATCTGTCAGAGCATACAAGGAAAAATTCACAAGTCTTGCATGATATGCCACTGGCTTTCTGGTTACCCCATAATTCATGGTTTACTGCTTATTTGGTGGGATGAAACCCAGCCTGATGATATCCCTGGTGATCCGTGACTTCGATAGGTATGAGTAAATTTTCCGATGTTCCCTCAAGGTCAAAATATATATTGAAAAATTTCAAGGGTATCATGTGGATAATAAGTGTATGGTGGACTTGAATTATGGAGGTCTGATGGATAAATCCGACAGTGCTAAGAAGATCCAGCACCCCACTTTCCAAAGGTGTGGAAATGAGGCACCCCAAAAATTACCTGAAGGGGACGAGGAAATGATTTAGGTGTGGAAGAGAAGGGAACCTAGATATTAACTACCAAAAAGAGAAACTTGCGGCTACGATAGAGGAGAGGGATGCTCCATTCCAACCTCAACACATTATTCATTTCTTGAATTGAAAATAACTAGGGCACCTTGAAAATTAGTGCTCTAAGACAAGGGTTTTCATAGGCAACCAACAACCTCCAAGGTAGAAAGGGTGATATTTTTCCATCACTGCCACCGAAGTGATCCCTAACAATGAAGTGGTGAAAGGTACACTTGTTATTCATTCAGGAATAGTGAACATACTTTTGGTTCAGGTTCTACGCATTCTTTTATATCCCAGAAGATTAGTAGAACAATCCCAACACTACTACAAATAATGGATGTAAGGATTTTGGTGAGTATGTAAAATGGGGAAATCATTGCATCCCATGAATATAACTCCTCCCTGGTCAAAATTTGTGGATTGAACATTTCGAAGAACCTCTTCATACACCCTCTAGTATAATTTGATGCAATTATCAGCATGGATTGGCTTTCCTTATATAGATCCAACATAAATTTCCATGAGAGGGAAATCACTCTCCATGTGGAGAATCGACCCCCAATTCTATACAAGTGAAAAGAGGAAGATTAATCTTCTTTAGAACCATCATCTCAGGTGTGGATATTACTGACCTATGAGCATGTGTATCTTGATCAAATGATATAGTCTAAGGAGGAAACATCATTGAATACATGCCTATTGTGAGGGAATTCTCTGAAGTGTTTCCTGGGGAATTTCCTTATCCTCCTCCTATATTAGATGTCGAGTTCTCAATTGATCTTATACCAGGGACATTGCTAATATTCAAGACTCCATATAGAATGGCTATTTTGGAGCTTGTGGAGCTAAAGAAACAACTATAGGAGAATCTGGATAAATTATTTTTACGCCCATGTACTTCACCATGGGGTGCATTCTTACTCTTTGTTAAGAATAAGGATGTGTCAATGTGGATTTTCATTGATTATCATGAGCTTGAAAATATCATGATAAAGAAAAAAATACTCCTCCACGAATTTATGACTTGTTCGATCAGCTATGTGAAGCACAATACTTCTCCAAGGTGGTTTTTTGGTCTGGATATTATCAAGTAATGGTGAAGAAGGAAGATTTCCTCAAGACTACTTTTCATACAAGACATAGGCACTATGAATTCATAGTATTGCCTTTCAGACTCACTAATTCTCCAGAAATCTTCAAGGACATGATGAATATATTATTTAGATATTACCTCGACAAATTTTTGGTAGTCTTTATAGATGATATTCTAATATACTCCAAAACCAAGAAGGATCATGAAAAATATCTAAGGCTTGTACTAGAGCCCATGAAGAAGGAGAATCTCTATGAAAAGTAAATAAAATGTGAGTTCTGATTGAAGGAGTTATCCTTATTGGGTCATATCATCACAAGAAATGGGATATCGGTGGATCCCTTAAATATAGCTATATATGAGGGATGGATGATGCCAACATCGATAACTGATATTCGTAGCTTCATGGGTGAGCTGGATATTATTGTCGATTTGTGAGAAATTTCTCACGATTGTCCAACACTCTAATGAAGCTAACTCTGAAGGGAGTAAAGTTTTCTTGGTGTGATGAATGTGAACAGAGCTTCAAGGAGTTGAAAGGAGTCTTATCACTGAGCTCATGCTCACATTACCTATGAGTGCAGAAATTATTATGGTATTCATTGATGCTTCGAAGAAGGGCATGGGATGTGTGTTGATGTAGAATGATATAGTGATAGCCTACACATCTAGGCTGCTGAAAATCCATGATCAAAACTATCACATGCCTGGTCTGGAGTTGGAGGATGGGATCTTTGAGTTGAATATTTGGCGGAATTATCACTATGGGGAGAAGTGTGAGATATATAGTGATCACAATAGCCTCAAATATATATTCACACAAAAAGATCTTAATATGTGCAAATGAATATGGATAGAACTCAACAAGGATTATGACTTCTCAATCCATTACCACCCTAGGAAAGTGAAAAAGGTGGTAGATGATCTAAGTAGAAAGGATCCAATGATTCTGTCATTGATGATAATTGAGAAGGATCCAATATTCTTAGAATTGAAGAGGACGGACATGGGAATATTTAAGAGAGGAACATCATTAATCTTTTATCAAATAATTTCTCAACTATCCCTCTAAGAGAAAATAAAGGATGCTCAAAGAAAGGATGTGGAAATTATAAAAAGGGTGGAAGATATCATAAATGGGAAATCCTTAGATTTAATGGTTGAAAAGGATGGAATTGTGAGATTTGGGTCACAATTATGTGTACGATCTGATCTAGAGCTAAAGAAAAATATTCTGAACGACGCACATAATTCAACCTTCTCGATTCACCCGGGGAGCACAAAGATGTATCAAGATCTTAGAGAAAAATTGTTGATGGGACAATATGAAAATGGAGATTGCTGAGTATACATCAAGGTGCCCAGTATTTCAGCAAGTTAAGGCTAAGACAAAAAAGTATAAGGGGATGATTCAACCACTACCCATACCAACATGGAAGTGGGACAACATTACCATGGACTTTGTCATTGGTCTAATAAGGACATCCAGAGGAAAAATGTTATATGGTTCATTATGGATCATCATACAAAGAAAACTCACTTTATTGTGATTCGAGAGGACTTCTCATTGGATCAACTTGCAAATATTTACATAATGGGAGTGGTAAGGATGAATGGAATACCACTATCTATTGTATCTAATCATGATCCGAGATTCACCTCGATGTTCTTGAAAGGTCTCCAGCATGCTCTAAGAACTGAACTAAACTTCAGTACAACCTATCATCCTAAAACTGATGGCTAATTTGAGAAAACAATTCAGAAACTAGAAGATATGTTAAGATCATATTCTATGGACTTCAAAGGAGGATGGGACCAACATCTTCCACTGGTTGAATTCTCCTATAATAACAGTTTCCACTCAAGAAATTGAATGAAACTGTAGGAAGATATTTACAGGAAAAGGTGATGAACACCAGTGTGTTGGGATAATGTCGATGAGTGTAAGCTGCTAGGGCCTGAAATGGTCTACGAAATTGTGGAGAAGGTGAAAACCATTCAATAGCAGATCAAGGATTCCCAACATTAACATAATAGTTATGAGGATAACCAATGATGATACCTTGAGTTCAATGTTGGAAATAAGATGTTTCTTTGCATATCTTTGTGGAAGAAGGTTATGAGGTTTGTAACGAAGTGGAATTTATGTCATAGGTACATCAGCCCCTTTGATATTCTTGATCATGTCTAGGATGTGGCCTATTGGCTAGAACATCCACTTACCATGGTCAAAGTACTTGACGTCTTTCATGTATCTCTCTTAAGGAAGGACATACTAGACCCTTCACATGTACTCTCTTCAAATGTAGTACAACTAGAGGATGATCTTTCTTATTAGGAGCTACCGGTGAAGATCTTAGATCATAGAAATAAAAGATCTATTAAATAACACAATACCCCTCGTGTAGGTGTTTTGGAAAAACCAAAAGTTTGAATAAGTGACATGGGAATCAGAAAAAGTGATGAATTAGAGTTACCCACATCTTCTTTAGTGTGGGAAAAAGAAATTTTAATGGAAAAATTTCTTAAGGGGGGGAATATTGTAACTACCCAACCATATATCAATGGAAATTCCCCTTGATCTAATTAAATGACTTTTTTATGAAAAATGTTTAATTAAAACATTTGGACTAATTTGGTTTTATGTTTTGGATTTCAAAAAACCGTTAGGAATTGTGATCATTGCTAATATATCTATTGAATAGTGATCACATGATTAGTATAAATATATGTCTTTAACAAATCCAATTTACTTAGAAAAAGGAAGAGATAACCTCATTCAGTAGACTTGCCTCATACGAAGCTCATTTATCAGAGCTCAGAAAGGAGGTGGCTTCATTGGGCTTCATTCTTGACCACTCCCAAGCTGAGCATGAATATATTAAGCTTGAGTGGAACCGCATATGGGAGAAGTGGAAGTTGATAGATATTACCACTCGAGCAATGTTATCCAAGCCACCCCAAGAGTCTGTCACCATCACACACCTTACCCTAGGGTCCTATGCGGGTGTTAAAGGGATTATCTAACAATACCCTATCACTATGATTATATGCTTTATTTTTGTATATAATAATGAATATGCATTCATTTTATTATTTTAACTCTGTAAATAGATTTTAAAGAACAAATAGTATTTTTTGTTAATTTTCAATTAAGGAATAAATTTTGATAAATTAATGGTTTTTTGGATTAAATAATTTTATAATAAAATATTATTATTATTAAATTAATTTAATAAGTATAAATGATCTTATAATTTTTATGAATGCAATTGTAATTTTTTATTAAGGTTTGAAAGTTATCTTTGTCAAAACCAATGAATTTTTGGTAAATGTTGGTTTTTATTTTAAAAGTGAAAATTCACATATTTAAAAAATTACATAGATCAAATGAATAATATTTTTGGAATCATGTTGTTGAAATTATCCAATGGTGAATTTTTATTAATTTTCTGAGACAATCGAATTTTTTGGTAAAAATTAAATACCGTTTAAATATATAATGTGTTTTATGACATCATAATGACCCAATAGTGATGTAATAAAATACTCTAAACATTAGGTTCAGAAAATATATGTTTTACCATTAAAATAATGTGATTCTAGTTTTGTTTGATTTATTTTACAATGCTTTGGTGGACCCTTCAAGACTTATAAAACATTTTAGCTTTTTAAATTGATTTCCTTGAGAGTGTGACTCTCCTCCACATAAGTAACCATGTTATTTTAAGATGTTCGGCCATTTTCCTTATTAAATATTTTATTCCACTCCCCTTTTCAGAAAACCATGGGCAATAACCATGGGCTGGTTTGTGGTTTTGATTAGTTTAATATTTGGTTCCCAAAACTTAAATAATAGAGAATTCTCTCTCCATTATTATATAAACCCACCCATGCTCCCACTTAATCTTCACTAAAAGCCTTTGGATTTCATACTTAATCTAACCAAATCTATCTATAATCCTCCCATGGCACCCCAAACTCCCATGAAGTCTCTCTCAGGTCCCTCCCATGCCTTTGGAATCACACTTCCAAGCAAGGGATTCCTTCCTTTCTCTTTTTATCCAACTTTCCTAATATTGTTATGCCATTTTATTTTCAAATTATAAATGTTGGGGTATGATTTTTCACATCCCCAACACTATCCTATTTATTTTTGAATGATTATAGACCCATTTCCCTCATTTATGCATTCCATTTATACCCGTTACCATGTTGAAATTCCGTAAGGAATTTCTCTCTCATCATTTACATTCAAGTAATTCTTTTGTATCATGAATTTAAATTCCATTAAAATTATTGGGACATATATCTATATAACCCTATTACATCCCATTTCATGTAAATATGATGAGACACCCCTTTCTCTCTCATCAATCATTTTTATTAATTCTTATGTCAAACTGTTACTCTGCCAAAATTGCACCGCGATTTCCCAAGCCAAAGTCATTGTGTAGTTAATACCATGCCTATTTCTCTATCAAGGGTATTCACCCTTATGAACATTTACATTTTATTTAAAGAGTTTTATATAATAATTAAATACTCCCTTATCGTGAAATAAATGATTATTTTTAATGAATCCATGTTTTATGATCCATGTGTTACACTTATGCATTAAATGAAATGATTATAAAGGGTGCATCCTGATAGTGCTTCAATGCATTGGGTAAAGTATAGTATCATGATATGTCATGTTAAATGGGTTTTGAATCGTGATAATTCAAGTGAAATGAGGGTTTACTCATGCTTCATGTGCCATGAAGGTTTACTCATGCTTCATGTTCAATGAGCTTTGGCTCATGCTAATTCTATATTAAGTGTTGTTTCCACATCTCCATGTTATGATTATCATGATTTATCATGTAATTATTTTCATATTTCTCTTGTGCTACATTTTTAAGCCTATTTTATAAAATGTATTGTATTCTTCATGTTATTCCATGTTTATTCCTTTACTAGGCTTTATATCTCACCCTTTTCTTATGCATGTCCTTGGGTGATCTCACGCGATGATATGTACGAGGGAATGTAGTGGTCACGTAAAAGACATTTTCAATAAAGATGTTGTATTTAATGTTTTAAGTTGTTATTTAATGATTATAAGCCCCAAAGACACTATGAAACTCGATCTTCTATGTTTTATCAAGTGATGTTTATATAATAAATCATGATTAAGTTTGTAATAAACATAAGTGTTGTCATAAAATACTTATATTTTTGAAAAAAATAGGTTCCAATTTTTTTGTCAAATTTAATATTTGAATCATGTTTTTATATTTTTTAAAATGACTACTAAATAAGTTATTCATATAGAATATGATTCCTTTTATATTATGAAAAGTTAATATTTCTATAATTGGCCTCAGGATACTAGGTTCTAGGTCAATACTATAATCTCATAATCCTTATTTTCATATAAATTTATGCAATACCTAATATGGATTAGATTTCATAATATATACATCATAGAAAATTTCATGAAAATGAATAATCCTTCTATATATTGAATGATAAAATGCCTCTTTATAATTTCAATGAATATTTTGAATCATTATTAGGAAATCCATTAATGTATTGGGGGTTGATACCCCCGGAATATGAATAGCTTTTTTTAATGGTTGAGTAAAAGGAAACAACCAATATTGAGAAAATTTCCATGATATGGGAATATACTAATTATTTCCCAAATGAACTTCCACAACATACCCTAAATCATGAGGCAGAGTTATCTATAATTTTATACCTGTGTGATATCAATATCAATGATTTCATATAGTATTGACCAAATATAATTATAAGTATTTAAGAATAAGATTATACGTAATTTAGGTAATGTGTTTATATTCTATTGTTAATCACATTGGGGTGATCCAGTATATTTTCTCAGGATATAGGATGGCTTGAAAAAATATTCCATTGACTATCGAGACACCAAAAATATAATCATAATCATAAAGTATTAAGTATCATGGATGGATTACTTCTTCTTCCAAATTGGTGGAACTCAATCCAACTCAAATGATTGACATGATCTAGATGAAAAAAATGATTATAGAGAGGGAATATATTCAAAATACAACATTCTATATTAAATAGGGAATCAATGTGGTCATAGTGATTCAATTTTGAATTACATGTTCTCCTTCAATATTCATTCCCATTATCAATAAATTAATCATTGACTGAAATAATAATATAAAATATATACTTCAAGGAAACAAAGTACTATGAATTGTGTATAATAATTTTTCTCATGCATTTAATGTAGAATAAGTTGAAATATAAATTCATAAAGTGTTAATTTTGTCTTTAAAATGTCACATTTTTTGGGAATGTGATAACAAGTTATAGACTTTCTATGGATCCTTAGAAGAAAATGTGATTGAGAATGGACCAGACCAATAACTATCATGAATACCATTTGTTTTCCTAAATTAGCTAGGTACTACTGACGAATTATATGAGACATACCATAATTTTCTATCCTAATAACTATGTTAACCAAAAATGGGGTAAAATATGTGTGGATATTGGAATGTGATGATAGATTTAAGGATTTCAAGAGGAGAGAAATCATTGTACAAGAAATCCCCCCACCTCAGGTGGAGATTGTTTTTTGATATACAATAATTCATCAAAAAATGAATTGGTAGTCTACTCATGTAAAATTACAATGAGTTAAACTATGGAACTATAAAATTGAAGGTCTTCTCCAGAAGTGATGGCAACTCCCGAAGAGACGACCAGGGAAATCCCTAGAACCAAGCAGGGTGATGTTGATACTACAGGGAAGGATGAGATTATGTTAAAAGATGAAGATCAGCTAGGGCATCGTGATCTTTTCAGCCCCTGTGCGAAGCGGAAATCGGAGAAATTGGCCAATCAAGACAACTTGATTAAGGGGAAAAGCTTCGCTGATGTGGCCAAGAAAAATGGTGGATTCTCCTTCTTGTATTGTGATGCGGAAAATTCAGGGAGGATTATCAGGATAGGGCGTATTGCACACGTAGCTGCGAATCATGCCGCAGTTGAGGAGCGAGTCAGGCTATGTAAATTCTCCATTATCGCAATGGTGATTATCACAAAAGGTGTTCGACCATGGAAATTTCATGAGCTTTCTAACAGTATGGCGGAGATATGGGGATTTAGTGACTGGAAGATGACATCCATGGGGTAGGGGTTCTATCACATTGTCTTCCCCTCTGTTGAATGCAAGCGGCGTGCATGGAGTCTGGGGTATGTTCCCCTTAATCCCAGATTCCTTCAGATTCATGAGTGGGATCGAAACTTTGATCCCAGTAATGTGAGGAACTCATTTTCATAGGTATGGATAAGTATCCATAAACTGAGTTGGTTATATTGGCATCCGCAAATTCTTTGGGATATTTCCTCTTCCGTAGGGAATCCTATTAGATTGGATAAGCAGACCAACAATACCAATTTTGGGCATTATGCTAGAATATTGGTGGAAGTTGACATGGCTAACACTTTAGTTGAGGAAGTTGTCTTCACCACTAGAGATTATAGCATCAACCTTGAGATTGGTTATGAGAGGAAACCCAAATTTTGTTGCAATTGTCACATTTTTGGACACCTCCTTACAGAATTTAACAGGAACAAATTCTGCTCAATCTGTAACATTAAGGGTCATGATGAATCACACTGTCGAAGGAAAGAAAAAGATCAGGGAATCACCCCTGAGGTGCCTATGATACAGGTAATGAATGCCATTCCGGAGGCTACGGAGAACCCAGTGAATGCTGCTGGTGTTGGTGAGCATGGTGACAGTTACGGGTTAGATCCACCCAGTGACCGGAAGGATGAGGAAGATCAGGGTAAGGATGATACGGGTAATTCTTTTACTGCTGTACAGGACTCTGGAATAGCCAAGAAAGATGTTGATGTGATACAAGTCTCAGCAAGTGATAATCCGGCACAAGAGACTCCTCAAGGGCCTCCAGAAGGTCAGGATGATAATGAGCTATTTGGTGGCAATGAGGGACTCCCCAGTTTGCAGAAGCCGAGGAAAGAGGCTCCAGAAACTCCTGGAAAAACATCAATGCTCAGTGATAGGACGGTAAAGGAGGCTGGTGCGATGGATGGGGATTTTTCACAGGTACAAGCTACTAAGACTGCAAAGAGGATTCTTCCTGCCACATTGACAAGACCAATCTTTTCAGAGAACAGGTTCATTTCCTTATCCATTGATGATGATGCTCATGAATCTACTAGAGGATCTTCAGATGATACAGAAGGGGATAGCCTGGAAGAATCAGAGAAATGCATTGCAACAAGCTATGCTGGACCCTGTACTAGGCAGCGGTCCTCTCATCAATGAAATTCCTATTTTGGAACTGCCAGGGCATTGGGAATTCCCCACAATCAAAGCCCTGAAGCACATTATCTTGACCAATAAACCAATGTTAATTTCCATTACTGAACCCCGTATGAAATTTTCTAGCTGGATGGCTTTTAATTGGTCTGCGCTGGGGTATTCTTTCATTGCAGCCAATCAAATGGATAATGATTCAGAATCTTTATGGGCTTTAAAGCATAATTCTATAGCAGTTGACTCCTCCCAAAGTGATTAGTAGTCAGTCACCATGATTGGCTATTATCAATCTAACACCTTTTGTTCTACCTTTGTTTATTCTTTCAATCAGTATCCAAGAAGATAAAGCTTGTGGAGGAATCTCAAAGAAAGAGCTGAGCACAATGACATGAGGTGGATGGTTCTTGCTGACTTTAGCACGGTTATGAGGCCTGAAGAAAAAACTTGAAGTTATTTTTGTAGGGCATCTGCAAGAGAATTTTCCTCATGTATTGACCAATGCAGAATGGTTGAAGTGCCTATTTCAGGTGCTGCTTTCACCTGGAGTCGATGCACCCTTAATGGAAGGCAAGCGAGTAAAATTGACAGGTGCATGGTGTAGTTGGGTGAGCAAAGTGAGGAAATGGAAGTGTCTGGTATGACCCTCTCTAGACTACACTCTTATCATCATCCCATATTAATTGATATTTGTTTTCGAAGTCTTAGATCAGCTACACTTCCCTTTAAATTCAACAATTCATGGCTGGTAGTGTCGGGGTGTATAGATAATGTTGTAGAATCATGGAAAGAGGTTGCTCAAGGAAGTGCATTGTATTCCCTCACCTGTAAATTGAAAATTGTAAAAGCCAGACTAAGGGTGTGGAGTAAGAAGTCTTTCTCCAACCTGGATCAGGATATTAAAGAGGCTGACTCACTTTTGTTTGTGTGCCAACAACGTAATACCCTTCAAGACCTGCCATCCCAAGGGGATATACAGGCTCTCTCAAGGATTGACAGTCTCTTGTCTCTTAAAGAAAACCTGGCTCGGAATCATTTTAATGTGAGATGGCTGAAGGAAGGAGATAGGAACTGCAGGTTCTTCCATTTCATGCACAGGGAGAGGAAGGTAACAAGGAACCTTAAGGCTTTAAAAATTTATGACAGTACGTTTACCTCTGAGAATTTCATTGCCACAGCTGTGACATGCTATTTTGAAAAGCTTTATTCTGATTCTCTGGTGGAAATTTCAGATAAACTCACTAAATGCATTGAGCCTAGTTTGGATGATGCACAGAACAAAAGACTAAATGACATCCCCTCCGCCAAAGAAATTCATGATGCTCTTTTCTCCTTGAACATGGACAGTTTCGCTGGGCCAGATGGATTTTCCAACAAGTTCTTTATGTCTTATTGGGACATCCTTCATAAGTAATTGGTTGAAGCGGTAAGGGAATTCTTTCTCCATTATTACATGCCAGTTGGGATGAAATCAAACTTTATTGATTTGATTCCCAAGAGGGATAATGCTTTGGATATTAAGGACTTTAGGCATGTTGCGATTGGAAACACTATTCCAAAACTCATTAGTAAAATCATGGCATTTCGGCTTGGTGAGATAGCAAGATCTCTTATCTCGTTTAACAAGTTTGGGTTTGTTCCTGGCCGGAATATCCAAAACTGCCTTTTCACTACTTCAAAGTGTGTTAACATTATGAGGAATAAAGCGAGGGATGGGAATATGTCCCTAAAGGTCTACATATCAAAAGCCTTTGACACCATCAGATGGGACTATATTTTCAAAGTATTGAGCATGCATGGATTTTCAGGTAAATTCATTGGTTTGGTGATATGTATTCTGGATAGTGCTAGGTTATCTATTCTGGTGAATGGATCACCCATGGGATTTTTTCAATGCTCTCGGGGTGTCAAGAAAGGTGACCCATTATCTGGGCTGTTGTTCTCCTTGGCTGAAGACTATCTGAGCACATGCATTCATGATCTTGTCAATATTGGGATCTATCAGAGGATGACATATGGGAGGGGTTTCTTTGCCCCTTCGCATCTCTTCTATGCTGATGATATGTTGCTCTTCTCAAAAGCTGACATGAAAACCATATCTTGCATAAAGGTTATCTTCAATCACTATGAGGAAGTGGTAGGCCAGGTTATAAGCTGGGCGAAATCTTTTGTTGTCTTTGGGGAAGGAATTCGACTAGTGAGGCAAAATAGAATTGCTAGAAGGCTTGGTGTTAAGAGAGGTGTGCTGCCCTTCATCTACCTTGAGTTGCCTTTGTTTTAGGGGATAGTGAAAAGAGTTTACCTGGAGGGTATTTCTCTTAAGATCACAAATCAGGTAACTAGTTGGAAAGGAAATAACATGTCTCAAGCTGGTAGGATTTGTCTCGTGAATTCTGTCATCACTTCAATGTTCGTTTACTCATTTTCAATATACAAATGGCCAGTTGTTCTTCTCAGGGAGCTTTGTGGTATGATCATAAATTTCATCTGGACTAGATCGACACAAAAAAGGAAACTTATTACTGTTGCATGGAAGGACTGCATAAGGCCTGTGGAAAGGGGAGGGATGGGGTGAAAGATGTTAGGATTTTCAATGATGCTTTGATTCAGAACTTCACGTGGAGACTTTTATATGGCACTGACCCTTCACGGGAATTTCTGTCTAGCAGATTTGTTGGTAGGTTACATAATAACTCAAATGTGTATCTGAAATCCTCTGTCTGGCCTTCCATCAGAGAGGCATGCATCTACATTATGACACAGGCTAAATGGCTGGTTTGTACTGATTCTCAAATGAACTGCTGGAGCACGTAGTGGCTGTCTTCCCCAATTAATCACTCCACCAGCATTCCCTTGTCTTTAATGAGTCTTTCCATTTCTGATTTGAAGGGGAATCCAGAGGCTTATGCCATCATCCCTCCTCACTTACGGACAAAGATCTCCAGGTATGAATATATTGACTATGAAATCCTTATATGGAAACCAACGTCTAGTGGGTGCTTCTCCAGCTGCGACTCATATATACTGCAATGTGGAAATGCAACTAATGTACCTGCTAGGGTGAAGGGTGTGCGGACCCCTTACATTGCTCCGGCTGATGCACTTCTAATCGAGCGCATTTGGAAGCAAAGGCTGCCTCTTCAATCTAATTTTCAGCGAAGCGGTTTAACAATTTCACCGGTATGTTTCCTTTGTTTGGCTGCGGATGAGACTATCAATCATGTGTTCATTTTCTGCCCTTTTGATGTGCGGTTATGGAGTTACTTGAATGAAGTTTTCTAATTCTAATTAGCCTCCCAATCGGTTAGTGCACTGCTTGCCTCGGCCATGCAAGTTTTCCGCAGTGAGCAGGTCAAGTCCCTGCTCATTGCTGCTACTGTTACTATGATTTCATTCATTTGGAAGGCCCGAAATAGTATTGGCTTCAACAATGGAAGGCCCTCATTCAAGGAGGGTACTATGATGATGCACCGATATATTATCTCTGCCTCGGTTAATCAATCTGGTTCAATGAATAATGACATTTCCGACTTTCTTCTTTTGAGATCCTTAGGTGTAAGTGGCAGGGAGTGGAGGCCCAAAGTGCTGAAATATATCAGGTGGATACCACCTATAACTGATTGGTTAAAGGTGAATGTGCACAGGGCAGCCATCGGTGTGCCTGGACCTGCTGGATGTGGTGGTGTGTTCAGGACGTATCGAGCATTTGTCAAAGGATGATTCTTTCATTACATAGGAAATGGAAATGCAATTGATGCTGAACTATGGGCAATGATTAAGGCGATTGGATATGCGGCTCATTATGGTTGGTGGAGGCTGTGGATCGAATCAGACTCTTCTGTTGCAGCACAGATTTTGAAGGAGCGATCCAAGAATGTGCCATGGAAGATTCTTGCTGTATGGGTTAGTGCTCTGCATCTTGCTGAGTCGATTTCTCTAGAGGTGTCTCAAGTCTATAGAGAGGAAAATCAGGTGGCAGACATCCTCTCATAAAGGGCAATTGTCGAGGCTAGTTCAAGCTGGTCATTTGTACTTCCTGATTACTATAGTGAGCTTGTTCACAGTGATAGGATTGGCACTTTGTACACAAGGCTATCTAAGGCCCCCCTTCGCTGAGTTGCCCTGTACTGTTTACTTTTTTCTTTTATGTTATTGGGAGCAAGTTTTCACCTGGCTCTCGGACTTTTTGGCTATAAAATTGAAAATCCATTAACATAACCAAATAACATAAGAACTTTGGTTAGTATTTTTGATTGGTGCACTAAATATTTTGAGGAATTACCATTATGGGAGAAGTGTTGAATATATATTAATAATAAGGGTTAAAGGTATATATCTATGAATAATATAAAAATGTGTCAATAGATATGGTTATATTTAACCAGAGACTATGATTTCTCAATAATATACATTTGTGGAAAGAAAACCGGGAAACATATTCTATTAGTAGAATAGATCATGATACCCTATCAATGTTGAGGGTTTATATTTTCTCCATGTCATTTCTATATAAATAGTGATACTACAAATCATAAATCATTGCAATAAATCCTACATTTACCAAATAATTTACTAATACCTTATCAAAGTGAATATAAATGAAAAATAAGCCAATGATTTAGAGAATTAAAAGAAGTCAAGAGAAAAAAAGTGTAGCTTAATGAATTCATCATTGAATAAAATAGAGAACCTAATTTCAGAACAATATACTTTGTGATATAGTAATCATAAATAATGAATGATCTATTGGATGATTCATATAGATCATTATTCATCATCTTTAATGGATGTTCCATGATGTACTAGTATATTTTAAGATAATTATGGATGGTCAATATGAAGATGGATGTTTCTCAATGCATGTAAATTATCTTGAATTATAGTTACTTAAAATTGGTTTTTTATGTATAAAAATGGATAATGCTATAATTTCTAATAAAATAAAGAAAACAGTGTAGAATCACTATTTTAATTATCTTGTGTCTTCATATGTCATTTAAAATAATAAATACGATATATATTTTAGTATATTTGATCATGAAGACTACTAAAATTTTCAATTATTGAAAATATTTCTCACCTGACAAAATCACTATAGTTTATGTCATGAGAGTTATGAGTCTATATAAGAAAAAAAAATGATCATATTTGATCAATATCTAAGGTCCAACATTTTTTTGGATAAATCTTATTCTTGTTATGGATATAGATTTTAGCATTAGTAAATCCTATCACCATTAAACCACTGTGAAATATGAATGGACTATTCAGACACTCGAATATATATTCAGAGCTTTATCATTGTGTATAAAAGGAGATGGGGAGAAATATTTACCATTGGTTAAGATCTCATAAAATAATATTTTCAACTAAACTATTCAGATTTTTCCATACAGTTCTCTATATTAGAAGGATGTATAACTCATACTTTATTGGATGAAGTGGGTGATAAAAATTTACTTGGATATAAACATATACAAGAGATAATAGAGAAATTTTAGTCAATTCCAAATCAAATTCACCTTTTAAATATTGAGCGAAGATCTGTATTTAAAATTATTTAAGAGAAATGGAGTTTGATGTAGGATAAAAAATGGACCTTTGAATATAAACATATATTATATTCATGAGGTTTAGAAATAAGAAAAATCATATCCCTAGGAATTTTGGACCCTTTGAGATCATTGACCAAAAATTATATACACACAATTGATTATAGATTCCACAAAACATCGATAATGATAAAAACATAATCCATGTTTCTCTCATAGGGAAATATATTCATAAACCACAATATCGGTCAAATCCAGTTGTCGCACAACAAGATTATGATATCTCATATAATGATAAATTGGGGAATATATTTGACTATTGAGATGATGTTCAACGTATAAGAAAACACACAGTGTAAAAATATTTTGTTGAAATCCTTCGTATGAAGAGAAAATCTGACAACCTAAGGATGTAGATAACTATATTTACACTTATAAATTATCAAGTGAGAATAATTGGACAATTTTTGGATTAAATATCAAAAATAGAGAGAAATTTTATTATCTTGACTTATTTGTATAAAAATTATATCGAATCTCACCATATTATTACATAAAAATTTCATTACATTTTACAAAACAGTTGAGAATTTAATTTTTAGATTCATGTAAAATAGATATATAATACATTGAACCAAAAAAAATTCATCTTAAACAATTGAATATAATAATCAAGGGTTCACCAAAGGTAACTTTTATTGCATATCATATCATTGGTATATACATCAATGAAAAGGGTTTATCATGAATCCTTGTAAGTGAATATTCAAGTGAGACATATATCATGTTATCTTGAGACATATACTTATGAAAATGCGGCATAAAAATAAGAAATTTACATGAGACATATAATAATAATAATAACATGAATCCTAAAATAGAAATTTGGTTGGAACATTTGAATGAGAAATTATTAACCATCTCACCAAGGATTCTCAACAAGGTTCCTTTAATAAATTTTAACAATGTTATTCACCATGGAATCTGAAAAAAAGTCATCTACATAGATTAAATTCATTAACCAATTCATTGGATAGTTTTTAAAGTGCACCCTTAATATTTAGTAATTTTTTGTTAGTAACATAGATCAATATATATAATTTAATTTATAACCCATGAAAAACATAGAACATGTTTCTTATCAAAATCATGGAAAATAAGTGTTATCAATGACAAGAACATTAAATAATTTTTAAATAATAAAAATGGAATTTTGGTTAAATATATATAAATACTTGTATTATTAATTAATTTTATACTAATCTGAATAACCATTGAAAAGGAAGAGTTTTCAGTATTCACAAAAGAGAATAAATGATAATTTATCCACTAAAAAGTTAAATAAATCTCGTAGCATGATGGGTATAAAACATAAATTATGGGAAGGGAAAAAGAAAGAAAAAAATTGTTTAACATTGAAAATAGTATATTATTATAGTAAAGATATAATATAATGTGGGAAAATGAAAATCAATTTTTCAAATAAAAGACAAGACACACAATGAGAACATGAGTGGAAAAGTGAAGTGGAGATATCCCTTACCTAGAAGAGTTGTTCCTAAATCATGATGATTGGAAACTTAAATTATTAAGAAAACCTTAGGGGGGAAATCAGAGAAAAATCCCAATACATTCATGGAGTATGGATTAAGAGTGAAGAGTAGTGATGAAATTTGTAGGTATTTATATCAATATTGTAGGAATTGTTTAATAATTTCAAAATACATGTCACAGAAATATAGATTGTGAAAATTGAAAACCCATTGTCTTACCCATGTTTTTTCTCATTTGGTTTTGACATTTGAGTCACATTATATTATATCTTAATTTACTACAACCAAATATCATTTTAAAATATATATTTTGTCATGGAAAATGAAACCTTCCATAAATTAATGTTATTGAAATCAAATTTTCCATTTTAATAAAGGGAAAGGCGCTTATAGATTTGGTAATGGATTACAATTACATGAAATGCATAATATTTATAAAATAAAATATTATTTTTTGCTGTTTTTATAATTAATTATTACATCATTATGATAGAAATATGATTTTATAAAACATATAAAAACCCAAAACTATATTTTTACTATTGACTAAAAAAATAGTATTTTGTAAATTTTCAAAAATTCTTCTAATTATTGTTTTGATATTTTAACTTCAAATGTAACAATTATTTTGTCAAAAAAATTATATATTTTATAATTTTTAATTTTAAATATAACAAAAAATATTTATTGAAAAAGACGTTGTTAAGACATAGTTTAATATTGAACACTTATAGTTAGCTTCGTAGGATATTACAAAGTTATTATTTCCTTTATATTTAAATGAGTGTGTTTTAAAATATAATTTAGTTAGACAATATTTTTCATAATACCATAATTAATTCTAAAATTTTTTGTCTCATATAAAAAATCAAATTTAAATTTACTAAATAAATATATTTATAAAATTCATCTAAATTAATCGTTTAATTTATTAAGAAAAATTATACATAAAATAGAATTTATGGTCTGAAATTTTTAATTATACAACATAATCACACTTTATGTAACTAAGGCCTAGAAATGTAACCCTGTTATAACACACACATATTCCCTAAGGATATAGTGTGTGACTGTGGTAGTTTCATGAGGTGGATCGACTAACATTGAATGAGTTGTAATATCCACTAAATTGATATTTTCCTCTATGATATTTAGTTAATGTTTATTATGATAAAGATCAGCTTTGTATTAGTCATGGGAGAACCCTAGTGAAAGTAACACCCTCATAAGTTATTAGAAATGGGTTTTAAATATCCAAAATCTACTATTTTAGGACCTCAATCCTCTTCTCTACATCGAAAATCTATTTTAATTACGGCTTATAAACACTAATTATAATGGAAAAATTACCACCCTTGGGTATAGTTTACAACGTTCAAATTTACCAAAATATACATTAATCAATGGTCTTATTTGATGAATTTACATACAATAGTCGAATCCCAATGTTCACATTTCCCTTTATACCTTATAAATACTACATAATTTGTTCACTCAATATTCACTATAATTCATAAATTGTTATATTTTCATTTAAAAATATATTGCTTGGATTGCTAATAATTATTTTCATTTCATTTTCTGTTAGACTTGGGGGATTATTCTAAAATATTTGGATGATCAATATTTTCCCATTATATAAAATTTACATTGTATTTTTTCCAATTATAATGTTTGGAATTTTCATTAGTTTCATATATAACTTATTTAATGATATTTTATAATTGGGAAAAATATTTTATTTTTTCTATAGTTTATAAGTGGATAATATTATATATTACATAACACCATTTTATTCAAGTGAAAATTATCATTTAAAAACCATGGGTCGTAACATTCAATCCCAATTACAAATTTAGCCCTTAAATTTCAACTCATTCTCTAAGTTGAGAAATGGTGAGGGTAATTTTTTCTCATTGTCTCCCCTAGATCCCATGCCACTTTTTCATTTTTATGGCTCCTCTACAACACCATGACAATGTGATTTCTCTTTTTGTGAATAAAATTATCTTTACAGTTAAATATCTGAAATCACGGATCCTTATAAGGGAGGTCATGCTCCGGTTGTAGGACCACTAGATTCAATACATGTGATGGATCTAGTATGTACTTATTCAATATAGATAACTGTTGTACATAATAAAAAAGACCAAAATATGGTGTAATATCTTCTCGATTTTCCACTACTATTATGATGTCAAAGATATTGTAGGGGCCAATGTACATATGGCTAAGAATCCCTTTCTTTCTAAACTATATGAATCTCTCCCATGGTGATACCTGATAGAAAATATTTTCTCCAGTAGAAAAAAAATATCTTTGATGTATTTTAACATTGATATTTGTTTGCCTATGATCATGAATTATATCTTTTTGGTTGGAATAAACCATTTTTGTAATCTCTTATAAAATATTTGGACTATATTGCTTTAACCCACCAAATTCATTCCTACATGTATGTGTTCAATATCACTTCCCACATAGAGTATCATGGTTTTCCATTTTAGTATTGTATTTGATGTTTTTGTTTTGTAAGACCACAACTAATGAAAGTTGATGACCCCATCCACATATAAATTCCATTGATCTTGTTCTTATCATGACCTCCTGTGTTTGAAAGGTACTTTAAGATTCATTATTTGTTTAAAGATGATTCACCATAAAAAATCATTTCAATATTTAGGGCACGTTGAAGACATATCCATATGTTATATGTTAATGTTAGACCATTATCATAAATGATAGATGGTGGTTCCTCAGGTATCCTCACAACTTCCTTGACATATATCACGGAATTTTGGTCATGGGAGACATCTTCCAAAATAGAGATGAAAAGGAGAGTCTTGGTGAGCCAATATAATCTAATCCATATCACATTGTTTCCTTTGTAAGTTCTTGGGTGACTAGTGGAGAAGTCCACAGTGATATTATCCCACTTCCATGATGGTTTGGGTAGTGATTGCAATACCAATAAAAGAAGTCTTCACTCTTCCTTCACATGCTGGGATAGCAAGAACCTTTCCGCGTATTCTCAAATCTCTATTTTAATACTATCAAACTAATGATGATAATAAAGTTACCTATAAATTTTAGTTCTTCCAAAATGTATTGAAAATGTATCGCTAGGAGAATCATCCATTAGGTTATTTATTATCTCCAAAATAGATATGAAACATATATTTTATGAAATATTAGTATACATTATGGATCAATATTGATCTTTGGAAACATCCCATTACATACAGCCTTTATCTTCTTTTGTATTGATGGATATATTCCTTGATATATCTTTATGTATCTAGTAATGATGGTTAAGAAATAATTTTTAATAGGATTGATGATGTCCCTTCACGTTGGATTCCCATGTCCACCCATAAAGATCCTTAATTAATGGATCTATGTGAATCTTCATCATTGTTATCATAATAGGGTATTTCCTACTTAATTCATTAGTAACTTTTTTTATCATCAAATGTGACATTGAATTAAATAATTTGAGTCTTAATGATGTTACAAATGTATAATTTCTCTCCTGTTCAATTAAATTTATCTAAATATATACATAAAACATTGGTTCTATTTTTATGTGTCACTTTTATTTCTATAAATACAGTGCCTCTATATCACCAATGAATACTAAATGCAACTAACTCTATGTTAGGAATAATATATTTCTTCTCATGTTTCTTTAACTGTTGATATTCATAAGTGATCACGTTATTATTCTTAATGAATATTCATTACTGAACATTCAAATATTCATAACTATAAATATAAATTATTTCCATGGAAAATTGTAGAGTTAACACAAGTGAAGTAACCAATCACTTCATTAGTTCATGGAAACATTATTTAAACTACTTTATCAAGATTAACATAGAACCATTTCAGTTAAACATTTTTAGAGGATTAGAAAATCCTAAATCATTTTCCATAAATCTTTTATAACATCTTTCTAAACATTAAAGACTACAAATATTAGTTATTTTTGTTGGATAAGTCTACTCCTTTATGGAAATTTTTTTGGAGGGGTCAACTGAGAATCCTTCATTTGTTGCAATGTTCCAAGGTAAAAAAATTATAACCAAAATTAATATTTCATGAACTTTACAAGTACCATATTTTTACATAGATTTTTCTCTATAATTCGTATATGATCTTCATTATCCTCAAAACATTGTGAATATATCAATATATCTTTAATAAAACATTCAAGAATTTATCTTGGCAGTCCCTAAAGACTTTAATTATTATATCCTTATAAATAGTGGGATAAATAGAAATGAAAAATGGAATAAAAAAATTCATTATTACCATATCTTTTTTACAATGTTTTCATTGGAATATATTATTATTTCATCCAAAATTTATGTAATAGAGATCCTACAAAAATCATGGAGAAAAATTTATCCCTGTGAATCTAGTTAAATTAATCTTTAATCATTGGGAGAGGGTACTTGTTCTTTACTATGTTCCCAATAATATTTCTTTAATAAATTCATAGACACATTTATCTATCCATATTATTTACAAAGGGAACATTTTCTCCACATGTAGAAACAATTGGTCAGAGATTTCCCTCCCAAAAACGTTATTGGGGGTGTTTCTTTAATTCATATAACTCAATGTATTCTATTCTTTCTGGTTCATTGATATCAACTCGTTTATAGATTTGAGTCAGTGGATAATTATACAAATCATTATTTGTAGTAGAGAGGTAACTCTAAATGAAATAAATAAATTTAATCATGAAATATGTGTATGTTATCTATCATTATACTTTCACTGTCATCTAACTATTCCCTAATAATATCTATAAAGAAGGTTATAGGAGGAGATTTTTGACAAGGATTAGGATGTGATATCTCTTCATTGATATTAAATATAGGAAGTGCATTCATGAATAATGGAATTTAATTTCTTCTATAGTAGATCATAAAATCAAACATTGATAGAAAATATATCGCTTATATGGTGTTGAATTCCACCATGGTAATGACTACTATATTTTTTATGATATTTAACTCACTAATGTTAATGTTAGTGTTTCTATACACTATTTGAACTAAGATAATCCCTCCCTAATTCATTACTAATAAATTTAATTCTACCACCATCGGGTTTTATTCTATAATCATTAAATAGTTTGATTAAATAATGGAATCCATTGACATGCTAGATTAATTTGACATCATAACATGTGTACCTACCATTACATAATTTGGAGCCTTTAGTTCATTATTTGTGATAGAAAATTAATGAACATACTCCCTTTTCATAAGAGAAGGTTGATGATAGTTTCTATACATTATCTTCTAATTCTGACATTGATTCTAAAAGTATCAATTTTTTTCACACCTAAAGCACTAAAATACTTGTTGAGCAGGCACCTTCTACCCTTTTCTTTTAGTGTTGCGATGTTTAAGATTCCCCTAACTGCGAATGATCCGAGCTATATTCCAGTATTTACTAAATTTTTAGAACTTCCTAGTCCCAAGAAATAATACATGTTAATTCTTCTTCTAACATTTTTTCCATGTAGGAGGATTCGCTTTCATTCATCTTCTTCCATGCTCTAAATTATTCCTTCAGTATGGCTCTATTTATGACATCATTTATTCAAATTATATGACAAACACATCACTCTAAATAGAAATTTATCCTCCCTATCACTCATATGTATATACTCATAGATATTATATTCTTGATTTTCTAAATTAGTTTTCAAATGGGGATCATTTTAATTGAAGAATTTGTCAACCCATTATCTTAGGATACATATAAAATTCTATAGGTGCGTCAAGCATGTCGTGTAATGTTTTTCACATAGCTTCCCCCTAAATAATTTTCATTATACCTCATGTATTGTAAAACCATTTCAATTTTTTTACAAATAATGAGCATAGTATATATTTAAAATTATTCCACTGATATTTTTCAACTCCATAGCATCATTATTCCTCATTATCATTGTGTTTTTAATCTATTCCCAATAATAATTAACTTCTACGTCTAATAATTATATTCCCTAGATGACGTTCTCTATATATAAATAAGAGAGTAAATAAATTATATTTTCAATAGATAGAATCAATTTTTCATCAATAAATTTGTTGGTTGATCCTCTAAAAAAAGGTCTCAATTGAATTTTGTACCCTTAGAGGTGAATCCAGTCTCTCTCCAAGGTTCGCGTTAAGATTCATAAATATAGTTATTTGATTAAACATTATCATAATGATTTCTAATAAAAAATACATAGAAATTCCATTAAATAATCATTTTTTGGACTCATCATTTACTCAGTTCCACATATTTCAGTACACTCATCTGAATGAAGATAAGAATAGTGAGAAAGGTATTAGTTTTAGGAATATTTTAATTCTAAAAGGATTTTATGTCTTGATACATAATTCATAAATATAATATTATTATTATTTAATAAAAACTAAATTTTCTATATGTACATCATAAAGTTTCATAAAAATAATATTATTAACCACCCATATCCCTCTAGAGTTTCTAACATGTTGTGAAACAATGTCTAATTCCACACACTAGTTCCCAATAAATTATATATCAATGTTGTGTTTTTTGGTGCTACCCTTAGGTATATATATTCTAGATACATTTCCCAAAGTAGTATAATGAATGGAATATATATTTTTCAGATACAACTTACACAATACTCTCCAAAATATGATTATTGTTTATTATATATTGTATTTTTTTACGTTTTCAATAAATTTTTCAAGTCCTAATTTCCATAAATAACTAAAATAGGCTCTGATACGAACTATGGAATCTGACCATTGTATTATATAAAAAGTTCATTACATTGATCAAAATTGATGATATATTATTATTTAATTTCATTAAAATTTGTTATATATTACATAGAAATAAAAACATTATTCTAATAAAATTGTAAGATAACTTCATGGGGTAACCGTAGGTACTTTTACTGCATCTCATATCATATGGGCATACATCAAAAAAATTTGGTGGTCCTGAATCCCAGTAAGTGAATATGAAAGGGAGGCATTGAGCATGTGATCATGAGATATATCAATAAAATCATGAGGTATAATAAAACTTTCTGAACAATATTCATATCATAAGAAAAAGAACATGACCCCTAATATTGAAATGCGACTACAATATTTAAATGAGACATTCATGATCATATCATAATGATATTTCAACATGGTTTCATAAATAAAATTTATAATGGTTATGCACCAAGGTATAATAAAAGTTATCATAACTAGTAATTTCATTATCTTCCCTATGCATTGGAGAACAATCTAGCTTCAATATTTATATGTATTAATTTCAATTGGACCACATAGATAGTATTAAATAATTTAATTAACATCATATAAGAAATAGGGAACAGGTTTCCTATTAAAATTGTTGTTTTAAAAAGTGTTAATTAGAGTAATCATTACATCCTTTTTAACTAATGAAAAGTTAATATGGGTTAGAAATATGTAAACCCAAGATTAAAAAAATAAATTTAAATTTAGGTGAATACCAATTGAATAGAAAGTGGTTTGAGTATTCTATAAGTTAAAATAATAGATAATTAAGTAGTAAATGGGGGAAATAAATTCAAAATCATGACTAGTATAAAACATTTACAATATAAAGTGAAAATTAGGGAGGGAAAATGGAAGATAATTGATAAAAGAATATTCTTACATTTATAGGTTAATATAATATATAATAAATGAATTTTTTAAAAAATATAATATATATAACAAAAATTTACTTGAATGGAAGTGAAATATGGAGAGTTCCCTAACATTAGATATTTATTCCTAAATCCTGATGATTGGAACATTGGGGGATTAAGGACACCATGGGTGGACTCCATGGGTGGAAAATCGCTAGAAATTCATGGAGCAGGGATAAGGAGTGAATGGAAATGGTGAAATGGGTGGGTATTTATTCCAAAAGTGAGGAATTATTTATTTATTTTTAAATATCTGTTTTGGAAATCTAGGTTGTGGAAATCGATAAACCATTTTCATTTGCATGATTTTTTGTCATCGTTTTAGAAATTTTGGACCAATTATTTTCCATTTTAATCCACTTGAATTGAAATCCATTCATTAAAACATCCTTTTTTTGAAATGCTAAATTTTTCACAATGTTATGATTTTTAAATCAAATTTTTCATTTTAGACTTGAAAAAGTCACATATAGGATAGATAATATATTTGAAAACATTATAATATATAATAATTATAAAATATTATATTTTATGTAATGGATTGTGGTTAATTAATTATTGCATCATTATGAAATAAATATGACATCATAAAATATACTGGAAACACAAAATGGTAGTTTCACTATTTAATAAAAAATTATTTTAGATTTTTTTTTAAAATTCAACATAAAATAATTTTGACATGATAATTTAAATTATCGTTTTTATTTTTTATAAATAATTTTCCAAATACAAAAATTTCAACTCCTAAATATAAAAAACATTATTTATTGATAAACAATATTATTAAAAAACATTAAAATTTCAACCAATTATTAAAATATTCATAGGACATTATAACATTTTTTATCATTAATATTTAGATAAGGTATTTTAAAAAAAATTATAATTACTGTGAATATTATTCATAATACATTAGTTTATTGTAAAAATGAGTAATTTTTTCAATAAACATAATTATATTTTATATGTGTCCAGAAATAAATTTATCAAATTTAACTATATTAGAAATATTTTGTTAATGAAAATCAATTCTTAAAATGGAATTTATCAAATAAAAATTTATTTATTCAATGCAACTATACTTGATTTAACTAGGGCCCCAACATATAACCCCTTATAACACCAACTTATTACATTACAGAAAGGTTTGTGATGGTGATGGTGTCATGGGTTTTCCTCAGCTATACATGGTCGAGTGTTAATCTCCAATGACATGATGTTTTACCATAGATTACTTCATGTAAGATTCAATTCATAAAATATGGATTAGTCTTGGTTAAGGGAAAACCCCAGTGAATATGCATACCTCTGATATTTAAAAAATGTGGTTAAAATAGAATGACTACACTAGTTGAGGTCGTCTCTTCTCCATTCTACATCAATTATCATTTTTCATTACTACTTATAAAATATAATAATAAGTGTAAAATTATAACCCATGGTTATAGTTTTTCGTAGTTAAATTAAGCGATATGTATATAGAAAAATTTTCATAATTGACCAACGGTCATATAACGATCGAATCCCCAAGGTCACATTTCCACTTATACTATACAAATACCACATCATTGTTTTACTCAATACTCACTAAAAGTATTCCTATGGTTTTATTTTCATTTTTTAAGATGTTGGTTGGTTTACTAATATTATGGTTCATATTTATAGAGTAATCTATGGGAGTAATGTTTCTAGAATATTAGGGAGATCCATATTTTCCCATTTTATCTATTCAATTTAAATTTTGTTATCCAATAAGAATGTTTATAATTTTTATTCTTTTTATAGATGACTATTGTAATGAAATTTATTAATGAAGTTTTTTTTGTTTTATTATATTTTTACATGTATAATTTTATACAATATATAACACAATTTTAATTACGAAAAATTATCATTTTAAAAATTCAGAATTTCTATAAATTTCTTTTTGAATAAAGATGTGTATTATATTTATTAAAATATTATATTAAAAAGAACATGAACCACATTATAAAATTTGATGGTACTTTATTGAATTAATTTATAGAATTATATTTGGAGGATAAATACACTCTAAAATTTTCATAATATTACACTAGGGGAAAAAATAAATAAATAATGAAATAAAAGTCTAAAAATTTAGATCATTTTAATATCCTATAATCATCTTACTTATGAATAAAAATATATGAATTTAAATCATTAGTAATGTAATGAGACTCTTGAAAATCATTAATATAGAACCATCAGGGGATTTATGTGATTAATTAATAAAATAAATATGACTTATTTTTTGAAATTGTAAAATAAATGAGGTAATTTTAATAGTGAAAATGGTTGTTACGAATAATAACTAGCCATTAGAATATTATCTCAACCAATAAAAGAGTAAAATGAAATGTTAATAATATTTACCTTGAATAAATTAATTGAATTAAAATATTAAAATTCAATGAGATAAATATTCATGTCAAAAACTCAAAGATAGATAAATTTAATTTATTTCGTAATATTATTATCAATGTATTTTTTAAAAATATATATTCTAAATTAATAAATAAAAATAGCAACACTATATGATTTTATAAAAATAACTTCTATTTCTTAATTAATCTTCTAAATTTTATAGGTCAAATTTCTAAAAATCTTCTGAAACATCAAATGTTTGGTGAATAGTAATGATAATTTTTTTCACAAAACACATTTTTATGACCTTATAATGATGTTATAATGAGTATTAAATTTTAAAATGGTTATCTAGAAAAAAAATTAATAGTATAATGGAATCATTTTAAAAAGGACACATTTAACATCCAATCAAAAAAATTATTATCTAATGTCCAAAAAGATATTGTATATATTATTTTACTCATTTTTTCATTCATTTTGAATAAAATTATATTCAGTATAAAAATAATTTGCAAGCCATTAAACATATGTTATTGTCCATGTATACCAAATAATTACAAAAATAATATAATTAGATGTTTCACTTAATAAATAGTAGTTTATCTTATATTTTAACCAGAATATACCCATCCTATCATGTAAAAATACCTCCACTCCATTAACAACAAGAATGAATTTTGTTAAACTCCTAAAATCCCATCATCGTAAAAATTACCCCCTCCAAAGAAACTTGTGGACCCTTCAAATGTTTTGGATCCATCTAAATCCAATCCATTAGTGATACAGGTCTATAGAAAAGGAGTAGTGTAACCATAGATAAGTAACCTTGTAATACAATTCATTTAAAAATATATATATAATATCAAAATAATTTTTTAAAATGATCATTATTTATTGATAATAATTTTATAAATTTGAGAAATTAATTTCTTTATAAACATTATAATTTGTTATGAAAGTATTGATTTTAATGAAATAACTGATTTTATAAAATAACAGATTTTATCCCACAATATAATGGGGTGTTATATTCTTCCCTACTTAAAATATTTTAACCCTAAAATTTTCAGTAATATTTCCTTATAAATATATGAGGGAGATTTTTCTTCATAACATCCTTAATTTCCCTTGTTGCTTCATTAATTTTATGTTTTCTCAAAAAAAATTAACCAGTTGATTCATATAATTTCACAATACATTATCAATAGTGTCAAAAATATTGATATACACTTCGTGGTAAGACAAATAAGCTTCTAGTTCTTATTATTCTTTGGTGGATACATTCATTGGGTTTATAATGTAATTCCTTAACAAAGACTTCTGGAACACATCATGATCTTTGGAGAGACTATATGGAATTTCTAATTGTTATTATATAGCTCCAATTATTTCTACAATTCCAAATGCTC
Source organism: Viscum album (assembly GCA_963277665.1). NCBI lineage: Eukaryota > Viridiplantae > Streptophyta > Magnoliopsida > Santalales > Viscaceae > Viscum > Viscum album. The sequence continues at coordinate 263,877,874 of OY728142.1, read as the reverse complement.
TGATGTACCTAGGGATCTGTTTCTTCTTCTTATGAGACTGTATGGCACTTTTCCATAGATATACTTTCACAAAGACATAATCTTCCATTTTTAATTCATAATCCTATATCTTTTTGTCAATATAACTCTTTTTTCTATATTGAGATGCTATAATATAATCCTATATAATATTTTCCATTTCCACTGGCACATCAATAAATTCTATTCCTATAAGTTTCCTCTCAATGACATCATTCCATCAAGTTGTAGTACCAAATATATTTCTATATAATTCCACACATGGTACCATTTGAATACAATAATAGAAAATATTATTGTAGTAAAACTCTACCAAAGATTATTAGTGAAACCATGTACCTTGAAAGTCATGTGAGGATGATCCCAATATGTCTTCCAATGTATAAATAGTCTTTTTAGACTATCCATTGGTTTGGGAGTGATAAAAAGTAATCAAATGATGATCAGTATCCAAATCCTTCTAATGAATCTTCCATAATTTTGAGGTCAAACATGAATCTTAATCAAACAAAATCTGGAAACATTAAAAACAAAACACAAATAATATCCTACTAAACCTATGAAAATATTTACCTCAGTTATGATCATTGGTCAATTCCATTTATGTATTTTATTTAGTCCTAACTAGATAAACTCAGATTCAATCCTTAGAGACAATATATCCAAGAAAATAAATTTCCTAAATACCCTAATTTACTCATCATTAATTTGCACTATAACTCTTTCTATATGAATTAATCTATAATGATCCACAATTAATCTCAAGGGTATTCATAGATTTTATAATGTATAATAATATCTTTACTTAACACTACAACAAAATCATCAGGATGTTTCTTTAATACTCATTTCATAGACTAAGTAAAACCAAGGACGAATTAGTCAATACAAAAATATATTAATGTATCCTTGTAATTTCAATACATATTCCAAAAATATATCATTATAATATCATTGTTCTTTACTCATAATTGATGAATCCCATAATGAATCTCATTCTTCAAAAAATATTGACCTCAATGAAGCTGCTAAAATAAAACATCAATATAAGGATGAAGATACATGTTCATTTTGTAATTGCATTGATTATTTATAGTCAATGCATAGCCTCATGGATACATTATTATTATTAGAATAGGCAACATGGTCTCCCTATGGATAAATTCTAGGGAAAATAAATCCCTTATTAATTAACTCCTCTATTTTTTTCTTCTGCTCTACTAATTCCATAGAGGACTATACATAAGTTGTCGTTGATATTAGTCTTGAAACAGGTATTAAACTAATAGTAAAATAAACTTCATGATATGGGGGTGTCTAGGTAAATCCATATGAAAGACATTAATATATTTTTTTACAATTTTTTCAACCTTAATTCGAAAATTAAATTCCTCATCCATGTAGGTTGTTTTCTTTTCCTCCAAAACAAGTTCATTTAGTAGAGCTACTGGGTTCGAACTAGATAAATATAAAATGATGAATTTTCTTCTCAAAAGATACATAGTTATACATCTTCCATAAAACTAGAATTATTCTTATTATTATAATATCTATTTGCATCATATATTTAAATCATGACCATAATGAGGATTATATCTATGAAAAGAATATATATGATGATAATGTCACAAATAAATTTAATTTAGGTGTCATAATGTGAATTTACTAACACATTTTTGTTGTAATGATCCTTCCCTTGGGTATTTTGAATGATTACTACAATATCCAATAAGATGTATAATTTCCTTGGAAAACAGGGTAGATATAAAAGAATATAAATATCTATAATCATATAATTTCATGAAGAAATATGACAATATTATTAATGTACCTACCACCATATAATTTTGTACATCTACATCAACTCTGGGGGTCATATATGCTGGTAAATCTCCCATTAGCCTCATTTAGGGTAGATTCCCTTGAATCATGTGAAATTCATTTGAATAAAAACCCATTTCATTATAGTAAATGAATTGAAAATCAATTATTTTTTCTTCCCCATGAATTCATTCACTCATCGTCCCTTTTCTATAAACATATAACAAACTCACATGCCTTTCAAGAATTTTCTAAGAGGATTATTTCAATATTTTTTTCATATTGGAAATTTCATTGTTCCCCTATTCTTTAATGCCACTTTAACTTTCTCATGGTTATTAGAATACCAATTTTCAATTGATTTAACGTGATCATATAGAATACAAGATATTCCTACTCTATTCTAATGTCACTGAATATTACTTAATCATAGGATGAAATTTTTTGAGAAGCCAATGCCCATCAAATACAGGTCTTACTAAATTCAAAGTAATGAATAATATTTTATTTAAAATTTAATATGTAATCTGTAGCATACCAGGATTCTATTCTGAAGTTATATTGACACTTTACAACTCTCTCTTCTTCATTATTAATTTTGTTGATGAATTCTTTCTTTAATTCAGTTTGGTTCTCATGAGGTAAATATTTTCTAAATAATGATTAATTGAATGATTTAAAATTCATGGGTTCTATTTTATCTTCCACAATACTATTGTGGTTCAACAAAAACAATTGATTAGGATGTCCTATGAGACAATATTCTTATAGTATTACCTTTTAAATTATATTTTCATCACAATGATAGAAGTATCATTTCTAGATACTTTAACAATTGGTCATCTACCACTAAATTAGTAGTCCCACTAAAATATGGGGTCTTCTACCACATGAAATGATCCAACATTGGTGTAGTATGGTTATTCATAATAAATTTACTTAGATTATTTAATTTATTCGTGATATTATCAACTCTAACCATATATTTTGTAATTTCTCATTGACGACATCTCTACAGTATCCAGTGTTATTGATTCCATTTCTTCTATTAGGGTACATCACTAAATAATGGAATTAAAACTGATTTAACTAATAAAAATCATCAGTATTGAGACTAGAATTTAGAATAATTAATTAATAAAATTATTATATTTATTTAACATCTAGTTTCTGTGGTTTCTACAAAACATTCTCTAATACCAACTATAACATCCATGAACACTGTAGGCCATGGTTTGGGGTTGTTTTATTACAATAGAATTTATACAATGAATCCCATTAACAATGATCAATAAGTTTAGTATTCTTGAATAACTAGATACATAAATTGATCCCCCATCACATTTATAATTAAACATAGAAAATAAAAAATAATATAAACTTTTTTATTGAATCTCATTCAAAAATTTCATCTTAGAAACAAGTTGATGGAAAACAAATAAAAGGGTGACACCAAGTCCTTAGAAAGGGTTACATATAGAAAAAATTAATCAAAGATAATTGAATCATAATCATTAAAAATGGATAATATAGAAATGTTAATAGTTGAAAAACACATACCATGTAATCAATAAACTGTGAATGAAAATACATTCATAGATTATATTAGTGATAATATCATATAGAAAACAGAATGAATATTGAATGAATGAAATGATTAGTTATTGAAATTAATGTATATGATACATGAACCAATACCATCAATAACATTCACAAGATAGTTTACTTATATGGTTATAAATTCATCTAATTCTTCAAAGAAAATTTTGTAAATGATTCTCGATAACATTTTTGTGTCATGAGACATGTCGATGCATCGATGGGCTATATAATTATAGGCCACACCCTTAAATGCATGACCAAATAATTATTCACATGTAGATTATATTCAAGAATAATATACCTTAACAAAATATCATTATTAGTTTTAGGATATGGATTTATCAATATTTCCACAGGTAAAACAACATTCTGAGTAAACATTATATGTAAACATGGTATACAGCTTACCAAATAATATTATCCATGATAAAAATAATATGAATATTTAACAGAAATATAACATTATATTAGATTTGTATAAATGGATTAGTATATACCCCACATAAAAATTATTGGGATCACAAAAACATGTTTGTCTTAATGAAATGGAAAGTGAGACGAAGTCCCCTACCTTATGTCTGGAAGCATTCTGCATTTATGCATAATGTCTGGTATAATCAAATTATATTAATTAATAACATAATTAATGAAATACTAAACACATATTTTATTTATTATAATTATTTTAAGGTCATTTGTGGAGAATTTGAGGTGTTATAATGTTTAATTTTATTGTTCTGGGAGCCTTCGATTGAGGGTTTTATAGTTGGTTCCCTTCTGTATTTATATGGTAGTTCTTTTCAAATGGAAGTGAAAGTCCAAAAATAATTATTTATTATTATTAATGATAATAAATAAAATTAAATGGCCTAATATATCATTGTTATATATGTTATTAGGATGCGTTATTAGAAAAAAAAAATAAGATATATCAACAATAATGGTATAATGAAGAAATGATTATATGATTGTGGTTTTTTCGACCATGGTGAACTTGTGTCATTTTATTTAATAATGTGATTATATGATTGTTCCATAATATGATATATCGTATAATATTTATATTAAAATAAGATATATCAATAATAATGGTATAATGAATAAACTTGAAGGAGGTAATGGAAAAAATAAAAACGCAACATCTACGAAGGTGGGGATTCAACACAACGCAGATGATTTTTAAAATTTTAGAATAAAAAGATGATAGAAGAGGATTGATGATGGATATTAAGTTAAAATAATAAAATTAAAGGGTATGTTATTTTTTACTTATATTTCATCATCAGATAAGTTTTGGTTAATAAAGAATAAGAAAATAAAATAAAATAATATAGAAAGAAGAATGATTTTACCTCATGAGATATCATCACCTTGGGGACCAACATAAGACACAAGGATTTCGTATTTTGGATAAACCAAAAGGGGTTGGATGTGGGAAAGATTCATGGTATGGGAATTATTTATAATGTAGAAATGATTAAATGATTATATGTTTTGAGGATAATGGGTTGTGTGGGAGGAAATTTATACGGATAGAAGAGGGGTGTATTTGATGTTTTTATTACATTCGATATTATTTTTGAAGCAAGACTATCAATAGTGTTGATTCTCATGACTAAATAAAGTAACTAGAGATTATGATCTCAAAATAATGAGTTATTACCTCATCTATACATCGTTTTTGACTCAATAATTCTTTAATTAAACTATAATGTAAAACATTGTAAATTACCATATTTCATTATTCATTAAAAATTACACAACATCATAAAAATCCAAAAATTTCATCATAACCATTTTCCAATTATTTGATTACAAAAATGGATTCCATTTGATGAAAATTATTTTATAATTATGATAAAATTATTCTTTAATTAAAATCATTATTATTTTTAAAAAATAATGATATTATTATTATAATAGATTAGATGACACTTTGAAAAATAATTTATGGTCTCGTAAAATTATATTAAAATTAAAATAAAAAATAATTTTGGTTTATTAACATATTTTAGGGTATAATTTTATATAAAATTATTTTATTAATAATAATATAATATATAAACATTTTATTTTCATAAAAATAAAAACAATTAATTTATTAATATTAATAGACTAATTTAATTATTCCATTATATAAATATATCATATTTTCATTAATGATATAACTAAATTTTATATATACTTTCATAGATGAGGTTATTATTCTAATGTCGATATTAATATTCATAGCGGTCACAATATTATTACAATTGTCTTGTTGATATTTAATAGTATATCACCATCTTTTTATGCTTGTTGTTGCTGCAACATAAGATATAAAATAAATTAAATTTATTTAAGATGTTCCATAAAATAAAAAATTGTGGAGTTATAGAAAAATTAATTGGGTTATCTAAAAGACAATGTAAGTGTGAAAATGAGGGATAAAAACGACGATCAAAATTGATAATAAGATAAAAATGTGGGTTTGAGATAATTTTAAGTATATGGACAAATCATATAGAAACTGTTTATAGTAAAACATGTTTTATAAGTACTGAATCATAACATAATTATTTTATTATAAATGAATATATTTCATTGGATCATTTCATCAAAAAAATGTAAAAATGTAAAGTAAAACAATATAATAATATGTAATGGATCACTACAAAGAGAATATTATCGAGTGGATAACTTCCCATAATGTATTTTTATTAATAACTAGTCTATTACATCTCACCATGTGAGATATAAATCATTATTTGATGAATCAAGGTCTTATATTAATCTAGTCCCACCCATCACATCATAATATGCACATGCATATGTGTTCCACTTATGAAAACATTCATTATTCCATCATAGAATAATATACCTACAAAATAATGCATATGATTAATATTTCCAAAAAAATCATAAACTACCAATAGAGAGAATATGTATGGAATTAATAGAAAATATCAAAACTGAATTATAAAAATCATGAACTAATTTTGAGCTATATTAAAAATTCTTTTTTAAGAATATGGGTTACTCCACAATTTTGAATAGTATAATACAATATGAGATCATGAATTTAATTTTTTGATATTGTATGTATTATATTCTAAAATTAGATAAATTATAATAAAATTTAATGGCTAATGCATGAAACAAAATTACAATGGAATATGATTTTTTTTGAGTTTGAGAGGAAAGTTGAAGCGAAATTATAAAAACAATTATTAATTATATGGCTGTAATAAACAAATTAAATACATAAAACATATATATCATGGTATTCAAAACGGTGCATTGATGATTGTAATTTAAAATAAATTCCTAATATTAAAAAATTTAATGGAAATGAAGTAAAATATATGAAATAAGCACTAGGGAATAAAAATATATATATAAGTTGAATGAAATATCATTATTTATTTTTCAAGAATCCAAACATTTATTTTTATATTAAAAAATTTATAATAATATGGAAATATTTATTAGTATGTAAGACCATGAAAAAATAAATATGAATATTATATAATTATTATTATTATAAAATCAGTACAAATAAATTCATATAGAAAATGTAAAATGATATTCTATTCACAACATTTTAAATAATTTAAAAAACATTCTATGTGGAAATAATTAAGCTATAATAATAAAAACATAAATATGATAAAATATGATGGTTAAATTAATCATTTATTTCTTTATTTCGGAAATCAAAATACAAATTATATGAAAATGATCTAACATGATGTTTTTTACGTCATTATTCTTCAACTTAATGAACATCTAGTAACTGCAATTTCAAAGAACTAAATATTTTTTATCAAAATATGGTGATGTAATGTTTCATTAGTGATGAATTTCATAAAATTTAGAATCACTATAGAGGTGATGATATTACTTGTCAGTATATGATGTGTCGTGATGAGTTCATTAGCAGATAAATTAGTTGTTGTTGACGCAGTAAAAACTGACACTGAGGTTTGTGGAATTTGAGCATTAGAGTTTGTTACAAAAGTTTTTATAATTAATTAGAAACATCAAAAATAATATTTATATGAATTAACTTATGAATAAATAATTTTTGAACATTGTATTTTTTTTCTAATTTTTTTCAATTTTTTTCATAAGAGGACTACAAATATTTTTAATTTTTTATTCTAGATCATATTGTAAAAATCTAACATCATCTGAATTTTTCCTTGTAAATATCATATTATTTTAATTATATATGTTATTTTATTGATCCTATATGATCAAAATATTCTAAATATAGAGAGACATATAAATTTCCTATCATTTGATCAAGGGATCTAATGTTTTGGAAGACAAATATTATGAACTTATAGTGTATGGATGTTAGTTACTACCATTTGGTTTAGTTGAGGGCATCCTCATATATGAATAAAAACCTTATGACATGTATAAAATATTGGAATACATTATAATGGGTTTAATTTTATTTATTTATTGTAAAAGGATTAAATATATAATTTTAATTTGAATTTGAATGTTTTTAATAAAACCGTTTTAAAGGAATATTTGGGATACTAACTAATAGTAAATATTTTATTAATAATTTTAATTAATAAAACTCATTGATTGGTAATAGCTAAAATATTAGTCATCTAATTTCCATTATCCTCAAAATATTTCTCTTAGTTCTTAATTATATAACTCAAATATTTTATTTGATCAGTAATATAAAAAAACATTCATTATAATAGTAAAGCTGTTTGAAAATTGTATGTTTATTTGAAACTATAACTTAAATTTTCATGTATATTGTCTATCGTCACTCCTCAAAATATATTTTTTTTTCATGGATTATTTACCTTCATTATATGTATACCAAACAAATTATCTTTATTATGTATTACCACTAGTTTATTGGATTTTAAGCTCTGTTTCCTTAGAATAAACATGTTGGATGGGAAATGATTTTTTTGTATGGAGTGCCAATATGAACACATGAGAAATTAAATATAACCATACCACCTTTTTATGGAAATGTTTATGATTGATTGTTTGAAAGTATGAAATAAAATATCATTAATAAAAGTCTTTAAAAGATTATCATTTTGGTCAGAAACTATACTTTTCTGGAGAGGGATATCATACAATTATCTAGTGGAGAAAAAAATGAATATCATGTAAAATATAATGTTCATAATAATTTATTGTTCTCTATGACTAGGAAAATTTGGGTCTAAATATATCCATGTAAAAAGGTAAATAAAATTTAAAATATGTTAGATAAACAATTTTGGAACAACCATTTTTTTGAAACCCATAAATTTATACCAACATAACACTATAGAACCATCCGTAATATATCAAGAGAAACTATAACACATATATATAAACACATTATTATTATACTAAATAGTTCACAATAATTGGGTTAAAAATATTTACTAAACAATAAAACCATTGAAAATAATCTTTATATTATTATGATAAGAGTCAAAGAGGACAACAATCAATTACACAAACCATATGAAGAATGTAATTTAGGATGAAATAAATAGAACACTAATTTAGTATGAGAGTAGAATTACAGTTTATTTTGAAATAGAGAAAATGAATAATGGTGTTCCATTCACTTATACTTTTAGTAACTCTACTTCCACCAAAGTCAAATTATTTTTCTGAAATATAAAATTCTATTTTTTCAAATATGCATTTTAATCATTTAAATAAATTGGAATTAGAGGATAGTGAAAATATAATTTCAAAAACTAAAAAATAAATCAATAAGCTATCCATTAATAGAAATTTGTAGAATCTACTTTCTAGTGTCAAGAAATAAAGGAATGACAAAAATGACATGATATAACAATAATATGTTATATTATAGGAATGAAATAAGGAGTTTCATATCAGATGTGATTTCCCAAAATGGAAGAAGAATATTATAGTAAATAGAATGTGAATAAAATAAAATGAATGAAAATAATAAATGATTTAGATACATTGAGTGATAGCTAAAGTAACATATCTTCATAAGTACTATCGAATGAAACTAAAATAAAATCCCAAAAATAGTTTATTTTTATTTTTATATTCCAAGAAATTTAAATTGATTCATGATAAATGTTACTGAAAAATAACATAAAAATTTTATTTTAGGATTCTAAATTTTCTTCTAATATGTGATATGATTATTCAATATCATCATAAGATGAATAAAATAATCTAAAAAATGATGAAACATTACCTTCATCAAAATAATATCAATTTTTACATACTATATTAGAAATAGATAGTTTGTTAACTACTAATAATAAATAAATAGAAGCCTACAAATTATATATGAGTACAGTGATGAAAAACCTATTAAATCTATCAAAATAATACTGAATATAAAAATATAAATTTAATACCATTCAAATAAATTATAATAGAAATATCATTTTTATGAATTATATTGATGGATATTTATTTCATTAGAAATGCAATGATCATGACATAGAAAATGAAAATTCAATTGACCAACTTAAATTCACAGAGTTTTGTCTAAACAGACTTCTTTATAACCTTAATTATTGTAATGAAAATTTTGATAATATATATAATCAAATTAAATTATATATAATATAAAATGGAATTGGGTTTACATATAATAAAACTTGTTTTAAATAAAAATGTTATGTAACATGATGTGTTCAATTTTTATTAAATATCAAAGAGGTGTTCGCTTGAGAAATTATTTTTCATTAATAAAAGGGCAATATTTTTTATCCCACAAAGATATAATTTCAGATGAACTTACAGTTATAAGAAATAATAGATTTAGATAGGTGTTTTTTATAAAGTTTTATTTTTTAACATAACTAGACCCATACATGTGTGGTTACTATATAAAATATATTTTTTTGAATGTTAAGAATATTTCTAGTAGAAACAAATAATTTATCTATACTGTTTTTCTTGAACATTTTACTAGATAAAAGACAAAAATTGATAATTTAAATAAATTTAACAGAGGATAATTCACTTTAAAGACAAAGAACATAGTCAAACAATAATAATTATTGATGTTTTCTTTCATGGAAAAATTTTAATTTCATGTGTTTGAAATGTTTTTTTAATTAATAACATCCTTATTAGTATATGTTAATTATGTGATGAGGGATTTCATGCAATATTATGGAACTATAAAATAATAAATCAATTTTAAGATAATAATTTCATTTTGTCATCCCATAGGCATGAAAATTGTTACAAAATTGAATTAAACGAATTATGTAATTATAATTTTTCTCATTTAAATTAAATCTAAGAAAATTAATATTAATGTGAGATGGTAAATGGAAAATTTATCTTTTAGACCTTAAATAAACATTATATTAATGGAAATGATAGGGATATATCAAATATCAAATATAATTAAACCAGATTTTTTGATCCTTATCAATTTGGTAAACAAAATAGGTTGAGATTAAAATTAAAATGTGAAGACTAAACTACCAAAGATTTATATATGATCTATATGGATTAATTTTTTTATACACGAAGTAGAATTATTGAAGGAAAATACTATGTATATGTATTGTCTAACGATTTCACTCAGTTTAGTTTGATTTATTTTCTTACTATAAAAATCTTGTCACCTTAATAATTTTAATGTGTTTCATTTTTTTATAATTGATAAACCAACCATTGTTTTCATCTAGATTTATCATAGTGTGAGTTTATAAACTCTGGTTTTGAAACAATTTGAATTAAAGAAGACATTTCTCATTTTTTATACAAAATTATGACTAATATAATATTTTATAGTTTAAATATGAAATATATTTTCACCAAAAAATTAAACATTTATATGGAAGTAATACATTTCTAGGAATTTCTTGGTTAAGGATGTGAGAAAATCTTGTTGTACTATAATTATTATTTCACTCGTAACTTTTGATAATAAATTACATTTTTATTTTTGGACTGGAAGGAAAAAAACATTTTAAATTTAGTTTTTTTGGTTTTAATATAAAAATTGGAATAAAAAATATTAGTTTCAAAAAATTTATGCAAAACCCCAATGATGTAAATTTTATGGGTTATTCTACAACTAGTGAGGAAAAAATTGTTTTTCGAAAATTATCCAATGTTTTATAATAAAGTGATCATCTTATGTGTGATAAATTTTATTCTTTTTTTGAGTAAAAACATTAGATATTTATAATATTGATGACGTTCTAATAAATCCTTCAATTTCATCACTGGAATATTTTACAACTATTTATTGAATATTTACTATATATAATACAATGGAATTTTCAATATCTATGGTTGCTTCAACATAATATATAGTCATTAGTTCAAAATAATCTTTCCACTTAACACAAAAAAAATTGACCACAAGAAATTATCTTTCTATTTATATTATTGGGGATGTAAGTTTCCAGTTAAACCAATAAATTCCATTAGAAATCATTATGATCATCATGACTTCATACAACAATTCAAGCACAAGTCAAATGATGATGCATTAGGTTTTTAATATTGGTTAAGCAATATAAATGAAGAGGTCAATATATTTTAATAGAACCATGTTTAAATCATTTTTGATAAATCAATAGATCTGTAGTGGATTGATGAAAAATAGATTTTTTGAAAGAAATGATTTGAAAATTTAATCATTATAATAGATAAACATTAAATTTTTCATATAGGATACATTCAAGAATAAGTGAACAACAATGGTGAATCCACTACATCAAATTCTACACAAGAATCTATCATGATCTTACTTTTCTTTTCTAGGTTATATGAATTTTAATTTATTGAAATTTTATGTGAATATTTTTTTACTTAATGGTCATATTCAAGAGGATGAAAATTCCGAATGATCACATGTGATTAAAGTTAGTAAATTTCATAAAAAAGTATTTAAATTAATGAAATTAGTTTCTAGAAAAAAAACAATATGAGAATATTGTTATAGTATTATTGGTTATTTTCTTGGAAATCAATTATTTAATATAAATTATGATCCAACCCTTTTCAAAAAAATTTCAAAAACACCATCATTATTTTGATATGTATTTTTTAATTTTTTTGTTCAAACAAAAAATAAATTTCTTAGGATTTTTATATACATATGAAAATGAGTTTGGAATGATCATAATGAGAGGTCATATTTTTTCATTGGATTTTATATTTTTTAAAAATAAGATAGAAATACATATATGAAAAAAAATATTAATGGGGTTTTCAAACATTGTTGATTATAAAAACAAATAAAACATAAGTACTCTTATAAAACAATTTATCAATATTGATCTTGGTTAATCTAGTAAATATAATGTTCAAAAACATTATAAATTTATAATTATAATATTAATAAATCATTATATATGATTTTAGTTTTTATCATTGATATTTGAAGGTAAAAAAAATAACATCATTTATAATAATTAAGATGATTTTCCCTAAATCTGAAAGCTAATTTAGAACATCGATAATTTTATTCTTCTAGAAATGTTTTTATAATCTACTCAGATATAGATTCTATATGATTTAGGTTAAATGTAAACTATTTTTAATAAAAACATTTCATTTATTAATAGAATTATTTAGCTCATGGTCCCACGGGAGACTCTTCTATGTTTCACTTTCCACTATTCATTGAGAATATGTTTCTATAAATTGTTTTTGTGCTTAATTATTTTTGATCTAATATAGACTAACATATTTTAATTTGATTGAACCCTAATTAAAATTTATAATGAAAATAAAAGTTATATTTACTTATATGGAGACCCATCACAATAGACAATATAATATCTCATAGATGTTAGATAATATTTCCATGAGGATAAAAACAATATAGATATATCAATTTTGACTTTATTGGAATATGAAATCATCTTGATCATATTTTTAAAAAACCATTTACTTATGATAGAATGAAATTTACTTAGTATAAGTATGAATTGATCAATAACTAATTATCTTCAATTGGGTACTTGTCTCATCTACTTCCTTACATTAAATAGTCCTACTTGAAAAAAGTGATATAATTTTTATATTGAATATTTGGAAATATTCTTTTTTCATCATGAATATCTTATTTATACAAAACATTTTTTCCAACATTTATATTTTTCAAATAGTACTATTTTTCAAACATATTTCTTTTTCAAATTTGATGAATTTTTAAAACATATCTATATTTCAGACATACAAATTTTTATAAGTTATTTTTTTCAATAATAACTATTATAAATACATTCTTATTATTTTTATAGATCCATTTTCTAACTTATAAATTTCTCAAACATGTCTATTTTTTAAAATTATTTATTATTCAAACATATCTACTTTTCAAAAATATCTATTTTCAAATATATCTTATTTTATAAAATTTTACTACTTTTCCTAATTTACTATTTTACAACCATATCTTTTTTTCAAACATATATTCTTTTTTAACATTACTATTTTTCAATCTAAATTTTTTTAAAAAAATTATTTTCTTCAGTACATTTGATTTATAATTTCATTAATAATATATTTAAATTTTATTATAATCGTTGTATTAAGGAATCATTAAAAGAGGAATATCAACCATTAAGTTTGGAAGATAATTTAATAAGGTTTAATAGTTTGAACCAGGTATTTTACAGTTCTATTTCTATTATTTTTTATCCTTGGAAAATATTAAATAAATTGTAAATTTTTTTATCTACATTTGTTAGGGGAGTTGTAATTTTTACTCATAAATAAATCCTTTTCTATTCCATTAAATGATATTTTTTGAATTTATTTCTTTAATAAATCAGTATGATATATGTTTGTCTTCTTGTGTCAGGGTTTAAGAATCACTCATACGTCTATTGATAACTTTATTGATCATAGAAATCATAAATACATATATATAAACTAAACTCTTAATTATTTTATATATTTTATTTTTTATTCATAAAAAATTATATTCTAATCTTTTTTTATTAGATTTATCTTTCTTGGAGTTTCTCTAAATAATATAGAAATTTAATTCGTGAAATGTTTTCCTTGCTAATATACTAAAAGAGTTAGATGCATCTGAAGCATTCAATTTTATTTTTAAATAAATGTGAATCTAAAATTATTCTAGTGTAGATTAATTTCTTTTGTTAAGAGAATATTCTTGATAAGATCCTTAAAACTGGTGGATAAATTGTTATTCATCATAAACCCACTATATAACAATATTTTGTTAGATAGTAAATCATGGTCTAAATAAAATTTATTTATATAAAATGGATTACAGAAACCATGTAAATTTTTTTACATTAAGATATGAAGAGATATATATTCTCTAAAAATAGTCATCCCATATAATCATGAAATTATCAAAAAGAATAAAACTTTTATCATGTCATTTTTTCATTCATAAATTTTTATTTTTAAAAATCACTAAGGGGAGAAATATAAGAATTTTTTAATTTTTTATCTTATATATTTTGTAATTTATCTTTTTCAATGGGTGAGTATTATTTTTTATCTATATTAGTATTTTAAAAATTTTAACTCAAATAATTGGGGTTAAAATTATTATCATGAAGACTAAATTGATCTATCTTTTAATTTCACTTCATCTCATATAATTCTATTAGTTATATTATGTTTTCTAAAAATATTTAGATTGTTGACATAATTAATAAATTCATTATTTATTTCCAAAATCACTATACAGTTTATATGATAATGATACAACATGAATATTTGGCATATATCCTTATTCTTCTACAAAATGAACTTCTAATAACTGAAATTATGTAGAAGAGTAAATATTTCATGAAAATATTGTGATCTTATGATTCATTATAGATTTTTTTGTTAGATTTATAAGTACTATTGAAATTATAATATAACCAATTGTTAGATGAAGTTACATACTGATATCATTGATATATTGTGATGTTACTGTTGATTTTGTTGCAACTCAATCTATGTTTTTCCTAAATCAGCCACCAAGTATTGTTACAATGATGCCTATAAATAAATCCACATCTTTAGAAACATATGTATATGAATGATCATTAAGATAAAATATTATTAAATTTTTTTTATGACATTAAATTTCATATTTTTAATAGTTCTTTTGATTAGTGTAAATATTTATTATAATATTTATATGTAAGAAATAACTTTTTTTATATTTTCCTTGTAATAATTATACTATTTAAATTGTAAATATTTTTAAATAAATAGAATATATTCAGAGAATTTTAATTAAAGGAATGAATTGAATGTTATAATCAATTAATAAAGGGTCTCTCTAGATATGAAAATAGTTCTAAAGTACATCTCTTCAATGGAAGCGAGATACTACCAACACATTTAGTATAATACTTTTTAGATAGGAATGCATACCATTATATTGGTATAAAATTAGTGAATCCTTTTGAGTTATAAAGATTCATAGATAAAATTTCTCTTTTGTAATGATATACATTCATCTTTTTAGGATGAGGTATTTAGTAAAATCCATTAAAATTATTATTTGGTTTTTAAAACAATAATTCATATTTTTTGGCATACGAACTCTGTTAAATCTTTAATTTTAAATAAATAACATACCAATCATTTTTTATCAATATGATAAACATATTTTTTATTGATTATAATTCTATTACTCTAATCATTTTTTCTGATTTTAAATATTAAAAATTGATCTAAAAATTACTTGGAGAGGATGAAAATTATATGTTTGTTATGAAAATAAAATTCACCAACTCATTTTTATTGAATAGCATCAGACGTCATGAAAAATAATAGTAAAAAATGTTCTAAAACCCTAATTAGATATATATAATAACATTATATAAAAATATAATGAATTCAGACATATAGGAGAAATATTATCAGACATAAATAAGAGGTCATTTTTATGCCAATTATGAAAATCCATTTGGTTTAATTGTAATCCTATGCTATGTTAAAAGGTATAAAAACTTGTAAAACCTATGAATAAATAATGAAGAAGTAAATCAATGGTCTTTAAGAGAGAACAATCGTATAATTTCACCAAAAATAATCATATCTATAGAGAATATAAAATTCACTATTTGTTAGAAAATAAAACACTTAAGAACATGGTATTATGTGAAATATAAACCCAAAATTTTATAAATAAGACCAAACAATCATAATGAATGATAGTAACACTATATCACCCATGGTTTCTAGTATATAACCATTTATTTTTAATTTTTATTTATATAACGTATAAGTGTGAAGGTTTGCAGAGTTTAGAATAATTATTCAGAATTTTGGGGTTTTTCTATAGTTTTATGAGTGGTGCACTATTTTTGGAAAAAAATGAAACACTTGTAGAAGACCATGTGGATTTATATTGGGGGGAAATGGATGCTCCATAGATAGCGCATAGTATTCTTCTAATGTGTGTCCACTAAAGAGGAAAAATGCTCTTTGAAAAATGGCTTTAGTGATTTTGAGGCAGTGGCATCGGCACAATTTGAGAAGGGTTTGAATAACTTGTAGTATGACCATATGATGTTCATAATTAATGAATTTGATAATTCATGGTTAGCACATGGTTTTCCTAACAGGTTTAACAAATAGATTGAGGGTCAATGTTAGCTCTATAAATTTTTTATCTACATTATTTTTTCCTCTAAGTGTATCATTATTTTCCCCAAAAAAGACCAAACTCGTGATTTTGTTCTATAGATTGTTGTATAACCTATCCTATGTGAAGATAAATCAGTCTGAAGCCTATCATTGGAGTGTTTAATCCTGATTCTCACCATAAGTTGTAATGTTTCATCATTCTTAATGTTTTTATTATATATACTTCACCCACTATCTTGGTTTGTTAGATATATGCTCTATTTTAGTAGATATGAGTTTTTTATGACAAATATGTTTATATTTGGTCTTTCTGTTGATATGGGAAGAGTTCTAAGAAGGGTTCATAGATATTCAACCCGGTTTTGTGACGTATTTCAAGTAGTTTGTCATTTTTTCCATAACTATCAAGGAAGTTGGAATCACTCTCAACTCCTCTATTTTATATGATTATGGATTAGTTTCAAAATTATTTCTTTGATTGAAATTAATTTTTTCATTTTTTTCAAATAATTTTTGAAACCCTATTGAGTTACAATTTTTTCAAAATTGTGAAATTAGTTTATTATTAAAAAGTTTCTTTTGATAACATGGTTATAAATTATTAAATTTAAAATAATTTTTGGTTTTGTTATATGGAATAAAATTGGTTTTCAATAAAATTAATAATGTTTTATTTAATGCGGTGAACACACATCGATTTGGTATGAGTTGGAATGGTTTAGTGGCAATTTTTCATACGAATTGGGATGGATAAGGGTGTAAAGTAACCCCATAAAATTGGTACACTATGTGATAGATTAGTGGAAGGATGACTCACCACTCATGAGTATAGGTATTTCAATGGTTTGAATGAATTTTTGGATGTATTTTTGTTTGTAAAGGGATGGGTTATTCTAAAATAAAATGTTTAATTATTTAATTAACTACTTATGTGATTTCCTTAGGAAAATGATTACAATGTCATTAGTTTATATTTATATATAAACTATTTTAAAAATTGTTTTATATAAATTGTTTTATATAAATTTATCTAATACATTATATCCTAGTGGATATTGTAGGGAGTTCATTGGGTAAATACTAAAAAGTTTTAGTACTCACCCATGATTTAGAACTTTGGTTCTTTTACAGGTGTAATCTACCAAGATATGGAAAAAGGTAAAGTACAACACATCTTCATAACTACTTCTGATACATATGGTTTCTAGTGAATTAAAAATATGGATCTTGTGTATAATAGAGTTTTGTTTTGTTCTTGGAGTATTATTAGTTTTCCATCTATTGTTTACATTGATATTGTAGTCTTCCACTATTATACTTGATTCTAAAATGATTCTGATAAAAGGGAATGTTGTGTTGTCTTTCATTATTGTCATGCATCATATAGTGGTCATTTGGTTATGTCTTATTTAGTTAGTGGTTTATTCTTAATGGATAAATCATCCCCTAGATGTATTAAAACCCTTCAGCATTTATTTCCATGCATTGGTGTCTTAAGGATGTCACATAAGGCCATGTAACACTCTTCTACTTTATCAAGACAATGAGATGCGGTGGGAAGATACAAATGGTATCAAAAAATTGGTCCAAAAGTATTTTTTAGATTAACGGTATCAACATATTCTTTTTTTGGTGAAACAAGTAGTCATCCTGTATACTAGTCATGGATTTGAATTTTATTCTTTCATATACCTTGGGTTGGGATCATAAAAAGGAGTAGGACTATTGGTACTTGAAATGTAGAGCTTAAAAATATGTAGCTAACCTTTTTATGTTAAACATCGTGTTTCTTGGGGGTTATATACATATGTTTTTTGGGGAAACATATATGATTTTAAAATATCACTATCATTGGTCTATCCAATTAAAAAAGAATGACATACATTAGAGAAATGACTTCCCCCTAGGACTGCATACATCATTTTGAGCAATAATGTTTTTGTGTGCAAAATTACTTAATTTTAAAAAAAAAAATCAATGTTTTTTAAAATGAATTATTTTAAATGAAATAATGATGAGGGTATTTTTAAAATGGATTCTTTTTCAAAAATATTGTTAATATATTAAAAAAAATTATTACATTTGGAAAAGGTAGATTTTTTAAATAATGGTTGTCATAGTTGATGTTATAGAATTTGATATTGGTAAGACATCAGTTAATAGAGAGTGTGACTTACTAAGATTGTTGTTGTTTAAAAAATGGATCTATGTAGGCATATTATAAACCAACTGAATGAAGATGCTGATAATGTAGTTTCACCTGATCCACAGGTGAACCAACAGCTAGTTTAAAGTATTATATATGTGTTTCAAGTGGTAGACACTTGGAAGTGGATGGATAATCTATGATAATTGGACCAATCCAACCAGTTCCAAAAGAAGAATCCACCCATCATACAAGGTGATTCTGAACTATAAAAGGCATAGGTGTGGTTAAACATGATGAATCATATCATTTATTTCATTAGCACACCAGTGGAGTTGAATGTAAAATTATAAATGTATATGCTCAAGGATCTTTCGATATAGTGGTGGGATCTACTGGTGTATGGAAAAAAAATCAATCCATAACTTGGGATGGTTTTGGGGACTTTTTTCGACAAAAAATTCTATCTTCACACATTCATGATTTAGAGAACGATGGACTGTTTTAAACTAAATAAGTAAAATACCTTTTCCACCATGTATGTGGATAAATTTATGAATTTAGTAAATTTTTCATCTAATTTGGGGATAGTGAATAATTGAATGCACACATCATTGAATCAGGGATAAGGTATGTGATTTTCTCGAAGATATATGTGATCGGTATTATAGACTATCAAAAACGTTGTATATAGTGATTCTAGATAAAAGGGACATCTGAAGAACTATGGGTGGAGAATGTATGTTGATTCCAATGGAAAATGGTGGGAAATATAATTATGGGTGCAGGAAGAATAGAGACACATACATCTATAGTGTGAGTGTGAATTAAAATCTAACAATAGTACTAGTGAAACTTCATCCATGAACCACAAGTAATACAAGATGTTCCCAATGTGTTTCTCATAACTATATAAAGAGATATTGTATGACACAACCTATAGAATGCCAAAATTGCACCAAGATGAGGAATCTTCAGTGCTATTGTAACAGTGCTCTAAGGTTAGGTTCTTAGGGAACTTGTCAGGTGTCATATACATAATATGATTTTTCAAGATGAGGATAGAAGAACCAAAATTATTAGAATATTTTATCTAGACTTGGTGATTCTAGGAATACCATAACTCATCAAGAAGGGAAATCTTCATAATAAAATAAAGAAAAAAAGTGCATCGAAAAAAATTATATGGAGATGAGCAGGTGATTGTGCATGATTAGGCGGGACCATATATGGTTATAGGAACAATTATTTTATATTATACCCTTAAGCAAGTGATATTTGATATTGGTGTATCACATTCATTTATTTCTTCTCATGATGTTTATTTGATGAGTTTAAAACTTGAGCCGGTTAGCTCTATAATAAAACATCAAACTCCAATTGGGAAAAAATAATTTAATGCCTTTCTATATAGATCATTTTCTATAAATGTTGATGGATTTGAGCTAAAAATGGATTTCTCTATATTGGAGATGGATGTATATGATGTAATTATATGTATGGATTGTTTGAAAAAATTAAAGGATCACATCGACTGTTATAAAATAATGGATATATTCATGACCGATGATGTCATTGAACATATCTTTAGAGGAGAATGGGATGTAATGATAGGTTAAATAGGAATGTTTTCATTTATTGTGGGAATTATATCTCATCAGTTAGAGTAATTATACCCAGAATCAATCAAAGAGGTTGGATAAATTTCTTTTCTATCAATTTTTAATCAGTTTCTGAATGTCTTTCTCGAAAAATTATTTAGGTTTCCACCCCATGAGAGAAGTTGATTTTACGATTGATATCCTTTTAGGGACAAGTACCGTTTCATTTATGACTAATCAAAAGGAACCAAAAAATTAAGGGAATTGAATGTGTAGCTAGAGGAACTTGAATTAAAAGGTTTCATTCAGTCAAGCATGTCTTCGTGGGAAGCCCCAATTTTGTTTATGAAGAAATCATATAGAACATTAAGTATATGCGGGGATTATAATAATATTAACAATGCTTCAATAAACAACTGGCATACACTTCCACACATTGATGATTTTTTTGATCATTTAAGGGGAGCCCAATGGTTCTGCAATATTGATATGTGATCAGGATACCACCAATTGTGACTTTAGATTGAGGATATTACAAAGGCACCTTTTAGAAGAAGATATGGCCATTACGAATATGTGTTAATGCCTTCCAAACATACAAATTCACCATAATTATTTATGGTATGGATGAATCAGATATTTTAATGAGATCTAGATTGTTTTTTGTGTCATATTTGGATAACATACAGTTGTATTCAAGGACAAGGGTTGATCATGAGAAACACTTATTGACACTGTTGGAAATCTCAAGAGAATATAATTTGTATGAAAAATTATAAATGTTTAAATTTTAGATAAAATAAGTATTTTTTTAGCCATATAATTTATGAATGATGTGTTTTAGTAGATCGTGGAAATATATAATATGTTATCTCTTATAAACCGCCAATAAATGTCTTTGAGATACAAAGTTTTCATGGCCTAGATAGTTGTTACAGACAATTTGTGTGTGAATTTTCAAGGATAGTCTCACCTATTTCAGCATTGACAATAAAATATTCCCCATTCCAATGGAGTGGGGAATTACATAAATCTTTCCAAGAGTTAATTTTCTCCCTTTCATCCACACCAATCCTAATTTTTCTGTAATTATGTTAAAGGTATGTTGTGTATTGCAATGATTCAGAATCTAGGTTAGGGTGTGTGCTCATGAAAAGAGACCATGTTATTGCTAATTACTCAAGGAAATTAATATTCTATGATAAGGTCTACCCAACACATGATTTAGAGTTTTTTATAGTCGTACATTCCATAAAAACATGGTGTCATTATCTCATCTGTGAGAAATTTATTATGTTCACAGATCATAAGAGCATGGAGAATATTATCTCATAAAGGGATTTGAATCCGAGGATATGAAAATGGATAGAGTATCTAAAAAAGTTATGCTTTGACATTATGTATACACTAGGTAAATGAGATTATATAGATAATGCATTGAGCATTAAATCATACACTTAGCAAGAAGAAGAAGCATTAGATGATAGCCAGCTGATGTTAGTCCTAGCCGATGTATATTTGGAATGGAAAAAACGAGGTGATGTTGTAGTTTTATTTATATTTGTGGTGGTTTCTGATTGGGTAATGCTGGTAAAGGAGGTACAAACATCAAATGTAGAATGTTTTTCTATGAGTTCAAAAGTCAATTTTGGGGAGACCATTATGGAATGGAGGCTACATTAGTGTTTAGTTTTTTGTTTCAATATAATATGGTGGTACCAATAAATTCTTAGTAATAAATCCTTCGTGATTACCTCCATTTGAGATGGGATGTACATCCTAGAATAAAAAAGGTTCATAAGGTGTTTAAATAGATGATTTTTGTTTCATTTTGATAAATAAGGTGGCTAAATCTGTTTCCATATACAAAACATGTCAGCATGTTAAGGAATAGAATTAATGAATAGTAGGTATGTTTTAGTTTTTACAAATTCCAGTCTATAAATGGGAGAATATAATTGTGGAGTTTATTATGGGTCTCCCAGAAAAGGTTTTGAAACATGATGCCACATGGGTGATTGTGGATATGCTCACCAAGTTAATTCCTTTCGTCCCAATTCATGAAACTCATACATTAGAGGCACTATCCAAAATATATATCCAAGAAGTGGTAAAGAGCCATGGAATACTAGTTTTGAGGGTATTAGACAGTTATTTGAGGTTCATATCTCATTTCTTGAAATCCTTAAAAAAATCATTTTTTATCAGTTGATTATGAGTATGGTGCAACACCCTTAGATGTACGGGATATCCCGAAGGACGATAGAAATGTTAGAGGACATGTTGAAAGCTATTTTAAAGAATGCTAAAGGAAATTTGGAAGAGCATGTTATGGTTATTGATTTCTCATATAAAAAATTCTATCAGGCCTCCATATATATTAATCCTTTTGATACATTTTATGGGATCCTTTCTCATTATCTACTTTTTGGGTGGAAACAGGTGAGAAATTTATATTTGGTGTAAGCCTTGTTCAAGAGAAAACAAATAAGATTTAGTTGATCTGAAAAAAGGATGGATATGGCTCAGAGTCATCAGAAATCATATGTGGATCATGATCGATGCATGTTTTCATTTTTAGTGATTGATCATGTGTTCTTGAGGATATATCCAAGTCTTAAAAATAGTTTTTTTAAGTTGGGTAAGTTATCTCCTTAGTACATATTCCCTTTTGAGATACTATAATGAGTTGGTGAGGTAGAATATCTCTTGGAATTACCATCACGGTTCAGTGCAGTAAATAATGTATTCCATGTATCATAGTTGAAAATGTATCATCCTAATCCAGATAGAGGGATCAGATGGGATCATGATGACATTGAGCCAGATTCTTTTTTGGTATATATCCTAGTGTATTTTGTGTATAGGAAATACAAATAATTGCATGTGAAATGCATAGGCCTAGTGTGGGTTTTGTTGAAACAATGTCAAGTTTAGGAAGACACTAGGTAACATGAAAAGGTGTTTAAAGAGAAATGAAAGGAACTATTACATTACTCTAATGTGTTTCTATTATCTGAGGGTGGAAATACCAATAGTGAGGATAATGTAGCACCCCCTATTTATGGAATGTAACAATTTCTTTGTGATTTTATATGTATATAATCCATAAGGGTGAAGGTTGGAATAGTTTGGAAACCTATATAAGAGTTTTTGGGGATTTTATACATGTGAATGGGAGTTGCATGGTTTTTCAAAACCATGAAACAACTATAAAAAAACTATTCAAAGTGATACATGGTAAAAGTGATTGGGCAGTAGTTTCACATAGTTTACCTAAACTGTTCTTCCACTGATCAGAAACTGTGTGATTTGAAAAATGGATTTGGTAATTTTCTGGTAGTGTATTAATCATGGTATCATCATGGTTTGAAGACCATGTGATATGACCATGTGAGTATCTTTATTAATGTAGTGGTTAACACATATTTAATGCACGGTTTTCCTAAAAATTTGACTAAACCTTGCACAGGTCAATGTTCGATCCTTAAATTTTGGATCTAACTCTTTTTTACCATTAAGTGCCTAATTTTTTCCCAAAATAGCCCCAACTAAAGACTTTATTCTTTACAAGGTTGTAGAAACTCTCTGAATTGAAGAGGAATCAATCTAGATAATTCTACAGTGCATTAAAGCTTTATTATCATCGTAAGTAATCATTCATAATTTTTCATGATATTTTTCAAAGATCTACTTCTACCTCTCTCTTGGTTTCTTTGATCAATGCTCATAGTGGTATATATAAGATTATGGATACCATATATGTTTAGATTTTGACCTTTTCAGTAGTTATGAGATCTAAGGTGGGTTCATGGGGATTCAACTTGGTTTTGTGACATTTTGTGTTGTTTATAATTTCTTCCAAAACTTGTCTGGTAGGTGTATTTTCTCTTGAGTCCTATATTTTGGAACACGATGGTTTAATTTCATATTGATTAATTTTATTGAAATTGATTTCTTATTTGGTGTGAATTAAATTTTGAAACCCTCTTGAGTGATGGTTTTTTGAAATTGGGAAATTGGTAGGACATTGGTAGGATTTTGTAATGTGATTTTGGTAGCATGGTTTTAAAATGATGATTTTAAAATAATTTATACTTTTCATTCATGGATAAAGAATGGGTTCCAAAAAAATTATGTTTTATTGAATGGTATGAACAAACATGTATTTGGTATGAGTTTTCATGGTTGTGTGGCATGTGTTCATAATAATTAGGATGGATTATGGCGTGAATTACTCCAATCAAAATGGTTGAGATAGATAAGGGCGTGATGTACCCCGATCAATGTGGTCCACTACGTGATGGCTTAGTGGAAGGATGAATCACCCCTTGAGAGTATAGGGAGGTCTATGTTTTTCATGTATGTTTAGATATATGGTTGTGATGAAAGGGATGGTTTATACCAAAATGGTTTGTCAAATAATTTAAATAAATATTTGTGTGATTTCGTTGGGAAACTATTTACAATGAAATGTTAAAGTGTTTTATATAAATGTAGAGAACATGTTCTATCTAAGTGGTGTGAGTAGGGATGTCATTGAGGAAAATCTTATGAGATTTGTTACTCACCCTTTCTTTGGAATATTTGTAATTTTTCCAATGTCATCTACTAGGACCTTGTAATTGGTGGTGTATTATAAGTATTCAGAACTACCTTATGATTCTTGGGCTGTTTGGTGAAGTTCGAACATGGAGATTGTGGATAATAGAGTCTTGTGGTGGTCTTGGTGTTTTACTAGTTTTTCATCCTTAGTTTACATTGATATTGTAAACTTCCACTATGGTAGTTGATTCAAGAATCATTTTGATAAATGAAAAGTTGATTTGTATTTTATTGTGAGAATTGATCATATAGTTGATGTTCAGTTATGAATTGTTTGTTTAGTGGTTTATTTTTAAAGGGTAAATTGTCCCCCACATGTATTGAAGCCCTTCATCTTTTATTGGCAGAATTTGGCATCTTGGTGATCTTTCTTAAGTCCATGTAACACCCTTCCGCAATCTTAAGACAATGAGAAGGGGTAGGAATTTACAAATAGACATAAATATCTATTTTTGAAATTGAATTTGATTCTTTGAATCAAAAATATCGAATTAAAAAACAATACTTGAAATGTGTATATATTTTGAGTGGAAACCCATAAAATGTTTGTAATGTGTTATAATAAAATAAATAAATGAATAGATTATGTCAAATGAATTTAAATAAATATCAAAATATTAAATACAAAAAAATATATATTATAATACAAATAATCATTATGTAAAATAGTCAATAATATCAATGAAATTAAAATGTGTTAGGAAAGCCTTTAAGAATATCAGTAATATATGAATCAAAATAACATGTAAATAGATAATGAGATATAAATTTACATCACATGACAAATATGTGATTTATGATTAAAAAAGTCAACAGGATAATGAATAAACCTTTAAATAAATGAATTGTTTTCATATATGAAAAAATGTCTCATGAAATGTAAATTGTTCCAAATAACCCTTATATTGGATTCCTTATTAAGAGTACGTGCTCTAGCTTCACATATAAGAAAATAAAACACATTTAAAATTTATTTTAAAACATTTTTCAATGATATTTTATTTTTAATGTGTATTTATTATCAAATTTAACTCATTATTCACTTACATTTTTCTCACATTATCTACTTGAGGTTGTTTGGTCAATTTATTGAAAAAATAGTCATTATACTGAACATAACAATTTTGTTAAAAAATAGATCTAAAATATCTACAATTTAATATTTATAAATAATTTATCCCAAAATAATTATTTAAGGAATAAATGATTTATATTCTAAATATATTTTCAAATTATCAAATATATATTTTTATGCTTGTATTTCGTGGTTAAAATTACTCTGATCATTTATTATTAATATAATTTATATAAATAAAAAAATAATTTCTATAATACTAATAAAGTAATAAATTTCATATTTATTAATTAAATAATTTTTTGGAACCATCCAGGTATGGAAATGGTGAAAAATAAAATACATCTGTCATGGTGGTGGTGATCCCAACATAATACGGAAGATGTCTAAATTTTTTGAATGGATCAGTGGAAGGTTAAATTGGTTATTCTATTTATGTAAACAAAATTTATTAAACAACTGATAATAATTTCAATATAATATAATTTTTATAATATACATTTAAGATTTAAATTAAAAATAATTAATTGAATATAAATGATAAAGTGGTTAGGATTTATTACATTGCCCCTTTTGATGGCTTCTCTGATAATTAGATCGTGACTTTTATGGGAGGTATTTTGATAATAATATGTCATATATGACATAGATAAGAAAATTTATAAATATTTTGTTATATTTTTTTCAATATATAAATATTTATGTGTTAGTATAAGAACGGTGGTATGGGGTCTTTTTTAACAGGGTAGGGGTGGTATTTTTGCAAATATAAATTTCATAGTAAAAACTATAATGACAAATTCAGGGTATGTGGACCAAAAATTTATAAATTATGAGGATAATAAAAAATTTTGTTGTTAAATACCTCATAAATTCATTCTTATTTTATTTTTGGTCGTATTTTTTCACTTTACCTCGCTATTTATTACTTTTACCTAAATATAGCCTTTTCTTTACTAACTGATTTTGATCTTAGTAAATTATTTTTCTTCCATAATATTAATTTTACCATATTAACTAATTTATATTATGATAATTATTATTAGTGAATTTATTATATTGAGAGATATTTTTATATGTTATAAAAATTGTCTTCAATATTAGTACTCAGAAATCAATAAAAATATATTTTCTAAATGTATTTTAAGGATAAAATAATTATTTTGGACAAATATTATTATTCAAATAAATAAAATTATTTTGTTTCGTTTATAAATAAATAAATTATTTTTATTTTTATTTAAATAATGATAATATAAAATTATATCTTCTGAATACATAATTAAATAAAAATTAAAAAATATAGTTTTCTAATAAAACAATTTATCTTAGGATCCAAATTTTCAATCATCAGTTTAAAATATTTAATATATAATTATTAAGTGAATTATTATACTCTAGAAATACATATTTGTTTGAGGATATTTTTTTATAATATTTTATTTCATTTGTATATCATAATGATGTCATAAAAGTTAATATAATTATAATAAATATATTTTGAACCATTCAACTAAAATAAATAATTCATGAAATTACTAGAAAATAAAATATAGATAACCATTATAGGATTAATCCTTAAATTTATTAATTTTTATTTAATAAAATTTATATAATTATTTAATTTAACTTTTTATTTAAAAATTAAATGTAATGAAAATTTTTTTTATTTAAAAATTATCATATTAACATTAAATATTCTCAAAACAATCTTATGAATTTCTGACTGAATATGTGTTAATATTTTAAAATTAAAATATCCTATTAGAATAATCCATTAAAAGCATACAGTTTTATTTAAGTTAAAAATAAAAAACATTTAAAATTTTCATTAAAAATATATTTTTTGAAATTATTTATTGTTAATCCCATCCCATTAATTATGTATCATCAATGAATTAAATTATTTATAATTTATTAATATTATAACATATAAAATAAAATTTTAATTCAAAATTAATTATATTAAGGGAACTAAAGTAATTAGTTTTACTAATGTTTTTTATTACATGAGGTTTTCTAGTTTCTGTAATATTCTTAATGATAGGTCACATTTAATTCTCATGATATATTTAGATTTATCATTAATTTTTTGAAATATCATTATTAGTATGATGTTTTATATGATACAATCTATTCAATATAGTATTTATTATAATAGAACACTTACTGAAACCCGTAGGGTGTTACATTATCCCCCCTTAAATAAATTATGCTCTCATAATTTTAATTTCTCTCACAGATGAAGATGTATAAAGGTGGTCCTAATATATTCATAACATAGGATATAATTTCAATTGGGAAATATACCTCACTATCACCTATAAGACTAAAAATATAATATTTTCCTCTTAATAGTCATATGAATTTTTATTCTTTTACAACAACTATTTGGCCCGAATTGTCTCCTATTATTGGTTATAATACATAGGACTTTCTAGAGATGTAAATTTATAGGATTCATTATAATTATCACATAATCATCATAATATTGAAACCAAAATTCTAATAATTATAATTTATAAACATAAAAATATGAAAAATAAATTGTAAGTGACTTATCAAATAGAACTGTCATTTTAACCCAAGAAACAATCAGTTCAATTATATGTTAATTCTATAACCTTTTCAATACATAAATTAATTATCCCAAATATATCAAGAACACTCTTACGATATCCCATTACCAAAAATAATGAAAACATATACTCATATAATTCAATATACCATTAAACCTGAAAAAAATAACATATCAATCAATATACCTAAATTATATATACACCCATTAATATAATAACCATTTACCAAAATTACTTGAATGAATATATAAAAAATCAATCCCACACATTTTATATATTACTCATCATATAATCTCAATATCAATTAATTCATTGTCTTAATTAACTATAACTACCTCATTATTAAATCACATATCAACCCAAAGGGTTATATATAAATGATTTTTTTATTATTTAAAAAACGTATTAAATATCACCTAAAATATCATTAGTCACCATCATATAGAACAATATAAACCCATAATGTTGTATCTATTAATTTATGATAATTGTCAACAATAAAATTATTTACCCATTATGGTGTCAATAAATCTTGAAAATCATCATATGATAACTTCCTAACATTTATTGTTATCTTAAACCGAATACGATACTTACTAAGAAACCCCAATTTCGAACATCCAGACATGGTTATAAAAAAATATATATATATAAAAAGGATTTGATAATAACTAATATGACCCATACATAAACATCCATAATACAATATCAATAAAAAAATATTGAGTCACATATATACCAAATGAATTTTTAGGATTAAATTTTGTGAGAATATGGAAAAAATATATAACTATAAAAACAAATATACTTCTCATCTGATGGAAATTTATTTCCACTACACCAAATATTCATAAACTAACCATAATCCTTTTAAATTACCTTAAAAATCATTACAAAAGATACAAATCTATAAATTTTATATATAATTCTCTTCTTCATTACAAGGTGAAATGAAAAAATAATAATATTGAAATAAAATACCCTATAATCATAAATAAGAGTGATATAAATCAAATATTAGAAGTGAGATTGAGATACACATGTGGGTATGTGACCATAATAAAGTCATATGAATACATCACAAGAAAATAATAATCAATAACAGATGTATTATAATTCTATAATTATAATAAAATTATTCTAGCACAAATAAGTATATATAATATTATAATGTAATTTTAGATATAGTAAATAGTGTGAAAGAGTGGATTTGTTTTACTCCCTGGTCCCGTATAAATATTATCTTGACATATAATACATTACACATTGAATTTGGGCATTACTTAATTCTAGGCCTATAAAACACATAAAAATATTTACATAAATATGTGTTTTATGAAATATTAAATTCCACATTTCTTAAAAATATAATTAACTAGAAAATGAAATGGGATTCAAGAATATTTCCACAAAACATGATCATATTAAATCTATGTAAATAATAAGTATTGTCTTAATTGATCATATCCCAAGTAAATCAAATGAAAAATTAGGGTATGTTGACCTCTATTAATTACACATTAATAAAAAAAATATGTGTCATGTGATTATTTTGAATGGTATCACATAAAAATAGATATAAAATTGCATTGTTTGACAAAACAAATTCCAAAACCCAAATGAAGAAAAATAAATAGAATTTTGAGAGTTATAAATGGAAAATTAACCACATGATTTAGATCATTTATTTTTTGAAAAGAATGGATATGAAATTATAAAATTAGTTTTCATGTTTTCACTATTATAAAAAAATTTATAAGTCACGTAAAAAATCAATTTTAATGTGTGAAAATATGAAATTGTAAAGGATTATTATAAAATAATTATATATTTAAACCATGAAAATAGTTAATGTTATTCATTAAATATATAAATTGGAGGATAAAATTATTAATTAGTGGAATGATATGCCTTTTTATCTTTTTCTTGAAAACTAAAAATTGTTTTTAAAATGAAAAAAAAATTAAAAAAAGAGTAATGATTATTCTAGAAACCCATTATAAGGTTCAGAGTAATACTCATTATGAAGAATTATTAGTAATTAAGTAAAATTCAGTAACATAGAAAATATTCAAAAATATATTCTTTTCCAAAAATTTTAACTAAATAAAAAATTAACACATTGGAAAAAGTTAAAATGATTTCTTTTGAACCATTTTAAAGAAACTCTTTGATTGTGAGAAATTATTTTAAAATCTATTTAAATGAAGCTATAAACATTCATGAAAAAAAAATTAATATATACATGTAATAGAATTATATATTAAATTTAAGAAGAGTTAATGAAGACTCCACTAACAATAAACATTTTGGTGGAACTGTGAACCAATGGGAATTGAAAGGGTAAGAAGGAATGTATACCAAATTATTGAACAATGGAAAATTAAAATAAATGGTGTTTATGATAAAAATATCCATAACTTTACCCTGATGGAATCTTATGTAAAAGTAATATAAAAATGATATTTATATGGGAAATAAAATCCTTACAAAAAAAGAATGATATAATCTATAAATACACAAGGTATAAAAGGGGACCATAAATTAATTAGAAATAAAAGATAAAAATTATGTTATACATTATAGATCAATAAATTTTTCAATAAAAAATTTTGAATTTAAGAAAATACATGAATATAAAAGTGTTTTGGATAGGAAATTGATTCCATGTTTGTCATAATTTCTAAAAAATAACACCATGAAAGACAATATGTGAAAACATTTCAATCCATAAAAAATAAAAAATATATATAAGGTAATAATTAAAATAGAATGTTAGTAATTTAGTCAATATATTTATGATATTTTATAATGTAAGGGAAATAAATTAACAAACACATTACAAACATAAAAAAGTTAGAATCAAAAGAACATATAAGAAGATCATGAGGACAAAATTTTATTAACATGGATAAAATGTAATTTATGAATAATAAAGTAAATATGTCATTGAATAATCCATATAAATGAGTAATATTTTGTTAATTAAATGAAAAATATATTAAGGTATATAAATTGTAACAAATAACCATTAAGGTAGATTCTAATTTAGCTGGTTGTTCCCTAATGTCATGTATAACAAACTTATACTCATTAATCATTTATTTTTTAAACGTTCTCAAATATATTTAAATTTTTATGTTCTATTTTTATCATGTTTTTTTATTTTCACATATAAACTTTTCTCACATTATCCACATGGGTTTGTTCGATTAATTTCTTCATAATTGCTTCAAGATGTTGAACATCGTTAACAGTGGTATTAAATAGTTCTATAATATCTCAAATGAGATAGATATAGGGAATTAATCAATAAATTAATGAAAAGGTATATATATAAAATAATATTTTAATTTAAATTAAAATTATGAAATATGTCATTGTATTCATTTTTTAGGGAGTTAAAATCTCAATGATTTTTAATTATTTATATAAACAATAGAATGGTAAATTCAGATTCAAAGATTAGTAATAATTTCATCAATATCATTTGTTTTCAATAAATGTTTTATTAGAAAATTATAAATATATTTGTGGTGAAAAAATAAATATGGTGGTCCTGATGGTATTGAACTAACCATAAAACAAGTAACATTTTCCATTTTCAAATAAATGGGATAAAGGAATATAATACTTATTCCATTAACATAATAATAATTTAGTATAATAATGAAAATTAGGTCATTATATTACTATGGGTGTAATATAGTTTGGGGATGAATAATAAGAAAATGAAACCAAATTGAAGTGAATAACATAATAGGAGTTCTTAACAAAATCATCAGAATGAATCCTTCATAAATTAGCACATTCCTTTGATGGGGGGAATTTCGATGAGACTATTACCTCTAAGACATGGATAAGAGTATTAAGAATTTTTTTTTATACCATGGTCATGGAAATAAAAATTATGTGTGAGGAAATTTTGTATGTTAAAGGTTTTATTTAATAAGTGTCTAGGAGAAATTGATTTCCAATATTAAATTCTTAATATGATAAAATTTATGACTCAAGTAAATTTAGTCCAAAATGTTTATTCATGATGATAAGATATTTTATAGTCATTCATTAAATTATAAACTAATTTATAGAAGAGTTGTTGTGATATTTTATTACATTACATATTGATTAAATATTGATACAACATTTAACCTTTTATAGTGGTGACTAAGATGAAGCATTGTCAACATATTTGTATGTCCTAAAATTAGAATTATATTAATAACTAAATGTTATGATTCTATATAAAAAAATAAAATTTTTTGTTGATTATATTTGTAACATACCAAGAAAATAAAGAATTGAAATTTTCATATTTTTTAATATTTTTTAATTAAATATAAATTTTATTTTAAAGTAGATGTTATAATCAAGGGCATACTTGAGATGCAAACATGGGTTTCTTTGAAGTCTTATATTGCAAACAATGTTGTGTCACAATGAAAAATATTAATATATTATTATTTTAAATGTAATTTAATTCCTAGATGTTTTATTTGAGAAAATGAATAGAACTAACTTAAATATGATTATACATATTTGTTAAATGTTTTTACATTTATCTAATAAAAGTTAGAGGCTTAAAATGTGAATGAATATAATTTTAAGCATAATTTACTTTTAATGGTTGATTTGTCACCCTTTGATGGAGAACCCTCTTCAAATATAGTTTTGGTCACTTTTATATGTTATATTTGACATAATAAATTTTTTATTTTGAATCAGGACATAAAAATTCACTTTGGGTAAAATTTTTGTATTTTTTTTATAAAATTCATTTTTTTGATTAAATAGTTAAAAATATTTTATTTTAATTCTAAAATGACTTTTAATCTAATTTATTTATATGGTTATATTATCATTTTAATAGGTTGTAAAGTATAATTAGATTACATTTTCTCATTTAATCAAATGTTGGTCATTGTAATTAATTTTACTTTGAAATTGGACATAAATAGGTGTAAATTTTTTGATAGTTAATATTTCGTAAAAAAAACGCCTTTTGTTTTGACAACAGGAAATAATTTTAAATTAATTAATCCAAATTCTATGTTCATAATTTGTTAAAATAGACATAATTTTTGAATTCGGAATATCAAATTTATCTTAGGCTGAATTTTTGGTATTTTTCTAAAAAACATCAATTTTTGATAAATAGTGAAACCACTAAGTAGTAGTTTAAAACAGACTTTTTCATTCAAATGAAATTTTACTGCTTTTGTGAATTAAATTTAAAAAATATGACATTCAAGGTTGTTATTATTTAGTAAAATTTTTTTCAATAAGATGAATATATTTTTTTGGTGAATAGTAACTTTTGACTTTTATTTACCACAGTTAAAGGTAAATAGGGTAATTCAAGGTAAACATAATATAATAATAATAAACAATTATCTTAACACGTGTCTTAACCTTGTTTTATGAGTCATGGACGACCATGGGCATCCTTGGGTCGATTTAGGGACCCCATGGAGCCACATGAGAGTGATAATGACACTTTAGATTAATTAATTGAAAGTAAAGACAAAAATGACATAAACAAATATTGTATAGTAAATTAATTTTTACCAAGGGTTATATAAGTAATATTTTATACTATAAATATTAATTTTAAAGATAAAAATATTCCCTACATCATGATATTTTTTTATAATTTCTAGAAGTAATATAAATAAAATTGTTTATGACACAGAAATGATGCAGTATTAACCTCATTAATAGATGATTTAAATAATTAAGATTATAAATACTAAAACGATATAAAAAATTTATTAAATTTTTATTGGATGATTTTATTTTGAATATTATTCATATTATATTAAACTTTAATGAGTTTGGGATCTTTTGAATCCGAAGATAAGTTTATAATAAAATAATTGTTTCAAACTTTCCTAAAGAGACCCTTCTCTCCCTTATAAAAGGACACCACTTTTAAGCCATTCCTCACACCTCTCAAGCCCCTTGTCTCATCCAAACCCTTCCAAAATAATCATTAAATATCCCTATCTTCCTCCTATAATCCTTACCTTAGGAATAGGTCACTTCAATGTAGTCCTTTTGGTTCAAACCAAAAGGAGTTACCCGAATGAAAGGTAACAGTTTCTCTTAAATTATTTTTGTTTTATTTTTTTTTATTTTACTTCTCCAACACCCTAAAATATTTTTATTCCTTTTTTTATTTACAAAACAATATCCTCAATATACTGTGTTGTTTTTATGAGAATTATTCTAACTAAACATAAACAAACCTCCGTCTAATGGTAAAGAACGCACTGTTTCTTTGGACAACGAACTACTGCCTCACGAAACGATGATTGTTAAAATATCTCCAACTATCTCTCATGGTTGCCATTATGATGGAACTATATTTATATATAATATATATTATATTTATATTGTTTCTATGCTTCTATATTTTTCATTTATATAATACCTATATGGTTTTTATAGTGGGTAAATACGATAATCTCATTTGAGGAAGTGCGGACTACGGCCCCCACAAAGTGATATGAAGCGTTCATGCATTATGTGGAACATATAAAGGGTATATTTAATGAAATTATACTATAATTATAATATACTTATCTATCATATAGTTTTAATTCCATTACAATATGAAATAGAAAAGGAAGTAGCGTTCATGCGTACGTAGAACTTAGCGTCTCCATGAACTGTGCATTTCATTTTTTATCTTCAAACGTTATGTACTATTATAAATACATGTATATACTGGATATATATGATATATATTATATCAAAATCATGAATAAAATTCTGGATATAATGAAATTTTGACCACATGAACAACTTGTAATGATAAGAAGTCCATTTTTTACTCAAGTACCAAATATCGACAAAACGACCATTATTCACATAAATGATTACAAAATGTTTATAAAATGGTAATAATTGATTTAAATGGAATTATAAACTTTTAAAAGGTTCTTAAGAAAGTATAAATTATCTTTAGTTTATTATTCTGGAGATTAAATAACGAACGGGTCAAGTCGGACATGAGGTAAGGGGTTTCTTATCTCACTTTTAATTCTATGAGATTTCCATTGTTCACCACTTATTTATTGCATGTGGTGTATTGTGTACTTACATTTGATATATATTATCATGATTCTATTTATATTCATGTTATTTTGTGATTCAATTGGTTTTTATTAACTTTTTTCATATGACTCATTTGATTTCAATGTGGTAAGGGGTTTTCATCTCACTTCTTATTCCCGGGATATTCGTTCAATATTTCCACTATTTCCTTTTGTGTGGTGTATGTACTGCCCATTATTTTATTAATTGTGTAATATAAATTAATTTATGGGTAATTAAATCTTCATTTTATGATACTTCTTTTATATGGTGAATGTTTCATAAGTTACCAAATCATTAAGGGAACATTTCACCCTCCTCTTTTTTAAATACTTATTTTGTTATGTCTTTTAATTTACATCTTCTAATGCTGGGATATGTTCTTCTATATACTTAATGATTTAAATTTTATTTCAAAGTGATTAGATACCCTTTTCTCTATCATAAAATTATTTTTCTGAATTTTAAAGTGACATCATTAGGCTGACGAATTTCTGTAAGGGAACTTCTTAACTCAATTTCAATTATTTGGGTTAAACATATACTTCTTGATTATGCCATGTTATAACTATGTGTTAATGAACTCAGATTGTTCCAAACTTAATATCCACTTATATTGAGTGTATTATTATTTGTCACACATAATTATGTAATTGATTTATTTTTAATCTAAGGATATTGTCTTTATAAGGGATTTCGTCTCAATTTACATTCCCTTGAGACTTCTTTGTTGTTATAAACCAATTCACTTTTATATGGTTTATATACTGCCCTTTGGAATATTATATCATGAATATCCTTATTCTCAAGATTTTAAAAGTTTTGTTTTATTCTATTCTTGAATTATGTTTAGTTGAGTGTTTCTCAAGTGTTACGAGACTCATTAACTAAAACATCATTTTAAAGATTTAAGGAAATATTATTCTAAATATTTTTCATTAATGTTCATGTTTTCAAAATGATTTTTAGTATTTATTTATATGGACATTTGTTTTTTAAAAATTTAATTCCTTTAAAATATTTAAAGTGGTATGGGACAATTTGATTGAAAAATCTCTTTATTAAATATTTTAAATGGTTTTAAAAATGGTTTGATTAAGCATTGATTCTATCAATATATTTAAGTGATATACTGTGATTTAAAATGAAATGTTTTCCTTCCTTTATATTTGTTTTATGTGTTATGATTTTATAATGGTACTTGGACATTTGAAGGGTGGTTATGTGATAAACTAAGTGACGGGTAGTGTCGTGATAAACCAGGACGGGGGGGTTACGTTATAACCTCCAATGAATTGGGTATGAAAGTCAGATGTATGGATATTCCATTTAGTGATATGTGTGGAAGTCAACCGTATAGTTATTCCATTTATGTATATTTTTGTCTCAAGTCATCTATATATGTTATGTGTTCTTTCTATGGGTTTTATGGTAACACTTTGGTTATTAAAGGGTAAGAAATGATCTTTTATTTAGAGAAGAGTATTTACTACTTCATAAAGGTAAAAAGTATTACTTATGATAAAGTATTCAGGGATTTATTTTTTTTTTGAAAAACTAATATTTTTCCTTCTTTGTGTATCCCTTACTGAGATTTTTTCCCATCCCAAGATTTTGAAATGTTTTTCACAAGACATGAAGAGGAATAGGGACAAGGATGTGATCAAGGAAATGTTATGATGTCTAAAACATAGAACTAGACATGTTTCTTTTTAAGAGTTTATATTTTATGAAAAAAATGGATATAGAGTAGTAGTGGATACTTTTAATATTCAAGATGATATGTTATAGTTATATCTTAATTCTCTAAAACTGTAAACCAAAAAAGATCCTCAATGTGAATTCTTGATTTAACTCAAGATTATTAAATGTTTAAGGTCAGTTCCTTATAGTTGGTATCATAGGTTGGTTTAGTTAACCTTAGATTTTAGGGTGTAATTTAAGAATAAGTGACATAACCATAATGGTTAGCATATTAGAAAAAATCATAGTTATTTTACAGGTGATAAATGGTTATTACATTTTGGGGTGAAAAATGAAAGGTATTAGATAACCTTTGAGAATGAATTATGTTGTGGTAATTTTTGAGTAATATGTCTCTTGTTTTGGCATGTTATTAAATTTTATAGTTTTTGAAAAAGGAAAACATGCAGATCATGTGACCACCCATCTCGTCGGACAAAGTTGTAGAAATCAAACCCACAACCAAAGTGTGATTGGCATTTATTGCCTACCACTGGACTACATGAAGTCCATGGTTAGTATGACTAATTATTTTTAATTAACTGATTTTATTGATCAATAATAAGTTTATTTGGGATTATATTTTTTATCAAATGAACATTTTTTGTATTGGAAAATGATTTGGTGAATAATTGATAAAGGTTATTTTGGAAGACATTCTCTCTTTTGGGAACACTTTATCCTTAAGGAAAATAGAACACCTTGAGATTTAATTTGTTGAGTAATGGTTGAAATATTGTTTTGGAAGAATGTATTATATTATTGTTGACATAAGATAATTTGGTTTATTTATGGAAATGATTTACCTATCATAGAGAATATATGATTAGGTTAATTACACTTCAGTATGAGACTTTAAGAGTAGTTGGTGTTTTGGAGATAAATATTATGATTTTTTGTGGAAGAGTATGTGATTTAAATCCTTCTAAGTTTGGGGTTTCAATTTAATTTTGATTATTTTGAATAATTTTAAGGAAAATTTTATATTTAATGGTCTTTCTTGAACTTTGGGTACTTTTGTTGGATTTTGGAGATTAAGAGTGGTATTTTTTTATAAAGAATTATCCTTTTAGGCATTATCTGATCACATACTAACCAATTTTAGTATTTCTTAATATATATAAAAAAAGGGGAAATATATTGTTCATATTTTGGGGATCATGGTATTCTCTAGAACTTGATTTTTTCACTTTTTATATGTCTAAGTCAACTTGAATACTCATCGTTTTGATAAAAGAAGAGTCTTGGTAGAAATTTAGTAAAGGATGAAAATATACTTGAAAAGTAAGAATGTATCCTTATGTTTTTTATTGAGGCTCATAAAAAATTCCCCAACTTTATGAAATGTTACTTAAAAAATTTCCGTTTACTTTTCCTACTGGGAAACCAACGAATGTTTAACCCATCACAAATTAGTGGTTTTCTTGTTGTTAACTTTC
Organism: Viscum album; assembly: GCA_963277665.1. NCBI lineage: Eukaryota > Viridiplantae > Streptophyta > Magnoliopsida > Santalales > Viscaceae > Viscum > Viscum album. The sequence goes on along the minus strand of OY728142.1, from coordinate 263,838,581 downwards.
TCTTTGTCATTTTTTCTATCACTCTGCATCAGAACATGACACTTAGTTTCTCTTCCATATCCATGTTTTCATGGAATCATATTATGGGTTATCTTTGGTGACCTTTGTACATATCTTTGTTTCTTGTTAAGTGATAGTTTTATTTATTCTTTTTCCAATTATGGACTTTCAATGAAGTTTTCATGCCCAATTTTAAAATTACGAGGACGCAATTTCCAAATGGGGTGAAGGATGTAACATCCCAAGAAAATAAAAAATATGAACATTTCATATTTATTAATATTTTTGAATTAAATATTAATTTTATTTTTAAAGGGGTTGTTATATTTAAGAGCGTACTTGACATGCAACAATGGGTTTCTCCAAAGTCTTAAGTAGCAAACAATGCTGAGTCATATTGAAAAATAATAATATATTATTATTTTAAATTGTAATTAACGCCTTGCTATTTTATTACTAAGAATGAATATAACTAACTAAAATAAGATTATAAATATTTGTTCAATGCTTTTACATTTATCCAATAAAAGTTAAAGGCTTAAAATGTGAATGAATCTAATTTTAAGCATAATTTAATTGAAAGGTTGATTTACCGCCTTTTTTTAGAGAACCCTCTTTAAATCTAGTTTTGGTATATTTTATATGTTCTATATGACATAATAAAATTATTCTAATGAATCGGTATATCAAAATTCACTTTGGGAAAAATTTTGATATTTTTCTGATAAATTTCATTTTTTGATGAATAGTGAAAAATTCTGTATTCTAATTCAAAAATGCCTTTTAATGTAATTTATTTAAATTCATATATAATATTTTTAATTTTTTTAAAGTTTAATTCTATTATATTTTTACCATTTAATTCAATGGTGGTCATTGAAATTAATTTTACTTCGAAATTGGACATAAACAAGTGTCAATCTTTTGGTAGTTAATATTTCTTAAAAACACGCCTTTAGGTTTGACAACGGGAATTAATTTTAAATTAATTAATTATACTTATATTTTATGAATTTGGTAAAATAGATATGATTTTTGAATTCAAAATATCAAATATATATTAGGCTTAATTTTTGGTATTTTTCTGAAAAACATCAATTTTTAACGAATAGTGAAACCACTAAGTAGTAGTTAAAAACCGACTTTTTCATTTAAATGAAATTTTAATGCTTCTATTAATATAATTTAAAAAATACAAAATACATGGTTGTTATTAGTAGGTAAATTTTTGTTCAATAAGATGAAAATATTTTTTTGTGAATAGTAACTTTTAACTTTTATTTACTGTGGTTAAAGGTAAATAGGGTAATTCAAGGTAAAAATAATTTCATAATAATATAAAATTACCTTAACACATATCATAACCTTATTGTATGAGTCATGGCTGACCATGGGTATCCTTGGGTAGATTTTAGGGACTCTATGGATCGACTTGGTAGTGATAATGACACTTTTGATTATTTAATTTAAAGTAAAGACAAAAATGACAAAAACAAATATCTTTTAGTAAATTAATTTTCACATAGGGTTATATAAGTTATAATTTCGACTATAAATATTAATTGGAAATATAAAACTATTTCATACATCAGGGTATTTTTTTTATATTTGTTAGACATCATATAAATAAAATTATTTATGACACAAAAATGATGTATTATTTGCCTCATTAATAAATAATTTAAATAAATAAGATTATAAATATTACAAAATATCCAAAAAAATGTCCAATTATTATTGAATGATTTTATTTTGAACAATAGTCATTTTATCTTAGACTTTAATGAGTTTTGGACCTTTTTGAAACTGAAGATATGTTTATAATAAAATAATTGTTTAAAACTTTCCTAAAGAGCCCCTCCTCTCCCTTATAAAAGGAAACCACTTCTAACCCCTTCCTCACACCTCTCAAGCACCATGGATCATCCAAAGCTAGCCCAAATAAGCTCTAAAGATTCATATCTTCCTCCTAGAAGCCTTACCTTAGGAAGAAGGCACTTGAATATGTCATTTTGGTTCAAACTAAAGGGAGTTACCCGAATTAAAGGTAACTGTTTCTCTTAAATTATTTTGTTTTATTTTGTTTACTTTAATTATACAACCCCCTAAACTCTTTTTATTTCATTATTTTATAATAAAAACAGTATCCTTAATATACTAGGTTTTTTTATGAGAATTATTCAAACTACACTTACACTCACCTCCGTCTAATGGGTGAAGAACATACAGTTTCTCTGGAGGGAGAATTGTTACCTCACGAAATGATGATTGTTCAAATATCTCCAACTACCTATAATGGTGGAAATTATGATGGAAATGTATTTATATATAATATATATTATTTTTATATTGTTTCTATGCTTCTGTCTTTTTCATTTATAAAATACCATTATGGTTTCCATAGTGGGTAAATACGATAATCTCATTTGAGGAAGTGCGGACTACCGCCGCCTCAAAGTGATAGGACTCGTTCATGCCATATTTGGAACATTTAAAGGGTAGAGTTAAAGAAATTATATATTATATTATACATTAATTATAATATACTTATGTATCATTATGTTTCCATTCCCTTATAATATGAAATAGAAATAGAAGTAGCGTCCATGCGTGTGTATGGATTACCGTCTCCATGAACGGTGCATTTCATTCCTTATCTTCAAATGTTATGTACTATTATAAATATTTGTATATAATGGATATATAAGATATATAAGATATCTAAATCATGAATATCATTCTGGATATAATGAAATTTTGACCACATGAACAACTTGTAATTATAAGAAGTCCATTTTTGACTCAAGTACAAAATATCGACAAATTGAACATTATTAACTTAAATGATTACATAATGTTTATGACATTGTAATAAGTGATTTAAAAGGAATTATAAACTTGAAAATGTTCTTAAGAAATTATAAATTAACTTTATTTTATTATTCATGAGATTAAATAACGAACGGGTCAAGTCAGACACGAGGTAAGGGGTTTTTTATCTCACTGTTAATTCCGTGAGATATCCATTGTTCGCCACTTATTTATTGCATGTGATGTATTGTGTACTAAAATTTGATATATATTATCATGATTCTCTTTATATTAATGTTATTCTGTGATTCAATTGTTTTTATTAACTTTTATTCATATGACTCATTTGGTTACAATGTGGTAAGGGGTTTTCATCTCACTTCTTATTCCTGTGAGATTCGTGCTATATTTCCACTATTTCCATTTTTGTGGTGTATTTACTACCCATTATTGTATTCATTGTGTAATATAATTTAATTTATAGGTAATTTAATCTTCATTTTGATATCTTTCTATCATATGTTTAATGTTTCATAAGTTACCAAATCGTTAAAGGAACCTTTCACCCTCCTCTTTTTTAAAGACTTGTTTTGTTATGTCTTATAATTTACATCTTATAATATTGGGATATGTTCTTATATATCCTTAATGATGTAAATTGTATGTCCAAGTGATGATATACCCTAATCCATTTCATCATATTATTTTTCTAAATTTTAACGTGACATTGTTAGGCTGTCGAATTTCTGTAAGGGAACTTCTTAACCCAATTTCAGTTCTTTGGGTTAAAATTATACTTCTTAATTATATTGTGTTATAAATATGTGTGAATGACCTCTGATTGTTTCACACTTAATATCCACTTATATTAAGTGTATTCTTATTGGTCACACATAATTATGTAATTCATTTATCCTAAATCTAAGGATACCGTCTTTATAAGGGATTTCGTATCAATTTACATTCCCTTGAGACTTCATTGTTGTTATGTGCCAATTCACTTTTGTATGGTGTATATACTTCCCTTTGGAATATTATATCATGAATATACTTATTCTCATGATATTATAATTTTTTTTATTCTATTATTTAGTTATGTTTAATCATGTTTTTCTCAAGTGTTACGAGACTCTTTAACTAAAACATCATTTAAAAATATCTAAAGAATTATTCTTCTAAATATTTCTCATTAATGTCCATGTTTTCAAAATGGTTTTTGTATTTATTTATATGGAAATTAATTTGGTAAAACATTAATTCCTTTAAAATCTTTAAAGTGGTATGGGACAATTTATTCAAAAATCTATTTATTAAATGTATTAAATGGTTTTGAATATGGTTTGATTAAGCATTGGTTATGACAATATATTTAAGTGATATATTGTGATTGAAATGTCGAAATGTTTTATTTCCTTTATATTTGTTGTATGTGTTATGATTTTATAATGGTACTTGTACATTTCAAGGGTGGTTATAAGATAATCCAAATGAAGGGTGGTGTAGTGATAAACCAGGACGGGTGGTTACGTTATAACCTCCAATGCATTGGGTATATAAGTCGGTTATATGGCTGTTCCATTTAGTGATATGTATGGAAGTTGACTGTATGGTTATTCCATTAAAGTATGTTTATGTCCCAAGTTATTTATATATGTTATGTGTTCTTTCTATGGGTTTTATGGTAATTTTTTGGTTATAAAAGGGTAAGTAATGATATTTTATTCATAGAAGAGTATTTACTACTTCATAAAGGTAAAAAGTATTTATTTTGATAATGTATTTATGGATTTCTTGTTGTTTTGAAAAACTAATACTTTTCCTTCTTTGTGTATCCCTTACTGAGATTTTTTCAAATCCAATGTTTTTGAAATGTTTTTCACAGGGACATGAAGATGAATAGGGACAAGGATGTGATCAAGGAAATTCCATGATGTATAAAACATTAAACTGGACATGTTTCTTTTTAAGAGATTATATTTAATGAAAAAAGGGATACTGAGTAGTAGTGTCTACTTTTAATATTCAAGAAGATATGTAATAGTTGTGGTCTAATTCTCTAAATCTCTAAACCTGAAAAGATCCTTAGTGTGAATTCTTGATTTAACTTAAGATTATGAAATTTTTAAGGCCAAGTTATTCTAATATTTACCATTGGGATAAATCTTAAATTCTATATATGGACACATAACCCAATTTTTTTCAATAATATCTATTTTTTGAAATAAAAATATTTTCCTAGGTTAAGTATTATAGATAAAATTGATACACATTTTATTAATATATTAAGAATATATAAATTTTTTTTATATACAAAACAACAAAACTAAATGACATATTATGGACACATAATTAATATAAAAAAAATTGTTTTTATTAGAAAATAATGTAACTTACCTTCCAAAATTTCGATACAAGGATTTTAAATTTCAGAATATTATTGTTAAATTTTATATTTTACTAAATAAATTTTTCTTTTGGTTGAGAAAAATGTTTCATAAATTTTTAAATCAGACATATATTATAATGATGTTCAAGATGTTATGGAATTTCAAAAAATATGTTTTTTATAATTCACATAAGAATAATCCATATAAAAAACTGAAAAATTACTCCTAATATAATATTGACTTGATAAATCCAAAATTTAATTTCATTTTATCAAATTAAAATTAAAAAATTTATAAATAAAATTTATAAATAAAAACTATTTTTTAAATGTTAATTATTGTTAATAACATCCAATTAATTATTTATCCTAAATATTTTTAATTTTAATTAATTCAATGGTATTCTAAAAAATAAAATCATTTTTAATATTAATTATAATAATATATATGAAATAAAAATAATGAATCTTTACTATATTTTTCACTTTATTAATGTTTTAATCTTCATGTAATTTTGTTCATTATATTTCAGACTTTATTATAATCTTATATAAATTTTCATTTTTCATTGTAAAATATGTCACATTTAGTTATATGTTTTTTATGATAAAAGTAATTCATTATAGTAATTATTTATAGAAAACCACATTATATAATATCATGGTTTTACAATAGCCTATGTGGATGGTTTATGATGAGAATATTTTATATTTATACATTTATTTTAATATATCATAATCCTTCAAATTTAGGTTGAATGAAAAAAACAATGAATCACATTGATGAAACCGAAAGGAAAAGGGAGTTATTAATAAAAATGCATATCATCGAACCAATTCATTTGTTTCAAAAAAACAATAAATAATCAAATCTTAATAGCTAAAAATTAATAATAAAAACATTATTAAGTATAATATACTTCTAATTAGTGTTTTAAAAATATACATTTTATTATATATGAGGTATAAATGTTGTGGAAGAAAATAGAACCTGATTTAATGGGATTCTTAACTCAATATTAGCTCCTTGATTTATGTCTCTTATTCTTTTTATAACATATCACATAATAAATTTAACCTTCCATTTTAAAGTATCCATTTTTATTTTTCATTTAATTTTAGATATTTATATATATATATTACATTATATCCTATTAATTGATTTCTCTCTTATATTTTCATATTCATGAGGGGATGTATCTTGACCATTATTATTTGGACTTTTTCTCCTTTCCTATCCCATATTCAGAATTTTTATATCTGTTTTTGAGAAAAACAATATTAAATTTGTTAAAATAATATTATGGATTTTTTTATGAGATTTTCATCATGAAGGTCGATATCAATGATTATAGAATACCCTACAAAGATCAGAAGGAGACTAACACTTGACCATTCACATGGTGATTTATTCTTTTTAACTTCTTTTATATCAAATGCTCTTTATGTATGATTGTCCAAAATATTCATAATCATTTTTATTTTCCATTCATGGGATTTTCATTCCAATTTATTTAATTCTAATTCAATTGTTACAAAGAAAAACCTTATAATATTTTGAATAAGACTATTACACCTAAATATTATTTTCTTATTATATTGTCCTCATCAATCCTTTCATAAGGATTATTTTAAAAAATTATTATAAGTATATTACACTTTATTTTACATTTTTTTATTTTGTGTATATGCATGTGTCGAATTCATTTGAATTCAGTCTTAACTCTACCCATGATTTTTTATAATTTATTTTTTTGAAATATCCAATTGATTCCACATATAATTATTTTTATAATATTTTGAAAAAAGGATATATTAATTTTAAATAATAAATATTCAATAAAAAAATAATTGTGTCCCTTTTGATTTGTTAATCACCAAGTATATTATTTGTCATATTCCTTTTTAAATCACTATGTAACACAGTTTTGTGAAGGGTTTATATAATATTTATGATTAATGTACAATTTACTTTACATGTGGATAGAATTATTATAACCATATTATGATGTGAGAGGATTGACGGAATTATATATACCACTAATAAATTGGTTAATGTTTCATATTTCATGAAATTATGATTATTTGTTAACTTGATTAATAATTATTGGAAATTTTAGTTCATCGTGATTTTTACATATATAATGTGTAAAAATGATGCTATCATTATTAAAAAAGATATAACGATTCATTATTATGCATATTCAATATTATATATCTCATAAAATAGATTAATACAGTCTTATAATGATGATCCTTTTCACATGACATCATTCTGATTATTATTATCACTCGTGTTCTGACAGATGTTCATGTGTTAGTTTGTTCATAACATCCCTACCATTGCTGGTCATTTGAAACACCCTTTCATTTATGTAGATTGTGTTTTATAGGGTTTATATGAATTATTTAGGGGAAATATGATTAATTATTTAAATAATGTCTTAATTTTCATGTGTACTAATTTTTTACAAAGTAAATTTCCAATTATACTAATCCTTTTGATTCTGGAGTGTATTATTGTTATTTTATCTATCTAAAAATCATTTCATAATCATGTATAATTGATATGGTTCGATATAGTTTTTTTTTATTATTTATTTTAGAAATAAATAGATATTCTAATATCGCCATTGTAATGAATTTCGATAATTAATAATTTTTATGAGTATTTAATATTTTTTAATGTTTATTGATGTGTAGAATTATTTTTGAAACATGTACTTTAAATGTATCATATATTTATTATATTTATTATTTATTGTCCTAGAATATATAATTATGATTATTTATATTTATAATTTCAAAAATAATGAATTGATATGAGATTATAATGATGTTAAGTTATTGATTTAGTGTACATATGTCAGGTATTATAATTATATTTACTTATTTGTATATATAATTTTTTATAAAGATTAAGTAGAGTGTCTTGAAAATTAGTTATTAATATAAATTTATGAATAACGTTTTTAAGTTAGAAACATATCAGTTATAGTTATATAAATTAGATATAGTCTAATCAAGGAATGAACATATCTTTAAAATCATATATCAAAAAATTTCCTTTTATTTTAATGTTTATTGATAATGAATGTAAAAAAAATAACCTAGACAAAATTTACTATAGCATATTAAAAACTGAGAGGTTATAAAATTCATTACATTCAAAATAAATTTTAGTAATTTTTTATTAATTCTTTAGATTAAGATATATAATGGTTATTTTTTAGTGAAAATGGATATGGTATGTAATTTCTTTTAATCAAAATGGATTGTTAATATTGTTTAATTTATTTTAAATGGTGTTTGATGGGTATTGATCTATAAATGAACTTTTATATACAGTAATATGTTTTCCTTGTAAAAACTATTGAAAATATACTTTTTTATGTATTAAATTTAATTTAATATATGTGTGTGTGTGAAATTTTTTAAGATTATGTTGTTTTTAATTTTTTTTATTTAATGTTATATAATTTATTTATATACTTATATATACTCACTTTTTTATAAAAAAAATTTAAAATTATATATATATGAGTATTGGGACTGATTCTAAAGCATATTTTTATTTTACAGTGGATTATGTCATTTTATTTAATTGGTACTAGATATTATCCTTTTCATTCTATGATGTTTATATGATATTTAGATTCTATATTTTTTTAAAAAAATTACCTCAATCAACAATTTTAAAAATAATAGCTATTGGATTTCTAAAATATTTTTTATTATAAATCCCTATCAAAGTATTATGTCTAAAGTAATGGTTTTTAAAAACATGACTACATCTAATCACAATATATATATATATATCATTTTTTTTAAAAAAATTAACAATGTCTTATCAATAATAATTGATTTTTTTAATCGTGTCTATATATTTTTCTCCAAGATGACAACTTTTAGTGTTTTTATAAAGTGTATCTAATAGTTATAGTCTCACAGTTTAAAAAATAAATACAAATTAAATACATAGTTGTGTTTTATAAATAAAAAAATTTAATATTTATTAATTTGATAGAAAAAGTGAGATATTTTTTAATTTATGATCATAGTAGTTTATATGAAATAATTTAGAGATATCACTCAAGTTTTTGTTACATCTAATGAAAATACTTGTTTCATAATCCTCTCATAAGCCAAATTTTCTAGATTCTTATGGGGATTTGTAGAGTAACAGATCAACTCATTATGGTTAAAATGCTATACATTTGTTTGCAATTCGATAATGTTGAATTCCCATGATTGATGCCTATGTTCTTTATATTTATATTAATCAAATAATCTTTTTAGACATTGAATCATCTATTTTATTCAATAGACTGTGTATCATGAGAACAATATTCTTCCTTACTTTTCATATGCAATATGTTCTTTTATAATAAATTCTATATTTCATATAATCTATATATTTCCCTTAGGAATGTATAGTTATGGGAATTTATTTTCTTTCTTGATGAAAAATTGTATTCTATTATCATATTTGGAAATGGTTAGCGAGACTAAATTACTTTGAATGCTTATCCCAAGAAGATCACATAATTGACCCATATTACTCTCAATGTTTTTTAAATAATTCAAATAAATCCTTTATAACCATGTGAACTTAGAATTTTAATATATCTCCATATCATAATATTATAAATTTTGAAATTTTCATTCCATCTCATTTGTTATATATTGAGGGAAATTATTCTCTATGATGATTAATATGAAATTATATGACTGCATATTTTCATCCAATATTTTTTTTGTTATAGATTAATGAAAACTATTGAACAAAAACACCGTTTAATTAATATAAAACCATAAAAACCATCTAAAAATCTTATCATCATAATTTAATAAATTTTATTAAAAGTTTAAAATGGAGAACCCATACAATAAGAAAAAACTAGGTTGAAGATTCCAAAACAATAATGATACTATATCCCAATTAATAAAATGGACTAATACCATTGAAAACATTAATTCATGCACTGAAAACCACATCTTCCATCACAGAGGTATCCATCATTATATCAGGAGATAAAAAATCTAAAAATGGACAGAGGAAAACTCTATGATTCAATTTGATCAAATTAATAGGAAAAATAATAAAAAAATCCACCACTTATCACAACTACTTATACAACATCCCAAAAACACATGAAAACCCACATCATAAAAAACAATTCATTAAAATAAAACAATACCATTTAAAATAATTTTACAAAATACATCACCAAATAAAACCATAAAACACAATATGAGGCCCTATAATTCATTAGTATGTACTATTGCTCTGTGTGTAACCACCTATAAAATATAAAAACATATGAATACATACATCGTCTCTATCAACACAATGTTACATGGAGTTATGAGAATATAGATAAAAAAATTAAAAGTTTGTGATTGTAACAAAATATTGTTTGTGTTCAACTGAACAACGATTTAATAAGATATTAAATGATTTTTTCTACTCATGTTTATATAAATCCATCTATGTAAAATATATGGTACAAGGAAAATTATTAAAGAATAATTAATCTCTATCTATGAAAATGAATATAAAATTAAATTAAAATATTGATTTAAATAAATAATTTTAAATCAAAAATTTTAGGGAAATAATATAATGATTTTAAATAAGTTTTAGATCAAAATATGAGATGATGACTATAAATTAATAAATTCTATGGGCTAAAATAAATAAAAATTATTTTTTGGATGAAAATACCTTATGAACTAATTAATAAGAAATATATAGGGAAATTAATTTTTTTTAAACATGAATGAATATGTAAATGAATATAAAAAATGGGAAATAAGAGATAATTTTAATGATTTAACACAAATAATTGAATGGGATTTTTTAAAAAAATAATATAAATATTATAAATAATCATTAGATCCAACCCAAAAATTGGAATAGTCATTTGAAATGATGGATAAGATGAAAATATAAAATTTACACTAATGGATTAACATGTATACCAAGGATACAAGTGCACCATACATACCATGTAATAGATTAAGTGATACTCTATAAACATATACAACCATATAAAATAATCAATCTAAATCACCAATAGATGTTATTTTCAAGACATAATAAAATATAAAAAAATTTAAGTCCCATCTGTGACCAAAAATAAAAAATATATATAAAAAATCTTAAAACGAGTCCTTAAAAAATTTCTAAACTTCTCAAAATGTATCCAACCTCAAGATACATATTCAACCTTATATAGTATCAAAATATCTCCAATTTTTAAACCATAGGGTATCCTATTCCCCTTCACATTCATAATAAATGTATATCAAAGAAAATTTAATACATCTATCCCCTAGTGATCTGTGTAGGGTGAAAATAAATTATATCTAGATGAATGTCACCATACATACCATACTTATTTAGTATAATACTATATGTATGTATTATTTACACAACTTAGGAATTATATCAGTTGAAAACCATATCTAAAATGTTCAGAATATAATAAAATAACATCCTAATACAACAATTGTGTGATTTTATTAGATATTGGAATGATAGTATGGAATCCAATCATCTATATTTCATAAATCATCATAATACTTGTCAAATTTAAACAATATTAAAATGGGAGAGAACCTATTCACTATTGAAATAACTTGAAAATAATAAAAACAACATGTCAAAGGAAAGTTTATTTTTAGAAATGGATAAACATATCATTTTACAATAAAGTAAAATATTTAGGGTGAGGGGAATAATTTTTCATGTTCTTTAGGATCCATTATATATTTATTAATTGAACTGACCCATGTTAGCCTAAAATGTAACCTAATTCAACCTGATACAAGTTTGGAAGCATGATTTAGATCATCAAATGATATTAAAAACATCAATGGTATGAACTAATTAACCTATAAATAATAAAACATAAGAATCATATTCATCTTAAGAAACTATATCCAGTGTTTATACACTAAACTCCCATTCTAAGTCTATAATTGGTTTAAAAATAATAATTAACAACACAATGAAAATCAATAATTCTGAAAATTTAATTAACTCACAAAACATTCTCAATACACATTGAACATATCATTAAAAATAATTCAAATTGATAAGACTAATAATTTAAGAATCAATGATTTTACTAACAAATGATATAACCAAAAATAGATCTTAAGACTTAAACATTAAGCAGACCAACTCTAGGTTACCTATAGTAACCTTTAAATACCGATGTCCACGAGATAATAATATGATGAAATATGATAAACCTATATAGAATCTATAACCTATAAACCTTTAATAAGACATGAATAATACACTCACAGTAATGTTTCTATGCACAGTGTGAGAAATTACATAGTAGGATACCACCACAAACCCATTCCATTAATTTGTATGATATACCTTGCATAATAGTTGTATAATAAACAATCGAATATATTTTTTATCATATTTTATATGTGACGAAAACGAATAACACCTGGAAATTCAACATTTATTTCTAAATCATCATGTTTTCATGGGAAATCAAAACATGTCATTATTTATATTCATAAGAAATACTATTTTTAAAATAAATGAAATTTATAATGAAAATTAATGTTTATTTGATAAATATTTTCCAAAAATAACATATTTGGATAAGATAAATAATTATTTAGATATAAACTAATCATTTATTTTTTATAAATTAATAAACTATTATATTTTATAATTTTTATTAACAAAACAAGAAATGTTGATTGAACATCATAATTGGGAATTACAATTATGAATCTATTAATCATGTAACATTTTAAAAACATTTTAAAAGTAAAATTATCTACAAATAATAACCATGAATAAAATAATATATATACAAAATCTATTGACACCAAATTTCAGAAAGGTCCATGAACGGGCATTATAGAGGAAACTGAAGGCATTCTGGGAACCCTAGACAATTTTTCAATGCTAGAGGTTGTTGTGCCCAAGAATTAAGGGGTGCACAGAAGATGACCATATGTGAGAACACCCTTGCATGCCCAATGTGACGTCAAAGGGAGCATTCTACGTCCACCACCCACCAACCTTCTTAGGCTATGCCTTGAAGAAAAAGGCATGCGTACGAGATTCCCTTAGGCATGCATAATATTCCACACCCAATGTGATATCAAAGAGAGCCTTTTGTAGATACCTTCTCCAAAACCATCTAAGGAAATGTCACAGAGGAAGTGAGCCATGTGCATAAGATTCCCTTAGGCTTACAAACCCTTACATGCCCAATGTGACATTAAACAACCTCTTGCACACAGATCCTCTTGCATGACCCTATCGAAGTTTTCGGCTATAACTAGAAGCGTAACCCCCGCCCTTTGTGGATGGTTATAGAAGAAAAACGGTCGCTCATATGTGTGAAAGATAGAACTTCTGTGACCATGCAAAAAAACACCATGGCCTCAAGGTATAGGATCTTGTGTGACAGGTCTCCCAAGTGTCCACCTTCAGGTGGGCCCACTTGGGCTTGATCCTCATCTATTTTGTTTTACTCAATGGAATTAACACTCAATAGATTCCTCTTGAATCCAAGTTTCTCCATGTATAGTAACTATCTTTCACGCATTGAAACATTTTTCTTGCAATTGTCCCATTATATACATAGCCTCTCATCTTGCGTGCTCCCCTCCTCATGTGTTCCATGTGTCATCGTCACCCTATGGAACCATGTTCGAGCCCCTCTTATGTGCGACACCCCTGTCATGAATATAATTCTCACGTATGTCCCTCTAGGATTGTACAATGTGTTTTCAAGGTCCCATTGGCGGTGTGTCATATTGCATTGCTTAGCCTCGTGCTTCGTTGCATAGGCACACTAACAGTTATTACTTCTTCTCATAGCCACACTAATGTGATCCTCTCAATGGATTACTTCATAACCTCGTCTGACCAGAGAATTGTTGATGCCTTCTCTTCCCCATGGGTGGGTGGGTATTAGTTACGTAAGTCTTAGGGGTGAGGAGTGAATCCTCATCGTCCGAGCTGGAGAACATTAAACTACAAAGCACCGTCGTCCTCAGCACATGATATTATACTACAGCCTCGTCCCGTGCAATATAAATGGGGTTCCCTATAAGGCCACATCATTAAACATTACATAATCTTGAATTAAGTTAATAATTCACATTGAATATTTTTTTAGGTTTATAACTTTAGATAATTAGGTAATAACATATAACTAACATATAGACACTTGATCTCAGTTTACATTTTTTCATAAAATATAATCACTTAATAGAAAAGAAACCTGTTTAGTTCCATGTTTTAATCATCATTCCTTTTCCTTGACCCCATCCATGGACCGATTCCACTTTTATCCCTATGAAAAACATTTCAAAAACTTGGGATGAGCCTAAAAAAGCTCCGAAATGGATATATAAAGAAAGAAAACTGATAGTTTTTCAAAACAAAAAATAAACCATGAATACTTTATCATAAGTAATTATTTTCACCATTATGTAGTATTAAATACTATTCACCAAATAAAATCTCATTTCTTACCACTTTATAACCAAAATATTACCATAAAACCCATAGAAATCCCACATGACATATAAACGTATCTATGGATATAAACATACTTAAATGGAATAATCATATGGTCGACTTTCACACATATCTCTAAATGGAATAGCCATATGGACGACTTCCATACCCAATGAATTAGAGGTTATAACATAACCACCCGTCCTTAGTTTATCATGACACCACCAATCATTTGTTTTATTTCATAACCACCTATTAAATGTCAATGTACTATTATATAATCATAATACATAAAATATTGCAATTATCAACATTTCACTAATAACATTTCTTTTGAAATAACATGAAATTATTTCACAATAATGAAATAATCAATCCATTTAAAAACCATTTTCAATACCAAAACGCCCAAAATAAAATTAGGGGTTTCTCTTTCCTTTTAAAAACATTAAGGATTATAGAGGAATCCACATAACGATTACGGCGGTGGAGGGGTCATTGTCACCACTTACGTTAAAAACATTCTTTTTATCATTTAGTAAAATGATTCATAGAAAAAATATTCCATTTGAATCAAATTAAATGGTTTAGGGGTTTATTATACACTTTATAAAGGAAGGAGGTGTATATTATCAAAACATGCCTCATTGAAAAGAGATTGAGTCAGAGTCCCTTACCTCGTGTCAGGCTTGACTCACTCGTTCTTTAATTTTTGAATAATAAACTTAAGTTAATTTCTAATTTCATGAGATCCTTTTTAATGTTTATTTTTACTTTTATATCACTTATTACCATCTTATAATAGTTTGATAATTATTTTAGTTCATATAAGACGTTTCGTCGATGTTCGGAACATGAGTGATAAAATGAAATAGTTATTTTCAGAATTAACCATGTAGTTATATGTAAATCATCTCCAGAATGATATTCATAATTTTAATAACACATAAATATCATATATATATATATATATATAATCTATAGTATTTTGATATGAGGAATTAAATGCACAGTTCATGGAGATGTTAGGACGTACGTACACATGAACGCTACATTTCTTTTAGTTTCATAATAAAATAATGAAAAACAAAATGATACATATATATATATATATATTATAAATCAATTATAGTGTCCATGTTATATAGGTTATATAATTTCATTAATTACATCATTTATACATCCTATTAATGTCATTAATGGGTCATATCACTCGTAGGAGGCGGTAGTCCTCACTTCCTCAAATGAAATTATCATAATTACATACCCTGCAAAACATAGTGAATTGATTTAAATAAAAATTACGGAATCATAGAGAATATATAAATATAATATATCTCATATATAAAAATAGTTCCATGATAATGTCTAGCATGATATGTGGTAATAGATAAATTAACAATCATCGTTTCGTGAGGCAGTAGTTCGTCATCCATAGAAACAGTATGTTCGTATCCATTAGATGGAGGTGTGTGTGAGTGTATTTTAAATAATTATCATAAAAACTACCTAGTATATTAAGGATACTGTTTTTTTATATAAACAAATAATAATAATATCATAGGGTGTGAAAAGTAAAATAAAGGAAGAAAACTATAGTGAATATGTTTCCTTTAAATTGAGTAACTCCCTTTGGATTGAACCAAAAGGCATTCTTGAAGTGTCTTATGCATATGGTAAGGCTTCTAGGAGGAATATAGGGGTGTTGGAAGCTTATTTTTGTAGTGTATGGTTGATACAAGGGGGATTGAGAGGTGTTAGTAATGGGTTAGAGGTGGTGTCCTTTTATAAGATGGAGGAGGGGAACTTTAATAATGTTTGAAAATATTTTTTTATTATAAAATGAATTTCGATTTCAAAAGGTCACATACTCATTAAATTAGAATGTAAGATGACTATTATTCAAAATCATCTAAACCAATAGGTTTTATACAAGTTTTGGTTTCCTTTTTAACCTTATCATTTAGCATGAACCCTTAGTTAACTAATTTAACTTCTACCATGTCTTCTTGTATATTCATACTATATGGTTAATATATTTACAATAAAATTCCAAGAGACCCATAATGAATAATTAATTACATTTGAAACATTATATATGTCGTTTGGCCGAATATTATATTTTTAGGACTATTTTATCATTTAATAAAATATTAATTGATTTAAAAACTCATTTATGTCAATTTTTGTACAATTCATATCATGATATTTTAAAAAATCCAAACCAACTTGATTCTTTTGAAAAAACTTCATTAACTAAAAGATAAAAAGTTTTATCAATCTCTAAAATTAGTGGATAGAATAAAATGTTTCAAAATAAAATTTATTTTTATATTTATAATCCAACTTATTTAAAACATTATTTATTGAGACAATCATTACATCATCATTGTGTCATAAATAAGTTTATTTATTTGGAGTCTAAAAATTATAAATAAAATCCCATGATGTATGAAATATCTTTTTCCTATTAATTTCTATTTATATATGAATATATATATTATATAATCCCACATTAAAATTGTTTTAGAAAAAAATACATGTTTTTGATATTTTAAGTTTTACTTTAAATAACAATTTATTAATGTCATTATATTAACCAAATGCCTTTAAAAGGCTAAAAGTATCACCTAAGGATTGTATTGATTGTCCATGACTAATAAAATAAGGTTAGAACAACTATTAAGGTAATTTTATATTATTATAATATTATTTTTACCAAGAATTACCAAATTTAACTTTAACTATGGTAAATAAAAATCAATACTTACTATTCACCAAAAATTGTTTTCATCTTATTGAACCACATTTTATTTAATAATGAAAACCATGTTTGTCGGATTTTTGAATTTCAATTCGCAAAAATGATAACAAGTCATTTAATAGAAAAAGTCAGTTTTTTAACTACTATGCAGTGTTTTCAAACTATTCATTAAAAATTAAAGGTTTTCAGAAAAATACCAAAAATTCACCAAAATCTAATTTTGATATTACAAATTCAAAAATGATGACTATTTTACCAAATTCAAAATATAGAAGTTTTATTAATTAATATAAAATTAATTTCTATTGTCCAAACAAGAAAGTATGTTTTAAAGAAATAAAAACTACAAAAATATTGACAAGTGTTTGTATCCAATTTCAAAGTGAAATTACTTCGAATGGCCTACATTAGATTAAATGGTAAAAATATAATCCAATTAAACTTTAAAATCATTTATTAAGATAATCTATCCATATAAATCAATTATATGAAAAGTCAATTTGGACATAAAATGTAGTATTTTTCAATACTCATTAAAAAATGTACTTTACAAAAAAATACCAAAACATTACCCAATGTTTACTTAATGTAAATTTTGAAAAACCTCTTCTAAAAAAAAATTTTAATTTTTCAAATGGAAAATATAAAAGTTACAAAATCTAAATTTAAACGGGGTTCGCAATCAAAAGGCGGTAAAATGACCTTTTAATGAATATTAGAGTATTTCATGCTTAAAATTGGACTCATTCTCATTTTAAGCCTCTAAATTTTATTGGATAAATGTAAATACATTTAATAAACATGCATAATCATATTGTTATATGTTATGTTCATTCCCTCCAATACAATGGCTAGGCATTAACTACCATTTAAAATAATAATATTACTATATTATTTTTTAGTATAACTCGACCTTGTGTGGAACATAAGATTTCTGAGAAATTTGTTGTTACATGTTGGGTACACTATCGTATATAGAATCCCATTTTAAGTAACATTAATATTTAATTCATAAATATTAACAAATATGAAAATGTAATATTCTTTATTCTCCTCGGATGTGACATCTTTCCCCCTTTTGAGAATTGTGTCCCTGCAATTATATTCACTTATCAAATTAATGGGGGTATTTATCCCTCATAGAATTTTCAGATTCCCATGTTTCCTTTTCAACCATATGATTTTCACAAAAAACCATTACATGATGAATTAACATATTCTGCAACACTTTCTCTCTTCAGTTAAGAATCTGGACTAGTTGTTCTTCATAAAAAATATTCTCTTCTAATTGAACTACCTCTAGACTCAAAAAATGAGATGGATCTGACATATATGTTCTCAAAATTGAAACATGAAAAAAAAATTATGCCTGGGATAAACATGGAGGTAATTCCACTTTTTAGGTAACTAATCAAACATTATCCAGGTTTTCATAGGGTCCAATTAACCTTAGACTCAGCTTTCCCTTCTCGCAAAAAAACACATCACACTTTTCCTTAGAGAAACTTTGGTAAAGGCATTATCACCTACCTCGAAAAAAATTTCCTTCCTCCGGTTATCTGCATAAGATTTCTGTTTTCTCTGAGTTGTTCTCATGTGTTTCTGAAGCAATTAACCATTTTCGCCATATCTTCTACCAATTCTTGTCCAATCAACTTAATTTCACCAAATTCAACCCAAAAAGATAGAGTTTGACACTACTTTCCATATAATTCCTCAAATGGAGCCATATGTATACTAGAATGAGAACCATTGTTATATGAAAACTCAACCAAAGAAAGATTCCGGTCCCAATTTCACTGGTAATCCATTGAACCAGAATATATAATATCTTCCAATGTATAAATTTTTCATTTTGACTTCCCATATAATTGCAGGTGAAAAGTTGTACTAAAATTTATTTCATTAGCCAATGACTTCTAAAGGCCATTCTAAAATTTAGAAGTGAAACTCATATCACAATCAAATACAATTGCTAAAGGAACTCTATGTAACATGATTATCTCATTAACATACAACCAATAAAGATGATCTAGAGACAGAGTATCTTCAATATGTAGGAAATGAGTAGATTTAGTTAGTCGTTCAATAATAACCCATATTTCATTGTTACCTAAGGAAGTATTCGATAACCCCACAATGATGTCCATGGATATATTTTCTCATTTACACTCTAGCACTGGTAAAGAATGGAGAATCCTTTTTGGTAATTTCCACTCTTCTTTAACCTATTTACAAATAAAACACATCCTAGTAAAGTCAACAATTTCACTTTTAATTCTATACCACTAGTAATACTCTTAAAGATCTATGTACATCTTAGTACTGCCACATTAAACTAAAAATGGAGATCTATGATTTTCACATAATAACTCTTTCTTCTATTGTGAATCACAAGGAACACATAATCTCTTTCCAAACCTCAAAACATAGCCTCTATCAATATTAATCTCAGGTAACATACCCTTATGAACCAATTCTACCTTTTTCTACAACGCATTGTCTGCTTTATGCGCTTTATTTATTATTTCTTCTTGGGATGTTTATACTGAAACATGCAACAAAATAGAGGAATTCCTTACACCAATAACATCCAATCCAAAATTCATCAAATAAAAAACATAATAATCTCATTCTAAATGTAGCATGTTTAAGGTAGCATTACTCCTTACGCTCAATGCGTCAGCCACTTTATTTTCCTTTCCTCAATGGTAATGGACCATGCAATCATAATCCTTGATTAATTCCAACCCTCTCCTCTATCTCATGTTCAATTATCTCTAAGTGGATATATAATACAAACTTTTTTAGTCAGTATATATTTCACATTTTATTCCATACTGATGATTCTTTCAAATTTTTAAATCAAAAACAACAACAACTAATTTCAAATCATGTGTAGAATAATTTAGCTCATGAGTTTTCAACTAACATGTAGCATAAGAAATTAACTGATCATTCTGCATTAGGACACAACCATTTCCATTCAACGAAGCATCACTGTATATAAAAAACTTACCATTTCGCAAAGGTAATGCCAATACTAGATAATTCACCAATATTCTTTTTAATTCCTTATCTAAGATCCTGATTCAACTAATCCATCACTGCAACAAACTATTCAGTTCCGATTCTGACCATCGTAGGATGTTTATTTGGATGGTTATTCTCCTCTGTAGGCCTTCTCATTATAGTCGCCTTGTTTACTCTATGGAAAACCATTCTGAACACAAAATTTTCTTAGGCGAAGAAACATGGTAATATGTAAATGCTATATTATTTCCATCAAAACATAAATTAATTTAAGGATGTTAATTTAACAATACCCAAACTCTTAAAGTTGTCTAAAATTACCTCTGATACCAAATATAAGGCCCCAACCATAAACATTACATAATCGTGAATTATGTTAATAATTCACATTGAGGATTTTTTTCAGGTTTAGAACTCTTGGAATTAAGTCATAACATGTACATAACAAGTAGACACTTCTACTCATTATCCATTTTTTCAAAAAATAAAAACTCTTAAAAGAAAAAAACATGTTTAGTTAAATGTTTTAATCATCGTGACTTTTCCTTGATCCCATACATGACCCTATTCAACATTAAGTCCTGTGAAAAATATTTAAAAAACTAGGGATAAACAGAAAAAAATTAGTAAGGGATATATAATGAAATAAATCAGTTCGTTTTTCAAAAAAACAAATAAACCATGAATGCTTTATCATAAGTAATACTTTTCACCATTATTAAGTAGTAAATAAACTTCACTTAATAAAATCTCATTTTATACCCTTTTGTAACCAAAACATTACCATAAAACTCATATAAATTACACATAACATATAAAGGTATCTTGGGACATAAACATACTTAAATAGAATAACTATACGGTTGACATCTAGTCATATCACTAAATGGAATAGCCATACAGCCGACTTCCATACCCAATGTATTAGAGGTTATAATGTAACCACCCGTTCTTGGTATATCATGCCACCACCTATCATTTGGTTTATCACATAACCACTATTCAAATGTCCAAGTACCATTATATAATTATAACATATAAAATATTTCAAATATCAACATTTCACTAAAAACATTTATTTTTAAATAATAAGAAATCATTTCAAGATATTGAAATAATCAATCAATTTAGTGATATGACTAAATGTCAACCGTATGTTATAATTATATAATGGTACTTGGACATTTGAAGAGTGGTAATGTGATAAACCAAATGATAGGTGGTGGCATGATATACCAAGAACGGGTGGTTACATTATAACCTCTAATACATTGGGTATGGAAGTTGGCTGTATGGCTATTCCATTTAGTGATATGAATAGATGTCAACCGTATCTTTTTCCTTTTAAAACATTAAGTCTAATAGATAAATCCAAATAACCATTAAAGCAGTGGAGAGATCATTGTTGCCGCATAAGTTAAAAACATTTCATTTTTTGTTTCGTAAAATGATTTGAAAAAATTAGATTTCATTTGAATGAACATAAAATTCAAATTGGTTTATTATACACCATATAATAGAATGAGGTGTATATTATCAAAACATGCCTCAATGAAAGGATATTGAGACAAAGTCCCTTACCTCGTGTCCGAAAATACTCACTCATTCTTTAATTTCATTAATTATAAACATAAGTTAATTTATAATTTCTTTAGAACATCTTTAAATTATATTATTCCTTTTATATCACTTATTACAACGTTATAACAATTAGTTAATTGTTGTAGTTCATGTCGGATGTTTCATCGGTGTTCGGAACTTGAGTCAAAAATGACCTTGTTATTATGAGAAATAACCATGTAGTTATAATTACATCCTCTAAAGAATGATATTAATCATTTTAATAACACATAACTATCACATATATATATATAATCCATAGTATTTGGAGATGAAAATGAAATGCATTGTTCATAGAGACTGTAGGTTGTACGTACACATGAACGATACTTTCAATTCCTTGTTATAATAAAAGATTGAAAATTAAATTGATACATATGTATATTATAAATCCAGATAAATATCCATGTTATATAGGTTATATAATTTCATTAATTACATCCTTCATACATTTCATGTATGGAATGACCGAGTCATATAACTTTGAGGAGGCGGTATTCCGCTCTTCCTCAAATGAAATTATCGTAATTACACAACATTAAAAACATAAAAAAATGCCTTCAATAAAAATTAAAGAGGCATAGAAAAGATATAAATATAGTATATATAATATATAAATATAATTCAATAATAATGGTTGTTATGAGAGGTGGTAAGAGATAAATGAGCAATCATCATTTCGTGAGGTAGTAGTTCATCATCCACAGAAACAGTATGTTCGTATCCATTATATGGATATTTGTATGAGTGTAGTTCGAATACTTCTCATAAAAACAACCTAGTATATTAAGGATACATTTTTTTCATTTAAACAAGGAATAAAAAAATCATAGGTATTAAAGAAGTAAAATAAAAGAAGAGAACATGAGGAAAGACGTTACCTATAAATCGGGTAACTCCCTTTGGTTTAAACAAAAAATCTTTCTTGAAGTGCCTTTTACTTAAGGTAAGGCTTGTAGGAGGAAGAGATGAATGTTGGTAGCTTCTTTGAGTATATATTTTTTGATCCAAGGGGTATTTAAAGGAGTGAGTAATGGGGTATAGGTGGTGTTTGTTTATACAAGGTAGGAGAGGCACTTTAGGAAAAGTTTGAAAATATTATTTTAATATAAACTGAATTTCAGTTTCAAAGGGTCCCAAACTTGTTAAATTAAAAGTTAAGGTGAATATTAATGAAATTATCTCAACCAATATATTTTATAAATGATTTGGTTTCATTTTTAACCTTATCATTTAGCTTCAACTCGTTGTTAAGTAATTTAACTTTTACTATGTCTTCTTGTAAATTCATACTATATGGTTAATATATTTACTATAAAATGCCATGCAACCCAAAATGGATCATTAATGAAATTTTTAACATTATAGTTTTCATTTTTACAATTCTTAGATTTTTAGTACTATTTTATCATTTAATAAAATATTAATTGATTTAAAATATAATTTATGTCAACTCTTATACAATTCATATCATGACTTTTTAAAATATTCAACCCAACTTGACTATTTTAAAATCTCCTCATTACCAAAAATATA
The DNA here is from genome assembly GCA_963277665.1 of Viscum album. Classification (NCBI taxonomy): domain Eukaryota; kingdom Viridiplantae; phylum Streptophyta; class Magnoliopsida; order Santalales; family Viscaceae; genus Viscum; species Viscum album. The sequence goes on along the minus strand of OY728142.1, from coordinate 263,814,914 downwards.
ACAAGTCAAGCTCATCTATAAAATTCTTGTATGGCATAAAAATTTTAAAAATAAATTTATTTTAATATTTATAATCTCATTTATTCAAAACCTTCATTAATGAGGTAATCATTACATCAAAATTGTGTAATAAATAAATTTCTTTATATAATGTCTAAAAATTATAAATAAAATACCATAATGTAAGAAATATCTCTATATTTATAATTTTTATTTATAGTTGAATAGATGAATTATATAATCCCACATAAAAATTGTTTTAGAAAAAAAATTCATGTTCATGATATTTTTATTTTTACTTTAAATTAAAAGTTAGTATTGTCATTATCTTACCCAAATGGATTTCAAAGGACAAAGATCTCACACAAGGATTGTATTGGTCGCCCATGACTCATACCATATCTTCATTGAATGTGTTAAGGTAATTTTATATTATTATAATATTATTATTACCTTGAATTATAATATTTACCTTTAACCATGGTAAATAAAAATCAAAAGTTACGATTCACCAAAAATTATTTTCATCTTATTGAACCAAATTTTACTTACTAATGACAACCATGAATGTCATATTTTTTATATTCAATTCAAAAAATTGGTAAAATGTCATTTAAATGACAAAGTCAGTTTTTTAACTACTATGTAGTGTTTTTAACTATTCATAAAAAATTAAAGGTTTTCAGAAAAATACAAAAAATTCACCAAAAGATAATTTTTATATAATGAATTCAAAAATAATGTCCATTTTAAAAAATTTAAAACACATAAGTTTAATTAATAAATTTAAAATTAATTTCCATTTTCAGAATAAGAAATCGTGTTTTAAGAAGTAAAAAACTACAAAAAGATTGACATGTGTTTATGTCAAATTTCAAAGTGAAATTACTTTTAGTGACCAAAATTGGATTAAATGATAAAAATATAACACAATTATACTTTAAAAACATTTAAAATTATAATATATCCATATAAATAAATCAAATGAAAATTCAATTTTAACATAAAATGCAGTATTTTTTACTATTCATTAAAAATGAACTTTATCAGCAAAATTCCAAAAATTTACCCAAAGTAAATTATGATATCTCGCATATAAAGAAAAAATTTATTTTTTAAAATTCAATATATAAATGTGACAAAAACTAGATTTAAAAGGGGTTCACTATCAAAAGGTGGAAAACTAGCTTTTAAAGAATATTAGAGTATTTCATGCTTGCAATTAGATTCATTCTCATTTTAAGCCTCAAATATTTATTGGATAAATGTAAATACATTTAAGAAACATTTATAATCATATTTAATTTATTTCTATTAATTACATCCAATATAACGACTAGGCGTTAACTACCATATAAAATAGTAATATTACTATATTTTTTAGGTATAACTCAACATTGTGTGAAATGTAAGATTTCAAAGAAATTTGTTGTTGAGTTTTGGGTACGCTATCTAACATAGCATACCCTTTTAAGTAAAAATTATATTTAATAAATAAATATTAATAAATATGAACATGTCATATTCTTTATTCACCTAGGATGTTACATGCCCCATCATGGTCATTTTCCACACCCACTGGTCTCCATGGGAGTGAGATCTTCCTCACATGGATTCAGATCCTCCTTGCATGGAATATCAACTATCAATGAGGAAGGGAAACCATCTTGGTGTAATCCCCTATCATTTCTCATTGTAGGAAGCATCCTTGCTTCTCCTCTCTTCTTCGTTGCACACAGACCAGAGGAGATATGGGCACATGGACCTTCGTTTCCCCATACCAATACTTTTGGGATTTATTTCCACCAAGCAACCATCCTAGAGTATGTCACAATCTCTATCTCCTTAGGTTGATAACCAAGTATAAGCCCCTATTTCATCATTGGTCCGCTAAACACATGTAATCATCGCATTATTACTCACGGGCGCATCTTTTGTGACATGATCGTCTGGTCTTTGCAACCTCTTGTCTCTCACACCAAGCAAGACTAATGTGGGCATAGAGTAAGAATTAATGATAGAATCCTTATTTGGCTTACAAAGCGTGTAATCCCCTATCCCCATCCTGAAAAATGTGGACTTTTATCCTTTCCCACTCTAGAAATTGTACATAGGAAGCCTCCATGAGGTTCATGCCCAACAACTATTGATCTCATCCACTTCATGTCAGTTCAACCTTGTCCCGCATGACATTAAATTGTAGGCCCATTTCATCCCGCATGACACTAATATATATGTATATGAATGATGTGGGTCTTTACCCCTATCGTATACACAGGGTATGTAGGAATCCTCCCCGAGGTTCAATACCAAACTACATTTAGTCATTGTATTCCCCTTTGTTGGGATCCAACTCTCTGGTCCACCCTGGTTGTTAGATCAATCTCAGGATACTAAACACGTGTATTCCCCGACATGTCTCCGGGTCATTGTCCTTTGAGTACACCCTGATTCTTCACTCATTCGAACTACATGGGTTTTGATCCCTGTCTCATATTCAGGGTACGTACGATGCCTCCATGAGGTTCAACCCCAAACACTGGTAAACATTAGTGACCCATTTGTTGGGACCCACATCCTTTACATGTCCTTTAATGGTGTCAGACCAACTCTCAAGCTGGAAACCACATGTAATCCCCAGCATGTTTTCGGGTCACTATTGTTTACGTACACCCCGATTCCATGCCCCCACAAAACTATGTGGCCTTTGATTCATTACCATAGGGATACATAGGAAGACTCTTAGAGGATCAATACCAATAATACCAACATTTTTAAGTCAGTTCTATCTCATTCACCACCCACATCATTCCACCTTCCATTATCTATATTGATTCCTACCCGGGGCACCACATCCTAGTGAAATCATATTATCCATCCCATCCCATTTCCATTCATAGGGGAAGGTAACCACGCATAATCTCCACAAAATCCAAAAATCATCCAACCAAGAGTGTTCCTCTTTTGATGGGTTGTTACCCATGCATCATCCCCACCATGTATCTTGTTCGTCGTCCTTTATGTACACCCTGATTCATCACCCCCTCTAACTATATAGGGTTTTATCCATGTTTTTTGCGTAGGGAACATAGGTAACCTCCCAGAGGTTAAATCCCATCCATCAGTAAACCATGGGGTCCCCTTTATAAGTACCCAAGCATCCTCGGATCCATACTCATTTAATATTTAGATCCACTAATCCAGTGAACCACTCTAGTGCCCCCTCTTCGGGATGTACCCATCTGATCCACTCCTATCAGTGTTCCAATCATTTTGGTACTTCCCTCCTATATGTTAAACATGTGGATACCCTATTTTAAACATGGGAAGCTGAAGAAAACATCATGGAAATAGAAATGGAATATACTTTCCCACACTCAAAGTGGGATACCTCAGGCTTCTTCACCCTCTAGAAGAACTATAATAAGGTGAAAAATCCAGAAGCATCAATATTTCATTTTCCAGACAGGCCTGTAATTTCTGATGTGACTACTCCCCCGATCCAAGGATGTTTCTCTTACTTGACCCTTGGATTGTCCTGATAGAAGTATTGAAATTGATCATTGTCCATACAGATATGGAACTAGTAAGAGATTCAAAAACAATGTCTTAATGATTAAAGGAGAATCGTACTAGGTGATGAATTTAGAGGAGGAATCCATGTAATGGGGAACCGACATCCCATCATCCAGTTCCGATCAAGGATAAAAATGTCCTTGATTAAGCGACAGATTCCACCCCCCCCCCCCCACACACACACTATTAGAAAGCTGGAATGTGGGGAAAAACAATGCAGTGAATCCCCATGGATGGATGTGTGCCCCAGAACAATCATTAGAAATAGAAGTGGTGATCTCTAATTGAATTTATTCTTCAAAATGTGGAGATTAATAGAGTTCAAGGCATCAGTGTATAATCATGTCATTGAATCTAGAAATATGTCACCTGGTCCTCCCATGAAAATAGTGGGCCTGGCATGAAACTCACTAAATATTGGGGAAGTTGAACATTGGAAATCACATAATGGGATGTTTTTAGTGTGGATCCTTCTTACCTACCATGGGAGGCAGGACGACGCTGGGGAACTGGATGTTTCATTCTAACATTTGGTACTAATGTTTGAATCTCCCTACATTGCAGGACCTAAGTTGTTATGACTTGAAGCCAATCACCACCCACCCACTGACACAGAGGCCAGTGAAACACAAACACGGAAATCACATGATGCTCTACCTCTTATACAATGGCCTCCACATCCATGGTTTATGGGAACTCACACCCTATTTCACCATCTGAACTCATTCAGAGGAGGGTGATTAATGACCTTGTCTGATGATATGTGGAAGAAGGGATTATTTGAACTTGGGATATGGACCGACAGGACCTCAAGGATTTTTCACCACCCAGTTGCTACCACCCCCATGGAGCGTGCAGGGTGCCACTGCTCCCACTCCAACCTAAAACCAATTTGAGAGCCTCTCGTAGGAACACTTTGACGACTGGCTCCCTTACGCTGATGGGGTGAGGGATGTTTGAGCCATCCCAGCTATGATCTTTTCCCAGGGGCCACCAAGGGGGTTCCCTCCAGGGCACATCTGCACCACCCCCCATCCCAACAGGAGAAGGATTAGGTGATTTATAAACCTCCACCACCATCCCGTATATGATGAACATGATTCCAACATCGACTGAAAACTGAGGAGGATGCCCGTCATTGGGTGTCATCATCAACAGCTACCATGTCCTATTCCACTTTCAATGCATACCAAAAATTCCATGTTTATACTGAATAGGGACACTCTCATTCCCAACCCAAATCGAGGCCCTGAACTCCCCACAAAAAGGTTGGGATGACCCTCTTGGTCGCCGACACAGGTAGCACCTGTCACCGATTGACCCGTGGAAAATAAATCTATCACGGAGTTCCTCCCCATGCCACCACCAATAAAAGAGTAGGTCTTTTCCACTCATAATATCAGTATAGAGTTCCTCCCCATGCCACTGTCAATTCACAAAAGGGTCCTCTACATCGCACTATCCACCAGCACGAAATCTTTTTCTGCACTTGTGGTCACACGTATGGAACCATTCTTCATGTTGCAGATATCTGTTGTGAAGATCTTCCTCACCTGGTCAACCACTATTATGTGGGTCTTCTCCATGTTCCTAATGTATATAGTGAAGGTCATCATAATACCAACAATCAGAGAATCATAGGTCTACCGCACTTCTTTGGCATCCAATGCGGAGGTCTTCCTTGTGTTTAGTTTGACTAGTACGAAGGCCATCCTCATACAATCACTATTAAAGGAAACAGTTATGGAGGTATTTCACATTCCCCCACTAGCTCTAGTGGAGGTACTCCCTACTCCAAAACCTCCCACGATAATTCTCTCCATGTGTCAGCCACCAGACATGGAGGCCCTCTATGTGTTCACTTTGACATTTTTCTGAGTTCTCCCCACACCCTGACTCACTCAATAAGATTTCCTCTCCACCCCAGCACCAGTTCATCAAAAGGTCCTCCTCATGCAAAAAACATATCCTATCTTGAAAAATCATATCAGGGAAGGATGGCAGGCCTCCGGCACTAAAGGAAGAATACTGGGAAGTTTTAGATCATAACTAAACCTCAACTTCTTTTCATATTCTAAGTCGAAGTGCGATTTGGTAATGGATCCCCCATTTCGATCCTCGGTGTTGGGCCTGGGACATGAACGAGGTGTATAAGCCTCATTTTCCCTGAATGTGTTGTCTATAGGATTCCCGCCTCCCTCTGAAGATCCATCTAGGAGGAGGAATATCTGGCCCCTTTCTAGGGCATGACCGTGAAATCATCATTATAATTTACATGACCATTCTCTACCTCAACCAAAGATCACAGAGAGTTATTTTGGGGACTGATAGATGAAATGAAATAGCATGACCCACCACCATTATCTGTATCACCTTTATAGGAAGCTATGGTCACTATTCTGTCATATCAGGATGTGGTGGCTCAGTCATTATATTATTTGGAAGACATGCCAAGATGCGATAGTTTTTTAGCTCGCTCTATATATTCTCCCCCGACAAGTCTACAGTTCTAATGGTCCACTTTAGTATAGTTACCAGTCCCACAACCTCCCCTATACCATGAATTGGGAAACCAAGGTCCGGACCCCGATTTTGAGATGAGGATCTTGTTGGAAATACTTGTAGTGGATCATTTCTCAGAGATTTTATGGAAAATTTCATCTTTGAACATTAGTGCTCCCGAATTTATTACCTAGGAGTAAGTCGCTTGCATTCACCAAACCCTATGGGATACAAACTTCCACCTTCATCATATGTGCGTGGATTACCCCCACGATTTAGGCACACATTGAAGATATTGGTGAGAAATATTGTATGGTTGACTTGGTTATGCTCTCTGTGTCCCAACACCCTGAATAGTTCGGTATCCATCAACCCTCAAGAAACGATGCGTTTAGAGAATTAATCTGCCCCACATAATTATAAAACAGTATCCCTCCACAACAAGATCCGATGTTGGGGGTAGTATGGATCCATTAACTTTAGTTATATCTGATGTTGGCCTGACATTCCAGGAAATATTGAGGACATGCCTCTAGGTATAGACACGGTTAACATAGATGACCTATCATAGGGAGAGAACGAGCTAGAGATCCATGAAGAGAGAATACCCCCAGGGGGGTTCTACACCTATTGGATCCATTGGGAAGGGTTACTATCCAGTCAACAAATTTACTAGGTCTCCCCATACATACTGAGTCATTAGCCCTTGGTTGTAATCTCAATAAGGGAAAGGAGAATCCTGGAACCGTCAAACCCTCTGACCCATCTGTCTTAGTAAAAGATAAAAATATGATCCTGAAAATTCCCCATTGTTTTAATATATTAAAAAATAGAAAAGGATGTTCAATGACCTTCTCGCTGAATGCGTTGCAGAGTATCATCCAGACTATGATAGCCCTTGACCGTGTCAGTAGGTGTAGGTACACAATCCCCTTGGTGAGTTGCCTCTGGGTGACCCCAGTCATCTTTCCCACATAGATAGGGTATATTCTAGAGTTTAAGGTAAAAGGGAACAATATGCATCAAAACAACCTCCCAAGCAGTGCGATAATCCTCGTCACCCATCTCACGTTCCCCTAGCCACTACACAGGTCGTTCCCCCATAAGTCTCTCATGTCATCCCACTAGCCGAACCATTATCTGTCAGGCGTTCATATCATGTTAAGGATCTAGTAAATGAACTAGTGGTCATGTATCCTCCTAAATATAGTAATACACTCCCAGATAATCCAAGGGAAGTAACCATTTCCCACCTCAAGGATTTGGAAACTCGATAGGTGGAAATTTCGCCTGATAGAAAGCCATATCTGGGATGGTTGGATGAATTGCGAACACCCCTATTTTCAAAAATCCTAAATTTTAACCCTTAAATAGGATGGAAGATCCACTAAAACATCTAGAACACTTCGTCTCATGGTGTGGACCCATGATGGGATCTCAAGCGTAGAAGGAGGTAGCTAAACTCTAGTGTTTTGTACAAACATTTGAAGGGTCCCTGACTCTCTGGTTCAACCATCTACACATTGTGTCTATATATGGATGGGAGGACGTTTATAGGTAGTTTATATACCATTTCAGATCCACCACTAAGAAGACATGTATTGCAGACCTCTTCAAGTACAAGTAGAGTCCTGATGAGTGCATGACGCACTATCTCACCAGGTGGAAAGGCCTCACCTACTTTCATGATATGCCACGGACTCAGGAACAACTGTGACAATGTGTGTGGGAAATTTAAAAACGGAACTGGTCCACTCTTTCATCATGAAAAACTACCCTGGGGGTTTTTGAGATTTCTCTGACAAAGCCCAGTGTCTAGAGGAAGACTTTCACTAGGCCAATAAGGAAAGCCCATTGCCTACTGTAGTTCCCATGAGATGGGTCGCTATGACCGAGCCAGTTGTGGTAGCACAAGTAAAGGCCCCCACATAGCTGGAGTTATTACCAGTGGATAAACCTCCATACCCTCGCAGATGGACGCCACCTCAGGTGTAGCCTTCAGCCGAGTAGGGCCCACCTCAGGATTGGCAGGTGCCCCCACATAACGTGTCATCGACAACTTGGCGAGACAATCAGGTTCCACCTCCTTGATAGGCTCACTCAGACCCTCTTTAGGACCAGGCTCTTAGAGCCCCCTTCTAGGATATAAGGAACTGGACATTCTCATTTAATGAGGCTCTTGTCATCAATTATTTCTGAAGTGTCTTGGAACAGATAATTCTACGGTTTCTTGAATGTAGGAGACCCGAAGAGGCAGATCTCACTGATCACTCCAATTACTAACCCTATCACCATATTTTGGGGCACACCCTCAAGTAGTGAAATGTGTTTAAAGACAGGATTCACGGCAAGGTTGATAACAATGTAGTTAGGATAGGTCCAGCACCTGTACATGTGGAATTTGTATTCATATAGCCTAACAATGATAGAGACAATGAAGGTGAGTTGCAGCATCTTCCCAACCACGGGTCCCAGAAATATGATGATTGAATAGCTCATAAGGCGGGTTCCTATGCCCATGGTATTATCTTCCCATGTTTCAATCGACCCGAGACATCATCAGTTACCGCGTCCCCAACAAATGTCCCTTCTAAGTAAACATATAAGTATTCCTCTTGGAAGAAGGGTAATCATCAAGGATGGAAGGGAAAGTGTAGTCTGTCACGACCCGCCTTCACCAAGATGAGAGAAGGGACAACAGATTTCCAGACCCTTCCTTCTTCAAGTTGGAGGAGAGATAATGACCCCTGATACCAGCCTTCAATATGTCCCGAAGTGGCGGCTAGCACCAAGGGTATAGAATTACACACAAGATGGAAGGAATTACCCTTTTTTCTTTAATAGGATCGAGAGATAAGATACTAAAACCGAACAACACCAAAACTGGGGGTAAAAGTAAATCCAAAGAAAATCATTCCAATATGCATGTTACAAAAGTAATGCCACAAAGTACAAGGAGAATAAAAAGGTAAAGTACCAAAGAAAGAAAAATAGTAAATGCAATTGTCTCAACATCTGAGCTAGTACGACCCTACATGATCCCCGAAGTCCTCCTGGAAACCTAAAAGAAGTTTTATATACGTAGGGTGATCATACAAATATACTCAGTAGGGAAAACCAAAGACTCCCATGCACAAGTGGGGAGGCATTCTAATGCCCTGTGAGAAAAGAGATAACCAAGAACCTGGAAAGTAAAACTATCCACCCAAGCCTCACCAAGGCACACTCCCCAAATAAGGCAAGTTGGGTATTGTATAGTAAGAGCACATCAATATTTGGGTACCCCGTGCCACATTACCACTGGTTATTGAAGACATCCTATGCATCGAACCACTCCTGCCATTATCACTATAGTCCCACTGCCACACCCTGCCCGCACACACCTCGGCCACAACCACACATCATGCCCGCAAACACCTGGGCCACAACCACTATATTGCCCACAAACACCTGGGCCACAACCACCATGCGTAACCACACCCGCAAACACCTGGGCTAGAACAACAACTACCACGCCCAAAGACACTTGAGCCTCATCCCGAAGACTCTTGGGAAACAACCTGCTCGCACACACCAAGGCCAACCACCAAAACTACCATGCTCAAAGAATCTTGGGCCTATAATGGACCTCAGGATGTCACAACCTTCCCGAAGAGTCTTGGGATATTCGGGAAAGGGATCAGAAAAGGAGGTAATAACCAGCCACTCATAAGAGTGTTGGGAATAATACCCTCCCCTATGAAATGGGGGTGTTTGGAACTAAGTGCTCAACTTGGGTGGCACGTGAATAAGAAACATAAAAACTTCAGATATATAAATAGGTAACAAGAACTCATCCCAACCTAGGGATTCCAATTCCAACCTATGAACAACACCCTTGTTACTATTCATTCATAAAAGAAGGCACAAGACTCATGGCCAAGTCTCAACTCATTCCCAAAACTAATTCCACATTTAAACCATTCTTGTTTTCATGTTTAAGTGATCCCATTTAGGTGAATTCCACACTACTGAGAAACTAACATGAATAACCACAATCCATAGAAAGAGAAAAATCCAAACAGTAATTTAAGCATTCACACCCGATTCTCTTGTGAAGTCACAACAAAAAAAGGATCAGTGAGACCCCTCAAAGTACTGGAACCAAACCAATCCTCGAGATACAGCCCTACACAGCTTCAGATTCACAACCAACAACCATGCCACAATAGAGGATCCCATCCCCATCAACATCACCCCATAAGCATCATGTCGAACAACACACCTACTACCAAAATAGAGTAGGGAAACTTCTAGGTTCAAGCACATCATTCATTAGGTTCTTCTTTATGTTGGTTAACTGGGTTGATCACACAAATATTGTTGTTCACTGGACATTCATTTAATCGGCCGGGTTTACACAATTAACCAAATTCCCATGTTGGATCCATTCAATCATCACAGAAGATGGAGCTTCATTAATGCACAAAGAAAGACCACCAACGGCCATGATTTTCAGTGAGCATAAGCCTATACAGTTCACAACATATAGCAATTATAAAAGAGTAAAAAAAAATTGTCAAACGTACACCATCATTCTTTAACATTTTGTTTATTATCTTTGTTATGGTTCGGTTTCATCCATTCCTACAGAAACAGTAGTGTACTTACCCCGCATGATACACAGTAAAGAGAGACGAAGGAAAATCCCTACTTGTTTGATAAATTATCTATGTTCTTCCCCATGCGCCAAGAACTGGGGATGTACGACTTACAGGGGAGGAACTCTTGGGACTCCAAGGATGAGCAGAAAAACTCCATCACGATCGCACCACAATCCTCGGGAAGGAGGGACTCCAAGCACACCCGGGAGAAGAAAGAAATCCAACCAAGAATGGAAAGGAAGAAACTCTAGCGTGATATAAATATGAGATCCTATTGTTACGGGATAAGGAATTTTGAACGGGTTTAAAGTCGGATCGTGGTTCCCCACACGGTTGGGCAGTTATGCACGATAGAATTAATCATCATTTAACAATTCACCTCGGAGGGGTGGTCATAATGGCAATGTGTTAAATAGTTTTCTTTAATCATAAGGAAATGCGTAACAGGGGAGGATCTGGAAGGTATGGGGAATGGCGTGACACTGAAGAAAAACCACACATTTTTGTAAGTTAAGGGTTTCTCGACTCTTGGGGGATTTTAGATATTATTTATGGGATTTAAATGGCTTTAAAGCAGTCATTAAATCATCTTTACGTCAAAAGATATGTTTTGGGAGTGGAAAGGTCAGGAACTGGAAGGTGAGGACACGGTGCCACTGTCACAGTGCCACCCTCCCGGTGCCACCGTCATGGTGCCACCCTCACAGTGCCACCATCATGGTGTCACCCTCACGGTGCCTCCGTTAAGGTGCCACCCTCACGATACCACCGTCATAGTTTCACCCTAACGGTGCCACCATCAACGGTGCCACCGTGACCAGTGTGCGACCGTCACGGTGCCACCGTCATGGTGCCACTGTGACTGGTGTGCGACCGTGGCCGGTTCCATCCTTTTCGGTGGAACCATGTTTTGGAAAAATAATGGACCAGGTGGGTCCAGGCCATTACAAAGTCCCCCATAGATTTCATTTTCATCCCATACTATAGTGGATTTTATGCCCTCAGAATTGATAAAGTCCCCCATAATCCATATAGTAATTTAAGAATCCTCATGTCACGATCAAGGGTCTGATTCGGTAAACATCATGGAGTTGGTAAATCTCTACATGATTCCCAATGAAAAGGAATTCTAGTTGAACCCTCCCAGCATCCCAACAATATCCAGTGTTGACGGAGCTATGGTATTGTAAGTAATTGGAATGCCTTCATAAGTTATTCTAGCCAGGCCTATCATGCCACTTATACTAGAAAATGGTCCCATCATAGAGCTCAGCATGCGCATCCTTATCATCTTGTGTCACCAAATCAACCTCCATTGTCATTTCTACTACTCAATCTAGAATAACCACCATGTTATTTTTGGTATCAGACTCAGTCATCTATCCCTCATCCAATAGCCTCCCCCGGAATTTTGACTAGTGAGTAATGAAACATTCCTAGCACCATTTGACCGTTGGTTCAACCAGAAAGGCCCTTCATACATCCTTCTATAGAACGATCACCAGTAATAATATGTTCATTCTTGGCACCGGAGTATGATATTCTTAAGAATCTTGGAAGAAATATAGCGAGGCCCTCTATCCTTATGGATCCTTTCCTATATGTGGATATGTGTGAATCCATTTTTTAGGCTTTAATAATCCCCTAAAAGTTTGAGATGTACGTAGCAGCTACACAATCCTTCCATGTTGAGATAGCTGAGCACGTAGAATTCCAGACCATTATTTCCTTCTCTAGATATGATGAAGGATCTCCCATATAAGGGAATATCCACCCACTGTACACCACTTTACATTTAAATTACATGGAGGTTCACTATTATCTGGTCAACATAGGGTTAGGGATCAACCTCCTCCTAAACCAGACAATCTGAAATATTGTGTTGTCCGAGGATTATTTGAGTATAAGGACCCGACCTTATTACATACATAATCTTGAATTTAGTTAAGAAAACACTTCCTTTTACATTGAGGATTATTTTAAGATTATAGATTTATATAATTAGGACAAAACATTCATGACATTACACATTATTACCGAGTGTATACCATAAAAATAGTTTCCATTTTTTTCAAAATATAAAACATTGAACCTTAAAACAAGACTCCTTAGAAATTCTTAAACAGTTAATGTGTCTTCTTTCCTTGTATTACATATCCATTAACCTGTGAAAAATCATTTTAAAAACTTGTTATGAGCACAAAATCTTAGTAAGTGATGGAAATGAAGGGAAAATCACATTAGTCCATGAATACTCATAATGTATGAAAACATTTACAAAAGACATGATTTTCACCCATATATACTTACTTAGTGTAACATGATATTTACACAAGATCCACACAAACATGAGAACATAAATATAATCATAAAGGTATCTTTGGGTATTACTTACCTAATCTTGTAACAATCTTGGCTACCTTAAAATTTCTAACCCTCATGGTTACCTTACTTTGTGTAACCATCGCAGTTACACTTGGAGTAATTATAAGGCCGACCTCCAACATACTCATACCCAATGAATTGGAGGTAGATATAGGTCCCAACCTTCATCATAAATAATTCCCAAGAACCAAAACATAATCATACAACGTGAATAATTCCATAAAAACATTACTTTGGAATTTCATAAAACTGAATTTTAAAAAGAAGATTTTTAATGAAAAGCCCCTTATAAATATCATACAATTGAAGAGAGACTTGATAGAGTGGATGTAGTATGTATATATACTGTAAATACTCATAATAAAACATTATATAAACATAACCCATCACACAAACAATTTAAATTGCACATAATTATTGAAGTAGAAGGTTAACCCAAAGAATGAAAATCGGGTCAAGAATTCACTTACCTCAGGTTTGTCTTACTTCCAAATTGTTTAAACCTCTTGAATAATGGTTAAAAGAGTGTTATTAATATTTTAAAGAAACATTATCATGTTTATAACATCTTATATGATCATTTAATAACATCTTTTTAGCCTTAATGGTTAGAATTTTTCCCCTTTCTCTATTTTTGGTAGAATTCTTTACATGATTTCTATGATTGGTTCATGGTGGAAATTATTATCGATTGGAAGTGAAGCTCTAGAATTGGAATGGAGTAGTATTTTCATATAAACAGTAACATAAATTATTCCATTTTCCATTTTGAATTCTTACATGAGGATGATTCATAAGTTAGAACATTAATGATGTTCATTTAGATCCTTTTAGTGGTTCTTTGATAATAACAACCTCGTTTTGTCTTATAAATTAGAACCATGAGTACAAAAGAATTAAAGAACCATGGGTGAGTCAAAAAACATATATTATAACCTGTTTCAACCATATAAATGGTTTCATGACCAGACTTTAAAGAATTAATGGAAATTAAAATCACATCGTCCACGATGTCGATAATTTGACACAAACAGACAGTGTTTTTATTCTTTAAATAAGTGGGATATGAGAAGAATAATGATGAGTAATTTTCATAAAAATGATAAAATATAGAGTATACATGATTTCTGGAGATTTTATGCCTCATTGGTAAGGATATATGAAGAAATAATAAGGAAGTAACTCAAAATAAAAGAAAAAGTGAGAAATTTCTTACAAAAATTCGGCAACCTAACGGCTACACAACATGGTTTTAGAAAATATTAAAAAGAGAGGGGAAAAGGTTCACCCATACAGAACTGAATCATAATATAGAGAAGATCGAGAATAAGAATGAAATAAGAACATGGTATGGAAACTTGAAAATTATACCACATAAAAGAGACATTGAATAGAAAATGATGAAAATGGATAATTTTCTTACCTTGTAGAGTAACCATTAGAACTTGAGGTTTAGGACGTTGGGGCTTGGGTAAGCCTTCGGAGGACTACTATGAAGGTAATGAGGCCATATATTCATTGAGGAGTAATTGGGAATGAAGTTAATGGAGGAATGGGTTGGTATTTATAGGGAAAGTAAGGGAATATTTTAATAATTTTCAAGGGACACCTCATGAGTGGTATTTACAAAACAATGGGATTGCCCATGGTATTTTCTCATGGTATAAGCCACTTGAGACACGTCACACCTTATTTTACTATACACAAGTAGACCATATTTATGACATCATTATTATATCATTAATGATGTCATTAACACACCAAAACTAAAAACTGTATTTTTTACTATTCACCGAAAATCAATTGTTTCATAAAAAACTCCCAAAATTCACCCTAACTACTTATCGACGTGTATATTTCAATAATTAAGTCCATTTTTCGAAAATAATTTTCTAAATATTATTAATTTAATATTTAAATAAAATCATACTTAATTAAAAAATTAACAATTCTAATAATGTAATTACGTCTATATCACAATGAAAAACTAACCTAGATGCTATTATCATAAAGCCTTAATAAAATAAAATAATAATAAAATTTACTATTCATTAGGGTCATATCACTATTAATATTACTATTCATAAGGGAATGGTACTATTCACCAAAAAAACAAGTTGGTTCCAATAGACTCCAAATAACATACTGAACACAAATGTAGATGACAATTCCTTGAAATTTAGAACATAGAAGTAAAAAAAGGTTATGTTTTAAAGGATAATTAAAAATATATATTTAAAATAAAGTTCCATGAATTTATATTTATTTTTAGAAAAACTTAGGGTGATACATTATCCCCACCTTCTTGAAATTGCGTCCTCGCAATTTTATTTACTTATTAAACAACTGAGGGTACTTTTCCCTCATAGCATTTTCAGACTCCCATGTTGCTTCTTCAACCATGTGGTTCCTCCAAAAAAACCTTTAATTGGTGTATTAACTAATTGTGAAATACTTTTTTCCTTCGATCAAGAATCTGAACTGGTTTCTCTTCATAAGAAATGTTCTCTTCCAGCTGAACTCCTTCTGGGCTCAAGACATGTGATGAATCAGGCACATAATTTATCAACATCGAAACATGAAAAACATTGTGTACCTGAAACAAACTCAGAGGAAAAGATACGTGGTATGAAACTGTTCCAACTTTCTCCAATAATTCAAACGGACCAATGAACAATGGACTTAGCTTCTCATTCTTAACGAAACGCATCACACTTTTCCAAGGAGAGACTTTAAGGTAAACATGGTCACCTACCTCGAAAGAGAAGTATTTCCTTCTGTTATCTGCATAACTTTTCTGCCTGCTCTGAGCTGTCCTCATGTGCTGCTGGATCATCCTTGCTTTCTCAGCCACTTCTTCAACTAATTATGGCCCCATCAACTTTCTTTCACTGACTTCATCCCAAAACTCTGGATTCTGACACTGCTTTCCATACAAGGCCTCAAAAGGTGTCATCTGAATACTATAATGAAAACTGTTATTATAAGAAAACTCAACTAATGAAATATGTTGATCCCAACTTCCCTGATAGTCCATTGAACAAGCTCGAAGCATATCCTCTAATGTTTGAATCATTCGTTCTGACTTCCCATCTGATTGAGGATGAAAAGTTGTACTGAAATTTAACTTTGTGCCCAACGACTTCTGAAGTCCCTTCCAAAAGTTAGAAGTGAACCTATAATATCGGTCAGATACAATGGAAAGAGTAACTCCGTGTAACCTGAAAATCTCCTTGAGGTACAATCGAAAATGATTATCCAAAGACATTGTATCTCGAATAGATAGAAAATGTGCAGATTTTTTCAACTGATCATCAATAACCCAAATCGCATTATTACCTCGAGAAGTATTTGGTAGTCCCACCACAAATCCCTTGGATACATTCTCCCATTTCCACTCTCGCACTGGAAAAGGATGAAGCATCCCCTTCGGTAACTATCACTTCGCTTTAACATGTTGACATGTCAAACATCTCATGGTAAAATCAACAATATCTCTTTTCCTTCCATCCCAAAAATAATACTCTCAAAGGTCTCTGTACATCTTAGTACTTCCAGGATGAACAGAAAATGGAGATCTATGAGCTTCATGCAATAATTATTTCTTCAAATGGGAATCACAAGGCACACACAACCATTTCCCAAATCTGATAACACAAACTTTATCAAGATTAAATTCTGGAAACTTACCCATTTTAACCAATTCTACCTTATTTTATAGCTCACATTCTTCCTTATGCACTTTATTAATTCTATCTAACAACGAAGACTACATTGAAACCTGAAACAAAACATATGTATTCCCTGCACCAACAACTTCAATGCCAAAATTCATCAAATCATTAATCAAGGGATCATGTTCCAAACATATCATGGTTAATGATGCATGATGTTTCTGGCTTAAGCCATCCACTACATTGTTTTATTTTCCAGGATGGTAATTGATCATGTTGTCATAATACATTATCAGTTCTATCCATATTCTCTACCTCATGTTTAATTCCTTGTGAGTGAATATATACTTTAGACTTTTATGGTTAGTATATATTTGGAATTTGGTTCCGTATAGATGATGCCTCCATATTTTCAAATTAAAAACCACAGCTGCTAATTTGAAATCATGTGAGGGATAATTTATCTCATGAGGTTTATGTTCTCTTGAAGCATAAGCAATTACCTGATCATTCTTCATCAAAACACAACCAAGTCCCTTCAAAGAAGCATCAGTGTAGATGACAAACCCACCATTCCAGGAAGGTAAGGCCAAAATTGGACCATTCACCAATCTCTTCTTCAGTTCCTGAAAAAAAAACATCACATTCCTCTAAACAAACAAATTTAACCCTTTCCGTGTTAACTTAGTTATTGGGCTAGATAACCATGCAAAGTTATTAACAAACCGTCAGTAATAACTTGCTAATCCCAGAAAACTACAAATCTCTGTAACATTTTTGTGTCTTGGCTATTCATCAACTACTTTTGTTTTGGAAGGATCAATTGTTATTCCATCCTTATTTACAATGTTCCCATGAAAATAAATATGTTGCAACCAAAAATCACACTTGCGGAATTTTCCATATAGTTTCTTTTCTTTTAATGTTTTTAAAACAACCCTTAGATGTTTTTCATTCTCCTCTTTATTTTTAGAAAATACCAGAATGTCATCAATAAATACAACCACAAAAAAATCAAAGAACTCATGAAATACTCTATTCTTAAGATTCATGAATATAGAAGGTGCATTAGTTAATCCAAATGGCATAACAACAAATTCATAATGCCCATATCTATTATGAAAGTTTGTTTTGGGGATTTCATCCTCCTTCACCTTCAAATGATGGTATCCAGATCTCAAGTCAATCTTGGAAAAGTACTAAGATCCCTAGATCTGATCAAACAAATCATCAATATGAAGCAAAGGATACTTGTTTTTAACAGTTATGTTTTTCAAAGCTCTATAATCAATGAAAAGTCTCACGGAACCATCTTTCTATTTAACAAAAAAACAGGTGCTCCCCATGGTGAAGTGCTTGGAAGAATGGAGCCTTTATCAATTAAATCCTGCAACTTATTTTTTAATTCAAGAAGTTCTATTGGAGCCATATGATATGGGGGTTTTGAAATTGGCTTAGTATTAGGAACTAAGTCAATTGTGAATTTGACTTCTTGATCAGGTATAACACCGGGTAACTCATCAGGAAAAACATCAAGGTATTCATTTACCACTGGTACATCATTAATTTGAATAGTTCCCTTTTTTTCAACAATATGAGCAAGATAACTTTCATTTACATCTTTCAATAGTTTCTTAGCTTCCTGATATGTTATCAATTGTATGGGTTCATTATTTTATACAAACTAAAACTCTATCTAAAAAACACTTCTTTAGCTCTATATTCAATCTTAGCATGATAATCAGAAAGCCAGTCCATCCCCAGAATAACATCAAACTCGACTAAGGGTAAAACAATAAGGTTTTCAGGTAAAGTCTTTCCAAAGACCACAATAGAAATATTCTTATAATTCCTCTTTTCTATAACATTTTTCCCTAGTGTTTTCGCAACATGTTGGGGTCTCATTTGTTGAGGCGATATTTCCAATTTACAAGAAACTTTCTCAAATATGAAGGAATGTGTAGACCCCGTATCAAACAAAACATTAGAAAAATCTGAGTGAACAAACAAATTACCTAATACAACTTCATTGGATGGCCCAACATCTACTGATGTAGTCGCAAAGGATATCACTACACCTTTCTGCTTGTAGTCTAGCTTCTTTTCATCATTTGGATCTCTCTTTGGGCAGAAATTTGCATAGTGACCCATTTCACCACATTTAAAACACTTTACAGATTTCTTATCAGGATTAGTCTTAGGATCATTTTCATTTCAATCTCGGGCCATGTGTCCAAAATTACCACATTTAAAACACTTCCTAGTTTTTCTAAGACTTTCCCCAGGGTGTTTCTTTACACACTTTTCAAAAACTGGAAATTGAATTTTCTTACCATCAGATTTCTTTGATTGATTATTACCCATTCCTTGACAACTGGACCTCTTCCTCTCTTTTGTTTCCAAAATGAACGTGATAATTATCAAACTTTATCTATACCCTTTCAACATATCAGACAAGTTTCTCATAACTTTTGAGTTCACGGGAGGACAACACCCTTCAATACGTTGGCTTCAGTCCTAAGTAAAAGCGGTTGATTTTTCTATCAAGATCCAGAATAAGATTTGGTGCATACCTTGCCAGTCGGCCGAAGTTTGCTTCATACATAGCTACTGAATCTTCCTCCTTCTATTTTAGTTCAAGTAATTACTTCTCCATTCTAGGTCGCACCACCTTAGGAAAATATTTTTCAAGGAAAAGGCTTTAAAATTCATCCCACTCTAAGGCATCAAAATCCTCTCTACCCCTGATATTCCTTACCATTGAACACCACCGATCCACTTCCCCTTCAAAATGATAAATTTCAAGTATTAACTTTTGATTGTATAAGCATCCCATAACATAGAATATCTTTTTAATGTCTTTGATCCATCCTTCAGGTGCTACTGTGTCAGAAGATCCATTGAATTCAAGAGGATGTTGTCTCATAAAATGTTCCACTATGTTCATCTTCCATTATGGTACCTCTATTGGTTCTCTTGAATGGATGCCACCACCATTTATTGCATGGGTTAGCTGAGCCATTACTGTCACAAAATTCTCAGTTCCAATCCCTACCATTCTGGGCTGTAGTTCTGGAAGGATGTCATTCTGTCAGTGCCTCTCCACTTCAACATCCCTGTTCCTTATGTGGAAAACCATTCTGAACAAACATGTCTTAGATAATGCAACATAGTAATCTTTATATTCTATTACATTTTAAATTAAACATAGAGTGAAAATCATTTATGGTATTCTATTAACATCGCCCTAACCCCTAAAGTTATCTAAACCATCCTCTAATACCAACTATAAGGACCAAACCTTATTACATACATAATCGTGAATTTAGTCAAGAAAACACTTCCTTTTATATTGAGTATCTTTTCAAGTTTAGATCTTTAGATAATTAGGAAAAAACATTCATGATATTACACATTATTACAGAGTGGATACCATAAAAACGGTTTCCATTTTTTTCAAAATATCAAACATTAAAACATAAAACAAGACTCCTTGACAATTCTTCAACATTTAACATGTCTTCCTTCCTTGTATTACACATCCACTAACATGTCAAAAATCATTTAAAAACTTTTTATGAGTACAAAATCTTAGTAAGGGATGGAAATGAAGGGAAAATCACATTAGTCCATGAATACTCATAACGTATGAAAACATTTTCAAAAGTCATGCTTTTCAACCATATATACTTAATTTGCATAACATGCAATTTAGACAAGATCCACACAAACATGAGAACATAAATATAATCATAAATTTATCTTGGGGTATTACTTACATAATCTTGTAACCATCTTGGCTACCATAAAATTTGTAACCCTCACGGCTACCTTACTTTGGGTAACCATCGCTGTTACACTTGGAGTAACCATACGGCCAACCTCCAACTTACTCATACCCAATGCATTGGAGGGAGATATATGTCCCACCCTTAATCATAAATATTTCCCAATAACCAAAACTTAATCATACAACATGAATAATTCCATAAAAACATTACTTTGGAATTTCGTAACACCGAATTTTAAAAAGAGTATTTTTAAAGAAACGCCCCTTATAAATATCATACAATTGAAGAGATACTTAATAGAGTGGATGTAGTATGTATATATACTTTAAATACACATAAAAAAATTTATATAAGTATAACCCATCACACAAACAATTTAAATTGCACATAAGTAATGAAGTAGAAGGTTAACCCAAAGAACGAAAATCGGGTTTAGAATTCCCTTACCTCGGGTTTTTCTTACTTACAACTTGTTTAAACCTCCTGTATAATGGTTAAAAGAGTGTTATTAATATTTTATAGAAACAGTTTCATGTTTATAACATCTTATATGATCATTTTATAATATCTTTTCACCCTTAATTGTTAGTATTTTTCCCCTTGTACTATTTTTGGTTGAATTCTATACATGATTTCTATAATTGGTTCATGGTGAAAATTCTTGTCGATTGGAAGTGAAACTACATAATTGGAATAGAGTAGTATTTTTATATAACTATTAACATAAATTATTCCATTTATCATTTTGATTTCATACATGAGTATGATTCATAATTTAGAACATTAATGATTTTCGATTAGATCCTTTTAGTGGTTCTTTGATAACAACAACCTCGTTTTGTCTCATAAATTAGAACCATGAGTACAAAATAATTCTAGAACCATGGGTGACTCATAAAACATATTTTATAACCTGGTTCAACCATATAAATAGTTTCATGACCATACTTGAAATAATTAATGGAAATTGAAATCACATCATCCACGATGTCGATAATTTGACACAAACGGACAATGTTTTTATTCTTTAAATAAGTGGGAGAGGAGAAGAATAATGATGAGTAATTTTCATAAACATGATAAAATCCAGAGTATACATGATTTATGTAGATTTAACGCCTCTTTGGTAAGGAGATATGACGAAAGATTAAGGAAGGAACTCAAAATAAAAGAAAATGTGAGAAATTTCTTACAAAAAATCGGCAGCCTAACGGCTACACAACATGGTTTTAGAAAATATTAAAAAGAGAGGGGAAAAGGGTCACCCATACATAAATGAATCATAATATATAGAATATAATGAATAATAATTAAATAATAACAGGGTTTCAAAACATGAAAATTATACCGCATAAAAGAGAACTTGAATAGAAAAATAAGAAGATTGATAATTTTCTTACCTTGTAGAGTAACCCTTGGAACTTGAAGGATGGGACCTTGGGGGCTTGAGGAAGCCTTTTGAGGACTACTATTAAGGTAAGGAGGCTAGAGCTTCATTTAGGAGGAATTGGGAACGAATTTAATGGAGGAATGGGTAGGTATTTATAGGGAAAGTAAAGGAATATTTTAATAATTTTCAAGGGACACCTCATGAGTGGTATTTGAAAACCCATGGGCTTGCCCATGGTATTTGGTCATGGTATAAGCCAATTGGGACACCTCACAACTTATTTAACTATAAAATAGTCCACCATATTTATGACATCATTATTATATCATTAATTATTTCATTAACACACCGAAACTAAAAACTGTATTTTTTACTATTCACCGATAAATCAATTGTTTCAAAAAAAATCCCAAAATTCACCCTAACTATTTATTGAAGTTTAGATTTCAAAAATAAATTCCATTTTTTGTAAATAATTTTCTAAATATTATTAATTTAATATTTAAAATAAAATCATACTTAATTCAAAAATTAACAATTCTAATTATGTAACTACTTCTATATCACAATGAAAAACTAACATAGATGCTATTATCTTAAATCCTTAATAAAATAAAATAATAATAAAATTTACTATTAATTATGGTCATATAACTATTTATATCACTATTCATAAAGGTATGGTACAATTCACCAAAAAAACAAGTTGGTTCCAATAGACTCCAAATAACATACTGAACACAAATGTAGATGATAGTTTCTTGAAATTCAAAACATAGAAGTAAAAAAAGTTATGTTTTAAAGGATAATTAAAAATATATATTTAAAAAAAAGTTCCATGCATTTCTATTTATTTTTTTAAAAACTTGGGGTGTTACATTTAGTACCTATAACCTAAATATTCATGGTTATGACAGGACGGAAGAGACACTGGTTGGAATGATCCGCCTGAAGACCCATTTTGGTGGCATGGATGCTAGCACTGAGTTCATGGTTGTCTCAAAAGACTCCACCTACAATGTGTTGATGGGTAGGATATAGCTCCACCTACACATGGTGTTCCCTTCATTATATCACCAATTCTTTAAGTAATATCTTAATAGTCGAGTGTGTGTAATCCATAGTGATGAGTCTCCATTTGCCTTTTGTGAATCCCACTACTTGAATACTGATTATTAAAACAGCAA
This sequence comes from Viscum album, assembly GCA_963277665.1. Lineage (NCBI taxonomy): Eukaryota > Viridiplantae > Streptophyta > Magnoliopsida > Santalales > Viscaceae > Viscum > Viscum album. Next base: position 263,791,766 of record OY728142.1, on the reverse strand, counting down.
GGAAAAGCATATTCAGGATAATGAGGGTGAACACACCACATATAAAAATAACCCATGGACAGACCTAGATGATGCCCACATTTTTCCAATCTATCTATTGGAGGCCACGACCCCAGACGTGGGTAAATGATATATCATTCTTTGGAATGAGGGTTAAGAATATTACTAATTCTTAGGGGATTTGTAAGATCGCATCATAATCCTATACAAATTAGGCTCGCGTGATCCCAATCCCCCTAATTCCATAAGTCATTAGGATGTTAGTCCCATAGAAACAGTAATACATCATACTTGTTTTTTCTCTGGGATGGGATAAATCGGCTCAAGATGAAGCACCAATATTGCTTTGATATCATCATGTGTGGACCCTTGGGCCAATGGCTAGATGGGATTCGGTCAAAAACCTTCATAACTATGGTCGTGGAAGTACATGATCTCCCTGATGTGATTTCCACCACCACTCAAGATGGAACCAGTGTCCCATTAGGATTTGATGACTTGGAAGAATCACTTATCACCTAGAATCCCTCCCCCGTGAGTAAATAATGGGATTTAGAGGATGATTCTCCCACATTTTATAGGGTGTATGCACCATGGTCGATGAGTTGGTACAGGTGAACCTCAGTAATGAGACAGATCCAAAACCATCATTGATCAGTACCTCTATGCCTATAAAAGAACAACAACAATATGTGGTCTTCCTGAAGTAGCATCATGATGAGATTTCCCAGAGTTATAACAAGATTCTAGCACTGTATCCTGAAGTATCCATCCAATTCCCCTGTCTTCCAGAAAATCATTGTGGGTTCAAACAACCTCCCAGAAAGATGCACCCTTCTCAGGGTGACATGGTCATGGTTGAGATCGATAATCTCATCCGATCCAACTTTTTCAACGAGGTAAAGAACCATATATGGTTATTTGACATTGTTCCCATTAGAAAGAAGAATGGACAGATCAAAGTCTGCATAGACTTCTGTGATCTCAACTATCACTGTTCAAAGGATGACTTTTTTATTCCTACAATAGGGATGTTGATTGATGCCACTATAGGGTTCCAAGATCTATCCTTCATGGATGGGTATTATAGGTAAAAAAATTAGAATCTCCCCCGAGGATGAAGATACAATAGCCTTTAGGGAACCACGGGGTACATTCTGCTACCAGGTAATTCCCTTCAGTGTAAAAAATTTAAGTGCTACCTACCAGCCTGCCATTCATTCCATATTTAAGTTTATCCTTAAGACATTGTTTTAATGACTCATGGATGATCTAGTGGTCAAATCTCATCAAGGTTGGGACCATATCGAAGATCTTGAGAAAGTTTTTGATTCCTCTGTTATTTCCATTTGAAGATGAACCCATTGAAGTGAGCCTTCAGGGTTACCTCCAGAATGTTTCTCTTCTTAGTTGTCAAATATAGAGGCATCGAGATCGATCAATATAAGATCAAAGCCATCAGTCATATGTATCCCCCAATCAACATTTTGGATATTCTAGGATTTCAAGGCCACATAGCCTACATACACTGGTTCATCCTGAAATTAGCTAGAAAGTGTAATCCATTATCCCGTCTTGTGGATAATGGTGTCAATTATTAGTGGGATGAGGAGTTTTATACTTATTTTGAGGAAATCAATAAGTACCTATTACAACCTCTTATTCTGATGCCACATGTTTCTGGAAAGCTGCTTGTTCTATATGTGACTGCACCGGAATGATCTCTCAGTGCCATTCTCACCCAGAAAAACAATGAGGGAATGGAGAATAGTTTATACTATATCAGATGAATTATCCTTGGAATAATGACTAGATAATCCTCTATCCAAAATAGTTATCTCGTTCTAGTTTTTGAGATGATGAAATTTAGAAACTACCCGCAGCACCATGAGATACAGCGAGTGTCCTGAATGGACCCGCATAAGTACATTCTAAATTGTCCCATGTTGAAAGGCCTTCTAGCTAGGTGGGAAGTGATCCTATAGTAGTTTGATGTCAATATTTTCCCCTGGAACTCTATCAAAGGTAATGCATTGGAAGGATTTATTTCCACCCATACAGATCCTATTTACCAATCTCTATATCTTGATTTTCCTGATGATTCCATCTTCTCAGTAGTTCAATCTAGTTCATGTTATAAAATTCACTTTGATGGCACTTCACAAAGCCCTACTAGAAGAGTAATAAATTACTATAGACTCAACAGAGTGAGCATTGGTATCATTTTCATCATGATGGTGCAATATTTTCTTCCATATTCATTCTTGTAGTCATAAGGTTTTTCCAACAATGAGGCAGAGTACCAGGAACTCATTACTGGTCTCAACCTATCCCTCAAGATTGATGTTCCCCACCTACATGTGAAAGGAGACTCTAAAAAAGTCATCAAGAAGATAAATGGTGACTATGTTGTTAGGAAGATGATATCATAGCACTATAATAACATACCCAATAGTTGATGGCTCAGTTCTTATCTCGACTAGAAGTTAATGATATCCCTCAATCCAAGAATGGTCGAACCGATGCCTTGTCCATCTTGGTCACATCTCTTGTAGATCCTATCCAAGAAGATTTGATTATCCATGTGGCACATCAAAGATTCATCACTCTTATTACTTCGGATGATGATGATAGCTAGCATGTAACCCACTTTACTACAGATTTCTCCACATCAACACTCACAGGTCCCCCTGTCGTGTTGTTAGAAGTGACTACTGACTGAAGGACCCCCTTTATCGAATGTCACCAACATTGTAATATCCTATTAGATTGAGTCGAGCATGAGCGAATCTTATGTCGCACATTGTAGTTTACCCTCCAGAGTGGTACTTGACTTGAGTAGATCCTGAATAGACATGGGTTTGATGGGATTCCTCTCCATTTCAATTAGGAAGATGAGTTTTTTCAGTTCATTTTATAGGTTCATGCCAGTTCCTACAGGACTCATCATATATAGTTGAAACTCACTCAGATCTGGAGATTGGGGTAATTTTTTCTTCCATGATCCATTACTGTATTGATTTTTCCAAGAGGTTCCATGCATACCATATTCATGATAAATTTTTTCATCATTTTACATAACCTCTTGATGTGGATCTATTTTTTCATAGTTTTTCCACATCTTTTTACTTATTTTTTTTATGATTTAATTAATTATTTAATCACTTTATACTAGATAATTGTACTTTTTAATTTTTATATTTAAATTTGTTCATTAATCAATATTTATAATAAACCAAGTATTATTAGTCTTTAAGTTAATAATTTTAATCTTAATTATCTTAACTAATTTAATTATTTGTTTATTAATTTTCTTAATTTTAATTTGATTACCTTTTAATAATTTTACTTTAATAATAAAAAATCCTTCAATATCCTTATTTTTGTTATAATTAACAGTCTTTATTATAATATTTTATCCTTTAATTTAGTTTCATTTAAATTTTTTAACTTCATTTATTAATATGTTTAATCGTCTAGCTAATTAATTAAGATAAGCATTTTAGTCGAAATTAAATTAAATAGTTTTCTTTTAATTTTATTAATTCATATATTTTTTTCATTAATTAATTAGGAGGTATAAAATATTTATTCTTTAATTTTATGTATACAGTTAGACTGTTTATTTATTACCTATTGTTTTTATTCTACCGGTGTGGTAGGCAAGAGATATCGGTGACCTATTGGGTCACCTATGCAACCCTTTTTCACTCACTTCCTACCCTTTAATTATTTATATAGTATTTTAAATTTAAGTCTTTTATCAATTTAGTTTATCAATTATCCATTTCTTAATTTATGTGTTGTCAATTAATAATTTTAATGTTTAAATTTTACTAAAAATTCTGTTTTAAATTCGTGGTGTTTATCTTTCTTTTAATTAATTCTTTTCAATATTTTTATTTTGTTTACTTATTTTTTAATTTGAAGTTCAATTTACGCATTTTTAATTTTTGAAAGTCACCGTTAGTTATTAATTTTTGTTCTAATAGTGACCCTTCTATTTAGTTTTCACTAGTGACCTTTTTATCCCCAACTATGAGCATTATTTTTCACTTTGGGTAAACTTAATTTTAAAGTATCAGGGACCTTTTATTTCAGCCTATCAGTGACCTTTAATAATTTTCACCGGTGAATTATAAAATCTTTTCCAATGGTGAGCTTTTAATTTTTATACCGGTGACTTTGTTTGTTTCATTTGCAATAGTGACCCGTAGGTACCCAACCCACCGGGGAGTTTTTTATTTTTACATAATGGTGACTATTTAGTCTACTAGTAACTTTTTATCCCAATGGTGCCCTTTTTATTTTTTCTCTACTGGAAACATTTTATTTTTTTTCTACAGGTGACCCCCACGCTACTGCTCCTCTCTTTATTTTTTTCAACTAATATTGACCTTTGCCCTTTGTTTTTTTTAAACCAACTGTGACCTTTTATTTTAAGTCTAACAGTGACCTTGATCCCCTGCACCTCACTATTGTGCCCCTTAATCTCATCGTTACTCTCTGAAACGTCATTGTTAGGTGTCTTCCACAAACCACTCAAACTTATGCATTTTTCCTTCATCTATCAATACCCCTACAGATCTTTATCACTTGAATCAAAACTTCACAAACCAGTTTTAGAATCAAACCAGACAGATACCACTTCCAGATTTAATGCAGAGACACCAATTTCAAATTGAAATCCAACCCATGTAATCACCTTGAAGTAGCTCGATTTTAATCATGTTCCTGGTATAATCTTGAATCCACCAAGGGTTTTCTCCATCATAAACTGATGATTGAGAAGACCTGCTTCGCCAGTGATGGTTGTTTCGAAGATGAAGAATTGGACACCACATCTCAAATTCAAATCTGGAAACTATCATGCCTTGTTGTTTGTAAGAAGGTCATGTAGAAATCAAGCTAAGCCGTTGTGGAACCATTATTGTACCTCATCATGGTGGACTCGAAGTCGCGTCTCTGATTTAAGTCGACGACGTTATGATGGTGAATGGTTGGTTGTATCCACTGAGATATGTTAAAGAGGAAGTCTATGTTCTCTTTACTGGATTTGAATATGGGAGCTGCTGAAGCCACCTTGTTATGCAAGATATGACCACCGTTGTGTAGTTGAAGCTGAACCAGAGGCTATTGCGCCGCCACTGAGGAGGCAGGGATGGTCTCCCGTTGAGCTGAACCACGCCGTCGTTGCTGGAAGGAGGAGGATCTGAGCCGCTAGCCGTCACCAGACCAGCTTCCGGTGCCGAATAAGGGCCCCCTCCCCTTGGGTTATTGTGTGCTGAATTAGGGGGAGGGGGAGGAAAATCCGAAAAAAACTAAACTAAAAGAAAACATAAATAAAAACTAATTAATAAATAACTAAACACAAATAATAATTAATAATTATAAATAAATAACACATACGTAATTTTAATTTAACAGAATTACTAATTTATTTGAACTTGAATTATACTTTAATTAGCTAAATTAGATTAACTCTTAAATTCAATTAAAATTAATTAACATCTAATGTTGCATATTTATTTAATAACAAAATTTGTCAATTAAATAAATTTTAATAAGAATTAAATTAGTGTAAACTATTCTAATTAATTGTAAATAATTTAATGCTCTTAATTAAATAATAATGATTATAATTAACATTAATAATTTTAGTTAGTAAAAATCAGTAACTTTTCAAATAAAAACATTAATTATTAATTATAGTATAAAATAATAATAAATAACAACTAATCATAAAATTTACATAGGAAGTAATATCAATTAATAGAAATCATTGACTCTCTAATAATAATTAAGAAACCAAAAAAAAATTTATAAATATTTATTATCTTAATAGAATTTATATACAAAATAAAATATTTATTAAGTAATTTCATAACCCAAAAATTTAATTAATCTATAATAATAATTACTAATAAAATATCCAAATAGATAATATTTAATTAAAATTTTCAATAGATACATTTAATTTAAATAATAAATCCATAACTATAATACTAATAATTACTAATATTGTTTATCATTTAATTATTTATTAGTTAACTTTGACTTTTAAGAGGTAATATAACATTAAAACTTTAAAAAATTATTTTTATTTGCGTTTTCATTTATTTTTTTATTATAACAATGCATGTTCATTCAAGAGATGGTTATACATCCAAGTGCACTCAACTAACTCATCCGGAGTTAGTTACGTGAGAAAAACTTGTGTGACATGCCACTCACCAAAAACTGCACGTGTACGGTGAAATAGTGAAAGATGAACTCAAGTCAGTAAATGGTGGTGGTGACAAGAAGCTTTTGACAGTATGATACTTAAGCAGAGCAAGAAGCAGATTTAAGGGTGACATTCATTTGGATAGGAATGTTCATTAAACACATTCAAAGATCCAGTTCCAAGTAGAGAGATTTCGGAGGGCGACTCTAGAACCACTTGCTGGAGCTAGAGGAGTTCGAGAGCATAGCATCATCTCCAGAGTTTATCTTTCATTCTGATTCTAGTTCTTGTACTATATTCCAGTATGTTCTAATTTCCTATATTGATAATGAACAAATTAATGGGATAAATATTCGATCTTGGGGAATTACTACTTCTACTGGTTACTTTTCTTCCTTTTACTTTAACACATTAATGTGTTCAGTATCAATCGGAGAGATTGATACTGAATTCATTCAATTGCTTTTCACCACTAGAACTTAATTTTCAAAACTCCACAATCAAATTGATGAGATTAATTGTGGACATATATTTCAAAAAATAATAAATTCACAAATTCTTCAGGACTTACAGAGATTTCATCCTGTTTTCATTTTCTATTTAAAATTTTCACAGTTGATTTGTTTTGGAGTGGCGAACTGCAAAATCGATCATCCTGCATGACTTTTCTTCTGGTGAGGGAGGTGGGTCATTCTCTTTTTGGTGGTGCACTGTTGTAACATTTATGTGAATTGGAGTAATTTTAAAACCATTATAATGGAGACTTTTCCCCAGGCATTTTATTTTATTGTTCACTTATCAGCGTTTTATATATCTGTTTCTTACTATTTTTAACATATTCCTAGTTTCATTACAGTTTAGAACAAAAACTAAAAAATACAGTAATGTTTCATTTGTGTAAAAAAAGGGTTTCAAAAATAGAAAATATATCCCATCGCTGACAAAAGTGGAATCTTTTAAATGATTTTAGAAAAATAGTGGTTATAATTTCCTTCCTTGTGCGTTCAACCTTGCTTTCCACATATACTGTAGTTAGTAGGAATATAAATATTAAAATTTGAACAACTTCAAAGAAGGTCTAGGTCAAGTTTTTGGTACTATTTTCCAGGGAGTAAATGATCCATTTCTTCTAAAAATAAAACTAAAAAATAATTAAAAAGAAACCGTTAAAAATTTTAAAAAAATTGAAAACTATTTTAAAAAAAATTGATGCATTTTCTTCTAAATTTCTACTATTTTATGTATTGACTGAACTCCTTCTAGTTCTACTATTGTGATATTTTGAACTGTTTTTAATCTTTTCTTGAGCACAAGAAAATTCGTTTGTTACATTAGATCCTTCAAACTTTGAACTGGACAAAAATTTAACTTCTCCTTAAAAAAATTATAATGGAAAATCAAGATAATAGAGTTGATCAAAACATGAATGTGCCATAGCCCATCATTCCAGCACTTTAGTTACCTAAACTTAGGGAGTTCCAAATTTCAATTATATAATGTAACCCATATTGTATTAGGTTGACCCCTAGGTCTAGGAACAACAAAATTAAGCAGTCTCACCATTCTCAACTTACTTCATTCAATGGTCTTCCAGGAGAGGATTCACTTGAGTTCATTGGAGAGTTCTAGAGTTCTATACAATAATTACCTCTGAGAGAGATTTGTGAGGAGGAGTTGATATTGAGGATGTTTCCATTTTTTCTGATGGGGAAGGCTTAGACTTGGTTCTAGAACTTAGATGAAGAAATTTTTGAGACTTGGGAAGATGTGTTTACTGCCTTTATATCAAAATTCAATCCGAGGAACACCACCTCTAATATTAGGCATAATATTACTGGGTTTTTTCAGGATGAGGGAGAGTTATTTCACAAGGCATGGGATAGGTTTAGAAGTCTACTTAGACAAAGTCCCAATCACCAATTTTCTCCCCATCTACTCATGGAGACGTTTTATAATGCTCTCACCCATTACAAACAAAATTTAGTTGACAAATTATGTGGGGGTGACTTTTCTGACTCCACTATTGATGAGCTGAAACTTGAGTATGACAAGATTGCTCAAAAATCTCAGCACAAGTGTTCTAGGAAGAGGGGAGTCTATAGAGAAGAAGTCAATTATCAGGCTTTTTTTGTTAGTGATATTATCCTAAGGCAGCAATGTAATCATTGTGGGATGTTCAGTCACACTCATACATGTTGTCCTAATTTCAATCCCCCTGTTCAGTTTGATGAGAGTGCCAAATTTATGGATTTTGGAGCTAGGAACCAAGGGACAAATGATCAATTCTCCAATCATTACACTTCCAGTTATCAAAATCACCCAAATTTGTCTTGGAAAGAGGAAGGTGTCATAAAACAGACCACTACCCCTAACTATCAACCACATCTTAAAATTTATAAGTCAAATAAATATGAGGCTGAATCTTCTAATTCTCAGGTTGAGTTAAAGGGGATTTTAAAACATGTTTTGGGATAGATCAGTTCATTTAATAAGGAAACAGATGGTAAGATTCACAATTTAGAACATCATATAGTTCAAATGGCTAGGGATCAAGGTGATAAAGAAAAGGGAAAACTGCCCAACACCTCAATTCTTAATACAAGAGAGAATAGCATGGTTATAACCACTAGATCATGCCTTACAACCCAATAATAAGTAAATCAACACTCTAGGAAAACTAAAACTGATGAAATAATTGAATATGGAAATAAAAAAAAATTGATACAAAATCTGGGAATCTAGACAACTTTGTTCAACCTAAATAGAAAGTTGAAATTACATCTAAAAAAGTTCAAGAACCGAGGAAAATGAAGTGGTAATTAATTAAAGAAGAAAAAACAATGTAATTTAAGATAAGTAGAATAATCAACCTCTTCTTAAAAATAATTCCCCTCACATTCCCTTCCCTGAAAGAGTGAAGAAGATTAACGAACCTGACTATTTGAGGTTTCTTAAAATGATTCGAAACTTTAGTATCAACATTATATTTGTAGAAGCCTTAGATAAAATATTTTAATATATTGATTTTACTAAAAGGTTTCTAAAAAATAAAAAATATTGGAAGATTTTAAAAAAAGTTAATCTCAATGAAGAGTGTAGTGCCATATTATAAAAGAAGTTTCCTCCAAAATTGAAGGACCCTGGTAGGTTTATTATTCAATGAAAAATAGGATGAAGTGAGAAATTTAATTTTTTGTCTAACTTAGGGGAAAGAATAAATCTTATTCCCTACTCCCTATTTAGAAGGATGGGTTTTAGGGACTTGAAACCAAATTCTGTTTGTCTTCAACTTGCTGATAGGTCACTCACACACCCATTAGGGAGGGTGGATGGTCTATTAGTGAGTGTAGGAGAACTGACACTACCTATAGACTTCCTTATCTTAGATATGGAGTGTGATGAAAAAGTCTCAATCATCTTAGGGATACCTTTTCTTGCTACAGCTGGTGTTGTCATAGATGTATCCAAGGGGAAACTCACTCTCCAAGCTATTGATGATGTGGAGGAGTTTTTAGTGTTTGAAAAACCTCAAAATGTGGTGGGTTTTGATTTGAAAGATTTTGATAAGAATCAATGTTTTAAAATTGAGGTTTGAGCATAGTATGGTTCTTTCCCTCTTAAGGTCATAGATATTATGATTCCCCAACCTATTGAAACTTTTCTTTAGGCATATTTTCTTATCTAACTCCTTCCTATAGATGAGAAAAATCATTCCCTAGTACCCATTCTAGAGAGAGAGTCCCATTATTTTCCTAAACTCTCTCAACCCTTTTTTGAAAGTGTTCCTTATGAAGTTGACTGTTTAAGGGTTGCATAATTTGGAGAATTTTCTAGGCTGAGTCATGATGAAAAACTAGATTGTGCCCATTATGAGAAAGTGTATTTTATAGGAGATTTCTTTCTTGCTCATTGTGATGTTTATTGTGATGAATTCCAAACTAGGCATGATAAATTCACATCATTTGAGTCATCTTCAGACATTTGGTACCACCTTTTTGAACCTGAATATGATTCCTCCTTCCGAGAGTTCTCTGAGTTGTCTTTTTTGAAAGTTGTGTTGGGAACATTCAATGAAAATAATGAAGAATTTTGTAATGGTTTTTCTTTTAATTCTGGGTTGGAGCTGACCTCTATGTGTGGGGGAATCCATGTAAGTATTTATGGTCCATCCAATGGACCGAAGGCCTTCATTTTTTATTGATTTTGATAATCCACCTTTCAATGGGTGAGGTGGAACCCTTACAAGGCCCATAGGCATAAGTATTACATGGCACGCAGGCCTTATAGGAATTAATTTTCCCATAGGCTTCAAACATTACATACAACCAAGACTATCTACATGGAACTACTCCTCCCTAACATCTTCATCGTGAAATCAACTCTCCACCTTCGCATGGTTGTTCATCTAGGCATTCCCATGCATGCACAGGCTTATCCCAATGGGTTGGACAGTATATTAGCAATTGTTTTGTTAAAAGAAAATTTGAAAATATTGTTTGATACTATAGATGAGAATGTATTAGTTGATCATATTCTTGAAACATAGATAATAGTGAAGTTCACACTATTAATAATTCCTTCCCATTAAATGATCATGGATAGAAATATCTAGGTAAATTAAGTTTGGTTGGGGACTATAAAACTATCACTACATGGGAGGAAACCCATGGTTTTTGTTGTGTTAATAAATAAAAAAACAATTGTGATTAAATAAATTCTAACTCAAGACTTTAAATTTAGTGTTTCATGGTAGTCAACCCATGATCTTTCTTTGTTTTCATTTTTTTACTATTTTGTGTTGAATAATGTGTTTCTTTGTTGTTTACTATTTTCTCTATCTCTGATGGATATTTTTTATTGAATTACATGCTCTAATTTTCAGGATATTTTTACTGCTTTCATCTAAGGAGTGGGATTCCTATGTTAAAGGAGTAATGAAAAAACTATTCAGGTAAGTATTTTAATGTTAATTTTTTTTTCATTTCCCTGCTCCTTAAGGATTTAGAAACAAAAATTTGCTTCTTTTCTTGCAAAAAAATTTTCTATATGTTTCATATTTTAAATAAATTCTACTTACTAAAACATTTTACTCCATATTTATTGCCTCTTCAAAAGTCTTCTTGTATTGGAGTTTTGTATGTACCGATTGTTGTGAATTGAAACTCATTGTTTAAAATCTTCTCCCTGCTTGAAACTAAGTGTGGGGGGTATGTGTAGGCTGAAAAAGTTTGTATTAAATCTACTTTAGGTTCGGGTGTTTATCATTCCTTTGTCTTCATTATTGAACATCCATTTGAATTATACTTTGTTAAAATTATTTCACCCAATACACAGTGCACTTACACCTCACATGTTACTTTTCAGCTGTATTGAAATTTGTTCACTCGACTAAATGATAATGCATGTACTTGATTGTTAACCTACTGTAAATTAATATTTGTGGAAAAAAATATTTTTGAACTTCAAAGAGACCCTTTATACATTTAATAAATCTTCTAAATTGAAAATATGTTTTGAACCATAAATGTTTAATTGTTCTTCTCCATATTTGGAAGTCAACTTTGGGGACAAAGTTGGGTTTTAAGTGTGGGGGAGGGGGTCAATTATTGACTATGATAGACTGTGCTTAATTTAAAGACCATCAATTACCACTACAACATAAAAAAAATTCAGAAAATGGTTAAAATATTTGAAAATTCTTTTATAATTGTAGGTTGTTCATTGTACTCAATTGGGTCTTGGCTTTGAACAGTGCTTTGATTGCTAGTTAAGAACTACTCTAAATCTGAAATTAATGAGTTTGGATGATTGTTGAGTGATCTTACTTAGTGATTTGATGTAAATTATGTTTTGGAACTACTTTTGAAAGTGATTTGGGTTACATGTTTGTGGAGTTATGATCATAGCCTTGGAACTGGAAGTTTGAGTTGATCTTTGGGGCCTCATTCATGTTTTTATTATAAAATGTAATCACCCTAATGAGTCGATATAAATGATTTTTGATATAAATCTTTTGGAAATAGAGTAGTCTGGGCATCTGGGATCTCACAGTGAGTCTCTAAGACCCTAGATTCTTGGTGTGTTTATGTTTACTATAAGCCCTCTCTTTACCTTGAATAAGTGCCCATGCACAGTGCTTACCACAATTATACATGGCCTAGGAAAAATTAAATAAAGTGTCTAGGGTCAAAAAAAAGTTCATTAAGGTGAGGGGAATGATGAACGCCAAATGAAAAAGGGGACAAACTGTTTATATGAGAATCATTTAGGTTTTATCATTAAGGTGATTCACAAAAAAAATATTATTTTTATTTTTTGGTACCTAGGATTGAGTCAAAGTATAAGGTTCTTCTGTTATGTTTTGAATTTCAAATAAATTTTACCTCTTTTCACTCTTGTACTTAGAACTTGAGCTTGGATTTAAATGAGTCATTATGTTGTATCACATATGAGGCATGACATCTTCATTGCTTGATAATTGATAGCTTCTGAAATTACTCTCAGAGTATTTGTTCGAGGAAAGAATTGATTTGAACATATTTTTTAAAGAGGTCTGTTTTGTTGTTTTGGTCCTCTATTTTGAGAATGCGGGACATGTTACATTTTGAACAAAATCATAAATATTACAAACTGTTTCTCATTGATAATTAATCATGAGATTGTTTGAGGACAAAAAATGCTTAAGTGTGGGGGAATTTGAGAATATTTTAGGACAAACAATGATTAAGTGTGGGGGAATTTGATGTGGCTCTATTTTTGCATAGTTTTTCAACATCTTTTTACTTAATTTTTTATGATTTAATTAATTATTTAAGCACTTTATACTAGATAATTGTACTTTTGTATTTTTATAATTAAATTTTTTAATTACACCATTTTTATAATAAACCAAGTATTATTAGTCATTAATTTAATAATTTTAATCTTACTTATCTTATCTAATTTAATTATTTTTTTATTAATTTTGTTAATTTTAATCTCCTTTTATTTTAATAATTTTACTTTAATAATAAAAAATCATTCAATATATTTATTTTTGTTTTAATTAACAGTCTTTATTATAATTTATTATCCTTTAATTTATTTTAATTTAAATTTTTCAAATTCATTTATTAATATGTTTAATCGCCCTGCTAATTAATTAAGATAATAATTTTAGTCAAAATTAAATTAAATAGTTTACTTTTAATTTTATTCATTAAAATAGTTGTTTCATTAATTAATTAAGTGTTTTAAAATATTAATTGTTTAATTTTATGTATGCAGTTAGACTATTTATTTATTACCTTTTGTTTTTAGTCTACCAGTGTGGTAGGAATGATCTATCGGTGACCTATTAGGTCACTGATACTACCTTTTTTCACTCACTGCCTACCTTGTAATTATTTATATAGTATTTTAAATTTAATTCTTTTATCAATTTAGTTTATCAATTATCCAGTTCTTAATTTAAGTGTTGTCAATAAGTAATTTTAATGTTTCAAGTTTAATAAAAATCTGTTTTAAATTCATAGTTTTTAACTTTCTTTTAATTAATTATTTTCAATATTTTTATTTAGTTTACTTAAGTTTTAATTTTAAGTTCAATTTATGCATTTTTAATTTTTGAAGGTCACCGTTAGTTATTAATTATTGTTCTAATAGTGACCCTTAGATTTAGTTTTCACCAGTGACCTTTTTATCCCCAATTGTGTGCATTATTTTGCGCTTTCGGTAACCTTAATTTTAAAGTATCAGTGACCTTTTATTTCAGACTATCAATGACCTTTAATGATTCGCACCGGTGAGTTATAAAATCTTTTCCAATGGTGAGCTTGTAATTTTTCTATTGGTAACTTTGTTTTTTTATCTACAACAGTGATCCGCGGGTACCCAGCCCACCGGTGACTTCTTTATTTTTACCTAATGGTGACTATTTAGTCTACCGGTGACATTTTATCCCAACGATGCCCTTTTTATTTTTTATCTACTGGTAACGTTTTATTTTTGTCTATAGGTGTCCCCCATGCTGCTGCTCCTCTCTTTTTTATTTTTTTCAACTAACAGTGACCTTTTCCCTTTGTTTTTTTTAACCAACTGTGACCTTTTATTTTAAGTCTAACAATGACTTTGAGCCCCTAAACCTCACTGTTGTGCCCCTTAATCTCATCGTTACTCTCTGGAACCTCATTTTTAGGTTTCTTACCCAAAACACTCGCACTAATTCCTTTTTCCTTCATCTATCAATTCCCCAACAGATCTTTATCACTTGAATCCAAACTTTACAAACCAGTTTTAGAATTAAACCAGACACAGACCACTTCCAGATTTAACGTAGAGACACCAATTTCAAATTAAAATACAACCCCTATAATCACCTTGAAGTAGCTCTATTTTAAACATGTTCTTGCTAGAATCATGAATCCACCAAGGATCGTCGCCTTTATAAACCGATGCTTGAGAAGACCTGCATTGCCAGTGATGGTTGTTTCGAAGATGAAGAATCGAACACCGTATCTCATATTTAAATCTGGAAACTATCATTCCATGGTTCTTGTAAGAAGGTAATGTTTAAATCAAGCTAAGTCGCTATGGAACCATTATCATACCTCATCTAGGTCAACTCGAAGCCACATCTCTGATTTAAGTCGATGAGGTCATGATAGTGAAGGGTCGGTTGTCACCGCTGAGATATGCTGAAGATGAAGTCTCTATTTTCTTTACTAGATTTGTATAGGGGAGCCTCTAAAGACACCTTTCTATGCAGGATATCACCACCTTTGTGTAACCGAAGCCGAACCAGAGGCTTCCGCGCCGTCACTCAAGAAGTAGGGTCGGTCTCCCGTCGAGCTGAACCATGCGGCCGTTGCTGGAAGGAGGAGGAGCTAATCTGCTGGCTGTTTTCAGACCAGCTTCTGGCACCGAAGAAGTCCCCCCCTCCCCTACGGTTTTTGTGCCCTGAATTAGGGGGAGGGAGAAGAAGATCTGAAAAAAACTAAACTAAAAGAAAACATAAATAAAAACTTAATTATAAATAGCTAAACTAAAATAATAAATAATTATTATAAATAAATCATACATAAATAATTTTTATTTAACAGAATTACTAATTTATTTAAGCATGAATTATAATTTATTTAACTAAATTATATTAACTCCAAAATTAAATTAAAATTAATTAACATCTAATGTTTCATATTGATTTAATAACAAAATTATCAATTAAATAAATTTTAATAATAATTAAATTAGTATAAACTATTCCAATGAATAGTAAATAATTTAATGTTCTTAATTAAATAATAAACATTATAATTAACATTAATAATTTTATTTAGTAAAAATCAGTAACTTTTCAAATAATAAAATTAATTATTAATTATAGTATAAAATAATTATAAATAATATATAATCATAAAATTTACATAGGATGTAAGATCAATTAATAGTAATCATTGAATCTCTAATAATAATTAAGAAACTAAAAACAACTTTGTAAATAATTATCATTGTAATATAATTTATATAGAAAATAAAATATTAATTAATTAATTTCATAACCCAAAAATTTCATTAAGTTATAATAATAATTACTAATAGAACAATGAATAATAAAATATCCAAATAGATAATATTTAATTAAAAATTTAAATAACATCATTTAATTTAAATAATAAGTAATAAATTAATAACTATAACAGTAATAATTACTAATATTATTTATTATTTAATTATTTATTAGTTAACTTTAACTTTAAAAATGTAACATAATGTTAAAACATTTTAAAAAATATTATTTTTTGTGTTTTAATTTATTTTTTTATTCTAACTATGCAGGTTCATTCAAGAGATGTTTATACATCTAGGTACACTCAACTAACTCATCGAGAGTTAGTTACGTGAGAAAAACTTGTGTGACATGCCAGTTGCCAAAAAAATGCACATGTACGGTGCAACAGTGAAACATGAAATCAAGTCAGTAAATGGTGGCGGTGACAAGAATCTTTTGACAGTATGATACTTAATTAGATGAAGAATCAGATTGAAGTGTTACATTCATTTGGAGAGGAATATTCATTCAAAACATTTGAAGATCCAATTCCAAGAACAGAGAGTTCGGAGGGCAACTCTGGAACAACTTGCTGGAGCTGGAGAAGTTTGAGAGCAGAGCATCATCTTGGGATTTTATCCTTCATTTTGAATCCAGTTCTTTTAATCTATTCTAGTATCTTTTCATTTACTGTATTTATAATGAAGAAATTAATGTGCTAAATCTTTGAGCTTGGGTAATTACTACTTTCACTGGTTACTTATCTTCCTTTTACTTTAACACATTAATGTGTTCAGTATCAATCAGCGATATTGATACTGAGTTCATTCAATTGCTTTTCACCACTAGAACATAATTTTAAAAACTCAAAAATAAAATCAACGAGATTGATTGTGGACACATCTTTCAAAAAAATAATAAATTCACAAATACTTCAAGAAATACGGCGATTTTTTCCTATTGTCATTTTCAATTTGAGCTTTTTACAGTTGATTTGTTTTGGAGTGGCAAACTCCAAAATCGATCAGCCTGTTCGACTTAGCTTCACGAGAGGGAGGTGAGTCATTCTCTTTTTCTTGGTGCACTGCAGTAACTTTTATGTGAATTGGAGTACTTTTAATACCAGTAGAATGGACACTTTTCCTCGGTCATTTTACTTGGTTGTTCACTTATCATCATTTTATATCTCTATTTCTTACTGTTTTTAACATATTTCTAGTTTCCTTAACGTTTCGAACAAAAACTCAAAAACATTATATTGTTTCATTAGTACAAAAAAAGGGGTTTAAAAAATATAAAATGTATCCCTCTACTGACAATAGTTGAATCTTTCGAAAGTTCTTTAGAAGAATAGTTGTTAAAATTGCCTTCACTGTGCATTCAACCTTGCTTACCACATATACAGTAGTTAGTAGGAATATAAATATTAAACATTTACTAACTTTAATGATGGTCTAGGTTCCCTCTCCACACTTCCATGTACTCTTTGACCTTCATGGTCTAGGGACTTGATGTCCTAGGACCCTATTCACTGGCGACAGCTCACCAGTAGAGGTTCATCCGGACCGCAATAGATTTCTTTTACAAGTGAGAAGAGGTGGTTCCTCTTAGGGTGGTCAATGCCCGTTCTATTATTGAAAATGTGTGCTTCAATGTCATCTATCTATTTGGGGTCCCTTACACTGTCCTCACCAATAACGATGCTAATTTTTAGGCAACCGAACTGAAGATGTTGTATTCCAAGTACAACATCTATTCTAACCATATGTACAACAATCATGCACAAAAAAAAGGGAAGATCAAGGTGTTCAATAAAACCATCTCTAATATTTTTCAAAATATGGTTGGTTAGAATAAGAAGAGTTGGCCAAATAAACTCCACAATTCTCTCTCATCCTATTAGACATTGACTTCCAATTCCACTCAGGTGACCCCATATTCCTTGGTGTACGAAATAGAGGTAGTCTTGCCCATATAGATTTAGTTTCCTTTACTAATCATAGTTTTCTACAATCAGAGGACACCAGATAAAGTGGCCAAGATCCGTATGGATGAACTGGAAGCACCTGACGAGAACATGCCTTGTTCCCTGCACAGTCTAGAGAGGAATCGTAACAAGATAGGAAAAGCTTTGAACAAGAAAGTTCTCCTATGATATTTCTTACAAGTTGAAATGGTGTTGGCCCTAAGACCACTGATGATACCCAGTAGGAATCCACTAATATTGGAGCCCAAATGGGAAGGACCTTAAATCATTCACATGGTTTAACCCAATGGCACGTACTCCCTAATTACCATGGATGGTGAGTGCATCATTCTTCCCACCAATGATAAATTTCCCAAGAAGTGTTTTTATTGAATTGTCATGTATGACTCTAAATAGTCCCTTCTTCACCACGCAATGTTAAAATTCATGATCTATTCAGGCTAATGGATGTAAAACTACCCATCACTCGTCCTTCATGAAAATAAATTGAAAAACGGTATGAGCTCTATGACCTTAAACTAATATTTTCTTACATCCTCACCGCATGATGTTAAACTACACAACATCTCAAGAACTACGTACAACTTGATTCCCATCCTCATGGGATATGTAAGAATGCTCGAACCCCTCGTCATAGAGTTAAACCCCTAGATTCGACTCTTTGACTACCCCACAGTGTATAGTTCTCTTTGAGGAGTGCACACAGTGTAGTGTAAACTTCTTTGTCCCCCATTTATTCTGAGTTTAAGATGATCACACCATGTGCCCCTCCTTATTATTCTATACTCTGACGTCCTCAATGCATGATGTTAAACTACAAGGCCCTTTCAGAACTACGTATTTCTTGATTCCTACCCCTATAGGATACGTAGGAAGGCCCAGACATTTCATTTGAATGCCCAACCCCATAATTAAAGATCTCCCCTTGGATCCGACCACGTGTCCTGGATGTTTTTAGAAACACATGGTATGGTACACTCCTTGATTACATTCATTCACATCAGACTTATTATGAACACACCATGTATCCCCCTCCTTGGATACATCCACATCCATCATTCATGCCACATGATATTAAATGGCATGGGCATATTCATGATTCAAATGTCCCTTTTATTTGGGTCTCCTTCAACTTTCACATCTGAATGGACCCCCTAACGTTACAGGTTCTCAACCTTATGGATCACCGACCATTTCAGCCCAATATCATTTAGGATTTTGATCGAAACTTTGATAAAATTCCTATATTTGGACTATGGTTAGTGTTCGACACTCATTTGATGTTCCCATTTCATTTCACATGATATGGATGATGTTTTTCGATCATGGTAAGCAACCATCATGCATCATTATTTCCACCCCTATATGTCAAAAATGTTGGGTGTAGTGATTCATTTTGTCCTAATATCCCTTTGAACATTAGTATGCCTCAAATATAAATGTCATTCTAGTTAGGATCGACCCTGCCTGATCTCATTATTTCATTGTCGTACCCTTATATGATAGGGATAACCTAATCAGATTCCTTCTTTCCTACTATGATCATTTCTCATGTGGGCTTAGGATCTTTGTTATGGAAATTCCCTCATAAATGGCCATGTAAATATGGTTTGAGATCTACGACTTTAAACTAAGATCTTCACACAACCATATCGTATGACGTTAAACTATGTGACACTTTGAGAAATACATTCATCTTAATCACCATCCTCATAAGATACATAGGAATTATAGGATTTCACATCCATGGTCCATCCTCTATTACCTTGAACATTACATCCCCTAGTCGTAATTCTCACTTAGGATTATATGGTGTGGCATGGGCTTATGTCGTTATTTACATCAGGTTTGCAATAGCCACGTCGTGAACCTCCCTCTTGAGATATCTTCATGTCACTTTCCTCTGCTCATCTTCTTGAGTCATCTTCTCTCATATGGGGACCCTCAACCATCTTTGTAAATTCACCAATGTGTCCCAGAGAACCCTAGTTTAGATCCCAGAGAGTTTGGTTCTACGTGGGCATGTATCCACACATTTCTATGCTTCATGTTTCCCTTTATTTTGTATTTCATCATCTTTAACATTATAAAGGACCCTCAAATGGAAAATATTTTCGGCCCTAGGGCTCTCCCACTATCTCGGGCTAACATCCTTGAGTATTTTGGATGACAATTTTTTACATGTCCCACATATCCAATATGGTTAGCGGTCGATGCTCAATTGTTTGTTCCCATTTCAGGTAATATGATATGAATGTTGTGTTCAAAACATGGTTAGCATTCATTCTCCATCGTTATGCCACCTTCATTAAGCCCTAATTATTGATTGTGTGATTCACATCCTTATCCACTCCATTATTTCCAAGTGAAATTTGAACACTCTCGGTGTTATCCCTTAGTACGTGTTGTGCGTTAAGATAAAGATTCCATCAGGATGAGTCTTTTGAGGTTTTACACCGGTTCCCCTTTCTCTATATTCCACATATTTCAAAGACATTATCCTCCCTTGAATCCCACTTTGAGCGTAGTTCTTTTGGGCTTAGGTATTTGGTCATGGTTTTTTCCCATTTGGAAGAGTCTCACATCCATTGTTCTGAGCTATATGACCTCAAACTATGATCTCCCCACATCTTTGTCGTATGATGTCAAACTATAAGACACTTTTAGAACGTGTGGCTTGATTTCTATCCTCATGGGATACCTAGAAACTCTTGGACATTTCAACTTTGTGTCGAGATGAAGCTCCACTTATTTCCTCTTCAGTTCATGATTTTGTCCATGACTTTTATAGGATTATGTTGTGTGGAGAATGTATTATTATTTCCTCATTTGTGTCTGATTTGGAATAGATGCACCACGTAATCCACTTTTAAGAGCTAGTTACTCATGCCTTTCATCCCACACGATGTTAAAATGCACTACCAGAGCTATGTATGACTTGATTCCCATCATCTTGCAATATGTAATAACACCTAGATGTTTCATCTTTAGGTCTATTCCCAAATCCTCTAATATGTTTCAGCCCCTCAGCCTGAGGTTTCTCCTCTAAATATTCACATGATGTGGTGTGGACCTTATCCTCACTCACATCATGTATGGTACCTCACACCTTGTGCATTCCAACTAAACCTTGTTTTTCTGTATGCGTCCATGCCATATGACCTTAAACTATGATCCCTAGTCCCACATGACTTTAAACTATTACATCTTTTCCTCACGGCATTAAAATGGATTGGATGGTCCTACCATACGACCCTAAACAATAACACTATCATCCTAGCCGCACAATGAAAAATGGCACCACATTATGGTGTCCTCAATTGATGGGACATCTTGTTTGGTATCAGTTCTCCACCATTCCATTTTTCAAGGCATACATATGGCTTTATTTCTAGATTGATTCCTGGATTCTCCATACTAGGTTTTTTGCTTCACCAAACAATGCACACATCCACACTAAAATAACAAACAAGATACACCAAATATCGCTTATTTGGTGAATCAGTTAGACATTCACAATAATATTTACCTGATCATTGGTGCCCTACCATAACATATCCCTAGAACTATCTGTGGCCTGATTACCATATTCATTGGATACATAAGAATGCCCACACATTTAATCTTCAGAACCGGCCCCAGGTATCTCAAATCATGTCCTCTTTCCGTCCCCTTTTCTTGAACTCTATTGGGGACATGTGGTGTGGTGAGTACCTCTTGGGTCTTCATTCACATCAGGTTGCAGCAAACACACCATATTTCTCCCTTGTCTCTTCCCAACATGGACTAAGTTATACTACCATAAACTAAGTTCATCTTGTGAGAAAAACTTATAGATTAGTTCCCATCCTTATGGGATATGAAAGAATAAATGGATGATTAGTCTCCCAGTGCAGCCCCGGAATATGTCACCACCTAGAAGGCCTATTTGGTCCTCATTTAATGTCAGGTTTTTGTACTTCTCCACCATAAAAATGTTCCCTTAAACAAACTCCCCACTTAATCCAAGAATTTTCATCTCTATGACCCTTTTCCTTGGAAAGGGATTCGACTCCATCTAACCGTCATGTCTTATTGGTGTACTGAAATGAATCGTGGGAAAGAGCCCAAAGTGTTGAATTTTGGCATGGACACTCTTTAATTTCATGTTCATGAATTATAAGACATTTATTTATGATCCCCTTCCTCTTACACAACTAAAAGGAAACCCTTTACAACATGGTCTCATTCCACATTGGCTGACCTACCGTCTTGGGCCAATGCCCTGGAAGACCTCAAACAACATTTTGCTATATGTCCTATGTTTTGAACATATTCAGCGGTCGAACATTCTTTGTTTTTCCCAATCCCAGGCCAATGCAAACAAGATGGTGTGTCTTAAACGTAGTCAATAATTATTCTTTATTTTCATGTCACCATTATTGTGATCCACATCTTGGGCGCCATGATTCACATCTTTCCACTCCCTTATGTTTATGTGGAATTCCAACCCACTCGTTTTTACACCTTCTTGCATGTAGATGCATTATGCAGGCGGGTCAATAATTTTTTTACGTCATTCACCTAGAATTCCATTTCCCCTAATGTATGCCTTCATGTGCTAGAAAATTTCCACCCCTACTCCTTGTTTCTCACATCGAGCATGACTCACACGGGCTTAGTGGTTTTGGTAGAATGTGTATTGGTGCAAATGAACCACACATTCCTTTCATCCTACATGATTTTAAACTGAACAGTTTCACAATAACTACATATGGATTGATTCCCATCCTAGTGGGGTATGTAGGAACACCTAAGATCTTTACCTCGGGTCCAGCCCCAAGCGATACCACCTATGGTCTATGATATAAAGAATCCAAGTGGTAATACATGGTGTGGTGTAGTTTTTTATAGTCCTCATTCATATCGGGATATGTATTGCACCACGCATTTCCTTCGGGGTACCCATGTCATCAGTGCATGACTTTATACTGTAGACCTACCATGAACATGTTCAGGATTCCCCATGAGAATTATGGGATGCGTCAAATTCCTAGCCAAAGAGGATTTTCCCTTCCAATGTTGGTCTCTAACCATGCTGTGGTCAAGAACTACATTTGGCTTGATTCTCATCTTTATGGTATACGTATAGATACCCAGGCATTTCAACTTAGACACAGCCCTAGGTTTATTGAAACTTATGTCCCCTTGGCCACAATCACTATCCAAACTCTATAACCTAAACCTAGTATCCTAAAGTACATGAAACATGACTTTCAACTATTATCCTTGGTCCAGGGAGTTTGACCTTAAAACATTGTGAACTACCCTCATTTTATGACATTCAACTATGCATCTATCACTGCCATTTTTATGATGTAAACCTACAAGCCACTCTAGGTTCTCTCTATTGAGAACCTTGTAGGAAATAAGTGTGATTCTCAATTATATCAATGTTATCACCTAATGTGTTTCATCATGGTGGTGTAATTTCAAGACTGGTGGACTCCATTCGAACAACCCATCATTCAACTCTCAACACATTGTGTTCACTTAATTTGGATCCACATACTCTATCATGCCCAAATAAGCCCCTAATAGCATGGATTCTTGGCATATGGCTCACCTACTATCGTGGGCCAACATTTCAGAATACTGTGGATGACATTTTCAGTTAGGACCCATGTTTCGAACATAGTAATTGGTTGTCCATCACTAGTTTTCCCCACTACATGTTAACACAATAGTGATATTGTGTTTTGAACACAGTAAACAATCATATTCCATTTTCATGCTACCCCTACAATATTCTAGATATTGGTTATCATGATTCCAACTTTCTACATCATTATGTCCTGATTAATTTCAATGCACTTGATGTCATCTTGCTCGTGCACTAGATAATATTGGGAAGGTAGAAATTTTATGGTTTTGAGGACCTTATTCCCTATTCAAGGCTCCCCTTACCATTTGGAAAACTATGTGCAGTCATCTAGTCCCCATGTTTTTTCGACACTCTCATACACAAAGTGAACAATTTCGTAGTCTTATCTTGTTTCACACAACGAGAATGAACCACATGATCTTAGTTGTGGATTGATAATTACATAAAAGTTTTGTTTGAACTGAATTAAAATAAACAAGCAAGAAAATAATCATTTCATGCATGCAGTTCGAAATAAAAACAAAGGGAGATAGGTTTATGAGTTCAGCCAAAATATGGCCCTTAAGGATCAGTGCCCTTGATGGATTTCACTAGTGCTTCCACCTTCTATATCATAGCCTCTAATGCTTTCTACTACCCCCTATGATCTCTCATTTTATTAGCAGCTATAGATCATAACTCATTAGCTCTGTCTTGCACTCATGCCTACTCAGCTTGGAGCTCAATCATTTGGCAACTCGCTTGCATTACATACTCCTGGGCATCCACCAGGTTGGCCCTCAAATGTTCAATGAGATCAGAATGGCTTGAGATAAATGACACTATTTCTCTTTCTTGTTATTCAAGTAATAATACTTCTTGATCTACGTTAAGGAACTTCAGGGTATTCTCTAACACATTCTGGCTCTGGGAAATATCGAAGCATAGGCTACCCTCCTGTATTTTCTCATCCATATAATTATGGACCATTATACAAACACAGTGAGCATCCACTCCACCATCATAATGAAAACATATCTAGGTTCTATGTGACCCCATCAGACTCATCCATTCCTCTAGTGACTGACAGGGAAATCGTTTGGTGCACTTCCACACCTTGTTCCACATAATATGACTCTCCTTAGCCATGTCTGGGTCATAGTCGTTTATATCCTTGAGAGTTAAAGGCATATACTCATGAAATTTCTTCAGGATATCAGTAGTAAGGTCCTATTCTAGAATTATCCCATCTTCAATGACCTCACACTCACTGGCATGGAGCTCCACCCTAGAGGCATTAGCACCCATGATTGTAGTTTCTGGCTCACAAAGTACTAGGGCGGAGCCATCGTGAATATTTGGCTCAACAGAAGCTAGTGTAATCACTGGTAGGGCCCTTGCAGATGTTCTAGTCTCAACATTTTTCTGAGCCTCTATATTTGCAATAACTTAATTGGGAATCAATATCTTGGTCAGCTGAATTTCCAAATAAAAGATGAGAGCCATTAAATGTAATGACTTACAAGAGCCAAGTATGGAAGTATCCAGTGCATGCATCATGGATGGATATGCCACCATAGGAGATCCCTCAATACTTGTTAGCTCAATCACAAACACTAGATTCATCTGAATTATGGGAACATAGGGTAACTTAGAGTCTGAAATTTCATTCCTTCCTTATGTTTCATCACTTCCCACTCCAACCATAGCAGCTTCCCCACCTTGCTCAGTTCTGAATGTAGGCTCATAAGTATGTTCTCTCACCTTTTTGGGTACATCTTCATCCCCTGAAATGAAGTATTCACGGCTACCATCATCAATGAGTTACTAAATAGAACATAGTTTGTTCAGTATGATCGAATTGTGAAAAGGGAAACTCCCGTGGAGATAATAGCTTAAAAACTCACATCGACTGTTCAACCAGTTCTGTATCAGAGCCTGCGATTTCACTATTCTGACCAAGGATTCCCTGGGGAGAGTTTATTTATGAGAGTCCCTCGCCTCTAGGACATTAATCCATGTCCTCCTCTATTTAATCTTCATTTTCATCTTCTTCATCTTCTTACTCATCTTACCCTTCTTCCTCTTCTTCCCCATTGTCTTCATCCTCAAATGGAAACTCTTCTGAGTCATGTTCCTGGCCTAGAAAATTTTCACTAGGATATGTGACCCTTCATATCACCCTCACTATCATGAATTTATATCCATGGTTGTTATCTATGAATTCCAGCAATGAATGTTTACCCTATCTGACCCATGGATGCAACCTATGTCTGGAAGTTTGAGCAAGGTAGGTACCAGTATCCACCACATCTCTTTGGTGGACATAGATTATCACAGCACCCTCCAGGAAGACCATAGTGATGAAAAGATAGCATCGACAATCAGATTTAGGAGGCACCTAAGCTGCTTCCCTGGGAGTTCCCTAGCTGGTCCACAAGGCCTCCAGTGGTACCACCCCTATATAGAGGATGGAGCCAAGTTCTTTCCTTGCAATACTTATTCTGATGAAATTACAACCCATGTAGTTATAAAAGCTTGGCCTATTTTTTGTCTCACCTCCCTAACAGAACCTCATCTGCATCCTCACTCTTCAGGATCCACACAAGACACTTTGATTTTCCAAATGCATTTTCATAGAATCGCCTCAGAGTACATTTTTTTCCAATGATTGGCATACTCTGTTGATAGACCAGTACTGAAATAGATAGGCGGTAGGGTGATGACTTCACCCAGTTCTATAGTCATGAACATGAGATATAGTTGGAGAAGAAAACAAGGATTTCACTCTTATCCAACCCTTGTGTATACTTTATTTGGAATCTTCTACATGCACCTGAACTTCCTGGAAAATTTGGTTGGCACATACAGTTTGTAGGATATTTCTCCATCGATCTGGGTTACCAAAACACTGCCCATGATGCTTTACAGGTATTCACACTACTCCAATGGGCCCTTCCCATCATCTACCATCTTAACAACTAAGGTCCAAAATGTATAAAATTTGAAATTGATATGGTTTCTAATCTTTAGATTGATCCCTTTTTTCTATTCTTTAGTGGGAAGATTCCTACAACGTTCAAGATGGATGACTGCATAACATCACCCATGGGGAGAATAACATTTTGGAAGTCATACCCACTATAGTGGGTTGGGACCCATCCATTAAGGATTTGGAATGGTCCACAAATCCTTCTGGGTGTAATTCTCCTCAAGATGTGTCCCAGGGTGTTGTATATCCTAGTGGCACCCCATATTAACCTTTTTCTTTTCATTAATGATCCCAACCCTCACTACCATTCATGGGTGGACCCCCATCATCATGTCCCTAACTAGAAATAGCCACCCACTCAAGAATGCAGCATGGAACCTAGCATATCGTACATTTGAGTCCCAAAATTCTTTTATTCCAAAGCCCTAGGATCGGTACTCTCCTACTTCCATGACCCTCCAATATGATCTTGCCTTTCACTTATGTGGCTTTTTTTGAAACTTCTTCCCTCGGTCTGGAATTCCCACAGCCTTATCCTATGTCATAAATAGACTGAACCATCCCTGATAGGATATATCCTTCATGATATATTTAATTCTCAACTTCTCTTTAGCCATCTACAGCAGATGGCATGTCAGAATAGGGGTGTGCATTTATCACCTCAGTTGTTCTTTGTTGTGAGGAACTCATCATATTGGTACCCCTGTAAAGGGATTCCTCCAATGAAATGGAAATCCTACATAATGATACCTACCTCCCTGTGGTGGCAGTGGAAGGTGTTGGTATCGGGAGACCAATAGCTGAACAGCTCAAGTATCAGGTCCTACTGATGAAAGAAGTGAAATTACAATGTCCAAACAGCTTCAAAAAGCCTAATAGACCATAGCTCTACCCCAAACTGCTCGAATTTTTAGTATACCCAGTACTCCCATTCCCATTCACACAAGAAATTACCCTCGGACATGAAGTTCTATTTTTGTGAACCCTTTTTCTCATCTGTAATGTTTCTTCTAAAAGTCCTCACAAATTGAGATGGAGATTCCTTAGGAACCATATCAATTCCTTCAATAGTACTCATCTTTGGGTTCATGATGTAGATGGTTGTGTTTTGTGTTTCCCAAAAATTATGTCTATTGTTTGTGATTTTGAACTACAGACGATTATCCTCGTGTGTCACCCATGACCGCAGTGTATTAGTTTTGAAGCCTGGCATTAGTACCTCCTCCAGAATACGGAAGTTTCATATCGGCAGACTATCACTCAGGATGTAATCCTTTTGATCTTGCATCAACATGCCTAAAATCATTTGATTATCAGAAACAACCCTTCTTCTGTGATTAATCTGAGGTTTTGTGATCATTAGAGTCCTCCTTGTTGTTGTGGTGGTCTCCCTCTCAGTGTTCATCTATTGAGAAGCCATTTCTGTTAGGTTTTCAAAAACTCAAAGGGAAGTGAACGAAAGAATGGGTAATAGACATGCAAGATTGCCTAATTCTTTCAAGAATACCACTAAAATAGGGTGCGTGTAGGAATAGATGGTGGTGAAAAAGATCCTTGGAGTGAGCAAAAAACTCAGATTCATCTCTAAGAACATGTGTGTGGATACTAACCTTTATTATGCACTAAAGAAAATGCACATGTTGTATGGGAAAGTCAAAGTGGGGACCAAGGGGGTCCCTAATCTTTTTTATAGGTGTGGACCACACCATTCACATGCGTAGAATTGGTTTTCACACAAAAGATGAATTTTTGGGTACACCGATAGTGCACTTATCAACTATTCAGAGTGACCCTCATAATCTGACAGTCGTGTCCCTCTTTAGCTCTAATTCCGAGGGGGGGAGAATTTCGTGACGCATAATTTCCAACAGGGCCATAAATGGGCATTGTAGATGAAACAGAAGGCATTTTGTGAATCCTCAGACAATTTTGTGATGGGAGAGTGAGTTTTTAGTAAGAATTACGGGGTTCATGCAAGATGCCCCTATGCACGCAAAACCTTTTGTGACCAATTTGATGTCAAAGGGAGCTTTCCACAGCCACCATCCACCATCCCTCCAACATAATGGTGTGGAGGTAAAAAGACATGCACCCAAGATTCCCTTAGGCACTCAAACCCTTGCACGTCCAATACGACATCAAAGGGATCATTTGTGGGGGCCTTATCCAAAACTAGCCATGGCAGTGACATAAATGTAGGGAGCCCTGAGCATAGAATTACCATAGGTGTACCAACCCCTTATGTGCCCAATGCGACAACAAACAAATCCTTTCATGCAGCTCCTCTTGCACACCCCCACCAATGTATTCAGATATAAATAGAAGTGTATCCCCTTCCCTTCAGTGATGGGTATGAAAGATGAACCAACGCTCTATCGTGCAAAGGACAGCACATCCGAGACCGCACGAAATACACCATGACCTCAAGGTATTTGATTTTGTGTGATAAGTCTCCCATAGATCATATTTTTAGTGGTCCCACCTGGGAATGATCCTCATCCATTTCCATTTAATCTAACTAATTTTCGCGCAAATGATCCCTCTTGGGTGAAAGTTTCTACTTGAATAGTAACTATCATGTGTGCATCTACCTGTTTTTTGTGCAACTACCCCATCTTGTGTGCAACCTCTCATCTTATGCACTCCCCACCATATGTTCTCTATGTTTCGCTCCTACTATAAGGTACCATGTATATTCCCCTCTTATGCGCGGAACCCCTGTTGTGCACATAATTATCTCCTACGTCCCTCTTGGTTTGTACAAAGTGATTTCAAGGTCCTTGGTTGGTGATTCATATTGTGTTACATAGACTCATGCTTCTTCGCATAGGCACGCTAACGACTATTGCTTATTCGCATAGCCACGCTAACGTTATCCCCTCAATGCATCACATAACAACCACATCTCACCATGGTATTGTTGATTCCTTCCCATCCCTAAATGTGGGTGGGTATCAATTATGTAAATCCTTGTAGTGAAGAGTGAATCCTCATTGTCTGAGCTATAGGATGTTAAACTGCCATGCACCATCTTCCTCATCATTAGAAGTTAAATTGTGGCCTCACCCCATGAAATGTACATAAGGTGACCCATCTCGGATTTTTTCCATGCCCACATGTCTCCAAGGGAGTGAGATCTTCCTCACATGGAATTAGATCCTCTTTGCATGGAATGGAATCTATCCACGGGGGAGGGAAACCATCTTGGTGTAAGCCACTATACTTTCTCATGGGAGGCAACATCCTTTATTTTACTCTCCTATTTGTTGTACAATTTATAGAGGAGAGATGTCCATAGGGACCATCATTACCCACATACCTATCCTTTATGCCTTTATCAGCATCAGGCCTCCATTTTGGAGTAAGTCTCAATCTCCATATCCCAAGGCCGTTAACCTAGTGTATGCCCCTATTTCCACTTTGGTCTGCTAAAAACGTATAAGCCCCACTCTATTCCACATGGACACAACTTTCGTGATGTGATAGTCGGGTTTCTACTTCATCTTGTTTGTTTCACCAAACATGACTCATGTGGGCTTAGAGTAAGCATCTTCCACGGAATCCTTCCTGGGCCACCTTAGCGTGTAATCCCCAAGACCCATCCCAAACATCATGGAACTTGATCCTTGTGCTCTCAAGGAATGGTACGTAGGAAGCCTCCCTGATTTTCAATACCAACACCTATTGATCATGGAAACTTCTTTTTAGTTCACTCTCATCTCGCATGACATTAAACTGTATGCCCCTTTCATCCTATATGACGCTAAAGTGTATGTGTACAAAAAACATGGGTTTTGGTTGCTGTCATCTTAAAAAGGTACATAGGAATCCTACCCAAGGCTCAATTCCAATCTATGGTATGTCTTTGTATTCTCCTTTATGGGTATCCAACTCTCTGGTTCACCCCCGGTAATTAGATCAATCTCAGGCTACTAACCACATGTAAGCCCCATCATGTCTCTGTGTATATTGTCCTTTGTGTACACCCTGATTCTTCATCCACTTGAACTATGTGGGTTTTGATCCCCATCTCTTAGGTAAGGTATGTAGGAAGCCTCTATGAGGTTCAACCCCAAACATTAGTAATCTTTAGTGTCCTCTTTGTTGTGACCCACATCCTTGGTCCGTCACTTAATGGAGTGAGACCATCTCTCGGGCTGCTGACCACGTGTAAACACCATCATGTTGTCTGGTTGTTGTCCATTGCGTAAACCTCGATCCCATTCCCCCACTAAACTACATTTTTATTGATTCTCTACCACAGGGATACATATTTATTCCTCTTAGAGTTCCAAGACCAACACTACTTTCACCTTCATGTCAGTCCCATCTCATTCACCACCTATTTTATTCAACTATTCATCATTCATCATGATTCTTACCTGGGACACCACATCCCAATGAGATCATTTCATCAATCACATCACCGCTCCTTGCAGCACACGTGCAGCTAACCACCCATGATCCCCACATAATCTATAATCATCAAACCACAAGTGTTCCTCTTGTGATGGGATTCTACCCATGCGTAATCCCAAACATGGATCCAAGTCGTTTTCCTTTGTGTACACACTAATTCATCACCCCTTCGATCTCTAGGGATTTTGATCCCTATTTAATTCCAAATGTATGATAGAAACCTCCATGAGGTTTAATCCCTACCAATGGTAAACCTTGTTGTCCCCTTTGTAGGGACTCAATAATTCTCAGATACGTCCTCTTTGGACGTTTTTATCCACTCATCCAGTGAACCCCTCAGGTGCTTCTTCTTGAGGATGTACCCATCTGATCCACTCCTATCAGTGTTATGGTTAGTCTGTTCCATCTCTTCTAGATGTTAAACTTGTGGAATACCCTGTGATAAACATGGGAAGGTGGGGAAAACCTAAGGGACTTGCCTATGAAAATAATTACCCACATTTGATGTGGGATGCCTCAGGATTCCACACCCTCGAGAATCCCTGCCATAAAGGGAAGAAACCCAGATGAATCAATGTTTCAGTGTCCAGACATGCCATCAATGTTTTGACGTCACTAATCCCCTAATTGAAGGTTGATTCCCTTATATGACCCCGTGGAATGACTTGACAGAAGTAGTGTAATTAACTAGTTTACAAAAAGATATGGAACTGGTAAGAGGTTCATGGACAACGTCTTAATCTTTAATGGAGACCTTGACTAGGAAAATAATTACAATGAGGAATCCACTAAAAGAGGAACCGACATCCCATCATCCTATTTCGATCACGTAGAAAAAATACCTAAATAAGTGGAGGATGTCACCCGCCTTTGGATAGCGGGGATTTGGGGAAAAATAGCAGAGCGTGTCCCCATGGTTGGATGTGTGCACAGAGGAAAGGGTCAGAAATAATATCTAAACGAATTAGGGTCTTGAATATGAATATGATCCTAAAATGAATCAATTCACATAAAAATTATTCTTGGGACACTACATTAGGAACTAATGAGATAACACAAGGAATTCATTGGTGGATCAAAATATTGGCCTATGATGTGTTCTTATCCAAATAAACTTTTATATAAACTCATTTTCATTATTTATTTGAACTCCCCATATGCAGTTCATCGTATAATATAATGGATAATGGCTAGTATGTAATCAAAAATACAATAATAGTAATCAATAAATTTCAAACATTACTATTGAATGATTCCAATAATTACTTCTAAATGGAGAAGAGTTTACAATAATGAGTTCATACATGATAAATAATGTAATAGAATAAGTTATTTCCCATATAACCATAAATAATAATTCAAATAAACAACCACATTCTGTAATTAAGATAAATAATAATCCATTCACAAAATATATGTTTTATAGAAAACAAGTCATAAAAAATATATATAATCAAATCATGTTCCATGATATAATAATCATCATCATTTATCACTTTTCTAAAAAAAATTATTTTATAAATTAGGTTATAATAATAAATATAATTATTTGGAAATAAAAATGGAAATTTAGAAAATCATTATCTTCTATATAATCTGGGTATCTTATTTCAAGTACTTATTTTACCTTGTTTTGTTCTCCATTCAAGTTGGGATCATTTCTGGATCCATTCAGATCTCTTATAGTTTTTTAGGAGGATTTTTATTCTATGTCAATAAACACCATGGTGAATGAAATGCATGGTAGAGTATGAATTATGTTCTATTAAACATTTTTTGGTTGAATTTATAGTTTCTAATCAAATTCAGTTTTAGGAAGGGTTGTGGCATCAAGGAGGCTGCTGCGACATAAAGATCTAAGTGGTTGATTTTCTCGGCTCTTCCCCTATGGATAACATAATGGTGTGGTTTATGAGATGAATTATATCTCTATAACATATAATATATATATATATATATATATTCCATGGTTCTATATTTAAGATGATGAAGGGTACCTGCGACATTGTATGAGGTGGATCTGTTACAATATAGTAATCTTCAGTAGGACTACAATATTTTTATAGCTTTTATGTTGTGGTGTTGAATTTTATATACATAAATTCCCTTATATATACTAAATAAAATCATTTCCCTCTCAACTATTAATCAATAATTTTGATCTTGAAGGCCCTAAAGATTTATTTTGTCCCCTCCAAACTCCGTTTTTTTCATATCAATGAACCATCTGAAGCTTTTAATTCCACTATGGTATTTTATATCTTCTAATTTGGGAATCCTTTATTTTTTTCATCTCTATTTCTTTGAGGTAAATAAATCTTCATGATAATGATTATATTGATCGAAATTTTATGGATGGTGTGTAACACCCCAATCTTCCACGGTACACTTCTCTTTGAATAATACAATAGCGTGTGATGTACGCAACACTAAATTCAAGTACACCACGACTTACCAAACTAGCCGTTCAAAAGAGGTTATGAATAGTATTAACTAAATTTTAAATATTATATTATCCTTATAATTTTAATCCATATTATGAGTTTCTAAGACATGATTTATGAACAAATTCATTTTTTTCAGATAAAAGAAGTATTTTTCAAAAAATGAAATTTTACCGCCTTTTAATGGTGAAGCCTTTTTAAAACCAATATTTGAAACTTTTATATATTAAATTTGACAAAATAAAATTCTTCTTTAGAATCAGGTCATAAGAATTTAGTATCAATAATTTTTTGATGTCTTTCTGATAACTTTCATATTTGGGTGAATAGTGAAAAATACTATATTTTAACTGAAAACAACTTTTTTAATCAAAATAATTTTATTGTTAAATTATAAATTTTATTGGTTTGGAAGTATAAATAGATTATATTTTTACTATTTAATCCAATGATTGTCATTTTATGTAATTTCACCTTGAAATTGGACATAAACAAGTGTCAAACGTTTAATAGTTATTATTTCTTAAAAATATGCCTTTTGGTTTCGAAAGCGGGAATCAATTTTAAATTAATAAATGAAACTTTTATGTTTTGAATTTGGTAAAATAGACTTCATTTTTGGATTCTGAATAACGAAATTATCCTAGGGTGAAATTTTGGTTCTTTTCGGATAACTTTTATATTTTGATGAATAGTAAAAATTACTAAATTTTAATTAAAAACAACTTTTTAATCGAAATAATTAATAGTGATAAATTATGAATTTGAGTTGTTTTAAATTATATTTAAAATATATTTTTACCATATAATAAAATTTGGGACATTGAACATAATTTCACATTTAAACCGAACATAAACAACTTTCAATCTTTTGATAGTTATTATTTCTTAAAAACACACTTTTTGTTTTAATAACAGGAATTAATTTTAAATTAATTTCTGCCACTTCTGTGTATTGAATTTGTAAAAATTGATTCCATATTTGGAATCAGGATTTCCAAATTGTATAAATAGTTAACTTTTATTTTTATACATTTTTAATAATTATTTCGGTAAATATTTTATTTACCATGGTTAAAGGGTAAATCCGGTAAATAAGGGTTAAAAAATAATATTATAATAATAACAAATTACACTAAAACGTGTCATAACCTTATTGGTTGATACATTTCCGACCATGGGCATCTTTGGGTCGATTTTGGGACCCCATGGTGCCACTTTTAAGTGATAGGGACACTTTATTTTAATTAAGTTAAAATGAATACAAAAATGACACAAGCATATATCTTTTAGAAAAACAATTTTTACATATAGTTATATATGTTGGATTTTCAATTTTAAATATTAATTAGAAAGATAATATATTTCCTAAATAATTATATTTTATTTATAATTTTTATACATTAAATAAGTTAATTTATTTATGACATAATGATGATGCAGTAATTACCATAATAGTGAAAAATTAAAATAATTGATATTATAAATACCCAAATAAATATAATTTGAGACTTTTAATGAATTAAACTAATTTTATAGGTTAATATTACATCTTAGTAATGATTTAATTAACTTTATTCGAAGTAATAATTCTGTTATGAGTTTTACAAAAATCAACTATTGAATAGTGTCAAAATTGACATAAAAGAGTTGTTAAAACAAATATTATATTATTAATTGATATTAAATTCCTAAAATTCTAAGGTTTGTCCAAGATACTTATATCATTATAGGTGTATCATTAATGGACCACTTGGGGGTCTCTTGGATTTATATAGTAAGTTTATTAACTATATAATATGAAAATACAAAGTGACATGGTAAATGTCAAACTAATTAACTAAGAGTTAAAACTAAAAGATAAGGATACTATAATGAACCAAACCTGTCTAAATTCTATTGGTTTGATGTTTTTCGACCTATACCCACCTTAACCTCTAAATAATCAACTTTGGAGCCATTAGAAACCGAATATTAATTTATTATAAATTAATATTTCTAGCTTTTCCAAAGGTGCCCCTCACCCCTCTTATAAAAGGGCACTCCCCCTTATCATTACTTCACACCTTCAAAGCCTTTTGGTTCGGCCAAACTCTACCCAAATACTCTCTCATCTTCCCTCACTTCATCCTAGAGGCCTTCCTTTGGTAATAAAGCCAACTTAAGGAGCCCTTTTGATCAAATCAAAAGGAAGAACCCAAAGAAGAGGTAATGATTTCACCACCCTTTTTTTCAAGTTCCTTTCTTCTTCCACTTCCTCTTCCTTTGTTGTTACCATTCTAAAATAATAACTCCAGTATCATATATATACGGTGATGTTATTATAAATATGGTACAACTATATTCATTATTCTATCCATCCTTGGAATAATATGTCACCATACGTGCGTACGTACGGCTTACCGTCTCCACGTCGTGGTGTAATTGTTATTCAATAAATTATTATTTGGATGGGTATAATAATGATGTGTAATTCATGTAAATAATAAATTTAACATGATAATGATTCTGTATATATTATATACCATCCGTTTATTTATTATTTTAATATCAGAAGAATGATATTGCCGCTCGTGCGTACGTACGGACTACCGTCTCCACGAACGCGATGAGATTCATTCTCCTTCGTATCCATTCAAGTATAATTATCATTTGATGATTTAAAAATAATTTTTAAGGACTTGATATCATTCTGTATATGAATAAGATACATCTCATCCATAACAAACATGGCTTACGTAACAAAGAATATAAAGGATAATGAGTAAGTTAACACCCAAAATGACGATAATACTAAGATATTATTAACAAATCAATGTTAAATGATCATATATGATATAATATTAATGTAAATTATTATTTTATAATTAAATAACAATTATTTCACCATTATACAGGAGTTTAACCTACCATCGACCAAGGAAAAAGTACAAAGTAAGGGGTTTCTTAACTCACTCTTAATTTTGTGTGATTTCCATTGTTCACCACTTAATTATTGCATGTGGTGTATGTATACTACCCATGATTGTATTAATTGTGTAATATACTTTAATTTATGGGTATTTACATCATCATGGTATGATCCTTCTTTCATGGGTGTATGTTTCCTAAGTTACCTAATCGATAAGGTAATTTGAAATTTCAATTTCCACTCATTTGGCTTTACGCATATTTCATTGATTATATTACCCCAAGACTATGTGTGGAATCACTATTCATTTGATTATTTCATAATTTCCACTCCCGTTCCTGTGGATATACTTTTGATTCACATAATCACTCCATTGATAATTTCACAAGTCATTGATATGAATTTGATAAGAGTAATTTTAACTCATTCTTCATTTGTTGAGTTAAACATCCAATTCGTTGGTGTTGTTTTTACAAGAATATGTGTGAATGTCCTTGACTATTTTACACTGAATATCCAATCATATTTAGTGTATTTATATTTGTCACACATAATTATGTCTTTGATTTATCCTTAACCCAAGGATACAGTATTTATGAGAGATTTCATCTCAATTTACATTCCATTGATACTTCTTTGTTGTTATACACCAAATCACTTTTATGTGGTGTATATAATGTAATTGACATAGTATATCATGAATTCCTTTATTCTCATGATATTAAAAATTTTTTATTACCTCAATTATTTTTATTCAAGTGTCTCTCTTTTGGTTAGAAACTCTAACTAAAATACCATTTTTAAATGTTTTAAAGACTTATTCATCTAAATCTTTCTCATTAATATCCATGTTTTAAAAACGGTTTTAAGGATTTATTTATATGGACATTAAAGTTTTAAAATTAAAACTCCTTTTAAAAAGTTTCAAAGTGGTATGGCACACTTTGATTTAAAAATCTATTTTTAAATGGCTTCTTGACAAATAGTGTGACTTTTAAATGATTTCAAGAAAAAGGGGGATATTTCTCTCAAATAGTTTTGATAATTATTTTCATATATGTCAACATCCTTAATTATTCTTGATTGAGGATAATGTGATACAATAAAATCTTCCATATTGTATCGAATGAGTTATTTTTGACTGTGGATGTGATATTTTTATAACATTCATGGTTTGTGGTTAAATTATTGACATTTCGTATGATAGTTTTAATATGAATTTTTATGTTATGTTTAAACCTATTCATATGAGGAATGAATTGGACTTAATAAGTGACGGGTGGAGCCCGCTATAGCTCCTCGATGCATCGGTAGGTCTCATGAGACAAAATAGTGTCTTGGCACAAGGCCTTGACAAAATCTTATTTGTAGTCTTGGCACGAGGCCTTGGATATGTGGTTATGATAGTCTGGCATTATGAATTCTATGATTACGAAAGTTGTTATTGATATTTCATGTGATTGTTCGACTAGTAGAATATCCATGTGAACAAGTATATGGAATTATTTCATTTTATCTTTGCTATATTATGTTGAAGTTCAAGTTTAAAAGGCTTTTGTTTTAGTTATAAATTGCTTTAAGTGTTTATGCTTATCTATGAAAGCTTCTACTATATTGTTATCCTTACTGAGAATCTGAGCTCACCCCTTTCAGTGTTTTATTTTTCCCAGGATGAGAAGAAGTAATTTATGAATGACCTGCAAGGATAGTATGATGGGATATGAAGACAAGATGTTGTTTTAGTTTTTTTCTACCTTATGATGTAATGTAAGACTTATGAATATATCTAGTGTTTCCAAGACTACTAATCTAATCGGTCTTTCAAGACTTGATCCTTTGTGATCATGCCAATGTTATGTAATAATGCACCGACTCTGGGTATCTAGGGTCGGGGCATTACATGGTGTTTCATGGGATTCAATGCTTGATCTACTTCATCTTCTTTCACTTCCATCATTCATGTTGTGGGGTTCGAGTGCATTTTATTGCGTGATTCATGGTTGGTGGTTCCATAATTCCTTTCACTATAATTGAATACCTAATTTTATAATTTATTTTTAATTACATTCTCAATGTTTTTTTAATAAATTTTTGATAATTTTTTTGTCTTATGAAAAATAGGGTGAAATTTTGAAAACTTTTTAATTTAAATGGAATCTGAATTATTTGGTGGACGTCTATAAAAAATATATCATTATTGGAAAGTGTATTTGATGTAATTATTGAACATACTTATAATTTTATTTTCTTAAATAAAGGAATGAATTGGATGAAAACCCTTTATTTTGTTTTGACCTGACGAAGGAATGATTAAACTGAATATGGGAAATTGAACTAGGACTAACAAAATGATTTGAAATGATTGATTTTACCTTGATTGATTTATTTATTAACTGAATCACAATTAAGCCTTGGTATTTAGTGTTTACTGGGATATCCATGGTAGGAGTAAGACTACCTATAAATGGATAGATGACTAAAATACTAACAGAACAAATTTTTTCATATATAACACATAGGGAGACTCGACTAGCAAGATTTGGCTCACACACTAAATTTTACTTTTGGTGTTTGTATATTATCTTATATAAGTTTCACGTAAAGTGAATTTTTCTTTTGGAGGATATTTATGAACTTGACATATGGGACCTAGAGTGATGGTAGTGACCGATGAAGATGTGACAAACCAAATATATGGGTTTTCATAATACTTATCTTTTCTGATTTTATTCCATCTACTAATTTATTGTTTGGTTATAGTTTTACCTCTTTTATCCTGGTAAATTATACCATTAGAGTGATATAGATACTGAATTTAATCAATTTTATTCTTCTATTTTGTGGAAAATCATTTTATTTTTATTCTTATATAATTCCTTGTTCCACTCGCCAATACATGGGGATCTTGAATACCCTTTATTCAATGTAAGTATAGGATCAAGTGTTATTATATGATTGTATATGGGTTTATTTTCTGAAAATGTGGTATTAAATAGGTTTTTACTTCTCAGATAAATGTTGGTATTCCATTTGGGTTGTTCTAGTATATCGGATGAAGGATTTTTTGTGAATTGGGAGGTAGTTTCAAGTGAGTCCCTATTATACTTGCATTGAATCGAGCCTTAAGTCCCCATGGGTTTTTGGGAAAACTAACATTGAATAATAATTTGATCTAATTCTATTTTTACTAAAATTTGATCAAGGTATCATGAAAACCTAGTTGTTTAAACTCAACTTAATGGAATTCATATTTTTATATCTCATTTTTTATTTTTTTATATTTATATATTTGCTGATTATTTCATTGCTTTTTTGAGGTTGTAGAGAATAATTTTTTTGTGAAGATTATTTAATATCACAGATGAAGAAGATGTTGGTGAACAACTACCAGAAAATCATCTACCACAGTAGAATTTGTTTTGATAATGGGAAATTTTTCATGTTTTGGGATA
The DNA here is from genome assembly GCA_963277665.1 of Viscum album. NCBI lineage: Eukaryota > Viridiplantae > Streptophyta > Magnoliopsida > Santalales > Viscaceae > Viscum > Viscum album. Next base: position 263,752,183 of record OY728142.1, on the reverse strand, counting down.
GACAACATCACTTTTTACCATTCAAGATTCAGTAGCGGAACCTCAATGGGTGGAATCGAATGATTTCCCTTAATATTTCATACTCTATAATCCCTATGAATTTTATTGATAAAATAATCTTAAATATGTTTATTCTTTGTTTATAAACATTGAGAATATTATTATTCTCTTTGAAATACCTAATTTGATTAAATTTAAATTTGGTACCTTCATGAGTGAGGGTCCTAGTATGATTTTGTGGGATTAAATGCTTATAGAGAAGAAACAAGAGTGATTAAAGTGAGAAGACTTTAGAGACATTTTAAATGATCAGTTAAATCTAGAGATGATTGTAATAGAAAAGAATATAATTTTTCTTAGTCTTGAGTTGGGTGATAGGATCATGACACGGTATGTGAATAGATTTAATGAGCAATATCATTTTTCTCCTGATGTGGTGATGAAGTGGAAAATAAAGGCTCAAAAGGTTGATGTAGGTCATCATTTTGACATTCTATATCAAGTATAAATTATAAATCCACTTATTATTATGACATACTAGGTTTTTTATTGATATATAGACTTGAATTTAAAGGTATGTCAGGGTATAAAGGAGTTTAATTTCTAAAATTGTATATTATATAAGTTCCTTAAATAAAAATAGAAATCACATGGAGCCATTTAGTGAATATATACACCATGAATAATCCATAAATCCTCTAATTACTTGAATAGTCCCTATGAATTTATTTTAATATAGATTTTTTTGGAATTTTAAACATAATTCCACTGAGAGACCAAATATTATTAATTCATTAAGATGATTAGGTAACTATAATAAGTTTTATCTCATCTTTACCGATCCACATGGTGACATAGTCTCATCATCACCTAAAAGTAATTTGTTCCAATTAGATGCTTCTATAACTAATATTTTTTATCCAAATGCATCAAGAAAAAATCTTCTTTACACTTTGGAAGAGTATCTAGAGGAATATGATGCATGTCTAATGACTATGAGAGGCTACCAACACTATAGCATTGTATTTAGTGAATTTCTTTTAAACATTGACATCTCACTCATTAATATCATCTCATTTTTAGAACCTGAAAAATCTTCCTTAAAATATTTTTTAAAATTATTGATATTACTATTCCCCTTATAAAAAAGAGTGGTCATGATCTTTAGTTTCTGGTTTGTGTGTTCACTATATCGAAAATTGAGCTGACATGGAATTTTATGGTTCTAAAAATGACTTCTCATTATATCATTTTCAGGATGGATTGGATGATATAACATAAATCCAAAAATGATTATTATCAACCATATTACTCCCTGTCTTGACATTATAGGTAGTATGAGGTGTTTTAGAGGTAATGTGACTAATGTTTTGAAAGAGTTAGGCATCCTTTTCTTAATGTGGGAACTGTAATGCCAGTTTTCTATTTTAAAATGGAGTGAAAATCATCGAGTGATGATATCCATATAGTTTTAATCGTGTTTCCATACATTTTTCTATTATAATTATTTGGATTTACACTTGAAACAGAGGCACAACATTATATTGATTTGCTACTTGTTACTCAGCCATTATTTATTCTTCCATACCATATCACGCCAGTGAAGTTGAATGGTTTAAATTTAATTTGGACATCCAGTTAGAGAAAGGTGTTATATTCCTTATTTTTTTACTATGTGAAGAACCTATTATTTTTTTGGAATGAAGATGGAACCATTTTTCTATGTTTTTATTATGAAAAATCGGATCATGAAATAGTGAATAAAATGTATTTGTTTTCACTAATTGAATATTTAATGGAATAGTTAAAATGGAAAAAGAGGTTCTCAATGATTAACCATTGACTAGGTTATCACCAATATATAAATATTGAGCTTAATAATTAAAACACTGACTTTTAGAGTATTTAAAACCATTATGAGTTTCTTTTAATGCACTGTGATCTATCCACAGAAAATATAATTTTTATAGAACTGAAGAAAATGTTATTCCATGAGTAAATTGATTTATTCATGGTATTATTTGTGGAAGAATATTATTTTACCCCAATAATATGTAAAATCATTTCATTCATCTATGAAATGTTTTAAAAATCATGATAGATACAAAATTTATGTGATGCTTTTTAAATAATGTTTTTTTATTTGATAAGAGAGGATCCTAGGACACATAGTATATGAATGTGGTATTTAATTTGATCTAATGAATTTTAAAGTGATTAATATATTGAAGAAACAACATATTTTTTATGATTCACATTTTATTTGTATTTTAAGGGTATTAAATTAGTTTTGTTAAAAAAACTTCAATATCATCTTCTTTAACGACTCCTGTCACTTAGAAGGAAATGAAATTATTTTGGGATGCGAAATATTATAGTTTATTTTATGAGTTAAAATATATTTTTTATTTATATGCTATTTATGAATCTTACAAAAACTTTTCAATGATATGTTGTCATTTATAGTTCCATAGGTTCGGGTTTGGGCTATATTTTCAAGCATGGTGATCAAGTGGTAGCTTATTTATCTAGAGAGCTTAGGCTGTAAGAGTAGAATTAGCATACCCATGATAATCATATCAAATTAGTGATAAATACAAAAAAAATGATTTTATGAAATTACCATTTTAAAAAATGATTACTGTTTATTTTGATAAAAAAAATATTGAGTTGTATCTTTACTCGAAAATGTTTGACCTCTGACAAAGGAATTTTTGAGTACCTACAACCCTTAGATTTTTAAATTTATTACACCCATATTAAGAGAAATTTATTTTCTAATACATTTATTATGAAAAATATGACCCAAGATGTGAATTAATCTCCCAAAGAGTGTAATTTTATGTCCTACCTCATTTAGTTTCATTTTGGGGTCTGATTTGATGAGACCAAAATTATTGTAGATAATTTTTAGTTGAAATCTTCTCTTATTGACATCATTTTTCAAGAGATGCATATTGATTAAAATAAAACCTAATTAAGAACTATATTTAGGGTTGGGATACTATTGGTGAGTATAAATTGCATTCATATGTTACCCTATTTTTATATAACTTGTATGTTGTTCCTTTTCTTATAAAAAATTCACTAATTGTGGGTTTCTATAATTTTTAGAGGGAGGTAAAACCATGAACCATATAGATGTTCTATGTTATGAAGTGGATATTAAAGTGTCCATGTATGATATGAGACTTATTTGTCTTAATTTCTCATTATTATTACTTCTAGTAGGTCAATTATGAGTACCATAGACCTTCAAGTAATCTTCAGACACTTCTAATTCCTACATGAAAGTGAGTTTTGTTTTCAAGGTACATTGTCGTTAAGATGTAATATACTCCTGGGGGGAAGATAATTATATAGTTTTTGGTCAATATTCTTCCCTAATTGACTATTTTTATACCCATTCAAGATTCAACCCATGTGGAGGACATGAGAATTTTATTGGTGAAAGTGTTTGTCAACTTTCATAGAGTCCAATATTCAATTTTCTAGGATAGGGATCTCCATTTTACCTCATGTTTTTGGAGATTCATACAAGAGAAAATGGGATTCCAAGTATGTATGCGAATTTTATATCATCAAAATATGGATTTATGTATAGAATTGGCTATACAGATCCTTGAGGACATGCTTCATGCATTCATTCTTGACTTTGGTGGATCTTGTACTATCCGTTTGGTACTAGTTTAGTATTCTAATAAAAATTATTACCCTTACACAATTAAAAGTTATCTTTTTTCAATACTTAGACATAATTTCATAAAAAAATCCATTGTGTGGTTCATAGATTGATGATCCTTTCATAGTTAGATTGTGTTTGGTCCAAGAAACAATTGAAAATATATATTTGATTCTTCATAAAATTGTGACAACATAGAGACCGAATAAATTATATAATGATCACCATTGATTAATATGGGGTATTTATATAGGTGACCATGTTTCCTTGAATGTTTCTCTTTTTTTGGGTCACCAATGTCTTGGAAATCACGGATAACCTATGATACAGGTTTGAGGACCTTTTTAGTTTATTTAGTTAGTTAGTAAAGTGGCTTACCGATCATCCAAACCACTATAGGGGATATTGATCTATGATTGTTTAATTAATTACTTCTAATTATGTATATTTCTTACATTTATCAGGTCCTAAACAAGCACTATCTTGAGGTTGAGCCTGAAATATCCATTACTAAGCATCTGTAACATCCTATGTAATTATAAAAAGACATTATCATATTAATTAATATTTATGAATTTGATATATATTTACATAAAAGTTGATTCTATGTATAATTGAGTACTCTACATGGAACAATGGTTTTCTTCTAAATCTTATGTTGCACACAAGACAGAGTTATACTGAAAAATAATACATTATTAGTATTATTTTAAATAGTACTTATTTCCTAGTCATTGAATTGAAAAAAATGAACAGAATAAACAATATTATGTTTAAACATGTTTATTAAATGTTTTTTACTTTCATCTTATAAATTTTAGCAGCATAAAATGAGAATAATTCTAGTTTTAAGCATAAAATTTTATAATATTTTTAAAAGGTAGTTTTACCAACTTTTGATGGAAAACCCTTTTTAAATACAGATTTTTATCACTTTTATATGTTCTATTTTTAAAATAATTTTCTTATTTAGAATCAGAAAATCAAAATTTACTTTGGATGAATTTCGGTTTTTTTATGATAATTTCATTTTTTAATGAAAAGTGAAAAATATAGCATTTTAATTCAAAACTACCTTTTGTCTAGTTTATTTAGTTTATAATTTTTATTAGTTTTATTGATTAATTAGACTTGTTTTTTACATTTAATCCAATTTTTGGTAATTGGATGTAATTTCACAATAAAATTATATTTAAATGCATATTATTCTTTTGTTGGTTTTTACTTTTATAAACATGTTTTCTTGTTTTGACAACAGGGTTTAATTTTAAATTAATTACTCAAACTTCTATATTTTAAATTTACAAAAATGGATTCCATATTTTGAATAAGTGTGCCCAAATTATGTAAATCTTTCACTTTAATTTTAAAAAGGTAGAATAAAAACATTACTAATTAGATTTATTTACCACAGTTAAAGGGTAAATCAGGTAAATAAGAGTAAAAATAATAATATAATAATATAAAACTATCAAAAACATGTCATACTATTATTGTATGAGCTATGGAATACCAATAAAACCCTTGGGATGAATATTTGTCCTTTGGAAGCCACTTGGGTGTGATTATGACACTTATAAATTTTAATTTAATGTAATGGAAAATATGTTATAAACATGTATCTTCATACAAAAATAATTTTAATATGTGTTTATATAAGTTATATCTTAGAATATAAATATTAATTATAAAAGTAAAAACCAATAAAAGAATAAATTTATTACACCCATATTAAGAGAAATTTCTTTTCTAATACATTTATTATGAAAAATATGACCCAAGATGTGAATTAATCTCCCAAAGAGTGTAATTTTATATCCTACCTCATTTAGTTTCATTTTGGGGTCTGATTTGATGAGACCAAAATTATTGTAGATAATTTTTAGTTGAAATCTTCTCTTATTGACATCATTTTTCAAGAGATGCATATTGATTAAAATAAAACCTAATTAAGAACTATATTTAGGGTTGGGATACTATCGGTGAGTATAAATTGCATTCATATGTTATCCTATTTTTATATAACTTGTATGTTGTGCCTTTTCTTATAAAAAATTCACTAATTGTGGGTTTATATAATTTTTAGAGGGAGGTAAAACCATGAACCATATAGATGTTCTATGTTATGAAGTGGATAGTAAAGTGTCCATGTATGATATGAGACTTATTTGTCTTAATTTCTCATTATTATTACTTCTAGTAGGTCAATTATGAGTACCATAGACCTTCAAGTAATCTTCAGACACTTCTAATTCCTACATGGAAGTGAGTTTTGTTTTCAAGGTACATTGTCGTTAAGATGTAATATACTCCTGGGGGAAGATAATTATATAGTTTTTGGTCAATATTCTTCCCTAATTGACTATTTTTATACCCATTCAAGATTCAACCAATGTGGAGGACATGAGAATTTTATTGGTGAAAGTGTTTGTCAACTTTCATAGAGTTCAATATTCTATTTTCTAGGATAGGGATCTCCATTGTACCTCATGTTTTTGGAGATTCATAAAAGACAAAATGGGATTCCAAGTATGTATGCACATTTTATATCATCAAAATATGGATTTATGTATAGAATTGGCTATACAGATCCTTGAGGACATGCTTCATGCATTCATTCTTGACTTTGGTGGATCTTGTACTATCCATTTGGGACTAGTTTAGTATTCTAATAAAAATTATTACCCGTACACAATTAAAAGTTATCTTTTTTCAATACTTAGACATAATTTCATGAAAAAATCCATTGTGTGGTTCATAGATTGATGATCCTTTCATAGTTAGATTGTGTTTGGTCCAAGAAACAATTGAAAATATATAATTGATTCTTCATAGAATTGTGACAACATAGAGACCGAATAAATTATATAATGATCACCATCGATTAATATGGGGTATTTATATAGGTGACCATGTTTCCTTGAATGTTTCTCTTTTGTTGGGTCACCAATGTCTTGGAAATCACGGATAACCTATGATACAGGTTTGAGGACCTTTTTAGTTTATTTAGTTAGTTAGTAAAGTGGCTCACCAATCATCCAAACCACTGTAGGGGATGTTGATCTATGATTGTTTAATTAATTACTTCTAATTATGTATATTTCTTACATTTATCAGGTCCTAAAAAAGCAATGTCTTGAGGTTGAGCCTAAAATATCCATTACTAAGCATCTGTAACATCCTATGTAATTATAAAAAGACATTATCATATTAATTAATATTTATGAATTTGATATATATTTACATAAAAGGTGATTCTATGTATAATTGAGTACTCTACATGGAACAATTGTTTTCTTCTAAATCTTATGTTGCACACAAGACAGAGTTATACCGAAAAATAATACATTATTAGTATTATTATTTTAAATAGTACTTATTTCCTAGTCATTGAATTGAAAAAAATGAATAGAACAAACAATATTATGTTTAAACATGTTTATTAAATGTTTTTTACTTTCATCTAATAAATTTTAGCAGCATAAAATGATAATAATTCTAGTTTTAAGCATAAAATTTTATAATATTTTTAAAAGGTAGTTTTACCACCTTTTGATGGAAAACCCTTTTTAAATATAGATTTTTATCACTTTTATATGTTATATTTTTAAAATAATTTTCTTATTTAGAATCAGAAAATCAAATTTTACTTTGGATGAATTTCGGTTTTTTATGATAATTTCATTTTTTTAATGAAAAGTGAAAAATATAGCATTTTAATTCAAAACTACCTTTTGTCTAGTTTATTTAGTTTATAATTTTTATTAGTTTTATTGATTAATTAGACTTATTTTTTACATTTAATCCAATTTTTGGTAATTGGATGTAATTTCACAATAAAATTATATATAAATGCATATTATTCTTTTGTTGGTTTTTACTTTTATAAACATGTTTTCTTGTTTTGACAATAGGGTTTAATTTTAAATTAATTACTCAAACTTCTATATATTAAATTTACAAAAATGGATTCCATATTTTGAATAAGTGTGCCCAAATTATGTAAATCTTTCACTTTAATTTTAAAAAGGTAGAATAAAAACATTACTAATTAGATTTATTTACCACAGTTAAAGGGTAAATCAGGTAAATAAGTGTAAAAATAATAATATAATAATATAAAACTATCAAAAACATGTCATACTATTATTGTATGAGCTATGGAATACCAATAAAACCCTTGGGATGAATATTTGTCCTTTGGAAGCCACTTGGGTGTGATTATGACACTTATAAATTTTAATTTAATGTAATGGAAAATATGTTATAAACATGTATCTTCGTACAAAAATAATTTTAATATGTGTTTATATAAGTTATATCTTAGAATATAAATATTAATTAGAATTATAAACATATTTACTACATCATTTTTGTTTATTTGTAATTTTTAGACATTAAATAATTAAATTTAATTAAGACACGATGATGATGTCGTGATTTATTTATTAATGAATGAGTCAAATAAATGATATTATAAATATTAAAATAAATATTGTTTGACATAATTTCTATCATCCAATATTTATCTAGGTGAATATAACAATTTATAAGACAATTTAATGGTTTGTTTGAAGATATTTATGTTTATATTTTATTGTAATTCAATAAAGTGATTAGTGTAAAAATTGACAGAAATTATATTTTATTAAATTTCTAATTGATTAAATTATTTAAAAATACTAAACATATATTAAAATAAAATATTGACTATTATATGTTCTAAAATTTCATTAATTGTTCTATTATGAAAAATTGTTTCCTTGTTTTAAAATTATTAGTCTCTTAATAATTAAAATTTCGTTACCACACTTAAAATTAAAATAGAATAATTAATGTTAAACAGAAAAGAAATTTATTAAAATAAAATCAATACATGTATAAAAATTATTTAATGAGGTGATTTCTGATTATCCTCATCTGAACGTCGGCATATCTCACGGTGGGGTCTTTTGGATTAAAATTTTACTTTATATTAATTTTATATCTTATGAGTTTCCAAAGGTACCCTTCCCCTCTACTATAAACATGTATCTTCACACACCAAAATCCATTTCTATTGGCCAATATATTCTAAAAACAATTATATAATATCTCCCTACATTCATGTGGCCTTATGTTAGGAACAACGCCCTTATTAGTGTTGTTAAGGTGTTCTTCAAAAGCGATTAACCGAAGAAGAGGTACAATTTTTAAGAGTTTCTATTTTTTCGTATTCTTCTTTCATTAAAAATTATTATTCCAATATGAAATTATAAATCTAGAATCCACAATATACTAATATTTTATTATTTTAATATTTTTCACTAAATAAATATCTACATATAATAAATGGTAAAGTAATTAATCATTCGTGCGTACATGTGAATTATAACATACACAAACTGATTTTGTTTGATTTCTATTACAGTCTATCAAGATTGGTTATAATGATGGAATTAATTTTAATATTTGGTATTCATGAAATTTTTATCATTTTAAAGGGATAATATTTGATTTATGTTCTTACATTCCCTAAACATTAAAACAATAATGTCATTAGTGTGTTTGTGTAAACTATAACCTCTATAAAACGATGTGAATCATTTTTATTCACCACATCAATTTTATGGTATATATAAGTATATTTATATGATTATTATAAGGAAAACAATGTTATGATAATTGTGTAAAGATAAAATAATAATTACATTATTTTGATAATGACCAATGAAAAATGAAAATATTACTCATGCCTACGTACGACCTACTTTCACCATGAACATAATATTGTTCATTTTTCATAACAATAAGTAATGGATTGATTTAAAAAGTATGTATAATGTATAAAAGTGATTATTATTTCCTGAATATTAAAAAAATGTTCTATATGAACATAAATAATTTTTTATTTTTATATGATGGTAATAAGTGATATAAAATGAATAATAAAAATGAAAAAATTTCTCAAGAAAGTTTAAAATAACCAATATTTTTATTCAAGAATATAACGAATATACATGACGATTCAGACTCAAGTTAATGAACTTCGTATCAATTTCTATTCAATGAAAAAATATTTTAATGTTATACACAACCTTATTTTATAAATTTTAAAATTTACCCATTTTATATTTAATTTCATTAAAAAGTTTTTTAAACGGAATCTTTATTATACAAAGTGTTTTACTAAATGACAAAAGGGATGTTTGTTTTTTAAAATATACAGTGAAAAAATTCTCTACCACCGTAACTATTTTTTGGCTTCATCTACAAGGTATAATGTTATTAAAATAAATGTAAACACCATATTCCCTTTTTAGGTATATTGGTATTGACTTTGGTTGTGATAATGGATTGAATATATCAATATCTTGGAATTATATGTTATTATTACAATGTGGAAATGTTATTATTACTTTCCAATTGTTAATGTATTATGATTATGTTATGGTTCATGGGAATTTCATATTTATATGGGTGGTTTCATGATAAACTGAGGTTTGGTGATCCCATGATATCTCTTCAATGCATTTGATAGTGAGATGGAGTTAAATGATAAGGTTTATCCAGAGAAATTTAGGTAATATATTTTGATGGGTATTCCAAAATTAGCCAAGGAAGTTACTTCTTATATAACTGTAAAAGCTAAAATGTAAGTATGATATGAATTCCATAAGTTATCTTTATGATTTATTATTTCCATGAATTTTTCAAGAATCATATTATTTCATGATTTATGTTTAATATCATATTTTTTATTGGTGAAATTATGATTTCATGGGATTATAAGTATTTTTGGACTAATGATTTTCGTTCCATATGTTGCATCCCTTAATGATCTTTTCATGAAATTCCCATGTTTTTGAAATTTTTTCCAAAGGGTATAAGGATGGGTAAGGGGAATGAATAATTCAAGAAGAATTTTTATCAAGAAAACAAATCATGTTTATTTTTATTATGTTTTATACCGTGGAAGAAATGGATACTATTTTAGTTGTATCAACTTTGTATAAATTTGAGTTGTCATGTAATAGTTATGGCATAATTATCTAAAACTTGAAACCTAAAAATATTCTCATTGTGAATTCATGACTAAAAAAAGATTATAATGCTTTTATGGCTGGGGCATTATAGCATCGATAAAATATTTTTGGTTTTTTTAAAATGGTTCTTCATTGAAAGTAGGTACATCTGGTTCATGTTAATTGGAACAAGGTTATGATTCTAATGAGAAATGGGATCATGAGGCACTGATTACTTAGATTTTTCCTCATCCATTTGTATATAATCATCTAGTCCATCATGCTCAGGATATAATGTTTATGGTGGGGAGGATTTATCATCCTGGTACCTTCTTTCTAGTATTTATTTTACCTTGATTAATTTTTCTTCTTAGATGGTTGTGTTTTATAGGCCTATAATAGAATTTTTTTTATTTTGGAATAGAAATATTTGTTTCATAACATAGAGTTGTGTAATAGTATAGGGGTTGTAACATGGAGTATAATGGCTACACAGTGGACCATCAGGCCATGGAATATCCTGTTTTAGATCCCCATCCATTTTAGGAAGGGATACAACCAGGATGGATGATATTATAGTGTAAGGGTCTGAGGGTATTATTTGGACGGTTCTACCAATATGGACACCCATATGACTTGGTGTACATAATGTGTCACAAAAGTATCATTTGTATATTATAAATTTATTATGGTTTATGGTGGCTAGTTCTTATTGGGTGGCTATGGTTGTGTCTGGGGTGGTTTTGTCGTGGTTTAGCTATATTCATACGGATATCATTGTTGGTATATGGAATATGTTGTTGTGTTATTTTTTCTAGAAATGAACAACCCATTGTATTTTAAATTCTATCATCTCCCTATCAACCCATATTAAATCTTTTTATTCAAAAGTCTACAAAGATGTTTATTTTTATTCACTAAACTCAATTATTATAATATGGAATCCACAGTGTAGAAATATTATTTCTATCATGTAACTGATCTCTCCTGATTTTGGAATAATCAATTTTTACTTCCGTCCAACTTTTAAAGTGTTAATTCCTAATGATAACATTCATCTAGATGAATGATTTTATGGATGCTATATCTATGGATTCATCCCATTACCACATTTGACTTCATTTTTCATTTTTGTTCTCTTTGAATGGGTTTGTTAGTTTTGATTATTTCATTAATGGTATATGTCTCATTAATGCTTTACAATCAATTAAAACCCTTATTTACCGATTGATTTGAATTGAATTTTTAAAAAATATAAAAATGATAATTGATTTCATATTATGTCTGATTTAAAAAGGGAATGGAATTATGAAAACCCCAATTACAATATTATTTAAACTGATAAGAGGATTTTTTGAAAGAAAATGATTATTTGAAATTTTAATTCATGAAATACATTGATGTGATTCTTAATAAAATTGTCTAAAAATAAATGGATATATTTTTTGAAAAAACATGAATTTATTTTTAAATGACAATGAAATGTTAAAAATGAAAATTTTAAATTGATATTTGATTTATTAAAGTACTAATTTTACCATGATCAATTTTTTGATTGATATAATTACATGTTATCCTAGTTATTTAGAGTTTATTTAGACATTAATTATAGGAAATTGACAGCCTATAAATGGAATTGTGATGATAAATATAAATAAATCATGTATACCAGGATGAACTAATGGGTGTAGATTGATTTCCCATTATGGGTTCCATAAATAGTATTTTGAATCAATTATGCACGCCAACCTTGATATATAACTATAAATGGGAATTAAGAGGATCCTTTATTCAGAAATTAACATCCCATAGTGCTTTTTATAAGGGATTATGAAATTTTTCCTTTGATTATACAATCCATTGATTATAGAACCATTCTATTCATGCAATCTATTTTATATAAATTATTTTCATAAAAAGGTAATTTAATAAAATTATTTTACATATTATGTATTTTTATTTGATGTCAGGTTTCAGTAAAAATATAAATATCTCATTCAATTACTTGTTTTATTAAAATAAATAGTATAATTATTTTAATTATTATAGAATTTTTTTTGGAACACTTGGTGAGACCCTAATAAAATGTTCATCCAAAAACATTTCTTTTTCCCTTATAAATTTATAGATTATATTTTTCATGTTTATGTAAAGTGATACTGCATTCTAGAGGAGGAGGGTGTAATTGAAAATAGGTACATGGAGTGATAGAGGTGACCATTGGGGATGTGATCCAACTGTTATATTGGATTTCCTAATCCCTATATTGTTTTATTTTGTTTCTGTTGATGATGAAGTATTTGGGTTTTTTAACTATTTGAAACTCGCATATTTTTCATATGGATTATTGAGCATTCTAACTAGTATCTTGTTTTCCACAATTTATTTCAAGAAAAAAATTTCCTTTGGATTGTTTTATAATGAATAATAGTAGTTTCCTACTCAGGGGGATTGGGAACACCATTTATTCCATGTCAGTACTGAAACATTTATCAGTGTACTATGGTATTAAGGTTGTTTTATGAAGATATGAAAAATTAAAATAAAATAAAATGAAATGAAATAATTAATACCACAAACTTTATATTTATATATATATTAAATAACAATTTATATAAAATATATAAAAGAAAATCACGTTGACAATTTATCAAAAATGTACCATTAATGGAAATATGATTAGATTAAAAATATAATTTATTTTTAAAATATCACCTTTTATGTCAAATGAGAAAGTAAGGGAATATATTTAGTTATTTTACAAATGTATAATAAATATATTTTGTTCTATTTATTATATTAGGAAAATAGTATCCAATAGAATACACCCATAGTTCTATGAAATCAATATAATACAATAGAAATACATACCACAATAAGGCACAAATGACTTGAATCCTTCAAAGGGATAATTTAATGGAAACCAAATGGTTTTTATATCCTTTATATGTTTTTAATGTTATACCCCATAGTATTTATGTAAATATTTCAAAATAAAACTTGAATTATTTGATAACACACCATACACTCAACCTCTATTTTATATGAACCATGATAAAGTAAACTGTTATAAACATGATAATAAATTAAAACTTATGACTAATTAAAGTATCCTTATAATAAATATTCTTTTTTTTCAACAAATATAATATATTGATTATTTCATGATAAATTAGTACTTAATTTTTTGTAATGTAATTTTTTGGTTCAAAAATTCTTTTTCTTCAAAAATGGTTTTTATTAAATTTTTTCACACAAACATTACATTTAATTGATGATATTTTAATATATTGTACTTTATGAAATAAATAACGTTTTTAAATCATAATATCAATATTAAATTAGTTGTAATTTTTAGGGCTCATATAAAATGATTTATTTATAACTGGGTAGTAAAAAATATACATTTTATTAAAAAGTTACATTTATTTTAAATTAAATTCCCCATTATGTTATTAATTTGAAATTAATGTATCGAAAGAAAAAATTTATTTAATTAGAATAATTATTTACATAATAATATTCATTAGACTTTGTATTAGTATATGCTAATTTTTTATGTTAAAACACATTTTCCTAATAACTATTTTTATGTGCATATTGTATTTTTATCCTAATAAAATAATTTTATTTATATTGAAAAAATGGTTTAATAAAATTTATATATTATTTATTCAATAAAATATTATAAAAATAATTTTTTTATTTTATAAGCATTAAAATTGATGTAAATTATATCTTAAATGTAAAAATTCATTTGTTGAAATTAGGTTTTCATTGTGGGTTTCATAGTTTATTATCGTATCATTACACATAAAAACAAATTGAATCTGGTAAAATGGAATCCATATTTGGAAAAACAAAAATTAATATACATTAACATGGAAAATTTATTTTTTTCTATAATGACTAGAAAAAATAGATTTTTTTACCATAGTTAATCATAAAATAGGATTACGGGGGGTTATCCAGAAGAGAATGGCGTTATTTCCAAAAACAAACTATAAAATAATTTTTTTAGGATATCTCAACATTATATTATATTAAAATTTAATAAATAGATATCTAGTTCTAAATACCAATGAAATTTTCCATAAACCATTGTAATCTATTATGAAATTTCATATGTGTTCTTCTCCTCACTTACAAAAGAGAACCTCTTCTTCTACCTTATTCAAACCATTTTAACCTACTATATTTTAAAATACCTACTCATAAAACATTACATATACATTCACATAACCTAGTATATTATGGACTTCTCCTAAGACCAATCCTTCAAGGATTAAGGATTAAGATGAAGGTGGCCCCTCCAAGAAGAGGTATAGATCATTACCATGCTCTCTCAAATTTATTACTTCTTATAAATATTCAAAACCCATTTCCATAAAAGCATGATTAATGTAGTATCATAAATATATTGAGTTGTTATAATGATGATGCAAAAGCAACATACAATCTTCTATCAATCCACTGGGAGATGAAATTATCACTGGTTCAAACATGTAGAGAACCACCTACATGTAGCGGAAAAAATCATTTTTGATCTGCATCATCCAGGGAAGGTTATTACGATAGAGTTAATATATAAATATGTTATAATAATAATTTTTATATGAAAAATAATATTTACCATTAACTCATTTCATCAATTGAAAAATGGAAATGTCACTGGTGGATATGTATGGACTACCATATCGATAAAATATAATTTTAACTATTAACCATTTATTTTTTCTTTATATTGCATGTTTTTCATTAATTTTTACTTTTTTAAGTACATAAAATATTGAATTTATGTTTAAATGTAAAATTGAAATTATTTCTTTCGGAATCATTATATCCACGTCAATATTGTCATTAAATATTTTTAATAATATTTTTATTATACTATAAGTATTATGTAACTTCATTTTAAATATATGTTACTTACTCTACTAAGGATTATAATTAATTTTATTATTGTTTTTTAAACGGTTTATTTTTACTTTTTACAACCAATTAAAATGGATTTTTTATTTTAACCAACACTACATGAACTTAATTCTCTTACATTATAAACTATAATTTCATTGAAGGTTCTTTTATAAGATTTAACTAAGTTTTTTAATTAAATGGTTTCCATTGTATTTTCTATTTTATTTTGAAAGGGATTTCAAACATAAGAATGTTATCTTCCTCAAAAAAAATATTATTGTCATATTTTAAGGGAATTTTCTTATCACTACTGGAAAATGTACCTATCCCCACGGTTTTCACCAAAACCGTGGGGATAGACCCCCCCTATACCCACGGTTTTGGAAAACCGTGGGCATAGGTGACTTTTCATGACCTATACCCACGGTTTGCCAAAACTGTGGGTATAGGGGGGTCTATCCCCACGGTTTTGGCAAACCGTGGGGATAGGTTCTGAAAAGTCACCTATCCCCACGGTTTTCCAAAACCGTGGGTATAGGGGTCCCTATCCCAATGGTTTTCCCCAAAAACGTGGGGATAGGTCTGGGATAAAATACCTATACCCACGGTTATGAAAACCGTGGGTATAGGTCAATTTTGTGTGCGCGGGGAAAAAAAATTTCCGCGAGAAGGAATTTTTTTTTGGCGGGAACCCTATACCCACGGTTCTTCCCTCTATACCCACGGTTTTTATAACTATATTTAACTATATATATATATATATATATGTGAAGTTAGGGTAGTGGTTAGGCGCGGTGTTTGCAGCGAAGAGGTTGCGAGATCGAAACTCGGTGGCTGCATTATTTAAGGACCTATACCCACGGTTTTGAAACCGTGGGTAAAAGCCATTGACACCGTGGAAATTGTCTATGTTTCGGTGACACGGTGGCAGGACACCTATACCCACGGTTTTCCAAAACCGTGGGTATAGGCTGGGGACCTATACCGACGCCGTTCCAGCCCACGGTTCCCAAAACCGTGGGTATAGGCTATCCCCACGGTTTTGGGGGCTATACCCACGGTTTTGAACCGTGGGTATAGGCTGTTTTTCCAGTACTGTATATAAAAGCATCGTTTGATGATTATTTTCATTTACATGGGATAATAATCAATTATTCCATCTAAATTAATTATATGGATAGTTTAGGATTATGATTATAAATTTTTATAAAATTGATATCCTATACATGTGTTATAAAATAATTTAATGGTGAATATTTTATTATCTTGTGGTAGATATATTCATGTATTTTATTATGTAACTATTGTGTTGGTTATATACATATGATGGGTGTTTATGTTATAAACCATGGTTGGTTTGGTCAGTTATAGTCCCCTAGTTAATTGTGTAATGAATGATATCTCATGGGATATTAGAGACTATAATGGGGGTTATACAATGTTCAGTAAGGGACATTATTTTATACAATAGTCATGATAGTGATCCATTACTACGTATATTATGGAATGAGAAGTAAACCCAGTCAACAATAATAGTATTATCACATATTTTTATCTATGGAATTTATTTTCCAAACTTATTTTCATACCAAAAAACTTATTTCTTATTCTTATGATATGTTTTCATGGCTCATGATTGACTATTGATGTTTTTAAACTCTCATATATTGTGTCTTTTGATTGATAAATCATTATTCTGTGTTTCATGATTATAATCAATGAATGTATATGGATGATTTTCTATATTTAAGATCATATTATCAAATATATATTCTTCTTTTATTCTCACTTATGATCATTAATTGATATCTCTTATGTTTACCCTAACTAAGAATTTGAGCTTACCCATTCGTAAGAACCCATTCCCTTGGTTATGGATCAAGGTGTTAAGAATGTTATCACTATAAAGGGTACTGGTTGTGAAGAACATAATGTTAAATGATGTATATAATTTATATTTAGGTTACATATATATATGTATATATCAAAGTATCCAATGATAGAAAACCAATATAGTCACCCGGTGTGTATTATTTTGAAATATATTGGATATTCACCTAATATGATGTAAAATTTATGTAAAAACTTTATGGGATATTATTATTGGTATTAATGAAAAGGTTTAGTTGCATTAATAATCTATGTTGAGTAAATATTAGTGAGAAAACATGGGATAATACCATGTTTCAAATAAAATTTTATGTTATGTTAAAGAATGTAGTTTGTGTTACCAATTTAAATAATTCCATTTATTGATAAAATAGGTTGACAAGGGTTTTTTATGTCAATTTAGGGTAGAAACCCCAAAAAGAATTGGGTGGTCATATCTTGGCCATTATTATAGTCCCCGGTGAAAGGGTGATTTTTTCACCTGGTATGAATCTCAAGGGGGATATCCCTTGGGTAAAATTTATTTGCATTTAGAACCATTAAAATGGATTTGAATAATTAATGTCCATGAAAAACATATGATAAACCTAAGGATTCATATATTGAGAATAAGAATTAAGGATGTAGACATAATATAAATGATTTTCATGATTATATAATTTCCCTATAGTATTATAATTTCTCATACAATTCTTGTTATCTTTCTTCGATGGATAGAATAAAAACGGTCAACTTTAATGGTCAATGGGGGGAAAAATAATGATTTTCCCATGTGAAAGTAAATGTTTTTTATACTGGAATGAAAAATATTTTTTATTTACTTAGGAAAAATTCTAAATACTTGGATCAATATATTATTAAAAACATTTTAATTAAGTAAAAATAATCTCTTTGTCCATCATGAGGAAACACACATCGTATTTTAGTTTTTCTACTGATCTTCTATGTTTTGATGAATGAACCTGAACTAAATAAATTATTTTTTTCCGATATCTATTTATTATAGCATGAAAAAATTCCTATGTTTTTTATCATTTTAATGGTGATGGGAACCTATGGTGTAATCTTACAAAGAAAACATGGAAATGGGAATAACTTTTCCCCAAATAGTGGCATGTGTCTAGGAAATTATTTTTTATTAAGTACATTCCCCATATTCTATGTATTAATATAGATAAAAATTTAAATGATAGTATGTATAAGGATTATGATTCTATTTTTACATATGATGATGTTTTACAGGACATTTAATGTATTATTCTAGTATTATTATTTAACTAAAAATTAGAATATAGCAATTCCACAATGCCTTTAAACCATGTCTCCAAAGGGAATAATCCATTATAAAATTCTATATTTTTGAAGAAATTATTTGATGTGCTATAATGTTTTAAATGTATATTGGATTCACCAATTAAGTATGGTGGATTTGATAAGAATGGAATGATGGAATTATATAGAAATTCTAATAACAAAAACCATCGATGGAAGAAAATGATTGTTTTCATTATTTGTAGATGTTTTTAGGTTAATAATTGAAGAAATTTTCTTTAATGGGATTCCTAAATATTTTATGTGTGTAAAAGAGGGATATCAGTCAATATAATGATAAATAAATGGGAATATGTTAGATATTGATTTATTTTTTTAGATATATCCATAGAATGAACCACCTACATTCTAATTCTATAATTTCTTGATTTGTAGGGATTATTCTTACCAGTTCTCAAATTTGGTGGTGAATGATGATGATTGATATAAAAACAACATAATTACTAATGAAAAGAGATATATCATGATATAATGTTGTTTAATTTTTGTATGATAAAGAAGTGGTGAAACTTACTCATAATATACACTCTAGAACTATAAATTTCTTTTGTGATTCTATTTCTTCCCCATAATTTGTATCTAAATTATTTTCTATTGGTATCAGATTACCAATACAATGATTATATGATGAAATAATATTAAAAAGTAAAAAAATGTATAATGATCAAATATCAATTCTATGATTTATCCTAAATTAAATACTATTTGTATTGTTCTTCTTATAATTCCTATTATTATTACTTTTGTTTTTTGTTTTTTGATTTTTGTGAATATAATGGATTAATTTATTTGAATTAAATATCAGTTTCCATAGAATATATGTCACATTTGATATTTTAAACCAATTTATGATTTTATATTGGTAAAATTATTAATGTGATCTTATAATTTAAATTGCTTCCTTTTCATGTATCTTAATTCTTATTCAATGTGGGTGTTTATTTTAGATAGTCTTGAGAAAAATAAACATCGAATTTATGCCTATACTATGAGTGTTAATTGTTTAATTTATAAAATAATGTCATATTATATCTATAAATAATGATGTTGAATTTTTAAAATAACTCATACCTGAAGATAAATCAGTTTCAAACAATCTAAATAGAATGAGAACAATTAAGTTATTGGAATTAAAAAATATAATACATGAGAATTTATATAATAGATTAATTTGGTAAAGTGAAACACTATGAGGAGAAAATGTAATTTTCCTGATAATTTACTATCTTGAGTGGATAAAATGGGTTTTTTACTATACCTCAAGAATACCTCCCCATATAGAAGAGATGGAAGATTTGGAGAGTGGTTTTGATGTGTATTGTGGGTAAATTATAACCCATAGTATGGATTACAATAAAGAGGAAATAAAAAAGTAATAATAAATATCAAAGTAACAAAAACCCTTGGAAACAATATATAATGCAATTGGAATGTAAAAATTTGTACCAATAAATTCATAATGAAGAATCACATATTGATAACATGATATTTATCTAAATTTAAAGATGAGAACAATGAGATTTATATAAATATAAAGATGAGAAAAACACATATAAATGAATGAGTTGGCACAAATAATACCAAAATACCCCAGTCATTTACCCAATGATGGGACCATCTCTAAAAACTATATCCTATATAGCATGAAACAGAATCATAAATAAAGTCCCTTTATCTTTTCGAAACATGCATCAATGAAATCTACCTAGGTAAAAAATGGTGGCCCGAAAAGTTTTTTAGTAAAACATAGTAGGTCACCACCATCGTTTCTAAACAAAACCATTCTGATAATAATTGTATATGTTAAAGATATAAACATGACTATTTATAAATCATTTAATATAATACATTAATCAATATGAATTGGAACAATGTGGGAATGTATATGAGCATGTAGCACAAATATGAAAACCATCACCATATATGAGGGTATACTCTCAAAAATCTATGCAAAGATCATTATATAAGCATTTCTGTATGGAACTGGGTAAATCCTGGTCAATATAACCATTATAGCATGGACTAGGAAGATAATTCTCAATATAGTCATTACAAATTGGGAAAGGTAAATTAGCACACAATATAATCGTTAGGGTATTGAACTAGGTAGACACATATAAATATATTCTTTAAAACATGGGACTTGGTAGAGACAAATCTATAACAATCCGAGATTTTGTGTATAATTTTACTGGAATTAATTTATTCTTTTTAATATTTTACATTTCCCACAACACTGAATTTTTTTATATTAAATCAACAAGAATTTTTTTCTTTGTATGCAACACAATTTTAATTATTCACTACACACAGTATAAATTTTATATTTCTCCACAGAGAACCCTTTGTTAAATTATTTTACATGCTATACTGACAATCCTCGATGGGTTGCATAATATAAACAGTTATTTTTTACCAAACAATAATATATTAATAAAAATATTATTTTTTTATATAATAAGATATAACCTTTTCACTATGTTAGAGGATGTTAATAGTATTAACTAAATTTTGAAAAAACATTTTTGAATTCATTAGTTAGAAATTAATTAAAAATGACTATAAGAACAAATTGAATATAAAGTGAATGTTTATTTTAAAAAATACTTTTATACTCAAAATAAATATTCATCCTAACTAATTAAATTAATTAATATTTGTAAATGATATTAAGGAAATATATATTTTATATATTTAATAAAATATTTTTTCATTTATTTATTATATTTGAAATGCATTAGATATGAACATACCAAATAAGACTCATAAAACCCTATATTTTTATAAAAGTTTTTTACCAACATTTAATGGAGAACGTATTTTAAAATCCAAAATTTTTAACTTTCATAATTTATTTATTTAAAAATTAAATAAAATTATGAAATATAAACATCAAAAAAAGTTAGGGTGAATTTTTGGTATTTTCTGTGATGTTTTATTTTTTGATGAAAAGAGAAAAATACTAAATTTTAAATCAAAACTGTTTTTCTTCTAATTTATTTATGTGAATTAATTATATTTATAATTGGTTTTAAATTCTAATTAGATAATTTATACATATATTAAACATTTTATGCCACTGGTAATATTTTCACATTGAAATTAGATATAGAAACATAGAAACAATTTGAACATTTTTTTCATTAAAAACATACATTGAAATCCCTCCTATGGGATAACTTTTAAATTATTTTATGACCCTTGTTTTATTAGAATTCAGAAAAATGGTTTAAATATATTTAATGATCATAATTTATAATTTATTGAAATTCGAAATTCATTTTTTACAAAAAAAATATTAGTGAATGTAAGTAAATTTTTCTATATTGATTAAGGGGGAAATTGGCTTAACAATGGACTAAAACATACACTTAATGGAAATAAAGACCTATAAAGTTATTCACAATTCATTTGATGGTCGTATTTCAACCCCATAATCCCTTGTTTATAATTTTTTACATCATTGTAACCACATGTCAAAGAAAAAAACATGGGTGGAAATACCTTTTCAAAATTTTACAAAGATACCACTACTCCTCCACTATAAAAGGCACTCACCCATCCCCCTTATTCACACCTCTCAAGCACATTGGCATACAAAAAATCTTCTCAAATAAGAGACCAAAATCCCTAAATTAATCCAAGAATCCTATCCTTTCATATAAATTCATCCAAGGAATCCAATTGGTGAAAACCAGAAGAAGTTACCCAATGAAGATGTAACATCCTTCCTCAAGCTCCATTGATTTGTTTTCATTCCCCACCCCATAAAATATTATTATTAACTTATCATATAGTAACCTTAGTATCTATAGTATTCTGAGTTGTAATAATTATATGTGATATACCTACTCATACAAAAACTTCCATTTAATGGGTACCAAACTTACCATTCTTGCGTACAGAAAACTATTGTCTCACAAAATGATGTTATTCGTTTTACCTTTACCACCTCTCATGGTTATGAATTATGATGGACACTAGATTTTATTATTATATATTATATATTCATAATTTATTTATTATTCTTTAATTTTTATGTAAAATATACCTTCATACTTTCCCTTTCAGTTAAGTATCACAACTTCATTTGTAGATTTGTGGACTACCGCAACCACAAAGCAATATGATTAGTTCACACATTACATGGAATGTTTTAAGGAAGAGTTTGTTAAAATTATATTTTTTATATTAAAAAAATATACAATAATTATTATATATATTTTTTAAATTACATTCTTTCTTTGGAAATGATAAATAATCAGACACAACATTTATGCGTACGTACAACCTACCGTATCCAAGAACTCTGTATTCTATTTAAAATTTATATATGTTGTAGATTTTTATAAAAATTTATATAATAAATATATATATGATATATATATTTCATGTTTTAAATTTTTTGAAATAATTAAATCATTATATATGTAATATGATCAAGAATAACAATTCAAAATACATATGATATACAAAGTGGTTATTACCCAAAACGTTACATTAAGAAAGGAATAATTACTAAATGTTTAATGTAATGTCATAATTGAATCATATAGGGTATTATATATCATAATATGGCTATATTTTAGATTTATAATAAAAAAATATTTATTATATAAGAGGTTTCAACATGTATAATTAAATTCATGATATATGGTAAGGGAATTTCATCTCACTTTTTAGTTCCATGAGGTACATTCCACACTCAACATTCACTTATTTTATGTGATGTATGTACATACTTATAAAATTTTATACCATTAATTTAATTTATATATGGATATTAAATTATTTAATTGATTTTATTCTTCCATGGGGATCATGATTATAATGTTCCTCAAGTAGTATGCATTTTCTCATATAACATTTATTTTTCGTGAGAAACAAGACATGTTCACCGCCAATTTTCTATATGAGGTGTGTATAATAACCATATATGTATACTATGATTATTATAATTAAATATATTGGTATTCAAATATCCATTTTAAATTATTTGTTTTATTTGGTTGATGATTCAAATGTTTCCAAATTGGTATAGTAATTTTGTCTCAATTTTCCTTCTTTAAAACACATTCCATGTTGTGAGCCTATATTATTGGACAAGGTGTGTGCACTACCTTTTGAAATTTAATATCATGAATCTCATTTTTTTTAATAATATTTTAAGCATCATGTAATTTTATAATTTTAGAGATATTTTTCTTTAGAATTACCAATGTGGTGATAGTTTGTTTCCATAATCTCATCATTTATCAGTATTGTTTATGAATGTTCTTACATTAACAATGTATTATGATCAAAATCTCATGAACACATGTAAAATTTTATAATCCTTTTTATCCATGATATATTAATCTATTATGACCATTATACAACTCTTTGGTATAGATTATAATTAATAAAAATATTTTTTTCAAAATATGACTTTATTTCTACTTTTAGGTGAAAATATGTGTTCTCTCAAAAGAATTTTATCTAAAGAGGAAGTCCAAAATGTATTACTATTATCATATGATGTTTAGATGATATTTTTACCAATTTTTTACCTTTTTAAAAAATGTTTTTAATGGAATATTCTTTTCATATATAGATCATGTCACTTTTCTAAATATTTTAAGGTGGAAAAGGAATTTTTGGCATGTACGGACATAAATTCTATCACGCCATCCATTTCCTCGATGATTCCATTTTAATTTTAAAAGGAAATTATTAAAGAAACTATATTAATAATATTAAAGAAATTTATTGAAAATTTATCAATGATAAAAGGTTTTCAAAATATTGTTTTATACTTAATAATTGTTTTAAATTATTATCAATGATTTCTTTAAATGTTTTCAAAAGGTTATTTTCCATGAAAATGATTTAAATTATTCCAATATTTATTTATAATTTTCCAAATAATTTTGAATTATATTAGATTTAAAAATTTATTCGTAATTATTTTATAATTTTTCAATGAAATTTTATTTCAAAATAACATCAATATTAATTTATAAGTTTTCAATGGAAATGTTTTTTCAAAAAAATTTCATAATTTCTTATATTTTTTCAGGGTTATTTTCAAGGAAAATGGTTTTAAAATTTCATTCTTTTTAAAAAATCATTTTTCAACATTTAAATTATGTTTTGATGAAGAAATTTATTAAATTAAATTTGATAAGTATTCATTATAAGAGAATGATTTTGAAATAGTTAATAAAAATATTTCTAAAGAAAGGCTACATTCCTTCTCCAGTGTTTCATGTGATCAGTCCAAAGACATCTCCATCAAGGATGAAATTCTTTGTTGTTGTTTATTATTTAATGGGGATATGGTCTTTGAATACCATTCATATTATTTATTAAATGGATTATCTTTTGATGGAATTATTTCTATGATAGCCATTTCTTTTCAACAGGTTTTATGATTTTCAAAACTAATTCTCATAACAGGTTATGTGTCAATGAAATTATTATTAATCCTATATATTTTCCCTCATGCTGTGATATGAGTAGATCATTATGATTCAAATTTTATTTCATGGTTTATTATATGATTGTTTATGATCTTTTGGAACACTTATATATGATGTAATTATGAGATGGGTGGGACCTATATCACCCTCTAGTTAATTGGGTAAATATTTATATCTAATGAGATAATGATGGGAAATTAGTAGAAACTCTTGATCCAAAATGAAAAATAAGTTTTCTCTAATAACCTTTGAGATGACGGGGAAACCAGGTGCACTACGACAAGATAGGGAAACCAAATCTACCATTTGATTAAGGGGAAAACAGATCCACATTATGAAGATGTGGAAATGTAATATTTTATAAGGAAAAAACTATGACTATAGATGGTGTTGTGTCATGAGTTTTAGGTTTATTCCCCATTACATTCCCTAATATCATTTAGGAAATTTTCCTTTTCAAATAAAGAATGATTTTATATGTTAATGTGTCTATCACAAATTATATGTCTTATGAATTTTAAATTCTTACATGCTTCATGTTATTGATGATCTTAAAATTCATGTCTGATGAACTACCAATATTTATGCCATCTATCACGGTTATGATATTTTAAAGAGATGTATGGTCTTCCAATGTTATGAAAAAGTTATCATAACCATTTTCATGTTATCCTTACATATTTATTTTAATAACCATTATTGAGCATTTTAACTCACCCCATTCATATGTTTACATTCATCTGGTTATGAAGAATGTTTTTTAAGTTAGAGTACTAAATGGGATGATCATTCCCCGATCTATAATAATTTGTTCTATGTTTCCAATTATAATAAACTATTATGTCCTTTGACATGTATTTTTTAAATTTACTCAATATTCATCTAAAATTTTGTAATATCTAGGTATCTAAATCCATGGTCAATATAATTGGAATCAAATTATTGATTTAGTAAAAAATTAGAAACAATACAGATAATACATTACTAAGATCACTAGTAATATTTCTAAGGATATGTATAGGGATGTCCTTAAGGATATGTATATGGGAGAGTTAACGTTTATTAAAATGTCTTGGAATTTTGGTTAAGGGTGGAGTGAGTGGATTCCTACTAATACATCCATGTCAGGATAATACAAGAGTATGTGGATCTAGAAATGATTTATTTATAATTAAAAACTCATAAATGGCATGTCAGGCATGACATGGGTGTAACCTAGTATACAACCATGGGACTTACTGTTCACCTAGTTTGGAACTCTTAATGGATATGATTTTGGAATTCACAAACTCTTTACAAACCATCATAAAAGATTTAAATAGAGTTGGCCTATAAATAAGTAGGGATAAACATAAGGTTTCCAAGATTAAATAAGTGGGATTCTTGATTTATACATCCAATAAATTATTATTTTTAGGATTATGTGGTTTTCCACAATGATAAGTGATTCTCACACAATGATTTCTAGTTTTTATCATTAGTGGGAACCAGAAGAAACTCAGTTAACATTGAACGTGAAAAAAAAATCTAATAAGCAATCAAATGGGATGGTCTTTAGAATAAAGGATGTTCTAATCATGCCTAGTCAATTTTCATGGAACATGATTAACAAAATGTATAAAAACCATATATCAAATTCACCAAAGAATATAAGGAATGAGTTCTCTATGATTTTAGGTAATAGAGACCATGGAGGATAGAATATTTAGTTTCCTTTATGTCAATAATGTGGAATGAATCCCCAAAGTGAATTTATTATATGAACAAGAAGATGTTTTGACATTGGAATGTAAGGACAGAAAGAAAGTAACTACAATGGAAAAATTAAGGGTTTGTTTAATGAAATGGAAGGGAGTATTTTACACCATAAGACATTATCAATGTTTAAATGTTTTATATGTTGAATTAATTCTTATTATGAAAATCAATGTACTATGTTGACTCCTCCCATGGAAAATCAGAGAGGTTATATGAGTAATGGTTATATTAGTGATGATGATGAGATTAGAGATATAATGTGAAAAGAAAGAGGTATTATGTAAAAACATGAGGTATCCTTTTTATGTTATAAGGATGCCGTGTAATAAATTTTTTTATGCATTTTGATTTTAGAATAATGTTATTTGAATTTGGAAATATATAAGGATTGATTATTTTATGTTTTATCACTATGGATATCTAAGAATACGTTGACTGGTTCTGATGGACTAGAAAAGTGATTTAATGGAAAATTGATTCTCATCGAAAGCATGATATTAAGGGAAATATAACCCTTAATATCTCCTTTATGTAAACATAATCTAGTTTAGATACAGATATGTTTGATATAAATAACTAAATTGGATGGTACTAATGACCTACCAACTGATAATACATTTTTTGACAAAGTATTTGTGCTATCATAGATGGAGTTCATATCTTATTTGTATTTAAAGAATATATCCAATAAACATTGGAATAATAAATCATGCATTTTTTTAATAAGGATGTATGGTAATTAAGGTTATTATATTGTTTCAATATAATAAAATATGAAGGTATTTACATGTTTTTAATCTAAAAAATAAGATAGACTTTAAGATATATTGGGGATCAATGTTAAGAATAATTTGAGAAATTTAGTGACCATACATCTACTATTATGGACACTAATCTTCCTCATGGGTTATAAGGTTAACCATTTTTTGAATTGTTTAAGATAATATTCAGATGATTTTTTATAGATTCATGTATTAATCTCACCATTTGTAGATTACTGCATATAGGATAACTTGTTATAACCTATTCTTTGTGATATATGGAATGAAATATAATACCATTTATGGATTTCATGATCTACTAATTCTTCAGGAATTTCAAATTCACCTACAATTCATAAAATTAGAGATGAAGTGGATATTGATCAAGGAACAACAAAGGGTGAGGTTGTCCTAAAATCATGTAAGTATATATTTTCATGAAAATACATCAAATTCAGAAAAATAAACCAAAAATGTTAGCATAGTACCTTCATTTTCAATAAAACAAATTTCCCTATTGATCATCACAGATTTATGCCTTTGTGATTGTTAAAAATATTCTAACCATATTCTTTATCACTCTCCATTATAACATTGTAATTTGATTTCACTTCCATTCCAATGTGTTCACTTCCCATATATGTTCTTCTTTTTTGGAAACTGGGTTATATGTTACTTTGGGAAACAGTTATGTTTCAAAAATTTCATTTCTAAATGTAATTTTACAATTCGTTTTTATGATGTTGGTTTTTGGGAAAATGAATTTCAATTATTAAAAAATTGATAAACTAGATGTATTTTTTATGATAAATTCATTCTAATGTGGTTATAATGTAACACCGAGATGTTATTTGATTTTTTTAAATTAATTTTACCATTTTGTTATTTTAAATTTCAAGTAATACTAAAAATAGTTATTTTTATATTAATAAAATATGTTTGTCTTACATTATATGAAACACCATATAAATCATTTACTACAATAAAAATGATTTTTATCTATCACTACATGAAATAACAAGGTAATCTTACACTACATGCAAATTTGAATTTCCTTGATGGCTTTCTTAACATGCAAGATCAAGTTTTTTCCGAAAAATAGTATATTATTAACAATAATATTAATGAGTATAACTAGATATAATCAAGTCATTATGATGTAAGTTAGTAATAGGATTAAATAACTTATTAAAATATAAGGTTTAATTAATTAGTTAGAAACTAATTAGAAATTAATATTATAATCAATTGAATATAAATGGAATGTTTCAATAAAAACTAAATTTATGTTCAATATGGAATTTCATCATAAAACTATATTAATTAATATTTTTTAATTATATTAAGGAATAACTATTTTATATATTTAATGAAAATTTTTTTAATTCATTTTATATATTTTAAATGAAAATGATAGGAAAAAATATAGTGTAATACTTAAAACCCTATATTATTATAAAAAAAGTTATAGAAACTTTTAATGAAGAACTTATTTTAAATATTGTTTTCAAAGTTTTATAAATTTTAATTGATAAAATAACCTTAATCTTTGAAAGTGAATCAAAAAAATTAGGATATGGTGAAATTTTGGTATTTTCTGTTAACATTCATTTTTACGATGAATAGTAAAAAATACTGAATTTTAATTCAATATTTCTTTTTCGGATAATTTATTTATCAGGTTGAATTATATTTATAATTTTTTTAAAGTATATTAATATCAATAATACATAAATTAGTAAAATGTTGGCTTTTGAGATCAATTTAAATTTTACATTAGATAAAAAACCTATAAAGAATGTGATAATTTTAACATTAAAAACATGTGTTGTCATCCCACCTGTGGGATTAATTTCAAATTTTTTCTTCCTTTTATATTATTTGAATTTATAAAAATGGATTACAGATTTTGAATCATAATACTTTGTAATTTAAAATATGATCAACATTTTTTAACAACTAAAATATTAGTGGATGTTATTAAAACAATTAAAACAATTAAGATTAAAATTATTTTAATAGGGGACTAAACCTTACAATTATGGGCCAAAATGACCTAGAAACTTTTCCAAAATACATTTTATGGAAATATTTCAAATATATCCACCATTTAATTGGTTTATGTTCATTATTGGAGCCACATTACATAGAGAAAACGTGGGTGGAATTCCAATTTTTATAATTTACAAGAATGTCGCCCTTCCCCACTATAAAAAGGCACTCATCCCTCCCCATAATTCACACATATCATTTCATTTGGATCTACCAAAAACTAAATATATTAGATCTAAAAATACCAAAATTTATCAAATAATCCTTCCTCTTGGATGAAATCCATCCACAGAATCACATTGGTTCAAACCAAAGGAGTTCCCAAAGAAGAGGTAATATCCTTCCTCAAGTTTCTTTGTATTATTTTCAGTAAACACCCCATAAAACATTTTTATTCATTTATTATATAATTAAAATATTATAGTAAACATATTTATATGTTTTTATTCTATGTTTTATACATTAACATGCACATATATACATCTAATGGTTATGGAACTTACTGTTTTGTGTACAGCGAACTATTGACTCACAAAACGTTGTTTTTATTTTTCATTTACAATGTCTCATGGTTGAAAATTAATATTAAAACACTATTTTCATATTATATTTCTGATATTTATGATTTATTTATTCTTATAGAGTTATTATATATAACATACTTTCATTCTTTCCATTTTTTTAAATATGATAACTTCGTTTGTAGACATTTGGGCTACCACATTTTCAAAGTGATGAGATTCATTCTCACTTTAAATGGAATGTAGGAGTGACGTAATTAGTAAACATATATGATATATAAGAACTATTAATTAAAATTTAACTTTTATATATATAAATATATACATATGTTTAAATTACTTTTGTTTCATTCAAAATGATAAATAAATGGAAACATCATTCATGTGTACGTATAACCTACCATCTCCAAGAATAGTGTATTCCATTTCATGATTATATATTTTATATATTATTAAAATTTTATATAAGGAATATATATCTTATATATCTCATGATTTACATTTTGGAACTAATTAATTCATGATATATGAAATATGATCAAGAATAACAAGTCAAAACACGTACGTTAAACAAAGCAGTCATTACCCAAAATGTTAATTTATCAAGAAATTATAACTAAATAAGTAATATAAATGCATATGTGAATAATATATGGTATTAGATATATTAATAGTGTTTTATGGGAGATTTATAATAATCCTATATTTATTATACAGGAGGTTTTAATGTGTAAAAATAAATTCATGACTTAAGGTAAGGGAATTTCATCTCACTTTTTATTTTTATGAGGTATATTCCATACTCAAAACTCACTTATTTTGTGCAATGTATATAATTATCTATGATATTTAATATCATTAATTTAATTAATTTAATGTTATTAAATTATTTTATTTATGTTATTATTTATTATGGATCGTGATTCTTATGTTACAAAATTATTAAGGGGTTTCTCGTATAACATTACTTTTCTATAATACACAAGCCATGTTCACCTAATATTTCTTATATGTTCTATGTATATTGTACATATATGTATTATATGGTTATTATTGGTAAATGTAATTCTATTAACTAAAATATTTCATGGGATTTATTTCATGGGGTTTATGTTTGAAAAGTTACCAAATTTGTAATGTAGTTTTTTCTTAATTTTCCTTCATTGAGACACATGCCATGTTATGCACCTATAATCTTCTAAAAGGTCTATGCACTACCCTATGACATGTTATATAATGAATATAATAATTTTCAAGATTTTTTATAATTCATGTAATTTTAATCATTCTGGGAGATTTTGATTTAATGTTACAAAATTAGTAATAGTTTTTTGCTACAATATCATTCTTTATTGGAATTGTATATAATTATGCTTCCATTAATGAAATCATATGATCCAACTCTCAATAACACTTGTAAATTTTATCATCCTCTATTTATCCGTTATATATTCATTCATTAGTTATATTTTCACACTCTTTGTACATAATATAATTAGTAAAATTATTTTATGATAATCTGACATTATTTCTCATTTTGTTCAGAAATATTTGTTCGTTTAAAATAATTTTTTCTAAAGTGGTTTTAAAAAATATTTTAATATTATCCTATGATATTTAATGGAAAATGTAACTCATTTTTTAACTTTTTACAAAAAAAAAATTAAAACTTATTTTTGTTTTCCAATCAAAGATTTTCTAATCATATTAATGTAAAACAGGAATATTCAGAATGTAAAGTGTTACCCACTATGATGACCATCATTTAAATGATGATTCCTTAATATATTTACAAAGATATTTTTAATAAAAAAAAATTCCCAATATTTTATATATTTCTTAATGGTTTTCGCAAATAAATGGATTTCTAAATAAAAAGTATGTTCTAAATGTTTTTAAAATTGTTTTCAAATATTCCATTATATCTTTTCAAAAAGATATTTTCAAAGAAAATTATTTCAATGATTTCTGTATTTCATTATATGTATCCAAATAATTTAAAAAGGAAAATGTTTTGATAAAGGTTTTCAATATTTTTTTTCCATATTTTGAAAGAACTTATTTATTTAAAATGTGTTCAAAAATATAATATATGATTTCAATGGAATAGGTTTTAAATATGTTATTAAGAATATTTATTAGTTAGCATATTTATTTTCAAGGAAAATTATTTAAAATGGTGTGTGTTTTATAATAAATTTTTCTATGAATAAATTATATATTCTAAAATATGTGTTTTAAATCCAAATTTAAATCATTAATTATAAGAGAATGATTTTAAAAAGGATTTATAAACATTATTTTCAATGAAAAACTATTTTCCTTATAAAATTTTTTAAATTATATTTCAAAATCCTTCCCCATCTAAGATGACCTAATTTTTTATAGTTTATGCTTTATTAGGGATATGATTCATGAATACCATTCATACTCATTGTTTAATGGTTTATGTTGTGAGGGAATGATGGTTAAGACACTTTTTTATCTTCCATGGGATATATGCTTTTGAAACCCACATATTTTTATAAGTTATTTTATTATGAAATTATTATGAAACTAATCTATTTTCCAATTTTTTATGATGTGATTACATGTTTATAATACCAAATTTATTTAATGGGTAATGATATCATTTTTCATGATCTTTGGTAATAGGTATGTATGATTTCACTATGATTTGGGTGGGAAATATATCTCACTCCAATGCATAGGTTAAATATTTATATATCATTGAATAATGATGTTAAACAAGTCAACGGTCTTGATCCAAAATAGGAAACAAGAATGTCCTGATCCATTTTGGGAAGATGGGGAATCCTAATCCACTTTGGGAATATGGGGAAACTTGATCCCTTTTAAGGAATTTGATGCGACTGGGGATGGTGTTTTATCCCTCCTAGTGGTCTTGTTGACATAAATTGTTCTAATAATTTGTTGGTAACAAGACTTGACTTTTCAGAAAATATATTATATGTTTATGTGTCACCCATATATTCTCTATCTTATTTATTTGATATGATTACATGGTTCATGTTCTTGATTAAATTATGATTCATGTATTATGAACTACTAATTTATAATCAATGTCTCTTGATTATGACCTTTTTATATAGATTATGTTCATTAAATGTAATTATTATGCTCTTATAAGCTTATGTTCATGTTATTCTTATATAATTCTTTTATTTACCCTTACCAAGCATTATAGGTGACCCCTTCATTTTTATCCTTTCCCCATCTTATGAAGAATATTTTTATGTAAGAGAACTAAAGGAGAATATCATTAAGGGAGATGTTGAAGATCTTTCACCAAACTAGAAGAATGTGTTCAACGTTTCCAAATACCCAAATATATTATGGTCATTAGTCATTTATTTTTTTAATGTAGTAAAAATTCTTCTATAATGATGTAATATCCATTTTTTTAATAATACATTTGTATAAAATCAATATAAGAATTTCTACATGTCATTTTCCTTATATTGATCAATAAAAGAGCAACATCATGGGTAAGAACATAGTCTACTCAATAGAAACATTAGAGTAATGAACTATCTATATACCACTCCATAAATGAATTACAACCTAGATATCACAATATCTCATCTCAAATATCAACGGATAATTATGAAAATCATAGATTTTTCTTCAATTACACTTTCATTTATATCTAAATTGAACAATAGTCACATCAACAATAAAATAATACATTTACCATAAATTTTATATCATGCATTCAACTAAGATCTCATGTCATGACAATCAAACATTAAACCATTTTCCAAGTTCTTATTATTCACTTTTTTTCTCAACATACGAGTAGTCATAAGCCGCGAAACATCAATAGTTGATCCCAACATATTCAAACCAAAATTACAATAAATGGTTTACTATTAATCAATTAATATATTAATTATAGTTCATGTTATGTCAGCCCAATAATAATATTTTATATAATTATTTATTAAATCTATTTTAGGGTTAGGTTCAGAATCCCTACCTTTAACCGATAACTAATGTAGCACTTCCATGATCAAATTCCATGAAGGAATAATGTGTGTAGGATCACAAGAAAAATCTAGATCAACCATGGTCAATATCAAAATCCTAAATCAAACCCTCATGGTCAAAATATTACACCTTAATAGAAAAAAACTAATGATTGGATTGAATGAAATCCTAATAAGAAGTACTCAATAGATATTAGATGTGTAATCGGGATGATTAAAATAGAAGAATTATATCCCCATTTTCATGGTGTAATCCCTAGATTCGAGAGGATAACGATTCACATGATATAATTAAAATAACAACACCCTAAACAAATAAGGTCACTAGGTCCATGGAATACACAATCGGGTAATCCTTTCCTGTATTATCTTTCTTCATTTTCATGATACATCAAACTATTAATTTCCTCATTTTAATTTTTATCCCTATCATGTATTACATGACATAAATTTCATTCATGATGTGTAACCACTTCATGTCATGAACTCATTTAGAACATTTTTCTGGCCATAGTAAGATATCATGTAACATGCACATGATGTGTAATATTTTAGCATACAGTTTTCATCCTATATTCTATGAAATTTTACAAACCACCTCTTAATCATTAAAAACTCACAAGAAACCCTTATAATCACATTTAACATGTTTATACCCAAACTCCAATAATTTAAATAAACATAAATCACTAAATTTAATGCCATTCTATCCAATAAAAATCTCCATATTGGAACAATACTTACCCCACAAGGCTAAATAAAAAACTCACAGAAATATATAAATGAAAAAATATGTGATATTACAACCTCCCCACCACAAAATAGATCATCCTCATTCTTATCGAAGCATAATTATGGGTCTTGGTGAATATTTCTGGCCAATATGCCTGTATATCAGATTCCTTCTCAATGGTCTCCTATTGAACATTCCCATTATTCCACCAAACTCGCTCAAGAGGTATATTGCTACCCTATAGATAATTTCCATTAAATTAATCAATACATACAGTATTATCCTTAGAGGATGAATTGACACAATGATCAATGTCCTTGACATCTACCACATGAGAAGGGATGGGATAATATATATATAGCTAGGACATGTGAAACAGGACATTCATAGAATTGTAGCACTATGTAATGAATAATCTATATGGAATTAGAACAACCCTATTAATTTATAAAATGGTCTAAAAATATGGGTGATATCATTCCATGTTCACAAAAATCGCGTTGCCATGGAAACACATGGTGACTAACCTTGAACTCCAGACGTTATATTTGATGGTCAGTGTATGATTACTTTCTTCTATGTGTGGTATAAAACCAACTTCTGATCATATGAACCTTCTCTAAAGTCTTCATTATGAGATAGTCCCACAAGTACTAACTCACCGACTTCCAACAAAAAAACATGAAATGACCCTCCATCCAAAATTAGGAAATTTTCCATCATGATAAATTCTTAGAATCTTTTATTATATGGGAACTCCAGGAGT
Source organism: Viscum album (assembly GCA_963277665.1). Taxonomy (NCBI): domain Eukaryota; kingdom Viridiplantae; phylum Streptophyta; class Magnoliopsida; order Santalales; family Viscaceae; genus Viscum; species Viscum album. The sequence continues at coordinate 263,716,296 of OY728142.1, read as the reverse complement.
TTCATAAAAAGATACCATAAACCACTAAAATACAATAAAGACTCTCATAACATATTCTCTAGACCATGAAAACCTCATTAAGATTCACTTTTAGTCTGAGCATGATAATTTTTTCTTAAAAGAATGTATGACCCATTATCCTTCTGAAGACCCTTCTTGAATGAGTGAGTGAAATGAGTATATCTATCAGAAATGATACACTTTGGAAAACCATGAAACAAACATACCTCACATATAAATAGACTACCCAGATAATCATTGGTAATAGTCTCCGAAATTAGTAATAATTGGGCTACCTTTTCTATTTAATCCGTGATTAGATATACTACATCACTCTTACAGTATATCCTAGGTTATCCTATCATAATGTCCATAATTATGACAAACCATTTACACACCATAATGGGAAGAGGATGTTATATATTAAAGGGACTCTAATTCTAGACATTCACTACTAAAAAATTATACTACTCACCACAAATCCCACTACCCCATTATTCATTCATAACCACCATTACTTTCTATAAAGGTCACAATACATAATTTTCTATCTAGGATGTAACCCCCATCTAGATTTATGAATCTATCTCCTCAAATAATAACATAACCCGAAATCTACCTATACTATTCCACATAAAAGTTTTGAATTTACACTTACAAGAGAGCATAATGACTATTTCTCATAACTATATATGTTTTCTCTCAGATATATGCCCTCTTGATCAAATAACTAACATGTAATGATTTGGTCCAAAATCACGAGTATAATATATGTTAATGATAATGTAAAGACTTTCAAATTTCATGGAATTTTTTTTCTTAATTTTTTTGGAATTTTACAAGTCTGTGGCTTCTGAAGACACTTGATTCTGAGGCCCAGTGTTCCTGGAATCAATTTCTGAAGTTCAGCTCAGGTACGTTCAGTAAACGATTGAGCGGGATTTTTCTATCTTTTGAACCGGTGCTCAGAATAGAAAACCGAGGGCCGATGAACTTACAATGCTGGTAATTTCTTAAGGGGACCTTTACCACAATTTTGTTTTTGCAGGTGGAGAAGTTAAAAATTGTGGATTAAATGAGGAATGAATAAAATTGTGAACCAATTTTATTTTTAAGTCTAAGGTGGTTTTATCCTACATGGGGGAGTTGGGGTGGCACCTAACTACCCATGTGAGGATAAATGTGAGGTGGGGCCCACACGATCCCCAACCTTTCACAATCACATAACTCACTTTAACTCTCATAAACTCCCACCTTTAATTATGAAATCCATCCACTTCCTTATTAAATTTTCCAACCTATATTTAATTAATTAGGAGGATTTGTTTCTCAAAATTTGAATGGCTTGGCAAGTTCAATTAAAATAAGGTGGAAGCTTATTTTAATTTGGTTGGCACTTGTGTTGGGAAATATTTTGGAGAGAAAGCTCCAAAGCCTTGAAGAACTTCTTCCTCCCATGAAGAACAAAATCACTTCTTCGAAGAGTACCGAGGATCCATCTTCTCCGATGAGACACCGATGAACGAGTAGGGATCGGTAGCATGGTGTGGTCGCAACGAACTATGTTTACTCTAACAACTTCCTCGCATCAAATCATACGAACATCAAACATCACGAGGTAGGGGTTATCTTCGTTCAAGTTTTATTTATCGATCTTCATTGCTTAAAGATGGTACACTTGTTATCATTATAACGAGCGGAGATCAGACCGCACAAACATGGCCGATCCTCCTCCTCTTTTTATTGTTGATTGTCGTTGAAGTTTGAGGCGATGACGGAACGATTCTGTTGCACCGCGCAGGGACGAAGAGGACCGCGGCCAAGAGTGGGCCACGGCGGTGGTGTGCGGCGCCGTCGCGTCGCGCCGGTGGGGCTGAAGGAGTCCGCGGCCATGATTGGGTCGCTTCGGTGGTGCGCGGCGCCGTCGCGCCGCACCGGTGAGATCAAAGGAGGCCACAGCCAGGAGCGGGCTATGGCGGTGGTGTGCGGCGCTGTCGCGCTGCGCCGGTGAGTCAGAGGGAGGCCACAGTTAGGAGCGGGCCATGGTGGAGGGGATCGGGGTCGCCGCACCGTGCCGATGAAGATGAGCCACGGCCTTAGGCCGCGGTGGTCCCGGCATGGGGCGGCCCTCCAAACCGGCCGCCGGCATTTCCAAAAGGCGGGACCTTGAAGGGTCCCGCGGTGGTTCTACCCGCCGGCCATAAAGTTTGGCCATTTTCCAGGTAACCAGGGGGTCGTAACCCCCGAAGGGTTTTTAGGGTGGACCCTACTGGGTCCGCCATTCTGCAAACAAGGGCCCCCCCCTTTGATGTGAAGGGTTTTTTCTTTGGGAAATAAATTATTAATATCACATAATATATGTGTTTTAGTAAAACTCATTCCATAGTCTATGAGTGTGTATTGTATCTACAACACGTGATCACAAAAACTTCCAACTGCTACATATTTAGCTTCAGTAGTGAAGAGTGAAACTGGGTGTTTTTTTCATGAACACAAAACTAATAAATCTCTTAAGAAATGACAGGTCCTAGATGTACATTTAATATCGATTCTACATTTTCCAAAATCAACATCTAAAAAAAATTAAAACAAAATAATTTCCAGAAGTATATAAAATTCCTAAATACATCATTCCCTTTAAATAGCAAAAAAATATTTTTACTGCCTTTAAATGAGATTCCTTTGGATTAGATTAATATCATGAAAATAAGCATGCTAAAAAATTATGTATGGATGACTAGTTGTCATGTATAGTAGACATCATATCATACCTCCAAATGATGTTTGATCTACTGGTTTCCCAGCTTCATCAAGATCAAGATAATTTGACGTACCTATTAGAGGGCATATACTTTTAGTGTTCCCAAATCAATACTTTTTTAGAAGATCTTTAATATATTTCTATTGAGATATTTATGTTCCTTCTGTTTTTTGATGAATTTGAAAACCTAGAAAAAATGTTAACTCACCCATCATACTCATTTCAAACATATATTTCATTAAATTTTAAAATTAATTGATCGAAGATTTCTAATTTGAACCAAAAATACTGTCATCAATATAAATTTGAACAATAAAAACACTTTTCTTATCATTAATTATAAAAATAGTTGGACTAGTCGTTCCCTTAAAATAATTGTTTTGTAGTAAAAATCTTGTAAGTCTATCATACCAGGATATAGGGGCTTTTTAAAGTCCATATAAATCTTTGGAATGTTTGAAAACATGTTCAAGATGTTTTTTGTTTTCCAAACTAGGAGGTTGTTCAACATAAACTTCCTATTGAACATATCCCTTAAGGAATAGACATTTAACATCCATTTGAAAAAGTTGGAAATTAAAGAATGCTGAAAAGTCAAGTAGAATGCGAATATATTCAAGTCTAGATACTAGAGCTTAGGATTCAACATAGTCTATTACTTTATGTTGATTATAGCCTTTAGAAACTAATCTAGATTGATTTATAACTATGATTCCATTTTCATCACATTTATTTCAGAAGACCCATTTTAATCATGTTATAGAAGTATCCTTAGGTGTTTCAACCAAGGTCCATACTTTCTTCCTTTTGAATTCATTTTTCTCATCTTAAATGGATTTAATCAAATGACTATCACTTAAATATTCATTAGTGATTTTTGGTTCCAAATGGAAAATAAATGCTAGGTTTTATACAACAATTCTTAAGGAACCTCTAGTCCTTACAGGTTGATATACATCACCAATGATGCTATCACTAGGATAATTCTTAAGAAACAACTGATTTGGATTTTTAACAGATGTTCATCAACATATGGTATGAAATATTCTAGGGTAAATTCTTCAGAAATATTTTCTTGAAATTTTTCCTTATTATAAGGATCTTCTATCATGGATTGAAAATCATTTTTTAAAAACACATCTGAATATGTAGGTTAGGGTTGTTTAAAAACAAAAGGATTGGTTTCATTAATTTTAATATCTATTGTTTATTCTGTACTAAAAATGTTTTATTAACCCTAAAATCCATAAAAGATGTGGAGTAGCCTAGAAAAATTCCTTTCTCATATTTGGGTGCAAACTTATGTAAGTTATCTTTAGTATTAAAGATGAATACTTTGCAAGAAAATACAGTAAAGTAAGAAAGTATAGGTTTTCTTCTATTCCACAATTCCTAAGGTGTATAATTAATAAAAGGACAGATTTAAACTCAATTTATAGTATAACAGTAAGTACTAATAGCATCATTCTAAATGTTCTTATAAATTAAATATTCATTCGACATGGTTATAGTTATCTCTTGAAAATTTTGATTTATTCTTTCAGTAACACCATTTTGTTAAGGAGTTATTGGTGATGATAAGTTATGAGTAATGCCTTTATTACTACAAAAAGATTCAAAATATGAATTTTGAAATTCTCCTTCACGATCACTATGAATAGTTATCAAAGGAATGTTTTTCTCATTTTTAACATGGGATCTAAAATTTTTGAACTAAGAAAAAGCTTCAGATTTCATTGCTAGAAAATAGACTCGCGTAAATCTAGTGTAATCATCAACTTTGACAAATACATAATATTTTCCAAAAATACATCCAGTTTTTGTTTTTCCAAAAATATCCATATGCACTAACTATAATGTATCAAAAGTTGAGACTTCACCAATTGATTTAAAAAAAGATTTATGTTGCTTTACAAATTGAAAATAATCACAAACTTTTGTAGAATAAAATATAAGCTCCCATAGATCCTTAAAATTTCTTTCCTTTGAGAGTTTGAATAAGTTCCTATTGTTACAGTGTTCTAGCCTTCTATGCCATAACAAAGGTGGATCTTCTATTGAACTGATTCATGGTAGGTCTTATCTCCTAAGGTCTTCTACATTTATTGTGTATACATTCTCTTGCCTTTGGACATAAAGAATAAAATCTTCCTTGGAATTTTTTACTAAACATTTTTCATTCCTAAAATTCACAAGGTAACCTTCATCACATAATTGACTTATGAAAATGAGGTTTTTTCTAATGCCCTTAAAAAATAAAACATTTGAAATCATTGTTTTCTCAAGAAGAAAAATGTTACCTATACCAATAATTTATCCCTAAGCATTATCTCTGAAAGTTACTTTAATTTATTTTGTCTTTATAATCATTTCAAAGAATTTTTTTTACCAGTCATATTCTGGGAACATCCACTATTCATGTACCATGTATTGTTGCTGGTACTATCATTATTTTACTAAAAATAAAAGAGTTAGTCTTTTGGAATCCAAACTTTCATGGATCCAGAATTTTCAGAAAGTATGATTTTAGGAATCCACGTTTTTATAAAAAAATAAGCTTAATGAAAACCTAAATATTGGTTTTTTAAAGAAAATTTTTTCTCCCAATTTCCACCACATTGGAATTTCTTGAAAAATGGATAACTTTGGAGAACAAAATAGTTATTACAAAAAATTGTTTTATAATAGGTATAACCAAATCTAGAACAATTCCTTAAAGTATGAATATAGGAATACATCATGTCAATGTTTTCTTTTCTGGTGGTAATGTTTGACAAAAATTTCCTTAATGAAAATATTTTTTACTTTAGTCTAATAACCAAATTTTTATCCTTAAAAACATTTGTTTTAGGACTATAGTTGGCTTCTAAAATATTTTTCTTAAAAATTTCATTTTCAAGATCCTTAGAAAGTTAATCCTTTTCAAAATCAACTTCCTCATGGATTTTTGAAACACTTTCAAAATCAAAGGTTTTCTTATCAAGATCTTTAGAGTGATATAGTACTTCTTTAGTTAAAATATATATTCTATAATTTTCTTTCTTTAACATCATTTTTATGTTACAATTTTCATTTTTATAAAATTTAGAAAACCTAGACACTTCTTCAAAAGAAGTTAAAAGTATTATCTTCTTATGAGGAAGATTCTTCATCTGAAGATTCCTAATATTTATCATCTATATAATTTTTATTAAAAGATATACTAGTAACAGATTCTTCATTGTTTACATTATCCATTAGACAATGATTTTCAATGGGTAGTTTGGCTATTATACCAATATTCATCTGTCCATATGATTCAAAATTTGAAGATTAATCAGATGAGTCACCACCAATGGAACATCAGTTGTCATTAGATTTCAGTACATTCTTATCCATAATCTTGTAATACCTATTTCTATTTCTCTCATAATTCTTTTCCTTTCTATATTTTATTTCTATCATGGGACAAACTATCCTGATATGTCCAGATTTTTTTCATTCATAGCAAGTGACTTACAAATCATTCATGTATTTTATTTCCTTTTTCTTATATCTATACTAAAATTATTTATTTCCAACATTCTTGATCAACCTTCATGAAAGATTAGATAACTCATTTTCAGAATGTTCACTTTCACTAGATTCAGATAAAAGATTGATTTTCTTATACTTAGATCATGTAACCCTTTTAGGAGTCTTGACTTTGGTAGTAGTAAAGTGAACACTTCCATTTCAATTCTTCTTCTTATTCATATGATAATATCTTTTAATTCATGTCTCATATTGAAGAAGAGTTCCAAAAATCTCATCAAGATTAATTTGAGATACTTTCTTATTCTCATCAATAGTTGTTATTCTTTTATTCCCACTCATTTGGCATGATATAAATTATCTTTTCTAAAATATCTTCATAGTCAATATCTTTCTCTCTCATTGATTGAAGACTATTGATGATAGTCATAAATCTTTTTTTCACCTTACAAACTGCATATCTATAGGGAAATAGTAATCCATGATATTCTGCACTCAACCTAGATTTTCTAGTCTCTTTCACATTTGAAGTACCAAAATATATAACATCAAGTCTCTTCTAGATGTAGTTGGCAGCTTCACAAGAAGAAAATTGACTATATATGTTACTAGTCATAGAACACAACAATGTATTTTGTACCTTGTAATTTAGTTTATAATCTAATTTTTTATGGATGGTGAAGGTTTTGACTTCCTTATTTGGAATTTTGTAATCTCCATTAAGAATTTCAGAATTATCTACACCAGTGTTAATAATAAAGGTCTTCATTTTGTCTCTCCATTAATTATAATCATTACCATCAAAAATTGGAGGTATGGTAGGATTTTGATTATCAATAGAACTAATATGCATTCCTATCATTCTATAAGAAAATATCATTCCTTAAAACTTTTTAATTGAAAAACTTTATAAACAGAGATAAAACACTCTAAACAAAAAATAATAAAGAAAAGTTAAGAAAGAAAATTTAGAACAAGGAAAACCTGAGAAATAAAACTTATATGTGTGTATAAGTATTTCAAATACCTACTCTGATACCAGTTGTAGGATCAAAATATGAATGTAGATGATCCATTACAAGAGGGGGAGATTTTTAAGTTTAAAAACATCGTTTTTAAACATAAGTAAAACAATGTTTAACAATGTTAAACAAGTTAAATTAACAAACCCCAAAAATAGTTCTATAAATCAAAATTTCTTATGTTCTGGAAATATGGTTCCAAAAATGATATTTAAGAAATGTTTACAAAGAAAATATTATACCTTAAAGAATATATAATATTAATTATCAAATTATGCCAAAATACAAGAAATTATAAGAAATTTATACTTTCTTATTTTATCAAAATTTAGTGGAAATAAAACATGAAACAAAATAAGTAACAATTAGGAAATATTTTAACCCAAAGTGTACGGTATCCAACTACCTTGGATAAAGGTCCCTTGATTTATACATTCAAGAAATTTTGTCTTACCCACACTAGGGTAATCCCTAGATAGGAATATCAGAATATGTCTTATTATACCTGCAAGACCTTGAACTTTTTTGTAGTTGGAACCTCTATATTATTATCCTCAGAAGATCTCTATTGTACTCAACAATAAGCGGAGTTGTATAAAGCAAACTGAACAAGATTTTCATATCATCACAAAGCATGAGAGTGTTTCTCTATCATGAAATCACTTCATATCATGTAATCTCTAGGTCGATCAACAGATAATGATCTTGTTCAAATGACCTCCTATTTATAGGCACATCTCCAATAGTCATTTCACTCCTCCAACAGTAATATTTTTTCTTGAATCTTGGAAGGACCTATATTTGTGTCACTCAAAAAACGGTTAATTAGAAATAGATTACATGACATTATTTTATAACAATAACATGTGTTAGAAAAAATAATTTTCATAACAAAATAAAGTTTGGAGTCTAACCAAATAAACATTCAGAATCTATAAGACATAGATATTTGGATACTTTTTTTCAGAGAGTTCAGAGTCCCAATTCTATAGATTTTGGAGTTTTAATTCCAATGAGTTTAGAATCTAAATTAAAAGTAATTTGGAGTCTGAATTCTCAGGAATTCAGAGTTGGAATTATGAAGAATTCAAATTTATAATTATAAGGAATTCAGAGTCATAATTTTGAAGAATTCATAGTCTGAATTCTGAGGTATTCAGAGTCTGAAATCTGGGGAATTCAGATTCTGAATTCTATGGAATTTTTAATCTGAATTTCAAGGAATCTAGAGTCTGAATTTTAGATAATTCAGAATCTGAATTTTGGAGAATTCAGGGTCTGAATTTCATAGAATTTAGAGACTGAATTTCAAAGAATTTAGATTCTGAAAACAGAACACTCTATATCCAAGGAATTATAATATTCTGAGGTTTTACATAAGAAACATAATTTTGCACTTAGTAATAAAATGAGTTTGATTTAAAGATATTATAAAATTAAACAATGAAAACAAAGGTAATAATAAAAATTTCTTTATAGAAGGGAAATTTTCCTTATGAAAATAATCCTTATGAAAAAAACATTTTTCCTTAGGATAAGGTGTTTGTGATTTTCAAAACATGGAGGAATATAAAATTCATAAGGAAACCTTATTGGTTCAACAATATATTTATTATAACTATATTTTATATCACATTTCATGTTATTCCATTATTTTATTCTGATTCAAATTTACCAATGCGGTAAGATTTTATTGCTAAAATATCATTATTTATCGAGATTATTTATGATTATGCTTCCATTGATAAAATATTGAGATCCATATCTGAATAATTTTAAGGAGTTCTTTTCTCCCTTAGTTATTCATAATATCATCAATTATTAGTAAAGTTTTTAAACTCTATTGGACTTAATATAGTTTTTTAAATGTTTTTATAAATATCATTCTTTATTTCGATATTTGGTTAGAAATATATTTTTCATTCAAATTCATGTTTTATTACAAAAATAACCAATTTTTTATTCATTTAGAAATAATTTATTAGAGAAATTTTAACCACGTTTTTATTTTATAAAATAATTGTATTCAAAGGAATATTACAATAATTTTATTATCAAGGGTCTTTTCTAATCTTTTAAAGTGAAAAAAATGATTTTTCATTTAACATGTATAAAATGAATTAAGTTACCCACTTTTAAATATGTAATTTCTTTGAAGATTCATTTTCATGTTTTCATTTTTATGTTTAATTAATTTTTTTCCATAACATTCTGAACGTTATTTTTTGATACCCTTTTCACGGAAAATGATTTCAAAAAATTCCTTTAATTTAAAAAAAAATTCAATGTAGAAAGGATATTTTCCTCAAGAATTTTATTAAATGATATTCAAAAAATATAATCCATCGATCATGAATTTTGTTAGTACTAATAGTGAATTTCTAGGGATATGATTCAAGAGTACCATTCATATTTTTCTATAAATAATTTATGTTTTGTTGGATTGATGTTTATGAAACTAGTTTCTCGTCCATAATTTATTTATTATGAAATCAAATTATATTCATTGGTTTTGATAGGATTAAGAAACAAGTCTTTTTTCTATAAGTTGTGATATGATAAAAATTTTATGATACCCATTTCATTTCATTTCATGGGATATAATATGATCACTGTTATTGATCTAGTGGAACACATATGTATGAATTCATTATGTGATGGGTGATACCTATATATCCCTATAATAAATTGGGTAAGGATTTATATATATTCAGATAGACACAATTGGAATGGGATATGATCTCAATTATGTAATACATGGATGGAATAGAAAGAAAACTTAGTCAAGTAATACATGGTCAGAACGTGGTGTGAAACCATTTCTATAAAGTTATTTTCCCGCTTTGATGGTATTGATAGTGAGACTTTATTCATATGTAAATGGTTTTCAATGTTTATGTGTTTACTAAAATATTCATGTCATATGCTCTGATAGATAATGTTATATGGATTCTTATTGAATCTTGTCTTATGAATTTCCAATAATTATTCCATGATTCAAGATTATGATATTTGATATTTTTGGTATGATTTTAAGTTGTTAAGTTAATCTTTGCATACCCTTATACTCATGTTATACTCACAAATCCCACATTTTTACACTTACTGACCATCTGAGCTCACCTTTTATTATGTTTTCATTCCCCAGGTTATGAAGATATATATTATTTTTTATGTGCATAATAAGGGAACTGTTCATGGAGAATGTATTTAGAGATTGTGTAGTTCACCTAGGGACTGGTGTTTTTTATTCCTTGTTTCTAATGTTATAAATATAATATGATCTTTTCATGTGTGTTTCTATATTTTAGTAAATATTACAGAAAAAATAAACTATTATTTATCTATGATAAGCATAGATTGTAAAAATTTTGGTATAACTATAAAATATATTAAAATTAATTATACATGTGTTTGGATTTATTATGAAGAAGTACTGACCAAAGGTAAGGGTTTTATATTACAATCTCATTTTTACCAGAATTTTTTACGCTTAAAATTATAATGAAGAAATTATTTTTAATATATCTCAAAATTATTTTTATATTTTCGTATCATATTTTTATTTTTAATGGTTTAATTTTTTTTCCCTTGCATCTTCCTTGATTTATGTACTAAAAATAGTAAAAGTATTATTTAATGTAAACTGACTTCACTTAAATAAGAAAACGTTATTCCAAGTTTCTATTTCCATTAAAATGTATTCCTAATGTTTTATATTGTTTCCAAATATTATTTAAATAATATTTTATCTATATCTTACATTTATTACTAAGGTTTAAATTTTATTTATTTCAATTTTCAAATATGGTTTTTTTGACTTTTACTGATAATGTGAGAGGGCCTGTATTTTTAAAGTACATTGCATCAATGATTTTCCCCACCATCAAGAATAATCTTTTTTAGTAATATTAATTTTTATGATTCCTTGTTTCTTTTTAAATAAAATATTTTCTTTAATATTTTATAAATGATTATATTTTATGTATGTGATTTCAAAATTGAAAGGTTATTTCCCAAAATAAATATTCTAGTGATATTTTTAAGGTATTTTCATCTCTAATAATATACATTGATGTGTCTTATGATTTATAGGAGATAAAATTCAATGTTACGTTTTTTATTAATTATCTATATATATTATTATTATGATTATAAAATTATAATGAAACATTTTCCATTAACATGATTTATGAATTGATGATATGATGAATTTTGTATAATCCTGTTAATCAAATTTGATTAGTTTTAATTATGTGAAGGGTTATCCTCTTGTGATACATGGTTCGTTGGTACCATTATACACCAAGGAATTGGGGTTTCCTTTTATCCATCCAATTCATTGGGTAATGATGGATATATAATTAGATAATAATTACTAGAATAGCGAGTAAGCCCAATCTAGTAAGGGACTTTATCTAATATGATTGTCTTAATAGTAAACCATTATCGAGGAAGCTATGTAATAATGAGTGAACTGAATCTTCTATGAATGTTTTGGAAGTGATAATCGATTATGGAAATCATTTTATATTCTTTGTTAATTCCAATAATATATGTATTATGATCATGATATTTTTTCAATCCTCATAATTTACTACTGAGGATTCCACACTCTAATGTATTATGTATTTTGATTGATAAAATATTATGTCATGTTTCATGATTTTAATGAATGATTTTTTGGGTATGATTTTCTATAGTTAATTTCATGTTCACATAATGTTTTGGTTCTATTTTTCTAACTAACGATCATTGATTTATATCTCTTATATTTACCCTTATTATGCATCAATGATAACCCTTTCTTATATTTCGCTTCCGTAAAGTATGGAGAAATGATTTATATATGTTATTTCATTGATGGGTGTTGATTGTGATGATATTAATAGTAAATGATGAATATCATTTATATAAAAAAAATTTATGTGTCATTATTTCTCAAGAAACTAAACATATTCTGTACAAAAAAGTAAATCACTGTGAAATTTATTTAATATTCATGTAAAATGATGTAATATTTATTTATTGATATCTCTTGTGTTTACCCTTACACAGCATATGAGATAACCATTTCTTAGTTTTTTTTCACAGATTTTTTATAGAGGATTTTAGTATTTTATTTCCATGAAGGGTTTTGGTTGTGAAGTGCATAATGGGAAATGATGTAGATCATTTATGTACAAGTTTTTAATGTGATAATGTTTAGAAAGACACAAATCCTATATTTTTCTTATCTTCTTGTCATTATGAAATGTATTTAATATTCATGTAATAAGTTTTAATATTTTTTCCTAAAAATTATGTTATATTATAACTAAATTTAAGTATTAGACCTACATTTATCATTTGGGTCCACCAAAAATGTACCGCCTCATGATTTTAATATGTATTTATATTTAAATTAATATTATGATAAATTTCATGTTTCACAAGAATAATTAAATTAAAATTAACCCTATTTCATTTTATTGAAATAAAATATTTCAATACAAGATTAAAATTTATATATTATGGTAATATAATATGAATCATCATTAATAAAATTAAATGTAAAATAAATCATCAAGTCATTTAAAATAAAATGAATGTAAAATAATTATACAAATTTATTTCTATGAATATAATTTCCCTGATTATAATTATGGAAATACTAACAAGGATTATATATATATATTATATATGTTTAGATAGATGTAAATTATAAGGATGAATTATTTTAGTGAAATCAATAAGGGTATATAGAATAATGAAATTCAACTATTATAGTTATAGTCATCGGAAATGTAGATTTTGGATATAAGGTTTTAGGAATAATAGACATTATATATATAGTTGTTTTATATTATATTCTCCAATAAATATATTGATATTCTATTTTGTTTCATAAAAAATTAAAATATTAATAATAAGAAATAATAATGTAATGGAATTGAAACAAAATATTTATTTAAAATATTATATTATAAATTTATATTTCTTTGCACTATATATTATTATTATTAAGGAATGATTAAGTGTATCTAATAATTAAGTGAAATAATATATTACCAATTTAATAATAATAATTAACATTTAGAAGATAAATAATTAAATTTAACGGTGTGTGACTAATATCATTTAATATTAAAAAATTATTTCTTTGAAAAATAATTTTAATGTGTTTTTTATTTTAATATTATTAAATTAAATTGACCTTGTTTAAATGAATAATTGTCTATAATTTATCAACTTAAAATAACCGTGATTATAACTTATTTAATTATTAATTAATATTAATTAATATTAATAACACATATTTCTTTAAAATACATATCCTATATATATATTATGTTTTTATTTAAAATTTAAATTTTTATTGTTTATAAATTATGTTATATTAAATCATTTTTTAATTTTTAATTATAAAATCAAAATTATGAAATAAGAGACTTATTATATCATTAGTAAAAAAACAATTACTATAGTAAATAATTAAATAAGGTAAAACTAGTTAAAAAGAGGAAAATAATCTTGGTTTGAATAACTGGTTAATAAAAACTTATTTATGAATTAAAAAATTACTTCCATTGGTGATGGAGTTAATACTATAAGAATGAACAACATTTCCTTACCAAACTCGTGTAACTACATTATCATTCCATCTTTTTTGTTCACCAATGTTGAGTTTCAAATGAAAAGTACCTCATTTTCACTTATAAAATGATCTATTATACACTACTACCAAAAAACAATTTTCTATTAAATTTCCCTTTAATATAGAAAATATTTTCTACTCCAAATTAATACATTATGGTTTTTTAGAGTTTATTACCTTGAATGTGTAATGCCCCGACTCTTTATAAAGGTAAAAACCATTAATTTTTGTTATAATTTCTTTAAACGAACCAAAATATGATTCCTAATAAAGTAATGGTGGGGTTGGATGTGTCTGGGGATTATTCAGAGATGATGAACCCTGAAATATTAAGAAAATACATAACTGCATGTTTTTTCTGTAACTGTGTGACTTATGGTGCCTGATTGTGTAGGATGTATGCAATTATTGGTTGTTCTATTTTGCATGGTTTGTACAATTTTAGTCAAACCATGTGTAAAACCATGTGATTTCTCCCTTATATTAGTTAATGTCACACAGTCGACCTACAGTTTGGCCAAACTAGGCAAAGAAACCCTGTGTTATGTTGAAATGGGAAAATTTATGGATTTTCCCTTAATGTTTTAAATCAATACTTTTTTCCTCCATATTTCTCCAGTGGTTGAGAACCCCTACCTTTCTATAAAAACTCTCAACCTTCTAGAATCTAGTATTAGATGTAACTCCACCATATAGTCTCAGAATCGAATATCATTAGATCATATAGAAAACTAGAGGTATGATCTATAATCCTATATAATACCTTTCATTGTTCTTCCTCCATCCATTGTGTTATTTTGGTGAAATATTATTTTACCCATTTTCATGGAATTTTATGGTTTCATTGTTTTCTTCCAACCTCACTCAAAGGAAATGTTGATGCAAGATGAGGGAAGCTCTATGAGGCCATTTTTCATGTTCATGTGATGTTTCCATAATTTTTTTGTATTTCATAAATAGTAACATTGTTCCAAAATCGGTTCCATTATTGTTTCACTTTGAAATGATTAATTAAATTAAATTTATAGCTTTATCACGACTTTAGGGACCCATGCGGGGGGAAACTTAACCCCTTGGGTTAATTTCATAAACCTATGTCACCCAAATGGGTGTTCATAACCCTTATAGATTACTTACCCTTTTCAATAGCTTCTTGATCAATATTTAGGGGTTTTCCTCCTTATAAATGTCGTTTCTTTCTAAATTAAATATATTTGGATATGTCCCATTGTATTTGGCCTATATATCACATTCCACTAAGGATGTGGTTAAATTAAATTAACTGTAAAAATATTTAAATCCACAAACACATATATATTAATTTAATTGGACATTTTAATAGTTCATAGGCCTTATTAATTTTCACTTACATGGTTTTCAGAACGGGTTTCCTTGGCAAGTGAATTGGTTATGACATAAATGATTGAATAAAATGTAATGGAACATCAATTGATCTTGTTATATGTGAATTTTTTTTCTATTTTCTATTTAGATATGAGGGTGAAACTAGGGGTTTTGACTTAAAGACCCCATGGATTGACCCTTGTGAAACTATGTTAAAATGGTTATAGATTAGTGATCACACTATATGGGAAAAAATATATTCTTGGAATGGGTTTTCTAAGTGTTATCCTTATTTACCTCCAACTATGTGATGATGGTTCCCTAGGGGAGGCCCTTTAGAGGTCATATAAGGATTGGTTTGTTGAACCATGAATAGAGAAAGAATTGTCCCACTATATGTAATACCAAGTACATAATTAGAGGATAGTATTTGACCTTTCACGAAGCATGGAGTGAGATGTGTGACTTCATCCAGGGGTTACCATGTATAAGCTACTTTTCATTTGTTATCTATTGATCCCTTGAGAGATACTTGTAATGTCTTTTAGAAATTTCAAGTATGGGATCTTAGTGTCTCACTATATTATATAATGTGGTTTTCAAATGAAATTATAATGGTAAATAAAAATTTTGAAAAGGATAAATGATCCTTTGTCTTAACAATAAATAAACATGTGAAAAAAATTGGAGAATGTCCATACATTGGAACATTATACATCTGACCATACCAGTGGAGATTCTTTCAATTCATACACACCATCTTAGGATGAAGTAGTTAATTGGGATGTTCTCAAAATATTACCCATTACAATTCTATTACGTACATAATTATCTATTCCATTCAACTATTATGACACACTTATTATAATTAAAATCTAAAAAAATGTATTTTTCATGATATCATGGGTGTAATACAACTAATATTATGTCTTACACCCTACTAAAGCACCATTGGTACCAGAGTAGACTTTTTTATTGCATTTATGGACAAAGTTGTGTAGCCATCTTCCAATGCTTGATGTACATTTCTAGGATGAATTTTGGAGTATAGGAAGAAACCTATGCTCAAGATGATAGCCTTAGCAGTTTTTTTCCTTTTAATCATTTTGATAATATGTTATATATTATTGTATCCCCTAACCCATTATTATTATTTTTCATAATAACACATGAAATTATACCATCAATGGTTTCTTATTATTAGTTACTTAGCTTCCACAATTTATTTCATTATTTTTAATGTTTATTCATTTTTCCACTTTTATCTCAATGATGCAATTTCTTCTACTATATATTATATATCTCTTACTATGTTCCACTATAATAAATGAGGGAACTATCTCTCCATAGACATATCCAAGTCCCTTGTTTCTAGTTGAATCATCTACAATTTGGAGAGACTCACTTGAGGTCATGTGGCCAACTATCTTGTGGCACTCTTAAGTGTTATCCCAGGAGGGACGCTACAAATTGGTATCATAGACTTATTAATTTCTTTCATACTATTTAGGTTCATATAGAAGATTAGGATAATTGAATTTGGATAAGATACTATTCTTGGTTTTAACTACCCCGCATACAGTGGAAACCAAAATTACCTGGGAAGGGTGAATGTTGTTTTTGGCATGCACTTGTTACAATTTCCCAGGATTTCACCATAGGGTGACACACTTGTTTCATGATTCTATTAATGATTATTTTTTTTTTGAATGGGTCATTTATCCTTGGCCTGATTATATGAGGGAACATTTTAATCATTCATCTTACTAGGTAGAGTAATACTAAATTTCCAAGAATTATGCCATTCCATATATAATTTTTTAGCATGAATTAGTTGTATTTCTTATAATTTATATTAGTGCATTAATTGTATTCATTGTACTATTATAGTACTCTATATTAGGTCATAATTATTTCAATTTAAAGATTATTTAAATTGAAAGATTATTTCAAATTTTTTTGTTTTATTATTGAGTTCCACTGGCACCATATCTGATCAAACCATTGTTATAGTCTGTTACAGATTTTCCTAGTGTAAAAGCTTGGATGCATTTAGTTGACGTGTATATTTGAGATTATATAGTGTGTGGGCCCCAATGAATTGTAATGGGATACATAATTATATAGATAATGATTCTAATATCCAACTAAATATGAATGAACCTTAATGGATTTAAATGAACATGATTCTTAAATGAAATGGTTACCTTGTTGTGATACCTTCACCCTATTTTGAATAGGTTATGGGAAGTAGGTCATGTCCCCTATTCTTTCCATTTGATCTTATTCTTATCACCCAGAATATTCTCTTGGATTAGGAATAGGGGTGTTCTTCTTTATATGGATTTTTATGTGAATTTCCTTTCAAAAAAAAATTCCTATTTATTTTAATTATTTTCTAAGTCATGTGCTTAGTATTTATATAGTTATTCCACCATGATAATCTAATGTTTTATGAAAGGAATGTGGAGATGAGCATACTCTTGATGTGGTGGGCCCCAAGAAACCTATTCTACCTTTTTTATTTCCACCTATGGAACCTCCTCTATATCTTTCGCTAGGGTTTTGTGGCCCAGTACTGAGATTGGATCCTTTGATTTATGCAGTCAATGTAAGGTGTTCCTCAACATTCCCCTTATATGGAAGTGTTATCTAGTAAATTTCCATAGCATCATCCTCCCACATTCTCAGGGATTGATGAACCTCAGACTATTGAATCACAGATAGAGGCTATGATTTCAGTCTTAAGAAAAATTGAGATGCATCTATAGTGGAGGGTTAAGGTCATGACTTATCTATTGTGAGACTCCACTAAGAATTGGTGAGAAATTACGGCTTTAGCTGGTCAAAAACAATGTATTTTCTAGGAGTATTTATAGGTAATATTTTAAACTATTTCATTCCCCAAAACAATAGAACATATTGATTTATGAAATTCATGCACCTAGGGGTAGGTGAAATGTTCGTGATGGGATGTTCAGATCACATCACTAAATTGCAGTGTTTTTCACTGACCTAGATGGGTGATGAGATGACTAATGTGAGATAATTTCATGATGATATTACTTATGACATAAATTACAATATGAATTTATTTTAGATGACCAGTGTTTCTATGATCATGAACCAATTCCTCAGCACTGAGGGAAACCTGAGGGAGTCACGTGATGTGAAGTATAGTAGTTCATCTTCCAGGTTTACCTCCTTTGAATTATATACTAGAAAAAGGTTATGAATCTTGAGTAAATGTAGTTAAAGTACCATCCAAATGGAATGTAATGAAATAAATGTGGTGTGTTACCAGTGCGGCTGGCATAGACACTAAAATACCCACTTTACGACAAACTCGATCGAGTTTTAGGCTTTCAATCTGATAGGCCACCTCTAATGTTTTTGTTAATAATTTACATTAGTGCCACATAAATGAGGTATTTTTCCTGCACAACCATTAGGAGTAGAGTTCATGACTCCTTTTCATGTACATCACTTGAGGGACATATGTATATCCATATGGGAAAATGGAACATCAAGGTTGATAGATATGGATTTAAGGGAAATGGGATACTCAGGATGACTGCCTAGCTAGATAGTCCCTTCATGGGAAATTTGGGGCTGCATCTTGTGGAATTACTTCCCGTAGTTGATCATTTTAGGGATATATTCCATGAAAAATTATCCTTCAAAACTTCAAAGAGAGATAATTATTTCACCATTGAGTTGATGTGAGTTGCAGCAATAGTTTATATTCCTCTTTATAGTATTGCACCAACATAGATGATGGAACTCAAGAGGTAGGTTGAAGTCTTATATGTTAAGGGTTTATTTCAACCACACACATCTCCGTAGGGTTCAATAGTCCTTTTCACCACAAATTAAGATAGAACCCTTCATTTTTTTTGTATAACATCCAACTGAACTTGATTGCATTGAATAATAGATATTTGTTACCTCATATAGATGGCCTCTTCAAACAGCTCCGAGGAGCAACAATTTTCCCTAAGATCGTCTTGAGAACATGCTATCATCATGTTCGTGTGGGGCCATCTGACATACACATATTATGTTCAGGAGTTATTATGACTTATAAGAGTATTTAGTGATGATTTTTGATCTAACAAATGTTTGGATAATCCTCATGGCCTTGATGAATTGGGTTTTTCATCTGTATCATGATTCTATTCTATTAGTATTCATAATCAACAAATTAGTGTATTTTCATTCCATAAATGGTCATGTCAATCATCTTGATATCATGCTGAATAAACAAAGAGAGCACTAGATATTATGAATATGTGGTAATAAAACTTTTGGATCATAAATGTTTACTTATTAGGTTATATCATATTTGAAATTGGGGTATCATATGACCCTAATAATATGGGTTTTGTGGCTACCTACGAGTAACCCAACATCATGTTTTATATACATAGATTCTTAGGGCTATCTGGAAATTACAGGTGATTCATAAATAACTTCTCAAAGTTGTTATTTCCAATTACGGGCTTCACTGAGAAGGTTGTGATTTTTGAATGGACTTAATCTTGTGAGACAACTTTCCCAAATTTTATGGGAAGACTCACTTCATCTCTAATTCTAATTCATTCTAAGACGAGAAGAAGTTATATATTCTACAATGCTGCTTCGATGATTTAACATGGTGTAGTTCTGATGTTGGGTGATCGATTCATGGCATATGGATCCTGTAAGATGATAACCTATGAAAAGAACTATCATATGGATGGCCTCAAGCTAGCAGTAGTGGTTCATGAAATATGATATTGGATGAACTACTTGTTGGGTGAGGGGTTATTTGTTTACACATACCATAAAAGTCTTCAATACATATCTGATCATCAAGACATGAATTTGATGTTGTAAATGTGTGTGGAATACCTATATTTATTTTACTATTAGATTTCATTTAAACCTATAAAGTTTAATTTCTTATCCAATGCTTTGAGAAATAAGATATAGACATATGATATCAAGAAGGCCAATAGAGAGTGGCATTTGATGGATTTATTTTCTGAGTTTCCTATTGTGGTTTAAGAAAAACATTGGAAACATGCTCTTGCAGCTCTAACATGGACGTGATCTCTACTATAGTAGGTCCAGATGAGATAATTATTGGATTCTGAGGGCCTCATCTTGAGGGTGTTCATATTAGGAGAGATCCAACCACATTGTTGGGTTGCCAGTGGAAGTGATACCTTAATAATATATGAAAAAGTATGTGTTCCATTATATATATGGGAAGAGATGATGAGGTAATCACATGCCTCCATTTGGGATGTTTATCCTGGTCCCCTCAATATATACAGAGACATTCACCATCAGTACTGGTGTCCAGGTCTGAAGCGGAAGCTATGAGGTTTTATTATTTTATGATCCACTTGTTGAAAGGTGAAGGCAATGAATGAATGAGCTTATAGAATTCTAAAGCCTCTATCCATTCCTGAATCGAAATGGGCTAATGTCACCATATATTTCATGATAGGATCTCTGATATCCCCTTGAGGTAGTGATGAAATATGTGTGATTATCGATAGGCTTACTAATGTTGTGTACTTCCTGAATATCCAAGTGTCTTTCTCTATTTATGAGTTTAGAAGGATTTAAATATGAGAGATATTGTGACTTCATGGATTAACTATTTCTATCATATCATACTAAGACACACACATTACTTAATGGTTTTGAAAAGGGTTTCATATGTCATTAGGTACATCGGTGATCTTAAGTAGGAAATATCACACTCATATCGATATGATGTCTGGGAATACCATATTGGTGTTATAGTATATGTTACGGTCATGTATCCTTAGTTCTAGAGGTTCCTAGGAGAATCATATTAATTTGGTTGAGTATTCCTTTAATAACAGCTTTTAGGAAATGATTCAGATGGCTCTGTATGAGGATATCTATGGTATACTATTTCGTTCACCTATTTACTAAATAGAGGCAGGTGAGGAAGAATTTATTGGTCCTTGTCATATTCATGAGAAATCAATGAATTTCCATGTGATTAAGAAGCATATGACTATAGCTCAATCTAGTCCAAATTCTTATACTGATCATTATCATAGACCTCTTCAGTTCAAGGTGGGACATTGTGTATTTCTCCTTGTATCACTCGGGTTGGGTCACAAATGAATCAAGAGAAAAGGAAATTTATTACAGAGATATATTAAGCCTTTCGAGATATTGGATAAATTTGGGCTATTAGCCTATTGGTTGATATTGCCTAATAGGTTTCATGTGATGCATGACATCTTTTTCATATATCATTTTTGAAAGTATGATTATGACCCATCTCAATAATTTTAACCTGACTATACTAATTTGGAAGTGGATGATGTTTTGAAGATATTCCAATACATATAGTTGAATGTTGCATAAAGGATCTCATAGGTACGTCAGTTTCTCTGGTATGGGTTATTCTTTATCATAGACATATACATGATTAACTTCAAAGTGGGGGGCCATTGTATCTCTGCAGTGGCCATAACTCTTCTCAGATGATGTTATACTACCCTCTAATGGGAATCTCGAGGAAGAGTTTTCTTAAAGAGGAGAGATTTTAAAATCATGGATCATTATAAAGGTAAGAAACATTACTTTTTATTCTAATTTTTTTAATCAACCCTAAATGTGATTCCTAATAAACTCAAGGTGGCCTCGGGTGTGCCTGAGGCTTGTTTAGAGACCAAAACCCTGAAAATGGAAAATTATACTAGACTGTATGATTTTTCTGCAACTGTGCAACCTAGGAAGCATGTCTATGTAGGCTTCCAAAATTCATATAAGTTCTATTTTTCTTTGTTTTGGCACGAATGGTAAAATCATGCAACAAACCATATGAATTTTATCTTATAATAGTGAATAGAACAAGGTTGGTGCATAGTTTTGTAAAAACATATAGAAACCTCTTTATAGTGTTAAAATTGGTGAATTTAAAAATCATACATTATGTAATGTTTTAATTAAAAACATTTAATCCTAATTATTTCTCTGGTGTGTGAGTACCCCTCCCTTATGTTGAATTTTTTCCATATTCTTGACTATAGTTTTTTATATAACACTTCCCTCTAGTCCTCAAATAGTACGCAATGAAATCCTATAAAAAGATATAGGTATGATATATAATCATCTCTATTCTCTTAGGGTTCTTCATCAATCTATTTTTCTTTTTAGGTGAAAGTTCATTTTCAAAATTTTCATGGAATTTTAAATTTTTTTCATTTTCATCTAACGTAGATCGAATCAAATGTTCATATTGTAAAAGGGATGATCTATAAGATTAATTTAGGTGGCCATGGTGTTTTCATGCCATTTCATTTTGTTTCATAAATAGTGTCATTATGCTAAAGGATGGGCCATTTCAGTTTTTCTTTGATATTTTTAATTAAATTAAATTGATAGATTTAGCATACCATTTCAAAACCCGAGTGAGTTGGGAATCAACCCATTTGGTTGATTTCCTTGACCCATATCACCCAAATGGGTGTTCTTAATCCTTAAGGAATATTTTACCCTTCTCCGTAGCTTATTGATAAACATTTTGGGATTTTTACTTATGATAAATGAATTCACATGTTATATTAAATTGATTGGGAGATGATCCATGTGATAAGGACTCTATGGACCTTTCCATGAATGAAGTGGTAACATTAAATGAATAGGATGAGTTTTTAAATCCATATACACATGTCTTATTTTTATTGTCCTTTTGATTATTCTATGAGTCTTATGCTTTCTAACTTACAAGGTTTTTCCAATGGGTTTCCCTGAACAATGAATCTGTTAAGACATAAATTCTGGAGTTAAATGTAATGGAACCTCAATTGGGCATCATAAATATGACATTCTTGTTTAGTGATTTCAATTTAGATCTGAGGGTGATGCAAGGGGTTCCAAATTAAGGACCCCTAGGATGAACACATGTTCCACTATGTTAGAATTGTTAAGTATTATTAATAATACTAGGAGTGACACCAGAAATTTAAAAGATGGTATCACCTAACATTATCCTTATTTACCTATATATGATTGTCTTAGGATACCTATAGGATACCCCTTATATAGGATACAATACATGATTGGTTGAACCAAGCGTAGAGGGAGACTCAGGACCCCATGTTCAATACAATGTATGGACTTAGAGACTAGTATTTGAATTTTCACCATTCTAGGTGTGAGAGGTGAGATATAATCCATAGGTTACCATATACATTCTCCTTGTCATTCGCTATGTATTTTCCCTCACACGATCCTTGGAATGTAATTTCATATGGTCAAGGATAGGAACAGGGTGTCTCGTTATATTCTATATAGTGATTTTCAAATGAAATTTAAAACATAATTGTATGTTTTGAAAAGGATAAATGATTTATAGTATTATTAATTCAATTACATGACCTCTAATCCCAAGAAAAAATCTTGGGGAAAATCTATCCTCTGGCGCATTATAAATCTCACCTTTCAATAGTAAGTTCTTTCAGTTCAAACACACCAGCTTAGGTCGAAGAAGGTTGTTAAGTAGGTGTATAAATGGAAACCATTCCAATACTTTTAATTGCATGATTTTTTATTTAATTTAACTATTATAGAACACTTATTATATTTATATATCATGAAATAAATTTTTATAGACATAGTGGGTGCTAGTGCTCTATGATTATGTCTCACATCCTTCTCAAGTGCCTTTAGTACTATAGTAGACATTATGATCACATGTTTGGAAAAAGGGAAGTAGTCATATTTCAATTCATTATTTCCATTTCTAGGATGGATTTGGGGGAATATAACCGATCTTATACTCAATATTATAATCTTATAAGTTTATTTCTGTTTTTTGTTTTGATAGAATGTTGTAAATGCTTTTACCCCTACCCCTTGATTGTTAATTTTTATAATAATACATGAAATACACACATCATTAATATAATCATATTATTTTTTCAGATTCCACACTTTATTTGATTATATTGAATTATAATGATTTTGTTTTTTATTTATCTAGATGATTTAATTTCTTCTATTGTTTCTTATATATCCTTTAATGGACTCTACAATGGTTAATGAGAGAATAATCCCCCCACAACTTACACATGTCCCTTACTGGTAGTCAGAACCCTCTGGTGTTTAGGGAGATGTGTTTTAATTTTTTTCAGACTTTCTTGGGGAACTACTGAGTGGAATATGGGGAGGGATTATATAGATCAATTATTTAATACTTCATTTTGAAGGAACCCAATTCTAGGAGGTAAATAATAATCAAATAAACTATTCCATGACCATATTTTGCAATTTATAAGTCATATAAAATAATTATAAACCCATTTGTCCACATTAGTTATTTCCTATAATCATCATTGTCCTTTTTGGAAAATAATAATATTATTATATAAAACTACCCTGTAACTCATTCTTTGTTATTAAAATTTATTTTTTTCGGTCGGTCTGACCACCAACATGAGTGATATTATATTGTATTCACATTCTACAACATGAATTATTATCAAAACAATAATAATGGTACTATATGATAATATTTATTAATTTACATAATTAATATGGTTCTTTAAGGTTGACTCATATAATAAAATGATTATTATAATGTAACTCAATTTTATTAATAAATTTCTTAAAACAAGTTCATCATGTATTCTATTCTCAGGAATCATAACCATACCATAAATTAGAAAAACATGGGATTATATAAAAAAAATTGTAACACAATTATTCCCCTACATTTACTAATCTCAATAATTTTCAACATTATATAAATAAATTCCGGATAAAAATTCCATTAATAAACATTTACAAAACAATAAAATGAAAAAACTCGTTGAAGAGAAGAATAAATAACTATAATTATATATATATAAAGTAATATAATTAAATATTATAAAAGTTAAAATATATGAGTCATGTTTTAAATAATTCATTATTATTTTTATGTTTATTATATGTGAGGTTAATTAACTTCTTGGGACGTTTGGAGTAAAAATATGTGGCACTTTCTTGTATCACCTTTTGACATTTATTATGGATTCCATTCTATATGGGGAAACCATGTGATATTTCTCTCTTAAATATTATCATTTTCTTATATTATTTTTATTGTAGTGATTTTAATCTATTCATATGATTATAAGACACTTTGGTAAATAATTCAACTTAAAGGATGTTACTTATAATTGGAGCAAACATTATCTCTTCCAGTATGCTGAGATATATTTTTGATTATGTTCATATTCATTTAATTGATTTAAAATGTCTTTATAATTACATAAATGACTAATTATGTTCATTTAATAATTTCATTTACTTTCTTAAAAAAATTAAATAAATTCTTTAAATTCTTTTTCCTCATTTGTTTTTCCCTCTTTAATTTTAGCATCATTACAAAAATGTGATAAAAATATTTATTTTAAAATCATTTCATCATAAATTAATTTTCCTAATATATCCAAATGTTTTATTTATGAATATTCTTATTTTTTTATTATTATCCTAATTTAAATATTATCCTCATAGTTTTATAAAAAACATCATATAATAAACTTATAAAAAAGTAAAGGATATTTATTCTAATTTTTCAAATAAATTTTTTAATTCCCTTATAAAGTATTATTCATATATTTAAATATCATTTAATTATATAAATTCACTATTTTTCGTTTTTCTTAATTATTTAATAATACAAAATATATTATATTAATTATGATTATGTTTCTTTGAAATCATAATGAAACCCATTTATTCCCCCACAAATTAATTAATATATGATGGGATTATAATTTTTTGATGTTATCATGGCATAATATATGTATGATTTATCATTATATGAGGAGTGGTTATTTTATATACCTATAATTATTTGGTTATATTTGTGTGCCTCATGAGAGTAATGTATTTAATAAACCTTATTAATATGTTTACAGTGATATGTTACATCTTTTTTGATATCTCCATAATGTTAAGAGTGTACTATATTGATATATTCACAGTTTAAAAATGTATAGTGTAGATATTTTCAAAATTTAAAGAATGAAAATTATTTATTTGATCAAACTATTAAGCATGTATATTATTGATATATTAAAAATGTTATGTATAGACCTTATTGGCATGTTAACAACATTATACATGAACTGAATTGATATGTTAACAATGTTATGTGTTAGCTATGTTTGTTATGGTAGCACATACATATATATTGAATCATGTCCTATGGTTAATTCCCCATTTTACAACATATTTATGATATAATATTTTTTTATTCATCTATTATGAATTATTTATTGACATATTTTCTCATGCTATGATATATTTAATAAAATATTTCTCTTATGATCATGTTCATGGATTGTGATTTTGGACTCAAATTTTTACACTTATATGACTCGTGTATTATGTTATAATAAAATCCATTTTTCATGATTCTTTATTTATGATATATTTTTTATTGGGTTTGATTTCTATATTATAGGTTAATGTATCTTGATTATGTTTTCATACCCACATGTTTATTTTATTATCACTTATGATCATACATTAATATCAATTATGCTTGTCAATATTGAGTTTTTAAGTTCACTCATTTCATAAATTTCCATTCCCAAGGAAATGATGTAGATTATTGTGTATAATGTGTCTATAATAATAACATGTATATATAATAATATTGGATATACTGAATACCAATTATAAAATAATATTATCATGCAAATAATGTCTAAATATACTAAAATTATTGGTTCTACTGTGTGATATATCGTGATATATAATTATAATTAAAGTAAAGATTTGTAATATTTTGACATATTGTTCCCAGTTTAATTTTAGTAATATTAAATAATATATGTAAATTTGGATTTTTTTAATCATATTTGGGATTGTGGGTATGAGGTGTCTCGTTTGGTTTTACAGAAATATTTTTTTAATTTTGGTAATTAGTATATAAAGAATAAAATAATAAAATCTAGAGAAGCCTATGATGAACCAATAGTGATATTATACAAAAATAATATTTCATAGTTTAGAATAAATGTTTCATAAATATTTACGTTATAGGATTTATATTTATGATCAAATGATTTATTAATGTTTTTATTAATACTTTATTCTAAAACTAACCATTCTAGTTATACAATTTTATGGAAGAAATCCTCATGAAATCCTGGTGTTGATATGTTATGATAAATATTGAAAACATTTTATTTGGGACTAGTTATGTATATTAATATATATCATTAATTTTCTATAAATACATTGATAAATATCATAAGATATATGTATTGAATTATTGATGAAAACTCCCTATGGTGTGATGATTTTATCCCATGTTTGTAAATTTTCCCGGAAAAAAGTATATGGTAATTTGATTCATTTAAATCATATTATTACCCCCTATTCAAATTTTATGTTATTTTTCATGTTTATTTTCTATATCTATATAGCTCACATATCAATTTTTAGAATATAGAGATGAATTTTAATATCCTAAATCAACTTATGATAATATATCGGTGTAATGATGTCTATGAAATCACAATAGAAATTACTTCAATTATATGTGTCATAATTCCCAAAATTGAAGTGTTATTTTGTCCAAATGGTTTGTGAGGAACTCCAAATAAATGATATTACCCTTGTATGGGATATTTTTTATGTATTTAATAAAGACATTCCAGGTCATCCCCACAATAATGAGGTTGGTCTTTCATTCAAACACTACATGGAGCTACACAAATATCAACAAATCCATCAAGAATTATATCTCCATAAATATGGATATTCGAGAAGATTCACTAATATAATGTGGATAAGGAGTTGATAAAACCACATGTTTCACCAGAAGATGTTTCTATCCACTTTGTTAGTAAGAATAATGGATAAATACATCACTGTATTGATTATTATGAATAGAATATGATCCCAATCCAGATCATTTATCCTCAAACACCATATTTTATGACATGTAAGATCAATATTAAGGGGATATACACTCTTAAAACATTTACCATCAATATGGATATCATTAATTAAGGGTGAAATTGGGGCCATACAAGATAAAAAATCTCCTACAGGATATATAAACCATTAATTAATAGTGAATCCATTCATACGTTCAAATTCCCATAATATCTTCACTAATTTGATTAAAAACTATTTTAAGAAAAAATTGGTCAATTTTTTTTTCTATATATATATGATATTGTCATATAATATAATCGGAAAGAGGATCACATAGACCATTTATGATTTTGTGGAAGATCTTGAGAAAGGGGATGTAATTTTATAAATATAGAAAGTATAGATTATGGCTATAAAAAAGATTCATTCTTGGATAGTGTAATCACAAATGAATGTATATATATGGATCCTTAAAATATATATCTTTTTAAATGATTTCCAAAAATAACCACTATAATATATATCATTATTTTTCATGGATTTGATGCATACTATAAACTATATTTGAGAAATTTCTCATAATTATCGATTCAAAAAATCATGTATATGAAAAATGGACTCAGGTTCCACTAGATTATTTAATATGAAAGAAAATTTTAGGAAATAAAGGAAATTTTTGTCACTAATATCTAAAATCCATCTCCAGTATCCTAGATTCAATGACTCCCATATTACAGTGGTACATGATAAAAGGGATATCATTATAAAGGATCGATTAGTTTGTTAGTGTTGGAAAAAAACAAGGACACATGAATCACATAATATATTAAAATTTTAAAATAAATATAATATGAGGCATTATTACATCTTTGATAGTATTTATAATATCCTTATTCATATAATGGAGAATGGAAAAAAAATATAGGGTGACCACTAATTCTAAATAAGGGTTCCGTACAACGGATGTAATAATGGAAAAATAAGGAATAATCAACATGGTAGAGAAGATAATTAAAAAACATGGCATTCAATAAAAAATTAAGTCAAATGAATATCCACAGAAAATATAAACCTATAAACCCATGGATAAGTTATACATACATCTTAATAATGTAAATAATTTATTCTAGAAAATAATAATCATGTGTGTTTAACCATTATATCTTAAATCTTACCGTTACTACCTAATAACAAATATATCATACTTAATAAATGTATATGTGTAAACCAAATAACATTCTAAAGAGTAATGATAGGTAATTTAATCATGATTATTATCGATTCATCAAAAGTTCTATCTATAACTGAGCCTCATACATCACATGTACACCATATGTGTTTCATATATTTTGAATCATCTATAAAATTCATTAAGAAAAGACAGCATAAGTAAAGTAGTTACACATATGAAATGATGATTATGCAACCTCAATACATATTAATCATGAAAAATATATAAAACTAATATAGACAGTATCATTTTATCATGTACATATTAACATCAATGGGTGTTTCCATAGTTAAAATTCATGTTAATGATCATAGTAGAATATATGGGAAAAATAATCTTTTAACATGGAAATGAATTATTAAAATATGAAATTTTTATAAATATTTAACAAAATACATTCATTGAAAATATTTTTGAAATATTTTAAAGTAGGTATCATATAATAGTGTTATTATGAAGGTTGTAAATTCCATTCATGTTGTGTATGATAAAAAATATTTATTTTATATTTTTGGTAAAAAAATAAAATGTACCTCATTATAAAAACAAAATTAAGTTTCTTTAATTTTTTAATAATTCATTCATGGTTTAAAATTACCATACATAATAAAATTTGACATTTAAAAAACCTTCATGAAATAATTATTATAAATTCATGGTCATAGAAGAATAATATTTTTTACTAAAAAGATAATAAATACAATATTTTTTAAAATATTATCTCAATCATTTTATGTTCCCAATGAATTAAAATGGTAATATTAGTTAAAAATTTCCTTAATAAATATATTATTTATAAATTAAAGGTTTATATAAGATATGTATTTTTTAATTTTCCTAAATGTAAATTCAAATGTAAAAAATCCATATATAAACCCTTACCTCAAGTTCAACATAATTTATATGTTATTTTAACATACTATATAATAAATTTATATTTATTATAATTATGTAAAAGATTAGTTTACATAATTATAATATCATATATCATCTGCTTATAAAATTTCATGTACCCATTTATTAATAATTTCTTATATAAGACATTGTTTCTATGTATTGATTGTTTCATTTTTCATTATAGATTTTGTTCCTCAGTTGTTATCCTTAGACTTTCATAATGGTTAAATAATCATAGGAATATAAATAATGATATAAATAACATATATATTCATTATACTTATATTTAGAGTCATCTAAAAATGTTGGAGGTAGAAAAATAAATTATACAATTCAAAGAGATTGTAAGATGTACATTAAATTAATGTTGTTTTGACTTTCTGAAGGACGAATTGAAAGATATTAAATTTAAATTTTATAGATTCATTATTATATCTTATATATAATATTTATTAATTAAATATATACTCATTTACATCCATTAAAATCATGAACAAAAAATTAATCACATATCTTCACTAATGTGATAGCCCACACGTAAGCAAGATCGATATTATAGTTTTCTGATGGAGTCGAATGTAAGAAGATAGATAAGATAATATAATAAATAAATATTTTTTAAGTTAAAAATATCTTATATTAAAATTAAACACATCATAATAAAATTAATAAAATATCATAATGTAAAATTGAATGTATCGCAACATAGAGGTGGTAGTCCACATATATGCACTAGAGATGTAATCACTTATTATTTAATGGAAAAGAAGGTGAATTGTGTTGTCTAGATGTTGATAATAAAATTTAAAAATATTGATTATGGATAAATTTTTATTACATTAGTAATACTATATATTTAGGTTAGGTATAAGAAGAAATAAATTCAATGATATTGGGTGGGATAATTACTTCTTCTTCTTTGGTATACCTCCATCAGAACCCTTCTTAAAAACTGTTTGTGTGCAATTTTAAGAATTTGAGAACTCATAATTATTTTATGGGGAATTTTATATGAAAAATGGGTATTTATGGTTATATTATATGTATCTTTTTGGTGTAAACAACCTTGTGAAGGGGTGTCCTATTATAGGTGAGGGGAGGGGAACCCATTAAATAACGTAAAGTATTAAAATAATATAAATTAATTTTTAGATATATGTTGCGCTAAATTGATATATAAAATGGATATGATGGGAATGATAAGAAATAATCTTATCTTATAATATTTAGACAAGTTTGAGTGATGTTTTAACCCTTACAATTGAGTTTTAATTCCCTTTTTTACCCTTTTAACTATTACCACAATATCAATGTTTTTTAATCTTTAATGTTCAAAACTATTTTCAGAAAAGGATAAGAGGCCAATAAATTTACTAGGTATGATATTTTATACCATATTACTTTCACTTGTTTGAAATATGATTTTTTATCTATATTAAATATTTTAATAAAATATTATATTCCATAAAATATAATTTTTTTCATTTTTGACACTATTCATTTAATTTTAAATTACACATAACACAGAAAATATGGAATTAAAATATAAAATTTTAGAACATAAGTATTATTTTATATTTATCTTAAAAACCATATAGGTAACCTAAAAATTCAAAAAAATGTAAATATTTTTTAATATTTTCACCATAATTCACCAAAATTCTACTACTTTTAATATATTTAGTAATTAATTTAATTTTTTTATTAATGGATTATATATTTTAATAATGTTTCATAATAATTTAATGAAATTATTCAGACTATTATTATTAAAAATTAAGTACCATGTTAAAAATAAAACAAAAAACCTTAAAATAAAGTTTTATTATTGATATCGCCCTCTTTTTATCCTTATGAACAAATTTAGACATTTTAAGACATATAGAGTGAATATTTTCTTCCATTTTTTATTAAAAATAATATTATGGTCAACATCGAAGTATAGTGGAATAAAATTTACAAATTTTTTAGAATTATATATTTTTCATCAAAAAAACTTATCCAATAAAATATATACATCTTTTAGGGATATTTTTAGGCATTCTTGCATAAATTTCAAACTTAATTACTTGATTTATACTTACAGCGCAGAGAAATAATTTCTAAAATTTATATCCATACTGACCTATAATAAAAGGTACCTATTTCCAAAAAAAATATATCTCTATATTCAATAAATGGAATACATTTTTCAGGAATAAATTCCAAGATGTGGAGAAATATATTATAATATAAATGCATAAAACATAATGAAAAAAGTTGTAATAAAGATATATATGTTGTAAAATATTAGGGTTCTATATTATACCCTCTTATAATAAAATCTGTATTGAAATTATAACACATTTATTCAAACTAATGAGGATAATTCTTCCACATCGCATCCTATGGTTTCCATAATGCTTTCTCAATTTTATTATTCCACCACTACACTTTTATCATCTAAATATTCTTGTTTTGTAGCACCTTCAATAAATGATCTAGAATCTATATTTTTTATACCTTATAATATGAATCATTAATCTGGGTTATTATATCTTATTTCATTATATTTATAGGATCACATATATATTTTTATAGTAATTATAAATGAAAATCATCATGAACATGAGAGATATTTCATGGAATAATGAAGAAATAAGATAACATCATAATATGATGAAGAATATCAAGGACACAAATATATATAGTTCTTAACATTCCTTTTAATCTAAATAAAAAAAACCTTATTCCAAGAACATATTGATAGGAATACTATTTCATCAACTTCAAAATTTAGATCTCATTAACAATTATTAGTATAACTTTTTTGTCAACACTGACATTCCCTTATATGATGTTGAATGGACTATAACATGTCTTCCATTTACTCAAATTTATTAGGTCCCAATATCATTATTTATCTAGAAACATCCCATCACATTATATTTCTACATTTACTTATTTCTAGGGATTCATTATGATCCATTTCTATTCTTGAGTAAATGATTTTATTTTAATAAAATTCAACCAAAGGATGGTGTTTATCCCATCCACATTTAAAATATATATAAAAATATATCATAATTTATTATAGAGTTTTAATGGCACTCTTTGAAATTCAATATATCTATTATGATACGATGTACTGAAACTCCACACTATTTCTAGAGAAAACAAAATACTTCTTCAGAAAACTGAGGCAAACAATAAATACTGATCAGACATGATTTAGTGTATTATTCCAAGAGTCTCCAACAGTAATTAATGCATATAAATGTAATCTCTTATATAGGAAGACCTTCTATAATAAAATTAAATTAATTTATTTTGTATAGTGACTAACTGAAACCACAATTGCATTGTGCAATCTAGACATTTTTTGAGTCGGATGATAAAATAAAAGGTAATGTTTTCTAATTTCTATTATGGTATAGGTTGTGGTTGTATTGTCCACTTATAATTCTATCACATAGAATTAAAATTCTAAAATATCAGTTATAAGGATACATACATTTCGATATACATTTTTATATTATCCCAACAAAAATAACCATTTAGATATCTATAAAACTATGTACTTCTAGGTGGAATAGATAATGATGAACTTTGGGCTTCATCCATAAAAATATTCATCATATATAGCAGAAATATAACACATGAAATTATCCTAAAAGATAACATTACAACAAGATAATTGATGTACTCTAGAACATTCCTCACCTTCTTCTATATTTCCTTGTCTTCCTTCCACTCCATCTTATTATCATCACATATGGACAGTATAAAATTCATATGTGAATGATATGATCTTTCCAATTTACTCAATATTTAAAGATATTAATCCTAAAAATCCAGAAATATGGATCTCTTTCAATCCCCAATGTGGATATACTAGTATGGTACTTCTGACATAGTGCATCGTCCACCTTTCTTCCCTTCCTAGGTTGTAAATTTATTAACCAATCATAATTATTATCAAACTCCATCTATATTCGCTAGTTAATATTCAACTATTTATATGTAAATATATACATCATGACTTTATAATATGTAAATATATCACACATTTTACCATAGAAACATTTCATCCATATTATCAATGAAAGCATTACAACTACCAACTCAGAATCATGAGTCATAAAATTTTTATTATGAGTTTTTAATTCTTGAGTTTAATAATATATCAATATATATATCATTATGTGGATTCATCCCAATCCATTATATGATGATTATCTATATATGAAAACCCATTCTCCATTTTATGGTATTATAATCAGTTGTGAAATGAAAAAAAATATCTTCTGTTATATTATATTCATCTCACATTTATGTATTTAGAGAAAAAAGTTCCCATCCAAGTCAACTGGGATAGTGAATTATACATTCAAGATAAATTAATTACACAACATCATTCATCTCTATACATGGTCATATAAATATGAATCTTAGTTATTGTGGTTTGTATAGGGAATTTTTCAATAACTTCTATCTTTGAAGGATCCACCCATGTACCCTCACATGAAATTATATGACATGATAATTAGACATTAAAATTTTAAATCCACGCTTATTGAATTTGGAATATATATTTTCCATATTGAGGGTCATCAAAATAATAAAAAAATAATCATCATGAACTTCTATTCAGTTTAAATATATTATAATATCATCAATAAATAAATTCAATAACTAATTAAGGTTATCTCAAAACACCTTATTCATTTAATCCATAAATATATAATTATTATGAATTTATAATTCCCATGACTTATAGGAATAGTGTACTTGATAATATCCACTTTATTAACCCTTAGCTGATGACATGAATATTGATAATCATTCTTGGAAAAATATTCTGATACCCATAATTGATCAATAAAATCATCTATATGGGGTAGAGGATATTATTTATAACAGTAATCTTGTCATGTTTTATCTAATCAATGCATATATGTAATGACCAACCATTATTCTTAACCAAAATAATATGTACACACCTTGGTTACACACTATGATCATTTAAACCATTATCTATATTCTCATGTAGTTTCCTCTAGAATTATTACTACTCAATTAGAGATATTATTTATAGATACTTCATAATAGATATTTAACTCTATATGAGTTCAATTAAAAATAAACTTTATGATTCTTGATAAGACTAAGAAAATATTCAGTAAAGACACCTTCAAATTACCATTCAATAAAAATATCCTGAATTTTGACTTTCTCTTTATCCCCTTGCTATTAATATACTTCTATAATAGGTATTAAAACACATGTGATGGGCATAATTTCTGGTGAGATTCCAGGGTCATCCATGTTCAGATATAAGATTTTAGTCTAAGTTGGATAATTGAGTGTAACTTCCCTTCCCAGATAATTGATGCGAATCTCCAATGAGAGAGCCAAACCATGTCCAAAATTACATAAAATTAAAATATTAAAAGAATAAAAATATTTTAAAGAAGAAAATTCTAAAAAAATATATCAAAGTTGAGATATATACTTTAGAAGCTATTATCTTACCCTTTGGGGGTTTTACTTCCAACTCTATATATAACCATT
Source organism: Viscum album (assembly GCA_963277665.1). Classification (NCBI taxonomy): domain Eukaryota; kingdom Viridiplantae; phylum Streptophyta; class Magnoliopsida; order Santalales; family Viscaceae; genus Viscum; species Viscum album. The sequence continues at coordinate 263,680,414 of OY728142.1, read as the reverse complement.
TAGGTGGTGAAGTGATACCCATAAAAAATTATCCATATATTAATGAGTGCCTATAACCAAAATCAAATAAACCATTTTTATTTTTATACTATATAGTAAGTGAACCATTACCAAATCATCTATAACTCCTATATAATTTATAATAATTTTCTATTTTTGGCCTTATCTTGTTGTAATCATCATTTGTACGTTCCATTGAAACATGGTTCATTGGTTTCAATATTTCCTAATATTTTTATTCATGATGAACTGGATAATAATTGTTTCATTATTTATATTTATTTAATGATACTTATATCCCCTAATCCATACATCAAACAAATATATGTTCCCATTAACCAAGTACCATGTTTATTATTTCAACAACTATCATGGGAGAGTGGATAATCAAAAGCCATGATAATAAATAAACACTTGAGTTTAATGAGTATCAATGGATAATATAGACACAAAAATTACATGGAGAAATAAATTAAAATTCATAATAATTTAAATTCACAACATTCTATATTAATTATTAAGTCTTCTCAACCAGTATCTCATCAATTTTGTTGTCATTTTTCTTAAACAATTATATCATTCCAAATAAATGAGTATTTGTCATTGAAATACATATTTAATATTTAATTCCAAATAATTTTTCTCATGTGAAATTATGATTAATTTTTGGGACTTCCATAAATAGTACCCACACATCACTTTCATGTCCAAGTCATTTCTCACATTTTTCATGATCAATAAAATTGTTTCACATAATGATCTATAAGTCAAACAAATTCTATATTGAATCAAGATTATAGAACCTAAATTCATCATCATATTAAATCATAAATATAATTAATAGATTTATTATCATTGTTCAATATCCATAGTAATTACAATGGTTATTTTCTTAGTTAAAAATATTCTAAAACATGAGTGAAAAAATTATTGATGAATGCACCCTTTTTACATTAATATCACATATTAAAATATAATAATTTATAAAAGATTAATGAAAACATATTATATGAAAATAAAATTGGAAACATTAAATGGAATCTTTATATCATTAAAAATTCATGATGGTATTAAATTAATTTAGTTTTGTGTACATTAAAACAAAGCTTCCTTTTATATTATTGGTAAAAATACCAAATTACCTTGTTTAGAAAAAAAATAAAAATTCTTTTTACAAAAAATTATAAAAAGTAAATAATTTATAAAAAATAATTTATAAAATCCTAGTGGAGTATTAAAAATACATTCCTTATAATAGTTTTATAAAAACATGGACATTGATGGAAGTTATTTCCTACTAAGGAGAAAATAATGTAACTTTTTGTCAAAAAAAATTCAATCAATGTATATATTCATTAAGTGAAAAAGGTAATATTATGTGAAAAAACATTAAAAATATGGGATAAAACTGAATTCATTTTATTATATATTTATTACATAATATTATTTATTTTATATTTATAAATAATTAATTCTGAAAAAATGAACTTGTAAAAGAAATCCCTTACCTGAATCTCAAATTTCCCTAAAAGTGATATCACCTACCTTCATAATAATTTTATATTTATAATTATTATATATTATATTAATTTTCATACATATAATTTCATATATGGGCCACTTATAACATTTTAATTTCCTATTTATTCATAATTTTTTATTAAAATCATCGATTTCAGGTACTAACCATTTTATTTTTCTTGAGAACATCGGTTCGGTAGTTCAATTCCTTGAACTTTTTTCATGGTTCCATTATTCACAAAATATTAATCATTATATAAAAAACATTTATATTAATTAAATATATATATATATATCTATATTCATCCACATAAGTTAGAGATATAAATTTTAATTACACCATTCATAGAGATGGTAGGCCATACATTTCCACAAATAATATTTTTCACATTTAGATATTTTTAATGAAATAATAGAAAATAATTATTCACTGTTAAATAATTATTATTATATAATATATATCAAATATATTCATTAAATCAATCATTATTATCATTCATGTAGTAAATAAATAAATGAATGAATGAAAAACTAATAACATCACTTAATAGAGGTGGTATTCCACATGTACACATTAGCAATGGGGTATTTTACCCATGTATGTGAATGTAAGAAGTTTTATGAGATATTATAGGTAAAGATTAATTACTATTTAATAAACATAATATATAAATATCAAATCCATCATAATAACCATTAATTGATATTTTTAATTTAATATCAATTTTACTTCTACATGAAGGAGGTAGCCCAAACGTATGGATATGGGACACAGTCACATCCTATTTCCTATGAAAGAGGGAGAATTATTGTAGTTACATAATCATAATAACATTTTAATACAATTATTGTATTTAATCCATTAATTTATGATTAATTCCATATATTTATAGGAGTTAGAAGAATAAATAAATTTAAAGAGTCCAGGTAGGATGATTACCTGTTATTCAGTACATCTCCTTTAGATCCCTTCTTAAGGACCCTTGAAATTGTATTTTATGAAGGAAAAAATATAATTCATGTTTGTAAAAGTTATTAATAGATTTGTTTTGTTTTTTTCAGATATATTGATCCAATTGGTGTGATGAAATGTTTAGGGTCGGTCATTTTAAATGGGAGAAGAGGGGCACAATTCGAATTACAAAATGCATTAAATTAATATAAATTAATTTTCTAAATAGAGTTATATAAATTATCAAATATCATGGATAAGATGTATATGAGTCGAAGTACTCTCATTAAATAATATTTAGACAAGGTTTTTTGATTTTTTAACCATTAAATCTCAGTTTTAACCCCCCTTTATACATTTTCATTATTACCTCAATAGCATTGATTGTAACTCTCTAGTGGTCATTAATTACCATAAAATGATAGGTGAGCCATAAATAGTTCTTAGATGATAGTTTCAACCATATACCAATAAATTTTCCAATTAGTGTTTTCTAAGAATTTTAAATTATTTAATAAAATATAATTATTGTCATTTTTCAAAATATTCATCTAATTTGACATTAAAGACATAAATACAACAATGTAATTAAAATATAAAAAGGTAAAAAATCAATATAATGTTATTTTTATTTAAATAAATCAAAGAACACAAAAATTAATAAAAATTGTATTACATTTAAGATGTTTAAAATCAATTATTTTATTTTTCTATTAAATAAATAAATATTGTGTGGGAGTTGTGTAATACTTTATTGTAATTATTATATAACTACAAAAAATGGCTTAAAAATAATTTATATTTTCTATAAACATTTATAACTTATTTTATCTTATTTTTTTCATAATAAATAATTTTGGGATATTGAAACAAAGAGAGTGACATTTTGATTTTATTATTTTTTTAAAATTATATTATGATCATTATAATAAAAGTTGTATGAAATTTCCATATATTTTGAAAACATATTTTTATGGTAAAATAAACCTATCCAAAAAAAAATGAAGGTGTCTTTAAGTGATATTTTTAAGACTTGTCACCTTAATTTTTAACCATAATTTCCTGATTTTCTCTTATCAAGGCTACAAATATTTACTTTGGTTTCTTTTTAAAATGACCAAAAATATAAGGTACTTACTTAAAAATTTTGAACTCTTAAATCCAAATATTGGAGCCATTATTTCTGAATCAATTATTATAATTTTTTTTAATTTTTTTAAATATAAATTGATAAAACATAATGGAATTTTTTTTAATAAAAATTTGTTTTTATGAAGAAAAATTACATATATCAGAATATTGAATATTTATAAATTATGTTATTATAATTATAATAAATAATATCTAAATACAATATAAAATTCATAATATCATGGGATATTCATTATACTTAATCAAAAGAAATAACAATATTTGAAAATTTTGTATTTTTCACTATTCTTTGAAAATCAATCATCTCCAAAAAATTCAAAAAATTTACGCAAAGTTATTTTTCATTTTATGATTTCAAAAATTAAAACTGATTTATAAAATTTTATTTCAAAAAGTTTATAAAATTAAATATAATATCCTCTCATAAAATGTAATAATAATGACATACATGTTTGATGAAAACAGATTTATAAAGTATCATATAACTTTTTGTGAAATTGAGTATGTGTTTCCTATATTCCAATCAAATTCTTTTTATTAAATAACATCTTTGTACATAATTTTTATAACGTGGTTAGTCATATTCGTACAAATTATTCAAATATTTAAGATTTATTTTTCACATAATAATATTTTTATAGTTTTCATTGATCGATTAAAATCAGTGTTTCATGAATTGAAAGGAATCAAAGAAATTTAATTTATTCAAAGAGACATATTATATAAAATATTAGGGTTCTATAACAGAAACTATACTCATATTACCCAATACAGGAGAAGATTTTTTGTTATATAATGATTCATCAAAGAAGGGACTAGTAAGTTTCCTTTTGAAAAAATATATCTTGGCATCATATGCCTTACATTATTTAATGGTATAGGAAAAAAATTACAGTAAAAATAAAGAGGATATAAAATTAGTTACATTTTCACTATAAATATTGATGAATTATGTAAATTGTGTGAATTTTAAAATATATATCGATCAATAGTGGTTAAAATATATATTTACATATAATGAGTTTAATATGTATCAAATGAGATGGTTTGAATTTGTTAATGACTATGGATTCCCAATAGATTACCATGTATTGAAGGGAAATCATGTTGATGATTCTTAGAGTAGGAATGATCATACTATTATAACAATGATGAGGATTTAAAGAGTCCCAAAAATCTTGGATTTGAGGAGGATAAACCTTGAAATAATAATGGAATGGGAGAAATATTATCATTCCAAAATAAATGCTCAACAATCCATTTATATGAAGAGAAAAGAGGTAAAAAATGAGTAAATGAATCTATAAAATATTGTAATTAATATAACCATTCTCAGGTCTAAAATTTTGGAATTATATTATTTTTAAACAAGATATGTGACCTTAAATAGACAAATTAGTGAGGGATATATTGGATTACACACATATCTCAACATTATATATCTATTCCAGTCACAAATAATTATATTAAGATCTTATGGTAAATTTTTGTGACACAATAGTTAGGGCAATGACATATAGTATATATATTGATTCCATGTTTTTTAGTAAGTAAAGGTTGATCATATATAATAAAATGGAATTATTCCACCATTACCTATATTAGTATGAATATTGTATAATATCACAATGGATTTTTTCATTGGCCTTCATAAGACCACGAAAGTCAAAAATTATATATGGATACTATTATATTGTTTTATTATGTTGGAACACATTATTTATATTAAGGAGGATTTATCACTCGATCAGAATTCAATTTTATTCATAAATAATTTATAAGGATTCATGGAGTAAAACATTTTATTATTCATGATCTAGATTCAAGTTTTACATAAATAATATTGAGGACTATTCGATAATAATTGGATATACACAAATTAATTGACATAAAATATTATACCAAAAGCGATGTAACATTTTAAAAGAAAAATTAATATATTAGAGAATATACTAATATTTTAATTAATGGATTTTAATGTATTTTGGGGTCAACAACTTCCTCTAGTAGATTTCTCATAGTACTATAGTTTCTATTCAACTATTCAGATGATTCCATATGAGGCTATCTATAGAAAAAATAGTAGAACTCCAATATGATTGTATGGAGTTTAAGAGAAAAAATATATTAGAACTAGATATTTCATAATAGTTTATAGAAAACATTCAAACCATATAGCGACACATAAATACTAAAAAATGCTGAAAAATAGATATGCTAGTAATTATGAATGAAATTTGGAGTTTGAAGTATGGGATAAATTCTTGAAAAAAAGGAATAATGTGCCTCCAGATACATTATTCTATTATAGATTCTTGATCACATAAGGGTTATAGAATATAACCTACTGATCCCACTATAACTATCACTAGTTAAAGATGTATTCCATGTATCAAATTTGACGATGAACATATCCATTCCTTCCACAAGTTCTAAACTTGTGTTTTTAAATTGGAACACAATCATTTGTATGACGAAGGAGTAAAAATAAATGGTCATAGAGATAATATTTTATGAAATATGACCACTCATCTTATTAAAGTTATCTGGAGGAATTATACATTTTAGGAAGAAATATGGGTACCAAAATATATAATAATGCATATATACCCTCATTTTACTATAGTAATGGAATTTTGAGGAACAAATACTTTTTAGTGGGATAGAATGAAATAAAACATGATTTTATCATGTATTTCCCTTTGGATGGATTTTTTTTCATTTCATGTTTCACCCATATCATTGAAATAAAATGAATGGTCATCGAATTTATATAAATAATATATTTCTATATATGAAAAAAAAAATTGTAGCTTTAGAATAATAAAATATGAAACATCCTTAAAAAATAACTTTTGAATAAACATGCATGTAAATAAAAATATCGTGAATATATAATAATTATCCTTTTTGTCTTCCATGATAATCATGACCATGATTTCAACTATAAAATTATGGTGCATAATTAAAAATATAATTAGCATGTTAAGAGAAAAAATAAATGATTGGTATGATTAATTATAAAAATGCATTATGGCTATATATGATATTGAAATGTTACTATTATATATATGGATGTTTTAAATGTGACTCTTGGAGATATGGGTATTCAAAATATGGTCAATGGATATATTTTGGGTGGCTATGTATATATTTTAGACAGATGTATTGATGTTTTTTTATTTTTATTAACATATTTAAAATAACCCAATTAAAGAATAATATATAATCTGGGATTAAAATAGGAAAATAATATTTAATGGAAATATTCTATTAAAAATATACTTTAATACATTATAAAGTGACATTATTATTATTTTGAAATGAATTAATTTATTTAAAAATAAATGAAACATAATTATGATTATAGATTAAAAAAATTACTTTTTAGAAGTTTAATAATAAAATTAATGTGATTTGGTTAAAATAGTTTTCTAATAAAAATGGATATTTGTCAAATAAATCATTTAAAGGTATTTTTTCAACTTTATATATTAAATAAATTTTTTAAATTATTAATCTAATATAAATTTATAATATATAAACAAATGTTTTATCAATTATTTTACTAGTAATTTACATAAAATATGAGTAAGAACAAATAATGGTTGTAATGGTATTTTTCTATAAAAATATTTTTCTTCATTATATATTATGTTTTAAATAAATAGTTAAGTTTCAAATTATTTAAAAATGAATTATATCAAATTTAATAAAAAAAAATAATCACCCTATTAATAGTTGAGAGTATTTATATTACTTTTTTAGTTAAAAATAATAATTTCCATGGTCATTGATTAAATACGGTAAACGGGATTAATATATAGAAATTATCGTGGTTTATATTTTTTTAAATAAAATTATATTTATTTATAATATAATTTTTATATATTATTAAGAATTAATCATGAAAGAATCATAAAATTTCTATAATTATCTCACCTAACACCAGTGTGATTCCATCATTACATTCACCTGGATTAATGTTTCAATGAAATGAACCTCATTTTCACCAACAAAATGAGGTCTCTTCTACTAATTGCAAACCACTTTTTTTAAATTGCAATTGAATTACTTCCGATTATTCCACTTCTAAATCCTTATTATATATCGAAAAGTATCTTTTTTGAAGGAAGCCTAAATACTTCATTATAAAGAAACCCATATTGAGAAGGTGGAAATTTGTCAATGTAAGTACCATGTTATGTACTACATTTTTCAATTAACTTCACATATCCACTATTTAAAAAACATATTGATGTTACTTAAACATATCATTTCTTCTAAGAATATATTATTAATGTTATATAACCTTATACTCATACCCTTTCATTATTATTACATTCTCTTGTCATTATAGGATTAACCACTGACATTGATGATGTTATATTATCTCCACCTTGTCCAACAAGAATGAGTATGAAGACACTAATATTTTCAATATATGATATCGAAGAGTAATTTTTAATTAATATATTTCTTTAAGGATAAATCAAATCAATAATAGATCATTATAATCTAACTCATTATTATAAATAAACTACATGAAATAAGTTCCTCATGGATTCCATTCTCAAAAACCATACCCATAACATCCATCATATGAACATGGAACTATATTAAACTTTGGTATATAATAATATAAACATATTGAATCATCTTATTAGTGAAATTTGTATCAAATATTTTGAGTTTAAATCTCCATTATGAAACATCTATGATAAAATAAAATTACTAGCGATTGATGAAGAAAATAAAAAATTACTCTATAGTATATGTGTAATGATTGAATATAATTGATGAGTTTAAAAGGTATTTAATATGATTAAATATCTAAAACAAGTTATTTACATGGTCATTTATATTATACATAGTGTTAAATCACATCTGTGTATGTCATGAGTAATAGTAAGTGTTTCCTTCCTAATATATCTTTTAAAATAAATTAAAAAATATATATCTATATTTGGAAAATATATGATATTTCTCTATTAAGGCACATATTTTTTTTCTAGGGGACAATTTGGAAGCTACCATATATTATGACCAGTTATCATCCCTTAGGTACATAATTCAACTGAAATTATTCTTTTAAGTGGTATAGATGTTATCTATTCTTAAAAGAGGAGAATATTTTCCCTTTATTTACATATTATTTATATTTTTTAAAATATCCATTTATATAAATAATTTATATATTATGTTCAATTAATATGGTCATTCAATTTCATTAAAAAACATTTAAATAAATTTTTTATAATGTCTACCTCATAGTTTTGTTTCAAATGAAATTTACCCCTATATTTTATTAAATATATTCATTTAAAATTTATTTCACATGAACTCATGTTCCCATCATAGTGATTACTATTAATTATAAAACATCTTATTTAATGTTTCATATTTTTCCAAATTTAATTCTTATTCACCTTTTTTTATAAAATTATTCCATTAATAAATAATTTTGAAATAGTAAATATTCTTTAACTTTATTTTAAAATGATATTTTATAATGCTCTTATAAAAAAAATTCATATTGTTTAATATTTTTTAATTATTTTCATGTACCAGTTGTAAAATTTATTAATTAAATAATTCACCTTCTTCATCTGGACAACATATTATCAATATATATATATTTCAAAATCATCATAAAACCAATTTCCCCCACTATATATAATTATCATATAATATAATTTTGACTTTTTTTATGTTCATGTATATAAAATTTGTGTGGATTTCCATTAACTTAATCATTGTTTCAAAATAGTTCTACAATTAATTGGGTAATGATTTATTCCTCATGATAATATTAATTTATGAATGGAACTTATTGATATGATCAAAAGGCTAATAGAGAAAAATATTTATATATTGATAATTTTAATAATATATCTTATTAATATTTTGACAATATTTCATGTGGACTATATTTTTATTTTCAAATAATTACTTTTTGACCTTATTGAAATATTCAAAATGTTATGCGTAGAGCTTATTGATATGTTCTAAATTTAAATATTAGAGCTTATTGAAATGTTCATAATGTAAGAATTAACCTTGTTTATATTTTTGCAATGTATAGTATTACATATGATTATCATTATTCTATATTCATATGTTATTTTACAAGGATTGGGGTTATTTTCCCCATGTTTAGACATCATTATTATGTGATATATTTGTTATTATTCCATGAAAACCCTTTTATGGAACTATGAACCCATTTCCTCATATTTTTTAATCATATATTATTCAGTTGATCGTGTTCTTTTCTCATGAGTAGAGACTCAATTTTTAAAACATTTATGATGCATGTCTTCTGTTATCATGAAATCCATATGTGCTGATACTTAATTTACAATAAATGTTTTATTGTGAATTATTTCCATATATAATGGTCATGTACATTGAAAATGTTATCATATAAAAATATTTTAATTATTCTAAATTATGATCATTGATTAATATCATGTATGTTTACCCATACTGATAATCTATGGTCTATTTTTTCATATGTTTCAAATCCCAAGGTATTAAAGTGGAGTATTATGTTTTATATGTCTAGAAGAATATCCTGAGTAGATAACATTATGGAAATTATTGAAGGATTATTGTAACAAAATGAGGTCATGTAGCTAATATAAAAATACATGAATCCAATTATTTTTGAGGTGTGATATATGGTGATATGTATTAAACATAGTTATATATTTATACAATATTTATGAATGTAATTTTTTAAGTCACCTTTGTTGTTATCAATGAATATGAATAATGTTTGTATTTTTTCACTGGATATGGGACTCTCAGTTTATTGTATCTCAACAAATGTAATTGAAGTTTAAAATCTAAAGGATAAGAGAATATAAAGTGATAAGATGTGGAAAGAAGCACAAAATAGGTGATTGCATAGATAAATCACTTAAGATAGATGGAGAAATATAAAATGATCATATGATAAGGATAGTGAGGTTTAGTATATAAGATCTCATAAAATAATAATAGATTGGGGAAGAAAATGGGATAATTAATTTATAAAATAGATAATAAAATATAAAGACACATTTTTTTTAAAAAACATGCACAGTTTGGATGCATGAGTTACCAAACAATGAATAGACCATAATTTCACTACATGAATCGACGTGATCTAGTATCTATGATTCACATTCATGGTATAAAAACCATGAAACAACTACATATCTTTTAAAACAAATTAAATTTAAAAAAATGATGATAATATCCTAAAAATAAATTTAGTTATTAATATAAAAACCATATATACAAAAAAGTGACATTTAGGTGTAAAAATTAGATTACTCCCCCATAATCAAGCTAGGTAACATAAAAATATTTCAATGAAAAATATCATTTCAATGTATTTTCATCAATATAGATAACACACACACACACACATAAAAACATATATATACCCACACATACGTGTGTGTCTATATATATAGGTGGAATACAGTAATCACTTGAAATATTTCTTCATTCCAAAATAATGAGTCACGAATAATAAGCTAAATCATTCACAGAAAAGTGTATAAATATTAAATTAAATTAAAATTGAAAGTAAATAATGAATTTACCAAACTATAAATGTTTAAATAGTATACTTTTTGAAAACATTTATTTTAAATGAAACCGAAAATTTTGGTTTAGTCATACACTGCCTCGTGTTTCTTTGAAATCTGTGTTATATTAACATATGCATGATAATGGTTACCTAGGAACATGAATTAGTATGATATAGTAGAGGAATTAATTAATAAGATAAGTTGTTCTATAATAAATGAATAAGTAATACATATAAAATTGGGGAATTATAATTTTAAATTTTAATAGTGGCTAAAATTAAAATTTCATTAATTTTTTTTCTAAAACCCACAATACTTTAGGATGCCTCAAATATATGACCATATTTCAAGTGTTTAGAAATCATGAATTTGATACTTTTAATACAACTTATATCATATTATATTTTTTCACCACCCCCTGTGACTTATTTTCACATCAATTTAAAATCCATTAATATATTCAATTCTAGTTATAACAAATGAAATTACACTAAATTACAATAAATAACAGGAAAAAATTATGAGACTCAATAAAAACACCCCACTCTTTGCCTTCTAATCATTAATAAGCATCATTTAGTATCATAAGAAAACATATATATACACAAATATTGCATCTCCTCGTACCTTTATTGAGTATCATTCGGAAAACATCAATGTCTTCATAAAGATAAAATAATGGAACAACTATTACACTTAATTAATATTGGAACTAGTCAAAAATTTATATTAGTTTTTCCAGATATTAAAAATTTTCCTTCAACAAAATATCATCAGAACAATAAACATGATTTGAAGAAGTGCATATTTTCTCAATTACTATACATGGAAAAGATTATTAATAACATAAAATTCAGGATTAAAATATAATCATTACATAGTATCCTTAATATTCTCTCGAATCTCAAATTGTTCAAAATAATTAGCAGCCCAATTTCTTTACTTTTCCATCCTCTAGTGGCATAATTTTATAAATATTTGGTTAAACACATGAATTATATTCTATAATTACATGGTTCATTTTTTATGATCAATATAGGCATTATGTATACTATTATAAGTGGTTAAAAACATTAAAATTTTCATATTCACTAATCTCATATATGTTGGATTCCTAATAAAGGAATAATCACTAATATCAATCTAGAAAAGAATAGAATGACAATGCCTACAATAGTGATATTATAAAGGAGACATCTGAATAAATCAATGATATTTATTATTTTTTGTATATTTTTATAAAAATATATGATCTTCTCGTGAGATAGAAGATATTAGAATATTGTACCACAATAAATCTTCAAGTATATTAATGGATTATTTCGACTAACCATATATATAAAATTGACATAACATACTCATATTTACATTAATGTTGAGAGTTAGTTGACAACCTTCTATAACCTAGAAGTAAATATCATCTAATGATCTAAAACAAATCTTTCCAGAACATTGTTAATCTTTATGATCTCTCAATTTTATAATTTACATATTTCAAATATTTAATATGATTCATAAATATGTAGAAAATTTATTATCGTTGTTACCTAATCTAGAATTTCTCAAATAGTATCTTATATATTAATTGATCTTAATAATCTAGTAATGAAATATATACTATTTTAATCCAATTTTTATATTTGGAGTTGAATTGGATGTATAAAATACATTTTTTGGTGATTTTTTTGCCTTATATTGTTAATTGTAATGGAATCAGGAAAAAAAATATGGATTTTTTAATTTTAATGATGGTTCATAGAGACTTATTACCTGTTTCACAAGTAATATTATTTATTAAAATATGAAAAACCCATGTAGATTACATATATTCATTCATTATATATTTTTTATATTTTTTATCACAATTATCGAAAAAAGAGTATGAAAACATAGAATCTCAAGACTAATAATCAAGTATCTATCCACCATTGTGAATTTCTCAAATCGTATTAGTATAATTATTTTATTTTTAGGATTAATTTACTCACTCATTAATGGTTTAATCATGCTTAATTTGGAATTATGATATCCCATCATGATCCTCATCAATTTATATATTCATCTCGAAAATTTTATGCATTATTCTTTATTCTTCCATCACTTTTTATACCTTCTGATGTTGATATTTGTTTCTAAAAGTGTATGTAATTACATATGACTTCCATGATGAAAAAAGATAAAAATTAAATTATTGGAGTTATTAGATGTAATAAATAAAAATCAGATTTAAACCCTATTGTGAAAAGATATACGTAATGTTTTTCATTTTATTTTATAACACAAATCATTCACTGAATATGTATTTCCTCTAATACATTAATGAAATATTTATAGAAAATAACTTAATACTTTACTTTTTGTAATTATTTTTCATGAGTTCAATGATATCATTAATCATATGATATAGTTTAATAAAACTATAAAAATATAAAATCGTGTCCCATTGAATAAATATCACAATGAAAATAAAACCCTTCACCAAATTATGTTAAAATACATATAATAGTATTGTTAAGTAATTTATTTAACACATGGACACATTTCATATATGAAAAATAAATTTCCTCCATTTCTTTTTCCACTATATAATTAGGGAAAATTCATTAATAAACCATGATAAGTAAATAATAATAACATTAAATCCATATAAAAATATTTATTTCTATGTTATTTAAATGAACCTTCTCAAAAGTATTTCATTTACATTATTAGTATCAATTCAGATCCAAACATCAAAGAAAACACAAAGAATGAGATCTAATTTTAGGATCTAAATTTTTTTTATAAATAGTGCTTATAATTTTTATTTTATCTTAATTTTTTCAATATGAATTAATAATTTATACCAAGAACCTCTCTAGATTTCAAGTACAAAAGGATATCATTATCAACTAAAAATGAAAAAAAAATATAAAAATGGATGAAATATTATATTCATTAAATCCATGTACATAATAGTAGAATTTTTTATATGAATTTCATAACTAGACACTCATAGTTTATATATTACCTTTGTATGTATACTTTAGGATTTTATTTACCCTTTACACGGAGTTAGTGATACTCAATAAATATTATAATCTATGAAAACAATTTAACCCCCATTACTGGATCAAACATATCATTCATCCTAGGTTGTGGCTAATGATTCATTATTTTTTCTTGATTTATCTTTTTATAGTCCACACACAATAATAACATTCTATGTATACTTTATAAAAAATCTATTGTAACTCCCAAAGGTAAAATACAATTTATAATAAAAAATTTAAAAGAAATTATTTTAGTTGAGTATATATTTTATGTAGCTCAATTTTATAATCATGATATTTTGATATAACTATATGTTCTCTACCATGAAAAATACAATAAGATAACTACACATTAAATTAATGAGGTATACATAATAAATCATTATGAAAATGTCAATTATGAAGCCACCAAAAGGTTTTATACCTTCGTCTCCTAATACAAAACGAATATAAGTTTAAATATAACTATTTTAAAAGTTATAGTACCATGTTTAATAAAATATGGTCCCTATTAACCCTCTTGGATCTCTTATAATTTAATAATGGTGTAATAGATACCAATTAATCTTGATAAATTGACTCACCATTAGTAGAATTGAATATATGATTTAAGTTAGATAATATGTATATATAAAAAATTGATCTCAAAATACTGTAAAATAAGTGTAAATAAATCCTAGAGACCCCTATGTGTGATTACCACTACAAAATAATATGAAAACCTTTTACATATTCCTATATGTATTCCTAGTAGAGTATCAGGACTCATAATATATGGTGATTTATTTACTTTTAACCGAAGAAGAGATAATAGATTCTCATATATTAAATAATGTGAGTAGATTATTTTAAATAATTAAATAATTAGTTTAGATATCAAAAAAATAGAACTCGCTATAGAAGTTCCCAAAACTATCACAATTATAGATTTCTTCATTTTATAGAATCATTATGTACCATCATGATAACCTTATTGTTCAAAACCTTACCCAGTAGAAGGTATGAATGAAAGGTATATTAAGAAACCATGCCTTACTCCTCAACAAGGATTGTGTATAGGTAGTAAAATTATGAATTTAATTGTATACACATTTTAGCACGTGATTCCATATTCTATTAGATTTAATATCAGATTATATCAATTTTATTTATTCATTAAAATCACAAAATTTCTCTATAATAACCAAAAAGAATATATTTTTTAAATTAATATATATAATGAGTTTTGGAGAATCCTATTAATTCATAAATGAAACATTAAATATGAATTCTCACTATGATTTGAAAATAAATAGAAAATCCACCCAAACTAACCAAAATTTTTCAACTTTATCTCTTATACTATAAATCCCACTTTATTAAAAAACATAACCCATAAACTATATTTTGGAAAATATTATAACATCTAGATTCAATTCTTAAATTAAAACTCATATCGTCTGGAATAACTTCTTTCATAAAAATCATTTATGGTTTCGAGATTTAACATCATCACACTTGTATAGAAGCATTTTCTCTATCCAATTTTAGAACCTTAAAAAACCAATTGTTTATCCTTACTCAAAGTGGGCATGAATATTATATATATATATAATTTATTTATGTACACTATCAAAGTCATAATTTTATTGTATAGTTTCATGGATTAAAATTACTTTTATTGAATAATTTCTTTATAGATACTTATATCAAGAATGAACACCTAGTTTACAATAAATATTTCATCTTAAATTAGATTATACTCTAGTATGAAATCTAACCACCGATGAAAACCCCCTTCAAGTATAATGGTTATAAGAAAAAAACAAGGCTCGTCATTAATGTCAATCATAAAATATGTGATAAATATGATGAATTGAATTATCACATTCTAGAGTGGTATATTGTCCTAATGGTTTGTGGGTGTTGTAATTTAAAAATAATCATGACAAAATCCCCAGTCAATTACTATCAAGGTAAACCATATGTTGGTATTTTAAGATATTAGGAAAATCCATTGAATTTATTTGGTTAAATCATAGTCCTAGATGATAGAGCATGATCATTAGTTACACCCTATATAATTACATTTTTTGTAGGGATAAATTTTCAACATTAATATATATGGTCACATTAGATCATCCTTTCAAGAATTTATAGTTTATTTAATTAAAGATAAAACCCTAATGATCATAGTAAACCCTAATTCACTCATTATAATTCCAAACTATTAGAATATTTAATACATTAAATAAATTATAAAAAAATGTAAAACATTACTAGAAATACTTATTCATGACATTTTATCTAATAGTAATTATAATCAAGGGATTCTAACTCAAATAAATAAATTAAATATTTTTATTATGTAGAAGTGATTATAAATGTCAAAAAAATTCACACACCTAGAAACCCTATTGGATAAAGAATTTCCAAATATTTAGGGAAGAGATGAACCCAATTAACTTAATTTATTAAATTGTCAATGTATTGAAGGCCCTATGGAATTAAGGGACCTTTTTTATTGGCTAAAAGCCCCATATCTGGATGATCTATTTGAGTATGGACCATAGGAAACAGATATATATATATATATATATATATATATATATATAAGTCCCTGAATGAGAACCTTGAATCCTATATTGATAACATTTCAATGTTAGGCTTCCCCCTTTTTATAATAATAACACCTCTTCTACCATTGAGGGATGTAATCCCCCCTAAAATGTTATAATGTTACAATGGCCCCAATATATCATGACACGGAACCCCTTAGTCTCACATAATCATATAACAGGATGGAAACATTTTTTATTCTAACACACCTATCACTCTTTCAATTCTTACACATGATGATGTTTGTGTGGATCTCTATAGCACCACCAACGTACATAACTACATTATGTGGATGGTCTCACACTTATGAGTCACATGTTAGGGTTACCATCTATTATAGGATGGATGTATGTTGATAGAAATTTGGAATCCCGTGAAAATTTTTATACCATGAAACTAGAAACAACTACATGTCTCCATGCTCATTATTCATATCTGAGGCATTGAGCTATTATATTGTCCCTACCATGTCACTTGTATACCTTTTTCACTATCACAATACATCTGGGACTCTTTCCAAATACTTGAGTTCATGGTAAATACAATTTATGATTAGTGAATATTGAGAAGTGTTATTTTCTTTTTAGTATCAATTTAAATTATTATTGGGACCTATAGTGAAAATTATATGTACTTTTTGATATTTTCTACCTATAAAATAAAAAAATTTCTATAATGGTGTAACTAATATGAAAATGATACCCATATATTATACTCCTAGATGATAGTATAAATAATAATTTATATTGATATATTTAATCAATATAGAAATCATAAAAAAATATCCATACAAGAAAATGAATATAAACAGATAAATATAATGGACTTATATAACCCATATGAGACCAAACGATATGATAGGAAATTAAAACAAAGAGAAAAGTTCTTACTGCCAAAAATGAATATCAAATCAATCTAAAAAAATAAAATGTCAATCAACTATTTTAACTTCCAAATTATTAACCATGAATCATTTCCCCAAGATCTATGAGCATTATTTCATGGATACATTACTCTTAATTAGACCATACAAAAGGTTGTTCATTCACATCCCATGGGGACACATGTGGGGTGCGGGTAAATCATTCTATATTAGATATCACAACCCGACCACTAATTATCTATCATAAAATAAAATTTATAAAGTAGTAAAACAACGAATGAAATCAAGTTTCATAAAACCATATTTGTAATTCTAATAATAAAATAAAATAATAGCCTACTCTATTATGGGTGCTTATTTGTAAATACTATAACAGACATTATTGAAACCCAATAATGTTTTTTTAGCAACACATTGGATTCATGTTATTAAAATAATTAATTAATCCAATGTCTAAAAAATTACCAACTTCTAAATAAAAATAAAAACTTTTACCAAATGATCAATGAAAATACAAATTTGGAGAGGGATACATATATATTGTCCAAACATGTATAAACATAAAGAGGGAAAATAATGTATTGTGTTCCCTTATCACCCTTTTTTAATATGATTATTCTATCAGATTTTCCCTAAGAACTGATAACCAGTATAATAAAACTACACCCTTTCAGTAGCATTAAACAATATAGAAAACGCATAGGCACTTGTATGCTACAACAGTAAAATGTTAAAATTGATTAATTCATCATACAAAAATTATGAGGGATTAACAATAACCTTAATCATGCATAAAAATTTATATTTATTTGATGATAATATATATAATCTAATGGATATCATCACTCACACAAACAAAAAATAATCATGATGATTAATTTTTTTAAAAAAATACATTAAATTAGACTCAAAATTTTTTACTGAGTCATAAACCACCCCATTATACATCCAATAATACCCCATGGTAATATGTTACTGTGAATGGTTACATAGTAAGAGTAATCAAATTATGATAAGGGAGGGAATAAAGGATACCCTAAGATGATGCATAACTCAATATTATGGAATGAATCCAAATTTTTTATTTATAGTTTATAATTTTTAAAATGTAAAACATATTTTATTATGTCATTAAAAAAACTTCCACAGGATACCACATAATCCTAAGTGGGTAATAACTACATTTGATATTGAAATAAATGTCATAATGGATTCTGTGTGTTTTTTCAAGTATTTTGATTCTATTCCTAAACATTGTCACCCTTTATCTTCCTCCATCATATTAATTCAACTCACTTCCACTAAATTTATAAATTCAATAAATCTATTAATTATATAATCAAAAAAATTTAATAACATAAAATTAATATGAATGGATCCAAAAAATGATAAGGTCCACTACATGAGTAATTTGACCCCTACAACTTGATGGGACCCATAGAGAAAAATGTGTAATGATTAGTGATGATATAAATATAATGTATCTCAATGTAATAATGAATTTTTGTAATAGTTATTACTAATAGTATATCATGGATGTTATGGATAAATATCTTTTAATAATAATATATTATTATGATAATATTTCGTTCACATTTATTTTTCAATGTTTATTATAGAGGAATTACTATGAAAGTTACAATTAATTCAAAAGTTAAACTTGTGAAAATAAATGAAGTTTTCCAAAAGGTTATGATAAATTATAATATAAATATATGTTTTCCAAACTAGAAATATAGATCTTATCAAAATAATACAAGTGTAGAAAATAATATTTCAGATTTTATGTTTAAATTATTTAATAAATTTTTATATCATGTGAATTATTATTTAAATGATTATTTTATTTTGTTATATAAAAATGGGATCATAAAACAAAATTTATGGATATACTGTATTTTATTATCTTCACCAAAAATCAATTATTTCAAAAAATATAAAAAAAATTATCCTTTTATAATTTAGATGAAGTAGTTTCAAATTTATGTTGATTGTTATTGAATTAAATCTCTTATACATTTATATTAAATTATTATCTAAAAAATATTTTTATATTAAAAAATTATGAGTTTTAAAAAAGGAATTACTTTTTTATGATCATAAAAAAATTATTATTATTTATATATCAATAAAATTATATTAAAATATAGAATTTAAATTATTTATTATTATTTTTAGGTATTAATACTAACTATATGTATATTATCTTTAATGAGCACTACCTCGACACATTTACCTTAATATCAGTTATTTAAAAAATAAATTTCCCAAATACATTTATATAAATATATTGTATTATATTATCAAAAAGAAATTTAAATAGTGTTATATTGTTTTGTAAAAATATTTATCCCTTAAATTATACTCATTTTACAATAAACATTATATCATATAGTTTTTTTATTTTTTCAGGACTGAAAACCATGTGAATTGCATACTCTAGTGGGGGTATTTATTTATACTTATATAAAACATTTGTTTTCTTGAATAATAGTAGATAAATAACCCAAATTTATATTATACTATTATGAATCATGAAAAAATTATATTTAATATTCAAGATATGGTTATTTTTTATTTTTATTTATATATATCAACCTTATAAAATATTTGTTGCAAAAAAATTATAAGCATACAAAATTAATGTCCATTACTATATTTATATAGAGAAATATCAACTAAACTAAAAGAATAATGAGGGTGAAGTCGAATATTTTGAATGTTTAAAGGTTTATAAAAGATAGAGTTCTAATTCAAATATTCTTGTATGGTTATTATATTCAATATATTTTCATTTTTGCATAGGAGTATATTATTATAAAAGAGTTTTATAGGGATGTATACATGTAAATCATATCCAAAGAATAACTCCAAAATATTATTAAAATATGAATATATCAATAAATATTGAATGAATATAAATGAAGAAAAATAATAGAATACCATAAAAATTTTGATATTGACAATTGAAGAATTACACAACCATGAATAGTAAGGAGAAACTGAAAGACTCCTTCCTCTTGATGTATCCACAGGTCACGTGAGTCTCCCAATGTGTGTCTAGGACCTCCACCAATAACATTGTCATATAGAATATTTTATAGAGAGAGGAAAATTGTATCTAAGAAAATAATAATGATGGGGAACATATAATACAATAATTTTCAAGTAAATCACTATGAAAAGGGGAACAAATAATATTTCAATGTATCCAAAGTCAAAAAAAATATGTGGTCTAATCCATAATGTCATGATGGTTCCTTTAGTGAAAAAATCCCTTAGTGTTCATCAATCATTAATTGCTCATTGAATAAATAATATTTAATCTTATGTTAAATCATATATAATAACTCTTGTAGTTGTATCCAAAAATTCATTTGAATATTTCCTAAAATAATTTTTTAAATTTTATCATGAATTCATCATGTTTCAAATCATATGAAATAGATAATAATAACTGATATATTTTATCATGGTAAATATATACACTTAATCAATATCAATGGAGGGCTTAGTTTTTATACTCATTATAAGTGATGAAAAATACTATAATGGTTAAGCTCCAACCAATGACATGATCAACATCCTACCCAACCACTGAAATAATTCCAAAGCTTTTAGAATTAATAATAAAGGTAAAAATGTATAAAGGTTCTCAGGGTAGGTATATTTCCCAATTCACATACTCTGATTAAATATGTAACTTGAACCCCATAGTATACCAATGTAATTGTATCCAATTCTCTTGTGGTACATAATATCTGGTTCATCCATCACACTTACCTATTTTTTTAAGGGTATTATTATTCTATATCTTAATAAGAAAATTACTTGGGCTAATAATAATATTTCACCACAACATATAAATTTTCATGGGGTAATTTAATTATTGATAACTCAAAGTCATAAATTTATATGTCAAAAATTTCACTTCATTATATATATATATATATATCCATCAATAATGAGTGATAATATATATATTTCATTATTTATATCCTGTTATATTTTATATTTCTGAAATTTTATATGAACACATTACAAAACCATAAATAGGTGACTATATATCCATATCCCCATATATAATAGACTAATCAGTCATCATTATGTTTTATGAATTTTTGGTTCTTGCTAAAGGCAATACATCTCAATGAAATTATGTACAGATATCTACATAGATATTTAAGAAACCCCACACACTAAACTCCATTAATGAGTGACTTTTGTGATGTAATTTTGTTTCAAGAGTGGTGGGATTAAATAATTGTATTTATGAAATTCAGCTCTATGAAAATATTATTGAGACATTATAATTTAAAATATTTATTGTTAAAATGATAATGAATTATACTAGATTCATTGAACTTTGTCTATGTATATTATCATTAATATTCCCAAAATATTTCAATCAATGTTTTTCATCGAAAACATTTCAGTAACTAATGTAACTATAAATTTTTTCTTTTCTAAAATTTGTGAATAAATTTAAGTGTATAATGTGATATTCACTAATTTATGATAAATAATGTAAAATGGTTTTATAATTTAATTATATATATCATAATATCCTACATATTTTCAAGTCTATTTTTTATCGAACACTATGTTTTCAATTTTGCCTAAGTTTTTTTTTAGATCTATTATTTGGATTGGGAATATGAATGTTTTGATGTCCTTGAATGGTTATATAAGATGGTATTCAAGGATCATGTTTTTCTTGGTGGATAATGTAATAAATAGAGGAATAATGGGAGGATGGGATGAAATAAAATATAAGTTACATCCCATTAATGACATTAACCAATGGATTATTCTTTGAAATTTCTAGACATAAAGAGAGTCTCATTGCCTCAAATGGTTCACTCTGTGAGGATTTTCTAGTAGTTGTATTAAAGGAAATAAATGGAGTGAAAAATTTGAACCACTATTATTTTAGGTCAAACAGGTGCACAAAGAGGGACTTTATGCCAGTAACTCCACATCTATTCATCTACTTATTTCAGGTTCGTTATTTTAATTTTATATGATGATTATGGGTAAGACCCCATGTTATTTCTTCCCATTGTTTCTAATATAATTAGAATATTATATTCTAGTTTTGAATCATATTTCAATAAATCATGGTGCAATTGGATGATTTGAATGCGGATTTTATATGGGGTCCCTATAATAGAACCCAGAATTATATCTTCACATTATTGGAATGGGTTTAGATTGAGGTATGATACTATAGTAATTTATTGATGTATTTTTCTAAAACCAAATGAAATAGACAGTTGGGTAATTTCTATATGGTCGTGGGTTTCCCAAAATGTTCTGAGGGGTGATCTATAGTCCTTATATGGGTGGTTGTTTGAGGTTTTTATGAAAAAATTGATTCGAGATATCTTTTTAATCATTTAAAAATATTTATTTTATATTATATAATTAATTATATTTGTTTACAATAAATTATTTTTTAGGGTGTTAGGCAGGATCTAGAGTGGTGGGGTATGCTTGAGGAAGGCATGAAATGGAATTTTCAATGATCAATATAGCTTATAATAAGTTATAACTCTAAGATAGGGTGGTTGTATCCATTAATTAATTATTATATTCTTTCTATATGCAATTTGCATTCTACATGAATATTTCATGGGTTTGGATAGAGTAGATAGGGGATGGTAGTGACCAGGAATATTATACATAATGTTCGTAGGTCTCTAATTCTCAATATGAGTGATGTTTCATATTTAGGAATGTCTAATTTATTTGAGGTTGTGTCTCCTTGGGATTAGATAAATTATTTTGTGTGTGAGAGACCATTGGTGGTATTCTTGTGTGATATTGAACATTGGCATCCAAACTTGTTTTTCCAATGGAATGTTTCACAAGTTCCTAAAACAACATTGATATTACATATTAATATTTTCCTTAGTAATATATACATGTTTCATATACGGTAATATGGAGGATAAGAACTAACTTTCCATAAATTCATAACATAATATTATTATAGATATATTTAACACTTAAAAAAGAATTTTAAAAAACCATATTATACTCATAAATAACATATATCCAACAATATTATTTATCAATTATATAAGATAAATACAATAAAAATGATTTCCATTTTTAAATTGATCCTGTAAAATTGAGATTAGTTATTTTTTGGATTTATATAAAAAAATTTATTTTTAGATAAAAAGTTAAAAATATAGATTCCATGATAATGGTCTCATTTATTACATTATCAATATATAATGAGAAATAGGGTAACACCCTGATATATTAATAAATCATTATGTTCAATAGGTTATTTTACACACAACATGAAACCCAAATGAACCATAATTATCAAAAATATGACCATTTAACCAAGAACTTAAATTTTTTGGTAATAATAGGATTAACTGTTTTATTCTATATATATAAATGTTCTATCAAAATTATATATTATTAAAAAAATACCTCTATTATTAATAAAGAAATGTATTTATAAAAACATACATATTCTTAAAAAATTATTTTTATTGATTTTTGTGATAAAATATTATAATTAACTCCCCCATCAGAACATGGGGTGAGAGGGATGATAGATTTTGGGGTAGTGGTTGTGGGGTCGATTCCCTGGTCAAGATTCTTTGTAGCATGTTGGACACGCCCTTGGCAGTTGTACAATATTAATATTAAAATTAATTTTTGAAAAATTTATAACATTAATATTATAAAATGGGAATCATTTTTGAGTTAGAATATAAATATTTTGTTAGGGTTTGACATTGAGATTTATGAAACATATTAATTTTTTGATGAATAATGAAAAATACAGATTTTAATAAAAATATCAATTCTTTTAAAAAAACTATGTAATTTCAAATTCTCAAAATTAATTTAATTTTATTTAATGTTATAATTAGTATTATTTAATTTAATTTAATACAATTAGTTGTTTTTAAATCATATTTATAACGGATTTTATTATATGTTAATTTTTATTCTTCAAAAAACATTTTTAATGCTATTTTAAATTGCACAATATTTCTCCATTTTTATTAAAGTAAATAAACCATAATTAGGAATTATTTAAATAAAATTTTTATATTTTCTATATAACATTAAAATTGAGATTAATATAATGATGATTTCTAATCATAATATTAAATAATATCATCTTTCCATTGAAAATTGCATTTTTTGGAAAACATATTTTTCTACAAATGTGGGATTTAATTTATTTTAAATTATTATATGTATGTGAATTTCATTTTAAATAATAGATTTCATATTTTTAATTATAATTTTTTAAATATATAATAATTTCAACTTAATTTTTTGTCATAATGGCTAGTAAAAACAGTAAAAATCTATTTCCATGGTTAATTTTAAAACTGTTTTACAATGGGTGTAAAACAAAAGAGGTAAATGAGGTAATGTGTTAAAAAAATTATTATTGAATTTTAGAGGTTTGGTACAACCATATCACCCATAATCATAATTATATATCAATTTTGGAGACATTTATACTGAGATTGACTTTCCATTATTGAATAGTTTTGGGAATTTACAAATATTCCACTCCCCATAAATTAATAAAGGGAACCCCTATATACACTAATTATCAACTCTAAATCTATAGTTCAAGACCAAAATCTACCAATATATCTCCCCAAAATCCATTGAAACGTTATATATATTATGACCTTCCTAAACAAAATGTCTTTCGCTCCTTAATAAGAGATCAAAAATGGGGTTTTCTAAGAGAGGGTAATCAACTTCACTGAGCTACTTCTTTATTCTTATTCTTTTTTCCAAATACAATTATTTCATAAAAATAATAATATAATAACACCACTATCTCATATAAAATAATATTTTATTATTTTTATATATTATTATTCACCCATATCATCATCTATAAATTAGAAAATGAAACCATCATTCAAGTACAAGATAGACTATTACCTTTCGAACTGATGTTATTAGTTTTCCATAAATTCATCTCATGACTATTTATGATTGTGGATTAAATGATTCTATATTTTACAAATTAATTAATAATTTTTATATAAATTTAATATATCATATACCTTCATACCATTCCATTCATTTAAAATTTATAATATTAATCTTATGTAGCAAAGACTACCACCTCAGAAGCAATGTGAATAATTTTTTAATGCATACCATGGATAGTGTATGTAATTAAATTTAACAACATTCTATTATTTCCTTATTATTATTATCATTATATAAATGGATAATAACTCATTCCTTATTTCAATCATGATAGTTGAAAAATAAAAATTTTACACATGTGTATGTATGGAATAACGTCTCTATGAAGATAACATAATTATTTTATTGTAAAAATAATTGCATGTATTTTAATGATATAATATATATATATATAATTGATAACTATGGGTAGATTATTTTTCAGAAGATTATGTAACCATGAACCCTTTGACCGTGGTCGACATACTGATTCTGTTTTTAAATTGTTAAATGTGCATCCACAATAACACCAAGAATGATCATAATTTAATAATAAATTAAATACATAATTAAAATAAATGGTGTAAATGTATTATTTATGAGGTATTTTCCTGATAAAATAACATTATTAATTTATATATATATATATATATATATCTATATTATACAATAGATAAAATAAATTCATGAAAAAGAATATTCTTAAGGTAAGGATTTCATCTCAAAATATCATATATTTGGGAACATATACTTTTATAAACCTAATTTATTTTCAATGGTTTATATACTACCCCTTTACATATTATATAATGAATTATTCATATTACATGATATTTTATGTTACAATTAACAACTCCATTCATAGTAATTATGATTTAAAATTTATCAATGTGGTAAGGGTTTATGATTCAATATCATTTCACTCAAGATTTTTTGGGCTTGAGTTTTCATTATAATAAATTATTTAATAATTTTATAACAATTTAAATTAATTACCGTAGGTGTTTATTAATGGAATTTTAATTTTATAGTAGAATTATCCATTCTTTGGTACCTAAAATTATTTATAAAATGTTTTTTTAAATAATTCCTCACTTTACTCTTCAGTAAAAAATAAAATATCTATAATAATCCATATATTCTAAAAATATATTCAATATAATTTTATTAAACCTGAAAAATATGTATTAATGAAATTTTTACTCAATTTTTACATTATACAATTGTTTTGAAAAAAATCTAGTTGTCATTTATCGAATGAGGATCCTTTTAACCTTTTTAGAATTGTGTAAAAGGAATGTTTCTTTTAACTTATGTGGAATGAATTTAATTACCAATATCCTAACAAATAATATCAATAAATAATCCTCTCTAGTTTTTCATGGGAATTTTTAATTAAAATTCATACTATAATATTTTGTAAATTTTTCGTTTATTATGAGGTCATTTCAAAATTAAAATGGTATTTTTCTCAGGATGTATACCATGATATATTTTAATGATGGTTTCATAAATGAAGACAACATTTGATATCATGTATTTATTATAAATTATATTTATTTTTCGATGTCATATATAACTATCTTATTCTCCAAAAATTTGATTGGGTAATAATTTTTTTTACCTCGCAAATTATTTCTTTATTAAATTTATTTTAATTTTGATATGATACAAGATTAGGAATCTAATTTTCTTCCTCAAGATAATTCTTATGTAACACATTATGATGGATTTACTTTTTTAAGAACACATATATTATAAACTTGTTATGATAGGTTCACTGAGATAGAACTTACGGATCCCGGTATATCTTATATGATGGGTAAGCCATGATAGTGCTCTAATTTTTTTCTTGTATCACGAGATGACATTTATGTGATTCCAATGTAAACCAAATCCATTATGAGACTTTTTTAATATGAAATAGTGTCTAGGATGTTGTATTTCACTTATTTATACATCTTGTTTTATTATTATTCCACATTTTCTATTATTACAATATCATATGATGCCATTTTCAATATGTTATGCCCCTATCTGATTACCCTTGAGGATTTTCTTTAATGATATCATGTCATAGAACTGACTCACATGTTTTTTATTCCTTTTATTAATTATTCACTTACTGGGATTTTTAACTCAATCCATTTTTCTATTTATTCCTCATGTTAACACATCTAGTTTTAAGACCTCTAAATGATTTTCGAGCTTGCTGTGGAGAATAAAATAAAGAATAGTTACTTTTTCATCATTTATATATATAATAAAACTAGTATTATGAAGGAAATATTCCTCATGATATAAGGGTTGTCACTAATATATTTACATATTAAAAATTATATAATAATATGTATAAATGGTTTCGGTTAAAATAATTGGTATTAGAACAGGGTTTGGTTATTTTTTGTGATTGGGAGAAAATAATTTAGTGATAACCCATTTGATAATTATATGTATGTGGATGAGTAATAAAATATCCTATATTTTTTTGATTTGTTGAGTGAGTTGGTTCCATAAAATTGCATCCCATTATGGATACTACAAGTGGATGTCAATTTGGAAGCGTTGTACCTAGGTGTAATAACACTAAAAACAGTGAATTATGATTTACATGATCATCACCTAGTACATGAAAATGTGCCTTTCTTCATATCTAGTTTGACACTCCATGGAGGTAATCATTGAAAATTTACCAAACAATTTATGGTTCATTATGATGGACATGGAAACAATTTTAGGATACAAAATATAATAGGAAATGTTACCTTGGATAAACAATATTCAAACCTATATACGCATAAGTTAGGCTCTAATTACCATTTATAAGATATTATTTGTATGTTTATATGTTTCCCATTTTGTATGCTAATTCATTCTTATTTTATTTATTTTATTTTTTAGTTAATTGTGGGAAATATGATAAAGAATTACAACAACCAATGTGATAAAAAATTTAATGATTTACCTATATTAATGCATAAAATAATGTTAACAATAAATAGAAATATTTTTATCATTCCTAACAATCAATATCAAATTATGATTAAAAAATGAAAAATATTATACATTACAAGAACATCAAGGAATATAAAGAGGGGATGTCATGGAAGTTCAAGTTTTAAAGAAGATAAATAAAAGATATTTAAATTTCTAATATGAAAATTTGTGGTAATATACATCATGGAAAATGAATTAATGGAATAAAAATATGCTTTATGTGTGGAAATAGAGGGTACTAATCTGGTAATTTTCAATTACAAATGAATAATATGGAAAAAAATACAGAAAGTATTAATGTTCAAATAAAGAAACCTCTAATAGTTTAATGTCGTATATATCGGTAAATTGGTTATTATACTATTCAATTCCACAATACAATGATAAAATCATACAGTACTATGATATGATAACATTTTTAGTGGGATTATTGAGGTGTTTAGGAGTTAGATATCCATAATAGTGTTTTTGAAGTGTTCTTTCTATGGTATATGGGCAATAGGAATCCTGAAACTTGTAAGCATTATTATGTAGTAGTTTTTTAAAATGTATTTTCTAGAATATGTTGAATTTTATTGTTTAAAAAATAAAGTTGATTTAATGGAAAGGTGATAATTTTTGGAAAACACATGGCATGGTAAATATAATATTTCATATGTGGTTGAATTTTAGGTAATTATAGTGAAATAATATTGTTGGAATTTTTAAGTAAAATATAAGATAAATATAATACTATAGTGGTTAGAAACATATTTTATGATTAATGTTATTTTGATGTTATTCGTCAAAGAGTTGGGAATTTTATTTGAATTTTATTTTTTCTTTTGAAAAAAAAGTGTGACATTATTTTAATGGGATAATTCATTATATATAGTAGGGTTGTGGGGCTTGAACCAATAATTGATGAATGATAGGGTGCAGTGCCTACCACATTCCACTTTCATGTATGAGTTTATGAGATGTTTTTTTAATATAATTTTTTGTTGGATAAATTTTGTATTTATTTTGGAAAACATGTTATATGTTGAAATATTTTTGATTCGTTAGGATATTGAGGTGATTAATGATATTTTTATAAATTCTATATTATATTAAAACGTATAAATAACCATTAGTTTTAACTGAAATGTTTATTTGGGATGATTTTTTTATGTTTTTTCGAATGTAAGTTAAAGGGTATGAGATAACATTTGAGGATAAATCATTCATTAAGGTTGATTTTATTGAGGTTATATCAGAAATAGTTTTATTTACTTTATGAATTATATATGTAAAACATATGTTTTTAATGTTGAATTTTAGAGATTAATTTATTAATAGTCATTATAAATTTTATCATAAATTATGCTAAACATTTTTGTATGAAAAATGATAGAAGGGGTACCTTATTACTCTTGTAGTTATGGTATGATCTATTGAATGTTAATTTTTTAGTTTTAGGCAAAAATATATATTGGATATTTCTTTTTTAGAGTAATAGGTTAAGTGGAAATTGATATAGTTACAAAGATATTATGATATTTTGAATATGGAATAAAAATATATTATGTAATATATTTTATGATTTTCAAAATCATGATAGTATACTAATAATTGAACTCTCTAAAAATTGTTATACAAAATAATAATAATCATATTACCTTCATATATTATGAATCAATGGTCATTTAATTCATTAGATATATATGGTTTTGTAGTTGTTTGATTTTTCATGATCATTATATTTGTTGTGATTAATGATATATATCACTCTCCCTAATTACACATTATTTTATTCTATGTACAAATTTTCACGTCCTACCATGGTTCTCATATTTGGAAACCTATTCACTTGTTATTCTAGATGACCTTCTTATTTCTTTTTACATATTTTAAATGGAATTTTTATTAATGATTTATATAATTTTGGGCTTTTAAATATGGGATTTTCAAATATTAAATCTTCTATTATTGAGTAAAATTTAAAATTATGGGGACCAAACTTATTTAAGGGGATAGACATTAGCACATTGAGAGTTTAAAAGAAAAATTTGTCTGATAACTTATGTGACACACATCATTGAACCATAATGAACCATGATTATTTAAATATGATATTTATAATCTATCAATTAAAATATATGGTATAAATAGTATTAATAAAATTATTAAATAGTTGTAGTTATTCTATACAATGAATAATTAATTTTAAATAAAAAATATTTTTTTAATAAAATCAATTATAATTCTAAAAAATTATATTATTCAAATATTATTTTTATTTATTTTTGGGAGAAAATATTATAAATAATTTTATGTAAATTTAGAAATTTTATTTTATATAATTAAAATAATCATTTAAATCATTATATCGATATTAACATTGGGTGATCATTTATGATTTTTAAAAAATTTATATTTTTCAATCAAATGTGAAAAATACTAATTTTTGAAAATCTATAATTAATTTTATTAAATAAATTAATTCAATTTTCCTATTATTAATTTAATATGAATTAAAAGTAACCTAAGAATTATTTATTTTTATTTAATTCAATTAATTGTAGTTAAATGATCTTTATACTAGATTTATGTATAAGTTTCTTTTAGAGATAAAAACACATTATTTTTCTGAAAAATTTTTATAAAGTGCATAATGTGTTAATTTTTTGTTAATTAAAAATAAAATTAATTAGAAATTATTTATGTAAAATATATTATATATATGTGTTTGTGTGTAAATATGAATTTAGGTTCAAATAATTAATATTTCCATTAATATAGTAAATATTATTTCATCTTTTCCTTGAAAAATTCATTTATTGGAAAACAACTTTTCATCATGCATGTGATTTTTATTTCAAATTAAATTCAACATATTTTGTGAATTTAATTTTTAAAATGGATTTCATATTTGGAATTAGAAAAATTAATATTAGATAAAAGTTTAAATTATTTTTTTTCAAAATAATTTGTCAAAATAAAAAAAATCACCATGGTTAATATTAAGACATATTACCAGGGGCCAAATAAAAGATATAATGGAAGTTAAAAGTCGAAAAACAAGTGTATTTTTGATTGTTGGAGGAGTTTCTCACCCATATCACTCTTAAAATCCAATATTTATCTATTTTTTAAGCTCTTTCCATGAGAGATACTTTGCAATAATGAATATTTTTGGGTATGTACAAATTTTTTTCTCCTACTTAATTTTGAAAGGGAATCACATCCCCTCAGTAATTCACACCCATAAATCTAATTGTGGAATCTATTTACTTATATTTATTCTTCTTTTTACCAATTATTCTTTCTTATCCATTCTCCTCTGCTTTAGTAATGAGGTAATAGTCTTTCTACAGACACACCTTAGGCCCTTGATACTAGTCAACCACCTCTAGTGATTGGGGAGATGTTTTTTAGGCCATGTCACCAATGGATCTTGGGGAACCATTGAGTGGCACCTAAGATTGGGACATCACAAAGTGGTATGAAATCATTTTTCATTACTTATTTTACTATTTTGGGACAATATAATGGATATTAGGAACTCTTTGAAAAATGGTTATAACCCTTTCCTAGGAATATATAACACAAATTTAGGCTAAATACCTTGCTTATCGAAAAATAATTATTATTATTTCTTCGCTTATTACATTTGATAAAATTTTACAATTGGTTGATGGAAATGATTTATGCTGTATATTATCATTATTCTAGTTAAGGACTAAATTTCATCATTTTTCTGAAGACATGAGAGAATGTATCATCATTACATACATCATAATAGGATACTATAATTCTCATTCCATGTATATGACATGTCATATAGGTTAATTTCACTACTTTCATTTCATATATTTCTTGTGATTTTTGAGTGATGTTATAGTAGTTATATTATGTCTATTCTACTATTTGGCTATGAGTTAATGTTTTTTAGTTTAAATACATGAGCTAAATGATACCACATGGATTCTAATTGGTATTTTACCATTTCAATCCATTATATATTTCTAATAAAAATTTGAGGATGAATATGGAAGGGGTTGAATAAAAAAACAAATTGTGTATTATTCGGTGATAAGTTGTATGGTTCAGGATTTACTATGAAGGGAAACCAATTTTAAATGAACATATGTACATGAACATAATAAAATGATAACATAAATGATAAACATGACATAAAATAAAATTTTATTTATTAAATGAGGAGGCAGTGTATAATTTACCACTCACATAGGGGAATGCCTATAATTTATACTTTAACACATACTAATATATGGCCTCCTAAGTAGGTAGTTGGGGTAGTATATCATTGGTAGTGATCCCTTTTTTACATATTTCTTATATTAGTGCATCAATACATTCATAAATCTTGATGTGAGGTGTGTGATCGATATTTGTAGTCCAATTACAGCCCAAAATCTGGGTTCCATGCAACATGAGTGTGATAACAAACATGATCCAGACGTGGTGGCCCCTAAGCCTCTAGTCTTTCCACTAGGAGTTCCACTTGAGAAACATCTTGATATACATGATTTTTCCCTAAAACTCAAATTTGGGAGTGTTTTTTATGTATGATGCAGTCTATGTTGGGCGAGATATGATATTTTCCATTAATGGCAGATTTGACCCGTGAGTTTGTTATGATTAATCCTCCCACCTTCTCATGGTTTGGTGGTCCATAGGCTATTGATCCTTGGTTGGAAGCCATGATATCTATATTTGAGAATCTAAATATGACTCTAGACCAATGGGTTATCATTTCCACCTATATGTTTCATGATTCATCAAACCACTTGTGGGATTTAATTACTCATGTTAGTTTTCATCATGTCATGGTCTGAGATGATTTTCAGACTACATTTTAGGATCACCTCTTTCCTTAGATTCTAACAGAAGATCAAGCTAAAGAGTTCATTTATCTAGAGTAGGGTGATATTTCAGTCATGTATATTCTACTCATTCTACTGAGTTATAGTACATTATACCACTTCTAGATAGTGATGAAATTTTTCATTCTATAAACAATGATGATGGACTCTAGTATGCCATCTGTACTCAGGTCAACATTTTTTCACCTACCAAAATTCTCTTATATTTTGAACCAGAATCTTATCACTGAGAGAACCTTGATGTAAGTGATAAAATTGGGCATAGAGGATAAATGATGTGGAAGATGAGTAGTTCACCATGTAGATGGAAATGTTCCCTCGAGGTTTCATTACAAAGTTGTGGTGGTGAGATTAACTACACTAGAGGCTCCATTGCATGTCATCAGAGTGGTCAGAAGGGGAATCTTAAGAACCAATATGATACAGACCCAATGGAGTGTCCTTCTTGCAGCCTTATAGGCAATATTCAAAGATTCTGTCAAATATCTCCATCATCTTCCATTTGAAGAGGACCTCCACTAGCTCCACAATTAGTCGAATGTTATTTTATTACACATTAGGAGTGAGTTTTATTATAACATGAAGTGCATTTTGATGAGGAGGTCATGGATGAGGGAGAAAAACCTCATATAATCATCATCAACAGAGTAGTTATATTCAGTGTAGTCCTTCTATATCAAAGGGATGTGGAACATGTTAGTTTCATTCTTTACAGTTGATTCATGATGATCATAGTGGAAGAACGTCTATTATACAGGGTAATATTCAATTAGCCTCAACTATAGTATCTTTTTTATTTGATACATCGATTCGCACACTTTCATCTATTTATGTATTGTGGAATGTATCATCTCAGATGTTCAGTATTACTATGGTGTACTAAACTTTGATACGCTCTTGGGAGTATGTTCATAGGGTATTCACAAATACAGGGACTCTACCCATAATCCATGTAGTTACCATTTCTTATGGGACCACGTTGTTCTTGAGTCGGCAGGCTCGAATGTTATTCTCAGGATGTATTAGTTGGTCATTTATCATGAAATTGTATATTGTTTTCAACACATTGTATAATTTACATAACCACATTAATGTACATATATACACAAGTTTGAGAGGTATTTCTAAGATATTAGAGTGGGACCAGAGCATCATGGTCTAGGATGAGTGACCACCCAAATTTCTAGCCTCTTCATGGAGGAGTAGCTTGTAAACCATGAATATTTCTCCCTTTAGTATACCATTTAAAATTTTTTTCTTGATGATTTTTCTGGATTAACTTCAAAGAGAAAGGTGGATTTTACATCAAATATTTTTTGAGGAGCATCTACAGTGTCAATTCCTTCATAAAGGATAGATCCTTTTGAAATCCTGGAGATCAAGTGACAATTGGAGGACATATAGAACCAATGTTTTATCTTACCTAGATCTTCTTCAAGGGGTCCAACCATGATTTTTTTCAGAAAGGATTATATAACCCTCATGCTCTATGTGCATTACATATGGTTAAACTATATTATGGCCATGAACTGATATCTACAGCCTTGAATATATGGTCTATTTGACCACCTCTAAAGATATTGGATATTTTCAATGATCAACCTAAGACTAGGCTCTCATTGGGTGCAATTCAGGCCTTCATACATACTTCATATAGATTTTTTTGAAGTTATGGTATGTGTGGGAATCTTGTTATGTTGTTCAATCTTACAAACAAGCCATCTTTTTTCATGTATTAGATGAATATGGTCTATCATTACTTTGTAGATTTTTTTAATGTAGTATTGTTGGATGAAATTATGGTATATTCTCACAATTATAGAGACCATTATCTATATCCTGATATTATTATGAAAATACTAAGGATCAACATCTATAGGAAATGATTTTTCAGTGACACATCTATATGTTATAAGTTTGCATCATTGGAAATATAATATCAGAATCTAGAGTGTCTATTAACCAATTAAAGGAGAGGGATTTATTTTCCTGGGATCATACCACGTGAGTGTTTAATATACATAGTTTCTCAAGGATGGATAGATATGAAATTGATTTTATAAAGAACTTATCATTATTTTATTCACAACATACTAGTATCACAAATATGGGTGTTATATTCTTGTTGTTAGAAGAGTGCAAAAAATCCTTTCAGGATCTAAAATGAATGATTTATTCATCACATATTCTTATTCTGTAATATCATGGAAGAGTCTATAATGTGTTCTTTGATGAATGATGCATTTTCTTAAGAGAAGTGCTGGTGCAATTTTATAGATCCATTGTGTACCAATATAAGCTTTTGATGCCTTATGAATGAATAATATGATGCCTGACATTGAGCTAGTTATAGTTATACATGCCTTACAATGTAGGAGAAACTCTCTTCCATGTGAGTTCTTTGCTGTGCATAAAGACAAAAATATCCTCAAATATTTATTTACAAAATAAATCTAGAATCATAGACAGCAAAGATGGGTTAATTATAGATCTGTCATTTGATTTTGAGATTTAATATACGAATGGAAATGGAAATACTATAGATGATGAACTTAGTCCTAAAACTCTGGAACATGTCTTTTAGGAAGCACGTGAAGAATAGATATTGATGGACCTATTTCTATTATATATATTATGTTTCAATGGATTCAAGATTAGTTTCCTCGTACAACCTTGAAAGATTCCTCTTCACTCCATATGATGGTAAATATAAAAAAATATTTGATATTAAAGGCTTGGTTCTCTTGGAGAGTATCCTTAGTGATGAGTATTGGAGCCCACATATATGAGAGAGAAATTGATGTGAGAGCCCCATGATTCATATTGGGCAGTTCATTCTGAAAACTCCAATATGTATCAAGATATAAAAGAGTAGTATGATTGATTTGAAATTAAATGTCAGATAGATCATTTTATCACTATGTGTTCCATCGATTAGTAAGTGATAGTAGAGAAACAGAAATCTAATATAATGTTACAACCATTTCTAGTCCCACAAGGGAAATAGGAATACATTTATAGGGATTTTGTAAACATATTACCATGTTCACCCCGAGGTAGGTAATCAGTTTTCATTTTTATTTAAAGAATGATGAATATATCACACTTCATTTCTAATTAGGAGTCATTTTCAGTTGATATGGGATAATTGTAGATATATGAGATCATATTAATACATGAGTTCCCTCATACTATACTATCAAATATTGATTCTCTTGTCACTTCATGTTTCTAGTAGGATTTATAGAAGTCTATGGTTTCACTAATGCTCCAAAGAACACCCATTCACTCACAAAACCAATGGCTAGTCAAAATAGAAGATATGGGTTTCAGAGGATATGCATCAATTATGAGTCTTTGATTTTAGTTTTTTATTGGATAAGTATAAACTTTCCATCATGTTCACCTATAAAAATATCCATCAATAAATAATTCATATCTACCTCTATGTCCCCTCATATGGTAGGTCTTTTGATTCACCCTCTACTAGTGATAGTAACGATATGTATCACTACTAGGTCCTCATCTCGTCCATGAGACTTCAGAGTAGGATGTGACATCCTTGACTGAAATGCCACATAATAGGTCCCCCAGGATCCTTGGGGAACAAGGTCTCATGAGAATCTCCCCAAACACTAGAGGTTTTCGACTAGTAGGTAGAGCCTATGGTGTGTCCATGGGCAGACTATGCGCTCATTACCAAAGCGTAATGAATCAGATATGTATAAAAAGAGATAAATAGTTGAAGCAATAAAATCACACATAAGGAACAACTGATACTTAAAAATTAATAGATAAATAAGGATAAGGATAACTATATCAACTAGAATAACTTATAATGATCTTTCATATTGATGGAAAACTAGAAAACATGTATGCAAGACAGTGGGCAGAACATGTTCCTAAAAATTATCAGTGAAACAAAAGACTATCCAAAGTATCTTGAGTTCCAACTCGATCATATTCAATCAATATACATTATAAAAAATAAATCAAGTGTTTGAAGATGTATTTTACCCTTTTTTAATTCCATTAATCATGTAATCTACTAGAGCTACCAAACAGCACCTTAGGAGGGTGTGAGATAAATCTCAGTGGGCCACCAACAACAGTGTCTATAAAATCCAACCCATATAATGGAAATGTAATAGTGTGATATCATGCATATATATAAAGATAATTAATAAAATATTACTGAATACTTAAGTACCTACTTCATCCCATGGTTAGTGTATAATCATATAAACAATTCATTATTTGATTATTACTAGTTTATAAGAAAAATCCACATAAAAGAAATAGTGATGGTTCCATACTTTAATGAGTTGACCTTTAATGATGTTTCATAACTATGTTCCAAGGAAATAAACAAGGAAACAAAGACCCCAAGGGTCTCCAAAATAGTAATAACTGTATCGTGGATAACGGTAAGAGTGTAATCCAAGGAGCATATTCCAAGGCATTCCGCAATAATATGCCTACTGAATCCATGATGATTATCCAAGGTAAAATGGGGTTATGTAGTGAATGGGCCCTATGGGATTTAACCAAGGAAAATACTTATTAATGATGGATCCAAGGAGTATATCCAAGTCATACATTAATAATATGTTAGGGATCGTATGGTGTCATATTGGGAATTTAATAACATATAGGCATTGTGATCTAGGTGGGTCTTACCCTAATCAACTTGCATCCTTGATTCAGAATGGGGTTCCTAAGTGCTCAATCCATTCCCAGATAATAATCTTAAGTGAGCTCATGTCAGGCCACTCTTATTTGATAGAAATTTCATATAATATTTTATTAGTTTCAAGCCTTTCCATTCATTAGTTTTTTTAAGTTTATGTAGCATAAAACCCTTTAATCAGTTCATAATTTATCAATAACCCTTTTGGTCAATCATTTCCTTTCCTTAGTGTGACATGGCCAATTAGAATTAAACATTTATTAAATACATTAAGGAATATTCAATAATTAATGTTCGCTCCTCTACCTTCTTTAAAAATGGTAAGTGGTGCTACAGACATGAAACCTATTATTCATTCTCATTAAATTTGGTCAATCCATAAACATATCATACATGCCAATTTCCCTTTCACATTTAGTTATCATTTTGAAACACATACCTTTGGTGGGAAAAGTGGAAGTGACATGGTACTTACCAATCACCATTACAAGATACAATAATAATTTAATATAATGATTCCAAAACATTAGTGTGGCCAATCTCGATCACATCTGAACTATGGCTCAAATGTTTCAAAACACTAAAATAATTTATATGTAATATCATTCTAAATTGGATGTTGGTTGTTGTGGCCATAACCCTAAACAAGTAGTCATATATTTCGAATGATCAAAACCATATGATTCTAATGATTATAGAAAAGGAATATAAATTCTATAAACGACACCTGATGAAATCACCATTCCCCACACAAAATATTCCAAATTTAAAAAACATGAGGGATGAGTTATAGACCACCCACCTTAGGATTGTGCAACTATCCTCCTATAGTATTAGTATCTGATTTTTATAGAATTATAGTAGATATAAGAAAAATGTAAAAAACCTCAAAACTCGATAAATAGTTCCAGATAGAGAGAGAAGAAGAATGGCTGAAACAAACTTGAGTACATACCGTTGTGAAACCAATGTGTTAAATAGATGATCAAATGGGTTTGGGATGAAAGAGATCAATTGATACCTAGTTTAGGCCTTCAAAAATCTCCAAAGGAGATTAATGGAGGATAATCTTGGTGGAAATCATATTATGGTGGAAATATATGTTAAATAGATCATTATGGGAAAAATGTAAAAATTAACCAAAATTTGACATGTGCCAAGTTTATCTGCATAATTTGAAAAATTGTTTATAAATCATGCACGAGTACCTGGGAAAAAGGGTAGCTCTCTTGTTTAGGCCACACAGTTAGGTAAACCATGCACCAACCATGCGAGATAGCATATCCAAAAAATATAGACCATCTGCACTGTTAGATCAAACCATGCGGCCTACCTAAACAGTTTTCTCTAACCATGAAAATGGCCCAATTTCCCCCAAATTATGGATTTTGAGCTCCAAAATGCCCCAAACACCCCTAAGAACATTATTAACTAATTATGTATCCATATTAGGTCCAAAAAAATTATTCAATAATTTAATGGATCCACAAATGATTGGAGAACTAGCCACTTACAATGTTCCCACTAAAATGAAATTGTCCTAGAGTTAACCTTCCAAGGTTTTTGAAACACTATCTAATAACAACTCTAGAAACCGGTCACACATGTCATCCTTATACTCCCAAGTATTTTCATGTATGTGGTCTTATTACCATAGAATCCATATTATAGAGATATACCAGCCTCAAATAATTATTGTGCTCCGATCAACGATGCGTACTAGATACTCCAAAATGTAAGAGTCAACATCTAACTCAAATTTCTCAGGATCCAAGTTATGAGATGGGTCGGTTTGATATTGGTGAATCTATGAAAATATGAGGACATCATGAATGTAACAATACCTATGAGGTAGTCAAAACCTATATTTTATCATCCTGACTCTCTATTGAATCTAAAATGTCCCAACATAATGAGGTAATAGCTTCCCTTGCTTGTATAACCATCTATGACTTAGCATGGGTGATAATTGAAGGAAACCACGATCCTTGACCTCAAACTTGAGAGGTCGTTAAATCAAATCGACATAGGTTTTTTGTCTAGAATGAGTAATATTCATAGGATTTCCAATCAGTTGAACCTGCTCCAAAGTCTCCTGAATGAGATGAGGACCTTATAGGGATTCCTAACCTACCTCCAACAAACATAGGGGTGATTGGCACGACCTATCATATAAGGAATAAAAATTATCCATATGAATTATAAATTGAAAGTTGTAAATATTGTTGAACTCAATGAGAGGGATTTGATTCTCCCATGAACCAACAAAATCAAATACACATTCTCGAAGCATATCCTCTAGAACATGTATTGTTAATTCTGATTTTCCCTCGGTTTGAGGGTGAAAATATGTGCTTAAAATAAAGTATGTTCTTGTAGACTTATAAAATCCCTTCTATAATCGTGATGTGAAATGATAATCACAATCAAAAACAATAGTACGAGGGAACCCAAGTAGTCATAATATTTCACAGACATACATTCTTCTTATCCCATCAATTGAGAAAGTCTCTTTAATTGGAATGAACTGAGCCACTTTCCTCAGTCTATCAATGAAAACCAATATAGCATCACTACCTCTAGGATAAATAGGTATATCAACAACATTTTCCATGGAAACATCATCCCATAACCATTTCGGGATAGGAAGTTCTTGTAACAAATCTGTTGGTCTCCTCTGCTCTGCCTTCACCTACTAACAGGTGGAACACCTAGTGATAAATCCTTATATCTGACGATTCATCCCAGACCACCAATATTGGAATCAAATAACTCTATACATATTAAATATACCAGGATAAACATCTCACATAGAATCATGAGACTCCTTCATTAACTCCTCTTTGATATATATAGGAACCCCAAAATGTCCATGTATGCACAGAATGTCATCTCAATACATAGACCATTTTGGAGGTGGGTTATCTCCAAATATACTCTCATGGAGAACCAAACCCTCGCGATCTAAAAATTATCTCCCCGCAAACTTATCAAGGAGATAAGATTTAAATCTCAAGTATAAGATGTAAGGATGCTCATTAATTTCATGAAACTCAAGATGCAGCCTAAAAAATATAGTCTTTAACTTTAATTCATCACTAGAATCTCGTACGACCTATGTTTGAGTTTTACATCTCAACGCATCTACATCCACATTCCCCTCTTATGTATATAGAAAAGATCAAAATAAAATAATTGTATATATTAAACCGATATCCACTATCTGAGGTTAAAGTCACACTGTGTAATGATATAATTTAGGCTCTCTTGTTCCATTTACACCACAAAGTGTTCACCTAACAGATAGTGTCTCCAGAAACCTAAGGCATAGACATATTCTCCTAGCTAAATGTATTTTATTGGGTAATTTCTCTCATGAGGACTCAAATATTGAGGTCCATACACAACAACTATATACTCTTACATTAGTAATGGACATAGGCGGATTCTTGATTCATCACAGAATACATTGTATCCTCTACCAGGCTCTAGAAGAATTAGAAT
The DNA here is from genome assembly GCA_963277665.1 of Viscum album. Lineage (NCBI taxonomy): Eukaryota > Viridiplantae > Streptophyta > Magnoliopsida > Santalales > Viscaceae > Viscum > Viscum album. The sequence continues at coordinate 263,638,648 of OY728142.1, read as the reverse complement.
ATGATCAGAGATAAGCCCCCCTTTCATATCCTAAAAGTCTTTATCACATGCTTCTCACCACTAGAACATAAAAACCTTATTTGTGAGGCTAGTAAGTGGTGAAGAATGATGTGAGAATTTTTGTATGAAATTCATGTTGTATCCATCCAACCCTTAGAAACTCTATAAATCATACACGTTTTTGGGCTGCTCCCAAGATACAACAACACTACCCTTTTCTATCTAAATATAGACTCTTGATTCCAATACGATATGACCTAATAAGTGAAAAAAACTTTATCAATAAGGGGAACATAGAAAGATTTGCACAATGCTAATTCTCCCCTAGTGTACTCAGAATGATATCATAGTTTTTATCATTGTCATCACATGCATGATAATATACTAAGATGATATCCACAAAGACCATGAAAAAAGTGCCAAGATAGGGATAGATAAATCTATTCATTAGAACCATGAATAAACTAGGAGTGATCATAACACTGAAAAACATAATAAGGTACTCATAAATACCATATCTACTATGGAAAGCTGAAGATGGTATGTCTGATGGCCTGACTTTCACTTGATGACAACCCAATATCAGGTTGATCTTAGAGAAAAACTAAGATTCTTGGAGTTAGTCAACAAAATAAACTATTCAATGATGTGAATACCAGATAATGACCATAAAATGGTTCATTAATCATTAATCTATACATAGATGTAAGGTTATATACACACTCATTGTTAAATGAATTGGCAAACCCCAATAGGATGTACTCATCCATATAAAAACATTGGGCTTTATATACTATAACTTCTAATTGAGATCCTAGATCTCAATAGGTGCCATCAGGTATAGAGGAATGGGCACTAGATCCATTCCTTGAACAAGATCAATTGTAAACTTTACCTCAATCTCAGGAGTTATCCCATTAAAATTGTTTGGAAATACATTCCTAAAATGTTGCATTACTAGAGGAAAATCACATTGACATAAAATCTAATCCTCCATGAAGTGATTGGAAAACTTTTTCATCACTCCACATATCCCATGATGTTCTATTCCTTCTCTACCAGCCTAGAAAACCCACTCAAACTTATATAGAAAAATACTACCCTTTAGTGATGTACATGATACCCTCTGATGATATATTTCTACATAAGAATCTTATTGAAACAACCAGTCCATCTTGTTAATGATGTCAAAGCCTCTCAAATCAAGAATTAATAAGTTCCTTAAGAAAGGGTAACTTCCTACTTCCTGGGGAAAGTCCCTACACTGGAATATTCCCTCTAACTGTATTCCAAATGGTGTGACTATGGTCATTACAACATAAAAATACTATATCACTAGCCCAAGACAGTACCAGATACATAAAAAGGTAAAATAATTCAAAGAACATATTTTAAATAAATAAGATACTATAGTATATTCGACTACAATAGTACCTCATACCATAGATGGTCCTGCAACATGATCATTAGGTATCGGCTGAAGTGTGTGCAATTAGCTTGATGCACAACCCTATGCAACAACATGAATTCCACAATCATGAATCTTCTTCTAGAAATACTAGTGATCAAGGGTCTGGATACCATGACTATGAACTCCTCCTTGAAAAGTCATGTTAGTGATATTCCAAATTCCCACCTGACGTAGCCCAAAAGAACCCTCTCTTCTAGTATAGATCCTTTTCCACTTGAATATGGTGGAAAGGTCCTCCAAAAAACACGGAATATTCTGTATATGGATGCAAGCTAGGAACTCTAGTGGGTCTCTATAACAATAAGTCTTGAGATTCCTCTAAATTACACACTGATGACATTCCATAGTGTTATCTGTATTGATACTTTGGTTGTCACTACCCTGATGAGAAACCTCAAAGAAATGTTTCCTGCCACAACGAGAACTATTGGCCTACTGTGGCACTAATCCTCTATGAATGGTATGATTACCATCTCTTTGGTTACAATCAGTGATAAATACATGATATAATATCTCATAAGGTAGGTATTATAATGAAATTCACATGTTTGAATGGCGTAGTAGTCCTGATCCTCGATGCATCGAGCATGTGAAATCTCATCATCAGATAGAATAAGTGAAATTCGATGTAACTCAGTAAAACAATTTGAATACTACATAACTGACACATAACCCTACTCAAGATGCATGAACCCTTTTCCTTTATCATATGTCATCATCTGATGGGAGAAGTGATCAGATAAGGTAGTCTAGAAATCAATCAATCACATTCCCTGATAATGATCGGCCTGGTTAATCACATCCAACCAACACTTGTCCAAATCTTGATGATACTATGTAAAATTTTGGCCCTCATCTCTAGAAGAATATCCATATTTTCAAATGGAAATAGGGTAGCCTCTATCCAATACACAGCAGCTTGTGGACCACCATACCCTGATATGGTAGGAGGATTCTATAATTGCAAGTCACAAGTCAGATCGTCAATCGTAGGATCAAGTTGTAGAGCACCATGAGTAGACTTCATCAGATGTAGTAAACTATCATATACATGGATGTAAGTTTCTAAATTAGGTAAAGTAGTTAGTACCTCAAGTAAATCTATTAGAGGTAACACTAGTGGATTTGGGCCCACCACATCTAGAGCATGGTCATCTCCACCCTTCTAGCATACGATACAAGGACTTTGTGGAGGAATTGGTCTATAAATTCCAAGCACAATACTAAGAACAATATTTATATAGATAGATAGAATCACTAGAAGAATATGAACAATAAAATATCACTATATAAGTCATACAATCCCTATTACCTATTTAGACAGCCAGGTAATGTTATGTTCTGAAGTATAAGCTTCCTTTCACATTACATTTAATTAAGAGGATCACTCCTTTACCATTCATAATCATTTAAAGTAATATTAAGGATGTGAAACCACTTAATTTTATATTTCATGTTTTACATCATTATAGATACTCATTCTAATAGAATCTTTTCCCATACACCTTATCACTAAAAATATCTCCCATTTATTTGATAAGTGGAAAAAATTATGAGGATACAATTCCGAAAAGGAGGGAAGGATGTAACATACTAAGTAAATAAAGAATAATACATTTTCATATTTATTAATATTTGTGAATTAAATATTAATTTTACTTTAAAGGGGACGCTATGTTCGATGGCTTACCTGATACGTAACAACAGGTTTCTTTGAAATCTTACATTGCACACTAATAATATAATATTATTATTTTAAATAGTAGTTAAAACCTAACCATTGTATTGTCAGGAATGAATAGAACTAACTAAAATATTATTATAAATGTTTTTTCAATGTTTTTTCATTTATCCATAAAATATAGAGGCTTAAAACATGAATGAATCTAATTTTAAGCATAAATACTCTAATATTAACTAAAAGGTCGATTTACCACCTTTTGATGGTGAACCCTCATAAAATATAGTTTTGGTCATTTTTATATGTTCTATTTGACAAAATAAAACTTTTCTTTAGATTCGGGACATCAAAATTTAGTTTGGGTAATTTGTTTTATTTTTCTGATAAAGTTTATTTTTTTTAATAAATAGTAAAAAATATTGTATTTTAATTCAAAAGTGTCTTTTAATATAATTTATTTATATGGTTAGATTACCTTTTTAATTGGTTTTAAAGTGTAATTATTATATATTTTTACCAATTAATCCAATGTTGGTCATTGGAATTAATTTCACTTTTAAATTGGACATAAACAAGTATCAATCTTTTGATATTTATTGTTTCTCAAAAACACGCTATTTGTTTTGACAACGGGAATTAATTTTAACTTAATTAATGAAACTTATATGTTTTTAATTCAGTAAAATAGACATCATTTTTGAATTTGGAATATCAAATATATATTAGGATGAATTTTTGGTATTTTTTTGAAAAAAATCAATTTTTGATGAATAGTGAAATTGCTTAGTAGTAGTTAAAAAACTGACTTTTTCGTTTAAATAAAATTTTAACGCTTATGTGAATTGAATTTAGAAAACAAAACATAAATAGTTTTTATTATTAAGTAAAATGTGGTTCAATAAGATGAAAATACTTTTTGGTGAATAGTAACTTTTGACTTTTATTTACCACAGTTAAAGGTAAATAGGGTAATTCAAGGTAAAAAGAATATCATAATAATACAATTTTACCTTAAAACTTGTCCTAACCTTATTGGTTGAATCATTTACGACCATGGTCATATTTTGGTTGATTTGGGAACCCCATAGAGCCAATATGGAGTGATAATGACACTTTAGATTAATTAACTTAAAGTAATGATTAAGATGACACTAACAAATAAATTTTAGTAAAACATTTTTTACATGGGGTTATATAAGATATAATTTCAACTATAAATATTAAATGGAAAGATAAAAATATTTCCTACATCATGGTATTTTTATCAATTTTTAGACATCAAATAAATTAAATTATTTATGACACAATAATGATGCAGTATTTACCTCATTAATAAATGATTTAAATAAATAAAATTATAAATATTAAATAAATATCCAAAACCAGTCCAAATATTATTGGAGGATTTTATTTCGACCATGAGTCATCATATATTTGACTTTAATTAGTTTTGGACCTTCAGAAATCGAATATCATTATATAATAAAATAATATTTTCACACATTCCTAAAGAACCCCTCCTCCCCCTTATAACAATCCCTTGCTTATTACTCATTCCTCACACCTCTAAAGCCCCTTGGCTCATCAAAACCCTAACCAAATAATTTCTCAAGATCTATCTACTCCTCCTAGAAGCCTTACTATATGCATAAGGCACTTCAAAAAGTCCTTTTGGTTCAAACCAAAGGGAGTTACCCAAATTAAAGGTAACGATTCCTCTTAAATTCTTTTCTTTTATTTTACTTCTCCAACCCCTAAAATCTTTTTATTACATTATTTTATAACAACACCAGTATCCTAAATATACTAGGATGATTTTATGAGAATTATTTGAACTACACTTACACACACCTCCATCTAATGGGTGAAGAACATACTCTTTCTGTGGATGGAAAACTAATGCCTCACGAAACGATGATTGTTCGATTATCTCGTACCACCTCTCATGGTGGCCATTATGATGGAATTATATTTATATATGATATATATTGTGTTAATTTTTTCTTTATGCTTTTGTATTTTCTATTTATATTATACCTTTATGTTTTCTATAATGGGTAAACGCGATAATTTCATTTGAGAAAGTGCGGAATACAGCCCCCTCAAAGTGATATGACTCGTTTATTCCATATGTGGGACGTATAAAGGATGGAGTTAATGATATTATATATAATATTACACTATAATTATAATATAACTATGTATAATTATTTTTTAATTCCATTAGAATAATAAATAGAAATGAAAGTAGCGTTCATACGTACGTACGGCTTACTGTCTCCATGAACGGTGTATTTCATTTCTTACCTCCAAATGTTATGTACTATTATAAATACATGTATATACTGGATATATATGATATATATGATATCTAAATCATGAATATCATTCTGAATATAATGAAATTTTGACCCTGTGAACAACTTGTAATTATAAGATGTCCATTTTTTACTCAAGTACCAAATATTGAAAAAACAAGAATTATTAACTTAAATGATTTCATAATGTTTATAACATTGTAATAAGTGATAAAAAATAAATAATAAACTTGAAAAAAGTTCATAAAAAAGTAGAAATTAACATTAGTTTATTATTCAAGAGGTTAAATAACAAGTGGGTCAAGTCAAACACAAGGTAAGGGACTTCATCTCAATCTCCTTTAATTGAGGCATATTTTGTTTTACACATGACTTTGTTTTATATAGTGTATAAACCCCTTTGATTTTTAATTTAATTCAAAGGGAATATTTTTATACGAACCATTTTACTAAACGACAAAACGGAATGTTTTTTAACGTAAGCGGTGACAACGGCCTTTTTCCGCCATCGTGAGTATTATTTGATCGGTGGCTTCCTTAACAATATGTAGTATTTTTTTTAAAGGAAAATAAATACCATATACATTTTATGTATTTTGGTATAGAAAATGGTTTTTATAATGTATTTTTTATGTCAATATATTTAAATGATATATTGTGATTGAAATGTAGAAATTTCATCTTTCCTTTATGTTTGTTTTATGTGTTATGAATATGTTATGGTTCTTGGGAATTATTGACGTATACGGGTGGTTCCATGATAAACCTAGGGCGGGTGAGCTTGAGATAGCTCTCCAATTAATTGGGTAACGTGACGGAGGTAAACGTGAATGTTTCTCCTAAGAGATTTGGGGAATATACTGTGATGGGTATTCCAACGTAACTCCATATGTAGTTGTGATAGCTACAATGTAAGTATGATATGAATTCCATAAGTACCTTTATGATTTGTGATTACTATGTGTTATTCATAAATATTATGTTTTCATGAGGTAAGTAAAATATTTTATGTTTTGTATGTATTGATGGGATAATGATTTCTTTCTTATTTTATAACCCTTACTGATCTTTTTATGGTCATCCAAAGTTTTGAAATGTTTTTCATAGGACTTAAAGATGATTAGGGTCAAGGATGGGATCAAAGAAAAGTATTTCTGTTTAAAGCAGGGAACTAGACATGACTCTTTTTTTCAAGAGTTTTTATTTTATGAAAAAATGGATACTGAGTAGAATTGTATACATGTAATATTTATGTTGTTATGTAAATGTTATAACCTAATTCTCTAAAACTCTAAACCTGAAAGGATCCTCAATGTGAATTATCCATTTAATTCAAGAATATGTAATGTTTAAGGCCAGGTCCTTATAGTTGGTATCAGAGGTCGGTTTAGAAAACTTTAGGAGTTAGTATATAGTTAAATTAATATCCATAAATTATTTTAGTTTAAGTTATGATTTAAATGATATAGAATTTATATATTACCATGTTTCTTCACCTAAGATATTTCTGTGTTCAGAATGGTTTTCCGCAGATGAAACATGGAAGCTATGTTGGGATGACATCAGGAGGAAGACAACCTTCCAAATCAGCAACCTGAGATGGTCGAAATCGGAACTGGACAGTTTGTTGCAGTGATAGAACAGTTTAATTAGGCTATAAATGGTGGTGGTATCCATGCACGAGATCATCCAAATCAACCACAGAGGAACATGTCAGTAGTAGAGTATTTCATGAGGCAAAAACCCCAATCATTCATCATTTAGAGGATCGTCTGACCCTATGCTAGAAGAAGGGTGGATTAAAGCACTGGAGAAATTTTTTGATGTCATGGGGTGTTCAAAACATCAAAAGTTTATTATTGTTGTTTACTATTTTGAAGTTTAAGTAGATCAATGGTGGTCAATGGTGAAAATATCATGTATAATTAGGAGATTGATGCTCTTGATTGAGATGAATTCAAAGGTATGTTTCTTGAGAAATATTTTCCTATGTTGGTTTGTCTTAGAATAGAAAACAAATTCCTGAAATTGAGGTAGGAGGATGACTCAGTGGATACTTATAAATCAAAATTCACTCGACTGGCAAGGTATGATCCAAATTTCATACAAGATCTTGATAGTAAAATAAATCGTTTTTAATTAGGATTAAAGCTAAATTATCGAAGGGATTTAGAATCTCATGAGTTCAAAAGTTATAAAAAACTTGTTCGCTGTGCGGAGAAGCTGTAAATGGAGTTTGTCGATGATCAAGTGTTCTTTAACAGACAATAGAATAAGTGGTCGAGGTGGTAGAAAAAAGGGAAGAACTCTTCAAAAAAGTCTGATGGTAAGAAACTTAAGTTTTCAGTTTGTGAAAATTGTTGTAAAAATCATGCTGGGGAATGTCTTTTGAATTCTGGTAATTTCTACCGATGTGGTGAAATGGGACATAAGGCCCGTAATTGCACTAAAAAAGATCAGGTTCATGGTAAGACAAAATCCGATTTACAGTCATTAAAATGTTTTAAGTGCAATGAAATGGGTAATTATGCAAATGAGTGTCCAATGAATAACTCAACTAAGGAAAATCATCTAGACTACAAGAAGAAGGAGTGGTGAAGTCCTTTGCAACAACTTTAGGAGATGTTGTGCCATCAAATGAAGTAGTATCAAGTACACTATTTGTTAGTTCATATTATGTCAATGTTTTGTTTGATTTAGGGTCTACACACTCTTTTATTTATGAGAAGTCTTCTAGTAAATTGGGAAATTCAGCATGTGTGAGTTCTGGTTACAAAAAAAATCTTTCATTGGTAACATTGTTTTAAAAAATTTCATAACTTTTGATCCTACTAAAAAAAAAGTTTTTGAATAATGGCCAAGACCCACAAATATAACCAAGATTTGTAGTTTTATTGGTTTAGGAGGTTATTACCAGAGGTTTGTTGAGAATTTTTCACAGTTATCTAGCCCACTTACTAAGTTAACTCAAAAAGGTGTTAGGTTCATTTGGAAAAAATAATGTGATGATTGTTTTAAGCAATTGAAAAGAAGATAGGTGAATGCTCTAGTTTTGGCACTGCCTTCCATAAATGGTGAGTTTTTTATTTACAGTGATGCTTCAATTAAAGGACTTAGATGTGTCTTTATGCAGAATGATCAGGTAATTTCTTGCGCTTTACATCAGTTGAATCCTCATGAGTTAAATTACCCTACACATGATTTTGAATTAGCTACTGTTTTTTTTTTCTTTAAAAATTTAGAGGGATCATTTGTATGGAGTAAAATGTGAAATATATACTGACCACAAAAGATTTAAGTATATATTCAATCAGAAATAATTGAACATGATACAGAGGAGATGGTTGGAATTAATCAAGGATTATTATTGCATGATTCATTACCCTCCAGGAAAGGCAAATAAAGTGGATGATTCTTTGAGTAGAAAAATTAATGCTTCAGTAACCATTATACATTTGGAATAAGATCCTTTGGTTTTTCATTTGATGAACTTTGGAATATAAGTTGTTAGTGTAGGAAATTCTTCTGTTTTGTTTCAGGTGTCAGTGAAATCATTCTTATCAGACAGAATAAATCAAGAACATAAATAAGATAGTGAGTTGCAGAAAGAGGTAGAGTTGGTTCAGATGGGTAAGTTTTATGTTTTTAATATTGATAATGATTGTGTTTTGTGGTTTGGTAAAATATTGTGTTATCCTTGTGATTTAAAGTTGAAGAATGAGTTGTTATGTGAAGCTCATATTTCCTCGTTTTTAGTTCATCCTAGCAGTACTAAGATGTATAGAGATATTTGGGATTATTACTGGTGGGATGGAATGAAAAGAGATATTACTGATTTTACTGTGAATTGTTTGACTAGTCAGTAGGTTAAAGCAGAGGGACAGTTACAAAAATGGATACTTCAGCCTTTATCGGTGCCATGGTAGAAATGGGAAAATATTTTTATGGACTTCGTTGTGGAATTACAAAATACATCTCGATGTAATAATGCAATCTAGGTTATTGTTGATCGGTTGACTAAATATTCTCATTTCCTTCCTATTTGAGATACTTTGTCTCTAGATCAACTTTCTTGGTTGTATATTAAAGAGACATTCAGGATGCATTGTGTTCCCCTCTCCATTGTATCTGATAGTGATCCCAGGTTTACTTTTAACTTTTGGAAAGGCCTTCAGAACTCGTTGGGTACTGAATTAAATTTTAGTATAGCTTTTCATCTGCAATCAGATGGGCAGTCGGAATGAACAATTCCGACCTTGGAATATATGCTACGTTCTTATTCACTGGATTACCAAGGATGTTGGTACCAACATCTTTCTTTGGTAGAATTTTCTTATAATAACAGTTTTCATTCCAGTATAAAGATGGCTCCATTTGAGGCATTGTATGGAAAGCGTTGTCGAAATAAATCATTTTGGGATAAATTATGTGAAAGGCAGCTGATGGTACCAGAATTGGTAGAAGAGAAGACAGAAAAGGTCCAGTTGATTCAGAAGAACATAAGAATAGCTCAGAGCAGGCAGAAAAGTTATGTAGATAACGAGAGGAAGGATCTATCTTTTGAGGTAAGTGATCATGTCTTTCTCAAAGTTTCTCCATGGAAAAGTGTAATGTGTTTTGGTAAGAAGGGAAAGTTGAGTCTGAGGTTCATTGGGCCTTATGAAATCCTGGATAAAATTCGATCGGTTGCGTACAGAGTGGATTTACCTCCATTTTTATCCCAGGTACACAATTTTTTCCATGTTTCAATGTTGAAAAAGTGAATGCCAAATCTATCTCGTGTTTTGAGCCTAGAGGTAGTTTAGTTGGAAGAGAATCTCTCTTATAAGGAACAACCAGTCCATATTATTGACCGTAGAGAGAAAGTGTTGCGAAATAAGGTAATTCACCAGGTATAGATTTTTTGGAAAAACTATATGGTTGAAGAGGCAACGTGGGAATATGAAAATGTAATGAGGGATAAATACCCCCATTTATTTGATAAGTGGAAAAAATTATGAGGTCGCAATTCCCAAAAGGAGGGAAGGATGTAACATCTTAAGTAAATAAAGAATAATACATTTTCAAATTTTTTAATATTTGGGAATTAAATATTAATTTTACTTTAAAGGGGACGCTATGTTTGATGGCTTACCTGATACGCAACAACAGTTTTCTTTGAAATCTTACGTTGAACACTAATAATATAATATTATTATTTTAAATGGTAGTTAACGCCTAGTCATTGTATTGGAGGGAATGAATAGAACAAACTAAAATATGATTATACATGTTTGTTAAATGTTTTTACATTTATCCAATAAAATTTAGAGGCTTAAAATATGAACGAATCTAATTTTAAGCATAAATACTCTAATATTCACTTAAAGGTCAATTTACTGCCTTTTGATGAAGATCCCTATTTAAATATATATTTGGACATTTTTATATGTTCTATTTGAAAAAATAAAACTCTTATTTATATTCGGGCATCAAAATTTACTTTGGGTAATTGTTTGGTATTTTTCTGATAAAGTTCATTTTTTAATAATAGTTAAAAATACTCTATTTTAATTCAAAAGTGACTTTTAATAAAATTTATTTATATGGTTATATTAACTATTTAATTGGTTTTAATGTGTAATTAGAATATATTTTTACCAATTAATCCAATTTTGGTCATTGGAATAAATTTCACTTTGAAATTGTACATAAACAAGTATCAATCTTTTGATAGTTATTGTTTCTTAAAAACACTCTATTTGTTTTGAAAATGGGAATTAATTTTAAATTAATTAATGAAACTTATATGTTCTGAATTTTTTAAAATAGACATAATTTTTGAATTCAGAATATCAAATATATCTTAGGCTGAATTTTTTGTATTTTTCTGAAAAACTTCAACTTTTGATGAATAGCAAAACCACTTAGTAGTAGTTAAAAAAATGACTTCTTCATTTAAATGAAATTTTACCACTTCATTGAATTGAATTTATAAAATAAAACATACATGTTTATTATTAGTAAGTAAAATTTGGTTCAACAAGATGAAAATAATTTTTGGTGAATAGTAACTTTTGACTTTTATTTGTCGCGGTTAAAGGTAAATAGGGTAATTCAAGGTAAAAAGAATATCATAATAATACAAAATTTCATTAAAACTTGTCCTAACCTTATGTTTTGATTCATTTACGACCATGGAAATATTTGGGTTGATTTTGGGACCCCATGGAGCCACTTGGAAGTGATAATGGCACTTTAGATTAATTAACTTAAAGTAATGATAAAGATGACACAAACAAATATCTTTTAGTAAATAAATTTTTACATGAGGTTATATAGTTATAATTTATACTATAATTATTCATTTTAAATATAAAAATAATTCCTAAATCATGGTATTTTTTAAAATTTTTATACATCAAATAAATTAAATTATTTATGACACAATAATGATGCACTATTCACCTCTTTAATAAATGATTTAAATAAATAATATTATAAATATTAAAACTATATCCAAAACCTATCCAATTCTTATTGGATGATTTTATTTCAACCATGAGTCATCTTATCTTCGACTTTAATTAGTTTTGGACCTTTAGAAACAGAATATCATTATATAATAAAATAATATTTTCACACTTTCCTAAAGAGTCCCTCCTCCCCCTTATAAAAAGCCCTCACTTCTTACTCATTCATCACACCTCTCAAGCCCCTTGCCTCATCCAAACCCTGACCAAATAAGATCGCAATATCCCTATCATCCTCCTAGAATCCTTAACTTAGACAGAAGGCACTTCAAGAAGTACTTTTGGTTCAAACCAAAGGGAGTTACCCAAATTAAATGTAGTGATTCCTCTTAACTTCTTTTCTTTTATTTTACATATCCAACCCCTAAACTATTTTTATTAAATTATTTTATAACAAAACCAGTATCCTAAATATACTAGGATGTTGTTATGAGAATTAGTCGAACATCACTTACACACACCTCCATCTAATGGGTGAAGAACATATTGTTTCTGTGGATGGCAAACTAACGTCTCACGAAACGATGATTGTTCGATTATCTCCTACCACCTCTCATGGTGGAAATTATGATGAAAATGTATTTATATATGATATATATTATGTTTATTTTTTCTTTATTATTCTTTATTTTTTATTTATAGCATACCTTTATGGTTTCCATAATGGGTAAACGTGATAATTTCATTTGAGGAAGTGCGGACTACCACCCCCTCAAAGTGATATGACTCGTTAATGTCATATGTGGAACGTATAAAGTATGGAGTTAATGATATTATATATTATATTATACAGGAATTATAATATACCTATGTATAATTATGTTTTAATTCCTTTAAAATAATAAATAGAAATGAAAGTAGTGTTCATGCGTGCGTACAACTTACCGTCTCCATAAACGGTACATTTCATTTCTTACCTCCAAATGTTATGTACTATTATAAATACACGTATATACTAGATATATATGATATATATGATATCTAAATCATGAATATCATTCGGAATATAATGAGATTTTGACCATGTGAACAACTTGTAATTATAAGAAGTCAATTTTTGACTCATGTACCAAATATCGACAAAACGAACATTATTAACTTAAATGATTACATAATGTTTATAACATGGTAATAAATGATATAAAAGGAATAATAAACTTGAAAAAGGTTCTTAAGAAATTATAAATTAACTTTATTTTATTATTTTGGGGATTAAAGAATGAACGGGTCAAGTCGGGCATGAGGTAAGGGACTTCGTCTCAATCGCCTTTCATTGATTCATATTATGTTTTATACACGACTTTCTTTTATACGGTGTATAAACCCCTTTGATTTTTCATTTCATTCAAAGGGAATCATTTTATACAAATCGTTTTACTAAACGTCAAAAATGAATGTTTTTTTAACGTAAGCGGTGACAATGACCTTTTTTAGCCACCGTGAGTATTATTTGATCTTTGGCTTCCTTAACAAGTCGTAGTGTTTTTTTAAATAAAAATAAATACCATATACTTTTTATGTATTTTGGTATTGAAAATGGTTTTTATAATGGATTTGTTATGTAAATATATTTAAATGATATATTGTGATTGAAATGTGGAAATGCCATCTTTTCTTTATATTTGTTTTATGTGGTATGAATATGTTATGGTTCTTGGGAATTATTTACGTATATAGGTGGTTCCAAGATAAACCTAGGGCGGGTGAGCCCAAGATAGATCTCCAATTCATTGGGTAACGTGACGGAGGTAAATGTGAATGTTTCTCCTAAGAGATTTCGGGAATATACTGTGATGGGTATTCCAACGTAACTCCATATATAGCTGTGATAGATACAATGTACGTATGATATGAATTCTATAAGTACCATTAGGATTTGTGATTACTATGTGTTATTCATAATCATATGTTTTCATGAGGTAAGTAAAAGAGTTTATGTATTGTATGTATTGATAGACTAATGATTTCTTTCTTATTTTATAACCCTTACTGGTCTTTTTATGCTCATCCCAAGTTCTGAAATGTTTTTCACAGGACTTGAAGATGATTAGTGTCAAGGATGTGATCAAGGAAAAGTCTTGTTGTCTAAAACATGGAACTAGACAGGACTCTTTTTTCAAGAGTTTTTATTTTATGAAAAAATGGATACTAAGTAGAATTTTCTACATGTAATATTCATGTTATTTTGTAAATGTTATGACATAATTCTCTAAAACTCTAAAACGAAAATGATCCTCAATGTGAATTATACATTTAATTCTAGAATATTTAATGTTTAAGGCTGGGTCCTTATATAGGTACTCATACTCATACCTACCAATTAAAAACCTATGTTATAATGATCACATTCAAATAAGTTTATTTATCCTTTATATATATATATATATATCAATATTATAGTCTTAGTGTTGCAAACTAAAATATCTATAGAGATTATATATGATTAAAAGTAAATCATTGATGGTTTACATTCTCACCTTCCCCTTACATAAATTTTTCCCACTCAATTTTATCTCATCCATACGAGGATCAATATTTGTAAATACCATTATTAAAATAATACATCATAAAAAGTGTTAATATATAGTTTTAAACAATAATATTATCTATAAAATCATTATATATTACATCGAATGAATTCTTCATATATTCTAACATACCTTATGGACACCTCATTTCAAATATATAGTTTTAAACAATAATATTATATATCAATTTTACTTCTCATGATGATAAAACAAATATCATACCTTTATATTCATTTAAAATTTTCATTATATGTGATAATAGGTTCATCATCTTTTTTATTAATCAAAAGGAATTACTTCTTCGTTTTTTTACATAGAATATAGGGGATGTACTAAGTAAAGAAATACTTTCAAAATCATCCCATTACAGAGAGTCAATTTCATCAGCATACCACATATTCTACATAAGATACCACTACTAATATTCTTCAACATCCAAATGAAAAAATCAATGGATGAAATTTTCATTATCTGAACACTAAATAATGGAAAATATATTATCCATTAGATTTATACATTTATTAGAAACTAATGGATCATAATTCTCATGGTAGAAGTGTGAATGTTTTCACAAAAAAGATTCAATTTCATTTTTCACCTTCCATGGTTAATTTAGATTCTTAACATGATATGTCTTACAGCTCATAACCTGATAGATTTCAGTGAGCATAGTAAAAAAATATTTCATCCTAGATCCAATGACATTTGGTTGATCATGGGTATAGTAATGGAATTGAATATAAAACCCTATTATCAAATGATACATTTACATTCCAATCACAGAAAAAAATAAAAAAATATAGTGTGATAAACAATATTCAAGTGTGATAAATCATTTAATAATTTAAAAAAATCATTAGATGTGTAAATTATCGCATCGTTTTTAATATAAGACACCTTAAGTTTAACCTAGTACATTGTTTTTTATTATCTATTCAAATCCATCATACAGTTTCTTATAGAATATGTGAGTTGACCCATGAATATCCCTTGGGAGTGTTATAAATGGTGTGTTGTAAGGTTACAATAACTATGAACCAGAGTGATTGTTCAAATATAATCGATGAAATATTTTATGGTTTCTTACCCCTGTATTCATATGCTCTAAAACAAAATCTACATGTATTATCGAGATAATTATTTTTTTATCATAATAAAAATAGTCTATATTATTAAAAAACATTATTATTTTATCCTATACATAGTATTATCCCCAGGTTTTTCAACAATTTTCACTAATAATAATATCTAATGATTGAATAAAACCTTAATTCATACATTATATAGTGAAACATGTTTTTAAAACATAAATATTACATCATTTAATATTAATATTCAACACATTACATTATGATTCATGTTAGTGATATTATGGTTTAGTGTCTATTGATACTAGATAAAAATAAATTTATTTTAGGAATGGTCATTAATTTTTTCCACATTTAATGATTCTATGGTATACAATACATAAAATCTTTCTTCATAACCTGGGTATGAAAAACACAATAACGGGTGAAGTCATAATATTAGTAAAGGTAATCTTAGGAGATATAAATAAATAATCATACGTGAGTATATGATAAGAAAATATGTATAAGATCATGACCATAAATTAACATGTTCATATCCAATATATAATTGATTATAAACATTATTCATGGAATAAAACATTGTCATAATAACAAAAATTATTCTTTAGAGTGTGGAATCATTAATAATAATTCATTATCCAAGAGAGTATAACAAAGTATTATGAATTTTTGTTAAATGAAAAGATTATAACATTTTGAAAATTTATAAATAGAAAAATGTAAACTCATTAATTTAAGGAAATGAATTTTGGTTGTAACACAAACATTAAGACATGAATATAATTCCATAAATATAGTACTAGAAATGATACTAAATCCATTCATATTTTAATTGACATAGAATTAGGTCCCTATATAATATTATAGATTTGAAAACTATGTCCAAACATAAAATTATGATCATGAAATATGGTTCATACATTACAAATTTATCTCAAGAGTTAACCATGATTGAAAAATTCATTGGAGGGATATAATAGACCCAATTATAACATAATTATAATCCATTTATATGGATTCCATAGGATCATGAAGACATTTATCATTTTGTCATAACATTACCTTTATAAAATAAAATGTGTCTTATAAACATCTCATTATTAAAAAAATAAACCATCTGGGTAATGAATAAGGACTATACTGAAGAATCATATCACTAATGAATGATAATTAATATATAATGATTTTATAGTAAATTAAATTTATTTTATAACGATTCTTGGAATATTTCATGAGAAAAATATCATTATAATTTTTGAGAAACTTATATAAAATCTAAAAATTTAAAAAATATAAAAGTAAATAATTATCATTGAAAATAATGTTGGAAAAATGTAATGGAATCATAAAATAATTTAGTATTCATGATATCTAGAAATTATGTTCATGTTGTGTACATTAAAAAAAATATTCCATTTACATTTTCAGTAAAAAAAATAGAACACACATCATTCAAAAAACATGATGAAGATTCACCTTAAACCATTTTGTAAAAATTAAAAAAATTATAAAAATGAGCATAGATATTCTTAGTAAAAATGAAACAACATTATTGAAAAAAAAAATAGAATACATGGATATGGATGAAAAAAATCAACCAAATATAGAAATAAAGCTAGCTTTCCATAAAAATGTTCTGCCGGTATCAAGATTACTTAAGGTGATGACAGCAAATGTAAAAAGTTTATTCTATATAAATAATTAATGGATAATAAAATTAATGAGATTATTTATATCTATGTTGAAAATTTTAATCATCAGAAAATTAATATTTCAATCTCAACAAAGAATTACATTGTAACATAAATCCCATACTGATTTGGTCACTTTTAAATTATAAGAACATAAATGAAAGAACCTTATATGGATATGTATATCCAGAAATTCTCATGAGAATCGTCATAAAATAAATTTATTTTTTGTTTATACACCACATAACTGATACAAGTGGTGAATGTGGTATTGTCTCATAGAAATAAAAGTAAGACAAAACTCACTTAATTGAGGTTTGAAATTTTTCAAAAGATATTTAACCTCATGTATATTTAAAAGAAATTTATTTTAATAACAAAATGGTGAAATTAAAATAATTATAATATAATATATGACATAATAATAACAATTTAACACCCATTTATTAAAAAAACCTTATTAAAATAATTGTTTCTTTTTGGTCACTTTTTCATTTTTCCTACTAATTTCGATTTTGTAGTTCAGATCCTTATATATGGATCATGGTTCCATTATCTACATAATATTAACAATGGTCTAAAAATAATATATTTTAACTATATATATATATATATTAATCCCTTAATTTTAGATATTTAATTATTATTTACACCATCCATGGTGAGAGTATGTCGTATATACGTATAAACACTTTTTCACTTTTCATTGGATTGAACAAAAAAAGGTAAATAATAATTGATCATACTAGAACCATTATTATATCATATATATTATTTATATCATTAAATATCCATCCACATAATGTGTAAATGAAAAATGACTCAAATTGCTTCATTGATGTGGTAATCCACTTATATGAACAGGAGATGTTGTTGTTTTCCACCCGATGGGACGATAAGAATGTACACATGATATTGTAATTATGAAATAATAATTAGGTCATAAATATGATATATATAGTTCAAAATTTTCCTAATAAGCATCCATGAATAATGGTGATGGTGTGTTAATTGTATCACTACATGGAGGTGGTAGTGTACATGTACGTATGAGTGATTCTTTCACTTCCCTTTTGATGGAATGGAGAGTGCATATTGGTGGTTACATAGTCATTATAATATTTCAGTATACATATGATACATAAATTAATATTTTATGTTGAATGTAATATATTTAGAGGAGGTGGATGGAGAAATAAAATTGAAATGGATGGTTAAGATATTTACAAATTCATTGGTAAGCCTCCTTTTGGTCACCTATTAATGACCCTATGAATGGTTTTTTAAGAATAAAACAACAAGTATTTAATTTATAGGGACATTATGAAGAGTATATATTTTGATTTTTTCTATATAGAAATCTCATGGTGGTGTACAAGAAATATAGATTTGTTGTTCGTTTATAAGGGATGGAAAGTATACACAAGGATTTAATAAAAAGTTTAAAATTTAATAAAGTCATTCACAAGAAAAATGTTTCAAAATAATCCAGAGAGGATAAATTCTACATTTATATAGGTTTTGGTGACATTTTTAACCATATCTTTTTCAATAACCCCTTTATTAACATATTTTATCCTTAAGACTCTTAATGATTTTTTCAATATTACATGGTTATAATTTCACTTATAATTTAACAATTTTCTCATAAATGGAACAACGGTGGAATTATATATCATTTTCCATACTAATATTTCTCATTTATTATATTTATAAATATAAATAATTTAAAAAATAATAATTTTTATAAAATATCATTAATGTATTTTTGAAACTATTCATTTAATTTGACATGAAAGTCATCAATACAGTTATGGATATTAAATCTAAAATTTTCCCGTATCTCTAACATTTTAAATTCTTCTAAAAACTCATGAATGTGTATAATTAAAATAAATTTAATTTAATTTAATATTTTTATAATTTTTTATTTTAGATTTCAATTATTTTATTAAATACTATGCCAGAATTGCATATCATTTTAAGGTAATTATTCAATCATTATAAATTATAAATAAATTAAAAAATATATTAACCTAATTATTTTTAAAAATAATCATTTATAACCTTATTTTTACTCTTCATTCATTATGAAAAAAATTAAGTGAAAAAAAGTCAAGAGAGATACATTAAGGAACTTTCATTACTTAAAATAATGGAAATTTAATTATAAATGGAAAATTGAACCAAAATTCCATATATTCAAGTTTTATATGTATATGGTGAAATTTATTCCATCCAATTAAATAATGTATTGTGTATGGTATTTTGATACCAAATGTCATTTCATTAACACTCTTTTTCATTTTTTACCCTTTCTAAGGTCATAAATATTTGTTACTATTACTATTTATAATGACAAAAAAGAATGAATTTTAAATTTCAAAACCTCTAATTTCTAGATATGGTTTCAATTTTTATGGATTCAATCACCAGATGTAAATGAAATTACTTTTAATAAAAAATGTGTACAATTCAATGAAAAATATTTACAAAAATTTGAATTTATGTTACCTTATATCAATATTATAAAAATTAATGATTTTATTGCCTTTTTGATATTATTATGAATAATATAGGACGTATTTCAATTGAAGAGAAAATAAAAAATATAATGGTACTTTTTAATTACATGATATAATAGAATTAAATCACAGTATTTGGAAAATAGATATTTTTCACTCTTCACTAAAAATAAATCAATACATTAACATAAAAAAATATCACCATGATTAAATTCTAGTATGACAATTAAAAAATTGATGATTTTTTAAATATAATATAAAAAATTTGTGGAAAATAATTTTTATTTGTACACACAAAAATGTAGTGAATAATCATTTTTAATAAAGTACAATTTTAATGAATAAAATTAATTTTATAAAAAATGAGTATTTATTTTCAAAAAATTAATCAATAAAATTATATTGAGTTGGGCCATTATTAATAACTTCATAATTTGGTAACTCATGTTTAAAATAATCAAATCAACAACAATTTTATAAGTGTCACATAAAAATAATAAATCTTTTATAATATTTATCAATTTACTTCATGCTCAGTGTTGTGTGTTATGGAAACTATCAAGATTATTATTCAATTAAACCAAAATTTTAAGGAGTTACTTTCATGTGAATTTCCTAAAACTATATGAATAAATTTTGTTTATTAAAATCAAAATACACAAAAGAGTTAATGATTTCACATGATGAAAAAATATAAAGTATGAATCTCTGATTTAGTTTTCTTGAATGGATACTATGTATGTCAAATTAAAACACATAGGATATAAGAAATTCAAATATTGGTGAAATAAAAAGAACTAAAAACAAAATAGAACTCACTGAACATAATAAAAACAAATAAATCAATACAATGGTCCACAATATTTCTAAAACTAATATCTATGTTACAAAAATGAAAATATACTAATGAAAATAAAGAGAAAGAAAGATAAATATTCAAACTATATAAAAAAGATTCACAAATAAAAATAGGGACCAATGTTACCCATTAGCATTCACTATTTGAAATATCTTTACAAGAATCCTATAACATAGCTAAACCAATAATTCTATGAACGGACTATTAAAAATAAAAGGAACCTATAATAAACCTGCAATATGAGCGAATGAGGAAAACTTACCATCAGTTCCACTTCACATACCACACACAAAACCATTAATAGTGAATCCATTTATTCATAGTTTTAAATACAATAGAAGTTTTTATATCCATTTATGTAATATATGTAACAATATTTCCTTACCAAAAACCAATGCATTGTTTTTTTTTCATAATTCACAAATCCACAAAAACAATCCTTTATACTTTTCATGAAATCCTAAGAAAGAGGCAATAACGTATAAAATCCAACTTCAAAAATTCCCATGTAAGTTAGAATAAAAAAATATATGAGTTTATAGTGAAATTGTCATGTTAAATATATAAAAAATGAACTTGATATATATATATATATGTGTGTATTATTTTTCTAAGTAAAAATTTTTTTATTATATAAATAAATGTAATAACCAAAAATCTATACTAATTGATCAATATATAATATCTCCATGTCAACCATTATAATAATATTATAATCATTATCTTCATAGAAACTCTATAGATCTTTAGAGAAAATCTAGGTCAAAAAATATATAATCTATCTAAATTTTCCTTTTGTAGTTCACCTAACAGACAATTGGTTTTTCCAGATAAATCTTGATAAAGTGGGACAATGACTTATGTAGAGAATGATCTACCCTTTCACTCTATTTTTAAAAAAGTACAGGGCTAACATATGTGGGAACCCTCACATAATAGTTTTCTCAAAATGGATTGACTGATCCTCATTATCATTTTTTTATTGGTTTTTATTTTTATTTGTTATTTTGGGTTGAATGAGTGAATTATTACCTAGTTAATAGTGTATTCAATACATTTGGCATTATATATTATTCATGGGTAGTTGGGAGGGAATCTTGTGGATATGGAAATGAAAATATTATGATTATAGGGATGTAAGATATGATAATGTACCCTTCAATAATTTCTATATGATACTCCTATGTATGGGTAATGTGTTATGTATGGGACCTAGATACTCTAAAAATATGAATATGGTTTAGTTCATGTCGTGGTTAAGGAAGTTTTTATGGTGATCATGTGTAAGGTTCACCATGTTTAAGAGTTTATTCTTATTTTTAGGTACCCACATATGTTAGAGTTTTAAAAAAATTGAAATAATGTGAATGGATAAATCATGAAATGATTGAAGGAATAAAACAATGCTAGAAAATAAGACATATAATTATCATTCAATGGAGAGGAGAATCACTTAATGTTTGTGACTCATAAATATTGATCCCTCTTTTACTCTTTTAGAGAATTTCATGAGAAATTCTAGACATGTTATGACCCATTACATGCACCATACGGGTGGTATCATGAGATATTCCAAGTTATAATGTTAGTTAAGGAACACATTTTACACCATGAATGTAGAAGTCTAGATCGTCAGGTCTATAGATGCATAATCCTGGATTTTTATTGGGAGAGGTTCACCACACTAGGATGTGCATGCTCATATCGTGACCTACATGGTCACATCGTGACATGGGATATGAATAGTCATAATAAAAATTATTTCAATAAATGGTATTACTATTAGAAAATAATAAATAATGGTTACTCATTTTTTCATAATGATTTGCATTTTACACTATGTGTCTTTTTCTCCCTTCCCATTAGGTAAATAATCTATATCATATCATTTCTTATTTGAGAGACTTTTTATCTAGGTGTTAACCTAACGTATTTCTAAAATTTCTCATTGATTATTCCATAGTTCTTTATTGTTATTTTTTGTTATAAATTGGATATGGAAATTATATCCATATTATATGTATTTTCTCATATTCATTATTTTCATTCAATTGAGATTGAATAATAACCCTATAAAAAATAGAAGGACCATAATGAGTATAATATATATTTCCCAATGAATAAATTATTTATCTTAACATTATGAATTATTACTTGTTTCCATTCCCTATTTATGATTTTCAAATAATATATAATTTATATCTATTTAATAATTACTAAAATAAATTTACTTCTCTATTTTGAAATTTATTATTAAAATAATTTTCTCAGATAAAAATTCAAAATATTGATTTTTTCATAACATTTGATAGAAATTGTTTATTTAAATGCCTTAGATACACTTTTAGTTGGTTAGTTTTCAAACTAATGGGCATATGTGTCTTTTAAAAATCAGGTTTGAGCCTCAAGGTTAATATAAATTGCTTTGAATATTTTTATGTGTTTGTTTTTGGAAGATTGTCATTTAACATATTTTTTATAAAGATTTTCTTATGGAATAGTTTGATTTTTTATTAAATGATATAAGATACCTATTGGTATTTGAGTATTTAGGGTAAAAAATTGATATGACAATCATATAATGAGATTCATGTGTAATTATATCTCACGAAAACACATTACATATTGAAAATTAGGTTACCAAGGGTGCTCAAAATTATTTTTTTGTGAATTTGAAAATTCTTCTGGTTTTCCCCCAAGATTTCTATTCATCATTTCAGTAATCATGTTTTACATTGAATAATTATGATTTTTTTGAGACATTTTATTATTTGGAGTGATATGGGAAGAAACCAAGGGTTATGCATATATTATGCATTGTTTATAAATCATATATAGACCTTGAGACCTTTTATGAATAAAATTTAGTAGACATCATATGGTTAGAACATGGTTTTCTAGACCATGGAGTCAAATTGTGCATAGTTTCTAATTTTCAAGAATTTTGAAGTTTTACTCCATATATTATTAAATTATCCTATAAAATAATAACTTTTATTTTGGTTTAGTAAAAAATATTTCTATAAAATTATTTTCATTATATCAGGTAATTAATTTTTCATTCTATAATAAAATCCATGGAATTTATATTTTAAAAATGGTTAGAAATCATTCTTTATGAAGTAATTATCTTGTTTTTAATTAAAAGTGATAATTTATTCCACATAGACTGTGAGATAATTTTAAAGAATAAATGTATAAATTTTTTTGAGTATTTCATCGTGATGATTAATAAAACATCATTGATTTCATGTAATATATTTTTGTTTGTGAAGATTTCAATAATATTTTTTTGAATTATTTGTGTTGTATAAGGTCAATTCATTTATAAAAACATTATAAAACAATTTTTTATGTTTTGGATGCCAAAATCGTATTTTAATATGTTATAATATATGTATAGGTGGTAAATAAGTAGATTTTATATGTATAATTTCATGATTTTATTATGTCTTGAATTTTCTTGAGTTAATATTTAGTGTGATTGTGGAGTAAATATATTTTCATAGTGTTTTTAGATTTCATTAAGTTATTATATGTAGTATTATTATGTTTTTATACTTGGTGGATATTTTCATTATTTTTATGTATTTATTATTTTTTTCAATCTCCGTCCAAATTCATGGGGATTATTTAGAGTGATTTTCTGGGGGATCTCCATAAGTAAGCACTATGGTTGATCAATGTATAATTTATTTAGTGATTCAAAATACTCCATCAATAGAGAATAGCTTTCCTCCAACTTAGTCTCATTATAGATACTTTGTTCTGAAGTCTCATAATTGGATTCTTCCATGCTCTAATGGGAATCATGGTCCCCATGAGACAATATAGTTATTGGTGAATATTGAGAATAAATTCAGACTCCTTGAACTATTAGTTTCTCTTAAGATTGTATTTTCTACATTCCCTCCAAAGATTTCTAGAAAGATAATTTTGAATTATACAATTCCTACTAAGGACTATGTCCTTTATTAGGAAAAATTTGATTTTTTATTCATTCATAAACACAGTACCATGATCTTAAAATAGTGTAAGGATATTTGATTTTACTTTCCTAATTATAATGACATATCAGTATTGGATTACGCTCATCTCTTTATCATTATTGTTCGATATCAGACTAAGATGTAAATAGTTAACTCTATAACAGATAAAAAATTCTGATAAGGTATTCCCTCTTAAATTAATTATGATGTGAATTTATCTATTATATCCTCTTGTGAAGATATAGTAGAGTGATCTTTCATAATTGAGGCCATATTGGTTTAGGTTCTTGATTTGATTTACATTTTCATAGTCTTGGGAGAGACTGAGAGAATTCCAATAATCGAAAGGGTAAATGGTTAATGTTTGATTAGAAGGGCAGCGGTATCAATAAGAAATCCAAATTCATCTATCCATCTTTATTCATGAGTAATAAATTTGTACAATGTCAACATTATTATCTAGGTTTTAAGAATTATTTATTTTATAAAGTTATTCATGATTGTCACTGTTGAACCAACATGGGTTATTCGTAAATGTTTTATAAATGATATATGTATAGAGAAGGTTTATCTTGATCAATCCATTCAGAATATCCCCATGATTTACTTGTAGAACCTGATTCTAATATAATGGCTATTTAAGGTATTTTTTGTTCTATTTTGTCTTATTATTCTTGTTTTATCCCATTTTACCTTTATTTTAGGTAATATAATTTTTGGGATTCTAATTTTGGTGAAATTATTAAAATTAGTTGTGAATCGGGACATGTGGTAGTATTTATGAATTATGAGTGATAAAATCCATGAAATTTCAATGTTGAAAGTTGATTCGTACATGGGTGTTCTAAGAACCCATTTGGTGGAACATTTATCGATCCTCATTCCTATGCTGATACATTTTCTATTTATTGGTTATTTGATATAATGAATTTATTTTTAGAGAAATAATGAATTAGTGGAATTCTAAATATGGTAGGTAAACTATCACATATGATCATTTCCTTCTCCCTATTAAAAAATTTTTTGATATTCAAATTTAGAGCCACTCGAGGTTATCTATGACTAAGAGAGTCAGTTGTGGGTTATATAAATAACCTATGTATTAATGGTAGAGTATTTGGTTTTTTTATTTCAACCCCTCTTGTTTTAAGGGATTATATTGGGATAGTGTAATAAGACATATCATATTGGGTGTCTATAGATTATTGATTTCATAGTCATATTTCTAATGAGAAATTGAATCTCTTCTTTTCATTGATAAACTATTATTTTTCTTTAGAGAACAGTATAATTTTATAAATTGATATGATGGGGATAATATTCACACATAGTCTTAACTTATCAAAATTATATTATTATTTCTTTATAACTATATTTTTTATTTCGGTTTGACGCATGAATCCTGACCATGTTGAGAGTGACTTTTGGGATATATATTTTTCATGAATGTTTTTTGGTCACTCTAAATCTAGGGGTAATTACAACATGATTGGTAAAGGGAATTAAGATGTGGTATACTACATTACATAAGGGTATCTATGGTACACTTCCTTATATTTACTCTCATTCAAATGTGACTTAGTGCTTGTAATAAATTAAACAATGGGAAGCACCCTATTTTTCTAGAGGAGGTTATGAGATAACTTATATAAGGGTCACTATGTGTAGTATTTTATTCTTATGTACGAGTGCAATCATAAAGTACATACTCATAATTTTTTAAAAATAGTGTGTATGGGAGAGAATTCCTAGGTGGAATCTATCATGAAATCGTGGAGACTCGTATATATAAGGATCATTATATGGAACCAAGTGTCACACAATAGTTGAAACTCTTATATATTTAACTATATTGTATAAATTTGTGGAATTTCATGAGAAATTATGGTTATTCCATAATTCATGGGTTTCATTATGATGGAGGGGTTGTGTTGAAGGACACTATATGAGGGTAGTATAGGAAATAACATTATACCATGAAGGGCGAAGGCTATGGAATGATGGCCTATGGTGTGACATACTTGTTTATTTCAAAGGGAGGTAGACTATTTTGTGACCAACATTGTATCACCACAAAATAGGGCCATAAAAGATTAATGAAAATTAATTTTATAAAATGTTTTCAAATTAAGGAATAATAAATGAGGGTTTCATATTTGTTTTAGTGATGTAACATATCCCATATATCTTCTCTTGATATCTTTTCATTCAGGATTGGATCTCTCTACTTTCATGGACGATTTTATTATAGTTGGATATGGGTGATATCATAAGGTATGTTTACAATTACTCTTTGAGTATTCCTCAATCCCTATATCAGTTTTATTTCCTTATATTATTTTTAACCATATATGACTCATTTTATGGTTTTCCTTATATTATTTTGTTTCTTCTATTTTAAATTATATTATATGTAGTTATTCAATATGAGGTTATCTAAAAGTATAAGGTTAGTTTCTAAATTAATAGATACTTAATATTAAGTTAATTAGTCCTTTCTAATCATCATGCATTGATTCTATGTTTCAAAAGCCATAATATATAATTCTATATATTTTTTTCCATGTAAAATTTAATTCACATTATTACAATTCATTGATTATAGGGTTTTATCATATTTAAGTATACAATATTTTTATATAACCATAAATAATTTTTTTTTGAAATTTCATAGAGGTAATTTTAAAGTTTTTTTTTCAAAAAAATGGTGTTTTGGACATTTAAGTATGAGGTTTTATAATCATCATTTATTTGAAATTTATTTCTGATTTTTTCAACGAATTCATTTACTATGATGAATTTAAAAATTGGTTTCTATAATGATATTTCAAATGCTTGAGTTGGTTTATGATTGAAATTTTGGGAAGTTCAATCATATGTAAACTTTCCCCCTTATTGTTTATACTATACTTAGGTTTAAATGAATTTAAATGGATATTGATAAAAATCATCTCATTGTAGATTAAAAAATTACACTATATAATTTATTACACAATACTAGAGACTACACATTACTTTTCATGAAAATATGTCCTTTAAAATTTGATAAAATAGCGTAAATAATTCTTATATGTATTCACATTTTATAAATATTTCTAATGATGTTAAACAATATATTTAAATTTTCTAGATAACATGAGGAAGGGTTTCTTCAGTCTCAACTATTCATAAGAACACTCAATCATATTGAGTACATCAGCATATACAAAACTTCCTTTGATCATTTTTTATTAATTAAATGTATTTTAAAGCATAGTTAAGTTAATTTTTTCTATTAATAATTATTTAAATTTACTTTTTGAACAACATAAAAATTTTGTTACATACGAATATATTACACTAACACATCAAATTTTCTTCTTATATAAATAACATTTTAATGATTTTACACCAATTGAAGAATTTGATTACATTATTGATTTCCTAATTTAAGATAACCGATAATGAAAAGATTCATGTTTTTGATGATTTAATATATATATTGTCAGATATTTTACTATATGAGTTTAATGATTATGTTAATTTAATATGAATTTTTAATAAATTTCTCCCACTTGAATGATGAAACTTTTTAATTTCATTATTCATACTTGGGGCCATTATCTTTATTATATTAATCTACTGAATCCACATTATAGTGAAATTTAGAAATTAGGCATTTAGGTATGGAAGCATCCAAATCATAAAATATTTGAAACATGGATGGTTATTTGGATACCCATTTTTAAAATCCATTTTATGTGTAAAATTAACAATATTACGCTATAATAATTGCTCTTATGATTTCATAGATAATTATGGACTCAAAAAATTATAAAAAATGTAACCTAACAATTATGGACATCTAATTATATTATTTACATTCATATGATAATTCAATAGAACCACTCTACAGTATAAAACCACAAGGTTATAAGATCAATAATTTGAGAAGTGTTTTATTTGGAATGTATCTAACACATGGTATTTTTAAAGGTAATTTAATCCTAAAAAATAAATTCTTGTTATTCCCTATTCATATGTATGCTTCTAATGATTTAGTTTTGAATCAATTTTTCTTTACCCAAACAACATGTTCAAACTATGATAATATTTATCTCATTACACATATGTTAGCTTGTGTTGGTAAACCAAATTAAAATCAAAATATATTTATACACATGAAAATTAATAAAATGAATAATTTATATAATAAACTTCCATATAAATTTTTATATTAATATGAAATCAACTACAAAAGTATGAAATGAGTGAAAGGTATCCAACACCAACTTTTTTAGACAAGGTATAAATCTCTAGAAAAGATTATAGGATGACCCAAAGTCCCTCTATAGAGGGATACACTAATAATGATTGGTATAAATTCAATAATTTTTTATTACATAATATTTATAAACTATAATTAGCTTCTTAATTTATCCTAGTAACATAATAAATTACAATTTCAAGGTAGAGTGAAACTATATAAATTATGATACCAAGTATGTAAATCCATAAAAATAATTATGATTATATAAATATAGTTTAACAATTTAAACTAAAACCTATATCACACTTCCTAATTGAAAACATTATATTTTTAGATAAATAATGGAATAAACTAAATATATGAAAAAATAATATAGTTAGACTTGAGAAAAATAATTTACCAACAATTCATAAATATATTATAAACAATTAATATTATAGGCGTGAGAAAACATGTTCAATTTAATTTTATCTATTTTAAAATATTCATATAATTATTTAAAAGGTTTTAAAATGAAGTAATTTATATTTAAATTATAAAATATTTTTATGAAAACTTTTATTATTTAATAATTAACACTTCATATGTCAAATAAATAATTTATATTAATTAAATATCAGATAAATAATTCAATTTAAACTATTGGTCATATAAATGTTAAAAAAATAATTGTCACGAACCGGATCTGGTCGCCACCATTAATGGCACCAAACCCGGCCCGTGGCAAGACCCGAAGGGCATTCCCTATCCCCACGGGCTGGCACAAGTGCCCGGGTATAAAACAATATGATTTGGGAACGATTTACCCGAGTATGAAAGCATAAAACAAATAAAACAATCAATAATAAGAATCTGAAATTTCCATACTAAACCATTCTTAAAAAAACCAGATCTGAATACATATGTTTAAAGACACTACAAGTGGTCTAAATACAAATAATGACAACATCAAGACATCCCCAATCACTTCACACAACAAGGGTGTCATCACCCGCAAGCCTTCTCCACAACTCTGCCCCAACGATGGGGACTAACACCCTGAAGCGCCATCACCCTTAGCCTTCCCTTTACCTGAGTCAAGCATAAGAAGTTCTACTTACACCCAAGGGGTGTAAGTAGGGTGTGAGCCTAAGCCCAATATGATACCACCAGAAGATTCCAAAGAGGATGCAATACAATGGGAACAAAACTAGCAATTTTAACAACAAGGTGAAACAATGTTAAAAATTTCAAGAAAAGAAACTTTCAAATGAGAACAGTTTTCAATCCAAGAATTTTAGAATGATAACACATTAAATAAACATGTGAGCTACTGTAAAGTACTGCCAAAAGATCCCACAACAAGGGTAAATACTACAATTCTAATGAGCACAAAAATTGGGAACACCCCTAGGCAACTAGATAGTCTCGAGCCCTATGTACCTCGTACCTCGGTGTAAAGTATCCAAGTCACAATCCTTTCCCGTGCACGAGCCACTAGTAGGGAACAAACCCATAACCTAGTGGTCCCCAAATAACATCCACATAGTTCAGTTAGTGTTGTCATTATCCATTTGCTCAGTGAAACAGGGACACAACCCATCCGGTCCACTAGCCGTACTAGTACATATCCGCCCACCTAAGTACCCGGGATTCCCCCTTTTTTGCTCAAACAATTTCAGCAAACAACACACATACTTTTTCATGTAAAGTATCTCTACTGGTCACAAACAAATAGTACATTAGCTACACACATTTTATATCATTTGAAACAGTCAATAAAATATTTTGATCTTCAATAAAACAACCTCTCAAAACATCACATTGTTTTGCACCCAAAACTCTTTAAAATAACCACTTTTCACAGTATGTGAACACTTGTAAGTCATCAAAACAAAATTTCAGTTCAACACAATTTAATAAAACCAAAAATTCAGTTATGGGGCAGTCCAATGTGAACCAAGAAATTATATATTTTAAAAACCACCATTTTCACACCAACATGGCACTTAATGCCCATTTGCTTCTCAAACACAATTTAAACAAACTTTTTCAGCCACAGCCAAAAAGAATAAATATTTAAAACATTATTTTAATTCCTAATACAGTTCAATAAAATCAACTATGTAATTAGAGTTCATCCCAAAATGAACCAATAAAAGACTTGCATGAAAAACCCTCAATTTCAACAAAAATTGTAACATAAAATTCATTTGCATTGTAAATGAAACTAAAACAAATTTTTACAGAATAATTAAAATTCAATAAGCATTAATTCACCCTCAACACAGCAAGCAAATTCCCAAAGAATTTCACACACAATGGAATCACCTACCAAAAGATTCAAGAACCGCAAATCCTAGTGCGGAACTTCAACCGCACGACCACCGCGCCACAAGGAAGTGATATCAAACCTAAAACCAGAGGATTGAACCATGAAACCCAAAATGAAACCCTAGGCACGAAGCCCTAGCTTCTGGAAATTTGGGGATTCAAGAAAAAAAAAATGATAAATCTCAAGGAAAAGGAGAGAACTAGAAGGATAGTCACTTACTTGAGAAAACTGGACATTTTTAGAAACCAGAGAAGTTAGGCCCTAATTCGCGACAGATGCGATCTCCAAAGAGGGGGAAACGAAGCTGGGGGTGCGGCCAGGTACAGTGGGAGAAGGTGAGAGGTGGAATCACCGAAAAAGAATAAAAATTGAATATTTTATGAAATAATTACAAAACAATTTTAAAACTGGAAATGGGCTTTCGGGTTGGCCCAATACCTAACTTGATCACCCAAATCCAAGATGCAAATGAATTTTTAAGGGGTCCAAAATTCATTGGTGGTTTTAATAGTTAAATTAAGGTCATTTTGGAAGTTGAATGAGTTAAAAATGTTGAAAAACGAGGGAGTTATTAAACAAACAAAATTTATTGTCAAAACTGGAAATGGGCTCTCGAGTTGACCCAAATTATGGAAACCCACCATTTCCTTCAAAAATGCATTGAAAACCCCCAAAAAAGCAATAATGTAAATTAAATACAAAAATACCTTTAAAATATGTCATGTATGTGACAATTCTCCCCACCATGAAGGACTTTCCGCCCCGTAAAGTCAACATGATTCTTGGTTGGTAAACAAGAATGGGTACTCTTCCTCGACCCATGACTTTCGCTCCCAAGTCTCATGTGTATCATTCCCATGCTGCCATAAAACCCGGACTAAAGGAATAGACTTTCCTCTAAGTATATTCTCCTGGGAGTCCACTATTTTCACCGGCCTCTCAACGATAGACAAGTCAGGCTCTATCTCTAGTTTTTCCCAACTCAACACATGGGATGGATCTGGATTGTATTTCTTCAACTGGGAGACGTGGAAGACATCATGGATAGATGTCAACTGAGAAGGTAAGGCCAACCTGTATGCCACCTTACCAATACGCTCGGTGATCTCAAAGGGTCCGACATACCGTGGCATCAGCTTACCTTGCTTCCCCAATCGACGATGGCCCAAACGAGGGGCCACTTTTAAGAATACCATATCACCCACAGTAAACTCTAGGTCTCGACGCCTCCGATCAGCATAAGATTTATGACGACTCTGAGCTGTCAATAAGCGCTTCCTGACAACCGGGCCCCGGTGACAGCACAGCCACCCCGCCTTAACATGGTCGTCGGGTCCTGGCCCACCAGGTACCACCAGTTGCCCCGCAGACACGTGGGGCCCACCCCAGGGTCCACCCACATGCCTGAACGGGTCATCTGACTAATATGATAGTCCCCACAGGCCGACACATGTCCTTTCCAGTGTGCTTTGTCCTCACTCACACACATCCTGGGAAACTTTCCCAGAAGGTCACCCATCCTGATCACTACTCCAGGCCAAGCACGCTTAACTATGAAGTTCTAACCAGATAGGCTCCCGAAAAGGAAGGTGCACCTTGTTGACATGAGTCATATCATTTAGTCATTTAACCCTTTATCATTATGGGGTGTTACAATCACCCCCCCTTTAGGGCACAACGCCCTCGTTGTGGGCCCTACATCTCAACCCAGGCAGTGCACCGTGCACTTAAGGCTGGGTATCACCTCTGATACCAAATGTGACAACCGGGCCCCGGTGACAGCACAGCCACCCCGCCTTAACATGGTCGTCGGGTCCTGGCCCACCAGGTACCACCAGTTGCCCCGCAGACACGTGGGGCCCACCCCAGGGTCCACCCACATGCCTGAACGGGTCATCTGACTAATATGATAGTCCCCACAGGCCAACACATGTCCTTTCCAGTGTGCTTTGTCCTCACTCACACACATCCTGGGAAACTTTCCCAGAAGGTCACCCATCCTGATCACTACTCCAGGCCAAGCACGCTTAACTATGAAGTTCTAACCAGATAGGCTCCCGAAAAGGAAGGTGCATCTTGTTGACATGAGTCATATCATTTATTCATTTAACCCTTTATCATTCTGGGGTGTTACAATAATTATGGAAATGAATAAAAATATTTTCAAATAAGTCCATAATATAAAAAATTTATATTTAGTTTTATGAAAAAATTATATAAAAAAGAAATATTTTATATTTAATCTTTTTTCATTTATAATAATTGTATGAATTATAAAGCCATTTAATTACACAATATTCCATGGTCAACATTACCATGTCATTTTTTGGTATGGCCTATTCCAATTATGGTTCTTTAGAATATCAACCAAAAGAAATCATTTTTAGTAAAATTCATCCAATTAATTCTTGCACCCTGATGTCAATAATTATTTTTCCAGTATATTAAACATTCCATGACCCAATACCATTTTGGTGTCTTTGTCAGGTAACCTCATTATTGTTACATATTGAATCAATTATTTCCAAAAAAATAACATCTATATATATATATATATATAATTCATGTTTTGGTATGATTTTTTACATTTAAATTGTATTATAATTTCATAAGGATACTCTAAGTTTTCTAGGCCATCAAAACATTGATTTTGGTTGACCATGGTAAATAGAAGCATTCTATGACACTCTATTTTTTTACTATGACACCTAAAATGGATGTTTTTATACTTCTATGACATGTTATTATAATCTTTAAAATGAAATATTACTTCTTCATAATTATTATCCAATGGTATTTTAATTTCAGTGACATTAGACCATTTTTTATAGCCTATGATAGGTTGTATGGGAAACAAATTTTTCTACCACTCTAAAAACATTTAAGGATCTTGAAAAATGTTGATACATTGTATTTTAGGCTTCATAAAGATAGATAAAGTCACTCATATGAACACATCGAATGTAAAATATATATAAAACTATAAAATCACTCCATTACCACAAAACATCTTGAAATAAAACTCTATGCATAGATAATTATGCTCCTATATTAAGAGCCAAAATTCATTATTTTTCAAACATGAGAGTTTCCATGAATTAATTAAATCTAATGAAATTTATCTAATAAGACAAAAGGGATTTATATGGATGTCTAACATCCTAAATTATGTGGAAGAAAAACTACCAAAAATATTTATTCTTGGAATCTATCTATGTGTTTAGAATTATTATAAACGAAGAGACTAAAAGATGTGACGTACATAATTTTCTCTAAACTAATGATGATTTTTAAAATTAAATGGAAAATAAAAGCAAGAGTAAATTTAAATAATCCATAATTTGGAGGTATCCAAATATTGTAGGGATCATAAAATCTAAGAGTATGAAATCATTCAAGTGCATAGTTTCCTATAACCCTATTTTAAATTTAGAGAAAAATTAAATGTAATAAGAATGAATTCATTAGAATTTTATATGATTTTTTTCAACCACAAAATCTAATGATTAATCAAATTTAAATACCAATTTCGGTACCAAATTTAGAATTCAAAATTTTACTATATTGATGTGTATTTTCAAAAATATAACAAACATTACAACTCTTTATAATATCTTACTCGACCCCCCCCCCCCCCCATTAATTCATTTCATGTTTCAACCAAAATGAAAAACATTACAAATCATCACTGGCATCATAATATAATGATTCAACTGTATATGATAGATATAGAAGAAGATAGAATTGAAAAAACAATTATCATATAACAATATAATTTTCATGAAAATCATTATAGTGTTGTGACACTCATCACACCATGGTGTATAGAAAGGTTGACCACAGTTGGGTCTAAGACCCCAATTCATGGTTGTTCCTTTAGTCAAAACTTCCACTAATAATTACTTCTGTATTAATATAATTTAGGAAAAATATAACAACCATGTTTTTAAATGACATACATATTCTAATTTTGGTGTTAAAATTAATTTTAAGATTCATTTTAATCTCATGAAGTTCTTAATAATCTTTATAAATAACAAGTACATGAGTTATAAATTTTAAATTAAATACATGAATTTTGAATAGTTAATTTTGGTAATGTTTTAAAAGGTTAATCACTTAAATATAACTTATTTATAATTTAATGTATGTATATTTTCATATTATATAATTATGAATTCATATATGGTGTTAAAATAGGATGTTCCAAAAGGGTGTCATTAATATAGCATGTGGACATTGTATAACCTAGCCATAGATAGTTTAATGATCGATCATGTTTATAACAAGTAATGGTGAATTCAATCACAGTTTATAGGGATCAGAATTATCAACATTTAGAATAAATGTGAAGTGTTTTGATTGGAATCATTCATTGTGGTGAGGTATTTAGAAATTATTCATAATATTTGATGCATTATACCAAATTCTACATAGGAGTATGTGGGAGGATGTGTTGAGGGATTTCTATAAAAAAATAAAATTTTTCATTTTAGAGTGATAAATATATACATATCTCTAGGACACACATTTGGTAGACAACTGTAAAAAATGAAATAAATGAAATTTAGTAATAATTACTCAGTTATTGAGATTTGAAGATATTATGTTGAGTATTTATTATAACCTAACCATAAAATATAATTTTATCTATTTTGATAGGGTAATATTCTCTCTATAAGATTTTTTTTGAAATTCAAAAAAAAGTTATAATTCTTTTTCTTTTTTTCAAGGTGCATGATTTGAAATAACCATCAAATTACCATAGTGATAATTGTAATTTTTGAGAAGTATTTTTTTGGAATTATTTTTAAATGATTTCTTAAAACATGTGGATGAAGCATGTGATATTCCAAGGTTTTAAAGTAATTTTATCATAGTTAGTTCATGGTTTGGAATACCGTGTTGTCATCCCATGTTTTAAAAAGTGGTAATTTCCTACTCTATCCCTGATCAAGTATTAACCCCAAACCCCCACACTCTCCCCCACTCAAATTGTATGACCCTATGTGTCCCCCCGAATCAATTTATCTTAATCTCATCGATAATACATGGAATATATTTCCAGTATTCCTATACTATATATTGAATATTTCTATATGAATATAAAATAATTTACACAAAAAAACGCTTGAGAGTTGTATTAGTTTACTATCATCAGAGACTTTGTACAAAATATTCTAATTTGATGAATTTTATTAAAATATTCCACCATACATTTTCACATTTAGTATTATTAATAAGAATAGACTACATAAATACATTATTCCAAACCTAGTAAAAGGGAACATAAAAATAGTGATCTTAGATGCTTAGTAATGGAGAATAAGGGAGATACGTAAGCATACCATGAATATAAGGGTATGAGAACATGAGAATAACATTTAAAAACAACACCGATAATATCAAAGACCATAATATGGATTCATGGAATAAATATGGTAGGTTCATAAGACATAACCAATTAATAAATAAATTAAAATGATTTATGATTGAATATAATTGGAGTAATATATAGAATTTTGACATACACATAAAAAAATTATTTCTTTAGTGGTTAATGAACATTTTAAAAAATTATCAGTTCACTCCATGTGTGGATACATCATGGGAGGGACACACCACCATCCCCAGTGGTAGTGAATTCCATATAGTGTAATTGGTTCACTCCCCAAACCATAATATTAGTTAATGTTATACTCTTAGACAATCAGAGAGGAAAAATTCCCTTACTGATCTAGGTTCTCTCTCCTTACTAATATTGTATTTCTAAAAAGGTATAAAACATTTCCAAATTCATTGGAGGGAGATATAATTCCCACTAATAACTATTTATAACATAATCACCATACTTTATTATAACATAACCACGGTCACATAATTAATATAAAAAATATGTGTGTTATTGGACCAAAAAAAATTATCATATCAGAAACCACGAAATTAAATGGGTTTTATAAACATTTTACAACACAATAAAAAATATAAAAATAATGTTTCATAGTCATTTATTTATTTCAAAAAAACATAAAAAATACAAATAGAATAGTTTTTAAAAATCATTTTACCATGTTATAAACCATATAAAAGAAAGGGGTTTCCTAAATAATTTTCCATTAGAAAAATATACCATTTAGTTAAATGAATAATAATATTATCCTTGGATCATATCCTTAGTAAAGAATTAGTAACATTAAAGTATGTATTCTTATATGGAAACAATTATTTTGATATATTAAATATAAAATTTCTTTAGGAAAATAACTCTTTCAGATGGAAAAAACGTTTTAATTGTTGAGATAATTTCAAAATACTTTTCATTTCATATAACCTTTAAAACGTGGACGTGATGATTTAAAATTAATATAATCCATTTCGTGTGTAAAATAACCTTTTGAATTAAAAAAATAATTTTAAACGTTATAACATTTTGAAAATACTTTAATGTGAAAATATCTATGAAGTCGTATAATGTCAGCTTTAAATAAATTAAATTTCACGATGACAGAAATATCCATACTTGTCCTAAACATGACATTAATGATTCCTATAACATTATTGGTATTATCCAAACTAGGATTATTTGTAAAATTACATAAATTTTCCATTAAAATTTTGGTTAAATATCAATCATGGAAAAATATTTCATTGATAAATCATTTTAATAAGGTTAAAAAAAATTGGATATATTTTTAGGAAAAAATGGTTTTTTGAGAAAAAATATTTTTGACCAAGTAGAGAATTAATTTCAGATATTTTTAAAAACATTTTCAAAATTATTTTAAGTATAAATTACTTTAAAAATTATAATATTACATGAAACTATCATGAATAACTATAGGATAATAAAATTAAATAGTTTCTCATGATATGTACAATAATATTTTCTCATTGTAATCATAATCATAAAAGAATCTCCTAAAATATGAAATTATAATATAAATTCATTACCACTTTGATAAATTTGAAACATAATCCCCATAAATAAATAGAATAAAATGGAATTAAAAATATCATTCAAATAAATTTATTAAATATATTATATTTAGTAGGGTATTTTTATAAACCTCATGAATGAATATAGGTTTCAAACATATGTACATCTCAGAGAAGGAAAATACAGATGAAATCTTATATGATTAGTTGGAATCTAAACAGTAAACCCCATGAATGAAAAAAACTAAAATTGATATGTAAATCTAAAAATTTTAAGGAAAATCATCTTTAAATAAATTAATTTAATTATATTCATCACATAAAATAAACAAGTATTTAAAATGGTATGTGCCTCATAGAAAAATAAAGGTGAGACGTAAGTCCTCTACTGTAAGTCTTGACTTCCACAATACACATTCTGACATAATATATAATAAATACATGTTTATTATAAATCTATTAGACAATCATACTTATATGTATCAAACCATATATTATTTTATTATTTCATTTAATTACACTTGTATTGAAAATTCAATGTTTAATTCATGTTTTGGGTAATAACCACTTTGTCTTTCATATATGTTTTGATTTTTTATTTTTAGTCCTCCTAAATTAATAATTGTTAAATTATCTTCATAATTGTTATCATTAAATAGTTATCATATTTATAAATGAATTATACTATTAAGACTAGTCATGATTTGAGGACCTGAGAAATAAATTACATTAATATCATGGGGATAAGAGGTAGTACGTATGCACGAGTGTCGTTTCCATTTTTCAACTATCATTATAGAAAGGAGTTAAGTAATATTATATATATATATAATATTATTATTTCATAATTAACATATTATTTATTTAAATATACTTATACATATCATTCCTATGGTGTGCTGGTGAAAAGGGAGTCACATCGCTTCATTAAGGAGGTAGTCCACGCGTACACAAACTATGTTATCATATTTTAGTAAGTTTAAAGGTAATAAAGAAAATGATTTTTTACCATTTAATAATGATAAATATTTTATTAAAATAATAATAATTTCATTTATATCCTTTATATTTATACTTGTTATCTTCCATATAATGTGTTAGGGAAAAATGAATCACATCGTATCCAAAGGCGGTAGTCCTCCATATATATGAATTACATAAGTGTATACCCTAAAAATGGAGTTTAAAAATTTTATATCTAAGGTAATGATTTTATAGGTGTAAAAATTTTATAAATAATATATATATAATAATTATATCCATCAATATACCCAACCGTGTGAGATGGTAATGGAAAAATAAATGACATCAGTTCATAAGGTGGTGGTATGTCGTACACAAAAATAATGATTTTGTAACCCATTTTATGGAAAATGATATGGTTTTATATAATTACTTGATAATTAAAAAATATCATTATTTAGGAGATAATTAGGACATTATATCATCATGGATTAATAATAAATGAAATTTCTAGAGAAAATAATAGTATAAAAACAATTGTTGAAAAATGTTACATGTTCTTTGGGTAACAAAAATAAATTTTCCCCAAAATACTTATTTCGGTCGATTTATTTTAAAAAATTGACTTATAAGAAAATATAATTGATTTTGTGAAATTATATCAAATGTTCATGGTAGATTCAAAATTTTTATATGGTGTAATAAAATAGAGGATATGGGTGGCCTTTTTTATTCTACATGAGTACCTGACATGTAATTTTTTGAAAAGAAAAAGTTATACCAGAATTTCTATCATTAAAAAGAATCAAAAAATTAGTATTTATGAGAATAAAATGGATAAATTTTTTATAGTTCAAGAAAATGTGTCTTGGGTATTTTTTAGGACATTTTTTAACTTATCTTTTTATTTTAACACCTAGTAAACCCATTTTTACCTTAATCACAGAAAATATTTTTTCAATGTTTTTACAATTAATTTTAGGATAAAATTAAATATTCCATATTTTATTATATAAATTGTTCCTATTAAAAATTTTAAATCCATTAGTTTATGTTTCATTCACAAAATATGAATTGATTATTTTAAAATTAAACACATAGACACGTTGAGAATGCAATGTTATATTGTTAGAATGATCAAAATATTACAATTATTTTATAGTGAAATTCTATATAAAGTTAATTAAAATAACTATTTTTTTTAATTTATTTATAATTGAACTAATTTGACATTAAAAAATACTAAAAATAATATTTAAAGTTATAATAAATTAAATAGAAAGTATTTTTTCTCATAATGTTCAATGTTTTTCACTCTTCATTAAAAAAATTAATCTATTGAGAAAATTCCAAAAAAATCACACAAAGATTATTTTTATATATTTATTTAAAAAATTAAGTTAATTTTAAAAATTAATTTAGATTAATAGTAAATATTAATATGTAAATAATCATTCCAATGGTGGAAATATATATTTTAAGAAAAATACATTTTCAATCATAAAATTGGATTTATTCATACCACATGTATAAAAAACAAAAAAAATTAACATATAAAATTATACTGAATAAATAACATATAAATATAATTAAAATAATTAAAAACTAATTTGGTTTTTTTATTAATGTAAAAAATAGTTCACTGTATAAAAATATTTTTATAAAAAATGGTTTCCTTTTAATTTAAAATGTTTACAATTTACATTTCCTAAATAATTGGTCACTAAATAATTAATTTTATATTCTTGTGTAACCCATATTTTCATAATATTGATAAGCATATTTA
Source organism: Viscum album (assembly GCA_963277665.1). Lineage (NCBI taxonomy): Eukaryota > Viridiplantae > Streptophyta > Magnoliopsida > Santalales > Viscaceae > Viscum > Viscum album. The sequence continues at coordinate 263,597,735 of OY728142.1, read as the reverse complement.
TACTCACCATTCCAAATTCTATGTGATTAAAATGATATTAAATAATATTATTATACATATATTAAGGGTTCATAAAATTAAATTCATCGGTAACACAAGATAAAATCAACATTGTGTGAAATAAAAGATAATATCAAAGTTGTTTGTAAAAAAAATATAAACAAAGTTTTATAAGTTATTATAAAAAGAATATGTGTTTCTATAATTTAAAAAAAATTGATAAAAATATTTCATAAAATCTCCGGGTGTTAAATTCAAACCCCCTTAAATTAAATTTTTACATCAAAATTCACCTAAGGAATCAATGGATTAGCATTTGAAAATTATTTCATAGAAACGTACATCATTAATGTGAATTACAAAAAATATCATAAAAAGATAATGTTTTAATAATTAAGGCCACCTAAAGTGAATCATAAAAATATGTCTATATAGGATAACATAGATGGGAAGTAAATATTTGGTCTTGGAAGAAAAGAGTAAATATTTAGAGAGAGTGATAGAGATCATTAATAAAAAGAGAGTGGGTGATCTGAGAACTATGATGACCACAAAACCATAAACCAATGTGGTTTTAAAAAAGGTCATTTATATCATCAATAATGATGATAATAGGAAAAAAAATTATTTCAAGACCCAAATTTTGAAGTTTTTTCATTAGAAGATATATATACTTGATTTAATACCATTTTATAAGAACAGTCTATCCCTTTGTTTGTGCTTTGATCAATTTCTACTTCATCTCTTACTCAATGAAATTAATATTAATTTTTTTCTTTCAAAAGCACTAATGGGTCACATAACCCATTAAATAATGATATGTAATTCCTTATATCTATATATTTCTTTAAAATAAAATTATTACCCTAGGATATCCAATATGCATAAATATGCATGAAAATTAATCGCTAAAACCTCATCCAATGTTCATCATAATATATTTCATAAATGATTAACCTTATGAAACTTAAAAATTATTATAATATAAATCATTAAAAATAACATAACTAAATTTCATAACATTAATACCCCATATATAAATAATATTCTCTTTATTTTCAAATACAAAAATATTTGTACCTTAAACATGTTTTCTTAGGAAATATGATAATAAAGACAATTATTATAATTTTTTCTGAATATATAATAGAATATTCTTTTCATACATAAACCACATTTTATAATATGAATCCCTTTTTCCAAAAGTTATGTAAACTCCATCAATGTTTGTAAAGACCAATTTTCTAACAAATCAATAATCATTTCTAAATAAAACAGTAATATTCAATTTAAATTATCAATATCATTCATATAATCATCCAAACTAAATAAAATTTTCTCATCATTATGGACATACTGAGGTTTAGATTCCCATAAATATAATATCACTTTCAAAAAATTAGATTTTCTAAGTCCTCAGTAGTATTCAATATATTTTTGAAAATACTTAACAAAAATATTATACTTAAGAATACATATATATTTCATGATTCATATAAAATAATTCATGAATTATAATACATAAAAACATAAATCATATTACTTCCTTCCTGATTCATTAACTAGGCATCATCATCTTATTCCTCGATGCCTCATTACATTCACGTGTCAATGAAAGAATATTCATCATTAATAACCACATAATTACTCATTCAACTTTATTGATCCTATTCATGATCATTCCCCTTAGGACATTGATTTTTCTAATTACCATACATTTCATATTTAAAACATTCAATAGTCCATTACAACCTAGTTATACCATTATTCTCTTCAATTTTATTAATATAACATTTCATTTTTCGATATAAATTACTTGTTATTTGTCCTTCTATTTAACACTCAAAACATCTTCCCTTCCCTCCGAGACGTTTCCTCAAGTGCTTTCTCTCACATTCCTGACATGTTTGAAACTGAATATTATTTCCTCTATGGTCTCTGTTACCCATACTCCTAGTGAACAATATTCCTCTCTTCATAGGTGAGTCCAAAAGTTTTTTATGTTATATGTTATAAATAATTTTATATGAGAAATGATTAGTTATAATCAAAAAATACTTTATTCAATTCATCATAAAATTTTTCTTCCATTCAACAGTTTTTTTCAGACATTCAATGTTAAACTATTTATTTCAAATTCCATCCATTGACTAAAACCAAAAATAATACTATGACAAATAGTTATCATATTGGGAAAGCACATAATAAAGAAAAATAGTATATAAAATTTCTATATTGTGATACCTACTTTTAAATATATGAAACCATATTCTTAAACTAATTCATTCAATGTAACCATAAATGTAAACCAATCATGATGGTTTGTAAAGAGTTTCAATATTTTGAAAGAATACCCTCCAAAATTGTCAAAGTCATTATGTTGAAAGGCATATTTCCCTGCAAAATTTGATGATTATTTCAATATCAATATTCCATTTTCATAGTTATTACACCTATGTATTTATATTTCATATCCAAATATACATTTAGTATCCAAAATCGGATGACATGTCTTCAAAACTACCCAATCTATCCTTTATAAAAACTATTGGAAATTTTCCAATATGTTAAATAATACTTATATGTATCCTTAAATAAATACCTAAACATATCACTATAAATACGCCTAGGGATATCACAAATTTCTTCTCATATTATTTTCCAAATAATAACAAAAAAATTACACTTATACCCATTATAGAAACATAGCATTATCATAAATAGATATTAAAACATTATAGATGAATATAAAATAAATTACACAAACAAAAACATGAGGAAAATAATATTTTTGAGTATTTAGTGATTTGGTAAAAAACCATATAATATATTGAATGATATTTAATGATTCCCACAATGATCTTCCCATTTAGTATTATTCACATACATAACATACTCAAATCATTTCATCATAATCCTGGGATAGAAAACATAAGAAAATATGTACCCATATGATATGTAATGGTCAAATATATATATATAATCCTAATAGGAACAAATAGTTTGGGTTATATAACTAAGCCATTTAAAAACTATACACTTAATATTAATGATCAAAATTTAACATCGTATTAAAAATATTGGAAGTTCATATGATATAAACCATAAATAATTAAAAAAACATGAGTTCTGAGAGCATAACATTATCATAAGTCATATAATTTTGACACATAAATATGAATGGAAAATAATTTTCTTATTAGTTGAGGAACATTTCTAAAACATATATAGATAAATATATGGTCATATAAACCTCTTGGGTGGGACACAAAACCATACCAAATTGAAACCCTACTTTATTTTGGAATGGGTTCACTGCTAAAAAATATTAGTAATCATGGTTCGCTTCTAATACCTTCAAATAAAACAAAGTCCATTACGGAACAAACATTACTCCCATTCCAGTCATGTATATCTCATGATATATAAATTTTTACCCAATTAATTAAATGGATATATAGGTCCCACTAGATTTGGGTTATAATATATCTATTACCCTTGGTAATAACATAATTATTGTCACATTTGGAAAATAATACATTTTTGTTCCATTAGATCCTCAAACATTAATCTTATCAGAACCCATTAAAAGAAATGGGTTTCATAAAAATTTCATCATAACATATCCTTTGGAAAAGAGATAAGTTTCAAAATAACATCTTTATTTAATCAAAACATAAACCATGGAAAAAGGAGGGGGTTTCATGCAAATTTTATCATGGTGTAACATATGGTAAAGGAAAAAGTGGGATAAATTTATTATCATCATAAACATAAACCATCCATAGAAATAATAAGAAGTTTATCATTGGATCAACTACTTAGTAAAGGATAAGTAACATCAAAGTATGTCATCTTAGATGTAAATGATTATAAAAGATTAAATGGGATATTTATTGAGTAAAATAACATTCTCATGTGAAAAAAAATCAATATAAGTTAAAATATTTTCAAAATACCATTATTTGAAAAATTACATTTTATGTTTATAAAATAAGCTTTAAATAACATTTAAAATGAATCTCAAAGAAAATATAATTACCTATTTGAAAAAAAAAATCATGAAATATTTTTAAAATAAGTTCATTTATAAATAACGTTGAAAATATATAATGAAAAATTTAAATCCAGTAATTGAAATTTTATTCAAAAATCCATTAATTTCATATATGTTAAAACAATTATTCCCTTAGCATTTTTAGTAAACGAAACACATGAATTTATCAAAAAATTACATGGTGATTACATTTAAATAATTTTGTGAAAACAGCATACAAGGGTAAAATTTTCATAATTAAATCATCTAAAAATGTTAAAAAAATTTAAAACATTTTTAGAAAACATGGTTTTGGAAGAAAAAATATTTTCTACTAAAGAGGGAATTAATTATAGATTTCTTAAAGAAAAAAATTATTATTTATTGTGATTTCAAAATATAATAAAATTGTACAATTTCATGAAAATATCATTAATTACCATTGTAGAATAATATCATGAGTTTCACTAGATATTCATCACATTAATTTATCATTATAAATATAGCCGTAAATAATCAAGTTAAATGATGATATTGTAACAAAAAATCATTACCACTTTGGTTTCTTTAAAAACATTATATCAATAAAGGAATATCGTAACTTTGAAAAAAAATCATGAAAATAAATAAATTCATTATATTACATGTAAATGATAATGTATACACATGTTGGGATTGAAAATAGGTACATAATATACATTTATCTCAAAGAAATAACATTGAGATAGAAATACCTTTACAACTTGTTCATTATTGAACTGTAAACCCTATGAAATAAAGATACTAAAATGGATAAATATATACCAATAATTTAATGAAAATATTCATAAAAGAATCTTATTTGAATTATATAAAACACATAACATAAACACTGTTGAATATGGCATGTGTCTCACAGGAAAATAAAAGTGAGGGGAAATCTATTAACGTATGTGTTGACAACCTTCATACATATTGGAAGATCCTTTTTAATAAATTTTTCATTATTAATAATATATTAATGAACCATAATTTTATAAATCATTCCATTTAAAATTTCATTATTCCTTTGAATTGCCCATTTGTTAACAATTCCGTGTTAATGTCATTTTTCTACAAAGAACTAAATTTTTTCATATATGTTTTGATTTTTTATATTCAGATCTATTAAGTTAATAATGTTTAACTTATCTTCATAATAATAATTTCGAGAAAAAATGTCATATTTATAAATAAATTATATTCTAAATACCAATTATTAAATATTTTTGTGAGAAATGACATACATTTTGATCATGAAGATGGTAGGTCATACGTATACACAAGTAACTTTTTCATTCTTCAATTATCATTGTAAAAAGGAGGTAAGTAAGATCATATCCTTACATAATTACCATATTATAAAAATTACCATATTATTTTATTTATTTATATTTATAAATATCTTTCATGTTGTGTAGTGTTGAAAATAGAGCCACATCACTTCGTGAAGGCAGTAGTTGACATGTACATGAACGATGTTTTCATCTTCCAATGAGTGAAAATGTGAGAAAAAATGATATATTATACTTTTAGAATAATAAATTTGTAATTAAAATCATAAATATGTTATGTATATGACATATATTTATCGTCATTATATTCAATGTTAAACCTTTTTTAAAAACTATCCACATCGCTTTGTGAGGCGGTAGTTCAAACATAGGCATGAGATTATCATATTCCATGTGTAATATAATATAAAAAATGGTATATATGATATAATAATTCAAATTATATAATAATGTTATAAATATCATATATATAATTTCTAATCATGATAATACCCAACCATGAGAGGTGTATATGGGAAAACTAATGACATGTTTCACGAGGTTGTAGTCAACTATACACAAGAATGATGATATCATGACCCAATTTAAAGAAGAGTGGATATTTGTAGGTCATTCACTAATCATAAAAACATATAAGTATATATATATATAATTTTTTTAATATATCATTAGGGTTTAATAAAAATTTATTGATGTGGCGGAATATATATTTAAAAACAATCATTGATGTAAATTACATCTTTTTTGGGTAACCTCATTAGGTTTTCTCCAAAATCTATGCTAGGTTAGCTTCATGACAAAAATATATCTTCTAAAATGAGATTAGGGACATTGAGATGTTATCATTTTTGATATTTTGTAATATAAAATGTTTTTAAGCTATGAAGAAAAGAGTAGAGGTGTGGCCTATTATAAGTGAAGTGAGTAACAAAGGAGTAATTGTTTTAGAATAAAAAATGTGTACTCATGTTTTTGTCATACCATAAGGATAAAAAATGGATTATTATTTATCAAATATAGTAACTGGTCAATTTATGCATATAATATTGGTTTTGGATTTGTTTTAGTTCATTATAATCATATATTTTAGTTGAACCCATAATAATCCTATTTTCGCCTTAACCACTGTAAAAAATATTTATTATTTGTACTATACATTTTGGAAAACAATTAAGTTGATGAAAATATAAAATCTAAATTATTCTAATTATAAATATGAAATAAAAATTTATAAATTCAATAAATATTTGTGAAATCATATAATTTAAAATTAATCTCATAGACGTGATGAGAAAGTATGTTTTTAAAGAGATAATGTTCAAAAGATTACAATATTTTTATATATATAATCACTAAAAAATGATTCAAATGTACTAAATTAGATTAATGGATGTATAATTAAACCAATATTATGTTAAAACAAATTTAATATATAATTTAACTTTATAAATAAGTAAAATTATATGGTATTTTAAATTAAAATACATTATTTTTTCACATTAAATCATAAAATCAATCATTACATAAAAATACAAAAAAAAAACACAAGTTAATATAACAATGAAATAATTATTAAAAATTTAATTTAATTTAATCCCATTAATTTTCTATATGTGGGAAGAATTAACCAAAATATAACTACTCTAAACGCCACAAACCTTCTTTTTAGGAAAATACAGTTGTAAATTTAAATCTGGATTTATTCTTATCCCATTTATAGAAAAAAAAGTATCATAAATTTAAATTATTTTATTATATATAAAATATATGTTCAAATAAAATAATTAAAAAACTAATTTTGTTGTTTTATTGATGTAAAAAACAATTTTGTTCCTGAAAATAGTTATTCAGAAAAAAAAAATTCTTTTTTTAAAATGGTTCTAATTTTAATTTCTAATTAATTAGTCACCAAAGAATTAATTTTATATACATCTATAAAATAAATTATAATAATATAATTAATCCTTTTCATGATACCTATTCCAATGGATTTTTATTAAGTAACATATAAAATAATAATATTAATTATATATCAAAAAATTTCAAAAATTGAATGTCATGTCTAATGCAAGATAAACATAGTGTGTCATGTAATTAAAGAATAAAATATTGTTTCATGTAATAAATTCTAAACATATTATTTTATTTAATGTATGAAATTTTTTTTTGAATAATATATAAAACAATATTAAATTCATTTTAAAAAAATTATAAAAATATAATGGGGTTATACTTGGTCTTTCATTGTATTTTATGTTTGGATTCATAATTAAATGACTCATCCTTAATCTAATATCTTTATTTCCACATTTTTTACAATTATTATTTATTTTTTATGGTCGAAGTAAGGTAGGTCAGCCCTTAAATCATTTTGAATTCTATTTTTTTTGTTAGATTCTACTTTGGGTCTCCAAGTATCATTCTTTATTCCTCATGATGGTTTAGCACTACGATTGGTGTAAGTAAGGTTGTTCCATCAATTTGAGGTATGATCTACTTGAATTGGTATATAAAATTTTATATTTGTGATTTATTTTGTTTTTATGCTTTTTTTATTTAATAAACATTAATATTATATATATATATATATATATCTAAGGGGTTTTTCAAAGGAAATTATAGATTCCCATGATTTTAATTTTAATATAAAAGATTTCATAATATTATATTTGTGTTCAAGTTATTTTTATTCATCCGCACCCAACGATGGTTCATTTAAATTATTTAATAGACTTTATAAATGTTACCTAATTTTTCAAATAGTTTCATGGTTCTCAAATATGTTTTACCATGTTTTATATAAATTTATAATGGGTATGTAATATGATTTATGAAAGTGGTGTTTTAGGGATTATTTTTAATTATTTATTGAAGAAAAAATTTCAAAACTAAAATGGGATTTTCAAAATTATAACCCACCCTGGGAAAATTCCCTTCTGTGTGTATAGAAATTGAAAATCGTTTTTCTTCTTACCCCAAATGGTAATATTTATATTGATTATAATTCTCAATGAAATAAATGGGGATTGTTTTCATGATGTGTGTTCAGAGGGGAGAATAATATTGATTATTAATTTTTATTTCTTCATTTTTTAATGAAAAATGTTCTATTCACCTAAATTTCTTTATCAATGGCATCTATGAGTGGGTAGGTGGGAACTATAAGTACACATACTGCATTATATCATGATTTGTAACACCCTATGATTTTTAAAACTAAAATAAAATTTATTTAATCATTTTGAAAATTATCATATCACAAAAAACTGAATATAGTATTTTTTTTATAATAATGTTATATTTTTGGTTTTCATACTCTACACACAAGACTTAGATAATCTTTTGATAAACACAACACCAAATTGGCTAGCGTTACACACAATGTCGAGTTTCTAAAAAACAGCCTTTTATTATTATAATTATTTTAATGAGACAGTTATTTCCTAGATGATGAACATAGTAATATAAATAAAAATAAACATGTTTTAACATAATTTAAAATGGTTTTATATAAATAAAAAATATTGATAATAAAACATTTAATATTAGTTAAGTATTTATATGTTTGAAAATACAACTTCCTCTAATGAACTATTTATTATTTCCATATATGAATGATAATAAATTTAATTATAGTCAATATTAGAGATTGAATTTGATAAAATGAACATCATTTTTAACTTCTAATTTCCAAATTTTCTAAAAAACATCAATTTTTCGTGACTAGATGAAGTGCCCAGACCAATGTGAATAACTGAGAGGGGGAGGGGTGAATCAATGATCCCTTTAAATATTTTTACTAATTTATTCTTTTAAAATAAACATATATGGGTGGATAAAGCCTCAATCCACTCTTCTTGTGTATTTCATCCTTACATCAAATAGTGTAGTAAATGTAAATGTATTGAACCCAAATAATTATAAGGTTTGGTTCAAAGACATATTCCTTGTTGTGTTGGTTATTCCCCAGAACACATTCTCTACTATAATATTGTTATCAATTACAATGGTCGATACAATGTTCCACTGTAACTCTCTTGAGTCCCACAAGAGGGACTTTATACTTCAACCAACAGTTTTACCAAAGTCCCACTAGCCTGCTTCAAAGTCTCACTGAAGTTTTCTTCTCCTACTTGAATCTCATAGGGGTCTTCTAGCTCTCGAGAACACAAGAAGCTTCCTTATTTAAGTTCTTTCTTAATTCATTATGGATGAAAATTTTCTCTCTCCACACAGACTTATTGAATCAAACTTGCATGTCTATCTCTTCAATAATCTTCAACAGCCTTTGGTATGGTCAGTCTACCTTTTTCAATAACTTTGATCACTTCTCTCATCAGTAATCAGCTCAACAATGCTCGGGAAATTCATTATTCTTCTGATGAAGACTCAAACCCACTAATATGTGTTCCAATGGTGCAAACAACCTCTTTAGGAATATTAATATTAAATATTTATCATGCACAATATCAGCATTGTCTGTCTTCTTGGATTCCAAAACACTGTCAACTCAAATATAAGATCTTCTTTAACTCTATTTTACTTCAGTCTCAAAACACATTCACTTTATTCACAGATTTTATGGCATAAAAACTTCTTATTTTTGATATCTCAATAAATTATTCTTCATGAAAGAGTTTCATTACAATGCTTCTTCTTGTTTATATAGGTGTAATAACAATCTCGATTCTTATTTTAATTGTCTTCATGTGTGCATGTGCATTCATGAATGCATGCACAATTCTTTTGTTCATTGTGTAAAAATGCCAATGGTTATAACCTTTTGAGCACACACTTCCCATTTCTTTTTCTCACTTAATATCACACACACAATGTCTTTTTTATTTTATTCAAGTTTATGTGACATGTATGTGTTTAAAATTGAATCTTCTTAAAACCTGAATGAGTGTGATCCAATTTTTTTCTTGTTCAGGTATCTGAAATCTTGCAAGTGCATGCATGTGAATCATGTGCGCACTCTCCTTATTCCACAATGTTCCTTGGGCCCCTTATTCTTCTCCAAGTGTATTGTATGTATACACTTTCCTTTACTTGTTCACACACAATGGCTGTGATCTTCTACAAACCCGAAGGTGTGTATCCTTCTTTCTATTGATTTATTCACATGCACATAGATTTTCCTTCTTCTTCTTGCCCACACAACCTGAATGAGTATATCAAGGTTATACATGTGTTATTGTATTTATCATGAAAAAAAGTGAGAGTTATCACGTCTTCTTCTTCATTTAATACAGGAAGCATGATTATTCATCACAGAACCAAGAATGGATCGTGGAATTGTCTTTGTGTGGGTGAAAAAAGGGTGTGTGTGCACCAGTTTTTCACCTGCAGGATCACTTTCATGAAAACACAAATAGGTTTCATGAGAACCTATCACCTATTTTTTTTATTTCATCGCACAGAGGGTGAGTCGACATTCCTTCTTCATAAGGATGATTCAAGAGTGTGTAGCACCTATTGAACTCCTTTGGATATATTTTTCTTCATGTAGAAGATATACATGAAATATATTGTTCATTGTTCTATTTCTATGATCAAACAAGAGATTTTTATCAATATCTTCAACAATAGAATGAGTCAAGGGAATCTTTCATTAATAGGCAGAGGAGGTGCATTCAAACTCTTCATGATATTATGTTGGTTCAAATCATTGAATGCCCGAGATATACAGTGTTTTGAAATCATCAATTGTGGGATAATTATTAAACTGAGTCTCTTAGTTTGTTTCCATTCAACGTGGGTCCTTCTGTCTTGGTGAGTATATTCCTTGCGTGTGTGCATTTTCGAATGCATGAAAATCACCTTCTTCGTGAACATCAAATGGAACGGACTCAACATACTTACAATGTCTTGACCAAGACTTGTTTCTTCAAGTTGATGCATGGATGTGAATTTTAATGCACGCATGTGTTTATTTTTTCTACAGACGATCCAGACGAGCTTGGAATGGTCTCAAATGGTGTCTGGAGTGATGTGATCAGTGTTCCAGATCATCACTGGTTCGCAAGTGCATCGAGGGTGGCCGGAAGTTGATGATAACCTAGTGAAGGAGATCGTATGTCCATGGTTTAATCGGTGAGACATGAGATGAGATGAGTGGTCCCGATTAGATCACTTATAGTGGATTAGATGTGCGATTGAGATCGTATGTGGGATTAGATGGACGACGGAGATCTATTCCGCATTTTTTAAATTATATCCCACATCAAAATATGTCATGGTTTGTGGCCTCTTTAAATAAAAAACCATGACAATATCTGCTTAAAATTCTCCTCCCCCACTTCTGGTGTCATCTTGCACTAGCGTTCTGTGGGCACGCTTCTTCGGCCACTCTTGACTCCTCGAACGTGCTTCGGGCACCCACTATGCACATGCCTCGCCACCATGCATGCACCTGTGGGCTTATACATGACCCATGCACCTGCAAGATTATACACAACCCACGCTCCTGCATCATGTGAGGCTGGCCTTGAGTGCTTCCCTTAGTGTAGTTGACCCTTGGGTCCCTTGTTTTCTTGATGTTGAGGTCCTCATCTAGCTTCCATGGTTAGCTATATTTTTTTGAAAAATTCTCATAAAATAGTGTTCAACATAAAACAAGCTACATGTCCAGCTTCAAATATCAAAGACCCTTCTTTATTATCTCTTCTTCATTATTTTTTCATTAAAAATAATCATTCTTCATTATGGTTTGGATTGTGAATTCCAAAAACAGTACTCATTTTTCTTCTTCCAACCCTAGATGAAACTCTTTTTCAACTACACATGCATTGAAACACAATGTATAGAAACATTGTAGTAAACAATGTGTTGTCCTTAATACATGAATTGGTCCTTGATTATTATCACAATCAATCATCTAATTTATAAACTTTATCCATTTATATTCAATGTTTACGTCATATTTACTTTTTTCCTCATGAAATTGATTATTGCATGGACCTATGCAAGTGTTTTAACAAATGTATAACCTTGATACAAGTATTGGATCTTAAGACTAGTTCTACAATCATCATATTTTAATATGGATAATGTCTAATCATGACATCCAATTTCAAATAGTGATTCTCCAAATATCAGTGGAATTTTATTTGGAAAAACTTTCCCTATTCAATCATCATCACCACCACTTTTCCATACTCATATTGACACTTGACACCATATTGAAATATTATTGAAAACAAATGAAAAACAATGCTTCACAATCTCCCCCTTTTTATTTTGTTGCTAATATCACTTAATTGCACTTTGAATGGGTCAATATGTGTGCCAATATTTTCTCCCCCTTATTAGAAACCAAATGCAAAGGTGTCGTGGGGTCTATTAAAAACATGGTCTCCTCCCTTTGAATTATATTATATGGTATATTTCTGAGAGAGGGATGATGCCACATGGTTCACTTAGCCGAGAGCCTTTAGTAAATCAACTCTAAGATTACTTTGGGCTAACCCGGTGTAGAAAACGAGAGAGAGATGTTACCAAGTTTTTCAATGTTTCCCATAGACAACCATACATGTGAAATCATTCGTAGAAAGTTTCAACACTTATATCATGGGTTGGAAATAGTTTGATTTATATACATCCAATGCACCTTCTGGATTATAAACTACCTGTGAACTTGTGGTATTATACATGGAATGCACTCCTACCTCATGTGGAGCTGGCCTTGAAGGCTTCCCTCAGGCACATTAGCCCTCGGGTCCCACATGTGGTTGATTTTGAGGTCCTTAGCTGGCCTCCATGGTTGGCCATATTTTTTTGACAAATTCTCATAAAAATGTGTTCAATATAAAACAAGATGTGTGGACACCTTCAACTATCAAATCCACTTTTTCATTATCTCTTATTTATTATTTTTTATTCAAATCATCGTCATTTTTCCTTAAGGTTTGGATCATGAATTCTAAACACATTAATCATATTTCTTCTTCCGACCTTGGATGGAACTCTTCTTCAACTCCTCATGCATTAAAACACAATGAATGGAAACATTGTAGTAAAAAAATGTATTTTCATTAACACATGTTTTGGTCCACTTCAAGTCCTCGTGCATTGAAACACAATGCATGGAAAAATTGTAGTAAAAAATGTGGTGTTCTTAAAAAATGTATTGGTCCTTGAAGATCAACACAATCAATCATCTGATTTATAAACTTAATCCATTTAGATTAAATGTATGGATTATCTTTAATGCTTTCCTCATGCAATTGAGTATTGAATGGACCTATTCAAGTGTTGTAGAAATATATCACCTTGATACAAGTCTTGGAACATAAGACAAGTTCTTCAATCATCATATTTTAATATAGATAATTTCCAATCATGGAATTCAATGTTAAATAGTGATTATCCAAATATCGGTGTCATTTACTTTGGAACAACTTCCCCACTTAAATCTTCATCACTACCACTTTTCCATACACATATTGACACTTGACACCTTATTGAAAGCTTATTGAAAAAAAATGAAACACAATGCTCAATAATATCCTCCATTTTATTTTTTTCGTCCATATCACTTAAGCACGCTTTTAATGGGTCAATATGTGTGCCAATATTTTCTCTCCTTATTGGAAACCAAATGCAAAGGTGTAGTGGGGTCTGTTCAAAACATGTTTCCCTCCATTTGAATAATATTTTCTTGAATATTCTTAAGATAGGGATGATGTCACATGGTTCACATAGCAAAGAGACTTTATTAAATCAACTCTAAGTCTACTTTGGGTTATCCCGGTGTAGAAAATAAGAGAGATATTACCAAGGTTTTCAATGTTGTCTATAAAAAATGCATGTGAATTCATGCTCATAATGTATCAACACTTATCCCAGGGGTTGAAAATTGTTATATTTATCAATGAAATGCTAAATCATGTACATACTTCACAGAACATATTAAAATGTTCAATTGCAAAGATAAATCCCCCCTTTCATCCCAAATTTTCATCAATCAATCACTCCCACTTAATTGATAAGATAAATAAAATTAATAACAAGGGATGAAAGTGTGATTGGAATACCTCGGTTTTAGCTTCTTGATATGATATGAATTTCATGGTTTCTCATGAAATATTCCTTGATATCATATCTTTCATGTTTGTTCCACCTCAAGGGGTGCACTCCCTTTGAATTACCATGGGTGAGAATATCATCACATAAACTTGAAGATATAGATTTTGATAATATTCCATTGTGTATCACTTCATTTAATTATCAAAACATGAATAATGAGACTAGTATATAGTTATTCACATTTCTCATCCAATTATCATCTTGAGTATGACCTTAAAATTTAATTCCTTGAAATGTAAGAACATGTATATAAAAATATAATGGAATAAGATGGAACACTTGTTAGATTCTTAATAGAAGCACTGGGGCTAAGAATTTTCCCTCAACCCGGGAACCCATTTCCTTTCAAATCTAAAGTGTCTGGTAATATTCATGTTATTGTCTCCTCTTTATTTGATATTTTTATTTTTCATTATCAGCTTGAATTCTATATTTTATTTCACCTTCAACTTGTGTGGATTGTTTTTATCCACTTCTATTAGTAGTGAAGTAACTTTTACTGGTTCATGTTGTTCAATTTTCTCCATTTGTCCTGGTAAAATAGTTAAAATTTTGTTTTAATGATGTCCATCCTTCTTTCACCTTCCACATAGTAGTTGTGAGACACTTGGGTTGTCATGTGCTAACATAATCTAATGAAATTCAAATTCTCTTTCATGTGGAATGACATACTTCCCATTTTTCTTTGCATTATCTAGAACTTCATATTTAGCTATTTACAGTTCTCTAGCAATTTATAGTTGAGTAAGCTAGATAACTAAACACTCAATCTTAACATTTTCTGATTTGGAGCTTCCACATGGCTTCTTCATTGTCTTCAAGATACCTTTATTAGGAAAATTATTATCTTCAAGAATGTATTCATTCAATCCCATCATCTTCTGGATTGATTCTCCTATTAGTTTTAACTTGCTTCCATTCATTTCCATGGATTATTTGAAATTATCCATGGTATGACATTTCTTTCCAAAATAGAAGCATCTAATATTTTTTGAGATATCATTCTTGGAATCTAGATTGAAATTCTTCATGGTAATAATTTGTATCTTTGTTTTCTTACTTCATTGTATTGTATATTCCCAATGGAAAACTTTTCAAGTCTTTTTACTTTCTCATGCCTTTTTTGTGGTATACGATCCTTATAAACATATTCCTAAGGTATGGTAGGACTAAACCATCACTCATCATAACTGTGACCACTTCTACTACAATTATCACGAAGTCATTAAGATACACAAATATATTCTTGATAGATAGATTTTTCTTCATCTGTGTTTTCTGCCTTAGCATTGTAGGATTATTTATTTCATCACATCTACTTTCCCTGAAAGTAGTCCTTCCACGGTTTCCATATGATGACATATTATGATAGAAATCATTGGCCTGATTCCCAAACTTCCAAAAACTCCAACTTTATCCAAAAAATCTCCTTCTTTTATTTGTAGTGCCAGTCTAGCAAGATTTAGTGCATTTTTGTTTTTGGAATTTTCTTTCTTTATTTAGAGCATCCTTTTGGGAGTTTTAATTCTTAATCATTCCAGTATCCACCCATTATGTTTTGATGGATGTATTGACATTTTTATCAATCCACATCTTCCTAGAATTTGGATTTGAAGATGTAATTGCAGATGAAACTACATTAATAGAAGCTGAAATAACTGGGTTATGGGATACCTTCTTCTTTAAGGATTTTTCCATTGAATTATAGGATTATCTAGTAATTATTTTGAAATAATTGTCCTCAATGAATGATTTAATGGAAGCATATCTTCTTCCATTTTATTGGGAAGTTTCATCTTGGGGTGATTACGGATTTTTCAATATCTCGTCTAATTATAAACATTTCATGTTGATAGAGTTCTTATCATCCTCAACTGATCTCAACTTACTTTCCCAATTATCCTTAAGCTTTGTTATTTTTTATTCATGCACATTTCTTAATTTTTCACAGATATTTCTAGCTCCTTTAGACTGTTGGATTTGTCTTCTAGTTGAGTAGCTTTTACATTCATAGAAACTTTTTGTAGCTTTTCTAATGTATGGAAGGCTTCAACAAATACCATTTCAATGAATTATTTCTCACAAATACTTCCCTACAATATTTCAGTGAATTAAACATATCTTTCATTGCAAATAGAAATTGTTTCTTACTTTTCATTCACACGTTTTGTGAGAGTGTTGGATAGAACAACCCTTTTATCCAATGCATCTTTCATGGCATTAGCTTCTTCATCCAGCTATAATTTTTCATCTTGAAGAGAACTAATTATTTTAGCAATGTGTCATGCCACTTATCTATGGAAATTCATCAGATGATCTTTGAGTGAATTAAAATGATCACTAATTGATCTATCATCATCACAGATTGAACATGATTCATTAGAAGAATCATAATAATAAAAATAATTATCACATGTTGTACCTTTCAGATTACCTTCAGTAGAAGGTGTCTCCCCATTTCTAGTAATATTCTTCTTCATATTCCTTGAAAGTTTATTCTTTCTATTTTTATAAGTCTTGGTAGAAATATACATTTGAGTTTGCTCACTCATATCATCAAATATTCACTTCAAAAATACTCCCTTGGATATTTTAGAGGATACCTTTTCTCTAATAAAAATTTAAGAGCCCAAATCAGTGTGAATCACTAAGAGGGAGAGGGGATGAATATGTAATCCCTTTAAATATTTTTTATAATTTATTCTATTAAATTAAACCTCTATAGATGGTTAAAGACTTGATCAACTCTTCTTGTGTCTCTCATTCATACCTCAAATGGTGCAGTAAATGTAATGGCACTGAACACAAGGATTTATAAGGTTTGGTTCAAAGACCTACTCTTTGTTCTATTGGTTATTCCCCCTAACATAGTTTCTCCACTATAATCTTGTTATAAATTAAAATGTTCGATACAAAGTCCCATTGAATCTCTCCTGATTCCCATAGAAGGGTCTTTATACTGCATCCCACAGTGTTACCAAAGTCCCACTGGCCTGCTTCAGAGTCTCATTGAAGTCTTCTTCTCCTCCCTGAATCTCACGGGGGTCTTCAAGCTCTCAAGTAAGATGAGAAGCTTCCTTCTTTAAGTTCTTTCTTTAATCACTATATATGATCTTCTTCTCTCTCCATGTAGGCTTGTTGAATCAAACTTTCTTGTGTATCTCTTCAATAATCTTCAATAGCCTTTGGTAAAGTCTATTGGCCTTGCTCAATAAATATTCTCACTTATGTAATCAGTACTCATCTCAACAATGCTCGAGCAATTCTTTCTTCTTCTAATGAAGACCCAGCCTCACTAAGATGTGCAACAATGGTGCACAAAACCTCTTCAATATTATTAATATGAAAGAGTTTTCTTGATGAATATAACCACTATCTGTATTCTTGGATTCTCAAAAACTATAAACTCAGGTATAAGGTCATCATTTACTCTGTCCGGATTCAGTCTCAACACTCGTTCACTTCATTCATGGATTTCATGGAATCTAAACTTCTTGTTTTAGACATCTCAAATAATTATGATTCATGCATGAGTTGCATGACATTTCTTATTCTTGTTTAAACACATTCACTAACAATCTTGATTCTTATTTTAAGTGTCTTAACATGTTCATGTGCATGCATACATGCATTCACAATCATTTTATTCATTGTCTGAAATCCCCAATGGGTATAACCTCTTGAGCACACACACTTCCTCATTATTTTTCTCATGTAATATCACACACACAATGTCTTGTTTAAATCATTAATTTTTATGTAACACGTATGTATTTTAACATGATTCTTACTTAATCCCGAATGAGTGTGATCCACTCTTTGGCTTGTTCGGGTATCTCAAATAATGCACATGTATGTATGTGCATCATGTGTGCACTCTCCTTATTCCAAAAAGTACCTCAGGTCCCTTATTCTTCTCTGAGGGCAGTGTATTTATACATTGTCCTTTACATGTTCTCATGCAATGGGTTTGATATTCTACAAACGTGAAAGTGTGTATCCTTATTTATTTTTCTTTCTTTACATGTGCACACACTGTCCTTATTCTTCTTTCCTACATAACCCAAATGAGTATATCAAGGATATATGTGGTTTCTTGGATAGATCATGCAAACATGTGAGATTTATCACCTCTTATTATTCATGCAAAACAAGAAGCATAGTTCTTCTTCATAGAACTAATAATGGTTCATGGATCTGTCTTTGCGAAGGTGAGACAAGGGTGTGTGTGCATTGGTTGTTTACATGTGGGATAACTTTCATGAAAAAATTAAGATGGTTCATGAGAACCTATCACATGTTTTCATATTTCATTGCACATAGTGTGCAATTTTTTTTCTCCTTCCTAAAGATGATTCCAGAGTGAGAAGAACCTATTGAGCTCTCGTGGATCTCTTCTTCTTCGTGTAGCAGAGCTGCATGGAGTCTATTGTTTAGTGTTATGTTTCTATAGAGAAATAAGAGCTTTTTCTCAATATCTTCAACAATATAATGAGTTGAGGGACTCTTTATTTTATAGGCAGAGGATGCACATTCAAATCCCTTATGATATTTCATGGTTTCAAATATTTGAATTCCTAACATTTACAACATTTTTACATCTTCAAACATAGGATAATTGATACACTGAGTCACCCAATTTGTCCACATTCAACGTGGGTCCTTATTTCTCAGTGAGTATATTCATCACATGCATGCATTTTTGAACACATGAAAATCCCCATCTTTATAAACACCAAATGTCCCATCCTCGCCAGCCTTGAATTATCTCGGCCAAGATGTGTTTCTTCGAGTTGATTCATGCATGTGAATGTTAATGCATGAATGTGTTTATTTTTCTTCATAAGATCTAGAAAATCTTGGAAGGATCTAAATATTGGTCGGAGTGATGATATATGTGTCTGGGATAATCACTGGTTCACTGGTGCATCGGGGGTGGCAGGAGGTTGAAGATAACTTGGTGAAATAAGTCAGACGACCATGGTTCAATCGGTGAGATGTATGATGAGATGAGCGGTCCTGATTAGATCACTTACCTATGATTAGATTTGCGGGTGAGAGATTACATGGGATTAGATTGATGTTGAATATTGATTCAACATTTTTAAATTGTCTTCCCACATCGAATCCCGATGCGGTTTGCGGCCTCATTAAATAACAAGCTATGGAAATCCTGTCTCAGAATTCTAATCCCCACTCCTAGTGCCTCCACGCACCATTGTTCTGGGGGCGCACTTATTCACCCACTCTTTCTTCCTCGGGAGTGCTCTGGGAGCCCACTATGCACACGTCTCACAATCATGCATGCACCTATGGGCTTATACACAGCCTGCGCACCTGCGGGCTTATACACATCCCACACTCCTGCCTTATATAGGGCTGTCCTTGAGGGATTCCCTCATAGGCGGTTGACCCTCAGATCCTACATGTGCTTGATGTTGAGGTCCTCATCTATCCTCCATGGTGGGCCTTATTATTTTGACAAAGTCTCATAAAATAGTGTTCAACATAAAAAAATATTCATGCCCACCTTCAAATATCAATGTCCCATCTTTATTACCTCTTCTTCTTTATTTTTTATTCAAAACATCATCATTATTCCTTATGGTTTGGATCATGAATTACAAAAACATTTCTTATATATCTTATTCCATACGTGGATGAATATATTCTTCAACACCTCATGAATTGAAACAAAATTCATGGAAACATTGTAGTGAACAATTTGTTGTTATTAACACATGTATTTTTCCTTGAAGATCAGCACAATCAATCATCTGATTTATAAACTTCGTCCATTTAGATTCAATGGATGGATCATATTTACTCCATTCCATATGAAATTTAGTATTTAATGGACCTATGTAAGTGTTGTAATAATGTATCACCTTGATACAATAATTAGAACATATGACTAGATCTACAATCATCATATTTTAATATGGAGAATGTCCAAGTATGACATCCAATGTCAAATAATTATTCTCCAAATATCAGTGGAATTTGATTTGGAAAAACTTCCCCACTTCAATCATCATCACCACCACTTTTCCATACACATATTTACACTTGAGACCTTATTGACATCTTGTTGACAACAAATTCAACAAAACTCTCAACACTAGTAAAAAATTCTAAAAAATTTAATCATAATTTATTTTTCATCTAATTTATTTAAATAGTTAAATTATATTTTAAGTTGTGTTTAAAGACAAAAAATTTAAATTATACATATATTAATCCAAATTAGTTCATTTGAATCATTTATATATTGAATTTATATATATTTTTTTAATAATCTTTTCAACATTCTCATTTTAAAAACCTGTTTTCTCTTCATGTCTATAGGATTAAGATTAAAATTAAATTTTAGCTTATATGAATTTAATTTTGAAAAATATAACTACATGGTTAATATTAATATTATATTTATAGTCTAATAATATCAACTTAATTTATGTCCTAAATTATTTCTGAATGTTATTAAAATTAATTACAGTGATTAAGCTAAAATTAATCAAAATAAGGAAGTGAACCTTAATCTTAAGGGCCCAAATGACTTATCCACATGTTAAACACCCATTATATGGACATATTTGGGACATAACCCATATATTATTGTGTTATGATTGTTTTTTATTCCCTTTGTTATGTAAAAACGTTGGTACAACCAAACATTTTTTCAAAAATTCCAAGTTTGTCCCCACCCTCCTCTATAAAATGCCACCACCTCTCCACTCGTTCATACCTCTAGAGTAAAAAAGGATAGAACAAGATCTTATAAATTTAATTCCCTACATATCTCCCTTGATCCTTGAGGAATATATTTTCATAGAAACCCAATCGTGGTATAATTTTGGTGCTAACCAAAAGAAGTTACCCAAAAAAGGGGTCGCATCCTTCATCCAGATCCTTTCCTTTATTTAAATTATACACCACATAAATTAATTAAATCATGTGATTAAATAGAAACAAAAGTATCCTAAATATAATTATATATTTCTATATTATGGGTTCCACCTATAATTAAAAACACTTACATCTAGTTGATAATGAACATATCATTTGTGTACAGTGAACTACCACATCAAGAAATGATAGTTGTTCGTTTTACCTTTATCACCACTTATGGTTATAAATTATGAAATAATAAATGTTTTATTTGATATATAATATTTTTTTAATTAATAAAATTGTAGTTATTTTATAAATCTTACCTACATGTTATCCATTTAGTGTAATTACAATAATTTCATTTGTGGTAGTGTGGACTACCACCTCCTCAAAGTAATATGATTCGTTCAAACATTACATGGAATGAATTAATGATGGATTTAGTAAAATTATATGATATATATTAAAAAATAATTCTAATGGAATTATATAATATATTTATATACATATATTTCATTGAATTTTGTTCTTTCAATACGAAAATAAAATAAAAGCATCATCCATGCATATGAATGGATTATTGTCTCTATGAATGGTGTATTTTGTTTAATATTTATATATTATATAGATTAATATTATTGTTTATATACTGAATATATAATATATATACATAAAATTTTTTATTTTGTAAGTAGTTAAATCATTACCTATGTAGGAGGATTAAAAATAAAAAGTTAACACGTGTATGATAATCAAAGCAGTTATTAACCAAAACACTACTATGATATGGAATTTATAATAAGAGGGTAATATATAGTCACAATAAAACCATATATGGTATTAAATATAAAATTATGGTCATGTAATATATTTATAAAAATAAATGTATTTATTATATAGGGTTCCATTATGAGTACGAAGAGATTCAATACATAATGTAAGGGAGAATCATCTCACACTTTATCTATGTGAGATACATGAATTATTCACCACTCATTTCATTTGTTTGGTTTTTATATTTCCTTATTATTTATTATATGATTCTTATAATTAAATTTATTGGCATATACTTATCCATTTGTTGATATTTCTTTTATATGGGTTATTGTTTAAAAGGTAGCAATTTGATATCATAATTTAGTCTCAATTTTCCTTATATGAGACACATGCAAAGTTATGAACCTATATTTTTCTATGATGTGTATTTATTGGGTTTTTAAATTTTATATCATTATTTTCATTATTTTCATTATATGTAAATTTCCATGTAATGTTATTCATTTCAGGGTATTCTAATTTAATAGTGGTAAATGTTTATAGATTCAATATAATTGTTTATCAATATTTTTTAGGATTATGATTATATTGATGAAATATTATGATCCATGTCTCAATAAATCTTGTTAATTTTCTTATCGATGGAATATCCATTTTATATCCATGTAATGTAACCATTTTTTCACTCTTAGTAAGATAATATGATCATGAATGTGTTTTTAATAATTTTTGACATTAACTTTGTCTTCAATCGGGAATATATTTTATTTAAAAACCATGATTTAAAAAAGGTTTTCAAATTGTTTTCAATAATTATTTATAAATTTTCAATGTATTTTCAAAGTAATTGTTTACCAAATTACCTCAATATTTGTTTATATGTTATCAATATAATTTAATTAAATGATTTTCAAAAGGACTTCAATATTTCTTTATAAGTTTTAAAGGTGATTTTATAATGAAAAGGTGGTTTAAATGTTTTGAATATTATTTTATATGTTTTAAATGGAAACAATTTACAAAAAACAATTCATGATTCTTATATACATTTATAAGGAAATCAAATTTCAAATTTTTTCATACTCCTTTTATATTATTCATGGAAAATTGTTTTAAATTTTTTTTCAAGAAACTTTGATATAATTTCATGGAAAATGGTGTTCAAATTATTTTCAAGCTTCTTTTAATTTATTTCAAAGATAAATGCTTTCAAAAATATTTCAAGAATTCATTAAATATTCAAAAATTATTTTCCATGAAAATGGATTTTAAAACGATTTATGTTTTAAAGATCCATTTTCAAAGAATGATGGATATTTCTCCCAAGATATGTTTTAAATTAAATTACAATTCATTTATTATTAGAAAAGGATTTGTGAAAAGGTTTAGGGAAAGGTATTTGCAATAAAAACTTTTTTTCCTTAAGATACAATCATTGTGACCATTAAAAGTACTTCTCCCTCATAGATGTAATCCTCTAGAATATTTTATGATTTTTGTGGATATTTTACAAGAATACCTTCCATATTATATCTTTAATGGTTTATGTTTTGATGAAATAATTCTTATGATCCCTATTTCTCTTTCATGGGTTATATTCTATTGAATCCCACCTCTTTTCACAGGTTATTTTATGATGAAATGATTTTTAAACCTATATATTTTCAATAGGTTATGATATGGTTAAAAATTTATGATACCCATTTCATTACTTGGGGTATGATATGATGTTTATGAAAACCATCTCTTTTTATAGGTCATGATATGATGCATGCTTTTTTATCTTCTAGAACATTAATTTATGATTTCATTATGAGATGGAAGGGACCTAAATATCATTCCAATGCATTGGTTAATGATAAATGTTTTATGATATCAATGGTTAAACATAAGGGAATTCATAGAATAAATCATGAGGGAACATGGGAGGGAATCCCAAGCCTGAATGAAGAGGGTACATAGGAGGGAATCTCATTCCCAAAATAATGTGGTACATTGGATGGAATACTAATCTAGAAACAAGAGGGTACACTATAGGGATTTCTAATCTGAGTGATGTTATAAGGGTTATTATCATAAGAATAACATGTTATTAAGGTATTTTTATATATCCTTGACATAGTTTTTATATACATATGAGTATGACAGAAATCCTTCTCTTATTAATATGTTATGCTTTCTAAGCATATTCTTTTCATTTTATTATGATTCATGTCTTATGAAAAACTAAACATTATTCCATGAATCATGTTTATGATCTTTTATATGCAGGTAATATTATTCTAATGAACATGATCGTGTTCTCATAGCCATATGTTCATTAAATGGTTAATGATTTCCTCTATTTATTATTATTGAGAGTTTGAGGTCACCCCTTTCATATGACTCGATTCCCCAAGTTATGAAGAGAATTTTTAAAGTATAATTATGAAGGGGAAGATCATTGTGGGAAATATTTAATGTATTTCAATAATTCAAAAGATTATTATTACTTATTTCAAAAGAAACTATAATAATATAGTCATTGGGTGTCAGTTTGTAAAATTTATTATGTATTCCAGAAACAAAGTGGTATAATTTCTATGTACGTTAAGTCTGGGATAAAATAGTTGGCATCAATGTGAGTTTTTACTCAACCATAGTAAAATAGGATGAAAAAAATATTGTGAGATCTCTTGGGATGTTTCTAAGGATATGTCTATAGATATATATAAGGATAAGTTTATGGATGAGGAAAAGTATAGGAAAATAACTTGGAATTTTGGTTAAGGATTGATCATGTGGTTTCTTAACATTATATCCATGTTTATATACTAAAAGTTTATGTGGAAATATAATATATTTACTTTGGGGTAACATTGCTGAAAAGGGGTGTTGGGCCTATCTTGAGCATAACTCAGTACATGAAAGTGGTCTTTTCTTTATGCATGGCTTGATACATCTGTGGAATATTCTTTGGAAATTTATAGACTCATCACAATCCATCCTAAAGGATTTAATATAAGTTGTGTATGAATAACCTAACATTAACCTAATATATCCTATATTAAATAAGGATTCATTATTTAGACTTCATATCTATGTTTTTTCAATATTATATAGTCTGTCATTATGATAAATGTTTCTTACTCTTTTCTTTTGGTTTTTTTAAATGGCTGGAACTCGAAGTAAGCTAATTAATGGTGATTGCAATGGAAAATAAAATGATTTTCCTCCTAAGAAACTAAATGATTTTGGGTAAGGATTGAAAAATAAAATTTCACTAATTATATATATTTCTTGAGCTATGAACCATGTTTGACACCCAAATGATCATATAATGGAACAAAAAAATTTTGAGTCCTTCATGGGGTAATGTCCAACTTCATTCAATGGGTCTTCTGATTCACTTGTTGCTAAACAATGGATTGGTTCCACAGAAAAGATATTTTCTTCTCTCTATTTCTTGGAACATGATAAATTCATTCAGGTTGTTTATTAGTTAGAATGTGAATAAAATTTTTATTGAACTTTAATCAAGAATATGTGGTAGAAATATGAAATTGACTTCATAGATTGGGGTGAGTTCATAAACTTATTTTTCAATAATTAATTTCCTAGGATTATTCAAACAATGATGGATAAGGTATTCATAGATATTAAGTAGAAGGATTATGAATCATTCATGGTTATAAATAAAATTTTAGAAGTATTATGAAGTATTATATGGGTATTATCTTTAAAACAGAATGAAAAAATGACAGATTCTTTGGTGGCTAGAAACCTAGTCTTCGAAAGGGCCTTTTCTATAAGAGACTATAAAAGATATGAATAAGTTGTAAGATGAGAAATATAGGATGAAATTATGGTTGTAGTTGTGTACCAATATCATGGTTTTAACAAGAAAATGAAGATTTATTAAAAATAAAAAATAACATAAATGGAGAAATGAATATTATCCTTCCAATATGTACAAATTATGGAATTAACATATAGGTAAATGTTATAAGGGGACTACAAAATTTTTTCTATGTATAAGGGTTGGTAATCAAGTGGATGAATTTTATTGTTATGGGATGAAGTTAGCTAATGATGAGAATAATTTTAAATCCCCACAGAATGCTTCTCCCACACTCTAGTGTTTCAATTGTATGGAGTTTGGCCATTGTGGTAACAAGTTCTCCAATATAAGGACAAATTTGAATGATAATCCACAAAATCCTCTAATGTCAAAGTATAGAGGTAAATAATATGCTATTGTTGTCACAACCCCCTCCCCACAAGGTGTACCCTTCCTACGACGGCAATGTGAGAAGAGAGATAAAGACCCCTGAGTCCTGCCTCAAGTAGGTCTCAGGTTGGAGACTAGCACTGAGAGTATAGTAAACACACAAATGGGAGGCATTACCCTCTATGAGAACACATATGAAAGAGATATATGAGATAGACACCAACCAACTCCAAATCAGAAAACAATATAAATGAAATCCCAAGTACACATATATAATTTCATGCAAAATTAAAATAACTGAAGGTGGAAAAACTACAAATAACAAAGGAAAGTAAAAACAGCAGCAGCCACAAGCCCGAATAGCTCCTGCAACCCCAATCTATTAGAAACCAGCTTGATCTCCAACCTGCTCTAGGTGACTTGAAAAATAGTTTATATATACATAGGCTGAGTATAATAGTATACTCAGTAGGATCCTCCCTAAAGCCTCTAGTGAAAAAGTAATGAAAGCATCCTAAAGAACAGTGAACAATAAGTGAAACTAAATCATAACATAAATAGGTATACTAAGTTCCCAGCCTCACTATGGATACTCTCTCCATGTATTTCCTATAGTAGTATATAATATAATAATGAATATCAAGGGTACCCCACTACTAATTCCCCAATGATTTACCACTTTGCCCCAACATCGCATGTCCTAAGCATCTCTCTCCAAAAAGGCTTGTCTGCGGACACCTGGGCGAAGCACTACAACATGCACCTCGTGAAACAAAACCACCACGTCCATGTAAGCAAAGTAACCCGAAAGTTTCTGGGAGCCACCATAGCTCACATAACTTATATCATACGTCAGGTATTGAACCTCAATCCATTATAGCCCATACACTGATTAAGGATCCTCATGCCATCATAACCTATACAAGTTAGATCTATAGTAGTCCAGAAGAAACTATATCCAAGATATATGTGTGTGAATAACCACAATCCATTATATCCCTACACACATATATGGGGAAAACTAATTGTTGTTCCTACCACCACAAGTAACTACCAAGATAAGAGAACAGGGCCAAAGGGGGCAGTCATCCATTCATCCTCCCAATGAAATGTTAGAGAAAACACCCCCCAGGGCTCTAAATCCCTGGGGTATCAGTTTATCTAACTGACAGGGTGGAGTAGCGTATTGAAACACAAAAAATACATAATATACTATATCTCACAACCACAATATGGGAATAACCTAGTCTTAGACTCAACTACATCTAATGTCTCTCAGACTCCCGACTTCCACTTCTAAGACTAGGTATCCTATAAGCACACAACCATTTAAAGAGATTTATTACATTACTTAATTTACTTTTTATCAGTTTTACTTTACGTTAATAAATTATTTAAACATTAATTAACCATTAACAGTTTCCACATTATATTTCATTAGAATCACACCGAAAGTTCATTGTTACTATAAATTGCAACATCAGCATTGCATCCCAACAAGCTCTAACCCCGTGGGTTAACATCATTTATTAAATCATTTATTTACAACATTATAACATTCCCATATTCCCACGTATTCTAGAAAAACATTCTAAGCAACTAAACACATGGGGGATCAACATGGTGAGTAGATGAACTATCTGTCGAGTCATTCCCACCTATAGGAAAAGTATAGACCCATCCACCTTCAGGAAGATAAACACAGAAGAAAGTGGCATACCCTTCACGTCTTCTCCCCTTTTGGAAGAAGGGTAATCAAAACCAGCTTCCTTGATCAGTGGGGAAATTAAAGCATATAAACAACCAACATGATCTGAAAGCATCCAAACATTCACATCCAACTCATTACATCATATCTTATATCCTCCCTGACACCCACATGCATAAACCAGTCCATCTCTCCACTCTTGGAATCAAAAGATACCGCAACCAATAGGCCTTCATGCCCCCACATATCACAACAGCCTTCCAGGATCACATAACAGCACAAGCAGTAAGAAAGCAACCATTATATCAATTGGGATCTTGGCCCTTAAACAAGAAATAGGGTAACTTAGAACCCTATAAGGAATTATCATTTATCAAACAGCCAGTTCATTAATCTATCTTGGATTAACCGATTTATTATTCGTAGGTTCCAACTTCGGGAAACCTAAATAGTAAGCTACCACAAATTGATTAAACATGCTTACTACATCAATTTAATTAGCATCAAATTGCCACAACAATAATCAGATTCATTCACATACCAATTTATCTTCATCCAAACAATTATAAATTAATTCCGACTTCATTATCTTTTCCAAATTCCATCAATAATGAAAATATAAACAAAACAAGCATAGATATTACACTATCTAGCAAAACAAGAGGAAATAACACACGATCAATATCAATTTATTTATCCAGTTCAAATATTTATTATGTCAATTCCATTGTGATGTATTGGTATAAAACATGATAACTATATAGTTACACATAAAAGAAAAGAGAAGAAAAAAATCCCCTACCTCAAATGGTACTTGATGTTCTTTATACAAGAATGAGCCACACAACATGTTATGATATTCTCCCCCCGTGAAAATTGTATCCACCCGAGGATGCAAAGACAGAACCACACCAGTCAACACCCAATAAAATATCATTAGGAACATGGAGATATCATTCCATAAAATGGAAAGGATAAATAGAAGGAAATTAACCCAAATAATAATGATAGATCATACCTTATATCAAATATTGATCGATACTGCTTGGTTGCATCAAAAACAGAGGGGAACCAATCTAAGGAGGAATGTTTGATTGCACAAATCCTATGGGAAGGAATAGAAGGTTCAAGTGTCTCCCACCTAAGATCAAGAAGGCAGAACTGGGGAGGAAGATATCTTGACCCTTTAGAAGATTTAACAGAGCATAAGTTTAAGATATGCTGGATTTTACATTAAAAGTGGATCACATTAAACCACTTGGTTTGACCATGTAAAAGTATTTTGAGCCTTAGGAAAAATTAAAATAAGATTTATGGACTTTTAATCGGCCTTAGAGTCCTTAAAAAGAGGCTTTAAATGCATTTTAAATCAAAGGAAACTTCAAAGGGGCGAAACTGTAGGAAGCTGGAAACACTGTTCACGAACTCAAAATTTTTCAAAGGAAAAACAGGCTACTGTTGGACCTCACCATTCTGGAAACAATGTTCATAAACTCAAAATTTGGCAAAGGAAATAGAGGGTACCATTGGAAATCACCGTTCTGGAAACACTGTTCATGAACTCAAAAATTCGGCAAAGAAAATAGAGGGTACCATTGGACCTCATCATTCTGGAAACACTGTTCATAAACTCAAATTTTGTAAATAGAAATAGAGGCTACTGTTGGACCTCATCATTATGCAAACACTGTTCATGAACTCAAAATTTGGCAAAGGAAATAGTGGCTACTATTGGACCTCACCATTCTAGAAACCCTATTCAAGAACTTAAAATTTGGAAAAGGAAATAGAGGCTACTGTTGGACCTCACCATTCTGGAAACAGTGTTCATGAACTCAAAATTTTGTAAAGGAAATAGAGGCTACTGTTGGACCTCGCTGTTCTAAAAACAATGTTCATGAACTCAAAATTAGGCAAAGTAAATAGAAGCTACCATTCAACATCACCGTTATGGAAACATTGTTCATGATCTCAAAAATTGGAAAAGGAAATAGAGACTACCATTGAACCTCACCATTCTGGAAACATTGTTTACATAAGGTTATCGTTGCACTATTCACATAAGCCTACCGATGACACTGTTCGCATAAGTTTACCATTTCACTGTTCACATAAGGCTACGGATGACACAATTCACATAATGTTACCGTTGCACTATTTTCATAAGGCTACTGATGACACTGTTCACATAATGTTTCTGTTGCACTATTCACATAAAGCTACCGATGACACTATTCACATCAAGTTATCATTTCACAGTTCACATAAGGCTACTAATGACACTATTCACATAAGATTACCATTGAACTGTTCACATAAGTCTACCAATGACACTATTCACATAAGGTTACCATTGAACTATTCACATAAGGCTACCGCTACACTATTCACAGAATTGGAAACACTATTCACAGAACTGGAAATTTGGAAACGTGTTGGGGATAAGTCACCTTGACCTCCCAAAACACCTCAGACACTAGATTTTTACAATGGAATGGACCAGAGAGGTCTGGTCCATTACATCAGATACCTCTCAAAACATTCTCATCCTTGAGAATTCAAAACCAACCTAAAAGGGAACAGAAAAGAAGTATGAACAACCAACCATCGAGATACCTCTCAAAAGAGAGAAATCCACAAGAAGAAACCAAAGAAATCCATCTCATAAACACAAAAGTTCTATAACCACAAAGGAGACATTATTACATGAAAAGAGTTAAACATCAAAAAACTCTAGGTACCAAGCAGGTATCTATGACTCATATTCCTAGGTACTCTCCTCAATTTCACCATGTCATCACAAGACACGAACCAAGGGGATACAACACCCGCACAACACCTTCTCTTTACGGTCTTGGATCTCCAAAGGTTGCTCCTCAAAGGGCGCATCATCATCAACATCGATCTCTCCCAAATCGATGACATGAGAGTAATCATGAAGATAATTACTGAGCAGTGACACATGAAAAACATATTGTAAACGGATCATCTACGGGGGAAGTGCTACTCGATAGGCGACAGCTTCAACATGAGCTAACACCTCGAAAGGCCCAACAAACTGGGGAGAAAGATTACTCCCATGACCAAACCTTCACTTCCCATGATGAGGAGTCACTTTCAAAAACATGTGACCCCAAACATCAAACTCTAAGGGTCTCCTCCTTTGATAGGCATATGATTTTAGATGATCTTGTGCTCTCTTTATCCCCACACAAATCACCTGATCCATCTCTATTTTATTCTACACTATATTCAGATCGAGAAATGATGACTCTCTGACCCCAGTCTCATACAATAGATAAAGGCAAGGTTGGCCACACAAGGCTTCAAATGTAGCCATACCGATGGTGGAGTGAAAACTATTATTGTAAGAAAACTCTACCAAGGGTAAGTGCCTCATCCACGAACCTCCAAAATCTAGGACACAAGAGCGTAACATGTATTCAATAGTCTAGATGTTCTTCTCTATCTAACCATCCATTTGAGGATGAAAAGTAGAGATAAGGAATACCTGAGAACCAAAATCATGATGGAGACCTCTCCACACCCTAGAGGTAAAATGAGGATCTCGATCGGAACTGATCATCCTTGGGACTCCATGAAGTCTCATCACCTCCTCCAAATTCAGCCTCAATAAAACTTCCATTGAACATGACTCCTTGATTGCTATGAAGTGGGTTAATTTTGTTAAATGATACACTAAAACTCAAATAGTATCATGTACTCCCTGAGATCAAGTTAAAAGAGTAACAAAGTCCATTTAGATGTCGTCCCACTTCCACTGAGGAACATATAATGGCTGAAGTATACCACCAAGAACATAGTGTTTGGCCTTCACCTTCTAAAAGACCAAACATCAAGAAACAATCTTCACAACTACACGCTTTAGCCCAAGCCACCTAAACTGGCTCCTCAAGGCTCGATATATATTTTTCATGCTAGAATGCACCGCTAAAGGAGACTATGGAACTCTCTGTGAACTTTCTCACACATCATCAATGGAACAAATATCCTTCCATGATACAAAACATGGTGTTGTTCATCCTCAGACCAACCATCAAGGGCCTCACTACAAACAACACGGTCTCTAAAGACCTCCACCTCTAGATCCCCAAACTAGGACCCTTCCACCAGTTGTACTAGAGATGACTGCATTGTCATCTGAAAAAGTCAACCTCTTCCCCCAACTTCTTGCATATAAATATGTAATGATAACAATTCTTCCATTACTCTCTAGGAGTCAAAAAATTCATAAACTACACCACTACGTAAATTCTGACTCAGCGCATCAGCTACAACATTTCCCTTTTTAGGTTTATACGATATTTAGAAGTTATATTCCTGTAATAACTCCATCCACCGATGTTTTCTTAAGTTCAAGTCATGTTGGGAGAAAACATACCTCAAACTCTTATGATTTGTGAAAACCACAAAGCGCTCTCCAATGAGGTAATGCCTCCACAACTTTAGAGAAAACACCATGGCTACCAACTCAAAATCATGGGTGGCATAGTTACATTCATGGGGACGCAACTATTGAGACCCATAAGAAACAACTGATCTTAGATGCATAAGAACACAGCCTCACCCTAGATGTGAAGCATCACAGAAAACATCAAACTGAACTCCCTCTATAAGAAGACAATGAACCAGAGCACTTAATAACTTCTCCTTTAGATACTCAAAAGCTACCTGACACTAATCAGTCTATATGAATGCCTGATCCTTCCTAGTCAAAGTTGTCATAGTAGTTGAAACTCAAGAGAAATCAGCTACAAACCTCCTATAGTAGACTACGAGACCATGGAATCTTCACACCTATGACACAATGATGTTTTCGATGAAAACCACCAAGAACTTGTCCAAGAACTCACGAAACACAGCGTTCATCAATCCCATGAACACAGCTGGATCATTTGTCATGCCAAATGGAATTACAATGAACTCATAATGCCCATGATGAAAATGGAATAAAGTCTTTGGGATATCCTCATCCTTCACACGCATCTGATGATATCCTGATAGAAAGTTAATATTTGAGAGTCAACTTGCACCCTTTGGTTTATCGAACAAATAATCAATACGTGGAAGAGGATATATATTCTTTACTGTCACTTTGTTTAAGCGATGATAATCGACACACAACTACAAACTGCTGTCAGTCTTCTTCACGAAAAAAACCGGTGCACCCCACAGTGACGCACTTGGTTGAACAAAACCACACTGTAACAAACCATCAAGCTGTATATGTAGCTCTCGTAACTTAGAATGATCCATCCTATATGGATACATAGATATAGGAGATGATCCTAGTAGTATCTCAATCTTAAAATTGATCTCTCGTCAAGGGGGAAATGTTACAATGTCTTCTAGAAAGAAATCAGGTTACTCTTATACGACCCTGGGAAACACCAACTACTGATCCTCTGAAGAACTTAGAATCAGTTTAGTCATCATGAATGATAAGGACGGAACACTCCTCTGACCCATCCGAGGGTCTCTATCTCCAACGAATGCCACTGGATCTTCATCCGCATTGAAGAACACAACCTGCCTCCTAAAGAAATCCACGATAGCCTGCACTGAATACAACTAGTCCATGCAGAGGATGAAATCATATGATTGTATTCATAAACATAGGAAATCTCCCCAAGTGCGGTGATTCCCTAACACTAGCTCAAAATATATACATACTTCAAACAAGTCAGCTCAGCCTCCAAATGGCACAGTCAACGCCAAGGGCACTAGAAGCCTCTCTAACTCAAGTCCCAAATCATGGAAAAGGGTTGGTGATATGAAGGAGTGTGTCACTCCTTAATCAAAAAAGGCATGCACCAAGGTAGAAAACAAGAAAAGGGTATCTCGAACGACATCTGGCACGCATGGCGCTAGCAACACTAAAGCATGAAGCTTACCACGACCTCCTCCATGGCCTCTCTAACCCTGATGATGACCACCAAAACAGTCACACTCTACTCTATGAGGATAGGGAGCATCATGGGGATGTCCTTTTTCCTACCCCATCTACCCGTTGCTATTCTAAAGCTGGTGCAACCTCCTTCTGCTGCCTCGGCTAGAACTGCCTCAACGGAGGAACCTGGAGCTGAACACATGGTGCACGATGACAGCTCTGAAAGGTCGGGCACTATCACTACTGAGGATATATACCACCACAAGAAAAAAAAGCGCCTTATTCCTTGACATAGGCCTGGGAGTCACTACCTCTAGAGAAACAAGATGCTGAGGGCTGGGACCTACCCCCATCCGAATGGAAACTCTTCTACCCTGAAAATCAGGAACCTCGGACCACATATCTACTTCTTAAGGAATCATGAAGACTCCCCTCTTGTGATGATCTTGTTCTGTCCAGTGTCCTCTCAAAGACCTCTACCCTCTCCAACACCTCAAGATATGTCTTTAGCATAAATGGGGTGACCGGGTGCTAGATCTCTGAACGCAAAGCCTTCTCGAAATGCCTTGGTCTGGCCTTCTCATCTGGTAATAGGTCAAAATAATATCGTAAAATGTTCCTGAAATAGATTCCAAATTCTCTTACACTGGAGCTCTCCTATAGAAGGGTAATAATCTCCTAGCGACTGGACGCCTTCACGGTCGAATAAAGAAACTCGACTCTAAATGTGTCTTGAAACTCCTCCCATGAGATCATCGACTCCTCGCAATCCCCATGGAACAATAACCACCACTTCTTGGCTGCTCCACGTAGCATCATCACAACCATGGACACCCAGTACTCCTTCCGAGCACATATCAAATTGATTTCTATCTTGACCTCCACCAACCAGTCTTCTATGACATTATCTTAAACGGAGCCCTTGTACTTCTCTATAATCTATCGTTGAAACTCTCGGAGTGTCCTCCTCCAAGTTTCATCATCGTTAACCTCTAACCTATGTTGATTTACAGGAACAGCCTACTGGACATCTTCTATGCAATCTTGACGAGGACATCAACCTAGAGACATACCTACAAAATAAAAAATAGCTAGAGCTCCTAAACCTATAATATTAAAGACTTGGTAGTAATTAATTAATTGTTTTCTTTTATTCATTTTTGGTTAACATATACCAAGGTGTACCCATTAAAACACAGTCAAAAAGAAGAATGATACGTGATCCTTTCCTAGGTCTCTACCCGACAACTAGTATCACCTTGTTTAGTAACCATTGTAAACTTAAAGATTCGTGCATCAGGTCATAGGGGGCCCTAAACGCCTATGTATCAGCCAGTCTTCAGTGTTTAAATCACTTGCTAAAATTTATTGACATTGTTTCCCTACCAACCCATGAAACCTCAACTGTGCTTAACACCAAACTCCATCTTATCCCTCAACCAAAGCTCTGATACAACTCTGTCGTGACCCCCTCCCTACAAGGTGTACCCTTTATGGGATGAAAATGTGAGAACAGAGATAATGACCCCTAAGTACTGCCTCTAGTATGCCCTGAGTGGGTGACTAGCACCGAGGGTATAGTAAACACACATATGGGAGATATTTCCCTCTAAGAGAACACATACAAAAGAGAGAGATAAGACAAACACCCACCAAATCCAAATCAAACAACAATATAAATTAAATCCCAATTTCACATATGTAATGTCATGCAAAACTACTACAACTGAAAGGGGAAAATTTTAAATAACAAAGGAAAGTAAAAAATAGTAGCAACCACAAACTTGAATAGATCCTACAACTCGAAGCTATTAGAAACCAGCCTGATCTCTAACCTACTCCTGGTGACCTGAAAAATAGTTTATATATACATAGAGTGAGTATAACAGTATACTTGGTAGGATCCTCCCCAAAGTATCTCATGAAAAAGTAAATAAAGTATGCTAAAGCACAGTGAACAATAAGTGAAACTAACTCATCGCCTAAATAGGTTTTCTAAGTTCTCAACCTCACCATGTATACTATCTCCAAGTATTGCATATAAGAGTATATAATATAATAAATAATATCCAGGGTACCCTGCTACAACCTCTCCACTAGTTTTCTGCTTTTCCCCAATGTCACACATCCTAAGAATCTCTCTCCAAAAAGGCTTGCCCGCAGACACTTGGGTGAAGCACCACAACATGCACCTCGTGTAACAAAACCACCACGTCCATGTAAGAAAAGTAACCCAATATTTTCTGGGAGCCAACATAGCTCGCATAACCTGTATCATACGTCGGGTATTGAACCTCAACCCATTATAGCCCATACACCAAGTAAGGATCCTCAATACATTATAGCCTATACACATTACACCTATAGTAGTCCATATGAAACTATATCCAGAATATATGTTAGAGAATAACCAAAAGCCATTACATCCATCTAAACAAATATATGGTGAAAACTAACCATTGTGCCTACCAGTCCAAGTAACTACCAAGAGAAAAGAGTGAGGCCAAAGAGTGTAGTCATCCATCCATCCTCCCACCATAATGTTGGGGAAAACACCCCCTAGGGATCAGAATCCCGGGGGTGTCAGTTTCCCTAACTGATGGCGTGGATTAGCGTAGAGAAACACAAAAATTATAGAATATACTATTTCTCACAACCACACTATGTGCATAACCTAGTCTTAGACTCAACTACAGCTAATGTCTCTCGGACTCCCGTCTGCCACTTCTAAGACTAGGTATCCTATAAGCACACAACCATTTAAAGAGCTTTATTACATTACTTCATTCCCTTTTTATCAGTTTCACTTTACATTAATTAATTATTTAAACATTAATTAACCATTAACAATTTCGAAATTATATTTCATTAGCATCACACCCAAATTTCACTACCCCTTTAAATCGAAATATCAGCATTGCATCCCAACAAGCTCTAACCCCATGGGTTAACATCATTTATTGAATCATTTATTAAGAACATTATTACATTCCCATATTCCCATGAATTCAAAAAAACATTCTAAGATACTAAACACAAGGGGGCTCAACACGGTGAGTAGATGAACTACTCTTCGAGTCTTTTCCACCTATAGCAAGTTCATAGACCAATCCTCCCTCAGAAAGATAAACATGGAAGAACGTGGCATACCCCGAGCGTCTTCCCCCTTTTGGAAAATGGGTAAGCAAAACCAGCTACCTTGAGCAGTGGGGAATGTATATAAGATAAACAACCAACTAGATCAGCAAGAATCCAAACATTCACATCCAACTCATTTCATCATCCTCGGTTTCCTCCCCGTCAACAGCATGCATAAACTGATGCATCTCACCACTATAGGTGTCAACTGCTGCCACAACCAATAGTCCTCCATGCCCCAACATATCACAACAGCCTTCTAGGATCACATCACACCACAAGCAGCATAAAAACAACCATCGTATCAATTGGGATCTTGGCCCTTAAAAAAGCAAGAGGGTAACTCAGAACACTACAAGGAATTATCTTTTATCAAACAACTAGTTCTTTAATCCATCTTGGATTAACCCATTTATTATTCCTCAGTTCTAACTTTAGGAAACCAAAATAGTAAGTTGTCACAAATTGATTAAACATGCTTATTGCATCAGTTTGACTAACATAAAATTACCACAACAAAAATCAGACTCATTCACATTCCTCTTTATCTTTATCCAAACAATTATAAATTAATTCTATCTTTACATTCTTTACCAATTTCTATAAATAACGAAAAGATAATCAAAAAAAACATAGATATTACACTATCTAGAAAAACAAGAGGAAATAACACACGATCGATATCAATTTATTTATCCGGATCAAATATTTATTATGTCAATTCCATTTTGATCCATGTAAGAACCCTGATCTTCTTTTCAGGTATGTTTTTCCTTTTCTAGTAGTTTTTGAGAAAAAGTGGAAAATCTGGAAATTTTTAGAGTACACGTCGTGTACTTTATAAGTACTTGCCATGTACATCGATTCCACTGGAAGTCGTGTGTTGGCCATGTCATGTCCACACACATGGCTGTGTAAGGGTGACTTGGAGGCCACCAAAAGCAGAGTACGGAAAAGGCAAGTACACGTCGTGTGCTCCAGAAGTACACACCGTGTACTTTATTTTTATTTCGTTAAACGGGTCGGGGTCACGTCTAATCCTTATTTACATATTCTTCTTCACCTAATATCATCCAGAGCATCCAAGGAGGACAAATATTCTCTGAACCGCCGATCCATCACTAGTTATCCAAATAGAACATCGTCGGTTGCAATAAAATCACAGCGGTGTGTTCTTGGTTCTTCTTTGGCCATGTTTCCTGATTCTTTCTGTTATAAGAGTTATCATAGGTTGAACGTTTTATAATTCTTTGCAGATTTAATCCATTCAAGGCTGATTCACGGGCCGATATTCAAGTATATTAATCTTATAGAATCAAGGTAGGTGGTTTGTTGCCTTACATTGAATGTCTTGAGTTTTTGTGCAAAGGTGTCGGATTCCCATGTTTCGGGTATCCCGGGTTAGGGATTTTGGTCCTATTGTATATTTTACTTATATTTATTGTTATCTTAAGTTTAATTGATAATAATATGTGCTTGTTTTCATTTTTGAGGATCACCCCATGGGTGTTATCCCTGTTTGGTTTTTTATCGCCGTTTGGCATAGTTTGCCTGCAAGGCAACCCCTATTGCAATTGCTAGTTTTCTTGTTATAACTAATTTCATGTGTTGCCTGATATTTTAATGCTTTTTATGAAATTTATATTTTAGAAAATTATTTTCTAAACATACTTAGGGCTGCTGATAGTCTATTACGCACGATTGGACTACTCAGGGTTGTGAGAACCTGGTTCGGGAGACCAAAGAGGGAATAGACGATTAGGTGCTTCCCTAGGGGGTCTGTTGGAATTAGTTTCGTATGCAGGACCTATGGGAATTAGACTTTGTGCTTCCTAAGAGTGTACTTATTTTACGCACGTATCAAGACCACAAGAGTAATTAGACGTAAGATCTTCCTCAGAGAGTCTGTAGCTATCGTTGCAAGACCACAGGGGAATCGACGTGAGTGCTTCCCAGAGTGTTTGTGCCTTTTTATGTTTACTTTACTATAGGGGTCTACTAGTTTGAGCCACCCAGAGAGTCAGTGTGAATGTGTATTGTTTGGTTGGTTTATATGAGTCTACCAATCCAAATCACAAGCTTGGATCTTTTGGCCTGCTTGTTTGTTTAGGTAGTCTTTTGATGCCTGTTGTGTTACCTTTTTACCTTGGAATAGAGATCCTTGCTAGATTCCTTGGTTGCTTAATTAAATGAATTAATTAATTGTTAAATGAATGTGAATGGTAATTAGTAGGATCATTTACTTGTGTACTTCTAGTTCATTACTAAATTTACTTTCATTACTTCTGCTATATTAATCACTGACAGTAGGGCATGGATCTTGTGGTGGTTGCCTACTGGGATTAGTCTCACACCTTGTCTGGGTCCTTCTTTTCGGCCCAAATAGGTTATATGGTTGAAGGTGTGGATAGGTATTGTGGCCCTTCTACTTCAGGTACATGATTGCTGGATGGAGCTAGAGAGCATAGGACCGAGCTTAGGCTTGCGATACTGCTGGAGTTACTGTTTACTTTTTGTACTTGTTTCTCAGTTGTATTTCATCACATTGGTGTGTTTGATTCTTTCCTTAGATACTTGTACCTGCTGCATCATTATCATCATTACTATATATTCACTGTTTCCCCTGTTTAGTTTCTGATATTGTATGATGTTTACTGCTTCCGCTATTGACTATTATTTCCTCTCCCTTATATACTTTAACAAATGAGGGCATAGTTTCCCCAATAACTCACCAAGGCCCTCGCTGCTAGTTGGAAGCCTCTGGCGTTTGGCGAAATGTGCTTGAGGTCATGTGGCGAACCAGGTATGGGGCACCAGTTGAGTGGCTCCGGATTCGGGTCGTTACAAAGTGGTATTAGAGGGAGGTTCTTTTCACTACTGGAAATTAAGCCTTTACCAACGGTTTCAAACCGTTGTTAAAGGCTGCCTAACCATTGTTATACTATATACCAATGGTTTGGAAAACTGTTAGAAAGTAAGGCGTGGCAATATCCCATTACAAACGGTTTTTGTATAACTGTTGGGAAAGACAGTGTAATTGGAGTATTGCCAACGGTTTTACAAACTGTTGGCAATACTGGCAGTGTAATCCTATTTTACCAACAGTTTAAATAACCATTGGTATATAGGACTATTTACATGTTTTACCAAAGGTTTACTAAAACTGTTGGTAAAAATATCTACAGCACTATACCAACGGTTTTAGTAAACCATTGCTATAGTGTATTACCATAATTTCACAGCCCAGCCACCTAAAATCTCCTCCACTGCACACTCAACTACACACCTTCATACACTCTTAACAGCATCAAAAACTCCTAATATAGCACACAAAAGCACATAAAAATAGGATAATATTATAACCATGTAATTTACCACAATTATAATCATGTATATGAACCCAATTACCCTATGCAATACAGAATTCATAATTGAATTCTCAATTGAATACATACAGAATGAATTATGTAATGAATTCTAAATTATGAATCAATAACACATACAAAATTAATTATGTTGCATACATAATTCTGAATTATATATAACACATATATAATATGAAATACAAGGGGTTGGGGTGTCCTGGAAGGTGGGGTGTCCAGGGGTGAGGGGTTGTCCACGGGGGTGGGGGTGTCTAGGGGGTGGGTTATACAGAATTAATAATACATACAAAATTGAATTTTTTATAACACATACATGATTTAATTCAGAAATTAGAATCTAATAACCCCAAAATAAATTATCAAGAGAATTCGAATATTTTTGGTCGGGTTTCCGTATACCAGTTGTTTTTACTTAAAATGATGTACATTTTAAACAAAATACATACACTTAGAGTGATACCGGCCACACCGTGCCTTGGATTGAGGAAGGGTTGACTCGTACACATCATATATGACTCATGGATTATTGTCATAAAGTATCAACAGAATATTAATGTGTTTGGTTGGTTTTTCGTATGTCAGTTGTTGTTTTCACTTAAAATGTTTCCCATTTCAAATAAAGGTGAGACACTTTGAGTGGTTCCGGCCACACCATTCCTCGGATTGAGGCGAGGTTGACTCGTAAACGTCACATACGACCCATGGATCATTGTGCTAAATTATCAACACAATCAAAATACGTTTGGAGGGTTTTCTGTATGCCAGTTGTTGTTTTCACTTAAAATACTATCCATTTAAAATAAAAGTGAGACAGTTTGAGTGGTGTCGGCCACACCGGACCTTGTATTGAGACGATCTTGACTCTTACATGTCACATATGACCCGTGGATCTTTTTCCTAAAGTTGCAATAGAATCCTAATGCATTTGGTCAGTTTTCCATATGTCAGTTGTTGTTTTCACTTAAAATTATGTCCATTTTAAACAAAAGAGATATATTTTGAGTGGTGAAGGCCACACCGTGCCTTGGATTGAGGTTTGGTTGACTCATACATATCACATATGACCCATGTATCATTTTGATAAATTTTAAATAGAATCTGAATGCATTTGGTTAGTTTTCCGTATGTCAATTGTTGTTTTCACTTAAAATGATGTTCATTTTAAACAAAAGAGAGACACTTTGAGTGGTCCGAACACACCGTATTTCTTATTGAGGCAGATTTGACTATTGAACATCACATATGACCCATGTATCATTGTCCTAAAGTTTCAACAAAATTCGAATGTGTTTCGTCGGTTTTCTGTATGTCAGTTGTTGTTTTCACTTAAAATGATGTCCATTTTAAACAAAAGAGAGACATTTTGAGTGGTGTCGACCACACCGCACCTCGGATTGATGTGGGGTTGATTCTTACACGTCAAAAATTACCCATGGATCATTTTACTAAAGTATCAACACAATACGAATGCGTTTGTCATGCATTTGACTGTTAAATGCATGTTTTGGCCATTTACGACATGCGGAGTACGTTTTCAGCCACTACGGTTACATGACACCTCTAATTGACATGCCATTGATCCAACCATTTTACAATTCACCCACCCTTTATTGTTGTCTGATTTCACGGAATTCTGAGGTCGTTCGACTGGTATCGACCACCCCACGCACGTTTTTCAAGCGGGCTAAACACCTAAAAACACATATTTAGCCGTGTCACGCAAACTTCGTGTTCGAATGACATGTAGTCTCCTATTACACCTCACAAATAATAATTAGGGTGTTTTCGTGTAATTTCAAGTCATTCTGATGTCGTTCGGCATGCATTTGACCGTTAAACGCATGTTTTGGCCTTTTACGTCATGCGAAGTGCATTTTTGGCCACCGCGGTCACACGACACCTCCGATTGACATGACTTCTGGCCGACCATTTCACAATTCAGCCACCCTTTATTTTTGTCTGATTTCATGGAATTCCGAGGTCGTCCGGCCGGTATCGACCAGCCCATGCACGTTTTTCAAGCGTACCAAACACCTAAAAAACACATATTCAACCGTGCCGCACAAACTGCACATCCGAATGATGTTTCATCTCCTCGTACACCTCACGAATAATAATTAGGGTGTTTTTGTGTGATTTAAAGTCATTCTGATGTCGTTCTTCATGCATTTGACCGTTAAACGCATGTTTTGGCCATTTACGACACGCAGAGTGCTTTTTTGGCCACCGCGGTCACACGACACCTTCGATTGACGTGCCGTATAGATGACCATTCTTCAATTCACCCACTCTTTGTTGTCATCTGATTTCATAGTATTCTAAGGTCGTTCGGCCGGTTTCGACCACCCCACGCACATTTTTCAAGCGCGCCAAACACCTAAAAACACATATTCAGCCATGACATGTAAACCACGCGTCTGAATGATGTGTTGTCTCCTCTTACACCTCACGAATAATAATTAGGGTGTTTTTGTGTGATTTCAAGTCATTCTGATGTCTTCCGGCATGCATTTGACCGTTAAACGCGTGTTTTGGCCATTTACGACATGCGGAGTGCATTTTCGGCCACTGCGGTCACGCGACACCTCCGATTGACGTGTCGTCTGGCCGACCATTTCACAATTCATCCACCCTTTGTTTTCGTCCGATTTCATGGCATTCTG
This sequence comes from Viscum album, assembly GCA_963277665.1. NCBI lineage: Eukaryota > Viridiplantae > Streptophyta > Magnoliopsida > Santalales > Viscaceae > Viscum > Viscum album. The sequence goes on along the minus strand of OY728142.1, from coordinate 263,554,612 downwards.
AGGTTGTTTGGACAATATCAACCACCCCATGCACGTTTTTCAAGCGTGCCAAACACCTATAAAACACATGTTCAGTCGTGTCACGCAAAACGCGCGTCTGAATGACGTTATGTCTCCTCATACACCTCACGAATAATAATTAGGGTGTTTTAGTGTGATTTCAAGTCATTCTGATGTCGTTCGGCATGCATTTGACCGTTAAATGCATGTTTTGGCCATTTACGACATGCGGAGTGTTTTTTCGGTCACCGCGGTCACACGACACCTTTGATTGATGTGTCGTCTGTCCAACCATTTCACAATTCACCCAATCTTTGTTCTCATCTGATTTTATGGTATTCTAAGGTCGTTCGGATGGTTTCGACCACCCCTTGCACGTTTTTCAAGCACGCCAAACACCTAAAAACACATATTCAGTGGTGTTGCGCAAACCATGTGTTTGAATGATGTGACATCTCCTCTTACACCTCAAAAATAATAATTAGGGTGTTTTAGTGTGATTTCAAGTCATTCTAATGTCGTTCGTCATGAATTTGACCATTAAACGAATGTTTTGGCCATTTATGACACACGGAGTGCGTTTTCTGTAACGTCCTGACCCTAGTTACCTAGAGTCAGTGCATTATTACATAACACTAGCATGATCATAAGGAAATCATGTCTCGAAAGACCAATCAGTTTAGTATTATTGGAAACAAGATTCATACATAAGTTTAACATTACAACTTGAAAAGAAATATAACACGAATTTATTCCATTGGAAACATCCAATCCTCCTAAATAATTCCTCCAATTCACTCATAAATAACTTCTTCATATCCTGGTAAAATGAAACATAAGAAAGGGGTGAGCTCAAATGCTCATTAAGGGTAAGTAATACAGCGGAAAATGACATAAATATTAAGCATGGTAAATAATTGAAACCTCGGGCCTTTACAAATAATAAACATGAATACTTTTATAGAAATAAAATGATCTGAGTAAATAATGTCATAATAAAACATAATCATGGGTATTCTACTAGTCTAATTATCACATGAACCATTCAATATTATTTCCATAATGATGGAATGTATAATACCGGACATTCTGAAACATTTTGTCAAGGCCTCGGCCAAGACGTCTAAAAATGATTAAGGCCTCAGCCAAAACCATAAATCAAATTGAGAAAGGGACTCAGCCAATTCCACATCTAGTTGTCTCATGAGACCTACCGATGCATCGAGGATCTATATCAGGCTCCACCTGTCACTTACTAAGTCCAATACATTCCTCATATGAAAAGGTTTAAACATATCATAAACATTCGTATTAAAACTAGAATATGAAATGTCAATACTTTAACCATAAACTATGAATGGTATACAAATAGCACATCCACAGTCAAACATATCAAAAAAACTTCATTACAATATGGAATTTTTTTATCATAATAAATCAACTTCAAATAAACTTAAAATCCATCAAAGGATGTTGACATAGATGAAATCAAAACTATTTGAGAGAAATATATCTTTTTTTTAAATCATTTAAAGGTCACATAGTTATAAAATAAAAAATTTACTTTGAAAATATCCTTATAATCTTGTAAGGGAAGATTTGATGATGTTATAATGGTGGAAAATAGCCGCACCCGCCGTATAAGTTAAAAAAACATTATTACCTTAAATGTGTCAAAAAGGTCAAAAAGTACCTTGTTTGGAAAATGACAGAAAGATTCCTTTCAAAACATATAAGGGTATAAATGAGTTTAACCCATTTTCTAGTAAATATTAAAAATGTTTTGAAATATATTTTTAAGAAACATGGATGTGGATGATAAAGAGGTCCCAGTAGATAATTTCGTATAAACAACCCCGGATAATGAAGAGATTGTGAAATAAACCCTTACCTTGTACTTTTCCTTAGTCGATGGTATGTTAACATCTTGTATAATAGTTAAAACATTGTTATTAAATTATAAAATAACCATATACATAATTATGATATCATATATGATCTTCTAATAATGCTTTGTTAATAATATCTTAGTATTATCGTCATTTTGGGTGTTAACTTACTCATTTTCTTTTATATGTTTTGTTACATAAGTCGTGTTTGTTATGGATAGGCTGTATCTTAATCATATCCAGAATTATATCAAGTCCTTAAACATTTCTTTTAATCATCAAATGATAATTAGTCTTGAATGGATACGATGGGGAATGAATCTCATCGCATTCGTGGAGACGGTAGTCCGTACGTACGCACGAGCGAAAATATCATTATTTTGATATTAAAATAATATATAATTGGATGGTATATAATATATAAATAATAATTATCATGTTATATTTATTATTTACATGAATTACACATCATTATTATACCCATCCAAATAATAATGTTTTGAATAACAATTACATCACGACGTGGAGACGGTAAGCCGTACGTACGCACATATGGTGACATGTCATTCAAAGGATGGATAGAATAATGAATATGGTTGTACCATATTTATAATAACATCTCAGTTTATATAATATACTGGATTTATTATTTTATAATGGGAATAATAAATAAAGAAGAAGTTGAAGAAGAAAGGATCTTGAAAAAGGGTGGTGAAAACATTACCTCTTCTTCGGGCTCTTCCTTTTGATTTGATCAAAAGGGCTCTATAGGATGAATTTATGATCAAACTAGGGCCTCTAGGTTGAATTGAGGGAAGTTTAGAGATTATTTTGGCTGGTTTTGGCCGAAACAAAAGGCTTTGAATGTGTGAATTATTGAGAAGGGGGAGTTCCCTTTTATAAGAGGGGTGAGGGGCACCTTTGGAAAAGCTAGAAATATTATTTTATAATAAATTCATATTCGGTTTCTAATGGATCCAAAGTTGATTATTTAAGGTTTAAGGTAAGTATAGGTCGAAAAAAACTCAACCAATAGATTTTAGACAGGTTTTGGTCATTATATTACCTTATCTTTTAGTTTAAACTCTTAGTTAATTAGATTGACATTTACCATGTCACTTTGTATTTTTATATTATATAGTTAATAAACTTGTCATATACATCCAAGAGACCCCCAAGTGGTCCATTAATGATACACCTATCATGATATAAGTCTCTTGGATTAAACTTATATTTTTAGGAATTGAATATCAATTAATAATATAATATTTGTTTTAAAAACTCTTTTATGTCAATTTTGACACTATTCAATAATTGATTTTTGTAAAAGTCTTAAAAACTTTATTAATTCGAAAAAAAATCATTTAAGCAATAATAACATGTCATATTAACCAATAAAATTCATGGATATCATAAAAACTTTCAAATTATTTTTATTTTAACATTTATAATACCAATTACTTGATTCGTTGATTAATAAGGAAAATACTGCATCATTATTGTGTCATAAATAAGTTTAATTATTAAATGTCTAAAAATTATAAATAAAATACCATTATGTCTGAAATCTTTTTATATTTATAATTAATATTTATAGTCTAAAATCCAACATATATAACTCTATGTAAAAAAAAATTTGGTAAAAGATATATGCTTATGTCATTTTTGTATTTATTTTAACTTAATTAATATAAAGTGTCCTTATCACCTACAAGTGGCTCCATGGGGTCCCAAAAATGACCCAAGGATGCCCATGGTCGGACATGTATCAACCAATAATGTTAGAATACGTTTTAGGGTAATTTATTATTATTATAATATTATTTTTTTTACCCTTATTTACCGGATTTACCCTTTAACCATGGTAAATAAAATATTTACCGAAATAATTATTCAAAATGTCTGAAAATAAAAGTTACCTATTTACACAATTTGGAAATCCTGATTCCAAATATGAAATCCATTTTTCGAAATTCAAAACACATAAGTGGCAGAAATTAATTTAAAATTAATTTCCGTCGTTAAAACAAAAAACGTGGTTTTAAGAGATAATAACTATCAAAAGATTGACACTTGTTTATGTCCGTTTTAATTGTGAAATTATGTCCAATGACCAACATATTATTAAATGGTAAAAGTATATTATAAATATACTTTAAAACCACTCAAATTCATAATTTATCACTGTTAATTATTTTGATTTAAAAAGTTGTTTTTAATTAAAATTTAGTAATTTTCACTATTCATCAAAATATAAAAGTTATCCGAAAAGTACCAAAATTTCTCTCTAGGCTAATTTCGATATTATGAATCCAAAAATGAAGTCCATTTTGAGAGATAAAATTTATAAAATTTCAAAAAGTGGGTATAATTAATATTCGTAACGGCTACTTTGATTGGTCGTGGTGTGTTGGAATCTCGAAGTTGCGTACAACACACACTACTGTATTATTAAAAGAGAATTGTACCGTGGAAGCTTGAGGTGTTACATTTTTTTCTACCGCGATCACACGACACCTCCAATTGACGTGTCATCTGGTAATTCATTTCAAAATTCATGCACCCTTTATTGTCGTCCGATTTCATGGCATTCTGAGGTCGTTCGGCTGTTATTGACCACCCCATGCATGTTTTTCAAGCGTGCCAAACACCTAAAAACACATATTTAGCCGTTCCGCACAAAACGCATGTCTTAATGATGTTTTATCTACTATTACACCTCACAAATAATAATTAGGGTGTTTTTGTGTGATTTCAAGTCATTCTGATGTCGTTCGGAATGCATTTGACTGTTAAACGCATGTTTTGGCCATTTACAACACGCAGAGTACGTTTTCGGCCACTATGGTCACACGACACCTCCGATTGATGTTCCGTCTAGCCGAACATTTCACAATTCACCCACTCTTTGTTTTCATCTGATTTAATGGTATTCTGAGGTCGTTCAGCCAGTTTTGACCACCCCACGCATGTTTTTCAAGCACGCCAAACACCTAAAAAACATATATTCATTTGTGTTGCGCAAACCGCTCATCCGAATAACATTTTGTCTCCTCATAAACCTCACGAATAATAATTAGGGTGTTTTTGTGTGATTTCAAGTCATTCCGATGTCGTTCGGCATGCATTTGACCATTAAATGCATGTTTTGGTCATTTACGACACACGGAGTGCGTTTTCGGCCACCGCAGTCACATAACACCTCTGATTGACGTGTCGTCTAGCCGACCATTTCACAATTCACCCACCCTTTGTTGTCATCTAATTTCATGGCGTTACGAGGTTGTTCAGCTGGTATCGACCACCCCACGCATGTTTTTCTAGCGTGCCAAACCCCTAAAAAACACATATTCAGTCGTACCGCGCAAACGGCGCGTTCGAATGACATGTCGTCTCCTCGTACACCTCAAGAATAACAATTAGGGTGTTTTATTGTGATTTCAAGTCATTCCGATGTTGTTCAGAAAGTATTGGACCATTAAACGCATGTTTTGGCCATTTGCGACACGCGGAGTGTGTTTTCGGACACCGCAGTCACACGACACCTCCAATTGACATGTCGTCTAGCCAAACATTTCACAATTCCGTCACCCTTTGTTGTCATCTGATTTCATGGAATTCTGAGGTCGTTTGGCCGGTTTCGACCACCACACGTACGCTTTTCAAACGTGTCAAACACCAAAAAAACACATATGCAGTCGTGCCGCGCAAACCGCATGTCCGAATGACATGTCATCTCCTCGTACACCTCACGAATAATAATTAGGGTGTTTTCATGTGATTAAAATTCATTCTGATGCCGTTTGGAATGCATTTGACCGTTAAATGCATGTTTTGGCCATTTACAACACGCGGAGTGCGTTTTTTGGCCACGGTCGTCACACAACACATCTGATTGACATGCCTTCTGGCTGACCATTTCACAATTCACCCACTCTTTGTTTTCGTCTGATTTCATGGTATTCTGAGGTCGTTCGGCCGGTTTCGACCACCACACGCATGTTTTTCAAGCACGTCAAACACCTAAAAAACACATATTTAATCGTGCTGCGCAAACCGCGTGTCCGAATAACTTTCTATCTCCTCTTACACCTCGAAAATAATAATTAGGGTGTTTTTCTGTGATTTCAAGTCATTCTGATTTCGTTTGGCATGCATTTGACCGTTAAATGCATGTATTGGCCATTTACGACACGCGGAGTGCATTTTCAGCCACCGCGGTAACATGACCCCTCCAATTGACGTGTTGTCTGGCCGACCATTTCACAATTCACACACCCTTTGTTGTCATCCGATTTCATGGAATTTCGAGGTCGTTCGGCCGGTATCGACCACCCCACGCACGTTTTTCAAGCGTGCCAAACACCTAAAAACACATATTCAGCCATTCCACGCAAACCACACATCTGAATGACTTTTCGTATCCTTGTGCACCTCATGAATAATAATTAGGGTGTTTTCATGTGATTTCAAGTCATTATGATGTCGTTCGGCATGCATTTGACCGTTAAACGCATGTTTTGGCCATTTACGACACGCGGAGTGCGTTTTCGGCCATCGCGGTCTCGCGACACCTCTGATTGACGTGACATCTGGCCGACCATTTCACAATTCACCCACACTTTTTTATCGTCTGATTTAATGGTATTACGAGGTTTTTCGGCCGGTTTCGACCACCCCACGCATGTTTTTCAAGCACGCCAAACACTGAAAAACACATAATCAGCCTTTCCGCACAGACTGTGCGTCTGAATGATGTGACATATCCTCTTACACCTCACGAATAATAATTAAGGTGTTTTCGTATGATTTCAAGTCATCCGATGTCGTTCGGCATGCATTTAACCGTTAAATGCATGTTTTGGCCATGTACGATATGCGGAGTGCGTTTTTGACCACCGCGGTCACACGACACCTCTGATTGACGTGTCGTCTAGCCGGCCATTTCACAATTCACCCACCCTTTGTTTTCATTTTATTTCATGGAATTCCAAGGTCATCCGGCCGGTATCAACCACCCCACGCACGTTTTTCAAGCGTGCCAAACACCTAAAAAACATATTTAGTCGTACCACGCAAACCGCACGTCATAATGATGTGACGTCTCCTCGTACACCTCATGAATAATAATTAGGGTGTTTTCGTGTGATTTCAAGTCATTATGATGTCATTCGGCATGCATTTGACTGTTAAACCCATGTTTTGGCCATTTACGACACGCTGAGTGAATTTTTTGCAATCGCGGTCACAAGACACCTCTGATTGACGTGCCGTCTAGCCGGTCATTTTACAATTCAGCCACCCTTTGTTGTCGTCCGATTTCATGGCATTCTGAGGTTGTTCGACCAGTATCGACCACCCCAAGCACGTTTTTCAAGCGTGCCAAACACCTAAAAAAACACATATTCTGCCATGTTGCACAAACCACACGTCCCAATTATGTTTCGTCTCCACGTACACCTCACGAACAATAATTAGGGTGTTTTTGTATCATTTAATGTCATTCTGATATCATTTGGCATGCATTTGACCATTAAACGCATGTTTTGGCCATTTACGACACGTGGAGTGAGTTTTCGGCCACCGCGGTCACACGACACCTCTGATTGATGTGTCGTCTGGCCGACCATTTCACAATTCACCCACTCTTTATTGTCGTATGATTTCATGTTATTCTGAGGTCGTTCGGCCGGTTTCGACCACCCCACTCACGTTTTTCAAACGCGTCAAACACCTAAAAAACACATATTCAGTCGTGTCGCGCAAACCGCACGTCCGAATGAAGTTTTGTCTACTCTTACGCCTCAATAATAACAATTAGGGTGTTTTCATGTGATTTCAAGTCATTCTGATGTCGTTCGGCATGCATTTGACTGTTAAACGCATGTTTTGGCCATTTACGACATGCGAAGTGAGTTTTCGGCCACCGCGGTCACACGACACCTCTGATTGATGTTTTGTCTAGCCAAACATTTCACAATTCATGCACCCTTTGATTTTGTCCGATTTCATGGCATTATGAGGTCGTTCAGCCGGTATCGACCACCCCACGCACGTTTTTCAAGCATGTCAAGCACCTAAAAACACATATTCAGTCGTACCACACAAACCGCACATTTGAATGATGTACCGTCTCCTCGTACACCTCACGAATAATAATTAGGGTGTTTTCTTGTGATTTCAAGTCATTCAGAAGTCGTTCAGCATGCATTTGACCGTTAAATGCATGTTTTGGCCATTTATGACATGCGGAGTGCGTTTTCGGCCACCGCGGTTACACGACACCTCCAATTGATGTTCCGTCTAGCCGACCATTTCAAAATTCACCCACTATTTCTTTTCGTCCGATTTCATGGCATTCCAAAGTCATTCGGCCGGTATCGACCACCCCACGCACGTTTTTCAAGCGTGTCAAACACCTAAAAAACACATATTCAGTCATGGCGCGCAAACCATGCATATGAATGACATTTTTTCTCCTCATACACCTCAAAATAATAATTAGGGTGTTTTTGTGTGATTTCAAGTCATTCTGATGTCATTCGGTATGCATTTGACCGTTAAACACATGTTTTGGCCATTTATGACACGCGGAGTGCATTTTCAGCCACCACATTCACACGACACCTCTGATTGACATGTTGTTTGGCAGAACATTTCACAATTCACCCACTCTTTTTTGTCGTCTGATTTCATGGTATTCCAAGGTTGTTCGGCTAGTTTCGACCACCCCACACACATTTTTCAAGCGCGCCAAACACCTGAAAAACACATATTCAGCCATGTCATGAAAACCGCACGTCTGAATGATGTGGCGTCTCCTCTTACACCTCACAAATAATTATTAGGGTGTTTTCATATGATTTCAAATAATTCTGATGTCATTCGGAATGCATTTGACCGTTAAACACATCTTTTGGCCATTTACGACACGCGGAGTGCATTTTTAGCCACCACGGTCACACGACACCTCCAATTGATGTGTCGTCTGGATGACCATTTCACAATTCATCCACTCTTTGTTTTCATCTGATTTCATGGTATTCTAAGGTTGTTTGGTCAGTTTCGACCTCCCCACGCATGTTTTTCAAGCACGCCAAACACCTAAAAAACACATATTCAGCTGTGTCATGAAAACCACACGTCTGAATAACGTTTCATCTCCATTTAGACCTCATGAATAATAATTAGGGTGTTTTCTTGTGATTTCAAGTCATTATGATGTCGTTCGTCATGCATTTGACCGTTAAACACGTGTTTTGGCCATTTACGACACACGGAGTGCATTTTCTGCCACCACGGTCACACAACACCTCTGATTGACATGTTGTCTAGCAAACCATTTTACAATTCACCCACCCTTTGTTGTTGTCCGATTTCATGGCATTTTGAGGTCGTTCGGCCGGTATCGACCACCCCATGGACGTTTTTCAATCATGCCAAACACCTAAAAAACACATATTCCGTCATGCCGTGCAAAGCACATGTCCGAATGACATTTCATCTCCTCGTACACCTCAAAAATAATAATTAGGGTATTTTTGTGTGATTTCAAGTCATTCTAATGTCATCCGGAATGCATTTGACTACTAAACGTATGTTTTGGCCATTTATGACATGCGGAGTGCGTTTTCGGACACCGCGGTCACACGACACCTCCGATTGACGTATCTTATGGTCAACCATTTCAAAATTCACCCAATATTTATTGTATTCGAATTTCATGGTATTCTGAGGTCGTTCGGCCAGTTTCGACCACCCCACGCACATTTTTCAAGCGCGCCATACACCTAAAAAACACATTTTCAGTCGTTCTACGCAAACCGCGCATCCAAATGATGTGTCATATCTTTGTACACCTCAAGAATAATAATTAGGGTGTTTTCTGTGATTTTAGGCCATTCTGATGTTGTTCGGCATGCAATTTATCGTTAAACGCTTGTTTTGGCCATTTACGACAAGAGAAGTACGTTTTCGGCCACAGCGGTTACAAGACACCTCTGATTGACGTTCTATCTGGCCGACCATTTCACAATTTACCCACCCTTTGTTGTCGTCTGATTTCATGCCATTCCAAGGTCTTTCGGCCAGTATCGACCACCCCACGCATGTTTTTCAAGCGTGACAAACACCTAAAAACACATATTCAGTCATGTTATGTAAAATTCACGTCCGAATGATGTGTCGTCTTCTTTTACACATCAAGAATAATAATTAGGGTATTTTAATTGATTTCATGTTATTCTGATGTTGTTCGGCATGCATTTGACCGTTAAACGCATGTTTTGGCCATTTACGACACGCGGAGTGCATTTTCAGTCACCGCGGTCACACGACACCTCCGATTGACATGTTGTCTAGCCGAACATTTCAAAATTCACCCATCCTTTGTTTTCGTCTGATTTCATGGAATTATGAGGGCCTTTGGCCAATTTTTACCACCCCACGCACGTTTTTCAAGCATGCCAAACACCTAAAAACACATATTCAGTCATTCCACGCAAACCGCAGGTCGGAATGATGTGTCATCTCTTACTACACCTCAAGAATAACAATTAGGGTGTTTTGTGTGATTTAAAGTCATTCCTATGTCGTTTGGGATACATTTGACCATTAAATGCATGTTTTGGCCATTTACGACACGCGGAGTGTGTTTTCGGCCACCGCGGTCACATGACACCTCTGATTGACGTGTTGTCTGGTCGACCATTTTTCAATTCACCCACCCTTTGTTGTCCTCTAATTTCATGGCATTCCAAGGTCATTAGGACAATTTCAACCACCCCACACACATTTTTCAAGCGCACCAAACACCTAAAAAACACATATTCAGCCGTGTCGTGCAAACCGCGGGTTCGAATGATGTGTCGTGACCGCGGTGTGACCGCGGCGTGACAATTAGAAAATACACCCATAGTCAATAGAGATATACCCACTTTTGATAGAGAATACCATCCAAATAACCAACTCAGAAATCTGAGACCAAAATTTTACTTTACCAATTCCAATTACATAATATATGCAGCACCAACTTATGTTTTATGAACCAATCAATTAAAGGGAAAGAAACTCCTCACAATAACCCATAAAATATCATATAGAATAACTCACCTCTAAACCATTATAACATCATTAGTTTTCCATATTTGGTCAAAAATAAAGAGTTATACTGAATTCAAAAATATCCATACCCGAGTGAAAAACCAGGTTCAAAAATAAAGAGTTATACAGAATTCAAAAATGTAATGGATCAATCTTCCCCTGATCACCATCACTATCACCACTGTCATCATCAGCCTCATCCTCACCGCCATCTCTGTCCTCATCATCATCCTTGTCATCATCCCCATGCTCATCCTTAGTTAAGTATTTCTTATTCATAAAGAACATTGGATTGTACAGTTAAGTATTTCTTATTTCTTCTGTGAAGAATAATTAGGGACCACATACTATTTTTCAAAGTTCAAGAAGATACTCCATATGTTCTATTGTGGAAAGGATAAGTGAACAGTGTGTTATTATATATATATATATATAGATTTTGATAGAAACATGATACATACTGTTTATGTAATACACAGTGCACAAAAATTAAGATGAATAAGATCTTCATGTTTGACATGATCTTAATGAAACGATTGATTTTCATGAAATAATATGAATAAATATTACAAACAATTTATAATGAGTTCATTTACATGAAGCTGTAATATTTGAAGCATTGAAATAAAAAAAAAACTATGAATCTTTAAAATTAGAACACAAGAAAGAGACATCATTCCCTTATAAATGTATATGTGTAATAAAAACATTAATTGGACAATGTGTACACCGATGTAGTGATTTGAGTACACAATTCATGGAGTAGTGAATCATAAAATTTTTCAAAATCCTTAGAAATAGGGAATAACGATATTCTTGAGAATAGAAGGATATCCTTGAGAATAGGTGGAAGGATATCCTTGAGAAGAGGTTGAAGGATTCTAACCTAGCAGTTGATCGGGTGGAAGAGGTGCACCTATGATGGGGATTCTCAAGGGCTTCTCGGAGTCGGGCAGTGCTTCTGGAGTTGCGGCTTTTGGAATTGGGGTCCGCTTCTGGAATCGGGGTGGGGGTCGCCTGCCTTGTCGAATTTGGGGGCAGATTTTCCCAACAGTTGTTAAAAACCATTGGGAAAACTCTATCTTTCCCAACGGTTTCATCAAACCATTGGGAAAACTCATTTTTTACCCATATTTTCCAACGGTTTCATCAAACTGTTGGGAAAACTCAATTTTTACCCATCTTTACCAATGGTTTCATCAAAACGTTGGAAAAACTCAATTTTTACCCATCTTTACCAATGGTTTTCATAAACTGTTGGTAAATAACACCTATACCAACGGTTCAAAGGAACCATTGGTATACAAGTGTTGGGAAAAGCATGATTTCCAGTAGTGTTTCTTTTCTATTGACTTACTGTTTAGTGACATTAGACAGGGATAGGATGGAATAGGTAAATGGTAAATAGTTGTGCATGGGAGTTCTAGAACCCGTGTATAGGGAAAAAAGCCAGGTTACCTCGAATATTGCAATTTTCGAGTTTTGAAAATTTTACAGTTTAGTTGACTTCACTATTGGGTGGTTCACTTGTGTTGTGTTGTTACTGTTTATATGATTGTGGTTCTATTTTGTTTCAACCCGATGAGATGAGGGTATGCCATCTCATGCATCATATAGGAACTTGTTAGAAAAATCACATGTCATGCATTTTTCCATATCTAAATTGCATTAGAAGTTTCATGCTATTGTGATAGAATTTGTGATAAACTATGCATGCTGTTGTGATAGTTGTTGTGATAGAATACCTGCTATGTTGATAGGGTATCGTTTGTTTAGATCTTCTTTATCATGGATGCCAATCTTTGGTCATAGAGGTGTTATGGACCCTCGAGGATCGAAATTTGGTGGATCGTGAGTTTGTTATACTATTTACTTGTTATATGCATTTTTATGATGCCATGCTTTGATTCGCGGGGAGTATGGGACCCCACGGATCGGAATTTGGCACATAGGTGCTTGTTTTAGTGTTTTTTTAGTGGTTTTGGGGGTTCCTATATGTTTACTACCCAAAAACCCAGAAAACACGGCGTGTGGTCTTATAAACACATGCCATGTGTTCTCCTGTTCAGGAAGAACTAAGTTTCATGGTTACACACCATGTACATTTATGTACACGCCGTTTACTTTCATGTACACACCATGTACTTTCATGTACACGCCGTATACTTTCATGTACACGTCATGTACTTTCATGGACACGCCGTGTACTTTCATGTACACGTCGTGTACTTTCATGTACATGTCGTGTAATTTCATGTACATGCTATGTACTTGACTTCCGTGTGACCTAGTCGTGTAGTTGAATACATGGGTTGGGAAATCCGTAGGGAAACATGTCGTGTACCAGGTTGACATGCCATGTAGTAGTGGTCCGTGTACCAGTCTGTGTGACTAACGACACAGACAGGGGAAAAATCTTAAGGACACGTCGTGTAGTGGAAAAACACACCGTGTAGTTTCCAACTGGGACAGTCCGTGTTCCTAGCTGTGTAGGAGTAATCGGGCAGAGAGAAAAAGGGTTAGTACACACCATGTAGTTTGAGAACATGCCATGTAGTCGGGTGGGTTACACAACCATTTATGGCCAAGGTACACACCTAGGGTAAAATTTCAGGAAACACACCTTGTAGTGGTACTACACGCCGTGTAGTGGTACTACACGCAATGTAGTCATGTTTTACCCAAATTTTAGAGTTTTTCTCTCTTGTTCCATTTTACTCTCTTAATTTGAAACTATTTTCGTCATTAATGAAGGTGTGCTTGTGACCTTGCAGACTCATGCAACCAAGATGTCCTCCCACTGCACGTCAGGAACCAGGTAGTGATCGTACACCTGATACGGCAGACCAGGGACTACAAGTAGTTCCGCCTATCATTCTGGACATGACACCTGCAATGATTCAAGACACTGGTTTCAACTCTCAGTTCAGAGTGGGTTTCATGAGATTCATGATGACCTTCCAGCTAGCTCAGCATCGGGCCCCGTCTATGCCAGAGCTGACGCGGGTTTTTCAGTAGCAGCATCCTCCCACGTTCATAGGGGATGGAAGACCACAGGCTGTGGAGTCATGTCTAGAAGCCATTCTATCCATCTTCGAGCACCTGGAGACACCTCTGGAGAGTATAGTGAAGCTCGTGACTTATATGTTGTGAGATTCCACCAAGAGATGGTAGGATGTGGTTTTACAGGTAGGGTGCCAACAGGCTATGGCTTGGGACGAGTTTCAGTGTATGTTCTAGGACTACTTCTACCCGGAAACACTGAGGGCTGACAAAGCCAAAGATTTCATGAACCTGCATCAGGGTACTCTCACAGTTATGGAGTATTCCTCTCACTTCACAGAGTTACAGTGTTTCTCTCCCATTCTGGGGAATGACGATCTATTTTTAGCTACGAATATTGAAGAAGGCCTCAGACCAGACATCATATCACAGGTGAACTTCTTTCAGTTGACTTCTATTACTCTGATAGTCAACAAGAGCGGATCATGGAGAGAAATCTAAGGGAGACTGGAGCTGTGGACCAGGGAGGTTCAGCATCCAGGGCTGATTTATTTCAGATGGACAGCAAGAAGCGCCACCAAGAGTCTACACGAGGTAACTCGAGGAAGTGAGGTATTCCTTATGGTAGATGGTATCTTCCTTCTGGAAACCAAGTGGTGTGCTATTAGTATGGAAGAAGTGGTCATAAGAAGCATCAGTGCCCGAGAGACCTAGTGGAGTGCCGATCTTGTGGCAATATGGGTCATCTGCAGCATTTCTGCAAGGTTTTCCTTCTAGTGGCTAGTGAGGGAAGATCAGTTTCAACTCCGCATACAGGAGTAGGATTACCAGTTCCGCAGTAGACTGGGGGATGGAGTTATTCAGGTCGTTCAAGATAGGGTGGAGGCCATGGACGTAGTGTTCAATCTCAGGGAGGGTCATCTCAGGGATCTCAGGCTGCTACATAGGGTCGTGGTGCAGGCCAGACTTTTTCGGTAGAGCAGATTCATCAGGAGCAGGATCCTATACCTTCTACAGTTCGAGGTATGATTTTAGTAGCCTCAATTTTATCCTCTGCACTTTTCAATACAATATATTCTCATAGATTTATTTATGTTCATACATTGGAAAGCCTTAGACTTACTGTTTATACTTCTGAGGGTATGATGACGCTAGACACTCCCTTGGGAATTAGAACTGCTAGCGTGATTTAGTGCTTAGACTGCCCCTTGAGGTTGGTGGGTGAAATTTTTTGTGTAATCTCTATGTTTTGGATATGACTGGATATTATTTCATTCTCGGGATGGACTGGTTAGTTCTTTTCCTGGCCTTTGTCGATTTCTATCGTCGTAGGGTGAGTTTCACATCACCAGAGGGCGGATCTTTTCTTCACAAGGGCGAATGGGATGTCCAGGAGAATAGACCTGGACCAGAGAATCATGGGTTGGGCGGTGTTATGGCCTAGATTTCTAGCTTATATCTGGATGACTAGGGGACTTCTCAGATAGATTTTCCTCTAGTGGTTGATCGCTTTCCAGATGACTTTCCAGAAGACTTTTCAGGTTTTCCTTCAGAGAGAGAGCTAGAATTCTCTATTGATCTTGTTCTAGGAGCAGCACTGGTATCCATACCTCCTTATAGGATGTCTACACTTGAGTTACAAGAGCTCAAGAATCAGTTGGATGAGTTGTAGGCAAAGGGTTTTATCTGACCCAATACTTCTCCTTGGGGTTCGCCCATTCTGTTTGCAAAGAAGGTGGATGGTACTTTATGGCTTTGTGTGGATTATCGGAAGCTAAACCAGTTGACGGTCAAGAACCGATATCCATTACCATGGATAGATGATCTCTTTGATCAGCTTCAAGGAGACATAGTGTTCTTGAAGATCGACTTGAGATCCAGATATCATCAGTTGTGTGTCAGACCATCTGATATACCTCTTATAGCCTTCCGGAGCAGGTATGGTCTGTATGAGTATTTGGTTATGCCGTTCAGTCTCACGAATGTGCCAGTAATTTTCATGGCACTGATGAACAGAGTTTTCCATCCTTACTTGGATTCTTTTGTGGTGGTTTTCATGGACGATATATTGGTGTAATCTCACACTCGACACGACCATGATACCCATCTTGAGATCATTTTGAGTACACTAAGAGAGCATCAGTTATATGATAAGCTCTCAAAGTTCCAATTTTGGATGGATGAGCTTCACTACCTAGGTCATGTCATCTCAGAGACAGGAGTATCAGTAAACCCAGATAATGTGAGATTAGTAGTTACCTGGGAGAATCCAAAGAATGTCTTCAAGGTATGAAGTTTCTTAGGGATGGCTGGTTACTATAGGTGATTTTTACAAGACTTCTCATGCTTAGCAGCACCACTGACGGGCTTGACTAAGAAGGGGTGAAGTACATTTGGTCAGAAGCTTATAATTCATCCTTTCAGAAGCTGAAGGGGAGATTGACTTCTGCACCGATTCTAGTTTTTCCAGAGCCAGCCAAGAGTTATACAGTTTCCTGTGATGCATCTGGAATCGGGTTTGGAGTATTGCTTATGCAGGAGGATTGTGTTGTTGCATATGGATCTTAGAATTTGAGGCCACATGAGAGGAACTATCCTACACATGACCTGGTGTTGGCTGCAGTTTTTCATGCTTTGCGTTGTTGGAGACATTATCTTCTGGGAAATAATTTTGTGGTATATACTGACCACAAGAGCCTCAAGTATATCTTCACACAAAATGACTTGAATCTTAGACAGTGGAGGTGGATTGATTACATATAGTCATTTTATTTAGAGCTTGTTTATATGCCTAGGAAAGGCAATGTTGTGGAAGACGCACTGAGCAGGAGGATACAGATATAGGCAGTTTAGGAGGCCAGCAGTGAGTGGCAGCTTATGGCTCTGTTCTCTGAAATGCATTTGGAGGTGCACGATAGACAAGTTCAGACTTTTCTTTCTTCTGTAACTATTACCTCTACCCTTTTTGACTGAGTTTGAATGAGGCAGCTATCAGATTATGAAGGCCTAGTCCTACGGGAAAGCATGTCAGGAGAGGACCCTCTTCCTAGATATACCATAGGTGAGGGTGAGATCTTATGTTTCCAGGGAAGCGTATGGGTTCCAACAGATATACTCGAGGAGCTGATATGAGACTTTCATTCCTCAGTTTGGGCAGTTCATCGTGGTATCACCAAGATTTATCATGATCTACACCGCCAGTATTGGTGGCCAGGTATGAAGAGAGATATTGCTAGTTTTGTCATGAGGTGTTCCACCTGTCAGTAGGTGAAGGTGGAGCACCAGCGACCAGCGGGGCTTTTATAGCAGGTAATCATTCCTGAGTGGAAGTGGAATGATGTCACAATGGACTTCGTGACAAGGTTACCAATATCGCCTCGAGGGAATGATGTGGTATGGGTTGTCATTGACAGGATCACGAAGGTTTCTCACTTTTTTCAATTAATGAGACCTTCGGTGTTGATGAGCTTGGACAGTTGTATATATGTGAGATTGTATACTTGCATGGGGTTCCGAGTACTATCATTTCAGATAGGTACACCCTCTTTACGTCGTATTTCTAGAAAGGGCTACAGAGGGCTTTGGGTACACAGGTACTTTTGAGTATAGCTTACCATCCCCAGACAGATGTCCAGTCATAGCACATGATTCAGGTGCTAGAGGATATTCTACAAGCATGAGTCCTTGATTTTGGAGGTTCTTGGGAGATACATATACCTCTAGTGTAGTTTTCCTACAATAATAGTTTTCAAGAAACTATTCAGATGGCACCTTACGAGGCTTTGTACGGTAGACCATGTCGATCACCCTTGTATTGGCTGGAGGCAGGAGAGGCAGCTATGCTGGGAAGTCATCTTGTTCAGGAGACCACAGAATAGGTGAAGTTGATTTGGAAAAGGATGGCTACTACACAGTCTCGGTAGAAATCTTATGCTGATCAGCGGAGATGACCTTTGGAGTTCAAGGTCAGAGATCAGGTTTTCCTACGTGTTACCCTAAGGTTGGGACACAAGAGGATCATGAGATAGGGTAAGCTTTCACCGAGATATGTTGGGCCGTTTGAGGTTTTGGAGAGATTCAGGCTAGTTGCTTATAGTTTTCAGTTACCTCAGAGGTACCAGGATATGCACGACGTCTTCCATGTTTCTCAGCTTCGACGCTATTTCTTAGACCCATCTCATGTTTTTCAACCCGAGGAGGTTGAGCTAGATCAGGATGCATCATTCGAGGATCATCCTATCAGGATTGTTGATCGTAGTGCAAAGGTACTCTATGGTCGGTTTGTTCCTCTGGTATGGATGATATAGCAATATGGCCGTGTATAGGACGAGACTTGGGAGAGAGAGGCCGATATGTGATCATGGTGGCCAGAGTTGTTCGAGGTTTCTTCTTCTCCACCTTGTTAGGGAAATTTTTGGATGAATTTCTTTAAGGGGGGAAGTTTGTAAGAACCCAAATCTTCTTTTCAGGTATGTTTTTTTCTGGAAGTTTTTGAGAAAAATAGGAAAATCTGGAAATTTTTGGAGTACACACCATGTACTTTATAAGTACACACTGTGTACCTTGATGCCACTAGAATCCGTGTGCTAAACGTGTCATGGCCACACACACGGCCGTGTAAGGGTGGCTTGGAGGCCGCCTAAAGCAGAGTACGGAAAAGTCAAGTACACACCGTGTACTCCATATGTACATGTCATGTACTTTCTTTTTATTTCTTTAAACGGAACGGGGTCGCGTATAATCCTTATTTCCACCTTCTTATTCACCTAATTCTATCCAGAGCATCCAAGGAGGCTGAATATTCTCCGAGCCGCCGATCCGTCACCGGTTATCCAAATCGAACACTGTCGGTTGCAATAGAATTTCATCGGTGAGTTCATGGTTCTTCTTTGTCCATGTTTCCTGATTCTTTCTATTATGAGAGTTATCGTAGGTTGAACGTTTTAGACTTCTTTGTAGATCTACTTCATTCTAGGATGATTTATGGGTCGAGGTTCAAGTATATCGATCTCCTAGGATTACGGTAGGTTTTTTTTTGCCTTATGTTGAATGTCTTTGAGTTTTTGTGCAAAAGTGTTGGATTCCCATGTTTCAGGTATCCCGGGTTAGGGATTTTTCTCCTATTGTATATTTTCCTTATATTTCTTGTTATCTTAAGGTTAATTGATAATAATATATTTGTTTTTTCATGTTTGAGGATCACCCCATGGGTGTTATCCCTATTTTTCTATTTATCACTGTTTGGCATAGTTTGCCTGCAAGGTAAACCCTATTGCAATTTCTAGTTTGCTTGTTATAACTGATTGCATGTGTTGCCTGCTGCTTTAATTCTTTTGATGCATTGTATATTTTATCCAAGTAGTTTCTAAACTTACTTAGGGCTGCTGACAGTCAATTACGCTCGACTGGACTTCTCAGGGTTGTGAGAACCTGGTGTGGGAGACCAAAGAGGGAATAGATGATTAGGTGATTCCCTAGGGGGTCTATTGGAATTAGTTTTGTATGTAGGACCTACGGGAATTGGACTTTGTACTTCCTAAGAGTGTCCTTAGTTTACACACATATCGAGACCATAGGAGGAATTAGATGTAAGATCTTTCTCATAGAGTCTGTAGCTATCGTTGTAAGACAACAGGGGAATCGACGTGAGTGCTTCCCAGAGTGTCTGTGGCTTTGTATATTTACTTGACTATAGGGGTATGCTAGTTTGAGACACCCAGATAGTCAGTGTGAATGTGGATTTTTTGGTTGGATTAGATGATTCTACCAAGCCAAAGCAAAAGCTTGGATCTTTTGGCCTGCTTGTTTGTTTAGGTAATCTTTTGATGCTTTTTGTGTTACCTGTTTACCTTGGAATAGAGAGCTTTTCTAGATTCCTTGGTTGCTTAATTAAATGAATGAATTAATTGTTAAATTAATGTGAATGGAAATTGGTAGGATCATTTAATTGTGTACTCCTAGTTAATTACTACATTTACTTTCATTACTTTTTCTATATTACTCATTGATAGTAGGGCACAGATCTTGTGGTGGTTGCCTACTGGGATTAGTCTCATACCCTGTTTGGGTCCTGCTTTTTGTCCCAAATAGGTTATATGGTTGCAGTTGTGGATAGGGATTATGGCCCTTATACATTAGGTACTTGATTTCTGGTTGGAGCCGGAGAGCATAGGACCGAGCTTAGGATTGCAATGCTGCTGGAGTTACTGTTTACTTTTCGTAATTGTTTCTCAGTTGTATTTCAGCATGTTGTTGTGTTTTCTTCTTTCCTTAGATACTTGTACTTGCTGCATCATTATCATTGATACTATATATTCATTGCTTCTACTATTTAGTTTCTGATGTTGTATGTTGTTTACTACTTCTGCTATTGACTGTTATTTCCTCTCCCTTATATACTTTACAAAATGAGGGCATAATTTCCCCAATGACTCCCCAAGGCCCTCGTTGCTAGTCGGCAGCCTCTGGCGTTTGGGGAAATGCGCTTGAGTTCATGTGGCGAACCAGGTACGGGGCACCAGTTGAGTGGCCCTGGATTTGGGTCGTTACAATATAGTTGGATAAAACATGCTAACTATAAAGTTTCACATAAAATAAAAGATAAGTAATGAACCCCCTACCTCAAACGGTTCTTGATGTTATTTATATGAGAATGAGCAACACAATGGGTTACGATCTCCTCCCCCCGAGACAACTGTATCCACCCAAGGATGCAGAGACACCACCACACCAGTCAACACCCAATAAAATCCCATTAGAAACATGTAAATAGAATTCCATAAAAGGGAAAGGATAAACAGAAGAGGATGAACCCAAAATAATGACGATAGATCATACCTTATATCAAAGATTGATCGATACTGCTTGGTAGCATCGAAAACAGAAGGGAACCAATACTAGGATGAAAGTTTGATCGCACAACTCCTATAGGAAGGAATGGATGGATAGAGCACCTCACACTTGAGAACAAGGATGAATAATTAAGTAGGAATACATCTCATCCCTTTATAAAATTTAACAGAGTAGTGGTTTAAGATATGCTGAATTTTCCAATAAAATAGAATCACATTAAACGACATAGTTTTGACCAAGTAAAAGCATCCCAACACTTAGGAAAAATTAATATAGGAGTTATGGCCTTTGAAATACCTTAGAGTACTTAAAACAAGGATTTAAATGCATTTTATGTCAATGGAAATGTCAAAGGGGGGAAATTGTAGGAAGCTAGAAACATTGTTCACGAACTCAAAATTTTGGAAAGGAAAAAAGAGGCTACCATTGGACCTCACCGTTCTGGAAACACTGTTCATGAACTCAAAATTTAGCAAAGGAAATAGAGGCTGTTGTTGGACCTCACCATTCTGAAAACACTGTTCAAGAACTCAAAATTTGGAAAAGGAAATAGAGGCTACCATTGGACCTCACCATTCTTGAAACATTGTTCATGAACTAAAAATATGGAAAAGAAAATAGAGGTTTTCGTTGGACATCATCGTTCTGGAAATAGTGTTCATGAACTCAAACTTTGGAAAATGAAATAGAGGCTACCATTGGACATCAGTGTTCTGGAGACATTGTTCATGAACTCATAATTTGGAAAAAGAAATAGAGGCTATCATTGGACATCACCGTTCTAGAAACACTGTTCATGAACTGAAAATTTGTCAAAGGAAATAGAGGCTACCGCTGGACCTCACCGTTCTGGAAACACTGTTCACATAAGGTTACCATTGCACTTTTCACATAAGCCCACCGATGACACTGTTCACATAAGGTTACTGTTGCACTGTTCACATAAGGCTACTGATGACACTATTCACATAAGGTTACCATTTCACAGTTCACATAAGCCTATCGATGACGTTGTTCACATAAGGTGACCATTACATTGTTCACATAAGGCTATCGATGACACTATTCACATAAGGTCACCGTTGCACTGTTCACAAAAGGCTACCAATGAAACTCTTCACATAAGGTCACTGTTACACTGTTCAAATAAGGCTACTGATGGAACTATTCACATAAGGTTACCATTGCACTATTCACATAAGGTTATCGATGAAACTGTTCACATAAGGTTACCATTGCACTGTTCACATAAGGCTACTGATGACACTATTCACATAATATTACTATTGCACTGTTCTCATAAGGATACCATTGCACTATTCACGGAACTGGAAACACTGCTCATAGAACCCAAAATTTGGAAAATTGTTGGGGATAAGTCACCTTGACCTCCCAAAACACCTCAAACACTAGATTTTTTCAATAGAATGGACCAGATAGTTCCAGTACATTATAATGATAATTAAATAAGTGAACCAAGATAATAAATAAATACTTATCTTGCCATCCATATTTGGAAAATTTATGTTTGATTTTGTATAAATAATCTATATGAAAATGTTATTTTTCTTCATTTGGTGATATTTAATGTGATTATATTCTCGTATATTGATTGTAGAATAATAAAATAACATTTTATCTTTATTCAGTACAAGAATAGTCCCATGTTTCCAATGAAAATATTTTTGGTATATGATAGGAATTTATTTAAAGAATAAATGGTGAATTATATTTTGGAACGGTCACAAGGTTAACAATTTATGGGATTTTTAGATTAAAATTTAGATGATGTTAGTTAGATTTAAATATATTCTCCTCATATGTGGATTTACGCATATTGGAAAAACATATTTAACATTTTTTGTGATAAATATAGATTGAATGAAAAATCTATATATTTTTGGATATCATGACTTTTTAATGCATTAGGAATGAAAAATTCACTTCTATTTCATGGAATTAGATATTAATTGGAGGTTGATCAAGGCATAACAAAGGGTGAGATTTTTCTGATATTGCGTAAGTTTATCTCGTTGTAAAAAATCTTAAACTTTTAGAATAGATCTTCCAATAAAATTTTGTCTTGTTATCATCATTTCTGATGATATCAATGACTTATTTCTAGCTTCTTTGGTTTATGTTTTTTATTTTAAACATTATCCTAACCATTTTTCTATCTTTCTCCATCATAACATGGTGGTTATTTTTCTCTTTCATGTCTGAGTAATGACTTCAAACTAATGTTCTCAAATGTGGGAACCTTGTTATGTGTTAAATTGGGTAACCATTATATTTCCAACATTCATTTTTTAAATGAAGTTTTAATGTTCATTTTTTATGATGTGATTTTATATTATAGGTACAATAATGTACTAATCCTTTGATATCCCGGATGAATATTGATAGTGAAATTTATTTTAAGTGGGTAGAATGTAACACCCCATGATTTTGTGATTATTTTTAATTAATTTAATAATTTTGATATATTGAATTTCACACAACAATGCACATAATATTTTTTTATATTAATGTAAAATTTTTGTATTAATTACACTACAAAGACTACTTATATTAACTTTTTCTACATGCAACACTAAATTATCTTGTGTTACACGCAATACCGAGTTTATACGAATAATTATTTAGTTATTATTATTATTTAAACGAGATAGTTATAACCATTCCATTAAACATAGTAATATGAATATAAATAAAAACTTTTTAGATATTATTTATAATGTTTTTATATAAATAAAAAATATTTATAAAAAATCATGTAATATTTGTAAATTCTATATATGATTGAAAATAAAAATTTCTCAAATGAATGACTTTGTATGTCCTCCTACGAATTATAATAAAATTACATTTAGAAACTACTATATATTTCATTTGTTAAAATTGACTTCATTTTTGAATTCATTGTTTCCAAATTAGCATAGACTGGACTTTTTGGATTTTTCTGAGAAACATTATTTTTTGGTGAATAGTAAAAAAATAAAGAACATTCATCGCAAATGATTTTTTGTCTAATTAGCTTATATATTTAAATTAAATTTTATAATGGTATCAAATTTTTAATTTATGAATTATAAATCTATTCTCCCAATTTAGTTCATTGAAATCATGTTTATATTTAATTTAGATATAAAATCATTATGATAACATGAAAATTCTCACATTAAAAACCATCTCTTTCATCGTGCCTATGGGATTAGCATTAAATAGAATTAAAATTATTTTATAAATGATTTTTTAAAATGGAAACACATTGTTTCAATAATTATAATATTTAGATTCTAATAAGGTCAACTTAATTTTTTACCAAAATGATAAGTGAATATGATTAAAAATAATTATATAAATTAAGGGAAAAATGTACCTTAATAAGGGACTAAACCTTAATCATAATCATTGAAATTACCTATCAAATTGTATAAAACCCATTTTATGGACATATTTTATCCATATACATAACTATATTGAGTCTGTATGGTTTTTTATGACTTTTTTAAGTTAAAATACGTGTACACCTAACTTGTTTTCAAAAATAAAAAGTGTGTCCCCTCCCCCTATAAAAGGACACCACATCTCAACCTTATTCACATGTCACAAACCACATAGGGTAATCCATCATCTGATAAATAAAATTATCAAAATCACTTCATTCCTCCTTGAATCCTCCCTTTTTATAGAAATCCATCTAAGGAATCCCTTTGGTAAAAACCATTAGAAGTTACCCAAAGAAGAGGCAACATCCTTCCTCAAGAAAGGTAATTTCCATTATTTCAATTCTCCACCAACCTAGTTATTATTATTCCACTGTTATATAATAAAATAAGTATCCTCAACATAATTAAATGTTAATATATATTATGTTCATCTTACACTTACACTCTCATCTAACTAATGGGTAACAAACCTATCATTCGTGTATGGTGAACTGCCGCCTCATGAAACCACATTTGTTCATTTCACATTTAGCACCTCTTAAGGTTGGGAATAATGATGGAAAAAATATTTTTATTTGATATTTAAGATTTATTTATACATATTTACTTATTATATAAAATACACCTTCATGCTTTCTATTTTGTGTAAATATGATAACTTCATTTGTGGAAGTGTGGACTACCGTCGTCTCAAAGCAATGTGATTTAATCACACAATACATGGAATGTATTAAGAATGGGTTTATTAAAAATATATAAAATATATGAAATAATAATTATACTGGAATTATATTATATATTTATATATTTATTTTTTAATTACAATAATTCTTTAATTTTAAAAATAAAACAAAAGCAGTGTGCATACGTAAGTATGGCCTACCTTCTCAATGAACAGCATAATTTGTTTAATATTTATGTTTTTTATAAATTAATATACATATATATATATAGATAATATAAATTATATATACATCATTTGTTTCATTCTACAATTATGTAAATCGTGATTTATATATGAGGATTAGGAATAAAATTTCAAAACATGTATGAAAAAGAAAGTAGGTATTACCTGAAAACTATATTAAAGTTGAATTGTTACTAACAAGGTAACATAAAGTCCCAATAAAACCATATATGGTATCCAATATAATAATATTTTCCATTAAAATAATTTTAATAAAATTATATTTATTATAGAGGATATTTTTATGAGTATACATGGAGTCATGGCATATGGTAATAGAGTTTCATCTCACTTTTTATTTTCATGATATAGAGGGCTTATTCACCACTCATTTCATGTGTCTGGTTTTTACACTAACAATAGATGTAGCATATGATTATTATTTGTAAATTTATGGGTAATTACATATCCCTTTTATGATTTTTCTTTCACAATGGTTATGTTTAAAATTTTACCAAATTGGTAAAGTAATTTTCTCTCAATTAGCCTTCTTTGAGACACATTCCATATTATACACCCATATTTTATATGAGGTGTATATAATTACTTATGAAGTATTATACATTGAATCAAATAATCTTCATTATTGGTTAAGATTCATGTAATTTTACTCTTTCCATGGTATTATGTTTTAAAAGGTAGTAATTGTTTATAGATTCAATCTCATATTTTATTGTGACTGTTTATATTTATGAATCCATTGATGAAATCTTATTGTCCATCTCTCAAGAACTCTCATGAAATTTATTACACACTATATATGAATGTCATATAAATTAAATGTTACCATTTTACAACTCTTTAGTAAATATTATGATCAAGAATTTTTTTTAAGAAAGTCCAACTTTAGATCCCTATTTAGTCAAAAATATGTGTTCTTTAAAAACCACAATTTCTGAAAAGGTTTTCAAAATGATTTAATGAATTATTTATAAGATTACAATATACATCCAAGCAAATGTTTTTCAAAAAAATTTCAATATTTTTGTATGTGTTTTCAATTTATTTTCAATGAAATGGTTCTCATACTTTTTCAATCATTATTTATTAGTTTTAATATTTTTTTCATATAAAATGGGTTTTAAAATGTTTTGAAGAATATTTTATAATATTGAATGGAAATTATTTTAAAAATATTTTCACAATTATTTTATTTTATTTTCAAGGAAAATTTTAAAAAAAAATCAACATTATTTTATATTTTTTCAAGGAAAATTGTTTTCAAAATATTATTAGGAGTCTTTTTTTTCATGAAAAATGGTATTAAATTGTTTCCAATATTATATTATCTATTCTTAAGGGAAAATGATTTCAAAATAATTTCAACCCTTATTTCTATGATTTAAAATTATATTCAACGAAAAATGTTTTGAAAATATTTTATGTTTTATAGAGCCTTTATTAAAGAAGAAATGATATTTTCGTCAATAAATGTTTTATATGAAATTTCAATAACTATAAAAAGAAATGGATTTCTGTGATGTTTTTATAAAATGAATTTCCAACAAAAAAGTTATTTTCCTTCAAATACACTCCATGTGATCTTTCAAAATTCATCTCCACCAAAAATTTAATCATTTTATATAGTTTAATATTTATTCGGTACATGGTATAAGAAGAACATTCATATTAATTCTTGAATGGTTTATGTTTTGACCAAAGGATGCTTATGATACCCTTTTCTCTTTCATGGGTTATATTCTTTTGAATCCTGCTTATTTTTCATAGGTTACAGTTTGTTGGAATTATTTTTAAACCTATATATTTTAAATATTATATGATATTATTTAAGGTTTATGATACACATTTAATGACATGGGTTATGATATGATGTTTATGAAACCCATATATTTTTATTGGTCATGATATGATGCATGTTTGATTATATTTTGTAAAATTTATGTATGATTTTTTTATGATATTTTTGGGACATATATATCCCTCAAATTAATTAGGAAATGATAAATCTTTTATGAGCTCAAAGGGTACAAAATATAGAATCCAAATCCCTAAATAAGAGGTTACATGGCAGGGTATTCAAATCCCAAATCAAGAGGGTACATGGGAGGGTATATCAGACCTAAAACAAGAGGGTACATGGGAGGTCATTCTAAGCCCAAAGAAGGTACATGGGAGATTCTTCCAAAAGTATCATGTTACGAAGGTCTTTTTTGTTATCCCTAACATAGTTTTTTATATTCTAATATGTATTACACAATTCCATCACTAATTCTTATTTTATTCTTTCATGGAATATGATCTCTATTTTCTTATGATTCATTTCATATGAACTTCAAATATTTACATCATGATTCATGATTATGATCATTGTTATGAAGGGTACGATCTTCTAATGATCGTGAGCATGTTCTCATACCCTTTTGTTCATGAAACTCTTACGTGATTCATTTATTTACCCTTACTGAGCATTTGAGTTCACTGATTTTTTATATTTCCATTCCCAGGGTTATGAAAACTAATTTTTAGGTAGAATTAGAATTGGGGAAGATCATTTTGGGAAACATTTAAGATATTTTACTGAGTTATAATACTTTTGTTTGAAGATTCAAAAGTCAATAGACTAATATGTTCATTGGGAGTCATTTGATGTTATGTCTTATGTATTCCACAAAACAAATTACGTAATTTTTATGGAAATTAAGATTTGGTTTTTTATTTCACTATCTTATAAGTGGCACCGATCTAAGCATTGTTTTATTGATAGGATGTTACCCTACATTAGAATAGTAAAGAAAACACCTAGTATTAGGGTAGGATTCTTATTATTTTGATCATGTCCATTATTATGGTGAATGAATAGATGTTTCATATTCTTTATCCCTCCCCCTATATCCTTGGCATCCATTATTTTTATCATTTCATTATAATTAGTGCGTGGATGTTTTTTATGTCTTAGCCATGATTTCTATTTTTTAATGTCTTGATTTTTATTTTAAATTTTTTTTTCAAATACATTTTTATTTTATGAATAATTCACCTTTATTATTATGGATTTTTAATTAAATTATAATATGTTATAATTTTTAATAAAAATTTAAAATTTACATGGCATATTTATTTTGAACAAGAATGACATGAATCATTTGACATATTATCCCAATTAAGTTGATAAATATAGTCAAATTGGAGGGTAAATGGCCTCAGGATCATTTCCCCATATACTATAGGATTATAACAAGAATCTAGGGGCTAAAAGAGTATGGCGGTTATTATACCTTCAAGATTCAACGGTCGAATAAAATAATATTAATATCAATGAATAATTAAATAATAATAAATAAATAATAGTAGATTATGTAAATCAACCATATACATGGATAAAATATTTGAAACCATATCCAATATTGTATAGAAAATAATAATAACCATTTCATTCTATTCTATACAAAATATAAATACATTAAATATAGAGAGGTAGGCATATACAATATTCTATAAAAAAAATTCATAAATACCAAAAGATATCTCCCATTTTATCATGAGAACAAACTCTTCCTTCTTCTCTTAGAGTTTATCATAAAATAGGGAAATCATCCATCAATAGAAATACACATTTCCTTTTCCCTACATACATCCATGAAATCAGCATGGGTACTAAATGGAAACCCGAACAAGGATAGTGATTTATTTAGTAGGCCACCAACAATGGTGTTTAATTCCATCAAATCTATTAGTATATAAAGATGTAGTGTGCAGGTAATAATGTATGTTTTCAATAAAATATTTAATTTCAATGTTGGTATGATTACCCAATAGAAAACTTGACCAACACTACATGCTTCAACCTATGAAGGAATTTATCTAAATTATTACCCATTTATTGAGGTTTCTTGGAAACTATATCATACCAAAGGCACCCACTATGGATGATATCAGTGCGAGGGATGAAAACATCCTATATTATTATAAAATATTAAGAAGTATAAAAATTAAATCTTGTTTAAAAATTATTCACAAATTCCATGTTTGTTTCTTGATGTAAAAGAGTGATCATTCATATTAATTTTTCAATTTTTTTTTGGAAAATTGATGTCATCTAAGGTGTTCCATGAGAGAAACCCATGAATTGATCCATGTGAACTTTGACCCAAATACCCTACAAGCCCATCAAAAATAATCCTCCTAGAAAACCAGTTATCACTAATGAAATAGTAATAATTCATGTACATTATTATTCATCCTTTGAATTCCATGGGAGGAACCTAAGTTCCACTGGTGGAATAAAATGATGAACCTCATGTTATTCCCATCCTTGGAATTCCACATTGGGAACATAGGTGTCACTTGTGTAATAACATAATAAACCTATAAAGTGTTATAATCAATGGTATATATATAGAAACCAATGTATCACTCACAACATAGTAACAATATCAATTATACGTATTAAATAAATTAGACCAATGTTTCAAAACACTATTCTTAGAGTCGAAATCCATGTTTTACCCATGGCATGTAATAAGGAATATTCATGGGTTACATCATAACCATTCAATTTAACATCACATTTAATTTTAATATCCATTTTATCTATAAATAATAATTCTAACTCTTATCATAAGGTAGATAAATATCATATCCTAGGATTATGAATATTTTAAGGGCTTAATTTATTCTATAAAATTTAATATGTCATAAAATTTAATTAATTATATCCCCTATATTATAATGGTTAAATAAAACACCTCATTCATTCAGTGAAATTCATAATAGACTCATTGTAGTTTAGGGTTGTTTAACAATGAACCGAAAGGGATGGTCCAAATTGGGGTCCTCAACCTTATTCATTGATATTTCATCTCCTAAGTAATAAAAACATAGGCCAACATGTTTATTTTAAGAAAAATATCATTTTATGAGGTGGATAATGAAAGGTCCAATTCATCAAACAATATAGAAATATATATACCAGTAGATATTATAGGAAAATAATGAGACCACCTACCAGATCTTGGTAGTAGACTCGTCATCTGATATAAGCATTTGATTTAGTCTAGAATTGGATAAATTGGAAAAAAAATTAATTAAAAAAAATATGGGATATTATCATCCATGTATTTATTAGTATATAATGAAATATAAATCAATGAAGGTATAAAAATATTTTAGATGTTACAGGTATAGATCCAAAAATTCTGATGGTGAAGGAAATATACTCTGATTGATGGAGATGCCTCAATGTCTAGAAGAATTTTGAAGTAGGATATCTTGATTATAGGGGATTTAAATCCATGAGAATTGAGGGACAAAGAGAGGGAAATTATTTTAATGATGTAAAGGAGAAATGGTCATTTTATATAAATTTTGAAGGGTGGACAATTTAGATCCATGGATGGTGAAACAATTTTCCAGTGGTGTTCCATCACTATCCATGGGAAACACCCCCTAACACTATTAGGTGGATCGTTAAATAAACAATGTTCTAATAATATGGTTTAATATTGAAAAAGTTATTCATTTTCTCAAACAATTGTTTGGCCTACATCTCATAATTTACAACCCATGATCCACCTCTTAGAGGGCCTCATAGTTTATCCATATAGTTATTACTGGCCTTGAAAAAACCTTGCACCTATACATCATCCTATAAAAAACATAGTTCCATGATATGAACACACCCTAAAAGCTCCCTAACCCAGCCATCAACCTTTAAGAAAATCCATTAGATGATTGAACAATATTTATATTGAAAATTTATAATGTTTATTCATTGTTGCAATATCCCAGATTTTACAACCTCACATATATTAAACAATATATACCTGAGTGTCAAATATAAGGGTTGTAAATCATCTTATGAGAATAAATCTAGTCCATGAGCACGTTTATTGGACTCTTTCTCCCTTGTATCCTCATATACATCATAATTATACAATATATCCCACTATATTGGAACTAACATTCTTCATAGAATCTTCATTATCTTTTCAATGATACATATATGATACTCCTCAAATATTTATCTACCTCCATATCAACCTAATCACACTAAATAAATGGAGATGGTTCTAAGAGATAATGATGTAACTATGATATGAGGAATATTTCATGCATGGATTAGTTCCACTAAGTTAACTTAAATCAATATCCTATCAGACCGACACTCTAAAAACTCATAAAATCCAAAATATAACTAGTTTAAATTTTTTTTATTTATCATTATCCATATATTTCCCAATATAAATTAATCAAGTATGAATAGTTGATCCCCAACCTCAAACTCTAGTGTTTAGTGACTATGAAAAACAAATGATTTATTTTTAAACTATAATGTATCCATTTTCATTATGATATATTATATATACTTTGAAGTATTTTCAATTATACAAGAAACAAGTAGCACTACCTCTCCTACCTAGAACAAGAATATGGGTAAATCTCAAGAAATATCGTATAAAGCATCAAAAGGATCCATCTCTATGATTTACTGTTTATTATTATTATTATAAAATTCTGAAAGTGATAGGAGATTCTCCCGAAATCCACTGAAATCATGGAATCATTCTTATAGTATGTCCTTTAAAAATTTTATTATACCCTCGGAACAGTATATTGTTTGTGGGTGAAAGGATATACTCAAGAGTACCTATGAACCTAGTTCTCTCTACAACGCCTTTCATTACCACAATGTAAAAAAGAGTGTCCATTTATGATATGATAGTATGTGGAGATCTAGGAAGGCTTATGATATCTATTAGATATATCCTCCTATGTTCCACCATAAAAAATGTCTCACAGATAAGTAATAATTGAGTGACCTTTGTTAGTTTTTTAAGATCCCCCGTACTATGTCACATCCATAAGTTGAGATATGTAATCCTATAAAATACATATTGGTGTCATCCCATTTTTAAATAGGAATGGGAAATAACCAAAAAATTTATATTGGTCATTGGTGATTTTCCTTCACTGACTTACAATTGTAACATCACGTGTCCAAACATACTATATTCTTTTTCATTCCATTCAACCAATTCCATACACATAATTAATTATACAACATTTTAATTCCAGGATAAACCTCCCAAATAAATTATTGATACACTATCATCAACTCCTCTCATAGTTATATTGTAACCTAGAAATTTCTATGAATGGGAAATACCTCATCATCATCAACAGTCTATCTGGGTGGTGGTTCCTCACCTATAATTAAAACCCATAGGACAAATCCATTTGGATTTTAGAGCCACGTCATCTTCACTCTATACATAAGTGAAGTGATCACTAATGAAAATGTATGTATAGGTTTCATGTGATTCTCCTAGACCTCTAAATACATCTCAAAAGAGAGGACTATCAGCTTCCCCTCACAAATATCCCCTTGAACTTCAAATTTCTGATACTTTTTATTAGAACAGTTGTAAGGACATTTCATTTCCCATTCATATACCTAATATCAAAATAAAATGACTCTAGGTATTCAACCCATCCCTCATGAATCAGTTTCATTTCACAATGAGTAAATATATACTTGAGTTCTTTTTGGTTCATGTAAAGCTCAAAATTCCCTACGACTATGTAATGCATCCAACAAAGCAAAGAATGAACCATAAATACTAACTTCAGATAATGGTTTAGGTAATTGGGATCTTGAGGCCTCCATTGGTGAGACATGTACAACATTACCCAGTATCCCTACATCATAATGAATCACCACTTGATACTTTATGTATCACAGTAAACCATATTTCCTCTTATAGGCTCAAGAAAAAGCATGATTGTTTCTAAAGTTAATCTCTCATTAAGTAACTACATGGATTTCTCACATATATTAGTCCATATAATCATGACACCATTCTTGTTCCAAATAATGATTTATTCTCCATGACATTTAAAAACATTTATTTCCTACCTGTAACATCCATCATGTCCCAAGAATCTAATTATATCAAATATATTACTGTGATTCTCCAATGAAATAATATTTATCACCTTCTCTAAGTCAACTAATGATCCTATAATTGATATTATATGTCCAATGTCATGGACCATATATATACAAGATTTTAATTTAGTGATCTTATCATACAATGGGTACACAGTTACTATTATAAAAATGATATCGTGAAGTTGGGTATTCTTATGTCGGCTATCTGAGTACACCAAGAATTCATTTATAAATACTACCACAAATGAATTTATATATGGGTAGAGATACTGATTAATCATATAAATGAATACTGATGGGAAATTTTTATTACAGAATGGCATGACCAAGTACTCATACATGAAATATTTACTATCGAATGGTGTACATGGTATATTCAATGGTCAAACCCAAACTTGATAGTATCCCAAACTCAAATAGTTCTAGAAGAAAACCATCACTTCTTGCAGCCATTTAATGAGATCATTTATACATGTAAGTGGATATGTATTCTTATCCATAAAATACATCAATCAATTGAAATCCTTGAAAATACTGAGGTTATCTTATTCCTTCTTGAAAAAAATAGATAGGTGAACCCAACAGAGTTGTATTAGACCAAATAAAACCTTTATCTTTAATTCCCTCTAGCTACCTATTGATCTCCCAAAACATAGTATTATATATCATGTAAAGAGTAATTCACACTTGTGCTACTCTTGGAAGATTCTCAATCCTAAAATCTATCTTCTTATCATATGAACTAGTCCAAAAAAATCAATATCAAATATGTCCCTAAAAATCTACTCTAAAAGGTAAATTTTCTTTAAGTTTTCCTTAATCATCCATATAATTTCTATAAATCTGGAATGTCACTCCACCATGCCCATGAAACATTAGACTAGCTCTAATTGCATGGAATTCCCATTTAACCTTATTGATATAACTATATCTCAATGGTGATGTGAAGTATACACTATGATTATAAAAAATGATGAAATCTGGATAAGGAAAACTGTATTCCTTCTCATGCATGATATGAAAATCTATCATATCATGGAATAAAAGGATCCATAGAAAATGATACATTCTTATCTTAATGTGGAACTCCATGAACAAGTTTAAACTCTACTATTGAATACCTAATGTAGTATCAAGTCTCAACACACCAAAAAATACTATATCCCAAGTCCAATACTCTTTTTAGTCACCAAAAATATGGAGTGAAAAAACTGTATCAAATAGAGTTGAATATAGAGTATAGGATACTAAAGCCATACCTCTACCCATATATGTATTAGGACTCTAATTCTCATGGATTTGATGCACTACATATATCTATAATTTTCCTTGACCCCGAGATACATCATGTATTCCCTGGGTAGGACCACTCTTCCAGCACTATATGTCCTATGTATGGCTCTTTCAGCCACGAACTCCTCCCCGGACTGATCATCTAACATTACTAGAGTTTCATGGATGATGTGAGTCTATTAAACCCACTATTTATTGTAGTGTTCATGCAAATACTCTCTCAAATTCCATTAGAGATAATTTTATATAAATTTTTTGATGGTGACCTATGTTACAATAATAATACCACTTGAATTTATACATCATACTCTAGTCCTTCATATTTACTATATTATATAACTGATGTAACACCACTTAGAAACCTAAGTACACAATAT
Source organism: Viscum album (assembly GCA_963277665.1). Classification (NCBI taxonomy): domain Eukaryota; kingdom Viridiplantae; phylum Streptophyta; class Magnoliopsida; order Santalales; family Viscaceae; genus Viscum; species Viscum album. The sequence goes on along the minus strand of OY728142.1, from coordinate 263,519,765 downwards.
ATATACTACCAATTCCATGATAAGACTCAAAATTGTGTTTCCTACCACTGCTCAATGCAGTTTTTTGTCTAGGAGTAGAACATCACGGAATTGCATCTTCATCCTCTCCCAGATCATGCACTGTAATGTGTTCCTAATTCAATATCCATGATATGGTAATCAATAGGAATACATTCAACTATGATCCAATATCAAAACTAAGGACATCCATGAATCTCTAATACCTAGATAACTTGACACCTATAAGGATCGATGTAAAGTGTTGGACTATGATGAAATGTGTGGAGTAGACCATAACTGATAAAACTCCCTACTTTACATACATAAATTCATATGATCTATTATTCCTCAGCATATCAGGATAAAAATATTTATATATGGTTTTCCAAATATCCCTTCAAAACATATTTTTATGACGTTTTCCCGATGTAAAAAATTCCCACCAACACACGGATGAACCTCATAGTATATATGTAGCGATATTCACTCTCTACTCAGGAGTGGTGTTAAGATTATAGAAAATAAAATCATAGGATTTTTCAATGATTCCATAGTTTATGGATATCTATCCCCCAAAAACATGCTCATATAAAAAAATAGAAATTCTCAAAATCTAGTCTTCCATAGATGGGGTAGAACGTGGGGGTCCTTACATAGTCTTCATAAGCTGTAAGAATACCTCTAATAACTGGTAATGAGTTCCCTTGTTGGGTATACAAATAGGTCATGAAGCATAACATTAGCAGGTAATACTAGTGGAACAGCATGCACCAACTACACAATATGGTCATCACCACCCTTCTAGAACTCAACTCAAGGATTCCGTGGTGGCATAACACATTATTCTCCAATCACACTCTATATGTAAGGGCTTGATAATGATATATATCATAGATATCATATTATTATAGGTACAAGCCTTATTATAAAATTTGTACACCCCTATACCGACTTCTAAATCCTGGTCTGGTAAATGTATATGACAATAAGGAATCACAAGAGATACTATATACATCCCACATCAAAGGTCATGTCGTGGTATATTTCTCATTTTCTAATTATGGTTTATGGTATATAGTGTGTCAGTTGTATGTTGTAGAGGAAAACACCATTTATGATTTAATTCGAATCACTATTTAATGATAAAAATTTTGTTTAGACATTAGGAAATAACTATTAAATATGATTATTGTATATAATATGGTGTAGTTAGATGTGTTTGAACTCCCAAGTTATAATTTACTATTCTTTATAACAGGAAATAGGATTGACATGTAACTGAAACCAATAGAAATTATAATTTTTATTTTCAACCATTTAATAACAACCATAAATGTTTCAGCTCATGAATTCAATTTTCCATCACTCAAACTTGTCTTAATTGGTTAATTATAGTGCCACCATAAGTATATATGGGAAAACCTCATTAATGTTGATAAAGATGCATTATTAACCAAAAATATTTAATAAAAATAGTAAGTCATTATATCAAAAAATTATAATACCCTTAATCCCATAAATAATAACAGAATCATGGAATACAATTAAGAGTGATGAATCTATATCTAAATCTTGTTTACAGATAAACATGGCTCAAAATTAGGTAGTCAACAAATTAAATTTACATGGAATGGATTATGCATGACATTGGTATCTCAATGTTCCTAACACAATTATTTTATAAGTAATTTCAAACTATACTAGTATAATGCTAAAATAGAATCAACATAAATAATGATAAATTCCACATGTCATGTGTGTTTCCTGAAGGTGAAATCATTACAACTGTAATAGGCATAATCCTAAAAAATATTTTTGCTTCCAATTAATTAAGATTTTCCAAATTTGTGGGTTAGATATAACTATGAATAGTCTTATTACTAAATTTCATATCATTCCTTGTCTCATGTATAATAACCCAAATAGTAAGAAAAAATTGAATATAATGCTCTAAAATAGCAATGTATTGTGTTTTCCTAGGTCACTCAGTAACAGTAGTTGAATAAGTGGACCCATGGCCTCATGAACATATCATCTTATTCCATAGTCAAAAAAATAGTATATGGGGTTTGTAAAATATCGTGGGGGACTATACCCCATGGATCCGAGTGTGGGATAGTGGAATCATAATAGAATTGAATAGAGGAATCATAATAAATAAATAGAAAATGAAGATGTAACTCATCCAGAACAGTAGATAAAATTGTAGAAACCCTATAAAATATCATAGAAAAATAATATTGATTATTTAATGTTATTTTATACATTATGGGAATACATTGAATGAATAAGAGTAAGCATATACAAATTTACATACAAAAATAAAAAAACCAAAATCTATCTTCAATAGAATCACAAGAATAAGCTCAGTCCTCTGCTCATGTAGTTCATAACAATATAGAGTAATAAATAGTCTATATGAGGATGATTTCCATTATCCCTAACAACATCCATGACATCAATATGAGAATAAAACAGAGGACCAAATAAGTTGTGATATATACTCTATAGGCCACCACTAACAGTGTATATTGTCATCCAATCCATGAGTATATAAAAAAGTGGTGTACTATTTATTAATGGAGGAAAAAATGTATTACATAATAACTATATGGGTTCATCTTCCAAATGGAACACCTGAATGATACAAGAATCCTAATACCATGTTGGAATGTCAATGAATGATTACCATTTGTGAATTTTTTATAAATGATGCTCAGGACTTGACTGATAGGAAAGTAATCCCCCTAGATCATATTATTATAAGTGATTAACACATACCATGTTATTAAAATAGATAGGGAATTATAGAAATTAAATCATGTATGAAAAATATTTACCAAATCTATGTATGTTATTTGACTTGGTTGACGCGACATTAAGAATAATTAATCACTTTACTTGTCAGAATCCTAGGCATATCAAATGTGTTCCACATGAGAAACCAAGGTATCACTCCTAGATCAGAATGACCCAATACCCATCCATGGTGTTCCTAATTGGAACCTAGGTACCACTCAAGGATTCATAAAGGGTCATCAGTATCAAATTCCATTCATAGTGTTCGATTTGGGGAACTCAACTGTTACTCATGGTACAAAATGATGAACATTCAACTGGTCTCATCCATGTAAGTCCATATCAAGAACCCAAGTGTCACTCACAACATACCATAAAATACCATCCAGTTATTCCCATCCAATGAATTCATATAGGAACCCATTTATCACTCATAGGAAGTTAATAAATCTATTTATAAGTGAGTTGAATTCAATTAGCCTGATGAATCTATCTATTAAATTCTGAGTTAGAACCCTTTTCTCACCCATTAAATGGCATGAGGAATGGTCATGGGATCTTATTCTAACCATACAATTTAAAATTTCACTTAAATTAATTTTTTATTTCATTTATAATGAATAATTATAACTCACTTCATTATTTATTTTAATATCATCTACTAGGATTAGGAGTCTGAGTATATGAATAATTCATTCCATTCAATTTAATATGAAACATAATTTAATTAATTTTACCATCCCTATTATAATGAGTAATGAACACACCTCATAAGGTTAGTCAAATTCATAATAATCTTATAGTTTATTAGGATAGTTTATCCATGTAACTGAAGGGGTTGTAATAAATAGAATTCTCAAACATAATCTGTTATTTTGGTTCTCATGGGTCATATAATAATTGGACCTTGTATATAATTTATGAAAATAATAAATTAAGTAAGAGTTGATCTGATGGTTTGTTGAATGAAAAAATGGGGCAATATATATATAATTTTAATTTTTTGGATAATTATGTTACCACATACCTCATCTTTGTGGTATACTCCCTGTTCAATATAAGCTTCTGATTCAGTCTAGATCAAGTGAAATTGAAGATGTTGACAATATCCCTAAATATATGGATTATTAGATATTATTTATTTATAATTACATATGGAATGATTAATGAATGAAGAATATGGCTGATTATATATATTAAATTTATGGATCCAATGTGTACAATGGTGAGGGAATCAGAGTCCAATTGAAGGAGAAACCATAATGCTAATATTTAGGTCAAATGAGGTGATCCTAATTATGTGGTCTTGATGTGCTTGATATTTAATGGGGAATGTGTTGAAATTATTTTTAATGAATAATAGATAAATATTCATTTTACACAACTATTAATTTAATCAGGGTTTTGCTGCAGGACTAGACAAACCGTGCACCAACTGTACGCATGTATTTTCCTATCGAAACACCACCTAGAATAGTTAGACCAGTGATTAGAAAACCATGCAATATCTATGCATTTCATCTCTAAATAATATCAACATTTGATCACATATGTGTTTGGAATATCATTAACTATTTGAAAAATGAGATCCACCTCTTAAAGGGATCCATAGTTTATCATCACATTTACTATAAACCAGGAAAAAAAACTACAACTATTCAAGTTCCATGAAAAACAAGAGCTTTGGGATCCAATGAGCCCGATATGGTTCTGAACCATTCCATAAACCATTAATCACTTCTATTAGAATAAAAAAATAGTTTCACTAAAAATTTATAGGGCTCATTCCATATTTGTCAAAGTGGTATGATTAAATTATTATTTTGAAACTTATTTCATAGGGAATGGTTTTTTTCATTCCTACTATGATTTATGCTCCCTAATGCATTATCATTTAATTTTTAGGTTTTAGATTATCCTTTAAGATCTATTTTTGAGGTTATATATTGAATTATATAGGCATTTGGAGATTAATTTGGTGTTTGTTTTTGATTATTTTGTTTTTTATTGTATTTATATCATCCAAATATACCATCCTACTGTCTGTGTATTTATTTTATTTATAAATTATTTATCTAACATGGATAGACTATGTATTTTTAGATATACCTATATTAGTTTTTTAATAATCTTATGCATATATGCATGGATTCTGATATATTGAATGAACATGTTGAAATAATGAGGGTATGCTCAATTTTTATTATTATTTTGTTAATATATATCCCTATAACATTCATGTGATTCACTAGTGTTTTCATCAATTTAAGTAAACTGAGAATGGGTCTCGTGGTTTTCATGGGACATATAATATTCTTGGTTAAATGGGTGTCCAGGGATGATCTGTGGAATGTGGTATCAAAACCTATGTTCATTAAATTTCCAAGGTTCTAGAACAAACCATTATTATTTGGGTGTGTTTGGTATATTGTAGGGAAGATAATTAGATATTTAGATATTCAAGATTGATGATCCTAGATAGATCTCACTTATTACAAACTGAAAGCTTCCATAGGATGTTAATCACAAGAGGTATGATAAGGAAGAGTCTAGTTAACTCTTACTCACTATGGACCTTGAAAATACCTAATAAGTTAGGATTTTAGTCAAGTATTTTGATTTTATTTATCATACTATAGGTTGGTTTTGGGATAGATTTCCCTTTTTGAGGTTATGTTAAATTATATGTGTGATGTGGATGATTTCATTATTTTTCGAGTGAGTATAAGGGATAAAAAATGGGGCTCAATTTTCCAGCATGTCATGGAAAACTACAAGAAGCCTATGTGATTCGTTTCTCTCCCCTTCCACTAAAATCTTCATATTTTTTGTATGGTTCTCCAAATTATTTGGTCAAACTATTCAAAACCATTATCCTCCTCAAAATTTTATTTTGGATTTTGGTTGGCCATGGTTTTTTTTTGTTCTATTATTAGTATTATTTAATTTTCCTTGAAAGGTATTTTCATTATAATTAATGTTATTATATTTTAATTTTATAGGGTTAATTAAATAAAAATTTATTTTAATAATTTTTGATGTTCCACTTCTTTAAAAACAAGAAAATTGGTTTTAATTAAGGGTGATTTTAAATAAATAATGATTTTTTTTTAAATTTTAAGATTTTTTTAAAAATTTAATATATAATTTTTTAATGATATATAGGTGTTGTTTAAGGGGAAAAGGTTTTAATTTTAAAACATTAAAAAATTATATGTAAATGAAAATAATTAGAAATTTATGAAAGGGGGTTCTGAAATTTTTTATAATAAAAATCATGTTTTTGATATTCAAATAGATTTATGTAGAGGGAATTGAGACAGTGATAATAATCTATATGTCATTTAATTTTGGGATATTTTGTTGATTTTATTTTTCTTCTTTTTTATTTTAGGAATTCTCCCATAGATTAGACTTGATCAATCATGGGGAGTAGGTTCTGTAGGGGTCCTTATAGTGTCTTGTATCATTGTAATTGAGTTTGATATTTTATATATTTGTCCTATCCCATTATCTAACTAGAGTGGTGAAATGACACCCAAAAAATATAATATATTAATACATTAAATAAGTTATTGTTTTTCATACATTTCTTCAAAAGAATCACTGAAAATAAACAAAAACAAAATATGTTTAGATATAATATAGATATTTATGTACCACCATTAAAACCTATCATTTTAGTAAGCATGAATGAATATAGAAACCACTTTTAAAATCCATGTATAATGAAATTATGGACCAATTATAATATTAATAAAAATAAATTTTCACACCTAACATGACTTATATGATCATTTTTTGAAAAGTATTTATGTAAAAAAATTATTTTAATGCGATAAATGTTTATATTTTAATAAACATATTAATTAAGATAGATTACGTTTCATATTAATAATTGGGTATTTCCAATTTAGTTGGTAAATGATATGAGATAAAAATAATATCAGTTAATATTTTAAAATGTCATATTATGATAAAAAAATTATTATTCATTTTTTTTATATCATTTAAAAAAAGTATTTAAATGTTCAGTTAGTGACTCTTAATTTTCATGCATAAAATATAAATCCTTTTACATGAATATGAAATATATATTAGAATGATCCATTTCAGAATCGTATATTCCTCATGCCTTTGGAAACATATCTATACACAAACAACTAGGTAATATGTAAACTACATCATCTCCCATTAAGCTTTTCATAACTATAACCCCTCATAAAAATATTGTATATAATTCATTTCTTCATAATTGTGGAAAATTAATCATTAGAAAATGATGATCTATGATGATTAGTAAGGGTCACCATGGTAGATATTAGTGATAACATGGGAATAAAATTAGAAGAGGGGTATGATAATATGAATATAAAATTTTATAATCATACCATGCATATCAAATTTATAATAATTAATAATGGAATAAATCTTGGTTGTTCATAAGAGATGAATCAAGATGGATTCAAAGAACAATATCTATGAGACAATAACATAGGCATATTAATGTATAAAAACATAAACTTATATCTTGTTTGTAATATCGAAATCATTAATTGTGGTCTGTTACTATTTATGATTTTCTTAAAATCCATCTTTTATTTGTTAATGAATGGTTTTCAATTATATAACAATGTTTAGAAGTTTTTTTGGGGGGTTTTCCATGAGAAAGAAAGAAAAGTGGATTCTATATATCATGTGCATGTTTAGTACTAGTTTAGTATGAACCATGTTCCTTATATGTGAAAACTCTTGGGGGAGGGTTCATGGTGGAAAAACCATGTAAGTTGGGGCCTAAAAACATGACAATTTAAAAAAAAACATTTAGAATATCCAGTAGACAGTTTTTCCAACCGTGTGGGCTCCTAGGGAACCGTGTGACCTAGGTTCCATTTGGAAAGAGGTTGGAATATGATTGGCACATAGTTTCTCCAACTTTTATCCAAACCATGCACCTAGTTAAAGGGGGATAATTTAAAAAAACTAGTATTTAAGGGTTATCACATAAATATCTCTAAAAATCTCCCTACTACATCATTTTGTAATTAACAAAACACTCCTAATCATACTGCAGATGGTTTTCCCTCAATTATATATTGTTGGTTGTGCCACTGGTTGTGGATCGATGCTCCCGTTTAATATAACACTCCTCATACTTCTATATTCTAGTAAAGGGATCGTGTAATAATTATTATCCTTCTAAATCCCACGATATTTATTTTTTGAATGATTTCATGCATCTGGATTTGAAGTTGGTTTTATTTGAAATCAGAGGCTGTGATTAACAAATTGTTCATCAACAAACTTGATAAAGGTGGTCTAAATGTTATATCACATGGTTTTGATTACCTATTTGAATTTCTAAGTGGATTTATAGTGGTATATTCATGCTATGAAATGAAAATTGGGTTAATTTAATTATAAATTAAAACCCAAATGAACCAAGTGGGATATTATGAGGATCAGATGACCGGGTGTAGGAAAACCCATGAGACGGACTACTACCTCGTATGTGATTGATTTTCATGATGAATGAAAAATTTGTGGGGTTTATGACAATAATAAACGATAAATGTAATTGACCAAGTTACGTGGAAAGATGGGATGTTTGGATTAACATGAAGAGTAATGTTATTGATGATGGGTAAATAAATGGATGTGATAATTTTAAATGGGTCATGGACACATGGTTAAATGGAATGGAAATTATGAAAATTTTAATATAATGTTTTAAATGGTACAATGGGATTATGTTGTGAATTTATAACATGATATCTGCAAAGAAGAATAAAAATATGATTTATTAGAAATGGAACACCCTTGTTGTTTTCTGTAATGAAATGGATAAGGATGATTATACTATGTGACTATTATATAAGTTATTTGGATGTTGGACTAATAATCCACTAATGTGGGAATCCCATACTAGGGCTCCAAGAATCCTTTTTCACAATAGTAATTCTGGAAAAGTGATGATGCTCCTAAACCTTAAAGTATTGACACGACATTAAATGTCATTTTTGGGATAGTCTGACAAGAAATTTTGAATCCAATCAGGATTCATGGATTGAGGATCCTTTTTTATGACCTATGACTATTTTTACACATATCTCAGATGTCTTTTATGAGCCAAATTAGGTTTTGTGGAAATGGGTAAAACATGGAAAAGGGAATTGAATGTAATTGATATTGTAAATGTTTAATTATTTAACTAATTTTATTTTTTTAGTTTTTATTACTAACTTCACATCAAGATACATTATATTTTACTAGATATTTTTTAGACAACATTGGTGGTGGACTACAGAGTTCTACTTGCACCCTACTCAGGATGCTATTGGATAGCCAAAAATCCTTCATGGTTTCAGGTTAGGAAATGGGAAATGGAACTATGGTAGATGATTGATTTTTTTTATAGGATGTGAATGGTTGAGATAAATGGACCTGGTGACATAACCTATTTTTGGGAATCATTAAATTTTATTTATTCTAGATTTCTATTACCAGTAGTAATTGAATGACATCACATGAAGTATTTACTCCTTGGTTGTGGGCATGTAAAGAGTTTTGGGTAATCGATTATAATTATTTTTTATTGTTTATATTTATTCCTCTGTATCATATTTTATCAATAGTGGATTACACTAATATACATGGTAATATCTCCTCACATTTAACATTAGACAATTTTTTCTAGTTCATAGACTCCAGCATATGGAGATGAGCAACTGAGGTCATGTAATGGGAATTCCTGGAGAACCAGTTATAATGGCTTCTAGGTTAGGGTATTAAAATGTAGTATTAGAGAGGTTCTATTTTGTTTTTATTTTTAATTTTTGATGTTAATGTGGAGAATATGATATTTCAAATCTTGTAAATATTCTCATGCAGAATGGTTAGTTAAAACATTTATGAGGTAAAACTGATATTCCTAGGGTGGGATTCATGTTCTTGATGTTTACTATTAACATTGGATGTTATTTCCCCTTGAGTTTTGAACTTATATTGTGATGTTATTAATTATTGATATTTAATTTGTGATCAAGAATAGAATGAGCTCATATATGAATGAATCATTCTAGGAACTTATGGGTAAATGTGTCAAGAATCATGTTATGAAAACACATTAAAATGGGTTATGGTTTGTTATGGATGTTGAAAATTATTCTTGAATATATAGAAATTTTAAAGATATGTGACAAAGAAAAAAATGCAATAATTTAAAAAAAGTGATTTGGAATACTATTTTGGGACTATAAAAATCATCTTTACATGTAATTTAAAAATTGATGGTTTGTTACCTCCCTTAATTGTAATGGCCCTGGTTAGGGGTTTTTCATAAATGGTGATGGGTTATTGGATACGCTAATAGGGATATTGTATGATGAGTTGATCATATATGGCTAGTAACGGGCCCTATTTTGATTAAATTTTGGAAACCTTTTTCATGTATTTTTATATGTGTATTTGGAATTATAGGTAGATTCAAAAATGATGATATCAATTGGTTTGGATACTAGATTTTATTGCCTTGAATAGTCATATACTAGTGGAGAAGGAAACCATGTTGGATTTGGGTAGCATAGTGGAGGCTTGGCTAGGTGATAACCTTTACTATTTTATGATGTTTATGAAGTGTGACCTAAGATGGGTTGTGCCAAGCATGTTAAATTTGAAATGAGAATTCTAGCTATCAAACCCTCCAATGTTATCTAGAGAGGTTGGACTGGAGTTAGAAGAGTTTTATATTGAGTATGTCTATAAAATATCCAATCACATGTAGAACCCATAAAAAAGAGAGTTATATTGGAAAATTATATGTTTTTGATACCATTGAAGCATTAGGGTTATATATTGTTCAGAGATGGGCATATAGTGGGAATGGAATAGAAGGAACTCTAATATATGTTCTTGGAACCATTTTTCCCAGAGACCATGAGGAATAGGTAGTCTAATGAGTTTATGCACTTGACATTTGGAAACATGAGGGTTATAGATTATTATAGATGATTCATAGATATATAGTGTTTTTCTATAATTTTGGTAATATATGAGTTGATTATGTTTAATCTCTTTCTGGATGGGATTAGTTGTGAGATCAATACTCAGGTGAATATATTCCATTTGAATAGGTTTCAGAGGTAGAAGATCAAGTTGTAATTTTAGAGGGTAACCTAAATAGATCTTCCATGGTGTATAAATCAATTCTTGTGGGTGATATGTTGGTTCATCTTCTGATATTAGAAAGTATAGTTGTTAGAGTTTCCCCAAAATTAATCTAGGAAGAGGAACTGTCTCTCGGTGTATTTTTTCAGTCATTTGTTTTCTATGTAGAAGGTTAGGCCACAAGTGGGGTTAGTGTACTTGACCACCAGAAGTTTTTCTATCATAATGAAGGATTTGTTATATATAAATGTTTTTCATGAAACCACAATAGTTAGGAAATGATTGAGTATCATGGAATGTACATAATATTGGTAGGGATTATCTACCCCATCTCAATTAGTTGGTTGGAGTTCCACCAGCCGTACCGAACATGGTGGTGGAATGTTACACCCAAAATATAGTATCCATATAATTATTATAGTAAAACATTGGTAATAGATACTATATAATATGGTAAATGGTATGTCTACTTCATGAGGTTCACTATGGACTTGTTAGTAGAGGTTTGGGATGTCGATTATTTGAGGTTCGATTCTTGTAGATTCCATGATTTCTAGTGGGTTATTTTATATAAGTCCCTCCCATTCATCTATATCTACCCAATTTATAAATTCATTGGGTATATTTTTGGATCATTTGTATGGGGTTATGTTAATTTATAGGTTGTTTGTGGTATAAGAAAAAAATATCCAGCAATGTAAGGAGTGTGGTCTCATGTTTATTCATTAATGCTTTATTTGGGACATTCTTATGCTCTTGATATAAGGGTTTAAAAAAATTGGTTGGATTTTTCATTATTGATTCAAGCCTATATCGACCATTACCACTGAATGGTAATGTACACATCCCTTGAGGGTGAAACCTATGTTCATCATGGTGAATAGTTTATACAGGAAGTCCCTATAGGGTGAGATCGGTAGTGGTTAGGTGATATCATAACCCAAGTAGAATTCCATGTGATTAATTATGGGGGAGTAGAGAGAGATATATTTCCTCCCATAGATAATCAGTTCAGGGATGTATTTGTTTAATACTTATCAAGGATTTATAATGAGAGAGAGATTCAGTTCACGATTGAGTTGATTCTTGTAGCAAAGTTTGTTTCCATTTCTCCATGTAAAATATCACCAGTAGTGATTCATGAGAACAAGACTCACCTATAGGGATTTTAGGTTATGGAATTTATCCACCCAATTACATCACATAGGATTTATTAGTCTTTTATGCTAATAAGTCTAATGGGTCATTTTTGTATTACATCTATTAATGAAAGTTGAATTCAATGAATGTTAATAATTGATATCCTCATCCACAAATCTATGACATTTTTATCAACTAAGGGGTGATTCTTTGTTCTCCTAAATTCAGATGAGCATGAGAACATTTGATATACTATGTAACTGAATTAGGATCTAGTATGGTCAATATGATTTTTTATGTCGTTTATTTTGAAAAATGAACCAACAGAGTTTCTGGAATTAATTAACAGAATCTTCCATCCATACCTTCACTATTTTGTAGTTTTTTATGTGTATGAATTCTTGGTTTATTCACAAACTCTTAATATCATTAAATCAATATTTATTCTTTTTGATTACTCTAAGAGATCTTAGTCTATAATCCATGATATATAAGTGTAACTTATGGATAAAAAATGTACAATCCATGAGTCACATCATATCTAAGGAGGGTGTGTCAACTGACCTATAAACAATGAAATAATTTTTCAATTGGGAGAAACCAAAAAATATTTTTAATATTAAATTTTTTCTGGTTCTGTTGGCCTATTACTAAAGGATAATGTAGAAATTCTAAAACATAGGAGAACCATATTTGGGATTGACCAAGAAGGATGATATGTTCATATGGTCAATATTATACGATAATTTCATCTAGGAGTGGATGAAGCATTTGACTACCGCACCATTTTTTATCGTGCCTGAGTAGGTTAAGGATTACACTATTTTTGTGATATGCCTAGGGTGAAACATGGAGAAGTGATGATGCCAGGAGATTGAGTCATGGTGTATGGTTTCTGAAAGTTAAGGGTAGGTGAAAAAAATTAACCTATGTATGTCCACGAGTTAGATATAGTGGTTTACTATTTAATGTGTTGGTTGAACTATGTTTTGGGAGAAATATTTATCTTATATACTAATCATAAATTCCTAAATTGTATCATTTATAAATGGTATTTTAACCTCATACCATGAATATAGGTTGATTAAATGATTTCTTTTAATTTTGAGTTGGTCAATACGCTAGGGAGAGGATACAATGTCATAGATTCCAAAATCTGAAAGTCATATAATCAGGTAGTTCAAGAGTATAGTTCTGAGATTAACATAATGGATTTGATTTATGATATGAATATAGTTATTTAGGAGGGATTGGGATAGGTTACCCATGATTCTTGGGAATTTGAGTCCCCAATTCTGATCCACATCATCATGAGGAAGTATGAGGATCATTAAATTTTGTCCTTGAGGGAATGCCTTGAAAAATGGGAGACAACTTCTAATTGGACTATTGGTATTGATGAGATTTTTTATGTTTGATGCTATGTTATTATTCATATATATATATGGGATAATATGATTTCTGAGATTCGCTCCATGAAAATGGAATTGCATCCTGGTTTAATCAACATGAATCGTGACCTTTACAAACAATATTGGTGGCCATGGATGAAGAAAGTGTCTTTTGGTTTCATGTCACGGTGCTAAAACTATCAAAAATTAATAACATAGAATTACTTGTTGGGTGAAATGATACACTTGTTTACAATTCAAGAATAGAAGGTAGATTATGTCCTAATGTATTTCATAGTTGGTCTTTTTGAGACACTTTGGAAGAGTGGTGTTATACTTTTAATTATTGATTGATTGAAAAATGTGTCAAAATTAATACCAAATCAGGAGACATTGAACATGGATTAGTTTGGTAAACTATATGATTTATAAATATTATATTTTATGGGGTTCCATAAATTATTTTTCTAATCATTATCAATGTTTTAATTCATTCTTCTAGAAGAGGTTCCAGATTGCACTTGGTGCCCATGTGTTTTTGAGATATAAATTTCACCTAAAGACATATGGGAAGTTAGAGTGTACCATTCAGGTTATAGAGCACATTATGAGGGAATATTTTCTAGGCTCTGGGGGATGTTGAAAAAAAAACATGTTACTTTTTTACTTCATCTACAACAACAATAATCAGGACACTATTTAGATGTCACCATATGAGTCACATTATGGTAGCCCTTGTTGATACCAATTTTGTTGTAGGGGATGAGGAATTATAATTGTTTTGTTTAAGTCTCATGTATTATGCCTCAGATAAGGTTAGTTTGATTTAGAAACATATGAATATGGATTGATGTAGATATAATTTTTATACAGATCAATATCATCAACCTATTGAGTTTGTAATGGATGATTGTTTATTCCTTCTAGCGACACTATGGTTCGAATACCATCAAATTTATAAATAGTGAAGGTTGGACCCTAAGTATGTAGGTTCATTTGAGATTGGGGAGGATATTAGACATGTAGAATATTAATTTTATCTTCTATAGTAGACTATTATAAGGAATGATTTTATTTATGTGACATGACTTTTTTATATATTACCCAACCCATTATCATGTAATTGGTGTTGATAAAGTTGAGCATGAGGTTAATGAGTCCTTTGAGGAGGGTCTATGACGTGTAGTGGATCCATGTGAAAAAATAATATATGGTAAAACCATTATTTTTTTAGTATTATGGATGAAACATAACATTTAGGAGGATTAATGGGAGAGGTAGGTGGATATGTAGGCCTGGTGGCCCAATATTTCTACCGTGGAGAATTAGTAATGCTTGGGAATGTGGGACAAGGATGATCCATTATAATGTGGGGAGGTTGTAAAACCTTGGACATATATTTAGCTATTTTATTATCTATTTTTTTGTTAAACTTCTTATATCATGGTTAATGATAAGGTTATCAGGTCTATAAGGATTCTCATTGGTGTTTCAAAGTTTTAGGACTTAAAAAAGATGAAAAATTGTTTATTGTGCAGGGTGACTAGTTGGAACATAATTTGTAGTAATAATGTTCCTTAAACATTCATCCTATAATAGGTGGGTGCACAATCAATAAACTATTCAAGGGGGAGTGTAAAAATCATGTGAATTTGGGAAGATCCATTTCCCATGGCCACCACAAGGTTTTTAAACTATGTAGTCTCATAGGGAACCATACAAACTAGACCCCTTTGGATAGAGGGTGGGGAACATTTGGTTCATTGTTTGGAAAACTATGTGTCTAAAATGTGGTCTTCGTTAATGTGGGTGAATTTCCAATTATTCCCCCACAAGATATAGTAGATATCACATGAATTTATCCCCATTCTCTCTACAGAATACTTGGTGATGAACCAAACCCCAACTAAACAACCAATAGTTAGTTCTCCCTTGATTCTAAGTCTTTTTAAGTGATGTTGGGTGTGTAGAAATGATCCAGGTGAGTCTAACTCTCTTTTTTCATATATAATCTAGTTTGGGTCTCGTGCTTTTATTATTTTCCTTCTGATTCCAAAAAATAATTAATTTTTGTAATATTTCTTAGATATGTCATTGAAGGTGGTTTGTGTTTGAATCAAGGGCTAGAACAAAGTGAGTGTTCATATACAAATTTGAGGTGGGTGGTCTACAAGTTATAACCCATTTTCACGATTCTTTATTTGAATATGTATATGGTTTTTTGGTTTTATATCCTTGTTTTCCATTTACATCCCTTATTAGGAAATGGAAATTGCGTAAATTGAATAGTAAATGTAATCTGTCATGATCCTCATACAATATGACGAGGTTGAGTTGACCAGGCCTAGTGACAACCATAGGGTGGACCACTCTCTTGGAGAAGAATGGTTGGGATGATGAATGATAAATTTTGGATTTTATGATAATAAATCAATGGTAAATGTGATTAATCTATTATCATGGAATGATGGTATGTCTTGGTTAACATAAAGTTTAATGTAATTGGTATTGGGTAAATGAATGGATATGATAATATGTTAGTGGGGCTTAGAATCATGGTTATATGGATTATAAAATGGGAATAAATTCTTTTTATATGTTAAATGGTAGAATTTTATTGTGTTGGGAATTGATAACATGATTTATACAAAGAAACATAGAAATATGATAAAATTGGAATGGTTAACACATTATATCATATATAATGAAATGGTTTATAAGGATGATCCTTTGTGATTGTGGGATATTGTAGTGGGATGTTGTGATAAAGCTCCACTCCCATGTGTAGTTCATACTAAATTTCCATGAAACCTTGTTAAAATTAGTAATTTGCGGAAGGAAATCATGATCTTTAACCTAAGGGTATAGATATGGGATTCCATACCATGGATGGGACGGGTTGACATGGAACTATGAATCCTGGTTAGATTCATGGAATATGGACCCTTGTTTTTTGATCTGTGGAATTTTTGACACATGTCTCAGATGACTGGAACAAGATGAAGTAGGATTTATATAAATTGGTAGAAGATGGAAAAGATAAATGATATTAATTGATCTAATTAATCTAAATTTATGTAACATGTTTTATTTTTCTATTTTTTTCTAAATTAACTCTTGCATACTATGTATTTGAATGGCTATTTTCTTAAAACTATTGGTGGTGGCCAATTGAGTTGTACTCACAGCCTGATTAGGACATCATTGTGCACCCGATAAGACTTCATGGTTGCAGGTCCTAACAAAGGGAATGTCCCTATGATAAAATGTTACATTATGGCCCATGGATATGTAAGGATGAGGGAACCAGAAATTGTATTGGAACCCATTTTTGGAGATTCATCATATTTTCACAATATTGGGATTATCTTGACACTAGGAATTTCATGAGAGGGTAAGGAATATTTACTATTTGATTTTAGTAACATATCCAGTTTTGGGAAATGGACTGTGATTCTTGGTAATAGTTTATATTGTTTTATTTATTTCTTATTTTATAAATTGTGGATTACTCTGATAGAGAGGGTATTATATCATAATGTATCACATTAAAGCCTCTCTACTAGTTTTAAGACTCTGGAATATGGGTATGTTCACCTATCATCACGTAACAGATAGGTCTGTAGCACTAATTATAGTGGCCTCTAGGATAAGGTGTTATATTTTTGTAGATGAATAAATAAAAACAAGTTCACTCATTATTTTAAAGTCATTAAATAAAACCATTATAGAAACATATGGACATGAATCCATGTATATGGATAATCATATGAAAATGAAATCAATTCCCATGCATAAACATGTGTACATGAAAACCAGGTAAATAAATTATCTTATATAATAGAAAAGAATATCGATGTGTAATATTATAGACATGAATTCTATGTTGATTCATAAAATTATGAACATGAACTCATGATCAAGTACAAAATATTTAACTCATGAGTTATCCAACATTACCCAATGTATTGGGGGGGCTTTAATGACTTAACCATCGCATAATCATAATTCATTCATTAAAATTCTATAGGGTCATAAATCATGAAATTATATAAAACCCCATAGAAAATAAATGGATTTTATAAATATAACATCATTATAATCACATAAAACCTACAAAAATAACATGTATAGTTTTATTGGATCGTATTGTCATTAAATATTGTGTAACATCAAAGGATGTTTTCATAGATGGAAAATTACATTAAATGATCATTGGAAATTTTCTTGAGGAAAAGATACATTTCTCATTTAAATACATTTTTTAACCCTAAAAATATAACCTTATATTATTATATTACATTTTATTTTTAAATGACATCATAAAATAATAATTTAATCTTCAAATAATTGATCTTTCATGATAGAGAGATATTTTTTCTATTCTATATACATTAAAACAAAACAACCATTTTACATTTTTGAAGAAAAACTAAAAAATTACATTGTTTATAAAATGAATAGAAGATTTATTTTATACCATTTTTAAATAGAGAAACATGGTTAGAAATAGCTTTAAACATTTACCAAAGAATATTAGAAAACATCATTAAATTTTTTTTAGAAAATATGTATATGGTCGAATAATGTTTTTCAAACGAATATAGAAATAAAGTTGATTTACTTTAATACATATTTTTAGACTCTTGATTATATGGTGATGAAAGTTAATTGAAAAAAATTGGTCAATGGAAATAAAAATAGGAGAATAAAATTAATGGTTTTATTAAATTGTATATTATAAGAATTAATCATCAGAAACATAATCAAAAACAATCTTGATAAACATTGAGACTATAACATAAAATTATTACTACATTAGTAACATGTGAATCATAAACCCCATGAAGGAATAACATTTAATGAATCATTAAATAATAATAAGATGAATATAATAAGTATAGAACACATTAATGGTTAGTATATATACCTCAGAAAACAAGATTGGTGCATAAGAAAACATATGTCCCAAAGAAGACAAATTGGGATGCCAAACACCTACCTTGAGTTCCATGTGCTTCAAAATCACTCTTACATACTTTATACTAAATTAAAATTTATTATAATTATATAACATAATTAATTAAATAATAATAATATCATATATGATCCACTATCATAATTAAACAACAATTTATTAATAATTCCTTATTAAAATCATCATTATTATGTGTTAATTGATTCAAATTCAAAATAATTTAAGTATGGTAGTTATAGTCCATATACATTTATCATGGTTAAATATTACACAATACTTTAATCATTATAAAAATATATTTTATATCCACTACAATAATTTTTAGAATCATTCATAAAATATACAATTAGAAAAATCCATTACATCTTCTATGAATATAGTAGGTAGTATGTATGATTTAGCATTATTTTCTCTTTTTGACTGGTGATACAATAGAAAGTTAAATAATAAAAATCCATTAAATATTCAATATTTTATAATATATTTCATCTATATTCATTAAATTCTTCCTAATTTTCATCTATGAAATATTTATAACAAAAAATCGTATCTCTATGTGGAGGTTATAGACTACAGATACACATTAGTGGAACATAAAGTTCCCAATTAAGGGGAAAGTGGGTAGATTATAGTGATTTTATAATCATAATAAAATTTCAGTATATTTTTTATACTGAATTTATTATTATTTTTATAATTAACATAGATTTATAGGAGTTAAATAAAATTTAAAAGAGAATGTGATCGATTAAGGTGATTACCTTTTCTTTGAAAGAACTCATTTAGGTGTCCTCTTAAGATCTCTAGGGATGGTATTTTGGGATAAAAGATCTTATGTATTGTGACTATGGAATTTTTTATGGGGTTATTTCAAGGTATGGTTGAGATAGATGGATAGATTTGGTTTGAATGAGATAAATGATGGTTCCCTTTAATAATTTAGGGGAGGGGCACTCATGGGATTTGAAAAGAATTAAATTTTAATAAATTTATTCTAAATTAAAATTATTCAAAATTGAAACATGTTAGAATATAAGGTAATTTTTTGGTTTAATAAAATAAACAATTGGAATTTTGAATGGTTTGTGTGGTGTTTTAATCCTTATCATATTTTACCCCTGTAGTTAACCCATTAGAACCTTAACCATAGTGGTTACATTTTCACTCATAAAGGGAAAAAAATTTAAATATAAGGTAACTATTTTATCATAAATGGAAATATCATGAAATTTCAGACCTTATATTTCTATTATTTTCCTTTTCATTTTTTTATAAATTGGAAGTAATTTAATAAATTTTTATTTTGTTAAAATATCATAAATTTAAATTTTGACACTAATCATTTTAGTTTAGTTTAAATGAAAAAATAAAAATTAGGAATTGAAAAACAATAATTTTTTCACATAATTAATATTATATAATTTATTAAAAATTATTATGACACTATAAATCCCTCATCATATATTATTTTTATTATTATTAAAAACAATAATTTTATTTATCTGTTTATTGAAAAAATATGGTGTTGGTGTTTTATAAAAATCTAATGCAATTATATAATAAATAAAAATTATAAATAAATTTCCATCATAAAAATAATTTTCATATTCTCAAAATATACATTCATTTCTCTTCAGACGTTGATTTTCTCTCTATGTGAACACAAATGAGATATTTTATAAGAAGAGAGTGACATTTTGAATCTTTTATTACTATAAAAAACAGAAACAACATTTTCATGGATATGTGTCCATTAAAAATATATTACTAGCATATAGTGATAAATATTAGATTAAATTTATATAATAATAATTAGGATGAGTAATTATGGTCTTATTTGTTTTTTAATCTATATCACCTTGACATACCCTTTATTATAGTGATATATTTTATGATGCTTACAATTAATAATGCCTAAATTGAAAAGAACCCTATTTAAAAAAAATCATCAATATGAATCCAAATATATAACCCTTTTTATAATATTTAATATTTATATGTGGTTGAAATCAATTTAAAATTTTAACTAGAAAATTGGACTAAAGCCTTTTTTTATAAAAATACATTTTTAAGCATAAAACATGGATTATATTTATATCATCAATAGATAAAATTAAATGAATTTTAATTTTATATTATATATATTATATATATATTTGATTAATATTATTTAGAAATAATTATTAATTAATTTTTTTAATATAAACTTTCATTTTCCTTATAAAAATAGTATTCATATGAATATATTTTTCTATTTTCAAATTTTTTTTCTTTTTAATTAATAGATAACCACTAAATTAATTACATTAATATTTAAAAATATTTTTTTAATAATATATTTAATCATATTCATACCCAATAGTCCAATGGTTAGGCAATAAATCTAACATAATAACATTTTAATAGCATATCATTGTTCATTTAAACTTGATGTTGCATGTAACGCATGCTATCGAAAAAATAAAATTATTTTAAAAGATTATATTCTAAAATATTTGGTTTTTATATTCTTAAACCTCTTTAATAAATTAAATCATCAAAATTCAATCTCATGTTTTGTAATTGATGGAATGTTATTTCAAAATTTCTAATTTGAATATCCCACATCGTAAAAAGGGTTAAAAACCATGATATTGAACATAAGTAAATTAAAATAAAAGCATTAAAATGAATAAAAAATATCTAGGTTACCATATTGTAGAAAATTATTAATATGTTAAAATATTATTATGGAATAAAATCATAATTCCCATACAATTATTGAGAGTGATAGAGAACATTGATCATAAGAAATCGAATGATCGTGAGAATGATAACATCCAAAAAATTGATATTCAGTGAGGTGTAGAAAAGTAAATCAATTCCTTAGATGTAATGTTAATAGAAAGAAAATTTCTATTTTGGAACTCTTTTCCTAGAAATCATTAATTACATTACCATATAGACTAAGAGCATATTGAAATATCCTTACATGAGAAATATAATTTCTTTCTCTAATAAATTTCCACCACAATCTCATTTGATAATCTAAACGATTACTATTAAACATTTGTTGTTATGTATGATGAAAGAAAATTAATTATCAATAGATCATAATAATAGGATTTCATTCTTCCCATATATAAATAATTACCAAATCCAAAGTGACTAGTAGTGGTTATTCAATATAGATAAATACAGTACATTATTTTTTAAAACCTCAAAAAACACCCAAATTTCATCTTAATCTATTTCATAAATAGTTATCATTACAGATCCCAAAAACTAAATATATCAAAAATTGAAACCCAAATATGGGAATAAATTGATATCATATGATTCTATTATCATCTTAAGAATTATCTCAAAATAATTTTAATCATTCATAATGACTAATTGTAAAATATATATACAAGAATAGTTTCTCAAAATATTGTCAAAAAATCATATATACATAAAAATTTATAAATAACTTTTTAATATTAAAATAATAACCTCTCTACACCTAAAATATTTTAAATGGTTTCATCCTTTCACTGATAGATGATATTAGGTTGATTATGGAATATCAAATAAGATATGTATCCATTAGAAATTTATAAGGGATCTATATAGATATAGATATTCAAAACATTGAGTCCCATAAAATTTCACAATGGTATAATTTTTTCATTAGTTTTGTGTATAAAATATATAATATGGATTCCCCAAATCTATGGTGGAGGATAATTTCCCCTTACTATCGTAATTCACTTCATCAGTTTTCATTTCAAAGGATTTATAATTATCCTTTTTCTTTAGAGGTTATTGTGGTATATTATGACCATTAACCCTTATCTTAGAGAATTTATTTTTACACTTCCCAAAATCCTTTCATCTATATAAGTGATGTCTAATATCTATATTCATTTAGATTCTATCTCCATTTATTTAATTAAATTTCCTCTTTACTTCAATACCCATTGTTTTTTTGATGGATTTCATTCCCACACTTAATAATTTTATCATTCATTTTAGGAATTCACATATATTCTCCTTCCCAAATTTGTGTAATTGAGGAGGTTGAATCATTTTTTTAATTTCTTATTAAATACCACTAAATCATCCATAAGACACCACTTTTATTTTATTATCACTATAGCCATCATGGTTTCCAACATCCATTTCCACTTTGTGTTCACATCAAATGGTTTCATTGTAGCCTATGATATCCATATAGATATTTTATTTGGAATAATTGGTTTCAAATATGTAAATAATTTATCAATTTTCCTTTCTTGGATGAAGGTTAAACTATATTAATACATTAAATATTAGTTAAAAGTTTCATCATAGATACGAGTGGATTCATCATCATTATTTCTAATCATTTATCATTGATAAGTGGATTAGAAGACCCATTTATGGAGGGTATATTTTGTTGAATAAAATATTCAATAAAATTTTTATCCCTCCTTAGTGTATATATATTTTCAATATGATATTTGTTAAAAATAATTTCATGAGAGTGTTGAGAGAGAATATTCACAAAATATTGCACCTAAGATCCTAAACCATTTTTTCTTATGAGAATGGTCAATGAATTGGACATCACATTCATTGTTCAAAATATTATATTAGGTTTGATCCATCGACTAAAACTAAAAAATTATTTTAATGATCAATAAAAAATATTAGAGTTAAAATTCAAATATTCATGAATATCATTCCTGAGTTTCTCTAAATTATGGATCTAATTTAATTTATGGTCATTGTCTATTAAAATAATTTATAATGGTTGATAAATAAAATTTGATTTATCTAATTTATATCTGCAACAACTCAATATTTTATAGTATTTCTATTTTTAATTTAATATCATCGATAGTTTATTCTTTACACAACACCCTGTTTATTACCATAATATACTATTAAATATGGCCATTATAATAGTAATGTGACCATTATGAATTAAAATATGACCAATAAAATGGTAAACTTCCTTATTAAAGTATATAAATGATTTATATATCTTATGAATGAAAATTTTATTTATTTATATCATAGAAGAAGTAAATAAATGTATTAAAAATGATAAATTAAGTATTTGTATTTTTTTATTTCTAAATGATTATAAAATATTTTATAATTAATTAATTATTTAAAGGTAAACTTATTTTGATGAAAGATATCTATAAATTATTATTATTGTTTTTTTAGGAGTATTAAATAATTTTATGATAAATTAAATACTTTTTGAATATATCATAAAAATCAGTTATAATTTTAGAATCGCTATTTTTCAAGTATATGATTATTTTAGTTACAAAATAAATTTATCATTATTATATCATTATCTTCATAAAATTGAGTTTATTTTGAAATTATACGTGTCTAAATAATGATATGTGTAATTTGTTGGATTTTTCTATAATATTTGAATTTATGATAAATAATGAGATACGTTAATTTACGATATTTAATATTTTATTCCAAAAACATGAATTAAAATATCATGAATCATTTAAGAAACCATTATTTCAATATCACATATACTATTACAATATTTATTCATAAGAATCAAGATTATTTACTTTCTTGATCTAACATAATAACAAATGAATATAATAATCAAAAAACACCCCTCTCCTCTATAATAAATACCACATCTCACCACCTCTTCTACTCACACGTTAAAATATTTGGATCTTGTAATATTTCTAAAAAATTACTCTTCAAAACCTCTCCCTAATTTTATAGTATTACTATTCTCTCCCAAAAGAAAATTTAAAATTTCTTTTAGGAGGTTCTCAAGGAGTGTAATTCATGAGGTAAAACCTCATTTTTTTCTTTTGTTTTTCTAGAAATGTTTTTTATTTTGTTATCTGTTCCTTACCTACTCTATCCAAAAAAATCATGAAATGTCTAGTATATTATATATGGTATAATTTTATAATTTTAATCTTATATATATGATAAATTCCTTTCTCTCCCCCTATTTTTATTCAAAAAATGAAAACATTGTCGGTAAGGTGATGATTTACCACCTTCATGGATGATGTGTTTTCATTTTTAAATTAGAAATTCAATGTAATTAATAAGACAATTTTTATGGTTAAAAAGGAATATAATATATTTATTACAACTTATTTAATTTTATCGAACTATTATATATACATAATATTAATTCATAAGAGAAAACTAGTTTTCGATGATAAAAAAACCCCAAAGTGATCTAAACAATTATAATTAACATCAAAATATATAGAAAATTATGTTATAAAATACCATTTTATCTTATATATGTTAATTAATAAAATATTATTTTAATACTATATATATATTCCCATTTCACAATACCTTTCGTACATTTATATAAGTGTACCAATCATGAAAACCAAAAAAAATAACACTTTAGAACTATGAAATTAAATCTTATAACTCATAAAAAAGACCATAATTAAACATTTAATAACTATAAAAAATCAAATAAATGTTTAATATGTTCTTAATTAAATTATTAATGAATATAATTTCATTATACAGGACATTAATTGAAATTCCAAAACACTTTCAGATAAAAGTAAAGGGTTTCTTCCTGATCCTCCATTTTTCATCTGGGTTGCGCTTTTTTTCTCTTTACCCCAATGTAATTCTTAATAATTATGTTATACTTATTATAAATTATATATAAATGTTAAAATATATAGAATTTATATTATTTTACCTTTATTGTAAGGGATAATACATGTTTCTAAGGTTCCCTTTTCATTTCCTCTCAATAGGCAAGCCCAATTAAGGGGTACTTCACAATTTCTTACCCATTATCAAGTACACTCCTTAATTTTTATTAAGACAAAAGTATTTTTATATAATCAAAAAATTTCTTAGGAAAATATATATTAGTTCATATCTGGTTTTCTATAGACAATTATTTCCTTTTCTACTTTAAAGATTCTTATATTTTTTCTTCAACTGCCTTAATGTGGTTCATTTTTAAGGTTTCTTAAATGCTCTTTTTACAAGTTTTCACATAAGTTGGAAATAATATATACATAAAATATAACTAAATTTTCCATTAATTTTATTTTTTATTATATTAATGTTACAATATGATATTATGAAAAATAAAAATTATTTTCCAAAAGTACTCTTCTATCCAAAGTACACATAGGCTATTTATCTCATGAATTTGTTGATGATTATATTATGGTATTCTGGTATACGCTAATACACTATGTTTAATATTATTCATAATTTTGATTTATGTATTACCATATCATCTACCACATATTATTAGATTTTACATGATCTGTTTGACTACAGATGTTTTATCTTGATACAATTCACAATATTACTCATAATGGTTATTGATTAAGTTTATTGATTGGGGAATCTTGTTTACATTTTATATGAATATATTATTTAAGTTTCACTCCATTAATATGAGGAATGAATTGGAAATAGTAAAATATGGGTGGTTCCTTCTATAGCCCCTCCATGCATCAGTATGTCTCATGAGAAAAAACAGATACAGACTTGGAAAATCTCATTCCCATTTATTCACAGATATGGATTTGGCCAAGGTCAAAACCATATATTTTAAAAGGTATTATCTGATTCCTCAATGGTATGTTTCATATGTTGGGAATTTCATTCCATAATTATGATATTAGTAACTGATAATCCATGTGATTATGATACTAGTACAATATCCATGGTTATGTTTCATCCCAATATTATTAATTATATTGAATTATATAATAAGATTTTTTTCCTAAATTATTATGATAAAAATTATGTTTTAAAGGAATGTTTTATTATTTATTCAATTTTGCTTATTGTTTATGTTTATATTATCTTCCACTATATTTCTCACACTTATTGACTATATATTCTTACCCCTTTATTAAGTTTTATTTTAACCAGGGTGCGAAGATGTATTTTTGGAAAGACTTGTATAGATATTCTAGGTGTTAATGGGTGTTTCCAGTGGTGTTTCTATGTTTTTTTTAATTTCATGTTATAATGAAAAGCTTATGTTTGTATCTTTTTCCCCATATCTAAATGACTATTAGGCCCTATGGAATATGAAAACTTTTTATTAGTACTAATGTAATTATATAAGGCACCGGCTCTATGATACATGGGTCTATATCATTATAGTTGGCATAAAAGGGAGTTTAGTATAAATCATGAAAATTAGATTTAGATGAAATATATTAATAAATATAACCCTATTATAGACATTGAGGATAAGCATAAAAAAATATTTTAAAATTTTGGTAAGGTATATATTATGTGGGTATTCTATTCTATACATCTATGTATGGATGCTATAAGTGGTTGTGGTTCTTTCATATATAAACCTTGGGGTAATAACTCTAACAAGGTGTGTCTGAACTAAATTGGTGTAACTTGGTACATGAAAACAGGTCTTACTACACAACTAGTATGACACTCTCAGCGTATATTCTTAGGATAGTTTAAATTTTCATTTAAACCCATTATAAAGGATTTTTAAATTTAATATGTCCCTAGAGAAACTATGTTTATGATTATAAGATTATCTATGCATAAATTTTCAATTTATGTTATGTTTTTTACTTGTTAGAAATTATTAATTATGATTTATAACCTAATTTAGTGTGTTTTTTTATTTATAAAAGGTTCCTAGTCGAATGAATAGACACCATATCAATGCATGTATTCCATGTAGGTATTTCCCTATTATACAATATATTGATGATGAAGAAGGATCTATAACTATAGATGAGGAACTTATAACTACACTGGGAATACTAACTCAAGTTATGGGAAATAATCTTACTCACAAGGAGTATACTGATTCACAATGTAGTTTAACAATGATAGAACACTTTATGAAACAAAATAATCATTTCTTCATTGGGAATAAAAATAAATTTATAGATGAGAAATGGATAAGTTCATTAGAAATGATATTTATCTATTTGGTAAGTAATGAAAGGGATAAGGTTATCATGGTAGTTTATCATCTCTTGGTTGATGTTGATTAATGATGGTCATTTATTCAAAACAAAAATGAGGAGGAATAAATTCACAATATGGAATGGAATTATTTCGTGGAAATTTTCTTGGAACTATATTTCCTTAAGGAATAGTGAGATAATATGGAGAGATAATTCTTGAGTATAAGGATGTGGATGGAAAAATTTCCATCTATGAATCCAAAATTTCAAGGTTAGTAAGGAATATTATAGATTATATACGTAATCCAAAGTGAAATATTCATCAATAATTTTATGGTTTAAACCAATCTTCTAAAGAGAAATTATTTCCTAAACATTCTCATCATTCAAAGATAGAGTCTCATGTGCTATTGAGAAATAAAATGTTTTCAATACTCCTTATGACTTTATATGAAAATGGGTAAGAATAGGGTGGCAGAGAGAAAATTTTAAAATGGTAATAATAAAAAAAGGAAAATTTCCTACATGAAATAGTTGAGGAAGGAAACAACTTGGTACCTTCCTTGAAGGAAAAGGGGTTTTCATAAATTTTGGTGATGAATTCCATCATGCTAATGATTTAAAGTAATTAAATAAAATAACAATGTTTAATTCTACAATTATAGGGAGATGATACACTATGAAAATTTGTCTTCATGGAGTCAAGGAAGCATTCCTCAGGAAAGGAAATGGCATCAAGGAAAAGATTTTACGATCACAATAGTTAATGTTGATGTAAATAATGATGTGGTGGCTAGTACAATAATCAACTACTCAAATTTATCTTATTATTTTTCTGATTCTCGATCATTTAATTTCTTTATATCTTCCATGTTTTCCTAAGAGATTAGATATTTTCAATTCACCTAATAGGGGAATTTTCAGTAAGGACTCATATGGTAAAACTTATTTCAATAAATATGTATCAAGTAGTTCTTATTATGGAACCTAAATTTGCTCTAATTTATGATTTTATAATCATAACTATTGTTGATTTTGATATAATCTGTGGTATAGTATATAATTTTAAATATAATAAAAACATTTATTTTAAAGAAATGTAACATATAATTCATGATGAAGGTAGGGAATTTCCCATCTACATAGTGGAGACTTGATTAGGAAATTCATGTCTAGATTCACCTCCAGTAGCACATCTAAATGAAAATTCTTAGGTATAAAGATAAAAAATAAAATATATATGAGTAAAGAAATCATCAAATTTAATACATAAATATTGTACTGGAATACATTGATGTATTTCTAGAGGATTTATCTAAGAATCCTATAGAGCGAGAAGATGATTTTTCTATTGATTTAATCCCTAATGTAGGACCAATATCAAGGATTATTAAAAGAATAGAGACTATGGAATTAGTGGAGCCAAAGAAATAGTTATAAGAGTTTAGTGATAATGGATTTATTCGCACTAGTGTTTCTCCAAGGGGATCCCCAATTCTCTTTTTCAGAAAGAAATATGGATCCATGAGGTTTTTCATCCACCATAGATAAATCAATTATATTATAATAATGAACATGTATCCTCTTCCTCGCATTGATGATTTATTTGAGAAATTTTATATAGATCAATATTTTTTTATTATTGACCTTCGATCTGGATATCATCAATTGCATGTGAGGAAGGAAAATATTCCAAAGTCAGTTTTTTGAACCATGTATTGAATTAGGAGCTTACAGTATTACCATTGGTACTGACTAATACACCCTATATTCTTATGGATCTAATGAATATAGTGTTCAAAATATATAATGATATTTTTTTTGTAATTATTGATGATATCTATATTTTTTCTAAAATTGATGAGGACCATGAGAAAAAATTTAATATTTTCTAGATACTCTTAGATGAAACGATTTAAATGGGAAGTCTAGAAAATGTGGATTATATCTTCAAAAAAAATCTTATCCATATTGTTTATAAGGATAGAATCTCAATTGATCTTCTTAATAAAAAGGAATTTTAGGAATATTTTACTCCAAAAAACATAAATTAGTTACATAGTTTCATTATTTTATCAGGTTATGATCTGTTATTTTCATAGAATTTTTTTAGATTAGCTAACCCATTATCCAAGCATACACATAATGGGTTTGTGTATATTTGAAAAAAGTAATTTTAATAATTCATTGATTAATTAATGATTTGATTAGTAAATGTTTAAATTGCGACTCTTCCATCATGAAATGGTGGATTTTTTTATTTTATTTTTATGAATTAAATAAAGGACTTTGTTGTGTACATATACAGAATGATAGAGTTATTTTCAATGCAAAAATCTAGTTACAAACTCATAAAAGTAAATATCCACTTCATGGTCTTGAGTTAGCATTTGTAATCATTTCTCTGAAGATATGGAGTCACTGTATATAGAGTAAAATATGTGTGATATATATAGATCAAAATATTTTGATAATATAATCTCATATAAATAACACAACATGAGGAAAATATGGTGGTATGAGCTTCTTGAGGATCATAATTATTTAATACACTATTACCATGTGAAGGAAAATAACATAGAAGATGCATTGATCGGGAAGGATAAAGGAGTTCTAAAAAACATGAGTATTGAAAGGGATCATGTGTTTATGGATCTAGTGATTATGGATATAGTAATTATATGAATTTTTAAATCTAATTACTTTTTCAATTGGTTTACCAACCATAGTTATTTAAATTGTTTAATAGTTCTCTGTCTGGAGATGATAATTTTCAATGTAAAATTGATGTTGTGGATGATGGGAAGTTGGAAGACTTCATGTATAAGGATAGAATTATGATATTTGGGAAGATTATTTGTGTTCTATATAAACATGATGTAAAAGGGTAATTATTGGATGATTCTATTGCCTGATTTTCTCTATATACCCAGGAAGTTCTAAGATGTTTGTAGAATATAAGGAAAATTTCTGGTGGGATAATATGATGTGAAAAATATATGATTATGTATCATGATGTTTAGTTTATCAATAGGTTAATTTTGAATAACAACATCCTATAAGATTCATGAAACCAATGTCTATTCCTACTTAGAAATGGAATGAAATTACTATTGATTCTCTTACCACGTTACCAAAAACTCAATGAATGAATGACAAAATATTTTTAATTGTTGATCGACTTACAAATATCCATATTTACTCACAATAATGGATGATTTTCCATTATATATACTTGAATTTCATTATATTATTGATGTTGTAATAAATCATGGATAACCTCTTTCAATTTATTCTGATCATTATACAGGATATACATCGATATTCTAGAATTTTCTCTAGAAATGTTTGGATACTGAGCATCATTTGAGTATTGCTTATCACCCTAAAACAAATAGACAATCCTAAAAGATTAGAAAAATTGTATATGGAATGTTGATATTGGTATAACTTTACATTCAAGGCATATGGTATTTGTATTTACCTTTGGTAGAGTTTTCCTACAATAATAGTTTCTATTGAAGTATTCTAATGGAACCATAAAAAAACATTGTATAGAAAGAGATTTCATACAACAAATTATTGGGATGATTTTAGTGAATGGAAGCTTATAAACCCAAATATTTTGGAGGAAATAACTAAAAAGGTACGGACTATTCAAATACATATCAAAGAACAAAAATTATGAAAAAAAATTATATGTCTATGACTGTAGGAAGGATTTGGAATTTCAAGTGGGAGATCATGTCTTCATGAAGGTATCTCCATAGTAGTGTGCTATAATATTTGGAATGAAAGGGAAATTTATCCCTAAGAACATTGGACATTTTTAAATCATGTAGAGAATTGCAGTTGTGGCTTATTTTTTTACAATACCACCTATCCTTTCTAAAGTTCACAATATGTTCCACATATCCTTTTTAAGGAATTACATTCCATACCCAATACATATCCTCACCTATGAAGGAATATAATTATAGCCATATTTATTATACGGTGAAGATCCTATCCAGATTCTAGAAACTGAAGTAATTATGTGGAGGAACCATATGACTCAACTAGTGATGAAACATTCAAATAATGGTAAAATTGAAGTGGCATCTTGGGAACAAGGGAAAATTGTGGTGAATAAATACATAATTTTTTTAGGTGACACTCTATAAATTTTTTGTACAAAAATTATTTAGGAAGGGTGAATGTAAGAGCCCATTATTTTATGGTTTTACTATTTGAAATTTAATATCTTTGATAGTTTATAATTCACCCAACACTGAGTTGAAAACTATAATGTACAATTAAATATGACCTTTGGAATCATAATGTGACCATTGGGAATAGTAATATGATTAATAAAATATTAACCTCCAATATGAAATTATAGAAAAACATTTTGTATCTTATTAATGAAAATGTAATATATTTATATATTAGAATAATAAAATAAATGTTTTAAAAATGATAAATTATGTATTGGTATTTTTCATGAAACAATAATTTTAATTCTAAAATTTATAACTAAAATAATTATTTAAATAAATTATTTTTATGAATTATATTGATAAATTAATATTTTATTATCTTATTATTATATTAATTATTTTTGAGACGTTAATTAATTATTAAATGTGTAATAAAATTAGTTATAATTTTTAAAAAATGCATTTTCAATTAAAAGATGATTTTAATTAAAAATTAATTTTATCAAATTTATAAAATTATTTTCATTAAATGGCGTTATTTTTTTAATTATATATATCATAAATGTTTAGGTTTAATTTTGGGTATTTTTCTAAAAAATTATAACTCTTGATGAATTTTGAAATACAGTAATATATGGTATTTATAATTTTAGGCCAAATCGATGAATTAAAACATCTTGCTTGATTTAATAAACCACTTATTAAATAAAATAAACTAATTACATTAATTAGTCACAATAATTAATAGCATTACTTTTATTGATCCAAAATAATATCCAAATGTATAAATTAATAACAAAACATCTCTCACCTCTACTATAAATACCACCCCTCGCCACCTCTTCCCCTGGCACCTTCCTAGCTTTGCATCTTCACCAATTTCAACTCAATAACTCTCCCAAGACTATCCCCCATGTTATATCCTTGATTTTTTCACCCATAATACCATTTTTAACTTCATTAAGGGGTTTCTCAAGGAGATGAATTCAAGAGGAAAAATCACATTTCGTTCTTTTTTTCTTTCAATTTATTTTATTTTCTTATCATTCTCTTATCTCCTCTATCAAAACAAGCTTGATAACATTATTACATTATATATACTATAATTTTGTTCTGTTAAATGGATATAAATTATCAATTATTTTCTAATCCCTTCTATTTATTCAAAAATTGAAATCATTGTCCATGAGGTGCCGATTTACCACCATTATGGATGATAGGTTTTCATTTTCCAATTATGACTTCAAGGATTGTCATAAACCAATTATTATGGATAAAACAATTAATAATATATTTATTAAAACTTATTTAATGTTCTAGAACCAATATATATAAATAATATTAAATAATTAGACAAAAATACTTTATAATGATAAAAACCAGCTAAATGATCTAAATTGTTATCATTAACACCCTCGTATCTTTAAACAAAATGATATACAAGATCATTTAATATTATGTATGATCATTAATAAAATATATTTTAAATTCTATAAAACTATTCACATTTCACATGATCTTTTTTACATGTATACAAGTGAACCAATCATGAAAACCAAGGACACAAACACTCTTGAATGATGAAATTGAATTTTATAACTGATAATAAAGGATATAAATTAACTAATAAAAGTATACAAAAGAAAATAAATGTATAATATATTATTAATTAAATTAATAATTAATATAATTTCACTATTCAATTCATTAATCATATGTTTAAAACACATTTAGACATAAGGTAAGGGTTTCTTCCCGAACCATCATTTTTTATTTTGGTTATGCTTTATCTCTCTTTACACTAATGTAATTATTTATCTTTTTATAATTCCTAAAAATTATTTGAAAATGTTCTATGATCATAAATCTAGATCAGTTAATCTTTATTTTAAGGGATAATTCATATTTTATAAGGTTAACTTTTCATTTTCTCATGATTGGAAAACTCGGTTATGTGGTACTTCCCAATTTCATAACCATTATCATATACACTCCATAATCTGTTTTAAGACTAAAATAATTTTATAAAATCATAAATTTTATCATGAAAAACTATCTTAGTTCATTTTTAGTTTTATTTATACAATTAATCTTTTTTATTATTTAAAATCACATATATTTTCTCTTAAACCATAGTAAAGCGGCTCATTTTTAAAGATTCATAAATTCTACTTTTATATGTTTTCACATCAGATGGAAATAATTTTATAGTTACCCAACCCCAAATATCTCAGAGTTGGTGTATGGTATCAATTACATTGGCATCGTTATATAGAATCAAATCCTAATGGAATGATCAATTTAGTAGTCCTTGTAAACCAGATATATACATGATTTTTGTATTGCAGATGACTACACTAGTTACAAAATATTATTTTCTTATTTAAAAATAAATATTTTTGAGTATAACTCTAATATATCTAGTATATTCCTTCATGCCTTTCATATTTCATTTATTAGATTCCTATAAAGAGAAACATTGTATGGGTGAGATCAAATGCTCACTAATGGAAAAATATAGCATAATTAATAAATAATAAATGATAATAGTCAATATAAAAATGTAAAAAACTAAAAACAATTTACTTATAATAAATAAACTGAATGGAATTGTGTAGAAAATATAGAATGTTAATAACTAAAAACACATGCCATTAAAATTACTTGATAAGGAAAAATAAATCTAGAAAGGTAAGTGGTTGAGACACATGGCATCCAAATAACTAAAAATGAAATTTATCCATAGATATTTTAATGGGAAATCTCATGGATTAATGATAATTATAACTAACATGAGGTAATTTTTTTATTATTGGACGCTATGTTTCCTTTTTACATGGTACCTTTACCATCAAGACGTTTCACAGTACTATTTAAAAAACATTTTTTAGAAACCCATCTATGGAGGCTATAAAAATGAATCCTCCCATAATGCTACCAATTCATTTATTTTCTAACAATAACTAGTACCCATCAGAGTCATTCTATTCTAAAACCTTCTTCATATTGAAAAACTAAAATAAATAATATGCCTTATCAAATAATTATATTGAATAATTTATAACAGATTATCAATATTTCCACCAATTAATCATATAACTATCAAATTAGACACCATATGTAAAATGGTATATTTTTTATGAAATAGAAATATTCATGATAGAATATGTGGATAAGTAGAGGAAATTAAATGATCATAGGAGATTTAATATTTCAAGGGGATGTGAAAAATGAATCAAGGATTTGAATGTAAATACTATCTATGAAAAAATCAATCTAAAACATTCTAGATGAAGTATAAGGATTGTATGAATACAACATACATTGTGTGGATTAAAATAAAGGGTTTTTATCATTAGTTAATTGAAATAGTATAAAAATATATTTTAAAAACGTTCTAGAGGGAAACATCCTATTATTTCGAAAAAAAATTTGAAAATATTTTCTTGAAAATAAATTTTTAAAATACTTTCATTAACAATTATCCTTTTATATATGAAAATTAAGATTCAAATAAATTATGGTGGATAAATTTTTACAAGTAATAAAATGAAAATGTAATATTTATTTTTCATAGTTAAAGGTTAGAGAAATGTATTCTTTATAAAGAGACAAGAGGATTCCTTTGAATTTTTTTTAAAATATAGAAAAGGTAAAAATTACATTACCAAATTATTTTAATAACACTTTTAAAAACACTTTAATAAAACATGGGTTTTAAAGTAAAAAAATTTCTCTGACTAAAGAGAGTTACAATGTCTAATTTTCTTTAAATCATTTGAAAATTAGTTTGAGTAAAAAATAATGGAAAACGGTACAAATAATTCAAAAATTTCATGAATTACCAGAGGCGAGAAAAATTAAATGATTTATTACAAAAGGTTAATATAATTTCCTTTAATGGAAACACCATTTAAATATTATTAAATTTATTTTTGAGGAAAATAATGTTTAAACATTCCAAATTGTCCCATACCATTAAAAAAATTTAAATAATTAACCTCGTGATATAATAACATTAGGTGAAAGTAGTAAATACCATGAAGATAATGGAATTCGTTATAAAATATATAAAAATGTTTAGTAGGTACACTACCAAAAATATTTAAGTCTTGACCATGATATTTATCTCATGGATGTAAAAATTGAGGTCAGGATCTCTTATATTGAGTTGCCTTTTGGGTGAAAATCCTGTAAACTATTGTATAAAAAAATTATTTTATTTTTATACTTTACTAAGACACTTTTTCATTTTTTTCATTACTCGTATTTAAATTTTTACTATGTTTTATAAAATTAATTAAATAATTCTGTTTACATCAGGTGTTTTGACCAAATTTAGTTTATGTGTCAAAAATAACTTTTGTAGGACAACTATGGTCAAAATTTTTATTATATAAAACCTCTAGAATAATAACCATGACATAGTTATAATATTTAAAAATTAATTATACTTTTAAAATAAATCATTAAATATTATTATGAAAAATGAATCAATGTTGTGATTATGGAGATCATAGGTCGTGTGTAGGCATGTGTAACGTTCTCATTTTTTCAACGATTGTTATGGAAATAAGGTAAGTAACACCATATATTTTAATAATGAAAATTATATCATAAATAACATATTATTTAATCATATATACATATATATATAATTATTTTTATGTAAATGGAAACACATCATGTTGAGGAGGGGTTAATCTATACATCCACAAACGACGTTATCACTTTTTAAGTGTGTGCAAGGGTAATAAAGATAATTTTATATATATTTATATATATATAATATTTCCTGAAAATTATTTATGTAATTAATAACATATATAGGTTTTTTAAGTAACATATGTTTAATAAAAACTATCCTTTATTCATTTTATGTTTAGTGTGAATGAATCACAACACTTTGAGGGGGCGGTAGTCGACACTTCCTTAAATGATGTTATCACATTAACACAAAATGGAATGTATTTAAGGTGTGTGTAATAAAAGGATTAAATAAGTATAAATACATAAAAAATATTATATATATATATATATTATAAACATATTTTACATCATAATGGACTCTATGATAGGTGGTAAGGGAAAAATGAACAATCGTCGTTTCGTGAGGGAGTAGTTCGCCATACATAGAAACGATATGTTTATTACCCATTAGATGGATGTGTGTTTTTGTGTAGGTAAACCCCTTTACATAAAAAATAATACTATATTACTATACTGTTTTTTTACATAATAATGGTATAAATATGTATAGGGGTTGGACAATGGAAATAAAATCAAAAATCATGAGGGAAGATGTTACCTCTTAACCAAGTATCTACATTCGATTTTTACCAAAAGGAATCCATAAAAGTATTTTTTTCCAAAGAAAGGATTCAAGGTATAGGGGAGGTATTTTTGAAATCTATATAGTAATAACATGGCTTAATCTAAGCTTTTTTATATGTGTTAGTAATGAGGATAGGTTGTGGCCTTTTATAGGGAAGGAAAATGACACACATGGAATTTTTTGAAACATTATTGGTGTACACATGTTTATACATAAACAACTCATAAGAAACCAAACAAAACTGAATAATTTAAGTTTTATGGATGATATATATCCATAAAATGGGTTTTTCCCATGTTTCTAGGTCATTTGGTCCTTAAAATTAGGGTTTAGTCCCTTTTTCTATCCTAATTACACCTTAATCACTATAATTAAATTTAATCACATTCACTAATAATTTTTGTT
This sequence comes from Viscum album, assembly GCA_963277665.1. Classification (NCBI taxonomy): domain Eukaryota; kingdom Viridiplantae; phylum Streptophyta; class Magnoliopsida; order Santalales; family Viscaceae; genus Viscum; species Viscum album. The sequence continues at coordinate 263,482,443 of OY728142.1, read as the reverse complement.
AAAAATTATTTTGGTCTTGTTAGACTGAGAATATCATCCGTATTATAATTTTTTATGTTTTTATTTCAAAATTCAATTCACATAAGAGGAGAAATTAAGGTTAATGCTAATCTCGCATATGGACAAATTAACCAGTTTTTTTAGAAAAGTGTTCAAAATATTGTTAAATTTTTGTATTCAATTTCCAAGTAAATTTGATTGTAATGAAATAAATTGAATTAGAATATTTATAATTTTTATAATTTGAAAATTAAAAAATTTAATATATAATTTATTGTTAATAATTTTTAAGATGAAAAGTCAGTTCTTAACTAAAATGCAGTATTTTCAACTATTCATCAAAAATGATTTCCTCAAAAAAATACCAAAAATTCTCCCTAAGATAATTATGAAATTTTATATTCAAAAATAATTTTTATTTTATCAAACTCAATTTATAAATTTTTCAATTTTCATATATTATATAGATGCACCATTAAAAGGTGGAAAATTTTCCTTTATAAATATATAGGGTTTTAGGTGTAAAATACAGTTTGTTATTATCTTATACTTATAAAATAAATTGGATGAATCTAATAAATATATTATTGAATATATAAAATATATATTTCATTAAAATAATTAAATATTTGTATTTAATTATGTTTATCGTGATAAATCTTATTTGGAAGCATAAAAATAATAATATTTCTTTTTTATATCGAATTGGTTCTTATTTTTTGTTTCTAATTAATTGGTAACCCATGAATTAATTTTATATTTACATAAACCATAAATAATAATAATTTAGTTAATAATATTCAAATTGTCTAGTTTATATCTAATTATATTAAATAATAATATTTTAATAAGACATTGTTATTTGGTGAAACTCGGTCTTACATTAAACACAATCCATCTAAGAAGGTTGCTCTTCTGTGTAATGAAAGCTATCGAGGATCATCTCTCTTAGATGTAATGCAATATAACTCAATGTTGTCTGCATTGAAATATATATAATCTTTTATAAATTGTAAATATATTACAAAATATCTGGATATTATATTACCTTACATGTTTGGGGTCGTGTGTCCTAAATTCTATCAGATATAAGGTTCTTACATTAGATTTTAAGGGCATCACATTCTCTCCCACCTTATTGAAATTTTTTCATTCTAATTTTAACTCGATCAAGGTTATATATTGTTTCATATTTATTATATTAAAATCCCACATCATGAAAATTTTGTGTAAAACATCTTCTATAACAGAGAGTATGGGAAGTGAAAAAGTACACATGTACTAACATATAACTATGTACCTAAGTAGGAGAACAGATGTGGAATGTTGAGATATATACATTTTTGAAAAGTGTAAATATTTATATGGATTGAATGAGGATATCAATCACAAACAAGTAAATTATCAATTAGTTATTGAGGTCCACAAAGACATAAATATTTCATGATTTAATAGACCATCAATTCAACATAAATTAAGGTATTACGACAATATTTTAGTTTGAAGATACATTTCCTAGTGTTGATAAATTATTTTAACTCCTATATATAATTACATGATATATTTCTATAATTCGAATTTCAACACTTGATTGTGCTTCGATCTATTTTCAAATTCATAAAAAAATTAATATTGATGCATGAATCACAAAAAGAAACATGTATTGGTTTTTAGGCATATAAAAGATTAAAATGTTCATTTATTTTTTTTTAACTATCATTGAAAATAAATATGGTTTATTAATTAATATTTAATCCTCAATAGTGGTACTAATAGTTCATAATTAATATTTATTTTTAAAACTGTATGACTAAAAATATAAAAAATTAACCAAGGAATTGTGTAGTTTAGTGGTTCGCATGAAATCCTTATCATCATTTGGTCATGGGTTCAAGTCCCACCATCTTGAAAAAAAATGATTGGTTTTCACCCTGATTAAAGGTTATCCATTTCCAAAACAATATTAATATAATTTCAAAAAATCAATATGATGGAAATCCTTGAAATTAGTTTAATCACTAAATACCCTTTTAAATATAGTTTTCATTACATCCCTAATACATAAAAATATTATCCATTTATTTCCACAAAGGTCCTTACATGGTCTAGGGATTATTAATAATATCATTCATATGATTTATAGATTAAGACACCTTGTATTCAATCTAAAACACCTTAGGTTAATCCTAGGATATTAAAATTTATTATATATTAGAATCATTCATAATGGTTTGTAAATAAAAAGTGTATTATCCAAATAAAATCATCTAGGTGTGTCAAAATAGGTGTATAGTATGGTCTATTGTCATGTACCAAGTTACCCCAAGAAAGGATTGGAATACATTGATGGATTTTTTTCTTCTAATTACCTTTATTCCAGAATCGTGTCCTCTTCTGGTATCCGGATAAGGTTTTATAACTAGGAATACCCACATAAAATCTATATTAACAAAATTTCTATGATGTTCTTATATACATATCCTTGAATTATACCTTAGGTTTATGTTCTCAAACTTATGTTTTCATAAATCTAGTTCCCAAAGGTTTTTATTAATCTTCCTCTCACACCAACACTACTGAACTACCCTATATATCCCAGAGCTGGTGTTTGATAAAAAATAAATTAGCATGATTACATAGAATAAATTTATTATGGATAAATCAATTTATAATTCTTGGAAAACCATATACAAACATGAGTCTTATATTATAAATAAATACACTATTTAAAACATAATTTTTTCTTCATTATAATTAAATAATATCAAGGATAACACGAATCAATCTAGTATATCCATGCATATTATTAATTTTATGCTTCATAAATTATTAGGGAAAGAAACACAATAATATTGATCTCAAATGATCTATAAAAGAAATATATAGTTTCAGAAAAAAATAATCAATAAGACCACTCAATATTGAATGATAAAAAAGTAAACACACATGCCATGTAAATAATAAATATAATGGAAGAGCATAAACTATATGTCAAGTTAAAAACTAAAAACACAATCATTTTAAATTAATAGATAAAATAAAATAAATATGGTAAGGTAATAAACTAAAAAAATCATCTAATAACTATAAAAAGAAATTTATCCATAGATATGTTAATAAAAAATCACATGGATGAATAATAATAAAAATAAATATAAGGGTAATTCTAGATTATTTGACACCATGTTTTCTAAGTACATGGAATTTTTACCGTGAATTCCTTTCACAGGGAAGTTTACAAAATATATGGTAGAATCCCATCTATATAATCTAACTAAATGACTTGTCCCGTAATACTACCGATACATCGAGCATAAATCAATAATAGGGCTCCAATCATGTCGTACTAGTCCATAACATTCCTTATATTGAATAATCTAAGTAAATAATATTCGTTATCAAATAACCTTATTAAATATAGAATAAATATTTATCAATGATTCCACAAAATAATAAAATAACTTTCAATATAGAAATTGTACGTAAAATGAGATATGATTAAGGCAATTGTAATATCCTTGATAGATTATATTGGATAAACAGTGTAAATTTAATGATCAAAGAAGATTTAATATTTCAAAGGGATTTCAATAAATAAATCAAGGATGTGAATATAAATATTATCCTTAACCAAATAAATAAAAAATAATCCAGGAGAAGGATAATGATTTTATCAATACAATGTACCCCATGTGGAGTAAAATAATGAGGGGTTTTTATTAATGAATGGGAATATTATAAAAACATTTTTTAAAAATAGTCTTGAGGAAAATAAAATTTAGTTTTTAAAAAAAATTCTATGAAAAAAACATTTATAATATTCTATTTAAAAATTTACCTTTTACACCATAAATGGATGCTTTAAAAAATGATGTCTAGTAAATTCGTACAAGTCATATGTGGAAAAAAGAACATTCATATTTCATGGATAAAATTTTTAAAAATGTATTTGTCAAAAAGTGACAAATATATTCCATTAAAAAAATTGGTAGAAGGAAAAATGGGAAAGAATTCCATTACTAATTTTTTTTTAAAAAAATGTTTGAAATTTTTTTAAAAAAATGTGGTTTTTAGAAGAAAATAGGTTCTGAAACTAGAGAGAGATACACAGTTGGGTTTTCTAAAAAACATTTTTAAAACATTTTGAGTAATAATGAGTGGAAAAAATTAAATATTACTTGAAAAAGATAATGAATTACTAGAGGGGAGAAAAATTAAATGTTTTATTGAACAATGGAAAGATAATTTATATTAATTGAAATACCATTTAAGGATCATTAAAGTTATTATTGAGGAAAATAATCATCAAACATTCCAAAGTTTCTCATACAACTTTGAAAAAATTAAAATCATAAACTTCGTGAAAGAATAATATTAGATGGAAGTATTAAATACTATTAAAATAGAGTAACCCATGTTATAATATATAAAAATTTGGATTATATACACCACACAAAGGATGTAAGTGCTAAACATGACATTTATCTCATGGATGTAAAAAGTGAGATGGAAATTGTGTGCTATTAGTTTCCTTTTGGTAAAATATACATTAAACATATGTATAATAAATTTATGTTAATTTTATAAATTACTCATAAAATTTTTCATGTTTATCATTACTTTAATTTCTATTTTTACTATTTTTTATATAATTACTCAAACAATTCTTTTTATGTTGGGTGTTTTCGCCACATTTTGTTTATATGTCAAAAATAACTTTGGTTGGTAAATAATGGTCAATGTTTTCATTATATAACACCTCTAGAGTAATAACCATGTCATAATTATCATTTTTTTATATTAATTATACTTTTAAAATCAGTAATCAAACATAGTTTTGAAAAATGAATCAACATTATGATCATGGAGACAATAAGTCGTTCGTACGCATTCATAACATTCTCATTTTTCAATGATCGATATGGAAAGAATGTAAGTTCAAAAATATCTATACTAAATGATAATTATATCATAAATACCATATTATTTAATCATGTATGATTATATGTATAAATCTTATGATGAAAAAGGAATCACATCATATTAATGTGGTTGTAGTCCACATGTCCACGAATGAGGTTATCGCTTTTTAAGTGTGTGTTAGGGAAATAAAAAATGATATTTATATTATATTTATATAAAAGTAATTATGTCATAAATAACATATATATTTCATTAATTTCACATAGTTTTAACAAAAATTATCCTTTATATGTTCCATTTCTAGTAAAAACGAATCACAAGAGTTCAAGGGGGCGGTAGTCCACACATCCTCAAATAGTGTTATCATGTTAATGTAAAATGGAATGTATTAAAGATATGTATAATAGAAGGATTAAATAAGTATAATGAAATAATTAATATCATAAATATCATACATAAATATATTTTCTATCATAATTTCCATCATGATAGGAGGTAAGGGAAAAATGAACAATCATCGTTTTGTGGGGTGTAGTTTTTCGTACACGGAAACAGAATGTTAATTACCCATTAGATGGAATTGTATTTTTGTGTAGGTCAACCAACTTACATAAAAAAAATACTAATATTTTTAGGATACTTTTGTTTTTACATAATAATGTAATAATAAAATATAAGCGTTTGGCTAATGGATATAAAATTAAAATGCTTTAGAGAAGGTGATACCACTTAATCGAGTAACTACTTTTGGTTTGTAACAAAAATATTCTTGAGAAGGATTTATACAATAATGTTAGGTTTCATGGAAGATGATAGATATTTTGGACATCCATATTGGAATATCATTGTTGAAAACAAATTGTTTTAGAGTTGTCAGGGATGGGGAGAGGTGGTGGCCTATTATGTGGAAGGAAAAGGACTCACTTTGAATTTTTGGAAACAAGATAGATGTACACATGTTATTAATTAAAACTAGTAATAAAAAATAAAAAACTCAATAATGGAAGTTTTAAGACTTAAATATTTCCATAAATATGGTTTTGTATAAGTATCTTGGTAATTTGTGCCATTAAATTTAGGGTTTAGTCACTTTTTTCCAAAGTACACCTTAATCACTGTAATTAATTTTAATCGCATTCACTAATAATATAAGTAAAAAAATAAAATTGGTATTATTATACTAAAAATATAATCCTAATTAAAATGGGGTATGTCTATATTTATAAATTCAGTTCACCGAAGTAGAAAATTTAATATTAAGGATAATCTCACAGATAGACGAATTAACATGTTTTATTAAAAAAAATCAAAATATTATTCAGTTTTTATATTCAATTTTAAAGTTAAATTGATTGTAATGGACTAAATTTTGTTAATGGATGTATAATTTATATAATTTGACCTTAAAACAAATTTAATATATAATTTATCATTAATTATTATTTAGATGAAAAGGATGTTTTTAATTAAAATGAAGTATTTTTCAATATTCATCAAAAAATGATCTTTCTCATAAAAATCCCGAAAATTCACCCTAAGATAATTTTTGTATTATGAAATCAAAAATTAATTTTAAATTATCACATTAAATATATAAATTTTTCAAAATTCATATTTAAAATACATGTGCCATTAAAATTCAAGAAAAATACCTTTCTAAAAATATAGAGTTTTAGTTGTAAAATAGTGTTTGTTATTATATTATGCTTATAAATTAAATTTGATAAATATTAAAAACAAATTATTGAATATATATAATATATATTTCATTAAAATAAAAAAATTGTATTTATTTATTTTTATTAAGATAAATCACCTTTGTAAGCATAAAAATATTAATATTTATTTTTATACCCAATTAGTTCTTATTTTCATTTCTCATTAATTAGTAACCCATGAATTTATTTTATATTTTTATAAACCCAAAATTTTCATATGTTAGTTAATATTATTTATAAAAACTAGTTTATATCTTATTATTTTAAATAATAATATTATAATATTTCATTATTATTTAGTGAAACATGGTCTTGCATGTAATGCAAGCCATCGAAGATGGTCTCCCTTTCATGTAAAATAAGATTTTGAGAAAGTTCTCTCTTGTTTTAACACAAGATAAATAAGTGTTTCATGAATAGAAATATTTAAAATCTATTTTAACTAGTAAATATATTGTAAATTATATGGATATTATATTACCTTACAATCTTAGTTTCATGTGTCATAAATTCTATCAATACAAGGTTCTTACTTTAGATTTTCAGGTCTTCATAATTTATGTCTAAAATATAATTTCATTATCCCCCTATTTTCAATTATGGGATTTACATGTTATAATTTTATTTTATGATAAATAATATGGATTTTCTAAAATAACTTTTCTTTTCAAAATAAAAAAGGGTAATTCACTCATTAATTCGTCAATTATTCTATTTGGATATTTTTGTATATTTCAACACCCTTGGATACATTTTATTCTTAATTAGTATTGATATTCTATGATGTAATATACCATATTTTATTAAATATTTCATTGTTTGTTTGATTGTGGATGTGTTATCTTGATACCATTCACCATATTTCTCATAATGATTAGTGATTATGATTATTAATTAGGGAAAGTTAATTACATTTTTCTTGTATATGTTGTTTATGTTTCAACTATTCACATAAAGAATGAATTGGAATTAGTAAGTTATGGGAGATACTCACTATATCCCATCTATGAATCGGTGGGTCACATTAGAAAAAAATAATATGGACTTGGCTAGCACCTTTCCCATTAATTTATAGATATTGATTTGGCATTGGTCATAACCATTAATTTCCAGATGTCATAGCTTATGCCTCAACAATATGTTTTAGATGTCCTGCATTATTCAATTCGTCATTATGATATTAGTAATTTTTAATCCATATGATTATTCTTCTAGTATAATTTCTTTGGTTACATTTCATCCCTATATGATTATTTTTATATAATTATTTAATCATCATTTATTCCTACCTTATTATGCTCAAGATTATTTTTTAAAGGCATGTTTTTTTAGTTATTCACCTGTCCTAATTGTTCATGTTTGTATTCATTTCTATTATTTTACAAACCCTTACTGAGCATCTAATATCACCCCTTTCTTATGTTTTATTTTACATAATGTATGAAAATGTATTTTCTGAATGACTTGTAGGGATAATATATAAGTTATGAGTGTTTCTAATGGAGTTGATATGTTGTTTTTACTTTCAATTTTTAATGTAAATCTAATGCTAGTATTTGGTTTTCCAAATATAATAATATATTATATTAATTGGTATATGATCTCATGTTCATATTGAAAATTTTAATAATTAAGGTAGTAATATTGGGATACTGGGGTCAGGGTCTTTAAAATATCCCCCAGGAGTGTCAGACCATTCACACAGAAGAGAATATCAACTGTGCACCAAAAGGATGGTTTATATATACTTAGAAAACTATTTTTGGGTTTATTACCTTTTGAATCAACTTCTGTAAAAGTGTATCCATAGAAAACATCTATATATGGATTTATTATATGTAAAACAACATAATATTTTCTTTTTCCAATTCATAAGTATGTTTTTTTATAATAAAAATTATCCCATGGTTCATAAATTTTTTTCCTCATCCCTACTTCAAAAGATTAAATAATCGTTTCACTAATACTAACTATCACAACACATACATTTTATACATATATTTTTTATATTTTTATGTGAATTTTCATCTTATAATGAAATGATATGTGCTAGAATGTCATGTGTGTAGTTTCTCTAAAAACATGGATACATAAACAAACCATCTATGGGTTAAATATATTTTATACCACTATGTTATTTATGGCATGAACCATTCTGAGGAATTTCATACATAACACCTTTTTTCTAAACCTAGGTAAAAGGAAACATACAAAAATAGTGTACTCATATTCTAAATGATGATAAAAAAGGTAGATATCAATGATAACTATAGCATCACATGAGACAGAGCGTATGATAATATGATAAAAAAAATTAAAAATCATACCCTACATATCATAGATCACAATATTGAGACATGGAATAAATATTGGTACTTCATAAGACCCTAATCATAAAGAAATAAATGACCATGATCCATTATATAATAACATAGACCTAGTAATTTTTAAAAAACAAAATCTTTTATCTTTTGAAATATGTATAAATAAATAAAAAATCTCTAGTTATGTTATGGACACAAAATGCGACCCTCATATAAACATATGTACATGAAACCATGATCTTGAATAATCATTAAAAAATTAAATTTAGGACCACACATAAACATATGAACATGGAAATGGGGTCCATATATAATATCATGGACATAAAAATGAGGTCTACACATAATCTTATGGACATGAAAGATGAACAAACACATGAAATTATGAACATGAAATCAATTTCATGCATAACATATTTTACTAGTGAGTTATCAATATTTATCCAATTCAATATTTGTTTTTAATGAACCTAACCATCACATAATTTTAAAAGATTCATATAAGGCTAAATGATAATAAACCATAAAATTATAACATAACCCATGGAAAATAATTATTTTTCATAAACATATCATCATAATAATAAAAATATACCTTTAGAATGAATTAGGATGGAAATTTTAATGACACCCTTATTCTCATTGGCATGAGATTATTAAAAATCATTACATGGACTTAAGATAAATCCCTAATATTCCAAAAGTTAATAATAAATTTTTAAGGTTTTCAATACAAGTAGGGTAAGTTTTACCCTAGATAATAAAACCAAAACCACCAACCATAACCAATCAACCCCCATGTGAAGCATGATTACTTAAAATAAAACTCAATAGCATCATTTATAAAAAAACCAACCAAAGTGTTCCACAAAAAAAGACAAAATAATAATCAAAGTAAACAATCGAAAGATATCTAATATACTCCATGATGACAACAACACTCCATGATCAACAAGCTCTATTCTCCAATCACAAAACAACCCAAGTATCATGAGGTCATGATAAATACATGTGTTACTTTACCTTTTCCCATGTTCTAGGATATATCATCTTGAAAAGCACTAATGTGATAATGAAGGGGTTAGTATAAAACTCAGTAGGTTTTCCCCAATGACTTCCCTACTTGCGCCAGTATGATATAAAACTAAGAAACATTTATATAAAACCATTTATATAAAACAAATCTGCAAAACAATTTATAACTAAATATGAATAAGTTCCAAAAACCATTATAACCAAGAGTATAAAAGTTATATTTTCAATGAATTTTCCAGAATGTCGCATTTCCAGAAAAAAAACAAAAACATATTTCAAACCATTTCCCAATATCATTTTTTCATAACCATTCCATTTCACTTTTTCACAAACCCAACCATACATGCTTCATTTGAGTAGTTTCATACTCATGAGCGGTCTCTATTCTAATTACCTTGTGTCCCACGTATACACTCCCTAAATATAGGGTCACACACCTTCTTCCCCAATGGGGAATATCTTTTATTTGGGGGAACATCATACATGAACTCACAAAATCAACATATGCCAAAACCATTCAAATAAACCAATTCAAACCATTTCCATAATACCATTATTTTATTGAAAACAACTAAATTATCCAATTCCAATAAAATTTTCATTTCAATAAATCCCTTACTTTTATTGAAAACACTTTAATTAAATCCAATTACCATAATTATAGAAAAAATACATTTTAAAATCTCATTTTAAAATCAATATTAAAAGCACTTTATTCAAGAAAACCAATTTTATAGAATTCCAAAATTTATCAAACCATCACTAAAGAGGGTTTCCAAAAATTTCTAAGAAGAAAATTCACAACCATTTAGACATAAGATATTAAATTTGAATACATTCAAAAAAACATCTACTAAGGGTAGTCGAGAGTGTAGCCCCTACTTTGACAGTTTTGGTGAAAACAAAAATCTGACGAAGATCGCTCATGAAACCATGTAAGAATTCCACGAAACAACCTTAAATATATTCTCCTATAAATAATGAGAGAAAATATCAACATATTTTTCATCCAAAATCAAAGATATACCCATAAAGGGTGTATATCTAAGAAATTGATAGGAGATGAGAAGTAAATCTAAGTAGATCTAAGAAAACATAACAAGAACGAGGAATAATAATGACATACCTCAAAAATCTGGAATCTAAACACCTTGGAAATGCTCTGTATAGATTCTAATTTTCTTGGGAGAGGTTCTACAAACATTAATAGAGATGAATCGTGAATCAAGACCACATAAGAAGAAATAAATCCTATATAGTCAAAAATGTGTGAGATCCATTTTTTAGGATCTCACTTAAACACTACGCATGTTTTAATCGCATAGTTAGACAAACTATGTGAAAATCATGTGTTATCTTCTACCTGGTTAGACCCTCACATGGAATCCTTGCATGAACATCTTAATTGTGTGCCCACTGTACTAAATATCCTATAAAAATCTACAACCCTACATGGTTACTCCTAGGATTTCGCACAGTTTTGACAAACCGTGTGCATCCCGTACACCTTCCCTTAAGCTCAAAAACTCTACAAAAGTTCTCTAAAGTCTACCAAACTTCACCCTTAAACATTATATTCAAAAAAATCATAATTAAATGGTTACGTATAAGAAACGCTACTACTACTTTCCTCTCACCATTGGTCTTTCTGTCCTTGTATAGTAGAAAACCATCCTTGCCCTGAATGATTTTTTCCCATTGCTCATTCATTTCATTCTCATGTTCTCAAGTCACATCCTGAGTCTAACCATTTTTCTATAAAACCCATACTAGACCGATGATTTTTATATTTAGACTTTATCCATCCTTTCCACAATCCACACTAGTATATATACCAATGAATCATCCGGATCTAGGTTAGAGTGATCCCAAATGATCACAAGGTTGGGATAATGATGATATTTTTTTAAAATTGAGATATGTGGAACACATTAAGCACCAAACTAAGTCATGGTGGTAAATTAAACTGATATTCTACCTCTCCAATATGTTCATGTATCTCAAAAGGTCTAATGTATCAAAGATATGACATTCCTTGTATCCCAAAATGATGATGTCTAAGCCTTTGATAAATCCTCAAAACACATTATCACTCACCACAAATGAAAACGGTCATCAATGATGATCCACATATGATTTCTGATGAATATAGGTTGTATCCATTCATTTCCTGGTCAACTAAATATTATATTTTTTTTCTTGGATATGGCTAGGCCCAACTTGTGATTTTTCACTTATTTCCACCCAACAAAGGGGAGAACGACAAGGAAACCCATTCAATGCATCAATATGATCTATATATATTGAGGTATAATATCTGTTATTATATAAGAACTTCACTAAGGGTATATACTCTTCTCATTGGCCAAAACAATCCATTATAGAATCCCACAACATATATTCCAACATATGTATCATCCTTTCGGATTGTACATCTATATGAGGATGATATGCCATACTCATAGTCAACTGAGGGTCAAGGTAACATTGAAAGGATTTCAAAAAATGAGATGTGTACCTCAGATCACTTTCTAAGGCTATCGAAACTGGTACATCATGTCTCTTTACCACCTCTTGGGTATTGATTTTGGATTGATCTTCCACCATATGAGTTTTATGAATAAGGATGAAATGAGCCAACTTCGTAGGTCGATCAATTATCACCCATATGAAATTGTGTATTAGAACAATTTCTGGTGGACCTGTAACAAAATCCATGGATATATGCTCCCGTTTCCACACTAGAATTGGTAAATACTACAACATACCTATTGGTTGTTGATTTTTTTCCTTAACATTATCACAAGTTAAGCTTATTGAAATGAACTCCACCACATTCCATTTCATACCAATCCTGAAAAACTCTGCCTTCAATTCCTTATAAATATTATTTATACCTAGACGTATAGCCCATCTGGAATGGTGGTAAGAATGAATAAGTTGTTTCTAACAAGCCATAGGTACATTTATCTAATATATGAACCACAAAACTAAACTCCCATCATGATTTCAGCCCTCAATAGTCTCCAAACTATTGATTTTTTGAACTCATAACTATTCATTATGTATAAAATGTTTGTGCCTTTTTAACCAAATTTACTAAATCATGAACTATAGAAACCGGAAAGAAGTCAGTAACATCAATTTATCCTTTAAATTCCACATGCATGTATGCTAGGACTAACATCAACTGCCATTAATATTAGTCTTCTTTCTCTAACTAAGCATATAGATTTATGATTAATGCATCAGCCACTGAATTTACTTTTCCTGATGTATACATTTTTTCAATGTCAAACATCTGGAGATACTTCATCCATATCTATTTCCTCAGATTCAAATCCAGTTGTGAGAAAAAAAAATTCAAGATCTTATGATCCATGAACACATTAAATTTCCCCCTAAAGAGATAGTGACACCGGTTCTTCAAAGCATGGACAACTACAGAAAAATGAAAATCATTTTTGGGTAATTATTCTCATGAACTCTCAACTATCCTGAAACATAATCAACAACATGGTCTCATTGCATGAGAACACATCAGAATCCAGATCCTAAATCATCATAGTACACAACATACCATTTTCTTGATTCTAGAAAAATCATGATAGGTGCTGATGTATAAAGAATATTCAGCTCTTAGAAAGACTTATGGAATTCCTCAATCCATTTGAATGTAGCATTCATCTTTATCAAATTTTTCATTAGTGAGGATATTTATGAGAATTTATGCACAATGAATCAGTAATATCCAGATATAAGAATAAAACATTATATTTCAAATAAATTATTTAGTGTTTTCCAAGAGATAATAGCATCAATATTTTATAGATCCATAGAAAAACCTTTTTTTGAAATTACCTAGATGAGAAAGTGCAGCTCTTGTATCCAAAAATCACACTTTGATAATTTTTTATAAAAACAATGAACTCTTAATAATTCCAACACTATCATCTAGTGTTTCTCATAATCAAAACATGTCCTTGAATACACAAACATGTCATCCACATACACCAGAATAAAATAATATAGATATCTATGAAATATCTAATTCATCAATTCCATAATAACTATTGGTGCATTCCTAGGACAGAATGTCTTGACTACATATTCATAGTTGACATATCTACTTATGCATGATATCTTCAGAATATCTTACTTCCAAAATCACAATTGGTGATATCCTGATCACAAGTCAATTTTAGAGAACCACCGGGCTCCCCTAATTGATCAAATAGATCATCAGTTCATAGATGTGGATACCAATTCGTTATCGTAGTATGGATAAGATTATAATAATCTACATGATGCCTTGGAGCTCAAAATACATTATTCAGAAATAAGACTAGTTTTAACCATGGAGATATGCTCATCCAAATTAAACCTTTGATTTCATGCTCTTCCAACTGCATATTCAATTCCCTTAACTCTATTGTTTCCATACTATAATACGGTAGGGAAATAGGACTTGTCTCAAAGAGGAGATCAATTGTAAACTTCACTTCACTTATAGGTGGTAACTCTAGGAAGTTCTTGGTAAAAAAATCTATAAATTGATTCGCAACTAGTGGTAATATAATATCCTTAATATGTTATATCTATTCCAAGGTCAAATCCACCAAGTAGAAAGAGGTTTTTCCCACTTCTGTTACCAACCATCCTATTTCACATATCTTTACAACCCTTTGTTCTCTGAATAGATGGTTGATGTTGTCCTCATTTAAATAAAAATTTTCCCTACTATAATAGTCAATGTGAGCCTTAAACATTTTCAACCAATCTATACCCAAGATTACATCAAATATATCCATCTTCAACACTGAGAATTCCCACTTCAACTTGTTTCCATCAACGGTTATAGAACATGATTTACAAACAACGGCTCGAAATTTTATTTTACCGAGAAGAGTTTGATGTTTTAATGTGGGGTGAATCATCTCATTATATAGAAAATAAATAGACCAAGAAGAAATGAAGGAATATGACACACCAGTATCAAATAGCACTTGCATAAGGGTATAATTCAGTAGAATCATACCTCTCTCCATAGATGGTTTACCCCAATTATCCACAATCACACGCGTACCTCCATACAATTTCATCATTGTATAACTATGATCCTTTTTCATTGATTATATATCCCTTCCTGAGGATTCATGGTTTTCCTAGAATCACTATGGTTATCCATGTTCTGCTAACAACTCAGATTCGGCTTTCCTCACCCCATTGAAGCATATGATGCTTACGACACATGAGAAGTTTCTCAAGCACCAAAACTAAAACAAATATGAAAATATAAAAAAAAAATATGACCCATATTATTTAATTTTTTATGGTCTAGGTTATTCCATACACTATCTATTTATGTGGTCACGAAAACCACATATGAAATAGCCTTCTTCGCTCTTGTTTCATAGAGGAAGGTTCAAAGACCTAGCTATTTGATTCTGATTCCCACTGCCACTATAGAAAAAGGTGTCACTCTTCTACTTGCTCTCAGTATTCAAGTTCCCACTATTTCCCATAGGTATCATAATATATCATCCTCCCATAGTTCTTGAGATAACATGTTTAGCCATTTTCCCTCTGTTTACCATCTCTACATAATCCGTAGTACAGAGTCGAAAAATCATAGAGAGAATCTTCTTCCTTAGCCCGGATTTGATAATACATGCCTTCATTTCCACACTCACTACAACTTTGGGTACGAAGTGCACTAAATTCATGAATTTAGCCATATACTCTATGAAAGATATATTTTCCTACTTTAGGTTGATGAAATCCATCATTATCTGGACCTTAAATGTGTGAGGATATAATTTTTTATTAAACAATTGTTCAAAGTCAACCTAAATATGCCTATAATTCAGTTTAGCCTGCACTGATAGGTCCTACAACTAGTGTGAAATATCCTGGAGTATATACGTTTCCATTTTAACTTTCAACTCCACTGGTGTGCCAATGAAATCAATGATACGATTCATCATGTTCAACCACACCTCTGCCATTTATGGTTTAGAATCACTTCATAAGATGGGTGGATTCTTCTTTAAGAACTGGACAGAATGATCCACATGTCTTGGATCATCCCTCTAGTTCCCTATGTCCACAACTTGATATTCATGGACCATACTCTAAACCATCTCATGGTTCAATTATGGTTTAGTTGAAACCACATTTTCTACAGCATCTTCCTTTTGGTTTCTACAATGTCTACTAGGTTTTATTTTCTAAATAGACATCAAAATCTGTAAGACTCACTCTTTAGAAACTAAAGGCTTAGCATTTCAAATTTTTTCACATCAACTATCACACATTGTTTTCCAAAAACAATATTTTCCATGTTTATCTATTTTTGAAAAATACATTCTATCATTTTAAAATTAAACCACTTTCAAAATGCATCAACCTTGAACTTTACAAAATCATTCATTTGAAAACAATTACAACATTTTACATAAATTTCAACATTTTCCCGAAATAATAAATCATTACTCACAATTAAATATGTAATCATGGTGTGAATTCATTCTTCTAAAATAGATGTCATGCTTTCCTCATTGTCTACAACCATGATAATGAGATTCTAATATCCCATAAGTGTATCCAATAAAATTATGTGGCCATCTTCCTAGTAACTTTAAGTTCAAAAAAAGTCTAGATACATATTTTTATGCCCTAAATTTCATGTCCTGATAATCTTACTCCTTTCTATGATCACAACCGAAGTAATATACAAGAATGAATTTCAACTCCAAGACCAGGAAAACTAATCACTACTTGTTCTATAAGTAATGGAACAAGTTGATACCACTTATCACAAACAAGATTTTGGATAAAACAAACAAATATTATTTCTAATGACCCACTTATTCTCATTGACATGGGAATACAATGAGTCATTACTTGGACTTTAGTGACATCCCCAAGATGCCAAAGGCTAATAATAAAAACTAAAGGGTTTTCATACAAGTGGGGGATATTTTACCCAATGAGAATAAAACAACCACCAAAAACCATAACCAATCAACCACCATATAATTCATGATTAATTAAAAGATAACTCAATAGTATACTTTATTAAAAACCAACCAAAGTGTGAATTAGTGGAACACAAACTAATTATTAAAGTAAACAGTGGAAGGAAAACATATAAAATCCATGATGAAAACCATACTATATGTTCCACATGATCCATTATCAAATCACCAAACATACAATGTATCATTAGGTGTTTCTAAACATATGGGATACTTTACCTTTTCCCATGTCTCAAACTGTAGAATCTGTGAAATCCCTGAAGTTCTAAATAAGGGGTAAGTAAAAAACTCAGTAGGTTTTCCCCCAATGAATTTCCTAGTCACCCCACTAGGATAAAAAAAATCAACCTTTATATAAAACCATATATATAAAAAATCCTATAAAATAGTTTATACCTAAATATATAAAAGTTCAAAAGAAATTATAACCATGATTAATAAACTGCTATTTTCAACCAATTTTCCAATAATTCCCATTTCTTGAAAAATCAAAAAACATGTCTTTAATACAATTTCTCAATATCGTTTTCACAAAACAATTCCAATTATCTTTTCCACACACCCAATCATACATGATTTATTTCAAAATTTTAATACTCATGAGGGGACTCTCATCAAATTAACTTCTGTCCCATTGAAACATGCCCCCCAATCTAGGGTCACGCATCTTATACCCCAATGGTACACATCCTTTATTTAGGTGCACATTGAACAGGACCTCACACAACCCATTTATGAAAAAACATTCAAATAAACCAATTAAAACCATTTCAATAAACCCATTATTTTATTGAAAATCTTTAAAAAACAATTACAATCAACCAATTTAATTCTATAAAACCATTACTTTTATTGAATTTTTTTAATAAAATCCAATTACAACAATTATATAAAATTCCCATTTTAAAATCTTCATTTTAAAATCAATAATCAAAGAACTTTATTCAAGGATACCAATTTTCTATATTTCTACAATTTACCAAACTGTCACTAAATAAGGTTTCCAATAATTTCTAAACAACCAATTCAAAATCAATTTAACACAATATAATAAATTTAAAATCATTCCAATCAGTTATATGAATATCAGTCGATTGTGAATCCATCTACGTTGATGGTTTCGAAGAAAACAAAAAACGGTTGAAGAACACTCACAAATCAGGGTAAGAATTCCACAAAACCACCTTAGATCTATTCACCTATCAACAATGAGACCAAATATCAACATATTTGGACTCCAAAATCATAGATATACCCATAACAGTCATATATATGAGAAACCAATTGGATAGGAGAATTAGATCTATGTATATCTAAGAAAACATGACTAGAATGAAGAAGAATGATGACATACCTATTGAATCATGATTATAAATGCCAAGGAAAGGCTCTTAATCGATTACAATTTTCATGGGAGAGGTTATCCAACCTTCATTATAGATAATCTAAAATTAGGGATGTATAAGAGTAAAAATTAATCATAATGAGTCAAAAATGGATGAGATCAACTTTTTTAAGATCTCACTTAAACCCTCTGAACAATTTAGTTGCACGATTAGAGAAATTTTATGCTAACAATGCATTAGTTACAACCTAGGAAGACCCTCACATGACCTCCTCGCATGGCCTCCTTAACCATACACCCACCATGCCGAATATACTATCCAATATCATTCACTCTTCCTAGTTTCTCCTAGTATTTTGCATGGTTTAGAAAAACTGTGCACATTATGTGCACCTTCCCTTTATCCTTGAAACTCTCCAAACATTCTCCAAACTCTCCCTATCCTCATGCTTAAATGTTATATTCATAAAAATCATAAATAAAGGGTTATGTACCAGAAACCATGGAGTACTACAAAAACATTTGGTCATATCCTAGGTAAGTAACAAGTAACATCAAAGGATGTTATCATAAATGAAATATCCCATTAAATTAAAACTGATAAATTTCATGAGGAAAATATACATTTCACATCGAAATAATTTTTTTAAAACAAAATATTTTTCCAAATATTAAGGGAAAAGTTTCTTCAAATATAAAATTGGAAACGTGTAATGGATTATTCAAATCATTGATCTTTCATGATGATGTAAATTTTTTATCATGACATATTATTGAAAATAAAACATTCCATTCACACTTTTTTAATTATAGTCAATAAGTACCTCTTTTGGGAAATGACAAGAATTTTTCTTGTAATTTTTTTAAAAAAATAAATATGTGTGAAAATTACTTTAAAAAAATTATTTGAATAGTTAAAACCTTAATTAAAACATATTTAGATAATAGTGATATGAAAGAAAAAAAAATTTAACCAAGGATAATGATGATCTTAATTTTCTTTAAAAAAATTCGCTCTATTGAGTACATAAGGTGAGGATAATGATGAGAAAATTGTATTATCTATAAAGAATAATTGTATAACAAAATTATTTATATTTTCAGAGGAGGAGTATATGATTTCATTATCATAAATATTATCAAATATAATCTCAAAAAACTATGAGATTGATGTATAAAACTCATACCGCTTAGGAAACATTTGAATCGTAATCCCCATGAATGTATATCATCAAATAAAACATTTAATTTCATAAAAATTAGGATAAAAATTTTATGAAATGTAAAATTAATTATATACTACTCATAAAATAATATAGTTTCATACCATATCATATTTCCCAATGAATATAGTTTGAGATGGTCACCCCTTACATTGAGTTTCTCTTATTTCAAAATCACTCTATTTTCCGGTAAAATAAATTCGAATTTATTTTAATTATATAAAAAATCATTTAAATAACTAAAAATTCATATATCACCCCTTTATAACGTTTTAATACCCATTTATTAATAATTTAAAATTAAAATGGTTAATTCATGATGATTATTATTTAATTTGTTATAATAATTTATATATGGTAGTTATGGTCCTTGTACATTGAAAATCGATCAAACATCACCATAATTTTAATCATCATATAAATATAAAATATATAAATTAAAATATTTTTGATAATAAATCTTATAAAATGTGATGAGAGAAAGATAAATATAAGGGTAATAAATTATTTCATTCATTGAGACGGTAGACCGTATATAAACTTGAATACTATTTTAACAGTTTGAGAGGTAAAAATAATCCATAGTAAAGGAATAATCACCTTTCCAGAATAATTATTATATCACTTATTATATAGATAATCATTAAATTAATCATTATTATACCATATGCATAATTTATATAAAAACAATTAATATCTATTCATGGATTTGGTAGTCCACATGTATTCACGATCGATACTTTCACAAAATATTTGATGGGAAATTGGTTCGATAATGGTGATTTAATAATCATAATAAAATTTAATTATATTTATTATATATAATTTATTATTTTATTATATATAACCTATATTTATATGAGTTATGGAAGAAGTAAAATGAAATTTATCGGTAAATGAAATTACATATTCTTTGAAATAAAACCTTTATATCTACTCTTAAGGTCCATATTGTTGTTATTTTGGAAACAAATAAAACACTAAAATTTGAATAATGAATTTGAAAAGGATTTTCTATTTGGGTTGGTCATGTTAGATCGATCAAACTAGTTTAAAAAGGATTAATGAAGGGTGTATTTTTATAATTGAGGAGAGAAGAACCCTTGGGATTTCATAAAAATTTTATTTATTAAATATTATTTTTCAAAAAAAATTACACATAGATATATATTTTAGGATATTATATGATGTGGATTTAGTCCCAGTAATTAAAATGGAAAATAATTGTTTATGTGGTGTTTTACACCATATCTATTCTTTTATAACCTTAGTTAAACCATATTAACTTTGACCATAATAACCAATTTTTCACTCATAAGGTTTATAACATTATTTATATATAAATATTGAAATAGTAATGGAAAAATGATAAAAAAAATTATCATATATTATTCTAATATTTCATTACCCTGAATTTTATAATTTTAAAATATTTTAATAAAATATTATTTTCATAAAATATCATTAATGATAATTTTAAAAATATTAATTTAATTGGATTTAAAATTCATAAATAAAAAATATTATATTAAAATATAATCCTATTTATTATAACTAATATGTTATGTTTAACTGAAAAATAAAATTCACACTATAAGTCACAAAAATTGTATTATTATTTTAATATTTTTAAAACAATTTAATTTTTTTCTATTAATTGAAGAAATACTACATCAATGTTTCACTAAAATTTCTTATAATTACTTAATGAAAAAATTAGAAACAACAATGGATCATGAAAATAATTTCATTATTCTAATAATATACATTTATATTCATTCATATCTTTATTTTGTCCTGTAGGAAAAATTGTGATTTATTTAATACTGAGTGAGTGACATTTTTTTCTTTTTTTCTTTAAATATTATATTGGTAATTTTCAAAGAGTATATTCTATTAGAAAACTATACTTAGAAAATTTGGTGATAATTATATAGTTACCTAAATCCAATATGATTTAGGATAAAAATTTATAGTTTTATCACCCATTTTAACCTAAAGTAGAACGATTTAACCATTACCGTAGTGATATTTTTTTCGATTACTAGTGATAATGTCTAAAAATATAGAGGGATTATTTACCATAATATAACATCATATTTACAAAAATATAGAATTTATTTTATCAAATTCTGCTCCTATATTTGGCATATAACTATTTTAAACTAAATGTCAAATACATGACAAAAAACATTTTCCTGAAAATTAAATTTTAAGCATAAAATATTATTTATTATTATTAAATTAGTAAAACAATATTAAAGTAATTTTAAAAAATTATATATAATATATAATATATTAATATAATAAAAATAATTCACCATTTGTGATTAATTTAATTTATTAAGATACAAAAATGTTGTATACATAAAAATAGTTTTTCTAAAAGACATATTTTTTTTATTTTCAAATGATTTTAATTTATAACTAACTGATATTCGATGAATTAATTTTATACATATATTATGAGAATTTTTATTTTTTTTTCTATTAATAACCATAATTTCAACATCTAGTTTATAACTTTCACATTATAATATGTTATTAGTATATCATGGTTCATTTAAAATCGGTGTTTCGTGTAACAGAAGCTATGAATGAAATAAAATTATATATAAATAAATATATGATGAAAACATATTGTGATACATTTTGGAATTTTAATTTAATAAAAATATAATCCATTTTTTAATTAATCATATCTAAATTGACTTAGAATGTATTTTTGATCATTTTGTGTAATGGTTGATTCTTACTCAAAAAATATGTGATTTATTTTTTTTATAAATTTCCATGATTTTATCAAAATTCATGAATATCAAAAAATGGAAAACCAACATTTTTTCTCCAAATAATGGTCTAAAAATAACCACCTATAAGGAATCCTAATATCTCTATAAAAATTCATATGAGAAACCTATAAAAAGGTAGAATACTAAGGGTTATAAAAGTCATTTTTAGCTCAAATCCACTGGTAAAATTCTCCCCGGAAGAATATAAATATATCCCTAAATACTCCAAAAATATATGGTCATGAATCATCTATTTAAAACAAAACGGGTGGCCCTTAATACAACCTAGTAATCTACACCACTATATAGTACCTTCAATGAACTGATATATTGGAGGCATGACACTAACCACTACCTTAACCTGGTTCAGAAACCTAATCCATTATTGGATCACTATGATATGGAAGTGTTATTAGTCACTAGATGTTTCCCATAGTAAGTTATTCAAGAAACCATGACCCGACCATACCCCAAAACTTCTCAATTCATCCTCCTAATACTGCACTTGGAAACTCCCACTACCACGACCATTTTAATGCTAGTGGGGGACCCAGAAAACCAAAAACACACTTAAAATACAATAGAAATCCACCCAAGATCCCCAAACCCAAAATAAAATCATAAAACGTTTTAAAACAGAAAATAACATTGATTTTACATAAGACATGGTTTTCATAATACCACATTCATTAACCCCTCCAAGCAAGACATTTGATCCTTTAAAGAGCATAATAGATACATAGATGAAGGGTTATATATTACCATGGACCATAATATGGATGATATATCAATATATAGTTAAAAATATAATATCACACTCTACAACATATCATCTAATGAAGTCACTCTTCTTACAAAAACACTAAAACAGTATATATTTCCTCATTTGAGACTTCCCGCTAACTGATTTTGACAAAAAAATCATCCTATTTTCTTATTTAACATTGTTTCAATGTAATTAATAATATTTATAGAGATTAGTTTAAAATTACATGGAATAAAATTTTAATTTTTTAGAACTCTTCCTTATGCTTCCATTTCAACCATAGACATACAGTGTTTCCATGTCAATATTTTAAAACATTGAGTGAAATCCACTACTGAATCAAGTTCATTTAATCATTTATTTTATCACCCATTATTTTATTTTATTTTTCTTCAATAATATACTAATTTAATTTAATTTCTCATCTCACAGTATTTGTCTTTATACTTAACATGGGTGTATTTTTCAATTTTAGTTTTTTTTGGGATATATTATACACCACACATTCTATTTAGGAATAATACATAACATGGACAACATGTTTCTTATATCATTTACATATCATTTAGTAATTAAATTCATTAACATTTCTATTAAATTATATTATATTATTTCAATTTTCATGAGAATAATATTTTTTTCAAATTTTAATAAATAACATTTAGAAAATAACTTTTTAATATTTCTGAAAAACATTAAAATTTTCATGTTAAAAATTTGTATCTTTAATAGGTCACTTCACATGAATACATTTAGAAGAAAAATATTCAGATTTTGAAATATTTTTTATATCATTTAGGATGTAATGATTTTGAAATTTTGGAGTTATACATTTCATTGACACCTGGTTTTTATATAATAACAATGTATTTTATTACTCAAACTTGATTCTTTATTTTAAAATATTTAGTATCAAAATTAAATGAAATGATTTCTGTATCTTTAGTAATGAAAACATGACATTGTAAAATATCATCCCCAAATGTCACTAAAATTATTTTCCCACCTAATTTAACCATTCAGGTTGGTTTTGTGATCTATGATAGTTTAATCCCATTTTCCCCTAAAAATGGCCTCACTTATTTTCATAATATATGGGGGGAAATTGAGGAAGAGATAAATTTATGTAAAAAATGAGATTTCATTATTATCCTATAAAATTTTAATAATTATAATTTCAAATTAAACTGCACACATGAACCTAATGATAGAGTTGTACACTCAAATGGTTATGACCATGACATAGTTTAGGCCATGATCTATGATAATTTTCTTGATATTATAGTGAAATTTAGTTTATTATGGTTCTATGTTCATTGAATTATCACATAATTAAATAATCTAATAGATCCATTAAATTTTTCCTCAAAATAAAATCACTCACAATTATTTATACTTTTATAATTATTATTAGGTGTTAGAACATATTACACAATTTTTTAATTATAAAATATATAAGACGAATTAAACTGAGTGTTCCGAAGTGTCGAAACACATAAAATTTTTATGAAATTCCTTCATAAATGTTTGGAAAACATTTTTAGTACATGATGGACAATAAAAATTAATTTCATGTCCTAAATGTGTGTTATATTCCATTATATCAAAATTATATGCAGAATCATCATGATTATTGTATTATTGATCACATAATCTCCCACCATTAACTAAGTATCTAGAAGACCAAAGTGTTGAGAGAGGTCTAACCCAAAAATCAGATGATACTCATGACCTCTCAATATCCCAAGTAGAATTAATGTAATCTAGATACATTTTTTCATTTTCATCAATGAAATTTGAGATATTGTTTCTGTAGTGTTCATTAGTGAATGACACACCCCAATAAGAATCATTATTTTATATATAATATGTGGTGTTAAATGTCTTTTAACTTTTTTTCTTTCTAAATGGATCTTTTTGCTCCTCTACATAGATTTCAGGTTAATTACCCTATTAAAATAATTGATTTTATCAAATACATTCATTATGATTTGATTCACAAAAATAACTTTTAAAATTATGGAATAACACGAATCATTCATGGTAGATGAAAAATAGATCATCATATCATCTAAATAGATTTGTTTTATATCACAAAATATGATGTAAATATTTAGGAGTTGGTTTTGAGGAATTGACATAAGAAATTTATTATTCTTATATGGAACTATAATAAGACACATAAATATTAACACAATTTTAAATTCTTGTATGTCACATGCATAGATGTTAATTATATTTGTCACGACCCATCCTCCGAGGCCCGTGTTGTGACTACCCCAAGCCTTCCTTCCATAGGCTAGGGGCTGGCGACTAGCACCGAAGGCGTATTCCCTAAAACTGGTAAGGCATTGCCTTTATAACCTATAAGTACACGCAACCAAGCACACAATAAGATACGAACTCAAGTAAACTGAATAGTAAACAAAGTGAGTGTAGTAAGTAAAAGGGGCCAGAATACAAGCCCAACTGGAAAGTATAAGAAACTGAAAGTACCAGTAAACTAGAATAGCTCCTGTGAACACCTGCCAAGGATCCTACCTAAAGGTTAGGTACAACTCTCGATTGATCATCTCTGTGGTATGCCTCATCTAAGGTCCACCTCCGAGCTACCTCCAATCCTAGTACTCTCGTCCTCAGTCAGCGTTGTCCATCGTCTTCACCAAACAAAATGAAGTGTGGGCATAGCCCGTGTATGGGTGAGTATAACGATACTCAGTAGGGACCCCAAGACCCTCAAGTTCTCACAAAATTCACAAAGGATAAACCAAAAAGCATAAAATCAACTGACAAACCTACTTAAGTATATGCCCATACATATACCTAAGTTATCAAATATACCCATCTCAATCATGAGGAAACATAGATTCCAACTCAAAATCCCAAAGGTCAACTATTCCACAAAGGAAGGAACACCACGATGGTAAGTACCACACAGGTACCCCACACAGTAGAATACCACAAAGATACTGACTCAGCTCACACCAGGTATAACTTAGGTACAGAAGTATAAATGATTAGATGTAACTAATGAATCATATTACTCTATTAAGAGGCTCTGTTGCTGACCCACATAGGATCACTCGGTGCTAACTCACATAGGATCTTTATATGCTGACCCACATATGATCTCTAGGTGCTGACCCACCTAGGATCGCTCGGTGCTGACCCACATAGGATCGCTCGGTGCTGACCCACACAGGATCGCTTAGTGCTGACCCACAAAGGATCGCTCGGTGCTGACCCACACAGTATCACTTGGTGCTGACCCACACAGGATCTCTAGGTGTTGACCCACACAGGATCGTTATTCATTCTTCACATCACGGCCAGCTACTGGGTTCGCGCACTAAGATTGATCGTCTCTGGGAGGGTCTTCTCTTCAATCCACTGGTCTATACTCTAACTGCCACAAAGTCCCATGAAGAATTATCAAAAAGTACTGCCACGCCATAGGGGTCTCAACGCAATAGACGGTGCGTCAATCGGACGTCCGGTCTGTGAGTTATTAGCCTTTTAGTCCTGAGGGCCCGGTTGGATTCGTGCTTGATCCAACCCGACCATGTCCCAACTTTATCCAAATCTTAATTGGGGTATACCAAAGGGACCATCTCTCTCTAGGGTTTTCGACTCCATAGACGGTTCGTCAAACGGATGTCTGGTACCAAAGTTAGGGCCAAAAGAGCGTAAATGGGTAGAAGTGGGTCCGGGTCCGGTCCGAATAGGCCCGCGGGGTCTGGTCTAGCCCGATAGGTCTGTCTTGGCCCGCGCCGGGTCTGTCCCATCCTGTCGAGTCCGGCTCGGACCGTTCTAGGAAGAGCGGGGGTCACGGAGCGGCGCAAGGCTGCGAGGGCAGCGCGAGGCCACTATGGTCGCGCGAGGCCGCGAGGGCGACACGGAGGCCGCAAGGGCCGCGGGGTGGCGAAGGTCGTGGGGGCACAGAAATACATGGGGCGGCTAGGCCGTGGGGGCGCGGAGGGCCGCGAGGCGGTGAGACTGTGGGGTGGAGAAGGCCACGGGGGCTGCGAGGGGGCAAGGCTCTGGGGCAGCGAAGGCCACGGGGGCTGCGGAGGGCCACGAGGTGGTGAGGCCGCGGGGGCGGTGGAGGCCCATGGGGTGGCAAGGCCGCGGGGTAGTGAAAGTCGTAGGGGCCATGGGGGGCCGCGAGGCGGTGAAGTCGTGGGGCGGCGAAGGCCTCGGGGCCCCGGAGGGCCTCGAGGCGGCGAGACCACGAGGCGGAGAGACCGCGGGGTGGAAAAGGCTGCGGAGGGCCTCTAGGCGGCGAGGTCGTGGGGCGCCACGGAGGCCGTGGGGCGGCGAGGCCGCAGGGTAGCGTGGAGGGCCGTGGGGTGACGAGGCCACGGGACGGCAAAGTCCATGGGGCGGCAGTCTTTCGTGGCTGGTCGTGCGGCGCGGTCGCGCATCGTGCCTTCACCGGCGGCCAGCTTGACCGGCTGCCCTCCATTTGTCGCCTTCGTCGTGGCCGGCCATGGTGCCGGCCACTGTTCTCAAGTTCCACCGGTGCCAAAGTCTGGCACAAGTCATTGTCACCATCACGAAGAACACACAAAAGAACCGTAATGTTTGTGGAGGGGTCAGGCCATGTTTTTTTGACCTGTACCCTCTGTGTTAGGGCGGTAGCAAGCATCTCAAGGGGAATGATTCAATGTGAGAGGAAAAATTAACATTGATCAATTTAAAACACACCCCTACGTTGTTCATTTATTGATGTCGATGAGGAGGGAAGGACGGTTGTCGATTGAAGACGTCCCACATTGGAGGATTCCCTGAGGAAGAAGTTGAATTTTTGCATTGGCATTCTTTGTTGGAGGAGCGTTCTTCGTTGGAGAAGAAGAATTCCTCTAATTTTCTCTCCCAATTTCCCTTTACCAACACTTCCCCTAATTCCACCAAAAAGAAAAGGTATCCAATATGATATGTTTCCCCGATTTAATTGTTGGCCCAAATTAAATTGGCATCATAATTACATTGAGGTTGGCATAATAAGTTTTGGGGAAACCTAAAGGTCACCTCCCTCATTACAGAGGGAGTTCAAGAGTTTTGTCACATTAGAAGGGTTCGGGTGGTCCCCACCCTTAAATTCAAGTTGTGGGTTTTAGGTTTGGTGGTCCACACATATTAACACTCAAATGGGAGGTTTAGTTCTGGTGGTCCCCACCTCTTAACATCCACATGGTATTTTCAAAAGAAAATAAAATATTGCACAATTTTATTTTATTTTATTCTTTCACAAATAAGTGAAAATATAACTTCTACCCTCGACCTACTGCAGTCAGGGTGAAGGTATCCTTAAGCGACTACCAGTGCTGCAATTTAAACGGTGCCCTCGGATTTCAATTCTGAGCATCAGTTCAAAAGTTAGAAAAACTCTCTTGCATATTTACTGAACGTACCCAAAAAAGTTCATAAATTCTTTCTGGACACTGCGGGCCTCAAAATCGCACACCGTCAATTTTCACGGACTCATAAAATTTCTATTTAGTTAAAAAAAATTACATAGATTTTCCAGGTCTTTACAATATTTATCAACATATTGTAAACCATTAATTCTATGTGTATGTGTAAAGATGAGTGATTCTTACATAGGTACTGAATCACCTTACATAGGACATCACACCATAGTTTAATCAAATGTCAACCAACATATATTAATCTTACATAGATACATTGATACATGAGTTAATAATATATAGGCTCATTAAAATATATGTTAATCCAATATAGTTCTATACATGTTGTGATTACATTATGTCTCCAGCTACTGTTAAATTTACCATCACCATTTTGTATTAATATTTCATTCATAATATTGTATATTGTGATAAAAAGGCACATTTTGTTAATCAAATGAAGGCCACTGTATGGTTGTATTATAGTTATAAAGTTTCATGTACACTATTTATAAGTTTGTGTAATAACATTCCATAGACAACAATATATTAGATGTAGAGTTAATCTCACATAGGTGCATATTCAACGAGTTAACAATATTCCAATAGTCTGTGTTGATTTTTCCTTACATAAGGCAGTTATATCAACTGTATTATATAATTGGTAACATCCCAACACTGATCACACATTTCATGAACCATAATATGACTAAATCTATATCATTAATTATCATATAATAGAAAAAAAATTAGAGTATTCAATATTTTAAATTATGAATTTAATGAATAGATTATCAATCGTGGAAAGGGTATTTTAGGATATGTATTTAATTTATAAAGTTATTTCTAAACTAATTATTTATAAATTGTTTATAAATATTTAATAAAAAAAATTACAACTAAATATCAATATAAATTTAATGTTAATATTAAAATATAATTTCTAAATTATATATCCTAATAATTAATTTATATATATAATTTTTAGGTAAAAAGTATGTGGATAGTTTATATAATGTTTTTAAATAAACAATAAGGATTATGTATGAAACAAATTATATATAAATTATTAGTTGGCCATAATTACCAAATTTTGATAGTTATAATTAAAGGAGAAAATTTATGAAAGTATTTATACCCTATAAAATATATGAGTTTTGATGAATATTATGATCACGGACTATGTAATATTTAATATGTATTAGTTATATTATGTAAATTCATAATATAATAGAATTGGAATATGAAATATATATATTTCATTAAATATCAATAATTTATATAAATTTTAAATAATTAATAATATGAATGGGTTTATATAAGATTTTCAAATGCTTTTTTTATATCAATTTTGGAATTTCTGTAATGCATGATAAATAATTAAGTGCTTATAAAAAAATTTATTTATGAATTCATTAAAAATTTATTATCTAATGTTTAAATATATAAAATATTCATTTATTTAGGTATTCAATTATTTGTTATTTTTTATTATAGTTATTGTATTATAAATTGGTGTATGATTTAGTTTAACTTATTTAAATTCTTTTATCTTATCATAAAGGCATCCAAGGAGTCAAATTCTACTTATTATAATTAATTAATTTTACTTCCACCATAACATATCATTTATTGAGTTATGAATTGAATAATGTAGTTAATTTTGATGTAAAAATATTACGTGGTCGGATTATAAAGGAATTATGTACTTTCTTTACTGAAGTATCCATGTCTATAGAGACCCCAGGTAAGACTACTCACAAGACCAAAAGCTTATACCATGTCATGGTATGTGATGGTTGAATATTTATGGATCAATGCATACTCATGTGTGTAATTTTGATTAAATATGCTTCCAAACATTTACATGAAATTATTTCATGTAACTGATTCATGGGATGAATTTGGATATGTATGAATATTGTTAAATTTTATTTTTGGTTAAAATTACATGATATGAATTTTTAAAATAGTTAAACATCGATACAAATTAAGAATATCATTTTTGTTGATTGAATATTGTTCCAAAATAAATCATTATAATAATTCATTCATGTCAAGGTAATAACATGAGATAATATTGTAATATTAAATCCTCATTAGAAACATAATTTGTTAGATTCATTCCATAGTAAAAACTTCTCATTAACTTGATCATCCAATGAGATAGGTTTATGTCAAGGTGGGGTTCCCATAGACTATTTTATTCATGGAAGGAAATAAATTAGGGGACCCTAACAGTTATGTTACTAGTTCATGGAAATTTCTATAGTTTATAGTTCGATGGGATACACTTGGGAGGTATACCTAATGTATAGTATTGAGTTTATCCACAGAATGTATATGAAAAAGGTTTATATTCTCAATTTTCCAAGAATGATATATGATATGTTTTTCTTAATAGCCTTTATAATGATATAAAAAATATGGATTACTCCAATGTTAGGCCATTTTCATAGTGACATAATAATCCTATCCCACTAATGAATAAAATGAGTTTTAAAGGGGGGTATCATTTTAATGTGTTAACATTTAAAAAAAATCATTTTATATTAATGTAAAACATGGTACCAATATAATATAATCATTTGATATAGATATGTGACATCATTATTATTAAACATGACATTGATATTGTTATTTAGAATATATAAGTGTAATATAGCTTGCTAATTTAACTAGTACAATGTTTATGAATTATTCTTATGGAAAAATATATGTTATAGTAACATACAATCCTATATAATTGAATTGATTAATTTGAAATATATGGGAATCTTGATTCTTATAATAATTAATGAATGATTTCCTTTAGGTTTCAAAGGATTTAAATTCAAAATAACCTAATAAATTTTAGTCTTCGCTAATATACTTAATATGATTGGTTATATATTTGAGTAACTTGAGGTCTTCATAAGAAATGTACTAGCTATAGAATTTATTCTGTTATTTTTTTTGGGAAATTTTATTGAAATATGAATAAAATTAAGAAAACATTAAGCCATTTTAACAATTTCTTGGGAATATATGAATTTTTCATGTGATGTTCATGTTATAGTCTTTTATCAGTAGTACAATACATTAAAGTTTAATAAAATTATGAAATATTAGTTAGAAACTACAATAATTTTTCATCAGGTATAGTGTTAGGGTTATTAAAATATATAAGATAATTTGGAAGGAGGATATTGTTTGATATGATTAAATGTTCTAGATTACCTAAATGGGTTTTTGAAATTTCTTAGAATGTCCATTTTAGGTATTAATGTTATTGAGGAAATTATTTTATTATGTATATATGATTCCTGATGTATACTCTAAAAATGGTCTAGATATTTATGATTTAAAAATAATAATATGGATTGATGGAGATTGAGTTTGTATTCAATAAAAAATAAAATGGTTTCTACATTAATGAGTTGAATACAATGGACTATTTTAATCTCAATTGTATTTAAATTTAAGATGTGTATTTTTTTCATTCCACATATATGAGTAGATGTATTTTTTTCTTAACAAATAGTTGTTATAAAAAATTATATATATTACACATAGTTTTTGATTCATTAGATTTAATGGTATATATGAATTTATTTTATCGATAAAAATGTTCCATTGAGTACAAAAGTGATTTTCTATGTGTTTTTTAAAATAATAAATATTTCAACCCACCACTATTATTGGTATATTTTAATGAATAATTTTATTGAAAATAAAATTTTGTATATATATAGGATATAATATTTGATTTGAATTTTTCTATTTTTACAATAATAAAAAAAATTATATACAAAAAAGATTTTTTGTGTCTTAACATGCTATTCATAAAATAATTCACTATCCATGTGGCTAGTTATTGTATTATTTGGATTATATAATTTCAATGTTAACAAATAAAAAATTATAAAAGTCAAATCCTAATGTGGAATACAACATTCATGGATAAATTATGATGTAAATGGTTCTAAGACTGATGATAATGTACATATAATGAACATTAAATAGAATATATATGTTACTGAAATTATAGAATTTGATTTTTTGGAGTTATGGAATTTGAATGTGTTCGCGTATATAAACATTTGGAATATAATTACATTCCATCATCATTTTTCAAAATATAATACTCCAGATATGGTACATACTAAAGAGTTTAGTCATAGGGTTTTATCATATTTTCATATAGATATGTGTATGGAATTATATATATAGGTAATGAGTTGAAAAATAATTAATGAAACTTCTAGAAATATAAGTTTAATTTAGCAGTTTATGAAATTTGATTTAACAGGACAAGTGATTGAGTACAATTGTATTATAATTCATAAAAGAATTTAGGAATATAAAAATTTTTCTAATATAAAAAGGAAATATATCCTATATCATTCCATCACAGTGGTTTCATATATATATATATCATAAGGTTAAATAAAAATTAAGCTCTCGAGGTATGAATTTGAGTAATACATAACTGATGATTTTCATGTAGTATTATAGGTTATGATAAAATATTATGGTTCTAAATAGTACTATTATATTATTGGCATACATAATATTCTAATGATGAACAAAATTGGGTTTTGGGCATTAGATAATGCTTGATTTACAAAAAAAATATGTGACATACACCATGTCTTTAGTATAATAGTGATTCATTGATCATGTTTTGAGTTCTGAATACACGAGTTCGGTGTGATTTCTATCATGATAACATTCTTACATTGATTCCACTCTTACACAAGTCTTTTGTATCGGCTAATTATATTTGGTTGGGTTTTTTTTATCATGTCATCTACGGAATCATAACATATACGGGGGGTTTCCACTCATATTATTTGTATAAAATCTAAGCCATCAACTAAGAAAAAACTTGTTAGTGTATGGTCATACCTAGATAAGGAATATAAGGTTCCTATCTTATTGGGTAAGGGGAAAGTGATGTGCTATTTTACAATGGTTTATTACAAGTTATGTATTAATCAACAAGGTTAGTATATTAATGAAAAAGTGATAACATATTTTTCGGCTTTATGGGATTAACATATATTTTGTACAATGGTAACATGATGTCATGGGAAAAGGGATCAATTGAAAATCAATTATTTTATATGATATAGTTGATGGACACTAGTATAGAGATCCATGTGTTTGACAAAGATGAGATCATATCTCATTGAATCCTAAGTGTCATAGATTCAATACCAGAGGCCTATATTTGATTATATTTTTGGATTTGATTATTAATAATTGATTTTAAGGATATTGAGGTCTAATTTTTTATAATTTTTGGTCATTAAAATCATGATTATGTTTATGAAACTCTGATAGGTACCCCAGCAGACTTTTGGTGGATATTTAGATGAAGATATGAGTATATTTTCTTAGGTTATTATAAATGACATAACATGTTTTCTAAAAAAGATGATATCATTTATAAAAGTATTTTATGAAATTGGTTTTTAATTTTTTTAATATGATGGGACATAAGTATTAAGTTTGATAAGTCTACAAGTCATTACTAAAAGTGGGAGATTAATGGATTTATGATGTAAAATGGGTATTGCCACAACATAGGGTACACCATAGTTTATGAAAAGGTTATACATGATAGATTAATGTTTAAAATTTCATGTTATTGTGTTCTTAATATTATCCTATTATTACATAAAATGATGTATCATGCATGCTTTTACACTAGATTATCTCATGAATAGATATTCATCAATCGATGTTGAATATGAGTAGTTTATTTGAATGTTAAATAATCAATGTGAACTTTAACCAAGAATTTAAAGGTTTTTTAAATAAAGTAATATTTATGAAATTATCTTATAATTTTTTGACAAATTTATTGAGTAATTTTTGGCCTACATAATTATAATTAATCTAATGAAAGGGTGAATCGTTCCATTGGATAAACATTCTATGTAGAAATACCTTAGACTATTTATTCTTTAATATTTTTATCACCAACCTTAAACTAAGGATATAATAGACTATATCTCTAAGATATGGAATACCATAGTAATGTGTGAATATCATATCTTGTAGATACTTCATAAATAATTTATTTCAATTAGTTTCCTCTTTTAGATTTTAATTTTGAAAATTTTAAAGATAATTAAAATAATATTAATTAGTTAATTATAGGCCAGAAATTGTTTATTCATTTTACATATGTCATGGTTTTGGGTTATTCATTAATGTTTTTCCTATTTTATGGTTTCTTATTTATTTTATTTATTAGATTATGTGTTAATTTTACTTATGAAACCTAACACATTTATAGTTATTTTATTATGAATGAATCTTGAAGATTGTTTTTTACCACTCATAAAAATTCATTTAAAATAATTATTCACTTAATCAAAAACAGTATTGAGACTCACATTTATACCTATACTATTTCATAGAGACACTATTTTGGTTTTTTAGGAGGGTAAAAAATTGAAATTCTATGGGGGACTTGATGCATCAAATTAATGTAGAATATTTTTATATATTTTTTAATTAAATAGACAAAATATATTAGATAAATAATTTGATGCATTAAAATACTTTCTTTTAGAATTATTCTATTTTAATATGGCTTCATGGAAAAATTACAGATATTTAAATATTTATGGTAAAATGGAAAACTACATGACATGATATTGATAAGCACTTCCCATATATTATGAGTGAAACATGGCTTGATCATAGGAGTACAAACCCGACATCCCTCTTGAGAAGAACTATAATACCTAGTGTTTTTATGACCCTTTTTAAAATAATTTAAATTTTTAAAGTCTTCCCTTATATGTTACACCAACTTAATATTGTGCTACATGCAACACTGACTTAGCTTGCTTTACACAAAACACTGAGTTTCTACAAAACATAATTTTCCATGTTTTAAAAATAAAATTATAACCTATCCATTAAAAAAGAAGGTATGAATATAATTTATTAACTTATGAAATTATGGTTTAATCATAATTAATTTACCAATTAATTATAAATTAATGTAAAACCCTTTTTAAAATAAATCAATAATTTTTAAAATTGGTTTCAATGTGTACAAATAAGTTTTATACCAATAAAAAATGAATATTTCGTAATCATATTAATATATATATATATATAATATTCAATGTAATTTTTTACATTCATCTTATGTGTTTTATAAATATCATTTAAGAAAAAATCCAATTTCACACATAAATGAAGTATTTTCTAAAAAGGTAGTTTTGAGTCCTTTTGAGGGAAGACTTGTTTTAAATATATTTCATGACATGTTTATAAATTCTATTTGATATGAAAACGTTTTCTTTGAAACCAATATATCAAAAAAATATGTTGGGAGATATTTTGGTATTTTTTGAGAAGTTTTAGGTTTGGATGAATAGTGAAAAATACTATATTTTAATTAAAAACTATTTTTTTATCTAACATATTTATTTAGATAAATAATCATTTCAATTTATTAAAGCATATCTAGATAAATATTAAATCAATTAATCCAATTTAGATAATTTTAATAAATTTCATATTGAAATTGGATATAAAAACATTTCGAACTTTTGTACTTTTTCACTTTAGAAAATAATTGTTTTATCCCTTGCACAAGATTGAATTTAATTTATTTTATACATCTTCTATGAATTTAATTTTGGAAAATTGATTCCATATTTGGAATCATAAGGTAATATATATTAATTAATTTATTTTTAATATTGAAAAATATGAATACTGACTTTGATAATTTTTATTACCATGGTAATAGGAAAATTGGATACTTTAATTTAAAAATTAACTGATAATGATTATAAAATAACCATAACATATAACCAATCATTATTGGATGAATTGAAATTGAGCACTAACACATTAAAATAAATATTTAATAATTTAATGGACCCTTTTCCATGAAAATGGTTTGCATATTATTGAAATCAAAGGGAGTGAAAAAATGTCACATTCTGAGTTTTAATATGTATAATATTTTTAATATGAGGTTAAATAGAAGATATACTAGACTATATATATTTTTAATAAAGATAAAACACATTTATAAAACATGGAAATTTATTTTTTTTATTTTTATTAAATAAATAACTATTGTAAATAATTATATAATTATGATGTAGTAATTATTCAGTTAATGAAATAATCAATTAAATATTATTATAAATATTAAAAGAAATATAATTTCATTTAATTAAGGTGATACACTAGTGTTTAGTTGAATAGGAAATTTTAGTGGTGTATTAAACTAATTTCATTAATGTTATCTTGAATTATTGATTTTCTTAAAATAAAATTAAATAATATTGTCAAAATAGATGCTTACGATGTTTTATAAAAATAATATATTTTTAAATTATTCTGTGTTAATAAAAATATTAAATTTAGAAAAAGATGACTATATATAGTCTAAAATTTTAT
Source organism: Viscum album (assembly GCA_963277665.1). Classification (NCBI taxonomy): domain Eukaryota; kingdom Viridiplantae; phylum Streptophyta; class Magnoliopsida; order Santalales; family Viscaceae; genus Viscum; species Viscum album. The sequence goes on along the minus strand of OY728142.1, from coordinate 263,445,439 downwards.
TAATTAGAAATTTATGGTAAAATTTATTGTCTATAATTTTAAATTACATACCCTTAATAATGAAACATTTGTTACAATAGTAAAAATAAAAATTGCATAACTAAGGGTTAAACAAAATGATAAGGTTTAAAATAATAATAATAACATGTCAAAAATATATTGGATGATGATACAACAACCATATCTCATATTTTATTTAAATACATGGTATTTTAGACGTATTTGGATTGATATTTATATTATTATAATTTAATATTCTATGAAATTCCCAAAGTGCACATCCTTGTCTTATTAACAGAAATCGCTTCTACTCATTTATTCACACTTCAAAACTTATTTAGTTAAGAAATACTCTATCCAATTCCCCTAAAAACCTCTCTCCCTTAATAATATAATATTTACTTTAGACATAAATCCATCAAAATATTTCCATTTGTGCAAATCAAAATGAGATACTTAAAGAAGAGGTAATGTTCAACAACAAACATTTAGGTTTTATTGCTTGTATAAACCTCTTAAATTCATTTTATTTATTATTTATATAATATCCTCAGTATAATAAATTAACTGATATTTTTTTTGTATTTAGGTTTATTCCTACACTCACATACACTTCAATCAAATGGGTAACAAACCTATCGTTCTTGTGTACGGAAAACACCCGCCTCGCGAAACAATGTTGTTCATTTTTTCATTCTTGCCTCTCATGGTTGGGAATTATGATGGAAAAAATATTTTAATATTATATTTATGTTGTTTATTATATCATTATTATTTTATAATTAATTTTTAAAACATATCTTCATGCTTTCAATTTTTTTCAAAATACAATGTCTTCGTTTGTAGACGTGTGGACTACCGCAACCTCAAAGTGATGTGATTCATTCACAATTTACATGGAATTTATTAAGGATGAATTTAGGGAAATTTTAAGGTATATATGTCATAATAATGTTACTGAAATTATTGTATAGATATATATATACATTTCAATTAATTTATTTCTTTCAATATTAAATGAAATAGATGCAGCGTTCATGCATACGTACTACCTACCTTCTTCATGAACTGTGTATTTTGTTTTCTATTTATAAATTTTATAGATATCCATAAATAAAATTATAGTGAATATATATTGTAACATCCCACGTAAATAAAGAATATAAAATTTTCATATTTATTAATATTTGTGAATTTAATATTATTTTTACTTTAAAGGGGATGCTATGTTTGATGGCGTACCCGACACACAACAATGGGTTTCTCCAAAATCCCATGTTGTGCAAAAGGCTGAGTCGTACTGAAAAATAATAATAATATATTATTTTCAATGGTAGGTAACTCATTTCTATTGTATTAGAATAAATGAACATAAGTAACTACAATATAATTATACATGTTTTTTAAATTTTTTTACATTTATCCAATAAAATTTAGAGGCCTAAAATGAGAATAAATCCAATTTTAATCATAAATACTATAATATTTTTAAAATGTATTTTTACTACCTTTTAATGGTAAACCCCTTTAAAATCTAGTTTTTCACTATTATATGTTTCATTTTACAAAATAAACTTCTTATTTAGAAGTGGGATATCAAAATATACTTTGGGTAAATTTTTGGTATTTTTCTGATAAAGTTCATTTTTTTAATGAATAGTAAAAAATTACTGAATTTTAAGTCAAAATTTATTTTTCATCTGATTTATATATATGGTTATATTATCATTTTAAATGGTTTTAATGTTTAATTAGATTATAGTTTTACTATTTAATCCAATGTTGGTCATTGGAAGTAATTTCACTTTAAAATTGGACATAAACACATGTCAATCCTTTTGTAGTTTTTACTTCATAAAAACATGTTTTCTAGTTTTGACAACATAAATTAATTAATTAATGAGACTTATATATATTTAAATTAGTAAAATAGACATCATTTTTGAATTCAGAATATCAAAATTATCATTTTGTGAATTTTTGGTATTTTTCTGAAAATATTCAATTTTTTACAAATAGTGAAAAACACTGCATAGCATTTAAAAAAACCGACTTTTTAATTTAGATGAAATTTTTACCACTTCTATGAATTGAATTTAAAAAATTCAACATACATGGTTGTAATAATTAAGTAAAATTTGGTTCAATAGGATAAAGATAATTTTTTTGAATAGTAACTTTTGATTTTTATTTACTATAGTTAAAGGTAAATGGGGTAATTCAGGGTAAAAATAACATTATAATAATATAAAATTACATTAACACTTATCATATCCTTATTGTATGAGTCATTTCCGACCAATAAAATCCTTTTGTGAGAATTTTGGCCTTTTAAATCCACTTTGGTAAGATAATGTCATTAATAACTTTTTATTTAAAGTAGAAATAAAAAAATCATAAAAATGTATTATTATGATAAAAAAAATTAATGTGGGGTTATATAATTGATATCTTTGATAATAAATAGTCATTATAAATCTAAAAATATTTCCTATGTCATGTAATTTTATTTATAATATTTATACATCATATAAATAAATTTATTTATGACACAATGATGATTTAATGATTACCTCATTAATGAATGTTATAAATAAATGAGATTATAAATATTAAAATAAAGTAATTTTGAAACATTTTATGCCATAAAGGATTTTTATGGATTATTATGACTTTTTATCTTTTAATTAATGTTTTTTTTTTTAATTGATCAAGTTTTTATGGATTTTTAAGAAGTCATGATATGAATAGTATAAAAATTGACATAAATAAGTTTTTAAATCAATTAATATTTTATTAAATGATAAAGTAGTCCTAAAAATATATAATTTGTCCAAATGACATATATGATGTTAAAATTTTCATTAATGATTCATTTTGGGTCCCTTGGATTTTTATTTTAAATATATTAACCATATGGTATGAATATACAAGAAGACATGGTAAAAGTTAAATAAGTTATCAAAGGGTTAAATAAAAAAGATAAGGATTAAAAAACATACAAAACATGTCCAATTCTTATTTAATGAATTTATTTAGACTTATATTCATCTTATATTCAAATTTAATGTGTTATGGACCTTTTTAAACCAAAAATAATTTTATAATAAAATAATACTATCAAACTTTCCTAAAGAGCCCCTCCTCCCCCTTATAAAAGGTCATCACCTCAATCCCATTACTCAAACCACTAAAGCCCCTAGGTTTATCCAAATTATTCTCAAATAATATCCCAAAATACCTATATTACACCTATAATCCTTAATTTGGGCTGAATAAAATTCAATTTTGCCTTTTTTCTCAAACCAAAGGGAGTTACACGATTTAAAGGTAACGTCTTCCCTCAAATTCCCTTCTTTTATTTTACTTCTTCACCTCATAAACTCTTCATATTATTTGTTTACATAAAAAATAGTATACTAAATATAATTATTTGTTGTTATGAGAATTATTTTAACTAAAATTCCACACACCTTTATCTAATGGATACGAACATACTGTTTCTGTGTACGACGAATCGTTGCCTCATGAAACTATGATTGTTTGATTTTCCCCTACCACCTATCATGGTGTCCATTATGATGGAACTGTATTTATATGTGATATATATTATATTTATATTGTCTCTATGCTTCTATATTTTTCATTTATATCATACTTTTATGTTTTCCATAATGGGTAAATACGATAATTTCATTTGAGGAAGTGTGGACTACCAACCCCTAAAAATGATATGACTCATTAGTGCCATAAGTGGAACATATAAAGGATGGTGTTAATGAAATTATATATGATATTATACTGGAATTATAATATATCTATGTATAATTAATTTTTCATTCTCTTAAATATGGAATTGAAAATAAATTAGTGTTCATGCGTACATACGGCTTACCGTCTCCATGAACGGTGCATTTCATTTCATATCTCCAAATATTATGTACTATTATAAATAAATATATATATATATATATATACTGGATATATATGATATATAAATCATGATTATCATTCTGGTGATAATTTACATTTTACCACATGGACAACTTTTAATTATAATAAATTCATTTTAGACTCAAGTACCAAATATCGACAAAATGACTGTTATTAATGTAAATGATTATGTAATGTTTATAATGTAGTAATAAGTTATATAAAAAGAATAATGTATTTTAAAAAGGTTCTGAAGCAAGTATAAATTAATTTTAGTTTATTATTCATGACATTAAAGAATGAACGAGTCAAGTCGGACATGAGGTAAGGGAACTCCTTAACCCAATTTTTATTCATTGGTTTAAAATTTTACTTCTTCATTATGTCATGTGATGATTATGTGAGAAATAAATTTTGTTATACTATATTTTATTTATACTTGATTTATGTGTACTTATTGTTAATACACATAATCAATCTATTTTATGTACAAAATTATCTTTCTAAGGGAACCTTTCACCCTTCTCTTTTAGTCAAAGACTTCTATTATGATATGTCTTTTAATTTCAATTTTATTATGATGGGATATATTATTCTATATCATTATTGCTGAAAATTTTATGTCCAAATGATGAGAGACTCTTTTCTATCACATCAACTCTTTTTATGAATTATTAAGTGATTCCATTAGGCTACCGAATTTTCATAAGGGAACTTCTTTACCAAATTTCTATTCTTTGGTTTAAACTTCTACTTGTTGATTATGTCATTCTATGAATATTTGTGAATGAAATATAATTTTTATACAAATAATATCCACTTATATTGGGTTTATTTCTATTTTTCATAGATAATTATATCATTGATTTATCCAAAATCTAATGGTACAGTCTTTGTAAGGATTTCGTCACAATTTACATTCCATTGAGACTTATTTTTTTTTATGAACCAATTCACTTGTATATGTTGTATATAATTCCCTTTGAAATATTATATCATGAATCTCCTAATTCTCAAGATATTATAATTTTTGTTTTATGTTATTCTTTATTTATATTTATTCAAGTATTTCCTTATGTGGTAAGAGACTCTTTAACTAAAACTATAAAGACCCGACCTTAAACATTACATAATATTGAATTAAATGAATAATTCACATTGAGGATCTTTTTAGGTTTTGAGTTTTAGAGAATTAGGACATAACTATTAAATCTCAAAATATTAAAAGGTAGGTATTTCTACACAGTTTCCATTTTTTCATAAAATAAAAACTCTTGAAAAAAAGCCATGTCTAGTTCCATGTTTTAGACAGCATGACTTTTCCTTGATCCCATCCTTGACCCCATTCATCTTTAAGTCCTGTGAAAACATTTCAAAACTTGGGATGAGCATAAAAGGCTCAGTAAGGCTTATAAAAAAATGAATGAAAACATTTGTTCATAAATACATACAAAACATGAACTCTTTTACTTAACTCGTGAAATAATAAGATTTATGAAAGACACAAAGAAATCATAAATCATAAAGGTAACTTACGGCATTCATACCATACTTACATTATAGTTATCACAGCTACATAGGGAGTTACTTTGGAATACTCATCATAGTATATTCCCTAAATCTCTTAGGATAAAAATTCACTTTTACCTCCGTCATGTTACCCAATGCATTGGAGAGATATCTTGGGCTCACCCGCCCTAGGTTTATCACGGAACCACCTGTCTACGTAAATAATGCCCAAGAACCATAACATGATCATAACACATAACATAAGCATAAAGGAAATATAACATTTCCACATTGCAATAATAAAATATCATCTCAATATATTGAAATAATATATCCATTCTCAAAATCATTTTCAATACCAAAATATGTAAAAAGAGTATATGGTATTTATTTTTTCCTAAAAAAACATTCCGGCTTGCTAAGGAAGCCAAAGATCAAATAATACTCACGGCGGCGGAAAGGTCGTTGTCACCGCTTACGTTAAAAAAACATTCCTTCTTGTCGTTTAGTAAAACGCTTCCTATAAAAAGATTCCCTTTGAATAAAATGAAAAGTCAAAGGGGTTTATACACCGTATAAAATAAAGTCGTGTATAAAACTAAAATTTCCTCAGTGAAAGAAGATTGAGACGAAGTCCCTTACCTCGTGTCCGACTTGACCCGTTCGTTCTTTAATCTCCTGAATAATAAATTAAATTTAATTTATACTTGATTAAGTACCTTTTTCAAGTTTATTATTATTTTTATATCACTTATTACCATTTTATAAACATTATGTAATAATTTTAGTTAATAATGTTCATTTTGTCGATATTTGGTACTTGGGTAAAAAATGAACACCTTATACTTACAAGTTGTCCATGTGGTCAATAGTCCATTATATCCAGAATGGTATTCAGGATTTTAGATATCATATATATCATATATATCCAGTATATACATGTATTTATAATAGTACATAACATTTGGAGGTAATAAATGAAATGCACCGTTCATGGAGATGGTAAGTCGTACGTACGCATGAACGCTACTTTCATTTCTATTTCTTATTTTAATGGAATTAAAACATAATGATACATAGGTATATTATAATTCCAGTATAATATAATATATAATATAATTAACTCTATCCTTTATACATCCCACATAGGGCATTAACGATTCACATCACTTTGAGGGGGTGGTAGTCCGCACTTCCTCAAATGAGATTGTCGTATTTATCCACTATGAAAACCATAAAGTCTTGATATAAATGGGAAGTACAGAAGCATAAGGAAATCATAAACATAATATATATCATATATAAATAAATTTCCATCATAATGGACACCATTAGAGGTGGTAAGATGTAATTGAACAATCATCATTTCGTGAGGCGTTAGTTTTCCATCCACAGAAATATTATGTTCTCCATCCATTAGATGGAGGTGTGTGTAAGTCTAGTTCAAATAATTCTCATAAAAACATCCTAGTATATTGAGGATACTGCTTTTATTACAAAATAAAGGAAAAAAGGAGTTTAGAGGTTGTATAAGTAAAATAAAAGAAAACAATTTAAGAGAAACGGTTACCTTTAATTTGGGTAACTCTCTTTGTTTTGAACCAAAGGACTTCTTGAAATGCCTTATGCCTAAGTTAAGGCTTCTAGTAGGAGGATAGGGATGTAGGGAGATTAATTGGGAAGATTTTGGATGAGGAAAATGGTTTGATAGGTGTGAGGAATTGGATAGAAATAGTCTCCTTTTATAAGGGAGAGGAGGGGCTCTTTAGGAAAGTGTGAAAACATTATTTTATTATATAATGATATTCGGTTTCTAATGGTCCAAAAATAATTATGGTCGAAGATAAGATGACTCATATTCGAAATAAAATCATCCAATCAGAATTGGACATGTTTTGGATAATATTTTAATCATTATAATCTTATTTATTTTAATCATTTAATAATGAGGTAAATACTGCATCATTATTGTGTCATAAATAATTTAATTTATTCAATGTATAAAAATTATAAAAAAATACCATCATGTATTAAATCTTTTAATCTTTCCAATTAATATTTATAGTTGAGAATAGGACTTATATAACACCATATAAAAATTAATTACTAAAATAATTTTGTTAATGTCAATTTTGTCTTTACATTAAATTAATTAATCTAAATTGTCATTTTCACTCCCAAGTGGATCAAAGGGGTCCCAAAATCGACCCAAAGATGCCCATGGTCGTCCATGACTCAACTAATAAGGTTTTGACAAGTGTTAAGGTAATTATGAATTATTATAATATTCTTTTAACCTTGAATTACTCTATTTACCTTTAACCGCGGTAAATAAAAGTCAAAAGTTACTATTCACCAAAAATTATTTTCATCTTATTCAACCACATTTTACTTCTTGATAACAACCATGTATGCCGAATTTTCACAATTTAATTCACAGGAGTGGTAAAATTTCATTTAAATGAAAAAGTCAGTTTTTTAACTACCACTAAGTGGTTTCACTATTCATCAAAAATTGAAGTTTTTCAGAAAAATATCAAAAATTCAGCCTAAGATATATTTGATATTATGAATTCAAAATTGATGTCTATTTTTCCAAATTCAAAACATAGAAGTGGCATTAATTAATTTTAAAAATAATTCTCGTTGTTAAAACAAATAGTGTGTTTTTAAGAAAAAATAACTATCAAAATATTGATACTTGTTTATGTCCAATTTCAAAGTGAAATTACTTACAATGACCAACATTGGATTAAATGGTAAAAATATATTCTAATTAAACTTTAAAACCAATTAAAAAGATAATATAACCATATAAATAAATTAGATTAAAACATAGTTTTGAATTAAAATACAATATTTTCACTATTCATAAAAAAATGAACTTTATCGGAAAAATTACAAAAATCTACACAAAGGAAATTTTGATGTCCCCATTCTAAAGAAGGATTTTATTTGTTAATATAGAATGTATTAAAGTGACCAAAACTATATTTAAAAAGGGTTCTCCATTAAAAGGCAGTAAATCTCCCTTTTAATGTAAATTATGCATAAAATTAGATTCATTCACATTTTAAGACTCTAACTTTTATTGAATAAATGTAAATTCATTTAAAAATCATGTATAATCATATTGTAGTTAGTTTCATTCATTTTTGCTAATACAACGGCTAAGAGTTAACTACCATTTAAAATAATAATATTATATTATTAGTGTGCAACATAAGATTCCAAAGAAACATGTTGTTGCGTATCGGGTACGCTATCGAACATAGTAACCCCTTTAAGCTAAAATTAATATTTAATTCACAAATATTAATAAATATGAAAATATATTATTCTTCATTTACCTGGGATGTTACATCTTTCCCCCTTTTGGAAATTGCGTCCTCGCAATTTTTATCCACTTATCAAAATAAGTAGGGGTATTTATCCCTCATACCATTTTCAGATTCCCATTTTTCCTCTCCAACCGTATGGTTTTTCCACAAAAACTTTACCTAGTGAATTACATTATTCTGCAACACTTGCTCTCTATGATCAAGAATCTGGACTGGTTGTTCTTCATAAGAGAGATTCTCTTCCAACTGAACTACCTCTGGGCTCAAAACATGAGATGGATCTGGCATATACTTTCTCAACAACAAAACATGAAAAACATTGTGTACCTAGGATAAACTTGGAGGTAAAGCCACTCTATACACAACTCATCCAACTTTCTCCAGAATTTCATAAGGTCCAATGAACCTTGGACTCAACTATCCCTTCTTACCAAAATGCATCACACTTTTCCAAGGAGAAACTTTTAGAAAGACATGATCACCTGCCTCAAAAGAAAGATCCTTCCTCTGGTTATCTGCATAACTTTTCTATCTTCTCTGAGCTATTCTCATGTGCTTCTGAATCAACTGAACTCTCTCTGCCATCTCTTCTACCAATTCTAGTCCCATAAACTTTCTTTCACCTACTTCATCCCAAAAAGCTGGATTTCGACAACACTTTCCATACAATGCCTCAAATGGAGCCATCTGTATACTGGAATGAAAACTATTATTATAAGAAAATTCAACCAAATAAAGATGTTGGTCCCAACTTCCCTGGTAGTCCATCGAGAAAGCACGTAACATATCCTACAAGGTCTAAATTGTTCGTTCTGACTGCCCATCTGATTGAGGATGAAAAGTTGTACTAAAATTTAATTCAGTACCCAATGACTTATGAAGGCATTTCCAAAATTTATAAGTGAACCTGGGATCACAATCAGATACAATGGGGAGGGGAAATCCATGCAACTTGACTATCTCTTTAACATACAACTGAGCAAGTTGATCTAGATACAAAGTATCTCTAATAGGAAGGAAATGAGCGGATTTAGTCAATCGGTCAACTATAACCCAGATTGCATTATTACCTCGAGATGTCTTTTGTAATCCCACAACAAAGTCCATGGATATATTTTCCCATTTCCACTCTGGCACTAGTAGAGGATGAAGCATTCCTTTCAGTAACTGCCGCTCTGCTTTAACCTACTGACAAGTCAAACACTTCAAAGTAAAATTAGCAATATCTCTTTTCATTCCATCCCACCAGTAATACTCCCGAAGATCTCTGTACATCTTAGTACTTCTAGGATGAACTGAAAACGGAGAACTATGAGCTTCACATAACAACTCATTCTTCAACTGTGAATCACAAGGCACACATAATCTCTTTCCAAACCTCAAAACACAATCATTATCAATGTTAAATTCAGTCAAATTACCCTTCTGAACCAACTCTACCTTTTTCTGCAACTCACTGTCTTCCTTCTGCGCTTTCTTTATTCTGTCTGATAGAGATGATATCACTGACACCTGAAACAAAACAGAATAATTTCCTGCACCAATAACTTCTATGCCAAATTTTATAAAATCAAAAACCAAAGGATCTTGTTCCAAACGTAGCATGGCTAATGAAGCGTTACTTTTTCGACTCAAAGCATCAGCCACTTTATTTGCTTTTTCCAGATGGTAAAGGATCGTGCAATAATAATCCTTGATTAATTCCAAACATCTCCTCTGTCTCATTTTCAATTATTTCTGAGTGAATATATACTTCAAACTTTTGTGATCAGTATATATTTCACACTTCACTCCATACAAATGATGCCTCCAAATTTTGAAAGAAAAAACAACAGCAGCTAATTCCAAATCATGTGTAGGGTAATTTAACTCATTTGGTTTCAACTGACGTGAAGCATAAGCAATTACCTGGTCATTTTGTATTAGGATGCAACTCAGTCCTTTCAACGAAGCATCACTGTAGATAACAAACTCACCATTTCTGGAAAGCAGTGCCAAAACTGGAGCATTCACCAATCTTCTTTTCAATTCCTGAAAACAATAACCACATTTTTTTTTCAGATGAACTTAACACCTTTTCGAGTTAACTTAGTCATTGGACTAGATAACTGTGCAAAATTTTCAACAAGCCTCCGGTAATAACCTGCCAAACCAAGAAAACTACGAATCTCGGTTATATTTGTGGGTCTTGGCCATTCTTCAAAAACTTTTGTTTTAGAAGGATCAACAGTTATGCCATTTTTTTAAACAATGTGACCAAGGAAAGAAATTTTTTGTAACCAAAACTCACACTTGATGAATTTCCCGTAAAGTTTATTTTCTTTTAAGGTTTTCAAGAAAACCCTTAAATGACTTTCATGTTCCTCCTTACTTTTATAATAAACCAAAATATCATCAATGAACACAACCACAAACGTATCCAATAACTCACGGAAAATTATATTCATAAGATCCATGAATACAGCATGTGCATTGGTTAACCCAAAAGGCATAACTAAAAATTCATAATGGCCATATGTAGTACGAAACACGGTCTTCGGAACGTCTTCTTCCTTTACATTCAACTGATGGTACCCCAACCTCAAGTCAATCTTTAAAAAATACTGAGCTCCCTCGAGCTGATCAAACAAATCATCGATATGAGGAAAAGGATACTTATTATTAATAGTGATGTTATTCAATGCTCTATAATCAATGCAAAGTCTCATTGAACCATCTTTCTTTTTAACAAAAAAGACAGGAGAACCTCATGGTGATGTGCTAGGTCGAATGAAACCTTTATCTAATAACTCCTACAATGGCTTATTTAACTCTAAAAGTTCAATTTGAGCCATTCGATAAGGGGGTTTTAAAATTGGCTTAGCATCAAGAACTAAGTCAACAGTAAATTCAACTTCCCAATCATGTATAATACCAGGAAACTCATTAGGAAAAACATCATGGTACTCATTTACCACTGGCACATCATTAATCTGAACAGTTCCTTTGTTTTCAACAATATGTGCAAGGTAACAGTCATTTCCATCTTTTACCAATTTTTCGACTTCCTGATATGTTATCAAAAGAAAGGGTTTATTCTTGTACACAAACTGAAAATCATTCTGAAAAGAAACCTCTCTAGCTCTGCATTCAATCTTATCATGATAAATAGAAATCCAATCCATTCCCAATATAACATCAAACTCTACTAGAGGCAAAACAATAAGGTTTGTAGGTAGATTCTTTCCGCACACAAGGACAGAAATGTTATTATGTTTTCTTTTTGTCTCAACATTTCCTCCAGGTGTTTTTACCATAAGTTCAGTATTCATATCATGAGATGGAATTCCCAATTTACTAGAAAAATTCTCAGAAATGAAAGAATGTGTAGACCCTTAATCAAACAACACATTTGCATGATCTGAACAAACAAACAGTGTACTTGATACAACTTCATTTGATGGCCCAACATCTGCTGAAGTAGTTGAAAAGGATTTATCCACTCCTTTCTGCTTGTATCTGGCTGTTTTCCTTTGGTTGAGTTCTTTGTTGGACACTCATTTGCATAATGACCCATTTCATTGCACTTAAAACATTTTACTGACTGTAAATCAGATTCTGTCCTACCATTACCCTGATATTTTTCAGTGAAATTACGAGCCTTATGTCCCATTTTACCACATCGGTAGCACTTACCATAATTCAAAAGACATTCCCCAGCATGATTTTTACCACAATTCTCACAAACTATAAACTTAAGTTTCTTACCATCATACTTTTTTGAAGAGTTCTTCCCTTTCGCCTTCTAACTCGACCTCTTATTTTGTTGTTTGTCAAAGAATATCTGATCATCGGAAAACTCCATTTCAACCTTCTCCGCATAACGAACAAGCTTTTCATAACTTTTGAACTCACGAGAAGCTAAATCCCTTCGATACTTTGGCTTTAATACTGAGTAAAAACAGTTGATTTTACTATCAAGATCTCGTATGAAATTTGGAGCATACCTTGCCAGTCGAGTGAATTTTTCTTCATAAGTAGCCACTGAGTCATCCTCCTGCCTCAATTCCAGGAATTGTTTTTCCATCCTAAGACGAACCACCTTAGGAAAATATTTCTCAAGAAACATACCTTTGAATTCATCCCAATCGATAGCATCAATCTCCTCACTATCCCTGATATTTTTCACCATCGACCACCACTGATCAGCTTCACCTTCAAAATGGTAAACTGAAAGATTAACCTTTTAATTTTCTAAACAACCCATGACATCAAAAATCTTATCCAGTGCTTTAATCCATCCTTCAGCTTTCACAGGGTTAGATGATCCTCCAAATGATGGGGGGTGTTTCCTCATGAAATGCTCCACTACTGACATGTTCCTTTATGGTTGATCTGGCAGATCTCGTACATGGATACCACCACCGTTTATCACCTGAGTCAAATGTGCCATCACTACAACAAACTGTTTAGTTATGATTCTGACCATCTCAGGTTTCTGATTTGGAAGGTTGTCTTCCTCCTGATTTCGTCCCAACATAGCTACCCTGTTTCCTCTGCGGAAAACCATTCTGAACACAAAAATATCTTAGGTGAAGCAACATGGTAATCTGGAAATTCTATATGATGTCAATATTAACATAAATTAATTTATGGATATTACTTTAACAATACCCTAACTCCTAAATTTATCTAAACTAACCTCTGATAACAACTATAAAGACCCAACCTTAAACATTACATAATATTTAATTAAATGAATAATTCACATTGAGTATCTTTTCAGGTTTAGAGTTTTAGAGAATTAGGACATAACTATTACATCTCAAAATATTACAAGGTAGAAATTTCTACACAGTTTCCATTTATTTCATAAAATAAAAACTCTTGAAAAAAAAAGTCATGTCTAGTTCCATGTTTTAGACAGCATGAATTTTCCTTGATCCCATCCTTGACCCTATTCATCTTTAAGTCCTGTGAAAACATTTCAAAACTTGGGATGAGCATAAAAGGCTCAGTAAGGGTTATAAAACAATGAATGAAAACATTTTTTCATAAATACATACAAAACATGAACTCTTTTACTTAGCTCATGAAATCGTAAGAATTATGAAAGACACATAGAAATCATAAATCATAAAGGTAACTTACGGCATCCATACCATACTTACATTGTAGCTATCACAGCTACATAGGGAGTTACTTTGGAATACCCATCACAGTATATTCCCTAAATCTCTTAGGAGAAACATTCAGGTTTACCTCCATCACGTTACCCAATGCATTGGAGAGATATCTCGAGCTCACCCGCCCTAGGTTTATCACGGAACCACCCGTATACGTAAATAATTCCCAAGAACCATAACATGATCATAACACATAACATAAGCATAAAGGAAAGATAAAATTTCCACATTGCAATAATAAAATATCAACTCAAGATATTGAAATAATAAATACATTATAAAAATCATTTTCAATACCAAAATACGTAAAAAGAGTATATGGTATTTATTTTTTCCTAAAAAAATATTTCGACTTGTTAAGGAAGCCAAAGATCAAATAATACCCGCGGTGGAAGAAAGGTCGTTGTCACCGCTTACGTTGAAAAAAACATTCCTTCTTATAATTTAGTAAAACGCTTCATATAAAAATATTCCCTTTGAATAAAATGAAAATTCAAAGGGGTTTATACACCGTATAAAATAAATTCGTGTATAAAAATAAAAATGCCTCAATGAAAGAAGATTGAGATGAAGTCCCTTACCTCGTGTCCGACTTGACCCGTTCGTTCTTTAATCTCCTGAATAATAAAGTAAAGTTAATTTCTACTTACTTAAGAACCTTTTTCAAGTTTATTATTCCTTTCATATCACTTATTACCATGTTATAAACATTATGTAATAATTTTAGTTAATAATGTTCATTTTGTCGATTTTTGGTACTTGGGTCAAAAATGAACACCTTATATTTACAAGTTGTCCATGTGGTCAATAGTCCATTATATCCATAATGGTATTCATGATTTTAGATATCATATATATCATATATATCCAGTATATAAATGTATTTATAATAGTACATAACATTTGGAGGTAAGAAATGAAATGCACCGTTCATGGAGACGGTAAGCCGTACGTACGCATGAATGCTACTTTCATTTCTATTTCTTATTTTAATGGAATTAAAACATAATTATACATAGGTATATTATAATTCTAGTATAATATCATATATAATATCATTAACTCTATCCTTTATACATCCCACATAGGGCATTAACGAGTCATATCACTTTGAGGGGGCGGTAGTCCGCACTTCCTCAAATGAGATTCTCGTATTTACCCACTATGGAAACCATAAAGGATTGATATAAATGGGAAGTACAGAAGCATAAATAAATCATAAACATAATATATATCATATATAAATACAATTCCATCATAATGTTTACCATGAGAGGTGGTAAGATGTAATTGAACAATCATCGTTTTGTGAGGCGTTAGTTTTCCATCCAGAGAAACATTATGTTCTTCTTCCATTAAATGGAGGTGTGTGTAAGTGTAGTTAAAATAATTCTTATAAAAACATCATAGTATATTGAGGATACTGTTTTTGTTACAAAATAAAGGAAAAAAAGATTTCAGAGGTTGGAGAAGTAAAATAAAATAAAACAATTTAAGAGAAATTGTTGCCTTTAATTTGGGTAACTCTCTTTGTTTTGAACCAAAGGACTTCTTGAAATGCCTTATGCCTAAGTTAAGGATTCTAGGAGGAGTAGAGGGATGTAGGGAGCTTAATTGGGCAGAGTTTGGATGAGTCAAATGGCTTGATAGGTGTGAGGAATTGGATATAAATGGTCTCCTTTTATAAGGGAGAGGAGGGGCTCTTTAGGAAAGTGTGAAAATATTATTTTATTATATAATGATATTCGGTTTCTAATGGTCCAAAAATCATTATGGTCGAAGATAAGATGACTCATAATTGAAATAAAATCATCCAATCATAATTGGACATGTTTTGGATAATATTTTAATCATTATAATCTTATTTATTTTAATCATTTAATGATGAGGTAAATACTGCATCATTATTGTGTCATAAATAATTTAATTTATTCAATGTCTAAAAATTATAAAAAAATAATATCATGTAGGAAATATTTTCATCTATCCAATGAATATTTATAGTTGAGAATAGGACTTATATAACACCATATAAAAATTAATTACTAAAATATTTTTGTTAATGTCAATTTTGTCTTTACATTAAATTAATTAATCTAAATTGAAATTTTCACTTCCAAGTGGATCAAATGGGTCCTAAAATCGACCCAAAGATGCCCATGGTCGATCATAACTCAACCAATAAGTTTTGGACAAGTGTTAAGGTAATTTTGAATTATTATAATATTCTTTTAACCTTGAATTACCCTATTTACCTTTAACCGCGGTAAATAAAAGTCAAAAGTTACTATTCACCAAAAATTATTTTCATCTTATTGAACCACATTTTACTTCTTGATAACAACCATGTATGTCGGATTTTCGAAATTTAATTCACAGGAGTGGTAAAATTTCATTTAAATGAAAAGCTCAATTTTTTAACTACCACTAAGTGGTTTCACTAATCATCAAAAATTGAAGTTTTTCAGAAAAATATCAAAAATTCAGACTAAGCTATATTTGATATTCTGAATTCAAAATTGATGTCTATTTTTCCAAATTCAAAACATATAAGTGGCATTAATTAATTTTAAAATTAATTCCCGTTGTTAAAACAAATAGCGTGTTTTTAAGAAACAATAACTATCAAAATATTGATACTTGTTTATGTCCAATTTCAAAGTGAAATTACTTCCAATGACCAACATTGGATTAAATGGTAAAAATATATTCTAATTACACTTTAAAACCAATTAAAAAGATAATCTAACCATATAAATAAATTAGATTAAAACATAGTTTTAAATTAAAATACAATATTTTCACTATTCATATAAAAATGAACTTTATCGGAAAAATTCCAAAAATTTACACAAAGTACATTTTTATGTCCCCATTCTAAAGAAGGATTTTATTTGGTCATATATAATGTATTAAAGTGACCAAAACTAGATTTAAAAATGGTTCGCCATTAAAAGGCAGTAAATCGGCCTTTTAATGTAAATTATGCTTTAAATTAGATTCATTCACATTTTAAGCCTCTAAATTTTATTGGATAAATGTAAATTTATTTAACAATCATTTATAATCATATTGTAGTTAGTTTCATTCATTCCCGCCAATACAACGTGTAACACCCCAAGCTTCCATGGTACGCTCCTCTTTGAATAATAGAGCAGCGTGTGTTGTATGCAACCTTGAGTTATAACACACCACGACCAATAAAAGTAGCCATTATGAGTAGTAATACCCACTTTTTGAAATTATATAAATTTTATATTTCAAAATGGACTTCATTCGAAATTATCCTAATTTGAATTTTTTGTAATTTTCTGAGAACTTCAATTTTCTTTGAATAGAGAAAATACTTAAAAACAAACTTTTTAATAAAAATAATTTATAATGATAAATTATACTATTGAGTGGTTTTAAAGTATAATTAGAATATATTTTTACCATTTTATCCAATGTTGGTCATTATAATTAATTTCACTTTGAAATTGGACATAAACAATTGTCAATCTTTTGATATATATTGCATCTTAAAAACACGCTATTTGTTCTGACAGTGGGAATTAATTATTAAATTAATTAATTCAAATTATATGGTTTGAATTTTATTAAATAGACATAATTTTTGAATTAGGAATATCAAATATAGCTTAGGGTTAATTTTTGGTATTGTTCTGAAAAACTTAGATTTTTGATGAATAGTGAAACCACTAAGTGGTAGTTAAAAAACTGATTTTTCGTTTAAATGAAATTTTACCACCTCTATGATTTGAATTTCCAAAATATGACATACATCATTGTCATTATGAAGTAAAATATTCTTCAATGGGATTAAAATATTTTTTGGTGAATAGTAACTTTTAAGTTCTATTAATCGCGATTAAAGGTAATTACTGAAATTTAAGGTAAAAATGATATTATAAAAATATAAAAATACCTTTACACTTGTACTACCATTATTTGATGAGTCATGGATGACCAAGAAAATCCATGGGTCAACTTGGGGACCCCATGGAGCCACTTGGGTAAGAAAATGACATTAATAACTTTTTATTTAAAGTAAAAATAAAATTTTCACAAACATGTGTTGTTTTACTAAAACAATTATTACATGGGGTTATATAAGTTAATCTTTCGACTATAAATATTAATTGGAAATATAAAAATATTTCCTACATAATGGTAATTTTTTTATAAGTTTTAGACATTAAATAAATTAAATTTTTATGACACCATGATGATGCAGCGATTACCTCATTAATTAACGATTTAAATAAAATGAAAAGATAATGTAAAATATAAGACTTACACTTGTCGAAAACCTATTGGATGAGTATATTTAGATCCCTTATCACCTTATCCTAGAAATATATAATTTTGGAACCTTTTAAATCTGAAAAGTACTTTATAATAATGTAACATTTCATTACTTTCCAAGAGTGCTCCTCTTCTCCTCTTATAAAAGGCCCCCAGCTCTACCACCTTATTCACACCATCAAATCCATTTTGGCTCAGCCAAACTCTGCCCAAATACTCTCTCAACTTCCCTCTCTTACTCCTAGAAGCCTCACTTTGTGCAGAAGTCTTCCCAAGGAAGCCTTTGGCTCAAATCAAAAAGAGTTACCCGATTTTAAGGTAATGTATTCTCTTATGTTCTTTTGTTTTATTTTGCTTCTCCAACCCCTTAAAATCTTTTTATTACTTTCTTTTGTAACAACACCAGTATCTAAAATATACTAGGATGTTGTTATGATAATTATTTTATTTACACTTACACACACCTCTGTCTAATGGTTAAAGAACATACTGTTTTTGTGGGTGGCGAAATACTGCCTCACGAAACGATGATTGTTCAATATTATTTTAACACCTCTAATGGTGGCCATTAAGATGAAACTATTTCTATATATGATATATATTATGTTTATGTTTTCCTTATGCTTCTGTATTTCTCATTTATGACATACCTTTATGATTTCCATTATCGGTAAACGCGATAATTTCATTTTAGGAAGTGCGGACTACCGCCCCTTCAAAGTGATTTAAATCGTTAATGCCATATGTGGGATGTATTAAAGGATGGAGTAAATAATATTATATATGATATTATACTGGAATTATAATACACCTTTATATCATTATTATTTCATTCCATTAAATATGAAATAGAAATGAAAGTAGTGTTCATGTGTACGTACGACTTACCGTCTCCATGAACGGTGCATTTCATTTCTTACCTTTAAATGTTACATAATATTATGAATGAATTTATAAACTGGATATATATGATATATATGATATCTAAATCATGAAAATAATTCTGGATATAATGGATATTTTACCACATGAACAACTTGTAATTATAAGAAATTAATTTTTGACTCAAGTACCAAAGATCGACAAAATGACAGTTATTAACTTAAATAATTGCATAATGTTCATAACATGATAATAAGTGATATAAAAGGAATAATGAACTTGAAAAAGGTTCTTAATCAAGTAGAAATTAACTCTAGTTTATTATTCAGAAGTTTAAAGAATGATCGAGTCAAGTCGGACACGAGGTAAAGGAACTTCTTAACCCAATTTCCGTTCTTTGGGTTAATCTTTTACTTTCAAATTATGTCATGATATTATTATGTTCTATCTTGTATTTTTACTTCCTTTTTGTGTACTTTTAGTGAATACACATAATAGGTCTATTTTATTTAGAAAATTATCTTTGTAAGGGAACTTCTTAACCCAATTTCTGTTCTTTGGGTTAATCTCCTACTTTCAAATTATGTCATGATATTATTATATTCTATCTTGTATTTGTACTTACTTTTTGTGTACTTATAATGAATACACATAATAGGTCTATTTTATTTAAAAAATGATCTTTTTAAGGGAACTTATTAACCCAATTTCCGTTCTTTGGGTTAATCTTCTACTTTCAAATTATGTTATGATATTATTATGTTCCGTCTTGTATTTGTACTTCCTTTTTGTGTACTTATAGTGAATACACATAATAGGTCTATTTTATTTAAAAAATGATCTTTGTAAGGGAACTTCTTAACCCAATTTCCATTCTTTGGGTTAATCTCCTACTTTCAAATTATGTCATGATATTATTATGTCATATCTTGTATTTGTACTTTCTTTATGTGTACTTATAGTGAATACACATAATAGATCTATTTTATTTAAAAAATGATTTTTGTAAGGGACTTCGTCTCAATATCATTTCATTGAGGAATATTTTGTTTTATACACAACATTATTTTATACGGTGTATAAACCCCTTTGAATTTTATGTTTATTCAAAGGAATCTTTTTTATACGAAGAATTTTACTAAACGACAAAAGGGAATGTTTTTTTTTTGTCATACGTATGTGGAGACAACGACTTCTCCGCCGCCGTGACCATTATTTGAGTTTCGGCTTCCTCTACAAGCCATAAAATTTTTTTAAATGAAAAATAATTACAAAGTTTTAATTTTCTTTTATTTTGGTACTGAAAATGGTTTTGAAAGTGTTTTTTTATCAATGTGTTGTATTGATATCTTGTGATTGAAATGTGGAAATGTTATTTTTCCTTTATGCATGTTTTATGTGATACGATTATGTTATGGATTATGATATGTTTAAACTTGTTCATATGAGGAATGCAGTGGACTTAATAAGTGACAGGTGGAGCCCGCTATAACTCCTCGATTCATCGGTAGGTCTCATGAGACAAACTAGTGTCTTGGCACGAGGCCTTGACAAAATTTTATTTGTAGTCTTGGCACGAGGCCTTGGATACATGGTTATGATAGTCTAGCATTATGCATTACATCATTATGAAAGTGGTTATTGATATTGCATGTGATTATTTGAATAGTATAATATCCATGTGAATAAGTAAATGGCATTATTTCATTTTAATTTTTCCATATTACGCTGAAGTTCAAGTTTAAAAGGCTTTTTTTTTAGTTATATATTGCCTTAAATGTTTATATTTATTTATGAAAGCTTCCGCAATATTTTTATCCTTATTGATCATCTGAGCTCACCCCTTTCAATGTTTTAATATTTTCCAGGATGTGAAGAAGTATTTTATGAATTACCAGCAGGAATAGTCAGAAGGGGATATGAGTGTGCACTATGGAGACCATGTTATTGTAGTTTTTCACTTTATGATGTAATGTAACTTTTATGAATGTATCTAGTGTTTCCAAGGCTACTAAACTACTCAGTATTTCTAGACTTGATCTTTTGTGATCATGCCAATGTTACGTAATAATGCACCGACTCTAGGTAACTGGGGTTGGGGCGTTACAGTTGGTATCAGAGGCAGTTTAGTACTAACTTCGGAAGCTAGATTTAGAAAAACTCTGATTAGAGCACATAGACCTAAGATAGACTTTGAGGATTAGTATAGAAGAACTTCCTAGAATTTTGGTATTATAGTGATTTTGTGAGGTTTCCGAGCAATACATCCCTGTCTGGATATGAGCAGGTAGAGGCGGCTCTGGCACAGATGTACCTAGGGGTAAAACCCGAAAACACCGATTTGAGCTAGACTCAAACTGGAACTGGTGCACGACAACGGGCCTTGCTCCACTCTTGGTTACCACACTCCCGGGGGATATGCTTAGGATAATTCTCATTTTCTTTAAAAACCACTATGAAGGGTTATGAGTATATACTTCCTCAAAGAAAACATTTTTGTGATTATGGATTATATCCATAAATAGTTCAATTTATGTAAGTGTTTTTCAAGTTTGTAATTATGTATTTTGATTCATAAACTAATCTAGTTTATGCCATTGTTTAGAAATGGAACCTAGTGGAAGGAATGGAAACTGTATCAATGCACACACTCCATATAGGGATTTCCCTCCTGCTCAAGATAATTATAGTGGAGCTAGAGATACAACTGGTACTGATCAACCTATCACCATACTGGGACAACTCACTCAGGTTATGAATAATAACCTTACTCGTATGGAGCACCCTGATCCGCAACGTGGAGGATCAATGTTAGACCGCTTCATGAGGCAAAAACCTCCAACATTTAATGGGGGTAAAAATCCATTAGTAGCTGAGAAATGGATAAACTCCTTAAAGAAAATATTCCATGCCTTGGGGAGTAGCGAAAGAGAGAAGGTTGTCATGGCAGTTTACCACCTCACTGGAGATGCGAATCAATGGTGGTTGTTGATGCAAAACAAAAAGGAAGATGAAGAAGTATCAAGTATGGAATGGAGGGAGTTTAAGGAAATTTTCTTAGAAAAATACTTTCCACATGACCATCGAGAAGATATGGAAAGGCAATTTCTGAGTCTGAGGCATAAGGAGGATGAGAATGTCGCAAAGTATGAGGCTAACTTTACAAGGTTAGTGAGGCAAGCTGTAGATTATATACGTAACCCAAGAAGTAAGATTGATCGTTTCTTTGATGGGATAAAACCATTTCTCTGTCGAGCTTTAGTATCACAATCTTTCTCAATGTACGAAAATATAGTCTCGTGTTCTATCAAGATAGAAAAGGAATTATCTAAATCTTATGACAATAAAGTAAAGCAAGAGAAGAAGAGAACGGTGGACCAAGAGACATATAAAAGGAAAAAGGGAAAGAAGGATTTTCCATTATGCGATAATTGTGGGAAGAATCACCCCGGTACTTGCCTAAAATGAATGGGAGTTTGTTATAAATGTGGGGAAAAAGGTCATCAGGCTCGTGATTGCAAGGGAAAGAAAGAGGCTGTCAATGTTGAATACTACAATTGTAAAGAAATGGGGAATTATGAAAATGAATTCCCTAAGATCCAGGTAAACTTACCTCATAAAAGGCCAAGGTATCAAGGACAATCTTATGCTATTACTACAGTTGAAGTGGAATAATTAATGTATTGGTGCTTTTAGACTCAAGGATTATATTCTGGTTGTAAGAATAATGTGATATATATAAGGATTGTACTACAGTACTTGTTTTTTTCATTAAGGTTTTAATATGATGAAGGTAATCATATTTTTATATGTGACAATAAGAGAAACTTTACTTTGTTTGAAGAATCTGATGATACTATTGATTTTGGAATTTAGAGACCTTTTAGAGAAAGTCTGGATGGAGGTATTTTGGATAACGATAAAGGTTGGAATGGATTAAGTTTAACTTCGGATAGTATTGTTTAAGGTTAAAACATTTCTGAAGATTATTTTTGGAATATTATAATACTATTGTTTTAGGAAAAGGACAACCTTCAGGTTGGGGGATAACCCGTCGCATCGGAAAAATCTGTAGGAATCGAACCCATAACCATAGTGCGACAAGCCTTTATTACCTACCACTAGCCTACAGGAAGCCCCTGGTTATTACAAAATAGTTTTCCAAATCTAAATGGTATGTGTTAATATTTGGAACCTTATACAATTATGATAAATAGAATATTTTTGAGTTTTGTTACCTTTTGGAGTGAAAGATGGGTTTGTGCTAAAAATTTATTAAAGAATGAAAGTCTACATGATAAGTAAGTATATTTCCTTACATTCTTAGTAAATCTCCTAAATAAATTCCTCAACTTTATGAAAGGTAACTTAAAACAAAAACATTATCGGTTAACTTTTCCTACTGGGGAATCAATGATCGTTTAACCAATCACAATTTTGTGATTTTATTATAGTTAACTTTCTCATTAACATGTTTTCTACAACTCTCTATCAGTCCTTGATGGTCTGTTTTTCCTCCATATCCATATTTTCATAGAATCCTAGTATGGGCTATCTCGGGTGACCTTTGTACTTCTCTTTATTTATTTTAAAGTTATATTTTTATTAACCTTATTTCCGATGTGGCTTTTCCACAAAGGTATTTTCTATTTTCAACCTTTTATTTTCAAAGAAAAATTTCAAATTTTGAGGACGCAATTTATTGAAGGATGGGAGAATGTAACACCCCAAGCTTCCATGGTACGCTCCTCTTTGAATAATAGAGCAGCGTGTGTTGTACGCAACCTCGAGTTCTAACACACTGCGACCAATAAAAGTATCCGTTATGAATAATAATACCCACTTTTTGAAATTATATAAATTTTATATTTCAAAAAGGACTTCATTCGAAATTATCCTAAGTTGAATTTTTTGTAATTTTCTAAGAACTTCCAATTTTCTATGAATAGAGAAAATACTTAAAAACAACTTTTTTAATCAAAATAATTTATAGTGATAAATTATACTATTGAGTGGTTTTAAAGTATAATTAGAATATATTTTTACCATTTTATCCAATTGTGTTCATTAGAATTAATTTCACTTTGAAATTGGACATAAACAATTGTCACTCTTTTGATATATATTGCATCTTAAAAACAAGCTATTTGTTGTGACAGCAGGAATTAATTATTAAATTAATTAATTCAACTTATATATTTTGAATTTTTTAAAATAGGCATCATTTTTTAATTATGAATATCAAATATATCTTAGGGTTAATTTTTGGTATTGTTCTGAAACACTTCGATTTTTGATGAATAGTGAAACCAGTAAGTGGTAGTTAAAAAGTTGATTTTTTGTTTAAATGAAATTTTACCACCTCTGTGATTTGAATTTCCAAAATCCTACATACATAATTGTAATTAGGAAGTAAAATGTGGTTCAATGGGATTAAAATAATTTTTGGTTAATAGTAACTTTTAAGTTCTATTAATCGCAATTAAAGGTAATTAGTGAAATTTATGGTAAAAATGATATTATAAAAATATGAAAATACCTTTAAAATTGTACTACCCTTATTGGATGAGTCTTGTCCGACCAAGACAATCCATGGGTCAACTTGGGGACCCCATGGAGCTACTTGGGTAAGAAAATGACATTAATAACTTTTTATTTAAAGTAAAAATAAAATTTTCACAAACATGTGTTGTTTTACTAAAACAATTATTACATGGGGTTATATAAGCTAAATTTTCGACTATAAATATTAATTGGAAAGATAAAAATATTTCCTAAATCATGGTAATTTTTTTATAATTTTTAGACATTAAATAAATTAAATTTTTATGACAACATGATGATGTAGTGATTACCTCATTAATTAACGATTTAAATAAAATGAAAAGATAATGTAAAATATAAGACTAAAACTTGTAAAAAACCTATTAGATGAGTATATTTTGATCACTTATCACCTTATCCTCGAAATATATAATTTTGGGACCTTTGAAATCTGAAAATTACTTCATAATAATGTAACATTTCATTACTTTCCAAGAGTGCCCCTCCTCTCCTCATATAAAATGCCCCCACCTCTAACACCTTATTCACACCATAAAAGTCATTTGGATCAGCCAAAATCTTCCCAAATACTCTCTAGACTTCCCTCTCTTACTCATAGAATCCTCAATTTGGTTAGAAGGCTTCCCAAGGAAGCCTTTGGCTCAAATAAAAAAGAGTTACCCAATTTTAAGGTAATGTATTCTCTTATGTTCTTTTGTTTTATTTTGCTTCTACAACCCCTTAAAATATTTTTATTACTTTATTTTATAAAAACAAAAGTATCTAAAATATACTAGGATGTTGTTATGATAAGTATTTGATTTACACTTACACACACCTCTGTCTAATGGTTAAAGAACATACTATTTCTGTGGGTGGTGAAATACTGCCTCACGAAACGATGATTGTTCAATATTCTTTTAACACATCTAATAGTGGCCATTAAGATGAAACTATTTCTATATATTATATATATTATGTTTATTTTTTCCTTATGATTCTGTATTTCTCATTTATGGCATACCTTTATGATTTCCATTATGGGTAAACGCGATAATTTCATTTTAGGAAGTGCGGACTACCGCCCCCTCAAATTGATTTGAATCGTTAATGTCATATGTGGGACGTATAAAGGATGTAGTAAATGATATTATATATGATATTATACTGGAATTATAATACACCTTTATATCATTATGATTTCATTCCATTAAATACGAAATAGAAATGAAAGTAGCGTTCATGCGTACGTACGGCTTACCGTCTCCATGAACGGTGCATTTCATTTCTTACCTCTAAATGTTACGTAATATTATGAATGAATGTATATACTGGATATATAGGATATATATGATATCTACATCATGAATATAATTCTGGATATAATGGATCTTTTACCACATGAACAACTTGTAATTATAAGAAGTTTATTTTTGACTCAAGTACCAAAGATCGACAAAACGACCGTTATTAACTTAAATAATTACATAATGTTCATAACAAGGTAATAGGTGATATAAAAGGAATAATTAACTTGAAAAAGGTTCTTAAGAAAGTAGAAATTAACTCTAGTTTATTATTCAGGTGGTTAATGATCGAGTCATGTCGGACACGATGTAAGGGAACTTCTTAACCCAATTTCCGTTCTTTGGGTTAATCTCCTACTTTCAAATTATGTCATTATATTATTATGTTCTATCTTGTATTTTTACTTAATTTTTGTGTACTTATAGTGAATACACATAATAGGTCTATTTCATTTAAAAAATGATCTTTGTAAGGGAACTTCTTAACCCAATTTCCGTTCTTTGGGTTAATCTCCTACTTTCAAATTATGTCATGATATTATTATGTTCTATCTTGTATTTGTACTTCCTTTTTGTGTACTTATAGTGAATACACATAATAGGTCTATTTTATTTAAAAAATGATCTTTGTAAGGTAACTTCTTAACCCAATTTCCGTTCTTTGGGTTAATCTCCTACTTCCAAATTATGTCATGATATTATTATGTTCTATCTTGTATTTGTACTTCCTTTTAGTGTACTTGTAGTGAATACACATAATAGGTAGATTTTGTTTAAAAAATGATCTTTGTAAGGGAACTTCTTAACCCAATTTCCATTCTTTGGGTTAATCTCCTACTTTCAAATTATGTCATGATATTATTATGTCTTATCTTGTATTTTTACTTTCTTTATGTGTACTTATAGTGAATACACATAATAGATCTATTTTATTTAAAAAAATGATATTTGTAAGGGACTTCATCTCAATCTCCTTTAATTGAGGCATATTTTGTTTTATACACAACTTTCTTTTATACGGTGTATAACCCCCTTTTACTTTTACATTTATTCAAAAGGAATCTTTTTTATATGAAGCATTTTAATAAACGACAAAAGGGAATGTTTTTGTTTTCGTACGTATGCGGTGACAACGACTTCTCCGCCGCCAAGACCATTATTTGAGTTTCAGTTTCCTCTACAAGCCATAAAAATTTTTTAAATGAAAAATAATTACAAAGTTTTAATTTTCTTTTATTTTGGTATTGAAAATGGTTTTGAAAGTGTTTTTTATCAATGTGTTGTATTGATATCTTGTGATTGAAATGTGGAAGTGTTATGTTTCCTTTATGCATGTTTTATGTGATACAATTATGTTATGGATTATGATATGTTTAAACCTGTTCATATGAGGAATGCATTGGACTTAATAAGTGATGAGTGGAGCCTGTTATAGCTCCTCGATGCATCGGTAGGTATCATGAGACAAACTAGTGTCTTGGCATGAGGCCTTGACAAAATCTTATTTGTAGTCTTGGCACGAGGCCTTGGCGACGTGGTTATGATAGTCTGTCATTATGCATTCCATCATTATGAAAGTGGTTATTGATATTGCATGTGATTATTCGACTAGTAGAATATCCATGTGAATAAGTAAATGGCATTATTTCATTTTAATTTTTCCATATTACGCTGAACTTCAAGTTTAAAAGGCTTTTGTTTTAGTTATACATTGCCTTAAATGTTTATGTTTATTTATGAAAGCTTCCGCAATATTGTTATCCTTATTGAGCATCTGAGCTCACCCCTTTCAATGTTTTAATATTTTCCAGGATGTGAAGAATTATTTTATGAATGACCTGTAGGAATAGTCATAAGGGGATATGAGTGTGGACTATGGAGACTATGTTATTGTAGTTTTTCACTTTATGATGTAATGTAACTTTTATAAATGTATCTAGTGTTTCCAAGGCTACTAAACTAATCGGTCTTTCGATACATGATCTTTTGTGATCATGCCAATGTTACGTAATAATGCACCGACTCTGGGTAACTGGGGTTGGGGCATTATACAAAGGCTAGGAGTTAACTACCATTTAAAAAAATAATATTATATTATTAGTGTGCAATGTAAGATTCCAAAGAAACTCGTTGTTGCGTATCGGGTACACTATCGAACATAGAAACCCCTTTAAGCTAAAATTAATATTTAATTCACAAATATTAATAAATATGAAAATATCTTATTCTTCATTTACCTGGGATGTTACAAAAACATCATTTTAAATGTTTTAAATATTTATTCTTCTAAATATTTCTCATTAATGTCCATGTTTTTAAAATGGATTTAAGTAATTATTTATATAGACATTATTATTTTTAATTTTTAATTATTTTAAAATCATTAAAGTGGTATGGGACACTTTGATTCAAAAATCTCTTTATTAAATGCATTAAATGGTTTTGAAAGTGGTTTGATAAAAAATTGATTATTTAAATATATTGAAATGATATATTTTGATTGAAATGTATAAATTTTATATTTCCTTTATACTTGTTTTATTTTTCTGATGAATATTATATGATTTATGGGCATTGTTTACATATACGGGTGGTTCTGTGATAAACCTAGGGTGGTGAGACTACGATAGCTCTCCAATACATTGGGTAACATGATAGAGGTAAACATTAATGTTTCTCCTAAGTGATTTAGGTAATATATTGTAATGGGTATTTCAATTTAAATCCTTATGTAGTTGTGAAAGCTACAATGTAAGTATGATATGGATTCCCCAAGTTACCTTTATGATTTATGATTTCTAGGTGTTATTCATAAATCTTATGATTTCATGAGGTATGTTATTGAGCTTATATTTCTGATTGAAAATTTGATTTCATTGATTTGTATGTATTGATACACTAATTTTTTCTTTCCTTTTTCTATAAACCATACTGAGCTTTTTATGCTCATCCCAAGTTTTTGAAATTTTTTTCGTAGGGTATAAGGAAGGTTAAGGGAATGGAATAATTCAGGAAGATTTACATCAAGAAAGGAATTCTTGTTTTATTTAAGTATTTTTATTTTTGTGAAAACAATTGGATAGAGTAGAAGTGTCTAGTTTATAATTTTTTTGAGATGTAATTTTATAGTTAATACCTAATTCTCCAAAACTTTAAACCTAAAAATATCCTCAATGTGAATTCTTGACTTAACTCGAGATTATGTAATGTTTAAGGTTGGATCCTTATAGTTGGTATCTGAGGTCGTTTTAGATAACTTTAGAGGTTAGGGTGTTATTTAAGCATAAGTGACATAACCATAATGGTTAAAATATTAAAAATAGTTATAGTTATTTTAGAGGGTATAAATGGTTATTACATTATGGGATGCAAAATGAAAGGTATTAGATAACCATAGAGGATAAAATATGTTATGGTTATTTTTGAGGAATTTATCTAATTTTTGGGAATGTTATAAAATTATATAATTTTTAAAAAGGAAAACATGTAGACTGTGTGACAACCCGTCGTGTCTGACAAAGCAACGGGAATTGAACCCACAACCAAAGTGTAATTTGGATTTATCACCTATCACTGGACTACATGAAGTCCCTGGTTAGTATAACTAATTCTTTTTAGTTAAATGATTTTATGGATCAAGAATTAGTTGATTTTGGTATCTTATGTTTTATAAAATGGATATACTTAGTATAATAAAATGATTTGGTGATTAATTGAAAAGTTTACTTTGGTATATGTTTTCTCTTTTCAGAATACTATATGCCTATGGAAAATAGAATACTATGGGATTTCATTTGAGGAGTAATGGTAAAATTTTATTTTGTAAGAATCTATGTTTTTATTGTGGACATATGGTGATTTGGGTTATTTATTGAAATTTTTAACCTATCATAGAGAATATGTGATTATCTTAATTAATTTTCAGTATGAGACTTTAAGAGTAGCTGATATTAATTGTAGATAAATGTTAAGATTTATTGTGGAAGACTAGGTGATCAAATCCTTCTAAATTTTTGGGTTTCAATCTTAGTTTGGATTATATTGAAGGATTTTAAGGACAGATGTTTATTGAATCGTCTTTGTTGAACTTTGGGTATTTTTTGTTCCATTTTGGAGATTAATAGTAGTTTTTATTTTTATAAAAGATTATCCTTTTTAGGGATTATCTGATCTTGTATTAACCATTTTGGTGTTGTTTAATGTCTAAAGATATGGGAAATATATAGTCTATCTTTTGTGGATTATGTGATTCTCTAAAAGTTAATTCCAGCACTTCAGGTGTGACCAAGTAATCTTGAATACTCATCGTTTGGATAAAATATGTGTTTTTGGTAGAAACTTATTAAAGGATGAAACTCTATATGAAAAGTAAGTATATTTGCATATTTTATTGGTATATCTCATAAATAAATTATCCAACTTTACGAAAGGTAACTTAAAACAAAAAAAAATGTTATCTATTTACTTTTCATACTAGGGAATCAAAGACACTTTAACCTATCACAAGTTTTTGGTTTTCTTGTTGATAACTTTCTTCTAGACATGTTTTCTATCACTCTCCATCAGAACATGACACTTATTTTCTCTTCCATATATATGTTTTCATGGAATCCTAGTATGTGTTACCTCGGGTGACCTTCTTACTTCTCTTTCTTTCCTTTAAAGTGATTGTTTTATTTACTCTTTTTCTGATGTGGGTCTTTTAATGATGTTTCCAAGACCAATTTTAAAATTGCGAAGATGCAATTCCCGAATGGGGGGAAAGATGTAACATCCCATGTAAATAAATAATATGAAATTTTTATATTTATTAATATTTTTAAATTAAATATTAATTTTACTTTAAAGGGGATTCTATGTTTGATGGCGTACCTGACATTCAATAATGGGTTTCTCCGAAATCTCATGTTGCATAAAAAGATCAGTCATACTGAAAAATAATAATATAATACAATTTTAAATTTTAGTTAACTTATATTCATTGTATTGGCAAGAATGAACAGAACTAACTACTATATTATTATACATATTTGTTAAATGTTTTTACATTTATCCAATAAAATATAGAGTCTTAAAATGAGAATGAATCCAATTTTAAGAATAAATACTCTAATATTACTAAAAGGTAGTTTTACCACCTTTTGATGGAGAACCACATTAAAATATAGTTTTGTCATTAATATATGTTTCATTTGAAAAAAAAATCTTCTTTAGAAAAGGGATATCAAAATTTACTTTGGGTAAATTTTAGGTATTTTTCAGATAAAGTTCATTTTTTTAATAAATAGTAAAAAATACTGCATTTCAAGTCAAAATTGTCTTTTCATCTGATTTATTTATATGGTTAGATTATATTTTTAAATGGTTTTAAAATATAATTAGATTATATTTTTACCATTTAATCTAATGTTGGTCATTGGATGTAGTTTCACATTGAAATTGGACATAAACACATCTCAATATTTTTGTTGTTTTTACTTCTTGAAAATACACTTTCTAGTTTTGATAACATAAATTAATTAATTAATGAAAATTATTTTTTCTGAATTTGGTAAAATAAACATCATTTTTAAATTCATAATATCAAGATTTGGGTGAATTCTTGGTATTTTTCTGAAAATATTCAATTTTTTGATGAATAGTGAAAAACACGGCATAGTAGTTAAAAAACCGACATTTTCATTTAAATGAAATTTTACCGCTTCTATGAATTGAATTTCAAAAATACAATATACATGGTTTTCATCAGAAAGTAATATTTGGTTTAATAGGATGAAAATAGTTTTTGGTGAATAGTAAATTTTGATTTTTATTTACCACAATTAAATGTAAATAGGGTAATTCAAGGTAAAAATAATATTATAATAATATAAAATTCCAATATAACTTGTCCTACCCTTATTGGATGAGTCATGGACGACCAAGAAAATCCTTGATTGTGACTTTTATCCTTTCAAATCCACTTGGGTAAGATAATGACACTAATAATTTTTATTTAAAGTAAAAATAAAAATATCATAAGCATGCATTGTTTTTCTAAATTTTAATGTGGGGTTATATAATAGATATATTTGACTATAAATATTCATTATAAATATAAAAATATTTCCTACATCATGTTATTTTATTTATAATTTTTAGATATCATATAAATAAATTTATTTATGACACAGTGATAATGTAGTGATTAACTCAATAATGAATGTTTAAATTAAATGAGATTATAAATTTTAATATAAATTATTTTGAAACTTTTCATGCAATAAAATAATTTTACGTGTGATTATGACTTCTTATATTTTAATTAATGATGTTTTTTAGAATTGATCAAGTTTTCATGGATTTTTAAAAAGTCATGATATGAATAGTATAAAAATTGACATAAATTTGTTTTTAAATCAATTAATATTTTATTAAATGATAAAATAGTCCTAAAAATGTATTATTAGTCTAAATGACATATATGATGTTAATAATGTCATAAATGATCCATTTTGGGTCGCTTGTAATTTTATAGTAAATATATTAACCATATGACATGAATATACAAGAAGACATGGTAATAGTTAAATAAGTTAACAAAGGATTAAATAAAAAATATAAGGATTAAAAAATATCCAAAACTTGTCCAATTCTTATTGTATTAATTTATTTAGACTTATATTCATCGTATCATATAATTTAATGTGTTTTGGAACTTTTGAAACCAAAAATATTTTTATAATAAAATAATACTTTCAAACATTCCTAAAGAGCTCATCCTCCCCCTTATAAAAGGCCATCACCTCTAACCCATTACTCAAATATCTCAAGCCAAATGGCTTGTCCAAACTCTATTCTAATAAGATCCCAAAATCCCTCTCTTCTACTTAGAATCCTTACTTTGGGCAGAAGGCAATTCAATAAATCCTTTTTGTTCAAACCAAAGGGAGTTACCCGATTTAAAGGTAATGTCATCCTTCAAGTTCTATTATTTTATTTTTCTTATTCAATACCTGTACTATTTTTATTAATTTTTTAGATAAAAACACCAGTATACTCAATATACTAGGTTTTTGTTATGATAATTATTCTAACTACACTTCTAAACACCTCCATCTAATGGATACAAACATACTATTTCTGCGTACGGAAAACTACTGCCTCACGAAACAATGATTGATCTATTTTCACCTACCACCTCTCACGGTGGCCATTACTATGGCACTGTATTTATATGCGATATATAGAATATTTTTATTGTCTATATACTTTGGTATTTTTCATTTATATAATACCTTTATGGTTTCCATAATGGGTAAATACGATAATTTAATTTGAGGAAGTGTCGACTACCACCACTCAAAGTGATATGACTCATTCATGCCATACATGGAATGTATAAAAGATGGTGTTCATAAAATTATATATGATATTATACTGGAATTATAATATATCTATGTATCATTAATTTTTCATTCCCTTAAATACAAAATAGAAATGAAAGTAGCGTTCATGCGTACGTACGGCTTACAGTCTCTATGAACGGTGTATTTCATTTATTATCTCCAAATGTTATGTACTATTATAAATATATATATATATATATAATAGATACATATGATATATATGATATATAATTCATGAATATAATTCTTGAGATAATGTACTTTTGACCAAATGGACAACTTGTAATTATAATAAATTCATTTTAGACTTAAGTACCAAATATCCACAAAATGACCATTATTAACATAAATGATTATTTAATGATTATAATGTGGTAATAAGAGATATATAAGGAATAATATACATAAAAAAGTTTCTGAATCAATTAGAAGTTAAATTTAGTTTATTATTTAGGAGATTAAATAATTAACGAGTCAAGTCGAACACGAGGTAAGGGAACTCTTTAACCCAATTTCCATTCTTTGGGTTAAAATTTTACTTCTTCATTATGTCATGCTATGATTATGAGAGAAATAAATTTTTCTATCCTATATTTTATTTATAATTACTTTATGTGAACTTATAGTTAATGTAAGAAATCAATCTATTTTATTTACAAAATTATCTTTGTATGGGAACCATTCACCCTTCTCTTTTAGTCAAAGAATTCTACTATGATGTGTCTTTTAATTTCCATTTTATTATAATGGGATATATTATTCTATATCCTTATTGATGAAAATGTTATGTCCAAGTAATGAGAGACCCTTTTATCTTTCATCAACTCTTTTTCTGAAATATTAAGTGACATTGTTAGGCTTCCGAATATTCATAAGGGATCTTCTTAACCCAATTTCCATTCTTTGGGTTCAAATTCTAATTCTTGATTATGTAATGCTATGAATATGTTTGAATGACCTATGATTGTTTTAAAATTAATATCCACTAATATTGGGTGTATTAATATTTTTTACACATAATTATTTCATTGATTTATCCTTAATCTAATGGTAAAATCTATGTAAGGGATTTCTTCTCAATTTACATTCCATTGTGAATTATTTGTTGTTATGAACCAATTCACTATTATATGGTGTAAATACTACCATTTGAAATATTATATCATGAATCACCTTATTCTCATGATATTATAAGTTTTTTTATGTTATTCTTTAATTATTTTTATTCAAGTATTTCCTCAAGTGGAAACAGACTCTTTAACTAAAACATCATTTTAAATGTTTTAAGGATTTATTATTATTAATATTTCTCATTAATGTCCATGTTTTTAAAGTCATTTTAAGGATTTATTTATATAGACATCAATGTTTTAAATTTTTAATTTCTTTAAAATATTCAAATTGGTATAGGACATTTGGATTCAAAAATATATTTATTAAATGTATTAAATGGTTTTGAAAGTGGTTTGATAAAAAATCGATTATGTCAATATCTTGAAATGATATATTATGATTGAAATGTGTAAATTTTATCTTTTCTTTATGCTTATTTTATTTTTTTTATGAATATGTTATGGTTCTTGGGCATTGTATACGTATACGGGTGGTTCCATGATAACCCTAGGGTGGGTGGGCCCGAGATAGCTCTCCAATGCATTGGGTAACGTGACAGAGAAAAAAGTTAATTTTTCTCCAAAGATATTTATGGAATGTACTGTGACGGGTATTCCAAATTAACTCCCAATATATCTTTGAAAGCTACAATGTACGTATGATATGGATTCCACAAGTTACCATTATGATTTATGATTTCTATGTGTTATTAATAAATCTTATGATTTCATGAGGTATGCTGATGAGATTATGTTTATTATTGAAAAATATGATTTCATTGATTTTTATGTATTGATTCACTAATGTTTTTATTCCTTGTTATATAACCCTTATTGAGATTTTTATGCTCATCCCATGTTTTTGAAATTTTTTTCACAAGTTATAAGGAAGGTTAAGGGAATGGAATAATTCTGGATGATTTATATCAAGAAAATAATTCTTATTTTATTTAAGGAGTTTTATTATTATAAAAAAATTGGATAGAGTAGAAGTGTCTAATTTGTAATTTTTTTGAGATGTAATGTAATAGTTATGACCAAATTCTATAAAACTCTAAACCTGAAATGATCCTCAATGTGAATTCTTGACCTAACTCAAGATTATTTAATTTTCATGGTTGGGGCCTTATATATATGATATTCTTTTTCTGGTTTTCATATTGGAGATAATGAAATCATTATTTTTGTATGAGGACCAGGAATAAAAATTCCAAACATGTTTGAGAAACAAAGCGGTTACTACCCAAAACATAATGTAATCATTTAATTTTTAATAATAGATTTATATAGGGTTATATGTAAATCATATATGGTATTATATGTATATATATAGGAATATTGTTCTATAATATATATATATATATATAATAAACTTATATTTTTTATGTATGCATATTTCCTGAGAATGATTAGAGTTAAGAAATAATTTAATGGATTTATGTCTCACTATTATTCTGTGGGACACATGGATTATACACTACTTTTTTCATCTACGTGTTAAATATATTTAGCTTGAATTTATTTTATGATACAAATAAAAAAGATTATTTTATTTTTTTAGACATATTATTTTCATTCTTTCCTAGGGAATATGATTCTACTCAAAATA
Source organism: Viscum album (assembly GCA_963277665.1). NCBI lineage: Eukaryota > Viridiplantae > Streptophyta > Magnoliopsida > Santalales > Viscaceae > Viscum > Viscum album. Next base: position 263,409,341 of record OY728142.1, on the reverse strand, counting down.
ATATGATTATTATTTATTTCATACTCTCACCAATATTTGGGATTATTTCATTTTAATTATACATTATGGAATATTAATATTCTATGTCCATATTTTATAAAGAATTTTTTCCAAAAACTATTTTTATTATTCTCTTATGTATTTTTAATTTCATTTCCACCCATTTTTTACTTTTTTAATATACAGGTTGAACAAAATATTTTTTTCATTTTCAAACTGAAGAACATTTTGAATTTTTCAGAAAATGTACAAAATGAATTTTTTTTAACTTATACCACATGGGTGGATTTTACCTTATTCATTCCACCATAATTAGTTTTTGTTTCATTTACCTTATTCCATGTTTAATTTTAAAGAAAAAAATTTCATTTAAAATCATGCTTCATTTTAGGAAAATAACATGTTTTCAAAGGATACATGACATTTTCATATAGAATTTTTTTTAAGTAATCTCTCAAAATTATCTTCCATCTAGGATAACATTAGTTTATGTCATATTTTTTTAATGGGGATATGATTCAATTTTTCCATTCTTATTCACTATTTTAGTGGTTTATTTTTATGACATAATTAAATTTATGAATCACATTTCTTTTCCATGTGTTATGTTATAATTAAATGATGTTTATGAAACCCATTTCATTACATGGGTTATGATTTGATGAATGATTTATGTTCTTATGAAACATATATATATGTATTTCAATATGTGAGTATTGGGTCCTATATCTCCCACCAATACATTTGGAAAAGATTTATGTATCATGAGATAATGATGAGAACAAGTTGATGGGATTGATCCACAAGAGAAGATGGGGAAACTTGATCCACTATGGGAATATGAGGAAACCTAATCCACTATATGAAGATGGGGAAACCTGATCCCTTACAAGGAAAGGACTTTTACTAGGTATGGTAGTGTGTCCCAAATAGTAGGTGTAGTCCCCATAAATTCCCTGATATGTTTTTCAAATTCTCAATGACTTTTAGGGTATGATATTAAATCATTACGTGTCTTACACAAATTTCTTTTTATATTCCATTGTGATACTTTCATGGATCATGTGTTTTGATTATATTATGATTCATTTTATATGAAATAATAACCATTATTACATAACTCATGTATATGTTCATTGATATTAATGGTATTATCTTCAAATGTTATGATCATGTTTTTATACCCTTATGTTCATGTTATTCTTACATATCTTCCATGTTAGTATTTAATGAGGATCCGAGATCACCCTTTATTGTGTTTCTATTAAATAGGATATAAAGTAAGGGTTAATGTAAGATTAATAAAGAGGGTGAACTTTAATGGATATATTGAATAACATCGACAAAATTAGAAGAATGTGTTCCAAGAATCCAAAGGCACTAAACTAGTACGGACCTTGGGAATTTTTTTCTGTAATGTAATGAATAATCATATATAAATATATAATATCCATGTTTGAACAATTAGTTTCTTTATATTTTGTATTAGGGTGAAAGTTTATTCATACTTTGTGAACTAGGATGATAAATATTTATTAACATCCCTAGATATATTTATAAGAATTTTACTAGGTTTGTCACTTAAAATATGACTAAGGATTCATATATTATTGATGGTGTCATAATTTAGACATTCTATATGTTATTTTTCATAGTTGTGTGATTTTTTATATGATAATTGTTTCTCACACTATGATTTCTAGTTTTAGTCAATGGTTGGAAATAAATGAAATTGGATTGATGTTGAATGTCACAAAAAAAATTGCTGATGAGATTTCAAATGGGATGATTACTCAAGTGAAGGAAATTGTGGTAATTCATAATTAGTTTTCATGAAATATTATTAACAATGTGTACCTTAAACAACTCTCAGACTCCTATAGGATGATAAAGAATGAGTTTGATGATAATTCGGGTAATGGTTACCCTAGAGGAATAATGATTCAGTTTTCTTTATATCAATAATGTGGGAAGAAACACCAAAATGGATGTATTATAAGAAAAAGAAGATGTTTTAACTATAGAAAATAAATAAATAATGTAAGTATCCTTAAATGGAAAATGAAAAGATCAGTTAACATAATGGATTGGAATATTGGCCTCCCTAACTAACTGTTAATTGATGAATGATTCAAATGTGTAATTAATGTCTATTATTCAAATTAGTGTCCTATATGGAATGGTCGATATGATATTCAGAAAGGTTGTACAAGTAATGGTTATATTTAAGCTGATGATGAGAATAAAACTTAAATGTGAATGTAAAGAGGTATTATGTAATAAGATGAGGTAGCCTTGTTAATTTCTTAAGGATAAAGTGATGTAATCTAAGTGTTTATGTATTTTGAAATAAGAATGTTGTTATGTAAATTTTAAAATATATAAGGATTATTTAATTTATGTTTTATGATATGGATTTACATAAATATGTTGACTATTTATTATGGACAAGAAAAGTGATTTAATAGAAATGTGATATTTTTAGAAAACACAAAATTAAGGGAAATATAACCATTAATATGGGTATGATGTTCAGATAATGAAATAAATAGATGTATGATTATAAATTGGATAATATTGATTAAAATATGGATGATAATATTAAAATATGGATTATAATATCATGGGTTTAGTTTATATAATTTTTGGATTTATGTTATGAGGAAAAAGTTAACATTTTTGAGCATGCATGTTTTCACTAAGGTTTTATAGTAATTTGGGTTGTTACCATATTTCAAGAGAAAAAATGATAATGGTATTAACAAGTTTGGTATGTGAAAATTTATAGCTAAATCATGTTTCTGAGGGATAAACTTTATGTTTAGTGACCTTCATTTGAATTTCTTGGAATATAATCTTTTGGAAGGTTCATAGGGGTAACTATTTATGAAATTAATTATTTTGAAATTTGGATGAGGTTTTAGAGATTAATGTTTCAAGACCATGTGATAACCATTTTGTTTTGATGATAAATAGATATAGGTGAAATTAATTATTATTTCACCATGGATATTATGATCCACTAGATCTTCATGCATTAAAATTTTAACCTCATTTATTAGAATAGGGAATGAGGTGTACATTTATAAAGGCACAACAATGGGTGAGGTTTCCATGAAATAATGTATGTATATAATTGAATGAAAAAATATTAATCATTATGAAAAATGGGCATGGAATAAAATTGTGTCCAATTATTATCATTTTTTGTTGTATTATTTAAATTTTTTCTGCTTTTTTAGGTTATGGATTTGTGATCAATAACATTCTCCAAACCATATTCTCCATCTCTCTCCCTGAGAACATTTTAGTTAGTTTCCTCTCTTATGGACATGTTTTATCTTTCCACCTATGTTATTCAATTTTTATACCTAGTTAAGAGATAATTTTGGTAACCATTATGATTCCATCTATCACTTTTAAAAATGGTGTTTTATTTCTGATTTTTTCAATGTGGGATTCTATGAAAGAAACTTCCAAATATTAATCAATTGATTATGAAACACAAATTCGATGGTGAAGTTAATTTATTGAGGGTATAATGTAACAAAATGATATATTATAAAAAAAATTAATTAAATTAAATTTCATTTATGTATAGTGTTATATGCTACACCAACTTCAACTTGCACTACACGCAACACAAACTTAACTTGCTTCAAATGCAACACCGAGTTTCTATGAAACATCATTATACTAATTTAAAAAATAAAATTATAACCAAGATCTTATAATGGAATCCATGAACATTAATAACTGAATGATGAAATTATGGTTTTCTGATAATCCTTTGACTAATTAATTATAAATGAATATAAATCCTTTTTTTAAAATAAAAGGAATTGTTTTTATAAAGAATCATTTATATGAATACAACTGTGTTTTACACCTATAAATAAAAAAATAAATCATTGTGAATTATATTAATGAAATATATATATAATATATTAAATATTATTTTTAACATTCATCTTTTTTTCTAGACATGATATAAGAAAAATTTTAATTTTAGGCCTGAAAGATATAATTTTCTAAAAATGGAGTTTTGTTATCTTTTAATAGAAAAATTGTTTTAAATATAGTTTATAAAACAAAAATAAATTATATTTTAAAAAATATAATTATTATTAGAATGTGAGATATCAGAATTTACGTTGGGTGGGGTTTTGGTATTTTTTGTGAAGATTCATATTTTGATGAATAATGAAAAATATTAAATTTTAAACGATAATAACATTATAATATAAAATATTTATATACATAAATTATGTAATTAATTTTATTTAATATATAATTAGTAAAATTTTAAATATATTAATTTAATTTATGTAATGGGTACCAATTTCATATTTAAATTGTATATACAAAATGTCAATGTTTTTGACATTTTCACATTAAAACCACATTGTTTCGTCACATCTTCAGGATTAATTTTAAATTAATTTATGCATATTGTATGGATTTAATTTTAAAAAATGAATTATATATTTGGATTTGAAATTTCAAAATTAAGTAAATAGGTCCCTTTTATTTATTTCTAATATAAATAGTAACATTGGTAATTTTTATTACCATGGAAAAGGGACAATTGTGTAAAATAAGTTACAAATAAAGTGATAAGGACTATAAAATGATCCAAAAACATGGCCAAATAGTATTTGATAAATTTAATTCAACCCTTAACACATATGTATCTAAATGACATAATTTAATAGACATTATTCCATGAAAAGGATTTGGATATTATTAAAATCAAAGAGAGTGGAATAATGTCACATTAATACATTTAATAAGTATAATATTTTTAGCAGATGACTGGTCTTCTCCCTCGCCTCATCCCCTCCCAATGACCTAGATCTATATCGTCGAGATCTTCTCCCCCCTCCCTATCGGAGGGGGGAGTTTTGAGCTCACTATCCCATGGGAAGGAAGACCCATCATACCTCGGCCCTTATCCTCCCTTTCCTAAAATCACCATCTCCCCTAAAGTTCCTATTCTCTTCCGATAGGTGCCTCAGTTGTTGCTACTCATGACAGAGATAAACTGTGTTGTGGATCTGTGTAAGCATACCCTGGTGTATTGTTTTCGTCCTCATCGACCGTCGATGGAAGCGTTTACCCAGGTCATCTCAAAATCTTGGGAACTTCATGAACGTCTGGTCGTTGGGTTACTCGATCGAAGACATATTATGGTTCGGTTTAGATCAGAGGAAGATTTGATTATCGCTTGGTCCAGAGCCTCAATAAGGTGCGGCGATTCTTCCTTTTATTTATTCCGATATGATTTTGAATTTCATATGCAGCGTGATCCTTCTTCGATTGCTACATGGGTAAGTCTTCTCGGTCTCCCCATCTATTTTCAAAATCCTTTGATTCTCTGTGCAATTGGAAATATGATTGGATGATTTCTTTTCTATGATCGACGGACTGAATCTGTTTCTCATCCGATTTGCCCGCGTATATGTGTTGAGGTAGACGTTGTGAGACCTCCTGTGAGTTGTATCTGGATTATGGATGAGAAGGAGTTTAGATGGATTCAAGAGGTTGTTTTTGAGTCATGGATGAAGTTATGTGTGAATTGTAGATGGTTCGGGCATTTGGAGGTTTTTTGTCACAGAGGAGGGATGGATGCTCACTCTCAAGGGATGGATGGACAAAGTGGGGCTGGTTGTGGGGTGCGTGATGCTGTGAGGTCGAATCAGGTGCCTATGATGGGTGGCCCTGTGGAAGCTGCTGTGTATATCAAACCTAGAGTTTCATCTCGGCAAGGAGATCGACTGGACCCTGTATGCACTGAAGGTGATCTGGAAAAAATTCAATCTGTTGGACATGCAGAGAGGGGGATGAGGCAGGCTCACATTGATGATGTGAAGGGACCTATAAGTGCTTTGAAGACGGCACAGACGCCTCTAAACCCAACTGTTATGCAGGTGTTTGACAGACTGAAAGACGGTCTTGGAATTGAGTCAAGGTCTTTGGTTGAAGGTATTTCTTGCCATCCGGCCCTTTCTGAGGAGAATTTGGACACTTTGGAGGGTGATCAGGAGAATATAAACAGGGATCCTAATAATGTTGGTCAAACGATGGAGGGTGTTGTCTTGCAGGATGTTTTCATCAGCAGTGAATGTGATGTCGAGGAGGTGATAGTGAAAGAGCCATCTATTGATCATGGGTATGCGAAGCAGGTTGTTGATGGGAGTGGTGTGCAGGTGAAGTATCCAACCGGGTTGCAACCCAGGTCTTGGAAGTAGGGGGCTGGTTTTGAGCTTTGCAACCATTTTTCCGGTTTGGTGATGGATGACTTGGTGTTGGACTGTGATGGGGTTGTGTCTGTGGGTGAAAAAGGTTCATAGGGGCAAGTTGTTGTGGATATAGGTGGTTATGTTGTACCTTTTCAAGGGAAAGAGGCTGGTAATGAGGATGTTTCTGCACTTGACTCCACTGGAAATTTTCTGCAAGAGTTGAGGAATGGGAAGGTCTCTGACATTGAGGGTGATTTTTCAATCAATGAAGTTGGAAGCATTTCACAGGAGGCTGTTGCTGGTGATATCTTTGGGAAGAAGGGTAAAAATGTTGGTTGCGAGCTTGCAGGTCATTTAAAGTGTCTTGATATGCTTGATTCTAACATTCAATCTCAGCAGGAACAGGGTGTGGAGGAGGGTTACCATGTAGTGCGCCTTCCTGGAGAATGGGGGGATTGTCTCGATAGTGACAAGGAAAATGAAGGTGGCATGGTCTGGACTTCCTATATTGATGTTGTCCAGGGTGGGAAAAACAAGGTGTCTAGAAATGCAGAAGTGATGACTGCCCCACCACGAAGAAGGCCGAGGAGGGATTATTCTGATCTTCCAAATCCAATGACTACCAGGTCTTCTGTTGGGGGGCAAGGCTGGGTTGTACAGTCTTCTAAGGAGCTTCTCTCTTTGGATAAGTTAAACCATAGAAGAAAGTCCGCCAAGATCTTGCGACATTACGACAGTTCAGAATGGGAATCGGCTACTGTAGAGGATGAAATTTATCATGGGTATGGTGATTGGTCGGACTAATATGATATGTACTTGTCTTTTCATTTTGGTGTACTTGCTTGTTGGAATTTTCTTTTCTTTAATAAATGGTTAGAGGCTTGCCTCTGACTGAATTTCCTAGAAAGTATAATATTTTTAGTATGGGGTTAAATCGAATATATGATAATATATTTATTATTGTTATGAAATAAAAAAAAATTACCTATATCATTGATTTTTTGAATTTTTATTGAACAAATAACTATCATAAATAATAACAAAATGATGATGTAGTGATTATTAAATTAATGAAAAAATTAATTAAATGTTATAATAAATATTAAAATATAATATAATTTTAAATAATTTATGTGATACTCAGAATTTTTATGTTAATATGACATGTTAGGGTTGTATTAAATTAATTTTTTGGATTTTATCATTTTGTATTTATTTCATTAAAGTCAAATTATTCAATAGTGTCAAAATTGATACATATGATATTTTATGAAAATAATATTTTATTAAATTATTTAGGAATCATAAAAATAATAAATAATTAAAAATTGTATTATATATGGTCTAAAATTTCATTAATTTTATATTTATGGTAAAATTAACACTTTATAATTAAAAATTACATCCTCACAAAATTGATAAATTTGTTACTATTGTTATAATTAAAATGGCTTAACTAAGGGCTAAACAAAATGATCTAGTTTAAAATTTAACCAAAGTGTCTCTAAAATAAATTTTTTGATTATATTAAAACCTAATAACATATTATATTCTTATAAATTAAATTTTTGTGATATTTTTATTTTTATTTATTTTATTATATTGTAAAATTTTGAAAAAATTCCAAAAGTGTGTGTCCCCTCTCTTATAAAATTGAACCACTTATTATCTTTTATTCACACTTCAGAACGAATTTGGATCGCCTAAAAATAGTTAATTTGTACTCAAAAATTCTATTTCCTCATCCTAGAATCCTTATATTGGATAGATATCCATCCAATGAACTCCTTTTGTGAAAATAAAAAGGAGATATCCAAAGAATATGTAATGTTCATTAACAAAAGTTTTTGTTTTATTTCTTCTACAAACCCCATATATTATGTTAATTTATATTTTATATAATAACTAAATTATTATAAATATGATGATATGTTTTTATATTATGGTTTTTTCCTATACTCACACACACTTCCATCAAGTGGGTAACGAACATACCTGTCTTATGTACTGTGAAATACCGCCTCACGAAACAATGTTGTTTATTTTTTCATTTTATACAAATCATGGTTTTTATTTATGATAAAAACTCTATTTTTATATGATATTAATGGTATTTATTAAGTTATTATAATTTTCTAAATATTATATAATACATTCCTTCATTATTTTTATTTTATGGAAATATGATATCTTCGTTTGTGGGCATGTTGACTACGGTCTCCTCAAAGAGATGTGATTTGTTCACACACTAAATTTAATGTATTAAGGATGGGTTTAGAGAAATTATATGTATATATTAAATTATAAATATAATTTAATAATATTATATAAATACAAATATTTAATTTACTTTTTTTCTTTCAATACTACATAAAATGGAAGCACTGTTCATACACATGTAATGTCTACCGTCTCCATTAACGGTGTATCTCATTTTTTTATTTCTAAATTATATAGGTTACAATAAAAACATATATAATGTATACATATATGATATTTTTATTCTGATTAAAAATTTAAAGATAATTAAATCTTTATCTAATTATGAGGACCAAGAGTACAATTCAAAACATGTACGAGAAACAAAGCGGTTATTACCTGAAACATAACATAAACATGGAATTGTTAAAAAGAGGGTAATATAGAGTGATAAGTAAATCATATATGGTATTACATATATTAATATGGTACTATAATAGATGTATAATAACCCTATATTTATTATATAGGATTCCTTCATGGGTATGAGGAGATTCAAGACATAAGTAATGTGATTTACATCTCAACATTATTCTATGGCACACATGTCTTATACACTACTTGTTACTTCTAAGTGGTTTATATAGTTACCATGAATGTATTTTATGAAACTTATCCTAAATAATTTCGTATTTTTATAGCCATATAATTTTATATATTTCATGGGGAATAAAATTCTAGTAATTATAATTTTATGAGTATTTATTTCACAATATCATCAATATTTGGTATTGTATTGTTTTATGTATCTATTGGGGAATATTTATCTACCATGTCCATGTTTTCTAAAAAAATCAAAAAAAATACTATTATTTTATCGATTTTTAATGACTTTTTTACCCATTTTATAATTTTTTAATATTGTTTAAATGGGATCTTTTTTCATTTTCCAAATGAAGTACTTTTTTAACTTTCCAGAAAAAGTTCAAAATGAATTTTTTTTTAAAATATATGACATGAATAGAATTTTGCACCAACATGAAACCATATTTATTTGAATTTTACATTACAATATTCTAGAATTATTTTCAATGAAAATGTTTTCATTTAAAATTATACTTCATTTTAAGAAAATAAATCTTTTTCAAATCAAAGTGGATATTTTCCTCCTGAATTGTTTTCAAGTGATCTCTAAAATTATTTTCCTTACAATATAAAATTATTTGATATTAGGTATTTTTTACTAGGAATATTATTTAATTATTCCATTCTAATTCTTTCTAATAATAATTTATTTTTATGATGGAATGATATTTATGAATACCATTTATTTTTCATGGGTTATTTATAATTCAATGATTTTTATGAAAACCACTTAATTACATGGGTTCTAATATAATGAATTATTTCTATTCTTGTGGAATACATATGTATGGTTTACATTTTCTGATTGGTGGGATGTATATCTCCCACAAATTTGTTCAGTAAAGATTGTGTATAATGAGATAATGATGGTAAAAATTTGACGGTATTGATCCACTAAGGAATATGTGGAAAATCGATCCTCTATATGAATATGGGGAATCCTGGTCCACTATGGTAATATAGGGAAACCCAATCCCTTATAGGGAAAGGACTATGACTGGCGATGTTAGTGTGTCTCTCCTAGTAGGGTTAGTCCCCATTAAGCTTTATTTTATGTTTTCTCAATTCTACTTAACATATAGGTAATGGCATTTCTTGTATTTGTGTCTTCCACAAATTCAATGTCTTATTCCATTATGATAAATTCATTTCTCATGTGATTTGATTATATTAGGATTCATGTATTATGAACTACTAATATTTATTCAATGACTAATGTATATGATCTTTAATATTCAAGGTATGATATTCAAATGTTATGAACATGTTTTCATACACATATTATCACATTATGCTTACTTATCTTCCATGTTTACCATTACTAAGAATTTTATCTCACCCTTCCTTACATTTCAATTCCTCAGGTTATAAAGAAAATCTATAATTAGAAGTGCTAATGGGGAAGATATTTTTGGGGGATGTTAAAGATAGTTCTAAAAATTAAAACAATGTGTTCCATGTTTCCAAATAAACTAAACTATTATGGTTCTCAGTTTGTGTTTTTCTAATGTAATTAATATTTAACTCTAAAGATGAAAAATCCAAAATTGAACACCATGTGTCATTATAATAACACACATAGTATATTGAAATATATTAAATGTAACATATTGAAGATGTTTTTTAGATGAACTTGACACGAAAAAACATATTTCCTTCTTCTATACATACTGTTGTACACCAGTCGACAACTAAAATACCAAAGTCGTGTATAGTTCTATTAGATGGAAAATCAGAGTAGAAAATTATAAAAAGTAATAGATGACTTGACTAAACTTTTTAAAATTACCTTTCATAGCATGTAAAAAATATATTTTTATAAATAATGATTTTGGTAATATGAACTAAGGACATTAAATAGAGTTGGGAGAGAAAAAAATATTTTAGAAAATTATTACCTTTGCTATAATTGGGTGTTATTTCCTTAAATTATATTTTTTCCTTCACATTACTCAATTATATGCTAATTTATATTCTATCCATTATCTTGGATTAATTAATAATAAAAAATATTTTCCATAACATGTTAAAGAGAGGTAAAATATAGTTCTATTAGATATTAATAAAAAAAGATATGTTACTTCATAATAAATGATCCTTCTATATTTAATTTTTTTATTATAATTTTTTCATAAATGTTTTTTGATAATTGATTAAATGAATATATTGATTATGTGTAGTTGGACCAAGAGTAAAATACATTTTAAAGATAAAAGGTGTTAAAAAAACAAACCCATGATTATTGGGTGTTTCTATCAATTCAATATTAGGATTTTACATTAAAAAATATTTTTTAATGAATTATTTTCCAAACCATAGAATTGATCATTTATTAACATATTCTTTATTTTCTAGGATAAGAAGATATATAAAATTTGCATCCATGTGATATATAAACTTCATAAATAATTATATACAAAAAATGGATAATTTTTAAAACATTCCATAATTTAAATGACTAAATAGTCATATTCTTTTTATTTTATTTTTTGTTTTTATGTAATGTTAAATATCATTCTATATAAATTATTTATCCATTATATAATGCCATGAATATAAATATTTGGCATATAATCTAATATAAACTATAATTATATTTCTCTATCAATTAACCATATAGTGTATTACTATATTAGGGTCTGGGAAATTATCAAATACCTTACCTCAATGAGGGGTGATGTTATCCCAATAGTTTCCTTATTGAGTTAATGGGAATTTATGACACTGATACTATTACAGACCATAAAAAATTTTAATCCTTATTGAATATTATTTGTGATTGTTTTGATTGAATGTAAGTAAATCATATATTTAATACTTTTATAATGGTTGGTTATTCATTATTATTATTGGTTAGGGGATTTATATTGAGTACTAGTGTGGATAATCATATTTTTTTATATAAGGTTAATTATTTAATGATATATTTGAGGTTTTATTCTATAACATTACTTGAGGTTTCAAATGAATGAATTTGAAATGTAAAAGTTTAATTGGATATTGATAATAAAAACAATGCTAGCATGGATATAATGACAAATTGGGTAAAAAAGTAATATAAAGGATGAAAATTATGACATGGTACAGATTCGCCTTAAATTAATTTTCACATAATATAATTTAATACATGAAATCCATGATTTTATGATATATATATATATATATATATATTATTTTTTATTTCATAATTATTAATAATATATATAGTAGCTTCTCCTGGGAGGAAGGTGGTGTGATTTTGTTTTCAAAATATTTATAGGATCAATATTGAAATTATTTTGTTTTAAGAAAACCATTAAACACTTACCTCCATGTAGTATTATTTATTTATATCATATTATAAATCAAAAAAATGAATTTTTTATTTTTTTAATTCTATGTTGTCCCTTATTGATACCTTTATATGGTCTATAAATCCCTTAATGCATCTAAGGATAATTATGTATAACCAATACCTATGTTCAAGGTTAGGGATGACCTAACATCCAATTGGTGGTAGGAACAATCTGATAGCTTGATGAATAGGAATAATAATTTTCCCAAATTGTATAGATAGTGTAGGTTGAAGGTGTCACCTATTGAAATGAGGGAAAAACTATTGGTAGTTATTTTTCATTGGTGAAATTATAAACATAATATGAATCTATACCTTCCATACGTAATTTACATGAATTTATAGATAATGGATATAGTCTTATTCAATATAAGGTGTATACTAGTTTGTAATATCCCTTTATGGGAAAAATTAGTAGAACAATATGGGATTTTCCCTTACAGATCAATATAATATAGATATTTCTGAATCATTCAATATGTGATTATTATATCTTAGATGGTTTTACTAATTTTTTCTTTTCAAAATGTATTTTTAAATTATGATTGAGTGATATTTTCATGGTATATGATTTTTTTAAGGATATAAAACTTATTCAATCATTGAGAGGATATTTAATTTCATTACATTGTATTATCTTGTATGCAAATTATATGATTTTAATAAGTTTAACTATTATATATATATTTTTTATAATCAAATAATATATTATTAATCAATCTAGTAGACACTTATGTTTAAGTGATATCTATAGAAATTATTAATGGTGAAATATGTTATGATAGGTAGGTTAGACTATTTTATGATTTTATATTCCTATATTTCTTAGGAAATAAATTATTTTTTATTAGTAGTTTTTTTTATTTTTGAAATTCAATTTTTAATTTTCCCTTAACATATATGAATTTAAAATTCAGTGTAATCATGGATTTATGAGTCTTAGGTAAATTTATTTGTGTATTTAGGGTAACATATAGTGTTTTTTTAGATTCTATAGGATACATAGGTGGTTTTTCCTCACTTCTTTTGACTTATTCCATCTATTCCAATATTAATTCTTTGACCTATTAGAGATGAACGTGGGAGTGAACCTATATTTTATCATAACTAATTTAGGGAATATGTTAAATATTTTTTCTTTAATTAATTCAAAATAATGGGACTATGGTTCATGAAATGTTGTCCTATTCATGATGAAATATAAACCTAGTGGGCCTCAAATTCAACCATTTTTTCAAATGCACCTTTTTATGTATTTTAGGGTAGATTCTGTATTAATTATATAAGTTTTTGACTAAATGTTTTATGTCTAAAATTAGAGTATTTATAATATGTTTTATTTTTAAAAATTTTGATTTGTGGACTTATTTGGAGCTCTATAATAATTTATAATTTTTTGAATGATTCAGTGGTTGTCATGGTAACATTGTACAGATGTCATAATAAAGGAAATTGATTATAAATTTATTTTATAAAGACACCATATTTTCATATAGTTTTTTATCATTTAAATTTATATTTAAACCTATTATTATCTAATAAATGTTCTTAAGATTCAATGTAATGGTTCGTGAGGGTATTTTCCTTGTTTAGATACTAAAGACATGTTTTTTTAGAAACACATCAAGGATCATAATGGGATCTTGGTTAGTAATACTTTTGAGGCTCAACCATGTGACCTATTTTTATAGTAGAATGATTTTAAAAACCATGTAAGGGAGGATTCATAGCTATAAGCAGTTGTTCTTACTTATTTCAGAGGTAAAACACATAGATTTGACAAGATCTCTCTAACTTTGTGACTGGTCGTGTGATGTTGGGTGGATTTTAGAGAGAGAGAGGGTATGTGAGTTGTGCATATTTATTCTAATAGCTCTCTATGACAAATTAGTTTCATCTTCTCTTGTATACTACTAGTGAATGTTTGTTTCATATTTATCCTAACCATGCAATAAATTGATCAGACAATTTTTAATGGGAGAAATTAATTTTTTACCCATCCCTTCTTAAAAAAATTTACTTTTCCTTCTTCCCCCTTCATTTCCCATTATAAACCACCATATAATCCCCCAACTTCTTCTCCAAATATGATATATTCATCCTCTGAAAATATAACAAATACTCAACTCTATTTGGTCTAGTTAGATCATGAATAGTAATACCTTAATTCCATATACATCATTTATTCATTTATCTTGTAATTTCTAATGCAATTTCTATAAATGATAATATTCCCTATTTCTACATTGATCTTATAATTCTTATTTTTTATCCTATTGGTGTTTAAATATGATTTTGATATTAGTTTATGAGCCATTTACTAGTATATGGAAGGTGGTCTCGTAATTTACTGGCAAATATTTTAGGTATATAAAAATATCCAACATACCAAACATCAATACTTATATGTTTTTCCTAAAAAATATGTTCTTCATATTATAAAGTATCAACACCTTAAATTATATGCTCCCAAAGACACATGAAATTTTCGGAGGTCATCAACCTTGACTAGTTCCATGACTTTATGTTTTCTTATTATATTCTTATAAACATTTACCATGCCTAAATGACAGAACCACTTCCTAAGGTGGGATTATCTTGATATTTGTGAATCTAATTGGTGAATTAAATTAATTTAAATGTTTATTGAAATTAATGGATTGTGAATGAAAATTTTATTTCAACTGGCCTATATAACATTGTAAATTATTCCTATAACTAAATTGGATTCAATGGAATAGGTGTGGTATAAATGTTTCATATGAACCCTGGCATTCATAGGTTGAATGGGCATTAATTATGAACATTATATACTCTTATAGTATGTAATCACTTGGTATGTATTTATTTAGCTATCTAGGTAATCCTTGAATATCTAGATGATTCCACTTGATTCATGGATGGGTTATCCAAGATATTACACTTCACTTGGATATGTTCCTTATCTTATATTTATTTCTATAAGGATATATCTTCATAGACTCATACATTACTTCTATTTAGATTTATATTTACTTTGATTTTCTGAATGGATATAATTTTGTGTCATAAGGATGTGAAATTCCTCGTGTTTCACCCTTAGGATATAATCAGTTCTACCTTGAGGCTTAAGGGGACTTGTTTCTCGGGAATGATAGCATTTTATTATTGGAATAAAATTTCTATGTTTCATCCATCAATTACTCTCAAAACCCTATATACAAACCACATGTGTTATTAATATGAGTTGGATCATACTTCTAAGGTCATAAATACATTGTTACACCTTGTGTCCAGTATTGTTGTTATTTTCACATTGTTACTCATTCAGATACATTCTGACATAGGTCATAATATGTTTTAAGTATCTATGTACCCCATGAGGTTTCTCAAACTTACATGGTTTGTTTATTTTTAATTATTACATTTATTATAGAAATTTAATTTTTCATTCTACATTAATTGACTTTATAGTATTATACATTGTTTTTGGTGGCCTAATGAGTTTTTCTCAGACAAATTCTAGGCCTCTATTTGGTATCTGAATGTTTTCAGGGATACAAGTAGGGACAAAGAAAACTTTATAACTATGGTTGTTTTAGTTTTATTGTATGATGGAGAATAGGATTAGAGGACTAATATTTTGATCTGGTAGTGTATGAATGAATCACATCTCTTTGAGAGGGTGATAGTCTATACTTCCAATAAAAAAATTATCGTATTTACACCAAATGGAAAGTAAAATGATATGTGTTGTAAAATTAATAAAAAAATCGTGAATAAATAATAAATATAACATATAACATATATTAATATATATTCCATCATAATTTCCATTATGATAGGTTGTAAGGAAAATTGAACAATCATCGTTTAGTGAGGCAGTAGTTCATTGTACACATAAACAATATGTTAATTGTCCATTATATGGAGGTGTGTATATGTTTAGGTTGAAAACATATAATAAAAACATCTTATTATATTTATTATACCATTTTTTTCAATAATGGAAAAAAATAATATGGAGGGGTGGAGAATGAAAATAAAATAAAGTACTTGAGAGAATATGATTGATATAAAAAAATAACAACAAGTTCCACATAGAAAAATATATTCATGATTTTATATAATATAATAACCAATTAATGAATAAAACAGAACTCTAAATTACACAAGATCTTAATTTAATTCTTGAGTGACCCATGAATAATGCATTATGGAATCCAAACAGGTATACAACAACAATCCAAACATGAAAAAATCTATGTGATGAAATTTATTTCATGTTAATATAGAGGCATATTATAATAAATCTAAGATATGGAATGAGTACTAATTCATGGTTCACTAAATCCTATCCAAAAAAGGATTTAACTCTTAATTGGGATATAACTAGTATACACTAGTGTATCAATTGTAACCAATAAATACTTGGAGTATCTCATATAATAGTTTAAATAAGGAATAAATTTTTATTTTGAAACATCCATTTTAAAATAGACTTCTCTATAAAGTAGGTTTTTCATACATAGGATTTTCTTCAATGAAAACTTGCCTTTGGGTTTAAAAGTTTTCAAAAAAATTTACTTTGAACATTATTCTTTTGTAAAGCAGTATAAAACATGATTTTTCAAAAAATTGGTTTTAAGATATTGAGTTATAATATATATTTCATTTTGAGGTCTAAAACTCATAAAAATATATAATTTGATAGGTTTTTAAAAAAAATTATAAACCAATTTATAATTTAGTGGTTTTATAAAACAATCAACCATCATGTATTTCACTTTAAGAAAAAAAGAAAAAAAGGGTTTTCTTTGAGAAATATGTTTCAATTGGGTCTAATAAAACTATGTGTGTTTATAAACCATATCATTATTACCCACCTAAATAACCCAACCACCAACTTTCCAATGATGTAACCACTTCACCCCAGTTAAGTGTAGATTTTTGACTTATGAATCAAGTAAGTTAAATTGGAAAGTAATTTCCTATTTATCTTAGTATGATAAGGGAAAAAAGATGAAATACCTTTAATTAAATACAGTTAAACTTTCCATGGTCCTCAGTTTACTTTATTCCACTTTAATAAATCTCAAATCTATTAAAATCCCATATTAGTACATAAGGAAAGGTACAAAGTTATTCAAAGGGTATAACCTACTCACATAGTTTGATAAATAACACAAATCAAGTGAATTAATCACACATGTTGGCATATATAATACACTTTCCTGACCAAATAAAGAGATTTAGAAGGTTATAACATGTGAAAGACATACTTAGAACTTATGTACAAAATATCCAATTCACTAGTTTTATTTTAAAATAATATTAATCTTAGATATTAATTACTAGGTAATTTAACCATAATCATGCTCTATACATTACTCTTTATAGCTTAACATAGATAAGAGAAGCGCGTAAATTAAAAAAATTATATTAATTAGAGAAGATTTAATCATATTAAAGGCATTATCAAAATAAATAAGAACCAAATATAATAATTTCCTATATTTAAATGATTCATTTGTTCACAAACTATTTAAACCATAATATTAGAAGAAAAATTTTCATAGAAAATTGCCTAATTATATAATCAAGGTATTCACAAAAAACTATGAATTCATATCATTAGAAAACATTTTGAATTTAATTTACAAATTTAAGTAAAATAGTGGTAGATGAATCCAAAGAAATTATTAAGGAGTTTTATAAGGTTCAAAACCACCTATTATTCACTTATCCTTGATGATTCCTCACTTATACTCTAATGGAATCATAAAATCCCTTAAAAATAGCCAAAAATCCTTCCATAATCATTTAAAATCAATTACACATGCTATCAAAATCACTATATTGAAAACCTATCAAAACAACATTGAAACATAAGAATAACAGAAAAATAATTTTTTTTATTCACTAATAAGAAGGAATACAAAATTTAATCAGACCTAGGATGATTAAAATCGATTTTTGAAATCATAAAAACCTTAAATAATTCACTACATGATGAGATTCTATAAAAACAGTGAACAATCACAATAATTTACTCCCTTGGGACTCCTTTAACCCAGACAACATGAAACCAATATGTAGAAATGTATTTCATGATAACTTTGGTGAAATAAAAAATTAAATAACCCATTCATAGTAAGTGATAATAATAAGAAACATGAGAATAATGAAAGAGAATATTATAGAGGATTACATTAGATTTATCATGTAAGAACTCCCTTAGATCAAACCTTGATCATGGAGGAAGAAGGAGCTTAAAGAAGAGTATAAAAAGGAGTTGTGGGGATAGTTTGTGTGGAAAGGAAGGATTGAGGTGCAATCCCCTAAAGTTGGGGTTTTAATCTTTTAAAATGAAAATAAAAAATTCAATTCTATCATTTTGGGTAGTTTTTAAAAAAAATGTTCTTGTAGCCCTATCGAGTACCCTCTAGAGGTCTATCAGGTACCCGATGTTACCCCGAGGGGAACCACCACATTTCCACACCCACTAGGTACCTGGTTCACCCCCATCGGGTACCCCATACCACCTACAGTCATAATCCTATAGGTTTCACCACCCTAAACCTTTCTGAACTCCCTAATACAACTATAAAAACTCTAAACATGTCTAAAAACACCCAAAATATCATTCTCAAACATCAATTTTGATGAACAAACCCAAAAAGTAAAAACAACCCCTCAATTGGAACAAAAAAATCAAATTTCCCCAAATTTAAATTACCAAATTTCCTCAAAAATGTAATGGCCATAGCCAGGGTCATTTAAAACTCCCCACCATAGAGATTTCAATCCTTGAAAAAAATATCCCCTAACTAAAAATCTCTTTAGTCTTGAAACCATCACATTTACCAAACTCACTCCAATATAAAACCTCCACATATCATCATAATCACAAGTCATTTACCTCAGAATACACATATCCATAAGTATCTCATAACACCAAATATTTCATACTAAAATAACTTAAGTATTTAAAACATCCATATTCTAGATTTATATAATTATATCACCAAAATATAATCTATTAAATATTATAATTCTCTTACATAAGCATTCTAACCATCTTCCACAACATAGATAAAACCTAATATGCCATAATATTCTATAAATTACATGATTTTCAAGTTACTAATACTCAAAATACCCTTTATATTATGGTTCTCTCCACCGAAATACTTACCTAGGATCTACTTATATTTATCTCCTACTCTTCATAAATTTATACAAATAGTATACTAAACAAACTAGACTTCAAGTTTTATTTTTAAATATTACTTAAAAATGTGTTTTATAAAATAGTAACTTTTATAAAACCACACTCATTTTCAAGACATTAAAGAAAATTACTTTTCAATTTTTCCCAATAATGTCCACTTTAATTTATTAACAAAAATATTTCATTATGAAAACAATTACACAATCAATTTTATTATTATTCATATAGATAAACCAAGGAAACTATTATTTTATAATTTCCAAGGATTATAACAACATATAATCATGAAAAAATCATCAAAAAATGAAATGATTAGACAATGACAGTTTTTAGTCAAACATTAGAGAAAACACTAATCAAGAAACATGGACTAATAAGGGGGTGATGTAAGAACCCAAACTTTTTAGAAGATTCTCTAGGCTTGTTTTCAGGTACTCTTTTTCCTAGTTTTTAGAACTTTATGTTTGGGTTTTACTTTGGGTATGTTTGGGAAAAAAAATTAGAAATTAAAGAGGAAAAAAGGGAAGTACACGGTTGCCGCAGGGTTTGCCTAAACCGTACACCCTGGCCCAGAAAATAATGCAACCCTATATAGAGAGGTTTTTCTTGAATCACACATGGTTTTTCAAACCATGCATCCTAAAAGGATAAATCATACACCCCTCCTAGAAGAGGCACACAGTTAAGGTGTGTGGTTTTGAAAGTTGTGCAACCCTGCCCAGCAAACCATGCGTGTGGTTTTAATTAATCTGAAAATTAGTTTTAAAATCACTCAAACTCCTAAAACTTGCCCAAATAGACCCCCACTCAACCCCTGATGTTTCTTCTCAATTTTGGAGGCTCTTTTACATATTTCAATCCCTTATAACCTTCGTTCTTAGTGATTTTAAGCCCAAATTATAGATCTTCACCCCTCTCGGTAAGAGGATCTTATCCTGATTGGTTATCCATCTATTTCCCATTCTTCTCCCATCCTTAAAGGAATTTTTTCCTATGTTCATGATGGATATATATCTAGGTTTTATTATATCTAATCCTTTTAAATATTGGATATAGGAATTGAATCAAGATCTCATTTTACAATGTTTTTTATGGATATTCTATTCAAATTTGGTTTATCTTTTGGTGAGTGCTCATCACTGTTCTTGAGTTAGGTGGTATAAATTCCAATACTATAATCTTGATATAATTATGTGTATGTAATTATTATAATTTCAATTCCCATGATTGGTAAATTTCACTGATGACGGATTTGTTGTGTTTTAATTATCATGCATTAACGGTTTAGGTTAATTGGGGAAATTGAATGATGTAATTGAATTATTTAATTGTTGAATTAATTAATAGGGTATGGGGATTTTAAAATTGAATGAGAAATCAGATTAATTAATTATTTAATTATTTATTGGTATATTGAGGTTATTGATGTGATTCATTAATTGTTGAATTAATTAATGGGAATGAAATTATTAATTAATTGTTGAATTAATTAATGGGATTGATGTGATTAATTAAGTATTTAATTAATTAATTAATTAATGTGAATATACAATTTTTTAGTTTGATTAATTAATTAATTATTGGAATAATTAATGGAATGTGTGTGGGATAGGGGTTGAGGCTCTAAATACCCATATGAGATAGTAAGTATGGAATAGGTATTGAGGCTCCAAATACTCATGTGACATTGAGGTGTGGGATAGGGATAGAGGCTCTAGATACCCATGGGGTGTTAGACATGATGTTATACACCCATGTGTTGTCATTGGACTATGGTTCCAATTGGACATGATGTGAATTGAGATGATGAATGGTAACATTGGAATTCATAAATATGATATTCCTTGGGGATAGTTCAAATTCTGGCACAGGCTAAAGTGGGTATTGAGGTTCTGGTGTTCTTTAGAACCTGGGGGTTTTTGTGGTTAAATAAGGATTAATTGAATAAATGTAAACTATTTACTTTATTTCTTGATTTTTATTCTTTATACAATTGAATACACTACTATAGAGTAGATATTATTTTAGACATCATTCTTAGTGGACAACTGATTTGTACTCACACCCAACTTGGGCTACCTGATCGGTACCCGAATTGACTTCATGTTTGTAGGAAAAGATAAGGTAAAAGGCACTATGTTAGATGCCTGATTTAGGATGGATCATGGATAAGGGAACCTGATGTGGTTTGGGACTTACTTAGGAGTTGACAGTGTCATTATTTTTAGGTTTTAATTTTGAAACTTGTCACATAATTTTGCATGGAATGTCTACTGTTCAATTTTGATATTGTATTTATAGTTTTGGTCATCTTGTGATATCGGTATTTTTTGGTTACATTATATATGTTGGTTATTCTTATTTATTTTTGCAATTGAGCTACTTTGATAAAGAGGGTACAGTCTCCCCACTATTAACATAAGACCCTCGCTACTAGTTGGTAGCCTATGGGGAACCAGAGTGGGGGAACCAGAGTGGGGAACCTAGTTCAGGACATTATAAAGTCGTATTAAAGGGAAGAGGTGCAGGACAGTTGAATGTTGTTTAGCCTACCCTGGCAGACGGCAAGTTTGGACCATCAACAGTTAGAGGTACTATTATTGAATCTTCCACACTTTCTAGTGCCTTATTTGATACTAGAGCCTCTAATTATTTTATTTTTTCAAAAAATTTGAATGGTTTGATCCTAGTTTTGGAGTTCGTGAGAAGGTTGTTAATGATATATACACTTTTGGGTGTATGGACGAGAGACATTTTTTTGTGAAATAGGTGTTCTCTCAAGGTTGGGGAGTATCAATTTCTATGGGATATTTACATTATAGATATTTTAGGATTTGATCTAATATTGGGAATGGAATGGTAGGTAGTTTACCTAGCCCACATATAATATTACTAGAGGAGGCTAACTTTTATGTCTCTTGAGGGTAACAACTACATTCACCGTGGAGAGTGAGATATCAAGGTAGGAAGTGCAGGTCCAGTTCACTAGAAAATGGGGTAGCTTACCACCTAGGTTTCAAGTCTATTGTTATAAGATAGGGGTGTAAAGAATGATGTCTTTTCACTAGTAATGGATCAGTTTTAGGTGTGTTTCCTAAAGACTTCTCATGGATTCCACCTGAGAGAGATTTTGAGTTTACTATTGATCTCATGTCGGGGCTGATCTAATTTCTATTCCACCTTACATAATGGCACCAACAGAGATTCAAGATCTCAAGACTCAGCTAGAAGAGTTGGAGGATAAGGTATTTATCCATCTGAGTGCATTTACTTGGGGATCACCAGTTTTGTTTTCTAAGAAGGTCGATGGGACTCTATGATTGTGTATTGACTACTAGAATTTAAACTGGATGACTATGAATAACTGGTGTCCTCTTCCAAGTTTTGAAGATCTATTTGACCAGTTGATGGGATCTTTTGTTTTCTCAAAGATTGACTTGAGATCAGGGTATCATCAGTTGAGAGTTCGACCTTCTAATATACCAAATACTACTTTCATAAGCAGGTATAGATTATATGGGTTTGACGTAATTCCATTTGGGTTGAAAAATTCACCAGAAGTTTTTATGGACTTGATGAAAAAATAATTTCATCCATACATAGATAAGTTTTTGGTAGTTTTTATTTATTACATATTGGTGTACTTCAAGACTCATGATGATCATTCCCAATATCTTGAAATTGTCTTGAGTACACTGAGAGAGAATTAACTATATTCCAAGTGAACTAAGTGTCAATTTTTAATTTATTAGGTACACTTCTTGGGTCACATAATATTGGAGGAAGGTGTGCCTATGGAACCATATAAGGTTTAAGCAGTTATTTCTTGGGAGTAGCCTAAGAACATTTTCGATATCTATAGATTTTTCGGTTTAGTAGAATATTATTTGAGATTCATCTAGGAATTTTCATTATTGGAATCACTGCTTTCTAGGTTGAACAAATAGGGTATAAAGTTTTACTATTTGGAAGCATGTGAGAATGAATTCTAGGAGTTGAAGAATCACTTTACATAGGCACTAGTATTGATCATACCCAATCCATGTGAGGAGTATATGGTGTTTTGTGATGCTTATGGGATTGGTCTTGGAGAAGTGTTAATGCAGGTTGATCGAGTTGTGGCCTTTGGGTCTTGGAATTTGAGGCCACATGAATGGAACTATCCTACAAAAAACCTCAATATAGCTATAGTGGTTTATTATTTTAAGTGTTGGAGGAATTATCTATTGGGTAAATAGTTTACTATGTATACATATCACAAGATCTTGAAGTATATCTTTTTGTAGAAAGATTTGAATATCCAACAGTGGAGGTTGGTTGATTATATACAGTATTTAGATTTTGAGAATGAATATATGTCTAGTAAGGGAAATGGTGTGGCTAACACTTTAAGTAGGAAAACTCAGGATCATGTAGTTCAAGAGTCTAGTGCTGAGTGAAATATGGTGACTTTGATAGCTAAGATGCATGTTGTGGTTCAAGATATCCAGGAGAAGATGATGCATGTATCATTTTTAGTGGATTATATACTCTTGAGGTAGATTAGAGGTAGATATTATAAGGATATATAATTTTTATCCTTGATGGAAATCCTTAAAAGTGGGGAGCCACTTTTATATTGGACCATAGAGGAGGATGAGATCATCTATGTCAGAAATTGGGTTGTTGTGCCTACGAGTATACGGGATGAGATAATGCATGAATTGCATGCCTCAAAGTGGGTGGTACATCTAGGTGTGACCAAAATATACAATTATCTATGAGGACATTTTCGGTGGCTGGGTATGAAAAGGGATATATAAGGGTTCATGACATGATTTTACACCTGTCAGCAGGTAAAGTATGATCATCAACAACCTAATGGTTTGTTACATATGTTACCCATTTTGGAATGGAAGTGGGATGAAATTACCCTAGATTTTTTGGTGGTTATTCCAAGGAATCCTCAAAATAATGACAATTTTTGGGTTATTCTGGACTTTTTGAAAAATGTAGAACATTTCTTACCAGTATGGGAGACTTTCTCAGTGGAGAAGTTGGGGGACCTATATGTCTGAGAGATAGTATATTTGAACAGGGAGTCACGAACTATTGTTTTAGGTCATGTCTCACATTTTACATCATGCTTCTAGTATGGATTATAGAAGGATATTGGAACATAGGTTCTTCTGAGTACGGCCTTCCACCCATAGATATATGGGTAGTCGGAGCGTACTATATGAGTTCTTAAGGATATGCTTCAGGCTTGTGTCCTAGATTTTAGTGTATCTTGGGAAAATCACCTAGATTTAGTGGATTTAACCTATAAAAACAGTTATCAGGAGATGATTCATATGAAACCATGTGAGACTCTTTATGGTAGTTCATGCAGATCACCTCTATGTTGGATGGAGGTAGGTGAGCCATAGTGGTAGGGACTAAGCTCATGTGTGAGATGTCAGAGCTAGTTCATTTGATTCATAAGTATATGGATATGGCTAAGAGTTGACATAATTTTTATGTTGATCGATTTCTATGACCCCTAGAGTTTATAGAGGGTGATTTTGTATTCCTTTGGGTGCTTCCTAGGTTGGGTCTCCACTGGATATGGAAGTTGGGAAATCTGGAGCCTATGTTTGTTGGACCGTTTGAGGTTGTGGAGAGAATCGAACTAGTGTCATACTGATTGGATCTTCTACAGAGGTACAGTGATATTCATTATGTTTTCCATGTGTCATAACTTCGACGATATCACCCAGACCTTTATCATGTGATTGATGTGGTTAATGTTGAGCTCGAGGTCAATGTGTCCTTTGAAAATCATCTGATATGTGTGTTGGATCATATTGAGAAAGTGTTGTGGGGAAAGACTTTATCGATAGTTCATGTATTGTGGTAATATGTCTGTGTTTAGGAGGGAACATGGGAGATATAAGAAGATATGAGGGCTCTGTGGCCTGGTCTTTTGACTTAGAATCTTATAGATGCTTGGGAGTACATCTTGAGGATGAGTTGTTATAAGTTGGGAAGATTGTAAGAACCCTACCTTTTCAGTAGATACCCCAGGGTTGTTTTTAGGTAATCTTTTTCATAGTTTTGATAAATTTTTATTTGGGTTTTACCTTAGGTGTTTTTTGGGTGAAAATTTGGGAAATTAAAGAGGAAAAAGGGCAATGCACAGTTGGCACATGGTTTGCCTAAACTGTGTGCCTTGGCCCAGAAAACTATACAACATTGGATAAAGAGGGTTTTCATGAATGGCGCATAGTTTTCAAACTCTATGCCCTAAAAGTAGAAACTATGAACCCCTCCTAGAATAGGTTCATAGTCAAGTCGCACGATTTGGAAAATTGTGCACCGATTCCCAGAAAATCATGTTCATGGTTTTAATTAATCTAAAAATTAGTTTTAAAATCACCCAAACCCCTAAAACTAACCCAAATCAACCCCTACTAAACCCCTAACATTCCTTCTCGATTTTAGAGGCTCCTGGATGGATTCCAAACCATTATAACCTCCTTTAATGGTGATTCAAATCCTGGATTATAGATCTACACCCCTCCTGGTAAGATGATTTTATCCCGGTTAGTTATTCGTCTCTTTCCTATTCTTCTCCCATTCTTGAAGGAATTTTTTATTATGTTCATGATTAATCTAGATATAGGTTTTATTAGATCTAATCCATTTAAATCTTGGATCTAGAAATTGAATCAAGATCTTGTTCTTGGACATTTTTAGGGATATTATGTTCAAATTGGGTTTATCCATTGGTGACCATTCATCATTGTTCTTGAGGTAGGTGGTATAAATTCCAATCTCATAGTCTTGATTTAATTATGCGTATGTAACTACTAGAATTTAAATTTCCACAATTGGGAAATTTCACCAATGATTTATTTGATTTGTTTTAATTTCCATGTGTTAATAGTTTAGGTTAATTGGGGAAATTGAACTATGGAATTGAATTAATTAATTGTTGAATTAATTAATGGGGTATGGGGATTGTGAAATTGAATGAGAAATCAGATTGGTTAATTATTTAATTAGTTATTGGGATATTGAGGTTATTTTGTGATTAATTAATTATTAAATTAATTAATGGGATTGAAGTGATTAATTAATTTATAAATTAATTAATGTGATTTATATGATTAATTAATTGTTTAATTGATTAATGCATTGATGTGAATATGAAATTGTTGAGTTTTATTGATTAATTAATTTTTGAATTAATTAATGGAATATGTGACTGTGAAAATTGATGAGATGTTGGGATTGTATAATTTAATGGAATAATTAATTGTTGAATTAGTTATTGGGATATTGAGGTTGTTTATGTGATTAAATAATTGTTGAATTAATTGATGAAATTAAAGTGATTAATTAATTATTGAATTAATTAATTGGATTGATGTGATTAATTAATTTTTGAATTAATAAATGGATTGATGTGAATATGAAATTATTGGGTTTGATTAATTAATTAATTAATTAATCTGATATTTTGACACATGTGAAAATTTGTGGTATTGTGATATAAGTGTTAAATGTGTGTGGAATAGGCATTGAGGCTCTAAATACCCATATGTGTTAAATGTGTATGGGATAGGGAATGAGGCTCCAAATTACCATGTGTGTGTTAAATGTGTGTGGGATAGGGAATGAGGCTCCAAATACTCATATGATATAGAAATTATGGTACATTTATTGAGGCTCCAAATACCCATGTGACATTGAGGTGTAGGATAGGAACTAAGGCTCCAAATACCCATGGGGTGTTAGACACAACGTTCTATGCCCATGTGTTGGGATTGGACTATGGTTCCAATTTTTCCTAATGTGAATTGAGATGATGAATGGTAACATTGGAATTCATAAATATGATATTCCTTGGGGATAGTTCAGACTCTAGCATGGTCTGGAGTAGGTATTGAGGTTCGGGTGTCCTCAGGAACCTATGGGTTTATGTGGTTAAATAAGTGTTAATTGAATAAATGTAAATTTTTTACTTTATTGATTTTATTTTATTATTTATACAACTTTATACACTGTTATAGACTAGATATTATTTTAGACATCATTGGTGGTGGCCTACTGAGTTGTACTCACAACCTACTCGGGTTGCCTAATCAGTACCTAAATAAACTTCATGTTTTTAGGATAGGATAAGGGAAAAGTTCATGTATTAGATTGAAGATTTTTGATGGATCATGGATGAGGGAACCATATGTGGTTCAAGACCCACTTGGAAGTTTAAATTTCCCTTACTTTTTGGTTTTTCATTTTGACACTTGGCACAAACTTTTTCATGGCATATCTACTATCCAATTTTGATATTGTATTTTTAGTTTTGGTCATCTTTTGAAGATGGTATTTTCCTAGTTACATTATATTTTTGGTTTATTATTATTTATTTTCATTTTTGATCTACTTTGATAAAGATTTTATAGTCTTTTCATTATCAATATAAGACCCTCACTACTAGTCGGAAACCTATGGCATATGAGGAGGTGCATTTGAGGTTATGTGACTGATCAGATCGAGGCACCATTTTGTGGAACTCTGGTCAGTACATTATTGGATATGAGGATTTTTTATGATTATATTTATTTTTCTCCCCTTTCTACATTTAGATCCTTGTTAATGCCTTTAGGTCCTATTTTTTATTGCATCAGTGCCCATATTGTAATGGTTTTCCTCTTATCTCATTTCTAAAAAGGGATTTTCCATTCTTTTTTATGTTCAATAAAGTGGGATTGTCCCTCAAATTTTTCTAAAAAAACTAATCATGAAAGTTGTTCAAAGTTTTAAGTATAAACATAACCAGATAAGTAATAACTAACAGTATGTAAATTGTATCATAGAATCCATAAAATAATGCTCTAACCAGCACTAACAACTAGCATAGCAATTGTATATTAATGAAATAATATTGTAAAGATCATAAATGAATAAAATTATCCTAACCTAGAAACAATAAGAAATATTCCTTAACAATTTTTACATAGTAAGGAATAACATAATCATACTTATCAGTGTAACATTAGCAAAAAACTAGTTATTAACTTGAATAAGTAGGACCACTTCGATTAAAAAAACTAATTAGTGATTTATATCAACCTAATAATCATTGATTAATGTATATAAGAAAACATCATATAATAATATATTTTTGATGTTTCAGATAATACAAACCTCATATTGATGTTAGCTATAGTATAAACAAAAATAAGAAAGAAAATGGTATTCCGTGATTCCATACTATTCTTACCTTTAAACATCTATCCAAGATTCATAAAACAATATAAAAAATTTACTCATAGTATATCCTTTTACAATTTATATATTCTAGATTATTTATAGTTTCAAAATTGAAATAGATACCTCACCCACATTGGTGGTGTATACCAATCTATCCAAACATCCTTGAAAACTTGATATTCCAATATAAATAGGTTTATGATTCATTATAATGAGTTAATTCACAATTCCTAACTATACTAGCTCCTGATGAATCTCAATCTTGACCATCCCAAAAACTTTAAGTGAGAAATGATATCATTTACCATGCTCTAATACCACTTTTTAATGATTGTTACTAGAATCACCCATACAGCACTCAATTTAGTCTACCACATGACCCAAAGAGAACTCCTTGATCCCCAAGGGTTAGATACTATCATCACAAGTCTTTAAGTAGCATCATGGATTTATTTACACACTAAGTTTATTTAACTATAGATAATGTAAATCAATGCTATATGAATGAAATTAATTTCATGCAACATAAATACACATCCTAGGTAAAATTAAATAACAATAATGGGTCCCAAATACACTTTGGCTAAGTTAAAATGTGACCACTAGTCTCTATCTCCAATACTAAGTGAAACTTGTCCCATACTAATGATGAACATGCATAGTAAAAAAATCCAGATATCCACTAGTGCTTGTGGGTACTTGAAAAATATATTATGAAGATATATGTCCATAGAGGTGCACATGTAGGGTATTATTATTTGTGAAACACCATCATTTATTTGGAATTTTTTGAGTTATTATGGATTTTCTTTCCAAAGTTAGACAGTCGCTGGGACTTTACCAGCAATGATTTGGTTTCACATTATTCAAGAGGATAGGAATCCAAGATCACCTCGCCATTTTGGGTTAGAATTATTTTCTATTCTAGGACTCTCTTAAAGGTTTAAGACATGATTTTGAATCCTTCCCAGTAATAATATCAGTTATCCTTAAGAAATTTATTGACTAACAATATGCATTTAAAATGACACTACACATGAGAATTATATTGTCTCTCATTTTATATGAGTATTTGGTTAGCTTATAGTTTGAATCCATATAGGTAGAAACATATGAGTTTATCTCCATATAGGGTGGAATTGGGATCCTATGAAAGGAGGAACAATGTGTTGTGGAGTTGGGATCGGGGCCATGATAGGGGCTTTCTATATATCCCTATAAATTGAATTAGAACCCACATAGTTTAGTGCCACTTTATGGGACATATTATACCTTTTAAGGTCATGTAAAAAAACTATTGTGGTTAATTTTAAGTTCATGTATCCATGGTATCTTCTAATAATTTTAAATTCATGTGAAGTCGACTACTAAGTTAAAGGTATATAGTAATATGTTGGTGTGAGGCATATAATGAAGTGGCCCTTTATAGTTTAACTTGACATATAAATCAAGTGAGTATATTTATGGTCACCAATAGAAGTATCTAAACTTAAGGCATTTGAAGAAAACAAGAGGACTATCTAAACTCAAAGAATTTTTGTAGGGATTATGCATGGGTGGCCCTTTCTGATTTGTCTTGTTTGTTAGTATCAAAATGGGATAGGGTATCATTAGAGCTTACACCTAATCAAATAATCAAGATATATATTGGAATTTTGGGATTTAACCTTATTGTGGGGTCCTATGAATCTTGGTAAACAAGAATAAATCCCATATAGTTTATGTTTTATTGTTTAAGTTTGTATGTTCTAACCAGTCCATGCTATTTAGAATCATTCAATAAGGATATATGTATCATTAAATGGTTGAAAATAGGGGATTAAGTGGGGATTATTCATGGGATTACTTGTCTTGTTCATCTTGTTTTTTGATAACTGAATATAAAAAAGTGTGATTGGGTCTTACACCTATTAAGAAGTCCCATGATATATATTATAGTGTTAGGATTGAGCCTTAGTGAGGAATCCTATATATCCTGGTTAATAAAAATCAAATACCATGCAGTTCGAGTTCCATAGTTTAAGGTCATATGTCATGACAAGTCTATGTTGTTTAAAGTTGTGCAATAAGGATGTATGTGTCATGAAATAGATGATAATAGGGGATTAAGGGGGTATTATGAATGTTTTGGTTCATTATATAATTTGGTAACTAAATAAGATAATTATTTATTTGAGAATACACCTAGTAAGGAGACCCATAGATAGGCGAGTGCCCATGGTGTGAGACCAGGGTGAAATGGTGAATAGTTATGAGATCTGGGTGAATGGGAACCTAGGTATGGAGGCCTAGGTGAATGGACTCTCAAGTATAAAGGATTGGGAAAATTGGACCCCAGGTATAGAGGCATGGACAAATGGACATCCAAATATAAAAAAATAGGTGAATTTTCACCCTACTAGGAGGATTTGGTGAACTGTCTCCCTATCTAAATTCTTGGGAGAAGTGTCATATAAGTGTATGGGTGGGTGAAGGATCTCCCAAGTATGGATAGTAGGTTGAATTTTCACCCTATTATAGACCTTATGGTGTGACTTGGACACATTTCACCCAAGTATAATACTCTTAGGGTCAGTTGGGAATGTGGTTCTCCAATATAGTCTTCATGGGATGGGGTCTTTCTCCCTGAATAATATTAAATTTATAAATTATCCTTCAGTTTTGTTTTAATAAATCACCTAAAGGGGTGGGAAAACTTAGTCATGGAGAGAAGTTAATTTCCTCATCTGGTCTTTCCTTTATGTGTATGTGCATAAAAATGAGGTCTATTGGTTTTATTTTATAGGCATATGGAGACCAGGGTATAGTTTTAGGTGGGTAACTGCCTCTCTCACACTATTCAAGAGCTTTATATAAGGGGGAATGAGTGTATAAGCTGGGAATGGAAGATGTTTACATATGTTCCTCATGAAAGGGGTGTTTCACAAAAAATTATATGCTTTTAGAGTCAGGCATGGGTAGATAAGGTTGGGTATTCATGGGAGGGAATGCAAGGTGGGGTGCAAGATGGTGCATGTGTGAAGTAGAATGTGCATAGAGAAGTTGGGGAATGTATGGAGATATGGGCACAATCATGGACTTGAACAAAATTTCATGATATAATTCCAACTCAAAATTATCATAACTTTTGATTTGTAAGTCCGTTTTAACTCCACAAGCAATAAAATTGAATCCTAAAAAACAAAATATGACTATGGATTTATGTTTTTCACATAAATGGTGTTTTTTGTGGCCAAAAAGTATCTATAAGACCCTTAAATAGTTTTAGGGTTTTAAAAACCCTTTTTTCAATAATGGATGAAATTATTGGCCTACTTCTAGTGGGAGGTTCTCACCACTATGTCACCGGGTTGGGAAAGGTTTTTGAGTAATATATATCCCCTGGTGCATGAACAATCATGCATCCCATGTAGATATCATATTCATGTACATATATACTTTTCTTCCCACACATGACTTATGTTATCTAAATGAGTACAATATCATGGATCCCATGATAAAGTGCATGAGACACATTTTCCAAAGGAAATAGTGATAATGACATACTCAATAGGAAACCAACAAGGTTCCAACATATATGAAAGACTTGTATGTGTGTGTTTAAGATAAATCTACTCATTTACATAGATATAAAAAAGTAGTTTTATATACAATTATAAATAAAACATTCCACTGATACATAAAATCAGTAGAAAAATGAATAAGTGGCTATAAAAAATGTCTCCCAATACTAGGGGGATCCATACCTTTCATACCTACTTTAATCCTTGGCTTAAAATCAGATATGGTCCATAAATTTAAGTTAGGGTGTTAAAATCATCCCTTTTACTAAAGTAAGGTTATTTCACCCATCTCATATAGGGGAAGGGTAATGTGTATAATTGATTTGGGATAAATGAAAATTCTATCCCATTTGGTGATGGGAGAATGGGTATAAAATCATCAGGGCATTGTGAGCCCATCCCATATCTTCAACCTATTTACCAATATAATATATTCTTGGGCACCTTTTATTCAAACACATGATATAAACCATAAAATTCTAATAATAATTACCATATATCAAATTATTATCCATGCCTAAGGAAAATTGATATCATCACAGATAATCATGATTGATATAAAAAAATAACTACATGTTCCACATAACAAAAGATAAACATGCTTTCACATACTATAATAATTAACACAACATTAAATTACATAGGATCTTAATTTAAATCGTGATTAACCCATGAATAATATTTTATGGAATGTAAAAAGGTATACAGCATCAATACAAACATAAAACAAGTTATGAGATGCCATTATTTTCCTATTATTCTAGAGTCGTGTTATAAAAACTCTAAGATATGAAATTAGGAGAAATTCATGGTTCACTAAAACCAATCTAAATAATGATTTAACACTTACTTGGGTATTAAATAGTATACACTAGTAGATCTCTAGGTTTTAAACAAAGTATAATATTGGTTGTGACCAATACATACCCATGTTATCTTAGATAAGAGTTTAAAGAAGGTGTAAATATTGATTTTGAAACATCTATTTTAAAATATAGTTCTATTAAATGTAAGTTTTTCATACTTAGGATTTTATTCTAGGGAAATATACCTTTGGGTTCAAAATTTATCAAAAGTTTTACTTTAAACTTTATCCTTTTGGAAAGTAGCATGAAGAATTTTTTTTAAAAAAAGGAATATATTTTAAGATATCAAGTTATAATAGAAATGTTCATGTTGAGGTATACACCTTGTAAAAACATATCATTTAATAGGCTTTCAAAAAATAAATTTTCATAATAAATTTTCAATTTATAGGTTTTATAAAAGAACCAACAATCAAATCTTGAATTTCAATAAAAGAAGTAAAAGAGTTTTTTTCTTTGAGAAATATATTTTGATCAAGTTTAATAAAAGTAAATGTGTTTAAAAACCCCATTATTATTTCCCACCAAGATAACCTAGTCATCACCTCACCACTGATGCAACCTATTAACCTTGATTTAGTATGTATCATTGACTTATAACTCTTTGAGGTTCCCCAGACCTACACTCTCAAGTCTGGTGCTAAAAACACATACTTTACACATAGTCTTTAATACCAATTAAATGACACAAGTTATTCATATATTTATTGTATATCATTTCCATAATTTAAACATTACATCTCTTAATAAACACAAAATAAAAATAAGGTTAGGTTTAGTGTCTTTGTGGATCAGCTATATAAGCAACATATATTTTTATACTTGTGAAAATTTCTCCATAATTAAGGTGTACTAGGATCCCTTCTAGAATTATCATAAGTTATACTTTCATATTTGTGTCTTTATTTTCAGGTATTTTTCATTTTTATTTTTGGTTTATCTTTTTTCCTTAGGTTACCTTCTAAATTTTAGAGAAAAATGGAGGTTTTTGGGTGGATAGACCCAAGCACATGGTTGGCACACAGTTAGAGTAAATTGTGCACCCAACCCCGGTAACCGTTTAGTATAAGGCATGGCTACTGAATTGTCTTGCACATCAGCCTAGGTAATCATGTGATCTAGATAGATCATGTGCATGGTTGTCGCATGGTTTATTAAACTATGTGTACTAACCATGCAAAATTTCTAGGTCATTAAAAAATGGGTATTTACCATTTTTACCTTTCGGTATTAAACCTAATACATCCCTATTCTTCCCCACTTGGGAGATTCACCCATAGAAGGTCTCTAAGCTCCCTCAAGATCCCTTGGAACCCATTTTTGAAGGGTTTTAGTGCGATAAACTTTAATAATCATCATGTAAGTGGATTTTCCCCTTCTTTCTTCCTTATTTTTAGGATTTCTTCCCTCTTTCTAGGGGTTTTAATTTTTCATCAGTTAGGGTTTCATCCTTAGGGTCTAATATTGGGTTTTTTGGTTCAATCTCTTGGATTAGGGTTCTTTTTTGCTTGCGTGTGGTGATGTTGAGGTGCGGTTGGAGATTCACACTAAATTTTGGGCATTTTGACACCAAATATAGGTGGTTCCATGTATAAACATTATTTGGTGAATTATTTTTCTTGATTAATTAATTTGGTATATTCTATAATTAATATGTGTGGTGTGAAAGTAGTTTTTTTCAGAGTTTAATATGCATTTGATTTTTAAGTGTAATGTTTATATGAAAAGTTGAGTGTGTTTTTGTGTAAAATTATATTGTGTCACTTGGTATTGTTTTATAAATTGTGAAATTAGTTTATTAAATTTTTAAATGGATGAAAATTATGTTTTGATGTGGTTTTGGTGTGCGTTTGATCTTAAAAAGTATTTTGAATGGTTTTTTGTCTATTAATTCATATAATACTTCTTGGAATTTTTTTATAAACTTTTTAATGGTTTATAAAATTATATGGAAGGTTTGAAACATTTTTGTGAACTTTTTTAGTGTGAGTATGAATTTTAAATGTAATTTGGTTTTGCAAATGGTGTTACATGACATGTGGAACTTGATTGATCACAAAAGGGAAGATCGAGTATCTAGGTGGGCGGATTAGGACTAGTATGCTAGTGATTTAAAAGTGAATACAGTCTAATTTCACTTAGCAGGATTGATTATAACAACACTAAATAAATAATAATGATTTATTAGATACCACTAGGTTATGGGTGTGTTCTCTACTAGTGGATCGTGCATGAGAATGAAGTTGGTCGTGGTTTCTATGCCACATTTCACTGAGATATGATGTACCTAGTGTCCCATTATTATCTGGTGTCTATGGGTGTCTTCCATGACTAGTTCTCATTGGTTATATCATACTTACCATCGGAATATGGTATGTTTGGTTGGTAATTTAAATATCATGTGTTCATTCATTAAATTTGTTTATTCTTTAAAGTTTCTTTCTTAAAATTGTTTCTCATTCAAAGTTCTTTTCCTTGAAATTGTTACTAGCATTTCCTTTTTGTAAAAACTACAATCTATTTTTATTATAATTTTTATAGTATGGAATATTTTCCCATGTCGAATCCTAATGGGATTAGGCTCACACATTACTTACACCTTTGGGTTTAAGTAGACTTGGTAATGTTTGACATAGGTAAGGGTAAATATTTTGGAGATGGTAGTTCGGGTTTTTAAACATCTTTCTTGGTACAGTGTTGTGGAGGTGGCCTAAGGGTGATTTCCCTTTCCATGTGGTGGTTTTTGAGTTAGTCTTGTGGTTCTTTTTTATTGTATCCTTTTTTGGTTTTTACTTAAACCTTGTAATTCAATTCTAAAAAATGTTTAAGGTTTGTTTGGTTTAAATTTTCAGATTGAGTTTGTTGATTATTATTGGTTTTTTAATGCATGTAAATTTGGTTAAATCGTTCCCACTATTTATTTATGATACCTGAGCACTTGTTCCAGCTTGTGGGGATAGGTAACGCCCTTAGGGCCTTTCCACAGATCAGGTCGGGCACCTGTTTGGATGAAGACCCGGCTTGGTTCATGAAAAAATGGTATCATAGGGAGGTTTAGATATTTGGGTCATTTTATTCGGGATTATTATAGTTAGAAAGGAGCTAGGAATGTAGGGACTCAGAGTTCTGGTTGCGAGTAGGTTGCTTGGATAGCATCCCTCGGGACAGGCCTTGAGTCACCATGGGATATTGGGATCTTTGTTTGACTTCTCTTCCAGGTGGGACTTGTAGGCTATAGACTGCATGTAGACATTGGGTGGGGGTGAAGTTGTTTGGTCATTTTATTATTGTAATAAGTTTGATTTATTTATATTTGATGTTATTACTAAAAAAAATCAGAACTTATGTATTAATGTTTTCTCTTGTGAATGTTGCTTTTTGTAGTAATATGCCTCCCTGAAGAACTCTCTTGCATCCACGGGAGGAAGTAAGAGAGATTTATCCCTCACTGCTTGGTCAGAGGTTAGTGGAATGTGTGGCTCGGGCTGTCTAGGATCTAGGATAGGGAGTAGGTCCTACTCATTCTCCAGTTAGAGAAGATGAATCTGGTCCTAGGAAGGACAATTCCTAGGATTTTCTCAAGAACAAACCTCCTTCTTTCTGAGGTAGCACAGAGCCTCAGGAAGAGGAGGAGTGGATTGAGAAGATCAGTCACATGTTTGAGTTTCTTGACACTCTTGAGGAATTCAGAGTAAAGTGAAGCTCATTCATATTAGAGGGTCCTAGTCGAAGGTGGTGGGACTCAGTGATTCAAGCTGGGAAGCATGAGCAGATGAGCTGGAACGACTTTAAGGCTATCTTCAATGACCAGTATTGTCCTGAGGTCTTGGGTTATGCCAGATCTCATTAGTTTATGGATCTCATTCAAGGAGATCAGTCAGTGATATAGTATGCCAACTGCTTTTCCGGTCTAGTATAATATGCACCAAAAATAGTCTCCAATGAGCAGATGAAGGCTCTGGGGTTCGAAAGGGGTTTGCGGCCGGAGATTTGTTCTCATGTTTTCTTGTTTAAGTTGAAGACCTATACTAAGGTAGTTGATCAGTATTTTTTGGTGGATATTGATTGAAAGTTAAGGTCTGGTTCCTCTGGGGTAGTGTCAATGTTGGGTAGTGGAAATTCATCTAAGAAGAATAGGAAGCAGGAGGAGTAGGGGAAGAAAGGAAGTGGTAGTTTAGGCCATCATTCTATGAATTCATCATCTATAGATTATGATGCAGGGTCTATCATGTGAAATCAGTGTGGGAGGATAAGGCACATCCAACCATCATATAAATATCTTACTAGGTCATATCATCATGTGGAGTTATGGGGTACTTGTAGTGTTTTTGCAGGGTGATGTTCTCACACCATAGTGGGGTAGGGTTTGTGGCTTCTAGAGGTGTTAGTTCATTTAGAGCCATCCAGGACGGTAGAATATCAGTTTGGTGGTCATGTCGGTAGGACTAGATCATCTTCTAAGTAGATCCAGTTTAGGGTAGAGCTGTAGGTGAGCGATCATTCTCAGGTAGAGACCAGGCATTTTCATGTTGTGGATCAGGCACTAGTGAGACAAGATGCAGGGCCCTTGACAGTTCAAGGTACCATTCTTATTTCATCTTCTATAGAAGTTATTTTATTTGATACTAGTGCATATTTTTATTTTATATCTACCCCTATTGTGAACCTGTTGAGTTTTCCAACTGATCTGATGTCATTTTTGATGGATTTGGTGATGTCGTTGGGTAAGAGGAAGGAGAAGGGTCTCTGGTTCCCATCGTGTGCGCTCTTCGTGTTAGGGTTGAGATGGAATGGTATTTATTGGTCTTGGATATAGAGCTTTTTTATGTGATCCTTGGCATAGACTGGATGGTGTGCTTCCAAGTTTATGTTGATTTCTATAGGTGGAAGGTGAGTTTCATGGCACCTAATAGAAGTCCTCAAGTATTTCTTGGAGAATGGGATCCTCAGTCAAGTCATGCAGGGACTCCACTCCTAGAGTTAGAAAATATGATTTTTTAGTTATCACCACTCATGATGGAGGACAATGATGGTGCTCCTGATAGTGGATTATCTCCTATAGTGGATAAGTTCTCAGAGGTATTCCCATATGATTTCTTGGGCTTACCCCTAAAGTAGGATGTGGAGTTCTCGATTGAATTGGCGTTGGGAACACATCCAATATTTCTTCCCTCATATCGTATAACCCCCACCGAATTGAGGTAATTAAAGATACAGATGTATGACTTGGAATCCAAAGGGTTCATTCACCCTAGCATCACTCCTTGGTCCACTTATATTCTATTCACAAATAATCCCGACGGATCTATATGTTTTTGCATTGATTTTAGGAATATTAATAAGGTAACCATTTAGAATAAATACCACTTTCCTCGAATCGATGACTTATTTGATCAGCTGAAGGTGTAAATGTGGTTTTCTAAGATATAATTGTGTTTGGGTTACCACCAAGTTAGGGTGAGAGAGGATAACATCCCTAAAATGGATTTCTAAATAATTTAAGGCCACTTCAAGTATTTTTTCATGCCTTTTGGAATGAAAAATTCTCTAGTAGTTTTTATGGTGCTCATGAATAGGGTGTTCCACTAATATTTCAGATTCTTTATTGTGGTATTCATGAATGGTATCCTTTTTACTCTATATCTGAGGAAGAGCATGATCATCATTTGCAGATCATTTTGGTAACTCTATGGGGTCATCTCATTTATGAAAAACTTTCAAAGTGAACCTTCTGGGTTAGGGAAGTGAAGTTTATGGGCCACGTGATTTTGGATCAAGGGGTTCAAGTGGACCTTGAGAAGATCAGTGCAGTTATGTCATGGGATCAGTCGAAGAATGTGTTCAATATTAGGATTTTTTTCATCCTAGAAGGTTATTATAGGTGGTTTGTTCAAGACTTCTTATGGATTGATTCTTCCATGATAGCGCTCACTCAGAAAGGGGTGAAGTTTGAATAGAGCCCAAAATGCCAGGAATCCTTTGAAGGGATAAAATGGTGGTTGACTACCACACCTATGTTGATCTTTCCAAAGTTGGTAAATGGATATGTGGTTTATTGTGATGCTTTAGGTATGGGCCTTGGGTGTGTGCTCGTGCAAGATGATCATGTAGTGGCATATGGTTCTCGCCAACTTCGACTGCATAGAAAGAATTACCTGACCCATGACCTGGAATTAGCAGTGGTGATGAATTCCCTGAAGACTTAGTGCCATTATATTTTTGGAGAGAAATTTTTTGTCTATTTAGATAATAAAATCTTCACCTACATATTTTCCCAAAAATATTTGAACTTGAGGCAGAAACATTGGGTCGAGTATTTATAGAGGTTCAATTTTGATATCATTTATACCCCAGAAAAGGGTAATATGGTGGCTGACACCTTGATCAGAAAAGTTCCAGTGTTAGCTTTGAGGAAGTCTAGTGATGAGTGGAATCTGATGGGGCTCTTTTCCCAAATGCACTTGGAGACCAAGGATCACAATGAGGGGTGCATTCTTGGTGAGTGTTCAGTTGACTCCTTCTCTTTTAGAGCTGATTTAGTGGGAGCATCCCAATTATGAGCTGTGTTAGTGGTTTATATATCTCTTTTATGGTGGGGATACACCTTTTGATTGGTCCTCATATCCTGAATGGATCTTGTTTTTTAAGGGTTGTTCAGTGGTTCTCTTGTCTCTAAGGAAGGCGATGATTCATGATAGCCACTAATCTCAGTGGTCTATTAATCTTGGGGCTACCAAAATGTATTATGATGTTATTTAGAAACTTTGGTGGCCAGAAATGAGGTGGTAAATAGCTGAATTTGTATCAAGATGTTATACATGTCAGTAGGTAAAAGTAGAGCATTAAAGACCCTCAGGTTTTCTTCAACTGTTACCTATTCCTACTTGTAAGTGGGATGAGGTCACCATGTATTTCATTATTGTGTTTCCCCATACTCCTCAGGGAAGTAATGAAATTTGGGTGGTGATTTATCATCTGAACAAATCATCTCACTTTATTCCGATTAGAGATATAGCTAAAGTGGATGAGCTAGGTCGGTTGTATATTCAGGAGGTGGTAGGCTTCATGGGGTGTTGTCAGCAGTTATTTCAGATTGAGACCCTCATTTTACCTATTAGTTTTGGGAATGACTTCAGAAGGTATTAGGGTCGTATATTAATATGAGTACGGTATACCATCCTCAAACAGATGGTGAGACAGAGCAGGAAAATCAGATTCTAGAGGATATTCTTCATGTATGTGTTTTGGATTTCAGAGGATCATGGGATAGCCATCTAGGATTGGTCGAGTTTGATTATAATAATAGTTATCAATCGCCTATTAGAATGGATCCCTTTAAAGTTTTATATGGTCATCCTTGTTGGTCTTCTTTATATTGGGATGAGGTAGGCAAGACCTCATTTTTGGGACCGAGCCTTGTACAGGAGATGTCTGAGAAAATCAAGTTGATCAGGAAGTGATTATTGATAGCTCAAAGTCACCATAAATATTATGCTAATTAGAGGCATCTAGATCTTTAGTTTTATATGGGTGATTGGGTGTTCTTGAATGTGGCCCCTTGCTTGGGCCACCGCCATTGGGGGAAGTAGGGAAAGCTGATGCCGAGGTATGTCGGGCCTTTTGAAATTATCGAGCAGATTGGAAAGGTGGCATACAGGTTAGATTTCCCTTCTCAATTGACATCAATTCATGACATATTTCATGTCTCCCAATTGAATAAGTATAATCAGGATCTTTCCCATGTGTTGAATTGGGAAGAGTTGGATATAGATCACAATTTATTAGTGTTTGAACGGTCGATATGGATAGTGGATTCCCAAGATAAGGTGCTTTGTGGGAAGTCTATTCCATTAGTCTATGTCCTTTGGAAGCATGGGAATGACATGTATGATACAAGGGAGCAGAATTCATGGGTTGAGCAAGAGTATCCATTTTTATTTTCTAATCAAGCTTCTGGTTGAATTTTCGGGGCGGAAAGTTTTCATGGTGGGGAGAATTGTCACATTTGTGTCTTTATTTTATGGTATTTTCCTTTTTATTTTTGGTCTATCTTTGTCCCCTAGGTTCCCTTCTGAATTTTGGAGAAAATGGAGGTTTTTGAGTGGATATACCTAGGATCGTGGTTGGAACACAGTTGGAGTAAACCGTGTGCCCAGCCCAGGTAACCATGTGGTAGAAGGCAGAGCCTACCACATGGCTATCGCACGGCCGTGTACCTTGGCCTAGGTAATCGTGCACTCTAGAAAGAGTGTGAATACAGTTTCTATATATTTTATCAAAATGTGTGGACTAACCATGAAAAATGTCCAAGTCGTTAAAAAAATGGGAATTTACCATTTTACCCTTTGGGAATTAAACCTAATTCACCCCTCTTCTTCCCTAAATGGTATTTCAGCCATATAAGGTCTCCAAGCTCCCTTAACGCCCATTTTTAAGGGTTTTTTGTGGGAGAAACTTCAATAATCATCAAGTGGATTTCTTCTTTTTCCATTCCTTCTTTTTAGGGTTTCTTCCCTCTTTCTTGGGGTTCTAATTTTTTAGTAGTTAAGGTTTCGTCCCTAGGGTATAATCTTGGGTTTGGGGTTCAGTCACTTGGGTTAGAGTTTGTTTTTGATTTTTTGTGGTGTGGTTGAGGTGAGATTGAATATTTGCACTGAGTTTTGGGAATTTTGACACCAAAGGTAGGTGGTTCCATCTAAAAACATTATATGGTGAATTATTTTTCTTTCTTAATTAATTTAGTATTTTTTTAATTAATATGTGTGGTGAAAAAGTATTTTTTAAAAGATTTTAATATGCATTTTATTTTTAAGTGGCATGTTTATATGGAATGGGGTGTGTTTTTTTGTGTAAACACATATTGTGTCACTTTTTATTATTTTATAAATTTTTCAATTAGTTTATTAAATTTTGAAAGGTATGAAAATTATGTTTTGATGTGGTGTTGGTGTGAATTTGATCTTAAAAGAGGATTTTGAATGGGTTTTGTGTATAAAGTCATGTAATACTTCTTGGAATTGTTTTATTAACTTTTAGATGGTTTATAAAATTATATGGAAGGTGAAAAAAATGTGTGTGAATAGTTTTAGTGTGATTGTGATTTTTAAATGAAATTTGGTTGCGAAAATGTTGTATGTGACGTGTGGAACTTGATTGATCACAAAATGGAATCCTGGGTATCTAGGTGGGCGGACTAGGACTGGTATGTTAGTGATTCTGAAGTGCCTATAGCCCAGTTTCACTTAGTGGGATTGACGATAACAACACTAAATAAATAATGATGATTTATTAGAGACCACTAGGTTATGGGTGAGTTCTCTACTAGTGTCTCATGCACAAGAACGTAATTGTTTGGGGTTTATATGCCACATTTCACCGAGATACGATGTACCTAGTGTCCCATTGTTAGCTAGTGCCTAGGGGTATTTCCTGTGACTAGTGCTCATTGGTTATATCACACTTATCATCGGTATATGGTATGTTTGGTTGGTAATTTCATCATCATTTATTCTTTCTTTAAATTTTTTTCTTCTTTAAAGTTGTTTTCTTAAAAATATTTCTCATTCAAAGTAGTTTTCCTTAAAATTGTTACTATCATTTCATTTTTGTAAAAACAACAAGTTATTTGTCTTATAATGTTTATAGCATGGAACCTTTTCTCAGCTGTCATCTTACTGGTCTTAGGCTCATACCCTACTTAC
Organism: Viscum album; assembly: GCA_963277665.1. Classification (NCBI taxonomy): domain Eukaryota; kingdom Viridiplantae; phylum Streptophyta; class Magnoliopsida; order Santalales; family Viscaceae; genus Viscum; species Viscum album. The sequence continues at coordinate 263,366,338 of OY728142.1, read as the reverse complement.
ACCTTTGGGTGTAAGTATACTTGGTAATGTTTGACACAGGTAAGGGTAAAGCTTTTGGATACGGTAGTTTGGGTTGTTAACCATCTTTCTTGGTGTTGTGTTGTGAAGATGGCTTGAGGGTGATTCCCCTTTCCATGTGGTGGTTTCTGAATTAGTCTTGTGGTTCCTTTTTCTTGTATCCTTGTTCAGTTTTAACTTAAACCTTGTAATTAAATTCTGAAATTTTTTTAAGGTTTGTTTGATTTAAATTTTTAGATTGGGTTTATTGATTATTGTTGGTAATTTAATGCATGTAAATTTGGGTAAACCCTTACCACTATTTATTTATGATACCCGGGCACTTATTCTATCCTATAGGGATATGGAACGCCCTTAGTTCCTTTACAAATATCAGGTTAGGTGCCAGTTTGGATGATGATCCAACTTGGTTTGTAACATATACTCATCTTTATAACCTAGGGAATGGAAACATAAAAAGGGGAGAGTTAAAACACTAAATAATGGAAAACTTATAAACATTTCATCAAGGATTAGATCATAATAATATGAGGAAACATGATAAGGGAAGAAGTATCTTATTAAAAGAACATGGAACAATATGAGTTGTACATAAGACATGATATAAATACATTTAATCTCAATTGAAAAAACATGTACCATGGAATAAGAGTGTGAGATAATAAATATGATTTTTGGATCATAATCATAGGCATATAAAAATATGTCATAATCATAGGTATAGTATATAATAAAATTGTGAACAAGGTTAATATAAATCATATCCAGACACAATCTCATGAACAAAGAAAAACATGATCATGTCCACACTTAATCATGTGAAAAAGGTTATATATGATCATTTCCATACACCATTATATTAAAATATCTATATGCAACTATGTTCATGAACCATCATGTGAATAAATCTATATGTGATCATGTCCATTCACTATCATGTGAATAAAGCTATATGTGATCATGTCCATGTACCATCATGTGAACAAATCATAACATGATCATGTCCACGTGCAACCTTGTTATCTCTTGAGATATAAAAACTTAACCAATGAATTTGAGTATTATATAGGACCCTAACCATTAATCATCCATACATATGTGTTCTAATTTAAGATTATCATTCATTGTATCATAAAGTTCTCATGGAAAGAAAAATGGATTTCTTAACATTTTTAGTTGATATCACCAAAATTTAACTCGAGAATGTAAATGATTGATGCCCAAAATTTAATCACCCCAAAATAGAATTTTATAATAAAATTTATAGGTTAATTTATTGAAAATAATTTATATGAAAATAAATAATTTATAGATGAGTAGAAAAATATAAGTTAAATCATAAGAGTTTTTATAAAACAATTTTATCTTTGGAATAAAAGATGAAGTTGTGGTCACTTTCAAAGTCATTTTTGAAAAGGTAAAGTGAAAGATTTTGAAAAAAAATACTTTTAAAAATAAATTTCAGTGGTGTATCCATAAAAAATACATATAAACTATCTCAAGGAAATGTGGAGTGGAAGATAAAACAAAAAAAACATATAAGAAAAACTATTTAAATGTATTAAAATATTTTTTTTTATCTCACGTCATAAAAAGAGTAATAAAACATCATTATAAAGAGTAAAATGGAAATTTGAAGATAAAAATTGATATAATATAATTTTTTTCCAAATATAAATGAGAAAATTATCGAGAATAAAAAACATGGATATAGAAGACAAGGATCTTACTTAGGAAGTATGAGAATTATTCTTAATAGTATTATAATTTTATGAGAAAGAAATTGATCACGATAGGAGTATTGAATTTAAAAATTAATTTTTCCCAATAGATTAATAGAAAATAAAATATAATATAATTTTATGTTGGTAGAAACTAATCATGTAATGAATAAGTTCAAGAAGAAATATCATATCTCAAAGAAAGAAGTTTTGAGTTATCAATATCCTTTATGGATTAAGAAACATTTTAATAAAAAGCCCATTGAATTATAGGGATTGAAATTTAACTTAAAATACAATTGATAAAATATAATTCATGATATTATATATCCAATAGTTAGTATACACACCATATAAATGAAATGAGGTGTATGAAAAATATATATCTCAAAGAAAGGAAGCTTATATGAAACACCCTTATGACTTTTGTAACTTTTGAATAAAAAGGACATCTAAAGAGATAAAATGAAATGGATTTTAAAAAAAACATTAAATTCATAAAAATTATGATAATATAAATTAATATTTCATAATATACACCACATAAAATAAAACAAGTAGTTAATACAGCATGTATCTCAAAGGAAGAAAAATGAGACGATAAACCCTTACATCGTCATTATCTTTCGAATTGAAAAATAATGGAAGGTGTCATATGAGATGGATTTTTAAATAACTTATATTTAATGAAAAATTATGATAAAATAAAAAAACAATATATACATAACAAAAAATAAACAATTGGTGAATATGCATCATATCTCAATGAAGCAAAATTGAGGTGTAAAAACCTTTACTGTTATTTCTGCTTAGTTAAAACATGCTCTAACCTCATATATAGAAAAAATAACTATCTTAATTGCATAATTAATAATAATATTTATATCTATAATACTTTTATAAGATTAATTTATAAACATTTATTATTAATATATTAGTTAGTTATATTTTATTTTCATCATCAGATCTTATTAGTTTCAATTGTTTTATTTAATATTAGTTTCATAATGGTTATGTTGATTATTGTTTAAAGATTAAAATTTCATCATTAAAAGATAATTAAATTTACTATAATATATTTTTTATAGGGATTTATAATTTCCTAATTTTATTTCATTAGTATTTAAGTTATGATTTGTGACAATGAAGTCGATAACAAGCTTATTTTTTGTAATTTTTACAAACGAGGGGTGGTATATTAATAATAGGTTAGATGTTACTATTATCATTAAAAAACCAAAAAATAATTATTTAATTACTATTTTATAATATAAACAGTAATTATTTTTTATTATTTACCAATAATATAAATTTATAGCATTGTTCATGGAGGTGGTTAAACCGACCCAAATAAGAACGAGCTATAATCTACGGGTGAGTATGGTTACAAAGTGATTCCTTTGGAATAATATCATTATTAAAGAATAATAATGATATTATTTATATTTTTTAAAGGATTTTAATAATTTTATAAGATATTATGGTAGATAATAAAATACTAGAGTGAAAAATGAAATACGTCACTTTCGTGGAGGCGGTAGTTTGCACGTACGCATGGGTAACGCATTCATTTTCCATAGATCAGGAGGTAGATGGAAAATGGTTTATAATTTAACAATATTAATATTTTTAAAAATATAATATTTATCCTTTAAATATAATTTTAGAACCATACATGTAAGGATATGATAAAAAATCAAGCAAGTCGTTCAGTGAGGCAGTAGTTTGTACGTATGATGACGATGTCTTTATTTTTTGAATGGATTTATCATAAGGTAAAAATGGATATTATATAATTAAAATAAAATATTAAAATATTTATAATATTTATTTTATCATAATTTCATATATAGAATGGTTTTTAGTGGTATATAAAGAAGAATAAAATTAAGAGTGTTCGATTGAGAGCATTGCCTATCCTTTTGGTTTTTCTCCCTTGGGTAACACCTTAAGGATCCTTAGCTTGGTATTTTGGAAAGACCGAGTCTTATAAGAAATTTGGAGAGAGTTCAGGAGAGACTAAGGTATATTTTTTTATATAATTATTTATAATTAGTGGATAAATAGGGTTTAGGTGAGCTTCTTTTATAGGTGAAGGGAATGAAATTTTTATAAATATAAATTTTTAATATAAAGAGAGCACATGTTTCACATGGAAATTAGAGAAAAATTAGAAAATAATGGATTGGGGGTGAGTTAAGTCTAATCATACCTTAACAATTCATTTGAAAACATGTTTTAAAAAAATTAATCCTTTTACTCTTAGATTTTTCACTTTTACTATTTTGGGTTTTTACCGTGGTAATTAATTTTTACATAAGTAATTTTCTTTTAATGAATAAAAAATTATAATTATTAAATAATTTGAAATTATTTATTCTAAATATGTATTTAATTTTAAAAAATAATTTGTAAGAAATTTTAATTTTAACATTAGAGCATGTAACATGGAAAACTCCGTTTTTTAGAAAACGTGTATTTTTAAGCATAAATGTTATATTTGAGGAAACATTATAAATATTGTTTATTTTAATGAAATTAATTGGTTTATTATTACCCAAATTAGATTTTTGTGACTTTAAAATAAATCCATACTCAAATTTCACATAGAAAAAACTTAATTAAAAGACTAAAAAAAGTTTTTATTGGAAAAATATTGCTTAATTTTCAAAATGTTAAAAATAGGTTTTCTAAATTCAACATAATATTTTTAAATGCATCATTTAACATCATAAATAATTTTTTGGTCATGAAATTTTTTTTATAAGTTTATTAGGTTATACTTCTTGATATTGTTATAAATTTTATGGTTTTATTAAAAACGTTATTTTTCATTATTCACCTAAAAAATAATTATTTCATAAAAAAATATGAAAAAAACATTCTATAATAATTTTGAAATGATGAATTCAAAAATGAAAATTGTTTTTATAAAATTAAAATTATAAAATTTATAAATTTAGTTTTTAAATAAAAATAAAAAATATATAAAAAAACCACTTTTATTGAAAAATGATGTTTTTAAGTGTTCTTAATATTATTTCATGCCAAATTATAATTTTTAAGAATGTTAATATATTATTTCATAAATGATATTATTTTAAAATTGGTTATTTTAATTTATTAGGATAAAATATACAACACTTTAAAAAACAGTTCTTTGAAAAATATTTTTTTTATATTAAATATTCTTTACCAAAATTAAATATTTATATTCTACAATTTTAATTTTACTAATCTATTGATATTAATATATTTATTTGAATTTTATAAATAAATCATTTTATACTTTAATAATAATTATGTTAATAATAATATGCAATGCATAAATAAATATATATATATATATATTACATTTTAATATTATATTTTATATTTATTATTTATTATTTGTGAATTATATTATTTAAATTTACTATTAACAATACAAGAATTCAGTATACCAATGTATATATGATTACCATATTTCTAATGACCACATTTATAATGGCCAAATTTCATTCCTATATATAGACTTACTAAACTCATTCATTCTATTCACACTTCTTAAGTCGTACTTCTCATTTTTATAGTTTTCATTTTAGATCTTACAATATGATTTCTCTTTTCATGTTTTTCTTCCTCAATGTAGGTTTTTTGGGCTATTTGTGATCCTCAAGGGTGAAGATGATCCAATGGATATCCTAGTTTTGAATATTTTATTATTTTATATTTATTTTCCCCTTTTAATTTATACACTTTTAATGGATATAATAATACATGGTGATTAATACTTAGTTTCAGGTGTGTTGTTGTAATGTTTTACTATCAATGAATAAATTGTTGATTGTTTAATTTATATCTTGTGTGAATTATTTTCTAACATATTTTAATTCCTTTGAATAAATAGAAAAAAAAGTATTAGAATTATAAACATATAGTTTATGGAAAGAATATGCTTCCTAAAAACATGGGGCATTACATTATCCCCCCTAAATAAATTTCATCCTCACAATTTTTAATTATGGGGAAATATAATGGTATTTAAAAAATAAATGTGATATAAGATATAATTTCTAGATAAATATGAACCTATGAAACATATATTTTTCCTTAGAATAACCTTATCCCTAATAATGAGTTTTCATCCAACCATTTTTGCTAAGAGTATATCATTACTTTGTATCAAGACCCACATTATAGGTTTTAATTATAAAGGGTGTCCATAATCATCCTTGCATTGATATATTATCATAGGTTTCTATGAAATGTGATTTAACAATTCTAATAAGTAATTATTAATCTATATAGGTTGAACCAATCCATTTCCAAAATCATATTAAATTCATAAAAAGGATGGATAATAATATTTTCACAAGGAAAATTCCTCTAAACATAAACTTGGGATACAATAATCACAAAAATAGAAGTTTTCATCAATACTCAAATCACTAAGGTGGTGATTTAATGCTCTTAGTTTATATTCTAGGTTAAAAGGAGTTAGTATAACAAGAATCAAATACATCACTCACTATTATTGAGTGGATGATTAATGTGCCTTACTCTACTTTGTTTTTGAAACTCACTTCATTAGTTGTGATTGCATAGGATTTACCTTTTTCTATTAGCCTTATATGTTTTTGAAGTTTTTTATCCTTATTGGCCCTTGTATTAGGGAATTGTCTTGGATAATTCCCAAGTTTCCAAAATTTAAGACATTGAACTATTAGTGATACCTTAGTATGAGAATAATTTCCCAGAATCATGTTAATAAAACTCTTCATTTTTCTTTATAAATTATTTTCTCTATATTCCCCTTTTCCACATATAAAATATCTTATAGTTTCATTAAGGCATTCCCCTAGGTTCTTATTCCTACATTTTTCACATGTAGGTAATATAACATTCTTTCCTTCATCAAAGTTTTCACTTAAACTTCCATGAGAATCCATATTCTCTTATTTGTTTTCATTATGAATTCAACTATGTTGTTAATTATAATTCATGATAATTGGTTTGGCATGATCACAATATTTATCACTCCAATTCATATCCCATTAGGTTTCTCATTTGAATAATCTCTACATTGGCCATGGAACCCATCGTTAACTTGATTCATTATGATTCGTCCATTAATAAAACCAAAATGGGTTGATATTATAAATAATTAACATCTGAAGAGAATTATTATAAAAAAAATTGACTTCAAATTTTCTTACTCTTTGTCATCATCATATTATTATATAGTTATTTTAGTCTAGAATCACTATCAATTCAACCTAGGTTACTTTAAGTTGAGTTATCTCATAATTCTTATCCAAATTCCTTATCATGGTAAATCCTTCTTAATAGATTTTAATGAGACTGTGATTAACCAAAGCATATCCCCTGGGAGTTTCTAGCTAGGTATATATTCTTAGGCCCACTCATCTTGCACTGGGTGAAGATTGATTAGATACTCAACCATCCTTTTTATAGTGATTAACCCTAGGTGAATTTGTGCCATATCCACATACTCTTTCTAGAATCTAGATAGGAATTTCATTTCTAGGAAAACCATATACTCAAAACATCATCAAAAATTTTGGATATTATCCTACAATTAGACTTATCCATATAGTTTTTGAAAAATTTATTTTATCATAATCCGTAAAAATAACTAAACTAATACCTAAAAAATAACTAAAACTTGTTATTATACCAACTGAGGTACCCCAGACCAACACTCCTATGTTCAGTACTAAAAACATATACTTTACACATAGGATTTTATACCAACTAAGATGAATAAATCCAAACAAATATTTATTTTACATCATTTCCATAAACTAAACATTACATATCAAAATAAACATACAGTCCCAAGAACATAAGGTTTAGTTTCTTTGAGGATCATCTACAAAAGAAACATATTTTATGATAATTGTGAACATTTCTCCATGATTGATCAACAATAGGATCCCTACTATACTTCTCATAAGTTATACTCATCTTCATAACCTAGGGAATAGAGACTTAATAAATGGGTGAGCTTAAACACATAGTAAGTAAAAACTTATCAATATTTCATCAAGGGTTAGATCATAACAATATTAGAAAACATGATAAAGTGATAAATATATTATTAAAAGAATATAAAATAATAATATTTTTCCATAATATATGATAGAAAGAGATGTAATATAAATTTAATAAACATATATCATGGTATAATAGTGTGATATAATACACAAAATATATAGACCATAATCATAGGTATAAAAAAATATGGTATAATAATAGGCATAGAAAATTTCAATATTATGAAAAATTTTATGAATGATCATGTCTTGGTATAATATTTTGAACAAAGAAAAACGTGATCATGTCCACAAATAATCATGTGAACAAAGATATATGTGATCATTTCCATGCACCATCATGTGAACAATGTTATATACAATAATTTTAATGTATCATCATGTTAAAAAATCTATATTCAATCATGTTCATGCACCATAATGTGAACAAATCTATATATGATCATGTCTATGCACCATGATGTGAACAAAGAATAATTTGATCATGTCCACATACAACCTTGTTATCTAATGAGAAATAAAAATGTAACCAATGAATTAGAGGGTGATATAGTACCCCACTCATCAATATTTCATACATATATGTGCCAATTGAAATCAATCATCCATCGCATCATAAATAATCCATGGAAATAAAATTTGGTTTTGTAACATTTCTTGATGGTATCACTAAAATTGACCTCAAGAATATAAATGGTTGATACCGAACAATTAAATCACCACAAAATATTATTTTATTCAAAAATTTATAGTGTGGTTCATGAAAAATAATTTCTATATAAATAAATCTTTTAAATATAAAGATAAAAATGTAATTGAAATCATAATAGTTTTTAGAAATTCTTTTATCTTTGGTGTAAAATGTAAAGTTACAGACACTTTAAAAATTCATTTTTGAAAAGGTGATGTGAAAGCTTTTGGAATAATATAATTTTAAAAATAAATTTAAATAGTGAAGATTTGAAAAAGATATAAATACAATATCAAGGAAATTTTTAGTGGAATATAAAACAAAGGAACATGGAAGGATAACCTTTTTAATATATTAAAATACATTTACTGCAATCCCACATCCTAAAAAGGGTGATAAAACTTCCTTATAAAAAGATTAAAATAGAAATGTAAATATTACAAGAGATATAAAATAATTGGGTTTCCAAATATAATGTATAACATTTGTAGGAATAAAAAACATGGATACGGAAGATAAAGATCTTACTTAGGAAGGATAATAATTAATCTTAACAACATTATAATTTTATGGGAAATAAATTCATCATGGAATGAGATTTAAAATTAAAAATTAGTTTTTCCACATAAATGAAGATAAAATACAATATAATACAATTTTATGGTGGAATAATCCAACCATGGAAGAAATAAGTTTAAGAAGAAATATCATAACTCAAATAAATAAGTTTTGAGTTATCAATATCATTTACGGCTTAATAAACATTTTAATAAAACCCCATGAAAAATAGGGATTTAAATTTAACTTAAAATTCAATGACTAAAAATAATAATGATATTATATATCCAATAGGTAGTATATAAACAATTTAAATTAAATTATTTTCATAAATAAAATATTTCTCAAAGAAAGGAAATTGAGATGAAACACCCTTACAACTTTTGTAAATTTTGAATATAAAGGATATTGATGGAGATAACATGAAATGGATTTAACAATTGCATGAAATTCAAGAAAATTATGATAATATACATTAATATTTCATAACATACACCACATACAAGAAAACAAGTGTTCAATATAGGATGCATCACAAATAAAGAAAAATGAGACGATAAAACCTTACATCATCATTATCTATCAAATTGAAAACCCATGAAAGGTAGAACATTATATGGATTTATAAATCCATTATATTTAATGAAAAATTATGATAAAATAAATTCATAGCAAATATATACATCACAAAAATGAAACAATTGGTGAATACACATTATATATCAATGAAGCAAATTTGAGATGCAAAAATCATTACCTTAATTATCGCTTAGTCGAAACAAGTTATAACGTCCTATATAACAATAAAATATTAATAAAATATTTTATAACCTTTTTAATATGTATTAACCTTTATAAAATAAATTTATAATCATTTATTACAAATATATTAGTTAATTATATTTTATTTTCATCATCGAATGTTAATAGTTTTGATTTTTTGTTTAGTATAAGTTTCATAATTGTGGTGTTGATTCTTATTTAAATATTAAAAGTTAATAATTAAAAGATAATTAAAGGAAATAGAATATATTTTTTATAATTATTTATAATGTTCCAATTTTATTTCATAATTATTTAAGTTACGATTCATGCTGAAAAAGTTTGCGATGGTTTGTTTTTATTATTTTCATGAGCGAGGGGTGGTATTTTTATAATGGGTTAGATATAATGATTAAAATTCCAAAAAAATAAAACATTATTTAATTATTATTGCTCAAAATTACTTGTAATTATATTTCATTCATTACCCAAGATATAAATTTATATCATTGTTTGTATAGGTGGTTAAACCGTCCCAAACAGGAATAAGCTATAATCTATGGGTGGGTATGGTTAAGAAAGTAATTGATTTGGAATAATATAATTATTATAGAAGTATAATTATATTATTTATATGTTTTTAAGTTGGTTAATCATTTTATAATATATTTGGATAAATAATTAAATACTATACTGAAAAATTAAATACATCACTTTTGTATAGGCGGTAGTCCTCACATACGCATTGGTGAAGCATTTATTTTTCATAGATCGGGAGGAATATAGAGAATGGTTTATAATTTAAAAATATTAATAATGTTATAAATATAATATTGTTCATTTAAATAGAAATTTATAACCATTTGTATAGGGAGGTGATGAAAAACAATGCACTCTATTCATGGAGGCGGTAGTCTGCACGTACACATGATGGTGTATTCATTTTTCAAATGGTTTTTGAGAAAGGTCGAAAATGGATATTATATTAGTATGATAACATTTCGGTATATTATTAATAATTATTTCATTATACATTCATGGATATAATATTTTTTGGTTATATAAGAATAAAATAATTAAGAGAGCTCGGTTGAGGTTATTACCTCTCCCTTTGATTATTCTCCCGTCGATAACGCCTTAAGAATCCTTAGCTTGGAATTTTTGTAAGAACAGTTATTACAGGAAATTTATATATATTTTAAGATATATTATGGTGGAGTTTTTTTTCAAGATAAATTTTTACAATTAGTGAAGAAATGGGGTAGAGGTGAGATCCTTTCATAGGTTAAGGGAATAGTATTTTTTGTAAATATAACTTTTTAATATAAAGAGTGCACATGTTTCACATGAAAAGTGGGGAAAAAAATGTGCAATAATGGCGTGGAGGATGAGTTAAGGTTTATAATCCATCAAAAAAATCATTATAAAACTTGTTTTAATCATGTTTTTAAGACTTTTATTCTTATATTGTTCACTTTTACCATTTTTGGTTTTTACAATGGTAATTATATTTTGCCTAAGTAATTTAATTTTAATGACTTAAACCAAAATGGGAATTATTATATAATTTTTTCCAAATTATTAAATAATTTAAATAATTTTTATGAAATAAAATATATATGTGTAATAAAAATTAATTTTAACATTAGCGCATGCAACGTGTAAAAACCCATTTTTAGAAAAAGTGTATTTTTAAGTATAAATGTTATGTTTTGGAAAAAATTATCAATGTATTTTATTTTAATGAAATAAATTGGTTTATTATACCAAAATGAGAGTTATACGACTTTAAAATAAATCCATAACCTAATTTCACATATTGAAAACTTAATTAAAAGACTAAAAAAGTTTTTATTAAAGAAGTGTTGCTTAATTTTCAAAACATTAAACATAAGTTTTATAAATTAAACATAATATTTTTAAATACATAATTTCACTTCATAAATAAATTTTTTATCATTAAAAAAATTATACATTTTTTAATTTATTCTTACTTCCTGATGTAGTCATAAGCGCTACAGTTTTAATAAAAACTGTATTTTTCACTATTCACCTAAAAATCAATTATTTCAAAAAAAACCTAAAATTAATCTTAGGATAATTTTAAAATTATAAATTCAAAAATTATATTCATTTTATAAAATTAAAATTATAAAATTTATAAATTTAGTTTTTAAATGAAAATAAAAAATATAAAAAAACTGTTTGTATTGAAAAATGATATTTTTGAGTTCTCTTAATATTATTTCATATCAATTTCTAATTTAAATAATTTTAATATATTTTTTCATATATAATAGTATTTGAAAATTGGTTAATTTTAATTTATTGGGATAATATATACAATAAGTTAAAAATAATTTTTTGAAAAATATTACTTTTATATTAAATGATCTTTACTAAATATATTTAAAATTAATTATTTATATTCTAAAAAATTTAATTTTACTAATCCATTGATATTAATATATATAATTTAATTTTATAAATAAATTATATCATAATTTAATAATATTATTAATAATAATAGGTAACACATAAATATATATATATATATATATAATATTCATATTATATTTTTGTTTCATTATTTATTATTCATGGGTTATATTATTCTATATTTACTACTAACAATGCAAAAATTCAGTATACCTATGTATATCCAATGACCATATTTCCAATGACCATATTTATAATGATTGTATTTCCAATTACTATATTTATAATGGTCATATTTTGTTCTTATATATAGCCTTACTAAACTTATTCATTCTATTCACACTTCTTAAGTCTCAATTATCATTTCCATAGTTTTCATTTTAGATATCACAATATTCTTTATCATTTCATGTTATTCTTCCCCATTATATGGTTTTATTTGGCTATTGGTGATCCTTAATGGTGAAGATGATCCAGGAGATATCATAGTGTTGAATGTTTTATTCTTTTATATTTATTTTTCCATTTTAATTTATGAAATTTTAATGGATATAATAATTAGTGGTGAGTAATAATCCATGGTGTGTAATACTTAGTTTCATGTGATTTTTTTGTAATGTTCTATGGTGAATTAATAAAGTTTTTTTAGCTTAATTTCTATCTTATATGAATTATTTCCTAATCTATTTCAATTCCTTTGAATAAATATAAAAAATATAGTTTATAATTATAAACGTATAGTTTATTGAATGAATATACTTCCTAAAAATCTGGGGCATTACACTCATGTAAGTTAAAATAGAAATTAATGTTATCCTTATCTTAATATAATAAGGGGTAAAATAAGGAATACCTTTAATTAAATGAAGTCACATTGCTCATGCATCTTGGTTTACTTTGGGTTACTTTAAGAAATCAAAAATCCATTAAAAGTATATAAAGAAACATGAGGATAGTTATAAAGTTATTCATGGGTTATAACCCACTCACATAGGTTAATAAATAACACAAATAAAGTAAATTTATAATGCTTCTTAATATATATGTGACTCTTTTCCAAACAAATAAAGAGGTTACAAAGGCTATAATGCCTTAAAAACATACTTAGAGATTATATACAAAATATCTACTTCATTGGTTTTATTTAAAAATAAGAGTACTTTTGATTATTCATTACTGATTAATTTAAGCATAATCATTCTCTTTAATTTACTCTTTATAGATTAACTTATAGAAGATAAGGGAATAAATTGAAAATTTCTAGAAAGTAAATAAAATCTAATCAAAATAGAGGTATATCAAGTTGAACAAGAACAAAACAAGAATAATTTCACATATTAAAATGAGTCATTTTTTAAAAAACCATTTAAACAATGATCTTATAGGGAACATTTTCATATAAAAGTATCATATTATCTAATAAATTTATTCACTAAAAAACCATGAATTCATATATTTAGAAGAAAAAAAAATTGAATTTAATTTATCAATTTAAGCAAAACAGTGGAAGAAGAATCCAAATAAAGACCTAAAGAGATTCATATGAGTCAGAACCACCTATCATTCACTTAGACTTGACAAGTCCTCGCTAGTACTCCAATGATATCATATAATCTCCTAAAAATCACCAAAACACATTCCATAACCAATTATAATCAATTACCCAGGAACCCAAAATCACCATATTGAAAACCTAATCAAAATCTAGCTATAATTTATATATAATGGTGAAATAATTATATTATTCACTAATCAGATAGAAGTCCCAATTTAATTGAACCTAAAGTGACCTAAATCAAGCTCTGAAATCAATAAATGCCTAAAAAGTTCACTAAAAAAATATTTTATCAAAATAATGAACAATCAAAATAATTCACTCAATTTGGAATTCTTTAACCCATATAAGAGGGAACCAAGGCATAAAAATAGATTTTCCCAAGACTTTGGTGAAATCCAAAATTAGAGAACCCATTCACAGTAAGGAATGAGTGGAAGAAACATGAGAAGAAGGAAGGTAAATACTAGAGGTAATTACTTTATCTTAATAAAGAAATAACTCTTTGATATCAATCCTTGATTATTGAGGAAGAAGGAGTTTGATGAAGAGGAGAAAAGGGAGGCTTGGGGCTGGTTTGAGTGGCTAGGAGGGAGTGAGGTTCAACTCCCCCAAGTGGTGCTTTTAATATTTTAAATGGAAAAAATGGCATTTCTACCATTTGGGTAGATATTTTAAAAAAATGTCTATTTCAAGCCTATAAGGTACCCACTAGAGGTTTAGTGGATACCCAGTGGCACACCCAATGGAACCTCCACACTACCTCACCAATTGGGTACTTTAAGTACCCCCATCAAGTACCCAGTGTTTTCTGTAGTCTTGATATTATAGGTTCCACAAACCCAAACCTTAACAAACTCCATAAACCCAATTTAAAACCTCAAACCACATCCAATAACACCAAAAATACTTCATTTTAAATGACCAAATTCCAAAAAAATTACCCCTAAACCAAAACCAAAAATTTAAATTTCCCCACAATTCCATAACCAAATTCCCTCCAAAACAAAATTACCAAGGTTATGGTTATTATAAAATACTCAACATAGAATTTTTCATCCCAAAAAAAATTTACCCATAACTGCTAATCTCCTAAGTCTCCAAACCATCAAATTTACTAAACTCAATCTAGTCTGGAACCTTCAAATCTCATCACAAACCCAATTCATTTACTTAAAAATATACATATCCACAAATATATCCAAATTATAACATGAAATAGATACTACTAAAATACCAAACATGTTTAAAATATCCATCTTCCCAATTTCCAAAATTCTATCACAAAAATATATCCCATTCAATCTTGCAATTCTCTTACATAAGGGTTTTAACCATCTTTCAAAACACACATAAAACCTAAGATACCACAAAAACAAATCCATTAATTAAAACAATTTAATTTTTTTCTAAAAATCTAGGTTTCATTTATAATGTAAAAAAATATTTAAAAAAATAATTCCCTTATCACTTTTATTAGAATTCTTTATCCATACTAATGAAACTATTATTTTAACATATCCAAAGATTATAAAAAAATAGAAGTATGAACAAAGAATGAAACAATGACATGCATAAACAATGAAAGTGATCAGTGGGTCTTTAAACAAAAAAAATGGTCATGAAACATTTTTAAATTATTAAATAGAAACATAATATGGTAAATAAAAACTATTAGCAAGGAAATAGTATCAAGTAAGTGGAAAAATCATGCTCTGGTCAGTATTAAATACTAGCATAACAGTTCTATATCAATGTAACAATAGAGGCATTCTCTCAAATAAATAATACTAACATGGAAGATAAATAATAATAAACTTGAATTAATAATTTTGATAAGGTAAAAAATAACATATGTATGCTTAGTAGTGAAACATTTAGCAAAAGAATAGTTGTTAACAAAAATAAGTAGGAACACTTTAATCAAAATAACTAATTAGTGATTCATATTATCCTAATCATCACTAACATATATAGTAAAACACCATATATATATTATTGATGTTTTAGATAATATAAACATCAAATTGATTCCAACTATATTATAAACAAGAATGGGCAAGAACATGGAATGTCATGATACCCTATTATGCCAACCTTTAAACACTAACCCATAATACATGTACCAATATAGAAATTGACTCTCAGACAAGCCTTTTAAAATTTATAAATCCTCACCTATTTATATGTGAGGTAATGAAATGGATGCCTCACCCATGTTTTTGGTGCCTACATATCTACCCATATATCCTTGGAGACTTGAAATTTTACCATAATGATGTTTACAATGCCTTTTGTGGGTTACTTATCAAGTACCAACTATCCTAACTCCTGACTACTCTCAATCTTGATCATACTAACGGTTCTAAGGGGACGATGATATCATTTCTCTTTCTCTGATATCACTTTTAATGAATATAACCTAAATATCCTATAAAACACTTGGTTTAGGATTCCACAAGACCCCAAGAGCACTCCCTAGTCCCCAGGTTATGGCGACTAGCATTGTAGGTCTATAAGTACCATTTGGGGGTGATTTACCCACTAACATTAGTTGATTATACATAAGTGAAACTAATACTATATTACTTAAATGTGTGTCATAAAACATAAATATACATCCCTAGTAAAATTCAAGGAAAATAATGGATTCCAAATACACATGGATAAGTGAGAACATGACCTCTAAATTCCAGCTCCAAAATTGGGTGGAACTAGACCCATACTAATGATGATTATGCTCAAAAAAATAGTAATTCAAATATCCCTTAATACCTGTAGGTTCCTTCAAAATATATCATGAATTTACATGTCCATCAAGGTGAACATGTATGTTGTGAGGATAACATAATCATTAGGTGACCACCAAGGTTTCAATATATATAAAATACCCTCAAGTGTGTTCTTAATATCAATCTAACCATTTACATAGATATAAAACAAAATATTTTTACATACATATCAAGAAAACAGGGAATTGATACTATAAGTAGTAAACAAATGAGTAAGAGGATATATAAAAAATAAATCAAGCCTCAACTTTTAATCTAAGACAAACCATAAAATAAATTCAGAGTGGTATACCCATCCCTTTTACTGAAGTCAAAGTGTTACACCCATCCCATATGGGGGGTAAGGGGAAAGTGTATAATAGATTCATGACAACCTACTTGACCATCCTATTTGAGGCTAGTGGAAGGGGTATAATAGTTTCATGGTATTGAAATACCATCACATATCAGTAACCTATTTACCAACATAAGGTGTACATGGGAACCTTTTATACAAACAAATGATATAGCCCTTACAATTGCAATAACCATTACTAGATATCAAATAAATAACCATGATAACGGAAAATTACTAAATTCATAAATAATTATGCTTGATTTAATAAAATTACAACATATTCCATGTATAAAAAGATATACATTCTTGTATATAGTATAACAACTAATTCATCAACAAAACACAATTCCAAATTACACACTAACATAATTTAAAGCATCAGTAACCCATGAATAATACATTATAAATGAAATTTGTATACAACATCAATCCAAACATGTCACAATTTATGGGATGGTGTTATTTTCATATTAGTATTTAGGCATGTTATACTAACTCTAAGATATGAAATGAGGATAAATTCATGGTTCACTAAAACTTATCCAAATAATTCTCTAACTCTTACTTAGGTAGTGACTAGTATACAACAATATATAATTATGTGGTAAAATAAGTATAATATTGGTTGTGACTAATATATACCTGAAGTATCTCAGATAATATTATAAGGAAAGTATAAATTTTTATTTTAAAACATCTATTTTAAAATAGAATTCTATTCAAAGTAGGTTTTTTGTACTTAGTATTTTCTTTAAGGAAAACATACATTTGGTTTCCAAAGTTATGAAAAGTTTTAATTTAAACTTTATTCAATTGGAAGGTAGTATAAACCATGTTTTTAAAGAAAAATAATTGGTTCTAAGATATCAATTTATGATGTAAATGTTCATGTTTAGGTATATATTTCATAAAAACATAGCATTTAATAATTTTTTAAAAAATATTATTTTATAAACCAATTTTTAATTTAGTGGTTTTATAAAATATCCAACCATAAAGTCTTTCACTTTAATAAAATAAGAAAAGTAAGGTTTTATTTGAGAAATATGTTTCAATTAGGTTTAATAAAACTAAGTGTGTTTATAAACCACATCATTATTTCCCACCTAGATAACCCATCCACCACCTCATCACTGATGCAACACTTTAACCTTAGTTAATATGGATTGTTGACCTATGACTCATGTGGGTTGAAGTGGAAATTAATGGTTTCTTTATATTAGTATAATAAGGGTTATAATGGGTAATAACTTTAATTAAATGGAGTCTCATTACCCATGATTCTCAATTTATCGTTAAGAAATATCAAATCCATTAAATGTATATATGGTTATATGAGGATTGCTATGAATTTATTCAATGGATTTAACCCACTGACATAGGTTAATAAATAACATAATCCAAGTGAATTAATTATTATTATTAACATATTTGAGAAAATTTCCTAACCAAATAAGTAGGTTAAGAAGGTTATAATTCCTTCAAAACATACCAAGAAATTATGTACAAAATATCTACTTCACTAGTTTTATTTAAAAAAATAGCACCCTTGATTATTCATTACTGGTTATTTTAAATAAAATCATGATATTTAAATCACTATTTATATATTAACATACAAAATAGAAGGTAATTAATTGAAAATGTATATCAAGTAGTGCAAATCTAATCATATAATAGGTATTATCAAAATGAATAAGAAAAAAATAAGATTAATTTCACATATTAAAATGATTCATTTGTTCACAAACCATTTAAACCATGATCTTAAAAGGAAAATTTTCATAGAAAATTATTTTATTATCTAATCAAGGTATTCACTAAAAATCATGAATTCATATCTTTATAAAATAAGTAGAACTTAATTTATCAATTTAAGTAAAATGGTGACAAATGAATCCAAAATAAGTATTAATGATTTTAATATGGGTCAAGACCACCTTCCATTCACTTATCCTTAAAGAGTCCTTAACTATACTCAAATAACATCATAGAATCCCCTAAAAATCATCAAAATACATTTTATAACTAATCACAATCAATTAATTATGCTTCCAAAATCGTCATATTGAAAACCTAATCAAAACCTAGCCAAACCTTAGGCAGAATAGAAAAATAATTATGTTATTCACTAATCAGAAGAAATCCATAATTTAATTAGACCTAAGATAAACTAAATAAAGGTTTAAAATAAATAAATCCCTAAATAATTCATTAAATAATGAGCTTCTGTCAAAAAATTAAAAAAATATAAGAATTTGATCCCTTAAGACTCCTTTAACCCATGCGAGATGAAAATAAGGAATAAAAATGTATTTCACCATATCTTTGTTGAAATACCAAATTAGTGAACCTATTTATGGTAAGGTAGGATAATAAGAAACATTAAAAGAAGTAATGATAAGTCTACATAGGGTTAATATATATTAATAACGCCCTTAGACCAAGCCTTGATTATAAATGAAGAATAAGGCTGAAGAAGAGGAGAAAAGGGAGGCTTGGGTCTGGTTCGAGTGGCTATGTGGGAGTGAAGACTAAATCTATCAAGTTTGGGTTTTAAGATTTTAAAATGGAAAATAAAATTATACCCTTTTGGTAATAATTAAAAAAATCATGCTTATCGGGCACCCACTAGAGCGGGTACCCAATGGAACACCTAAGTGAACCACCCCACAACCTCACCTTCCAAAATATCTGGAACCACCTATAATCTTAAGACTGAATTTTTCACCACTATAAACCTCCCAAACTCCCTAAAAAACTATTAATCCTTGAACCACATCCAAAAACACTAAAAATATCATTCTCAAACATCAATTACATTTACTGGATCCCAAAAAAAGGCCATTCATCTGACACTAAAAATTTAAATCCTCCTACAAATCCATAACCAAATTTCATCAATAAAACAATGAACAAGGACACGGTTATTACACATAATATTATAGGTTATATTTGTTAGAAACTAGTGTTTTGATGATTGAATAAAATATTTTTTTAGTTATAGGATAATTTATTAAGTATATAAATTTAAGTGGGGTGGAGTTTTCGATTTCATTATAGATGCCTAATCGGGCTTATTGATACCCATGACAATAATGTATAAGAATTTTTGTGTTCATTGTAGTATACTTCAAGAGATTTCTATCATAGAAGGTTATATGGGACTATCACCACTCTGAGATAAAAATGAGTGTGGATATATAGCTAATAACTTCACATTTCATAGACATTGATTAAGTTATATTGTTTTCTTTGTTTTGAAATAAAAACTATCATGAATAATGATTGATGGATATCATGGCACTCTTTGTATTTATCTATTTTTAGTGAACACTAAATGATGGTAATTGAATAGAGTAAAAAGGGTTATCATTGGTTGTGCGTGTGTTATGAGAGGCGGAAAACGACAAGTACTAGTAGTGAGTGTGTCATAGGAGGAAACATACCACTATTATAGGGTGTGGCTAGGTTTACAACCAATATTGAAATAGGTGGTATGGAGATATCTCTGTTTATTTATTAATACAATTAAGGATTGAAGGTGTATTGTATACTGTGATAGGGCTATATCACATGTTGTATTTCTATCATAGATAACAACTAATTATTTTTCTTTGCCCTATATGGGGATTTTGATAATTCTTTTTATATCCCTTTTAATTCATATTTCTTGTGTAGCAATTTCATGCATCTTTCATGCCAAAGATCAATGATGGTGTATTGAAGAGTTCGATCAAGAATTACATTACATGTGGACTAATCTTAGAGTTCAATTGGATCTCAATCCATTGATAAAGAATATAGAGATCATTGGTTTGGTGGCACATGTTCATACATTATAGTTCATAAAATTATGGTTTGGTCAAAAATGGTAAGCTTTTAAATGAATGTATTTAATAATGTTCATGGGGGATGAAAAGTGGGATATAAAAAACATCTCAAATGGTTTTAATAGTATCCATGGAACTCGTGGATTAATCTCAATGTATGAGACTATGATTTCATTCAAGATAAAAATAAAGAGGATGTAATGAAAATTTATAAAGAGTGAAGAGATATAGTGAAATAATACAAGGATAAACTCTCTCTCGATAGAGTTTATATGGTAAAAAAGAAGAAGATTGATGGATATAGAGGTGTGTTGAATTATTTATATATTTTATGAATCTTTTTACACATTATTTTCTCTCATTATATACATATATTAGGTTAATGTAGTGAGTTGTGTTCTTAAAGAGTCGGGATTGAAAATGAGTCTTTTTACTCCTTGTACTTATAGTCATTGAACTTTTTTAGTGATTCATATATGAAAAAATGAGTTATATATACTATATATTTTTTCCAAATTAGGTGAACCAAGTAAATATAAACAACCTATTTGTGTATGTGTTGTTTTTTCATCATTTCATTAAATAAATATCAATCTATCATAATAGCGGAGGAAAAATCCATAAATGAGTTTCATCATAGCGAGAGGAGTGGGTAAAAATTTTGAAGATTTGATTCACCACCCCCCCCCCCTCTTAGGTCATCCCCTATATTTTTATTGGTCATTTCACTAATAGATATTATTTTATTTCACGTGTATAATTGTATATTTCTCTATAAAATGTGGTTTAGAGTTAGTTTTCTTATTCCACCTAGTCACTGGTTTCTTTTCATTTGCAAAAAAATAGTGGTTGGGTCCTTCTTCCTTTATTTTGACATGTTCTGTTAGGAAATTTTCTATTATTTAATAGAGGTTAGTTATTTTATTATTGGGGAGTAATTATAATCAACTTAAAAGAGATGTGGTTTTTTGTTTCCTCCTTTTGTTTCATTTTCATTTTTCAAAGAATTGTTAACCATTTGTTTAATCATTGATAAGTAAGAATGTGATATTTCCATTGTGGATTTATTTTTAAATTTATATATTCTTACACTACTTTTTTTACCCTATACTTTTGGTTTTATATATGACCCTAGGATAAGATCTATGGTGATTTTGGATCTATTATTCATCATTAATATCCTAAAATTGTCTTTATTTACAAAACTAGTCTTGAAGTTTGTGGGTTTGATGTTTCATATTCACCTTAGAGGTTTAGTCTTGATAAGAAGACACATCAATTTCCTAATTTTTTTGGTGGTTTTCTCATTATGTGTGGGTGGGGGTTAACTATATGTTTATCAAATCTTCTTTACAATAGTATGTTCATGAGTTTTTGAAAATGGTGACTTAATATTTTTTCTTATTGTGAGGATTTAATTTTATTTTCCCATCATAGATATGTGATTTAGTTAAGGAGAAGGGATTATTTAGGGTTTAATAACAATTATCAAATAGAGAGGAAGTGATTAAATCCATTTTCCAAGGATATTCAAGTGAGAAATATGAAATCTTCATAAAAAATGGAAATGAATATTATTGTAAAACTGTATATTATTCACCAAAGATGCCTCTATAGTGTCTTTATATTTCTAGGATATGTTTGATGGAGATCACTAAAGTGGTAGATAAAAGACTCCCAACTGTGAACGTATCCATGGGACAACTGAATCATTCATCATACGAATGGGATACTCCTTCACCCATGGTATTCTAGAACCTCAGTGGTCAAAGTATGAATAAGTAGAGAGATTTAGATTATGAGGAATTCAGACAAGGATTCAAGAAAGAAACACAGTACACTAACTTCCATCACATATGAGTGGATTTATATATCCATGAGGATGTTACTTGGTGCTAATGAATTTACTCATGCATTGTAACTCATGATTAAATTCCATGGATGATTCATGTATCACACACATGAATGAAACTCCCCATATGTTTCATCTTATGAAATTATTACTTAAATGATATCCAGTGTGGGAGAGGTAATCTAGCCTTGTAATCAAAGTTATTGTAATAATATTCCATGAAATATGATATATCCATGCATCAAATGTAGGATTTAGTTCATATGACCCACCCATTGTATCATATAAAAAATAGGATTTAGGTAATATATCTCCTCCAATCTCCCACTTTCACTAAATACTAAAAGACTTTGTTCTGAAAAAAACTCCTTTTGGATATATTCCAAAACACTTTTTTAAAATTTATCATTAACTTACCCTTATATCACATCATATGTAATACCTTGTGAATAATCATCCAAAATACATTTTGGATTAACTCTAAAATACTTTTAGAGTATCTCTCTAAGTCAAACTCAATCCATAGTTATTAAACCATAAAGTGTAACCCCACATGAATTTATATCATTAATAACAAATACAAATCACCATATACATAAATGTATGCAAAGATTTCCCTCTAGGAAAACATCAATACTACTCAATCTATAAAGGGATCTGGTGTGATCTCTATCAAACACATGTATCTCTATACTTATTTCCACCAATCTATATCATATAAAAATTTATATTATCATATTTTCCCTTTGTATAGGATATTATGTGACCATGGGACATGGGGAATGTTAATCCCATATATCCAACTCATACATTCTTTATTATCTTAGTATAGACTGACTTGGTCGATGAATACATTGCATTTCATTTATCTTCATGGATGAGCACATCAAATTTCACTCATCCAAATAGATAAGAACATAATATTTACTTTATAGGTATATCCACACACTACATAGTAAATATCAATAAAGTAACCATATTTTATACTCATAATATGAGAGGAAAATCCCATATCTAGTTAATCCCCAACCGATGATATGATCAGCAACATACCCAGCCACCCCCAATTGGTTAAGTCAACATGAACACTTGTGTAAGTAGGTTATCAAAGTATAAAGGTTTTCATGCTAGGTATCTCACCAACCTCAGGTAGTGACGACCCAAATATTATCTATACACCCCTGGTATACCAAATAAATTATGTATGAAACTTCATGTGGTATACTTAGTGGGACATTCAATGTATAAAAACACATTTTTATGCCACATCAGTATATTTCATATATCTATACAAGAATCATACTCATGTTAACCTTAACATTATGTCATAACCTATAATACTCTATGACTAACATTAGTTAGGGATAACTCAAACTCATGGTTTGAGAAGTCAATTATCATTACACTTTACAAAATGTATACTTATATATATTTATGCAATCAATATGAAAGAATGATAAAGTGGATATTTACTCTAATATAATAAATTTTATATCCTTAAAACTCTTTTAATAATATTTGAAAAAACCAAACATAATAACCTATCTATCATATCATATATGATAAACTTCCAGATCAACCTTATGTATATTTCACTTTTAGGGTTTTTTTAACTCATTACATCATATATAATTCTCATTACAACTATATGTGACCATCTGATAAAACCATCCTACTAAACTCTTTTAGTTAGTTACACCTATGAAGTAAGAAATATTGAATAATGGTGAGATTTAGGAATCATATTCCTAATGTTCGACTCTTTGAACATATTCAAACTCTTTAACTTCATAATATCAAATGTTATGATATTAACTTATGTTGTCTACTTATAAATCTTTCCAATTCCATCATCATCATCCTTAAAACCATTTCTATCAATATTTTTCCTTGAAATAATGTAACTACTTACATTATTATTTACCTCCATACCCTAAACTCTTCTAGGATATCAGGTGAAAGATCACCATAATCTTGGACTGGTATTATCTTTTATTCATTAACCTTAAACTTATCTAAGTTAAAACATACTCTCAATAATCTATTAGACATTATATTCTTTAAAAAATATCTTTCTAAGATAAAAAAAAAATCGTGATGTTTAGTAAATAACACTTATTTCTTTTTAATAATAATATTCAACTAATAAACTATGATTATTTTATGGTATTCTATGTGTTTGGAACATTTTGTTTTGAAAATAATTTTGTAATAAAATATACCAATAATGGGTGGTAGGAACACATTACCTCATATTTTAACAAACATCTAGATAAACACATTATCATGGATAAAACATTTTTATCCTTGTATCCTTTTCAAAATATTTTATAGAATTTGATAAATCATGTGCATAAAATTAATAATATCATGTTTTTCATAACAAATCTTTGTTAGTTAAAATTTTCTCTTATCATATAAGAGAATTGGGATGAGTATATATATCCTTTACTTAGATCCATTTGATCATGGCACATTCTTTTATATTAAAATATTTGATATAGTAGCTATTTTACTTCATCACATAAATATAAACTACAAGATCATTTAAATCATCCTTTGATTTTAAACTTCTATATATTTACAACACTTATAAAATATACATTTGGTATCACATACCCTTAAAAATTAAATAATTAATTTCTATAACACCTATTCCTGACATGGATATTCTATGGAGTTTTCAAATATTCTCCAGGTATTTTGGATAATTCAATAAAATAGAATTATCATTCCTCCTTTCTAACAACCATAAGATTCAATAAACTTTACTAGATCCTTGAAGAAACATTATTGAACTTTTAAACTAATTTTTCTTCTTTCATTTTAAACTTTTACCCACTTTTTCTATCTATACATCACTTAAAACCTAGACATCATATGCTCAGTCCATATATTTGCAACATTTTGAGAACATTAGGTAAACTTTTTATAAAAAATTTCACATTGTCAGTAAATTTACATAAATGAAAATAGGATGAATTCCCAAACTAAAACAAGCCATTTATAGTCTCCCTTAAAGTATGTTATATAATTAAATAAATCATAACTATGTGTATCAATAAAACCCATCTAATTTCATCCAAACAGCTATTTTTTACCTACTCTTATCAAGAGAAAAATGAAATAAAAATACACATTTTATGACAAGTTTATCCAAGATTATAGAATACAAGTCAACAATGCAGTAAATCCTTTTCTCTATAACTTGAAAGAAAACTTTAAGCTCTAATATTTAATTCTTTATTATATTCTAAATTCATGTATATTCACAACTTTTTTAAAACATATAGTTGATATCATATATAAGTCATAATAATATAATTTAATTCTATAACATTTTTACCTGATGTGGACTCTTCACTAAACTTATTTAAATCCATTAGGTAATCCAAAAAAATTATTCTCCAAAGTATAATTTTGGTATAATGAAAACATTTTCCTTATTTCTTCTTCTTTGATATAACTGGTGGTGTAGACTCTTCATGACCTCTTTTCTTCCCCTTATAGCCAAAATATTTACCTTTCTCATTCTATGTCTTTAACATGGTAATCAATCATAAACCACCCATGTCTTTCTAAAATGTCCTTGACATATTGGGGAGATCCAGTAAAGGTTTATAGAGTTTATTAATATTATAATTCACAAAAAACTATTGTAACCATTACAATAGTGATTTCATAATAAAATTTATGGATAATATAACCTGAATAGATGAACCTATCCTCACCAAATCATTTAAGTACCTAATCATATTAAGTATATTGGTGTATAATGAGTTTCATTACATCATTTTTCATCAAAAAATATCTTTTGACACTTCATACCATTCATTCCTAGATTTATCCAGATAAATAATTTCTAGGTCATATATAATTTGATGAGAATTCAGGGTATCATATTGCTTTTACAACTTTGAATCCATGTTAACCATAATGAGTATGGAGACTTTATGTGAATCTATTAGATTCTTATCATAGGTATCTAAATCCTTTTTTTAACAGCTTCACCAATTAATTTCTTAGAAAAATTTTGTTTCAATGCATAGAACTTTCCTTCTTATTTAAAAACTATCCTCAAATTATGGTACCATCCAAGGATGTTACTACAACTAAGTTTCTTCTTTTCCAATATTGATCTCAAGGTCAAGCTAAATGATGATAATTCCATCTATCTATAACAAAAAAAATTATTATATGAGTATCATTATTTATTAAACATTTAATAAGGAATTTTTTTTATAAATATGTAGGTTGAGCCTCTTTTATTAAAAGCAAGAAAAATATAGGAACTGAAAAAGAGTATAGGAAAAATAAGGCAAAACCCAAAGAAAAACTAGTTACCTATCTTTTTCAACAATCATTCACTTATCCACCTTTCTTCTTATCTAATTAAATTACAATATTCCCTTTTATGATCACGCCCCCAACCTCTCGATATCCCCTACTTGAGGGAAGTGATTGAAGAATTCTGTAAAGCATATCAGTATCAGTGCTATCAGAATCATATTTATCCTCTTGTTGTTCCTTGCATTTGTTAGGAGAAGTGTCTCTTGTCATCGATGTCATCATACCCTCTACCTCTGTTGCTTTAGCCAGACCCAAAATCTCCTGATGATTTTCCCCTAATGAGAGCTCATAATTGAATCTTGCATCTCAATAGAACCATCAATATTCTAATTAGAGAAAGAATAAGTGTTTCCTGCAATCGATTGTTCAACCACCACTGGAGTGACAATTTGAGACTTTGTCTTTTTATAAGAGACAATATGAAATCCCTCATTATCCACAACAGAATTTTAAGAAGCATGGAAAGTTTTAGAAATGACTAGAGAGTCAGAATCTAAAATTTTCTTACCCTTTTGGTTCCCTAAAGCAGTCATCCTTTCCTGTGAGATCTGATTATCCACCTCTAGTTGGACTTCAATCACTTGTTCTTCTATCAATTTTTCATCACAGCCTGGCATTTTAGGAGTAAAAAAATATTTAGTTTGTTGTAATACATCAAATTTTCCATTGTTATCAGAATTAGCATTGTGAACATTCACCTATTCGGAAAAGATGTCATCCCAAGACTTCATCTTATTCTCAGAGGTGGAGGCATGGACATTAGGTGAGTCTATTAGGTGGTCGCCCTTCTCATCAACTATTGGTTTGGTTACATCC
This sequence comes from Viscum album, assembly GCA_963277665.1. NCBI lineage: Eukaryota > Viridiplantae > Streptophyta > Magnoliopsida > Santalales > Viscaceae > Viscum > Viscum album. The sequence goes on along the minus strand of OY728142.1, from coordinate 263,338,555 downwards.
CTAGGAACAATGCCATGAGCCTCTTTCTTTTTCTTAACATTGTCAATAGTAATTTAAAGTACATCATCACTCATACAAAGGTATTTTCTATCCTCATGTTTCTAAAAATGAGGGAGAGCATCATATTTTCAAGAAGAATCACTTTTTCTCTTCTTGAGACAATTACTCACGTCATGTCCACACAAAGCATAGAAGCTGCAAACTATGGAGTGCCTATAGGTAGATGATTCATGACCAATAACATTGAATTTCTTATAGAACGTAGGCATTTTTTCATAAATGATCTTCATATCAATAATATCGTCATTAGTTGCAAGCATTACCTTGTCAACAAGAGTCGATCCCAGTTTAACCTCAACCAAGAACCTAGTGAAGTCACCAAAACGAGCAACTTCTGTTTCTTTATCCATTTTAATCGGTATGTCGATGGACAGAGCAATATCATACAATATTCTGGGGTTCCAAAGTATCCAATTTAACCCATAAACCCTTACCCAAATTTGAGTAGTGGTGTTACCAACCTCAAAGGGGTTGAATTTTTTATCCCATTCACACAAGTGAATAATCCAAGGTTTGAGTGCAATATAATTGAAGCCCCAAGCTAAAATTTTTAATTCTTACATGGGGAAGAACATATGGAAGTACCCCCATACTAGTGAGAAACACTTATAGGATAAAAACCCCCAAATAAAAAAAATATGATCCTTGATTTCATTAATTATTAGAGGCTAAGAGCCTTTAGGAATAAATAAATGGTCAATGATTGAGAACTCACCCATTTTAAGCCACTCTGAGACTGTGTCGGTGTTAGATTTGATGTGTGTAATGTTCCCTTTTATATGAATGGAAGAATAAAGCACTCCTTTGAAGCTAAAAAAATAATTATTAACATAGGTTCCTTCATCTAGGACACCATAGCTCACCTGGGTCCGGGTCCCTATAGCAGGCTCATGAGTGTCGCACGCCACTGCCCCCATAGTCGTCTGGAGCACAACCGCCACCTGAAAAAGCCAATAATCAAGATGAACTCTCATGGAATGACCCGAAACATCCTTGGAGATCACCCCTTTATTAGATCAAGGTAACCAATCCTCGATTCGCTGACATCCATGCTTTGTAGACGAAGCAAGCTCTGATGAAACCGCTGCATCAGTCGCTGAGACATCCAGTGCACACTTTTCTACACCATCCCCATCCGATGAACTAACAACCATTTTTTGGATCCATCATATGGATATACTCAACTCTATTCCTTTTTTATCCTTACTAAGGTTTTACCGACTAAGTGTAACCTATATAAAATGCCAAGAACATGTTAAAAAAAGAAAATACATGGGAACCCTTCTTTGTAAGATACTAACAAAGGATGATACAATGTCACCCATTAATTTTTTTCCTTACATAAGATAATACAAGATCACCTTATTATGGAAGATCCTACCTAGTTGGATGATATGGGTCTTGATAAGTGCTTCTTTGGAATAGATCTAACACATCGTATTTTAAGAGGATTTAATCTCACCATCTTATCTCATATTTATTCCCTAGTGTATGCAAGCTTATAATGATTAAGTTTTGGGATCTTATTCCCTCTATAAAATCAATATATTCAATCCATATTTATGTGTAACTCTTTACAAAACCCACAAGTTTTCATTAATTTCCCAAAAATAGAAGTCAAAAATATCCATACATATCTGAATACATCATATGCATAAAGTAAATGAACATTTCATGTAAAGGAATAGAATTCTATGAGATTAAAATTATTCACATAAGTAGGCCTAGAGTGACAGACATCCAACCTCATTCACCATTTTAAAAAAGGAATAAGGATTCAGGCTGGTAGGTAGTCTGACCCTAAGTCCCTTTCCCTAAGGATACATTAATCAAGAGATAATTTAATTCATGATATCTATAATTCCTAATATGAAAAAACTATGCCTAATAAATAATTTTAAGTTAATAACTCCAATTGAAAACTAAGGTCAAGGTAGAAAAAAACTAAATTTTATGGAGTCGTACCTATCATGCAACACAAGGCTCTATCTCCTATAATTAGTTTAATAATAAAACTAAAGTATACACACTCATAATATAAATAATTTATAACTATGAATAAAGAAGGTAATATTCTTTTAAATAAATGAAAAATTCAATTATTTAAACATGATATAAACATTTACGAATAATTCATAAATAAAATCTAAATATAAACATTATAATTATACTTAAAATTATATAAATTCCATAATTTTTTGAATATAAACACTTTTATAATCAATCCAATATGAATTATTTCATATTCATCATTATATGGTATTTTTCTTATAAATATATGACATTTTATTAATTATAAAAAAATTATAATCCAATTTCTATTATGTAATCTTATTACATAATCTAAATATCATATACTTAGCATTCCAAATAAGGCCCAATTAATTAAAACAGTTGAAATATAATTAATTATGGAAAATTCATAATTTAAAATATAAAAAAAAAATATTTTGTCCTCATTTATGTAATTTATAAACACTTTATAAATTACTTATTATGATTATAAAATAAACCCTTTTATTTATAATTCATAAAGAATTCCATATAAATTTTTTCAAAGGTATTGTAAATATTAACTTTTAAAATTTAAGGAATATTTATTAATTAATGTTTCACAAATGTTTATTAATTAATTATAAACATGTTATAATTAATTAATTAATTAAATTTTTATTAATTAATAAATATCATCAAAATACATTTTATCTTTATTTAGAAATAATTTATAAATAATTAAATTCAAATCTAAATTGAGTTTTTTTCTTCACCTTTAGACATTGCGTAAAGGTAGTCTGGACTGCTTTTACACAAATGTTGCACTGTCTATATTACCTATATGTAAAATCAATGCTATGTAAAGTTAAGGGTTAAACTAGATACCCTTATGAAACCTAGTTGAATAAAGGTAACGTTGAGGTTACCTTTAGGTGGCCAAGCTATGTAAAGGTGACCAATCTAACCACAACATAATACACATAATATTGAACTTTTTGTGGCTATTTTGAGGAACCATGGGAGGAATTATGGTATAAAGCACATCATGGTTCATGGTAAACCACGAGACTTAAGTAATATCAAAAATAGGATCCTCTCTACAACATGGTGGAGATAGATAACATATTTTATATGCATTAACTCTTAAATCCTAATAAATCTGAAACATTTTCCACTATATCATAGTGAAAACTCAAGAAGCATTTTATCTCAAAACATGATATATTTTTTTACAAACCAACCCAGGTAATCCCTCCATTGGGTGCTCGATCTGGCCTGTAACATACCTAAGGCATGTTCATGATTACCCCAGGCAGTTGATAAGAACCAAAGGAATCATATATGATTTTTTGGGAATGATGTTTACCATAAAATAAATTAAACACATAGCATAAATTCTATTAAAATTTTGGAATGACCTATCCATAATTTGAATATTCATGACAAATAACATAAGCATAAACAAGCAAGAAGAATAAAACAGATATAAAGAAGAGAAATTATCTAAACCCACCTCCAACTCCCTCACATGGAACAACCTTCAACATCAACATCAATAACTCTACATGTAAATTGTGACACCAATTGAAGTAAATAAAGTAGGAAAGGATGATTTGGATAATGTGATAAAAAATATAAATAATTCAAAACAAAAAATTTACCTTCATGTGACTCCATAAGTCACCATCTAGACCCGAAATATTAAACGCTCCAAGAGTAGACATAAACAAAGATAAAACCTAAAACTAATATATATATAGGCGTGAGTATAAAAATTCCTATTAAGTCACAACATGAATTTCCACTTGCTTAACATTTAATTAAATATCCATTTTCAAGATAATTTAAAAATATAAATATTAAATAGGTTCTATTTTTAAGTAAATCCAATAACACATCATCAACATTTATAAATCCCATTTTTCTCTTTTAAATGAAAAAAAATCACTTCAAAAACATTTATAAAACCTAATCCACTTTCACCAAATACCCATTTCAAATCAACCTCTTAAAATCACTTTCAAAAAATCAATTCCAAAACACTTTTAAATAAAAACTTTGAAATATATTTAGAAACATTTTAATAAAACAATCCAAAGTAAGAATGTTAAACTAAATATAAAATTTTATAGTTTAAAAATAAATAAAAATTCCATAAAAGGAACCATTAAATAAAAATGAACCATAGGAAAGACTGAAGTCATCTAAGGTTAGTGGGAAAACTAGGTCCTCATATCAACTTGTGAGCTAATGGTCAATCTAAGTGTGCACACAAACTGCTAATGAGGCTATAACATGGACTATTGTTATGGTGACTCCCATACTAAGACACTACATCCAAACACCAACTAAAGAGTAAATTACTTAGACTAGTGGTGTATTTTCTCCCTTCTATGACACCACTACCTTTATCTAAGATTTTTTTATTTAATAAAGTGGTGTAAACCAAAAGAGACACTTAATACTAAACTTTCTCATTAGATAATCAGGTTCCCATGTTCTTTTCCAATTTCAAACATTTCATATTTCATTAAAAAAGGTATTTTCATTAACCCATTATAAAAAACCAGTATATCAATGAAATTCATGCCTCTTTGAACCATTATGTTTCTCAATTCAAGGGAAAAACATTTTAAATACCCAAGATACATATAAAAAAACATCAAGACTATCATAACATGGGTTTAAGTAATTAAAAATTCCTTTGTAAAATATGGAAAAAAACTAAATCATCAAAATAAATACTTTATAATTTATTTTAGAAATATATTAAAAAACATGTTTGAAAATTGAGTTTGAGTACCTAATTTAAATTCTTAAGATTTCCCCCTTGTTATACCCATATACATTTACAAACATATATCTCATTACATAAATTCTTATATTATCATGTGAATTTGTACATACATATATTCATATTTATATGTATATTTATACCCATGTATATGTGTATAACCAAAAAATATTCCAAACTAAATTTTTGAACGATGCATTTTTCTTCAAAACCATTCTTGAAACAATTTATCAATAATTAGAATTTCAAGTATTAATTTAAATTCCAAGTAAAACTTAAGATCTAATTAAGAATTATATTTGAATACTAGAATAACTTTTAGAATCACATAATTATTTTGTAAGTTCCATTCATGAATTTTTTTAAACACATGGTATGCATGATTTATTAAAACATATTTTTAACACATTACCAATTTGAAAAGTCTTAATTTAACTAGAAATCAAGTAAAACTTGATTTTACTTTAAAATAATTCCCAAACACATATAATACTATCATTAATAAATTAAAACATGAATTTAAAACTCAAGTAATCAATGGTTCTAAAATTAAAGAGTCAATCATAGGGAAAACCTACCTGTAACTCACTAATTTCAATAACCAATGTCTAATATCAATGTAACCAAGTCAAAAGAACTTAAAAAGACTAAGAGGAACCCTAATCAAGTAAAATACCTGATTAAAACTAATCCACAAGAAAATCATACCAAGACACCACCTAGGATTTAACCTATGGTGATTTGTGGCAAGAGGGAGGGACAAAGATCATAAAAAAGGAGGAGGAGGAGAAATCCTAACCTAATGAGATCTCACAAAAAATTTGGGAAGAATAGCTAATGATCCAAGGTAAATTAAATAGGGGCATCAGGTGATAAGGATATCCCTAGGGGTTTCAGTTGGGTTCATCTAATAGGGGAGAGGGTGAGGGAAATGGGGATAAAATTTATAATGGGTGGAATATAAACTTTAATTTTTTTTAAAAATAGTAAGTCTCATGGTTTGGATGCACAGTATACCAAAATGTGAACACCCTGATGAAAGTATCTAGGAACCCACTTGGTTTGGAAAAAATGGTTTGGGAAACCATGCGCTAACCATTAAAAACTACATTCTCAAGTTACAAACACATGTTTATGTTTGTCACATGGTTTCTACTAACTGTGCACAACTCGTACGCCTGTACTGAAATCTTGAAATTCAAAAAATTTAAATGGTTTCAACCCAAAACTCAATAAAAAAATTAAAATAGGTAGTAAATAAAATAATTTTAAGGTTTAGGAGTGATATAACTCCCCACCATAAAACATTCTCCCCCTAGAAATTCATAAAATTCCAAGGAAATACTTAGAGAAAAAAATTAAATTGAGATATAAGACAAACTGAGATACGATCTCTAAGCCACTTCAAGACAAATTAAACCAACACAATAGAATTATCTCAAAAAACCCAAAATCTTAAGATCTTAAAGTCACAACTCACACCTAATTGATTCTAGAAAAGGATTAAAGAATAACTACCTATAGTGGGTCTCCCTAGTATTTAATAAATAAACATGGAGGTTCAAAAATAAAAAGGTGCTCTAAAGAGTCACCTGACCAAAACCTGAACTTTAAACCGAAAATGATCAAAAAAACCTTTAATGAAACACATATACATATTCTCCTACAATAACCATTTACTCTTCAAATAAACACAACTCATCAGGCATTCTCATAGAAAACACAACCTTAGAGGCACTCTAAGGAAAATCTTAAGATAAGGAATATCAATCCATTCATCGATATTATACTAACCAAGAATGAAAAGGTAGAAGGAATGAACCATGAATACTCCCCATAAAAGCATAAAGGATTAAATGTGATGTTAAAGAAAAAGGGTATCCTAGGACCTCATACCTAGGATACCACTCACAGTGGCCCCAAAAAATAAAACCAACACCATCCAGTGTGTAATATCAACTCGTTCTGCATCCATACAAGTCACCTGATAAAAAATTAATGTTTTACAATGCTTATTGAACCTAAAATAAATATCACCAAACTATAGCCACAAAAAACCCCAAAAGACCCATTCACATTGACTGGGGATAAGAACGACCTCAATCTTCAAAACACATAAAGAGAAATTATGAAGAGACTTAAAGAAACACACCCAATAATGACCACCAAAACCAAATCATTTAAGAACCCAAAATAGAGGATTCCCTAGACCTAAAAATTCTTGAGTCCTTTATAAGAGGCATACTTTAAATAATGGTGATAAAATAAGACCTTATCAATCACATTCAAATAAATACTCACCCTTATACATAATCATATTCCACTACAAAATAAAAATTCAAAGAAATAAACCAATATTTCCACTCAAGAAATTAAAAGAACTTGAACAAATCAAAATATTCTCCTTAACCATTTCTAAACCACAACTTATATTTTAAATTTTAAATATTCACTTAAAAACCATTTCAAAGCCTCTATTTTTTTAATTGAAAACATTCATAATTTTCCAAACACCAATTTTATTTTAATTTATTTATAAAATCTCCCTAATATTTTTAAAACCAATTTTATTCATTTAAAACCAAGTCACTACACTACCTAAGAAAACCAAAATACAAAACCAAATTTTAAAGGTCTCTTTTAAACCCCTTTTTAAATTCATAAATCTTAAATTCATGAAATAAAACATTTCATTTTATAAATAATATTCTCATCATAAAACCCATTTATTAAATTTCACAAACTCAAATCATTTTTCCTTTCTAAATCCTCTGCACCCACATTCACATTTCAATTTTAAACCCCCAAAGTTCATTTAAAAACCACTTTCAAAATTTCAAATCCCCTTTTTCAATTTCAAATCCAACCCATTTTATTTTTTAAAACCAACCTTATTTTTACTAAACGTGTATCAAAACCCAATCAATAACATCACACAACACCAAAAACTTTATTCAAGAGGGACTAGTGGTTATGCATGAATTGGTCACATGGTTTGATATACCATATTCCAATCATGAAACTACCACTAGAATTCATATCAAACTAGGAACTCATCCTCTAAATAGTTTTCTAGGTCATACAATCTCACTGAGTGACACTGATTCGATTCACATTATTATCCATAAAAACATATAAATCCAATAAACAATCCATAATATCATCAACTTGAACAAAAATTCATTAGAAAAATCAATAATAAAACTTAAAATTCAAATTCAAATCATATAATTCCATAGAAACTCTGGTTTTTTCATGAGTGGTGGTAATAAGGCACCAACCCATGACCTAACTCCTAATACCCAATGATCCTACTATAATCTACCATTATAACTCAAATATAAAAAGGAACTTTGAAACCTAGGGCCTCTTGATAACCTAGTATCTAATACCATTTTTTTATAAACCAACCCAAGTCATCCCTCCATCAAGCGTCTGAGCTAGCCCACGGTATACCCAAGGTGCATTCTCAATCACCTTAGGTCAGTGACAAGCACCAAAGGCATCACATAAGAACTCATGGAAACTATTTATACTATAAAATAAATTAAAAAATTAGTGTAAATTCTATTAAAATTTTAACATGAATCGTCCATAATTTGTACATCCATGCCAAATCACATAATCAAAAACAAGAAAGTATAATAAAATAGATATAAAGAAAATAAATTACCTCAACTCACCCTTAAATTCTTCACATAGACTATCATTTATCTTAAACATCTATAACTATAAATATAAATTGTACCACTAATTAAAGTAAAAAAAGGAAGGAAATTCAGATTTGGCTGATGTGATAAAAAAAAGAAAGTTAAATAATAGAAAACAATGAACTAACCTCCACGTGAATCCATGATTCACCACCCAAACCCAAAATGGTAAAAGATCTAAGAGTAGTCATAAAATGATCCAAAATCTAAAAATTATATATATATATATAGTCATCAGTATAAAAATTACTACTAGTTCACCACCTACCTTTCCACAAGATTACTATTTAATTAAAGATCCATTTTCAATAAAGTTTGAAAATATGAATAGTAAATAAGTTTCTATTTTATAAGTAAATCCAATAACACATCATCAGCTTTTATAAATTCCATTTTTTCTATTTTAAATGAAAAAATTCACTTTTAAAACATTTATCCAACCTAAAACACCTTCACTAAACAACTATTTTAAATCCACCTCTTAAAACAACTTTTGAAAAACTAATTCCAAAACACTTTCAAATACACACTTTGAAATCTCTTTAGAAACATTTTAGAAAAACAAAACAAAAGTAATTATGATAAACTAAAAAAAATTATAATTTCAAAATAAATAAAAATTATATAAAATTAACCATTCCATAAACATGTCCCATGGGATATCCCTAAGTCATATTAGGTTAATGGGAACCCTAGGTACTTGTATAAACTTGTGGGAAAATGGTCAATCCAAGTGTGCACACAAAACACTAAGGAGGTCATGCCTTGGCCTAGCAGTAGTGGTATGGTGTCACCCATCTTATGACACCACATCCAATCACTCTCTAAGGCATTGATGCCTTGGCCTAGTGGTGTTTTGTCTCCCCTCCATGGCACCATGACCTTTATCTAAGATTTTTTTAGTTAGTAAAGTGGTGTAAACCAAAAGGGATACTTAACACTAGTATTCCCCCTTATATACCTGGGTTCCCATGTGATTTTTCCATTTCAAACATTTCACATTTCATTCAAAAAGGGTTTTTCATCAACCCATCATAATCAACTTGTTTATCAACTAAACACATGCCTATTTGAACCATTAAATTTCTCAAATCAAGAGGAAAAAATTTAAAATCCCAAAAATAAATATAAATAATAATAAATACTATCATAACATGGGTTTTAGTAATTAAAAAAATCCCTTGTAAAAGATGGAAAATAAATTAAATCATGCAAACCAGGCCTTTATAATTTACTTTATAAATCTATTTAAAAACTTGTTTGAAAATTGAGTTTGAGTACCTAATTTAAATTCTTAAAATTTCCCCCTTATTATACCCATATAAATTTACATAGATATATATGTCTCTCATTATAAAAATTCATATATTATCATGTGAATTTATATATATATATATACACATGTATATGTTTATAACCACCCAATACATCAAAATACATTTTCAAACCTCGCATTTTTCTTCAAAACCATTCTTGAAACAATTTATAAATACTTTTCATTTAAAGTATTACATTAAATTCTAAGTAAAAATTAATATCCATTTGAGAATTCTATTTTAAGACCAAAACACCTTTTAGAATGACATAATTTGTCTATAAGGTTTATATAAAAAAAAATTAAAACACATGGTATGCATGATTTATTAAAATAGATTTTCAACATGCTCCCAATTTGAAAAGTCCTCCTTGAAATGGAAATCAAGAAAATTAGACCAAGACCCCACTTGGGGTTTGGCCTAAGGTGATACATGGAAAGCAGAAGGGAGGAAGATGAAAACAAAGAAGTAGGAGGAGGAGAAATCCTAACCCGAGGAGATCACACGTGAAATTGGGGAATAATGATTGAATATAAAAAAGAGAGGGAGGGGAAATCATGTGAGGGGGATCTCCTTGGGGATCATCGAGTGGGTTTCGATGAGAGGGGAGAAGGTGAGGAAAATGGAGGATAAAGATTATAATGGGTAGGATATGAATTTTAAATTTTTAAAAACTTGGTAAGTCTTATGGTTTGACAACATGGTTTACCAATTTTTATGCTAACTATGTTCCCCTTAATATAATTATATAGTAAACCACATAGTTTCCCACATGTCTTGGGAAACTGTGCACCAACCATGAAAAATTCCACTATCAATTTGTAGAACCATGTGCATAGTTGTCACACGGTTTCTACTAACTATACACAATCTGTGCACCTGTGCTAAAATCCCAAAATTACAAAAGAAATTAAACAAGTTCAACCTAAAACTCAAATGAAATTTTTTAAAGGACAATAAATAAATAAAAGAATTAAATAATTAAAGTTAGGGATGTGATACTATTTTTCCTGTATTCTTCATTTCATGCACAATTTCATAAATCTAAACACACGGGATGCTCCTATACCACTGAAGGGATTCATTAGGGTATAATAACAATTATTAGATATATTTTAAGTGATTAAATCCCTTATAAAAGGACCTATATTCAAGAAATATGAAAACTATGTAAAAACTATAAATGGAGAATATGGTAAAACCGTGTACCATTCACTGAATATTCCACTGCAATGTCTTGATCTTTTTCGCATATGTTTGATGAAGATCACTAAAGTGGGATGAAAAATCCACCCACTTATAGGTGTATCCATGGGCCAATTGAAATGTTTGTTGTGAAAATGAGATAATCCTTCATCCATGGTATCCTATCACCTTAGTGCTCAAATAATGAAGAAGTGGGGAGCTTTGTATTATGAGGAATTCATCCAAGTATTCAAGAAATCAACATCACACACCCACTTCCATCACATGTTAGTGGATTTATATAGCCATGAGGATGATCCTCAGTGTTAATGCATTTACTCATGAATTGTAATGCATAATTAAATGTCATGGATGGTTTATGTATCAAATGCATGAATATAACTCCTCATATGTTTCACCTTATGAAATACTTTCTTAAATGATATCCAATGTTAAATAGGTCATCAAACCATGTCATCGAAGGTAGTGTCATAATATTTCATGCAATAAAATATAGTTATGCATCACATGTAGGTTGTGGCTCGTATAAACTACCCATTTGTATCAAATAAAAAAAGGATTTAGGGTATATATCTTCTTCATGTGGTTCATATTTTATAAAGGGTATCAAGGGTGCTTGGAGGGATATTTCAAATTCATTTATAGGGATTCCCCAAATAGAGTATGTATCCATCTGTTTCTTATCATGGGTTTACTATAGTGTTAGTGACATTATTTTTTTCAATGTGTTTTTATCTTAGTTCTTACAATTTTATTTCCCATCATTTTAGATATGTTTATGGCATTGTACATCTACAACTAATGAAGGTCTTATCATCTATTATTTTTTTATTGAATTTTAGAAACTTTCATTAGACTAGAAAAAAATTTCTATTTCTAGTTGTATTATTTTTCTCATACCCAAATCCACTGAATATATAAAGAAAGATGCACATGATGCATCTCTTCCAGAAATTATAAAAATCTAAATAGTTTTTTTAAGTATAATAATTTATATTATATTTAAATTTTTATAAATTTTGAAGGATATTCATAGTGTGAATATCCCCATAAAAGTGTAGAGGAGTTGGGTTTTGTTTGTCCCCCTTATCCTCTTGGTCCCATGTGCACTTTCCTTATTTGGTAGTGACATGTGTTGATATTTTTTGATGATCATTCATCATTAATGAATGGGTTGGATGCAGAGATATCATCATGAGATTATTATGACAAGGATTCAAGTATAGATAGTTTGAGGGATTATAGAAATAAATTATGATAGCTAGATTCATCATTTTTTATGTGTATTGGGGTTTTGGATTTGTTTTTTAAGGTTTTATTCATATTTCATTTCTTGATTTTGTTTTATAGTGATTCATGTTCCTTATTCAATCAAAACTGAAATATGGTTTTTGAATATTTAAAAAATAAAAACATGAAATATTTTTTAGAATATAGAGTGGCTCACAAAAACTAAAATGGGCCCCATACTTGGAATGAGGCCTGATATATTGGATCCTAAAAACTAGAGTTTTTTTAATATGTTTTATTTTTTAAAAAATATGGGATAGGGTTCAAAGTTTTTGGAAAAAATGGTTCGAGGGAGGCATGAACCATGTTCACACTTCCCTTGTTGGCTAGGAAGCATGAACCCTATTCACTCTTCCTTTATAATCAATACAAAGGAGGGGTGAACATGGTTCACACGTCCCACCCCATAAAAACTATAAAATGGGAGGCCTCCCCCTTTTATTTACCATATTTCAGCATGATATTCTGCAGTGAATCTCTGTTGGATATCTTTCTCAATATATTAATTTCCAACTTTGGAGAAGGCAAATTTTCTATTTAAAAATTTTAGTTTTCTAATTGCTTTATTTATTTTGTCTGTATGATTTATTTATTTAAATTCCATGATTGTATAAATATATGAATTATTGTTCTTTTCAGACTTTAATATATACATATATATATATATATATATCAATTATTTTTCTTTGTATGATTTAATTTATATTGAATGATTTAGAAAATATAATCATGGTGACTGTATAATTTAAATTTTATGTGTAAAATAATATAATTTATGTTTAGGGAAATGTTAGTGTTTAGAAAAATATATATATGTGTAAATTAAATTATGAATAATTAGATCTGAATATATTTATATATATACATTATATTATATAGTATATTTAAAGTAAAATAAATTTAAAATATAATATTTGATATATAGATAAATAAAGTGATTCCACCTAAATAGTTTATAAAAACTATAACTTTAATCATTATTTATAAAAAAATATAATTAAATTTATTTGAATACAAATATATATATGTTATATTATTTATCATATTTAAATTTATTTAAATATAAAATATATTATTTGATATATATATATATATATAATATTTTTTTCTAATGAAAATAATTTTTTTTACTATTAATAATAATTTAAAATTATATTATTTATAAATAATTGTTATTATGAGTAATTATTTATAAAAAATGTATATATACCTACCAAAATTTATTATATTGAAATTAACATAAGTTTATAATATTTTATTGGTTAGTTAAAAATAAATTATATTATTTTTGTTAATTAAATTTAACAAAAATTTAATATTAATATTATCTTAAGTAGTTATCTATAAAATAATAATATTTTTATTTAGGAAACTATAGTTTCTTACAAAAATATACATATATATAATTATATTTTAAAATGCTAATAAATGTAGTTGAATATATTTAAATGTGTATATATATATTAGATTGAAAATTTAATAAATGTATAATATATTATTGGATGCATAGATAAATAAAAGTATTCTAGTTAATTATTTTTAAAAAAAATATATTAGTAATAATCATTACATATAAACATGTATATCATAAACTAAATCAATAAATGTGTATCATTTCTTGGATAATATATGTTATATTATTTGAATATAATATTTGAAAAATAATATTAGGTATGTTTAAAATTCATATATATATATATATATTAATATTTAAAATCATTTAATATGAATAGATATGTATATATATATATATTTATTATTTATTAGATATAGTTATAGGTAAGTTACAATATATAGAACGTAATAAGTATCTCAAAAAAACATGTTAAGAGTATTTTGTAATGATTAATCTTGATATGATCGACAAATGTATGATTGAAAGTGTATGTCATATTTTTTGTATGTGGTTATATAATTTTTAATAATTTCATTTTATTTTCCTCATTGATGGCATGTGTGTCATCACTCTTCATAAGTATGTGAGGACCTTCAATTCTTCATAAAAATGTTTTGTATCCTAAACCCCTAAACCCCCTCACTTTCATGTGAGTAACATTGTAATAAAAGGGTGTTTGAACAGAGGATTTGTTATTAGATGATGGATTTTTACACTGACTAAAAGGACACTAATGGTTGGTGAAATCTAAGATATTAGTGGCTCTAAAAGTCCCCCCCCCCCATAGTTTTGGTTAGTTTATCAAATTATGATAAACTAATCCATAGAAAAAGTCTCAAGATCAAGTCGTAGTTATTTAATCATAACTAATTAAAAGATTTAAAACATTTTATTATGTAGTATAAATATATATATAATTTTATATAATTTTATTTCTAGGTAATCTATATGAATATACTTCAATGGTGATGTTATTTATATCGATCTGGGTTTTAACTATGGTTTTTCACCTACAAGAGTAAAAAATATTCATGAGTTTCTAAATATAAATAGATATATATATATATTATTTTTAGATATAGTCATGGGTAAAGTTATAATATATAGAACATAATAAGTATCCCAAAAAACATGTTAAGAGTATTTCATGATGGTTGATCTTAAGATGACTGACCTATGTATGATTGAAATTGCATGTCGTATTTTTTTGTATAATGTTATTTAATTTATAATAGTTGAATGATCTTGAGATGACTGACCAATGTATGATTTAAATTTCATGTTGTATTTTTTTTATGCGGATATATAATTTGTAATAATTTCATTTTAATTTCTTCATTGATGACTTGTGTATCGTTCCTCTCTCTAAGTATGTAAAGACCTGCACATCTGCATAAAAATATTATATATCCTAAACCCCTAGACCCCCTCACTTGAATGTGAGTAACATTGTGATAAAAGAGTTTTCACCAAGAGGTTTTGTTGTCTGATACTATATTTTTACACCATGACTGAAAGGATACTGGTGGTTATTTAAATCTAATATAATAAAGTCTCTAGGATTTCCCCCTAGGTTTTGGTTGGTTTATCAAATAATGATAAACCAATCCATAGAAAAAGTCTCAAGATAAATTCATAGTTATTTAATCATAACTAATTAAAACATATTAAAAATTTGATGATACATTATAAATATATATAATGATTTATTAAAAAATATAAGTAATCATGTCTATATCAATATACTGCAATGGAGAGGTAATTTATACCAATTCGGGTTTTAGATATATTTTTTCACCTGCAAGAGTGACAAGTCATAATGAATGTGTGACATTGGATGACCTTCATAAGAAGATTCATAGTCACTTAAAACTGAGGTTTAATTAAGTAATTACTTCAATTACATATCGACATCTTCAATATGTTGATCTTGTATGGCACATTGAGTATACTCTGCTCGATGATGAGGATTGGGTGGAGGCATCATCATTGTTTAGGAAACAGTGTAGTAATGGTTTAATGGAATTATATGTGGCTATTTTTGTTTTTGATGAGGTGCAATATATTAATATAGAACCATGTTATGGGGGATTTGTTGAAGTCATTCATTCACAACATTCTCATTCATTTTCTTCTCATATAACTCTGATAACATAAACAAATTATGAAGAAGATAATCAGAATAAGGAAAGAACTATAGGGGGCATACCCATCGATAATTTTTATTTAATGAATGAGACATTATCTATTGAGGAAGTATCTAATGATAGAACAGGAGATGATATAGGTGTGTATGATTTGGGGAATAAACCTTTTGAGGTTCCTATAATAAATGGTAAATAACTAGTTATTGGTAATTATCCTTCATTATTGACTTATGTAGTTGAGGGAATGCCATGTTCATATCATTTTGATTAGGGTTTCATTACACCAACTACTAAATTTTCTGACATTATAGGTAACTCATCTGAAATAATTGATAACACCATATATATTGGGCAAGAGTTTCAAAGTAAAAGTGCATTGAAAAATGTGTTAAATAAATACCACATAGAGCGGAATTTTTCATTTGTGTTTGATGAGTCCAAAAGGAAAAATACCTCATTAGGTGTTACAAAAATGATCTAGAATGTAAATTTAAAATATGGGAAATAAATGATATATTTTTTATGTAATGTGCACATTCAAGTTATAAAAATCCAAGGAGTATGTATAATATAGATCATCATCAAGAAATTATATAGGTTATTAATAGTGATGGAGTTTCATAGAGAGAACAGAATGCTAATCATCAATATTATATCAAACATATTAAAAGTAATGTGCATAATAATTTTATAGATGAGTAAATAAAGAAGGTGATCATCAAGTTTGATGTGTTTTGATAAACTTATATTTTTTTGAGAAAAAAATTAATATCCTTTTAAATACATTTTTGAATTCTAGTTACAGTATATGATCCCCAATAAGGAAAGTTTGATCAGTGTCTTGAAGAAAAAAAAGGAAAAATCAAGATGTATATGATTATATGATGTGGGTTTCAAATGAGAAATAGTCATTATCATATTATGGTGGTGGTAGATATGTCTATATGACCACTAATATTATGGGGTGTATAAATGGGGTATATAAGGGTGTTTTTTAACTACCAATTATAAGGTTAGTACATGAGACATTTTATAGATGTGTGAAGTACTTTATTGAAAGGTCTCAATAGGCTGGTCAGAGGATGTAATATGGAATTTGTTTTGGTCAAAATTTGAAAAGATACATTGATAAGATATTATAGGACACATCATAATTTCATGTTTGAAAATTTTACTAGGTAGGGATCTATTTTGAGGTAACATAGTGCCACAACCCACTCACAGGAAATAGTGGTCAAGTGATAGTGGTCTTACTGGAGATAAGGTACTATGATTGCGGTTATTTCTAGGAATTGAGATATCTCTATTTATATTTCATTGCATCTTGTGCATCGGTGAAATTAACATGGGAACCCTATGTTCACTTTTTGTATCATGTGATAACTATGGTTGACTATTATAGTGTACTTTAGATTCCTGTTTGTGATTTTCATACTTTTACTTTGTTTACTAATTAGTTTATCATGGTCCCTGATATTACTAGGTTTTTTCTTTAGTGTTTTTCATTTTTATATTTTTTTCATTTCTGGATTTTCTTCATTTTTTACTTGTTTCATTTATATGTTGTTTCATTTATGGTTTGAATGAAAAATATTTTTTTTGATATTTCATACTTTTACCTTTCCTATTCATCATCCAATTGTGTGCCTGATATTATGAGGTTGCACCCTCAAGGATGACCAAAGTATACTTATATTAGAAATGAGATAGACTAGCCTCCAGAATGGGGAGTGGGACTATGATGTAGCATTTTTCACATAGAATTTCATACTTATAAAAATGTACCAAAGTGGTAGTAAGGGGCTAAACTCTATAGTATCTTTGATCAAGTTTATGTATTTTTCCATTACTGGGTAAAAAATTCATATTCAAAAAATTTCATTTATATATTCTTTCATCTCTATCTTATTTCATTTATAAATTGTTTTATTTCTAGCTTGTTTCATTTCTATATTATTTCATTTTTGGTTTGAATCAAATATAATTTTGTGATATTTCAACTATTAAGAAATTAAACACACATCAGAAATGAATAACAATAGGTTTGTCCTCTAAATGAATTGTCTTTAAATTTGTCCTTGAAATCACATGAAGCGACCTCATTAATATTTTTTATAAATCTGTGATTTTTGAAAGGAAATGGAGTATCAATGATTCTTATTAACAAAGTTTTAGTATAGAGAATATCCACTTCCCTTATGACATTATTAGTTGAATATATCATGCAGTCACTTGTACTTTGTAGGATTTTCATCATGGTTGATATACGTAGTATTATTTAGAAATAAATTAAACATAATTGGAGATCATTAAAATAATAAATTTATGGACTAATATAACAACATTAGTCACATCTATTTTTTTCTTCATTTTTCATCATAATGCTTAATTATGAATGTTGGTTGTTTTCCTCAGTCTTAGTCTCATAGTTTTTTTTAAAAATATTTTAAAAAATTTATTAAATTAACTATAAAAAGTAACAATGATATAAAATGTAGAGATACTAAGAATTTCATTGATCACATTTCAAAATAGACATGTTTCATGTTTAGTCATAGAGGGACATCAAGATCCTACTTTGAGTGTATGGAATTATCATCATTTCCATCATGTTGCACCACCTCCCACCATCATCCCTCGTCTTCATCGTGATGGGTTCTATGGTGTAATGATGCATGACTTCACCTTCATTGATCATCAGATCATTAATACTCTAGTGAGGATATGGAGTCTAGAGACACATACATTTCATTTTCCTGTAGGAGAGATGACTATTACTCTAGAGGATATGTCCATTATGTTGGGCCTCTCCATCATGGGTGTGGCTATGATGGGCTGAGTTGGTATGGATTGGTTTGATTTAGTTCACAAACTAATATTCATTGAGATCTATGATGATGGAAGGTCCATCAATAAGAGTCGATTATGAATTCCATGGATAGAAAATCACTTCACCTATCTAGCCAACGATGCTGACAAGATCACTATGTTGAAATTTTCACATGCATACATGCTGAGATTTATTAGAGGTGTGATATTTTTCAATCATTCCACTACATTTATCCACTTGATGTGTTTACCATTACTTAAGGACTTGGACTAGGCAGGGAGGTATAGTTGGGGGTCTGCATGTCTTGCTTGTGGATACATAGTGTTATGTAATGCATGTCACATCAATAAGATGAAAATTATAGGATGTGTTATTATTATATAGATGTGGATATAGGATCACATCCCTCACTTAGATCCACATGACCACACGTCATTGCCTATCGATATTTTATAGGAGTCCCTACATGGATGATAGTATGTTTTTCCTTATTTTGTGAAAATAAAATGTATAAATTTCTATTACAAAATTATAAGTATAAAAAAGTTATCTACGGGTGGATTCATGCCCATCGATGTTCAAATACCACCAGACATGATGGTCACATGTACAAACTTATGTTGGATAGTATTTCATCAGATGATGTATGTGATTATTAATTATATAGTTAAATTATTATTATGTGTTATACCTAATGTAATTTATTAATTTCCTGTTAATTTTTTGTATATATTTCATATTTTATGGATTCCATATATCGATCCTATCATCCATAGTCTCCCACCTTACTATATAGTGATGCTTGATGTAAACTCATGCATTATACCTATGATTCATTTTTATATTTTTGATTAGAATCATGTTGATTGATTTATGAGGTAGTTTATATTCTATTATCCCATTACCACACCATCGAGTCGGTTGTCTTTAATTCATTCTATAAAGATGTAAAGTAAGTGATACTTATATCGGATGTGGTATCATATACACTATATTAAGATATGGGACAGACGTCATGTGTCTCGATTATGAGGGGCAGGCACAATATGAATTCATATATTATATTATTTGGACCAGAGGCCTTGGTACTATATGTTCAAATTGATCTATCTTACATGGTAGGGATGAAGCTATCATCAGTTGGTAAAAATTATTCCTTCTACTTTTGAACAGTTTTTTTTATTAACTTTAGTTAACTACATGATTTTTTTTGTAAGATGCTCGTATTTCATAACTCATTCACATCTCTGATCTTCTAGAGGGAGGTGCATTTGACTAGGTTTATTTTCACAGGGCATTGATGGAGTTTATTCTTACCATGTATGAGATTTATCATGATATTTTCTTTGATGTGTTAGGTGATGTTGAGGGTGATGAGCATGATGTAGATGTAGTAGATGGTGACAATCCTTTTATGGATGTAACACTTGATGAGGTGGTATAGGAGGAAGATTTTCATCATGATCGACTAGATAATACTTGACTTTATATTATATAAGAGCCACAAACACAGCCACAGCTAGAGGAATAGGCACATACACAGGCACAGTCACAACCATGACCATAGGTAATTCATCCAGAGGGCCTCGATGCATCTGCTACTGATTCTACTACATTGTTTGTTAGTGTGTCAGATTTTTTTGTAGTGATAGAGACTAAATGTTCTATGTTTCAATATTTATTTTCCTATGATAGGTAGATATCTACTACACAGTAGCCATATTCTTCACACATTGGAGATAGTTTCAATCAACATCCACTTTCCTTGTAGTTGGTACATGATACGGGTAAGGAGACAATAGATCCACCACTTGTCAAATAGGATGATGTGGAGGTAGGTACCAAAGATGTTACATGGGATTTGTGTACATCATAACATATAAATCAATATACATAGCATGGATTCATTATCTATACATTGGGTTGTGACATAGAGGATCACCTGAGACAACAACACAGATTGGACTAATACATGTTATATGTTTCTCAAATCATTAGTTGTACATTATTTTAAAACATACTAATTTATTATATTTTGTTACATAAAAAATAAATTGATATAATTAGAAATTAATATAAATATTTATGAACAATCAATAAATGTTAATATTAATAACTATATTAGTAATAATAATAATTACTATTTGTTAATTATATTAATTGTAACACCCCAGACACAGTTCACTTATAAGTAACTAAACTCAGTTGGATACATGGCCTTAAGTGCACCTACCTATACACCAAAGACTACCTAATAGTAGTGAGGGTCTATGATGATATAGTGGGGAGACTATACTCTCGTGATCAGAGTGTAGCACAACAATATAAAAAATGAATAAACAATAGAATAAAATGTCCAGATAATAATAAATCACCAAGCTGGAGACAATAGAATAAAAAAATGTATAACCATATAAAATTTCATATAAAAAATTATGATCATGTCATCATACTATAAAAAAGGGAAATGCATGGGAATCAGAGAAGCAGGCATATACAACATGTTATACAAAAAAAGGCTCAAGATATCTCCAATAGCATCGTGAGTATAAACTAGATCCTCATCTCCCATACTCCATCCTAGTATATAAAATCATACATCCATAGTCATACTTTTTCTTTTGTCCCTACCTTTAACCAAGAATTATTTTCAGGTACCAATATTCAGCCCAAACAGGGTGTGAGATATACTTAGTAGGCCACCACCAACGACACCTAGTATGATCCAGCCAGTGTATATAAAATGGCAGTGTGTAGATATAATATTTCAAAGTAGAAATGTAAATTCTAAATGAGTTGGATCTAGTTTCTGAAGGACACTAGACTGACACTACCTACTTTGACCTAAGCCGAGATACCTATGAACATGTGTCACCATATATATATATATATATAATTATGTGTATATATATATATAGAATTAGATATGTATGTATATATATGCACTATATATGTAGTAACGTAAAGATCCATTTATATATACATAATATTATATAGGGCCCAAGGCACAACTCAAGCATCCATGCATGGTCATAAGAGTCTCATAGGGTAGTAAGGGATGCCATGCACAAGTATAATAATCAATAAGGGATTTCATTCCTAAGTATCATAATCAATAAGTGACGTATTGACTGAGTATCCTATTCAATAATGGATTTCATTCCTGAGTATCATAATTAATAAGGGATTCCATGCCCAAGTATCATAATCAATGATAAGTGTCAGTCATTATTTAATATAATCCAAGAGATAGTTTCCAAGAATTATACATTTCATTTAAGAAAGGCATAATCCAAAATGTATATAAGGGTCATGTGACATGGTTGTACCATTCACTTTCATATAATTTAATGTATTCATTTCATTCATGAGTCAAGGAAAGACCACTTAGAAGGTGGTTTGGTTACATAAGCATTTGTAAGGTCGAGGGAATTTCATAAGCACACCTCAATAGGTGGAACTAGTTGAATGGGACATCCTCCAATAAGGAAAAGGGTGTATGAGGACAATTATAACATGGATAATAAATCAATTTAGGATGAACCGTATTTTCAAGGCAACATGTGGAAGTTTTGGTGTGTGGTGTTACAGTGCATGATATAAAATAACAAAGCCTTAAGGTAATAGTACTATACCACCTACCATATGGTGGTAGATGACTCCTCATCCAGTGTTGATCACTAATTCAATATAGAATGGGAGAAATCGATGAAATTAACAAATTCCCTAAAAAAATGCATATTATATCACTTAGAAATAGCATTCATGAGGGAGAGATAAACAAGTAAAAGAAAGAATAGGATTTAAGAGAATGTCGTTAGCTATCTAATGCAACCGATGATGAGTGATCCCAATGTCGTATGAAGAAGAAGGATCAAATCCTTGGAGGAAGGGAGATTAGAGATCTATATGTGTGATCTATTGTTCATGGAGAGAAAAGAAAAAGGGAGGATAAATATTCAAGAAGGCAGGGTAAATTGTTATTTCTACCCATTAAAAGAGGCACATGGTTTGGAAACATAGTTTGGAAAAACTATGTGCCAATTATGTTGATCCACTACCTAAGTAGTGTTAAGTGTACAGGCTAGGCGTGTGTTTTGGGAAAACTATGTGCAACCTTTGTTCCCCTCTGTGATGCCCTATACAGTTTACCCAAACTGTGTGGCCTTTGTTGTACAGTTTAAAAAAATAGTATGTTTAGTTTGTTTCCTCCAAAACCCGAAGCTTTGAGCTCTGAACTAACCCCAAATGCTCATAAAAACTCCATTAATATCTTATTTACTTACATAAATGATAAAAAATAAAAGTTTAAACCAAAATTTTAAGGATACTTACCTCATAATAAAATCTTGGATCTTACAATGTCCCCTCATTAAAACTACTCGTCTCTAAGTTTCCCTTCTAAGGGTAGTAAATCATTGTTTGAGAACAGTTTCATCCACAGGGAACATATGTCGGCCTCTCACTCTCAGGTCTCATCTTGTACTCATCCGTGTTTATATATCACTCATACCATATGAGTTTACCTACCTTGGAGAGCCCTTATTCTATGATCAATAATACGAATATGATACTCCTCAAAGGAAACATAAGCTTCCAATTCAATATCCTTAAAATCAAATGTATGATACGGGTTAAAATGGTAATGAAAAAGATACATGGAAATTTTCATGCATGTCCTAATACCTATGAGTAAGATATATCTAATAGGATACCATTCCAAATCTCTCGAAGATCTTTAAAGGCCAAACATAAAGAGGTGATAACTTCCCTTATTTCTGAATTCATCTATGACCCAACCTAGGTGAACCAAGCAAAAAAGAACTGATATCCCACCTCAAACTCTAGAGGTCAGTGGAGACCATTGGCATAAGACTTCTTCCAATACTAAGTTTTATTTATATGATTTCTGATAATTTATACCTACTTTGAAGTCTCCTAAATGATATGAGGTCCCAGTAATGTTGTCTCTCCTATCTCTAACTAGTATAGGGGTGATATTCAAGACCTACTATATATGGACTCATAAGTATTCTTCTGTATAGTTTCTTGAAATATATTATTAGAAAAAAATTGAAAAGTATTAGGTGCTTCTCCCAAGAACCTCCAAAATCAAGGACATTTCATTAGAGAATGTACTCTAATATATGAATCATATGCTCAGATTTCCCGTCGGTTTATGGGTGATAGGTTGTACTCATAATCACTTGTATACCAAGATCCTTTTTCAATCCCTATTAGAAGCATGATGTAAAATGGTTATCTATATCTAATATGTTGTTATGTGGAGTTCTGTGAAGGTGTATGATCTCCCTGATATAAATCCTTCATAGATCATCCACTGATAAAGTCTCTCTAATCAGAAAAAAGTGGGCAGTCTTTATCAGCCTATCCATAACTACCCATTACGCGTCACTGTCCCAAGGTGACCTAGGTAAACCTATCAAAAAATAAATTGTGAAATCATCTCATTTCTACTTAGGAATAGTCAATGGATGTAAAATCCCTTCCATTCACTAGTGGTACATCTTTACCTACTGACGGGTGAAACACCAAGTGATGAAACCCGATATTTTTCCCTTAATCATTGGATACCAATACTAGTGGCATAAGTCGCGATATATCTTGATAACACCAAGATTTACTTCCCAAGTGGAGTAATGATACTCACACATAAAATCATATTGCATGTCATCAATAACCCAGATACGTCTATGAATGCACAAGATCTCATCCCCATCAACAACCCAATCAGGCAGTGGGTCCTCGCCTGAAACACTCTTCTTTAGGACCAAGCCGTTGAAATTAGAAAGATGCCTCACCTTCACTCTATATAGAAGATAATATTTAACTAATAGATCTATAAAAATAGGCTACCCATGACTCTACCAAACCTCAATATACATCTCTGGTAACAAATTAGTAAGTTCTTACTTACTACCAGCTTCTTGAACTATTTGTGTATGATTTTTCTGGATAAGAGCAGTAGCCACTGTATTTCCATTACTAAGAATATAGGTAAGATAAAAATTAAAAGACTATAGGTATTAAAACTATATCTGCTATCTAAGATTCAAGTCATAATATGTAAAGATGTATTTGAGGCTTTTGTGGTCTGTATACACCACAAATTTCTCACCCATCAGATAGTGTCTCCAACAACGTAAGGCATGAACCACAGTTACTAGATCAAGATCTTAAGTCAAGTAATTAAAATCATGTTCCCTCAACTAGAAAGACCCATACATCATAACTTTCTCATCCTATATCAGGATCGCTCCTAACCAGATATCTGATGCATCATAATAAACCGTATAACTTATGTCTGGATCTGTAATAATTAGGATCGGTGTTTAATTCAATCTTACTTTCCACTCTTGAAAGGATATTTCATATGCTTCATACCATAAAAACTTAACACCATTTTTATTCAAACCTTTAAAAGGTACTATTGGTTGTGAAAAGTTTGGAATGAAGAATCTGTAATAACTTTTCAACCCTAATAAACTCCATATATCAAATATGTTATTAGGATTATCCTAGGAAAAAATGGATTTCACCTCATCTGGGTCAATAGATACTCCTACCTATGAGATAATGTGACCCAATAAGTAGACCTTATTGATCCAAAAATTTCATTTGGGGATCTTATCATATAGATTGTGCTCTCTCAATGTGCTCAGAATGATATCGAGATGTTGGACATGTTAGCCTCGAGTATGTGAGTACACCAAGATGACATCCATGAAGACTGCCACAAATGAATCTAGATACTGATGGAAAACTTGATTCATCATACTCATAAAAACTAAAGGTGTATTCGTAAGACTAAACAGTATGACCAAATACTCGTAAAATCCATATCTACTGTGAAATGTTGTGCGTGGTATATCTAATGGTTTAACATTCACCTGATGGTAACTCGACCTCAAATAAATCTTTGAGAAAACATGAGCTCCTCTGAGCTAGTCAAATGGTTCATCTATGTGAGGTGAAGTATATTGGTTCTTCATCGTAAACAAATTCAATGTTTGGTAATACCCACGAAGCCTAAGGGTGTTATTTGCCTTCTTAGTGAAAAGGATGGGGAAACCCCAAGGTAATGTATTGGGTCATATAAAACCCTTAACTTCCAAGTCCTCTAGTTAAATCTTGAGTTCCCAAAGGTCAGTAGGTGTCATATTGTAAGGAGGAATAGTTACTGGTGCTTCTCCCAACACTATCTCAATTATTAAACTCCATATCTCTCATATGAGGAAATCCAAAAAAGTCGACACGGAAGACATCCCTAAAACGGTCTACTATATGAGGGAAATGTATTTGATGTATTACCTATCACTCATAAAAATTCTGGAAATATGGGATGTGTAATATCCTAATATTTTAAAAATAAATACTAATTTTAATAGTGTACAAGATACACAAAATTGATCTTAAACAAAAAATGAATTATTATTATTTAAATGTGACCACTATAACCTAGCCATTAAATTGGCGGGAATAAATAGTATTAACTACATTATGAAATATAAAATGGTCTTACTTATTTATAATTTATTAATTAATTCTTTTTAAATTAGCACTATAATTTTTTTAGTAAAGTCATTTTATTCTTTAAAAATATGTTTTCTTCAAAAATGATTTTTCTTGCATTTTACGAGTGAATATAATAATTAGTTTCTGGAAATTTCAGAAAATGTATTTGAAAAAATGAATTTAATTTTTTAATTTAGCATGTAAAAACTATATTAGGATAAATTTTTGAGAATTTTCTTTAAAAATCATTTTTAATTAATAGTGAAAATACTGTTTTTTATTAAAAATTGTATTTTATTTTTAAGTATTTACAAAGTAAAATTATTATTTGGATTAGTTTTAAAATTTAATTAGTTTATTTTAATTTAAAATAATTTAATTATATTTTTATAAATTTATTTTATAATTTAATTTAGTATTAAAACATTTTATATTTTAAAAGGTCATTTTTCTGGGAAAAAACTGTTTTTCGTCGTGTTTTGCCGATTTGATTTTAAATTAAATTATGAAACTTATATGTTTTAAATTTTAAAAAATGGATTTAATATTTTCAATTATAAGGCAAAAATTTGGTAAATAGGTCCATTTTATTTTTAGTCAAAATTAATAGTAATCTTAGTATTTTTTTTGTTACCACATTTAAGTGTAAATCAGGTAATTAACGGTAAAAATAGAATGATAAAGACTATAAAATGACTCAAAAAATTTCCTAAACATTATTATATGAGTCTATTTTTTTCATACTCGTCCAAGATTTAATTATATATACTTTATTCATTTTAATGTGATTATCAACTTTATAATATTTTATTTAAAGAAAAGTTAAAAATGTCACACTCATGTTTTTAATAACTATAGTATTTTTAACAAAGGGTTAACCATAGGTTATATTTGGTTATAAATAATATTTCAAAATATAAATTACTTTTATTCAT
This sequence comes from Viscum album, assembly GCA_963277665.1. Lineage (NCBI taxonomy): Eukaryota > Viridiplantae > Streptophyta > Magnoliopsida > Santalales > Viscaceae > Viscum > Viscum album. Next base: position 263,311,340 of record OY728142.1, on the reverse strand, counting down.
CATGGTAATTTATTTTTAATTTTTAGTAAATAAATAATTACCTTAAATATTTACACAATGTTTATGCAGTAATTATTCAATTAATGAAAAAAATAAAATAAATTATATTAAAAATATTAAAAGTAATATAATTTGAGATAATTAATGTGATATAATAATTTTATAGATTAAAATGACATTTTAGTGATGTATTGAAATATTTTTTTTGAATTTTACTTATTGTCATGATGTTATTAAAATCAAAGTAATTAATAGTTCTAAAAATCGTCATTAATTATATATTATAATAAATGATATTTTATTAAATGATATAAAATTATTAAAAATATTATATTCAGAAAAGTGATTAGGATATGGTTTATAATATCAACCATGATCCATTTATGGTCTGTTTTTTCATTATAGTAACTATATTGACCCTCAAAGAGTAAAAATTATTGTTGTCATGGTAAGTGTGAAAGGGATTAACAAGGGGTTAAAACCAAATGATAAGGGTAAAAACATAGTAAAAACTTGTATAATTTTAATTTTATGATAGGATTTAGACCCATACGCATCATATATTCTAAATAAATAAGTTTGGAACTATTTTTAATTAAAAATTAATTTATATTAATTTAATATTTTGAGAATTCCAAGAATTCCCCTCCCCTCTCTTATAAAAGGGAATCTCTCATTCTATTTACTTTACACTTCAATAACCATTTATTTATTCAAATACATACCCAAATCCCTTCCTATAATCCATAAAATTGTTTTATAGGTCTTGGTTTAGGTATAATACCAGCCCTAGAGGGCTTAAGGTGTTAATCAAAGGAGACTTTCCAAAGAATATGTATAGTTTTTAACCGTATGTTTTAGTTTTATTTATTATTAAGCCTACTTAAAATCTTATTAAAATTAGATAAAAAAATATATCTTGAATATACAAAGATTTTATTATGTTAATTTCATAACCTATATCCATCTCTATCCTCCGTCAAATGTGAGAGGAATTTGTAGTTTGTGTGTCTAGCAGATTATCGCCTCACAAACCGATGTAATTCATTTTCTATAAACATCTATAAAGACTAGCTATAATTATGGAATTAATGTTTATATATTATATTAATAAAATATTTATCATTATAAAAATTTATCATATCATTTACCTTTCTACCTTTCCATTCACTGAAAAATGATAACATCGTTCATGCGTACGTGTGGACTACCACCTCCAGGAAGTGATGTGATTCATTTTTTATCACCACATCACATGGATGATATATATATTAAATATTATAATATTTAGTAAATAATTATCATTCTTTAAAGATAAAATTATACTTACCTTCTTTCTATAGTGATCATTAAAAAATGGAACTATTACTAATGCGTATGTGTGGCTGGTTATCTTCATGATTGTAACGTAGTTCATTTTTCAAAACCATATTTAATAGTTTGATTTAAAATTATAATTTATATATTAAAGTGATAATTATTTCTATATTATTATTCTTGAGATGGTGAAATAATGACCCCTTTGACCATGTTCAACACACCAAAGTTGATTTTAAATTATGGACCAAACATCCTCAAAACACCCGACATGGACTTAATTAATTGAGTATTTAAATATGTAATTAAAATAAATGAAATAAATAATTGAGGATAAGATATTAATCCTAAATAATTTTATTAATAAATAAAATAATTGATAATAGTTTATTATACAGGTGTTAAAGGTCATATATAGCAAGTCTAGACTCGAGGTAAGGTATTTTGTCTCAGCTTCCCTTCATTGAGGCATATTTTAATGTTATGAACATAATTTCTTTTATATGATGTATATACTATGACTTTTACATGTTATATAATTAATCCTTGATACTTCGTGATATTTTAAGTTATAATTTGAATTATTTTATCCATGGGGATTTTATTTTAAATTTACCAAGTGGTAAAGAGTTTCTTAACTCAATTTCCTATCATTGGGTTATAACTCTTTTTCATTGATATTATTATGACATGATTATGTGTGAATCGATCTATAAATTTTTTTATTATGTATTTCTATATATTTTTTTGGATTTATATTTTTTACACATAATATATCCATTGATTAATTCTCAATTCAATTATATGTTCTTTGAAAGTTTTATTTATCTCAAATTCTCTTTTTTGGGGACATATATTTATGTGATGCACCCAAAGTTTCCAAAGTGATGAAGGCTTTATGTTAAAATATTATTTTCTTTCAATATTGTTTATATTCAAGTTACTTTGGGGGAAATCATATGATATTATTTTCTTGAACAATGTCTCTTTTATTATCATATGGTTGTAAACATGTTTTACATATTTGGTTTCCATTTCCCCCCTTATTTAATAAAGAAACAACAAGAAAGTTATTTGTATGTGCTACTGATCTTGTATCTTCTTTTATATCAAGAATATTTCTCTTCCACATCCATGTTTTCTAAAAAAATCAAAAATATTCCTTTCTAAACATAAATTATTTCTTAAATTTTTTTACATGATTTTTCACCTTATTTTAAAAAAGGTTTTAAAAAGTAAATTTATTAATATTTTTCAAATGGGTCACTTTAGACTCACTTTTTCAAAATATTTAAAAATAATGATTATTTTTAACATTTAAAACATGAGAATATTTCCCTAAAATCATGATGCATCGATGCCTTGAAGATTACTTTACATGTTTGTAAGATTATTTTCAAATAAAATGGGTTCTTTAATATGTGATAAGTTTTAGATTTTAAAAATTTATTTTCAAAGTGAAAATGTTATTTTACTCGATAATGATTTTAATGATATTTTAATAGTATTTAAATTCATTAAAATTAACAACCCTTGATGTTACTTACACTCCATTGGGGATATGTTGTAATGATTTCATCCTTATTCTTTATTTGGATAGATTATGATTATTTCAAAGATATTTTCATGGAACTCATTTTTTTTTCATTGGTTAATCAAGTTATGAAATGGATAATGGTTGTTTATAATTTTTATAATGAAATTAAAGATTTATGTACTTTATTTTTGTTTTGGTTCTTGTAAATTGTTTATATGATGGGTTGAGCCCCATTATATCTCATGGGTGAGGCCAATATATCTTATATGATGGGTGCACCCAGATAGTGATGGGTGAGCCCGATATAGCTTATACGATGGTTGTGCCCATATAGCGCTTCAATGCATTGGGTAATGATTATTTTCTTTAGATAATTATGTTGGAATCCAGTCGTATGATTATTCCAATTGCAAGGGTTCTATAAGGGTTTTATGATGATGATTTTCCAAGGTACCAACACATTTTATTTATACTTTCTACGGGTTTTAAATGATTCCTTTGATCAAGATTAACATCACATGGATCATGATTATTGATTCTCATAACTCTTTCCTTTATTAAATATTTTTTCCATGACTCATGTTTATTGATCTAGGTTTAATGGGTATGAGTTATCTTATGTTATGCTAATTCACTTTGATTATGTCATCATACCCTTATGATCATCTTATTCTCATTGATGACATTCAATTGTTAATTCTTATGTTTACCTTTACTGATAATTTGAGATCACCCTTCTCATGTTTTATTTCCCCTGGGTTATGAATAATGATGATAAATTTTTTGAGTCTATAAAGGTTTCATATGTGAAGAAAATTTTGGTAGATGTTGAAGACTTAGTATGGAATATGAAAAGATGGGTATATAGGGAAAAATACTCTCATTAAGTCATGGGTGTTTTTTATTTAATAGTTTTTCCTAATTATATAAAACTCTAAACCTAAAAGGTCCTTAGGTATGTAAGTGTTCCAATATTTCATTTTAATGTTGTAATATTTTGTTGGTAAAAATCGGGTCACATTTATCAATATCAAAGCCAGAAATGTAATGTATAAGGTCATGTTCTTACAGTTGGTATAAAATCATGGTTTAGATAACTTTAGAGGATATAATTTTATTATAGAAAAATTTTATCATCCTCTATAACCAAAATGGTTAGTATGTTATGGATAATCATAGTTATTTTGGATAAATTGAAAGATTTTAAGATAACATTAATAAGGATATCTTAGTGTTTATCCTACTCATAATATGATGATTTTGTTGAAATAATCACACTAACCTTTTTTCTATTAGAAAATGGTTGGATCTAGCATGAACAAAAATAATAATGGATGTAAAGGAAAATTTGGTGGTTGTATGAAAGATAAATTGAATGGAATGGGAGATGTTGTGAGAACTCTTGTGGTCTTAACCAGCTATCAAGAGTAATGAATAAAAACTTGAACCTAGGTGAGTTTCCTAACACATCAAATACAAGAGAAATGAAGCCTCTAAGAATTTCATGTGATAATTATCATAAAGTTAAATATATTCAATGACCTATGTGTCAAGAATGTGGAAAGAAACACAAAGAAAAATGTCTTAAAAGAACAAGAAGATGTTTTATATGTGGTAAAATATGTCATAAAGAAATAATATACCAAGTAAAAAAGAAGCATTCAGTTAACTCCATGAATTGGAAATAAGTTCTTCCTAATGTATCAATTTAATGTTTTAAATATGAGGGGTATATTCATTGTATAAATTGATGTCCTAGGGGGAAGGACCATGAATGGGATCAACAAGACCATACATATATCTATTTATCAATACCTAATTTCAATATAGTTAAATATGAGGAAATTTTAAATTACATATGAAAGGTAGGGATTATTTCTTGTTTTATGTTTTGGCGTTTTTAAATCTTAGGATATGATTTATATTTTTGTTGTAGGAAGTAAGTATTAAGGAATAAAATAGAAAATCGTAGTTAATGGATTATGAAGAATGTTGAATGATTAAGATGTATATATATAAGGGATTCAAGAGTTATAATGTAGTGGTAGATTTAAGTATGATCATAAGTTTAAAATCGTTAATATTGTTTTGATGATGGGAGTACTCTAGGAGCCTTTTTTATGTAACTATTAAGATTATCATGTGAAAAATTTATTTGGGGAAGAATGATCTTCACTTTTTGGACATAATTTTAATGGTATGGATAACCTTTGGGATTTATATGATCTTTTATTTTGAGGTAATTATGGATTATTATATTTTTGATGATTTTTATCACATTTTTTGGAACGTTATAAGGATTATATTAATATAGCTTTAGAAAAAAAGGAAAACCAGAAAGTCAAGTATAAAAACCCTGATCTTTATTTCACACTTAAACACGATTTATTACATAAAATGTTTACTTGATATAATATATAATATTGATAGGTATAGTGTATTTGGGGATTAATAACATTATATAACAACTTAGAACATAAAACACAATATCTTTATTGAAAACTTCTTTTACATGGCCAAAACATTCCTTCGTACTTAGCATTGCATGGGATAACCTGAGGACATGCATAAGAAAAGGTTGAGTTATAAATCCTAGTAAGGTAGTAAAAAAGTAATAACATGAATAATATAATACATGCTAGGAAATAGGCATATCAATGATATAGCATGATTATCATAACATGGAAATGTGGCAACAACATTTAACATGATATTAGCATGATCCAAGGCTCATTGCACATGGATCATGAGTAAACCCTAATTGCACTTTAATTATCATGATTAAACCCTCATTTCACTTGAAGTATCATGATACTAGTCTTTACCCAATACATTGGAGCGCTATTAGGGTGCACCCTTTAAAAGCATTTCTTTTCATGCATACGTGTGCCACATAGATCATACAACATGGATTTATTAAAAATAATAATTTATTACATGAATAATATATGTTTAATACATAAATTTATGTCCTCAATCAATAAGTACATTTGAATAAAGGTGAATACCCTTTATAGAAAAATGGGTATGGTATTCACTTACACGATGGTTTTGGCATGGAAATTTTGGTGTCACTTTGGCAGCATAACGACGTCAAATGGAAATTGTAAAATTGTTTGATGAGATAGTAAGGGTTATAACATCATTTATAAATTAAATAGACAGTAAGTGGGTCATTTAACATAATATCCCAACATATTTAATGGAATTTAGATGCATAATATAAAATAATTGCTTGAGTGTAAATGAGGAGAGAGAAATCTCTTATAGAGTTTTGGCATGGTAACAGGCATACATGGGAGGCATTAATGAGATAGAAAGGGGTATATCATCATTAAAACATAAGGATGTAAGTATGTAGTAGGTTAGAAATCATACCCCAACATTTTTAATCGAAAATAAAAGGGTATAACAACATAAAGAAATTTGGACAAAAATGAGAAAGGAAGAAATCCCTTACTTGGAAGTGTGATCCCAAAGGCATAGAAGATAATTGAGAGAGGATTCTTGGGATCTTGGGGAAACTTGGTAGGATTATAGAGAGATTATTTCAGAGTTTGGTTTATCTCTAAATGGTTTTAGTGAAGATTAATGGGAGATTGAGTGGTTTTATATAGGAAAGGAGAGGGAATTCTTTATTATTTAGGTTTTGGACATCACACATTAAACTAATAAAAACCACAAACCAACCCATGGATTTTTCCCTTTTTTCAAAAGGGGAGTGGAAAAAATTATTTTATAAGACCAATGGCCTAAATTCTTAAAATATTATAATTTCTTATCTGGAGGTGAGTCACACTCTCAAGGAAATCATTTTAAAAAGTTAAAATATTTTATAAGTCTTGGAGGGTCCACTAAGGCTTTGTAAAAATAAATAAAACAAACCTAAAATCACATTATTTTAAAGTTAAAACATATATTTTCTGAATATATCATTTATATTATTTTATTACACCACTATTGGGTCATTATGATGTTATAAAACACATTATATATTTAAACAGTATTTAATTTTTACCCAAAAATTTGACTGTCTCAAAATATTATGAAAAATTCACCGTTAGATAACTTTGATATAATAAATCCAAAAATGATATTCATTTTATCTAAATAATTTCCTAAATATTTCAATTTTTACTTTTAAAATAAAAAATTACATTTATCAAAAATTCATGGGTTTTGACAAAAACAGATTTTAAACCTTAATAAAAATTACAATTGTATTCATAAAAATTATATGATCATTTATATTTAATAAAAAGTGATTTAGTAACAATATTTCATTAAAATATTATTTAATTCAAAAAAATACATTAATTCATAGATTGAAAATTAACTAAAAATATTATTTGTGCTTTAAAACGCATTTACAAAGTAACAATAAAATAAATGTATATTATTTATATAAAAAGAAAATAAATAAAACAATAATTGTGCTAGGGTCTTGTTACATATCCCCTTATAAAACCCGCATAAGACCTAAGGGTAAGGTGTATGATGGTGACAGACTCTTGGGGAGGCTCATATAACATCACTCGGGTGATAATCTCTATTAACTTCCACTTCTCTCATAGATAGTTATGTTCAAGCTTAACGTGTTAAAGCTCAGCTTGGTCTTAGTAAAGAGTGAATCCCAGTGATGTTACCTCTTTTTTGAGCTCTGATAAATGGGCTTCAAATGGGGCAATTCTACTGGATGATGTAATCGCTTCCTTTGTTGGAGTAAATTAGATTTGTTAAAGACCTATATTTATACTAATCATGTGGTCACTGTTCAATGTCTATATTAGCAATGGTTACAATTCATAATGGTATTTTAAAATCAAAAAACATAAAACCAAGGAATTTTATATTTTATATAACCATTTTACATAATAATACATTTAATTAGATCAAGATAGATTTTCATTAATAAAAGTTTGGGTCGTTATAATATTCCCCCCTTAAGAAATTTTTCCATCAAAATTTCCTTTTCCCACACTAAAAAATATGTGGGTACCTCTGCCTCATCACTTCTTCTGATTCCCATATTACTTCTTCAAAATTTTGGTTTCTCCACAACACTTTCACGAGGGGCATTGTCTTATTTTGTAAAAAAAATTCCCTACGATCTAAGATCTTTGCCAGCTTCTCTTCATAGGAGAGATCATTCTCCAATGGTACCACCTCTGTATTGAGTAAATGTGATGGGTTAGGTATGTACTTACTCAATAGTGATACATAGAATACATCATGTACTTGAGATAGGTTCAGTGGGAGTGCTAGTCGATAAGCCACTTCTCCAATTCCATCAATGATCTCAAAAGGGTCGATGTACCTTGGACTAAGATTTCCCTTCTTACCAAATCTCATAACTCTCTTCCACGGGGATATATAGAGGAATACCATGTCTCCAACGTTAAACTCTAGGTCTCTTTGACGATTATCATCATAGCTCTTTTGTCGACTCTAAGCAGCTTTAATGTGATGTTATATGGTCTTAACCTTCTCCACCATTTCTTTGACCATTTCTGGACTTAAGAGTTTTCACTCCCCAACTTCATCCCAACATGTCGGTGTTCTGCACCTCTTCCCATAAAGAGATTCATAATGAGACATTTGGATGCTTGAGTGGAAATTGTTATTATAAGATAACTCAACCAGAGGAAGATGTTTATCTCATCCTCTTTTGAAGTCCATTGATCATGCTCTCAACATGTCCTCAAGTGTTTGGATAGTCTGCTCTGATTGGCCATCAGTTTGAGGATGATAAGACATACTTAATTTTAGCTCAGTATTTAGAGAATGTTGAAGAATCTTCCAAAACTTATAGGTGAATCTTGGATCTCGATTGGATACAATAGATAGTGGTACTCCATGCAGCCTTACTGTTTCTCTGATATATATTCATTCTAGTTGATCCAATGATAAATCCTCTTGAATTGAAATGAAGTGTGCAGTCTTTGTAAGATGATCCAAAACAACCCAGACAACATTTTTTCCTTTGTATGTCTTTGGAAGTCTGGTGAAAAAGTCCATGGTGATGTTTTCCCATTTCCATGTTGGTATGGGTAATGGTTTCATCATCTCCTTAGACTTATGCCTCTCAGCCTTCACTTGCTGACATACCAAGCACTTTGATGTATACTCAGTGATCTCCTTATTCATGTTATCCCACCAATTAAGCTCTCAAATATCTTGATATATCTTTGTATTTCCTGGGTGAATGGAGAAATTCAAACTATTTCCATCATACAAAAGTTCATTCTTTAACTCTGGAGTTGATGGAACACATAGTCTTTCCCAAATCTCACAATTCCTTATTCATTAACATTGAACTCTGAGGATTTCCATTTTCTAATAATTTCCACTTTCTTCTAAATTCTCACATCATCCTTTTGATCATCCTTTAACCTTTCCAAAATATACGGTTGAGAAATAATTTGTGAAAGGATTTATGATGTTCCCTTCTTTATGATTCCCATGTCCATCTTCATAAAATCTAAAAAGATTTGATACTTTTCAATTCTCATCAATGATTTAATTGTTGGGTCCTTTCTACTTAGAGCATATGCAACCTTGTTCTCTTTCCCAGGGTGGTAATGGATTGAGTATTCATAGTATTTGATTGGATCTAACTATATTTATTGGCACATATTCAACTCTTTCTGTGTGAATATATACTTGAGACTTTTGTGATCTGTGTATATTTCACACTTCTCCCCAAATAGGTAATGTCATCAAATTTTTAAAATTAATATTACTACATCCAACTCCAGATCATGTGTTGGATAGTTTTTCTCATGAACTTTCAATTTCCTTGAAGCATAAGAAATGACTTTGTCATTTTGCATCAACACACAGCTCAGGCCCTTCTTTGAAGCATCACTGGATACCACAAAAAGTTATACACTTGTGAGTAGTGTGAGCATGAGCAGAGTGATAAGCCTCCTTTTCAACTCCTTTAAGATATATTCTCATTCATTACTCCAAGAAAATTTGACTCCATTACGAGTTAGCTTTATAAGATGGTTTGACAATCATGATAAATTTCTCACAAATCGGCGATAATATCCAGCTAACCCCAGGAAGCTACAGATATCTGTCACCGATGTTGGCCTCGGTAATCCCTTAATTACACCTATCTTGGAGGTATCTATAGATATCCCATTGCTTGTGATTATATTACCCAAGAATGATACTTCTTTCAACCATAACTCACACTTGTTGTAATTTTCATAGAGCTTCTCCTTTTGCAAGGTCTCCAGTACAGTGCTTAGATGCTCCTCATGCTCCTCCTTGGTATTGGAGTATATTAGAATATCATCTATAAAGACTACCAAAAATTTGTTGAGGTAATCTTGAAAAAAATCTATTCATCAAGTTCATGAATATTTATGGAGCATTAGTGAGTCTAAAAGTAATTACTATGAATTCATAGTGCATGTATCTTGTACGAAAATCAGTCTTTGGGATATCCTCCTTCTTCACCCTTACTTGGTAATATCTCAACCATGGATCCACCTTGTAGAAGTATTGTGTTCCACATATTCAATAGAATAATTCATCAATTCATGTAAGAGGATACTTGTTATTTATCATGAATTTTTTGATCTCATGATAATCAATTCAAAGGTGCATTGACCCATCCTTCTTCTTGACAAAGAGGACTGGTTCACCCTGTGGTGAATCACTTGGGTGTATAAACCCTTTATCCAGATTCTCCTGTAGTTGTTTCTTCATCTCTTCAAGCTCCACAAAAACCATTCTATATGGATCCTTAGATATTGCAAATGCCTCAGGTATAAGATCAATTGAGAATTCAACATCTCTTCTAGGAGGAAGACCAGACAATTCCTTACGAAACACTTCGGTGAATTCCCTCATAATAGGAATGTCTTCAAGGATGGTTGATTCCTTAGACTCAATCATATGAGCAAGATATGCATGATCACAGGGCAGTAATATCCATGCTTGAGATGATGGTGCTAAATAAGATTCATCCTCCTCCTTGCACTTGTATAGAATCGGGGGTCAATTCGCTATATGAAGAGTGATTTCTCTCTCATGGAAATTTATATTGGCACACTATATATGGAAAGTCAATCCATGCTAATAATTGCATAAAATTTTACCAGAGGGAGTATGAAGAGGTTTTCTGGGAAGTTTAATCCACAAATTGTGATATGGGAGGAGTTATATTCATGGGTTGCAATGATTTCCTCATTTTTTGTTCTCACTGACATCTCTACTTCCATGATTTGTGGTGATGTTGTGATTGTTCTACTAAACTTTCAGGATATAAAAGAATACGTATAACCAAAATCAAAAAGTTTTTTCTCTATTCTTGAATGAATAACTAGCGTACATGCCACCACTTCATTGTCGGAGTTCACTTCGGTGGTAGTGATAGAAAAAGCTCACCCTTACTTCCTTGGAGGTTATTGGTTGCCTCTAAAAACCCTTGTCTTAGGGAACTGGTTTGCAAAGTTCCTTAGTTATTTGTAGTTGAAGTAATGAACAGTGCATTGAGGTTCGAACGGAGCGTTCCTCTCCTCTGTCGCAGCAGCGGGTTTTTCTTGCCAATAGTTAATAGTTAGGTTCCCTTCTCTTACACACCTAAAGCATTTCCTCATCCCCTTCAAGCAATTATTGGGGTGCTTCTTTCCGCACCTTTGGCAAGTGGGGTGCTATAATTTCTTAGCACCATTGGATTTATCCATCGGACCACTAGAATTAAATTCCACCTTACGATGCTTATCCCCATGATACCACTGAGATTTGTCTATATCCATTTCGACTTTAAGGGAACATCAGGCAATTTCATCATAGATCTCGAAGTCACAGATCACTAGGGATTTCCATAGGCTAGGTTTTATCCCACCAAAGAAACGGTCAACCTTGCATTCGGGGGTAATGAAAAGGCTGAAGGCATATCATGCAAGCCTTGTGAATTTTTCCTTATACACTCCAATGGATTTGTCATCTTTTTTCTTGAGGGTAAGGAAGTCCCTTTCCATCTTAAGTTTGAGGGTACGAGGACAATATTTATCAAAAAGCATTTTTCAAAAATCCTTCCATTCCAATTCCTCGATCTATTCCTCAGACTTTGTATTTTTTATCAATGTCCACCATTGATCAGATTCACCCTCCATATGATAAGCAGCCAGAATAACCTTCTCTTGTTCAAAACATTTAAGGATGAATAAGATCTTTTCAATAGAGTTGATCCATTGTTCGGAAATTGAGGGATCATATGATCCATTAAAAGTATGAGTCCTTTGTCTCGTGAAGATCTTTATTGTGAATTTTTATTTATTAGGTGGGGTTGAATGTTCCTATTAACCCATGTTTTTATTCAAAACTTGAGTTAACTGAGATAGTATTGTGATAAATTTTGTGATGCCCGCTCCCATAGAATTGGCCATCTCATTAGAACAGTCATCATATTGATCTTCGGATCGGTTGTTAGCTCGAGTCCTCCTATTACTGGCCATTGGATGGAATAAAATGAAATTTAGGGGTAACACATAAATAGGAATCCAATGAAAAAAAGAGATAACTTATAAATTACATTTATTTCCTTAACTTATGAATTTATAGGCTTAAATCAATGTTATCCATGATCTACTTCCCAACATATTTTCTTAGAGTCATTTTTTTAATTCCCTTAATAATGTTTCATAATAAGCTTATGAATTTACCAAAGTATATCCCCCAGGAGTGTTATAACCAAGAGTGCAGTAAGGCCCATTTTTGTGCACCGGTTCTCATTCGAGTCTAGCTCAAAGTGGTGTTTTCGGGTTTTACCCCTAGATACAACTGTGTCAGATCCACCTCTACCTACTCGTATCCAGACATGGATGTATTTTATTTATAAACCACTTAATAAATAATCACCAAAATTTAGGGATGTTTTTATTATACTTAGTCTTATCTCTAAGGCTTTCACTAGGGTTTTCTAATTCTAATCTCAAAAAATAACTAAATCTATCCTCTGATACCAACTATAACAACCATGCTCTTTATTTCACACTTAAAAATTATTTATTACATTAATTTTTCACGTGATACACCATAAAATATAGATAGGTATAGTGTATTTGGGGCTTAGGAACATTATATAACAACTTTGAACATAAAACACAACATCTTTATTAAAAACTTATTTTACATGGCCACAACATTCCTTCGTACTTAGCATTGCATAGGATAACCTAAAGAAATGAATAAGAAAAGGGTGAGCTATAAAGCCCCGTAAGGGAGTAAACAAGTCATAACATGAATAATATAGTACATTCTAGGAAATAGGAATATCAATGGATCACAAGATAAACATGAACATAAAGGCATGATATAACATGATTATCATAACATGGAAATGTGTCAACAACATTTAACATGATATTAGCATGATCCAAGGATCATTGAACATGGAGCACGATTAAACCCTCATTGAACTTGAATTATCATGAGTAAACCCTCTTTGCACTTAACGCATCATGATACTAGTCTTTACCCAATGCATTAAAGCGCTATTAGGGCGCACCCTTTAAAAACATTTCATTTCATGCATAAGTGTACCACATAGATCATACAACATGGATTAATTAAAAATCATAATTTATTCTAAGAAAAAGAGATATGGAATACATAAATTAATTTAATTAATCAACAAGTACATGTTCATAAATTTGAATACCCTTGATATATAAATGGGTATGGTATTCACTTACACGATGATTTTGGCATGGAAATTTTGGTGTAACTTCGACAGCATAACGACATCAAATAGAAATTGTAAAATGGGTTGATGAGAGAGAAATGGTTATATCATCATTTATACATGAAATGTACAGTAATGGGGTCATTGAACATAATATATCAATATATTTAATGGAATTTAGATTCATAATATAAAATAATTGCTTGAACGTAAATGAGGAGAGAGAAATCCCTTACAGAATTTTGGCACGGTAACAGGTGTACATGGGAGGCATTAATGAGAGAGAAATGGTTATATCATCATTAAAACATAAGTAGTGTAGTAAGGGGGGTGATAAATCATACCTAAACATTTTTAATTGAAAATAAAATGGTATAAAAACATAAAGAAATTTGGACAAAAATGATAAAGGAAGAAATCCCTTACTTGGAAGTACGATCCCAAAGACTTGGGAAAGGATTGAGAGAGGCTTCTTAAGAGATTGGGGAACCTTGGGAGGATTATAGAGAGATGGGGTAGAGGTTGTTTGATCTTTAAATGTTTTTAGTGAATATTAATGGAATATTTAGTGGGTTTATATAGAAAAGGAGAGAGAATTCTTTATTATTTAGGTTTTGGACACCACACATTAAACTAATCAAAACCACAAACCAACCCATGGTTTTTGCCCATGGTTTTTTACAGGGGGTTAGTGGAAAACATTATTTTATAATTAAAATATACTAACTTCTTAAAATATTAGGCTTGCTTATGTGTAGGTGAGTCACACTCTCAAGGAAATGATTTTAAAAAGTTAAAATGTTTTATAAGTCTTTGAGGGTCCACTAAGGCTTTGTAAAATAAATAAAATAAACATAAAATCACATTATTTTAAACTTAAAACATATATTTTCCTAAAATACCATTTATATTATTTTATTATACCACTATTGGGTCATTATGATGTCATAAAACACATTATATATCTAAACAGTATTTAATTTTTACCCAAAAATTTAACTATCTCGGAAAATTATGAAAAATTCACCGTTAGATAATTTCAACATCCTAAATACAAAAATAATATTAATTTTTTATAAATAATTTCCTAAATAGTTCAATTTTTACTTTTAAAATAAAAACCGACATTTATCTAAAATTCATGAGTTTTGAAAAAAAACAGCTTTCAAACCTTAATAAAAATTACAATTGTATTCATAAAAATTATACAATAATTTATATTTAATAAAAAGTGATTTAGTAATGATATTTTATTAAAATATTATTTAATTTAAAAAATCCATTAATTCATAGATTTAAAATTAACTAAAAATATTATTTGTGCTTTGAAAACCATTTACAAAGTAACAATAAAATAAATGTATATTCTTTATACAAAAAAATAAAGCACACAGTCATGGTGTTATGGTCTTGTTACATATCCCCTTATAACCCGCATAAGGCCTAAGGTTAAGGTGTGTGATGGTGACAGACTCTTGGGGAGGCTCAGATAACATCGCTCGGGTGGTAATCTCTATTAACTTCCACTTCTCCCGTAGGCGATTACATTTAATCTTAACGTGTTGAAGCTCAGCTTGGGCTTGGTCAAGAGAGAAGCCCAGTGACACCACCTCCTTTCTGAGCTTCGACAAATGGGCTTTGTATGGAAAAATTCTACTAGATAAAGTCATTTCTTCCTTTGTATGAGTAAATTGGATTTGTTAAAGCCCTATATTTATATTAATCATGTGGTTACTGTTCAATGGCTATATTAGCAACGGTAACAATTCTTAATGGTATTTTAAAATCCAAAAATATAAAAACAAGGAAGTACATATTTTATACAACAATTTTACATAATAAGACATTTAATTAGATCAAGTATAATTTTCATTAATAAAATTTTGGGTCGTTACATCGAGTGACAACCTATCACATCCGGCATGGTTGTGAGGCTTAAACCCACAACCAAAGTGGGGCAAGGTTGCATCACCTACCACTGCCTACATGATGTCCTTATTAGTATGAAATTGTTTTTATTTATTTAAATAATATAACAGATAAAATTTAAGTTCATTTTAGGAACTTGTGTTTTATTGTATAGATAACCATGATATTGGAAGTGATTTGGTGATTATGTGATTTCAGAAAAAGTTCACTATTTTGGGAACCTTATATGATTAAGGTAAAAAATATAATAAGATTTTATTTGAGGAATAAAGGATGAATTATTTTTTAGAAGAATATATGATTTAATATGGATTTGTGATGATTTATGGAAAACATTATCATATCTTTGAGATTATATGATTAGGGAAAATACATTTTTGGTGTGATGCATTAAGAGTGATTGTTGTTAATTGGAGATAAATGTTAAATTTATCTTGGAATAATATTTGATAAAATACTTCTAATATTTGGGTTTTAAACTTAGTATAGAATATTTTTGATGAATTTTAAGTTGAATTATTTATCAAATGATCTAATTTATTCTTTGGGTGTTATTGTTGAGGATTTTGTGATTAATGCCGTATTCCTTCATATGAAGATTTATTAATTTTGGGAATTATCTTAATTTTTTATAACAATTTTGGTTTTTGTTAATATAAAAAGATAGTAGGAATAACTATTTATCATTTTATATAATTATGTGATCGGTTAGAAGTTGATTTTAGTGCGTCAGGCATGAAAAAATCATCTTTAATACTTATCATTTGAAGCAAGAGATGAGATTGTGGTAGAAATTGATCAAAGGATGAAATTCAACTGACCAAGTAAGTATATTTCCTTATTATTTTAGCATATATGATAAATGAATTTATCAACTATAGGAAAATGATCTTGAAATTAAAATTTTATTTGTTTACTTTTATTACTGAGAAATCAATTTTTAACTCATCAAAGATTTATGGTTTCGTGATGGTTAACTTTCTCATGGACATATTCTCTATCACTCTATATCCATCCTTGGTCATTAGTTTTTTCTTCCATGTCTATGTTTCCACTTCCCAACAATGTTTTTCTACATGTAAACCTAGTTATGTGTCATTCTAGATGACCTTTATACTTCCCTTTTTCACTTTTAAAGTGGATGTTTTATTGACCCTTTTACGATGTGGGATTTAAACAAAGGTATTTTGAAAATTCAAACCCCTAGTTTTCAATCCCTAGTTAAAATTGTGAGGTTAAAATTTCTTAAATGGGTAGAATGTAATATCCAGAGATTTTAAAAAGAAATATTATGTTCAATAACATACAAGGTACACAACATTAAGCTTAAACGAATGGAGAATTCTTATTATTTAAACATGATCGTTATAACCTAGCCATTAAATTGGTGGGAATGAATATTATTAACCAAATTAAAAAATATATAATATTCCCACTCATTACTAATTTATTAATTAATTTTTTAAAATTAACACTCGATTTTTTAGTAGTCATTTTATTCTTCAAAAATATGTTTTCTTTAAAAATGGTTTTTTTTTTGCTTTTTATAAGTGATTGTTGTAATTAATTTATGGAAATTTTTTAAAATACATTTCAAAAAATTAATTTCACTTTATAATTTAGAATTTAAAAATTATCCTAGGATGAATTTTTGATAATTTTCTTAAAAGATTGATTTTTCAATGAATGGTGAAAAATACTTATTTTTATTAAAATTTGTATTTTTTAAGTATTTACAAATTCAAATTCAATTTTGGGTCAGTTTTAAAATTTAATTAGTTAATTTTTATTTTAAATAATATAATTATGGTTTTTTAAAAGGATTTTATACTTTAATTCAGTATAAAAACATTTTATATTTTAAAAGGTTGTTTATATGGAAAAAAAACTATTTTTCGTCACATTTTTCTAGTTTGATTTTAAATTAAATTATGTAAATTATATGTATTTAATTTTTAAAAAAGTATTCCATATTTAGAATCATAAGGTTCAAATTTTTAAATAGACACATTTTATTTTTTATCAAAAATGAATAGTAATCTTAGTAAATTTTTTTGTTACCTCGATTAAGGGTAAATCAGGTAATTAGGGGTTAAAATAAAATTAAAAAGACTATAAAATTACCCAAACCATTCCTAAATTTTATTTTATGAGTCCATTTCATCCATAACCATCCAAGATTCAGTTATATGGTCTTTTGTTTTCATTTGAATGTGATTATAACCTTTATAATATTTTATTTAAAGAAAAGTAAAAAATTCCACACTCTTGTTTTTAATAACTATAATATTTTTAATAGAGTTTTAACCATAGCTTATATTTAGTTATAAATAATAATTTTAAATCTAAATTATTTATATCCATCATGCTAATTTATTTTTAATTTTTAGTAAAAAAATAATTACCTTAAATATTTACACAACACTAACACAGTAATTATTCAATTAATGGAATAATAAAATGAATGATATTAAAAATATTATAAGTAATATGATTTTATATAATTAATGTGACCCAATAATTTTCTATATGAACATTACATGTTAGGGATGTATTTAAATATTTTTTTTTAATTTTACTTGTTGTCTTGATGTTATTAAAATCAAAGTAATGAATAGTTCTAAAAATTGTCATTAATTATATATTATAATAAATAATATTTTATTAAATGATATAAAATTATTAAAATTATTATATTTGTCCAAGTTATTAGGATATGATTTATAATATCAACCATGGTCCATTTATAGTTAATATATTGACCCTCAAAGAGTAAAAATATTTATTGTCATGGTAAGTGTGAAAGGGGTTAATGTGGGGTTAAAACCAAATGATAAGGGTAAAAACATAGTCAAGATTGACATCACATGGCTCATGATTATTTATTCTCATGACTCTTGACTTTGTTAAGTTTTATGTCATGCCACATATTTATTGATCTGGGTTTAATAGGTATGATTTCTCCTTGTTATTCTCATGCACTTTGATTATGTAATCATACTCTTATGCTCATATTATTCTCATTGATAAAATTAAATTATTAATACTTATTTTTTCCCTTATTGATCATTTGATCTCACCCTTCTTATATTTCCTTTACCCCGAGTTATGAATAAGGATGATAAATTTTTTGAGTCTATAAAGGTTTCATATGTGGTTAATTTTATGGGAGATTTGAAGACATAATATAGAATATGAAAAGTTGGGTATATAGGTAAAAATACTCTCATGAGGTCATAAGTGTTGTTTATGTAAGATTTTTTTCTAATTCTCTAAAAATATAAACCTAAATGGTCCTTGGGTGTGTAATTGATCTAATATCACTAATGGAAAAATTGCTTATACCAACAGTTTGGAACCATTGGTATAGGTCCTTAAACCATTGGTATAGCCTATATCAATAGTTTGGGAAGCCTTTGGGTGATTTGGTGTGGGGAAAGATCTATCCCAATAGTTTGGAGAAAACTATTGGGAAATACATATCCCAACGATTTGAAAACTGTTGGTATAGGTCTTTGCCAACGATTTTCCAAACTGTTGGGATAGGTATATATATAAAAAAAGTTTCAGGAGAGGTTTGAACTCACAACCTCCACATTACATATCAATGACTTTACCACTATCCTATATTTTCATTTGTGAATATATTTAGATATATATATATATATGTAATTTATATATTGATTTATTTGATGATATTCGATAAATGTACTCATAAAAAATAAGGGTGCATATCCCAATGGTTCTCAAAACCGTTGGTATAGGCCTTTCCCAACAGTTTTGAGAACTGTTGGGATAGGTGCCCACCCTTTCCAACAATTTTCCCAAACTGTTGGGAAAAGTGGTCTCAAAGTACCCTTTCCCAACAGTTTTGGAAAAACAGTTGGAAAAAATGGACCCTTTCCCAACAGTTTTGTCAAACCATTGGGAAAAGTGGCCTCAAAGTACCATTTCCCAATGGTTTTGGTGAAACCGTTGGGAAAAGTGGACCCTTTCCTAATGTTTTGGGAAAACCATTGGGAAAAGTGGACTCAAAGTACTATTTCCCAATGGTTTTTCCAAAACCTTTGGGAAAAGTGGACCCTTTCCCAACAATTTGGGCAAACCGTTGGGAAAAGTAGTGTCAAAGTACCCTTTCCCAACGGTTTTGGCAAAACTGTTGGGAAAGGGGACCTATACCGACAGTTTGTATAAATCTTTGGTATAGATGCATTGATATAGGTAGGATTTACAGTAGTGTATTTATTTTTGATGTTGTAAGATTTGGTTGGTAAAAATTGGGTCACATTTATTAGTATCAAAGCCAGAAATGTAATGTATAAGGCCAGTTTCTTACAAGTTGTCGCTCTACCCAGCCCACAATGCTTTGGTCCAACTCAAATCATCTGAACATCCCATTAACCCTTGTGAATATAAGTATCACTCTCACGTGATGTGAAAGACATCATTTAGTGATAGAAATAAACTTGAGTGTAGTAGTGTATTAATTATTCCATCTTGAGTATGATGTTGAAGCCCATCATCTTGAGGAAAAATAGGTTCCATAAAAAAAATATAACCACCTATATCAAGGGGTATTCCTTATATCGTCATTTTCTCTTAGATCGAATCCCCAATGGTGTGTCAAGATTCATTATTCCATAGAAGTACTCTATCTTTAAGCCCAGGCTTTCCATAATTGTCACAGATATGAAAGAATGTAAAGTTTTAGTATTGAATAAGGCTAAAAATAAAGTAGATTCTACAAGAATAATACCTTGAACTATTTAATACCCTAAAATTTTCTCCTCTGGCATGGGATACACTACATAAAACAAGCCTGACCCTTATTCTTGTGATGCAACCTGATTACCCTGATCAGACTTACCCTGTTGGCACTGTATATCTGAAGCCTGGCTACCTCATCCATAGACACCTCCTCAGCCTGATCGACTAGTAGTTCTCTAGATACCTA
This sequence comes from Viscum album, assembly GCA_963277665.1. Classification (NCBI taxonomy): domain Eukaryota; kingdom Viridiplantae; phylum Streptophyta; class Magnoliopsida; order Santalales; family Viscaceae; genus Viscum; species Viscum album. The sequence continues at coordinate 263,290,898 of OY728142.1, read as the reverse complement.
CCTGGATAGGAGATACTAATCCCACTCCTGGAGGTGTAGATAATGCAGATCCTCTCCCACTAGGAATAAATGGGAAGGTTCTCCAAAAAGGTTGATTATGCATCATCCTGCTGCAGCCTCGGCAGTCAATAGGGTCTTTGGGACACTATGGATTCTCATGCCCTAGCTTCCCTCACTGGGGAAAACCCATGAAATTATCAATGAGTGTCACATGACTGAAGTTTCCCCCCACATGCTGATTCGAAGTGATAAATCATAGAACTTGAAGAACCACTTTCCTATCTCAGTATTGGACTACTATGGCCCATGCTATCACATTCCCTTAGGTTCTAATTAGTGATGAGGTCTTGTTTTACTATCTCAAAATGGTGTTCAACTAAAAGACATTCACCTATGATTGGATGGCGTATATGATCCCATCCTCAAATCATCTTGTTGTCGCCAACTCGTCACCGTCAAGAGTCATTGTAAAGTGTTTGATTTCTATGAATCTGGTAGAATAATCCATCATAGACATAACACTCTACATTAGGTGAATAAAATCTCTATATTTGTCCGTTATCTATGTTTAAGGGGTGAAGTAGTCATAGAATACTATTTATAAGTCTACCCAAACCGTACCCTGATGACGATAAACCTAGGTGATAACATCACATCATCACTTATTAGAATCACACAACATATAGGTTGCAAGTTTAACCCTACTATCTGGAGGTAACTTCAGATGCCCAAATATAGATAGTATGACCACTAGCCATAACTCAGCAACCCTAGAGACACCATCCCCCAAAAACATAGGTGGATACTGCTATTGGAATTATCACGTCATTTATTCCATAGTAGGGCTCGGTCACTGAGCTCCCTATATGGATTGCATAAATCATAGGAAGCTCTCTCAGAACTGAGCATCAGTGCCCAGATCAGGAATAGTAAGAAGTGTTGCAAGTGGCACCACATGAGGTAATACTGGTGGCTCGGGGCCCACCACCTCTAGAGCATGGTCATCGCCACCCTCTAGGTGCATGAATCAAGGAAATTGTGGTGATATATCTATACAATTTTAAAGCAAACACCTTAGAAAATATTTTATAATGATATAGATTTTAAATACAAGAAAAGGACAGGTACATAGCCTCCTATATAAGATTCAAACCACATTTCTACTCCTAAATCTAGGTCTAGGTGACATAGAAGATCATAAGGATCATAAGAGACACTCCCTAATTCTTTATACTAAGATCGGGTTAGGGTTAAGGTATCACATCACATAGCAGAGGTCCTGGTATATAGAGTTTCAATTATAAGGTATAGAGGAAAACACCATTTACGTTGTAATTGGAATCCCCATTTAATGGTAACCATTTTATTTAAGAATTTAAATTTATTTAAGTTTTTAATAATTTATATATATAATCACCATGGCCTAGTTAGATGAGTCACCATTCCCATGTTATAAAGGCACAAGATTCATAAGTTGCAATTGACATATTATGTAACTGAAACCAATCCCTTACACCAGATATCAAGATATACCAATCCATATAAGATGATTTGATTAGATAAATCTTCATTCCTAATTTATATAATTACATTCTTCAAAAATCACAATTGGCATTCATGTAATCAAAATCGACTAAAATTTTAGCCCATGTGACCAGTAGTCCATGGATCAAATATGGCACAATTGGTTAGTTAAGGTTACACTATCAAGTTATATGAGGAAACACCATTTAGGTTGATGAAAACACTTTAATTAATCCAATTATTCTATCCCAGCATGAAATGTTAAAACATTTTCCAGACATAACAATCAAGGAACCATCAATATTTAGCATGCAATGCATGCAATAATATAAATATAGCATGGAATATGCATGACTTTTAAATCATTAGGTGTCTATAATAATTCATGTTCAATACTCCCTTATCATAACAAGATGAGGTAAAAAAGAAAATTTGTCATAATAATAACAATAACAATGCCACAAATCATGTGTGTCACCCAACAGTGAAATTAATACAACTATAACAAGAAAAAACCATAATATAAATTCCCTTACCAAGTAATTTGGCTCTTCCTTGTACATGAGTTAGCTACTCCTAGGAACATGCTCATTACCAAATTATGACACATTCCTAGTCTCATGTCTACCAATCCCAAATAGTAGGACAAAGGAAATAAAGGATCTAATACCACTTTGTAACATCCCAAACCTGATTCACTTATAAGTAACCAAAACTAGTTGGCCACGTGGCCTCAAGTGTGCCTCCCCATATGTTAGAGGTTTCCAACTAGTAATGAGGGTCTATAATGGTATGGTGTGAAGACTATACCCTCATGATCAGAGTGTAGTACAATGATATAAAAAAATAAATAATTAGTGAAAGAAAATATCTAGATAAGAATAAATCACCTAGCCAAAGATAATAATAGAAATAAAGATAGAACCATATATGGTTTCATATATAAAATTATTATCATGTCATGATACTATGCAAAAGGGAAATGCATGGGAATAATAGAACTAAGCTTATACAACCTACTATAAAAAAAATTACAAAAGACTCAAGCTATCTCCAATAGCATCACGAGCATAAGATCAGTCTTCTACTCTCATACTCCATCCTCATATAGACAATCAAGCATCCATAGCTAGACCCTTTCCTTTGTCCCTAACTATAACTAAGAATTCTGTTTGGGTACCAATCAGTGACCCAAATAGGGTGTGAGATATACTTAGTAGGCCACCATGAATAGTGTCTAATATAATCCAGCCAGTGTATATAAAATGGCATTGTGCAGATATAATAGTGTAAGGTAGAAATGTAAACTATAAATGAGTCGGTTATAGTTCCTGAAGGACACCAAACTGACACCACCTGCATCATCCTAAGTCGGGATATCTCTGAACATGTATCATCATATATTTATATATAAGTGTGTGTGTGTGTGTGTGTGTGTGTGTGTTTAGATTTGTATGTATATATATATGTACTATATATGTAGTAATGTATATAGTCATATATATAGATACATAATATTATCCCGGACCTGAGGCATAACTCAGGTGTCCATGCATAGTCATAAGAGTTTCATGGGGTAGTTAGGACGTCATGTGCATGTATCATAATCAATAAGGGACATCATGATCGAGTATCATAATCAACAAGGGGCACCATGTCTGAGTATCATAATCAATAAGGGGCGTCATGCCCAAGTACCATGATCAATGAGGGACGTCGTGCCCAAGTATCATAATCAATGATAAGCATCAGTCATGTTTTAATATAAGTCAAGAGATGGTTTCTAACCATTCTACATTTATTTAAGAAAGACATAATCCACAATATATATAAGGGTTATGTGACATGGTCGTACCATTCACTTCCATATAATTTAATTCATACATTTCATTTAAGAGTCAAGTTAATACCACTTAGAATGTGGTTTGGTCACATAAGCATTTATAAGGTCAAGGGAATTTAATATTCACACCTCAAGAGGCGGAACTAGTTAAAGGGAACATCCTACAACAAATACAAGGGTGTATAAGGGCATTTCTAACATGGATAATAAATCAATTTAGTCTAAATCATATTTTTGAGGCAACGCATGGAAGGTTCGGCATGCAGCGTCATAACACAAGATACAAAACAACAAGGCCTTGAGGGAAAAGTACTAGACAACCTACCTTATGGTGGTAGATGACTCCTCATCCAATTTTGGACTATAATCCAATCTAGAATAGAAGAAATTGATGAAATAGACAAATGTCTTGAAAATAGGGCATATTAGCTCACCTAAAAATAATATTCATGAGGATGAGATAAACAAGGAAAGGAAGTAAGAGGATTGAAGAGTTCAATGTTAACTATCCAATGCAATCGACGGTGAGCAATTCTGACATAGTGTGAAAAAGGTGGCTCAAATCCTAGGAGGAAGAGAGGATGGAACTCTAGACGTGGGAGTTGTTGTGCATGGAGGGGAAGAAAAAATGGAGAAGAAGTATTAAAGAAGGGAGGGGGAAACCACCATTTCCACTCATTTAAAGAGGTGAACGGTTTGAAAAAATTGTTCACTAATCATGTGACTTCATTGCCTAAGTGGCACTAAGCGTGCGAACTGGGCACACAGTTTGAGAAAATTGTGTGCACCACGTACACCCCTTTGCAAACCCTATGCAGCACCCCACACAGTTTACCCAAACCATGCGACATCGGGTGCACTTAGTCTGTTTCCTCCAAAACCTGAAGCTCCAGACTCCAAACAAGCCTCAGACGCTCCTGAAAACTCTCTTAATCTCTTAGGAACTTCCACAAGGATAAAAATAAAGGTTTAAACCAAAATTTAAAGGATTCATACCTCATAAAAAAAGTCGGTATCTTGCATCAATACTTATTATTATTATTATTATTCATATTTTGTATAATAAATAATCATATTAATTTTATTATTAAATATTAATAATATAAATTCTATAATTATTATTAATATTAATAATTAATAATATATTATTGTTTTTTAAAGGTCAAGGTTGAATCCTGTTAATTAAAAACAAAAATAAAAGAAGAGATGTTGAAGTCAAACAAATCAAAACTACCCTTATCGTTTACGAATCGGTCACAGACGAAGCTTTTTAATAATCTTAACCTGAGAACAAAGGCTCTCATTATGTCGACCCCACCAATTAATATTATATTATTATTTATATAAGTAATTAATTAACAATACATACCATAATATATTATAAATAATATAATTATTAACTAATAAATATATTATTCAATACAATTTATTTTATTTATATTACTAAACAAAATATATTAGTTATTATACTATTAATTATATTAATAACATAATAATATATTATTAGTTAATAAAAAATAATACAATTGATAATCAATAAATATATTACCTATTAATAAATTACTAATAATTATATTAACAAAAATTTCACAAAAAATTATAAATATTAATTATTATAAAATTAATTATATTAATAACATAATAATATATTATTACTTGATAATAAATAATATAATTGATAATTAATAAATATATTACCTATTGATAAATTATTAATATTTATATCAATAAAGTTTTCATAAAAATTCTAAATATTAGTTATTATACTATTAAATATAAGGTCGATTGCATCTGTCACCACAAAACACAACGCAAGAAAAGAAAATTGTAATAAATACACAAGCATAATGACTTGACCTCACGACCTACCTCTCACCCACCAAACCCAAACCACCCATCACCAATGACGAAGCTAGAATGTTATACTATTAATTATATTAAAACATAATAATATTGTAACAACTTAGAATTTTATCAATGGAAACTCCCTTCTTATATTATATTACATATGGTACAACTGCCAAGTGGCAACTTCACACACGCTACAAAGAAACTCCAACAAATAAATCAACCCAGGGACTCGACCCCACGACCGGTGCCCCAAACTTCATCCCTCCCTGCCACCCCACCTGTCTGTGGGGGGGCAAGAAACTTCTTTCTTATAATCAATCCATATAGTATAAATCACATAAAATTACTTTTAAAACACAATAAAAACTTTATAAATGAAGAATGAATGAAATAAGAGGTATTTTTAGAAGTTAAGGAACTTATACCTATAGAATAGTAACATGGTCTTTGGAATAATAATGTGACCATTAAGAATAGTAATTCGACCAATAGAATAGTAACCTCATTTATGAAAGTATAAATAAAATTTAGGCATCTTGTAAATGATAATATGATATGATTATATTATAGTATCAGTAAATAAATATTTTAAAAATTATTAATTAAGTGTTGGTATTTTTATAAAACATAAATGTTCAATTTATAATTTTATAATTAATATAATTATTTAAAAGAAAATTTATTTTCATAAAATAGATTCATAAATTAATATTTTTGTCTTATGATATCAAATAATTTTACGATACCTTAATTAATTTTTCAAAGTATTATAAATCAGTTATAATTTTAAAATATGTATTTTACAAGTAAATTATGATTTTAATTAAAAAAATAAATTTCTCATATTTAGAAAATTATTTTTATAAAATGATTTTCGTTTTTGAATTATACATGTCAAAAAATGGTTAGGGTGAATTTTGGGATTTTTTTAAAATACTTGATTTTTTTGTGAATAGTAAAATACAATAATTTACAATAAAAGCTAAATACATGAATTTTTTAGTCATTATTGATGTAAGGCTGGTGTAATTCTAAAATCTCAAACTCTTATTCATTATTTTAATATATTTAGTGATAAGGTTCAAACTATTCACAGTCTTGAGCCAAAATAATAAACTAATGAATAAAATAATGATAAAATGTCTCTCTCCTCCCCTATAAATATCACTCTCACCGCCTCTTCTCATCACACCTTTCAAGCCTTTAATCTTGTCCAAGTTCTTCCCAATACTCTTCTCAAGTCCCTCCCCCACATTCAGAATCCCTTGGCCTTATCAAAAGACTAAGCCCTTTTCTCTAAGGAGGTTCTTAAGGAGGAGAAATTCAAGATGTAAAATCCTCTTTATTTTCTTTTAATTTCTTTTCAATCTTTTTTCTTATCCTATCCTCATCTCCCCTTATCCAAGTTTCATGATAACTTTGGTATCTTAAATATACCGGAATGTTATTACATTAATGTAATAATTCATCATCAAACCCCTTCTCCTCTCTCTTTTATTCTAAAATGAAAATATCGTTCGTGATGTGTCGATTTACCGCCATCGTGGACAATTCGCTTTCATTTTCCTATACCGCCTTCAAGGCTGGTCATAAAGCCATTATAATGGTTGAAACAAATTTTAATATGTATTCTATAACTTTTTTTATGTTCTAAAACTAACATATATACATAATATTAAATAATAAAACAAAACAAGATTGTTGTGATCAAAAACTGTAAAAATTAATTTAGACGATTATCATTAACATTGTATCTAATGATTCATCCTCATATCTGGAAACAAAATAATATATAACACTATTTAAACTTACGGAAGATCATTAATAACATATAATCTCAATTCTAAAAAAGTATCCTCATTTTAAATGAACTTCCATACATATATACAAGCAAATTGATCATGAAAACCAAGAAAACGAATACTCCTGAATGATGAAATCGAATAACTCATCAAAATGGTCATAAATGAAATTAATAAAATTATAATGAATCAAATACATGTATAAGAGGTTTGAGATTTATTAATTAATGAATCTAATTTGATTATCCAGGATATTAAAATAAAGAAAACATTCAGACATAAAGTAAGAGGATTCTCGAACCCAGCTCCTTTTCTTTGGGTTATTCCTCTTTAATACCAAATTTCAATGTGGATGTTCTTTTAATATTTCTCAAAAATAATTTCATTGTCCCTTTATTTTCATTTCTGGGATATAAGTGCTTCCAATATGATCTTATGACAAATGCAAATATTTTTCCAAAAGAACTCTTCTTTTTAAAAACACATGTTTTACTTATCTTGAAATTGTTTCTTCTTCACTCAAGATTAACGATTCTTATACCAAGTATGTTATTCCCTTTTTCTTTTGGGAAACACGAGGTTTATTCATGAATGCATGGTTTCTGAAATTCTCATGAAACTCATTTTCTTTCCATGAGTTATTTTACGACAAAGATTGTTATACGTTTTATGTGGCGTGCATGATTATGTAAACGTTATTATGCAACGGGTGCGCCCGGAATTATATAGTGCTTCACTGCATTGGGTAATGTGATTTATCTCATGAGATAATGTGCAATATGCGTGAACATTATGCTAACTTTGTTCACAATGATGATGTTATGATGATGTACATATGTTATGTGTGAACACAATGCTAGTTTTGTTCATAACTATGTGTGGTAGTTGATCACTAAGACATGTTATTTCATTTTTATGCATCACCAATTTCAATACTTTTATCTAATGCTTCCTCTCATTATTATGATGATGATCCTATGCTTATGTTATGATGATGATGATGACGCTCACCCCATGTTATATTGATTCATGTTCTTATTTATCCCTTCTTTGATGTGTATCATCAGGTGACTACATATACTAAGAAGAAAATGTGAGCCATTAAGAATCTAGAAAAAAATGAATTAAATAATGTTTATGTTTTATTATGTAAAAGTTATGTATGAGCCTAATTTTCCTAAGACACTAAACAGTTTGATCCTAGAATTGTAATACTATTATGTTGTTTATCTTTAAAATGATGTAATAGTCATGTAAGAAAAAGTAGGGTCTCTATAAATATATTATTAATTAATAATAAATAATAAAATTGATAATTAAATATAGATACATTACCTATTAATAAATTACTAATAATTATATCAACAAAATTTTCATAAAATTTTCTAAATATATCAATCACTCTAATTAATTAATAAGTGCGAGTATATTATATTTTATATAAATTATTAGATTTTATTAAATATTATTTATATATTATTTATTACTTCTTAAAACTAACTATTAACTAATACTAGTACTCAGCCCGTGCATTTTCATGGTACTATAAAAAAATTCATATTATCAATAATAGAATACCAATTTTGAAACATAATAAATCATATTATAATTGGAAATGTTTAAAACAAAAATTGAGTGGTACATATTATGGAAAAGAAGGAACAATATGGAGTCATTTATTGAGATAAAAATCTTAATGTAACAAATAACATGTGATTATAAAAACTCAAAATTTTGCTAGAAAAAAACACAAAAGTCACCGGAATGCTGCATCAACAAACCACATTCTACGAATATGTAGAGGATATAAATATCTCCCGAGACAGGAAATGTGATAGTTTTTCTGGAGTTACATCATCCCAAAACCCATGACCATTGTTCGTATATCAAACCTATAATATTTTAAAAAAATAGTTTCACTGATTGATAATTATGAAAAGCAGAGAAAAATAATAACATGTAACATAATTTATATATGAAATGGATTGAAAAGGAAGAAAGTTGATGCAATAAGAACCTGTAATACATGATATAATAGGGTACCAGAATATCTCTGTCGATGTTGTTGTGGATCCCAATAACTGCAATTTTTAGACCGCTCCTAATTTTCTATACGTTAAGAGTTGAAACACAATGAACTCACAGAACAATATTTCCTATAACATATAAAATGTTACATATCTAAAAGTGCAATACCACAAAAATCACAGAATCTCCTCTCTAACCATAGACCTGCTGCAATTATGTAAACCTAGAATACAACACACTTGTTAGCCATATAACATAATGATCAGCCTTGTATATCAATTACATATTGAAGAAATAAATGTTACAGAAATGCTGAAATCTGGAAACAGAAGTTTAGAAAATGGGTATAGAAGTTTACATATTGAGCAGTTTATATTTTAATAAGATGTTGCAGAGCCCAAAACTGGAATAAATGTTACAAAAATGCTGAAATCTGAAATATGTAACAATTACATATTTAAGAAAAAAATGTTACAGAAATGCTGGAAGTAAATGTTACAAAAATGCTGAAATAAATGTTACAGAAATGATGAAATATTGAAGAAATATATGTTACAGAAATGCATATTGAAGAAATAAATGCTACAGAAATGATATATGCAAACAAAAGTTTAGAAAAATGAGTATAGAAGACATATATGTAATAGAAATACTCAATAACTGGAATAGAAATGCTGAAATAAATGTTACAGAAATGGAATAACATAATGATTAGCCTTGTATATCAATTGAAAATTGAAGAAATAAATGTTACAGAAATGCAGAAATCTGGAAACAAAAGTTAAGAAAATGAGTACAAAAGTTTACATATTGAGCAGTTTCTATTGTAATAAGATGTTGCAGATCCCAAAACTGGAATGTGTATCAAGTGTACAGAAATATAGGGTGCCTATGAACAACAGTATGTTTCTCTTCCTCCACCAGGACCATCATGAAGTTCATAATGAAGACATATATGTAACAGAATTACTGAATAACTAGAACAAAAGTTAAGAAATTGAGCATTGAAAGTTTCATCTTCAACTGTTTCTACTGTTATTAGATGTTACAGATCCAAAAACCGGTTTTTTTATCTAGTATACAGATATCCAGGGTTCCTTGGAATAACTATAGGCCTCTGTTCCTTTTTTAGAACCATCATTTCTTGCATGAATTCAGATTATAACAGAAAACATACCATTTTTCTTCCTTGATGGTATGTTTGTTTACCCCATCAAGGGTGCTGTGAGAAGGTATGTTTGTGAAAACACGTATGATTTTTTCATACTCTTGAATACCAAGGCCTATGTTGATACTCTATTCCATGGAACATCAACAGTCATATATGGGAAATGGACATAGTGAGTGAATGTGGGATTAATATCACCCCTTTTATTTATTGCAGTGGTCGTTGACTTGGTCGACATGACTGGTTGTTTGAACTCCAGCTTAACATCTTTGAACCTTTGGGAAAATTGAGAAACCATAGGCGGCCATAAGAATCTAGCAATACCTTTTTATTCTGATATGACCTGCTGGTTTCAGTATATTAGGAAATATGCATGGAAACTAATCTAAATTCAAAAGCAGCAAGACCAATCTGGGAAGAAATATAACTCAATAACATTATAAAATCTAGTATCCCCAAAAAACATAATTAAAGATATTTATTTCAGGAAGAATTACAGTGTAATAAAGTCTTGTAGAAACATATATACATATTATATTCAGAAGTAGATTGAATCATTCATCTTCTAAACAATTTTGAATTTAGTTTCAAATGAGAAACTAAATGTTTGTTAATGTTTCACAATTTATGTATATAAAGTTGAAACTGGTTCATCCTATAAAAATGGTGAATTACAGTTCTATTGAAGAAGCAATGAAAGCATTAAATGCTATTTCAGCCCTAATTAGAAACAGTTTAGATGGTCAGAAGTTATTATATGCATAAGCTGGGCACTTACTCCTTCAGTGCCTGATGCTCAACTCATGCTTTGAAGAACAATATAAACTAAAGTGTTCCCCTGAAGAAAGTTTGGAAATCAAAAAAGGAAATGAAAATCAGAATTAAACAAATAAAATTTTAGAATTAATTCTTTAATGAATTTAAAAAATGACTACAATTTCATAAAATGTATAAAGATACATACCTTGCCCCTCCACCAAATCGAATATCCTTTTAGTAACATCTTGTGGGTGTGTTAAGAATGGAATAGTTTTGAAGATATCAAGGTGAATGAGACTTCATATTCTGCAAAAGAGTATCCATCATAATGAAAATCAAGTTAAAGAATGAATATGAAGCAGGTTAGAAATACAGACAACATATTTAGATATAAAACATACACAACAGAACCAATTTCAGCCTCTGCTATTCTTGAGAAAGCTCACCACCATGAAAATAGAGACAACCAAAATGTTCCTGAAAATTAAAAAAAAAACCAAATCATTCATCCATTTTAATGTTACCTTAAATTCATTTCATGCTTTGAAGAACAATATAAACTGAACTGTTCCCCTGAAGAAAGATTGGAAATCAAAACATGAAATGCAAATCAGATTTAAACAAATAAAATTTTAAAATTAATTGTTTAATGAATTTAAAAAATGACTACAATTTCATAAAATTTATAAAGATTCATACCTTGTCCCTCCACCAACTCGAATACCCTTTTGGTAACATACTATGGGTGTGTCAATAATGGAATAGTTTTGAATATTTCCAGTTGAATGAGACTTTATCTCCTGCAAAAGCATATTCATCATAATGAAATTCAAGTTAAAGAATGAATATAAAGCAGTTTAGAAATACAAACATAATTTTTAGATATAAAACATACACAGTAGCACCAATTTCAGCCTCTTTTATTCTTGAAAATGCTCACCACCATGCAAATAGATACAACCCAAATGTTCCTGAAAATTAAAAAAAAAACATTCAGCCATTTTAATGTTACCTTAATTCCAATCAGGCTCGTTTCGAACATAACCTGTAAGCATGTATATGTAATGAATCAAAAATTATATTTTTCCATAATATAAAATTTAAAACAATGTTTCAGGAGCCTACGAAATCACGGGCAGTGATCAGGCTGAAATAGTAGACCCTGGTCATTTCTTATTTCTTGTAGGAAAAATCCATTGTCATTAATCATGCCAATAATTAAGGAGCACTATGTTGTCATCAAGATGATAAAATAGGAACAAACTCATACCTCACATCCAACAAAAACAAATTCAATGAACATTGGCGATGCAGATGATGAATGACTCTAGGGAAGAGAATAAAATCATTAAAAAGGGAAATGAAGGAAAATGAAAATAAATGGAAGTTGATCGGTGAAGTTGATTGGAGAAATAGTAACAAATGTGACACGTGTCAAGCAAGGTTACTTAGGATTAGTATAGGTAGTAGAGTATATGTATAGTTGATAATATAAGAAATATGCATATCATACCTCAAATTATCTACAACATTACCTGATTATTTCATTTCCTGATATGCATTATCATATGGTCCCATAAGGTGGCACCATTAGTTTGTAGTAGGCCACCTATACCTTGTGGTGATGACTCACATGTTGCTTGTTTAGTTAGAAAATATGTGTAATCAATACATCAAACCCAATGGTAAAATGGGAAATCCAATCTGTTTGGGATTGTATTCCTAAAACTCATTGAAAAAAAGAACAAAAAAGTGATTGAAATTGATAATTCGAATTCTGGAAATGATGAATTCAAAGGGTTGAATGTGGATACCATGTATGTTGTGACACGGTTACATACACACCCATGAACTTCCTCAGAACTGGAATTATGTTCATTTAAGAATGACAACCCGAATATTCATTATTTAAAAACCTAAAAACCAAAACATATTTTCTCATAGATAAACATATAAATCTATTACAGGAAATAAAAAATCGATGCAACAGAAACGTAAAAAACTAAATTAACAAAAACATAACAATTTAACTATTAATAAAAAAATTAAATGGAATCTATAGTTGAAAATAAAGAAACATAGATGCAAATGGCTTCATTAAAAAAATTAACTGAATTTTCAGTTTGAAACAACAAAATCAATACAGAATGCATGTTGGGTATATCATCTAAACTAAAACAGAACAAATTTGATATCTAAACAAAGTATCAACTATAATCAGAAGAGTGTTGTAGATGGGCATATTTAGAGAACATGTTGTATAAAAACACATGAAATAAAATGCACAAACATATAATTAAATTGCATACAACATTTGATAACTATACAAATAAATGATAAACAAATTTAGTTTTATTTTAAACAAATAAATTATTTTTTCATACATGAAACCATATAGAAGAAGAATCACTAATGGACACCCCTCATTTAGTTATATTTTAAACAAATAAATGATAAACAAATTTAAAATTAAAAAAATAGAATAATTTATATGACCTTTATTTTTGTCATAAATCGCTGGCATGACAATATGGAAATCAGATACCTGCATTTTAAACAAAAAAATAAAAATATTAAATGAAAAGAACAAATAAAATTACATAAAAAAACTACCCTAAAAATTATTATGTGATGTGATCTCAGAGAATATCAATGAAATGAAATGTGGTTAGTGTTTATAATCGAAGCAATTAAAATTAGAAAAAATAATTATCAAGGGAAGTTGGTTTTTCATACCCGATACCAAAAAGAAGAAGAATAGCTTCTTGAGACCACATATCATAGCCTGTGGATCATAAAATAATTAAATTGGTTAAGAATAAATATATTTTGGGTAGGAAGATATATTTTGGGCAGGAAACGTACATTATGAATACAAACAGGAATATGTGTTGTAAGATGTTTTTGGAAAGTTTTCTCAAATAGACCCTTACCTTGTTCATCCATACATGACATTGACATACTGTTCAAATTCTATACATTGATATCCCAGGTTTTATAGAGCCTCTTGAACCAGATCCTGAAATTATGAAAAAAATAATTATGAAATGTGAACTTTTGAGAAGTGTAATTTTACAAAATACCTCTGGATTTATGTACCACATAATCATAAGGTGCAGGTGAAAATTCAGCCATGAGGTTATATTGAACGGTCCTTAGTAGGCCCCAAATGCACTTTCACTTGCAAGATGACAGGTAGTGTCCCCTGACATCCACAAACAATGATCGGAACACAAATCAATGATAAAACATAACCAATGATTCCATGAAATTAATAATCATTATTAAGAATAACATTGTTATTATAATAAAGTAATATGTTCTATGAATCAATAATTAAAGTTAAAAAACCTTTAGCAGAAAAAAAATAGGTTCAAAAAGAGAATCAAGTGGACTGGCAAGTGTCTTAAGCCTCTTATTAAACCAATATGATGCATAGAATAATCCAATAACTCCCAAGATCCCAAGGTTCTTAATTTCTTAACTAACTGCTAATCTTAAATTTTTTAAAGCAATGTTCATTATAATCCAGAAATATGGAGTAAAATGGAGGCATGTAGAAGGCTTTTCCTTTGGAAGGGATGACTGAACTTGGATTTAGATCCAAACACCAAAGATTCTCTCTGAAAACAATTTAAACAGCCTACTATTATGCAGCATTTCATCATCCACGAATAATAATTTGTATAAAATGTCCGATAGTAACTCACCATGGTTCATAGAGTAGCAGTACTGGAAATATATTAGCAGATTTATCCGATGCCAATAGAGAAAATGAATTATAAACAGAAGAGTGGGCTGTTAATAATATAATATTACTACATTTATATGCAGACTGCATAATTGTAGGAGGAGTTACCAGTTGCAATACTTTGGAATGGACAGTGCATAATGATTTCTAAAAAACAATCGATTTCCCAGAAAAGCAAGGGATGTCATGTATACTGACTTGGCTCGAGGATCAACATGAATCTCGATTTTCCAGAGATTCATATGTATTGCAGATTGCAATGCCATCGTGACTGAAAATAGAAGATGTTTATCTTCAATATATTACAAAAAATCAGGCTTTATATGTTTGAAAGTTGTTTATACCTGGCTTTACTCGCTGCGTGCTCGAGAGAGTGGGAACCCTAGGTGGATCGGAGGACCTGGTTGTGAAAGAGCTGAAGGCGGAGTAACCAGTTGCGGCGAAGGCGTAGGTGGAGGATCCGAAGACATACTTTCGAGTAGCAATAGTAACCGTAGATTTGGGTGCTAGATCTTGGTGAAATTGTTGGACGGCGATAAAGCATAGTCGGACGAGATGAATTCAGAGGAGCCGAAGGCGGATCACGCGTAGGTGGAGTCGCGACTGGAGGGGGGATTCAGTGAGGGGAGGAAGCAACAGACGATATGCGGGGGGGGAGATTAGAGGAACCGAATAGCGGTGTATTGAACTGAGATTCCTGGATACCGTAACCGCTGCTGGAAAGAGAGCGTAATGGAAGACGTCAAGCTCATAGAGATGATTGAGGATGAAGTCCGCGAATGAACGTCGTTGAGTTGAAACCCTAAACCTGAACAGAGGAAGTGGTAAACACAACATTGCGGGAGGTCGGCATGGAACTCAGAGAAATATTCTCGCAACAGTAGCCCGTCAAGCTCGTAGAGATGATTGAGGATGAAGTTCGCGAATGAACGCCGTTGAGAAGAAACCCTAAGCCCAGACGGAGGAGGAGGTAAACACAACATTGTGGGAGGTCGTGATGGAGGTCAGAGAAAAATTCTCGCAACAGCACCCCGATAGCCTGGGGTAAATGCGGGAGGAAATTTTGTTTTTGGTGATGTGGCTGCTTCTGGAGGCGACACGTCAGCCCGGAGGAACCCACCTTTAGTAGATATAGTGGATTACAAAAATAAAATAAAAATAATCAGAGACACGTGAACCGTATTCCATTTTTGATTTTTTTATTTTTAAACCCCCCCCAAAAAACTCCAAATACTACATCTCTCCTCTATAGCGGACTCTATAGCGTGGAAATAAGAAACAGGGGCCCTGAGCCCGGCACGGAAATTTGATTTCGGCGCCGGTGGGTGTAGGCGGAGATCTCCATCGGAGAACGATGTCCGGTGTGGTGAAACGGAACCATCTCAGATCATTCCTAAACCCTCTACTGACCAGAGCTCTCTCTTCCCAGAACCGCCGCCTGACCGTTGTCTCTGAGGCCCATGCCGGTGCTGCCGCGGGGGAATCCGAATCCGACGGGTCGAATTCATCCCTCGATTTGTCTGCGGGAGGTGAAGTAGTGAATGAAAAGGATGGTGGAAAAGATTCCATATTTATTCAGACGCCGAAGAGCCAGAAGTCTTCATCCAGAGCTTCTGATAAATCGGTGGGTATGCCGATTTCTGCAGTATCGGGTTCCATTGTTGGGAAGCGATTCTACAAAGAAGTGTGGACAAGGAAGGCTGATGACGGGAATGGATGGAATGTAATGCTCGATTATCGAACCCTTAAAACTCCATGGAAGCGAATTCTTAAGCTCCCAACCCTCGCTCTCGCCTACGCTGTCGCTGCTGAATGGGATTACCAGGTTCTCTTTCTGTCTCTCTCTATCTGTATATGTACTGTTAGCGCAGTTTGAACTGGTTGAGATGGCTCATTTGAGAATCAATGATATATATTTATTGATAAAAGATTCGGTACTGGATGCATCTATGGCATTTGAACTTGTTCTTCCTCTCATGTGGTGCAATTTTATTATTGTAGCTAAAAGATGGGATCAGACCCTTCACGATGCCCTTAATGAAACTTGCTTGTACTGCACTGGAAAGAGTTCCATTCACACGGCGATCAATAATTGAAGGGTTGATGAAAAAGTTTCATCAAGATTTAGTCTTTTCTCGTGACCCTGACAGACAGCAAACCGGTCTGGCCGGTATGTTTTTAGTCCTCATTTCTCAACATATCCCATGTTGAATCATTATCAAATTTCACAATTGAAATTTGCCACAACATATACATCTACCCTTCTAATTTTCTCACGGGCTCTATGTTTTAGTTGAGAGTGAAATTTGTAGTGTTTTCTATGGCCTTGTGTGTCACGACCCAACCTCCCCGTATCATGAATTTGGTTATCTGATTCCATGAGTGTCCTGTAATACATTGGTTGATTTCCCCGGACACTATATATTATTACCAGGGTCACTCATCAGACTAATGATTATCCCCTCTGGCCAACATATGTTCTTTTAATGTGTTTTGTCCTCACTCACACACACCCTAAGAAACTTCTCAGGAGGTCATTCATCCTGACACCACTCCAGTCAAACATGCTTAACTGTGGAGTTTTAACCAGACAGACTTCTGAAAAGAAAAGTACACTTTGCCGACATAAGTAGTAGCATTTAGTCTTTAAATCTCACTTTTTAAGGGGTGTTGCACTCTCTCATAGGTTTGGAGGTGGCCCGGTTCGGGAGATGCCACCTGTCCGATTCACTTACCAACAGAAGGGGCGGTCTGTTTGTGGTAGGGAGTGACTGTCAGGGGCAGAGTTGTAAATAGCCATTCATTGGTTATTAGTTTGTATTTTTTACTTTTCCTTCCTATCAAATTTGGAATAATCACAAGGGAGCAAAATTCTTGTCTTTTTTCTCTCAACCTTTTGGAATCTCCTACCAATTTGGTGTTTTCATTGAGAGAACCTTGATTCCTACGAATAGTGTGATTCTAGTGAGAGAAACTAGAAGAGAGAGAAAGTGGTCTGGAAATTAAAAATTGGTTTTGTATGTCCACGCATGGAAAAAAGAGTAACACTACTGGAGACTACGACAACCGACCTTACGATGGGAATGCAACGTCAAGAGGCCGGATTACAGCAGTTGGAAGATGCCTAGGACTCGACAACATTTCCTCTTAACTGTCTTTGGCGCAACTGAGTATGGAGGGTATGACTCAGTATTGGATTAGTTCTTTGAGGTCAGTTCGGCCAACTCTTACCCGAAAACAGTTAAGAGGAAATGTTGGGATGTTACAGGAATGTCGAGGAAGAGGATCTGGTAGTCTACCTGAAGGGGCTGCGGCATACAAGATCAGTGGACGCTTATGTAGATGAGTTTGAGCGGGTGGCTTTACGAATTCCAGACTTAACAGAGGGGTGATATATGAGTATGTTTATAAAGGGCCTAAAACCAGAAATTGGTCGTACCATTATGACTCACAAACCACGAACAAAAGTGTGGTTACTAACTTTGGCTAGACGTGTGGAGCGTGAATTGTTAGTAAAGAGAATTATCAAACTTACCGAACCATGACGTAGGAATATGAGTTTCGGAGGACAAAATAGGGGATGGATTCCAGGAGCTGCAAAGAACGCCCCCACTGGAGACATGGCTGTGTAGGACAAGAAGGGTGGGATAACACCTCGATGAAGAGGAGTAAAAAATTTATCTTAGGAGGAGTTTGAGGAACGGAAATCCAAGGGGTTATGTTACTCTTGTGGATAGAAGTACAACCCTGGACACCAGTGTCCTGATAAGGGATATAGAATAATGGTGTGAGAATGTATTGGACTAAAGGAAGAAGACGAAGTAGAAAGTGAAAATGTAGCTGCAGGGGAAGGAGAGGTAGGCAGTTTGTGGGAACTAGAGATGATGAGAACCACAACTGTTGGCTTGGAGAAAACCAGGGCCAGAGTTACCCAGTCAATGTTAGTGGAAGGGACAGTGGAAGAAGCACCATTGCTGGTCCTAATAGACAGTGGGGCGAGTCAGAATTTCATCTCCAGGCGTCTAATGAGACAGTTTGTAGCTCATGTAGAAGAGACCGGACCATTTAACATTTGATTGGGAGATGACAATCGCGTGTCGTCTAGTGGGCTATGTATAAGTCACTACAAATTGTGTTGGGAACAATAGAATTTTTTGTTGATGCTTATATATTTGATACGATCGGGCCAGATTTGGTTTTGGAAATCTCGTGGCTAGAGACTTTGGGGTTTGTGACAACCAATTGGAAGGGGATGACAATGAAATTTGATTGGGAAGGGAAACAGGTGTGGAATTGCAGGGTTTCATTGATTGGGAAGGGAAACAGGTGTGGAATTGCAGGGAGTTAGGACACCGCTGAAATTACCAGGGGCTTTGAAGGAGTACTTGGGGAAGGGAAAGAAGCATCTGCAGGGGGTACACTGGACAGAATCAGAGGAAGGGATATAGAAACGCAGTCGGACTGCAACTAGCAGCAACAATTGTAGGAGATATTGGCAAGTTACAATACAATGTTTGAATCTCCGAGGAGGTTGCCACCATGTAGGGAGACTGGCCATGCCATTAAGCTGAAAGTTGGGTCCGAACCGGTGAACATCAGGCCATACAAACATGCTTACCACATGAAAAACGAAATAGAAAATCAAGTACAGGAGTTGCTGGAATTAGGATTTGTCAGATTAAGTCGCAGTCCCTATTCGAGCCCGATAATAATGGTTAAAAAGGACAGGGGGTGGCAAATGTGTATTGACTATCAAGCTCTAAATAGAATAACAGTGCCTGATAGGTATCCTATTTCGGTGATTGAGGAACTAATGGATGAATTGCATGGAGCGGCTTATTTTAGCAAAATGGATTTAAAGTCGGGTTTCCACCAAGTTCGGATGAGGGATGGGTACATTGGAAAAACAACATTCAAGACTCACGAGGTGCACTATGAGTATGTAGTCATGCCGTTTGAGTTGATGAATGCGCCCACAACCTTCCAAGCAACGTTGAACATATTTTGGGTAATGTTGAGGAAGAGTTTTATAGTGTTTTTTGATGATATATTACTTTACATACCCGGCCTTATAACATTACATAATCTTGAATTAAATGAATAATTCACATTGAGGATCTTTTCAGGTTTAGAGTTTTAGAGAGTTAGGTCATAACTATTACATTTCATCTCAAAAATTACAAAGTATACACTTCTACTCAGTTTTCATTTTTTTTTCATAAAATATAAACTCTTTGAAAAAAAAGTCATGTCTAGTTCCATATTTTAGACAACATGACTTTTTCTTGATCCCATCTTTTACTCTATTCCACTTTATGTCCTGTGAAAAACATTTCAAAAACTTGGGATGAGCATAAAAAACTCAGTAAGGGATGCACAAAGAAGGAAAACTGTTAGTTTTTCAAAACAACAAGTAACCATGAATACCCTATCATAAGTAATACTTTTCACCTTTATGAAGTAGTAAATACTCTTCGCTAAATAAAAGATCATTGCTTACCATTTTGTAACCAAAAGATTACCATAAAACCCATAGAAAGAACATATAACATATAATGGTAACTTGAGACATAAACATACTTAAATGGAATAACCATACGGTCGACTTTCACACATATCACTAAATGGAATAATCATACGACCGACTTCCATACCCAATGCATTGGAGGTTATAACGCAACCACCCGCCCTGGTTTATCACGACACCACCCGTCATTTGGTTTATCACGTAACCACTCGTCAAATGTCCAAGTATCATTATAAAATCATAATACAAAAAATAAATATAAAGGAAAGACAACATTTTCACATTTCAATCACAATATATCATTTAAATATATTGACATAAAAAAAATCTATTATCAAAACCATTTTCAATACCAAAATACGTAAAAGAGTATATGATATTTATTTTCCTTTTAAAAACATTACGGTTGTTAAAGAAGCTAAAGATCAAATAATACTCGCGGCGGTAGAAAAGGCCGTTGTCACCGCTTACGTTAAAACATTTTTTTTTTTTTGTCGTTTAGTAAAACGCCTCGTAGAAAACGATTCCCTTTGAATGAAATGAAAAGTCAAAGGTGTTTATATACCGTATAAAAGAAAGTCGTGTATAAAACAAAATATGCCTCAATGAAAGGAGATTGAGACGAAGTCTCTTACGAAGATCATTTTGTAAATAAAATAGATCGATTATGTGTATTCAATATAAACACACATAAAGAAAGTATAAATACATCATAAGATATAAAAATTCATTTCTCACATAATCAAAGAACGACATAAATAAGAAAGAGAAGATTAACCCAAAGAACGAAAATTGGGCTAAGAAGTTCCCTTACCTCGTGTCCGACTTGACCCATTCGTTCTTTAGTTTCCTGAATAATAAACTTATGTTAATTTCTACTTGCTTAAGAACATTTTTCAAGTTTATTATTCCTTTTATATCACTTATTACCTTTCTATAACAATTAGTTAATTATTTGAGTTCATATTGGACATTTTGTCGATATTTGGAACTTGAGTTAAAATGAATTTGTTATAATTATAAATTATTCATGTGGTCGAAGTTCCATTATCTCCAGAATGATATTCATGATTAAGATTTCATATATATCATATATATCCAGTATATATATGTATTTATAATAATGCATAACATTTGGAGATAAGAAATGAAATGCACCATTCATGGAGACGGTAAGCCGTACGTACGCATGAACGCTACTTTCATTTCTATTTCGTATTTTAATGGAATGAAAACATAATTCTAAATAGATATATTATAATTCTAGTATAATATCATATATAATTTCATTAACTCCATCCTTTATACGTCCCACATAAGGCATGAATGAATCATATCACTTTGAGGGGGCGGTAGTCCGCACTTCTTCAAATGAAATTATCGTATTTACCCACCATGGAAACCATAAAGGTATTCTATAAATGAAAAATAAAGAAGCATAGAAACAATATAAATATAATATATATCACATATAAATACAACGCTATCTTAATGGCAACCATAAGAGGTGGTAGAAGAAGATTGAACAATCATCGTTTCGTGAGACAGTGGTTCGCCGCCCACAGAAACAGTATGTTCTTTACCCATTAGATGGAGGTGTGTGTAAGTGTAGTTCGAATCCTTCTCATAAAAACAACATAGTATATTGAGGATATTGGTGTTGTTATAAAAGAAATGAATAAAAAGAGTTTAGGGGGAGAAGTAAAATAAAAGAAAAGAACTTAAAAGAAGTCGTTACCTTTAAATCGGGTATCTCCCTTTGGTTTGAACCAAAATGTTTACTTGAAGTGTCTTCTGCCTAAGGTAAGGTTTCTAGGAGGAGGAGAGGGATATGGGGAGCTTATTTAGGCAGAGGTTGGACGAACCAAGGGGCTTGAGAGGTGTGGGGAATGAGTTAAAAGTGTTGTCTTTTTATAAGGGGGATGAGAGACTCTTTAGGAAAGTTTGAAACAATTATTTTATTATAAACTTATCTTCGGTTTCAAAAGATCCAAAAATCATTAAAGTCGAAGATAACATGACTCATGTTCGAAATAAAATCATCTAATAAGAATTGGACAGATTTTGGATATTGTTTTAGTATTTAGAATCTTATTTATTTAAATCATTCATTAATGAGGTAAACACCGGATCATTATTGTGTCATAAATAATTTTATTTATTTGATGTCTAAAAATTATAAAAAAATACCATGATGTAGGAAATCTTTTTAGCTTTCAAATTCATATTTATAGTTGAATAAATAACTTATATAATCCCATGTAAAAATTGATTTACTAAGAGATATTTGTTTGTCATTTTTGCCTTTACTTTAAGTTAATTAAAATAAAGTGTCATTATCACTCCCAAGTGGCTCCATGAGGTCCCAAAATCGACCAAAAGATGCCCATAGTCAGATACGTATCAACCAATAGGATTAGGACACATGTTAGGGTAGTTTTATATTATTATAATAATATTTGTTTCCCTTTATTTACCAGATTTACCTTTTAACCATGGTAAATAAAATTTACTGAAATAAATATTCATAATGTCTAAAAATAAAAGTTATCTATTTACACAATTTGGACCTCCTGATTCCAAATATGAAATCCATTTTTCCAAATTCAAAACACATAAGTGACAGAAATTAATTTAAAATTAATTCCCGCTGTCAAAACAAAAAACGTGTTTTTAAGAAATAATAACTATCAAAAGATTGACACTTGTTTATGTCCAATTTCAAAGACTTCCAATGACCAACATTGGATTAAATGGTAAAAACATAATATAATTACACTTTAAAACCAATTAAAAAGATAATCTAACTTTATAAATAAATTAGATTAAAAGGCAGTTTTGAATTAAAATACTATATTTTCACTATTCATTAAAAAATGAACATTATCAGAAAAATACCAAAATTTCATCCAAAGTAAATTTTGATGTTCCGATTATAAAGAAGAATATTATTTTGTCAAATAGAATATATAAAAGTGACAAAAACTAAATTTAAAGAGGGTTCGCCATTAAAAGGCGGTAAATCGATCTTTTTAAAGAATATTAGAGTATTTGTGCTTAAAATTGGATTCATTCACATTTTAAGCTTCTTAACTTTTATTAGATAAATGTAAAAACATTTAACAAACATGTATAATCATATTGTAGTTAGTTCTATTCATTTCCGCCAGTACAACGACTATGCGTTAACTACAATTTAAAATAATATTATTATATTATTAGTGCGCACTGTAAGATTTCAAAGAAACCCGTTGTTGCGGATCGGGTAAGCCATCAAACACATTGTACTCTTTAAAGTCAAATTAATATTTAATTCACAAATATTAATAAATATGAAATTTTATTATTCTTTATTTACCTGGAATGTTGCATTACAACAGTAGATGGGAGGAGCATCTGGTAATGTTATAACAACTGCTACAATTTATGAGAAACAATGTGTCACGACCCGACCCTACCGGTCTCGAGCCGCAACAACCCCAAGCCCGCCTCCATAGGCTAGGGGCTGGCGACAAGCGCCGAAGGCGTAACAATCTCGGGGAGGCCTTTGCCTAAGTACCTGTACACACACACAACTCACTCAATGCAGAAGTGCAGAGTAAAAAGGAAAGTACGAATAACTATAACCCAACCAAAAAAAGCATGCATCGACCTCTAAAAACAGAACAAGTGCTGAAAAGTGGACTGACAAGTAAACTGAATAGTAAAGGGCAAAACACGCGCCCAACTAGAAAGGTGCCACAACCCGGTAACAGGTAAACGAAAGTAAACAGCAGGTGAGTCTCACACCTGAAAATCCTACTACGACCACTGAACGCAGCCCAAACTCCTGTGTCCTCGATGCTCCTCCGTAGTCTCGATCGACCTGTCCGTCGTCTGCAAGGGCACACCAAGTGCGAGCAAAGCCCAAACAGGGGTGAGTATAAAGATACTCAGTAGGATGCCCCGAAAGCTCGAGGGAGCAACAAAGGAGGTACTAAAACGGTGAGCAGTAGATAGAACAAAGAACAATGTAAGAGTACAATAGAGAGAGTGCAGCTCAACCCAACAAAAGAAAGGAAGTAGACTCGTCCAATCCAAGAAAAGCTAGACACGGAAAGCACGTGGCATACCCCGCGCGTCTTCACCCCTCCTAGAAGGAGAGTAACCGAACCCAAGGAGTGAGAACAAAAGTAGGGTGTATATATATATATATGCTCAACAAGAAACCCGAACGAGTGTGTAAGGGGATCTCCGTCTCCAAGCTTAGCCCAAGAAAAGTCGCCAACAGTTCTAAGGATATCCACCATTGATGCCCAAAAGTCCCGCACGCCAAAGCTGTCTCATCGCTGAACCGTACAACCAAGAGTCTCGCTCCGGTAACCACGGAGAAAAGTCACTGACTAGCCTCATAGAAAAGGCTGAGTCTGAAAGAAGTCGTCGGGTAACCCACTGCCCAGCCCAGCTGGAGGGTAAACCCCAAGAGGTCGTCGGGTAACCCACTGCCCAGCCCCGCTGGAGGGTAAACCCTAAAGTCAACGGGTAGCCCACTGCCCAGCCCCGCTGGAGGGTAAACTCTAAGCTCAACAGGTAACCCACTACCCAGCCCCGCCCACTACCCAGCCCCGCTGGAGGGTAAACTCGGAACTGGTCCGATAACTTTGCACTGCCCGTGCCATCACTGGGTGTCACTAACACCGCTACCGTGCGTAGGTTCGGAGTGCGTCAAAGGAACCTCTGACCAACGCCCTTTCACGTTTACACATTTAATGAGATCTTGAAAGAGGCTCCGCTCGCCCAAACAGATTACACCGTTGTAATTCTCGCGGAAAAACACGCGAGATAGACTACTTAATCGCTGGAAACGGACTCCCGACGAAAAAGTTATTCAACACCGCTTTATGCTCATACGGCGTCTCGTGGGGCCCGCACCTCGGTCCCGAAAAAGGTCGGGCTAACTGCGCCATCGCGATGCTCTCGGAAAAACACGCTTAAACGACTATTCATTCGCCCCGAACAGACGTCTGATTAAAAAGTCGCAGTACGCTGCATATAGCTTAAAAGACGACCTGTGGGCCCCCGCCTCAACTCCGAACTTCAACGCCTGAAACCACCCTGTACTACATCGTCTTGACGCCAGGGTTACAACGCCGCTGATGGTGCCTAAAACGGACTCCGGATGCAGAAGCTGCAACTCCCCGCGTTATGCAAACGGGGTCCTGTGGGGCCCTCACCTCGACCCTGAAACACGTCACGCAGATCGTACAATTGCGTTCCTTGCAGATAACCACGAGGCGTAGACTATTCATTTGCCCAGAAGAGACTTATGAAGCATAAGCCGTAAAAACGCAGCATACGTCCGAAAGCCGCCACGTGGGGCCCATGCCTTGGGGCCGAATTTAGGCGTGCAGATTGCGCCGTCGCAATCCCCCTCGGAAGAACACTCAGAAACGAGTGCTCAAACACCCCAAACAGATGTCAGGTGAAAAAGTGGTGTTTCACCGTAAAACATGTGAAGCAGGCCCTATGGGGCCCGCACCTTGTCTCCAACCCGAACGCTTCGGAAAATGTCTCAAAAAGTCCATATGAGGATTGGGGTCACGCTGCCGCTGACGGCGCGTCAATCGGACATCCCAAGCAGGAGTTCGGTCCGACGCAAGAATGATTAATTAAATAATTAATTAATTATTCGCATTAAGCGTTTCATGCCATCGAGCAACGAAACCAAACCTCAAGGGTTCCAAACCAACTTTGGAAGAATCGTCTTAACTTCAGGGCCACAGCGCCTCTGACGGCGCGTCAAACGGACATCCGACTCGCGAAGCACGTCCGTCGCAAGCTTTAATAATAATTTATTATTATTAACTTAAAGCGTTTCGGGTCACCCATCTTCGGGCGCAGAACCCAAAAACCTCGAAACCCAATTCAAAAAGTCCGTCTCGCTGACACGAGCCCGCAGCCGCTGACGGCGCGTCAAACGGACGCGCCGTTTAGGAGATAAGCCCCCTTGAACAAAAGGGGGCCCAAAATTTGGAGACCCCCAGCCGCGGGTCCGACCCAGTTCACCGCGGCCCGCCTCACTTGCACCGGGCCACGTGGCCTGGTTCGTTTGAATAGACCGACCATCCTGGTCGGTCTCTCCGCGTGCGCCAAGGACCCGCAGGAGGCGGGTCCTGTCTCTTCAGCCCCCCCGAGGTCAGCGTCTTGGGGTCTCCTCCTGTCGGCTGAGCGCGACAGGCCCGCCGCCTGACTGGCCGGAGCTGCACCGCCCGACGCTGCCTCTCCGCCCTTCCGCCGGCTCCCTGAAGCCGCCGCGCTCCGCTCCTCCGCCGGCTCCCCTGAAGCCGCCGCGCTCCGCCGCCTCCGGCTCAACCTCGCTCGACGCCGCCGGCTTCGCTGAAGCCCTGCGCTCCTCTGCGCCGCTCAACCGCACCGCCCCGGTGCTCCCTGCTCGCCGCACGACGCGCCGAAGGCCCCCCGGTGCTCCTCCGTTCGACCGCGCCTTGGCCTCGCTTGATCCGCTCAACCGTGTCGCCGCACACCGGCCGAGTGCCGCCTCGCCAAGGCCTCGCGCTGCCGGCGCAACTCCGGCCGGTTCCACCGCTACGCCACCCCGACCTCCGGCCACCGCCCTTGCCGGAGCCGGGCCTTCCGTCGGCCGCCGCGACCACTCCGGTGGCCCGATTTTGAATTCGAAGGTGGATTTGGGATCCTCGGGAAGAGGCCTTCACAGCGCCTACCCCCGATCGACGATCCATCAAGTTTTTAGCGCATTCGAAAATTCGGACGACGAAGAACGCGTCGAACATAGGTTTTAGAACGGGGCTCGGACGATGGCCATTGTCCTAATTCTAAAATTTTAGAACGCAAAAGACCAATTTGATGAAAAGTCAAGAAATCGACGAAGGTGCGAAAATTAACCAAGAATCCTACCTCGAATCGGTCGTGCGTCGTTGGCGGCATGTCCACGATGATCCTGCTTCGATCCGCCAAGGTTCCGGCGGAGGTCGCTCCTCGATTCGGTGAAGAACGGCGAAGAACGGCGAAGAACACCGAAGAACAAGAGAGAGAGAAGAAAAATTATAACTTTTCCTTAAATCCAACACTTAAGTGAATTTATAAACTCTCTCTGAAACTCTACCGTCGGGCGAAATTCCGAAACCTCCGCGCCCGCAACTTTTACACCCCGCCTAGGGTAAACGGCACATTCCGGACGCAACCGTGCCTTCGGATTTTCGATCCGAGCTACCGTTTAGGAGAAAACACAACCCCATCACATGCATATTATAAAAACACTTAACATTTTTATAAAATTTATTCCGGGCACACCGGGCCCCGGAATCGCACGCCGTCTCAGCTCCTAGCTCTGGAAATATATGTAGAAATATTTCAAAGTCTTACAGTGCAAAAACCGGGTCTTTACACAATGCATTACATGCCAAAAGGAAAAGTGTACTTTTGGAAAACGGGAGGTGGAATATTTAGGGCACATTATTTCAGCAGAAAGTGTTTCTATGGATCCTAAGAAACTGGAAACAGTGGTGGAATGGTGGGTACCAATAAATGTAAAGGAAGTAAAGGGGTTCCTCGGGCTTACTGGGTACTATCGAAAGTTCATAAAAGATCACGGAAAGATTGCTAGGCCGTTGGGACCGCTTTGAAGACGAGCTCATCTTATCATCCTCAAAGCGACAGACAAACCGAGGTGGTAAACGAATGTTTGGAGATTTATCTGCGGTGTTTTACTGAGCCTTGGCGTTGGGCACCTTGGTTATCATGGGCAGAATATAGTTTTAATATCTCATACCATACTTCTATTGGACAGACTCCTTTTGAAGCAGTAAATGGGAGAAAGCCTCCGTAGATCATCCAATATTCAAGGGGGGAAGTAGCAGTTTAGGCGGTTGCCAATGTGCTGGTGGATAAAGATGAAGCATTGAAACAATTACGATTAAACCTACAGTGTGTGCAGCAGTTGATGGTTAAATTTGCTAACCTCCATCATCGAGATGTGACATTTGAAGTGGGGAACCTTGTTTGGGTCAATCTGAGATCAAATATTCCAAGGGAAGCCTCAGATTGAGTGGGAAATTAGCTGTGCGTTGTTTTGGTCCGTTTGAGATTGCCAAGAGGGTGGGGGAAGTGGCTTATCAATTGAATTTGCCCGGGACTAGTAGAGTGCATCCGGTTTTCCATGTGTCGCAGTTGAAAGCAACGGTAGGTGAACATCAAGTGGGTGAAACTTTACCAGAGGAATTTTTGGCAGAAGAAGAGATTCTTGAAAACATTATGGCGATAGAAAAACAAGGCGCTACCCAACATTGGTTAGTACAATGGCCTGAAAGTTCAGTGGAGGAGGCTACTTGGGAGGATGCCTGTTTGCTCAAAAATGAGTTCCCTCACTGTTACCTTGAGGACAAGGTGAATCTTCAAGGAGGGGGTAACGATAGGTTTGGAGGTGGCCCAGTTCAGGAGAGGCCACCTATCCCGTTCACTTATCAACGGAAGGGGCGGTCTGCTTGTGGTAGGGAGTGATTGCCAAGGGTAGAGTTGTAAATAGCCATTCATTGGTTGTTAGTTTGTTAAATAAATAGATGGGCGGGTCCTAGTAGGGGTGTATCAGTTATTCTACTGGAGTTTCTCCCAAGAGGTTAGTCTGTTATTTTTTCTTTTCCTTCCTGTCAAATTTGGAATAATCACAAGGGAGCGGAATTCTTGTCTCTTTTCTCTCAACCTTTTGGAATCTCCTATCACTCTCCACCCCTTTAAATCACATCGTCCTCGTTGTGAACCCCACACCTCAAACCTAGGTAGAGCCACTGCACTTTCGGCTAAGTATTGGCTCTGATACCATTTGTCACGACTCAACCTCCATGGGTTTATGAATACAGTCATTTGACCCCATGGGTTTGTTGCGGAAAAAACGTCGGGAGCAACGAAACGAAAAACGGATCATAGAAGAGTAAAAGGGAAAAAATAAAAGAACGATAACGCAAAAATTTACGTGATTCGGGAATAATCCCTACGTCCATGAGAGGCAGCATTTCACTACTAATTCGGGAGCACAATTTTTACAGGGAGTTTCAGGGTTCTCAATCACTAACTAAACCCTAGCTCGGAATGGACTAAAAAAGGAGGAAGACGATCCACTGTCCCACCAACCGAACATGAAGTCCGCATCGCTACAGTGAAAGGTTGCAAAAGTGTTATAGTGGCCAGTGATTGGAAGTCCAAGGAGCTACAAAACTGTTGACTTCAAAGTCGTACTGCTACGGTGCCGTGTCGGTGTCGGTCGGTCAACTTTGGTGCAGTGGTCAGAGCTGCTATAGTGCTTGGAAAAATTGGGTCGGGGGCCTTTGGCCCCTGGAGTAAGGGCGCGTTGCCCCCTGCAACCTCCAACGAGCTCACTGCGGAGCTCAACCCGCGAAAGTTGTGGCCTAGTGTGCAGTATGGGCCGGAAACATTCGTCCCAAACATCATCCGGAATGGATTGGGCTCACCAATCCAACAGGGTTTTCTGTAATACCCTGGTTGCCTTCTCAGTACACCACAAGTTATTACCCACCGGGGTCACTTATCAAACTAATGATTGTCCCTACAAACCAACACATTCTTTCAATGTGCTTTGTCCTCACTCATACACACCTTGAGAAACTTCTCAGGAGGTCACTCATCTTGACACCACTCCAGACCAAACACGCTTAACTGTGGAATTCTAACCAGGTAGGATCCCAAAAGGAAAGATGCCCAAAAGGAAAGATGAACCTTGATGACGTGGATAATAACATTTAGCCTTTCAAGCCTTACTTTTTATGGGGTGTTACCGTTTGCGTGGTCAGGAGTTGAAATCTTGTTAGTGTGATCATTTAAAACTTCTTATTTCTATTAATGGTTTATGGGTAGAGTAATATGGCTGAGTACTCAGAAATATTAGCATTTGAAATTGATTGGACTCATCACGGATTCAAACCCATGGTTTTGCTGATATAGCATTGGTCATGGGTACTTCCTCATATTATTTTTGGTAAATTATGTCACTGAAAATTGCATTTTGCATCCCTGTGAAGCGGTGCTGCAGTCATTCTTGCTTTGTGAATTTTAGCAGTGCATATTTGCTTTGCTTTGGATTTTAATGGAGTAATTCTGATTTTCTAATTGCAGAGCGGCAAAAGCAAAAACTTGGTCCTTTGCTTGATTGGGTAGAATCTGAATTTGGTGTGAAGCCTATCGTGTATGACGGTATTTTCGGTGGCAAACAGGATGAAAATCTTGTAAAAGCTGTGGAGAAGCTTCTAAAGGAAACAAACGACTGTGAATTGGCTGCAATTGATGCAATTGCTGCGGGTGCACATTCTTTAATTATTGCCATTGCATTGTGTCGTGGGAGGCTGCAGATTGAGGAAGCAATAAATTTAATTAGAATTGAAGAAGATTTGCAGGTTCTTGCTATACTTATATGTTGCTATATGTGCATCTGCCTGTCTCATTTATATGCACTGCTCGGTTCAAATCTTTTTTCTGAACATTCCTTAGTGTTATATTTTATTGCAGGTGGACAAGTGGGGACTTGTTGAAGGTGGTCATGACGTTGATATTGCTGATATCAGAGTACAAATCTCATCTGCTGTTGTATTACTTGAACTCTCCAAGATCTGAATCTTCCCAGCATCAGGGGAATGGGCCATGTTGTGAAAGTGTTTTCTTTTGGTTTATTTTGTTCCGTGTTTGTTTATCTTTGTGTTCTTCATTTCTTTGTCATGCTTTTGCTATGCTGTGATGTCATTAGCAAAATCTTATTAATCAGATAATAAATTCCCTGACCTCGGATTAACACTTGATTCACATACTTGACGAGTGTTTCCAGATTGCTTATTTAAAATGTAATTATTTGATTAAAGCAGTTTTCATTGCCACACAAACTATTACCCCACCAATCCTGTTCTCAGTCTCTCCCATTCCTTTTCCGTTTCCATCAAAAAGCTCTCTCTTGTACCAAACACATCCCAACTTAGAAAGGTATTCCATTGGAGTTTGAGAACAAGCCTTATATGTCAAAATCCTCTCTGGGTGGGTAGAAAGTTTAATCCTTTGTACTGAAATTTGATTCTTTTGTGGTTAACGGATTGGTGATATGCGAATTCGCATAAAAAAGTTCCATACAATTCTGCACAATAGCTATCAGTGGCCGATGTGTCTGTCAAGGCTCCTCGCAGCACTGAGTACAGAGTGGCGGCTCCTGCTTGATGTCGCAATAGCAGCAAGCAATGTCACAACTGCCGGAGCAGCCTGCCAAGACAAAAAGTCAATGGTATTGTTATTCTTTCCAATAAGGCTCTGTTTGACAGCACTTACTGAAAACTGCTTATATTACTTACCATTTATGATGAGTGTTTATGCACTAGTGTTTCAAGACTGGTTATTGGAAAATTGTTCTTCTGCCACTTGTTTAAGTGGTTTTATTCTATAATACAATAAGTGTTTTTTCAGAAATCAGTGATCATTACTAGTAAGTGTTTTAAGTACTTTTTTTGCATGCGACTGAACACAGCCTTAAGAGGGATTTGGGTTTCGGTTACCTGTTACTGTCACATATGGGGAAGCTCTGAGGCGGGCGCTTGCTCGAACCACATCGTGCCCGGCTTGAGGGCATGCCAACCAAACCAGAACGGAAGTTAAAGCCAATAATTTGATCATTTCAACCCTATTGATAGACATAATGGCTGCTACCCTCTGGTGAGAGTTTATGGGGTGCTGTTTATATAATGTGTTGCTGCAGTTGGAGTTGAGGATTTGAAAAACCCATAGCGCCTTTAACATGTTCTGAAAGGGAAGGGTTTTATAAAGTTTCATGGCTTGGTCATGAGGATGCCAATGGTATGGCCTGCACATCTATTAAATTAACAGTCACAGCCTTTATATGAGAGTTGCAGTAATGGAAGGATCCAATTACAGATAATTTCACAGACGTCTGAGCATAATTGACTCAACAAACAAGGGTGGAAACTATTGAGGGTATGCAGAGGGAGAAGAAGGGAAGGCGTCAGTGGCTAATGGAGGAGATCGGAGAGGGCAAGTAGGGTGGCTTCTCCTACCAGGGGAAGCAGCAGCGCAGCAGCAGTTCTGGAAGAAGAGGAGGTGGCGCCATGGGAGGAGCCAGGGTGCTCCTGCGCCATTACCTTAACGATCATCCTCTGCCCCCGCGGGCAGTGCCCCGCCATCCCGCTGACGAAGTACAGTGCCCCGTTGCGGTCCAGCTTGATCACCGTGTTCCCATTGTTGGAGAATGAGATCGGGTGCGTGGAGTTGCAGTCTCGGTAGTCCTCCTCTCCCACCTCCATCACCGAATCCTTCCTGTACCTGAAATCTGAGAGAGAAACAGAGGGAGAGAGAAAGAGAGAACCGTCAGTGGGACTGTTAGGGCTCAGCAAATGTCGAATCGAAGGCTTACGGATGGCATCGCTGATCACGAAGCGGTTCCGGGAGGCCCAGCGGTTGTAGATTTGGGTGTCATTCTGCGGCGGGACCGCCCAGCCGTTGATGCCGCCGACGTCGTATTCGTAGGGCGTCACCAGGAAGCGCTGCAGGCCGGTAAAGGAGATGGCGAGACAAAGCAGCAGAGTTTGGGCGAGGGAAGCCATTGGAGGGAACGGGAGAGAAGAAGCACAGGGGATTTGCAGAGACCAAGAGGAGATGGAGATGGCCGGGGTGGGGCGGGGAACTCGGTATTCATGGAGGAGTGGGCCGTTAACGGGCGAGGTAGTGGGGAGCAGCGGTTAGCCATGGCGGATTTGGTGTTTTGAATGAAAGACGGAAGACGAAGACGAAAACAGAGGGCGATTCATTTAAAAAAGAATTTTTTTTTGATAAAACATTTAACCGTAAATTCCACCATTGCATCATTGTGCACGCTGAAATATGAATAAAAAATATTATGAAAAATATAAAGAGAATTAAGATTACCTACCATAAATATCAAATTTGTTATAATCAACAAACAAATAATGAAACAATGCAACATAAGATACTTTTCAGTAATTTGTAGTAACGTAAAAACATAAAAAAAAACATACAACTAGTTATATTATAGAAAATAAAAAAGTTAAAACATAAGTTTTGTAAGCTTGCAAATAATTATAAAAAACATATGTTATGCCATTAATATTAATGTTTTTTTAAAAAAAATGATAAAACATTTTTTATTCTAAAAAAGGCAAAGAATTGATATATCACACATTATTTGTGTGTTATTTTAAATGAACATTCTATTTATGCTTATGTTTAAAAGATTAAATTTGAACATGATTATATTTGGGGGAATTTGATGTGATTATGCTAGGAAATTTGGGGGCAAGCCTCTATTAAAAAAGAGAAAAAATACACAAACCTCTTTTGTGGGATAAGGGAGAACCCAACAGAAATCCGAGAACCCAGAGGCACATAAGCCTTAAAATACAATGACCCGAAAGCCCAATGACACAAAATCACTACAAAGCACATGCCCCAAAGTCCCATGGACCCAAGCCCAAGGCTAAACAGAGGCCCAAGGCTTAGTAGATGACCCAACTTCCGTCCGCAACCGCACATGCCACAAGACTCTGCCACGACTAGATCTGTGCATTGCTCATCGTCGTCCGGTCGTCGAATATGGACTCGCCACCACTGCAGCCTGAATCTGACCGACGCCGCAGCTAGATCCCATCCTCAAGCGCCCAGATCCAACCGCACCACAAACAGCATCACCGCCTCATAGATCGCAGCCGCAACCAGATCCCCGCCATCCCACACCCCAAGCACCACTGCGCCGAGAGCCGGCAGATCACTTTCGCTCCTTATCGGATCTTGTTCACTCATTGGAAGGAACAATGTCCAGTCTCACTCTCTCATCGTCGATCACACCAAATGTCAAACATATATGCAAAAATGTAAAGCACAAAACACAATGAGATTTTACTTGGTTCACCAACACTGGTCTACATCCAAGGAGCACACGCCAATGATGTGTTGATTTGCCAAAATCCACTATACCTACGCTTGGTGGATACACGTTTGGTCACGATCACTCAATGCCAAGGTGCACTGCCTTTACAAAGTTTAGGCATGACACACTACCTCCCAAGGGTTACTCCCTCTTCCTCTACTTCGCACACCGCTCCAGGGAAGAGTTTGTTAGTTTATAGATGCGAGTCTCTCCTCAATTTATAGACATGCAGGTCTCTTCCATATTAACATTGGCTGCTAAAACTTCTCGCATCCTTAATTCAAGAATAGATTCAACATTGAGCTCCACTTTATTGCACTCCAAGTCCTCTAAGGTCATATGTGATTAATTCCTTGTAGAGTGAATTGAGTCTTTGTCTTCCAAACAATCACAACATCAACAATACCTCTTCTAGATGAAGATTATCCAAAAATAAATAAAAAATCAAGGCTTTCAGGCCATTCATGTATATTTCTTCAATAATCGGATATGATGATAACACCTCGCCTTTTTCGAGCCTCTTCTTCCAACAAACTAGATATGATTAATCACTTTCCTTCTTGGCTCTCCTCTCTTATTCATCTCTAAAAAAATAGATATGGCAGTGAAACACATGTTCAACAAATCAAGAATTGATGTGAGTAGTTTATATAATCACCTTCCAATTCCAAGCCCCTACTTTGATGGCTTAGATAAATTATTGTTCCTCTAATCCTCCGGGGCTATGCCATGCGTCACACACATTTAAATATGGTCAAATATGTCCAATTAAATTAAGTCAATCCCCTGCATCTTGAGGAAAATCTCATCATTTTAAATCATAGTTAACTCTTCATTAATTTTTTGGAAATTGCTATAACACGGGGTGATGCTCCTCAACGCAATGTTCGACTTCAGCCATATTGTAGTGTGACAACTTCTATTACAATGAAACTTAAAGGCGAAGGAGTCATATGACCTAAAACCAAAACCTGCATGCAATGCATGACTATGTCATATTGCATGACATATTATGCCACTTTCTTCAGTGACGTGGCTTGACACTTGAGCAATCCTCCACCTAAGCTACTATTTATTGAACCGTTTCTTTAAAAACCCAGGTAATGCGAAGATAAATCATTTTTATGTCTTATTAATATCCATTAATTAGATTTTATAGAGTTATATTCATTATTAGAATATTAGGTAATTTTTAGTCAAAAGGAAAAAAGCTTTATTTCTAACCAAATTGGGTTTTCATCATTATATTGTTTTATTTAAATTATTGATCTCCAAATTATAGAATTTGAATTTGACTAAATGTTTTTTTGAATTCAACATGTCAAAATTAGCTTGGGATGATTTTTTTAGAATTTTTTGAAAAGTTTGATTTTTCAATAAATAGTGAAAAATATTGATTTTTTATTAAAAACTATCCTTTTCTTTTTAAGTATTTACAAAGTCACACTCTATTTTGGATTAGTTTTAAAATTACATTAGATCATTTTGATTAAACACAATTCAATAAATGTTATTGGGATCAACATTATACTTGAATTTGGCATAAAAACATGTTTATACTTTAAAAGACATTTTTTTGGAAAACCATTTTTGTCGCGTTTTGCAGGTTTAATTTTAAATTAAATTCTGCCACATGTTAATTGAATTTGATAAAATGGATTTCATATTTAGAATCAACATAATTAATATTAGGAAGTAAGTTCAACTTATTTGTTTTGGTCATAATGAATATTAAAAACAATAAAAACATGTTACCATGATTAAGGTTAAAACTGGTTTACCAAGTGTTAAAATAAAGAGATAAGAGTTAAAATGACCTACAAACTGTCTAAATCCTATTGGATGACCATATTTTGACCCTATATCATCTCATCTTTGGAAATATTCCATTTTGGATCCATTTGGTATGAGCAAGACATTAATATATTCTAATCTTTTTTAAAAATTCCAAGTGTGTCCTCTCCCCAACTTATAAAAGGACACCCCTCCTCTCATCTCCACACTTCAAGAGTTTTTTTTTGGTTTGACCAATCCCTACCCAAATCCATTCCTCACATCCCTCCCCACATCATAGAGGCCCTAGATTGATTATAAAACCAACCTAGGAAGGCTTTAGGTATAAACCCTAAAGATGTTGTCCGAAAAAGAGGTATAGTTCTTACCTGAGTGTTTTTGTTTTATTTCTTCTTTTTCCTCATTCAAATATTCTTCAAACATGATAAAATAATAAAATTAGTATCTTCCATATACTGAGATGTTATTATGTTAATGAAAGAACCTATATCCATCTCCTCTTCTGTCAAATGGGAAATGGAACCAACAATCATGTGTATGGTGAGCTACCGCCTCATGAATCGATGTAATTCAGTTAAGTGGAAAGGCAGTAGGACCTCTACCACCTTTCAACAAAAAAACTTATTTTAAATATATATGTCTGTATATTTAAAAATATATATGTTTTATATTATGATATATATAATGTGTTTATTTTATTTTGTTTAGAATTATGTCATTAATACTTGAAAGTAATTTTTTATTTCATTTTTTAAACAATAAAATTTGTGACATGTAGATTAGCTTTTACTTATTACATTTAAGGTTTTTTTTATTTTCAATTATGTTTTATATGTTGAGTCTATTTTTCAAATATCCTTATTTATATTTTATAAGTTATATACTTTCAAAGACACCTACATGAAACATAATAATGTTTGAAGTCGGTGGATTTGAGAGTTTATAAATTATAAAATATAAATACAATCTAAATGATATTTGACACAATTATTGAATATATAAAAAATAATTCAAAATAACAATCATTTCTTAAAAACAATTAATGAAAAGTAATTTTAGTGGCACAATATATTTTTTGTTTTAAACCATTACAATTGTATTTATAATCTTTTTTTACATTTCTTTCACTTTCAATTATTTATTATATTTATGAAATTATTTTTATTTTCAACAATTTTTTAGATGCTTAGGCTATGTTTTAAGTTTTATTTAGATTGTTTTTATAGTTTATATTTTATAAGCTTTTAAAGTTACCTACTTGAAATTTAATAAGTTTTCCTATGTTTCAAGTAGCCGAATTTGAAAACTTATAAAATATAAATTGTAACTAAAATATAAATGAAAATTGAAACAATGGACAAACATGTAAATATGGGTGATAGTAAAAAGAATTTCATCATTTTAATAGATATAAAACATATACATGAATGAGTATAATCACTCTCTTTGGTGAGGCCCTATCCCACATGGTGGTGTGCGAATGAGATGCCTGTATCGAGATCACTGACATCTATGCTGGGGCAGAGTATGATGACCTGGAGAGGGTTGATCCTCGAGTGTTGGAACATCGACCATCAAATGCTCTGCCCGTGTCTCAATGGGAGGAGGTGTCAACTGGATGTCGTCCTGCGCACCCAATTCTTCTCCCACTAGGCAAGTAGAAGGACCCACCATCATTGCCTGGGGGAACCATATAGCCTGTGAAGGGTCTGACATGAAAGTTGGAGTCATGGGAAATAAACCTTGATAGAAGTTCAGATAATCTACACTCGGAGAAAACTATGGATATCCTGCCAATACAGATGGATCCCATGCCTCATGATGCACATCCCCAATCAGACAAGGTTGGACTGTTAGAGGGATGACCTCTGCATATGGAACATGTGAGGCCTCATGTGCAGCATGACATAGTTTACGCCGTCGTCGTGGCTCCTCAGAATCAACAGCTACTGGAGGAGATTCCTAAGTAGGAACCTCCACTCCCTAGGAATGAACATCATCTCCTTGGGGCGGATGATTGAAGATACTATCGTGAACCGCATGATAAGTTGGCACTATCCCCTACGCTGTAGCATGGATTGTTTCCAGGCTCTCCTGCTCTAGATCAGTCATATGAACAATCTACTGTAGTCGAGTATGGTGTAAATAGATTCAAAATGAATTAAAAAATAGTACAATAAATAAACTAATGGAAATTTATTGACTTACCATATCCGGAATCCCTCTACCATGTGGATTAAGATACAGTATAGACTTCAGTCTATACCATGGCTCATAATCGACCCGCTGTGATAGATGAAATCACATCGTACGTACACCCTCGAAATGAAGTGGTGCTCATCTTCCACAGAGGTCGAGATACTCAGCATATCATCGATGCCAGTCGACACCATTCCTCCCCGTCAACTTCACAGAATGAAGTGATGGTGATTGTCTCGGTGGAAATGGAATGCACTGAACACATCCAAACTGGCGCATGAATCTATCGGGATGGAGCCACTCAATAATATGAAAGTGAATGAGAGGAAAAAAAAACATAGAATCATGAAGTCCAGTAGTGCAGTATGCTGGAAACTAGTCCAATAAATCCCAGTATGAAACCCATGAAATCTGAAATGACATGTGATATTTTTCAAACAAGTTTGTTACTCAAAACCAAAAATGACGATACTATGAAATTTTTTAGTCAATAAAAGATTGTATATACTTACGTCATTGGGTAGGAGACTGTCCAACATGAGATAGTATGCACCCAAATGGTGTGTCAAAGCGCCGATGAATTGGTGTGCCTAACTCCACCTATAAAATACTACATCGAAAGTGATAAATAATAAGGAATTAAATTCAATAACTTCTACTAGAATCAAAAACCAATGGAGATGAGCGATCATACCAACTTCCACGCAGAAAATCACAAAACACATCTATAGGCATATCCTGACCAACAATAATAGGGGAGAGGGGAGGGATGCACTCCCATGCCCACATCTAAAGAAGGATGATACATCCCCTGAGATTTGTGCGATCTGAGAAACATACCATGCATAATTCTTTGTAAGTGTAATCCAAGAAAGAAATTAATTAGTTATATCTCTTGGCCTGATAAAAATCCTCTAGTATACCTAGACACATCATGTGTACATGAATATCTGAGTGATCAACTCACATTATCCCTCTAATGATCCATAAGATATAGGCATAAGTAAGACGCATGACAATATTCTCATCAGCATCATCGGGTAAATTTGAAAAGTGTATCTCAATCCACCTCATAGATATCAACCCACCATCTGTAGTAGCATCATCGTTCAAAATTTCGACACCTAGCAATCTCTGTTCAAGATCAAGCCAGTCTCTATGGGTGGGTCCAATAACTGCATCCCTCTAGATAGGAAGACTGAGTAGGACTTCCACATCCTCAAGGGTGATGGTCATCTCTCCCTCAAGCAGGTGGAATGTGTGTATTTATGGTCTCCATATCTCAAGGAGGTAAGAAAGTAGGTGATGAAAAACAAATGTGAAATTGGATACCACAATGTTGTAGAATCCATCACGGTGTAGGTACGGTATAATGGCGGCTGGAGGCAACATGCGACGATGATGGTGTGCTCGATGCACCCTGATCCATCGAAACTAACAACCCTATATCACATCATGGGAAACATGATTATACTACTCAGTGAGTAGTTTAGTATCCTCCATCTTTATGTAAAAAAATTAAATAAGTGTTAAGTGTAAAATGTAAATATAACGTTATGGCCAACAAAATGTTATTAAGCTACTATAACAACCCTGCTCTTTGTTACACACATAAACATGATTTATTATATAAAATTGCACTAAAGATAACTCTGAGGATCGAGAGGTCTAGTGTCTTGGGAAAATTAGGAACATTACATAACAACTTAGAACATAAAACACAACATATTTATTTAAAACTTCTTTTACATGACCACAACATTCCTTTGTACTTAGCATTACATGGGATAACCTAAGGACATGCATAAGAAAAGGGTGAGCTATAAAGCCCAGTAAAGGAGTAAAAAGGAATAACATGAAGAATATAGTACATGTTAGGAAATAGGCATATCAATGTAGTACAAGAGAAACATTAACATAAAGACATGATATAGCATGATTATCATAACATGGAAATGTGGCAATAACATTTAACATGATATTAGCATGAACCAAGGCTCATTGAACATGGAGCATGAGTAAACCCTAATTGAACTTGAATTATCATAAGTAAACCCTCATTGCACTTGACGTATCATGATACTAATCTTTACCCAATGCATTGGAGTGCTATCAGGGTTCACCCTTATTAATCATTTCATTTCATGCATAAGTGTGCCAAATGAATCATATAACATGGATTCATTAAACATCATCATTTATTCCATGATAAAGGAATGTGGAATTAATACATGAAACTATATAATCAATAAGTAAATGTGCATAAAGGAGAATACCTTGATAGAGAAATGGACATGGTATTCATTACACAATGACTTTGGCTTGGAAAATCGTGGTGTAATTTCGGTAGCATAACGACGTGACATAAGAATTCATAAAAAATGGTTGATGAGAGAGAAAGGGGTGTCTAATAATATGTACATAAAATGTAAATTAAGAGGGTTATATAGATACATGTACCAACATATGTAATGAAATTTAGATTCATAATTCAGAAGAATTGCTTAAATGGAAATGAGGAGAGAGAAAATCCTTATGGAATTTCAGCATGATAATGAGTGCACATGGGAGGAATTCATGAGAGAGAAAGGGGTATCTAATCATTAAAAAATAATGAGGTAAGTATAGGGGAGGTTTTAAATCATACAACAACATTTTTAATTGAAAATACAAGGGTATAGCAATATAAAGAAACTTTGACAAGAATGAGAGAGGAAAAAATCCCTTACTTGGAAGTGTGATCCCAAAGGATTGGGAGAGGCTTGAGAGAGGATTATAGGGAGATTGGGGAAACTTGGAGGATTATAGAGAGATTATGGAAGAGTTTGGTCAATCTCGAAATTATTTGAGTGAAGAGGAATGGGAGTTTGAGTGAGTTTATATAGGAAATGAGAGAGAATTCTTTATTATCTAGGTTTTGGACACCACACATTAAACTAATCAAAACTACAAACCAACCCATGGTTTTTGCCCATGGTTTTTGCCAAAGGGGAGTGTAAAAAATTATTTTAT
This sequence comes from Viscum album, assembly GCA_963277665.1. Classification (NCBI taxonomy): domain Eukaryota; kingdom Viridiplantae; phylum Streptophyta; class Magnoliopsida; order Santalales; family Viscaceae; genus Viscum; species Viscum album. Next base: position 263,249,683 of record OY728142.1, on the reverse strand, counting down.
AAGTCCAATGGCATAAATTATTAAAATATCAGGCTTTCTTATGTGGAGGTGAGTCACACTCTCAAGGAAATTATTTTTAAATGTTAAAATGTTTTATAAGTCTTGGAGGGTCCACTAAGGATTTGTAAAATAAATAAAACAAACCTAAAATCACATTATTTTAAAGGTAAAACATATATTGACCAAACATACCATTTATAGTATTTTATCACATCACTATTGAGTCATTATGATGTTATAAAACACATTATATATTTAAACGATATTTAATTTTTACCCAAAAATACGACTGTCTCAGAAAATTATGAAAAATTAACCATTGGATAATTTAGACATCCTAATTCAAAAAATAATATTCATTTTATCTAAATAATTTTCTAAATATGTGAATTTTTACTTTTAAAATAAAAACCGACATTTATAAAAAATTCACAGGTTTTGACAAAAACAGCTTTCAAACCTTAATAAAAATTATAATTGTATTCATAAAAATTATATGATAATTTATGTTTAATAGAAATTAATTTAGTAATAATATTTTATCAAAATATTATTTAATTCAAAAATCCATTAATTCATCAAAATATATTTCTTAATATTTATTAACTAAAAATACTATTTGTGCTTTAAAAATTATTTACAAAGTAATAATAATAAAATGAATGTATATTATTTATACAAAAAATGCACATAATAATAATGTTAGGGTTTTGTTACATAACCCCTTATAACACCCGCATAAGACCTAAGGGTAAACTGTGTGATGGTGACACACTCTTGGGGTGACCCAGATAACATCGCTCGAGTGATACTCTCTATTAACTTCAATTTCTCATGTAGGTGATTCTGTTCAAGCTTAACATGTTGAAGCTTAGTTTGGGCTTGGTCAAGAGCAAAACCCAGTGATGCCACCTCATTTTTGAGTTTCGACAAATGGGCTTCGTATGAAGCAATTCTACTGGATGAGGTCATCGCTTCCTTTGTCTGAGTAAATTGGATTTATTAAAGCCCTATATTTATACTAATCAAGTGATCCCTGTTCAATGGATATATTATCGATGATAACAATTCTTAAAGTTATTTTGAAATCCAAAAATATACAGCCAATGAAGTGCATATGTTTTACATAACCATTTTACATAATAACACATTTAATTAGATCAAGAGTAATTTTCATTAATAAAAGTTTGGGTCATTACAATCTCCCCCCCTTGAAAATTTTCCCTCAAAATTTTCCTTTACCACACTAAAACAAATTAGGGTAACTCTGCTTCATTACCTCATCTGATTCCCACATTTCTTCTTCAAACTTGTGGTTTCTCCACAACACCTTGACAAGGGGAATCGTCTTATTTTGTAGATCTTTTTCTCTAAGATATAAGATCTTCATCGACTTATCTTCATATGAGAGTTCATTATCCAATGGTACCACCTCTGGATTGAGTAAATGTGATGGTTCAAGTATTTACTTCCTCAAAAGTGATACATGGAATACATTATGTACTTGAGATAGGTTCGGTGGGAGTGCTAGTCGATAGGCCGCTACTCCAATGCGACCAAGGATCTCAAAAGGGACGACGTACCTTGGACCAAGCTTTCCCCTCTTCCCAAATCTCATAACTCTCTTCCATGACGATATGAGGAGGAATACCATGTCTCCAACATCAAACTATAGGTATCGTCGAAGATTATCAGCATAAATCTTTTTTCGACTCTAAGTAGCTTTAATTTGCTGCTGGATAGTCTTAAACTTATCCACCATTTCTTCAACCATTTCTGAACCTATGAGTTTTCACTCCCCAACTTCATCCCAACATGCCAGTGTTCTGCACCTCTTCCCATACAAGGATTCATAAGGATCCATTTGGATGCTTGAGTGGAAACTATTATTGTAAGAGAACTCAAACAGAGGAAGATGTTGATACCATTCTCCTTTGAAGTCCATTGATCATGCTCTCAACATGTCCTCAATTGTTTGGATAGTCCACTTAGATTAGCCACCAGTTTGAGGGTGATAAGCCATATTGAAGTTCAGCTCAGTATTCAGATCATGTTGAAGACTCTTCTAGAATTAGAGATGAATCTTGGATCTTGATTAGATATAATAGACAATATTACTCCATGAAACCTTACAACTTCTCCGATATATTTCTGTTCCAATTTATCCAATGAGAAATCCTCTCAAATTGCAATGAAGTGTGAGGTATTTGTAAGAAGATCCACAACAACCCAGATAACATTATTTCCTTTGGATATCTTCGGAATTCTAGTGACAAAGTCCATGGTGATGTTATCCCATTTCCATTTTGGTATGGGTAATGGTTGGATTATCCCCTTAGACTTCTGCCTCTCAGCCTTCACTTTCTGACATACCAGGCACTTTGATGTATACTCAACGATCTCATTCTTTATGTTATCCCACCAATAATGCTCTCGGAGATCTCGATACATCTTTGTGTTTCCTGAGTGAATAGAGAAATTCGAACTATGTGCATCATACAAAAGTTCATTCTTTAACTCCGGATTTGATGGAACACATAGTCTTGACCCAAATCTCACAATTCCTTCTTCATTAACATTGAACTCTAAGGATTTCCCTTTTTCTAATAGTTTCCAATTTCTTATGAATTCCCACATCATCCTTTTGAACATTCTTTAACCTTTCTAAAAGAGATGGTTGAGCAATAATTTGTGAAAGGATTGATGATGTTCCCTTATTTATGATTCCCATGTCCATATTCATCAAATCTAAGAAGATTGGATCCTTTTCAATTATCATCAATTATAGAATCGCTGGGTCCCTTATACTTAGAGTATCTTCCACTATGTTCATTTTCCCAAGGTGGTAATGGACTGAGCAGTCATAGTATTTGATGAGCTCTAGCCATCTTTGTTGGTGCATGTTCAACTCTTTCTATGTGAATATATACTTGAGGCTTTATGATCTATATATATTTCACACTTCTCCCCAAAGAGGTAATGTCGCCAAATTTTTAAAGTGAAGATTACTAATTCCAACTCCAGATCATGTGTTGGATAGTTTTTCTCATGAACTTTCAATTACCTTGAAGCATAGGAAATTAATTTTTCATTTTACATCAACACACAACCCAAACCCTTCTTTGAAGAATCACTAAATACCACAAAAAGTTCTCCACTTGTGGGTAGTGTGAGAAAGAGTATAGTGATAAGCCTCACTTTCAACTCCTTGAAGCTATCTTCGCATTCATCACTCCAAGAAAACTTTAACCCCTTCCAAGTTAGATTGGTAAGAGGGTTGGAAAATCGTGAGAAATTTCTCACAAATCGGTGATAATATCTAGCTAACCCCAGGAAACTATGGATATCCATCACCGATGTTGGCCTCGCCCATCCCTCAATTGCAGCTATCTTGGAGGTATCCATAGATATCCCATTGCTTGTGATGATATGACCCAAGAATGAGACTTCCTTCAACCATAATTCATACTTGCTGTACTTTTCATAGAGCTTCTCCTTTTGCAAGGTCTCTAGTACAGTGCTTAGATGATCCTCATGCTCCTTGGTTTTGGAGTATATTAGAATATCATCTATAAAGACTACCAAAAATTTGTCGAGATAATATCTAAAGACTTTATTCATCAATTCCATGAATATTACTGGATCATTATTGAGTCCTAAAGGAATTACTATGAATTCATAGTGCCCGTACCTTGTACAAAAAGTAGTCTTGGGGATATCATCCTTCTTCACACTTACTTGGTAATATCCCGACCAAATTCCACCTTGGAGAAGTATTGTACTCCACACAGCTAATCAAACAATTCATCAATTCATGGCAGAGGATAATTGTTCTTTATCATGATTTTTTTGGGCTCATGATAATCAATGCAAAGACACATTGACCCATCCTTCTTCTTGACGAAGAGGACTGGTGTACCCCATGGTGAAGCACTTGGGCGTATAAACCCTTTATCCATATTATTTTGTAGTTGTTTCTTAAACTCTTCAATCTTAACAACAAACATTCTATATAGAGTATTGGATATTGGCAACACCTCGGGTATAGGATCAATCGAGAATTCAACATCTCTTCTAATAGGAATACTAGGAAGTTCCTCAAGAAACACTTCAACAAATTACCTCAAAATAGGAATTTCTTTAAGGATGGTTGCTTCATTAGGATCAATAATATGATCAAGATATGAATGCTCATAGGGAAGTAATATCCATACTTGAGATGATGGTTCTAAACAAGATTCATCCTCCTCCTTTCACTTGTACAGAATCGGGGGTTGATTCACCATATGGAGAGTGATTTCTCTCTCATGGAAATTTATGTTGGCTCTATATAAGGAAAGAAAATCCATGACAAGAATTGTATAAAATTATACCAGAGGGAGTATGAGGAGGTTCTTTGGGAAGTTCAAACCACAAATTGTGATAGGGGAGGACTTATATTAATGGGATGCAATGATTGCCCCATTTACCGTTCTCACCGAAATCTTTAATTCCATGATTTGTGGTGGTGTTGGGATTGTTCTAATAAACTTTTGGGATATAAAAGAATGCATAGAACAAGAATAAAAAAGTATGTTCTCTATTCTTGAGTGAATAACTAGCGTACCTTTCACCACTTCATTATTGGGGTTCACTTCAGAAATAGTGATGGAAAAAGCTCGCCCTTACTGCTTTGGAGGTTGTTGGTTGCCTCCGAAAACCTTTGGCTTAGGGAACTTGGTTGTAATGTGCCCTAGTTCTTTGTAGTTGAAGTAATGAACAACATATTGAGGGTCGAATGGAGTGTTCCTCTCTTCTATCATAGTAGTGGGTTTTTTCTTGCCGATAGTTAATGGCCAGATGCCCTTCTCTTCCACACATAAAGAATTTCCTCATCTCCTTCAAGCAATTTCCGAGGTGCTTCTTTCCGCACCTTTGGAAAGTGGGGTGTTGGATTTTCTTAACACCATTTGATTTATCCATCGGGTCACCAGAATTAAATTCCACTTTTCGCTTCTTATCCCCATGATACCCCTGAGATTATCCGATCTCCATTTTGACTTTGAGGGCACATCATACAATTTTCTCATAGCTCTCAAAGTCACAGATCGCGAGGGCTTTCCATAGTCTAGGTTTTATCCCACTAAATAAGCGATCAACCTTGAATTTGGGGGTAATGATAAAGCTGGAGGTGTATCGGAAATCCTTGTGAAGTTTTACTCACACACTCTGATGGATTCGTCATCTTTTTTCTGGAGGGAAAGGAAGTCCCTTTCCATATTAAGTTGGAGGGTGCGAGGAAAATATTTATTGAATTTTTTTTTCTAGAAATATTTCCATTCCAATGCCTCAATATATTCCTCAAGCTTTATATTTTTGATTAATTCCCACCATTTATCAACTCCACCCTCCATATGATAAGCAGCCATAAGTACATTCTCTTATTCAGAACATTGAAGGAAGGATAAGATCTTCTCAATAGAGTTGATCCATTGTTCGGCGATTGAGGGATCAGATGATCCATTAAAATTAGGAGGCATCGTCTCATGAACCTCTCAATTACAACTTTTTATTTCTTGGGGGGGGGGGGGTTAATGTTCCTCTTGACCCATGTTTCAATTAAAAAATTGAGTTAACTGAGAGATTATCATGACAAAGTTTGCGATTCTCTCTCCCATTGGATTGGGAATCTCATTAGAACAGTCGTCACATTGGTCTTCGCATCAGTTTTTAGATTGAGTCCTCCTATTATCGGCCATTGGATAGAATAAAAGGAAATTTAGGTGTTACACATAAAGGGTAATCCAAATATAAAAAGGGATAACTTATAAATTACTTTTATTTCCTTAACTTATGAATTTATAGGCTTCAATCTGTGTTACCCATGATCTACTTCCCAACATATATTCTTAGGGGAATTTTTTTATTCCATTAACAATGGTTGATACTAGGATCATAAATTTACCAAAGAATATCCCCTAGGAGTGTCGTAACCAAGAGTGCATCAAGGCCCATTGTTGTGCAGCAGTTCCCGTTCGAGTCTAGCTCAAAGCGGTGTTTTCAGGTTTTACCCCTAGATACATCTGTGCTAGAGCCGCCCCACCTGCTCATATCCAGACAGGGATGTATTTTATTGATAAACTACTTACTCAATACTCACCAAAATTTAGGGATATTTTTATTATACTTAGTCTTATCCCTAAGGCTTTAACTAGGGTTTTCTAATCCTAATCCCAAAATAACTAAACCTATCATCTGATACCAACTATAACAACCCTACTCTTTATTACAAACATAAACATGATTTATTACATAAAATTGCACTTAAGACAACTCTGAGGATTGAGAGGTCTAGTGTCTTGGGAAAATTAGGAACATTACATAACAAATTAGAATATAAAACACAAAATCTTTATTGAAAACTTATTTTACATGACCACAACAATCCTTCGTACTTAGCATTACATGGGATAACCTAAGGACATGCATAAGAAAAGGGTGAGATATAAAGCCCAGTAAGGAAGTAAACAAGGCATAAAATAAATAATATAGTACATGTTATACAATAGGCATATCAATGGATCACAAGAGACACATGGACATAAATGCATGATATAACATGATTATCATAACATGGAAATGTGGAAACAACATTTAATATTATATTAGCATGAGCCAAGGATCATTGCACATGGATCATGAGTAAACCCTAATTTCAATTGAATTATAATGAGTAAACCCTCATTGAACTTGACGTATCATGATACTAATCTTTACCCAATGCATTAGAGCTCTATCAGGGCACACCCTTAATCATTTCATTTCATGCATAAGTGTGCCACATGGATCATATAACATGGATTCATTAAACATCATCATTCATTCCACGATAAATGAGTGTGGAATTCATACATGAAACTATATAATCAATAAGTAAATGTTAATAAATTTTAATACCCTTGATAGAGAAATGGGCATGGTATTCACTACCCAACAACTTTGGCTTGGAAAATTGTGGTGCAATTTCAGCAGCATAACGACATGGCATAAGAATTCATAAAAAATGGTTGATGAGAGAGAAATGGGTGTCTAATAATATTTAAATTAATTGGAAAGTAAAGGGGTCATATAGATACATGTCCCAACATATTTAATGGAATTTAGATTCATAATACAAAAGAATTGCTTGAATGTAAATGAGGAGAGAGAAATCCCTTATGGAATTTTAGCATGATAACAGGTGCACATGGGAGGAATTAATGAGAGAGAAATGGGTCTCTCATCATTAAAATATAAGGAGAAAAATATAGGTGAGGTGAGAAATCATGCCCCAATTTTTTTAATTGAAAATACAAGAGTATAACAACATAAAGAAACTTGGACAAAAATGAGAGAGGAAAAAATCCCTTACTTGGAAGTGTAATCCCAAAGGCTTGGGAGAGGCTTGAGAGAGGCTTATAGGGAGATTTAGGAATATTTGTAGGATTATAAAGAGAGGAGAGCAGAGGTTGGTAGAGTTTCAAATGGTTTGAGTGAAGAGGAATGGGAGGTTGAGTGGGTTTATATAGGAAAGGAGAGAGAATTCTTTATTATTTAGGTTTTGGACACCACACATTAAACTAATCAAAAACACAAACCAAACCATGGGTTTTACCATGGTTTTTTCCAAATGGGAGTGGAAAACATTATTTTATAAGGACAATGGCCTAACTTCTTAAAATATTAGGCTTTATTTTGGGGAAGTGAGTCACACTCTCAAGGAAATCATTTTTAAATGTTAAAATGTTTTATAAGTCTTAGAGGGTCCACTAAGGCTTTTCAAAATAAAACAAACAAAAATAAAACAAAATTATTTTAAATTTAAAACATATATTGGCCTAAAATAATATTTATATTATTTTATTACATCATTATTGAGTCATTATGATGTCATAAAACACATTATATATTTAAATGGTATTTAATTTGTACCCAAAAATTTGACTGTCTCAGAAAATTATGAAAAATTCACCGTTGGATAATTTCGACGTCCTGATTCCAAAAATAATATTAATTTTATCTAAATAATTTTCTAAATATTTTAATTTTTACTTTTAAAATAAAAACCGATATTTATCTAAAATTCATGGGTTTTGACAAAAACATCTTTCAAACCTTAATAAAAATTATAATTGTATTCATAAAAATTATACGATGATTTATATTTAATAAAAAGTAATTTAGTAATAATATTTTTTCAAATATTATTTAATTAAAAAATCCATTAATTCTTCAAAATATATCTCTTAATTGAATATTAACTAAAAAAACTATTTGGGATTTAAAAACTATTTACAAAGTAACAATAATAAAATGAATGTATATTCTTTATACCAAAAAAATTCACATAATCATAGTGCTAGGGTATTGTTACATAACCCCTTATAAAACCCTCATAAGACCTAAGGGTATGGTGTGCGATGGTGACAGACTCTTGGGGTGGCTCGGATAACATTGCTCGAGTGGTAATCTCTATTAACTTCCACTTATCCCATAGGTGGTTCCGTTCAAGCTTAACATGTTGAAGCTCAGCTTGGGATTGGTCAAGAGAGAAGCCTAGTGACACCACCTCCTTTCCGAGTTCCAACAAATGAGCTTCGTATGGTGAAATTCTACTGGATGAGGCCATCACTTCCTTTGTCTGAGTAAATTGGATTTGTTAAAGCCCTATATTTATACTAATCAAGTGATCACTGTTCAATAAATATATTAGCAATGATAATAATTATTAATGGTATTTTGAAATCCAAAAATATAAAACTAAGGTAGTGCATATGTTCTACATAACCATTTTACATAATAACACATTTAATTAGATTAAGAGGAATTTTCATTAATAAATGTTTGGGTCATTATAGCTACCACTTAAAAATAAGATGTATTTTACTTTGCTTCCGAAGTCAGGATCATCTCATCAAAACTCTATTCTATTTAAAAATGTCAAGGCCTTTGTAGTCTGTTGTAAAAAATTCATGTGTTATTTAATGGTTTTTTCTATCACTTATTTTTTAATAAAATTTTAGATAATGAAGTAAAATTGTTTTTTATAACCCAACACAACATTAGTTTTAATTTAAAAAATGATTTAGATCTAAAATAGTGTGATTTTTTGTAAGGTATCATGTTTTTATGGATTTTAGTTTTGAGCAGAAATTTGCTTTTTTTGCTTTCGAATGCTTATAAAGGGGTAGAATAGCCTTCCCCCCCAGAAGATGATCTTAGATAATTTTTCCAACCACCTAATTGGTCTTAGAATAGTGTGTTTTCCCTAGGACAAGAGTTTGGTGGAAATTCGAGTCGTTGAAATTTTGACAGAATATTTAATATTTAATAAATTAAATATTAAATTATTCGTGCATGTTCATTCAGTTGTATCTTTTTAATGAAGTGTTGGATTAATATTCTATCTCTGTCATTGATTTTGAAATGGGGAGTTTAGACTAGGTGATACATAAACCTGGGTTGGGTGTCGGGGCTGGCCTGAGCCCCTTTTTTGTTTTCGTTTTCTTTTTCTTTTTATTTTTCTTTCCTTTTTTCCTTTATTTTCCTCTTATTTTCTTTTTTATTCCTTCTGATTATCGCATACGCCCCTCAGTGGGATTTGGTGCTGTGCTACCTAGATAGGAGAGGGAGAGGGAGAAATATAGGGAGAGAGAAGGAGAGGGAGGAGCCGTCACAGAGCTCTCGGCGCGCTGGTTCGGCGTGCGACATCCATGGACCGTCAAATAAACCGAAGCTTTGGAAGTTTCTGCCCAAAGGTAGGCCCATTTTTAGATTTTCCACAAAACACCTTTAATTATTTTGTTTTAAGTTTTTATATCCCTATTATTCTTGTATTAGGTCCCTAGTGGCCCAATCTGCTAATTTGGGGGTTTAAATGGGAGTTTCAGGCAATCCAAGGGTTTCTTGTTCAGGAAAACTAGGTTACACAGTGTGTAGTCCGGGGTGACATGTCGTGTGTTCTTCCTATTTGGGGAAGATGGAGTTTAAAGAAGTATACTCCGTGTATGGGGTATACATGCCGTGTACTAGTACTTGGCCGCGTGGCTGAGTATACAGGCATGTCTACCTGTATAGGGGTACATGGCCCTATATAGTACATGGTCGGACCCTGTGTAGGGTAGAACACTATGTATAAGTACACAGCCTGTCTAGGTAAATGGACAAGGTGGTTGAGGGACACAGGCATGTACCCCGTGTTGGGTACACACCATGTACCTGCTTAACACACCATGTACCTGGGGTGTTTACATGCCCAGGTTGGCGAGAGTACACGCCCATGTGGAACGATGGGAGTACATGATGTGTACCGAGGTTACATGCCGTGTGCTTCCCCTTTTCAACCCTTCGAGATTTTTTCATGTTTTCCTGCCCTGATATCATAATTGGACTCAAGAGTAGTTAATTATGAATGGTTTTCTATATAGATCACAATGGTGAAACCTGTGGAGCATTTTGAGGACTCCTAATGGGTGTTTTAGAGATTTTATCCAAATAGAGAGGTTCTTCCTCCATACTTTGAGTTCAGTCATTTCTTAAGGGAGAGACTTGGCGTGGATGATAGGTTGGGTGTTCGGACCAACCTAGTTGAGATATTGATCTAAGATGAGATATGAGCTATCTCTCATAACAATGATTTTGAGTATGTTCCCCTTGTGAGACATTCCCTTTTGACATATGAGGTCATGAGACCAGATGCATCTAAGGATCCCCTAAGGGACTCCTTTGCTTATACGCTGATCTAGGGAGTCCCTTGTAGGATCCTTGTACTTGTGTATCGTTTTGAGGATTTCCGTCATAGGATGCCTTTATTGTTTATCATTTTGAGGATTACCATTTTAGGATGCCTCAGTTTCTTACCATTAGAGGATCCACAGTAGGATGCCTCTCAGTACTTAGCTCGAGGGACCCAGTGGGTGCCCATTGTTTTACTGACCCTGAGCTGTACGTCAGGCTTGGGTAGAGATGGTGTTCAAGTGTCACCCAGAACCTATGCCAAACTGGTATACCCATGGGGCTATGGATGGAGTGTTGGGTTGGGTGTTCAGGCCAACCTCACTCATTTATTTATATCTAACTCGGTTTTTCTGATGTAACAATGTTTACCATAGGTGCTTCTTGGTTGGTGGCTGTTGAGCCTAACGCGAGGCATCTTTCTTGTTTGTAGGGATGCCTAAAAATTCTCTCATGGGATCCAGCTTCTGATCCATGTTTTCTGATGTTTTATTGGTACATAGAGGTGGTATCTAAGACTTAGCTATTGAGCCTTACATGTTTATTTGTACTCCTTGAGTGATACTTGGATTCCCCGATGTAGGAATGCCTTGGACAGACTCTTCAACTAGTGTTATCTGGTAGGGATGATTATGCTCTCCTTATCCTATGATGAATGGGTGGGTATAACCATGTATTATAATGAAATAGTTTACATGAGTGGGTATACTCATGTGTGACGAATGAAATGGTTTGAATGCTTGAATGGTTTGATAAATTCCATAGATGGATCTCCATGGATCTGGAATGCGATAGTGAAAACCTTGGGTTGAGTATGCCCCTTGAGTCTTGATTCTGTGGGATGCCTCAGGCCTTACTACCCTGTGGATCTAGATTTCTTGGGATCACGTAGGACATGTGCTATTGAAATGCTTCTAGGACCCCAACCAGTTCCTAGACAGAGTTTCCACTAGGACACCCATGGGAATCGATGTGGATGCCTTGGATGAGTTCCTTGGATCCGACCCTTTGTGGTATAAACTTCTTATATGGATGACTTGGAGGAGTTCCTTGGATATTTCCCTTCATGTTCTATACTTGATTATACGGTGTGGCCGTGATGAATGTTATACTTGTGATTACACAACATGGGCCAATGTGGATTCCTTGGTCATTATACCCTAGATCCAGCCCCTAGGGTCTGACACTTTTAAGTGCAGATGCAAACCAGACAACCTACAAGGAACAAGCTCTACAAATTAGGATGATCAAAGGATATTTCACCATAGTATAAGATAAAGAGATTTAAAGAATGAGAGGGTATGGCACCTGCCATCAGGAAAATCCTGTGCATGCATAGAAATACCTAGCCAAACAGCCATGAGAAAGTGGAGATCTGATTTCACGATGAAGATGCTAGGGAAGAGCAGTTCTAAGTAGTTAGTCTGGGTTGTATGTAATGTTTGAAGCCTACAGGCAATGAATTCCTCTAAGGCCTACGGGACATGTAATACTTACACCTATGGGCCTTTTAAGGGTTCCACCTCACCCCTTAAAAGTTGGATTATCAAAAATCAATAAAAAATGAAGGCCTTCGGGCCATTGGATGGACCATCAGTATACGATATCCTTATTTATAGGATTGACCGTCAGTATATAGTATCCTTGTTGGTGATTGGAGGCGAGTACGAGTGAACCCAGTTGTAGGATGAGTATCCCCCTATTGTGACGTAGCTTGCTCAAAGATATTTCTGGCATTGGATGAAATAGGTATATGTTGATTAGGATTATGGACTCAAAGATGAACTTTGTGGTATATTACTTGAGTGGTATGATGTCCAGCTCAATTACCTTGTATAGGATGTCCAGTTGAGTGAGATTATGGACCCAAGGTTCGGTTGCTGATGTGGTTTCATGTTATTTATTCACATACCAATGAATATTCATATCTATGTATATATGTATAGGTATGTAACTACACATGTATACGTATATAGTTAGGGAAATCCATGGTGGAACTTGCCCAATTGATAGGTATTACAGACCCTGGGTTTGATTGTGGGCTCATGTTGGTTTTCTTACCTTTTAGTTGTGCTTTATCTAGGCTGAGAACATTTATTTTTCATACACTTATAGAAGCACATTTATAGATTACTTTTTGGGGTGGCCTACTAAGATTATTTCTCACCCCTGCACATACACCTTGGTGTATGTGTAGAATTTATGTCTTCTTTTTAGGTTGAGCATGAGTTTCATGGTAGATAGGGTTGAGGCCTAGATTTTCATGATCGAGTAGACCTAATTATGTGGTTCTTGATTGGGCTAGTGCAGTTCGACAGGGTCTGGAGACTGGGTACGTGGTCTGGCTCAAAGTTAGTAGTAGAGCCCTGTACTTTTACTTTCAGTTTCTTTTGTACTCCTGTATCTATATGGTCATCCCAGTGAGTGACTAGTGTTGTATTGTATAACATAGTTTTTTTTCCTTTTACAAAATTTCATTTATTATTATAGAACATTCTATTTCAGTTGTTTACTACTTCCGTACTCTGTTTACTTTCTGCTGTGTATGATAATTAGTCACTTTTTGTTGTTTTCTTACTTTGATATGGGGGCATAGTATCCCCACTATCACCCCCTAGTTCCTCACTACTAGCCGAAAACCTCTAGAATATGGGGAGGCATTCTTGAGGCCTTGTGACCCACTAGCTCAGAGCACCAATTTAGCGGCATCTGGGTTGGGATGCTAAAAAGTGGTATCAGAGGTTTTCTTTTCCTAGTATTTACTATTTAGGATATGGTAGTGTAACGACCCAAACTTTTTAATAATTTTTGTTTCCTAATTTTGTGTGTTATTTTATTTTATACTCAACAAAACTATTTCATTTGATGAAATGAGTATAATTAAAATGAGACCGTTGGGTTTCGACTATTATATGATCGTTGGTCAATATAACCATTAGAAACTAAATGTTGCGATTATTGTCTATAAATACAAGTGATCTTGGTTAATTAATACAGAAATAAGATTTGATGGCCTCATCCAGTAGTCTCGGGCTGATCGAAGCCCATCTGATGGAACTTGGGAAGGAGGTAGCACCATTGGGCTTTGCTCTGGACCAAACCCAAGCCGAACTTCATCGTGTGAAGTTGGAACAGAATCGCCTTTATGATAAGTTCAAGCTGATATAAATCACCACTCAGGCAATGTTGGCCGAGCCGCCCCATGATTCTATCACCTTAGCACACCTTACACTTAGGTCCTATGCTGGTGTTATAAGGGGCTATGTAATGCGACCTTAACTTCTTTTTGTAATCTTTTGATATAAATAAATTTTTTATTTATTCTTATGGTGATGTTGGTAAATCTCAAATGTCTGGATAAATATAGGATGTATATTATTGATGAATTTTAGAAAAAGGATATTTTAAAATATTTATGTAAACCTTAAATAATTAAAAATGTGTAATAATTTTCAAAAAATGATCTTCTCCAGTTTTGTTCAGTATGAAATTTAGAGTCTAATAAGATCAACTTAATTTTGGTGAATAATAAGTTATGAATAATGATTTTATTCTTATGATTAGTAATGTGACCAAATGTATTAAGTAACCTCACTTAAGAAAGTATTAATATAATTTAGGCACCTTGATTAAGTAATGTGATATAATAAAATAGGTAAATAACTATTTCAGAAATTATTGGTTAAGTATTAGTTTTTTCAGGTGAATAGTTTTTTTATTTAAAAATTAAATTAAAAATATTTAGAAAATTATTTTCATAAAATGGAGTTCATTTTTGAAATCAGAGCATCGATATTTGGTTAAGGTGAATTTTTGGGATTTTTCTGAAACAGTTGAATTTTCAATGAATAGTGTTTTTATTTAAAAATTAAATTAAAAATATTTAGAAAATTATTTTCATAAAATTTAGTTCATTTTTTATATCATAGCATCTATATTTGGTTAAGGGGAATTTTTGGGATTTTTTTGAAATAGTTGAATTTTCGGTGAATAGTGAAAATACAGTTTTGAGTTTCAGGTGTTTAACGACACCATTAAGGATGTAATAATTATGAAATAATTCTGGTCAACTTATGAATAATAAGATAAGGTATGCGGTGTCTCAAGTGGCCAATACCATGGGCAAATACCATGGGCAAGCCCATGGTTTTGCCAATTCCACCAATAAGGTGTCCCTTGGCAATTAATGCTTTGTTCCCTCACTTCTCCTATAAATACCAAGCCATTCCCTCATTCATTTCATTTAAAAATATTCCCCAACAAAGTTATGGTCTCTTTACCTCCCAAGGAGTCCTCCCAAGGTGCACTCAAGCCTCCAAAGGTCCAGACCTTCAAGCTTTCAAAGTTACTCTTCAAGGTAAGGGAATCTTTCACCCTCTTCTTTTAAGCCATGACTTCCTTTATGTTGTGTCTTCTAGTTTCCATCTATTTTTGTTGAGGGTATGTTCATATATGTTATAATTACTGTCAATTTCATGTCTAATTGTCTAGAGACCCTTTCTTCTCTCATCAATTTGTTTTCTGAATTTTTATGTGACGCCGTTAGGCTGCCGGATTTTTCGTAAAAGGAATCGCATCTTCTCTTTTATTTCATGTTTCCTTTTCATGTGGCATGTAATTAAAATTTCTATACCATGTTCTTATATCCATTTTATTCTGTATTTATACTATATTATAAGTTATTTATGAGTGGGTTACTCTTGTACCCTCTCTTTTCAATGTTTTCTAAAACCATGTTATATAGCCGTTATGCTGCATAAATTTCGCCTCAAAATTTCTATATCTTTATCTCCAGAAATTCTCTTGTTTTATTTATGTGAATACCCAGAAATATTTCGTTTCTTTGGGTGTTCATAAATATATAAATATTATGTATTTGATTCTATAATTGACATACATATAACCCTCACTCCCTTTCCATGGGTTATAAATGACATAATGATCTTATTTTTTTTACTTTTAAAACGTCACGATCTTGAAATGAAACCCATTTATTTTATTCTCCATGGATTATTTATGAAATGTTTGATTATGATCTATGTGGATCACATGAAATTAAAGAAATATTAAGGGTGATCCCTGATATCTCTCCAATGCATTGGGTAGATAATTAATCTCTAAAGATGAAAAGTTTCACGATACCTTGGTGAATAACCTTGGTAATTTTTATGAAACCTTGGGGATGGGCCTTGGTGATATGCTCATGAATGTCTAAATGAAATTTTGTAGCCAAATATTCAAGTTATGTTCCAAGTTCTTTTCATTATGATATGCCCATACTTCCATTGATCATGTCTTTATGTTGTTATTCAAGTTCTTATTGTCAACACAAGTAAACTGATTCCCTTGTTTACCCTTACTGGGCCTTCTGCTCACCCTTTCCTTTGATGTATGTCTCTAGGATATGAGATGCAGTAATTGTACATAGGATGAACATATGATGAAGCCTTACAAGTAGTTTAGAAGAATTTTTTATGTTGTTTTCATGTATTATGTTCCTAATTTCCAAGACACTAGACTTTAAAGATCCTCTATTTGTAAAATGTAATGAAAAGTTATGTAATAAAAAGGCGGGATACCATAGTTGGTATCAAAGGATAGTTTAGTTATTTATGGAAATTAAGATATGAAAACTTTAAGAATAACCCTATAGAAAAGTTTAAATATAGGAAAACTTTCTGGTATCTTGGTGATTATTGAGTAAGTGGTTTATCAAACAAATACATCCCTGTCTGGATACAAGCAGGTAGAGGTGGCTCTGGAACAAATGTACATAGGAGTAAAACCCAAAAACACCACTTTGAGCTAGAATCGAATGAGAACTAATACATGAAAATGGGCCCTGCTGCACTCTTGGTTACGACACTCTCGGGGGATATGTTTGGTTAATCACAAGATTTTTATGAATCATTATGAAGGAATTATAGAAAAATGTAATTGTATAAGCATGAAGTTTTAAGACATAAGATCTTTTTTAGTTAAAAGATTCATAAATGAAATAAGTTTATCACTAAAGTTTTATTCTTTTAGAAAATAGAAGTCAATAGGAGGAACCGTGCAAATGGTGACCACAATGGACCATGTGCTGACGACCCTCTGATGGAAGCCAAAATGGAAACATTCATGCGAATGATGAACCAACTGACTCAAGTTATGAGAAATAACTTGAATCAATCTGAGAGAACGATCTCACCGTGAAGAGAACAACATTCTGTTGAGTCCATTATATGTCAACGACCACCAACCTTCAGTGGATTGACTGACCCATTGATTGCTGAACAATGGATCAACTCTATAGAGAATATCTTTTCTGTGCTACGTTGTTCAGAGCAAGATAAGGTCACCCCGACTATCTATTGCTTAGAGGGAGAAGCTGATCAATGGTGGGAACTGATAAAAAACACGAGGCAAAGAGTGGAAGTTGAAGCTATGGAGTGGAAAGAGTTAAAAGGGATCTTTTTCAGTAAGTATTTCCCTCATTCCATGAGAACAAGAATGGAGAAGGAGTTTCTTAAGCTGAAGCAGAAAGAGAATGAATCTATGGGAAGCTACGAGATGAACTTCACAATGATTTCATGATATACCTCTGGTTTTTTTATGGATCCAGATGGTATGGTTGATAGATTCTTCAGTGGAATGAGACCTCATCTGCGGAAGAATCTAGCCAACCGAGACTATGATAGCTATGAGGAGATCGTGCGGAGTGCGATGAAAGTCGAGATAGAGTTTGGTGAGATGCAGTGGTCTCATAAATCAAACAAAAATAAGAGATCGTTGGATCCAATATTAGGGAGGAGCTTCGATCAAGGAAGAGGAGGCAAGAAAGTACAACTTCCCACGTGTAATAAATGTGGGAAGAAGCATTCGGGGAACTGCCTGCTCAGGAGTGGGAAGTGCTAAAATTGTGGTAGAGATGGATACATTGTGAGGAATTTCCATGGTGAGGTGAAACCTCAACTTACAAACACAAACGACAAGGGGAATTTGGTGCAGGCCCTACCTGATGTCCAGTGCTTCAAGTGTGGACAACGTGGGAACTTTGCCAATCACTTTCCAAATCCGATGGCAGTGGAGGGGAACCACCATCAGCCTCAGAAAAAGCCAATGGATCAAGGCCGTGATTTTTCTATCATGATAGCTAAAGTTGAAGCTCCGAATGATGTGGTAGAAGGTAATATTGTTGTCCTCTCAAAGCTAGAAAGTACTTTGTTTTATTCTGGTTCTACGCATTCCTTTGTTTCCTCCAAGTTTGCAAAG
The DNA here is from genome assembly GCA_963277665.1 of Viscum album. Taxonomy (NCBI): domain Eukaryota; kingdom Viridiplantae; phylum Streptophyta; class Magnoliopsida; order Santalales; family Viscaceae; genus Viscum; species Viscum album. The sequence goes on along the minus strand of OY728142.1, from coordinate 263,231,674 downwards.
AATTTAGAATCAACCCCTGATTTTCTAAAAGCAGAGTTATCATTCAAGACTCCTGGTGGGACTATCCAAGAATAATCAGTATTTAGAAACTCTAGTATTTACTTTGGTGAGAACAATCTTATCTCAAATCTAGTAGTCATTACCATGTTAGAATTCGACATTATACTAGGGATAGACTGGCTCCCAAAGTATAATGCTAAGATCAAATGCAGAAGCAATGAAATCTCAGTAGTCTTGAATGGAAAACCTACAGTTATCTTCCAAGGAGAGATATCTCAACCTGATATTTGTCTAGAAGAACCCCCTATATCCTTCTTTATGGAGTTGATTGGTGAAGAAGAAGAAGAATATTAGTGTTTAAGGATAGAAAGTTTCCCCATCATCTAGGAATACATTGATGTATTTCCTGAGGAGTTTCCTGGACCTCCCCCTAGAAAGAGAGGTAGAGTTCTCCATTGAAATCGTACCTGGATATCATTTGATATCAAAAACCCCCTATAGGATAGCAAATATGGAGCTAAAGAAATTAAAGAAACAACTCCAAGATCTTTTGGAGAAAGTGTTTATCCGACCGAGTGTGTCTCCTTGGGGAGAACCAGTTCTCTTTGTGAAGAAGAAGGATGGATCAATGCGGCTATGAATTGATTATAGAGAACTGAATGGGATCATAGTGAAGAAAAAATACCCTCTTCCAAGAATTAATGACTTATTTGACCAACTTTGTGGGGCTCAATTCTTCTCTAAGATTGATCTTCAATCTGGTTATCATCAATTGAGGGTGAAGAAAGAATATATTCCAAAAACTGCCTTCCGATAAAGATATGGGCATTATGAGTTTGTTATTATGCCCTTCGGACTAACTAATGCACCTTCTATTTTTATGGATTTGATGAATAGAGTATTTAAGGACTACCTTGATAACTTTGTGGTAGTTTTATTGATGATATTTTGATATATTTCAAAAGTCTCGAGAAGCATGAGGACCATCTAAAGGCTATTTTACAAACTCTACAGAAGGAGAGGATTTTTGGGAAGTACAGTAAATATGAATTTTGGTTACAACAAGTTTCTTTCTTGTGGCACATTGTTACCAATGAAGGAATCACAGTTGACCCTACAAAGGAAAAATTTGTAGAGGAGTGGCCTTAAACTACAACAATAACTAAGATTTGAAGTTTCCTTGGATTAGCTGGATATTATAGGAAGTTTGTGAAGAACTTTTCATGAATTTCTAATCCATTAACCAAGTTAACTCAAAAAGGGGTTAGGTTCATCTAGAAAAATGAGTGTGAGGAAAGTTTCCAAGAGATGAAGAAGAGATTGGTTACTGCACCCATGTTAACTTTGCCCTCAAGTAGAGAAAGATTCGTTATTTTTAGCGCTGCATCTCTAAAAGGGCTTGGGTGAATCCTCATACAAAGCAAAAAAGTCATTGATTATGCATCTTGACAGTTGAAGACTCATGAGCAGAACTATCCTATGCATGATCTGGAGATGGCTGCATTCATTTTTGCTCTAAAGATATGGAAGCACTATATTTATGGGGAGAAATGTGATATATACATATACCATCAAAGTTTGAAGTATATTTTCACACAAAAGGAATTGAACATGAGACAAAGGAGATGGTTGGAACTTCTTAAAGACTATGATTGTTCAATTCATTATCACCCTGGAAGAGTAAACAATGTTATTGATTCATTAAGTAGGGAAGACCCAGTTGTTCTTTCCATGATGAGGATTCAAAGAGATCCTGTGATCAATGACCTAGTAAAGATGGACTTGGGAATTATAAGGGAAGGAACATCATCAAACCTAACCCAAATGATTTCTCAACCGTCATTACTAGATAAGATAAAGAAAGCTCAGAAAGAATATCCTTTTTTACAGAAGAAGTTTGAGGCTATAAAGGATGAGAAGTTTCCTGAGTTCAATATTGATCAAGAAGGTGTACTGAAATTTCGTACAAGACTATGTGTTCCATCTATTCCAGAAATAAAGAAGGAGCTGATGGATGAAGCTCATAAATCTACTTTATTTATACATCATGGAAGCACAAAAATGTATAGGGACCTTTGTGATCATTATTGGTGGGATAATATGAAAAGGGATATTTTTGACTACACTTCAAGGTGACTAGTATGTCAGCAAGTGAAGGCAGAGCAACAACTTCCTAAATAGGTATTGCAACCACTACCCATACCAGCATGGAAGTGGGAAAATATAACTATGGACTTCGTCACTGGCCTCCTGAGAACTTCCAAAGGAAACAATGCGACATGGGTTATTGTGGAACGTCTCACCAAGACTGCCCATTTTATCTCCATTCGGGAAGATTTATCTCTTAATCAACTTTCCAGGATTTACGTCAAGAAGTGGTAAGGCTGCATGGAGTTCCACTTTCCATCATATTTGATCATAATCCAAGGTTCACATAATTTTTTTGGAGAAGTCTTCAACATGATCTGAGCACTGAATTGAATTTCAGTACAACCTATCACCCCCAAACTGATGGCCAATCTGAAAGAACTATTCAAACAATCAAGGACATGCTGAGAACATGCTCAATGGAATTTAAAGGTGGATGAGATCAACATCTCCCTTTAGTTGAGTTCTCTTACAACAATAGATTCCACTAGAGCATTCAAATGGAACCCTATGAAGCTCTATATGGGAAGCAATGTAGAACTCCTACTTATTGGGATGAAACTGGTGAGAGAAAGCTTCTTGGTCCTGATCTTGTGCAATAGATGATAGAAAAAGTCCATGCCATCCAACAACACATTAAGGATGCTCAGAGTCAAAAAAAGAGCTATGCCAAAAACCATCGAAGAGACTAGGAGTTTGATGTCAGTGATAAGGTCTTTATTCAAATATCACTTTGGAAGAGAGTCATGAGGTTTGGGAAGAAAGAGAAGCTCATCCCTAGGTACATCAGCCCCTATGAAATCCTTGATCGCGTGGGAGCAGTAGACTATCGGCTTGAACTTCCTCTAAATCTAGCACAATTTCATGATGTCTTCCACATATCCCTCTTGAGGAAGTACATACCTAACCCTTCACATGTACTAAACCTAGAGGTGGTACAACTGGAACATGACCTCTCTTATGAGGAGTAGCCGGTGGAGATCTTGGATCATAGAGACAAGGTTCTATGCAACAAGACTACCCACCTTGTTAAGGTGTTGTGGAGGAACCACAAATATGAAGAATCCACGTGGGAACCAGAAGAGTCTATGAGGCATAAGTACCCACATATTTTCTCTTCTGAGGGTTCGAGTTAAAAATTTCGGGGATGAAATTTCTTAAGGGGGGAAGAATGTAACGACCCGAACTTTTTAATAATTTTTGTTTCCTAATTTTGTGTGTTATTTTATTTTATACTCAACAAAACTATTTCATTTGATGAAATGAGTATAATTAAAATGAGACTGTTGGGTTTAGACTATTATATGACTATTGGTCAATATGACCATTGGAAACTAAATTTTGCGATTATTGTCTGTAAATACAAGTGATATTGGTTAATTAATACAAAAAGAAGATTTGGTAGCCTCATCCAGTAGTCTCGGGCTGATTGAATCCCATCTGACGGAACTTGGGAAGGAGGTAGCACCACTGGGCTTTGCTCTGGACCAAACCCAAGCCGAAATTCATCATGTGAAGCTGGAATGGAATCGCCTTTGGGAGAAGTTCAAGCTGATAGAAATAACCACTCGGGCAATATTGGCCGAGCCTCCCTAGGATTCTATCACCTTAGCACACCTTACACTTAGGTCCTATGCTGGTGTTATAAGGGGCTATGTAACGAGACCTTAGCTGCTTTTTGTAATCCTTTGATATAAATAAAATTGTTATTTCTTCTTATGGTGTTGTTGGTAAATCTCAAATGTCCGGATAAATATAGGATGTATATTATTGATGAATTTTGGAAAAATGATATTTTAAAATATTTATGTAAACCATAAATAATTAAAAATGTGTAATGATGTTCAAAAAATGGTCTTCTACAGTTGTGTTCATTATGAAATTTAGAGTCCCATAAGATCAACAAAATTTTTAGTGAATAGTAAATTATGAATAGTGATTTTACGCTTATGATTAGTAACATGAACAAATGTATTAAGTAACCTCACTTAAGAAAGTATTAATATAATTTAGGAACCTTGATTAAGTAATGTGATTCAATAAAATAGGTAAATAATTGTTTCAGAAATTATTGGTTAAGTATTAGTTTTTTTCGAGTGAATAGTATTTTTTATTTAAAAATTAAATTAAAAATATTTAGAAAATTATTTTTATAAAATGGAGTTCATTTTTGAAATCAGAGCATCAATATTTGGTTAGGGTGAATATTTGGGATTTTTTCTGAAATAGTTGAATTTTCTGTGAATAGTGTTTTTATTTAAAAATTAAATTAAAAATATTTAGAAAATTATTTTCATAAAATTGAGTTCATTTTTGAAATCAGAGCATCAATATATGGTTAAGGTGAATTTTTGGGATTTTTCTGAAATAGTTGAATTTTTGGTGAATAGTGAAAATACAGTTTTGAGTTTTGGGTGTTTAATGACATCATTAAGGATGTAATAATTATGAAATAATTCTGGTAGACTTATGAATAATAATATAAGGTATGAGGTGTCCCAAGTGGCCAATACCATGGGTAAATACCATGGGAAAACCCATGGTTTTTCCAATACCACCGATGAGGTGTCCCTTGGCAATTAATGTTTTGTTCCCTCACTTCTCCTATAAATACCAAGACATTACCTCATTAATTTCATTTAAAAATCCTCAACAATGAAGTTCTGGTCTATTTACCTCTCAAGGAGTCCTCCCAAGGTTCCCTTAAGCCTCCAAAGGTCCCAAACTTCAAGCTTTCGAAGTTACTCTTCAAGGTAAGGGAATCTTTCACCCTCCTCTTTTAATCCATGATTTCCTTTATGTTGTATCTTCTAGTTTCCATATTTTTTTGTTTAGGGTATGTTCATATATGTTCTAATTACTTTCCATTTCATGTCTAATTGTTGAGATACCCTTTCTTCTTTCATTAATTTGTTTTTTGAATTTTTATGTGACGCTGTTAGGCTGCCGAATTTTTCTTAAAAGGAACCACATCTTCTCTTTTCTTTCATGTTTCATTTTCATGTGGTATGTCATTAAAATTTCCATACCATGTTCTTATCTCCATTTTATTCTGTATTTATACTGTATTATAAGTTATTTATGAGTGGGTTACTCTTTCACTCTCTCTTTTCAATGTTTTCTAAAACCATGTTATATAACCGTTATGCTGCAGAAATTTCGCCTCAAAATTTCTATCTCTTTCTCTCCAGAAATTATCTTGTTTTATTTATGTGAATACCCAGACCTATTTAATTTCTTTGGGTGTTCATAAATATATAAATATGATTTATTTTATTCTGTAATTGACATACATATAACCCTTACTCCCTTTCCATGGGTTATAAATGACATAATGATCTTATTTTTTTTACTTTTAAAACATCACGATCTTGAAATGAAACCCATTTATTTTATTCTACATGGGTTATTTATGAAATGTTTGATTATGATACATGTGTATCACATGAAATTAAAGACATATTAAGGGTGCACCTTGATAGCGCTCTAATGTATTAGGTAAAGAATTAATCTCTAAAGATGACAAGTTTCACGATACCTTAGTGAATAACCTTGGTAATTTTTATGACACCTTGGGGATGGACCTTGATGATATTTTCATGAATGTCTAAATGAATTTTTTTAGACACATATTCAAGTTACATTCCAAGTTCTTTTCATTATTATATTCTTATACTTCCATTGCTCATGTCTTTATGTTGTTATTCAAGTTCTTATTGTCAACACAAGTAAACTGATTCCCTTGTTTACCCTTACTGGGCCTTCTACTCACCCTTTCCTTTGATGTATATCTCCAAGATATGAGATGCAGTAATTGTACATAGGATGAACCTATGATGAAGCCTTAAAAGTGGTTTAGAATAATGTTTTATGTTGTTTTCATGTATTATGTTCCTGATTTCCAAGACACTAGACCTTAAAGATCCTCTGTTTGTAAAATGTAATGAAAAGTTATGTAATAAAAAGGCGGGATGCCATAGGTAGACAGTAGCATTAGTAATGTGTTGGAACCTGTGATGGATATCGGGCTGGTGTGTCGAGAATGCTTGTTATGGTAGGAAGTCCTCATTACCAGGGTATGGGATTGTTGTTATGATCTGTGTTATTATAGTTTTTTATGATTTTAGCTTTGAGTGATGCACATGTTGTGTGGATGTTATAATTTACTCTGGTTCTCTGGCTCTTGGACATTGGTAAGAGGTCAGGGATAGTTTTTGAATCTTTTCCAGAAAAGGAAAGAGGCGTCTCATGCATCATATTTGGAACATAGTATTCACATAATATAGGCCTGCTAGTGTGTGGTTTTATTGACAATTGAGGCATTTGGGCCTGCTTATATTTATATTTCACTTTGATGGAAGGATATGTGGATCTACATTGAGGTGTTTTATTGTGTGCCTGATGACTCATTCCTCATGCACAGGAGGTTTAGTGACCCCAGTAGGTCAATATGTAATGTGATTCCCTTTTGTTGAACCCCTTTTAGGTTGTCTTTTTTTAGGTATGTGGTTATCTAGTCGGATTGCTGAGTACGATGCTGATAGATACCTAGAATTTTCTTGTGAACTAGAAATCTATGGAGAAATTATTTCTAAGGATGCTTGGATAGGATCAGTCCCTTATAGGCCATGTTTTCATCTTTTACCCTCATTGATTGTTGTTATCTTTACCTTCATTTGAGAGGTCTTGATCTTTTTGGCATGGTGGTTAGACCTTATAACCTAGTTGTGAGGCTTGTTTTGTAGGGATAGGTGGGATACCTAAAGTACCATGGTTTAGACTCATAACCTTCAAAACTAGAAAATGAGGCTACTGCCACAGACCTATATCCACAGTTTTAAAACCGTGGCTATATGCCAGTTATCATGGCCTATGGCCATGATTTTTAAAACCGTGGCAATAGGCTGTGGCTATAGCCACAGTTCTATGGCCTATATCCATGGTTCTAAAATTATATCTATAGGCCACTTTTTTTAATGGCCTATTGCCACGGTTTTTCAAAACAGTGGCAATAGGGTTCCTGCACTTTGGCGGGAAGACCTACCACCACGGTTTTGAGGATATTCCCACAGTTTATATTAATATATATATATATCATAATATATATATATATATATATATATATATACACCCCCGTAATGTCGCTTGGTGTAGTTTTAAGTACGTTGGTTCGTAGATCAAAGGTACAGGGATTGAAACCTACTGGTGACATTTTGTATTTAGGCTATTGCCATGGTTTACCATGGATATAGCCATGGTTAAAACCGTATAAATAGCTTCCTATAGACATGGTTAAAAACGTGGAAATATCTTCCTATAGCCACAGTTTAAACCATGGCCATAGGTAAACTGACATGGTGGCAATTTTTAAGACCTATTTACATGGTTAAAACTGTGGCAATAGGCTGGGACCTATTACCATGATGATAGCGGCCACAGTTGCCCAAAACCATGGCTATAGCCTAAGACCATGATTTTGGGGCCTATTACCATGGTTTTGAACTGTGGCGATAGGTCTTTTTTCTAGTTATGCTTGCAGGTCGATGTCTATTTTGTTCAAGGGTAGCCTGCATGAGAGGTTGACCCTATAATGTCCTGGTTCCGAGAACCGCCCAGAGGTGCCCCATACTCGGTTGGTCACATGGACTCAAGCGCATTTCCCCAAATGCCAAAGGTTGCCAACTAGAAGCGAGGGCCTTGGGTGTGATAGTGGGGAAACTATTCCCTCATTGGAAGAGTAATGCAGCGGAAAGAAAAAGATAACAATAATAGAAGTAGTAATAACATGTAATAAGTAAACATCAGAAGACTGGAAGTAATAAAAAACTAGAGCACATATATATAAATGATGCATGATACATATGTCTTGGAAATCATCCAAACAAGTCACAATGTTGGAATAAATTACTAAACCAAAGTACAAATAAAACAAATAAACTCTAGCAGCATCAAAATCCTCAGCTTGGTCCCATGCTCTCTAGCTCCACAACAATCAAGTACCTGAAATATAAGGGTGCTTTCCCTTATCTATACCTGCAACAATATAATCTGTTTAGACCCAAAATCTTGACCCAAATAAGGTGTGAGAAGAATCCCAACAGGAAACCACCCAAAGATCTATGCCTAATAGTCAGCTAATATATATGGTAGTCAATAAGCAAAATGAAGTAGTAAACAAGGAAGTACTCAAAAGTAAAAAATCCTACAGTTTCAATTGCATTCATTTTCATATATCAAGTAAGAATAAATCAATACAAGTAACCCTATGGGAAGTATTCGCAGCCTAACCACTAGTGGAAATACGGGCTTTAACATCGTCGTAATAACGTCGGTTTTTTAAAAACCGACGCGAATAGTATGTGCGGGGAATTTTTAACGTCGGTTTTACAAAAAACCGACGCCAAAAATAATTATGCGTTGATATTTCGCGTCGGTTTTGAAGAAAAACGACGCCAATAATATTAGTATATATATTTTCCGCGTCGGTTTTCCTCAAAACCGACGCCGAAACTAATAAAAAAAAATATATTCCGCGTCGGTTTTCCTGAGAACCGACGCAGAAAATAAATTTTTAAAAATGTTTCGGCGTCGGTTTTCATGAAAACCGACGCCAAAACTCATAATTCCGCGTCGGTTATTTTAAAAACCGACGCAGAAAATAATTAAAAAAAGTTTTCGGCATCGGTTTTTTTAAAACCGACGCCGAAACTAATAAAAAAAATATATTCCGTGTCGGTTTTCCTGAGAACCGACGCAGAAAATAAATTTTTAAAAATGTTTCGGCGTCGGTTTTCATGAAAATCGACGCCGAAACTCATAAGCGAATATATATTCCGCGTTGGTTATTTTAAAAACCGACGCCGAAAATTTTAAAACAACATTTCGGCGTCGGTTTTTCTTAAAACCGACGCGAAAAGTCTTTTAAAAATATTCACGGTCAGAAACCCTCATTTTGTTCGATCGTCGAAATCGAGTTCCGCTGTGGCGCTTCGGACTCCCGACGACCTTCGAACCTGATTTGCGATCTTGGACGGCCATTGTTGAAGGTTTTTTGTCGTCTACACGATTTTGGGTATGTGTTATTCCTCTTTATCTCTTGTTTCATATCCCATTGTTTGTTTCTTTATCAATAACCCTATTTTGCGTGATTTTGATTATTGGTTAGATTTTAGTTGTAATTTATCATTATTTTTTGTTTGTATTATCATTGTTTGTGTAGATTTGATATTGTTTGTTTTTGGAAGTAATTATACCGGTCGCAGTTTGGATTTAACATCTCCATTCGGGTTGAACTTCAAATTTTTTGTTTGTATTATCATTATTCCTGTTTAAAATGATCTTTCATTACATTATGAAGTACTATATTTTTAATTCCATTTCCATTTTAATAAATTCTTCTTCAAAAAAATAATTTTATTGTGTTAAATGAATTCACTCACATTTTTGCATGTAGTTTGTTGTTATTTCATTCCTTCTTGAGATTTACCATACCAAATTCCTCAATTCTCTTTGGTTCTCATCATTTAACTAAGACATGAATAATTACCACTATCTATTATGTTAAAAAAATTTGAATAATTATTTTCATGCCATTATATAATAAATAATTTTTCTTGCAATGTCATAATACGACTAGAATCATACATTTAATGTATTGTAATTATTTCTTCGTAGATAATAATATAATCATTATCCCTCTATTAATCTTCAAAAATACCTTTCCACTTTCATATGTGGGGTTAGATTCATGCATTTTTAATAAATGTCCTCTTAAACTTATCTCATTCCATTGATTATATTTATTCATCTTTCTCTCCCTCTAAATAATAGTCATGAAATGATTTACTTCCCCCCTCTAAGTCATAGGCTGCAAATAAAACATTCTCATGATCTAATCTTTCATGGATGGATAATATATTTCTCTTCATGTTGATCCATTCCTTGACATGTTTTGCTGCAATAGACCCATGGAAGGGGGTGTAAGTTGTCACCTACAATATGCAATGGAATTTTTATCCCTCCATAATGAATTTATATGTTCATAATTCCCTATTATAAAACTCATGGATTGAGGGAGTTGAGTTATCATAGTCACCAAAAATTGTATCATGTCTCTTAATACACATTGTCTTAAATAAGGATAGTTATTGCACTATTTTTCACATTAATTTTTCCATGATTCATTCATGTTACATCAAATGAATAAAAAAATAAATATAGTGTGATCAATAGTAGTCATAGTGAGAAATCATATTATCTTGTATGTCATTCATATGATATTTATATCATGAAACTTTATTTTCAAAAAATGAAACCTTTGATTTAACCATTTTGTCCTTGTATTTCAATATAACACACATGTATATAATATGAAAATAAACTGTTTACTCTATTTGTAAACGTGTTTCATATCTGATGTCTTTTATCTGATTATCAATAGTTTTTATGGAATATGTTTTTGTTTACAATTTATCTGATAGATATTTAAATGTTTCTATGTTTTAATATATTCATCAATTATATTGTGATATCAGGTATTAATGGATCATAATTGGATTTATCTACGAAGAACTACTAGTGAATATGAAAGAGGAGTTGACAATTTTTTGGAATTTGCTAAACGGCATAATCAAAATATTGATTTGATTTTCTGTCCATGTGTGAAGTGTGTAAATATGAGAAAGTTAAACTTCAGAGAAATCAAGGATCATCTCATTTGTTATGGTTTTAGCCTTAATTATACACGTTGGATCTTGCATGGTGAAAGAACTGAAAATTCAACATCCAATGTTGATGACGATATTCATAATGAGGCAGAGGATCGTATTGAAGAATTAATTCATGATTTAGGTGTTGAAACCATCGAAAAAACACCAACTATTGAACGATTGTATGGAGATTCTGAGAAACCATTATTCCCAGGTTGCAGTAAATATACAGTGTTATCAGCAGTTTTGAGATTAGTTAACTTAAAAGCAAAAAATGGGTGGAGTGATAAAAGTTTCTCCAGTTTACTTGAGATTTTAAAAGAGCTTCTTCCAGAAGGCAATGAGCTTCCAGATTCCAATTATGAGGCGAAGAAAATATTATGCCCAATGGGATTGGGGTATAAAAAGATACATGCTTGCCCCAATGATTGTGTACTGTATAGGAAAGAAAATGAACATTTATCAAGTTGTCCTACATGTGGAACATCGCGCTATAAGATGGATGAGAAAGTCAACTCAGATTCATTTTCAGGTGATGTCATGTAACGTTATGAAAAATCAATTTTTTTACTTTCCAATGATATCATCCAATATTTTTTTCAAACAATTCTGATAATTCAATTCTGATTTATTTTTAGGTACCAAAATCAAAACTCCATCTAAAGCATTTTGGTACCTTCCAATTATTCCTCGTTTGAAGCGTCTATTTGCAAATTCAAATGATGCAAAAAGGTTAAGATGGCATTCAGATGAGCACATTTCTGATGGTAACTTACGTCACCCTGCCGATTCACCACAGTGGAAGAGTTTTGATAAAAAATTTCATGATTTTGGAAGTGAAGTTAGAAATCTCAGAATGGGATTGTGTACTGATGGAATGAATCCATATCGGAGCCTCAGTAGCCAACATAGTTCATGGCCTGTTTTGCTGGTACTTTACAACTTGTCCCCACATCTATGTATGAAGAAAAAATATGTTATGATGAGCTTGATGATTTTTGGACCAAAAAAACCGGGAAATGATATTGATGTGTATCTTACACCATTGATTGAGGATTTAAAACTGCTATGGGAGAAAGGTGTTACAGTTTTCGATGCATACAAGAAAGAGTATTTTCTTTTGCGTGCTATGATAATGTTCACTATAAACGACTTTCCTGCATATGGAAACTTATCTGGATATAGTGTTAAGGGACATAAAACATGTCCAATTTGTGAAGAACAAACTTCATATTATCAATTGCAGAATGGAAGAAAGACAGTGTACATGGGACATCGAAGATTTTTGCGAATTGATCATCCTTATTGTAGATTGAGAAAAGCATTTAACGGTTTACAAGAATACAACCTCCCCCCTCAACCATTGTCAGCTGAAGAATATTATGACAGAGTGAAAGATATTGATTCAACATTTGGAAAGAGAAAAAGTTCTGGTTTACAAAAACATATCTGGAAGAAGCAGTCTATTTTTTTCGAACTACCTTATTGGAGATTTTTAGAGATAAAACATAACATTGATGTTATGCATGTTGAGAAAAACATATGTGATAGTTTGATTGGAACTTTGTTAGACATAAAAGGAAAGACAAAAGATGGATTACATGCTAGATTGAACTTGATATTAATGCGAATACGTTAGGAGTTAGCTCCCGCTGTGAAAGGAAAAAGAACATATTTACCTCCGGCTTGTCACACATTAAGCAAGATTGAAAAGATGAATTTTTGTCAGTGTCTTCATGGTATTAAAGTACCCAGCGGTTTTTCTTCAAATGTGAATAATTTTGTGTCATTGAAGGATTGTAAATTAATAGGTATGAAATCACATGATTGCCATGTGTTAATGCAACAAATTCTACCAGTAGCAGTGCGTGGTATATTACCGAAAGCTGTCAGGAAGACAATCATCAGGTTATGTAATTTCTTTAAATCCATTTGTAGCAAAGTCGTTGATCCAAATTTGTTAGATTTGTTGGAGAATGAAGCAACTCTTATTATTTGTCAAATAGAAATGTATTTCCCACCCACATTTTTTGATATAATGGTTCATCTATTGGTTCATTTGGTGCGTGAGATAAGAATGTGTGGACCTGTTTATTTAAGATGGATGTATCCTTTTGAAAGATATATGAAAATTTTGAAAGGATATGTTAAAAATCCTTATCGACCAGAGGCCTTTATTGTTCAAAAATATGTATCAGAAGAGGTGATTGAGTTCTGTACTGATTATTTGAATGAGGTGGAGCATATTGGTCTCCCTCTATCTCGACATATGACAGTTGACAGAGAAGGTAGAGGGGTTCGAGGCTTAAAGGTAAAGTTCATTCCACGTGATGAAGTGATGCAAGAACATTTATACATTTTGAACAACACAGACGAGGTTCAACCATATATATCCTCACATATTGCTGAATTAAAGTTACGATATCAGAAAAGAAATGAAAAGTGGTTGATGATTGAGCATAAGAAGACATTTGTTTCATGGTTTAAAGAGAAAGTCACCCCAGATATATCTGTATCAGAAACATTGAAGTGGTTATCAGGGGGACCATCTTTTAATGTGATCACTTGGTCTGGTTTTGATATCAATGGCTACACATTTTACACAAAAAACCTGGATGAGAAGAGTACCATTCAGAATAGTGGTGTGATGGTATTCGCTGAAGCAGTGCATTTTTCGAGTGCCAAAGATAAAAACCCAATTTCTGCATCAACATCATATTTTGGAGTTATTGAAGACATATGGGAAATTGATTATATTAAATTTCGAGTCACTATTTTTAAGTGCAATTGGGTTGATAGTAATAGTGGCGTGAAACATGATGAATATGGGTTTAAACTGGTTGATTTGAAAAGATTTAATCACAATGAGGAACCATTTATCTTGGCGACACATGAAAAACAAGTATTTTATGTCATTGATCCATCGAATGATCAGTGGTCATTTGTTTTGCAAGGGAAAAGATATCATTTGGGTGATGATGATGATTCTGATGATGCTAGTGATTTACATGAGCCTTATTCATCTATTATGCAATTTTCAGATGATTACAATGAATATAAGACAGACATAGTGCATGCAGTACGTACCGATCATGATGAAGGGACGTGGGAAAACACTAAATTAGTCTCCTAATTTTTCTGGTAAATATTTATATTTTGTGTCTATTTTTAAAACTTACAAATGCATGCCTCTATTTTTACATATTTATTTTTCATTTCCTTGTTTCTAATTATTCAGTTTTCTAATGATATGCAGGTACCCAAAATTTCATTACACTTTCTAGTAGCAATGTCAAATACAGATAGAGAGGAGCAGTTACCGAGGTATATCTATTTTGACATATTATTAAATATTCAGTAATATACATATTTAATGAAATAAAACTGTTAATTTATAAAAAAAAATTGCAGGACTACTGATGCGTCCTTGGCGGAGGAGACTTCTCCAGTTACTACTCAAAAATCAAGTTCTCTAGTTGGTAAACGTGGTATTACACGTTTACCAAAACTATCACTCGCTCGTGATGATAACAAATTACACATCCGTTTTGATGATAATAATAATGCAGTTGGCCCAAATGCAGTTCAGTTTGTCAGTTATATAGCGATGCATAGGCGTTGCAGGATTAGTATTTTATATCCTGATTGGAAGTCAGTGGACAGGATGGCGAAGCAACAGATTTGGGAGGCCGTGACGGTAAAATATATTTATTTATTTATTTTATCTCATTTTTTTAATATTATATAGTTTAAATGAAATATTTAATTTTTTCAATTACAGATGACATTCAATTTTGAGGAAACCAAAGAAATTAGGAAAAGACATCTCTCTTTAGCGGCGGTTCGATGGAGAGATTTTAAAAACAAACTGATGAAAGATTATGTTTTTGGAAAGAGAAGGTTTGAAAGCCCATGTCTTAAGTATCCATATATAGATGAAGAAACATGGAAGCGATTTGTTGACAGTCGTCAGGAAGAGAAATTTCAGGTATTGTAATTGTTTTATATTTTAAAATTTATGCTATATTTTCCTTATTACTTATGTGTTTATTTTTATGTAACAGGCCTACAGAAGATCTCATCAGGAGATCCAGTTGAAAAACATATACCCTCATACTTTATCACGTGGAGGATACTCGTATTTGGAGCAGAAAATTATTGAAGAAAAATTTGAAGCATTAAGAGCTCGATCAAGTAGTGGTTCAGAAGAGGTCCAGTATGGTCCTCCATCTCCTCCCACTCGCCATGAGAAATGGAAACGAGCAAGAAGAAGAAAAAATGAACAATATCTTACAGACGAAGCTCATCAAGTGGCTGATAGAATTGTAAGTAAATATTAATTCTTTGTTAACAATTTTCCTTTTTTATAATTTATAAACACTAATATAAATTTTTTATTTTTCATTTCAGGATGAACTTCAGGAGAAAGAGACACAAGGCTCTTTTATCCCCGAGGGTAGGATGGATATCCTAGCCACTGCTTTGGGAAAGGCTGAACACCCCGGCCGTGTTAGAGGATATCAGACGGGTGTTAGTATTCGGAAGGTTTTTGGTAAGAGTAAGCAACCAAGAGACCCGGAAATCGAATCCTTAAAAGAAGAGCTGCAGGATATGAAACGGTCTATGGGTGATCAAATTCAAGCAGCAGTACAGAAGGCTTTATTATAACACTTGGAAAGACAGTCACAGTCTTCTCATCCTTCTGAGGTATATTATTTACTGTTAACAATTTTTCTTTTCTATAAATTATAAACACTGATATAACTTTTTCATTTTTCAACATTCTCAGCCTACTCACTCAGACTATCCTGCCTCATATGCTTACCCAACACCGTCTGGGCAGCCTTCCAAGGTATATTATTTAATGTCATAAATTTTTCTATTTTATAAATTATAAACACTGATATAACTTTTTCATTTTTCAACATTCTCAGCCAACTCACCCGGACTACCCTGCCTCATCTGCTTACCCTGCCCCATCTGCGCAACCATTTGAGGTATATTATTTTATTTAATTTTTAATCAATTTTTCTATGTTATAAATTTTAAACACTAATATACCCTTTTCATTTTTCTGACTTCTCAGCCTGCTCACCCTGACTACCCTGCCCCACCTGCTAACTTTGAGCCTCCACCTCCTCCATCGGATCGAACCTTATATTGTGAGTTGTTTGTGGGAGATCCTCATGTACATATTGTTGCGTTAGGACAAGTGTATTTTTTGGGGGACTCGGTACATCATCAGCCTATGTATATGGGTCAGGTTAGAGTATCAGTACTTGTTATTATAGATCCTACTGCTCTACTACCATTTCCTACTGCGGAGATCACCAGTGTTGGGGAATGTATGGGCCATTTTTTACTTTGGCCAACTGCACTTCTTCGTTATATTTCACATGAGGTATGAGTTTTTTTAACTAGTAATTAGAAATTATTACAAATTACTTATAATGTTTTCTGACATTTAACTTATATAGGAATATCTAAAAGCAAAAGAAACTGTACAAATGCAGCAAAATGTTCAGAAACAGTCGGCTGTAGATACTTCTGATATTTCTTCTGGGTTGAAAAGATTATCTCAGTGCTCTTCTTCCTTGAATTTTATCTATGAGTTTCGGATGACATCCGATATATGTGGAAGAAATTATAAATTGAGAATATTGAAAGAAGATATCATGAATTTAGTTAATTTTGAAGAGATCGGGCTGAATGTGGTGCAGTTGTTTTCCATGTAAGTAAATTGACGTTTGAATTGCTATTTCTTTAATAAAATATTGTTATGTCATTGACTAACTATATTTTCTTTTTAAATTAGGTATCTATACAAGATTCTTTTACAAAATGAAACTACAAGCATTTACAGCTTTATAGATCCAGAGTACATTTCCTTGGAAGTCAAACATGTGAAAAATGATGAAAGAGTTCAATATATATCCGAGAGATTATCACAAACATAGATTCAGTGCTGGTTTTTTCCATTTCTTGATAAGTAAGAATATCAACATAATTTTGAACTCATGATCATTATAATGTCATTAATTGTGAACTTTTTGTATTATAGGGGGCATTGGATGTTAGGTGTATTTTTCCCAAATGAATGCACCTTATATTGGTTTTTCTCTTTATTAGGAAAAGTGCGTAAACCGTTTTCCAACTTATTAAATAGGTAAGTTGTTTTTTTATTTTTAGAAGTTTGTTATGTTTAATTTTAATTGTTTACACAAGTTTTATTAGTTATTATATAAAAAAATGCAGTTCATGGAAACATTTTACAAAGGAAAAGAAACCAACGAAAATCAAATATGTGGAAGTACAGGTAATTAGTTTTTATATTTTTGTTATATATTGGGTTTCATTATTAGTTAAATGTTTTATAACCGCAGTGTCATCGTCAAAATGGACATGTTGAATGTGGTTATTATATTCTACGATTTATGTACGAGATAATCACAACTGGGGAAACTACTGATTTTCATAAGGTTAGTTGTATTAATTTTTTTATATATTTTCATCCACTTTCTTCTATTTATTAATTTCATATCATTCAATATTATTGTAGGTATTCAATGATTCACAGTCATATTCTCAATCTGATATGATCTATATTCAATCTACTTTTGCGGACTATTTGTTAAGTCTGATTAAGATTTGAGGTATGTATATACTAATATTTATAAATAATAATATATATGGGTTTAAAAAACTAACTCTTATGATATATTAGGTGTTTGAACCTACTAATAATCAAATGAATTATTCAACAATAACAAACAATGAGCATGTCATATATTTCAGGTACGTGTATTTTAATTCTGCTTTACTGAGTTTTCTCAAGTGCCTCTGCAAAAACTGTTTTATTGAATCTACTAATAATCAAATGAATCCTTCAACAATAACCAACAATAAGCATGTCGTATATTTCAGGTACGTGTATTTTAATTCAGAATTAGTTATTATATTTCTTTTCATTGTTATTTCTTAAAATCATTTGTCTGTACAGTGACAGATCTGGAGGGTGGTACTTGGATCATGAACATAGAGATTCGTATAGCGAAATAACATTCACAAACACTAAAAATTATCTCCCTTGCATGCACATCAATATCTTCTAGGACTTTTTATTTTTTATGAAAATAAATATCAGAAAATGATTGCCGAAAATCATATCACATAATACCTGAAACAACGCTTAGTGGGTTTGCACAAAGATAAAATAAAAGGCGTCAATTTTTAAGGTATGTTTCTTTATGTCTCTTCAATCTGCATTTGATTTCAATTTTCTAACCTATTTTTTGCACTCAAACTTATTTCTCTGTTATTCCATAACTTAAACAAATAACAATAGTGAATGGGTAATGCACGTCTATACAGAGAAAATATAAAAACCTGAGGTTGGGGGTGGTGGGGATCCTATGGTGAAAAGACACCCCCAACATCTTCAGTGGGGGAGGTGAGGAAGAGGTTGCATCGGCTGAGTGTTCCTGGAATTTTGATCAGGAGTCGTAACATTTCATTTTGGTAATTTACTTTGTGAAAAAATGAATGATTCAAATAAATTACACATTTTCATTTAATGTTTATTCATTGCACTAATATCTTGGATTGATTTTTTCACGCACATCTCCTTAGTTTCATTATTGTTTTGACAGGATTGGTGCTATCTATGGGAGGAAACTTACAATGATTGATACTGAGTATGGTTAGATTAAGAAAATGCACCATGTAGGTACGTGTATTTTAATTCTGCTTTACTTTGAGTTTTCTCAAGTACTTCTGTTAAAGCTGTTTAATTGTTTTTGTATACTTCGTTATTTTTTTTCAGGGTTCTGATTTTTTTGGAGGAGAAAATATATGTATTTTATTTAAAAAAAAAAAAAATTTTACGGCGTCGGTTATTTTAAAAACCGACGCCGAAAGTTTGATATGGCGTCGGTTTTTTAAAAAACCGACACCGAAAATCCTGTGTAAATTAGTTTCGGCGTCGGTTTTTAGAAAAACCGACGCTGAAAACCAATATTTCGGCGTCGGTTTTATATAAAACCGACGCTGAAAACCTATTCGACTCTATTTTCTGCGTCGGTTTTTTAATGAACTGACGCGGAAAATAATGTCTAAATGTAGCTTCGGCGTCGGTTTTAAAAAAAACCGACGCCGAAGCTCATAAGCGAATTATTTTTCACGTCGGTTTCTATGAACCGACGCGAAAACTGTATTTTTAACGTCGCCTATAAAGACGTCGGTTTATAACCGACGTTAAAAATTAAAAAAAACCGACGGTAAAAAGTGTTTTTGCACTATTGAACCCCTCTGTTTTAACCAAACAAACACAAGAAAGAATTTGGTAAGTACTCATAGTCTAACCCCTCTAGTTCAGATTTAGAAAAGTATCTCTGAGGAAGCACTAACCATCAATTACCCCTGTGGTCTCATATCGGTAACTATAGACACTCTGAGGAAGCACTCAACATCCAATTCCTCTTGTGGTCTAGTAATGTGGAACTACATACACTTTGAGGGATAATAAATTCTACCCCCATGGTCTCACAATGTAAAAGTAAACAGACACTCTGGAGAAGCCCTCAACGTCCATTCCCCCTATAGTATACTACACCAGGTTCCCACAACCCTGTGTAAGTCAATCATACACAATGATATTAAACAGCCAAAGTAAACCTTAATAACTACTTGTCTAATAGCTTTCAATAACTACTTGGATAAACAACTACAAGAATATAACAACATTAGATAAAATCACTCCATCCTAACAACACTAGGTATGGAAAACAAGCAGCCTAACCGGCAAAGCTAGACCAAACGGTCAAAATAAAAAAGAACATGGAAAACACATCCATATCATGTAAAATAACCCTATTCACAATCAAACAACCTCTACTCAGGAACACAAGGTATAACAGAAAATAATAGGGCCAAAACCCCTAAACACGCAATACCCCGTTCTAGGGTATTGGGCAATTTTGCACATAATATTAAAAGACTAACTATGGAAAGGAACAAAACACCTACCTCGGTGTTTTACAATATATATACTCTGGTGTTGGACCTTGAATCAACCTAGAATTCTGTATATCTACAAAAACATCAAAAATTATCAACTGAGGATATCTCATGAAAGGAGATAAAACAGGAAACAAGGCTCTAGAAGAAAGAAGAGATCACCGTGGTGATTCCAAAAAAATTCAAGGAGGTTGAATTGGAGAACATATGATTGATTGGGGGATCAGATAAGATACATCATATTCAGTCAATCCTAGACGAGACGAGCCAAGAAGAAGAGGTTTCTATCGATTAGACGTGACCCCGGTCTATTTAATCAATTAAAAAGAAAAGTACATGGTGTGTCTTTTAAAAGTACATGTCATGTATATGACTTTACTGATCCCAACTTTAGGTGGTCTCCAGGTCACCCCTACACGTCCATGTAATCATCCATTACATGACCAGTACACGGTCACCTGTGACAACTGGGTATATGATGTGTACTCCAAAGTACATGGCATGTACTCCTTAAATTTCCAGATTCTCCTCTTTTTTCTCAAAACACCAGAAAAAAGGATGCATACCTAAAAAGAAGATATGGGTTATTAAAACCTTCCCCCTTAAAGAAATTCGTCATCAAATTTACCTAAGAAGGTGGTGAAGAAGAAGAATCATTGAACAAATCTGGCCACTGGGATCGTACATCGACCTCCCTCTCCCAAGTCTCATCTTGTACTTGCCCGTGCTGCCATAACACCAGTACCAGAGGAACAGATCGACCATAGAGAAATTTCATGTTCTGATCAAAAATCTGAATATGCTGCTCCTCAAACGAGGCATCCACATCCAACTCAACCTCCTCGGGTTGAAAGACATGAGATGAGTATGAGAAGTAACGTCATAGCTGAGAAACGTGGAAGACATTGTGCATAGCCTAGTACCTCTGAGGTAACTGCAACCGATAGAAAATCGGCCCGACTCTCTCCAAAAACTCAAACAGTCCAACATATCTCAGCGAAATCTTTCCCTATATCCTAATCCTATTATGTCCCAACCTCGGTGTGACATATAGGAAAACCTGATCTCCAACCTCAAGCTCTAGAGGTTATCTCTGTCGATCAACATAAGACATCGGTCATGACTGTGCAGTGGGCATCCTCTTCTGAATTAACTCTATTTTTTTGTGGTCTCCTGAACAAGATGAGGTCCCAACATAGCTGCCACTCCTACCTCCAGCCAACATAAGGGTGATCGACATGGCCTACTGTACAGAGCCACATAAGGTGCCATATGAATTGTTGCTCGAAAACTATTATTGTAGGCAAACACCACAAGAGGTATGTGTTTCTAATAGAAACCTCCAAAATCTAGGATGCATGCTCAAAGCATGTCCTCCAGCACCTGTATCATATGTTTGGATTGGCCATCAGTCTGGGGATGGTAAGTTTTACTCAGAAGTACCTATGTACCCAAATCCCTCTGTAGTCCCTGCCAGACCCGAGAAGTAAAATGGGCATCCCTGTATGAAATAATGGAGTGCGGAACTCCATGTAAACGTACAATCTCTCAAATGTACAACCTTCATAGATCATCAAAACTAAAGGTATCCTTGATTGGTAAGAAGTGTGCAACCTTCGTGAGTCTGTCAATAACAACCCAAACTACATCATTCCCTAAAGGCGACCTTGGTAAGACTGTCACAAAGTCCATCGTGACATCATTCCACTTCCACTCAGGAATGGGTAACTGCTATAAAAGCCCTACTGATCACTGATGATCCACCTTCACCTACTGACAGGTGGAACACCTCATGACAAACCCAGTAACATCTCTCTTCATACCTGGACACTAATACTGACAGTGCAGATCTCAATACATCTTGGTGAAACCATGATAAACTACCCAAACCGAGGAATGAAAGTCCCACATTTTCTCCTTGCGTATGTCTACTGACACCCATATGCACCCATGAAAGTGAAATATCTCATCCTCTACCATGGTCCATCCAAGAATTGGGTCCTCTCCTGACACACTCTCCCATAGGACTAGGCCTTCAACTTCTAATAGCTACCTCATTCGCACTCGATCAAGTAGAGTAGAAGTAATAGCTACAGAAGAAAGAAATGTCTGCACCTGTCTATTGTGAACCTCCAAATGCAACTCAGAGAATAGATCCATAAGTTTCCACTCACTACCGGCCTCTTGAAATTCCGGTATCTGAGTCCTCCTTCTCAGCACATCAGCCACTGCGTTTCCTTTCCCAGACATGCAGGCAAGCTCAAAATCAATGGACCGAAGGTATTCAACCCACCTTCACTGTCTTAGATTCAGATCGCTCCAAGTAAAGATGTACTTGAGGATTTTGTGGTCGGTGAAAAGCATAAAATTCTCTCCCAGAAGATAATGTCTCCAACAGCATAGATCATGAACAACTGAAGCCAACTCAAGATCGTGCATCGGGTAATTCCTCTCATGTGTCCTCAACTGCCGAGACCCATATGAAATGACTCATTCTCCCTATATAAGCACTTCTCCCAGCCCGATACCTAATGCATCACATTATACGGTATAGATTTTC
This sequence comes from Viscum album, assembly GCA_963277665.1. Taxonomy (NCBI): domain Eukaryota; kingdom Viridiplantae; phylum Streptophyta; class Magnoliopsida; order Santalales; family Viscaceae; genus Viscum; species Viscum album. The sequence continues at coordinate 263,209,243 of OY728142.1, read as the reverse complement.
CCAGCTCTGGAAATACTATTATCGGTGCTGAAGTCAACCTCCCTTTCAGCTCCTGAAAGGCTGAATCACAAGAATCTGACCATAAGTACTTCACACCCTTCTTAGTTAGGCCTGTCAGTGGTGCTGCTAAGTGTGAAAAGTCCTGTATGAAATTTCTATAGTAACCATCCATCCCTATAAAAATCCATACCTCAAAGACATTCTTCGGCTTCTCCTAGGAAACTATTGCTATCACTTTCTCTGGGTCTACTGATACTCCTGTCTCTGAGATAACATGACCCAAGATGTGAATATGGTCCATCCAAAAGTGGAATTTTGAGAGATTATCATATAAATAATGATCTCTCAGTGTACTCAAAATGATCTCAATATGTGTGGCATCGTCATGTCAAGTGTGAGAGTATACCAAGATATCATCCATGAAGACTATCACGAAAGAATCCAAGTATGGATGAAACACATAGTTCATCAGTTCCATGAAAACTGTAGGCACGTTCATGAGACTGAATGGAATAACCACATACTCGTATAGACCATACATGCTTAGAAAGGCTGTAAGAGGTATATTAGATGGTCCAACATGCAATTGATGATAAATAGATCTCAAGTCAATCTTCGAGAACACCCGCCCTCCATGAAGCTGATCAAAGAGACCATCAATCCTTGGTAAGGGATATCAGTTCTTGATCGTCAACTGGTTAAACTTCCGATAATCCACACAAAGTATGAGGGTACTGTCCACCTTCTTCACAAAAAGGACAGGTGAACCCCAAGGATAAGTGCTGGGTCAGATGAAACCCTTCGCCTGTAACTCCTATAACTGCTTCTTGAGCTCTTGTAACTCTGGTGTAGCCATCCTATAAGGAGGAATAGACACCAGTGCTACTCCTGGAACAATATAAATAGAAAAGTCTACCTCTCGCTCAGGAGGAAAACCTGAAAAGTCCTCTGGAAAGACATCCCTGAAATGATCAACCACTGGAGAAAAGTAAAACTATGAAGTCCCCTGGTCATCTAGATATATAATAACAATATGGACTATAATTACTCCCAACCCATGATTCTTGGGTCCTGGTTTTCTCACCTGAACATTCCATTCAACCTTATTTAAAAATAATCCACCCTCTGGTGACATAAAACTCACCCTACGATGATAGCAATCAACAACATCCTATAAGGGAACTAACTAGTCTATCCCAAGAATGACGTCATAGCCCATAATCTCTAAGAAATAAAGGTCCCATGAGAAGTGACACCCACCGACCTCAAGAGGTTACTCCTTGTACTAACGTACACTAGCTGTTCTAGTCCCCAATGGAGTGTCCAACGTCAAGACATCAGTAGAATTAAAGATACAGATCCCAAGGCTCTCCACAATAGCAACATATATAAAACTATGGGAAGCCCCTATATCGAAAAGTGTCGAAGCTAAAACTGAGGCAACTAGGATCATACCTCTAACTATAAGTGGTCCGGGATCCTACTCCTATTGGGTCTTCTCCACAACAAAAGTTTGGACTGTACCGCGGCCCTATGACCCTGCTTAACCACCCTGAGCTGATCCACCCTTTTGTCGCTGAAAGCCTGGAAACTAACTACCACAGCCACATCCTCCACCTCGACCTGAGCAGCCAGACGAAATCTAGTTCCCAGACTGATGAGAAACTGGTGGTGATGCTCCTGAACTATAATTCATAGAAGAACCTCTGTCAACAGATACCGATGAGAAAAACTAACAAAAATGATAAAGATGACCCATATTTCTACAAGATCGGAACTCAACTGGGTCTCTTGGTAAATGTGTTCTCATATAACCACTCTTCCCGCACTAGTATCACACCACCAGGCCACTAGAGGAAGTATTCCTCCTACTCAGATCTCCACATGTAGATTCCCTGTGGCGCTTCCTACTTTCAGTCAGAGGGGTACTAACTCTGGATACCAAACCTTCCTACCCCACATCTCCAAAATCCCTCATATTCTGCTCCATGATCAGTGCCTGGTTGACTATAAAGGTGATGGAAGTCAACCTAAAGATGTTCACTAGAGATAAAATGTCATTCCTAATACCATCCTCAAACTTCCTCGCTAGAAATAACTCATCACCCCCTATAATGGGTGTGAAGCACTACATCTCTATGAAGCGAGAAGAGTACTCCATGATTGAGAGAGTACCCTATTCCAAACTCACAAACTCTCAGGATCGATCAACCCTCAAAGTCTCTGGGTAGAAATAATCATAGAAGGTATGATGGAAATCGTCCCATGCCATAACCTATTGGCACCCTACCCGTGAGATCACATCCCATCATCTCTTGGCAGAATCCCAAAGCATATAAGTAGAAAGCTTCACCCTCCTCTCTTGAGGTGTCTCCAGATGCTCAAAGATCGATATCATGACTTCTAACCATGAATCTGTAGCCTGAGGTCCCCTTTCCCCTGAGAAGGTGGGAGGATGATGCTCCCGAAAGACCCGTGTCAACTCTACCACAGACGGGGCAGGAGGCAGTACTCCTCGAAAGGTCTCCATGAACCTCATAAATCCCTCTCAGTACTGTTCATCGTCACTTTTCTCTGGAATAATGACTGGTTCCAAGATGGGAAAGATTGAAGGATCTATTGATAGTCCCTGATCAGCCATGTCCAGTGTCTAGTCACTGCCCTGTAACTGGTGTACAACCAAAGGATGTCTCGGTGGCATGAATCTGCAAGGTTAAAATCACACCTTAGATCAAGATTAACAAGGGATGAAACTTAGAAGTGAAATAAGGGAATAGAATAAAAGAAAGCATTCAAGATTTATAAAATGTTGATACACGACATGTAAAACTCCTACACGACGTGTTCCATTAATATTTCATATGGACATGTACTTTTTCCAACCTTGGTCGTGTAACACCCCACACACACGACATGTTGTACCAACACACGACGTGTACTTGAATCCTCTTCCCCTACCTAAGTTCTTCTACATGACTTAACCCACACGGTTCTCCTAGAGCAAGACTACATGACATGTTTGTTCCAGACACGACGTGTACTAGAAAGAACTTCACCGACCCGTGTTGTTAGTCACACGGCCGGTTACATGGATGACTCTACATGACGTGTTTGTTCCAGACACAACATGTACTAACTACCCATAATCCAACCATTTTGTTGTTCACACGGATGGACACATGGTCTATACACATGACATGTATGTTCAGTACACGACATGTTCCACCAAGGATTTCCCAACCCCGTGTTTCTTACCACACATCCAGTGACACAGTTAGAGACTATACGGTGTGTACATATAGTACATGATGTGTACTTAAGAAAAAAAGTTCCTTCCCGAATAGAAGGATACATGGCTTGTATTAATCATTACACATCGTGTATTCTAGGTTTTTTTCTATATAGTAAGCTTCAGAAACTACTTTAAAACCCAGAAAAACACTGAAACAGACATTAATGTTCCAGATTCTGATCCATGGGGCCCCATACTTCCCACAAATCAAATCTTGGCATCATATTCATGTCATATACAAGGAATAACAAAAAAATGATCCACCAAATTCTGATCTGTGAGGGCCCATAACACCTTAAGGACCAAAGTTTGGCATTCATTCAAACGAAACCTTACACAAACCAATACCCTATAAAATAGCAGGTTTTCTATCAAGGAATCCATCACAACAAGATGCATATCTAGCACAACATCTATCACAACAACATGCAATCAGTAATGCACCCTAAATGGAATGACAAGAATGCATGACATGTGATCTATAGTAAGTTCCTATATGATGCATGAGATGACATACCCTCATCTCATTGGGTTGAAACAGAAATAGAACCTTAATAATATCAACAATAATAGCATAATACATGTGAATCACCCAATGGTGAAATCAAACCAACTGTAATAATTGAGAAACCAGAAAAATTGCAATATATGAGGTAAATCAACTTTTACCTGTACATAGGTTATCTAATATCAGGAAAATATTATTACCAAGTACCTATTCCTTCCTATAAATATCTATAGGCTCCAAATAGTAATTCAAGAAGAAAATAATTCCTTTGATACCAATTTGTAACGTCCCAGTTCTGGGAGCCGCCTAGAGGTGCCCTGTACCCGGTTGGTCACATGGCCTCAAGTGCATTTCCCCAAACTCCAAAAGCTATCGACTAACAGCAAGGGCCTGAGGTGTGATAGTGGGGAAAATATTACATCATTGGAAGAGTAATGCAGTGTAAAGAAAAAGATACCAATAGCAGAAGCGGTAATAACATGCAATAAGTAAACAATGGAAGACTGGAAATAATAAAAAACTAGAGCACATATATATAAATGATTCATGATACATATGTCTAGGAAAACATCCAAACAAGTCACAATGCTGTAATACAGTACTAAAACAAAGTAAAAAGAAAAAAAACTCCAACAACATCATAATCCTCATATTGGTCCCATGCTCTCGAGCTCCACAACAATCAAGTACCTGAAATAGAAGGGTGCTTTCCCTTATCTATACCTGCAGCAATATGATATATTTGGGCCCAAAAGCATGACCCAAATAGGGTGTGAGACGAATCCCAGTAGGTAACCACCCAAAGATCTATTTCTAACAATCAGTGAATATATATGGAGGATAATAAGAAAAATAAATCAGTAAACAAAGAAGTACTCAAAAGTAAACAATTATACAATTTCAATTGCATTCATTTTCATATATAAAGTAATCATAAATCAATACAAGTAACCCTATGGGAAGTACTTGCAGCCTAACACCTCTGGTTTAACCAAAAAAACATAAGAAACCCTCTATGAAGTACTCATAGTCTAACCCCTCTGGTTTAGCATTAGAAAAGACTCTCTGATGAAGCACTCACCATCAATTCCCTCAGTGGTCTCGTATTGGTAACTATAGACACTCTGAGGAATAAATCAACATATAATTCCTCCTACAGTCTTGAAACATGGAACTATAGACACTCTAAGGGAGTACAATGTCCACCCCCCACATGGTCTCGCAATGTAAAAGTAAACAGACACTCTGGAGAAGCCCTCAATGTCCATTCCCCCTATGGTCTACTACACAAGGTTCCCACATCCCAGTGTAATTCAATCATGCACAACGATATTCAACAACCAAATTAAACCTTAAGAACTACTTGGATAATATATTTCAAGAACTACTTGGCTAAACAACTACAAACATATAACAACATCAAATAAAATCACTCCATCCTAATAACACCAGGCATGGAAAACAAGTAGCCTAAATGGCAAAGTAAGACCAAATGGTCAAAATCAAAACGAACATGGTCAACACATCTATATAATGGAAAATAACCCTATTCACAATCAAAAAACCTCTACTCAAGCACATAAGGCATGGTAGGAAATAACAGGGATACAATCCCTAAACACACAATACTCTGTTCTAGGGTATTGGGCACTTTTGCATATAATATTCAAAGAATAACTATGAAAAGGAAAAAACCACCTACCTTGGTGTTGTATGATCGATATACTCTAGTGTTTTCCCTTGAATCAACCTATAATGTGGTAGATCTACAAAAACTTAAAAAACACTCAACCAAGGATATCTCATAAAAGGAGAGAAAACAGGAAACGAGGCTCTAGAAGAAAGAAGAGATCACTGTGGTGATTCCAATGCAATCGACAATGGTTGAATTGAAAAATGGAAGATCGATCAGGGTATCAAAGAAGATTAGTTATATTTGGTCACTCTTGGATGAGACGAGCCAAGAAGAAGAGGTTTCTATCGATTAGACATGACCCCAGTCCGATTAATCAATTAAAAAGAAAAGTACATGACGTGTCTTTTAAAAGTACCCGATGTGTCTTTTAAAAGTACATGACATGTATATTCTGCAATTCCCCAACCCTAGTTACCTAGATTCGGTGCATTATTAAATAACATTGGCATGATACAAGGGATCATGTCCTGAAATACTGATCAATTTAGTAGCCTAAGAAGTACTAGATACATACATAAGTTTTACATTACATCATGAAATTAAAAAACAACAACATTTTGTCCCATTTGAACACTCTTATATCCCTTAGCCTATTCCTATATATTAATCATAATATACTTATTCTCATCCTAAAAAAAATAAAACATAAGAAAAGGGTGAGCTCAGATGCTCAGTAAGGATAACAATATAGAAAAAACTATCACAAATAAGCATAAACATTTAAGGTAATGTATAAGACTAAAAAAAATCCTTCTAAACTTAAAATTTAGCATAATATGGAAAATATAAATCAAATAATGCCATTTAATTATTCACATGGATATTCTACTAGTAGAACAATCACATGTAATATCAATAGTCAATTTCATAATGATGGAATGCATAATGAAGGATATCATAAGCACATAGTCAAGGCCTCATGCCAAGACTACAAATAAGATTTTGTCAAGACCTTGTGCTAAGACACTATTTTTTCTCATGAGACCTATTGATACATTGAGGAGCTATAACAGACTCCAACCGTCACTTACTAAGTCCAATACATTCCTCATATGAAAAGGTTGAAACATAATATAAAAATTCATATTAAAACTAGTATACAAAATGTAAATAATTTATCCATAAACCATGAATGGTATAAAAATAACACATATATAGTAAAAAAGATCACAAAAACTTCAATACAAGTTGGAATATTGTATCATAATAAGTCAACTTCAAACAAGTGTAAAATCCATCAAAGGATATTGACATAGATGAAATCAAAACTATTTGAGAGAAATATATATTTCTATTTTGAAATCATTTAAAAGTAAAATAACTATAAAAGAAAACATTTATTTTGAAAATATTCTTATAATACTGTAAGGTAAGATTTGAAGGTGTTATAATTGTAGAAAATGGCTACACCCGCTGTATAAGTTAAATACATTCTTACATTAATTCGTTGAAAAGTCCATAAAGTACCTTGTTTGGAAAGTGATGGAAAGATTCCTTTCAAAACATTTTATAAAAATTAAAATGAGGGTATAAATGAATTTAACCCATAGTCCAGTAAATAGTAAAAATGTTTTGAAATGCATTTTTAAGAAACACAGATGTGGATGATAAAGAGGCCCCAGTAGATACTCATGTATAAACAAACTTGGATAATGAAGAGATTGTAGAATTAATCCTTACATTGTACTTTTTCTTGATCGAGGGTATGTTAACCTCATGTATAATAGTTAAATCATTGTTATTAAATTATAAAAGAACCAAATGCATAAATATAATATCATATATGATCTTCTAATATTTCTTTGTTAATAATATTTTAGTAGTATCATTGTTTCAGGTGTTAACTGATTCACTTTCCTTTATATTCTTGGTTACGTAAGCCATGTTTGTTATGGATAGGATGTATTTAATTCATATCCAGAATGATATTAAGTTCTTAAACATTATTTTTAATCATAAAATGAAAATTATTTTTTAATGGTTATGATGGGGAATGAATTTCATCCCATTTGTGGAGACGGTAATCCGTACGTACGTACGAGAAACAATATAATTCTATTGATGGTGAAATCATATGAAATTGGATGGTATATAATATATAAAGAATCATTAACATGTTATATTTATTTTTTAAATCAGTTTTTCTCATTATTATACCCATCCAAATAATGAAGTGTTTGAATAACAAACTACACCACGACGTGGAGACGGTAAGCCGTACGTACGCACATATGGTGACTTGTCATTCATAGGATGGATAAAATAATGAATGTGGTTGTAACATATTTATAATAACATAATAGTATGTTTAAGGTAATAGAGTTATTATTTTGGTACGGAAACAACAAATAAAGAATAAGTGGAATAAGAAAAGAACTTTGAAAGAGGTGGTGAAATTATTACCTCTTCTTCGGCTGTTTCCTTTTGAGTTGATCAAAAGGGATCCTTAGGTTGGATTTATGATCAAAGTAAGGCTTATAGGTAAAAGTGAGGGTAGTTTTGAGGATATTGGAGTATGGGTTGGCCAAGAAAAATTGATTTGGAGGTATGATTTTGAGAGAATGGGAAGTACCCTTTTATAAGAGAGATGAGGGTCACTTTAGGAAAAGCTTGAAATATTATTTTGTTATACAATAATATTTGGTTTATAATGGATCCAAAAGAATTTATTTAGAGTCTAATGTGGGTATGGGTATAAAAAATCTCAAACAATAGGTTTTAGAAAGGTTTAGGTCACCATATTAACCTTATATTTTAGATTTAACTCTTAGTTAAATAGTTTAACTTTTACCATGTATTATTGTATTATTATAATAAATGGTTAATAAACTTAATATAGAAAGCCAAGAGAACCCCAAGTGGTTAATTATTGATATATATAACCTTATAAAATTCCTTTTTCCAAAAATTATATTTTTAGGAATATTATATCAATTAATAATATTGTATTTGTTTTAAAAACTCATTTATGTCAATTTTGACACTATTTGGTATTTTGTTTTTGTGAAAGTCATAAAAACTTTATCACTTCAAAAAAAATTTATTTAATCAACTATAACATGTCATATTAACCTAAAAAATTAGTTTAATTCATCAAAAGTCTCAATTTACATTTTTGGATATTTATAATATCAATTATTTTAATCTTTCATTAATAAGGTAATCATTGCATCATCATTGTGTCATAAATAAATTTAATTATTTAATGTATAAAAATTATAAATAAAATAAAATTATGTAGGAAATATTTTTATATTTATAATTAATATTTATAGTCTAATTTATATTATGTATAACCCTATATTAAAAATGGTTTAGTTATTAAACATTGAATTTAACACTTTTAACACTTCTTTAAATAAAATAATAATAAATGTCCTAATCTAATCCAAGTGGAACAAAAGGATAATATTTTATTCCTAAGTTTGATTTTGATTTAAATACACGTATCCAATAGAATTAGGACATGTGTTAGGGTAATTATAAAATCATTTTTACCTTTAATTACCCTATTTACTTTTAACCGTGATAAATAAAATTCAAAAGTTACTATTCACTAAAAATTATTTTCATCCCATTGAATCACATTTTACTTATTGATGTCAACCATGTCTCTCGGATTTTTGAAATTCAATTCATAGAAGTGGTAAAATTACATTTTATGCAAATTTTCAAATGTACCTAGAAGGTGGGCAAAAGACATTAATAAATTCAATAAAATTTTATACATATAATTTTATTATAAAATGACTCAATGAATTATATTGAACTTATATAGGTATTATGTATCTATTTTTAACTAAAATAAATTTAAATAAAATAAGTAATTAGTTAAATAAAAAGTAGGTTTTAAACAATAATGCAGTGTTTTTCACTATTCATCAAAAATTGAAAGTTTTCAGAAAAATACCAAAAATTCATCCTAAGATAATTTTGATATTACGAAAACAAAAATGAAGTCTATTTTGGAAAATAAAATTTATAAAATTTCAAAAAGTTGGTATTACTATTCATAACGGCTAGTTTGATTGGTCGTGGTGTGCTAGAACTCGAAGCTGCGTACAACGCAAGATATTGTATTATTCAAAGAGAAACGTACTGTGGAAGCTTGGGGTGTTACATTCTTCCCTACTTAAAATAATTTTGTCCTCAAAATTTCTAGAATACTACTACATAAAAAGATTCAGGTGGTTCTTCGTCATAAGTTCTTCAGGTTCCCACATTGCCTCTTCCATATTATGGTTTCTCAATAGAACTTTTACTAGACGAGTCATCCGATTTCTCAACACTTGTTCTATGGTATCAAGAATATTGATAGGCTCTTCACAATAAGACAAATCAGGTTCCAGTTCTATTTCTTCATAGGTGAGTACATGCACTGGGTCAAACATGTATTTTCTCAACAGTGATATGTGGAACACATCATGAACTTTGGAGAGACTTAGAGGCATTACCAAATGGTAAGCTACAACTCCAATTAGTTCCAGAATTTCAAAAGGTCCGATGTACCTAGGACTTAATTTACCCTTCTTACTGAATCGTATGAAACCCTTCTATGGAGATACCTTCAAGAAAACATGATCTCCTACTTGAAATTCCAAATCATTCCTTTAGTTATCTACATAGCTATTTTGCCTACTTTGAGAAGCTTTAATGTGGGTTTGGATAATCTTCACCTTTTCCATTGTTTCCTTAATAAGTTCTGGGCCTATGAGTGTTCTTTCACCAACATCATCCCAACAAGTTGGTATGCGATATCTCTTTCCATATAATGCCTCATATGGTGCCATCTGAATACTTGAATAGAAGCTATTGTTATAGGAAAATTCTACCAGAGGTAAATATTGATCCTACATACCTTTAAAGTCAAGTGAGAAAGATCTGAACATGTCTTATAAGGCTTGAATAGTCCGTTCTGATCATCCATTAGTTTGAGGGTGGTAGGCAGTTCTCAAATGAAGTTCAGTATCCATGTCCTTTTAAAGACTTTTTCAGAATCTTGATTTAAAATGGGGATCACGATTAGAAACAATCAATAAGGGTACTCCATGAAGTTTTAAAACTTCATTAATATATAGTATTGCTAAATATTCAAGTGTTAAATCTTCTCTTATATCAAGAAAATGTGCTATCTTGGTAAGATGATTAACAATGACCCATATTGCATCATTCTTTCTAAGAGTCTTTGGTAGACCCATGACAAAGTCCATCATAATATCATCCCATTTCCACTTAGGTATGGGAAAAGGTTTCATGAATCCTCTAGGATTTTATCTTCTAGACTTCACCTGTTGACAAACCATACATCTTGACACATAATCAATAATCCCCCTCTTCATGTTGTCTCACCAAAAATTTTCTTTAAAATATCTATACATATTAGTGCTACCAAGGTGTATAGAGATATGGAGCTACGAGCATCATCCAACAATTCCCTTTTTTAGATTGGGTATATCAGGAACACAAAGTATCTTCCCAAATTTGAAAATTCCATCTTTATATACAAATTCAATCAATCTCTCATCATTCATAGCTTTAATTTTCTTTTGAAACTCCTCATCATTAATCTAAGAACTTTTTATCCTTTCTAGTAAAGATGGATTGGAAACCATTTGAAAAAGTATTGATGTTTCACCTTACATGATTATTACTATATCTATATTTACTAGATCCATGAACATAAGATCCCTTTAAACTCTCCTCTTATTCAAAACTCCATGATCCTTTCTGCTCAAAGCATCTGCCACCTTATTTTCTTTCCCTAGGTGGTAGTGTATAGTGGAATCATAATCCTCAAGTCGTTCAAGCCATCGTCTTTGCCTCATGTTGAGTTCATTCTATGAGAAAATATACTTCAAACTCTTGTGATTGGTATATATATATATCACATTTTCACCATATAGATAGTGTCTCCATATCTTCAAAGCAAAGATTATAGCTTCTAACTCAAGATCATGAGTGTGATAGTTTTTTTCATGAATTTTTAGCTATCGTGATACATAGGCAATAACCCTATCATTCTACATAAGGACACAACCAAGTCATTTCTTTGAAGCATCACTATAAATAACAAACCCATCATTCCTCGATGGTAGAGTCAAGATATAAGAATTGACTAATCTTCTATTCATTTCTTAAAAAAATTCTTCACACTCTTTTGTACAAACAAATTTAACCCCTTTATGTGTGAGCTTGGTTAATGGGTTATCCAATAGGAAAAATCTTGAAAAAATTGCTGATAATAACCTACTAAACCAATAAAGCTGCGTACCTCAGTTATACCCATCAGTGATGGACATTCTTATATTTCTTTTGTCTTAAAAGGATCAACAGAGATTCCATCTTTAGAGATAATATATCCAAGAAAAGAAATATCCTGAATCCAGAATTCACACTTGCTAAACTTCCCATATAATTCATTTCTTCTAAGAGTCTTTAGAATAGTGCTCAAGTGATTTTCATGATCTTCATAGATTTTAGAGTATACCAAGATATCATCAATAAATACCACTACAAATTCATCAAGATATTCCTTGAAAACTCTTTTCATTAGATCCATGAAGACAAAGGGTGTATTAGTCAATCCAAGATGCATTACTGTAAACTCATAATGCCCATACTGGGTACGAAATGCTATCTTTAGAATGTATTCCTTCTTCACACACAACCAATGATTTATATATTGAAGGCCAATATTTGAAAAATATTGAGCTCCATGAAGTTGGTCAAATAAATCATCATTGCGAGGTAGGGGTACTTTTTCTTTATTGTTATAGCATTGATCTCTCTGTAGTCAATGCACAACCTAATAGATCCATCTTTCTTCTTAACAAAAAGAATAGGGGCTTCCCATGGAGAAACAATAGGGAGAATAAATCCCTTATTACTCAATTCCTGTATTTGTTTCTTTAGTTACACTAATTACATAGTGTCCATTCTATAAGGGTTATTCGATATGGGCCTCGAACCAGGAATTAAATCAATGGAAAACTCAATTTCTCGTTTTAGAGGATGTCTAGGTAAATCCTATGGAAACACATCAACATATTATTGCACAATAGGTATGTCCTCTATTTGAACATTCATTTTCCCACCCATAGTTATTTCACTCTCTTCCTCCCCAATAATTGAATTTAGTAGAGCTACTGGGGGTAGATATAGATAAGAATCAGGTGGTGACGTTTCTTCTCTAAAGATAAGGTACTCCTTATCATCATTGAAAATTGTAACCTCCTTCTTCTTACAATAATTTTTTTTATCATGGTTCTAAATCCAATACATACCGAGGATTATATCAAATTCAATCATGGGTATAATGATGAGATCAGTAGATAAAGAAAATTTATATGCTCTAATGGGAACTGATTCACAAAACTTTGTTACAATGATACTTCCCTTAGGAGTTTTGATTGACAACTCCCTTGTTAAGTCAAATTGGAAATATTTAATTTTCTTAGCAAACTGGGAAGATATGAAACAATGAGATGATCCAGAATCAAATAAAGCATTGGATAAACTTGAGGAAACCATTAAATTACCTTCCACCACGTCATTCGGAGCTTCAAACTCAGTAGTAGTGATCACATAAGATTGGCCTTTCTGCCTTGGAATTTTCTAAGGTAAGTTTCCCTGATAATTAGTACATTCATTTTCATAATGCCCCATTTCTCTACAATTGTCGCATTCAACATTGACAACCTCTTTCTTTACTTTTCAATCATGAGCTTGGTGGCCTTTTTCACCACACTTTTAATAGACTCCCATTCCATTCTAGAAAGTACCAGGGTGTTTCTTCCCACATTTACCACATGATGGAAATTCAAATTTTCCCTTCTTCCCCTTATTTATATTTCCAGAGTGTTTAGTAGATCTCTTCTTCTCTTACTTTTCTTTAAAGTCGTAATACTTAGATAATTCCTTTTCTATCTTGATAGAACATGAGACAATATCTTCGTACGATGAGAATGATTGTGAGACTAATTCTCAATGGAGAAATGGTTTTAACCCATCGAATAATTGATCAATCTTACTCCTTGGTTTAGATATATAATCTAATGCATGCCTTGATAACCTTGTAAAGTTATCCTCATACTTTGCGACATTCTCATCCTCATTTTTCCTCAGACTCATAAATTGTCTTTCCATATCTTCTTGATGGCCACGAGGAAAGTATTTTTCTAAGAAAATATCTTTAAACTCCTTCCATTCCATATTTGATACTCCTTCATATTCCTTTGTGTTTTTCATTAATGACTACCATTGATCTACATCTCCCATGAGGTGATAAACTTCCATGACAACCTTTTCCCTTTCACTGCTCCCCAAATCATGAAATATCTTCTCTAAGGAACTTATCCATTGCTCATCTACAAATGGATTTGTAGTCCCATTAAATATTGGTGGTTTTTGCCTCATGAAGTGGTCTAACATTGATCCTCTATGTTATGGATCAGGGTGCTCCATATGAGTATGGTTATTATTCATAACCTAAGTTAGTTGTCCCAATATGATTATAAGTTGTTCAGAAGCAGTTGCATCATCAGCTCCACTATAATTATCTTAATTAGGAGGGAAATCCCTACATGGATTATGTGCGTTGATAAAGTTTCCATTCCTTCCACCAGGAACCATTTACAAACAATGATATACACTAGATAATTTATGAATCGTAATACATAATTCCAAACTAGTAAAATACCTAACATAAATTGAACAGTTTATGCATATAATCCATAATTATAAAAAATGTTTTCTTTGAGGAAGTATTTACTCATAAATCCTTCATAATTGTTCGGTAAATAAAATGTGAATTATTTTAAGCATATCCCCCTAGAGTTTCGTAACCAAGAGTGTATAAAGGCTCGTTGTCATGTACCAGGATACCCTGGGTCAAGCCGAAAACTCCTTGTCAGAGTTTTCACTCCTAAGTACATCTATGATAGAGCCAAATCTACCTGCTCGTATCCATACAAGGATGCATTTCTTTGAAAATAAAAAAAATATATACATTACCAAAATTCTAGGAAGTTCTTCTATACTAATCCTCAAAGTCTATCTTAGGGTACTATTCTCCAATCAAAGTTTTTCTAAATCTAGATTCCAAGGTTATACTAAACTTTATATGATACCAACTATAACACCCTGAACCCAGTTACCCAGATTCGGTGCATTATTACATAACATTGGCACGATATAAATAATCATGTCCCAAAAGACCAATCAGTTTAGTATCCTTGGAAGTACTAGATATATACATAAGTTTTACATTACATCATGAAATAAAAAACAACAACATTGTGTCCCCTTTTAACACTCTTATACCCCTTAGCCTATTCCTACAGGTTAATCATAATATAATTATTTGCATCCTAGGAAAAATAAAACATAAGAAAGGGGTGAGCTCAGATGCTCTGTAAGGATAAAAATATAGCAGAAACTATCATAAATAAGCATAAACATTTAAGGCAATGTATAAGACTAAAACACAAGCATTTTAAACTTAAAATTTATCATAATATGGCAAATATAAATCAAATAACTCCATTTACTTATTCACATGGATATTATACTAGTAAAACAATCACATGTAATATCAATATCCAATTTCATAATGATGAAATGCATAATGCTGGACATCATAACCACATAGTCAAGGCCTTGTGCCAAGACTACAAATAAGATTTTGTCAAGGCCTTATGCCAAGGCACTAGTTTGTCTCATGAGACCTACCAATTCATTGAGTAGCTATAGAGGTATCCACCCATCACTTACTAAGTCCAATGCATTCCTCATATGAAAAGGTTGAAACATAACATAAACATTCATATTAAAAATAGCATACAAAATGTAAATACTTTATCCATAAACCATGAATGGTATAAAAATAACTCATCCACATTCAAACAGATCAAAAAACCTTCAATAAAATATGGAATATTGTATCATATTTAATCAACTTCAAACAAGTGTAAAATCCATCAAAGGATGTTGACATAGATGAAATCAAAACTATTTGAGAGAATTATCTCTTTCTATTTTGAAATCATTTAAAACTCACATAATTATAAAAGAAAACATTTATTTTGAAAATATTCTTATAATATTGTAAGGGAAGCTTTAAAGGTGTTATAACAAAGGAAAATAACTATACCCTCCATATAAGTTAAAAACATTCTTACCTTAATTCGTCGAAAAGTCCATAAAGTACATTGTTTGGAAAATGATGGAAAGATTCCTTTAAAAACATTTTATAAAAAGTCAAATGAGAGTATAAATTAATTTAACACATAGTCTAGTAAATAGTAAAAATGTTTTGAAATACATTTTTAAGAAACACAGATGTGGATGATAAAGTAGTCCCAGTAGATACTCACATATAAACAACCTCGGATAATGAAGAGATTGTAGAATTAACCCTTACCATGCACTTTTACTTGATTGAGGGTATGTTAACCTTATTTATAATAGTTAAATAATTTTTATTAAATTATACAATAACCACATACATAAATATTATATCATATACGACATTCTAATATTGATTTGTTAATAATATTTCAGTAGTATCATTGTTTCGGGTGTTAAATGATTCGTTTTCCTTTATATACTTGGTTACGTAAGCCATGTTTGTTATGGATAGGATTTATTTGATTTATATACATAATTATATTAAGTTCTTAAACATTATTTTTAATCATAAAATAAAAATTATTCTTGAATGATTATGATGGGGAATGAATTTCATCGCGTTCGTGGAGACAGTAATCCGTATGTACGCACGGGAGAAAATATCATTCTATTGATGATGATATCATATGTAATTGGAAGGTATATCATATATACAGAATCATTAACATGTTATATTTATTATTTACATCAGTTATACTCATTATTATACCCATCAAAATAATGAAGTGTTTGAATAACAAATTACACCACGACGTGGAGACAGTAAGCCATACGTACACGTGCATGTATGGTGACTTGGAATTCATAGGATAGATAGAATAATGAATGTGGTTGTACCATATTTATAATAACATCATCGTATTTATAAGGTAATGGAGTTATTATTTTGGTATGAAAAAAAAATAAAGAGGAAGTGGAAGAAGAAAAGAACTTTGAAAGATGTGGTGAAATTATTACCTCTTCTTCGGGTGTTTCCTTTTGAGCTGATCAAAAGGGATCCTTAGGTTGAATTTATGATCAAAGTAAGGCCTATAGTTAAATGTTAGGGTATTTGGGAGGATATTTGAGTAGGTTTTGTCCTAGACAAATGGCTTTTGAGGTGTGATTTTGAGATAAGGGGAAGTACGCTTTTATAAGAGAGGTGAGGGTCACTTTAAGAAAAGCTTGAAATATTATTTTATTATACAATCATATTCAGTTTATAATGTCTCCAAAAGGATTTATTTAGAGAATAAGGTGGATATGGGTCGAAAACATCTCAAAAAATAGGTTTTAGATAGGTTTAGTTTACCATATTAACCTTATCTTTTATATTTAACTCTTAGTTAAATAGTTTAACTTTTACCATGTATTCTTGTATTATTATAATAAACGGTTAATAAACTTACTATAAAAATCCAAGAGAACCCCAAGTGGTTCATTATTGATATATATAACCTTATATAAGTACTTTGGCCTAACCTTATATTTTTAGGAATATTATATCATTTAATAATATAGTATTTTTTTAAAAACTCATTTATGTCAATTTTGACACTATTGGGTATTTTGTTTTTGTTAAAGTCATAAAAAATTTATCACTTCGAAAAAAAAATATTTAATAAACCATAACATGTCATATTAACATATAAAATTAGTGAAATTTATAAAAAGTCTCAATTTACATTTATTTGGATATTTATAATATCAATTATTTTAATATTTCATTAATAAGATAATTACTGCATCATCATCGTGTCATAAATAAATTTAATTATTTAATGTCTAAAAATTATAAATAAAATACCATTATGTAGGAAATATTTTTATATTTATAATGAATATTTATATTCTAATTGATATTATGTATAAACTTATATTAAAAATAGTTTATTTATTAAACTTTGAATTTAACACTCTTAACTCTTCTTTAAATAAAATAATAATAAATATCCTAATCTAATCCAAGTGGAATAAAAGGATCATATGTTATTCTTAAGGTTTATTTTGGTCGAAATAAAATTATCCAATAGAATTAGGACATGTGTTAGGGTAATTATAATATCATTTTTACCTTTAATTACCCTATTTACTTTTAACCGTGGTAAATAAAATTTAAAAGCTACTATTCACCAAAAATTATTGTTATCTTATTGAACCAAATTTTACTTACTGATTTCAACCATGTATCTCAAATTTCTGAAATTCAATTCATAGAAACAGTAAAATTACATTTTATACAAATTTTTAAATGTGCTTAGAAGGTGGGTAAAAGACATTAAAAAATTCAATAAATTTTTATACATCTAATTTTATTATAAAATGAATCCAATTAATTGCATTGAACTTATATAGGTATTATGTATCTATTTTGAACTAAAATAAATTTAAATAAAATAAATAATTATTTAAATAAAAATTAGTTTTTAAACAATAATGCAGTGTTTTTCACTATTCATCAAAAATTTAAAGTTTTTAGAAAAATACTAAAAATTCACCCTAAGCTAATTTTGATATTCCAAAACAAAAAATGAAGCCCATTTTGGAAAATAAAATTTATAAAATTTTAATAAGTGGGTATTACTATTCATAATGGCTAGTTTGATTTTTCATGGTGTGCTTGAACTTGAAGTTGCGCACAACGCAAGCTATTATATTATTCAAAGAGAAACATACCGTGAAAGCTTGTGGTGTTACATATGCCTTTATTAGGCCCCGATTTAGGTGGTCTCCAGGTCACCCCTACATGACTATGTACTCAACCATTACACAGCTAGTACACGGTCACCCGTGACAACCGAGTACATGGCATGTACTCCAAAGTACACGACGTGCACTCTTTAAATTTCCAAATTCTCCTATTTTTCTCAAAACACTAGAAAAACAGGATCCATACCTGAAAACAAGATCCAAGTTCTTACAGACCCATGTTTTCTAGTGCCTCTTTAGGAAATGAGCTTTTTGTATACTATTTTTGAGATCAAGGAACAACAGATGCTCAAGTTCTGCATTATAGGAATGTTGACACCTTCAGATATTGACAAACCACCTTGGGTGCTTGTTTTTTTGACTGTCTTTGATGGTAAAGACTATTCAGGTTCCTGACCTGGTTATTAGTGTTTCCAATTTTTCTAATGTAGTCATAGCATGGGTAGACAATCATAAATAGAATGAAACTATGTAATGGGTGGTCTTGGAATAAATTCTTGCATAGGTGATGTGCTTTATTTTGAAAAGGAGTTCTAAGAGAGATTTAGGCTAAGTGAAACTGACATGCCATGTAGGACGACCAACTTAGCTTTGTAATGGATGACTCACTGAAGTATGATTCAAGTGTAAAATATACACACTAGTTGCGTGAGGTATCATTTGAATCATAAATCGGTGAGTGGATGGGTTCAAGATGAGGACTGATGTTTTTCAAACTTTCCATGGACTTGGATCCCAGAAGATGTATTATAATGTCCCTCCATGGTTGAGGTGACATTGTGAAATGATGGGTTTCCAGGATACGGTTGACTTGTGGTTAAATCATGGTCTGGTTTTGATAGGATGGTGAGCGTAGCTCGGAGGGATATGTATATACCCTTGGTGGAATCTTAGTGTACTCATGTTAGAGATGATCATGCTCTATATTGATTCATCTTGAGTATGTTGAGAGAGCATCGACTCTACATTGAGCTCCTTTTTCTTTCTAAATGTTCTTCCCTATTGAGGAAGGGAACCTATTGAGGTTGCACTCGAGGAGTGGTATAAGGTAAGCCATATGGTGGGGAGTGCACCTTTGGATATTTGAAAGTGGTGACCCTTGTTTTCAGTTTCTCTTCGGTGTTTCTGTGGGCTGTTGATCTTGGAGTTTTTTTAAGACGATGATAAGGGTATTCCTATGGTGGGGAGTACCATATTGGTCACAGTTAAAATGTCTTCTGTGTATAAGGCTGTTGTTGACGCCAGGAGGCTGGTCATTGGAAAATCCAAATAGCCTGGTTTTGTAGATGCTCAAGTTGAGAGCATGGCTTCCAATATTTCACCAGGCTTCTCGGGGACAAGAAGATTTATGGCGGGGAGTTTGTAAGGTCCCATGTTTTTCTAGACTACAGTTTTGAGCAGAAATTTGAATTTTTTCTTTCGGATGCTTGTAAAGGGGTAAAATGGTATTTTCCCCATAATAGATGATCTCATATAATTTTTTATGACCACATTGTTGGTCCCAGAATATGGTCTTTACCCTAGGACAAGAGTTTGGTGGAAATCCGAGCCGTTTGAATTTTGGTAGACTATTTAATATTTAATATTTAATAAATTAAATATTAAATTATCCTCACATGTTTATTCGGTTGTATCTTTTGAACAAAGCATCATATTAAGATTCTATCTTCTTCGTTGAGTTTGGAACGAGGATTTTAGCCTAGGTGAGACATCAACCTGGGTTGGGTGTTAGGGCCAGCCTGAGCCCCCTTTTCATTTTCTTTTTCTTTTTTGTTTTATTTTCCTTTTTCTTTCCTTTTTTCGTTTCTTTTTCTTTTCTTTTTTTATTCCTTTTGCTTCTTACATATTACCCTTAGTGGGATTTGGAGCCACATGACCTAGAGAGGAGAGGGATAGGGAGAAAGAGAGGGAGAGAGAAGAAGAGGGAGGAACCGTCATAGAGCCCTCGACACGCTGGTTCGACATGCAACATCCGCGAACCATCAAATCGACTAAAGCTTCAAAATTTCCACCCAAAGGTAGGACCATTTTTATATTTTCTAAAAAACCTCTTTAAATTAATTGTTTCAAGTTGTTATAGTGTTATTAAGATTGTATGTGGACCCTAGTGGCCCGATCTGCTGATTTGGGGGTTTAAACATGGGTTTTGGGTGATCCAAGGATTTCCCATTCAGGGAAACCAGGTTACATGGTGTCTAGTATAGGGTGACACACCGTGTGTTCTTCCCGTTCAGGGAAGATGAAGTTTAAAGGAGTACACACTGTGTATGGGGTATACACGCCGTGTACTAGTACTTGGCTGTGTGACTGAGTACCTGGGCATGTCTACCCATGTACATGGCCATGTAGATTACATGGCCAAACCCCATGTAGGGTAGCACATAGTGTAGAAGTACATGGCTTGGCCCATTAAACATCCATGCCGGTTGAGGGATATAGGTATGTACCCCATGTTGAGTACACACCATGTACCCGCTTAACACATCATGTACCTGGGGTGTTTACACGCCCAGGCCGGCGAGAGTACATGTCCATGTGGCATGATGGGAGTACACGCCGTGTACCAAGGTAACATGCTGTGTACTGCCCCTTTTCAACCCTTTGAGGGTTTTTTCATGTTTTCTTTCCCTGATATCAGAATTGGACCTAATATTAGTCAATTATAAGTTTTTTTTCTCATAGATCATGATGGTGAAACCCATGGAGTGTTATGAGGACTCCTAATGGGTATCTTGGAGATTTTATCTAAATAGAGAGGTTCTTCTTCTAACCTTTGAGTTTAGTCATTTCCTGAGGGAGAGACTTAGGATGGATGATAAGTTGGGTGTTTGGACTAACCTATTTGAGATCTTGATTTGAGATGAGCTATGAGATATCTCCCATGATGATGATTTTGAGGACATTCCCCTTGTGAGATGTTCCCTTCTAACCTATGAGTCCATGAGACCTGATGCTTCTAAGGATCCCCCAAGGGATGCCTTTGCTTATACGTTGATCTAGGGAGTCCCTTGTAGGATCCATGTACTTGTGTATCGTTTCAAGGATTTTCATTGTAGGATGCCTCTGTTGTTTATCATTTCTAGGATTCCCGTTGTAGGATTCCTTAGTTTATTACCATTAGAGGATCCCGAGTTGGATTCCTCTTCCACCGTTACAGCTAAGGATCCCAAGTAGGATGCCTCTCAGCGCTTAGATTGAGGGACCCGGGGGGTGACCATTGTTTTACCAACCTTGAGCTGTACATTTGGTTTGGGTAGAGATGGTGTACGAGTGTCACCTAGAACCCGTTCTAAACTAGTACACCCGTAAGTCTGTGGATGGAGTGTTGGGTTGTATGTTCAGTCCACCCTCACTTGTTTGTTTATATTTGAATTGGTTTTGATGATGCAACAGTGTTTACCAAATGTGCTTACTAGTTGGTGGCTATTGAGCCTAACACGCGGCATCTTTATTGTTTGTTGGGATGCATGAACATGCTCTCCTAGGATCCAGCTTCTAAGTCATGTTTTCTGATGTTTTACTGGTACACATAGGTGGTACCTGAGACTTGGATGTTGAACCTTACATGTTGATTTGTACACCTTGAGTGATACTTGGATTCCCCAATGTAGGAATGCCTTGGACAGACTCTTCGACTAGTGATATGTGGTGGGGATGATTATTCTCTCCTCGACCTATGACGAATAGGTGGGTATGACCATGTCTTATGATGAAATGGTTTACATGAGTGGGTATACTCATGTGAGATTAATGAAATTGTTTGAATGCTTGAATGGGTTGATAGATTCCATGGATTCCTCTCCCTGGATCTGGAACACGGTAGTGGATGCCTTGGGTTGAGTATGCACCCTGGGTCTTGATTCCATGGGATACCTTGGGCCTTGATACCCCGTGGATACTAATTTCTTGAGCTTACGTAGGGCATGTGCTGTTGACATGCTCCTAGGACCCCAACCAGTTCCTAGACCAAGTTTCCATTAGGTCTCCCATAGGACTCAATGTGGATACCTTGGATGATTTCCTTTAATCCAGACCTTTGTGGTCTAAACTTCATATATGGATACCTTGGACGAGTTCTTTGGATATGGACCTTTCTAGTCTAAAATTTATTATATGGCATGGTCGTGATGATTTTTATAATTTTTATTACCTTTCATAGGCCGATGTGGATGCCTTGGTCATTATACCTTGGATTTGACCCTTGGGGTCTGACACTCTTTTACTCGGCATAGGCCGAAGTGGGTTACATTGATCTTTATAGGATTTACCATCAGTATATGGTATCCTTATTTATAGGATTTACCATCAGTATATGGTATCCTTGTTGGTGATTAGAGGTGATTACGGGTGAACCCAGGTGTATGATGAGTATCCCCCTGTGGTGAAGTAGCTTGATCAGAGATATTTACAGCATTGGCCGAAGCTGGTATATGTCTATTGGTATTATGGACCCAGATATTGACTTTATGGTACATATATTGAGTGGCATGATGTCCTGCTCAATTCCCTCACACATGATGTCCAGTTGAGTGGGATTATAGACCCAAGGTTTGACTACTGATGTGGTTTCATGTTATTGATTCAAATACCAATAGATATTAATATCTATGTATATAGGTATAGATATGGGACTATAAATGTATATTTATATAGTTATAGACATCCATGGCGGCACTTTCCTAGTTGACAGGGATTACAGACCCTGGGTTTGACTGTCGGCTCACATTGGTTTTGCTTACCTTTTGGTTATGCTTCAGTTAGGCCGAGTACATTGCTTTTATATACACTTATAGAATCACATTTATAGGTTCATTTTTGGGATGGCCTACTGAGATTCTTTATCACCACTTCAAGTGCACGTCGGTGTACATGTAGACCTTATGTCTTATTTTCAAGTTGGGAATGAGTTTCATGGTGGATAGGGCTAAGAACTAGAGTTTCATGATCAAGCATAGCTTCTCATGTAGTTCTTTATTAGGAAGGTGTAGTTCGACAGGGTCTGGAGACAGGGCACGTGGTCTGGCTCAGAGTTAGTAGTAGATCCATGTACTTTTACTTTCAGTATCTTTTGTACTCCTGTATCTGTATGGTCATCCTAGTGGGTGGCCAGTGTTTTATTTTATGACATAGCTATCCGGGCTTTTAGAACATTTCATTTATTATTACAACATGTTCTATTTCAGTTGTTTACTCTTCCTCACTTTGTTTACTTTCTGCTGTGTATGATACTTAGTTATTTTCTGATATTTTCTTACTCTGATATGAGGGCATAGTCTCCCCACTATCACCTCCTAGGCCCTCACTGCTAGTCAGAATCCTCTGGAAAATGGGGAGGAGTTCTTGAGGTATTGTGACCCAATGACTTAGAGAACTGGTTTAGTGGCATCCGAGTCGGGATGTTACATTTGTAATTTATGTATGATTTCTCACATGATGGTTTGTTTCATGATTATTTTCTCACATGTTTTCTTTATGGTTTATCCATGGATAATTTTATGCTTTCATGTCACCTCACATGTACTTGTCATATTCCTTTTAATGTGAATATGAAAAGATTATTGTTATTTGATAGTAAAAATATTCAGAAATGTCAAACAATTCTACAAAATGAAGGATATTATATTAACACCATATAATTAACAATATGAAAAGATAACATTGGATAAAATATAAAATTTTTATTGAGAGTGTGAAATCGATCCAACAATGTTAGGGCATCATTTCCGGTTATGACCTTATTGATGACATATGCTACATCTCAAACTTTACCCTTGTTCTTGAGGCCGATCCATCTCATTCCACATCCTACTAGACTTCGGTCTCCATCGTTGACACAAACTATTTATTTTTAGGTATCAATATCGATTGGTCTTCGGGCATTGGGAAATATCAAAACTCCCTAATAGGCATCCATGGTGAAACATAACAGTTAGAAATGGTGACCAGACAGTACGTTGGATCAACATATGCTTACCATGATATCTTCATAGAGCCACATGTTGCGATGTATTGTGCGAATGGAAATTGTAATGCCTATAAGTTTCCACATTAACATTGACTTTCTTCTAGTAATACCACCATTTTTTTACCAGTACTATTTTTGATGGGGTCCAAACACTCTTGAACTTCAAATAGAAAGTCTTATCAATGGATAAGGAACACTTGATAACTGGAAGATTCTTCAATGTTATTTTCAATACCTTGTTGAAAGTGTCTTCCATACCTTATCACCTGCTAAATCCTATTTTAGGTTAGTGTTTGTCTATCAAAAAATCACTTCACGCAACAAAAAAATGTCTCCTAAACTAGGGAAGTTATAGGTAACTTGCGAATCCCCTTGAAGACACCATTGATTTACTCCACAATGTTTGTTGTCATGTGTCTATAACTATTTCCCTCATCATATACCAATTTCCATTTTTATTTTGGAATACACATTATATAATCATACACTCCTTGATTAGACTTGTGGATTTATTTAAAATGTTCTTCAAACCTTTGTTGATCTAGCTCATATGCTACACAAAAGTGATCATATTTCATATAAATTAATTTTATCTTTATATTGAAATAGTAAAAAATAATAAAGTCATTGCATACCAAGACTCATGATTACCTTCTTCATAGGTTCATTATTGAATGTTTTTCACATGTTTCTAGCAATATTCATGATGCAGTACTAATGATGTGCATTTAGGGGTCTCTATATATTAGGATCCTCATTGATTACCTTATTAATTTCCTGATGCTAATAAGATATCAAAAAAACACCCCAAATACAGGTGAAATGGTTGCTGATACATGCTAAAAACCAACTCCATGATTCGTAGTTTTCCTTCTCCATAATGGAAAATGGAAGCAGAATAGGAGAATAGTTTCTATATTGGGTTTCTGAAATAAATAATATGCCCTTGTATTTTTCATATAGAAATGTTCCATCAATTTTTATAAAATTTTTTCTAAAACAAAATGCATAAATACAAGGAAGGAATCCCCAAAACAACTGATGAAATTAAACACAAGATAGATAAAGTCAGTTATCTTGAGACACATGTTATTTCATATAAATATGGAATAAAACTTAGCCGTTGTGTATTATAATGAATAGAAATTGTGGAAACAACCAATATGAGTCATCCCAATCACCATAAAACTTCAAAATTGCCTTCTGTTTTTCCATCCATTCCTTGTTATAGGAAATACTATAACCAAAAGTTTGTTATATCATCTCTTTCCCAAGAGCTACAAGAACATCTTGACAGGTCCTTATCATATTAACGACTATAGATAATTTACCATCCAATTAAGTATGATCCTGTGTTAGGTTTTTCTGAATATAAGTATGAGTTTCCTCAATCTTCAAAATTCTCAAACCTCCAAATGTAATGTCTATAATCTCCCTCAAAATTAATATTTAATCATCCTCATATTTATCACACCATATGATATATTGTTTTATGGCTTGATTCATGAACTAAATAACTACAGTGCCTCTCAATATGAAATATTTTTAGTATGTTTTTAAATGCATCTTTACTTGAAAAATATCTTATAACATATAATGTTTTATCTAGATCACTAAACCAATCCACTATAACTATATGAAAACCAATTGAGGGTATGAGAACATTACAGTCAAATTTAGGAAAATGGTACATTATTTCTGACCAAGACAAGAAGAGTGGTGAATGATTTATTATAGGTCAAGGATGTTGTACAACTTCTTCATTTCTAGAAACTTTCTCCCCAACTTTTGTTGCTCCCTCCTCAACAGCACTGTTATCTCTTTCTATTCCATCATAAAAAAAATCCTCATAGAAAGTCATATTTATATGTATATCCAAGATATCATATATGTTTTCCTCTTCCACATCATATAGAGGAGCCTCAATTTCTTAGGATAAACCTTCTTCAACCACTCTTGTAAGTATATGTATTTGTACAATTAGATGTTGTTGTTTTATAGTAAAAGCCTCAATATATAACTCCATCATGGAACCATCTGACCACTAGGAAAATGAATTTATTTCTTAGAATCACTGATCATCAGAAACCAATGGACACGCTAGATGTCACAGTGTAGCTGATAATTGAAAATATCTATAGCTAATAGTCTTGATCTATTGATCAGGTCCCAGATTTAAGTAACCACAAATTTTTTCTCGAATTTCACCTAAGGTTACATAATTAGATGTCCTAACCATTATTGTTGGTTGTGTAAAATAATAAGCTCCTTGCTCAGTTTGGATAACCTTCCAAAAGCAGTAGACACAGGAAAACATGACTCTCTATGTCAAAATTTTTTTTTGATCAAGATTCTAATAGTGTAAATAATATTGAAAATGAGGCTTGACCATATAATCTTTATGATACTAAAATTTTATAACATATTTTTATATCCTAAAATATTATACTAATGTTTCTTTATATAAAATGTTATTAAAAAAAAGTCACAAATTTTTTTGAAAACTAAGGTAAAAATAATATAAAACATCAAATCATTTTATTTATCCATGATAAAATGAGAATTATGATCATATAAAGTGAAATAGACAAGAAAAAACGCATTAAATAACACATGAATGCTTTACAAAAGAAGAGAAGTGCCTTGTAATTTTTGAATAAAATAGAGTTTGGATGAGGTGATCCTGACTTCATAAGTGAAGTAAAATATATACTATTTTTAAGTGGTAGCTTAATAACATCTTCCAAAGGGATGTACTTAACTTTTTAATTTTCAAAATATTTTGGCCTTCTAACGACATCATCACCGTATGAGGAGGCCTGTCATTAGAAGGATGAAATCTTATGAAAATTAAAAAGTTAAGTAAATCTCTTTGGAAGATGTTATTAAGCTACCACTTTAAAATAAGATGGATTTTACTTCACTTCTGAAGTAAGACTCATCTCATCTAAAATTTTTTCTGTTGAAAAATGTATAGCTATTTATTGTCTATTATAAATCATTTATGTGTTATTTAATGGGTTTGTTCTTGTCCATTTCACTTTATATGATCATAATTATCATTTTATTAGGGCTAAATAAAATGATTTGATGTTTTATATTCTTTTTACATCATTTTACAAAACATTTTGTGAATACTATTGACAATGAGGGTTGACCATATAATCTTTATGAAACTGAAATTTTAGAACATCTTTTTATATCTTAAAATATGACACTAATGTTTCATAGTACAATTTTTAATATTCTTAAAGGTATTTCAATAGTTTATAAAGAAAATATGAATAATCTAAATCATATCCCCTGGGAGTGTAAAACCAAGTGTTTAGCAAGGCCCATTATCATGCACTGGTTTCCGATTTAGTCTAGCTCAATGTGGTGTTTTTGGGATTTAACCTTAGGTACATATGTGCCAGAGCCACATCCATTTGTATTATATAGATAGGTATTTTATTTCTTAGATAACCACATAATATTTATGGTACCAAAATTTTATAACATTTTCTTATATCCTAAAATATGAAACTAATTTTTTGTAGTATAATTTTTAACTTTCCTAAAGGTATGTTCAATGGTTAATAAAGAATGTGATTCATCTAAAACATATCCATCAACATTAAAAAAATAGGTGTGCAAAAAGGGGTAAATTATCTAAATCATGGGATTAACAAATCATGTGTGCATTTAAGCCTCCTCATCATCCAGTTTTTTATTTTTGATCCCATGTTTAGTCTATATTAATCCAAAGTTAATCATTGGTTAATCATTAGTTAATCATTGGTTAATAATTGGTTAATAACAGGTTAATCATTAGTTAATCATTTGTTAATCATTGGTAAATCATTCTTTAATCATTACTTAATCATTATTTAATCACTCTTTAATCACTCCTTAATAATTCTTTAATCAATACTTAATCATTATTTAATCTATCTTTAATCATTCCATAATCATTAATTAATCATTTTTTAATCATTCCTTAATAGCTACTTAATCATTCTTTAATCATTAGTTAATCATTCTTTAATCATTCTTTAATCATTCCTTAATAATTCCTTATTCATTAGTTAATCATTATTTAATCATTATTTAATTATTAGTCAATCATTAGTTAATTATTAGTTAATAATTAGTTAATAATTAGTTAGTTATTGGTTAATCATTAGTTAATCATTTTTTATTCATTCTTTAATAATTCCTTAATCATTAGTTAATCATTCCTTAATTATTAGTTAATCATTAATTAATCATTCTTTAATCATTCCTTAATCATTCTTTAATAATTAACTAATCATTCTCTAATCATTACTTAATCATTAGTTAATCATTATTTAATCATTCCTTAATCATTATTTAATCATTCCTTAATCATTAGTTAATAATTAATTAATCATTAGTTAATAATTCTTTAATCATTTCTCAATCATTCCTTAATCATTAGTTAATCATTCTTTAATCATTAGTTATTCATTATTTAATCATTAGTTGATTATTAGTTAATAAATATTTAATAATTATTTAATCATTAGTTAATCATTATTTAATCATTCCTTAATCATTAATTAATCATTACTTAATCAATTCTTAATCATTAATTAATCAATAACTAAAAATTATTTAACTATTCCTTAATCATTCTTTAATAATTACTTAATCATTAGTTAATCAATCTTTAATCATCAGTTAATAATTAGTTAATCACTACTCAATCATTAGTTAATCATCATTTAATCATAATTTCATCATTAATTAATCATTAGTTAATCATTAGTTGATCATTAGTTAATTATTACTAAATCATTAGTTAAATATTCTATTATCATTACTTAATCATTATTTAATAATTAGTTAATCATTATTTAATCATTTGTTAATAATTCTTTATTTATTAGCTAGAAATTAGTTAAACATTATTTAAACCTTAATTAATTATGCCTTAATAATTATTTAATCATATGGTATTCATTAATTAATTATTATTAGCTATTCATTATATGTAATCATTTCTTAATACTTAGTTATTAATTAGTTAATCTATACTTAATATTTACTAATAATAACTGTTATTTATAAAATATATATAACTAACTAAACAACTAAATAAACAACATATTTAAAACTAACTAAAAAATCAATTAAATTAATAAATAACTTTAAAATAAATAAGAAAAAATACCTCTAAATGATGCTTCGCAAAAAATCAACACCCCTTTTAGGCCACCGAAAGCACCACACACAAAGGAAGATTATTTTAGAGAGAGAGAGTGTATGGGATTTAGAGAGATGGAATGATTTTTAAGTAAGGATAGGGTGGGGGGGTACCCTTTTATAGGTAGATAAGGGAAAGACGACACCCCTTTCCACCTTTTTCCTTTATGTTAGGCAAAAGGAGGCTTCTCCCGGGTTGCCTTTCACTTAACTTTAGGTGAAAGGTGGATACCCCCACCCGCCTTTTCCATGTCATCGATCTGAGGCAAAGACAGAAGGTGGTGTGCCATTTTTTAATAAATAAGGAAGGTGACAGAACCCATGCTGCCTTTCCGATACAAATTTTTTAAAAAATTGACCAAAACTTATTTTTTTCAAAAAATGCATAAAAAAACTCTGGATTTTTTGTTTTTAATGAAAGATAGAAGATAAAGATGAAAAATATGTTAATTCATTTAAAAAAATAATAAAACATTTAATCGTAAATTTCACTATTGCATCATTATATAGGCTGAAAGCATGATATGAATAAAAAATAATAAAAACTATAAAGGGAATTAAGATTACCATAAATATAAAATTTGTTTAATAAAATAAAATTTATTTTTTTGTTTCTAAATTATATTTTACGAAAAAAAATATTATTAAATATTTCATTGAAAACCAATTAAATTTAAAGTTTCTCTCATGGTGTTTTAGTGATTCTAGTCACTTTTTTGACTTTCTAGAGGTTGGGAGTTTGATTTTCACTAGTTGTCTATATGAATCATAATTTCACATAAAATGATTTAATCCATCTGTTATGAAGGGGTGTGTAGTTGTGTGGAAATTTTGATGGGAGATCGGGAGGTGACACAATTGAAATCCAAAACATTGTGTGTGTGTGTGTGTGGGGGGGGGGTGTTATGTGTCAAAAAAACCAATTAAGTTTCATAGGAAAACAATAAAAATTCAAAAAAAAACAATTGCCTTTAGTGTTACAAAAATTTAGTGAATGAAAATTACAAAACAACTAAGAAAATATTGACTTTTAATTTAATTTTTTTAAATACAATCAGCTTGAAACTATTATATTTTTTAATTTTTTATTTTATATAATTATAATAAACAAAAAAATATTGAAAAAAATATAACATAAGATAGTTTTAGTGATTTATAGTAACATAAAAACATAAAAAAATATAACACTTGTTATATTATAGAAATTTTAAAAGTTAAAATACAAGTTTTGTGAGATTGGAAATAATTATAAAAAAACATATATTGTGCCATTGATAATAATAAAAATTTAAAAAATTGGTTAATTTTTTTATTATAAAAAATTAAAGGAATCGATATAAAACATGTTATTTGTGTGTTATTTTAAATCGACA
This sequence comes from Viscum album, assembly GCA_963277665.1. NCBI lineage: Eukaryota > Viridiplantae > Streptophyta > Magnoliopsida > Santalales > Viscaceae > Viscum > Viscum album. Next base: position 263,178,325 of record OY728142.1, on the reverse strand, counting down.
TTTTATTTATGCTTTTGTTTAGAAGATTAAATTTGAACAGAGCTATATTTGGGGAAATTTGATGTGATTTTGAATAGGTTTTTCTATTCATGACTAGAGATGAAATTAAAATCATGCTTATGATGAAGTCATACATAAGTGATGACCTGAATGCTAGATATGAGTGAAAATTTGAGCATTAAATTTAGGTTCAAATATAACTGATATAAGAATATTGGGAATTTGACTTTGTATAATCTATGTATAATAGGTTTGAAGTCCAATGGAAAAAAGTAGAAGTGAGTCTACCAAATTCATTATGAGAACCATTATTCTTGAAAAAACTAAAAGGTATAAAATTAAATAGAGTTGGTTGAGTAAAAAAAAGTAGAGTAATCATACATCAGTGTGTGGACCAATTTGAATGGATGCACCCTGGGGGGGGGGTGAATTTGGGTGTTTCCTGATTAAAACTTTTCCTTGATCACATTTTCTCCTTGTCAGATCTTGTTCACTCATTGGAAGGAACAATGTCTAGTCTCAAACTCCATCATCATTTATCACACAAAATGTCAAACATATATGAAAAAATGTAAAGAAAAAAGCATAGTGAGATTTTACTCAGTTCACCACATTGGTCTACGTCCAAGGAGCACACACTAATGATGTGTTGATGTGATAAAATCTACTATACCCATGCTTGGTGGATAAAAGTTTTATCATGATCACTCCATGCCAAGGTGAACTACCTTTGTAAAGTGTAGGGATGACACACTACCTCCAAATGATTACTCCTTTTTCCTATAATCCACACACCACTTTAGGGAATAGTTTGTTAGTTTATAGACACAATAGTATCTTCTCTATTAATAGACCTCTACGTATCTTCCATATTAAAATTGGATGCTAAAACTTCTTGCATCCTTAATTTAAGAATAGATGAAATGTTGAGCTCCACTTTATTACACTTCAATTCCTCCATGGCCAAATGAAATTAATTCCTTATAAATATAATTGAGTCTTTGTCTTCCAAATAATCACAGCAGTAACAATATCTATTCTAGATGAATATTATTCCACTATGGAATAATCTTCTCGTGATCTATTTCTTCAATAACTGGATATGATGATAACACCTCATCTTTCTTAAGTCTCTTATTACAAAGAAATAGATACGATTAATCACATTTCTTATTGAATCTTCTATCTTATTCATCTCTAAAAAAATAGATACGATAGTGAAGCACATGTCAAACAAATCAAGAACTGATGTGAGTAGTTTATATAATTACCTTCCAATTCCAAGCCCTTAATTTGATGGATCAGATCAATTATTGTTCCTTTAATCCTAAAGGGTTATTCCATGTATCACACACATTTAAATATGGTCCAATATGTCCAATTAAGTTGATCTAATCACCTGAATCTTGAGGAAAATCTCATCATTTTAAATCTTAGTTAACTCTTCATTAATTTGTTGGAAGCTGCTATAAAACGAGGTGATTCTCCTCAACAAAATTTAATCCTATTTGAATTCAACCATATTATAGTGTGACAAATTATATTATAGTAAAACTTTAAGGTGAAGGATATATATTCCCTAAATCCATAACCTACATACAATGCATGACAATGCCATATTGTATGACATATTATTCCACTATCTCGTGTGATGTGGCTTGACACTTGAGAAATCCTCCACCTAATATATTATTTATTGAACTGTTTCTATAAAAACACAGGTAATGTTAAGATAAATTATTTTTATTTCTTATTAATATTCATTAATTAGATTTTATAGAGTTATATTCATTATTATAATATTAGGTAACTTTTTAGTCAAAAGGAAAAAGATTTATTTCTAACCAGATTGGGTTTTCATGCATTGTATGGTTTTATTTAAAATATTGATCTCAAAATTATATAATTTTAATTTTACTAAAAGAAATTCATTTTTGAATTCAAAATTTCAAAATTATCTTATGATGATTTTTTTTCATATTTTTTTGAAAAGTTTTATTTTTCAATGAATAGTGAAAAATATCAATTTTTATTAAAAACAATCTTTTTATTTTTTAGTATTTACAAAGTAACACTCTATTTTGGATTAGTTTTAAAATTTAATTAGATAATTTTTATTAAAAATAATCCAATAAATTTTATTAGGATCAAAATTATACTTGAATTTGGTATAAAAACATGTTTATACTTAAAAATGCATTTTTATGAAACACCATTTTTTGTCACACTTTGCGGGTTTAATTTTAAATTATATTTTTTCAAATATGTGAATTTAATTTGATAAAATTTATTTCATATTTGGAATAAATATAATTAATATTATAAATTAATTTCAACTTATTTGTTTTCGTTGTAATGAATATTAAAAATAATAAAAATTTGTTACCACGATTAAGGTTAAAACTGGTTTATCAGGGATTAAACTAAAGAGAAAAGAGTTAAAACGACCTAAAAACTTGTCTAAATCACATTTTATGGCCATATGTTTTACCCTATATGATCTCATATTTATAAATAGTCCATTCTGGATCTATTTGGTATGAGGAAGACATTAATATATTTTAATCTTTTTAAAAATTTTAAGCGTGTCCTCTCCCCCACTTATAACAGGACACCCCTATTCTCTCATATCCACACTTCAAGATATTTTTGGAATATCCAATATATGAAAAATGTACTTCCTCACATACCTATCCACATCATAGAGTCCCTATACTGATTATAAAACCTATCTAGAAAGTCTTTAGGTATAAACCTAAAGATGTTGTCTGAAGAAGAGGTTTAGTTCTTAATTGATTGTTTTTATTTTATTTCTTCTTTTACCTCCTTAAAATATTCTTAAATCAAGATAAAATAATAAAATAAGTATCTTTAATATAATTATATTTTATTTTATAAAAAAACCTATATCCATCTCCTCTTTCATCAAATGGGGAATGAAACCATCGTTCATGTGTACAGCGGGCTACCGCCTCACAGATCGATGTAATTCATTTTCCATCACTTCCTCTCACTAATGGTTATAATTATGGATTTAATATATATATATATATATATATATATATATATATTACTAATTAAATATTTATTATTATTGAAAGATAAGATACTATTTATTTTCTTACCATTCCATCCATTGAAAAATGATAACGCCGTTTGTGTGTATGTATAGATTACCACCTCCACAAAGTGATGTGATTCATTTTTTGTAACCACATCACATGGATAATATATATAAGTTTATTTAACTATATAATATTATATTTATAATATAATAATAATTCTAGAAAGATAAAATGACACTTACCTACTTTCTCTCATGCTCTTTGAAAAATGGAAATGTTACTCTTGCGTATGCATGACTTACCAACTCCATGATTGTAACATAATTCATTTATCATAACCATATTTCATGGTTGGTTTTAAAATTATAATTAATTTATAAAAATAATAATAATTTAATTATAATAATCTAATTATAATTATTTATTAAATGATGGAATAATGACCTCTTTGACCATAGTCAACCTACCGAAGTCATTTTTGACCTATGATCCAAATATCATCAAAACATCAGATGTGAATTTAATTGATTAAGTAATTAAATATAACATAGTAATAAATTAAATAAAAGGAATAATAAACTTAAAAAATGTTATTAATAAATTGAATAATTACCATTATTTAATTATTTATGAATATAAAGAATTCATGTGACAAGTCAGACTCAAGGTAAGAGACACTTTAACTTAAAACTTCATTTTAAACATTTTAATGATTTATTTTATAAATAATCTTCTTCCATATCCATATTATTAAAATTATTTTATATATTTATTTATATGGAAATAAATAAATTATAAAATAAATTTTATGCATCATTTTAATTGCTAACATTTAAAAAAAAAATAATATTTTTACGGATTTTATATGGAATGTTTTGAGTTTCCTTACAAAAGGAAAAATTAATGTTCTATTTTAATGTACATGACATATAAGTTTTTTCCTAACACCATAATCTTTATTTGATGGTTGTATTATTTTACAATATTTCATGTTTTATTCAAAGTAAAACCCTCCCTCCCATTATTATGTTAATTTTCAAAAAAGGGTTTTAAATGGAATGGATATTTAGATATCCAAAAACATTTTTCTTATTGGTGAAATGAATATTTTTACGAGTATGACGATAGAAATGAAATATTTAATATGTTATTAGTATGTTATGGTTCTTGGTTATTGTTTATGGTTATGGGTGAGCTTGATATATCTTATATGATAGGTGATCTCGATACAACTCTCCAATTTATTGGGTTAGTGGATGAAGTTAACCAATTAGGTTTTTCCTAAGAGATTATTGGAATTTATAGGGTATGTTATTCAATTTATAAGAGTGATTTTAAGAGTGATATGAAGATAATGTCATAAATTACCTAAATTATTTATCCATGATTTATATGGGATTTTATATAAATATTTTAATTTCAAAAGTTAAGCTAATGAGATTATGTTTAAAGGGAAGTTTATGTTACTTCTTAAGGGTGAAATGTACACATTTATGAAAAAGTTTTTCATGATTTCAAAGAAAAATTTATGAGTTTTATTTTTCCTTTAATATTTATTTTGAAATGTTTTATTAACATATTTTGGTAGATAATTTGATTTATTGGGTAAGAAAATGTTTATTTTGAGCTCAAAGTTCATTTTGAAAAAGGAAAATTTTCGAGTATTCATGGACTTATGAGCTTCCTTTTTTCTTTTTATATATATATCTTATCAATAATTTTGTGCTTATCCCATTTTTTTAAAAGTTTTTCATAGGGTTTTAAGGATGTGTAGGGATAATTATGAGGTCAAGATGAAAATTGTGAAGAAATGTCATGAAAAGAAAACTTGTTATATCTTAAAAGTTTTGTATTGTGGAAAAAATGGGTACTGAGTGGAAGTGACCAATTTTTAATGTCATATTTATTTATATAAGAGTGATGAACTAATTCTATAAAAATTTAAACCGAAAATATATCTTATAATAAAATAAAATTAATTCTTTTATAAAGAATCAATTTTATGGATTATTTAAGGCCGAGTCTTTAAATTATTATGAGAGGAAAGATTAAAATATTTTTAGAGGTTAAGATAATGTAATTAAAAACCCTTAAGAGATGATAATTTATGGTTATCATGATATATAATTTGAATATTATCATGTTGATTTATCTAAATTATGTATATTCATAATGTTTTTCCATAGAGGAAATAGGGAAGCTGAACCAGGAAGGAACCAAGAGAACAATATCCTTCCAAATAAGCAACCCAGAATGGTTAGAATTGAAACTGAATAGTTTTTTTTCTATAATGGACCAGTTTTCACAAACTATAAATGGTGGTGGTATCCATGGTAGAAATAAACCATATCTTCCATAAAGGAATATGTTGATAGTGGATCATTTTATGAGACAACACTCTCCAGCATTCAGTAGATCTTCTGAATCAGTGGTAGATGAGTGTTGGATAAAGTCTATGGAAAATATATTCAAAGTCATGGGTTTTTAGAGAATAAAAAGTTAAATCTTTATACTTACTCTTTTTAAGGTGAAACCGATCAATAATGGTCAATGGTTAAACATTCTAGAGAAAAATAAGAGACCGACACCATGGAATATGACACATTTAAGAATATTTTTATTGAGAAGTATTTTCCTAAGGTTATTCGACATAGGATGGAAATTAAATTCTTGGAATTAAGGTAAAAGGAGTAATATTTAGTGGAATTTTATAAAGAAAACATCACCTGATTGGAAAGGTACACAATAAATTGCATTTGAGATCTTGATAGTAAAATTCACCATGTTTACTCAGGATTAAAGGAAAAATACCCAATAGATTTGTATTATCATAAATTTAAAAGTTATGAGAAACTTATTTGATGTGATGAGAAGTTAGAAATGGAGTTTGATAACGATTAAGTATTTTACAAAAAATAAGAAGAAAAAGAGATCCCAGTGGTAGGAAAATGAGAAGAATCCATCAAATAAATCTGAAGGTTGGAAAATCAACTTTTTAGTTTGTGGTAGGTGTGGTAAAAAGAACACTAGGGAATGCCTTATAAAATATGGGAAGTGCTTCTAATATGGTAAGTTTGGGCATATGAATCATGATTGAAAATAAAAATGGTGTGGTAGTGGTAAGATGAATTTTTATAAACATAAAGTAAGGTGTTTTAAATGTAATGTGATGGGTCATTATGTGGACGTGTGTACAAAGAAGAACATGAATGATGGGAAGCAACAATAATATAGGTAGGAGGGTGTGGTGAAATCCTTTACAACTACTTTGATAGATATCGATTGATCAAACAAAGTGGTATCTTGTACACTACTTGTTTATTCATATTATGATAATGTCTTGTTTGATTTGGGGTCTACACATTTTTCCATTTCTAAGAAATTTTATGGTAAATTGTAAATTTCACCTTAAGAAATGAAATTAGTAATTTTGGTAAAAACACATAGGGGGTAGTATTAAGGCAACAAGAATTCATAAATATATTTCTATTATCATATATGGAAGGGGCTTCCCAATTAACCTTTTTGTATTTACCACTGTAGAATTTGATGTTATTCTGGATATGGATTGGATTTTAATTTATCATTCTAAGATAAATTGCAGAGTCAAATACATTATTTTCCAAAATGAGTTTTATTTTTTATATAAGAATAAATTCATACCTTTAATAATATATCAAGAATCTAAGAAAATATTAAGCAATGGAAATGAAATTTACCTTACTCATGCTTTTGAAAATAATGAAACTATTCAGATTAATTATGTGTTAATAGTAAAAGAATATCTGGACTTTTTTTTGATGATTTGTCTAGTATTATTCTTGATAGTGAAGTTGAATAATATATACTTAGTTCTTGATGATAATACAATTTTAAATACCCCTTATCAAATGAATCAAGTAGAAATTATAGAATTAAAAAACAAGTTAAAATAATTGTTCAATAACGGTTTTATTCACCCTAGAGATTCACCATGGTGTGGTCATGTTTTATTTGTTAAAAATAAATATGGTTCCATGAGGATTTTCATTGATTATAGAGAATTGAATAACATCACTGTTAATAATATTTACCCATTTACTCATATCGATGACTTGTTTGATTAGCTCCAGGGAACTTAGTGTTTTTTAAAGTTTGATCTACGGTTTAAGTACCATCAGCTAAAGGTAAAGGAGGATGGAATTCCCAAGACAAAATTTCGTACTAGGTATGAAAATTATGAGTTTGTGGTTATTACCTTCGGGTTAATGAATGATCTAGTTGTATTCATGGATCTTATGAATAGAGTTTTCTATGAATATTTGGATAATTTTGTGGTTTTGTTTATTAATTATATTTTATTTTATTTTAAAATTTATAAGGATCATGAAAAACATCTTAGGATTTTTTTGAAAACTCTAAAAGAAAATAAGTTATACGGAAAATTTATTAAATGTGATTTTTGGTAACAACAGATTTCATTCATTGGACATATCATAAATAAAGATGACATAAATGTTGATCCTGCTAAAACTAAAGTGGTTGATAAATGACTAAAGTGGCTCTAAAAACACATAGTTTTGCCACATCTTTTTATTAAGTTTTTGATAAATTAACTGAATAATTTTTCACTTTTTACTAAATATATGCACTTTTATATTTTTTAAATTAAATTTATTAATTAATCAATTTTTATAACAAATTATGTAATTCTAGTCTTTAAAATAATTAATTTAGACTAACTAATCTTTACAGTATAACAATTTAATAATTATTTTAGTAATCTTAATCTGCTTAAATTTTTATTAATATGAAATTTTTATTATTAATCAATTAATAATTTTATTTTAATATTAATTAACTTAATTTTTAATTTAATATCATATATTTTTATTTAAATTGATTAAAATAAATTGACTTTATTAATGAATCTATTTAACAACTCAATTAGTTTTAATATAAGTTAATAATTTAAGTTTTAATTTAATAAAATAATTAATTTTTATTTTAAGTTCTCATTTATTTAGTTAATTAATTAATTTATAATTTTTAAATCTTTAATTTCCATAATGTTTTAAGTTTATGTAGATAATTTTTTAATTTACTTGGGTGTTAGTGACTCATTATTTACTTTTTCCATTTTCTTTAGTTTTTGACTCATGGACAATTGCTTTTCAGTCTCATCTACATTGCTTTTTACTACAGTCGGTGACTCAATGAGTCACCGACATAGTTCACTTTCACTCACTATTTCTTCACCTTTTAATTAATTTATTTAATAAGTTGAGCCTTTAATCTTAACTTTAATCTTTTATTTTAATCTTTTCAATTTAGTTTAACCTTAATCTTATTTATTAATTGATGTGTTGAATAATAATTTAATCCTTTAATGAGATTTTTTTATTTCAATTTAAATAATAATCCAGTTTCATTTTTTTTAGTTTACTTCATTTAGTTTGTAATTTTAGTTTTAAGTTTTTATTTGTATTTTTATTATTAATAAGTTGATTAATTACTTTAAATAATTTAAGTTTAAGTTTTTAGTTTCATTTAATTAGTTATTTTAAGTTTATTTTGAAGATTATATTTATGAGTCACCGATGTTTTTTTGCACTGTCGATGAGACTGAAAGTTCAATCATCTCACCAACACAACCATTATTTTTGTCATACCGATAATTTCCCTTAACTATTGGTGAGACCAAATCATCCTCAGTTCCTTCATATCTCACTAACACCGACCCATCTTCTCCACTTCTCCCATCCGCATCCCTCATGTTTCCTTCTTTCATTAAGTCACCAATGCTGTTTCTTCAACTGTCTCACCAATAGTGCAATCATCACACAGACCTTCCAATGGGGATGATCTTCACCAAACCTAGACCCTGTTTTAAGCCATGACACACTGCTACCTCCCTTCCACTAGAACCCCCACACCCCAACTATAGTGTCGTGCACCATTCTTCTTATATCACAAACACCACATACACCCAAAACCAAACTCAATTCACAAACCAGATCAAATTTGACTCTTACCCAAATATGAAACCTACGAGTTTTAGAGTCTCCCCCAATTCTGGATATGGAAAAACCGAATCTCCACCATTCATAGATCTTGCCACGCCACTAGAAGAGATCGGGAGGAGCAGCACCAACCCGAGATAATCCATGAGTAGAGGAGGATGTCACACCGTCGTGGAAGAGCTATTCTCAAATGTCACTTGGAGATCCATCGGTGCGATTGTAGGAGATTTCACCACTAGAGTTGCCCCATCATTGTGAGAAGAGTGCCTATGAGCCTAGCCTATGCGCCACACTACTGCCTGCCACTAGAGGACCAACCCGCCACCGTCGAGGGATTGCCGAAGGAAGAACTAGAAAAATTATTCCCCCTTTGCACAACATGGAAAAAGAGGGGAGAAGTAATTAAAGAATAAATAATAATAATAATAAACTAAAATATATATATATATAGAAACTAATTAATTAAATAAAATCTATCAAACTAATTTTTTATAACAACTTATAAATACAATTAAAATAAATAAATTAAAATAAATAATTTAATAAATATAATAATTATAATTTAACTTTTAAAAATAATTATAATTACTAAATTAATAAAATAAAGTAATTTAATTCAACTAAATGAATAATAATCTAATTTAAAAGTATAAAATATAATTACTAATAATATTAATCAAGTAAATAAATATTAAATTATAAAATTAATCATGGTAGGGTTCCCCTTCAACCCTTCAAAAGGGGGATTATCCATAATAAAATAAAAAGAAGGCCTTGAGGCCATTCGGGTAAATTATAAACTTAATAATTTTGTTATAAATTTAAAAAAACTTAAATAACTTTATATAATAATTTTTTAGAAAATTAAATAAAGTAATTAAATAATAAATTAGAGTATATATTAATACAAAATTATTATAAAATATTAATTTGACATTTTTAATCTAATTTATTTTATAAGTAATTATTTATTTAAATTTTTTATTACATCACAAATTGTTTTAAACGATACTCTATTTTTCATTTTGTAGATACATGCAGGTATCCATATTATGTCCAGATACATTCAACTAATTGGTCAGAAGTTAGTTATAGGGGTTTCACTAAAGTGATGTGTGATTAAGTGAAAAAGGAACATGTGCAGTGCGCATCGAAGGAAAATTGAATGTCGATGGAAAATATGGTGACCGAGCAGTAGATAACAGAGGTTTAAAAAGAAATAATAGCAGTAGATTCAAAAGAGGACTCTAATTCACACTTTCATTCCAATCCTTAGGAGAGAAGAGTAGATCTTGGAGACTTGGATACTTGATACAACCTGGAGATGAAGGAGCTTGAGAAAAGAGACACACTAGGGGATTTCTTCCTCTCTCTTGTTCTTAAATTATTATACTCTGTAATCGGATGTTTTTAATTCTAGTATTAATTATGATCATAGGCTGAATTTTTTATCTTAGGAATTTAAAATCTTTTATGTTTTATTCTTCTAATTATTCATTTTTTCTTTGTTTTACATTATAATTAATCGTTGAGATCAGTTTTGATATTAAATTAAATTGTTCACACCATACTATCTATAAAATTAAAAGCTTCAAGTTCAATTGGAGAGATCAAACTTGAACATCATATTATTGAATCATTAATGTCATTAACAGTTGGATTTTTATGGAAAGTTTTATTCCATTTTTTTCTATTATAAAATTATTAACATTCTATGAACTTTATAGTGGAGAACTCTAAAGGTCATGATTCTATTTGATGTATCTTCTGGAGGGGAAGATGTATCAATAAATTTTTAAGGTGTGATTAAATAAAATTCAACGGAGAGTTCATTATTTTAATAAGTGAATTTAGAATTCCTGAGTATTTCTCTTGATCTATCATTCCTTAGTTTTTTTATATTGTGTTTTAGTTTACTACTTTTCCAATATTTTTAGCATTACTTAGTGTAAGATTTTGCTTCTTTATCAATCTTGTTTTCTCATTCCTACTTGTAAGAAAATTTTAAAATATATAAAAAGTAAAAAGTTAAAAAATGTTTTCCCACTATTGACACCAGTGGGGATTGTAAAAAACTTAAGAACACTCACATTCCTTCTCTTAGGTTCAACCCTACACCACTATGTTAGTGTATGTAATACATGTAATGTTGAGGGCCATGATGACCTCCAGTACTATCAAAATTTGGTGCTATTTTCGGGGAAGGCATGCACTGAGTGACATAAGGTTTAGAAAAAAAATCAATATAAAAAAATACATAAAAAAATATGTTAAAAAAAACCTTCCAAAAAAACTATAAACTTTACTACTACTTGTGATGAACATTGACATTCTATTATTTGAATTTGGTTGTGTGTGTTTAATATATACATTTAAAAAATGGAATATTTTGAGGACTAGAATTATCAACCTAGACCTTATTGTGTATGTTGTGGCTATTATGGGCACACTTATTGGAAATGTGTTGATAACTAGCCATAAAAAACTACTTGAATTAATGAGAAAAACAACAATTTGTGCCCAGTCTTGATATTCTAGCTAAAATTGATTTAACTAAATCTAAAATGGATACTAGGGAGGATATTTGGAATACATTGTTAAACCAAAACCATTAAATACAAGTTAGATATTCTCAAGAGGAAGATAAAAAACTGAAAATACTATAAAAAATTATCTTAGAATTACAGAATAGGGTTAAAGAACAAAAAGAATATGAATTGATTGAAGAAAAAAAAATTTCTATAAAATATTTGAAAATGAAGTTGAAGAGGAGAGTGATTCTGAACCTGGGAAACAAACATTATACTTTGAACAATCTGATTCTAATGAACCAAAATTTAAAATAACCAACTCATTAAATCAAGAAAACAATATTTAATATCCCATTAAGAAATCCAATGAATTTTATTTTGAAATTTTTGAAAATTAACTGAAATTTATTGAAAAAGAATGCCTTGTACTGTATATTATACCAACTATTGATAAGGTTCACTATTTTAGGAGTTTTGAAAAGGAAATAATTATGGTTTAAGAGAATTTGGAAATTGAAAACTTGAATGTTAAAAAATCTTCACCCAACTTTTCTAAATTTTTGAATAATGAACCTGAAGTTGAAATTGGGTGTAGGTTGTAAGAGAACATTAAACTAAAAATCACAGAATCTAAAATTCCTGAACCTGAATTGAAAACTTTTATTCTCTATTTTGATAATTTAAGCCCAATAACTTCTGAAATTTTGTTTGAGGACAATGATGATGGGATTTACTTTGAATAAAAATTAACTGATGAACTTTTATTTCAATATCCTGAGGTTGATCACTTTTCTGAAACTGCGTGTAGTAAAATTGAAAGCAGTGTTGATTTATCTAGGAAAAATTGTCTAAATTTGAACAACATGGAACATGAATTTCTTGAAGCTGAATTGAGTAATCCCTTCTCTATTATTGAATTTAAATACTCAACTGAACTTTTTTTAGAGAATGAAATTTTTGAAAATGAACTTGATGTAAAGTTTGAACACACACTTGATTTAGACAGTATTGATTTTTTAGAAGCAGTGGATGATGAGTGAAAGTTAATTGATGGGGATATTTTAGAATAGATTTAAAATATTTTAAAAACTAAGTCTTTGGATAAACAAACATTGAATATTCCCTATTTTTCACTTCCATCCTCAACTGAGTTGGGTGAAAAAGATATTATAGATGCTGATAGTTGTCTAGAGAAGAGATTATACTTGAGTTACAATGGTGTTTATTCTGATCATAACACTAATGTTTCCCCTCTTGAACCAATTAGTCAGAACATAACCATAAGAACCCTTGAACTAGAATTTGACAGTGTTTAAGTCAAGAGAGATAGTTTTCAGAATAATGACATACCCTTAGAAGCACCTAATATATTACTATCCCTTCCCAAAAATATTAATTTTGTCAAATATGATATAATTATGGAAGTTCATATCACCATTACCATAACTATTAAATGGTGTTACTTAGGGGTTATTTCAATCTATGATAATTTGGTCTTTGTTTTCTTATGTTTTGGTTCCCTCAATTAAAAATTCTTAATTAAAAATAATTGGACAAAGCACATGTGGTGGTTCCTACTGAGGAAACCGCACCCACCTAATAACTTTGGTTAGTTCTAGGTGAGTTCGGTTGGGGACTATAAATATAGTGCTACATGGGAGGAAACCCATAATTTTCTATTTTTATTAGAATAAAAAAATTGTAATTAAATAAAGTCTAACTGAAGACTGAAAACTCAATGCTTCATGGGAGTCAACCCATGGTTCTTTTTTTACTTTTGTTTCTTTTCTAGTTTTTTTTGAATAAAATATTACTTGATGCTATTATTTGTATTCTCTGTATATTCTGGATATATCCTTGGAATTAATATCTCTTATTCACAGAATACAAGTATGCTGCTGTTGGTGTCAATAAAAAAGTGGAATTCCCATTATGAATTTTATTTTGAAAAAAATTAGTGAGTGAATTTATTTTATTTTTATTTCTGTATTTATTTTGTACTCCTTATTACTTTAAAAAAAATTCTTTGATAAGTCACTGACAGTTCACTTTACCCACCATTCCACTACTGTTAGTGAGTCATCTCAATGGTGACTCACTGGTAGTAGTGTCAGTGAGTCAGAAAAAAAATCTTCTGTATTTGTGTGCTATTGTTGGAAAATTTTCTTACATGTGTCTCTTTACAAAATTCCTTTGTATATCACTTTCCTAGAAAAATCTACTTCATGTTTTCTTACTGAAAATTTTTCATGTGACTCTTTGCTTAAAATTTATTCTAATTGGTTTAAAATCTTCAATGTATGAAATTAAGTGTGCATGTGTGTGTGTGTGTGTGGGGGGGTGTACATGTAGGATGGAAAGTTTTTTTTTGTTAAATCTACTTAAACATTATTGGGTGCTTTAGAATGAATTGTTCTACACTATTGAACATCTTTTTGAATCAAAATTTTGAATTTTGTTTCACCCTTTTCACTATGCACCTGGATGTCACACATGATACTGTTTGAGTTTTATTGAAAATATTTTTCACTGGATTAAATGAAAGCGCATGAGAATTTTTTGTAATATAAATTGTTTATTATGGAAAAATTTTACTATTGAACTTTAATGATACCCCTTAAACATATAATTAATCTACCTAATTGAAAATCTACATTGAACTTTAACTCTTAAATTGTATTCTCTACCTTTGAATTCAAATTTGGGGACAAAGTAGGGTTTTAAGTGTGGGGGAGGGGGTCAACCTTATTTGTTCTAAACTATGCTGAAATGTTATCCCATCAAATCCCTCTTCCATGAAATATTTTCTTTTGAAAAATGGTTAAATTGTTTCAAAATTATTTTACAATTTTTATCTCTTTAGGCTTCGCTTTGTTTTACAAATGAGTCTTTCCTAAGGGCAGTGTCTTACTAGAAGTTAAGACTTTCTTTGAATCTAAAAGTTGTGATGATGGATGATTTCTGAGTGACAATGCTTAGTGATTTTATGAATATTTGGTTTAGGAAATATTTTTTTTAGTTATGTAGGTTACATGTTAGTGGAGTTGATATCATAGCCTTAGGAACTAGAAGTTTGAACTTTTTCCTAGGGGAATCACTTTCTTTTAATTATTAAAAGTAATCACCTTAGTGAGCCAGTTTGAATGGTTTTCATATAGATCTTGTAAAACTAGAGTAAAATGGGAATTTGGGAATCCATGGTGAATTTATGAGACCCTAGATACCAAGTGCATTTCGGTTTACTAAAATACCTCTGTATACTTTGAACAAGTGCATATGTACAGTGCTTAACACTTGTTACATAGCTTGTAAAAAATTAAAATAAAGTGTCTAGGGTTAAAAATGAGTTCATTAAGGTGATGGGAATAATGAATTCCAGATAAAGAAGGGGAAAATTAGTTTATATGGGAATAATTTAGGTTGTATCAATAAGGTGATTAAAAAAAATTAAATTAATTTTTTTTGGAACTTAGGTGAAAGTTAAAATACAAGGTTCCTTTTGTTAAGTTTTTAATTCCACTGATTGTTAACTTGTTATCACTCTTGAATTTAGTACCTAGATCTGCTTTGTAATAAATCAGAAGAAGACTCATATATGAGGAAAGACATCCTAAAAAATGTAATATTCTTTTCTATCTTGATTACCTAGTATGAATTTGTAGTCGGGAAAGATTCATTTGAACATTATATTTTAAAATCCTATTGCTCTGTTTTGTCCTCTACCTCTAAACTTTTAAACATGTTACATTTCAAGTTGATTAATAAACAAAGTTATATTTTTCAAAGTTAATAAAACAATGAATTGTTTGAGGACAAACAATGTTTAAGTGTGGGGGAATTTGATGTGGATATAAAAACACATAGTTTTTCCACATCTTTTTATTAAGTTTTTAATAAATTAACTGAATAATTTTGAACTTTTTACTAAATATATTCACTTTTGTATTTTTATAGTTAAATTTATTAATTAATCAATTTTTATAACAAATTATTTAATTATAGTCTTTAAAATAATTAATTTAGACCTACTAATCTTTCTAGTATAATAATTTAATAATTAGTTGAGTAATATTAATCTTCTTGACTTTTTATTAATATGAAATTTTTATTATTAATCAATCAATCATTTTATTTGAATATTAATTAACTTAGTTTTTAATTTAATATCGTATCTTTTAATTTATATTGATTAAAATAAATTTACTTTATTAATGATTCTATTTAAAAACTCAATTAGTTTTAATATAAGTTAAGAATTTAAGTTTTAATTTAATAAAATAATTTCTTTTTATTTTAAGTTATCATTTATTATTTAGTTAATTAATTTAGAATTTTTAAAAATTTAATTTCCATAATGTTTTAAGTTAATTCAGATAAATTTTTAAGTCAGTTTGGTGTCAGTGACTCATTCTTTACTTTTCCATTTTCTTTAATTTTTGACTCACAAATAGTTGCTTGTCGGTCACACCGACATTGCTTTTTACCATTATCGATGACTCAATGAGTCACCAACGCAGTTCAATTTCACTCATTGTTTATTCACCTTTTAATTAATTTATTTAATAAGTTGAACCTTTAATCTTAAATTTAATCTTTTATTTTAGTCCTTTCAATTTAGTTTAACCTTAATCTAATTTATTAATTGATGTGTTGAATAATAATTTAATCCTGTAATGAGATTTTTTTATTTCTATTTAAATAATAATATAGTTTCATTCATTTTAGTGTAATTCATTTAGTTTGTAATTTTAGTTTTAAGTTTTAAGTTTTATGTTTATTATTAATATGTTTATTAGTTACTTTAAATAATTTAAGTTTAAGTTTTTAGTTTAATTTAATTATTTATTTTAAGTTTATTTTTCATATTATATTTATGAGTCACTGATGTATTTTTTTTGCACTATCGGTGAGACCAATAGTTCAATTATCTCATCGATGCATCCATTATTTTTGTCATATAGATACTTTCCCTTAACTATCAGTGGGACCGATGCATCCTCAGTTCCTTCACATCTCACTGACATCAACCCATCCTCTCCACTTCTCGCAGCCACATCCCTCGTGCTACCTTCTTTCACTAAGTCACCGATGCAGTTTCTTTATCTGTCTCACCGACAGTGCAATCTTCACATAGACCTTCCAATGAGTCTAATCTCCACCAAACTTCACCCATTCTTAAAGCCACAAGACACTGCTACCTCCCTTCCATCGCAACCCCCACGCCCCAACTATACTACCGTGCACCGTTCTTCTTGCATTGCAAACACCACATACACCCAAAACCAGACTCGATTCACAAACCAGTTCAAATCCAACTCTTACCCAAATCTGAACCGTATGAGTTTTAGAGTAACCCCCTATTCCGAATATAGAAAAACAAAACCTCCACCATTTAAAGATCTCTTCACGCTATTAGAGGAGATCAGAAAGAGAAAAACTAGTCTAAGGAGCAAATCCATGAGTAGAGAAGGATTCCGCAGCGTTATAGTAGATGTGTTCTCAATTTTCACTTAGAGATACATCTACATGATTGAAGGAGATTTCACCACCGGAGTTGCCTTGCCATCATGAGAAGAGTGCCGCTTAGTGGAGCCCGTGCGCCGCGCTGCTGCCTACCACTGGAGGACCAACCCGCCGCCGTCGAGGGCTTGCCGAAGGAAGAACCATAGAAATTATTCCCCCTTTACGTAACGTGGAAAAAGGGGGGAGAAGGAATTAAAGAGTAAATAATAATAAACTAAAATATAAAACTAATACATATATATATATATATATAAACTAATGAATTAAATAAAATTTATCAAACTAAAATTTTTATAATAACTTATAGATACAATTAAAATAAATACTTTAATAAATATAATAATTATAATTTAACTTTTAAAAATAATTATAATTATTAAATTAATAAAATAAATCAAATTAATTCAACTAAATGAATAATAATCTAATTTAAAAATATAATAACTAATTACTAATAATATTAGTCAAGTAAATAAATATTAAATGATAAACTTAATAATTTTATTATAAATTAAAAAAAACATAAATAAATATAACTAATAATTTTTAGCAACATTAAATAAAGTAATTAAATAATCAATTAGAATATATATTAATAAAAAATTATTATAAAATACTAATTTAAAATTTTTAATCTAATTTATTTTATAAGTAAATATTTATTTAATTTTTTTTATTACATCACAAACTGTTTTAAATGATACGCTTTTTTTCATTTTGAAGATACATACAGGTATCCAGATTATGTATAGATACATTCAACTGATTGGTCAGAAGTCAGTTACAGGGGTTTGACTAAAGTGACGTGTGATGTAGTGAAAAAGAATACATGTGCGGTGCACAATGAAGGTCAACTGAATATTGATGGAAAATATGGTGACCAAGTAGCAGATGAGGAAGGTTTAAAAAGAAATAGTAATAATAGATTCGAACAAAGACACTGATTCACACTTTCACACCAATCATTAGGAGAATGGAGTAGATCCAGGAGACTTAGAGACTCAAGACAACCTGAAGATGAAGGAGCCTGAAAGTAGAGTAACACTAGGGGAGTTCTTCCTCTATCATGTTATTAAATTATTATACCCTATAATCGAATGTTTTTAATGCTATTATTCCTTATTATCATAATATGAATCATTTATCTTGGGAATTTAAAATATTTTCTGGTTTATTCATACAATTCTTCATTTTTTCTTTGTTTTCCATTAGAATTGATCGGCAAGATCAGTTCTGATGTTCAGTTAAATTGTTCATGCCTTACTATCTATAAAATTAAAATATTCAAGTTCAATAAGAAAGATAAAATTTGAACATCATATTATTGAAGCATTAATGTCATTAACAGTTGGAGTTTTATAGAAATTTTTATTCAAACTGTTTCCATTCTCAAATTCTTAACAATTGATGAACTTTGGAGTGGCGACCTCCAAAGGTTATACTTCTTTTTGATGTATCTTTTTGTGAGGAAGATGTATCAATCAATTTTTAAGGTGTGATTAAATAAAATTCACTAGAGAGTTCATTCTTTTAACTAGTGAATTTAGAATTCCCAAGTATTTCTCTTGATCTGTTACCCTTTAGTTTTTTTCTATTTTGTTTTAGTTTACAACTTTTCCAATATTTTTTTCATTACTTAGTGTAAGATTTATCTTCTACGTCAATCTTGTTTTCTTATTCTTACTTGTAAGAAAATTTAAAAATATATATAAAAATTAAAAATTTAAAAAATGTTTCCCCACTATTGACACCAGTGGGGCTTGTAAGAAACCTAAGAACACTCACCCACCTTCTCTAAGGTTCAACCCTACAACACTATACTAGTGTAGTTAATAAATATATTTTTTAGGGCCGTGATGACATTTGGTCTTATAAATGACCAAGACATAAAAATGTTACTAAGATTCATATCTTTCTTATATTAGTAGACTATTACTATTGGTTTTTTGACAACTTTTCACGGTTATCAATATCTCTAACCAAGTTAACATGAAAATGAATTAGGTTTATATAGATAAAGGAATGCGATGAATGTTTCTAGGAATTGAAATAAAGATTAGTGAATGATCTAGTTTTTTCCCTGCCATCTAGAAATTACGACTTTGTTATCTATAATGATGATACATTAAAGGGATTGGGTTGCTTTTTAATGAAAAAAATCAAGTAATTGATTATTTTTCACATCAATTAAAGCCTCATAATAAAAATTATCCTACACATGACCTTGAAATGGGGGTTGTAGTGTTTTATTTAGAAATTCAGAGACATTATTTATATAGTGTAAAGTGTGAAATATATATTGATCATAAAATATTGAAGTATATATTCACTTAGAAAGAGTTTAACATGATATAAAGTGGATGGTTGGAATTGATAAAATATTATGAATACATAATTATTTTCCATCTAAGAAATTAAAATTGAGTATTTGATTATTTGAGTTGGAAAGATAATGCATCATTAACTATGATACATTTGGAACATGATCATTTGGTTAATAATTTGATGAATTTTTTCTTAGAAGGTTTTCATGCAACTATATCTGTTTTGTTTTTGGTGTTAATACAATCGTATTTGTTAGAAAATATTAAGATAGCTCAAAAATAAGATTGTGAGTTACAAGAAAAGTTATAATTGGTTAAGAAATGCAATTTTCCTGAATCTAATATTTAAAAATAATGTGTTTTGAGATTCAAAAAAAGTTTATGTATTTTATGTGACCCCTATTTAAAGAAAGAACTATTGACTAAGACTCATAACTCTCCATTTTTGATTCATCATGGTAGCACAAAAATGTATAGAGACCTTTGAGAACATTTTTGGTTGGAAAGAATGAAGAAATATATTTATGATTTAACTATGAAATGTTTGAATTTCCAATAGGTTAATTCCAAAATAATTACCAAAGTTGATGATTCATCCTTTTCTAGTTTTGGAATGGAAATAGTGGAATATATCCATGGATTTCATGGTGGGATTACCAAATACATCTCAGGGTAATAATATGATTTGGGTAATTGTTGATCGATTAACTAAATATTCTCATTTTATTCCCATTCAAGGTAATATGTATTTGGATAAACTTTCTTGAATTTATATTAAAGATATAATTATATTAAATTGACTCTATCTTTCTATTATATTTGATCATGATGCTATATTTACCTCTAATTTTTGGAAGGTACTTCAGAAGTCATTGGGTACTAAATTAAATTTTATCACAACCTTTCATCCACAATATGATGGAAAATTAGAAAAAAAAATTCATAATTTGGAGGATATAATTTGATATTATTCAAAGGATTATCAAGGAAGTTGAAATCAGTATTTGACTTTGGTTGAGTTTTCTTATAATAACAGTTTTCATTATTTTATACATATTGAACCATTTTAAGCATTATATGAAAAATAATTCCAATATCTAACTTTTTGGGATGAAGTTGGGTAAAGAATGTTTTTGGAAATATAATTTATAGAAGAAATGTTTGATAAGGTGAAGATGATTTAGTAGCACATGAGGAAGGATCAGTGTAGAAAGAAAAGTTATACAAATAACCTAACGAAAAATATTTCTTTCAAGGTAGGATATCATGTTTTTCTTAAAGTATCTCTATGGAAAGGTATAATGCGTTTTGTTTAAAAGGGAAAGTTGAGTCCATAATTCATTGGATAAAATGAAATTATAGAGAATATTGAATCAGTTTCTTACTAAGTGTCATTTCCTTTGATTTTATCTTAGGTACATGAAATATTTAATGTTTAATTGTAAAGAAAATATATGACTAATTCATATCATGTTTTGAGCCTTGAAGTAGTATAGTTATAATAAAATTTTTATTATAAGGAACATCTAGTATATATTATTAACTGCAAAGATAATTTGTTGTGGAATAAAGTGATTCACTAGGTTAAGGTTTTGTGAAAAAAACATATGATTTAATAAGTAATATGAGAATCATAAAATACTATGAAGGAAAAATATCACCACAAGTTTAAGTAATGAATAAAATTACAAGGATTTAATTTCAAAATGGTGGAAATAATGTAGCAAACTAGTTAATGTTAAGATAAATAATTTTAGTGTCTTATTAATATTAATTAATTTTTTTATAGAGTTATATCCAGCATATGAATATTATTAAATTTTTTAATCAAAAGAAAAAATCTTTATTTCTAACCAAATTAGATTTTCATGCATTATATGGTTTTATTTAAAACATTGATTTGAAAATTATAGAATTAGAATCTTACTAAATGAACTTAATTTTTTTAAATAATCATTTCAAAATTATCTTAGGATGAAATTTTTATATCTTTTAAAGAATTTGATTTTTCAATGATTAGTGAAAATACTAATTTTTATCAAAAGCTATATTTTCTTTTCAAGTATTTATAAAGTAAAATTCTATATTGGATTAGTTTTAAAATTCAATTAATTCATTTTTTTTCAAAATAATTCAATAAATTTTATTATAATCAAAATTATACTTTAATTTTCTATATATACATTATTATACTTAAAAAAGTATTTTTTTCTAAAAAGCTGGTTATCAATGCATTTTAGATGTTCAATTTTAAATTAAATTATGCCACTTATGTGAATTGAATTTTATAAAATAGATTAAATATTTAGAATAAAAATAATTAATATTAGGTAATAAGGTCAATTTGTTTTGTCATAATAAGTAGTAAAAATAGTAAAAATATGTTACCATGGTTAAAGTTAAAACCGGTTTATTGGGGGGATAAAATAAATAGATAATGGTTAAAATGACATAAAAACTTGTCTAAATACTATTTTATGGCCATATTTATACCATATATCATCTAATATTATTAAATGGTCCATTTTGGATCCATTTTTTTTGAGTAAGACTTTAATATATTTTAATTTTTTTTAAAATTCCAAGTGTGTCCTCTTCCCCAATTATAAAAGGACACCTCTTATTTTATCCTATCCACACTTCAAGTTCCTTTTGGTTTTAAAAATACCTACCCAAATCACTTACCTAAAACCATAACCACATCTTATAGTCTCTTATTTTATCATAAAACCAACCTATTAAGGATTTAGATACAAACCTAAAGAGGTTGTCTGAAGTAGAGGTATAGTTCTTAACATAGTATTTTTATTTTATTTCTTCCACTATCTCCTTTAAATATTCTTAAACCATGATTAAATAATAAAATCCATATCTTTTATATACATATATGTTTTTATGTTAATTTAATAACCTATATCCATATCATCTTCCATCAAATGGGAAAAACCATCATTTGTCTATATGGTGGACTACCGCCTTTCAAACCGATGTAATTCGTTTTCCATCACTGCCTCTCAAGGATAGTTATAATGATGGATTTAATATATATATATATATATATATATATTATATTCATGAAATATTTATAATTTTTGAAAGATAACATTCCATCTTTTTTCTTACCATTCCATCCATTGAAAAATGATAACTTCATTTGTGCATATGTATGGATTACCACCTCCACGAAGTGATGTGATTTATTTTTCATGACCAAATTAAATAGATACTATATTTAAGTTTATTTAAATATAAAATATTGTATTTATAAAATTATAACCATTTTTAAAGATAAAACGATACTTACCTTCTTTTCCTCATGCTCTTTGAAAATGAAAATGTTACTCATGCGTAAGTATGATATACCATCTCCATGATTGTAACATAATTAATTTTTCATAACCATAATTTGTGGTTGATTTTAAAAATATAATTAAAGAATAAAAATTATAATTATGTCATTATTATTATTTTGGAGATGAAGTAATAAGGACCTCTTTGAGCATATTCAACCTACCAAAGTCATTTTTGACCTATGAGCCGAATATCTTCAAAACATCTAATGTGAATTTAATTGATAAAGTGATTGAATATAACATGGTAATAAATTAAATAAAAGGAATAAAAATTTAAAAAAGGTTATTGATAAATTAAATAACTAACATAATTTTATTATTCAGGAATATAAATAATGTAAGTGATAATTTAGACTCGTGGTAAGGGACACTTTAACTTAAAACCTTAATTTAAGTGTTTTAAAGATTTATTTTATAAATATTTTTCTTCCATTTCCATATTCTTAAAATTATTTTATGGATTTATTTATATTTAAATAAATTAATTATAAAATACATTTTATGTATCTTATTAATTTTTTATACTTTTTTTGAAAATGAATTTTTTTACATATTTTATATGGAACATTTTGACTTTATTTACAAAAGAAAAAATGAATATTCTATTTTAACATATGAAAATTAAAATGTTTTCCCACCAATATAACCATTATTTGTTTTTTGGATTCCTTTAAAATATTTCATTTTTTCTTCAAATAAAATCCCCCCTCCCTTTATTTTGGCAATTTTCAAAAAGGGTTTTAAAGGGAATAGATATTTCGATATCTAGAAATTTTTTTCTTATGGGTGAAATGAATATTTTTATGAATATGATGATAAAAATGAAATATTTCATCTATTATGATTATGGTTTGGGTCTTTTTCATTTTTTATGATGATAGGTGAGTCCGATCGAGCTTATATGATGGGTGATCTTGATATAGCTCTCCAATGTATTGGGTAAAGGGACAAAGTTAACTAGTTAGGTTTATCTTAAGAGACTATTAGAATTTACCTAGCATGTTATTCCATTTTTAAGAGTTATTATAAATGTGATATGAAAATTATATCCCAAGTTACCTAGATGTTTTATCTATGCATTCCTTGGATTTTTATGTATCAAACCATCATCATTTTTATATATTTATTCAAGGGGGGGGGGGACACACAAAAGGTAAGTAGAGAAAGAAAGCGAGAAAAGAAAGTAGGGGGACATAGGGTTAGGGGGGGCAGAAGTAGTGAAGGCCCAGAGCATCACTCCTGATGATGTTTGCCCCTTACGGTTTCAGGCTGTCCAGAGTGTGCTGGAAAAAGCCATCAGAGCCAGGGGGTACAGAGAAGCGAGGTAGTTTCCGACTTTGTTGCCCTCCCTCCAGGTATGCATCACTCTGGTGTTTCTATGGAGAAGATTGTGACATTTTCTGATCATGCACTCTATCGACCACGGGATGACACCAATACCTTGAAGGGTATTGTGAAGGACCAATGTGTCAGTTTCGATCTACCTTGGATTTTTATGTAAATCTTATGATTTTACAAGGTAAACTAATGAGATTATGTTTAAATATAAGTTTATGCTACTTCTTAAGAGTGAAATATATAACTTTGTGATTTTTTTCCTGATTGAAAAGAAAACTTGATGAGTTTTATATTTCCTTTAATATTTCTTATGAAATGTTTTATAAAAATATTTTGGAAGAGAAGATGGTTTCTTGTGTAAGAAAATGTTTATTTTGAGCTCACAATTTATTTTGAAAAGGAAAATTTTTATGAGTATTCATGGACTAAAATGTTTATTTATTTATTTTTATATATACCTTACTGATATTTTTGTTATTATACCACATTTTTAAAAGTTTTTCATAGGGTTTTAATAATAAGTACAGACAAGGATGAGGAAAAGATGAAAATTGTGAAGATATGTCATGAAAAAAACTTATTATATTTTAAAAGTTTTGTATTGTAGAAAAAATTTACATTAAGTGGAAGTGTAAATTTGTGATTTAATATTTATTTATTTAATGGTGATGAAATAATTATCTAAAACTATAAACTAAAAAGATATCCAGGAATGGAATAAAATTAATTCTTTTCTAAAGAATCAATTGTATAGGTTTTATCAGGTTGGGTTCTTATTATTTCATAATATTAAACATTAGGGAGATGTTTTATTCATATTATGGATGAATGATCTAGAAATATCATTTATTCATATGTTATAATAAATAAATAAACATAATAAAACTATATTAGCATTCTTGGGTGTTATATACAACGACTTCTATGTGATGGTAGTGGGCGTGTGTGTTAGAATGACCCTTGGACAAAACCCCCAGATACCCAAAGCCCCCTTCTTCTTCCTCCTTATCATAGTGATGTTCTATCACAGTATGGAGTGAATTATGACCCCGTTTATACTATTAATAATTATTCTCAACATGAAGATACCTATAGAGGTGGGAGTATAATAGAACAACCTCGGTCAACCCATAATGTCACCCGGATTTTCTTACCACAAGGCCCAAGTGAATTCCTAATAAAAAAAGGCTATAAAAAAGAACTAGGTTATTATACAAAGAAATGTGGAAATGATTTCACCCTCAACAGACATAATATAAGATATAAATAATCATTTAAATGTAGTAGATATCCAAATATAATTTATATGTCAAAATAACTAAACCATAATGGTAACATCCAATAAGTGGATAACAAAGACTTGAAAAGAAAACTAGAAGAAAATTAATATAGATCCCAAAGCAACCCATGGGTACATATCAATGTTATTATATGTCACCAGCATCCCAATCCACTTGAATGGAACACAATCTTGGAGATCCTTCCTCTACACAATGCTCTTCTCTTTACCTATATCCTACAAAACCAAGGATACAAACACCCAAAGGAAAAAGTAGGGTGTGAGCACTAAATCTCAGTAGGATACCACCAAAGAATATATAAAATGTCTATCCACATTCACTCATCAATTATTAGATAAATAATATTTCTAAAACATTTTTAGAATAAATCATTTTCTTATATAAAAAACAACCTTTGGTTTTCTTTTAAAAAACACGCCATATTAAAAAAAACAAAAAAATATGAATTAAAATTTATCCATGAAGTATAAGAAGATGAATAAAATAGGTTTTAAGCATCAGTATCCATATCAAGTGGGTAATAATCATATCAAGTGAACATTCTTGCAATGTATCTGTAAATCACTAAAGGGACAATCCATAATATAAGGGCATACACAACTCAGAAAAACAAAATCTAGCTGAAATAAGTAGTCTATAAAGTCCTGGACCATAGTTACCTATAGAGGCTACCCACTAGAAACCATGGAATCATGGGAACCTCACCTAGTGATAGATAACTTTACTAGGTATTTCACATGTCTAGTTTTTCCTTGTACCCTAAGGTCTTCTTAATGTTCTAATACATTTTCATTACATTCAAAAAAACAAATTCATGTTTTATATACATTTTCCAAGGAAAATATATTTTATTTCCATGCCCAAATTTTCATAAAACATTTTCTACAGTGATACCACACTACTTCCATGCTTGAAAAACCATTTCCATTTGAAAATTATCTTTGAGGCATTTTAAAAAACATATCATGTGTATCAAAATAGTTTCCAACAAAACCACTATTTTCAAAAATAATTTCTATAGCCACTAAAGATAAAATTCACCTCTCATTGATTTAAAATTACAAATTTTATAAATCAAAACCAAAGGAGAATCATAAGAACATAAATCATGCCAAGTTATAGACTATAGGATAGAGAAACCTACCTCAAGAATTAAAAAAACCTTTCTACCTTCTAAATGGTGATGGGATAGGAATAGATCTAATCCCCATGAACCCAAATATACAAAGATAAATCCAATGAATAAGGGGAAATCCCTAATAAGCAATTGGATGAGATATGAAGGTCTAAAACCCCTTTCTAGAACATGATAGATATGAAATCTGAGACAATAGTGAAAAATCAATTGGTTTAATAGAGGAAAATTGAGTTAAAAGGAAAATTAAAACCTTACATTAAGGTCACATGTGACTGGAGTAACCTACCTTAAAAAACCATATGATAAATGAGCATTTCAAATTCTAAAACCCCCACCACGACACCCTAGTGCTACCCACCACTGCATGGTGGCCTCTCCTAGGAGACTGACCATGGGAACTAGCCACACCCTCTCTCTAAAACCCAGTCCATTTTGGACTGGCCATGGCTGTCACCATTCCCATGGTGAGGATTGTTTGTCATGGAACATAGGATGACTACCAGCGTGATCCACCCTAGGACATTCCCAAAACTTTCTGTTTCACACATGAGACATAAAAGCATACCAAAACCACTACCACGACCATGGTCCTGGCCACTTTTCACAAGAATGACAAACAAATCCCTTTTAATCCATCGTTCACCACGAATTATCTCGAAATTGAAAATAAAAAGACAATATAGGCTCCATACCTAATTCTACATGTTGGAGTGTGACAATTATCCCCACCATAAAATCTTTCTGCAACCAAAAATGATTTGGATCATGAAACTAAAAATATATAAGTAAATTACCGCATCTTTAGGGCCTCACAATCCTAAGTCTCATGGTTGTCCCTACCACACTTCCATATCACTTGAACCAATGGAATCATATTATCATGAAACACATTACTCTATCCATCAACTATCTGAATAGGACTTTCAACCACTAAGGTGTTGGATTCAATGTCAAAATCCCCCATTCAATCACATGGGACAGATCTAAATGATAATTTTTCAGTTGAGAAACATGGAACACATTATGTATAGAAGTCAAACGAGTAGGTAAGTCTAATCGAAAAGCCACATTTTCAAGACACTCCACAATCTCAAATGGGTCAACATAAAGTGGTGATAACTTACCCTGTTTCCCCAAACATCTAAGTCCCAACTGAGGTGAAACTCCTAGGGAAACCCAATTACCAACCTCAATCTCCAACAGATGATGATTCTGATCAAAATATGATTTCTAGAAACTTTGAGCTATCACCAACCTTTTCTTAATAAAATACACAATATTTTTCATCTTTTAAATGATTCTTGGTCCAACAAAGGACCATTATCCAACCCCATCCCAACAAATATGTGATCTAAAAGGCCTCCCATATAATTCATCAATGGGTGCCATCCTGATTGAAGTTTGATAACTATTATTATAGGATAAATCCACTAAGGAAAGATTCTTCTACCACAATCTATTAAATTAAAGCACACATTCCCTAAAACACCCCAACATGAATCATTGAGTCTGAGTCAGAGCGACACATGACCTCATATACACCCCTATATAAAAAAGGTTTTTGACTTGTAGAGAGGGCCAAAAGGGAAATTATGGGGAGATTATGACCTTAGTATTAGGTAATTATCATAGTGTACAATGGAATAAATAACAATAAAATAAATAAATAAGGAATAAATAAATCATTATGGTAGTAACATACCCAAAAGATACCAACTCATGCAATAATATTATGACAAGTCAATCACATAAAATAATAAAAATAAAAGGATATCCATAGGTGGTGGATCAATGTATGGATACAATAAACTAAGAAAAAACAACATCATACTTCCAAGTTGAGGTCCATCCTACAACACCTGAAACCTTCTTGCTAATCCTACTCAACCTCCCACCGCATGAACCTTTCCCTTCACCAAATCCCTAGTCTTGAAATCTATATTTGCACTGAGATTCCCACATAGGGTGTGGGTATGAAACCTAGCAGAAAACCACCAATGAGTCCTTAATATAAGTACATAAGATATATTTGTTCATTACATGAAATTAAATAGAGTGAAAATAAGAAACAAGTATATCACACAAACACAACATATACACTGAGTCCTTAGAGATTGGCTCTACTTACTTTAGCTCCATGCTGGAGGGATATCAACTAGCCTCCTGACACCCCTAAAAGGGATAGTCTAAAAAACATGTCTGAAACATCCCCCTTGAAGAGATAACCCACATATATATCATCCAAATGTTAGACACAACCCCCTCAAGAGATAGTATATATGGATTAACCTACATTATTAACTATATAAGATGAAAGAACAACACATGAAATATATAGATACAAGATGACATATCAACATCATGTAACATCAAGCAATATTCCTAACCATCACAAATATACATGAGAGAAACCATCAATAAAAGGTCTCACAGGGCTATACACACACACCACATGCGATCAATATCAAGCATATGTCTGACAAGATATACACACATTTCAAGAAATCATACCAAGAACCCATATAAACATGAAATCATGGTAAGTACCACCCACCTTAGGTGAAATGAAATTTTTATGGAAAGGGTCACTGCATGAGTCCAATTTCACCACTTTGAATCCTTGATTCATTCCCAATTCACTACAACTTAGAATTCTAAGATCAAGGTAGAATATATTCCACACCTAAAGGTATGAAAATATCACACATACCCAAGAAGATCCTCTATCATCAATGGTCTAGATCCAAATGATGTGCATATGATAATTCTTTGAATTCAGGTTGTAGAGACCCGAAGCTTGACGTACATGGACATTACATTACTTTTGAGGAATACTTAATACATAAAAAAACAGACACACAAGGACCGTAATAGTTTAGTGTCTTTGGAAACTTGGAACGTAATCTTCTAATCGTGGTGAAAGATCTTCAACATCTCCCATAAAGATCTTCCACTTTTTGTTTCCTTACCCTAAACCTTTCTTTTAATCCTGGGGGAAAATAAAACATAAAAAGGGTGATCTCAAATGCTCAGTAAGGGTAAGCATGGATAAAATAAAACATACCATATACATTTGAACTTAAAAACATGAACATAATGTTTAAACATCAAAATCTTGAGCAACGACATAAAAAATGGAAGTACATAAGGCATAGATCATAATGGAACATAAATCATGATAAAATAGCATGGGAATAAAACATTTAATTTTGGCATCCATTAAGCACATGTAATGATTTCCATAGTAGCCAAGACATTGCTGCCGAGACCATCTTAGTGGACAAAGTCCCTTTATGAATCGAGTTCACTCCTCATTCCAGTCCTGTAATACTGAACCGGATTAACTTATCGTTCCAGCCATATCTATCTCATGAGATATAAATCTTTACCCAATGCATTAGAGGGAGATATAGGTCCCACCCATCTCATAATGAAATCATTTTTACTTGTGCCACAAAATAAACATACATCATTCATAAAAACCCAATAAATAAAATGGGTTTCATAAACATCATCCCATCATCACATAATCTATATAAAAGAAATGGATATCATTTCATAATTAGAAAAGTGAAACCATGTAAATCATAGAGACATTATACTTGAAACATACACATATGAAATAATGTCATCTTAGATGAAAAATGGTTTTGATAAAACACTTGAAATGAATTCTTGAGGAAAATATCATTTTTTCTTCAAAATCATTTTCTTTTCACAAAATGTCGTGCAATTTTAAAAGAAAAGGATTTTGTTGAAAATAGTCATGAAATATTTTGGAGGAAGCTTCATGAAAATAAGGTGTTATAAAACCGTAAAAATCCTTTCATGCCATATACGTTAAAAAAAGCATTCTTCTTGTACTTTTATCTGAAAAGTCAAAAAGTACCTTGTAGGGTAAATAAAAGAAAGATTCCTTCCATACCATTGGGTAAAAGTCAAAATGGGTAAAAATGACTTTAAACATACATGAAACCATTTTTAGGAAACATGGAAATGGGTGATAACAATAACCCCAGTAAATAATTACGAATAAACAATCTCGGATAAGAACGAGATTGGAATAGTTATCCCTTACCTTAGGTCCGATATGCTTCATACGTATCCAAACCTCCTGTATAATTATTTAAATAATGTCATTGACTTATTAAAGAATCATATTCATTGTTATTATATCATATATGGTTCACTTATGACTTTATATTACCTGTTCTTTTGTAAATTCATGTTAAAGTAGTGTTTTGGGTAAAATCGCCTCATTTTTCATTCATGTTTTAACTTGTAATTATTCATATGATTACTTAGATCATGATTACTTATATCTAGAATGTAAAACCTGATTTATATATAATATATATTTAGAATATACATATATATAATGGATTGATAAATGGAAAGAAATACACCGTTCATGGAGAGGGTAGGCCGTATGTACGCATGAACGCTGTTTTCGTTTCCTTATTGAATTGAATGGAATTAAGTAGATGGCATAAATATATATATACATAAATCCAGTAGCATTATTATGTCAATATTTCATTAATAAGATAATTACTACATCATCATTGTTTCATAAATAAATTAAATTATTTAAAGTATAAAAATTAAAAATAAAATACCATTATGTAGGAAATATTTTTATCTTTCTAATGAATATTTATAGTAGAATTTATCTTATGTATAACCCTATATTAAAAATGATTTACTTATTAAACTTTGATTTTAACTATTTTAACCCTTCTTTAAATAAATTAATATTAAATTTCCTAATCTAATACAAGTGGGACTAAATGTTCATATTTTATTCCTAAGGTTGTTTTTGGTCAAATTACACTTATCCAATAGAATTAGGACATGTGTTAGGGTAATAATAATATCATTTTTACCCTTAATTATCCTATTTACTTTTAACCGTGGTAAATACAAGTAAAAAGTTACTATTTACCAAAAAATATTTTCATCTCATTGAACCACATTTTAGTCCTTAATATTAACTGTGTCTCTAGGATTTTTGAAATTCCACTCACAGAAGCGGTAAAATTAACTTTTATGAAAAATTCAGTTTTTTAATTACCGCTGAGTGGTTTCACTATTCATAAAAAAATGAAAGTTTCCAGAAAAATACCAAAAATTAGGCCTAAGATATATTTGATATTATGAATTCAAAAATGATTTCTATTTTATCAAATTCAAAACATATCAGTTGTATTAATTAATTTAAAAATTAATTCCCGTCATCAAAATAAATAGAGTGTTTTAAAGAGATAATAACTATCAAAAGATTGACACTTGTTTATGTCTGGTTTAAATGTGAAATTACATCCAATAACCAACATTGTATTAAATGGTAAAAATATATTCTAAATATTCTTTAAAACCACTCAAATTAATTACTTATCACTATTAATTATTTCGATTAAAAAAGTTGTTTTTAATTAAAATTTAGTAATTTTCACTATTCATCAGAATATGAAAGTTATCCGAAAAGTACCAAAATTTCACCCTAAGTTAATTTCGATATTCCGAATCCAAAAATGAAGTCCATTTTGAAAGATAAAATTTATAAAATTTCAAAAAGTGGGTATTACTATTCATAATGACTAGTTCATAATAATATTATAATAATATCTCGTTTAGTGAAACTCGGTATTGCGTACTACACACGCTATCGAGGAAGGTCTTTATTGCGTGTAATGCAAGACAAGTCAGGGCTACGTGTAGTGAAAGCTCTGTTTGGTGTTGCATATAACATAATCAAAACTTATTTCATTTATACATTAAAAAAAATCTATACATAATGTTGCGTAGAATAGTTTCTACAAAACGAACTTGAAATTGTGTGTAACGTAAGCCAAGAATAGTGGTGCATATAATGCAAGAAAATACAGTGTTGCATATATCACAAGCTAATTTTGTTGTAGCGTACAAAACAAGACATTAAAAATAATATTTTTCATAAAATCTCGGGGTGTTACATAGGTGCCAATTCTATTAATGAAAAAAAATTCCCTAGTTATACCATACCGAAACCCTTAGATTCGATCAAGAAATCAAGAATCTAATTAGTTTAACTAAGGAATAAGGGGAGATAATTTTTCTTGATTGAGATAGAACTCATCAGACTTGGAACCATCACTACACTAAAAACAATATTTAACAGTGGTTTACTAGTGGTGGCTTCTTAAACTATCTCTAAAAAAATTGAAATAATTTTGATGAGGTTTTTTAAAAATTTCCTCTAAATTTTTTCCAGTTTATAAAAAACAATCCTTTCCCCTCTATCCTTCTTTATCCCCAAACCTTCTTCTCCCACAAGCCCTCATATCCACTCCCTTTTATCCATCTCCTCCACTCTCTGATCAATCTTACTGCCACTCCCCTTTCCTGCTTGCCGCTACTCCCTGAATGATCCCTCACTACCGCTCCCCAAGACCTCATTTACACCACTCCTTGATGACCCCCAATACCTCACTACTATTCCCCAATCCAACACCACTCCCCAATCCCTCACCGTATTCCCCAAGACCTCTCCACCCCTCCTTGATCCTTCTCCTCCCCTCTTTAAGCCCCCTCTATTTCTCCCCTTTACCCTTTCCCCCTTTCTATCGAGCCACAAAGCCCTCATTTCCAAGATACTAAGCCCTTCTTAATTCTCTCAATCCCTCTTACTCAACCTCATGGTTTCCCTTTATTCCCTTTACCCCTCTACAACCTTCATCCCCTACCATCACACCACTTCATGACCCCCCCTTCACACCACTCAAGGGTGATTTTAATAATCTCTCCATTTCATTTTAATATTTGTTACTTTCAATGTGTTTTGTGTGTCCTTATTCTCTAATTTTAATTCCCTACTACAAAACTATAATGATGGTATATTCCATTCATTATTGATATTATAAAATAATGTATAAAAATTGAAGGTTGGTTTTATCCATAACTCTCTTGATTTTATAATTATACTTGAGTGCGGATTGTAAGGATATTGATTTATTTTATAATTTTTTAACATCATTATATCACATCCATTTTAAATTTTAAATTCATTAAAAATAATTATAGACAAGATTTAATTTTTTGATGGATTATATACATTCAAATTAAAATATAATAAAAATGACATTGTTCAAAAATGTAATCATATTAATCCGAATAAATAATTTTTTTATATTTTTTATTTTGAATAAATTAGTAATTTTTTCTTAAATTAAATAGTATTTCTTATGTGTTTTAATATTTTTAACAAAGCGTGGACACCTTTTGGTATATAGATAAAATATGGATCACATTACTAAGGAAAATACCTCTGTATGCTAAGGGCTTGGAGGAGTTTTTAGATTTTACAATTTCTAATTGATCCGTTGATGGGACAATAAGATATACATGCCCTAAATGTTAATTTAGAATATTGTTGAAGAGATATAAAGTTTATGAAAACTTGATATTTAAGAAATTCCCTACTCAATATTTATGTTGGATTTGTCATGGAAAATCAAATGTTACAAAAAGTTTGAGCACTGATTTCAATCAATAGAACAAGTTTCCAACTTTACCAACAATGGAAAACAAAATAAAAAATATTATAAATGATTCTTTTAGAATTTCAAAGAATAAATGACTACATCAAAACATATCAGAATAACCAGTTGAGTGTGCTAAAAACAGTAACTTGAAAAATGATGTATTTGGGACTATAAGACAACCAGATCAAGATCGCAATATATCATTAGATCCTCCTCTTGATGCTGTAGATAATAATTTAAGAGAGAACTTCATTGAGTATACAAATTCATTTCATGATTTATTTGATGAAGGAAATCAAGAGCTATATGGTGGATGTCTGAAATATTCAAAACATTATTTTTTACTGAAGTTATACCATATCAAATTCCTATGAATAATTACAAATAAGGTGATGTCTATGATATTTTAATTGTTTGGTGATTAATTTCTTGAAGCTACAATCCTCAAGTATTTTTATGATATGATTTTTTAACAATATTGGTATGAATTATAAAAAACTAAACACTTGTCCCAATGATTATGTTCTTTATTGGGGAGAGAATTCAAGTAGATATGTTTACAAAAAAAGTTCATCTTTTGGATGGTAGTCAATGGGTGATGTTGGAAGCTTGAATCAATATACTACTACTACAAAGAATAAAAAGAACACACCTGCAAAGGTTTTGCATTAGTTACCTTTAAAACCTCAATTTCAAAAATTATTCTTGTCATTGAAAACTATAAAGAACATGAAGTGACATTCTATAGATAATAAAAATGATTGGTTAATGAGACATCCAAGAGATTCAAAATCATGGAAGAAATTTAATTCATCACATCCATATTTATTATCCGATCCTAGGAATGCGCGATTGGGGTTATATGTTGATGGATTCAACCCATTTGGTACTTTGAGTACCAGTTATATCATTTGGTTGGCTGTTTTGATCCCTTAAAATATACCTCTATGGATGTGTATGAAACAAACATATTTTATCATTTTGATGATTATTCCTAGAAAAAATGTATGGAAATGATATTAATGCATGCTTGGATCCTCTAATTGAATAATTATAGGAATTTTGCAGAAACTGTGTTGTTACATATGATGAAACTTCTAGAAAAATGTTTAAAATGCACGTTTCTCTAATGCGGACTATTAGTGACTTCCCTGGACTTGAGAACTTATATAATTGGAACACTCACATTGGTTTGGATTGTCCTATTTTTATCATTAATTTTGATCCTAAATGACTAAATTACAATAAAAAATGGAACATATTGTGTTATTTCATATTTCTTGATGCGTCTCATATATTTGTTTTGAAAAAGTAAAAATTCAATGGGTCTATTGATCCTAGAACACCTCAAAAGTTGTTAACATGTTATGAAATATTGAAACAACTAATAAATATTAAAACAAAATTTGGGAAGGTGTATCATTTGAATGATAGTGGGAAACACGTTTGAAGTGTATCATCAGTTGAAATAAGAACACAACAATAGACAAAAAAGAAAATATATTCTTAAAACTTCCATATTGGGAATTTAATTTGTTGCATCATAATATTGATTTTATGCATATTGATAAGAATGTTTTTGAAAATTTGATATTCAAATTACTTAATGATCATAAAAAATCAAAGTACCATCTCAATGCTCAAAATTTCTTAAAAATAATGATTATAAAGCATGATCTATGGACATATGAGAATGTAAAGTATGCTCCAACAATTTTTACATTGAAAAATAAGGATAAAGATACATTCCTTAAAATTTTAAAAATTGTGAAAGTATATGATTGGTTTTCAAGTAATATATCAAGGTATGTTGACTTAAATCACTGTAGGTTACATAGATTAAAAATTCATTATTCAAATATTTTTTTACAGTAGTTACTACCATTGAAATTGCATACATTATTACATGAAAAGGTTATTATAGTTGTAATAAAATTTTGAACATAATTCAAACAACCATGTGAGAAAAATATACAACCATCTGATCTTGAAAACCTTCAGGATAGATTTTTACTAACACTTTGTGCAATGGAGATGATATTTCCTTTATCATTTTTTATTATCATGATGCATTTAACTATGAATTTGTTCGAGGAAACTAAATTAATAGGTCCTATAAATTATTGAAGGATGTATCTAATTGAGAGTTACTTTATTTATATGTTTTTAATCTTAATTAAACCATTATTATCACATCATTAAATATGTAACTATGTTTTAATTTTTTTATTTCATATATACCTTGGTCGTTTGAAATCATATGTGAAAAATAAATCTCAACCCGCAGGCTCTATTTCAAAAGGCTATTTTGTATAGGAGTGTCTTATATTTTTTTATAGATACTTGGATGATATTGAGACAAGATTAAATCAGGTTGGATGCATTGAAGATATATCAAATCAATATCAACTACATGGAAAATCAAAAATCATTCCTAATATTGGATAATCATTCAGGAGGATATCAAATATTACACTAAAAGAAATGAAATTATTATAGGCACATAGATATATGATATTGAATAGTGAAATTGAATATCCATTTATTGAAGATACATGGATAAAAATAAAGCGACACATGAGAATTCGAACACAAAATGAGAAATATATAACAAAATATGTTAATAAAAAGCTTGTATAATGGTTTTCACGTTATTTAAGTTTATAAATATTGAAATAAACATGGATATTATGTTGAAAATTTTATTTTGTAAATATAATAATGTATATTACTTTTTTAGATCATGAATAATGATAATAGGGATGAGTTTTTAGAAGAATTTAAGTTTCTAGATCAAATTACTTTAAAATAGGCTAGAATATTCAATGCTTTGAATGTGAATGGATTCAAATTTTGTATAGTCGACCAAAGGCTTTAAAAATAAATAATAATGGTATATTTACATTTTCTGAACTGGGATACTATGGAAATTTGATTGATATTATTTAATTAAACCACTATATCATTTTTTAGTTGTTTTATTCAAATGCAAGTAGGTTGATATTAAAAGAGGTATTAAAAGAGATTCCTTAAAATTTACTTATGTGAACTTCACTAACTTGATGAATATCAGTGACTGTGAATTATGTGATCTATGTGGAAGATTTCATGGATGAATGGTGGAGTGTAGTTGTTCACATAAAACAAATAAACTTGTATGATATGGGTGATGATGCAGAATATTTTACCTCTGACATTGAATCCTATCAACAAAATGAAACTGAATTTTTATCCATTATGATATTGAAAATATTATTCTTTCAAGGGTGGATGATGTAGATGAAGTAATGATGGAGCATGATAATGACATGATTGAAGGAAAAAATGATTGTATGTGTTGTCATCCATTAACTTATCAACCACCTATGTTATATGTTTTTAATTTCCAGTACGGTATATTTGTTATAATATTTTAATTGATTTTTATGCATGGGTTTTTTAATTTTAAAAAAGTAAATGTTATATTTTTTTGTATGTGCAGTCATTCATTATCATGCCTATATATATTATGTTTTTTTATTACTGTAAATCTGTTATCATTTCTAAATTTCTTTTTTTTTCATGATTTTTTTGTAATATATGTTATGAAGTTATTTTTAGTTGTTTAAATAATAGGAATACCAAGGAATAAGAGTTTCAATAATCCTAGTTGACTCCCAGTTGATGTTATCCAACAATACCTACATCATCAGGGTTACTTGATGATCTATTGGGATCCCTCACTATTGAATCTAGGACATCCTCCATCTACCTCCTATCATCATCTTCCACACCCTCTATCTCCCTCCTGTTAGTATATGGAACACCCTACTTTTCCCTCCTATCAGCATCTGGCACATTTCCTCCCAATTCAACAGGTTCAACACATGATGAATCTACATCGAGGGAAAATATGGTCACTCCTATTTCTTCATGAGGATATTATAGGGTGATAGTTATAGGTATAAATTTTAACATGAATAAAGTTGTTGCACATACTAATAACAATTTTTTTCATAAAATTTGGAAAAAGTGTTAATAATGAGAAAAATATTAACAATTCAGATATCTAGGATTTGAATGGATTGAAGTTAATTGTCCCCTTTTATTATTACAGGGTCTTCACAGATGATGCTATAGGATTATTTATCCAGATTCTAGGCTAGTTGGTGGTTGATCTGATTACCCTTCTAATTACATATTTTGATTGGAGTAATATGAATCAATCCTAGAAGAATAAATTATTTGATTCCTAATTCCATTATTTAATTAAATTCTAATATTTTAAAAATGAATCTCTTTATATAGATGTTATTACACTTTAACATTTATGATCTTATCACATGAAAGTGAACATTAAAAAATTTGGGTAAGAAATGGAATGATTTAAAATAGAGATTATGGAATGAATTCAATGATACATCATTGAACACTCAGCAGTAGTATGATAAGGTACCTAAAGGGGTACCTAGAGAGCAGTGGAAAGTGTTTGTTGATATCTATCTCCATTAGAAAAATATGGTATTGATAAATTTATTATTATATTAATATCATTATATATATGAACATGATAATGAGATGACATTTCATATATTACTATTAAATTATATATTATTTATTTTAGAAAGTTTGAAGAAAAATTATATCAAGTCGAGTGAAACAAATCATCCCCCACACTATTGGTTCAAAGAGTTTTCAAGAAACATGTTTACTATGGAAATATTTTAATTAGTTAAAATATTTATATTATAACATTATATATTTTATATATTAAATTGTTGATTTATATTTTTTTAATGTTGGTAAAGAATTTAGGGAACCAAGTCTCTGAGATGGAACTTTGGTTAGATGTTCATACAAAATCCAATGGGATTTATATAAATGATATTGCCAAAGAAGTTGGGGTATAAATTTAATTTTCATTATAATAACTTATTTTCTGTTTTCACATTGTTAATATTTATTCCCTTAAATAGGAATAATATTTTATTTATAAGTAAAAATAAAAGAACTATGAGATACCAGCCCCACACATTCCTTCTCGGTCTCCCAGGATGTTCTAGTTGGACAAGTCCTTGGGAAGGAACATCCTAGTCGGGTGTGTTGGATGGGTTTGGGACCATTACCATTTGAGGCATTTGGCAGGTCATCAGGGATTTCAAAAACATCTACATTTATTTGAAGTTACTCTATACCTATATATGTTCATAGGTAGTTTATTGTAATGAAAAAAATAGAATTCACAATAGGGGAGAAAAATATAGCAATAGGGGGATCATATATAGATATAGGATGTAAAGGTTGTTTCTCTATAGAAATAATTGGTAGAATTATATCATAATATGACTGGATGTGTCCCTAGTGATGTTGCATCAATGGATGGTTTTATTGATTAGGTAAATAAAAAAATTTCATAATCATTTAGTACACAAAATTTTATTGGTTTTATGTTGAAATTTAAATATGAAAAACTATTTAATTTTCAATAAAATTTCCATATAGGTGTCAGTAAATAGTAGTTGAAATGGGGATAGAGACAATTTAAATCTTAGTTCATCGAGTAGTGATGAGGATTGAATTTGGATTCGGTGGTGGTGATGTGTAACTAAAATCATGATAGACTAACACAATGATATGGTGATTGAGAAACCTTTTCGTGGTCTGAGGTAGGGTATATTTGTATTTCTATTACATTATATGAAATCTATATGCTTGGTTGATTTTATATGTTTTCTTCCAAAGTTTCCCTTATACTCATCATTATTAGGATATTTTGAGTAATTTTTTAAATGAATCCATTTAAAATCCTCCATTATAGTTTGATGACCTTTTTACTTTTCATAAATGTTATATTAGAGTTGGGATGGGTATCGTATGACTATTTTGATGAAAGAAGGGATTTTAGTAGGATCATTTTAAGAGAGAGAGTTTGGTGGCCCATACAATCATAAGGTTAGAAGTAATTCATGGGTGTATAAGTTTTGTTTTTTATCCATTGTTTCTCATGTTATCATTGGTATGCTTGTTGGATTGGTGGTGTTGTGTGGTTTCCAAAATGAAATTGGGGTTACGGTAGCATTTAGGGATCGATAGAGGAAAGGTAGATGAGATTATGTGGGATTAGTTCATTTTTTTTCTTGTTATGTGGAATCCTTGTTAGGGAAATTTATTATAGTAAATGATTTCATGTTATTTTTTTATTTGTGGTGTGTTGGAAACTATTTAGTGATGATGTTGTTATGATTTATGAGTATGTGTAGTGACAATGTAGAAGAGGTGTTCAATGAATATGTAGAGGTGGTGATGTTGTTAAATGAAGTGTGGGGTTCTCTATATGTGGTGGGGTTATGTGATTATGTGGCGATATACAGTGATGTAGTAATATTGTGGAATGTGGTTATACGTAAGCATGGATGAAGTGGAAACATGATGAGGCTGTTTTGTGTTGATTTTATAGGCACTTCATTTTATTTATTTTAGTGGTGGATTTTGGTTTTATAACAAGGTCTTTCATTCATTTTTATTTGATATTTCTTTATGATATTTATAATCCATTGATTCTATATTTTATTATTAACCTTGTAATTATTGAATGTTGTATATATTTTGATGTATCTTTATTTGATTCGAGTTTATATCATTGTAAACCTGGGTTTGTGTTTACTGATACCAAAAAATTAGTTAACCCTATATTAACACTCTTCACATTGTTATTATTGATTCTCTCTTCCAATTTTAACTATTTATATAGAAGAAGTCATTATCAGTTCTAGAAATGTATATATCTGACTGTGGCATACATTTTTCTCATGTTTTGATTATGTTTTAATTGAAGTTCCATTTAAAGTTGGTCTGTTATGATTTTTAGAATATCAATATGATTCAATTTTATTTTCATTTATTAGCCACTAACTTCATGATGTGTTTATGACTATTATAATCATTTTTAATTACAAGTTTAGTAATTTTATTATATGGATATTGTTTCTTGTTTATTATTTTATGTTCTTTTTTTAGGTTTCCATCTATTTATAATATTGTTTTTCATTTGGGATGCAGTTTTTATAGATTTTATTTTTTTAATAGTAATATATAGTGATGGTTTAAAACATGATTATATATGGTAAAAAATTTATAATGACAATTTAAACCACCGCTATATATTATTACATATAACAATAATTTAGACTACCATGAAACCCTTAATAGTCTTGAGTGGAAAAAACATTGCTAAAAATTGAAATGACCACTATTAAATATCATTTCATAAAAATTCCTAGAAACTGCCACTAAATGGGTCATACGGTAAAGACCCTTAAAATTCAAGGGAATTTTTTTGTTAATTTTCTTTTGGATTTTACAAGAACGCAGTTTCTGACGACACTTGATTCCGAGGCCCAGTGTGCCCGGAATCAATTTCCGAAGTTTAGCTCGGGTACGTTCAGTGAACGAACGAGCGGGTTTTTCTAACTTTTGAACCGGTTCTCGGAAACAAAATCCAAGGGCACCGATGAAACCGCAGTGCCGGTAATAGCTTAGGAACACCTATTCCAAAGTTGCGTTTGTGCGGGTGGAGAAGTTTAATTTGTGGATTAAATGAGGAATGAATAAAATTGTGAAACAATTTTATTTTTAAGTCTAAGGTGGTTTTATCCTACATGGGGAAGTTGGGGTGACACCTAACTACCCATGTGAGGATGAATGAGAGAATAAAGGAGAGGTGGGGCCCACACGAACCCCAACCCCTTCACATTCCTCTTAAACTCCCTAACTCCCTCTTAAGTTTGGTAAACTCATCTTTAATGGAGTGACCCTTCACTTTCTCTCTCTCCCACTCATTTACTCTCTCCAACACACACCTTAATTAATTAATTGAACCTATTCAATTAATTAACTAAGAGTTTGAATTTTGAAAAGTTGAAATTACTTGTGTTAATAAAATAATAGCATGAACCTATTATTTTATTTTGGGAACCTTTGGGTTGGAAGAAAAGGGAAGGATCTCTTGTGTAAAGGAAGGAGGAAGTTTCTCTTGGGTGGAAGAACATCATCCTCTCCGTGAAGAACGGTTCTTCTCCGACGAAGAACATCGACCCCTCGACATGGAACAACTCGGCGATCACGGTTCTTCATCCTCTTCTTCCTCCATGACAAGAGAGGAGATGTCACTTCCTCGGGTCACTCCGAAGATGACAGAATCGATACCGTTCTACCGCGACGATCGACTTCCGTGAATTGACGACGTGTGACATCTTTTCGAGGTAGGGGTTAATTGCTTTTGTTCATGAGTTATCCTTTTCCGTTCTTCGTCTGTGTATTTTGGCCGCTTGATATCAACTTAACGGAAGGAGTTCGGACCGCACGAACACGACCGACTCTCCGCCCCCTTTTATTGTTGTGATATTGCGGTTCAAAAGAAGGTGGCGCGGTGAAAAGGCACCATGATGAAACAAGGAGGATCATCGGTGAAGAAGCGCGGCGCAATTGCGCCGCACCGTAGAGGCCGAACGAAACCGCAGCCAGAGTCGGGGCCGCAAAGGTGAATCGAAGACTCCGTAGTTGTTTAATTGAAGTGCGAATCGACGGGCGATGAAGAATCGGGCCGAAATAGTGTTTGAATCTCTTCGCAGTAAAGATCGGGTCCTGGGAGGACTGTTGGAGAAAGCGGCAGGCGAAACGGACCACCGGAGCGCGTCTGGTGGTCCGCAGAAGGCGGCAGCAGCGTGCTGCCGGAGCAAACCGCCGCGGCTAAGCCATGACGGTGGAATGTGAACCAGAACGGCAGGCCGTTCCGGATTTGGGGCCGCGCGGCTTAAAGCCGCGCCAGATCGTCGACCGCGGGGGTTTGTAACCCCCGCACCCACTGGCCACGCGGGCGCCGTGCCGCGCCAGCGCCAGGCCAGCTGACTGCCCAGGCCGGGCCACGCAGGCCGGGCCTGGCCGCGCTCAGCCAGACCGGGCCGTACCCGGACCCGGGGCGGGTCGACCCGGGGGGGGGGGGGGGGGGGGGGTTGGGCCGGGCCGGGCCGGGCCCAGACCCCCCATTTCGGACAGTTTCCGTTAAAATGCCCATAACTTGGGCTACGGACCTCCGATAGACGCACCGTTAATTGAGATGCGATCCTTGGATCGAGACGGTCGTTTCAGTATATTACAGTCAAGGTTTCGGAGAACTTTGGGTACGGTCGGGTTGGTTCGAATACGAGACCAACCGGGCCCTCGGAGCGGAAATGGTTATATCTTGAGCGCCGGACGTCCGATTGACATGCCATCGACTTTGTTGGATTCCTCTTGATGAGACAGAACTTTTGGAATACTTAGCCCGAGGTTTGGATGCAGTTGGAGTATGGCCAGGTTGGATTGTACCCGAAATCCAACCGGGCCCCTAGAAAGGAAAAGCTGACATCTTTCAGACCGGACGTCCGTTTGACGAACCGTCAGCGGCGTTGGTGATCACGTTGAGAAACGATCCCTATGAGTATACCCTATGAAAGTTCGAGGTGCAGTTGAGATACGGCCGGGTTGGTTCGCACACGAAACCAACCGGGCCCTTAGGACGGAAAGGCTAATAACTCACAGACCGGGCGTCCGATTGACGCACCGTTTGTTGTGTTGAGACCCCTATGACGAGGCGGTCCTTTGAGATACTTCTTTGTGGAACTTTGTGATACTTGGATTATTGACCAGGAGCTCGTGGAGCGGACCCTCCCGGAGACGAGCGTGCGGAGTACGGAGACTGTGTAGCCGACTGAGACTTGACGACGGCTGATCGATCGACTCGGTGAGTTTCGGATAGCCCAGTGGGGAGCGCTTGGTTGTAGAGGCAGACCCACGGCAGAGGATCCCTTGGTTGTAGCAGAAGACCCACAATACTCAACAGAAGGAGTACCTCTGGAGGCTATGAGGGGGAGCGCTTGGTTGTAGCGGC
This sequence comes from Viscum album, assembly GCA_963277665.1. Lineage (NCBI taxonomy): Eukaryota > Viridiplantae > Streptophyta > Magnoliopsida > Santalales > Viscaceae > Viscum > Viscum album. The sequence continues at coordinate 263,134,320 of OY728142.1, read as the reverse complement.
ATACCCATGGTGGAAAGCTCTTGGTTGTAGCGGAAGACCCACGGTGAAGGAGCGCTTGGTTGTAGCGGCAGACCCGTGGTACTCAACAGAAGGAGTACCTCCGGAGGATATGAGGGGGAGCGCTTGGTTGTAGCGGTAGACCCATGGTGGGAAGTTCTTGGTTGTAGCAGCAGGCCCACAGTACTCGACAGATGGAGTACCTTAGCAGTCTTAGGTTAGTGAACAGTACCTCGGAGTCGTGACATGACCACTGTACACTCTAGAGATGAGGCTCTTCAGCAGTTACAGTTTCGATAATAAAAATCCTGGTTTGAGCTGAGTCTATGATCTTTGTGTTTCCTCATGATTGATATGGGTTACTTGATAACTTAGGTATATGTATGGACATATACCTGGGTAGTGGTTATCCGTTGATTTCATAATCTTTGTGTTCCCTCATGATTGATATGGGTTACTTGATAACTTAGTTATATGTATGGGTATATACCTAAGTAGAGGTTATCTGTTGAGATCTTTCTTTGTGGTTATCCTTGTTGGATTTTGTGAGACCTTGAGGGTCTCGGGGTCCCTACTGAGTATCGTTATACTCACCCCTGCACGGGCTATGCCCGCACCTCGTTGTGTTGGTTGCAGACGATGGACAACACAGACAGAGGCCGAGTGTTTGAGGACTATACGGTACCCGGAGGTGGACCTCACAACGAGACAATATCCGTTGGTGGACTTCACGATGAGATGACACTCGGAGGAGGTTGACGGGCGAGATCTTTGTGAAGGCTATCTGTACCTACCCTTCTGGTAGGATCTGTGGTGGACGATCCAGGAGCTGCACTATCTGTACCTACCCTTCAGGTAGGATCTGAGGAGGACGACACAGGAGCTGCTTCCATTCTTCCAGTTGTTTGTCTTTTCTGTTGTACTTTTGTTCAGTTGTAGCTGTACTTTTGATTGGGTTTGTATTCTTGACCATTTACTTTTTAGCACTTCCTTTTTGTACTTAGTGTTTTACTTCCGCTTGTACTCTATGGTGTTTTGTATACTTTTATAAAGGCAATGCCTTCCCAGTTATCAGGATTTACGCCTTTGGTGCTAGTCGCCAGCCCCTGGCCTATGGAAGGCGGGCTTGGGGTAGTCACGACACGGGCCCTGAGGATGGGTCGTGACAAATCGGTATCAAAGGAGTTCGGTTTTACCGTAGAACTAAGGAATCTGATCTTTTTTTTCCTGTGAATCAATAGTGTTAAGGGTACCAAGTGTGGTTTTCAGTTCAGGGAGTCCAGTGTTGGTGCGGCGGCCGACGTATCCGTACACCAGGACCCTGACTACTGATTTCCGACTTTGTGCATGAAAAACACTGATTGCGTGTGTGTTTCCAAGAGTTTTAAAGTCAGCTCAAACCAGGTCAGCTCACCAGGTATAAATCGTTTGACCGTGTCGTATCTGTTCAGGATGTCTCCATGCAGACAGTCAGTTGGAGTTACGAGATAGTACTCGATGATGTCTCACCGAGCGACGAGGCTCCGGTACGGGGCCCTTTTTCTATGTTGGCACCCTCGGGTGGTGTACCAGCAGCACCACCACCTGTTGGGAAGCAGATGCAACCAGCCTTATCAGCGAACTGTGCACGCTGGCAGAGCGCGTTGCACGAGCTCCAGCAGCAACGACCTCCGAGGTTACGAAGCGAGGCAGATTCCCAGACAGCAGAGCACTGGCTGGAGGCGATTGCTAGAGTTTTTCGCCTAGCTGAGACATCAGTAGAGTGGATGATGGACTTGGATACTAGTTTTTTCCAGTGAGTGACCATGAGGATGGTCCGCATAGCGATGAGGATTTGGTACGTGGACCGATGTGTGAGATAGTGCCTTCGGGTAGTGTGTCAGCTATACATCACTACTTGTTGGTCTACAGTTACAACCGGCGGTACCGGTATGTGACACATGTAGGCTTACTGCCTTACACATGTTCTAACATCAGATACCCTCAAGTTCCAAGGCGAACCTAACTCACAACCGGCTGAGGACTAGCTTGAGGAGGTGGCAGAGAGTTTTCTAGAGCTTATACAGCTTCGGCAGGACGACATGTCGGTAGTTGAGAATTCATCGAGGCGTACCAAACATTCCGGGTACTCGATAAATTTGATTTGATCAGTGCTATAGAGCTTGGACCTCTGAGCGTGGTGTGTTTATGGATATTCGAGCCAGCACTTTTTCCTCTATGAATTACTACTCACGTTAGGGTTCTAGAGAGAACCTTGAGGTTGAATGTTCTTTGGCTGAACGAATACAGCTAGAGAATGTTAGAAGTTGGAACGCAGCGAGCTGGCGCCAGTCTCAGAGACTTGGGCATCCGAATGTTTCAAGAAGAGGAAATGTTAAGGAAAAATAAATCTGCAAAGCAGCAGAGGTGGAGGCAGAGCTAGGAGAGTAGCATGAGGTGGTGTACATTTCAACATGTTACAACCACTCGCCTTTGTTGTTCCCTCCAGGCCCAGGGAGCTAGAGGGCAGGTAAAGAGAGTAGCTGCATGCGGTCAAGGAGAGTGACCCAATGGCTCTATGAATGTTTTGAGGGAAAATCTGTGTCCACTACAAGCTTCCGTAGTAACAGACATCGATACGAATCATCCATTCCTTCCATGAATCTAGTCCCAGACCTAGAGTTTCCGGTTAAGCTGTTGACTTGACCCTCACGTCTGGAGATACCTTTGAGAGGAGTCTCAATAGTCATACTTACACCGATGGTGTGATCTGACCCTTGAGGCGAGAGTCTCAGTTAGGACCTCTTGGTGGCAGCGTCGAGGCCTTACGACGTTAGTTTGAGTATGGATTTGGCAATCACTGTTCATACTCAAATTGACGGTATTAGGAAAACGTCGGGATGGGTTTTCATTGGTTGGCGAAAAGGAAACCCAAAGCATCACAGGTTAAACTCGTGCATGGGAGGGTGTAGCCGATCATTCTTGGGTCGGCCAACCTTACCCTCATGGCAGCAGGAGTTTTGAGTTTCTGTTTTAATCAGGAAAGGGAGACCTCTAGAGTTCAAGGATGGCGACCACGTTCTTACACAGGTCTCACCTCGACGAGGTTTACGGAGATGTGGCCGAGGTGGCGAGATATGTCTGAGGTTTAGCAGAACTTTTCAGGTCCTTAGCAGGGTAAGCGAGGTGGCTTACCGCATGACCAATCCACCTCAGTTGCACTAGGTGCACGATGACTTCCACATATCTCAACTGAGGAGATACGTGCTTGACCCAACACACATCATCGACCATGGGGAGCTGGAAGTTGGCGATGGGGTGACTTTTGCAGATTTCCAATAGAGGTTTAGGATCAATAGGAGTGGGTCCTACGAGGATGGTCGATTCCTCTTGTGCATTTTCATAGGCAGCACGGGAACCTCCAGGTGAGCACATGGGAGCGGAAGGCTCAGATACGTGCTCAGTACCACTTTTGTTTCCCCAGTTTGTGTTATAGCTTTATGGGGATGTAAAGTCCTAATGTGGGAGTAATGTAAAGACCCTTAAAATTCAAGGGAATTTTTTTCTTAATTTTCTTTGGGATTTTACAAGAACGCAGTTTCTGATGGCACTTGATTTCGAGGCCCGGTGTGCCCGGAATCAATTTCCGAAGTTTAGCTCAGGTATGTTCAGTGAACGAACGGGCGAGTTTTTCTAACTTTTGAACCAGTTCTCGGAACTGAAATCCAAGGGCACCGATGAAACCTCAACGCCGACAATAGCTTAGGAACACCTATTCCGAAGTTGCGTTTGTGCGGGTGGAGAAGTTTAATTTTTGGATTAAATGAGGAATGAATAAAATTGTGAAACAATTTTATTTTTAAGTCTAAGGTGGTTTTATCCTACATGGGGAAGTTGGGGTGACACCTAACTACCCATGTGAGGATGAATGAGAGAATAAAGGAGAGTTGGGGCCCACATGAACCCCAACCCCTTCACATTCCTCTTAAACTCCCTAACTCCCTCTTAAGTTTGGTAAACTCATCTTTAATGGAGTGACCCTTCAATTTCTCTCTCTCTCCCTCACTTACTCTCACCAACACACACCTTAATTAATTAATTAAACCTATTCAATTAATTAACTAAGAGTTTGAATTTTGAAAAGTTGAAATTACTTGTGTTAATAAAATAATAGCATGAACCTATTATTTTATTTTGGGCACCTTTGTGTTGGAAGAAAAGGGAAGGAGCTCTTGTGTAAAGAAAGGAGGAAGTTTCTCTTGGGTGGAAGAACATCATCCTCTCCCTGAAGAATGGTTCTTCTCCGAAGAAGAACATCGACCCCTCGACATGGAAGGACTCGGCGATCATGGTTCTTCATCCTCTTCTTCCTCCATGACAAGAGAGGAGATGTCACTTCCTCGGGTCACTCTGACAACGACAGAATCGATACCGTTCTACCGCGACGATCGACTTCCACGAATTGACGATGTGTGACGTCTTTTCGAGGTAGGGGTTAATTGATTTTGTTCATGAGTTATCCTTTGCCGTTCTTCGTCTGTGTATTTTGGCCGCTTGATATCAACTTAACGGAAGGAGGTCAGACCGCTCAAACACGACCGACTCTCCTCCCCCTTTTGTTGTTGTGATATTGCGGTTCGAAAGAAGGCGGCACGGTGCAAAGACACCATGCAGAAACAAGGAGAATCATCGGTGAAGAAGCGCGGCGCAATTGCACCACGCCGTAGAGGCCGAATGAAACCGCAGCCGGAGTCGGGGCCGCAAAGGTGAATCGAAGACTCCGCAGTTGTTTAATTGACGTGAGAATCGATGGGCGACGACGAATTGGGCCAAAATAGTGTTTGAATCTCTTCGCAGTAAATATCGGGTCCCGGGAGGACTGTTGGCGAAGGCGGCAGGCGAAACGGACCACCAGAGCGCGTCTGGTGGTCCGCAGAAGGCGGAGGCGGCGCGCCGCCGGAGAAAACCGCGGCGGCTGAGCCACGATGGTGGAATGTGAACTGGAACGACAGGCTGTTCCGGATTTGGGGTGGCACGACTTAAAGCTGCGCCAGATCGTCGACCGTGGGGGTTTGTAACCCCCGCACCCGCTGGCCACGCGGGCGCCGCGCCGCGCCAGCGCTAGGCCAGCCGACTGCCCAGGCCGGGCCGTGCCCAGCCGTTTCGGACCCGGACCCGGGGCGGGTCGACCCGGTTCGGCTGACCCGAGGGGGGGGGGGGGGTTGGGTCGGGCCCAGACCCCCCATTTCAGACTATTTCCGTTCAAACGCCCATAACTTGGGATACGGACCTCCGATCGATGCACCGTCAATTGATATGAGATCCTTGGATTGAGACGGTCGTTTCAGTATATTACAGTCAAGGTTTCATAGAACTTTGGGTACAGTCGGGTTGGTTCAAATACGAGACCAACCGGGCCCTCGGAGCAGAAATGGTTATATCTTGAGCGCCGGACGTCCGATTGACGTGCCGTCAACTTTGTTGGATTCCTCTTGATGAGGCGGAACTTTTGGAATACTTAGACCGAGGTTTGGACGCAGTTGGAGTATGGCCGGGTTGGATTGTACCCAAAATCCAACCGGACCCCTGGAACGGAAAAGCTGATATCTTTCAGACCGGACGTCCGTTTGACGAACCGTCAGCGGTGTTGGTGATCACGTTGAGAAACAGTCCCTATGAGTATACCCTATGAGAGTTCAGGGTACAGTTTAGATACGGCCGGGTTGGTTCGCACCCAGAACCAACCGGGCCCATGGGACGGAAAAGCTAATAACTCACAGACCGGGTGTCTGATTGACGCGCCGTATGTTGTGTTGAGACCCCTATGATGAGGCGGTCCTTTGAGACACTTATTCGTGGGACTTTTTGATACTTGGAGTATTGACCACTAGCTCGTGGAGAGGACCCTCCCGGAGACGAGCGTGTGGAGTACGGAGACCGTGTAGCCGACTGAGACTTGACGATGGCTGATCGATCGACTCGGTGAGTTTCGGATAGACCAGTGGGGAGCGCTTGGTTGTAGCGGCAGACCCACGGCAGAGGAGCGCTTGGTTGTAGTGGCAGACCCGCGGTACTCAACAAAAAGAGTACCTCTGGAGGCTATGAGGGGGAGTGCTTAGTTGTAGCGGCAGACCCATGGTGGAAAGCGCTTGGTTGTAGCGGCAGACCCACGGCGGAGGAGCGCTTGGTTGTAGCGGAAGACCCGCGGTACTCAACAGAAGGAGTACCTCCGGAGGCTATAAGGGAGAGCGCTTGGTTGTAGTGGCAGACCCATGGTGGGAAGCACTTGGTTGTAGCAGCAGACCCACAGTACTTGACAGATGAAGTACCTCACCAGTCTTAGGTTAGTGAGAAGTACCTCGGAGTCATGACAGGACCACTGTACACTCTAGAGACGAGGCTCTTCAGCAGTTACAATTTCGATAATGAAAATCCTGGTTTGAGATGAGTCTATGATCTTTGTGTTTCCTCATGATTGAGATGGGTTACTTGACAAATTAGGTATATGTATGGGCATATACCTGGGTAGTGGTTATCCGTTGATTTCATAATCTTTGTGTTCCCTCATGATTGATATGGGTTACTTGATAACTTAGTTATATGTATGGGTATATACCTAAGTAGAGGTTATCTGTTAATATCTTTCTTTGTGGTTATCCTTGTTGGATTTTGTGAGACCTTGAGGGTCTCGGGGTCCCTACGGAGTATCGTTATACTCACCCCTGCACGGGCTATGCCCGCACCTCGTTGTTTTGGTTGCAGACGATGGATAGCGCAGACAGAGGCCGAGTGTTCGAGGATTGGATGGTACCCGGAGGTGGACCTCACGATGAGACAGTATCCGGTGGTGGACTTCACGATGAGACGACCCTCGGAGGAGGTTGATGGGTGAGAGCTTTGTGGAGGCAATCTGTACCTACTCTTCAGGTAGGATCCGTGGTGGATGATCCAGGAGCTGCACTATCTGTACCTACCCTTCAGGTATGATCTGAGGAGGATGACCCAGGAGCTGATTCCATTCTTTCAGCTGTTTGTCTTTCTGTTGTACTTCTGTTCAGTTGTAGCTGTACTTTTGATTGGTTTCGTATTCTGGACCATTTAATTTTCATCACTTCCTTTTTGTACTTAGTGTTTTACTTCCGCTTGTAATCTATGGTGTTTTGTATACTTTTATAAAGGCAATGCCTTCCCAGTTATTGGGATTTAATCTTTTGGTGCTAGTCGCCATCCCCTGGCCTATGGAAGGCGGGCTTGGGGTAGTCACGACACGGGCCCTGAGGACGGGTACCAATGTTATTTAGTTTCCAAGTTCAACTTCAGTAGTGGTTTTAACCACTTATAAACTAAAAAAATTACCGCTAGTCCCATATTATGTTGTACTGCATGGGATCAAACTGATGTATAAGCATCAATGGGAGGAGATAGAAAGAGTAAAGAGAGACCACAATATCTAGAAGATATCTCCTAATGTTATGGGGGTTGAGAGGGCCCTGAGAGGGTGTGAAAAAGGGAGAGGTTTTATGATTTAAAAAAACTTGGTATAACCTGATTGCCCTTACCAGGCCCTAAATAGTGCTATTAGTGAGCTAGGGGCCTCCACCGGCTATCCAGTGGGACCTATAGTCCTACAACAAAACTTATAGACTCCATTGGCTGGCTAGTGGATCTTATCTAGATTTTTAAGATACAATATTCTCACCATCTTGGACCCTTTCTGCTTCTATCCTCCCAAATATCTCTAACCCACCTAAAATAACTTTAAAACATACTAAAATAGATACGTACAAGCTGAAATGAGATGTACATTAAAATAGTGGTGTCATAATTATCCCCCTCTTATGAATTCTCATCCATGATACGTATCTCTAGATGTCTACTCAAACAACTCGGTCCACTACTCTGAAATTTCTGTTTCCCACTCTCATGTCTTTTCATGAATACACTCATGCTACTATTGAACCCAAACAAGAGGAACAATCTTCCCTTTCAACATTTTTTTTCACTTCGATCAATAATATAAATGGGCCACTGTAAGGACCTGTCCTTAAAAATTATATAATTTTGAGTTTTAATATAATAATTTATTCGATTTAATTTTAGGATATTTAATGTTTAGAGCTTTAGAGAATTATTCCATAAACCTTACATAAATAAATATTACATCCCAAAGTTGAAACTTCCATTTAGTATCAATTTTTTTCCAAAAAAAAAACTTTTATGATATAATAAGTTTTATTTTCATGACGCATCTTCACAATTTTCATCTTAACCTCATCCTTGTCCTTACTAATCCTTAAAAAACTATCATTTTTTTAAAAAGTAATATGAGCATACAAAGATCAATAAGGGACATATAAATAGAAACAAAGAAACCTGTTAGTTCATTAATACTGATATAATATTTTTCTATTTAAAAATTAAACTTTGGGATGAAAATAAACATTTTATCACCTAATAAATCAACTTCTCTAACCAAATATTTTCATAATACATTTCATAAGAAATCTTAAATCTAAAATAAAAAACATAAAGGTTTACTTTTCAATCATGAAAAAATTATAATTTTAAAAAAACATTTATACATTTCACCCTTACAAATTTGAATATACTTTCCTTTAAACATAATCTCATGAATAATCACATGGGTGCATAAAATAAAGAACATGGTATTATAATATCATTAAAATATAGGCAATGAAATAGTAATAAAAGACATCAAATGAATATAAGTCAAGACTAACCATCAAGACAACATATTATGGTGGAATGATTCCTATAATGGGGTAGGTTTACTCCCAAATCCCATACATAACGCCTCATGAGATAAAAACTTTACCCAATGCATTGGATCACTATCTAGGTGAACCCATCATAGCATGCACATGATTATGTATACCATAAAATGAAATCAGTCATAAGGAATAAACATAATAATTACCCATAGAAATAAATGGGTTGAAAAATCTTGCCTCATATCATAATCAAAGGAGATTTCATAAATAAGGCATTGAGAAATTAACTAAAGGAATGTATTACCCCATAAAAGGAAGGGAGAATAAGTTAGGTATATATGTGAGAGACATATATACATAATTTAGAATCATTCCATAAAATTAAATAGAGAGTGAAAGTGAGTTAGGGAGATAAAGATAATAACATAAAGAAAATGGGTGGTTTGGAGAGATCCCTTACACCCACAATCAAAACATTTCCAAATATCAAAATATCTATTCCATTTAAAACCCTTTTTGAAAATACTTAGAATAAAGGGAAAGAGGGGTTTTCCTTGAAGAAAACAAAGAAGCTTATAAATAAGGACAAATATAAAATATATATTTTTTCAATAGTGGGAAAATCCGTTGATGCCGTATTTATTAAGATAAAACATTCCTTTTATCTTTTGTAAAGAAAGTCAAAACATTCTATATAAAACACGTAAAAATATTCATTTTGAAAACCTTTGAATGAAAGTAAAAAGTGACATAAAATTTCATTTATAATTAATTTATTTATATATAAATACATCAAAAAATAATATTAATAATATGTACATGGAATAGAAAGATTTAGAAAATAAATCATTAAAATATTTAAAATGAGGTTTTTAAAGTAAAGTGTCCCTTACCTCAATCCTGACTCATCATGTGCATTCCTTATCTTCATTAATAATTTAATTATTTTGATTATTTACTTTATTAAGAACCATTTTCAAATTTATTATTCATTTTATTTGACTTATTACCATGTTATATACAATTTCATAATCAATTAAGTTCATAATGGATGTTTTGATGATATTCAGCTCATCTGTCCAAAATGAATTTGATAGGTTGAGTATGGTTAATGAGGTTACTATTTCATTATAAAAAAAATAATTATTACATAATTATCATTTTTATACATAAATTATACTTTTAAAAACAACCATGAAATATGGTTATAAAAAATAAACTATGTTATAATCATAGAGATGGTAGGTCGTACGTACGCATGGGTAAAGTTTCAATTTTTCAAAGATCATGATAGGAAGTAGGTAAGTATTATTTTATATTTATATAATTATAATTATATAAAAAATATCATAATATTTATTTAAATACACTTATATATACCATATGTGTGATGTGGTAATGAAAAACAAATCACAGCGCTTCGTGGAGGTGGTAATCCACACGTACACACGGACAACATTATCATTTTTCAATGAATAGGAAGGTAAGAAAATATAAGATATTTTAATTTTGAAAAATGATAATATGTCATTAATATAATATATAATCATTAAATCCATCACTACAATCAGTTGTGAGAGGTGGTTATGCAAAATGAATTACATCAGTTCGCGAGGCGATAGTCCGTTGTACACACAAACGATGGTTTCGTTTACCATTTTATGGAAGAGAAGATAGATATATGTTTATGAAATTAACATAATAAAATCTAATTATATTGTTGATACTGATTTTATTAGATAATAATGGTTTAAGAATATTTTAAGTAGTTTTAATAATAAATGAAACTAAAATATTCGGTTAAATACTACACCCCTTCTTCAGAAAAATATTGTTTTCTTTACACATTAATCCCTTTAATGTTGGTATTATACCCAAAAAATACCACTATAATTATGGGATGGATTATAGGGAGTTATTTTTTAGGTATTGTCTGCATTAAAAATATTTTAAAGTGTGGAGAAAATAGGAGAGGAGGTACCCTTCTACAAGAGAGTGGAGGGGTACTCTCGAAATTTCTTAAAGTATTAAATTAATATAAATTATTTCTCAGGAAAAAATGGCTCAAAAATTATATATTTAAGATATTGGATGAGTATGGAAATATATTATATTAATATAATCATCCGATAAATTTTTTACATGTTTTTATATCATTTTAAACCTTATATTCTATTTTAACCCCTTGGTTATCCAATTTTAACCTTAACTGCAATGATGATATTTTTTCAATATTAAAGGGTTATAATTTTACATAAAAGGTGAAACTTGGATCATAAATGGGAAATGTATAAAATTTTAGACTATTTATCATTATAATTATCCTTTTTAATATTTTTATTAATTCTAAATAAATTAATAAAATATTATTTAACATAAAATACCATTAATGTCCTTTTTGACACTATTTATTTAATTTGACTTTGAAAACAACATGAAAGAAAAGGAATTATAATATAATAATTTAAAAAATCAATAACATTTTATATTTATCTTAAAAATTCTGGTAACAAAACAATAACTTCAAATTATATTACTTTTAATATTTTTAAAATCATTTATTTTATTTTTCTATTAATTGAATAAATACTATGTTGGAATTGTGTAAGAATTTAAGGTAATTATTTCATTAATAAAAATTATAAATAAATTTCCATGATAAAAAAATTTATATCTCAAATTAACATTTATAACTAAACATAACATTTGTTTATCCTTATTTAAAAAATTTAGAGATAATAAAACAAAGAGAATGACATTTTTGACTTTTCTTTACATAAAATAATATAAAGGTTAAAATCATATCCAAATCGAAAAAGGTCATATATCTGAATATTGGATGATTATGAATGAAATAGACTCATATAATGAAATTAACCCCAAGTGTTAGGGTCATTTTTTAGTCCTTATCATATTATTTTTAACCTTAATTACCTGATATACCCTTGCCATGATGATAATTATTTACTATGACTACTATTCATAATAATTAAAAATAAAATGGAAATATTTACTAAATTTAGACCTCATTATTCCAAATATGGAATAAAATTTTCAATATTCAATCCAAATAAGTGGTATAATTTAATTTAATATTAAAACAAAAAATTCAATGAAAAACAATTTTTTCATAAAAATGCCTTTAAAAGTATAAAAAAGTTTTTATACCAATTTCAACCATAAAATTGATTCTATTTAAATTAATTAAATTATTAATTATATAATATAACTAATATTACATTGAAATAATTTTAAATTAAAATGTAAATGTGTGAATTCTTAAAACAAAAGTAAAATTTTCAATGAAAATTATTATTATTTACTATTCACTAGAAAATCAAACTTTTCAGAAAATTCTAAAAATTTCATTCTAATATAATTTGGAATTATGAATTTAAAATAATATACATATTAATTAATTAAATTTATAAAATTTTCATAAATTAATTATAATAGTTTCCCATAAAAATAAATAAAAAATGTTTTTGATGAAAATGTATTTTTGAAGCATATAATGACTTTACTAAAAATTGAGTGATTATTTACTAAGAATTTATCATTATATTTGTATTGATTAAGAACTTTATATATAAATATTTCATAATGAAGTTATTCCTATTCATACCCACCAACTTAATGGCTAGTTTTTAATGGTCATATTTAAATAATAATATTTCATGGTTCATTTAAGATCGTTGTTGAGTATATTATACACTATCAAACATATTATTACTTTTAAAATGTCATGGTGATACATTTAACCCCATTTAATAAATTTCATATTTATAATTTTAACTTGATTTTGATAATAAAAGGTTTGACATTTTAAAATACCTTTTTTTAAATCCCACATCATAAAAAGGGTTAATAAAAATTTCTCTTGAAAAGAGGAAAACATAAATAAGATGATCATCTAGAATAACACATAACTAGGTTTCAAAATCGGTGAACATTAGTGGGAAGTTAAAATATGTACATGGAATAAAAAATTAATTTCCAAATGATGATGAATAGTGATAGATAATATTGATCACATGGAAGTAATTGATCATAATAAAGTTAATGACAAAAAAATCATAAACCAATGAGGTGTGAAAAATACTATTGATTTTTTGGAAATAAAGGTAATATAAAAACATTTTTTTCAAGATATTTTTCCTAGAGTTGAGGAATTAATTTACCATCTATAATAATAACATAAGGAAATATACTTACCTAATAAGTAGAATTTAATCCTCTTATCAATTTCCACCACAATACCATATTTTTCTTCAAATGATAAGTATTCAAGATTAGTTTTTATGAGTGAATCACTAAAATAAACTTTTAACAGATCACATAATCCAAAAAAGGATAAAAATACATCCATTTTGTCTTTAGACATTAATTAAAAAAAAATGTTAGCATAAGGTAAGATAATTCCCCCAAAGAATAACACTCCATATGAAGAAATGCACCATTAAAATCCAAAGCCTCAAGAACAACACCCAAGGATTAACTTAGTTCATTTGATAAATAAATAACCTTAAAATTATTCAAAATGTTCCCAACAATGTTTAAAACCCAAAAATAAAAATTATTTGATCACAAATTCTTTTGATATTAATTTTACATTTATCTCCAATTAATACTAGTCACTCATAAAGTCATATACACAAATATGTCTATTCCATAATCATTTAATCATTAAAATATGCTAATAATTTATGTAAATAATCCGAATAACCATAAATCCATATTAAAATCATATATACTTCAAAAATATAATTCAACCTTTATTCCTCTAGTAAAATCTCATAATATTTTGTTTACCTTAATTATATAATTTTTCCCAAAATTATAGAAATATTATTTTGAAATAACATTAATCACTTGATCACTAAATCAATTTTCTATCCGATGGTTATCTATACACTAAAAAAAATGTTCCCAAAATTTTAATAACGCATAATTACCTCAATTTAAAATATCATATAAACCCTAAATGTGAAAAAATGTAAAAACATTCTTCCTCAAAAAACATTTTCACTAACTCCCATACTAAACCCAAGGGTTGTATTAACATAAATGTCTCCCAAAATACTCTTAATCATATTATACTTTCATCAATTAAAAACTAAAAGGGTATGTATAAGAATTTAAAATTTTGATCCAAATTAAACTTATAAACCCATTATGGTGTCCATAACACTTATGTTAACCTCACATGAAAACATCATAATCTACAAATTTATCTAAACCTTTCCTCTAATACCAATAATAAGGACTCGAATATAAATATTACATAATCTTGAGTTTTAAGTCAAGAATTAATTCTATTAAATTTTGAGGATCTTTATGGTTTATAGTTTTATATAATTAGGCCATCACCCATACATAAATAAAGATTACATCCCAAAGTGAATACTTCCACTCAATGTCTACTTTTCTTATAAAATAAAACTTTTATGATATAACAAGTTTTCTTTTCATGACATATTTTCACAATTTTCATCTTGAACTTATGATTTTCCTTACTCATCCTTAAAAACCCATAAATTTTTTTTTAAACATGTAATGAGAACAAAAATATCAATAAGGGACATATAAAAATAATAAAAAACCCTATTCATTCATGAATAATTATATAATATTTTTTTCAAAATTAAACTTTAGGCTCAAAATAAACATTTTTCACCCAATAAATCAAATCTTATACCTAAATATTTTCATAAAATATTTCATAAGAAATATTAAGGGAAAAAATAAAAATCATAAAGGTTACTTTGTAATCATGAAAAACTTATGAAATATTTTTCAAAAAAGTTACACATTTCACCCCTATAAAGTATCACAACCTTTCATTTAAACATAAGCTCATGAATTATGACATGTGAGAATAACATAAAGAATATGGTATCATAATATCATGGAAACATAGAAAATGTGTAATAAATGAAAAAAATGACATAAAAATAAGTCAGGGGTAACTTCCAAGATAACATCACATGGTGGATAAAGTTCCATAATGGATTAGGTTTACTCCTTAATACCATACATAATGTAACATAAAACAAAAACATTACCAAATAGATTTGAGTGATATCTAAGAACACCCATAATAACATGTACATTCTTATGTATTCCAAAAAATGAAATCAATGATATGGTATAAACATAATAATTACCCATGGAAGGAAATGGATTGCAAAATCTTTCCTTATATCATAATCAAAGGTGATTTTATAAAGAAGAAATGTATTACCCCATCAATGGAAGGGATAATAATCTAGGTATATATGTGTGAGATATACATACATAATTTATAATAATTCCATAACATTAAAGATAGAGATACATTGATTCATAGAGATAAAGTTCACAAGCCAAAGAAAAAGGGTGGTTTAGTGAGATCTCTTACACCCATAATAAAAACATTTCCAGATATCAAAATATCCATTCCACTTAAAACCCCATTTGAAAATACTTAGAAAAAAGGTAAATAGGGGTTTTAATTGAACAAAAAAAAGGAATATTATAATTAAATAAAGATAAAAAATAATGTTTTTGGATTCAGTAAATCCATTAACACCGTATACATTAAAATATAACATTCCTTTTGTCCTTTGTAACGAAAGTAAAAACGTTCCATATAAAATATGTTAAAAGATCCCTTTTGAAAAACATTAAATGAAAGTAAAAATTGAAATAAAATTTACTTTATAATTAATTTATTTCCATATAAATACATAAAAAAAATAATTTTAAGAATATGGACATGGAAGATAAATATTTATAAAATAAATCATTAAAACATTTAAAATGAGGTTTTTAAAGTAATGTGTCTTTTATCTAGAGCCTAAATTATCATCTGTGTTCCTTATATTCCTAAATAATAAACTTATGTTAATTATTTACTTTATTAATAACATTTTTTAAGTTTATTATTCCTTTTATTTAACTTATTACCATGTTATATACAATTACTTAATCAATTAAGTTCACGTTGGATGTTTTGATGATATTCGGCTCATATGTCAAAAATGACTTCAGTAGGTTAGATATGGTCAATGAGGTTATTATTTTATCATATAAAGAATAATAATAATTACATAATCAAAATTTTTATACATCAATTATACTTTTGAAATAAACTATGACAGATGGTTATGGAAAATGAACTATGTTACAATCATGGAGATGACATGCCATACGTACACATGAGTAACATTTAAATTTTTCAATGATCATGATAGAAATAAGGTAAGTATTATTTATATTTATATAATAATAATTATATCATAAATATCATATTATTTATTTAAATACACTTTTATATACCATCTATGTGAAACAGCAATGAAAAACCAATCACATCGCTTCATGGGGGTGATAATCCGCACCTATGCACAAATGAAATTATCATTTTTCAATGAATGTTAAGGTAAGAAAATATATGATATATTAATTTTATATAATGATAAACATGTCATTAATATCCTATATATACATTAAATCCATAATTATAGCTTTCTGTGAGATACAGTGATGGAAAATGATTTACATTGGCCTGCGAGGCGGTGGTCTATTGTACACACAAACAATGGTTTCACTTCCCATTTTATGAAAGAGAATATGAATTTAGGGTATGATGGGTGTTACCAGATAGTAATACAATTAATTGTGTAATTTTTGAATCTCATGAGATGTCATGTATGATATTAGGGAGTAAACCTAATCCATGATAGGACTCTGTCCACCATGTGATGTTGTCTTGGAAGTTACCCTTGACTTATGATACTATAATGTTTTATGTTGCTACCAATTTCTTAGGTTTACATGATCTCATTGTTACATGTTATTTAATATATTTACCCATATTATTGTTCATGGTCCTTGTATTTTAAGATATAATTTTATTCCTTTTGACTCTAATGAAATGACTTGTTATCATGTTTATTCCCTTACTTTCCTTTTTAGATATCCCCTTTTGTATACGTATTACCAAGGATATCCTATGAATTTTTTGAATCATAAATAGATTTAGGATCTCATTATTTATATTAAAATAAATAACTTTTATTTTAGTTTCATTCTGATGTTTTATGTACCTTGTCTTCCAAACACACCAGGTTTTCGATCCATGGTTTGTATTTGTTGAATATTTATGTTAAAAATCATATAAAACTATGTGTAAAAGGCTCTAGTCTCTATTGTTATCACCAAGGTAAATTAATACAACAATATACTATGTGATGTTTATTTATGATTATAGAAGTATGGAATGGTTGATAACCATCATTCAAAATTCCTCAGTATTCAATTTCATTAATAAATATTGGAAAAATATTGAAAATAAGCTTAGGTGAAAGATTTTGAAATTCAAAACCATTAATGGTATAAATTTCAACAACAACCAGGTGGATTATTATCTAATTAATCATGGAATAAGTCACCATATATTTTTAATGAGGACTTCTTAATAGAATTTTTTGTTTTAAATAAAAACTATATTATTAAAAACATGGATAGAGTTATGTTTATCAAGAAAGACCTACTAGAGATGTTCTAGAAGGAATAAATCATGACATCAATATATATATATCGAATAGAGGTTTTCTATGTTTGGAATAAGTGATGAATCCATAAGAGATACTATATGGAAGGAATCCATTGTTAAAAATATATTTGACTCTTCTATCATAATTGATTTATTAACAATAAAAGAAAACATAAAAAGTTTTAGTCTCATATAGATGAAAGAATTTCCTTGTATACTCATCCAAGATAATAGAATAAAGGCGTTTCAATAGGTTTCTTAGAATATTGTTGAAGTATATGAAGCTAATATAGTTGAAACTATATAAAATCTATAATAGAACACCAAACAAATTACAAAACAGAGAGATAGTGAGTTGAACTACTCAGGGGGGTAGAGGGTACTAATAAATATTATGAAGACACTAATGATGGATGGAATGAAGTTATACCAATAGATACATAGAATATAAAGAGAATATATGAAATTTATTAATATAATATCATTAGTGACCAAATAGAATAAGTATAAATGAAGAGAATGAAGTATCTATACAAAAAAACACCCATTTCTCAGGTATATCCAATGTGTTTTGAAGAAGCTACTAAATATGAGAAATAGGTTTATTCAATTCATGAATATCTTGAACAAATTGTGTAAAACCAGACATGTGATATTTTTTTGAGGTTGGTGGATAATAATTTCATCAGGACCAAATGGGGTTTCCAAAATAAAATGAATGATTTAAGCATGATAATTTAATGAAATTAATGAATTTTGTGTAAGGGATACTCCCAAATTAAAAGAAACTATATCGATTCAACATTTTATATTATGTATAGGATGGAAATAATTAAATTATAATTTGTCTTAGTAGTGAATATGGGATTAAAGGTATTATATATGGATTTAAAATCTACATTTCTAAATGTAGTATGATAAGAATAGGTTTACATTGAGAAACAATTTAATTTTCTTGTTTATAAAGATGAGAATGATGTTTTCTAGCTAAAGAAGGTATTGTATATGTTTAAGTAAGCACCTAGAGTATAGTATTTCAGACTATATCAATAAATTAAGAATCTCATATTCTTGTGTATTGGAGTTGATCACAATCTCTATATCAAGAAGAAAAATGTTCAAAGGATGGTGGTGCTTGTATATGTTGTTGAAAAAGTTTTAATGGATTGAATAATGCATAGTGAAATAATTTTTCAAAATTAATGAGGTACAAGTTTGACATATAGATGATTGGAGAGTAGATGTTTTTCCTCATGATATGAGTGATACAAGTAAGGCATGGAACATTCATCTTAAAATACAAATATGATAAAGTGGTTCTAAATAGATTTTTTATAGAGCGTCAAAATTTGATGAAAATGTTGGTTTCTAACCAGATAAAGTTATCAAGGTATGACAATGAATAAGTGGTCAAATTCACACAATATAGGAAGATCATTGAGAGCACTTGGTACATAACATTGAAACAACATGATATTGAATTTCTAAATTGTTATGTTATATGGTTGAAGAGTAATTTTAAATAAATACACTTTCTAGTGGTGAAGAGAATACTGCATTATATCAAAGGAATAGTTGATTTCATTTTTATTTAGAGTAAAGAATAATAGTAGGAGTTTTTTGGGTATAAGAATGTAAATTAGGTTGATTCAATATATTATAGAGAGTCAACATCGTTTTGTTCATTCTATCATAGAGGATTCTGTATTTTTTGGCTGTGAATGAAATAATATTGCATTTCATGGAGCAATACAGAAGTAGAATATATTTTACCCACACAAGCATGAAAATAGTTGTTATAGATAAATCAGAAGATTTTGATATGTTAGTTAAAGTTAAGTCTCCTATTAGAATAAATTGTGATAATTCAAGTGATTTTAATCTTAGAAAAATATCATCCATCATTACAGGTTAAAGAAAACTGAATCAAGTATCAATTCATCAAGGGTAAAGTTGAGCATGATTTGGTTAAATTAGAGTATGTTACTACTAAACTTTAATTCACATAAATCATTAATAAGGCCTTACCAAAGGTTGTATTTTAGAGTCATAGAGTATAAATTTTATTCTAGATGAATCCCCATAGTTAGATAGTGTGTTCATGGAAACCCACTCCCAAAGATATGATACTAAAATCTCCAAGGGATGATGAATATTATTTTACTCTAGTTTTACACAAAGTATTGAATTTTTTATTTATTTATAATGTTGGAGAGATATAAATCATGAAATTTGAAGTTTTATCTCACACCCTTTAAAGGGGCAAGTAATAATGAAAAAAGGGGAATATATAATCTATGTTAAATCATGGGGAGAAAATATGTTGGGAGTAGTGATGTTATGGAAATATATCAACATAAAGAAGCTAAATCAATTATGATATGAACTAAATATCCTAAAAATTAATCATTATGAAAGGTTTTTTTAATAAGGTTCAAGTGGTTCTTGGGAGATAAATAAGTGATTCATTAATGAGATTTTCATGTTACTCTTGTTTCCCAATCTGAGCATGGATCATATAGAATGAAAAAATATGTTGAGTTAGTATTTGATTTCTATCTGGAGTTATAGAGGGTGAATAAAATTTTAAGTAAATAGTTCATAATGGTTGTTGACATAATGACTGAGGATATTAAGGTGCTGTCAACAAAACCAGGGGGGTTTTTGGAAAATGTTGCTCATGGTGATTTTTTTTGATTTTTCATGGTATTTTTGTTTATAAAGTGTGTTGATAAAGTTAAAGGACCATGAATACCTTGAAACATTCAAGAAAGAATGAAACTAGAATAACTTTTAGTTTCTCAAGATGTTTTGTATATAATTAAATAAAGGTAAGTATTTTTATAAAAATTTATGTATAAGATAACCCAAGTGAGAAGTTTTATGAAGTTAGTGACTTGGATGAAGATCATTTATAAGTAAAGGATTCTTTCACCAGGTAGTAATATTATCGTATAAGTAGCAGTGTTCATGATTAGCGAGATTTGAGGTGATTTATTTTTTGGAATCATGGGAATTTGTGTGATATATTAGTCCATCCTATAAATATATCACAAATATATCATTAAATATAGAGGAATACTACGGGAATGGATACTTGGTATATTTTAGTGTAGTAATTATGTGAACATTTTTATTTCTTTAAGGAATTTTATGTAACCATCAATTATGAACATAAAGGAGTCTATGTTTCAAAAACAAGTTGTGGTTTGAACATGAATTAGGAAAATGTTATTCATGTACAAGAAAAGAGTTACATGATCCTAAATGTAATTTCCTAAATTTTTTTGTAGTAAATGGGATATCATTGTTTGTATAAATGTAAAGATTAATGATACATTAAGTATGGTGCAATCAAAGGTGATTTAACTCATTAGAATGGTTTAATAAAGGAAAAATGAGTATAATTTGGTAGAGATAACAATGAGATGTCAACATGTGATTGGTAGTGATCTTAAAGTGATAGCGAGTTCACTTGAAATTTTTAAACGAATGGTGATTTTTATTGATAGAGAAGTTATTTATCTAAAAATATTTTTTAGTGAAGAAGGGATAGAGAGTATATTCCAAAAATTATACATAAGTAGGTTCTTAGTGATTCTGGTACATCAACACAATATTAGTGTATGCTCCTTGGATTAGGTCAATGTGGGAAAACCATGTAAAACTTTATTTTTCCCCTATTTTCTTGCTTTATCAATTATTATTTTCTATGATGGAGAGTGGTGTTCCTATTAATAATGCACCAATATTATTGGCGAGGTTTATATAACTAGAATTGATATACCCATATTCACCCTCGAATGGTATTTACCTCACATAGAACCAATAGCGTGTATAAATGTGAGGATTTAATTAAAATGATTCTTTATTAAGTTTTTTTGGAGGACATACTTACCATATATTTGGAAATGAGATGGATATTGTTTCATTCCATTGTGTTTGATTTATATGGAATTTCTAGTGTGACTGAATTAGGACCTGGTGCGATCATGGATATGAAAAAAAAGCGATGCCTTTAAGAAACGAGCTTTATCCCTAGAGTTGGGGATGAGATAATGAAACCCATATGATCTGTTCAGACCATGATGCAACCTATGAAACTATATATGGTACCCTAGTCTTGTTTTTTATGAGATTGGAATAAAACATGGTGGATAAAATTTAATGTTGTCGTGTATAAATGTGGTGATAGAAGTTGGTTGATTGCTTTAGAGACCAACCGAGAAAATGATTTACATTATTTTGATGTATGAGATGAGATTATATAGGATGGTATTATGAAGGATTTATTCCCCCAAATATGATATATTATAGTATCACAGAGTGGTATCAATTACAATTGATATGATATATGATGGTATTACGAGGTTGGATCCATTAACCTCGATATGATATATGATGGTATTACAAGTTTGATGCTATTCTAATTGATATTATTGTATTATGGAATATGATACTTTCATCCTAATAATATATATGATGGTATTAGGTGGTGGGAAACATTCCTCTTGATATAATATATGATAGTATTATAGGTATGTAATTATACCCCCTGATATGATATATGATGGTATTGCGAGGCATACAATATTCCCCCAATATGATATTTGATGGTATTATGGGATGAGAACCATTCCCCTAATATGAAATATTATGGTATTATAGGGAGATCTTCATTCCCCTTAATAGTATACGATGGAATAAAAGGTGAGAAATATTCTCCCTAATATGATATATGATGGTATTAAAGGCAGTCACATTCCCCCTGATTTGATACAAGATGGTATTATGGAGGAGGTGATATTACCAATGATTATATATATATATATATATAGTGTTATTATTGAGAGGACCAGTTTGGGATCTATCTAACACTAAGAGGGGGGGGGGAGGTGAATCAGTGTTGGGGACTTTTTAAACAAATTCCAACTTTTTATCCCTATACCTACTGACCTGTTAGGATCTTGATCCTCTTATTCTCTTTTCCCTATCACATGAAATAATAGAAAGTAGTAAAAAAATGCAGACGATATTTTAAGAAGGTTCACTACTCAATGTGTGTAGCTAGTCCTTTACATGTATGGTGGTGAACAATACATGGATTATCCACTATAAAGTGATATTATTTTACTGTGGTTGAATAGGAAAACAATCTTTTAGTCAATGTGAGTCCATACACTTTGGAGGGGGGGTGGGAAAAAATCCTCTTACATGGACTGGTGATATCCTAGTCCAACTTGCAGCTTCCTTGCTGATTCATTATACTACCTCTAAAGACAGTCTTCCCCCTGTTGATAAGGGTTTACAACACCAATAGAGTATTCCACCTATTGAGACCTATTGGATGTCATAGTAATACTTTGTTCTTACTCTCTTCACTTGTTACTTATCTAGTATCATGCAAGTAAAAAACCACTTCTTTATCTGTAACAAACCTGAAAGCTACACACTATTATTCTCCTGCTTCTTCAGTGAAAAACCAGCTGCACTAAAAACCACTCTTCTTTACACTTTCTCATTTAGTGAAAAACCAACTGCACTGAGATCACTTATATTCTTCTTTTCTAGAATCAAAAACTCCATTTATGATTATCAGATCAATGAAGTACAACTCATCTGAGCATCATCACATTTATTCTTCTGTGAGTAATAATTAGTCTCTAAGTGGGCACAATTGATTCTTCTTAGACACAATTTAATATGGAATATGTAGTGGTGTCTTCCCAAGTACTATTTCACTTAAACCAGGTATTCAAAACTTCTAGTTGCAAATATCTTTTGAGAAGATCCTTCACAGAGCTCCTTCACAGAGCACACTACTTCGTAGAGCTCACTGCTTTGCAGAGCTCTAGCCTTCTCAAAGGACACACCTTCGTAGTGATATCTACCTTCGTAGAGATAAAAAAATATTGCAAAGAGAATTTACTTTTCCGAGCACTCTTCCTTTGTAGAGCTTACATACTTTTCAAAACCCATCACCACTGCAAATAAAACTTCCTTCGCAGAGCTCATAACTTTACAAAGCTCACTGAGCCTTTTCGGAACAACCTGTCATTACGAAGCACATTACCTTTGCGGAACAACTTACTTCGCGAAACATCTTCACAATTTGAGAGCTCTAAAATTCTCGTGAAGTCTACCTAAATTTATCAAGGGGTAGGGGCCTATTTATAGGTATTTCCCACTGACTCCAGAACCTTCTAGCCACCCCAGCACCACATCATCACCAAATCATAGAGCTCCAAACTTATTGCCGAAATTCATTCTGCTTCGCAAAGAACCATAACTATTTTCTGGATTCAAAAATCTCTTCATAATCACAAAGAGTTTCATCAAATCCTTTTCACCTTAGCGATTCTCCATATTCCTTTGAACTTCTGTGATTCTCCTTCTTTCTTTGTGTTGAAATGATCACCCGCAATGCTCCTTTCCTCAACCAATCAAAAGGAGTTTTATAATCACAAAGAACACCGTCAACATTCTTCATGTCTTTGAGAAATATAATTCATGAATCCCATATTCATGAAATTCATGTATTTTCCATTTTTTGATGAGATATTCAAGGAAATCCACTTTTTGTAATGCTAGACCAACTCCAAATTTTGGACCCCAAAAATTTGGCAAACACTGGAAAACTCCACCACCTTAGACACCTGCTTTTGCAAGACCGACCATACCGATTTACCGTATGTTTTCTCCCCATTTACTTCATAAATCTTACATCACAAGTTCTCTAACCAACTTATGATCTTTTGAAATATGAATCAGAAAATCATCGTATGATTTACTGAGGAAAGTATTCTAACTTCTCT
Source organism: Viscum album (assembly GCA_963277665.1). Taxonomy (NCBI): domain Eukaryota; kingdom Viridiplantae; phylum Streptophyta; class Magnoliopsida; order Santalales; family Viscaceae; genus Viscum; species Viscum album. The sequence goes on along the minus strand of OY728142.1, from coordinate 263,110,258 downwards.
ATCTTCTAGCATCATCTTTCTTTCCAATCTTAACTGAATATGATTAGCATCACCTTAACTCAAATATCATGCATGGCTATTTCAAATGTATATCCCATGCATGGAAACCTATATAGGCTTCTTTTTTTTCTCTTGGTTTGGGTGTTCTTAATTTTTTCACATGAGTACATGCATGATGTGTTCTTAAACAAACTGAATGCACACTCTTCTCTTCTTATATATTCTCCTCTTCATGAAAATCACATAATTATTTTATTTTGCATAATCACACTTATAATTTCACATTCCACCATTTATTATTCATTCATCCTTATATGGATAATACTTTACCATTATTCATTGTTGTAAAAAATGTGTCACCTTTGACATAATCTCTTTGAACTTAGGGCCAATGCAACAATTGTATGAATTTAACTTCATGAATAATTGCCCAAGCATGAAATAAAATGCTATGATTGTATAAAAATATTATAGGAATCCTCATTTCATCCAATCTTCATTAAATTTGGATTTATTCTTCATATCCTTCTTCATTTTGACCAGTATTGACAACTATTGACAAAAAATACAATCTTCATACATAAAGTGGTCCCAACAATGATATATAATGGTATTATGGGAGAGATATTATCTAAACCTTAGTACAATTATATGAATTTAACTGAGACATGTGGAACTAACCTAAGTAGGTAAAACCAAAAATGTATGTCACCTTAGAAACCAAGGATTGGAATCAATTTATTTATTTCATTTTAGTATTTTATTTTATTATTATTTTCAAATCACATCTTACATGAATTGTTTTTATATTTTATGTATGGGGAATAGTTTTTTATGGACTACTGAGTTATACTCACACCTTTCTCAAGAATCCCTAGCACATTGGTACCTAAGTAGATATCATGATCATCTATAAAAATAGGGCAGAGGCCTAGTGTGGATGATTTATCTTAATAGATTAGATGTATTCAGAAGAAGGTACCATGTTTGGACTCAGAAAAAGCTAGTGTTCTTTTATATTTTGGTTGGTATGTATGTGATATACCCCTGGGAGATCTTTCTAGTGTCTCTCTGAATTGTGTGACATTTTTAATAGCTAAATTTTTCATTAAAAGTTTATTATTTTTCTTTGATTAGTTTTGTATATGAAGATCTATTATTTTAGTTGGATATTGTGGAAAAATATAATATTTTATTTCTTATGTTTTTCTAATATTAATTTTAGATTATGGTCCCCCAATGGTATTACCTTAGTCCTTCACTGCTAGTCTATAACCTCTAGTGTATAGGGAGGTGTTCCTAGGGCCAGATAATGAACTTAAATAATTATTATAGAGTGATCCAGGTTGGGAAAATAAAATGTGGCATCAAATATTTGTTTTATTTTTATTACTATTTAGGATATGGTATATAGAAGATAATACTGGTCAAAATTGGAATGGGATCTATATATTGTGCCTATACAGAACCTGCATGAGTAGAATTCAAAGTTTATTAGGACATGGGATTTCTGTTTATGTTTTTTTCTATTATATTTGAACAAATTATTTTTATGTATGATGTTTTGATTTATTTTATTTATCAATTTTTCTCTTGGACTGGGAGGTAAATAGAGTTTGTGGTCATGAATTATATCAGGAACATAGGTTCACATGACATGTTCATGCTTGTATTTGATTAAGAATCTGATTTTTTTTTTTAAAATTTAGTATTTAGTTATTTTAAATTTCTACAGTAACATATTTTTTTCTTTCTGAAATGAAATAACGATGGAATTATACTTAACCAAACCAGATGGGTATGGTTTCCTTTATATAAATTATCATAGGGAAATGTTATTATATATTAATTTGTATATAACCTTGATCCTCACCGAGGTATTTTATTATGTGGATTCATAGTGATTATTAATAACCAAGAGAGGGTGTTGGAATAATAATGTGATATATAATATATATATGTATTTTATAATGCTAGGGGGTGGTGTATTGGCATGTGATTTTCCTTATTTTTTTTTGAAATGGGAGCATAGTTGTCTCTTTATGAGTTGTGAATTATTAAGTAATGTTATGGGATAAGTGGGAGATCATAGTGATATTGATATATAACTCAGGATATTGATGAGTTTGGTTTCATAATTGATTAATGGGACACATTCCTATTGTAGTTTTAAATAATTTGTCATATATGTGGTTGGATTGAGAGAGAGGGGCTAGCCTGGGCTTGTGAGTTTTTTCAGATATAATAAGTATGGGCAGATTATTTACATTAATATTAATGCTTGAGAGGTGTTATTGGGTATGTGGTATAGGCATGGAGATTCCATAGGTCTTATTAATGTGAGAGCATGGGTACTGCAATATTGTAATGGGTCTAATAGGCATGAGAGTCATAGTTTGTTAGTTTTTTAGGAAAGTGAACATAGGATTGATGCGATGAACTCATGTGTGATATAATTTTATTTGGTGGATTAGGAGTGTTACCCAAGAATTGATGGCATATTATTCAATATGGAACGAGTTAAATAGTGTGTTGGGTAGCACTAGGTCATACACTTATTTTGGTATACTATTTTGGGTAACAGGGTAATTTTTTCATCATTTTAAGACTAGTTAGATATATTATGTCTTATCATGGGTAAATAGAGTGTGTTTTTCATAATTGATGTTAAATATGGATTATTGTGACACAATTTTAGCCTAATGTTAGTAATATTGGAAATTGGTTTGGTGTGATTGGCCTTTGATGTCATGCAAGATATGTCCTGAGTGGATTCTAGGAAATCTTTATGATGGGGAGATCTTTTTGGGTAGGTCACTTGACTCTTAGGGTAAGGACATGATTGAAGTTAACAATTCATAGTGGTTGGTTTTTTGTGCCTTTCATGTGTTTGGATAGACCATATTGGGGTTGTTTTTTGTCCCTTTGAACCCATACTAGTTGTTGGGACTTGAGGGTCTCTAGTGTGTTTTGATGGATTATAGGACTCTATAGTCACCAATTGCATGGAGTTAGGTCATGAATTGTTGATCTAATCCATATAAGATCACACATGGATGGTGATTATATATGGAATGATCGTCAAAAGGTGCGATAAACCCTTCTATGATTGAGGTATAGAAAATCCTATTAACCCTTAATGTTTTGGAATATGTTGTATAAAGTAGTGGTTTATATGGGGGTTGGTTAGGTGGAATTTACTAGTGGAATAGGTACAATGGGATATGTCCAGTGAGCGAGAAAAGGTTTTCCTGGTACAATGATGGATTAACCTAGAGATCATCAGATTGTGAATATATCAAGTTGAAAAGATCATGTAATGAATGACCTATAATTTTATAGAAAGTGGGGAGTTGTGTAATTAATATTGGTTCTTATGGAACAACAAGGGGATGGGTGGGATGATGGGATGGATAAATAATTATAGGAGTTCCTCAATTATGGTAAGTTTAGAAATGATGTGATTTCAAGTTTCTTGCAAGATTAGTTGGAGACTATAGAGTGATTTAATGCAATAATTCCATGGTAGTGACAAGGGTTAGTGACCTAGATATAAATCCATCAAGACTGGGTGTACAATGGTGAATTATTGATGGTATAAGATAGAAGTTGTGTGGGCTATAATTGTATCATTAGACCCTAAAATGGGGGTCATCATGTGAATCAAATTCTAGGAATATGAAAATGTATCATAAATATTTGTGTTTTGTTGATGGGGTATATTAGGAAATATCATTCTCATGGATCATTGATAGTAAAATTCCTAGAGTGGGGAGTATATCATAGATGATTTTAATGTGCACTATTCATTTTGAGTAGTTTTCGATAATATTCAAAAGTGATGTGTTATTGGACCCAACAAGAGGTGGTTTCACTATTGTGATGATGATTATATTTAAACAAAATAGAAATGCGTGGTGAATATAAAATTCCTAGATGTGGGTATTAATCAATGAGAATCAGGATACATAAGTATGTTCAGTGACTAATAATTGTGGGATGAGGCATGATGGTCGGGTTATTCTTTGGTGTGAAAATGCGTGAGTGATCGTATGGTATAGACTAGTGATTTTTGTGAATGGATAATTCATGAATGCCTCTTAGATAAGGGCATTTTTCTAGAATTGGTGGAATTAATCAGCACTGTGATGCATGGGCTGGTAGGGTTTTGAGAAAATGGATCTAATTTTTGTTTCTAGTTTGTATGACCATAACTAGCAAGAGACATAGAATTAGGGTTATACATCGAGCCTTAGTGAGTGGGATGGTTGATTGAGTATACAAAAGGAGGCTTCTTGGGGATGAGAATAGTTATGTTGAGGATGGTGTAATGGAAACATCATCATTATTTTGTAAAAATCAGAGGAAATTTTAATGTTTGGTTTTAGTGCAAGGTATGTTTTGGGAATTGGGATTCAAATAAAAATTCTAGGGAATTGAACATCGTTAAATGGTCTTTTTATATTTGATTAGCGGCATGAGAGGTGTTTCAGGTTCTTGGGAGAGTGTTGGAGCAAGTTCAGGGTGGAATATATATGAATTAGGTGCTTTAGGAGAGTTATATTATTCCAAAGGTAGGTGCTGTATTATTTGAAAAATAGTGAAAATAGTACCATTAAATATAGTGGATTATTTTTATGAGGATTTTATTTTCAAATGAATATAGAATTTTTTTAAAAGGTTTTTTAGAAGATTTGATAAATTTTTAAGGTTATTTGATATGTTTTTATGTGATTTGAAATTTTTGAATTCAATTATAGGATAATAGTGAATCCTGGGAATGAATTATTTTGTTTTTAGAAAATTAAAGGTTGTGAGATGTATGATACAATAGAGGTAAGTCATATGATGCTATTGAAATTCAATGTGCACTGATTTTTTAGAAATTTGGATAAATACCATACATAAGGGTCTCCATACATAAGATTCATCATGTGAAGGTTTGAGAAAGTAAATTTCTAACTTTTGGAAGACTCCATGATTCCTAATGGTGAGTTTGAGATATTTAATGGTCCTACCCTTTTAAAAAATTGGGTCAGTGTTTAGAACCCTTGCAATACATAAGGGTTAGCCTTATAATCCAAAAGTTTTCTCTTATTTACCACATGATATGTAAGAGTATATATGTATGATACATGATGGTTGATTATGTGATATGTAAAATTAACATCATGAATAAGGTTTAGTATATATGAAGGGAAACTATTATACAAATGAGTACCAATCCCTAAAAAATGGATAAGTTTGATACATAAGAGTAACCATAGGATACATAGAGGTGAGTCTATTGAAATGGAAATACAAATTATTAAACCCCATAATATGTGAAGGTCACCTGGTGGTGAAATATAAAGTTAACCTGATACATAAGTGTCCTCTATTTAGAAAATGGATAAGTGTGGGAAGTCACTATGATACATTAAGGTATGATACTTAAAGCTAACCAAAGTGTTCCCTATGATATGTATGTGTTTTAGAATTTATGAATTTTTATTTTTGATGTACATGGTTTGTCTAGGGACAATACGTAAGAGTACTATGGGCTGATACATAAGGGTCATCTATACATCAAGTTCTATATGTAATATTTCTCTAGGTTGATCTGTTAGGTTCATCCATACATAATATTCCATACATAAGGGTCCCATACATTGAATGTTTTGATGGATGATGCATAAGGGACCTATTTAGTGATACATAAGGGTCATCCATATGTAAAGTTATACACACAAGGTCTCACTGGGTTGATACATAGGGGTCATCCATACATAAAGGTCCATACATAAGGGTCATAGACTTATATGAATTTTAATGGATTATGCATAAGGGTACTTTGGGTTGATATGTAAGGGATATACACATGTAAAAATCCATATATATATATATATGTCCTATTTATTTCCAAAATTAAGTGTGATTGGATTTTTTGAGATTTGGAAATTTAAGGGAAGAATGGTATTTATGGGAATTTAAATTGAAAATCATCTTTCAAATTCTATATTTTTGAGACTTGATAGTAGGGGGAGGATGGGATATTCTTTATTTTCTCATATTCCTTTAACCTCCTTGATCAAATTTGATTTAAAGTGGATTGTTTCATTATTTAAGGTATAATTATTTTTCATCATATTTAGTACTCATCACTTTACATCTATTTATTTTGGTGTCTCTAGGATAGAGTTTAGTAATAATTCCACCATGTAATAGTGGAATCATCTCAATATGAAGGAGGTTTTGTGAGGATTGGATACATGGGATTTTAAGAGGATTAACATAATAGGTTTTTATGATTTTAGTTATCCATATCACTACTTTATTAATTTATTTATTTTTTCATTTGGGTGAAATTGATGAATGAGTTGATATGAGAAATTGGGGGCTTTGTATGCTAGATGTATAGGTGGATTTAAATGGTGCTACACTCTCCTTTTCTCAAGGATTTGTTCCTAGGAGATCACTAGGTAAGTTATTAATTTATAATATATTAAGTATAAATTTGGGAAATAATAATGGTCTATTATATAAATTAATTAGTGTGATCTTATAATCATTTCATATGGATTATAACAGGTCTAGGTCTTTGTGTTGATTAGTTATGATCAACCATGTTGGAAGATCTTATGTGATGTTGACCATGTTTTTCTTTAAGTAAATAACTCTTGTTGAGGTTGGTGGTCCTTAAACATCTCCCTAAAGATTATGAATTATATAATGTAGTTTTCTATACATGGTCTTATCACTTGTGTGTGATCGATGTGGAATTATAATTTAATTGTTCTTTTAAAATCCCATGATAATACTAGAGGCATCCTGGGCCACAATGGACCCTTGATCTCTAAGTTAATTTTACGATCATTGATGGTCATGAAAATACTTATAAGTGTGTGAAATGAAATATATGAACCCTATAGGGGTATAAATGAAATGATGAGAAAATAGGTAACATTTGAATATGAGTCTCTAGTCCTCTCCATGTAGTTTATAGTAATGTATTTTCAATGGTTAGAATAGGGGTATGTTATATTGAATAATACAATGCATTATAGAATCTTTAATAGTTGACTTGTGTGAGGGGTGAGTATTCCTCCTCACTAAATTGTGTGTGTGTCCAAGTGGGTATTCCTTGAAAATGATTTTTTCATATATTTGATGGGAGGATCGAACTATATTTTCCTTTATGTGAGATGAATATTGTGTTGCTACCTTGTGTTTTATTTTTATAGAATTTCTAGTGTGACCAAATTAGGTCATGGTGTGAGGGTGTCTATATTGAGAAAAACGACGCCTTTGATAAATTTAATTTAAACCTAAAGTTGGGATGAGATAAAGGAACCTATGAGGGGTGTACAAAATGTAAAATAACATAAGGTATCAAAGAGAGTACCCTAGTCTTGTGTTATCCTAGGATAGGGTTAAAACATAGCGGTAACATTGATTATAGTTGGGTATAAATATGACAGTATAAGTGGGTTGTGTTCTTTGGTGACCAAACTAGAAAATTATTTTCATTATTTATATGTATGAGATGATATGATATATAATGGTATTATGGGATGGGTGTAATTTCACATTATATGATATATTTTGTAATTAAAAGGAAGTTGATATTCCCCTCGATATAATATATAATGGTATTAAGGGTCGGAAGCCATTCCCCCACATATGATATATGATGATATTACAGGCCGAGTGAAATTTCTCCCAATATTATATATAATGGTATTATAGGGTGGGTTCCTTTCCTATTTATATGATACATGATGGTATTATATAATGAGCATCATTCCCCATTATATGATATATGATGGTATAAATGGGTGGGCACTATTCCTACTGATATGATATATGATGGTATTATTAGATGGGTGTGATTCCACTATATATGATATATGATGGTATTAAAATAAAGGAATCATTACAAATTATATGAATTATGATGGTATTATGGGGTATCCTTTATTCCCCTTGATAGTATAAGATTGTATACGTGGTGGTCACAATTCCATTAATACTATATATGATGGTATTGTGGGGAAGGAACCTTTCCCCAAAATTTTATACATGATGGTATTACAAGTTTTATATTATTCACATGATTATATATATAATGGTATAATGTATGATGGTATTAAGGGTGGACACTAATCTAACCCTTTCTATAGTTATGTGACTTTCTCAGTTTTACTTGACACTGGATGAAGCAAGTATAGTCAATCACGAGTGTCACATTTGAACCTAAGGATCAACCGTGATATATTTTCTATAGTTCATTTTTTATTTTACTATTTTGGTAATACCACATTGTAAATAAACTATATTTACTATTTATGTCAGGTAAAACATTGATGGTGGACTACTATGTCATATTCACATCTAGATCAGGATGCCCTAGCATATTGGTACATGAGGAGACCTCATGATCATAGTTTTAGATAGGGTAGTGGCCCGATGCGGATGGTTCATTTGTATAGATTAGATAGATTTAAAATATGTGATTAGGTTGGGACTCAAAACCAGGTGGATGAATCATTTCATTTTTGTTTATTTTGGTTTGGATGTATATTATTTACCCATGGGATATCCTGTTATCATCTTCCTAGCTTGTGTAATATTTTAGATTGATCATTTTTTATATCCAAATTATTTTATTTATCTATGATTGAATTTAGATATTATATCCTATTTATTCAGTTGGATATTTTGATCTTAGGTGGTATGTTTTTTTCTATTTTTTCACTACTCTAAAATGAGGATATATACTCCCTATAGTATCACCTTAGACCCCCACTTCTAGTCAGAATGCTATGGAATATGGTAATTAATTCCTAATTTCTTATAATGAACTAGTCTGGTTAGTGTAAAGTGAGATAGGATAGGGAATTACAATAGCAGATGTTCTTGTTGTTATCCTAACCTAATCTAACCCCATAAGAATCCAATCACTAAGTAGTTAAGTAAACAGGATACCCTCAGTGGAAAACCTTTTATAACTGTCCAGGCCTCTCGATGCAATGTATAATGTTCTCAATTCCCCCCAAGGTTGATATCACATTGACGACCCACAACCCACATGTCTTCCCTAAAATCCATTCTTCTAACCCCAATCCTAATACACTAGGTTAATGTCACACAACCGCTCATAAAACCTCCCTTGGTCACTAGATCCACTAACAAAGTTCATATTTTCTTTAATATTATATATCAATTTTATCCAATCCTCTCACATATGAAACATATCCACCAATGACTTTGATCAATAGAAATACAAATACAACCTAATATGAGTCTTATAGTACTCACTATCCACTCATCACATAAGGAATCCCATATATGGTTTAATCTTGGTTCATTAGTACCCATTTATCTCTATTTACAATTCACACAACACATGTAATCATATATAAAGTAGTAAATTTAGGGACCAACTACCCCAATCATAGAGTTATAACCTTAACAATGAAGCCTTACCATCATCTTTGATCACCAATCTAGTATTGAGATCCCAGTTCGTCAAAAGCACCATACAGGTTTATGAAAAAATATTATATTTAATTTTAATAATTAATTTTAATAATTAATTCATAATTATTTCAATTAGGCATAATAGGTCATACCTCATAGGGTGGCCTAACCTTATTGAAAACACATACAACCAGTGGTAGACAATATAAACATAAGTCATGGACACTCTGTAATGACCCAAAAATTTTTCAATGGAATTTCTACCTTCTTATAATAATTTAATATAATATAAATCACATAAAATTTCTTATAAAACACAATAAAAACTTTATAAATGATGAATTAATGAAATAAGCGATAATTCTATAAATTAAGAAACCTCTACCGATGGAATAATAACTTAACCTTTGGAATAGTAAAATGACCCTTAGGAATAATAATATGTAAAATATAATAGAAACTTAAACTTTTAAAGTAAAAATAATATTTAGCTATCTTATGAATGAAAATTTTATATATTTACATCATGGAATAAGTAAATAAATGTTTTAAAAATGATAAATTAATTGTTAGTATTTTTGTAAGTTGTAAATATTTAATTACAATTTTATAATTAATTTAATAATTTAAAAGAAAATTTATTTTTATAAAATATGTTCATAAATTAATAATTTATTTTCTTATAATTATAAGATAATTTTATGAGACCTTAATTAAATTTTCAAAGTGTTAGAAAACCAGTTTTAATTTTAAAATTTGTATTTTTTAAGTAAATGATGATTTTAATTAAAAATTAAATATTTCAAATTTAGAAAAATATTTTTATAAAATGAATTTCATTTTTAAATTCTACATGTCAAAAAAAATTTAGGGTGAATTTTTGGGATTTTTTAGAAATACTTAAATTTTAGGTGAATAGTGAAATTTGATAATTTATGATAAAAACTAAATACATGGATTAATGAGTCATGAATGATGTATGGATAATTTAGGCCCATAATATAGAACACACCATCATTATTTTAATATATTTAGTGATAATTTTTAAACTATTCATATTCTTGAGCCAAAATAGTAAACTAATGAATAAAATAATGAGAAAACACCCCTCTCCTCTAATATAAATATCACCCCTCACCACCTCTTTTACTCACACATCTCAAACTTTGATAATTTTACAAATTATACTCAAATATATTCTCAATACCCTCCCCCATGTCTAGGATCACTTTTTCTCATAAAAATACCAAAAAATTTTCCCTAATGAGATTCTCAAGGAGGAGAAATTAAAGAGGTGAATTCCTCTTTCTTTTCTTTTAATTTTTTTCAAGTTCTTTTATTTTATTATTCTCTCATCAAATCCACTATAAAAATTTTAATTATAACTCTAGTATATTTTATATTATATAATTATATCATGTTAATAGAGGATACATAACCAAACTCCTTTCTCTCTCTCTTTTATTTTAAAAATGAAATCATCGCCTGTGATGTGTCAATTTACCGACATCATGGATAATGCATTTTCATTTTACCTTAAAAAATTTAATTATGTTCATAAAACCAATATAATGGTTTTTATATACTATAAAATATATTTTAAAAACATTTTTATGTTATGTAACTAAAATATTTATATAATACTGAATGACAAAACAAATCGAGTTTGTTGTGATTGAAAACCACCAAAATTAACCCAAATGATTATCATTAACTATTTATCTAATGATTCACCCTAATTAAATATAAAAAAAATGATATATATAACCATTTAAACCTCTGTATGTTCAATAAAAACATATAATTTCAATTCTAGATAATTATACCCATTCTACATAAACTTCCATACTCATATTCAAGTAAACTGATAATGAAAGCCAAGAAAACCAACACCCCTGAACAATGAAATTAAACTATAGAACTCATTGAAAAGACAGTAAATGAACTTAATAAAAATATAATGAATCAAATTCATGTATAAAAGTTTATTTCTTTATTAATTAATTAATTTAATTTGATTATACAGGATATTAAAGTGAATAAATCATTCATACATAAGGTAAGGGGATTCTCAAACCCAACTCCCTTCCTTTGGGTTTTCCCTTTTTCACTCAATTTTCAGTATAGATGTTCCATTAATGTTATATAAATATCACTTCTTTATCATTAAATTTTATTTTCTGTATATACATGCTTCCAATCTTATTTTTATAATAATTTTTCCCCAAAAGAACTCTTCCATTTAAAAACACATATTTTACTTCTCTTGATTTTGTTTCTTCTTCACTCAAGATGGACGATTATTATACCAAGTATGTTATTCCCTTTTTATTTTGGGAACCCCAATGTTTATCCATGAAATTATTTTTTAGGAAGCCCATTTCCTTTCTGTGGGTTATTTTATATCCAAGATTGATATACATTCTATGTGTCATGCATGATAATGTAAATGTTATGATGTGACAAGTGTTCCAATAATTATATAGTGCTCCAATGAATTGGGTAATGCAAATAATATCATGATATAAAGTGAAATATTCATGAACACGATGCAATATTTTTTCAAAACTATGTGTGTTAGTTTTCCACTATGACATGATGTTTCATTTTTATGCATTGGCACATTTCATGCCTTTATTTAATACTTTGTCTCATGATTATGATGATGATGTTATGATGATGATTATGCTCACCACATTTTATATTGATTCATGTTCTTATCTATCCTTTTACTGAGATTTTAGCACACCTATTTCTTTGATGCACATACTTAGTTTATTACTTGTACTAAGGAGAACATAGGGGATAATAAGATGCTAAAGAAGAAGGAATTAAATAAATGTTTATGTTTTATTTTGTAAATGTTATATATGGTCCTATTTTTTCTAGGACACTAAACCTTTGGATCCTGGTTGTGTAATGATTTTATGTTGTTTTTCTTTAAAATGATGTTATTTAATAAAAGTAGGGTAGCTATAGTTGGTATCAGATCACAATTTAGTTAATTTTAGAATTAAGATTAGAGAACCTTAGTGAAAACAATTAGTATGAGACTAAGTATATGTAATAACCCAATAAGATTTGTTTTAGAAAATTATAAATTGATATATCCCACAAGATATTCTTTTAGACTTAATTTCACAAAGGAATAAATTAATTATTCATGAATTTTTGACTTATGTTTTGTTTTAACATTTTATATTTTAGAAATTAGTGGGAACTAAGAGAAACTATACTAACAACATGTACGAGGGACAATGAAATGATTGTTTGAATGATATCCCAAATGACTTGGGAGGTGGAGTTTAAAATTTCATTGTGATTCTTACCCAATTGTCTCAGGTTATGAACAATAACCTGAATAATGTGGAACATCCACCTTTACCTAAGAGGGAGAAACTAGCTATCAAGTGTTTTATGTAGAAATGAATACCGATGTTTAGTGGATCTTTCGATCCACTAGTCCTAGAATAGTGGGTCAACTCAATGGAGAAGATATTTTCTATGATTCACTGTTCTAAGATAGATAAGGTGACTCTAGCTATTTACTGTTTAGATGGAGAGGTCGATCAATGGTGGGATTTGATTAAGAACACCAAGACGAATTATGAAACTGAATAGATAGACTGGGAAGAATTTAAGATAATGTTTATTAACAAGTATTTCCATTGATCTCTTAATACAAATATATAGATAGAATTCATAGAGATGAATCAAAATTAATGTGAATCTATCATATCCTATAAAGAAAAATTTACAAGTATTACAATGTACGATTTAGTTTTTTTATCAACAATAGTAGAAAAATTGATAGATTATTTAGTAGATTAAAGACACACCTTAGAAATGATCAATCAATTCAAGACTTCAGGAGTTATAAATATGTTGTTAGATGTTCTCTCAATGTGGACAGAGAGTTGGAGAATGGTCTTATGGCTATGGTGATAAGAAATGAAAGATGGAGTTTCAAGCTAAATGATCACATGAAAAAGGTGGAAAGAAATCCCAACCACCCAAATGTCAAAAATGTTGGAAGAAGTATCATGGGAACTACCTCAAAGGGATGGGGAAATGATATAAGTGTGTGAGAGGACACCAAGATCACAAATGTCTAGGATACATAAAGAATCTGATCGATACAATGGAGGAAAGGATATAATCACTGATGGTCCAATGCTAAAACTATAGGGAGCAAGGGCGCTATGAAATCTAGAGCACTCAACCTTGAGTCCTCAAAGGAAATAACCATCATTATCCACCAAATTAAAAGGAACAAGGTAAGGATTATTCCATCAATACTTTTAAAGTGTAGCAAGAAAATGAAGTCATACAAGGTACACTTCCTATTCACTCAAGAATGGAAAAAGTTTTATTTGGTTCTAGTTATATGCATTTCTTTATATCTTGCAAGTTTTCTATAACTATTGAATCAAATACCCGAAACCATGAAGTAGAGATATTCATAAAAATACCTAGTGGTGAAATCATTGCAACCCAAGTGTTGGAATCTTCTTCTATTGACGTATGTGGGAATATTCTCCTAGAAAATATATTGATACTTCCCTTAGTGTAATTCGAGAAAATATTGGGGATGGATTAGATCTTGTTATATAGAGCACAAATCAACAATTGTAAAAAGAAAATATCCTTTTTATATTCCAAACCATCCCATTCTCTTCTAAATATTCAAGGAAGATCATGATTTTCCTTTGGAAAATCCTAAAATGGAGTGGGTGTTGATTCCCTATAAATAAGTATACCTCTCTCAAATGGTTGAGTCAAAGGAAGCTATAAACCCAGGGGAAATTACCATTGTGAGGGAATATAATGATGCATATCCTAAAGAGTTACCCAGACTTTCCCCATATCGTGAGGTAGATTTCTCAATAGAACTCATACCCAGAGTTACTCCTATCTCAAAATGACCCTACAGGATAGCCCAAATCAAACTGAAGGAGTTAAATAAGCCGATGCCAAAGAATTTGGACAAAGGGTTCATACACCCTTGTGCATCTCCTTGGGGTGTGACAATTATATTTATAAAGAAAAATGATGGATCAATGTGGTTGTGTATCGACTACCGGGAGTTCAACAAGATCACCATAAAGAACACTTATCATCTTCCAAGGATTGATGACTTGTTCGATCAACTATGAGGAGATCAATACTACTCAAAGGAGGATTTCTATTCTAGATATCATCAACTAAAGGTGAGGAATGAAGATATTTATAAGACTGCCTTCCATACAAGGTATGTGCACTATAAGTTTCTGGTTATGCCCTTCGGACTTACTAATTCCCCTTAAATATTCATGGATTTGATGAATAGAGTATTTAGACCTTACCTCAACAAATTTGTGGTAGTTTTTATCAATGATATTCTCATATACTCCAAGAGAAAGGAGGAATATAAAGAACATATAAGTATTGTGTTGGTGATATTAAGGAAGGATAATTTGTATACGTTTGGATGGAGTAAGTTACATTATTAAGACATGTGATCACAATTGAAGGAATTTTTGTTGACCCTTAAAAAACAAAGGTAATTAAGTAATGTCCCAGACCCTCTAGTGTCATTAAAATCCATAGTTTTCTTGGATTAATAGGGTAATATCAATGTTTTGTGAAAAATTTATCATAATTTTCAAGCCTGATAACTAAGTTAATAAGGAAAGGGATAAAGAATGTCTAGATGGAATAATGTGAGGAAAGACTCATGGAGATAAAGAAGAGGATGATCACTGCACCTGTACTAATATTTCCAAAAATTGGAGAAATTTTTATGATATATAGTGATGATTCAAAGAAATTATTGGGTTGTGTACTCATGAATAATGATAAAGTGATATCCTATGACTCAAGAAAGTTGAAGATCTATGAGCAGAACTACCTGACGCATGATCTAGAGTTAACAACAATGATTTTTGTCTTGAAAATCTGTAAGTAATACCTTTATAGTGAGAAATGTGGCATATATACTGATCACAAGATCCTAAAGTATATATTCACACAAAAGGATCTCAACATGCATCAAAGGAGATGGTTAGATATAATCAATGACTATAATTTATCTATTCACTATCATCCTAGGAAGGCAAACAAGGTAGCTGATGATCTTAGCAGAAAAAAACCTACTACTCTATCCATGTTGTGGATTGAGAAAGATCTTATCTTCTTGGATATACAAAGGATGGATTTAGAAATAAAAATGGTAGGGAATACATCCTACCTTTCCCAAATTATTTCCCAACCATATATACAATAGAAGATCAAGGAGGCACAAAGGGATGATCTGGAACTTCAAAATAAGGTGAATGTAGTAAAGGAGGGAAGATGCAAGAGTTATATATCGATTATGATAGTGTGATTCGGTTTGGAACAAGGCTTTGTGTGACTTCATCACCTGAGATAAATAAGGATCTATTGGATAATTCACATAGCTCAACTTCCTCTATCTATCCTGGTAGCACTAAGATGTATTGTGATCTATAAGAAAATTTCTGGTGGGACAACATGAAGAAGGATATTGCATAATATATCTCAAGGTGCTTGATATGTTAGTATGTTAAATAAGAGTGATATAAGTCCAAAGGGATGATGAAAACATTGCCTATAACCATGTGGAAATAGGAGAATGTAACTATTGACTTTGTTACTAGTCTCCCAAATACATCCAAAGGAAATGATGCGATATGGGTTGTGGTGGACTGACTCACCAAGAATTACCACTTTATTGTTATTCGGAAAGATCTCTAGCTTGAAAAACTTGATAAGATATATGTGAAATAAGTGGTATGGCTGAATGGGGTACCACTTTCAATCATCTCTGATCATGATCCAAGGTTCACATCTAAATTCTAGAGAATTCTCCAACATGCCTTGATTACTGAATTGAATTTCATCACGGTCTATCACCCCCAAAATGATGGCCAATCCGAAAGGACTATTTAAATTCTCAAATACATGCTAGGATCCAACTAAATGGAATTTAAAGGTGGATGATATTAGTATCTTCCATCGGTTGAGTTTTAATACAAAAACAACTTCCACTAAAGTATTCATATGGCTCCATATTATGTTCTGTATAAAAAGTGATGCAGAACTACAACCTGTTGGGATGAAGTTGGCGAAAAAAGCTACTTGGACCGGATCTTGTGCAATATATGACAGAGAATGTTCAAGATATCTAGAAACATATCAAATATTATTATATTTGGAAAAGGATCTATGATGACCACCATCGAAGGGGCTTGGATTTCAACATTGGAGATAAATTTTTCCTTCAAATATCACCATGGAAGAGATTCATGTGGTTTGGAAAGAAAGGGAAGCTTATATCAAGGTACATTCTCCATTTTGAGACACTTAATCGCATAGGGACAATGGACCATTGAATTGTAATTCCACCAATTATGGCTCAAATTCATGATGTGTTCAATGTATCTCTCCTGATAAAGTATATACGAGATCCCTCACATGCACTAAACTCAGAGGTAGTACAGTTGGAATATGACCTCTGAAACCGGTAAAGATTTTGGATCAGAGAGATAAGGTTGTATGAAACAAGAAAATCCACCTTGTCATTTTTGTGTGGAGGAATCATAAGTATAAAGAATAAACTTGGGAATTGGTGGAGAAAATGAAGGAGAAGTACTCTCACCTGTTCATGTAAAACAAAATTTCAAGGAAAAAATTTCAAAAGGGGGGAAGAATGCAACAACCCAAAATTTTATCAATGGAATTTAACCATTCTTATAATAATGTAATATACTATAAATCACATAAAATGACATATATAACACAATATAAACTTTATAACTGGTGAATGAATTAAATAAGAGGTATTTCTAGAAATTAAGAAACCTATACCGATGAAATAGTAACTTGACCTTTGGAATAGTAACATGAATATTATGAATAGTAATATGTCCAATAGAATAGTAACTTAACCTTTAAACGTAAAAAAATAAAATTTAGGTATCTTATGAGTGAAAATATGATATATTTATGTCATGGAATAAGTAAATAAATGTTTTAAAAAGGATAAATTAAGTGTTTGTCTTTTTGTAAATCATAAATATATAATTATAATTTTATAATTAATTTAATAATTTAAAAAAATTTATTTTCATAAAATGTATTCATAAATTAATAATGTGTTTTTTTATTATTATAATATAATTTTATGAGACCTTAATTAATTTTTCAAAGTGTTAGAAAATTAGTTTTAATTTTAAAATCTGTATTTTTCGAGTAAATGATGATTTTGATTAAAAAATAAATTTATCATATTTAGAAAATTATTTTCTTTAAATGGATCTCATTTTTTAATTCTACATATAAAAAAATGGTTAGGGTGAATTTTTTGGATTTTTCAAAAATACATGATTTTTTTGTGAATAATGAAATTTGATAATTTATGATAAAAACTAAATACATGAGTTAATGAGTCATGGTTGCTATATAGATGATGTATGGATGATTTAAGACCCAAATATCAAACCCTACATAATTATTTTAATACATTTAGTGATAATACTCAAACTATTGATAGTCTTCAGCCAAAATATTATACAAATGAATAAAATAATGAGAAAACACCCCTCTCCTCCACTATAAATACCACCCCTCACCACAAATTTTACTCACACCAATAAATATTTGATAATTTTCCAAATTATTCTCAAATATCTTCCCAATACCCTCCCCCACATCCATAAGACATTTTTATCATCAAAATACCAAAACCTTTTCCCCAAGGAGGTTCTCAAGGAGGAGGAAATCGAGAGGTAAATTCCTTTTTCTTTTCTTTTAATTTCTTTTCATGTTCTTTTATTTTCTTATTTTATCCTCTCCCACTCAATCCAAATTTTCATGATAAATATAGTATCTTTTATATACTATAATTCTATTGTGTTAATTTAAGACCCATCATCAAACTTCTTTCTCTCTCTCTCTCTCTCTTTTATTTTAAAAATGAAATCATTGCCCGTGATGTGTCAATTTTTTGACATCGTAGACGATACATTTTAATTTTACCTTAAAACCTCAAATTATATTAATAAAACCACTATAATGGTTATTAAATACTTTAAAATATATTTTATAACCCTTTTTATGTCTTGGAACTAAAATATTTACATAATACTAAATGATAAAAGAAATCAAGTTTGTTATGATCGAGAACCACCAAAATTAACCCAAATGATTATCATCAACTATTTATCTAATGATTCATCCTCATTACATTTAACCAAATGATATATATGACCATTTAAAACTATTTATTTTCATTAATAACATATATTTTCAATTATTTATAATTATACCCATTCCACATAAACTTCTATACTCATATTCAAGTAAACCGATCATAAAAACCAAGAAAACGAACACTCCCGAATGATGAAATTAAACTATATAACTCATAGAAAATCCTATAAATGAACTTAATAAAACAATAAGGAATAAAATTCCTTTGATTATCTAGGATATTAAATTGAAGAAATCATTCAGACATAAGGTAAGGGGATTCTCAAACCCAACTCCCTTCCTTTGGGTTTTCCATATTTCACTCCATTTTCAGTATGTATATTCTATTAATGTTACCTAAATATCATTTCTTTATCCTTATTTTTTATTTTCTGGATATACATGCTTCTAATTTGATTTTATGACCAAAAAAATATTTTTCCAATAGAACCCTTCCTTTAAAAAAACACATGTTTTACTTCTCTTGATTTTATTTCTTCTTCACTCAAGATGAATGATTCTTATACCAAGTATGTTATTACCTTTTTATTTTTGGAACCAAAATGTTTATCTGGGAAATTGTTCTTTATTAAGCCCATTTCAGTTCCATGGGTTATTTTATGTCCAAGATTTATATACGTTCTATGTGGCATGCATGATAATGTAAATGTTATGATGTGAAGGGTGTGCCCAAAATTATGTAGCACTCCAATGCATTGGGTAATGTGAAGAATATCATGATATAAAGTGAAATATGCATGAAAATTATTCTATATTTTTTCACAACTATGTTTGGTAGTTTACCACTAAGACATGATGTTTCATTTTTATGCACTGCCACATTCTATGCCTTTATCTAACACTTACTCTCATGATTATAATGATGATTATTATGATCACCCCAAGTTATATTGAATCACGTTCTTATCTATCCTCTTATTGGGATATTATCTCAACCATTTCTTTGATTTATATCCTCGGGTGATTACTTTTACTAAGGAGAACACGAGGGGCAATAAGAAGCTAGTGAAGAAGGAATTTAAAAAAAATTATGTTTTATTTTGTAAATATTATGTATGGTCCTAATTTTCCTAAGACACTAAAACTTTGGATCCTAGTTGTGTAATGATTTTATATTGTTTGTATTTAAAATGGTGTTATGTAAGAAAATTAGGGTCTTTATACACTCTATGATCTAAATCCAAAATTTCATATTCTAATTCTTTTTTTAATTCCACGCAATTACACCAAAATTAACAAATAAATTCAACAAAGAACATATCTCAAGAAAAATGGTATATAACCTATTGTGTTTTTAAATACTTAATACCTTCTAAAATTATCACATAAAATCCAATTCATTCATTTTTTATTATAGAATTATTTTATGGAATCAAACTCTAACGCCTTATCAGGTAACCATGAAATTTAAAGATGGGGGAAAAAGAAAAGCAGGAAAAAAGAGGAATAAAAGAAACCAAAACTATTGAAGGAAATCATTATAGACACCATGAACCATAAGTTAAAGGAAAGGGGAAAGAATAGAGGAATTTTGACTCTCTCTTACCTATTGATCAACTAGGAGAAAGCCTCCTGAGAGAGGTGTTTATTTTAAAACCCAAATCCTAGTTTTACCCTCTATTAATAAAAAAACACTGGGCCTACCAAGTACCCAACACACACTCACCAAGTACTCAATGTCCACCTAGAGAGTACATCCGTTTATCTTGCGCTTTCAAGAAATTGGTACACCACCACCAGAAACCAAATGGTGTTTTTCCATGGATAGAAACACTACTATATCAATTTACTTACTCAAATATCCATAACTAATCCAAAACCACTACCAAAATTAATAAACAACCTCAGATAATTGCATAATCTCTAATGAATAAATTTAAAACTTTGATTTCAAATCCAAAACAAATCTATATCCATCAAATTCTAGCTCTATTATAGTTCCTCTAACACCAAACAACATGGATGTGATACAAAATATCCACCATATATCTCCTCATCCATTAAATTAATCATCAAGAATATATAAGAATACATTCTAGTCTCCAAGATTCATTACACACTTCTCATCCTAGATGTTCTATTAATTATAGTTTACATTGTCACACTAAAACTAATCAAACTATCTAATAAATAAATTTCTCCCACTCCATTCCATTATATATTCTAATTATTCATTAAAATTATTGCATAAATAAAAACTATAGTCGCACATATCAACTATATATGAATGGTTTCAATCATTTCCCCACAACAGAAACTAATTTTATAGCTTGATAACCCATACACCATATAACCGATTAATTTTACTAACATATATAAATGTTTCGATTCTATAAAAACCCATTGAATTCCCAATCATTGATGCCATAATCCATATGTTATAATTGCTATTTTACACCAAACCACTACTCCCTTGGCACCACACCCAAGAATATTTTGATCTTTTACATCAAATTTTATAGTATTTATGTGAAGACTACACCTTCTACATGATGTATCACTTCACTATACATATCATCACACTATTTACGAGTATAGGAATCCCTTAGACCTAATCACCTAGCCAGTATGATTTTTGAAACTTATAGGAGTCTGTTACTAAATATAATAACCTAGAGTTATTCTCACAATATGATACCCAAATCTAGTGTCCCTCAATTTACCTAATATTTCTTGGATTATTGAATTTTAGAAATCATGAAAACCCAAAATTACCATAAGCCTATGTCGGTTGCATATACTACTAAAAATATTCATTATAATTTCACATAAAACATGTGTTGTACCCGTAAACATCTAATAGCGGGCTCCCAACTATAAGATTTCCCTTATCCACGATCAATGAGCATAAACACACCCTTATTCCATATTTTTTTAGAGATCATCAATCATGACCCATAATCATCATAACCTAATAGACCCATACCATTATTCTCACTCTAGGATTTATATCCCTCCCGGGACTCAGTGATACCACTATCATATTTCATTAATGATCAATTTCTATAACCTGCATTTCCTGACATATATACTCCAAGGTTAGTGGTATCACTTGTTTCCACATGACAATCACATTCCATATTATTGTAGACACCATCATACTAGAAAATATTCTTGTTCCCATATCATTGCAGTTTATGTACTCTCTAAATTATCCATACTCATACTATGTTACTCATCTACTCGTGATTCCATAAAACCCATAAGTTATCCCATTTTACTTTATGTTCATCAATAGATGTATCTCACATATCAAATTATCTAATCATATTAGTTTTAAATGATTCTCATAACCCCTAAATCATTTCACATAGAACTATAGAGGCTTTATCTTCTACACTAGTCATACCTTGTTCCAACTATTCTCGGTGGCTATTCCATTTCTAACTATTCATAAAGAATCACTTTGACATGATAATGTTTAAAGTATCATCAGAGTCTAACTCTATTATCTATTTCTCAATAAATCAAGTCATATCAAACCTTTCACATGTTAACCCATACCAAATCCTAACCAATGTGTGATCATTCATTGAATCTAACACAAATACCATTACTTGATTCCAAGTAGTTGTAAAAGATATAAAGATTTATTAACTCTAGAATGATCTCAATTTTGATGAGATTTGACATCATCATCTAATTATAATGTCCCACATGATATATAAGGGTGATCATGGCTAAATAATCACTAAAATAACCATCACAATTCCAATATTAGGCTAATCAAACCCATATAACATGTATTTCAAGTAACACTCACTCTCTTATTCCCAAGGTAATAAAATAACCAAATAATATTACTCAAAATGGTGTAAAAATTACACCGACATATATCAAATATGATTTTGATATAAGAATTTATGTGATTGCTAACATACCATACCACTCAAATAATGCTTTTATGAGTCATAAACTATTAATTCTAGGACCACAAAAATGATCATCTAATCATACCTCCTGAGCATGTTATCCAAATTCATTTCATGAAGTAAAAAATGTGATTAAAAATCCATTATATATCTATACAAATAATATAGGACACCCACATTCTTATACCCTTTAATTGATCACGCATCACCCATGTGTCAATCTCATCACATGAAGCATCTACCCATTTTATCACTTACTAAATTCACCCATGTTCCTACGTTATCTGATATCTTATGAGCTACCCTCACACATTACAATCCATCTCAGGAAAAAATAAGAATATTTTCCAGTTTTCATGTTAACATACTCGAATCACTAATATACTAAATCACATCTCAATATATATAGGATCCACCACTTAGTCTAGAAACCATACACCCATATAGGTCAAAAATAATGATGGAACATTAATGATCTTGTCTCTAATACTATACAAAAAATATACCAATGCACCTACTCTAGGGATCTAATGTTTACCAGGTATACCAAAACACATTATACTTACTCCATAGTCATCTATACACCCATATGCATATAAAAGAAAACACATAGAAGAACTAATCATAACATACATACATATAATATCATTGTACTTTATTACTTATTAAAAATATCAATACATCATACCCTAATAATCCAAGGGATTTTTTGATATTTGATGCATAAATGATTTTTTATAACCCTATATACACTTTTTCCATAATTTCATTATAAATAACATTTAAATACCTCAAAAATTATGAGTTAGTTTTTAAATATAATTTAAATGTTTTAATTTTTTTGAATATTATTCATAACTAGAAAGATAATTAGTCGGTTTCTAGATAGATTTGGGATGAATAAAAATGGAAATGAGGAAAAAGAACGACACCAGATGCCTGATGTGTTGTAGGGGGTTCTGTTTGAACCACCAGGTACTTGATGTCATTGTTCCAAGTACCTGGTAGACACTTAGAAAAAAACCTAGAAAATAAGGGTATTTTCATAATTTTATGCCCTAATTTTAAACCTCTAAATGTTAACCCTCAACATTTTCCTTCATTTCATAGTCATTTCGTCCCCTCCCTTTCTCTCCAACTCATTTTATTCCCTCTAAATATAACCATCATCAATAATTGATCTAGGAAACTCTCTTTAGTCATGGGAGTAAGTATTCGATGTGGCATAATAATGTCTGTCCTCCATTTCTTCTTTATTTTCTCATTTCATAATGGTAGCTAATGTAAATATACCATTCTCAATTTAAAGGATTATAAATCAAGAGTGATCCATTAAAATTTTTATAATCTATCTATTGTGGTATATTTTCCATGTTAAATATAAGGTAGTAATATAGGTTTTATTTTAGAATTGATCTCTTTAAATGGAAGTGATCTAAATCCTTAAATATATTATCATGGGTTTGAAATGATTAGTTATAAATAAATTGATAGTTGTTCCCATTATTCCTCTCATTCACATATAGAGTTAACAAGGAATTTTTTTTGGGTTTTAGTGAACCCAAATAAAATAATGTTTTTTAATAAATGCATATTTTAAAAATATTACTTATAGAAGTTATTATTTGTGGGAGAAACCATTGTAAATTATTCTTGTTAATATTCTTGATCTTCTATTTTTCTATATTGTATTTTTTTACTTATTTTATTATCATTATAATGTTGTATTCTCTTTTCTAATGATATATGAATGAGATATTGTAAATTTATTTACTACTTTCCCCTTTAGTTCACGGTGTATTATCAGTTTTTATTAAATTCCTTGTTGGTAAAACATGATATATAACATATATTATGAACTATTTTCAATATTATTCATGCCTAGATATATGTATAACATGTTAAGATTGAGTATATATGTGTGGATTAATAGGATGGTGGTATATAACATTATCAAAAATCCATGACTTTTTATACCCATTACCTTATTCCTGGAGGGACATGCTGTAAGATTTACCTATATCAAGTATAACAGATTCCATTTACCTTGATATGATGGGATGATAGGGTCTTGATTTTATTACATACACACATACATATATATTCATGTATGGTGGATTTACATGTGTGGGAATTACTACTCATAAGGGATGGTACCAATACGTCATCTCAGATCTCATTTTGAGGTTGAAAGAAGGGAATACTAGTAAGGACCTCCCCATGTAAGGAATTAAATATAATTAATCATGTTTATGTTTGATTCATTGATAATTAAAAAAATTACCATTCAATTTATTCCTCTATATTTTCATTTTCTTGGAAGACAAAATAGTTTTTGATAGATTATTAGGGCTGGGTGGGGACTTCCTATATGGTATCATTATAATCACACCTTATATGTGACCTTATAATATGTGCGTAGACCACTCTATACATGAATTAGGTATTGGAAAGGCCCCCGATCATGGGTTCTATAGCACATGGAGTGTGAATCATAAGAGGCTATTTTTTGGGATTTTGATGAGTAGACTAAATAATTGCATGAGGTCTATCCTTGGTACCATTATATGGAGGTCACACCCATTGGAACACCATTATAGATTTTATGAAAATTATTGAATGTTTATACATGTTCATTTAATGTTAAGTATTTTCTCATTGTCATTTTTTACCCAACTTCCATTTATAACTGGACCATTATTTAGATAACCAAAATCTTAGGCATGTCATTATATATATAGGTATGTACCATGACTAGTTTGATTTATTTCATATCTAATGGGGTAAAAATATCTCACAATAATTTATTACTCAACTCCCGGTGTTTAAACTAACCTCTGGGGATCAGGAGGTGTACCTAAGGCATTATGATGATGTGAATTGGGTACCATTTGGGTACTCAGTCCACATAAATTCATGACTCCATTCTAGACCTATCATATGCCATCTTCTTCTTAATGAAATAGGGAATCAAAACATAATAAAGCGGTGATATCAGACACTCATTATGGGTAAAACATGAGAGATATAAACTAAGGAAACATAATATACCACAATAAAAATCATAAGTGATCATAAGACAAACATGTGGGTATGAAAACATAATCAATGTGGATGGACATTACATAAGTAAATAATACCCAATATAATATAAAACATAAAAAATAAACATGAATCATAACATAATTATTTTTATATAACATAATAAATTAGGAATAGGAATATGTATAAACATAAGTATAGAAGATTATATCATATGTCATGATCACTACTATATTCATTATCATATAGTAGACAATCAATTCTCATAACATAATGGACTACAACATCCTCTTTTTTCCTATACCATAACATATCATGAGATATAATATTTACTAAATTCATTAGAAAGATATATTATTTTGATCCCACCCATGAAATAACTATATACTATACATATGTCTTACACATGAACAAAAAAAAATTTATAAATCCATTATAACATAATTAAAAAGTTAGAATGAAATGGGGTCTATAAAAATCATTACTATATATAAAAATTCATCATCTATAAAAATAAAATGTTTGGTTCCATTGGATCATATCCACAGTGAAACATAATAAACTTTAAAGGGTATTTAAATAAATGAAAAAAAAATTATAAGAGCCTTAGAGATTTATTTAGACCATAATAATACATTTCCCTTACAATTTGATAGCTTTTAAAAATAAATATTCTGAAAATCAGTGGTTAAAAAATAGAATGATAAATTATATAAAAATTAATTTAATAAATCCTGAATACTTGGAAAATAATCATCATGATAAAAATAGTGGGAGAACATGATGGTATAAGAAACAAAATGAAGAAGAGATAAAAATATTCCATTCAAACATTTTTAGGTAAGTAAAATTTAATAAGAAGTTTTCATACTCAATTATTTATGAAAATATAATTCCATTCATAAATTAATATAAATATTATAGATATAGAGGATAAAAACTTCCAACTTCAACAGAAGTAAATAAAATTTTCTTTACAAACATAATTTTAGATGAATTATGAATTAAAGAGTTGGAAAATGGTTAAAAGACATGTAAATCCCAAAAATTATAAAAGTTGAAGAAAATAATGGGTATTTAATTTTAAATTTATGAAAAATTATCCCAATGGAATCTTAGACATCAATAATCTCAACTAAGAATAAATATTGAGTGAGAAATCCTTACCTTTACTCTTGAATCCAACGAATACACTTTTACCAATTGTATAATAAATATTATTTTAAAAAAACTTATTTCATAACATTATTCATATATATTTTTATTCATTTTAATAAATTATATACATTTATTAAATATATTAAAAATTATTAAATTATTTTTATCATCGAATGTTAGTAATATGATTGGTTCATACTAGTTTCGATGTAGTGATTTTGATAAACATTCATTGATAAAAATTTTATCAACACCAAATTATTCAAGGTACTGGTATCATATTATTAATATTATTAATATATTTATATGTTCATTTGATGGATATAAAAGCATGATTCAAACAAAATCTAATTCACAATGTGTAAATTCCGTGCAATTTTATAATTTGTAGAGAGATACTTTATAATGATATTTTATATTAGTTTCAAACTTTAAATTCTATAATAATATCATAAATAAAACATCAATCTCAAATATTTTCATTTTTTATGTTTTGATAACCATTAATAATAAAATGGTTAATATTACATAACATCATTAATATAGTTGGTTTATCAACAAAAATGAGAACAAGATATACTAATGAATGAGTAATAGTACATAGTTATATTATAATAATATCATTTTACCATAATAATGATGATGTTCTTATCACATCATTAGAGTGGATAATGATATTTAATAAGAATTCATATTAGATTAGTAATTTAAAAAAGATATAGAATAACTTGATATATACTTTGATGGAATTTCTTCTTCTCATAATGAATTCATTTGTAATGAAGGATTTAGGCCTCCTTCATGGGACCAAAAGTTATGAAATGTGTAAGATAAATTTATTATAAATAATTTATGTATGTATTAAATAGGAAGCCAAAGGAGAAAATTATTTTAGGATTTGTAGGGTAGGATCTCTTTTATAGATGGATAAGAGTGGAAAATTTGTAATTTTTATACTTTAATAATTAGGAAGGTCATTTTAACAGGAAATTTAGAACCCATAATATGAGGAAAATTTCATTTTTATTTTTTATTTTTAATCCATTTAATTATTCATTTAACATCATGAAGTCCCTAGATATTTTAATTTTTTTTTATAATAACTCTTAAGGGAGAACAAATTTAGTACAATTAGGGGAAATCATGCAGTTTTTCACTAGTGACTATATAAGGGGAAATGAATATTTCAAGGAAGTCAAATTATTATCGAAATATTTGGGAAAACCATATGATAACCCTATATCTTTTTAATTTTTCATAAAATATCATTTTTCATAGTTGGAACACTACCTACCAAATCATGAAACCCAACTGTGTGGCCCTTGGTATTTTCTAGTTGCACCCAACTGTTTAGCATATGGTTTTCCTAACAGTGTGGAATAACAGTGTGATGTAATTAATGAAATATTAAAAATATAATTTTAAATAAAAAATTCCCCCAAAACCCTCATTCTTCCTCCACCGCTTATGCTCTTGATCTACAAGGTTCCTATAGGTTATTTTGGTGATTCCCTTCATCCCAAAGTCCAATTACAATAAATCAAAGAGATTTAGATCTATAAAATTGAAGGTAAGATCCTTTTTCTTCCTAAAAATTACTAATATTATTTTTTTCTATAGAGATGAACCCTAGAATATTGATTTAATTTCTGGATCTATTGTTTAGGGATTTTTTGATGGAATCTTCTAAGGATTTATTAAAGGACTAGAAGGAGATCCTATATATTTATAATAGTGATATGAGTCATCATTTCATAGGCATTAGTTTTATTCCTCTTTTCTCTCTTCCAACTTTATCATAGAACATGAAGAATCTTTGTTGTATAAATAAAATTACTTCTTTTATTGGTTTAAAAACACTTTATAAATCTCTATTGAAAATCCCTCTTGATTTTTTTCCCTGAAAATATTAGGTTTTGGGTGACATCTACAATGTGTTTGATATAATGATTTAATATAATTTAAAAAAAAAGGTTTTTAGTGTCTTAACATGGAATTTATATGGTTTATATGAATTCATATATATGTGGAAAGGGAATTTTGGGAGATAAATGACTGCAGTGTATGTTTAGGCACATCATATTATACCATCAAGTGATGACTTGGGACTAGAGAGAAGGGTTTGTGCTCACAAGTTAGATTGTTCAAAGGGACTTCTTTGATATGAGATGCAATTGGTTTGTGCATTTTATGTGGTAATAGGTTATTTATTGTTTTATATATTGGTGCGGGTTGTTTCAAAGTTTTTGGTATATCTATCTTGATCACTATTTTTACATCTTTCAGCCTATTTTGTATAAAATACGAATGTGATCTAACTTGTTTGAGTTTTAGTAGCATGTTTGGGATTTCTTGGGGATTTCCTACTGAGTAAATATACTCTCACACTATATATAAAACCTAGTATATATATATATATATGTTTTTTATCTTGATACAGGTAAGGGAAGGATTTTTTACTTCACTAGTGAAGGACAGTGATGCTATAGTCATGATGATGGGAGTTGGAGCGTGGAGTTTTCCTTGATATGGAGTTGTTGTGGTAACACATTGGTTCCTTATAGTTATTTATGTATTGGGATGTTATATAATTGTGGTTGTTTACTTTTACTTATATACCTCTAATTCTATTTTTATTCTATCATTGAGGTCTTATATTGTTTTCATATCAATAATCTTGTTTATTTTTATATCATTGTGATTTTTTTTGTTAAAGGTTATTCATATAAGGTAAATACATCCCCTATAATTTTGTAAGACCTTGGAATTTATATCCAAAATTTTGTATCTAGGAGATCTCACAAAGGTTAGTGTAATTTTGGTCCTTCCATGCCATTGGGTTGGGTCAGGATGTTACAAATGGTATCAGTTTGGTAAGGTCTGTCGGTTGGGATGTTAGATATAGAGATATGATGTGTTGGAACATAAGATATAGATCCAAAAAGGTGAATATAAACTCTTATCGACAAACTTAATGTTATTAGGGTCATTTGAGTATAGAAATTATTGTTAATAACTTCTAGGTGTGTTTTCATCTCACCATCATTGGTTTAGATGATGATAGTTGAGGATCATTCATTAATAAAAAATACTTCCCATTAGGATTTCATCATCTATATGTTATTTTAAATTATAGATTTTTAAATTATGTTACTATGAACATGATTATTATATTTTAATATACTATATAATGGATTATTTAAGAAATGTGTGGTAATATATTGGAGACTATTACTATGGTTATAAAAAAATTCCACAAGTAAGGACATGTATAAACCAATAAGAGGGTGTCACTAAGAACATTATTCCCCTTGGACCACAAGTGAACTGAAATATTTTATAGAGTATCATGAAATGATTATAGGATATTTATAAGGTAAATAGGTATGATCAACCACATCATTTGGACCACTCATTGAAATTTTAGAGACAAAATCTTGTAATCTTTCTGGGAAATTTGTGTCTTAAGAAAACATAAGCATGGTGGAGTAGGATGAACAAGATCATTTATTTACTTGAAATAATGGATGATATAAAAGTTAATATAGCAGTATATATTTTTAAATACCTATAAAAATAGTGGTTGGACTTATCTATTCAAACTAAGGTCGATCAAGTTCTAACTTAGAAGGGGTTTGAGGAATTATTTCACAAAAAATTATATCCAAACACCTTTCAAGTATCGAAGAGGACATGATTATTTTATCTAAAGAGAGGAATTATTTTAGTAATGTATTATGCCAATTTATTTACTCATCTAGCATTAATTTATCTATAGTTAGATTCCATTAATTCTATTAAAGCACACATATTCAATTCAATCCTACAACCAAATATTTTCTCTATAGTTTTCATATTCTATATTTAAAATTTAATTGATATGGTGAAAAAGGCATTAGTTATAGAGAAATAAATCACTAGAAAACCCAGTGGAGGGTTCACCTTCATACACCTAGGTGAAAGTGGGAATTCCAGTGGAGTAAAAAATAATATAAGAGAAAAATACTCTTAGGGTAACAGGGCATAGGAAAACCAGTCCACTAGATCAACTTATTTCAATGTTGATCATTAGGACACAATAATAGGGAATGCATAATAGTATCTTTTGAGTTTCACAATTATGGATGAAGAGTAAACCTAAATAATTATTTTCAAAAACCTTTGAATTCAATGTGTGGGGATGTATTGAATCAGTCTCTTGTCTCTCATAATTAACCAGCATGATCTTGTTAGAGTAGTTCTCATGCCCAGAATCATGTGACCCAGGATGATTCTAGGAATTCCTTGATAGTACAACCAAAAACACATTAGTAGTGGAATAAGTAATAATTAACATGATCTACCTAAAAACTTTATAAATCATTGTATCAAATCATAACTATGAAACTAGTTCCTTTAGTTGTGTGAGGTTCCATTATTTTTAACTCAACTCCCATGCATATATTTTTTAATACTAGTGAATCCCACTTGTTTATTAATTTTCATGACATAAATCAATTTTAGTTTAATATGGAAATGATGAATCATGTTATGAGCATAAAGAAAATTCTTGGGCAATTGGAATTTAGGGATTTTAAGTTCCCAACATGTTCTATTACCCTCGATACTGTAAAAATTTTATGGGAGTTTATTGTATTGGAAGTAGAAATATTTGATTTAATCTTTGGAATGGACTTGTTAGAATCAACTATTACACATGGAATGCAACCTCCACATCTTATAAGGGTGATATTTATTTATTCAAAGGGGATTGTAATGAAACAAATGAAGAGAAAATCCTTTATTTACAGTTGATGGAATAATACCTTACCATTTAGTAGTGATGACATTTAGAAATGTTGATGAAACTAGGAATATGAGTCTTCCTACTATAGTAGACTGATACCCTAATGTATTTACACATGATTTTTCAAGTATTCCACCTAAATGGGAAATAAATTTTTATATAGATCTATATATAAGAACAATTTCACTTATTTCATATAGAATGATATCAATATAATTACTTGAAGTAAAGGTCTAATAGGAATTATTGGAAAGAAATGGATTCATAAGACTAATTACATCTTCTTATAAAGATCCTATACTATTCGTAAATACATCTAATAACTATCTTCAATTATGTGTTTAATATCATAAATTCAATCAATTTATGAACAAGAATTAAAATCCCATTCCCCGAATTGATGTCCTATTTGATTAATTTAAGGGATTTAAATGGTTTCACAAAATTGGCCTACAATTGGGGTATCACCAAATCTATGTTAGGAATGATGATATCCTAGATATAGATCTTGAATGTCCTTATGGTAACTATTAATACACAGTTATTCCATTGGTCTTATCAATTAAAATATATTTTATATTGCCTTGATGAACTATATATTTCACACGTACCTCAACTCATTTTCATTGGTATTTTTAATGATATATTGGAATACTCTCTAACTAGAGATGACCATGTGAAGCACTTAGATATTTTATTGGGTACATTTTATGAACACTGACTCTATATTAAACTCCTTCTGTTTGAATTCTGGATACAAGAAGTTCATTTCCTTGGTCATTTTATTTCTATAAAAGGAATATCAATTGATGCTAAAAATTTCAAAGTAATCATTTATTCATAAGCACCAAAAATATTTTGGATACAATGAATTTTGTGATTATCAAGCTCATCTCATTGCTTTTTCATGGATGTCTCAAAACTCACTTATCCTATGAATGCATTAACAAGGAAAGGTAATCCATTAAAATGGATTAATGATTTCCATAAATAAATTTAGGAGTTTAAGGATCATCTTATGTATTCACATATCCTTTATAGAAAAAAGGAAAGTTTTATATGGTATATTGAGATTCATCTCAATATGGGTAGGATTGTGTTCTCATGCAAGGAGAAAAATATGTAGCTTATGGCTTGGGGAAATTGTGAAAACCTAAAAATAATTTTCCAATACATAATATGTAATTAGATGTAGTGGTATATGCATTATAAATATGTTGCTTCTACCTATTTTGTGAAAGGTTCACCATGTTTACTAATCATAAAATATTAAAACACATATTTTCACAAAAATAATTAAACCTAAGGAAATGATGATGGATCAAATATTTAAAATTTTCAACTATGACATGAGTTATAATCCTAGGAAAGGAAATTCAATGGCTAATTATTTAATTCTGAATTCATATAACTAAGTGGTCAAAGAGTCTCATGACCAATAGAACATTATGGGAGTACTTTTTCCATGAATTTGGATCGTATAGAATATAATCATGATGAATATTTCTTTCTTGCTACTAAAATTTCCTATTTTGTTAACCAGGTCATGTAGGTTCAATAATAAAAACCAAACTACCTTACCATTGGGTCAAACTTCAATGGAGGGGTTACTATTGAGTGTTGTATATAGGTTAAAAACTTTATGTTAATATTTCAAGATCCGATCATAGCTTCTTCGTTGGGCCAAGAATAACTCCTCTCTATGTATCAACATTCTAAATGAGTTATCCACCAGAGTATACAAAAATTGTAAAAGGTAATGAAGACCCATTTTTGATAGATAATCATTAAAAGAAAAATAGACAATTATGTCATGATATGCCTCAATTATCGATAGATAATCATAACATTAATATCCAGAAGACTTGTTACATTATATTCCTATACCCATTTAAAAATGGGAATAGATTTCCATGGAATTTTTCATCGGTATATGATGGATACATAAAAATAATAACATTATTTGGGTTTTTATTGACCGACTCAAAAATTAATCACACTTCATTCCAATTTGAGAGTCCAAGATGATAGAAGACTTTAGGAATATTTATATCTAAGTAGTGGTTAAGTTGAATGGCGTTTCTTTTTATATTATCTCATAATGAGACCCTATATTTACCTCATGATTTTGGAAATCCATGAAATAAGCCCTAATAACTTGGTTTCCCATGATTCTAACATATAATCCTCAAATGGATAGTTAGTTAGAATGTACAATCCAAATAGTAGAATAAATGATCAGATCTTGTGTTCTGATTTTTTTTGGTTTATGAGAAGGTCATTTGTCATTAGTGGATTTTTCATATAAAAAATGTTATCAAGATTCAATACGTATGGATCCATTAAATGAATTTTACTACTATCCATATTGATATTCAAATTATTCGGTAGGAAAAAAATTACTAATTGGACTAGTTCTCATCTATGACACTACTACAAAAATCTAGATGATTAGGAAATGGATGGATATAGTGCAGAACCATTAGAAACCATATGAATATTATCACTGATGACCCTTATCATTTATTTTAGGTGACTATGTATCCTTTAAAGTTTTATTAAGGATGAAACCCCACTATTTAGATAAGAAAAAACAATTGGATATTTTTTATGAAAAACCATTTGAAATTTTGGAACATATTGTTGAATTTTAAAATCAGTAATCCTTAATGTTAAGACCCAGTTTTATCCAATTTTTTTTAAATTTGTCTTAGTTAAATAAATACCAACGTGTTCCTAACCATGTGATTTGTTGGGACCCTATTAATCTTAAACTAGATGATTTATTTATCCATGCTATGGTTTATATTATGGATGGAAAAGGGATGGATATGTGAGGTAGAAAAATCTCTTTGGTACGTGTTTTATTAAAGGATAATATAATTTAATAGGAAACACAAGAGAGATAATTTTTGTTTTCTAGAGTAATGGATATAACTCTTCCTGGAGACCACCAACCATAGATTTTTTAGGACAGAAAGAATAATGGTGGATAGAATGTGGCTCTAGTTTAGGGAAATTTTAAATTTTATTATGTATTTTGATTTCATATAGTTATTGGGTTGACTTCCATGAGTTTTTGGATGGTTTTGGGGAGTATTAGAAGCACATTTAAGGAAGAATGGTTTCAACATGATTAGAAGAAATCATGCAGTTTTTCTCAAGTAACCATGTAAGGATAAAGAAACCTCTCTTGGTATTTATATAGTTTTGAAAAAACATTCAATAAACATATGGATTTTATTTTTTTAGATGTGGTGTTTTTCATAGTTGGTGTATTACTTACTAAATAGTGTGTCCCAACTGTGTGACCCTAGGTCTTGTCTAGAAGCACTAACATGATTGGTACATGGTTTTCCAAACCATATAGTCTAATCACGTGACATAATCAAAAAATCCAAAAATAATATTCTTAACATGAAACCCTAGTTCTTTATCCTATGGATTAAGTTCTCAAACTCCAAGTTTTCTCTACGTGATTTTGGTGATTGCTTTTGTTCTAAAGGTAGATATTGATGAATAAGAGAGCGTTGGATATAAAAATTGAAGGTAAGAGTGTTGATATTTTTTTTCCCTTCTTGATATTTTAATTTTTTCTAGATTATAACCAAATACAAGGTTTGTATTTCCTATATCTATGGTTTAGGTTTTATTTTGATAAAATATTCTTTGGATTTTTAGAAGGAATAGAAATGAGATCTCAGATCTGCATGATCATGAGGTGATTATTCATGTAAAATTAATTAGTGATAAGTGGATTATATATCTTTAAAAATTATACTATAATATAAAGGATCAAAGTTTTCAAAATAAAATTTCTTCTTATTTTGTTTGGAAAAATATTTCTATAACACTGTTGAAAATACCGCATGTTAGTTAGTCTCAAAATATTATGTTGTGGGTGTCACTCATAAGGTGTTTGATAATACGATTTAATTGAATTAAAAACATGGTTTTGGGTGTGTGAAAATGGAATTTACATGTTTAGTGTTTATTCATATGCATATGTAAAGGGACTTGTGGGTGAGACATGGTCATGGTGAAAATTTGGGCACATTGGATTATACTTTCGAGTGATAGCTTGGGACTGAATGGATGGGTTTCCACTAATGATTTAGACTATTAAAAGGACATTATTTTTTATAATATTAATTGGTATGGTGTATTTCATGGGTCCATTTGTTCAAACATTGTTTATATATTGGTGTGGGTTACTTCTCTCATTTTTGGTACATTTATCATGGTTACTAGTTCCCTGTTTTCATCCTGTTTTGGGTAAAATATAAATGTGAACTAACTTGTTCTTATTTAAATAAAATGTTTTGTAATTCTTGGGGATTTATTACCAAGTTAGTATACTCAACCCCTAAATACACATCATGGTGCATATAAAAATTTTGTTTACCATGATATAGGTAAGGGGAAGATTTCATACTTCACTAGTAGAGCACCATGATGTTGCATTCATGGTGGATGAGAGTAAAATCTTATAGTTTGTCTTGTAATAGATTATTTGTAATGTCACATTGGTGGATTGGAGTCCATTATTTCATGGGATGTTATAGATTTGTGATTTTTTACTTTTCCTTCTATGTGTTTGGTTTTGGTTTTATTTGTTCATTGATATCTTATATAGTTTTCGTATCACGCATCATGTTTATCTTTATATTTTTGTGGGCTTTATAATATAGGTTATTTATATAAGGAAAAACTATCCCCCACAATTTTTTAAGCCCATGTAATTTATTTCTAGCCTTTGGTGTTCATAGGATGCCACATAAGGTTAGTGGTATTTCAGTCCATCTCAAGCCAATAGGTTGGGTATGGATGTTACATGACAAGTGACCCATAATTCTAAAAAACAAAGGTAGAATAAGATTACCTATATTATCAACATTTAATTTCATTTTTAAAATTTTTATACATCATTTTAACTACATACTATATTTTACTATTTTTACAGTTTACTGGCATAATTGTTTATTCACCTCGATAAATAATTTTATTAAAAAAATTGAAATTTACCCTTTAACAAATTTTTGATTCCCTAATTCCAAAATGTAAATTCATTTTATGAAATTCAATCTCAAAATATGTGAAATTTATATTTTAAATAAAAATAAATACTAATTTAAAAAATATATTTTTCTTGAATAAAAAAACACTTATGTATTGAATGATTTTATTTTAATTATTTCTAATCCCCATTTATTTAAAGTATATTAAATATTTATTATACATATTTAATATATTATTTATTATAATATTTCCATTTATAAATATTTTTTATTCCCATTTTCAAGTTTTTAATGTACTCATTGGCTATATGTATTCTCAAATGTCACACACACACACACACACACATTTCAAACAGTTATGTAATGGTTATATTACCCATTTTTAATTTTTGTTACTTCAATATACTATTGAATGGTTTGAATATTCTCTAAAATATATTTATTTGGTCATGACACTAATAGATTTGTCTCTTTGACTTCAACTCAAAATATTAGATTTCTATACATTTTCCTATATATAGCCTTAAAAATATTCATTTTAATACTAGAATGGAAACTATTATTGTATGAGAACTATACCAAAGGAAGATAATGATAACCAGTTCATTTGAAATTAATCGAGTAAAATATTATATTATCTTCCAAATATTTAATATTCATTTCAAATTAACCATCAGTCTTAGGATGATAAATAGTATTAATGATTTTCTTTATACCCAATGATTTTTGAAAGTATCACCAAAACATTGAGGTAAACATCAAATATCAATCATATATAAGTGAAAGTGGTAATTTATATAGTCATACCACATCCTTTATGTGTATCATGGAATTTTGGTCTAACAATAAATATTCTTGAATAAAAATGAAATAGAAAAACTTCATGTTTCAATCAACCATAACCCAAAATTTTATTATACCCTTAAGAGGTCTTAGGAAGACCTAATACAAAATACATGGTGATGTTATCTAGTTTATGTATTTGTATGGGTAAGTGAAACATAATCCCATTATACTTATATAAGTCACTTACACATTCTGGAAGACCAAGCGTAATGATCTATACTCTAAAATCTTCATCTTTATGTTATCCCACAAAAAATTCTCCATGAGATATATATACATATTTTTGTTTTTGGTTGGATAGAAAATGATGAGATATATGAATAATCTAATAGTTACTTTTTCAATTCTAGTATTTAGGAGAGAAATATTCTTTTTTTGAACCTTATAATTCAATTATTCTCATAGTTAAACTATGAAATATTTTTCACCTTCTTTATTAGTATCATATTATCCTTATCTTAGTCTTTTATATTTATATAGATAGATCATTGAGTAGTCATTTTTGGGGAAGATAATATTTTTAACCATATAATATTATTTCTAGGTATATCCATTGAAAATTAATGAGTACTAGGTAACTTTAAATCATCATCAAGGATAAGGTACACTGATAGTTCTTTGTTAGAGCATCAACCACTAGGTTCTCCTTTATAAGTTTGTAACATATTTAGCATTCTAGTCCTTAGTTATATCTAACCATCACCATTAGCATATGTTAATATTATTATTTATGAATATATACTTTAACCTCTCATGATTAGTATATATATCACACTTTTTTCATAGATATAATACCACTATAGCATTCATGAAAAATTACCGTTAGTAGATCAAAATAATTTGTTAGTTAGTTTTTCTCATGGACCTTGAATTGTCATTAAGCATAATCTACCACCATGTAATTTTCACAAGGACACAACCAAGACATTCATTAGAACATTGATGCATATAAGAAACCCTTCTACACAATAGGGTAGTTTGAGAATAGATATAGTGACCATCCTTCCATTAACCACCTTGAAATTTTCCTCACAGTCATCTATCTAGAGAAACATAACTCCCTTATGAGTTAAATTCATTAGTGGATTACACAATAATGATAAATTTTGTCCTAATAAATTGATATTAACTATCTAAACCAAGAAAACTATGGATTTATATTAAAAATGGTTTATTGAGTACATTATTTAATCACTTATATCATTAAAGGTTGCATAAATATAACATTTATTATGATTACATGACCCAAGAAGAATAATATATGTATTGATAATTCACAGATAAAAAATATAGCATACATTTTATTATTTATTTAGTTATTTAGCACAATCCTAAAATTATCTTCATTATCTTTCTCTCACTTAGAAAATATGGGAATCTCATCTATAAAGACTACCATAAATTGATCAAGGTAATATTTTAATACTCTATTCATCAAATCTATAAAAATAATTATACAATTATTAATTCCAATGGTGTATTTATGAATTTATAGTGTTTATATCATTTTTAAAGATATTATTCATTATATCCTTCCTTTTTTCCCTTAATTTATGATATAAAAACGAAAGGGAAACCATTTATAAGTATTGTGTACCTCATTTTTTGATTAAACAAGTAAAAAATAAGGGGTATAAGATACATTTTTGGGATTATGATCTTACAATGTTCAAAATAAACAATGAAGTGATGAATTGGTCCATAATTCTTCATAAAAAAGGGTAATAGTGTACCCCATGGTGAAGTAATTGGGAATATAAATCCATTCTCTATTTTTTGTATCTAATTATTTAATTCAACTAATTCAATTGGGGATATTATATAAGTAAACTTTGATATAGGAATAGAACAATGTATATGTTTTATTGAAAATATAACCTCATAATCTAGGGAATACCAAGATTTTTTTTGGAAATACATGAATATATATTTTTTAAATTGGAATATCCTCAATGTTAAGTCTCTCTCTAACCACATGGGATAAAAATACCTCATTTAAAGGTACTAAAACCCTATAATGGAATAAATTTTCATAGGGAGTTCAAAAAAAATATTATATTGGTAAATGATCATGGGTTGATTTAGGATACGAAATGCGATTTCCTCATCTTGAAATTTGATATGGAATCTATGTTGAGAGATATAATTCATACCCAAAATCACATCAAATTCAACCAAAGATGAAAAAAATATTTTTAGGAAGAATATTTACAAAATCATTAATCAAATAAGACTTATAGACTTGGGATTCATTTATCACAACACTATGTTTTTTCACTGATTATATAATATCTTATTTCAAGGGAAGTTAATTAATGGTCTTATAAAATTGGTATGATATGATAGAGTTGGTTAAAATCCAATCAAAGAATATTTTTGATGTTAATAAGTGTAATTATCTTCACTTGATTTGGGTTCTATTAATTTAATAAAATAAAAATGGTTAGAATGAGTATTAAATAATAATAACCAGGGTTAAAAATCACATGATAATGAAAATAAATCTTATGTTTCCTTAGCCTATTAAATATTTATGATAGTTTTGGTATAATCTATAATTAATTCAATTCAAAAAAGGTTATTTTAGATTTTATATTCTTATTTTCCATATCATAATCACTAAAAATAACTAAAAATCACTTTGATAAAAAATAATATGAATAAAATATAACATATATACATATTACATCATTTTATTAGATTATCTATTATGACTCACAATACATCACACCCTTAGAAACCAAATTCTTAGCATCTCTAGAGATTATATATATAAAGGACTTATTTTAAAATATAGTGCACACTTTTTCCATAATTTAATTATACTTGAATCCCTTATTGACATATCACATATTATATTCTTATTCTTCATAACATGGGGAATGGAAACATAAGAAAGGGTGATCCCAAGCACTTTGGAAGGCTTAAACCTAAAAAATATCAACTAGAATAACTTAGGAGGGAATAATAAATATAATAAATTAGAATAAGATAAACATGTGGGTATGAGAACATAGTAAAGTTATATGAAAATTACATAAAGAAATAATACCCAATACAACTTTTAAATTAAAACATAAATATGAATAATAACATAATTAATTTCACATAACATAATAAATGAGGTATATGAATGTCACCCAAACATAAAAATATAAAATAAATCATGTATCAAAATTTACCACTAAGACCATCATTATACAGGGGATAATAAAAAACTATAACATAATAGATTAAGATAAACTACCATTTACCATAACATAACTTCTCATGAGATATAATCATTAATCAATTCATCTTAGGGCTATATAACTTTATTCTCACCCATCATATAATCATAAACCATACATTCTCATGGCAAATGAATATTAAAACATATATATATACATCATCACATAATTAACCCATTATAATGAAATAGGTTTCATTAAAATATTAACTAGACATAATAAATAATAATCCAGTGAAATAGTATGGATTATTCCATTGATGGAAATCATTAATAAAACATAAGAAACATTAATTTGTATTGAAATAGATGAAAAAAAATTTATAATAAAATTAGATAATTTCTTATAAAATAATAATTAAATATCCTTTACATTTTGATAAATTTTAAAAATAAATATTCTATAAATAAATTATTAAAAGATATGGAGAAATTAAATAAAAAATACTTTGGTGAATCATGAAAACATGAAAATTTTTTTTAATAAAGAAAAAATTGGGATGAAATGATAGAGTGAGATAAATAATGGGGGGAGATAAAATGATTCCATTCAAATATTTTTTTGTAATAAAAAATAAATAGAGAGTGAAACTAATAATTCATTTAATAAGAGAAATTTTAATTCTTGAAACAATATAAATATTATATAAATGGAGGAGAAACATTCCCAAAATAAAAAAGATAAAGAAAATTTCATTTCCAAATGTCATTTTTATGAATTATGAATCAAAGAGTGGAGAAATAGTGAAAATACATGTAGATCTACAAAATAACTAGAGGTTAATAAAATAATGGAAATTTAAATGTAATTTTTATTTAAATTTATGAAATGTAATCTAGAAGAAATATTTTGAGAGTAACTCATAACTTTAATCATGACTCCAATTAATTCACTTTAACTTCCTTTCTAATAAACATAAACTTCATAATAATTTTTATTATAACATTATAAATATCTATTTCACTATATTTTAGTAAATTATATCCATTTATTATTTTTATTACTATGTTATAGTTTATTTTCATCATCAAATGTTAGTAATTATGATCATTTCTTATTAGTTTTGATATAGTTATTTTGATCATTTTTGTTTAATAAAAATGTTCTTCAAACCTAGAATATTTAAGGTAGTGGAATCTTTGTCTTATAATGATTTACATAGTACCATGTTCATTTAATAAAATATATGAATATGGTTGATATAATGGAATTCACAATGGGCATGTTTCAAGTGATTTGATCTAAAGTAACAAGACACTTTATAATGATAAATCATTTTATTTTTAACATCATAGATCCATAATCACAAAATAAACTAAAAATTAATATAAACTATTATCACTATTTTTTTAATACCCATTCATGATGAAAATGGGGGAGATACCATAAAATCATTCTTGTAGGTAGTTGAACTAACCCAAAACAAAACATGTTATACTAAATAATGAGTAAGATTATAGAGTTATATTATAGTATTATCATTTCTAAAGAAGAATAATTATGTTATTCTTAAATAATTATAATGGATAATTATATTTAATAATAGTGAAGTTGATAAAGTAATATAAAAATATAGATAATAACTAGATACTTCGATGGAATTTATCTTTCTCATAATGTAACCCTTTATAATAATGAGATTATGTGTCCTTATTAGGAAAAGAAGCTTTCCAAAATGGAATAATAATTTAGGAGAAATATTTTGGATAGGGATTAAAGATGAAATTTAGGTATATGAATATTTTGGGATAGGTATTATAGGGTTACTTTAATATATGTATTTGAGTAACATATTTTCAATTTTTCATTACTTAATGCTTAAGGATGGAAATTTAAACCTAAAAAGTGTCCCATAAATAAAAAAATTGATTCAATGATTCCCTAAAATATAAAAATGTTTTTTATTTTTATAAGTCTTATATATAATTTTAAACATAAACTATATTTCACCATTTTTATAGTTTATTGATATAGTTCACTATTCATCCTAGTAATTTATTTTTTCAAAAAAATTGAAATTGAACCTCTTAAATAATTTTGGATACCTTAATTTAAGATTTTAAATCGATATTATGAAATTAAATCTCTAAATATATGAAATGAAATTGTTAAAAAATACACATTACTTAAAAAACAATTTTTCTTAATTAAAAATAATTTCTTAAATAATGAATAATTATATTTTATTTATTTATAATCCTTAATTAATTAATATATATATATAAATTTTACTGTAATTGTTTAATATATTATTTATCATTAATTTTTCATTTCTAAAAAATATTCATATTCCCATTATCAAATTTTTAATATACATATTGGTTATATGTATTCCCCGTGATCATATATACATTTTCAATAGTCATATTTATCTTTTTGAATGCAATATATAGAATTATAAAATTCTCTAAATTTCACTAATTAGGATCTTTTATTTCTTTCATAAAATTTCTATCATATTCTTA
This sequence comes from Viscum album, assembly GCA_963277665.1. Classification (NCBI taxonomy): domain Eukaryota; kingdom Viridiplantae; phylum Streptophyta; class Magnoliopsida; order Santalales; family Viscaceae; genus Viscum; species Viscum album. Next base: position 263,067,106 of record OY728142.1, on the reverse strand, counting down.
ACACTTTTCTTTCTTTCTATAGTTATAATCGGTGGTATGATCACCAAGGAAAACTCTAAGGATGATTAATTAAATTTCTTATTATTTTTAGTTATTTATGGACATATTCAACTTGAAATTTTCATAATGATGTTTCATATTTCATTACCATAATGTATCACTGTTCATTATGTTATAATATTATTCTCTAATGATTTTTTTGTTCAATTTTGTTCAGTTTTTTTGAGAAATAAGTTCTTCGATGTAGTCTAGGAATAAAAATATAGGGTGTTAAATCACTCTTTATAATTTATTATCTAATAAGATTTCATAATGATGGATTAGTTAGGTAGATAACATCAAATAATTTATTTAATAAAATATTGAATAAGTTTGTGTTGATGTTTAAATAACCATAACCTCTATTATTTTATTGAAACCAATTTATCAATGAAAAACATTAATATACATGTCAAGTAAACCTATGTACCTAATATATTTCATGTACACATGATTATTTTCACCTTTTAAAAGAAAACAACCATAATTAATAACATTATAACATCTTACATAACAAAAATAAAAAATTCCACCCCAACTTCATTGAAAATTGGATTTCAACCCATTCTTGTATTAGTAATGAACTATAACGACCAGAATAGGTTAATTTTCCACATCCTCAAGACTTTTTCAGCATAGGGCTTGAGGTGAATTCCTAATCATCCTAGGATAGAAACTAGTTATAGGGTATCACAATTGACTACATGAAAATTATTTCAACCTCAAGAGAAAAAATATAAAAATGGGATTCCACTAAAAATTCAGCATGAATGTTCCATAAATTGGATAATAATTCCCTAGGAAGAAAAAAATATAATAAATAAAACCAATTAAAAAAGGAATAATTAAAAATAAGAACCAAAATCTATCATCGAAATTTTTTTCACTTGAAGTAAACCATTTCATACAATGATTTTACAAACCATAAAAAGGAAATGGAACTAAAACAGAAACAAAAGGTGGGGGAGTCTAATAAAAAACCATGACCCAAACCAGTACAATGAGATCATAAGTTATACTATACCAACACAATGTAACTTATAAGTCACCACCATAACTCAACATCAAGGATATCTCAAAATGAGAGTGGTGGAAATATAAACTAAAGCCAATACATGAGAATCCTTCAAAAGACACAAACACTATATATCCAACAATGTGAGTATGTAGGGTGTGAGCCAAAGGCTAGTTTGAACAAATGAGATACCACCATGAGTCCATTTCATTCATTTTATAAAATAAATTAGGATAAATAATTTGAATATTAATAGAAGAAAGTATGTTTTCATTTCATTTTCTTGGATTGGAAAACAACCAACACATAAACATTATATTTTAAGAGAAAAAAAATCACCTTTTAAATACCCAAATTAAACGTCTCACTTCCCCTTTTTAAATATGTCATGGATTTATGAAATCCACTTTCTTTTAAATCTATTAAAAACCATTTAAAATTAATTAAAAACTAAGGAAAAAAACATAGGGAGAGGAAATATAAATAAATTTATGAAAGAATAAAATTAATGATTCAAGGAAAGTAACATAGTCATCAATACTCAATAATAAATAGCAAATACAACAAAGTGGGTTCAAATAAATAGGTAAGAAACTCACATGCTAGGTAATAAATATATAAAGCATAACATATGATACATATCATAAGGAAAAACCCTATGGAATAGTGGGAAAATAATCAACATGCACAAGTGGAACCAACTATAGGTAGGTTAATGGTCTCAAAAATCATAACATGAATCACTCTAAACTAGCCTCATCGGTGACAAAACCCCTTTTCATGTCATAAAATTCAACTATGGGCTACTATATAGTGTGTAACTGTCAAGTAGTAATGAAAACATCCCTCGATCTACCATAAAGTATCATAGGGTTCTTCTTGGAACAAATAATGGAGGTGGGACACTATCAATCCAATGTAGATTACATGATAATCACATAGCCCAAAGGAAATATAATGAAAAATCATATAAATTCCTCCTCCAAAACACCCCCTACAATAACTATACCCCTTACCAAACACATAAACATGAATAAAAATTCATTTAACCATAAAAAATGTATAAAATCATCAATAATGAGTTACAATAGGGCTGAGTAGGGGTGTAAACCTCAATCAATAAAATACCATTATCCCAAGGTTCCAAATGGGCCTTTATTTTTAAACCAAGAATTGTACATTTGGAAATAACTTTTTAAAACAACTTGGAAACAAAGTGTAAACCTATGGGAAATCTCAAATAACTTGAAATCACATTCACAATAAATTCATGGAAGTCCCTAAGCAATCCCATAAATCAACACACCATTTTATGTATAAAACATGGGGAAATACTTTAAAACAAGGACACACACCACATTAGAAATCAATAATGGAAAAAAACTCATGATAAATCATTTCTATTAGATAAAACATCATTTAAATTTTATCAAATATTTATAATTCATAAAATACCATTTGAAATCAATATACCATTAAACTATGAAATTCACCCATTTTTTCAAAGGAAAAAACCAATAAAGAATGGAAAACATTAGACAACATGAAGTTAGGTATCATATAATTCATTAATATTTTTCAAAAGAATATTTAAAACATTAAGAAACTAAGGAAATATCTAATAAAAGTAAATGAAATAGAAATTCCTTCCTCAACCAGTATAACTATCTTTCCTATAATGAATGCCACCGAAATAAGTATCAAGATAGGATTCACAATGCCTAGAAACCAAAACCCCCAAAATTTTTAAATTATTAGACATAGAAATCAGCCATAATGACCACTAATATGAGAGAATATGTGATAAATATGGATAAACAAATAATATAAGGAAGGAAAAGTCCCAACCATTCAATTTGAGGAATAAAACACCAATAAATCACTAAAATCACACTATAAATGGGCTTGGATAAGAAAGAGAAGAGATTGGGAGGCATATTAGCTGAGGGTTTATAATGGGGGATAAGTATAGGATAATTCCAAAATAAATTCATGAGTAAAATACAAAAATTAATAAAGCTAAGCTGGTCAAATAGTTTTCAAAACAATGGGTTAACCAAGAAATAAACATTATCATGTATTGTAGAGGTCACACAGTTTATACTATATAGTTTCCCAAACTATGAAAATAACTATATGAACCTGGAAAAGCTTCAAAAATATCAAATTTTTACCCTAATATACCCCGAATACAGTGGATAATTTAAAATAATTAATATAAATTATAATTTGACATTTTATGGTGTCTAAATTATCTAAACCATGACACTTTATACCCCAAGAAGTTCTTTGAAATCTAAAGATAAATGAGAAATATAATATTTATACACATTTAACATGGTCCATATTAACTATACAACTTATTAAACCATAAATTAAAAACATTGAACATGAAAAACCTAATACTAGGAATAATCCTTCCCAAATGGTTTATGATTTACCAATAAAAGAGGCACTATTAATCCTAATATAGATTCCTCACAAAAATAAATAAATAAATAGATTTAAAAGATGAACAATTGGCATGGACACCATTTTGATATACTATAAATTTTAGAACTCCAAAATATGCACCTAACATAAATCATAAGTTCTCATCGAGCCCCATGTTATAAAAAAGAATAAAACATAACTGACACCATTAGAACATTCAAGGTCACATGATCTAGAATCAAAATAGAATCCCACCTAAGAAAACCCCAAAGATAACCCCAAAAGAACATGCGAAACACAAGGATACTAAATAGAGGTCTCCCCAACAATTATAATTTATCTAAAATGGTTAGAAAATAGATGGAAACACCCAAAGTAACAATTATCACCAAAACAAACACATTTCCTCTAACCATTAGAGGAAGGGATATGATTATTCCAAACATGAATGACCACAATAAAACACACTCATAATTAAGTAAGAGTGTATTTTATCACCTCATTATTTTATTATTTTTTTAATAAATTTAATTTCTTCTATAGTTTGCGTTACACACAATACCGAGTTTTAACAAACAGTGATATATTATTAATATTTTTTTAAAATGAACATTATAAACAAACTGTTAAAAATATAGGCCTGAATAATAATAATAAATTTTTATATATTAATTATAATGGTTTTATATAATAAAAAATTATTGATAAAAAGTACTTAATTTTTACTAAAGTCTTTATATGTTTCAAAAATACTATTTTCTCAAAGAAAATATTTTTATTGATTTTTGTGAACAAATAATAAAAGATATTTTTGAAAATTTTATAAAATATATTTTAGAAAATAAACCTAATTTTTTAAATCTACATGTAATAATTATCTTTGATTTAATTATTGATAATTTTCTAAAAAGATCAATTTTTCGATAAATAATAAAAAAGAATGATTTTTTTAAAACAACCTTTTCGTTTAATGAATTTAAAAGATATATTTTATTTTAAGATGGTTTTAAATTTAAAAAAATTTCAATTATATATCTATATATCAAATTTATTTAATTATAATCAATTTAATATTAATTTTTTTTATTAAAACTTTCTACACTTTTGAAAAATTTCTCTTTGGAAAATCGCTTTTTCATCGTGTCTGTGTGGTTAATCTTAAATTAAATAGTATAAATTATTTTATTTTAATTTGATGAAATGGATTATATATTTTTAATTAGACTAATTTATTTTTTATATTAGTATCAAATTAATTTCTTATCATAAATATTTATAAAGGCAATACATATTAATTACCACGATTATGGTTAAAAAGGGGTTTTGTGGGTTACATGTGTTTGTGTTAAAATTAATTTTCCAAACACATATAATTTTTATTTAATAAATTGGAGTTAATATTTATAATAATTGGGTCTAAATTATCTAATAATTATTATTTTAATTATAGTATTAAAGGATAAATTACCTAAATAAATAAAAAGATACAAGTTACCGTGGTGAAAAGTAAAGTAGTAAAATTAAGTAAACATAAAGGATAAGGAATAAAAGGATTAAAACATGTGTATATTTGTGGTTGATGTTTGGATAGAAAATATCCTCAATAAATTCCATTATTTATCAAATTTGGAGTCACTTAGGGTGATATTGACATCCCATTATTAAATAGATTTGATTATTTACAAAAATACAACTCTTTAATTATAAAATAAAACTTCCTTCCCTCACTTATTCACACCTATTATGATATTTTTATAAAAAAACCCTACCAAAAACTCTCCCAATAATAATTATACACATTATAGAGTATCGTTTTTTCCCAAATGACCAATCCTAGGGTCCTTAATAAGAGATCCAATGGAAGTTATTCTAATAGAATGTAATTGTCTACAATAAGATCCTTTTTTTACTTCTTGTATTACCACCTTCATTAATGTCCTAATATTTAAAATATATTAATAAAAGTATATAAAATATAATTAAATGTTATTATATTTATTTAATAAACTATATCCATCTCATATTTCATCAAATGGGAAATAAAACCATCGATCATGTGTATGATAGATTACCGCCTCACGAACCGATGTAATTTATTTTTCAACACCAAATATCACGGCTGGATATAATGATGGATTTAATGTTAATATATGATATTTATGATATTATTATACTTCTAAAATTTTAATATTTCACATACGTTATTACTTTCCATTCTGTGGGAATAAGATAACATCACTCATGTGTACAATAGACTACCACCCTACGAAGCGATGTGATTCGTTTTTCACTTAAGATTTACATGGAACATAATAAGGATAAATTTAATTAATATATGTAATATATATGACATAATAATTACTTTTTAAAGTTTATATATTATTTACCTTAATTTTGTTCCATCCATTAATAAAATGGAAACAACGTTCATATTTATGTACGGCCTACCCTCTCAATGAATGATGTATTTTTTTTTCTATCTATTACTTTTATTGCTCACCCTAAATAAATTTATACTGAATATATGTGATATATATATATATATAATGGTTCACATTATAGATATGATGTAACCGTGATCAATGTAAAAGTATCAAAATACCAAATCAAAACATACATGAGAAACAAAGCAGTTATTACCTGAAATGTGATTTTAACAAGAAATTATTAAAAAATGGGTAATAAAAGGTCATAAGTAAATCCTATATAGTATAATATATATAATTATTTTTGGGAAAAAACACCTCAAGGTAAAATTTTAGTGTTTTTGGGTTAATTGTATTTGTTAACAAATTAGGTTTCCATGGTCAATTGTGGTGATCCAGAGAGATTGTTGACAAGGTTTGTTGAAAATGATCCAATATGAAGGAGTAAATGCTCTATAGGTGGTATATAAAGTTTCATATACAAGGTTTCACTATTTCCCAGTGTTTTACAAAATATTTGGGTCTAAAATTTGGAGGTTGACTCAAGATTCGGGAAACTGTATTTTTAGGAATGTCTCTTCAAGAATATAGAAAATGTACGGAATTTATGAAGGTGTGGTGTTTCAAAAAGTCTTGATGATTTGAAAAAGGTTGATGTTTCATGAAGGTGTAAAGATTTATGAAAGAGGGCTAAGCGTGAAGGGTTGATGGTAATCTACATGACTACAATAAGCATCCCTAATGGTAAAATTTCCCTAAAGCTTTGCGAAGAGAGGGAGGTTCTCAAAAAAGAATGGAGATCTTTGAAAAAAAGGTTGTGGGGAGATTGAAATATTCATGAAATGGAGGAAACATCTATAAATAGGCATCTAACCCCCTAATTTGAGTAATCAATCCTTAACAAAAATCTAAAGGATTTAAATTCATGAAGGTGGATCGTGAAGGTGGTTCTGAAAGTTGATTTGCAAAGGATATTTATTGCATGAAGGTTTTTATAAGGTCATCTATTTCATGGAGAAAAGGTAGGACACGTAATATTCATGATTGTTTTGAGAATTAAAAATGAAGTGACCTTAATGAAAATTTGGAGCATCACAAAATTAGGGTATTCTTGTTAATAATTTGGATGTTTTGTAAAGATAGTGAGCTTTACAAGCCAGAATGAATTTCCTAGTAAATATACGGTAAATTGGTATTCATGAAGTAGAGGAATGTTAATGTTAATGATGTACCAAATGTGTTGTGAAACATATTAATTCAAGTAATCAAAATAATATTCATCTAAATGAGAAGTGATCACACTTTCATTGAGAGAGTTGTGAGATTTCAAATTATGTTTGGTTATAAACCAGGAGTGATAGTGAGTCTACTATGAACCTTGTAATAGTATTACGATTTAGTGGATTTGGTATATATGCACATTGCCTTTTTATGATCCTTGGACGTAGTCCATTTCGGGTGAACCAAGTAAAATTTCTATATCTCATGTATACTTTCATTTTTACTCATACATTTTTATGGGAAAGGGAGACAAGGGTGTCTTGTTTAATGATGAAATAAGATCCAAAGTGGTAGTTTTTTTAATAAATAATACCTTGATTCAACCCCTATTAGAGTATTTAACCTGGTTGGGATAAAAATTGGTATCATATTGAATGGTTAATATAATTTTTTCTCTCTCAAGGGTTTTAATGGAGGTTTCCAATCATAAATGGTTTCTGATATTTTATGGAAATTTTTTCCAATTATAGAAGAATCAAATGAAACACTAATTTCCATCTTTATGTATAAATGTATTTACAATATAAATTCACGGTGTTTCTTCTAATTTGGATAGTGGTGATTTATCAGAAGCTGACCAGAGGGATTTTTATGTTGACGCCAAAGGAATAAATGAATTAGGGGGGAGCATTGTACAATGAAATCTAAACAAAGGATATGTCTTGGAAGTCAACACATGCCATGTGGGAGAAATTGTTAAATATATATGAAGTTGATTCAAAATCTAGGGAAGAAAAATTATAGGTTCTGTGGAACAAATATGAGGACCTAAAAATGAACCCCAATGAGTCTATAGATGCATTCTTTGACTGAATAAATCATATTGTGGTAGAAATGTGTGGCCTTAGAGAAATTATTGAAGATATAAAGATAATAAAGATCATCTTGAGAATACTTCCACCATGATTCAATATGAAATTCTCTGTACTAGAAGATAAATATCCAATGAATTTGACATTGGATATATTTCACAATACTCTTGTTTCATGTGAGATAAGAAATAAAGATATTGAGTCTGTTAAAAGATTGAAGTCCAACGAGGTGGTATTCAAGGGCATGAACAAGCTCACTAATGATGATATCCAGGAAGAATAGGATATGGATGTGGTCATTTCATTCCTTTCCTCAAATATACAAAGAGGAAAAGTAAAGTTCCAAGGTAAACTTACACTTGATTTATTTCAATGAGGAAAGGCTGGACACATTATATTAAGGTTCCCCAATAAGTTTAAATACGATGATGAGTATGAAGTATAAATTATAATGAGGAATTATTCAACCTATGTGAAAGGGAAGAAAAATTTTAAGGGAATTTTCTTCAAAAAGAAGAATCGTCTTTCATAATAAAATTACATTTCAGAAGAATATGAGGTTGAATATATGGAGAAATACTTGGATAATAAAGAAAATGAAATGGTTTAAGTTGTAGGTATCTCTTAGATAAGGGAAGAAGGTGATAATTATTAAGAATAAGTCAAATAAATAATTGATCTCCAGGATGATTTAAAATATTCTCTTGAGGAGATAGAATTTTGGATAACCAAAACAAAGAACGAAAATAGAGTGGTTCATGATGTAAAACTTGATATGAAGTGGAAAAAATAATATAAGTCTAAGCTAGAGGAAGAAATTGAAAATCTTAAGTCTCGAATTCTAGATAACTCAGAAAAGTTCATAGAGTACAAACTTAAAGCGAAGAATATAAATGAGTGATTGATGGTTTAACTATCATAAGAAAAGATCAAATAAAAAATATCAAGGAGATTGAATAGGAGTTTTCAACTTAAAAATAAAATTAGAAGATCATGAGAGACTCTTGACTCCTGGTATGACATTGAGAAATCATATCACTCAGGTGATATAAAATATGGAAGTGGAGCATAGAGATCCAACAAGATAAAATCAATAGTCATATTCAAATGAGAAGGATGGTATGGGGCTTGATTATAAACATAAACATGTTTTGATTGATGTTAGACCACAAAGTCACACTCTGAGGTTGAAAATTGATTTGGGTTCAAATCATAACCAGAAGACTCATAGAACCCAAGAAAGAATCAGTCCTACAATATTGTACATGAATATACATCATATCAGGTGTTATTATTGTGGAAATATGGGATATTATGAAAATGTATGTTCCATATCCAAAAGGTACAAAAGGGAATAATAGAAAAAAAGGTGGACACATAGAGTTAAATATTATGGGAATGATTTTGATGGTAATTGTTTTGGGTGTGGAGGATTTATACACATGTCTAGGTATTTCTCATCCACAATATAGAGGAATGTGTCAAAGACGACTAAAATTGGTCATAAGAAGTAGCTCAATGAATCATAAAATGATTTAAAAACAAAAAATTGATTTTTAGCTCTACAATATGAAGTTGGTCTATCATACTCTCAGGAAGATCAATATTATCAATCCATAACAAGTATGAAGTCAAGGATGTGGATCAAAAAGAAAATATCTTAGTAGGAAGTGGTTTCATAGATTTCTCTTAAAGCATCAAATTGTACTAGTGTATGGGTCCTTTATAGTGTATTCACATCCCATATGATAAGAAATAAGGATCTTATTACAGGCATCAAATATAACAAGGAGGGACTTTTAAAATTTGGAAATGAAGAAGGCATGAAGATTGTTGGCTTAGTAAATTCCAAATTTTGGGGAAAAATATGAGATGTTCTAATGTCTTGGTTGCTGAAGGTGTTATTAAAAAATTGATAAGTGTCAATAAATTATGTGACTTGTGTCATGTTCTAATATTTACTAAGATGCTATGTATTTAAAATGGAAAATATAGTATAATTGTTTTATAGGGTAAGAACATGAAGGAGAATATCTACATTGTGAGTTGAGAAGAAGATATGTGCTTTCTATCTAGAGAGGAAGAAAATAGGTTGCGACATAAAATGCTTGTCCATCTATTCCTACCATCCCTAGAATATCTGGTCAAATGTGATTGAGATCAAGATCTCCCCAAGATATCATGTGATCATACTAAAATGTGCGATACTTTTCAATAAGTGAAGATTATCAGAAATACATACACGAAAAAAGAGAAACAAATCAATCAAAGTGATTGAATTGGTGAATTAAGATGTGTGTGGACCTATGTCACTAAGATCCATTGATGAGAAGAGGTATTATGTTTTTTCATTGATGATTTTAGTAGGATATCATGGGTATTTGTTATTCCCCACAAGTATAACATATTAAGTTTCATAAAAAAATATTAGAGGGAATATGAAAGGATTCTTGGAAAAAATATTCTAAAGTTTCTTACTGATAATTTTACAAAAATTCACAAATATATAAGTGAAATATTATATCAAGAAACACGAGATAAGGAATCATGTTTTTGCGATGATAAATCCTAAAAAAATGGAGTGGTTAATTGGAGAAATAATATCATAAAAAATATGTATGGAACAATTATTATTGAAAAATACCTACCATAGAAATCCTGGAAGGAAGTATTCTTGAAATTAGTCTACATATCCAACAAGGCTCTGTTGTGTCCTAAAAAGAAAATTTTCTGTATGATTTGTGGTATGGAAAAAAGCCAATATTGAAATAATTTCTAATATTTTCAAGTAAGTGTTTTATTCTCAATAAGGATAAACACATGAGATTTTAATCATGTGAAGATGAGGGGATATTCCTTGGATATTCAGGAAAAATAAAATAATATAAATTCTTCAACAAGAGGCTAGGAAAGCATTTGAAAGAAATGATGACACTATAGTAAAGATTGAACAAAACATTAAATAACACAGGGAACTATTCCATGATGACAATGATAGGGAGGTAAGAAAATTATAAGGATTAGAAGTGGAAAAATATGATCTAAAAGAATATAATAATTATAAGTAAGATAAATTCAAATTAGTATCTGTATGGAAGCCAAAGATTCAACTTCAAATTGACAGGAAAAATATCATTGGTGATCTGGAAGTTTCAGTTCAAACATGGAGAATTAAATATTTATAGAAAAAATCATTTATATCTCAGGTAGAACCTAAATGTTTTAAGTAAGGAGTTGAAGATGACAAATGACTTCAAGCAACGAATGGAGAGCTTGACTAAATTGAGAAGAATCTGACATGTGAGATTGTTTTGATACCAATAGATAAGAATGTCATCGGGGCTAAATAGGTCTTTCATAAAAAGATGAATAAAGATAGTATAATGATTCAAAAAAAATCACAACTAGTGTGAAACTGTTACTCCTAGATTGAGGGTATTGATGTTGATGAAACATTTTCACCTGTTTTGATGCTAGAGACAATCAGATTATTCTTGGCCATAACAGTGCAAAGAAAGTTCAAAATTTTTCAGATGGACATCTAGTTAGTGTTTCTAAATGGGGTTCTAGAATAATAAGTGTATATCAAGTATACATATGGTTTTATCATTCATGACGATGATAATGAAGTTTTTTGGATGAGAAAGTCACTATATGGGTAAAATCAAGCACTGAGAGCATGGTATTCAAGGATGGATTTATTTTTAAAGAAGATTTATTTTCAGGGTGGTGGAGTTGATTACAATCTCTTTTTCAATAATGACATTAATTAAAGGATGATGGTGCTGGTGTATTTTGATGAAATAATATTTGGTGGATAAGATAAATCATAGTGAAAATAGTTTTTAGAATTCATGAAAAATTAGTTCAAAATGTTAATTATTGGTTATATGGCATTTTTTCTTAGTTTATAGGTGATACAAGGAAGGAATGAAAAATTCATTTATTAATAAAAATGTGTCAAGGAGGGTTTGATAAGATTTATAATGGATAATTCCAAGTATATTTCAACTCCAATGGATATTTGGATTAAACTATCATGAGATGATGAAGGAAAAACATTTAATGTCATATAATATAGGAATATTATTGGTATTTTTTTGTACTTAACAATGAGAAGGTGGAAGATGGGCTTGTGAAGTTGGAGTATGTGCTTAAATAACTACAAGTTGTAGATATTCTGATGAAGGAGTTACCCAAAGAATAATTTTAATGTCATCAACTAGCTATTAGAGTTCATTCGACTCCTCAAACTTGGAAAAGTGTGAATATGGGACCCCTCTTTTGGAGGCATGGTGTGTTTTTCCTTTATGTACTGATATATGTTATTTACAATTTTTCACCTACAAAGGAGTGGAATTTAGGTTCATTTAAAAAGGGGGAGAAAATATCTTGATCTGATAGGGGGATAAGATGGTATGGGAAACAACAAAGTATGGGGAGTTTTAAATTTGATTATGCTAAATATGTTCAATCAAAGGAGAAATATCATGACAGATGGGGTTCATGGTAAAAGTAGTTGGATGTTTTTGGAATGAAGTGATTCATTGATTAACTTTTCACGCTACTCATGTTTCTCATGCTGATCATGGATCTGGGGGGATAAGAGCTTGTGTTGAGTAAATATTTTATCACTATCTGAATTACAAGAAGTAAATTTTGGTTGAATATGAAAGAAGATTTAATTAGGTACCAAATGAGAATAGTTTTCAACAAACCCAAAGGGGTAGAGTTTTGGAAAAAATCCATCAATTTAACATTATGGTTTTTTTGGGTTGATTACATTTGTTGAAAAAGAAGGTTTCCAAGGTCATTTAGGGATATAAAAAGAGATTTTTGACAAGGTATATTGATAATTATTCAAGAAAAAGGAATGGATTCTCTAGTGGTAGTACATAATGTTTCATATACAAGGTTGTGTCATTTCCAAATAATTTCCAAATTTTTGGGTCTAAAATATGGAGGATGACTGAGACTTCCTAAAAATTGGATTTCTAGGGATGTATCTTCAATAATATGGAAAGGGAATAGAATTTTTGAAAGTATGGTTTTTTGATAAGGATTTATAATTTTTGAACGGTCATTGTTTCAAGAAGGTGTGAAGCTTCACAAAAGAGGGATAAACATGAAGTGTTTACAGTAATATACATGACCATGAGAATCTTTACGAATGGTAAAATTTCTCTGAATCTTTTTGAAGAAAGGAGGTTTAAAAACAAGAATATATAACTTCATTTAAAGGTTGTGGTTATATTGATATCTTCAAAAAATGGAGAAAACATATATAAATAGGCATATACCCCTCTCATTTGAGGAAGCAAGCCTTAATTAAAATCCAAAGGCTTTGAATTCATGAAGGTGGTTTGAAAAGGATTTTTCGTGTGTGAAGGTTTTTAGATGATCATCTGTTGCTTAGAGAAAAGGGGATTCAAGAAGGCTATGTAAGCTTCACAAATGTTGTGATAATTTTGAAGGAAGTGAGATTTGAAAATTTTTGGAGCATCATGAAATTAAGGTATTCTTATTAATAATTGGTCAGTTTCACAAAGGTAGTGAGCTTCACGAACAGATTCAAACTACCTAGTAAATATGTGGTAAAAGTGGTATTTGTCAAGTTTATTAAATTGGATGTTAATTATAGAACAAATGTGGTGTGAAAAATATTAATTATAGTAATCAAAATTATATTCTTCTAAATGAACAGTGAGAAAAATTCATTTGAGAGGGAACCGTGTAATATTGTTTCATCTCATGCATTATTTCATTTATTCTCATACATTTCTATGTAAAAGGGAGATAAGGGTGTTTTGTTTAGAAATGAAATAATATACAAAGATGTAGTTGTTTTAATATATCATACACTGATTCAACCCACCTCTCAATTTATTTAACCTAGTTATTCTAAAAATTATGGTTTTGGAATAGATTTATGATAAAAATATATTTATTATATAGGTGGTTAAAACATGTATGATGGAATTTGAGACTTAAGGTAATGGATTTCTAGTCTCTCTTTTATTTATGGGAGACTTATTCCATATTCACCACTTGTTTATTTCATGTGGTGTATATACTTACCATTAATATATTTTATGATTATTCCCATGAAAATTATGGGATATACATATCTATATAAGGTTCCCTCTTTCATAGGGATTACGATTCAAAAGTTACTGAAGTTGTAAGGGTTTGATGTTACAATCTCACTGTCTATCGGGTTTTTTATAATTACGATTTCAATGATGAAATATTATGATATATTTCTCAAGAGTATAATGAATTTTATTCTCCTATGGTTATTTATTAAAAATATATCTTTCCCTTTATTCTCCTCTCTCTATTTACTCAATATTCCAAAAGAATGTTTTAATAAAAACTAGATTTATTTCTCTCTATGCATGAAAAAACTTTTTTCTTCCATATCAATGTTTTCTAAAAAAGTTTTCAAGAAATTTTTAATGTTCCTATATGATTATTTAAAGTCATTTTTAACCTTGGTGGTCTTTTTTACATAATGTTTTAGAAGTAATATTTATGTAATTTTCCAAACAAGGCCCCATTGGATTTCACCTAAAATGTTAAAGGAATATTCCTCTTAACATGTACCACATGAATTTTATTTTACACCATCATGACTACTCAATGATTTTAAATCCTACATTAAAAGTTTACAAGTTTATTTTCAAATAAAATATTTTCTTTAACATTTGAGAAATTTTTAGATTTTAAATAATAGTTTTCAAAATGAAAATGATATTCCCCTAAAGAATGTTTTAATTATCTTTTTATAAAATTTATATTCATCAACAACAACAAATTTTTTTGTTACTAATGTTTTTATAAGTATATAATCCAATTGTACCATCATTATTATTTTTATGGATAATTTATTATTATGATGAAGTGATTTTTATGAAACCCATTTCTTTTCCATGGGTTATGATATGATAAATATGTTATAATCTTGTGGAACATGTTTGTTTGATTTTCATTAAGGATTGGTGGAACCTATATCTCCCTCCAATGCATTGGGTAATTATTTGGATCTTATGATATAAACAAGACTATAATAGGCATTGAACCTAGTTCAGTAAGGGACTTTATCTGCTATTATAGTTATAGTAGTGAACCATGAAAACTACGAAGGTTTGAGGGAGTGAACCAAATCCACTATGATAGTATTTGGATTTAATCTTGAGTACTATCATGGTTTGTAGATTGAACCCAACCCACTAGGATAGCCATGTAAATGATTCTTAACTACTAAGGAAATGATTTTCTATGCTTATGTGTATGCCAAAAATATGTGTCTTATGAAAATGTTATTATATCATTACTCATGTTATTTGATTACTTTATGATTCATATATTTTGAAATGAAAATATTTATTCCATGACTCACATTTATGATCTATGATATGATGGGTATGGTTTTCCAATTTTGTTCTCATGTTCTCACATAGTTATGCTCATGTTATATTGATATCTCACTCATTTACCCTTACTGAGTATCTGAGCTTGACCTTTCTTATGTTTCCTTTTCCCATGTTATTAAGAAAGGTATTATGCATGAAATTACTAAGAAGGGTTTTAGTTATTATTGACTTAGTGGGATATGATATAGTTCACTTATTTACTAGTTGTTTATGTGTTTGAGTTTCCAAAGGCACTGGACCTAAATGATCCTGGTAGGGACCACTATATTATTTAATGAATATCCATCTAATAAAATGTGATATCTATTTATGAAAAGTGTGGGTCCCTATAGTTGGTATTATATAAAGGTTTAGTTATGATTTGTAAACTCAATTGAGAAAACTTCTATGAGATCCCTAAGGATATATCTAAGGATAAGTATAAGGATATTTCAAATCATTGGAAAATGTCTTGGAATTTTGGTAAAGGATAGAGTGAGTGGTTTCTAAGAAATTAAATCCCTTTCAGGATACTACAGGTAGATGTGGATCTATCATAGTTATACCTAGACTTAATAACTTTTAAAATGGAACATTTGGTTTTGAATTTATTATCTCCTAGTGCATGATAATATACCTTACTGAACACCTAGTTTGGCAATCCTGGTGGATAAGTTTTGGAAATTTACACTCTTTATGAAAAATCATGATAGATTTGAATAATAACCATGAATGACCTAGGATAAACCTAAAGTGTCATAGATTGAAATGAAGGTTTCATGATATAAAAATACTATGAATAATTTATCACTCTTATCAAATATTCCTAATGGTCACACTGACCATTATGGTTTAACTATAGGATTAAAGATGGAATAATAAAGTTGAGGTGGTAACAGTTATGAAAAAATATTTATGCAACCAATTTGATCTTAGATATATTATTTAATTTATATAATTAAAAGTATATAGGGATTTTCATTTTTATCCTTAATTATTAGATGGGTAATTAACAATTAAAACCACTAATAGTATTATGATCACATCTAAATTATATGATTCTTATCTGGTTGAAGTTTGCAGGAATAAGCTTCATGTAAACCTTGTTATTCTCCCTCTAGTATAATTTGATGTTATCTTAGGCATGGATTGGATTTCTCTACACAAAACCCACATTGATTGATGAGAAATAGAAGTCAAATTTGATATTACAAACTGACCTATGATTGTCTATCAATGTAATGATAAAATTGAACTTCTGATGGAAATCGAATCCATCGTATGGGTCATTATTCATATTCAAAAGGGTTTTTTTATCCCAGATAGTTGGGTAGAAACTCAACAATGATGATATTTCTATTTTTTTAGATTTTGTTTATGAAATTTTAGAATAGTTTCCTAGACTTAATCCAAATTGTGATGTTGAGTTTTCAATAAAACTCATAACTAGTTCCACAATTATTTTAAAGACTTTCTATAGAATGGACCCAATTGAGTTGTAATTATTGAAGAAGAAACTCTAATAGGATATTGAAAAAAAATATTTGGACATGTGTGACACCTTGGGGTGCACCTATTTTTTTAAGAAGAATATAGATCGATGTGACTCTGCATTGATTATTGGAAGCTGAAGAAGATCAAAACTAAGAACAAGTATCCTCTAATCTATATTGATGACTTGTTTTATCAACTAAATGATTCTCAATGAATTTCCAAGATTTAACTTCATTATGAATATCATAAACTAAGGGTGAAGAAGGAGGATATATCCAATAAAACATTCCATACAAGGTATAGACACTATGAGTAACAAGCAATGAAAAATAGAAAGCAATTAAAAATAGAAAAATTCACCTATATGGTATGAAAATTATGAATGACATGAGAATTCTAGGTGCCTAATATGATGCATGTAACAATACTCCTTTATCTCATATCGTCTATCCAAAAATAAAATAGAACCTCAATCAGTAGAATAATCAATAACACCACACAACATGTGCATCACCCAATAGTGAAATGATATCAACTGTAATAGGCAAAAGCATAACCATAATTATAATTTAGTAAACTCAGCCTTTACCCTAAACATGGGTTCGTGATGACCAATAATGACTTATAACCAAGTCCCAAGCATTCTTAATCTCTAATCTATTGTCTCTAAATTGTAAATAAAGAATGGAAATACCTTTGACACTACTTTGTGACATCCCAGACCTAGATGCCACTTAGAAGGTGCCCTAGGCCCAGTGGGCCCCATGGCCTCAAGCGCATATCCTCGAACTCCATAGGCCACCGACTATAAGTGAGAGACTAGGGTGTGTTTGTGGTTAGACTATGCCCTCATTACCAGAGTGTAGAATAGTATATAATTATAAACAGAGGTAAATAGTGAAAGTAGTAAGTAAAAAAATGTATAGTGGAAAGAGACAAGAATAAAAATAACTGAAATAACCGAAATAACATACAATAGCTGGTGATGATACATGTCATGTCACTATAATTCTAGAAAAGATGGATAAATTTTAGTAGGAATACATGAAAAATACAATACATAAAAGTAAATACATAAACTATCCCAAGCATCCTAAGATACAACTTGGTCATCTGCTACCAACTCCATCCTAGAACAGTAAGAAATCAAGTGTCTAAATCATTGTGCTTCCATTTATCAACACCTTCATATATGTAATTTTCCCTGGGTACCAAACAGAGCTGGTAGAGGGTGTGAGATAAAGCTCAGTGGGCCACCACCAATGATGTTTATAACATCCGACATGTGTAATGGAAATGTAATGGTGTGAAAGTATACATATATAAAGTAAATAAGTATAATGTTACTAAATGATAAGTACCTGATTCATTCCTTTGTTAGTGTTTGAACATGTAACTAGTTCTTTAATTAAGTAATTACCAATTTATATTAACAAGTAACATGAGGAATATCTCACACTGACATCACCTATTGATAGTGTAAATAGTGAATGTTACAAGATGTAACAAGGAAATCATAATTTATAATTAACATGAAGTGGTTACATGGTATTCACCAAGGAAACCTAAACCTTATGGGATGCTAACTTAGTAGTAACTGTGTCTAGATAAAGGGTAAGAGTGTAATCCAAGGATAATTGTCCAAGACATTCCCATAATAATATTTCTAACTGAGTCCAAGGAATACATCCAAGGTAAAATGGGAGATAAGTAGTGGTCAGTCCCAAGGATGTAACCAAGTCACCTAATGTCATGCTGGATAAAAGGAGTGTATCCAAGGCATCATGTAATAATAATGAAGGGATCCTACAGTATCATAACAGGCATCCAAAGGTAGACAAGGATCGGGTTCCCAGATAGGTCTCACCCTAGCATCCTTAAATTGGAATGATGTCCTCGAGTACCCAAGGCATTCCCTCAGGAATACAAGAGCTAACATGAGTTAAGAATTCCTATTAATATGTCAAGGTCCATGTGCATAAAGAGTCACCTTAAATTTAATTCACTATAATTAATTTGGTTATATGATAATTATAACATTAAAAATTAACTTGGTTTAAGCCTTGACTTTCATTAATTTGACAAGGAAAAGTAGCATGAAATTGTTTAGTTAAAACCATGTAAGTAAAATTAAATTAATAAGGTTCACTCCACTACCTTCCATGAACATGGAAAGGTGTGCTAAAAACATAGAACTAAACATTAATTTAAATTTAATAAGGCCAAGTCATATACTTAAGCATGCTTTCCATAATATCATATGAATCAATTACCTATATTTAAGAACTTACCTTAGGAAGGTCAAGTGGAAGTGATAATATAAAATATATTCACAATTTCATGATTCAATAGGAAATTAATAAAATAAGGATTACCATTAGTGTTTTCAATCTCGATCGCACCCAAATGATGGCTGAAAAGTGTTAAAATCATAAAAACTCAATTATGGCATATCACCCTACATGGGGTGTTAGGAGTTATAGATGTAACCACCAACAACCAATAACATTTATGGGAAGATCATAACCATATAGTTCTAATGACTATAATAAATAAATATAAATTCAATAAATGGCACCCGTTGTAATCATGGGGCCCCACACATCAAATCCAAAATTAAAAAACTTGATGGATGTGTTATAGACCACCCACCTTAGGCTTGTACAACCCTAATCATCCAGTATTAGCCTATAATTTTCCTTCAAATGGAGTAGATCTTAAAAACAAGCATAAAATCCTAAGCCTTGATAACTAGTTCGAGAGTAAGATAAACGAATAATAGCTAAAAAGGACTCGATTAATTACCATTGTGCATCTAAAATGATAAAAATAAGCTCGATTGGACCCCAGATGAAGGAGATATATCAATACCTATACTTAGACTTTAAAAGATCCAAAATGGGAGAAATGGAGGTTTATCCTACTATAAATCGGATTAGGCCACACAGATTGCCAAACTATGCATAAATCATGAACGAGTACATAGAGAAAAGGGGGAACTTGCACGGTTAGGCCACATGGTTTGAGAAAATGTGCGCCAACTTTACGATATGACTCTACCCAAAAATGAAGACCATCCACATAGTTTATACTAACTATGCATCCTCTCTGTTTTGTTTACTCTATCTCTACATCATGACCAATTTTTCCAAAATGTTGGGTTCCCAACTCTGAACAAGATCTCAACATATCCTCAAGGTCTTGACTTGTTATATCAGACTGAAAATTACTCTGGGGATGACACATAGTGCGGAAACTCAATTATATATTAATGTCTTATTAAAGATTTCTCCAAAACATAAAGGTAAACCTAAGATCCTAATCAGATGCAGTAAAATGTAGTACTCCATGAAACCTTACCACTTCCTTAATATATATCCTGTAAAGTTGATCCAAAGAAAAATATTTTTTAATGGTGATAAAGTGTGATAACTTTTTAAGGAGATGAACTATAACCCATATATCATTATTCCCTTTAAATATTTTGGAGAGTATGATGACAAAATCTATGGTGATGTTTTCCCATTTCTATTATAGTATGGGTAATGGTTGTAACATCCCCCATAGAATTTTTTCTATTAGCCTTAACTTGTTGACATACAAAACACTGAGATACAAGCTCTACAATATCTCTCTTCATGTCATCCCATCAGAAATACTCTTTAAAATCTCTATACATATTTGTACTTACTTGATGAATAGAGAATAAAGAAAAATGATATTCCAATAACAACTCCTTCTTCAAATATAGTATGGATAAAACAAATAAATGGTTCCTAAACCTTATCATTCCATCACAATTAAGGTTGATCACAGGAATATTTTATCACCTTCTTTTGAGGCTCCACATTATCCTTCTATAACTCTTTTATCCCCACATAGAAATACGGTTGAACACTTATTTTAGAAAGATAATAAATCCACCTTCATTAATGATTTTCAGATCCATAATTTTAAAATATATAAATGTTGGATATCTTTTGATCATCTTCATAAATAATGTAGAATGATCCTTTTGACTTAAATCATTGGACACATTTTTTGTTTTCCTAGGGTGGTAATGTATCAAGAAATCATAGTCTTTAATCATCTACAAGTATCTTATCTAGCACATGTTCATCTATTTCTTGGTGAATATATATATTAAACACTTCTTACCAGTATATATATATCATACCTATCTCTATAAATATTATTCCTCTATGTTTATAATGAAAATATTACTCTGGATAACTCAAAACTATGTTTTGGGAAATTTTTCACATGCACCATTAATTATCATGAGGAATAAGCTATAACTATTTCATTTTACATGATAATGTATCCAAATACCTTCTTTGATGAATCACTATAGATTACAAAACCTTCTCCACTATAGGGTAATGTAATCGTAGGTTCACTGAATAATCTTCTCTATAGTTACTTGAAACTTTCCTCACATTCATCGATCTAGAGGAATGTGGATCCCATATGAGTTAACAAGGTGAGTGGATTAGATATTCATGAGAAATTATCCATAAACCATCGATAATATCCATCCAAACCAAGAATACTTTAGATCACAGTCATAATGGTTGGTAAGGTCCAATGTTCAATATCCTCTATCCTTGATGGATCTACTGATACACCCTATTTTGAGATTATGTGACCCAAAAATAAAACCTTTTGTATCCAAACTTCTTACTTGATAAATTTTTCATACAGTTTATCCTTGCTTAGGGTATTTAACACAATTATTAATTGATCTTAATTATCATCATTTATCTTTTAATGTATAAGAATATCGTCTTTAACTGCTACCACATAGGGGTTTCCATGGGTTGGGTTGGGTCAGGTTGGGGGAGTTTTTGGACCTGACCCAACAAAAAAATATCAGGTCTGGTTTAAGGTGTTTTTTTGGGACCCAACCCAACCCAACCCATCTAGATCGGGTTGGGTTGGTCAGGTTGATCGAGTTATATAAAAAAATTCCACTCCTCTTGGATAAATTACACCCACATCTCCCATTTCTGTGCTTCATCTTCTTCACCGCGCTAGGAGGATCTCGACGATGAATCATCCCAATAATTGGTGGCCGGCTGACGAAATGACCATTCATTGGTGGGATTCCAATATTTCTCCCTACTATGGGTACTGGGGAAGACCCAATCCAAAATTTAGAAAACTCATCAAATCCCCAATCTGCATATGCAGTATCTTATTTCAGCCATTGACCCCCTTTTATGAATTCCTTCTCCCACCGATGACCACCTCCTTCCCCTACCTTCTCTTGAGACCCCATGATTTTCGACAAAGACTCACCGAGCCTACCTTCCCCTACGACTCGCCGATGTCGACCTCATCTTCCCAGGACCTGGATTGATTATTTATTTAATTTTATATATTTAGTTCATATGTTTTATTTTTTTATCATATTGTACTAGTTTTTGGTGGATACAAAGTTGGATGTGAAGGTGGAGGGAGGGGTAGTATCCAGTGATTCTATGGTCACAAAAGTCATAGTAGAGAGACAAAGGTGGCGGTGGTTGCGATAGTGACGATGGAGGAGGCCTGGGTGAAGGTACTAGAGGAGGAAGACGATGGTGAGGGTGAGGAGGAAACACATGGAAATGATGGAATGAGAGGCTGGGTGACGATATGGATGACTTAGGGAAGAGGGATGATATATCAGTAGCAACTATGGGTAGTGGAGAGGCTAGTTGGCTCCTTTGGGAGGGGCAATGGTAGTTCATTAGGTTGGTTGGGTCGGGTTGCATCATTTTTTTCCAACCCGTGATCCGACCCAACCCGACCATGGGTCAACCTGAAAAGACTCCACCTGTGTATATGAATTTTTGAACCTGACCCCACCCATTCAGGTCGTGTCGGGTCGGGTTGGGTCGGGTTTGGACACCCCTAATAAAAACAAACCCCTTTAACTCAACTCGTTGTCCTTCTTAATATTAAATGACCTTTAATATTAAAATAATATTCGTTCAATTAATATTTTCTTGAATTTACTAAACTTGTAAATAAATTAAATAAGGTGTATGGGTCTTGATTCATTGGGACTGAAAACTCATTTTAAAATAACTTTGATACAAGTTCTAATAAACTGAAAACATAAAAGTCGAATGGTTTTATGTCCTTATCCTGACTTTTCATGTTTATGAAAGGTAAAGGAGTGAACCTAGTAATTAAATGTTAAATGAAATAAAACAGTTTCCAATAAATGATAAGGCAAGGTATTATTGAACCTTTATCTATTAGAACCAATAAAACTTATGACCGATCACTTACCAATACCTAGCCTTCTAAGTGGGTAGTTGGGGTAGTATTCCTTAGGTAGTGATCCCTTTCTTACATTCATCTTTCGTAAGTGTTGCTATCTATCTGCTTAAAGCTAGTTCTGAGGTGTGTGATTGGATTCAATGATGTACAACTAGCATAGGTAGGTTAGTTGGCACCTGTTTCTTTTTAGAAAACCCATTATGGGTGTTTATGACCATGATAAACAAAGAAACTACTATAGGGTTACATTTATGATGAACCCAAGTTGGCTTTACGGGAACCTCGTAGGTATCCTTATCCATTAAAAGGATTTTTTTTTTGTGATAAATTGCCTAATTATGATGGGATTTCAATAAATTCTTAGTGTTTAAAAGGTTGTTTTATATGAATTACCTATTATTCCTTAGAATAGAAACATGAGTGTTTTCCGTAGGCCTTCTCCTTTATATAAATGACTTAAATAATAGTATTTTGAGCATGGTGACTTCTGTTTGGTGTGACCTAGTGATAGAGCTGACACTTGTGCTTCGTAAGAGGATATCTATGGTAGGTAGTGCCCTTAAAGTTAAAATGTATTTCTAAATGTTGTCATTTTTTGATGTTTGGTGTCATTCGAGTGTCATTGTCCCTAGTATGATTCTTACCTTCTAAATAAAACCCTTGTTCGGATGGGTGGTCATGGTATTATTGACCCTTATTACCAATGTGATCATCAGATAATGCTCGGTTTCAATAGGTTAGACATGTCGAGGGTATGGTCAGGCATTTTTTAGGTCCTGTGACCCTTTATTCTTCCTCAGTAATTGGTGTCTTAGTATATCATTTTATAGGTTAAAGGTCGTATGAGGCAGTATGAATTTGGGTTAAATATCATGTACAAATCACTTGATACTCAAATATATAGGAAGGATATCCTATGTATAGTATCAATGTGTTGTCTTACTTCTAGAACCTCAAGGTAGTATGTGTTCACATATGCAATAACCATCGAGTTGTTAAATGATATAACAAACTGGTTGGGTTTGGTAAAATAATTGAGCCTTATGATTTTGAGTACATTCTCAAGTCACCTCCATAGTAGAGTGACTTAGTTGTTAAAGGAAACAGGTTCATCCCAATGCTCAGGATGACTTTCAATAGACTGAGGTGTTTTGACATTCCAATTAGTTTGGTTTTGGATTTCCAGACAAATGCTTTAATGTATGTAAGCTTGATTCGGAGGAGTATCACGTGTGTGGTTAATGTGAGTTAGACCTAGTGCACTTATGAGTGGTTGGTCTATCTCTTATTTTGATAACTAGTAAACTCTTGAGGTGGGAGTGTAACATTAGTTTTGGTAAATATGTGACCTTCCAAGTAGGAGCACATCCTAAGAGGACCATTGGGAAATGGATGGTTTTTCTTGAATGGCCTTGAGGCTTGCAAGTTGGAATCGTGTTTGTGATTTATCAATAGCATAAATTGAAATAGTTGGATATGTATAAATCCTTTGAGAAATACTACTAGTGTTGCATGGACTTTGGTGGTTTAGCTAGAATAATCACGAGATTCCTCAAGTAGTGAAGGCTTATGATCGGGTTTTAATGGTGCATCAGAAAGTGAAACTGATATTCTTTCAGGGGAAGATGACTAGTGGTGGGTTTCTTGATTTTCTTGAAAATATTAAAATATTCTTAGTGTAATCATCTTAAAGATATGCGCATGTCCCATATCTTGAAAATGTCCTTGATACACTAAGAGAGCGTTAGTATTACACCGTGCTAATGTTTAAAAGTCATTGGGATGGTTAGTGAACTCTCTAAGAGTTGAGAGCCGAATGCATGGTTTTTGATGAGGCATGGTTAATCCTGAGTGATACATGGGTTCCCAAGTCGGAACACCTTAGATAGACTCCTGGACACTAGCCGATTTATTTTCACGTGACCACTAGGCGAATGCTGCTATGGGCTCAGTCAATATTCTCATGTGTAAATTTTGGCTTTTACCAATGTCTCACTTATAACACAGGGTATGGACTACCAAGGGATAGTTCCTTAGACTCATTTTTAATGAATTTGAGGTTACCCAGTCTTGTTTTCGAGCTCAAAAGTGATGTAAAAAAGGGGTGATGATTCTAGTGGGATGGATCTGGGTTACACATTTTTTCATACCAAGGCACAACAGTTTAAATGGTTAGATGATGGTTGACTGAGGAACGTCACCGAAAGTCAGTTTTGGGCATTGGTGGACATGAATGGGGAAAAATTTAGAATGCCTTGGAGGAGGGAATTATGGTTTACTTTGGGATGTACCAACCATCCAAACTGAGCATCTTCTAGGATGGTCATCCAGATGTGGTTTTACAATTATCCTTCATGGTTAATGTATATAGTAGGTAAAGGGCCATTTTTGGGCACATCTTCAGGTGGAGTAAAGTGCATTTTGTGTCAGCTGGAGATTTTTATGGAAAGAAGACTCGACTTGGCTAAAGGTTTCATTGGGTAATCATGTAACAACCCAAGATTTTATAGTGTGTTATTTCTTCAAAATAATTCAATAACTTTTACTACACACAACACCAAGTTCAATCGCACCATGACTTACCAAACAAGCTGTTCAAAAGAGGTTATGAATAGTGTCAACTAAATTTTAAACTTTATATAATCCTTATAATTTTAGAATCCATATTATGAGTTTCTTTGACATAATGTAAGAAAAAATTCATTTTCAGTATTTCAATTTTACCAAATTTTAATAGTGAACCCTTTTTAGATACTATATTTTAAACTTTTTGACTAAATGGGGACATCAAAAATTTAAAATGAAACATCCCAAGCTTCCACGGTACGCTAGCGTGTGTTGTACGCAACACCGAGTTCTAACACACCGTAACCAATCAAACTAGCCGCTATGAATAGTAATACCTACCTTTTGAAATTATATATATTTTATATTTGAAAATGGACTTCATTTTTGGATTCGGAATATCGAATTTAGCCTAAGGTGAAATTTTGGTACATTTCGGATAACTTTCATATTTTGATAAATAGTGAAAATTACTAAATTTTAATTAAAAACAACTTTTTTAATAAAAATAATTAATAGTGATAAATTATGAATTTGAGTGGTTTTAAAGTATATTTATAATATATTTTTACCATTTAATATAATGTTGGTCATTGGACATAATTTTACAATTAAACCGAACATAAAAAAGTGTCAATCTTTTGATAGTTATTATCTCTTAAAAACACGCTTTTTGTTTTGACAGCGGGAATTAATTTTAAATTAATTTCTGCCACTTCTGTGTTTTGAATTTAGAAAAATGGATTCCATATTTGGAATCAGGATGTCCAAATTGTGTAAATAGGTAACTTTTATTTTTAGACATTTTGAATAATTACTGTGGTAAATATTTTATTTACCATGATTAAGGGTAAATCCGGTAAATAAGGGTTAAAAAATAATATTATAATAATACAAAATTACCCTAAAACGTGTCCTAAACTTATTGGTGGACACATACCCGACCATGAGCATCCTTGGGTCAATTTGGGGACCCCATGGAGCCACTTGTATGTGGTAGGGACACTTTATATTAATAAAGTTAAAATAAAAATAAAAATGGAATAAGCTTACATCTTTTAGAAGAACAATTTTTACATAGGGTTATACATGTTGGATTTTAGATTATAAATATTAATTAGAAATATAAAAAGATTTCCTACATAATGATATTTTATTTATAATTTTTAGACATCAAATAATTTAAATTATTAATGACACAATAATGATGCAATGTTTACCTCATTAATAAATCATTTAAATAAAGAAGATTATAATGATTGAAATATTATCTAAAACCTGTCCAATTCTTATTGGTTGATGTTATTTAGAATATGAGTCATCTTATCTTAGACCTCAATGATTTTTGGACCATTATAAACCGAATATAACTATATTATAAAGTAATACTTTCACTCTTTCCTAAAGAGCCCCTCTTCTCCCTTATAAAAGGAGACCACTTCTACTCATTCCTCACACCTCTCAAGCCACTTGGATCGTCCAAACTCTGACAAAATAAGCTCCCCACATCCCTATCCTCATTCTTGAAGCTTCCCCTTAGGCAGAAATCATTTCAAGAAGTCCTTTTGTTCCAACCAAAGTGAGTTACCTAAATTAAAGGTAACGATTTCTCTTAAATTATTTTCATTTATTTTGCTTCTCCAACCCCCAAACTCTTTGTATTTCCTTTCTTTTGTAACAAAAACAGTATCCACAATATACTAGGATGTTGTTATAAGAAGGATTCAAACTACACATACACACAACTCCATCTAATGGATGATGAACATAATGTTTCTGTGGATGGCAAACTAACGCCTCACGAAACGATGATTGTTCAAATACATCTTACCGCCTCTCATGGTGGCCATTATGATGGAACTGTAATTAAATATGATATTAATGATATATATTTTATATATAAGCTTCTTTAATTCCATTTTATTTCATATCCTTATTCGTTTCATGTTGTATATACATACGATGATTTCATTTGAGGAAGTGCGGACTACCGCCCCCTTAAAATGATATGACTCGTTCATACCACACATGGAACGTATAAAGGATGGTGTTAATGAACTTAAGTAACATATATGAAATATTATATTATACTGGAATAATAATATACCTATGTATCATTTGGATTCAATTCTTTTAAAATGAAAAATTAAATGGAAGTAGCGTTCGTGCGTACGTGCGGACTACCGTCTCCACGAACGCGATGAGATTCATTGTCCATCATATCCATTCAAGTATAATTATAATTTTATGATTTAAAAATAGTATCTAAGGACTTTATATCATTATGGATATGAATAATATACATCCCATTAATAACGAATATGGCTCACATAACAAAGAATATAAAGTAAAATGAACCCGTTAACACCCGAAATGACGATAATTCTAAGATATTATTAACAAATCAATGTTAAAAGATCATATATGATATCATATTAAAGTAAATTATTCTTGTATTATTAAATAACAATTATTTCACCATTATACAGGAGGTAAACCTACCATCGACCAAGGAAAAATTACAAAGTAAGGGATTTTCTTATCTCACTTTCAATTCTGTGAGATTTCCATTGTTCACCACTTAATTATTGCATGTGGTGTAATGACCATGATTGTATTCATTGTGTAATATAATTTAATTTATGGGTATTTACATCATCATGTTATGATACTTCTTTCATGGGTGTATGTTTCGTAAGTTACCTAATCGATAAGGGAATTTGAGATTTCAATTTCCACTCATTTGGCTTTACACATATTTCATTGATTATATTACTCCAAGATTATGTGTGGAATCGCTATTCATTTGATTATGCCTTAATTTCCACTCCCCTTTCTGTGGATATACTTTTGATACACATAATCACTCCATTGATAAATTCTCAAGTGATCGGTATGAACTTGATAAGAGTAATTTTAACTCAATCTCCATTTGTTGAGTTAAATATCCAATTCGTTGGTGTTGTTTCTACAAGAATATGTGTGAATATCCTTTGATTGTTTTACACTGAATATTCAATCATATTTAGTGTATTTATATTTTTCACACATAATTATGTCGTTGATTTATCCTTAACCTAAGGATATGGCCTTTATGAGAGATTTCATCTCAATTTACATAGAACTGAGACTTCTTTGTTGATATACACCAAATCACTTTTATGCGGTGTATATAATGTACTTGACATAGTATATCATGAATCCCTTTATTCTCATGATATTACAAAGTTTTTATTACCTCAATTATTTGTATTCAAGTGTCTCTCTTTTGGTTAGAACCTCTAACCGAAATACCATTTTAAAATGTTTTAAAGACTTATTCTTCTATATCTTGCTCATTAATGTCCATGTTTTAAAAATGGTTTTAAGGATTTATTTATATGGACATTAAAGTTTTAAAATTAAAACTCCTTTTAAAAGTTTCAAAGTGGTATGGGACACTTTTATTCAAAAGTCTACTTTTAAATGGCTTCTTGACAAATAGTGTGACTTTTAAATGTTTTCAAGAAAAGGGGGATATTTCTCTCAAATAGTTTTGATGATTATTTTCATCTATGTCAACATCCTTCATTATTCATGATTGAGGTTAATGTGATACAATACAATCTTCCATATTGTATCAAATGAGTTATGTTTGACTATGGATGTGCTATTTTTATACCATTCATAGTTTATGGTGAAATTATTGACATTTCGTATGCTAGTTTTAATACGAATGTTTATGTTATGTTTAAACCTTTTCATATGGGAATGCATTGGACTTAGTAAGTGACGGGTGGAGCCCGATATAGCTCCTCGATGCATCGGTAGGTCTCATGAGACAAACTAGTGTCTTGGCACAAGGCCTTGACAAAATCTTATTTGTAGTCTTGGCACGAGGCCTTGGCTATGTGGTTATGATAGTCTGGCATTATGCATTCCAACATTATGAAAGTGGTTATTGATTTTTGCATGTGATTATTCGATTAGTAGAATATCCATGTGAATAAGTAAATGGCATTATTTCATTTTATTTATGCCATACCATGTTGAAAGTTCATGTTTAAAAGGCTTTTGTTATAGTTATACATTGCCTTAAATGTTTATTCTTATTGATGAAAGTTTCCGCTATATTGTTATCCTTACTGGGCATTTGAGCTCACCCCTTTTGTATGTTTTATTTTTCCCAGGAAGTGAAGATGTAAGTTATGAATGACCTGCAGGGATATTATGAGGGGATTATAGTGTGGACTATGGAAACTTTATGTTGTTGTAGTAGTTTTTCATTTTATGATGTAATGTAAAACTTATGAATATATCTAGTGTTTCCAAGGCTACTAAACCAATCGGTCTTTCGAGATTTGATCTTTCTCGTGATCATGCCAATGTTACGAAGTAATGCACCGACTCTGGGTAACTGGGGTCGGGGCGTTACAGTTGGTATCAAAGGAAGTTTAGTACAAACCTTGGAAGCTAGATTTAGATAAACTCTGATTAGAGTACGTAAACCTAAGATGAACTTTGAGGATTAGTATAGAAGAACTTTCTAGAATTTTGGTATTGTAGAGATTTTGTGAGTTTTCCGAGCAATACATCCCTGTCTGGATACGAGCAGGTAGAGGCGGCTCTGGCACAGATGTACCTAGGGGTAAAACCCGAAAACACCGCTTTGAGCTAGACTCGAACAGGAACTGGTGCACGACAACGGGCCTTGATGCACTCTTGGTTACAACACTCCCGGGGGATATGCTTAGGATAACTCTCATTTTCTTTACAAATCATTATGAAGGGTTTATGAGTATATACTTCCTCAAAGAAAACATTTTTATGATTATGGATTATATCCATAAATAGTTCAATTTATGTTAAGTGTTTTATAAGTATGGTATTATGTATTTTGATTCATAAACTAATCTAGTTTATGCCATTGTTTAGAAATGGCGCCCAGTAGAAGGAATGATAACTCCAGAAATGCACATGATTCAAAGAGAAGGAAGGATCATATCTCTCATGGTCTTAAGCTAGAATTTATAAGAGAAATAGTCTCCCATGTATTATCATCATATGAAGAAATAATATCATGTGTTGATAAGATAAGTAAAGAGTTTACTGAGTCCTATGGCTTTGAAGGCAAGCAAGAGAAGAAAAGGATGGAAGAGAGAAAGATGGATAAAGGGAAGAGGGAAAAGAAGAATTTTCCCATATGTGGTAACTGTGGAAAGAAACACCCTGGAACTTGCCTGAAAGGAATGGGAGTTTGTTATAAGTGTGGAGGAAAAGGGCACAAAGTACGTGACTGCAAGGGTAAGAAAATGGTTTCAAATGTACAATGCTTCATTTGCAAGTAGTTTGGACACTACGCGAACCTATGTCCCAGTCATCAGACTATGCCGCAAATGATGTTATTGGATAATAATCATGTTATGATACTACCACAGATGAAGAGGAATGATTAGAGTTCTTATGTTGATTATGTCAATTGAGTGTTGTATCAACAATGTACTTGTTATAATAATTATGGAGTATATAAGGATTGTACTGCAGTACTATTTCATTAAGGACTTGAGATTGTGTGGAACAAAGAAAAGTGACTCAATAGCAGGATAATTTTTGGAAAATATATGGGTGAGAGAATGATAAACCATAATATAGTTCTGATACTGAGGTAGTAATTTTGGAATAATACATGATTGTTTTGGATAAATTATATTGGATATTCTTGACTACCTTGGAACTGATTAATGATTTTTATATTCCATCATTGTTGGGGTTTAAAACATTTTTGGATTGATGAAGTATATCCAGCATTCTATATGGAATATGGGAGCATGAATGTAATCAATAAGGAATATGGTAATTCAAGATGTTTCAGTTTATTAAAAGAATACAAGATGAAGGTATTCATATGCTATTGTGGGGTAAAAAGGATCTATATTATGTTTACCTTCCTTATAAATGTTGGACTGTGAGTTTGGACAGAAGTATTTTGGATAGTTCTAGTTTGGATTATTTTGGATTACCATAAAAGGAAAACCCGGAGGTCGGGCGGCAACCCGTCGCGTCCGGCAAGGCTGCGAGACTTGAACCTGCAACCGAAGGGCGACAAGGGTGTATCACCTACCACTGGCCCACAAGATGTCCTGGATTAAATAATGTTGTATTTTTTAAAGATCTGGTAGATGAATTATAAATTCATTTATTTTGGAACCCTGTACGAATAGTATAAATAAAAAAAAATTACATTCTATTATCTTTTAGAGTGATAGATGAGTTTGTGGTAGAAACTTATTAATGGATAAAACTCTAATTATAAATTAAGTATATCTCCTTATGATCTTAGCCAATCTCATAAATAAATTCCTCAACATTAATAAAAGGAACTTAGAACAAAAATGTTTTCCTAGATGGTACCTTAAATCATCACTAATTTATGGCTTTGGGATTGTTGGCCTTTTCATAGCCGTGTTCTCTACCACTCTCCATCAGATAATTGATGGTTAGATTTCTCCTCCATATCCATATTTTCCTACATGGAACCCTAGTATGTGTTATTTTCGGTAATCTTCATACTTTCCACTCTTTATTTTAAATAGAGGCATCATTAATTCATTTTTCGATGTGGGATTTCAACTAAGATATTTTGAAACGTCAAAAATGTGTTATCCCAATACCCTATATTTTGTTGAACTGATGGTACTTCAAATAATCATAGATTGATGAGTTTAAGGACCTCAATTTTATACTTGTTTGTGATTGATGACCTCAATCACTACCTATAAATATTTACGTTTTTCCTCCAATTATATGTCTATAATTGCCACCAATGTTCTCCTAATAGAGATCATAATTTGGTGGTGATCCTTTCATTTCTCTTTTCCTCATATTAAGACTAAATTTTAGTAACCCAATTTCCGATGTGGGTTTTCCAACAAAGATATTTTCTATTTTCAACCTTTTATTTTCGAAGAACAATTTCAAATTGCGAGGACGCAATTTATTGAAGGACGGGAGAATGTAACACCCCAAGATTTTATAGTGTGTTATTTCTTCAAAATAATTCAATAACTTTTACTACACACAACACCAAGTTCAATCGCACCATGACTTACCAAACAAGCTGTTCAAAAGAGGTTATGAATAGTGTCAACTAAATTTTAAACTTTATATAATCCTTATAATTTTAGAATCCATATTATGAGTTTCTTTGACATAATGTAAGAAAAAATTCATTTTCAGTATTTCAATTTTACCAAATTTTAATAGTGAACCCTTTTTAGATACTATATTTTAAACTTTTTGACTAAATTGGGACATCAAAAATTTAAAATGAAACATCCCAATCTTCCACGGTACGCTAGCGTGTGTTGTACGCAACACCGAGTTCTAACACACCGTAACCAATCAAACTAGCCGCTATGAATAGTAATACCTA
The DNA here is from genome assembly GCA_963277665.1 of Viscum album. Lineage (NCBI taxonomy): Eukaryota > Viridiplantae > Streptophyta > Magnoliopsida > Santalales > Viscaceae > Viscum > Viscum album. Next base: position 263,033,945 of record OY728142.1, on the reverse strand, counting down.
CCTTTTGAAATTATATATATTTTATATTTGAAAATGGACTTCATTTTTGGATTCGGAATATCGAATTTAGCCTAAGGTGAAATTTTGGTACATTTCGGATAACTTTCATATTTTGATGAATAGTGAAAATTACTAAATTTTAATTAAAAACAACTTTTTTAATAAAAATAATTAATAGTGATAAATTATGAATTTGAGTGGTTTTAAAGTATATTTATAATATATTTTTACCATTTAATATAATGTTGGTCATTGGACATAATTTTACAATTAAACCGAACATAAAAAAGTGTCAATCTTTTGATAGTTATTATCTCTTAAAAACACGCTTTTTGTTTTGACAGCGGGAATTAATTTTAAATTAATTTCTGCCACTTCTGTGTTTTGAATTTAGAAAAATGGATTCCATATTTGGAATCAGGATGTCCAAATTGTGTAAATAGGTAACTTTTATTTTTATACATTTTGAATAATTACTGTGGTAAATATTTTATTTACCATGATTAAGGGTAAATCCGGTAAATAAGGGTTAAAAAATAATATTATAATAATACAAAATTACCCTAAAACGTGTCCTAAACTTATTGGTGGACAAATACCCGACCATGAGCATCCTTGGGTCAATTTGGGGACCCCATGGAGCCACTTGTATGTGGTAGGGACACTTTATATTAATAAAGTTAAAATAAAAATAAAAATGGCATAAGCTTACATCTTTTAGAAGAACAATTTTTACATAGGGTTATACATGTTGGATTTTAGATTATAAATATTAATTAGAAAGATAAAAAGATTTCCTACATAATGATATTTTATTTATAATTTTTAGACATCAAATAATTTAAATTATTAATGACACAATAATGATGCAATGTTTACCTCATTAATAAATCATTTAAATAAATAAGATTATAATGATTAAAATATTATCTAAAACCTTTCCAATTCTTATTGGTTGATGTTATTTAGAATATTAGTCATCTTATCTTAGACCTCAATGATTTTTGGACCATTATAAACCGAATATAACTATATTATAAAGTAATACTTTCACTCTTTCCTAAAGAGCCCCTCTTCTCCCTTATAAAAGGAGACCACTTCTACTCATTCCTCACACCTCTCAAGCCACTTGGCTCGTCCAAACTCTGAAAAAATAAGCTCCCCACATCCCTATCCTCATTCTTGAAGCTTCCCCTTAGGCAGAAATCATTTCAAGAAGTCCTTTTGTTCCAACCAAAGTGAGTTACCTAAATTAAAGGTAACGATTTCTCTTAAATTATTTTCATTTATTTTGCTTCTCCAACCCCCAAACTATTTGTATTTCCTTTCTTTTGTAACAACACCAGTATACAAAATATACTAGGATGTTGTTATAATAAGTATTCAAACTACACATACACACAACTCCATCTAATGGATGATGAACATAATGTTTCTGTGGATGGCAAACTAACGCCTCACGAAACGATGATTGTTCAAATACATCTTACCGCCTCTCATGGTGGCCATTATGATGGAACTGTAATTAAATATGATATTAATGATATATATTTTATATATAAGCTTCTGTAATTCCATTTTATTTCATATCCTTATTCGTTTCATGTTGTATATACATACGATGATTTCATTTGAGGAAGTGCGGACTACCACCCCCTTAAAATGATATGACTCGTTCATACCACACATGGAACGTATAAAGGATGGTGTTAATGAACTTAAGTAACATATATGAAATATTATATTATACTGGAATAATAATATACCTATGTATCATTTGGATTCAATTCTTTTAAAATGAAAAATTAAATGGAAGTAGCGTTCGTGCGTACGTGCGGACTACCGTCTCCACGAACGCGATGAGATTCATTGTCCATCATATCCATTCAAGTATAATTATAATTTTATGATTTAAAAATAGTATCTAAGGACTTTATATCATTATGGATATGAATAATATACATCCCATTAATAACGAATATGGCTCACATAACAAAAAATATAAAGTAAAATGAACCCGTTAACACCCGAAATGACGATAATTCTAAGATATTATTAACAAATCAATGTTAAAAGATCATATATGATATCATATTAAAGTAAATGATTCTTTTATTATTCAATAACAATTATTTCACCATTATACAGGAGGTAAACCTACCATCGACCAAGGAAAAATTACAAAGTAAGGGATTTTCTCATCTCACTTTCAATTCTGTGAGATTTCCATTGTTCACCACTTAATTATTGCATGTGGTGTAATGCCCATGATTGTATTCATTGTGTAATATAATTTAATTTATGGGTATTTACATCATCATGTTTTGATACTTCTTTCATGGGTGTATGTTTCGTAAGTTACCTAATCGATAAGGGAATTTGAGATTTCAATTTCCACTCATTTGGCTTTACACATATTTCATTGATTATATTACTCCAAGATTATGTGTGGAATCGCTATTCATTTGATTATGCCTTAATTTCCACTCCCCTTTCTGTGGATATACTTTTGATACACATAATCACTCCATTGATAAATTCTCAAGTGATCGGTATGAACTTGATAAGAGTAATTTTAACTCAATCTCCATTTGTTGAGTTAAATATCCAATTCGTTGGTGTTGTTTCTACAAGAATATGTGTGAATATCCTTTGATTGTTTTACACTGAATATTCAATCATATTTAGTGTATTTATATTTTTCACACATAATTATGTCGTTGATTTATCCTTAACCTAAGGATACGGCCTTTATGAGAGATTTCATCTCAATTTACATTGAACTGAGACTTCTTTGTTGATATACACCAAATCACTTTTATGCGGTGTATATAATGTACTTGACATAGTATATCATGAATCCCTTTATTCTCATGATATTACAAAGTTTTTATTACCTCAATTATTTGTATTCAAGTGTCTCTCTTTTGGTTAGAACCTCTAACCGAAATACCATTTTAAAATGTTTTAAAGACTTATTCTTCTATATCTTGCTCATTAATGTCCATGTTTTAAAAATGTTTTTAAGGATTTATTTATATGGACATTAAAGTTTTAAAATTAAAACTCCTTTTAAAAGTTTCAAAGTGGTATGGGACACTTTGATTCAAAAGTCTACTTTTAAATGGCTTCTTGACAAATAGTGTGACTTTTAAATGTTTTCAAGAAAAGGGGGATATTTCTCTCAAATAGTTTTGATGATTATTTTTATCTATGTCAACATCCTTCATTATTCATGATTGAGGTTAATGTGATACAATACAATCTTCCATATTGTATCAAATGAGTTATGTTTGACTGTGGATGTGCTATTTTTATACCATTCATAGTTTATGGTGAAATTATTGACATTTCGTATGCTAGTTTTAATACGAATGTTTATGTTATGTTTAAACCTTTTCATATGGGAATGCATTGGACTTAGTAAGTGACGGGTGGAGCCCGCTATAGCTCCTCGATGCATCGGTAGGTCTCATGAGACAAACTAGTGTCTTGGCACAAGGCCTTGACAAAATCTTATTTGTAGTCTTGGCACGAGGCCTTGGCTATGTGGTTATGATAGTCTGGCATTATGCATTCCAACATTATGAAAGTGGTTATTGATTTTTGCATGTGATTATTCGATTAGTAGAATATCCATGTGAATAAGTAAATGGAATTATTTCATTTTATTTATGCCATACCATGTTGAAAGTTAATGTTTAAAAGGCTTTTGTTATAGTTATACATTGCCTTAAATGTTTATTCTTATTGATGAAAGTTTCCGCTATATTGTTATCCTTACTGGGCATTTGAGCTCACCCCTTTTCTATGTTTTATTTTTCTCAAGAAGTGAAGATGTAAGTTATGAATGACCTGCAGGGATATTATGAGGGGATTATAGTGTGGACTATGGAAACTTTATGTTGTTGTAGTAGTTTTTCATTTTAGGATGTAATGTAAAACTTATGAATATATCTAGTGTTTCCAAGGCTACTAAACCAATCGGTCTTTCGAGATTTGATCTTTCTCGTGATCATGCCAATGTTACGAAGTAATGCACCGACTCTGGGTAACTGGGGTCGGGGCGTTACAAATCAAACATTTAATTATTTTTAAAATCAAGAGATACACATCATTAGAACACTTATAGGTGTTTTTTGTAAGATAATTACTATGGTGGAGATACCACGGTTTGAAATTGACCCATCTTTTTTTGGTGATAAAATTAATGGTGGGGAGTACCGTTGACTAGATGTTTAAAGAGACTACAATATGATCATGTCTCTAGATAAATGGTCTCGGTAGTATTGGTGGCCTGTGATGAAAGGTTAGATAATAAACATTATAACTAGGTGTTCCACCTGTCATTAGGTGAAGGCGGAGCACCAGAGACCTTCAGGCTTGTTATATATACTTACAGTCCCAAAATGGAAATGGGAAGATATTGTTATGGATTTCTTAGTCGGTTTACCTAGGTCACCAAGGGGTAGCGATGCTGTATGGGTAGTTATTGGATGACTATTGAAAGTATCCCACTTAATTCCTATTTGGGATACTTTCTCAGTTAATGACCTGGGAAGACTATATATCCATGAGATCATACAACTACACGAGGTCCCTCGTACTATCATTTTAGACAGGGATTCTCTTTTCACATCACAATTATGGAAATAATTGCAAAAAGATATGGGTAACCAGGTGATTCTAAGAACATATTTTCACCCTCAGACCGTTGGGAAGTCAGAACGGATGATACAGGTTATAGAGGATATAATACGAGCATGTTTCCTTAATTTTAGTGGTTCTTGGGAGAAACATATCCATTTAATCAAGTTCTACTATAATAAAATCTTTTAGGCGACAATTTAGATGGATCCACTTTAGGAATTATATGGTAGGCTATGTTATTCACCCCTATACTAGATAGATGGAGGTGAGGTATCCCAACTAGGTACTCATATTGTACAGGATACTTTAGAGTAGGTTTAGCTGATTCAGAAGCATATGAATACTACTTATTCTAGAAATAATTATTATTATGATCTTAGTTGATGACCACTAGAGTTTGAGGTTGGGGATTTTGTTTTCTTATGGGTATCACTCGTGCTATGGAATAAATGGTTACTTAAGAAAGGGAAGTTGTTTCCTCATTATATAGGGTCATTTTAGATCTTTTAAAGAGTCATGTTAGTATCCTATCAGTTGTTATTACCTTATAGGTATTGTTCTATTCACAACATCTTCCATGTTTCATAGATTCTCCATTATCAAGCTGACCCATCTCATACTTTTGATCTAGAGGAAGTTGATATTGATGCTAATACTTATTTTGAGGAGTATCCTATATGCATCATTGACCGTAGCATGAAGGATCTTCGAGGATGGTATATCCCTATGGTATGGGTGTTATGGAAGCACGATCATGTACAAGATGAGACTTGGGAGTAAGAGGCTGACATACGTGCCCAATAGCCATTGTTATTCTCAGATAGTGTTTCACCACCCTTAGAAGGTGAACTCAAGGATGAGTTCCTTTAATGGGAAGACTATAAGAACCCTATTTTTGACTCAAGTATGAATCCTTTAAACTTTAGTCTAATTTCTTGTTTTGGACCTAATATGGATATATAATGTGTTAGAAAAGGTCTCGGGGTGTTCAGGGATTGTTTGAAGTCTAGAACCCAAATTTTTGGGAAAAATGGTCATGCCACATGGTTAGAGTAAACTGTGCGGGGATGATGCATGGTTAGTGTAAACCGTGTGAATGGTATGCATTTTCAGAAAGATCCATATCATATAGTTAGCACACAGTTTCTCAAACTATGCGGCCTAACCATGTGAGTTCCCCCTTTTATCTAGGGACCCCTGTATGGGTTTCCCATGGTTTAGCAAATCGTGCACGGGCTAATTTTTGGGTAATTTAACTATTTTACCCTTAATGATATAATTATCCCCCTCCTTCCACCCTAATATGATATCCAGTAGGATGAACCTACATTTATCCCATTTTAAAACTTTTGAAGGCCAAATATAGGGATTGAGAGATATCCTTTACCCAAGGTCTGATTGAGCTTCCATTTGTCACGTTGGATGCACAACAGTAACTACTCAAGTAATTTTTAGTCATTCTTCATTTCTCTTTCTCTCAAACTAGTTATCGAGGTTCAATATTTTATGGTTGTTTTTTAGATATACTCTAATCCATGCTAAATTAGAGGCTAATACTAGATGAGGAGAGTCATACAAGCCTAAGGTGCATGGTCTATAACCCATCCCTCAAGTTCATTGACTTCAGATTTGACGTATAGGGCCCGCCAATTTCAATGAGTGTCATTTATTAAATTTATATGTTTTTCTTATAGTCATTAGAATGGAATGGTTAATATCTTCCCAAAAATGTGATTGTTTTTTGTGGTTACATCCACAAATACTAACACCCCATGTAGGGTGATATGCTATAATTGAGTTTTTAGAGTTTTAATACTTTTGAGACATCATTTGGGTGTGATCAATCTTGAATACACTAATGGTAAGCCTCCTTATATTAATTACCTATTGAATCATGAAATTCTGAATAGATTATACCTTGTCACTTCCAATTGACCTACCTAAGGTACGTGCTTAAATGTTGGTAATTGATTCATATGATATTATGGAAATCATACTTAAGTTCATGACATGGACTTATTAAATGTAAATGAATGTTTGGTTTCACATCCATAGAACACCTTTCCATGTTCATGGAAGGAATCCAAGTCAACCTTATTGATTGAACTTAACTTATATGGTTTTAATTAAAAGGTTTCATGATACTTGGCCTTGTCAAAATAATGAAAGGAAAGGTTTGAACCAAGTGAATTTGTTAATGGAATATTTATCGTATGAAAAAATTAATTATAGTATATTAAATGTAAGGTTACACTTTATACTCATGGACCTTGATATATTTACAGGAAGGCTTGACTCATGCTCTCTCTTAGATTCCCAAGGGAACGCTTTGGGTACCCGAGGATGTCATTCCAATTCAAGGATTTCAGTTACCTGTTCTACCTTTGTATTCCCAGTATGATACCATAGGATCCCTTCATTATTATTATAGGATGCCTTAGATACACTCCTTGGATATAGCATGACATAAGGTGCCTTGGTTATATCCTTGGTCCCGACCACTGCTTATCTCCCATTTTACCTTGGATGTATTCCTTGGACTTGATTAGAAATATTATTGTGGGGATTCCTTGGACATTGCTCCTTGGATTACACTCTTACCACCTTAGCTAGACTCATTAAATACTAAGTTGGTGGCCCCTAAGGTCTAGGTTTCCTTAGTGAATACCATGGAAGCACTTAATATTAATTATCAATTATGGTTTCCTTATTTCATCTTAGAACCTTCACTATTTACACTATCACGAGGTGATTTCAGTGTTGGTTATGCCTCACATGACTTGTTAATATAAATTGTTAATTACTTAATTAAATAACTGGTTCCATGTTCAGACACCAGATGAGGTCTGAATTAAGTACTTGGCATTTAGTTACATTATATTGCTTAACTTTATATTTGCATCCTTGCACACTATTACATTTCCATTACATGGGTTGGATGTTATAGAAACCATTGGTGGTGGCCCACTGAGATTTATCTCACACCCTCTCTAGGATATGTTTGGTACTTGGGGAAGATTACATGTATGTAGGTGTTGATAATGGTAAGTGTAATGCTTCGAACACTTGATTTATTAATTTACTATAATGGAGCTGGTAGTAGATGATCAAGCTATAGCTCGGGATTATTAGGATAGTTTATGTATTTACTTTTCTACATTGGATTTTTCATGTATGTATGCTACTTTGTATTCATGTTTTCTATATTTCCAGTGACATTACATATATAATCATCAGCTATTGTATATTATTCTAGTTATTTTAGTTATTTTTATTCTTGTCTATTTTTACTGTGCATTCTGTTTACTTATTGCTTCTTCTATTTACCTCTATTTATAATTATCCACTGTGTTATAATATGGTAATGAGGGCATAGTCTATCCACAGACACACCATAGGCCCTTGTTGTTAGTCAGAAGCCTCTGGTGTTTGGGGAGATGCACTTGAGGTATGTGGCCCACTGGGCTTGGGGTACCTCCTAAGTGGCATCCAGATCTAGGATGTCACACATAAGGGAAACATAATGTTGGAAAAAAATTATGCTAACAATCATAGGCATGATCTGGAATTTGATGCCAGTGAAAATGTATTTCTAATAACTTATATATGGAATAAAGTAATGAGATTTGAAAAGAATGGAAAAATAAACCCTAGGTATATCATTCCATTTGAAATTATTGATCATATAGTGATGATAGATTTTTTGATTAGGTCTTCCACTGAACCTCTATTAGGATCATGATGTGTTCCATGAACCACTCCCAAGGAAGTACATACCAGATACTTCACATATACTAAAATTATAGGTCATACCACTGGAGAAAGATATTTTATATATGAAAAATCAGTGGAGATTTGGTATTATGACGATAAATTTCTAAAAAACAAGACCACTCACCTGGTCAAAGTTTTATGGTGAAAACACCAGCTTGAAGTAGCTACATGGGAACCTGATGATGTAATGAGGTAGAAATATATTTAGTTTTTAATACCCAAGTGATTGAATTTTTAGGGAGAACTTCATTTTAAGGGGGGTAGGATGTAACAATCCAAGATTTTATGAAATATATTTTTTTTGAATAAATTTAATTTCTTTGATATCTTGCGTTACAAGAAATACTAATTTTTTATGAACTGTGAAATGCTTTTAATATTTTTTAAAACATAAACTTTATAACCTAACCATTAAAATTTAAGATATAAATAGTAAGAACCAAATTTTAAATATTAAGTATATTTTTTTATATAATTAAAACAAATTGAAAAAAAGTACTTAATTTTTATTAATTTCTTTCTTTGTTTTGAAAATACTATTTTCTCAAAAAAAGATTTTATATCTTTTTGTGAACGAATAATAATTTTTTTTCCAATTTTAGAAATTTTATTTGATTTTTTTTAAATATTCATGTCAAAATTATCTTTGAGTGAATTATTGTGAATTTTCTAAAAAGGCTATTTTCTATGAATAGTAAAATGATAATGAATTTTATTAAAAACTGAATTTTCATTTAAATAATTTACAAGATCAATTTTATTTTAATATGTTTTTAAAATTAACATCAGTTAAATAATATATTTATTAATCCAATTTAGGTCATTGGAATCTATTTCAAATTTAATTTTTATATTAAAACTTTCCATACTTTTAAAAAATTTCTCTTTGTAAAATCGAATTTTTATCACTCCTGTGGAATTAATATAAAATTAAATTCTACCAATTTTATGATTTAAATTTTATAAATTGGATTCAATTTTGAAATAATAATAATTTATATTATATAATAAGGTCAAATTAAATTTATTCATTAATATTAACAAAGATAATAAAAATTAATTATCACAATTTGTGAGTTATATGCCCTTGTGTTAAAATTAATTTTCCACACATGTTAGATTTTTATTTAATAAATTGGATTTAATATTTTTAATAATTGGGTCCAAGTTATTTAATAATTATTTTTTTTAATTTTATTCTTACATAGGTAAATAAAAATATACAAGTTATGGTGGTGAAAACTAAAATGGTAAAATTATGTAAACTTTAAGGCTTAGAAATAACATGTTTAAAACATGTTTTTTGTGTGTCGGAGTTGTGTATTACTCATATTATCCCTCCAATCCATTATTTATCAATTTTTGAGGAACTTGGGGTATTAGAAACTTCCCATTATTGAATAGTTTTGGGTATTTAAACAAATTTCACTCCTTAATTGTAAAAGGGAACATCCTCCCCTCACTTATTCACACCTCTTAAGCCATTTAGTTATACAAAACCCTACCAAAATATCTCACCAACATCCTTATACAATTTATAGAGATTTTGTTCTTCCTAAAAGTCCAATCCTAGGGTCTTTATTAATATTTCCAAAGGAGGTTGTTCTAAGCGAAGGTAATTATCTTCAATAAGCTCTTTATTTTTTTTATTTCTTCTCTTACCACCTTCATTAATTTCCTAAAAATTCCAATATAATATAACCAATATCTAAAGTATAAAAATATATTATTAGGTTTATGTAATAAAATTTATCTATCTCTTCTTTTATCAAATGGAAAACTAAACCTTCGATTGTGTGTACGGAGAACTACCACCTCACAAATCGATGTAACTCATTTTCCATCACCACCTATTATGGATGGATATAATGATATTTTTAATGTTTATATATTAAAAATATGATATTATTATAATTATGGAATTATAATTTCACATAAAAATCATTACATTTCATTTTGTGGGAATATGATAACGTCGCTCGTGTGTACGATGGACTACCACCTTGTGAAACGATGTGATTCATTTTTCACTTATGCTTTACATGGAATGTAATAAGGATAAATTTAATTAATATATGTGATATATATGAAATCATAATTAATTTATAAATGTGATATATTATTTATCTTTCTTTCATTATATCCATATAGAAAATGGAAACAATGTTCATGCGTACGTATGGCCTACTGTCTCAATAAACGATGTATTACATTTTTTGTCTTTAACTTTTATGGACTGCTCTAAATACATATATACTGAATATATATGATATTTATATCATTTTTAAAATTATATATATTATTTAACCATGACAAAAGTAAAATTACCGAAAATAAAAAGTCAAAACATACATGAAATACAAAGAATTTATTACCTGAAACCAGGTTTTAATAAGGAATTTTTAATAAATGGGTAAGAAAAGGTCATAAGTAAATCATATATGGTATTATATATATAAGTATGTATATATAATATATATACAATAAAACTATATTTATTATAAAAGAGGCTCAAATGTGTGTGAGGGAAGTCGATACTAAGGTAAGGGATTTCTAGTCTCTCTTTTATTTCAGAGAGATATATGTCATATTCACCACTTGTTTCTTTTGTGTGGTGTATATACTACCAATGAATGTATTTTATGATTATTATCATGAAAATTATGGGATATAAATATATATATATATAGTTCTCTCTTTCATGGGGATTATGATTCAAATTATACCAAAGTGGTAAAGGTTTGATATTACAATCTCATTATTTATTAGGATTGTTTATGATTATGATTTCAATGATGAAATATTATGATCTATTTATAAATAACTTCATTAAACTTATTATTTGATAATTATTTATTTATAATACATGTTTTACATTCATTCTCCAATCTTTATGTACTCAATATTCCAAAATAATGTATTTAAATAAAATTGAATTTATTTCTCTCTTCGGTCAAAACCCCTTTTTCTTCCATATCCATATTTTATAGAAATGTTTTCAAGAAATTTTTAATGTTCCTATATGATTATTTAAATTAATTTATAACCTTTTATAAATTTTTTATAATTTTTTTAAAATTAATCTTCATTTTTTACAAACAAATCCCCTTTGTCTTTTACTAAAAATGTGAATGGAATCTTTGTTTTAACATATACAACATGAAAGAAAATTTCCAACATCCTGACCACTAAATGATTTTAAAGCTTCATTTAAATGTTTCTAAGGTTATTTTAAAATAAAATATTTTCTTTAATATTTTATAATATTTTATATTTAAATAATAATTTTCAAAATGGAAAGTATATTTTACTTAAAAAACTTTTAATGATATTTTTATTGAATTTATATCCATTAATAATAAAAACCTCTGGTGATGCTTATGTTTTGAGGTGGACATGATCCAGTTGTTCCATAATTATTATTTCTCTATATGGTTTATGATAGTTATAAAGATATATTTTTTAAACCTGTTCCATTTCCATAGGTTATACTATGATGAATTTATGAGATGATTATGAAACCCATTTCCTTTCTATGGGTTATTCTATGATGAAATGTTTATGAAACCCATTTCCTTTAATGGGATCTAACATGATGAATGTTTTATGATCTTTTGGAAAATATATATATTATTTTCATTATGGATATGTGGGACCTATATCTCCCTCCAATGAATTGGTTAACGATTGGGATATAATGAGATAAACAGGACTAGAATAGGGAGTGGACCCAGTTCAGTAAGGGACTTATTCCACTATGATATTCATGGGAGTGAAAAATGACTACTATGGTGGTTTTGGGAGTGAACCCAATATAATATTATAGTATAGAGAGTGAACCATTACTACTAATATGTTTTGGGGAGTGTACCCAATCTACTATGTTAGTCTTCGTGATGAGTCTTTAATATTAAGGAAATGATTTTTTGTGCTTATGTGTTTTCCAAAAAACACTACCCTATGCCAATATTATGTTCTCATGGATCATGTTCTTTGATTACATTATGATTCATGTCATATAAGCTACAAATATTTATTCCATGAATCATGTTTATGATCTATGATATGCAGAGTATGGTTTTTAAATGTTATTATCATATTCTCATATCCTTTTTCTCATTATATGTTGATATATCTATTGTTTATCCTTAATAAACATATGAGATCACCTTTCCTCATTTTTCATTTCCCTAATTTATGATGAAAGGTAGTATGTATGACATGTCTGAGAATGGTTCTAGTTATGAAAAACTTTGTGGGAGATGATATATTTCACATATTAACCAGTTCTTAATGTTTCCGAGTTTCCAAAGGCATTAAACCTAAAAAATTCTAGTTTGGATCATTATGTTAGGTAATGAATACTCATCTAATAATATGTGATATATAGATATGAAAACTATCGGTATCTATAAGAATATACTTGTGAAATATATATAAGGTCACTAAAAAAATCACCAATAAAACACATTACCTAAAAATATGAGGAACACCCCACATATGATCATCCCTCAACAAAGAATAGAACATTTCTTCCCTCAGGTCCTAAAACTACATGAATGAAAAATCGGTCCAAAATCACGGAATACCCACTAATGGTGACCCCAAAATAAAAATCCCATATCGATAACTCTCACAGTTTAACCAAAATTAAACTATTTATCCATGTTACCCAAATCTTCATCCAAGGAATCCCCTGTTTTCCAGTAAAAAAACCTCAATCTATGGTCCACACCACGCACGAACAAAAAAATGCATCATAAATTATTAAGGCATGGACATCTCAAAAAATAAAATCACTAATAGAATTTTTTATACATTACAATAATTTATAAAGGGTATTCACAAGATATGAAACAATGTAAAAAAACCAATATTACAAAAAATAACACCCCCATAACCAAAAAACTACTTCTCACTCTGTAGTTGATGTAACACCCCAAACTACTACTCTGATCAAAGTCAAGTTAGATAATTATTCTGATGACATTTTTTTAGCTTGAAAAACTTTATAAGGTAACTAATAAATCCACATAGATGACAAGTTTTCATAGATATCATATGACAGGAATTAACATGAATGTACTTCCCATACTAGAAACAAGAAACTTGATTTCTCTTTACTAAAGAAAGAGAAGAAAACTAAGAAGTTAGTTTCCTTGAATCATCAATTTACCACTCCCACTCTTCACTAGCTTGATCACCCTTAATAACACTAACTAGGGTCAAAGAATAACTTGTCTTCAGTTTCCCATATAATACCACCTCAAAGTTGACAACCTTATACAACACCTCCATATATGTAATCAAGGTGGATTAGAATGAAACCAAAAAAAGATATGGATAAAGGTCTATAACATCCAGTTAATGTTTTTAGGTATTCCTAAACCCCTATTTTTACTAATAATTTGTTGGGTCTCATTTGAGGTTATTTCGGGTTAAAATTTTAAGTTTTTTTAAATTTATGGGCTAGTGAATGGTTGGTGCACGATTTTCCCAAATTGTGCACCTTATTAGAGAAAACTATGCAACCTAGGGTAGTGGGATTTTTCACAGTTGGATTATGGTTAGTCAAGATGTGAAACATCTTAGAAGAACCATGTGTCCCATTTATAATAGGCACACAACTTGCATATAGTTTTTCTAAACTGTGCACCTATTCCCATGAAAAAGTGCAGACATGTTTTTAATTGATTTATTTTTTAATAAAAAATTTCCAAACCCCTCTTTTAGGCTCCTGATAGACTAGTATGACCCATTATCGGTTTCTACCATCCTTGTATCCCCATGAAGAGTTTTTGGCCCCTTGGATCCCTTCCAGAATCAATTCTAATATCGAGGAATGCCTATATATCTTCTCTTGATTAGTTTCCTTTTCACGTTCTCTATCTCCCATGATCTCTCTTTTCCTCCCTAGGGTTCCATGGATACCCATGTTGATTTATGGATATAATACCCACTATTTTGGATCTAAACCTGTGATTTATTCATATATCATTGTTGTTTTCATTCTATGTTGGAGTTTTTCATTTACGTCTTTGTGATTTGAGATCCGTTGATCCTGAGGTAGGTGGTTCCATTATGATGCCCAATTTATATTAACCCTAAATTTCTTTGTTTAATTTAAATTATTTGAATTAAATGAAATTGATTGGTTTTTATTAAATGGATTTCAATTAATTTGTTGGAAAAACTAAATTCCATGAATTGGGGTTTATAAGAAAAATGGGTTTTTGGCATGAAATTGGAATACCCCCAATTCCATTGAATTGGGGTGTGTTTATGGAAATTTGTTAAATTTAAATTAATTAATTTAAATTGTTGATTTTATAGAATTTTTTTCAATTAAAATTTGGAATTTAATTTTGTAAATGGTTTTGATGGAAAATTGTTAAAAACCCCAATTCTATTGAATTGGGGGTTTGTTAATAAATTGATGGGATTTTTTTGAAAATTAAATTATTGAATTTAATTGTGAAATTGGACTCTGAAATTGAATGGTGAATTGATTTAAAATCATTATTTGTGTAAATGGATTTAAAATGGTCTTGATATAAACCTTAGGGTTTTATATTGGTAATAAGATATGTTTTAATTATTATTTTTTGGTTTCAAATGAAAAATTGGAATATTTGAAATGGAGAATGAGATTATTTGTATTTTAAGAATTCTTAAAATAAATTTCCTATCATTGTTTCTTACTTGAGAACATGAAATCCTTAGGTATTTAGTGAGTTATTTGGATGGCACTTTATGACTTACAATGTTTAAAAACATTATACCAGCACATCACATCACTTGGGCAATGGTGATGAGTCATCTTTGATATTGGTTCAAAGGGGAGTATGTACATATTTTCCGTATCACCTTGAGTGTGGGATCCCTACAGCCTAGAAATATCATACCTTATTAGGTATATAACCATGTTTCTTGCTTTTTTGTATTTCAAATGAATATATGTCATTGTTGTAAATTGTTTTACATGCCTTGAGAATTTATATAAATTGTTTTATATAAAAGTGTTTATTTAATCCATTCGTGAAATGTGTCATTTGTGAAAATTTCTATTTGTGTAAAGCACTGGTTGTGAAATTATTTCAATCAATTGAAATGTGAAGATTTTGTTTAAAAGTATTTCCATCATTTTAAATGTAAATCAAGGTTTTTTGAAATGTTCTTATGAAATTCCAAACATATTTTTTTAAAATTGGAAGCAATTTATTGGTTAATTTTATATTGGAATCTTATTATTTAATATTTGGGTGAAATAATACCGGGATTTTATATCACACCCTACTTGTTCCTTCGGGTGTTTATGGATTACCTTCTTCTAGGTTTGATCATGGGTAAAGCATCTCTTAGAGGTGGTTTTAGCTGTTGACCCATGGAATTGGTGAGTTGCGTCTAAGTTGGGACTTGGGGAAGTTTATCTTCCTATTTTATAGTACTTTAGGTTGTAGTACTTTGTCTTGTTTATGACTGTTTGACTTTTGGTAGACATCTCCTAGTGGATTTTCTTTTGTATGCATACTGGATTGACTCATTTTCCTTCATGTTGTGAGTGGAAAAAATCATTCCCACATTCATTTTGTATGATTATAGGTGCTAGTTATCGACCCATGTGGATTGGGAATGACCTTTTAGCTATGTCATGGTTGGATCAATTATTGGGTTACCAGGGTACCCAGGATGGTTCATGACAAAGTGTTATCAAAGGAAAGTTTTAAATTCCTGTCATGAAGTCAGTATGATTTGTGAAGTCTTGTTGGGACTTAAGAGGTAGTTATGATTGAGTGTCTAGCAATATCTTTCCATAATGAACCTTAAGTCACTAGGGGTGGTTAGGAAAAATTTATTGAGGATTATTTCTATTATTTTTCCTATTTTGATTTGTATAGAGTAAAATAAAAATCATTTTTGTTATATCTGTTGGGATTAATTTCCTTATTTCTCTATTTGAGTGTTGATATAATGTCTTCTTTATTGTATGTTTATGTTGTGTAAAATCATGCCTCCAAGAAGATGTATGAATCAGATCTATGAGAAATATTTTGTTAAAACTTAGTGAATGAATCCCATTGTGTATCTGAATCAGGTAGAAATGATTGTGTGCACTTTCTAAGACATGGGATAGACACTAACTCTAGTTCCCATTCAGGATCCAATTATGGAACCTCATAGGGATGTTCTAAACATTTTTTCTCAAGAGTTTATTCTCTATAAGTTAGTACCATTAAAACTCTAAAGTTATTCTCAAGTGAATGAGGAATGGTTGAGTACGATGGAGCATTTTTTGGGTTCTTGGATAGACTCGACAAAATCAAATTGAAGTGTGCCACCTTCATGCTAGAAGGACCAAGCAGGAGATGGTGGGACACTATGGTAACAATGATGAAGCATGAGAGATTAGAGTGGAAGGACTTTAAGGTTATTTTCATTGACCAATTATATCCTTATTTGATGTTTTTGGCTAATACTACAGATTTTTTCGGACTTGAGCAGGCTAAAAGAACCATAACAGAGTATGAAAACCATTTTACTGAGCTTGTGAATTTTTCACCTGAGATTATATTGAATAAAAAGAGGAAGGATTGAAGGTTCAAGTTAGGACGTCATCAGAATATTAATTCTTAGGTTTTCTTGCTGAAGCTAACTTCTTATGATGATGTGATGGATATAGAGTTAATGGTTGAAATGGACCTAGCTGGTAAGTCAGGGTTATCAAGATTTTATTTCTCTCCCACTGATAGTGTGAGTTCCTTTAGGGGAAAATAGAAGAATGATGATTCTCATAGTAGTTCTCGATAGTAGGGTCATTCTAGACCTCCTATATTACCTAGAATAGGTCCTTTGATTTACTACCAGTGTGGTAAGCCATGATATTTAAAGAGGTTTTTCACTGAGGCACCCAAGGTATGTGGTTCTTGTGGATGTTCATGGCACTTACAAAGATTCTGTCATGTTTATTATACTCTATGTGGCAGAATGGGATCATCAGACCCTCCCAAATTTTTTGGTCAATCAGATGCATCATGTGCAAAAGGGTTCCAGCTATGGGAATCCATAATGAAGCTTCTTCATGCAATAGAAGAGTCTCCAAAGGAAGTGGATATGGGTCCAGTGACCGTGAGTGTTACCATCACTATATAATCATTATTAGTGACTACTCTATTTGATATTTGCGCATCAAATTCATTTATTTCAACCCATATTGTTAATATACTTAATCTTCTTATGAATATTTTATCTTGTGTAATGGATATTAATACACCCCATGGAATGAAGAGAGAGCATGGTCTCCATAGTCCTGCTTATTTTTTATCTCTATTCGATGTCGAACTTACTTAGACTTTTCTGGTTCTTGACATGAAACCTATTGATTTCATTTTCAGGATGGATTGGATTATTTCCAATAATGTTTGAATTGATTGTTATCTTTGAAAGGTTTCCTTTACTAAACCCAGTGGTGTGTGCCATGTCTTTCAAGGAGAATGGGACTTAAGGTAGATCAAATTCATATAATATTATCTAAAGTTGGGGAAAGTGATATAAGTATTTTCCTTTGATTTATAGTGAGAATATTTGAGTGGTGATCTCCCTCCAGTTTTCGTCGAGTTTACCTACATTCTTCCTTCTAACTTCTATGGTTTTTCGCCAATAAGTGAGGTAGAGTTTTCTACTAACTTAGTTCCTAGTACTCAACCAATTTATATTACCTCTTAATACATGGAACTAGTTGAGATAAAAGAGTTAAATTTCTAGTTGGATGATATCTTAGAGAAATACTTCATACGCCTAAGCTTGTCACATTGGGTGGCGCCGGTTCTATTTGCTAAGAAAGTTGATGGTTCACTTTGCCTATGTGTTGATTAATGAAAGCTCAATCGAGTGAAGGTAAAGAACAAGTATTTGTTGCCACAGATTGATGATCTATTTGATCAGTTGAAAGGGGATAAGTGGTTATTGAAGATTTATCTTTGCTCTAGTTACCATCGGTTGAGGATAAAAGAATCTAACATTCATAGAACATCATTTTAGAGAAGGTACAAACATTATGAGTACATTGTTATTCCCTTTGGTATAATCAATGCTCCTACGATCATTATAGAATTAATGAACATTATTTTCCATGGGTATCTTGATACCTTATTGGTAGTATTTGTGGATGAAATCATTTTTTACTCTAAGTCTGAGGAGGATCATGTGAATCATCTGAGAATAGTTATGAGTTTGTTGAGAAATCAACGACTTTATTCCAATATTTCAAAGTGTGACTAATGGATTTAGAAAGTGAAATTCTTGGGACACATGGTGTCAGAACATGGTATTTCAATTGATCTTAAGAAGGTAAAAGCTGTTATGACATGAGAATAACCACAAAATGTTTTCAATATTTAGAGCTTCTTGGTTCTAGGTGGGTATTACCATCTGTTCATTAAGCACTTCTCAAATTTGGCTTCTCTAATGACTACTCTAACTTGAAAGGGAGTAAATTTTTATAGAATGTTAAATGTAAGATTTATTTTGTTGATATGAAACATCTTTTGATTACTACATCAGTGTTGATTCTTACAGAGGTCGGGAAGGGCTATATGGTCTTCTGTGATGCATCAAGTTTAGGTTTGGGCTGCATTCTTATGAAAGATGACCATGATGTTCCCTATGGCTCTCATCAGTTTAGGCTACATGAGAATAATTATCTAACCCATGACCTTGAACTTGTAGTTATGATGTAGATGCTTAAGAGTTAGCAACACTACCTTTATAGAGAAAGGTTTACCATGTTTTCATACCACAAGAGCTTGAGTTATATATTATCTAAAAAATATTTGAATCTCCACCAGAGAAATTGGGTGGAATACCTACAATCATTCGACTTTAACATCACCTATACCCTTAGGAAAGGGAATGTCATTGAATACTCTTTGATTAGGAAACTTATGACTCAGAAAGTGAAATAATATTAGAAATAGTGGAACTTGATGAATCTCTTTGCATAGTTACATATAAGAGTCCAGGAATTAGGGGCGTAGGTTTCCTTGGCCAGTGTTCTATTGAAATCCATTATTCTAGAATTGATTCTTTAGAAAAAATATCTTTATTATGAGTTCCATAGAATTAGATAATCTATTATTTGTGGGTGACCGTGCTTGGTTAGTCAGTCTCCACTGAGGGAATTATATGATTTTAGAACCATTTTATGGTACTGTCTTCAGTAAGGAAAGCTATGATGGGATACTGCTATAACTCCCAGTGGGTTGTGAACCCAGGGACCATCAAGATGTTCTACGACAAGCGATGGTAGTTCTGGTGGAAAATTATGAGACAAGAAAATGCTTAGTTTGTCTCTCATTGCTATACATTCCAACAGCTGAAGGTTGAGCACCATAAAACTTTGGGTTTTATTCAGCTACTTTCAGTCCCTACTTGGAAGTGGGATGATATCTCTATAGACTTTTTGGTTGGGTTGTCTCATACCCAGAGAAATAATAATGCGATATGGGTTGTGATCGATAGGTTGACCAAGTAATCTGAATTTATAACCATTCATGATTCAGCCAAATTTGAGGAGTTGAGAAATATCCATGTGAAAGAGATTGTTAATTTTCATGGAGTTCCATATACTATAGTCTCTAATAGGGATACTCGGTTTACTTATTTTTTTTGGAGAGACCTTCAGGAGGCACTGGTTTATCACATTTGTTTGAGTACAACATATCATTCACAATCGAATGACTAGACAAAAAAAGCTTTACAGATTCTTGAGGATACACTTTGCGCTTGTGTTATCGACTTTGATGGGGATGGTTTAGTTTTATTATAACAATAGTTACTAGTAAACAATCAGAATAGTTCATTTTAAGGACTTTTATAGTTGTCCTTGAAGATCTTTATTGTCTTGGTCTGAGGTTGGTGAAAGTTCCCTGGTTGGTCAATGTTTGGTGTAAGAGATGATAACAAAGATTCAATTGATTCATCAGAGAATGTTGACATCATAAAGAAGATATTAGTCTTATGTTGATTTTCATCATGGGATGTTGAAATTATCAGTTGGTGACCAGGTGTTCTTGAATTTTTCACCTCATTTGGTTCATTGAAGGCTTGATAAGTATGGGAAACTTTCTCCTAATTTTGAGAGACCTTTTGAGGTTATTGATAAGGTGGATAAATTTTGATATCGTTTATCACTTCCACCGCAGCCGGTGTCGATACATAACGTGTTACGTGTATCTCATCTATGAAAGTATATATCTGATTCATCTCATGTTTTGAGTTGGATTGATCTTGAAGTTAAACTAGAATTATCTGTTACTAAACGGCTAGTCAGGATAGTTGATTCTGAAACCAAGGTACTTCATGGGAGGGTGGTACATTTGGTTCAAGTATTAATGCCACACAGTTTTGATAATCATGATATGTGGAAGAGTGAGACACTGATGAGAGAGTACTAGCCTCATATTTGTGGCATGGAAGCTTCTAATTAGGCTTTATGGGGACATAAAGTTTTATTGGAGGGGAGTTTGTAACATTTTATTACTATTTTTAGGTATTGCTAAACACCTTTTTTTACCAAGCATTGGTTGGGTCTCGTTTGGGGTTATTTCAGATTTGAATCTTAAGTGTTTTGAAAATTATAGGCTAGTGAATGGTTGGAAGAAGATTATTCAATCTATGCACCCTATTAAGAGATACATGAGGACCATTTGTAACAGGTTCATGGCTTGCACATGGTTTTTTGAAACTATGCACCTCTACCTAGGAAACCATGTAGAATAGTTTTTAATTGATCTAATTTTTCATAAGAAAAATCTTGAACCCCTATTTTAGGCTTCTAACTGATCAATATGACCCAATATTTGTTTCTCCCATCCTTGGAGCTCCCAATAAAAGTTTTTGGCCCCTCAAATACCTCTCAGAAGAAATTCATATCTCTAGGAATTCACTTCGATCTTCTCTTGGTTAGTTTCCTTTCCCCATTCACTATATCCCGTGATCTCTATTTTCCTACCTAGGGTTCCATGGATACCCATGTTAATTTATGGATATAATAACCACTATTTTGGATCTAAAAATAGGTTTGATTCATAGATCCTTTTCATTGTCATTCTATGTTGGAGTTTTCCGTTTACAACATTGTGATTCGAGATCTGTTGATCCCAAGGTAGGTTGTTCCGTTATAATGAACAATTTATATTGACCCTGAATTTAATTGTTTAATTTCAATTTTTTGTATTAAATGAAATTTCATGGTTTTTATTAAATGTATTTCAATTATTTTGTTGGAAAAACCCAATTCCATTGAACTAGTGTTTTTAGGAAAAATGGGTTTTTGGCATGAAATTGGAAAACCCCTGATTCCAATGAATTGGAGCATGTTTATGGAAATTTGTAAAATTTAAATTGTGGATTTGATAGAAATTATTTCAATTAAATTATTTAATTTAATTGTGGAAATGCTTTTTTTATGAAATTTTGAAAAACCCCAATTCCATTGAATTGGGGGGTTTGTTATGAAATTGATTTATTTTTTTTGAAAATAAAATTGTTGAATTTAATAGTGAAATTTTATTGTGAAATTTAATAGTGAATTTATTTCAAATCCCTATTTGTGAAAATGGAATAAAAGTGGTCTTTATATAAACCTTAGGGTTTTATCTTGTTAAAAAAACATGTTTTGATTAAAAACCCATTTTTATTTTAAATGGAAATTTGGAATATTTGAAATGGATAATGGGATTAATTATATTTTTAGAATTCTTAAAATAAATTGTCCATAGTTAATTTTTTACTTGATAACATGAAAGCCTTAAGTATTTAGTGAGTTATTTGGACAACACTATATGCCTTACAATGTTCAAAAACCTCATATAAGGACATCACATCCCTTAGGCGATGGTGATGAGTCGTCTTTGACCTTGGTTCAAAGGGGTGTATGTATATATTTTTCATATCAACTTGAGTGTGAGGTCCCCATATACTAGAAATATCATACCTTATTAGGAATATGACCATTTTTCTTTCTTGTTTGTATTTTAATTGAATATATGTCATTATTGTAAACTATTTTACATGCCTTATGAATTTATATAAACTATTTTATATAAAAGTGTTTATATAATCCATTTGTGAAATGTGTCATTTGTGAAAAGTGACACTTTTGTAAAGAACTAGTTGTGAAAGTATTTCCATTAATTAAAATTTGAATCTTTTGTTTAAAAGTATTTCCATAATTTTAAATGTAAAGCATGATTTGTTGAAGTGTGCTTATGAAATGCCAAACCTATTTGTTTTAAAATTGGAAGCACTTTATTGGTTAATTTGATATTGTAAATTTTTTATGGAATCTTTGGGTGATATCCTACTGTTCTTTTAGCTCACACCATACTTGTGCCTTCGGGTGTTCGTAGATTACCTTCTTCCATGTTCGAGCAGGGGTAACGAATCTCTTGGAGGTGGTTCAAGATGTTGACCCATGGGCTTGGTGAGTTGCGTCTGAGTTGGGACTTGAGAAGTTTATCTTCTAATTTTCTAATACTTTTGGTTGTAGTACTTTGGCTTGTTTAAGCCTATTTTACTTCTCGTACACATCTCTCAGTAAAGTTTCTTTTGTATGCATTCTGACTTGTCTGTTTTACTTATTCATTTTTAGTGGAAAAAATTGTTATCACTTTCATTTTGTACAATGCTAGGTGCTAGTTACTGACCCATGGAGATTTGGAGCACCATTTAGGATATTTCAGGGTCAGATTAGTTATCGGGTTATCAGGGTACCTGAGTTGGTTTGTGACAAGGCCTCTTTGAAAGATCCAAGCCTTCCTCAAGTCTTCAATGACCAAATCTTGAGAGAATGGAAAAAAATTTATTGAAATTTTATAGTATATTCCTTCATTGAGCCCCTTGAGAAGCACCCAAGAACCCGAACACCTTCTTAACTCTCACTTCCTCAGGATAGAACCACTAAATAAAGGTGGAATTTAAGTATACCTAAGACAAAAACTCAAACTTTTGGGAATAGATAGGCAACATACACCAATCCAAATAAAATCCATAAAAAAATGAAATGGTGAACCAAACCCTAGAGGTTTCAGAAGTTTCTAGCAACTTGAATATCTCTTTGACCTTATATTTCCAATTCATCGACTCCAAAGATCCCTAATCACCACAAAAAATGGCATATATTTATTTTAAAACTCCCATGCATGATCCACAAGCTGAAAAAAATGAAGCCCTGTTAGTCTATCAAGAGTCATGGTAGGGTCAAAGATTAGAAAGACAACTCCTAGTTCACAAGAATGAATACCCAATACATCCCCTTCATAACTTATCAATTCCATTATAGGGGGTCACATTCTATAAATTTACCAAAACAAAACATTTAACCATACCAACCCCAAACCCTATAAAAATGTTACTGAAGAAAAAAATCAAAAACATAAAGATTAAAAAACATAAATATAATTCCATTCCAAAATCACCTAACAAGGAATATTTTACACATCAAAACACCACACAGTTCATCAGATTTTATTTTAACAATGAGAAACACCTCAAGGACAACAAATTTAATTATTACAAAAATCCACCATACATGAAATCATCCCCTGTAACATGAAACTAATAAAAATCATTCCTCATAGTTCAATAGAACCAAAACCCATTTCAACAACTTAAATTATTTATACAAAAGTTAAAAACTCCTCACAAGAGTAACTCAAAACACCCAAATCATGGTTTTAAAAACATGCCCAAACATCAGGGCATAAATATTTACATTGAATTTTAATCAAACAAACTTTTAAATACATAAATATTTCACTCAACCACTAATACACAAGCATTATCGATCATAAGAGAATTCAAAATCACCAAAACCTACAAAATATTTAACTTTTTCTAACATAGGTATATCTGTTGGTAAAAGTAAATTTTTTATTCATAAAACATTTTACCAACATATATTCCCCTATCCCTAAATCATTGATAAAAACTATATCCCTAAATGTTATTATGAAAGATAAAATAGTTCTATTTCAATTATAATAATACCAATAGATAATCTATATGTTGGTATTGAAGTAATACTAATAATGATATATGTTTATAACATATTTTTTAAATAAAAAATTATGATTTATTATTATAATATCCATTTATTTATATGAAATAATATAATTATATATAGTATGGATATTATAATTATTATATAATAATTTGAAAAATAGTTTAAATGAAACTTCTAGAAGATGGATAACCACTTGGTCTGTGATCTATAGTAAACATGACTATCTAATTTAACAACCTATAACCATAATTCTCACACAATTCTTATTAATCTATATTAGTGAAACAACAATCTTAACATACTAGAAAAAACATACCCCAACATAATTAACTCTAGTATAATTTGAAAAGGAATAATGTGAATGAAAAAATAGTTTTCTAACCTA
Organism: Viscum album; assembly: GCA_963277665.1. Classification (NCBI taxonomy): domain Eukaryota; kingdom Viridiplantae; phylum Streptophyta; class Magnoliopsida; order Santalales; family Viscaceae; genus Viscum; species Viscum album. The sequence continues at coordinate 263,009,073 of OY728142.1, read as the reverse complement.
CCAAAAAAACAACAGTAACATATCATCCAACAACCCAGATTTGATTATTTTTATGGTGAGGAAAATTCTCATAGGTACTGATAGAACTCATGCTCAAATAAGGAACTTACACAAATCGAGTTCATCAGATTAGTTGGGTCTAGGGTCACCATCATATCAGTCATTCAAGCCACCATATTTATCAATTTTGTGTAATAGGACTAAAAATAAGACATCCACATTTGTTCCATGACATTAAATTGAATAACATGATACAATTTAGAAGACTCTACCGTGACCTTAAGTTAAATAATTATATAAAATAATTCATAACACAATATACTCACATGGTATAATATGCATGTCTTGAAGCAATTCTCTATAACTACACCAACATGAATTGAATCAAAAATAGTAAACCCAAATACAAGTTCACATAAAACTTAAAAGATCTTGGGAATAGAGGATTTATCTGAAGAAACATGCTACGACATACCTATGAAATGGGTCAGTTGGGTTTATGATCACCACCACATGAGTCATTCTAGCCACCTTCTTTATCAATTTTATACATTCCTATCATGGAACTAAACATCAATTTGACATCCATAATCATTACAATACATTGAAAGTAATAAAATGAAACAATTTATAAGACCCTACTTATTACACTAACCATCAATCATACTTTTACTTTTATTCCATGACATAAAAATAAATAAAATGATACATTTTAGAAGAACACACTTATTGCACAAGGATGAGTCCAACTGCTATTTCTGCAATCTAGAATTATGGGATACTCATGCAGGTGATGAAAAATCCATACATTAACACTTGTATTGTATCTCACATAGTAGAACAATCCTATAGTATTATTTTCAAAATAGCAATGTAAAATTTTCCTCACTTATGGAGAAGAAACTTATAAAGGACCAATTCCATTGTCAATTTGAAGTCCTAGTATAAATTTGATAAGAATATGAAAATCCTTCCTCTATATGAGTTGATTATCATAAGGACTTATCAATAAAAGAATATAATCAGTAATCAACCAACTTATTTTTTCCAATTATTTTTTCAAATAATTTATAAAGAATGAGTTCAATTCCTACAAAATATTATTAATAATAAAAACACATTTCTATATTTTATATTTTCTACAAGAAGATAATTATTAAGAATATTAAAATTAACATATGAAAAAATTAAATGAATAAATAAGCATGTGTAATTTCTTTGGGTTTTCTAAATGGTTGTAAGAAATGAGAATAAAAACCTATGAGAGACACAAATACTTATTAAAATATAAAAAATAAGAGAAAATGGAAGTACAAAAGCAAATATTTTAAGGGAAAAAAATCTAGAAACATGTAAATATTCACCCATCCATATACCCTTTAATTTTTATTCCCATGCCAACCAATTCAATTCTTCACAACATGAACAACTGTAAAAGTCTATGCATGGCCTCTAAGCATCACAATTAAAATGAATAAAAAAAATACCAAAAAATATACAAACCAAATTCCAAGTACCAGACTCTAGTAAAACTATATAACCCCCCAATATATAAATTACATCAAAAATAACCAATGCACCGACTAAAAATATGAGGCCACTACAATGACATGAACGTCACAATAATCCTCAATTTCAAAACAATTTATAAAAACAATTTATAATAAAGAAAAAGTACTTAGTGATAGAGTTATTTTTTAAAAAAAATCCCAATTTTTTGGGAATGAAATATTAGTAACATAACATTATTTTAAAAAAATAGGATATTTTTTTACCTTTAAAAAATTTCTCACATATTCCCACCTGCACACTTCATTAAAGCTCCAAAGATTCCAATAAAATTATAAGAGGCATATAAGGGTAGGGATTGAGCACCATTGGTTCTAGAATTTATTTCCTCAAGAGTATATTGAATGAATAAAAATTTCCAATGTTTATAACAAATAAAAATTACTCAGTTATTTTGTAAATGAATAGTCTGTAATATAACATTTTTTTAATAATTTATTTAGCGGAATTTTTACCTTTAAATAGTTTCATTAAAATTCCCATCTAAATACTTCATTAAAGCTCTAAAGATGCCATTTATATTCCAACATGTATGAATATAATGGGCTTGAGCACCTTTATTTCTAGAATTTCATTTTTCAAGATTACTTTGAATGAATATATATTTCTAATGAATATAATGAATAAAAAGTACATAACATGGGAATGAAATGTTATTAACATAACATTGTTGATGGTAATGAAGAACTTCAATAAAATATATCAAGTCATCATAAATATTTAATATTAATAAAAAAGTGAAAAAGTGACTTATTATAACATAAATGAAATAAAACACTAATTAAAATACACAATTTTTTCTAGGTAAACATTGTGAATCTATATAGAAAAGTTTTGGTGTTAAATGTATTATAAATGAAATAATATAAAAATTTATTATAAAATAAATAAAATATTCCTCATATATCAATACAATTATACATGGTAGGGTCAATTGTATTAAGGAAAAAACTATGAATCTGGATAGAATTGTTTAAGGAAAGAAAAAATTTTAGTCACAAAATTCTAATATAATATTCAATTTCTTAAAAAACATAGAATTTAAACATTTTAAATGAATTTAAAAACCTAATCTTTTTTGGTACTTAAAAATTAATAAAAATCACAAAATTATGAATAAAAAATCATACAAACAATAATCTTGATAATAAAACTAAAGGTTATATGTTCAGAATTTTAGTTCAGAATAAAATATATAATGGTTTTTAAGACATTAGTATACTGGTTTTCAATGATTTTGGAGTTTTAGGATTAATGGATCTTAAATATTTGGATCTTTGTATTTAGGTTTTCATTTTAAGGTTTTATATTTTTATGTTTTTAGAATTTATGGATTTAGGATTTATAATTTATGTAAGAGATTTTAGGATTTATGGAAAATTCTAATTATTAAAAAATAGATAAAAAAATATTGTGGTAGAATTTTATGGAACTTACTAAAATATACTTAACGGACTTACCATTTATGGAAAGTGTCTTTGAATAAATAAGTAGGAATTCATTTCTTTTTTAAATTTATGAATATCTTCTAAATTCATTAATGTATTTAAGTTGAATTCATTTTATTTTCCCTTTATAAAATTGTATTTTAATTTTCCTCTACCAAGATGTTTTTTCATTGTGTTTTTTGTTTTTCAATAATATTAAAACATAACAAGACATTTTTTTGATCCAAACATATCCTAGGGGTGAAAATCTGTCCTGAAGGTAACCAATATAGCTAGGCTTTGAGTTAATGTAATCAATTATTTGTTTTTTTCTATATTCAACCTACAAGTTTGTTTACATTATATTTTTCTTGAATACTCAAACACGAGGTGATCTTATTTATCAATAAAAATTCTATAAAATTATTAGAAAATTGAATTTTTGATTTTATTTAATAATGATCATATGTTACAAATATATATTCATAAATTTCATTAACAAATAATCATAATTTATTTTTATTTAAAAAAAATTTAATTTTAAAGTATAAATTAGGTCTGGCCTGGAAACCTATCTATCCGGGCCAGCCTAAACTAGGTCCAAGCCCCCTAAATTCATTATATATTTCAACCCATCAAAACCAATAAAGTGACTTTGGGTTGATGTCCCATATTTCATGGCCTGATCTAGGTTATAAATAAAGTAAATTCTTGATCGAACCCAAAATTTCCACCCACCCCCATACACAAACTACTTATAAGAGATGAAATATTTAATGATTTATATAATTGAATTCAATGATTTATATGATAAACATAACTTCACAACAAAATAAATATCAAAATACACATTTAAAAGAGATATGGTTACTCTTAATTTCAACTTCTCAATATCCAAGTATCAATGAATAGAAAATTAATTATAATGAATGCTATACAAATAATCTATTATATATATTACATAGATAATCTATTATAGAGATCACATTGATAAATTTTTAATTAAAATTAGTTAATGATACACATATTGATATATTTCACACACATGACATAATATTTAATAAACTGTTACAAAGATTACATAGATAACACATTATGATTTTGGATTATTTATATTTTGGATTTTACACAAATTCCAGATTTTACACACGTCACATAGATGGCACAAATAGTTTTTTTCAAGAATCACATATAAGATCCAAAATTTATAATGTTTTCAGATGAAAAATATATTATGGGAATAGATTCTAGATTTTATTACATATTTCAAAACATAGAATCTATATTATGTAATATGTAATATATGTGTGTATTACAATTCATAGATTCCAGATTATAGAAAAATTACACAGTGAGTTTATAGTCATAGATTTATATTACCCAAATAGAGATTCTATATTTCACAGTGTAGTGTATAATACAAATTATGTCATTTCATTGATAATAAAGATTCTTATATATAGTATCTTATTAAAGTGAAAATATTATCAATGTAATTTAAGGTCATAAAATACAAATATGGTCAATATTATTATAGATTATGAGTAAATGTTTTAAATATTAAGATATTGAGTATGGATATCCAAATATAGTTGAATGCCTATATCAGAGTCTAAACATATCATTCCATATTTTATATGTACATAATGAAATGTTTTTTTATGTGAATATTATTTTTTAATTATTCACATATTTGAACATTTCATGGGTGTATGAAATCAAATTATATATCCTTTTAACAATTTTATTTCTTATTTTTCCTTTTCATCATCTTATCATTACTTATATCTACTTAAATTTTAGAAATTGAACCCATGAAATTGTACAGAACAATTAGGGTTAAAAGAAACCCACCAATAATAGGATAAATTCTTTATTACTAGATAAATCCTTGAATAATAGGAAAATAAAATTACAATTGAGAAAATATAGGTGTGCATGTGTGTTGTGTAAGGGGAGATAAGAAGATCACTAACCCAATTCTTATGTTGTGATGATGGTCAGTCTTGAAGGAGCATCAACTGTTAAGATTTGTAGAAAATTCTAGAAGAAACATCAACTACTAAGAATTATTTTCCCAAGTAATACGATTTCAAAAGACTAATCCCAAAAATATTTCCATTTCACATAAAAAACTTTTAAAACTACCTATGAACAAGAAAATATTAAAATAAATTTATAGGGCACTATCAGTTAATATAAATGCACAAAATAATAATTACATCTTGGTTACATCGTTACTCAAAGTTTTCCCCAATTGTTCACTAATGATCTACCATAATGATACCTGTAGTGTAGGATAATGATAGGTTATACACCATATCTATCACACATCACCATATGCCTCCAGTTTCCACTCTCCCCACAATAGGAACTCCCTGATATTGTATAGTTTGCATCATTATGAAAATAACTAGGAGTGAAACTAGCACCAAGGGGGATAATCCACAATGACATCCCATCTTCCAAGTCGGAACTTGGGTGTTAGAAGAAGGAGTGGATGCAAGGATATGTGATAGGGGAGGTGAGGTAGGGTGGAGACGTCACAATAAGGGAGAATATGCTATTATAATTTTATTCAAAATATTTTATTGTTTTAATTTTATTAAAAATATTTATTAAAATAAATAGAGTGTTTTTTTCAAATTTGAATTGGTGTATCCCTCACCAAGAGTTGTGTCATTTTAGTTGAACTAATGTGTTCTTTGACCAAAATCGTGAGATCAAACTTATGTGTCCCTCACCAAGAGTTGTCTTATTTCAGTCAAATCAATCCACTCTTTGACCAAATCGGTGCAGTTCTTACCGATTACAATTTATAAATAAGCAACGAAAAGATTTCTTATGGGTTAATTTATTTTTCAATCCAATAACCTATTCAGAGTTATCCCATCATCGGTATAGTTGGGAAATTGGAAATTAAAAAATTGGTTTTTTATTTTCCCCAAACTTTGGTAAAATCCTTGAGGGATACTTCCACTAAGAACCCCTCACCATCAATGGTGGGGGGGGGTGGATTAAACCCTTTGGGATATTAAATTCAATTCACGCATCATGGTTCTATCCATCTTCTCATTCTTCCTAATTATTTTCTAACAGTCAAAAGGGTTTGAATCAAAGGAGGAACCTAATAGATGGATTCTTAATCTCTTAAAGTCATGAACCAAGACATGGTCAAACTTGACCGTTTCGATGGAAACAACTTATCTCGATGGTAGGAAAAGATGAAGTTTCTTCTAACGGTATTGAATATTTTTTACATTCTAGAACCGAATCATCCTCCCATTTCTGAGGATCCCACTTCAATTTTTGACAGCACACCTGTAGATGTGATTCACATCAAGCAGATTCAGGAAGTGAGGAAGCAATGGGAAGATGATGAATTTTTGTGTCAAGGAAATATCCTCAACATATTATCAAATTTTCTTTATGACCATTTCCTCCAAATGAAGACCACTCAAGAGATTTTGGATGCACTCAAATTCAAATACAAAGTGGAGGAAGAAGGTACCAATAAGTTTCTTATTGAGAAGTATCTAAACTAAAAGATGGTTGATAACAATCCAATTTTGGAGAAATTTCAAGAGATTTAAGTTTTAGAAAATAAGCCTATTTTTCTTAAAATTAATATACTAGATTTTTTTTCATGTAGCATTACCACAAAATAGGGAAAAGGAAGCACTGCCCTTTATCAGCACTAGCTAAAAGAGCTAATAAATGTATACTTTATGAGTGATAAAACAAGTGTTGATATAGGTGTACCCTTTATCAGTGATTTTTTAGCACTGATAAAGTGTACATTTATCAGTGCTATTATTAGCGTTGATAAAAGTTTTTATTGTTAATTTGTATAAAATTATTATATTTATATTAAAAAATAATTTTTATTAGAGATTTATTAGATTTATTAGATTAATTCATTGAATTCATTATATTTTTTATATTTAATATATTTAATATATTTAATATATTTATAAATATATAATAATTTTTCATATATATATATATATATAATTAAAAAGTATTGTTGAGATAAGTATTTATCCACGCTATAATTTTAGCGCTAAAAAATATTTATTTTATTAGCACTTTTCGAGCGCTGATAAAGGTATATTTTATCAGTGCTTTTATTTTAGCGCTGATAAAACATACATTTATCAGCACTTTTAACTAGCATTGATAAATGTTCCAGTATTTTTTATAAAATAACCCTAATAGGCCCGTCCTCCTTCGCATGCATTCAAGACTTCGTAGAAGCTGAACCATGCGCCATGACTCCTCCTCCTCCTCCTCCTCCACCGTCACCACCGCCACCACCACCACTTTGTCCTCCTACTCCGCCGTGACCATCCTCCTCCTCCTCTTCCATCACTTCCTTCTCCTCTTCCTCCACCGCGATCCCTCCTCCGCCATGACCATCCCCCCCCCCCCCTCCGCTACCACCGCTGTGTCCTCCTTCTCCTCCGGCTACTGAATCCTCCTTCTCTACTTGGAGGTTGGTGGTTTCAAACCATTACCAATGTTTTATGTATTGTTTCATGTATTTTGATATATATTTTTATGGTAAGAAGATTATACTTGTTGTTGATTTGGGTGGGGTGATTCATGATGCTTCAATTGACTCTATAAGGGTGATCCCTAAGTAGGATAACTCTAAGAGGAATTCATTTTATGAGTTTTAGCATTAGTTTTTATTTAATTATGAGGAAAATAACCCTAATTAGAAGATAGATATATGGTTAGAGGATTTTTAGATTTGTTTTATTTTGATTCTTTATATAAAGGAACATTTGATTCCATTGTTTATTATCTTGTTTCTCGTAGCTATTCATTAGGAATGGATCTTGTTTCTTGGTGACTATGATGATCTAGAGATATCATGGGAGATGTTTTGTAGTCAATAATTGGATAATTTCATTTATTTAGAATTGAAGGAGAAACAATGACATGTGTTGTTTTCTATCTAATAGGGGAGATCCAATATATTATAGTTTGGAATTTATTTTAATAATATTATTTTCCATACTTATAACATTATTGTTTAAAATTATTCTAGGGTGTGGTATTTTTATTAGGTGATGAAAGTAGAGACCAAATATTGACTCAACCCATTTACTTTACCAATGTATTGTTTTTTCTATAAAAGTATAAGGTAATATATATTATTCTAGTGTAAAACGATTCATCTCAAGAGTGAAGCCACCAAAAATTATTGAAGGGAAAGAATATGGATGGATTTCCTTAGTTGTGAAAGTAGTTCATGTGTTGGCTAGTAGGGAGTTAGTTTGAACTCCCTTTTTCTAATTTCCCTAGAGGTAAAAGTTCCTGGGCCTCAACCTATACCTCTAGAATTGTTTTTCCCTTGTGAACATCATGTTCATTATCTCTTCTAATGAAAAACTTTCAAAGTGGTCATCATAAATCTTTCCACCCAATTCATGTTCAATAATTGAAATAGTTTAATCTAATGCATTATGATTTTTAACAAGGTGATCAATTTTTTTGGGAGGTAGAAAGAATATTGAGTTGGTGGAGTATATTCACCCTAAGGTAAATTAGTCTATGTGTATCCATGTAAAACATATTCACAATAGTGATTAATCATCAATAATTAGTCATGATCTATGAGAGAAAATCATAACCTTAGTAATGTAGAAACAACATATGTTTATAATCCCTCTGCGCTACGCCAACCTCCCCCTCCTCTCCTATTTGGTGGTTCTCCCTCACCCGATGTATGTTTCATCTTTCATCACTTGTATTAGAGAACCTAGGATAATTTTTACCTCCCTTTTTCCTTCTATATATTAGTGCCTAACCCCCCCCCAAATACTATATTTAAATGGACACAGGTCAATTAAAATTGGAAATGTAATGATATAGCCCAGACTGGCATCATTACCAACAACTAACCTGACTTTCCACTAACCTAAGATGCATTTATGATCCATATGGGATAAAAAAGATCCCATTGAAAAAAATAAAATTAATGTGGAATATTTTACCCCAAAATTAGAGTAAATTAAAAATAATCTTTCTCCTGAAAAGAAGACATGTCCCATTCATAAGTTGAAAATCTAATAAAATAGTAGATAAACAATAAATAAATAAATAGGAATCATATATCATTTATGGAAAATAGAATCCCACTATTGACCAATAAAATTGTTTAACATGTGATTTATCATTTTATGTTTTCTTTTGAGTTGGAAATCTCCTCTTCCACATGCCTCTCCTCTTCCATGAACGCACCTATGCTGCACACTGAACGACACCTTCACAGTGAGTTTTCTCCTTTTACTCATTAGTTTCCTCTTGTTCACATGTTATTAATAATTGATATTGATGGTTATGTTGTGAAACGTATGGGCTAAACGCCCTACTGAAAATCATGGCCGTTGGTGGTCCTTATTTGCGCACTAAATGAATTGCATGTTGGTTGGTTCCTTTTGAACATTTGAATATAAAAATTGGTAATTTATGTATAATAACTAATTAATGAATGCTCTAAGATGATAAAACTTATGTGGTAACTGCTAAATTAACAAATGGAATTGAATAAGGTATGCTTTGTAAAATCTGAAGTTGTGATTGTTTGGTTTGTATGGTGTTGCGATTGTGAGAACGATTGTGTGTTTGTATGGTCTTGAGATTTTTGGCATGACTGGTATGGAATTTGTTTTCCATGTTGTATTTCTTCCACCATGGAATATCAATCCAAAGTTTACCCATTTCAATGACACCGCCACTTTGTTACTAGTTCAATTCCACTAAATCTTAGAAAATCACTTCACTAGAGGACTCTATGAGACAGTTTATGGACACCCTATTCAAATAACCATAACAACACATTTAATGAATCCTTCCACCCACAAGGACTCTATTAAAAACCATACCATATATTATTTTAGTACCATAGTTCTTGACTATAGACATTATGTTTCTAGAGAAACGCTAAAAAACCTAATTAAAACAATGCATATAGATCACTTGTCGGATACTAAAACATTCCAGTGGAAGATATTCTCATAGCTAGTTCCATTGATCTGCTGGTTGGGAAGATGGGTGTGATATACTTTGGTCCTCAGTAATGCATGGAGAGGTAAGGGTATTGTTTAACATAGCTAGTTCCATTGATTATAGTTGGATGATGACCCTAGTTGAACATATTTTGTGTAATTTTTTTTTTAAATATTAATATTACTATATCAAATATGATGAATATGAATAAAGAATGGATGAATGACAATTGGTTAACAAAAGAGTATAAAGATGTTGTGAAAGAGTTTATCAAGTTTGAAAAAGATCATGAATATGAACCTTCTCAAATACTTTGTCAGTGTTTACGCTATTTTTATTCAATACAAATTAGTCTAGAGGAATTGGAAGAACACCTGATCTGTCCTAGAATAGATCAAAGTTATACATGTTGGAATAAATATGTGGAAAAAATGAATGCAGGTAGTGGCTGGGATAACACTGCGTTTTATGGATCATATGATATGATTACAAGCATGAACAATAAAGATGATCATATGGAGGATGTGATTACAGATGTGAATGATGATGAAGATCATATTGAGGAAATTAAAAGGACGGTTGACGATGAACTTCATGATTGCCCAAAATTTTTTCAGAAGTTAAAAAGTTGGGAAAAGACGCCATTGTATACTAGTTGCACTAAATATACAGCATTTTCAGCTGTACTGAAGCTTTATAATTTGAAACTAGGGAATGGGTGGAGTGATGAAAGTTTTATGGAACTACTTGCTCTCCGGAATGACATACTCCCAGAATATAATGAGCTTCTGATCCGAACATACGATGCCAAATGAATGCTACGCTCGATGGGTATGATGTCTGAAAGAATACATGCATGCTTGAATGACTGTATATTGTTTTTCAAGGACTACCAATCACTTATAGAATTCCCAAAATTTGGTGCTTCTCAATACAATAAAGATGAATCCATTCCTATGAAAGTTGTATGGTATTTTCCAATCATTCCAAGGTTTAGGCACTTATATGAAAGTGACGAGACTGCAAGACAATAGACATGTCATGCAAATACAAGAATTAAATATGGGAAACTACGTCAACCAGCAGAATCTCATCAGTGGAAGAGAATTGAGCATGAGTATCCTGAATTTGGAAACGTGATGAGAAACCTTAGTCTTGCGTTATCTATAGATGGGGTGAATCCTTTTGGTTTTCAAAGAAGAAATCATAGTACATGGATGGTTATTTTGGTAAATTATAACCTACCACTCTGGTTATGCATGAAACAAAAATAAATCATGTTATCTATGCTTATATCAGGACCAAAACAACTGGGTAATGATATTGATGTTTATTTGGCTCCATTGATCGACGATTTGAAATTATTGTGGGATTCAGGTGTTATGTTGTATGATGATTACAAAAATGAAGATTTCACTTCAAGATCCATGTTGTATGGGATGATAAATGACTTTCCTGCTTATGGAAATTTGTCAAGATATAGCATTAATGGAACTCAAGGGTTTCCCATTCTAAAAAAGGTACACAGTCAATTAGTTTGAAACATTCATTGAAAACCGTGTTTCTAGGACATCATAGATTTCTACTCCAATGACATAAGTACTGATATTGGAAGACATCATTTGATGGAAGTTCAGAAAAATGTACAACAACATCTCTACTAATAGGTGATCAATTTTTTGAAAAAGTAAAATATATGGACACTACTTTTGGTAAACCATTTTTGAAAAACTATACGAAAACCAGTTAGAAAAAGATATCAGCTTTTTTGAATTACCATAATGGAATTGTTTGTATGTTAGAATTTTTCATGATGTTATGCATGTTGAAAATAATGTATGTGATAGTGTCATCAACACATTTCTAAATTCACCAGACAAAATAAAGGATGGAATTAATGCTAGATTGGACATGGTTGAGATGAGAATACGATAAGAGTTAGCACCAGTGAAGGGTGAAAAATGAAAATTTCATCCTCATGCTTCTTATAATATTTCCTAGTAAGAGAGATATCAGTTTTCAACATCTTAAATAATGTAAAGGTTCTATAGGGGTATTCATCAAATACCAAGAATATCGTGTCAATGAGCGATTTAAAGTTAAAGGGTCTGAAATCACATGATTTCTATGTTTTGATTCAAGATCTAATTCTTATAGCTTTAAATTTCATTTTTCTCAAGAATTTATGATATACATTAACAAAAATCTATTTCTTCTTCAAAGATATATACAACAACGTTATAGACCCGATGAAATTAACAACTATATAAAGAGAAATTGCCGTCATATTATGGGAATTGGAAATGTTCTTCCTACTTAAATTCTTTGATATGATGGTTTGTTTGATGGTTTATTTGGTGAGATAGATTCAACTATGTGGTCCTATACATTATAGATGGATGTACCCCATTAAACGTTATATGAAGATTTTGAAAGGGTATGTCAAAAATTGAAGTTAGTCAGAGGGTTGTATTGCGGAGAAATATATTGTTGAGGAAGCTATTGAATTCTGTAGTAAATACCTGTATGGTGTGGAAATCATTGGCCTACCTAAATATCATCACGCTAGGTAGCTTGAGGGTGAAGTAATTTCTGGAAGAGAGGTTGTAACAATCAATATTATAGATCAGGAGCAGTCCCACCTTTATGTTTTTCATAAAAGTTTCAACGTTGACCCATATGTTCAAACCCACACATAAATTATAAGGCATTTGAATCCATATAGGGATGAAAAATGGATATCATATACACATAATAGACAGTTTATAGGATGTTTAGATACACATAATCCATCTACACTGTGTCTGATCAATCACATAGGTAATCTTGATGTTTGCATAGTAAAATCATTGTCCATAGATGTTTCATCTCAACAATTGATCAAATAAAACCGAATCATATATACATATGCATGACCATCAAAATCTGGGTGCCTACACACCTCATATATAAACTTTATCACATCAATGCCCAGATGCATACACAACTCACATTCAAATTCCAGAAGAAGAAAAAAGGACTTTTTTATAAGGAAGTGAATACCTGACTGATTCCCTAAGCCTTCTATTTTTATTTTAGTATTCTAATATACTATTGGTATTATGTGAAATTTCCTATAGATAAGAGAGTAAGGGGAAATATATTTCACTAATGACTCAATATTTTATAGCTTTACGATAAATCTTAGGTTTTTTATCTACTTCACATAATCCTCTTCATGTGATCATGTCACATAAGCTCCTTTGTATGAATGCTTCATGTGAACTGATCATGTGATCTCATCACATGATCAAATAACATAAAAAATCACATAATCAAAGTAATTCACTTGAACCATGATTCGTGTATTCTTATCTTATTTACATGATCACATAAATCTTCAAGGGTCACATAATTATATAAATCTCCCAGGTTCATTTGATCACGTGATACTATAATGGTCATGTGATCACATGACTTTGAACAAGTCATGAACTTAATTTTTGAAGCCTATGTGGATTGATTTTAAAGGGTTCTAACTTGACTTAGAGCTTAAAACCAATTTTATAGATAAAAAATGTTGAATTATATATCAAATTAGAAGTTTGGGTGGTTATTTGGATGGGTTATTCGATCAGGTGGAAGCTTTGGGGTGAACCGGGGTTATCCCTTCTTGGTTCAGTGTACTGCCACAGAGTTTGTGGTTGAGTTGAAAAATATAGGATTTTATGAATCTATTTAGGCTTACCAAACCTTCACTTATTGCAAAAAAATTCTGATGGTAGAATTTTTTAGTTTATAGAGTCAATACATGAACACATTTCATTTTATGTATGGTGAGTTCGACATCAGTATATGGGAAATTACAATGATCTATGGTGCAATGATTTTAGGAGACAAGTATGATGAGTAAATTCATCCCCTTCCAACTGTGGTGGGGTTAGATGGGGCCCCACATTGGAGGATATGAGTTACATAATACTCAAAATATTCCTATTCACCAGTTTAGAAAATTTATATAAAATATTAGTGGGGTCTGGCTAATCACACTAAAGAACTAGGAGATCAAGAGAAAAGTGAACCGATATGATCAGTTTTTTATACCATATGGAGCACCAACCTATGAAATTACCAATAATGTAAAGGGTGATCTTGTTGCCTAATCCTATCTTTTAGACATATGTGAGGGTGTTTTATCCACTAGATTCAAATGACAAGTGGTATGCATCATACCACTTTGAGAGATAGTTCCATGCATTCAGATGAAATTCCCCACTCCTCTCCTACACAAGGTCTCTAACATCATAAAAAAGTTAGATTCCAAACAAAACAAAATCTTCTGGAAGACCCATATATCTCTAGATTTCTTAAAAGAAAATGATGAAATTAGATCCAACACCATCAACAATGAAGGTTCCAATGGATTTGGTAACAATGTATGGGGTTCCTGTGAAAGAAGTTCCAGTCGGTGTGGGATTTGCTCAAATTATGGTAGTGTTTCCCATCGAATTCCAATAATGGGACAACCAGAGGAGGAATACATTGACCATAGAGGTCTAGAGAGTGTTGTGTCAAGTGGAAATAGAGCTAGAGGAATTTGGGAGTGCGATCACTCCCAAAGGAATATTCTATGAATAATAGCCCATTAAAGTCAAATCACTTCTCCAAGAACTTAGTGTGTTGATTCTTTCTGTCGAATTCCAATAACATTACACACCCCTATCTCAGATAATGATAAATTATTAAAATATCCTCATTTTAGGCTTTGATCTGAAGGAATTTTTCAATCATTTCTTCCTTGGAGTGGAATATGAGCTTTAGGCACTCCCCTACCTCTTTTTCCATCTCATTTGGATCTCTGCTTAGATCACCACTTTCCCCATCTTGTAGGTGTTTTCTTTCCTTGCTCCCACCTTTCTTGGCCGACCTGTTTTCCATTAGTTTGGGAAAGTTAGAATATTCTTTATGTCCCTTGGGGTTTTCCCCTGGACCACATTGAATTTCCCGGGGTCATGCTTCCCTTTTACTCCCTTCTTCCTTCTAGGGCCGTTAAGACCTTTCCCTTGGAAATGGTCCCAACTTTCAACTAAGAGTTGGATATAACTATCATCACCTGAATCATCCTTCTGATGAGACACAACTTGATCTTGAACAACCATACTATCAAAATGATTTCTTAACTCAAACCCTGAGCCTTTCGTGGGGGGCCTCGGCCCAAAACAGTTGCCCATGTCATTGGGGCTCTGTCTATTCTTCCCTATACATGTAGCCTTTAGATAGGATGAGGGGTTTTTAACAGAAAATGTTTGGGTCCAAGGGGTCCAAGACACTCCACTCATCCCGAATCCCTTTTCCAGGTTGAGACACTGCTATAGATTACCAGTGCACCTTCTGCATTCCTGGAGGCTCGACCACACTCCCCTCCTCAAGCCTCCCTTTTTATGTGGAGGCACCACAATAGTCAGCAAGGCCACCTCCTGCAATATGTTCCCTGGAGGTTCAACCTCCTCACTATGAAACATCATTGTAGCATCAATGTGAAACTCCCTCTCTGAGAAACAAAAGCCGGCTTTGGAACTATGACTTCTTCACATGGAGTCTTAGAAACAGGCGAGACAATGTGTTCCACAATTTTATTAAGATTTCTATCTTATTGGACAGCCCCACCTTGAGAGGGATACTAAGAGTCCGAGCTCTCCACACCTGCATTAAGGTCAGAACCATAGGAAGAGCCATCCCTTAAATCCACTACATCACACTGAAATGCCTCAGTGCTGATAGGGATCCCCACTCATTGCTTGGACACCCCCTACATGCCTCATACAAACCTATAATCCCAATACCCTGGAAGTGATATTGATCAGTAGTATCCAATTTCCCCTCTGCATTTTGGACACTACAATATACCCTCAAGGGGATGTCATGAACAACAACCTCACCTAGGACCATATTTTACTTAGCAGAAATCCGGTGTATAGACCCACGTCTACATGTCTACATGTGGATGATATGTTAATTTTTGGAACAAATATGATTGTTGTAATTGATACATAGAATTACTTATCTTCTATGTTTAAAATGAAGGATCTTAGAATAGTTGATACTATTATAGGTATTAAATTTAGAAAACATAGTGGGGGTTATTATTTAAGTCAGTCTCATTACATAGGAAATTTTTTAATAAATTAATCATCTTGGTTTCAAAGATTCCAATACTCCTTTTTATTATAGTGTTAAACTTTTTATAAATATGGGTTGAGATGTGGCACAAATTGAATATGCTAGTTTAATTGGTTCTTTAATGTATGTGATGTATTTCACTAGACCTGATATTGGTTTTTCGGTATGTAAAATGAGTTAATATACTATTAATCCTAGTGTGGACTATTGGATATGTGTAACATAAATTTTTGGATACTTAGTAAAGAACAAATAATTAGGTTTATACTATAATGATTATCAAGCTATATTAGAAGGATACACTAATGCAATCTATATTACCATTATTGGCGATAACAAATCCAATTTTGGATAGATTTTTACTCTTGGAGGTTGTGCTGTTTATTGGGAAAGCAAGAAGAAAACATGTATTTTACATTCGACCATAGATTCGGAGTTTACTGCCTTAGCGTCATGTGGAAAGGAAGATGAATGTACTAGGAATCTATTATTGGATGTTAGATTGTGGCCTAGTCTAATGCCTCCTATCTCTATCAGTTGTGATAGTGAATCAACATTATCAAGGTTATATAGTTTTATGTACAATAGAAAGTCTAGATATATAAGATTGAGACATGATTATGTGAGACAATTGTTACAAGATAGTACCATAACAATTGTTTATGTGAGATCATGTAAAAACCTTGCAGGTATATTTACAAAATATCCGATGAGAGAGATTATTCATGTGACTAATAAAGAGATGGGTTTAAAACCCAACAAATAAATCATTTCAATAATGGAAACCCAACACTTACTTTTGGTAGATCCTAATAAAAGTGTTTAATGGGTAAAAACAAGTTATGAATATGATTGTTGATATTTATAATTATAGCCCTAATTTTTTGGTGTTAATATCGTCCGTTATGATTAGAGGTTGAGTTATAAAATATTAAAAAAATGTTAATACTCAATGAGTTATGTGCTCTAATAATGGAAGAACATTTTAATATTTTTCCTATGTGAACTCAGAAGTGGTGGTGCTTCTTATAGGAGTTTATGGGTTTAATCCTTAGAGAGTTCATGAAAAGGATATAAGCAAATAGCCATAAAAGTACTAAAAAATGAGATGTTGATGAAAGTTTAATTGTATGTATGATATCTCCAGTTTATCTTTAAGGTTATTAAGTTTAATGTTTTGACAACTTATAAATCTGATAAACTTTTAGATATTGATACTAAGTAAAGGTTTAAATATAAATATAACTTTATTATGTATAATGACTTTCTTGTGATCTGGAGAATTAATATTTATGTATAAAAGTGGGGGATTGTTATAGTTTTATTCAAAATATTTTATTTTTATAATTTTATTCAAATTAATTATTAAAATAAATAGAATGTTTTTTCCAAATTTGAACCAGTGTTTCCCTCAATAAGAGTTGTTTCGTTTCGGTTGAACCAATGTGTTCTTTGATTGAAATGGTAAGATCGAACCAGTGTGTCCCTCTCTAAGAGTTGTCTTGTTTTGGTCGAACCAATGTATTCTTTGACTGAACTATTGCAATTCACACTGATTCCAATTAATAAATAAGAGATAATGAGATCACTTATAGGTTAATTTATTTTTCAATCCAAGAAATTCTGTAAAGTTCCCCCAAAATCAGTGCAACGGGGAAATCAAAAATTAGTGTTTGATTTTACCCAAACCTTGGTAACATCCTCAAGGGATACTTCCACTAAGAACCCTACACCATCAACAGGGGGTGGAACAAACCCGTTTCGACAGTGAATTCAATTCACACATAAAGGTTCTATCAATCTTGTCATTCTTCCTACTTATTTTCTAACATATGTTACTAGGGTTGTGATGCTTGAAAAAGGTAGAATGGAGGGAAAAATATTTACCAATAAGTGCTTGTTTCTATAGAAAGTGTCTTGCATGGCTTGATCTTGGGCTGGAGTTACTACAAAATTAGTAAGGAATATCATTGACCTCACACAGTGAATATTTTGGAACACTAGGATATTTAAAGGGAATGAGAGATTGAAGTTAGAGCAGGGAATCAGAGTGGATTAATTAGGGGTGTGAGAGATTGAAGGAGGAGCATAGAATCAGAGTGGATTGATTAGGGGCATATTGATTAAGGTATTGGAATGCGTGGGTTTCAGTTATCATGTTGTATAATTTCAGAATTATATGATTTTTTAAAAAAGTCAAAAAAATATAGAATATAATTTTATATTTTAAAATTAAAAATATAACAATCATATGTTTCAATGGTATGAGATTTTATAAAAATTATTAATTTTGTTTTAAAATATAAAATAAAATATCAATAGGTGAATATTAATTATTA
Organism: Viscum album; assembly: GCA_963277665.1. Taxonomy (NCBI): domain Eukaryota; kingdom Viridiplantae; phylum Streptophyta; class Magnoliopsida; order Santalales; family Viscaceae; genus Viscum; species Viscum album. The sequence goes on along the minus strand of OY728142.1, from coordinate 262,990,559 downwards.
ATAAAATAATATTATCTAATTGATTATTATGTTTTTATTGAATTTAAATAATTAATTTTTTTGGTATTTATGTTGACTAGATTTAATTATTTTTATTAAATTTAAATTTAAAAATTTTACTTTTATAGATAGTATCAAATAAATATGTAAACATATAAATTATCATAGTGATTGAAAATATTTTTTTTATTAAAAAATTATTTAAAATAATATTAATTGAAAAATATAAAAAATATAAACACTATTGATATTTAGTGAAAAAATAACCTTAAAATCAATCAATGAGGCATTTTTAATAAAAACCTAAAAAATAGATATTGACTTTTTCCTTAAAATTTTTATTATATATAAAAAATTTGGATTTTCTTAATTGGTTGTTGTTAAGATTATAGTTTTTATTGAATGGTTTATTTAACGATTTTTATTGATGGTAATTTATTTTGGAAATAATAATCATTAATAATATATTCATTTATTGGTAAAAAATGTTGGTATTGGTTTGGTAAAACTATAAATTTAACTATTGGTAAAAGACTTATTGATATTGAACAATAAATATCAATAAATATATTTATTGGTAAAAAAGGTATTGGTATATAAAATTAATTGAAATAAAACCTAATATATGTTGGAATTTCTCATTTTACCAACACATATATTATCTACTAATACATTTCTATTAGTATAAATCTTTTTTTTGTAGTGAAAGGAGTTAAAACAACAAAAAATCCAAATAATAAACACTACGTAAGATTTGGTCACACAGTTTGTCAGACCTTTCACTAACTATGTGAGCACCATTGAAATTTAACCAAAATAGTTTTTTATGGCCCATTTATGGATTTACATACCATGATCCTTAACCATACCCCTGAATTTCCTCCAATATCACCCCACAACTAGTATTTTACTAAAACATATCTTGGGATCTTCCTATAAATTAGAGTAGTAATAAACCATATCAAAATATCTCAATAATAAACATATATAAGACCTAAATTCAAAACTACACTTCCACCCACCCATGATAACTTCCAGTTTAACATGAGGAAGGTGTATCTAGGAACTCCTTCGCACCCAAAACTTGATATATGAAGGTGTTATCTTTAATCTACAATCATCCTCTAAATAACATGAGGGATATGATACCATTTTTTAATAAACTTTCTAGGGTCAACTCGACACGTCGCCCAAACCACTTCGCCACAAGGCCCAATACACTTTCCTGATCACCTCGAGTTGGATACCAGTGCCAACATATTATAACTGACTATGATAGAATGGTTTCACATAGAATAAAACAATGATCAACAATAGGTTTCTATCAGAATCCCAACACAAAGGTTCCAAACATTAGATGATCATGAACTAAGAATAAAAACATACTAATAAATAAAACCAAATAAAAAATTAATAAATAAATAATGATATCCAAAATTTATTATCAAAACAATTTCCACACGAATAAAGAAATATTATATAATACATTTAAAAACCACAAAAAGTAAATAAAAATAAATTAGAAACAAAAGGTTGGGGAGGCCAATACCCAAACATGAGAAAAAATGGACCAATGATCATGTGAGACAAACCACACCAACACCATGTGACTCCCAAGTTACTGCCATAACTCAATATCACTTTCTTCCCAAAATGATAGAGGTATAAATAAAACCTAAAGATAATACATTAGAAGCTTGAAAAAGACATGAAGTCTATATACCCACCAATGTGAGTTTGTAGGGTGTGAACCAAAGTCAAGTAGAATAGCACCATGAGTCTATTTCATTCATTTTTTAAAAGAAACAAGGTAAACTAGTTTAAAGATAAATATAATCAAGTAGGTTTTAATTTAATTTTCTTGGTTTAGAAACCAACTCATAAACATTCTATCTAAATAAAAAATATTTCCTCTGAAAAACCCAAATTAAACCTTTCACTTTCCTTTTTTAGATATGTAATATAAAATAACCAATGTATTTACTTTTAAATCATTTACACACCCTCCACGTGTAATTATTTTTTATAAAGAGAGTATCAAATAAATATGTAAACATATAAATTATCATAGTGATTGAAAATATTTTTTTAAGTTTTTTATTTAAAAAAATAATAATTGAAAAATATTAAAAAATATTAACACTATTGACATTTAGAGAAAACATATCCTTAAAATCAATCAATGATATATTTTTACTAAAACACTAAAAAATTGATATTGACTTTTTCTTTATATATATATATAATTCAGATTCTCTTAATTGGTTGTTGTTAATATTATAATTGTTATTGAATGGTTTATTATATAAATTTTTATTTATGGTGATTTTTTTGGAAATAATTATTATTAATAATAGATTCATTTGTTGGTAAAAAATGATGATATTGGTATTGTAAAGCTATAAATTTAACTATTGGAAAAATATTTGTTGGTATTGAATAATGAATATCAACAAATATATATATTTTTAAAAACAGGTGTTGATTTATAAAATTAATACCAATAAAAAATAATATATGTTGGAATTTATCCCTTTTAACATCACACATATTATTTAGTAACTAAAATGGTTTCGTATGGACCATGCATGGTTTGAAAAACCATGTTCCTTAACCATGCCCCTAGATTTTCTGCAATTTCACCCCAAAATTTGTATTTTCTTGAAACATCTCTTGGGATATTCCTACAACTCATAGTTGTATTAAACCATATCAAAATATCTCAATAATAGACAAATATAACACCAAAATTCAAAAGGATACTTCCAACCACCCATGGTAACTAGAGGTTTAACATGAGGAAGAGATTTCAAGGAACTTCTTCACACCAAAAATTTGATCTATGAAGGTGTTATATTAAATCTACAATAATCCCCTAAATAACAAGAGGGATCTGATACCATTTTATAATAAACCATCCAGGGTTAACTTGAAATTTCACCCAGACCACTTCGACACAAGTCCCAGTACACTTTCCCAATCACCTTGAGTTGGATACCAGTGGCAGTGTATTATAACTAACCATGTGAGAATTTTTTCACCTAGAATAAATCAATTAACAATAATAGGATTTTATCAAAAACCCAACTTAAAGTTTCCATACATTAGACGATCATGAACTAAGAATAAAAATATATTAAATAAATAAAACCAAACAAAAAAAATAAATAAATAAATATGATATCCAAAGGTTATTATCAAAACATTTTACACATGAATAAATAAATCTTATATAATACTTTTAAAAACCACAAAAGGAAAATAAAATTGAAGCAGAAATAGAAGGCTGGGGAGGCTAATACCCAAACATGAGAAAAAATGGACCAATGAGATTGTGAGACAAACCAAACCAACACAATGTGGATCCAAAGTCACTACCATAACTCAATATCACTTTCTTACCAAAATGAGAGAGGTATCAATCCAATATAAATAGAATACATAAGAAGCCTAAAAAAGACATCAAGTCTATATACCCACTAGTGTGAGTATGTAGGGTGTGAACCAAAGGAAAGTAGAATACCACCATGAGTCTGTTTCATTACTTTTTTTTAAAGAAACTAGGTAAACTAATTTGATGATTAATATAATAAAGTAGGTTTTAATTTCATTTTATTGGTTTAAAATCCAACTCATAAAAATTCTATTCAAAGAAAAAATATTTCCTTTGAAAAAACCAAATTAAACCTTTCACTTTACTTTTTTAAATATTCCATGGAAAATAACCTATACCCTTACTTTTAAATCCTTTACACACCCTCCAAAAATAATTAAAGAACAATAAAAAACCCATAGGTAAAGGAATGAAAATGAATGTCATGAAATAATAACATTAAAGATTCTAGGATTGTCCTATAATGGTTAATATAAATAATAAATAACCAAAACATCAAATTATGTTCAAATCAAGAGTTAAGGAACTCAATTTATAAGCATGAAGTGAATTAATAATAACATATGATATATATCATGACATGAGAACATAAGGACTAATGGGATAATACTTGAAGTGCATAGGTGTAACTAACTGTTAACTTGTTAATGGTCACATAAGTCATCACTTGAATCACTCTCAACTTTCATCATCAGAGACACATCCTATATCCTAGTCATAACAATCAACAAGGGGCTAATATATAGTGCATAATTATCAACTATAAAGTCAAATGTCCCATGATCTCCATACAAGTAGCCTAGGGTAATTCATATCATAGATAAAGGAGTTTTCTCATTATTAAGCCAATATAAATCACATGGAGATCAAATATCCCAAAGTAAATATAAAACAATAATCATATACATATCACCTCCAAAACATCCACTTAAATAATGAACCTCCTTCTCAAACATAAAAACATGAATCAAAATTCATTTAACCATTAACACATGAATACAAGCTTCAAAAAATGGGTAACAATGAAGCTTAGCAAGGGTGTAACCACTAATATATAAAATACCTTTCTCACAAGGTGCCAACCGAGCCTTTGTTTTTAAGAAAAAAATTACACCATTGTATATATATTTTTAAAACCACTTGGAAATCAAGTATAAATCCTAGAGAAATCACAACCAATACCAAATAATAATCATAATAAATTAAAGAAAGTCACTAAGAAATCCAACACCCCCTTAAATAAGGGAACACTTTAAAATAAGGACACAACCACTTTAGAAATCAAAAATGGGCCAAAAAATCATGAAAAATTATTTTTCTTGTATAAAACCATCATTGGAATTATATTAAATACAAATAATGCATAAAATACCAATTGAAATCAAATTACCATTGAACTATGAAATTCACCAATTTTATCAAAGGAAAAAATCCAACCAAGATTTGAAAACCTTTGAAAACACAAAGGTAGATATCATATACTTCATTACATTGATTTAATAAGTATAACTAAACCATCCAAAATCCATGTAATTATCCAATAAAAGGAAATGAAATGGAAAAATCTACATAAACTAGCATAACCATTTCCCCCATGATTAATGCCACCATACTTGGTCTGAAGAGAGGGTTTGAAACTCCTAGAAACTAAAACCCTAAAATATAGAACATCATAAATATATAAATTAGAAAACATGGACACTTGGGTTAGAGAAGATGGGAGAAATTGGGAGAAACCAATAAGACAATGAAAGATAATCTATATCCATTCAATCAAGGGAAGAAACCACCAATAAAACACCTAAATCTAACCATGGAAGGAATTGGAAGATGAATAGAGGAGTTTGGGGGTTCTTTCATTTAGGAGTTTGAATGGGAGAAGAGTGTGAGAGAATCCCCAATTAAAATTAATATAAAAAGAAAAAAATTCCAAAATCCAAGTAGGTCTCACAATTTACCAATCCACATGTTAACCATGAAATCACAACTATAAAAAACTACATAGGTCATAATGTTTCTATTTCATAGTTTCCCAAATCATGCAGCTAACCATACAGATATGGAAAAGCTTTAAAAATATCATTTCCCCCTTGATACACCCCAAAATTGAGGGATAATTTAACATTATTAATCTAAATAATAAAGTTTCATTTCAGGGTGTCATAGGCAAAAATACAATGTCCATCCCAATTTCAGACCAAGCCTATCTGTATTTACAATGTCCCAAATAGTAATAAAAATAAAAATAGTTCTCTAATACCATATTGTAACATCCTCATCATAGACACCATTCATGTGTTTTGAACTATAATTCCACATTACCGCACGTGAACCTCCTCATATTCCATAAGGTAGCTACAAGCGATGAGCATCAATAATCGCACATTTGAACACTATACCTTAAGTGTCATTAAATTAAATAATATATTAATAATATATAAATTTACAATATGTATAAAGATAGAGTAAAACTGATGGTGTATAGTATAAAGCATACTATGAATAAAAAAATACACCATTCTATAAAAAATTACACCCATATAGGTCAAATAGGTATACATGAATGCAAGACCACCTGATGGGATGATCATATATAGTTAAGTAAAAAAATTAAGATAAAACTACAAGGATGATCAATAAATATCATTATCCTTTCCTCAAACCAATATCGAAATCCCTTCTAAGCTCCTCTTTTTCACACACTTTTGTTAGGGTCCATTCCCTAACCTATATATTATCTATATGATCTGGATGTCCATTAAGGGGTAATGTAATGTGTGAGAATAAAACTTAGTAGAACACAAGAAAAATGGTCCTCAATAATTACTAGCATATATGTGAATGAATATACTATATAAAATTAAATTCATAATAACCACATGTATAAACATATCGAAACATTAGGGGATCAAGATGTAATACCCCGACCTATGTACCACTAAGTCTGTTCCCTGAGCTGGTTCACCACATTACCTCAGACATGCCTCCTTATACGTTAAATTCCACTGACTAGTAACAAGGGTCTAGGATAGTACTATGAGGAGACTACACCCCCATCTCATAGAGTGTAATAATAATAAAAATAACCAATCATCAAATACACCAGAGTACATAGAAATAATAATTCAACTGGGTATCCATGGTAAAATTAATGTTGTAAAGGCCCGATCAGCCATGTCATATATACAGTATTGGTTTCCAACTGGGCCGATCCCAAACATAAAACAAAAAATTGAAAATAAGTACACTATTCACCACAAAACACCTAACAAAATCTTATCCAATATCCTCATACCATTTGAGCCATCCTACCCAATCATGAGAAAATCAACATAGGCCTCGACCCTGAACTGTGCATATAGTAAACATATGAGATCTTCTCGGGTACCCATGTACCGTGGAAGCTTGAGAAGGGTATGAGGAAAACTCACTAGGTCACCACCAACAGTGTAAAAATAAAATACTATTCAGAACAGTAGTGTATGTACATAAATAGTGGGATAAATAAATAGTACAACAAGTAAGATACTTATCAAAATATACAACTATTTATCTTGTAACACATTAGATCCCAAGTTCTAAGGTGTCACCTAGGATAACCAACATAAATCGAACCAATTCAGTTATCTGACTCATAAAATATAGGATGAACCATACATTAAGTAAATGAATGGGTATTTTCATGCATTATCTTACTCATGAAAGAATAAAGTGTCAATCCAAATATCACGACCTCAGATGTTGAATACCTGGTCAGACATCTGGAACCATAAATGTAGAGTGTCCTATCTAATTCTCTAAACCTTATATGTGGAGTTCTATATTAGACATCCAAAATCACACATGTGTAGAATTATATCTAACTCTCTAAACCTTATATATGGAGTTCCATGTAAGTCATTTAGAACCATATGTATCAATCATTAGGTATAAATCTACAAGACTCATATGTGGAGTGACATGTTAGACATCTAGAACCATACCTCTAGAAAATATTTTACAACTATCTAAACCTTTTATATTGAATTATATGTCTAACATCAAAAACCATATATCATGATGCTAGTTCCTAGATCATCATTATGGAACCTAAACCATCAATACTCAAATACTATGTTTCAACATATTGACCTTTAAAAAAATCCAAAAGGTACCCTAACAAACTTTTTTAAAACCATAATTATTTACCAAGGTCTTAGTGGGCCTTTAGCACCAAAACAAGACTCAAAATGATGGAGACTTTTTACATTTCAAAACACCATTATGAAACTCTTTGGAAAAGGATGGATCACCCACATCTATGTAAAAAATTTCAAAGACACCCTTAAAAAATAGGTCTTCCAATTTAACTAAAAGGCAAAGACCAAGACTTCCTTTCAATTAAAACCTTTAAAAACAGTCATCACAACATTTTTACCAAAGTTAAAACACACACTCATTTCAATTCAACATTTTAAATTCACCCCAAACACCTTTTAAAATAACTTGGTGGTTAAAACCACATTTTAAAAAAATTACCACTTTAGAAATCACTCTCCACCTTTGAAAAAAAAATCATATTCAGAACCCAATGCACGTGTTTAAAATCATTTCAAAGGACTCATAGGTTTTCATAAAATACATATCACGTGATTTTTTTTGATTTCAACCCTTCATTATATTCTAAAACATTCATTCCAAATACCTTCCACGTATCCCTTAACCATTCAAGCAATAAAACCAATGTGATTAACTAGGATAAGCTCAGAAATCACTTACTTCACCCTTAGAAACTCCACCTTACCATTTTCAAGAAATGGTGCACCCCATGGGTGGCCGTTTGTTAGGTCTTATAAACAAAAAAGGATCTAACAGGTTCCGTGGAAGTTATGCAATATTCAAACTCACTATCCTCCAAAAAATCTTATCTCGAACACCCAATCTCTACTATCATGGTATGTAATAACAAATAATTAATTATAAAAATTATAATTAATTAATCAATCAAATCCAAACTTATAATAATGCCAATAAACTCACCAAGTCATCACACCATACCGAAACAAAAGACAAACACTCAATAAAGACTAAAAACATAATCCCAACTACATTTTGGGCCAAAACCCTAAGAGGAAATACTTTTAAAGGTGAATCAAAAACGAATTAGATGGCAAAAATAAGAAAATTAATTATAAAATTATATCTTAACAAAAGGCCACATAATTATGTGTAGAGGTTATATCGAGATATCCTCAATGAAATATGATAAAACCCCTATGAATAATAGAAATTTTCTCTAGGTTTTCATAGGGTGATACTAACCTCGAAACACCCCATTATCTCCATAAATGCAAACCCAAATCAAGGGTTGGAGATGGAGGAAAGAAATGATACCTCACATGGTCCAAACACTTGTAATTTTGTAGAAATAGGTGGGAATTACTAAAAACCCAAGGGGGGGGGGATTTTGGTTATTTCCATCTTATAATGAAATTTTGTATAACTGCATGGTTTTCCAAACCACCTACCAACCGTGTGCCCCTCATTGGGAATTAAAAAATTCCTTTCATGGTTAGGCCACATAGTTTGAAAAACTATGAAACAACTATCATGGCATCACTCCTTCCGCTTTGCATCAAGGCACATGGTTTTTCTAAAACCATTCACAGACCATGTTCTATTCCTCAGGCTCCCCACCACCCTGCATAGTTTCTGTATTATCTTAGATAGTTTACCCCAAACCATGCTCTATCCATGCAACTCAACCATATTTAATTAAAAATGAGTAAAAAAACCCTAAGAATCAAAATGATAGATTATTTCTCTTAAACCATACACAAAAATCCATTCACCACCGACAAGAAACTCTAAAAGTCACAAAAAATAACCCAATGATTCTGAGTCTCACACAAACACTAGATCCACCATAAAAACTGTATTCCATGTCTTAAAACATCACATTGAAGCACTCCAACTCTCATAATTTCTGTAACACCCTGAGACATTACAATGTTTTAATTTATGAATAAATTTAATTTTTTTGCTTTCTTGATTTTTATGCAACACAATGTTAATATTATGCTACACACAATAATTAATTCTATTGTGTTGCATGTAAGACCCAGTTTTACTGAACAACAATATATTAATAAAATATTATTATTTAATATAATATACAACATAGCCATTAAATTAGTGGTTATGAATATTTTTTTAATTTTATATATTATATGTAATTTTAACATACATATTATTTATTTTATAGACATGATATAAAAAATTTCATTTTTTCAGATAAAATAAGTATTTTTAAGAAAAATGAAAATTTGCCACCTTTTAATGGTACACCCATTTTAAATCTTGTTTTTGATACTTTTTTATATTAAATTTGAAAAAATAAACTTATTATTTGAATGTTTAATATAAAAATTTACTTTGGAAGAATTTTTGGTATTTTTATGATAAGTTTCATGTTTTGTTGAATAATGAAAAATAATAAATTTTAATTGAGAACAAATTTTTTCATCAAAATAATTTATAGTGTTAAATTATAATTTTGATTGGTTTTAAAGTATAGTTAGATTATATTTTTATCATTTAATATAATTTTTTTCATTGTAATTATTTTCTCTTTAAAATTGGATATAAACATATGTCAATCTTTTGATGTTTTTTACTTTTTTTAGAAACTCGTTTTCTCGTTCCATCAACTGAATTAATTTTAATTTAATTACTAAAAATTTTATGTTTTGAATTTTTTAAAATGTATTAAATATTTGTAATCAGTGGGTATAAATTATTTAAATACGTATCTTTTATTTTTTTCCATTAGGAATAGCAACTTTAGTAATTTTTTTATTTATTACTGTGGTTAAGGGTAAATCAAGTAATTAAAGGTAAACATAATATTATAAAATTATCCGAACACCTATAAAAATCATATTGAATGAATAAATTAAACCATTATCATATAAGGTTCTAAATTTAATCATTTAATGGACACTTTTCTTGGAATATGAAATAGATATTATTAAAATCAATGAATTTGACAAAATGTCAAACTTTTATTTCTTATAAGTATAATAATTTTAATATAGGGATAAACATGATAAAATTTAGATAATAAATAGTCTCCAAAAATATAATGAAATTATTTACATCATAGGAACTTATTTAGATTTTTTGTAGATTAAATAATTACCATAAATTATGACACAATAGTTATACATTAATTATTTTATTAATAGAAATATCAATTAAATGATATGAAAAATATTAAAACAAATATAATTTGAATTAATTAGGGGAGTAAAAAAATTTTAAATTTTAATATAACATGTTATGAGTATATTAAATTAATTTTTTTCAAAGTTATCTTTATGTTTGGATTTTATTTAAAGTCATGGAAATGAATAGTGTCAAAATTGACAGTATTGATAATTTTTAAAAATGATATATTATTAAATTATTTAAAAAATACTAAAAACATTAAAAAAATAAAAAATTATTATTATATGGTCAATAATGTCATAAAATGTTCATTTATGGACAATTTACACAATATAAGTAAAAATTTATAACCTTTTAAAAATTGAAATTTTATTACCATAATTAAAATTAAATAGATTAATTAATGATAATCAAAATTATTAGGTTTAAAATAAAACTAAAAAATGTATAAAAAGTATTAGATGAATAATATTATATCATTATCACATTAATATTTATTTTTAGTTGTTTAATGGAAATTTTTACTTGAAAATAAATTATATATTATTTAAATCAAAGATAGTTACAAAATATCACTATCTTATATTTAGATATCTTTTATGTGTCCACATAGGGACAAAATCAAGATGTGAATAAATATAAATGTATATTTTGATATAAATGAAATTATTTTCATTAAATAAATTTATTTTTAATTTTTATAAGTTATATAATTAACTTAAAAGTCTCTTCAATTCTAAAACAATATTTCCTTAATTAACATAAAAATAGAATAAATGATTTTAATAATATTAATTTTGATATATTTTGGATTAGTTGATGTGTCTAATAAATTTCACAGATATATAAGATATATTATAGTGTTTGAATTAATTATATTTTAATTAGCACATTGATTTAATGTATTTTAACTCAAATTAAATGAATAATATTAAATTTGGAAATAATGATATCTTATTGAATTAATTTATTATTAAATATTTAAAAATTAAAAAAAGTTAAATAATCACAAGTGGATAGGATATTCTCAAAAGGGTTATCCTCATTTTCATTTATGGTCCATTTATAAGTATTTGGATCAAGAATATTATTATTATATTTTAATACTTTGAGAGTTTCCAAAAGTTCCCCTCCCCTCCCTTATAAAAGGGAACCTCCTCCCACACTTCCTCACGCCAACTTTCACCTTTTAGTATAAGGCCCAAAACTTAAAAATTACATAATATTGAGTTAAATTAATAATTCACATTGATGAACTTTTCATATTTATATTTTTAGAGAATTAGGCCATAACTATTACATAATAACACAAATATTACAAAGTAGACACTTCCACTAACTATCCATTTTTTTTCACAAAATGAAACTCATTAAATTAAACCGTGATTTATTTTCCTGGATAAAAATCTTCATAACATTAATCCTAATTTCTTTTTTCCTCTTAACCATAATTATTCCATATGAAAACATTTTAAAAACTTGGGATGAGCATAAAAATCTCACTAAGGGAATATAAAATAAATAATGAAAATGTTAGTCCCTCTATATTTATAAATCCATAAAATCATAAGAATCCCATAAAACTCTATAAAAATAATAAATCATAAAGGTAAATTGAGGAATCCATATCATATTTACATTGTAGCTTTCATAGCTACATAGGGAGTGACCTTTATGGTTACGTTTGAAATACTCATCAGAGTATATTCCCTAGATTTCTCAGGAGAAACCTTATCGTTTAACTCCGTCTCATTACCCAATGAATTGGAGATATATCATGGGATAAACCAACCTATATTTATCATGGAACCACCTGTATACATAATAAATTCCCAATTCCCAATAACCATAACATAATCATAACACATAAAACATGCATATAGGAAAAATAACATTTCCACATTATAATCATAAGTATACCATTTCATGATATTGATACAATAAATAAGTTCTCAAAACCATTTTAAATACCAAAATACCTAAAAGGAGAATATGGTATTTAATTTTCTTTTAAAATCATTATGTCTTGTAGAGGAATCCAAATACCAAATAATGGTCACAACGGTGGAAAGGGTGTTGTTGCCACATATGTAAAAAACATTGATTTTTCCATTTAATAAAATGCTTCATATAAAAAAAATTCTTTTTAAAAAACATTGAATGGAATTAAAATTAAAAGGGGTTAATTATACACCATATAAAATAAGGTGGTGTATATTATTAAAACATACCTCAATGAAATAATATTGAGACAAAGTCCCTTACCTTGAGTCTGACTCTTCACATACAATCGTTATATTCTTAAATAATAAACTTTGGTTAATTTCTACTTACTTGAGAACATTTTTAAACCTTATTATTACTTTTATATCACTTATTAAAATATTATAAAAATTACATAATTATTTAATTTCATATCAGATGTTTTGTCGATATTCGATACTTGAGTTGAAAATGAACTTGCTATGATATAAATTGTCCATGTGGTCATAAGTCTATCATATCCAGAATAGTATTCATTAAATAATCATAAATTTTATACATTAATCATTTTTTAAATCAAAACATTAATTATGGTTATGAAAAATGATCAATGTTATATTCATGGAGACAATAGGCCGTACGTACTTATGAGTAACATTTTCCATTTTTCATTGATCATTATGAAAATAAGGTAATTATTTTTTTATCTTTTCATAATTATCATAATATTATTAAAATAAAAATAATAATTTAAATATATTTATATATATCATACAAGTAATGTGGTGAATAAAAATGATTCACATCGCTTTGTGGAGGTGATAGTTCACACCTAAGCATGGACGACGTTATCATTTTTATGTAAATGTAAGGTTAGAAAATAATTGAAATATTATTCTTTTTAAGTGATAAATATGTCATAAATATCATATATAAACATATATTCCATCATTATAACCAGTCTTGATAGACGGTAATGAAAAATGAACTATTTTGGTTCGTGAGGCGGTAGTCTTCCGTACACACGAACGAAATGTTCATTTCCCATTTGATAAAATTGAAGATAGATTTAGATGATGATATTAAAATAATAATATATATTTATATTTATTATAATGGAGTTATTATTTCATATTAGAGTAATAATATTTAAATTAAGTGAAAGAATAAATAAAACAGAAACACTTAAAAAATGTTACCTCTTCTTCAGTTGATCACCTTTGAAGAACACCTTAACACCTATAAGTAGGGTGTTATGACTAAAATAATGCCTCAAGAAAGTGTAGAGGGATTATAGTAATTGTCTTGGGTAGCTATTTTCCAAACCAAATATTTCTTGAAGTGTGAGTATTAGAGAAGAGTGGGTACCTTTTTATAGCAGATGGCAACACCCTTGGAAACTCTAAAAATAGTAAATTAATATAAATTAATTTTTTAATCCTAATGAATCCAACTTGAGATATGTAGAATATAAAATGATGATAGTTTTAAATTCTCTTATCCAATAATTTTTATACATGTATTTATTTTACTTTAAACCTTATATTTTTGTTTTACCCTTAATTATTCTCTTTTAATTTTAATTGTGGTAACACCATTTTAAATACTAAGAGGCTATAAATTTTACTTATATGGGGTAAATTTCCTATAATTGGACACTAAATAAACATTTTTACCTAATTATAGAAACTTCTTAATTTTAAAATATTTCTAGGATTTTTAAATAATTTAACAAATTGTTATTTTTATTCATTTCAATGAATTTAAATAAAATAAAAAAAGTGATAACATAGAAACAAACCATTTAATAGACTTATAACATGTCATAGTCACCTATAAATTTTTTTTATGACATAAATTATGTAAAATAATATTTATTTTAATATTTATAATATCATTTATTTGATTCTTTCATTAATAATGAAATCATTACATCATCACTATGTCATAATTAAATTTAATTATTCAATTTCTAAAAATTATAAATAAAATACCATGATGTAGTTAATATTTTTATAATTATAATTAATATTTATAGTTAAATATATCACTTATATAACTTAATATTAAAATTGTTTTATTAATAAGAGTCATGTTTATGATAATTTTTCCATTACTTTAAATTAAAAGTTATTAATGTCATAATCACACCCAAGTAGCTTCCAAAGGCTGAATTTTCATCCTAAGATTTGTATTGGTTGGAAATATCTCATCCAAAAAGATTAATACAAGTGTTAGGGTAGTTTTATATTATTATAATATTATTTTTATCCTTATTTACTTGATTTACCCTTTAATCGTGGTAACTAAAAATAATTACTAATGTTACTATTCATAATTTACAAAAATAAAAGAGAAATATTTACATAATTTTTACCTTATGATTCAAAATATGGAATCAATTTTTCCAAATTAAAAACACGGAATTGGAAGAAATTAATTAAAAATTAATTCTGTTGAAGGAATAAGGAAACGATTTTTTGAGTAAAACAATCAAAAGATTGATATGTTTTTATATCCAATTTAAATGTGAAATTTATTCCAATAACCAAAATTATATTAAATGATTAAAATTTAGTTCAATTAAAATTTAAAATCAATTAAAAGGATAACCTAACTATATAAATAAATTATATGAAAAAGTAGTTTTAAACTAAAATTCAGTATTTTTCACTATTCATTAAAATATGAATTTTATCAGAAAAATAAAAAATTTCAACCACAGTAAATTTTTATGTCCCTCTTTCTCACGAACCGAATCTGATCGCCACCAAAACCGACACCAAATACGGCCCGTGACAAGGAATTAAGGGCATTTCCGATCCCCACGGGCTGGCACAAGTTCCCGGGTATCATAAAATGAGAATTGGGAATGATTTACCCAAGTTTATAAACATAAAATAACAAATGAATCCAATAAAACGAATCTGGATTTTTCAAACCAAACAATGTTTTAAAAAAATTCAGAACTGAATTACATAGTCTAAAACAACTCACCAAGACTATAAAAAAGGTAAAAAACAAAAAATGAACAGCCCAAGAACCTCAACATGGCAAGAGGCATTGCCCTCAAGCCGTCTCCACAACACCGCATCATGAATAACTGGTGAAAACCCAAATTATTCGCACAAAAGTTGTACCCAAACCTGTGAAAACAAAAATAACCAAGTCTACTTACACCCAAGGTTGTAAGTAGGGTGTGATCCAATTCCTTGTAGGATACCACCACTAAGAGATTCCATGTGATAAACATTCAAAGATGAAAAGAATGCAAGTTTTCAAAAACATGTAATTTCTATTTACAATTTCTAAAAGATGCAACTTAAAAAAATCAATTTTTAAGTGGGATAATTTATGGAATCAAAACTTTTAAAATAAATTCAAAAGATACTTAATTTTTCCATCCAAATATACCGTATTCCAACAGTAAGTATAAAGGATCTAATGAGAACAAGTAATAGGAAATAACCCCTAGGAACTAGCTAGCTGTGAGTCTCAAGTAACTCGTATCTCGGTGAGAGTAAATACAAAAAATATCCATTCTTGTGCACAATCCACTAGTAGGGATCATACCCATAACCTAGTGGTCCCCAATCATCATCATCATAGTTTATTTAGAGTTGTAAGCATCAATCTTGATAAGTGAAACTGAGGCCAAACCCCACGGATTCACTAGCATACTAGCACACGTCCACCCACCTAGATACCTGGGTTTTCCCTTTGTGCTCAAACAAGTCCAACAATCCGAGAAATATAGTTTTCACATGAAAATATCACTTCCACATTACAGATTAACCAAACAGCCCCATGTACATCACACAAGTCACAAATTCCACTTTTCGTTCAAATGCATTTTGAAATCAAACTCGAACCAAAATATCCCACAAAACATTTTTCATAACTTTCAAAATCAAACACATCCATTAAAAATTTTATAAAGTCCCTCCAAATATGCTAAAAATCACATAACAATCCACTAACATGTTTCATAAAACCCTTTTTATAAACAAAATCCATTTTTCACATCACACTCACACAAACAGCCCTCATCACGTTCACACCTCTTTCAGATTTCAGTAAATCCATTAAACATTTTTATAAAACATTTACAAGGGGATACACATCACATGAAAAAACTGTTCACATTTAAAATGGTCCATTTGAAAGTATAAACAATCTAAAACATTTTTCCAATATGGTTTCACCTCTTACATAAATCATTAAACCATTCAAAACTTTCATAAAACAATTCTAAAGAGTGTACCAAATCTTTTCACATAAAACCCATTTCAAAACCATATTTCAAGGACAAAATCACACCAATACAAATTTAAAACCAAATTGGAATCCCAAAAAACATTTATTAAACTACCTCCAAGTTTTATACAAACACCTTAAACAATAACACAAAAGATTCACATGAAGAACACACGTTTTCAAAATCAATTTCAAGAAGTACAATAAGGTTTTACACCTTAAACCCATTAAAAAACCTATTTAAAACATAATAGAACACCAATACCCTACCAAATCATAATTTTCAGCCCAAACAATATTTATTAAACTAATTTCATATGTTATAAAATACACCCAAACAATACCCAAAGGGTTACACATGAAAACCACCCAATTTTTAGCTATAATGAAATTATAAAAATAAATGCTTAACCAAATATGACATAAATAGTTTTCTCACCACACACAATATCTTATAAAAATTCATAATAAGTAATTCAAGCAAACTAACTCATCTATAAATGATTACACATGGAATCACCTACCTTTTATGTCGAAACCCTCAAAACATGGTGCAAAACATCAACCGCACCACCGCCACACCTGAAGGAAGATAAATCAATCCCTAGACCAACATATTTGACCAAAAAGACACCAAATCTAACCCTTAGTTTCAAACCTCAACTTCTGGACATGAGGTACTTCAAGAAATGGTGAAAGAAACCCTAAAGAAGGGGAAAAAATCCTGGAAAGAAACATTTACTTGAAACATCTTGAATCAAACGAACCAAATATACCAAAATTTGAATATCCAAGCTACCAAACCTGATATGGATGATCTAATGGGGATGAGAAGGTCAATTGGGGACTGAAATGGGGGAAAAGAGTGAAAATTAAAAGATTTATGAAAGAATCAACTTACCTTCTCAAATCTGGATGATTTGAGGAACCCTAAGAAGTTTTTCCCTACTCCGCGAGGAAAATGAGGTCCAAAGTTGAAAAATGAATAATGGGGGTGAGTCTTGGGATTTTGGATTCATGTGAGAGGTGGAATCACGGGAATACAGCAACAAATGAGAGAGTTATTAAATAATTAAAAAACAATTTAAAACTGGAAATGGCTCACAGGTTGGCCCAATTCTAAATTAATTCACTCAAACCCAAAATTCTAATGGGTTCAAAAAGGGTCCAAATGGACATAGTTATTTAGATAAGTAATAGGAGGAAATGTAGGAAGTGTAATGGATGAGAAATTTTAACAAATTAAGGAGTTATAAAAGAAATAAAATTTATTTTTAAATCTAGAATTTGGCTTAGGGTTTGGCCCAAATTTTGAAAACCCTCCATTTCCACCAAAATGAATGGAAAACCCCCAAAACAACGAAATAATGGAAATTAAATGAAAAATACATTTAAAAGAATTCATGGATGTGACAATTCTACCCAATGTAAAACTTTCCATCCCTGGAAAGACACAACAAGGCCAAATACAGAAACCAAACCCAACCGATAAACCAAGAAGTAATTCTTTCCAAGATTCACCCCAAAGGACAAAACACCTCCAGTGATCATTTAAGGAAGGATTAATATAACAACCAAAACTTAGACTACTTTCCTGAAATAATCAAGCACATTTAGTCTTTATCCCAAATGAAAACTCCTCAAACACAATATGAACAATACTCAATCTATTTACCTAAACAAACAACAACATCGAACAAAGTTACACTTACCCTACTATAACTAAACCATTGGGCACTCTCCAATCTCAATGTTTAACCAAGGAAGATGTAGGTAGTTAGATATCTACGAATGATAATACCTACTTCCAAAATAATAACAAGGAAAAAAAATCTGTGTTACTCGTATGAAGAGACACAAATGGGCTCCCCACTATAAGAGACAACTTAAATTTTTTCCCGAGACAGAATCAGGACACTAACAGGGGGAGGAACGAACAGACTCCCTAGTACAAGGGGTATAAATCCATTAGAAATTTCCAAAAGAATATGCATTATACCCATGGTGGGTATCCCCACCAAAAGAACCAACCATCTTAACCGACCGACGTTGGCCAACACGAAAAGACCCCAAAAATTTAATGATTTAGGAAGGGTTCACAGTTAGTCCACACAGTTTGAGAAACCGTGCACTAACTGTGCAGATCATTCTTTCCACATAGATTCCTGGCACATGGTCACTACTAATTGTGCACACACTGCATGCTCAGCCTGTCTAGCCAAATTTCAATCCATTCTCCAAAGACTCAATGGAAACCAAAGTGGGGGGGGAAAGATATTGGGTGATGACATGGGTACAAGGCCCTCCACCTATTTCCACCAAACGAGAACAACAGAAGAAAGATGATGACCCCATAGGTATAAACTCTTCCTATCTTTCATACTAAATATAGGACTTTGTACAAGGTTTTAAATGACACTGGGGTTTCCCCTGACTACGCGCCAGCTTCTCTCCTGGACCTATGGCTAGAGCTCAAAATATTGAAGCATCTTCGGCCTCGCAGTTAGGATGTGGAAACCCCTATGTAGAACTTCTTCTTTCGGTGCCACAAAAAACTACACTAAATACCCCAATGAGTTCACCAATACATAACACAATCCATAACTCAGTTTATAGAGACCTGAAATTTCACTGAAACAAGGGATCAGAAGATGCACACACATCACACCTTATTTCTTTGGGTGAGAAACATCAGAAGGGTAGGACACGTATAAAAACCTTCCTCTAAGATAGAGTATTTGATGTTTTTCCCAAGGGAGACATACTCCCAACATAACAGAGAACCTCAAAGGATTTTATGACCTTCACCTTTACAGTCAAATGAGCACACAACATCACAATGCGTCACTAAACATGACCTTTGCGATTGATAGAAACAATACATGGAATGGGACCTTATTCCAAGTCCCTAAAAAACAGACAAGTCCAAAAAGTAGACACAATAGCCTCTCATGACCAAATCCCAAAATTGGTGGTTTAACAAGAACAATTGCTTCAAAGAAACTATGAAGAACCCAAATGCCCTCTTAGACACCATCGAGACACTCATCTATACTAACAACCCCAGAACACTTCCACCTTCGATGAATCAGACAACTTAAGAAACTAAGGTCTCTTTCAACCTTCCACAAGCACTATCCCACTACAAGAGGATCCAAAAATCAATGAAATGAATGGGTGTAGACTCAATCAACAAAGATCGATAAAATCTTCCTTATATTTATCAACTGGAGGATTTTCCAATAGCGAAACAATACGGGTTGCACTTCAGTTGTGCATTAACCCTTAATGGGGGCATACCTTATCCAATGAGAGAACCCAAGGACCCAACCAAGTTGGTACATTGGTCAAAAAATGCGAAAAAATAGATCCAAACACATGAAGGGAACCACCATAAAGGTTTCCTGAAACCTATCATAGAAGAGACTACTAACCGGTCCTTCTACCCAACTTGTCGTCCAAACACAAACCTAAAACACAGTTCGAACAAGAGGGGTTCATAGACTCAAAAAATCCCACAACATCAAAATTTTCCAAAAACACATAATATACACCATCCCAAACAATTCAAAAAGGCATCATGTTTTTCTTTAAAAACATCTCTTTGAAAACAAACAGTTTAGAGATTAGTGTATCTACCAATGGTACCCCATGAGCCTCACACATGCATGTTTCTATGCCACACCGAGCACCCTTCTCATATCCGTCCTGGAACTCATCCAGTCATGCCATCAACCATCCATTATCCCATATAACCCCATGCATGTGGTCTCTCATGAAAATAAAAAAGGTTAAAATAAAAATTCATTCCACTTTTCAAAACTAAAACGGTTAACCAACACATCCTTTTTCTCAAAACCACTAACCACAAGATCAAAATACCAATTCACATCTTACAAAACTTTTCACAAAGACACAAAAATTTAGAAAAGAACTCACTTTCATGTGATTCACATAAATTTCAAAAAATCTCATCCCATTAAAACACCCTTTGATTGTTTGGAAAACTCTATTTGAAACACTTTTCCAAAACCAACTTCAATATAGTTCCTGATTTCAAAAGAGGTATAAGCACACCATTTTTCATTTCAAAAAAATTATGAAAATTTAGTTCCACTATTTCATAAATCCAACCAATCCCTCTTTATTTGAAAATCATTTCACAAAAACTTTTCGCTTCTTAAAACCAAGTCACATTAAAACCAAAGTTCCAAGATTTCAAAACTAAAGAACACAAGACAATGCGAGAGGAAACTAGATTCAGTGGGTGACTTGGACATATAGTTGGCGGCCATATTCCAATCAATTAACTGTCATAGAGAGTGTTCAAGGGAATATCTACGGCTCCACATGGCTTTCCAGGCCCTGTGAGCTCATGGATACCATTAACCCAACTCTCTTTTAATTTCCCCTAATCATCATTAAACCAAGAAAAAAAAAGGACTCCGAAAGGTCCCAAATTCCCCTGGAGACTTGAATCCTGTAATGAGGTGTGGTGATCAGCCACAGTAATCATAACCTAAATTCAAAGTCCCAAAAATCCTAACTCTAGACTATCCCAATTGTTCCCCAAATAACATGACCCAAAGAGAGCGAACCTGCTCTGATACCATTTTGTCACGAACCGAATCTGATCGCCACCAAAAACGGCACCAAACCCATCCCGTGACAAGGCCCGATGGGCGCTCCCGATCTCCATGGGCTGGAACAAGTGCCTGGGTATCATAAAATGAGAATTGGGAATGATTTACCCAAGTTTATAAACATAAAATAACAAATGAATCCAATAAAATGAATCTGGATTTTTCAAACCAAACAAAGTTTTACAAAAATTCAGAACTGAATTCCATAGTCTAAAACAACTCACTAGGACTATAAAAAAGGTAAAAAATAAAAAAATGAACAGACCAAGAACATCAACATGGCAAGAGGCATCGCCCTCAAGCCATCTCTACAACACCGCATCATGAATGACCGGTGAAAACCTGAACTCTTCGCACAAAAGTTGTACCCAAACCCGCGACCACAAAAATAACCAAGTCTACTTACACCCAAGGGTGTAAGTAGGGTGTGATCCAATTCCCAGTAGGATACCACCACTAATATATTCCATGTGATAAACATTCAAAGATGAAAAGCATGTAAGTTTTCAAAAACATGTAATTTCTATTTACAATTTCTAAAAGATGCAACTTAAAAAAAATCAGTTTTCAAGTGGGATAATTTAAAGAATCAACACTTTTAAAATAAATTCAAAAGATACTGAATTTTTCCAGAAAAATATACCGTATGCCGATGGTAAGTATAAAGGATCTAATGAGCACAAGTAATAGGAAATAACCCCTAGGCACTAGCTAGCTATGAGTCCCAGGTACCTTGTATCTCGGTGAGAGTAACTACAAAAAATATCTGTTCTCATGCACGAGCCACTAGTAGGGATCATACCCATAACCTAGTGGTCCCCAATCATCATCATCATAGGTTAGTTAGAGTTTTAAGCGTCAATCTTGCTAAGTGAAACTGAGGCCAAACCCCACGGATTCGCTAGTATACTAGTACACGTCCACCCACCTAGATACTCGGGTTTTCCCTTTGTGCTCAAACAAGTCCAACAATCCAAGAAATATAGTTTTCACATGAAAATATCACTTCCACATTACACATTAACCAAATATCTCCATGTACATCACACAAGTCACAAATTCCAATTTTCATTCAAATGCATTTTGAAATCAAAGTCGCACCAAAATATCCCACAACACATTTTTCATAACTTTCACAATCAAACACATCCTTTAAAAATTTTATAAAGTCCCTCCAAATATGCTAAAAATTACGTAACAGCCCACTCACTTGTTTCATAAAACCCTTTTTATAAAAAAAATCCATTTTTCACATTGCACTCACACAAAAAGACCACATCACGTTCACACCTCTTTCACATTTCAGTAAATCCATTAAACATTTTTATAAAACATTTCCAAGGGGATACACATCACATGGAAGAAATATTCACATTTTAAACAGTCCATTTGAAAGTATAAACAATCTAAAACAGTTTTCCAATATGGTTTCACCACTTACATAAATCATTAAACCATTCAAAACTTTTATAAAACAATTCTAAAGAGTGTACCAAAGATTTTCACATAAAACCCATTTCAAAACCATATTTCAAGGACAAAATCACACCAATAAAAATTTAAAACAGAATTTGAATCCCCAAAAACATTTATTAAACTACCCCCAAGTGTTATAAAAACAGCTCAAACAATAACACAAAATATCCACATGAAGAACACACGTTTTCAAAATCACTTTCAAGAAGTACAATAAGGTTTTACACCTTAAACCCATTAAAAAAACCTATTTAAAACATAAAGACACACCAATACCCTACCAAATCAGAATTTTCAGCCGAAACAAGATTTATTAAATCAATTTCATATGGTATAAAATACACCCAAACAATACCCAAAGGGTTACACATGAAAACCACCCAATTTTAATCTAAAATGAAACTATAAAAATAAATGCATAGCCAAATCCAACATAAAAAGTTTTCACACCACACATAACATCTTAGAAACATTCATAATGAGTAATTCAAGAAAAATAACTCATCTATAAATGATTACACATGGAATCACCTACCTTTTATGTTGAAACCCTCAAAACATGGTGCGAAACATCAACTGCACCACATCTGCACCTCAAGGAAGATAAATCTAGCCCTAGACCAACATATTTGACAAAAAAGACACCAAATCAAACCGTAGGTTCAAACCTCAACTTATGGACATGAGGAACTTCAAGAAAGGGTGAAAGAAACCCTAAGGAAGGGGAAGAAATCAAGGAAAGAAACACTTACTTGAAACATCTTGAATCAAATGAACCAAATACACCAAAATTTGAATCTCCAAGCTACCAAACCTGATATGGAGGCTCTAATGGGGATGATATGGTCAATTGGGGACTGAAATGGGGGAAAAATAGTAAAAATTAAAATATTTATGAAATAATCAACTTACCTTCTCAAATATGGACGATTTGAGGAACCCTAAGAAGTTGTTCCCTACTCAGCGAGGCAAATGAGGTCCAAAGTGGAAAAATGAATAATGGGGGTGAGGCCCGGGATTTGGGATTCATGTGGGAGGTGGAATAATGGGAATACAGTAACAAATGAGTGATTTATTAAATAATTAAAAAAACAATTTGAAATTGGAAATGGATCACGGGTTGGCCCAATTACAAATTAATTCACTCAAACCCAAAATTCTAATGGGTTAAAAAAGGGTCCAAATGGACATGGTTATTTGGAGAAGTCATAGGAGGAAAAGTGGGAAGTGGAATGGATGAAAAATGTTAACAAATAAAGGGTTTATAAAAGAAATAAAATTTATTTTTAAATCTGGAATTGGGCTCACGGTTTGGCCCAAATTTTTAAAACCCTCCATTTCCACTAAAATGAATGGAAAACCCCCAAAACAAAGAAATAATGGAAATTAAATGAAAAATACATTTAAAAGAAGTCATGGATGTGATAGGATTCCAAAAAATAAGTTTATTTTTTCAAATAGAACTTATAAAAGTGTCAAAAACTATATTTAAAATGAGTTTACCATTAAAAGGCGGTAAAACCACCATTTAAAAATATTAGAGTGTTTTATACTTAAATTTTAATTTATTTTCATTTTAAGCCTTTAAAATTTATTATATAATTTTTTTAATAAACATGGGTAAACATAATATAGGTAGTTATGTTTTTTCCTCAAAAAAAAAATGGCTTGGCATTAACTACTATTTAAAATAATTGTATCAATAATGTATCATTTTTCGATATATCTTAGTCTTGTGTACAATATAAGACTTCAGAGAAACTGATTACCATGTTTTGGGTACACTATTGTTCAAAGCGTCCCTTTTAAATTAAAATTAATATCTAATTCATAAATATTATTAAATATGAAAAATTATTATTCTATAATTACCTGAAATGTTATATCCTTCTCCCTTTTTGAAATTGCATTTTCATAATTTTAAATTTGGGGTCGGTAACTAAGGTTTTACTTTTCAAAATTAATTCATTGAAATCCCACATAAAAAAAAGAGTCAATAAAAGTTCCACTCTAAAAGAAATAAAGTAAAGTACCAAGGTTACCCGAGATAAGAAATACTAGGATTCCATGTAGGAATGTATTGATGTTGAAGAGAAAATAACCATCATGTTCTGATGGAGAGTGATTGAAAACATGATCAGGAGAAAGTTAACAATCCAGAAACCAAAAACTTGTGATGGGTTAAATAGTATTTTATTTCTTAGTAGAAAAAGTAAACAAAATATATCTTTGTATTAATATCCTTATCATAATGTTGTAGAATCAATTTTCTACCTAGAATAAGATAATAAAGAAATATACTTATTTTAAAATTAGAGTTTCATAAACTAATAAAATTCCACGAAAAAATCTTCATTTTCTCTAAATGATGAGTATTCAAGTTTAATTTTTCACACCAGAATCTCTAGAATAAACTTATAGAGAATCACATAATCCAAAAAAGATTAAATATCTATTCATCCTATCTTGAAACATTAACCAAAACCAAAAATTTAGGATAAAATAATATAATTCCCCAAATATAATAAATTTTAAAAGAAGAAAGACTACTTTTAATCCCCAAAATTCAACTATAATACCCAAAGTTCAACAAAGACCATTCAAAAAATAACTATCCTTAAAATTACGTAAAAATATTATAAATAATATTAAATCCAAAAAATCAAAAAGTATTTAATCAAATAATCTTCCAAGATAAGTTCTAACACTTAACTCCAAATAACATCAATAACACTTAATGTCTCATACCAAAAAGTAATCAACCTAATCATATATTTACTAAGATAAGTTAATAATTTCCATAAATAACCCAAATCACCATATGTCTATAACAAAAATCATAGATTCTTCCAAAATATAAATAAAACATTACACCTCATTTAAAATACCATAGTATTCTATTTAACATAATCATATAAAGTTCCCAAAATAGTACACGTCTTCCAAAATAACATTAAAACTTAATTCACTAATCATTTTCCAATACTAAGGATTTTTATTTAATAAAACATAAGGTCCTAAAATCATCTTATTATTATTACATCAACTCATTTAACTAGAAAGGAAATTCATACTAACCAGAGACTTCACATACGACAGTGGTAGGTGGTTAAGCATTATCAGACTTCAGTTGTGGGTTCGATTTCCACATCCTTGTCTAACATGATGGGTTGTCACCCTTCCCGCAAGTTGTTCTTTTACAATAATTATATAAGTTTATAATATTTCATAAATGGGAAAAAATCATAAAAAATAACCAAAATATGTTTTATCCTCAAAGGTTATCTCACACCTTTCATTTTGAAACCCAAAATGTAATAACCCATAATTACCATAAAATTAAAGATCATATAAAACATAAAGGTTATTCATACCGTTATAATTAATTCCACACAAGAAAAGATAATTCTTACTCAAATAAAATTTTCACACAAAAAACTTCAGGGTTACACATACTAGAAAAAGTTTTTCAAAGTAATCCCATAATCAAAAGAGAATTAATATTTTTAAACATTTCATCATCTATAAATCTAACATAACTCTTGAATCCCTTATATGCATAATTTTTAATCATTCATCATTTTTCATTTTCCCATAACCATAATTTTCAATATTATTCCTTAATACTTATTTCCTTTAAAGAAAAACATTAATCATGTCATAAGATTCAATAATGTCAAAACATAAGACAAGAAAATAATCCATTCCTTTCATATTTTATTTTTAGGTTCCTCATATTCAATTGGAATGGAATTAGATATTGATAAACATATATTAGTATAGTACTTATGATCCCATTCTTGAACCATTTTCACAGGACATCTATTTTCATAATGACCATATGCCCCACATTTAAAACATTTAATTGATAACTCGGAAATAACTTATTTTCCTTTCCTGGAGTCAATTGAACACTCACTTTTCCCTTAGTAGGTTATTGATTTATAACCTTTATTATCACATTTATAACAACTTCCTTTCCCTTTAAAACATTTTCCTAGGTGTTTCTTTCCACATACTTGACACATATGTTGATTAATATGCTTACCTTTATGATCATTATTACATGAACCTCTATTGGGATTTGTTTCTCTCATATATGATGCATTAGAAAAATAACCAAGGTTCAAGAGGTTAATCATTACTCCTAATAGTTGGTTTATAATAACCAATAGAGTTCTCATTACAAATTTCATTTCATTTGATTGCTTATTCATAAAACCACCACATTTTACTTTGCATCCATTGTTACTTTGGTTCTTATTAGATCCAACCATTTACTAAAACTAAAAAGGTTAGTGTGAGTATATCAATAAAATCAACATATAAGGAAGATAAAAACTAAGTTATACTTATTCATGTTATCTCAAAACCATTAAATTTATCAAAAATAACAATGAATCTTTCTATTATGATAACCATTATGGTTATATATAACTTGTAACTTATGCTAAAATATATCCCTAACCTCTAAATCTATCTAAACTGACCTCTGATACCAACTATAAGGCCTTATCCTTAAAAATTGCATAATATTAAGTTAAATCAAGAATTCAAATTGAGGATATTTTCAATTTTAGAGTTTTATAGAATTAGGACATAACTATTACATAACAACTCAAATATTATAAAGTAGACACTTATACTCACTATCCAATTTTTTCACAAAATGAAACTCATTAAAATAAAAATGATTTCTTGATAAAAATATTCATAACATTCATCTTTATTTCTTCCTTCATCTTACCCAT
Organism: Viscum album; assembly: GCA_963277665.1. Classification (NCBI taxonomy): domain Eukaryota; kingdom Viridiplantae; phylum Streptophyta; class Magnoliopsida; order Santalales; family Viscaceae; genus Viscum; species Viscum album. The sequence continues at coordinate 262,962,846 of OY728142.1, read as the reverse complement.
CCTTATAACCCGTGAAAACATTTTAAAAACATGGGATGAGAATAAAAACCCCAGAAAGGAAATATAAAATTAGTAATGAAAAGGTTAGTCCATGAATATTTATAAACCTATGAAATCATAATAATCCTAAAAAAATACATATAAATCATAAATCATAAAGGTAACTTGATGCATTCATATCATACTTACATTGGTTCTTTCATATATACATAGGGATTAACCTCCATGATTACATTTGGAATACACATCATAGTATATTCCCTAAATCTATTAGGAGAAACCTTATTGTTTAACTACATCTCATTACCCAATGCATTTGAGAGATATAAAAGGCTCACCCACCCTCAGTTTATCATGGAACCACCCATATACATATGCAATTCCTAAGAACTATAACATAATCATAACATATAAAACATGCATAAAGGAAAAATAACATTTCCATATTAAAATCATATGATATCATTTCAAGATATTGATATAATAAATCTATTCTCAAAACCATTTTCAATACCAAAATTCTTAAAAATTGAATATTTTATTTACCTTTCTTTTAAAAACATTAATTCTTATAGAGTAATCCAAATACCAAATAATGGCCATGATAGTGGAAAGGTTGTTATTGTTGCATATATAAAAAAACATTAATTTTTTCATTTAGTAAAAATATTCATATAAAAAATATTCCTTTTGAATACCGTTGAATGAAATTAAAAGTAAAAGGGGTTAATTATACACCATATAAAAGAAGGTGGTGTATATTATCGAAATATGCCTTAATGAAAGAAGATCGAGACAAAGTACCTTACCTTGAGTTTGGCTCATCACATGCAATCATTATATTCCTGAATAATAAACTTTGGTTAATTTATACTTTCTTGAGAACCTTTTTCAATTTTATTATTCCTTTTATATCACTTATTTCCAAGTTATAAAAATTACATAATTATTTAAGTTCATATCATACATTTTGTCTATATTTGGTAGTTGAGTCAAAAAATGAACTTGTTATGATGTAAATTATCCATGTGGTCATAAGCCCATAATATCTAGAATATAATTCATGTAATAATCAACAATTTTATACATTAATATTTTTTTAAATCAAACCACTATTTGTGGTTATAAAAAATGAACAATGTTATATTCATGGAGACTGTAGGTCATACGTATGCAAGAGTAACATTTTCCATTTTTCATTGATCATTATAGAAAATAAGGTAATTATTATTTTATCTTTCAAAAATTATCATAATATTATTAACACCATAAAAATAATTTAAATATACTTATATATATCATACAAGTGTTGTGGTGAATAAAAATAATTCACATCACTTCGTGGAGGTGATAGTTCACATGTACATACGAACGACGTTATCATTTTTATGTGCATGGAAGGTAAGAACATAATTGAAATATTATTATTTTAAAATGATAAATATGTAATTAATATCATAAATAAACATTTATTCTATCATTATAACCAGTTATTATATATGATAATGAAAAACAAACTATATCGGTTTGCGAGGCGGTAGTCCACCGTACACACGAAAGAAATATTCATTTCCCATTTGATGAAATTGGAGATGTATTTCGGTGATGATATTAACATAATAAAATCTCATTATATTTAGGATAATGTATTTATTATTTCATCTTATAATAATAATATTTAAAGGAAGTGAAAGAAGAAAAAAATAGAAACACTTAAAAAATGATACCTCTTTTTCGGTTGATCACCTTTTAAGAACACATTAACAACTATAAGAAGGGTGTTATGTATAATGTAAGGCCTCAAGGAAGTGGGGAAATATTATAGGAAGGGTTTTGGTAGATACTGGCCTAACAAAATAGTTATTAAAGTGTGAGTATTAGAGAGGAGTGGGTACCTTTTATAGGACAGGGGAGCGACACCGTTATAAAATTTTTAAATATTAAATTAATATAAATTAATTTTTTAATCCAAATGAATAAAACTTGAGATATGTAGAAGATAAGATGAGTATAGTTCAAAATATATTCATACAATAATTTTTATACATGTATTTATTTTATTTTAAACCTTATCTTTTTGGTTTACCCTTAATTTCTCCCTTTTAATTTTAATTATGGTGACAACATTTTAAATATTAAGAGGCTAGAATTTTTACTTATATGGGGTAAATTTCCAATAATTGGAAAATTAATTAACATTTATAAATTATAATATTGACTTTTAATTTTAATTTTTTAGGTTTTTTAAATAATTTAATAAATTATTTTTTTTATAAAATACCAGTTTTTTCAATTCTTACACTATTCATTTCATTGAATTTAAATAAAATCTAAACAGAGTGATAAATTCAATAAAAAACAATTTAATAGACTTATAAAATGTCATAGTCACCTAGAAAATTAGTAGATATCATAAATTATGTAAAATAATATTTATTTTAATATTTATAATATCATTTATTTGATTCTTTCATTAATAAAGAAATCAGTGCATCATCATCGTGTCGTAATTAAATTTAATTACTTAATGCCTAAAAATTATAAATAAAATACCATGATTTAGATAATATTTTTATATTTATAATTAATATTCATAGTCAAATATATCACTTATATAACCCCATATTAAAATTGTTTTAGTAATAAGAGTCATGTTTATGATAATTTTCCCTTTATTTTAAATTAAAAGTTATAAATGTCATAATCACACCCAGTGGCTTACAATGGCCAAATTTTTGTCCAAGGGTTTTATTGGTCTGGAATATATCATCCAATAACATTTTTACAAGTTTTAGGGTAGTTTTATTTTATTATAATATTATTTTTACCCTTATTTACTTGATTTACCTTTTAATCGTAGTAAATAAAAAATTACTAATGCTACTATTCGTAATGTCCAAAATTAAAAGGGAAATATTTACATAATTTGGAACTTATGATTCCAAATATGGAATCCTTTTTTCAAATTTAAAACACAAAATTAGCAGAAATTAATAAAAAATTAATCCTGTTGATGTAATAATAAAATGGTTTTGTAAGTAAAACCATCAAAAGAATGACATGTTTTTATATCCAATTGAAATGTGAAATTAATTCCAATGACCAAAATTTTATTAAATAAAAAAAATTAATTAAATTACACTGTAAAACTAATTAAAAGGATACCATAACTATATTTAGTTGAAAAAGTAGTTTTAAACTAAAATGCAGTATTTCTCACTATTCATTAAAATTTGAATTTTATCAAAAAAATACCAAAATTTCAACCAAATTAATTTTTTATGTCCCAATTCCAAAGAAGAAGTTTATTTTGTAAAATATAAATTCTAATAGTTTCAAAAACTATATTTAAATTTGGTTCACCCTCAAAAGGTGGTAAAACTAACTTTTAAAAATATTAGAGTGTTTTATGCTTAAAATTAAATTTATTCTCATTTCAAGCCTCTAAAATTTATTAGAATAAAGTAAAAAAATTTAATAAACATATATAAAAATAATATAGGTAGTTTTGTTTATTCCTTCCAAAACAATGACTAGGCGTTAACTACTATTTTAAATAATAATATTAATGATGTATTATTTTTGGGTGTATCTTAGTATTGTGTGCAACATAAGATTTCAGAGAAACCCATTATTGCGTGTTAAGTACACTATTGGAAAAATAATCCCTTTTAAAGTAAAATTAACATCTAATTCATAAATATTAATTAATATAAAAAGAATTATTCTATAATTACCTGTAATGTAACATTTACTTCGGTCAAACCCTTTCCTATTCTTATCCAAAATTCCCTTAGTTCATCATAGACTCCACATTTTAGGTTAGAAGCCAACCTAAGAAGTAGTTTTTTGAAAATAAAAAGGATATACCTAAAAAAGAGGTAATTGTTTTATCAACTCTTTCAAATTTCTTTTCTTATTCTACTTCTGGTTCCTATGTTATTTCAATACTATAGTAATAAATACAGTATCATATACATACTAAGATGTGATTATGATTATGGGACAACCATATTCCTCCTTTTATCCATCCTATAAATAATAATATCACCATGAATGTGTATATACATTTTGAAGATTTCCTTACAATCATACATTATTATTTTTAATACAAATATTTTCTTTTATAATTGTGTGACTTTTAAATGATTTCATAGTAAAAAGATCTATTTCTCTCAAAGAGTTTTAATGTTTTTATTATATTATGTTTGCCTATGTCAACATCCTTTATTGAATTTTATGCTTAATTGAGGTTGATTACTTATAATAAAATCTACCATATTTTATTGAATGGTTTATTATATGTTTGACTATGGATGCATTATTTTGATACCATACATGCTTTATGGTTATTGTATTAACATTTCACATGCCAGTTTTAATACAAATGATTATGTTGGTTATGTTTTACCACTTTCATAAGATTAATTCATTAGACTTAGTAACTAATGGGTTTGAGACTGCTTAATGAAATCTCTATGGGATATGAATTGGTTAATGAATGTCCTACAAGTTGCGGACTAGTTAATGTAAGCACCTCGATGCATCGATAGTTCTCATGAGACAAACTAGTTTGAATTTTTACCTATTTATGTATGGTATTGGAATGAGGCCTTGATGATATGGTTATGATGTTAGAAATTATCCATTCCCTCATTATGAGATTAGTTATTGATATTACATGTGACTATTTTACTATTAGAATATCCATGTGAATGTTTAAATGGAAATATTTGATTTAATCTTTATGTATTAAACCGAATATTATGTTTAAAAGGATTGTGTTTTAGTTTTATTATTTTCCTTAAAAGTTTATGGTTATTTATGAAATCTTCTACTGTATTTTTTTACCCCTACTGAGTATCTAAGATCACTCTTTTCTTATGTTTTACTTTCCCAAGATGCTGAGATGTGTATTATGACTGACATGTAGGGTTAATCTAGGAGAATAATGGAGTTATAAAATAATTATCTATGTTTCATATTATTTTTTTAATTGTAATGTAGAGTCCATTTATTAAATCTATTTTCCATTATTTCTAAACTAATCATTACTTTGGGATATAATTCATTATAATAATGCTAATGTATTTAAAAAATGCACCAAATCCAGGCTTTTGGGGTTTGGGTATTATAATTGGTATTGGAGGATGTTTTACAACAACCTTGGAAATAAGATTTAGAAAACATAACCCTATGAATGACTTTGAGGATAAATATAAGTATAAGATATCATCCTTTAGATTTGGTAATGTATAACATAGTTTGATCCTATGGACAAATGGATTGAGAAGAAGATTCCACTATTTAGAGATCCTATAAATGATTATTCATGACTAAATTACTATGAATAATGTTTTTCACATTATGCTTTGAGTTTTGGTCAATGGTTAGAATCAGAAAGTTTATACACGCAATAGTTATACTGTTTATAATGAAGAGGATACAAAATAAAATTGAGATGAATGAGGTATTAAATAATAATATGTTGAAGCATAGTTAATGGTTTAAGAGTGAAGTGGGATTATTAATGTTATTTTGTATTTGGATTCAAGAATTGTTACATAAATGGTTATATGGTTATAATATCCATAAGATATATAAGGATTGTACTGCAGCAAATCTTCATCAATTATTTGGAAGCACAAATTATTTCATTAAGGTTTTTAGTTTATAAATGTATTTGTCAATAAGAGATACATTAAGTTGTTTGGAGAATCTGATGTTATGATTGATTTTATAAATTTAGAGACCTTTTTAGACTATTAATTTGTACATAAGTATTTTGGAAAAATATTACGGTTGGAATGGAGTAATTTGAACATTGTATATTATTGTTTGAGGATAATGTATGATCTATTGGAAACTTTGGGATAAAATTTTTGGTTTCAGTAAACATTTAGAGGATGGAGGAAATACTTGCGGGCCTTATGATTTATCAAAAGTGATTTAGGCGTGAAAAATTCATTTTCCACTTTTATTTAAAAGTGTAAGGGATGAATTGAAAATAGAACGAAGTACAACCAAAGGATTACATTGATGGAATCAAGTATATCTTCTCGATTTCTTATTTGGATAGTAAAATTATCCCTCAACTATAGGGAAATGTATCTAAAAAAATTTGTTATACTAATACCTTTAGTTTTGTTAAACCAATTATATTTTAAATCATCATAGATTTATGGATTTGAGGCCCACACTTTTCCATTGATTATTCACATGTTTGTGATTGATGACCTCAATCATTCCCTATAAATATTTACATTTTCTCTCTAAGTATGTATCTCTACTTTCTACTAATGTTATTCTATTTGAAATCCTAATTTGGTGGTAACCTTCACATTTCCTTTTCCCTATTATTAAGAGTATATTTTATTAACCCTATTTCCAATGTGGGTTTTACACAAAGTTATTTTCTAGTATCAACCTTTTATTTTCGAAGTACAATTTCAAATTGAGAGGACACAATTTATTGAAGGAAGGGAGAATGAAACACCCGAAGACTTTACAATATTTTAATTTCTTAATGAATTTAATTTTGTTTATTTATTTATTTTTACACAACATAATTTTAATCTTATTCTAAACACAACAATGATTTTTCTTTCATTACATGCAAGACCCATTTTTACTGAACAATAATATATTAATAAAGTATTATTATTTAATATAATATATAACCTAGCAATTAAATTATTAGTTATGAATAGTATTAACCACATTTTGAATTTTATATATTCCATATAATTTTAACATTCATATTATGTATTTTCTATACATGATATTAAAAAATTAAATTTTTGAGATAAAATTAGTATTAAAAAAAATGCAATTTTTCCACCTTTTAATGAATCACCCATTATAAATATAGTTTTGACCCTTTTTTATATTCAATTTGACAAAATAAACTTCTTATTTGAAATATTAAAATCAAAATTTACTTTGGATTAATTTTTGGCATTTTTCTGATAAGTTTCATGTTTTGATGAACAGTAAAAAATACTAAATTTTAATTGAAAATAATTTTTTTTATCGAAATAATTTATAGTGTAAAATTATACATTTTATTGGTTTTAAAGTATAATTATATAATATTTTTATTATTTCATATAATTTAGGTCATTGGAATTATTTTATCATTAAAATTGGATATAAAAACATGTTAATCTTTTGATGTTTTTTACTTTTTTAAAAAACCCATTTTCTTGCACATGAGCCTAAACCTAGTTGGTGAGGACTCTTTAAGTTCATCTAGGCAACCCAAGATCAAATCCAGGTGGAGGCTAATTTCCGGGGTATTGTAGCAGTACCGTAGCATCACTATAGCAGGAACTGTGCAGTACTGTAGCAGGTACTGTAGCAGGAACTATTTGGCACTATAGTAGCCATGAATATTCCCCTGTTTGGGCCTTTGGGACACTGATTTGGTCCCTGAGTCTTTTAAGGCCTTCAGGCCACCCAGGAATTCGGGCCTGTAAGGCCTTCGGGCCACCTTAAGTGCAGATGCAAACTAGACAACCTACAAGGAACAAGTTTCAGAAGGAGGATGAGTAAGGAACTTTCACCATATCAGAAGCTAAAAATATTACAAGAATGAGAGGGTGTGGCACCTGCCATTGGGAAAAGGCTGTGCATGGATAGGAAATCTTAGCCAAACAACCATGCGAAGGTGGAGAGCTGATTTTATGATGAAGATACTGGGGAGGAGCAGTTCCAAGTAGTTAGTCTGGGCTGTATGTAATGTTTGAAGCCTACGGGCAATGAATTACTCTAAGGCCTATGGTACATGTAATACTTATTCCTATGGGACTTTTAAGGGTTCCACCACACACCTTTAATGTTGGATTATCAAAAATCAATAAAAAATGAAGGCCTTGAGACCATTGGAGGAAAAACCCGTTTTCTTATTCCATCAATAAGATTAATTTTAATTTAATTATTGCAAGTTTTATGTTTTGAATTTTGAAATATAGATTCTGTATTTGGAATCATTGGGTCCAAATTATGTAAACAAGTATCTTTTATTTTTTGATATTATGAATAGTAACTTTAGCAATTTTTTAATTATTACTGCGGTTAAGGGTAAATCAGGTAATTAAAGGTTAAAATAATATTATAAAATTACCCTAACACCTGTAAAAAACATATTTTATGAATAATTTCTATATTTATCATCTAATATTCTAAATTAAATCATTTATGGACACTTCTCCAAGAATATGACATGGATATTATTAAAATCAATGAATGTGACAAAATGTCACACTCTTATTTATTATAAGTATAATAATTTTAATATAGAGATAAAAATGATAAAAATTCAATAATAAATAGTATATAGAAATATAATGAAATTATGCACATAATGGGAATTTATTTATAATTTTTATAGATTAAATAATTACCATAAATACTGACACAACAATGATACATTAATTATTTTATAAATAGATATATCAAATAAATGATATAAAAAATATTAAAACAAATGTAATTTGAATTAATTATGGGACTTAACAAATTTTATAGGTGACTATAAAATGTTTGGAGTATATTCAATTATTTTTTTCAAAGTTATATTTATGTTTGAATTTTAGTTAAAGTCAAAGAAATGAATAGTGTCAAAATTGACACTTGATATTTTATAAAAATAATATATTATTAAATAATTTAATAATATATAAAAATATTTTAAAAATAAAAATTATTATTATATGCTCTAAAATGTCATAACATGTCCATTTATATAAAATTGAAACCATTTATGTAAAATGTAAAGACCCGAAGAATTCAAGGAAATTTATTTCTTAATTTTCTTGGGAATTTTACAAGAGCACAGTTTCTGACGGCACCTAATTCCAAGGACCGATGTGCCCAGAATATTTTTCCGAAGTTTAGCTCGGGTACGTTCAGTGAACGAACGAGCGGGTTTTTCTAACTTTTGAACCGGTGCTCGGAATCGGATTCCACAGGCACCGTTGGAATCGTAGCACCGGTAATTGCTTAGAGACACCTTTTCTGGAGTTGCATTTTCTTGGGTGTGGTTTTTACATTTTGGGGTTAAGTAAAGAAATAAAATAAAAGTGGTACAACCAATTTATTTTATTTTAAGTTTTTTATCCTACGTTAAGAGGTTAAAGTGAGACCCACCATATCCTACCTCACTAGGTAGGATATTTGTGAGGTGGGACCCACATGAGCCCCACTGTTTCTTTCAACTTTTTCAAGCCTCCCTCCTTTAATTAAGTAACGCACCCGCACCCCTTTTAATGAGGTCAACCCTTGCGTTTAATCTGGTTAATAAACGCCTCATTAATTGGGCGGTTTAAAATCCTCAATTAATTCAATTAATTGATTGTTTCTTTTTGAAATTCAAATGTTGGCTTGTGTTAATAAAATAAGACAATTCTTATTTTATTAGAGGTTGGTTGTGCAAGAGGAATTGGGAGAATTCACTCAGGATCTTGAATTTCTTCCTCATCGCGAAGAACACGAAGAACGTGAAGAAATCTGACCTCCGACGAAGGTCGACAAGAACACTGGATCCTTGAAGATCGACGACGTGAAGCCGACAAACCCTTTCTCCGTGACGCGACAATCCTCCTTCCCTGACGCTTCTTCCGGGACGTTCCTTCTCCTACGACAATCTTCGAATCATCGACGCTTGAGGTAGGGGTTTTGGTTCATTTAAATATATGTGATTTATATCCTCGACATGTGTTTAAAAATTTGTCAGAAGCCTTTTTAAACCGCTAACGCGGTGGGTGCGGACCAACGAAAAAGTCTGAACCCACCGTCTCTTTGTTCTTGGTGTGCGGATCGGCAGGCGATGATGAAGCAGCCCGCACGAGCATTTTGAGGTCTTCGCAGTGAAGAACTGGTCCCGGGAGGGCCGTTGGCGAAGACGGCAGGTAAAACCGACCACCGGAGCTCGTCCGATGGTCCACGAAACACTTCGGCGGCGCACCTCGCCGACACGGCAGCCGGCATCGGCCGACCGCCAGGAGGCGGCGGCGCCCGGCGCACCGCCGGGAATAGTCGCCGCAACTTCAGCCGCGACGGCAGGCCGCAGGTCCCGTGACCGCGCGGGACCGAGGGAGGTGGGACGTGACACTCGGCTGCGTCCGTTGTCAAGGGGCGGCCCCCACGTGGGGCCTCCATTTCTTCAAAGGGGGTGACGCCCCTTTGTGCGGCCACTGGGCCAGCACCAGCGCGTTGGGCCGAGCCGCCCGACCGGACCGCCAGGCCGGACCGCACCCAGGCCGGGCCGGGCCGCACCCAGGCCGGATCGGGCCGCGCCAGCTGGGCCGGGCCGCACCCAAGAAGGCCGGACCCGGACCCGGGTCGGGTCGACCCGGTTCGGGCCGACCCAGGGGGTACCGGGCTGGGTCGGACCGGGCCCAAACCCCCCCTAATACCGGACTTTTCGGTCTGTTTCTCATAACAGGGGGTACGGACCTCCGATCGACGCACCGTCAGTTGCATAGTGATACTTGGATCGAGACGGTCGTTTCGGTATATTACACTAAAGGTTTTGGAGTACTTTGGGTTCGACCGGGTTGGTTCGTACACAATACCCACCAGGCCCTCTGAGCGGAAACACTTATAACTTGAGCTCCAGACGTCCGATTGACGTGCCGTCAACTTTGTTGGATACTCTTAGTGAGACAGACCTTTTGGCTTACTCCATTCTAGGTTTGGACGCATTTGGAGTATGGTCGGGTTGGTTTTGACATAAAAACCAACCAGGCCCCTAGGACGAAAAAGCCAATAACTCTCAGACCGAGCGTCCGATTGACGCGCCGTCTGTGACATTGAGTTCCTGTTGACGATACAGAACTTTTGGATACATCAACTCTGGACTTGTGTCAATTGATGTATCATCCCCTCGGCTTGTGGAGCGGACCCTCCCGAATGAGCTTGCTGTGTGCGGGAACCCTAGAGCTAGCTGTGACTGCGACGACGATGATGACTGTGCATAAATCCTCCGTGGATTCGACGGCGATGACTACAGCACTCAACGATCCTACATGTACCAGTGCTACCGATCCTATGTGGGTCAGATCCTGTGTGGGTCAGCGCTCAGCGGTCCTGTGTGGGCCAGCGCCTACAGATCCTGTGTGGGCCCGATCCTATGTGGGTCATTGCGGGGGTGAGTTACCTATCGATCCTGTGTGAGTCCGATCCTGTGTGGGTCATTGAGGGGGTTAGTTATCTATCGATCCTGTGTGTGTCAGATCCTTTGTGGGTCATTGCGGGGGTTAGTACCTATCGATCCTTTGTGGGTCCGACAACTTAGATGAATCAGTGGTTATATTTGATCATCTCTATCGTCATACGAAGAAGTATACCTGTGTGAGTTGTATCTTGACTTTCAATCCTTATCTTCAATATGATTTACTTGATATCCTGTGTGGATTACGTTATGCTTTACTGTGTGGATTGGGTTGTGGTTTCCTGTGTGGACTGGGTTGTACTTGAGCTGGGATGTTGGAGCCGAACGAGAATTGATGACTTAGGTATATGTATGGGAATATACCTAAGTAGTGCCAGATGTTACTTCGTGTTTGTATCTTTCCTTTGTGGATTCTGGGAGACCTTTGTGGATCTCGAGGTCCCTACTGAGTAGCTTATACTCACCCCTGCACGGGCTATGCCCGCACTACGTTGTGTTGGTTGCAGACGATGGACAACGCTGATCGTGGTTGAGGCACAAGGAGCAGGTTGGTACCCGAAGGTGGATCACTGGCGGGGCTTACTCGGAGCGGACGGTTGGACCCGAGGAGCTGTGGAGGCTACCTATACCCACCCTTCAAGTGGGACATCCAGTGGACGACTCGAGGCTATGGATTTACTTTCAGTTGCTGTTTTCCCTTTCCAGTTGTACTTTACTTTCAGTTTGGGTTTGTATTATAGACCACTTAATTTTTCCGCACTTACTGTTATACCCAGTTTTTACTTAGTGTTTACTTATGCTTGCTTGCTCGGTGGTGTCTGTTTACTTTACTAAGGAAATGCCTTCCCTTTTTATCAGGAATTACGTCTTGGTGCTAGTCGCCAGCCCCTGGCCAATGGAAGACGGGCTTGGGGTAGTCACGGCACGGGCCCCAAGGACGGGTCGTGACAAATTGGTATCATAGGAGTTCGGTTCTACTGCAGAACTCAGGACTCTGATATTTTTCTTTGTGAAGCAATATTGTTAAGAGTATTGACTGTGGTTATCAGTCCAGGGAGTCCAGTGTCGGTGCGGCGGCCGACGTATCCGTACACCAGGACCCTGACTTCTGATTTCTAACATAATGCATGAAAACATTGATTGCATGTGTGTTACAAGTTTTCTTTGTGATTACTTTGTGCCAGCTCACCAGGTATACTGTTTGACCATGGCGCAACTGTTTCCTTTTCTTGATGGCCCCACAACGGCAGCCAGCTAGGGTTCCGAGCGTTGTACGTGACGAAAGCCCACCGAGCGACGAGGCCTCGGTATAGGGCCCTTTGACAGCATAGGCACCGTCGATACCTCTACCCTCCGAGCCACTGATGCTACCAGCCCCAACCGCTGACGATGCACGTCGCCTTAGTGCACTGCACGAGTTTCAGCGCCAGCGACCGCCTAGGTTCTGCAGGGAGACAGACCCTCAGGCAGCCGAGTATTGGCTGGAGGTAGTTTTACGGGTTTTCAGGTTAGTGGGGACATCAGCAGACCCCATGGTGATCCTTGCAGCGAGCCTCATGCACGCGGCAACAGGCAGATGGTGGAGATTTATGCTCCAGTTGCACGATGAGGCATCTCTCCTCTGGACGAACTTTGAGAGCCTATTCCACTCGGATTTCATCCCAGCCACCCTTTGTGTGGTGCGCATCCAGGAGCTTCTACAGCTGTGGTAGGGCAGCTTGACGGTCGCCCAGTACTCGGCGAGATTTACCGATCTCTCGCACTACTCGATAGACATGGTACGAGACCCATTATTCCTGGCCCGAACCTTTGAGAAGGGATTAAGTCATGAGATCAGAGCATCACTGATCTCCCTCAGCATTCCGACACAGGCAGGAGTAATGGAGGCAACCCTTCTCATCGAGAGCTTCCTTGCTGAGCCTACTTCAACAGCGAGACCGACCGCATGGCGGCACGTAGCAGAGTCTTCTGCAGTAGGCAGTCGACAGATGACTCATGGGTCTAGGAAGACCAGACCCTTAGGTAGATGACCTTAGGACACTGGCTCAGTAGTGCGGGGCACACAGCACGGATCCAGTCTTTCGAGAGGCATACGATGCTACGCATGCGGCAGGCAGGGCTACATGGCTCGTGACTGCTCGACCCTCTGTGCCGAGGAGCAGCAGATGGTTGAAGGGCCACCTAGGAAGAGGCATAGGGTCAACTGTGGCGGTCCATAGGGGGCAGGAGGATGAGGAAGAGGAGTTGGCCGAGCATCAGGTGGTGGGCGACGCTTTGAGGCTCTACCACCACCACCACCACCAGGAGGTCCACCCTGACCACAGGGAGCTGGCGGGAAGAGACAGGCACAACTTCAGGCAGTAGAGGCCTACGACCATGGCGCGCCCGAGATGATTCGAGGTACTATATGTGTCTATTCCACCCTTGCTGCAGTTCTTATAAACACAGGAGTGAGTCATTATTTCATAGCCGCTTCCCTTGTTCGGAGCTCGGAGATTCCGACAGAGCCGTTGGCTCAATCCTTATGGCTAGAGACTCCTACGGGAGTAGACTCGACGAATACGCACTGGTGACGGCAGTGTAAGCTTACTCTAGGAGGCGAGAGCTTCGACTGGGATCTTCTTATAGTGGCGTCGAGGACTTACGACGTCATATTGGGCATGGATTGGTTATCTACAGTCCACGCTTAGATTGACTATATTAGGCACAAGGTGTGGTGTGTACGCACCGACAGGAGCAGGTTCACCTTTACCGGCGAGAAGGGATCATTCATAGCGCAGGATGGACTCTCACAGAGGAGAGGACAACCCATCACTCATCAATTGGCTAGCCTCATCCTAGGAGCAGTTGACATGCAGAGTCCTAGTTTTCCTGTAGTGGTGGATCAGTATGCAGACGTTTTCCCTGACGACTTTCTAGGACTACCTCCTCGTAGAGAGGTAGAATTTTATATTGATCTATACCTTGGGACAACCCCGATATCCACCCCAGCATATTGGATGGCTCTAGCCGAGCTTCGAGAGCTATGGGTATAGTTGGAGGACCTGTAGGGCAAGGGATTCATCCGACCTAGTGTTTCACCCTGGGCTTCCCCGATATTGTTCGCCAAGAAGGCGGACGAGAGCTTGCGACTTTGTGTCGACTATCGTCACCTGAACCAGGTGACTGTGAGGAACAATTATCCACTACCGAGGATTGATGACCTCTTCGATCAGCTCAAGGGAGCACGGTGGTTCTCGAAGATAGACCTTAGGTCAGGCTATCATCAGCTCAGAGTTTGGGATGAGGACGTGCATAAGACGGCCTTCAGATGTCGGTATGACCACTATGAGTTCTTGGTTATGACATTCGGCATAAACAATGCTCCATCAGTGTTCATGGGACTCATGAATAGGATCTTTCAGCCATACCTCGATCGATTTTTCGTGGTTTTCATTGATGACATTTTGATATACTCGACGACTGAGGAGGAGCACGCCTACCACTTGCGGGTTGTACTGGACACACTCCGAGAGCACCAGCTTTATGGAAAACTCTTGAAGTGTCAGTTCTGGATATGCGAGGTCCACTTCTTGGGACACGTCATCTCTGAGGCGGGAGTTGCATTGGATCCTGCGAAGATCGAGGCAGTGCTATCTTGGGAGCCACCTAGGAGCGTGACGGAGGTGCGGAGTTTCTTGGGACTCGCTGGATACTACCGAAGATTTGTTCTAGACTTCTACAGATTTTCAGCACCAATCTCAGCTTTGACGAAGAAGGGGAAACCCTTTGTGTGGTCAGACAAATGTTAGTAGAGCTTTCAGGAGCTGAGACAGAGATTGACCAGCGCACCTATCTTGTGGCTACCAGAGGAGGGGGTAGGGTACGTAGTCTACTGCGATGCATCAGGGACCGGACTCGGATGTGTCCTGATGCAGGAGCAGGCAGTGATCACCTACGGATCATGTCAGTTGAGGCCGCATGAGTAGAACTACGCTACCCATGACCTGGAGTTAGTAGCAGTGGTGTTCGCTCTAAAGATGTGGCAACACTATCTGATGGGCGAGCGCTTTACAGTCTATTATGACCATCAGAGTCTCAGGTACATCTTCTCTCAGAAGGACCTAAACCTGAGACAATAGAGATGGCTCGAGTTCCTCCAGGACTATGACTTTGAGATAGTATATACTCCTGGAAAGGGGAACGTTGTATCCGATGCTCTCAGTAGGAGGACGAGCATTCAACTAATTGGGGAGGAGATAGAGCAGCTAGCCTCTTTGCAAATATCCTTCGTGGATAGATATGGAGCATCCTTCTTTTAGTCACTCACAGTCACTCCTACACTACTGCAGCGGGTCAGAGAGGCACAGCGTGGGGACGCTGACTGTGAGATGCGACGTGCACAGATATCCTCAGGACAGGAACCTGATTGTTTCTCTTTAGGAGGAGAGCACAATGTCTTTTTCAGAGGACGTACCTTGGTACCAGTTGCTTTAAGAGAGGAGGTGATAAGAGAGTTTCACACTTCCCCTTTGGCGGTACATCCTGGAGTGGAGAAGATGTACCAGGACCTCAGACGACAACACTGGTGGCCGGGCATGAAGAAGGCTATGGCAGAGTTCGTTTCTCGGTGCCTCACCTGCCAGCAGGTGAAGGCAGAGCACCAGGTACCAGTAGTCTTAGTACAGCCCTTGGAGGTCCCGGAGTGGAAGTGGGACGGCATATCTATGGACTTCGTGACTGGACTTCCACGAACATCCAAAGGTCACGACTCCATTTGGGTGATTGTCAACCGACTCACCAAGTCGGCTCACTTCTTACCTATCAGAGAGCAGGGCTCAGTGGAGAGCATGGGATGTCTCTACGTTTAGGAGATTGTATGGCTTCATGGTGTGCCATCATATATTGTCTCCGATCGAGATGCTCGCTTTACCTCCCGACTATGGAGGGGGTTGTAGGAGGCGTTTGGGACGCAGCTACGTCTGAGCACCGCCTTTCACCCTCAGACGGATGGTCAGCTGGAGAGGACCATTCAAACTCTCGAGGACATGCTCCGCGCATGTGTCCTCGACTTCGGTCATAGCTGGGAGGACCACCTACCCTTGGTGGAGTTTGCGTACAATAACAGCTACCACTCCACCATCGGGATGGTACCATACGAGGCGTTGTACGGCCGGCCTTGCAGATCTCCACTATGCTGGACAGATCCTGGGGAGTCAACACTTGTGGGACTAGAGATGGTCTATGCCATGACAGAGAAGGTCCAGGTCATCTAGGAGCAGATGAGGACAGCTCAGAGTCGGCAAAAGTCTTATGCTGACAGGAGGCAGAGGCCACTGGAGATCGAGGATGGCGACCACGTCTTCTTGCGGGTAACACCTCGACGTGGTTTACGGAGATTTGGCCGAGGTGGAAAGTTGTCTGCATGCTTCATAGGACCATTACAGGTCCTCAGAAGGGTTGGCGAGGTGGCTTATCGCCTGGCTCTACCACCTCAGTTGCACCGGGTGCACGACGTCTTCCATGTATCCCAGCTGAGGAGATACGTACACGACCCGACACATATCATTGACCATGGGGAGATGGACGTTGATGATGGGGCGACTTTTTCAGAGGTCCAGGTGGAGATTGAGGATCAATAAGATCGGGTCCTACGTGGATGGTCGATTCCTCTAGTGTGCATCAGATGGCAGCACGGGAACCTCCAGGAGAGCACATGGGAGCCGGAGGCTCAGATGCGTGCTCAGTACCCACTTTTGTTTCCCTAGTTTTTGATGTATCTTTACGGGGACGTAAATCCCTCAGGTGGGAGTGATTTAATGACCCAAAAACTTCAAGGAAATTTTTTTCTTAATTTTCTTGGGAATTTTACAAGAGCGCAGTTTCTGACGGCACCTAATTCCGAGGCCCGGTGTGCTCAGAATCTTTTTCCAAAGTTCAGCTCGGGTACGTTCAGTGAACGAACGAGCGGGTTTTTATAACTTTTGAACTGAATCTTGGAATCGGATTTCAAAGGCACCGTTGGAATCACAGTGCCAGTAATTGCTTAGAAACACCTTTTCCGGAGTTGCGATTGCTCGGGTGTGGTTTTTAGATTTTAGGGTTAAGTAAAGAAATAAAATAAAAGTGGTACAACCAATTTATTTTATTTTAAGTTGTTTAACCTAAGTTAAGAGGTTAAAGTGGGACCCACCATATCCTACACCACTAGGTAGTATATTTGTGAGGTGGGACCCACACGAGCCCCACCGTTTCTTTCAACGTTTTTAAACCCCACTCCTTTAATTAAGTAACGCACCCGCACCCCTTTTAATGAGGTCAACCCTTGCGTTTAATATGGTTAATAAACGCCTCATTAATTGGGCAGTTTAAACTCCTCAATTAATTCAATTAATTGATTTTTTATTTTTGAAATTCAAACGTTGACTTGGGTTAATAAAATAAGACAATTCTTATTTTATTAGAGGTTGGTTGTGTGATAGGAATTGGGAGAATTCACTACAGATCTTGAAGTTCTTCCTCCTTGCGAAGAACACGAAAAACACCGACCTCCGACGAAGGTTGACAAGAATGCCAGATCCTCAGAGATCGACGACGCGACGCCGACGAACACTTTCTCCGCGATGCGATGATCCTCCTTCCGCGACGCTTCATCCGGGATGTTCCTTCTCCCGTGACAATCTTCGAATCATCGACGCTTGAGGTAGGGGTTTTGGTTCATTTAAATCTATGTGATTTATATCCTCGACATGTGTTTAAAAATTTGTCAGAAGCCTTTTTAAACCGCTAACGCGGTGGGTGCGGACCAACGAACATGTCCAAACCCACCGTCTCTTCGTTCTTGGTGTGCGGATCAGCGGGCGACGATGAAGCAGGCTGCACGGGCGTTTTGAGGTCTTCACAGTGAAGAACCGGTCCCGGGAGGGCCATTGGTGAAGACGACAGGTAAAACCAACCACCGGAGCTCGTACGGTGGTCCGCGGAACACTCCCCCGGCGCGCCTCGCCGGCACGACGACCGGAGATGGCGGCCGGCACCGGCTGGCCGCCAGGAGGCGGCGGCGCTCGGCGCGCCGCTGGGAAGAGCCGCCGGGGCTGAAGCCGCAGCGGCCGGCCGCAGGTCCTACGATTGCGCGAGACCGAGGGAGGTGGGACGCGGCACTCGGCCGCGTCCATTACGAAGGGGCGGCCCCCACGCGGGGCCGCGATTTCTTCAAAGGGGGTGCGCCCCTTTGCGCAGCCGCTTGGCCAATGCCAGCGCGTCGGACCGAGCCACCCAACCGACCGCCAGGCCGGACCGTGCCCAGGCCGAGCCGGGCCGCACCCAGGGCAGGCCAGGCCACTCCCAAGCGGGCCTGACCCGGACCCGGGTCGGGTCGACCCGGTTTGGGCCGACCAGGGGGTACCGGGCCAGGTCGGACCAGTCCCGAACCCCCCCTAATACCGGAATTTTCGGTCTGTTTCCCATAACTTGGGTTACAGACCTCTGATCGATGCACTATCAGTTGCGTAGCAATACTTGGGTCTATACGGTCGTTTCAGTATATTACACTCAAGGTTTCAGAGTACTTTGGGTTCGGCCGGGTTGGTTCGTACACGAAACCAACCTGGCCCTCGGAGCGGAAACGCTTATAACTTGAGCTCCGGACGTCCGATTGACGTGCCATCGACTTTGTTGGATTCCTCTTAGTGAGACGGACCTTTTGGCTTACTCCACTAGAGTTTTGGACGCAGTTGGAGTACGTTTGGGTTGGTTTTGACTTAAAAACCAACCGGGTCCCTGGGACGAAAAATCCAATAACTCTCAAACCGGGCGTCCGATTGACGCGCCGTCTGTGAAGTTGAGTTCCTGTTGACGATACAGAACTTTTGGATACATCAACTCCGGACTTGTGTCATTTGTTGTATCAGCCCCTCGGCTCATGGAGCGGACCCTCCCGAACGAGCTTGCTGTGTGCGGGAACCCTAGAGCTGGCTGTGACTACGACGACGATGACGACTGTGCAGAAATCCTCTGTGGATTCGACGACGACGACTACATCACTCAGCGATCCTACGTGGATCCGTGCTACCAATCCTGTGTGGGTCAGCGCTCAACGGTCCTATGTGGGCCAGCGCCTACAGATCCTGTGTGGGTCATTGCGGGGGTTAGTTACCTATCGATCATGTGTGAGTCCGATCCTGGGTGGGTCATTGCGGGGGTTAGTTACCTATCGATCCTGTGTGGGTCATTGCGGGGGTTAGTACCTATCGATCCTTTGTGGGTCCGACGGCTTAGATGAATCAGTGGCTATATCTGATCATCTCTATCGTCATACGAAGAAGTATACCTGTGTGAGCTGTATCTTGACTTTCAATCCTTATCTTCAATATGATTGACTTGATATCCTTTGTGGATTACATTATGCTTTCTTATGTGGATTGGGTTGTGGATTCCTGTGTGGACTGGGTTGTACTTGAGCTCGGATGTTGGAGCCGAACGAGAATTGATGACTTAGGTATATGTATGGGCATATACCTAAGTAGTGTCGGATGTTACTTCGTGTTTGTATCTTTCCTTTGTGGATTATCCTTTGTGGATTCTGGGAGACCTTCGGGGGTCTTGGGGTCCCTACTGAGTAGGTTATACTCACCCCTACACGGGCTATGCCCGCACTACGCTGTGTTGGTTACAGACGACGGACATCGCTGATCGTGGTTGAGGCATGAGGAGCAGGTCGGTACCCGGAGGTGGATCATTGGGTAGGGCGTACTCGGAGCGGACGGCTGGACCTGAGGAGCTGTGGAGGCTATCTGTACCCACCCTTCAGGTGGGACTTCTAGTGGACAGCTCGGGGCTACGACTTTACTTTCAGTTGCTGTTTTCCCTTTCCAGTTGTACTTTACTTTCAGTTTGGGTTTGTATTCTGGCCCACTTACTTTTTCCGCACTTACTGTTGTACCCAGTTTTTACTTAGTGTTTACTCCTGCTTGCTTGCTCTGTGGTGTTTGTTTACTTTACAAAGGCAATGCCTTCCCTTTTTATCGGGAATTACGCCTTGGTGCTAGTTGCCAACCCTGGCCTATGGAAGGCGGGCTTGGGGTAGTCATGACAGAGGCCCCGAGGACGGGTTGTGACATAAAAATTTATGACCTTTTAAAATTTGAAATTTTATTACCACAATTAAAATTAAATAGATTAATTAAGGATAATTACAATTATAAGTTTTAAAATAGAAGAAAAACATGTCCAAAAGTAATGGTATGAATAATATTATATCATTATTACATTAATATATATTTTTAGTTGTTTAATGGATATTTTACATTGAAAATAAATTATATATTATTTAAATCAACGATAGTTACAAAATATCACTATCTTGTACTTTAATATATTTTATGTGTCCACATAAGGAGAATATCAAGATATAAAAGAATATAAATGTCTATTTTTATATTAATTGAATTATTTTCATTAAATAAATTTATTTTTAATTTTTATAAGTTATATAATTACCTTAAATGCATCTTCAATTCTAATACAATATTTACTTAATTGACATAAAAATAGAATAAATAAATTTAATAATATTAATTTTGATATATTTTGGATTTGTTGATGTGTCTAACGAATTTCATAGATCTATAATATATAGTATAGACGTGTAAATGAATTATATTCAAATTCCCACTTTATTTTTATGTATTTAAGTCAAATTAAAAGAACAATATTAAATTTCCCAATAATGATATCTTATTGAATTAATTTATTATTAAATTAATTAAAAATAAAAAAAATATTAAATAATCACAATATGATACGATATGGTCTAAAATTTATCATAAGTTTGATTTATGTTCCATTTTTAAGTATTTGGATCTAGAATAGGCTTTTTATATTTTAATATTTTGAGAGTTTCCAAAAGGGCCCCTCCCCTCCCTTATAGAAGGGAACATTCTCCCTCACCTACTCACACCATCTTGAGCCATTTTGTTCTTCCAAAACCTACCATTTTCTCCTCAAAACTTCCCTAAATTCATCCTATAGGCCATACATTGTGCAAAAAACCAACCTAAGAAGTCATTTTGTGCAAATCAAAAGGAGATACTAGAAAAAGAGGTAATTATTTTATCAACGCTTTCAAAGTTATTTAATTATTATACTTACTATTCCTATGTTTTTCCATACTTTTGTAATAACTAAAATATAATTTAAATTATGAGATGTTATTATGATTATGGGACAACCATATTCCCCCTTTTATCCATCCTATGAATAATAATATCATTATGCGTATGTATGTACGACTTATGTTCTCTACACCATGGTATATTTTTTTATTCAATACTACATTATTTGGATGGGTAAAATGATGAATATAATGGACATAAATAATGAATATTACATGATAATGATTCTATTATAATTAATATACCATCCAATTCCAAACTATTTAACCATAAATAGAATGATATTGTCGCTCATGCGTACGTACGACCTACCGTCTCCATGATGCAGTGAGATTCATTTGCACATTAACCATTCAAGAATGATCATAAAATTTAAAATATGAGTAAATATAATATTTATGAACTTAATATCAACCTTTATATGAATAAAATATATCCTATTCATAATAAACATAACTTACATAACAAAACATGCATTGGAAAACGAAGAAGGTATAACTTGAAACAATGGTAATACTGAGATATTATTAACAAAACGATATAAGAGGATCATATATGATATAATAAATATGGATATGGTCTTTTTATAATTTAATAACATGATTTAACTATTATAAATTATGTTAACACACCCTCAACTAAAGGAAATTACAAGGTAAGGGTTAATTTCACAATCTCGTTATTATCCAACGTTGTTTATATATAAGTATCCACTATGACACATTTATCATCCATGCCCATGTTTCTTAAAACTGTATTTCAAAATATTAACAAAAAATTTTTAAATTCATTTTTACCTATGTTTTAATTTTTATAATTTTTTTTAAAACAATGTTTCCATCATTTTCCAAACAAGGTACTTTATGACCTTTTAGACAAATTAAGGAAAGAATGGGTTTTTAAACTTAAACGGCGTGAGCATATATTCTTACCATCATGATACCTTAAATTTTTGAATCTTCCCTTACAATAATAAATAGATATTTTTAAAAGAAATGTTTTCTTTTATAATTGCATGACTTTTAAATGGTTTCAAAGTAAACATAGATATTTCTCTCAAAGAGTTTTAATTATTTTATTAGATTATGTTCATCTATGTTAACATCCTTTGTTAGATTTTATTCTTAATTTATGATAATTACCTATGATACAATATATGATATTTTATTGAAATATTTATGACATGTTTTACTATAGATGTGATATTTTTATACCATATATGGTTTATGGTTAATTTATTAAAATTCTGTATGCTAGTTTTAATACAAATGTTTATATTGGTTATGTTTTACCCCTTTCATAAGAGGAATGAATTAGACTTAGTAAGTGATGGGTTAAGAACCACTTAATAAAATACCTACTAGTTGGGGATTATGTAATGAAATCCCTATGGGTTGGAGACTGGTAAATGAAATCCCCTTGATGCATAGATAGCTTTCATAATACAAACTAGTTTGGGTTTTTACCCATTTATGTATGGTCTTGGCACACAGACTTGATGATATGGTTTTGATGTCCAAAATTATGCATTCCCTCATTATAAGATTAGTTATTGATATTACATGTGATTATTAGTTTATTATAATATCCATGTGAATATTTAAATGGCATTATTTGGTTTAATCTTACCATATTATGCTGAATATTATGTTTAAAAGGCTTGTGTTTCAGTTTTATTCCTTGCCTTAAAAGTTTATGCTTATTTATGAAAGATTTTTCTATATTGTTTACCATTAATTATCATATTAGCTCACCCATTTCTTATGTTTTACTTTCCTAGGATTCCAATATGTGTATTATGACTGATATGTAGGGTTAATCTAGGAGAATAATAGAGTTCTCAAATAATTATCTATGTTTCATATTTTGTTTTGAATTGTAATGTAAAGATCATATATGAAATAAATTTTACTAGATTACTAAACTGATCGGTAATTCAGGACATAATTCCTTGCAACCATGCTAATGTATTAAAATAATGCACTGGATCCAATCTTCTAGGGTTGGGGTGTTATAATTTTGTTGGAAGTCTCAATTATAAAATTTTACTTGTCCAGTAATGAGAATTAAAATTACTTTGAAATTATCAAGTCATATAGACATGAGATATTACAACCCCCCACCACTATACATGTCATCCTTTATACTTCTTTGTGGTCATTCATCCACACCACTAGACCCACAATAGTTTCTATTTATATCCAATGACCATGTTTAGTTTCTGAATGCCTAAAACACAACGAAGGCACAAAAACCAACTCAAGGAAATCAACTAGAAAAAATTGAATCCAAATCCCATTTTAAAAACTCAAACATAAATTATTTCATCACCCAAACAATCTCTAGAGATATGGTTCTCCCCACCATAATCTTAATCTTATAACCACTAACCCTCCATACCTATCCCCTTCACCATCAAATAATCAAAAAATTATCTCAAACTCAGGCTCCAAAAATGTTCCCATAATGGAACATAAAATTACATTCCCTATAACCATGTGAATTACTAATCAAAATAATCACCCAATAATTTCATTTAAAACTATCTGGAATTGATTCATACCCTCCATTATTGCAAAAAATTTGAACAAACATATTTTTTTTTCAAAAGTCGATTTTACTTTCTAAAATTCATCCATAATTTTAGATATGAATTTCTAGATATAGTTTATAAATTACCAAACCCATTCAATATAGAACCCTAAGTCAGGATATACTTGGATGACTTTTCCTAAAAACACTTGGCTCCAATAGCTGGAAAATCACCACCTCTCCTTTTTAATGATGCCTTCATACAAAGAGGTATTCTATAACCCCCTAAATATTTCAACTATATTCCATACAAGATTCCTTGTGAGACTCTATAGTCAAATCCCCTAGTATCTCAAAACTATCTTTGTTCCCTACCACACCATCTTCACACCTTCAATACAAGAACCTCATATTACTTTTAAGAACCACCTTGATCCCAAATCTAACACTCTTCTCAATCATCTACCATAACTGATTTCCTATGATAATTACCTACAAAATTTAAGCACAAACCTCATCGATTCCTAATTGGAGTAATGATTCCACCAAAACCAATCCATGGTTAGTTCTATACAATTCTAGCCCATCTAGCATGAGGGTCACACCTCTATGTTTGACACATCACTCCCCTAGGTATGAACTAACATTGGATGACGTGGGTTGTTTGTGGAAAATTCATCAAGGATACTTAAATGAATAAAATAATTTAAGAAAATTATTTTATTTCAATTTGTTTATGGGTCGAAAACCTCTCAACCAATAGGTTTTAGATAGGTTTAGGTCACCATATTAACCTTATCTTTTAGATTTAACTCTTAGTTAAATAGTTTGACATTTACCACGTCTCTTTGTATTTTAATATTATATGGTTAATAAACTTACTATAAACTTCCAAGTGAACCCAAGTGGTTCATTAATGATACAAATATATTTATATAAGTCTTTTGGACAAACCTTAGATTTTTTGGAATATAATATCAATTAATAATATAATTTTTTTATAAACTATTTTATGTCAATTTTTACACTATTTGGTATTTGGTTTTTGTTAAATTCACAACAACATTATTACTTCAAAAAAAATGATTTAATAAACCCTAAAATTCCATATTAACCTATAAAATTAGTGGAAGTCATTAAAAGTCTCAAATTAGATTTATTTGGTTATTTACAATATCAATTATTTTAATCTTTCATTAATAAGGTAATTACTGCATCATCATTGTGTCATAAATAAATTTAATTATTTAATGTCTAAAAATTAAAAATAAAATATAATTATGTACGTAATATTTTTATATTTCTAATGAATATTTATAGTCGAATTTATCTTTTGTATAATTTTATATTAAAAATGTTTTAGTTATTAAACTTTGATTTTAACTCTTTTAACTTTTCTTAAAATAAAATAATAATAAATGTCCTAATCTAATTCAAGTGGACCAAAGAGGATAATATTTTTTTAATAAGGTTTTTTTGGTCGAATTATACTTATCCAATAGAACTAGGACATGTGTTAGGGTAATTATGATATCATTTTTACCCTTAATTACCCTATTTACATTCAACCAAGGTAAATAAAAGTCAAAAGTTACTATTCACCAAAAATTATTTTCATCTTATTGAACCAAATTTTACTTACTGATATTAACTATGTCTCTCGGATTTTTGAAATTCAACTTACAGGAGCGGTAAAATTATGTTTTATACAAATTTGAAAATGCTCCTAGGATGTGGGTAAAAGACAGTAAAAAGTACGATAAAATTTTATATATCTAAACTTATTATAAAATGATTCCAATGAATTAAATTGAACATATATATGTATTATGTATCTATTTTGACCTAAAATAAATTAAAATAAAACAACTAATTATTTAAAAAAAATTGATTTTAACCAATAACGTAGTGTTTTTCACTATTCATCAATAATTGAAAGTTTTCAGAAAAATACCAAAACTTTACCCTAAGATAATTTTGATATTATAAATTCAAAAATGAATTCTATTTTACAAAATTTGAAACATATATGTTTCATTAATTAATTTAAATTAATTCCCGTTGCCAAAACTGAAAATCGGGTTTTAAAAAAAAGTAAAAACTATCAAAAGATTGACATGTGTTTATGTCAAATTTAAATGTGAAATTACATATAATGACATGAATTGTATTAAATAATAAAAATATAATCTAATTATACTTCCAAACAATTCAGATACATAATTTAACACTATAAATTATTTCAATTAAAAAAGTTGTTTTCAAATAAAATTTAGTATTTTTCAGTATTCATCAAAATATGAAAGTTATCAGAAAATCACAAAAAATCAATCCAAAATAATTTTTTATATACTGATTTTAAAAAAAGAATTTAATTTCATTAAACTGAATATATTAAAGTGTCAAATATTGGTTTTAAAAAAAGGATTTCCATTAAAAGGCAGTAAAATTGCATTTTTTGAAAAATAGTTCTTTTATCTAAAAAAATAATAATTTGTTCGTATATTATGTCTAAGAAACATATAATATGGATTCTAAAATTATATGGAGTATATAAAATTCAAAATTCAGTTAATACTATTCATTACCGCTTTTGAACGGCTAGTTTGGTAAGCCGTGGTGCGCTCAAACTCGGTGTTGCGTGTAGCGCAAGCTAGTGAATTTAAAGAAAATAACTTATTATGAAATCTTGGGGTGTTACATTCTTCCCCCCTTCTGGAAATTGTGTCCTCGAAATTTTAAAATTGGGCTTGGGAATATCATTGAAAGTCCCACATCAGAAAAAGAGTCAATAAAACTATCTCTTTAAAAGAAAGAAAGAGAAGTACAAAGGTCACCTGAGATAACCCATACTAGGATTACATGTAGGAAAACATGGATATGGGATATAAAATAAGTGTCAAGTTTTGGTGGAGAGTGATAGAAAACTAGATCAGGAGAAATTTAACAACAAGAAAACCACAAACTTGTGTGCCGAAGGATGTTATCAGGTTCATTGATAGGATGATTGCGTGATTCATCTGGGATGCATCTGGAGAGGGGAAGAGGCAGTGGGTGTCATGGGACAAGATAGCCTGACCCATTAGTGAAGTGGGAATTAATGTCAAAATTATGGAGGGCACGATCCACTTCATGAATGTGGAGCTTGCATGGGAGGCCATCGTGGAATGATCCTTGTGGGGGACACAGATGTCTCAAAGATATAAGGCCGATACAGTTTATGGCACTGCAAGGGGGTTGGCGTTATGGTCCTCGGTGTTGAACATTATACCGAATCTTATACCATCCTCCCAATGGATTATCGGGGAAGGGATTATCCTCTTCTCACAACACAATTGGGTGAGCGCAGTGCTGCGCTACCCAGGATGTCCAGCCCCAAATATCTCCTTCAGGGAGGCAAGTCTTTATCACATGTTCTTTAGATCGGTCCTTGACGCTCCTCAGCAAGAAGTTTTCAACTCCATGGTTCTGAATATAGAGCACGACAGATGTGTGTATACTCCTTCCACCTCGGGGAGGTTCAACTCCAAAGACTTCCACAGCAGGAACGCCTTACAGGGGCAACCTGATAGGTGGTATAGTATGGCCTGGTGTAAAAATATTCCGGCTAAGCTAAACTTTCTCTCTTGGAGGATCCACAGTAAAGCCATCCCCTCCGATGATCACATTAAGCATATGGGTATAAGTCTTGCGTCCTATTGCCAGTGCTGCGGGAAGAAAAGCGAAGAGAGAATGAACCATATCTTCTTTGAGGGAGAATGGGCTCAGCATGTTTGGAGGGTCCTCGGCTCTCATATAGTCTCCCTCCCTCAAGAGGGAAATGATGAGATGATTATGGCGCACTGGGTTCAGGAGGCCAGTGGGCCAAAGGAGGAGTTGAAGGTGCGAGACGTCATTTTCAATGCGGCCTGCTGGTGCCTTTGGCAAGCCAAGAACCAGGCCAAATAAGAGGGGAGAAGCTTCTTTGGACAATCCGTGGTGGTGAATACCGATTGCATGTTTCTGGATTTTCTTGGCTCTATTAGCTTTGGTAGGGGGGCGCTGTCTTGTGGGGTACTGCAGGATACCCCCAGGAGGGTCACACAGAACAGGGAGGAGGAGCAAGGCAGGTGGATTCAGTGGACTCCTCCGCAAGTTGGCCTTATACTCAATTCTGATGGTTCCTGTGTTTTGGGTGACATGCGAGGAGGAGGTGTCATTCGGGACTCTAAAGGGAGCCTGGTCCTGACATTCACAGCGCATTATGGCAGCAGATCCTCTCTTCGGGCGGAAGCAATGGCGGTCCTGACTGGCCTTTCCCTGTGCAACCATAGGGGCATTTCAATTGATCACATTGAAACAGACTCAATGACTATCCATGATGCTCTACATGATAAAGGCGTCATCCCCTGGTCCATCATCTACACGATTAGACAGTGCAAGGCTCTCATCAAGGATAACGTTGGAATATCACATACGTGGAGAGAGGGGAACAACGTGGTGGATTATATGACCTCTATAGCGGTACCGGGCTCCCAGATGTCGTGTTTTACTAATGTGTCCCAGCTTAAACTGGAGGGGGGTGAGTCTTATCCGGGGTGATTCCCTTGGGCTGCAGTACTTTAGAACCCCATAATAAGGGTTGTCTCTTCTGTGTCTGGCCCTCTCGGGTTTTTTTCTTTTCTATGAATATAAATAATAACATTGGATGGTGATGGGATAAATGGTCATTAGTTTCCTAGTAGGAAAAGTACGCGGATAAAGTTTTTTGTTTTAAGTTCCATTTCATAAAGTTGAGGAATTTATTTATGAGATTTACTAAGAACATAAAGAGATATACTTAATTTTTATGTAGAGTTTCATCCTTTAATAAATTTCCACCACTAACTCATCTTTTTTTTCAAATAATGTGTATTCAAGATGACTTGGTCACACCTGAAGCGCTAGAATCAACTTCTAGAGAATCACATAATATAAAAAAGATAAACTATATATATTTCCCTTATCTTTAGAGATTAAACAAAACCAAAATGGTTAGTACAAGATCAGATGATCCCCAAAAAGGTTAATCCTTTAGAGAAAGAAATACTAATCTTAATTTCTAAAATTAAACCAACAATACCCAATGTTCAATAAATACTATTCAATAAACAATTGTCTTTAAAATCCGTCAATATAATCCAAACTAATATTGAAACCCAAAACGTAGAAGAATTTGATTATGCAGTATTCCCAATTAAATTGTATCTCCAAATAACATCGACTACTCTTAAAGTCACATACTTAAAAGTAATTAACCTAATCACATATTCTCTATGATAGGTTAATCATTTCCATAAATAACCCAAATCTCTATAAATCCAAAATAAAAACATAGATATGAATCCACCATTACTCTTCAAATGAAATCCCATAGTATTCTATTTTCCTTAGGCATATAGTATTCCCAATAGAGCGAACATCTTCCAAAATAACATTTCTCACTTAATCACCAAATTCTTTTACTATACTAAGGATATCCATTTGATAAGACATAAAATCCCAAATAAACTTATTATTGATCAATAAAATTATTTAACTAAAAAGAATTAGTCACACTAACTAGAGACTTTACATAGTCCAGTGGTAGTCGATAAATCCCAATCGCACTATGGTTGTGGGTTTGATTCCCGCAGCTTTGTCCGACACGATGGATTGTCACACGGTCTGCGTGTTGTCCTTTTTCAAAAACCATATTTTATAAAATTCCCAAAATGAGATAAATTCATCAAAATAACTATAACATAATTTCACCACAAATGTTATCTCATACCTCGCATTTTCATCCCAAAATTTAATAACTTGTAATTGGATCAAATTCAAGGATAACATAAACCAAAATGGTAATTTATAACTATATCAACAATATAAAAGAAAATTCTTCCTAAAATTTCATTTTCACATAATAAACTGTAGGGTTACACATACAAGAGAAAAGTCTTGCAAAGTAATCCCATCAACAAAGAGCATTAATAATTTTAAACATTTCACTATCCATTTATTTCCAAATGGGTTCTTCCTTGACCAAGAGGTTATCCTATAGAATAGGGAATTCACATGGTTAATTCCCAAGTACCCTAAATTTACGGTAAATGACTGTAAATAGATTCTTGGGATCATTTTTATTTTCTTCCATAGTACTCTTCATTTTTCCTGAGAAATTCTTTACTTTATGTCTTTCTTTCCCACACATAAATAATTTCCTTGTTCCATTGAGACACTTCCCTAGGTTTTTTCTTCCACATTTCCTGCATGATGGAAATTGAGCTTTCTTTTCTCCATGGTCTCCACTACTGGATCTCTTATCATTCACCACCTTTTTATTATTTGTTGAGTCCGAGAGTTGGTTAATATATTTTTTGTTGATCATATTTTTGAAAAACTGATTTGGTATGTACAAGATATCTTTTACACCTATCAACATTCCATTTAGTTGTTCATTTTCACCACCATTCCCACCTTGTACATCATGTTCAATGTTACTATGACTTCCTTGAAATCCAGCCATTTACCAACACAAGAATGCATAGTATGAGTCATAAAATCATTTAGAGAATATCATAACACCTTATTTTCAATTTTAAACACCATAGGATCAACCAAGGTTATTTATTCTCATCTTATATTAAAATCTTTCAAATCAGTTTGTAAAGAAAATTTAAATTATCCTAAGAATATCCCCCAACAGTGTCGTAACCAAGAGTGCAACAAGTCTCGTTGTCTTGTACCAAGATACCCCGGGTCAAGCCCAAAACTCCATGTCATAGTTTCACTCCTAGGTACATCTATCCCAGAGCCACCTCTACCTTTTTGTATCCAGACAGGTATTTATTGCTTGGAAAACCCGCATAATATTACATTACCAAAATTTTTGGATGTTCTCCTATACTATTACTCAATGCCTATCTTAGGGTAGTGTTTTCTAATCAGAGTTTTTTTCTAAATCTAGCTTCCAAGGTTTGTACTAAACGTTCTCTGATACCAACTGTAACGCCCAACCACAATTACCTAGAGTCAGGGAATTATTACATAATATTGGCATGATACAAAGAATCATGTCCCAAAATACTGATCAGTTTATTATCCTTTGAAGTACTAAATACACCCATAATTTTTACATTACATCATGAAATAAAAACATCAACAACATTTTTTACCCTTTTTAAACACACTTATATCTTTAGCCTATCCCTACAAGTCAACCATAAAATACTTCTTCACATACTAGGAAAAATAAAACATAGAAATGGGTGAGCTCAGATTCTCAGTAAGGATAACAATATAGCAGAAACTTTCATAAATAAACATAACCATTTAAGGCAATGTATAATACTAAAACAAAAGCCTTTTAAAATTAAACTTCAATATAATACGGAAAAGATAAAATCAAATAATTCCATTTAATTATTTACATGGATATTCTACTAGTCGAATAATCACGTGAAATATCAATAGCTACTTTCATAATGATTGAATACATCATGCCAGAATTCAAAACCACATAGTCAAGGCCTTGTGCCAAGACTACAAATAAGATTTTGTCAAGGCCTTGTGCCAAGACACTAGTTTCTCTCATGAGACCTACCGTTGCATCGGTGAACTATAGCATGATCCACCCGTCACTTACTAAGTCTAATTCATTGTTCATATGAAAATGTTTAAAAATAACATAAACATTCTTATTAAAACTAGTATACGAAATGTCAATACTTTATCCATAAACCATGAATGGTATAAAAATAACACAGCCACAGTAAAACATTTCAAAAAACCTTCAATACAATATGGAATATTTGTATTATAATAAATGAAACTCGATCAAGAATAATAACCCATAAAAGATGTTGACATAGTTGAAAATGATCAGTAAAAATCTTTGAGATAAATATCCCTTTTTCGTGAAATCATTTAAGAGTCACATAATTTATAAAGGAAGCCATTTAGAAGATAGTTTTGAATCAAAGTGTACCATACCAATTTTAATATTTTTAAAGGAATTAACATTTTAAAAAATTCATCTCCATATAAATAAATCCTTAAATCCATTTTAAAAACGTGGACATTAATGAGAAAGGTTTAGAAGAATAAAATTTAAAAACATTTAAAATTATATTTTAGTCAGCATTCCTAACCAAATGAGAGATGATGAAAAACAAATAATTGAGGAAATAAAAAAATTATAATATCATGATAATAAAGGGATTCATGATATACTATGTCAATGTACAATATATACACCAAATAAAAGTTCATTGGCACATAACTACAAAGAAGTCTTAATGGAATGTAAGTTGAGATGAATTCCTTTATGAAGACCGTATCCTTAGGTTAAGGATAAATCAATTAATCAATTATGTGTGAAAAATATAAATAAAATTAATATTATTGGATAGTCAGTGAAAATCAACCAGAGGACATTCACACATATTCTTGTAAAAACAACACCAATGACTTGGATGTTTAACTCAATGAATAGAAATTGAGTTAAAATTACACTTATCAAGTTTATATCAATGACTTGAGAATTTATAAATGGAGTGATTATGTGTATCAAAAGTATATCCACCCAAAGGGGAGTGGAAATTACTATATATGTAAATAAATATTTATTTACACACATAATCTTGGAGTAAAGTAATCAATGAAGTTTACGTAAAACCGAAAGAGAGGAAACTGAAATTTGAAATTCCCGTACAGATTTGGTAACATACGAAACATACACCCCATGAAAGAAGGATCATATAATGATGATATAAATAACCAATAATTAAAGTATATTACACAAACAATACAATCATGGGTAGTACATACACCATACAAAAGGTAATAGTGGAAAATATAACACGAATCTCACAAGAATAAAAGTGAGATGAAAACCCCTTACCACATTCTAATCGATTGATTCGTAAGACCAAAGGTTAATAAATACCCAATGAATCACAATGTACCATGAATATAAATATAATCATGATAATATATATCAAGTGGCAGTACACAATACACCACATGTAATAAATAAGTGGTGAAAAACAGAAATCTCATGAATTTAAAAGTGAGATAAGAAACCCCTTACCTTGTACTTTTCCTTAGTAGAGGGTAGGTTAACCTCCTATATAAAGGAGAAATCATTGTTATTAAATTATAAAAGAACCATATATATTAATATGATATCATATATGATCTTCTAATATTGCTTTGTTAATGATATTTCAGTAGTATAATCATTTCAGGTGTTAACTAATTCATTTTCCTTTATATTATTTGTTACATAAGTAATGTTTGTTATGGATAGGATGTATATTATTCATATTCAGAATGATATTAAGTATTTAAAAATTATTGTTAGTCATAAAATGAAAATTAGTCTTGAATGTATACGATGGGTAATGAATCTCATTGCGTTCGTGGAGACGGTAATCCGTACGTATGCACGAGCGACAATATCATTCTTTTGATATTAAAATACTATATAATTGGATGTAATATCATATATAAAGAATAATTATCATGTTATATTTATTATTTACATCATTTATACTCATTATTATACCCATTTAAATGATGAAGTGTTTGAATAACAAACTACACCACGACATGGAGACTGTAATCCGTACGTACGCACGTATGGTGACTTTGTCATTTATTGGACAAATATATAAATGAATTGGGTTGTACCATTTTTATAATAACATCATAGTATATAGAATATAATGAAGTTATTATTTTAAAATGGAAACAACAAAGAAAGAAGAAGCAGAAGAAGAAATGATCTTGAAAGAGGTGGTGAAATATTTATCTCTTCTTCTGGTTCTTCCTTTTGATTTGATCAAAAGGGATTCTTAGGTTGACTTTATGACTAAATAAAAGCCTTTAAGATGAAGGGAGGATAGTTTAGAGGATATTTGGGTAGGGGTTGGCCGAGACAGATGTCTTTGAAGGTGTGAATTTGAGAAAAGGGGAAGTTCCCTTTTATAAGGGAGGTGAGGGTCGCTTTAGGAAAAGCATGAAATATTGTTTTATAATAAAATCATTTTTGGGTTATAATAGCTCAAAAATAAATTATTTAGAGGCTAAGGTGGGGATGGGTCTAAAACATCTCAACCAATAGGTCTTAGACAGGTTTAGGTCTCCATATTAACCTTATCCTTTAGATTTAACTCTTATTTAAATAGTTTGACATTTACCATGTCTCTTTGTATTTTCATATTATATGGTTAATAAACATAGTATAAACTTCCAAGAGAACCCAAGTGGTTCATTAATGATACAAATATCTTTATATAAGTCTTTTGGGGGAACCTTAGATTGTTAGGAATAGAATATCAATTAATAATATAATATTTATTTTAAAAACTCTTTTATGTCAATTTTCACACTATTTGGTATTTGGTTTTTGTTAAATTCATAAATACATTATTAATTCTAAAAAAATTCATTTAATAAACACCAACATGTCATATTAACCTATAAAATTAGTGTAAGTCATTAAAAGTCTCAAATTAGATTTATTGTGTTATTTTTAATATCAATTATTTTAATCTTTCATTAATAAGGTAATTACTACATCATCATTGTGTCATAAATAAATTTAATTATTTAATGTCTAAAAATTATAAATAAAATTCCATTATGTAGGAAATATTTTTAGATTTCTAATGAATATTTATAGTCAAAATTTGAAATTCCCATACCGATTTGGTAACATACAAAACATATACCCCATGAAAGAAGGATCATCCAATGATGATGTAAATACACATAAATTAAAATATATTACACAAAAAATACAATCATGGGCAGTACATACACCACAAAAAAGTTAATAGTGGAAAATATAGCATGAATCTCACTGGAATAAAAGTGAGATAAAAACCGCTTACCGCATTGTAATCAATCGAGTCGTAAGACCAAAAGTTAATAACCACCAAATGAATCATAGAATACCATGAATATAAATAGAATCATGAAAATATATATCAAGTGGTAGTACACAATACACCACATGCAATAAATAAGTGGTGAAAAATGGAAATCTCACGAAATTAAAAGTGAGATAATAAACCCATTACCTTGTAATTTTCCTTGGTCGAGGGTAGGTTAAACACTTTTATAATGGTGAAATAATTGTTATTAAATTATAAAATAAAAATATATATTAATATGATATCATATATGATCTTCTAATATTGCTTTGTTAATGATATTTCAGAAGTATCATTGTTTCAGGTGTTAATTGATTCATTTTCCTTTATATGCTTTGTTATATAAGTAATGTTTGTTATGGATAGTATGTATATCATTCATATTCAGAATGATATTAAGTCTTTAAACATTATTTTTAATCATAAAATGAAAATAATTCTTGAATGTATACGATGGGGAATGAATCTCATCGCGTTCGTGGAGACGGTAATCTGTACGTATGCACGAGAAACAATATCATTGTTTTGATATTAAAATACTATATAATTGGATGTAATATCATTTATACTCATTATTATACCCATGCGAATAATGAAGTGTTTGAATAACAAACTACACCACGATGTGGAGACTGTAATCTGTACGTGTGAACGTATGGTGACTTTTTCATTTATTGGATGGATAGAATAATGAATTGGGTTGTAACATTTTTATAATAACATCACAATATATAGATTATAATGGAGTTATTATTTTATAATGGAAACAACAAAGAAAGAGAAAGGGGAAGAAGAAAAGAACTTGAAAGAGGTGATGAAATATTTACCTCTTCTTCTGGTTCTTCCTTTTGATTTGATCAAAAGGACTTCTTAGGTTGACTTTATGACTAAATAAAGGCCTATAAGATGAAGGGAGGACAGTTTAGAGGATATTTGGGCAGGGTTTGGCCAAGAAATATGGCTTTGAAGGTGTTAATTTGAGATATTGGGAAGTGCCCTTTTATAAGAGAGGTGAGGGTCACTTTAGGAAAAGCATGAAATATTATTTTATAATAAAATCATTTTCGGGTTCTAATGGATCAAAAATAAATTATTTAGAGGATAAGGTGGGTATGGGTTGAAAAACTCCAAACCAATAGGTTTTAGACAGGTTTAGGTCACCATATTAACCACATCTTTTGGATTTAACTCTTAGCTAAATAGTTTGACATTTACCATGTGTCTTTGTATTTTTATATTATATGATTAATAAACATACTATAAAATTACAAGAGAACCCAGAGTGGTTCATTAATGATACACCTATCATTATATCAGTCTTTTGGCAGAACCTTATATTTTTAGGAATATAATATCAATTAATAATAAAATATTTGTTTTTAAAAACTCTTTTATGTCAATTTTGACACTATTTAGTATTTTGTTTTTGTTAAATTCATAAAAACATTATTACTTCAAATAAAATTCATTCAATCAACCCTAACATGCCATATTAACCTATAAAATTAGTGTAATTAATTAAAAGTATAAAATTATATTTATCTGGATATTTATAATATCAATTATTTTAATATTTCATTAATAAGGTAATTACTGCATCATCATTGTGTCATAAATAAATTTAATTATTTAATGTCTAAAAATTATAAATAAAATAAAATTATTTAGGAAATATTTTTATCTTTCTAATTAATATTTATAGTAGAATTTATATTTTTTATAACGCTATATTAAAAATGGTTTAGTTATTAAACATTGATTTTAACTATTTTAACTATTCTTTAAATAAAATAATAATAAATGTCCTAATCTAATCCAAGTGGAAAAAAGAGGATAATATTTTATTTTTATAGTTTTTTTGGTCGAATTATACTTATCCATAGAATTAGGACATGTGTTAGGGTAATTATGATATCATTTTTACCCTTAATTACCCTATTTACTTTTAACCGCGATAAATAAAAGTCCAAAGTTAATATTCAAAAAAATGTATTTTAATCTTATTGAACCACATTTTACTTACTTATATTAACTGTATTTCTCAAATTTGTGAAATTCAACTCATAGGAGCGGTAAAATTAAGTTTTATACTAATTTGCAAATGCTCTTAAGAGGTGGGTAAAAGGCGGTAAAAAGTTCGAAAAAATTTTATATATCTAAACTTCTTATAAAATGATTCCAATAAATTAAGTTGAACATATATAGGTATTATGTATCTATTTTTACCTAAATTAAATTAAAATATAATAACTAATTACTTAAATAAAAAATCCGATTTTAACCAATAATATAATGTTTTTTCACTTTTCATCAAAAATTGATAGTTTTTAGAAAAATACCAAAAATTTAGCCTGATATAATTTTGATATTCCGAATTCAAAAATGAATTATATTTGACCAAATTCAAAACATAGAAGTTTCATTAATTAATTTAAAATTAATTCCCGTTGTCAAAACCGAAAAGCGGGTTTTTTGAAAAGTAAAAACTATCAAAAGATTGACATGTGTTTATGTCAAATTTAAATGTGAAATTACTTATAATGACCTATATTGTATTAAATGATAAAAATATAATCTAATTAAACTTCAAAACCATTCATATAAATAATTTAACACTATAAATTATTTTGATTAAAAAATTTGTTTTCAATTAAAATTTAGTATTTTTCAATATTCATCAAAATATGAAAGTTATCAGAAAAGTACCAAAAATTAATCGAAAATAAATTTTTATGTCCCTATTTTAAATAAGAATTGAATTTCCTTAAATTTAATATATAAAAGTGTCAAATATTGGTTTTAAAAAAATGTTTTCCATTAAAAGGTGGTAAAATTGCATTTTTTGAAAAATACTTCTTTTATTTGAAAAAAATGAATTTGTTCTTATATTATGTCTAAGAAACACATAATATGGATTCTAAAATTATATGGAGTATATAAAATTCAAAATTTAGTTAATACTATTCATAACCGCTTTTGAATGACTAGTTTGGTAAGTCGTGGTGCACTCGAACTTAGTGTTGCGTGTAGCGCGAGCTATTAAATTTAAAGAAAATAACTTAATATGAAATATTGGGGTGTTACAATAATCATAGAGCATATCCTAAATATAAAACTATGACCTAGTCTAGAAAAATTAAGGATTATGCCCCTCTAGAGACCTACCAAAAAGATTAAGAACTATCACAAAAATTCTCCTTATAAAAAAGGAATCCAATTTTCATAAATCCTATACTAGGTTGCACCCATCACACACCATTTTAAAAATTCCCAAAAATCCACCCTTGTATCATGAACCTAAAAACACACAAAACTCAGCTACCCTCTCTAATAGGTCACCCTCAATTGTTACATGGAAGTGACTACCAAAACTAGAGTCATGTTTAGAAGGCCACTAGGCTCTCCCACCTAGCCCCAAAGGTAAAGTATCATGATAATTCACTAGGTTAAACCACCTAGTTTTATGAAAACTCACATAAATATACAACTCATAGGGTGTCAAAAAAGATCTTGTCTCAACTTCACATGTCATTAAAATGTCAAAAAACCCATCTCTAATGTCTCATATATAAAATATTTCATATGCCAAACCAACCACCCAAAACTAAGGAAGCCTCCCTCTTTAAGCATCTATACATCAGACCGCTCCCTATAAGACTGGTCCTTTCAACTGATCCCAAATAGAAAACACACATAAAGGTTCAATGACCATATAACTACACTATTATGACCCAAAAGGGTGACAACACTTTCTATGCTTGAGGACTGCATCATCGTTCTCTTCATTGAGTGTCTAACCGTCAATCAAAATAACCTTCCATTAAAAAGATATCCATCTACAGGTCAACCCAACTAAGTAGAATTCAACCAAGTTATTATCCAATAAAAATCCTTATCGGCAGTTGTTAACACTTTATACAACCAACCCTCTACAGTTAGTAAAATCACGAACTAATAGGTCTATAACATGTGGATCTTCTATGACTACCATGATGCATGATATTCCTCTTGCCTCCATAGACCAAGTGACAAAACCAAATCACAAGCCTCTTGAAAATGGTCCAAGAACTATATATCCATCCTAATTCATTGAATCTAAACCATACGTGCTCCAATCTAAGATAAAACAAATTAAAACCATAAAATCAAAAAATTGAACAATAATTTGGGCTCTGGTAAGATAGACTTCCTATCAGAACAAGTGTTAATGACTCACCATTCCTATATCCATGAAATACTCCAAAAAATTCCTATATATCTAGTCTAAAAAATAAAAAAATCATAAAATAACAGGAAAGTAACTCCTCTGATAACACTTTGTAGCATCTCGGTCTAGGAACCACTGAGCTAGTGCCCCAAACTAGTTCACTGTAAGACATCAGGTGAACCTCCGCCTATGCTAGAGGCTACCAACTAGTAGTATGGATCTAAGATAGTACTATGAGGTGACTATAACCATCATAACAGAGTGTATAATAACAATAAAAATAACAAATCATCATATACATCAGAGTATATAGAAATAAAAAATCAACTGATAATGCCATGATAATATAAAATACAATAAAATAAAATAAAATACAATAAAATACCAAAATTCCATGTCATACATACAACATTGGTCATCTACATGGTGGTTCCCAAAAATAAAACAAACAACTAAAAATAAGTACACAATTCTCTATAGAAACAATGATTTTAAAATCATCAAATCTATTAATACCATCCAAGCCATCCGACCCAATCATGAAAAATCAACATGTACCTCGGACATAACCTATTCCTATAGTGAACATATGAGAGCTTCTCGACTACCCATGTGTGGTGTAAACTAGATTAGGGTGTGATAAAAACTTATTAGGAAACCACTAATGATGTTTAAAGAAAATTGGTGTCAAAATAGTAGTTTATATAGATAAATAGTTGGATAAATGAATTGTATAGAAAGTAAGATACATCTAAAAAGAAATAATTATTTATATAGTAACCCATTAGCCCTTGTGTTCTAAAGTAAAACCCAGGAAAAGAAATATATATTCACCCAAGACAATAGTTTGCGTCATATAACATAGGATAAAACATACATTATGTAAAGTAAAGGGCATTTTTTCCCATTATCTAATTCATGAATGCATGACACATCAATTCAGTTATATTTTCCTCAGATGTGGAACACCATGTTAGACATCTGAAACCATAAATATAGAGAATCATGTCCAACTCTCTAAACATAATAAGTGGATATCTATGTCTGATATCTAAAACTATACCTATGGAGCATCATGTCCAACTCTCTAATCCTAATATGTAGAGTTCCATGTCAGATATTCAGAACCATACATGTGGAACATCATGTTTATCTCTTTAAACATTAGATGTTGAATGCATTTTAAAAAATACAGAACCATACCTTTAGAGCATCATGTATAAATCTCTAAACCTTCGATGTAGAGAATCATTTTATACATATAAAACCAGAAATTATAACAGTAATTCCCAAAGCATCTATATAAACTATCCCATTAATACTAAAATACCATGGTTCAACATCTTGGACTTTTAAAACATCCAAAAGGGACTCAAACAACCATTTAAAAAACCTTATTCATTTAACAAGTTCCTAAAATACCTTTAACCCCAAAATATGACTCAAAATGCTAATACATTTTTACATTTTAAAACAACATTCATATATTTTTTGAAAAAAATGGACGTCACACAATAATTTAATGTTTTTTGAATTCACCCTTAAAACATTGGTCATTCTATTTAACAAAAATTAAATTTCTAATCCTCCCTTTTAATCAAATCCATTAAAAAGATTCATTATGAAATTTTCACCGAAAGAGGAACCGCACACTCATTTCAATCTAAAATTTGAAATTCACTCAAAAAACCCATTTTCAAATCTCATGTAGGTAAAAAATTAATTTTAAAGTAATAACCACTTTAAACATCACTGTTCACTTATAGAACCAAAAAATATTTTAAAACACAATGCATATGTTTAAAATCTTTTCAAAGGCCTCATAGGCCTTTTTTAAAAACTTAACATGTGAAAAAATTCCAATTCATCCCTTGAACATATTCTCTGACATTCATTCCCAAGCCATACAAAGTATCCATTAACCCTTTAACCAAGAAAACCAAGGATATTTACTAATTTTAGCTCATGATTCACCTAATCCACCCTTTAAAACCCCACTTTTCCATTTTCAAGAAATGAAACACCCCATGGGTAGATGTAAGTTCTACCTTATAAACACTAATGCATCCAATGGAATCCATAGTGAGTATAAGGTATTAAATTAAAATCCCACACCCATATAATTAAACCAAGTAATTAAACACAACACATATTAACTTTATAGAACACACCACATACACATGTGAAGAAATTAATAAGACTATGTGAAAATCTCTTTGGCCACCTACCTATTTTTTTCAATAACATTTTCATAGTTTTTCAGCCTTTCCAAGGATTTTCTAGGCCTTCACCAAACTCTTTAGAATCCAAATAATCTCCTCTAAACAACCCAAGATCTATCCTTATGCTAAGAAATACAAATTAATTAATTATAACAATTATAATTACTAATTAATCAAATAAATAGTTGAAATAATATCGATCTACTTATCGGGACATCATGTTGCTTCAAAAATAAAACAAAAAACTCACAAAGGAACCATGAAATAATCCCAACAACATTTTAGGATAAATATATAAGAGGTAATACCATTTCCAAGTTAAACTAAAAATATTTTGATAGAAAAACTTAGAAAATTCACTATGAATTCATACCTTATTGAAACTATACTCAATGACATATGAAATTCCTCTCGAGATCTCCTCTATGAAAGATGAAAAAAAACCATGAAATTTTATTATTCCACCATGACCTAGTGTAATTTTCAACTGAACCTAAATCACAGAACTCAATAATTAGAGAGGAGCAAGAAGGAAGGGAGACATTTTTTTAGTGGGAGATTCTTACCTAAAAAAACGACAAGATAACCCTAAATGCACCCCAAAATCAAAGTTTGGAGATGGAGGAAGGGGTTGGGAGAACCCCTAGTCGATGAATGCCTAATAGGGGAGGAAAAAGGGGATTGGTTAAAAAACAGATGGATATTGTTGGTTATTTCCCACTTTAATGAAATTATGTGCATCCACAAAGTTTGACCATATGGTTTTCCAAATCATGTTCTAACCGTGTGCCCCTCATTGGGTATTAGAAAATTCCTAACATGGTTTGACCATATAGTTAAACAAATCACAAACTAACCATGCTATCTGCTCTACCTCCCATCTATAGTATGAATCATTGTTTTTTATAAAACCTTTTACAAACCGTGAACCATGCCTTAGGATCTCAAACACTTTAGATTGTTTCTCCTTTGGATTGTATGGTTTACCCCAAACCATTATCTAGTCTTTCGAAATAACCACTATCAGTTTAAAATTAACTAAAAACAACCCAAGCATCAATATGTAACACAATTTCTCCTAAAACGTGCACACTAAACAAGGAACCCTAGGTAGGAAACTCTAAAACTCTTAAAACATAACCCAAGGCCCTTGAGCCTCACCCAAATACCCAAGATACCATCTAAGACACATTCCTCATTTCAAAAAATCACTCTAAAGTACTCTAAAACTTAGAATACCATTCAGAGTATCAATTATTAAATTCAACCATCTAGTAATGAAAGTTCACCTTCTTTCTGGAATTTTCAACTCGTATAGACATGGTATCTTGCATAAGAAGCCAAATGGTTGATCATATCATACACAATTTAGATACTTTCAAAATGGTATGATTATTCCAAAGTTCCAATGTAAGAACCCGGTTCTTATTCATGAGGTACATGTTTCTTCTTTTCCTTTTTTCCTTAATTGTTTTTGAGAAAATAAAGAAAATGGGGAAAAATCCCAAATGTTGTGACTACACGCCGTTTACTTTTCCACTTGTCGTGTACTTTGGCTATGTGGGATGGGTACACAGGGTGTGTAGGCCTATCGGCAATGAAGGGTGTAAAAACTGACTACACGCCGTGTATTCAGTTGGCAGGTGAATAGTAAGGCGGTGGAGGCAGCCGCCAGTGGAGTGACAGTACATGCCATATAATCAGGAATACATGTCGTGTACTCATGTTGATAAGTGAACAGTTCGACGGTGAAAAGGTATCCGCCAAAGGAATAGTTAAAAAATGAAAAGTACACGCCATGTACTTGAGAGTACATGCCCCGTAGTTTGTTTGTTTTTCTCTTAAAACAGGCAGTAGCCTCCTCTGTTCATAGAAGAAGTTTAGAACATCGGAGGAGAGCAGGAGAGATGGATGGAGCTTGGAGGATCCCCCGACCGCACACCAGGAACCAGATTCCATGCCGTCGATCTTCTTGGAACCGCACGGGTGAGTGCTTACTCCTCCTTGTGTGTTTCTTACCAGTTCTTTCCCAAGAGAAATTTATTTGAGTTTGAATGAGATTGTGTTCATCTTAGATCTTTGACGTTCAATTTTGTTTCGAGAGGCTTCGTTCACGTATACCGATCAGGGGTGATCGAGGTAGGTGGTCTCGTGTTTAAATTCCAACTACTGTGTGTTTTTGTGGATCATTGTGCTACGAACCCATGTTGGGGTGTCATATGGATGAGGTCTTTGCTGAAGGTTATCTAGAATTGCATAGATAATCTATTGATAAGTTTAAACTGCTGTTTGGGATCACTGCTTGGATCCAGGACCACCCTGAGGGTGCGTTCCTCTGTTTTGCCATTTGGCCAGGATACCTGACGGTGTACTATGTTTATATTGTGTGTTTCATTTTCTTGAGAGAAAGTGTATATAAATTATTGTTTATGCTTTGGGCTCAGCCCTGTTCCTTTAGCCTAAGGGCAGTGTTCTATTAACCTGAGTGCAGTGTTCCTTAGCCTGAGGGTAGTGTTCAGTTGGCCTGAGGGAACCTTTTTTATGCCTGAGGGCAGTAGTCTCTATGCCTGAGGGAAATTTCACATATACATGAGAAAAATGTTCATTATGCCTGAGGGAAATCACCTGCGTATATTTGATTCTATTACCTGAGGGTAAAGATAGTATGTTTGAGGACACAACTATTTAGAATATTCACTAAGGTGATTTTCTATGTATACCTACCAAGACGAAGCACAATCTTGGAGGTAATAAATAATAATTAAAATGGAAATGAAACTGGTAGTGATAGTTACTTTTGAGTACTTACTAGTTTACCACATTTACTTTTGCACACTGCTATTGCACATTTTCACCGACAGTTGGGCACATGCCTTTGATGGGTGCCTACTGGGATTTATTTCTCACACCCTGTTTTGGTCAAGCCTTCGGCCCAAACAGATTATATTGCTGCAGGTTTCAATAGGGTAAAGGGTCCCTATACATGTATTTTATTGTTTCTGAGGAGTAGGAGAGCATGGGACCGAGCTTTGGCTTGTGATGCTGCTGATTGTTCTATTTTGTTTCGCTGTACTTGTCCTATCTGTTGTATTGTATTGTATTGCATTGTATCCTGTTCTGGCTTCTTTCATAGAATTAGTGACATGAAGCATCTTTATCTATATGACTGTTGGTTCTCTTTTCTACAATTGTCCATTTCAGTTGTATATTGTTTGTTGCTTCCGATGTTGTATGTATTTATCTTTTCCGCTGCACTACACTTTGACAAATGAGGGCATAGTTTCCCCACTATCATACCTAGGACCTCACTGCTATTCATAAGCCTCTAGAATTTGGGGAAATACACTTGAGGTCAAGTGACCAATCGG
The DNA here is from genome assembly GCA_963277665.1 of Viscum album. Taxonomy (NCBI): domain Eukaryota; kingdom Viridiplantae; phylum Streptophyta; class Magnoliopsida; order Santalales; family Viscaceae; genus Viscum; species Viscum album. The sequence goes on along the minus strand of OY728142.1, from coordinate 262,918,250 downwards.
GTTCGGGGAACCCATTGAGTGGCACTCGGATCTGGAACGTTACAAAGTGGTATCAGAGGGGTTCTTTTCATTGAATTATTGTATGGAGCCTTAGTCAGGGATATGACGAAAATAGTAATTGGTAATAATCTGTGCCCGAGAGTAGATAACCTGTGTACAGGAAAAATCCAATTGACCTCATGTTGCAATTTTTCTGATTTTGTACTTTTATAGTTGATTTTATTTTCACCGTTGTGTGATGCACTTGTGGTGTGTTTTCTATATGTTATGCTTGGATTCTATTTAATTACAACTCGATGAGATGAGGGTATGCCATCTCATGCATCATTTAGTCACATGTTAGAATCACATGCCATGCATAGTTTCCATGTCATGTAGGGCATTAGAAATTGCATGTTGTTGTGATAGAAAATCATGATGTTGTGATAGCTAATTTGATAAATACCTACAATTCTATAGGGTATTCTTGTGTGAGGTTATGATATCATGAACACCAAACTTTGGTTTTTGGGGAGTATGGGCCCTCAATAATCAGAATTTGGTGGATCATTGACGTGATTACTTTGTTATAACATGTGTAAGATTCCATGCTTTTATTCGCGGGGAGTATGGGCCCTCACGGATCAGAATTTGGAACTTAGGTATCTTTTTCAGTGTTTTTCTGGGCTCTGGAATAGTTCTGAGGCTTATTGTTTGGAAAACCTAGGATACACGCCATGTTGTTCCTTGGACCCACACAGTGTGTTCTTATGATTGGAAAGAAATGAAAATTTTTAGTACACGTCGTGTACCCCAAGTACACGCCCTGTATTATCTTCCCGTTTCATAGACTATGTGGGCGGGGACACGGGGTAGGGATGGCTTGGGGAAACACGCAGTGTACCGGTTGTACATGCCGTGTAGTGTTGACTCGGTGTCCGCCCGTGTAACTAACAACATGGACGAAGGAAACCTTAAGGCATACATGCCACTTCAACTTTGAACACGTCGTGTAGTCTGATCGAGGTACCCAGCTGTGTCACGAACAACACGGGTCGATGTTATTTTTCCTAGTACACATCGTGTCTTCCTGGAACATGCCATGCAGTGTTAGTCATGTAGTCGGTCATGTAGCGAGCAACATGGGTCGGTCTTTGGATTCTTTAAACACATCGTGTATTTTTGAACCACGCCGTGTAGTGTGACATGGGTACACAGGTTGTGTCATGAACAACACGGGCCGGTGAAATCTTATTGAGTACACACCGTATACCTATGTGACATGCCATGCAGTCCTTTTTTGGGAGAGCTGTGTGGCTTCGCCATGTATAAGGACTCGGGTAGTGAAGAGAGATTCATGTACTTGCCATGTAGTTAAGAGACACGCCGTGTGTTTGGGGTGTTACACGACCGGTTTTAGTTGGAGTACACGCCCATGTGAATGGCCTGTGAGAACATGCCGTGTAGTATTTATACACGCCATGTAGTCATGTTTTTTAAATATTGAATGCTTTCCTTATCCTATTATCTTCTTGGTCTCCTAGTTTTCAGTATTTGATAATCTTGATCTAAGGTGTGCATTTGACCTTGTAGAGTCATGCCACCGAGATGACCACTAGTTGTTCTCCAGGAGAGCGGCAACGTATATACTCTAGAGATGGTAGGACATGGGCTACCAATGGATCCTTTAGTAGATCCAGATGCGGCGCTAGCCATTATACCAGACACAGGAGTAGAGGCACATTTCTGTGAAGGTTTCATGCGGTTTATGAAGACCTTCTAGGGATCACCGCAGGCCGCCACATCTTTGGCAGAGTTGACTTATAAATTCCAGCAGCATCATATACCTACGCCTTCAGGGGATGGCAGACCACAGGCTGTAGAGTCTTGGATGGGTTCTATGCAGACTATTTTTGAGCATCTTGAGATGCCTCCAAGGCGGATGGTCAATCTAATAACTTATATGCTACGTGATTCCACCAAGAGGTGGTGGGATGTTACCACCAAGTCTGAGCATCACCGAGACATGGCGTGGGAAGATTTTCAGACAGTCTTCTATGACTTCTTCATCCTAGAGATGCTGCAGGAAGATCGAGCTTGAGTGTTCATGAATATGCAGCAGGGCACCATGTCAGTAATGGATTATTCTTCTCACTTCACCGAGTTTCAGTGTTTTGCACCCGTTCTGGTGGGTGATGAGGTGTTGAGGGTTAGACGCTTTGAGGATGGTCTTCGGAGTGACATCCGAGTGCTGGTGAAGATTTTAAGGTTGACTACCAAGCATGATATTATGAACCAGGCACAGATCATAGAGAGGAACCTACGGGAAGCTAGTGGTGTGGGACAGGGCGGTTCGACACCAGTATCAGGTATTATTTTGACCAGCAAGAGGAAAAGGCATATGAGTTTCTCTCATGGTGGTAGTACTAGTCAGTAGAAATCTTTAGGTGGCAAGGTCATCTGATACCAGTGTGGTAGAGAGGGGCACAAGATACCTTAGTGTCCGTGTGACCTAGTGGAGTGCCGAGCTTGCGACAAGATGGGTCGTCTACAACACTTTTGCATTGCATTCCTACCAGCGGCTAGTGAGAGGGGTTCTATGCAGAATTCGTGTGCAGGAGCAGGACCAGAAGCTTCTAACCAGTCGGGAAATTGGGATACATCAGGACGTATAGGCAGAGGTGGTGGTCATGGTTGTGGTAGCTAGACACAAGGATCTCAGAGACATCAGGGCGGGTCAGCTCAGGGTAGCTAGGCTGTGTTGTAGGGCCATGACACTGGGAAGACATATGTAGTGCAACAGACCCAAAAAAAGCAGGATACCAGACCTTCCACTGTTATAGGTACTATTCTAGTTGCTTCTGTCTTATCTTCTATACTTTTCGATACAATTTCTACACATAGATTTATATCTGTTCCCGTTGTGAAGAGCCTTGGGATCTGTGTTTCTTCTTCTTCTGATATTATGATTCTAGACACTCAGTTGGGGATTAAAACGGCTGGTTTTCATCAGTGAAAGGAGTGCCCCTAGAGATTGGGGGTGTCACTTTCTATGGGACCTCTATGTCTTAGAGATTATGAGCTATGATGTCATTCTCGGGATAGACTGGTTGGTTCCCTTTCGAGCCTTTGTGGAATGCTATCGTCACAGGGTGAGTTTCACGTCACCAGAGGGTGGAGAGTTTATATACAAATGTGAATGGGATGTCCAGGCGATCCGATCTAGACCTGAGCATCGTGGGAATGGTGGAGTGACAGCCCAGATTGTGAGTTTATATCTAGATGATTAGGGAACTTGTCAGAAGGATTTCCCTCTAGTAGTTTATCGTTTCAGGGATGTCTTCCCGGATGACTTTTCAGGTCTTCCTCAGGAGCAAGAGGTGGATTTATCTATTGATCTTGTTCCAGGAGCGACACCAGTGTCCATTCCTCTTTATAGGATGGCTACACCAGAGTTGCAGGAGCTCAAGAGGCAGTTAGAGGAGTTACAGGAAAAGGGTTTTATCTGACCCAGTACTTCTCCTTGGGGTTCACCGATCCTATTTGTGAAGAAGGTAGACAGTACCCTAAGACTCTGTGTTGATTACCGAAAGCTGAAATAGCTAATGGTTAAGAACCGATATCCCTTACCAAGGATTGATGATATTTTTGATCAACTTTAAGGAGCACGATTGTTCTCAAATATTGGATTGAGATCAGGATATCATCTGTTATGCGTTAGACCATCAGATATACTGCTTACAACTTTTCGGAGTAGATATGGTCTATACGAGTTTGGTTATACCGTTTGGATTCACGAACACACTAGCAGTTTTCATGGATTTGATGAATCGTGTGTTCCACCCTTATCTGGATTCTTTCATGGTAGTATTTGTGGATGAAATCTTGGTGTACTCTCACACTCGACATGACCATGCCAACCATCTTGAGATCGTACTGAGTACACTGAGAGAGCATCAGTTATATGCTAATCTCTCAAAGTGCCACTTTTGGATGGACCATATTCACTTCCTGGGTCATATTATCTCTGAGGTTGGAGTTGCAGTAGACCCAGAGAAGGTGAGAGAAGTAGTTTCCTGGGAGCATCCTAAGAACATGTTTGAGATACAGAGTTTCTTGGGGCTGGCTGGTTACTATATGCATTTTATACAGTACTTCTCCCACTTAGCAGTGTCGTTGATTGGTTTGACTAATAATGGTTTGAATTTTCTTTGGTTAGAAGCTTTTGAGACAACATTTCAAGAGATTAAAGGAAGATTGACATCAGCACTAATCCTGGTACTTCCAGAGCAAGGGAATAACTATACAGTTTGCTATGATGCATCAGGTATTTTGGTAGAAGCAGTGTTGATGTAGGGTGATGGAATTGTTGTGTACGAGTCTTGGAAGTTGAGGCCACATGAGAGGAATTACCAGATGCATGACCTCAAGTTGGATACAGTTGTTCTTGCATTGCACTGTTAGAGACATTATCTCTTGGTAGAGAATTTTGTGGTTTTCACCGAAAACAAAAGTTTCAAGTACATCTTTACTCAGCGTGACCTGAATCTGAGACTGCGAAGGTGGGTAGAGTACCTTCAGTACTTTGACTTCAAGCTCACCTATACACCTGGTAAAGGTAATGCAGTTTCTGATGCACTGAGTAGGAAGACTCAGACACATGCATTTTATGAGGCCAGTAGTGAGTGGAAGCTTATGGATTTGTTCTCTGAGATACATTTGGAGGTTCATGATAGTTAGGGGAAACCAATATTTCCTCCTTATCTGTGACTTATAACCTCCTGGATAGAGTGAGGATGAGACAACTATTTGATTCAGAAGGCCTAGTTTTGCGGGAGTTAGTGGCAAGTGAGGACCCTCCTTCTGGTTGTACGATAGTCGATGATGAGGTACTGTGTATCCATGGAAGAGTGTAGTTTCCAGGGGATATATGCGAGGAGATGATGCATGAGTTTCTTGATTTAGCATGGGAAGTGCATCTCGAATTTACCAAGATGTACTATGACTTGAGATGTCAGTATTGGTGGCCGGGTATGAAGAGAGAGGTAGCTGGTTTTTTATGATATGTTCTACCTGTCAGCAGGTGAAGGCGGAGCATCAGAGGCTAGAGGGACAGTTACAATAGTTACCCATTCCGGAATGGAAATGAAATGATGTCGCGATGTATTTCATGACCGGGTTTCCGAGGTCACCTTGAGGCAATGATGCCGTGTGGGTTGTTGTAGACAGACTTATGAAGGTAGCTCACTTTTTTCTGATCAAGGAGACCTTTTGTGTTGAAGAGATCAAGAAGTTGTTTATCCAAGAGGTAGTACGCCCTTAGGGGGTCCCTCATTCTATCATTTCAGAGAGGGACTCCTACTTTATGTATCATTTTTGGCAGAGTTTTCAGAGGTCACTAGGTACACATGTGATTTTGGGAACAACTTACCACCCTCAGACCGATGGTCAGTCAGAGCGTACGATATAGGTGCTTGAGGATATACTGCATGCATGAATTCTAGACATTGGGGGATCTTGAGAGAATCACATACCCCTAGCCAAGTTTTCCTACAATAACAATTTTTAGGAAAAAATTGAGATGACACCTTACGAGGATTTATATGGTGGGCCATGCCGATCACCCCTATGCTGGATAGAGGTAGGTGAGACAAATTTACTGGGACCACGACTTGTGCATGAGACATCAGAGTAGGTCCGGTTGATTCAAAAGTGGGTGGATACTCCACAGTCTTGTCATAAATATTATACTGATTACCACAAATGACCCTTGGAGTTCGTGGCTGGGGATCAGGTTTTCTTTCACCGATATTGGGACACAGGAGGATCAGGAGATAGGGTAAACTTTCACCGAGGTATGTAGGGACATTTGAGATTCTGAAGAGAGTCGGGCCGATTGTCTATCGGTTGCAGTTACCACAGAGGTACTGGGCCATGCACGATGTCTTCTTTGTATCTTAGCTGCGTCGCCATCTTTCAGACCCATCTCATGTCTTTCATCCTGAGGAGGTTGAGCTATAGGTCGATGCATCCTTTTAGGATCATCTGATTTGTATCTTTGATAGGAGCATGAAGGTTCTCTGAGTACGATCAGTTCCTCTCGTACGAGTGATATAGAATCATGGCTGAGTGCAAGACGAAACCTGGGAGCGGGAGACCAATGTACGTGCTCAGTGGCTAGAGTTGTTCTGAGCTTTATCTTTACCACCCTTGGAAGAAACATTTGGGGACAAATTGTTTTAAGGGGGGAAGTTTGTAAGAACAAAGTTCTTATTATTGAGGTACGAGTTTCTTCTTTTCCTTTTTCATTAATTGTTTTTGAGAAAATAAAGAAAATGGGTAAAATTCCCAAATGTTGTGACTACACGCCGTGTACTTTTCCACACGCTGTGTACTTTGGTAGTGTGGGATGGGTACATAGGGCGTGTAGGCCTGTCGGCAATAAATGGTGTAAAAACTGACTACACGCCGTGTATAGGGTATTTACACACCGTGTATTCAGTAGACAGGTGAATAGTAAGGTGGTGGAGGTAGCTGCCAGCAGAGCGAAAATACAGACCATGTAACCAGGAATACACTCCATGTACTCATGTCGAAAAGTGTACAGTTCGGTGGTGAAAAAGTAGATTCCAAAGGAACAGTTAAAAAATGAAAAGTACACACTGTGTAGTTTGTTTTTTTCACTTAAAACAGGAATTAGCCTCCTCTATTCACAGAGGAAGATTAGAACGCTAGAGGAGAGTGGGAGAGATAAATGGAGCTTGGAGGATCTCCCGACCGCACACCGGGAACCCAATTCCTACGCCGTCGATCTCCTCAGAACCGCACGGGTGAGTTCTTCCTCCTCCCTGTGTGTTTCTTACCAAATCTTTTCTGAGGGAAATTTATTTGAGTTTGAACTAGATTATGTTCATCTCAGATCTGTGTCGTTCTTGTTTGTTTCGGGTGGCGTCTTTTATGTATACCGATCATTGGCGATCGAGGTAGGCGGTATGGTGTTTAAATTCCTACTGATGTGTGTTTTTGTGGACCATTGTGCTACAAACCCATGTTGGGGTGTTGTATGGCTGAGGCCTTTTCTAAAGGTTATCAATAATTTCATAGATAATCTATTGATTAGTTTAAACTACTATTTGGGATCACTGCTTGGATCCAGGACCACCCCAAGAGTGCATTCCACAGTTTAGCCATTTGGCCAAGATACCCGAGGGTATTCCATGTTTATATTGTGCATTTCATTTTTTTGAGAGAAAGTGTATATAAATTATTTTTTATGATTTGGGCTCGACCTGGTTCCTTTATCCCGAGGGTAGTGTTCTATTAGCCTGAGGGCAGTGTTCTATTAGCCTGAGGGCAGTACTGCTTAGCCTGAGGGAAATGTTTGGTGGGCCTGAGGGTGACCTTTGTTTATGCCTAAGGGAAATAGTCTCTATGCCTGAGGGAAATTTCACATATGTCTGAGGGCAATGTTCATTATTCCTGAGGTCGATCACCTGCGAGTATTTGATTCTGTTACCTGAGGGAAAGGATAGTATGTCTGAGGACACAACTATTTAGAATATTCACTAAGGTGATTTTCTATGTATACCTTCCAAGATGAATCACAATCTTGGAGGTAATAAGTAATAATTAAAATGGAAATGAAACTAGTAGTGATAGTTACTTTTGAGTACTTAATATTTTACTGCATTTACTTTTGCACACTACTCTTGCACATTTTCACTGATAGTTGAGAACGGGCCTTTGGTGGGTACCTACTGGGATTTATTTCTCACACCCTGTTTGGGTCACGTCTTCTGCCCAAATAGATTATATTGCTGTAGGAGTTGATAGGGGCAAGGGTCCCTATACTGGTACTTGATTATTGTTGAGGAGTAGGAGAGCATGGGGCCGAGCTTTGGATTGTGATGCTGCTGACTGTTCTATTTTGTTCTGTTGTACTTTTCCTCTCTGTTGTATTGTATTGTATGTAGTGTATCCTGTTCTGGCTACTTTCATAGAATTAGTGACATGCTGCATCTTTATCTATATGACTATTGGTTCTATTTTCTACAATTTTCCATTTCAGTTGTATGTTGTTTGATGCTTCCACTGTTGTATGTATTTATCTTTTTCGCTGCACTACACTTTGACAAATGAGGGCATAGTTTCCCCACTATCAGACCTGGGCCCTCACTACTGGTCGGGAGCCTCTAGCGTTTGGGGAAATGCGGTTGAGGTCATGTGACCAACCGGGTCCGGGGCACCCGTTGAGTGGCACCCGGATCCGAGATGTCACATCCAATCACAATGTATGGGTGGGAGAGTTATTAACTAATTAATAAAAGATTATATAATAATTTATAACTAAGATTAAGTCATGTTAATGATATAACACCTATGTTCAATGATGTATCACCTATAATAAATCAATTGAATGATGCATCACTAATAATAACCTAGGTAAACAATGTATCTCTAATAATAAACTAGGTGAATAATGTATCACCAACTAATAATTTTTTTTAAATGTATCAACATAAATAAATAGGTGAAAAGTGTATCACCACTAATAAACATGGGGAACAATATATCCCCACTAATAAAAATGGTGAACAGTGAATCACCACTAATAAACCCAGTGAATGATGTATCAACACTAATATACTAGATGAACTATGTATTGCCAATCATAAAAAAATGAATGACGTATCACTAACTAATATAACAAGGAAAATGATGTATCTATACTAAAGTCAAAGGTGAACGAATTATCACTACAAATAATATTGGTGAATGATATATAGTCACTTATAAACTAGTTGAACGATGTATTTACACTAATAAACTCAGTGAACAATAGATCAACAATACTAAACTAAGTAAAGGAGGTGTCACCAAAAAATATACCAGGGTGAATGATATATTACATATAATAAACCATTTAAATAATGTATTACCAATAATAAACTATGTGACCAATGATTCACCACTAATAATCTAGATTAAAGATGAATCTCCAATAATAAATAAGATAAATGACATACCACTAATCATAAACCATGTGATTATGTTATCATATATTAATATAAAAAAGGGCGAATGATAAATCAAAAAATGATATAAATATAGGTATGTGATATATGAACTTGCAAATAAGAAATCACTAGTAAATAATGTTAAATTAATAAGATTGAGTATAAATTCCCATGGTATGGTTTTATCCTTTGTATTGTGTCATAATTTATCATCAATGATCCTTTGATGATTATCCAAATAGAAATATTTTCCACCACCCATACATTAGGTATATTAAAATATTGAAACAACACATACCATATAAAAACAAGTCACAATCATGTGTATCACCTTACTCAAATCCTAACCCTCATTTATAAACCATCTCACCTCAATTAGAATGAATCATAATAAAACAAAAAACTATATCTCGATTAATATCACTGCACACATCTCAAGAATTTCTAAGATGGTATAGTCAATATGGATCAACTATCCAAGGTTCAACCAATCATAATTAAAACTCCCTCATAGGTGTGTCAAGCCCCTAAGCTATAAGTTATAATTAACTAACTAAGTAAATATATTATACATAGAATCATTCAATAAATTAAATTATAGTATTTGTTGGTTATCACCTATGATATCACAATACTAGTTTAAACCAATAACTCAATTCAATCTATTTTCTAACCCATCTTGTTCCAATATATTAAAACGACTCACTATTAGCCCAAACTATTTTAACACCAAAGAAAAGTAAATCATTAAGAAATTATCTTACTAGGATACCCAAAGTGAAACTCATTTTTTAACCATATATTCCTCACAAGATCATACTTGATAGTTCTAATTAAAACCAAGGGTTATCCCTCTTGGATAACCTATTATCCTCACATATTCTCCAATAACTATGCACCTTACACCTAGACCAATTCTCTTGTTTAATTTCACATACCAACCTATATGTCTGACCTTGGTTTCTATAACCATCTCTGAAGATTAGTCACCCTCCAGGGTTCCAAATATATTTTATCTAAGTATCACACATAAGTAACATAGTCATTTGTGGATATTTGATCAAAAATAATACCCAAATGTCCTTCTATGAGGTTAAAAACACTCAAAATACTCTCCTTATATAAATAAATTCACAAATAGTTCAATATTGATTCATTCACACCCACATATCCTTTATTTTAATTCACAAAATATATAAAATGACATATCAACCAATAAAACAATGGACCACCTTCCCCACAAAATTATTTATCCCCATTATGAAAAACCACAAATATAAAAATTTATCACCATATAATCCTAGATAAACTAACTCATTAAAACCTTCATATAAATTTATTATAAATAATTAAAATTAATTCTTATAATTAATCCATAAATATATCAATTCAAAAAAATATGTTATACCGCACTGGGTGTTATACCCTCAAATAAACCCCATCTAACCAATGGAAGATGACTCATAGATAACTGATGGTCACTCAATAATCAAAATACCAATATATTAATCTTATTCATTAATCTATTTCAATAAATCATCTAAAACCTATAAATAATTTTGTTAAACAATTAACCTAAAGTGAAATAGTGTGAAACATAGTGATTTTATTAGTCTTCAATACCTTCTAATATACACACATGAATTCCTTTTCACTCTAATGATATTTTAATATGCTCTAGTGGAATTACACTATAATCACTAATATATTCAGAAAGCAATCAAAGTGGGAGGGGGATGAAAGGATTATAAATGAGTAATAAAACTAACCTAGAAAACTAAAGGAAATCATATAAGATACTATTAACCATAGGTTAATTAAGTGGGAGAAGAATATAATTTAGGGGAGGCTCCCCCAACCTATCAATAAACCTTTAAAACCCCCCCTTGAGATGGTGTTTTAATCTAGAAATAAAATTTACAACTTTTCCCTTATGGTAAATAAAAAAATTATTTGTTCTACTGAGTGTCTGATATCACCTAAATGGGTGCCCAATGGTAAAATTTTGAGTTCATCACTTAGGGAAACCCCTTCAAGTACTTGATATACCACAGATATGTACTTGGTGGAAACTGATATAATTCCAATTCACCACCAAACTCTTCTGAGTACCTAGTACAGCACTTCCATATAGCTAGTGGTGTCTTCTTTCCTTCACAATAACACTCTCCCCATAAACTTCTGCACTCAAATACCTAAAACTCCTCTGATTCCTCTACACATATTGATTTTCAACTAAACACCCATTCCATACCCAGTACACATGTGTTACTATTCTAGGAGAGTTTCCTAATACCTAATGGTTGATGACTAGTACAAAAAGTCTAATTTTACCATTGGGGGATAATTTAAATACTTTTAGTAATGAAAAAGGCAAGGACTAGTTTACCCTAATGAACTATAATGACTTGTTCATAAGTTATACATTCCAAAAAGGAATCAAAAAAATATATGAAAAAGTAATAACAAAAGAATAATAATAATTATACTACTTGAATGTAACAAAATCCTAAATAGTTTTTCATGAATACACATGAAGTGTATAACAACATTCAAAGTGGAACTGGCCTATGACATATAAAGCAAAGTGGTAACTCTAGTAGAAAATGAGATATGTGAAATGGTCTTACAACCAATCATACTAACAAATCCAGTACCACATGGAGTCTGAACAAAAATGACCATATTGGCTACCAGATATCCAATATAGAAAACCACATCTTACTATATACCTATTATACCAGAAATATATCAAGTAGTGTTATGTGGACACAAAAGTTCCCAGGATAGATATAAGAATATATATATGTAGTAGAGAAACACCAACATACCTAAACACAATAGTGAATAATCAAGTTTATTTATGAAAATTTCTACTCATTTACATAAATATACAATTAAAGAGTTTAATGGATAGAAAAAGATCATAATATGATGGAGACATAGAATATGATTATAATAGATGAATAAAAGGTTATAGAAAACTAAATTCATACATTGAGAGGGTCTATACCTAAATTATCTTCTTCTATCTTAGAGGTCATAATCTATGATTATAATACCCTAATATTATATATATATATATATATATATATATATATATATATCCTTTGAAGTAAATTTTATGTATTTAATATCTTGATTTACATACAACCTCGAGTCTAAATGAACCATGATATAGTAAACATTTATAACCAAGATGTTAAATTGGAAGGTATGAATAGTAATAACAACATTAAAAATAATCTATTTAATTTTTTAAAAAATGAAAATTTATTTAATAATTCATAATAAATAAGTACTTGGTTTTCAGTAAAGTAATTTTAAGCTTCAAAAATATGTTTTATTCAAAAATTGTCTTTATTACATTTTGAACATGAATATTATAATTAATTTCAATTTTTTTAAAAAATATTTGAGGAAATTAATATCATTTTTTAAATCATAATGTTACTATTAACTTAAGAAGAACATTTTATATTTTTCTAAAAATACTGATTTTGGATTAATATAGCCAAATTTAATTTTTACAAATAAACATGTCTTTATAATATTATTTGTATAAAAGTATAATTTGGAAATTTATGAAACCTTTTTATAAGAAAAAATATTTATTTTAAAAGTGAATTTATACTTTTATAAATATTGGTTTTAATTTATAAACCAATAATTGAAATTTTTGAATTTAAGTTATATTTTGGAAAAAATATTGTTTTTAATACATTAAACATTTATTATTTTTATCACTTTTAAAAATTTAATCAAAAAAAATATATTTAGAATTTTGAATCATTAGGTCAATGTTTTATTATCAGGACCATTTTATTTTTAGGATTAAAGGATAAATTACCTAGGTAAAAATCTAACCATCTTGGTGAAATCTAAAGTGGTAAAAGTGAGTAATCGTAGATTTAAAGAACCCAACTTGTTTAAAACATGTTTCTTTTTAAATTATTGAGGTATGTATAAAAATATATCCTATAAAATACATTATTTTTTAAATTTTTGGGTCTCTTTCTTTGATAATGGCGTCCCATTAATGAAAACCTTTTTGTATTTTGAAAAATACCACTCCTTTTCACTTATAAAAGGGGAACTTATATCCTCACTTACAATAAAAAACCATAAAACTCAGAAAAAAATCTAACCATACCTATAATTAACACTATTATACACATTAAATAGGTTATGGTATTCTTAAATTACTATCTGTTAAAGGCTGAATCCCATTCACAAATAAAATAATCCAAGAAGTGAGATATAAGTTCTTAACCTCTCTTTTATTCAATTTTATTATGCACCTTTATTTTTCCTCAAATTTATTTCACCATATTAAAATTAAAAAATTAGTATAATTAAAATTAAAACATTAGTATCATTATTATACATGTTGAGATCTTTCTCACTTGACTTTCAAGGTATGTGGGATCAGTATTTACCTCTGGTAGAATTTTACTATAATAATAGCTTCCATTCATGTATTCAGATGGAACCATATGAGGAGTTATATGGAAAGAGATGTAGCACACCAACTTGTTGGGATTATTTATGTGAATGAAAACTCATGGGCCCAGAACATGTTGAGGAAACAATAGAAAAGGTGAATATTATCCAAACCCACATCAAAGAAGCTCAAAGTAGGAAAAAGAGCTATGTCGATAACCAAAGGAGGGATTTGGAATTTCAAGTAGGAGATCATGTTTTCTTGAAGGTATATCCATGGAAGGGTGTTATAATATTTGGTAAGAAGGGTAAATTAAGTCCCATGTACATTAGACATTTTGAAATTATAGAACGAATTGGAGTTGTAGCTTAACGTTTGGAAATGCCTCTAAGTCTCTCCAAAGTTCATGATGTGTTCTATATATCACTATTGAGAAAATACATGCTTTACCCAAATCATGTACTCACCTATGAACAAAATTAACTAAAACCTAATCTATCTTATTTTGAAGATCCTTTCAAGATTCTTCATACCAGAGAACAAGTGTTGAGAAACCAGATGACTCGTCTGGTAAAATTACTATGGAGAAACCATAAGATGGAAGATGAAATGTGGAAACCTGAGGAACTTATGATGAAAAAACACCCGAATCTTTTTATATAGTATTATTCTAGAAATTTAGAGGAGGAAATTATTTGAAGGAGGGAATAATGTAACACCCCGAGCTTCCATGGTATGTTTATCTGTGAATAATACAATATCTTGCGTTGTACACAACTTCGAGTTATAGCACACCATGACCAATCAAACAAGACATTATGAATAGTAATACCCACTTTTTGAAATTTTATAAAATTTATTTTTTAAAATGGACTTATTTTTTGGATTCATAATATCAAAATTAACTTATGGTGAATTTTTGGTTTTTTTTGAAAACATTCAATTTTTAATGAATAGTGACAAACACTGCGTTATTGTTTAAAACATAATTTTTATTTAAATAATTTGTTATTTTATTTAAATTTATTTTATTTCAAAATTGATATATAATACCTATATATGTTCAATGTAATTCATTGGAGTCATTTTATAATAAAATTAGAGGTATCCAATTTTTTTGAAATTTTTAACGTTGATTACCCACCTTCTAGGCACATTTGAAAATTTGAATAAAACGTGACTTTACTACTTCTGTGAATTGAATTTCAAAATTACAAGAGATACAGTTGAAATTAGTAAGTAAAATGTGGTTCAATAAGATGATATTAATTTTTGTTGAATAGTAACTTTTTACATTTATTTACCACAGTTAAAAGTAAGTAGGATAATTAAAGGTAAAAAATGATATTATAATTACCATAACACATGTGCTAATTCTATTGGATAAGTTTATTTCGACCAAAATCAACATTAGGAATAAAATATGATCCTTTTGGTCCACTTGGATTAGGGTAGGACATTTATTATTATTTTATTTAGAGAAGTGTTAAAAGTGTTAAATTTAATGTTTAATAACTAAACCATTTTTAATATAGGGTTATACATAATATAAATTCAACTATAAATATTCATTAGAAAGATAAAAGTATTTAATACATAATGGTATTTTATTTATAATTTTTAGATATTAAAAAAATAAATTTATTTATGACACAATGATGAGGCAATGATTACCTTATTAATGAAAGATTAAAATAATTGATATTATAAATATCCAAATTAAAGTAAATTGAAATTTATGATAAATTCAACTAATTTTATAGGTTAATATGACATTTTATGGTTTATTAATTTTTTTTTTGAAGTGATAAAGTTTTTATGACTTTCAAAAAAAAAACAAAATACCCAATAGTGTCAATATTGACATAAATGAGTTTTTAAAACAAATACTATATTATTAATTGATATAATATTTTTAAAATTATAAGGTTCAGCCAAAGGACTTATATATGGTTATATATAACAATAATGAACCACTTGGGGTTTTCTTTAATTTTTACACTACGTTTATTAACCATTTATTATAATAATACTAGAATAAATGGTAAAAGTTAAACTATTTAACTAAGAGTTAAATTTAAAAGATAAGGTTAATATGGTGACCTAAACCTATATGAAACCTATTTTTTGAGAGTGTTTCAACCCATACCCACCTTATCCTTGAAATAAATCCCTTTTGAGGCATTATAAACCAAATATGATTGTATAATAAAATAATATTTCAAACTTTTCCTAAAGTGACCCTTACCTCTCTTATAAAAGTGTACTTCCCCTTCTCTCAAAATCACACCTGCAAAGCCATTTGGATCCACCAAAAACTACTCAAATATCATTAAAACGACTCTAACTATGACCTATAAGACTTAATTTGACCATAAATCCAACCTATGTAGCCCTTTTGATCAACTCAAAAGGAAACACCCGAAGATGAGGTAATAATTTCACTACCTCTTTCAAAGTTCTTTTCTTCTTCCACTTCCTCTTTCATTGTTGTTTACATACCAAAATAAAAACCCCAACACCTTATATATACTTTTATTTTATCATAAATATGGTACAACCATATTTATTATTCTATCCATCCTATTAATGAAAAAGTCACCATACGTGCATACGTAAGACTGACCGTCTCCACATCGTGGTGCAGTTTGTTATTCAATAATTTATTATTTGGATGGGTATAATAATGATTATAATGGATGGAAATAATAAATATAACATATTAATTATTATTTATATATGATATACCATCCAATTATTTACTTTTTCTCCATCAATAGAATGATATTGTCCCTTGTACGTATGTACGGATTACCGTCTCCACGAACATGATGATTTTCATTCCCAATCATGATCATTCCAAAATAATTATTATTTTATGATTAAAAATAATTTTTAAGAACATAATATAATTCTAGAGATGAATAAAATACATCCTATTCATAACAGACATGACTTACATGAAAAAACATATAAATAAAAAATGAATCAATTAACACCCGAAACAATGACACTACTGAAATATTATTAACAATGAAATATTATAAGATCATATATGATATCATATTTATGTATGTGGTTATTTTATAATTTAATAAAAATTATTTAAATATTATACATGAGTTTAACGTACCCTCGATCAAGGAAAATCACAAGGTAAGGGGTAATTCTACAATCTCTTCATTATCCGAGGTTGTTTTTACATGAGTATCTACTGGGACCTCCTTATCATCCACATATGTGTTTCTTAAAAATGTATTTCAAAACATTTTTACTATTTACTAGACTATGGTTTAAAGTCATTTATACCTTTTTTTACTTTTCATAAAATGTTTATAAATGAATATTTCCATTATTTTTTAAACAAGGTCCTTTACAACCTATTTGACAAAATTATGGAAAGAATGTTTTTTATCTTATACGGTGAGTGCGGATATTTTCCTCCATTATAACAGCTTCAAAACATCCCTTACAAGATTATAATAATATTTTCAAAATAAATGTTTTCTTTTATGATTATGTTACTTTTAAATTATTTCAAAATAGAAATATATATTTCTCTCAAATAGCTTTGATTTCATCTATGTCAACATCCTTTGATGGATTTTATACTTGATTGAAGTTGACTTATTATGACACAATATTCCATATTTTATTGAAGGTTCTGTGATATGTTTGAATGTGGATGTGTTATTTTTATACCATTCATGGTTTATGGTTAAATTATTCACATTTCGTATGCTAGTTTTAATACAAATGTTTATGTTATGTTTCAAACCTTTCATATGAGGAATGAATTGGACTTAGTAAGTGACGGGTGAATCCCTCTATAGCTCCTCAATGCATCGGTAAGTCTCATGATAAACTAGTGTCTTGGAGAAAGTCCTTTTCAAAATATTATTTGTAGTATTGTCATGATGTCTTGACTATGTAGTTATGATGTCCAACATTATGCATTCCATCATTATGAAATTGGCTGTTGATATTACATGTGATTATTCGACTAGTATAATATCCATGGGAATAATTAAATGGAATTATTTGACTTATCTTTGACATATTATGCAGAAGTTTATGTTTAAAAGGCTTGTGTTTTAGTCTTATACATTGCCTTAAATGTTTATGCTTATTTATTAAAGTTTCCGCTATATTGTTATCCTTATTGAGAACCTAAGCTCACCCATTTATTATGTTTTATTTTTCCTAGTATGTGAAGAAGTATATTACAATTAACCTACAAGAATATGATGAGGGATATAAGAGTGTTCATAGGGGACACAATGTGTTTTTTAATTTCATTATGTAATGTAAAACTTATGTATTTATCTAGTACTTCCAAGACTACTAAACTGATTGGTCTTTCAAGACATGATTCATTATATAATTCCAATGTTATGAAATAATGTAATAACTCTGGGTAACTGGGGTTGGGGCATTATAGTTGGTATTAGAGGAAGTTTAGTACAATCCTTGGAAACTAGATTTAGAAAAAAACTCTGATTAGAAAACATTACCCTAAGATAGAATTTGAGGATTTTTATAGAAAACCCTCCTAGAATTTTGGTAATGTAGATATTTTGTGTATTTTATAAGAAATACATCCCTGTATGGATACAGGAAGGTAGAGGCAACTCTGGAACATATGTACCTAGGAGTGAAAACTCTGAAAAATAGTTTTGGGATGGACCCGGGGTATCCTGATACGCGACAATGGGCCTTGGTCCACTCTTAGTTATGAAATTGCCGGGGGATATGCTTAGGATAGTTCAAATTTTCTTTACAAACCATTATGAAGTATTCATGATTAAATAATTCCTCAAAGAAAACATTTTTTATGATTATAGATTACATACATAAACTATTTAATTTATTTTTGGTATTTTACTAGTTTGGAATTATGTATTGCGAATCATAAACTAATCTAGTGTATGTCATTGTTTTGAAATGTCAACTAGTAGAAGGAATGTAAATCTTATCAATGATGGTAATCCATGTAGGGATTTACCTACTACTCAAGATAATTATAGGGGATCTAGTGATTCAACTAGTTCTGAGAAACCTATAACCATACTTGGAAAACTCACTCAGGTTATGAATAATAACCTTACCCATATGGATCACCCTGATCCACAATGCAGAGGGTCAATGTTATACCACTTAATGAGGAAAAAACCACAAACATTCAATAGGAATAGAAATACATTTGTAGCAGAGTAGTGGATAAGTTCATTAGAGAAACTATTTCATCTTTGGGGAGTAGCGAAAGGGAAAATGTTTTCATGGTAGTTTATCACCTCACGGGAGATGTAGATCAATGGTGGTCATTAATTAAAAAAACAAAGGAATATGAAGAAGTATCAAATATGTAATGGAGGGAGTTTAAAGAGATTTTATTAGAAAAATACTTTCCTTATGAACATCGAGCGGATATGGAAAGAAAATTTCTGAGTTTGAGGAAAAAAGTGGATGAGAATGTCGTAAATTATTAGGATAACTTTACAAGGTTAGTAAGGCATGAAATAGATTATATATATAACCCAAGGAGTAATATTGATCGATTCTTCAATGGGTTAAAACCATTTCTCCCTCAATAATTAGTTTCAAAATCCTTCTCATTGTACGAAGATATTGTCCCATGTGCTATCAAGACAGAAAATGAATTCTCTATGTCTTAGGAATTTAAAGAAAAGTAAGAGAAGAAGATATATTATGAACACTCTAGAAATGTAAATAAGGGGTAGACGATAAAAGTTTAATTTCCATCTTGTAGTAAATGTGGGAAGAAACACCCTGGAACTTGCCTGAAGGGAATGGGAGTCTATTACAAGTGAGGTGAAAAAGGCCACCAAGGTTGTGATTGTAAGGGAAAGAAAGGCACTGTAAATGTTGAATGATACAACTGTAGAGAAATGGGGAATTATGAAAATGAATTTCCTAAGAACCATGAAAAATTACCTTAGAGAGGTCCAAGGGAGAAAGTCCAAGATTATGCGATCTGTTGAGGTTGATGCTCTGAATGACGTGGTGGAAGGTAATTTAATGGTTTCCTCAAATTTAGCCAATGATTTATTTGTTTCTGGATCATTGCATTGTTTCATATCTTTTGAGTTTTCTATGGAAATTAGATATTTCAAATTTCATTTAACAAGGGTGCTTTAAGTCAACACTCATAAGGGATGTATCATCGCAACCATGTTTTGTGAGTCAGTTCCCTTTATGGAATATAAACATGCTTTATCTACCAATATCATCATCATACCCATGATTGAATTTGATATAATCCTCAGTATGGAATGGATTTCAGACCATGATGCAAAAATTTATTGTAAGAAGAAAGAGGTTACACTTTCCGATGATGATAAGGAGTACCTTATCTCGACAACATAAATGTCAATATCTGATTATTATCTAGATCCACCCCTATTGATATACTAAATTCAATTATTGGGGAGGAAGAGAGTGTAATAACTATGGGTGAGTAAAGAAATGTTCAAATAGAGGATGTACCTAGTGTGAATGAATATATTGATGTGTTTCTAGAGAATTTACCTAGGAATCCTCCAGAAAGAGAAATTGAGTTTTCCATTGATTTAATTCCTGGTTCATGACCCATATCAAAGACCCCTTATAGAATGGTCACTATGGAATTAGTCGAACTAAGGAAAAAACTAGAGTAATTGAGTAATAAAGGATTTATTTGCCCCAATGTTTCTCCATGGGGAGCCTCTAATATTTTTTTAAGAAGAAAGATGGATATATGAGGTTGTGTATTGACTACAAGGAGATCAATGCTATAACAATAAAGAACAAGTATAACCTACCTCGCATTGATGACTTATTTGACTAACTTCATAGATATCAATATTTTTCAAAGATTGAACTTCAATCTGGATATCATCAGTTGTGTTTGAAGAAGGAAGAAAATATGAAAATAGAATTTTGAACTAGGTATGGGAATTACGAGATTACAATAATGCCTTTTGGACTAATTTATGAACCCTCTATTTTCATGGATATAATGAATAGAGTTTTCAAGGAATATCTTGATAAATTTATAGTGGTATTTATTGATGATATCTTGGTATACTTAAAAAGATACAAAGACCATAAAAATAACTTACGCACTATTCTGAAAACCCTCAGAATAAATAAATTATATGGGAAGTTTAGCATGTGTGAATTCTGGCTTCAGGAAATTTCATTTCTTGGACATATAGTCTTTAAGGATAGAATCTCTATCAATCCTTCAAAGACTAAGGCAATCCAAGAATTTCCAGCACTGACAAGTATAATTGAGGTATGCAGTTTTATTGGTTTAGCAGGTTATTATCGACATTTCTTCCAGAATTTTTCTCGATTGGCTAACCCATTGAACAATCTCACTTGTAAGGGGGTAAAATTTATTTGGAAAAAATAGTATGAAGAATTTTTTGAATAACTAAAGAGAATATTAGTCAATGATCCTATCTTGAATATACCATTGGGTAATTTTGAGTTTTTTATTTATAGTGATGATTTAAAGAAAGGACATGGTTGTTTCCTTATGCAGAATGATAGGGTTATTACCTATGCATCCCGACAGCTAAAAATTCATGAAAAAACTATCCCACTAATGATATTAAGTTAGCAGCTGTAATATTTTCTTTGAAGATATGAAGAAACTATCTATATAGTGAAAAATAGAAGATATATACTGATCAAAAGAGTTTGAAGTATATTTTCTCACAAAAAGAACTAAACATAAAAAAAGGAGTTGGCTCGAACTACTCAAGGATTATGATTTCACTATACACTACCACCCAATGAAGGAAAATAAGGTGGCATATATTTGAGTAGAAATGATCAAAGAGTTTTGAAGAAGATAAGAGTTGAAAGGGATCCTATGTTCATTGATCTAGTAAAGATAGATATGGGAATAATCATGGATGGTGAAACATCAATAATTTTTCAAATGGTTTCTAAACCATATTTATTATAAACAATAAAAAGTTCTCAGACTGATGATAAAGCGTTTAAAAAGAAAATTAAAGCTGTGAATGGTGGGATATTGATCAAATTCGTATATGGAGATAAGATTTTGAAATTTGGGAAGATACTTTGTGTTCCCAATATACCTTATCTAAAAATGGAATAGTTGGATGATGCTCATAGCCCCAATTTCTCTATACACCCTCGTATCACTAAGATGTATATACATTTGGATGAACATTTTAGTTAGGATAACATGAAGAGGGATATTGCTGATTACGTGTCAAGATGTATGGTTTTTCAATAGGTTAAGGGTGGAAGACAACATCCTAGAGGAGTCATGAAACCTATTCCCATACATGAGTGGAAATGGGATAATATTACTATGGACTTTGTCATGTGGATACCAAAGACTCTTAGAAGGAATGATGCGATATGGGTCATTGTTGACCATCTTACCAAGTCAGCACATTTTCTTGCAATAAGATAAGATTTTCCACTTGAATTTTTAGAAAGACTATATATTAATGAAGTTGTAAGACTTCATGGTATACCCATATCGATTATTTATGATCGTGATACCCATTTTACATCAAGATTCTGGAAAAGTCTTCATAAGTCCTTGGATACTAAACTTTGTTTGAGAACTGCCTACCACCCTTAAACTAATGAACAATCAGAATGGACTATTCAATCCTTAGAAGACATGTTGAGATATTTCTCACTTGACTTTCAAGGTATGAGGGATCAGTATTTACCTCTAGTAGAATTTTCCTATAAAAATTACTTATATTCAATTATTCAGATGGAACCATATGAGGCATTATATGGAAAGAGATGTCACACACCAACTTGTTGGGATGATGTTGGTGAAAGAAAACTCGTAGGCTTAGAACATGTTGAGGAAACAATGGAAAATGTGAAGATGATCCAAACCCACATCAAAGCAGCTCAAAGTGGGAAAAAGAGCTATGACAATAAATGGAGGAAGGATTTAGAATTTCAAGTAGGAGATCATGTTTTCTTGAAGGTATCCTCATGGAACGGTGTTATACGATTCGATAATAAGGGTAAATTATGTATCAATTATATCAAAACTTTTGAAATTCTAGAAATAATTGGAGTAGTAGATAACCGTTTGGAAATGCCTCCAAGTCTCTCCAAAGTTCATTATGTGTTACACATATCACTATTCAGAAAATACATGCCTGACCTAATGCATGTACTCACCTATGAATAAATAGAACTAGAACCTGATCTGACTTATTGTGAAGAGCTTGTCAAGATTCTTGATACCAGAGAACAAGTGTTGAGAAACTGGACGACTCATCTGGTAAAAGTTCTATAGATAAACCTTAAGATGGAAGAGGAAACATGGGAACCTGAGGAACTTATGATGAAGAACCACAAAAATATTTTTATGTATTAGTATTCTAGAAATTTCGAGGGGAAAAATTATTTGAAGGGGGGAAGAATGTAACACCTCAAGCTTCTACAGTATGTTTCTCTTTGAATAATACAATAGCTTGTGCTGTATGCGACTTCGAGTTCTAACACACCACGACTAATAAAACTAGCTGTTAGGAATAGTAATACCCACTTTTTGAAATTTTATAAATTTTATTTTTCAAAATGGACTTCATTTTTGGATTTAGAATATCAAAATTAACTTATGGTTAATTTTCGGTATTTTTTTGAAAACATTCAATTTTTAATGAACAGTGAAAACCACTACATTATTGTTTAAAACCTAATTTTTATTTAAATTTATTTTAGTTCAACATAGATATATAATACCTATATATGTTCAATGTAATTAATTGGAGTCATTTTATAATAAAATTAGATGTATAAAATTTTATTGAAATTTTTAACGTCTTTTACCCACTTTCTAAGCACAATTGTAAATTTGAATAAAAAGTGATTTTACAGCTTCTGTGAATTGAATTTCAAAAATCTGAGAGACATGGTTGACATAAGTAAGTGAAATTTGGTTCAATAAGATTTAAATATATTTTGGTGAACAATAACTTTTGACTTTTATTTACCACAGTTAAAAGTAAATAGGGTAATTAAAGGTAAAAATGATATTATAATTACCACAACACATGTACTATTTCTATTGTATAAGTTTATTTCAACCAAAATAAACCTTAGGAATAAAATATGATCCTTTTTGTCCACTATTATTAGATTAGGACATTTATTATTATTTTATTTAGAGAAGTGTTAAAAGTGTTAAATTCAACGTTTAATAAGTAAACCATTTTTAATATAGGTTTATACATAATATAAATTCAACTAAAAATATTCATTAGAAAGATAAAACTATTTCCTACATAATGGTATTTTATTTATAATTTTTATAAATTAAATAATTAAATTTATTTATGACACAATGATGATGTAGTAATAACCTTATTAATTAATTATTAAAATAATTGATATTATAAATATCCAAATAAAATAAATTGAGACTTCTGATAAATTCAACTAATTTTCTAGGTTAATATGATTTTCTAGGGTTGATTAAATAATTTTTTTCTAAGTGATAAAGTTGTTATGTCTTTCACAAAAATAAAATACCAAAGAGTGTCAAAATTGACATAATTGAGTTTTTAAAACAAATACTATATTATTAATTGATATAATATTCCTAAAATTCTAAGGTTCTGCCAAAGGACTTATATATGGTTATATATATCAATAATGAACCTCTTGGGGTTATCTTAACTTTTTATAGTAATTTTATTAACCATTTATTATAATAATACTATAATACATGGTAAAAGTTAAACTATTTAACTAAGCGTTAAATCTAAAAGATAAGGTTAATATGATGACCTAAACCTGTCTAAAACCTATTGGTTGAGAGTTTTTCGACCCATAACCATAATATCATTGAAATAAATCCTTTTTATCCATTATAAACTTAATATGATTGTATAATAAAATAAAATTTCATGCTTTTCCTAAAGTGTCCCTCACCTCTCTTTTGAAAGTGTCTTTCCCCTTCTCTCAAAATCACACCTCCAAAGCAATTTGGCTCAGCCAAAACCTGCTCAAATATCCATCCAAATACCCTCAATTATACCTAGAGGCCTTAATTTGATCATAAAGACAACCTAAGGATCCCTTTTAATCAACTTAAAAAGAAACACTCGAAGAAGAGGTAATAATTTTACCACCTCTTTCAAAGTTCTTTTCTTCTTCAACTTCCTCTTTATTTGTTGTTTCCATAAAAAAATAATAACTCAAGTACCTTATATATAATTTTATGTTATTATAAATATGGAACAACCATATTCATTATTCTATCCATTCTATGAATGATAAATTCACTATACATGCGAACGTACGACTTACCGTCTCCACGTCGTGGTGTAGTTTGTTATTCAACACTTCTTTATTTGGATGGGTATAATAATTAATATAATTGATGTAAATAATAAATATAACATTTTAATGATTCTTTATATATTATATACCATCCAATTACATATTATTTTACCATCAATAGAATGATATTGTACCTCATGCGTATGTACGGATTACCGTCTCCACAAACGCGATGAGATTCATTCGCCATCGTAATCATTCAATAATAATTTTCATTTTATGACTAAAAATTATGTTTAAGAACTTAATATAATTGTGGATATGATTAAAATACTTCCTATCCATAACAAACATGACTTATGCAAAAAAACCTATAAATAAAAACGAATCAGTTAACACCCGAAACAATGACACTACTGAAATATTATTATTAAAGAAATATTAGAAGATCATATATGATATCGTATTTATGTATGTATTTCATGTATAATTTAATAAAAATTATTTAACTATTATACATGAGGTTAAAATACCCTATATCAAGGAAAAGTACAAGGTAATATTTAATTCTATAATATCTTCATTATCCGAGGTTGTTTTTACTTGAGTATCTACTGGGACCTCTTTATCATCCACATCCGTGTTTCTTAAAAATGTATTTCAAAAAAATTAATATTTCCTAGACTATAGGTTAAATTCATTTATACCTTTTTTTACATTTTATAAAAATTTTATAAAGGAATATTTCCATTGTTTTCCAAACAAGGTCCTTTATAACCTTTTCGACAAAATTAAGGAAAGAATGTTTTTTAACTTATATGGTGAATGTGGATATTTTATACCATTTTAAAACCTTAGAAACATCCCTTAAAAGAATATAAAAATATTTTCAAAATAAATTTTTTCTTTTATAATTATTTTACCATTAAATTATTTCAATATAGAAAGATATATTTCTCTCAAATAGTTTTTATTTCATCTATGTCAACATCCTTTGATGGATTTTATACTTGTTTGAAGTTGATTTATTATGAAAAAATCTTCCATATTGTATTGAAAACTTTGTGATATGTTTAACTGTGGATGTATTTTTTTTATACCATTCATGGTTTATGGTTAAAGTATTAATATTTCATGTGCTAGTTTTAATACAAATTTTTATGTTATGTTTCAACCTTTTCATATGAGGAATGCATTGGACTTAGTAAGTGATGGGTGGAGCCTGCTATAGCTCCTCGATACATCTGTAGGTATCAAGAGAAAAACTACTATCTTGGAACAAGGACTTGAGAATATATTATTTTTAGTCTTGGCACAAGGCCTTGACTTCGTGGTTATGATATCCGGTATTTTTCATTACATCATTATGAAATTTTCTATTGATATTGCATGTGATTATTCGACTAGTTGAATATCCATGTGAATAATTGAATGGAATTATTTGATCTATATTTTCCATATTATGATTAATTTTAAGTTTAAAAGGCTAGTTTTTTAGTTTTATACATTTACATAAATGTTTATTCTTATTTATGAAAGTTTCCACCATATTGTTATCCTTACTGAGTACCTGACCTCACCCCTTTCTTATGTTTTATTTTTTCCAAGATGTGAAGAAGTATATTATGATTAAGTTGTAGGAATATGATAAGGGATATAAGAGTGTTTAAAGGGGACACAATGTTCTTTCTTTATTTCACGATGTAATGTAAAACTTATCTATGTATGTAGTACTTCTAAGGATACTAAACAGACTGGTATTTCGGGAAGTGATTCTTTTTATCATGCTAATGTTATGTAATAATGCACCAACTCTGGGTAATTGGGGTCATAGAATTACAAAGATAACACTATATCTCTATCATTTCTCCCTCATAATCACTGATAGACATTTTTAAACCTTTCTCAACATGGACCAAAAATTTCACATTATCATTATATTTTTTTCTTTATCATGATGAGTCTTTATTTTACCCTTTTTCTCATAATTTACTCATCTTTATTGTGAGATTTTTTATGTTCTATCCAATATTTTTGGGATTCTTATCTTACTAATCAAACATAGTATGTTCAACCATTTTCATTAGGATGTGAAAGAAGAGTTGTTCAAATCCATTACAATTATAGAGCTGTGGTACTTGTTTACCTTGCACATTCCACTTCCTATTTATGATATTATATTAAAGAAGAGAAATAATATTTTTAAATTTTTCTTTATCTTTATCTCCTCCAAACTAATTTTATTATATATATTCCTAATCTATAACTTTACACATTATCATGGATTCAAAATCTATCTCCTTATTTTTCCTTATTTCTAAAATGTGTATCCTTTCTCATTTAATAATATATGAGAATTTTGTGAAGATAATTTAATAAAAAATCTTCTATATCCTCTAAGTCTAATATCTTAGTATCAAATAGACTTGAATGTTTCTCATAAATTTTTTGATAATGATGGAGTCTTTAAGATTCTAACCAAACACCTGAATTTTACTTAGAATTTCATTGAATCTGGTAAAATAGTTAACAATTTTTTCATCATCGAAAATTTTGAAATCTTAAAATTTGATTCCCCAAACATGTTGTTTTACTTCCCTATCTTTAATATTTCTTTCATATATACTTCTTAATTTTTCAAAAATTTCATTTTTAGTCTAAAGTCCTATGGATTTTTTATACATTTTAAAATAGATAAATTAAGATGGAATTTATTTCATTACCATAAATCTACAAATTTATATTTTCAGTATGAGTCATGGGATCACCCCCATCAATAGGGAATATCACACTATCACTGTATCTATTTATTCTAGTCCTGGTGATAAGAGGTATAATATCATTTTATTCCTCTAACCATGGTAGTTATTATCATCAAATACAGGAAAACACTAACTATTCATATAATCAAGATTCTACATACTCTAAAATTTGATGGATATTAAGATGGATCCTAGATTCGCACTGATATAGCTTTTGATTCGAATGTTTGTGTGGACCACTGATAAGGGTGAATTAGTCATCTTTTTTTTATGAATTATTCTATTTGAAATCAACCTCTTGGACTTGTTAAGGTACTAATATATTAAATATATTCTTTTATACTCACATTGTATGAATTTTTAATGAGAAAGAGAAAAATACATTGTATTTTAAAGGTTTTTCTTGAAATACCTACACCTTTATATTATTAGTTAGTCACCCAAATCATGGATTTTACAGTACATTCTCAAGTGGTTACACTACATTCTCAAGTGGTTATCATGTAAAGACACCTCTAAGGTAAATTTTAGTTACCCCAATCATGGATTTTACACTACATACTCCTTTTTGTGCTAAAATGTTTTGGAATTATAGGTAATTGTTATCCTCCTCGTGGAACATTGAAAGTCTTATAAACACCACAATTTCTTGGATGGATTAAATGTAATATAAATGGTTCTTCATGAGGAAATATAGGTCCCTTTAGATATGGTGTAACATTAGAGACCACATAGGCAGTGTAAGAGGTTGTCTCTATAGACCTTGTGGTGTCTCTACTTCTTTGGATATTGAAATGTTTGGGATTATCAATGCAGGTGAAGTAGCACAACAATAATGATAATTCAATATATGGTTGGAATACAACTCTACCATGGTAGTGAAGTAGATTAGAAATAGAATAACTCATTTTTCCTAGAAACTGACTATCAAAAGGATTAACTACTTGTAATCCCTTTTAGCCACGAATTACATTATTACACATTTATTTTGTGATGAAAATTTTACGGCTGATGGATTGGAAAAAAGGGGTGATGATCTGTGGGTTGACCTAGCTCAACGATGTTCCTGAAGATATTTTTTATTTTTGGAATAATGAATTTTGTAAAAACCCACACTTCTTACTTTATAATCTTATTTTATTTTAGTAAATAATGATTTTCATTTTGGGGAAGTCCTCAATCTAAAAGAAAATTATTAACAATACATAATGTTTAAAAGTATTATTTTTTTATAGAAATAGTTTTTCTATGTAGTTTATGTTTTTATTTAAATTTTAAATTTATCATTTTTTTAAATTTAATTTAATTAAATAAATTATAATATTTTAATCATGATTTTAATATTAGGTAAGAATTTTAGTTTCACTTTTAAGAATAGAAATACGAAACCAATGTAAATGTTTGTCATAAAAGTAATGTCTAAAACAAGGTAAAAGGGTTAAATTCAATGGTAAAGACGTAAAATTTCATTTAAAATTATTTTTAAATTAGTGCATAAGGAAATTATCAAAATAAACTCATCATATCATCATTATTTACCCACATTGGATACAGTTTCCATGTAAAAACATTCATTGTACATTAATGAATAGGTATTTATGATGGTCACCTATAATTGGACCCATCGTCTCACTACATAAACCCACGTTTTTTATTTTTTTCTCTATAATCCCTACCCAAATTCTCTACCTACCAATCCTTTCCCATATCTAGTAAGCTTCATTCACAAGAAGAATTCCCAAATACTTAGTCTGTAAGAGGATCTCAAAGGGAACATTCAAGTCTTGAAATAAATTGTTACACTATCCAAAATCATTCTTCATTAACTTCCTCATAAACCCCTTATTGAATATAATTTATCACTTTAATTATTATTTTTTAAAAAATATTTAATCATATGTAATTGATTTTTTTCACTTTACAATAACAAGTTCTTATTCATTCATTAGTTATAATGTGTTATTGTTTGAGTCGGTTTTACCACCAACATGAATGATGTTAAAACATTTACATAAATAATGAATAAGAAATACTATATACTAAAATTATTTCATAATAATGATTAAATTAATATTTTTTTATTTTATAATGGTAATATTCTAAATTATATTTAGAAATAAATTTAGTGCTTTTGTTAATTCAATAATAATCAAAAAGAATATTTTAAAGTGTTCCATGTGAACCATCACCTTATGTTTCCTGAAATATCCATGGGATTCTAGAATAATATCTAACATATATACAACATATTTATGAAAATTATGTACATGATGATCCCATGATCAAGGAATAAGGACAACATCCTCCAAATCGAAACATTTGTAGAAAAAAATAAAAAATAACGACGGAATATTATTTTTAATAATAAACAAGTAATATGTTGGTAATAAGTAATTTTAAATGAATTTTCTTAAGTAATATATATATAAATATTAATCAGGTTCTCATATATATAAATAATAATATTAAATTTATTATATATGGATTTAGGGCATGTCCGACCAAGAGAAAGTTTAAGGTATGTGTTTCTTTTCCAATATCAATATGAAATTGAGATTGTTTTTGTCTAAATTTCCATCAGGATAAAATGTATGTTAGTTCTATATAAAATCACATATATTTTATTCTTTTCGGTTTATTTATAGTTTTTACATGTATTTATTCAGTTTCCCCTCCCTATATATTATAATTCACCTGAAATAATGCTCATAAATAAAAATACCATATCTTTTCTTTTATACCAGGAATAATTCTATTACTTATATATACTACATATTTTGTAAGGATACCATTATCTATATATTTATCATTTATTAAAACCATTTTATATTTAATTTTAATTCCATTACAAAATTATTACATGCATAACTTTTTAACATTTTCCGCATGGGTAATTATCTATTAATTGAGTATTTATTTTAGAATGTGTTATAGATATCTCTTTTAAATGTTTTTCATATAATCTATTTCACCTTCTATTTTATTTTGTCTTATTTATGATAGTTTATTTACTAGTATTCATGGTTTTATAAATAATTTTTTATTCTTATTTTTTTTAAATTATATTATTTTATACAAATGTCATCAAAAATTAGTGAAGCCCATCTCATTCTCATGGGTTATGTATGAAATAATGGTATTGTGGATGTTTTCTTATTCATGTTCCACACATATGGGTTTCCTAGCTCCTTTGTGGATTCTTGGGATGTCGTTGGTCCAAAAGTTAGGGATGTAGTGTCAGATTACTTCGGGGGGGGGGGGATCTCTTAAGAGTAGAAAGCACCTCAAGAGTAGTTCTGGTTCCAAATTCTAAATATCCTGAATCTATATTATAGTACCAACCAATATTTTTATGTAACATTGCTTACAAATTTTTTTCTATCATTGTGAATAGAAGACTCGGCCAGATTATTCCAAGGATTGTGTCAAAGGATGAACATGACTTCATTAATGGGAGGGGCACTCATGGAGATTCGGGGATCACCCAAGAAATGGTGGATGATATCAATAAAAAATTAGTGGTACTGAAAATTATTATCAAAGAGGATATGGAAAAGGTGCATGACATACTTGAGTGGAGCTACATAATCTAAGTTCTAAGAAGCCTAGGTTTTAGTGAATGGGTGTGTGACTTGATGTTCATATTCTTTGCTTCTCTATGTATGTATTTTTTTCTATTGGGGATGAACTTTGGATACTTCAAAATGGTTTTTGGATCAAGATAGGGTGACCCACTATCCCTTATGATGATCATTAGGGTGAAGGACATGATTTCATGAAGTATTAAGTGCTACATGGTGGAGGGGTCTATTATCACATATAAGAATAGGGAAGGTAATAGTATTGTTTCCCACTTAATTTTTTATAATTAAATTTTTTTATTTATTATTGGAAGGAATGAGTCTATTAGTGAATGGAATAAATTGATGGGAGAATATGTCAAGAAAAGAAGGTAGAAGATTAAAATGGAGAAGATAAATGTTTATATTTCTAAAATATGTTTATCTCTCTAATCCTGTAAAATTCATAATAAACTGGGTTTGAAAGATAAAAATATCCCATTGATATAATTGGGTACCCCAATTTAAAATGAAAGGGTAAAAAAGAGCACATTTGATGGTATCTTGAAGAACATTTTTGGTTTAATATACAATTGGAAAAACATATTTCTGTCATTTGGTTGTCACATTACCTTGATAAGGAACATGCTCTATACCATGGGGATGTATGCCCTCTTTATCATCATGGATCCTAAAGGCACCATTTATCACCTAGAAAACATAATGACAAGATTTATATGGGATGAAAATGATGATGTCATTTGGAGGGATAGAAACTAATGGAAAAACCAATCTAAGAAGGGGGTATCAATCTTCAGGATATCATAGAGATAATGAAAGCCATGGAAACAAAATTATCATGGGAAATAATAGATAGGAAGACCCTCTAGGAAAGGTTTATGAGGCATAAATATGGGTAAAATTGGAGTGAGTGGGCTGTTGTCTCTATGAAACTGTCGAAGCTATCTCAAACCATGACTGACCTCCTAGAGGTTCTGGAGGATAAATTTCGATGGGTTATAGGATGAGGTGAGATAAGGTACTAAAAGGATAACTGGTATGGCATCCTCCTCTTCTGTCCATGTTTCCCTTCCCCAGATATCCTATTCAAGTAGGCCTCTAGTTACTTGACCTTCATCCATTACATGCTTGATCACCAACAACAAGAACTATTTTAGAATATGTTCTTGGTGGACGACCCATATAAATGCGTGTTATCTATGTCGATGTCCGTGGAACTCAGTGGAAGATATCTATACAAGATTTTTCATGTCAATAGTGGCTATGATGAATGGGAATGTAATATTGATAAAAATATATCCCAATGAAAATAAACCTCTTAATTTGATTGATGAGAAACTAGGCTCTACCAAGGGATGATAAAATTTTAAAAAGGCATCACAATATTATCCTGATGATGGTGCATCTCCTCACCAAGACATGAATAATTTTGTACCCTTTTTTTAGGAGTGATGTGGTGGGGAAGATATGGAGTACCCTTGAAGGTTGTATGGGTGTTAAAATAGGTGGGGAATCATTGGTGGAGCTTTTACTTGTGTGGTTTTAGGGGACATATCTCAGTAGTGAGGAGGCTAAGGCATGAAGCATGATATTTTCCTCAGATGACTGGATCATTTAAGAATATTGCAATAAATACAAGGGAGGGAGTATATAATCCAAGTCATTGATACATGTTCATATTCACTTGATGGTGGCCGAACTGGGTGGCCTACAGCCCCATGGGTATGCCTCTCCATCTATGAGGCAGCTCATCCCAAGGGTGGTCCTACTTGGGGTGTGTTGGTCTCCTCGCCTAGATGGAATGAAACGAAATGTGGATGGATCATGTGTAGGGGGTTCATGAGAGGTGGAGGGATTGTTAGGGATGGACGGGGATAAATGATATTGGGATTTAGTTCCTTCTATGGAGCAGGTAACTCTATTGAATATATAGTAAGGGATATGATTAATGGCCTTCAATTATGAAGTTATACAACATTATGATCTTGAAGGTTGAAACGTACTCCAAAAAACTTGTAGGTATGATTCAAGAGAGGGTCAGTCCACCTTGGGAGTTGGATTACTTTTTTTGAAAGGGATGGAGGATGTTGAACCAAGGTGTGAAGGTTGGGAACACATAGAGGGAGGTTAAATTTGCAGCAGATGCTTTAGCTAGTAGAGGTGCTCCTGGTGAGGCGATCTCTATTTACTATAGTTTGGGATCTCTCACTAAGGAATGTAATCTCATTGTTAGGGGTGACACCATTGGAATCCACCATTTTAATCCACCTTGAATGTTTTATTTTTTCTCCATCCTTTATCAATAATTAAAATCTAACTTGTCAATCTGTAATACATAATTATCTAGCCCTCCAATTCATTTTTTAATGCTTTATGTCTCACAAAATAGAATGTAAAGGACTAGGTAATGAACCCAATACTCTATGGGACTCTGTCCACTATGTTTTTGGGAATGGGGATTTTAACGGATCCTTATGTGAATCTATCCAATATGTGATTATATTCAGGGTTGGGAGATTTGTCAAACGAAATCATTTTCTATTCATATATTTGTTCTACATTCTCATGCCACAAGTCTATGATATTAAACATACATATGTTATGTTCTTATGGATTTTTATTATCAAACCATGTTTCTACACTCATTTTACACAAGTTTTACATTATATCTAAATCCTTAGGATTTATGATCCATGTTTTATTGGGTATGGTTTTCTTATTTTATCTCCATGAACCTTGATTATGTTATAATACACACATGTTCATTTTTTTCTCACTTATGGTATACTATTTTTATCATGTGTCTTCACCCTTTAATGATCATAAGATATCACCCTTTCCTATGTTTCCATTCCCCATGATATGAATAAATAAATTTTATATGAAATGTATAGAAGGGTTTCATGTGTGTACATTATTTTTGTTAGATGTTGAAGAATTTTTTTAACATAAGTTCATAATTTATCGAGTCTCTAAAGATAGTAAACATACAAGTTCGAGGTTGTGATTTATTATGAGATTTAATAAATATTCAAGTAAAATGATTAAATATGTATGTATGTTATGGTTTGATCATATCACTTGGTGTTAGAGTAGGGTTCAGTTATTTATGGGGATTTTTTTGAAGTATAAGGGGATAAAACTAAAACCAATTTATGTTGAAACTAATGTGAAGTCAAATAGACCTAAAATGTCATAGGTTAAAATGATAGTTTCATAATTTCAGACATATTAGGATATATTTTCATTATAATATGATTTATTACATAGGTTATTATTTGTTAATACTCAAGGTTACAATTTTTTATTAGTAAAATATTTAATATTGAATCATTAAATTGGGGTGGTGATAGGTAAGATCAATATTTAAAACATCTTATTTGAGCCATGTTCTATGAATTAATTTATATATTGAAATGTATATAATATTATTAATTTGTATTCCTAATGATTAGATAGTGAGTTATTAATGAATAATCCTAGAGATGTGATGATTTCATCTCAAGTTTATAATGCCTCTTTGATATAAGGTTGTGGGAATGTTCTTCCTATAAATTCTAGTATTATCCCTTTAGTTAAATTTGAAGTGATTTTGTGAATGTATTAGATCCTTATACATAGAGAAAATATCAATTATCAAGAGAGTGAATTCATATTTAATATTCTAAAATAAACCTATAATTTTCTATCAGTGTAAGCATAACTAAGAACTCACTATGGAAACCTCTTCCATTATATGGGTATTAATACCCAACAATGAGGTGTATATAGATAAAATGGTTGGGAAGAAACCTAATAATGAGAAAATAATGATTTTGAATGAATAAATTGATTTTTTGAATAGTTTTATGGCATTACACTAGATGATAAGGCTAGGTTTTCCATAAAACTCATACTCACTATTATGGTTTTATCAAAGAATCCATAAACAGTAGACCAAACTAAATTAGTAGAATTGAAAAATAATGACTAAGGGAACATGGATAAGGGCTACATACACCCCCGTGATTCACTATATGGTACACAAATAATCATTTATATATATAAAAATGAATTAATGAGTCTCTATATTGATTATCATGAACATATAATGATCATGATCAAGAATAAGTATCCTATACCTCATATTGATTCCTTGTTTGATCAATTTCAAGGGACAAAATACTTATAAAATATTTATGTTTAATATAGATATCCTTAATTAAGGGTTAAATGTGAATATATAATGATACATCCTTTTATACAAGTTATGGAAACTATGAATTCATAGTGATTCCATTTTAACTTAACAATTCCCCAACCATATTCATAGATATGATCAATAGAGTCTTTAAAAATCACCTCAATCAATTTTTAGTTTTATTTATAGTGGATATTCTAATATATTCCAAGATCAAGAAAGATTGTGAAGATCATTTAAGGATTGTGCAAAATATATTTTGAATGGAGAAACCATGTTCCAAATTTATCATCCAGAAATTCTAACTAAATAAACTATCATTATTGGGCCATGTAGTTATAGGAGTGGGTATATTTTTAGATCCTTAAAATACATAGGTAATTAAGTAATATATCATACCAACCAATATAACATATATTTATCATTTTTGAGATTGGTGAGATATTATCACGGATTTGTAAGAAATTAATCATTACTATCAAGTCTACTAACCATGTTCATGAAAAATGAGTCATGATTCTCTACATAGATAACTGTGAAGAAAATTTCAAGAATCTAATGATAAGTTTGGTCACTCTAATTGTACTCACAAAAACCTATAGAGGATAAGGTTTTGTGATATATAGTGATGTATCATGGAAGGAATTGTGATGATTCCTTATAAAAAATGACATTTTTGTAGATTATACATCATATCAACTTATAGTTCATGATTAATATAAACCGACACATTATTTGAATATGGAAAGGGTAATAAATTTAGGGATAAATTTTCTCTATGGTGAAAAGTTTGAAATGAAAAAATGAAAATACCTTAAGTATATATTCCCAAAGAAAATTTGAATATGTACAGATGGAAGTAGTTAGAGTTTATTATGAAATATGACTACTCAATACATTACCACCCTTAGGAGGAAAAAGGTGGATGATTATTTGAGTAGTAAGGATCATTAAAAATAATCTATGAAAATTAATTAAGTAGACCCAATACTCATTTATTTGTAAGTTATAGACCTTAAAATAATAAGAGAATATAAAAAATACTATATTTCCCAAATGACTACTCAACCATCGATTTATAGAAAGATAAAGGTGGCTAATAATGAGAATAATGAGATAAAAAAGTGTGTCTGAAATACTCCAATATTAAACATTGAAAATGATGTAGTTATAAGATTAATGAAGTGATTGTGTGTCCATTAAATACTACAATTAAATAAGGATCCTTCAAAATATTCACATACCACATCGTTATATATCCATCATAAATTTATATAAATATATAGAGATCTCAAGAATAAGTACGAGATGGAAAACATGAATATATATATATATGAAAAAGTATATATATATGGATGCTTAGCATTCCATAAAGTTAGGAAAAAATAATAGAAATTATAGGGGATGATGAAACCATTACCCATATCTATATAGAAATGGGAGGATGTCACTATGTATTTTGATGTAGGTCTTCTTAATAATACTAAAGTCCATACTGCTATTTGTGTTGTAGTTAATCACCTTATGTTGTTAACACATTTTATTCTTATTTTATAATACTTAATTCCCAATAAAAATTTCTATGATATGTATAAAGGATGTGGTAAAGATACATGGAGTACCACTTTACATTGTATCAAATAGAGATATAAGTTTTACCTATATGTTCTAGAGAACTACTCAATAAGAATTGGATACACAATTGATATTTAGTTAAATTTATCTTCCTCAGAATAATGTTAAATTTTGAAGGACTATTGAAACTCTAAAATATATGGTGGGATTATATTAAATATATTTCAAAGTAATTTGGTATTATTATAACCCCTTGTATAGTTATCATAACAAATAGTTTCCATTCTGTAATTATAATGACACCATAGGTGGTTCTATGTGGGAAGAGGTGCAGAACACCAACTTGTTGGAAAGAAGTTGTAGAGGATAAGCTGGAAGGAATAAATCTTTTCCAACATATGTTATAGGATATTCAAACCATTCACTGGCACATTAAAACATCATAAATTTGTTATAAGAGTTACACCAAAAATAATTTATGAGATTTTTAGTTTTAAGTTGAATATAAGGTATTCCAATAAATATCACCATGGAAGAAGGTTATGATATTTTTTAAGAATAGAAGTTTATCCCAAGATTAATTGGTCCCTTAGAAATGTTTGATCATGTGGGGATGGTATCTTGTCATATTTCACTTACACCAGTCCTCTTCAAAGTTCATGATTTGTTCACTGTATATCTTTTGAGGAATTATATACCCAACCTTTCATAGGTATTGAACTTAGAGGTTATAAAACAAGAAAAAAATATCTGTTATGAGGAACAACTAATAGAAATATTGGTTCATAGAGGCAAATTGTTATGAAATAAGACCACTCACTTAGTTAATGTTTGTTCATGAATAAAAAATTTGAGGAAGAAATATGGGAACTTAAAAAAGTAATAATGGAAAAGTACCCTCATTTTTTCATTAGAGTAATGAAATTTCAAGTGAAAACCTCTTTGGGGGTAGAATATTTCACCATATTATTTTAATAGGTATCTTCCTTTAAATAAATAAATAAAGTGTTTGATAAATTGGGATATATGGAACACTAAACTAAATTGAATGATGTTTTATTTCATTAGGGTGGAATATTAACATACAAAATTAAATGCATTATGAGATAAATAAATAAAACACAATTAGTAAAATTACTACTATAATGAAACCCCATGTAAATAAAACTACAAAAGGATTAAATTGTCATCACCATGATATTTCATGAGGATTATTTTTCTGATGATAGCATTGGTAAGATATAAAAATTTAAAAAATTGGATAAATATCATTTAAAAAATTAGTTAATATAATTAATGAATTTAGAGATTTATGTAAGACTATATATATGAATTCCATTTAACCACTATATATATGGTCTTTGGACCTATGGTTGTGAGACATATAGTTGTTTGATACATGGTCATTGGATATATGGTCATTTAATATTCCATTTTCTTATAGGTAAATTGACATTGTTTAATTTTCAATGACAAATAAAAGGTAATATAATTTAAAAATAATAAATAATTCAATACTAAAATAAAAATATAATATGTTATTATAAATATATGTATTTATAAAAACATGTATTATTATTTTGTAATAATGATTTGATGTTGTTTTAAAATTCAAATAAATATTATAATACCAACAGATTAAAAAAATTAATGCTTATAAGATAAATAATTAATATTAATGGGTTGTGATTGAAAACATTTAATGTTAGGCTTATTTTTCAAAGAATAATTTTTACTAAGTTTATTATTTTTTTATAATTTATAAAGAAATATATTAACCCTATTTTAATTAGTAATTGATACAAAATAATATTAAGAACACATAAAATTTTAAAAATTCATCTTTCTATAAAAAATATTTTCAATATATTTTTTATTTTTATTTAAAAGTTAAATTTATCATATTTAAAAATTGTATTATGATAAATAGAGTTAATTTTTTTTAATAAGCTTGGTAAAATTATGTATGAATTTCAACTTCATTTTAGGTATAGAAATAAGTTACCAAGGTAAAAGTTAGTCATCACGGGAAAGAATAAAATACAGTAAAATTGTTAAATTAATGGGAAAAGATTTAAAATATCATAAATTATTATCACTAAATAATACGATGAATTATTTTTTCAACCAAATTTACCCCATCTCTGTTAATTGTCTATTGTGGATCCACTTTTCATGTAAAAAGACGTTCTTTACACATTAAGGAATGGATGTTTGTGAAAATTCAACTCAAAATCACCTATAAATAGACCCTCTAACCATAAAAACCCACACCATTACTTAAGGTTTATCTT
The DNA here is from genome assembly GCA_963277665.1 of Viscum album. NCBI lineage: Eukaryota > Viridiplantae > Streptophyta > Magnoliopsida > Santalales > Viscaceae > Viscum > Viscum album. The sequence continues at coordinate 262,879,111 of OY728142.1, read as the reverse complement.
TAATACCTTCCCAAATTATTATTTTTTAATTAAACTTACACATTATGATATTTATGGAAACAAGCAGTCCTAAATCCCTCATTTCTAAGTGGTTCTCTATAGAAAGATATAAGTCTTCAACGTAAGTTTTATCCTATCCTTATTCATACTTATATAGCTTCATCATCGATTCCATATTGAATATAATTTATCAATTTAATAAAATTATTTTTAAATAATTAATCTTATTAAAAATTGATACCATTACAATTCAATAACTTGTTCTTACTAATTTTATCACTATAACATGTTCTTATTTAGGTCTGTTTTACTTTAAACAATAAAATGCTATAATAATTACATCATTAATGTAAAAGAAACCTTAATAAGTATTAATATGTTGTAATAATAACTAATTTATGTTTTTTCATTATTCTAGAATGGTAATAAGAAAATTTATATTCACCGGTGAATTTTATTATTTTGTTAATTGAATAATCACCGAAAGGATATTTTTAAGTGTTATATAACATCCATCAACATAAGTTCCATGAAATAACCATGGTAATAAAAATCTATATAAAACAAATAATAATATTCATGAAAATTATATAGGTTATGAATCCAAGATCAAGGACCAATGACTAGAACTTCCAAACTAAAGCATGCTTGGAAGAACAGAACAATTAACTCCCAAATATCAATTTTAACAATAAAAAAGTAATATGTGTGTAATAAGAAATTATAAATGAATGGTATTAAGTAAAATAAATATTAATAAGTGTATTATAAATATAAATAATAAAAAAATACATTATATTGGTATTTAGATCGTGTCTAACCAAGAGGAAGTCTATGGTAAGAGTTTCTTTTCAAATCTCTCTTTGAAATCGAGATTGTTTATGAAAAAATTTACCTTAGGAGAAATTGTATAAAATTTCAATATAAAAACCTTAAATTTTATTCTCATATAGTTATTTATAGGTTTTACAGGACTTATTTCTATTTAACCACCGTTTGAATTATAATTCCCTAGAATTGATGCATGTAAGTAGAACCAGACTTATCTATTCTAATAGTTCATAAATATTTCTTCTCCATATCCATATTTTTTATATAATTTTATACATGTCATAAAAGATAATTATATGATTTTTTAAGTACATTTTTGTTAAAATTGGATTTCTTTATAAAAATGGGAAAGCAATCTGTTTTTATACATTTTATGAAATAATGATTTTATATTAACTTGGATTTTTTTTACAAATATTTAAATGGAATATATTTTAATGTTTTCTTCATGATCACTTTATTACATCAGTTTGTTTATTTTATTTATGGACATTCCTTTCCATGTTTTCATGGGTTTTCAAATTAATTTTTATTCTCAATGTTTAATAAATTATTTCCTTCAAAAATAAAAGTTATCAAAAATATAAAGGATATTACTTCTCATTTTTCAATGTAATTTTTGATTGATCCTATATAATATTGTTTTATCTATGTAAATATTCTTTAATGTTTCTTATGTACCACCAGGGAATCATTTTAGAGGAAGAATAATTTTTTTTATATAGATGACTCGTTTTTATTCCTTAATATGATTATTATGGAACTTATTTCATCATCATGAGTTAATTATATGACGATGGAGTTATGAATTTTTTTATGTTCACATCAAACACATATATCTTATTTTTATTATGTGACATGTGTTACTAGAGTTATATATCACTCAAATGCATTGGGTAAAGATTTATATCTCATGAGATGATATTTAAGGGACATGGGAGTAAAACTAATCCATGTTGGGACTCATCCTACTATGATTATGGGAATTATGAGTAACCCCAATCTAATTATGTGACTTCTTACATAATGTGATGGTGGTATTGGTAGTGATATGTGATATAAGAAATTATTATCGATGCATGTGTTTATTCCAATTTAATATGCCAAATCTCTATGATATTAGACATACTAACATTATGTCCATACAGATCATGATTGTCGACTCATTTTTCTACACTCCTATGAATCATGCCTTTTTTATTCCCAAATCCTTATATTTTATAATATATGTTTTATTGAATAAGATTTGTTTATGTTAATACACATTTATTGTGTTCTCAAACACATTCTTCTTATTGTTCTCACTTACAATATTTGGTTGTTATCATTTACTTCCACCCTTAATTTTTTTCAATTTAGTGGGATATGAAGATGAGTATTATGTTTTAAATTTCTAGAAGGGTATCATGTATAAAGATTATTTATTGATGATGTTGAGTAATATTTTTAAAATAAGTTGGTTATGTATATTTACAATATATAAACTAAACTTATAGGTTTTGGGTGTGATTTATTATGATATTTAATAAATATTCATGTAACATGTTGTAATATGTTTGTATGTTAAGGTTGGATCATCCCAAAAACCATGAAAACCATAAAATAAACCACACCCGATTTATTCTCATAAAAATAGAGAAGAACACAGGGAAAACAACATATTAGACATTCCTTTAATTAAAATAAGTGGAATCCCTATGTTTAGAGGGGATTTCACTATGTTCGGTGAAATAAAAAACAAAAATCTTTAACCAATTAATAATAATAAAAAAACAAGGAATAATAAGGGAATATATATAGGATATAATATGTTTAATATAAATATTGATTCCTTAAAATGTGGAAAACCATTTAAATTTTGTTTAAACTCATATATTTTACATGTTTATAAATGTTTCAGGGGTTGGATGTGGAACAAAATAGGGTTCAGAGAGTTATAGGGGAGCCTTCTGCTAAAAAATTTCAGGTGTAGGAAAGTGATCACGGTGTGATAGCTATGTGTTATGGAATGATACCTACTATATGTATGCCTATGGTATGGGGATTAAGAAAATGTGACATGATGTATCTAGATAATAAGAGAGAACCTTTTCCTAGAAAAGGTCATTCCATGAATAGGGATCATGTCACGACATTATTATGGGAGAATGGAGGTCATCATATTGGGATAGGCGGCACTGCGATCTATAAGGATACACCACAACCCTTCTATTGGTTAGGTTTCTAAAAGTTTTTAAGGTTAAAATTTAAGGTATATATTATTCCCCAGTGTGAAACACCTCTCACACTTCTATGTGGAATAATCCTTTATTTCTTGATAGAATCACATGCCTTTTGTTCCTATAATGAGTTAGTGGTTAGTATGTCCTTCAATATTTGAACCTTGTTTATATATCTTCCTAGAAGTATTATGAAAATTTCATCTATTTATTATTTATTTCATTGTTTTCATCTACCTTTTTGATTCATACCATTTTACTATAAATAAGTGATCAATATTCAATGAGAATACTTCTATGAGTATAAAATGGTTGGTCTTAGAACTGTCCCTTAAAGTATTGCACTGTTTTCATGGTGTTTGTGATGTGTGGTTAGTGACCGCATTGTCGAGCGCGTCAAATTAGATGTTTATTTTTAACTAGAATTTCTGCAGTATAGCAGCAACCCTAGGTCGTCTCTCGACGAAGCCTTAGATCATTAATTTAAAAAGAGGTTTCTGATTATGAAAGTAGAAGGTGAATTAGGTTTTTTGAAACTTGGGGTTTTTATGATTAATGATGAAAATAGAAAATGAAAGTGATAAAACAAAATAGAAATGAACAAGATTGATTAAACGTGATCAACCCGGGGAAGTCTCGTGATGCTCATCCTTAATCGCTTCAAGGGATGGGGTTATGATATTTTAATCCCTGGTTTGTAACACCTATAATTAGAATGTTACTGAGTTTATACTAGGATACCTCCTAGGGTTCATTAAAAAACACACAATGATTCACCGGACACCGCCGATGATTGGGTGAATTGTGTTTGACTTCATAACCAAAACTCACCAAGGAAACACATGAAAAACTCTATGCGCTGTCTAGATTTGTATGTTATTTCTTTGTGATACCATGACATAAATGTACATAGCCTTGACAGTGCTTGTGTGAGTTCAATTGACCAATATAAATCACACAAATACCGCAATTGAAAGGGGGAAAGAAAGTGGTGAACGGTGTGTGAAACATCACAAGAATGGGTACCCCCAAACATGATCATATGAGTTGAGCATGACATACCAGTACATAACTCAATAAAATAAGAATAGAGGATGATGAAAAACAACACAACAATCTGGAATTTAAAATATCATTCAAATATTACAAACATGAAGCTCGGGATGTACATCACGTTCCTCCCCGGGTGATCAAAAGGGGTTTAGAAACCCATGGGAGGGGAAGAAGGAGAAGATGTTGAAGTAGCACCTCCCATAGCCTCCATAACCTCTAAGGATGTTTAGAAGACTCCTTGGGGACTCCAAAATGGTAGCACCTTGACTCTTGGCTGAACTTGAAAATGGGGAGCCCAAGGTGCCATTTTATAGGAAAATTGGAAGGTGGTTTTAGGCACACAGATTTCTTCAATCCACTTGTACCACGTGTTTTGGCATTCAGACAGTCTTATCTCGCTTTGAAGAAAATATAAAGGTTGCATACCTACCTCTTGAATATCTCCACCGAATGTTTGGCACCCTTTTGACAACTACAGTTCACAATATTAATAAAATATAAAATACCTCATTTGACTTGGTCCAAATTCGGTGGCTTGGACAGATCAGTTCGGCTGGGCCCCATAGAAGTTGAATTAGCGTTGGGTTACTTAATACGAAATGTATCATATTACGTTTTGGAAAGTCCCACAAAATTTCAGCTCATTTGAATGCACATATTTCGTGTACTATGCAAAACAGTGGACAGATGTCCATGGATCCATGCAATTTTGGCCCTTTTTTCTTCCACTTCATCAAAGGCCTTCCAAATCACCTCCACCTACATTGAAACAATAAAAACAAGTAACATTGCCCATTATAATATTGATTAAAATTAATTGATTTATTCAAACATGAAGTGAAATTTATTATTATATTTGGAATATTCATTACAAAACTAGTTTAAAACTGCAGTGTAAGGGTGGAATAAAACACTGAATCGTGATACGATCACACCCCCACACCTAACCATTTGCACTCCTGGGAAAAGCCACATATCCAAATACAATGATTCATATATATATATTTCCAAATTCCTAAAGATTTATCATTTGAGGAAATTTTATTTAAAGTAAAGTGATCAATGCACGAACCACACCAAGGAGTTCTTCCTAGTGAAAATAGAAAAAGTTGTCTCATAAATCATATCATAGAGAAATTCAAAAAGATTCATGATACCCAATTGAGAAAGGAATTCAGAAGTAAACCATGACATTAAATCTCCATGTGTGTGTGTGAAAACCATTCCATGCTATTCTTTCCACTTTCTATCCAATAAATATATGTTATTTTAACATTTTTCTGTTTAAATGATTTTGTCACCGAACCTGTCCTACATCCTTTGCAATCATATTTCAAGACCCACTCATTTAAGAATTCCCAGAAGTCAAACCATAAGCTCCCAACCTTGATATCCCCATATGTTTCACATTTCATCACTCCCCTCATTTATTATTTCTTTTTTTTTGAAGTTTCAATTGGAACAAATCTCACACTCATCTCTCAACCCTTGTTTGATCTCCTCACGACACTAATTGAAATAGTTATAACAAGATCAAAGGTTGAGGGGGAGTGGTTTTTGACCTGCCCAAGACACAACAATTTTTTTTGAGGGCGTACAACAGTCGGACATTAGGTACACACGCATAGGTCAATCTGGTACAGTAATGAAACAGATCGGATAAGGAACGAACGTATGGAAATATCATTTAAAGCTAAAAAATATTAACCCAACATATATTTACCTTATATTAAGTAAGAAATAATCACACTTTGTGGTTTGGTGCAAATTTTTTTGGAGATATTAGTGACACAGTTTTCCAAACAAACTACTCACACAAAGGGCATCAATCATCTCAAAGGTTTCACATAGATACAACCATTTATATCATTGACAGAAAAACAATTCACTAAAAATCACTCCTTGATGAAAAACTCATACACAAATTCTTTTTAGCCTTCATTATGGTATTTTTACTTTCCCCACTTTATGGTCTGCACATCATGGAATTTCGAAATTGTTGATGGGGAAAAATAAAAATACCATAAAGAAGGCCAAAAAAAGAAAACAAAAGGAGAAAACGATGAAAAATCCTAACTAACCCAGGAATGTATCCACCCCCCCACACCTAGAATGTGCAGTGTCCTCACTGAAATAATTAAAAATGTGAGAAGGAAGGATAAAACCTGGTGTGTTTTATTGGTATGATGCATTGAGAAGGTGTATTTCCTCCACCAGATTCTTTAGAAAATCCTCATAGAAGTGTTTAAGTCACTGCCCATTGACGGTAAGTCTTCGTCCACTCTGCTCATGAAAAACCTATATTGCACCAAAAGGGTAAACATTAGTAACAGTATAAGGACCGAGCCATCGGGAACGAAGCTTACCTAGGTGGAGCTTAAGCCTGGAATTGTACATGAGGACCTTCTCACCAATATGGAACTTCCACTGGTGAATCATGCTATCATGAATAGCCTTTGTCTTTTCTTTATAGATTCGGGAGTTGTCATATGCATCACGTCGAATTTCTTCCAACTCTTAAATATGCAACTTTCTTTCCTCACCTGCATCTGAAAGGTTCATATTACATTGTTTAACAACCCAATATGCACGGTGTTCTACCTCCACCGGGAGGTGACAAGATTTTCCAAACACAATCCTATATGGTGACATTCTGATCGGTGTTTTAAAAGTAGTACGGTATGCCCAAAGTGCATCATCCAAGTGCAAACTCCAATAATTCCTATTGGGTTGTACCATTTTCTCCAAGATTCGCTTAACTTCTTGATTTGTAATTTCTGCTTGTCCATTAGTTTGGGGATGATATGCAGTGGAGACTTTATGAACAACCCCATACTTACGAAGCAAGTTTTTCATGTTACGATTGCAAAAATGTGAACCCAGATCACTAATGATGAATCTTGGTAGACCAAACCTACTGAAAATCTGGGACCTCAAAAAATCAACAACCACTCGAGAGTCATCAGTCCTAGTGGCCTTTGCTTCCACCCATTTAGATACATAGTCAACAGCCAATAAGATGTACACAAATCCAAATAAATTTGGAAAAGGCCGCATGAAGTCAATGCCCCATGCATCGAAGATTTCACAGAATAACATGGGTTGTTGGGGCATTTCATTCCTCTTAGAGATATTCCCTGTGAATTGACATCGAGTACATGATTTAAAAAACCTATGGGCATCTCTATACAATTTTGGCCAATATAATCCTGATTCAAGGACCTTTCGAGCTTTACGTTGAGAGCCAAAGTGGCCCCCACATGCCAAGGTGTGGAAGAAGGTCAAAACAGAGGTGAACTCATCGTCAGGGACACACCTACGAACAACCTGGTCACTACAAATTCTCCACAAGTATGGGTCATCCCAAATGTACCATTGAGAGTCATGTTTAAGTCTCTGGGATTGTGAAGTGCTAAAATCAGTGGGGACCCTATATGTTGCTAGAAAATTCACAATGTCCGCATACCAGGGTTAAGGTCCACAACATCACAAAGGTTCTCATGAGGGAAGAATTCTCCAATGGGTAGGGGTGAGTCAACATGATGGTCCAATGGTAGGGAAATCCTACTAATGTGGTTAGCTACAACATTCTCCACTCCTCTCTTATCTCTAATCTCAAGGTCAAACTCTTGGAGGAGGAGCATCCACCGAATGAGGTGGGGCTTGGCTTTAGGTTTCTTTAGGAGGAAACGAAGGGCAACATGGTCAAAAAACACAATCACTTTTGACCCAAGAAGATATGAACGGTATTTTTCCAAGGCAAACACAATTGAAAAGAGTTCTTTTTCTGTGGTTGTGTAGTTTACCGGGGTAGGGTCAAGGGTACGCGAGGCATACACAATGACATGAGGAGCCTTTTCAACCCTTTGTGATAAAACGACCCCAACTGCAAAGTTAGATGAATCACACATAAGCTCGAAGGGGAGATCCCACCTTGGTGGTTGGATTATGGGAGGTGATGTGAGACTCTTTTTAAGTGAATTGAATGAATCCTCACAATTTTTTTCAAAAAAAAATTCAGAATCCTTTTGTAACAACCGAGATAAGGGAAGTGAAATCTTACTAAAGTCTTTAATGAATCGGCGGTAAAAACCAGCATGACCCAAGAAAGACCGCACCTCACGAACACATTTTGGATTTGTAAGGGATGAAATTAATTAAATTTTAGATTTATCAACTTGAATTCCCTTATTTGAAATGATATGCCCAAGAAATATCCCCCGCTCAACCATGAAATGACATTTTTCATAATTTAAAACAAGATCTTTTTCAATGCAGCGGCGGAGGACATAACCTAGGTTTTCTAATCAATCATCAAAAGAAGAACCATGAACTGTGAAATCATCCATAAAGACTTCCATACAACTCTCAAGGTACTCAGAAAAAATACTCAACATACATAGCTGAAAAGTACCAGGAGCATTACATAGACCGAATGGCATCCTTCTGTATGAAAATGTGCCACATGGACAGGTAAATGTTGTCTTTTCTTGATCCTCAGGGGCTATATAGAATTGGAAATAACCCGAATATCCATCAAGGAAACAATAATGGGACTTACCAGCCAATCGTTCTAACATTTGGTCAATGAAAGGTAAAGGAAAGTAATCCTTCCGCATGGCTTGATTCAGTCAACGGTAGTCAATACAGACTTGCCAACTGTTTTGCACATGTATTGGAACCAATTCATTCCTTTCATTTGAAACAACTGTTATTCCTATTTTTTAGGAACAATTTGCACTGGGCTAACCCATTTACTATCATATATAGGATAAATGATCCCTGCAGCAAGTAATTTACTGACTTCCAATTTTACCACTTCAAGGAGAGTGGGATTCAACCGGCGTTGAGATTGTCATACGGGCTTAGCCTCATCATCTAAAAGTATATGGTGCATACAAATAGATGGGATAATCCCATGAATATCATCCAATGTCCATCCTATTTCCTTTTTACACTCTCTCAAAAGTTTGAGCAGTTTTAATTCATGTTGTGGAGAGAGGTTATTGGAAATAATGACGGGAAATTGGTCATTACCCTCAAGATATGCATATTTTAAATTAGAAGGAAGTTGTTTAAGTTCAAACACCGGTTGTTTCTGGATTGAGGGAGGGGATTTAGGGGGAGTGAGGTCCATGAAACTATCTATCTTCTCATGTTTATTCTCAAAGGAAAGAGAATCTATTGAAATGAGATTTACAGAATCATCGATAGTCATGGGTACCTCAGAATAAACAAACTCATCAATTAAAGCACAAAATTTACATTTTTCTGAACCCACACAACATTCAAAAGAAGAACCAAAACTCAAATCATATAAGGGTGAAGAAAACAAAAAAGAATCAGATTTTGGTTTGAGGAGAGAATTGTGTGTGTGTGCATCATTTGAGAGCACTTCCATCGAATAGACAGGAAGAGTGGAGTGCTCTACAACGGGGTGTTTCATAGCCTCAAGGATGTTAAAACTTACCTTTTCTCCTATGAATTCCATGGACATCGTACCATTGTGAACATTGATGATCGTCTTTGCTGTTTTTAGGAATGGCCTCCCAAGTATGAGAGGGGCATGTTCTTGGGTTCGGATGTCTTCCATCTCAAGAATGTAAAAATCAGCAGGGAAGATGAGATTCCTCACTCTAACAAGGACATCCTCAATCACTCCTTTGGGATGTGTTGTACTCCGGTTGGAAAGTTGCACAATAATTCCTGTTGGTTGAAGCTCTCCAACCTGTAAAGACGTATACACAGAGTGAGGCATTACATTAATGGAAGCACCTAAATCTAGCATTGCATCGGAAAAGAAGGTCTCCCCTATGGTACAAGGTATGGTGAATGTGCCGGGATCCTTGCATTTGGTTGGAATTTCTGGTTGAATCAAGGCCGAGACATTCCTTCCCAGGTTAACTCTCTCATTCCCCTTCAGCCTTCGTCGATGGGTGCAAAGCGCTTTAAGAAATTTGGCATAACGGGGAATTTTCTTGACTGCATCCAACAATGGAATATTAACTTGAACTTTTTTAAATGTATCCATTATTTCATTGTAAATCTAATTACCAAAGTTTTTCTTAGATTTAGATATTCTTTGAGGGAAATAAAGAGGAATGGATTGTTCATTTGAATCATCAATGACTATTCGATTACCATTTTTATCTTGTTTTTCTTTACATGAAGTTTTTGAGGGTTGGGAAAGAGAGTTTTCATGAGGGGGACATACCTACTGTGCAGAATCAGTAGAAGGAAAAACTTCTTTACCACTACGAAGTGTAACTGCATATACATTACCTTTGTCCTTTGGATTGGAAATGGGTTGGGATGGTAGTTGTCAAGAACCTTTCATCTTAAGCTCACCGATGGTGTTTTCCAATTGCCCCACTTGGGTTCGTAGGTCTTGAATTGCCAATTTTGTGGTCTGTTGGAACTGAAGGTTTTGGGTTGCCATTTGTTTCACCATGTCCTCAAGGCTTGGTTTAGACTTGGGAGGAGGAGGATTGTTTTGAGATGTTGAAGGATAAGAAGGTTTCATACCTTGTCTTTGTTGATACAAATTCTGCTTGGGGTAGCTTGAGTTTCCTCCTTGTCGGTATTGTGGTTGTGCTTGCCGCTCGGGGTTTGGACTTGGCCTGAATGGTTCTTGCTTGAAGGGAGGTTCTTGTTGTAATGGACGCCCTGGGAACACAGCTACACAGGACTCAGATGAATCTTGAAGTTGTGGGCACTGGTCAGAAAAATGAGTGTTATCAGAACAAATCCCACAATGTAATGGAATAGAAGTAGAGAGTGAGTTACCTTGTGCTTGAGCTAATTACCTTAGAAGGGTATGAATCTCATCAAGTTTAGTATCTACCTTTTGTTCTAGGGCTGAATGACTTACCTGATGAACTCCTCGGGTTGGTGAAATAGCTCGTGTACCAAATTGTTGTGCATTTTGAGCCATGTTGGCTATTAAGTCATGAGCGGCAGAAGGAGTTTTGTCAACTAGGGCACCACCAGCTGCAGAATAAATCATTCCACAATCCATGGGGATAATTCCCTCATAGAAGTATTGTATTAATAGTTGTTCACTAATCTGGTGGTGGGGGCAGCTTGATCAAAGTCTCTTGAATCTCTCCCAGTATTCATGAAGGGTCTCTCCTTGTGATTGCCTAATTCCACAGATTTCTTTCCTAATTGAAGCAGTGCGGGAGGCAGGGAAGAACTTATCTAGAAAAATTCTTTTTAGTTCATTCCAGCCCCCAATTTTGGAAGGCAAATAGTATATCCAATCTTTGGCTACACCATCAAGGGAGAAAGGGAAGGCCCTAAACTTAATGAGGTCCTCAGACACATTTTGGGGTTTCATGGTGGAGTACACTATGTGAAACTCTTTTAGATGTTTGTGAGGGTACTCTCCGGGAAGACCATGGAATTTTGGAAGAAGGTGGATGAGACCTGATCTAAGCTCAAAGTTGGCTGCTTCCTCGGGATATTGGATGTACACAGGTTGGTACTCTACATCATGGGTAGTAAGTTCTTTTAAAGTTCGATTATTTGCAGCCTTGTTTTCTTGGTTTTGATTGGGTTCAATTTTGGGTTGGTTTAGAACCACTTGAGGTTCTAAATGGGGTTCCACAATGTTACTTTATTGACCTTATATATATTCCTTGATTTGTGTGTGAAGTGAATTTTCAATTTCAGGATCAAATTCAAGTAGTGTTCCTTTACCAGATCTTGTCATGCAACAATGATGTCCAGTTTGATTGATTGATTATTTGTTGTGTTTTTTTTGATTTAAGATGGATAAAAGAGAAACTTAATAAGGGTGAAAGAATAATAGAATTTTATACTATAGAATTAGATAGGGATATGTGGAAGAAGAGAGAGAGAGAGAGACAGAGAGAGAGATAAAGAACACACCAAAAAACAACCAAAAATAAAGACAAAACCCAAAACAAAAAACAATCAAATGGGGGTGGGGTATTTAGAGGAGTAATAATTAAGAAATAAAATAAATAAATAAAATGAAATAAAGAGAAAAAATGATCTTGGATCCCCGGAAATGGCGCCAAAATTTGACCGCGTTGTCGAGCGCGTCAAATTAGATGTTTATTTTTAACTAGAATTTCTGCAGTATAGCAGCAACCCTAGGTCGTCTCTCGACGGAGCCTTAGATCATTAATTTAAAAAGAGGGTTCTGATTATGAAAGTAGAAGGTGAATTAGGTTTTTTGAAACTTGGGGGTTTTATTATTTTTGATGAAAATAGAAAATGAAAGTGATAAAACAAAATAGAAATGAACAAGATTGATTAAACGTGATCAACCCGGGGAAGTCTCGTGATGCTCATCCTTCATCGCTTAAAGGGATGGGGTTATGATCTTTTAATACCTTGTTTGTAACACCTATAACTATAATGTTACCAAGTTTATACTAGGATACCTCCTAGGGTTCAGTCAAAAACTCACAATGATTCACCGGGCACCGCCGATGATTGGGTGAATTGTGTTTGACTTCATAACCAAAACTCACCAAGGAAACAAACGAAAAACTCGATGCACTGTCCAGATTTGTATGTTATTTCTTTGTGATACCATGAATTAAATGTACATAGCCTTGAAAGTTCTTGTGTGAGTTCAATTGACCAATATAAACCACACAAACACCGCAATTGAAAGGGGGAAAGAAAGTGGTGAACGATGTGTGAAACATCACATGAATGAGTACCCCCCAACATGATCATATGAGTTGAGCATGACATACCAGTACATAACTCAATAAAATTAGAATAGAGGATGATGAAAAACAACACAAAAATCTGGAATTTAAAAGATCATTCAAATATTACAAACATGAAGCTCGGGATGTACATCACGTTCCTCCCCGGGTGATCACAAGGGGTTTAGAAACCCATGGGAGGGGAAGAAGGAGAAGTTGTTGAAGTAGCACCTCCCATAGCCTCCATAACCTCTAGGGATGTTTAGAAGACTCCTTGGGGACTCCAAAATGGTAGCACCTTGCCTCTTGGCCGAACTTGCAAATGGGGAGCCCAAGGTGCCATTTTATTGGAAAATTGGAAGGTGGTTTTAGGCACACAGATTTATTCAATCCACTTGTACCACGTGTTTCGGCAATCAGACAGTCTTATCTAGCTTTGGAGAAAATAGAAAAGTTGTATCCCTTCCTGTTGAATATCTCCAACGAACGTTTTGCACCCTTTTGACAACTGCAGTTCACGATATTGATAAAATACAGAACACCGCATTTGACTTGGTCCAAATTCGGTGGCTTGGACAGATCAGTTCGGCTGGGCCCCATAGAAGCCGAATCAGCATTGGGTTCTTTAATATGAAATGTATCCTATTACGTTTTGGAAAGGCTCACAAAATTTCATCCCATTTGAATTCACGGATTTCGTGTACTATGCAAAACAGTGGACAGATGTCCATGGATCCATGCAATTTTGGCCCTTTTTTCTTCCACTTCATCAAAGGCCTTCCAAATCACCTCCACCTACATTGAAACAATAAAAACAAGTAACATTTCCCATTATAATATTGATTAACATTAATTGATTTATTCAAACATGAAGTGAAATTTATTATTATATTTGGAATATTCATTAAAAAACTAGTTTAAAACTGCAGTGTAAGGGTGGAATAAAACACTAAATCGTGGTACGATCACACCCCCACACCTAACCATTTGCACTCCTGGGAAAAGCCACATATCCAAATACAATGATTCATATATATATATATTTCCAAATTCCTAAAGATTTATCATTTGAGGAAATTTTATTTAAAGTAAAGTGATCAATGCACGAACCACACCAAGGAGTTCTTCCTAGTGAAAATAGAAAAAGTTGTCTCATAAATCATATCATAGCGAAATTCAAAAAGATTAATGATACCCAATTAAGAAAGGAATTCAGAAGTAAACCATGACATTAAATCTCCATGTGTGTGTGTGAAAACCATTCCATGCTATTCTTTCCACTTGCTATCCAATAAATATATGTTATTTTAACATTTTTCTGCTTAAATGATTTTGTCACCGAACCTGTCCTACATCCTTTGCAATCATATTTCAAGACACACTCATTTAAGAATTCCCAGAAGTCAAACCATAAGCTTCCGACCTTGATATCCCCATATGTTTCACATTTCATCACTCCCCTCATTTATTATTTCTTTTTTTTGAAGTTGCAATTGGAACAAATCTCACACTCATCTCTCAACCCTTGTTTGATCTCATCACGAAACTAATTGAAATAGTTATAACAAGATCAAAGGTTGAGGGGGAGTGGTTTTTGACCTGCCCAAGACACAACAATTTTTTTTGAGGGCGTACAACAGTTGGACATTAGGTACACACGCATAGGTCAATCTGGTACAGTAATGAAATAGATCGGATAAGGAACGAACGTATGGAAATATCATTTAAAGCTGAAAAATATTAACCCAACATATATTTACCTTATATTAAGTAAGAAATAATCACACTTTGTGGTTTGGTGCAAAAATTTGTGGAGATATTAGTGACACAGTTTTCCAAACAAACTACTCACACAAAGGGCATCAATCATCTCAAAGGTTTCACATTGATACAACCATTTATATCATTGACAGAAAACCAATTCACTAAAAATCACTCCTTGATGAAAAACTCATACACAAATTCTTTTTAGCCTTCGTTATGGTATTTTTACATTCCCCACTTTATGGTCTCCAAATCATGGAATTTCGAAATTGTTGATGGGGAAAAATAAAAATACCATAAAGAAGGCCAAAAAAAGAAAACAAAAGGAGAAAACGATGAAAAATCCTAACTAACCCAGGAATGTATCCACCCCCCACACCTAGAATGTGCAGTGTCCTCACTGAAATAATTAAAAATGTGAGAAGGAAGGATAAAACTTGGTGTGTTTTATTGGTATGATGCATTGAGAAGGTGTATTTACTCCACCAGATTCTTTAGAAAATCCTCATAGAAGTTTTTAAGTCACTTCCCATTGACGGTAAGACTTCATCCACTCTGCTCATGAAAAACCTGTATTGCACCAAAAGGGTAAACATTAGTAATAGTATAAGGACCGAGCCATCGGGAACGAAGCTTACCTGGGTGGAGCTTAAGCCTGGAATTTTACATGAGGACCTTCTCACCAATATTGAACTTCCACTGGTGAATCATGCTATCATGAATAGCCTTTGTCTTCTCTTTATAGATTCAGGAGTTGTCATATGCATCACGTCGAATTTCTTCCAACTCTTGAATCTGCAGCTTTCTTTCCTCACCTACATCTGAAAGGTTCATATTACATTGTTTAACAGCCCAATATGCATGGTGTTCTACCTACACCGGGAGGTGAAAATATTTTCCAAACACAATCCTATATGGTGACATTCTGATCGGTGTTTTAAAAGCAGTACGGTATGCCCAAAGTGCATCATCCAAGCGCAAACTCCAATCTTTCCTATTGGGTTGTACCGTTTTCTCCAAGATTCGCTTAACTTCTTGATTTGAAATTTCTTCTTGTCCATTAGTGTGTGGATGATATGCAGTGGAGACTTTATGAACAACCCCATACTTACGAAGCAAGTTTTTCATGTTACGATTGCAAAAATGTGAACCCTGATCACTAATGATGAATCTTGGTAGACCAAACCTACTGAAAATCTGGGACCTCACAAAATCAACAACCACTCGAGAGTCATCCGTCCTAGTGGCCTTTGCTTCCACCCATTTAGATAAATATTCAACAGCCAATAAGATGTACACAAATCCAAATAAATTTGGAAAAGGCCGCATGAAGTCAATGCCCCATGCATCGAAGATTTCACAGAATAACATGGGTTGTTGGGGAATTTCATTCCTCTTAGAGATATTCCCTGTGAATTGACATCGAGTACATGATTAAAAAAACCTATGGGCATATCTATACAATGTTGGACAATATAATCCTGATTCAAGGACCTTTCAAGCTGTACGTTGAGAGCCAAAGTGGCCCCCACATGCCAAGGTGTGGAAGAAGGTCAAAACAGAGGTGAACTCATGGTCAGTGACACACCTAAGAACAACCTGGTCACTACAAATTCTCCACAAGTATGGGTCATCCCAAATGTACCATCGAGAGTCATGTTTATGTCTCTGGGATTGTGAAGTTCTAAAATCAGTGGGGACCCTATATGTTGCTAGAAAATTCACAATGTCCGCATACCAGGGTTATGGTCCACAACATCACAAAGGTTCTCATGAGGGAAGAATTCTCCAATGGGTAGGGGTGAGTCAACATGATGGTCCAATGGTAGGGAAATCCTACTAATGTGGTCAACAAAAACATTCTACACTCCTCTCTTATCTTTAATCTCAAGGTCAATCTCTTGGAGGAGGAGCATCCACCGAATGAGGCAGGGCTTGGCTTCAGGTTTCTTTAGGAGGAAACGAAGGGCAACATGGTCAGAAAACACAATCACTTTTGACCCAAGAAGATATGAACGGAATTTTTCCAAGGCAAACACAATAGAAAAGAGTTCTTTTTCTGTGGTTGTGTAGTTTACCTGGGTAGGGTCAAGGGTACACGAGGCATACACAATGACATGAGGAGCCTTTTCAACCCTTTGTGATAAAACGACCCCAACTGCAAAGTTAGAGGCATCACACATAAGCTCGAAGGGGAGATCCCACCTTGGTGGTTGGATTATGGGAGGTGATGTGAGACTCTTTTTTAGTGAATTGAATGAATCCTCACAATTTTTGTCAAAAACAAATTCAGAATCCTTTTTTAACAACCGAGAAAAGGGAAGTGCGATCTTACTAAAGTCTTTAATGAATCGGCGGTAAAAACCAGCATGACCCAAGAAAGACCGCACCTCACGAACACATTTTGGATATGGAAGGGATGAAATTAATTCAATTTTAGATTTATCAACTTGAATTCCCTTATTTGAAATGATATGCCCAAGAACTATCCCCCGCTCAACCATGAAATGACATTTTTCTTAATTTAAAACAAGATCTTTTTCAATGCAGCGGCAGAGGATAGAACCTAGGTTTTCTAAACAATAATCAAAAGAAGAACCATGAACTGTGAAATCATCCATAAAGACTTCCATACAACTCTCAAGGTACTCAGAAAAAATACTCAACATACATCGCTGAAAAGTACCAGGAGCATTACATAGACCGAATGGCATCCTTCTGTATGAAAATGTGCCACATGGACAGGTAAATGTTGTCTTTTCTTGATCCTCAGGGGCTATATGGATTTGGAAATAACCCGAATATCCATCAAGGAAACAATAATGGGACTTACCAGCCAATCGTTCTAACATTTGGTCAATGAAAGGTAAAGGAAAGTAATCCTTCCGCGTGACTTGATTCAGTCAACGGTAGTCAATACAGACTCGCCAACTGTTTTGCACATGTATTGGAACCAATTCATTCCATTCATTTGAAACAACTGTTATTCCTATTTTTTTAGGAACAATTTGCACTGGGCTAACCCATTTACTATCAGATATAGGATAAATGATCCCTACAGCAAGTAATTTACTGACTTCCAATTTTACCACTTCAAGGAGAGTGGGATTCAACCGGCGTTGAGATTGTCTTACGGGCTTAGCCTCATCATCCAAAAGTATATGGTGCATACAAATAGATGGGATAATCCCATGAATATCATCCAATGTCCATCCTATTGCCTTTTTACACTCTCTCAAAAGTTTGAGCAGTTTTAATTCATGTTGTGGAGAGAGGTTATTGGTAATAATGACGGGAAATTGGTCATTACCCTCAAGATATGCATATTTTAAATTAGAAGGAAGTTGTTTAAGTTCAAACACCAGTTGTTTCTGGATTGAGGGAGGGGATTTAGGGGGAGTGAGGTCCATGAAACTATCTATCTTCTCATGTTTATTCTAAAAGGAAAGAGAATCTATTGAAATGATATTTACAGAATCATCGATAGTCATGGGTACCTCAGAATAAACACACTCATCAATTAAAGCACAAAATTTACATTTTTCTGAACCCACACAACATTCAAAAGAAGAACCAAAACTCAAATCATCTAAGGGTGAAGAAAACAAAAAAGAATCAGAGTTTGGTTTGAGGAGAGAATTGTGTGTGTGTGCATCATTTGAGAGCACTTCCATCGAATAGACAGGAAGAGTGGAGTGCTCTTCAACGGGGTGTTTCATAGCCTCAAGGATGTTAAAACTTACCTTTTCTCCTCTGAATTCCATGTACATCGTACCATTGTGAACATTGATGATCGTCTTTGCTGTTTTTAGGAATGGCCTCCCAAGTATGAGAGGGGCATGTTCTTGGATTCTGGTGTCTTCCATCTCAAGAATGTAAAAATCAGCAGGGAAGATGAGATTCTTCACTCTAACAAGGACATACTCAATCACTCCTTTGGGATGTGTTGTACTCCGGTTGGCAAGTTGCACAACAATGACTGTTGGTTGAAGCTCTCCAACCTGTAGAGAATTATACACGGAGTGAGGCATTACATTAATGGAAGCACCTAAATCTAGCATAGCATCAGAAAAGAAGGACTCCCCTATGGTACAAGGTATGGTGAATGTGTCGGGATCCTTGCATTTGGTTGGAATTTCTGGTTGAATCAAGTCCGAGACATTCCTTCCCAGGTTGACTCTCTCATTCCCCTTCAGCCTTCGTCGATGGGTGCAAAGCACTTTAAGAAATTTGGAATAATGGGGAATTTTCTTGACTGCATCCAACAATGAAATATTAACTTGAACTTTTTTAAATGTATCCATTATTTCATTGTAAATCTAATTACCAAAGTTTTTCTTAGATTTAGAGATTATTTGAGGGAAAGAAAGAGGAATGGATTGTTCATTTGAATCATCAATGACTCTTCGATTGCCATTTTTATCTTGTTTTTCTTTACATGAAGTTTTTGAGGGTTGGGAAAGAGAGTTTTCATGAGGGGGACATACCTGCTGTGTAGAATCAGTAGAAGGAAAAACTTTTTTACCACTACGAAGTGTAACTGCATATACATTACCTTTGTCCTTTGGATTAGAAATGGGTTGGGATGGTAGTTGTCAAGAACCTTGCATCTTAAGCTCACCGATGGTGTTTGCCAATTGCCCCACTTGGGTTCGTAGGTCTTGAATTTCCAATTTTGTGGTCTGTTGGAACTGAAGGTTTTGGGTTGCCATTTGTTTTACCATGTCCTAGAGGCTTGGTTTAGACTTGGGAGGAGGAGGATTGTTTTGAGATGTTGAAGGATAAGAAGGTTTCATACCTTGGCTTTGTTGATACAAATTCTGCTTGGGGTAGCTTGAGTTTCCTCCTTGTCGGTATTGTGTTTGTGCTTGCCGCCCGGGGTTTGGACTTGGACTGAATGGTTCTTGCTTGAAGGGAGGTTCTTGTTGTAATGGACGCCTTGGGAACATAGCTACACAGGACTCAGATGAATCTTGAAGTTGAGGGCACTGGTCAGAAAAATTAATGTTATCAGAACAAATCCCACAATGTAATGGAATAGAAGTAGAGATTGAGTTACCTTGTGCTTGAGCTAATTGCCATAGAAGGGTATGAATCTCATCAAGTTTAGTATCTACCTTTTGTTCTAGGGCTGAATGACTTACCTCATGAACTCCTCGGGTTGGTGCAATAGCTCGTGTACCAAATTGTTGTGCATTTTGAGCCATGTTGGCTATTAAGTCACGAGCGGCAGAAGGAGTTTTATCAACTAGGGCACCACCAGCTGCATCATCAATCATTCCACAATCCATGGGGATAAGTCCTTCATAGAAGTATTCGATTAATAGTTTTTCACTAATCTGGTGGTGGGGGCAGCTTGATCAAAGTCTCTTGAATCTCTCCCAGTATTCATGAAGGGTCTCTCCTTGTGATTGCCTAATTCCACAGATTTCTTTCCTAATTGAAGCAGTTCGGGAGGCAGGGAAGAACTTATCTAGAAAAAGCCTTTTTATTTCATTCCAGCCCCCAATTGTGGAAGGCAAATAGTATATCCAATCTTTGGCTACACCATCAAGGGAGAAAGGGAAGTCCCTAAACTTAATGAGGTCCTCAGACACATTTTGGGGTTTCATGGTGGAGCACACTATGTGAAACTCTTTTAGATGTTTGTGAGGGTACACTCCGGGAAGACCATGGAATTTTGGAAGAAGGTGGATGAGACCTGATCTAAGCTCAAAGTTGGCTGCTTCCTCGGGATATTGGATGTACACAGGTTGGTACTCTACATCAGGGGTAGTAAGTTCTTTTAAAGTTCGATTATTTGCATCCATGTTTTCTTGGGTTTGATTGGGTTCAATTTTGGGTTGGTTTAGAACCACTTGAGGTTCTAAATGGGGTTCCACAATGTTACTTGATTGACCTTCTCAAGATTCCTTGATTTGTGTGTGAAGTGACTTTTCAATTTCAGGATCAAATTCAAGTAGTGTTCCTTTACCAGATCTTGTCATGCAACAATGATGTCCAGTTTGATTGATTGATTATTTGTTGTGTTTTTTATTTATTTAAGATGGATAAAAGAGAAACTTAAGAAGGGTGAAAGAATAATATAATTTTATACTATAGAATTAGATAGGGATATGTGGAAGAAGAGAGAGAGAGAGAGACAGAGAGAGAGATAAAGAACACACCAAAAAACTACCAAAAATAAAGACAAAACCCAAAACAAAAAACAATAAAATGGGGGTGGGGTATTTAGAGGAGTAATAATTAAGAAATAAAATAAATAAAGAAAATTAAATAAAGAAAAAAAATTATCTTGGCTCCCCGGAAATGGCGCCAAAATTTGACCGCATTGTCGAGCGCGTCAAATTAGATGTTTATTTTTAACTAGAATTTCTGCAGTATAGCAGCAACCCTAGGTCGTCTCTCGACGGAGCCTTAGATCATTAATTTAAAAAGAGGGTTCTGATTATGAAAGTAGAAGGTGAATTAGGTTTTTTGAAACTTGGGGGTTTTATGATTATTGATGAAAATAGAAAATGAAAGTGATAAAACAAAATGGAAATGAACAAGTTTGATTAAACGTGATCAACCCGGGGAAGTCTCGTGATGCTCATCCTTCATCGCTTCAAGGGATGGGGTTATGATCTTTTAATACCTGGTTTGTAACACCTATAACTATAATGTTACTGATTTTATACTAGGATACCTCCTAGGGTTCAGTCAAAAAATCACAATGATTCACCGGGCACCGCCGATGATTGGGTGAATTGTGTTTGACTTCATAACCAAAACTCACCAAGGCAACAAATGAAAAACTCGATGCGCTGTCCAGATTTGTATGTTATTTATTTGTGATACCATGAATTAAATTCACATAGCCTTGAATGTTCTTGTGTGAGTTCAATTGACCAATATAAACCACACAAACACCGCAATTGAAAGGGGGAAAGAAAGTGGTGAACGATGTGTGAAACATCACATGAATGGGTACCCCCCAACATGATCATATGAGTTGAGCATGACATACCAGTACATAAATCAATAAAATTAGAATAGAGGATGATGAAAAACAACACAACAATCTGGAATTTAAAATATCATTCAAATATTACAAACATGAAGCTCGGGATGTACATCACGTTCCTCCCCGGGTGATCACAAGGGGTTTAGAAACCCATGGGAGGGGAAGAAGGAGAAGATGTTGAAGTAGCACCTCCCATAGCCTCCATAACCTCTAGGGATGTTGAGAAGACTCCTTGGGGACTCCAAAATGGTAGAACCTTGCCTCTTGGCCGAACTTGCAAATGGGGAGCCCAAGGTGCCATTTTATTGGAAAATTGGAAGGTGGTTTTAGGCACACAGATTTATTCAATCCACTTGTACCACGTGTTTCGGCAATCAGAAAGTCTTATCTCGCTTTGGAGAAAATATAAAAGTTGTATCCCTTCCTGTTGAATATCTCAAACGAAAGTTTGGCACCATTTTGACAACTACAGTTCACGATATTGATAAAATACAGAACACCGCATTTGACTTGGTCCAAATTCGGTGGCTTGGACAGATCAGTTTGGCTGGGCCCCATAGAAGCCGAATCAGCATTGGGTTCCTTAATATGAAATGTATCCTATTACGTTTTGGAAAGGCTCACAAAATTTCATCCCATTTGAATACACGGATTTCGTGTACTATGCAAAACAGTGGACAGATGTCCATGGATCCATGCAATTTTGGCCCTTTTTTCTTCCACTTCATCAAAGGCCTTCCAAATCACCTCCACCTACATTGAAACAATAAAAACAAGTGACATTTCCCATTATAATATTGATTAACATTAATTGATTTATTCAAACATGAAGTGCAATTTATTATTATATTTGGAATATTCATTACAAAACTAGTTTAAAACTGTGGTGTAAGGGTGGAATAAAACAGTGAATCGTGGTACGATCAGTTAGGATAAGTCCCTATACATTGACCTAAAATTAAAATAAATGATTAAAATGGTTATTTAATTATAGTAAATATTCTTTTAGACTATGGTAACCCATTTGATGAGTGTTGAGACTAGACTATAGGCCCCATGTGAGTTTTCATGGATTTAACCAATGATGAGAATTAAATTGGTGACCCAAGGGGTGCCCTAAATTATGTGGTGACCAATTAAATGAATGTATATGGATAGGATTCATGATAATTTCTAGTGAATTTACCTTTTTATACATTTAAAAAATGAATTAAATGGATTAATCCAATAAATTTTAATTTTCAATGACCACCTATTAAGAATCAGAATTATTCCAGATAATTGTGATTTCCTTGGATTAATTCTTAGGAATTATTATAATTTTTGATGCCAAATATTTCATAGGATTAAATCCTAAGAATTATCTTAATAACTAAGACATATTGATTTCCTAGGATTACCTCCTAGGAATTAGTGGTGCACTTGAGACTTTGGAATTTCTAATATTACTTTGTAAGATTAATTAATTATGTATAACGACTTATTATATTTATAAGCATCACAACTAGATGAAATATGTATTATTAATATCATGTGTCTCCTCATAACATAATGGTTAATGACAGTTTATTTATTTCTTCATTTATTATACACATAATCCTACATTATTACTCAAATGCTATAAATTTGTATACATCACTGGTAGTGGGCCACTAAGTTATACTCACACACTACTCGAGCCATCATTAGTACCTGTCTAGACTTCATGGTTGTAGTACATGACATGGTCAAGGACTCTATGACTGAGGGATAATTATTTCTTGTTTGTAACTTATTAGAATGGGGCTGAGATAGGATTATATGCAAGGGTTGTGTAGTTTTCACAGTTTTTTTTTTGTTTAGTTTTTGGATATTAGTGTACATGGTCTACCCATGGGTTTCCCATTCAATTATATGTATGATTTTTTTTCTTTTATAACACTCATTTTATTATATGATGTGACAACTATGTTTTTATTGGCACTAATTGTGGTGTCTGTTTTCTCTATTTATCTAGAAATATGTGATTTTTATTATTTAAATTGTTATTTACCACTCTATTATTAGGATATAGTATCCTAAAAGTTCCACTATAGACCCTCACCACTTTTTGGTAGCCCTGGGAATATAGGGAGGCATGATTGAGGTCCAGTTGCATCGCCGATTTGGAAAATGTGGAGTAAACTGAGTATGAGACATTACAAAATGGTATTAGAGACTCATTATTTTATATTACTATTTGAGAATGGTAAAAAAGAGATATTATGCTTATTAAACTTATTACATAACTTATTCTTGGGAGTAGTTAACCCACATAAAAGATATGTCTTGGTTACTAGGGATGAAATTACCTTTCTTGGTTTCTTCTTTTCTAGTTATGTTATTTCATCTAGTGCGATACATAAGATTTAGGGTTTATGATTTTTGGTATTTTCACTATTGTTCTATAATTATAACACCATGGTATTTTGAAAATAATATTATGTTCGTTAGTGTATATGACATGAAACACCAAGCCCAAACAATCTATGAAATATTATTATTTAAATATGACTGTTATAACATAACTATTAAATTGGTGGGTATTAATAGGATTGAATGATTTGTGAAATATATATAATTTAACTAATATATAAAAATTTGTTCATAAATTATTATTAAATATTCACCCAATATTTGGTGAATTCATTTTATGCTTCAAAATACATTTTCTTTAAAAATGATATTTATTGCATTTTTTGAGTCGACAATATAATGAATTTATAAAACTTATGGAAATAATATTTTATTAAAAGTATATAATTTCTAAAATCAACACATAAAAATTATCTAATAGTTAATTTTTTATATTTTTATTAAAAGTTTTATTTTTCAATAAATATTGAAAAATACTAATTTTTATTGAAAACTATATTTTATTTTAAATTATTTATAAATTAAAATGAAAATTTTGATTAGTTTTAAAATATACAAAGTTTATATTGATTTAAAAAACAAATTTTTTTTGAAATGAATTTTATACTTTAATTTATTATAAAAACATTTTATACATAAAATGGCACTTTTTTGAAAAAATCATTTTCGTCACATTTTTCCAGTTTAATTTTAAATTAAATTCATATAATTATATTTATATAAATTTTAAAAATAGATTCCATATTTTTAATAATTAGTTCCAAATTTTATAAATATTTTCCATTAATTTTTGGAAATTATGAATAACAACTTTAGTAATTTTTGTTCCCACGATAAAGGGTAAAATGAGGAATTGAGGTTAAAAATAAAATTATAGGGTTTAAAGAATGACCATGAAACTTGAAATATTTTTTTTGAAAGATGATATATCATCCAAAAAATGAATATATATATTTTTTTGAAATTAAATAGTTATTTTGATCCTTTATATTATTTTTTATAAAGAAAAGTCAAAAACGTCATTCTATATTTTTAGTATCTTTAAAATTTTAAAATTAGAATAAATAAGGGATTTGTTCCACTGTAAATATTTAGTTGAAATATAAATGATTTTTTTCATCATGGTAATATATTTTTAATTTTTAGTGAAAAAATAATGAAATTAAATTCTTATGCAACACTGATACAATGTTTGTGAAAACAGTAAAAAAAAGATATCGAAAAATCTAAAAATAACATTATTTGAGTTATTTTTTTAAGTTACATGATTTTTTTAGACAAAAATGAAATATTATATAGGTTTTTATTAATTTTATTTTAATTAATTTTTCATATTGAAGTTCTAAAACTCAAATTAAAGGAATAGATAAAAAATTGACATTAAAAATATTTTATAATAAATAATATTTTATTAAATGATTTAAAATACCTTAAAATCCTATATTAAGACCAATGAATGATATTTGGATTTTTAAATCAACCAAGGTCCATTTATAGGCCATTTTTCTATTTATAGTAACTATATTGACCCCTATAAAGTAAAAAAACATTCTGTGAGGTAATTATAAAAAATGGTTAATGTGGGTTAAAACAAAAAAGATAAGTGTAAAAAACATAGCTAAAGTTTTACAAATTTTACCGGATGAGATTATTTTAACTTTTCATCATCTTAGATTTTAATATTATCAATCTGGAGTCATTTTAACATCCAAATTAACTTATATTATTTTAATATTTTAAAATTCCAAGATACCCCCTCCCCTCTCCTATAAAATGGAATATCCTCTCATCATTTATTCACACTTAAAAAGCCTTTTGGTTCAGCCTATACCTATCCAAATATCTTACATAAATCTTTACCATAATTATTGAGTTATTTTATTTGGTATAATTCCAACCATAGTGATATTAATATGTAAATAAAAAATATTTTCCAAAGAAGATGTGTTGTTCTTAATAAAACATTTTGGTTTTGTTTCTTTTCTAGCTTCTTCAAATATTCTTCAACCATGCTGTAATAATAACACCCATATATTTCATATACATAGACATTATTATGTTAATTTCATAATAAATATCCTTCTCTAACATCCTTAAAATGGGAGAAGAATCCATTGTTTGTGTGTATGGACACTATAGGAAAACAACGATTTGGCAGCATTTTTTTCGCAGTAGTTTTCAAAACCGCCGCTAAATGTTTTTCAGGACAACATTTAGCAGGGTTTTTTAGTGGAATTTTTAAAAACCACCAATAAATGTTCTTAAAATGTGTTTTATAATTTATTTGTAATTTTTTAAGGGAAAATAATTTTTTTGCGTCACTTTTACAAAAACTACTGTGAAATAACAATGGTTTTTTCAAAACCACTGTCAAATAGAAGAAAAATAATAATAATAAATATATATAATTATTAATTATTTTTAATTATTTATTATTTAATATAATATATAATATATTATTTATAATTTTAATTAATTATAACGTGTCAAATAATAAATATTTATAATTATTAGTTAATAATAATTTTAAAGTGAAAAAAATCTTCAATAAGTTGAAAATCAGATTTCGGCATCTAATGACGATAACTGTTGATCAATGAATCCGTTTTAGCTCAAATAACAGTACAATAAATGTTTATAAAATGATATAAAACCACTTAATATTTATATCATGTTATAATAAAAGGAAAAAATATTAAAATTTCAAAATAGTTGAAAATCAAACTCTAACTTCAAACAGCCATAACTTTTGATCCGAGGGTCCATTTGGGATCTACCATATATAAAATCAAAATTTTCAATGATATCTATGCCTAAGATAGTCTCATACCATGTTCAAAGAGTTATTTCTAGTTTTTATTCCCCAGAAAGGTCCAGAAGGCCTCTAAAACCGAGTTTTTTGTCGCCGAACCTAGTTTCTTAAAATTTAAACGACAATAATTTCTGATCCAGGTGTCTGTTCAGCATGTACCTCAAATCATATCAAAGATCATTTCATTATATTTGATTTTAATAGTTGTGGTTCTTAAAAGGACCCCCGGATCAGAAGTTACGGTAATTTCATGGTTTTAGGGGTTTTAGGTTTTTAAGAGTTTCTTAACGTTTTTTTTGTGTTTTAAGGGTAACCCAATTTTTTTAACATTCTATGGATTTTTAACCTCTTTTAAGGGGGAATTTTTTCATTTTTCATGGGGGAATAAATTTATTCTCAAGGAATACATTCATATTTATACCATGGTTTTGAATGTTTATCATTTTTCACAATGTACTTTTATTTATAATTGAATATTTTCATATTTTCATATATTTAATTATAAAATCACTTGTATAAATACATATTTGCATAGAAATGTATTTTTATGTGTATAAACCAAATGGAAGTAAATAATTTTTATCCCTTTCATTTAAAATAAATAATTGCTGATTTTATTTACATTTGTAAATATTTATACATATTTTTGTTCATCATTTTTTATATCATATATGTGTAGATACACATATATATATATTGACATTTTTATATCTACTTGTGTTTATATATATTTATATTAATATACAATTATAAATATGAGTGTGTTTATATATATTTATATAACACAAATATGTGTTTATATATATTTATATAAATTTTGTTATAAATATATATATTTATAGATATTTATATCCATTTATCATTTTATTATTTATTTATTATTGATTTATTATTTATTATTTATTATTTATTGAGTTTTTTTATTTATTATTTACTATTTATTTATTACTACTATTTATTTATTTATTATTTATTATTTATTATTTATTATTATTAACTTATTATTACTTATTATATATTATATATTATTTTATTATTTTATTACTTTATTATTTAATTTTCGTAATTTTTTTATTTTTTTATTTTATTATCGTAATTTTATTATTATTTATATATTATTTTTATTTATTATTAATTTATTATTAATTAATTATTAATTATTAATTATTATTATTATTATTTATTATTAATTTTTTATTATTTATTGATTATTGATTATTGATTATTTAATATTTAATATTTATTATTTAATATGTGTTATTTATTATTGATTATTTTATTTTGTTATTATATTATTATTTTCAAATTTTAATATTTTAATATTTTAATATTTTAATATTTTATTTTTGTAATTTTATTATTTTATTATTTTATTATCTTAATTTTATTATTTTATTATTTTATTTTCATAATTTTATTATTTTTATGAACAATTTATGATTTATTTATTATTGATTTATTGATTTATTATTTATTTATTATTTATTATTATTTAATTATTATTATTAATTTATTATTTATTATTTATTATCTGTTATTTATTTATTTATTATTCATGTATTATTTATTTATTAGTTATTTATTGAGTTGTTATTTATTTATTTATTATTTAATATTTAATATTTAATATTTAATATTTAATATTTAATATTTAATATTAATTGTTTAGTATTTGTTATTTACCCTTTATTTCTATATCAGGTATTTATTTATTTTTAATTAATTAATTTATTGTTTATTAAATATTAATTTTTAATTACTAATTAGCAATTAGTAATTAGTAATTACTAAATATTAATAATTAATAATTAATAATTTATTATTGATGATTGATTATTTATTATTGATTAACCATTATTTATTAATCATTATTGATTAATAATTATTTAGTTTATATATACTTGTTATGTATTATTTGTTTTTTTAATTAATATATATAAGTATATTCAATTCCCTTTATTCACCACATGAAGAGCTTATTGAAGTGCTCAAGTCTTTGGAGAATATGCAAGAGGTAAGGGGTTCAAATCTCACCCCACAAAGAATATATATATATGGAACACACACATGCATGTGAATGTGCATGGTAATAAATAGTAAAAATTATAATAAATTTTAATTAAATTAATAAATAATAAAATAATAGAATAAATGAATGAAAAAAATAAAAAAAAATCCTGCTAAATCATTCTACGTTGGTTTTGAAAAACCATTGCTAATTGATTGTCAACACATGATTTAGCGACAGTTTAAACCACTCCTAAACTCAAATTTCGGTGTAGTGGGAGGATTATCGCCTCATGGACCGATATAATTCATTTTCCAACACTATCACTCATAGATGGTTATAATAATGGAATTAATTTATATATATATATTATATTCATGAAATATTTATCATTCTTAAGTAAAATATATTTTTGGATTTCTTATATTTCCATTCACTGAAAAATGATAACGTCGTTCGTACGTACGTTTGAACCACCACCTCCAGGAAGCGATGTGATTCGATTTTCATCACCACATCACATGGATGATATATATAAGTATATTCAAATAAATAATAATTTATTTACGATGTTATTATCATTTTTTGAAGGTAAAATAATTATTACTTTATCTCCAAAATGATCGTTGAAAAATGGAAACAGTAGTCATGCATATGTATGACCTACCATCTGCATGATTGTAACATAGTTCATTTTTCATACTGATCATTCATGATTATTTTGAGAAGTATAATTGATGTATAAATGTCACGAACCAAATTGGGTTGCCATCCAATCGACGCCCGACCTGGTCCTTAGTAAGGCCCGAAGGGAGTTTCTGATCCCCACAGGGTGGCACAAGTGCCCAGGTATCGAAATAAAGCTTGGGAATGATTTTCCTGAAAAAACAAATATAAATAAAAAAACTAACAACATAAAATAGACCAAAGTTGAAGGTCACAACCAAATGATCCTTTAACCAAAAACTAGAATTTGAGTTTCATGTCTAAACTGAAAACCAAACAAGAACTACCACTTTGTAGGGTGACCAAAATCCAACATAATAACTGCCACGTGGCTAGAGGACACCACCCTCAAACCATCTCAACAATTCCATGACAAGAAGTCCATTAAGAACCTAAACCACCACTCTCAAAAGATGGACCCTTACCTATGTTAGAAATAAACAAATATACTTACACCCAAGGTTGTAAGTAGGGTGTGAGATAAATCCCAATAGGATAACACTAAGAATATATTCCACACATAAAAATTAAATGATAAAAATAGTTTCAAGTTTAAAAAATAAAATAAATAAATATTTAAATAGTTTTAATGAAAAAGTTCTTAGGCTAAAGACTTTAAGTAAAACAACATAAATTAAAAACACACACGCACACACTTTTATAGTAACCCCAAAGTCACACCGTGTGCCGATGGTGAGTGAAAAGTGAAGAAGGAGAACAACATAAGGGAGTCAATTGAAAGATACTAGAAAGATTTTGGGACCAAGGACATCACATCTTGGTGAAAATTGGTGCAGAGACCATAGAAACAAGCATTCTCATGAACGAGCCACTAGTAGGGAAAATTCCAATAACCTATTGGTCTCCTATCAACATCCAAAAGTTAAGTTAGAGTTGTAGTCGTCAATCCATCTGAGTGAAACTGGGCTGAGGCCACTCCTATGTCCTTAGGACACTAAACCTAGTCTTCCCACCTTATACCTAGGTTTCCCATTTTGTGCTCAAATAGGTTTTAGGTTCACAACATGCAACATATATAGAGGAAAAAGAAATAGATACACACTTATTTCAAGGCCACCATTTACACTCCCAAAACACTACCAAAATTCACACACACCAACACATTACCAAAACATGATCTGCACTGCTTAAATATATCATTCAAACATGTACACAATTACTAAAACATTTTTCTACATCAATATTATAATTTAATAAACCATCTAAAATTTTCATGAAAAACATTTTTTTAAATAATAACCCAGATTTATCCACAAAACCTTCCCAAAACCTTCTTTCATGACTAACCACACACAACGCCCCATCAGGAACACCATCTGCACCACTCGTGAAAATTAAGAAACTAACTGCACAAATTAGTACAACACTACAAATCGACCACAAATATATTTTCAGAAAAAATGAACTAATAATGTAATAATAAAAAACCAAACAATCAAATGTAGAATAAAATATTCCCATAACTAATTCTGCACCAAATAAATTAAATAATAAGTTTTTTGAATTAATTAAACTTGAAAACCAATTCATCAAGTAATAATTAAGCATGAAACCACCTACTGATGTGTAGAAAACTTCGTGAAACAATTCACAAACTTCCACCGCATGACACACACACCGCAAGTAGTAAAAAAGAAACCATAAAATAAGGTATCAAAAAATTGAATCAAGATTAAACTAAATGCAATCTAAAACCTTAGTAAAACACCACCAAAATGAAAGAACTAATAATCGAGGTACTCCGCACCTACAGAGAGGGGTCCGAGAAGCTGTCAGGGTGAGGTGGAGGGCGCCAGAAGGTGTTGCGCTAGCTAGAACTTGGCTAGAAGGTGTTGTGGCCAAAGTGGGTCATGGTTGGGGAGCTGTGATGGGGGGGGGGGGTTCGGTGTGTGGTGGGTCAAAGTGGTGTGAGGTAGTAGGGGAGAGGTCGGTCTGGTGATCTGTTGAACAGGGGAGGGCACGCCTTTGCTAGAAGGTAGCATGAGGAGGATAGTATAGTAGCAAAGGGGAGGGGAAAAGAAGTCGTGTAGGTAGGGTTTGGGGAGGGTACTATGCGTGATATGGAGAGAGGGAAAGTGAGGGAGAGAAAAAAAGAAAAAAGAAAAAAAGAAAAATGGGAAGAAAAAGAAAATATAAATAAAAGTGTAAAAATAAAATGGAAGGGAACTTAAAAAAAATAATTAGACAAACCTAAAATAAAACATTTAAACTAATCGAAAAAATAATAAAAAATAATAATATTATCAATATTAATAATAAAAAGTTAATAATGTTAAAATTTTAATGTTAACAACTAAATTAAAATATTAATTATAATAATAACAATAATAATTATAAAAATAAAAATAAAAATAAAAATAAAAATAAAAATAAAAACAACAACAAAAACAATAATAATTATGATGATAATAATAATAATAATAATAATAATAACAACAACATCAACAAAAACAACAATAATAGTAATAATAATAATAATATTTTTATTTTCTTTATGTTAGTTAATCACCCACACACTGGAAAAGCTGCACGTTAAACTAGCGAAGCCACATGGCTTCACCCGTGCCCTGCCTGCGTGTTGGGAATTACCAAGACAATGCTCATTTATCAGCATAAAATCCCAAAACTCATGTCCGGATCAAACCACATTTCCAAAAAACAATTATTAAAAAGGAATATAAAATTATGAGATAAAAATTAAAATTAAAAACATACCGCTATGCAAATTCTGGGTGTGGAAATTCTCCCAACTATGAAAACATTACACCCTCAGAAAGTTAACTCAAAGTCTGATCAGAGAATAAAAAAGAGTTCTCATTCTCAACCCATGACTTCCACTCCCAAGTCTCATGCTCGTTATTACCATGATACCAAAGAATGCGAACTAATGGAATTGAATTCCCATGAATCACCTTCTCCTAGGAATCCACTATCCTCACTGCCTACTCAAACACTGATAAATCAGGATCTATCTCCAACTCCTTCAAATTCAACACGTGTGATGGATCCAGATTATACTTTTTCAATTGTGAGTCATGGAATACATCGTGAATCAACATCATCTGAGAAGTCAAGGATAACCTATATGCTACCTTTCTGATCCACTCATTGATCTCAAAAGGTCTGACATACCATGGGGTTAGTTTCCCTTTCATTCCCAAGCGATGGTGACCCAAGCGAGGGGCCACCTTGTAGAACACCCAGTCACCCACTGAAAACTCAATATCCCGACGCCTCTGATTAGCATAAAATTTGAGGTAACTCTAAGCTATGAATAACTATTGTGTGATCAACTTGACTTTCTCAGACGTCTCTTGCACAACGATTGGTCCTAAAAATGAGGTCTCGACTACCTTAGCTGAATATAAAGGAGACCAACAAGGATGAACATAGAACACCTCAAATGGGGCCATTCGGATAGAGAATTGGTAACTGTTATTATAAGAAAAATCAACTAATCCTAGATGGTTATCCCATAATCCTCCAAAATCTAACTCACATATGTGAAGCATGTCCTCCAAAATCTGATTTTCCAGCTCTGTCTGACCATCCATTTGAGGATGGTATGCCATGATAATTTTGATCTGTGATCCCAAATCTATTTGAAGGCCTTCTCAAAATTGAGAGGTAAAGTGGGGGTCCCTATCAGAAACGACCGCTGACGACACACCATGAAGTTTGAACACCTCCTGAACATATAACCGACAAAGCTTATCCACCTTAGTTTTATCTTTGATTGGAATAAAATGTGTTGAATTGGTCAAATGGTTAATCACTACCCAAATAGCATTAATTCCCCAAGGTGTATGATGCAATACATTAATGAAGTTCATAGAAACCTCATCCCACTTCTAGGTAGGAATGGGTAATGAATGAAGCAAACTAGATGGTCTTTGATGCTATTCTTTCACTTGCTGGCATGTGTATCATCTCGACACAAAGTCCTCTATGTCTCGTCTCATACTTGGACACCAAAACTGGCAACGAAGGTAATAATACATCTTGGTAGTACAAGGGTGGAATACCCACTAAGACTGGTGACTATCCTACATCACTACCTTCTGCAGAGACAATGACACCACTACACAACCCTTGAAGCACAAGATCCCCCAAGAGACAAGGACCAACCAGGATAAGTCTCTCCACCATAAAGACACTGCATACGTCAATGAAATATCTAATCACCAGGATTCTCCCGCTAAATCAATTCCAGAAGAGCAGGGGTAAACTGAATACTGGCCAAGAATGTACATCTATTGTGCTCCATGGTCTCCAAGTGCATATTGGAAAAGAGACCCATAAAATACCATTAATCTTTGGACTTCCTGAACACATGCATTGGTACCTTCTTGCTCAAGGCATCCTAAACTGCATTACCCATGCCCAGGGTGTAGACAATGTCAATGTTAAACCCCTGTTCATACTTGATCCAACGATGCTACCTCAGATTGAGATCTTTTTTGTGAGAAAATGATGTATAAGATCTTATGGTCAGAATAAAAAATGAATTTCTCCCCAAAGAGATAGTGGAGAAAAGTCTTCAAGGTGTGCATCTCTGCTGCAAACTCCAAGTCAAAAGTATGGTAATTATTTTCATGTGGTCGAAGTTGGCATGAACCATAAGCCACCACATGATATTTCTGCATGAGTACACACATGAGGCCCATACATAAGGCATCAAAATAAACCACATAGCCCTTCACAGACCTTGGAAAGATCAACACTGGTGCGATAGTCGGTCGCCTTTTCAAATCCTCAAAGGATTCCTAGCACTCTGAGATCCACTAAAACATTAACCATTTTGGGTGAGTTTGGTCATGGAGGAAGCAAGCCATGAGAAATCATAAACAAAATGCTTGTAATAACCTACCAGGCCAAGAAAAGTTCTAATCTCAAACACATTCTTCATCTATTCCCCCAAAACAACTACACTTATCTTATTAGGATCCACTAAAATACTTTATTCCAAAATGAAATTCCCTAGAAACATCACTTCCTTGATCTAGAAGTTGCACTTTGAATTATTGGAATATAGGCGGTGATCCCGAAAAGTTCCCAAAATGATCCAAAGGTGATGTTCATGATCTTCCCCAGATACAGAATAAACTAGGATGTCATCCACAAACAACACGACAAAGGATTCAAGATACTGGTGGAACAGCCTATTCACGAGTGTCATAAAAATTGTTGGGACATTTGTAAATACAAAAGGCATGACCAGATACTCAAAGTGACCATACCTACTCTAGAAAGATGTCTTCAAATGTCTGATTCTCTCACCCTAAGTTGGTGGTAACCCAAACACAAGTCTATCTTGGATAACCACCTCACCCCCTTCAACTGGTCGAACTATTTTTTAATCTATGGTAAATGGTATTTATTTTTGATGGTTTTCTTTATTTAATTTCTAGTAATAAATACACAACTAGAGGGTTCCCTCGGCCTTCTTCATGAATAAGACTGGGGCAGCCCAAGTATAGATTCTTGGGTGAATGAACCCTTTGGATTCCAAATCTTCTAGATGTATCTTTAATTCCCTCAATTCAGTGGGGGACATGCGATATAAGGAAAAATATATAGGCTATATTCCAAGAACCAACTAAATCAAGAACTCCACGTACCACTCTAAGGGTAATCTGGAAAACTCATCTAGGAATACCTCAAGAAACTCATTCACTACAGGAGGTAATCCACCCTAAGAAACCCCACCACCATCCTCCAGTGTGAGCGACGATAACTGATAAGCAATATTTTCCAGCTCTCAAAGTGGAGGTCCCACGTGACCCGATCGAAGATACCATTCCCCAAGAAATACCTTGGGGCTCCCATCAGGTGCCATAAAACTAAATTGTCTCCAATAGTAATAAATGTGTGCTTGGAAGCGCACCAGCCATTCCATGCCAAGGATCACAATAAAAAGGTCCATGTATAGGACCAAGAAATCCCACACTATCTTGACTCCTGACATGGAGAGCGTGTAAGACGGACACCTAAGGCCTTGATTCATCTTTTTCCCCAACGGTTTTACCAAATCCATAGAAAAAAGATAATAGTTTGGTTGGTAGGTTCAGTAGGTTCACAAGATGGGAAGATATAAAGGAAATTAAATCGCCAATATAAAAAAAACTACATCTATTGAAGATGAAATTAGAATGGTATCTTGAACAGTCAAAGATTGTAATTGCGTGGACCTATCCAGTCCTTTACTTTGTGGAAATGTGGTGCTAGAGGTGTTGTGGGAGGTTAGGGTGGCTTGGGGTGTGTGTTTGGGTGGAATTTTAAGCAAGATTAAAGGGCAATAGATTTCAGATGGTTAGCGCACAGTTTTCCTAAACTGTGCGGCCAAACCGTGTGAGGTTGGTGTTAGAGGTAGTGGCTAACGCACGATTAGCGCACAATTTGTCTAACCCTGCAACCTAACCATGCGAGGAGTGTTGACGAGGCAGTAGAGACCGCACGGTTAGCGCACTGTCTGTATAACTGTGCGAGACAAACTGTGCGGGTACTTAAATTAGATCCTAAAATTGTGGATCTAACTTTTTGTGCCTCTAAATGGTTTTTTTAAACCCCTAAGTGGACATAACTCGGGATTAACCTTCCTCGAAGGTAGGAGAACCTCTCCCAAGATTTTTGGAGGCAATCTGAAGGCTTCTCTTGGCGAATCAAAGCTGGTTTCTTGAGGTATGTGATTGTTCTTGTTCGGTTTCTTAGATCCGCTTGGATCTACTTCTCCTCTTTTCTTGGTTTTTTAGATCTATTCCGGTTATGGGTAGATCTAAGTGTGTGGTTTCCAATTATGGTGAGATTTAGTCTGGATCTTTCTAGGAGGAGAGATCTAAGGCGGGTTTTTGGAGATTGACCCGAGTTTCTTGAGCATTCTACGACCGTTGTGGTTTTTGTCAAAAACCTTGAGGTAGGGATTCGTTGATTCTGTTTTTTACGTGAAAATGTATTGATAGCATGTTTTATCCCACTAGATGACAATGGAATTGAAATTATAAATACTTTGAACCAGATAAAGAAATTGTATCGATTATATGATATTGCCTCTTGTTTTTATAGATAGAGTGATATCTATGCCTGTTTTGCTTAGCTATTGTTCTCGATGGAAATTGGTAAAGAATATAAACTGGGACTAATTTATATTTGTTTATACAAAGATAAAGAGGCATAGAAATGACTCTAGTTCTTGTTATAATTTTATGTTAATCA
The DNA here is from genome assembly GCA_963277665.1 of Viscum album. NCBI lineage: Eukaryota > Viridiplantae > Streptophyta > Magnoliopsida > Santalales > Viscaceae > Viscum > Viscum album. The sequence continues at coordinate 262,842,375 of OY728142.1, read as the reverse complement.
AATTGGCGTAATAAGCATGTATAATCATTGTGATAGCTTACTGATTAGGTTTCCAAAATTTGGGACCTACGAATTAAATCTTTTAATTCAAGATGGTTTAAAGATTTAATTGTTTGATAATTCATTAAAGGGCTCTGAGTTACCATCTTGATTGTTAAAGGGAAAAGATCCCAATTTATGTGATGTTTGTTTTCCTACTTCTTATAATGAGATGTGACCTTGGAGGGGTGTTGTGATATGTGGGGGGCATAGAGGCATTTTGGTTGTGGAAGCAGATGACGCATAGAGTGGAAAGATGCATCGGTTTATGCATGTGGGTGTCAGGGAGGACACCAGGGACGATGGAATGGGTTGGATGTGATTGTTGGATGCTTGTGGGTTCTTTGATTGTTTATCTCCTTTACTTTTCCCCACTACTCAAGGCAGCTGGTCTAGCTTACCCTTCTTCCGAAGGAGGCGAAGACATGTGGGGTATGCCACATGCTTTCTGTGTCTAGCTTCTCAAGGGAGTATGGGTCTATGATCTTGCTATATGCGATAAAGACTCGACGGGTAGTAAATCTACTCACCGTGTTGAGCCCCCTTGTGTTTATTAGTATAGAATGCTTTTCTAGAATGACGGGGAATATGGGAAAGTAATTCTGTAATGAATGTTTGAATAAATGGTGTTAACCCCTGGGGTTGGAGTTGCTGGAACATAATGATGAGGTTGTAATTTTAAAGGGACAGTGGACTTTGAGTGTGATTCCAATGGAACTTTAATGTGGAACTTGTTCATGGTTAATTAATATTTAAAGAATTAATTAATGTATAGTGGAACTGATAAAATGGGAATGAAGTTATCTAATAAAGCTCTTTAAATGGTTGTGTGCATATAGGATACCTAGTATTAGAAGTGGCAGCCTGGAGTCCGAGAGATGTTAGCTGTAGTTGTGTCTAAGACTAGGTTATGACCATAGTGTGGTTGTGAGATATAATATATCCGATAATTTTTTTTTGTTTTTATACACTACTCCACCCTGTCAGTAAGGGAAACTGACACCTCGGGGATTCCGAGCCTTGGGGGGGGGGGGGGGGGGGTGTTTTCCCCAACATTCCGGTCAGAGGATGAATGGATGACTACCCCCTTTATCCCCACTCTCTTCTCTTGGTAGATACTTGTGCCATTAGGCACAATAGTTAGTTTTCCCCATATATGTGTGCAGAGGGATGTAATGGCTTGTGGTTATTCACACACATATATTCTGGATATAGTATCCTATGGACTACTATAGGCATGATGTGTATAGGCGGTGATGTCTTGAGGATCCTTACTTGGTGTATGGGATGTAATGAATTGAGGTATAATACCGGACGTATGATACACGTTATGGAAGCTATGGTGGCTCCCAGAAACTAGCTAGTTACTTTTGGTTGTGAGGATGGTGTGGTGCTTCGCCTAGGTGTCTGCGGGCAAGCCTTTGTGGTGCATGAGGTGCAGATTGTGGTGCTTTGCCCAGGTGTCTGCGGGCAAGCCTTTTTGGAGAGATATGCTTAAGACGTGTGGCATTGGGGAAAAGTGGAAAACCAGTGGGGAAGTAGTAGCGGGATACCCTTGATATTCATTACTATATGCTATATTATTATATGCGTTACTTGGTGAGAGTAGCCATGGTGAGGTTGGGAACTTAGTATACCTGTTAGGTGATGAGTTAGTTTCATTTGTTGTTCACTATGCATTATCATGCTTTATTTACCTTTGCACGAGAGGCTTCGGAGAGGATCCTACTGACTATACTGTTATACTCACCCTATGTATATACAAACTATTTTTCAGGTCACTTGGAGTAGGTTGGAGATCAAGATGGTTTCTACTAGCTTGGGGTTGCAGGAGCTGTTCGGGCTTGTGGTTGCAGCTGTTTTACTTTCTTTTGGGTACTTGCAGTTTTTCCCCTTTCAGTTGTAGTACTGTTTCATGGCATTACATATGTGCATTTGGGTTTCTTTTATATTTCAGTTGGAGTTGGTTGGTGTCTATCTTATCTCTCTTTTCCGCATGTGTTCTCTTAGAGGGTAATGCCTCCCATTTGTGTGTTTATTATACCCTCGGTGCTAGTTGCCAACCCAGGGCCTACTGGAGGCAGGACTCGGGGGTCATTATCTCCCTTCTCACATTGCCGGCCCAGGAGGGGTACACTTTGTGGGGAGGGGGTCATGACAGAGTGGTATCAGAGGTCTGGTTGAGGGATAAGATGGAGTTTGGAGTTAGGCACATGTGAGGTTGCACGGGTTGGTAGGGAAACAATGTCATTCATGTTTAGAAAGTGAGGTAAAAACTGGAGACTGGCTGATACATAGGCATTTAGTCCCCCCTATGACTTGATGCACGAACCATTAAGTTTACAATGGCTACTAAACAATGTGATACTAGTTGTAGGGTAGAGACCTAGGAAATTATCATGCACCATTATTCTTAGTGCCTATGTTTGAATGGGTAGAACTTGGGATAGGTTAACCTAAAATGAATAAAAGAAAAAAATTAATTAATTAATGTTGAGTCTTCCATATTCCAGGTTTAGGAGCTCTAATGATTTTTTATTTTATAGGTATGGCTCCAGGTCGACATCATCATTAGGTTTGCGCAGAAAATGTCCAGCAGGCTATTCTAGCAGATCGCCGCCGGGTAGAGGTTGACGATGAAGACACTTGAGATAAGACACTCCAAGAGTTTCAGTGCCAGAGTTTGCATAAGTACGGGGGCTCCGTTTTATATGCAGTCATAGAAGACTGGTTGGAGGAGGTCGAGATAGGCTTCTGTTCGATCTGTGATCTGAAGGAGCACTGGGTGTTCTTAGTTGTGATGATGCTGTGTGGAGAAGAAAGGCAGTGGTGGTTCTTGTAGCTTGGGGACCGTGAGGAGTCAGTGATACCATGGGAGGAGTTTTGAGACAGGTTTAGAGTCGAGTTTCTTTCTTCGACCGTGAAAGCGTCCAGTCGCCAGGTGCTTCTTACCCTTCGACAGGGGAAATCCACTGTTCGAGAGTTTGGAATACATTTCTGGAACCTTTTACGATATGATTCGGACTTTTTACCAGATGAGGAGGCTAGGGAATGGAATTTTGAGGTGGATTTGCGTCCATAGATCCAATGCCAGGTCACCCCATTTATGCTGAAGACATATCTTGAGATGATGGCGAGGGAAGATGTTGTCGAGAGGACTTTGTCCAGGACCGGATCATCACGAGAGGGGAATCATCATGATTTCTCACGTAGCAAAGCTGTGGTACGAGGTTCCTGGTTTTCAGGGTAGAAGAGTTTCCGTTTAGCTGGGGGCAGGTCCCAACCCTTCACATCTCGTTTCTCCAGAGGCAGCAACTCTCAGGCATATGCCAAGGGATCAGGTGCTTTTTTTTTTCTTGTGGTGGTCATGGACATCAGTAGAGAGAGTGCTCTACCTTTCAGAGCGGTCATCATGCACCCGGTGTTACGCTTCAGGTTCCTCCGTTGAGGTAGTTCCAGCCGAGGCAGCTGCAACCAGTTGCACCAGCTTTAGATCAGCAGAGGGTAGATGGGGCAGGTAGAGGATAACCCCATGAGGCTTCCCGTCCTTAGAGAGTAGAGTGCGGATGTGGTGGTGGTCGTCCTCAGGGTTAGAGAGTCTGTGGAGGAGGTCATGGTCAGCTCCATGCTCTAATGTTGCCAGCACCAGACGAGCCAGATGTCGTTCGAGGTACCCTTTGCTTGTTTTCTAACTTGGTGTATGCCTTGTTATATTGAGGAGCGACACAGTCCTTCATATCATCTACCCATGCTTTGGGACTTGAGGTAGAGAGGCTTCCAGTTCCCTTGGAGTTGACTACGCCAGTTGGAGGTCGAGATGACTTGTTTGAAGTAAGTAGAGACTATGAGCTAGTGTTGGGACAATACCGCTCTTGGGTAGATTTCCTATGTTTACGAATACAACCATATGATGTCATCATCAGCATGGATTAGTTGTATTCAGTGCAGGCTATCATGGATTGCTTCAGGAAGAAGGTCATTTTCCTTGGTGTGGATGGAGAGAAAGTGGTGTTTGTCAGTGAGGGAGATCCTCAGATGGGTCATAGGCGCGTTCCATCCTTATCGTCCGTGATGGCTGGGATGATGCTGAGTTCTTCAGAGGTTCAGCAGTTGGATTTTCCTAGGGTTGTAGAGGACTACCCTGATGTCTTTCCAGAAGAGGTTGTAGCATTACCCCCTTGACGAGAGATTGAGTTCGGGATCAGGCTACAGTCAGGAGCGTCTCCTATTTATATGTCTCCATAGAGTATGGACCCTTCTGAGTTGTTAGAGCTACATATACATCTTTATGGTCTGTTGTTGTGTAGTTTTGTTTAGCCAAGTGTGTCACCATGGGATGCACAAGTTTTTTTTGTGAAGAAGGCTGATGGAAGTTTGCGGTTGTGTGTCGATTATCATCGCATAAATAAAGTGAAAATAAAGAATCATTATCCTCTTCTGCGGATTGATGACTTATTCGATCAACTAAAGGGTGGAAGTTGGTTCTCAAAGATCTACTTGCGGTCGAGATATCATCAGATGCATGTGAAGGATGAGGATATTATGAAGACTGCTTTCTGTTGTCGTCATGGGAATTATGAGTTCCTTGTAATGTCGTTCGGCGTGATGAATTCTCTAGCTGCGTTCATAGGATTGATGAATGATGTGTTCTGTGAGATCCTGGATATGTTTGTGGTGGTTTTTATTGACGACATCCTTGTGTAATCCACCTCTAAGGAGGAGCATGCATAGCATCTAAACACTATTTTGGGAGTCCTTTGTCAACATGATCTATTTGGGAAGCTGTAGAATCGTGAGTTTTGGGCTCGAGAAGTCCATTTATTGGGGAATGTTGTATCCCAAAATGGAGTAGCTGTGGATCCATCGAAGATAGAAGCATTTGTGTCTTGGGCAGCCCCTAAGACAGTGTCAGAGGTGCGAAGTTTCCTTGGTCTCATAGGCTACTATAGGAGGTTCGTAGCGAATTTATCATGAGTTGCAAATCCTCTGACATCTTTGACCAGGAAAGATCAGGAATTCATATGGACTGATCAGTGTCAGCTAGATTTATAGTATCTAAAGGATAAGTTAGTAAGTGGTTCAGTGCTTTGTATTCTAGATGAGGGAGTTCAGTTTGATGTCTCCTACGATGCTTTACATCTGGGGTTAGGCTGTGTTCTCATGTAGCAGAGGTCAGTTGTTACTTATGGGTCTCGGCAGTTACGTCCCCACGAATGCAACGATTCCACCCATGATCTTGAGTTGGTAGCTGTGGTGTTTGCTCTGATTTTTTGGAGACATTACCTCATTGGTGAGCGCTTTGTGGTTTTCACCGATCATAAGAGTTTGAGGTATGTTTTCTCCGAGCGTGACTTGAACTTGCGATAGTAGAAGTGGATGGAGTTATTACAGGAATACGACTTCGAAATATCATATACACCTGGAAAAGGGAATGTTGTAGCTGATGCGCTGAGCCTAAAGTCACGTAGTGATGCTGTACGTGAATCCGGTGATTCCTGGAGAGTAATGGAAGAACTGTCAGCATTACATCTTGATATGGGAGAAGTTGGGGGGGGGGGGGGGGTAGAGGTTTTCTTTTTCAGCTGACGGTACATTCATCCCTAGTGAAAAAGGTAGAAGAGTCCCAGTTGGGAGATCTAGAGGTGGAAGTCTGGAGAGACCGAGTTATTTGTGGTGAGGCCCCTGATGGTTGGTCGGAGGACGAACAAAACCGAGTGTTGTATCATGGAAGGACTTTTGTTCCCTTTATGATGCATGAGATGTTTCTCTGAGAGTTCCATAGGTTACGCTTATCAGTACATCCTGGCGTGAAAAAGATGTACCGATCCTTGAGGAGTCAGTTTTGGTGGCCTGGGCTGAAGCGTGCGGTTGCAGAGTTTGTGTCTCGATGTTTAGTTTGCCAAAAGGGAAAGGTCAAATACCGTGTTCCTAGTGGTATTCTCCAGCCATTAGAGATTACTCAGTGGAAGTGGGAGGACATCTCAATGGACTTTTTTACAGGTTTACCTCGAGCTCTAGGAGGACATGATGCTATTTGGGTGGTAGTGGATCATTTAACAAAATCGGCCCACTTCATAGCGATCAAGGAGTCGAGCTCGGTGGAAGTTTTGTTGAGGAAGTATCTAGAGGAGGTGGTGAGACTTCATGTAGTCCCTAGGACGATCATTTCTGATCGAGATTCTCGTTTTATCTCCAGGGTGTGGAGGGGTCTCCAATATGCTTTTGGTTATCAACTATTCATTAGCACTGCTTTTCATCCTCAAATGGATGGTTAGACAGAGAAAAACATCCAGACCCTTGAATACATTTTACACTCTTGTGTTATTGATTTCGGAGGTTCATGAAAGAGGCACTTACCCTTGGTGGAGTTCGCTTACAATAATAGTTTTCACTCAACAATCGGTATGGCGCCATTTGAAGCCTTGTATTGACAGCCTTGTTGTTCCCCGTTGTGCTAGACTGGGGTCAGAGAGTCATCAATTCTTGGACCGAAACTAGTGTAGAATACAACAGAGATGGTTCAGGTGATTTGTGAGAGGATGAAGATAGTGCAGGATTGTCATAAAGCGTATGCCGATCAATGAAGGAGACCCTTAGAGTTTAATGTTGGGGATCATGTGTTTCTGAAGGTGACTCCCCGTCGTGGGCAGAAAAGGTTTGGACATGGAAGTAAGATTTCTCCCCAGTTTTTCGGGCCTTTCGAGGAGTTATCTCATGTTGGAGCTGTGACATATTGTGTAGCACTTCCCCATCATATGAGTCGGATACATGATGTTTTCCATGTATCACAACACCTTCGTTATCTTCATGACGACTCTCAAATCATCAATTGGGGAGAAATCGATGTTCATGATGATGCAAACTTTGAGGAGCGAACTGTGGAGATCCAAGACCCCATGGAGAAGGTGTTGTGCAGTGGTTCTATCCCTTTAGTTCATGTCTTGTGGAGACACAGTGGCTTGGAAGAGAGTACTTGGGAACGTGAGCCATAGATATGTACTCAGTACCCAGAGTTGTTTGATGTTTAAATATTTTCAGGTTTTGATGTAAGTTATGTGGTTGTGGAACTTTCATGTTTATGAGATGGTTCCCTTTGTTTCTTTTGGGGCTTTCTCTTTTTTGAGAGGTATATTGATGGGTGGTTGTTCAGACCCTGTTTCGTTTTCTCTCTAGGTGGGTTTTGGATTCTCGAGAACGAGAATGTTTTGAGAGGTATCTAATGTAATGCACCAGACCTCTCCAGTACTTTACTTTGTGGAAATGTGATTTTAGAGGTGTTGTGGGAGGTCAGGGTGGCTTGGGGGTGCATTTGGGTGGACTTTTGAGGAATATTAAAGGGAAATAGCTTTTGCACGGTTAGCACACAGTTTGCCTAAATTGTGCGGCCAAACCGTGTGAGGTTGGTGTTAGGTAGTGGATAATGCAGGTTAGCGCACAGTTTTTCTAACAGTGCGGCCTAACCATGCAAGGAGTGTTGATGAGGTAGTAGCGACCGCACGGTTAGCGCACGGTTTGTCTAACCGTGCGAGAAAACCGTGCGGGCACTTAAATTAGATCCTAAAATTGTGGATCTAACTTTTTGTGCCTCAAAATGGTTCGTTTAAGCCCATAAGTGGCCATAAATCAGGATTACCCTTCCTTGAAGGTAGGAGAACCTCTCCCAAGCATTTTGGAGGCAATCCGAAGGCTTCTCTTGGCGAATCAAAGCCGGTTTCTTGAGGTATGCGATTGTTCTTGTTCGGTTTCTTAGATCTGCATGGATCTACTTCTCCTCTTCTCTTTTTTTTATTATATATACACCCTTTATGGGTAGATCTAAGTGTGTGGATGCCAATTGCGGTGATATTTGGTCTGGATCTTGCTAGGAGGATAGATCTAAGGCAGGTTTTTAAAGATCGACCCAGGTTTCTTGAGCGTTCTTTGACCGTCGTGGTTTTTGACAAAAACCATGAGGTATGGGACTCGTTGCTTCTATTTCTTTTACATGAAACTTTATTGATAGTATGTTATATCCCACTGGATGATAATGGAATTGAAATTATAAATACTTTGAACGGGATAAAGAAATTTTATTGATCATATGATATTGCATCTTGTTTTTCTAGATAATGTGATATCTATTTCTGTTTTTCATAGATGTTGTTCTCGATGGAAATTGGTAAAGAAAGTAAACCGAGACTAATTGATATTTGTTTGGACAAAGATAAAGAGGCATGGAAATGAATCTGGTTCTTGTTATAATTTGATGTTAATAAAATTAGCGTAGTAAGCATGTATAATCATTGTGATAGCTTACTGATTAGGTTTCATGAATTTGGGACCTAGGAATTAAATCTGTTAATTCAAGATGGTTTAAAGATTTAATTATTTGATAATTCCTTGAAGGGTTCTGAGTTACCCTCTGGATTGTTAAAGGGTCAAGAGCCCAATTGATGTGATTTTTGTTTTCCTGCTGCTTGTGTTGAGACGTGACCCTGTAGGGGTGTTGTGATATGTGGGGGCATAGAGTTTTTTTGGTTGTGGTAGTGGATGATGCCTAGAGTGGTGAGATGCATCGGTTTATGCATGTTGGTGTTGGGGAGGACACTAGGGATGATGGAATGGGTTGGATGTGATTGTTGGATGCTTGTAGGTTCTTTGATTGTTTATCTGCTTTACTTTTCCCCACTGCTCAAGGTATTTTTTCTTGCTTACCCTTCTTCTGAAGGAGGAAAAGATGCATGGGGTATGCCACGTGATTTCCATGTCTAGCTTCTCAAGGGAGGATGGGTCTAAGATCTTGCTATAGGCGAAAACGACTCACTGGGTAGTACATCTACTCACCATGTTGAGCCCCCTTGGGTTTAGTAGCACATAATGATTTTCTAGAATGCCTGGGAATATGGGAATGTAATTCTGTAATGAATGTTTGAATAAATGGTGTTAACCCATGGGGTTGGAGTTGCTGGAACATAATAATGAGATTGAAATTTTAATGTGGCAGTGGACTTTTGGTGTGATTCCAATGGAACTTTAATGTGGAACTTTTTCATGGTTAATTAATGTTTAAAGAATTAATTAATGTATAGTGGTACCGATAAAAAGGGAATGAAGTAATTTAATAAATCTCTTTAAATGGTCGTGTGCATATAGGATACCTAGTCTTAGAAGTGGCATCCTGGAGTCCGAGAGAAGTTAGCTGTAGTTATGTCTAAGACTACGTTATGCCCATAGTGTGGTTGTGAGATATAATATATCCTGTACTTTTTGTGTTTCTATACGCTACTCCACCCTATCAGTAAGGGAAACTGACACCTTGGGGATTCTGAGCCCTGGGGGGGGGGGGCTGTTTTCCCCAGCATTCTAGTGGGAGGATGAATGGATGACTACCCCCTTTGGCCCCGCTCTCTTCTCTTGGTAGATACTTGTACCGTTTGGCATAGCGGTTAGTTTTCCCCATATATGTGTGCATAGGGCTGTAATGGCTTGTGGTTATTCACACACTTATGGATATAGTATCCTATAGACTACTATAGGCGTGATGTGTATAGGCTGTGATGGATTGAGGATCCTTACTCGGTGTATGGGATATAAGGTCTTGAGGTATAATAACCAACGTATGATACACATTATGAGAGCTGTGGTGGCTCCCAGAAACTACCTAGTTAATTTTTTTTGTGAGGATGGTGTGGTGCTTCACCCAGGTGTCTGCAGGCAAGACTTTTTAGAGAGAGATTCTCAGGATGTGTGACGTTGGGGAAAAGAGGAAAACTAGTGGGGACGTAGTAGTGGGGTACCCTTGATATTCTTTAATATATGCAATATTATTTTATGCGTTACTTGGTGAGAGTATCCATGTTGAGGTTGGGAACTTAGTATATCTGTTAGGTGATGAGTTAGTTTCACATGTTGTTCACTGTGCTTTAGCATGCTTTCTTTACCATTGCACGAGAGGCTTAGGGGAGGATCCTACTAAGTATACTGTTATACTCACCCTACGTATATAAAAACTGTTTTTCAGGTCACTTGGAGCTGGTTGGAGATCAAGCCGATTTCTACTAGCTTGGGGTTATAGGAGCTGTTCGGGCTTGTGGTTGCAGCTATTTTACTTTCTTTTGGGTACGTTCAATTTTTCCGCATTCAATTGTATGACCTTTTCATGGCATTACATATGTGCATTTGGGTTTCTTTTATATTTTAGTTCTGAGTTGGAGTTGGTTGGTGTCTATCTTATCTCTCTCTTCCTCATGTGTTCTCTTAGAGGTTAATGCCTCCCATTTGTGTGTTTATTATACCCTCGGTGCTAGTCGCCAACCCAGGGCCTACTGAAGGTGGGACATGGGGGTCATTATCTCCATTCTCACATTGCTGGCCCATGAGGGGTACAATTTGTGGGGAGGGGGTCGTGACAAAGGTCCTGCATCAGATCCTGCTATTTCCTGATCCAAAACATGTAGACACATGGTCCCTGCCTGAGAACGACCGCACACCTGTGGCTCTGCCCAGATTTGGCTTTACTCAGAAGATGATCAGTTCCTACCACCACGACCACCAAACCAAGATCCCATCATCCAAGCCATCTCTGATTGAACTGACACTCCCCTAGAATCCATAGATCCAATACCACTCTGGTAAGGGTGTGTCACCCTACAAAAGTGATGCACATGTCCCATAACTCCCCATCAATAATAATTCTTGGGAGAGGAGGGACATGTAGATTGGATATGTCCAGCCTCCCCGCACTGATTTAACACCAAATACCCTACACCAAAAGCCCCAGATGAAGTCTTCCTGGGAGGATGGTCTAAGATACCACCACTATTATTACCTTTCTCATTACACTTCCTCTTCTTCTCGGATAAACTGCCATTTCCAAACCCTGACATAGCCCCAAAGGAAATAGACCTACCCTTGTGGTCAATCTCCACCATACAATATTGGTCAACCACTTCAGCATAAGTCTTAAGCTTGAATAGATATACCTTAGAGTAAATATCTGGTTGAAAACCCTTTTCAAACCTCTAAGCCTTCATATATTCATTAGATACTATTTTAGGTGCATACCAGACTTCTCAGAGAAGCAGTTGGCATACTCCATCACTATCTGGTCCCCATGAAAAAGATCCACGAACTCCTAGGATCTTGCACACACCAAGAATTCAGGGTAGTATTGGTCATTGAAGATGTCCTTGAAGTCTTTCCAGCTCATCTACTCATGATTTCTAGATTGGAAAAATGAGTCCCACCACCTTCGACTAGGGCCTTCTATCAGGAATGAAGAACACTTCATTCTGAACTCTTCACGAGTGTCTAGGAATTTGAACATGTCCTCAATATTCTCAAGCCATTCATCATCTTCCCTAGGTTCCATGCTACCTAGGAATGAAGGGGGTTTTTTCCAGAGAAATTCTTGGGCTTTGTCTCTTTTTGGACCAGATTACTCTTCCCTAACTGGATCAGGGGAAGGAGTAGGAGTCGCTCCTTGTCCTAGAGGCTAAACGGCCTTGACTATAGCTTCCACCATCCTCTAATAAGGTGGCGAGGGGTAAATCTCTCCAACTTCCTCCCATGGGTGCGTATAATCTCTCTAGGGAAGCATCCTACTGCAAGGAGTAAGATTCACAAAAATAACATCATTAGTACATCATGTTTGAAGGAAAAAAATTCAACAAGGAAAATAATCATCTATAAAAAAACATTATAAAGCAACTTAGTGTCCAAACCACTTCTCCCCTTCCCGATGTCCACACACAATTTTCATCCTACACATCCCACCTGGAATAAAAGTCAAATAAGCATCTCGACACTCTATGGTGACTCGGGGTCTGTTATGAGGTGTGATGGAAAGACACCATACTCGCAACCAGAACTCCAAGACCCAATAGTCCTAGCCCCTATATTACCATACTCATACCAAATAAAATATCCCCAAGTGAATAACCTCCTTTGATACCATTTTTCCCTAACTAAATCGGGTCATCATCCAATCGACGACCGACCGAATCCACAGCAAGGCCCGAGGGGTGTTCCCAATCCCCACAGGCTGGAAGAAGTGCCTAGGTATCAAAATAAATCATGGGAACAATTTTACTGAATAAACAAATATAAATAAAACAAAAAACAATGTAAAATTGACCAAAGTTGAAGGTCACAACAAAATGAGCCTTTAACCAAACAGCAAACAAGAACTAGTGCTTGCTAGGGTGACTAAAAACCAACAAAAAACAACTTCTTGGAGAGAGGAAACCACCCCCAAGCCACCCTCACAACACCACTCCAAGAAGTCTTCTAACAACCTAAATCACCACTCCCAAAAGCTGGACCCTTACCCTTGCCAAAAATAAAAAAATCACCTTACACCCATGGGTGCATGTAGGGTGTGAGAAAACTCCCAATAAGATACCACAATGAAATGATTCCATGATTAAAAAATAAATGATAAAAGTAGTTTCAAGTTTAACAGATAAAAATAAATAAATATATAAACAATTTTAATGAAAAAGTTCCAAGGATAAAGAATTTAAAGAAAACAACTTAAATTGAAAACACACACATGCACACTTTTACTGTAACCCCAAAGTCACACCCTATGCCGATGGTGAGAGAAAAGTGAATAGGGAGCACAACACATGGGAGAGGCCCGAATGATACTAGAAAGAAGTGGGGCCCCAGGACATCACATCTCGGTGAAAAGTGGTGTAGGGACCATAACAAAAAGTGTTCTTGTGCGCAATCCACCTGTAGGGAACATGCCCATAACCTAGTGGTCTCCTATTAACATCCAAAAGTTATGTTAGAGTTGTATTCATCAATCCAGCCGAGTGAAATCAGGCTGAGGCCACTCGCATGTCACTAGAACACTAGATCTAGTCTTCCCACCTTGTACCCAAATTTCCCATTTTGTGCCCAAATAGGTTTCAGGTTCACAACATGTGACATGTACCCAATAAAAAGAAACACACACACACCCACACACCTATTTCGAGGCAACCACTTACACACCCAAAACACAACAAAAAATCAAACACACCAACACATTACTAAAATATGATCCTAACTACTTAAATAGATTTATAAAACATGTAAACAATTACAAAAACCATTTTTTTCATGAATATTAGCATTTAATAAATCATATAAAATTTTTATAAAACAAACATTTTTTAAAGAGACACATAGATTTATCCAAAAAACCAGGCCAAAACCAGATTTCATGACTAATCTCACACAACACTGCATCAAGAACACTATCTTCACCACTCACACAAATTAAGAAACTTACTTCACAAATTAGTAAAACACTAAAAATAGACCACAAATATATTTTCAGAAGAAATTCATTAATAACGTTATAATAAAATACGAAATAAAAAAATGTAGACTAAATTATTCTCAAAACTAATTCTGCACTAATTAAATTAAATAATAATCTTACATAATAAATTAGACTTAAAAACCAATTCATCAAGTAATAATTAAACACAGAACCACCTATTGGTGTTTAGATAACATGAAAAAAAAATTCACAAACTTCCATCGCACACCACACACACCGCAAGTAGAACAAAAGAAAACCTAAAACAAGGTATGACACAATTGAATCAACATTAAAAAAAACTCAATCTAAAACCTAACCACACCACCACCAAAATGAATGAACTAACAACTGAGGTACTCCACACCTATGGAGAAGGGTCTGATAAAATGGCCGAGTTAGGTGGATGGTTCCAGAAGGTGTTGTGTCAGATGGAACTTTGCCGGAAGGAGGTGCGGCCAAAGGGTGTCATGTCCGAGGAGCTGCGTTGGGGGGTTTTGGCATGAGGCAGGTTCAAGTAGTGTGAGGTAGTGGGGGTGAGGTTAGTAGGGTGGTCTGTTGGATAGGGGAGGGCACAATGTCGCCGGAAGGTAACATGAGGAGGAGAGTGCAATGACAGGGGGGAGGAAGAAACACACATAGGGTTGGGGGAGGGTCCTACACATGATGGGGAGAGAGGGCAAGTGAGGGAGAGAAAGAATAAAAAAATAAAAGAAAATAAAATAGAAGAAAAAGAAAAGATAAAAAAAGTAGAAAAATAAAATTCAAGGAAACTTATAAAAATAATTAAACTTACCTAAAATAAAACATTTAAACAAAGATAAAAAAATAATAGAAATATTAATAATAAAAATTTAATAATTATAACAATTTTATTTTTAACAAATAAATTAAAATATCAATTAAAATATTGTTAATAATAATAATAACAATAACAATAACAATTATAATAAAAACAACCACCAGAACAACAACAACAATAATAACAACAACAACAACAACAACAACCATAATAATAATAATAATAATGATAATGATAATAATAATAATTTTATTTTCTTGGTTTAGTTAACCACCAGTGCACCAGGCTGGCTGCATGTTAAACTAGATAAGCCTGGAGACTTTGCCCATGCCCTGCCTACGCATCCTACATTACCAAACCAATGCTCATTTATCAACGCTAAACTCATGTCGGGCTCAGACCACATTTAAAAAAAATACAATTATTAAATAGGCCGATAAAATTATGAGATAAAAAATTAAAATTTAAAAAATAACACAATGCGAAGTCTGTGTGTTTCCATAAATATGTTAATTAATCCATAACAATTATTCTAGCGATGATCTAATAACGACCTCTTTGACCATATTCGACCTACCGAAGTTATTTTGGACACATGATCCGAATATCGTCAAAATGTCTGACATGAAATTAATTAATTAATTAATTGATTATAACATGGATAATAAACATGGAAAATTTTATTAACCAAGTAAATAATTAACATATGTTTATTATTTAAGAAGATGAATAATATACATGATGATTCAGAACCATGGTAGGAGAATTCCTTTTAAAAATACTCTTTTAAATTTTCCCTTCCAATTATTTCTATTCCATGTCCATATACATAAAGTTATTTTTATATATTTATTTATATGGACTAAAAAAAATTATAATTTAAATTTTATGTATCTTTTTACTTTATTTCAAAGGTTTTTAAATGAATATTTTTACAGAATGTTTTAACTATCGTTCACAAAATATTAAAGGAACGTTCAATTTTAAGGTACATAGAGACAATGACTTTTCCCACCACCATAAAATTATTTTATGTTTTAATTCCCTTTTAATTTAAGATTTTTTATTCAAAGAAAAAACCTCATTCAATATATTATTATTATTTTCAAAAAGTGTTTTAAGATATAATAGGTATTTCAATATAATGATTTTTTTTCTTATTGGTGAAATGAATCTGATTATGACTACAATGTTAAAAATTATAATATTTTATGTGTTATGATTTTGTTATGGTTCTTGTTTATTTTTTATGATTATGGGTGGTTCTATTATATACTATGTATAAGTGTTTCTATTAAAAATAAATAATGGGTGGGCCCATTGTATCCCTACAATATATTAGGTATGGAATTTAACCATATTGTTATTCTATTTGTATGAGTGATTATAAGAGAGAAAGGGAAATTATTTCAAAAGTTACCTATATTTTTTATCTATGATTGATATGGTTTTTATGAACATAATATGATTTCTCAAGTTAAGATAGTTATGTTTTATTTAATGGTAATTATATTCTACTTTTTGAGGGTAAAAATTATAACACTGTGAAAAAGTTATTATAAGTTTTTTTGGTCTATAAAGAAACATTTAAGAGTTTTATTTTTCCTCTAAGAATTATTATGAAATGTGTTATGAAAATATTTATAAAGATAAGGTGATTTTAGGGGTATGAAATTTTTATTTTGAGCCCTATTTTTATTTCAAAAAAGGAATTTTTTTTATGTTTTCATGCACACACTATTTCTTTCTTTATTTTCACGTACCTTACTAATATTGTTTGGATCATACCATGTTTGTAAAATGTTTATCATAGGGTTTGAGTATGGGTAAGAAAAATTATTAAGACAATTTGAATGTTTTGAATATTTTTTAGGAAATGCAATCATGTTTTACATTAAAGGTTTTACATTTTAAGAAAAAAGTATATTGATTAAAAGTTTACACTTTGTAAAATATGGGATTGTTATGAAAGAGTTAAAACCTAATTATCTAAAAATATACACCTAAAATATCTTTGGAAATTAATGAAAATTAATTCAAGTAAAAATATAGTATATTATGAAATTTTTATCTGGATTCATTATAATTGGTATCAGATCAAGTTTTAGATAACCTTAGAGATTATGATTTTTTCCCGTGAGGTTATCTTAAAAGTTATGAATACCATCATGACTTTATAAATTTATGGTTGATTGTAAGTTAAAAGTTTTAGACACCCCTTTTGATGTTTTAAGTGATAGAATTTTAAGGTGACTAATGATATTTTTGGAGGCGTTTTATTTTTCTAACATATATATAACACGTCTATTTATCGTCAAGTATTATTTTTGAAAAATGTTTTTACAATTTTGGGGGATATAAAATAAAAGGAATGAGAAAACCTTTAATGTTAAAATATTTATTAATGTTAAGGTTATTATTGATATAGATTTATTTATCTATGGAAATATTTAAAATATCTTGATGATTATGTGATTATAGAATATAATTTTTTTGTATGCGACTTTAAGAATGATTGTAGTTATTTTGAGATAAATGTTAAATTATCTTGGAAGAATATGTGATCAAATATTTCTAATATTTTGGATTCAATCATAGTCTGAAATATGTTGAAAAACATTAAGATTAGTTATTTTTTAAATGATCTATGTTGAACGTTGTGTGCTATTATTAAGTATTTGGAGATTACAATATTATTTCTCCATATGAAGTCTTATTAATTTTGAGAAATATCATACCTTGTGCTAATTTTTTTGGTTTTGGTTAATGTCTAAATAAAGGAATGAATAAAGTTTTTCCATTTTTTGGAATTATTTGATCCCTTAGAAGTTTATTATAGTGCTTTATTCATGAAAAATATATCTTTAATACTCATATTTTGAAGCAAAATATTAGATTCTAGTGAGAATTTATTAATGGATAAAATTCTAATTTTTAGTTAATTATATTTCCTTATATTTTTAGTCTAGATGCTTAAGTAATTCCTCAAATATATGGAAAAGGATCTTGAAAAAAAATATTATCATATTTCATTCATTTCTGATGAATTTATGATCTTTTTCACACCCCATGAATTTATAGTTTTATGTTAATTAACATTATTATGATCATTCAATCTCTTGTGATCAATGTTCTCTATCACTCTCCATAATTATTTTAAATTTATGTTTTTCTTATTGTCTATATTTCCACTTCCCACAATTGTTTTCTTATTTGGAAACCTAGTTATGTATTATTATATATGACTTTAATATTTATCCTTCTCTCTTATAAATATGAGCTTTTATTAAATCTTTTCATGATGTGGGGTTTCAAGATAGACATTTTTAAATGTAAAATGTAACGCCCCGACGACAGTTACCCAGAGTCGGTGCATTATTTTAATACATTGGCATGATTACAAGGAATCAAGTCCTGAAGGACCGATCAGTTTAGTAGTCTTGGAAAAATAGATCACATACATGAATGTTACATTTTCACTTTAAGACATACAAAACAACATAAATAATCTTTATGAACACCATTATTCCCTTGGCTTAACCCTGCATATCAATCACATTACACTTCTTGGAATCCTGGGGAAAATAAAACATAGAAAGGGGTGAGCTCAAATGCTCAGTAAGGGTAAGCAATACAGCAGAAACTTTCAAAAATAAGCATAAACATTTAAGGCAATGTATAAAACTAAAACAAAAGCCTTTTAAACTTGAACTTGAGCATAAGATGGGAGAAATAAAATGAAATAATTCCATTTACTTATTCACATGGATATTCTATTAATTGAATAATCACATGCAATATCACTAGCCACTTTCATAATGATAGAATGCATGATGCCAAACTTTAATTTTTGTGTCAATGGCCTCGTGCCAAGACCTAAGGGATAACTATAACCGGAACCCAACCCAGAGATTCTCTGTAACCGGACTCTATCCCGGAGTGCCTCTAATAACCGGACACCAACCCGAAGTGCCTCTAATAACCGGACACCAACCCGGAGTGCCTCTAATAACCGGACACCAACCCGGAGTGCCTCTAATAACTGAACACCAACCCAGAGGGTCTGCTGTAATCGGACCCCAACCCGGAGGGATTACTTTTACTGGTCCCCAACCCAGAACATACTAGTCCAACACATTCATCTTAATAAGAGGATGAAATATAACAAAAACATTCGTATTAAAACTAACATACAAAATGTCAAAACTTTAATCATAAACCATTAATGGCATAAAAATAACTCATCCATAGTCAAAAATGTGACAAAACCTTAAATACAATATGGATGATTTGTATCATAATAAATCAACTTGAAAAAAGTGTAGAATTTATCAAAGGATGTTGACATAGATGAAATCAATACTATTTGAGAGAAATATCTCTTTTTTGAAATCATTTAAAAGTCGCATAATTATAGAGAAAACCTTTATTTTGAAAATATCTTTATAATCTTGTGAAGGAAGCTTCAGTGGTGTAATAACAGCAGAGAATAACCGCACCCACCGTATAAGTTAAAAAAAGACATTCTTACCTTAATTTTTTCAAAAAGGTTAAAAAGTAACTTGTTTCGAAAATGTTGGAATGATTCCTTTAAAAACATATAAAGTCCAATAAGGGTATAAATGAATTTAAACCATTGTCTATTAAATAGTAAAAATGTTTTGAAATACATTTTTAAGAAACATGGATGTGGATGATAAAGAGGTCCTAGAAGATAATTACGTATAAACAACCTCGGATAATGAAGAGATTGTGAAATAAAATCTTTACAATTTGGTAACTTACGAAAAATACACCCCATGAAAGAGGTATCATACAATGAATATGTAAATACACATAAATTAAAGTTTATTACACAAAGAATACAATTATAGGGAGTATATAAACCACACAAAAGGTAATAGTGGCAATATGGCATGAATCTCACGGGAATAAGGAGTGAGATAAAAACCCCTTACCTTGCACTTTACTTTAGTCGAGGGTACGTTTAACCTCCTGTACGAAGATCGTAGTTTGTTATTAAATTATAACAGAACCATATTAATATTTATGATATCATACATGATTCATTTATGACTCTATATTACCCATTTAATAATAATTTCAATGTTAAGTTAACATTTTGGGTAATAACCACTTTCTTTATCGTACGTGTTTTAACTTGTCACTCTTGGTTGTATCACTTAGATCATGATTTAAATACTTCTAGAATATAAAAAATTATAAATATATCATATATATTTAGAATATAAATATGTATAATAGACATATATATTAAATGGAAAACACCGTTTATGGAGACGGTAGTCCGTACGTACGCATAAACACTGTTTCTGTTTTCATATAGTATTGAACGGAAGTAAGTGAATAAGATATATGTAAGTACATAAATCCTTATATATATATATATATATATATATCTCCAGTAGAATTATTATTTCATATATTACATACTTATTAGTAATATATATTTTTATAATCGTCGATGAACGGTGAACTTGGAAATGAATCTCATCGCGTCGTGGAGACGGCAATCTGTACGTACGCACGAGCGAAAATATCATTCTTTTGATATTAAAATAATATATAATTGGATGGTATATCATATATACAGAATAATTATCATGCTATATTTATTATTTACATGAATTAAAAATCATTATTATACCCATCCAAATAATAATATATTGAATAACAATTACACCATGACATGGAGACAGTAAGCCGTACGTACGCACGAATGGTGACATGTCATTCAAAGGATGGATAGAATACTGAATATGGTTGTACCATATTTATAATAATATTGAAGTATATAGGAGATACTGGATTCATTATTTTATAATGGTAATAACAAAGAAAGAATAAGTGGAAGAAGAAAGGAACTTGAAAAAGGGCGGTGAAATCATTACCTCTTCTTCGGGTTCTTCCTTTTGATTTGATCAAAAGGGCTCCTTAGGATGGCTCTATGACAAAAGTAAGGCCTCTATGATGAAGTTAGAGATGTTGAGAGAGTATTTGGTCAGGTTTTGGACAAACCAAAAGGCTTTTATGGTGTGAATTAATTTGAAGGGGGAGTGTCCTTTTATAAGAGGGGTTAGGGGCACCTTTGGAAAAGCTAGAAAAATTATTTTATAATAAATTCATATTCGGTTTCTAATGGCTCCAAAGTGGATTATTTAAAGGATAAGGTGGGTATGGGTCGAAAACCACTCATCTAATATAATTTAGATAGGTTTGGGTCATTATATTAACCTTATATTTCAGTTTTAACTCTTAGTTAATTGGTTTGACACTTACCATGTCACCTTGTATTTTAATATTTTATAGTTAATAAACTTACTATATATATCCAAGAGACCCCCAAGTGGTCCATTAATGTTAAAAATATCATGATATATGTCTCTTTTCTGAAACTTAGATTTTTAGGAATTTAATATCAATTAATAATATAATATTTGTTTTAAAAACTCTTTTATGTCAATTTTGACACTATTCAATAATTGACTTTTTTAAAAATCATAAAAGAGTGATTATTTCGAAAAACATTAATTAAATAAATACTAATATGTCCTAGTATCCAATAAAATTAGTTTAATTCATTAAAAGTCTCAAATTATATTTATTTGGGTATTTATAATATCAATTATTTTAATTTTTCACTATTATGGTAATTACTGCATCACCATTGTGTCATAAATAAATTATATGATTTAATGTCTAAAAATTATAAATAAAAAACCATTATGTAGAAAATATTTTTATATTTCTAATGAATATTTACAATTGAATTGATCTTATGTATAAACCTATATTAAAAATGTTTTAGTAAATAAACTTTGATTTTAACTCTTTTAACTCTTCTTTGAATTAAATAATAATAAATGTCCTAATCTAATACAAATGGACCTAAATGATAATATTTTTCTCCTAAGATTTTTTTTGTTCTGAGATACATTTTTCCAATAGAATTAGGACATGTGTTAGGGTAATATTAATATCAATTTTACCCTGAATTACCCTATTTACTTTTAACCGTGGTAAATAAAAGTAAAAAGTTACTATTCACAAAAAATTATTTTCATCTCATTGAACCATATTTTAATACTTCATATTAACCGTGTCTCTCATATTTTTAAAATTCCACTAACAGAAGCGGTAAAATTAAGTTTTATGAAAAATTCAGTTTTTAACTACCACTTAGTGGTTTCACTATTCATCAAAAAATAAAAGTTTCCAGAAAAATACAAACAATTAGGCCTAGGATATATTTGATATTATGAATTCAAAAATGATGTCTATTTTACCAAATTCAGAACAGATCATTTGCATTAATTAATTTAAATATTAATTTTCGTCGTCAAAACAAATAGCGTGTTTTTAAGAGATAATAACTATCAAAAGATTGACACTTGTTTTTGTCTGGTTTTAATGTGAAATTACATCCAATGACCAACATTGTATTAAATGGTAAAAATATATTATAAATATACTTTAAAAACACTCAGATTAATAATTTATCACTATTAATTATTTCTATTAAAAAAGTTGTTTTTAATTAAAATTTAGTAATTTTCACTATTCATCAAAATATGAAAGTTATCCGAAAAGTACCAAAATTTCACCCTAAGCTAATTTCGATATTACGAATCCAAAAATGAAGTCCATTTAAAAGGATAAAATTTATTAAATGTCAAAAATTAGGTATTACAATTCATAACGGCTAGTTTGGTTAGTTGTGGTGTGTTAGAATCTCGAAGTTGCGTACAATGCACACCATTGCATTATTCAAAGGGAAACGTACCATGGAAGCTTGGGATGTTTCATTGTAAATTTTTGATGTCCCCATTATAAAAAGTCAATTTATTTAGTCAAATTGAATATATAAAAGTTTAAAATATTGGATTTAAAAAGGGTTCACTATTAAAAGTTTGTAAAAGTGAAATACTGAAAATGAATTTGTTCTTACATTATATCTAAGAAACTCATAATATGGATTCTAAAATTATAAGGATTATATAAAGTTTAAAATTTAGTTAATACTATTCATAACCTCTTTTGAACAGCTTGTTTGGTAATTCATGGTGTGCTTGAACTCGGTGTTGCGTGTAGTGCAAGTTATTGAATTATTTTGAAGAAATAACACACTATGAAATCTTGGGGTGTTACATTCTCCCCTCCTTAAATAAATTGCATCCTTGCAATTTGAAATTGTTTTTCAAAAATAAATGGTTGAATATAGAAAATATCTTTGTGGGAAAACCCACATCAGAAATTGGGTTGATAAAATTTAGTCTCAATAAGAGGAAAAGAGAAATGAAAGGGTCACCACAAAATTATGATATCGATTAGGAGGACATTGGTGGAAATTATAGACATATAATTGAAGGAAAAATGTAAATATTTATAGGTAGTGATTGAGGTCATCAATCACAAACAAGTTTAAAATTGAGGTCCTCAAATTCATCAATCTATGATGATTTAAAATACCATTGGTTCAACAAAACATAAGGTATTAGGATAAAACATTTTTGACGTTTCAAAATATCTTAGTTGAAATCCCATATCGAAAAATGAATTAACGAGGCCTCTATTTAAAATAAAGAGTGGAAAATATGTAGATTAAAGAAAATAACACATACTAGGGTTCCATGTAGAAAAATATGGATATGGAAGAGAAATCTAACCATTAATTATTTGATAGAGAGTGGTAGAGAACATGGATATGAAAAGGACAACAATCCCAATGCCATAAATTAGTGATGATCTAAGGTACGATCTAGGACAACATTTTGTTCTAAGTTCCTTTTCTTAAGGTTGAGGAATTTATTTATGAGATTGGTTAAGATCATAAGGAGATATACTTACTTTATAATTAGAGTTTTATCCATTAATAAATTTCTACCAGAAACTCATCTTTCATCCCAAAACATAATACAACTCAAAAATACTCTATTTATCCAAATCGTATAGGGTTCTAAAAATAATGAATTTATAATTCACATATCTGACCCTTTATGTAAAGAAACTACATTATACCATCCAGGAACTTCATGTAGCACAATGGTATGCGATAAATCTCAATTGAACTATCGTTGTGGGTTCGATTCCCGCAGTTTTGTCGGACACGACAGGTCGCCACACGGTCTGCGTGTTGTCCTTTTAAATAAATCAAAAAAATAACCTTTAAAACTTAATCCATTACAACCATTAGACTTATCCAAAATACTATTATCCAAACTCACATTCCAAAATTTACAAGGAAGTTAAACATAATGAGGATCCTTTTTGCCATGTAATAACATGTGAACGCTTTCCTCATATATTCTTTTACAACATCGCAACATCCTGAATTACCAAAATCAACCATCTCTTATTCCAAAATCACTACCTCAATATTAGGACCATATTAAGGTTTATCTTTCCTTCAACCATGTAATTTACAAAAATTTTAACTCGCTGCAGAGTCACTTTTTTTAGTACCATAAAATCTCAAATCCTTAATTAAATAGTACTACAATACAATCCTTATTTATTTCCAGAACATCATTAATACAATACTTAAATGAAATAATTCTAAAATAACGACATAAGAACACTAGTAATTCCTCTTCATTTGTGGTAGTATGATAACTTTATTATTATCCAACAACATCATTTGCGGCATAGTCTGATGACTGGGACATTGGTTCGCGTAGTGTCAAAACTCCTTGAAGATGAAGCATTGTACATTTGAAACCTTTTTCTTACACTTGCAGTCACGTACTTGGTTTCCTTTTTCTCCACACTTATAACATTCTCCCATTACCTTCAAGCATTTTCTAAGGTGATTCTTTCCACAGTTATCACATATGGGAAAAACCCTTCTTTACCTTCTTCCCTTTATCTGTCCTTCTCTCTACCATCCTTTTCTTCTCTGGATTTCCTTCAAAGCCATAGGACTCTGAGAATTCTTTACTCATCTCATCAAAACATGATACTATTTATTCATATGATGATAATACGTGGGAGACTATTTCCCTTCTAAATTTTGGATTAGGACCACGAAAGATATGATCCTTCTTACTCTTTGGATCATACGTATTACAAGAGTTCACATTCCTTCTACTGGGCGCCATTTCTATAGAATAGTATAAACTAGTTCAGTTTATGAATTGCAATGAATAATTACCAAACTTGTAAAATACATAACACAAATTCAACAGTTTATGGATATAATACATAATCATAAAAATGTTTTTTTAGTAAGTATATACTCATGAGCCCTTCATAATGGTTTGTAAAGAAAATGAGAATTATCCTAAGCATATCCCCCGGGAGTGTCGTAACCAAGAGTGCAGCAAGGCCCATTGCCGTGCACCAGTTCCCGTTCGAGTCTAGCTCAAAGTAGTGTTTTCGGGTTTTACCCCTAGGTACATCTGTGCCAGAGCCGTCTCTACCTGCTCGTATCCAGACAGGGATGTATTGCTCGGAAAACTCACAAAATCTCTACAATACCAAAATTCTAGGAAGTTCTTCTATACTAATCCTCAAAGTCTATCTTAGGGCTATGTGCTCTAATCAGAGTTTATCTAAATATAGTTTCCAAGGTTATTTCTAAAAATCCTCTAATACCAACTGTAACACCCCGACCCCAGTTACCCAGCGTCGGTGCATTATTATAATACATTGGAATGATTACAAGGAATCAAGTCCCGAAGGACCGATCAGTTTAGCAGTCTGGGAAAAATAGATCACATACATGAATGTTACATTTTCACATTTAGATGTAAAAAACAACATAAATAATCTTTATGAACACCATTATTTCCTTGGATTAACCCTTTATATCAATCACATTACACTTCTTGGAATCCTGGGAAAAATAAAACCTATAAAGGGGTGAGATCAAATGCTCAGTAAGGGTAAGCAATACAGTGGAAGCTTTCAAAAATAAGCATAAACATTTAAGGCAATGTATAAAACTAAAACAAAAGCCTTTTAAACTTGAACTTCAACATAATATGGTAGAAATGAAATGAAATAATACCATTTACTTATTCACATGGATATTATACTAATCGAATAATCACATGAAATATCACTAAACACTTTCATATTGATGGAATGCATGATGCCGAACTTTAATTTCTGTGTCAAGGCCTCGTGCCAAGACCTAAGGGATAACTATAACCGGAACCCAACCCGGAGAACCTCTATAACCGGACTCCATCCCAAAGTGCCTCTAAAAACCGGACACCAACCTGAAGTGCCTCTAATAACCGGACACCAACCCGGAGTGCCTCTAATAACCAGACACCAACCCGGAGGGTCTGCTGTAACCGGACCCCAACCTGGAGGGCTTAATTTTACTGGTCCCTAACCTGGAACATACTAGTCCAACACATTCATCTTAAGAATAGGATGAAATATAACATAAACATTCGTATTAAAACTAACATAAAAAATGTCAAAACTTTAATCATAAACCATTAATGACATAAAAATAACTCATCCATAGTAAAAAATATCACAAAACCTTAAATAAAATATGGATGATTTGTATCATAATAAATCAACTTGAAACAAGTTTAAAATTTATCAAAGGATGTTGACATAGATGAAATCAATACTATTTGAGAGAAATATCTCTTTTTTGAAATCATTTAAAAGTCGCATAATTATTGAGAAAACCTTTATTTTGAAAATATCTTTATAAGCTTGTGAAGGAAGCTTCAAAGGTGTAATAATGGCAGATAATAACCGCACCCTCCGTATAAGTTAAAAAAAGACATTCTTACCTTAATTTTGTCAAAAAGGTTAAAAAGTAACTTGTTTCGAAAATGTTGGAATGAATCCTTTAAAAACATATAAAGTCAAATAAGGGTATAAATGACTTTAACCCTTTTTCTATCAAATAGTAAAAATGTTTTGAAAGACATTTTTAAGAAACATGGATGTGGATGATAAAGAGGTCCCAGAAGATAATTCCGTTTAAACAACCTCGGATAATGTGGAGATTGTGAAATAAACCCTTACCAATTTGGTAAATTACGAAACATACACCCCATGAAAGAGGTATCATAAAAGGAATATGTAAATACACATAAATTAAAGTTTATTACACAAATAATACAATTATAGGCAGTACATACACCACACAAAAGGTAATAGTGGCAATATGGCTTGAATCTCACGGGAATAACGAGTGAGATGAAAACCCCTTACCTTGCACTTTCCTTTAGTTGAGGGTACGTTTAACCTCATGTACGAAGATCGTAGTATGTTATTAAATTATAAAAGAACCATATTAATATTTATTATATCATACATGATTCATTTATGACTTTATATTACTCATTTAATAATAATTTCCATGTTAAGTTAACATTTCGGGTAATAATCACTTTCTTTATCGTACGTGTTTTAACTTGTCACTCTTGGTTGTATCACTTAGATCATGATTTAAATACTTCCAGAATATAAAACATGATAAATATATCATATATATTTAGAATATAAATATGTATAATAGACTTATATATTAAATGGAAAACACCGTTTATGGAGACGGTAGTCAGTACATACGCATAAACGCTGTTTCTGTTTTCATATAGTATTGAACGGAAGTAAGTGAATAAGATATATGTAAGTACATAAATCCTTATATATATATATCCAGTAGCATTATTATGTCATATATTACATACTTATTAGTAATATATATTTTTATAATTGTCGATGAATGGTGAACTTGGAAATGAATCTCATCGCGTCGTGGAGACGGTAATCCGTACGTATGCAGGAGCGAAAATATCATTCTTTTGATATTAAAATAATATATAATTGGATGTTATATCATATATACAGAATAATTATCATGTTATATTTATTATTTACATGAATTACAAACCATTATTATACCCATCGAAATAATAATATATTTAATAACAATTACACCACGACGTGGAGATGGTAAGCCGTACGTACGCACATATGGTGACATGTCATTCAAAGGATGGATAGAATACTGAATATGGTTGTACCATATTTATAATAACATTACAGTATATAGGAGATACTGTATTCATTATTTTAGAATGGTAATAATAAATAAAGAAGAAGTGGAAGAAGAAAGGAACTTGAAAAAGGGTGGTGAAATCATTACCTCTTCTTCGGGTTCTTCCTTTTGATTTGATCAAAAGGGCTCTTTAGGATGGCTTTCTGACTAAAGGAAAGCCTATAGGATGAATTTAGGGAAGTTTAGAGAGTATTTGGGTAGGGGTTGGCCGAACCAAAAGTCTTTGAAGATGTGAATTAATTTGAAGGGGGAGTGTCCTTTTATAAGAGGGGTGAGGGGCACCTATGGAAAAGATAGAAATATTATTTTATAATAAATTTATATTCGGTTTCTAATGGCTCCAAAGTGTTTTATTTAAATGATAATATGGGTATGGGTTGAAAACCACTCATCCAATAGAATTTAGACAGGTTTGGGTCATTATATTAACCTTATCTTTTAGTTTTAACTCTTAGTTAATTGGTTTGACACTTACCATGTCACTTTGTATTTTTGTATTTTATAGACAATAAACTTACTATATACATCCAAGAGACCCCCAAGTGGTCTATTAATGATAAAAATATCATTATATAAGTCTTTTTTCTGAACCTTATATTTTTAGGTATTTAATATTAATTAATAATAAAATATTTGTTTTAAAAACTCTTTTATGTCAATTTTGACACTATTCAATATTGGCTTTTTTAAAAATCATAACAGAATGATTACTTCGAACAACATTAATTAAATCAATCCTAATATGTCCTATTATTCAATAAAATTAGTTTAATTCATGAAAAGTCTCAAATTATATTTATTTGGGTATTTATAATATCAATTATTTTAATTTTTCACTATTATGGTAATTACTGCATCACCATTGTGTCATAAATAAATTAAATTATTTAATGTCTAAAAATTATAACTAAAATACCATTATGTAGTAAAACGTTTTATCTTTCTAATGAATAGTTAAAATCAAATTTATCTTAAGTATAACTCTATATTAAAAATGTTTTAGTAAATAAACTTTGATTTTAACTCTTTTAACTCTTCTTTGAATTAAATAATAATAAATGTTCTAATCTAATACAAGTAGACTTAAATGATAATATTTTACTCCTAAGATTGTTTTTTGTTGAGATACATTTGTCCAATAGAATTAGGACATGTTTTAGGGTAATATTAATATCATTTATACCCTTAATTACCCTATTTACTTTTAATCGTGGTAAATAAAAGTAAAAAGTTACTATTCACCAAAAATTATTTTCATCTCATTGAATCAAATTTTACTCCTTCATATTAACCGTGTCTCTTATATTTTTGAAATTCCGCTCACAGAAGCGGTAAAATTAAGTTTTATGAAAAATTCAGTTTTTTAACTACCACTTAGTGGTTTCACTATTCATCAAAAAATGAAAGTTTCCAGAAAAATACCAAAAATTAGGCCTAGGATATATTTGATATTATTAATTCAAAAACAATGTCCATTTTACCAAATTCAGAACATATCAGTTGCATTAATTAATTTAAAAATTAATTCCCGTCGTCAAAACAAATAGCGTGTTTTTAAGAAATAATAACAATCAAAAGATTGACACTTGTTTATGTCTGGTTTAAATGTGAAATTACATCCAATGACCAAAATTGTATTAAATGGTAAAAATATATTCTAAATATACTTTAAAACCACTCAAATTAATAATTTATCACTATTAATTATTTCGATTAAAAAAGTTGTTTTTAATTAAAATTTAGTAATTTTCACTATTCATCAAAATATGAAAGTTATCCGAAAAGTACCAAAATTTCACCCTAAGCTAATTTTGATATTAAGAATCCAAAAATGAAGTCCATTTCAAGAGATAAAATTTATAAAATGTCAAAAATTAGGTATTACTATTCATAACGGCTAGTCTGATTGGTTGTGGTGTGTTAGAATCTCGAAGTTGCGTACAATGCACGCCATTGAATTATTCAAAGGGAAACGTACCGTGGAAGCTTGGGATGTTTCATTGTAAATTTTTGTTGTCCCCATTCTAAAAAGTAAATTTATTTAGTCGAATTGAATATATAAAAGTTTAAAATATTGGATTTAAAAAGGGTTCACTATTAAAAGTTTGTAAAAGTGAAATACGGAAAATGAATTTGTTCTTACATTATATCTAAGAAACTCATAATATGGATTCTAAAATTATAAGGATTATATAAAGTTTAAAATTTAGTTAATACTATTAATTACCTCTTTTGAACGGCTTGTTTGGTAAGTCATGGTGTGCTTGAACTCGGTGTTGCATGTAGTGCATGTTATTGAATTATTTTGAAGAAATAACACACTATGAAATCTTGGGGTGTTACATAAAACCTTTGATTATTGAGATGAAGTTTAAATTTTGGGGTCACAATTTATTAAAGGATGAGAATTTAAGAAAATTGGTCTAGTTAATGTAGAGTTAATAGGGATGGGGAAATTACATGTTCCTAAATTTTTCAATGGAATACCATTCCTAGGATTCATTTATTGTAGATGGAAAAAAGATGGGGTGGAGGAACCTAAGAGAATCCTTGAGGGGCCTTATGGATGGATTGAGATAAATGATATCAAAGGAAGCATAAAGTCATGGTAAATAAGAGGAGTTAACAAAACCTAAATAGCCTCTCTTAACTAAAAAATCAACTTGGACTGACCATGCACCCATTAGAATCTCATTGTGTAATTGGTAGAACCCCCGTAACACCAACCATTTTTCTAGGATATTTGGGTACTCGATATATCCTACCAGTTAATTTTTATATCTGTAGAAATATTGTGTAGGAAACAACTCCTTCCATCTTTAAAAAACCCAAAAATTTACATAAAACCCTTTAATATATCCGGAAACATGTATGATTCAATCTAAATAACCGAAATTTTAATTAGGATACAAAAAATTAAAAATAACCCCTTATTAAAAACCAATAAATTAAAATGGAACATTTTTTACTCACATTAAAATCATAAGAAAAATGATAATTAACTTTAAATTAGATCATCATGAACACATGAAATTTCAATCTCCCCATTATATGACTTCTAATACCTATTAAATTCAAGAAAATGTCCACCCAAATCCCACCACCACACAAAATATCCATTTCATGGCCAAATCAACAATAAACCCACCAAAATATTTATCACTCCCAAGATGAAAAACTCCAAAATTCAACTCAAATTAGGAAACACCATAAGATTATAACATCAATATATCCTATAATAGATACCATGTCCATATTCAACCCAAATAATTCCTCAAACTTTTTAGGCCTAATATCAAAAAAGAAACATGTTCTCCAATCTTAAAGGGCAATTCCACAACTAATTACATAAGATTAATCATATTAGAACACAATCTAACATATATTAAATTCCCAGAATACCAAAATACCAATAAATCATGATACCCAAAATCTTAATTACTATCATACATCCTCAAGACATAGATGATGATAACTTCTTATATCAGGGCACTACTAACTATAAAAATTTCCCAGCACTTTACATAAACTATATTGACACTAAATTTCAATTTAATAATTTTTTTTTATTTTTTTTCATTTTACTAATAATAAATCCCAATTTATAAATAATGTGAAAATTTCATTTCTAAAAACACTTAATTTTATAAAAATAAACTTATTTAACCAAATAATTTTGAGAAAAATTTCTTCAGTTTCACTTTATAAAAGATATCATTTTTTTCATAAAATAATTACCCCATTTTTTAATAAAAAATTACTATTTTATACTTGAAGTTATAAAATAAATTACATCATATTTGAAACTTATTCATAAATAAACAAGTTCTAAAACTAAATGATATATAGAGAACATAGAACATGCTTATATATATAAGTCATAGCATGTTATACAATTAAAAATAAATAAAAAACCATATATTACATACTCAGTAGTAAAACCTTATGTAGGAACAAATAGAATGTTTAAAAATGAAAACTTATTGGTAATCACAGAACATTCCTTGGTAATTATTATACTGTACAATTTTTATAAAAAAATTATAATTAAACAAAACATGAAAAGATGATTTTTTCAAAGAATTTATCAAATAAGGAATAAAAAAAGAACATATTGTATGATTAGTAGAGAACAGTTGGAATAAATAAATAACACTCCCAATATTCAAATTAAATAACAATTCTAAAATACCTTTTTTCAATTAGGATCAGATCAATTTTTTACATAGGTAGATATGTGAGTGAGTTTAATTAATAATATTACACTTAATAAGGAATGTAGGAAACAATATTTACCTTATTAAATATCATTTAATTAATTAAAGACATTCACATATAATAAATATAATATTAATAAGATTCATATGTCCCAATTTGACACTAAATATCATGTTTTATGATTCAATAGAGACTCGAGAACCATTTCAATCCCTATAAATTATTTAGATTCAAAAAATTATACGTGAAATATTCAAATAAGATCCTCACTCCAACCTATGATACCTAATTACTACCCTAATATCCTACAATATCTTGCATATCCATCATAAAGAGGTTGACTTGGCCAATTTATCCATTACTTCTCAAGATCCAAAAGTCCTATATCCTATCTAAAAAAAGATAAAATCTCAACAACCCAACATCAATTTGTTACCATTCTTTAACATTAGTGACCTAAATGACTGGTCCACAAATGGGTCACAAGTGCTTCTAACCCAAATAACATTCTCCAATCCCGAGGGGGTAGAGAATAGTGCCACAGGTTTGAGTTTATTGTTAGGGATCAATTTACCCACTTTGAGTAATGAAATAATTCATGAATAGTTTCCCCTAAAGAACCAACATGACTCATCCATAAGATGTATGTTCCCAAAATTTTATGAAATCCTTGTATGATAATTTAGTAACTTAAGAAAAATATAATAATTCTATAAGAATAAAATAGAATCATACATGGTGCAGTTTGAATATAAAAGTAGTTCAAAACTAAAGTCAAGACTGAATGAGCCTAATACGTACAATGAATATTTAAAACTACATAGGAATAAGATATGTTCCAAATGATCATCTAATCAACCATACCACCATCTCTAAATTAGATAATACAATATCCTATTACTAATCATATACCAATCATTAATTAAAGGAAAACAATAGATATATATCCATGGAATATCTCACGTCGACTATGAGAAAATAAATACATAGTAGGACACCACCGACATTCCATAACTAATAAGTGAATTTTAAAGCTCACCAAATAAGCATTGAAAAATTCACAAAGGAATAATTACCAAAATATGAGTATTATTTTCTCATAAAGAAAAGGAATAGGATGGTGGCCATGATCATGTATATCACATGAAAACTTGGGAGACACCTGATCAAATGTCCAATAGAAGTTCTTGTAAACAACCACATGCAGTTCATAGCCTACAGAAGGTCCCGCGAAGTCCCTTTGAAAAAACCTACTTATTCTAATGGAGTCATCCTAGACACTCACTGATCATGTGGAAGTATCCAAATAAGAACCCTTGAGTCATGTGAATTGTTAGGTTGTAGGTTCCTGCCAAATTATCCAAAAAATACTTGGAAAATAGGGATGAAAACACCCAAAAGGAGGTATCCTATTGTGGTTGTGATGCATCATTGATAGGAAGAGTGATTATATTCTACAAAAATTATACAAACTCATGAGATCCCTAAATTTTGTAAAAATAATCCAAGGAAATATAAATGGAAAATGCGGGAACCTCTTACGGTCATAAAAATCATGCGATACACCCCATGTAGTTCACAATTCACTAGAAACCCATGGAAACATGTCTACATTATTTCCCAAGATCCCACTATCATATCTTCATCCTCATACTTAGGATAATGAACATATCCAAAGTGTCTCACACTCCCCCTTTGGATCAAAAAATAAACAGAAGGTTTTATCCATGAAGTGCTCATGCATCACCACAAGACCTTTGGTTGGTGATGTTGTGCATCACCGATGGGAAAAGTGATTGTATTCGACAAAACTGATGCAATATCACACTATCCCTAAGACTTTGAAAAATAAAATAAGTAAATAAAATAGAAAATTCAGGATCATATTTTGATTGTAAAAGTCATGCGGCACACTAGAACGGTCTTGCAAAGTGCCTTGACAATCCATCCTTATCTCATGTAATATCTCAAAAAAGAATCAAATATTACATGAATGAATTTCATCAGGAATCATAACATTGAAAAAGTAAATAGAAATGTCATACTAACAAAATGAACATACCTCAACATGTATAAATTATTTTGAAAGAACCCTTTCATTGAAAATAATCTAATAAATGGGGTGTTAACAAGATGGTCTCATGGTCACTAAAACTCATATGACGCCTGAACAAAACCTCATGAAGACACATGATTCCAAAGTCCTCAATCAAATCTAGCTTGGATTTGTATGATATATACTATGAAAGGTGCCGAATAATTGGGGTCATGAGGCCTATAAATCCCCCACCCTAGCATGAAAAGTGAAACCTTAGAAAAATTAATAAACTCTAGGAACCTCACATAGGCACACTTTGGCATCTGAGTGGATTTATTAGAGTGGATGATCTCACAATCGAGGAAGTTTTCCATCAGGTAAGATTCTAGGAATAGTAAAAGAAATCATACAGTATGCATAATAACTTCACATGATTACTCAAAAATCACACAAAGTTCTTATATTGGGTCACGTGAAGGAAATACTACATATTTTATAAAACACTTGAGACTTAAAATAAGCTAAAAATGAAAAAAATCTAAGGCATATGAAATAAAATTCTGAAAAAAGACTAAAAGAAGGGAGAATTATGAAGAGAACATATACGCTAATACTCATCCACATTGCATGAACCACCTAGGTCATGAGACAACACCATGACATGTTTCCCAGGTCATGTGATGCTCCTTTGGTATACTATTTGGATCATGAGAAGTCCCCTGGACATTTAAGATAAAGTCACATAAAACCCTTGGGCATGACACCCATGTCTTGGGAAACCATATGGGATCACCATCCATGCCTCTCAATGTCCTCTAGGTATGTAAACCAAACCTTATAGTGACATTAGTACATGTTATGTAAGTCATGCGATAATGCCAGGGCTTGTCAACTAGCTCACATGATATCCTCTAGACAAGCTAGCTAGACCTTGTGACGTCCTTTAGACAAGTCATCCGACTTTCATGATGACACTCGAACTAGTCGACCATGACTTACGACACCCTCGGTGACATGTCACACTGACTATCGCGATGCAATCCAAGCGCATTAGCCATATTTTGTGATGAAAACCAGGGAAAGTTAGTTGTATCATGCGACACCATTTAATCATGTTATATAGAGTCATGTGAGGGATTCCAGGACAAGAAAATTAGGTCTTATGAATTATTTCAAAAAATTAAACCTTAATCATGTGAAAACATTCATACATTCCATCCAGGTTATGTTACATCCCTCATAAAATTGAACTAGATTATATGATTTTATTTGGACATGTTAGGAATACATTCTATGACATGTAAAGATGGAAATAAAGGCATGTCGAGAAGACCATAAACACATGTCAAGCAGACATACAGGAAAGGTCAATCAGGTATCCTAAGACTTGATAACAATGTCCATCCTCAACATGTAATCTCTGATCAAAATGGAAACATTAGTGTGTAATCCCCAATCAAGGTAACTACAATTAATTTGATTCCTTCCATAACCACGATACATAAGATGCATCCCCAATGGTCGATCACTATATTAAGCATGCAAAGGGTTTTCCCAGTGCACAAGGCCCAATTTCACAAGTAATGAGACTGATTATTTTACATACCTTGTTTCCTACATTGAGCATAAATCATCTGGGCCATGGGAGTTATAATATTCATATCATTCATATAGGTAAACCTAAGTTTGTAAGCCCAAATCAATTGAAATATGAGAAATCTGATTCCTTATATAACCAGGATACATAGGATGCCTTCTTAAGGCACAACCCCAAACTCAAATAGGAATATTCTTTGGTATAAGTTCCCTCATTTATCTTACATTTCAACAATCAGGATCCAATCATCCCCATGGAATGATCATTCTACCTCATCCATTAATGGATTGAGAAGCCAATTGTAATATGATGGTTCTTATTCCTGTGATAAATAAGATACTTAGGATGTCTTCGTAATTTTCGAGATCCAAATTAAACAATCCAAGGGTTATCCTAGTATATAAATCCCATATCCACATGTTGTGAGACTGGTTTCTTATTTTCCCTTGTTTCTCACACTGAGGATATCTCACTTGGGCTTAGAGAGTTTCAATGGTCATTTAATTCACATCATGAATCTTCACCAGCTATGGAAATCCTATTACATAATCCCGGATGAGTGGCATGATATAAACATCCCCCATATGAGGGAATATACCTCAGGGCCAGTCCCAAGGGCTTGAATAAACTATGATAACTTGGATTTCTTCTATAACTAGGATATGAAGGAGGTCTCCTCAAGACTCAAGCTCAAATATTTGGTACCTATGCTCTCAAACATATATCCTTTCAGCATGTTGTTAAACTACATTGGATTAATGAACTCTGGGTATTTTGATTCTTGTACTAAACATGATACATAGGACATATCATAATGGCTCAATCACCTCCTCAAAATATTAACCATCTCCCTACATGATATAAAATTACGAAGTTCTTAGTTATTTAGATTTAGTATATAAGAAGCAATTAATTAGTGGTAAATCGATGAAGAACCTTAGGTGCATACAGAGGGATTCAATAATGATATCGTATTCTTCTTATTCACTTATAAGGGGTTAATATATGATCATTTTGTTAGGGTAAATTATCTCATATTAGTATTATAAAAAGATTCTGGATCATATATTAAATCTATAAGAGATTCCTAGAGTAAGAAATAATTCCCCCTAAAAGGGTATGATGATCTCGAACTCCCACCTTCTTGACCAATGTGAGTTCCTAAGTGTCATTGGGTCTAAAACCCTAACAGAACACCTTCCTTTGCAAAGAAGGTTTTTACTCACATATGGATGTGGGAATTGTTGGGAGTCTCCCTTAAGAATGAAAATGGTAACCCAGTGTAAATTATTGTGCGACACAATTAATCCCTTTCAATCACAATCAACCATCAGGAAAAACTGAATGCACCTAGCGATTATCTCTTTTTTTGTCGAAACAAAAATGGTGAACATGATGTGAATATATCAAATAAAATAACGATAGGTTAATCATGAATCCATCAATTTTTATTTTTATATTATATAAAAACAAAAACAATGATCCTGATGTAAAACTCTAAAATATTAGGACGGTCAGTTTTTCATATGTTATCCCACATTTTGGAAATTTAAAAAAAAGATGATAATACTGACATAAATCTTACAGCTCATACTCTGTAACTAGGGTCCACATGAAATAAATCCATCCTTAATTTTATAAGTCCATGCAAGAATAATGGATTGATTGTGAATAATAGGACAATTGTGTTAACCATGCATATCTAATTAAGAACACATCATGCCTATGATATTTCACTAATCAGTGAACTCATTACTTATTTTACACTTGAATACAAATACCTATCTCATCAACAACATCCCGATATGAGATAACTACTTCATCCAATGACCATTCCAATAAATTAGTTGTGGCTGCAACCCCTGTAGGTCACAGAATGATCTCACCTTCCAGAAAACTTCAATGCCAGATGGAAAACAAAATGGTTTGAGAATAACATAAATGTGGTACAATCCTAACTATTTAATCTACTCGTGAGGGTCTCTAAGTATTGAAGTCAATGAGCCTACATCATCCAAGGAAAGAATCAGATAACCCAGTGGCCTTTATTTCCATAGACAACTACTTCAGGATCGTATCCTCAGAGCGTCATAACAACTATAAGAACCTAGTTTTTGCTATGAAAGACTTTGGGATATTCTTGATGTTATTCCATAGCAGATCCTTCAGACGGAGTGCGATTCCGAGCCCCGGTGTGGCCGGAATTAAATTTTCAGTGCGTTCACACTCGGAACGCCAAATAAATGGGATAAATCCTAAATGGTTCTTCGGATCAGAAATCTGAGTGTACGGATGGGTTTTTAATTCTGTGTTTACCCTAGGAACGACATAAAGTATGTCGGCGCGGGATGTTTGGACCCCTCGCCTACTACCGGAACGTTAAACGGATTAATTAATTAATTAATTTATTCGTTTAATGGATAAACTCATGTATCTGTTAAACAGTTGCTTGGGTTGGAAAACCGAGGGCACCGTTGAGTTCAGATCATGCCTTTTACCCTAGGAGGGGTGTAACTTTCGCAGGCGCGACCCGTATGTGAAAATGGCCCCAGGGGCATTTTCGTAATTTAGCGGCTTCGGACGTTAAATTTTATAACTGTTGAACGGGGTCTTGGATTAAAATTCCGAGACTGCCGTTTTTCTCAAGAGGTGGTGTTTACCCTAGGGGAGGCTTAACCTCGACCCCGCAGGGAGTCCAGGAATGAGCCTACTGGTGGATGTTTAATTTTTTTTTTATTAAAACTTAATTAATTTTTCTATTTAATCTAAACACCTCCCCATCCCCCTCCCTTGTTCATCTCTGGTGCAAACCCTCCCAAGTAGGAACTCCTCTCCTCCACCTCTCCGGCGAGGCACGACAGCTCCGGCGAGGCGCGGCAGCTCCGGCGGATCGTCGTGAAGCGTCGGGCAATGCCCAAGAGGTAGGATCGTGCATTTTATATTTTCCACACCTCATTTGAATTCATAGTTCTACGTCGAATTGTCGTTTGATTGTCGAACGAATCCCTTAAATGCATAGTACGCTTTCTAAGCTTCCCGACGCACGTTTCGGTTTGAAAATCCGATTTCTGACGAGGTCGGGGGCGTCCGTCGAAGGTTACGGGTTTTGGGGTGTTTTAGGTGTTTTCCAGCGATTTCACCTAGATCCAAGGGCAGTTCGGCCATCCCAAGCGGAGGACCACGATGACTCAGAGCAGTAGTTGGCGGCATGGGCTTCTTCCGGTGGAGGCGGCCGCAGGCTTCAGCGAGCTGGTGAGCGCAGGTGGCTGCGGGACCTCATGGCGGAGCATGATGTGGAGGCGCGCGCTGTGAGGGTGTCAGCGCGACAGGAGGTGGAGGCCGGTCGTGGGGTTGTCGGCAGCAGGTGCCAACAGGGCGGCGACGTGGGGAAGGACCAGCTTCGGTCGGTCGTTGCAGGAGGAGGACCCGGGGTCTTCGTGACCCCGGCCAGCAGACAAGGGACCCGCGCTCCATGGGTCCCGTGGGGAAACTGCCGGACCGGCTTAGCCGGTCCGGACGATGCGGGCCAGCCCGCGCGGTGAACCGCGGGCAGGCTCAGGCAGTGGGTGGGCTGACCGAACCAGCCCGGCCAACCCCGTTTCAGCCCGATAAAACTTAATATGCCTCTAGAACGTAGAACGGGCGTCAGATTCGCATTCCGTCAACGGAAACACGTTCCTTAGATCGAGGAAAACTTTTTGACATGGTTTCGGGAATTTTTAATTCCGAAAACGAGGGTCCTCAGTGGTGCGACGTGTACTATAAGTGAATTGGCGTTTTTCTGGGGGCGCGGACATACCCGATGTCCATTTTGAGCACCACCAGTGGCGTTGGGACCCTGCTGTTGAGCCGGAGTATTCCAGTGTGGTTTCGGGCATTGAAGCCGGAGTTGAGGCGTGGGCCCCACGACCCGTCTTTCAAGCTGTACGTAGTTTTTTGTAACTTTTTAATCGGACGTCCGTTCGGGGCGTGTGAGCAGTCAATTTTGGTTGTTTTTCCAAGGGAATTGCATTGGCGCAATCTACACGCTTTAATTCTGCACGATGGTGCGGGCCCCACGGGGGCCGTTTTGGGAGTTGACGGTGAATTCCAGCTTTATCACTGGGTGTCCGTTTCAGACAAGTGATTAGTCAAACTTGTGTACTTTTTCGAGAGGATCACAATGGTGTGATCTGTTCATTGTGCCTCGGGACAGGGATGCGGGTCGCATGTAGCATCGCTTGTGTGCGGTGCGCCAGAATGCATCTTTTTCTCCGGATATCCGTTCCACTCAAGTGAGCAGTTCTTTTGACGTGTTTTTTCGAGGGGATCACAATGGTGCGATGTATGTGACTATTTTCGGGGCTGAGGCTTGGGATCACGGGACGTCGTTCGGGCATAAAGCGGTGTTGGTGACTTTTTTGTCAGATATCCGTTAGAGGCGAGTAAGTAGTCGATCTCACATGTTTTCCATGAGGATTACAATGGTGTAATCTGTTCAGATGAGCGGAGCCTCTTATGTTATCTTATTAAATGTAGAAATATGAAGGTGCCCTAGTGGCGGTTCTGCTACAGTGTTTGTAGCGGACCCTTGGCGTGTGATCACGTTCACTCCTGGGAGAGTGATGTTTGTGTTTAAAGAGATGTGGTTGGTCGTGCCTCAGCTGTCAAGGTGGCATGTTGGAGTTGTTACTTTACGCCTTCGCATTGACATTGGGTGCCGTGTGCATGATAGCCTTTGGGCTGGATCGTGGTATACTTTGGGAGTATACGGGATTGCTTGGAGGTACATGTGGTTGTTTGTATGTGAAATCATTTGTGCGCTCGGTTGGGGTTGACTTGGGGCCACATGTCGTGAGGGCCCCATGTGCGTGTCGTGTTCTGCTTTACGTACTTTTGACCTCTCACGGTGTAGAGGGTTCCTCGGTTCTTAAATGTTGATCAGCAGGGTTGAGTTTTCCCCTGGTTCTGTTCTCGTTTTTTGACCAGTAGGGTTGAGTTTTACTTGGTTCCATTCCCGTTTTTTGACCGGTAGGGTTGAGTTTCCCCTGGTCTTGTTCACAATGGTTTCGACCAGTAGGGTTGAGTGGTTTTCCTCGGGTTCTGTTCTCAATGGTTTAGTCGGAAGAGTTGCTTCGTGTTCCCTGGTAGAGTTCTTGTGGATTCGGTGTGACCAACACATTACGCGGGCACCGATCCTCTACCCAGGAGGTTGTTTCCATCAAGACTGGTCAGGAGGTTATTTCCAGCAAGGTTGGCCAGTTTTACCATCCAACAAGGATGACTAGTGCGGTTACCATCTAGTAGGGATGGCCAGTGGGGTACCATCTATCAGGGATGACCAGTACATCGATGTTCACCGAGCAGTACCATCCAGCAGGGATGGCCAGAGCGGTTCTAGGTTTACCTCTAGTGGGGCTGGGCAGTGGTCCCCGATGGTGGTCTTACCTCTAATGGGGATGGGAAGTGGTCCCAAATTCAAGGTTTACCTCCAGTGGGGCTGGGAAGTGGTCCCCGATGCTGGACTTACCTCCAGCGGGGTTGGGATGTGGTCCCTAATGCCGGGTTTACCTCCAGCTAGGCTGGGAAGTGGTCCCCGATGACGGTTCTGAGCCTCCCCCCAGTGGAGTACCCTTTTACAGGACTGGGCATTGGGAATCGTCGAAGACTTTAGCTAGGTCACCCTACATTGGAGACCCTTTTTACGGGACTGGGCAGTGTGGCACCCATCGACTCTTGCTGGGTCTCCCTCTAGTGGGAACACGTCGACTTCCAGGGATTACCCTCCAGTGGGGCTGGGAAGGGTGTCTTCTGTTGACTTTGAGGAGACCTCTCGACTACGGGGAAGTGATGAGGTGTGTCTTGATGTTCCCCCATGACTCTCAAGTAATAGGGGAACTTTCCTCACCGAGACACGTCCTTGTGACACGACCTAAAACTCTGTGGGCGAGTCAGTGCCACCCAAAGCGGATAGTTTCGAGGTGCGGTGATTTGAGCCCTTTGACTTGTAGTTCTGGGGTAGACGTGCGGGATGCTGGGCATCAGTAGTGTTTACTTCTGGGACTATTGGATACTCACTTTCTTGGGTTGTGCTACAGGATGGAGATCCCCTTACGATCTTGTTCTAGCTTCATGATTGAGCATATGTATAGGTATACCTTGTTCCAGTACCCACTCTTTGGGTTTTGGCTGCTCTCTTTCTAGGGAAGGAGAAGACGTGCGGGGTATGCCACTTGCTTTCCGTGTCTAGATTTTTGTGGTTGGAAAAGTCTACTCTCCTGCTATAGGTAGCGAAGACTCAATGAGAAGTTCATATTCTCACCATTTCCAGCTCCTTGTGTTTTGATGAGTCCACTTCCTTTCTCTTGTTGGGTTGAGCTGGACTCTTTACTATACTATTTACTAGACACTTAGTTGTACTCATTTACTTTCCCATGTCTGATCTACTGCTCACCCTTCGGTACCTCTTTTGTTGCTCCCTCGAGCCTTCGGGGTATCCGACTGAGTATTTTTATACTCACCTCTTCTTGGTCTTTTCCCGCACTTGGTGTGCCCTTGCAGACGACAGAAAGGTTGGTCGTTACTTTAGTGTAGCTTAGGAGTTCAGGATCTTGGACCGCGTGCGGTGGTCGTAGTCGGGTTCCAGGTGGGGGACCCTTCCAGATGTTTACTTTTTTTCACATGTTTCCCAGTTGTGGCACTTTTCTGGTTGGGCGCGTGTTTTTCCCCTTTTTTTCAGTTTACTTTCAACACTAGATTTTTACTTTTAGAGGTCGATGCACATTGTGGTTTATTTATAGC
This sequence comes from Viscum album, assembly GCA_963277665.1. NCBI lineage: Eukaryota > Viridiplantae > Streptophyta > Magnoliopsida > Santalales > Viscaceae > Viscum > Viscum album. The sequence continues at coordinate 262,800,547 of OY728142.1, read as the reverse complement.
AGTTGGTACTTTGCTTTTCTTTTTTTACTCTGCACTTTTTCATTGAGTGTGCTCCGCGTGTGTGTACAGGTACTTAGGCAAAGGCCTCCCCGAGTTGTTGTGATTTCGGCGCTGGTCACCAGACCTTGGCCTATGGAGGCAGGCTTGGGGTAGTTGTGGCTCGAGCCTGGGTAGGGTCGGGTCATGACAACAACCACCTTCAGCATTTGATAAAGGTGGAAAAGGGAGTCAAATATATCTCCCTTCTAGTTTAGGGGCTATGAGGAGGGATCTTGTCAACCACTGTCACTAGAACCATCCCACTAGTACCCATCAGTCACTTGCTGTGGGTACCACTCGACACACTTTCTCCTTTGATACCCATTCATGGGAAACATGGAAGACACATCGAGCGAGGAAGGCTCTGGATAACCATGAGTGGGATCATATCCCCACTCTTGCTGATCTTTTCTACTAACATATTTTGACTATAAGCAGTGAGTAGTCTCATGTACCTACTCACTCAGAGTATGTCTGCATGAATATTATTATAGTAGGCTTGGGGGAGGTGCATATCTCTATCACTATGCATGAATCCCATCAACATATTTATGTGGAACAAGGAGGAAAAAACTGGGTTCATATCCATGAATCAATCAACTATGTCTTCAAGTATACATTGGAGAAAAAATATTTACAGGCTTATATCCTTACACACAATTTTCTAAATGTAATTACATCCTAGAAACAACTGAAGAACTCTTCTGGAATATTTAGGCAATGATAAAAATATAGGGTTAGGTGAAAATTCCTATCCCAATTTCTAGGGCCTCTATACACACTAATCATTATGAATAAGTGGTTTCTCTAGAGAAAGTTCACATTCATGATACCATCTAAAAGGGTTATCAATATATTGTGGTAAAGGATGAGGCACTGAAATGGGATCATATTCCTATTCCAAGCAGTGATCACCAGGTGAGAGCTAAACATTTCTCAAGATAGGGGAAAAATCCTATCGACAAAGTTTGGCAACATATTTCAAATGCCAAGGATCAGGCTCATATACCCATTATGGTCGGGGATAACCAAGTGAGAGGGTAACATGCCTCTAGAAATTCTCATATTCCTATCAAATAAGACAAGTTTCATAATACAAACTCTTAGGATCGGTCTCATATCCCCATTCTGGATGAGGCTAATCAAGTGAGAATAAAACATGCCTTGGTACAAGATCATCTTCTTATTAGTGAATTTTCCATACATATTCTAGCAGATCATGGAAACCAGAAACATATTCCTACTTCCTTCGATGAATGAATGAATTAACATCCTTCTAAAGAAATATTAGATGATTCTCATATCCATTCTACCATTCTGGAGGTCCGTCTTTATATTCCAGCAGGGAATGCATATTTATACTGGGCCCATATTCTTATTCCAACAAAGGCTCACCATGTGAGAGTGACACATTCATCAGGGCGGGCTCATATCCCTTCTAAAAAGAACCAATGAAATATTCTAAAGGATCAAGATTGAGATAATAATTCTATTTTGACAATGTCTCACCAAGTGAAATGACACATGCCTCATGAAAGACTCATATTCCTGTCAATAATGAGGAAGCTCATTGTTATATTCTGGAAACTTTGTAAAACTAGGATTATAATTTAAAATCCTTTAAATTTATTAATAATATCCGAAAACCATTATATAGAAGGTTCATATCCCTACACAATTATAGAAGTAATGTCAGTATATTATGAACATGAAATAGAACAAGGATCATATCCCTAATTTACTCAATGCCAATGTCCTTGAGGTTGTCCCATACACATTTTCAACACCTCAAGGGTCTTATAACTCTTAAAATGAATCATAATATGGTCATTACCATGATAGTCCTCCTTGTGGAAGTGTGGATATGGATTGTAGGGACTCTATTCCTGAGATCTGATGTGGTCAACCTCCCAATAGTGATATCTCCCATAGAGAATGAAATCCTCCACTTTCTTAGACACCTTCATATAGAGAGTTGTATAAAAATAAAAAAACCTTCGTATAAAGAGGTTCTTGAATCATTGAAAAGAACTATATATAGTTCTCTATCAACTTCCAACAACACACCACTCTAGTCAGCATGCGATCCCAAGAACCATCTTTTGTGGTCTGATCAGATGGAGGTGTGTAAGTCTGATAAAGATGAGGATGACATTGACATATGGAGAGAGATAGCTGGAAACAACCTCCCTGTAATGTTCTAACCTCTCACCACTTAAGACTATGAGGTCACATATGAGATAGAAAATAAGTTCATGCCTTATATACACTAAAATATTTGGCTAATCATTAGAGACTGAAGGCTGGATATATCTCTTATCTAGGGTATGAGTAACACATCCATCTCATCAATACAATCTATTTTTAGCTGGATATGGCTTCCTTTTCAATAGCCTGGATCCAAGGAATAGAGGATCATAAAAAATGAATATGAAGTGTTTATCTCTACACTATAAAAACTCTACACTGACTGATTTCTAAAGAATCACCAGGCATGCACATCCATGTATAGAATAAATATGAAGAATTTCACTTCATTATGTCCATAGAAAGATAGATCTCTTCAGATACAAAATCTTTTAATTTCATAAGCCTCTGGTGAAATTAGAGGATCGGGTAACATTTGAGCCTATTGGTCACTAAAACATAATTCCCCCACTTTAATGATGCCGAGACATCACGAATGGAGGAAGAGGATGGCCAAAAAATTCATTGAACTAGGGCTTTCAAAGTGACAAGAATTCATTTCAAACATGGAAGACAAGGTTGAAATCCACCCGACGACATCTCATAGAAACTGACTATTGTTATGGGTTGCCATTACACCCATATCCTACGCGTGAATAACTATTCCACCTCAAATGTTCCACAATAACATATTCCATAACAACTATCTAGGAGAAGAACTAGCTCACCGGGCTGGGGGAATATCCAAAACTACCTCTTCCTCTCAGATTGTCAATTATTAATAGGATTCATGACATATCCTTAGTAGCTGAAAACAAACCCCATCCCATTAAGATGAAGGAATTTATAACTCAATCACCATCACTAGGTTCTTCATCTTCTAAGAGAATTTTGGAGAAATCAACAGTGATTCCAGATCAACCCCAGTCTTCTAGGATATAGGAATTTATATCTCAGTGTCCATCCCAGGAGTCATCATATCCTCAACTAGAATCATTGGATTCTTAGCTACATGATCAATCAATTCCAATTACAACCCTAAATAACCCTTAACCCACAGGTATAAAGATTTTTCATCATCATCATCATCACCAAAAAAGGAATCAGTCTTCTCTAGGTTGGGAAATAAATGTCTATGATCAACATCCCATCTGTACCTCCTACTTCAAGACAAACCTATGCTATTTGGGTCTCATTTTAAAATCAAAACTAGAAACTCCCTCAAGTTAAATATTCATAGGACAAGACAAGAGGATCATACGATGAAGGTAATAATACCCCATAACTTTTTGAAGACAAAATGGCCCAATATGGCATAGATTTTGAGTAATGACCCTGATGAAGATAGTGAAAAATCATCATATTATGTCAAAAGTAATGGGAAAACCACCACCGAATGATATGTCTCTGTGAATGTCATCACTATAAATATAATAGATATAGTGGACTAAGATGAAAATGTAGAGGGCCACAACATTGAAAATATACCTTGAGAGGAGGGTGATTTGGATGCACTAGCTGAGGCTGCACACCTAGAACCAAAGAAGGCTCCAAAATCTACCACCTTCAAATATTGAATTTACACCTCTCTCGAAGAATAATACCAAAGATAAATGAAATGGTGTGGATAAATCCCAATCACCACCTAGAATAGTTGAGGTTTCTTCAGTGGAGGAAAAATTGTCACAATATTAGAGTGAGAAACAAAGTCTCAAAAAACTCTGTGAGGAGCTACTCAGGGGTAATATTCCCACTAGTTATCATCTTGAGGATGAGATTAATATTTACCTCCCATAGACGATCTACTAGTAAGATTGGTATTTGAGCGTCTGAGTGGATCCAGATCCGGGTAGTTGTTCTATATAAATGGGGAATTCAAAAATGATCGTGAGTTCCCTCTATTTTGGTAACAACCACTCCCTTGAATGGGTGATAATTTAGTATTAGGAAAAATCAAGAATCTGTATGAGATTAATGAGGGGAAACCTCATTAACCCCCATTTTCTCCCTATAGATAGGAGGTTCCTCAGAATATAGTACCCCCAAACATTATTAACATAATTGAGACCCTAAATACTCAAATATAAGCAATGAAAGGGTGACAGAAACATGTGCAACATGAGAGGAAGCCATACCTCCAGTGGGTGGATGATACTCTACCCCAACTAATTTTATAAATCATATATTCTTAACGTTTGATGGCGTTGGTGACCTAAAAAACATCTCAAACACTTCGTATCCCAATGTGGTCTGATGATGGGTCCTCAAGATTAACAATAGGAATCAGTGATTAGGTTTTTTGTACTTACTTTGATAGGGCTATCCTATGTTTTATAAAATAGTTTACCAGCAGGATTCATTGTAGGATGGGAGGACGATCATCGTCAATTCATTTACTAGTTCAGAACCACACTTAGGAAAATTAAAATCATAAATTTGGAGAACTGAAAAAATGTGAAAATGAGAGGGTGTTTGACGTCATTTCTAGATGGAAGGGTTTAACCTATTCACTCAACATCCCTCTCTCATAGGAGAAACACCTAGAACTCTGTGCTGAAAATTTCTGGGGTGAGTTGTAGAACCCTTTAACCCCAATGAAATATCTAGTTGGGTTGCATGACTTTGAAAAAATGGAACAACAACTAGAGGATTCCATTTAGCAAACCTGGTCCAAATCTCGACCAATTCACTCAATATAGGGGAAAAGGATAGGAAAAACAGAAGCTGTATATGTCACCCTCAAGCCTACAATAGATCCTAACCAAGCACCTAGGCAGGTCCAAAACGGTCCAACACATTCAATATATTAGTGAAAACCCCAAAATTTGAGTCTTCTAGAAGCATAGAGAAACCAGAGTCACATGTGATTTGAGGAATGGATGAATAAAGCATACTCCTTATGAAATAAATTAGTCCGTGATTATTTCTTGGAAGACATGGAAAATAACCTGCTCAAAAACTAATACAAAATAGGATTTTAACATCACTAAAAATACCATTTATCATCACTATAGAATCAATGAAAAATCAATAGAGATTAAAGGTCCTTCTATTTTATTAGTGCCAAAAAACACTAATAAAGGGTTCCTTTATCAGTACTAAAAAAGCGCTGATAAAGGGGTCATTTATCATCACTTTTTTAGTGATGAAAGGGGACCAATTTATCAGTACTTTTATTTAGAATCGATAAAAGGTACCATTTTCAGAGGTTTTAGAAGTGTTGATAAAGGACCATTTAACAGTTCTTTCAAAAGCTCGGATAAAGGAACTATTTATCAGTGCTTTAAAAAGTACTGATATAGGGGCATAGTGCAGTGTGTTGTAACCAAATACTACAACCACAGTGCAATGTGCTATAAATCACACCGAAACACCAAAAACACCACCCTATAAAAAAAAAATATACCAATATTGAATTTAAATGAAATGAGATTCACCACTCAAATAAAAGGAAAAACACTATATTATAGACATTTTAAACATTTGTTTATATAATTAAAAAAGTAAAAATTATTACATACATTCAAAAAAATAAATGATATTTTATCTTTCAATACTGACCTGGACTCATTATATTTCCCAACAATCCACCCCTACTCAAAAAATAATGCACCTATATAAGAGAACAATTCTTATGTTAGTAATAATATAAAGAAATAATTTAACAGAAAGTGTTAATTTTAAACTAAACATTAAGTCATTCCAGAAACACTATATATCAGATTGATTTGTGGTTGATTCATCGACATCACACCATTTCTTATCCATATTCAAGCATTATATTTTTGAATGTTAATTAAATAAGTACAAGATAAAACCCTAGTGCATTTGATCGGTTTTAAGTGAGTGACATTTTTTGAACTAAAATGTCAATTTTAAACTGATAACAAACACTTTGAGTCATACCAGTAACATAGTGTATATGATTGAGGTGTGTCTAATTCCAACAAGTCACAAATACATTATGGATCATTTTCATAAAGTATCAAAAAAATCTGAATTTTTTCTCAGTTTTGATTAGGTTAGTTTCCCATTTTCTTAAAATTGATGTGAATTTTAAATAAAAAGATTAACATTGAGTCATAACAGTCACAATGTTCATCGTATTAAGGTACATATAATTCCTACATGTCTCAAATTACTTAAATATTATTTTACTAAAGTATCAAAACAATACAATTGTGTTTTATTGGTTTTGAGTACGTCACTTTTATTTTTTACTAAAATGTCATTTTAAACTGGAAACACACACTCTAACTTATTATGATCACATATTGTATCGGTTTGATGTGAAACTGATTCCTAAACATCAAAAATTAATTATGAAACATTTTTCGAAATTATCAAGAAAATTCGAGCATGTTTGATCAGTTTTCAGTGAGTGACACTTTTTAACCAAAATTTTAATTTTATACTGATAATAGACACTTTGAGTGATACTAGGAACATCTTGTAATTAATTGAGGTAATTATAATCCCTAAATGTCACAAAATACTTATGGATCATCTTTTTAAAGTATGAAAGTAATATTAATTCATTTTATTAGTTTTGAGTAGGTCAGTTGTCCATTTTAATAAAATTGATGTTAATTTTAAATAAAAAGATACACATTGAGTTATACCGGTCACAATATGCATCAAATTGAGGTGTGGATGATTAAAAAACACCACAAGTGTCTTATTGATAATTTTAATAAAATATCAAAACAATATTAATTCATTTTCTCAATTTTGAGTATGTCACTTTTATTTTTTAGTAAAATTTCAATATAAATTGGAAACATACACTTTGACTCATTCTGATCACATCATGTATCAATTTTATATAAAAATAATTCCTACATGTCCAAAATGTCTTATGAATATTTTTACTCAATTAAAAAAGAAAATATGAATTAATTCGATTGGTTTTTTGGGAGTCACTCTTTTTAAACAAAAATGTTCATTTTAAACTAATAACATGCACTTTGAGTCATACCAGACACATTGTGTATCAGATTGCGGTATGACTAATTTCAACACATCAAAAATTACTTATGAATAATTTTCTCATAGTATAAAAACAATACAAATGAGTTTACATGGGTTTGAGTAGATCATTTTTCCATTTTACTAAAATTGGGGCTAATTTTAAATAAAAAGATGCACATTAAATCATACCGGTCACACTATGCGTCAGATTGAGGTGAAGATGATTTCAACACATATCAAATTATTTATGGATAATTTTAATAATGTATAAAAATAATCTTAATATTTCTTCTAGATTTAGAGTACATCACTTGTATTTTTTACTAAAATATCATTTTAAACTAGAAACACACACTTTGACTCATTCAGATCACATCATGTATCAGTTTGATGTGAAAATAATTACAATAAGTAATAAATTACTTATTCATTTTTTTCGTAAATTATCAAGAAAATTTTAGTACATCTGATTAGTTTTTATTGAGTGAGACTTTTTGAACTAAAATGTTGATTTTAACCTGATAACGGTCACTTTGGGTCATAATGGGCACCTCATATATCATATTGAGGTGAGGCTAATTCCTAAATGTCAAAAATGACTTATGAATCATGATGGTAAAGTAACAAAACAATCTCAATGTGTTTTATTTGTTTTGAGTAGGCCAGTAGTCCATTTTACAAAAATTGATGTCAATTTAAAATAAAAATATACATGTTGAGTCTTATCAGTCACACCATGTACTAGATTGTGGTGCAGCCAATTCCAACACATCAAAATTTAATTATGAATCATTTTTCCAAAGTATCAAAATAATACAAATAAATTTTCTTATTCTTGAGTACGTCACTTATAATTTTTACTAAAATATTATTCTAAACTGGAAAAATACACTTTGACTCATTCCAATAATATCATGTACCAGTTTAATGTGAAACTGATTCCTACATGTTATAAATGAATTATGAATATTTTTACTAAATTATTAATAAAATATGAATTTATTTGATTAGTTTTTAGTGAGTGAAACTTTTTGAACTAAAATGTTGATTTTAAACTGATAATAGGAACTTTGAGTCATTCTAAGAACATTTTTGTATCAGATTGAGGTGTGGATGATTCCTAAATGTAAAATATGGGTTATGGATTATTTTTATAAAGTATAAAAATAATCAGATTTTTTTTCTAGATTTAAATTATATAACCAATATTTTTACTAAATATCATGTCAAATTTTAAATAAAAAGAAGCACTTGGAGTCATACCAGTCACACTGTGTATCAGATTGTAGTACAGATGATTCCTAGATGTCCCAAAGTCTCAAAAAAATCATAACTGCCTATGTAATAATGATTTACATTACATTTATTTATTGAAATGTCAACACTACATATTGACCAAATGTTCTTAGTAAAAAAACCTTTCTCATTGTTGAAATCTAAAAGATTATAGGAAGATCATGTGCCCATTATATCATGAGAAGTCACCACAATAACCAAATGATCTTTCTATACTCTTCTTGATTTCAAATAGAATGGTTTTTCTACTAAGAACATCGAATAAATATGACTTCCCAAAATATATATGAAGAAAACTAAATAAGTATTAGATAAAAATGATATGGAAATGAAGTTACAAATAGTAAATAAAATGATGAAAAAATTAATTAAATAAGTATTAGGGATAAACCTTTTCATGATGGTTGTATGAATTCATGATTTAGTTCCTTATTGTTATTATCATAGATATAGTCTCAAAGTCTAATCTCTCACGAGCATGAGAAGATTTTAACAAACCACCCAACTCAAACAAAAGAATTCACATATATAAGATTATAATAATTATATGGTTAATACTAAAAATAATTAAATAATACATAAATATGAAATAATACACCAATTATATAGAAAATAATTTTACTTTGAATACATCAAGATTACCTTTGTGATTGAGTAGTATAGGGAACATGAAATAAAGTGATAAATTTCAACATGCATGGGTGAAAAGGTTTTGAGGGAGAAGTCTGTGGAAGTTTTGGTGTAGAAAGGAAGGAAATATAGAAAAACCACCTCAAATTGAAATAAATAATCCACCTGTATAAGAAAAAAATTATTATGTGAGTTATATTGTAAAATAAATAAATAAATCCTAAATAAGAGAAAATACATTAATTGCATGGATAATGATTTTAATGTAAAAACATAAAGATCATCTCTATAAAAGATCAGTTGAGGGAACTTGAAGGAAAGTGTTAAATGAAAACACTATAGGTGTGAAAATTTTTTATGGGAGAAGAATTTTGTTAATTTTTTAGTGCAGAAAGGAATGAAATATGGACATAAAACCCAAAATCGAACAATATAATTCACTTTTATAAGAAAACAATTATTACGCGAGTAATACTAAAAAAAATAAATTAAACATAAAAATGCAAAAAAATACATTAATTATATGGACAATGATTTTACAATTAAAACATAAATATAACCTCTATGATTGAGTAGTGGAGAGAACTTGAAGGAAAGTGACAAATTCTAACACTACAGGGGTGAAAAGGCTTTTAGGGAGAATAAGTTGTGGAAGTTTTGATGCAGAAAGGAATAAAATATTGATAGACCAACCTAACTTGAAAAAAATAATTCAACTGTATATAGAAACAATTATTATGTGATTAATAATAGAAATAAATAAATTAAATATAAAAATTAAACAATATATTAATTCTAAGGGAAATTATTTTACTATGTAAACATCATGATTACCTCTATGATTGAGTAGATACATCATTATTTATTTTCCTAAAAAGGCATGAAATATAGAAATAAATATTATAAAATAATAAATTCTTCCTGGAATAATAAAAATTAAGTTAATATTCTATTATATATGTTTTTAGTAAAATATACAATGTATATCCTAACATTAGCTTTAAATTTTTCCCAAGGGGTTCCTTTGTTATAGTTATTTCTTTCAAGGGATTGGTAATAATATCACGTGTAGAAGTCATTGTATGCCTAGTAGTCAAGAATTTAATTTAAATTATGATAATGCAGTAGAGAACATATAATATTATGGGGAAAGTATAGTATATTAAAAAACATTTTAACCTTCTCATTGAACTCTCTTTGTTTTTTAAAGGTTTTATGGATTTGGTTCCTCTATTGAGAATCAAAATCACTTATTTATGGTCCCCTCTAACATATAATAAATTATATACTTTAGGACCAACATGAATTGATTGTGATCTCCCAATGGAAGAGTCACTCTAGATTGACTTTTCATCTAACATGGAATTTGTTTTAGTCACGAGAAAGGCAATCGACCCATTCTTGTTTGTTGTATTTGCGACATAACAACACTTCTTGTGATTCCATTATGAATAGATCATCTTTCTCTCCTACCACTTTGACATTCACCTTTATGATTCCCATTTCATCAACTTTCACTACACTCATATTGTCAACCCATTTGAAAAGGAAAATCAAAACTTGAAATGTTGTATAATCCAACTCGTATATCTGTTCGATAATGCCAAAATATGACATATTTTGATAAATTATATTTTTATCCTTGGAACTAGAGACGTGCATCACTTCATCCATAAAAAAACACCAATTTTTTTCATCATACTACAGTCATTACGTTATTTTTTATAGAATGTATAACCATTGATTACAAAATTTATGTAAGATATAACATTTTCATTTGGTCCGCTAGCTAGCCATTGAAGTCATTTAGAAATTTAATATAGATTTTTATATAACTCCTCATAAATTTGATCTCATAACCATCGTATAAACTGTTGATTATTTTTATTTGATATCAATCCTCCAGCCCTTGATGGATTCAAATATCTAATAATTTCTTTGTGGTATTTAATTTATTGATCAACATCTTCACTATTATGTAAAATGTTAATGTTTTCTTACTCCCACTCTATCAAGGTAATTGTAACAAAATCTCTTCTAGAAATACCTTCATCCATAAGGTGTTTGCTATAACAAGACCTTGGGAGATTGAAGTTATCAACATATGAAAGTTAATTGGTACATAATTCAATAGCTTCTTCAATATTATATCACTCTACAATTAAACCTTTTGGATGACTTTGATTATTGACATCCACATTCAAAATCTTTATATATTATTCAATGGTGTAAAACCATTTATAATTGATAGGACTATATATTTTAACCGCTCTAACTAAGTGAACCATCTGGTGTACCGTTATATCAAAGAATTATAGTGGAAAGAATATCTATAACTTACATAATATGACTGAAAACTCCTTATATATGTTTGGTAACTTCGCCGAGTCTATAAATTTACTGCATATGGATTTTAAAAAGAAGCATAGTATGGTTAATGTATTCTATACATTTTGAGGTAGAATGAAATAGAAAGAAACAAACATCAAATCTTGCATCGAAACATGACAGTCGTGTGATTTTATTCTTGGTATCTTTGAATTAGTCATTGATATGACATTGTTGATATTTGATGAATACCTCTATGGAACTTTTACACTATTAAGAAAAATGAAATATTGAAATTTTTTCCTATCTAGATAGAGTGTAAGCTGTTAGAGGAAGAAAATTCCGCCTTTTACCCATCACCGGTGCCAACTCTTCCCTTATCCCATTTCAATCTTGTCCAACCTAGCATTGATGCCATATTTTATTTTCCTAGGAACATTTAGTAACATGACAATAACACTATCAAATACATTTTTTTCTGCATGCATGATATCAAGAAATATATGACACACAAACAATTCTAATAATATAATTCAAATAAATTTATCTCTTATTCCAACCCGATTTCATATGTTTTTTAGAAAATGGTTTACCGAAAATGGTGTTAAAATATTTTACTTTATCAATTAGTTGATCACTTATTATTAGAGATGGTGTTGTAACTTGTTCGATATTCCCATCAAATATTGTCATCTAGGATTGGTATTTATGTGATTGAGGTAAAACATTTGATGGCTTAAAAACATAGTCTTCGAGGAATGTTTCAACTGAACTGAGTATGTGTGTTTTTCGCAATTGGGACACCCCAACATTCCTATAGTTATATATCCTGATAAATTTCCAGAGGTGGGGAAGTCATTTATCATCCCATATAACATGGAACTCAATCTTAATTATTCCTTTCTATGATCATCATATATTATAACACATGTATCCTACATCAATTTCATATCTTCGATAAATGGATCCCAATCGACTTCAATATCATTACCGGGTTATTTTGGTTTATATATAAGCAGAGACAACATAATATATTTTTATTTCATGCATAACCATGGTGATAAGTTATAATTAACCAACATTATGGTCTGTGTACTATGATTAATAATCGTTACACAAAATGGATTTATTATATCTATAGATAATGAAAGACGAAATAATATAGAATGATTTCCAAATGCAGGATACACAGAATCAATTTTCTTCTACTGAGGGTAATCTTCTAGATGACATAGGTACCCATATAAAATTATTATATCTTCATGCCATGCTATTTGTCTCACATTTTCTTGATATCCATGTCATTTAATATACCATGGAATGATAGTAAAGTACAATATATATATTTCAAAGGACTTGATTCATTTTTCTTGTATCGATTTTCACCACACTTAAGGATTTTTTTGAGTCATTCATGGTCCTTGAGAAATAATATGCAATCATTTAGACATGAATTTATTTTTTAGAGATCATTCCTGTTGAACGTAGAATTTATTTAGCATCATATGTTCCACAAGGTGATTAATTTTCTTATGGTAGCATATCATTTAGGGGAACAAGTAATTCTATAAAGATGGTGTCACTCCATCTGCTGCCAGTTTTCAATTTATAATACCTCAATACAGCTGAAAATTTTGTGTATTTAGTAAAAATGGTATACAATGTTCTCTTGGAAAAACTATTTAACTTCTGAAATAACTTTGGTAAATCATAAAGGACATATTCAATTTCCCTTGTCATTTCTTCCATGTAATTTCCATCATCATTTGCACAGGTATTCCTATCAAATGATCCTTAAACCACAATATCATCCCAATTGGTGTGCATGTTCAGTTTTTCCCTATGTATAGTCCAAAATTTATAAATATGATATATTCTGTAATAAATAAAATCTTCCTCCAACTCTTCCACACTTATTTTTCTTGAATAAAAACAACCTAAACATGAACAAAGGATTTGATAAGGGTCATATTCATGCTCTATTGCAAACTCGGTGAACTCTATAACTCCATCTTCGAACTATTTTATCAAATGATTAGAATGCATCCATTTTTGATTCATATTCATCCTATTTGATTCATAAAATATTATTTTTTTACAATAAATAAATAAATACACTTAAAATATCCATTATCAAATGTGAATGTTATAAAAAATTATAATAAGGGGAACCCAAACACTACAACAAAACCGACCCCTAGCGGCGGTTTTTTTTTCATTTGGCGGCGGTTTAAACCGTCGCTATAGGGTTTGGCGGCGGTTTACAAAAACCAACGCAAAATTGGGCGTCGACAATCTATTAGCGGCGGTTCTTACTATTTGGCAGTTGTTTAAGAAAAGAATCGTAGATGCCTCTTTTCGCGACGATTTTTGTCCATTTCGCGGCGGTTTTATGTGTAGATGATACTTTTTTTTTCGTGGCAGTTTTAACCGCCACTATATTCTAGCATTTGATGCGCCTATGTCGCGGCGGTGAAAACCGCCGCTAAATTTAAACATAATACATTTAGCGGTGGTTATAACCGCCGCTAAATGCTGACCATTAAGGCATTATCAGCGGTTAAAACCGCCGCGAAATGTTGACCTGGAAAAAAAAAATAATTCTGCTCCTACCACACCACTGCCCTGAAAAACAAATCAAACCAGAATATTGAACAGGAGACACCATACAAACAAATAACATGGTAGTATTCATTGAAAAATAGGATATGATCAAATGTTGTATGTTATGGAGTCCAACCTAAGGAAAGTTATGTATCACAATTTGGTGAGTAACCAATCCATGTGACCCCCAAGATGTATATGTATTTTTAGCTTCTTTAATTTCTTATGTGTTTTAAGAAGGGTTGATTTATATTATATGGATACTAATACTCTATATAATTAATGGTTATGAATTTTGATACAATTTATGTGATCATGCTAACCATGGTGATGTGTAGTGATATGTAATTGGTTATGCTCTAAGTTGGCTGATATAACATCCATGGGTGGATTGTGATATGGGTTGGGTTTTTTTAACAATGGATTTGTGTTATGGGATAGAACAAATTATGTTTATATGGGTATAGAATTTGTTCCAAAGATGGATGTTTGAGTTGTTATATAATTTATGTTATGGTATGGTTTGTTGTGTGTTTTGGGTTGGTTGTTAATGCCTACTATAGAAAATGGGTAACTTGTGAATTGGCGTGTGTTTTAGGTTGGACAACACGCTAACCGTGCATGGTGCTTGAGAGAGTATGGTTTATGATCTTGTAGGTTATACATGATTCCTATTGAGGATTTGATTTATGTCATTGGATATGAGATAAGAGTTTCATGTATACATCATAAGATGGTCATCATGTTGCAGGTTGGATGGGATGAATCATGATATAGTTGTTATTTACTTCGTTAAAGAAAATAGGTTTGAGTTTTTTAAAATTTCAACAACAACTTATCTAATGTTTTCCTAAATACCATATTTGTGGAATTATACTTAACCAAACCAAATGATATTGATTTTTCACAATAGTTATTATCATAAGATAATGTCATTAATATATATGTGCATGTATGTGATCTTTATCCTTCAGGGGATGTATGGTGTATCGATTTCTAGTTAGGATTAGTAACCTTGATTTCATAGTTGGATTGGGTATGGGATTTGTGATATGCATGAGAACCCTTGAGTGGGTATATTGGCCTATGATTTTCCTCATGATATTTGAGATGGGTTCATAGATGCTTCTCCATGGGTTGTATCCTATATAGGATGTGACATGTGAATTAGGGTTGAGAGAGACTAGTAATATTGAGATGTATCTTGGGATATTGGTGATTGGAGTGTTCTAATCAAGTGAAATAGTGATTCTCATTTCCACCTGATGAGGGTTTTCTTGTATGTATATAATCCAAGAGAGGAATTATCCTAGGTCTATGAGTTCATTAAATAAATGAAAGTAAGTTTAGACACTTTGTTCTATAGTGATGGTATATAGGTGGATTGTGGTTTGGTATTCAGTTAGTAATATCATTGTATTTGGTATTGTGAATGTAAAAGCATGGGTAGTTCTTGTGTTTTGTTAAGTCTAACATGAATAATTGACATGGTTATTTGGGGGATAAGTTAAGTTAAACTATGATTATTTGGATGTTATTGTAATGATTCATATTAGGTGTTTTAATAGAGTGTATACATGCTTAGATTCATGTTATACTGATAACGGTTAAATTTAGGTATTGTGGGAGGCTTCTAAGATACACTCTTTCCATGTCAGTAAGAGCGTGAGTTCTTTATCAGCATAATTGGTATGTTGGTTGTATAGTCTAAGATTAGCCTTTCAGGTGGGGATTTGGGTAGTTATTAGGTGTAGTTTTACTTGGTTAACATGTGGTTTATAATAATTGTTGGATTTTCATAGATCTCATAGATAGAGAGATTTAGTGATGAAGGTAATGTGACTATTGGGAATTTGGTCATGGGGACATTATCAATCCATGGTTGTTTCATGTGATGCTTTCCTAATGTATGGTTTTGTTCAATTGCGGAGACGCCAGGTTTCTCAAGATGGTTAGTGCATTGGGATACCAAATGACAGATATTTTGATGCATTTTTTATTACAATTAGATGGTCCTTG
The DNA here is from genome assembly GCA_963277665.1 of Viscum album. Taxonomy (NCBI): domain Eukaryota; kingdom Viridiplantae; phylum Streptophyta; class Magnoliopsida; order Santalales; family Viscaceae; genus Viscum; species Viscum album. The sequence continues at coordinate 262,784,473 of OY728142.1, read as the reverse complement.
AACATTCTTCCTATGTTTTATACATTATTCTATGATACATGTGATATGTGGTCTCATCTCTTGTTTTATATCAACCTTAAACTAAAAACAAATTGGTATTCCTTGACCCATTTGAGTGGTGTAAAAATTTTAAGGCCATGACAGAGCCTTTTATCATTAACCTTTCATGCCTTAGACATTTATGGTCATGGGATTGGCCTTTTAGTGTGATACATATTGGATATGGATCCAATAGGGGTATGTCTATGCTAAACTAAAACATATTGGGCCATCAGATAGGTGCTTTATCTTACACTTAGTATGGAAATTGATTGAAAAAGGGAGTATCTAGTAAAAATTGGCATATATAAAACCAATATGTTACCTAATAACTTCTGCCTTGTCGAGTGTTACATGGGGTGAATGTTCCTCCCTCCTGATATTTTATTCTAAGGGGATAGACTTTGGTTGTGATTATGGATATAGGTTGGGCATGTGTAGACCAACCTAGCGTAGACCTAAGGATGTGTTAGAATTTATGGAAGCCCTTCAGTGAGATTTTTATCTTCTGTTGTTTTGGTTGTCTTTATACCATTGAATGTTTGGGGCTTTGGTATGTGATAGAATTTATTCATGCCTGTGTAATGTGTTGTGGCTCATTGGGACTTGATAGTGATGGTATGAATTGGGCTTACATAGCTAGGATACCCAGGTGCTGCTATGGAGAAACAATGATATGAATGTGACTTACACAGTTGGACTACCGAGGTACTTCTATGAATCAGTTATGGTATGAATCGATCTTACACAATGGGGATACCCGAATGCTGCTATATAGTAGAAATGGTATGAATATGGGTTACATATATGGTATTCTCATTGGATGTGGTACCAATTCAAACATAGGCCTAAATGGAATGATGTATACCACACTCGAGAAATCAAGACATAAAATGAAACATCATAAATAAATAAAATGCATAGAAGGAAACATGAGAAATCAAGAAAATGTTAGGACATGAAAATGTTTGTTGACAACTATGTGCCATACATGTTACATATACAAACCAAATATTATCATACTTGTTCAACACATCAATAACACTACTACTCATCATCTGTTGCTGCATCGTCACCCTCTCCACCTTCATCTCCACTACCTGCTGCCACCTATAAGAACATTATATTGAAAATTAAATATTGTTGCATATTTATAATTAAACTAAAAACCAATAAAAGTGTGAAAACTAAATGATTTTGATTTTTTGTGATTTACCTTCTCACCACTAGCCGATGCACTACCACCAGGGGAATATCTGCTCATATGCTGACGTATTTCAAGCAACTCTTTCGGCAAAGTAGATATCTGATCCCCCTGCTGGTGAACTATGTTTCGTAGAGAAGACATATCCCTCTGAGTATCTTCAGGTATGAAATGACTATAACCATGAGTAGATGTAGCCGAAATCCTTGATGGCCTGCCAAAGACCTCAGATGGTACGGGTCCCAAACCCATCCCGCGCACTCTACCAGGATGCTCCTTCCCAAGGACTTTACCAACCGGGTCATCCTGGGAGACTGAGTAGGATTTCCCAGGATTGAAATCCCATATTTCTTTAAGTTTTACCTATAAATCAAATATCAATATATATTATCACAGTAAAAACTGATAATAAGTTATTATAATAAATAATTGACTTCATACCCCAACTTCTCTGGTAGGTTCATTAACAAAACTTCCATCTGTTTTTTATAAACATCCAGCCACAGTTCTGTTCGGGATGCTTCATTCCCTAAACTCTGTGACTGCATTAAACAAAGATAAATCAACAATTAAATATGTTAAATAGATAATATTGTCTTATAAATATTTAAACTAATTAAAAGATTACCAATGACATTAGGCTTCTAGCAAAGCTTTTTGAGCCCGCAGTGTGCGGGATGACTTGCTTTGCCCGGTTTGATGCATTCTGTATTGAGAGATCCTAAAATAAATAAAATTCAATTTAACAGTAATGTATTCAATGTCTATCTCCTCTTCATGTACATGTATAAATGTAAAATGAGGATAATATAATAATATATATTTCAATACCATCCGCTTCTCATCACGATGGCTATCGACAAAAACTTTCCACTGTTCTTTCGGTACCCCACTGGGTAGCTTATCATACATCTACTGCATGGTCAACAAAGTATCATTGACATCACACCACAACCTCTATTTGAAATCTTTCCATTTTTTTCCAAGATTTTTCAATGTCCACTTCGGTGCTTTCACATCAGCAACGGTAAAGTGGAAGAACATCTGTATACAAAAATTGATTTTGAATATATTACTAACATGACATTCAATTAAACCATAAAGTAATAAAATTACCTTTATCTGAGAATAAAAAACTTCATTTTTCCAGTTTGGAGGCATATGCCTCCAATCATCATATGAAATAGGTAGGGAAATGGGCTCCGCTGCCAGCTGACCTATAATCTGACCAAGTAAACCTACGGCGTCATTCGTCGGGACCCCATAAGAATCAAATGGAACCACTATCTTCTCGCCATTCATGTTCCAAACATTAGAACTTTTTAAGTGTTTTTCCACGGTTGCATCTTTTTCATCTGCAATTAGAAAACAATTACTACAAACAAAATGCAATAAATTAATTTAATTAAAATTTGTACCTATGACTGTGACCCTCCAGAATGTCCATGATGAACTGGAAGGGGTGTGTCGCTGCCCCACTGCTGAGGCTCCTGTAGGGGGAGGCGATGACTCATCCTCTAATGAGACATCCACTGACGGTGTCAGAGATAGTGCATGGGGAGATGATGCAGGGATGTAGGCAGCTACTTCCTCAGATGCCGTGGGGACAGACATATCGTCATCTATCACAGAAGTAGATGAAATGGTGTACCGCTTATTCCTTGGCATTCCTATCATTTAATCAAATAAAATTATGTTCAGAATATATATTTCAAAAACATTATGCAGAAAAAAAATTAAAAATGATAATAGATGCCCAGTACTAACAAACAAAATATATTTAACAATGATAATGAATGACTACAGAAATGAAACAAGTGGTTGCTGAATGAATAAATAATTGTACATACAATCATTTTCCCCTTCAATCATGTCAGTTTCATGCTCCATTGCTTCATCAACTTCATTCATCCTTGCTAGACTAATATTTTCAATATCATGATGGACAAATAATTCTGCTTCTTGTTGTTGATGAAATTCAATTGCAGAGGTCAAATCTTCCACTTCACCACCCATATAATACAAATCTTTTTGTATTACGTGAGTAACTACACTCCACCATTCATCCAAAACATCATTCACATAATATACCATTTTTTCCTGCGATGCTAAGATATATGGATCATGCAGTTCACGATCACCAATATCCATCAAGCGAGATAAGTTTATAGAAGTAAATTGCAAGGAATCTCTTTTAACACCTCTGATAATATCGACACATTTACATTTGAATAAAACAATAGAAAAATGCCCATGGTAGTTTAATTCAATAATATCATGCAACTTTCCATAGTATTCCACTTCAGTAAATGTAAATATACCACTATTCTGTGTTTTCAAACCCACTTCTCGATCAACTGTACGAAATCTAAAACCATTCACATTATAAGCGTCAAAATTTCTAACTTGTTTTATAGGACCTCTAGCAAGAAACTTCAAATATTATGACAAGTCTGCTCGAGTATCAGTATTCATGATCTGAAGAATAAAAATATAATTTAATAGATTTTCAAAATTGTGTGTGTCAAACAAATATTCGTATTTATTGCAATATTTATAAACATACACGTCGTGCAAACCATTCTACCAGCTCTTTATTCACAGCTTTCGTTATATCTTTTTCATTTCGTGTTCGGCCTCTCATTAGTCTCTTTGTTTGTATCCTCAACTCTTCAATAAATGGATCTGCAATTTCACTATTCAGCATCATATATCTATGTGCCTGTAATAACTCCAATTATGTCAGTGTCACGTATGAGGTCCTCCCAACTGATCGGCCAATAGCAGGAAATATTTTTGATTTCTGATGCATTTGAGATTGAGTTGATTTGTCTTCAACACGTCCAACTCTATTAAATATTGTCTCAATATCATCCAAATATCTGGAACAAAAGGTGAGACACTCCTCGTCCAAATATCCTTCAGCAACAGAGCCTTCTGGTTGAGATTTATTTCTCACGTATGCTTTCAAATGCCCAAGATATCTGTGAAAAATAATAATAATATTATGCATTTATTTAAATTCCAAATATTGTTTACTTAACTGGAAACATATAAATAAAATACCTCTCAATTGGATACATCCATCGATAATGAATGGGGCCTCATAATTTAGCTTCGTCAACCAAATGCACAGTTAAATGCATCATGACAGTAAAAAACGATGGAGGAAAGATCATCTCCATTGCACAAAGGGTCAATACAAACCTCTCCTGTAGGTTGTCAAGCTGTAATGGATGTAGAGTTTTCTCACATAATTGCCTGAAAAATGTGCAGAATTTTAGTACAACATCAGTAACTTTTTCAGGTAATAATGTACGCAATGCCAATGGTATTAACTGTTGTAACAAAAATGTGAATCATGACTTTTCAATCCATATAACTTACGATTCTTCAAATCAACACACCTCAAGATGTTACTCAAATACCCATCATATACCTTCACATTCTTTAAAATTCGAAGGAACGCATATTTATCCCTATTTTTCATTGAAAAAATGGTCGGAGCATACTTTTCATTCTCATCTGGCCAGAGATCACGTTTTATGTTCATTACTTGTAAGTCTTTGCGAGCATTGAGATGATCCTTCGACTTTCCATGCTCATTAAGTAATGTGAAAATCAAATTATCACATACATTCTTCTCAATATGCATCACATCAAGATTATGGCGCAAAGAATTAAATTCCCAATACGGAAGTTTGAAGAATATAATTTTTTTCTTCCATTGTTGCGTTCTGATTTCACTTGACGATGCACTTCGCACTCGTTTTCCTCTATCAGTCAAATGATGAATCTTCCCAAATTCTGTTTTAACATTTTCAAGCTGTGGCAATATTTCAAAACTATTTAACAACTTTGGAGGTGGTCTACGATCAATGGAACCATTAAATTTTGATTTTTTCAGCCGAAATCTATGAGATGCATCAAGAAATCTTCGATGGCACAAGATGCACCATTTTCTACTGTGAGGTAGCTGTTTGGGCTCGAAATCAATGTTACAAACGGGACAAGCCAAACCCATATAAGTGTTCCAACCAGATAAATTCCCAATCCCAGGGAATTCACTAATGATCCACATTAAAGCATCATGCATTTTGAACATTGTTTTAGAAGAAACATCAAATGTCTCAACACCGTTGCTCCATAACTCCTGCAATTCTTCAATCAAAGGCTACAGGTATACATCAATATCATTTCCAGGCATTTGTTTTCCAGGAATAATCATCAAAATGATAAAAGATGTTTGTTTCATAAACATCCACAGAGGCAGATTATAAGGGATCAAAACAACTGGCCAAATGCTATAACCCGAACTCAAAGTCCCAAATGGGTTGAATCCATCGGCAACCAATCCCAATCGAAAATTCCTAGGATCAGCTGAGAAATCTGGATGTAATGAATCAAATGTATTCCACAATTGGGAATATCGTGGATGTCTCATTAACCCATCATTGTTATTATCTACAGAATGCCACTTCATGTGTTCGGAGGTTTTTGATTACCTGAATAATCTTTGAAATCGAGGCATCAAAGGAAAGTAATGCAAAACTTTTGCAGGTGTGTTACTTTTCTTCTTCTACATGAAATTATGTTCAGTCATACTTCCAACATCACCTTTTGACTGCCATCTAGAAGAAGAACATTTCTTACAATTCTGTCTACTTGAATCCTCTCCCCAGTAAAGCATACATTCATTGGGACACACATGTATTTTTGTATAATTCAGACCAAGATCGTTTACAACTTTTTTCATCTCATAAAATGATTCTGGGATTTTTGCTTCAGGAAATGCATCAAGAATGAATTCCAATAACATAGACATTGCCTTATTTGTAATTCCACATAGACATTTGATATGGTACAACTTCAGCAGAAATGAAAACTTTGAATATTTCAAACACCCACTATACAACTTTTGATTTCCATCATCAAATAAATCATGAAATGAATTTTCCTCACTGAAGTTTTCCCTTACATTTGGCTCCACAGAATCAATAGGAGGATCCAATGATATGTTACAATCTTGATCTGCTTGTGTTACAGTCTCAAAAACATCACTTGTCACGTTGCAATTTGTAGCACCCTCTTCTGGTTGTTCTGATATGTTTTGATGCTCATAGTGGTGTCTTGCAGTGCCGAATGCATCATTTATGAGGTTTTTCTTTTCATTTTCCATTGGCGACAATCTTGGGACCTCATTCTGTAGATTAACATCAATCCTCAATCTTTCTGTATTGTTTGATTCTCCATGCCAAATCCAACACAAATATTGATCAGGGAATTGCTTCAGTATTAAATGTTCATAAACTTCATCTCTCTTCAACCATGTTCTAAATTTACATTTAGGACATGGACATCTTATTCTCCCTTCAACGGATCGATTAGAAATTTCAAAATCTAAAAACTCATTCAAACCCTTAATATATTGAGGTGTGTTCCTCGGTAATGTGATCCAGCTTTTATCCATGTATATCACAATGTGCCTACACAAAATATACGATAGTGTAAGATTACAGAAAAATAATATAATAAAGATGAACCACTGATCATAAAGTATGAATAATATAATAAAGATGATTCATTGGTCACATTTACCACTTCAGACCAACCGAACAAGTCTGGTCCATAGGAGACAGCGTCAACACCTCATTGAGGAGCAATAAGAATATCGGGTTACACACTTATCATAACACAATCGATCACACATTTATGTTCCCTCAAACAACACCCCATTGATGTGTGATCTAAACTGATCATAATGAATTTTAAACCTGAGACATTATGTGATTGTTTAGGCTTGACCTTAGATGTCCTCCAAGAGGAATGATCTTTCTCAATGGTTTCATACACAACCAACCACATCAAAGTCGTATTTCATATGACAAAGAAGACTATCTGGGTACCAATCCATGTACTGAATATGGTGTGAGGTAAATTAAGTAGGCCACCACTAATGGTTTCTAATGCATAATCTAGTCCACAAATATAAAACAAACAATAGTGTGCAGGTATATCAAAATTAAGTGTCACTATAAATATAAATCCATGTCACACTCAGGTTTCTTAGGAGACACTTGGCACAATCTCAAACCTTAGAGATTTCATTTAAACAGTGGTAATAATATCCACTTTGAAATGCACCAACCTAGAAAAGTTAGTGGAATGCACTATAACCATACATTCCCATTTTTATAATGTTAGAATGTATCTGGTCTTTTCCACATATAAAATTTTAGGATAAAACTATACTTTTATATTTTCTTGAAGGATTCCCATGTAAGATCCTCATAAAATATAGCATGCACAACTGAGCCTCACCATTTCCTTCCCAATCCATCAAGAATATATGTTGACCCCCACCCCTTAGATTCCTTGGTAATCTTTATAATTTTAAATCTCCTACCAATCTACTCAATCCTCTCCTCATATTTCTAGATTCCATTATCACCATGAAAGATAGGTGGATTCTTGTTAGTAAATTATGAGTCATGATCCAATACTCCTCCTGGGTTTTTAATACCTTCATAACCAAAGTATCAATAGTGCATATTATAACTTCCACTAAAGAAGATACCACTAAGGGATTCTCCTATTAAACTCGTCTCACAAATCTATCACTTAGATTCATAATACCTCTTCTAGTAGGAATCGTCTAACAAATACAAGATGAAAACCCCTTTAGTCATGAGAAAATTCCTAAATCATAGAACAACTTCCATAATCCATATTAATGATTTAAAATAATAATAATTTTATGAATTTATGAATTTTATTAATGAAATATAAAACATAAGAAAGGAATATTTTTTTTAAATAGACACCAAATCTAGTTTATTCAATCAACAACAAAGACCAAGTGAAAATATTTTCAAAAATAAATAACCACCCATAGTAACTTGAATTCATACATGGAGGTGAGATGTCTAGGCACCATCCCACACATATTAACTAAATTCTAGTGCTACTAAATCTAGTCTACCAATGAAACTAAACCAAAACTAGGAAGTGTCGTAACATTCCTAGATCAATATTCCTTTTGATATTAATTTATAAAGAACCGACTAGGGAAAACTAGGCAAGTCTCCCAAGAGGGTCTTATACATGGAGATGTGTAATAAAGAGACATGAAAGTAGTATCTTGTTTTAGAGAATAAAGTTATGAAACCAAATTAAAATAAAAAATAAAGATAAACATCCATTAGTATAAAAAATTCAATCTAAATAGGCCAAACAATACAGAATTTAGTCAACCACTTTTTGTGAGAAAACCCATTTTTGAAGAAAGACCTCTTTAAAAACATGTATATATTCCATAAAATCCATTTAAATCCATCAATTTCATGAAACAAGCCAAAGAAATTAATAGGAATATAAGGAAATTTTAAATTAGAACCGCTTGTATAGATACACCTACCTTATAAACATAAGGAACCTAAGATCCTTCAACAACATAAATTGGAAACAAGCAGATATTCCTCAAATAGAAAAGGAACGAGGGAAAACCACAATGGATTGATTGATAACACATATTATTTATGAAACCATCGAAACCATATCACACAACACTACCAAACCAAGAACATAAATGATAAAGAGAGTGAATGATATTACACCTACCCAAAGGAAGACAACCCACCACACTAGTGAACAAATGCTCCAAGAAAAGAAATATGGTAGAGGAAGATACCCAATATTATCTAAAATCTTTCTAGGATTTATGAGGGAGGTCTCCACATTGAATGGAAGAAGGGTAATATGTAAATCATGATAAAAACCATTGGTTCTAAATAATTAATGTCATGAACCCCTTTCATGGTGTGAATTCCACGATTTATAAAAATACCCAAAAAAGTATCCTTAGTTTGAATTAATCCTAATCAACCCATTAAAAACTTGAAAATGTTTTATGACTTATAATTCTTCAAGCTCTAAACCAAACTCATAGTATCTACCCTACAGTAGATTCACATTGTGTAACAAATTCATGATTCGAATCAAAGAACTAAGAAATAACTAAAAATTACAAAAATAGAAGGTGGTCGCGGGGGTCGCTGGGGGGTGCGGGGGTCGCCGGAGGCCGCGTGGGGTGCGGGGGTCGCTAGAGGGCGTGGGGGGCGCTGGGGGTTTGGGGGGGAACGCATGGCGTGGGGGTCGCTGGGGGTCGAGGGGGGCGTCAGGGGGGGTGCGGGGTTTGCCGGAGGGCGTGTGGGCGCGGGGGGTGTGGGGGTCGCCGGAGGCCGCGGGGGGTGCGGGGGTCACCGGAGGGCGCATGGGGCGCAGGGGGTGTGGGGGGGGGGGGGGCGCAGGGCGCGGGGGTCGCTGGGGGTCGAGGGGGGCGCCGAGGGGGTGCGGAGTTCGTCGGAGGGCGTGGGGGGCGCGGGGGGTGCGGGGGTCGCCGGAGGGCGTGGGGGGCGCGGGTGTCGCCGGGGCCGGGGGGATCGGGGAAGAGGGGGGATCGGGGAAGAGGGGTGAAGGTTTGTGAGGGAACCGCGACAAGGGTAGGGGAAAGGGTCGTGGTTTTGTATATAAAATAGGGTTTCGCCGCAGTTTATTAAAAACCGCCGCGAAACCTTTCACTGAAAATGTTTAGCGGCGGTTTTGTGAACCGCCGCCACAAAACCGCCGCTAAACCCAGTTTTTTTATAGTGAAAATTTGATCATTTCAAAGAATTTTAGTATGATTTAATGAAAATGGGAAATTGAATTTTAGAATATAATTACTCCACTATGGTAGGTGTTACCCTCTGAATTCATTCAAATGTGATAGTTATATACAACTGTCATGCTCATCAACTCATCCCCTAAAAATTTATCATTTCATTTTGTTGTTTGTCAAACACCCCCACAGAAATACCCGTGATCCCTCCACAATAGAGGGTTACTAAACATCCAATGGAATCTACTGATGAAGGTAGCACAAACAAAACCATAATTATTGATGATAATGACTCTATAGTGCGATATTCATATCGACATAATGAGGATATAAGTGAAGAATTGGAATCTTGGATGGACAAGAAAGATGAAATAGTTTTTAACAGATACACGAGAAGTGAGATCTCCATGAATACATACCTACAAATCAGAAATCATATGTACATGAAGATGTTGGAAGATTATAAAAAACATCTAGATTTTAACTTCAAGGACATCCCATGGAAATTATTTTCCCTTTAATATGTCTATTTGATTTATGGACATTTATTATGTGATAGATCAAGCTTGAAGTAGTCTTGTTTTTATCTTAAGTCTAGGATCAGGTGTACATGGGACTTCCCTAGTTCCTTCTTCTCATTTATATCTTTTATGTTTGATGTGTATTGTACTTTTAATGCTGGATGAAGTTATTGATTTGGGCAGTTTGGGTAGCTGTGGTATAATTTGCCTCGTTTGTAGTATTAACATATTTTTGGTTGGATTTTCTATATGTGTGGATGTCCTATATGAAAAGATGCATTGTTTTGGACTGCATCAACTATTGATGATGGTTGTTTCCAGTTTTTTATCTTCCAATTTCTTTAATAGGGACAAAGGACTCTTGTAACTAAACAACCCTCTTTCTACTTATACTGGAACTTTGTCATTTCTTCTCTGATGTTGGCATAGTCCTTTGATCCATCTTTGGTGGATTATCCTCTTTGGATTGTCCTGAAATTTTCTTTTACATCTTGTCCAGAAGAGATAGAACTACTCTGGACTACTCCTTTTCATGTCTCTTGTATAATGATGATCTTGAGGCCTTGGAGATTGCTCGGAGTTTCCGCACTTTGGCATGCAGTGATTTCATACTTGAAGGAATGATGTTTCAGGCAGCCGAATCCATTGTGAATTTTTTTAAGCTTTATTTCTTTATCATCATGTATCTCTATCATTTTTGTGTTGGTGTAAACTCATTACACCTTGATCATGTATTTTAACATTTTTTATTTAATAAATTTCTTAGGGGCATGAATTGGGTGACCAATTCATGTCTCCTTTTTTCTAAAAAACACATCCCCCATATCATGTGGACATACACCTATGTTGCTTGATATAATCTAAGAAGTAGTCATCAATGGGATGACTACTGCTCAGAGTAGTATAGGAAACATAAAATATATGGGGGATGAGTCTCAACCAACAAAATCAAATAACTATTCAAGATATGAAACTGATGATAATGATAGTTATCTATAAAAGAGACGGGGGACGAGTCTCAAGCAACAAATTGTAATAATAACTATTATTTTACACTCATAAACTCTTTATTAAATACCCTAAACAAATGAAAATATAATATAAAAAATTAAGAATTAATAAGAAGCCCAAATATTATACACAAGAATAATAAACTCTCATTCAATCAACTAGAATATATAAAAATGTATTGATAAAACATTTTAATAAATAAAGAGTTATTTTATATTACTAGATGGTAATTATAGATTCCTAGGGGTGGAACAAATACATGTAGACCTAAGATGATGAATACCTAAAAAATAATTTCTAATATATATAATTTGATAACCTATATTATATTTTATGGAACAAGTGGTGTAACAACCTAAGGTATTATTACATTTAGTATTAATGGTATATCAAATATTTGAAAACATCTAATGACTCGTGGGATGTCATATCACCACAAAGATATTTGAGATTCTAGGGAGGTCATATAATACACATTGACTCATCCTTTATATTCTTAGGAGGTCCATAAAGAATATAGAATAAATAATTAATACACATCAATAAGATATATAAAAAACAAGAGATAAAAACACACTAACCCTTGCAACATCTATCCCATACACACTATCGTCTACTGAGACAGAATAACTCATATGGTGCCACATTTTCTAAGTGGAATACCCTAACTTCAATAATAAATCTAAGTAAAATCAAAAAATTAATAGATCTATAAAATATCACTCCTCATCTGAAGTCTCTACTAAGAAAATAAGAAAATTAATAGTCAGTTTAATATTCCAGGAAGCAGTTTCATAGGCTACCCAACCACTATCCTAGAAATTGATACATACAAAATTATATAGATGATATAAAATGGCATTGGACTTCTACCATATGGTTAATTCCACTATTTATTCAACAAAAACAATGCATTATTCATAAACACTTTAACATAAATAAAGAGTATCTCACAAATCCCCTACATTAATTCACAACTGTAATTGATAAGGAAGTAGATGCTCATATGGCATGAGAGCAAAGCTTGGAAGGCTCACAGTATAAAGGTTTCACACTCTAATAATTCCATGCATCAAAATGAACTATCTCCATATCAAAATCTCCAAAATGGCTAACTCACCACAGTCATAGTAATAAAATAGCCTCCATTATGGTTAGAACTGTTGATGTTTTACATCCCGAGTTCCCTAAGAGAAAGTAGTGAAATACTTATGTTTGAGAGAAAGTAGAGCATGACTTATGTTGAAGCCTTGGATTCATTTGACTAATATTTCAAGCCTTGTATTTGATCCTTTGATTTTTTGAGGCATGATTTGAGCTTCAATTCACCGAGGAGGAGCACCAAAAGATAGTGGCTTCTGCATAAAGCTTTAGATATCCTGATGAGTTTGTGACTAGTTAGGGGTTTTAAATAGATTGAGACACTTTTAACCGCACTTCCAAACAAGTGCTGATAAAGATTCCTTTTATCAGTGCTTTCTTAATGATGATAAATATGCAATTTATTAACAATTTTTAGTGTTTATAAATATTTCTTTTATCAACACTTATTACTTAAGAGCTGATAAAGGATTTATAATTATAATTATAAATAAAAAAATTGTGTATATATATATAATTATATATATGTAATTAATAAATAAATATAAATATATATATGCTAAATATATTCTTTATTTTAATATATTTATTATAATTTTATATTTATTTAAATATATAATTATTTATTTATAAGTAGAATTTTTTTTAAAACCACATTTATATCATTATATATATTTATATAATTATATATATCTAAAAAATATATATAAATATAAATATAGTAAATATATACATTATTTAAATAAATTTATTAAAAATATAATAATTACATAAATATATATAAATATTTATGTATAATTATTTTAATATATATAATTATTTATTTATAATTATATAAATAAATTTTTTACAAAAAATAATATTTATTTATATATAATTATAAATATTGAAATGTATAAATACATTAAATGTACATTTATAAATATATTTACTTATAATTATTTTTTTAGAAATATTTTTTTAACATTATTAATGAATATTTTATCTTAAGTGCATGCATGCTAAAAATGAGTGAAATTGAATAAATTAAAAATAAGTAGACATTGAAAAAATAGATATGTCTTGTGTGTGTACGTTGTATATAAAAATGCATTAACTATGTATATGTGAAATCAATATAAGACACATTTTCTCTATGCTAAATTGAAAAATCAAACAAAATTCAATTATATACATTACTATATGCATAAAGAAATGTTTTGTATTATATATAATTCATATTTATATACATTTATATATATATCTATATATTTATTATATAAAATTTATTGAAATTATAAAAAATTATCTAATTATTAATTTTTTTAATATTTCTCTCAATTTATTATTTTTGTTTGTTTAATTTTCATTATGCATATATCTATATACATAATATATACTTTTTATTTGTATTTATAATTAATACATACTATAATCAATTTATTCCGTGTTATAAATAATTATTTAATTAATATTTTTTTAATAAGCTCATTTTTTATTTTTTTATTTAATTATTTCATTTTATTCCATCCTTTATCAGTGCTAATAAAGCGCTGATAGAGGATCCCTTTATCAGTGCTAAAAATAAATCACTGATAAAGGTAACCTTTAAGAGTGCTAAAAATAAAGTGATGATAATGTGAACCCTTTATCAATGCTAAAAATAAATCACTCATAAAGGGTACCTTTTATTAGTTCTAAAAATAATGCACTAATATAGTGTACCCTTTATTAGTTCTAAAAATAAAGTGATGATAAAAGGTTCCCTTTATCAACGATTTCTTTAGCATTTATAAAGGTTCCCTTTTTCAGCACTTTTGTGTAGGGTTGATTGAGTCCAACGATGTAAAAGATATATTTTCTAATAGTGAAGCTTCCATATCCCAGGATGCCTAATGAGGTCAAACTCATCGACCACCCCAACTACTGCCCTTTCCATAGTAGTTGGGGTCATATTATCCAAGGCTACTTCATCTTCAAACACATCCTGCAAGGAATGGTTGATTATAGAGATATGGTGATAAATAAATCCTTAGAGAAGGAGGCTGCATAACAGTTGGCTAGTCAGAAGAAGATACTGATTGGTAGAATGTTTGGTCTAGATCTGTATAGAAGTTCAACAACTGGATGACTCAGAATATAGATGACTGACCTCATGCCACCCTAATTGCATAGTTGTGTAAACCCACTATACCTCCACCACCCAAGATGGTGACATTAGATATGTCCCCCAAAAGTGGGTGCGACCACCAAAAGTAGGAAGAAACAGAAGAAGAGGAGTCATATTATGCTCTAATGCAATCTCTGACTCTTGAAATTTTAATCCCTACAACATTTGAAGCACATGTATCTCCCTACCAAAAAGAATTATCATTATAATAATAGATCATATTTGGTTATGTCAATGTGATACACTTGGTATACCCCTTATCTAACGATGAATATGCATTAGAGTATGAGTTCCCCACCCCGAACTGATAATCAAGAATCCACATGCTCATGAACCGATTATATAGTGGATAAAATAGGTGTGGTCAGACCCAATATTTTAGTCACATCCCCATAGATAATATATATGTAGCTAAGACCCATGGTAGATCATTACAACAAGACCATCAAAGACATAGAGGTGGCCCAGAACCCTCTAGTAGTCATTCTTACCCAGTTATCTTGCATGACTGCCTAACAGGTGTTTGATTATTCAATCATCCTAGGAAATAGGGAAGGTCGACATGGTATACATCACTGGTAGCATATGATTCCACAACCTCTACAAAAGCACGAGTCCCATCCACCACAAATGCCTTGATTCCTGAGACAAATGTCTAGGAAAAACTCCACCTCTAAAAGTTCTGACCTTTGGCACAAATGTATGACATTTTGAAATAGATGGCAGTTTTCCCAGCCATGCTATCAATCCTTGAAGTTCTCCACATTTCAAAATATATTAGATAATAACTCATTAAATCCCTCTAAATCCAACAATAATTTGAGAAATAAGTTGATACAGTCACATTCTATCAAATGGAGACCATGTTGAAAGAATTCCATGTAACCATCTTGTTCACAAAACATGATTAGGAAGCATTCATTCAGGGACACATTATACCCCTATATGTTTTGGGTAGACTCAAAATATGTTCTTAAGGAATCTCAACATCCTTATCACCAATGTAGCCATCAGGACCATCATGATCAGAACCACCATCACTTTAATCACCATCACCATATCCCTCATCTTTTTCATCTCTATTTCCTTCTTCATTTTCTCCTCCTCCCTTTTCTTATTCTTCTTATTCTTCTCCTCCATATTTTTCTTCTCTTCCTCCTACTCCTCCTTCTTTACCATTCTCACCATTATCACCATTTTCCTTAGAATATTCAAAAGTTATCTTACATTATTCTTCTCCAGAAACTTTATTTTCTTCCTCTTCACTTATTTTTAAACATTATCTCATATAGGGAGATATCTAGGAGGGCTAGGAGCACTATAATCAATATCTGGGGAACTCTTAGGTAGTTTTGGGTCACTACCTTCATTAAATGAAAAATATTGATCTTCATCACTAGAGGTAGAAACGTCCTTTTCTTCTCATTTTTCATCATGATACTTAACCACTTTATCTGGATCTAAGATAGGATCCAAAAGATTCATTAGCCTTATTGGGTGATTAAAAGATTTAAATCCTCATAGATACTATCATAATCATCAACCCACTATCTCTTCCAGGGATTACAACTTATCTTTATTCTTTTTCAAATAACCCTTGTAATGAAAACACGTCCCCATTTTACTATGGTTTATTCTTCTCTATATACCAACCCCTTGTTCTCCAAAATGGCTAAAATGAACTTGGGATAAATTAATGAGTTTGATATGGAAGATGACTTCCACATACCCATCATATGAACTATTAAGTATCTTCATAGAATAATATTTTATCCTATATTAATAAGACATAGAACATATAAATCTTGATACCTCATTATGGTGAAATCACCTTCCCTCGGGAACAAAATATATTGGATAAACTTAAAAAGAAGATGACATTCACCATCAATCTTTGTTGTAACTAGTCTTCTTACTATTCCATCTCCATTCAACTTTTCTAAAGCACTCTCATATAAAAAATTATCATTTTCACTTTGAATAGTCCCTGGATAGTCATTTGAAATAGGTTATTGATGTAATTTTAGACATCTATCCCATTTTCTTAAAGATAAAACAAGATTTTTTCCATTTATTATTCTTCAAACCCAGTCTTAATCTTCCCCAAATATAAAATTGACATAATGGTAGAACTGATGCAATAACCTTAGATTGAAGGGCCTCTAGTTATTAGAGAACCACTTTACCCATCCATTTTCTTGAAAATATTTAATCACCAATGAATTTTTTGACATCAACCACCCTACATGAACTTGTTTTTTGGGTACCAATATATGTTAATCCATCTACGAGCTCACTCGATCAACAAAAAATCTTCTCAATTATCCCATCTGTTTATTTTAAGGATGCAATTCATCCAAATAATATTTAGTAGCACTCTTAACTCTAACCATGGAGAACTACTTGGGAGGTTTGAACAAGGTCAAGGGAAGGCCAATGGTTAAGAAATGAAGGGTTACAAAGAGGCTCTTGAGCAAGGTGTGGGGGAGTGCATATTGTAATTATAAAAGTGGATAATTTATATCATTTAGGGATTTAGGTATTTATAAATTGAAGATAGAATAGAAATTAAATAAAAAATATGTAAAATGATATTAAAATAGTGGCTTAAAAAATCTAGTGGCAAGACATTGAAAATTGTGGGTATTTTCCAATGGTGGGTAAAAAATAGTGGGTAAACTATAATAGTGTGTAGAACACCAATGGTTGGTAAAACCAAAATGCTGGGTAAAACACCAATGGTGGGTAAAACACCAATGGTTCGTAAAACACTAATGGTGTGTAAAAACTAATGGTAAATCAACGATGAGTAATATGCTATTGTGGGTAATACACCAACAATGAGTCCTAGAAAATTATTTTTAACCAAAATTAATCATTCATAATTCATATTTTATGTATTTCATTCTCTTATAATTCAATGGATTAGTAAAAATATTAGCGAGATGATGTTTAGTACCAATTTATTCAAGAGTTATATCACCCTTTTAAAAATTATCTCTCCAAAATTGATGTTATACATAATTTTTTTTCTAGAGTGTGATATAGGGTTCTAAGAAATATTTATAGAACTTGTGATTTCATTATTAAAAGGGAAATGTTAGAATTGGTTTCCATAGTCTAGAAAAGTGCGTTCTATGCAAAAAATTTAAATACAATAGCTACCTAAAACTATGTATTCAGCTTTAGAAGTAGGCAGTACAATTGATTATTTTTCTTACAAGACCATGATACTAGAGACTTTACCAAAAGGTGACATGTTCTAGAGGTTATTTTTCTAGCTAACATGAAACTACCCAAATCAGCATCTAAATAAATAAGTCAAATGCTTGGCCTTTAGGGTAGAATAATTCTAAATTTGTTTTTATACTTGAGGTATTAAAAAACCATTTTTACATAAAATATGTGTGACTCTTTTAGGATTTATTTAAAGTGATAACACGTACCCACATTAAACATAATGGAAAGTCAGATAATAGTTAAGTAGATAAGACTTATAATCATACATCTGTAATTATTTTGATCCACTGATTTCATAGATTTATCAAGATCCAACTTGAAATTGTTACTAATAAGAGTGTCACTACTCTTAGAGTCATCCTAACCAAAAATTTTCAGAATGTATTTCGTATATTTACTTTGATTTAAAATAATTCGTTCTTTATTTTGAAAAATATGAAAACCAAGAAAGAATTTAAGTTCACCCATTAAACTAATTTCAAATTAATTTTTCATCATTTTTGAAAATTTAGTAAAAAAGTAATTTTTAGAAGATCCAAAAATAATATCATCTACATTGATTGGAACAACTAAAAAATCATTTGGAATTATTTTTATAAATATGGTAGGACCAACTATACCTTTTGAAAAGAATTTTTAAAAGCCTTTTTAAATTTAAAAAGAGCCGAGCCTATGAAACTAAGATCTTATAGATTGTTTTAAATCATATAATTATTTTTTTAGTTTGAAAACGTGATTTATAAATAAGTATTTTAAAATCTAAGAGGTTGTTCAACAAAACCATTCTCAATTATATACCCATTCAAGAATTCACTTTTGAAATCCATTTGATATAGTTCGAAATATAGATGTGATACATAGGTAAGAAGTATTCTAATGGATTTATGTCTAGCTAAATGTAAAAATGTTTCTTCATTATCTACACCATATTCTTTAATATACCCTTATATAACTAGTCAAGCCTTATTTCTTACCATTATACCAGATCCATCAACATTGTTTCTAAAAACCCATTTTATGCCTATAGTAAAGGTGTATTTGGGTCTATCAATAAGATACCAAAATTTATTCAATAAAAATTTATTATTTTATTCTTGCATAACCATTACCCAGAATTCATCCTTAATTGAATCATTGATGTTCTTAGGTTTAAGATGTAACAAGAAAGATTGATGTTAAACCTGGTTTCTTAGAGAAGATATAGTTTGTCTACCACTATCTAAGTACCCAAATACAACATATAAATGATGGTATTTATGAGTCCTAACATATCTATAAAAATAATGGCTAGTCACCTCATGGTCTCTTATATATTCTGGTACAGGATCTGGATGTTCCTTAGTACTGGATGATATTTTTTCATATTTTATAGAAAAATCATAAGATTTGGAATTTATGTTCCAAGTAGATAAATCATCCTAATGGTTTTATAAATAAATATTAGGTTTATGTGGATCTATCTCATCAAATGTGACATCGACATACTCTTCCATAGTTTAGGTTATTTTATTGAAAACTCTATAGGATTTACTAGAAGTTAAATAACTAAGAAAATTTCCTTCATAACTTTTAGATAAAACCTATTAATATTATCCCTAGTGTTAAGAATAATGTTTAAAAAAAACTCTAAAGTAATTGAGCTTATGCTTCCTATTATTCCAATGTTCATAAGGAGTTTCATTAAAATAGGTCTAGTTAAAATTCTTTTAATTACAGGGAAGGCTGTATTCACAACCTCTTCCCAAAAGTAGATAAGTAAGTAATATTCATTAACCATTGTATAATCTAGCTCTTGAAGTGTTCTATATCTTATTTATATAACTGAATTCTATTGAGGGGTACTTGGAGTAGAGAAGTTATGATTTCTTCCATTTTTTGATAAAAATTATTCAAAGACTTGATTTTAAAACTAACGATATGGTTACTTATTAAGGTCTTAATTCTAAGTCCACTTGAGTTTTCTAAAGATTTATTGTACTTGGTAAAATATGTATTGGATTCACTATTTTGAGATAAAAATAATAACCAAGTATACATAGAAAATTAATCAACTAGTGCATAGACCTAGTGATTACCATTTAAACGAGTAACTATAGATGGTGCAAACAAGTCCATGTGAACCAACTCAAGTATTTGAGAAGTTGAAAATTATTTATTTGTTTTAAAAGATATTTTTTTGTTTCCTTTTTTGAAAGGGATTAAAGGCTTTTATTTGGTAATTAAAGTTTGGGTATATCCCCAACTAACCCTTTCCTAGTAAGATTCTATGTGAGTTAATATTACAGTGGCCTGGTATCCTATGCCAAAGCCACCATTCTCTATAAATGGAACTTACGCATGAAATTTTTTGTGAAATTAAATAATCAAGATAAAAAAATATTCATTTTCATTTCTCAATGTAGAAAACACTAATCTATTTTAAGAATTAAAAAAATTACAAGGATTGTTTTCAAAATTCAGATGAAAATCGTCAACACATAATTGTGAAATGCTAATGTTATTATATTTTAAACCATAAAAAAAGTACTTTAGAAATTAAAAGTGAGTTAGAGTTACTGATTTGGCCAAGAACAATTTTTTCCCCTGAGATTTTTCCTATTCTTGAAGTAAGAGTAATCTACTATCATTTTTCAGGAACATCTGTAATCCATGTACCATAGATTTCTATTGGATATTTTCAAGTAGTTTCCCTACAAAAAAATTTTATACCAAGAATTATTTTGGTACCCATATTTTCTTATGTCCATATATGTTAGTAATGTGATATTTAGAAACCCAAATTTTCTTAATGGGTTTCTAATATGTATATTATAATATATTATAAATAAAACTTTATTAAGTCTACTTGAATAAAAATTATTAGAATAATTTATAGAGTTATATTTTGGAAAATAGCGATCTTAACAATTTTTATTTGTTCAGGTTGATAATATAGACCCATTATATATTTAGGAGAAATATTTTTCCTAGTATTTGGGTTAGAGTTTCTCTTCCATTTTTGAATAACTATAATTCATTTTTTAATAGCTCGTTTGAAAATTTCAGTTCAATATATATATTTTTTCAATAATTGACAATTATTTTCTTTCTCAACAGAAAAAATTAGATTTAATATTAGTAGATATATAATTCTATTTATTAATAATTTATTATTTTTCATTATGATAATTAGATATATCTTCATTCATATTGAAATATTAAAAAAATTCTCCTTTTTACATATCATCTTTATTTTTTCATCTCTACAATGATCAAAATTAAGTTCAAGAGAGATAGTGGGCACCTCAGATATATCTTTCAAGAAGCACATATTTTCCCTATCAGGATTCTAATAATGAGTTGATTATGAGTCACTAGAGCTGTACTTAGAGACAATCCCTATGTATTTCATTTCTTTCTTATACTTTATATCCTTATCATCATACATCTTCTTTCACTTTAATTTGAGATAGTCTACCTTAACATGTCCTTTTCTCTTACAATCATAATAGAAAATATTGTTTTAATTTTAATCTATTTTAAAGTCCTTTTTTCAATTTACTATATCATCATACTTTCCCTTATAGCTCTGTTTTATGAAGAATAAATTATTTTTATAGAATCTCTTAAACCTTCTAGCCAAATAGGCTATTTCCTCATAACTTTTTGATGGTAATTCCACATCACTAGAGATTTCAGGTTAAACTTTTTCCTTTTCTTTCTATTTTTATGAATTAGTATAAAAGGAAATATATTTCCTCTTAGGTTCATCATCCTCTTCATGATTAACAATAATCACTTCTTTATACATCATTAAATTCCCAATAAATTACTTCATAGGTTGTTTACTAATGTCATATGATTCTCTTATTGAAACTGATGTTCCTCTCCATATCTCAAGAATACATATCAGTAGTCTCACAATATGATTGTTGTCTAACAATAGATTACCCAAGGATCTCATTGTGTTCACTATCAAATTGAACCTGAGATACATATCAAAAATCATCTCGTCAGGTTTCATCTTAAATGTATCATATTTGATTTTATAAATGTCCAGTCTCATTTCTCTAACATTAGTAGTTACTTCTTGTTAAATATATAATGAATCTAATATTTCATATGCAGTTTCACTAGAAGATATCCAATTAAATTATTAATCTCCTAGGTCATAGTAAATAGGATTCATGGCTTTGAAATTGTTATTGTAGACAAGTTTAGTAGCATCATCTCACATATTCCTTGTAGTCTTAGGTAATCCATATATATCCTCTATAGCAGACCAAATTTAAAAACCCATGTTTTCAATGTGCATTTTCATTTATATTTTCCACTGAGCATATTCATTGAATGTAAATAAAGGATATCTGTTGGTAGTTGAAACTTATTGTCTATTATCTTGTTAATGAAAAAAAATTAGTATTGACAGAAATTTAAGGTCTTTAAATAGAACTAAAATCATAGTTGAAATTTTTTTAGGAAACATATGATACCAAATATTGGTCAGAGTGAGTATCTCGAGGGGGGGGGTGTGAATTGAGTACCCAAAAAATTTCTGTTAAAAATATGTTTAAATAAAATCCCCTAGTAAAATTAAAAATAACCTAGTTAATCAAAATAGGAGATCAATATAAGTTCTAATATTTTAAGATATTTATCAAAGACTATTTAGGACTCTACTAAAACAATATACATATATTAATTTAGCTTTGAAATAAATTTACTTTATCAAAATATCATATAAAAACTAATAAACACTAACTATCAACATAGTGGTTTTTTACAGTATAAAAAAAATTACATTTTAGGATTAGAGATGAAACAAAACAAAACACACAAAGGAATAAAATAATAGGTTCAGTCTCATGATGGGACATAATTATCTCCACTTGGAAATTGCCTACTTCCAAGAAGATTATATAAAATAATCTTGATCCATAACCTAGCCCAGGTATACCCAACAAATAACCAGGTGTATAGGACACACAAGGACCTATTCCACAATAACCATGGGAAATAAAATAAACACATTCCACTAAGGAAACTATTTAACAACAACATGGGTAAAGAAAATTAAAGAGATCTAAGAAGAAATCAAGTATCTTCTAGTAACAACACATGAGTCAGTGTGTGTTTAATATATAGGGTAAATCACATACTACTCGAAATGTAAATTTGACAAGAAGAAAGAGAAAGTAAAAAAGATAGATAAAATCTAACGTTGCTCTATCTAATGTTCTTTTAAGATTTAGACTTCTAGGATGATTCTTTGAAAGGAGATCTAGTTGTAATTATGAAAATTTTAGTAAACCATAGAATCGTAATATCTCTTGTATTTTCTATAAGAAAGGATGTGTATGTTCGTTATGCTTCAATTTCTCATGATTGTGTGTAGGTAAGGATGCACCGTGTATGCCCTTTAGTAAGTCTAAAACATAGAGAAAACCTATAGTTCTTGCAATATAGTTACATATCACTTCACACGTATGTGTATATTGCTCTATATGCATGATGGAGTCTCCTTTCTAATATTTTAGTATCATTCATGAATAATAACTCAGATCCTCTTATCTTTGTACTGGATGACTAAAAAAACTATAATTAATCCCTACAATAGTGTAGGAAAAATCATTAAAACAATTTTCAACATTAAATTCTATAATGTAGCTATTATAATTATTTAATTCAAAATAAATATAAACATTTATGGCGACTCTTCTGAATGGTGACTCAACTCCGATGGTGACTTAAGATGGTGACGAGTCAGGTCATACTTAATGGTGAGCCATCTCAGTGGTAGTACATTTCAAAACGTTTCCAAATTTCTTGGTGGTAGGAAAATTATGATGGTATGTCTTTTCAACACTTCTCCAAATTTCCGTCATGATAGTGAATCATCTCTGATAGTGGGTCATTTCTATGCTTATCCAAATTTTCATCACAACGTTGAATCATCTTTGACTTTGGGTCTTTTCTATACATATCCAAATTTCCATCCCAATAGTGAGATGTCTCTGATGGTGGGTCATTCCAATACTTATTGAAATTTCACCAAACTTTTTTATTCCTTAAAATGCTATCATAAAACGTAAAACTCATTATTATCATAATAAATATGATTTGGTGATCATTAAAACGAGTGTTCCAAAAATGTTGTTTATAATGTAATTATTTAGATTATTATTAATGAAATGGATATTATTTTAATTTAAAACCGAATTGAAAGTATAATGGGACATTTATATTACATTATTTAGAGAAAAGAAATGGCAATTTCACCAAAATCATTTAGTTTTCACTATTTACTAAAAAATAATTATTTTTAGAAAAATAAAAAAATTAATTCTAATACTATTATGAAATGATTAAAAAATAAAAACTATTTTTCTCAAATAATATAACAAAATTTTTTATAAATTAATTATAATATTGATTCATAAAATATAATAAAAACAATTTCCGAAGAAAATTTATTTTTAGAAGCATAAAATAAATTTATTATCATTACCTTTTTAGTAAAAATAATTAAATTAATTTTTATTGAATATATTAGATATATAATATACTTATTTTCATATAAACATTTATCAATAGTGAATAGTTTAATATATTTAGATAAAACCACATTTCATACATAAAAAATAGTTTTATGAAAAAGTTTTATTTTTCCTTCAAAAGATTTTATATTCAACCAACTGATAATGAATATAGAATTGATTATTCATTTTTTATTGGAAAAACTTCCAAATATATTTCATAAAATGGGGATTCATATTCATACCTTTCAAACTAATGACTAAGTCATAACTGTTATATTTAAATAATATTTTTATAGTATATTGTTGTTCATTTTATCTTGGTGTTTCATGTATCATAAGATATCAAACACATAGAATATATTAAGTTGAAATTTATTTTAGATTCATGGGTTGTTACATTCTACCCCATAAATAAATTAATTCCTTGCCATTTTCATTTAAATACTAAACCTGAAGCATTACATAATCATGAGTTTTAAGTCAAAAATTTATTTTCTTACATTTTAGGATCATTTCAATTTTAGAGTCTTAAATAATTAGAACATAAATCATACATAATGAACATAAATTAAAAACTATACACATTTTATTTGTATTCATTTTCCCACCATATAATACTTTTAAAATTAAACATGATTTCTTTCTATGAAAAATTATCACGACTTTCAACATGACCTCTTCCTTTCCCTTATCCATCCTTAAACCCTGTATATTTTTTTTAAAAGTATGGTATGATCAAAAAAATATTAGTAAGAGACATAAAAATAAGAAAACCATTATTCTAGTCAAAAAAATTAAAACCCATGAAAAACTTTTTCTAAAAAACATGCCTTTTCCCTAGAAATTTCACCATTTTTCCTAAACAAATATCATTATCTTTCATTTTGAAATGAAATTATTTCCTTGAAAACTCATTTGAAAACATAGAAAATTCATGTAGGTTCCTTAGGACATCATTTCATAGATCCGTTAAAGAACCCTTATAAATTAGAGTAACCATACAACTAACTTCAAATATAACTCTCTAGAGAACATAATCATTACCCAATGAATTGGATCACTATCTAGGCGAACCCATCGTATAAGTTATAGTAGGATCAACAATGAGATATAATGGGGACCAAACCTTTGTAAACAATTTCTATGGACCATATCATGATATAAAAAATTTTATGCTTTAATTTTTCTTCATAGAACATTTGAATTTTTTTAAACTCATATGAAAATTACTTTTAGATACCCAAATATGCTTTTCTTTTAAAAACCCATTTCAACAAAAAAATAAAAATTTATTTTAAAAACACTTCTTAAATAATGAAATACCCAAAAAAAGTTAAGGATGGATTTACTTGAATAAAACATGAAATATTTTAAAGGAATCGAAACTTTAAATAAAAGTTATGGTCGTTGGAAAAACCGTTGTCGTTGTATATGTTAAAATAGAATATTCATTTGTGTTAGTTGTATAAAAGTCAAACATTCTATTCAAAGAATCATTTTTTTGAAAAAATTTGATAAATAAAAAATTTATTTTATAAACTTCTTATTTCCCTAATAAAATCATTTTAAAGACAAGGAAATGAAAGAACAAGAGAGTTTCAAGGAAAACAGTAAAAAATATTTTTTTAAAGAAAAGCACCTTATCACTTTAGAAACATTTGAATCATAAGAACCATGAAAGAATAATATAGAAGATTATTAAATACCCTGAAATATATAAATTCAAGATATAAAATGGAAAAGGGTCCTTATATACATGTCATAAAATAATATAGGTGCATAACATCAAAATATGCCTCAATGAAAGGAAATTAAGATGAAGTCCCTTACCTTGAAAACGATTCTTCATGTTCGTTATTTATATTTAAGAATAATAAAAATTTGTTAATTATTTAATTTTTAAATAACCCTTTTCAAGTTTATTATTCCTTTTATTTCACTTATTACCATGTTATATACAATTACTTAATAAATTAATTTTATGTCAGATGTTTCGACGATATTTGGCTTATGTGTCAAAATAACGTTGGTAGGTTGAATATTGGTCCAAAGGGTCATTATTACTACATATACATAATAATTAAATATTTTTCATATTTATAAAAAAATTATACTTTTAAAAACAATCATGATATATGGTTATAAAAAATGAACTATGTTACGATCATGGGGATGGTAGGTCATACGCATGCATAATTAACGTTTCCATTTTTCAAAGATCATTATGAAAAGGTGGTAATTAGTATATTATCTTAAAAAATGATAAAAATATAATATATACCCTATTATTACTTTAAATATACTTATATATATATATATATATATTTCTTATGATGTGGTGATGAAATAAAGAATCACATCACTTCATGGAGGCGATAATCCACACTTACATGAATGATGTTATCATTTTTCAGTGTAATAAAATGATATATTATTATTTCCGAAACATTATGTGGTTGTTTCATGCATTGTCTACAGTGACATGCTACTTGTGGCCTTTTGTTCCTACTTTCCCAAGGCGAGTGACATTCATCACTACTTCAGCGACGTCTGCTCCTTGATCAAAACATGATGATGGAATATCAGTCTCTCATTCTATATATTCCTCCTCAGAATTCATCATCTAGTTTGGGTCTGCCTCATAGATTTGATTCTTTGTTTTTGAACCTCATTACTCCTACCATATCATTGTAGACACTAGTTAATTATGATTCTTCTATCAGGACATTCTAAGGGGACTTGACCGGGAAGCAACTTTCATTCAGAGTAGATTGTAACCTTCGAAATATCGAGGCATCTCTAGATGCTTGTACATTGGAGAACCAGTATTCTTCCTCACAAGTGGGCTTCTCAAGGGATCTTAAACCGAAGTAATCCCACATTTATTTTAGGGTATCCTTTTCTAGAGGAATATCTCTAAAGTTTTTCTTGGATTCCCATGTTTAACATGGGGAATGCCACGAGTTTAACTTCTTGTAGAGATAGTTATGCTAAAGTTGTAGTTTCCAAGGTTTTCCTCAGACATCTCATGTTTATCATGGGATAGGCAGTGAGTTTAACATATTGTAAAGACATATAGTATTGATCCAAACACCACTAATGGTGGATCAGAAATGTGCACCCTAAAAAGGGGGAACCTGGGAGATTTACTAGGTGGATGGATTAGAACGCCCAAAAAGAGCAGACCCAGGGTGGTGTGTCCCAAAAAGGGAAGATGTCACACCTATTAGATCATGATATATAAAATATATATAAGATATGGGGGTGGGGGTGAATTATGTATTTCAAAATATTTCTAGAAATCTTGAGGATAATCAATTCTGTCCTTTTATATTTATCATATTGTTTATGCAACAGAAATAAAAAGATGTTAGGATAAAAATATTTATAGTGGTTTAGGGTAGAAATATCCCATAGTCCACTCCCGCAATGATCTTATCCACGAGCTTGGTGATTTTCAAAATTTGGTCCTCTTTTCACAAGACCATCCACAACTGAGTGCAGGTAGTTGACACCTTTACAATTTAATGAAAAAATAAAGCCTTCTATTTCTAAACACAGAACACATCAAAAAACATAGTATGAGAATTCAATACTCAAAATAAAAGGGTATTGTTTTGAAAAATACTTTATGATTGATCTTCACAGTTGTAATAGTACCCAGATAACAGTAAAGGAATCATCATCTTTAAAAAGGTTGTTCATCAGATAAGAGTATTTTTGAATCAATCTGGTTGAAATTGATCTTGAAATATATTCAGCAACAAAGCCGCAGTAGATTCATGATATATCTCCAATTTAGAATAATTAAATCTTCAACATTTCTCTTTCTGATATAAACCAAAATCTGGTTGTTCTTTGTAGAAATAGATCTATAAAAGATCTTTTTATAGAATCAGCGAGTCTTTGTTTTTGTGAAACTCGAATATCTCGAGATTTAAATTTTGTAATTGGTGTGAATTTGAGAGTAATCATATCACCCATTTGAACTACGGAATTCAGATACATAGAATATATAGAATAATACAAGCGCTTTATTCATAAATTTTGATCCACAAAAGTTGCATGACAGATCACAGTATTCAACAAATTTTTAATGATAGAGTGGTTGTAACTTCCATTAATAATCGTAAAGAAATCCTCCTCTTAAATCAATCCTTTGATCATGTATAAATGGATATAAATTAGTCAAATATTATCTTTAAAAATAGTCTTTGAATAGATCTTGAAATGAACATGATATTCCACAAAAGACTGTTGTATGATAAAGTCACAAATTCCATTCTCCGACGTTTGAAGAATTCAAAGGTAGGGTTCCAAATTTAAGGTTGATTAAAAACATAAGGTTTATGATCCATACTTTTGTCATTGACTTTTAAATGTATGGTATATTATCCATAATTTTTCTTTACTTCAAAACATATGGTATATGATCCATGATTTTTGATAAAACGTAAGGCTCATTATAAAAGTAGGGTTGATGATCCATACTTTTGTGAAGAAAACGTAAGGCTCCATACTTACGTAAGGTTCTTTATACATAATTTTTTTATATAACAAATGCAAGGTTCCTTAAAAAGCAGGGTTGATGATTCATACTTTTGTAAAGCAAACATAAGGTTCCATATTTACATAAGGTTCTTCATCTATACTTTTCTCAAATCTCGTAAAATAAACGTAGGATATAATATTTACTCTACGCTCTCCAACGTATGGTATGATGATCAAAAAACCCCTAAAATTATTTACATATAATTTAGAATTATTCAAGGATAAAAAAATATATTTAATTTTTACTTCCAAATGTCTCTTTGAAAATGTACAATATTGGTTTATCCAAATTTCTCTCTAAAAGGTTCTTTATTAAAAAGAATTTATTTCAATAAGTCTATTTAAAAGTAAATTTCACTTCCTTTATAAAATTTTCTGTTTATCCAACTTTATCCTCCTTTTTGTGATGTCAAAAAAGAATTATAGAATAAGGAATATTACACTATTAATGTAGCAATGAACTTGTAAGAAAATGTTATGAGAAACTATTTATCAATAAAGGAATCCATATTTTTTAGGCATTCTAACATAGTCATAAATTTTTTTAAAAAAAGTATGATAAAAAATAAATTTCATTGATAAAACAATATAAAAGTACATGAATGATCATGAGTCAAGGTTGTTTGGGTTAAAGGGTTGGAAAGGGGTATCTCAACAATTATGAATAATATCCTTTAACTCTGCCAATTGTAACCTTAATATATTCAAAACACCATCTCTGAGGTGAATGATCATATCGATTCCTTCTTGATTGAAATGAATATCTTCAATGAGGTTTACTCTGAAAAAATCATGAAATATATTTTCCTTCCCCATAAACAGATTGATCTTCTCAGTGAATCTGATTATTAATTATCTAATACCTGGTTCACTTGAGGTACGCTGATCAATAAGATGTTTCTGATTTTCCAACATATAGGATCAAAATGATACTGATTGTAGTATCAAAATAATGATATATATGATCAATATACAAGAGGGGGGGGGGGTGAATTGTATACTTTAAAAAATTACTTTGTAAATTTTAAAGATAGAAATGTTTAATAAAGGTAAACAAGGTAAATTAACAAAACCTCTTAGTTCTACAAACTTTCTTGATTCCTGAAATGTTGTTCCGGGAATGAAACTTAAGAAAAGTTTGCAAAGATAAAGATTCTACCTTATAGCGTATAGAATATTACAAATCAGATTATAAGTATAAGAAATTATAATATGGTTATACTTTCCTCAACAACCAAAAATGTTGTGGAAAACATGAAACAATACACATAACAAGTAGTAAATATTTTAACCCAAAGAGAAGGTTATCCAACAACCATGGATAAAGGTCCGTTTATTTATACTTTCAAGAAAGTCTCTCTTACCCACACCAGGTTAAGCCCTCGATTAAAGTACTGTAGTCTGTCTTGCTATACCCACAAACCCTCGAACTTCAAGGTAGTCGAAACCTATATCTTCCTATACTTGGAAGCCATCAAATGTACTAAGCAACATTCAGAGTCGCACGATGCAATTCTGAAAAAGATGTTTATTATGCACAAAGCATGAAAGTCTCTCTCTATAAATAAATTCATCATTATGTAATCTCTAGAGTTATATAATAGTTGTGAGCTTGTTCAAATGAGATCCTATTTATAGGCACTTCTTCAACGGTTGGCTCCCTCCTCCAATGGTCATATTTTTTCTTGAATTTTAGAGGGACCTGTACACGTGTCACTCAAACGACGGTTGGTTAGAAACAGAAAGAATGACATAATTCTACAACTCAAATAAGAGTAAAAAAAAATATGGTTCCTTAACCAAATATATATTTTTTGGAATGTAAGGAAAAATAAAAGTTCGGAGTCTAACCAAAAAACCATTTGGTGTCTATAATACATGAATATTCAGATTCTATCCTCAAATGAATTCAGAACCTGAATTCTACAGAGTACCGGAGTCTGAATTTCAAGGAAATTCAGAGTTTGAATTCATAAGAATTCAGAGTCTGAACTCAGAAAGTTAGGAGTTTGAATTTAGAGAATTCGGAGTCTCAACTCAAAAAGTTCAGAGTCTGAATTCAGAGAATTCGGATTCTGAACTCAGAAATTTCGGAGTTGAATTCAGAGAATTTGGAGTCTGAACTCAAAAAGTTCAGAGTCTGAATTCAGAGAATTCGGAACATGAATTCGGATCCTGAAAATAGAACGCTCTATATCTAAGTATTTAGAATATTCTGAGGTTTTTAGTTATGAAACCAAATTTTATACTTAGAAGGAAAATGAGTTAGATTATAATATGAACAATGAAAACATGGTAATAATAAATTTACTTGGGGAAGGAAAATTTCCATATGAATGAAAAACATAGGGGAAAAGAAATTTTCCTTAAGATAGAGTGTTTGTGATTTTCAAAACAAGAAAGAATGGAAAAGTCATAAGGAAACTTTATTGACTCAACAATCTCCCCCTTTTTGGAAAGCACAAACATCCTTATGAAAAAAATATAAGGACTTAGAAAATATTTTTCTAGACATTGAAAATAAAACATATCTCCCTTAACACATGGGCAACAATGAATATGACTAACCCCCCCCCCCCCCCCCTTAGTATTTAGAAACAATAAAGATCGTATTCTTGATTTCTAGATTGAGACTTTAGATTTTATTGCATACCAAAATCTTCTTGGATAAGAACTCCCCCTTATATTAACTCCTCCTTACTTAGGGAAATTTCTTCTTTAATTAGAATTCTTTTTGACATTCCTTTCTCCCCCTTTTTGATTTTCAAAAAGGAATATAGGGAATGGAAAAGAAAATATGGTACTTGAAATATTAGTACTAAACAACCAAAAAAAGAGAAACCAAAAATTTCATTATGATTTGAAAAATTTATACACAGAAGAAATACAACAAAAGATTAGAATTGAACAAGATTATATTTCCTTTTCCTTCAACATCAAATTATTTACTATTGTTTTGATCTTCTTGAGTTCATTGTGATCATCATCTGCACGTTTGAGAAGCTGATCCTAATCTTTCATTTTCTTCTCTAAGGATTTGATTTTTTCTTTCTGAGCCTTAATAGATTATTCCTACTCCTTTAGAACTTCTTCTTTCTTAGAAAAAGTTTCCTCAAGTTCAATTCTAAGATCTCTTTACCTATCCCAACTCTGAGCAACTGAATACAACTTCCCATTCAGATCTTTCACTTCTTGTATCTGATAATTATGTTCCAGAGTTATCTTTTCCTCAAAACTATATGTTAGATACTTGATCTTCACATGTTTAATGTCAAATGAATCCTTGACACTTTCTTGGAACTCATCAAGAATTATCATGTCTTCTATAGATTTCTTTGATCAACTGGTCATCTTCTTGCAAGATCTTTTGTGGGCTTTGTAGTTAATGAAAAATGTTTTGAAATACACCCCAATCATTACACACTTATCCATAACCATGGATAATGAATATGATTTATGATTTTAGGAATGTTGAAGCATCTAGAATCTCGAGTCTATACTAGGAGATATAGGGATAGTACCAACAAGCTTCTTCAAAGACTGTACTAAAAAATCATGTCCAAGGGAGGACGATTATGAATCTGATATTTTGCTTGGTGATATTTTTTTCTAACTCAACAGCTTTTCTATTTGAAGAAATACCAACATATTTCTTCTTTACCACATCCTTGGTATGGGTATCAACTACTACCTGTTTTCCCTTATCAAAATTTGGAATGACTTCCTCTTGATCAGAAGATTCATGTTCACTATTAGATAGCTAAATGATTTTTTCTTCATCAAATTCTTCCTTTTCATCTCCTTCCTCAGCATCCTCTGGGTGAATGAAATATTTATTGATGCTTTCTTCTTCATATGGTTTTTCTACTTCATCTTAAGACTTCTCTTCATCCTTCCAAGGATTAGAAATCTTTGATGATTCAGATTGAGAAGTTCAGAATGATAATTTCTCAGAAGGGTTTTACTTCTCATGAAAATCCTCTACTTTCTTTATCAAATCTTTAGTATCACCACTACCTTCTTCTTCTTATTATTCCACTAATTTTTCTTGAATTTTTTTTTGGAGCTACAAAAATATTCCACCGAGTCTCTGGTAAAGATTCTATCAGGAAGGATTCTGGTACTAGAATATTCTCAGATGCTTTCTCAGCAACCTTCAGAAGGGATTGAACTATTTCAGCCTTAGACAACTTCTTCTTCTGCTTCTTTTCTTTCTCTTGCTTCTCATGCTCTTCAGCTACCTTTTCCCTCAAAGATTTTTCTTCAGCAGGGTCCAAGCCAAAATTAGGCACCCCTTATTTCTAATTTTTCTTATCTTCTATCCATTTAGCCACAACCTCATCAGCATAGGATTTTTGTTTCTTTGGATTCTATGGTGCGGATTGGGTTTCCTTATCCACTGGGGTTTTGGCCTTCTCTTCCACACCCTTTAACTTCCTATTCATTCCACCCTTTTTAGAGGTCTCAAACACCTCCTGTTTCTTTGAAATAGCTTCAGCTTCCTCTTCAGAAAAGTCATATAATTCTTCGGATTCTTTATAAAATCCAACTTTCATCCTTCTCAGAGTATCATCACTCAACTACCTAACTTTTAAATTTCTTGACTTAGATTTGCAAGGGATTTTGAAGGATTCTAAACACCGAACAATCATCTTTGAAAGAATGGATGGATAGATAATAATCTGAGCCTTCATATTTCCATTATTTATGTTCTCAATTGTAACCAAGATATGATTAACCATGTTTATCTTCCTTAGGTTTACCAAGAAATCCAGAATGTACATATTATTTTTCTTCAACGTATCATTTTCTCCTTTTCTCCGTATGATGAATCATTGAACCCACAATTCAAGAATCCGATAATTTTTAGTCAGGTGAAGAATATTCGAAGTCTTTACCTATGAGAGACCAAGGAAATACATTGACTTCACCTTATTAAAACTTCCTTGATCATCAGACAGCTTATGAGAACAAAACTCAGCTTCCCCTTCATAAGGAATACCAACCAAGATTCCAGTATTGGTGTAAGAAAGTGAATATGTATTTCCATAACAATTGAAAGAAAACTTACTCCTCCCTTGTTCCTTGAAGAAAATTACTCACTCATAGAATTATATTAACAAATATGGATATACCAAATCATGAGCTTTTAGTTTTTAAAGGAAAACACTTTCCCACCCATTCGTCTTTATATTCTTAGAGGTAATAGAATCATACTTTGGGAAAAACTTCAAATCAAATAAACATTCTCTGTATATATTCCATTCATATATTGGTTTTATAATTGATATATATTTCTGAGAGGAGTCTTTGGAAGAAATTCAGAAGTAAGAATGATTTGAGAAGTTCGGAATGGGCTTATGTTGGAGGGCAGGGCTTCAACATGCATGAGCTTGAGTTTCAATGTGGGAAAACCATCAGGGGGTCCTTTATATAGGAATTTGAGGTGATGGTTCAGCTTACATACTCAATCCAATGGTTGAAAAACCTTCTGATCTGATCTGATAGTTGAGATGACAGCTGGAAGTAAATTTTGATAGAATCCGATCTTTTGAGGGTTTTTTAAGAAAAACGTTCGGATTTAAGAAAAAGTGAATATGAAAATTTAAAAACAGATGAAAATACCAACCAGTAAAAGACGATTATGGAAATTTAAGAAATAAAACATACCTTTTGTATTTTTAATAAGATTATTTGTAATGAGGAAAATTATTCTTGAAGAACTTTAGATTCCAAAAATTTTGATTATTAAAACTTTTACTACGAATTTTTTTATAAAACCTTCATTACGAATATTTTAAGTATGAAAATCTTCATTATGAAAATTTTAAGTACAAAAATATTTATTATGAAAACTTTAAGTACACAAATCTTCATTACAAAAATTTTAAGTACAAAAATAACTTCATTATGAAAATTTTAAGTACAAAAATCTTCATTACGAAAATTTTAAGTACAAAAATATTCATTACAAAAATTTGAGTATGAAAAAAAACACCATTACAAAAATTTTGAGTACGAAAATCTTCATTACAAAAATTTTAAACTAAAAAAAATTTAGACTACAAAAGAAAAAAAATTAGACTACGAAAAATTTTAAAAATGAAAATATTAGAAATCTAACAAAAAAATGTACTCACCCTATGAAATGGTGTTCCTTACTGTAATGAGACTAGTTTCATCATGATTTTAACATGGAAGATTACCTTAAAGTTATCATTCAGAACTTCTGTTTAATGTATTCAAATCTATCAGAGGGTAAAGATTTTTTGAAAATATCAGCGAGTTGATCTTGTGTTCCGATAAATTGAAGAATGATATCTCCTTTTTGTGTGTGATCCCTAAGAAAGTGATGCCTAATATCTATGTGTTTTGCATGAGAGTGATGTGTATGATTTTTACTTAATGCAATTGAACTAGTATTATCACACAAAATTTGGGTTTTGGTAAAACTCATATCATAGTCTGTGGGTGTGTGTTGCTTCCACAACACTTGAGCACAACAACTTCTAGCTGTTACATATTCAGCTTCAGTAGTGGAAAGTGCTACTAAGTTTTTCATTTTTCATTACCAAGAAACTAATGAATCACTTAATAAATGAGAAGTTCCAGATGTACTTTTCCTAACCATTATACATCCACTAAAATTAGCATCCGAAAAACTTTTAAAAAAAAATTATTTCCAGAAGTGTAAAAGAATCCGAGATCCATGGTTCCTTTTAATTAGAAAAAAAATCCTTTTCACTACCTTTAAATGATATTCCTTAAAGTTGGATTGATATCTTAAACATAAGTATACTGAGAGCATTATGTCTAGATGACTAGTTGTCAAGTAATGTAGAATTCCTATCAAACATCTAAAATATGTTTGATCTAATGGTTTCCCAGCTTTATCAGATCAAGTGAATTTGAGGTACCAATGTGAGTACTTATACTCTTAGTGTTTTTAGATCCATACTTTTTAATAATATCTTTAATATAATTATATTGGGATATATAGATTCCTTTTGGTTTTTGAGAAATTTCAATACTAAGGAAAAATGTTAACTCACCCATCATACTCATTTCAAACTCAGATTTCATTAGATCCGCAAAGGATTCAGTTAAAGATTGTTGAGTTGAACCAAATATAATGTCATCAAATAAAATTTCAAAAGTCACAACATTTTTCTTATCTTCCTTTATAAAAAGGGTTGGATCAGCATTTCCCTTAACATAATTAATTTGAAGAAAAAAATCATGTAATTCTATCATACCAAGCTTGTGGATTTTTCTTAAGTCCATAAAAAGCTTTGATAAGTTTGTAAACATGTTCAGGATGTTTTGAATCTTCAAAAATAGGAGGCTGTTGAACAAAAAAAGCCTCTTGTACAATACCATTTACGAAATCACATTTAACATCCATTTGAAAAAGTTTGAAATTGATGAACACTGCAAAGGAAAGTAGAATACGAATTGATTCAAGTCTAGCTGCTAGATCATAGGTTTCTTCATAGTCTATTCCTTCTTGTTGATTATAGCCTTTAGCAACCAATCTAGCATTATTTCTTACTATGATTCCATTTTCATCACATTTATTTCTAAAGACCCATTTTACTCCAATAACCAATGTTTACTTAGTTCTTTCATCCAAGGTCCAGACATTATTTCTTTCGAATTCATTTAGCTCATATTGTATAGCTTTTATCCAATCATCATCAAGTAAATCTTCATAAGTGATTTTTGGTTCTAATTGGGAATTGAATACTAGATTTTCAACTTAATTTATTAAGGAAATTTTAGTCCTTACAGGTTGATTTACATCACCAATGATACTATCACTGGGATGATTCTTTAGAAACAATTGATTTGGATTTTGTAAAAGATTTTCATCAACATAGGGTAGGAAGTCTTCTGGGGTAAATGCTTCAGAAATATTTTCTTAAACATTTTCCTTTTCCGAAGGATCTTCTTACAAAGTATGATGATCAGTTTTTCAAAACACATCCGAATATGTAGGTGGAGGTTGTTTAAAAACAAAAGGATCAGTTTCAGCAAATTTGACATGTACTATTTATTCAACAGTAGAAGTATTTTTATTGAAAAATATATAAGACATAGAAGTTAAGGAGTAGCCTAATAAAATTCAATCAACATATTTTAGTGTGAATTTGTGTAGATTATCTTTAGTATTCAGAATGAATACCTTGCAACCAAAAACCTTGAAGTAGGAAAGTCAAGGTTTTCTACCATTCCATAACTTATAAGGAGTTTTATTCAGAAAAGGTCTAATAAAAACAGGATTTATAGTACAACAAGTAGTACTTACAGCTTCAACCCAAAAATGTTTGGCTACAAAATATTTATTCAATATGGTTCTTGTTATCTCTTGAATAATTCTATTTATTCTTTCAACAACACCATTTTGTTGAGGTGTTCTAGGTCTTGAGAAGTTATGAGTAAAGAATTTTCTACTACAAAAAGTTTCAAAATTAGAATTTTGGAATTATCCTCCATGATCACTATGAATAGTTATCAAAGGAAGGTTTTTATCATTTTTAACATGGTCTCTAAAACTTTTGAAATAAGAAAAAGTTTTATATTTCTTTACTAGAAAAGAAACCCACGTAAATCTAGTGTAATCATCAACAAATACAAATACATAATATTTTCCTCCAATGCTTCCAATTTGTGTTGGACCAAAAAGACCTATATGCACTAACTATAATTCATCAGTGGTTGAGACTTCACCAACTAACCTAAAACAAGATTATGTTGCTTGCTATATTGAATTTGACCACAAACTTTTGATTAATCAAATATAAGCTCCGGTAGATCCTTAATGAGTCTTTTTTAGAGAGTTTTCATAGGTTTCCAGTGTCCTAACATTCTATGACACAAGAAAGAATGATCTTCCATTGCACTAAGGAAAGGTAGATCTTGACTTATAAGGTCTTCTAAGTTTAATGTGTAAACATTCTCTTTCCTATTGGGAGAAATAATAAACTCTTCCTCAGAATTCTTTATTAAGGACTTGTCATTCCTAAAATTCAAAAGGTAACCTTCATCACATAATTGAATTATGATAATGAGGTTGTGCTTCAGACCCATAACGAATAAAACATTTGAAATCAAAGTTTTTCAAAGAAGAACAAGGTTACCGATACCAATAATTTCACCCTTAGCATTATCTCCGAAAGTTACTTTTCCTCTTTTCATCTTGATAATCATTTAAAAGAAGTTTTTATTACCAGTCCTATGCCGAGAACATCCACTATCCATGTACCAAATATTGATATTGGTATTATCTTTATTTTCCTGAAAATAAGAGAGTTAGACTTTGAGAACCCAAACTTTCTTGAATCTTGAAATTTCAGAAAGAAAAGTTTTAGGTACCCACATTTTCTTTGAAAAATAAGCTTTATGAAAACCTAAAGACTGAGTTTTTTTTTAAGGAACAATTTTTTTCCCAATGCCCACCACACTGACACATAGTGCAGTAAGGAGAACATTGAGGAACAAAATAATTATTACTAAAAATCAGTTTTGAACTTGTATAACCAGAACTAGAACTATTCCTCAGAGTTCAAATTTAGGAATACATTTTATCAAATTTTTCATTACCTAAGGTAAAGTTTTATAAACACTTCCTCTAGTAAAATATTTCTTACTTTAGTCTAATAACTAAGTTCTTATCCTTAAAAAAATCAGTTTTAGCACTAGAGTTAGGCTTGAAAACATTTTTCGTAGAAATTACTTCTTCTAGATCCTTAGAAAGTTTATCCTTCTTAGAATTAACTTCCTCAAGGTTTTTTTGAAATAATTTCAAAATTAAGGGGTTTCTGATCAAGATCTTTATAAAGATTTGATATTTCCTTATTAAGAATAGAAATCCTAGAATTTTCCTTATCAAGACTTTTCTTGTCTTTAGAATTTTCATTCTCAAGAAGCTTCGTAAACCCAAAAACTTCTTCCTAGGTAGGTAAATTATTATCTTTATCAGAAGAAGATTATTCATCTGAGGATTCATAGTATTTAATAACACTATAATTAGAAGTAATGGATACATTGGTGATCAATTCAGTATTGTGTACCTTTTCCATTAAATAATGATTTTAAATAGGTAACTTGGAAAGTAAACCAGGATTCTTCTGTCCAGAAGATTCGTAATCTGAAGATTCATCAGAAGATTATCCACAACTAGCACTCCAAGTTTCATTTGCTTTCAAAACATTATTAGCTTTAGCTTTTTATTAATTTTTTATATTTCTCTTATAATGCTTTTACTTTCTATCTTTTCTCTTAAGCATAGGAAAATCTAGCATTATATGTCCAACTCTTTTGCATTCATAAAAAGTGACTTCAGAGTATTTCTTATCCTTTATTTCTTTCTTCTTGTATCTATACTAAAATTATTTCTTCCAAACTATCTTGTTCATCCTTCGAGCAAGATTAGATAATTAATTTTCTGAAGATTCACTTCTACTAGATTCGGATTTAATAACAACCTTCTTAGATTTAGATCTTGTAACTCTCTCAGGAGTCTTGGATTTCATATGATTTAATGTTATTGTAAAAAAACACTGCCATTCTCATTCTTATTCTTAACATTGTCAGCATCTCTCTTCCTTCTAATATCATGTTGAAGAATATTCCCAAAAAGCTCATCAAGAGTAAT
Source organism: Viscum album (assembly GCA_963277665.1). NCBI lineage: Eukaryota > Viridiplantae > Streptophyta > Magnoliopsida > Santalales > Viscaceae > Viscum > Viscum album. The sequence goes on along the minus strand of OY728142.1, from coordinate 262,744,823 downwards.
CTGCGAGACTTTCGTATTCTCATCTATAGCTTTCCTCTTGGATTCCCACTCATTAGGAAAGATGTCTATAATCCTGTCTATAAGTTCCTCATCATCCAAAACTTTTTCTCCCATTTATTGTAAGCTGTTGAAAATATTCATAAATCTCTGTTGTACCTTACATATAGGTTCTCTATAAGGAAAGAAAAAACCATGGTACTCCTCTCCAAGCATTGCTCTTCTAGTTTCAATAACTTTAGATGTACCAAAATGTGTAACATAAAGCTTCTTCCAAATAAAATTTGTGGCTTCACAAGAATAAATCTGGCTATATATGTTCCTGATCATGGAACATAACAAAGTATTTCATACCTTATAGTTAAGTTGATATTCTGACTTCTCTTGATTAGACAATTCCTAAACTCCTTATCAAGAATCTTGTAATCACCAGTAATCATAACAAAGTTATCCACTCTAGTGTTAATAAAAAAAGTCTTCATATGATCTCTCCAATATTCATAATCATTCCTATCAAAAATAGGTGGTCTAGTAGGATTTATGTTGTCTATAGAACCAACTTTCATTCCTACCATCTTAAATAAAATCTTTTCCACACAAACTTGTTAGCAATAAAAGTTTGTAAACAAGGATAAAAATATCCTAATCAAGGAAAATATAGAACAATGAAAAACTTGAGAAAGAAAACTTATATGTGAATATATGTATTTCAGAGACCTCCTCTAATACCAATTGTAGGATTGAAATGATACTGATTGTAGTATTGTAATAATGATTTAGATGATCAATATACAAGAGTTGGGGGGGGGGGGGTGAACTGTATACTATAAAATATTCCTTTGGAACTTTTAATGGTGATAATTTTTAACAAAGTTAAATAAGGTAAATTCACAAAACCTCTTAGTTCTATAAACATGCTTGATTCTGGAAATGTTGTTTTAGAAATGAAACTTAAGAAAATTTTACAAAGATAAAGATTCATCCTTAAAGCATATAAAATCTTATAAATCATAGTACATGTATAAGAAAGTATAAGATAGTTATACTTTCCTCAACAACAAAAAATGTAGCTGAAAACTTGAAACAATACACTTAAAAAGTAGTAAATCTTTTAACCCAAAGAGAAGGGTATCTAACTACCTTGGTTAAAGTTCCATTGATTTATACTTTCAAGAATGTCTATCTTACCCACACCAGGGTAATCCCTCGATACAAATATCCGAGTCTATCTTATTATCACTGCAAGCCCTCGAACTTCAATGTAGTCAGCACAAATGTCTTCCTATCCCCAGAAGACCTCGAATATACTGAGCAACATTTGAATTCGCATGAAGAAATTATGAACAAGATGTTCAATATGCACAAAGCATGAAAGTATCTCTCTAGATATCACTTCAGAAGTATATAATCTCTAGAGTTGTAGAACAGTTTTGAGATCGTTCAAATGGGATTCTATTTATAAGAACATCTTCAACGATTGGATCCCTACTCCAACAATCATATTTTTCCTTGAATTTCAGAGGGACCTATACACATGTCACTCAAACAATGGTTGTTTAGAAACTGAAAGCATGTCATCATTTTACAACTCAAACAAGAGTAAGAAAAAATATGATTTCTTAACCAAATATATTTTTTTCCAATGTACGGAAAAAATAAAAGTTCGGATAATAACCAAAAAACCATCCGGTGTCTATAATACATGAATATTCAGATTATGTATTTAAAATAATTCAAAACCTGAATATTATATAATTACAGAGTCTAAATTTCAAGGAAATTCGGAGTCTGAATTCATAAGAATTCGGAGTCTGAACTGAGAAAGTTCAGAGTCTGAATTCAGAGAATTTGGAGTCTGAACACAGAAAGTTATGAGTCTGAACTTAGAAAGTTCAGAGTCTGAATTCAGAGAATTTGAAACCAGAATTTGGATCCTGAAAATAGAATTCTCTATATCTAAGTATTTATAAGATTCCGAGGTTTTTAATTACGAAACTGAATTTTATACTTAGAAGGAAAAAGAGAGATATTATAAAATAAACAATGAAAACATGGTAAGAATAAATTTCCTTAGGGAAGGGAAATTTCATTATGAATGTAAAACATAGGGGAAAAGAAATTTTCCTTCAGATAGAGTGTTTTTGATTTTCAAAACAAAAAGGAATGGAAAAGTCATAAGGAAACCTTATTGACTGAACACAACCAAATAGAGAAAGGAGTGATATTACACTGTAAATCAATTAACCAATCATTCATGTTTCTCATTAAAATTGTAATGGATTAGAATATTTTGATCAAATAAGTTGAAGTACATGATATACTTTATTTAATTCTTGTGATTGTTGAAAAATATTGATCCATACAAAATTTCAGTTATGCCAAATATGATTTCAATACAACTTCAGATTTTAATTTTGTAACCTATTTAAAAAAATTCCTTTTTAAAAATACCAACCTCTTTCTTGGAAATAGAACTATCATTTAGATTTTGAAATTTATGTTTCTCTTTATCTAAATCTTTTCTTAAAGCATCATTCTCTACTTTGGCTCTCTTAAATTTTCTAAAAAGTTCATCAACATGATCAAACATGGAATCGGAGGCACCATGTGCTTCATTCACAACTGGATTTACCAAGATTAGTGGTAAATATTGAGCATCTGATTTATCTTCATCATCATACTTCACCGGTTTCTCAACTAATGTTTCTCTAGAAATCTCAACCCAGAAAGATTAATTTAGAACTTCTTTATGAGTTTTTGAGAAATTTTCTTGAACATGTTGATCTTCAGTCTAAACTTCAAAAGTTAGTTGTTCTTCCTGAGAAATTGTTTCTAGAATATTTTCTTGAATATAATGTTCAAAGTCAATCTGACCCACATATTGATATATAATTTCCATTTCCTAATATTTTTCAATCTGAGGTACCTCCTCAGTTATTGTCTCTACCTCATCCTGAGGTGAAACTTACACTTCTAATTGAGAAGTATATTCCTCCAGTATTTCTTTTTAAATAGATTATCACACAAACATATAACTTAAAAGATATCTTGTTTCAGGAATTGTATTTGTAGTAGGTTCCTGATCAACTGTTCTCTTCCATGAACTATAAAGTCCTCCCTGAATTTATTCTTCAAAAGGTTCATATTTTGTTTCATATATGATTATTCTGTATGTCTTTGAAACTTATCCTATTATGGATTCAACCATACCGTCTTAAGATTTTGACGGTTTCTCCCCCTGAGCAGATTTGTGATCCTTTCCACGTCCAACAGGCCTGATTTTACCTTTTACATTACTCTAGAAAAATTTGAGCTTTATCAATGTTCCAGCATTCAACACATTATAATGATGACATTTGACTCTCACAGCAGTCAGTCTTAACATATCTTTCTTAAACCAAAACTTTGAAATAAATATTCCATAAGGATAGAAGTTCATTCAAGCCTTAGGATGATAGTTCTAAATCAAATATGTAATCATGTATCTTGAAAAATTCAACTTTATGTCACTTAAAAATAGAAACATTATATATATATCTAAAAAAATAATCTTCTCCATCTTAGACATCCTTGGGGCTATCCCGGTCTGAATAAACATAACCAAAATTTTCTGATCTAGTTCTAAATATTTTACCAACATTTTCCTTATGTTAGTAGAATCAAAAATAAAAGACATAATATCCCCATATGATTGTTATACCTGATTTACTTTAGATCAAAATGAAAAACTCCATCACGAGGGAAGTTCAATATCTTTTCTATTTCAATAAAAGAGATCGATAACTCCCTGTCTTTGATCATTACAACAATCGAATCTTCTATATCTGCCAAACTAAATTGAATAGTTTTAAAGAATATTCTCAACTAAACATCATAAATAAATTCAAGGTAGTCTTCACTAAATGTCGTTTTAATACCTTGAAAGGATAACACTTACTTCAGTATCAGGTTTGTCTGATAAAACCATTCCAGATCAATGAATTTTCCATAAAGGATTCTTCATCCAGTTGAACCCTGAAGCTTTGCATCACTGGCTTATCCTTCTTCGATTCTATATTTTTTTTCCATTTTCGTTGAAAATATCGAATGGTTTGAGGTTCTAGGGTTTTGAAGGTGAGAGAAAAGGAAGACGAAATACGTTAAGGGTTTCGGTAGTTTGAAAGGTTTTGAGAAAATAAGCAGTTTTGAAATTCAAAATGGGCTTTGACAGATCCTTGATTGTCGTTTCATTATGTATATAATAATCATTATAGAATTTAAAATAAATTAAACCATATGCAACATATTTAACATTTATTAAAGAATAAAAATAAAAGTGTAACTTATTTAAAAGATAAGTAACTAAAATTTTTTAAATAGTGAAAAATATAAAATAAAACAAATATGATAAAATAAAATTAATATTAAAATTAATATTAAAATTAAATAAAAATTTATTTAAAATTAAATAAAACACACCCCCCTTAATAAAATGAAAACTTTTAGTGGCAAGTGGTTTAGTAAAAATACCAACTAATTGAAATTAAGTACTTATAATTTCTAAAAATATATCCATTTTAAGAAAATTATCTCCTTGAAAATGATGTCTAATATCAATATTCTTAGTTCTAGAATGACTTATAGGATTTTTTGAAATATTTATAGAACTAGTATTATCACTTAAAATAAGTGTATTATCAAAATTTAGTCCAAATTCCATAAGATTATTTTTCATCCACAGAACTTGTGCACAACAACTGCCTGTAGATACATATCATGCCTCAGCTGTTGATAAAGCAACTGAGTGTTGTTTCTTACTTGACCATGACACTAAATATTTTCTTAAAAAGTGATAGGTTCCTAAGGTGATTTTTCTATTTAATATAAAAATTCCAAAATCAGCATCCGAGTATGAAACTAAAATTAAATTAGATGTTTTCAGATAAAGAAGAGATTAAAAAACAATTACTTTTAAATATCTAAATACTATTTAGACAACTGTAAGATGAAATTCCTTATGATTTGATTGAAATATTGCACAAAGTCATATTTAATACATAATATCTGTCTTGTTATTAATAATATATAATAAACTACAAATCATACCTCAATATAACCTGTTGTCTATTGGTTTTCTAGTTTCATCCAAATCACGTTTTATATTAGTACACATAAGAGTTGTATATGTCTTGCTATTTTCAAGTCCAAATTTCATTAGTAAATCATTAATGTATTTTCTTTGATTCAAAACATTTCCAAAATCTTTTTGATATATTTTAAGTCCTAAAATAAAATTTAGTTCTCCCATTATACCGATTTCAAGTTCTTTTTGCATCAAGTTTGAAAACTCATGACAAAGTTTTTTATTTCTTGACCCAAAAATTTCATCATCAACATAGATTTGAACCAATTGAATATTAGAATTTGTATTTTTCATAATTTTTTTGGATCTACCATACCAATAGTAAAATAAATTTTCCAAGGAAAAGAACATTATATTTTATACCAAGCTCCCGGAGCTTGTTTATAGACATAAAGAGCTTTTTTATGTTTAAAAAAATCTGGTTTTTGAGAATTTTTAAAACCAGGAGGTTGCTCTACATATATTTCCTCCATTAAATAACAATTTAAAAAGGTAGAATTAACATCCATATGAAATAATTTAATGTTAATATGAGATGTATAGGCTAAAAGGATTCTAATAGCTTCTCATCTAGCTATAGGGGAAAATGACTCATCATAATCTATACCTTCTTCCTGATTATATCCTTTAGATACTAGTCTTTATTTATTTCCAGTTATAACTCCTTGATCATCTTGTTTATTTATAAATACAGATTTGGTTCTAATAACAGGATAGTTCTTTGGTCTTTCAATTAATTTACAAACTTCATTTCTTTTTAATTGATTTAGTTCTACTTTCATTTATATCATATAACTTTCATCAAATAAGGCTTATTCTATTGAATTAGGTTCTAATTGGGATAGAAAGATAGAAAAATAAACTAGATTTCCTATATTTTTTTATAGTTTTTATTTCTATGACTAGGTATCCTATAACAATTTCTAAAGTTTGATTCTTTAGAGTTCTAGATTATCTAGGTAAAACACAATTAGGTTCATCAGTGTCATGTTCTTCTAAACCGTACTGAATTTTTTATGTCATTTTTAAAATAATATTTTAGGTTTTCAAGTATCAAGTTATCATTAGGGTCAAATTCATCAATTTGATCTATCCATTTTTCAAAAGGGTCAAATTCATCAAATTTTGCATGAAACGATTCTTCAATAATCCTTGACATTTTATTAAAAACTATATATGTTTTGGAGGTATTAGAATATCCTATGAAAATTCCTTCATCAAATTTAGGATCAAACATACCAAGATTGTCCTCAGTGCTCATGATATAAAATTTTCATCCAAAAACATTAAAATATCTTACATTATGTTTTCTTTTATTCCAAATTTCATAGGGTATATTTTTGAAAATTGGTCTGATTAAAACTCAATTCGTTATATAGAAGTATATGCTTATAGCTTATTCCCAGAAATAAGTAGGAAGACTGTATTCATTTAGTAGAGTTCTATAAATTTCCTGAATAGATCTATTTCTTCTTTAAATAATTTCGTTCCGTTGAGGTGTTTTTGGTGCATAGAAGGTGTGCTTAATACTAAGATTTTAGAAAACAGAATTGAATTTCTGATTCTCTAATTCTCCACCATGATCACTTCTTAATGAAATTATTTTAAAATCTATTTCTTTTTGAACAACTTTTCAAAAACATTCAAATATAGTAAAAGTTTAATTTTTTTATTTTAGAAAATATATCTAAATAAATCTATAATATTCATCAACTAAAACATATGCACATAATTTACCCACCAAACATGTTACTCTTGAAGGTCCAACCATATCTATATAGATAATTTATAAAGGATTTGATGTAGAAATTTTGTTAATTGATTTGAAGGATGATTTATGTTTCTTTCCAATTTTACATGCCTCACAAAATCTTTAAATAACAAATTTAAGACTAAGTAAATAAGAAAATAATTTTTTCTTAGAAAAATTATGTAATGAATAAAAATTTCATTTTCCAAGTATTCTATTCTAGATCCAGGATTCATTTATTTTAGTATTTAAACAATTTACTTTTTGTTTACACCATGAATTTAAGTCTAGGGTATAAACATTGTCAGTTCTAGGTGCTCTAAATTTAAGAAATTTATCTTTAAAAACAGAACAACAATTGTTAGAAAAATTGAAAAAATAACCATCATCAAAAAATTGATAAATAATTTTCTTGTTTTGGTTAAATCCTTGTATGTAAAGTACTTTATTGATTGGGACAACTTCCGGGTTTCCAACAGTTCCAATACCAATGATTTTTCCTTTGGTATTGTCACCAAAGGTGATTAAACCACCATCCTTTTGAGTTAAGGTTTTATAGTTTGATGAGTTTCCACTAATATTACTAGATTAGACACTATCCATGTACCATATTGGTTATTTTTCTTCGATGACCCGCTTCTTGCAAAGGCATCTAAACGATGGTTTGTTTTGCTACCCGTATTTTCTTGGGTCCAGTAGTGTTAGCTAGTAGTGATCTGGGAATCCATATTTTCTCTGTTTTCTGAAAACTTTTGATTCAAATAAACTATTTGAAATAAATTCCTTTTTAATTCCACTAATTTGGGGGCTTATTAAATAACAGTTTTTAGTTGTATGACCTTTTCTTCCACAACAGTTTCATATGACACATTTTTTATTTGGGAAAAAATAGTTTTTGTACAGTTTAGGTTTCTCAACTTTACTATCTATTATATAACTTTCTTTCATAATCACATCATTATCAATAATTTCATTTAAAGTATTTTCTACTTTTGTAAAAAAGGGAGCTTTACTTTTGTAGGTTTCTACTTAATCTTGCTGTGTTTTTATCTTAGTTTCATGATCTGCACTGTTTGTGTTAGATGAGTTGTATTTCTCAATTAATTATTAATTCTGTTTGATCAAAGAGTATCTTTGTACTAAAATTTCATTTTGAATATTTTTAAATGATTTATTATTCTTAAATAAGGAATCTTATTTTTCTTCCAAGATATTACAATAGGCTGCTAGTTTTTTATTTGTGCAACTATGGTTAGAATCAGAATTGGGAGAGTAATAAGATTATACCTCATTATCTTCATCCATGAAGCACATGTTTTCTTTTAGATTTGATTATAATTTTTCCGAGTCAAACTTTGATAAGCATATGGAGTCTTTAGAAACACTTCATTTAGATTTCATTACTCTTTTATCTTTCTTCTCATAATTAGTATTTTTGAAAAACCTCCTTTTATTTTCTCTTTTTATCAGATGACAATCAGGCCTTATGTGAACCATTTACTTGAATTCATATCATCTTACATACTTTGGATCTTTCCCATATTTAATAATGGATTTTATAAATCCTTTCTTATTCTTATAAAATTTTCTGAATTTTCTGGACAACTATGCTAGTTCCATCTCTAAATCAGATGATTCAGAACATTCTTCCTTTTTATCACTTTTTTCATCTTTCTGCTCTTTTACGAGATGTAACTTTCATAGAAGTATTTTTATTTTTTTATCAAGACTTTATTCTCATTAAATTCATCTTCCATATCAACTTCATACATCTTTAGAGTTCCAATCAATTATCTCATGGTTATATTTTTAATAGGTGATGATTACCTAATTGCTGCTGATATCCCATTCCATTGGGTTGGTAGTACTCTTAGTACAATCAAGTCTTGATCTACATGATTAATACGAGATCTCAAGGTAGTAATATTTTTGACTATCCCTGTAGGTCTTCCATTCATCTGAGTGACGATTTCACCACCAAGCTTTCTAAATTTATCAAATTTTAGCTTTTTTGTAGAACATATCATTGGTTTAACATTTCCAGTTACTTCATAAGAAACTGCAATTGTTTTCCATATATAATATATGGTAGGGAATTGTGACACTTTGTTAAATTCATCCGGTCCTAGACCATAGATGATAACATTCATAGCTTTTGAATTTATCTCAAACTCTCCTTCTGTAGCTGCACTCCATGTTTCATGTTTCTCATGAATTTCATAAGGAGTACAAATTTTTGAGTAGAATCTATATCTAAGATTCTTCAGGTAGATAATAATCCTCGATTTACAACATCCATAGTTTTTAAAATTAAAGTACAGAGCTTGAATAACTGACATTCCTTCTCAAGTATCAACTATTGAGATATCTGTATACTCATTTAATTTCACTTTGCTATAGATTTGAACAAAAGAACCGCCTTTGATACCAATTGTGAGATTGTGTTATATGAAATATACACAAGAGGGGGGGGGGGTGAATTATGTATTTCAAAAATTCTCGAGAAATCTTGTTGATAATCAATTCTGTCATTTTATCTTTATCAGATTGTTTATGTAGCAGAAATAAATAGATGTTAGGATGCAAATATTTTTAGTGGTTCGAGGCACAAAGATCCCCTAGTCCACTCTGCCAATTCTCTTCTCCACGAGCTCGATGATTTTCACTATTCAGTCCTCTTTTCACGAGACCATTCACAACTGAGTGCAAGTAGTTGAAACCTTTACAGATTAAGGCTAAAATAGATCCTTCTGGTTCTAAACATAAAACCCATCAAACAACATAATATGATAATCCAATACTCAAAATAAAATAGTATTATTTTGTGAAATACTTTCCAATTGATCTTTGTAGTTGCAACAGTACACAACTGACAGTAAATGGATCATCATCATCAGAAAGGTTGTTCTTCAGATAAGATTACTTGTGAATCGATCTGTTTGCAATTGATCTTGAAATATATTTAGAAACAAATCAACACTAGATTCCTGATAGATCTCCAATTTAGAACAAGTAAATCTTCAACGTTTCTATTTCTGATATAAAATAGAATTTAGTCATTCTTTTTAGAAAGAGATCTATAAAAGATCTTTTTAAATAATCAGTGAGACTTTGTTTTGTGAGACTCAAATATCTCTTGATTTTAATTTTGTAATCACTGTTAATTCAAGAGATATCGTGTCACCCATGTGATCTACAGAATTCAGATACATAGAATATATAGAATAATGACGAGTACCTTATTCATAAATTAAAATCCAAAAAATTCACCTAACAGATCACAATATTCAAAAAAGTTTGAATGATAGAGTGGTCATAAATTCCTTTAATAATCATCATGAAATCCTCCTCTTAAATAAATCCTTTAAATTACATATAAATATATTTAAATCATTCAATGATGCGCTTTAGAAATGGGAGTTGAATCGAGCTTAAAATCATCCTGATATTCCGCAAAAGACCGTTGTACGATAAAGTCGCAAATTCAAATCTCTGATGTTTGAAGAAGTCAAACATAGTGTTCCAAACTTAAGGTTTATTAAAAATGTAAGGTTGATGATCCATAATTTTTCCATCAACATTCAAACTTATGGTATATGATCCATACATTTTCTTTTCATTAGAACGTAAGGTATATAATCCATACTTTTTGAAAAAACATAAGGTTCATTACAAATGTAGGGTTAGTGATCCTTACTTTTGTGAAGAAAACGCGTGGTTCCATACTTATGTAAGGTTCTTCATCCATGATTTTATCAAATATAAAATTAAGGTTCCTTACAAAAGTAGAGTTGATGATCCATATTTTTTTGAAGCAAACGTAAGGTTCCATACTTATGTATGGTTCTTCTTCCATACTTTTGTCACCTCTCGTAAAATATATGTAAGATATAATCTTTATGCCATGCTCTCCAATGTAAGGTATAAAAAGTGTTTCCAGAACATGCTGAATAGATTTACAAACACTTTGAAAAATATTTCACATGAGTCATATGCTTTAATATTATTCTAAAATTGGGAATATAAAGAATATTAATTTTCAAAAATATACTTAATGTAAAATCATTATAATAACAAATAAGGGTATCTGTGAGCATCAAAATAATCATAAAAAAAGGGTATTATTGAAACAAAATGAACAATAAAACCATGTAGGATGATCTAAAAACCACTGAGGGAAGACTAGGAAGGTACACCACAAAACGGTCAACACGAAAGTTTACTGTTGGTTGGGATTTAACCTCATAGTGGCTTCATAAGCACCCTGTGTGGATGATTGGGATAAAAACTCATGTAGTTCAAAGGGGTGGTTTGGGACATAAACATGGATAGCTTCCAATTGAAAGAGGGGCACTCTTGGTTGGATGAATATAGATTGTTTGGAGATTATGCATGATTAGATACCTGGGTGATGCTAATGAGCGACAATGATGGATGGAATGATCTCACTAGGATGTGGAATCACAGATAAGAATCCAGATGGATATGGAGGAGGCATTTGAGAGTGAGGATCAATTAGATGGTATCGACGTGAAGATGATGGTGCTGGCATTAAACCTTAGGAGGGATTAAAAAATATCCCAATAGTTAGGAATCATATTCTATATAGTTCTGTGGAGTGATGAGACAACCGAGGAGGAGACTAATGTGAAATAGAGAACATGGAAAAGGATCTAAAGGAAGTGAAACCTCCAGGTTGGAGAATGATCTTCTCAAGACATAAATTCTTAAAGGAAAGGCTTGGATGGAAATGGGTGATGGGATGGAACATCAAGAAGGCTTCCTACATATCTTAGTGTCTTGGAATCAAAGTAAACATAGTTTAGAATTAAGGCAAGGAATCAGGATGTACACAATAGATTGTAACCCAGAGACAAGTCACGAGCTTACAAATGGTTAGTGTCCCATATAAAGAGGGACACTAATTATTGGAGGATTATGGTGAAGTGTGGGGATTATGCAAGGTTAACATCCCACATGGATTAGAACACCTCAGGGAGGCAAATCCAAGAAATGCATCCCAAAAAGAAAAAGTATCTCATAAGGAGGGTATATCCCATAGGAAGGAGAACTAGAGTTTACCATTGGTTGGGATTGAACCTCAAGGAGTCTTCCTATGTGTCCAAAAGGGATCAAAACCCACGTAGTATGGTAGGGTCAGTTTAACATCATGAAGAATGAATGAACCAACATGAAGTAGTCAGGAAAGATGAATTCTGAGGAGTGATGGGAATGAACCTTTGAGAGGCTTCCTATATAACCTGTTGGGAAGACAGGATTCAAATCCCATATAGTTCCATGGGGAATATAGTTTAAATTCACATAGGATGAGGGGAATGGGTCTTACGCATGGTTAGTGGCCCAAAGAGGATGTGTTGTGGCTTACACATGGTTAGAGGCCTAAAGAATATGTGATAGGGATTACACATGGTTAGTAGTGCAAAGAGGATGTCATGGTCGATATTTAATCTAAAATCATGTGAGTCATGCTTAGTGTGAGAAACAAGAGGTAAACGTATACCCTGATGATTGTTTCACGGAAGGTTCACACACGAGACATGGTGTGCGGATTACGTTTGGAAGCTACCCGAGTACCGCTATTGAAGAAGAATAGTGAATGAGGATTACACACAGAAGCTACCCAGGTGCTCCTCATGAGGTAAAATGGAAGATGGGGATTACACACAAAATCTTCCTGAGTGATTGTAAGGAGTGAAAATCATGGATGGGGCTTACGTGCGGAAGCTACCCAGGTACTGCTAAGGAGAAGCAATGGTAGATAGGGATTATGAACGGAAGCTGCCTGGGTGCCACTAGGGAGCGTAAATAGTGGATGGGGAATACGCATGGAATCTTCCTAGGTGCCACTAATAAGCGACAATAGTGTTTGAGGATTACACGAGGAAGCTTCCCGTAATGTCTTCCTCATGTCAATCCATGAGGGAATCCCATGTACATTGCAAGGGGTAAGGATTATTTTTAGCATCATGTGAATGGACGAGTTTTGTGGGTTTTATGCAATGAGCTACCCATTCTGTCTTCCTCATATAAGGCCATGAAGGAATAATATGGTTAAATCCTAAGAAATACTATTCATGGATGATAGGGTGTAATTTAGTTTAAAGTCATGTAGTGAGGATTATTGGCATCTTATTATTGGGGCATATGGAATATCTTTTTCAAAACCAGAGGCATCCTATGTTTGTCATATAGGGTGTATAATAGTTTAAAGTCATGTAGTGAGGACTGTGGAAACATAGTTTAATGTCATGTCATAGGGATTAATAGGAGGAATATTACTAGAAATGGATGGTGTGCGACCTATATAAGATCATCCCTTCCCAGTTCAACCTGACATAGGATCTATGTTATATGGTTTGAGGAGAATCTTATGGAATGGTTCAACTCAAGGTACTCAGGGAATTGTAGATGAGAATCTTGACTCATGACATGGGTAAATGACCAAGATAAATATGTCGACTCAAGATGTTTCATAGGGTGAGTATGAGTATCTAGAATCATGGTATTCCATTAGTGGAAGATTGGTGTGCATAAGGGTGCAAGGTAAAATTTCATCAACTCGGCCTGAAAAGTTCATGGTGTGACTCTCCATTTTTCATTGGGTTAGTGATTTAAGTGAATGAACCATCCTAGAGTGTCAGGACTAAAGTCCGACATTGATCCCGAGTAGGGGTTCAACCCCAATGGTATGGACTAGTGGGCCTAAAGGAAGGACCTTTGTGAAGGTTCTTCGTGAAAGTGATTCATGGAGGAAAGTGGTTCGCAGAGTATATGGTCTCACGAAGGATGAGGCTTCATGAAGGAAGGGTGCTTCTCGAACAAAGGAATTTAGCAGAGTAGGCATTCACCTGAACAAATAACTCAATATTTAGAGAGTTCTCTGTCAAGGATTAATGCTTCGTAGAGCCTCAAGAAACTCGAAGGGTCTCCCTTTTTTGTGAATGAGGAGGCCTTTGTGATGCTCCAGAGCACCGCAAAATGGGATATTAGCCAATGAAATGGTGGAGTAACGTTGCTTATGAGCAGGGGGTGAGCCTAGTATTTATAAGAAAAGGAGGTTTCTAGGGCTCTCCATAGAGAAAAGTCACGCATCAAGAAGAAAAAGTGACGACGTGAAGGACATACATTCATAGTCGGATCATAGAGGAAAAGTGACGTCATAGAGGAGATATGTTCGTAGAAGATCAAAAAGGAAATGTGACACCATGGAGGAGATACATTCATGTGGGGAGCTCTAAGAACTGTGATGCTCACAAGCATGCTATGAAGAAAATAGATGATGCGAAGCACATGTGTTCGCACGAGCACAGAGGGAGCTCCGCGAATGGGCTCTACAAACCAATTTTCTACCCAAACATCAAATGGACATAACTTGTAATTTGTAACTCCATTTAGTCTCTATGACTAGTCAAATATAATCCTATTAAATGAGATATGCTATGAGATCATAGATGGTAGCATTTTGGGAATCTTGTGGACTCATTTTCCGGTTCCAATAACTATCTTTTTAAAATGATAAATATTTTATTAATATAATTATTATGTCATGTATATCACATATATTCATTAAATTTTTCCTTATTACCTTCCATGTAAATTATTAGTGAAAAATGAATCACATCGCTTCACGAGGAAGTAGTTCGTTGTACACACCAACGACATTATCATATCCCATATAGAATAAAAATTATGATGTTATATGTTATATCATAACATAATAAGTATTAATATTTTACAGATATAATATATATAATTTAAATCTTTCATTATAATAATCCTTGAGAGGTGATGATGGAAATAATGTGACATCATTTGCGTGGCAGAATTCTACTGTACACACAGATGATGATTTATTATCCCATTTGATGGAAGAAGAAATGAATTTAGTTTATGTAATTAAAATAATAACATAAAATTATATGAGATATAATCATTTTATTATATAATCACAATTTAGTAAAATTTTAAGGATGTGTAAGAAGAAATTAAATAAATATTATTGGTTAAGCACGATACATCTTATTCAGGAAACTTCTTTAGGTAAACACCAAAAGCCTTCTTAAGATGGATTTATGAAAAAAACAAGGCATATATGTAATGATAATGTAAGTAAGGGATATATTTTATTATGTATTTTCCAATAAAATGAATTTTAATTTATGAAGAGGAGAGGAGAGGGGTGGACCGTTATTAGTGAGGTGAGTGACCCACTTATAAATTTTGAAACGAAAAAGGTGTACCCAGGATTTTCATATGAAAAAAGGATAGAAAATGAAATATTATGAAGAGTTAGAAATTATAATGTAGAAATATCTCTATTAGATATATTTTAGAAAAGTTTTTGTTTTATTTTAACCCTTATATTTTTTAGTTTAATCCCCTTGTAAATTCATTTTTACCTCAACCACTGTAATTAATTTTTATTTTTATCACTATTCATTATGGTCGAAAATTAATTTGAATATATTATAAAATATAAATTATCTTAAATCCAAATATTGAATTAATTTTACTGAATTCAATTAAAAAAAGTGGAAAATTTTAATTTAAAATTAAACTTGTATTCAAGATGAAAAAATGGGTTTTCAAGGAGTGTATTTTCCAAGGAAAATATGATTTTATATCTACTATATGACTAGTAATAATCATAATATTAATTTAAGTTAATATTTATTGACATATATTATATGAATTTAATTTATTACATTCCTAATTAATGGTTTTTTGTTAATTTAAATTGAGAAACATTATGTACTTAAAAACAATTTTATGAAAACTACTGTTTTTAAAACAAAAAAAGAACAAATTATAAAATATAATATAAAATTGATTAAAAAGAATTTAAATATGAAAGAATAATAATTATTTGACATTAAATCATATTAAAAACATTATTATACTTTTAAATTAAATTTTTTATTGAAAATAAATGACATGTTAGAAAAATCAGTATTTTTACTATTCACTAAAAAACAACATTTTCTGAAAAATACCAAAATTTTACCCTAAATAAATTTTGATATGATGATTTAAAAAATGATATTAATATTTTCAGACCAAATTTATAATATTTATAAATTAAACATTCGAATAAAACATTATATTAAAAGAGTTTCATTAAAACTATTTTCCTTTTGATTTAAAAATTACATAATATTTTTATAATGGATATAAATTTTTTAATAAACTGTAAAGTGTTTTATTCTATAATTACTTGGGTTTTTACAATATAACCACTATTGTAAATTATTTCCTTCAAATTTTAATCACTTATTCAACAAGTGAGGTTATCATTCCCTCATAGCATTTTCAAATTCCCATGTTGCCTCTTCAACTATATGAATTTCCCATAACACCATATCTTTATGAATCACTTTATTCTAATACACTTTCTCTCTATGATCAAGAATATTTATTGGATGTTTCTGAAAAGAATTTGTCTCTTCCAACTATACTTTCTTAGGGATTAAAACATGAGATGAATCTGGCACATATTTCCTTAATATTTAGAAATGAAAAACATTGTATACCAAGGATTGACTTAGAGGCAAAGTCACTCAGTAGAAAAACTATCTAAATTTCTCCCTAATTTCATATAGCACAATTAAACACATAATAAAGTTTCCATTTTAAACAAAATACATAACAATTTTACATGGAGATACTTTGAGAAATACATAATCACCAACCTTGAAATAAATATATTTCAACAAGTTATATGTATAAATTTTGTGCCTGCTTTGAGCCATCATCATATATTCTTAATAAATTGCACCTTATCAAACATTTTCTATACTAACTTGGGTACCATAAATATTATATCTTCTAATTCAACCCAAAAATATGGTGTCTGACACTGATTTCCATATAATTCTTCAAAGGCTGCCATCTCTATATAGGAATGAAAACTATCATTATAAGAAAACTATACCGAAGAAAGATATTGATATAAACTTACTTTCTAATCCATTTAATAATAATGAAGCATACCTTCCATGTTCTGAAACATCTTCTTATTTTTCCCATAATTTTGATAATTAAATGATATACTAAAATTTAATTCGGTACCCAAATATTTTTAAGTCCTTTCTTAAAATTAGATGTGAACCTTGGATCATGGTATGAAATAATGGATAGAGTAACTCCAAATAACATGACTATCACCTTTAGATACCACCAATAATGTTGATCCAAAGACATATTATTTTAAATAGGAAAGAAAGGAACATATTTAGTTGATTGTTCCAAAGTAACCCAAATTAAATTACTACCAAGAGAAGTATTTGGTAATCCAAAAAAAATACACAGACATATTTTCCCATTTCCAATATATCATTGGGAAAGTTTAAAGAATTTACTTCGGTAATTTCTATTCATCTTTAACCTGCTAACAAGTTAAAAACATCTTAGTAAATTTAAAAAAATATCATTTTTTCTATCCCACTGGTAATAATCTTGAATGTCTCTATAAATCATAATGCTACCTGCATGAATATAAAATGAATAACAATGAGTTTCACTCAACAAATATTTCTTTAACTGGGAATCATAAGGTACACATAATATTTTTCTCAAATCCTAAAAGTTATCCATCTTAATGTATTCTACATTTTCTTACAAATAAAGATCCTCCTTATTAGATTTATTAATTCTTTTTGACAATTTTAACTGTACTAAAACCTAAATGATAATAGAGGATTTCCATACATCCACAACTTCTAGCCCAAAATTTATTAAATCATTAGCTAAATAGTCATATTTCAAATGTAACATCATTAATTTAACATTATTTTCTCTACTCAAAGAATCAACCACTTTATTTTCTTTTCTAGTACGGTAACACACCGTGTAATTATAGTCCTTGATCAATTTTATCCACCTTATTTGTCTCATTTTCAATTTATTCTGAGTGAATGTATACTTTAGACATTTATGATCAGTATATATTCCACACTTTACTCCATAAAAATAATGCATCAAAAGTTTTAAATAATAAAACACAGTAGAAATTATAATTCATGTATAGGGTAATTTAACTCGTGAGGTTTCAACTAATGTAAAGCATAAGAAATCACCTAATTATTCCACATTAGGACACAACAAAGTCCTTTAAATCAATAATCACCATAGATTATGACTTATCCATTTCTAGAAGGCAGGGGGAAAACTAAGGAATTCAACAATCTTAGTCTTGGTTTCAGAAAGTAGTCATCACATTCTATTATCTAGATGAATTTAACTCCTTTTCGAGTTAACATAGTCAGCAGTCTAGAATATCATGCAATTTTTTCAACTAACCACTAGTATTAACTTCCCAATTCATGAAAAAAATAAATCAATATGATATTTGTGGGTCTTGTTCATTCTTCAAAAACTTTTGTCTTAGAAATGGTAACCATTATTCAATTATTAGAAACAATGTTTCTAAGGAATGAAATTTATTACAACCAAAATCCACACTTACTAAATCTCATATATAATTTATTCTCTTTTAATTTTTGAAAAATACCCCTTTGATGTCCTTCAAGTTCCACTTGAATTTTAGAATATACTAAAATTTCATTAATGAAGATAAAAAAACTTATCTAAGAACTCATGGAAAAATATTTTCATGAGGTATATAAATATATCAAGTTCATTGGACAACCCAAAGGTCTAAATACAAAATAATAATGTCAATATCTAGTATAAAGAACTATCTTCATAACGAATTTGTGATTTCTTACCATACCTAAAGCTCTCGGCTTGTATGGTTTCCCACTTTTCCTCAAAAGTGATTTTCGAAATAAAAATTTAATCTTAGTAGTAGTAGAAAAATACGGTGCTCCTTGGAGCTGATCAAATAAATCAATGATTTAAGTAAAATGATACTTTTTATTTATAATGATGTTATTCAAGGATCTATAAATAATTAAAAGTCTCATTGAACCATATTTATTTTTTAACAAACAAAATAGAAGAAACCCATGGTGAAGTGTTAGGTTAAATGAATCCTTTATCTAATAACATATGTAATTGAATTTTTAATTCTAGAATTTCTACTTGAGCTATTAGATATGGGGTTTAGAAATAGGATTTGCATTAAACACTATGTCAATAGTAAACTAAACATCCTGATTAGGAATAACACTAGTAAAATCATCAGAAAACAAATACATGTATTCATTTACTGTTAAGACATCAATAATTTGATCAATTTCTTTATTTTCAACAATTTTAGATAAATAAATTTTAATAATATTGTTAATCAATTTCTCATCTTCTTAATTTGATATTAAAGGTATGAAATCATTTAATAAAACATTATTGTCTCTATTGTAAATATTATATTTGTAAAATAAAATTTAAACCATATGAAAAATGATATCAAACTCCATTATGGGTAGTCCAACAAGACTTATAAAAAATAACATTCGACTAATGACAATCGAAAGATTCTTATAAATCTTGGTTTCTTCAAAAATTCAACTCAATGTTTTTTTCCAAATTATCAATCTTACATTCATGAGGATATACTAACAATTTTCATGAAAATATATCATAAATAAAGGGATAAAAAGACCCAAAGTCAAATAAGATATTGGAATAGTTTTAATAAAAAGTAACATACATATCATGACTTCAGTTAATGGACCAATATCAACCGCAGTAGTAAAAAATGATTTTTCAACACCTTTTTTCTTTCGATCAGAATTATTTTCAACATGAGTTTCTAAATTTTTGAACATGTTAGAATAATGACCCAACTCATTAAAAATAAAAAATATCACCATTGGATGGATATATTTTACACCATTCTTTGATTCTTCAGTATTATTTTCCTTAGAATCATAGTCCATATGACTAAAATTTTTACATCACTAACACTTAAATTATTTCATAAGATATTCTCTAAGGTTATTTTTACAACTCTTGCGATAATATAGGAACTTAACTTTTTTTACCTCCATTTTTGATGTATGTTTCCCCATTGCATACCAATCCCAACCACTTATTAATTTCATCTTCCCAAGACACATAAGTTTTAGAAAACTCCAACTCATGATTTTTAGCACAATGAACAACATTCTCATAGATTTTAAATTCCCATGAGGCCAAAAAACTTTTTAGACTTGGTTTCAATCTTAGTAAAAAACTATTAATTTTACTATCAACGTCAAATTGAAAACGTACCAGGCCAGGGTTTTCAAATTGGCTTCGTATGTGGTCAAAAAAATCATTATCTTTTTTCCTCAATTCCAGGATATGTTTTTCCATATTGAGTCAAAAATCATTAGGGAAATATTTCTCAATAAAAAATTCATTAAATTTTTCCTATTCCATTCCATCAAGATCCTTTTTCTCTCTAGTATTCTTAACCAAATAACACTATTGACCAACTTCACCTTAGAAATGATAAACAAAACGAGTTAACTTTTGAAATTAAGAATATCCCATGACTTTAAATTTCTTCTCCAGATAATTGATCCATCCTTCAGTACCACAAATTTGGATGATCTACTAAATGATGGGGATGGATTCTCATACAATCTCTACTACCGACATATTTTTTTTGTGGTAGATCGGGTTCCTTTCTAGCATCGATACCACCACAATTTATTGCATGTGTTAACTAATCCCTCATAATAAAAAAATAATATATTATAATTCTAACCATTTTGGAATGATAATTTTGAAGGATATTATCCTCCATGTGCCTTACAAATAGAACTTTACCATTTCCTCTAAGAAAAAACATTCTCAGAAAAAATATTTTAGAAGAAGAAACATTGTTATCTTTAAATTATATATCATTTAAACTTAAACATAAAGTAAAATATTTTAGAAGAATGATATTAACATTATCGTAACCTTTAATGTAATCAAAACCATCCCATGATAAAACTATAAGGACCCAACCTTAAGCATTACATAATATAGAGTTTTAAGTTGAGAATTCATTATCTTACATTTATAGATCTTTTCAGGTTTAGAGTTTTCTATAATTAGGTCATAAATCTTACATAGGAAAAACATGAATTAAAAAGTGGACTCTTTAAATCGATATCCATTTTTCCACCATATAAAACATTTAAAATAAAAAAAATTTCTTTAGAAAAAAATTCACAGATTTCAGTTTGACCTCTTCTTTTCCCAAACACATCCTTAAACCCTTTGATTTTTTTAAAGATGGGATGAGAAAAGAAAAATTATAAATAGACATAAAAAGAAAAAAACTATTAGTAAAGTGAAAAAATATGAAAATACATGAATTTGTTTTTCATAAAAACATACCTTTTCCCAAAAAATAGAAACATTTTTCCTTAAAAAAGAATGATTATCTTTCTATTTGAAATTAATAAATTTGTATGAAAAATCATTTGAAAACTTAGAAAAAACATGTAGGTTTCCTGATACATCATCTCATAAAATTAATATATAACAATTATAGAACCTTACAAAATTGGAATAACCATACGACCAATTTCCAATATAATTTTCTGAAGAAAAAAATCTTTACCCAATGAATTTGATCACTATATAGGTGAACCCATCATATAAGCTATAACTTGATCAACTTTGATCTAAAATGGGGATTAAACCTTCATAAATAATGACCAAGGACCATATCATGAAATAACTAATTTTATGATATCACTTTTCATTATAAAAAATTTAAAAAAAGTATATTAAACTCATATGAAAACCACTTTTAGATAACAAAACACTCATTTCTTTTAAAAAACCATTTTTCAGTGCCAAAATTCTATTTTCTATTAAGAACCCATTTTAAATTCCAAAATAACCAAAAAAAGTGAATGCGGGATTTTATTTGAATAAAACATGAAATCTTATAAAGGAATCCAAACATAAAATAATGATTATAGTGATAAGAAAAGTAATTGTCATCGTATACATTAAAATAGAACATTTATTTTTTCTTTTTTAGAGAAAGTAAAAAATTATGAAAAAATATTTGTTTTTTTGAAAAAATTTAAAAGAAATAAAAAATTTTATTTATAAAGCTCTCAAGTCCATAACAAAATCATTTTAAAAACATGGACATGGGATAAAAATAGAATCATTTGGAAAACATGAAAATTTAATTCTTTAAAAGAAAAGTCCCTTATCACTTTAGAAACATGTGAATTAAATAACCCATGAAATAACAACATTAAGAACATTAAATACCATGAGAATATATAAATTCATGTTATGAGATGTAGAAGTCGCTGTATATACACCACATTTCATAATATTGTTGCATACCCTCAAAATATGGATCAATGAGTGGAAATAGAGATTAAGTGCCTTACCTTTAGTTTGATTCATCACGTTCGTTATTTATCTTCATAAATAATAAAAAAATGTTTATTATTAAATTTTATAAGAAACCATTTCAATTTTATTATTCATTTTATTTCAGTTATTAGCATGTCATATAAAATTACTTATTAAATTATATTTATGTGAGATGTTTCAAAGATTTCTGGATTATATGTCAAATTACATCGGCACGTTGACTATTGGACTAAGAGGTCATTATTCCAACATCTGTAGAATAGTAATCCTGAAATATTTATCATATTTTTACATAAATTATAATTTTAAAACTAATAATAATACATGGTTATGAAAAATGAACTATGTTATGATTATTGAGATAGTAGGTCGTACGTATGGATGAGTAACATTTTCATTTTTTCAATGATAATTACAGAAATGAGGTAAGTAAAATTTTATATTTTTAGAATGATAATAATATAATATATACCAAATTATTACATTAAATATAATTATATATATATATCATTATTTTTATGTGATTATGAAAAAAAGAATAACATCACTTTATGGAGGCGGTAATCCACACATACATGAACAACATTATCATTTTACAATCTAAGAAATAAAATGATATAGTAACTTTTAATAATGATAAATATATCATAAATATAATAATGTTTTCATTTATATCACATAAATTCATTATAATTATCCTTATTAACTTCTATTTAAAGTATTAGTGAAAAGTGAATCACATCTCTTTATGGGGTGGTAGTCCACCGTACAAATGAGTGACATTGTCATATCCCATATGTAATATTAATTAAGAAGGTATGTATGATATAATAACTAAATAATTATAATTATATTATAAATATCATATATATAATTTAATTACTTTATTGAAACAATCTTTCAAAGTTGATAATGGAAAATGAATAACATCTGCTCGCGAGGTGGTAGTCCGTTGTACGCATGAATGATGATTTCATATCCCATTTGATGGAAGAGGATATGGATTTATGTTATAATATTAGAATAATAATATCTATGTATATATTATATAATTTTATATTATATAATAATAAATAAATAATATTTTAAGGAGTTGTAAGAAGTAATAAAATTAAGATGCTCAGTTAAGCACGATAACTCTTTTTCGGGAATCCACCTTAGGTAAGCACCAAAAGCCTTATTAGGATAGATTTATGATCAAAATAAGGGCTCTATTTCATTTTTATATAATTATGAAAGATATTTGGGTAGTTATTAGCGGATACAAAGATATTTCAAATTTTTAAGTGGAGAGGAGATGTGGTGACGTTTTATAAGTGAGGTGAGCGACACACTTGTAAGTATTGAAAAGAAAAAGGCGCAACCATGATTTTTACATGAAAAAGGTTATAAAATAGAATATTTTCCAGAATTATACATTATATGGTCTAAATATTTCCATACAAAATATTTTTGACAAGTTGTTAGGGAATTTTAACCATTTTTATTGTTTAACCCTCAATAAATCCATTTTTACCTTAACCGCAATAATTAATTTCTATTATTTTCACTATTCATTATGGAAAAACTATGTTTAAATTATTATATAGTAAAAATTATTATTTTAAAAAATATGGAATCTATTTTAAAAAATTATTTTCACAAAATTTTAAAATTTAACTAAAAATTAAAACTGTAGATGCGATAAATAAATGAGTTTCCAAGGAGTGTATTTTTTGAGAAAAAATAATAATTTTATATTAAATATATAACTAGTAATAATAGTTATATGAATTTAAAATAATATTTATTGATATATAATAAATAAATTAATTTTTAATAATTCCTTATTAGGGCTTGTTTTAATTAATTAAAAAGGATAAACATTATGAACTTTAAAACAGTTTTCAGAAAAATACCAATTTTAAACCAAAAAATAAACTTATTCTAAAAGAAAAAATAAATTTGATTCAAAATACATTAAATATACCCAAATTAAAATTATTTTACTTAAAATAATATTAAGAACCTTATATTACTTTTAAATTACTAAATTTATTGAAAACTATTTATATTTATAAAATAATCAATGTTTTCACTATCGACTGAAAAATCAATATTTTTAGAAAAATAAAACCATTTTCCTTTAGTCAATTTTGATATAATAATTTCAAAATTTAAATTATTTTTTTCAAATTAAAATTATAAATTTTAAAAATTAAAATTTTGAATAAAAACTTATAATTATATAGTTTAATTAACAATATTTTTTTTTGAGTTAAAAACTACTTCATATTTTTATAATAAATATAGCTATATTTTTTAAAATGAATTTATTTTATTATATCATTACCAAGGCTATTAATTTTTATCTTGTGTTTGATTAAAATGGTTTTAAACATTTTTAGAATCATTTACAATGAGTGGATGATAAATATAACCAAGTATCCATAAATACCATTTAATCCACATCGATCACATTTCTTATTGAAATTAGTGTTAATTTCTATACTAATACCAAGAAACGTATCATTTAATAAATATATGTATTATAAAACTCATAATATTGAATTGGTTTCCTAAAATGGACCTTTATATCGAATATGTAATTCCTATATAAGAATCAATAGATTTATCTTGCACTTAATTGAGTTTGAGACTTTATTTTATAATTCTGAGAAAGAATGTTAGAATATTTACATACAAGATTTCCTATCACAATTTTACCCTTTGGTTGTATCTTGAGTAGATTTCATCTGATATTTAATGATAAATAACCATGAGGAATTTTTAATGACTAAATAAATACAATTAATGTTCAATGTATCATAATTTACATAAAATAATTAACAATTATTGAACCTATATCAAGATATTTACAAAACAAAAAATGGATATCATAAGGTAAAATAATAATTAATATGAATAAAACTTCATATGAATAAATAATTCAATATTTTTCAAAATCTCAACAATATAAACCTATTTTTAATCTAATTCATTCAATAAATAACTAACTTTAAAACTCTTCAAAATATGCCCAACCTAATATAAAACCCTAATTTTTTTGATCACATATTTTCCTAAAATCAACTTAAAATTTATCACAAAATATATTTAATCACTCATAAAGTCACATACCCAAAATTTATATACCTTAATTATGTATTCTCTAAGATATACTAAAAATTTCAAAAATGAACATAGATCACCATAAAACTACAATAAAAATATTTGTGTTTTTATAAGTTAACCCAATCTTTATTCCTCAAATGAAATTTCTTCCTAGAAAATAATATCTTATTTACCTAAAATTAATTTTTTCTAATATAGTGAACTTTATAAAAAATATAATTGATCACTTTATCACCAAATCACTTTTCAGTACGATAAACTACAAAAATATTACAACCCCCTTTTCCCATTAACAATAATTACCTCATCATTAAACAATGTATTAATCCTAAAGGTTACATGTTTATTTTAACTTATGTTCCCAATAACATTATTTCTGAATAACATAAAACTAAATCACTTGTTAAATCAAAGGGTTACATGTACATTAATGATAGTCAAGGCCCTCGTTTCAACGCTCTCCCGTAGCTGGTGATGACGGCGGCTCGGCCGGATCCTCCCCCCTTTACGGGGGAGGGGAGTTCATCGCCTCCCGGGATGGCAAGTCCCTCGTTTCAACCTTTCTCAAACCCTGATTTTCTTCCGCCATTTCCGAAGGTGTTCGTGATCCCTAAAGTGCCAGATCTTGTGGATGGAACCCCTAATCTTCAGATTTCGTCTGCTGAGTTCACGGAATCAGCTTCGCTGTTGAAGCTTACCTTGGTTGCTCGTTTTAGACAAAGGAGACCATCCGTCGACTCCTTCGACAGGTTCGTCTTCTCCGCTTGGGACCTTCAGGAACGGGCGACTGTTGGTTTACTCAACAGGTACCACATTATGATTCGTTTTGCATCGGAAGAGGATCTTATCAAAGCTTGGTCAAGAGCTCCTCGGAGTTGCAATGGAAGTCGTTTCTTCCTCCTTCGTTGGTCGTTCGATTTCCACATGAATCGCGGCCCACCATCAGCAGCGGTATGGGTTAGTTTCCCCAAGCTTCCCTTACCTTTTCAAAACCCTGCTATTATTAGAATGTTGGGTAATCTAGTGGGTAGATTTTTGTGTTCGGAATCTCGGACTGAAGCAGTTTTCCATCCGATCAATCCTAGGGTCTGCGTTGAAATTGATCCCTCTAGGGCCCCTTTCGATTTTGTCTCGATTACACTTGGAGAGGATTATAGGTGTAAACAATAGGTGATCTATGAAACATGGCCTGTTTTTTGTTCGAACTATAATTGGTTTGGACACAATTCTGAAAGATTTCGGCGTGCCTCACCTCAGGAGATGATGTCTCGGCGTCAGGAGCCCCAGTACTCAACCCAAAGGAAGTCTTTTATTCCTGTGGAGAAGAGTACAAAGGGAAAGGAGAAGCTTGTTCAATCCTCAGTGATGGACAACAATTTGGTTGGACCTAACAAGACTCTGGATGCGGATGGTCATGGTGGTAAGAACTTATATAATAGGGTGAGGGCTGAGGAAGCACCTGCTTTGGTTCACTCACTGGGGGTTGCGGAAATTAGTCCATATCAAAACTGTACAGAAGAGAATGGAGGCCTGAATCCTAAGGCCAGACCCTTTGTGTCTTTAAGAAATAGGTTTGATTGCCTTGGTAACGTTGATTCTGATCCTGTTTTGCGTGATGTCTCAGAAGATGGGGGTCCTAGTTTGGGGGCCGCCAGAAGTGTCCAGGTCGAGGGTAGTGTGAAGGAGCTTCCCGCGGTGCCTATGAGTGAGACGATTGCAGAGGGTGTGTCACCCCATTTGGTACTGAATCATGCGGTGACTGAGGACGTGGCGGAGGGTGTACTATTGCCTCTGCTGGTGGATGAGACTGTTGAGGGGGCTGTGTCTCTTGAAAGGGTACATTCTGCATGTTCTCCCGTATTGGGCTCCGGGGAACAGGCTGGTAAAGGAGGGGAGAAACGTTCCTTCAGCGAAGTGCTTCAATGTGGGAAGCAGGGGTCCGCTTCAGGGGAAGGACCTTTTCCTATCATTTCTAAGCGTCGACAAAGGAAGGATTACTCGGGTCTCCCGCAGCCGATGCAGACTCGCTCCTCCTCAAAGAAGAAGGAAGTGTTGAATTTAAAGTGTGCAAAGAATAGTGAGATTAAGGAGTCAACATCAGATTATCATGTCTTAGATCAGCTCAGGAACCGTGTCAATAGTGTTCACTACTGGAGGGATCCAGGATGGGAAACAGCCACGGCTACCGGAGAAGAGGAGTCAGGATGGAGAAGCGGTGACGACTTTGACTTGGATGATATGTAAGTTTGTGTTGTTAAGTTGCCTTATCCTGGTATGTCTGTTTTTGGTTTATTTTTTTTGTTGTACCTTGGGTACCGGCAACCCCTTAAACCGGCTGCAGAAAATGAAAAAAAATGATTTTCAGATTCAGATTGAGAAAATATTGTATTTAAAAATTACCCTCTAAGATTAAAAAATCATTCTTTAAATAAATTAGTAGTAACTATGGTTGGAAAATAAGTTTTTTCATTATATGTCAAAACAAATGTTTCTTTAACACTTTTTATAAAAATCCATTAAAACAAACACAAAAAATAACATTAAATCCTTTTTAAAAAATCTAAAATAAATTCTAATATGGTTTAAAATTAATTTTAATAATAATTGTATCATAAAAAATAACATTCTTGAGTAATTTTTAAAAAACATGGACATGGAAGAAAAAGTTAATTGACCAAAGAGGAAATATGGTTGATTTTTCTTCCATATTTGTTTTCAATAATTTTACATACCAATGAGAGGATAATGGAAGAAAAACATGGAAACCCCATAATCAGCCATATAATAATAAAATATATTTATTTAAAGTATAATATCCATATAATTCTCCTTAATGAAAATATATTATAGATAATTCTGAAGATAAATGAGATTGTAACATAAAACTTTATCGTATTGGTAATCTTTGAATCAAAACCTCAGGAAAGAGAGAACAGTATATGGATTTTTAAATCCCAATAATTTTCATTAAAATTATCATTAAATACATTCATGGTATGTATATACACAAAAAAGTAAATAAGTGCTAAATATGGTATATGTATCGAAAATATAAAAGTAAGATGGGAAACCCTTACCTCATGTCATGTCTTTCTTAGTATGAATTAAAACATCCTATATAATAAATAAATATTTATTATAAATAAATTACAGAAACATAATATATATATATATATATTACTATATATCATTCCATTATAATTTATAGTTATTATTTTCTTAATACCTCTTCATTAAAATCATTATTTTGGTGAAAATTGGTTTGTTTTCATTGCATGTTTCGGTTCGATGGTTCTCGTACTATCAACCTTTTCATCATTTAATCATATCCATAATCATAGTAATGTTATAATAATAATTATATTCATTCATTATATAATCTTAATAATCATCCATATAAGGTGGTGATGAAAACTGAATTGCATCACTTCATAGAGATGGTAGTCCGTATATAGGCACTAGTGATGTTTCCACTTTTTAATGGATGAGAAGAATGAAATTTAAATAATAATTTACCTTTAAAATTAAATAATTATATAATAAGTTTCATATATATTCATTAAACCTATCCTTATTTACATACATGTAAATAATCAATGAAAAATAACTCACATTGCTTCGTGGAAGTGGTAGTCTACATTTACACACAAACGACATTATTATTTTCCAATGGATGAAAAAGTTAGAAGGTAGATAAAATATTATTATTAAATATGTATATTTATATCATATAAATCATACATAAACAATAAATTAATCATAATTACTATCCATGAGAGGAAGTGATGGAGAATGAAATAAATCTCTATGTAGAGATAGTAGTCCGTACGTACGATCTAGCGAGGCTTTTATTTCCCAATACGATGGTATGTAGAAAAAAAGGGTTTTTAAATTAACATAATAAAATTAAATTATTTTAAGATACTTATTTTATTATATTGATAGTTTTATATAAGATTTATATAAGGTGGAATATGAAATAATTATGGTAAAACTCGATAACGATTTATACCTCTACTTTGGAAATCCTCCTTTAGATTACACCTTAATCCCTCAAAGGATGGTATTTTAGTGAGGCTAAGGATTATTGGACATCAAGAGGGAATTATTTTAGTTATTTTTTTGGGTATTTTAATATCAGAAGTTCTAAAAATATGTGAATTAGTGAGGAGGGGATGTTTCATTTTATAAGTGAGGTGGGTGGAAAACCTGTAAATAACTGAAACATTAATATACAATATATGTCTAACTCATGTAAAATGTCTCCAAAGTGACATATAATTAAATATATTGAGATAAATATCTATATATATTCAACCAAGTTTCTATATATACAATTATGTTTCATTTTAAACCTTATTATTGGTTTAACACCCTCGTTAACTTGGTTTAACATTAACCAAAGTAAAAACATTTTCACTATTTAAAAGTTATGAAAATAATTTGAAAATTTTCATGTAGAAAATAAATTAAAAATGAATGATAGTCTAAAAAATTTCCAATCCTATTGAGTTAATATAATATTTTTTGTATAATTTTATATTTATTTAATAATAATTTTAAAACATTATATAATATTTAAGGTCATTTTTGGGGCTATTCACATTTCTTAATGTTAAAGGATTCAATATAAAAATGGAATTAAAATATAAAATCTTCTGCCATCACTTATATATTTTAAATATAAAATAAATTCTTGTTTAATAAAAATTAATCAAAAAATTATTGCTTTTCATGTTTTAAATTACATTTACTCGATTTTTATAACACTTGCACAAGTGATATATCGACGTTGCAAAAGTGTTCAAGGTAAACATAATATATATAAAAGTTAAAAATAAATTAATATCATAAAAATATGTTATTAATATTCAAAATAACTATTTATAATCATTCATATCCTATATTTTTCCACATTACATCATATTAGATATGTTAAATGAAAGTGACATTATGCAGTTTTTTGTAAATTATAATAATATAAAGACCATATTTATTGTAAATCTTCACAAAAATTAAATATTTTAGATGGTAATATGATTATGGTGAAATTAATCCCATAAAATAAATAAAATTATGTTTCAAATTGTTTTTGAGACATTATCCCATTATTTTAACTTTAATCAACCTATTTACCCATTACCACGGTGATAAACATTTAACATGGTTACTTTTCATTATTACTAAAAATGAAATTAATTTTTTAGAAAAATTTCAACCTCATGATTCCAAATATTAAATTCATTTTTAAATATAATATTTATAATAGTTGAAAAATAATTCTAATATTAGTGTAAAAAACACATTAAAAAACATTTCTTAAGAAGAAAATGTTTTTAAACATAAAAATGATTATGTACCAAATCAAGTATAATATTTATTACTATTGAATAAATTATTATTTTTTGTAATCAAAGGTTTAATATTTTACTTTATAATAAAATATTAAACATAATAATACTTCAAAATTACCTTATTTATAGAATAGAAAAGACAGTTTTGGAAAAATTAGTATTTTTTACTATTCACTGAAAAGTAAATCTTTTTAGAATAAGAAAAAAATTCATATTAAGTAAATTATGACATGATGATTTCAAAAAATATTCCCATTTTTTCCAATACAATTTATAATAATTTCAAAAATTAATTCTAATATCCTCACACAAAATTTTATAAAACCCATTTAAAAAAATGATTTTTTAAAGCATAGAATGAATTTATTCTCATTCCATGCCTAATAAAAAAAATTAAATTAATGTTAATATATTAAATTAGATATATAATATACTTATCTAATTATAATAATTTATCAATAGTAATTAATTTAATCAATTAATATAAAAATACATTGCACAGATAAAAATAGTTTTAGGAAAAATATTTCATTTACCTTCAAATTAATTATTCATCATTTCAAACCAATTGATAATAAATGTATAGTTGATTATTAATTTTTTGAGGAAAAATTTATGAATATTTTTCATTATATTTTTATTTCAATTAATACCCCCTAAATCAATTGGTAGGTTATATCTGTTATATTTAAATATTATTTCTATAGTATATCGTGATTTGTTTTAACTTGATGTTTTTTGTATCAAAGCTATAAAATGAATAAAATATATTAAATAGAAATATATTCTAAAATATCGGGTTATTGCAATAACATCTAATAATAATAAACTCCTCTCTAGGTATCTTATTTTTTTTAACGAACCGAATAATAAAAAGTCAAAAAATGATATATAGTTTCCCAAATTGTAAATTTAACACCATAAAAAATGATAAAAATATAAAAAATTTAATTATTCTTATAAAAAAAGGGCACTGAAAAATATTATCTTATTTTCATCTAGTTTGAAACAATATAGAAAAATAAATTATTTCCTATGATATGTTAACCTAGTGTTTAATAAATTTTTAACCTTGTATAATAACCATGGATCCAAGATTTGGTGACATTATAGGAATTATCCATGTCATATTTATAGGGTCCTTATTATCAATCTTCAATTTTTATTGAGAAATTTCCCATTTTTTTGGAATTCTTCCTTGTACCAATATAAAACACTTAAATATTCTAGAATAAATTAAAAATTAGTTGAATCCTTCATTGAATATTTCTTACCCATCATTGAACAATAATTTCTAATGGGTTGTAGAGATAATATTATAAATAATCCAAACATGAAATGCTGAGCTCAGAGGACCCACGCAACATTTAGTGAAAATGAAAAGAGAAACAATAGGAAGGATGGGGTCATACATAAAATGAATATAACACCAAGAATAAAATTTATTTTAATATAATTAGTTACATGAAACATTGATATTAAAAATATTATAAAATATATTTCTCAAAATTTATTCTTATTGATTGCTTGCGGAACACACACCCCTAACTCTAAATGGACCGTAATATAATATACCATTATAACCTAGCCATTAGATTTAAGGGTATGAATACTAATAACTAAATTATTAAATTAATATGGTTTATAAATTTAAAAACAAATTCCTTGGTTATCTATTAATTAGAAATAAAAATATAATCATTAAAAAGAAAAGAAAATTTCTTCTGACAAAACTGTATTTTTTTAAAATATGATTTTGTCATGTCTTGTGCACAAAATTTAAAATAAATTTTTACAACTAATATAAAATTTATTTGATAAAATAATCATATTTTTTAAAATCATCATATCAAAATTTACTTAGTTTGAATTTTTGGGAATTGTTTTTGAAAAGGTTTCATTTTTTTGATCAATAGTGAAAAATACTGAATTTTAATTGAAAATTATATTTTATTTTATATTAATTATAAAGTAAAATTATATTTTAAATTGTTTTTATATTATAATTAGTTAAATTATATATATATATATATATATATGTTAATATAATTTAGTTCATTTAGTTCATTTTCATATTGAATTTTTATATAAAAACCCTCTAAACATTTGAATAATTTCTTTTTGAAAACCTGTTTTATCGTTGTGACTGTGAGATTAATTTTAAATTTAATTTTAGAAAATATGTGAATGGAATTTAGAAAAATGGATTCCATATTTTTAATAATAATAATTTATATTATCTAATAAGTTCAACTAAACTTTTTTACTATAATGAATAGTAAAAGTAGTAAAAATTTTCTACCGATGTTAAGGTGAAAAAGGATTAAATGAGGGGTCAAACTAAAAATATAATGTTTAAAATGACCTAAAAACTGGTATAAAATCGCTTGGCTAGTTATATTTGGACACTATAATGTCTAAATATATTTAATATTTTTTTGGACACTTGGGTCACGTTAGAAATGTGTGTTCAACCTTTTCTTTTCAAATATTACAAGCATGTCACTCACCACACTTATTAAATGACACCCCATATCCTCTCTTATTCATACCTTCTAACCATTTTTTTGCCAATAAATGAAAAAATAGCTTCTCAAATTCCATAATATCATCCTAGAATCCTTATCTTGGGCATAAATATTTCCTAGGATGGTTTTTGGTGCAAACATAAGGAGGTTACCTGAAGAAGAGGTCACTTACTTCAACGACCGTTTTTATTTTATTTCTTCATCCACCACCTTCAATTATAATAAAAAATTTAAGATATAATAAACTAAATATAATAAATATACTGAGATTTTTTTTATGTTTATGGAATTACTTACCACAATCCCCACTTCCATTAAATGGGTTACAACATCACCATTCATGTATATGATGGACAATCGCCTCGCGAACCGATATCATTCATTTTTCCATTACCACCTCTCACAGTTGGGCATGTTGATGGATAAAAAGTATATATATGATATTTATAACATAATTATAAAAATTAAGTAATTATATCATATATATCTTTCTTACTTTTCATTATGTATGGGTTACGATAATGTCGCTGGAGAGTACGGTGGACTACCGCCTCGCGAAGCGATGCGATTCGTCTTTAACAAACACTTTACATGGAAGGTAATAAGGATAAATTTAATGAATAAATGTTATTAAAATTAAATAATTATAAAATTAATGAAATATATATCATTATTAAATGGTAATATATCATTTTATATCTTACCTTTTCACTCACTCAAAGATGATAACACCGTTCGTGTACGTGTGGACTACAACCTTCACGAAGCGATGTGACTGTATTTTAATCACCATAATCAATGGATTATATAAATAAGTATATTTAAAGAAATAATATTTTATTTATTATATTATTATTTTTTAAATTTAAAATATTACTTACATCCTTTTCATAATTATCGTTGAAAAAGGGAAATGTAACTCTAGCGTACGTATGACCTACCATCTCTATGATCATAACATACTTAATTTCTCAAAACTATATTTCATGTTTGGTATTAAAAGTATAATTGATTCATAAATATTATAATTATTTCATGATTATTATTCTGTATATGATTAAACTATATAATATTCATAAGAACCTTAAGTTTCATAACAAAGCATGAATGAGAAAACAAGACAATAAATATCCAAAAAATAAAAATTATAAATCATTATTAATGAATGGTTGATAAGATGTTATAAAAGGATAAAATGTGATATTATAAATATTAATATGGTTATATTATAAGTTAATAACATTTTTAAAACAACTATATATGAGGTTAACAGATGTTTAACCAAATGGAGGTGTGAGGTAGGGGACTTCATCTCAACTTCCCTTCATTGGGACATATTATAATGTTATACACCTAAATTATTTTATATGGTGAAAATAATGACCCTTTGACTTGTAATATCCTTATTTATTAATAATTCAAGGAATTTTAAGTTTTAATTTTAAATATTTTATCTATGGGGGTTTCTACTTAAAAGTTACCAAGTGGTAAATAATTTCATAACTCAATTTCGTCTCATGGGGTTATATTAATTATTCGTTGTATTCGATATTCCATGATTATGGGTGTATTGAACTTTGAAAATATATTATTTTAGTTATAATTTATTATACCAATTTATATTTTATGCACATAATCTATTCATTGGTAAATTATCACTTTGACGTTATGATCATTGTAAGGGTTCATTTCACAATATCATTATAATCAAGATTTTTTTTTCATGAATTTCATTTGAAGAAAATTATTTAATAATTTTCTAATAAACCAATTTAATTTTATTTTGTTATTGTTATTCATTATATTTTCATGTAATTATACCATTTTATACTCATTGGTACTTAAAATAATAAATAAAATGTTTTTAATAAAATTTAATTTCATTTCTCTCTTTGGTCAAAAATCTATTTTCTACCAAAAACCAATTTTATATTTTTTTTCAAAAATGTTTTATGCCTTTAAAAAATTATTTATTAAATAAATTTTTAACCATTTTTAATTTTTAATTTTTTTAATAGAATATTCTTTTAGTTTTGAAAACAATTCTCCTTTGTCTTTTATCGAAAAGTGAAAGGAATCCTTATTTTAAGGTATAAAAAATAAAAGAAATTTATAGGAATCATGACCACTAATTTTTTTTAAATATAATTTTATAACATTAAATGGCTATTTTCAAATAAATAAATTTTGAAAACTTTTTTTTATGTTTTAAAATGTGATTGAAAAAATGAAAAATGATTTTTTCATCCATAACATTTCAATGATATTTTTATGGTATTTATTTTCAATAATGACAATAAAAGATATTATATTTATTATCTAATAGGTATATATTATATTGATACCATACATATTAATTTTATGGATGGTTTGTGATCATTTTGACCAAGGAAAGTATTGAAATCCACTTTTTGATTTTTTTTGTAGTCACTAACCATGCATAGAAATATTTACTTTCTTAG
Organism: Viscum album; assembly: GCA_963277665.1. NCBI lineage: Eukaryota > Viridiplantae > Streptophyta > Magnoliopsida > Santalales > Viscaceae > Viscum > Viscum album. Next base: position 262,709,193 of record OY728142.1, on the reverse strand, counting down.
GTTCATTGGAATTTAAATTTCCACTAAATATTCATATTATTTATAAAAGAAATTTTTATTTGTTTAACCATAGATTATTTTTACATATGGTGTTCTATATTAAAAATTATTTCTTTATCTGGGGAAATATTGATAAATTTGAATTCTTTACTCAATATGAATATTTGATGATTAAGAACATTGTTCATGAATTAAATAAATTATTCAAAATATGAGGAACAATTTGCACCTTCAATGATGGGTGGGACCCAAAATTATATATCCCCTCAATTCATTGTTATGTCTCATTATAAAAATAAATAAGTTATCATTAAATAGGATTTTACATGTAGTTTTAATCCGTCTTTTGAAAGGCCTTGAAAATAGTGGCATCACGGTGATTGAGATCCTGACATCCAATAATTAATGATTCCCTTCATTAAGAATTTAGTTATTAATATAAATGATATTTTCAAAATGATATTTTTTCTAGATTCATTTCATTATTATTTTATTGATAAAATGGATTTTTTTCTAATTTTTTACTTTGACATATTGATTATGACTTATCTTATTATCTATGAGATTTTCACAATGATATTATATCTAGATTCATTTTATTATAATTTGATAGATTAAATGGAATGTGTTTAGTTATTTACCATTCCACATTGATTATTCTTAATCTGACCAGTATAGCGATGTTAATGATTAAATAACATGTGGGTTTAGTTATTTACCTTTTCTTTTGGTTTATGTTTATTGATCATGATAGATTATTCTATGCATATAAATTAATATAAATTTGAGATCAAAATTATATTGTTTCTTTTACCAAATACTTCATGAAGTTTACTATGATTGATATGAAATTATATGATAGAGGGAGTAGTATTATTCTTGAAAAAAAATATTTTTTAATTTTTGTATTAAAATTTAATTTTTGAATCATATATATATCTAGTTTACTAAGATACAAAATTATTCAATACTTCGGGATTTTATTCCTTGTATCTTATTCTAATGTATTAAATAATACACCATCTTTGGTCGACATGGGTTGGGGTCACTATAGTTGTTATCAAAGGATGTCTAATAGAAACCTTGAGAAGTATATTTAGGAAAACATATTTTAGGAAACATAACCCAATGATATAATTTGAGGATAATTATAGAATAACATCCTAATGTTTTAGTAAGGAAGATATTATGGGGTTATTTCTAGAAAATACATCCCTATATGGATACTACAAGTGGACATAGATTTGACATAGATATACCAAGGGGTAATAACTCTAAAAGAGGCTCATTTATCGTGAACCAATCATCACCTGGTGCATGAAAATGGGATTTACTATGCACCTGGTTTGACACTCATGAAAGATATGATTATGATAAATCAAATATTATTTACAAACCATTATAATAGAGTTAAAAATAAATATACCCCCAAAGAAACCATGTATTTGATTATGTTATTAGATATGCATAATTTTTTCAATTTATGTTAAGTATTGCACTAGTTTTGGGATTATACATTATATTTTAGAATGATATGATCTAATATAGTGTATTATATCATTAAGAAAAGGTTCATAGTAGAAGGAATGAGAACTTCATTAATTCACATAATCCAAAGAGTAATAATGATAATTTCTTTGATGAGATTAAACCAATATTTTGAAGGAAACCATTATCCTAAACATCCTTATAATATGAGGACATAATATCATGTGTTAAAAATGTAGATATATAATTCTCTAATAATTATGGATTTTAAGGTAATCCTGAGAAGAAGAGGACGACAAATAAAAAAATGTATAATGGGAAGAAGGGAAAGAAGTATTTTACCTCATTGATAATTGTGGAAATAAACACCATGGTACTTTCTTGATGGTAATGAGAGTTTTCTGTAAGTATATAGAGAAATGATACAATACTTGTGATTTTAAGGGAAAGAGAAATGTTTCTAATGTTCAATGCTTCAAATGTAAGGATATGGGTCACTACACAAACGAATTCCCCAATCACCAAAGGAATATACATCAAAAGAATCTAATGGATCATGTTCTATATTATACTATTACCATAAATGAATTGGAATGATTAATGTGCATGTTTTTGGATTAAAGAATAATTTCATTTGAGTATTTTATTAATGATATTATGGTTATAAGAATTACAAAATGTATATGGTGTAACACCACTAGGTTTTAAAAATAAAACAAAATTCATGAAACACCAAATACATACATAATGAAACTTTTTTTAATGTAAATAGTAATAAACTAGTCGTTAAATATTATTTTGTTTCTTCTATGATTTCAATTTCAAAAAATAGACATCTACGGTTGTGATCAGTTTGATGGTTGGAGTTTGATAGAACCAAATTATTTTTTGGTGAATAGAAACATACTCTTATGAATAGTAAAATGAATTTTAATATGACCCTTATGAATAGTAACTAATAATAATAATTTATTTTATTAATTTTATAATATAATGAGATCTTGAATAAATTTTCAAGGTGATATAAAACGATTTATAGTTTTAAAATTGTTATTTTTTGAATAAATTATAATTTTATTTAAAAATAAAATTAATCATATTTAGAAAATTATTTTCAAAAAATTGAGTTCATTTTTTAATTCTATATGTTGAAAAATTGTTTGGGTGTTTTTTGGGATTTTTCTAACAGTTGAATTTTCAGTGAATAGTAAAAAAATAATTTTAAGTTTTCTATTGTTTAATGACATCATAATGATGTAATAATTCTAGTATACCCTTGAGAATTAAAATATTATATGAGGTCTCACAATTGGCCAATACCATGTGTAATTAATATGGAAAAATCCCATTGTTTTTCAAATACCACTAATGAGGTGTCCTTTGAAATTAATTAAAAACTCCCACACTTTCACTATAAATAACACCCTCAACCCACTCTCCCCATCACGCCTCTAAAGATTTTAAAGTTGTTTAAATTATCCCATATAAATTTTCCATGGATCTTACCCACATCCAAGAACTTTTGGTCTCACTAAAAGGCCAGAACCAAGGGCCTTATGGAATATCCCATGGAGAAGAGATCAAGATGTAAAGATCCTCTTTCATTTTCTTGTGTTTTATTTTCAATTCATTTATTTTTATACTCTATTATCCTCCCATTATCCATGAGGAATGAAATATACATAATCTAATATATTCTTCATTTTATCATGTTTATGAAAAATTTCATCAACTTACTTCATCTCCTCCCCTCTTATAAATACACTGCACGTATTATGCAGATTTACAAACATCATGGATGATGTGTGTTCAATTGCCTTTAATACCTTCAAAACTGATTATAAAACGATTTTAATGGATGAAATATATTTTAAAGAATATTTTATAAGTTATTTTATTTTTTGGAGTTTACATATATACAAAATAGTAATTCATATAATGAAACAAGTTCGTGATTATCAAAGAACTGCTGAAATGATCTAAACAAATATCACTAATGATTTATCTAATGACTCATCCACATAACATATAACCAAAATGATTTATGGAATAATTTAATATTCTAAAAAAATAATAATAAAAACTAATTCCACTTCTAGAGTTTCAGTTCTATTTAATGAGAAAATTCTTTACGAACCAACCATGGAAATCATGTGAAGCACGCACCCGAAACAATGAAAATAACAAAATGTTTTTAATAAATGGGTCAAATGATGTTATAAAATGATTATATAAGGTTTTATAAATATGAATATTTTTATTTAAAATGTTAATAACACTCTTTTAACAACTATACATGAAGTTTAAACAAGTTTGAAGTAAGATGAACCTAATGTAATGGAATTCTTATCCCAATTTCCATTATTTGGGTTATCCTTCCATTTCATTGATTATATGGTACTAAAAATATTTATGAAAATTTTATATTATTTTATATTATGTGTATTAAAAATTTCTACACATAATCCTTTCATTCCATTAATTTTCACTTCAATTATGTGATATTTGTAAGGGACTTTCCTTAAAAAAACCTCTTTTAAAATTATATTTTAAAAAAGTTAAAAGAAATTTTTAATGAGATTATTCATCTATTATGATTATGTTTTGGATCTTGGGAATTTTTTATGATAAAGGGTGATACCTATATCTCCCTCCAATACATTGGGCATTTGTAAGTTGGAGGTAGGTCATATGGTTACTCAAAGTGTAACTGTAATGGTTACACTATAAGGTAGCCGTGATGGTTACATTGTAAGGTATCCGCGAGGGTTAGAAATCATAAAGTAGAAAGAAGGGTTATAATATAAGAAATTAATTCCCAAATATACCTTTATAGTTTTAAATTATTTATTTAATGTTTTATCAGAATCTTATGTTTCATAAAGTAAGTATATATGGGTGAAAATTATTTCTTTGTGAAAATAATTTCAAATTTTTATAAGTATTCATGGAATAATAGTTTCTTTCCTTATTTTTATATCCATTAATAATATTTTTATGATCATACCATGTTTTTAAATGTTTTTCATAGTTTATTAGGATTGTTAAGATAAATAAGGAAGCCATGCTAATTTTTATAAAGATTTGTCAAAGAAATCCTATTATTGTTTTGTGTTAAAAAATTTATGTTTTGGAAGAAATGGATACTGTTTAATGTTACCCACTTTGTATGAATTTGGTTTGATATGTATAATTTATGTCATAAATTTATAAAACTCTAAAACAAAAAAGATATTTGGGGATGTGAATATGTTAATTCTAGTTGAAATAGCCTGATTATGCAATGTTTAAGGTTGAGTGCTTATCATTGGTATCAGAGAATGGTTTAGATAACTCTAGAAGTTATTAAGATGTTAATAGAATACAAAAAAGTATTTTAACCTTATGTTTATGTTGAAATGGTATATAATTTAAATATTACCATGTTTCTTCATCTAAGATATGTTTGTTCAAAATGGTTTTCTACAAAAGAAAATGGGCACCAGAAGTTGGAAGGAACCGAGAGGCTGATATCATTCCAAATCCATAACCAGGAATGATGGGAATTGGAAAAAAGTAGTTTGTGATAGTAATGGATCAAATGATATAATAAATAAATGGTGGTGGCATAAATACAAGAGAAAAATCAGATCTACAACAAAAGAACATGATGATAGTGGAACATTGTGTAAAGAAACACACTCCTGCTTTCAGTGGATCTTCTGACATAGTAATATTTCAAGGATAGATTAAATCCCTTGAAAAGATATTCAATGTTATGGGATGTTTAGATAATCAAATGTTTATTCTTTATGTTTTTCATTTTGAAAGTGAATCTGACCAGTGGTGGTCAATGGTCAAGATTATCAGGGATATATAGGAGATTGAAGCCTTAGATTGGGATGAATTTAAATGTACTTTCCTTTAAATATATTTTATTAAGGTGGTTTGAATAAGGATAGAGAAGAAAATACTTGAATTAAGGAAAAAATAGGAAGATTCAGTGGTAATGTATGATAAAAACCTCAACTGATGGGCAAGGTATTCTTTGAATCTTATTTTGTATCTTGATTGAAAAATCAATAATTTTTTATCTGGATTGAAGCCAAGATACCGAATGGTATTAGCCTCCAAATAATTCAAAAGTTATGAGAAACTTGTGAGATTTGTTAAGAGGGTAGGAATGAATTTTTATAATGATCACATGTACTTGGAGAACAAATATAAGAAGTGGTCTAGATGGAAATTTATGGGTAAGATTCAATCAGAAAAATATGATGGTTAGAAATTTCATTTTTCTGTTTGTGAAAAGTGTGGTAAAAAGTACCCTATGAAATGACTTGCTAAAATTGGAAAGTGTTTTCAATGTGGTACGTTTGGAAATATGGCCCGACACTATAATGAAAATAATCTTAAGATCAATTATGATATGAAAAATGTAAAGTTTTCTAAATGTCGCGAGATGAGTCATTAAGAAAGTTATTTCCCATAAAAATACCTGAGTGATGGAAAGCCACCAAACTATATGAAAAAGGTGAAGTGATATCCACTGATACTACATCGATAGATTTTGGTCTATCCAATGAAGTTCTATGAGGCACATTATTTGTTTACTCAAATTTTTCTAAAGTCTTGTTTGATACAAGGTCTACATAGTCCTTTATTTTTAACAAATTCTCTAGTAAATTTGAAATATCACCTCAATATATGAGACCCGAACTTATTGTTAAAACACTAGGGGGAAATGTCAAAGTAAGAAGAAATTTTAATAATCATCCTATTATTATCTATGGAAATACATTACCTACAAACCATATTATTTCCCTTAATTATCGTATGATGTCATTCCGGGAATATATTTTCATTCTATTTATCATACTAATATTTATTATAGAGCTAAGTAAGTTGTTTTTTTAAAGAGTTTAATTTTTTATACAATAATGAACCTATACAATTGATAACATATCAGGGAAGTTGAGAAACTCTTGAAAAAAGGAAATGAAATTTATCTTACTCATATTGTTGAAAACAAGAAAACTATTCAGATTAATGATGTTCTAATGGTAAATGAGTGCCTTGATGTTTTTCCTGATGAGTTACCCATATTTATACATAATCAGGATGTTGAATTCAAAATTGACTTAGTTTCTAAAGCTAATCCAAATTTAAATCCCCCTTATCAAATAGATCAAATAGAACTTCTTGAATTGAAAAATTAGTTGCATGGTTTTCTTGATAGAGGCTTTATTCATCCTAGCACTTCTCTATGTGGAGATCCAAGTTTTTTCGTTAAAAGGAAAGATGGTTATATGGGACTTTTCATTGATTATAGAGCTTTGAATAATGTAACTATTAAGAATAATCATCCTTTGAATCACATCAATGACTTGTTTAATCTGATCCAAGGAGCTGAGTATTTTTCCAAGATTGATTTAAGATCCGAGTACCATCAGATTAAGGTGAAGGGGGGTGACATTCCAAAAAATAGATTTTTGAAATAGATATTTTGATTATGTTTTTATATCATTTGGGTTAACTAATTCACCTGTTGTATTCATATATCTTATGAATAGAAAATTTCATGAGTTCTTAGATAATTTTGTGGTTGTTTTTATTATTGACATTTTCGTATATTATAGAAGTAAATAGGAGTATGAAATACATCTATATATTGTTTTCCATACCTTAAGAGAAAATAAAATGTATGGAAAATTCAGAAATCATGAATTTTGGTTGCAAAAAATTTAATTCCTTGGTCACATTGTTTCTAAATATGGCATAACTGTTGATCCTGCAAAAAAGAATGTTTTTGAAGAATGGACAAGACCCACAAATATAACCAATATTCATATTTTTATTGGTTTATAAAGATATTAATGGAGGTATTTTGAAAACATTGCATGGTTATCTAGTCCAATGACTAAGTTAATATTAAAAAGGGTTAAATTTATTTGGAAAAAGAATGCGACAATTGTTTTCAGGAATTGAAAAGAAGGTTGGTAAAAGCTCTAGTTCTGAACTTACCTTCCAAAAATGGTGAGTTTGTCATATACAGTGATGCTTCAATAAAGGGACTTGGTTTTTTTCTGATACAGAATGATCAAGTAATTTCTTATGCTTCAACACAACTAAAACATAATGAGTTAAATTATCCCACACATGATTTGGAGTTAGCAATTGTGGATTTCACTCTAAAAATTTGGAGGCATCATTTATACAGAGCCAAATTCGAAATATATAATGAAAAGAAGTTTGAAGTATATATTCAATCAGAAGGAATTAAACAAGATGCATACAAGATTTCTTTAATTTATAAAATATTATGTTTGCACGATCAATTACCATCCTAGAAAAGAAAACAAAGTGGTAGATGCGTTGAGTCAAAAACATCATATATCATTAACTATGTTACAGTTGGAACATGACCCTTTGATTAATTATTTGATGAATTTTTTATTGGAATTTGTTGGTTCATGACATTACTCTCTTTTGTTTTAGGTTTCAATGTAGTCATCTTTGTCCGAAAAAATTAAGAAACTACAGAAGAAAGACCAGGAGCTATAGAAAAATGTGGAAATGGTTAGAGTGGGCAAGTTTCTAGAATTTAAAATTGATAAAGATTGTGTTTTTTGATTTTGAAAAATATTTTGTGTTCTTGTGATTCTCAAAAGAAGAAAGAGTTATTACGAGAACCTCATAGTTCTACATTTTCAGTTTATCATTGTAGTAAAAAGATATATAGAGACCTTCAGTGGTATTATTGGTGGGATGGAATGGAGATAGATATTATATATTTTACCATGAAATGTCTGAAATGTCAACATGTTAATTTACTGATGCAGTTACCAAATGGGATTCTTCCCCCTTTACCAGTTCAAGAGTGGAAATGAGAAAATATATCCATGTAATTCATTGTGTGACTACCAAAGACTCCTTGAGGTAACAATGAAATCTGGGTTATTTTTGATCGACTGAATAAATCTTATCATTTCCTTCCTATTTGAGATAACATGTCTCTAGATCAAAATTCTTGACTACACCTCAAAGTGATTATCATGTTACATGGAGTTCCTCTTTCCATTGTATCTGACAATGATCTAAGGTTAACTTATAACTTTTGAAACGACCTTCAAAAGTCATTGAGAACAAAATTAATTTTCAGCACAACTTTTCATCGTCAATAAAATAGGAAGCCAAGATGGAAAATTCATAATTTGGAGGATATGATTTGAGATTGATCAATGTACTACAAGGGAATTCAAGATCAACATCATTCATTAGTTTTGTTTTCTTATAATAACTATTTTCATTATAGTATACAGATGGAACCCTTTGAGGCATTGTCGAACTCTAGATTTTTGGGATGAAGTTGGGGAAAGGAAGTTTATGGGACTAGAATTTTTAGAGGAATTAGATAAGAAAGAAAATATATTCTAGAAACACATGAGTAAAGCTCAAAGCAGGACTAAAAAGTTATGCAGATAACAAGAGTATAGAATTTTTTTAAGTAGATGATATTGTTTTTCTTTGAATCTCTCCATGGAAAAGTGTTATGCATTTTGGTAAGAAAGGAAATCTAAGTCCATAGTTCATTGGAACTTATGAAATTCTGGGGAAAGGTGGAACAATTTTATACTAAGTAGCTTTACCTCCAAGTTTATCTCAGGCACACAATGTTTTTAAAGTTTAAATGTTGATAAAATATGTGCCAGATTTATCTCATGTTTTGAAGCTCAAAGCAGTTTAGCTGGAAGATAATCTTTTTTATGAAGAGAAACATGTTCAGACTCTTGATCGACGAGAAAAATAATTTCAGAATAAGGTAACACACAAGGTAGATGTTTTTTTTGGAGAAACTACCCGGTTTAAGAGGAAACATGGGGATATGAAAATGCTATGGGGAAAGGTACCCTAACTTGTTTAAATAAGTAAATAAAATTGGGAGGATGCTATTTCTAGAAGCTGGGTAGAATGTAACACCCATGGTTTTAAAAATAAATTGATATGAATGAAAAACTGAGTCTATACATAACGAAACAGATTTTAAGTAGATAGTGGAAAACTATCTGTTAATCATTATTTTTCCACTTCTTTGATTTGAATTATGATAAATGGAATCATCAAATGTGATTACTAAGATGTACAAAGTCTGATAGAACAAACTTATTTTTTAGTGAATAGTAACATTAAATTATTATTAGTAAAATAAATAGTAATATGACCATTATGAAAAGTAAATCATATTTTTATTTTATTTTCTTAAGGTTATAAGATAATGAGATCTTGATTAAATTTTCAAGGTGATATAAAATGAGTTATTGTTTTAAAATTGTTATTTTTCGAATAAATTATGATTTTATTTAAAAATTAAATTAATCGTATTTATAAAATTACTTTCAAGAAATATAGTTCATTTTTTAACTCTAAACATCAAAAAATGGTTAGGGTGTTTTTTTATATTTTTCTGATATAGTTGAAATTTTGGTTAATAGAAAAAATAATGTTTTAAGTTTTCGGGTGTTTAATGAAATTATTATGTCATAATAATGAAATAATAATTATAGTAAACTCTTTAAGATTAAAATATGATATTATGTGTCCCAATTCTTCAATAACATGGGAAAAACTAGGGTCAAACCAATGGTTTTTCAAATACCAATAGTGAGGTGTCCTTTGAAATTAATTAAAAACTCCCAGAGTTTCACAATAAATACCACCCTCAACCCCCTCTTCCTATCACACATATAAAGTTTTTAGAATTGTAAAAATTATTCACAATAACCTTCCCAAGGATCTACCCTATGTCTGAGACCTACTAGTCTCACCTAAAGGCCAAAACCAATGGCCTTAAGGAGGATCTCAATGAGAAGAGATCAAGAGGTAAAGATCCACTTTCATTTTTGTGTGTTTTATTTTCTATTATTTTCTTTTCTTATACTCTCTTATCCTTACTTTATTCAAGAGGAATTAAAACTCTATAATACTATATATTATGGATGTTATCCTATTTATATAATTTTTTTTCAAGTTACTTCATCTCCTCCCCCACTTATAAATATACCATCTATGTTGTGCCGATTTACCAACATCATTGATGATGTGTTTTAAATTTCCTTTACATCTTCCAAAATTGGTTATAAAGACATTTTAATTATTAAAATATATTTTAATTTTTATAATATATCTTCTTTTATGTTCTAGAGTTTACATATAAAAAAATGGTAAGTTATATAATGAAACAAGTTCGTGGTTATCGAAGGACTTCCAAAATGATCTAAACAAATATCACTAATGATTCATCATCATACCATATAAAAATTGATTTATGGAATAATTTAATATTCTAGAAATATATTAATAACAAACCATTACCCTTTTGGTGTTTTTATTCCACTCATTAATAAAATTATTTACAAACCAACCATGAAAATCATGTGAAGCACGAACCTAAAATAATGGAAATAACAAAATGTTGTTAATAAATGGGTCGAATGATTTTTTTAAATGAAAATATAAAGAGTTAAAAACATGTATATGTTTCTGTAAAATATTAATAACTCCCTTTTAACCATTATAAATGTTGTTTAAATAATGTTTATAAAAGATGAACCTGAGGTAAGAGAATTATAAACCCAATTTGTATTCTTTCAGTTATCCTTCCGCTTCATTGATTATATGATACTTATAATATTTGTGTAATGAATTTAGGTTAATATTATGTTGTATTGTTTTTATCTACAGTGTATAAACATAATACTTTCATTCTATTAATTTTCAATTCAATTATATGATATTTTCAAGGGAATTTCCTTAAAAAAAATTCTCTTTTGAAATTCTATTTCACAAAATTCAAAAGAATTATTTTTATGAAATTATTCATGTATTATGATTATGTTATGGATCATGGTTATTTTTTATGATGTATGGTGTTATATATATCTCTCTTAAATTCATTGGGCATATGTAATTTGGAGGTCTTCTGTATGGTTACTCTTAGTGTAACTACTATGATTACACCGTAAGGTATCCATGATGGTTACATTGTAAGGTAGCCGTGGGGGTTACAAATCATAAGGTGACCACAAGGATAAAAATATAATTAATTAATTACCCAAGTTAACTTTATGGTTTTATATATGTTCTTTAATGATTTATGGAAACATCATGTTTCACAAAGTAAGTATATAAGGGTGAGAAGTTTGTGTTTGAGAAAATTAGTTCATATGTTTATAAGTATTCATGGAGTAATGGTTTATTTACCTATTTCTATATCCCTTATAGAGATTTTTATGCTCATACATTGTTTTAAAATGTCTTTGATAAGTTATAAGGATTTGTAATAGAATGAAGGAAGTCATGTTAATTATTTTGAATATTTTTCAATGAAATTATGTTGTTTTTTTTTGTTAAAAAAATTTTGTTTTGGAAGAAATGGATATTGTTTAATAGAAAATAATTTGTATGATTTTGGGTTGATATATATGATTTATGTACTAAATTTATAAAAATCTAAACCAAAATGATCCTTGGGGATATAAAGATGTCAAATATTGTTAAAATATGTTGATTATGAAATGTTTATATCTAGGTCCATATATAAGTATTTTACTAAAGTACTTTATCATTATGTATTTGAAAGAATTTATTGAATGTTACTGATAACCAAGAAAATTTATTCAGTGGAACGTTGAAATTCATGGAATACATAATATTTAGGTAAATATAACCCTTAATATGTTCCTATTGTCGAGATAATGGAACTGGGATAAGGATATGATTGATACGGATAATTTAAATTATATTTTACTAACTACCTTGTAACTGAATAATGATATGTTGAAAAATTGGTTTATGCTCTCATTGATGAAGTTTATAACATTTTTAGATTTAAGTAACATATCTAGTAATCTATGTTTTACTTAAGGAATAAGGAAAAATTCGGGTTTCTAATATGGTTTTATGGTAATTTAATTTATTTCCATGTTCCAAGAGAATACCCAATAAATGTCTTCACATAAATGGTATGTGATGATTAAGAGATACTTGATGTTGTTTGGTGGATCAAGTAAAAGTTCATTTTTGAAATTAACTGACCTTATTTATAATGATTTGGATCATAATCTTTTGTAAGGTTTATAAAGTTAACCATTTATTTAATGGTTCAAATTGAACTTTGGAAAATGTAATAAAGATTAAAGTATTACATCACCTTATGGAGATTTATGTATATTGGATAACCTATGCTAACCATTTTTTCATAATAATAACTAGAGATATAAGAAAAGAACGATAATTCTATTATGGATATTACAGTACGTTAAAATTTAATTTTAGTTATTTAGGAATAAAAAAGTTATTTTTGGATATTTATTTATTGGGGGAAGAAATGAATTAAAAATTTATTGAAGCAAAACCAAAGGATTAAATTTTGGTTATGAAATCGAAATGTATAAAGTATATTTTCTTATATTCTAAGATAGTAAAATAATTTCTAAAATTTAAGAAAATGATCTTTTTTTAATCCTATTACATTCATATCTAATGAATCATATGGTCTCTTAAATCATTATATATTTATGGTTTTTAGGTCCTTAACTTTCCATTGATCATTCACATTCTTTTTATCAATGAACTCTATCAATCTCTATAATTATTTACAATTTTCTTCCATATCTATATCTTTAATTTCCACTAATGTTTTTTTAATTATAAACCTAGTTATATTTTTTTACATATGAACTTTGTAATTTTATTTCTCTCTTATTAATTGGATATTTTATTAAACCTTTTATGATGTGTATTTTTTAACAATGGTAACAATGGTATTTCCAAATTCCAAATCCTTAATTACTATGATCATGTTTAAATTTCGAGGACATAATTTATTTAAGGTGGGGATAATGTAACAACCCGAAATTATAAAATAAGAAAATTGTTTTCAATAGTATAATAGAAACACAACACCATGTTTAAAAATCCCATGAAATATATTGCTTTAAATTTAATCTCTTCGATAGCTTGCAGAACATGAAACCCCCACTGTAAATGAAACATTATATAGTATAAAATTATTACGTAGTATTTAAATTGGAGAGTAAGAATTTTCATTACTAAATTATGAAAATAATACAGCTTAAATAAGAAAAAATATTTATTCGTTATCTATTGATTAGAAATAAAATAATAATCATTTAAAATAAAAATAATTTTTTTTGGAAAACATTATTTTTTTAAAAGATGGGTTAAGAGCACCTAGAAAACATAATTTAAAATTAATTTTTACTAATTTTATAAAATTTATTTGATAATGTTAGATTCATTTTTGAAATAATAATATAAAAATTATCATAGGTTGAATTTTTGATATTTTTATAAAATGATACATTTTTTGATGAATAATGAAAAATACTGAATTTTAATTGAAAAATATCTTTTTAATTTAAATAATTTATAAAGTAAAATTATATTTTGAATTAGTTTTAAAGTAAAATTATTTCAATTATATATCTATTATTATAATTTATGTCATTGGAATCATTTTCTTGTATAATTTTTATATAAAAACACTGAATACTTTAGAAAAGTTTCTCTTTGAAAGTCCACTTCCCCGTCACTATTGCGAGATTAATTTCAAATTAAAATTTTCTACTTATTTGAATGTAATTTAAAAAAATGGATTCCATATTTGTAATCATTATAATTTAGATTATTTAATAATTTCAACTTAATTTTTGACTATAATGAATAGTAAAAACACAAAAAATTATTTACCATAGTTTAGGTAAAAATGGATTTACTGTGCAGTTAAACTAAAAATATAATAGTTAAAATAGCCTATTTTTTTTTATAATATATATTATATATCCATATTTAGACCCTATAATTTATATGTCTTGATAATAATCCATTTTTATCCTTTTGGCATGTAAAAAACAAGGGTACACCGTTTTCTTTTAAAAAATGAAAGGTGTTCGGCTCACCTCACTTATAAAAGACCACCCAATATCCTCTATTATTCAAACCATAAAACCATTTTTTTGTGAGTAACTTCCAAAATCACTTCCCAATTTACATAATATCATCCTATAATCCTTATTGTTAACATAAATCCAACCTAGTAAGGATTTAGTTGGAAACAAAAGGAGGATACTTAAAAAATAAGTAACGTACTTCAAAGAGCGCTTTTATTTTATTTATCCGTAAACATCATCAAATTATTATAAAAAAATAATGATATAAAAAATAAGTATCATATATATATTAAGATTTTATTTTTAAGTTAAGGACCTACAACCATCCCCAATTCTATAAAATGAGTTACGAAATCATCATTTGTGTGTACGAAGGACTACCGCCTCATGAACCGATGTCATTTGTTTTTTCCATTACCACCAATAATGGTTAATGTTTATAATGTATATAAAGTATATATATGATATTTATAATATAATTATACTTATTTAGTCATTAGTTTATATATAAATTTTGAATTTCAATTTATTAGGGTATACGATAATATTGATTATGTGTGTGTCGGACTACCGCCTCACGAAGAGATGTGGTTCTTCTTTCAATAACAATTTACAAGGAAGGTAATAAGGATAAATTTATTGAATATAAGTAATATTAATGAATTAATTATTATATTAATTTTATATTTATCATTATTAAATGATAATATATCATTTTATTTCTTACTTTTTCACTCACTGAATTATGATAACATCATTTGTGTACATGTTGACTAATATATTCCCAAAGTTATGTGACTCTATTTTCATCACCACACAATATGGATTATATATATAAGTATATTTAAATAAATAATATATAATTAAATTTATTATTATAATTATGAAAATATAAAATGATAATTACATCATTTCCATAATTATCGTTGAGAAATAGAAATATGGATTATGCTTACTTACAACCTACCGTCTCCATGATCGTAACATACTTCATTTCTAAAAATAATATTTAATGATTGGTATTAAATAATATAATTTAACTATAAATATGATAATTATATCATGTTTATTTCTCTAGATATTATGAAACTATATAATATTTACAAGAACTAGAATATTCATGAAAAATCATGAAAGAGAAAACAAGCCAATTAACACATGATGCAATGAAAATAATGAATGATTATTAAAAAATGTTAGATAAGATGTTATAAAAGGATAATATTTGATATTAAAAATAATAATATTGTTCTATTATAGGTTATTAACATGTTTAAAACAACCTTATATGAGGTTAAAGTATTTTTAACTAAAATAAAGCATAAGGTAAGGGGATTCATCTCAAGTTCCCTTAATTGAGGCATATTGTAATGTTATAGGCCTAATTTATTTTATATGATGTACATATTTCCCAATTTGAATTATAATGTCACTTTGTTTTAAATAATTCATGGTATTTTTAGTTTTAATTTGAAATATTTCATCTAAGGGTATTTTGACTTAAAAGTTACTTAGCGAGAAAGAATTTCATAACTCAATTTCATTTCATTGGGACATATTAATCTATTGTCTTTAATATTATAATATTATATGTGTAATAAGTTTTTACTATGTATTTTTTTATTTGTGAATGTTTTATTTGGATTTAAATTTGATACACTTAATATATTCATTACTTAATTCTAACTTCAACGTTATGATCATTGCAAGGGTTTACTTCACAATATCATTCAAATTAAGATTGTAAATTCTTATATACAATGAAATGAAATTATTTTTTAATTTGAAATAAACTAATTTAATTTCATTCTACTTTATATAATAATGATAATTTCATGTAATAATACCGTTTTTATACCATTTTGTACTTAAAATAACTGTTAAAATGTTTTTAAGAAAATCCACGTTATTTTTATCTTCAGTTAGAAATCATTTTTCTACCAAAAAACTATTTATAAATATGATTAAAAAATGTTTTTATCAATTTTAAAAATTATTTATTAAATAAGTTTTTACTCATATGTACTTTTTAATGTTTTTTTTGAAAATAATCTTCATAACTTTTCAAAACAATTCCTATTTTTATTTTATTGAAAAAAGAATTGAATCTTACTTTTAATGTGTACGATGTGAAAAAAATTTCTAGCCATTATTTCGAATAATTTTTTTAAAGATTATTTTATAAGTTTTAAAGGTTATTTTCAAAAAAGTGTATTTTGAAAATGTTTTGTGAAGTTTTAAAAATTCATTTTCAAATGAAAAGGATATTTTCTTCTAGTATGTTTTTAATGATCCATTTTATGGTATTTGTATTCATCAAAAACAACAACCCTTATTATACTTATAATCCACTAGGGATTTTTTTGTACTGATACCATCATTATTTATTCTATGGATAGTTTATAATAATTTTTGCAAAGGAAATTATTGACATTCAATTCCTTGAATCATTTTAGTAGTTGTTAACATTCCCTTCAAATATTCAGTTTCCTTAGATCATTGGACATTAAATTTACCCTAAATATCCATATTATTTATCATGTATATTTTCATTTCTTAAAACATATATCATTTTTATATATAATGTTGTAAATTTTAATTTATTTTTTATCTAGTGTGATATTGATAAATTTGTATTCTTTATTCAATATAAATATTTGATGATAATACACATTGTTTATGAATTAAATCAATTACTTAGTATATGAAGAATTATTTGGACCTAAATAGATGGATAGGGCCCGAAATTGTATATAACATGGATGAATTACTAGGTATCATGAGACAAATTAATAAGGTAGAATTAAATAGGTTTTTACTTATAGCTTTAAACCATCTTGTGAAATGTATTGATAGTAGAGGTATTATGATGCCAAAGACCATGAAATACAATAATTAAGAATTTAATTCATTAATAATTCAATTATTATTATCCATGATATTTTAAAAATGATAATATCCCCTGATTTATTTCATTCTCAGTGTATTGATTAAATGAATTGTGTTTTAAGTTGTTTACCTTTCTATATTTATGACTCTTTATATTATTTTTCATGATATTTTCATAGTGATATTTTCTATGGATGCATTTCATTATCAATATATTGATTAAATTGAATGTGTTAAGTTATTTACATTTTGACATTAATAATTTATTATGTAATCTGGATAGTCAAGTTATTGATGAAATGACATGTGTGTTCAGTTATTTAGTATTCCATGTTGATTATGATTATTAATTCATGATAGCTTCTACTATACATAAAACATAATAATAATTTGAGATCATCCTTATTTTGTTTCCTTTCCTCAGAAATAAGTTAAGTTTACTAATATTTATATTTAAGTATTCTCTAGAGGAAATGATGTTATTCTCGAAAAAATTATACTATATTTTTTGTATTAAAATGTAATAGGGGAATAATGTATACATCTAGTTTACCAAGACTACTAAAATGGTCTGAACTTTGTGATGCGATTCATTGTATCTTATGCTAAGGTAATTAATAATACACTAACCCTAGGATACAGGGGTTGGGGTCACTACAATAAATTCATTCAAATCACTTGAAAATAAAAAATTTGAAAAAAAATCAAATAAAACATTAAAGAGATGAAATGTTAGTTATAGTAAAGAAATTAAGCTTCATAATTGTTAGATGAAAAATATTTATTAGAATTAGAGAAAATTTATTATAATATATTAAACATTGTTTATTTAAAGTATGAATATGCATTATTTATCCACCAATTATTTGATAAAATAGGTTGAAACTCAACATTTTTATCTGTACTTATTTTATTTTGGTCAAATAATTTTTAAATTAAAAATTTATTTGAGATTAGACATGATATTCATATTTTATCAACCTATCTTAGCTATAAACTCCATTAAACATCACCAGTTTACTTATATCTTATTTAATCTAAGAATTGTTATCTTGATTAACCAAAGGTTCACTCACTTTTTTCTCCTCCTTTTATCTATATTAACTTTTCCCCAATTACTAGTCATCTTATTGACCATTCTCTAGAAAGATGAATCCTACCGAAATTAATCTTGGTTTTAAGCGATGTGAATTTTTCTCTTGAACTTTTTGGGTTTGGGTTGAATAATATTTTGGATGTTTCCTTTGATCTAGATTACCTATTCCTTCATCCACCTACTCTAATATCTAATCCTATTTCACCTATATGGGGAACTTATATATTGAAAGAGCAATTGAATTAATTTAGTTTGGCATAATATCTGCCCTCTGTCCCTAAACAGTCCAATGACTCACATGTTTCCCATATAGAAATTTAGAAGGTTGAGATACCAACCCCTATACTGGACCAGTATGAATTTTTACATGGTTTTCACCTATATCCTATGCTATAGATGGAAAGTGAGCTTTAATGTCAGAATATCCATTCAACTTCCCCAGATTTTTTCTTCAACATTTATTTTTAGTTCATCACATCATACCCCTTTAATGAATAAAATGAGATTATATCAATATTTCTACTATTTTATTTAATAATTCTAATGGTATGGCATGCCAAACATAGGTCATATAATGACTCATGACTATTTTTAAGAAATATGTCATTATTAAATATAAATAGAACCATATTATTGATCATTGTAGAAATAAGATCTATCCCCAATAGCATTCTTATATAATTACAAAAGGTGGTATCCTCTATCTTTATATACATTTTAATCATTATCCCTACAACAAATGAAACATCAAACCATATTTTAGGGTGTTATAAAACTCAACCAAGACAAATATTTTTATCCACGTTTGAACTCTATTATTATTTATTGTAAAAGGATTAAACTAGAAATATCATTCTAGGAAGCATAACATACTTGGTTTTACTTGGATAGATCAACACCCAAATATTGATGCTAAAATTCATATATCGTTAAATGAATATGGAAATGAATATAACCCATTGAAATCCATCTTCAATCAGTGAATAATTACACTCAATTATACTTCTAACTAAATCCATGAACATTAATTATTTCCCCATAATTGGTAAGACAACCCAACCCATAATGAAATGATCAAAGTTAATGAATATGTTATGAATGGACTCTTGATTTGTTACCACCTAATAAATATCCCTTTTATTAAAATATATATCCATAGGAAATTCCTGTAAAGAGAAAAAGTTCTTTTATTTAATATATTTCTTTGAAAAAAGTTTTCTATTATATGAAGAATCAACTTTGAAATCCTTCTGAAAATAAGCATTCCCACTTAAGACTAGGATATGGCCCCAACTTTTAAATACCCTTTAATATCATGTAGAAAAAACAACTTATATTAGGAACCTAAAACACCCCAATCTCTATAAATTGTAATTAATAATATTTTTAGTAATGTAATTAGTAAAACATAAACATTTGTTTAGTAATATTTTTGATAATAATCATTAATATTATTAAATAGTCTAGTTAAAAATTTAATTAATAAAAGATGTTAATAAAAAATAATATTAAAAATAATTATTAATAATATGACTAAAAATAAATAAAAAAAATAGGAATCATGAGTCTTAATCCTAACACTTCATCCTATAAAAGCAAACTAGAAATAAAAACAATGAACATAAGTTAACTGAAGAGGTGTAATGAAATTTCACTAATAAAACATCCAATTGCTACAAAATACTAAATTCTAAAAGTAATATTACATAATAGGAGCAAAAAAATCTTCTCTTGATTTTGTGAATCAATAAGTACTCACATGAAATTGTGAAATTTAAAATGGTTTGATTTTAGATATACGATTCAATAGAAATATCCGATAATTTTTGTGACAGTTATAGTATATTAGAATATCATAATAACATCATTAAAAAAACAAAATAAAAGAAAAAAATATTAAAACACTAGTATGAAAATATAGTAATAATGGATTATAAATCCTTAAAAAGCACTAATACATCAGTAAAAGAAATATAAGAGTAGTTAACCACATTGTTAATTTTTAAAATAAAAAAATCATGTATCAAAAAAATATAATTATAAACCAAAAACTAATGAATATGAAAAAATGACAACTATGTAAAGAGAAAATCAATAGTTACTGTCAACATTTTATTATGCCTATTTTATTTTTACAGTTGGATTTTGTAATAAAATATCATTATTTTATTCAATAAAAATTCATTTAATGCAAATATAGAAAAAAACTTAGAGTACCAATTATTTCCTTAAGATATATGAAATTTTATATTTAAAATAAATAAGATGAAATCTAAAAAAGTAAATCTATAAAAATACAAATTTATTATTCCCTAATGATAAACATAGAAAAACCCTCAAGGCCTTATATAACACTATGTAAAAAATCAACGATTCACCAGATGAAAGACATAAAGCTAATTTATTAGGAAATAATAAATTACAAGATAGAATTTTGTAAATAATATTTTAAGATAGATTATTTCCTTTGGAGAGTTGAGAAATATAAATTATCATCACATTGGAAATCATTTAGAACTTTGGATAGAATCTATCTTTTAATCATAAATAATATCCCAAGATAAAAAATATTTATTTATAATTATAAAAAATAATAATATCCCAAGGATAAATAAAAAAAGATCTTTTGGTGGTTTATTATAAACATAACTAGTATTCTAAATACCTAAAGCATTCACATCCACCAAATGTTTAACAAATTTTATTCCTTCATTGTATTCATATATTTTTTAAGTACAATATTAATAATATATTTAACATTTATATGAGTTTAAAATATCATTTTAACTTGTTATATTTATATTGAAATATGAAACATATTCAATATGCTTGATTCTTTAAATAATTTTCCATTTTATATAATGGCCATAAACCATTACAGATATGATTAAACCCTTTATTTTTTATTTATTTTGGGTTAAAAATAAAAAAATCGTCATATCAAAAAGAAATTTCCTCCATTTTCAAGGGAAAAGTTTAAGAAAAACTTCCATAATTTCTCATTGGGATGAATATTCAAACTGGGAGATTTTAAAAGTCTCAAAATATTCAACTGTCAATCTTTTCTTTCATAATTATCTTAAATCCACAATTATATTTGAATTTATTTTTTTATGATATATTGGTAAATAAATTAAATTATGTTACATCAATTTTTCTTAAAACCTTGTTGAATTATCAAAATTATTTTTTTATTATTTTCAACAATTTTTTTTGAGTAGGTGGTCATTATAGAACTAAATTATCATCTAAACCCCCATAGTTTTGATACATTCAATAGTACCTGATCTTAAAGAAAGAATTATTGAACTTAAGGTGATTCTCAGAAATAAAATTGAATGATACCATAATATTTACTTTAAATCAATATATCTGAAGGTGGAATTATTAAGAGACCAATTTCACCATAAAAACTTTCCACTAGTGGCTTTAAGAGGCCCTTAGTCACTAAATTGAAAATCAATATTTTATTTATAAGGTTAAGAATAAAAACATAGTTTCTTTTTTGATCATATGAATAGAATGGCCCCTGAACCCTAACTCGATATGCATGATGGGAGGTTTTGAAGTGATAATAAATTTGGGATTCATTTTCAAGACTTTAATTAAACACCCAAAAAATTTACATGCACATATTTTCCAATAATGATTATAATTTTCTATTGATGAGAAATTAATCAACACAAGTTAGTTTTCATAATACCTAATTCTAAAAAATGAAATGAAATATCTTTAAAATATTTCTAAAAAAATCTTTTTAAGGTCAACGATGAGATAATTTTATTACCAAGGAAAAAATAATATAGTGGTTTACCTCCAAATATATTTTTCAATATTTGAAACAATATCACTAATAGAAAATATATATCACACATAATAAGTCTATGAAAGACTAGAAATTAATATAGTTAATGTTCTCTTCCTTAAATTATTAGGATGCAAGAGTTCTTATGAGTGATCCATCAATGTAATTAAAAATAAGGACAATAAATAAAATAATTAAAATTAATTTATAATACTCAACAATTCTAATACAATTAGTAATATTCAATAATATAATTATTAATAACAAATTCTATAGTTTATAACATAAATAAAAATAATGGATGATGATTAACAGTTTAAGTAATTATTATTATTAAAATAAATAAATAAATAAATAAATATTATTAAGTAATAAATAATTTATAATAAAAACAAAAAATATTATTAAATATAATTAATAATCAAATTAAAATAATAATGATTAATAATGTAATTTAGAATAATTAATAATAATGAAATAATTAATAATAATAGATAAAATATTTATTAATAATAAATTGTTAAGTTAATGCATTCCCAACCAAGTAGTTTGGGGTTGGGAATAATAATATGGTGTGTGGGAAATTAAACCTCTACCACCTATATTTTTTGTCTCATATAATAGCGGACATTCAACCATTGCAATATATACCGTTGATTCCGTTTCATGCATGATAACCTTTATCCTATCCACCTCATGATGGTAAAATCCAAGATATTTTATCTAGTTACCACTATCAACATCCCAAGGCGATCCCACTATCAATCACTACCATCTATATAACAAAGTGTTTCTTTTATCAACTCCCCAAGTAAAATTGATCATTCTCATAATTTTCCCTTGGCACTCCAACCAGAATTGTAACATCCCAAGTAAGTAATGAATAATAGATATTTTTATCTATGTCTATTAATGAGTTAGATAGTGTTTTAGAGGCTTAAAATGAAAATAAATCCAATCTTAAGCATAAAATACACTAATATTTTTTAAAGGATTGTTTTACTGCCTTTTGATGGCAAACCATTTTTAAATCTATCTTTTGAAAATTTTATAATCTATGTTTGTCAAAATAAACTTATTCTTTATGATTGGGACATAAAAATTTACTTTTTGTGAATTTTTGGTATTTTTCTGACAATGTTCATTTTTAATGAATAGTGAAAAATACTGCATTTTACATCAAAACTTCTTTTTAATCTACTTTATTTAAATGATTATATTATCATTTTAATTGGTTTTAAAGTTAAATTAGAATATATTTTTACCATTTAATCCAATGGTGGTCATTAGGTTTAATTTCACTTTGGAATTGGGCATAAACTAATGCCAAACTTTTCGTAGATATTGTTTCAAACAAAACCCGCTCTTTGTTTTGACAACGAGAATTATTTTTAAATCAATTATTGCAATTTATGTGTTTGTAATTTGGTAAAATGGATTACATATTTGGAATCAGAAGGTCCAAATTATGTAATCAAGACTCTTTTGTTTTTGGACATTATGAATAGTAACAATGGTAATTATCTTTAATTATCTTGATTAATGAGTAATCGGGTAGTTAAGGATAATAAAATAATATCATAATAATAAAAAAATGACCCCAACATGTGTCCTAATTCTACTTTTTGTCTCATGGCCGACCATGGTATGTCTTGTGCCAAACATGGGGACCCCATGGAATCACTTTTGTGGAAAGTGACTTGTTATCTTTTTATTTTTTTTAAAGAAAGTAAATATAACAAGAATGTATCACCTGATTAAAACATTTTTAATTTTGTATACATAGATGATATGTTATACTATAAATATTCATTAGAAAGCTAAAAAGATTTCCTACATCATAGTATTTTTTTTCATAAATTTTAGACTTTAAATAAATTAAATTATTTATGACATCATGATGATGCAGTGATTACCTCATTAATAATGGATTTAAATAAAATGAAATGATAATGTGAAATCTATGACTTACACATGTCCAAAAACTATTGGATGGGTGTATTTAGAACTCTTATCACCTTAAACTCTAATTATATCAATGTGAGACCTTTTGATCCGAATTTTTTTTCAAATAATGTAACATTTCTTTACTTTCCAAGAGTGCCCCTCCTCTCCTCTTATAAAAGGCCCCCACCTATACCTCCTTACCCACACTCCCAAACCCCTTGGTTCGTCCAAACTCTGCCCATTTTGTCTCTCCACATCCCTCTATTACTCCTTGAAGCCTCACTTTGGGAATAAGTCTTCCCAAGGAATCCTTTGAGCTCAAACCAAAGGAAGTTACCCGATTTTAAGGTAATGTCTTCACTTGAGTCCTTTTGTTTTATTTTGCTTCTCCAACCCCCTAAACTCTTTTTATTAATTTATTTTATAACAACTCCAGTATCTTCAATATACTAGTATGTTGTTATAAGAAGCATTCGAGCTACACTTACACACACCTACATCTAATGGTTAAAGGACATACTGTTTCCGTGGATGGTGAATTTATGCCTCCTGAAACGATGATTGTTCATCATTCTTTTAACACCTTCAAAAGTATCCATTAGGATGTCACTATATTTATATATGATATATAATATGTTTATGTTTTCCTTAAGCTTCTTTGTTTTTCATTTTGGGCATACCTTTATGGTTTCCATTATGGGTAAACGCGATATCTTCATTTAAGGAAGTGCGGACTACCGCCCCCTCAAAGTGATTTGATTCGTTAAATACCATATGTGGGACGTATAAAGGATGGAAATATGATATTATATATGATATTATACTGGAATTATAATATACCTTTATATCATTATGATTCCATTCTAAAATACGAAATAGAAATGAAAGTAGCGTTCATGCGTACGTACGGTTTACCGTCTCCATGAACGGTGCATTTCATTTCTTACCTCTAAATGATTATGTAATATTATAAATGCATGTATATACTGGATATATATGATATATAAATCATGATTATAATTCTGGATATAATGGATACATGAACAACTTGTAATTATAAAGGGTTTATTTTTGACTCAAGTACCAATGATCGTTAAAACGACCGTTATTATCTTAAATAATTACATAGTGTTCATGATATGGAAATAAGTGATATAAAAGTAATAATGAACTTGAAAAAGGTTCTTAAGCAAGTATAAATTAACTCAAGTTTATTATTCAGGACATTAATGAACGATCGAGTCAAGTCGGACCCGAGGTATGGGACTTCGTCTCAATCTCCTTTCATTGAGGCATATTTTGTTTTATACACAACATTATTTTATACGGCGTATAAACCCCTTTGACTTTTACGTTTATCCAAAAGGAATCTTTTTTATGCGAAGCATTTTACTAAACGACAAAAGGGAATGTTTTTGTCGTACGTATGCAACGACAATGACTTCTCTGCCATCGTGACCATTATTTGAGTTTCAGATTCCTCTACAAGCCATACCTTCTTTTTAAAAGAAAAATAAATACCATGTTTTACTTTTCTTTTATTTTGGTATTGAAAATTATTTTCATAATGTTTTTATATCAATGTGTTGTATTGATATCTTGTGATTGAACGGTGTAAATGTTATGTTTCCTTTATGCATGTTTTATGTGATACGATTATGTTGAGGTTCATGGGAATTATTATGAAGACGGGTGGTTCCGTGATAAACTAAGGGAGGTTGATCCCGATATAGCTCTCCAATGCATTGGGTAACGCGAAGGAGTGAAATGTTAAGGTTTCTCCGAAGAGATTTAGGGAATATACTGTGATGGGTATTCCAAATGTTTCCAAGAGGGTTACTCCCTACGTAAGAATGTTATGAATGCCTCAAGTTACCTTTATGTCTTATGATTTCTATGATTTATTCATGATTTGATGAGGTCTGTTAAAGTGCTTATTTTTTATGGGTAAAGTATGATTTCATTCTTATGTATATATGTACCCATGTTTCCTTTCCATATTTGTATATCCCTTACTGAGCTTTTTATTCTCATCCCATGTTTTTTGAAATGTTTTTCACAGGTCAAGGGAAAGGTACATGATATGATGATAGTGTCAAGGAAGTGTTAAGAAAGAATCCATGTTTTATTTTAAATATGTTTCCATTGATGGGAACTAAGAATACTATCTTTATGTAACCACTTTGTTTATATGTGGAATGTAATTCAAGTTTTATGATCTAATTCTCTAAAACTCTAAACCCGAAAAGATCCTCAATGTGTAATCTTGTAATAACTCAAGATTAAGTAAGGTTTAAGGATGGGGCCTTATAAGAATACCTACCATTAATAAATTATTTCAAATTATCCAAGATTTCTCAAACAATACATCCATAAATAATTATTTCTATATTCCTCATACATTCTCATTGTTTAATCCTCATGCAATCTAGTTAGTATTTTCAAATTCCTTAGGGACTCCCATAATTTTCATCCCTATGAATTTTCATTATAAACTCATTGATAATTCTACTTATAAAGTATCTAAAAAACCATTGAGATCAAAATGACCAATTATATCCCCTATTATCAAAGAAAGTTTATCCCCTTATAATTTCCTAATAGTCATGCACCTTCCCAACTCCACTCAGTTGTAGGATCTGGGATCTAAGCACTGACCACTTCATGTAATTGGAATTTCAAAAATACTTAGATATTAAAAAAATGTATAAATGAATTAATAGTTTACATATAAAAAATAATGTGATTAATAATAATAATAATAATAGAAAATAATCAAACAAGGTATTCAATGATATTGAACTATTATATAATAAAAAATGATGGAACTTAAAAAGATACATCAGAAAACCAAGAAGACACATCAATGCCTACATTTTTAAATGAGAAAGGAATAATATCACCAAGAGGGTTGATTTCCAAAACCAAGGGTCTATGATCCATATCCCTTATAGCTACAGTATAGTAACACGATTTCCTTAAAAATAAATATAATATTCCCTTAACTAGATATTATATTTAAAATAAATACTATACACCCAATTAGTACTCAATATCCATTTAATTTAACTAGATATCTGGTTGATAGATTTGAATACCTTAGTAAAGTCACCAAAAATCAATAAATTATCCCTTTTAAAATTAATTAGCATACCACATGGAAAAAATATCCAGAGTTCAATATCAAATCATGTTTTTTGTTCAAAGAAAAATAGATCATGATCATTTAATAAAACCTCCATAGAGATGAAATATAAATAAAAAACAAGAAAAACTATAATATATGGACACCATTCCATCAATAATGTTTTTCATTCTATTATGGGAAAGTATGTATCCATTAAATATATTTAGATACTACATACATCAATGGACACCATAAATTAAATGTAGTGTATTGTGATTATATCCTCAATGTAGTTATTTTTATAACCATTCTATACATTCATAATAATTCAAATATTCATTTATATATGAGAAAACATGCTATTTAATGGTAATGATTATTTATCAAATATTTTAATGTTTTAATCCTTATAAATTTATTGAATAATTTTTGAAATTTAAAACATTGAATAGTTGGATAACGGTTCATTCAAACTACCCCAACAAGGATTAAAAATAAATTCCTTAATTCAATTTCCTGAATGATGGTGAAAAACAAAGATCCCTCTATTATAAAGTACAATTATCTTACAAAAATTAAAAATAAATAATAAATGATTCAAATATTATATTTAATTCATACATAATATGTACAATGAAACCCCATATCATCCAATTTAGGATTACATAGAATCTGTAAACAACCTATTTTTTCTGATCCCAAAAAGTATTCTGACATGAGATGAATGAGAGAAGGTATAAATAAATTATTTCAACCACTATATAGAATATTATTTCCTAATAAATCTAGATCTATAAAATATATTTTTAGTGAGATTAAATTACAATGTCATCTTACTAAGAGAAACATAATAATCAATAAATTATATCTATTTATATATACAATAATATCAGTGA
Source organism: Viscum album (assembly GCA_963277665.1). Classification (NCBI taxonomy): domain Eukaryota; kingdom Viridiplantae; phylum Streptophyta; class Magnoliopsida; order Santalales; family Viscaceae; genus Viscum; species Viscum album. Next base: position 262,680,995 of record OY728142.1, on the reverse strand, counting down.
GGAGAAAATTATAATAGATATAAGTTAAATTCAAAGAATAAAAGAGAGAAAACATATAATTGGTTTATATAATCACATCATAATCCTCGATGGGATTATATAACAACTAATTATGACATGAATTAAATCTAAAATATATTTAAATGATTTATTTAGTATTCTGAAATAGGTTAGGGTATTATCCCCTTATTGTCGACCAATTAGAGGAAATCATAAAATGGAAAAAATCAATATGTAATATATTTCTTATGTAGATACATATTCACTACATAAGGGATTATAAATATAATTATAAATTGCATAATGATTGAAAATATTAATCTTATTAATAAAAATCTGACCAAGATCACGTGGCTTGTTGCATTTCTTATAGGAAATAATAATTGTCCTATATTATTGAACATAATCATTATAAAAAATGTTCTAAATTTTAGCCTCCAATTTCATGATATGAGATATTGAATATTTATAAATAGTAAATTTATCGAAAAAATTTGTCTATGGCATTGTTAGTAAGAAGGATTCTACCTTCTTGAGTTGAGGATTTTTTTACTATTCTATATTGTTGATAAATGATCTAAAAATTAATACACTTCAAGTAAAAGTTCTTGATCATATCCCAAAGTAGTGGGTAGTTCAAATAGTAATGGTTTAAGGTTATGTTTTTGGATTTCAGGATTTGGATGATTTTATATAATCTACTATTGAAAAAAATACTATTTTAAAATACAAAATAAGACTTACCTCAATTGATAAACTAAACTAATTTTTTACATATTACATAAAAATATCTATGATGGTATAATAATAAATTCCAAAATCTCCACAAAAAAATACATAATTCGACCTTATATAATAATTTTGTAGGAATAAACAAATTATGATTAATATTAATGAGATAAAGTAAACTAGACTTCATGGTCTTAATAATAAACCTATGTAGATAATCCACAAAAAAACCAAATATAAGATCTAGAAAATGATCAACATGTCTAACACAATGATAATAATTAAAGTTTCATCATTAAATTACATTAACAAGGACTATGGGGTTTACATTACTAATAAGACTATAAAAAATAAAAAAAATATCTGAAATAGAAATGTATCAAGTATATTTCCATATATTATCAGATTGTAAAAAATTAATAAAATTTTGGAAAAGGGTATTTATTTTTTAATCACATTACATTCATATCTAATGAATTATATATTATCTTAAATAATTATAGATTAATGGTTTTTATGTCCTTAACTTTTCATTTATTATTCACAATATTGTAATCAATTACCTCTATCAGTCTCTATAATTATTTACAATTTTCTTCAATATCTATATCTTCACTTTCCACTAATTGTTTCTAATTATATTCTTAGTTATATGTTATTACATATTAACTTTTTAATTACCTTTATCTCTTATAAATAATATATTTTACTAACCCTTTTATGATGTGAGTTTTTTAACTATGATATTTCCAAATGACAAACCCTGGATTACTATGATGAAGTTTAAATTATGAGGATATAATTTATTTAAGGAGAGGAAAATGTGACAACCCCAAATTATAAAATAAGAAAAAAATTTCAATAGTATAAGAGAAATAAAATACCATGTTTATAAAACCCATGAAATATATTTCGTTATATTTAATCTCTTCGATAGCTTGTAGAACACGTAACCCCAACTCTAAATGAAACATTATATAGTATAACATTATAACCTAGCAATTAAATTAGAGAGTAATAATAGTAATTAATAAATTTTAAAAATAATATGGCTTAAATATGTTAAAAAAATTATTTTTTATTTATTTATTATAAATAAATAATAATAATTTAAAATAAAAAATAATTGTTTGTTTGAAAATATTGTTTTTTAAAAGATCATTTAGTAGTACATTTTAAACATAATTTAAATTTAATTTTTACCACATTTATAAAATTTATTTTATAAAATTAGATTAATTTTTGAAATCATCATATCATAATTATCTTAGGTTTATTTTTTGGTATTTTTATAAAACAATTCATTTTTCGATGAATAATAAAAAATACTGAATTTTAATTGAAAATAATTTTTTTAATTAAATTATATATAAACTAAAATTATATTTTGAATTGGTTTTAATGTAAAATTATTTCAATTATATATATTTTATTCTAATTTATGTAATTGGAATCATTTTCATATTTAATTATGATATAAAAACTTTGTAAACATTAAAACATTTTCTCTTTGAATGCCCAGTTCGTCGTCTCTACTGTGAGATTAATTTCAAATTATATTTTTTCACTTATGTGAATTGAATTTGGAAAAATGGATTCCATATTTTGAATAATTATAATTTATATTTTCTAATAAGGTCAACAAAATTTTTACTATAATCAATATTAAAATCACAATGAATTATTTATCATGATTGTGGTAAAAATGAATTTACCGTGGTGTTAAACTAAAATGATAATTATTAAAATGACATAAATAATATAAAAAAATATATTATATATGAATATTTAGAACCTATAATTTATAAGCATCAATAATAATCAATTTTTACTCTTGTGGCATGTAAAAAACATGAGTACAACTTTTTCTTTTTAAAAATTAAAAGTGTTATACTCACCTCACTTATAAAAGGACACCCTATAACCTCTATTATTCAGACTATGAATCCCTTTTGGTTTGGTCAATAAATTTATAAATAACTTCTCAAATTACATAAAATGATTATAGAATCCTTAATTTTAACTGAAATCCAACCTAGGAAGGATTTTTTTAGAAATATAATAGGGTTACCTGAAGAAGAGGTAACATACATCAATGAGTGTTTTTATTTTATTTTTTCAAAAATATAAATAATTATTATTAAAAAAATAATGATAAAAAAATAAGTATCAGATATTTTTTTAGAGTACTTATGGTATGTTGAGGACCTAAAACCATCCCTAATTCCATCAAATGAGTTACAAAATCATTATTCGGGTGTACAGAGGACTACTGCCTCACGAATCGATGTCCTTCATTTTTTCCATTACCACCTTACAATATTGAGGTGGATGATGGATATAAATTATATATATGATATTTATAATATAATTATACCTATATTTTCATTATATAATATATACATTTTTAATTTCCTTTTAGTTGGGTATACGATAATATTTATTATGTGTATGATAGACTACCGGCTCGCGAAGCAATGTGATTCTTCATTCAATAACACTTTACATGGAAGGTAATAAGTACAAATCAAATGAATATATTTAATATTAATGAAATAATTATTATATTAATGTCATATTTATCATTATTAATTGTTAATATATCATTTTATTTCTAAATTTTTCACAAACTAAAAGATGATAACATCATTCTTGTACATGTTGAATACTACTTTCACAAAGCGATGTGACTCTCATTTAATCACCACAAATCATGGATTATATATAATTATATTTAAATAAATAATATATTATTAATTATATTATTATGATTATGAAAATATAAAATATTACTCACATAATTTTCATAATTATCGTTGAAAAATAAGAACATGACTCATGCTTACGTATGACATACAGTCACCATGATCGTAACATACTTCATTTATAAAAAATATATTTAATGATTAGTATTAAAAAATATAATTTATATACAAATATGATAATTATAACATAAGTATTATTCTATAGATTATGAAACTTTATAATATTCACATGAACTAGAACTTTCATGAGAAAGCATGAATGAGAAAACAAGGGAATTAACACATGAAACAACGAAAATAATGAATGATTATTAACAAATGGGAGATATGATGTTATAAAATGATCATATTTTATTATAAAATATTAATATTGTTCTATTATAAGTTATTAACATGTTTAAAACCACTATATAGTATGTTAGAGGATTTTCATCTAGAAGAAAACATGAGGTAAGGGGCTTCGTCTCAATTTACCTTCATTGAGGCATATTGTAATTTTATACACCTAATTTATTTTATTTGGTGTACATATTATCCATTTTGAAATATAATATATTTTTTTGTTAATAATTCATGGTATTTTAAGTTCCAATTTGAAGTATTTCATCTAAGGTGGTTTTGACTTAAAAGTTACCTAGTGGTAAAGAATTTAATAACTCATTTTCATTTCATTGGGTCATATTAATCCGTTGTATTTGAAATTATAATATTATATGTGTAATGAATATTTACTATATATTTTTTGTATTTAAACATGTTTTATTTGGATTTAATTTTATACACATAGTATATTCATTTATTAATTTTTACTTCAACATTATAATCATTGTAAGGGTTTATTTCACAATCTCATTCTAATTGTGATATTATATTCTTAAATAAAATTAAAAGAAATTATTTAATAATTTTTAAATAAACCAATTTAATATTATTATACTTTGGATACTAATGATAATTTCAAGTAATAGTACCATTTTCCGCTCTTTTTTAATTAAAATAACTGAAAAAATGTTTTTAAGAAAATCCAATTTGTTTTTATCTTCATTTGGAGATCTATTTTATTACCAAAACCCTATTTATAAATATGTTTTAAAATATATTTTTAACGCTTTTCCAAATTATTTATTAAATAATATTTACACATATGCACTTTTTTATTTTTTTAACAGAATCTTCATGTCTTTTTCAAAACAATTCCCTTTTGGATTTTATTAAAAAACAAAATAAATTTTGATTTTAATGTTTGTGACATGACCTTAATTTGTAGCCATCATGACTAATAAATTTTTATGGATTACTTTATATTTTTTAAAGGTAATTTTCCAATAAGTACATTTCAATAATGTTTTGGGATTTTTTAAAAAGTTATTTTCTAAATAAAAAATATATTTTCTTCTAGAATGTTTTTTATGATAATTTTTATGGTATTTCTATTCATCAACATCAAAAACCCTTATTGTACTTATGATCCAATGTGGATATGTGGTATTGATTCTATCCTTATTGATTATATGGATTATTTATGATCATTTTTACAATGGAAATTATTTACACTCACTTTCTTGATTCATTTTTGTAGTCATTAACTTTCCTTTGAAATATTTACTTTCTTTTAATAATTGGACATCAAATTTACCCTAAATATCCATTTTATTTTTCATGGATATTTTTATTTCTTAAAACATTTTTCATTTTTTACATACAGTGTTATGAATTTTAATTTATTTTTTTATCTACTGAGATATTGACAAATTCATATTCTTTACTCAATATTAATATTTAATGATAAGACACATTGTCCCTGAATTATGTAATGCCCCTACCCTGGCTACCCAAAGTCTGTGCATTATTGTAATACATTGTAATTATACAAGTAAATCATGTCCTAAAAGACCGACCAGTTTAGCAGTCTTGGTAATAGATTATATACATCAACTTCACATTAAAATTTCAAATATAAAATAGAGCATAAATAGTTCTTTGAGATCTCCATTATTCCCTTTTATCTTAACCCTGCATATCAATCATACTACACTTCTTGGAAATCCTAGGAAAAGAAAACATAAGAAAGGGGTCTGCTCAGATGCTCATTAATAGTAAACAATTTAGAAGAAGATAACATAAACAATAAACATGGTGAATAAATGAAAACACATGCCTTTACAAATAATAAACAAGTTCACTTTATGGTAGAAATATGTGCTGAGTAAATAATTACATAATAAAACATAGTCATGGGTATTCAACTAGTTGAATAACCACATGAACCATCAATATTATTTTCATAATGCAGGAATGTATAATGCCAGACATTCTGAAACATTTTGTCAAGGCCTCGGTCAAGACATCTAAAAATGATTAAGGCCTCGGCCAAAACCATATATAAAATTGGGAAAGGCCTTGGCCAATTCCACACCTAATTGTATCATTAGACCTACTGATGAATCAATGTGCTATAGAGGGATCCACCCATCACTTACTATGTCCAATACATTCCTCATATTAAAAGGTTGAAACAAAACACAAACATTCGTATTAAAACTATCTTACGAAATGTAAATACTTTATCAATAAACCATGAATGGTATAAAAACAACACAACCAAAATCAAACAGATCAAAAAACCTTCAATACAATATGAAAGATTTATATTATAATAAATCCACTTCAAACAAGTTTAAATTATATAAAAGGATGTTGACATAGATAAAAATGATATGTAAAACACTATGAGAAAAATATCCCTTTTTTCATGAAAAAATTTAAAAGTCACAAAATTTAGAAAGGAAGACATTAAAATACATTTTTGAATAAAATTTTACCATACCACTTTGAAACTTTTTAAAGGAATTAACATTTTAATACATTCATGTCCATAAAAATAAATCCCTAAAACCATTTGGAACACATGGACATTAATGAGAAAGGTTTAGAAGAATAAATCATTAAAACATTTAAAATAATGTTTTAAGAAAAGGGTACCTTAAAAATAATCCCTTTGAAAACTTTTTTATGAAACCTGGACATAGATAATAAATATTCCTGAGTGAAAAATTACGTAAAAACAACCTCGGATAATAAAGAGATTGTGAAATTAACCCTTACCTTGCACTTTCCTTTGGTCGAGGGTACGTTTAACCTCATGTATAATGAACATAGTATGTTATTAAATTATACCAGAACCATATTAATATTTATTATATCATACATGATTCATTTATGAGTTTAATCTACCCATTTAATAATAATTTCCAAGTTAAATTAACATTTCAGATAATAATCTCTTTCTTTATCGTACGTGTTTTAACTTGTCACTTCTGATTGTATCACATAGATTATGATTTAAATACTTCAAGAATATAAAACATGAATTTTATATCATATATATTTAGAATATAAATATGTATAATAGACATATATATGAAATGGAAAACACTGTTTATGGAGACAGTAGGCCGTACGTACGCATAAACGCAGTTTCCGTTTTCATGTCGTATTGAATGGAACTAAGTGAATATGATATATGTAAGTACATATATATATAAAATAGTATTATTATGTCATATATTACATAATTATTAATGATATTTTTTTTAATCATCATTTAATGGTGAATGTGGAAATGAATCTCATCACGTCGTGGAGACGGTAATCTGTACGTACGCACGAGCGACAATATCATTATATTGATGGTGAAATTGTATATAATTGGATGGTATATCATCTATACAGAATCATTAACATGTCATATTTAATATTTACATCAGTTATAATCATTATTATTCCCATCCAAATAATGAAGTGTTTGAATAACAAACTACACCACGGCATGGTGATGGTAAGCCGTACGTACTCATATATGGTGAATTTTTCATTTATAGGATGGATAGAATAACGAATATGGTTGTACCATATTTATAATAGAATCACAGTATATATAAGATAATGGAGTTATTATTTTATAATGTAAACAATAATGAAAGAGGAAGTGGAAGAAGAAAAGAACTTGAAAGAGGTGATGAAATATTTACCTCCTCTTCAGTTTGTTCCTTTTGATTTGATCAAAAGGGCTCCTTGGTTGGATTTCTGACCAATGTAAGGACTCTAATATGAAGGGAAGAATTTTGGGAGGATATTTGAGCTGGGTTTGCTGAGACAAATGGCTTTGGAGGTGTGAAATTACAAGAAGGTAAAGTTCCCTCTTATAAGAGAGGTGAGGGTCACTTTAGGAAAAGCTTGAAATATTATTTTATAATAAAATTATTTTCGGTTTATAATGGTTCAAAAATGATTTTTTTGAGCCTAAGGTGGGTATGTGTCGAAAAAATCACAAAAAATAGGTTTTAGATAGGTTTAGGTCATCATATTACCCATATATTTTAGATATAACACTTAGTTAAATAGTTTCACATTTACCATGGCTCTTTGTATGTTTATATTATATGGTTAATAAACTTACTATAACAAGCCAGATAAACCCCATGTGGTTAAGTATTAATATATATAACATTATCTATGTCCTTTTTCTGAACCTTATATTTCTAGAAATATTATATCAATTAATAATATTGTATTTGTTTTAAAAACTCAATTATGTGAATTTTGACACTATTTAGTATTTGGTTTTGTGAAAATAATAAAAACTTGATTAATTCAAAATAAAATTTACTTAATCAACACTAACATTTCATATTAACCTATAAAATTATTTTATTTTATCAAAATTCTAAATTACATTTATTTGCATATTTATAATATCAATTATTTTAATCTTTCATTAATAGGTTAATTACTACATCATCATTGCGTCATAAATAAATTAAATTATATAATTTCTAAAAATTATAAATAAAATAAAATAATGTAGTAAATAATTTTATCTTTCTAATGAATATTCATAGTCGAATTTATCTTATGGATAACCCTATATTAAAAATGATTTAGTTATTAAACTTTGAATTTAACTCTTTTAACTCTTCTTTTAATAAAATAATAATAAATGTCCTAATCTTGTCCAAGTGGACCAAAGGGGGTAATATTTTATTCCTAAGGTTTTTTTGGTCGAATTTTACTTATCCAATATAATTAGGACATTATTTGAGTAATTATAATATCATTTTTACCCTTAATCACCCCATTTACTTTTAACCGTGGTAAATAAAAGTGAAATGTTACAATTCACCTAGAATTATTTTCATCTTATTAAACCGAATTTTACTTAATAATGTCAACTTTGTCTCTCAAATTTTAGAAATTCAAGTCACAAAAGGGGTAAAATTAAGTTTTATGCAAATTTGTAAATTCACCTAGAAGGTGGGTAAAAGACGGTAAAATGTTCGATAAAATTTTATATATCTAAAATTATTATAAAATGACTCCAATGAATTTAGTTGAAAATATATATGTGTTATTTATCTATTTTGATGAGAAATAAATTAAAATAAAATACTAATTATTTAAATAAAAATTTGGCTTTAAATAATAATGCAGTGTTTTTCACTATTCATCAAAAATTGAATGTTTTCAGAAAAACACCAAAACATTACCCTAAGATAATTTTGATATTCTGATTTCAAAAATGAAGTATATTTTACTAAATTCAAAACATATAAGTTTCATTTATTAATTAGAAATTAATTCCCATTTTCAAAACCAAATACCGGTTTTTAAAAAGTAAAAAATATCAAAAGATTGACATGTGTTTATGCCAAATTTAAAAGTGAAAATATTTATAATGACCTAAATTTTATTAAATGATAAAAATAAAATCTAATTTTACTTCTAAACCATTCAAATCCATAATTTATCACTGTAAATTATTTTTTTTAAAAAGTTGTTTTCAATTAAAACATAGTATTTTTCAATATTCATCAAAATATGAAAGTTATCAGAAAAGTACCAAAAATTTATACAGACTAAATTTTTATGTCCGGATTCTAAATAAGAATTTAATTTCATTAAATTGAATATATAAATGTTTCAAATATTGGTTTTAAAAAAATGGTTCACTATTAAAAGGGGGTAAAATTTCATTTTTTTAAAAATACTTATTTTATGCGAAAAAATGATTTTTTTGAAAAATACTTATTTTGAACGTTTAGTTTAGTAAGTTGTGGTGCACTCGAACTCTGTGTTGCGTGTAACAAAAGATATTAAATTACATTAATTATATAACATACTATGAAATCTTGGGGTGTTACATTCTCCCCTCCTTCAATAAATTGCATCCTCACAATTTGAAACTGTTCTTCGAAAATAAATGGTTAAAAATAGAAAAATATCTTTGTAGAAAACCCACATCAGAAATTGGGTTAATAAAATTTAGTCTTAATAAGATTGAAAGGGAAATGAAACAGTCACCACCAAGTTATGATCTCTATTAGGAGAACATTAGTGGCAATTAGAGACACATAATTTGAGGAAAACGTAAATATTTATAGAGAGTGATTGAGGTCATCAATCAAAAACAAGTGTAAAATTAAGGGCCTCAAAGCCATCAATATAAGATGATGTAAAATATCATCGGTTCAAAAAAACATATGGTATTTGGATAACACATTTTTGGTTTTAAGATCCCTTCCCTAAAGTTTAAGAATTAATTTATTCATATAATAAGAGGAAATATATATATGTAAATATACATGACAACTAGAGTTTCATAATTTTACTAATTCCAACCACAAACTCATCTTTCACTCCAAAATATAATAGAATTCAAAAATATTCTGTTTATCCTAATAGTATAGTGTTCAAAAAATAATGAATTTATAATTCATTTTTCAGAATATTTAAAAAAACTACATTATACAAACTAGGACATCACGTAGGCCAGTGGTAGGTGATGCAACCTAGTCTCTCTTTGGTTCCGGGTTCAAGTCTCGTAGCCTTTCTGGATGTGATGTGTTATCACCCGACCTCAGGGTTGTCCTTTTTATGAAAATCCAAAAATAATATCAAGAAATGATTTACCCTTAACAATAATATCCAATGTCAAGATTAATCGATTCCATACCTTAGACTTATCTAAAATACTTCTGTCCAAACTCACAGTCCAAAATTTATAAGGAAGGTAAACATAATGAAGATCCTTTTTGCCACATAATAACATGTGAATACCTTCATCATGTAATCTTTTAAAACATGGTAACACCTTGAATTACCATAAAACCTTATTGATTAAATTCAAGCTCCCTTATTTGTTATAGAATACTAGATATACTCATTATATCGAAAAATGTTGTAAACTCCAAAAATGATGGAATATACAAACCATTAATTAGTTCCAAGGTAATCAGGAATATCCAATATAATTTATCCAAATCAATAATATCTTATTCAAAAATCACTACCTCAATATCAGGACCATATTGAGGTTTATATTTCCTTCAACCATGTATTTTACAAAAAATTTAACTTGCTATTGAGTCAATTTTCTTATCACCATATAATCTCAAATCCTCAATCAAATTGTACTGCAGCACAATCCTTATTTATTTTCATAATTAATATATCCAGTACATTGTTGATACAACACTCAAATGAAATAGTTCTTTAATAAAGATGTAAAAACCCTATTCATTCCTCTTCATATGTGGTAGTATCATAACTTGATTATTATCCAATAACTTCATTTGGGGCATATTCTGATGATTTAGACATTGATTCACGTAGTGTCCTAACTTCTTATAGATGAAGAATTGTACCTTTGAAACCTTTTTCTTACCCTTGCAATCATGTACTTGGTATCCTTTTTCTCCACAGTAATAACAAACTCTCATTCCCTTCATGCATTTACCAAGGTGATTATTTCCACAATTATCACATATGAGAAAATACTTCTTTCCCCTCTTCCCTTTATCCATCTCTCTCTACCTTCCTTTTTGTATATGGCTTCCCTTCAAAACCATATGAATCAGAGAATTCTTTACTTATCTTATTATCACATGACACTATTTCTTCATATGATGATAATACATGGGAGACTATCTACTTTTAAAATGTTTGCTTAATACCATGAAATATATGATCCTTCTTACTCTATGGATCATGCGTATTGAGGGAGTTCTCATTCCATATACTGGGTGTGATTTCTAAACAATGGCATACACTAGGTTAGTTTTATGAATCACAATGCATGATTCCAAACTTGTAAAATACCTAACGTAAATTTAAAAAGATTATGCATATAATCTATAATAATAATTTTTTTTCTTTGAGGATGTATTTACTCCTAAATCCTTCATAATGGCTTGTAATGAAAATTTGAATTATCCTAAGCATATCTCCCAGGAGTGTCATAAACAAGACTGCAGCAAGGACCGTTGTCATGAACTAGTTCCTGTTCGAGTCTAGCTCAAAGAATTGTTGTTGGGTTTTACCCCAAGGTACATCTGTACCAGAGCCGCCTCTACATGTTCGTATCCAGACAGGGTTGTATTGTTTAGAAAACTCACAAAATATCTATAGTACCAAAATTCTAGTATGTTCTTCTATACTAATCCTCAATGTATATCTTAGGGAAATGTTCTTTAATCAGAGTTTATCTAAATCTATTTATAAGGTTGTTGCTAAACTTCCTATGATACCAACTGTAACGCCCTGACCCTAGTTACCTAGAGTCAGTGCATTATTTTAATACATTGGAATGATACAATGAAATAAAGTCTTGAAAGACCGATCGGTTTAGAATTATTAGAAATAGATTACATACATCAACTTCACATTACAATTTTAAACATAAAATATGGCATAGATAGTTCTTTGATAATGCCATTATTCCCTTTTAGTTTAACCGTACATATCAATAATAATATACTTCTTGGAAACCATAGGAAAATAAAACAAAGTAAATGGGTGAGATCAGATGCACAATAAGTGTAAACAATTTAGAATATGATAACATAAACCATAGGCATGATGAATAATTAAAAACACATGCCTTTACAAATAATAGACATGAACACTTTAGGGTAGAAATATGAGTTGATGAATAATTCCATAATAATACATAGTCATGGGTATTCTACTATGAGAATAACTATATGAACAATCAATATTATTTTCTTAATGAAGGAATACATAATGACAGACATTCTAAACCATTTTGTAAAGGCCTCGTCCAAGATGTCTACAAATTATTAAAGCCTCGGCCAAAACCATAAACTAGTGGAATTATACCCTTTATTAATGGTTCTGAAGCAGTTGTAAAGGCCTAGAAACCATTTGTATATTATATACCAACGGTTTCCCAAACTGTGGCCAAGTAAGTCATGGGTAAAGGCTTATACCAACAGAAACCATTGGTATTTGTGTTAAAGTAAGAGATATATCAACAGTTTCACAAACCATTGGTATATGTTACCATTATACCAATGGTTCTAAACCATTGGTATATAGTGTACACTATAAATCTAAAGAATTTACCAATGGTTTTTCAAACCGTCGGTACAAGTTTATACCAACGGTTATAACAAAACTATTGGTATAATATACATCAAAAGGCTATACCAACGGTTTTGAAAACTGTTGGGATACATATGTTGCTGCTCCACAGCAGCCAATAGTCCCCTCCAACCTGCAACTCTCCATGACCTATAATAACACAAACACAAACAGAATCCAAAAGCCTATATGGGATGTTTAAAATTCATCCAGAATTTAAAAATTAAGAAATTTAACATTCATTCCTCACTCAAACCATAACACAAGAGAAAAATCCAGAATCCAATACATCCACAATCCAATACATCAAAAATTGAAATGCAATAACACCCATAAAACCAATACAAAATTAAAACCCAATACATCCAAAATCAAATACACATAAAAGTATTCAAAATTTAGAATTCTTTACCAATACAGCCAAGATCCAACACATCCAGAATTCTGAAATTTAGAAATGAAAATCAATAACACCCATAACAGTATTCAAAATTTAGAATTCACTCCTCAATGAAACAACAACACTGATAAACAAAAGAGAAAAAGCCTACATGTTATAGGAAGCACATGGGATGTTTACTCATGGTCTTTGGTTGACTATCTTAAATCCAACAGAAAAACATGGGTAGAGTGGACAAGGATCATGATACCCATAAGATAGAAAATGGTAGTGGTCATATGCTTATACCTAATAAGAGTTATAGGAAGCACACAAAGTGTTTATATTCCTATAATGACTATTTATCCATGTATAAATGGTTCCTAATGTGTTAGTGGGAAACATTTTCCAATCTTGAAATATGAGATGTGTTACCATAATGGCCTACATTTTTTTCATAGACTTTTCAATTTGAATAAAGGGGTATGTGGAAAATTGTAATTTGGACTTCTGGGTGTGATTTGAGATGAATCCCCATTTTGGGTAGTGGGTATGAATATTAAATTATGTATTTGGTATTGGGTTCCCAAAGGGACGTTGGTTTGGTCCTAGAACCCACTGTTTGAGGATGGGATTTGTGTATTAAATGTCATGTGTTTTAGAATAGGGGTTGGAGTTCCTCACATGAGAAGTGGATTGTGTGAGGCTGGACCATGGATCCTTTTACAAAAGTATGAACACAATCCAAATACGTTTGGTTGGTTTTCCGTATGCAAGTTGTTGTTTTCACTTAAAATCATGTCCATTTCAAATAAAAGTGAGATAGTTTGAGTGATACCGGCGACACCATGCCTCAGATTGAGGCAAGGTTGACTCGTACATGTCACAAATGACCCATGTATCATTTTCCTAAAGTATCAATAGAATGTGAATGCGTTTTGTCAGTTTTTCATATGCCCATTGATGTTTTCACTAAAAATGTTGTCCATTTCAAATAAAAGTGAGACACTTTGAGTGGTACCAGCCACACGATCCCTCGGATTGAGACAGGGTTGACATGTACACGTCAAAAATGACCCATATATCCTTGATCTAATGTATCAACATAATCCGAATAAGTTTGGTTGGTTTTCCGAATGTATGTGGTTTTTACTTAAAACCTTGTCTGTTTTAAACAAAAGAGAGATACTTTGAGTGATAACGGCCACACCGTGCCTCAGATTTAGGTGGGTTTGAATCATACACATCACAAATGACCCATGGATTGTTTTCCAGAAGTATAAATACAATCAAAAATTGTTTGGTTGTTTTTTTGTATGCAAGTTGTTGTTTTTACTTGAATTCCTGTCCATTTCAAATAAAAGTGAGACAGTTTGAGTGGTACCAGCCACACCTTGCCTCGTATTGAGGCGGAATTGACTCGTACACATCAAAAATGACCCATGGGTAATTTTATTAAAGTATCAATAGAATCCGAATGAGTTTGGTCAGTTTTCTGTATGCAAGTTGTTGTTTTCACTTAAAATGTTGTCCATTTCAAATAAAAGTGAGAATCTTTGAGTGGTAACAGCCACACCGTCCCTTGGATTGAGAGGGGGTTGACTCGTACACATACAAATGACCCATGGATCATTTTTCTAATGTATCAACACAATCAGAATACGTTTGGTCGGTTTTCCGAATGTTTGTTTTTTTAACTTAAAACAGTTTCAATTTTAAACAAAAGAGAGATACTTTGAGTGATACCGGCCACACCGTGCCTCATATTGAGGCTGGATTGACTCGTACACATCACGAATGATCCATGGAACATTTTCCCGAGGTACCAATATAATTAGAAAGAGTTTGGTTGGTTTTTCGTATGCAAGTTGTAGTTTCCACTTAAAATCCTGTCCATTTCAAATAAATGTGAGACAAACGACACTACTGAATAACAACCATTCTTATATTATCGGAGAAAAGATGATATATTACTATTGGAATAAACTCATACAGAAGAACGTGATAATCATGAGCCTTCAAATATTTTAGCTTCAACTCTCTTCTATTGACCCGTTTAGATATGTTTCTGGAATAGTCATCAAGAACTCTAATAGTCTCTAATACTTCTAGAAATTGTTTTTTTCCATAGGTGTCATCACATAAGAAGCACATGGAACATGCCATTTATTTTCACTGATACACATAGGATTCAATTCTGGTTTGATGCCCCAATCCACCATGTAACGTTGAGACCGTAAATCATGTTTTATCTTTCCCATAACATTTATAAGTATCGAAAGAGACATTTCACATATATTCTTTTCAATGTGCATTACATATAAGAAATGAAATAAAAAATTGGTTGAACAATAAGGAAAATAAAAAAAGATAACCCTCTTCCTCCAATTGTAATAGGTTTCAGTGGAAACATTCTTTCTCTTTCCATATTTCATTATACCCTTACCGAATGAAAAACAGAAATCTTTCAATTCATTAAGCACATCAGTTCCAGACATATGCTGAGGTGGATCGTCAGTCTCTATGGTATTATCAAATCTTCGATGATTATTTCTATATGGATGGTCCATTGTCAAGAATCGACAATGTCCCATAAAACTAAAACTACAACAATGTTTCAGTCTTCTAGATCATGTATTCTTCATACAAATAGGACATGACAGTTTTCCCTTCATGCACCATCTAGACATCATTGCATAAGCAGGAAAATCATTGATCTTTCAAATAAGCACAACACACATATGAAATAAGTCTTTCAAATATTAATCATATGTGCGCACACCCACATGAAAAAGAAGTATCACTCTTTTATTAAAGGTTACATGTATACGTCAATATCAATTCCTCGATCAGAAGGCCCAGATAAGAGTATATTCATGCAAGGGAAAGGTTTTTTCATATACAACCATGGGGGTAGATTATAAATGTGTATAAAAACTGGCCTTGTGATGTGCGAAGTAATAATCTACCCAAACGGATTAAAACCATCGCATGAAAGACCAAGACTCACATTACTCATGTCATCTGCAAAATCAAGATATCGAGCATCAAATATCTGCCATGAAAACCAACTGTATGGTGAACCAACTCATCATTAGTCTTCTTTCTCTTGGTATCATTCCATCTCATTTTTATTAATATTTCACCAAAAATATAAATATTTTGGAGTCTAGGGTTCAATAGAATGTGCCACATTATCTTATATGGCATACGAGATGGTGTTCCATCAAATTTTGACTTCCAATGGGATGTGACACATTTTATACAATCATTTTATTCAACGGTTTCCTCCTAGAATAAACTGCAATATTTCGGGCAAGCATTAATTTTGATTCTTGAAAATCCATGTTCTGCAACTAACTTCCATGAAATATAATGGTTTAATGGAATATATGCATCATCTGGAAGTAAATCCTTCAAGAAGTAAGAATATAATCGATTGATGTATTAGAAATCCCATTCATATTTTTCTCATGAAACAATCGGATTAAAAAATCCAGCGTTTTCATTTTATCACATTGTCGATATAATGGAGTCATGGCAGCATCATTTGATTTTTTCACCCTGTCATCATCATCATTTTCATTAGACACATCATGTGTGCTCATATCGATGTCTTCTTGGGTTGGAATCCTTTATTTTCCATGATGATGAATAAATGGAAACCGATCATATAACAAATTCTCTACTCCAGTCCTGTCATTTGGATCATCAAAAATTTTGGATTTCATTTTACCCCTATTGTGATTCCACACATAGTAGTTTTCTTGGAAACTATAATTGGTTATGTGGTAGCTGACTTCTTCACAGCTCAACCAAGGTCAACCAACAGAAATGGAACATGGGCAGTGTATGTGACCACTATCTAAAGCATTGTGAAATGAAAAATCTAAAAATATCTCCAAATGTTTTTGAAAATCGCTTGAGATTTGATCAGTTTTGTACATCCAACTTCAATCCATTAAGTAAAAAAATAATTGTTATAAGTAATTTCATCAAAATAAAATCAATAAGATTTAAGTTTCATTGAAAATATATTTATGTAAATGAGAATTGTTCACTTTATATGAAACCATAACTGACACACTACTCTATATGAGAATCATAATATAAAATACAATAAAATAGTATATTTATAACAAAATATCTCTGAAGAACTATAAATGAGTGTACAAGATCATGTACACTTGTGGAGGAGAATTATTCAGGAGTTGACTAAATTTTAGATCAATGAAATTTTATCTTTTAGAAGATAATTTGAGTGATCACATACATTTCCCAAGGGGGAGGGAGTGTCTAGGGGGGTATGGGGTGTCCAAGGGGGTGGAAGGGCCGTCCAGGGGGGTCAGAGGTGTCCATGGGGTGGAGGCTGTCTAGGGGTTCGTGGTGTCCAGGTGGGCGGGTTGTCCACAGGGTTAGTCGGGCTATCCAGGGGGCTAGGGGTGTCTAGGGGGGTGGGCTGTTCAATGGGGTAAGCAGGGTGTTCCGAGGGTGGGTGTGGCTGTCCAGGGGGTACGGGGTGTCTAGGGGGTGGGCGGGCTACCCATGGGGGTGGCGGGGCTGTCTAGGGGGTACGGGTTGTCTAGGAGGGTGGGCGGGCTGTCCACAGGGGGGGGGGGGGTTGTCGGGCTATCCACGTTGGTGGCGGGGCTGTCTAGTGGGGTCGAGGGTGTCAAGGTGTTGGGGGAGTGTGGGGGGCTTTCCAGGGGGTTGGGGTCATCTAAGGGGATGGGGGGGTCCGAGGGGTGGCGGACGGGTGTCGGGGGGGGGGGGGGCTGGCTGGCTAGGGGGGTACAGGCTATCCAGGGGGTGGGTGGGCTGTCCATGGGGGTGGTGGGGCTGTCTAGGGGGGTCAGGGGTGTCCAAGGGGTGGGTGGGGGGGGGGGGGTCGAGGGGGTGGGGGTTGTCCATGGGGTACGAGGTGTCCAGGGAGTGGCGGGCTGTCCAGGGGGTGGCAGGGCTATCCAGGGGGTACGGGGTGTCCAAGGGGTGGGCAGGATATCGACAGGGGTGGGGGATATCAACCAGAAGAGGGGGAGTCCAGGGGCTGGGCTGGGCTGTCCAGGGGGGTTCAGGGTGGGTGGGTGGGCTGTCCACAGGGGTTGCAGGGCTGTTCTGGGGGGTACGTGGTGTCCCGGGGGGTTGGCAGACTGTCCACAAGGGGTGGGGGGGGGGGGGGGGTCTATCCAGGGGGTATGGAGTGTCCAGGGGGGTGGGCGGGCTGTCCACGGGGGTGGTGGGGCTATCCAGGGGGTTGGGGGGTCCCGGGGGTGGGGTGGGTGGCTTTCCAGGGGGTATGAGGTGTCTAGGACATCTCAACCCCACCCCCTTGGATATCCCACACTCCCACCTGGACAACTCACCCCCACTAAACAAAAAAAAACAAACCCTTTAATCCCTGCACTAAACAAACCCACTAAACAGACCATTTACGATGTATGAAGTGTAGAAAAAAAACACAAAACAAACAAAGGGTTCGGTACTCAAACAACAATAACTCTAATATAAACGAAATAAAAACATCAAAAATAAAACAAAATGAAGAATAACACTAAAACTAAGATAAAAATTAAAAATTTGAAGTGTAGAAATAAAAATTTGTTTGATTGAAGATGGATCTTCGGCTAGAAGGTGTTTCGTGGCCGAGAATACATCGAGAGGATGTCTGGATTAGGTCTGAAATTGGACCTACTGGGAGCTGGGGCACTGCGTATTTGGGGGAAAACATTCCCAAGTCAAGAGCACCCCATGAGTGGATGAAGTCCATGCTAATACACTAATAGGCTATTCATGATTTGTAAAGAGGTTTAATTTCACAAAGTATAGATAGAAACATTTATTTTTAAATTTGAGATTAAAAATAAAGTATGTTAATGATATTATACACATCATAAAGAATAAAAAATAGTGATAATTTTAAGGGATAGTTTATAAACCATCTTTTATATACTCACATACATATACCAATCAAGTATCAGTCATTGATTCAATATGAAATAGTGTGAATATTAAAATTTTCCAAAATCCCTGGAAATAGGGAATAATGACGTGATATTTCGAGGTATAGGAATAAATGGAGAAATCAGGGGAAGAGGGCTTCTATGTTTGTATTTGGGAAGAGGTTTAAGGTGTCTAACTAGGATGGGGGAGTTGTATCCAATCATATGGAAGACCTCGGGTTAGGGTTCACCTGCGTAGGGGGCTTTTGGAAATCGGTGGAAATGAGTTATGTGCTTATTTGTAATTGGGGGTGGGTTTGTTGTATTTGGGGGGGACCTTTCCCAACAGTTTTTAAAAACCATTAGGAAAATCATGGCCTTTACCAATGTTTTGTACAAACCATTGGTAAAGGGTGCAAAGGTTTTGGATTTCCCAATGGTTTCTTCAAACCATTGGGAAATCCTTCACTAAACCAACCTTTACCAACAGTTTGAATAAACCATTAGTAAAGTACTCCTATACCAATGGTTCTACAGAACCGTTGGTATAAAAGTATTGGGAAAACCCAACTTCCCAGTAGAAATATATCAAATTGGGAAATGCCTCAGCCAATTCCATGTCTAATTGTCTCATGAGACCTACTACTATATCGAGGAGATATAGCGGGCTCCACCCATCACTTACTATGTCCAATACATTCCTCATATGAAAAGGTTGAAACATAACATAAACATTCGTATTAAAAATAGCATACGAAATGTCAATACATTATCCATAAACCATGAATGGTATAAAAATAACACATCCATAGTCACACATATGACAAAACCTTCAATACAATATAGAATATTTGTATCATAATAAATCAACTTCAAACAAGTTTAAAATCCATCAAAGGATGTTGAAATAGATGAAAATGATTTCTAAAACTCTTTGAGAGAAATATCCTTTTTTCATTAAAACATTTAAAATTCCCACAATTTATAAAGGAAGAAATTTAAAGACATTTCTGAATCAAAGTGTTCCATACCACTTTGAAAGTTTTTAAAGGAATTAACATTTAAAAACATCCATGTCCATATAAATAAATTCTTAAAACCATTCCGAACACATGGACATTAATGACAAAGCTTTAGAAGAATAAATCTTTAAATCATTTAAAATGATGTTTTAATAAAATATTACCTTTAAAATAATCCCTTAGAAAATTCCATTATGAAACATGGACATGGATAATAAATATTTCAGAGTAAAAAATTAATTAAAAAAACTCCGAAAATGAAGAGATTGTGAAATTAACCCTTACCTTCCACTTTCCTTTGGTCGAGGGTACATTTAACCTCCTGTATAATGACCATAGTATTATATTATATTATACTAGAACCATATTAATATTTATTATATCATAAATGATTCATTTATGACTTTAAACTACCCATTTAATAATAATTTTCATGTTGAATTAACATTTTGGGTAATAATCACTTTCTTTATCGTACATGTTTTAACTCGTTACTCTTGATTGTATCACTTAGATAATGATTTAAATACCTCCAAAATATAAAACATGATTTATATATCATATATTTTTATAATATAAATATGTATAGAAGACATATATATGAAATGGGAAACACTATTTATGGAGATGGTAGGATGTACGTACGCATAAACGCGGTTTCCGTTTTCATAATGTATTGAACGAAAATAAGTGAATAAGATATATGTAAGTAAATAAATAAATAAATAAATATATATATAGATATATATATCTCCAGTATCATTATTATTTTATATATTACATACTTATTAATGATATATATTTTTATAATCATCGTTTAATGGTGAATATTGAAATGAATCTCATCGCGTCGTGGAGACGATAATCCGTATGTATGCACAAGAGACAATATCATTATATTGATGATGAAATCGTATATAATTGGATGGTATGTCATATATACAAAGTCATTAAAATGTTATATTTATTATTTACATCAGTTATACTCATTATAATACCCATCCAAATAATGAAGTGTTTGAATAACAAACTACACCATGACGTGGACACGGTAAGCTGAACATACGCATGTATGGATACTTTTTCATTTATAGGATGTATAGAATAATGAATATGGTTGTACCATATTTATAATAACATCACAGTATATAGACGATACTGTAGTTATTATTTTAGAATAGAAAGAATGAGGAAAGAGGTAGTGGAAGAAGAAAAGAAATTGAAAGAGATGATGCAATATTTACCTATTTTTCGGGTTCTTACTTTTGGTTTGATCAAAAGGGCTGATTAGGCTAGCTTTATAACCAAAGGAAGTCCTCTAGGATGAAGGGAGAAAAGTTGGGAGGATATTTGCGCAGAGGTTGGATGAGCCAAATGTCTTTGGAGGTGTGAAATTAAGAGAAGAGGAAGTGCCATTTTATAAGAGAGGTGAGGGTCCCTTTAGAGATAAGGTGGGGATGGGACAAAAAACTCTCAACCAATAGGTTTTAAATGGGTTTAGTTCATCCTATTTACCTTATCTTTTATATTTAACTCTTAGTTAAATAGTTTGACATTTACCATATCTCTTTGTATTTTTATATTATATGGTTAATAAACATACTATAACAAGCCAAACGAACACCATGTGGTTCATTATTAATATATATAAATGTATCTATGTCCTTTGGCTGAACTTTAGTTTTTTAGGAAAATTATATCAATTAATAATATAGTTTTTTTAAAACTCAATTATGTTAATTTTGACACTATTTAGTATTTGGTTTTTGTGAAAATCATAACAACATGATTATTTAAATTTTGTTTTAATCAAACCTAACATGTCATATTGACTTAGAAAATTAGTGTATTTCATCAAAATTCACAAATTACATTAATTTGGATATTTATAATATCAATTATTTTAATCCTTCATTAATAATGTAATTACTACATCATAATTTTGTCATAAATAAATTAAATTATTTAATGTCTAATTTTTTTTAATAAAATACCATTATGTAGGAAATATTTTTATCTTTCTAATGAATATTTATAAAAGAATTTATCTTATGTATAAACCTATATTATAAATTGTTTAGTTATTAAACATTGAATTTAACTCTTTTAACTCTTCTTTCAATAAAATAATAATAAATATTCTAATCTAATGCAACTGGACCAAAGGGGGTCATATTTTATTCATAAGTTTGTTTCCGGTCAAATTATATTTATCCAATAGAATTAGGACAAGTGTTAGGGTAATTATAATATCATTTTTTCTCCTAATCACCCTATTTACTTCTAACCATGGTAAATAAAAGTCAAAAGTCACTATTCACCAAAATTTATTTTCATCTTATTGAACCACATTTTACTTACTGATGTCAAATGTTTCGCTCGGATTATTTAAATTCAACTCACAGAAGCGGTAAAATTATTTTTTATGTAAATTTGTAAATGCTTCTAAAATGTGGGTAAAAGACGGTAAAATGTTCGATAAAATTTTATATATCTAAACTTATTATAAAATGACTCCAATGAATTTCATTGAAAATATATAGGTATTATGTATCTATTTTTACCTATAATAAATTAAAATAAAATACTAATTATTTAAATAAAAAGTCGGTTTTAAATAATACTGCAGTGTTTTCACTATTCATCAAAAATTGAATGTTTTCAAAAAAATACAAAAAATATACCCTAAGATAATTTTATATTCCAAATTCAAAAATGAAGTCTATTTTAACAAATCCAAAACATGGAAGTTTCATTTATTAATTGAAAATTAATTCCTATTGTCAAAACCAAATAGCGGGGTTTTAAAAAGTTAAAACTATCAAAAGATTCACATGTTTTCATGTCAAATTTAAATGTGAAATGACTTATAATGACCTAAATTGTATTAAATGATAAAAATATAATATAATTATACTTAAAAAACATTAAAATTCATAATTTATCACTATAAATTATTTCGATTAAAAATGTTGTTTTCAATTAAAACATAGTATTTTTCACTATTCATCAAAATATGAAAGTTATCAGAAATGTACAAAAAATTTATATAAACTAAATTTTTATGTCCCAATTATAAAGAAGAATTTAATTTCCTTAAATTGGATATATAAAAGTGTCAAATATTGTTTTTAAAAAAAGGGTTCGCCATTAAAAGGCGGTAAAATTGCATTTTTTGAAAAATATTTATTTTATCTGAAAAAATGGATTTGTTCTTATATTATGTCTAAGAAACACATAATATGTATGTTAAAATTATATAGAGTATATAAGATTAAAAATTCAGTTAATAATATTCATAACCTCTTTCTGAATGGTTAATTTAGTAAGTTGTGTGTGCTCAAACTCATTGTTGCGTGTAACGTAAGCTATTGAATTACATTAATGAGATAACGTACTATGAAATATTTCGGTGTTACAAATTAAATAAATTATTTGGTATTTAAGGAATTATTTGGACCTAAAGAGATGGATAGGGACTATAATTGTCTATAACCCTAATTAATCGGTTGGTCTCATGAGAAAAATTAGTAAGGTATCCATAAACAGGTTTTTACCTATAACATTAAATAGTCTTGTGAATGGTATTTATCTTAGAGGTATCATGATTTCTAAGATCACGAAATATAATAATTATGAATTTAATTCCTTAATAATTCAAATATTATTATCCCTGATATTTTAGAAATGATAATATCACCTAATTTATTTCATTCTCAATGTATTGATTAAATGACTTGTGTTTTTAGTTATTTACCTATCCATATTTATTATGCCTTATGTTAATATCCATGATATTTTCATAGTGATATTTTATATGGATGTATTTTATTCTCAGTATTTTAATTAAATTGAATGTGATAAGTTATTTACCTTTCCACATTGATAATTTCTTATTTAATCTAGATAGTCATGTTATTGATTAAATTGAATGTGTATTCAGTTATTTACCTTTCCATGTTGATTATGTATATTGATTCATGATAGATTCCACTATACTTAAAACTTAATAAGAATTTTATATCACCCTAATTTTGTTTCCTTCCCATAGAAATAAATGGTGTTTTCTGTGATTTACATAAAAGGATATTCTGGAAAAAATAATGTTATTCTCGAAAAATTATACTATATTTTTTCTATTAAAATGTAATAGGGGAATCATTTATGTATCTAGTTTACCCAGAATAATAAACTTGTCTATCCTTTTGGATGTGATTCATTGTATATTATGCATATGAAAGAAATAATACACCATCTCTAGGATACTGGGATTGGGGCCCTTATAATAACTTCCCTCAAATCCCTTGAAAAGAATAAATAAGTAAAAAATTTAAATAAAACATTAATGAGAACAAACGTTAGTAATAGTAAATATATTCAGCTCCACCATTGTTAGATCGAAAATATTTTTCAAAATTAAAGTAAAATTATTGTGATCTATTAAACAGTGTTCATTGAAAGTATGAAAATTCTTTGTTTATCCTTCAATTATTTGACCGAATAGGTTGAAACCCCTCATTTTTAGCCAATGTTTTTTTTTCTTTTTATCAATGAATTTTAAAATTAATATTTTATTTTAGATTATAAATGATCTTTATATTTTATCAATCCATCCTATCTATAAGCTAAATTAAATTTTATCAATTTACTTATCTATTATTTAATATAAGTAGTGTTATCTTGATCAACCAAAGGGTCACTCAATTTTTTCACCTCTTTATATGTGTATTAACTTTTCCTGAATGACTAGTTAGATTCTTGAACATTCTCTAGAAAGACTATTCATTCCTAACTTAATCTTTGTTTTAAGCGATTTAACTTTTTTCTCTTGAACTTTTTGTGTTTGGGTTGAATCATATAAGGGATGTTTCTCTTGATCTAGATTACATATTACTTCATGCAACTAAACTATATCTAATACTATTTCATATACATGGGGGCTCTTTTCTATTAAAAGAGTGAGTTATTGAACTGATTTTGGAATAATATTTGGCCTCTATCTCTAAAAACTCCCATGACCCACATGTTTCCCATCTAGATCTATAGAAGGTTGAGATACCAGCCCCTAGACCAGACCTGTAAGAATTTGTACATGGTGTTCACCTATATCCTATGTTATATATGAACAGTGAGCTTTAATTTCAGAATATCCATTCACTTTCACCACCTTTTTCTTTTACTTTAATTTTTATTTAATCACATCATACCCCTTTAATGAATAAAATGAGAAGATATCAACATTTCTACACTTTTCTTTAACAAGTCCAATAATATGGCATGCCAAACATAGATCATATAATTCCACATGACAAATTTTAAGAAATATGTCATTATTCAATATAAACATAACCATATTATCGATCAAGGTAGAAATAATATCTATCTTTACTAGAATTCTTATTGAATTAATGAAGCTAGTATCCGATATCTTTCCATCATTTTTAATCATTGTCCCTAAAACAAATGCAACATCAAACAATATCATAGGCTGTTATAAAACCCAACCTCGACCAATATTTTTTATCCATGTTTGAACTCATGTATTATTTATTGTTAAAGGATTACACTAGAAATCTCCTTATATGAAGCATTCCATACATTTTTTTACATGGATAGATCAAGAACCCTAAGATTGAAGCTTCAATTCATATGTAGTGAAATGAATATGAAAGTGAACATAACCCATTGAAATACATCTTCAATCAGAGAAGAATTATACTCTATTAGACTACTAACTAAATCTATGAACTTATATTGTTTTATAATAATTGGTAAGGAAACCCAACCCATAATGAAATGCTCAAAATTGATGAATATGTTACGAATGGCCTATTGATTTATAACCACCTGATTAATATGCCTTTTATTAAAATATATCTGTATTGGAAATTCCTTTAAAGATACAACGTGTATTCCTTTAATATATAGCTTAGACAAAAAACTTCTATTATACAAAGATCCAACTTTGAAATCCTTCTGAAAATAAATATTCTGATTTAAGCCTAGGAGATGGCCCCCAACCATTTTATCCCCTTTAATATAATGTGAAAAAAACATCTTAAATTAAGAACCCAAACACGCAGATCTATATAAATTATAATTAATAATATTTTTAATAATATATTTAGTAAAAAATAAACATTTTATTAGTATTTTTTGATAACAATCATTAATATTATTAAATAGTCTAGTTAAAAATTTAATTAATAAAAATTATTAATTAAATAATATATTAATAATAATTATAAATAATATGACTAATATTTATAAAAAAATAGTAATCATGCGTCTAAATCCTAACACTTCACCCTATGAATGCATACTAAAAATAAAAACAATGTACATAAGTTAACTCAAGATGTGTAATGAAATTTCACGAATAAAACATCCAATTGATACTAAATACTAAATTCAAAAAGGAATATAACATAATAGGAGCAACCAAGTCTTCTCTTGATTTAGTGATTCATCAAGTCCTAACATGAAAATTTTAAAATTTTAAAAGGTTTAATATTATACTTATGATTCAATAGAAATATCCAATAATTTTGGTTATAATTAGTGTATATTAGTACATCTTAAGAAATTCATTAAAAAATAAGAGAAAAAACATTGAAACCCTAGTATAAATACATAGTAATTATAGATTAAAAATCATTGAAAATCACTAACATATCTGTAAAACACAATATTAGAGTATTTAATCACATCAGAAAATTTTAAAATAAAAAAAATCAAATATCCCAAAAATATCATTATAAACAAAAAACAACTGAATATGAAAAAATTACAACTATTTGAAGAGAAAATCAATAGATATTGTCAACATTTTATTATACCTTCATTATTTTTTTTGGATTCATTAATAAAATATCATTATTTTATTCACTAAAAATTAATTCAAAGTAAATATAGAAAAAAAATTAGATTATCACTTATTTCCTAAAGATATATGTATTTTTATTTCAAAATGGACTAAGATGAAATCCACACAAGTAAATCTACAAAAATACAAATTTATTATTCCCTAATGATAAATATAAGGAAACCCTAAAGGGTTTAGAAAACACTACGTAAAAAAAATAAATGATTCACCTGATGAAATACATAAGGTGAATTTATTAGGAAATAATAAATTACTAGATAAAACTGAGTAAATAATAGTTTTAGTTAGATTATTTCCATCAGAGAGTAGAGAAATATATATTAGGATCAAATTTGAAATCATTTATAGACTTGGATAAAATATATCTTTTAATAATAAATACTCATCCAAGCTTAAAAATACTCATTTATAATTATGAAAAATAATAATTCCAAAGGATAAATCAAATAAAATAAGATCTTCTGGTGGATTATCATAAACTTAACCAGTATTATAAATAATTAAAGCCTTCACATCCACCAAGTGTTCAAACAAAGTATATTCCATTATTTTATTGAAATATTTTTAAATTAAAGTATCTATAAAATATTTTACATTACTATAAGTATAACATTTCATTTTTACTTGTTAGATTTATATTTAAACATCAAATTTATTCATTATCCTTGATTCCTAAAATAATTTTCCATTTTATCTAATGGCTATAAACCATTATAGAGATGAGTAACCACTTTATTTTTTATTTATTTTTGGTTAAAAATAAAAAAAATCATCATATCAAAAGTACTTTTCCTCCATTTTAAAGGGAAATGTTTAATAAAAACTTACAAAATTTATCATTGGGAGGAATATTCAAACTGAGAGGATTTGATATTTTCCAGAAATTCAAATTTCACTCTTTTCTGATCTAATTATCACAAATATTAAATTCTATTCAGATTCATTTTTATACGAAATATTGGTAAATAAAGTAAAGTATGTTACAAAATTTTTTCTTAAAACATATTTTAATTATCAAAATCATTTTTCTTTTTGGTTTATTATTTTCAACCCAAAAAAATTTATGAGTAGCTGGTCAATATAGAGATGAATTATTATCTAAACACCCATTGTTGTGATAATTTGAATAGTACCTAAGCTTAAATAAAGAATTATAGAACTTATGTTGATTCTCATAAATAAAATTTTGAAAGATACCATAATATTTATTTTCAATCAAGATATTCGAAGGTGGAATCACTAAGATATCAATTTCACCATAAAAAATTTCCACTAGAGGTTTCGAAAGGCACTTAGTCACTAAATTGAAACTCAATATTTTATTAATAAGACTAAGAATTAAAAATATAGTTCATTTTTTGATTGTATGAATAGAAATTCCTATGATCCCTAACTAGATATGCATGCTGGGAGGTTTTGAAGTGATAATAAAATTTGGAGTCTATTTAAAGATTTTAATTGAACACCCAAAAAATATACTTGCACATATTATACAAATATGAAAATAATTTTATATTGATGAGAAATTAATCAACCCATGTTAGTTATCTTAATACCTAGTTCTAAAAAAATAAGTGAAATATCTTTAAAATATTTCTTAAAAAAATACCTTTAACGTCGACGATCAGAGAATTTTATTACCAAGGAAAAAAGAATTTAGTAGCCTACCTCTAAATAACTTTATCAAGATTAGAAACAACATCAGTAGTGAAAAATCTACATCACCCATACTAGGGCCATGAATGACCAAGGATTAATATAGTTAATTTTCATTTTTATTAATTTAGTTGGATGTGGGAGCTCTTATGAGCAATACATCAAAGTAATTAATAATAAGGATAATGAATAATATAATTAAAAGTAATTTTATAATAATAAATAATTGTACTATAATTATTAATATTCAATAACAAAATTAATAATAATAAATACTATAGTTGATAATATATTGAAAAATAATGGATGATGATGAATAGTTTATGTAATTATTACTATTAAAATAAATAACAAAATAAAAATATTAAATAAAAAACAATTCATAAGAAAAATAGAAAAATAATATGATTAAATATAATTAATAATCATATTAAAATAATATTTATTAATAATGTAATTTAGAATAATTATTAATAATGAAATAATTAATAATAATATATAAAATAATTGTTAATTATAAAATTTTAAGTTAATGCATTCCCAAACAAGTAGTTTAGGGTTGGGCATGATAATATGGTGTTTGGGAAGTTAAACCTCCACCACTTATTTTTTTTTCTAATATAACAACTAAAATTAAATCCTTAGAATCTATGTTATGGATTTAGTTCATCCATGATAACCTTTAACCTGGCCACCTGATGATGGTAAAATCTGAGCAAGTCGATTCAGTTACCACTATCAACATCCCATGGAGATCCCACTCTCAATCCCTTCCATCAATATACCCAGGTGTTTCCTTTATCAACTCCCCAAGTGAACTTGATCATTTTCATCTTCCTCCCATGTCACTCCAACAAGAACTGCTACCAGCAATAAATTCTTTCAACTTCCCTAAGATTTCTTAATCAATACATCCATAAATAATTATTTCCATACTCCTCATACATTATCATTGTCTAATCCTCATGAAAAATATTTAATATTTTAATCTTCCTTAGGGACTCCCATAATTTTCTTCCCTATGCATTCTCATTATAAACTCATTGATAATTCCAGTTATAATGTTTCTAAAAAACAATTGAGCTCCAAATGATCAATTATAGTGCCTATTCAAAAAGTAATTTTATCCCACTATAAAAACCTAGTAGTCATCCACCATCCTAACTCCACTCAGTCATAGGATTTGGGATCCAAGCTCTAACCACCTCATCAAACTAGAATGTAAAAAATACCTAAAAAATGTTAAAAAAATGGAATAAATGAATTAATAGTTTACATATAAAAAATAATGTTATTAATAATAATAAATGAAAATAGTAGTAGAGAATAATAAAAAATGGCATTCAATGATCCCAAACTCTTAAATAATAAAAAATGATGGAGTTTACAAAGATATATTAGAAAACTAAGCACAAACATCAATACCTAAATTTTTAAATGAAAGAGGAATAATATCAGTAAGACGATTGATTTACAAACCCAAGGGTATATGATCCATATCCCTTATAGCTGAAGTAGAATAACATGGTTTCCTTAAAAATAATTATGATATTCCCTTAATTGGATATTATATATATAATAAATACTTTTCACCAAATTAGTATTCAATATCCAAGGAATTTATATAGTTCTCTAGTTGATATATTTGAATACCTTAGCCGAGTCTCCTTAAATCAATAAATTATCCCTTTAAAACTACTTAGCATACCACATGGAAGGAATAATACCCATAGTTTGACCTCAATAATGTTTTTTTGTTAAAATAAAAATAGTGCATGATCCATTAATTAAACCTCGATAGTAATGAATGATCCAACAACAACAACCCAAACTATAATATATTGACTCCACTACAACAAAAATAATTTTTTATCTATGATGGGAATGTATGTATCCGTTTAATATATTGGGATACTAGATGCATCTATGTAACAACACATATTCCAAGGTAGTGTGTAGTGGTTATATCCTCAATGTTGTTATTTTTATAACCATTCTGAACATTCATAAGAATTTTAAAATTCATTTATATATGAATAAACATATTATTGAATGGGAATGATTTATTATAAAATATTTAAATTTTTTAATCCTTATAATGGTATTAAATATTTTTTGAAATTGAAAACATTTAATAGTTAGATAATTGTTCATTAATACTACCCCAACAGAAATTAAATATAAATTCATCAATAAAATTTATAGAATGAAGACGAAAACCAATAATCCCTCCATTATAATGTATAATTATCATAGAAAAATTAAAAATAAACAATAAATGATTCAAATATTCTAATTTATTCATGAATAATAATTAAAATGAAACCACATATCATCCAGTTTATGATTACATAGAATCTGTCAACAACCTGTTTTTTCAGATCCCAAAAAGTTGTCTGACACTATATGAATGAATAAAGGTCATGAGAAATTATTTTTTCTACTATATAAAATCTTATTTCCTAATAAATATGTATCTATAAAATAAGTATTTAGTGATATTACCTTACAATGTCATCATAAAAAGATAAATATAATTATCAATAAAATTATATCTATTTATATCTATAATAATATTATCAAATAGAAAATTATAATAGATATCAGTTACATTTAGTGTATCAAAGATAAAAAACATATAATTAGTAAATATAATCACACCATAATCCCTGATGGGAGTATATAAAAACCAATTATTACATGAACTCAATCTAAAATATCTTGAAATTAATCATTTAGTATTCTGAAATAGGTTAGGGTATTATTCCCTCATTACTGATGAAATAGT
This sequence comes from Viscum album, assembly GCA_963277665.1. Lineage (NCBI taxonomy): Eukaryota > Viridiplantae > Streptophyta > Magnoliopsida > Santalales > Viscaceae > Viscum > Viscum album. The sequence goes on along the minus strand of OY728142.1, from coordinate 262,649,390 downwards.
GGAAATCATAAAATAGAAAAAATCGATATGTAATATATTAATTAAGTGGAGACATATTCACTACATAAGAGATTATAAATATAATTAGAAATTGCATAATGAATGAAAATATTATGATTATTAAAAATAGTCCAACCAATATCAAGTGGTTTGGTGCATTTCATGAAGGAAATAACAATTGTCTTCTTTTATTGAACACAACCATTCTAAATAATGTTTTAAATTTGAGACTATAATTTCATGATATGAGATATTAGATATTTATAAATATTAAATTTATAAAAAAAATTTCTCTATGGAATTCTTAATAAGAAACATTATACATTCTTTAGTTAAGTATTTTCTTATCATGCTCTAGTATTGATAAATGATCCTAAAACTAATTCACTTCATGAAAGAGTCCTTGATCATATCCCAAAATAAAGGAATTTTCAAATAGTCAAAGTCTGAGGTTCCTTATTTGAATTTCATTATTTGGATGATTTGATAGAATATATTACTGAAAAAAATTCCTTTTTAAAGGGAAAACAAGACTTACTTCAATTGATAAATTGACCATATTTTTTACATGTTACATGAAAATATCTTTAACGGTCTAATGAAAAATTCCATAAAATATAAAAAAATAAAGTAGTCATCCTTATATAAAAATTTTGCGAGAATAAACTAGTTATGATCAAGATTAATGAGAGAAATAAAACTAGACTTCATGGTCTTAATACTAAACCTACTGAGATAATTCACAAAAAATGCCAAATATAAGAGGTATAAAAGGATCACCATGACTAACACACTGAGAATAATTAAATATTCCACTTTAAATTACATTAATAAGGACTATAGGGGTTATATTAGTAAGAATACTATAAAAAATACAAATAAATATATGGGAGAATCTTTATATTTAGAAAAGAGAGAAAATGAAGTCCCATATTAAAGTATTAAAGGATTTAATAATGTTAATAATTAAAAAAACATCACATTCCATGCAATTATCTTAAATAAGATTGATTTTTTTAGAGGTAGTATATAAAAAATTATGGATTTTCATACAAAAAATGAAATTAAAATTTTACTCAAGATAATTTTATGAGAAATAGGGCCAAATATTTATTATAAATATTTCCATGAAATTTTAGTAAGAGTGGTAAAATTTAAAATAAGAGAAATTATTTAACATGTTATGTATTATCAAACATTGTTATAATTGAAATAAAAAATAAATTAGTTATGTTATTTATATAATCAATAAAAAATACCATAAAAAATTAAATATCTCATCATAAATAATATATAATAAATATCAAAAAATTGTTAATAAAACAATCAAGAATAGTTCTAATATATTCATTAAGAGAGAAAAGGGGTATTTTAACCTCTTATTCCATATAAATATATATAAAAACATCATTTTTGATACTAGTAATCAAGAATGTAATGAAATCAAAAAGGTTTAGCTCTCTACTGTTAATCACGTAATTGAACATAAAATTAAAATTATCAAATAATATTAATTTAGAATTTACAATTCCTATATCCTTCTTTCTACCCTCTCAAAAATATTATCTCTCTAAAAAACATTCCTTTCATGATATGATATTCCACTTTATATTATTGTTGAATATTCACTTTAGAGGTAATCTTCATCTAAGTACAAATATTTTGATTTTATGATAGATTTTTCCTACATTTTTAATGTTATCATAAAAACTACTTATCATTACCTTACTCCAAATAATATGAAAAAATTTAATTCTTTTAAGTTTTGTTGGAAACCTTTAGAATAAATTCCCCATATGAAATTTTCTATATTAATGAGCTAACATCTCTCCACATTCCTCTATCTAGAACCAGAAGTTATTGAATATAGAAGGATAAGGAAAATTTATTTTATTTTTATATAATCAAACTATGGAAGGTATGTGATCAGATGATATATTTGGAAGTGTTATCATACTAAAAAAGGAATAAATTTTTTCACTATTTATGGATAATAATGGATTAATACCCTTTTTATCCTATATAAATTTCACCATATACCCAAATGAAGTGGATATAAATCCCATAAATATAATTTCTTAATGGAAATTAAAATAAATAAATCTCCGAAAATCAAACAAAATATGTTTAATAATGGTAACCTTAATCTTCCCTATAAAACCCCCAGACACTGATCAAGAAAAATAAGGCTATGGATTAATCAAATATCTCTATAATTCATCATTCATGATATAATAAGAACTGAAATATACCATAGAAATTATAAGAAATTAATCTTCCAATGACAAAATGATTAATAAGTTAAATACTAATAGATAAAACATGTTCATTGAAATCCTTATGTATGATAACATGTAAGGTTTTAATAGAACACCATTCATATTATAAAAATATAATTTTCATTCTAAAATACCTCAATCAAATATAGTTAATATATTAAAAATTTATTAAAGGATGAGTTAGAAAATAAAAATAGGATAAATTTCTTTAATAAAGTTTGTGGGTGATGAAAATGTTTTAGAGTTGTTCAACCCTTGAAAATTCATGAAATAATTCCTTTGAAACAATAATTACCACTCTATTAGGGATTATTTTTATTAACCTCTTGATCTTTAGTATTAAAACTCTTACCTTTTCTACCTCTTTTGATATTTTAGTTCTTAATAATATCAATTAATTTTATATTATTAATTTCATAAGAAATACTTTCCATCTTAGTAGCTTCCAACACCAATATTTTATGTGGTTTATAGGAAATATTTACAAGTTGATGAAATTTATTATCTGAGTTTAAAATTTTACGTGTTCTAACCTAGATGATACATATATCTTGAATCCTTTTGGGGAAAAATTGAACCTTGTATCATCAAGTTAATCTAAATATAATTATTATATTGTCTTTTTAGTTGTGGTACTCATAGTTGTGTCTGTTATCAAATTAAACTCAAGTGTAGCCTATGGGATTATATCAATACTAAAATAGATTTCTAGAGAATCATTAGAATTTTAATTTTATGATGATAGATCAATAATCATCTCATTTAACTCCTCCTAATTTGAAGATGGATTAATGGATTTTCATTTTATCTTAAAATAGTATTTGTTTCTACTGAATGGATAATATTTATTTCCCTAAAGAAGAAGAATAAAATACTTGAGATTTATAGGATTAGATCTTCTTCAATGACTAGAAACATGACCAAGAATTTTAAAATCCATAGAAAATATAGGATGTGGATTAGTGAAATCAAATCAAATATATTTAGTGGTTCTTTAAAATCTATAACTCTTGGGATCACAATTCAGTGGTTAACTTTAGAGTTATCTTCTAAGTGGGATACACGACACAATACCATCCCTAGTTTCTATATTTTTATGTTCTTTTTTATTTTTTTTCAAGAGAAATATAGAAAATAGGACGATAATTGAAAAAAAAAACAAAAATACAATAAATGAAGATGACAATGAATTTTGTCAAAAAAAAATGTTGTATAGTATTTATTAGTAAAATAAATTTATTATATAATTATTATAAATATATTAACCTAAATCTTTGTATTCACATTGGAATACAATAATAATGCCATCTCCACTATTCTAATGTGAGAATCAATACATTTCTTTCTCCAACACATTAATCTCCACTTCTTGTGTAAACTAGTTTATAAAACCTAAAGTGGTGTGATGGTACCCTAGTCTTATTCACTAAAAACATTTACTACCATGGTATTCATACTTCATTTAACTAATTTTAGGTAATACACCATAGCTTATATAGACATTTTCTGGGATTTCTCCCTCTATAACCACCAAATTCATCAATTGTATACTATATTATAAATGAAGGGGAGGCATGAAAAAATGACAGTGTAGAGAATGAATCATAGTGAAGAATGGTGTTACCCATCTTTCATTGTGCCCAATCACAAAGCATGTTTAATCTTGAAAGTAATTAAATAGAAATAGAAATAATGAAAATATATTTATCTAAACTCAATAACTATGTTTGTCTTATCCCTTGGACTATCCATATGAATTTCTTCTACTATAAGAAACAATTTAACTACAATGGAGATAAGAATACAATAGATATAGAATGAATGTGAAAATTCATAAAGTAGTAAAATACTAACTAATATTAGTTAAATCACTATGGTGGAACCCAATTTAATCTCGAAAATAGAAACCCTTATTCCCCAATCTCTATTTATAAGATATATCCCAAAACATAAATAGCAGTATACTTGGAATACTACTATATGGACAAGATTACTACTTTGTGATGTTATAACAAAGGTAGTGAATCCTTCATGAACCTTCATCATAAAGGCCCAGTAAATTATGAATCGATACCCATGAACTTTTCTATTATATATCTATATTCATATGGTTTTTTATTATATATTTACATGATTTAGTTAGGTAATATGTATGTGGAATATTTGATAGTACCATTAGGAATGAATGTGTGCTATGGGGTATTTATTTTCATCAATAATTATAAATATATCAATATTATTTCCTCTATATCCATTTATTCACATAGAAAATGATATGATTGGATTTTTTTTATTTTGGATGAAGAATCATTAATGAATGTTTTTGGATGCATTTACTATGCTGAAAATATTGTGATACTAATATTATATGCATTAAAGTCTTGGAAAAAATTTGAGATGAGATAATTTTTGCAATTTCTACACATTAATTATTGATGTGTTTACTAAATGAGATTATTTCTCCATTCATTTCTCCTAAAATAGAGTGTCACTACCTGAAAGGCATTGAGTTGAGTTAACTATGTTCTTAGAGGATATACGTAATATAGGGAGTCATCACAATCCAGAAAAGTGGATATAGATAATGTCCCAAGTTTACAATATATGTGGCAATCATACCTCATATTAGGACAATTAGTTAAAATAAAAAACCGTTGGTAATGAATTCAGTATCAACTCATTAACAATATCTTAGGATATATAAATTCATAATTACATTTTTCCTCTTAGTGATTTTTGGGTGTATGTAATGATTATCTCTTTTAAATACTTATGATAGGGAATTAAATCACCACATCCCCTTCATTATCAATCAAAATGGGACTGGGAAAGGATTAAATTCCCCTAATTTAACATCTAAATCCATAATTCACTAAACGGTTCCTTGAGTTGGTGGGTCACATGGACTCAAGAACACCTCCCAGTATGCTAGAGGATGTTGACTAATAGTGAGGGTCTAAGGTGGTATAGTGGGGAGACTATTACCTCATAATCAAGTGCCAAAATGGTATAATAGATAAATGAAAAAGGTGAAAGTAAAATATAAATTAGTAGTAGTAGTAAATAATCATCTAAACAGTAGGATAAATAAACAAATCCAATGGTAATATCATAATATGAGTATGTCATGCCTCAATAAAAAATGGTATAAAATATATAGAAACAAGCATCTAGTAAAATACATGTATCAAAAGTAAAAAAGTACCGAAATTTATATCTCTAGATAGAATCCTAATCCATACCTTGGTCCAGTGCCCCACAATTCTATGAATAATCAATCAAGAATTGTAAAGTAGGAGCTTTCCACGATCCCTACCTACAACCATAAAGTTTTTATAGGTACCCAACAATAGCCTAAACAAAGTGTGGGATAACACTTAGTAGACTATCAATAATAATGTCTGTAATAAGCCCAATATTTAAATATATTATGAAGCATTATGTAATGATAATAGGTATAAAGTGATACATGTAAATTTTATATTGTCCAACCGAAAAAGGATCATTATAAACAACCAATAATAATAAAGGATCATATATAAATCATGATAAAATATCCACTATGGACTACAAAAATTAATATAGTGTTAGACCTACATGGGCCAGCTCCAAGGTATAAAAAGACTATGGAATCCTCATTGAGTCTGTGGTGAATCTCCGTAGAAAACTCAGTAAATACTTGGGTGGATCCCAAGGAGAATGTTCAAGGTGGTCCAAGAAAACAACATCATTGGAGTAAAACTATCATAGGAATCCAATGTAATCTGAATCCATGGAGTAGAAATTCCCATGCCATTTTAGTGAGTCAGATACAAGGAGTCAAAATATCCAAGGCATCCAAAGTAATCAGGCTACATGGATTAGAAATTTCCATGGGATCCAATGTAATCATAACCATTTTATTAACCCATCACATAATCATATAAAATCCATTATTCTTTTCAACTCATTCCACATTTTCCATTTAATCCATTTATTAATTTTAAATAATTTTATAACATATCAAAGGAGGAAATATCCCTATTATAATATATAATTTAATTCATTAAATATACCACTAAGATGGTGAGCTCACATACTCCCAAAAATGTGGTATATCAAGGGGTAGATACTTAAACACACATCAAGGGTGGTTCTGGTTGAATTTGAAAACTTCCAACCCTATCACGGTACTAAGTGAGAAACCATTCAAGGATACAATAATTTAATCAAGGTATTTAATTAATTTAAGACAAATTCCATAAGGCTTGGAATGAAGTATAGTGGAAATGGAGTATAAAAAACAATAATTTAAGGAAAAAGGAATAGGCCACCTACCTTATACCAACAATAGAACACTCATCCCATATTGGCTCCTAACATGACCTAGATTTGATAAAAATAGAAGAATGTATGAACAATAGAATAACAAGGCATAAGATTCTGTACAAAAATAACATCGTTGATATAAAAAGAACGATTAGAGGATCCTAAGGAGTTTATATCTTACCAGTGTATGTCTAACACAATTCACGGTTCTTGAAATAGACTTTGAATTATAGGGATATGAAACATCTTAAGTTTAGGCTTCAAAGGAACTCCTACAGTGGTCCTTTTATGTGGAAGAAATGGAGGGGGTTATCTTCTGACAAAAGAAAGAGGACTTACCTCTTATTTTAAAATAACTCGGGGAATTTAGATAGCATGTAAATGAATTTCACATGTTATAAATATTGATCTTTCCCTTTTAGGGAAATATTATTATACATCATGAATTGGCCTACCTCGACCAATACAAATCATGTATTTAGTAAAAATTATGTATTACAAATACACATCATGTAATTGTACAGTATCCTACCTTTATCCCCTTACTTCCTTCTATCCAAAACAACACAACCATCCCACTAGTTTGGATTTAGGGTCTAAACCAAAAAGATAACTTAAAAAGAAGTTTAACTGGAAAAAAAAGTATTCACACCTCATCAAAAACCACATATCTCATAATATCCCCCTATTAGGATAAATTATATTTAAGATTGTCTTATTATGGTGTTGAAGCATATAAAATGAGTTTCATCCACTAAGAATTTGCATATGAATCTATCTCCCATGTCTAATCCTTCACACGGATGTGCTACCATAGCACCTGAACTAAAGGAAATAACTTGCTTAAGATAGATTTCATGTTCTGATCAATGATATATATAGAATTATTTTCAATGGGATCATATACATGTACATATACCCCACCTAGATATAGAGTATGATATAGGTCAAATTTCAAATGATCTAGTAGAGATATATGTAATACATCATGTAGGGATTGATATCTCTAAGGTAACTAAAACTGATAGGCTACAACCCCAACTCTCTCTAGAATCTTGAAAGGCCTGATATATCAGGAAAAAATACTACTCCATCACTGAATCTTTTTGTTCCCCTTCCTTGGAGAGATATGTAAAAAGACCCAATATCTAACCTCAAACATTTGAGGTCATTGATAATGATCATCATAGGACTTATATCTAGACTGTGTAGTAGACATATGGTTTCTAATCAACTTGAACTTATCTGAAGTCTCCTTCAGAAGATGTGGTTTGAGCAGAACTATCTCTCCTACCTCTAACTAGGACAGAGGTGATTGATATTCTCTACTATAAAAACCTCATATGCTTCCATCTGTATTGTCTCCTAATAGGTATTATTGTAGGAGAACTCAACTAGGGGTATATTTCACTCCTAAGTGCCCTTAAAATCAACTACGTATGACCTAAGAATGTCCTCTAAAACCTGTATTGTGCACTCCAACTAGCCATCAGTATAAGGGTGGTGTGTCCTGCTCAAAATTGCATGCCTACCCAATTCCCTCTACAATCCATTCCAAAATGGAGATGTCAACTGGTCACCCTTATCTGATACCACTGTATGAGGATCCCCTTGAATGTGAAAAATATAATTGATATAATGACCACCAAGAACATATATAGAGAAGGTCTCCATAATTGGAAGGAAATGTGAAACCTTCATAAGCCTGTTCACAACAAACCATGAAAAATAACTACTTTTAGGTGACCTCAGAAACTCAATCATGAAATCCATTGCAACATCATCCCATTTCCACTTAGGGATGAGAAACTTCTTTAAATGCCTTTCTAGTTTTTTATGTTCTTCCTTCACCTAGTGAAAGGTGGAGCACCTCATGAAAAATAAGATACCTCCCATTTCATACTAGACCACCAATATTGGTGACATAAGTCTTGATACTTCTTGGTGATGCTGGGATGTAGTTACCAAGATGAGACATTAAATTCCTATATCAAATCCTCTTGAAAGACTACAAGAACCTAGACATTACCAGGTATTCATAATATTTAATCCTCACCAAAGATCCAACCATGATGTGGGTCCTCACCTTCTACACTCTCCTATAGGACTAGGACCTTAGAATATGATAGATGTCTCATCCTCACCCTAAATAGAATAGTGGAATTCAATACCATGGATGTGAGAAAATTCTACTAGTGACTATCTTATATGTCAAAGTTCATATTTAAAATTTTTCCCATCAACTCCCATTCTCCACTGGCCTCAAAAAAATGATTGTGTATGAGTCTTCTATCTCAGAGAATTGGATATTGCATTGCCATTACTAGGCATAAATTCTAGCTTAAAATCCATAGGACCATAGGTATTTAACCCACCTTAACCACCTAAGGTTCATGTAATTCTGTTTAAATATGTATTTAATGACTTTGTGGTCTGTGAACACCACAAAATATTATCCTAGCAAATAGTTCCCAACAACCCAAGGAAGAAACCACAACTACCAAATCAAGATTATGATTTGGGTAACTAAACTCACAATGTCTCAACTAGAGAGACTCATAAACCATGTACTGATACCTCACATTAAGAAAGCTCCTATACCAATTCCTGATGCATTAGAGTAAACAATATTACTTCTTCCAGGATATAGAAGAATCAAAGATGAAACTGAAGTCAATCTTCCCTTAAGTACCTAGAAAACCTTTTCACGTGTTTTAAACCATAAAAATGTCACCCCTTCTTGGTAAATCCCATGAGAGGCATATATAGATGTGAAAAATATTGGATTATGTTCCTATAATAACAATAAAATCACAAAAAACTCTGGATATCAATGAAATTATTGGGATGCTCCCAAGAAACCACAATACTAACATTCTCTGGGTCTACAAATACTTATATCTCTTAGATTATGTGACCTAATAAGTGATCTTAATCTATATAAAATTGATATTTTGGGAGCTTGGAATATGAACCATTCTCCCTCAATGTATTCAAAATGATGTTAAGATGTTTGGCATTATCATGTTGAGTTTGAGAATACACCCAGATGTTATCCATGAACACCACCATGAAATAATATTGGTATGGGTGGAAAACATGATTTTTCAATTCCATAAGAACTTCCACCATGTTCATGAGACCGAAACAAATAACCAGATACTCATATAGTCAAAACCTACTATAGAATGTTGTAAATGATATATCTATCAACCTAACATGTACCTGGTGATAACATGACATCAAATAAATTTTTGAGAAAACTCGAGCTCCTCAGAGATGGTTGAAGAGGTCATCGATATGGGGTAAAGGATACCCATTATTAATAATTAACTAGTTATATTTTTATTTATCCATACATAGTCGAAGGATTATATATTATTTCTTGGTGAAAAAGACTTGAGAACCACATGAAGAAGTTATGTGTCATATTTTCCCCTTTGCTTTTAAATCCTCTATCTCTTTATAGTACTCCTACAGCTTAGTAGTATATATACTATAAGGGGGGAATGGTTACCAATGTAGCTCAAGAAACTAACTCAATAAAGAAATCCACCACTTTATCAGGAAGTAAACTATAAAATTTTTCTAAGAAGTCATCCCTAAAAAAATATACTAATGAAGGAAATTCATCCTGTCACATTCCATGATTGTCTTGATAAAGTCTGAAATTTGTCCTGTCATGCGACATAACCCTTGAAGCTATGGTCCATATCTACCTAAATTAAAATCCAACATTCCCTTGTGGATATACCTTCCTCCAGCTTGTGATGTTAAGGATACCCTTCGATGAAATAAATCATCATGGTAATGGTAAGAAACAAACCAATCCTATCAAAAAATGACATCAAAACCTTTCATCTCAAGGACAAAGGGGTCCCATACAAAGAGACACCCCCCTATACAAAGTGGGAACTCCCATAAATAGAATAAATTCCTTGATAAAATCTCCAATAGAGTATTTAGTGTCATAACACCAACATAAAACTGCATAATAAGCTGAAGTCTCTCTATAATAGGTACAAATATAGGATAATGTAAGGTACCTATATCAAAAACGAAAGATAATATATTATAATCTAATAAGACTATACCTATTAGTATAGATGGACATGTACTCTGATCCTCAGGAATATGATGCATTGAATATTTTGGTTTGGACCATGGCGCAAAGAATCAACTTTACTACCCATGGCAGACCCACTTAGCTGTTATGTCAGAACTAGTGTTTGGATCCCCTGGACACAACCACCCCATCGACCTGAATGATCAGTAGTATTCCAACTCTTAACCTGATATAGAGTCGTGAATACCTCTCTCAAACCTTGATTTGGGGAATACTCCATCTCACTGACCACTGGAGGAAAGGTCAGGAAGAACCACTATTTATTGACCATCCTACTGTATGCTTGACACTCGTCTGGGTCTCTCTCACACTAGCTTCTCATGTTTCCTTGCATACCACACCGATGAATGAAGATAAAAATACCTACATTCACACTCTGGTTAGTATTTCCCTCATAAGGATCCTCAAAATGTTCCTTCCTACCATCAAGAAAAGATACACTAGATTGAGAAGTTTTACTACCATTCATTGGTCTCCCAACTTCTCTCAGATTATGCTCAATGATAACAACATTATTTACAATCTTACTAATGGTGTTCAATTGAAATATGTTCACCTACGATTGAACAACATTGTTGAGACCTTCCTCAAAGTGTATTTCCCTAAGAAACTCATCAATAGGACAAATATGCACAAAGAATTGAAGTTATATATAGTGGAATGAGTACTCTATAACGGTCATCACACCCTTCTCCAAATTCCTAAACTCATTGGACTATTCATCTCTCAAATTATCTATAAGGATGTAGTCATAAAATATGGATTATAAATCCCTTCAAACAATATATCGAAGCTTGTAAACCTAGATAAAGACATCTCACTAGTTCATAGTGTCTCCTAGAAGCATATACAACATGATCTTGACTCTCTTCTATGGATGATCCTCTAAGTGATTAAAGTTTGACTGGATAGTCTCAATAAACAGCTCAAAAGCCCGTGGAATTCCACCCCCAAAAAATTCAGTGGAAGCTGCTACTCAAACAGACACGTCAACTCCACCATATATGAGGAAAGCTATGCGACTCCTTGAATAGTATGTTGAAAGTACAAAAAACATTATTAAAACTAGGTATTGATACCCATATCATGAACAACATGTATTTCCTCTAGTGGAACAACAAGAGAATCTATTAGTGTCATAGTACCCACTATCTCTTTAGTATGATCTTCACCACCCTCCTGGCATGTTACTGGAAGTCATCATGGTGACATATCTATAACATTTCCAAACACACGCCTTAGAAAAGATTTGTTAACAAGAAAATCACATATATATGTATTGTATAGGTATAATCCTTACAATGAACTAGAAATATCCCTATAAATACTCCAAAATCTAGGACAGGGTAATAGGAATGATCGCAAAGAACAACAGCGACACTGCCAATTTACCACTACTAAATTTGGGTCTAGGTCAACTTCTCTATTATTAGTTAGGGGTTTTGGTATACAATGGTTCAATTGTAATTTTTAAATAAAAATACTCTTTAAATTGTAATTGTAATCCCTATATAAAAATAACTTTTAAATTTTGAATTTTGTTTATTTTTTAACTTCATTATCTTTTATTTAATGACTCTCTTAAAAGGTTTTACTATATGGATCACAACTTTCAATTTATTAGGTCCCATACAGCTTTTAAATTGACATGTGGTTTCTATCTAATCCTAAACAATAATTTAAAAAGTACAATATGAAATGTTATATTATTGAAAATTATATCACATAAAGCACACATAATAATGGCATACAGTAAAAATATTCATCCTATATGGGATGACATATGCATGAAATGTGAATTTACTACGTGCTTAAAATGTTGAATGATCAATGATTATTTTTCATAAAAGACCAAGGATAAAAGGAAATCTTCAATCATAACAATAATAACATCACATATCATATGAATCTCACAATGGTGGAATCAAATCAACTGTAATAGATAAAATATAGAACGATAATTCCTCATTCCATGAAACATGGTAATTATCCCAAACATGGGTTAGATAATACCATAATCAAATTATAACCATGTTTCAATTCATTCATAATCAGAAATCTATTGTCTCAAAATAGTAAGGTAAGAAATAAATCTTTTGATATCACTTTATAATGTCCCATCCCGGGATCCACTAAATGGTGCCCTGAGCTAGTGGGTTATATGGCCTCAAGTGCAACTCCCCGTATATCAAAGACTTATGACTAGAAGACAGGGTATAAGTTAGTACATTGTGGATACTATACCCTCATAATCATAGTATCGTAGTGGTGCAACAAATAAATGAAAATGAGGAAGCATAATATAAATCAGTGTTTTCAGTAAATAAAAATCTTAACAATATGAGTAATAAATGAAGCCAAGGGTAATAAAATATACAATATTTGTATGTCATGTCTCTATAAAAAATGGTAGGAAGTATATGGAAATAATTATATGGTATAATACATGTATCTAATTTTATAAATAACCAAAATGTCTATCTCAATATAGAAACATGATCCATAGCTTGATCCTATTCTCCCCCACTTTTATGCACAATCAATCAATCATCGTAAAGTGGGAGCTTTCTTCAGTCCCTACCTACATCCATGAAGTCTATCTAGGTACCCAACGATTACCTGACTACGGTGTGAGATAAAACTCTGTAGGCCACAACCAATGGTGTATATAAAAAGTACACCATATATAAAAAATATGGATCAATGTGAAATTTTTAACAAGTATAATGTGATACATGTAAATGTGGCACTGTCCTTCCAACCGAGACTCACTGTAAATAAGAAATCATAAAATAGGCCATAAATATATCATGATAAAACATCCACTATGGACTATTCTGAGTAATATAGTTTCAAAACTATATCGGATGAATCCAAATTATAAATTGACCAATACATTCTCATCAAGTCCATGGAGCAGCTCTGTATAAAACGCAGTAAAGACTTGGGTGGATCTCAAAGATCATGTTCAAGTAAGTCCAAGAAATTCGCATCCTAAGAGTTGAAATGTACCAAGAATCCAAATTAATCTGGATCCATGGAGTAAAAATGTCCATGTAATCCCATTAAGTTAGATCCAAGGTTTATAAATGTCCAAGCATCCAGTGTAATCAGAGTCCTTGGAGTAAAAATGTCCATAGAATCCAATGTAATCATAACCATTTCATTAACCATTTTCCTAATCCTATACAAGACATGAGTTCATCCAAATAATTCTATTTTTTCCATTTAATACATTTATCCATTTTAAATAATTTCATAACCTTTCATAGGATGAAATATCATTCTCCTAATATCTCATTTAATTCATTAAGGTTCCCACTAAGATGGGGAGCTCACAAACACCCAACAGGGTGGTGTATCATGTGGGAGATACCTAAACACACCACAGGGTTGGTCTGATATGAGGTTGAAAACCTCAAAACATATCATTGTTCCATGTGGGGAGCCTTTTAAGGTTCTAATAATTTAATAAAGTAATTTAATTAATTTATGATCCACATCGTATGGTCCGACATGAAACACAATGGCAACAGGGTATTCAAATACTAGACCTCAAGGGTAAAATAATAAACCATAAATTTTATACCTATGGAAAAAAACTAATCCAATGATGACTCTTAAATCAACTTGGATTATAACAAAATATAAGAACAAATGAACACCCTGAAAATATGGAACAAGATCATGCACCAAAATAGAATCATCGATAGAAAGAAGGATGAATAAATAAGCCTAAGAAGTGGAGATCTTACTAGTGGCTATATAATGAAATATAAAACATTGGAAATAGATTATGGATCATATAGATAGGCCAAATCCCATATTTAGGATTTAAAGTATCTCCCATGATAATCCTATTGTAATAGATAAATGGAGGGGGTTGGCTTCTATCGAAAAAGGAGGCCCTACATCCTATTTTAAAAACCGAATCTAGGCATTTAAATAGCGTGTTAATGCATTACATGTCATGTAGATCTTGAGATTTAAATTACATGGAAATCTTATTACACATTTTTAATGAACCTATCTAGGACAATACACATCGAGTATTGAATACACACTGCGTATTAAAAATATACATCATGTACATGTCCTGTAGCTTACCTTTAGCCCCCAACCTCCTTCCTTCTTAAATAACCCATCCATCCCATGGTCTTGGATTCAGTGTCTAAACCAATGATAGAACATAAAATAGACTTTAATTAGAAATTAAAGGATCCATACTTTATAAAAAACCTGTGATCTTACACCTAATAAATAATAAAAAACCATCAAATTGTTTACTATAATTATTAACCAAAAAACATCAAATAATAATTGTATTTCACCAAATTAGTTTGAGTTCAAAATTTATGATTTGAAATTAAAAAATTTCACTAAATAAATATAATTTATCATTTAAAATTATGTTAGTGTATTTTTCACTTATTTTCAAAAAGAAAAATAACACAAATACTTCCATAACCACATACGCCCACATTTGAATTATTTCAATCATGGGAAATCCTCAATGAATTAAAATGAAATGATATTACAAATTTTAATTTTAATTTAGAATGTTTATAATGATACAATTATTAAATTATAGGCATCCCCACACTTCTCATGAATCCTATATGAACTACACTCCCTTTTTTCATTTTTTTTCATGTTTATGTAAATTCTACCCTTTAACATCCACCAATTCTCACTTATGGATACATTAATGGACATGAATTAGATAATCATATTATATTTTTTATAAATGTTATATTCATTCTCAAATTCATGAATTAATCAGCATATTATTTCTATTTCTCATATTACATCATTAAATAATACATGATTTATATCTGTCTTGAGGTCCTATTAGTGTAGTTCTTTGGGTGTATGTGTGTGAATAATTATGAAAAAAAGGTATAAGGAGAAAATTTTTACTCTGAAAATAATAATACATTGTTTTATAATTGTTTAATTTAATTTAAATTCCTCCTTCATTCTATTTATATATTATTTGACCCTCTAAACACTTCCCTTTCTCTTGGTGGTTCACATAAAAACAATCATATTAAAGAATACTTCTTGTATTATCTATTTTTTATTATTCTTTTATTTTTGTACAATTATTTTTAAGGAAAAATTGAAGGAATGTGAATTTCAATGAATTTAGTGGGACCCCCTACTCTATATGTGATGGGATACCGCAACATATTTCCAACATTCATAATATCCTTCATTGAATCCCATGAAAGTGCCTTTTTTCCATACCAATTCAATGATAGCCAAGAAATATTTTTGGGAGAAGAGTATGTAAAGATATAAATCATATAACATGGGAACATAACATGATATATAGAGATTTTACAGGATTAAAACAAAGGTTAAATTCAAGGGTAGGCCTAAAGAGAGTGATATTTTATATGGTCTCCCAAAATGGAACCTAAATCATTCTCACACATGTTCTTAAATTTATGAAAAGTTTTGAAAAAAAACACATCAAGTTATAGTTATCATGAAATAGATCATGTTCACTTTTTCAATATGGTATTGTAATAATATTTCAAAAATATTAATAAACCTCATAAGACATTTTTATTTTTTAGTGGATAGTTCTTATAGAATATGTTGTCTATAGAAATTTAAATTCAAACTTATTTTAAAATATGATATCATAGAATGAAAATAATATCACCAATAATCTAAATTTTATATTTCCCAAACAAAATTAGTTCATCAACATCACTAAAGAAATAAAAAATACTTGGGAACTCTATTAGTGTCATTGTTTTTTTATTTTTATTTTAATAAAACACTCCAAAAAATAAATAAACAAAAAAAATAATTATATCTTAATAGAAAGTAGATATGCCTCCTCTACACATAGATATTACCTCCCTTTATTGAAGTTAATTCATGGTCAACCAAATAAGTTATACAAAATAAATTAAAATAAAAGAAACCATAGGGTTATTTTTCCTATGGAAGTGTCCATTATACTCACATCCACTAAGTTTTTTAATCCAATCATAAATGAAATAGAAAATTAAATTTTTTAAAAAAATCATAAAAATTAAAATTATAATAGGAAAGAAGTGTTGGGATAACCCCCAAAGATGCGTATTATTTTTCATTACATATATATTGACATCAACTATGGATTATCCAAAAAAATTTGTGGATGTGGTTTATTACATGTGAACCTTCAAATACTTATTTTTATAGTGTTATTCCACCATTACTAGAATTATATGTCAACATATTCATTATATGGATTTTTTACTCCATGTCTAAAGGAAAATACCTCAAACGGTGGGAATAGAAGAATATATGTTTTTCCTATTTATCATGAGGCTTTATAGGATCTTGAAGTTTTACTTTGATAAAAATAGTGAGTGGATCCACTTTTTTTAAATTGAGAGCTGAGTTTTACTTAGTATTATAACATGATATAAACTACCTCATATATATTATCAGTCCAAAAACTGGATCATCCTTCATCTTTTAAATCACATCCCCTTCTCATGTTTCATTATTATCAAAATATTATATGTAAATATTTAATGTTACTAAATATCCCATGTTAAATTATAATGGATAATAGTTCATTTGATATTTAGAAAATTTTAAAATATATACGTTTATAGAAGTAATATTCCTTATAATTTTTAATCAAATAATTCTTCCTCAATGTGAAATGCCTTTAAAACTACATATTTGTGAATTTTATGAAGTGAATTGTATTCATCCAATTCCTTATGGATATACTCTATTTCATTATTTAAAATAATAATTGATAACTTCAAAAATTAGAAAATTATGTATTATGTGTTCTTCTAGTTTTCCCTTGACAAATATTTGCACTATCGAATTATTCTTCTCTTGGAAATGTCTTATTAGTAAGACCAAGTTGAATGAAAATAAACAAATGGGGTGAATATTTGTGTTTCTCTTTTCATTAATATTTTTGAAACTCATTACTCATAATATCATGTTTCATTATGGGATGAAACACTGTTCGATCTCTCTTCCATTCATTATTGGTCTCACTGAATAGAACTAAAAATTAAGAAAATACTAAACAAGTCCAAAAAGAAGCAATTCTCTTGACAATTTATTAAAATGAAATAAAAATTATATGAGGAAATGGGTGGGGTCAAACAAATAGGCTTACCCCATCCATTAAAAAATAAAGTGAAATATCATAGTAGGAAATTCCATTTCTGTATTTAGAGTCATCAGCAATTTCTCACTCAAATTAGGACTTACCCTAATGAAAGATCTTGAGGATTTCTGTATTGGAATTATTTGAAAACTAAGAAAAAGATATAGTAGACACATTCCACATTATGATAGAGTATTTCTTCTATGGAATTATTTTTGAAGGATAGGTGTGAAACCCTCCCTACTAGACACCTTTGACTTTCCATGTATAAGTTCATCCTTAAAAGAGGCATGTCCATCACTTACCTTTTCTTTTAGGGGGTACTTCCATTCACCCCTTCATAATCAGAGATGTTCCAACACTTATCACATATTCTAGAGGAATTAACCATTTTCTGGATCTCAAGTTGAAAATAAATATTTGGTTAAGCATCATTTTTATTGGAAACATCATCACATGGGCCTGCAGAAGCCACAAATTACATGCATCCTTTCCACAACTGATTCTGTGGAATATTTTCAAAATCACCATGATGAGTTTGAACATTGTCATTAACTTCCATCTCATTCTTCATACCATTACCACCCAGATAAGTAGAAAATGTACCACCTGTACATTCCTATCCAAGAAAAGACTATTACCGATCTACTGCACCATCTGAACTTGATGTGAACCTACCTCAGGAGTAACATTCATTCATGGAGATGAAGTGACAATGTTATTAGTAAACTCAAGACCATAACTCATTATAAAGTAATAATCCTTCCACTTCAAAACAACATCCAAAAATTTAGACATAGGTTTCTTCCCAGATGTATGTCTTCCGCCATCCACATTATTATGCTCTATTTGATTCTTCAACTTTTTCCTACAATATGTATCATAGTGTCCTTTTAATGAGAAAAAGGAGCAAGACAAAAATTAATGTAATGTGTCTTTGACATGAAAAATTGCTCGAAAGTCCAATAAAAAGGGAGGAAGTCATTAATTTTCCACCTTTAAAGGGATTTCACCATCCAATGCAGATAAAATGACATTATTAATTAAGCACCTACTTATGTCAATCTCCAATAGGACCCTATAAAAATTATCAAACTTGGATTCCTTAGTGGATCTATCCATTTTTATTAGAATAAAAATTTAAAAAGCTATATCAAATAAGATATTGGGATTCCATAGGATCTAGTAAAGTGTAAAAAATTTTATGGAAACTTGATCCCTAGTATTTTTTTAAAGAAAATAGATTAAACTAAAAATCCCATTCTTGAAAGAAAAACATACCTTGATTTAAATCCATTGACCAGATGCCCCAATCCCAATGATTTATTGACTATAATTGTAAAATAATGTGATAGAATCCCCTAACCATGGGTATACATCTCCAATCAGATGAATTATAGAAAGATGTAAATTTTGGAAATGGATCATCAAATTTCTAGAGTGTTCCACCAATAGGATGAACCATCCTAGAAATAATAGTGTACTTGAAGATCTTAAATCTTTCAGAGACAGCGTCCTTATTTGTAACCACACAAGTAGTATAACCCTTCTTCACTATAAGATCTGGAATAAAATCCTTTATATGAGTAAAAGGTCTTCTATTCAAATCTCAGACTTCTGAAATACCATAATTATTGACAAAAATATTCAGAATAACATTTTTATTAGCAGGAGATCGACCCACCCCCACCACTACAACTATAGCAATAGTTTGAAATTTTTCACCAATAAAATCTACCAAAGACATTGTTTCATAATGGAAATCATATAAATATTAAACCACCTCATCAGCCTGGAAATAACCATTCAAATTAGACTCCATGCTTACGACACAACACATATCCTTCAACTCAAGCTTCACTAAGAGAGTTCTAGATTCATCATTCAGCTCAGCCATCTTTATCGTGGTCTATGGAACTTCGTTGAAGTCAATCCAAAAATATCAAAATATATTTCTCCTCCCTACCACCACCACCATATATTTACTCTCACTGCAAGTCATCTCTATGCTCTTCCCATCATCAGTTTTCCCGGTAATCAGGGGATGCCACGGTCTAGTGGTCTCATATCTGACCACCCTAATTTGAGATCTGTAGAAACCTACATCAACCAATCGAGGTTATACATTAAAAGTAACATCTTTATTTAGTATTATATACCAAAATACAAAAATATTTAGTAGTTAAATAGATTGAAAATTCTATCATGGTTTGTTTATACCAAGGATCACTTCATTTACAATGTTTTGGGAAGGAAAACCACATGTCAAGGTTAAATCCATATTTTACACTTCTACACACTACTTTGGGGTATGATTTTTCAATTTATAGGAAACTTGATATCTTTAACATCAATATATGAAGTGTGATAACTCAATGTATTCAATTCCAAGTGGATCATCTAATATTCCCCATTTCATTCTGTTATTCCTCTTTGGAATCAAAATAGATAACCACCTCATAAAGCAAGTTGATTATTTTTCATTTAGGAAATATTTATAATAGTGATAAAATCCACCAAATGATGATAAATTATACACTATAATTATTATTATTACAGTCCATCTTAACTATTTTAGTTATCCATGTATAAAAATGGAACTCCATTTTCTTTAATCCTTCGTCCTTCATTAAACCAAATATGATAAATGAAACTCTATTATGAATTTCCTTTCTTCATCCTCTATTTTCACTTGATATATCAATTAAATTCCCATTTTTTTCATCCCCTTTATTGATTAAATTACCACTATATAAATTTAGTAGGTTTGATATAAATAAGGAATCAAGGAACAAGATATTTCCATGTTATCATTCCATGTATCATAAACATACTGATAATTATATTTCATGAAAATATCATCCATAAAATTAAAAAAATATCTCAGTAAAAACTTCTTATTTCAAACGATTATTATCTCTAAAAATATATCATCAAATATTACCACATGATAAGATCTCAAAGATTCCTTATCAAGCTCAAATCATGTGAAATATCCATAATAGTCAAATTTTCCACCATAATAAACACTCCATAATGGTAAGATATTCACCTTAATTAAATAACATAAAATATTTTCAATTATCTTTAAAATAATTACAATTAATTTCTCAATTATTTACCAAAAAGTTATATATTATTTTCTCCTTGTGGAACTTCCCTGAATAATCCATAAATGAGTCTCCAAAATTCCAAAAATATTTTTATTCAACCTTCCCTAAATATCTCTAGACATTTCTATAAATTCAATGTTGATGAAATCTTTATGATTTATAGAATATTACTATACAATGGTTTAATGGTCATTGTTGTTGTGTGATATCCTTTAACATCAATGAAATTACCTCATGACATATCCTATTATGGTATGATATTCATTAAAACTGTTGATTAACAAAATCATGTTTTAATATCAATTAAAAATCTTGCGAAACCATGACATGATCTTCCAAATCTCCACAAATCACTAAACCATTGTGTCATGTGTCACTTAATTATGGTGTGATATATTGTTTCAGAGTTGTACCGAATTTCATATATTTATACCAAAATTGTGCTCCCCATAACCCAACTAGAATATTATGTCATGATTATTTCATACATTTCTATAGGCAAATCATAGTTGAGGATTCTAGTTTAAATTATGGAGAGATCCAAAACCCCTTAAAATTATAGAAGCACACCAATTTCTCATGTGTTCTTCATATTAGTGAAACCTTCCTCTATATAGTGAAATCTACATCATTATGGTGCAATTAAGCCTCTTTTCATAGAACCATCTTTAGGCATCTCAAAACCAATTACTTATCTATAGCTGACATTACAGCTTATTAATACAAACTATTTTCTAGTACATATTAATTTACTCATACATAATCTTGTTTTAATCTTAAACTGAACAAGATATTTCATGAACCCTTCATTCATAGTGAAATAATTAATTTTTATCCAGATTTTGTTACATAAAAATTTTGTATCAGGGAACAAAATCTTTGGGTGTGGATCTCCAAATTTCATATTTTGTAAAATAAGATTTTTTATGTGACATCCATTATGGAATGATAGACACCGTTCTATCATGGGATGATCTTTCACCACCAAAACTACCACCATCCTTCTCTAAATAACTATATTCATGTTAACACTTCTTACAACAATAGACAATATATACCTTATCAAATAGAAATTATATATATTTCAATGTATTGTTTCCATCACCCAACATGGTTCCCATGTATAGTAAGAATCTCCACCTTTGTCCTTTCATCACCAAATCGACATAGTACTTTATATATTATAAACCACAATTTTCTTTCATCCTATATTTATTATAATAAATTATGTAAAGAACCTTTCATCCTATATTTCAATGTATTTTTGGGTGCATATCCCTGCTTTGATAGAAAATACCTGTCAATAGAAAATAGAGACGGAGAATGTGCAGTCTTATATCCCTACACACACTTTTATAAAATGATAATATATTTAGAAAAATGTGAATAAATCCACCATAATATTTTATCACTATTGCAGATAAAGGGACAAGTGTATACTCATATCCCGATATCCAGTGTAACTCAACACTCTAATCATCACAAACAAGTGGTTGTACCAGAGAAAGTGCCCAGTATTGCTCCCACCCAGAAGGATTATCGAAATATCCTGATAAAGGGTGAGGCATCATATTGGGATCATACTCCCATTCCAACTAGGGCTCCCCAGGTGATAGCAGAACACACATCGGGATAGGGGAACATGCCTATTGAAAAAGTATGGTGGTATATTCCAAAGTTTGTGGATCAGACTCATACCCCTATTCTGGCTGGGCTCACTACATGAGTGGGGAAAAAGTCTAGGGACATGCTCATATTCATGCCAAAAAGTCTAGAATCATACTCTAAAGGCCCATGATTGGGCATATATCCCCATTCTGGCCAAGGATGACCAATTGAAAATGACACAAGCTTCGAGACCCGATCATATTCATGAAGTGAATCTTCTTGGAATACTCCAGCTAATCAAAGAAGCAAGGCATATATTCATACTTCCACTGATGAACGACTACCATAGAAATAAAGGAGGAGGCCTATATTCCTTCTCCCATTCCAGAGGTCCATCGACATATTCCAATAGGGAATGCATATTATTACTAGGATTATATTCATATTCCAACTTAGTCTCACCGGGAGAGAGTGACCCATGACTCAGGAAAGGCTTATATTTCTACCAAGAAAGACTAGTGACATATCCGCAAGGTGAAATATTGGGCTAATACCCCCTTATTGACTAAGAATCACCAATTGAGAATGCCAGTTTCCTCAGGATACGATCATATACATATTAATAAGAAGACCATTTATTTTCATAATACAAAAACATCTCAGAAGTGGGATCATACTCCCACAACACTCAGTGGTTATATACAGATTCTAGGAACCATTATACAGTAGGCTCATATCCCTACATAATCATAAAAGTCAGGTCGACATATTCCATCCACAATATAGAACATGGACCATATTACTAGTCTACTCAATACTAGTTTTCTTACAGTTGTTTGGGACACATTCTCAACACCCTAAGTGTCTGTTGACACTTCTATCAAAGTTGATGAAGAATACGTTCAATACCGTGATATTCCACCTTATGGTAGTGTGGAGATGGATCATAGGGACTCTACTCCTAATATCCACCATGGTCAACCTCCCCACATTGATATCTCCCATGGGGAAGGTAACCCTACATTTTTCCATACACCTTCATATAGAGAGGTGAACCAAACCCTGACATATTCATACATAGAGGTGCTCAAAACACTAGAGTAAACTATATAATGTTTCTCATCAACTTCCAGCAACACTCCACTTATATCATAAGGTGACCATCAAATCCATATTCTAGGGTATAACTGATGGAGGCTTGTATGTATGATGCGGAGGAGGCCAACATTGACATATGTATAGAGTTAGTCGAAAACAACCTCCCCATCATGTTATATCCCCTCTCTACTTCCAAATATGATATCCATTATGAGATAGAAAAGTATTGCATTCCTTAACAATGCCAAAATATACTTTATAGTCATCAATGACTAAAATATTGATATCCACCTTATCTTAGATATGAGTGTCACCTTCAGACAATAAGGATACTCTGTTACTAGCTCGACCTAACTACTATCTCTATGGCATGAGATCCAAAACCATAAATGTATGATGAAAATATACAACATGATTTCCACCATTGCATCATGACACTTCAACAACTGATCTCCAAAGCCACATTATCCATCTGTATTTGAGGATGGACATAGTATAGAGTGTTATACATTTTCACTCCCCAAGAACAGAAGAACCATAAAGACATGGCGTCCTGATATGTTATATCCTCAAGAGAAATCAGGGGACTAGGAAATGTTCATGCTAGTTGGTAACTACATCATAATTCCCCACATCAATAGTTCCAAGACACCAAATATGGGGAGAAGGGATGGCCAAATAGATTTCAAACTGGGCACCTCAATATAATATGAGGATATTCCAAACATGGAAATCAATGTTGCGATCACCCAGAAAACTTATTGTAAGGAACATTTATCACCATGGGATGCCATAACACCCAGCTCCCATGCGATAAAACTACCTTACATCACCCAAACTGTAGTAGTTTTTTCAATAGCAACCTTCTATGAGTGGACTCGGCCTCCTGGGCTAGGATAATAACTATCATCACCTCGACCCTATTAGGTCTACCACCCCTAAGAGGATTTAGGACATACCCTTGACAACCGTAGGTGGACCCAATCCCATTAGGATGGGAGAATTTATATCTCAATAATCAACCCCAGGTTCATTTTCCCCTGAGAGGACCCTAGAGGCATCCGTGATTATTCAATATCACCCCCACCCCATTGGGTTGGGGGAATTTATATCTTCACGTCCATCCCAGGAATCATCAAGTCCCTAATTGGAGCACTTAGATCCTCAAAACATGAACAATTAGTGTTAACAGTGGCCCCAAAAGACCACCATCCCAGAGGTATGGGAGTATTTTTATCATCATCATCACCACAAAGGTAATCAATATTCTCTATGTTTAGAGGAAGAAACCAATGGTCAAAATTCCACATATTCCTCACACTACAATAAAAACTTATGTTTGTTGGGGATCGATTGAAAATCCTGACTAGAAACTCCCCTAGAGTAACTTTTCATAGGACGAGATGGGATGAGCCTCAGAATTAGGCAATCAGACCCCTCTAGGGTCACAAGACAAAATAGATCAACAAGGCTAAGGGTTTGAATAACGACCTTGATGGAGGCTATGTAGAATCAGCTTGTTGCATAGAAAGTAATCAAACAAAAACCACTACCTAATATGAATATGTGATTTTTGTTACTGTCAACATGGAAGACATTGATCAATATGAAAAACTAAAGGTTCATAACGCTAAATATGTACCCTAGGTGGAGGGTGATTTGGAGACACCAAATGATATTGTGTGCACCTGGATCCAAATAAGGCTTCAGGATCTCTCACCATTAAACAAACCTTTTCCACATCGTTAGAGAAATACTCGAGAAGAAAAAAGGTGAATATGTGATTACATCTTAGTTTCTATCCAATGATGAATAGCTTCCACAAAATGATAGTGAAATACGAGCTCTGTAACAGCTCAATGACGATTTACTCATGGGAAATATTACTTCTCGGTATCATCTTCATCCAGTGAAAACTATTCTCCCATATATAGTAAAACTTTCAGAAAAAGAAATATTTGAGTTTTGTATTGGCTCTGGACCTAGATAGACATTATACATTAATTAGGAATCCAAAAATGATTAGAAATTCCCCTTATTTTGGTGACAACCTCCCCCGTCATTATGGTAATAATTCATTCATAGGATGGATTGAGGATAAACGAGAGATGAAAGTGGGATAACCACATCATCCCCACCCTCTACCTTTGTGTGGGATCTGCCTTATGCAATAATGCCTCCTGAGTTACTTTCCACCATTTAATCCCTCACTACTCGAATGAAATCCATGGAAGGGTGGCACACACCTGTGCAGACTAAAATGAAGCCATATCCTAAATTAGTGGATGATACTCCACATAAACACAACTTATTCAACCACAATGTTGCTAAATTTGATGGTGTATTTGACCCTGAACAACATCTCACACACTTCAAATCTCAATGCGGTCCGATGATGGGAGATCCATATCAATAAGAGGCCAAAAAACTGAGATGTTTCGTGTAGACTTTGATCAGTCAAATCATTGTTTGGTACCACATTCTATTTGTGGGATTTGTTGTAGGATTGGAAGACCTTTGTAGTTAGTACCTTTATTATTTTAGTTCGACACTATGGAAAATGATTATATTCAACTTGATGAATAACAGACAACGCAAGAATGAGAGGCTGTTTTACTTCATAGAAAGGTGGAAAGGTTTAACATAGTCACTCAGAATCCAAATATCACAATAGAAAATAGAGGAACATCATGCTAAAAATATCATGGATGAGTTGTAGACCCCCCTTATCCCCATGAAATATCCAGGAGGGTCCAGAGAGATAGTTGAAATAGTACAATGTCATCAAGAGGCTATTTAGTGAACCTGATCTATATCTCAAGTCATGATCGTAACATAAGGGAAGAATCAAGGAAGATCATAATATGAATCTATCACTCTCAAGCCTATAGTGCTATCCATCCAAGCACCTAGTAAATACTTGAACCACTCAACACCTCCCGTATAGTAGCGACCACCACATAATCAATCTCTAAGATAAGTACAGAGAAATTAGGGTCTCCAAATATTTGAAGAAAGGATGAACAAAGTATAATTCTTCTAAAATAAACAAGTCTGGGGTTATTTATTAGGAGATATTGATAATAAAAATATCACACTTTCGCAACATATGAAGACTAATGAATTCAACCTCGCTGACTATCCTGACTATTACCCTTTCCATCGAGGGCTGAGTCACAATATCCAACATTAATTATTCTTTAAATACATCCTTAATGGAATGATTGAATCTGGATTGGTGATGCTAGAAAATTATCTAGAGTATGTGGATTGCATAACCATCACCTGGTTTGAAGAAGGGGTAGTTGACATAAATTTTTAGTCAGGATAGTGCAATGGTTTGACCACTGGATGACATAAAAAATAGTTGATCAGGCTCATACCGATATGAAATCATAGTCACACAAACATAGAATATATACAACACCTAAAAGGGAGACATCAGATGTGCCTCTCATGGGTTGGCTTGACCACTGATAGTAGGAAGAGATAGAGGAGGAAGAAATATATTCTTCCCTAATGAAATCCCTAACACATGCAGATTCCTTTCCTATCACATCTATAACACAGGAACCCCCCCCCCCCCCACCAAATAAAACCCTAATTAGAAAAAGATCTCATATTTGGTTCTATCAATGTGAAACACTTGTCAAACCCCTTATTAAATGATTATTAGGGAACTAAATATGGTTTTCTTGCATATAACAGGGGAATGGGATTCCACATGTTATATACAGGAGGATGTAGTGGACAACACAGACATGGTCCAACTCAATATTCCAATCATATCCCCATGGAAGAAATATTTGTTGTCAAGACCCGTGGGAAAGTGCTCTAACAGACTCCAAATAGGCAAGGTGGTTCCTTATAACCCTCCAACAATCAACTATACCTGATTGTCTTAACTAAATGCTTAACAGGGGTTCAATCCAATCATCCTAGGAAAAGAATAAGGTCAGCGTGACGTACAACACTACTAGTAGATACTCCACCAACCTCCATGTAAGCAATCAGACCACTTCCCTCAAATGATCCAGCTCTTGAACTATATTCCTAAGAGTAAGACCATATTAGAAGGTTCCAACCTATGGTACAAATGTATGATGTTTTAAATTATCTTGTGGTTGTCCAAATTAAGCTATCGATCCTTGATTGACTCCATCATTCAAAATATCTCACAAATAAACTTGTTGAAGCCCTATAAATCCCACAATAATATGACATATAAGTCTCAAAAGTTGAGGTATATCACATTTAGACTATATCTTTAGGATGTCATATTTTCATCTCATCCACTGGTCAATTTAAATAGGATTACATGCAAGGGAACATCATTCCCATATATGTTTTAGACAAAGTCAATAATGTCGATGTCCAGAGGATATTGACTGATAACAGATCTGGGATAAATATCATCCTAGGTCGAACCCAATGACGCTTGGGGTATAGAGAAGGGGACTTATCCCCTATAAATATGGACATTCAATGATATGATAAGCATGAAGAAATAATTAGATCAAACTCGATTCCCAATTTGAGTACCACTCATCTGAGGCTGAGTTCATGGTTATCTAGCAAGACACCATATACAATGCCCTGCCAGGAAGGCACAGGATCCATGGCCACTTGGATGGACCATCAATATTCCATCGATGTATGAAGTACCCCATCAATGGAAAAGTTTGTATACTACATGGTGACAATGCCGCCTTCAATACTTGGGGAGCCACATATGCTGAAGCAGATTTATACAAGAAGGGAGGAAAGTAACAAATGGTGAATGATAATATACAAGTTGCAGCTCCTGATGGACCAGGGACCTCCCTTGTAAACCCTAGAGCATGCTCTATGATGATTATTTTATCCCTATAAACATGGTCGATGTAGAATATCTAATCCTAGAGGCCCATGACTCACCTGTCCTCAGATAAAATAACTAGATCCAACATATCTCTACAACGACTCAGATAATAAGGGATGATGATGTCTCTTGTAAAAGCGTCCCTCACCCTGATATTGATGGAGAGGCCCCCAAATTTTTGTCTTATCCTAAATATATCTCTATAGACTCAAAAATGGATGAAGAAGATATCATGAATGCCCATCCAAAATTAGAGGAAGGAGTATACACCACTATAGAAAATATCATGCATATAAATTGAGGAATAGAAGAAGAGTTATGGCCTACTTTGTTCAGTGCCGTCATTCCCCTTGAATAGAAAGAGATGTACATTGGATTTCTAACGTAGAACCAATATGTTATCACCTATAACAATATGAAAATTCCATGGATCAATTCAGATATAGCTAAGTACTATCTCAAACTTCCCAATGATCAACAACGATTTAACAAGGCATCCAGGAGAATAAAAGCCTCCCATGCCACAATTGTATAGGCAGAATTTGGCAAATTGATTAAAGAAAAATTTGTCTGAGAACTGAAATACCCATAGTGTCTTTCCAACACAATCCCTTTAAAGATGTAGAATGAGTAGATTAGGGTCTAAATTTACCTTAGATACTTAAATCATTATTTTTTAAAGAATAATTCCAATTACTAATTATGAAACTCATGATCGGTGCAACCGATGGATTCCAAGCCCTTTCCTTCATAGAAGGGTACTTAGGGTACGATCAGATCAAGATGGAGTAAGTGGATGAAGAATCCAACACCTGTAGAGTGCCTTATGGGATCTTCTATTTCTAGGTCATTCCCTTTGGATTAATTAATTTTGGTGCCACATATCAGCACACCATGTATCTCATCTCTAAGACATTTTTAGGAAGGATAGCTAAGTTTTATGATGACGACCTAGTTATTAAATCTGGATGCTGATGCGATAATTTCATGTATCTCTAGGAAATCTTCAAAAAGCTATGATATAATTCTCTAGAGATGAATCCACTAAAGAGTAATTTTGGAGTCACATTAGGAAAGTTACTTGTCTTTGTAATAATCCAACATGACATTCGGGGGGAACTAGAGAAGATGAGTGATATTTAGAAATGTCACTCCCCCTAAATCTCAAATAACTGAGGGGAATATAAGGGAACCTATCCTACATTCAACGATTCATACCCTACCTAGCTGAAAAATATCTCCCCTTCACTAGGATAATGAAGAAGGGAGTCATCTACCAATTGGTTGATTAGGGTCAAAAAGTCATCGAAAGAATCAATAAGTACTTGTCGCACCCAACAGTTTTGATTTCTCTAGTTAAAGGACAATAATATTATGTGTGGATACCATGGAATGTTCATTGGGAAACCTTCTCATGTAGAAAAAATATGTGGGAATAAATAATAGTAACTACAACCTTAGATGGACCATGCTAGGTACTAAGATAAGATATTATAATGTAAAAAAGAACTACCTTTCACTCATCTCCATGGTGAAAAAGACGAGGCATTACAAACAACACCACAAAGTCCATATGGTCTCTCATATATGACCCTCTCAAGTACATCCTCAAATACCCAATGTTGGTAGGGTACTTAGCTTTATGGGCAATCATTCTTTAGTAATATGAAATTCAGTTTATATCATAGAAGTTAGTGAAAGGAAAATCTCTGGCTAATTTCCATGAAGTACATACTACCCTAAAAAATACACTATAATACATCCATCTCCCTGATGTAGAGGCATTCTATGACCATGAAAACCCCATACATGGGAGATTTACTTTGATGGAACCTCCTAGAGTCCTATTAGTGTAAGAATGGAAACCCCAATGCTCATTCGGGTTGGTCTAGTGATTGTATTTGTCTCTCAAGAAAAAAAATATTTTCCCTACTCTTTCTCACTATCTAAAGGCTGAAAAAATAATGAGTCCTATTATCAAGCCTTCATTTCTAGATTAGAACTACCCATACAACTACAAATAGTGTACATGAAAATAAAATGGGACATAGATCTAGTAATAAATTAAACCAATCACAAATATTCCATAATAAAGGAGGAACTGCCCCCTCACAAGGTACATCATGGGATTGATGGTTCCCCCTTTGATCCCACTATTCATTATGTTCCCTAACCATAAAATGTTCTTGCCGAAGTGCTAGTTAATGTTGTTGTCTTCCTCACCAACCCTGATCAAGAGCAATCACCTTCTATACCACACATTGAAGAATGGTCTCTTTAATAGTCATATGTGATATGGAAGAGATCAATTAGGTCGACACTTCTCCAGAGCGTGATGAACTAATAAACAACCTAGGATGAATGGAGCCTATAATAAGTTATCTATGAGATGAGAATCTCCCAATAGATCATTCAAAAAGGGAATAGTCTCAGATATGGGTGACCAACATCACTCTAAAAGATGGACCAAACAAGAAAAAAGTGATATGTAAAAGTGGATTTAACGGAATTATCCGTAGTTTCATAGCATAAATAGAAGTTATCACCATCATGGAAGAAGTCCATGTAGAGTCCTATGACACCCATCAATTAGAAACCATGATCTCCCACCATATCAATAGGTTGGGATACTAATGGAAAATAATGACACATGACTCTATGGAATTCACTAAGAAATGGAATGTGTTTTAGATCCATGAATTATTCATCCATTAGACCCTAGAATTGCTACATATAGCTAGATATTTCTGGACATTTTCCATTTGGGGGATGGATGTTGTGGGAACATATCCCCTATACAAAACTAATCAGTTCGAGTACATCCTTAATGATGCCAAATTATTTTCAAAATAGGCAAAGACAATACCCCTCAAATATGTTAAAAAAAGAATATCATCAACTTTGTGAATTCCTATATCATCACTAGGGTTGGAGTCTATCACATGATATTAATGGACAATGACATTAAATTCTATTCCACAGTGTTGAATAAGATTTACCAAGAATAAAACATCGAGTCCAATCACTCATCTTGGGATCATCTAGTGGAAAATGGATAAATAGATGCCTTCAATAAGACTATTTTGAATATACTCCAAAAGGAGGTGAATAAGGATTATATGTCTTGGCTGGACAAACTCCTTTATACTTTATGGGCCTACTATACCACCATGGGTACTGTGACACCTGTAATTTCGTACTCACTAGTAAAAAATACCAAGGTAGTATTACCCATATAGGTCCAACCGCCCTCATTCCGAATAGACATTTTTGAAAAACTATCAGATGATGATCAATCTCAAAAGAGGACAGATGAGTTGGAATTTATAGATGATAAAAGGATACACAAAATTCATAATATGGAAATCCATTAGATCCAGATTACTTGTGACTTCAATAAAAAGGTTCTCCTCCATTCATTCCTTCAAGTAAAAATAGCACTAGCTCTTAGAACCCTAATGATATCGGGAATTAATCCCCTAAAACTACATCCAAAGTGGGAAGGACCTTACATAATACATAAGTTATATCATAATGGTGCCTACTCATTGTCCACAATAAATGGGGATCATATCAAACCACCCACCACTGAATGGTTTGTCAAGAAATTATTTTCATAGATATCGCCGTGAGGGAATCCACATTGGTGTAACTACCATTATTTTTCCAAAGTGCATGACATTAAACTGTACAATGTTTTCTTAACCACATGACATTAAACTGTATGGAGTGAGCCCTTGCTGTAATATGTTAAACTATACAGTTTCATAAGAACTACATATGGATTGATTCCTATCACCACAAGATACATAGTGATTCCCAAGCCTCTAATTTCTTGTCCACTTGTAGGATTATTTTTATTTTCATGTTGGATAATTTGATGTCCTTACCTCATGACATTAAACTACACAGACCAAGAAATTACCCCTTCATGATGGGTGGCCCAATGTCCTCACCGCATGACATAAAACTACACAAATACATGATATTCAACCCCATTCACATCGAGTCACCTACATCATTTCCGCATGATCTTAAACTACATGGTTCTTCTAGAACTAGGTATGGATTGATTCTCATTTTGAAATGGGATACGTAGGGGAACCTCGATCTTGTATCTTGGTCAGGCCCCTACATGATGAAAAATACCCTAACCTACATAAGGACCTTGTAGTTCCTTGTTTATCGCACTGAGAATGGCTCATATGGGATTAGAAATTATGATAAAGGCTTCCCCACATGGGAAAGGTAAGGCGTATCATCCTCAACATGTCTCACCCTCACATCATGATGTTAAACTGCGTGGAATTTCTAGAACTACGTGTGGTTTGAATCTCATTTTCATGAGATACATTGAAACCCCGACTTAAAATCTTCGACCCAACAACAACATCTCTCCATTTAATCATGTCATTCCACCTCTTTCGTCAATGCATGATGTTAAACTTCATGGAGTTTTCAGAACTATGTGTGGTTTGATTTCTCATTCTCATGAGATATGTACTGATGCATAGACTTCCACCATTTGTCCCAACTACTATGTTCCTGTTAATTCATTACTGCTCAACTTCATCCTTACTCCATGATGTTAACTGCATGGAATATCAAGAACTACATATTTCTAGATTCCTATCATCATAGGATACATAGTGACATATAAATCTCAAATTCTGGCCCTAGATACAATGGTCATGAAAAATAATTCCCACCTCTAAATATGTGATGAACCTATGTATATTATTTACCAATCATGATCTATGTGTGGATTTATTATCATCCACATAATGTATATATAGATGTCGATGCCCCATATTTGGGACTAGGAACAACACTATGACTTTCCATGTCGGCCCACATCTGTCCGAACCACAAGATGTTAAACTGAATTTCTTTCTGAAAATATGTGTGGCTTGATTCTAATTCTCAAGAGATACATAGTGATTACCAAATATCCTTCATTGGTCCTAGATAGAACTTCCATACATATTGACATCAGTTTTTGCATCATGACCTCATGACAGTAAACTTCATGAAATTACGTCCTTACCTCATGAAATTAAACTGCATTGAAGTACATTCATACCGCATGATAATAAATTTCCTGAAAAATGTACTTAATGTATGACATTAAACTACAAAAGAAAAATTTCCCCTATATATGATAATAAAAAGGGCAGACCATATCCCATTTTCACCCTTCATCATAGGGCCACAATAGACTTACCTAGATCAACAACTATATGGGGTTCTTCCACTATCTTTCAAGAGAACCCCAAATCCATATACCAAACTTTATTTCTTGTTCATATCAGGTCTACATAGTGATCCATGGCCTTTGGAAAGGATATTCATATTTATTTACCCTATTATTGACTATGAATATATGCCTATGGCTCCTCCATTTGCATCTATGGATGCCAACCAAATGATTCACTCTGAAAAGGACATTCCAATCTTCATGATCCCTAACACCACTACGGAAGCACTCAAAACCCCAGTGTGTCTAAACTACCCCCAGTATGATATTCCCATGTCATTACTCATGAACTGAGAGAACTCAACCTATGATTTACAATATTTCAATCACATGATTAAGAAGATAGTGGAGTAATCTTTAACTTGGATATCCTAATTATGATCTTGTGTATCATCCTACATATTAGGTTGAAACGCACGACCGATTGTCGCCTATTGATCGGTCAAAGTTCCGGTGCTCTGCTAATGTGTATATCAGCACTCGGGTCGAATCCTCTGCGATGATACTTTGAAATAGTAGTTTGTTTTTAGTTGATTGCATTCTGATTGGGGGGTTTTGATTGCAGAGCTTAATTGAAATGACTAATTGATTATGATTGATTTAATAAATTGATCATGATTGGGGTGAGTTCATTATTAGGGAGTTAATCTTGGGAAATCCTTGAGCTTTGCTTTATATTGCATTTAAATTAACACCCACTTCACAAGATAACGTCGATTAGAATTCCTAAGTGTTAAAGCTTTAATCCAAGACTTAAATTAACTAGGATTCTAAAATCAATCAGTACTTGTTTATGGTAGTGTATTTATGGTTCCAATAATCCATGGAAACCACATTCTAAACAAAAGATGTCATTAATCCATGACATATTAAGTCCAATATACACAATGTTAATTCAACGAATACCCATCGAGCGAAAGATCTCAATCACTTAACATACCTAAATTAAAACTCACCCCAATGAGAGATTTAATCAGCCATTAGGATTTTTTTATAATCTGGGTTTAATGTTTATGGTGACTATTTAAAAATATTAGAAAAAGAAAGGGACAAGAAAAGAGTAGTGTGCTGAACACACACTCAAAGGATTTTGAGAATAAAAAATGGAATTTCGATTGAATGAGGAAGAAAAAAAAGGTAAGGGGATTAAACTGAATTTAAACTATTTTAAGACCATTAATATTATACTACAGAATGTGGAGAAGAATAAGAGGTATTGAAGATGAAAAAAGAACTAAAATTTGATTGAAATGAAAACAAATTTACACAGTTACAATGGAAAGCAAACATAAACAAACATAAAAGAGAAGTGTAGGAGAGGTCTCTCTTGTTGAAACAAGATCAAAGCATATCCTCCCAAAACCTTTTCAAGGATATATTAATGCCAAACCTCCTCCTTAAGTTCTGAAGTGCCAACCTCTTGGAAGGAGAGGAGAGGGATGTATTTATAGCCGAAGGAGTGGACTGTTTGCATTCCAAATCTGTTCCTCCACTTGACCTGCATATTTACCACTATAGACAGCTGAATCACGAATTGGTGTCTTCTTAATAAATGTATATATGGAGGTCTTATATATACCCTCAAAATCTTGCGGTCATTGGACCTTTTTATCCAAAGTTATGGTTATATCATTAAACAAAGGTATACCGTCCATTTCTATCCATGACTTTTCAATGGATGAAATGTGAATGGATTTTTAAATAGTAAGATGCCATCAAATCTGGATAGTTTCTTCAAAAAAGTTGGCCACCTATATATCCTCTTTCACAATGATTATTCTGAGCTCAAATGGATTTCTAGATAAGGAGAAAAGTCCACATTGTTGTGCTGAGTTTAATTCCCGGCCAGAATGGTGGGCTGGACTTAATAGAATCATTTGGGCCACTTGTTGAAGACTTTGGGCCTTGAAATTTTTATCCAAGATGAAAAATATTGTCCCCCAAATTATGGTGGAGAATAAACCGTTTTGGACTTCTGGATTGAGCCCAGTAAATCAATCTTCATGGCTGGTCTAGTTTGTTCACAGATTCATTGGGCCTTATTGTGTGGTACATATGAACCTTCAAATGGAAGAATTGGCACATGATCCCTTCTAATGAAATGTTATAAATTGAAATAGGAATCCTAAAAAACAAAAACCATGAAATTTTGATCAGTATAGTAATAGTTATAGATAATACATTAAACTAACTCAAATCCGGATTTATTCAAATAGTGCTCAAAATTTTATTTAATATTAAAATATGAATATTACACACAAATTATGCACTTTTCATATAAAATCTGTAAAGGGAGTTAGTAAAATGTAATGAATAAATGAATAACATCATGTCCCCCACACTTAGGATTGTGCATGTCCTCATGTGCGACAAATATAAAAAACATGACAAAATCATTTTCACTCACCAACAAATATTAAAATTTTATTTTTTTACCAATCAGGGGAGGTTCAGAACATTCCACTCATCCATATGGAATTCCACCACAAATTGTTACAGAAAGAATGTTCCAAAAACAGTTCATTTTTCATGCTCAAATTTAGAAATAGAAAATGTGGGCACTCAAAACTTACTACACTCAAGATGATAAAATTAATTTATGGAGCTTCACTCATTCACCAACCAAAAGTGACTATCTTAGATTTTGAAAGATCTCTCAGCTTAAATTATCCACTCTAAAGTGCAAAATAATCAAGAAGACTTTTTAGGGGTTTTTTGTGGCTATGGGACGGTAGGATTATAATGTCCAAAAGGGTGGAAAGAGGGGCTAAAACACTAACATGGATAAAACAATGCACAATTTTTTTTGAAACTGAAACTTGAAAGAAAATGAAAACACATTTTTAAAGAGGAAAAAATGAAGCATGACACAAAAGTGGAAGAAAATTTGAAGGGGATGAGAAGATGGAATATTTACAAAACACAAAGCTTCTCCCAATAACATAAGTGTTCCTTTTTCTTTTCATTTCTTTTTTTTTTGTATTTTTTCGAAAGTTGAACTTGAAATAGATCTCACACTAATCACCCAACCCATTTTTGATCTCCTCACAACACTAATTGTAATAGTTATAACAAGATCAAAGGTTGAGGAAGAGTGATTTTTGACCTAACCAAGACACAACCCATTCTTTGCATTTTTTTTTGATTTTTTTGATTTGTTTTGAACACTTTTCAATAATATTTGTAGAAAAGGATGTCAAGATGAGTCCATTACAAAAAAAATCACTAAATTATGACCTCTTCCCCACACTAAAATGGATGTTTTCCCTCAAGCATATGACAACGCGTTGAAAATCAAGAAAAGGATACCCAAAATGAAATCCATCCTCCCCACACTTAAATTTCAAGAAATTATGCAATGTAAATCCATGTTGATGTTGGGTGGGACAATGTATTGGGTTTGTAATGTGGCTATCAAAGAAAAGGATTACATAGGCTTGAAGGGGCTTTCAAAAGGAGGATTAATGTAGGGTAATGGGAGGCTATTTGGCCATTGTGATTCTCATGAGGTTAAAAAAAATGCGTCTATCATATTAATGCACACCAAAGAAGGAAATTCAGCTCGAAGGTCCACAAACTCACGACTCACAAATGGGGGTAAAAAACACACATTTTGAAAAGATGGTCATAAGTGACCTTGGCATGAAAGCTAATGATATTCCTCATGGTAGGGGTAAATCATTTTCTAGATCAAAAATTGGGCATTCAACATTTATTGTTCTTGACACAAAATTCTTTATCCAAAGTCATGATGAAAATGAAAATTTTTTGAGACGAAAACATGTCCTTCGATTTCCCCAAAAGGTTCAAAAAAATTAGAAAATTTAATGGTGATTAATTATGACTCTTTTTTTACCTTTTGTATTTTACTATTTTTTAGTGTTTTTTAAATACATAGTCACACAAAAGAGAACGATAAAAAAAGGGTTTGATGAATAAGGTGGTAAGAAAATGAAAGAGAGAGGAAGAAGAAGAAATAGAGAGAGAGCAAGATAGAGAGAGAGTTAAAGGGAAAGAGGTGCCCCCTGGTTTGGATTTGTTGGGTCTCCATCCAGTGGTGGTTCTATTGAAGTGGATGGGGATTCGATGGAAGTTGACGTGGTTCCCGGATTGTAAGGCATCTCATGGTGATGCTTTAACCTATGTCCGTTAACCGTGATTGTCCTTTTGGAAGAGGGGTCTTGGACTTGCACTACACCAAATGGGTAAACATTAGTAATAACAAAAGGACCTTCCCAATGAGAATTATGCTTACCTGGGTGAATTCGGAATCGAGAATTGAAGAGCATTACCTTTTCAACTTCATGAAATACCTTTCTCAGGATTTTTCTGTCATGGAGTACCTTAGCCTTCTCTTTGTACAGATTGGAATTCTCATAGGATTCAAGTCGAAGCTCCTCCAGTTCAGCCAATTGCAACAATCTTTCTTCACCAGATTTTTCACAATCAAAATTACAGTTTTTCACAGCCCAAAAAGACTTATGTTGGATTTCAACTGGTAAGTGTCATGCTTTACCAAAAACTAGCCTAAAAGGAGACAACCCAATGGGTGTTTTATAGGCAGTTCGATAAGCCCAAAGTGCTTCACCAAGTCTTTCAGGACAGTCTTTTCTGGTGGGTTTTACAATTCTCTCATGCACTCTTTTCATTTATCTATTAGAAAGTTCAGCCATTCCATTTTTTGGGGGGTGATATGCAGTTGAAGTTTTATGTACAAGACCATTATTTTTTAGAAGAGATTCCATGGTTCTATTACAAAAATGGGTTCCTAAGTCACTGATCAAGGAACATGGTGTGCCAACTATTTGGAAGATGTGGGTCTTTATAAACTCAATAACAGTATGAGCATCATCCTTCCTAGTGGGTTTGGCCTCAACCCACATTGAAACATAATCGACCACAAGAAGAATGTATGAGAATCCATTGGAAGGGGGAAATGGTCCCATGAAATCAATACCCCAAACATCGAAGATTTCACCAAAGATTAAGGGCTTTTGGGTCATTTCATTTCTTTTGGAGATTATGACAAACTTTTGGCATGTGGGACATGATTGACAGAACTCATGTGAGTCCTTGAAGAGGGAATGCCAGAAGAATCCAGAGTCTAGGACCTTTCGGGAGGTCCTTTGTCGTCCAAAGTGGCCACCACCAGGCATTGAGTGACAAAATTATAAGATGGAAGAATATTCATCTTCATCAACACATCTCCTAATTACCATGTCTGCCCCAGTTTTCCAATGTTTAATTTCTCCCAAAAAATAGTATTTTTAATCACTTTTCAACTTCATTTTTTGTTCTTTTGAAAAAATTTCAAGAAAAACACAAGAAACAAAGTAATTTACAATTGGTACATACCATGGCAGTTTTGGAGTGAGAGATTAAAGGTGCTCAATTTGAAATTCAGGATCAATGATTTCAGAATGAGGAGAATTAGAAATTCTACTCAAGTGATCATCCATAAGGTTTTCTTTTCCAGGTATATCTTTGATTTCAAGGTCCAACTCTTGGAGAATTAGAATCCATCTTATTAGCCTTGGTTTGGAATCACTTTTCTTGAGTAAGAACTTAATAACAGAATGGTCTGTGAAGATGATGATTTTGGCACCTAAGAGATAGGGCCGAAATTTATCTAAGGCATAGACCACTGCTAAAAGTTCCTTTTCAGTCACAGTGTAGTGAGATTGAGTTTCATCCAATGTTTTTGAGGCATAATAGATGACATGCAGAATTGTTTCTCTTCTTTGACCAAGAACAGCCCCAACAGCTCTATCAGAAGCATCACACATCAATTCAAAGGTTAAGGGATAATCTGGGGGTTGGATTATCGGGGAAGATGTAAGAGCAGTTTTGAGTTTAATGAAGGCTCTCTTGCAAACCTCATCAAAGTGGAAAGAGACATCATTTTGGAGAAAACGAGTGAGTGGGAGAGAAATTTTACTAAAGTTATGGATGAATTGCCGATAGAAACCAGCATGACCGAGGAATGATCGGATGTCTCGAATAGAAGTGGGTTGAGTAAGTGATTGGATCACTTCAATTTTGGCAGGATCAACTTCAATACCATCTTTTGAAACTATGTGCCCTAGAACACTCCCATTAGCAACCATGAAGTGACATTTTTCAAAATTTAACACAAGGTCACACTTGACACACTTTTGAAGGACTAGAGAGAGTGAATGCAAGCATGACTCAAATGACTCGCCATAAATGGTAAAGTCATCCATGAAGACTTCCATGAAGTGTTCTATGAATTCTAAAAAGATACTCATCATACACCTCTGGAATGTTTCAGGAGCATTACAATGGCCAAAAGGCATTCTTCTATATACATATGTTTCAAAGGGGCATGTGAAAGTAGTCTTTTCTTGGTCTTGAGGTGCGATTGGGATTTGGAAGTAGCCGGTGTATCCATCAAGAAAGCAATAGCGCGACTTTCCGGCCAATATTTCTA
Source organism: Viscum album (assembly GCA_963277665.1). Taxonomy (NCBI): domain Eukaryota; kingdom Viridiplantae; phylum Streptophyta; class Magnoliopsida; order Santalales; family Viscaceae; genus Viscum; species Viscum album. The sequence continues at coordinate 262,609,145 of OY728142.1, read as the reverse complement.
GCATTTGATCAAGTAATGGAAGAGGGTAGTGATCTTTTCGGGTTTCAACATTCAATTTCCTATAGTCAATGCACACACGCCATTTGTTCTTCACTCGAGTTGTGACTACCTCTCCATGTTCATTAGTGACAATAGTTATCCCACCCTTCTTAGGTACAACTTGAATTGGACTAACCCATTCACTATCAGAAATTGGGTAGATAATACCAGCTTGAAGAATCTTGGTGATCTCTTCCCTAACTACCTCAAGTATGAGTGGATTGAGTCTTCTTTGGGGTTGTCTAACTGGTTTCGATGTCTCCTTCAGATGGATGTGATGCAAGAAAAGGGCAGGGTTGATTCCTAGTATGTTATCTAGGGTCCAACCTAAGGCTTTTTTGTTTTCCTCTAACACTTGAACAAGTTTGGACTCCTCGATTTCAGTAAGTGTGACAGAGATAATGACAGGATATGAGTGATCCTAGAAGAGAAATTCATATTTAAGGTGTGCATGAAGAGGTTTCAAATCAGTCTCATCTTTTACTTTTGGGATAGACAACTCAGGAATACAAGAAGGGACTTCAGTTACTTCAGATTCATTTTCCTTAATACTGTCCAAGGTGGAGAAGTAGAGATCGAAATTGATGTGGAATTCAAGAGAGTTCTCAAGTTCCTCTAGATTGATGGAGTCTATGAATGAAAGGTCCACATCAACTTCACCATTTATGACTTGGTTAATCCTAGTGAAGATTTCACAACATCTTATCTCTTCAGAATAGGATGAACATGATGTAATGGGGTTTAATTGACTCTTAGAAGTGTCCTCGGAAGAATGGATTGAGAATGCTAAGTGATCCTTAGATGGGTATCACATGGCTTGGAAAATGTTGAATATGACCATTTGGTCACCAAATTCCATGGATAAGATTCCAGAATGGACATCAATCTTGGTTCTCGCAGTCATGATGAATGGTCTTCCAAGAATTAGGGGAGATCGAGAAGAGTTCGTCTCACCTTCTATGTCAAGGACATAGAAATCAGCAGGGAAGATAAGATCATTAACTCAGAAAAAGAAATCCTCAATTATTCCCTCAGGACTGGTTGTGCTTCGATTGGATAACTGAATGAAATCACCCATTGGGTCCAAGGGACCTAGACCAAGGTTGGAGAATATGGATTTGGACATGACATTAATTGAGGCTCCTAGGTCAATGAGTGCATCATCAAAGTTGGAACTTCCAATTTGGAAAGGAACCGTAAAGGTCCCTGGATCTTTGAACTTTATGGGAATAGACTACTGGGTGGAAACATTTTCGAAGGTCCTAAGTTGCCTCTTATGGGTACACAACTCCTTGAGAAACTTGGAATACTTAGGAATTTTTTTTATGATATCTAAGAGGGGAATGTTGACTTCAAAACGTCTAAACATGTCGAGAATTTCAGGATCAGGTGAAAATGACTTCCTTGGTTTAGAAACAACTTGTGGAAAAGGAATTTAATTCCTAAGTGGAATGGAAGGAGGTGAGGGAATGGATTCAGGTTCTTTTTCAGGTTTCTTTTTCTTTTAGTTTTCTAGGTCAACATTAAAAGGAGGGTTTGAGGATTTATCCTGAGGCACACCAATTTTCTTTCCCGATCTAAGTGCAATTGCACTTACATTACCCTTGGGGTTGGGTAATGGTTGAGCTGGGAGTTGGGAAGAATTTGATTGTTGTTGCTGGCTCAGGTGGGATTCAAGTTGACCTATTTGAGTTTCAATGTTTTTAAGTCTAGAACGGGTGAAGGAGGTAAGATCTTCCACTGCACTTTCCCATGGTTTCATGGAAGAAGAGGCTTGTCCCAGATTGGGATTTCCTTGATTTTGATTCATGGGAAATCGATTGTATTGGTTTTGGAATTGGGAAGGCTCACTAGGAGAATGGAATCCAAGAGGAGGATTGTTTATTTGAGGTAGAGGAACAAAAGGATAAGGTTGATGGAAGTTACCACCACCTTAACCATATTGGAATTGGTTTTGGTTTTGAGCAGGGAATTGAGGTGGATGAGAGACGAGATTACCATACCTCAATCCTTGGATAAAGTTAGAGGAGAAGGGCTCAGAGTGAGGTTGGTTGAAGTTTCTAAAAAACTAACCTGATAGTTGAGGATTGGTGTTCTGCTGAGCATATTCTGCATTGAGCTCCATTGGTTCAGATGAATCAGATTGATCCTCTTGAAGTTGTGGACAAGTGTCAGTTAGATGAGATGGAGAGTTTCATATTCCACAGTTTTTGATTGGTCTAGGAAACATTTATTGCGGAGAAGACGAGGTTGGGAATTTGGTAGCCACAACTAGCTGTCACACAAGACCTGTAAGTTCAGTCATCCACTCGGTCATTTTGTTTGTCTCAATTGTTTGATTATCTTGGTCTTGCTTGACTTGAGAATGTGCTCGAGTATGGAATTGTTGTGTGTTTGCAGCCATGTTACTTATGAGATCTCTTGCAGCTGCAGGAGTTTTATCAACCAGAGCACCACCACTTGTTGCATCAATGAGAGTTCTCTCCATAGCCAATAACCCCTCAAAGAAGTATTGGATCAAGAGTTGGTCAGGGATTTGATGATGTGGGCAGGTTGCCACAGGCTTTTTGAACCTCTCCCTGTACTCATGGAGTGATTCTCTTGGGAACTGACGAATACCACTTATTTCCTTTCAGATAGAATCAGTACGAGAAGCAGGAAAGAATTTCTCTAAGAATAGTCGCTTCATGTGTAACGCCCCGACCCTAGTTACCTAGAGTCGGTGCATTATTACATAACATTGTCATGATCACAAGAAAGATCAAATCTCGAAAGGCCGATTGGTTTAGTAGCCTTGGAAACACTAGATATATTCATAATGTTTTACATTACATCATAAAGTGAAAAAATACTACAACAACATATTGTCTCTATAGACCACACTATTAACCCCTCATAAAATCCCTGCAGGTCATTAATAACTTACTTCTTCACATACTGTGAAAAATAAAACATAGAAAAGGGGTGAGCTCAAATGCCCAGTAAGGATAACAATATAGCGGAAGCATTCAAAAATAAGCATAAACATTTAAGGCAATGTATAACAAAAACAAAAGCCTTTTAAACATGAACTAAAACATAGTATGGCAAAAGTAAAATCAAATAATTCCATTTACTTATTCACATGGATATTCTACTAATCGAATAATCACATGCAATATCAATAACCACTTTCATAATGATGGAATGCATAATGCCAGACTATCATAACCACATAGCCAAGTCCTCGTTCCAATACTACAAATAAGATTTTTCCAAGGCCTTGTGCCAAGAAACTAGTTTGTCTCATGAGACCTACCGATGCAATTTTTTTAGAAGATACTTATGTTTGAAATTGATAAAATACACTCCAGTGTTTTTCTGAAAACAATATGCAAGCTTCTAAAAACAAAATAACTAATTCTGAGACTGCTCGACTAATTATAGGCCATGATGGGTCCACTCCCAATCCCTTCCTGTCTACCACACTCGAGAGTCAGTTTTTTTAAAACATTTTTAAGCTTGCGTTAAATATGTATACATTTGCATTGTATTTCATATATTTGAGAGAAATATCTCTCTCTTTGAAATCATTTAAAAGTCACATAATTATGAAATAAAACATTTACTTTGAAAATATTCTTATAAGCGTGTAAGGGAAGCTTTGACGATTTTATAATGGCGGAAAATAGCCGAACCCACCGTATAAGTTAAACAAAATTCTTACCTTAATTCTGTTGAAAAGGTTAAAAATAACCTTGTTTGGAAAACGACGGAAAGATTCCTTTATTAAACTCTTATAAAAAGTCAAAAAATGAAATGAATGACTTTAACCCATATTCTTGTAAATAGTAAAAATGTTTTTAAATACATTTTTAAGAAACATGGGTGTGGATGATAAAGAAATCCCAGTAGATTATTACGTATAAACAACCTCAGATAATGAAGAGATTGCGAAATAAACCCTTACCTTGCACTTTTACTTGGTTGGGGTAGGTTAACCTTCTGTATAATAGTGAAATAATTGTTATTAAATTATACAAGAATCATATATATTAATATGATATCATATATGATCTTTTAACTTTGCTTTGTTAATAATATCTTAGTATTATCGTTGTTTCTGGTGTTAACTTACTCGTTTTATTTTATATGTTTTGTTACGTAAGCCATGTTTGTAATGGATAGGTTGTATATTATTAATATACAGAATTATATCAAGTCCTGAAACATCATTTTAAATCATAAAAAGATTATTATACTTGAATGGATACGATGGAGAATGAATCTCATCGCATTCATGGAGACGGTAGTCCGTACGTACGCACGAGCAGCAATATCATTCTTTTGATATTAAAATAATATATAAATGGATGTTATATCATATATACATAATCATTAACATGTTATATTTATTATTTACATGAGTTACACATCATTATTATACCCATCCAAATAATAATATATTGAATAACAATTACACCACGACGTGGAGACGGTAAGCCGTACGTACACACGTATGGTGACATGTTATTCAAAGGGTGGATAGAATAATGAATATGGTTGTACCATATTTATAATAACATCACAGTATATATATGATATTGGAGTTATTATTTAAAATGGTAATAAAAAAGGAAGAAGAAGTGGAAGAAGAAAGGAACTTGGAAAAGGGTGGTGAAATCATTATCTCTTCTTCGAGTTCTTCCTTTTGATTTGATCAAAATGGATCCTTAGGTTGGATTTATGATCAAACTAGGGCCTCTAGGATGTAGTGAGGGAAGTTGGGAGAGTATTTGGGCAGAGTTTGGCCGAACCAAAAGGCTTTGAAGGCGTGAAGAAAAGAGAAGGAGGAGTGCCCTTTTATAAGAGGGGTGAGGGGCACCTTTGGAAAAGCTAGAAATATTAGTTTATAATAAATTAATATTCGGTTTATAATGGCTCCAAAGTTGATCATTTAAATTTTAATCTTGTGATGGGTCGAAAAAAACTCAAAAAATAGAATTTATACAGGTTTGGGTACTTATATTAACCTTATCTTTAAGTATTAACTCTAAGTTAATTAGTATCACTTTTACAATGTCTCTTTGTATTTTTATATAATATGGTTAATAAACTTACTATATGCATCCAAGAGACCCCCAAGTGGTACATTAATGAGACACATATCATTATATAAGTCTCTTGGCTGATCCATAGATTTTTAGGAATTTAATACCAATTAATAATATAATATTGGTTTTAAAAACTCGTTTATGTCAATTTTGACACTATTCAATAGTTGATTTTTGTGAAACTCATAACAGATTGATTACTTCGAACAAAGTCAATTTAATCATTCCTAATATATAATATTATCCTATAAAATTAGTTTAATTCATTAAAAGTTCCATATTATATTTATTTGGGTATTTATAATATCAATTATGTTAATGTTTCACTATTATAGTAATTACTGCATCGTCATTGTGTCATAAATAAATTAAATTATTTAATGTATAAAAATTATAAATAAAATTTCATTATGTAGTAAATCTTCTTATCTTTCTAATGAATATTTATAATCTAAAATACAACATATATAACCCTATGTAAATTTTTTTTTCTAAAAGATATATGCTTGTGTCATTTTTGTATTCATTTTAACTTAATTAAAATAAAGTGTCCCTATCACCTACAAGTGGCTCCATGAGGTCCCTAAATTGACCCAAACATGACCATGGTCGAAAATGTATCAACCAATAAGTTTAGGACACGTTTTAGGGTAATTTAGTATTATTATAATATTATTTTTTAACCCTTATTTACCGGATTTACCCTTAACCATGGTAAATAAAATATTTACCGTAGTAATTATTCAAAATGCCTAAAAATAAATGTTACCTATTTACACAATTTGAACATCCTGATTCCAAATATTTAATCCATTTTTCCAAATTCAAAACACAGAAGTGGCAGAAATTAATTTAAAATTAATTCCCATTGTTAAAACAAAAAGCGTGTTTTTAAGAGATAATAACTATCAAAAGATTGACACTTGTTTATGTTCGGTTTAATTGTAAAATTATGTCCAATGACCAAAATTATATTAAATGGTAAAAATATATTCTAAATATACTTTAAAACCACTCAAATTCATAATTTATCACTATTAATTATTTTGATTAAAAAAGTTGTTTTTAATTAAAATTTAGTAATTTTCGCTATTCATCAAAATATTAAAGTTATCCGAAAAGTACCAAAATTTCACCTTAGGATAAATTTGATATTCAGAATCCAAAAATGAAGTCCATTTTGAAATATAAAATATATATAATTTCAAAAATTAGGTATTACTATTCATAACGGCTAGTTTGATTGGTTATGGTGTGTTAGAACTCGGTGTTGCGTACAACACACGCTATCACATTATTCAAAGAGAAGCGTACCGTAGAAGCTTGGGGTATTACATTCTCCCCTCCTTCAAATAATTTCATCCTCAAAATTTCTAGAATACTTTTCACATGAAAATACTCGGGTGGTTCTTCATCATAAGTTCCTCGGGTTCCCACGTTGCCTCTTCCATCTTATGGTTTCTCCACAAGACTTTTACCAGACGCGTCGTCCGGTTTCTCAGTACTTATTCTCTCGTATCAAGAATCATGATGGGCTCTTCGCAATAAGACAGATCGGGTTCCAGTTCTAATACTTCATAGGTGAGTACATGCATTGTGTCAGGCGTGTATTTCCTCAACAGAGATACGTGGAACACATCGTGAACTTTGGAGAGACTTGGCGGCATTGCTAATTGGTAAGCTACAAACCCAATTCGTTCTAGAATTTCGAAAGGTCCGATGTACCTGGGACTCAATTTACCTTTCTTACCAAAACATATGACTCCCTTCCATGGAGATACCTTCAGGAAAACATGATCACCGACTTGAAATTCCAAATCCTTCCTTCGATTATCGACATAGCTATTCTGCCTACTTTGAGCTGCTTTGATGTGATTTTGGATTACCTTCACCTTTTCCACCGTTTCCTCCACCAGTTCTGGGCCTACAAGTTTTCTTTCACCAACGTCATCCCAACAAGTTGGTGTATGACATCTCTTTCCGTATAACGCTTCATATGGTGCCATCTGAATACTCGAATGGAAGCTATTATTATAGGAAAATTCTACCAGAGGTAAATATTGATCCCACATACCCTAAAAGTCAAGTGAGCAAGATCTCAACATGTCTTATAAGGTTTGAATAGTCCGTTCTGATTGTCCGTCTGTATGAGGGTGGTAAGAAGTGCTCAAATGAAGCTCAGTATCTAGGGATTTCTGAAGACTTTTCCAGAATCTTGAAGTAAAACGTGGATCACGATCAGAAACAATCGATAGGGGTACTCCATGAAGTCTCACAACTTCATTAATATATAGTCTTGCTAGACGTTCCAGGTGTAGATCTTCTCTTATAGCAAGAAAATGTGCTGACTTGGTAAGACAATCAACAATAACCCATATTGCGTCATTCCTTCTAGGAGTCTTTGGTAGTCCCATGACAAAGTCTATCGTAATATTGTCCCATTTCCACTCCGGTATGGGAAGAGGTTGCATGACTCCTCCAGGCTGTTGCCTTCCAGCTTTCACTTATTGAAAAACCATACATCTTGGCACAAAATCAGCAATCTCCCTCTTCATGTTGTCCCACCAAAAATGTTCCTTAAAATCTCTATACATTTTTGTGCTCCTAGGGTGTATAGAGAAATTGGAACTATGAGAATCATCCAGCAACTCCCTTTTTAGATCAAGTATATCGGGAACACAAAGTCTCTTCCCAAATTTCAAAATTCCATCTTCATAAACAAAGTCTCTCAATCTCCCATCATTCACAGCTTTAATCTTCTTTTGAAATTATTCATCATCGGTCTGAGAACTCTTAATCCTTTCTAGTAAAGATAGTTTGGCAACCATTTGAAAAAGCATTGATGTTTCACCTTCCATGGTTATTCCCATGTCCATATTCACTAGATCCATGAAAATTTGATCCCTTTAAATTCTCATATTGTTCAAAACTCCATGGTCTTTTCTACTCAAAGCATCTTCCACCTTGTTTGCTTTCCCCGGGTGATAGTGTATCGTGCAATCATAATCCTTGAGTAATTCAAGCCATCTCCTTTGCCTCATGTTGAGTTCTTTTTGTGAGAAAATATACTTCAAACTCTTGTGATCAGTATAAATCTCAAATTTTTCACCATAGAGGTAGTGCCTCCATATCTTCAAAGCAAAGATCACAGCTGCTAACTCGAGATCATGAGTAGGATAGTTTTGTTCATGAATTTTCAACTGTCGTGATGCATAGGCAACAACTCTATCATTCTACATAAGGACACAACCATGTCCTTTATTTGATGCATCACTATAAATAACGAACCCATCATTCCCCGATGGTAGAGTCAATATAGGAGCATTGACTAATATTCTCTTCAGTTCATCAAAACATTATTCACACTCTTTTTTCCAAAAAAATTTAACCCCTTTACGTGTGAGCTTCGTTAATGGGTTAGCCAATCGGGCAAAATTCTGGACGAAACGTCGATAATAACCTACCAAACCAATAAAACTGCGTACCTCAGTTATACTCGTAGGTGATGGACATTCTTGGATTGAATTGGTCTTAGAAGGATCAACAGAGATTCCATCTTTAGAGACAATATGGCCAAGAAAAGAAATCTCATGAAGCTAGAATTCACACTTGCTAAACGTCCCATATAATTCATGTCTTCTCAGAGTCTTCAGGATAATGCGCAAGTGATTTTCATGATCTTCGTAGCTTTTGGAGTATACCAAGATATCATCAATAAATACCACCACAAATTCATCGAGATACTCCTTGAAAACTCTATTCATCAGATCCATGAATACAGAGGGTGCATTAGTCAATCGAAAAGGCATTACAGTAAACTCGTAATGCCCGTACCTGGTTCGAAATGCTGTCTTCGGAATGTCTTCCTTTTTCACACACAACTGATGGTATCCAGATCGAAGGTCAATATTTGAAAAGTATTGAGCTCTATGCATTTGGTCAAATAAATCATCATTGCGAGGTAGGGGATACTTGTTCTTTATCATTATAGCATTGATCTCCCTGTAGTCGATACATAACCTCATAGATCCATCTTTCTTTTTAACAAAAAGAACAGGGGCTCCCCATAGAGATACACTAGGGCGAATAAATCCTTTATTACTCAATTCCTCTAGTTGTTTCTTTAGTTCAACTAATTCTACAGTGGCCATTCTATAAGGGGTATTTGATATAGGCCTTGATCCAGGAATTAAGTCAATTGAAAACTCATCTTCTCATTCTAGAGGATGTCCAGGTAAATCTTACGGAAATACATCTACAAATTCTTTCACAACAGGTACATCCTATATTTGAACATTCATTTCCTCACCCACAGTCATTCCATTCTCTTCCTCCCCAATAATTGAATTTAGTTGAGCTACTGGGGGTGGATCTAAATAAGAATTAGGTGGTGATGATTCTGCTCTAAAGATAAGGTGTTCCATATCATTATCATCAAGAATCGTAACCTCTTTATTCTTACAATAAATCTTCGCATCATAGTCCGAAAGCCATTCTATACCAAGGATTATATCAAACTCAATCATAGGTATGACTATTAGATCAGTAGATAAAGAACATTTATGTTCTCTAATGGGGACTGATTCACAAAACTTTTTTGCAATGATACTTCCCTTAGGAGTTTTAACTGACAACTCCCTTGTTAGATAAAATTGGAAATATCTAATTTTCTTAGAAAACTAGGAAGATATGAAACAATGCGATGATCCAGAATCAAATAATGCATTTGTTAAACTTGAGGAAACCATTAAATTACCTGCCACCACGTCTTTCGGAGCTTCTACCTCAGCAGTAGTGACAGCATAAGCTTGGCCTTGATCCCTTGGCCTTTTCTGAGGTAAGTTCTCCTGATGCTTAGGAAATTTATTTGCATAATTCCCCATATCCCTGCAATTGTAGCACTGAACGTTGGTGGCTTCCTTCTTCCCCTTGCAATCACGAGCTTGGTGGACTTTTTCACCACACTTGTAACAGACTCCCATTCCCTTCAAGCAAGTACCGGGGTGTTTCTTCCTGCATTTACCACAGGATGGATATTCAACCTTTCCCTTCTTCCCCTTATTTCCATTCCCAGATTGATCAGCAGGTCTCTTCTTCTCTTGCTTTGCTTTAAAGTCATAAGACTTAGAGAATTCCTTTTCGGTCTTGATAGCACATGAGACAATGTCTTTGTACGATGAGAAGGATTTTGAGACTAATGCTCGACGGAGAAATGGTTTTAACCCATCAATGAAACGATCAATCTTACTTCTTGGGTTAAATATATAATCTCCAGCATACCTTGCTAACCTTGTAAAGTTAGCCTCATACTTTGTGACATTCTCATCCTCCTTCTGTCTTAGACTCAGAAATTGCCTTTCCATATCTGCTCGATGGTTGCGAGGAAATTATTTTTCTAAAAACAGATCTTTGAGCTCCCTCCATTCCATATTTGATACTTCATCACCTTTCTTCGTGTTTTGAATCAATGACCACCATTGATCAGCATCTCCAGTGTGCCGGTAAACTACCATGATAACTTTTCCCTTTCACTACTCCCCAAAGCCTGAAATATTATTTCTAGGGAAAATATCCATTGCTCAGCTACTAAGGAATTTTCACTCCCATTTAACGTTGGTGGTTGTTGCCTCATGAATCTATCTAACATTTATCCTCCACGCTACGGATCAGGGTGCTCCATACAGGTAAGGTTATTATTCATAACCTGAGTGAGTTGTCCCAGTATGTTGATTAGATGATCGACACCAGTTGCATCACCAGCTCCACTATAATTATCTTGAGCAGGAGGTCAATCCCTACATGGAGTGCATGCATTGATACGGTTTCCATTTCTTCCACTAGGCGCCATTTCTAAACAATGGCATAAACTAGATCAGTTTATAAATCAAAATACATAATCCCATACTTATAAAACAGTTAACATAAATTGAACTATTTATGGATATAATCCATAATCATAAGAATGTTTTCTTTGAGGAAGTATATACTCATAAACCCTTCATAATTATTTGTAAAGAAAATGAGAGTTATCCTAAGCATATCCCCCGGGAGTGTCGTAACCAAGAGTGAAGCAAGGCCCGTTGTCGTGCACCAGTTCCCGTTCGAGTCTAGCTCAAAGAGGTGTTTTCGGGTTTTACCCCTAGGTACATCTGTGCCAGAGCTAGCTCTACCTGCTCGTATCCAGACAGGGATGTATTGATCGTAAAACTCACAAAATCTCTACAATACCAAAATTATTGGAAGTTCTTCTATACTAATCCTCAAAGTTCATCTTAGGTCTACGTGCTCTAATAAGAGTTTATCTAAATCTAGCTTCCAAGGTTTGTACTAAACTTCCTCTGATACCAACTGTAACGCCCCAACCCTAGTTACCTAGATTCGGTGAATTATTACATAACATTGGCATGATCACAAGAAAGATCAAATCTCGAAAGACCGATTGGTTTAGTAGCCTTGGAAACACTAGATATATTCATAAGGTTTTACATTACATCATAATGTGAAAAACTACTACAACAACATATTGTATCCATAGAACACACTATTAACCCCTCATAAAATCCATTCAGGTCATTCATAACTTAATTCTTAACATCCTGGGAAAAATAAAACATAGAAAAGGGGTGAGCTCAAATGCCCAGTAAGGATAACAATATAGCGGAAATTTTCAAAAATAAGCACAAACATTTAAGGCAATGTATAACTAAAACAAAAGCCTTTTAAACATGAACTTCAACATAGTATGGAAAAAGTAAAATGAAATAATGCCATTTACTTATTCACATGGATATTATACTAATCGAATAATCACATGCAATATCAATAACCACTTTCATAATGATGGAATGCATAATGCCAGACTATCATAACCACATAGCCAAGGCCTCGTGCCATGACTACAAATAATATTTTGCCAAGGCCTTGTGCCAAGACACTAGTTTGTCTCATGAGACCTACCGATGCAATTTTTTAGAAGATACTTATGTTTAAAATTGATAAAATATACTCCAATGTTTTTCTGAAAATGATATGAAAGCTTCTGAAAACAAAATAACTAATTCTAAGACTGCTCGACTAATTACAGGCCATGATGGGTCCACTCCCAATCCCTTCCTGTCTACCACACTCGAGAGTCAGGTTTTTTTTAAAAACATTTTTAAGCTTGCGTAAAATATGTATACATTTGCACTGGATTTTCATATATTTGGGAGAAATATCTCTCTCTTTGAAATCATTTAAAAGTCTCATAATTATGAAATAAAACATTTACTTTGAAAATATTCTTATAGGCGTGTAAGGGAAGCTTTGACTATTTTATAATGGTAGAAAATAGCCGCACCCACCGTATAAGTTAAAAAAAACATTCTTACCTTAATTCTGTCGAAAAGGTTAAAAATCACCTTGTTTGGAAAACGACGGAAAGATTCATTTATAAAACTCTTATAAAAAGTAAAAAAAGGGTATAAATGACTTTAACCCATATTATTGTAAATAGTAAAAATGTTTTTAAATACATTTTTAAGAAACATGGATGTGGATGATAAAGAGATCCCAGTAGATTATTACGTATAAACAACCTCGGATAATGAAGAGATTGCGAAATAAACCCTTACCTTTCACTTTTACTTGGTTGGGGTAGGTTAACCTCCTGTATAATAGTGAAATAATTGTTATTAAATTATACAAGAATCATATATATTAATATGATATCATATATGATCTTTTATCTTTGCTTTGTTAATAATATCTTAGTATTATCGTTGTTTCGGGTGTTAACTTACTCGTTTTATTTTATATGTTTTGTTATGTAAGACATGTTTTTAATGGATAAGTTGTATATTATTAATATCCAGAATTATATCAAGTCCTTAAACATCATTTTGAAATCATCAAATGATAATTATACTTGAATGGATACGATGGAGAATGAATCTCATCGCATTCGTGGAGACGGTAGTCCGTACGTACACACGAGCAACAACATCATTCTTTTGATATTAAAATAATATATAAATGGATGTTATATCATATATACAGAATCATTAACATGTTATATTTATTATTTACATGAGTTACACATCATTATTATACCCATCCAAATAATAATATATTGAATAACAATTACACCACGACGTGGAGACGGTAAGCCGTACGTACGCACGTATGGTGACATGTTATTCAAAGGGTGGATAGAATAATGAATATGGTTGTATCATATTTATAATAAAATCACAGTATATATATGATACTGGAGCTATTATTTTATAATGGTAATAAAAAAAGAAGAAGAAGTGGAAGAAGAAAGGAACTTGGAAAAGGGTGGTGAAATCATTATCTCTTCTTCGGGTTCTTCCTTTTGATTTGATCAAAATGGCTCCTTAGGTTGGATTACTGATCAAACTAGGGCCTCTAGGTTGTAGTGAGGGAAGTTGGGAGAGTATTTGGGTAGAGTTTGGCCGAACCAAAATGCTTTGAAGGTGTGAATAAAAGAGAAGGAGGAGTTCCCTTTTATAAGAGGGGTGAGGGGCACCTTTGGAAAAGCTAGAAATATTAGTTTATAATAAATTCATATTCGGGTTCTAATGGCTCCAAAGTTGATTATTAAAATGTTAAGGTGGGTATGGGTTTAAAAAAACTCATGAAATAGAATTTATACAGGTTTGGGTACTTATATTAACCTTATCTTTAAGTATTAACTCTAAGTTAATTAGTTTCACTTTTACAATGTCTCTTTGTATTTTTATATAATATGGTTAATAAACTTACTATATGCATCCAAGAGACCCCAAAGTGGTCCATTAATGAGACACCTATCATGAAATAAGTCTCTTGGCCTAGACTTATATTTTTAGGAATTTAATACCAATTAATAATATAATATTTTTTTTAAAAACTCTTTTATGTCAATTTTGACACTATTCAATAGTTGATTTTTGTGAAACTCATAACAGATTGATTAGTTCGAACAAAGTCAATTGAATCATTCTTAATATATAATATTATCCTAGAAAATTAGTTTAATTCATTAAAAGTTTCATATTATATTTATTTGGTTATTTATAATATCAATTATTTTAATTTTTTACTATTATAGTAATAGATGCATCATCATTGTGTCATAAATAAATTAAATTATTTAATGTCTAAAAATTATAAATAAAATATAAATATGTAGTAAATCGTTTTATGTTTTTAATTAATATTTATAATTTAAAATCCAACATATATAACCCTATGTAAACATTGTTTTTCTAAAAGATATATGCTTGTGTCATTTTTGTATTCATTTTAACTTAATTAAAATAAAGTGTCCCTATCACCTACAAGTTGCTCCATGAGATCCCAAAATTGACCCCAAGATGCCCATGGTCGAACCTGTATCAACCAATAAGGTTAGGACATGTTTTAGGGTAATTTTGTGTTATTATAATATTATGTTTTAACCCTTATTTACCGGATTTACCCTTAACCATGGTAAATAAAATATTTACCGCAGTAATTATTCAAAATGCCTAAAAATAAATGTTACCTATTTACACAATTTGAAAATCCTGATTCCAAATATGGAATCCATTTTTCCAAATTCAAAACACAGAAGTGGCAGAAATTAATTTAAAATTAATTCTCGTTGTTAAAACAAAAAGCGTGTTTTTAAGAGATAATAACTATCAAAAGATTGACACTTGTTTATGTTCGGTTTAATTGTAAAATTATGTCCAATGACCAAAATTATATTAAATAGTAAAAATATATTCTAAATATACTTTAAAACCACTCAAATTCATAATTTATCACTTTTAATTATTTTTATTAAAAAAGTTGTTTTTAATTAAAATTTAGTAATTTTCACTATTCATCAAAATATTAAAGTTTTCTGAAAAGTACCAAAATTTCACCTTAGGCTAAATTCGATATTCCGAATCCAAAAATGAAGTCCATTTTGAAATATAAAATATATATAATTTCAAAAATTAGGTATTACTATTCATAACGGCTAGTTTGATTGGTTATGGTGTGTTAGAACTCGGTGTTGCGTACAACACACGCTATCACATTATTCAAAGAGAAGCGTACCGTAGAAGCTTGGGGTGTTACATCATGTCATTCCATGTAGTTATGGAACCAGTAGGTAGGTAGTAGAGCCATGACTTAGCAGTGTCAGCTAGGGAAAAACGGAATGCTCAAAGTTTGATTTGTTCTTTAGAAACCCCTTGAGGCTTCATGGTAGAGCACACTACTTGGAACTCTTTAAGGTGGAGATCTGGATCCTCACCGGATAACCCGTGGAAATGAGGGAGAAGATGAATCAAACCCGATTTTAGTTTGAAGTCAGCTTATATGTTTGGATATTGAATACCAAGAGGTTGGTAATTCATATCAGGGGAAACAAGTTCTTTTAGGGTTTGTTCCCTAGGATTGGCCATTTCAATTTCAACTGGTTGGAAGAGGACTGGTTCTTGAATTATTTTATTATCTCTTATGTTCCTCCTAAGTTGGTGAAGTGTTCGCTCAATTTCAGGGTCAAACAAATCCGAGGGATTTTTTGGGAGGCTACGGGGCATTCAGAGAGATTTTGGAAGAAAGGGGAAGATGGGTTTTTCTTTGTATTGTTTTTTTCAGTTTATGATTTTTAAGAGGAAGACGAGTTTTTCTTTGTGATTTTTTTCAATTTTTTTTTTCAATTTTGTTTTTTTTTGGTTTTTTGAAAATAACCAGAAACTAATGACTACATAAAGAACCATCCCCAACAACGACGCCATTTGAAACGCATGGCCGATTGTCTTCTATCGATCTGTCAAAGTTCCGGTGCTCTGCTAATGTGTATAGCAGCACTCGGGTCGAATCCTCGGCGATGATACTTTGAAATAGTCGTTTGTTTTTAGTCGATTGTATTCTGATTGGGGGGTTTTGATTGCAGAGCTTAATTTAAATGACTAATTGATTATGATTGATTTAATAAATTGATAATGATTGGGGTGAGTTCATTATTAGGGAGTTAAGCTTGTGAAATCCTTGAGCTTTGCTTTATATTGCATTTAAATTAACAC
Source organism: Viscum album (assembly GCA_963277665.1). Lineage (NCBI taxonomy): Eukaryota > Viridiplantae > Streptophyta > Magnoliopsida > Santalales > Viscaceae > Viscum > Viscum album. Next base: position 262,592,965 of record OY728142.1, on the reverse strand, counting down.
CCACTTCACAAGTTGACGTTGATTAGAATTCCTAAGTGTTAAAGCTTTAATCCAAGCCCTAGATTAACTAGGATTCTAAAATCAATCAGTACTTGTTTATGGTAGTGTATTTATGGTTCCAATAATCCATAGAAACCAAATGCTAAACAAAAGATGTCATTAATCAATGACATATTAAGTCCAACATACACAATGTTAATTCAACGAATACTCATCGAGCGAAAGCTCTCAATCGCTTAGCATACAAAAATTAAAACTCACCCCAATGAGAGATTTAATCATCCATTAGTATTGTTTTATAATCTGGGTTTGATGTTTTTGGTGACGATTTAAAAATATTAGAAAAAGAAAGGGACAAGAAAAGTGTAGTGTGCCGAACACACACATGAAAGATTTTGAGAATCAAAAATGGAATTTCGATTGAATGAGGAAGAAAAAGAAAAGAAGGGGATTAAACTGATTTTAAACTATTTATAGACCATTAATATTATACTACAGAAGGTGGAGAATAATAAGAGTTATTGAAGAGGAAACAAGCACTAAAATTTGATTGAAATGAAAACAAAGTTACACAATTACAATGGAAAAAAAACATAAACAAACATGAAAGAGAAGTGGAGGAGAGGTCTCTCTTGTTGAAACAAGATCAAAGCATATCATCCCAGAACCTTGAAAGTATCTATTAATTCCAAACCTCCTCCTTAAGTGCTGAAGTTCCGACCTCTTGGAAGGAGAGGAGAGGGATGTATTTATAGCCCAAGGAGTGGACTGTTTGCATTCCAAATCTGTCCCTCCACTTGATCCGCATATTTACCAATCTATACAGCTGAATCACGAGCTGGTGTATTCTTCATAAATGTAGATAGAGATGTCTTCTGTCTACCCTAAAAATCTTGCGGTCATTGGACTTTGTTAGCCAAAGTTATGGCTATATCATTAAAAAAAGCTAAACTGTCCATTTCTATCCATGACTTTTCAATGGATGAAATGGGAATGGATTTTGGAATAGTAAGATACCATAAAATCCAGATAGTTTCTTCAACAAAGTTGTCCGAATATATCTCTTATTTCACACTGAAAATTCTAAGCTCAAATGGATTTCTAGATAATGAGAAAAGTCCACATTTGTGTGCTAATGTTAATTCCCGTCCAGAATGGTGGGCTGGACTTCATAGAATCATTTGGGCCACTTTTTGAAGACTTTGGGCCTTGAAATTTTTATCCAAGATGACACATATTGTCCGCCGAATTATGGAGGAGAATCAGCCATTTTGGACTTCTTCATTGAGCCCAATAAATAAATATTCATGCCTGGTCCAGTTTGTTCACAGATTCATTGGGCCTTATTGTGTGGTACATATGAACCTTCAAATGGAAGAATTGACACATGATCCCTTCTAATGAAATGTTCTAAATTGAAATAGAAATCCTAAAAAACAAAAACCATGAAATTTGGATCAGTATAGTAATAGTTAAAGATAATAAATTAAACTGACTCAAATCTGGATTTATTCAAATAGTGCTCAAAATTATATTTAACACTAAAATATGAATATTACACACAAATTATGCACTTTTCATATAAAATCAGTAAAGGGAGTTAGTAAAATGTAATTAATAAATGAATAACATCATAGTTACATGGTAATCACGATCTTAAACTGTCTACACTTTGGCCAAAGTTGTATGATGTTAAAATCTAGACCATACTGGTTCAAACTAAAAGACCATAAACTGCTAACAAAAGAGACATAAAACTTGTCAGGAAGAAATCCAACAAAGGGTGAGAAGAGTAACATTTAGTACTCCACCCACTAAACTCTTCATATTCCGTGTTTAGAAAAAAATCATGGGAAAAACCGGAAACGAATAAAGTTCATAGGTTCTACTTTGTGGCCCTAGTAAAATAAAAGCAATTCTCACTGGACCCACAAGTCCAAAAAAAGTTAAAATGATGTTCATCACAACATCTCATCATGAGAATACATTCATTAGGTGGTGGAACAACTTTTTTGGGTACTCGAACACTCCAAGTATTTTACACTTTCCACAAGTCACACTTCATGATTTGGGGTGTTTCAAATCACCATAAGTTTCCATGGACCTTGGAATGGATATCTAACTCCAAGGACCCATTTCTTGACTATGCATACATGCTTAGGGATCCTGTATTTGTGTTTATGGCTTAAAAAAATGCATGACTCAAAAAAAGGATATTCCAATTCTCATGAGCCCTAACATCATAACGATAGAACTCAACACCCCAAGGTGTCTGAACCACTCTGTGTTTGACTGTCTCATATCATTCTCTTGATTTGAGGACATTAGATTGTGATTTACAATCCCCAAACAAATCTATCTAGGCTAACTATAAATCCTTAACATTACATCACCATATTTTTTATCATTTCTGAAGGAAAGAATGAGGCACTCCATTCTTGAATGTTTTATGGTCTATGGCTCATTATTTGAAACCACAATTCATAGAGCTCAAGCCTCTCATTAAGATCTAAATTGAATTAGGGTTCCCAAAACCTTCCTGGATAGCTTTCTTCCCTTACCCTAATTCATAATCTAGATGTTTGAGTCTTCAAAAATCATTCATAGCCCTCAGAAAGCAGTGAATATCATCCTTCTCTTCGCATGGTACTGACACATAAGGGCCTTGACCCGCCAACTGGAGGCATCTTATCCTTTCCAGAAAATAGATTCAATCCTTGTGAGGCTTCAAAACACCATAGGAGAAGCAGGAATTCTAGTATGTCACGGGACATACCTAGCATTTCAACACCATCTTATATTCATGGAATCAAACTTTTTGGATATTATTCACACCATCCATAGTCCAAATATACAAGTAGGCCTAGTATACCTAGTATTCAAACCCCAATCATATTTTTTTCCATAAATCATCCATAGCCCTTGGAAAAGGTACCCAGCTTGAATGAACCTTTTATTGATTATGAATACATACCTATAGATCGTACATATGCACCTCTGACCATCAAAGAAAATGATTTGCAATTCAAAAAGGGTATTCTGATCCTCACTAGCCTTCACAACACTATATTAGAACTCAACACCTCAGAGTGCTTTCAGTCATCCCTAGTATGTCTGCATCGTATCCCATGATCATACAGAGGTTCTGAGATAAAAGACCTTAAACTAAAGAAATATTATGTCTGAGCTACAATACCTTAAAGTAAAACCATATTTGGTACCATATAAATGATGTTAAACTAAAATAAATACTAGGTCTGAGATAAAAGGCCTTTAAGTAAAGATATATTAGTTCTGAGTTAAAATTACTTACCCTAAAAGTATTATTTGGCCAGAGCTAAAAGCCCTTAAACTAAAATAAATATTATTTCCAAGCTAAAAGACCTTAAACTAAACAAATATTAGGTTCGAACTAAAAGACCATAAACTAAATGAAATATTAGGTCCATGATAAAAGTCTTTAAACTAATATAATATTATGTCAAAGCTAAATGACCCTAAACTAAATAAATAGAAGGAATGTTCTAAAAATACCATAAACTAATCCAATATTAGGTCTGAGCTAAAATACCATAAACTAAATAAATAGAAGGTCTGAGCTAAAGGACCCTAAAAAAGGCCATATTAGGTTTGAGCTAAAATCCCTAATCAAAAGCACGCCAACAATTAATTTTGAAAAAGCTTGAAATGACATATATATGGCCTTGATCATAAATATATACTCAACAATCCTATAATATTTGGAAAGAGATAGAGTAATCTCACACAAGATATATCTCTTACCAGGGTGATCCCTCTACAAATTAGGTAATCTCAAGATTGCTGGAATATATTACCAATAAGAAATATCATGAGAGAGGGCATTCACTAGTATCCATTAAAGTGGAATTTGTTATAATTTAAACATTCAATTCAAAGAATTAATGTTCATTCATTATAAATCATGTAATGGGTATCTTTATTGACTCACATAATATCAGATCGACAAAAAGAAAAGTGGATGACATCGTATAAATTCAAAAGATCCATTCACTGATAACATACTGAAGGTGGAGTCCACCAAAATTCATATATATGGAAAAGTTCTCTATAATTAACTTATAAATAGATTATTTTTATGCCGAATGAATCTAATTCTAAGGGGGTTATTTTTTGATGATCATAATCATATGATGCACACTTTTCAGTGGAAAGAAACATGTCTTACTTATCAGGAAATAGATAAAATATATTTCACATCACCTTCTACATCCTCATGAAATTTGGATATTTTTATCATCTCTTAGGATTGGAGTGGATACCTCACACCAATAGGGCCTCGAGAAAATGATCTCCCTCACCCCACCCCTCCTACTACATACTCTCAGATAAGGGCATGCGGTGGTCCAAAATGAAACTCCTTCTTCTATGCTAGAAGTATCCTATAAAGAACTGCTATAAGATATGTGTAATGGAGATCTAATTGATGGAGGGTAATGTATGGGATCAGTTCACCTTCATTACCTCGAAGAATAATAGAACATGCATGTGCTAGCGATGCTGATTAGGGGACCTTGCAATGGATTTTTAGGAAATTTTAATACGTTGCACGAGCTTGCATGGAGATAGTGAAGTGGACTAGGTAGGCATGAGAAAATGAAGGTTATGGGATCATTCAAAGACTCCATGTGGACATGAGACACAATAAAGATGGTATGCTGATGGGATTCAAGTATGATGGATGTAGGCAGTGGCCATTAGCTTGGAGAGTCAGACCATTTACGAGCCTACTACAGGTGGATCAAAGAATTATAATGCCTACAAGAGTGACAAAACCTCTTGGCCATGTGAACATATGACCATCCAAGGTAATATCCTAATATATAACTGAATTTAGATTCTATAGAAGGTAAAAATATGGTCTTCTCCAAAAAAAATAGGCATTAAAAATACTATGCGTGAAGCATAGGAGCATCACACCCACTTGGTCGAGTGAACAAGCGGTCATTGGGAATAATATTCATATGAGGAATATCTTATGATCAAACTTTTGGAGAATATTTTTTGTTGGTACTAAAAATAGAGTTTGAAATAATGGAGATGAAAATGTTCATCAGAGTGTGTGGCAACAGATGTTACAATGAAAATATGCATTTCAAGATTAGCTTCTGTGTGATTAAAATGCCTTAGCATATACATGGAACCCCCCATAGCAGGTTACGTGATGATGTGAAGCTTCTATGAGGATACACAGTCACATATAAAGAATATCTCAAGTTTCAAGTATTTAAAAATAAACATTGAATGAACATTATTATCAGATATTAAGCTGGGTAAGTTGTTATGATAATAGATAGACCCTTTCATTAAAACATTCAACCACTATCTAATATGGGAATGTAAGCCGATGAACTGTCTATAAATACTAAATAGGGATCAATAATTCATGGCCACTACCACTCAAAAACGAGAGCTCCTTTTTCATCACAAAATAGATCATCACGAGCCTGTATAATGGTTAAGTGAATATGTTCATGCAGGAAGACCTTCACATATTCATTTAGGTGAAGTGGTAAGACACCATGATCCTCCTTCGCGTATCCATCCATGTGAAGGTTTTGGAATCATGTATCTATTCCTGTGAAGGCTATGGAACTGCATGAACCATCATGCGATATGATGTGATACAATAATGAAATGATAGAACTCATGTATCATGAATAAATATATTCACGTGAACATGTGTTACTATTCATATAATGTGCTTTCCACCACAAAGGGGGAGGTCAAGTAACCACATATTGGGTTATGTGAAGAATTGTGGACAATAAATTAACATTTTGCTATGATCAAGTATTAAAGAATTTATTTGATGTTCCATAGAATCCGATCATCCATTTAATTAAATACTCGATGCACCATATCGATCTGAGGGAAGTTCATACCAGCCACATGCAATATGTGTGTGAGTATGAAAAGCTCAAGGGCATGATCAATGTCATCATTTTAAGAGGATAAATATTTCATGTACATGTGTCATGAGATTAGGTTATATGACATTTATGTGAAATCATGAAATACTAATTATACAACCTTTTTCATTCGGCCTTGACATGAAAGAACCCTTGGTCATACTTGCATCATACAGCCAAAGACCAGCGATATTTCAAAGGTAAGAAAAGAAAATGTCCCTGACAATGTCTTCATGTCTTCACAAGGTCTATAAATGAACATGAGGTGTATCAAAGTCAAGCATAGAAACTACCCCTCACAACTTTTTCATGTAATCACAAGATCTAACACTGATCATGTGTTGTGCCATAGGTGAATATGAAGACAAACCGAGACAAGTCACGCACACCATAATAAGATCCCATATTGATCATGTGACACACTCACCTAAAATTAGTGGGTGAAGGCCGCAAACTCTTCGTACAATTTGGATGGATGATACTCAAAGAGAGAGACACCTGGTGGTCATGAAGATAATGCTCCATATCATCCATGAAAAGAATAAATTTTATTCATAATATCCATGTAAACTTGTATAACTTCTGATCCTTTGTAAAATAAAACAAAGGGAATAAAGGGGAGGATGAAAGAGGTGTTCATGGTCATTAAAATACATGACACATGCCACTAGTGACCCGTGAGACACCACGATACCTCAACAACATGTCCACATCATCTCAAGGAAACCCATTTTCTTTTCTGTCTCACCATATAGAATTCCTCGGGTATCTCCAAGAAAACATTTGTCACACTAAGGTTAAACAAATGGATTCTTCCAATGAAATGATCACACCTCCCCTTGTGAACAATATTGGTCTTGCGATGCATCACCAAAAAATAGAGTAAATTTCCTTGATATCTGTAATGAAATGACACATGACTCCCAACCATTATCACATTAATCAAAGGAAATAAAAGAGGGAAGAGTTAGAAGGTACTCCTGGTCACTAAAAAACATGTGGTGTGACCAAAGAAGTCTGCAGCGTGGCCCCGCGAGTCCCCTGGACAAACCATCCTTATCTCACGAGACCCAAAGACAAGTAACCCAAGGTCTTGCGTATTCATTTCAATAGGAATTTGGATCTTGAAAAGGCCCTAGGGAATGCCAAAATGACAACAATGAAGTCATTCTACACATCTAAATGATCAAACAAGTCCCCATAAATTGGATATAATCTAGTACAGGATGCATTGATAGAAGAGACTATAAATCATTGAATATAAGGCAAAACACTTATAAAAGACCATGACTAATACTTGTGAAGAAGCATGGCACTATATACCTTCACCAACTCCATCTTGAAATCATGCTAGATATTCCACACAATGAGTTAGACATTAATGGTGAAGATGCCTATAAATTCCCCACTACAACATGAAGAAAGGGTCGGAATCTGACTGGCTACTACATGATAGAAATTCATGAAGAGGATTTCTCAGAGCAACCAATCACACGAATGACTGACCTACAATCAAGTAATGAATCGGCGAGAAACTAGAAAAATCATGCGCCATATATAAACTAATTTACTTGATCGCTTATAGATCATGTGAAGGGATTTTTGGAAAGATGTGTTATGATCATACTACACGTCTTCTAGATCATAAAAGACCTGATGAAAATTTATAATTAATAAATCTAACTCCCATGCAAGACAAGGGTTGGAGATGAGATTATAATTGGAAGAATTAAGCAAAGGATATGCTCTGTAACCCTCATGTGCTTCATGTAAGTCATCCAAATACACACCACAACACCGTGGCATGTTTATTGGATCTTTATAGACTCCTTCAACATGCCATATGGAACACAAAAAATTATCTAGACATGTTAGAGAAAGCCACATGATTTCCCCTAGTGGACATAACTTTGATCTCATTAAACCCTCCAGATTTATCACCAAATACATGCGACGTCCTTCAGATACATCACCCGAATCATACCATGATTTTTTATAATATCAATTGAGTACCATGGTTGTATATGGGATGAAAAATATGATCTCACCACACCCTTTTGGCAGGCTACCTAAGACTCACAACACCCTCTAGACATGTCATTTAGGTCTCGTGAGGTCTCCTAGAGGTGTCAGTGGAGATTCAAAACATCCTTCAGATAGTGTCACACGAACTCTTATGACAACCAACATTTGTGTGAATCCAGGTCATGCGATGTCTCTTAGGACATGCCAACTGGGTCATGCGATAACCCTAGACAATAAGTCCATGTAAATTAGAAAACCTCAATTTGTAAGCCAAAACCTAAAATGAAATTTGAGAACTCTGATTCCCACCATAACTGGGATATTTTGGACACATTCTCATGGACCAAGATCTATACCAAAAACCCCAAGGGATATTCTAATACACAAGTTCCATATCTATAAACCATGGGCCTAATTATTTTCTCCCCATTGTTTCTCATCCAAAGAATAGCACACAAGGTCTTAGGGGGATGCGGAAAACACCTAATTAAGAAACATGAACCACCATAATGGGACCAGAAAACCTCGATGTGTATGCCCCAACATAAATGGAACTATAATGACTATTATTACTGTCATATCTAGTATATGTAGGCTACCTCTACTCGAGTTTCAAGATCCATATTGATCATCTAGGACAATCCTAGCATCTATGTCCCTTATTCAAAGGAATGAAATTGATTATTTTAAATCCCTTTATTCTCAAAATGAGAATGGATCAAGTAAGATTAGAGAGTAGCCATGATCAAATCATCTGCACTATAAACCCTCATAATGGTACAAGGAAACCTTAGTGTTTAAGCCATGAAAAAACTGATCTATAGTAACTCTGATTCCTACTATATCAAAGATACATAAGCCACCTTCTCAAGGCCCAATCTCAAATAAAAACCCCTTTTCATTGTAAGTCTTTTCATGACTATGAAATGTCAACAAACGGGAAAAAATCAGTCTTAGGAGATGATCACCCCAACTCATCCATATGTGGATTGAGAAACCCTCCAAACTACATTGAATCTTATTCCTTCCATAACCAGGTTAAATAAGATATCTCTCCATGACCCGAGTCCCATGATAAATAATTTCAAGGTAGCCTCAGTTCATAATTCATACATCATGATAATTGAAATGAACATTCTCCATCCATTGTTTATCAAACTAAGCATAGCTCACACAATCTTAGGTTGTTTCGGTAATCATATCATTTTCACTATGAGTCTCTATAATGAAATGGGAAACCCCAATATATAAGACATACAAGAATGAATCATGACAACTATAAATCTCTCTATACTTGGGATATATTGGAAACCCCATTAGTGTTCGAGGTGAAATAATTAGTGTCTCAGTACCTGAACATATGTCCTCTCCATATGATATTAAACTATATGTGACTAATGAAATATGGGTGTTTTGATTCCTATGATAACCATGATACATAGGATTCCACATAATGGCTCAATCCCCTCCTCTGAATATTATCGACCTTTATATATGGAATCAAATTCCATATCATTTAGTTATAAGACTTAGACATATAAGAAACCTCATGTTACTAGAAAATGAGGGAGAACTTAATATACATACTGATAGATTCACTAGAGAGATCCTAATCTTTTTCATGTAAAATATAATTATCCTATAATAATTTCATTATGGTAATTGGTCACATATTAGGAATATGAAGAAATTCATGAACATATCTTAAATATATAAGAGATCCCTAGAGTAGGCAATTATTTCCTTCAAAAAAGGGTTCGATGAGCCTAAGCTCCCATACATTCGACCAATGCATGTCCCCAAGAGTCATTGAGTTTGAAAACCCATATGAACACCAACAGTTGGAAATAAGGTTTGTAACCATATATGGATGAGGGAACCATTGGGTGTTTTTAGGGAAGATAAAATAGATGGAAACTCAATGCATGCGATTGAGAAAGGCCTTAAGATATCCATCAATAAACCAATTAAATGGGGAACCCATTCCATGTTCACATCGAATCCCGAAGAAACAATGTCATCTCAGGAATTTTTTATAGAATAATTCTACAAGGAAATACAGCTATATCGACTATTACCAAGGGATCTCAATCTCATTCTAACATGGAAAAGGGTGGTGGTTATAATTATCTTGTAAAGGGGGATACTCATGATATAAAAAATGATCAAGTTAGAGATAAAACTAGATGTCTTTATATAGTTGAGATTGAACTAAAACACTTAAAAAAAGGTCTGAATACTATTTTGAAATGGGACGGACCGCCCTCGTCCATTTAATTATAAAAATATTGTGTTTGAGGTGTTACGAGAGGCAACAATGACTCATTTCAAGATTTTTACAAAAATTCAGTCTTCCAATGGTAGGTGGAATTGATAGGCTGTGTCGGTAGGTGGCATCGATAGGTGCATTGGTAGGTCACATCGGTAGGTTACATTGGTAGGTTGTGATTATAGGTCGTGTTGGTAGGTTGCATAAGTAGGTGGATTCGGTGAGTTGTTTCAGTGACTCACCATCAGTAGCTCGCGTCAGTGACTCAACCATCGTTGAATCACCATCGGTAGGTTACGTCGGTAGGTGGGGTTGGTGAGTCACATCAGTTACTTTCCATCGATAGCTCACATTGACAACATGCGTTAGTGACTCACGCAACAGTTTTTCAAAATTCCATTTTCCCAATTTCTCCCCTTTTACAATTTATTTTACGTAAAATGAGTATAAAACCATATTTAACTATTTTTAAAGCCTTTTAAAATCATATAAAATTCATCTTTAATTTCATAACACTCTTGATACTTTCCATAGTCAATCCATTATCTCTTTATCATGATTCTACTTTAATGGCTTTTGAAACCGTTTCCCCATAGAAATAGGATATGGCTTATCTAAATCCGAGACCCTTTCCTCCATTGTGTTTTTATATATATCTTGATACCAATGCACCCAAGAACATTATTCCTCAAGAACTGGTGAGTCTATGTTTCACCCCTGGATTACATTTCCCTAGATCCTTTTTCACCCCTTGTTTTGGCGCTAGGAGGAGTTGTTGATCATCTATTTCTTGAGGTAGGGATCCCTTTAGCTCTCTTATTTGGTGTATCTTTATTGGTGGGTGTACATATGTATTCTTACAGGTGTGAATGAAACCAATTTTAAAAAAGATAAATTAAGGTCTTGTAAGATTATGATGATGACGATATTGTATTATATGTTATTATTGATCCATGTTGTGATTGGTATTGACCACATTTCTTTGGAAAATTATAGCCATTGGAGGTATCTCTTCTCATACCCATATGTCTTATGAATACTTGCTATTTATTTCATGATGAATGGATATATATGTTCAATTGATTTACCATTTATATTTATTTAAATAAATGGATTCCCTAGGATCAAAATTTCTATATGATAACCCATGTTGAATCAATGTGAAATTAAATAACTATTGTTTGCTAAAATTGAATACACTTTTCCATATTTGGTGTGGATGTGTGTTATGGGTGGTTTCGTTATAATTTGTGCCTTGTAAGGCTGTGTGGTGCTACTATTGAGGGTACAACAATAGTTGTGGTGGACCGGATAGTGTAGTGGAATCTCTGGTTGAGAGATTGATTGATTGTGGAATAAATAAGGAGTGTAAGAGCATCGGGGATACAAGTTTGTCTTGTGATATGTTTAATTTACTAGGTGTGATGGCTGTGGTATTGTTGTACATTAGGGCTGTCAAGTTGGTTGTAATGAGGTTTGATGTAGGGTTAGGTAGTAAGTTGTGGGTCTTCATGTTGGGAGGAAAGAAAAGGTGGTATGAATTTGAAGAATGATGATGGAAGCGATTGGTATGGGTGCTAGATATAGAGGAATGTGAAGTGGGTTAATTTTACCATGTTTTTTTCCTCCTCTATGTGACCTTGGTGTAGGGATTGTTGTGTTCTATGGTTGGTATTTTACTGAGTGTTGATGGAATGAATAAATAGTCTCTTTAACAAATAATGATAATTTGTTAATTGAGTTGTTTGGGGATATGTGTGTGTTGTGTATTATTGTAAATGGATTTCATTTATCAACTTTTTAAGTGACTGTTTCTGGTGTCAAATAATGAATTTATAGGTACCAATAATTTTAGTTTTTTGGGTTTGTTTTTTTGGAAAATACCATAGGTTAGGGCAAGTGTTTGATACCTATATATATAAATACTTTTACTTACTTGTGATTTTATATATGAACCACACCCTAGTTGAGAACTATGTGTTGAACACCCCCACTTTCATGGGTGAGGGTATTCATTCCTAACATCTTGGTGGGAATATGGATGGATTATTAGAATACCTTGTAAGATGCTATTTGATTCAGTTGTTTTCTCACATGGGAATTAATATGATTCTCCCAATAGTGCATGAGTGACTTTTTATTTTCCCCACTGAGTATACTTGTATGCTAAACCTATGTATATAAAACTATTTTCAGGTTTCTGGGAGGATTATGTGGACCGTGCTAGACCGTACTAGCTCAGATCATGACAGTTGCGATGTCACATATTATCTTTACTTTTGGTGCCTGCTTTAGAGACTTTTGTATTTGTATTAATATTCATTTTAAACATGCCTATGGGATGGTTTGGATTTTATTTTATCTATAAATATATATCATGAAGTTGTATGAGGTTGGTACATATTATCTCCTGATCTTGGTTACTATAAAAAGGGTAATGCCTCCCATTTTTGAGATTTCCATTCCCTTGGTTCTGGTTGCCACCCTAGGGCCTTCCAAAGAAAGGACTCGGGGGGTCATTATCTATCTTCCTTCGTTCGATAGATTAAGAGGGGAATATTTGGAGGGAGGGGGTCATGAAATGTTAGTAGTATTGTCTTTATTTCCTAGTCTTTGGTTCGGGATTTGATTGATATAGGTGAATCTCATTCTTTTTTATCTTCTGAGTTTATTGATATATTGGGATTATATTTTGATCTTATGGATTTCATGTTTGATCATTCCATGCAATTGGGAAAGAGGTCAATTTTTTTAAAATATTTCTAGCATGTTGGGTGATAATTTCTAACTTTAAAGTTGTTTTCGAATTCTTAGTTTTTGATTATGATATCTTCGACCTTATTATTAGATTAGATTAGGTGATCAGTGTTTTAACACATTTGGATTTTAAAATAGGATTATCATGTTAGATATCATATATGAAATGAATAACCGTTATTATAAGATAATGTAGTACCCTAAGACTTTTAAATATATTTATTTTTAAATAAATTCAATCACTTAGTTAATTTATGATACACGCAACACCGAGTTTAAAGAAAATGTGATACTACATTAAAATATTATTATTTAAACATGAACATTATAACATAGCAGTTATATTGGAGGGTATTAATAGGAATAAATAAATTATAAAAATTATTTTTACATATTTATAAAATAAATTTAATGTTTTTATTTTTATTATAAATAAAATATAAATCATTTGAAAGAGAAATAATTATTTTCTAAAAACCTATATTTTAATGAATGGTGGATGTGCCTCCTTTTATAGAAATAATTTAAAATTAATTGTTAAAAATATTTATAAAATTTAATTAAAAAATATAATAATTTTTTTTAAAATATTTTTTAAAAAATAATATTTATAATAATTTCTCATAAATTTATGAGAAGATTTATTTTTTGAAGAATAATGAAAAATAATGATTTTTATTGAAAAAACCTTTTAGGTTTAAATTATTTACAAAGATGAATTATATTTTAAATTGGTTTTAAACTAAAATTAGCCCAATTATATTACAATTTAACTTATTTATGTCATTTTTATCAATTTAATAATGAATTCTTATATAAAAACTCTTTAATCTTTTGAATGTTTTTTTGGAAAACATGTTTTTTTCTGACAGTTCTGTATATTTAATTTTAAGTTTAATTATACCAATTAAAGAGTTGAATTTTTAAAAGTGGATTCCATATTTATAATTATAATAATTTAAATTATCTATTAAGTTCAACTTAATTTTTGACCATAATGAATAGTGGACACAAAAAAATTATATACCACGGTTAAGGTGAATACATGTTTACTAGGGGTTAAACAAAGAGGATAAGGTATAACATGACCAAAAAATGTTGTAATTCCTATTTTATAATAATATTTTGACATTATATATTCTATGGTTTAGAAAATATCCATTTTTTATCCTTATATAAATAAAAAAACATGGGTGTAATTATTTCTTGTAAAAAATTCAAAGTGTGTCATGTCCCCCACTTATAAAATGGCATCCCCTCTCTGCTCATTTCCATACTTCAAAAACCCATTTTATTGATAAATATATACCAAAATATTTAATTAAATTCCATCCCCTCATAATATAATCTTATTCTACATTAATACACCATAGAAAATATTTTGGTACAAACAAAAAAAGTTATCTGAAGAAGAGGTAACGTCATTAACCAAGTGTTTTATTTTATTTATTCTTCCAAATCAATAAAATATTATTAAAACATTATGAAATAAAATCTTCAGTATATTTTGACTAATAATATTTTTTTACTTTATGTAAATGACATACGACCATCTTCTACCCCCTTAAACGGGAAACAAAACAATTGTTTGTGTGTATAGGGGATTACAACCTCAGAAACTGAAATAATTATTTTTCCATCCTTAATTATGATGGTTGGATATATTTAAATATATAATTATAATATATTATATTTATTATATAATTATACAATTATAATTATAATATCATATATTCCTTCTTACATTCAATTTGGTAGAGAATTTGACAACTTTTTCCATGTGTACGACAAACAACCTCTTCAGGAAGCAATGAAATTCCTTTTTAACTAAATATTTACATGGAAGGTAAAAAGGATAAATTAATGAATATATGTGATATATATTACATGATATTAATTCTTTAAAATTAATAGACAACACACTTACCCTTTCATCTGTTAATTAAATGGTAACGTCACTCGTGTGTGTGTACGACATAACGTCCCTATGAAGTAATGTGATTCATTATCCTTGTTTAAAATTAAATAATGATTTTAATGAATTATATAATGAAAAAATATACTTATAAAATTAATTTTATAAGGAATATTTTGTAAAAATTAAATATTTCTATGAATAGAAATTTTATGATGAAACATGGATGAGAAATGAAGGAAATTAACACCAGAAACAATAGCGATAATGAAAGATTATTAACAAATGAGTAATAAGATATTATAAAAGGATCACATATGATATTATAAATATTAATATAGTTAATTTGTAATTTAATATAATATTTAAAAACAATATATAAGAGTTTTAAGGGAACTCAACCTAATGGATGTGCAAGTTAATGGGTTTCTTTATCCAATTTTTATTCATTGGATTCTACAACTACTTTATTTTTTATATTATGAAAAAAATATGTATGAAATTAATTTTTAGGGATTTTTGTTTTATATATTAATTATTTGTGTGGATATAAATTTTTTATAAATAACTATCCAATCAATTAACTCCCACTATAATGATACAAACTTTGTAAGAGTTTCAACTAAAACTTCCTTCGTTGAGACACACTTTCTTGTATGCACCTAATTTATTTTTAATGGGTTATATAATATGAATTAATATAAAATATATAGAATCCATAAAAAATCATGAGATTTTAATTTAAAATTTATATACTTCATTCATGGAAGGTTATGATTCAAATTTACTAAAGTGGTAAGGGTTTAGGATTCAATATCATTTTAATTATCATTGCTCATGCCTAAATTACCATTTAAGGAAATTATTTGATAATTTAATAATAAAAACTTTTAATTTTATTATCCTTTATCAATTTATGTAATTAAAATATTTCCCTCCAATTGGTACATAAAATTATTGGGGAAATATTTTTTTAATAAAATCTGAATTCATTTATCTCATCGATTAAATATCATTCTACTCCTAAACAAATTTATTTTAGAAATGTTTTCAAAAATGTTTTAATATGATTGTTTAATTTCATTTTAACCCTTAATTTCATTTTTTACAAAATTATTTTAAAAAATAATCTTCCTTTTGTTTTCCAAATATTGCAATTTTTTTACTTTTCATTCAAACAAATATAAGGAATTTGTTTAACAAATTCGGCATGAACAGAACTATTACACCATAATGTCCATAAATTTTTTTAAATATTCCTTTTTATGTTACAAATTTTATTTTAAAAGAAATTCTATAATGTTTGAGAATGTTTTAAATTAACAAAAATCAAAATGGAATAGATATTTTCTTGATGAAAATTTCAAAGTGATATTTTAAAATCATTTTCCATCTAAGATCACATCCTCTAATGTTACATAATGTAAAAGATAATTTTATTCATGAATGTTTTTTTTAAAATTATTTTTTTAAATTAAAATAATCATTGATGTTATTAATTTCTTATAAATTAGGTATATATGTCTCTCAAATATATCCCTAGTTAATTCTCCATTCCATTTATAGTGTTATACATGCCTTATTATCATTTTTAAAAGGCCTTCATTAAGAAATTTACTTTAAATAGGATATGAAGAATGATTATTAAAACCATTTATTTCTAGGTATAATTAATATATTATAACTTATGATTGATTTCACTTATGTGTAGCACATTTATCATGAACATCTTATGATGGTTGTGCCTAGATAGAGTTCCATTTAATTAGGTAATGTTTTAGTCTCATAAAACATCATGTATAGTATTAAGGAGTAATCATAATATGTTATGGGAATTCTCCACCATGTGATATTATCTTGGAAGTTATCTTTAACTCATGTTTCTGTAATTTTTTTTATTTCATCCAAATTTCCTAAGATGCAATGTTATTATGATACCATGTTTTTTACAATATGATTCCATGTGATTACTCATGTGCCTTCTCTTTTATGATACCATATTATACCTTTTAAACACATGTTATGTTTCCTTATCATTTTAATTAAATTCCTAGTATTTTTATCTCACCCATTTATTTTTGAATTCCATAGGTCACGCCTCACAATTTTTTGAGGTCAAATCAATTTTTAGAGGTCATTATGTTGAAAAAATAAGGATTACATGTTTTAAGTTACATTTTATGTAATATGGACATTGTTTTGTAAAGAAACTTGGAATTTATAAAACTTTTGTTATATTAGGGGATATTTTTTTTATGAATGATCTAATAATATATGAATAAGACTTGAATCTCTATATTTGGTATCATTGTAAATTTTTAGCTAACCTTCAGAATGATAATGAGAAAAACTTAGTGAGAACCCTATGGAAAATTATAATGATAACTTTAAGGATAATTCTATGAATAAAAAGATATCTAAGAATCTTAGTGAAGTATAGAGAGAGTTGTTTTTAAGAAAATTCATCCCTGTCTAGATAATACAAGTAGATATGGATCTATAAAAGTGGTACCTTAGTGTAATAACCTAGTAAAGGGTTAATTGAGCTGGACTCAATCATTACCTGGTGCACAAAAAATAGGCCTTTTTTGTACACCTAGTTTGGCACTACCAGGGGATATTCTTTGGAAATTCAAAAACTCTTTATATTTGAAAATATAATTACCATGAAAGAACTAGGATAAAATCAAGGTATTATAGATTGAAAATATGGTTTCATGATTAATATATCATAGAATTTATTTTCCATGATTATTTTCTTTCACAATATGATTATTATTTCTCAGAATATAAATTATGGTTTTTGTTAATGGAGAGAACCTGAAGAAACAATGTTGACATTGAATGTGATAGACAATGAATTGATGAGAAAATAAATGGGATGATGACTATAATAAAGTATAATTTTATTAGGATAAATCAATTATTATGATATATGATTAATAACATGCACCTTAAAAACTCTCAGCCTGAAAAGAGAAGTGAGGTATATAGTTTTTTGAGAGATCATGTGGTGGTGACCATGGAGGAAAGATGATTATATTTCTTATAGGTCATGAATGTGGAAATATACACCTATGTAAATGTATTAGAGGAATTATTAGATATTTTTGGTGTAGAAAAGAACAAAAATCAAGTAATTTATGAGGAAAAATGAAATCTATGGATAATGAAATGGATGAGAAAAATGGTCTCCCAAATGTATCATTGAAGGTTTAATGTTTTAGATGTGTAAAGTATGGAAATTATGTAAATTGTTGTACTAGGGGGATTTAAAAATAAGATGATTGACAACATTGTATGTGTAATGGTTTTTCTATTGGTCATGAAGATAATATAATTTTACATATTAAAGTTAAGAGGTATTAGAGAATAAGATAATGAATCCTTGTTAATGGTTTAAGAATAAAGTGGAATCACTGAAATTTTTATGCTCTAGAATTAATGAATTAAATGAATCCTGAAATATATATATATATATATGGGTTTTTATGGAGAAGTATTACATTAAGGATTTGAAATAATATGTTGAATGACATAGAAAAGTGATTTAATGTAAATATGATACTCTATAAAAAACATAATTTAGGAAAAGATAATCATGGAGATGTTCTTTATGTTGTGGTAATTAGTTGATTTTTTGGAAGAGAATGACATGTATAGAAATTAATATTGGTTAAAAAATTGAATCGATGACTAATTATATTTATTAATATGATATTAATATTTTTGAGAATGTTATTGGGTCATTTAGAATTATGAATACGATCATCACATAATTGTTCCATTGTTTTTTGAAAAAGGACCTCCCACATGATGGGTGAAAACCCATCACATTTGGTTAGGCGGCAAGGCTTGAACCAATAAGTCAAGGGAAAAAAGGGTGAAGTGACTCAAACTAGCCTTCATGATGTATGGTTTAGTATATTTTCAACATAGATGATTTGAAGGTTAAATTTTATGTTTATTTTGGGAAACATATTATAGGATCATTTTATTTTATTTTGGGGTGACTAATGATATTTCAAGATACATTTTATTGGATGAAACTATATAAACCCTTTTGGTTTAACATAAAGGATTATTTCAGAAGAATTATTTTATAATTTTGGAGAAGTATTTTGAAAGGGTATGAGATAAACTTAGTGGTGAAAACCTTATTTATTGTTGATTTTATTGAGTTTATTTGGGATATATGGCTATTTACTTAATAAATGATCAATGCTAAACTTTTTGTTTCATTTTTAAATTTTAGAGATTAATATATCACTATTCATTTTTGAAATTATATTATCTTGTGCTAATTGTTTTGGTTTTAATAAATATGGGAGTAACATACTGGTACACTTTTATAGATCCTAGGATATATTAAAAATTTAATTTTAGTGCTTCAAGCATAAAAAACATCATATTTGATATAATTTCCTCGGATTAAGAGGTAGAGCTAAAATTTATAAAATCACAATGAAATGAGGGAATTATGTTTATGAAATAAAAATATATCATGTAAGTATATTTTCTGGTGTTCTATATCTTGATATAAAAAATCCCTTAACTCCAAGAAGAATGATCTTCTATAAAATGTTATCCAACAACCATTATATCCAATGAATAAATAGTTTTTCAAAAATCACAGAGTTTGGATTTTAGGTCCATAACATTCCTCTGACCATTCAATTTATTTTCAAAAATCATCTCAATCACTCTATATATTTATTTATTCTTTTGTTTAATGTCCACATCTTCACTTGTCACTAATTCTATCCAAAATGGAACCCTAATAATGTTTTATTTTGGATCACCTTCATAAATATATTGTTTAATTATAAATAGAATGTTTTATAAACCCTTTTTTACAATGTGGGTTTCCGACAAATTTATTTTCAAATATCAAACCCTTGATTATGAATATCAATATTAAATTGTGCAGATATAATTTTTAAAGGGTTGTAGAATGTAAAACCTCGAGATATTCAAAGATGAACGTCATATTATATGACATATATGCCATGAAACAACAAGATTATAAGAGAATTTTTCACCCCTATAATTAAAAATATATTTCTTTTTAGTAAAATTCAAACTCTTCAATTTCTTGCGATGCACACAACACTGGGATTAAACAAAACACTATACTCTATTAAAATATTATTATTTAAACATGACACTTATAAAAATTCCATTAAATAGGATGGAATAAATACTACTAACTAGATTATGGAATATATTTTTTATAAATTAGTTAAATAAATTCATGGTCATCTATTTATTTGAAATAAAATAATAACTATTTGAAAATGGATGAAATTATTTCTGAAAAAATATATTTTTTTTGAAAAGAGTATTTTTTGTGTTTGGTGAACATAAATGTAATTTAATTTTTACCAAGTTTATAAAATTTATTGGAATAAATAAAATTAATTTTTTAAATCTTATTATAAAATTATATTTTTGTAATGTTCCATAATTTTCCGAAAACAACTATTTTTTTGATGAATAGTGAAAATGCTAATACTTATTGAAAAATGTATTTTATTTTAAATTATATACAAAGATAAATTACATTTTAAATTGGGTTTAAATTAATGTTAGTTAAATTATATTATATTTTAACTAATTTAGGTCTTTTTAATCAATTTCATATTGTATTCTTATATAAAAACCATTTAAACTTTTAAAATAATTTCTTATAAAAAACATTTTTTCAAGACATCTCTATGAGTTTAATTTTAAAATAAATTCCTCTAGTTATGTAATTTAAAATTAAAAAAAATCCATTTTTTTATTTATAATTATTTATTTTATATAATAATTCCAACTAAATTTTAGACCATAATGAATAGTGAAAACAGTAAAAAATTACCATGGTTAAGGTAAAAAAGAGTTTACCAAGGGTTAAATTACAAATATATGGAATAAAAATGACTCAAAACTTTTATAATTCATATTTTATAGAAACATATATAACTTATAACATATAAGGGTCCAAAATAGTCCATTTTGGAGCCTTTTATCTAGAGAAAAACACGGGTGGAATTCTCTCTTTTAAATATTCCAAGTATGTCCTCTCCCCTACTAATAAATGGATACCCCATATCCTCTCATTTTCACATTTAAAAGATCAATTAATTTGGATAGGTATTGTTAATATAACTTAATTAATTCTGAAATACCATTCTATAAGCCTTGTTTTGGTCATAAATTCAAATTCGGAAGAATTTTGGTGCAATCAAAAAGTTGTTTGAAGAAAAGTTAACATTCTTAACCAAGTGTTGTATTTTTTTATTCATAAACATTATTGAATTATTATTAAACCTTTTTGATATAATTAAATCATTAAAATATATATAACTACATGTTTTTATGTTTATGTAATGACCTAAAACTATCTCCTCCCATCACAAATGGGAAAGGAAACTGTTGATTGTGTGTGTAGCGGACGATCACCTTATGTACTTAGGTAATTCATTTTCCATAACCACTTATTATTGATGGATATAATGATTTATAAAATGTTTATATATTATATTAATGAATTATTATAATTCTGTAATTATAATATCAAATATACCTTTTTTACATTCCATTCTGTTGAGAATGCGATAACGTTATTCGTGTGCACGGTGGGCTGCCGCCTCACAAAATTCGTTTTTCAAAAAACATTTACTAGGAAGGTAAAAATGCTAAATTTAATGAATATATGTGATATATATGAAATGATATTTATTGTATTAAATTAATATAAAATCCAATTTCATATTCTTTCACCTATTAGGGAAATGTTATTATTTCTCTTGCACACATACGACCTTCCATCTCCACGAAGCGACACGATTCATTATCCATGTTCAAAATAAAATAATAATTATAAGGATATATATAATGAAAAAAATATATTTAAAATTTAATATAATTCTAGATATGTCATAACTATAACATATGTTCAGGATATGGAACATTTATGATGAAACATTCATGATAAATCATGGAAATTAGCACCTAGAACAACAATGATAATGAAATATTATTAATTAACAGGTAATAAGATGTTATAAAAGGAAAATATATGACATAATAAATATTAATACGGTTGTGGTATAAGTTAATAACATGTTTAAATCCACGATATATATGAGTTTATAGTGCTCTCATCTTAATGTAAGCACGAGGTAATTGGTTTCTTAACCCAATTTCCATTCATTGGGTTATACTACTACTTCCTCTATTATATTATAACAAAATTATTTGTGAAAAGAATTTTTATTTAATTATGTTATATATAAAATTATATTTATGTGGATATACATTTTTTACACATAAAAACCTCATTTATCTACTCTCTCCTCAATGATATATAATTTTAACATGTTTCATCTCAAACATACTTCTTTGAGACACATTCTATTTTATGTACCTAATTTATTTTGAATGTTTAATATATTTCCCATTTATATAATATGTCCAAAATCCATCCAAAATCCTAATATTTTAAGTTATAATTCATCTATATAATTCAGGGGATGTTAGGATTCAATGTTACCAAAGTAGTTAGGGTTTATGTTTCAATCCTATTTTAATCGAGATTGTATATGATTGAAATTATATTGATGGAAATTATTTGATAACTATATAATAAAATAATTTAATATTACTATCCTATGGTTACTAATTTTTTTTTCAAGTAAAATTACAATTTTATTCTCCTTTATACTTAAAATTATTGAAAAAGTTCTTTATGAAAATCCAACTACATTTCTATCTTCGATAAAAAATCATACTTCTTTGAAATCAATGTTTTCATAAGTGGTTTTCAAAAAAGTTTTAATATGACTATATAAATAATATTTACACTTAATACTATATTTATTATAATTTTTCTAAAATAAATATTCCTATGATTTTCCTAACAAGTTATATTTTGATTCTAACACCCCAAGCATCAACGATATGCTTCTCTTTGAATAATAATATAGCTTGAACTGTACACAACTTTGAGTTCTAACCCACCTTGACTAATCAAACTAGCCGTTAGGAATATTAATAACAACTTTTTAAAATTTTTTAAAATTTATTTTTCAAAATTAACTTTATTTTGGGATTCAAAAAATCAAAATTAGATTAGGTTGAATTTTTGGTATTTTTCGGATAACTTTCATATTTTGATGAATAGTTTAAAATACAAAATTTTAATTAAAAACAACTTTTTAAATTGAAATATTTTATAGTGATAAATTATAAATTTTAGTTTTTTTTAAAATATCATTAGATTATATTTTTATCATTTAATATAATGTAGGTCATTTGATGTAATTTTACATTTAAATAGTATATAAACATATGTTAATCTTTTGATAGTTTTTACTTCTTAAAAACACTCTTTTTGGTCTTAATAATGGGAATTAATTTTAAATTAAATTATAAAACTTAAGGGTTTTGAATTTGGAATAATAGATTTCATATTTGGAATCAGGAGGTCCAAATTGTGTAAATAGGTTACTTTTATTTTTAGACATTGTTGATAATTACTTCATTAAATATTTTATTTACCATGGTAAAAGGGTAAATCCAATAAATAAGGGAAACAATAATATTATAATAATAATAAATTACCCTAACACATGTCCTAACCCTATTGGATGATACATGCTCTACCATGGGAATACTTGGGTCAATTTTGGGACACCATGGAGCAACTTGAGAGTGATAATGACATTTTATATTAAATAATCTAAAGTAAAGAAAAAAATAACAAAAGCATGTATCTTTTAGTAAAATTTTTTTATATGAGGTTATATAATTGATGAATTCAACTATAAATATTCATTATAAATATAAAAATATTTAATAAATTATTACATTTTATTTATATTTTTTATACATAAAATAAATATATATACATGACACAATAATGGTGCAATATTTTGAATATTAATGAAAGAATCAAATAAATGATATTATAAATATTAAAATAAATATAATTTGAATGTTTTGATTCCATGAACGAATTTTATAGGATCATATTACAAGTTAGTATTGATTAAATATATTTTTTTCAAATTTATAAAGTTGTTATGAATTTCAAAAAACCCAAATACTAAATAATGTAAAAATTGACATAAATGAGTTTTTAAAAAAAATACTATATTATTAAATGATATAATATTCCTAAAATTATATGATTCAGAAAAAAGACTTATATAATAATATATATGTCATTAAATAACCACTTGGTGTTATCTTGGAATTTTATTGTATATTTATTAACCATATAATTTAAAAATACAAGGAGACATGGTAAATGTTAAACTATTTAACCAAGAGTTAAATCTAAAAGATTAGGTTAATATGGTGACCTAAACCTATCTAAATCCTATTGGTTTAGAGGTTTTTGACCCATCGCTAAATTTCCCCTAAATAAATAAATTTTAGCCATTATAAACATAATATGATTTTACAATAAAATAATATTTCAAGCTTTTCATAAAGTGACCATCCCCTCTCCTATAAAAGGGTACTTCCCCTTCTCTCAAAATAACACCTCCATAGCCATTTCACTCAGCCAATAATTTCTCAAATATCCTCCCAACTACCCTCAATTAGACCGAGAGGCATTACATTGAACCTAAATACAACCTATGGAGACCTTTTGATCAACTCAAAAAGACGCACCTGAAGAAGAGGTAATAATTTCACCACCTCTTTCAGTGTACTTTTCTTCCTACACTTCCTCTTTATTTGTTGTTTCAATAAAAAAATAATAACTCCAGTACATTATACATACTATTATGTTATTATAAATATGGTACAACCATATTCATTATTCTATTTATCCTATGAATGACATGTCAGCATATGTGCGTACGTGTGGCTTACCGTCTCCACGTCGTGCTGTAGTTTTTTATTCAAACACTTCATTATTTGGTTGGGTATAATAATGAGTATAACAGACGTAAATAATAAATATAAAATTTTCTTGATTTTGTATATATGATATACCACCCAATTACATTCGATTTCACTATCAATAGAATGATATTACCGCTCATGTGTACGTACGGATTACCGTCTCCACGAACGCAATGAAATTCATTCCCCATAATAACCATTAAATAATAAATTTGATTTTACAATTAATAATTATTTTTAATAACTTAATAAAATTATGTATATGAATCAAATACATTCTATCCATAAAAAAATGACTTACGTGACCAATCATATAGAGGAAAATGAATCAATTAACACCCAAAACAACTATACTGCTGAAATATTATTAACAATGAAATGTTAGAAGATCATATATGATATCATATTTATGTATGTGGTTCTTGCATAATTTAATAAAAACTATTTAACTATTATACAGGAGGTTAACGTACCCTAGACAATGGAAAAGTAAAAGGTAAGGGTTAATTTTATAATATATTTATTATCTGAGGTGGTTTATACGTGAGTATCTACTAAGACCTCTTTATTATCCACATCCATGTTTCTTAAAAATGTATTTCAAAATATTTTTACTATTTCATAGACTATGGGTTAAAGTTATTTATACCCATTTTTGATTTTTTATATAATGTTTAAAAAGGGATGTTTCTGTCATAATTTTCAAACAAGGTCCTTTACGACTTTGTCAACAAAATTAAGGTAAGAATGTTTTTTATATGGTGAGTGTGGAAATTTTCCGCCATTATAACAACTTCAAAGCTTCTCCTACAAGATTATAATATTTTTTTCAAATTAAATTTTTTATTTTATAATTATTTGACATTTAAATTATTTTAATATAGAAAGAGATATTTCTCTCAAATAGTTTTGATTTCCTCTATGTCCACATCCTTTGATGGATTTTACACTTATTTGAAGTTGATTTATTATGATAAACTCATCCATATTGTATTGAAGGTTTTTTGATATGTTTGAATGTGGCTTTTTCATTTTTATACCATTCATGGTTTATGCGTACTGTATTGACATTTTGTATGCTAGTTTTAATACGATTGTTTCTGTTCTGTTTCAACCTTTTCATATGGGGAATGCATTGGACTTAGTAAGTGATGGATAGAGCCCACTATAACTCCTTAATTAATCAATAGGTCTCATGAGACAAACTAGTGACTTGTCACAAGGCCTTGAAAAAATATTATTTGTAGTCTTGGCACAAGGCCTTGACTATGTGGTTATGATGTCTAGAATTATGCATTCCATCATTATGAAATTGGCTATTGATATTACATGTGATTATTAGACTAGTATAATATCTCTGTGAATAATTAAATGGAATTATTTTTTTATCTTTTCTATATTATATGGAATTTTAAGTTTTAAAGGCTTTTTTTAGTCTTATACATTGCCTTAAATGTTTATGCTTATTTATGAATGTTTCTGCTATATTGTTATCCTTAATGAGTATCTGAGATCACCCCTTTCTATGTTTTATCTTTTCCTATGATGTGAAGAAATATTTTATGGTTGACCTATAGGGATAGGATAAGGGATATAGGTGTGTTAGAAGGGGACAAAATGTTGTTGTTTTATTTCATGATGTAATGTAAGACTTATGTATGCATCTAGAAATTATGAGGCAACTAAACTAATCAGTCTTTCAAGACACGATCTCTTGTGATCATGCCAATGTTATGTAACAATGCACTGACTCTAGATAACTGGTTTCGGGGTGTTACTTTTGGTATTAGAGTATTTTAGTACAAACCTTGGAAACTAAATTTAGAAAATCTATGAGTAGAGAACATTACCCTAAGATAGAGTTTGAAGATTAGTATAGAACAACTTCCTATAATTTTGGTAATGTTGTGATTTGGTGTATTTTCTAGGGAATACATCCTTGTCTAGATATGAGCATGTAGATGCGGATCTAGCACAGAAGTACCAAGGAGTGAAAACACCAAAAAGGAGTTTTGTGCTTGACCTGGGGTATCCTAGTACATGACAATGGGCCTTGATGCACTCTTGGTTATGACAATCCCAGAGGTTTATTCCTTGGATAATGCACATATTATTTACAAACTATTATAAAGTATTTATGAGTAAATACATTCTTAAAGAATTATTTTATTAATAGGGATTATATACATAAATTGTTCAATTTATGATATGTATTTTACTAGTTTTGAATTATGTATTGCGATTCATAAACTAATATAGTATACACTATTGTTTGGAAATGGTTCCTAGTGTAAGGAATGGAAACCATATCAACACATGTAATCCATGTATGGATTTCCCTCCTACTCATGATAATTATAGCGGGGAAGGTGATGCAACTGGTGCTGATCATGTTATAACCATACTGGGAAAACTCACTCAGGTTATTAATAATAACCTTATACATATTGAAAAAACTGATCCACAACATGGATGATCAATGTTAGACCGCTTCATAAGGAGAAAAACACCAAAATTCAATGGGACTACAAATCCATTTATAGCTGAGCAATGGATAAGTTCCTTAGAGAAAATATTTCATGCTTTGGGGAGTAGCAAAAGGGAAAAAGTTGTCATAGCAATTTATCGCCTCAAAGGAGATGAAGATCAATGGTTTTCATTGATTCAAAACACAAAGGAGGATGAAGAAGTATCAAATATGGAATGGAGGGTGTTTAAATATATTTTCTTATAAATATAATTTCCTCATGACCATCGAGCAGATATGGAAAGACAATTTATGAGTCCGAGACAAAAAGGAATATGAGAATATCGCAATGCATGAGGCTATCTTTATAAGGTTAGAAAAGAATGATATATATATATACATAATAAAAGGATTACGATTTATTGATTCTTTTATGGGTTAACACATTTTCTCTATCAAGTGTTAGTCTCATAATCCTTCTCATCGTAGGAAGAAAAAGTTTCATATTCTTCAAGATAGAAAAAGAATTCTCTAAGTCTGATGATATTAAAGTAATGAAAGAGAGGAATAGAATGGTGGAACAAGAGATAGATAAAGGGAAAATGGGAAAGAAGGATTTTCTATTTTGTGATAATTTTTGGAAGAAACGCCTTTGTAATTGACTAAAAGGAATGATATTTTGCTACAGATGTGGAAAAAAAGGTCACCAGGCTCGTGATTGTATGGGAAAGAAAGAAGATTTCAATGTTGAATGCTACAATTTTAGAAACATTTGGCACCATGTAAATGAATGTCGTAATCTCCAAAGAAAATTACCTCAGAAAAGGCTAAGAGAGAAAGGCTAAGCTTATGCTATTAATACAGTTGAAGTGGAATACTTAATGTATTTTGGTTTTTGGATCCAAGAATTATATTCTTGTTATAAGAATAATGTGATATATATAAAGTTTTTATTACAGTAATTTTTGTTTTCATTAAGGTTTTAATATTATGAAGGAATTCATATTTTCAATATGTGATAATAAGAGAAACATTACGTTGTTTGGGGAATCTAATGTTACAATTGTTTTTGGAATTTATTGACCTTTTAGAGAGAGTTTGGATGGAAGTTTTTTGGAAAAATATTACTGTTGGAATAGATTAAGTTGGACATTGGATACTATTATTTAATGTTAAAATATATCTTAAGATTATTTTTGGACATTAATAAAAAGGACAACACAGAGGTCGGGTGACAACCTGTCATGTCCAACAAGGCCGCGAGACTTGAACCTGCAACCGAAGGGTGACAAGGGTGCATCATCTACCACTGGTATACGTGATGTCCTGGTTTTTATAATGTAATTTTTTTAAAAAGGGATGAAAGATGAATTATAAATTCATTTTTTTGAACCTTATATTATTAGGATAAATAGAATATTTTTGAGTTCTATTATTTTTTGTAGTGAAAGATGAGTTTGTGGTAGAAGTTAGTTAACGGATAGAACTATACTTGTTACATATTCTTTTTTACTTATTCTATGAAGAAATTAATTATTATCCTTTATAAAATGGATATTAAAACAAAAAATATGGTAAATTAATATTATATGTTTTTATGAATTGATGATATTTCAAATCATCATAGATTTATGGAATTGAGGCCCTCAATTTTCCATTCAGTTGTTTATGATTGATGACCTCAACCACTCCCTATAAATATTCATGTTTTTCCAAAAACTATAATTTACACCAATTTTCTCCTATTTTAAATCCTAATTTGTTGGTGACTTTTTCATTTCCCTTTCCCTCTCAATAAGACTAAATTTCATGAACCCTATTTCCGATGTGCGTTCTCCACAAAGGTATTTTCAATTTTTTAACGTTTTATTTTCAAAGAAAAATTTAGAATTGTTTGGATGTAGTATATTGAAGGAGGGAAGAATGTAACACCCCAATATTTCATGGTATTATTCTCTTTTAATAATACAATAGCATGCGTCGTACACAATATTGAGTTCAAACACACCACGACTAATCAAACTAGTTGTTATGAATAATAATACCCACTTTTCGAAAATTTATAATTTTATTTTTGAAAATGGAATTCATTTTTAGATTTAGAATATCTAAATTATCTAAGGGTGAATTTTTGGTATTTTGCTGAAAACATTTATATTTTGATGAATAGTGAAAAATACTAAATTTTAATTAAAAACAAATTTTTTAACCATAATAATTTATAGTGTTAAATTATAAATTTGAGTTGTTTTAAATTATAAATAGATTATATTTTTATCATTTAATATAATGTAGCTCATTGGATTTAATTTTACATTTAAATAGTACATAAACATTTGTTAATTTTTTATTGTTTTTACTTCTTAAAACCCATTGGTTTCGACAACAGGAATTAATTTTGAATTAAATCTTACAACTTCTGGGTTTTGAATTTGGAAGAATGGATTTGTTATTGGGAATCTATAGGTACAAATTGTGAAAATAGGAAACTTTAATTTTTAGACATAATGAGTAATTACTTCGGTAAATATTTCATTTACCATGGTTAAAGGGAAAATCCAATAAATATGGGTAAAAATAATATTATATTAATATTAAATTATCCTATCACATGTTATAACCCTATTGGATGATACATTTCTGACCATGGGAATCATTGGGTCGATTTTGGGACCCCATGGAGCCACATGGGAGTGATAATGACATTTTATATTAAATAATCTAAAGTAAAGACAAAAATTAAAAAAGAATATGTATTTTAGTAAAACAATTTTTATATCTTGTTCTAAAATTGATATATTTGACTATAAATAGTCATTATAAATATAATAATATTTATTATATCATGATATTTTATTTATAATTTTTATACATAAAATAAATATATTTATATATGACACAATAATGATGCGGTATTTTCCTTATTAATGAAAGGATCAAACAAATGATATTATAAATATTAAAATAAATATAATTTATAAATTTTGATACCATAAAATACTTTTATAGGTTAATATGACATGTTATTATCTATTCAATTTATTTTATTCCAGGTAATGAAGGTGTTATAACTTTCACAAAAACTAAATACTAAATAATGTCAAAATTGACATAAATGAGTTTTAAAAAAATACTATATTATTAAATGATATAATAGTTATAAAAATTTAATATTCGTCCAAAAGTCTTATATAATAATAAAAATGTCATTACATAACCACTTGGGGTTTTCTAGAAGTTTTATTGTAAGTTTATTAACCATATAATATAAAAATACAGGGAGACATGGTAAATGTTAATATATTTAACTAAGAGATAAATCTAAAATATAATGTTAATATAGTGACATAACAGGCATAAAACCTATTTTTTGAGATGTTTTCAACCCATACCCACCTTATCCTTGAAATAAATCATTTTTTCACCATTATAAATGGAATATAATTGTATATAAATATAATATTTCAAACTTTTCCAAAGGTGACCCTCACCTGTCTTATGGAAGGGTACTTTCCCTTCACTCAAAATAACACCTCCAAATCCATTTGGAAAGGCCAAAACCTTCTAAAATATCCTCCCAACTACCCTCAATTATACCTATAGGATATACTTTTGTCCTAAATGAAACCTGATGAGCCCTTTTGATCAACTCAAAAGGAAGCATCCGAAGAAGGGGTAATAATTTCACCACCTATTTCAAAGTTCTTTTCTTCTTCCACTTCCTATTTCTTTGTTGTTTCCATACCAAAATAATAACTCCAGTACTTTATAAATACTATGATGTTATTATAAATATTTTTCAACCAAATTAATTATTCTATCCATCTTATGAATGGAAAGTCACAATACGTGCGTACGTACGGCTAACCGTCTCCGCGTCGTGGTGTTGTTTGTTATTAAAACACTTAATTATTTATATGGGTATAATAATGAGTATAAATGATGGAAATAATAAATACTACATGTTAATGATTCATTATATATGATATAAAATCTAATTACATTCTATTTCACCATCAATAGAATTATATTGTCTTTCGTGTGTACGTATATATTACCGTCTCCATGAAAGCGATGAAATTCATTCCCCACCATAACCATTCAAGAATAATTTTCATTTTATGATTAAAAATAATGTTTAAGAACTTAATATAAATTCTTATATGAATCAAATACATC
Organism: Viscum album; assembly: GCA_963277665.1. Classification (NCBI taxonomy): domain Eukaryota; kingdom Viridiplantae; phylum Streptophyta; class Magnoliopsida; order Santalales; family Viscaceae; genus Viscum; species Viscum album. Next base: position 262,561,496 of record OY728142.1, on the reverse strand, counting down.
ATATCCATAAACAATATGGCATTCGGAACCAAGAATATAAAGGAAGATGAATCAATTAACACAGATAACAATGATACTACTGAAATATTAATAATAAATAAATATTACAAAATCATATATGATATCATATTTATATATGTGGTTCTTGTATAATTAAATAAAAATGATTTAACTATTACACATGAGGTTAATGTACCCATGACCAAGGAAAATTACCAGGTAGTTTTTTTATTTTACAATCTCTTTATTATCCGAGTTTGTTTATACGCGAGTATCTATTGGGACCTCTTTATCATCCACATCCATGTTTCTTAAAAATGTATTTATAATTTTTTTTTATTTCCTAGAATATGGTTTAATGTCATTTATACCATTTTTTTACTTTTTATATAATTTTTATAAAAGAATCTTTTCATCGTTTTCCAAACATGGTTCTTTACGACCTTTTCAACAAAATTAAAGAAAAGAATGTTTTTTATACTATGAGTGGTGCTATTTTCCACCGTTATAACCCCTTAAAAGATTCCCTTACTAGATTATAAGAATAATTTCAAAAAAAATGTTTTTCTATAATAATGTGACTTTAAAATTATTTTGAAATATAAAGAGATATTTCTCCCAAATAGTTTTGATTTCATCTATGTCAGCATCCTTTGATTGATTTTACACTTATTTGAAGTTGATTTATTATAATATAATATTCCATATTGTGTTGGAGGTTTTTTGATATTTTTGACTGTGGCTGTGTTATTTTTATACCATTTATGATTTATGGACAATGTATTTACATTTCATATGCTAGTTTTAATATGAATGTTTATGTTATGTTTCAACATTTTCATATGGGGAATGTATTAGACTTAGTAAGTGACAGGTGTAGCCCAATATTGCTTCTCGATGCATCGATAGGTCACATGAGACAAACTAGTGTCTTAGAACATGTCCTTGAAAAAATCTTATATGAATTCTTGGTACGAGGATTTGACTATGTGGTTACGATGTCCGATATTATGCATTCCATCATTATTAAATTGGATATAGATATTATATGTGATTATTCGACTAGTAGAATATCTATGTGAATATGTAAATGGAGTTATTTGATTTATCATTGACATATAATGCTGATTTTTAAGTTTAAAAGCCTTATATTTTAGTCTTATACATTTCCTTAAATGGTTATTCTTATGTATGAAAATTTTCACTATATTTTTATCCTTACTAATCATTTAAGCTCACCCCTTTCTACATTTTATTTTTTCCCATGATGTGAAGAAGTATTTTATGGTTGACCTGTAGAGATATACTAAGGGATATAAGTGTGTTCAATGGGCACAAAATATTTTTGTTGTTTTATTTTATGATGTAATGTAAAACTTATGTATGTATCTAGTACTTCCAAGGCTACTAAACTAATCGGTCATTCGAGACATGATATCTTGTGATCATGCCAATGTTATGTAATAATGCACCAACTATGGGTAACTGGGGTAGGGGCATTACACTGAATTTTCTTAATAAAATTTGAAAGGAATATTTTTTTATAACGTATTCGGTAGGAAGGAAATTATTATTCATCATGACCAATCAATGTTTTAAATATTAATTTTTTACATTTATAAGTATATTTAAAATTTTCCCCTCTAGTGTTTATGAATCTTTTACACTTTAAATATGCTTTTAAAAAATTGAAATTATATTTTGCCCAAGAAACGTTCAAATTGATCGTTTAATTTTATTTCACATCTAAGATGACATCCTTTGATGTTACTCAAAGAGAAAATGTATTTTACCTCAACAATTTTTTTAAAATTTATTTTAGTCAATGCAAAAAACATTTTATTTAATTTATATATTATAAATAATGTATATATGTCTCTCATATATACACCTAGTTTATTCTACCTTCATTTGATAGTGTAATACATTCCTTACGTTCATTTATCAAATGTATTTGTTATCAAATTTCCATTGAATATGATATGAATCATGATTATGCAACCCGTTTTCTTTACATGGGTAATTTTTGTGTTAGGTATTATGATTTATTTCCTTTATGTGGAACATATAGATCATGAACAAGTTATTACGGGTGCACCCAGATCGTCCTCTAATGCATTGGGAAATGTTTTATTCTAATCAGATTTCATGTTTAATACTAGGGAGTAAACCTAATATATTTTTTGACATTTTCCACCATGTGATATTATCTTTCTAGTTATAAATGACTTTTGTTTATGTCATGTTTTTTGTTTCTTCTAGACATCCTATTACTCTATAATCTTATGATACCAAGTTATTTACATTATGGTTCAGTGCGATTACTCATGTTCCCTCTCTTTTATGATATCATGTTATACCTTTGACACATATTTATGATTCCTTATCATTTTTATTCACTTATTGGGATTTTTAATATTACCTTTTTTATGTATTCCCTAATATATCCCACCTAGTTTTAGGGGCTCAAATGGATTTTTGGATCTCACTATGGAGAAAAAAATAAGGATTCCTTTAAGTTCTTTTTGATGTAATATGAACTTAATTTTATGAAGACACTCATAATGTATAAAAATTATGTAGTATTAATGGATATTTATGTTTAAGAATCATATAATAATATGTGTAAAATACTTGGGTCACCAAATGAGGTTAAGGACCTAACCATCTATTACCGTCATCGAGTTTAGTTTTTATCACCTAATGCATTCTCTCATGGCATTCAAGGGGAGTGAGATTATAGATCAGGAAGAGTGGGGAATGTTGTTCCTTATTCTTGAATTATCTCATTCCAGTTGTTAGAGATTTTTATATATTCTTTGATCAATATTTTACCAATCCATTTCCTATATTGCTATGTGCATACCCTATGGTTTTTCCTGTTGATTGTTTTGGTTAAAACCTCAAATATAGGTCATGTCCACTATTTTCCTTCTCCTTAGGAAGATGAAAAATTCTATTACATTATTGAGCATGAAACCTATTGAGTTAAAGTTTCTTAGTATTCACCTTTTGGATATTGAGTCCAATGGATTTATTCATTCTTTCTTGTCACCAAGGGACTCTCTAGTTCTATTTGAAAAAAAGGTAGATGAAAGCATCAAGCATTGTGTTGATTTATAAAAGCATAATCAGGTGAAAGATAGGAGAAAGAATCAACTATTTTTATGATTTATGATCTATTTGATCAATTTAGTTGAGTAGAATAGTTTTATAAAATTGGAATGTAACTGGGGTACAATTAGATGGGAGTTGAAAAAGTGGATATACCTAAGATAGTTCTTAAAAGATTGTATAAGTATTTTGTGTTTATAGTTATGATCTAAAAACTCACTAATTATATTATGATAATTATTTATTTGTTGAAAAAATATTTTATTCATTCACAGACACTTTATTTACAATTTTTGATTATGATATTTTGGTGTAATCCATGTGAGAGAAGAAAAATGAGAATCATTGGGATATTATACATAGAATCTTGAGAGAAATTTATCTATATGTTAATCTTTCAAAATTTGAATTTTGGATTAAAGAATTGAATTTTTTGGGCCATGTTATATCTAAGAGTGTAATCTTAGTAGATCCTAACATTTGGGTTTTAATGTAATTAATGCAAACCAAAAAAGTGTTTGAAATTCAGATATTATTGTTCATATATCAATATTACAAGGGGTTTGTTCCAAAATTCTCCACGATATTATCTACGATGACATAATTAATTCATTAGGGTTTTATTTTTGAGTTGAACGACAAACTTAGGGATATAATGAGGAACTGGAAGTGAGTTTGGCATTAAATCCAGTAATAATTCATCCAAAACTAGGTTTATGCAGGGATGTTTATTTAAGTACCTTAGTTATAGGTTTAAGATGTGTATTAATGCAGGTAATATAAGTAGTGTCTTATAGAACTCACCAATTACCCTTTTTGAGAATAACAATCCCCTTGGGGGATGGTTTACACTATATTTAGATCATAAGAGCCCGAATTATATCTTTACTCAAAGGGATCTGAACTCATGAAAAAGATGCTAGATTGAGAATATTTATAAATATAATTTGAAAATTTCTTATACTCAAAGAAAAGGTATTGAGGTTACCGAATAATTGAGTATGGAATAATGAATCAATACATAAAAGAATCATTATATGAATGGTATCTAATGAGTATCTTATTGAGATGATATTGTGAGTGGAGGTGGATGGAATTAAAATATTCTTCGATTCTATGAATTATGATTCTCATTTTATAGTTGGGTTTGTATTGAACATGTATTATATACCAATTTATAGTGTTTTAGTAAAAACATAATAGTGGGTAGATAAAGGGTGATTGGTCTTGGTCTCCCATTTTTTCAGTGTATTTTCAAGGTAGGCTGGTCCTTTCAATACATATGAGATAGAAAATAATGGAAAATGGACACTGATATTTTTGGCCCAGATATCATATTCCTACCAATATGTTTCATGATCTGAGACATCGGTACTGGTGGTTTGGTATGAGGTGTAAGATTGTATAATTTTGGTCATAATGTCTTAATTTCCATAATATTATAGAAGGGTACAATATAGATCCTAGTTTTTCACAACATTTACCCATTATGGTTTGGAAATGGGTTGAGATATCTATGAACTTCATCATTGGTTTCCATAGAATCTCTTTGAGGTAATTATGTGAATTAGGAGATCAATGATTGACTTGTGAAATTGGATGATTTACTTACTATTGTAGAGATGATGAATATAGAGGAGCTTAGCTACATGTATACTTAAGATATTGTGAAGAATCATTGTTTACCTTTTAAAATTAATTCTAATAGGGACCTATAGTTTTAAACTTGGTTTTGGAATGGTTTTCAAGAGGTTATGGGTACCCAATTAAAGTTAATCATAACATATGACCATCATATGGATATGAAAACTAAGTGATATTTTTAGATTCTTCAGGAAATTATTTGGTATTGCATGCTTTACGTTTTTACTTCATGGGAAAATTATTTTATTTTTCCTAATTGTCCATTAAAAATAGTTATCAGGAAAAGATTAAAATGAAAATCTTTATAGATTTATATGGGTGGCCAAGTAGAACCCCTTTGTATTGGGTAGAAATGGTATAAAAATCCTTAGTTGGATTAATACTTGTTTAAGAGATGATGAAAAACAATGTAATTAATTTGAAAGAGGTTTGAAACTTTACAAAGTCACTATATTAATTATGTAAACCATTTTTGTCACCCAATAGAGTTTAATGTTGGTGATCAGTTCGCTTTCATAGTTTCTCTAGATTTGGGGTATCATCATTTATGTATGTTGGGTAAGTTGGCATTGAGTTTATTTGGCCCTTTTTTATTTTTTAATGACATGAAAATGTTTCTTATAGGCTAGACATATGTTCATTTTTAACATTGATTCAGAATGTGTTTCATGTTAACCAATTAAAGAGGTATCAAACAGACCATTACCATGTTAATGAATTGGAATATATTTATCTTCATCCAAGAACCTCTATGGTTGAACAACCAGTTCATATTATTGATTTATAAGATAAGGTATTATGTGGTAAACAATTCATTTGATCTATTTACCATGGTAGTACATATGGGATAACCACAAGATATGGGCATTGGAATAGTTGACGAGGTAGTAGTGTATGTATCTTATTGAAATTCTATAATCATTATTTCTTTGTAGGGGTAGAATGATTCTATGGTGGGAAGAATTGTGACACCCTCTGTGTCAAAGGTATGATTTAATTTTTTCATAGAGTCATATATGATGGAATTATTTCCAATTTGATTACTCAAATGTGTATGTTATGGTATTTAATTGAATAATTTTCTTTATTCCATTATATAATCTTTCCCACACTTATCATATTACTTTTAATATGAATACATATATCATTAAAATAAAAAAAATGATTTTAAAAATGGGATTCATTTAAAATTTATTTAAAAAATTATTTTTTAATATAGAACTAATAGTTCCACGGTGATATGCATTGTATATATTTGTGGTGGTATCCAACTTGTATTTTTTATCACAACCTATATATTCTTTTTGGGTTTATGGAGACCTAGTTCTATAGGACATAATTAAAGGGATTAGTATCATGTTTCACACTAACTTATCTCGGTTTATTTCTTATTTATAATGGATTATGATGGTGGTGAAGGATGGTCACATGGAGACTTGGTGTTGGCATTGTAACAATCCAAGATTTTAAAAGAATACTCAATGTTTGATAGAGTACATGATATGCCACATAGATCTTAGATGAACTGCAAAATAATATTTTAAATTTTACCATTAAAACATAGTCGTTAGAATTTTTGGAGTGAAAAATATTCAATATATTTGGAAAATATGTTTTAAATATGTATATATAATTAATTCCTTAGTGAAAAATTAATTATAAATGTAAATAAAGCAAATTTTAAAACAAAATAAATAATTTACTTGAAAAATTATTTAAATCAAAATAAGTGTCTTTATAAAATAATAAAACCACTATTTTTTGATTATATTATTGAAAAATATATATAATATTTTCAATCTAGTTTTTAAAATTCATATTATATGTTTTCTTGATATGATATAAGAACAAATTCAATTTTATGGAAAAAATAAGTATTTTTTGAAAAAGCCAGGTTTGCAACCTTTTGATTGAACACATATTTTAAATTTACAATTTTAATATTTTTATAAATAATATTTTAAAAATGACAATTATTCTTTTAAATTGGAGTATAAAAATTTTCTTTGGTATAAATTATAGTATTTTTCTAAAAAGATTCATGTTTTGAATAATAATGAAATAAAATACAACATTTTAATTGAAAACTTATTTTTGATAAAATTTATTTATAGTGTGAAATTTAATTTTTTAATTGTTTTAAAGTATAATTAGATTATGTTTTTGTAATTTAATCCAATTCATGTCATCTTAAGCAACTTTTTAGTGAAATTGGATGTAAAAACATTTCAATCTTTTGATGGATTTTTTACTTTAAAAAACATGTTTTCTAATTCCATTGATAGGGTTAATATTAATTTAATTACTAAAAATCATGGGATTTAAATTATAAAAAATGGATTACATATTTTTAATATGTGGGTCCAAATTATGTAAAATGTTTCCTTTTTATTTTTTTGAAAATATGAATAGTAACTTTAGTTGTTCACTGCGATTAAGGGTCAATAAGGTAATTAAGGTTAAAAATGTAATGTCAAATATTATTATATTTCCATAAAACTTGTCCTAATTTTATTTGATGATTATTTATCATCCCTAATAAATAAATAATCAATTATGAGACCATTCATTTCCTTTAGGATGAAAATATAACCTTTATAATATTATATGTAAAGGAATTCCAATTTTCTCATTCCATTGTTTTTAATAAGAGAAATATTTTTAATATGGGGTAATATAAAATATATGTTCGAATATAAATAATATTTGTAATGATAAAATTATTCTATACATCATGCTAATTTATTTATGTTTTTTAGAAAATAAATACTTTAGTATAATTGTGACACAATGATGATGCAATAATGGTTTATTTAAAGGAAGAATCAAGTAAATGATGTTAAAAATATTAAAATAAATACAATTTGATATAATTTAAGTTGTAAAATAATTTTAGGTATGAATTTTATCTTTTGTGGATGAAATAATATTTTTTTAAATATCAGGTTTTTAGGATATTTTTAAGAAGCAAAATAATTAATAGTCTTAAAATTGACATTTTTGAGATTTTAATAAAAAAATCATTTTATTAAATGATATAAAATTAAAAAAAAATATAAAAAAATGTCCAAATTATTGGGGAAATTCTAAATGTTTTATCACTGACACATTTTTTATCTTTTTCATTTTATAGTAATTATATTAACTCTCAATCTATAAATTAAATGATATCACAACCAGAATTAATAATGGTTAAGATAAAATGGTAAGGATCCCAAAATAGTCAAAACTAGTATAATTTTAATGGGATAAAAATTATTCAACTCAAAATCATCCTATATTAAAAATTAATATGTTTTTATCCATTTGGAAATAAAATTAATTTATATTTGTATGTTATTTTAAAGAATTCCAATAGTGCCCCTCCCGTCTCCTTGAAAAGAGAACTCATTATTCTCTATTCGTCGCACCTCAAATTTTTTTTGGATTTGGAGATACCTACCCAAAATCATTACTATAGTCCATATCTACATTATAGATGACTTATTTTAGCCATAACATACTTATTAGATGTGTTAAGGAGTTAATATATGGATATCGTCTGAAGGAAATGCAACAATTTCAATTAAGTGTTCCTATTTTATTTCTCTTCATATTACTTCAAATATGGTTCAAACATGATGAAATAATAAATCCAGTATCCCTAATATACTTATATATATTTTTATATTATGTTTTATATCTAAACATAAAATCACTTCCATTTAATGGGCAACTATCTTACCATTTGTGTTTACGATGAACTACCACCTCGCTCAATGATGATTGTTTGTTTTTTCATTATCACATCATATGGTGGGAATTATGGTGGAAAAAATATTTTTATACAATATATACGATATATAAGATTTATATATTATTTTATAATTAAAATATAAAGCACACCTTCATGATTTCTATTTTTTATAATTATTATAAGGTATTTTGTGGATGTGTGGACTACTACCTCCTTAATGTGACACAATGCATTCACAAAATACATAGAAAGTATTAAGGGTGGGTTTAATTAATTATATGTGACATAATAGACATATATTTTATATTCATGAAATAATTACCTTACTATAAATATAATATATCTTTTTCTTTATTACCCTATTCACACACTAAAAAGGTGATAATGTTGTTCTTGGACGTGTAGACTAAAACCTCCTCAACACGATGTGGTTATGTTTACACAATAATAATTACATATAAAAGAATATATGATTAAATAAAATGGTATTTATGAAATAATTATCTTGTTTTAATGATAAAAATTTCCTATTTTCTTTCCATAATTATCATTGAAAAAATGGGAACGTTACCTAAGCGTACATACGGCCAACCGTCTCCATGATTATAACGTTTTTTCATTTTTCATAACCATCATTCATGGTCAATTTTAAAATCATAATATATGTATAAATATGATAATTATTACATCATTATTTTTGTGGATATGTTTATATATTGACCCCTTTGACCATAGTTGACCAACCAAAGTTGTTTTAACACATGAATAGAATTTGGTCAAAACACTGATATAAATTTAATTGTTTAAGTAGTTGTACACAAAATTTTAAAAAGTGAACTAAAAGTGATATTAAACATGAAAAAGGTGTTGAAGAAATTAAATAATTAACCTAAGTTTGTGATTCCAAAATACAAAGAATATACATGAGGATTATGACTCAAGGTTAGAGGCTTTTTAACTAAAATAACATTTTAAATGTTTTAAGGATGTATTCTTATAAATCCTTCTCATTCTTATCTATGTTTGGAAAATGGTTTTTATGGATTTATTTATATGTACATTCTTGTGATAAATTTTAATTTTCAAATTTATCTCAAGCTTTTCTTAGTATAATGGGACACTTTGATTCAAAATTATCTTTCTTTAAATGATTTTAATTGGTTTTCAAAATTTGTTTTCAAAGGAAATGGTATTTTAAAACGAAATTTATTTTCATATAGGATTAAAAATGTTTTTATGGGGTTTAATAATATTTGGTTATTTTATATTATATAAGAATCGTTAAGACCTATTATAGCACATAGGTGAGCCAGATATAGCTTATATAAAGGGTTGAGCCCCATTATAGCTCTTGAAAAATAGGTTAGCCTAATATAGCTTATATGATGGGTGATCCCCATTATAGATCTCTAATGAATTGGGTATTTATAATATTGAATTCAAATATATGGTTATTCAATTTGAAATGGTAAAAGTAAGACTGATATGTGAATTATGACCCATAGAAGCTATGCGAATGTTTTTGCTTCTTGATGAGTTTTTATTAAAGGGCTTATAATGGGTTTTAATGTTTTCAATGGACTAATGATTCTATTTATTTATATCCCTTAATGAGTTTTTTGTGGTCATCCCATGTTTTATATTTTTTTCACAGGTTTTAATATTTCTATTGGAAAATAATATTTTATAATGAAATAATTGACGACGGGTCTTAAAAATATATCATCTTTTATTTTTAAAGGGTTTTATTTGGTTGAAAAAAATGGATACTAAGAATAAGTTTCCACTTATAATGCATGAGTTTAATTTTAAATAGTTTGTCATAATTCTATAAAACTCTAAAATAAAATTATTCTTAAATGTCAATTATAGTTCAAAAACACTAGAATAAGTTAAATTTAAGGGTGGGTCCCTTTTGTTAGTATCAAAGGATGGTTAATACATCATTAGAGATTAAGATGTATTCTTAGGGGTTAGGTATGTCATCATAGCATTATAATATTATGTTTTATCCTATGTTTAGAGTCATAGAAACCACTTTTTAAGATTTAGATTATAAAATTTAAATGTGACAAATGCTATTTTTAGATAAAATCATTTTTTGTGGAAAAATATGGTTTATTAAATTTTGGAATAGAAAATGGAAGGTGTGAGATATGATTTGAGGTTAAACTATTATGGTTTTTTTGGGAATGTTATAAGAATTATATAATTTTTGAAAAAGGAAAACATGCCTTCTGGGTGACAAACCATCACATTCGGAAAGGACAGGGGAATCAAACCCACAACCAAAGGGTAATAAGGGTGAATTGACTATAACTATCCTATGTGAAGTCCTTGTTAATATGAATTTTTATATTTTAGTTAAACTATTTTGTTGATTAATAATAATTATATATTAATAAAATAATATTTACCAAATAGATAAACTTGGGATTTGAATATAATTTAGTGATTTAGTGATTTAAGTTATTTTACAAGACATTAAATATTTTCAGAACCAATTTATGATTGATGTAAATAGACTAATGTGATATTTTAATTGAGTAATAAAGGTTAAATTTTATTTTAAAAGAATATATGATGTTATTTTGTACTTAGGGTGATTCAGGTTATTTAAATAAATAATTAGCCTATCTCGGAGGATATGTGACTTTGGAAATTATAATTCTGGAATGAGACATTATTGGTGATTGATTTTATTTGGAAATAAATGTTAAAATTTATCTTTAAAACTATGTAATCACATCCCTATGAATTTTGGGTTTCAATTTTAGTTTGGATTATTTTGTGGTATTTTAAGAATATTTATTTATTGAATGGTCTATTTTATAATTTGAGTATTATTGTAAAATTTTGGCGATTAAAGTAGATTTTTTTAATATAAAGGTATATTATTATTGTGGAATTATTTTATATTTTCCTAACCATTTTGTTTTTGATTAATCTAAAAATAAAGGTGGAATAAATATATAATCTTTTGTGGATTATGCGACTCTCTAAAAGTTGTTTCCAATTCTTTAATATGAAAACAATCTATTCACATACTACTCTTAATTTGGAAAAAAGACGTGTTTATGGTTGAAAATGATAAATGTATAAAATTATAATTTTCATGTTTGAAAGTTTCATTATTTTCTTAGTCTGGGAAGTAAATTAATTCCTCAAATCTATGAAAAATATCTTTTAGAAAAATTTATTCATTTACTTTTCTTAGCATGAAATCAATAGCCTTTTAACACATCATAGATTTATGGTTTTTTGATTGTTAACACATCATATATTTGTAGTTAATTTTCTCTTCCACATCAATGTTTTCCTACATGTAGACCTAGTATGTGCTTTCTCAAGGGACCTTTTAACTTTACTTTCTTTCCTTTAAAGGGGATGCCTTGTTAATCCTTTTTCTGATGTGGGATTTCAATAAATATATTTTGAAAAGTCCAATCCCTAGTTTTTTATCCTGAGTTAAAATTGTGAGGATTAAATTTATTAGGTTGGGTGAGGGTAGAATATAACATCCTAAGTTTTTATATGGATACTCTTTATTTGATAGCGTACATGATACACCACATCGATCTTATATGACAACTAAATAATATTTTAAATGTTACCTTTAATAACAAGACATTAGAATATTGTTAGTGAAAAATATTAACTAAATTATGAAAATATGGTTTATAAATTTATATATAATTAATATCTTGGTAACCAATTAATTATCAATAAAACCAAAACTCTTTTTAAAATAAAATGAAATCATTTATCAAAAAAACTATTAAATTGAAAATAAGCGAGTACAAAAAACAATAAAATCAATATATTTGGATTCTATTAAATATATATATATATATATAATATTAAATATAATGTTTTAAATTCATAATATATGTTTTTTAGATACGATATATGAACAAATTGAATTTTAAGAAAAAAGAAGTATTTTTCTAAAAAAGACAGTTTTGCAACCTTTTGATAGAGAACCTATTTTAAATATAGTTTTTGATATTTTTATAAATTATATTTGAAAAAATAAACTTATTATTTGAAATATAATTATAAAAATTTACTTTGTTTGAAATGTTGGTATTTTTATGAAAAGTTTCATGTTTTGGTTAATAGTGAAATTAAATTCAAAATTTTAATTGAAAACACTTTTTTATCAAATTTATTTATATTGTTAAATTGTATTTCCAAATGGTTTTAAAGTTTAATTAGATTATTATTTTATCATTTAATATAATTTATTCCAATTTAGTAATTTTTAATTTGAAATTGGATATAAAAATATTTCAATATTTTGATGGTTTTTGCTATTAAAAAACTTGTTTTCTTATTCCATGAATGAGATTAATTTTAATTTAATTACTAAAAATTATACATTTTATATTATGAAAAATTAATTAAATATTTGGAACTATTTGTTCCAAATTATTTAAATATTATCCTTTTATTTTCTGAAAATATGAATAGTAATTGTAGTAATTTTTTGCACTACCATGATTAAGGGTAAATCAGATAATTAAGGATAAAATTGATAGTTTAAATGTTATAAAATTACCCTAAAAATTGTTTTAATAACCGTACTAGAATCCATACCCACATTTCATAAGACATATTTTAGATATTACATCCACCTTTGATGTGTTAAGGTGTTAGTAAAAGGAGATCGTCTAAAGAAAAGGTAATGTTTTCAATTAAGTGTTTCTATTTTATTTTTTATTATTCTTCCTTAAAATATAATACAACATTGATGAAATAATAACTCTAGTATGATAAATATACAAAGATTTTGTTATATTAAGGTTTTGACATAAACTTATACACATATCCATCTAATGGGTAATGAACTTATTGTTCGTGCGTACGAAGATCTACCACTGTAAGCAACGATGATTGTCCAATTTTCCTTTACCACCACTCATGGTGGGAACTATGATTGAAAAAATATTTTTATATTAAAAGGGTTTCCATTGGTGGGAAAAAATGATACTGATAATAAGTGTCCACTTGTAATGTTTGGGATTAATTTGTAATATGTTTTTCATAATTAACTAAAACTATAAACTAAAAACATCCATGAATGTGGATTGTAGTTCAACAACAGTATATTAAGTTACGTTTAATGTCATGTCCTTCCATGTATTGTATCGTTTCATTATTTTTGTGGTTTAGAAAATTTTAAAAAAATTATATATATCTTTGTTATTTTAACTTTTCTTTAATTTTGTACTCAATTTTTTATATCTTTTTGGCATACTAGAGACATTTTTTTCAAGCATTGTATTTGATGTCCACAATATAGTGGTTAATCTCAAGAGGCTTTTCATATAGACCCAAGTTGGTTTATTACAAGAAGCATATCTGAAATTGAGTATATGATGCATGGCTCATCCTTATAAGTTCACCTAATCAATTATTTATCATTTTTAGGGAAACATGACATGTTTAACAAATTCTCCCTATATATTAAGTTGAAATCTTCAGAAAAAATTCATTATCACCAAATATAAAATGGACCTCTCACCAAAACATCAAGGAAATCATAAACATTAGGTATCCACCTAAAACCCTTCCATTTTACCAGCCCCTAGAATAATATTTCACTCTTATTAGCTTCTGGTCACATGTTATTTTCTTATTCTATCCATTTCCAAGGGTTCTACTAAGGAAATATCAAATTTCTCAATGTAAGTTATCATTTTTACATAACATCTTTCTTTTATATCTTTTTTTCAATTATAATTTCCACATCCCTATTTAATGAAATAATTGTTGGTTATATTCTTAATGTTATTAATTATTTTTGAATAAACAACAATCACCTATACTTTTTTCTATTATATAAATAAAAACTATCATTCTTGAGTTGTGAGGACAACCGCCTCCAAGACCCAAAATATTTTAATTTATTTAACTAACATAAAAGGATATTATAAATGGGTAATTTAATAAATAATTATGATATCTATATAAATTTTTATGTTTTTGAAATAGTAATCTATATTACTCCTACTTCCAGTTCTATGAAATTGAAGTCATCATCCATGTGTATGTGCGGACTAATGCCTCAAAGGAACAACGTTTTTTTGTTTTTATTTTAATCTTGTACATAAATTTTTGTTCACGAGGACAAGATTAAATAATAAACATGATAATTATGATATAAAAAATGTTCTATTTAGTAAACTTTGAGAATCTATTTGTAACAATTGGATGTTTTTATGAAATATTTTCTCTAAAGAATTTAAATTTTCTATAGCTTGTGTTGTATGAAATCGCGGGTTTAAAAAAAGTGTGAGATGCCATTGGTATAAAATGACCATTATAACCAAGAAATTATGTTAGCAGAAATATATATAAATAATGTTTTAAAATTTGGGTAGAATTCTTTGGATACAAATTATTTATCAAAAATACCAACCAATTAAATCTAAATTAAATATTTGTATTATTTTATTAATAAATTTAGTGAATTACAATTATTAAATGAAATTAATGAAATATACATTTCATATATCTAATAAAATATTTTAATATTCATCCAATATATATTTTATTCATAGGGTATTAATAAACCCTATTTTTTGTATAAAAACATATATTTTTCAAAAGGGTAAATTTATAGTATTTTAAAGTTATAAACTTTTTAAATTAAAATTTTGTAAAATTAATAATTTTATATGACATCATAAACTTTTTATTTTCACATGAGATATAAAAATTTATTTTGTATGAATTTTAGATATTTTTCTGATAACTTTCATGTCTTGATAAATAATAAAAATATACTAAATATTAATTGAAAACAAGATTTTCTATCAAAATAAATTATATTGTTAAATTATATTATTGAATTTTATTAAAGTATAAATATTATATATTTTAATAATTTAATATAATGTAGGTAATTTTCACTAATTATACATATAATTTAGAGATAAAATAATTTCAATCTTTTTCAATGTTTTAACTTTTAATACCAGTTTTCTAATTATGATAACATGTTTAATCTTAAACTAATTACTAAAAATTATGTGTCATGAATTTTGAAAAAAGGATTTATTATTTGTAATCAGTAGGTCCAAATTATTTAAATAACCTACTTTTATTTTTGGAAAATATGAATAGTCACTTCGGTAATTTTTATTAATATGGTAAAAGGGAAAATCAGGTAATTAAGGGTGAAACTAATATTATTAAATTAACCTAAAACTCTTATTAATATCATTAGATGATTATTTTCAGACCTAAATAATCCTTGGGTTAAAATGATATCCTTTGGAAGCATCTTGGATGAGATTGGGACATTTAATTTATTTTATTTAAAGAAAAGTTAAATATGTCTAACTTAAATTTTAATAATTATATAATTTTTAATACATGGTTATATTGAAGATAAATTAAACTAAAAATAATAATTGTAAATATAAAATGTTTTTATTTATAATTTTAATTTTTTTTAATTTTTAAAAAATAAATAATTACTTGAAAGGATTATACATTCACGAAACATAAATTTTTTAATTAATGAAAAATCAATAAAATAATTTTTATTAAAATTATAATAACAAATAAAACATACCAAAATGTGAAAAAACTGTATTTTTCAAGTAGATATCAACCGTAATAATTAAAGGGTCTAGTTATTGACCATTTGGATCAATATTGAAATGATTATGACACTTATAATTTTCTATTTAACGTGATGCTAAAGGTCCCACATTCATGTTTTACTAAATATAACATTTTTATTGGTGAATTTTATAGAAGTTATATTCTAATAAAAGTATTTTTTTAAATATAGAGGATTTTTATTCGTTATTGTATTTCTTTTTTTTAATTTTTATTCAACAAATATGTATATTCAATAATTACAAATAAAATTAATTATTTTTTTAATGAAGATAAGAAAAACAATGTTATTAAAAATATTAAAATAAATATAATTTTAAATAATTAATATGTAAAATAAATTTTATAGATGACATTGAAATCTTATAAATATAATAAAATAGTTTTTCGAAGTTAACTTGTTATCTTCATATTTCTAAAAATCAATTAATTGAATAGTGTCAAAATTGACACTATTGATTGTTTATCAAAATAATGTATTATTAAATTATCTAAAAATAATAAAAATATTTTCTAAAAATATATAATAATTATTATATTATCTAAAATGTTATAATTTTATTCATTTATTGTCTAATTGACATAAAATAAGTAAATATTACACACGTTTAATATTGAAATATTTGTTACCTTAATTAAAAATTATATAGAATAAGTTAGTGTTAATTAAAATCATAAGGTCTAAATTGATAGAAAAACATACCTAAAATTTATTTGTGGAGGATATTAGAACATCATATAATCCCATATTTGAAACTATTATGTTTTGGAGATTTTTTATGATGTTTGAAGTTATTTTAAATTAATATTTTTGTAAATTCCAAAGGTGCCCCAACCTCAATTATAAAAGGAATCCTCCAACCTCATTTCTTCGTAACTCATTGAGTATAAAGGTTATTGAATTCAAGGAAAATTTACCTCATCAACTTCCTTAGTTAGATTTTATAGGTGTTGGTCTTATCAAAATACCAACTTTAGTGCCTTTTGAAGTAGATCTAGTGGGAGCTCGCTGAAGAATATGTAATATTTTTTACCAACTCTCTCAAGATCATTTATTCTTATACCAATTATTAATTTGGTTTTTCCCATTATTAAGTAATATATAATATATAAACTATAAAATTAAATGTTATTATGGTTATGGAAGAACCTTTTTTTCACATTTTTTCCATCCTATGAAAAACAAAATCACCATGCTTGCGTACTTACAACTTACCATCTCAATGTCGTGGTGTAATATGTTTTTTCACCACCACTTTACATGGATGAGTATAATTTTGGAAATAGTAATTATATATTATTATTATATCAAAATGTTTTTTCTGTAAAAACATAAATACCATTCACTTATATACCATTTTGAAGTTAAGGGAATGATATCATCGCTCATACGTATGCACACCCTACCGCCTCCACGATGTGATGTGGTTCATTATACAATATATCTATTGTAACATGATTATATAAAATTATAGAATGAATAAATATGTAATATATTATATTAATATAAATATGGAAATTATTTAACAATAACCTATGAATAAGAATAAGAACTTATTCAACAAAACATGCAATGTAAAATGACACCATTTATACCTAAATAATGAGTGATAATGAAATGTTATGAAAAAAGGGGTGATAATATTTTTTTAAAAGGTTGAGGGTCAAGCCCTCTTTATTGAACCAGAAAGAAACAACCTCTTAAATGGACTGGGAGAAGAGGAAACCCATTACATGACAGGGGCACAAATGCCCAGAAAGTGAATCCCGAAGGATAACATAAATCATTAAATACAAAAAAGGAAGCAGACAGAAAAAACAAGCATCGGAAAGAACCTCATCACCCCCTCTATCAGACTATGCAAGGTGAGATCCATCGAAGGAGATGTCTCGCCCCCCCTGCCAAGAAGTTGTGTCATGCTGGAAACACAACGCAGTAGAGCACTCTTCCAATCCACACCGAGATGCATATGGAAGACCGGATGATAGGTGCCAGCACACCTATCTCTCTTTCGAGCCGCCCACCCGATAGTGCATGCGAAAACACAGTACTATCAACCTAATGCAAGAAAAATCTAGAGAGAAACACAATGCAGAAGATCCAACAAAGTGTCCATCCATCCAAAAGGACAAATGGCCGATGATGAGTGACAACTCACCCATCCCTCTTTCGAGGTCTCCCACCCGATGTTATAATACAAGATGTTGAAACGCTTGCCAAATGCAACGAGGAAGAAACCAATGCTCGCAAATCCACCAACAACCAAAATGGAAAACACAGAACCAAACACAACTGAAGTCACAGCTCAATGCATCATGCAATCCACATCCCTCTGCCTCCACCTGAGACGTCCAAAACCGAACTCCACCATTCATAGATCATAAGCAGTAAAAAACCAGGGGAAAAGCACAAAAGATCCAACCAGTTCAGCCGAGCTCATTGCAAGTTGGCCCTCTAATCGAATTCACAACTCCCTTAATCATAAATCATCAAATGGAAAACCAGATGAGGCATCAGGGGGGGGGGGGCGAACCCGACCAACGCATGTCTCCGCAAAAGCAGTGAAAATAGCCAATTTCAGGGTGGCCCTGATCTGAATGTCCGATCAGAGCCTGAGGGAGAGACAAAGCCGACTGCAGGGGAACAAAAACATCGACCAGAGAAGCCCACACTCAACCCTTAAGGCAGAACATCCGTCAAAACCACACTGCAAACATCGCGGGTCACAACCAGCAGACATGAACGACAGAACATCCCGAGAAGATAAAATCAAATGCAACAAAGCAGGCATGGAACCGACCCACCACAGTCTTCATACCTCCATTGAAACAGAAGAGTCTGTCGCTCGAAGGAACCCGAGCCATTTGGAGACCTTCGTCTTCGCACATGGGAACTTCAGAAACGATGCACTGCCACCACCAGAATCGTGGAAGGCATCCCCATGCGTCAATGAGCCGATCTAAAAGAATCAGATCCGAAGATAGAGATGTTTGCCTTCACTACAGCAAGCTGGAAATGTCACCTGCAAGTCCTCGGAGATGGAAGACGTTTGACGACCAACATCAGACCCGGAGACTGCGCAACAAAGAGGGCACGTCGTTGTTCGCAACTCGATGATAATTTCACAATCTCGTTATTATTCAAGATTTTTTATTCATAAGTATTTACTAGGGTACATTTATCATCAATGTACATGTTTCCTAAATATGTATTCCAAATTATTATTTACAGGATTATAAAATATTTAAAAGTCAATTTTACCCATTTCGAAATTTTATTAAATGACAAGAAAATAATATTTTGTCGTCTTTGATAGGAGGTAGTTTTTGGATTATTTGAAAAATGTTATACAAGAGTGTTTTCTTTTAACATATATGACATGATGTTTTTTTTACATTTTCATAACAATTTATTTTAATGAAGAGTCGTTTAAAATATTTCAAGGTTATTTTCAAAGAAAATTATGTTGAATTTTGAGAAAACTAAATGTTTTTGAAAAAGAATGATATTTTCCTCAATAAATAATTTCAAGTGTTCTATCAAAATTATTTTCCATATGATATGGAATTAATTAATAGGGTTATGTTTCAAGTATTATGTCGCTATAATTCCTATGTTTGATTATTTTTATAATGTAATTCTATTTAAGAAATCCATTTGTTTTTTATAGATTATGTTATGATGGAATGATGTTTAAAAAACTCATTATATTTTTTGGGTTATGCTATGATGAATGATTTGTGGTTTTGTGGAAGTAGTAAGACTGATTTAATTATGATATTGGTGGTACCTATATCTCCCACCCATATATTAAGTAATTTTTTATATCTCATGAGATAGATAGGGATGGAATGGAAAAAGATCGATGTTCAGAAATACAGGGCTAGAACATGAAGTAATCACAGTTCAGCAATTGAATTTGTCCTTTATTATGAGCCCTTGATAATTTGAAATGTTTCTATATTATTATATGTATTCCCAAAATTCAATGTCTTGTGTTATAACTTTTAGAAATATATTTATTTATTCTTTATAAACTTTTATTATTTATCCCATGACATGACATCCTAATATTTTATATGTAGGTTATGATTTTAAATTATTATGTTCTTATATCTTATTATTAATATATTATTGATATCTTCTATGTGTACCCTTACATATCATATGAGAGAACCATTTCTTATGTTTATTTTTCCCAGGCTATTTAGAAGAGTATAAATAAGATATGTCAAAAAGGGGCCAAGTTATAAAGAAATAAGAAGGAGACAATATTGATGACATATGAACGAGGTGTTTATATTTCCTAGTATCTAATGACACTAAAACTATATGGTTAGAGCATAGTTTTTTATGTTATTTAATGGATATTATTCAATTTTGAAGTAATATCTATGTATGTAAAGTATGAGCCGTTATACTATCAATGATAAGATAAAAAAAGTATTATCATTAATTCAATAATTTAAAATTTGAAACATATAATGATAATGATATATTTACTATATGTAAAGAATTTATATAATGATATTACAATTAAACCACATCATCATTATCCATTAACCATGGTTTTTTCACGTTTGGGTCTGTCTAACAACCTACTTGAACAATTCCATGCATTTAAATCACGAATAACTATGTTAATTATTTACTAGTATAATATGACATAAATATGTAAATATTTTTTTTCTTTTATGGTTTTATCAATAGTTAAACAATTAATTAACCAAACACCTTTCATTTTTAAGAATAATTGAAACATGATAATTACCAATTTCATCTTCATGGTTTGTGACCAGAACTACCATGGAATTAAATTATATGTTTTATAAATATCACGAAACATCTATTTATGTATATTTTATTATAATTTAATGATTAACTTTGTAACAATAATGAATTCCAACACCTTTTTTATAATACTACTTAAAGCTATAATAATTACAAAGATCGACGGTTGAAATTAGGTAAAAACTAACTAATATAAAAATATGCATTAAATTTTTATAATTAACTATTATAAATTTTTATATTTATGAATAAGGTTCTTAATTTTGTGTTTAATGAACTTAATTTATTTATTAAATATATTTTGTTTGAGTGCAGAATGAATCTAGACAATAGAAAGTGTTTTCATCTCAAATTTCTCTCTTTGGTAAATATTTAGTATTATGATCTTAATTTCATCTATATGGTGGAAATTATTACTTTTTGAAATATTATATTGTGAATTATCTTCTAAACAAATTATTTTCTCATTAAATTGCATGCTCTCTCATACAAGCGGTTTTGACTAAAATGTTACTTAAGTCATAAGGATTTTTGAGTCTAACTTTTGATTCTTTAAGACATATTACATGTTCTGTACCATGATTCTTTTTTACAGTGTTATATTTATTTAAATTTTCAACACTATTATATTTAATATTTTCTCATAACTAAATGTATAAACTATGCAAAAAAATATTATTTTCTTCAAATGCCTTTTGAATTATGTGTTACCTATGTCGTAAGGGCATTTGGTAACAGAATTTTCATTCATTGAGTTATAATCATTAAATTAAACTTATTTCATATAATTTTTATACATTGTTTCCTTGTATTTTATAATGTGTTATTAAATAATTGTTTAATATTTTACAATATAAAACCCTTTTCAAAATTTTCATTATCCACGGGGTTTGGGGCTCATAAAGGATATTGATAACTCAAATATATTTTCTTTTATTTATAATATTACACAAGGTAATTTTTCATTACATGAATGTCTTATATTACCCTTATATTTTATTATGTATTATATTTTTAATAATATTATTGAAAAGTAAGTTAGAATAAAAATTGATATTTTTTACTCTTTTATAATGTGATTTTTAAATAGAGGTATATTAAAAATTATAAAAAGGATTTTCCATTAAACTTTTATATGTTTTTTTATTTCAATTATAATTTATCAAAAATCATATTCTTGTATTTTAAATGATGTTTTAATGGATATCCTTTTCAAATGTAATTTTCTTTCAAAATATTTCATTTCATTTTCTCAAAACTTACCCCTAAAAGAGATATTTATGTTTTTATTTTAAAACCATGTCAAAAATGTTTTCTCAATGATATTTTAAGAATTTTATTCTATTTACCATTTCATTTTAAAAATAATATACTTTAATAGGGTTTATGTTTAATAATTTTTCCTATAATATTTATATATTATCATTTGATATATTAAACTTACGATTACAAACAATTCAATTGTTGATCCCCTATTCTATGGCATTGTTTGAAGCATTATTTTTTTAAGTGTGTTTTTCAATTATGTAAATAAATCTTTATGTATTATTTATTTCACTAGTGTTATTTTATTTAGTAACTATTAAATTTTTTCTATGGATGCCTTATGATCATGTTGTTATAGTATATACTTATACATATACTCTTTTCTCTATATGGTGTGATAATAACATTTTATATAATTTATATTAGATGAATTTCATTAAGAATTAATGTTATCCTGTTGACATGGGGAAACATATTTTCATTATATATATTGTTATTCCAATATAGGTGACTATTGGTAACTTGAAAATGTGTTTTTCAACCATTGAAATTCTTTCCTTGGATGGGTTGTGATCATATTATCCCTTTTATTGATGTAGGGAAATAAAATTACATTCTACATGATTATGGACTAATAATGATGGTTTATCATGTGTTAACATTTCATATATTAATTATATATATATAAATGTATTTATTATACCAATGATTCCTTAGGTAATGGAATGAAATGTCATTTTTACTCTTGTGGTGAAAGCAATAAGTTGAACAACTCATTGGTGGGCCCCGGAATTATATAGTACCTTAATGCATCAATAGGTTTCATGAGACAAAATTTCTTATGTTTTTTTGTATACCTTTACCCATATCAGTGTGGTGTCTTGGAAAAGGCCTTTGAAATAGGTTTTTTTGTCTGGTGTTCTGAATTCTGTCTGTATAAGATTATAATTATTGATATGAATGTTTTCATTTATTATCATTGATATGAATGATCTCAGTTTCAGTTGATTATAAAATTATTCAAATTATTTAGTCCCTAAATATTATTTATACCACGCTTATATTTTTGATATATTTATTTACATGATACCCATGATGAGTGTTTGATCTCACCCATTTCATTAATATCCTTTCTGTAGTGTATGAATGACTTTTTTTATGTGTGAAACGTCTATAAGGATGAAATGTGTTGGATCATTTTATAAAGATATTGAATAATTTTAATGGATTTAGTAGTTCCTTAAATAATGGGGGAAAATTTTGATACAAAAAACATGGGATGTTAGAGTTAATGTTTTTTCCTTATTTTATGAATCTATAAACCTGAAAAGTCATTGGAAATTTTGTAATGTAATATTTTCATTTATGCAATGTAATTACCCCTTGGTTGGGTTTAACAACTATATTTATTATCGAAGATAGTTTTTAAAGTATATATTTATGGTTTTGGGATCAGGAGTGAGATCTTGGGGTGTCACAGTTGGTATTAGATTAGTTTTTGATAAATTAGGATATTTGGATGTTTTGTTGAAGATAATTCATGGCTTTATAATTTAAGATTTTTCAAAATATAAAAGGTATAAATAATCATTTAAGATTTACTTGATTTAAAGTTAAGGTAATAATGAATTTTTATTTTCAAGTTATGATAATATAACATTATTAAAAAACCTATATATTAGTGTAAGAGATAATTTTATGTAAATGATAACATCCTAATGTTTTAGTATAGATTATGTTGTTATATTATCAATTAAATCCAAATCTGGATACTATAACATAATAAAAGCTATCAAACAAATGTACCTTGGGGTAATAACTTCAAAAAGAAAGGACTGTGTGTTAATTTTATTGTCACTTGGTCTGTGAAAAATTTTCTAACTATTGAACTTGTTTTAAACTCCCAAAGGATATTATTTGGTTAATACACATTCACATTATGATCCATTATGAAGAATTTGAATATGTTTAATCTAGGTAACCTAATAGAAATATGAAAATGGATAACATACATTGAAATTTCGAGATACATAAGATATGGTATATATTAATTTATATATTTCTTTATGGATAAAGGATAATTTGTATTATGAGAGCATAAATTTCAATGAATTTTGGGTTTAGAGTATTTTAAGAATGTTTAGGGTAATTTGTGATCGCTTTTTTTGAGGGTCAGGTTTGGAAAGATATGTAAACCCATCTCAATGGAACCTAGGTTTGAACAAGAATAATTTAGGTCAAATTAAGTTTGATATAGGCTGAATAAAAGAAATCACCATCTAATATTATGATAAGGGTAAATGGTTTTTTATCCATTTTAATTTATTAACTAAAATAATTACCCCATATTATTAATGTTTCACCACTCAAGCCTACTCAAGAGGTCGTAGTAATGTCTGGAACTAGATGGACCCATGGGAGTGGGGGGGGGTATAAAGATTACCTTAACAAAAAACCCTAAAGAATGAGTGCTCAAGTGAAAAAAATTGCGATTATGTAGAACTATATATAAAAAATATGATTAACAATGTGAACTTGATCAAAGTATAAATCATAGTAAAGAAGGGAAACATAGAGTCTCATGAAATATTGATTGTTGAAGATGATGAATAAAAGAACATTTAAATTTCAACGTGTCTAAAATATGGGAAAAAGAAAGGTGGTAATATCCTTAAATGGATATGTAAATTCTGTCACCATGGAGATTAAGTTTATCAGATTGAAATGTGTAAGGAAAAAAGAGAAGATATAAAAACCCATTACCTCAAATCAAATTTAGATAAGAATTATATGACTCAATGTCAAAATCCGTGGGACAATGATTGAAATAGTCCCCACCAACTATAAAAAC
The DNA here is from genome assembly GCA_963277665.1 of Viscum album. Classification (NCBI taxonomy): domain Eukaryota; kingdom Viridiplantae; phylum Streptophyta; class Magnoliopsida; order Santalales; family Viscaceae; genus Viscum; species Viscum album. Next base: position 262,536,458 of record OY728142.1, on the reverse strand, counting down.
AAGGAAAATGTTATAAAAATACAATTAATGTAGTGTATAATATGTTTTATATCTATATTGGTTAGTACCCAATGTCATGTATGTTTTCACCAACTATTGGGCATTGAGTTATAGATAAAATTCCATAGTGGTTTTATTATCATATCAATAATATTCAATGTTTGTGGGAAGTTATTCATTTTGGATATAAACCTTCATCTATTAACTGAATTCTATTTGAAATTAAGAATATGTAAGATCTTTTATAAAGCACTTATAATACTTTTTCTTAAAGATAGATCTAATTATATATCCTAAATAATCTTGTTATCATCTAGTGATGTGTGGTTAAATATGAGATACCTATATAAATTACTTTGATCATATTAGATAAATTTAAAAGATAAAATTTATTTATGGTGGGGATAATGTATGACCCAAAATTATAATATATGATTACCTTTAAATAATTAAAGGTCTTTTATAGCTTTCTCCACAAGTAACAACGAACTAAAATGAAATCATGGTTTTTTATACCATTGAAACCTATCTATTGAGGTAGAAGGAATAAAATAGGATAAAACCCTTAATAAAATATCTATAGAAATAAAATAATGGTTAATTTTAATATGAATGAAATTCAATTGGTCTAGATAATAATACTAATAAGATCATTTTATGGTTAGAAATATATTTTCTAAAATATATAATTTTAAGATATTTCCATTTATATTTCATGAAACTTGTTATTAGTTATGATAAAATATATTTTTTATGAATAATTGGTTAATGAAAATTAAATTGGTAAATAATTATAAATATGAATGAGAATGGTTAATATTCTAAAAAACTATTTTCTTATAAAAATAGTTTTCTCATTATATATCAACTTTTTATTGAAGAATTAAAATTATAAAATTTATAATTTTAATATGAAAAAAATTAATTTTTTTGGATCCATCATAGAAATATTTTCTTAAGATTCTTTTTTGATTTTTTCTAAAAATAATGACATTTAGATGAATAGTGGAAAATACTTTTTTAATAAAAAAACATGAATTTTATGGCATTATTATAATATAAATAAGAATTTTAAATTCATGAAACATTTATATAAGGAAAAATATTTATTTAATATATGAATTTACAGTTTTAAAAATGGGTTTTAAATTTACAAATCTATATTTATATTTTAGAACATATGTTAAATTTTATCAAGAATTGTTTTTGATACATTATACATTTTGATTTTATAATTAATTTATATCAATTTCATAAAATTAATAAAATTAAATGGGTTTAAAATTTATAATAATTGGTTCCAAATTATCTAATAAGAAAAGTTTTTTAGGAATAACTATTTTGTCACCACATGTAAAAACTAGTTATCATAATAAAATAAAAAATGGTAAAAGTAATAATTCAAGGGGTAAAGAGCATAAAAAATTATAAAAATAGGTTTATATTAGACCTCATGTATTCTTGAAAATATTATTTCTCTCATTTGGATCCAATTTACATGTCTTACAAGTGCTCTATTTATATTAAGTTGAAATATTTACAAACATGTTATTCTCACCACATATAAAAGGGGTCTCTACCCACCACTTCAAGGAACTAATAAAAATTCCCTTACCTCTCGAATCCCAAAAATATTTCATTAAACTATAATTCCATTTCACTGTCATGATATTCTATTTAAAATATTATAGCACATTTCATCCATTTTCAATATATCTTTCAACGAAATATGAATGTGCTCAACATGAGTAATCATTTTTACTAAACTTATTTCATTTATATTTTTATTTTACAATTATAATTTTCAAACATTTATGCAAGAAATTCATTAATGGTTATATACTAATTTTTTATTCTATGTTAATAATAATTAATAACCTTTTCCATTATATATTACAAAAATTGGAATCATAATTCATGTGTTCTATGGACTCTCGCCACCATGATGTAATGTGTTTCATTTTACTTCACCACATTAAAAGGATGGTCTAAATTTTAATTTTAAAAAATAATTATGAAATTTATATAATTTTTATGATTTGGAAACAATAAAATATATTAATCTTTCATCTCATTCTATGAAAATGAAATCATCAACTGTGTGTGTGAGGACTACCACCTATGTTGAACAATTGATTTCTATTTTTCTTTCTAGAAAAAAATTGCATGGTTAGTCATGGAGATGATAATAAAGGAAAAATATAATGCTAATAATATAATTATAGATCTATTATATTATATTTTATAACCTATTAATGATCTGATCATAAAATTATTATCATCAATTTAATTATTTAAAACAATAAGACTAATTGGAAAATAATCTACTCTACCTATATATTGAATTTATATAAATTATAATATCTTTTTAAATTTATAAAATTATTACATATATAAGTAATGATTAAAAGAAAGATCATTATTCTTATATTATAATTACATTAAAACATAACCACCACATAATTATTGATTAATTATGGTAGGTTCACATATGGATTAGTTTAACCACCTATTTGAAAAATGAAATGACATTATGTCATGAATGATTATGAAAGAATATTTATTATTATAAAAAGAAATAAATACTTAACTAATATTATGGATTTTTATATAGTAAGTTAATAACAATATTTAACTAATTAATTAATAAAACACCATTTTTTATTAAGAATCAATGAAACATGATCATTGTTGATTTTATTTTGATAGTTTGTGTAACAAAAAATAAAAAGGAATGAAATTGTACCCTTTATAAATATCATGGAAAATAACTCCAGTGAAATTAATTATATTTAAAATATTATCCTTGTAATAAGAAATAATCTAAACACTATTTTTATGAAACTAACTCAATGTGAAAATGATTACTTACACATGATGTTGAAAATTGAAAAAATAAACTAATAAATTCATATGTTAAGAATTATTTTAATGTTGATGATAAAAAGTTATATTTATTATTATTTTTCTTCAGTATATATTTTATGAACAAAATTTATTTATATAGGACATTGAGGGAATGTGAATAAAGAATCTGGATAGAGGTGAGTATTTTCACATGAAATTACTCTCCTTGAGACATATTTTGAATTATATACATAATTTCATTTATTCTATGCACACATTTCCTATTTAAAATATCATCTCAAGATTTATATTTCAATAATGTAATTTTAAATTTAATTAAAAGACCTCTCTTTCGAGGGGTCTTAATAACAATTCTACTTATGCCACAAGGGTTTTCATTGTCTCAATTACAATTCATTAAGACATGTTACATGTTATACAACATGTTTAATTTTTATGGTGATTTATATATTTAGTATCCAAAATTTATGTGTACATAATCTTACATCAATTCATTGGATAAAGTAATCCATGACTAGTTCTTTTCTTCAAATTTATTTTGACACAGTAGTTACAACAGTAGTAATAGTTTTTCCTAAATCATTTTTGTTAATTAATTATGATTAACTTAAACATATTTCATATAATTTTGTGAATTTCTACAATTTGTTATTTATTATTTTCTATTCTCTAAATATTTTTAAATTTTACTTCACAAACCCCTTTTCAAAATTTTCATGCTTTACCGAATATTTTTCCCATAAAGGATATTGATAACTCAAATCCCCTACCTTTGTGTTATAATATTTAATCATGAAAATTTATCTTCCATTATATGGTTCACATACTATAATGTTTTATTATATGTAATTTTATATCCCTATTTTGGAAAATTACAATTTTATACAAATGAATTTTTTGTTACTATTCTTGTAATGTGTTTTTTGAACAATTGTATTATGAAACTAAAAACAAGGTTTCATTTCTCTTTCATATGGTATTTATTTCTTCCCTCATTTCACCAACATTAAAATTATGTTTTTTTAAGTAACCATTATGAGAGGTAAATTTTAAATGTAGGTTTTTTCAAAATCATTCAATGAACCTTTTCAATATTTACCTTTTAAAGAGACATGTAAATTGTATTTTATGTCTATATTTATTTTTTCAAAAAAAATTTAATGGGTTTTCTTCCATTTACATTATCATATTAAAAGGAATTTACCATAATGGGGGTTCTGTATCATTATTTATCCTCTAATATATGTTAATATATATATATATATATAATCAGTTGGGGGATTAAAATCATGGTATCAAACAATAATATTCTTGATTCCTTCTTGTGTGATACTATACAAAGAATTCTTTTTTCTGAGGGTATTTTAAATTTATGTCAATTCCATTTTATGTTCCCTTTGTTTCATTGGGGATTTTTTATTTAGAAACCATACACATTCATTCTTAGGAAAAATAATGATTTTGTTATTCTAGTATTGAGTTATCTATATTTCATTACACTATGCGGTGTGAACATCAAATTTTAAATAACTAAGTTTGGATGACATTTATCTGGAAGGAACATTATCCTATTAACATCGGGGAAAAATATTGTAATTATATATGTTTTTATTCGAATATTGATGATTATATGAATGTGGACTATGTACTGTCTGACAATCCACCTTATTTACCTAGATGGAATATTATGATGTTATCCATTTTATTGTCATGGGGAAAGGTATTGACAGTCTTAATTATTGTTTACTACTAATGTAGGTTCTTTTTATATTATAATTCCACATTTTTCATTATACAAATATCCATGTATTTATTCTTCCAATGGTTCCTTAAAGAATAGTATAAAATATATATTTTACACTTAATTTTAATTCCTTATAAATAAACAAGTGATGTATTGTGGATATAATTATTTTGCCCTTTTATGCATAAATATGTCTCACGAGACAAAATATCTTGTGATTTAAGTTATAACCCATTCCATATCAATATGTTATCTTAGAATTAGGCCTTGAAAATGTATTTTGATATACAGAATTACGCATTCTATATATATGATATTATTATTACTGATATCCATGTTTTTATTTAATTTTGTGTATATAGAATTATCTTAGATTATTTGATTAAGGAATTATTCTAATTCTTTATTCCTACCATATTATGTATACCATTCATATGTTTTTATAACTTTAGTTATATCTTTAACTTACTGAGCATTTAAGATCATTTCTTTTTTATGTTTCCATTCCTAAGGTTATGAAGAAAATTATTACATGTGGCATGTTTAAAAGGATAAAATTATAGGAAGAAATTTTTATAGATGTTAATGACCTTTTATGAATTTTTTAGTTTAATAAATAATGGAAATGCTTATTGGATAAAAAGAGAATATGCATTGATAAATATTTTTTCCTAATTAAATAAATATCTAAACATAAATGTTTTTATTAAAGTAAGTAATATAATATTTTATTTATGTCATGTAATTACCAAAGGGTTGAGTTTGGAAGTATATAGATGGTATCAAAGGTAGTATGTAATGTACATGTTTATTGGGTTGTGCTCAAGGGGTCTGGGTGTTATAGTTGGTGTCAAAGTAAGCTAGGTAATTTTAAAGATTATGATGTTTGTTGGGCATAATTTAAGGGTAGTGAAGATAAGTTTGATCATAATTTCAAAGCTACATATAACCCTTTATGATTGAAAATGATTTAACATTATTGTAATAATACATTTTTATTTGCGGATAAAGATAAGAGAAAATTACATAAACCCCCAAGGATAAGTGTATTTGATGATTCTATGTATAATATAACATCATAATTTTTTTATAAATTTATATTGTGGTTATCTATGAAATATTGTAAAACTTTTCGATTTTATGAAATATTTCTTTTTAAAAATAATATAATTTCTTCGCTAGCTTTGTTTACACACAACACCGAATTTTAACGAATCATGATATACTATTAATGTTATTATTTAAAAAAATACTCTCATAAAAAAGAAATTAAACATATCAGAATGAATAGGAATAAAAAAAATATTGATAAATAATTAGTAAGGGTTACTATAAAAGAATTTTGAGAAATAGGTAATATTTTTTGGAAAAATCATTATATGTTTTGAAAATACATTAAAAAAATAAATTTTATAGATATCTAATAAAAAAAATTTTAATTAATTTGTTCCAATTTAATTAAATTTATTTTAAAAATTCATCTTAGTTTTTTGAATCAACATGTCAAAATTATATTAGGGTGATATTTTAGGATTTTTCTAAAATGCTAAATTTTTCATTAAATAGTAAAAAATAAATATTTATATTAAAAGATACATTTTCCCTTAATGTTTTTAGAACATAAATTTTATATTAAAATTATTTTAAAATAAAAATATGTTTAATTATATCATAACTAATCCAATTTTGTAAATTTTAATGAGGTATATTTTTAATATTATTATTACTACTTTCTATACTTACGAAAATTTCTTCTTTTGAAATATGCTTTTCTATCACAACTGTGGCATTAATTTTGAGTTTAATTTTGAAAATAAAATGAACATATTTTAAAAAATATATTCCATATTTTGGAATAATAATAATTAATATTATATACTAATTTTAACCTATTTTTTCTTTTTGAATAATGAAAATAGTAAAAATTAATTACCATGGTTAAGGATAAAAATGGTTTACTAGGGTGATTAAACTAAACATATTAGGGTGGAACTTACTTCAAAAATATCCAAATATTTTTTTATGGGCATATTTATACTTTATATAATTTTAGGTTTCATAATGATCCATTTTATATCCTTTTCTCAATGTTTAAAATGTGGTTATAACTTTTTATTTTACAAAATTCCATGCGTGTCCTCTCTCCAAATTATAAAAGTGAAAAAAATATCCCTTATTTACAATTACAAAGAGTTATGGATCCAAAAAACCCTAAAAATATAATTTACTTACTTCCTTACCCACGTACTATATGCCTTTTTTATTAGGAAAACCTCTTATAAAGGGTTTTTTGTGCTAATCTATGGAGGTTTTCTAAAGAAGAGGTATCATTGTTAACTGAGTGTTTTTATTTTTTCCCTTATTATAACACAATAAAATCATATTATAATATGATTAAATAAGAAAATATATATCTATTATATGCTGATACATTATTATTTTAGTGGAATAACCAACATCAATCCACTCTTCCATAAAATGGGAAATCAAACCATCGATCATGTGTACAACAGACTACCGCCTTACCAATCATGGAAATTAATTTTACATCACCACCCCACATGGATGGATATAAGGATTTATTTAAAGTATATACATTATATTAATGAAAAATTATAAATCTTGACTTATTATATCATATCTATCTTCTTACCATAAAATCCTTTTTGAAAATGATAACTTCTCTCTAGTGTACGTGTAGACTAACACTTCTACAAAGTGACGCGATACATTATTTTTTTCATGTATGATAATAAAGATATATTTAATAAATTTATATGATATATATGTTATAATTTATTTTACATTAAATTTAATTAGTATTTACCTCTCTTTAATTCAATCCTTCGAGATAATTGAATCATCATTCACACGTAAGTATGATCTACCATCTTCATGAATAATGTAATTCTTTTTATATCTCTAATATTTATGGATTAATATAAATACATATATATTGAATATATAAGATATTCATATAATTTATAATATTATAGAGATAAATTAACCATGATAAATATAAAAGGATTGAAAATACCAAACCCAAATCTGGTGTAAAAAAGAAATAAATAAACCATATATTAAATTATATATATTATTATAGTTATATAATATATCTATAAAAATAATTATTTATTAAAAATTATGTTCTAACATGTATGAAGAAAGTCAAGATTTAATGTAGTGGATTTTTTCTCACTTTTATTTATTTGGGACACATGTCATATTCACCAATAATTTCTTTTGTGTGGTGTATACACTAGAAATAAATGTATTTTATTTTCATTCTCAAGAAAATATGTGATTTATATATTCATTTAATATTTTCTTGGTATTACGATTCAAAAGATACCAAATTTTTAAAAGTTTTACATTACAATCTCATTATTAATATAAATTGTTTTTGATTATGTTTCTAATCACGTAATTTTATATCCTATATCTAAAAATATTCATTAATGTTATTCTCATAAATTTATTTCATGAAAATAATTGTTTTCATTAAAATTTCCTCCCATTACTTTCAAAAGAGTCTAAAATAATGTTTTTAAGAAAGTGATACCATATTTCTCTATTCGGTCGAAAAAAACTTTTTCTAATATATCGTTGATTTCTAAAATGTTTTAATGAATGTTTTTACTATTATCAAAAGATGGTTTAAATTTATTTTTAACTTTATTTATATTTTAAAATTCTTTAAAATGATTGTAAATATCATTCTATGAATGAGACACTTTTTAACATTTTTCAAAAAATGTAAAAGAAATAATTTCTTTAACATGTATGGAATTAATGGTATTCTCCACTGTAATGAAAAATCAATGATTTAAAACATTATTTATATTTTTTTAAGTTTCTTATAAAATAAAAATTTTCCCTAAATATTTGGTATTTTTTTAGATTTGAAATATATGATTTCAATTTTTTTTTTATTTTCCTCAAGAAATGTTCTAAGTCATATTTCAAAATTATCTGGTATCTTAGATGACAAAATTTGATGTTACTAATGATTTAATAATGATATGATCCAATGATACTATAATTTTTCTTTATTAGAATGGTTTATCTTATTGATCTTAAGATGTTTGTGAAATTTATTTAATTTCTATGGGTTATTATCTAATGTAAAGATTACATGTCTGGGAAACTTATATATTTTCCATGGGATATTATATTATAAAAAAATGAAATGTTTATGAAACCTATTTTTTTCCATGGGATATGCCATGAATAAATGTTTATGAAACCCATTTCTTTTTATTGGATCTGATATAATTAAGGTTTTATGATCATGTGGCACACATATATATGATTTTAATTATATGATATATGGGAACTATAACTCCCATCAATATAATGGGTAAATATTGATATTTTATGAGATTAATAGGATTATGATTGGGAGTGAACCTAGTTTTGAAAGGGATTTTTTCTACTATGACTGTCTTGGGAGTTAACCTTGACAACTAAGACGATTTGGAGAGTTAACCCATTCCACTATGATAGTCTTGATAATGCACCTCAAATACTAAATAAATGAATTTATATGCTTATGTGTGTGGAAAAAATCCATGTATTATGAATATATAATTCTATCATGGATCATTTTATATAATTCTTTTATGATTTATGTCTTATTGACTATCAATATTTATTCCATGAATGTAGGTTTTTTTTCTTTATATAGGGTATGGTTTTGAAGTATTTTTCTATTGTTCTCATACACTAATTATAATGTTATACTTAGGATATCATTGATATCACACTTTTTTACCCATATTGGGAATAATACATTACCCTTTCTTATGTTTCCTTTACCTAGGGTATGGATATTTTTTTATATATGATATTTATTAAATGGGTTCTAGTTTTGAATAACTATGTGGGAGAAGATGTATAACTCTTATGAACCATTTTTATGTGTCCATGTTTCCAAAGACACTATAACCAAAAGATCTGCCATGGTTTATATGTTGTGTAACGAATAATCACCTATTAAGACGTGATATCTATTTAGGAAAAATCTGGGTCACTATAGTCGATATCAGAGAAAATAATGGAATATAATCTTCTGGATATCTCACATGTGAAAATTGGGTAAGTGTAGCTCTCATCCCAAGGTATTCATGAGGATACAATTTCTATTAAGGATTGTGGTTGTCACGACCCGTCCCCCAGGGCCCGTATCGTGAGTACCCCAAGCCCACCTTCCATAGGCCAGGGGCTGGCGACTAGCACCAAAGACGTAAATCCCTAAACTGGGAAGGCATTGCCTTTATAACTATAAACAAACACAATAAAGTAAACGACTAGAAGAAAAACACTAAGTAAAACTGTATACCAAAGAAGTGTTGGAAAGTAAATGAGGACGGAAATACAAGCCCAATAGGAAAATACAAGTACAACTGAAAAGAAAGTACAACTAAAAAGAAAGTACAACTGAAGAAAAGTAAAGCAGCAACATCATCATCATCCGGGGTTCCTACCTGAAGGGTAGGGATAGATGACCTCCTCAACCCTCCATGTCCGCCCGTCTCCTTCATGTACCGTCACACGGAGTGGTCTAACTCCGGGTACCATCCTATCCTGCTACTCTCTTCCTCATTCAGCGATATCTGTCATCTGTAACCAACACAACGAGGTGCATGCATAGCCTATACAGGGGTGAGTATAACGATACTCAGTGGGGACCTCGAGACCCTCAAGGTCTCACTAAATCCAACAAGGATAAACCATAATGTATGAAAACAATGGATTACCATTACTTAGTTATATGCCCATACATATACCTAAGTTATCTAGTAACCCATCTTAGTCATGAGAAAAAATAGAAAAGTCATTTACTTAGCTCAAAACAGTATTTTCATTATCGAAACCACGAATTCTGGAGAACTCCTCCTCTTTCGTGTATACTGGGCATGTCGCGACACTAAGGTGATTCTCACTAACCTTAGACTACTGAGGTACTCCTCCTGTCGAGTACCGTGGGTTTTCTTCCAACTACCAGGCGCTCCTCTACTGTGGGTCTGCCACCAACTCCCAGAAACTCCCCCTAATAGCATCTAGAGGTACTCCTCCTGTCGAGTACCACGGGTCTTCCGCCAACTACCAGGCGCTCCTCTACCATGGGTATTCCGCGAACTACCAGGAGCTCCCCACTAGTCTAGTCGAATCACTCCTCGTCGAAATGGTCAAGTTATCATCAGGTCTGCCAGTTACTAGGTCTCCGCACTCTTTCAGCTCATCATAAGAAGGATTTTCCCCACGAGCTACTATACAACACTCCAAATGTCGTGAAGTTTCACGAAGAAGTATCTAAATGGTCTTCCAAGTCATAGGGGTCTCAATACAACATACGGTGCGTCAATCGGACGCCCTGTCTGTTAGTTATTAGCCTTTTAGTACCGGGGACCTAGTTGGATTCGTGTACGATCTAACCTGACCGTAACTCAACTATACCCCAAACTCCTTTAGGATATACTCAAAGGGACGTCTACGATCCAAGAATACCAGCATCGCTAATGGTTTGTCAAATGGATGTACAGAGCCAATGTTATGGCCAAAGGAATTAAAGGGTTGGTAATGGGCCTGGGTCTGGTCCGACCCGGTCTGACAGACTCGGCCCAACCCAGTCTGAGCTGAACTGGTCTAGGTTGACCTGGTCAGAGTCGCTGGGTTTGACCCGGCCCGTTGGGAGGGTCAACCCGTTATGTTATGACCCGGTGAGCTGGGCCCGGCCCAGCGGACCGTGAGGGCGGTTCGGCTCGGGCTTGGGGCCAGTTCGGCCTGGAGCGTTGCAAGGGCGCGACCCGACATGGCTCAACCCAGAGGGTGCGGCTGGGCCGGTTCGGCCAGGGCACCGCGAGGGGGCTGGGACACCAGCTCGGATGGGTGGCTGCGAGGGAGCTGGGACGGTCCGGGGGTGCCGTGCAGGGTGTGGGGGCGCCGGGAAGGCCACGGCATGGGCTGGGCAAGGCGCAACAGGGTGTTGGGGGCACCAGGCAGGCCGCGATAGGGCTCCGAGTGCACCAGGTAGGGTGGGGGCAGGCTGCGGGTTCGACCGGGGTGCCGGGTAGAGCGCAGCAGGGTATCGGGGGCACCAGGCAGCATGTGGGGCAGCGCGCAGTGGCACGGGAAACCCGCGGGGGCGCTGGGTAGGGCGCCAGCAGGGCTGGGCAGGCTGCGGGGCAGCGCACAGGGGCGCGGGCATCGTGAGGGGGTGCCGGGCAGGCTGCGGGGCAGTGCGCAGGGGCGCAGGGAGTGCGCAGGGGTTCCGGGAAGTGCACCATCAGGGCTGGCAGGCCACAGGTTCAGCCAGGGCACGCTTCGGGTAGGACGTCGGGAGGCTGTGGGTTGGCGGGTCGGGCACCGCTCAGCTGTCGGTATTCGGCCGGGAGCACCGGTGCACCACAGGAGCGGCTCGATTCGTGAAGGCCATGGGTAATGCGGCCTTATTCATTGCTGCCTTCATCGTCATTGCCTCATCTGCTTGCCGTAGAATGCTAAAATAGAGAATAATTGACAGAGGATGTCGGGCCATGTTAGGATGCCCTGCATCCTCCGTGTCTAAAGCGATAACAATGGGTTCATAAAAAAAATACGAACGATAATTATTTACAACCATGCGATGATTTCTTTTCAAACAGTGGATAGAAAAGAAAAGGAATAAAGCACAAGGTAAACCCCCTACCTTTGATTCGCCGGTCGTCGTTCGTCATTCGTTGACAGTGTTGCAGAAATAAGATGATGAACTTTGTCATTCCCCACATTCGTCACACACTCCCAATTCAAGCTCGTGCATCGGTTCGTTGACAACGATGTGGAGGGATGTTTCTCTATGTCAGAAAGTGTCCGGGCTAGAAGACCAAGGAAGAAGCGTCGCCAGCATTATTCACGTTCAATGTTGCGAGGATGGTTCTCCCTATCTCTCCTCTTCCTCCATTCCGCCAAAAGAGAATGCCAACGAAATAATAATAATAGGTTGTCTATTATTTTATTATTGGAACAAAATTCAAATAGAGAATGAAATTAAGAGGATCCCCTTAATAAATTACATACGTTGACACAATTAATTAAAAAGGGAAAGGTGGCACCAATTAATGGTATAGGAGGTCAATGGACTCCCCCCTCATTAATGAGGGGAGATGGGAAATTTTCCACCCTCCCATTAATTGGAGGGTTTTAGCCTCGTGTGGTCCCCACGACATAACCTCTCACGGGAGGTTATGTTCGGGTGGGACCCACCACCATAACCTATCATGGGAGTTTAGGGTGTGGAGGTCCCACCTCCAACTCCCAATTGGAGGTTTTAACCAACAACCACTTACACTCATGGTGGCTCAAAAATAAAATAAAGTATTGTACACATTATTTTATTAATTTTTTATAAAAATAAAAAAACTAATTTTTATTCTTGACCATACGCCATCGAGTTGAAAGTATTCTTAAGTGAGTATCAGCACTGCGAGTTCAACGGTGCCCTCAGATTTCAGTTCTGATCACCGGTTCAAAAGTTATGAAAACCCACTCGTCCATTTACTGAAGGTACACGAACAAACCTTCAGAAATTGATTCCGGGCAGACCGGGCCTCAGAATCAAGTGCCGTAAATTTTTATAGACTCATAGAATTCCCATGTATTTTAGAAAAAAAAATTCCTGGAAATTATGGGTCTTTACATTCTCCCCACCTCAGGGATTTACGTCCCTGTAAGCTACAACTCGAACTATGGGAACAAATGGGGGTACTGAGCATGCATCTGAGCCTCCCTCTCCCATGTGCTCTCTTGGAGGTTCACGTGCTGCCTACGAATGCGCACCAGAGGTATCGACAATCCACGTAGGACCCACTCCTGTCAATCCTCAATCTCCACTAGAATCTCCATTAAATTTTCCCCATCTTCGACGTCCAACACTCCATGGTTTATGATGTGGGAAGGGTCGTGCACGTATCTCCTCAGCTGAGATATGTTGACGACGTCGTGCACCCGGTGCAACTGAGGTGGAAGAGCTAAGGGGTAATCCACCTCTCTTACTCTACTGAGGACCTGGAAAGGTCTGATGAACCTCAGAGATAACTTTACACCTTGTCCAAATCTTCGTAGACCTCATCGAGGTGGGACCTGTAGAAAGATGTGGTCGCCATCCTCAAACTCCAGAGGTCTCCATATTCTATCGGCATAAGATTTCGTCCTACTCTGTGTAGTCTTCATCCACTCCTAGATGATCTGCACCTTCTCTACGGTAGCTTGTACATTCTCTGGTCCCACTAGTGCTGACTCCCCAAGGTCTGTCCAACACAAGGGTGATCTACAAGGTCGTCTGTACAAGGCCTCAAAATGTTCCATCCAGATGGTGGAGTGATAGCTATTGTTGTACGCAAACTCCACCAATGGAAAGTGATTCTCCCAACAACAACCTAAGTCAAGGAAAATGGAATGTACATGTCATTTAGGGTCTAAATGGTTAGCTCAGTCTGATAATCCGTCTGAGTATGGAAGATGGTTCTCAAATGAATATGTGTCCCGAAAGCCTCCTGCAACCCCTTCCATAGCCAAGAAGTAAACTGTGCATCACGATCGGAGACAATTATTGAATTTATACCATGTAAATGCACAATCTACTACACATATAGGCGCCCAATTCTCTATACTGAACCCTGCTCTCTGATCGATAGGAAGTGGGCAGACTTGGTGAGTTGATCGACGATTACCCAAATCGATTCGTGACCCCTAGATTTACGTTGAAGACCCATCATGAAGTCCATGGATATCCCATCCCACTTGCAATATTGGAACTCTAAGGGCTGAACCAAGCCTGTTGGTACCTGACGCTCTGCCTTCACTTGCTGACATGTGGGGCACCATGAGAAAAACTTCGTTACAACCCTCTTCATACCTGGCCACCCGTGCTGTCATCGAAGGTCCTGGTACATCATCACCACTCCTGGATGTACCACTAAATGGGATGTGTGGAACTCCCTCAACACTTCCTCCTAAAGTGCCACTGGTACCAAGGTATTTCCTCTGAATAGGATGACGTGCTCCACACCTTCAGATAAACCATTAGGTTCCTGCCCTATGGATATCTGATCATGTCATGTCTCATAGTCAACATCCCCATGTTGTGCTTCCTGACTCACTGAAGGAGTGGGGGAGTGACTATAAGAGACTATAGATAGGCTGGTCCATCACTATCCACAAAGGATATCTGTAATGCAGCCACCTGCTCTGTCGCCTCTCCTAGCAGCTGTATACGAGTCCTCATACTGAGCTCATCCGCAACAACATTACCCTTCCTAGGAGTATATACTATCTCAAATTCATAGTCATATAGGATCTCATGCCATCACCATTGTCTCAAGTTCAGGTCCTTCTAAGAGAAGATATATATGAGACTATTTTCATCAGAGTACACGGTAAAAAACTCGGCCATCAGATAGTACTACCACATCTTCATGGCGAAGACCACTACTGTTAACTCTAGGTCATGGGTAGCATAGTTCTGCTCATACTGTCTCAACATCCGAGAACCATATGCGATCACTACTCGCTCCTGCATCAGGATACACCCAAGTACGGTCCCTAAAACGTCACAGTAATCTACGTACCCTGCACCTTCCTTTGGAATCCTCAAGATGTGGGCACTAGTCAGTCTCTGCCTCAACTCCTGAAAGATCTACTGGCATCTCTCGGACTTCACAAAGTGTTTTCCCTTCTTCGTCAAGGCTGATAGTGGTGCTGCAACTCTGGAGAAGTCTAGAATGAACCTTCGATAGTACCCAGCCAAACCCAGTAAACTATGTACCTCCGTCACACTCCTGGGTAGCTCCCAATCAAGTAACGCCTCAATCTTCGCTTGATCCACTGCATCTACAGCCTCCGAGATGATGTGTCCATAGAAGTGAACCTCTGAAATCCAAAACTGACACTTCGAAATCTTACCATAAAGCTGGTGCTCTCAGAGTATGTCCATTTCTACTTGAAAATGGTAGTCATGCTCATCTTTAGTAGTCAATTAGATCTGAATGTAGTCGATGAAGACTACGACAAAGCGATCGAGGTATGGCTGGAAGATCCTGTTCGTGAGGCTCATGAACACTTCTAGAGTGTTGGTTACACTGAAGGGCATAACCAAGAACTCATAGTGGCCATAACAACACCAGAAGGCCGTCTTCTACACATACTCATATCGAACTCTGAGCTGGTGATAGCCTGATCTGAGGTCTATTTTTGGGAACCACCATCTTACCTTCAGCTGATCAAAGAGGTCGTCAATCCTCGAGAGTGGGTACTTGTTCTTCACGGAACCTGGTTCAGGCGACGGTAGTCGACACAGAGCCCCCAGCTCTTGTCTGCCTTCTTGGCGAATAGAATCAGGGCTGCCTAGGGGGAAACACTGGGCCAGATGAATCTCTTCCCCTACAAGTCCTCCATCTATACCTGTAGCTCACGAAGCTCAGCGGGAGCCATTCGATATGCTGGAGTAGATAACGGTGCCATCCCTTGGTACAAGTCAATGTAGAATTCCACCACCCTATGAGGAGGTAGTCTGGGCACATATTTAGGGAAAACATCTATGTACTGGTCCACCACTACAGGATAGATTAGACTCTCTATGTCAGCTACTCCGAGGGCAAGGCAGGCCAACTGATGAGTGATCGGCTCCACCCTCCTCCGAGTAAGTCTGTCCTATAATGAAAAGGATCCCTTCTCATCGGTGAAGGTAATCCTAGTCCCATATGTGTGTACACACCGCACCTTACTCCTAATACAGTCGATCTTAGCATAGACTGTAGATAACCAGTCTATACCCAAGATGGCGTCGTAAGGCCTAGACATCGCTACGAGGAGATCCCAACCGAATCTATTGCCTCCTAGAGTAAGCTCACACTACCGACACGAGTGCATAATCATCAGGTCTACTCCCATAGGAGTCTCTATCCATAAAGAGAGAGACAAAGGCTCTGTCGGAATCTCCGAGTTCTGAGCAAGGACAGTGGAAATGAAAGAGTGACCAACACCTATGTCTATAAGAACTGTAACTAAGGTGGGGTAGACACAGATCATACCTCAAATCATCTACGGAGTGTCGTGATCGTAAGCCTTAGCTTCCTGAAGCTGTGCTCCTCCTGTCCACCTCCTCCCTGCGATCGGGGTGGACCTCCTGGTGGAGGTGGTGGTAACTCCTAGAAGCGTCATCCACCGACAGTTGCACATCCAGCTCCTCTGCAGTGTCCACCTCTTCCCTACGGAACACCTCAATCAAACCTCTGCCTCTGCCTATGAGGTCCCTCAACTGTCTGTTGATCATCACAATGGTGGGTCAAATTGTCACGAGCCATGTGACCAAGCCCACCGCATGAGTAACACTGTCTGCTCATGGAATGTCTGGCTCTGCCTCCACTATGGGTGCCCCGCACAACCGATCCTAAGTCGTGCGGTCAACCACATTTAGGTCTGGTCTTCTTATACCTCTGCGAAATCTTCCTACTGATAATTGGAGAAGACTCTACTACGTGTCGGCTAGTCATGGGTCTCGCTGTTAGAGACTGCTCAACAATGATACTCCCCACCTAAAGGGCTCTCTCTAGCACCCCCTCCTGCATCAAGATGCTAAGTGAGATCATCGAAGATCCGATCTATCACCTGAGCCCCTGCTCGAAGGTCCGGGCCCTAATGAATGGGTCACGTACCATATCAGTAGAGTAGCGTGAGAGGTCAGTGAATCTCACTAAGTACTATGCTACTGTCATGCTACCCTGCTGTAGATGCAGTATCTCTTGTATCCAGACCGCTTGAAGGGTGGCTGGGACAAACTCCACCCAAAACAGGCTCTCGAAGTCTGTCCATAGTAGTGTCACCTCGTCATGCACCTAGAGCATCAGGCTCCACCATCTGCTTACTACCTCCTGAAGGAGGATGGCAGCAAGGATCACCATGAAGTCTGATGGTGTCTCTACTAGCCTGATGACTCTCTACATAGCCTCTAGCCAATCCTCAGCCGCCTGTGGGTCCATCTCTATCATGAACCTGGGTGGCCTCTAGCACTGGAACTCATGCAACACGCTCAAATGGTGTGCATCGTCTATTGCTGGGGCTGGTGGCATCGGTGGCCCAACATGAAGTAGTGCGACAGGTAAAGGGCCCTGCACCGAGGCCTCATCGCTCAGTGGGATGTCAGTATGTAAGACTCTTGGGGCTCTAACTGTTCATCCACAGGGAGGAATCCTGAAGGAAACAGATGCGACACAGTCAAAAGATTATACATGGTGAGCAGACCAGGTTGAGCTAACTTAAAGAAACTTTTGGAAACACGCACGCAATCCATGTTTTCCTGCACCAAGTCAAAAATCTGAAGTCAGGGTCCGGTTGTATGGACACATCAGCCGCCCGCACCAACACTAGACTCCCTATCATGACCCGTACCTTCAGGCCCATTTTGTGACTACCCCATGCCCGCCTTTAAAAGGCCAAGGGCCGACGACTAGAACCAAAGGCTAAAATCCATAAACTGGGAAGGCATTACCTTTATAACTGTAAAAAAACACATCAGATTACACAAATTGAAGCAAAATCTAAGTAAAATTTTATACAAAAGAAGTTCTAGAATGTATGGGGCTAGAAATACAAGCCCAACAGGAAAGTACAAGTACAACTGAAAGCAAGTACAACTGAATAAAAGTAAAGCAGCTACTGGGTCGTCCTCCAGGGTTTTCTACCTGAAGGGTATGTACAAATGGCCTCCTCAACACTCCACATCTTTCTGTACACTCCGTATACCGTCATGTCGTGTGGTCCACCTTTGGGTATCGTCCAGTCCTACTACTCTCTACCTCTGTCAGCGCTGTCCGTCGTCTGCAACCAACACAATGAGATGCGGGCATAGCCCGTGTAGGGGTGAGTATAATGATACATAGTAGAGACCTTGAGACCCTTAAGGTCTCACAAAATCCAACAAGGATAAACCAAAAAGTATGAAATCAATGGATAACCATTACTTAGGTATTTTACATACATATAACTAATTTATCTAGTAACCCATCTCAATCATGAGGAAAACACAAAATTCATTGACTCAGCTCAAACTAGGATTTTATTCTAAGGGGTAGTATCAAGTAACATCCCCAATCACACTGTCAGAACCTCAGTTGGTGGTGTAATCTTCCTTTATCAAGTACAGTGGGTTTTCTGCATCACACAGAGGAACTTCCCACTATCCTTGGACTGTTGAGGTACTCCTCTTGTTGAGTACAGTGGGTCTACTATGTCACACAGAGGTGCTCCCCACCATGGGTCTGCCACACTCACATAATGGTGCTCCCCATTATAGCCTGCTGAGGTAATCCTCCTATTGAGTACCGAGGGTTTTCCGTGCTCACACAGAGGCGCTCCCCACTGTGGGTCTTCCGTGTCGCATAGAGGTGCTCCCAACTAGGCCAATTGAGTCACTACAAGTCAAATCAGTCAAGCAATCGTCAGGTCTCAGCCAGATACTAGGTCTCCATACTCCGCTCGCTCGTCTCTAGGAGGATCCGCTCCACGAGCTACTGTTTGAAACTCCAACTGTCACGAAGTGATTCTAGGAAGTATCTCAAAGGTCCGTCTCATCATAGGGGTCTCAACGCAATAGACGGAGCGTCAATTGGATGTCTGGTCTGTGAGTTATTGACATTTCTGTTCTAGGGGCCCGATTGGGTTTTTATGTTTATACCAACCCTAACATATCCCAACTATGTAAAAAACTCAAGTTGGGTATTCCAAAAAAACCTTCTTGCTCTAAGATTTACATCGTCGTAGATGGTTCGTCGATCAGACACTCATAGCCCATGATATGGGGGAAAAGGTGAACAGAGGCCCAACCGGGTCCGGGTTCGGTGCGACCTAGTCGGACTGACCCGGCCTGACCCGGGTTCAGACCAGAGTCCAACCCGGTCCACAGGTCTGACTCGGTTTGAGGGGTCAACTCGGCCCGAGGGCGCGGCCCGACCCAAGGGGGCATCCCGGCCCTAGGGCACGGCCCGACCCAAGGGAGGCCCGACCTGAGGGCAGATCGGCAGGCTGGCAGCCCGTGCTGCTCGGCAGCCCGTGGGGCCTGGCTGGCCACGTGTGGGGGGCGGGGGGTGCCTCGCACCCTGGAATTCCGAACAGAACTAGCTCAATGCACTGGTTCAGTATCCAGTGGGACCGGGGGGGGGGGGGGGGGTCCTCCTTGTCCGGCTGGCCGAGCGGCCAGCCGGTTCCGCACCATCGGTGGCCGGCCAGACACATCCCTCCCCTGCTCCTCCGCCGCAGCCTGCCCTAGGCGCGGATCACCTCTACCGTGCAGCACACCGGCACCGTGCCACCTCCGCTGTGGTCGGGCTTGGCTGTGGCCCCCTACTCCTCTACACGGCATGAAGACGCCACACTACCTCTGCCGCGACCTAGCCTGGTTGCGGCCCACTGCTCCACCGTGCGGCCCGACGGTGCCGCACACTTCTGGTGACCTGACAGCCTTGCACCACTGGTTTCCTTCGAGGTTGGCCCAACTCCGGCAACCGCTGCTCTGCACCACGGTTGTCAACAATCGAGGAGAAGTGAAGGGGGAGGGTTGGGCCATGTTCGTGTGGCCCGAGCCTTCCACATTATGGAAATAACAATTGGAAAAACACAATCCAATATTTGTGCATTGATGGACGTAAAAAATTTCAAACGTAAAATCCCCTACCTCGTATGACGATTATCATTGACAAAGTCATGGAAAGGCCGCGTTGATTCTTCAATGTCGATAAAATAAATAGGATATCCATTGTTGGCGGATGAGTATTCAGAGGTGACAAAGTCAAGTATGGAGTTCTTCGCAGTCGACTCCTTCTCTTTTGGCATGGTTGAAGATAGTTCTTCATGGGAGAATTAGTTTCTCCAAATCCTACTAACTCCTCTCTCAACGTTCCACCAAAAGACTTGCCAACCAAAAAATAATGGGTTACACTAAGCCATTATTTAATTTTTTGGAAAAAAAATATTCAAAATAATTCAAAAGGTGTTTTAATTAAATGAGTTAAATCACTTAATTAATGGTTACAGTTGGATCTATTGAATGGTGGGGAAGGTGAAGAGTTTTCTCCCCCTTTATGGGGAGTTAAGCGGGTTTAAAGACCGTGTGGTCCCCACCAAGGGTATCCTCCCAAGGGAGGTTATGTGCAGGTGGGCCCCACAATTATAACCTCCCATGGGAGGTTACGGTGTGGTGGGAACCACTAATAACCACCTCTTGGAGGTTTTAACCACCTCAAAAATAGAAATAAGCTAAACCTTATTTTTATTTAATGTTATTAAAAACCCCAAAATCTAACTTCTATTTTCAACCATCTGCCGTCGAGGCGAAATCCTTCCTAAGCGAATACCAGCGCTGCGAGTTCAATGGTGCCGTCATATTTAAATTCTGAGAACTAGTTCAAGAGTTATAAAATATTGCTCGTACGTTTACTAAATGTACCTGAACCAATCTTCAGAAATTGATTCCGGGCACACCGGGCCACAGAATCAAGCGTCGTAAATTTTCACGGGCTCGTAAAAATACCATGTATTTAAGAAAAAAAATTCCACTGAAATTCCGGGTCTTTACATTCTCCCCACCTCAGGGATTTATGTCCCCATAAGCTACAACTCGAACTAAAGGAAAAAATGGGGGTACTGAGCTCACATCTGAGCCTCCCCCTCCCATGTTCTCTCCTACAGGTTCCTGTGCAGCCAGCGTACATGCCCCAGAGATATCGACTGTCCACACAGTACCCACTCCTGTTGATCCTCAATATCCACTAGAACCTCCGTGAAAGTCGCCCCTTCATCGATGTCCATCTCCCTGTGGTCTATGATGTGGGAAGGGCCATGCACATATCTCCTTAGCTGAGATACGTGGATGATGTCCTGCACCCGGTGCAACTGAGGTAGAAGAGCTAAGCAGAAAGCCACCTCGCCAACTATGTTGAGGACTTGGAAAGGTCTGATGAATCTCAGAGATAACTTACCGCCTCGGCCAAATCATTATATACCTCGTCGAGGTGAGACCCATAAAAATACTTGGTCTCCATCCTCGAACTCCAGCGGACTCTGTCTCCTGTCAGCATATGACTTTTGCCTACTCTGTGTAGTCTTCATATGCTCCTGGATGATTTTCACCTTATCTGTGGTAGCACATATCATCTTTGATCCCACTAGTGCTGACTCCCCTGGGACTGTCCAACATAGTGGCGATCTGCAAGGCCGACCATACAGGGCCTCAAAAGCGTCCATCCCGATAGTGGAGTGATAGATATTATTGTAGGAAATTTCTACCAACAGTAAGTGATCCTCCCAGCTGCGACCAAAGTCGAGGAAACAAGCACGTAGCATGTCCTCGAGGGTCTGGATGGTCCTCTCAGTCTGGCCATCTGTCTGAGGATGGAAGGAGGTGTTCAGAAGTAGCTGTATCTTGAAAGCCACCTGCAACCCCTTCCATAGCCAAGAAGTAAACCATGCATCACGGTCGAAAACAATAGAAGAAGGTACTCCATGAAAATTCATAATCTCTTGCACATAGAGGTGTCCCAAAATCTCTACTGATCCCTACTCTCTGATCTGTAGGAGGTGGGTCGACCTGGTGAGTCGGTCAACAATCACCCAAATCGAGTCGTGAATCCTTGATGTACGTGGAAGAACCATCACAAATTCCATGGATACCCCATCCCACTTCCACTCTGGGAAATATAAGGGTTGAACCCATCCTGCTGGTACCTGGTGCTCTGCCATCACTTTTTGACATGTGAGGCACCATTAGACAAACTCAGCTACCACCTTCTTCATACCTAGCCACCAATACCGTCGTCTGAGGTTCTGGTACGTCTTCACCACTCCTGGATAAACCACTAAAGGGGAAGTGTGAAACTCCCTCAACGCCTCATCTTGAAGTGCAACTGGTACCAAGGTATGTCCTCTGAAGAGGATGATGTGCTCCCCATATTCATAAAATCTTTCAGGTTAGTGCCCTGTGGATATTTGAGAACGTTGTGTCTCGCAGTCAGCATCCCCATGATTTTCCTATGTAACTCACTGAAGAAGTGGAGGAGTGACTGTAAGAGACTGTAGATAGGCTGCTCCATCCATATCCACAAAGGATATCTACAAGGCAGCTAGATCCTCTATCGCCTCTTCTAGCAGCTGTATACTAGATCTACTACTGAGCACATCTGCGACAACGTTCCCCTTCCCAGGAGTATAGACTATCTCAATGTCATAGTCCTGGAAGAACTCAAGACAACACTGCTCTCTTAGGTTCATGTCCTTCTAAGAGAATATATACCTGAGAATTTTGTGATCAGAGTACACGGTAAAACGTTTGCCAATAAAATAGTGCCTCCACATCTTCCAGGCGAAGACCACTGCTGGTAACTCCAGTTCATGGGTAACGTAGTTTTTCTCATTCTTTCTCAGCTACTGAGATCCATACGCGATCACTGATCTCTTCTCCATTAGGACACATCCGAGTCTGGTCCCTGATGCAACACAATAAACTTGTACCCAACACCCTCCACTAGAATCCTCAAGATGGGTGCACTAGTCAACCTCTTCCTCAGCTCCTGAAAGCTCTGCTGGAATCTCTCCGACCACACGAAGGGTTAAACATTATTCTTCAAAGATGATAGTGGTGATGCAACCCTGGAGAAGTCTGGAACAAATCTTTGGTAGTACCCAGCCAAGCCAATGAAACTATGTACCACCGTCACACTCCTTGGTGGCTCCCAAGAAAGTACCGCCTCAATCTTCGCTAGATCTACTGTAACTCCAGCCTCTGAGATGACGTGTCCCAAGATGTGAACTTATCAAATCCAAAACTGGAACTTCGAGAGCATACCATAAAGCTGGTGCCCTCGGAGTGTGTCTAGTACTACCTGTAAATGATTGTCATGCTCCTCCTCAGTAGTTGAGTAGATCATAATGTCGTCGATGGAGAACACGACAAAGCGATCGAGGCAAGGCTAGAAAATCCTATTCATGAGACACATGAACACTACTGGAGCGTTGGTTATGCTAGAAGGAAAAAACAAGACCTCATAGTGGCCGTACCGACACCTGAAGGACGTCTTCTACACATCCTCGTCTCAAACATTGAGCTGGTGATAACTTGATCTGAGGTCTATCTTCCAGAACAACCCTGCTCCCTTGAACTGATCAAAGAGGTTGTCAATCCTTGAGAGCAGGTACTTCTTCTTTACGGTCACCTGGTTTAGGTGAAGACAGTCAACATAGAGCCTCAATCTCCCATCTACCTTCTTGGTGAACAGAATTGGGGTGTCCGAGGGAGAAACAATAGACCGGATGAATCCCTTTCCCTGTAAGTCCTATAGTTGTACCCACAGTTCGCGAAGATCTGCGTGAGCTATCCGATATTCTGGAGTAGATATCGGGGCTATCCTTGGGTATAGGTCAATGTAGAAGTCCACCTCTCTACGAGGAGGTAGTCCTTGAACATAGTCAGGGAAAACAACGGCGTACTGGTACACCACTACAGGATAATTCATATATCCACATCAACTACTCTGAGGGTATGGAAAGCCAACTGGTGAGTGATCGGCTGCACCGTCCACCGAGTAAGTCCTTATTGTGATAAAAAGGCTCTCTTCTCTCTGGTGAAGGTGAACCTAGTCCCATCCGTTCAGACACACCTCACTTTGTGCCTGATAAAGTTAATCTGAGCATGGACTGTAGATAACCAGTCCATACCCAAGATGAAATCGTAAGGCCTCGACGCCGCTACGAGGAGATCCTAGACGAAGATATCGCCTCCTAGAGTAAGCTCACACTACCGGAACCAGTGCGTAATCATCGTGTCTTCTCCTGTAGGAGTCTCCAGCCATAAGGATCATGCCAACGGCTCCATCCGAATCTCCGAGCTCCAAACGAGGGTAATGGCAATGATTGAATGACTCGAACCCATGTCTATAAGAACTGCAACTAAGGTGGAGTAGACACATATCATACCTCAAATCATCTCCTAAGTGGCATGGTTTTAAGCCTCATCTGCCTGAAACTGAGATCTCCCATGTCCATCTGCTCCCTACGGTTGAGGTGGACCTCCTGCTGGTGGTCGGGGAAACACCTTGAAACGTCATCCACCGCCAGTTGCTCGACCATCTCCTTCGCCACGTCTACCTGTGCCCTACGGACCACCTAGATCGAACCTCTGCCTCTTCTTGGGAGGTCCCTCAACGACCTTCTAATCATCCAAATTGTGGGTCGGACAATCACGAGCCATGTGACCCTGCTCGCCGCATGATTAACACTACCTGCTCCTGGCAGGTAAGTGATTTCCTTGGGTGCCCCACACAACAGATCCTGATTCTTGCGGTCGTCCACCCTTGGGTCTATTCCTCTTGGACCTCTGTGTCATCTGTCTACTGCTAGCTACAGAAGACTCCGCTGCATGTAAACTATTAGTGGGTCTCGCTGCTGGTGACTCCTCAGCAAGGATAATCTCCACCAGGAGGTATCTCTCTAACACCCCCGCATGCGTCGAGATGCTTAGGGAGATCGTTGATGCCCTGATATCTTTCCTAAGCCCTTTATTGAAGGTCTGAGCCCTGAAGAATGGGTCCCGCCCCATATTTGTAGAGTATCATGAGAGGTCGGTGAACCTCATGGATCACTGAGCTACATTGATGTTGCCTAGGTTTAGATGAAGTAGCTCTTATATTTTCACCACTCGAAGGGTGCCTGGTATAAACTCTGCCCAGAACAGGCTCTCGAAATCTGTCCAGAGTAGTGTCACCTCGTCATGGACCTGAAGCATCAGGCTCCACCATCTGCATGCTGCTTCCAGATGGATACTTACAGTAAGGATCACTATGAGGTCTTCTAGTGTCCCTACCAGCCTGAAGACTCTCACCACAGCCACCAGTCAATCCTCAACCGCCTGTGGTTCTGTCTCTCCCCGGAACCTAGGTGGTCTCTAGCGTTGGAACTCATGAAACACGCTCAAGCGACGCGCATCATCTGCTACTGGGGATGGTGGCATCGATGGACCAACGGGAAACAGTACCGCTAGTGCCTCCACTGGAAAGGGTCCCTGCACCGAAGCCTCATCGTTCGTTGGGCTGTTAGAGCGTACAACTCTCAGGGCTCTGTGGGGAGGCATCCTGAAAGAAACAATTGTGACACTATCAAAATAATATACCTCGTGAGCTGACCTAGTTGAGATGACATAAGAAAACATTTAATGACACGTACACAATCAGTGTTTTCATGCACATTGTCAGAAATCAGTAGTCAGGGTGCTTATGTATGGATACATTGGCCGCCCGCACCAACACTCAACTCCCTGAACTGAAAACCACACTTAGTACCCTTAACACCATTGCTTCACTGAAAAAATGATCAGAGTCCTGAGTTCTGTAGTAGAACCAAAACCTCTAATACCAATTTGTCATGACTCATCCACCAGGGCCCGTATCGTGACTACCCCAATCCCTCCTTCAATATGCCAGGGGCAGGTGACTAGCACCAAAGGCATAAATCCCTAAACTAGGAAGGAATTGCCTTTCTAACTGTAAAAAAACATATCAAACACTAGTGCAAAAACACTTTTTCGCGTCGGTTTTTTTAATTTTTAACATCGGTTATAAACCGACGTCTTTATAGGCGACGTTAAAAATACATTTTTCGCGTCGGTTCATAGAAACCGACGCAAAAAATAATTCTCTTATGAGCTTCGGCGTCGGTTTTTTATAAAACCGACGGCGAAGCTACATTTAGACATTATTTTCCGCGTCGGTTCATTAAAAAACCGACGCAGAAAATATAGTCGACTAGGTTTTCGGCGTCGGTTTTATATAAAACCGATGCCGAAATATCGGTTTTCCGTGTCGGTTTTTCTAAAAACCGACGCGGAAAACCGATTAAAACAGGATTTTCCACGTCGGTTTTTCTGAAAACCGATGCGGAAAACCCTTTCGGCGTCCGTTTTTAAAAAAACCGACGCCGTAAATAAATTTTTTTAAAAAAATATTTGGCGTCGGTTCATTAAAAAACCGACGCGGAAAACCCTTTCGGCGTCGGTTTTTAAAAAAACCGACGCCGTAAATAATTTTTTTTAAAAAATATTCGGCGTCGGTTTTTAAAATAACCGACGCCGTAAATTTTTTTTTTAAATAAAATACATATATTTTCTCCTCCAAACAAATCGGAACCCTGAAAAAAAATAACGAAGTATACAAAAACAATTAAATAGCTTTAACAGAAGTACTTGAGAAAACTCAAAGTAAAGAAGAATTAAAATTCACCTACCTACATGGTGCATTTTCTTAATCTAACCATACTCAGTATCAATCATTGTAAGTTTCCTCCCATAGATAGCACCAATCCTGTCAAAACAGTAATGAAACTAAGGAGATGTGCGTGAAAAAATCAATCCAAGATATTCGTGCAATGAATAAACATTAAATGAAAATGTGTAATTTATTTGAATCATTCATTTTTTCACAAAGTAAATTACCAAAATGAAATGTTACGACTCCTGATCAAAATTCAAGGAACACTCAGTCGATGCAACCTCTTCCTCACCTCCCCCACTAAAGATGTTGGGGGTGTCTTTTCACCATAGGATCCCCACCACCCCCAACCTCAGGTTTTTATATTTGCTCTGTATAGACGTGCATTACCCATTCACTATTGTTATTTGTTTAAGTTATGGAATAACAGAGAAATAAGTTTGAGTGCAAAAAATAGGTTAGAAAATTGAAATCAAATGCAGATTGAAGAGACATAAAGAAACATACCTTAAAAAATGACGCCTTCTATTTTATCTTTGTGCAAACCCACTAAGCGTTGTTTCAGGTATTATGTGATATGCTTCTCGGCAATCATTTTTCGATATTTATTTGCATAAAAAATAAAAAGGCCTAGAAGATATTGTTGTGCATTCAAGGGAGACAATTTTTAGTGTTTGTGAATGTTATTTCGCTATACGAATCTCTATGTTCATGATCCAAGTACCACCCTACAGATCTGTCACTGTACAGACAAATGATTTTAAGAAATAACAATGAAAAGAAATATAATAACTAATTCTGAATTAAAATACACGTACCTGAAATATACGACATGCTTATTGTTGGTTATTGTTGAAGGATTCATTTGATTGTTAGTAGATTCAATAAAACAGTTTTTGCAGAGGCACTTGAGAAAACTCAGTAAAGCAGAATTAAAATACACGTACCTGAAATATATGACATGCTCATTGTTTGTTATTGTTGAAGCATTCATTTGATTATTAGTAGGTTCAAACATCTAATATATCATAAGAGTTAGTTTTTTAAACCCATATATATTATTATTTATAAATATTAGTATACATACCTCAAATCTTAATCAGACTTAACAAATAGTCCGGAAAAGTATATTGAATATGAATCATATCAGATTGAGAATATGACTGTGAATCATTGAATACCTACAATAATATTGAATGATATGAAATTAATAAATAGAAGAAAGTGGATGAAAATATATAAAAAAGTTAATACAACTAACCTTATAAAAATCAGTAGTTTCCCCAGTTGTGATTATCTCGTACATAAATCGTAGAATATAATAACCACATTCAACGCTTCAATTTTGACGATGACACTGCAGTTATAAAACATTTAACTAATAATGAAACCCAATATATAACAAAAATATAAAAACTAATTACCTGTACTTCCACATATTTGATTTTCGTTGGATTCTTTTCATTTGTAAAATGTTTCCATGAACTGCATTTTTTATATAAGAACTAATAAAACTTGTGTAAACAATTAAAATTAAACATAACAAACTTCTAAAAATAAAAAAACAACTTACCTGTTTAATAAGTTGGAAAACGGTTTACACACTTTTCCTAATAAAGAGCAAAACCAATATAAGGTGCATTCATTTGGGAAAAATACACCTAACATCCAATGCCCCCTATAATACAAAAAGTTCATAATTAATGACATTATAATGATCATGAGTTCAAAATTATGTTGATATTCTTACTTATCAAGAAATGGCAAAAACCAGCACTGAATCTCTGTTTGTGATAATCTCTCGGATATATATTGAACTCTTTCATCATTTTTCACATGTTTGACTTCCAAGGAAATGTACTCTGGATCTATAAAGCTATAAATGCTTGTAGTTTCATTTTGTAAAATAATCCTGTATAGATACCTAATTTAAAAAGAAAATATAGTTAGTCAATGACATAACAATATTTTATTAAAGAAATAGCAATTCAAACGTCAATTTACTTACATGGAAAACAACTGCACCACATTCAGCCCGATCTCTTCAAAATTAACTAAATTCATGATATCTTCTTTCAATATTCTCAATTTATAATTTCTTCCACATATATCAGACGTCATCCGAAACTCAAAGATAAAATTCAAGGAAGAAGAGCACTGAGATAATCTTTTCAACCCAGAAGAAATATCAGAAGTATCTACAGCCGACTGTTTCTGAACATTTTGCTGCATTTGTACAGTTTCTTTTGCTTTCAGATATTCCTATATAAGTTAAATGTCAGAAAACATTATAAGTAATTTGGAATCATTTCTAATTACTAGTTAAAAAAACTCATACCTCATGTGAAATATAACGAAGAAGTGCAGTTGGCCAAAGTAAAAAATGGCCCATGCATTCCCCAACACTGGTGATCTCCGCAGTAGGAAATGGTAGTAGAGAAGTAGGATCTATAATAACAAGTACTGATACTCTAACTTGACCCATCTGCATAGGCTGATGATGTACCGAGTCCCCCAAAAAATACACTTGTCCTAACGCAACAATATGTACATGAGGATCTCCCGCAAACAACTCACAATATAAGGTTCGATCCGATGGAGGAGGTGGAGGCTCAAAGTTAGCAGGTGGGGCAGGGTAGTCAGGGTGAGCAGGCTGAGAAGTCAGAAAAATGATAAGGGTATATTAGTGTTTAAAATTTATAACATAGAAAAATTGATTAAAAATTAAATAAAATAATATACCTCAAATGGTTGCGCAGACGGGGCAGGGTAAGCAGATGAGTCAGGGTAGTCCGGGTGAGTTGGCTGAGAATGTTGAAAAATGAAAAAGTTATATCAGGCTTTATAATTTATAAAATAGACAAATTGATGATATTAAATAATATACCTCGGAAGGCTGCCCAGACGGTGTTGGGTAAGCATATGAGGCATGATAGTCTGAGTGAGTAGGCTGAGAATGTTGAAAAATGAAAAAGTTATATCAGTGTTTATAATTTATAGAAAAGAAAAATTGTTAACAGTAAATAATATACCTCGGAAGGATGAGCAGACTGTGACTGTCTTGCCAAGTGTTCTAATAAAGACTTTTGTACTGCTGCTTGAATTTGATCACCCATAGACCGTTTCATATCCTGCAGCTCTTCTTTTAAGGATTCGATTTCCGGGTCTCTTGGTTGCTTACTCTTACCAAAAACCTTCCGAATACTAACACCCGCCTGATATCCTCTAACACGGCCGGGGTGTTCAGTCTTTCCCAAAGCAGTGGCTAGGATATCCATCCTACCCTCGGGGATAAAAGAGCCCTGTGTCTCTTTCTCCTGAAGTTCATCCTGAAATGAAAAATAAAAAATTTATATTAGTGTTTATAAATTATAAAAAAGGAAAATTGTTAACAAAGAATTAATATTTACTTACAATTCTATCAGCCACTTGATGCGCTTCGTCTGTAAGATATTGTTCATTTTTTCTTCTTCTTGCTCGTTTCCATTTCTCATGGCGAGTGGGAGGAGATGGAGGACCATACTGGACCTCTTCTGAACCACTACTTGATCGAGCTCTTAATGCTTCAAATTTTTCTTCAATAATTTTCTTCTCCAAATACGAGTATCCTCCACGTGATAAAGTATGAGGGTATACGTTTTTCAACTGGATCTCCTGATGAGATCTTCTGGAGGCCTGTTACATAAAAATAAACACATAAGTAATAAGGAAAATATAGCATAAATTTTAAAATATAAAACAATTACAATACCTGAAATTTCTCTTCCTAACGACTGTCAACAAATCGCTTCCATGTTTCTTCATCTATATATGGATACTTAAGACATGGGCTTTCAAACCTTCTCTTTCCAAAAACATAACCTTTTGTCAGTTTGTTTTTAAAATCTCTCCATCGAACAACCGCTAAAGAGAGATGTCTTTTCCTAATTTCTTTGGTTTCCTCAAAATTGAATGTCATCTGTAATTGAAAAAATTAAATATGTCATTTAAACTATATAATATTAAAAAAATGAGATAAAATAAATAAATAAAGATATTTTACCGTCACGGCCTCCCAAAGCTGTTGCTTCGCCGTCCTGTCCACTGACTTCCAATCAGGATATAAAATACTAATCCTGCAACGGCTCTGCATCGCTATATAACTGACAAACTGAACTGCATTTGGGCCAACTGCATTATTATTATCATCAAAACGGATGTGTAATTTGTTATCATCACGAGCGAGTGATAGTTTTGGTAAACGTGTAATACCACGTTTACCAACTAGAGAACTTGATTTTTCAGTAGTAACTGGAGAAGTCTCCTCCGCCGAGGACGCATCAGAAGTCCTGCAATTTTTTTTTAATAAATTAACAGTTTTATTTCATTAAATATGTATATTACTGAATATTTAATAATATGTCAAAATAGATATACCTCGGTAACTGCTCATCTCTATCTGTATTTGACATTGCTACTAGAAAGTGTAATGAAATTTTGGGTACCTGCATATCATTAGAAAACTGAATAATTAGAAACAAGGAAATGAAAAATAAATATGTAAAAATAGAGGCATGCATTTGTAAGTTTTAAAAATAGACACAAAATATAAATATTTACCAGAAAAATTAGGAGACTAATTTAGTGTTTTCCTACGTCCCTTCATCATGATCGGTACGTACTGCATGCACTATGTCTGTCTTATATTCATTGTAATCATCTAAAAATTGCATAATAGATGAATAACGCTCATGTAAATCACTAGCATCATCAGAATCATCATCATCACCCAAATGATATCTTTTCCCTTGAAAAACAACTGACCACTGATCATTTGACGGATTAATGACATAAAATACTTGTTTTGCATGTGTCGCCAAGATAAATGGTTCCTCATTGTGATTAAATCTTTTCAAATCAACCAGTTTAAACCCATATTCATCATGTTTCATGCCACTATTACTATCAACCCAATTGCACTTAAAAATAGTGACTCGAAATTTAATATAATCAATTTCCCATATGTCTTCAATAACTCCAAAATATGATGTTGATGCAGAAATTGGGTTTTTATCTTTGGCACTCGAAAAATGCACTGCTTCAGTGAATACCATCACACCACTATTCTGAATGGTACTCTTGTCATCCAGGTTTTTTGTGTAAAATGTGTAGCCATTGATATCAAAACCAGACCAAGTGATCACATTAAAAGATGGTCCCCCTGATAACCACTTCAATGTTTCTGATACAAATATATCTGAGGTGACTTTCTCTTTAAACCATGAAACAAATGTCTTCTTATGCTCAATCATCAACCACTTTTCATTTCTTTTCTGATATCGTAACTTTAATTCAGCAATATGTGAGGATATATATGGTTGAACCTCATCTATGTTGTTCAAAATGTATAAATGTGCTTGCATCACTTCATCACGTGGAATGAACTTTACCTTTAAGCCTCGAACCCCTCTACCTTCTCTGTCAACTGTCATATGTCGAGATAGAGGGAGACCAATATGCTCCACCTCATTCAAATAATCAGTACAGAACTCAATCACCTCTTCTGATACATATTTTTGAACAATAGAGGCCTCTGGTCGATAAGGATTTTTAATATATCCTTTCAAAATTTTCATATATCTTTCAAAAGGATACATCCATCTTAAATAAACAGGCCCACAAATTCTTATCTCACGCACCAAATGAACCAATAGATGAACCATTATATCAAAAAATGTGGGTGGGAAATACATTTCTATTTGACAAAGAATAAGAGTTGCTTCATTCTCCAAAAAATCTAACAAATTTGGATCAACGACTTTGCTACAAATGGATTTAAAGAAATTACATAACCTGATGATTGTCTTCCTGACAGCTTTCGGTAATATACCACGCACTGCTACTGGTAGAATTTGTTGCATTAACACATGACAATCATGTGATTCCATACCTATTAATTTACAATCCTTAAATGACACAAAATTATTCACATTTGAAAAAAAACCACTGGGTACTTTAATACCATGAAGACACTGACAAAAATTCATCTTTTCAATCTTGCTTAATGTGTGACAAGCCGGAGGTAAATATGTTCTTTTTTCCTTTCACAGCGGGAGCTAACTCCAAACGTATTCGCATTAATATCAAGTCCAATCTAGCATGTAATCCATCTTTTGTCTTTCCTTTTATGTCTAACAAAGTTCCAATCAAACTATCACATATGTTTTTCTCAACATGCATAACATCAATGTTATGTTTTATCTCTAAAAATCTCCAATAAGGTAGTTCAAAAAAAATAGACTGCTTCTTCCAGATATGTTTTTGTAAACCAGAACTTTTTCTCTTTCCAAATGTTGAATCAATATCTTTCACTCTGTCATAATATTCTTCAGCTGACAATGGTTGAGGGGGGAGGTTGTATTCTTATAAACCGTTAAATGCTTTTCTCAATCTACGATAAGGATGATCAATTCGAAAAAATCTTCGATGTCCCATGTACACTGTCTTTCTTCCATTCTGCAATTGATAATATGAAGTTTGTTCTTCACAAATTGGACATGCTTTATGTCCCTTAACACTATATCCAGATAAGTTTCCATACGCAGGAAAGTCGTTTATAGTGAACATTATCATAGCACGCAAAAGAAAATACTCTTTCTTGTATGCATCAAAAACTGTAACACCTTTCTCCCATAACAGTTTTAAATCCTCAATCAATGGTGTAAGATACACATCAATATCATTTCCCGGTTGTTTTGGTCCAGAAATCATCAAGCTCATCATAACATATTTTTTCTTCATACATAGATGTGGGGACAAGTTGTAAAGTACCAGCAAAACAGGCCATGAACTATGTTGGCTACTGAGGCTCCGATATGGATTCATTCCATCAGTACACAATCCCATTCTGAGATTTCTAACTTCACTTCCAAAATCATGAAATTTTTTATCAAAACTCTTCCACTGTGGTGAATCGGCAGGGTGACGTAAGTTACCATCAGAAATGCGCTCATCTGAATGCCATCTTAACCTTTTTGCATCATTTGAATTTGCAAATAGACGCTTCAAACGAGGAATAATTGGAAGGTACCAAAATGCTTTAGATGGAGTTTTGATTTTGGTACCTAAAAATAAATCAGAATTGAATTATCAGAATTGTTTGAAAAAAATATTGGATGATATCATTGGAAAGTAAAAAAATTGATTTTTCATAACATTACATGACATCACCTGAAAATGAATCTGAGTTGACTTTCTCATCCATCTTATAGCGCGATGTTCCACATGTAGGAAAACTTGATAAATGTTCATTTTCTTTCCTATACAGTACACAATCATTGGGGAAAGCATGTATCTTTTTATACCCCAATCCCATTGGGCATAATATTTTCTTCGCCTCATAATTGGAATCTGGAAGCCCATTGCCTTCTGGAAGAAGCTCTTTTAAAAGCTCAAGTAAACTGGAGAAGCTTTTATCACTCCAACCATTTTTTGCTTTTAAGTTAACTAATCTCAAAACTGCTGATAACACTGTATATTTACTGCAACCTGGGAATAATGGTTTCTCAGAATCTCCAAACAATCATTCAACAGTTGGTGTTTTTTCGATGGTTTCAACACCTAAATCATGAATTAATTCTTCAATACGATCCTCTGCCTCATTATGAATATCGTCATCAACATTGGATGTTGAATTTTCAGTTCTTTCACCATGCAAGATCCAACGTGTATAATTAAGGCTAAAACCATAACAAATGAGATGATCTTTGATTTCTCTGAAGTTTAACTTTCTCATATTTACACACTTCACACATGGACAGAAAATCAAATCAATATTTTGATTATGCCGTTTAGCAAATTCCAAAAAATTGTCAACTCCTCTTTCATATTCACTAGTAGTTCTTCGTAGATAAATCCAATTATGATCCATTAATACCTGATATCATAATATAATTGATGAATATATTAAAACATAAAAACATTTAAATATCTATCAGATAAATTGTAAACAAAAACATATTCCATAAAAACTATTGATAATCAGATAAAAGACATCAGATATGAAACACGTTTACAGATACAGTAAACAGTTAATTTTAATATTATATACATGTGTGTTATATTGAAATACAAGGACAAAATGGTTAAATGAAAGGTTTCATTTTTTGAAAATAAAGTTTCATGATATAAATATTATATGAATGACATACAAGATAATATGATTTCTCACTATGACTACTATTGATCACACTATATTTATTTTTTTATTCATTTGATGTAACATGAATGAATCATGGAAAAATTAATGTGAAAAATAGTGCAATAACTATCCTTATTTAAGACAATGTGTATTAAGAGACATGATACAATTTTTGGTGACTATGATAACTCAACTCCCTCAATCCATGAGTTTTATAATAGGGAACTATGAACATATAAATTCATTATGGAGGGATAAAAATTCCATTGCATATTGCAGGTGACAACTTACACCCCCATCCATGGGTCTATTGCAGCAAAACATGTCAAGGAATGGATCAACATGAAGAGAAATATATTATCCATCCATGAAAGATTAGATCATGAGAATGTTTTATTTTCAGCCTATGACTTAGAGGGGGAAGTAAATCATTTCATGACTCTTATTTAGAGGGAGAGAAAGATGAATAAATATAATCAATGGAATGAGATTAGTTTAAGAGGACATTTATTAAAAATGCATGAATCTAACCCCACATATGAAAGTGGAAAGGTATTTTTGAACATTAATAGAGGGATAATGATTATATTATTATCTACGAAGAAGTAATTACAATACATTATGATTCTAGTCGTATTATGGACATTGCAAGAAAAATTATTTATTATATAATGGCATGAAAATAATTATTCAAATTTTTTTAACATAATAGATAGTGGTAATTATTCATGTCTTAGTTAAATGATGAGAACCAAAAAGAATTGAGGAATTTGGCATGGTAAATCTCAAAAAGGAATGAAATAACAACAAACTACATGCAAAAATGTGAGTGAATTCATTTAACACAATAAAATTATTTTTTTTGAAGAAGAATTTATTAAAATGGAAATGGAATTAAAAATATAGTACTTCATAATGTAATGAAAGATCATTTTAAACAGGAATAATGATAATACAAACAAAAAATTTGAAGTTCAACCCGAATGGAGATGTTAAATCCAAACTGCGACCGGTATAATTACTTCCAAAAACAAACAATATCAAATCTACACCAACAATGATAATACAAACAAAAAATAATGATAAATTACAACTAAAATCTAACCAATAATCAAAATCACGCAAAATAGGGTTATTGATAAAGAAATAAACAATGGGATATGAAACAAGAGAATGGGATATGAAACAAGAGATAAATAGGAAGAACACATACCAAAAATCGTGCAGACGACAAAAAACCTTCAACAATGGCCGTCCAAGATCGCAAATCAAGTTCGAAGGTCGTCGAGAGTCCGAAGCGCCACAGCGGAACTCGATTTCGACGGACGAACAAAATGAGGGTTTCTGACCGTGAATATTTTTAAAAGACTTTTCGCGTCGGTTTTAAGAAAAACCGACACCAAAATGTTTTTTAATAAGTTTCGGTGTCGGTTTTCCTGAAAACCGACGCGAAATATATTTTTTTTATGAGTTTCGGCGTCGGTTTTCATGAAAACCGACGCCGAAACATTTTAAAAATTTATTTTCCGCGTCGGTTCTCAGGAAAACCGACGTGGAATATATTTTTTTTATGAGTTTCGGCGTCGGTTTTCATGAAAACCGACGCCGAAACATTTTAAAAATTTATTTTCCGCGTCGGTTCTCAGGAAAACCGACGCGGAAAATATGTATACTAATATTTTCCGCGTCGGTTTTCTTAAAAACCGACGCGAAAAATCAACGCATAATATTATTTGCGTCGGTTCTTAGGAAAACCGATGCGGATAATATGTATACTAATATTTTCTGCGTCGGTTTTCTTAAAAACCGACGCGAAAAATCAACGCCTAATTATTTTTGGCGTCGGTTTTTTGTAAAACCGACGCCAAAAATTCGCCGCACATACTATTCGCGTCAGTTTTTAAAAAACCGACGTTATTACGATGACGTTAAAGCCCGTATTTCCACTAGTGAGAGTACGCAACTGGAAGAAAAACTTAGAAAAACTGTATACAAAAGAAGTGATGGAATGTAAGGGGGCCGGAAATACAATCCCAATTGAAAAGTACAAGTACAACTGAAAGCAAGTACAACTAAAGAAAAGTAAACCAGCTACTGGGTTGTCCTCTGGGGTTCCTACCCGAAGGTTAGGTACAGATGGCCTCCTCAGCACTCCACGTTCGTCTCTCTACTCTGTGTACCATCACGTCGTGTAGTCCACCTTCGAGGAACGTCTAGTCCTGCTACTCTCTACTTCAGTCAACACTGTTCTTCATCTGCAACTAACACAATGAGGTGCAGGCATAGCCCTTGTAGGGGTGAGTATAACGATACTCAGTAGAAACCTCAAGACCCTCAAGGTCTCACAAAATCCAACAAGGATAAACCATGAAGTATGAAGTCAATAGATAACCATTACGTAGGTATATGGCCATAAATATACCTAAGTTATCTAGTAACCCATCTCAATCACGAGGAAAACACAAAAGTCATTAACTCAGCTCAAACTCGGATTTTATTATAAGGGGTAGTATAAAGTATCAACCCCAGTCACACAGTCGAAACCTTAGCTGATGGTGTACTCACCCTATATCGAGTACAATGGGTATGCCGCGTCACACAAAGGGGCTTCCCACTATCCTTGGACTATTGAGGTACTCCTCTAGTCGAGTACCGTGGGTCTACTGCGTCACACAGAGGTGCTCTCCACCACAGGTCTGCTGCGCTCACACAGAGGTGCTCCCCCACATAGCCTGCTGAGGTACTCCTCCTGTCTAGTACTGTGGGTCTTCCACAATCACAAAGATGAGCTCCCCACCATGGGTCTACTACTTCACATAGAGGCACTCCCCACTAGGCCAGTCGAGTCACTCCGAGTCGAATCGGTCAAGCAGTCGTTAGGTCTCAGCCAACTACTAGGTCTCCGTACTCCGCTTGCTCATCTCTGGGAGGATCTTCTCCACGAGGTACTGGTCGATAATCCTACTATCATGAAGTTCTTAGAAGAATTATCTCAAAGGTACACCTCTTTATAGGGGTCTCAACACAATAGATGGCGCGTCAATCGGACCCTCGGTCTGTGAGTTATTGGCATTTCTGTTCCATGGGCCTAGTTGGGTTTTAGGTTCAAACCAACCCGACCATATCCGAACAATTTCCAATCCTCAAGTAGGGTATTCCAAAAGAACCGTCTCACTTTAAGATTTCTGTCTCCTTAGACGGTTTGTCGATTGGACACCCGTAGCCCAAAATATGGGCAAAAAGGTGAAAATAGGCCACATCGGGTCCAGGTCCGGTCCGACCCAGTCGGACTGACCAGGCCTGACCTGGGTTTGGAGTCGAGTCCAACCCAGTCCGTGGGTCCGAAATGGCCCTATGGGGCGGCCCGGCCCAGCCTGAAGGGGCGTCACGACCCGAGGGCGTGTCCCGACCCGAGGGGGCTGCCTGGCTGGAGGGCGGCCCGACTCGATGGCGGCCCGACGGCCCATGTGGCCTGACGAGTCAGTGGTCCGCATGGGCCAGTTGGCAGGTGGACCTCGTGGTCCGGCTGACTAGTGGCACGTGGGGCCCGAATAAGCAGTGGCCTGTGTGACCCGGCAGGCCATGTGTGTGTGTGTGGGGGGGGGGGTGTCGCGCCCCCTGACTTCCGAACAGAACCGGCGCTAGGTGCCGGTTCTGTATCCCGCGGGACACGTGGTATCCAACCTTGTCTGGCTGGCTAAGCAGACAGCCGGTTCCACACCACCGGTGGCTGACCCGACACCATCCGCCCTTGCCCCTCCACCGCGGCCCAACCTGGTCGCCGCTCACACCACCGTGCAGCGCGATGGCACCGCGCCACCTCCACCGTAACCCGGCCTTGCCGCAACCCCATTCTCCTCTGCGCGGCATGATGGTGCCACGCCTCCTCCACGCGGCCCAGCCTGGCCGCGGCCCCCTGCTCCACCATGAGGCCTGATTATGTCGCGCCCTTCTGACGAACCGGGGGCCTTACACCGTCGGTTTCCTTCGCGGTCGGCCCAACGCCGGCCGCTGCTGCTCTGCACCACGGTCGTCAACAATTGAGGAGAAGAGAAGGGGGAGGGTCGGGCCATGTTCGTGCAGCCCGAGAATTCCACGTTATGTTGATAACAATTGAAAAAACACAATCCAAGATTTGTGCATTGATTGGAAAAAACAATTTCAAACATAAAATCCTCTACCTCGTATGACGAAGACCGTTGATGAAGTTGCGGAAAAGAGGCGTCAATTCTTCAATGTCGGAAAAAGGAAGAGGATATCCGTCGTTGGAAGATGAGCTTTCGGAGGTGACGAAGTCCAGGATGTCATTTTTCATAGTCTAATCCTCTTTTGGCACAGTTGAAGATCGTTCTTCATTGGAGAATTAGTTTCTACAAATCCTTCCAACTCCTCTCTCAACGTTCAAACAAAAGAATTTCCAACCAAAAATAATGGGTTAAGCTAACCCATTATTTAATTTGTTGACCAAAAATATTCAAAATAATTCAAAAGGTGTTTTTATTAAATGAGATAACTCACTTAATTAATGGGTGGAGTTTTATCTATTGAATGGTGAGGAAGGTGAAGAGTTTTCTCCCCCTTTATGGGGAGTTAAGGGGGTTTAAAGCCCGTGTGGTTCCTACCAAGGGTATCCTTCCATGGGAGGTTATGTGTTGGTGGGCCCCAACACCATAGCCTCCCATGGGGGGTTAGGGTGTGGTGGCCCCCACCACTAACAATCTCTTGAAGGTTTTAACCACCTCAAAAATAAAAATAAGAAAACACTTATTTTTATTTAACTTTATTAAAAACCCCAAAATCTAACATCCATTCTCAACCATCTTCCATGAAGGCGAAAGCCTTTTTAAGAGAACACCGGCGCTGCGAGTACAATGGTGCCCTAAGATTTCAATTCCGAGCCCCAGTTCAAAAGTTATAAAATCTTGCTCGTACGTTTACTAAACGTACCTGAATAAAACTTCAGAAATTGATTCCAAGAACACCGGGCCTCAGAATCAAGAGCTGGAAATTTTCTTTGAATCGTAAAATTCCAATGTATTTCTGAAAAAAAATCCCATGGAAATTTCGGGTCTTTACACTCCCTAAACTGAAAACCACACTTAGTACCTTTCACACTATTGCTTCATAGAAATGAAATATCAGAGTCCTAAGTTCTATGGTAGAACCGACTCCTATAATACCAATTTTTCATGACCCATCCCCCAGGGCCCATATCATGACTACCCTAAGCCCGCCTTCCTTTGGCCAGTGGCTGGAGACTAGCACCAAAGGCATAAATCCCTAAACTGGGAAGGCATTGACTTCATAACTGTAAACAAACACATTAGAGTACACAACTGGAAGAAAAACACTAAGTAAAACTATATACAAAAGAAGTTATGGAATATAAATGGGGTAGGAAATACAAGACCAATAGGAAAGTACTAGTACAACTGAATAGCAAGTAAAATTGAAAAGAAAGTACAAATGAAGAAAAGCAAAGCAGCAACAGGGCCATCCTCCAGGGTTCCTACCTGAAGGGTTGGTACAGATGGCCTCCTCAGCACTCTACGTTTGTCCGTCTCCTTGGAGTGCCATCACACCGAGTGGTCCACATCCAGGTATCGTCATGTCCTACTACTCTCTGCCTCAGTCAGCACTGTCCGTCATCTGCAACCAACACAATGAGGTGCGAGCATAGCCCATGCTGGGGTGAGTATAACGATACTCAGCAGGGACCCCGAGACCCTCAATGTCCCACAACATCCAACAAGGATAAACCACAAAGTATGAAATCAAGGGATAACCATTACTTAGGTATATGCCCATACATAACTAAGTTATCTAGTAACCCATCTCAATCATGAGGAAAAAATCAAAAGTCATTTACTCAGGTCAAACCAGGATTTTCATTATTGAAACCATGGTTGCTGGAGAACTCCTCCTCTTTCATGTACAGTGGGTCTGTCACGACACCAAGGCCCTACTCACTAACCTTGTATTGTTGAGGTAGTCCTCCTATCAAGTACCGCGTGTCTGCTGCCAACTACCAGACACTCCTCTGTTGTGGGTCTACCGCCAACTACCAGGCGCTCCCCTAATAGACTACAGAGGTACTCCTCCTGTCATGTACCATGGGTCTACTACCAACTACCAGGCTCTCCTCTACCGTGGGTCTACCACCAACTACTAGGTGCTCTCCACTAGGCTAGTCCAATCACTCCGAGTTGAAACGGTCAACCAGCCGTCCAGTTTTCTAGCTACTAAGTCTCCACAATATGACTTCTCATCATTAGAAGGATCCTCTACACGAGCTACTGGAAAATACTACAATTGTTTCGAAATTACACAAAGAAGTATCTCAAATGTCCACCATGTCATAGGGGTCTCAATGCAACAGACGACACATCAATTGGACACCAGGTCTGTTAGTTATTAGCCCTTTAGTCCTAAGGGCTTGGTTGGATTCATGTATGATCCAACCTGACCGTAACTCAACAATACCCGAACTCCAATGGGATATACTCAAATGGATGGATGTGCTCCAAGAATACCAGTGCCGATGATGGTTCGTCAAACAGACGTCTGGTGCCAATGTTATGGACAAAGGAAGTAAAGGGTCGGTAATGGGCCCGGGTTTGGTCTGAACGGGTCGGATTGACTCGGCCCAACCCAGTATGGATGACCCGGTCAGATTCGCTGGGTCTGACCTGGCCCATTGGGTGGGTCAGCCCGCTAAGTTTTGACCCGGTCCACTGGACCCGGCCCAGTGGACCGTGAGGGCGGTTCGGCCGAAGCTTGGGGCCAGTACGCCCCAGAGCATTACGAGGGTGTGGCCCAACACGACTCAGCCTGGTGGGCGCGGAAGGGCCAGTTCGGCCTGGGCACCACGAGGGGGTGGGACACTGGCGTGGCCGGGTGGCCGAAAGGAAGCCAGGACGCCGCGGGGGCACCGGGCAGGGCGCGGGGGCACTGGACTGGCCGCGACAGGGCACCGAGGGAGACAGGTTGGCCGCGGGGTAGGCCGTGGGTTCGGCCGGGGCACCGGGTAGGGCGCAACATGGCACCGGGTAGCGCGTGGGGCAACGTACAGTGGCGTGGGCAGTGCGCAGGGGCACCGGGAAGTGCGTCGGCGGGGCCGGGAAGACTACAAGATCGGCTGAGCAGGCCGTCGGGAGGACGCGGGTAGGCGGGTCGGGCGCTGCTAGGCCGTCGGTGTTCGACCGGGAGCACCGATGCGCCGCGGGGGAAGCACGATTCACGGAGGCCGCAGGAAGCGCGACCTTCTTCATTGCCACCTTCGTCGTCATCGCCTCATCGCCTTGCCGTAGAACACCTCAAGAGAGAAGAATCGATTGAGGATGTCAGGCCATGTTAGGTCAGCCCGCATCCTCCACATTTAAAGTGATATCAATCGATTCATCAAAAAAAAGATAAATATGAAAAACAATTATTTACAACCATGCAATGATTTCTTTTTAAACAATGATGTGAAATGAAAAGGAATAAAGCACAAGTTAAACCCCCTACATTTGATTTTCTGGTCATCGTTCGTCATTTGTTGACGGTTTTGAGGAAACAAGATGGCGAAGTTCGTCGTTTGCCGCGATCGTCATGTACTCCCAATCCAAGCTCGTGTGTCATTTCATTAATAAATTACTTGCATTGGTGCAATTAATTAAAAAGGGAAAGGTGGAACCAATTAATGGTAGAGGAGGTCAAGGGACTCCCCCCTCATTAATGAGGGCATTTGTGAGATTTTCCACCCTACCATTAATTGGGGGGTTTTAGTCTAATGTGGTCCCCATGACGTAACCTCTCACGGGAGGTTATGTTCGGGCTGGCCCCACCACCATAACCTCTCATGGGAGGTTAGGGTGTAGCTGCCCCACCTTCAAATCCCAAGTGGAGGTTTTAACCAACAACTACTTACACTCATGGCTGCTCAAAAATAAAATAATGTGTTATACAATTTATTTTA
The DNA here is from genome assembly GCA_963277665.1 of Viscum album. Classification (NCBI taxonomy): domain Eukaryota; kingdom Viridiplantae; phylum Streptophyta; class Magnoliopsida; order Santalales; family Viscaceae; genus Viscum; species Viscum album. The sequence goes on along the minus strand of OY728142.1, from coordinate 262,493,424 downwards.
TTATTATTTTATAAAAACCCAAAAACTAACTTTTATTCTCAACCATCCGTCGTCGAGGTTAAAGTCTTCTTAAGTGAATACCGGCACTGCGAGTTCAACGATGCCCTCAGATTTCAGTTCCGAGCACTGGTTCAAAAGTTATAAAAACCTGCTCATACGTTTACTGAACGTACCCGAAAAAAAAATTCAGAAATTGATTTCGAGCACACCAGGCCTCAGAATCAAGCGCCGTAAATTTTCACAGACTCATTGAATTTCCATGTATTTAAGAAAAAAATTTCCACGGAAATTCAGGGTATTTACAGTGGTAATAATACCAACTAGGAGGTATATCCACATAGGTAGTTCTTTTATAGGTATAAATTATATCCACTTAATTATTATTATAGACCTATATAGTTTGTATAAAAACAAGGTTTAGTTAAAATTTGGAAAATATGATGAGAAAAAATTTGTGAGATCCCTTGGCATGCATATGAAGATAAGTCAAAGTATAAGAAACTTTCTTGGAATTTTGGTGAAGGATAGAGTGACTGGTTTCCACGAAATTATTTCCATTTCTGGATACGACACGTGGTTGTGTATTTGGAATATTGTTATTTGGGGTTAATAACTCTGAAAAGGGAACATTGTGATTTGACTTGATTGTCACCTAGTGTACAACAAAAAGCCTTACTACACACCTAGTTTGAAACTCTAAGGGGATATGTTTTGGGAATTCAAAAACTGTTTTTGAACCATAATAGAGGATTTAAATAGAAGATCACCATGAAAAAATAGATTAATCCTAGGTTTTCATATATTTAAAATAATGTGTTGTGATTTAGACCACTTATGAATGATTTTACATGATAATATAGTTTCCCACAATGATTATTGTTTCTCACTCTATTATTTTTTATTTTAGTCAATGGTCAGAACCCAAATAAATCATGTTAATACTGAATGTGATGTAAAATGAAATGATATTATTCTTGATAAAACAAATGTTATGGTAGATGGAATGAAAAACCACATTGATATAATCACATAAAATTTTAAACGTATGATTTATACTAATCATCCAAATGAGAAAAGGACGGAACAACATTTTATTGATTCCTTTATAAGGGAAGGCACATAATTTTATAGTTGTTCAAATAATCAAATAGTTACTGATAAATGTATCAATTCCATTAAAATGATGTTTTCCATTATCTGGTGTTTAGAACTTCAAAAAGTCATCTTGGTTGTATATCGTTTAGAAGGTGAATTAGATAAATGGTGGAATCTTATCAAGAAAGCATGTAATCAAGATGAAATTGAATATATAGAGTGGGATGGGTTTAAGATATTATTTTTCAAAAAGTAAATTACTAGTATTATTTTTATGAAAATGGGTAAATAATTTCATTATGATAATGTATAAGGATTAAGAATATTTTGATACCTTTTAGGTGAATTTTACAATACTTTTGAGATATGCTTGCAGTATTTTCATCCAACATAAATTTATTCTTTATCAATTCATTAATGTCTAAAAACTAAGTCTTAAAATGGTGTTAATGAAAAGAGACATCAATATCTATGAATAAATCATTTGATTTTCTACCAAGGTGGAAATGGAGGTTAGATTAACCATAAATTTAATGGTTTGGCAAGAAAAGAAGTAGAAATTCAAAGGAAAATCTATGAAATATAGAGAGAATATGATGATCCTTTTCTTATGATCAATGTGTGAAAGGAAACATTCTAGAGATTTTCTTAAGGGGAATAGTAAATGTTTTATATTTGGAATGTATGTTTATTAGCTAATTAAATTTTAAAGTGGATGAATGAAGATAACTAATGATGTTAATAGAAAAAAAAATATCCCCTAAATACATCGCTATCACTTCAGTGATTCAAATATAAGAATTATAGGAATTATATTATGTGGTTCCCAAATCTGAAGGTTAATGATAATGATCAATGTTAGTAGCCTCAAAATATGAGAGAAAAAGCAAAATATCATGTGATCACTATTTATGATGATGTGAATGATAAGAACATGTCTAAATGTACGCATACCATCCACTCTAGAACAACTAATTTCTTATTTGACTTTGGATATACCCAGTATTTTATAATTTAATAATTTCAAAAGGGTATAAAAATTCCACCCAAATTATTATATATTGAATTAGTAGTGGAAAACCCTAATGGTAAGATGATGGGATCCCAAATCCAGGATTCTTATTAATTTGATGTATATAGAAATATGCTTCATAAATTTTTTTATTCTCCCTTTGGTTGAAATTGATTTCATAATAGGAATAGATTTCACATCTATACCTAAATACGACATCAATTTATAATAATGATAATTAATGTTTCGTATTTTGAACCAACCTATGATTGTTTATCAAAGCAATGATAAATATGATCATTATTTGGAAATCACATCCATTTTATGGGTATTGATTCATATTCAAAAGGGGTGTTTATCATAGATAATTAGAGAAAAAATCAACATTGGTGTTATTACTACTGTAAGAGATATTTTCATTGTCTTTCTGGAAGACTTTCCTAGTCTTAAACTGAACCGTAAAGTTGATTTCTTAATAGAACTCATACTTCTCATTACGCCTATTTCAAGACTCCCAATGGAATGACCATGTATGAGTTCCAAGAAATGAAGAAGAAACTCTAAAAGAATCTTGATAGGGGATTTATATAATCAAGTGTGTCACCATAGGGTGAACCTACTCATTTTGTTAAAATTAATGATGGATCAATGAAAATATGCATTTATTATAAGGATATGAGAAAGACAAAAGAGAAAAATAAGTATCTTCTACCCCATATTGATGGATTCTTTAATCAACTACTCTGAGATCAAAACATTTACAAGGCATATTTCCCCAGCACTTCAAGGAACTAATAAAAATTTGATTCCCTAATGAATTCCAACCCTACTTTATTAAAATAGAATACTATTTGAAACTCATGATATTCTATTCAAAACATTGTTTCCCATTTTTTCCATTTTGAAGGACTCTTTCAATTAAATCTCAAAGTTCTCAATGTGAGAAACTTTTTTTACTTAACTTATTTTCTATTTAATTTTATCTTACATTTACAATTGGCAGAAATTTATGTCAAAAATTAATTATTGGTTACATAATAAATTTTTTATGCTGTGGTAATAATCACTAATAACCATTTCCCTTTTTTATTAATAAAATTGGAGCTGTTATTATTATGTTGTTCGGACTATCACTACCACGATGCAATGTGTCTTGTTTGAATTAAACTAATTAAAAGGATGGTCTACATGTATAATTAAAAAAATAATTATGATAATTAAATAATTTTTATAAACTTGAAATAATAAACCATATTAATACTTCCACTCATTCTATGAAAATGAAATCATCATCTGTGCATGTGTACAGACTACCACCTTTGTGGAATGATTGATTTTTTTCTTTTATGTTCAAGAAAATTACATGATTAGTAATAAAGATGAGAATAAAGGATAAATATAATTTTAAAAATATAATTACATTTATATTATAGTAAATTTTATAACCTATTAATGATGTGATCAACAAATGATTATTGTAAATTTAATCATTTGAAACAAGTAGACTATGAAGAAAATGATATTCTATTTATAAGTATTAGATTTATATAAATTATAATCTTTTTATATTTCTATAAAATTATTATATTTCGCCCAAATGAGAATGAAATAAGATCATTATTCTAATGGTATAATGAAATAAAAACAAAACCACCTCATAATTATCCATTAAATATGGTATGTTCATATATGTGTTGGTCTAACCACCTACATGAAAAATAATATAAATTTATATCATGAATGAATCTGAAAACATATCTCACAGTATAATAGAAACAAATATGTAAATAATATTCTAGATTTTTTTACGTTAAAGTTATATCAATATGAAACTAATTAATTAAGAAAACATGTTTTGTTAGTTAAGAATCAAAAAAACACAATCATTACTGACTTCATCTTGATGGTTTGTGTAACCAAAAATTAAAAGGAATGAAATTACATACTTTATAAATATCATGGAAAATAACTCTATTGTAATTAATTATATTTGGATTATAAACCGTGTAACAAGAATGAATCCCAATACCGTTTTTATGAAAGAAACTCTATATGATAATGATTACTTACACATAGTGTTGAGAATAGGTAAAAAAACTAGTATATATATATAATTATTGTAAATTATGAGTATTAATGGTTATATTTATGAATATTTTTCTTGATTATATATATATTGAAATTAATTAATTTATTCAAGAAATTATTGAAAAGTGAAGAATGAATCTGGATGAAGGTAAGTGTTTTCATCTCAAATTCCTCCCCTTGGGACATATTTGGAATTATCTAACTAATTTAATTTATGTGATGAAAAAATTTCTTATTTGAAATATGATATCAAGAATTATATTTTAATCTTGTAATTTTACCTTCAATTACAAGATCTCTCTTTCCTAGGGTTTTGAAAATAGTGTTACTTATACCATAAGGGGTTTAATGGTCTCAATTCTAATTCATTGATACATGTTACATGTTATACACTATGTTTCATTTGTATAGTGTTATATTGATTTAATATCCAATTTTTTTTATAAATAATTTTCCTTCTATTCATTATAAAATCAAATCCAAATCTAGTTCTTTTATTCTATATTATTTTTACTCAACATTTACCCCAGCAGTAAGAATTTTTTATAAATCATTTATTGTTCATTTACAATTATTCCCCTGAACTGATTTCATATAATTTGGATAAATTATAAAATTATAGGGTATTATTTTATATTATCTAATTACATTAAATTTAAATTCACACACCCCCTTTAAACTTTGTCATATTTCACAGAATATGTTTCCCATATGGGATACTGAAAACTAAAATCCCCTGTCTTAGTGTTACAATAAATCATCTTGAACATTTCTCTTCCATGTTTTGCTTCTCAAACTAAATTTTTTTATTATGTGTTATTTTATAATCCTATTTTGGAAAATGATTATTTTATACGAATTAATTTTTTTCTACTCTTTTTATAATATTTTTTTGAACAATAATAATTTGAAAATAATAAAAGGGGGTTTCATTTCACTTTCATATGATATGTATTTCTCTCCTCATTTCTCCAAAATTAACATTCTATATTTTCAAGGAACCATTATCAGATATCATTTTTAAATGTAATGTATTTCAAAATAATTCAATCCAACTTTTCAAAATTTTCTTTCGAAAGCGGCATATAATTGTATTTTGTGTCTATATTAATTTTTTTAAAATATGTTTTATGATTTTTCTTCAATTGACCTTATCATAATCAAAAGAATTTTACTTAATAGTTTTATGTATCTCAATTTATCCTCTAATATATATATATATATATTAATATATATTTGTGAGATTAAAATAACAATATCAAACAATTTGATTCTTGATTCCTTCTTATGTTATATTATTCAAAGAATTATTTTTGTGAGGGTATTTATCATTTATATTAGTACCCTTTTATATTACCTTTGGTTGGTTGGGGATTTTTTATTCAGAAATGAACATAATTAATTATTAGGACAACTAATGATCATGTTATTATTGTACTGAGTTATCTATATTTCATTACACTATGTAGTGTAGACATTAAATTTTACATAATATAGTTTGGATGATGTTCATCTAGATAGAATGTTAACCAATTAACATCTAGAAAATTATTATAAGATTATATTTTTTTTCTCAAATAAGAATGATTATTGGAATGTAGATAATTTATTATTTTACTATCCAACTAATTTTCTTATATGGGATATGATCATGTTATCAATTGTATTGGCATGGGGAAAGGTATTGATAGTATTGATGATTACAGACCACTAATAGAGGTTCATTATATATTGGAATTCCATATTTTTCATTATATAGATACCCATGTATTTATTCTTTTAATGGTTCCTTAGGTATTTTTAAGAAATATATTGTTGACACTTATGGTGAATTCATTGGATAAACTAGTGATGGACGACCCCTAGAATTATATATCCCACTGATTCATTGATATATCTTATGAGATAAAACATCATGGGTTTTAGGGTATACCCCATGCCATATCAGTATTAAATCTTGTAAAAAGTCTTTTAAAATATGTTTTTTTACTTCGAATTGGCTGAAAACCTTATATTTTCATTAATTCTTGATAATAACCCTTTTATGGGTTGAAGGGGAACCCTAACATAACCCGTAGGATTTGTGACAATACATGAACCTAATGTCTTAGATGAATTCATACAGAATATAAATACATAAAACTTCTCCTCCCCAGTGTCTATATTATGATTTTATCTCTCCACCCTCATGTGACTATTCAGTTAGGCTTCCCAGGCATGCACATTCTAGTCCCAATGGAAATTATCATACCCTCTCATTCTTCGAAATCCATTAGCTCCGCTCGGGTGAATGTGACTAATATGAATCCCAATATATAGTTCTCTCTATATAGAGTATTTCTAATCCATTTAAGCACAATTTCATGTTTCTTGAAGGCCTTGAGGTGGCCCAAGGGCCATGAGGTGGCCCAAAAACCTTACTAGAACAAAGGCCTTGGGTGGACCAAAGGTGTTGGAGGACTCAAGGATCAAACTGGTCGCCTGAAAGACCAATCTAATGAATAGTCCTTGGTGCTATTATATCGAATAATTTCAGATATAGTATATACTATAGTACCTATTACAACATTACTATAGTACCAAGAAATCTTTCTCCACTCAGATTTGATCTTGGATCGCATGAATGCACTTACTGAGTTGTCACCAACTAGGTTGAGGCTCTTATTCCCTTTAAAATATGTTCTAATGTTTGGAATTACACATTCTATATTTATGAGATTATTAATAATTATATCCATGTTTTCATTTTTTTGAGGATATAGAGTTCTCTCAGTTTAATGGACTAAGTAATTATTCAAATTATTTGATCTTACAATAACATTTATATCAATCCTATGTTTTTATAGCACCAGTTATATGTTTTCCTTACTGGGAATTTGAGCTCCCTCCATTCTAATTTTTCCATTACCAAGGTTATGTATAAAATTAATATATGTGGAAATTTTAAAAGGGTTAAATTTCTGGAATATTGTTTTGGATATGTTAAATATTTTTAGGGATCATGTAGTTTGAACAAAAATGTGAGAAATGCCTATTTGATACAAAGAGAATGAGCATTGTTAGTAATTTTTTTCGTAATTATATAAATCCCTAATCATAAATATTTTTCTGATTTCAAGTTATATAATATTTTATTTATGTAATTTAAACAGCAAATGGTTATGTTTTGGAGTCTACAGTTGGTCTCAAAGGCAGTATGTAAAGTACATTCTTATGGTGCTGAGTTATGGGGGTATGGGGAGTCACAGTTGGTTTCAAAGTAGGATTAGAAACCATTAGATATTGAGATGTTTATTAGAGATAATTTAAGGGTTGAGAAGTTAAGTTTGATCATAATGTAAATGGTATATATATCCCTTAAGATAAAAAATTATTTAACCTTAAGGTAAGAATGAATTTTTATTTATGGATTAAGATAATTTAATATTAGGGGGAACATTTAGGATATGTGTATGTCATGATTCTAAGTATAGAAAAATATATTAAATTTATTATGATAAATTTTTTTTTATCCTAGATATTACTTTAAACCCTTAGATTTTATTAATTATTCCCTTTCCAAAAAAAATTAATTTCCTTGATAGCTTTTGTTTCACTCAACACCGATTTTCAATGAACTACAAATACTATTAATATTATTATTTAAAAAACCCTTATAACCAAGCCATTAAAATTATGGATATAAATAATAATAACCAAATGTTTGAAAATAATTATTAAGTTTAAATACTAGTGAAATGTATTTATAAATAAATACTAATTTTTGGAAAACTCTTTATATTCTTTGGAAATAAAATTTTATCAAAAATGATTTTTTTTATTTCAATGAAAAAATATTTCAATAAATTTATACCAATTTCATTAAATTTATTTTAAAAAATTAACTTTATTTTGGGAATCATAATGTAAAAATTTTATTATGGGGATTTTTTAGTATTTTTCTAAAATGTTTTAAATTTTAATATATAGTGAAATATACAGATTTTTATTAAAACCCACCTTTCATTTAATGAGTTTACATCATAAAATTGGTTTAAAATTTATTTTAAAATTTTAATTAGTTCAATTATATCCTTATTAATCAAAATTAGTTAATTTGATTCATGTTCATATTTAATTTTTATATTAAAACTTTCTATAAATTTGAATCTTTCCTCTTTGGAAATATACGTTTTCACTGAGTATGTGAGTTTATTTTTGATTTTAATTTTGAAATATTCTATGAATTGAATTTTTAAAAATTTATTCCCTATTTTTAATCATATTAATTAATATTTTATAATAATTTTGACTTAATGTTTGTTCATAATGAATAGTAAAAGTAGTAAAAATTAATTTACATGGTTAAGGATAAAACTGGTTTTCCAGGGTGATTAAACTAAAACAAATGGGGTTGAAATTACTTAAAAACAAACAAAACTATTAATGTATGTCCATATTTATACCTTATATCAATTTAGTTTTGATAATGAAACATTTTATATCCATTTCGATGTTTAAAATGCAGTTCAATTTTTTTTATTTTAATAAATTCCAAGTGTGTCCTCTCCCCTATTTATAAAAGGGCACCACCTATCCTCCCCTATTTACAATTAAAAATCATTATAGATTCAATAAAACAATAAAAATATATAATAAATAATTCAATACCCACATCCAATATGCCTTTTTTATTAGGAAACGCTCCTATGAAGGCTTTTTGTACTAACCAAATTAGGTTGTCTAAAGAAGTGGTATCATTCTTAACCAAGTGTTTTTGTTTTATTTCTTGTTATAATACCTTAAAATAATCTAAAAATATGATAAAATAATAAAATATGTATGTCCCATATTCTAAAAATTTATTAATTTAGTGTCATAACCCACATCTATATACTCTTCTATAAAATCGTAAATGAAACCCTCAATCATGTGTACGATAGACTACCACCTCACAAATCAAGGAAACTAATTTCCCATCACCACCTTTGACGGATGGATATAAACATTAATTTAATGTATATGTATGATTATAAATACATAATTATAATTATTTACATATAATATGACATATATCTTATCAACTTACAATCCTTTTGAAAATTATAACATCACTCGTGTATACGTGTGGACTACAACTTCCCCAAAGAAATGTGATATGTAATTCATTTTATATATACATGGATGATAATAAGGACAAATTTAATCAATATTTATGATATTTAATTTAAATAAAGCTGAATTAATATTTACCTTTCTTTCATTCCATCCTTTAAGATAATGGAATCATCATTCATGCGTACGTAAGACCTTCTGTCTCCTTGAATAGTGTAATTCAATTTCTATCATCAAATTTTATGGATTAATGTAAATGAATTTATTTTATATTTTATAATTTATAATATTATATAGATAATTTAACAACGATCAATATAAAAGGATTGAAAATAAAAAACCAAAATGTAGTGTAAAAAGGATATAAATAAATCATATTTTTATTGGTATAGAAGATCATATTTATAGAATATTTTTATAAAAAAATATATTTATTATATAAAAGGTTCTAATGTGAATGAATAAAATCAATATTTAAGGTAATTTATTTTTTTCTCTTTTATTTCTATGAAAAACATACCATATTCACCACTCATTTCTTTTGCGTGATGTATATACTAAAAATAATTGTATTTTATTTTTATTCTCAATAAATTATTTGATTTATATATCCATTTAATATTTTGTCTTTCAGGGGGTTTAGAATTCAAAATATACCAATGTTTTAAAAGTTTTATTTTACAATATCATTATTCATTATAATTGTTTTTTGTTATGTTTTAAATGATTAAATCTTATGATTTATATCTCAAAAAAATAATTAACTCTATTATCCTCATGTTATTTTATGAAAATTAATGGTTTCATTAAATATTCCTCCCATTATATACTGAAGAGTCTAAAATAATATTATAAGGAATGAACAACCCTATTACTCTCTTTAGTGGGGAAAACCATTTTCTTCTAAATCCATGTTTTCTAAAAAGTATTAAAGAATGTTATTACTATTATAAAAAGATGGTTCAAAGTTATTTTTAACTTAATTTATATTTTTAATTTTTATTAAAATGAATATTATTTTCATTCTCTAAATGAGAAACTTTCTCACTTTTTTTGAAAAAATGTGATAGGAATGTTTATTTTAATATGTATAGAATGAATGGTATTTCCCACCATCATGACCAATCAATGATTTAAAACATAATTTACATTTTTTAATTTTTATTTTGAAATAAACAAATTTCTATAATATTTGGGATAATTTTAGATTTTAAATTAGTGATTTCAATATTAGAATGTTATTTTCCCCAAGAAATGTTACAAGTGATCTTTCAAAATTATTCAACATCTCAGATGAAATCCATTTATGTATCTTAATATTTATTGGGGATATGATCCAATGATACTATCCTTTTTCATTATTAGTATGGTTTAGGTTTTTATGACATGATGTTTATGAAATTCATTCAATTTCCATGGGTTATTCTATAATGTAAAGATTAAATGTTTGGGAAAATTATAAATTTTACAAGGGATATTATATGATAAAAAATATAAAAAGTATAAGAAATCTATATTTCCATGGGATATTCCATGAAGAAATATTTATGAAACCCATTTATTTTTATGGGATATAATATAATTGATATTTTTTAATCATTAGGAAAACATATTTTTGGTTTTTATTATGTGATATATGGAACCTATATCACCCTTTAATGGATTGGGTAGAGATTAATATTTCATGAGATAAATATTTTTGAGATGTGGTATGAACCTAGTTCAGTAGGGGACATTTTTTCACATTGATAGTCTTGGGAGTGAACCTTGACTACATGATGACTTGGAGAGTTAACCCATTCCTCTATGATACTCCTATAAATGTTCCTTAACTATTAAGGAAATTAGTTTCTATTTTTACATGTATTCCAAAATTCCAGTATTATGCCTATGTTATTCTCTCATGGATCATTTCTTCTGATTCTTTTATGATTCATATGTTATGAACAATACTTTTTTCCATGAATCAAGGTTATGTTATTTTATAAATAAGGTATGATCTTAAAATATTATAATAATATTATCATAGCCTAATTATCAAGTTATAATTATGAGATCATTGATATCAACCTTTGTTTACTCATAATAAGAATCAGATATAACCTTTTCTTAGGTTTTCCTTACCAAGGTTATGAAAAAGGTTTTATATAATAAATTTATTGGATGGGTTCTAGTTCTGAATAACTAAGTGGGAGAATATTTAAAACTCTTATAAACCATTTATTTATGTTTCAATGTTTCCAAATACACTAAAACGAAATGATATGTCATGGTTTGTTATGTAAGGAATAATCATATATTAATAAGTGATATATATTTATAAAAAATCATGGTCACTATTGTTGGCATCAGAGAAAAAGAATAAATCCAATACTTGGGAACTCTCATATGTGAGAATTGTGTGAAGAGTGGATCCTAAACCAATGGATTCATGGGGAAACATTTTCTGCTATGGATGGTGATAAGAGTACGTCCTAGGTGGTGTATCCTTGTTTGTAGTTCATTGATAGGTATCAATTATATCCCATTGGTTATAATTATATACCACTATAGTTAGGATCAAAGAAATATTTATTTAACCTTTGTAAACATTGATGAGAATAATGTAGTGAGATCCCTTGGTATACATCTATGTATAAGTCAAAGTATAAGAAAATGTCTTGTAATTTTGGTGAAGGATAGAGTGGGTTGTTTTGAAGAAATTATATCCCATTATAGATACTACAAGTGGATGTGGATTGCGAATAGTTTTATCTAGGGGTAATAAATATGAAAAGGGTACATTTTGATTTTACTCTATCGTCACCTAGTGTACAATAACATGCCTTGGAACACACCTAGTTTGAAATTCCCTAGGAGATATGTTTTGGAAATTCACACTCATTAATAACCATCATAATGTATTTGAATAAGTAATGATTATGAATAACATAAGATAAACAAAAGGTTCAACAAATTGAATAGAATATTTCATAATTTAGACATTATATAAATGATTTTCCAACAATGATTATTGTTTCTCACACTTTGATTATTTATTTTAGTCAGTGGTTGGAACTAAAATGAATCATATTAATACTAAATGAGATGGGAAATATAATTATTATACTCTTGAGAAACAAAATTTTATGGGAGATGGAATGAAAACTATCATTAATATGCTCAGAAAACATTGTCAATGTATAACCCATACTAAATGTACAAATGAGAAAAGGATGGAACAACATTTTTTCGAGTCCTTTATGAAGTAAGAAGAACATTACTCTAGAGGTTCAACTGATTAACATGTTACGGACAAATATATTAGTGCCATTGAAATGATATTTTCTATTCTCTAGTGTTTAGAACCTAAAAACTTTATTTTTGTTGTTTACCATTTAGAAGGTGAAACAGATAAATGGTGGACTCTTATCTAGAATACGAGGCACCAAGATGAAATTTAATCCATAGAGAAGTATGGGTTTAAGAGATTATTTTTGAATAAGAAATTTCCTAGTATTATTTTTTTTGAAAATTGATAAATGATTCCTTAAGATAATGTAGAAGTATGAAGAATATTTTGTTACCTATGAAGTGAATTTTAAAATTATTTTTTGGTACACTTATGGTATTATAATCTAGTATAAAATGTAAGGTTCATTATTAATTAGTGTCAAAAAACCATATCTCTAAATGGTGTTATTAATAAGTGATATTAATAGGTATGAATAAATAATATGATTTTCTCTCAATATATAAATATAGACAAAATTAACCATAAATACAATTGTTTTTAAGAAGAATATAATGTTGGAAATCAATGAAAATTCTAAAAACCATAGAGAAAAAAAGATGATCCTTACCATATGTTCAATGTGTGGAAAAAACATGATGGAGATTTTCTTAATGGGAGGTAAATTTTTTATGTGCGTAAAGAATGGTTATTAGGAAATTTGATATTGAATGGGGGGAATGAACATAACTACTGATGTTAATTGAACAAAATATATACCAAATAAATCAGCCACACTATATTATTTCAAATGCATCAACCACACAATAGTGTTTTAAATGCATGGATTATAGGAATGGGACTGACCATTTCCCAAATTTTATGGTTAATGTTGATTATTAATATCAGAATCCTCAAAAGACCATAGGAAAAGAAAAATCTCATGTGGTTACTATATCTGATGATTGGAATGATAATAGAAGGGTTAACGGTACACATACCAACCACTCTAGAAAAACTAATGTCTTATTTGACTCTAGATAAAACCACTCATTTATATTTGAAAAATTTCTAAATGTTATAAAAATTCCACCCAAATTATTATATAGTCAATTAGTAGTACAAAACCCTAATGTTATGATTATTATATCCCAAGTATAAGATTATAATTGATTTGAGGATTATGGAAATATTATTCATAAAAATCATATTATTCTCCATTTGGTTAAATTTTATCTTATCTTAGGCATAGATTTTATATCTACATATAAATACAACATCAATTTATAAAATGGAAATTAATGTTTTATATTTTGAACCATCCTATGGTTGTTTATTAATGCGATGATAAATATAAGCATAATATGGAAATCACATCCATTGTATGTGTCTCGATTTATATTCAAGAGGAGTTTTTATCTCAGAAAGTTGGATAAAAACTCATCATAAATGAGAACTATCAATATATAATGATGGCATCTAGTCTTACTAATTCCCATGATATCCTAATATATTTAATGAAAAGAGTCTTTCGAGATTACCTTGATTAGTTTGTTGTAGAGTTTATGGATGATATTTATTATCTATTCAAAAATCATGAAATAAAATGATGATCAATTGATAATTTCATAAAAGAACCTAAGGAAGGATAACCTAATTATGAAAATTACAATCTATGAATTTTGCCTCTAAAAACTTTTTTGGGTCATATAATCTCAAACATGGGTATATTGGTGGATAAATCAAAGAAAAAGGCTATTGAATGTTGGAACAGAAAAATTATAGTTATTGAGATCCATAGTTTTATTGGTTTTGGATAATATTATCAATGTTTTATAAAAATATAATCACAATTTCCCAATCCAAAAAACATGGTAATTCCAAAGGGATCCAAATTCCTTCAAAAAGAAGAATCTGAGGAAAATTTCAATGAACTAAAAATAATGTTAGGGAAACATTTATTATATTACCTTGTAGTATAGAAGGGGTTGTTATATTTATTGATGCATCAAATAAATTAATGTGATGTGTTATCTTGTATAAAGTTGAGGTTTTATCTTATGCCTCTTGACAATTTAATGTTTATGAGGAAAATAACCCAAATCATGATTTGGAGTTAGATGTGGTATAATTAGAATTAAATTTACGAAGGAATTATGTTTATAGAGAATGATGGGATATATAGAAATACCATAATAGTATAATGTATATAATAACACACAAAATATTTAAACCTGCTTAAGAGAATGTGGTTGGAGATAAATAAATATTATGATAGCTCAATATATTACCACCTATAGAATGTGAACAAGGTGTATAATTCTTGGAGTTGATAGGATCATGCTAGATTATCTATGATTAAGATATAAAATATCCAATAATTATGTATTTACAAAAAATATATCTAGAAATCATTAAGGATGGGGGGAATCTTATCTTCCTCAAATTAGTGTTCAGTAATAAATCCATTTGGTGAATAAAGAGGTATAGAAGGAAGATATAAAGCTACCAAAGAATGTATGAAATTTTCTGGAGTTTAACCTTGATTATGATAAAATGATAGAGTTCCAGAACTATGTATGTGTTGCATCCATACAAAATTTAATGGAACAGTTAGAGGAATCTCATAGTACTTCATTCTCTATTCATCTCAGTAGTCAAAATATTTATAGAGATTTGAAAGTGTATTTTCGATAGGACGACATGAAGAGAAATATTATAGAGTTTGTATATCAGTGATTTGTATGTTGGAATGTTATTGACACGATAAAAAATTTAAAGGTAATGTTACAACCACGACCCATACCATAATGGAAATGGGTAATCATCACCATTGATTTTTTTCTTTAGACTTCCCAAAATGTCTAAACAGAAAAATGATATATGGGTTATGTTTGATCACCTTAAAAAATTAGAACAATTAATTTCTATTATATATGGTTTCTCTATGGATTATTTTTCTAGTGTATAAATTAAGGGAGTCATAGGGTTTCATAGAGAACCACATTCTATTGTATCTGATCGAGATCTAAGGTTAACCTCAATGATTTGGAAAAGCTTTCAATAATGTCAGGATATAGAACTGAGTTTCAATACTCTGAATCATCCTTATAAAGATATTTTTTTTGAGATAAAAAAATTAAAACCTAGATTGTATATTTAAAACTAATTCTATGGATTTCAATGGTTGTTTTTATAATCACCTTCATCTGGTTGAGTTTTCATACAATAACAGATTTCACTTGTGCATTCAGATAGATACTTATGAATCCTTATATAGAAATAATTTTAGAACACTATAGTGCTGGGATAAAGTTGGGAAATGAAATATATTTCAACCTGATCTAGCTAAAGAAATATTAGAGAAGGCTAGAGAAATTCAACAACACCTAATTATATCATAAATTCAATACAAAGGTTATTCTAATAATCATTGATGTGATCTGGAATTTGGAGTTGCTGAGAAGTTTTTTTCCAAGCATTTATCCATGGAACATGTTATGTGATTTATGAATAATGTAATGTTCGACCAGAGGTATATTATCCCTTTCAATATTCTTAATCGAGCAGGGATGTATGTTTATCATCTTGTGCATCCACAAAACCTCCCTAAAGTCCATGTTGTTTTACATATATCTCTCTTATGGAGCTAAAAACGTGATCCTTACATATTATAAACTTTGACATCATACCATATGATTATGATACTTCATATGAATAAATACCTATAGATATTTTGTACTGTAGAGATAATGTTCTATGAAACAAGACTACTCACATAGTTAGGGTTTTTTTTGGAAAAACCACCAACTTGAGAAACATGCATGAGAGCTTGAGGGTTTTTTGTGGAAGATGTATCCTATATTTATTATATCATATTTATGGAATTTTTAGGGAGAAATAATTTTGATGGGGGTAGAATTCAACAATAATGGACTTTTTAAAATATTTTATTTTCAAATATATTTAATTTCATCAATATCTTTGATTACACATAACACCGAGTTTTATTGAACCATGATAAAATTATTTTTATTACTTTTTGTTAAAAAATAATATTTTTTATTTTATAAAATTTTAGAAAATTTATTTGAAAAAATATCCTTCATTTTAGAATAAAAATTTTAAAATTATCTTTTTGTGATTTTTCTAAAGAAATTAAAATTTTAGAGAAAAATTATAAATGATAAATTTTATTGAAAACTATTTTATTGTTTATAGAATTTTTATGTTAAAATATTATTTAAAATGATTTTAAAAGAAGAATTAGTTATATTATATCATAATTAATCCATTATAGGTAATTCTAATCACATTCATATTTAATTATGAAATTAAAAATTTGTATACTTATGAATGGTTTCTCTTTTTTGGAAAGAAATTTTTTTATCATATTTTTGTGTATAATTTTAAATTAAATTATACCAATTTTTTGAACAGAATTTTGAAAAATTGGAATAAAAATCTATAATCTGAATTAATAATATTATATAATACGATCATGATAATTTTTAAAAAATATAAATAGTAAAAATAGAGAAAATTAATAATAACGGTTAAGGTTAAAATGGGTTCATCAAGGGGTTAAAAAAATATTAGTGTTAAAATATCCTAAAAACAAATCAAAGTTATATTTTATGTACATATTTAGACCTCATATCACTTATGGTTCAATAATGAGATATTTTTTAATCCTTTTTACATGTAGAAAATATGTAGAAAACTTTTTATTTTTAAAATTTTAAGTGTCTACTCACCCCCATTTATAAAAAGGAACCTACTGCCATATCCTATTAATATTACCAAAGCCTTTTAGTTTAGCCAGTAGCCACCCAATAACAATCATTAATTTTCTACCCGAGTCTTAGAGGCCTTTTTTTATTTGTAAACACTCCTAATAATGGTTATGGTTCTAACATAAGGAGGTTGTCTGAAGAAGATATACCATTCTCAACTAAGTATTTTTATTTTACTTATTCTTAGACCACCTTAAAATATTTACAACTATTATGATATAATAACAGTAGTATATACCATATAATTTGGGTTTATTATGTTTTTATCATAACCCATATCCATCTATCATTATATAAAATGGGAATTCAAACCAATAATTCTGAGTTTGGAAGTCTACCGCCTCATGAACGTATGAAATTTAGTTTCCATAACAATCTATCATGAATGAATATAGTGATGGATTTATAGTATTATATATATATATGATATTTATTTAATAATTATACTTTTTGAATTATAATATCACATATATATTCTTACCATCAAATCCGTTGAAAAACTATAACGTCGGGCATTCGTACATGTGGACTACTAACTCCACGAAGTAATATGATACATTAATCATTTTACTATAACCTTGGTAGAAATAAGGGTAAATATAATAAAAATAAATAATATATATTATATAAAAAGTATTCTCAAAATTGTAATTATTATTTAATTTTCCTTCATTCTATACGTTAAGAAAATGTAAACAATGTTTATCTGTAAATATAACCTCCTGTCACCATGAACTGTGTAATTCATTTTCTATCTCCAACATTTATGGATCAGAGTAGAAACATATATAATTAACATATGAGATATTTTTATCCTGTTTAATATTCTAGAGAATATAGAACCATGATCAATTCAAAAAGACTAGAAATATCAAACCAAACTATATTTATAAAACTATGCAATTATTACACAAAATAATTATTTTAAAAATGAATTGTTAATAAATATGTGATAATAGGTTATAAGTAAATAATATATTGAATGATATGTATGATTATGGTTTTGGAATAAATTTATTATAAATATATATTTTTTATATAGGAGTTTGTAAGGTGTATGAATAAATTCGAGACTGAAGTTTTTGGATTTACGTCTCACTTTTATTTCTATAGGATACATTCCATATTCACTGCTCTTTTATTTTGTGTAGAGTATATAGTACCATTAATACAAATTATTTCTTTCTCATGATATTATGTGATTTACATATCAATATAATTTTATTCTTTTCATAAGGCTTATGATTTCAATGATATAAAAGTTTTAAAATTTTAAGTTACAATCTCATTGTTTTTATGTTTTATTTATGATTATGTTTCTAATGATGAAATATTATGATATATCTATCAAGAAATTAATACATTTTAGTATTCTCTATATAAGTCATTGAAATAAATGTTTTCATTTCACTTTACACTCTATAGGTACTCAAGATTACAAAATAATGTTTTAATAATGTTTGACATTATTTCTCTCTTTATTCGAAAACCCATTTTCTTTGATATCTATGTTTTGTAAAAATGGTTTCAGAAATGTCTTTAATATTATAAAAAGATGATTTAATGCCACCTTTACCATTTTTATTTTACAAAAAATGGTTTAAAATGAATATTCAATCCATTTTATGAATGAGGTTCCTTTTGCCTTGTTACTAAAATGTTGAATGGAATATTTGTTTTAACATGTACTACAAGAATTATATTTACAACCATCATGTCTATTAAATTATTTAAAAAATCCTTTAAAAGTTTTTGTGGTTATTTTAAAAGAATAATTTTCCTCAATATTTGGGAAATTTTTTTATTTTAAATAAGTCATTTCAACATAAAAAAGGGATATTTTCCTCAAGAAATGTTCAAATACATCTTCCAAAATCATTTTAAATCTAAGATAACATCCTTAGATGTTACTTAATATTCATTGTGGATATTATCTAATGATACAATCATAATTGTTTCTCTATATGGATTATTTTTATGATTAAAAAATATTTTTGAACCCCATTACTTTTCAATGGGATGTGATGTGATCAAAAGATGAAATATATATGAAACATGTTTATTTTTAGTGGGTTATCATTGAATTAAAATATGGAATATTTTTAAATCCATTTTCCTTTCCCTGGGTTATTCCATGTTTACATTTTTTAGAAACCACTTATTTTCAAGGGTTCTGATATAAGAATGTTTTATGATCTTATGGATAGAAATGTATGATTTCCATTATATGGTGGCTGGGACCTATATCTATCTCTAATGCATTGGGTAAAGATTTATATCTCATGAGATAAATAGGACTATGATGGGGGAGTAAACCCTATTTAGTAAGAGAAATTTTCCACTATGATTTTCTCGCAAATTATCCTTGACTACTATGATGGTTTGGGGAATGAAACCATTCCACTATGATCATCTTGTTAGTGAGCCTTAATTAGTATGTAAATTATTTTCTATCCTTACGTGTATTCAACAGATCCATGTCTTATGTCTATGTTATAATATCATGTCATGTGTTCTTTGATTTCATTATGATTCTTATATTATAAACTACAATGATTAATGACACAACTCATGGTTATTATATTTGAAATAAAGGGAATCATTTTTAAATGTTATTATCATGTTCTCATACCCTTATTCTCTTGTTATTTTTAATGTGATCATTGATATCTCCCTTGTTTACCCTTACAAAGCATCAGATCTCACCCTTTCTTATGTTTTGTTTCCCTAGGGTATGGAGAAAGGTTTTATGTATAATATGGTTAATAATGGTTCTAGTTGTAATGAACTTAGGGGGAGGTGACATAGAATGCATATGAACCAATTGTTTATCTATTCAAGTTTTTAATGGCATGAAACCTAAATGATTCTGTAGATGTTTGTTATGTTATGTAATAAATATCCATTTATCATTTTGTGATATCTATGTATGAAATGTTTGGATATCTATAAATTACATCCTTTCCTAGCTACTACAAGTGGATACAAGATATACCATAGATATATCTAGGGGTAATATCCCCAAAAGGGTGGATTGGTTATTAACTCAACTATCTCCTTGTGCTTAATAATGAGGCTTAACTGTACATCTGGGTGGAAAATACACCATGATACTCTTTGGTTAATTCACATTATATTTGTGAAACATTATTTGGGATTTTATATTGCATAATCTAATAATAATACAATAATGGGTCACATATATTGAAAAATAGAGATTCAAACTTTAAGGTACACATTATTGATATGAAAAATTAGGGATAAATGATATGATGAATTTTATGATCATGAATGTCAATGGTTTTTGGGTTGTGAATAAGTTAAGAAAGTCTATAGTAGTTTGGTATCTCTATTTTTAGGATTAGGTTGAAAAGTATTAGATCACAGAACTCAAAGTAACCTAAGAATAACCAAGGGAGATTTAGGTTAAACTAAGATCGATGTACATTGAACTGAATAAATTATAGGCTAACATGATGATGTTTTATATTTGAATCCATTTTATGTTATTGATTATGATAATTCTATTATATTGTTAATGTTTCTTCACTCATGTCAACCATTTTGGTTTTAGTAATTGTTGGAACTAATGGAACCATTACTATGAGGGGTAATGTGGATATTTTCTTAATGAATAACCCATAAGAATGAGAGATGGTGTTATAAAACTTACAATTTTTTCAAACCATGAATCATAAAATATTAATAAAAATTTTATAATTGTTGAATCCCTAAAAACACTAAAAAAAGCGAAATATGCAGTCTAATGGATGATTAATTGATGAAGATTATTAATGAATGAATATTTGAATTCCTATATTGAAAAATTATTAGAAGAAACATGGGGGGAATTACCATAAAGGAATAGGGAAATGCTATATGTGTGGAGATGAAGGTCATCAAAATCACAATTGTAAGGGAAATAGAGAAGCTATAAAATTTTGTTTCTTCAATTGGAAGATTCATTCATTATGCAACATAATATCCCAATCCAAGGGACACTGAAGGAATAGTTACCAAAGACCAGGAAAATAAGGAAAACCCTATTAAAATGTTACTAATATAGTGTATAATGAGTTTTCGTTCTAGATTTTTTAGTGTCCAATGTCACGTAATTTGTTATCAGTCATTGGATATTAAGATTTAAATAAACACTTCTAGTGATATGGTTATCATATGAGTAATTTTAATAGTTTGTGGGATGTTTTTTATTATTTATCTATATCTTACTATATTATTGGAATTCTATTTGAAATTAGTAATCCGTTAAAACTATTTATAAATCACATTTAATAATTTATTGTATAAATAATAGTCATTCCACATCCTATATAAAATCATGATTATCTAGAGGGGAATAGTTAATTATGAGTTTCCAATATAAATTTCAATGAACTTTTTATTAAAATTTCATATACCAATTTATTTAAGGTTTGGGGGAGAATGTGACACAAAAAAATTTTAATATATGATCACCTTTAAATAAGTCAAAGTGTTCAATATTTTTATCCACACAAAATACTAAAAAAAAACTGTTACATTTTTAGACCATTAAAACATAGATATTTAATTTTAGGGAATGATTATATGTAAACAAACTATGAAATATTTATATAATTAAATTAAATTCCACTTTTAAGATAAATGAAATTCTATTGGTATAACTAAAATGACAAATACAATCATTTTATTCTTAGAAATGTATGTTTAAAACTATTTTCTTTTTATCAAATCTATTAATACTTTAAGAAATATAGCTACCCATAATTTTCTATATATATATATATATATTATATCTAAATAAATGAATATTAATTATATAACATAATGATCCGAACCAGAATCATATTGGTCTAGTGCCTTTGGATACTTGGAGTCATAATCAATTGGTTCAAAAAATATCTACATCATCTGCCACTTATTTATTCATAACTATAACCCTTATTAAATATACAATACTTAATATATTGATTAATAACATCGGTAAAGGAAACATAAGAAAAGGGTGATCATAAATTTGATGTAAGTGTAAATTAGGGAGGTAATGATGAATACATAAGCTTAACATGAACAAAAGGGAATAATAACATGAAACTAAAATTTTAAAATAATACAATTAATATAATATAACATAATAATTGGTAATGGATTAAATATTAGTAGTTCATATGAAATTAATCATAAATAAATCAAATAACATGATCCATTAGAGGATAACATTGAAATATGATATGGAATTATGTAATACACACAAGTAATGAGATTCATTTACTTAGTAGTCAAAGTTCATTTCCAAGGCTATCATAGTGGAATGAGTTTAACACCCAAACAATAATAATCATTAATGTTTACTCCCTAGAGTATCAAAGTGGACATTTTCCCTTATTGAACTAGGTTCACTCCCCGTTCCATTCTTCTTTGTATCATTATATATATATACCCAGTCAATTAGAGGGAGATATAGGTCCCACACATCATATAAGGAAAAAATACATATGTGTTCCACATGATCATAAAACATTCATCGTATGATAACCTATGAAAATAAATAGGTTTTAAAAACCTTTCATCAAATAGTGACACATTAAAAAGAAATGGGCTTCATAAATATTTGACAATATAATCATAATTCTATAAAAAGAAAGAATACGGATGGTATACAATAATTATAACTAAAGTAAATTATAATTAGAATCAATGAATTTTTTAATTGGAGAATAGAGATAATGTTAATATAAAAATAAACCATTTCAGAGTAAAATATACTTTCATATTTAATAATTAATTTTTTAATCTGAAACAGTGTATGAAATTTAGAAAGAATTATTCTTTGAAAATAACCTTGTAAACATATAAATTAATATTGAAAAAAATTAAGAATTATCATTACATGAAATTATATTGTTTCCATATATTTTTTAAAAATATTCCTTTCATACTATTTTCGGAAAAGCTCCAAAGTACGCCATTTAGAAAATTACAAAATATTCATCTCAAAGTATTTTGTAAAAAGTAAAACATGGGTAAAAATTAATTTAAACTATCATAAGAGAATAGTGACAACATACATGTTTTTTTAGAAAAAAAATTTATATTGAAGAGAAATATCAAATAATTATCTTTATTGAGACTTAAATGTGAATAATCCCAAATATTGACAAGATTGTAAAATAAAACCATACCTCAAGTCTCACCTTACCTCATTCACATTAACAAATCTTGTACAATAAATATATATTTACATAAAATGGATTCTATAACCTTATTCATAGTTATAATACTATTTTTCATTTATTTCTGACATCTTATCACCTATTTATTAGTAATTTGTTATTAAAATCACTATTCTGGGTGATAACTACATTATTCTTACAAGAATTTTTCCATTCAGTATTCTTTGTCCTCATACTATGATCATGTTTCCATCATTTAAATAATTTTAATCATGTTAAAATTATAATATATATTCATATATACAATAATTTTTTTAAAAATTTATATGAAAATGAATTACACCATTCATTGAGACAGTATGCGTACACATGAACACTGATTCCATTTCTTGACTAATGGAATGAAAGAAGGTAAATTATAATTTAACTTTTCATAATAATAAAAATATAAAATATATTATATATATTAATCAAATTCATTCTTATTACTATCCAAGTAAAATATAAATGAAAAAATAATCACATATCATCGTTGAGGTGGCAGTCCAAACTTATGCACGGACAAAATTAACATTTCTCAAAAGAATGGATGGTAATTAGGTAGATTGGATTTTATAATTATAGAAATAGAAATATATTATAAATATCATAAATAAAAATTAAACTTATCATAACACCCATCCATAAAATATGGTGATGAAAAATGAATTGTATCGCTACATGGAGATGGTAAGCTATACATACGTACAAGAAATACTTTCACTGCATGGTTGATGATAAATATGGTGTATAATTGAATATTAATGATCATAATAAAATGTTAAAATATTGAGGATAACTAATTTATAATTTTTTATAAATTACATAGATTTACTGGTGGTAGAGAAGAGTATAAAAAGAAAGCAATCGGTTAGGGTGATTACCTCTTCTTGAAAATGACTGATTCAGATATTCTATAAAGGGCTCTAGTTTTGGTATTTTGGGAAGAAAATAACCTCTTGAATGTGTATAGAAAATTTTAGAAGAGAAATTTATTAGGATAGTTGAGCTATAAGGCTTAATGTGGTGGGAACAAGTGAGGGAGAATGTTCCCTTAAATAATTGAGATGAGGGGTAATTTTTAAATTTCTCAAAGTATTAAGTTATTATAAATTATTTCACAAGAATATTACCTCCAAATGTACATGTATTCAAATATAATGTAATATAGGGTTGTATTCACATAAAAATAGAATTTAGACATGTTTTTGCAAAATTTATTCCATATAATTTTGATTAACCCTTAATTAACTAATTTTAATTTTAAATACGGTAACGCCTTTCTCATAATTAAAATGTTTTAATTTTTACATATAACTTGATAATTTGACCATTAATAGTCAATTTATTAAATTTTCAACCATATAATATACATCCTATCTTAGTTAAATTTTTTTAGGAATTTTAATTAAGTTAACATAATGTTATTTTGATGAATTATGATATTTGTTAATTTTTATGCTATTCATTTAATTGAACATAAAATAAATTAGTAAAAATGGTTAATTATAATATTATTCTTTAGTAACTCCCTAATATTTCATATAGATATAGAAATTTAATTGTTCACATTAAATCATTCAATGTATATTAGTTTTAATATTTTTAAAATCATTTATTACATTTTGTTATAAAATAGAGACATACTGAATCAGTGTTACATAAGCAATTAAGTTCATTATATAATTAATAAATGTTAAAAATAAATTTCTATAATGAATAAAATTTTATTAGCCTAAATATAAACACTTATATTCATTAATAACTTACATTTGTCCCTATGTAGACACATAAAAGATATTAAAAACAAAGATAGTGACATTCTGTAACTTTATTTTATTTTAATAATATATAATTCATTTCCATGGGAAAGTGTTATTTAATGTATAACCTTGATATTTTAAAATAATAGAATTAATTTCTATAGTTTATTCAACACTCTACACTAAGATTAAATGACCTCCAAAATATATAATTATTATAACCTACCCGTTAAATTGGAAGACATGAATAATAGTAACTAATTTATGATATATATATATATATTTACTACTCAATATAAAATATTAAAAAATTATTATTAATTAATTAGTAATTTTTTTGAAATGTAATTTTATTCTTCAAATAAATGTTTTGTTCAAAAATATTTTTGTTGTTTTTTGTAATAAAATATTAAAATTATTGTTTGAAAATTTTAGAAATGTACTTTACAATATTAAAATAATTATTTAACTTATCATATCAAAATTAACATAAGATGATGTTTTTTTATTTTAAAAAAAATATAGATTTTTTAGTGAATAGTGAAAAATACCAATTTCTATAATATAAAAATTGCTATAAAATAAATTAAGTAATTTAAAAGTCCCATTATATATTTAATACGATTTAATGTAAAATAAATATTATTTATTTTTATTTAATAAAATTAATTAAATTTTAATCATATTTATAGTAGATTTTTTTATAAGTATAATTTTTTTGGATTAAAAAGAGGATTTTTCTGAAAACTGTTTTAAAGTGTATAATGTTTCTAATTTCTAATTAATATAAAATATGAGGTTGAAGCCTCAATTTATTCAAGGAAGGGGATACAATATAAAGAAAATCATGCAACAATAAGTACAAGGATGAACTCGGTGAGACTCAAACTCAAGACCTCGCCGAGACCCACATGAGCAGCTACCAACTAAGCTACACCTTGTAGGCATCTACTTTTTAAATAAATAAAACAACACATAATGTATAAATATTTAAATTAAATTTAAATAATATATTAATAATTATTAATTGTTTTTTATAAAATGATTATTATTATTCATATAGTTAATACAAAATCATCTTTTGGTTGAAAAATACACATTTTGGAAACCTACTTTTTTATGTAATTTGTGGGTATAATTTTAAATTAAAATTTTCCACTTATATGAACTAAATTTAGTAAAATATATTCCATATTTTTAATAATCATAATTTATATTATATAAAAATTTCAACTTATTTTTTGACCATAATGACTAGTGGATACATTAAAAATTAATTATTATGGTTAAGGAAAAAGGGGGTTTATTGGGGATTAAACTAAACATATACAGAATCAAAATGACCTAAAAACATTCATAAAATATATTTTACAGACATATTTCTACCTTATAATGTAAAATACCTGATAATTGTTTATTTGGGATCCTTTTTTCATGTAAAAAATGTGGGTACACTTTTTTATTTTCAAAAATTACATGTATTTCCCTCATATAACATATAAAAGGCCACCACCTATCCTATACTCATAACATATTAAAATACCAATTAGTTAGAAATTAACTATCAAAATAAATTCCTAAATTTCCACCCATTACCTTGAGAGCTTATTTTGGTCATAATCCCATTATATGAAGGAATTTGGTGCCGACCTAGGGAGGTTTTTCCGAAGAAGAGGATTTATGTTTATTAGTGCATATTTATGTTATTTTTGAATCCACCTCATTCAAATATTCTTAAATTATTATGATAAATTAAAAAAATATCTTTAATATAATTATATGTTATTATGTTAATATAATAACCAAAATCTATCTCTTATTCCATAAAATTAGAAACGAAATCATTATTCATGTGTATGGTGGACTATAACATCGTGAACTGATGTCATTTGTTTTCAATCATCTATCATAAAGGATATTATAAATATATATTTAAATTATATTTATTAATATTTGAAAATATCTATTTTTTTGGGTTATGATATCACATATACCATCTTACATTCCATTCTCTGGGGGATACGATAATGTCGCTCATGTGTACGGTGGACTACCACTTCTCAAAGTTATGTGAATCAAATTTCACTAACGCTTTACATGGAAGGTAATAAATTTTTTTTAATGAATATATGTGATATAAATTAAATTATTATTATATTCATATAATATTTATCATTATAAAATTATATTATATAATTTTCATTCTTACTTTGAAAAATTACAACACCATTCATGCGTAAGTGTGGGCTGCCACCTCTACGAAGTGATGTAATTATTTTTACGATTAGGAAAAAATGGATAATGAATATAATTATATTGAATAAAATAATATAATATTTATGAAATTATTATAATTAAATATCAATACAATATTAACCACTTTATTGCGATTTTTTTTGAAAAATGGAAATGTTACTCATGCTTACACAAACCTTACCGTCTCCATGATTGTAACGTAGTAAATTTTTATTACCATATTTCATGATTGGTTTGAAAATTATAATTGATGTATAAATGTGATAAAAATTTCATTATTATAATTCTGAAGATGATTAACTAATGACCACTTTGACCATGGTCAACAAACTAATGTTTTTTTTGAAACAACATACCAAACGTCCTCAAAAAACCTGACATTAACTTAACTAATTAAGTATAAAAATAGTTCAATAAAAATAAAAAAATTAAATGATTTAATAATAATTTATAAAAAATGTAAAATAATAATAATAAATCAAATAAATGATATAATATTTCTATAATTTAGTTAATGGACACACATGGAAATTATGGGCTTAAGGTAAGGGTTTCTAATATAACATTTTATTTATGTGAGGCATATACCATATTCACTACTTGTTTTTATTTTCTAGCTTATATAACTCCAATTTAAATTTAATAACATGAATTATTCATACATCATGGTATTTTACGTTTTTATTTTATTTAATTTATTCAAGTGTACTTGAATTTAAATTTACCAAGTGGTAAAGAATTTCTAACTCAAATTCTTTTCTTTTGGTTATATTAATTTTTTTAATGACTTTCAAATGTCATGATTCTGTTTGTAATGAATTTTGATTATATTATGTTTTAATTCTACTAATTTTATGTGGTTTTAAATTTGATACACACAATCTATTCATTGGTTAATTCTAAAATTCAATATCATATTTTTTATAAGGACTAATTGTCTAAAATTTTATTTCATTGAGTCCTACATTTATAACATGAACCTATATTCATTTTTAAGGTGAATATATAGACCTAAGACTTGTGATATCATGAAAATTATTATGATAATGATATTTCAAGAATCATTTTGATGTTATTCTTTCATAAGTATTATGATTGAAGAGTTACTAATGTAGAAATGGCTTTAGGTTACAATATCCATTTTTCGGGATTATTTATGTTTAAGGTTCGTTTGGAGGAAATAATTTGATCTTATTTTCTTGAACCAAAAATATATTTACTATCATATGTTTATAAATGTGTATCAAATTTTTAATATCCATTTACTCCCATATTTATTAAGGAAACATTAATAGTTTTGTTTGTAAGTGATAAAAAGGATGTATTTTCGTTTTTGATCGAGAATCATTATCTTCCATATCTAGGTTTTATAAAATTATGTTAATAATATTTTCAGAAATGTTTGTTAGTGAATTTTAAAGGTTAATTTCAGTCATAATTTTATTTTTAATTTTTTTAATATTATTATTTAGATTTTTTTCAAAAAATCTACTATATTATTTTTCTTTAAAAAAGTGAAAGGATTTTTTTAATGTATACATCATGAACAGAACATTACTCCATCATGAACAATAATTTTTTTAAAGAATCCTTTTTATGTTGAAAAGGTTATCTTCAACGAATTTTTTTATTTAATTGTTAATAAATATTTATATTTTAAATATGTTTTTTCAAAATGGAAATGATGTTTTCCTATATAAAATTTTCAAGTGAATTTTAATGTCATTTTTATATACAAGATGAAATATTTTGATGTTACTCATATTGAAAAGGTTATTTTCATCATGAATATTTATAATGATTTTTACTAGTATTTACATTAATAAAAATAAAATACCATTTATGTTTCTTAGTCTCCACTGGGTATATGTTTTATTGATACCATATTTATTCTATCATTAGATATATTACGAAATTTTTCTGGAACCCGTTTTATTTCCAAGGGTCAATCATGTAATGATATATCATTTAATATTATTATGATTAAATGGTGAATGCCACTATTTTTTTATTAATTTGAGGTATATGGACATTATTGATGATGAGTGGGTGGCATAGATAACACTGAGTGAGCCTGATATATCTTATACGATGGGTGCACCCAGATAACGCTAGGTGTGAAAAATATATCTTATATGATGGGTGCACCCATATAGTGTTTCAATGTATTAGGTAATGTTCCATGTATTTAGGGTCAAGATGAAGTTTGTTACCGGAGGGTTCATCCTATGGATTCATCTAGGATATATTTATTTTTGAAATGGGTTTAAAATGGGTTATAATGAAGATGGTCTAAGATACCAACAATTTTTTTATATGACTTTTTGGGGTTATAAATGTTTCCTTTGACCAAGAGTGAAATCACATGGCTCCTGATTATTGATCATTATTTATCTATCCTTTGTTAAATATTTATGTGTTTCCATATGTTTATCGATTTAGGTTGATGGGTATGAGGTATCTTGTGTCATGATCAGGCACATTGATTACATCATCATACACTTATACCCATCTTATTTTCACTGAGGACATTAAATTGTTAATTATTATATTTTATCTTATTGAGAAATTGAGATCACTATTCTTAGTTTAACTTTTCTATAAGTTATCAAGAATTATTTTGAATTAATTATGTATAGAAGTGTTTCTTATAGATGATGATAATGACCTAATGTATAATATGAAATACATGACATAATGTGAGATTATATATAACTTTACGAACCAATTGTTTATGACTCCATGATGTTAAGAGTTTTTCTAAATTCTCTAAATCTTTAAAACTAAATTCTCTTTGAAAATAAATTGATCCAATATTTTCTTTATTATGTTATATGATTTTTATGGTTGAAATCTTGTCACCATAAATTGTGTCAAATCCGTAAATTTAAAGTTTATGATTTCATTACTATATCAGAGAGTGTGGTGTTTGGGATGTTATAGTTGGTATTAAAGGAGTGTTTAGACAACTTTGGGGATTAAGATGTTTTTATGTGAGGTTATCATAAGAGTTATGGATACCATCATAGGTCAACAATAGTATGGTTGATCATTATTTCAAAGTATTAGACACCCATTTTAAGGTTTTATGTGATGCAATATTTATGTGATGAATTACAATTTATGATACATTTTATTAGGTTTAATTATATGTAAAGATTCTATTTAATGTGATTAATTACTAAACATTTTTGGGAAATAATTTTTAATTTATTTATTAAAATTTAGGATTATAGGATCTTGGATGATGAGGCAATTTGGGGAATACATGTTTTAACCAATATATGAACATGAGATTGAAAAGTGATTTCGATACTAAGTGATTAATATTACTTCAAAAGAAGATCACTATATTTTTGGGCTTGTAATATCAATGGAATAATATAACCATTAAGGAAAAAACACATTTAATACTAAGGTTATTAATGTTATTTGAAATATATTTTCATTTATATATTAAATGATTCAGTTTTAACTTGGTTATTACTATTAAATTTTTACGATTAATGTATTATTTCATAATATATATGTTAATACATTGTGTAAGTTTTATTGCCATGTGCTAAACGTTTTGAATTTGGTTTATGTTTAAATATATATGGAATATTTTAATTATCCATTTTATGGATATGTGGTCCATAAAAATTTTATTTTAGTGTTTAATTCATGAAAACAATTTCTTGAATACTAATCTTTTGGAGAAATAGTTGAGATTATTTTGGAATTTGATAAACTTAACAAATTATACTCGTTAAGTAAGTATATTTCCTTATTCTATTACTCTAGATAGTAAAATAATTCCCTGACACTAGTAAAAGTATCTTGAATCAAAATTTCCTCTAATTACAATCATTTTTTATGATATCAATGACCTTTTTTTACATCTCTTTGGTTTATAATTTTTGGGTTGTTGATTTTCTCAAGATTATTCGCTTTCTTGTGATCAAGGATGTTTATAAGTATCCATAATTATTTTGTTATTACTCTTTTAAAACATGTACAAATATTAAATTCCCACATATGTTCTTTTATTTGTAAATCTAGCATGTTTTATTCTTGATGACCCTCATACTTCATTTTATCTTATATAAAGTAGTTTCTTATTAACCCTTTTTACTATGAGGTTTTTCAACATAGGTAATTTATTTTTCAAATATGCAACCTTTAATTACCAAGAACATGCTTAAAATTTAAGGATGTAATTCATTGGGGGGGGGGGGTCGTAAAAACTTGGGATGTCAAAATAAGAGGATTATGTACGTTAGTCTATTCAATATTCAACATTGAGCATAAATGGCCGACAACATATAAATCTATTATAAAAAAGCTAATAAATTAGATTGTTTGAATACTAATTTAATTGATAATTTATATATATATATATATATATATGAATTTAATACTCAATATTAATTATTGAGAAATTATTAGTATGTAATTGATTAATATTTTACTAATGTAATTTTATTCATCAAAAATATATTTTCTTCAAATTATTTTTATTTTTTTGAGAAAATATTGTAATTAAATTTTGAAACATTTAGAAAATTTATTTGATAATTTTAAATTTAAATTTGAAACCATCATATTAAAATTCATATAGAATTTAATTTTGGTATTTTTCAAAAGATATTAATTTTTTTATTAAATTGCGAAAATACCGATTTTTGTAAAACTATCATTTATTTTCAATAAATTAAGTTATTTAAAAGTATAATTGTAAATTGAATATTATTTCAATTAACGTAATCACTAATTAGTTATATTTAATTCAATTAATTAAATTTTAATTCTCTTTACATTGGACTTTAGTATAAGTTTATTATCGGGTTTTAAAATATAATTTTTTGAAATGTATTTAAAGTGTATAATGTGTAGAAATTTTTATTAATTAAAACAAACCATAATCAGGAATTATTTAAATGATATTTATATATTATATATAAAAAAAAATTTAATTCATATTCATTCAATTATTATTATTAGTCACAAAGTTAATATAAAAGCATCTTTTGTATCTAAAATACATTTTT
Source organism: Viscum album (assembly GCA_963277665.1). Taxonomy (NCBI): domain Eukaryota; kingdom Viridiplantae; phylum Streptophyta; class Magnoliopsida; order Santalales; family Viscaceae; genus Viscum; species Viscum album. The sequence continues at coordinate 262,460,864 of OY728142.1, read as the reverse complement.
TGAACACCAATATTTTCATCATGTCTGTAGGATTAATGTTATATTAAAATTTTCCACTATTTTGAATTGAATTTGTATAATTAATCAATTAATTTAAATTATAATAAATTATGTTATACTATATTTTTAAATTAATTTTTTACAATAATGAATAACTAAAACAGATTAATTTAATTTCAATAGTTAAGGTAAAAACTGGTTTGCCAAGGATTAATCTAAAACAATAAGGGTTTAAATGACATAAAAATTTGCATAAAATATATTGGATTAAAATATTTAAACCTTATTATGTATAAGTCTTTATAATGTTCTATTTTTGATCCTTTTGGTGTGTGAAAAAGGTTGTTATACCTTCTTGTTTTAAAAAATTACAAGTGTGCACACACGTTACTTATAAAAAGGCCACCACTATTTGCTTCTCATCACACATGAAAAGACATTTTGATCTGATAATACCTACCCAATTAAATTAATAACTTCTCTAAACATGAGCTAGACCCATTATTTTTATCATAAATCTATTATTATGTGTATTATGGTGCATACTGAAGGAGGTTTTTTTTGAATAAGAGGTATCATGGTTAATCATGAATTTATATTTTGTTTCATATTACTCATCCATTAAATCATATACAATTATTATGATATAATAAAAAAAGTATATCCCATATAATTAAATCTTATTATTTTAATTTAATAATCAAAATCATTCTTCTCTACCATCAAATGGGATACAAAATCATCATTTGTGTGTATGATGGACCACCACTTCATGAACCAATGTCATTCGTCTTCCATAATTACATCCCAAGAATTGTTATGATTTTGTATTTAAACTATAAACATTATATTTGAAAGATATTTATACTTATGGTGTTATTATATCACATATATCTTCTAAAATTGCATTCTTTGGGGGATACGATAATGTCACTCGTGTGAACGACGAGCTTCCACAACATGATGCGATGTGATTCGTTTTTCTCTAATGATTTAAATGAAATATAACATGGATAGTGTTAATTAATATATGCTATAAGAAATAAATTACTATGATGTTAATGAAATATTTATCATTATTAAGAAATAATATGTCATTTTATTTTGTATACAGAGAAATGATAACGTCGTTCGTGCATACGTGTAGACTACCAACTGCACAAAGCGATGTTATTTTATTTTCATCACCACAACACATTGATGATATACAGAGGTATATTTAATAAAATTATTTGGTATTTATGATATTATAACAATTATAGAAATAAAAGACATTACAAAACTTCTTTCTATTATAATTTTTGAAAAATGGAAACTTTAGTCATGTGTACGTACGATATACCGCCTTAATGATTGTAATGTAGTTAATTTTTCCTAACCATATTTATTTATTTGTTTGTAAAGGATATTTTATGTCTAAATATGATAAATATTTAATTATTATTATTATTTATATGTTCAAATAAAATCATAGTTTACCATGGTCAATAAACCAAATCCGTTTTGAAATAATAAACCGAACATCCTCAGAACAACTAATGTGGACTTAACGGATTAAGTTTTTAAATATGTAATTAAAAATAGATAGATTAAATAATTTTTTAAGTTATTAAACCTATAAAATATTCTTATGAATTAAAATAATTTATATATGATTAATATACATGATTTATAAGACACATAATGATATTCTGGTCTCGAGGTAAGGGTTTATCATCTATCTTTTTATGTTTGTGAGACAAATTCCATATTCACCAGTTGTTTTTATTGTGAGGTGTATATAATGAAACTATAAATTTAATAACATGAATCCTTAATACATAATGGTATTGTATGTTTCTATACTAATTATTTCATTTAAGGGTAATTGACTTGAAATTTACAAAGTGGTAAAGAATTTTTTAACTCAATTTATTTTCTGTGGGATATATTACTTCATAATTTAAATTATTATGTAATTATTATGTTCTAAATGAATTTTTTCTACAATATGTTTTCTTCAATTTTTTATATACAGTTTCACAATTTATAGAAATAATTTATTCATTAATTAATTTTAAATTCAATAGTTTGTTTATTATAAGCGTTATTTATCTCAAATTCTTTTTCTTTGAGACATATGCTTATTATATGAAATTATATTTATTAGTGAGGTGTATATAATAAACTTTGACATTTTATATCAAAACAATACTTTGTTAAATGAGATATAAAGTATCATTTTATGTTATTATTTCATGGGTCTTGTTTTTAAAGAGTTACCAATGTCGAAAAGGCTTTATGTTACGATCACGTTACTTTCGATATTGTTTATATTAAATCTTATTTTGGAGGAAATACTATGATATTTTTGTTCAAAAAGATATATTTTGTTCTAATATGGTTATGAATTTGGTTCACTATTTTAATTTATATTTCCTCAAATATTTATTAAATAAAAATTAAGATTGCCATTTTTATGTCACACTAATGTTATACATTTTTTGACTGGGAATCATTATCTCCAAAATCCATGTGTTCTAAAATGTTATCAACAATGTTTTAAAAATGTGTTTTTATATAAAATTTTTACACCAATTTTTCCCAAAATTTAATTTATTATAATTTTTAAATATAATCTTTCTACCGTTTTCTGATTAATGTACTTTTTTATGTTTCCTACAAAAACATGAAAGAAATCCTTATTTTTAACATATTTTGCTTAGATAGAACATTCCAAAATAATGAACAATAAATGTTTTAAGGATTAAATTTTAATTTTAAAATTTTATTTTCAAAGAAAATGGTTTAATTATTTTTTATTTTTTTTGAAAAAATTAAATTAGTGTTTTTAAAATGGAAGGGAAATTTTACTAAAGAAAATTTCCTTGTAAAATTTTAAAAACAAGCTTCCATATAAGATGAACTATTTCTATGTTACTAAAAGTGAACAATTTATTTTCCTCAAAAACATTTTTATTGATATTTTAAGGGCATTTCCATTCATAAATATCAATAACACTTGAATTTATTACACTCCAATGTGGATATTCTGTATTGATACCATCTTTATTCTTTCTTTGGATGGATTATGATATTTTCATTGAACCTATTTATTTTCAATGGGTTATTTGAGATATGAAATAACATTAATTATTGTTATGATTTAAATTTCAAGGCATCTATGTTTTTTATTCATGAATGGTACTTGTATATTATTTATGATGAATGTATGAACCCAGATTGCACTGAGTGAGCCCAATATAGCATACATGATGGGTGTTCCCAGAAAGCACATGGTGATCTCAAAATAGATTATATGATGGGTGTGATGAGATAATGCCCTAATGTATTCATTAATGCTCCATGTATTTAATGGAAAGAAGAAGGTAGTTATTAGAGGGTTTTTCCATTGGATTCAACTAGGATCTGTCCATTTCTATCATGAGTTTAAAATGGGCTACAAAAAATTTATTCTATGAAAATGACACATTTTCTATGATTTCTATGGGTTATAAATATTTACTTTCATCTAGATTGATATCACATGGCTCATAGTTATTGACTATTTTGACTCATTATATTATTAAATATTTATATCATACCACATGTTTACTGATTCAGGTTGATATTTTTTATTTCTTTTATTTTATGACCATGAACCTTGATTATGTCATCAAACCCTTATTCCCTTATTATTTTCAAGGATGGAATTCCACTATTTATGTCAACATTAACCATATTGAGCCTTTATGCTCACACATCTTATGTTTCATTTTCCCTAGGTTATCAAGAATCATTTTAAATAAATTATTTCTAGAAGGGTTTTATATGGATGATAATAATGACCTAATGTGGAATATGAAAATATAGGTAAAGTGGTATATGATTCACATAATTATAAACCTTTTTTTATGAATCAATGATTTTAAGAGTATAAAATAATTCAATAAAACTCTAAAAATAAAATTTATTTTATAATATAAGTGATAATTGTTTTTATGTTGTATGTTTTTATAGAGAAAATTTAGTATCCTTCATTGGTGTCAATGTTAAAAATGTAATGTTTTTTATTTCAGCACTGGATTCGGGTGTACCGGTTTTAGGATATTATAATTAACCTAATAAAATTAGTTCCTAATGTCTTAAGGGTCTAATTAATTTTATTTAATAATAATTTTTATGAAAAATAAGGTCTGTTTCACTTATTTTCAACATATATTTACCCAATTTACTCCTTGCTAAGGTGATAAATTTTAACACGTTTTTTATTCAAATTGAAAAAACATAAAAGTGTCCTATTTAAAAAAATTTAACATCAGAATTATATATATTAATTTTATTTTTTATAATTAAATACCAATAAATGAAATAATTTAATTTTAAAGTAGGTTTACAAAATTTGAAAATACCACTTTCTTGAAAAAATACATTTTATCTATAAAAAAAGATATATTATTATCCTATTCTTAGAGAAATATTTTTTTGAATGTTTAAAACATTATATAAATTAAATAATATATACATTTCATTAAACTCAATAGAAAATAGCAATTTATAAAATTTATAAAAATAAATTATAAATTTTTTTTAGAGAAATACTCTTCTTCATTTAAATGTTTTCTATTTTAAAATATAATCAATTGATAAAAATTAAATTATTTTTATTCATATATAGTTATAAATTTTCTATTATTATGAAAATCCTATTAATACACTCTAATCTAATGTCTAGGTGATGACGGTCTTTTTAAATAATATTATTTTAATTGTATATCACGGTTCTTTTATACACAGTGTTTTGTGTAACACATTCTATCCAAGAATGTACATTTATATGGAAAACATATTCCATAAAATATTGGGGTGTTACATTCAAACCCCCTTAAAATTAATTTCTCCATTGAAATTTGTAAATTTTTTTATAAACAACTAAGGATACTTCTTCTTTATTACATCCTCATGTTCCCAAGTAGCTTCCTCAAATTATTGGTTTCACCCCCAAACATTTCTCAGGTGAGTGGTATTTTTTCATTTCACATTATATATATAATCTAGAATCTCTATTAATTAATGTTAATAAGAAATATCTTTCTATATTGGTTTGAAATATGAGTTCATTACATATAAAGGATCATGTATGTACTTCCTTACAAGAGATACATAGATCACATCATGAACTTGAGAGAGATTAAGCGGAAGCACCAATCAATAAGCTGCCATACTTATATAATCATAAATTTTAAAAGGACCAATATAATTAGGGATTTGTTAGTCCTTATTTTTAAATCTCATCACCCTATAATAGGGATATATTCGTGGGAATACCTTTTTATCCACTTTAAACTCTAGATATTTTTTAATATTGTTACCATAAATTTTTTTCGACACTAAACCACTCCTAGGTTTCATTGAATTAATCTAACCTTCAATTATATTTCATTACATAGATTTAGTCCCAATATATTTCTTTCTCAAACTTTATTCCACCATGTAGTAGTTATGCATTTACTACGATAGAGTTATTCATAACGATCCATTTAAATTCTATATTGGAAACTATTGTTGTAATAAATTATACCACATGCTAGTGCTGATCTCCACCACAATTTAAATCAATAGATAAATCCTTCAATATTACTTCTAGAGTTGGAATGGTCCTCTTAGAATAACCATCTATTTGAGAATGGTAGGAAGTGCTAAAACATAACTCTATATCAAGAGCCTTGTGAATACTTCTACAAAACATTGAGGGAAACTTCTGATCCCAATCAAATACAATTGATAGTGGTACACCATGAAATATTACTAATTCATTAATGTATAACCATGTAATTTTATCAGGATATAGATATTATTGGGTGGAAATGAATTATTATAACTTCATAATTCAATTGATTGTCACATATATAACATTTTACCCATAGGTATTTTGTGGAGTTAAAAAACGAAATCCATGGTAATGATTTCCCATTTCCATTATGGTATGATTAATGGATATAAAATCCCCTTATAATTATTTCTCTAAACCATAACTTGTTTACATACACTGCACCATGAAACATAATATGAAATATCTCTTTTCTTTATATCCAACCAAAAATGAAGTTTTAGGAATTTATACTTTATTATACATCCTGGATGAATAAAGAATGATGAATTATGAGCTTAATCTCATAATTACATCATAAAATTTGGTATGAGAGTGAAATACACATAATTCATTAAACCTATTTTTCGTTATAATCAATGATGAACTCAGGAACATTTTCCACTTTATTTTGTGGCTCAAAATCTTTTTTTGTGCCTCTTTAATATCCACTTAAATAGATGTTTGGGAACTCATTTGAGTTGGATAATATTTTACCCCTTCCATTAATATTTCTAGATATATCCTTTTAAAATATAAACAATATTGAATCTTTTCTGATCCTAATCATAGATTAGTGAGAATTATCCTTTTAACTCAAGGTATATTCCACTTTGTTCTCTTTTCTATTGTGGTAATGTATTGAGAAATCACTATATTTGATGATATAAATCTATTTTATTTTTCACATGTTCAACTATTTTTGAGTGAAGATATGATTTAATATTTTTTTCAGCCTATATGTCACACCACAATCTATATAGATAATACCTCGATATCTATAATGAATGTTTTACTGTAACTAACAACAAATAATGGGTTGGGTAATTTTTCTCATGGAATATCAATTACCGTGAGGAATAAGATATAACCATATCATTTTTCATGAGGATCAATCACTATGGATTACAAACCCTTATATACTAAATGGTAGTTTTAGTATAAGTTCACTGAGTAACCTTCACTTTAGTTCCTTAATAATTTCCTCACATTCATCCATATAAATGAACATGACACCACTTCAATTTAACATGTTTAGTGGATACAATAACTTTGAAAAATTATCAAAAAAGAGCCAATTATATCATATAAAACCAAAAATACTATAGATATCAGTCATAGTGGTTGTTCTGGGCCAATGTTAAATAACTTCTATCTTTGAGGGGTCTACTTATATACCAATAATTGAGACAATATGACCCAATAATGAAACATTCAGAATAAAAATTCACACTTGATAAATTTTTCACAATGATTATTGTTCCTATGGTTCATCAATATAATCCTTTAGTGATATTTATTCTCTTCCTTACTATTTGAATATAAAATAATATCATATATAAATACTACCAAAAACTGATTACAAAAATCTATAAGAACAATATTAATCAAATAAATAATGATAGTGGGGGTATAAGAAAGGGAAAAATTAATCACTATAAATTCATAATGTACACACCTTTTATGGTATAAGTATTGGGAATATTATCCATTTTTACTCTCGATTGATGATATCCAAAATGAGGATCAATCATGGAAAAGCATTAATCTCCACACAGTTGGTCAAACAAGTCCTTAACATGCGGTAGAAGATACTTGTTGTTGATAGTGATATTATTATGTTCTTAATAATTTATATAGAGTTTCATTGATCTCTATTTATTCTTAATAAACAGAACATATGAACCTAAGGTGACTCACTTGTCTAAATGAATACATTTTAAATATTCCAATATAGTTTCTTATTTAATTCTTTCAACTCAATTGGGGCCATTATACATAGATTCATTGGAATTGGTGAAGAACCAAGTATAAGTTATATTGAAAAATAAACATCCTGATTCATAGGAATACTAGAAAAGTATTTTTAAAAGACAACAATAAAAACCTACACAATATCGATATGTAAAATTTTGAATTTCTACACAACCATATGTGATAAAAAACCTTTTTAATAGGAACCATTACCAATAAAATGAAATTAATTTCCATCATAAGTTGATTTATTTCATCACACTGATAGGAAATAAAATTTTATTTAGTAAAATAAATGGTAACATACATTACCTATAAATTGATGTGGGATTTAGGTAATTAAATCCATGAAATTTCACAAATATCAATGAATTCAACTAGAGGAATAATGACAATATTGTTAGGAAACACATTCCTACAAACTTCAAAAGAAGCAGAATCCTTGACATGGTATGTGATCATCATACCATTATGTTTTTTTACTGATAAATCAGAATCTAATCTTTGTGGTGGTTCTATAATACACTCGGAAGAGTCTTTATATATGTATGAATGGGTATATCACAAATAAAATATGTCATTAGATGTTCCATATTGGATGGTAAGATTACCTCTCACCAATTCATTATCATACCCATAAAAAATTGTAATCACATGGGATTTTCCTTTTTCTCTAGGATTAAGAGGTTTTTGATGTTTATCATCATAATTAAATTTCTTATTGGGTCACTAGTTATCATAATTTTTATCCTTACTTCATATAAAACACTAGAGGGTTGGTGGTTCATCATATGGATTTTTCTCTCTCTTCATACATTTGATAACTTCATCCCATCACATTGACACACTATTTCTGGATGACCATCCCTTCCAAAATTAAAATATTAAATAGTTACCTAAAGACAATTTAACCATGTTTCCTACCCCACATATATCATAAAGAAAAGATTATATTATTTTATGAATAATTTTTCAAATTTATATTGAATTCCATTTTTAGTTTCTTATCAACACAGTGATATTGATGGGTAATTCCAATATCTATCTCAACCTTGAGAACACATTGAATATTTTATTCATAGCTATTTATGTACCTTTTGGATAATTACTTCGAAAATTTGTTTTTAATCCACTAAATAATCGATCAAATTTAATTTCATGTTTGATGATAATACTAGAAGCAAACCTCAGAGGTCTTGTAAAATTTTCCTCATAATTACCAACAGATTTGTTATCCCTCAACTTTAACTCAATTAATTCTTTCTCCATTTTTGTATAGATAATATGTTTGAAATACTTATATAAAATAAGATTTTAAATTTTATCCCACTTCATAGATTCAATTTCTTCCTGTTATCTAATCTTCTTGATAATATTCCACCACTTATATTCTTTTCCTTCCCAATGATAAACAATAAAAATAAAATTTTCTTGTTCCAAACATTGTATAAAGTAAAATAACTTTTTTGTAGTACTAATCCATTTCTCAATAACTAATGGACCTGTAAGCCCACTAAAAGAAGGTGGTTGTTTCACCGTAATGAACTCAATAGAACATTGTTCAATCCTTTACTTCCTTTGAATCTCATAATGATTTAAATCATGAGAATTTTCTTTGATACCAACAATAATATTTTACATTATATCTCTCATAATAATGAGTTTCTTAAGAGGACAACCATTACATTATCCATCACATTCATCACTAACATGATTTCTTTAGGACCCATCCATTTAATAAAATAAAAAATGAATTGTGTGAGCAATAATAATATGGTGATACACTTTAAAATCATGAAAAATAATTTATATGATTTATATATCATGATAACTTCTCTTATAGTAGCTTAGTTTTAATATAGTACATTCATGATCATTACTAAAACATTAGGATTTTATCCTATACTTAGACGTACCCTAGGGTTCTTACTAATTTTTTCACATCCTAGTTTATTATAGTTAACCAAACCATTCACTTATACCAACAATACCAACCCATAATTTTTATACATATATATTACATCTAAAGAGATGAATATTTATCACATAATAAAACTATCCATGCCAAAAGTTTATATGTCTAGTGCCTTGTGAAACAAGGGAAAAAAAACAATTAGTTACTAAAACCTACGCATCATCTCCTACTTATTTCTTGATAACTAGAACCATAATTAGACATATCATACATAATACCTATCTTCATAACTTAGGGAAGGTAAACATAAGAAACAAGTGATATTAGATTATCAGTATGGGTAAATAAGTGAGAAATAAGTGATTACATATGAAATTCATAATCATAAAGTTATAATAACCTGAAAAATAAAATTTCCAAATTATAACCCTTATATATTATATCATAACATTATTTCATTTAATAAATATTATAAATTCATAATACATAAATCATAATGTAATCAATGAACATAGGCCATGGGAGAATAACATTACTATAAGACATGGAATTTTTGCCAATAAATAATCACAGAAAATAATTTTCATTGTAATCAAAGATCATTTCCTTGGAAATCATACTAGAATGGGTTCACTCCCAAAACAACCATATTAGTCAGGGTTTTGTCTTAAGAGAATATAATCCCTTATTAAGAAAGGTTCACTCACCATTCTAGTCCTATTTATCTCAAGAGATATAAATATTTACCCAATGAATTAGGGGGAGATATAGGTACCACTTATCATATAATTAAAGTCATACATATGTATTACAAAATATCAAAGCAATCATTATATAAAAAACTACTGATAATAAATGGGTTTTATAAACATTTTGTTTGAGTATAACCCATGAAAATGAAATGGGTTCCATAAACATTTTCATTATAATCATAATTCTATTCAGTGAAAGAATAAGGATTTTATATTTGGATTATAACCCTAGAAAAAATAAGTATAATAGGGGGATCTTTTGATTGATGAATATTTATACCATTAAATTACCACTAAAACCTTATTGAGAAAAATATCATTTATAATTTAAAAATCGATTTCTTCAAAATCTAAAACTACACAAGAAATAAAGATTTATTTTTCTCTAAAAAGAAACTTGAAACATGTAAATGAAGGTAAAAATAAATGAGTAACCACTATGGTATGAAATTACATTTTCATCATATAAGTTAAAAATAATATTATTTTTAGTTTTCTAGAAAATTCATATAATGTACATCATTTTGGAAAATGATTAAAATATTCCATTAAAACCATTTTGTAAAAAGTGAAACATTGATAAAAATAAATTGAAAGAATCATATGAGAATAGTTAATAATTACCTGAAAATATATTTTGAAAACATTGATACGTAATATATATATAAAATAATTCTCATAATAAAGACTAAAACATAAATTTTACTAAATATTGATGATATTATGATATAAAACCCTTACTTTAAATCTAGAATTTCATTATTCATGTTCAAAACTAATGTATAGTAAATATAGATTTATTATAAATGGATCAGACAACTATATTCATATCTATGATACCATTTATTATTTATTTTTGACATCTTGTTAGCCATTTGTTAAATTTTTTTATTAAAATCATTATTCTGGGTGATAACTGCTTCATTTTTCCAAGAATGTTTCGGTTCGACAATCCCATTACTTTAACATTGATCATGGTTATATAATTTAAAGAATTTTAATCATGGTATAAACATAATTAATGTTAAATATATATATATATATATATATTTATAATCATTAATAAAAATAATATATAGAAAAATGAATTACACTGTTTACAGAGACAGTTGGATGCTTGTACACTTGAACGTTGTTTCCATTTATTGATTGATGGAATGAAAGAAAAGTAAATAATAATTCACCACTGAATAATAATTTTTATATCATATATACCATATATATTCATAAAATTCATCCTTATTACCATTTATGTAAAATAAAAAATAAAAATGAATCTCATCGCATCATGGAGGTGGTAGTCCACACGTACGCACAAATGACTTTATCTTTTCACAATGGATTGAATGGTATGTATGTAGATGTGATATTATAATTATATAGGAATAATTATATCATAAATTTAATATATAATGATTAATATCATTATAATGGACTTCAATAAAATATAGTGATAAAAATGAATTGTATCGCTATGTGGAGATGATAAGCTGTATTTACGCATGAGTGATACTTTTACTTATCATTTGATGGGAAAAAGAGTGTATATCGGGGTTTCATGATCATAATAAAATTTCATAATATTTATGATAATTAATTTTTCAATTTATGTTAAATTCCATATATTTATATGAGGTTAATAATATTATAAAAATAACATAATTGGCTAGGACAATTACCTCTTCTTCGAAATGACTCTTTTATATCTCTTCTAAACGAATATATGTTGTAATTTTGGAAATAAATGAACTAGTGTAATGTTTATATTAATTTGAAGATGATAAATTGGTTCAGTTTTATTGAGATATATGGCTTAAAGTGGTGTGATGAAGTGAGGGAGGAGGTGACCTTTTATAATTAAGGTGAGGGCTACCTTTTGAATTTCTCAAAAGATTAAATTAAAATAAATTTTTTTATCAATAAAAATGGCCAAAAATTTACATGTAATTAAATATAAGTCAGGATAGAGTTTTAATACCATAATAAAAAATAATTTAGAAAATTTTTTATGTGATTTTAAACCTTATCATATTGATTAATTCTTAGTTGACCAATTTTAATTTTAACTACAGTAACAAAATTTTCAAAATTAAACGGCTATAATTTTTCTATTATGAGGTGATAATTGGACCATAAGTAATCCATTTGTAACATTTTAGATCATATTATAACCATATTGTCTTATTTAAAAATATTTATTAGTTTCAAATAATTTAATAATATATTATTTTTATAAATTATCAATATTGTCAATTTTGACAATATTCATTTATTTAAACATTAAATACATCAAAAGATAGGGTAAATTAGAATATAATACTTTAAAACCTCCTTAATATTTTCTATATGTGTATAAATTTTATGGTTCACATTAAATCACTCAAATTATATCACTTTTAATATTTTTAAAATAATTTTTTTATAATTTTTAATTATATAGAGACATACTATATTAGTGTTGCATAAGTAATTAAGGTCATTATATAATTAATAAAAATTTACAAAAAATTAATTGTTAATTTTATTGTTAATGTAAAATTAAATAATTATATTCATTCATAAATTAATTTTTTTTACTTATGTGGATATATAAAAATGTTAAAAATAAAGATAATGACATTTTGTAACTTTCTTCGATTTAAATAATAAACCAGTCATTCTCATAGACATGTTTCCATCAAATAAATTAAATTTTAGACCAAAGTGTACATAAAATAATTATTTTAATTAAATAATAATTTTTATGAATACTAATGTCCTTAGAACTTATTTTTATTCATGATTAATCTAATTTTCACTATACAATGGTGATAAATTTTACCAGAATTACTATTCATATGGATAAAATATAAATGGGCCCTATTTACCAAATTAAATTCTACTAAATATAAATATTTAATTAATTTTATCTAAATTAATACCTAAAAATGGTGGAAATTAATTTTATAATGAGGGCACAAAATGTGACAATAACTTCGTTTTAAAAAAAATAACAATTTAAGAACAAAACTGGATTTAATATTATTATATGATTAGAAAAATATTCGTGGAATATTTAAAACATTTTATAAAATAAATAAAATATTATTTTCATTAATATCATTCAAAAATTAGAGATTAGTTTTATTTAAAAATATATATTGAGTGAATATAACCATTTTTTAGAAAAATATTTCTTTTCCATTAAAATGAATTTTATTTTCATTTATAATTAAATGATCACACATGAAAATATTTTATATATATATAACCACAAACCCTTCATAAATTATTTACTCTAATTCATACTCTCCAATCTAATGGTTAGCTGATTGTTTCATTTCAAATAATATTATTTTAATAGTATATCATATTTCGTTTAAAATTAGTGTTCCATGAAATAGAAGATATAAATGAAATTCATTTTATTTTAAAATAAATTTCATAAAATAGTAGGGGGTTACAAGAAAATTATTATTAATTTAGATAAAATAGGTTTTATATGAATAATATTTTTATACTAATTCAATTAGTAAACAATAGGAAATATGAATACAAATTGTTAATATCAAAAAATACGTTTTATGATAAATTTTTTTTTCATTACATCTCACAACCTTATTTAAATGTAATATTATTTAAATTTTTAATTTAATTTCAAAAAATTATATATTTATTTTCATCATAGTAATATTATCACATGGTGAATTTTTGGGATTTTTTTAAAAGTAATTATTTTTTGGTGAATTACGCAAAATATAATTTTCACAATTAATATGACTTTTATGACATTGTTAGTATATAATTATGAATTTAAATTTATTAAATTTTTTATATGAATAAAGAAGTATTTTATATATAATTTTATAACAAAAAAATGGTTGTAATTTTCAAACTCGTATTTGATAAATTATAACATAAGTAATATTTTTTCTTTTTTAATTCATTTTATATATTTATTTTAAAATTAACTTTTTTGAATTATAAAGATTAAATAAATTGAATTGGATTTATAATGTTGAATCATTAGGTATAAATTATATAATTGGGAAAACATTATTTTTCGACATAAAGATTATGCTACCTTACACAAAAACTAGTAACCGTGGTGAGAGATGAAATGGTAAAAGTAATAATTCATGGGGTAAAGAAGTTGAAATATGATAATAACATGTCTATAAATGAGCGTATATAGGTGAGAGACAACTTTATATCTTTCTTAATCATTTATATTTTGACTTTGGAGCCACTTGACATCTTTAACTTCTCCCCCCTTTATATTAATTTGAAATATTTCAAAATATATCATTCTCACCACATATAAAAGTGGTATATAACTACCCATTCAATGAACTACAAGAAAAATCATTTTAATCATAAAACACTTACCTTTATACGTCTTCTTGAATATTATTTCACTCTATTGAGATTATGGTCAATAGATATTATCATAAACCTTCCATTTAACAACGATCTTCTCAGGGAATCTTAAAGTTATCAACATGAGTAATCATTTATAATTAACTTATTTATATATTAATTTGATTTTGAAATTTTAATTTTAAAATAAATATATAATTAAATTATTTTTAGTTATACAATCAACTTTATTATGATATGGTAATAATCATTAAATATATTTTCCAATTTCTATTAAGAAAAAAAAATTGTCATTCATTTGTTATGCAGACTACCGCCACCATGGTATAACATGTTTCATTTTACTTCACCAAAGTACAAGGATGGTATAAAATTTAAATTTAGTAAATAATTATGATATTTATATCACATTTATTATTCTTTAATATTAAACAAAATGACAACTTTCTACCATTCCAAGGAAATGAAATCATCATCCATAAGCACATGTAGACTACCACCTCCATGGAATGAATGGTTTTCGTTTTTCTTTTCATCACCACCTTACATGTTTGGTCAAAATTATGGAATTAAAAGATAAATATTACTTTAATTATATCATTAATTTTCATATCTATATAATTTTAAAATATATTAATCATATTATGAACACATGATTATCATTAATTCAATTCTTCAAAATAATTGAACTATGAGGGTAATTTTTTCATTATGTGCAATGAATTTATAAAAATTATATTTTATTTATAATAATTTAAAATTATAATATAGAACACTATTAAGAACAATATAAGATAATTTTTCTTCTCTTAAAATTAAATTTCAATCATACTAAAACAAAATTATCCCTTAATCATGTTTTGGTACATGTTTGAGTCAATTTAACAACCAACTTGGAAAATAATATAAATTTATACAATTAATGAATATGAGAATTTTTTTACTACTATAATATGAAATGAATATATAAATAATGTTTGTTATTCATGTAAGGTAATATTATCTTTTATGTGAATAATTAAGAAAACACCTTTTATTCATTAAGAATCACAGAAACTTGGTCATCCCTAATTACATATTTATGGTTTGTAACCAAAAATGTCATGGGAAAAATTATAACCTATAAAAATATCTTGAATCATATATTAAATTACCTTTAAGCATCTAATAATGATTAATTTTGTAAAAATATTTAATAGCAACATCATATTTTGGAAACTAGATCAAATTGATAATAATTACTTACACACAATATTACAAATAGGTAATAATAACAAATATATATGACAATAATGATTATAAATTAGGAGTATAAATTGTTTTAGTTATTAATAATATCCTTGAGTATGTATTTAAATAACTAAATTTAATTATATAGGTTATTTTATTCAAGTACAAAATGAATCTGGACCAATGTAAGGGTTCTTATCTTAAAGTCCTCTCCTTGAGACATATTTTCTACTATACACCTAATTTTATTTATGTGGTGTAAAAAATACTTATTTGAGATATCTTATCATGAATTATATTTTAATAATTTTATTTTATGTTCAATTATAAACCCTCATTTTCAAGGGTAATTAATTAAAATGTTTCTCAATTTGTATGTTTTTTCTTAGTCTCAATTCTGATTCATTCAGACATATTACATATTATGAAACTTGATTTGTTTTCATGGAGTTATATGAATATAAAATACCATGAATATAATTTTATTTATTATATTTTAATTTATTAGAAATACTAAACCAAATCAATTTCTTTTCTTTTTATTCATTTTGAATCTAGTGTTAACTTAGTCATATGAGTTTTTGGTAACTCAATTTTCATTCATTGAGTTATGGTCATTCACATGAACTTATTCCAAAATGGTTGGGCACTTTCTACCCTTTTATTGTATTATGTGGTATTCCCACAATTTTACATTTTTAACAAATTAACCCATTTAAAATGTTTGATGATTCATTGAGTTTCTTTCCCAAAAGAGATTTTGATAACTCAAATACACTTTCTTTGAGTTAAATTATATCATCATGAAATTTTATATTCCTTTCATAGGTTATCACACCATAAAATTTTATTAAATGATATTTTGGAATCCTATTTTTAAAAATTACATTTTAATATAGATTATTTTTTACTCTTCTTACAATGTGAGTTTTCAATAATGATAATTTGAATATAATAAAGGGTGTTTCCATTCAATTTCATATGTTTTGTCCTTCTATAATCATTTATATAACATTGAATTTATTTATTTTTAAGGATCCCTTATTAGAGAATATTTTTAAAATAAAAGGCTTTAAAAATATTTCAAGTCACTTTTAAAATCAACATGTAAATTTTTATTTTATTCAATGTTAAAAATGATTTCTAAAATATATTTAATGATTTTACTTGAAATTTTCTTATCATTTTATTAATAATTTAACCCGGTGGGGTTTGGTTTTATGATTTATCCTCTAATATAAATATATATAATCACTTTGGTATTTAACTCACTATATCAGACAATTCGATTCATGATACCATCTTTCCTGAAATTGTTCAAAAGTTTTATTTTCTATGGGGTTTTTTATATATTTCAAAACCATTATTTATTTAATATTTTTATTTTGGATATTTTTATTTATAATCATCCACATTCCTTATTTTTATGGATTATGATAATTTTATTATTGTATTGAATTATCAATATAATCAGTGTTCTATAAGGGGTGAACATCACATTTTACTTAATTTTGATTGAATTTTGTTCAGCAAAAAAGAATTGTTTATTGTTAACATGGGGAAAATTATTAGTCATTGGAATTTTTTTTCTAATATGGAATATTATTGGAATTTTGACTATGTATTGTTTCACCATTAAAATTACTTACTAAGATGGGTTATGATCATGTAATACATTTTATTGACATGGTGAAAAGTAGAGAAATCATTAATGATTATTAACTACTAACGTTTGTTGATTTTGAAATAAAATTATGTACATTTCATTATATGGATATCCATGTTTTTATACATTCTGATGTTCCTTAGGTAATAGAATGAAATTTCTTATTGGATCATATGATGAATACATTGGACTTAAACAAGTTAGGGAGAGTCATGGAATTTTTTTCCCCTTGATATATCAATAGGTATCATGAGAAAAAATATCTTGGGTTTTAGTGTATACCTCTCCCAATATTAGTTTGGTGTCATAGCACATGGTCTCCATAATATGTTTTGATGTTTAATGTTATACATTCCATCCATATGAGATATAAATTATTTAAATAAATTTTTTTATTTATTATAATGGATATAGAAAGATATTAGATTTATTTTATAATGGAATTAATATTATTATTTATTCTTAGCATATTACCTTACCATTCTTGTTTTTTTGATAAATTTAATTATATTTTACCCTACTGATAATTTTTTCCTCATGCCATTATTATGTTTCAATTCACCAGGTATTGAAGAAGTTTATTATATATTGAATGTTTATAAGGATAACATGTGTGGAAAAATTTGTGGGAGACTCTGAGGACTGGTTATGGAATAATTTGTTTCATATAAAATGGTAAAAAATTTCTGTTTGATATAATGAACATGGACTATATTATCTGTTTTTTAGTAACAAATATTTAATCCTCTAAACCTGAAACAATACATAGGTTGTAAGAGATGAAATAATATATTTATATATATATATATATATATTAACTAAAGATTTTTGTATCATAGATTTTACAACTTGTATAAAATTTATTATACAATGTGTGTGTTTAAGGAACTAGACTAGGGAGTGTGGGTGTGGGGTGTTACAATAGCCCACATAACATATCAACTTATCAAGGATATCTGAAACCCAATAAAAATTATATCATCACCTCATCCCACATCCACAAAGGCATTGAAAGAGGCCAAATAAAACCACCAGTTCATTTATGCTCAAAATTAATATTCTAACAGGTAAGATAACTATAGAAAAAACTAGAAATTTCTATCTTCAAACCTATAAATTATATATTTTTTATAATATCATGATACATATTCATCAATCTTGGTTTTATTTCCCACTATGAAGCATGATATTCGCACATCTTCTCTTCCCTCATAGAAAGATGAACCACTACTCTTCTATAATCATATATCATGTCATCATTATCTAAAGACCATTGGTCATTCCCTAAAAACAAATCCCATATAACTAAGCACTTAAAATTCAACACCTAATCGCTTTCCACCTAGTCTTCCAAGAAATAAATGATATATAAAGCAGAATATTTCTTCACCCATTGATATTTATATTCACCCACCAACTATTCATCCAATAGACTCATCAATCTATATTCCTTATCTGAAGTCTTATCTTAAATATCCTATGTAATCCTATAAAGAGTGTCTATAAAAATATTACTAATACTAGGGTAAAAATTCATAACAATGTTAGATGTCTATAGATTATCAAACTGAAACTTGTTCTAGATATTATAGTCCCATAGAAAGAAGGTATACTATAATTTATTGTGGCCCGTGTAGATGAAAAACATATCACTAAAGAGATAATTCCACCAACACTTTTGAGAATGAACCAAAAAAGCCAACTCTGGGTCATTCATAGATTATATGCTCTAATGATGTAGTAGTTAATGATACTGATAACTAACTCCCTATTTTATCTTAATCAATAAAACTCCCAAAATAACACCTAAATCATCATAGTGAACCACATATCCAATCACGTGATTAGGTATGATCAAAATAAAAAATTTATGTTCATTTATTATTTATTTATAGGAAGTCCTCAAAACATCAATCTATCTACACAAACCCCACCCCATTGCTTTTAATCTTAGATATAGGTTAATATAAATAACATAAATCCTCAATGAACCATCTTTAGTATTTAAAATAAACTAGGAAACTCGTGATCTTAAACACTTTCCAAGGGTGTGACCAAGAAATCACAACCTCTACCATATCTAGATCAACTGATAATCCCATCTCATAAATCACATAACCAAGGAAGAAGTCCTATTTAATCCAAAAGAAAAACATCGAACAATTGAAATAAAGTTAATATGATCGATGTGTACTCAATATAATCTCAGGGTTCCTAGAATTATTATTCAGTGTTATTGACAATATCCAGATACAATCCCTGAAAAAAATTACAAAATATTCAATATATGGATAGATGATCATTATTATAAGATACATGAAGACATCTAGAGCATATTTAAACCTAAAATGAATAAAATGATAATCATATAATCTATCCCTTCTTGTATATATTTTCATATATATATATCATCCTCTCTTACCCATTGATGAATTTAGCCTAATCACAACTCAATATTAGGGAACCACAAGGCTCCACTAATCTGAACAAAACAAATCATCAATCCTTAGTAATGTTTACCTTTTATTTAGCATGATATTATTCAAATACTTATATTCCAATCACAAATAAGGGATCTCATTCACCTACTAAGAAAACAAAACTGGATCACCTGAAGGAGAAGTTCTCGGTCAAATAAAGCCCTTTACCTCAAAATCTTTATGCATTACCTTGAGTTCCATCAACAAAACTAGTTCCATAAAATACATTTGGATTTATATGGGCAATTATCCTAGCATTAGTTTGATCTAAAATTCAATACCACAATTAGGAAAGGTCTTGAGAAATCATCAAGGAAGACATCCTAGTAATGGCCTATCATTAGAGTAAAATATTAATGAGATACTTCCTCATCAACCGGAAGAATCACACCCCTAACTGCACTTTAATAAACCCAAACCAACTCAGTTCTGTTCTCATTCTGCTGATTATGAAATCCCATTATCTTATCAAACAAACCATATCCCCATTAGGTGTAGTAAATTACAGTTTTCTACTGTAGAATTAGATGTGCACCTAATAACTTCTTTTCCTATAAACGTCAAATATCACATTGAATCTAGTCATATTTATGTTCATTAAATGACATATATTTATGTAACCAGCAACTAAAACATGAAACTCTCAACATATATTGAGATGGTCTACCATTATCCAAAAGGTTGTATCAAGAGAATGAAAATAAAAATATAATTTAACAAAAATTTCAATCCTAATTATCAAAAGAGTAGATATTAAATAAGAAGAAACTAATATATCAAAAAGGTTGTAGAATATTTAAGGGTAATAAAATCCATCAAAATAATGGTATAATGTTCCATTTCACCATCTGTAAGAATATAGTCCATGTAATATACTATACCTACATCATCCCCATGAATCTATCCCAGAGGCCCTTTATTTTATTAATCCACTAATCCCTTTAAAATATTGGTATACTAGGGATATCACATATTATTGCCCTGACTCATAGCCTGCATCTTCCTCAAAAATATATGGAAACCTGACTAAACCCCCTTTAACAAAAAAATTAAACAGGTCCCATTAACTTTTCAATCCAACCTTATCCCCCATAGGTGTAGAAAAGTACACTTCCCTACTATATAAGTCAATTTGCACCTAATAACACCTTTTCTTATCCACATAAAAGCACATTGAATCTTGTCATATTTATGTTCATTATATGTTATATATTTGTATAAATAACAACTAAAACAACACACTCTCAACATATGTAGAGTTGTTCTACGTTCTTTCGTAAAGATGTTTCAAGAGAATGAAACGAAAAAGTTAATTTAACTATAATTTATATCCCAAGAATTAAAATAGGTGATATAAAAGAATAAGAAACCCATATATCAAAAAAAAGTAATAGAATGTATAGATATAATACAATCCATTCCACCAATGGAAGAAGGTTCTTTTTCACCATCTGGAAGAATCTATTCCATGGAATATACTCTACCTAAATCAGTCTAATGAATCTATCCTAGAGTCCCCTGATTTGATTAAGTAAATGATCCCTTTGAAATATTGTTATACCAGGGGGATCCCCTATTATTCCCATGACTCATAGCCCGCATCTTATCACAACCTCAATGGAATCGTGATTGCAACTCCCTTAAATAAAAACATTGAAGTGGTCACATCCTAAAAAATTATTTACTCTTTTTCGGTAAATTATTTCAAAAGGATTTTGGGGTTCTCCTTGAGTTCAATAAATATAATTTTTTCATTGGGGTTTTAAGCTGAATATGGGGTTTTATCATTCTTCGGGAGAAATAAACATTGTGTGAAGTGATTACACATTATCTATTGGTCTCTAGGAAAAAGCCTTCAACTAGTATATGAAATTAATATTACAAATCATGAATATATTTTACATTCCATAAAAATGTATAATTGATATTTTAAACATAAGGAGATAATTTTTTATGAATACATGGACTTAATGGATTACAAAACATGAAAAGGGGTTTAACATTATGTAAATATTGTGATTTGGGATTTAGGGAACTAACCAAATGATATGTTTTTCATTCAGACATAGACTTATTCTCACTCAACCTCAGAGATCTCCTGAGTAATTTTTGAGACCTTTGATCCTTATGAATCATTTCATTCAGTGAATTATCATCATTGAGAGTTTAGTACATCTCATTGAGTTAGTAATACTTTATTATTATTTATTTCAATCATCCATGGTAATACCACTACATTCTATTTATAGATTGGTTGACCAATCATGTTGATTATTCTTTTATCCTTCCAAATCCATCATGAGAACATCCTAGAGAGGATAAAACATATGTAGGTTGTGTTCTGTCATGAAAATTTCTTGAGGTATGTTGTGATCTGTTTTTTTCATTGTCAATTTTTATAAATTGAATCAATTTTGAGAATTGTGGATTGATTCAAGGACCTATATTGTTGTCATTATGTTCTTCCTTTTTAGTAGATCCTCTTGTGGGTTTGTTTGACCTGACCTTGTGGTAGGTGGTTCCATAACTAGTCTATGTTGGATGAACTTCATTGATATGGTTTTAAAAAATTGTTTTATAAATGAAATGGCGTGATTAATTGATAGATATTTGTTCATGAAATGGGTTTTTTTTGATAAAATATGTGTTTCCCATGTTTATGTAAAATAAAAGGGTATTTTCAATGAACTGGGAAATGGATTTCTAAAAAGATTTTCAAATAATGGGTTTGATGAAATGGTTTATAAAATAGAGCACATGGGAAGTGTTGGGTACATTGGTGGAAGGTTTTCTTTAGGTCCATCATCCGGGTATTATTGGGGGATTCATTTAAGGGATGTTCCTATGTTCCATAGGCCTATTTTTCAAGGGAATTGATATTGAAATTGTTGGTGGATTCACACTTGGGGTGTTTCTATACTACTTAATTCTGTGTTCTAAGGAAATTATTGTGAAAAATTCATTTATTGTGGTATGAGAAGTCTTCCAGCCTAAACTATTACGATCATTCACATGATGTTACCTATTCTATTAGTTTATACTGTGGAGGTTTTTAATTCCAAGGATTTAATATGATATATGGTATAATATTTTCATTGAGATGATTTCACTACCTTGACAAATAAATTTCTTTGAAACTATTTTACATGTATTTTTTTTGTAAATTTGGAAGAAAAGTTAATTAAATGTTTTCCATGATTTTGATATAAAATTTATATAACTATTTACCATTCCTTATTTTCTTAAAATTTGTCCATGTTCATATTATTATATATATTCTTGATATGGAACAAGTGGGTGGGATCTAATTATGTTTATGGGCTCACACCATACACACACCGTCGACAGTACATAATTTTTATGTATTTCGATACAGGGAATGGAAAGGAACTACAATGGGGTTGTGTTGTTTTTTTGTAAACTATGTATGGGTATCCTGTGGGGGAAATGGTGGGAACTTAACCATTTTATCATATGAGGTAGCCTGTTTTGTGTTTTAGTTGTCCATTGATGTTGGACTTGTACTTTGGGATGTTTTGACTGCTTATGAGCTTTATTATTCATACTATCTTGTTTTAGTTATGTATAATATTTATCTATAATGATATTTATATTAAATATATTTATATTCCAATATTCCATTTTTGTCTTTAGGTTGGGAGAAATCATTTCCTCTAGTTTTTTTTGATGCAGGGGTGCTTGTCGCATTCCTCTGGGGATCTAGAACACCCATCAGGTATGTGTAAATCCAGGTTATATACCATTTTAAGAGGTTTTTTGGGATGGGTTCAAAACAGTTTGGTATCAATGGATGTTCTATCCTCAGGATTACTTAACATGGGATATTGGGTATACTTAATATAGGACCGTCAAGACATGAGAGGTTGGTTTTAGTGAGTGCGTGGTTAATTATTATTATGATGAGATTTATCTTATAATTGTATTTGGGGATTCATATCTCATATTTGGAGTTATTGATTTTAATCTCAGTGTGAAGGGTGCATATATGAGGGTCCAAATAAGTGAGGATTAGATTCCATGGTACATGCGGCTATACATGTGTAATGGGACTAGAAGGGTTTTAAGAATATTTTCTTCCAATAGTTTTATCTAGAGACACTGATAATGAATATTTCTCTAAAGTTCATCTCTTTTTAGAAAGGAGTATGTTAAATGTCAGAATATACCAATCAATTTAATAATCTGGTTTATTTTTCTCTATAGGTAGTAAATAATTACCAGTTAAAGGCTCAGAATTACATATAGTGTTTGTGACCAGATATCAGATTATAATTATTTTTGTTGATGATTTTGACCTATTTGAAGATAGTAGATAATGGAATAATAGAATAAATGAATACATAAAACAAGTATGGATGCCATTCCTCAACTCTTCCACCCATTGGATGTTTTAGTGAAACACATGGGAAGAAGAGTAAGTGTAAATATCATTATAGGAGTGGCAGAGGTGGTTCTCAACAACATGCCTCATATGCACCTTCTGTTATAGATAGTTTTGTGCCTCTAACATGTGATTAGTGCGGAATGGTTAGAAACACCTGATATTCTTATATTGTTCCTATGAATATGTGTTATAGTTTTGGATGGTGTAGTCACTTACATCACTTCTTTCAGGATATATTTATTCCATGATACAGTCATGAATCATCAGCTCCAAAGGCTACTACGATGTAGTCAGATTCTTCAAAGACAATAGAGTTCCATTAACAAGACTCAGGGTAAAGAAACATTATGTTGAAGATGAGTATTATTGTGGAGGTAGACGCAGGTCCATCAATATTGAATGGTAACATCTTTTTTCCATCTTGGGTATGGATTAGTTTATCTGATACAAATGGTTCCCACTAATTTTTTTTGTATTTTTTTGAAATGATTAAACATAAAATGGAGTTCATGTCCTTTATTATGTACTAAATTACACCTATTTGGAAGAGAGAAGATAAGGGACTTTATTATTCTTCTTGTTCGTTATCGAAAGCTGATACAGAGTATGTTTGGGAACATCACATTCTTTATTTAGATCTATTTTATGTTATCATTAAGATGTATTTTATTGTTTCTCATCATGAAAAAATTTATTATCATCATCATCATGTTTTATTTATTGATGTTGATGCAGTCTCACAAGTGTTTGATGGAGAGTGGTATACGAGGTCTAGTTTTATTGGACCTTCCCACTAAGATCTCATGTGTTTTTTGTCTACTATAGAAGTTTATTGGGATGATGTTTCTTCCAGGGTTGATCTTCTCATTGTTGTTCATGATTTTCCTTATTTTTCCCCAATGATTTCTATGATATTCCTCTATAGAGGTCGGTATAGTTTACAATTTAGCTAGTGATGGGTACTAATATAATTCCAAAACGTTTTTTATCATATTGAAGCAATGAAGCTGAAATAACTCAATATTATGTTGGATGATATAATATAAAAAGGTTTTGTTTTCCCTATTAATTTAAATTTGGTGCCTATTGTGCTCTTTTCCAATAAGGTTGATGGTTCAATTAGATTATGTGTGAACTATCTAATGTCAAACTAGCTAACATTTAGATAAAAATATTACTCAACTCTTGTGGTGTATTTTTTTGATCAATTTATGGGGGGAAGTGGTATTTGAAAATTTATATTTAGTTGAGCTATCATCAACTCAGATTTTTAGATTCTGAGATACCAAATATGGATTTTAGGAGTAGGTATTGACATTATGTATATCTTTTGATGCCATATGGTACGAATAAATCTATTTAATTTTATGGATTAAGGAATCATATATTTCATGATTATATAAAAAAAATTTAGTGTTCATGGATAACATATTGGTTTATTTGAGGTCTATGAATGAGCACAGACAATATTTTAGTCTAGTTATAGAGGTCCTGTGGGGTAATCGATTGTATGAAAATCCTTCAAAATGCAATTTATGGATCCAAGGTGTGATGTTATTATTGAATGTGATTTATGAACATGTTTTATTAGTTGGTTCTGAGAAGGTTATGGTTGTCTTGTCATTGGAAGATCCAATGAACATATTTGATATTTAAATAATCCTTAGTCGTACATAATATTATTGATAGTTCATCATAGATTTCTCAAGGTTGGTTTCATCTTTTACTTATCTTACCAAGAAAGGGATGAAATTATTATGCGATGAAAATTGTCATTCTTCTTTCAATGAGTTTAAATGACTTCGGTCATTGGATCCTATTACGATCTTACCTAATCCTAATAAGGGGTATGTAGTTTTATTTTTTTCTTTTCATTCTAGTTTGGGTTTTTTGATTATGAAGGATAGTCATGTGGTGGATTAATAATATCAACTTCATCGATCTCATGATAAGAATTTCACCACTCATGATTTAGATATTTTTTCTGGTTTTCATGCACTAATGTGTTTGTGACACTGTCTCTTTGGAGAGTTCCTGAAATTATTTTCTGACCATTAGAGTTTGAGGTACATATTTTCCCCAAAGGCATGAATATTAGATAGAGGTGGTGGATGTATAACCTTTAGTTGTTGGAACTTGACATCACCTACACCCTAGGGAAGAGAAATGTCTTTTTAGATTCTCTTAGTTGGATAGTATAATCATTGGATATTTTTAAATTAAATGAAGAGTGGAACCTTATGGGACTCTCACTTTGTTGTACCTGGATGATCAGTAGGGTGTTTAGTGTATCATTTTGTCCAATGTTCAGTAATCATAATTTTTCATTGATTCTTTTCTATAGATTCAACAACAGGATGATGAGTTTAATGAAATTCAGAAAACCCTATATGGTGGGGAGACCGTTAATGGTCGGTATCTCTCCTAAAATAGTATTCTACATTTTTTGGAATGGTTTTTCATCATAGAATCCATGAAGAGATCATTTTTTTTATTATTATTGTTACTTGTGATTCATTTAATTAGTCACTATGAAGATGTATTATTCCATGATATGATAATATTTGTTTCTTGGTATGAAGCGTGGCATTCCAAACATTGTTTCTTGTTGTCACTCATACTGACAGATTAATGAAGAAAATGTGAAACTATCTAAATTTCTCCATCCCATTCTAGTTCTAGTTTGGAAATGGGACATGTTGTCTGTAGACTATGTTTTTGGATTTCCACATACTTCATAACAGAGGAATGCTATGTGAGTGGTGGTTGATCAGTTGAGAAAGCCATCTAATTTCATTTTGATCATGGAAAATAGTAATTTTTAAGACGTAGGTAAGATGTATATATAATAGATTATGAGATTACATGAGGTTCCTCTACCATTATATTAGATAGGTATCCCAAGATTACTTTGAGTTTTTATAAGAGTCTCCAGGAGGTTATGGGGACTCAGATAAGGATGAGTACAATATATCATCCACAAAAAAATGGTCAGACTAACTGCGAGACTTAGATCATAGAGGATATCCACTATCTAGTGTCTTAAATTTATTTTTGGATCTGGAGATAGCCATTTGGAACAGATTGAGTTTTCTTATAAAAAATTCTATCATTCATTGATCATAATGTCTCCCTTTGAGGATTTTAATGGTCACATGTAAAGATCAAATATTTTTTGTGAAGAGGTGTGGGAGGTCTCTATGGTGGGTCAAAGTCATGTTCAGGAGACGTTGAAAAGGATTTGTGATATATGGAAGTGTATGGTTAAACCCAGGGTCAACATAAATCTTATACAGATCAACAACATCATCCTTTGGGGTTTTCCCTTAGTGACTAATTTTTCTGGAAAGATTCTCCCCAGTTGGGTGAAAGTTCGCAATGATTTAGGCATTTCTAGTCCCTCATATGATTTCCCTATTTTTTTTGAGAATGGTGGTACTCTCAAGGATAGTGATTATATTCTAGGGAAAGTGACCTAATATTTTTGGATTTATGTTTTTTTGAATTAATGGGGTCTTTGTATAAATGTGTGAAATGAATTGTTGTGTTATCCTTCAGACTTGATAAAACCAAAGTTCTTTTATGGTGTTTAAGCTGAATATGGGGTTTTTATAGTCCATAAGATAAATAAACACTGTGTAAAGTGATTGAACACTTTGTATTGGTTTTTAGATAGATTATATGAGCCAATACTAGGTGTGAAATTTAAAACTATTGAATATATTTTACAGGCCATTAAAATTTAATTCAGTATTTTTATATTGAGATGATGATTTTTTATATACTTGGATTTTGTGGATTACATGATATGAATATGGTTTCACTTTTTTAAAATCATGTGAATAATTCTTTTAGGGTGCTTCAGGGAAAATATGTTATTCATTCAGTCATAATTATCTTCCCTCTCAACTTAAGAGCCCACCTAAAATATTTTGGAGACCTCCAATCCTTTCGAAACACATTTTTCAATTATTGTTCATCATTATGGTGGTATTGTGTCTCTCTAGGTGAGTAATCATTTCAAATTATTCATTTCTATTGATCATGGTAGTGTTGTTGTGTAACATTTATAGATCCTTTGATCCTTCATGTTGATTATTCTTATATTTTTCTAGATCCATCATATGATATTCTTATAGAGGAAAACTATTCTATTGGTTGTAGTGAAACATCTGTGTTTATATAGGTATGTCCTGATCTATTTTATATACCAATGTGTTTTCTAAATTGATTTGATTTTATGATGGATGGATTGATTATAGAGCTCTGATTGTCAACATTTTGTAGATCATTGTTAGTGGATCATACTTCGGGGATGTGAGACCCGAGTATGATGTAGGTGGTTCCATATCTAGACTATAATGGATGAATTTAATTTGACATGTTTTTATAAATTATTATATAAACAAAATAACATGATAGAATAATTGATTAGTGTGCATGAAATGAGTTTTTGATAAATTATTGTTTTCCCTTATTTTTCAAAAAGAAAAGGGTAATATAAAATCATTGTGAAATGAATTTATGAATTTATTTTCAGTTCAAGGTTTTGATAAAATGGTTTTCAAAATAGGGTTCTTGGGAATCCTTGGATACGTAGGTGAATTTTTAGCTTATGGCCATCATTCATGTATTATTGGATGGTTCACTACTGCGATGTTCTTCTATTCTCTAGACATATTGTTATAGATAATTGATATTGACATTATTTAGGGATTCCCTCATGGGATGTTTCTTAGATCCATAGTTCTTTGTTCTAAGGGATTGATTGTGCACTAGACATTGATTATGGTATGAGTAGTTTTATATTGTAACCAACAGTGATTCATGTCATGATGTTACCTATGAGTTTGGATTTTACTATTTTAGTTTTTACTACCACGTATTTGATATGATAAGTGATATATTATTTTCTTTTATTTTATTTGACTTCATTAACATATGATATTCCATGAAAATATTTTACATGTATTTATTAGAAAATGTATAAAAAATGAAAATTAAATGTCTTCCATACATTAAATATAAAAAACTAGTTAACTGTTTATCATGCGTTGTATTACTTAAAGTTAAGTATGCTAAAATTATTTTACAGATACTTGTTATGAAACACCTGGGTGGGATACTAATGAGGATGTTATCTCACACCCTATCCACCCCTTCAGAGGTTTATAAACATTTGAATGTTTTTATGAACAGAATAGGATGGTTCCATTGTAAGACTTTGAGGTTTTCTATCAGTAGTGTCTTGGTAGATGGTGGTGAGATGGTGGGATTTTTACCATTATATCAGATGGATTATTAGTTTAATGTTAAATGTGTCCATTGATGTCAGAATTTTACTTTGTGATGTTCTCAATGCTTTGGAGTTGTATCATTTACGTTATCTTCGTTATGTTGTTGAATATTTTTATCTCTTCCAAAACTCTCCATGTTATATGTATATATGACTTTTTTTATTTAGGTTGGGAGAAATCATTCCATCTAGTTATTTTTATTCTTTATTTATACTCTCCATCTCATGGGGATGGAGAATACCTATTGGATTTGTGGAAATTTAGGTCAGGTACCAATTAAGGAGGGTATATGGGACTGGTTGGTCACATTTTCAAAGATTTAGAAAAAAACTTGTGATATGGCCTTCCCTAAATACAATTTAAGCACATAGTGACACCTCCTTCCATATATGTATCTAAAGAAAACTACTTTGTTCCAAAAACTTACTACCATCCTTTCATGCTTCCTTACACTTTCACTTCCTACTACCTTAAGTGGTTCTCACTCCATAACTATGAGTCCCACTCATTAGTGAACTGATTGATGAACATTGATACAATTATATATTCTCTTATAGATTGTTCTCGATCATCACAGACTTGTGTATCACCTCAGGATACATCATAAGGTTGAATCTATGAACCTAGTGTCTAATCTCAATAAGAAGGTTGATCTCAATCATTATGTCGTTTTGTGCCTCATTACTAGTGACTAGTAGAGGGAAATAAATGAACTCTGTGAAAAGAGTAAAATAGGATGATACTAATATCATCCACTGCTAAAGCCCAATACACTTCTATGCTCGTTCTAGATTTATTTTATCTTGGGATAAGTGATCAACAAAGATAATCTTGAAGGTTTCCCAAGTCAAACCCACACATATCCCTACTTTGATCATGACAACTTACCATGTACTAAAGGGCCTCTGAAGCATGGAAGCATGAATCTTAACCCTTAGCTCCACTAGAGTATCCACTACATTAAATATTCCCCCAATGATATCAACTAAATCATCAGCAACCAATTGTCCTCCAGTATTTTAGAAGGATGAAGGGTGTTAAAGCTAGAAATCTTGATCATAATCGATCATCATCTTATGATATACCCACCATAATCATGAAATAAGTTAAATACTACAATTT
This sequence comes from Viscum album, assembly GCA_963277665.1. Classification (NCBI taxonomy): domain Eukaryota; kingdom Viridiplantae; phylum Streptophyta; class Magnoliopsida; order Santalales; family Viscaceae; genus Viscum; species Viscum album. The sequence goes on along the minus strand of OY728142.1, from coordinate 262,430,035 downwards.
TATACATTTCATCCACCTAAAACTATAAATAATTTATTTTTGTATGCTAAGTTACACCCTCTCGAACATATGGAAGGACAATAGAAGTTATGTCCCTTACAATAACATCCTATCTCAAATCCCTAAGTGGTATTGTAATTCAATTTCATGGAGTAATTTTCTAAAAATTTTAAATTGACAATTACAAACTCATTTAGAAGTTCGAATAAGGTAATAAATCATATGATTTATTGGCTCACATGAGGGATTTATATAAGATGTCCTAGTAAAGGAGGATAAACACAAGTATAAGGAATAACCCCTACCACTCCCTAGTGCCTAACCCAAGTCTCCAATGCATACACATTAGTCACCATCATATACATATAACAAAAATATCATTAACAATTCAATTAATTAAAATTTTAGTACATATATATCGAAGGTGTACAATTCACATATTACCAATGAAATTTAATTAATTGAATAATTGTGCACGACATGAAATTATATGCATGATATTTGAACCTATGTTCTTAGTCATGATTCTTGAATTCCCCAAAATACTATAAAAAATAACAACATAATAACATCCATGAATATCAAGAATCTATAGAAGAAAAACTAATAACATCAATCATATACCCTAATAATTCAGAGGATAATTAAACATGAGCTAGTGAAGCACGTGAATGTTTCCCCAAACCAGATTTACACATGACCTGTCATTTTTCTACTATTCCCACAATGTCAATAATAATTAATGTAAAACCTTCTTTGATACCACATTATATTTCCCTAATAGAATCACTAGGTATCGTTGATGTGTCACAAGACCTCATGTGTATCCCCTCGTACTCAAGAGGCTACTAACTATTGGCTAGGGTCTGAATGGCATTTTTTGGAGACTACCCTCAGTAAAAATAATTATTCACTAGAATAATAATAACTAATAACAAAAATCTGAGAACAAGACATTTAAAATCAACATAACATAATAAAATGGCATGGATGTTATATAAAAATAAACCACATGACTCCCAATTTTTTAAATCAACAAATCCATGATAAATTAAGGAAAAATGAAAAAAACTATATATGTAGCTCATATTTAATACCAAAATCACCACCTATCACCAAACTCTACATTCTATGCCACTTAACGGAGGCCCATAACCATTAGATTCATCCTTGAACATGATGTCTACATGAACATCGACCTGCCATGAAGGGTGTGAGTATATACCTAGAAGGAAACCAAAAAATTACACATAACATTTTTTCAACATGTAAATACATATATAAGTTGTGATGGATAGTAAAATAAAAAATAATCAACCAAAAATATGTCATATGATTGTACACTAAACAGAAATTCCATGATGTATGGCTATAAAAACTTCACCTCTATGCCAAAAGGAATGTTTCACATTTTATCAAAAATTAAGACAATTCCAAAATATAAAACATTTTTCGGATCAAATACCATATCTAATAAAGCCATAGGTACGGAAATTTTTTTTTCATACAACGGGCTCAACCGTATGTTAGGAAATATGGTCATCATTCCCCTTCCTCTACAAGGTCTAGCCACAAGGTTGTCACACCCTTGGCTCAACCATGGGGTAGGAAATATGGTAACTATACCCCATCCCCTATCTTAGGTTAGGACTCAAAGAAATCATACCCCTCACCCAAGCTATAGGAACTATCATCGCTATCATCGTCACATCACACTAGCACATGACCCCCCTTTAGTATCTAAATAAGTAATGATGATCCACTAATCACCTTGATACTAGATACAAACATCTATAGGATAAAAATTAACACATAGGAGGGCATGTTATATAATGTGCAATAATATCACACAATTCAGAGGTGTCATGATCCACACACACACACACCATATGAAAATTCCCAAGCATACCATATCAAAAAACAGTTCTCTCAGCTTCACACACACATGACAATCATTCCAATCAACCTTATACAAATCCAAATGTGATAAAAAAAATTCCTGCCTTAGTAAGAAGACATTAATTTCCAAGATCATTCATTGAACCATATCTTTGAACCTACAATTATAGCAATATACATAGCTAATGATAGACATATATCTTTTCATGGGAGGTACAAAAATTATGTTATTCCAGCATATATCTATCAATAAGACAAGAATTAGATATAATATCCTGAAAAAATCCATATATCTATCTAACATTGGTTTGATAATTGATACATCTCAGTGTGATGATACGATCCGGGAAAAAAATAAAACATAACATTTGAGATCCAATGGATCAATCCCATCTTGAATCAACAAAGAGAGAGTCGATTACACCAAATGAGAGATCATAAATCCATTCTATAAGAATGAGGGTTGAACTGGGTGAACAATACGTTAAAAAGTAACCTTAAAATGGAATTAATAAATCACCTTTAATGATTGGGACATATGGGAACCTCCGGTAAGCTGATGGATTTAGGTAGAATGTTGGATTATAACCGTAGCCTATGGATGGGAAATTCCATTGTGCTAGATTGTTGGTGGAACCCAGGTTCATCATGGGCTTTTAACACCTCCACCTTCTACCCCTGATGGCACTATTAGAGCTACCCGGTGGCACACCAACAGCTCTATGCAACTGGCTGGTTCCCTCCACTTCATCACATATCATTAGTTTCTTCCAAAATCCATTAACATGAATAAAAAACTCTTAAAAACACAACTAATATGCACTTAAACCTGAACATATCATACCCTGTAATTTTTAAGATGTCACAATATGGTATTTTATTCATTATTTTACATTATTCCTCTAAATATATAATGGTTGATATCATTCCACTAAAAATATGTAAACAAATTATTTCATTTCAGGCATACAGTTATCTATAAATACCCTTTAGTTTTATTAGAATCATTTTCATAAATATTAGAATTATTTATCTTATTTAAAAAATGAAATTTCTGATGTGTGAGAATATATCAAGATGTGGTTTTATAATACCATTATTCATAATATAAGAAATATATTTGAGGTAAAACCATAGATCACGTTTGTAATATTGTAGACAGTAATATGTTATATCACTAACTATGATTGGTTACTACTGACCCATATAAAAAATAGAGTTTCATGTTACAACCATGATATATGGATATCATAAAATATATTATATTTTATATTGTTGATTATAATTGAAATTTGGTTTTTGATATAAGGATATCAAATTCATTGATTTTAAATGCAGTGGGTCATAAAATAGTAATATATATGTGAAATTTAAACAAATGTATTGTTAGAATCCATTTATGGATATCCTTATTTGTAATAAATCCAACAATAAGGGTTATCATAGTCTATAATATAATTGTTCCAATATCACAAGAAACACTAAATTATATATTTTTATTCACTGTATAATGTTTTTTTAAAATTTTATTCTATCTTAATTTATAAAACGATAATATAATTTATAAATTAGTTATAAATTATGAATTGTACATAATTAATTGTTATATTTTTTTCCAAGAATTTTAAAAGATAAATTAATTAATAATAAATGTTACTAAAAAAGTATATTCAATTACATTGTCTTTTATTCCTTATTTTTATATAAAGGGTTTAAACTGAAATTATTAAATTATTTATAAATGATTTTAAAATTATCAACAAGTTAAATATATATTAATTATATTTTGGAATGAAGTGTTCCTAAAACATTTATTTGAAATATTAAAATTAATATCTTTTTAAAAATTGAATTTAAACCATGTTAAACGTTAATTAGGTGAATATTATCAAATAATTAAATAAATATAAAATATTTTATTGTAAAAAATGAAATTTTTTACATTATTAATAGGATGTGTTCATGTTGATTTGAATTACAAAAAGTTAGTGATTTAATAAATCATATATTTTAGAATGAAAAAGTTAGTATGCATTCCATGTAATTGAGATATTTGTAGAATTTATATTTTTAATATAAAAGTAATGTTTTTATATTTCTATTTTTTAAAAATTTTATATTCTTAGTGAAATATTCATTTTTTTATTCATTTGGAATAAAATATTGATTAAATATCATATCAAAATTAATGTATTATTTATTCACTAATATATTCCCATAATTGTGTATATAATTTTTTATATTATGTATGCATGTGATATGTTTAAATCCTTAAAAAATCTTTTAGAATATTTAATAGAATGCATTTAAATAGTTTCATGCTGTGGTATAACATAATAATTAATTTATTTCAACAAAGGTTAGTAGTTTAATTAATATAATTATAATAGTAAACATTTATTTATTTTTACATATATTTATTTAAAATAATGTTAGAACTATAAATAAATCTTGAATATTAATTTATGGATTTTGACACTCTAAGATGGAATTCCAATGTACTGGTTAAAATGGTTTTTTCCTTATTGTTGGCGTTGAAAAACCATCACATCTTATATTCTCTTAAGTAAAATTTGAGAGTCTTATGATTTTAATTCTTAATATGAAACAATTTAAGGCTATATTTTTTTGAGCTAGATATGCATATGTATTGATTATTATAATTAAAATTTCAATATGGATGAGTTATAAAACCCATTGATTTTATAAATAGTTATACATTAATTTTCCACGAATATGTTAATTTAGTTTATAAATTCTAGATATATAAATTATATCAAATAGATTCATTCATAAATATAGGAAAAAGAAAGATTGAAAAAATAATATATATATATATATATATATATATGTTTATATAATATCAAACCCCACAAAATAATAACTTCTAGTTTTAATAAAAAGTACTCATTTTTCCTTTCCATAGTCATTTAATAAAGGTGCGTAATGCCAAAGCTATGTATCCATAAATTATCTTGTGTAGGAAAAATTTAATATGGGATACCCTAACATTAATAGGTGTCTAGACCTATAATATCAAATTTCCATGTTGATAATATTTAATTGTAATTTTTGTTATTCTTGGGAGTTTACAGAAATGAAAACATGGATTATTTTTATTTTTTGGTATGAGTTGATGTATAATTTTTTTATTTGGGGTTTGTTTATAATTTTTTGTTTTGAAGATAGTATTTGATGCATTTTTTGTTTTTGTTTTGGATTTTTATAGGTGAATTAGAGGTTTATTAATGAATATGGGAGGTTTAACATGTATCATATTTCTATTGAGTTCACTGGGTACCTCATAAGGGATCATCAATAACTTAACAATACTTGCATTTTAGGTGGATTATAGTCATCTCAATAGGGTACCTCGTTTCCCCAAAATAGTTTCCCGATAGGCCTACATATGTATTTAACTTAATATAGGGATTTTGGGTCCTTCCACCTTCTAAAATTTAAATTTGTTTTAGAATTCCTTTGAGATCATTTTTCTCCATCATCTACGAGATCCTCCACATGCATGCTTAGGGATTTCATCATTTTCTTCTCAAGAATTGAATTTATTATCATTAATGAAATGGTTAATAGGCCACATAAGGGGAATAAAGTGAAATGTACTATAAGAACAAGGAGGTCTAAAATAATGAAAGCCATATCATTCAAAAAATAAATATGGTTAAAACAACAGAAAAACCAAAAATTATATTGAATGGGTATATCATTAAACTAGAAAAAGTACCCTCTAATACTATTGGTGTTTTTTCTTGGGTTGATTCGAGCATTATCCTTCGCTATAAACACCCATATAGAAGAAATACTAAATAAAAGTTTTTAAAAATTTATGGAAATGTCAATATGATCAAAAACATCACGCTATTTCTGATTAAGGGAGGAGTTAATAAACAGAAGAAAATGAGTAGCCCAGGAAAAATCAATATTTGAAATAAGAAAACATTAAAAACTAATTGGAGAGCCAACCCAATTGTCGTGCTATAAATTAATATCACTGAATCCCATGATCCACCTGGAATTTTGATTGGTAAAATAATAGTTACCTCTTAGTGCCTACCAAAAATATAAGACTTTCCCCCTTTGAGCGTCCAGTAAAAACCCATATTTCCTAATAATAACCTCGTTCCAAAGGTATTGATTTTCCATGATCCCCTAGATTAGTATTTCATGAAGGCTTTAAAACATAATCTTCTTCTATGATTACATGAAGTAAAGATTATTCAAGAGGGGATTTCATGAAAATTTCAAGGTAAACCTCACGTATTCTAATATTATTCCATTGACCACCAATATTATCAAATTCCTCATGTTTTGGTTATGTATTTTAATGTATGATGTCACTAATTCAGAGTGTAATATCATCTTGGAATTTGGATTCCTATTAATTTATCTTAAGGGAGCCTATATATGTATTAGGTTACTTTTATATCATTATTTTTATTCTACACAGTTGGGGTATTAATTCTGTCCGGTTTTTATAGTTTTAGTGTGATATTAAATTATATTTTAGCTTATTTATTTGGGGATTGTGGATGGTGAGAGTTTTAGTGTAATTTGGGTGTTGTTTTCCAAGGTTTTTGTCAGGTTTAATCATTATTAATTTGTAAAAATTGGTTATTATAGTTAGGTATTTATATATTCAATTTTTTGAATCAAAAGGGATTTTCAGCGGAAACTTTGGATGCATAGGGAAATAAAAAAGTTATTGTATGGGGTATATACTATTTTACTAAATTATATGGTTTTTATTTGTTTATATTTTTCTTTTTTTGAATTAATAATAAAGATAAATCATCTATTTTTAAAAAAATTAATTATTTATTCTCTAAATTTTCTTTTTTAAGTAAAAAATTTATCTATAGGTGGGATCTAAAACAAATTCCATCATGGGTGTGTTTTTTCCATAATCCAATATTATAAAACAATTTATAAATTGTTTTAATTATAAATGTTGGTAGAATACATATGATCAATAAAGTCAACATGTATTTGAATGGTTATACAAATTATTGGTGATCATATCCACTCTTGTTTTTGAGTGGGATTTCAGAGTAAGAAATGATATTTTATTTATATACATCAAAAATTATAATGGCCAAACCTACTATTGAGTGAAAATAAAAGGTGTATTCCTTTATTTTTTTTACTAAAATTTGGTAAAACTTTTTATCTTAATGTTCAAATATTATGACAATGAGATTATAAGAACACCCCCCTTTAATCATTATGTTACGATATTGAGGCATATTAATCATCCTTACCCATTATATAATGGTATTATTATAAGTCAAACATCCAAACGTAACTATGGATAAAAGTCTCATATATTGGAAAATGATGATGAAGTTAGTTAAATGGGATAAAATGATGACTCTTGTACCTAGTTATTTATTACTAATAGAGTTTATTCTTATTGAAACTTAAATTTTTATCCTCTAACTGGTTTTCCTAATATTAGACAGCAATTTTTTCATAAGATTCAGATTATAAACTCACTTATTGATTTCATAAAACTATTTTCACTATCAATGAACATAATATTTATTTTCATAATTAATTGAGGAATATGGAGTTAAAATTTTAGAAGTTTCCTTTTTAGTGATGTTCATTTAAAATATAGAAAACTACGTATAAAATCTTTTATTAAACTATGGAGTCATCATTATGTAGAGAATGTTTTTATAAACATGTTTTAAATATTAGTGTCATTGTATAGAATAGTTTTTATCTAGATGCTACTAATTTAATAATTAGTGTATAATATTCTTATATTTAATGAATTTTTTGAAATTTCATGTATAAAATATGGATAACATGGTATGATTTTTCACTTATGAAACTCAAATAACAAGTTATACCATGGAATAAAAAAATTATTTTTTTAAAACAATAAAAATTATATTTGGTTTCCATGAACACTCATATGATTTATTTTTACTATTGTGTATTGTGAATCTTATTATTTTATTGTATGTTGAGTGTAAAATTTGGAGCATGCCAACTATTCTTTAAAAAAATGAGCATGATAGATTTCATGATTTTTTATTTTTTTGGATTCCTATTTTGTAGAGGATTAATAATAATTATAGTTATGTGGTGTACATGTATGTATTTATTTCTTCTATAGAAACCATTAAATAGAATCTTCATCTATTGAAAAATAGGATCCTCTTTTGGGTGGAGACTTTTGGGCTCAAACTGAGTGTTACCATTATAATATTCTATAAAATGGGATAAATCCCTAAAATTGAATAGATATTACCATTTCCTTGTGATGGGTTGAGTCCAAGACACTAAAAGTCAACATTGTAGGATGTGATCTACGTTCTTCTTATGCCTAGCCTAGACGGAATGTGTTAAAAGACTACCCTACCTCTAACATGAAATTGTTACTGATCCTACCATGGAATTGTTGGTTTATATAGATTCTAGTATGGACACTCTAGATATAGTAAATTATTTTATATTTCTTATAATTCATCTAATGGATTTTGGTTTATTATTACTTTCATTTTATGATTGTTTTTATTTAATTTATTTTATATATTTTCATCCAAATGATTAGAGGTGTTCACACATACACATGATCACTCATTACTATGTTGAGGAACATTGGTTGTGCACCACTAAGTATATTTATACCTACATAATTAAAGGAAACAATTTTAGACCTGAATCGCGTTATTTGATTATTTTTTGGTTCCATGTTTGTATAGATAATGAGAGTTTGTTTTTTTTGTGTGATCAAGAAGATTATACTATTTGGGTTTGGGGTTTTGGTTAAGAATTTTTGTGAGTCTGTATGCATGTGAATTAAATGAGTTGGGGTTATCCATAGTTTTCATCATGATTTTTTCCACATATGATGCCTATTATATGGAAACCTACTATCATGTTTGGCATAAAATATTTATATAAAGTAGATTTTGAGTTGTTTCTCTCTTTTTATAGAATACAGATGGGTTTTTTGTCTTGTTTGATTTTTCGTCACGTATCATGTATAAATTATTTTTATTATTTCATTCTAGTTTATTTTAGGTATATTGATAGTAAGAATTGGTGTTTTCTACCTTGAGTCTATTGACCCAAATGGTCGTACCATATTTTTGATAGACCATGTGTTTTTCTTATATTATCATTGAAGGGAAAAACCATATTCCAATCATGTTTGTATAAAACTATGGTATTTATAAAATCATATTGTGTCCAAGAGAATAAATTTACTTATTTTTAATATTTTATTTGTGTATTTAATGGGTATTCAAGTCATGTGAATTTGAATACCTAATATAAAAATATGGTTACAGTATAAATAATCCTAAAAAAATTAAGTTTCTAGAGGAATGGAGTTGACATAATCTATAAATTGTATTACATATTGTTGTTGTCTATTAAACAATCAAGGATTTATTTGTGATTTAATTAACATGATGGTTAAATTAAAAAAATAATAAATTATATTATAATCAAATTTTCGATAAATGTGATTTTTTTCTTAATAATGGATTTGAAAAAAAAATTAGTGTCATTATTCTAGTGGGAGTATTTTAAATAAAAGACAGCATAAAATATTTTAGAATATGATGTTTAAATAATAAATCATTATGTTATATGAAAAATGAAAATGAAGACTTAATTGAAATTTTAATTGTGATAAATCATAGAGATGGAAAATCTAAACAATAGCATTGTCATTGAATATTATCAAAATTAATAAATTATTCTCAAGTAAGAAGAAAAGTTCTATATTTTTTAAAACCCAATTTATAATGTACATGTTGAATAATATATTCATGTAGATATTTATATAAATAGGATTTATAAAAATTAAACTCTTGAAATATTTACAATGATGGTAGAATCTATGGATCTTATACCATATAATTCACATGAGTATAAGATTTCTTTTGGGATGAAACTCAACCCTAAAATGATTTATCAAGATCACAATATAAATGAGTGATATAAATTTTTACTGGTAAAATATTAGTAAAAAACATTGGATAAATTTATTTCCAATAATGTCCATAATAGAACTAGGTAAGAAAATTACATGATGTGTTAGAGACAGTTCTCAATTGAGATTATGTGACAGACTTTTTAAAATAAACATTTTCAAATTGATTTCATCAAATAATCACTAAAATAACATGGGAGAATTTAATATTATAGTACACAACGTTTCCAATATTTCAACAGTATTTTAGTATCTCATGGGATATTCAGGGTCATGTTTCATGATGCTGGTATAAAAAGGCAAGGGTAAAAATTTTGGCTGGTGGAAGAAGAATAATGGTTATAGGTAGTTCAATCCTTGATATTTATGTCATCCTATGGAATTTTAAGGTTCACATGAGTGGTTTCAGGACATGATTAATGTATGGAATGGGTACTCTAGTCGAAATAATTACAACGCATTACATAATCATAAATTTATATGCAGTACAGTCATAAAATATAGGCACCTAAAGAAATGGAGTTGGGATAATTTAAAAAATGTACTAGGTAAATTTATTGTATATTAAAATATCCATGAGTTTTATATGATATAATTGACATAAAGATATACTTAAATAGATAATAAATTATGTGGGACTAAAATGTTAGTGTAATATGGACATTTTCCCCAGTGATATATTTTATAAAAAATTAGGGTTTATACTTATGGTGGGATTATATTCAATAAAATAAATTATTGAATATTTTTATAATTAGTCATTTATATTATAAATGATTATGTTTTAGATAAAATTATAATAAATAGATTATCAAACACATATTACCAATTAATATTTGAAAAGGAAAATATATATAACAACATTTTACTAGACTAGTATCAAAACTAATGAATCATTTATAAATAAAAATAAAATGTTTAGATTTTAGGAAAACCACTACCCGAGGTACATTATAAATAAGATAGTCATGTAGAGATGGAGATTAATAGAATATATGAAATTTATACTCTTGTAATATCTAAATTTATGATAGTTTCAATGGATCTTATACTACTAAAGTGATATGAGAATATAAATGATTTTGGGAGGAAGGAAAACCTAAAAATGGTCCATCATTATCAATATATAGATTGGATATATAAAGATTCAAAAGTTTAATTGAATTTAAAATAAACATAGGGTATATCAATTTCTACTAACTTTCAGAATATGATTGGGTATTAAAATAACATGAAAATATTGGAAACACCGTTAAGTCTAAATATAGGAATGGAATTTGTCATGCAATAATTTTAATATTGATTTCACCAATTAATATGAAACTATAACATGAATTAATTTAACAAAATATTAACTAATTTATTTAATTTGTTACCTGTATTTGAGTGTGACATGGGTGGTAAAAGATCTTGTTCCATGACTGTGTTATAAAAATGAATGGATACAATTTTTTTTCAAGTTATAGAAGAATAATGGACGTGGAATGTATATACTAGTTACTTTTAATCCCAAAAATGATGTTCGTTAGAAATAATGAAATTTCTATCATTGAATGGATATACATTAGAGATTAAATTTTCCAAAATACTAGAAGGTATTTTGTTATAAAAATGTATATTTAATATTATATAATAATTTTATAGAAGTAAATACTTATATTTTAATGTGTATATGATACCAATTACACATTATACAATTGTTATGAATATGTATGTAATTTTATAGTTGAGGAATGTTTGGTAATGTAATCATGAAGTGGGTGTTGAGGTAATATAAAAGGATTGTATCTTTAAAATCATTTAAATATTAAATAGGTTGATAATATTTTTGAATCAATGAATTTTTTTCATTCACTATTTTCTAAACAAGAAATTAAATTTTGTGTACAAAAATAAAAAATTATTAAATGAAAAAATAATTATCTTGAAGCATATGGTTTGTTTTTTCTTCTACTTAATAACATATTATGAGAAAGAAAATATTGATGAATTTGTTATTTTTTTCTAATGAGAATGAAATAAAATAATTTATCTAAACGTTCAAATTTGAAAATATTTCATATTATAATCCTTTATAGGTTGTTTTATAAATATAAAATAAATTTGATTTAACAAAATTATATAATATATGATTTTGATTTGTTTATTACTAAATACGAGAAATCATATATGATATTACTAGAGTAAAAAATATTCTCCTTAGATATGATATATTTGTGTAATATATTTTTTAAAAGGATAGAAAATGTTAATATTAATCTTGAACAAGTAAAAATTAAATTAAAGAGAGAGTTTATGTAAATATTAACTACCTAAAATCCAATTTGGTCAAATAAAATGTTATTAAGAAAATATAAAAATTTCAATAAAATAACTTGTGTATATTATCGGAAGCTATATATTTTATAAATTAATTATATTGTTATTTTTCAAAATTCCCCTTGTATCCTTTTTATATCAGTAGATGTTAATATAGAATCACTTTTGTAGATGCATATTAGATAATGAAACTCTTACAACAATTATATTTTGGAACTTAGAAGAAATAAATTCACCCCAATTACCACACTAAATCCAAATAGCCTCTACTCTATTTAACCCAATATACAAAATATATTTATTCCATGAAATTAAATGAATGAAATAAATATAAATATGGTTTTACATGGTTTGGAATGAATGACCTATGTCAATGGGAGAAAGACTACAATATTTGATTTCACCAAAATAAAAAATATTATAGCATGTTACCATGAAGCAATGTGAATTACTACAGTAGATAATCATGATAAAACATCGAAAAAGTGATTCCACAATCCTTTTAATAGAGAGATCCACCTAGTCATCTTCTTGTACTAACAACATAAAAATATGTGTGTCTATCCATTCCACTGATTCCAATACCGATATCCAATAGAATTTATCAGTATGACTGATACCACTAGTAAACCGTCAATCTCCCTATTGTAAACTAACCACCAACCATTTCATAGAAATATCATCATATCCAATGGAATATGAGAACAGGGATATGAGAACATCATTATAATCTTTTTAAAAATCGACCTCCTTCTGGAAAGAAATCCTTCTAAAAAATATTGAACTAAAAAACAATTACTACCAAAACCTTAGTGAAATATAGAAAATATAATCCATTCGTTCATAATGAATGAATTCAAAAAATTAAACTATTCTTCATAAAATCCCAATATTCACCCAATTAATGGATTCTTTATCGGTAAAACATGACACTGCCATCAGCATGGAAACCATCATTTTTATTCTATTGATTAAAATTCTTCTCTATATTCTTCTATTCACCCAATCATGAATGTATCTTTTTTTAAGATCATATATTTTTATCTGGATCCCTCTCTCTAAGTATTTTGGTAAAATAATTTCGCTAGATTTTTACTTATCTTTAAAACTTTGTTGGTCATGTATCCCTATGGATGTCCATTGTTTCAAAAAACATAGTCTTAGTATGTGAGGAAACTTGATAAAACTGAGGGTGATCCATGTGGGTAGAGGTTAGGGTTTTCTTGAATTAATGGAGTCCAGGTATAAATTGGTGATGTTTTACAAAGGGATCATTACAATATGGGAAGCCTTAAAGGGGTTTATTGTATTACATGGAAAATTGGTAGAAAACTATATGATGCAAATTTACATGCCTTATAAAGGGGTTATATGATATTTTTAATCCCGTAGACTCATGTCATGAAATTATTTTTGATGTGAAGTGGTTACAATTCATGAACTAATTATACATCATTTAATATTAAGGAAAATTATTTATTCAGTTGAGACGATGGGTTTTTTGGTGTATCCCTCTAAAAAGAAAAACATCATGCGTAACTAAATTACATAAAATTTAATTTCTCAATAATGGTTTTAAAGGGTGAAATTTATTTAATATCTTCATCATTCCCTCTTGAATGTGTATCCTCTCAACCCTAGAGAGGATTCAAGGAAATTTTGGGCTGATTCCCTCTATTCCAGACACCTCATTTGTGCGATCAATCCTTAGAAAGCGTTTTTAGTTATTTTTTACCTTCTCTTTATTTATATTCAAACCATTACATGGTATCCTTTTTACTATATTAATTGTTTATTTTGATCTTGGTTAGTTTTAATCTAGGTTATCCTTCCAATAATCTGTACCATTATATTTCTTGTCATTTTTAATTGGAAGTGTTTCTTTCTTCACCAGGGAAGGGGGGAAAGGCTAATTATTAACCTTATGGTCTGATAACCAATTTTTAATTATATGAAATATTATGTTTTTTATAACACTCATGAACTATAAATAAATAATTTTATTGAAATATAATAATCATATTTTGTAATATACATTAGATCCCTTTGGATTCAATTGACGGTGTGACATAACATTTGGCTACCTGTTGGTTGAGGGAACCATTAAAAATAATAAATTGAAAATGGATTACTCATGATTTTATAAAAACATATGTTTCATGTGATTTATTTTTATTGATTCAGATTATAAAATGCATTATTTGATAAATTGAAATAAACGGTGAATGAAAGACAAATGGTAATCAGTAGAATTGACTATTTGGTTTTATGTAGACTTTTTATAATATTCAATCGGTTGTTACATGAACTTGTGACACAAGTTTTGAGGTTTATATAACAAGTTTTCACCCTAAACACATGCAGTAATTATTATATATCATGTTATGTCCTTGGTATATGATTTAATTATTATATATCAGGTTTTCAACCTGACACATACTCTAATGCTTACAAATCAAGTTCTGAACCTGGAAAATGCTATAATACTTATATACTAGGAAATCCCCTGAGTCATATTTAGATTATTATATAGAGGTCTTGGCTTAGTGTTTCATTATACCATGGTTATATGGTAGTGGTTGTCATTGTTGTGAGACATGTACATAGACAGTCTGGAATGGTACCAAGACACGTGATGTTTTACCATGGTTATATGGTTGTGATTAGAATGGTTGTGTGACATACTAAATGATATTCTTTCATAGTGATGAATCATTATTGTGTTTTATTTTATTAATAGGTTATTTAATTAATACACATGTTTATAAAATTATTTCATACACATATTATTAGAAGAATTTTTTTAGACAAGATGGTGTCGAACTATTGAGTTTTACTGAAACCCTAATTGAGATTCAATTTGTTACCCAAGGATATTACATTGATACAGGTTTGGAAATGGTTAATGGACCTTTCAGTTGATTTTTTTCATACTAGATGAGCTAATGTTTTGTGGCAAAACAGACATTGGGTTAGGGAAAGGGGACTTTGAGTGTCTATTACAGTCTACTATTATTTTACTTGTTTTATTGTATCATTAAATTTAGTAACATTCCATCACATCAATACATTATTCCTATATTATTTATTGGATAATTCAGTTGGAATTTATTTTTGGTTTTATGGTGTTTTATATTATAACCTATATTTCTAAACTCGTATATTTATTCTTTATTATCATATGTATTTCCGGCTATGATGTAACTATATAACTAGGGGAGATAGTGTCCAAACTATACTTATGACACCCACACTACAAGTCAGCTACCTCTGTCATACATGGAGGTGTGCTTGAGGTCCAACAACAAACCATTTTTTAAAATTATGATATTTATTCATTATTATCATGCCTAAGATATCATTCACTTTACCATAACATGTATCACTAAATTTATATATAATTCCTCCTTAATCTTTTGGGTTAACAAAAATTTTAGATCCACCAATAGAATATCATCCACTAATATGAGAAATATAATGAAATCATTTCTGTTGAACCCATTCAATTTATAGAAATGACTAGAGTTACTTTACATGAAACATTTATCCTACACGAATGAATTGAGATTTTGATTTGAACACATTGGTAATAATTTTAATCCATATGCATTCCTTTCTAGTTTTCACACCGAACCCTAAATTTTTGTTCCATGATACCAATTTATTTCATTATATAAATTTTTTCTTCAAAATTATCATGAATTAAATATATCTTCACAACCAATTATTTAAAAGTTTAATTTCTCCCAAGAAACAAATACTAAAATAGTCCAAATGGTAGTGTTCTTATCTACTATAAAAAATATTTTAGAGGTGGGAATACATTTATTCTACTAAAAACATTTGAAAACCAGCATGTCTTTATCACTTCATTCAATTAGATTATTCTTTAAACTGGAATAACCACTTTTTATGATGTTTTTTCTTCTCTTATTTTAATTTCATTAGATATTAGGTGTTATTTAAATATAGTGAATCCAACTCCTCTTATATTGTTAACACCTACATTCCAAAATCACCCCAAGTATCCACTTATTCTATAATTTCTAGTTATCCGACATCAATTAAATGTATAAAACTACGATTAGCTACATGTCTATTCACTAGATTTATAACCCTAGAAGATATATTAAAATTAACATGAAATTCATGTTCTTCCATAACTATAACTGCTAGACCTCAAGCTTAATGTGCTCTAGATTTATCTTCATCAGTTCCAAAACATTTAGCTATGTGATCTATTGTCTGAGATTATGATCATTTTTTCCCACTCTTTAAAAATTTTACTAGAACATGAGTCATTTTGATAGACTAAGAGAAATATAAATATTATAGAGAAAAGGATATTCTAGAACAACCTCCATGATCAGTATGAATTGATATTGAAGAATTAACCTCAAACTCTTTTCCCTTCATATTTTGATCATTCCAATTGTTCTTCTCATTAAAGAGAGAATATTGGATTCCAAAAACATTCATATTCTCATCATCCCAAAGTCAAAAAAACAATGTATTTATCTCCCAATACCATGAAGAAAAATTCCCTTGATTTTACTTCTAGATTTTCTATTTGTTTTTCCATCCACATGCATATAAGACAGACATATCAAATATTTATGGTGAGAAAATTAAAATACATTATATGCCACAGTTCTACTATTTTTTATTGACCGCGTTTTCATGAAACATAAAATTTATTATGTTTTAAAGGTTGATTTATAGTTTAGGGAAGACCCTAGGTCGTCTCTCGAGAAGCATTGGTGGATTATAGTGTGTATTTTTAATAAAGATTACCAAAAGAGGGGGGTGATTTTGAAAACAGTTTTAAGAAAATTACTTAACTTAAAGAGTTTAATAGTTGATAGAATAAGGTGGAGGATTAAGAATTATGAGATAAAGAGATCACTTCAAGTTCACTACACATCTTGGATAGTTAATTGTGTGGAAAATTACACATGGTTTTGTTTAATTCTTTGGTTGAGGGTTGTCAAGATCTTGATTCCCCTCTTGCCTCTCAAAACGTTGCACAAAGTACCAACCCTTGAAACAAAAATCATGTTGTCAAGGTTTGGACCTCAAGAACATATTAAAGGCTTCCAAATCATACTAATATATTTTTTATGTTTGAGAGAAGGAGGATCCTTCTATTTCCTAATTATAACAAATCAAGTTTCCCACTTGAAATTTCAACCCAATCGGTGTGGAAATGAAAATCAGTACACTTATTTAGACCCAATAAACGAACTCAGAGGAGAAAAATGTTTAGATAAGACATAAGTGAAATAATACACACACAAATTACACAACACTAGTAGAGTATCAATCATCATAACTCCCCCCATGTATGTGTAGCTCCCTCGAAATGATCGTCCACCGTTTAGCTTGCCATCAAGAGGAGGAGGAGGCTCGGGTGGAACACCCTCTTCATCCATGATTCCCCATTGAGGATAGGGGCCTCTAGAACATCAAGTATGAGGAGAAAACTAATTTGGGTCTCCAAAATATCAGAGATTTTCCTCCTGGTCGAACTTGCAAATGAGGAGCCCAATATTGCATTTTATAGGAAAATATGAAGGTGGTTTTGAGCACACAGAATTATTAAAACCAATTTTCACAGGTGTTTTGACCTCCAGAAAGACTTATCTAGATTTGGATAAAATAACAAAGTTTTATCCCCACCTCTTAGATGTCTCGGCCGAATTTGTGGTACAAGTTGGACAACTATAGACCAAGATATAGACATATCACATCACACCACTTTTGAATCAGTGCAGATTTGGTGTGCTAGAACGATCACATAGGAAAGGCCATCAGATGGACGAATGGGTCTTGGGTTTCTTCATATAAAATGTATCCTAATAAGGTTTGGACCTATACCCAAAATGTCAGCCCAATTGGATGCAAAATCTATTAGCAGTGTGGAGATTAATCTACTGGTGTGCTTGGATCCTGCGCAGTTTGGCCCATTTTTCTTGGACATAATCACGGGACCTCTAAATCACCTTCACCTTCAATGAAATTTTCAAGAAAAGTAACATTTGACTTTTTAATAGAGATAAAAATAAAAAAATGATTCAAACAAGGAATTAAATTTGT
This sequence comes from Viscum album, assembly GCA_963277665.1. Classification (NCBI taxonomy): domain Eukaryota; kingdom Viridiplantae; phylum Streptophyta; class Magnoliopsida; order Santalales; family Viscaceae; genus Viscum; species Viscum album. The sequence goes on along the minus strand of OY728142.1, from coordinate 262,411,749 downwards.
TACTATTTTTGGAATTTACAATACAAATTCAGTTTAATACAATAGTGTAATGGTGAAAATGACATAGTGAATCATGGTACGATCACACCCCCACATCTAACACATTTTCACTCCAGGGAAAAGTCACATATCCAAATAAAATAATGCATATATATATATTCCCAACATCATGATGATTTAACATTTGAGGAAATTTTAATTTACTAATGTAATGTGATCAATGCACGAACCACACCAAGTAGTTATTCCTAGTGAAAATGGAAAAAGATGTTTGATAAATCATATCACAATAAAATTCAATGAGATTCATGAAACCAATATTAGAAAGGAATTAAAAATTCATCCATTCCACGAACTCTCCATGTGGGTGTGTGAAAACCATTCCATGCTATTGTTTCCACTTTCTATCAAATAAATATAGGTTATTTTAACATTATTCAGCTTTAAATAATTTTACACCAAACCCATCCTACATCCTAAGCAATAATATTTCAAGACCCACCCAGTTAAGAATTCCTAGAAGTCAAACTATAATCTCCTGACCTAGATATACCCATATGTTGCACATTTCATCACTCCCCTCATTTATTATATTTTTTTGAAGTTTCATTTGGAAAAAATCTCATACTCGTCTCTAAACCCTTGTTTTTTCTCATCACGACACTAATTGAAATAGTTATAATGAGATCAAAGGTTGAGGAGGAGTGGTTTTTGAACTGCCCCAAGTCACAATTTTTTTTGAGGGTGTACAATTGTTGGATATCAGGTACACACGCATATGTCAATCTGATATAGTATTGAAACAGATCAGATAAAGAAAAAATGTATGAAAATATCATTTACCCCTGAAAAATATTAAACTAACATATATAAACATTAAATAAGGTATTAAATATTTATACTTCATGGTTTGGTGAAAAAATGAATAGAGCTATTAGGGACATAGTTTTCCCAAAACTACTCACACAAGGGGCATCAATCATCTCAAATGTTTCACCGTGATACAACCATTTATATCATTAACAGAAGACCAATTCACTAAAAATAACTTCCTAATTCTAACTTCATAAAAATATTCTTTTTTACCATTATTTATGGTAATTTAACTTTCCCCCCGATGGGGGAAAAAGAAAATATCATAAAGAAGGAAAAAAGAGAAGAAATAAAAAAGAGAAAGAGAAAAGGAAAATAAATGAAAATTCTTTTCTAACCTAGGAATGTACCCATCCCCCACACCTAGAATATAAAGTGTCCTCACTAAAATAATTGAGAATATGGGAAGGAAGGATAAAACCTGGTGTGTTTTATTGGTACGATGCATCGAGAAGGTGGATTTTCTCCACCAGATTCTTCAGAAAATCCTCATAGAAGTGTTTAAGTCACTGCCCATTGACGGTGAATGTTTTCTTGGTTTCTTAAATTTAAACCTAGACAAAACCAAATGGAGAGACGTTAGTAATAGAGTATGGTCCAAACAAGAGAGAATGAAGCTTACCTGGATACAATTTCAGCCTTGAATTATAATGGATGACCTTCTTCCCCATGTAGAACTTAGGATAAAGGATAAGATGGTCATGGGGAGCCTTGGTTATCTCCTTATAAATCCTAGAGTTTTCATATGCATCTCTTTTCATTTCCTCTATCTCCTAAATCTGCAACTTCCTTTGAGCACCTGCAACAGAATGATTACAATTACATTGTTTGATGGCCCAGTAGGCCCGATGCTCAATCTCAACCAGGATATGAAAACTCTTTCTAGACACATGACGATAGGGTGACATTCCAATGGGAGTTTTGAAAGTAGTTCGGTAGTCCCATAATGAATCGTTAAGTCAAAGACTCTAATCTTTTCTATTTGGTTGAACCGTTTTTTAATAATTTGTTTTACCTCAATAATTGACACCTCTGCTTGACCATTGGTTTATGGATGATATACAGTAGACACTCTATAACTGACCCCATACCTACGCAAAATTTATTGTATTGTTCGGTTGCAGAAATGATAACCCTAGTCACTGATGATGAACCTAGGTAAGCCAAACCTACAGAAGATTTGGGTTCTCAAAAATTCTATAACTACCTTAGAATCATTAGTACTTGTAGCTCGTGCCACTACCCATTTTTACACATAATCAACTACCAGAAGAGTGTACACGTTTCAAAGGAATTGGGAAATGGACCCATAAAGTCAATACCCCAAACAAAAAAATGTCATGAAAGATCAACGGTTGTTATGGAATTTCATTTCTTTTAGATACATTCCCCATTCTTTGACAACACATGTAACGACCCAAAGTTTCATTAATGGAAAATCCCTCTTGATCCAGTTAAATGTCTCTTTATGAAAAATGTTTTTATAAGATGTCAACTTCTTTGGTTTTATGTTAAGAATTGTGATCGTTGTTAATATAGTCATTGAACAGTTATCACATGATTAGTATAAATATAGGACCTTAACAAATCCAATTTACTCAGAAAAAAGAAGTGATGGCCTCATCTAGTAGAATTTCCCAATACAAAGCCCATTTGTCGGAGCTCGGAAAAGAGGTGGCTTCCTTGGGCTTCTCCCTTGACCAAGCCCAAGCTGAGCTTCGCCATGTCATGCTCGAACGGGACCATCTACGGGAAAAGTGGAAGTTGATAGAGATTACCACTCGAGTGATGTTATCTGAGCCACCCAAAGAGTCTGTCACTATCGCACACCTTACCCATAGGTCTTATGTGGCTATTTTAAGGGGTTATGTAACAAATAATTAGTACTATGTTCATGTACATTATTTTTTTATATAATAATGAATATAATTTCTTGTCATTTTTGATATATTGTAAATAGTTTTTAAAGTAAAAATTGTGTTTTTAGTTATTATTTAAATAAGAATACTATTTTATTAAATTAAGGTATATTTGAATTAAATAATATTTAAATAAAATATTATTATTATTAAATTAATTTTTATTAAATATAAATGCTCTTATAATTTTATGAATGCAATTATAATTTTTATTATGGTTTGAAATCCATTTCTGTCCAAACCTGTGAATTTTCTATAAATGTCGGTTATTATTTTAAAAGTGAAAATTAACATATTTAGAAAATTATTTAGATAAAATAAATGTTATTTTTTGAATCAGGACATCGAAATTATCCAACGGTGAATTTTTCATAATTTTCTAAGACAGTAAAATGTTTGGGTAAAAATTAAATACTGTTTAAATATATAATGTTTTTAATGACATCATAATGACCCAATGGTGATGTAATAAAATACCATAATCCTTATGTTCGGCCAATATATGTTTTATCATTAAAATAATGTGATTTTGGGCTTGTTTGACTTACTTTTTAAAGAATTAATGGACCCCTCAAGACATATTCAACACTTTTCCGTTTCAAATTAATTTCCATGGGAGTGTGACTCACCTCCACATAAGATACCTTGTTATTTTAAGAAGTTCGGACTTGGGCCTTATAAATTTTTTTTTTCTCTTCCCTTTTCCAAAAACCAAGGGCAAAAACAATGGGATGGTTTTTGGTTTGGATTAATTTAATATAAGGGTTCCCAAACCTAAATAATAATGAATTCCCTCACCTTTCCTATATAAACCCACCCAAGATCCCACTTCCTCTTCACTAAAATCCCTTGAAGTTCGACCAACCTCGGCCCTAATCTCTCTATAATCCTCCCAACGTTCCCTAATCTCCCATGAATCCCCTCACAAGCCTCTCTCTAGCCTTTGGAAGCACACTTCCAAGTAAGGGTTTTTTCTTCCTTTCTCATTTTTGTCAATTTTCTTTAACTTGTTTTGCCCTTTTAATTTCAATTATGAATGTTGGGGTATGGTTAAGAACCTCCCCCATACTTCCCTATTATTGTTTTAATGATGGGAGACCCCTTTCTCTCTCATTAAATTCCTCCCATGTACACCTGTTACAATGCCGAAATTCCGAAAGGAACTTCTCTCTCTTCTTTTACATTCAAGAAATAATTTTGTATCATGAATCTAAATTCCATTTCGATTGTTGGGACATGCATCTATATGAACTCCTTACTGTCCATTACATGTAAATATGATGATGAACCCCTTTCTATCTCATCAACCATTTTTTTATGAATTCTTATGTCACGCCGTTACGCTGCAGAAATCGCACCGATTTTCAAAGCCAATGCCATTGTGTAGTGGATACCATGACCATTTCTCCATCAAGGGTATACACCTTTATGCACCTTTACTTATTTATTACAAAGTTTCATGTATGAATTCCACATTCCTTTATCGTGGAATAAATGTTTATGTTTTATGAATCCATGTTTTATGATCCATGTGGCACACTTATACATGAAATGAAATGTTTAAGAAGGGTGCGACCTTATAGCGCTCCAATGCATTGGGTAAAGTATAGTATCATGATACGTCATGTGCAATGAGTGTTGACTCATTATAATTAAAGTGTAATTAGGGTTTACTCATTCTTCATGTGAAATGAGGGTTTACTCATGCTTTATGTGCAATGAGCCTTGGCTCATGCTAATTCCCTGTTAAGTGTTGTTGCCACATTTCCATGTTATGATTATCATGCTTTATCATGCCTTTATGTTCATGTTTCTTTTATTCTCTATTGATATGCCTATTCTCTAACATGTATTTTACTCCACATGTTATTCCATGCGTACTCCCCTACTGGGCTTTATAGCTCACCCTTTTCTTATGCATGTCCCCAGGTTATCCCATGCAATGCTAAGTACGTGGGAATATAGTGGTCATGTAAAGGATGTTTTCAATAAAAATGTTGTATTTTGCGTACTAAGTTTTTATGTAATGATCCTAAGCCCTAAAGACACTAAACCTCTCGATCTTATTTGTTGTATCAAGTGAATTCTTATGTAATAAATCATGTTTAAGTTGTAATAAAAAATAGGGTTGTCATAGTTGGTATCAGAGGATAGGTTTAGTTATTTTTGGGATTAGGAAACCCTTGTAAAGCCTTTGAGACAAGACTAAGTATAATAAAAACATGCCTATGTTTTGGTAAGTACTGAGTAAGTGGTTTATCAGACAAATACATCCCTGTCTGGATACGAGCAAGTAGAGGAGGATCTGGCATAGATGTATCATAGGGGTAAAACCCGAAAACACCGCTTTGAGATAGACTCGAACGAGAATTGGTGCACGACAACGAGCCTTTCTGCACTCTTGGTTACGACACTCCCGGGGGATATGTTTTGATAAATTCACAATCTTAGTATGAACCCTTATTAAGGGAAAAAATTCCCCTAAGAATATATGTTAGAAAGTAGATCATGAAAAGCCTAGGTTGAAGCCTATAGACTCATGAGTTAAGGAAATGAAAGTTTATTTATAAGTCATCAACTTTTTTCTTTGGATTACACATTATGAGTTACCCCTAACATTCCTTTAATTACATCCAATGGACAGTAATAGGAGGACTCAAGATAACAATCGATTTGAAGATCAGTGTGATGACTGTACTAATGAGATGCCCAATCCAATGGGAGCGGGAATCGCGAACTTTGTCACGCTTCTCTCTCATCTAACTCAAGATTTAAATAGAAACACGGGTCAAGAGGAATGTTCAAACCCACCTAAGAAAGAAAAAGTCACAATAGAGAGCTTCATGAGACAAATTCCTTCTACTTTTAGTGGATCATCTGATCCCAAGATCGCTGAATAATGGATCAACTCCATTGAAAAGATATTCTCCATCCTTCAATGTTATGAACAAGAGAAGGTTCTCCTGGCTACCTATCGTATGGAGGGTGAAGCTGATCAATGGTGGACGTTGATCAAAAATACGAAGCTTGAGGAGGAGATCGAGGCACTGGAATGGAAGGATTTTCGGAAGATGTTTTTCGATAAATATTTTCCGCGCACCCTCAGGATTATGATGGAAAGGGAATTACTTTACCTCAAGAAAAAAGATGAAGAATCTGTTGGAGAGTACGAGGAAAACGTCACAAGGCTTGCACGATATGCTTCCGTCTTTGTCGTTACCCCCGAATGCAAGGTTGACTGCTTTTTTGGTGGGCTGAAGCCTATCTTGCAGAAAGCATTAGCGATCCATGACTTCGACAGCTATGAGGAAATTGTACGATGTGCCCTCATGGTCGAAATGGATATCGGGGAATCACAGGGGTATCATGGGGACAAGAAGCGTAAGGTGGGCTTCAATTCTGGTGGTCTGATGGATAAATCCAATGGTGCTAAGAAGATCCAGCACCCCACATTCCAAAAGTGCGGAAAGAAGCACCCTGGAAATTGCCTTAACGGGACGAGAAAATGCTTCAGGTGTGGAAGAGAAGGACACCTAGATGTTAAATGTCGACAAGAAGGACCCGTGGCTGCAACAGAGGAGAGGAACGCTCCGTTTGAACCTAAACGCGTCGTTCAATTCTAAAAATGCAAAGAACCGTGTCATTTTGCAAATTAGTGACCTAATCCAAGGGTTATCGGAGGCAACCAACAACCTCCAAGGCAGCAAAGAAGAGCTTTTGTCATCACTTCTGCCGAAGTGAACATCGACAACAAAGTGGTGATAGGTACGCTAGTTATTCATTCAAGAATAGCGATCGTACTTTTTGATTCAGGTTCTACGCATTATTTTATATCTCAAAAGTTTATTAGAACAATCCCAGCACCACCACAAATCATGGAAGTAAAGATGTCGGTGAGTACGGCAAATGGGGAAATCATTTCATCCCATGAATATAAGTCATCCCCTATTATAATTTGTGGATTGAATTTCTCGGAAAACCTCGTCGTACTCCCTCTGGTGTAATTTGATACAATTCTTGGCATGGATTGGCTTTCCTTATATAGAGCCAATATAAATTTTCGGGAGAGGGAAATCACACTCCATATAGAGAATCGACCCCCGATTCTTTACAAGTGTTAGGAGGAAGATGAATCTCCTTTAGATCCATCATCTTAAGCATGGATATTACTGCCTTATGATCATGCATATCTGGCTTAGATGATTGAGTCCAAGGAAGAAACCATCCTTGAAGAAATTCCTATTGTGATGGAATTTGCTAAAGTGTTTCCTGAGGAACTACCTAGTCTTCCTCCAAGAAGAGATGTTGAGTTCTCAATTGAACATATACCTGGGGTGCAACCAATATCTGAGACTCCATATAGAATGGCTGTTGTAGAGCTTGAAGAGATAAAGAAACAACTACAGGAGATTCTTGATAAAGGTTTTATACGCCCAAGTGCTTCACAATGGGGTGCACCAGTCCTCTTCGTCAAGAAGGAGGATGGGTCAATGCGGCTCTACATCGATTATCGTGAACTTAACAAAATCACAATATAGAACAAGTATACTCTCCCAAGAATTGATGACTTGTTTGATTAGCTGCGTGGACCACAATACTTCTCCAAGGTGGAATTGCGGCCGTGATATTATCAAGTAAGGGTGAAGAAGGAAGATGTCCCCAAGACTGCTTTTAGTACAAGATACAGGCACTATGAATTCATAGTAGTGCCTTTCGGACTCACCAATGCTCCAGAAATCTTCATGTACTTAATGAATAGAGTCTTTAGAGATCAACTAGACAAATTTGTCGTAGTATTTATAGATGATATTCTAATATACTCCAAAACCAAGGAGGATCATGAGGAGCATTTAAGAACTGTACTAGAGACTTTGCGGAAGGAGAAGCTCTATGAAAAGTACATCAAGTGTGAGTTCTGGTTGAAGGAAGTATCATTCTTGGGCCATATCATCACAAGCAATGGGATATCTATGGATCCCTCCAAAACAGATGCAATTGAGGGATAGATGAGGCCAACATCGGTAATGGATATTCGTAGCTTCTTGGGGTTAGATGGATATTATCGACAATTTGTGAGAAATTTCCCAAGATTGTCCAACCCGCTTACCAAGCTAACTCGAAAGGGAGTAAAGTTTTATTGGAGTGATGAATTTGAAAAAATATTCAAGGAGTTGAAAAGGAGGCTTATCACTTCGCCCATGCTCACTTTACTCACAAATGGGGAACTTGTTGTGGTATTTAGTGATGCTTCAAAGAAGGGCTTAGGATGTGTGTGGATACAGAATGATAAAGTGATATCCTATGCCTCAAGGTAGTTGAAAATCCATGAGCTAAACTATCCAACACATGATATGGAGTTGGCGGCTGTGATCTTTTCCTTGAAAATCTGGTGGCATTATCTCTATGGAGAGAAATGTGAGAAATATACTGACCAAAAGAGTCTTAAATATATATTCATTCCGAAAGAGATTAATATGTGCCAGAGATTATGGATATATCTCATCAATGATTATGACTATTCAATACATTACCACCCTGGGAAAGCAGAAATAGTGGCAGATGCCCTAAGTAGAAAGAATCCAGCGATTCTATCAATGATGAGAATTGAGAAGGATCCAATCTTCTTAGACTTGATAAAGATGGAAATGGGAATAATAGAGAAGGGAACATCATCAATCCTTTGACAAATTATTGCTCAACCATCTCTTTTGAAAAGGTTTAAGGATGCTCAAAAGGATGATCTGGGAATTCAGGAAAAAGTGGAAGCTATCAAAAATAGGGAAATCCTCAGAGTTTAATGTTAATGAAGAAGGAATTGTGCGGTTTGGGAAAAGACTATGTGTTCCATCAAGTCCGAAGCTGAAGAAGGAACTTTTGGATGATGCACATAGTTCAAATTTCTCTATTCACCCAGGGAGCACAACGATGTATCGAGATCTCCGAGAAAAATTTTGGTGGGATAATATGAATAAGGAGATTGCTGAATATACATCAAAGTGCCTGGTGTGTCAGCAAGTGAAGGTAGAGAGGCAGAAGTCTAAGGGGATGATGCAACCATTTCCCATACAAGAATGGAAATGGGAGAACATCACCATAGACTTTTTCACCAGACATCCAAGGACATCCAAAGGAAACAATGCAATCTGGGTTATTCTGGATCGTCTTACAAAGACTGCACGCTTCATTGCTATTCAGGAGTATTTCTCATGGGATCAACTGGCACGGATATATATTAGGGAAGTGGTAAGGATGCATGGAGTACCATTATCTATTGTTCCTGACCGATATCCAAGATTCACCTCTATGTTTTGGAAGAGTTTTCAACATGCTCTGAATACTGAACTGAACATTAGTACGGCCTATCATCCTCAAACTGATGGTCAATCCAAGCGGACTATCCAAACACTAGAGGATATGTTGAGAGCCTGCTCAATGGACTTTAAAGTAGGATGGGATCAATATCTTCCTCTTGTCGAGTTCTCTTATAATAACAGTTTCCACTCGAGCATCCAAATGGCACCATATGAAGCCCTATATGGGAAAAGGTGCAGAAAACTGGCATGTTGGGATGAGGTCGGTGAACATAAGATTCTTGGACTGGAAATGGTCAACGAAATGGTGGAGAAGGTGAAAACCATTTAGCAGCATATCAAGGCACCTCAGAGTTGATAGAAGAGTTATACAGATAACCGTCGAAGATACCTTGAGTTTAAAGTTTGAGACATGGTTTTTCTATGCATATCTCCATGGAAGAAGGTCATGAGGTTTGGAAATAAAGGGAAGTTAAGTCCAAGGTACATCGGCCCCTTAGAGATTCTTGGTCGTTTCGGGGTTGTGGCCTATCGACTAGCACTTCCACCTACTATGACCAAAGTACATGATTTCATTCATGTATCCCTCTTAACGAAGTACATATCGGACCCTTCACATCTACTCTCTTCTGTGGTGGTACAATTAGAACATGATCTTTCTTATGAGGAGCAACTAGTGAAGATATTAGATCGTAGAGAAAAATTTCTATGAAATAAGACAATGCCCCTTGTCAAGGTGTTGTGGAGAAACCACAAGTTTGAAGAAGCGACTTGGGAATTGGAGGATATGATGAAGTTGAGTTACCCACATTTATTTTATTGTGGGAAAAGGAAAATTTCAAGGGCAAATTTTCTTAAGGGGGGAATATTGTAATGACCCAAAGTTTCATTAATGGAAAATCCTTCTTGATCTAGTTAAATGTCTCTTTATGAAAAATGTTTTTATAAGATGCCGACTTCTTTGGTTTTATGTTAAGAATCATGACCGTTGTTAATATAACCATTTAACAGTGATCACATGAATAGTATAAATATAGGACCTTAACAATTCCAATTTACTCAGAAAAAAGAAGGGATGGCCTCATCCAGTAGAATTGCCCCATAAAAATCCCATTTGTCAGAACTTGTAAAAGAGGTGGCATCATTGGGCTTCGCCCTTGACCAAGCCCAAGCTGAGCTTCACCATGTCAAGCTCGAACGGGACCGTCTACAGGAAAAGTGGAAGTTGATAGATATTACCACTCGAGCGATGTTATCTGAGCCGCCCCAAGAGTCTGTCACCATCACACACCTTACCCTTAGGTCTTATGCGGTTATTTTAAGGGGTTCTGTAACAAATAAGTAGTACTATTTTCATGTACATTATTTTTTTATATAATAATGAATATAATTTCTAGTCATTTTTGATATATTGTAAATAGTTTTTAAAGTACAAATAATGTTTTTAGTTATTATTTTACTAAGAATTCTATTTTATTAAATTAAGGGATTTTTGAAATAAATAATATTTTAATAAAACAATATTTTAATTAAATTAATTTTTATTAAATATAAATGATCTTATAATTTTAGGAATGCAATAATAATTTTTATTAAGGTTTGGAAGCCATTTCTGTCCAAACCTGTGAATTTTCGATAAATGCCAGTTTTTATTTTAAAATTAAAAATTAGCATATATAGAAAATTATTTAGATAAAATAAATTTTATTTTTGGAATCAGGACCTTGAAATTATCCAATGGTGAATTTTTCATAATTTTCTGAGACAGTCAAATTTTTGGGTAAAAATTAAATACCGTTTAAATATATAATGTTTTTATGACATCATAATGACCCAATGGTGATGTAATAAAATACCAAAATCCTTATGTTCGGCCAATATATGTTTTATCATTAAAATAATGTTATTTAGGGTTTGTTTGAATTACTTTTCAAAGCATTAATGAACCCCTCAAGAGATATTCAACACTTTTCCTTTTTAAATTAACTTCCATGGGAGTGTGAATCACCTCCACATAAGCAACCTTATTATTTTAAGTTCGGACTTGGGCCTTATAAAATATTTTTTTCCTCTTCCCTTTTCCGAAAACCATGGGCAAAAACCATGGGATTGTTTGTGGTTTGGATAAATTTAATATAAGGGGTCCCAAACCAAAATAATAAAGAATTCCCTCACCTTTCTTATATAAACCCACCCATGCTCCCACTTCATCCTCACTCAAAGCCCTTGAAGTTCGTCCAACCTCTGTCGTACTTTCTCTAGAATCCTCCCAAGGTTTCCCAAGCTCCCAAGAAGCCTCTCACAAGCCTCTCTCTAGCCTTTGTAAGCACACTTCCAAGTAAGGGTTTTTTCTCCCTTTCTCATTTTTGTCAATTTTTGTTAAGTTGTTTTTCCCTTTTAATTTCTATTATGAATGTTGGGGTATGGTTTCTCACCTCCCCCATACTGCCCTATTATTGTTTGAATAATGGGAGACCCATTTCTCTCTCATTAAATGCCTCCCATGTACACCCGTTACTATGCTGAAATTCCGAAAGGAACTTCTCTCTCTTATTTTACATTCAAGCAATACTTTTGTATCATGAATCTAAATTCCATTTCAACTGTTGGGACATGTATCTATATGACCTAATTACTTTACATTACATGTAAATATGATGAGGAACCCCTTTCTCTCTCATCAACCATTTTTTTATGAATTCTTATTTCACGCCGTTATGCTGCCGAAATCACACCGATTTTCTAAGCCAATGCCATTGTGTAGTGGATACCATGCCCATTTCTCCATCAATGGTATCCACCTTTATGAACCTTTACTTATTTATTACAAAGTTTCATGTATTAATTCCACATTCCATTATTGTGGAATTAATGTTTATGTTTTATAAATCAATGTTTTATGATCCATGTGGCACACTTATGCATGAAATGAAATGTTTAAGAAGGGTGCACCCTTATAGCGCTCCAATTCATTGGGTAAAGTATAGTATCATGACATGTCATGTGAAAAGAGTTTTGAATCATTCTAATTCAAGTGCAATGAGGGTTTACTCGTGCTTCATGTGCAATGAGGTTTTACTCATGCTTTATGTGCAATGATCCTTGGCTCATGCTAATTCCATGTAAAGTGTTGTTTCCACATTTCCATGTTATGATTATCATGATTAATCATGCCTTTATGTTCATGTTTATTTTATGCTCTATTGATATGCTTATTGTCTAACATGTATTGTACTCCTGATGTTATTCCATGTGTACTCCCTTACTGGGCTTTATAGCTCACCCTTTTCTTATGCATGTCCCCAGGTTATCCCATGCAATGCTAAGTACGAGGGAATGTAGTGGTCATTTAAAGGAAGTTTTCAATAAAGATGTTGTATTTCATGTACTAAGTTTTTATGTAATGATCCTAAGCCCCAAATACACTAAACCTCTCGATCTTCTTTGGTGTATCAAGTGAATTTTTATGTAATAAATCATGTTTAAGTTGTAATAAAAAGCAGGGTTGTCATAACATAGACATGAATTGAAAAAATCATGGGCATCCCGAAAAAGTGTTGGCCCAAAAAGGCCGGAATCAAGGACCTTGCAGGTAGTCCGTTGGGGACAAAAGTGGCCCCCACAAGCAAGAGTGTGACATAATCTAAGGATGAACTGAAAATCACTATTGGGAACACAACACCTAATGACCTGATCACTATAGGTGTGCCGAAGGTAGGGGTCATACCAAATGTACCAATGAGACTCATGTTTTAGATGACTGGCATGGTTTTTATTGAAATATGCAGGAATGCAAGATACTACCAAATAATTTACAATTTTAGCATACCAATGAATACCATCTTGCACTCGGTAAAATTTCTCATCAAAAAACATATCATTTATAGAAATACAGGGGGATGAGTCAATATCCAAGGATGGTGGAATACTATTGATATGATCAACCACCACAGTCTCTACTCCTTTTTTATCTCTAATTTCTAGATTGAATTCTTGAAGGAGGATTATCTAATGAATGAGACATGGTTTGGCTTTCGGTTTCTTAAGGAGGTACTGAAGGGCTGTATGGTCTTATAACACAATGACTTTGGACCCCAAAATTATGACCTTAATTTTTCCAAGTAAAACACAATTTCAAGGAATTCTTTTTTAGTTGTGGTGTAGTTTTCTTGGGAAGGGTCCAAATTACGTGAGGCATAGGCTATGACATGTGGAGCTCGGTTGACCCTTTGTGACAAAACTGCCCCAAATGCATAGTTAGAGGCGTCACACATGAGCTCAAATGGTAAATCTCATCGAGGTGGTTGGATTACTGGGGGTGAGATGAGACTGCATTTTAACATATTAAAATAATCCTCACATTCTTTATATAAAAAAACATATTTTTCTTTTTGGAGTAATCAGGAGAGCGGGAGTGCAATTTTACTAAAGTCACGAATGAAACGATGGTAAAATACAACATGACCTAGGAAAGATTGCAGATCCCATATATTTTTGGGGAATGGAAGGGAATAAATGATATCAAGTTTTTATTTATCTACTTGGATACCATCCTCAGAAACGACATGCCCCAAAACTATACCCTGTCGCACCATGAAATGTAATTTATCATAATTTAATACAAGAATCTTTTCAATACAGCAATGTAGGAATAAACCAAGACTACTAAAAAATTCATCAAAAGAAGATCCATAAACAGTGAAATCATCTATGAATACTTCCATTAAATTCTCTAGGTAAACCAAAAAAAATACTTACCATGCATCGTTGGAAAGTACCCGGAGCATTGCACAGATCAAATGGCATCCTTCTATAGGAAAATGTGCCATAGGTACAAGAGAAGGTAGTCTTTTTATGATCCTTAGGGGAATATGGATATGAAAGTATCTAGAATACCCATCAAGGAAATGGTAGTGGGACTTACTCGGTAGCCTCTCTAGCACTTGGTCAATGAATGGAAAAGGGAAATAGTCATTCCTCATGTGTTGTTTTAGTCGTCGATAGTCTATACAGACACCCCAACTATTTTGCAAACGAGTCGGAACCAATTCATTGATTTCATTTTTAATTACTGTAAGGTCAGTCTTTTTAGGAACTACATGAACGGGACTGACCCATTGGCTGTCAAAAATGGGGTAAATGATTCCAGTAACCAATAATTTTGTTACCTCATTTTTCACAACTTCTAGGAGGTTTGGGTTCAGTCGACATTTTTGCTGCCTCACTGGTTTAGCCTCATCATTTAACAAAATATGATATGTAAAAATTATGGGCTAATAGTAGTAATGTCATAAAGTGCCCACCACAATGCTTGTTTATAATCCCCCAAAATTTCAAGCGGTCACAATTCATGATCAGGAGGGAGTGAAATAGAAATAATGACAGGAAAATTATTTCCATTCTCAATATATGAATATTTTAAATCTTGTGGTAGTTTTTTTAGTTCCAATTCAGGTGGATTTTAGATTGATTGGAGTGTGTGCGAAAGTGATAGGTATCTGATCGCATCTAATTGCTCAATGGTATCAACCTTGGATGAGGAATGAGCTTTTACAAGCTTAACAGTATCATCGATGGTCAGTGGATCATCAGTGTTCAAGAAATCATCAGTCAATGAACATGAAAGATACTTTTCTAGACCACTACAAAAATCAATGCATGAATCATTTCCTAGAATTTATATGAATGAAGAAAACTCAAGAAGGGATCAGGGGAAAGAAAAGTTGTTTTTTCAGAGGTAGGGAGTACATCAATTGAATTAACAGAGAGAGAGGAATGTTCTTCTGAGGGGTGATTCATGGAATCAATGATGTTGAAAGGGACTATGTCACCACCAAATTCCATAGATAATGTACCATTGTGGACATTAATTATGGTTTTGGAAGTTTTCAAGAACGGTCTCCCCAATATAATCGGGGCATGTCCATTCATCCTATCATCCTCCATTTTAAGCACATAAAAGTCAGCAGGAAAAATGAAATTTTTGGACCCTCAGAATAACATCCTCTAACACACCAGAGGGGTGTGTAGTACTCCAGTTAGCTAGTTGAACAATAACTCCAGTGGGCTTTAGTTCCACAACCTGCAATGTAGAGTAAATGGAGTGAGGAATAACATTTTTAGAGGCACCTAAATGAATAATTGCATTAGAAAAAGAATACTCCCCTATGGTGCATGGAATTGAGAATGTTCCAAGATAATTTCACTGGGTGGGGAGTGATGGCTCTATAAATGCTGAAACATTCCTTCCAAATCTCACATTCTCATCACCTCTATGTCTCCTTCGGTGTGTACACATATTGTTTAGAAACATAGTGTACCGTGGAATTTGCTTCACATCATCAATCAATGGGATGTTAACCTGCACTTTCTTGAAAATTTCTAATATTTCCTTATCAAGTGTAGTTTTTTTTATTCGTTGGGTGGCCCTTTGAGGACATTGGAGAGGAATGGTTGGGCTAGGCGACTCATCAATATTCACACTATTTCCTTTGGAAGGGATTATCTCAGGATAAGGTTCTTAAACATTTGGAACATTCTTAATGGTTGGGATAGAGGTTTCCTCAGGAGGGGATGACTGTAATGGAGGAATCATTTTACTTTCTAGTTGTTTTCCACTCATAAGGGTGATGGAACTAACATTTACTTTATCCCTAGGGTTAATTACCAGTTGAGAGGGATTTTTACCTGATCCATGACTTTGAATTTCACCCACTAAGTTAGATAGTTGTCCGAATTGGGTTTTGAGGTCCTGTTTGGATGACTAAGTGGTTTGTTGGAATTGGATATTGTTGGCAGCCATTTGTTTCATCATGTCTTCTTGGTTAGGCTCGGGTTTTTTATGGGTTTATTGGATATGCCTTTGGGGGTGGTTGAGGGTTTCTAGGTGGTGGTTGTTGATGAGTACTCTTCTCTGGTTGGTTCTATTGTTGTTGAGGTTGGTTTGAATACCCCCTTGGCTATAGGCTTGGTTCTCCTTCCACCCAGAGTTGGATGGATAGTATGGTTCTTTCCAAAGGGGTTGGTTATAGGGGTGACCTGAAAATATTTCCTCACAACTCTCAGATGTTTCCCTCATTTGAGGACATTGGTCAGAGTAATGGGTGTTATAATAACCTATACCACAATGGATGGGAGGAGGATATTGGGATTTCCCTTGGGAAAGAGAAAGCTGTCGAAGAAGGGTACTTACCTCTTCGAACTTTGTGACCACCTTCTTCTCAAATTAAGTACTTTTCACCTCATGGACACCTCAAATAGGTACATTGGTCCTTGAAAAACATTGTTGTATTTGTTTTGAGCCATGTTCTCAATCAGGGTTCTTGCAACAATTGGGGTCTTATCAACTAGCACACCACCTACATCAGCATCGATAATATTTCAATCAATAGGGATTAAGCCTTCATAAAAATATTTAATTTAAAGTTGATCATTCATTTTGTGGTGTGGGAAACTTGATCATAACCTTTTAAAGTGTTCCCAATATTCATGTAATGTTTCCCCTTGAGATTCTCTTATCCCAAAAAATTATTTCCTTATTGTTGCAGTTTGAGAGGCTGGGAGATATTTTTCCAAAAAAAGGTGTTTCATGTATGGCCAACCTCTTAGAGGTGAATTAACATAGTACAACCAATCATTCGTAGTGTCTTATAAAGAAAATGAAAATGCTCTAAGCTTTAATTGAACCTCATCCACATTAATAGGTTTTAATATTGAATAGACAGTATGAAATTATTTTATGTACTTGTGTGGATCTTCTCCAGGAATTCCATGGAATCTGGATAATAGATGAAATAAACCATATTTTAGTTTAAAATTGGTTGCTTCACCTTGCATTTGAATATAGGTGGGCTGGATATCAACATTAGCTGAGGTTCGTTATTTTAATGTTTGGTTGTTTTCATCCATATTATGCACGTTTATTTCAGTTTTTATATTGGTTATAGAAGAAGAAGAGGAAGGATCAAGAAGAGTGTCAATGTTCTGTGTGTACTCCTTCGATGGGTTATCTTATGTGTCTCGGTGTCGTTGACGTAAGATCCTCTCCGGTTAGGGTTCGAAAGGAGGTAAATCTCCTAGGTTATAACGCGTCATGCACCATACCTAAACAAAAAATAGATAAAAAACAAATATATAGGTAAAGGTATAATATATAACAAATAAATATTCACAAAATTTACAAAAACCTTTTCAAAAACACACACGAAAAACCAAAGTGATCCCTAGGAACGGTGTCAAATTTGACCGCGTTTTCGTGACACATCAAATTGATTATGTTTTTAAGGTTTATTTGTAGTCTATGGAAGACCCTAGGTTGTCTCTCAAGGATATTTGGTGGATTATAGTGTGTATTTTTAATAAAGATTAATAAACTATGGGGGTGATTTTGAAAAAAGTTTTATAAAAATAACATAACTTAAAGAGTTTAATAGTTGATAGAATATGGTGGAGGATTAAGAATTATGAGATAAGGATATCTCTTCAAGTTCACTACACATCTTGGATAGTTCATTATTCTAAAAATTTCACATGGTTTTGTTTAATTCTTTTGTTGAGGGTTGTCAAGATCTTGATTCCCCTATTGCCTCTATAGAAGTTAGACAAATCAGCGTCCCTTGAAACAACAATCGTGTTGTCAAGGTTTGGACTTAATGAACATATTAAAGGCTAACAAACCATAATAATATCTTTTTTATGTGTGAGATAGAGAAGATCCTTATGTTTCCCCATCAGAATAACTCATGTTTCCCACTTGAAATTTCAACCCAGTCGGTGTTAAAATGAAAAGCGGTCCACTTAATTAAACCCAAGAAAAGAACTTAGAGGAGAAACATTTTTATATAAGACATAAATGAAATAATACACACAAAAATCACACAAAACCAGTAGAGTATCATGTTCCAGAACTCCCTCCCAACTATATGTATCTCCCTCAAAATGATCATCCACTGTTTAGCTTTCCATCGAGAGGAGGAGGAGGCTCGGGTGGAACTCCCTCTTAATCCTTGATTACCCTACGAGGATAGGGGCCCCGAGAACATCAAGTATGAGGATAGAAATTATTTGGATCTCCAAAATACCAGATATTTTCTTCCTGGCTGAACATTCAAATGAGGATCCCAAGGTGCCATTTTATAGGACAATGGGATGGTGGTTTTGAGCACACAGAATTATTAAAACCAAGTTTCACAGGTTTTTCGACATCTAGAAATCCTTATATCGATTTGGGGAAAATAAAAAAGTTGTATCCCCACCTCATGGATGTTTCCACCAAAATTTTGGTACAAGTTGGACACCTATAGCCCGAGATATGAACAGATCATAGTACACCACTTTTGAATCTAGGTAGATTTGGTGTGCTAGATATATCAGGTCGGAAAGGCCATCAGATG
Source organism: Viscum album (assembly GCA_963277665.1). Taxonomy (NCBI): domain Eukaryota; kingdom Viridiplantae; phylum Streptophyta; class Magnoliopsida; order Santalales; family Viscaceae; genus Viscum; species Viscum album. Next base: position 262,393,254 of record OY728142.1, on the reverse strand, counting down.
ACAGAATGAGTCTTGGGTTTATTCATATTAAATGTATCACAATGAGTTTTGGACCTTACCACAAAATTTCACCCCAATTGGATGCACAGTATATTAGAAGTATGTGGATTAATCCACTAGTGTGCTTGGATCCAACGCAGTTTGGCCCATTTTTCTTGGACATCATCATGGGCCCTCCAAATCACCTTCACCTTCAATGAAATTTTCAAGACAAGTAACAATATAATTTTTAATAGAGATAAACACAAAATAAATGATTCAAACATGGAATTTAATTTGTTATTATTTTTCGAATTTACAATACAAATTCAGTTTCATATAATGGTGTAAGGGTTAAAATGACATAGAGAATCATGGTACGATCATTATCCTACAATTTCTAATAGGCTTCTTAGTATGTTTTTGTTCCAAAATATTCCACCCAAAACTCTTTAGCTATTCTAAAATATAAAATGGTACTTCTATTTTATCTCTATCAATGTTTGATTAATTTTATCCACTAAAAAATCTTCTTCATGTTTTCCGAGAATAGTATTCTCATATAAACATCCTATGTTCCTATAGAAATTATGGAAACTCCATCCAATAAATTCATCATCATTATCTAAACATAGAAATTTTATCTTTCTATTAGTTTCTCTTTAAACCATATTATTCAATTCAAATACCATTCCAAATACATTACTTTTATGTTTAAAAAATTATATAATTAATTTTCTTGTGGAATGATTAATGAAGGAATCCAAATACTTTTCCCTTCCATGATAATGAAGTAGTGTAGGTCCCTAAACCATTTTATATACTACACTATATTTATAAATTTATGTTTTATTTTAATCTTATTTAATACATAATCCCCTACCTCCTAAATATAAAAATATCACATGTTTTGATATATAAATGATCATATTTTATTATACATTTTTTCAACTTGAATCATGATAATGTGGGGTTGAAAGAGTATGTTTTTTACTACTAGATTGGGGTGATTTTTTCCTAAAATAAAACATATAATTTTTATTTAACCTATTTAATAAATAAATTCTTATGAATCCTAAAAAAACCTTATAATTAGAGTTTTAAAGTGTTTATAATAAACTATATAAAACCTTCATAAAACAAGTATAGAAAAATTTACACCAATGTAGAAACAATTATAATAAAACTTAAATATAATATTCTAGGAAAACATAATAAATGTTTTATACTAAGATCAACACACAATCCTTAAGTGTCAAGGAATTAAATTACATTAACATAAGTTTCACTTGGTTTTAAAAAAACTATAAAATCATATCTTTCTTATACTAATATATCCCTTGATAAAAATATCATAATAGCATCAAATTCCACATCCTTAAGAACTCTTGATTAGAAGATCATAAAAAACTCAATAATTTTAAAACATGAAATCCCAGATCAAACTAGACAAGAAACAATGATTACAAACACGAGAGTTAATTAGGAATTTTCAAAAAAAAACATCACAATGGTTTCCATAAAAAGATGAATATCTAATATATTACAATGAAGTGATTTAATGTAACAAGATGTTACTAAAAATTCAAGGTAACTATTGATCATCAGTGTTTTAAATGGAATCTTCCCCTTAAATGTATCATTATATAAAGGCTTAATACTAAGGGTCATATTCTACATATCATGGAGGTAGTTGTAATAAACAAAGTAAAACCCCTTCATCACCTGAATGTTTCAGAAAAACATCTCCATTTGATGGTCATATTGACAAAGTAACATTAAAATTATTACAGATTCTATATAGTAGAATCAAAAATAATCATATAGTGGATTTTTGGATGTTCTTCTATCAGGTAGTCCTTATAATTTTTTCTGGCAGACATGTCTTCCTTCATTTGGTAAAGTCTATATTGTAGACTTAGTAAAACATCATTTAATAGAATTCATTATATATTGTCTTTTAGGATTTTATAAATGACAATATGGTAAACAATTTATTTATTCTTCAAATGTAAAATTTAAATGTTCATATAGTAAGGAAGTTCTTCATGATTTAAAGGTTATTATAAATCTAGTAAAACATATTTCCTTAACAAATAATTTATTGAAATAATGAGTGTGAAAAGTTAGAAATGATTAATCTTATAAAGAAGTGGGGTTTTTAAAAAAATTAAGTTAATTTTTTATTTAAAATTTACCCTTTCATCTCAATAATCCATTCTTTATTGAGAAGATAAAGGAAAAAATTTATGGTGAAAAAAATTAGAGTTAATTTTTTTAATATACTTACTCCTCTATAACTTTTATAAAGTCCCATTTTCCATTTTCATGAAATGTAATAACTTTCTACCAATCTCCCCTTTATCTAATGTTTATCATTTTTCCCAAACCATTATCTTATGTATCCCCAAAGCATTATTATTTCTCTTTAAATGATTATATAAATTCTACCCTTTATTATTTTTAAATGGATTCATGGGAGGTAGAAAGTGTACCATAAATGTTAGGAAAAAAATTATGCATGAATTTTTTTTATTTAATCATGCATTACAAAATTTAAGAAAGATATTGATCAAAAAAATATAAATGTAACTTCATCTAAAAGAACTGAAAATAAAATATCCAATATATAAGTAATAATAATCAATAAAAAAATATTGATTTTGGATTATTAAAAGATATTTCAAAAGGTCATAACAAATATCATTATTTTTTAAAATGTTTTTTATGATCACTTTCCCCTTTTTCACATCCTCTCAATACGTTTTATATTCAGAAAATATTGAATTAATTTCTCAAATTCTTCAATAAGAAATTATATATTCTTGTTATCATTCTTTAGTTTTGAGAATTCTTATTCCAAAGAATTATTAATCATCACTTTATTTTTTTCTCATCATCATATTGCCTTGTAAGAGGTTTTAGATTATATATTTCTCTTAAAATTTCAAAATCTTCTAAACTATTACTTATTAAAAAAATTATAACGTTTTTATTTATTTTTACATCCATAAAATTATATCATCATAAAACATGGTATCACCTTTGGTGTATTTTATCGACTAGAAAACTTACTTCATTTTTCTTGACATCTCTTTTGATTTCTCTATAAATTCCATGACCACTATATGATAGTGAATTAAAATCATAGTAAGTTGTTTTATGAAATGTAAGTTTTCTAATACATTAATTATTTATTGTATAAATTGACACCATTTTTGTATGTCTAATAATATATTCATTATTCCATAAACCGTTTAGATAAAATTATTGATGTAATTCTATCTGTTCTCTAGTCTTTTAAAGAATATTCTTATAAACAAATTGGTGGAATCTGTATAAACATTAGGAATAATTAGAGAATATGGTCTATATGTTTTTTAATATTCCCTTATTTCAAAATACTAATTTTGATAAACTTATATAAGATGAACATATTTCTTATTGGAACATTTATCATATTCTTTTTTGGGGAATGATGATCTTATTTCAAGGATTTTTTATTATTTTTCTGATTCACTAAGCTACATAATTTTTTTAGATTCACTACTGGAAATATAGTCTATAACCATGTTTTGAAATCATGGGTATATCCCACAAAACTATCGGTATAGGCTATACCCATGGTTTCTAGGAAAGATGGAAAACCAAGGCCTCATTATAGCCTTGAGTTATACTAACAGTTTGACCAATGTGGGTATAGAGTATACCCACGATTAATCCAACCATAGGTCTTCAATGCTTGGGATTTGTAATCAACCATACTGACAGTTTATGATTATTATGCCCATGGTTCTGAAACCGTCAGTATATTAATTTTTAAAAAAATACGGGGCCCAAGTTTCGAACCTTGAACCCTGCTCTACATCTGAAATCCTCTACCACTAAACCATTTTCTCTTCATTTGGTATATATTTATTATCTAATATATATATATATATGTATATAAACATTGGTATAAATAAAATGATCCACACAGGTACTTAACATATGTCGTTTCACCGCAACAGATGTTCCTCACTACTACACCATTTGTAATTAAATATGTATATATATATATATATATAAAATTTTGTATAAATAAAATGCGACGTGTGGGTTCTGAACCCTTAAACGATGCTAGATAATTTCTGTTACCACTACACCACTTCCACTTATATATATATAAACCATTAGTATAGGTAAAAACCTTCGCAAAAGGTTTTCCCTCTAATTTTTTCACACACAAACAAAAGGGAGACTATACCCATGGTTTTGATGAACCATGGGTATAACCATTGAGATTAAATCCAATGAAAATGGTTTTCAAATAACTATGGGTATATGAATATATATTGAAGGCTATACCCATAGTTCATGAAAACTATGGATATAGGTCCACTAATACCCACAGTTATGTGTAAATTGTGGGTAATTATTTTCCCACACCATTCTCGAGCATTTTTTGGCCTCCCATGATTATGTGTGGGCCCTATACCAACAGCTTAGAAAACAATCATAAGTATAGGTTAGAAAATGTCACTTATACCCATTGGTCCCAAAAAACCAGGGGTGTATGTGGGTCTATACCCACAATTTTTGTGAAAACCATGGGTATAGACCCATTTCTCCGTAGTGAATTTGTTGACAAGGATGTAGAAGTTTCAGATAAAATCACTTCAAAATCTAGATCTTTCTCTAAATATTTCACCAGTTCATCATCTTTTCTCTATTGGGTATTTCCTATTTTATTAATATTGTTTTCAACTTAGGTCTAAATAATCTAGCATATATTTCATAATAGAAACCTATTTTCCTTTTTTCATTTTAACTAAATATGGTTCTACAGACACTTGAGATGGTTACTATTCTGATTGAATATTAAAATAAACTTCCTTAGTAGAAACCTCAACTATTGATTGACTTTTTTCCATTCCTTTTAAGAAAAACCTAGTTAAATTTTTATTTCTTTCATTCACTGATTATCACATTAAATTTTTAGCTTCGCTAATATTTTCATTGATTTTTTTAGTTAGAGTTAAATACATTTTTTTGCATTAATAATGGTTTAAAAATTGTTTTCTCACCTTTTATATTATTAAAATTATAGAAATATTCATCTAAAAGGATTTTTTCCATTTTCCTAGCTTTTACTAGATATTTTTCACTGTCTTACATTTTGAACAAAACTTTTCATTTAATAATCTCATTAACTTTAATGCACACAAAATGTTCTATTTTTTTATCATACTTCTTTAAAGAAGTAGCATAGATAATCTTCATTTTGTTAATAGTTTTTCACTTATAAAATAATAATTTACCATAACTAGAGTTTCCTTATTATTGTTCTTTTAATGTACATAATTTTTACCAATAACTTATTTATGAAACATTGGTAGATAAGAATATTCAACTTCATAGACCCTACATTCACTCCTCGATACAACTAAACAATAAATTTACCAAGTTATATTATTTAATATCCCAAATGATATATAACACTTATCAATATTGAATATTTAATGTATCTCAACACCATTTTTTATAGAATAAGAATCATTTTCACCCATAGTGATAACATTCTTGAGTCTAAAGATAGATTCGAATATTTCCTAACATTTTTATAAGAGGAAAATAAAGAAGTTTCCATAATGGGATTTTACAAATTTTTAAGATACTGATGTAATTTATGGGTTACTATATTTTCAGTACCTTAAAAATGATATCTTAGAAAAATAAAATACTTATTAGATATTCAATTTATATGATTTACTAAAAATTAATTAATTATCATACTCTTTAATACATCCACTTTACTAAACATGGTAGTGGAAAAATAATTTTATAATCATGTTAGGATAATTCAAAGTAATGCCATATATAGAAATAAATAATGATTCCCTAAATAGAATAGTTATAGCTAATTTAAGAAATTATTCATACTTTTCATACCAACTTATCTATATCAAATTATTTTTCACATCCTTTTTTTTGAGAAATAACTTCACAAAACCATATTTTAGGATAGAATGTACATAAATAATTAGATGAACTAGAAATAAATAAAAAATAAAATTGAAGTGGAGAGAGCTATCCTATAGACATAGTCTATAGAAAAGATATGGGGATCCACTTATTCTTTATATAGAAATAATGAGATTAAATATGCACCTTCTTTAGATCTAATGGATTAGATTGAAATCCTTATATTGATCAATGGTTTATTGTATTTTTTTTGGAAATATGGGAAAATATATATGCTTTTGATGTTTTATATCAATTAAAATTCATTTTATCATCCAAACTTTTTTTGGATAAATATTAATACTTTTTCTATAATTTAAAAGATATATTTTCCTAAAATTTATAAAAACATAAAAAAATATAAAAATTAAAAATAAAAATTTATGTTAAAATATTTAGAAATTTACCTCTCAAAAAAACATTATAAAACTTTATATAAAATTTTGACACATCATATAATCATATTTATTTTTTGAAACCTAGAATGATTATATTTTATTACTTTTATAGTGAAGCTCAATCTAGTGAAATTTTATATTTTTTAAAAAATAATAGAATGAAAATTATTAACAGATTGTTTTTAAGGGAATTTTGTTTGAATAATTTTTATTGAAATGTTTGTATGATATTTTTCTTAATAAATTATTATCTGAATTTTTTTATAAAAAATATTTTCAGAAATAATTTTTAATAAAACATATGTTGAAATTTTTCTTTTGGAAACATTTTTCTAGATTATGTTAAAGTTACAATTAGTTTGAATAAATTTAAATAAAATTTTTTCCTCAAAATTTAAATGGAAAATGTTTTGAAAATTTTTTAAGGAAGGGTTTGTCTAAATTTTTTTAAGGAAAACATAGAACATTTAATAATTCTTAAAATTTATAGAAATTGTAAAAATTATCTACTGATTTTTTCAGAAATTAATTATTGAAAGAGACAAATTAATAAAATGTCAAAAATTATTTTTTATACTGACTAGCCCATGATTTTTATTATTGTATTTGAATCTATAATAAATTTGGGTTTTTATAAAAATATCACCCAAATGGTGTTGTGTTATGATGATTTGTAAAACTATAGCTATTTCTGTGCAGGATCCCAAATAAAATGGTGTCTTATATCAATTTTTTAGATTTTGTGTGATGTGGTGAGTTTTTACATAATGTAATGGAAGTGTTGTTATCATTAAAAATATTTTTTTACTTAAACATAGTTCAAATTCATTATGTGTTATTTACATCCATAATTATTAAGCATGACAACTTAGAACTCCTATATAATAACTATTATTTGAAAATAGGGGAACTCAGTGTTGTTTCTTACAAGCCAAGAAACTAAATATTGTATTAAGGATGAAAATCTCATGATGTGCTTTTTATATCCATTTGCAACCACCAAAAGTATCTTTGGAGAAACATTTTAATTCAAAATAATTTCCATAATAATAAAATAGTACAAGATCCATAGTTCCATTAACATATCGAAAAATTAATTTTACATATTTTAAATTGGAATATTTTATATTTTCATGTAATCTCACACATAATCATATAGAAATCATTATGTCTGGATGACTTGTTATGAGGTATTGTAAACTAACAATCATTCCATTTAATAATTGTTGATAAAATAATTTAAGATATTCATCAATATCAAACATGTTTGGGATTTTAAATTAGTATTAATACATTCAGTAATTTTTTATCCAAATTCTGTATGTAAATATTTTATATACTTTGTTGAGATATAAAATGTCTGTCATGATTTTGAGAAATTTGAAAAAAAAGAAAAACATTAGTTCACAAAAAATGTTCATTTCAATCATAGATTCTATAATATTCATAAAGGATTCTAAATTTGATATTTTATTTGAGAAAAATATTATTTAGTCAACATAAATTTAAAGAATTTGGTTTCATTAAAAATGATTTTAATAAAAAATGTTAGATCAATAGATCCCTAAACAAGAGATTTTTAACAAAAAACTATTAAGTATATCTACAAAGATCTTTGAGCTTGTTTATGTATACAAAGGGCCTTAGTATGAATAAAAATGTATATATATTTTTCTTCTCTTAAAAAATATGCGGTTGTTCCACATATACTTCCTCATATAAGAATCCATTAAGAAAAGAAAAATTCACATCCATTTGAAAAAGAGTAGAATGAAACAATTATGTATAGGATATAAGTATATGAATAGATTCTAGTATCACTACTTGAGTAAAATATTCATCATAGAATATTTCCTTTTTGTTGATTATAACCATTTGAATTTTTTCCCTTATTCCTCACAATTATTCCATTATCATCATGTTCATTTTGGAACTCAAATTTTTAACCAATTATAAAAAAATAATTAGAAGAATTATCCAAAGTCCAAACTTGATTCCCTTAAAATTCATTGAGTTCATACTCTATATCCTTTAAAAAATATTTATCACTTAAATCAATTTCATGAGTCTTAGAATACAATTACGATAAAAATGAACAATTTTCACCTTAATTTTTTAATGAACATATAATTTTGACGAGTTTATTAATATATCCAATGATATTATCAGGTGGATGATTAATTTTGATTTTAATATTTCATATATTTGAAAAAAATCTCCATCAACTATAAGTTAAATTTACTCAACAGGTACAAAAAAATAATTTGGTGTTTTTTTATGTGACTGCTTTTTAAAATTGGATTGGAAAATAGTTTCAGAAATATAAAATGAAGATTAAGTATTGGGTTGTTTAATAATAAAATGATTTGTTTCATTATATCTTATAAGCACTATTTCCTCAACCGTATTGGTGTTTTCTTAAAACAATCCATGGATTACTAATTATGGAATAGCCAAGAAATATTTATTCATTGGATTTTGTAGAGAATTTGGTAGATTATATATAGTATTTTTAATGAGTACAATGCATCCAAAACAGTACTTTTTTTGATTTCTTCAAGTCCCAGACTCATAAATAGTTTTATCAAAAAGCAGTTTTTGTAAATATTAATTTATAGTATAATATGAAATACTAACTGATTGAACCTAAAAATGTTTATAAATTTATTATTCAGTAAAAAATTTTCTATTAAACTTTTTAATAAATTTATTTATTCATTCAAATATACCAATTTTATGATGTGATCTAGGATATGATAAGTTATGTGTAATAAATTGTTCCTGTAAAATATTTCAAACACAGAATTTCCAAAATATTATCCATGATAAATATAGATACTTTCCAAAAATATAATTTCTTATCTATAACATAGGTTAAAAAAATTTAAAACAGAAAAAGTATTTTCATCATTTTCACTAGAAAATATACCCATACATCTCTAATGTAGTAATCCACTAAGACATAAACATTTTTTTCCACCAATGCATCAAGAATGTATTGGACCAAACATATATATATGCAGTAACTACATAGAATAAAAATTTGAAACATAAATAAAACAATTAAATATTGTGTTATGTTTCATTATATACTGATCAAGGATCATAATCTCAAGTATAATTAATCAATTTATATTATAAATCTCTAACTAGTCCATTCATAGAATGTTTGGCCTATGTTATAACATTAAAATGTCCAAAAATTCAATATCATAATTTGGATTGATCTTCCACTACACTAAGGGAAGGTAGATCTGGAATTCTAAGGTCATAAAAGTTTAGAGTGTATAAATTATCAATAGTATCATAAAAAAGAATAAATTTAATATTTGAACTTTAAACAGTATATATAATGTTATTAAAGTCCACAATATATCATTCAACACATATTTGACTTATGAAAATATGAATCTTCTCATTTCCTAAACCAAACAAAACATTTTAAATTAATGTCTTACCTATAAAAACAATATCCAATATAGACTATATATCTCTTTGTGCATTATCTCTGAAAGTGAATCTACCACTATTAATATTTTTAATCTTCTAAAAGAATCTTTTATTTCCAACTATGTTACTAGAACATGAACTGCCCATGTACCAAATATTATTTATTTTCAATATTTTCTTATTTATATATAAATAGGATTATTAGTACTTGGATCCAAGATGTGCTTTGGTGGGGAAATAGATTTTTTTGTCCAAATCTTTCCAACATTCATCTATTGTACAATTGAAACTAATTTATAAAAATATCAATTATAAAAAAATATTAATCATTAATAGAAGATAATTTGGTATCCTAGTGTTCACCAATCTGACATTTTATAAACAAGTGAAGACTGTTAGGAATAAAGATACTTTTTTAAATTTGGTTTTGAGTTTTTAAAACCAATTCTAGAATAATTTATGTGAGGTTTCAAATATTTATATATGTTATCAAAATTTTCTTTCCCATAGATGAAATTTGATAGAATTTTTTTTATTAAATATCTGTGAATTTAGTTGTATAACCAAATTATAATTTTCATCCTTTGAAGTGGACCTATATTTCTTATCTAATTGATCAGTATGATTTAAAAAATTTATTTAATGTTTTGAAATCCTTGAAATTTATTTTGAAATTTCTACCTTACCATTTTTATAAATTTTGGATATATAATTATTTTTTCTATCAAAGTAGCATATCAAAAAACATACTCAAAACATGATAGTGAATGTCCATCATTAAAGTAAGTACATTTTATTCTTCATAATAATTTCAATATTCGTAATCAAAATTAGTATAATTTTGTATTCAAAGTTAAATTTGTTAAGGATTGACTAGAAAAAATATTCATGTATCCTTGATTGATATGTAAAAAATGTAGCATAAAAATTATATTTTTAACACCATCACTTTTACTCTCTAAAGAACTAACAAAAGAAATATCACCCCACTTACACTCGAATTCCTCTGTTTTTTCTTATAATTTTTTTGAACATATAACTTTTTAATCCCTCTTCGTCAACCTAGGAAAATTAGGCTTGATATTATCATGTTTCATATATTTTTACCAAATCATCTTAGAAGTTCCTTTCTTATCACATATTTTTTTGAATTATTCTTATACGTGTACATAAAATATTATATTCCTACAATAACATTCATTATTTTTCAATATTAGAATTTTAATTATCACGCCGTCATGAATAATTTCATTCAGTATAGAAATTCACATTATTTTTCTTAGAATACATATAAATATTATGATATGATCAATCTTTCTTAATTTTTTTAGATGTAGAATAAAAAACTACAAAATTATTCTTATTCTATTTCTCAACATCCCTTATTAGTCTTCCCTCATACTTTTTTGATAAATCCAGTAATATCATATAAAATCAACTTAGTTAGATGTTTCGTATCAACAAGAGATATTGTTTTATATTCTCACTCATTGGAAAAATATCCCAATAAATTCAACCTGCTGTTGAATATTCATGTATTTTTCTCCAATATATTATCATCTATTTACAATGGTAATAAATATTTGATGCATATATGCAGTAAATTCTCTATATAAAAAATAAAAAATCTATATAATCTACATGAATATCTATTTTAATTTTAATATTCTTTTTAGTTTAAAACATAGTTACATTCAATTTATTCCAAATATTATTTTTAGTTTCACAAAATTAAATTTGAATATGGATATTTTTTCATCATCGAACATAGGAAAGTGTTTATGACTTGATAATTCAGTTTATACACAAATATATATTGTATTTTATATATAGTAACATCCTTCTAATGAGTTTTATAAATCTTTTATAAGCATGAAAAAATTTTCTACTATAGTGGTTACAATGAAATTCATTACACGATCTCTCTAGTATTCATAATCAACAGCATTAAATATAATTGGTCTACTATGATTAAAATTTTTAACTACCTAATAGTAAAACCTACAATATTTATTAATAAAGATACAATTTTCTAAATAAATGTTAGTGTATAAAAATTTAAATATAAAACTACATTGATACCAAATGTAGGATCAAAAGAGTATGTGTTTTAAATTAAGAGGGGGGGGGGGTTTATGTTAGTTTATAAAATAAAAAATAATATTTTCCTTATCCTCTTAAATAAATTATGTCATAAAAAGTTTCTTAATAAAAACATTATTATCATAGTAAGAATGTGACTATAATAAACTATAAAGTGCTTTCTTCAAACATGAAAAAGGGAATTTAGAAACTTGTATAAGGAAGTATAACAATATATATCGAAATTATGTAAGAAAAACTTACAATAAAATATATAGGAATATCTAATTAGTATCCATAATTTTTAATAATGTTAATAACATTTCTTTATAGTGTCCATAGTTTTAACCTAACCATAATGATTTTTCATTCTTACACCAGGAAATCCCTTGTTATAACATCATAATTTCCTTTGTGTCCCTATACTCAGGAAACATCAATCAAATGATCAGAATAACCTATATCATCTTTAATATTAAAATTAATTGATCAAACCAGATGAAAAACAACAATTAAAAATAAAAAAGTTCTCAGGGTATTTATTTAAATTCCTCATAGTGGATTCCGTAAGAAAAAGAATCTATAAAATATTATAATGAAGAAATATCAATGTAACACTATTATACTAAAAAATCAATGAAACTTTTTATCATTATATTTTTAAAATTATTCCTCATCCTTGAAGGCATATTTATTTGAAGCAATTCTCCCAATGGTCATAATACACATATCTCATATGTGGTTATAATGAAATATTATGAACTCCTTCTTCAAACGAAAGGATTAAAAGATTTTATACATTTTATTTTCATATTGATAATTGTCTATTAAAATTAATTTATATTTCATTCACTAGAATTAAATTTTATTAACCTGTGGAATGATTGATATACATCAGTTTGGTAGGATTTATAAAAGTTCTTCTTCTAGATATGTATGACTCAATCCAATGATGTTTTTCTAGAACACAATGCAAAACTTCTTCTAATAGACTTCATTATTCTTTGTATTCCTGACCTTCACAATCTTTTTTTGGTTATAATTATATCTATCCATTTTGTGTATCTTGTATATTTTTTCCATCTATTTTAAAGGTTATTCAACCTCTAATAAAATAAAACTCTTAAACAATTCTTAATATATTTGAAAGCATAAATGTAAGAAAAATATAATTCTTTTCAAATGGTTAGTGATTTTAAAAGTATTAGTTAGAAAGTGTTGAAATATACCCTTTTGACCCAACCCATTCTTTTCTATCAATAGTATCCAGACCTATTATGCTGCGATCTAAACATCATGATGATAGTGTTTTAGAATGTGTTTATCCCACTTCCCACATAATCAATTATAATGAAAAATATTTTAAATCTATGGAAATGAAATGATAACAATTTCTACGTTTTCTATAATTCATTCACAAAAGTAGTTCAAAACATGCTTCATCCCGCTAAAAAAATAGGTTCTTCAGATGACTTAAAAAATTCTCCGGTATATAGAAACTTCATTTAATCAACTACACATTCACTTATCTTTTACTAATAATATTGAGATGTTCCCCATTACAAATATACAATATATAAAAATTTCAGGATATAAAAGTTTACATTAAGTCATTTTATCTTGTAGAATGTAATGAAGCACCGTAATCTATGGTACAAGCTTCTAATTGAGTAAAAAAATGCAAGTGGATTTACAACACTCTCTACCACTAAACTCATTTCTCAAGTTATAGTCTTTCCAGATGTTTTTTTTCTTATCCTAGAAAATCATTCTGGTGATAACAATTCATTTTATAATTCTATCTAATAAGTCTGATTTTGAGAGACTTCCATCAACCCTCTATAATGATTTCATTTTAGATTTATTATGATTCTTTCATTGGGGTGAGTGTCCCATTCTGTATATATTAAATAAATCAATTAAAGAAGCTAAACCATATGAATTTTAGATATCATCACTAAAAAATAATTTATAAACTTCAATAAACATCGTATTATTCATTCTACATAAACAACACATAGTTATCACCATATCATCCCATGATTTTGATAGGGATGAAAATAACAAATATATCCCAAACACCATTCACGAATGTAACCTTCATAGACTATAGATGACTGTAGATTGAGTTGAAATCATTCAAATGATTTGATATATATTTTCCTTCCAATAAACTCATGTTTAATAACATCCAAATCAAGAAAAAGTTATTCAATCATACAGTTTTCTCTTATATATCTACAAGGGATTCCTTTTAACCCTTAGGGGAATTTTTATCCTCAATTTCCAAATGCACATTTTGGACTAATGAAATTCATATCACATGAATTCCTTCAGATCAATATTTTCTATTAATATTTTTCCATTGATTCTAGTTTGAAATCCATGATATCATTTTCAATGAGATAGTCTTCCATTATCATTTTCCACAAACAAAATTCTGTTCTATCAAATATATCAATCTAGAAATTACCATCTTGTGAAACCACCCTTCAAAAAATTACTACCATTGAAACTAAGGGAAAATTTGAGCAAGATAATTTTACCCAAACTAAAAAGATGAAATTTGATCCATAAGAACCAATATCTGATATAATTGTTTGGAATCCCCCCACTATCAATATGAATCCCTAAATCTGTCAGTTTATAATTACTTGGGTAGAATAAAACACTATAATGGAACCCATAGAACATTAGTTTTATAGAAATTTGATGAAATAAATTCACCCTAATAACCAAACTAAGTAAAAATAGATTAATCACTATTCACTCCATCATATATAATACATTTATCAAATGAATATAAATAATGGAAAGAAAGGAACACTTCAGTTTTACATTATTCTGACTAAAATTTCTTTATTCATGGGTGAAACAATACAATATTTTATTTAAATAGAATCAAAATATTATATACTATGACTATAAATCCATATTTATTACTACAATAATTAGTCATGCTATAGCTTCGAAAAGGTGGCCACACTATTCTATTTATAGAGAGTGTAAGTCAATCATATGGTTGCACCAACTTTTGAAAATCGTGGGTGTCCATATGTTCCATTATTCCCAGTGTTGATCTTCTATAGTAATCCTCATTATGATCGCTACCTCTATTGAACTGACAACCTCCCTCTAGAAAACTAAATATCCTCTATCTTCTGAAAGTACTAACTGATCATTTTGAATAAGACCACCAAAAAGTATTAACATCAAAAGAATATCCTATAAAACTAACCCTTTTCCAGAAGAACTTATTTTATATAATTTTAAAGGAAGAAAACATGTACTATGTCTTTATTGAGCTAATGGTCTAATGTAACCACTCCATTTGAAATAATAACATTAATTAGCCAAAGTATACTTCACAGAATCCCAATTATTTATTATAACCAATGATCCCATTAAAAGTTTTATTCTTATAAATATATTAATAATTAACAATTTTAAAATAAACATGTTTTAATAAATATTTATATTGGATAATATGAAGTAATTGTATTTTTAAATAATTTTTAAGTGATGAAATTATTTATTAAGTAATCTAATCTCAACATTTACCTAACACTCTTGTTAGTATGTAATATCAATTATGGTGTCAGTGGTGGTTAATTTGATAGATGAATACATTCAAATTTCTTAGTTATAATAAAAATATATAACATGATTTAATAAAATAAATGAATATGAATATGAATAAGGTTAATAAGGTCTCTTGGTTTATTAATTGGTGAAACTGACACTTATGTTATAGTATATTAGTATTTAATTTATTTTCTTATTATTATAAAATTGTATCATATTATAGAAAGGCATTTAAATTTATCATTCATTAATTTATGTAACTTTAATGATACGAATATAATGATAATTAATCGATTATATTTAAAAATACTGTTTATCTTTAATTGATTATTGTTAAAGGGAATCATATGTTGTGAGGATATGTTATGATCAAATGAGAAAGGGTCATGTATGAAAAAAATAGAGATCACTAATGAAATACATGTACCACTTGTGGTTAGGATTAACCCATTGATTATAAAAAAATGAAATTTCATAAAATGTTTCATTATTACCCTTGAGAAACATGTTTTATTGTAATCCCTTTTACATGGGGTTAAAAATGATCCATTCATGATAAAAATTGTTATATGACACAATTTTTATTCAAATCTTAATGTATAGAAAATTAAGGGGTGGTTGGTTAATTTGATGATCATGTATCATATTTTTTTAATAATATGGGATTATTTATCCATAATGATGGGTATAAAATATAATCCCTTGATGATGAAGACTAATGAATTTTATGATCAAACCTAGTTGAGTGGTATGTGGTGATCTAATCTAAAAATAATAATGAAATTAGATGTATTCACAAAGATGAATAAAATTTTATGTATTCATTATTTATGATAATTATTTACATGTATAATATTTAATGTGTGAGATAGCTTATATATGTTAGGAGAATAAAATATGACTCAAATATTTTTACATGGATTATGAAGTTATCATTTCTTATGAAACACTGTTGAAATAATGGTAAATAAGTATCTCACTCTTGGAAAAATATCCAATTGGTATTTATGTTGGTCACATGATTTATTATACACTATGGAATTAATATTCATAAAAAACATATCCAATTCCTAGGGATATGATTTTGGGAACCACTTATCAAGAGTCGACCACTAACTCTATCTATCATTAAAGAAAATGTTTTCTAATTAAATAATAAAAAAGTAAATAATAAACATAGAAAAAATATTATAATATATAGAAATTAATGTTTTGTATAAGTTTTTTAAGGATAAATATTTGTAGATGATTAAATTTTAATATGACATGAATTTCCAACATCTACGATCATGTAACCCAACCATTATAGTGTTATTAATGACACCAAAAAAGCTACAAAATTCATGAACTAACATAAATTCTTTATAAAAATTAAAATTTTCCTAACAACAATGATCCACTAAGAGAAATATTTTTAGAAACCAACTTACTCATGAAATAATTTATTTTATCCCAATGGAAGATTAAACCCCCACTGGTAAATATACAAATAAATAAAAGGAATACGTGAAAATGAAAAACATTTTGAAAGTATCTTTATCTAAATTTTTTCTAGAGGAATCCTTATATAAGTCTAATGTTTTAAACCATTATAAATGTCACATTAAGTTATTAATTCATAATTATTCTTATGTGATGTAAAGTATTTCACATTACACCATCAATTTAACACCATATCATAAAATTCAACACACATGTATGAAACCAATATAATTTACAAAGTATTTATATTTTTTATTCGAATATAATTTTAAACATGGTGGTTCCAATTTGAATAAATGTTGGTTCTTCTGATTAGCCATATCAAATGTCACACATTGGTTGCACATACCATATCCTCAATCACATAAGTTCTTTGAGAAAAGGTTTTTTAATTTTACATAATGAATTATCATCTACACTAAACTTATTATTATAGATTCGAATAAATTATCTCACATGTTTTTAGATGTATTTTAAACTTCTCATTCATAATTACCCTTTTAAATATCAATATAAGTCAAACTTTTATTTATATAGTATATTCTTCTTGATCGTAATCTTTTTAGAAAATTTTCTCCCAATAAAATCCAGAATTGTATGGATTATTACATTTTATAATATACTAAAGTACATGGTGTGCCTTTATGAATGAATTTAAATTTTAATAACCATTTTAACACATTTATTTTGTGCCTCTTATTACGTATTTAATCAATATGAACCACTTTAAACCATTGGTTACAGAACCTTTAATAATTAATTTAAAATTTAGAAACACCCCATAAATAATTATGAGTTCAGATTCCAATTTAATGTGATATTTAAGAAGACTCTATTAGGTTGAAGGATAAAATCATATCACTCATTATTTTACATTCTACACTACAATAGGCTATTCTCTAATAAAAACCCTCAAATTTCCAAATAAAATCTTAAAGAATGAATCACTTCATTTAGTCCCAAAATGATGCCACTATTATATTATTTAATGACATTAAACATCAACATAACCTTCATAGTCAGCCTCTATAACATAAAAATATAATGTAATTATCATCACTTTAATGGATGGCTTTAAACATTTAAGTTACATCATTAACCGTTATTTATGATTTTAAACAATATATTTTATATTATTATCTTCTGATATGGATTTAAAAGAAAAAATATCATTAATAATATTTTGATATTAATATAAACTATATAGTTAATATCACATCCTTCCCGAAAATGTTTAAAATAAAAAGTAATCCTTGTTGTCTTAATGTAGGAATTTATTGTATAATCTATATATTATCACACTGTTATATGGATTTAACATATAAATCCACATTTACATTCTACCTATATGAATTTAAACTATAGATTAATTTATATAACCTTTTTCAATGGATTGGAACTCTAGATTTTTCCTAATTCTGTTCCTATACATCTTTAAAAAATATAACAAATCTTATCGTTTTTGATAATGGATTTAAAATCTAAATTACCCTTCATATTATTCCTATACAATGTCAATATATATTTTAAATATCATCTCTAACATGGATCACCTTATACACTAGAGTTCCTATCACATTCTTCCTATAATACATTAAAATATAGAGCCACATTCTAAAATTGACTTAAATTCTAAATATACCATCACAGTACTCCTATAAAAATTTAAAATATTAATTTAAAATTTTTACCTTATTAGAAAAAATTTATGTTTAAATTAAGTGCACCATATTCCAATAACATTAGACTATAAATTAAACCTTATAACCGTCTTGGATTTCTATAATCTTTAAAGTGTCACTTCATTGCCTTCCGATAATATTTTTATCTATATATAAACCTTATCAACTTCTTAAATGACATTAATCCCTTTAGTGAACACTAAATATTATTATGGGGATCTAAACCATAGAGGTCCCTTCATTAAGATTTAAACTACATGAGTGACTTATTATAAGGATTTGAACTATATTGTTTATTCTATATGATAATAAATTAAATTCTTCCTTCCAATAGAGATTTAAAATTTAAAGTTTATTCCCCTTCAATAAAAATTATTGAGAGTCTCCCGATATGGAATTTAATAATATAGTGCCTTATTATAATGTTATATACTAGAGAGTACCTAACCCTACTCACAAAACTAGAATAGGATACCCAATGCAAAATGATTCAAAAAATATCATTCCTATTTTTAGTAATCCTGCGTGAATATTTTATGAACCTTTAGTCAATGGTATTCTCTACAGTCATGTGAAAAGGAATTTAATTAACTAACTTCTCTGAGGATTTATTTAGGAAATATTTTTCGAATAATCATAAAACAATAAGTGATCTTCATACTTAATAACAAGATCCATTATGAGATGCGACAACATCATACCCTCATAATCAAAAAATATGAACTAACGCCTCAAAAAAAGGGGAAAAATGGTGACTTTCAACATTAAAATGGATAACCTAATGTGAAATTATTATCCATCCATTTAACTGAAAATGGGATCATTTATAGAAAATCATTTCATGTGATAATAATAGTTTACTCGCATTTTTTTATAAAATTATAATCGCCATCATTGGTGATACTATGAGAAACACAATGGAAACCTCTAATTGTTGTGGGGGTACTTATTATTTTTTTAAATGTTGTTTTAATCATCCAAATCTATCATGTGGAAACCCTTAAATGCTATTTCATAATCGATAATGATTACTCATAATTAGGTAACTCTATCCTACTCACCATAAAAGTGATAATTCAATGTCACTCTAACACACTAACCCCATAAAATTCAATCCAGCATTAAAAACATATCATTTATATGTTGTCTTTATTATAAATATGAAAAAACCAAACATAATCAACTAATAATTATATTACTTATTAAAAGGGTTGTATAAAATTATATTTATTTGATATTTTAGGATTATAGTTTTAGAGAATTAAGAAAATCATTATATAAAAAAGTTGACACTTCTATAGGGGGTTTATTTTCACAAAAATGTTTTTATGTTTACCATAATATTTCATTAATAATCATTTTACTTCATTTGAGACATGTCAACATTGAATAATATGTATTTAATACAAATCTTTAGGCCTTAAAAAATAATAACATCATATGGGAAAAAATCTCAGTAACAGTTATTAAATAAAAGAAATCCATTAATCCCTATTTGATATATAGGAGAATCTATATGGACATTTTTCTTTTTACTGAATCATATATTTGTTAAAATATTATTTTAATATCCTTTCAAAAAAACTTAATTTAAAAAAAATCCATAATAAATTTAGAAGAATGCATTGAGGTTAAATCTAAATTCATGGGGGTTTACTAAAGACTGTAACACCTTTCCTTGAAAACCATCCTTTCACATTTACATGATGATAAACATTAATTTAAATTTTATGTTATTTTTCAAACCTTATGAAATAAAAATACTTCCATAAAAACCATTTATAAGCATAAAAAACCATGTAGGTACCTTGGAAAATTATTTAAATTTCACTCTCAAATAATTGTTACAATCACCCATACAAAATAATAACCTTCATTATAAATTCAAATATATCTCTTACTGATAAGATACCATTAACCAGTACATTCTAGTGGTATATCTCAAGATCACATATTATCATAAACACTATATATGAACCATAACATTAATACAAAACATAAAATATTGAATTTCCATCTTAAAATCTCAAAATCATCATTTTTTCCAATAACAAAAACCACTTTATGTTATCATATAAAACGAGAAGAAATATAATTTTCATTTGAAAATATTAAAAGATTAATAATTCCTCGAAAGATGGGAATAATATATTCCTAGAAAAACCGTGTAATCTTTTCAATTTATCTTAATAATAAAAAGTGGTCAAGATGCTACGAAAATTCATTAACGCGGTGAACAATAAAAATATCCTTAGCATTTTTTTAAAAAGATTCAAAAGTTACCCATATAGAAAAAATTAAAAAAATTCCATTGGAAAATCTTTCTTAGAAATAAATTATATTGAAAATAAATTTATAATATCATAAGAGTTTGAAGATAATAATTATTGAAACATTTTTAAGGCCATGTTTAGAGAGGAAAATAAGTTTAAAAAAATAACAAGTTATTAACTTATGATTTTAATGAAATATACCTTAAGACATTAGTAACATTAGAATAAAGTGGGAATTAAAATAGATATCATGAAATATATTTTTAAACCAATTATGATTAATTAAGTGATTTATATAAATATCCCTGTGGATTTCTATAGACTACAAAAAAAACATGTGGTGAAAATAGAATAAGTTTCAAAGAAAGAGGATTGAGATGACAAATCGATCGCATCATGTCCCAAATCATTTTATATGTTATCTAATTCCATAATTATAAAATTATGTTAATAATTTATTTTCAAAATAATCATTTTCTATTCCCCTAAATTATATCATTATGAAGTTTAATTTATCAACTAATTTGGGTAATTTTACGTCCGAAATTTTATGATCATTTGGTCCAAAATAGCTTTAGTGTGTTTTCCATGGTCAACAGTATCATGATTCCATAAAATATATAATATTAAAAAATTTATAATTAAAACATTTATATATTTAAAATAAATTTTAAAACTATTCTTGTTAGGTGTTAGT
The DNA here is from genome assembly GCA_963277665.1 of Viscum album. Taxonomy (NCBI): domain Eukaryota; kingdom Viridiplantae; phylum Streptophyta; class Magnoliopsida; order Santalales; family Viscaceae; genus Viscum; species Viscum album. The sequence goes on along the minus strand of OY728142.1, from coordinate 262,371,623 downwards.
GATAAATTAGATATATCTTTCATGGAGTTGGTTATCCGCATGTATAGATGAGTGACATTTTCATTTATATGACTAATGAAACATCAATAGATAAGATAATGGTTTGAATTTATATATTCATAATTACATTATTAATACCATTTTTATTCATTTAATATATCATATGATCTTCTATGTATGTTGTAACTGAAAAATGAATTTCATTGTTTCATGGAGGAGGTATTCCACACATATGCATGAGAAATATTATCATTTTCCGATGGATGATAAGTTAAGAATGTAGATAATATTTTATTATTATATAACCATAATTATTTTATAAAAATCACATATATAACACAAATTTATCTTTATAGTAATCGTGTGAGTTGGTGATAAAAAATGAAACACATCGCTTCATGGAGTCAGTATTCCACATGTGCACATGAGCAATGTTTTCATTTTACATAATATATAAAAGTGATAGGAAATATAGGCAAAACCATCATAATTAAAGTTTATTATATTAAAAATTCGTATTTAATTATATTTGTAGTGTTCAAAAATATTTTAATGAGGAATAATAAGTGATAAAATAGAATGAATTTGAATAATATATGAACCACCTCCACAAATATCATACATTTTTTACACATTAATCATTATAAGATTAGAGTTATGGTGATATTGAGGTCACTAAGATAAGGGTAGGAAATATTTAAATGAATTTATTCATATTTTGTCATGATTAATTTCCCAATGTTTTTTATAGGTGAGTTGAGAAGGTGTCATTTTATAAGTGAGGGGAGTGGAACCTTTGTAAATATTTAGAATTTTAAAATATAATAAATGTATTTGACTTATAAAGTTTCCCCAATAAACCCCAATTTAGAATATAATATTTATTATCGTATAAATACACAGAACCAATCAAATTTATGTAATTTTTAAATATTATTTATGATGTATCACTTTGTTCACCCCCATTAACACCTTTAAAAATTAACGTGCTGAAAAAATATTACCTTGGAAAATATTTATTATAACTAAAAATGAAATTAAACTCATTTAAAAAAATTATTGTATTGTTTACAAATATTTAATATATTTTATAATAGAAAATTTACATAGTCTATTAAAATAACTTTTAAATTAATTTTAGAAAACATAGTGAAAACTATTTTTTAGAAAAATGAACTTTTCATAAATAATTTTTTTTTATAGAAAATATCAAGATTAATTTTGATTCCCATGGTATTATTTTATTTCAATTAAAAGAAATAAAACTTATTTAATCTTCAAACCAATCAAAAATTAAAAAAAACATTTTGAAATTTGTTTATAAAGTATTACCAAAACTAATTTTTTTAATAGAAAAATTACATATAACTAAAAAATGTCAAAAATTAAAATTTTACATAAATACTAAAAATATAAAAAAAATATCATTATATATATAAATAACCATTTTAAAAATTATATGTTTTTATATTTATATTATATCAATTACCAAAGTGTATTAATTTATCTATTTTTTAAATTGTATATTCATAATATATTGATGTTTACCTTTTATTTTCATAATGTATTACTAACATTAGTTTGGAGTTGTGTATGTCATTCAATATTATACAAGATATATAAATAACTTAATAAATACTAAATTCTAAAAGTGTTGTAGATATTTTGTTAACAACATACTCTATAAGTATGAGTATGACTATTATCCCAAAATGATAGGTCTCTTATGAAATCATGTAGGATCTTAAAACATAATGGTCAGTTCTACACAAAAATGAAATCCGAGGGAATGATTCCCAAAATTTCATTTCAAAACTATTTTAGCAATAAATTTTCAATTCTTGAAAATAGTTTCCCATTTTATTTATAGGATTGTGAAGATAATTTCACCTTAATATCCATTTTTTACCCATGAACAACACAAGATAGATCATACTTATCCTATTCATCACAAATATTAGGAATACCAACCTACCATGGAGACATTTTAGGATGCTACTACCCAAAACAATCTAACATGGTCATTATAGAGGTCTATAATTGAGTAAATTTACACTAACATCTGGAATAATTATGTTCCCTCTCTAACTACATAATCCATCATGAATAATTTCCATGTACTAATGATGATTAAGGGAGAAATAATTGTCTCAACAAAATTATGTATTTCACCTCTAAATAATAATATTATTATACCCCTCTACCTAAATGATACATATTTCATGAATGAAACGACCATAAATATGATTTAATTATATAAAAAATCAAATCCACAACATGGTAGTTTTAACCATTCAATGCTATAGGCTGAATTAAACCATGAAACGATGACTAGAATTATATCACGATGTTATTAAAAGAATTATATATATTTTATGATAGTGATTATTTTCTATTTTTTAAAAAAAAAATCATTATCAATTAAACATTATAAGAGACTAATAAATTATTTATAAATTAATCCTTTATATTGTTAAGTGAATCCAAGTGAAATGAAAAATATGTTACAAAATGGTTATAGTGTTCTCCATTTTTATCAAACATATTTAAAAGGTATTATCCTTTGAAGAGTGTACAAGGTTAATATAAAAGGATTCCAAGAATATTTGGATATGTATGATAATTTTATGTTTGAAAAACTAGATATTAAATCCAAGTTAATAATCACTATTTCCTCCATACATTTAACCTAAAGTTAATGTATTCCAATAATTATAGGAATTCCATTCGAAAATTTAATAAATTCATACAATGAATAGATTAAACTTAAATGAGGTATATTATTCTTTTAATTAATATTTATCATATCCATGTATATGATAATTCAAAAACTAACTTCTAATAGAAAAATTGTATGTTCCTTATTTATTTTTTATTCATTTAAAATGTATTGTAGGATCTTGTATTTAATGGGATTTTGTGGTTACTTTTCACTTTTTTTGGAAATGATTTATCCAAAAAAGGCCCTATATAATGTCATATTTAAAATGGTATAGTAATTATCTATCACAGAAGATTTACCTGTGTGAAAATAATCACTAATCAACAAGTATCCCCCCACTATTCTTATGAAAACAAAGTGTATTTACACTTTTTCAATTTATAATCCTCTATATTAGAGTAATAAATGGCGTGTTACCCTTATTTTCTTACAGTACCAATAAAATAAAGTCTAACAAAAAATTCATATTAATCTACATATTCTGAACTGGGGTATAAAAATGAATTTTATGGTTGGTTATACTAAAATAGGAGATAATTGTTGTCCCTAATATATTCCAAAAGTACTACATGGGAATCATGGAAACTTCATTAACGTGAGAGGATACATCACACATGGTAAATCCTTGAATTTATTTATCCTTAAATTGTATTTATTTAATTATTGATAATTATTAATGGAGAACCCAACCACCAAGATATAAATAAAAACACCCTCTAATACCTAACATGAGAAAAGAATCCATTAAAAAAATCTATATATTATCAGGTTGATGTAAATGTTCAATATTACTAAGGAAAAATCTTAAATCATTATTTAATCCCATTAAACTCCTTTTGGGTTAATATAAATCTATATCATGTATTTAATATCTAGCTATTTAAAGTGTTATATAGACGATCCTCATGAGTTCCCCTAATGGATAACTAATTCATGAACTGAAATTGAAGCGATGGAATTGAATATATAATTAATCATTATAAAAAATAAGTTGGAAGGTGATGTGTTGTATTGAAATGATAAGGTTTTTTCTTTGTTGATGACGATTTCAACCATAATTAATCATGGGAAATTTTGGAAAGTGATAATATAATTTTTATATATTATCTCTTTAATTCAATTCACTATCTCATTCTAAATTCACTCAATAAAGAGGTCATACTATAATATCTATTTAATGAATGAAAAAAATTATTATACACTATATTTTTATTTTTATGTATATTAGATGTGCTCACCAAATCTGGGTTCTCTACGGGGTGTGTTTATATATTGACCATACTAATCTATCTATATAATAGGATCCAAAATCTACAAAGAAATAGGAATTATGAAGGTCTGTGTGTGTTTGTGGATCACCTCTAAGAAATATGGAAGATCCTTGAGAGATATTCCTTCTATATTCCCATCCATTATTGGTTAATGTACACACCATTTAACTCCTCCACACTAAATTTTTTCAGAGAGGAATTTGGAAACACAAACTCTATAAACCCTTTAGTGAAATCATTTGAGTCTATGTGTGATGTTTTTGTTCTTCATAATGATTTTGAGAGACATATAATGTTGTACATTAGTATAATATAATGATTTATCATTTTCAAAATCATTGAGAGGATGTGAAATATGAAATAAAATTTTTTATAGGTTCTCACAAGAAGTCACCCATATAATCCCCACCACACTATATATAAGGAATCCCAATCCCAGAATGTTTAGTGTATTTTTTAGTCTATCACATCCCTACTAAATTATATTCAGGTTATTAATATTCTATGTCGCTAATATAAAATAATACTTTGGTAAAATTCATATCCATAGGCTAGGATAATTTCCATATCAATTATCCCCACATATGGTTCCTATTGAGATATAAGAAACACCACTGAACACCACATTTGCATCACAAAAATAATAATTTTCGAGGATGGGGGTAAGAATAAATTAGTTGTCTTCTTATAATCAATTATTTATGGTAATATAATCTAAATCTCTCATTATTATATTCTATGCTGAGATATTTTGTACTGTAGTTAACCATGAGTCTTGATAAAGATTTTAAGACAATTGGAAAGGACATCTGGGAGTATGATGGATGCATATTCTACTCTAGGTTTTATTTCAACAATACTTATTTATGAATACATTGATTGAAATTAAATAATTAACGGTTTCATGAATAATAAAAGTCAAACATATCCTTGAAATATCAAAAACCATATTAGTAATCGTTATCATAATTGATCTTATAGATGCCCAAGGGAATAACACTACCAATGAGACAAAGAAATATAAAACACCATTATAATGTGCTCCTCTAGTTGAGAACCATAGAGATGTTTCAAAAACTAGAGGTCAAAGGAGAGATCTAAAAATAAGGGCCCATATGTAAAGAAACATGTTTTACAGAATGAAAATTAACCTGATTTTGAGTTTCAAATTCAAATACCACTTTAGGCATAAATGGTAAATTTAAACTAGCTGACCACCAAAAAAATTATTTTATTATTTTATGGATTATCAAGTGTGATTTTTACCCATAGGATTATCCAATGTTAAATTTCAATTCTTTTTCCACTGTAATAAAAATATATTTTATATAAAAATAAAATTCTTAACCCTTGTATGTGTTTCTATGTTGAAATTATTACATCTTTTGAATGGAGAGTCTGATGGGAAAAATAAAACCATGGTTGATTCTAGAATATGATTTTTATGCTACGTGTGATATAACATTGGTTTACATCAATACCCTTTAGTTTTTCTGATCAAAATTATATTAATTAATTTATTTTTGGATTTAATCAATCTATTAATTAATTAGATAAAGAATGGAAACCCAAGAATTACATTACATATACACCAATACTCTAAAGGATTATTTTTTATTAATCATTTGAACAATAGATAGGTTTGGAATAGAGATAGGATGACTTTTGTGTAAATGAAATCTAATAAAACGAATGATATTTTACTCATATGACATAAATAAGGAAATCATGGGAGTGACAATGATAGATTGAATCATCGATAATTATATATGGGGCATGACATTCTTGATTATGTATAAATATCATTATTTTATTATTCTTCATAATATAATACTTGTATAGAATTTCTTAAATGGAGGTGTGATTTATAATTTGAACAACATGAATTCACATTAAAATTTTTATTTCATGATTATTTGAAAAATATTTTTTATAATTATTCATATTTTAATTTTCAATCAATTTATCTATATCTTTAATGGGGAAATAAGATTTATCTTGCTCTCTGTTAGTCATGGAATTCCCCATCGAAAATACTTATTAAAGTGGTATTACTACATCATTTGGAGCATTTGATTTAATTTTATTTTCAATTTCCTATTCAAAATCGAGGTAGGTTCTAGGTGGTCACCAGTTCATATGAGGTGCAGTGGAAGATTGTGAAGGATATATGATCACTCTCACATTAGATGATACTGGGCGGTGTGGTGGTGAACAAATATAAATATTAGAGAATAAGATCGATACAATAGATTGAAAAATAATGATAAAGTAATAAGTAAAGTAAAATAACAATAAAAATAATAAATTAAATACTAGAGATATATAAAAGGGTTTATGATTAGGATGAGTGGGTTTCCACATGAATAATTTACAACCTTCCTTATTATATTATAATGTTATAATAATAATAATAATACTAATTTTGTAATTATTATTAATATAATTTTCAGGATGGATGAAGATCATCGATAATCACTTTAGTGATAAAAAATCATGAATCATGAATCTCTATTTGTTTGATTCTTTTCTATATGGGTGGTAATGAGAGTTACACAATACACCCAAACCCTTCAAGTATGAAATCATTGAACAACCTAGTCCTATGAATTAGAAAAAGACATCTTAAGATTTTCTAATTCCCAACTCTATGGATTCAATTATGGAGGTGACTCCCATGACTAAGAGTATAATTAATTAAAGATCAGTGGAACATGTTGATTCTAATCTTGAAGCTATTAAGGAATGAATGTAATTTTTGAGGTTTTCAATTATCACTCACTAGATCATTCCATACAGATATGACCTATGGAAACTACATGATTTGGTAATGAAAATTACAAATATCTATGGGATTTCATCCTGGTGATAGATTGATATATGGAAGGGTTATTATCATATTATATTACCATCAAATGATTTAAAATGGAAATATTTGTGTTTTGTAAATATTTCCCAGAAACTGGTAATCCTGAAGAATCAGGAGTGAGATTTACACATTGATCTGACCAATTTTATAAATAATCACACTCATTTTCAAATATTTGATCATGGGAATAATTAATAATATTATCACCTAATGATATTATTGGATATTTATTCATCAACAGTCACTCCAATAAATTTTAACAATGAAACTGGTAGGGAAAGATATAATCATTATGCACACATGATTATGGTGGTGGATCTGTCGACCATCGTGGTTGATGAGGTTGTTTGGAAAACCATGTAGGAAAATATTAACTATAATATAACTTATGAGTTTATCCAACCTTCTTGTATTGATTATAAGTGTATCAGGCGTGTTGTTAGGTAGTGACAGTCTGATATTTTTTTAAAAAAATAAATGTAAATTGTGAGACTAATTGTAGGAATTTTAAAAATAGCAAAAATACTAATATAACCAAAGTTACTCATTGATCCCCTCTCATTCATTGGTGTTAGTATGTTTTACCAATATACATTCATATTTAATAATACATGGTTATTCTATGATGACTGCATGGATATTATTTCCTCTGAAGGGTCTATTAACAATATTGGGGATGATTTTCAATGGATTTTTAAGAATATTAAGAGTACTAAATCTTATTTAAGATCCTAGAGTAATTACATGTTATATAATCAAGATTTTGACTAATCTAAGAATAAAAATGGTCTTCATGAACTTAAAACCAGAAACTCCAGGCATGAAACTATATATAATGTTGAAATTATGAGTAATAACATCTTTGATACTTAGAGAGGAATGAATATATTTTAATGGAGAAATTAAAAATAAATTTTATTAATGTAGGAGATATAAATTCCAAATTTTTCCAATTGATTCATAGAGAAAGGAAGGTAATGAAGGAAATATCTACCATGAATATCAAAGGAAGAACTCTCAAATCTATTGATGATAAAAGAGATGGTATAGTCTATTACATTGAAAGTGAATTCAATGAGGATAATTATAGCCATACCAACTCTCTATTACATGATGTTATTAGTAGTTTGATGCCTAACATGATTAATTAATTTCTTACATAATATCTTATAGATGATCATATTATATATCCCTTAGAATTTCAGAATGTAGATAACACCACATGGCCTGATGGATTTCATAATAATTACTTTATATATAACTTGGTTATCTTTAAACCAATTTCCTTTCCGATCATCAAAGAAGTATTCATAAGTGGTTATCTTCTACCTAGTCTCAATGCTGAATTTACTAGTCTCGTACTAGAAGTGGATAATTATTTGGCCTTTAAGGATTTAAAAACCATTATCATTGTAATTAAACATCCCAAAATTGTTGGGATAATTTTTTCAACCATACATGGATATATTTCTAATGGAATTTTCTCCCTAAAAATGTTTTTCATGAATCTATAAAGGAATAGTCTGGATTGGTTATACAAAACCTCTGAGGGTGTTATCATATTTTAGGGTAATTCCATGTATGTTAATATTACTCTAAAATAATACATTTCAATTGATTTTTAAAATCTAGCCAGGCATTATAATTTTGATGTTTCTCCATAAGTATCAATTTTTTAACAATCTTATCTACTTCAGTCACTATTTATTGTGGATATCAGGGTTATATTTCTTGCATAATGTCTCACATAAATCATATTCAGTTGTTCATGAGGTGTTAGAAAAGGATACCCCTTTACATTCCTCTTTTACATCCTATATAAAGATTACGTTAGCTAATTACTTCTTCAAATAGTTGAAACAAATGAACACACCCCAACCATGATGGAAATGAAACTTTGGGTCCCCTCCTATTTTCTCTACGTAGATGACTTCCTTCATTTTATTGTGCTTTTTAATGAATCATTTCATACCATTATGATAATCATTCTCATTATTCATAGTTTTAAAGATAGTTTATATCACGGAAAAAATCTATCATTCTTTTTGATAAATTATTCATTGATTTTAATAAGAGATACATCATTAATTATTTATATGTCAATAAAGGAGAGATTCCTTTCAAATATATAGGCAAACCATTTTCTCATATTGATTTAGAAAAACATTTAAAGAAGGTATTTCCAGTTGGATTACCTCAAAACTTGATTTTTGGTAAGGGAATACCCATTCACAAGTGGGAATAAATTTACTTGTGAATTCAATAATTAAATCTATATTTTTTTAATTCTTTTTCTATATAGAAATTGACATTGAAAATATTCATCTATATATAATCTCAAATAAAAAACATTATACTGTCAAGATATATTTGTGAGTAAAACATATCATAGTGTCTTGGAAAAAATGTGTTATGCCTATTGATGTGGGAGGTGCTAGAATTAAAAATATATGGTTTTCAATCAGTCTTTAGTGGACTCTTACTCATAGAATTTACATAAATATAATAGTACCACAACTAAAATCATCAGGACCCAGATCATTGATCATCCTCATGGAGGAAAACATTTTTTCCTAATATATTTGAGTTGGATTACCATATGTTATGTTTATTATGATATTACAAATATTACTCTCATGGTTCATTCTAAATAAACTAATCTGAATTTTTAGACACATTCTTGTATCAGTTCTCTACATGTTAATATTTTTAAACATCCATTATCTATGATATTTTACTCCATTTTTATGCTCATGAACAGTAGGAATAATATAGGAATTTTATTCCATCAATGATCAGACATAAAATTGAATACATTAACTCAATGGAGTAGGATGTGGTGTTATAGACCATATATATATTAGGCACTCTTAACCAAAATATTTATTAAGAATTAATACATGGTTTTGATGAAGATTTACCTTGATGAAAGAATATTTTCAAGCAGCCTTTCATCCCCAGATCATGGAAGATTATTATCTAGATTATTTTTCTCAATCAGATTCCAAAAAAAATAATTCATATTATTGGATGGAAGTCCAACTCATTATATTTTTTCAGGAATGTTGGAGAAACTAGAAACAAATTATATCATGAGTGCCCATTTTCATGGAGGTCATAAGATTATGGATAAAAAATTATACATTTTCCCTTTAAAACTAATAGAAACCTAAATGAATTTATGGATTCCATGTTCAATCTGTATTATAACTCATATGTGAGAAATATTATATTATTTATAGACACTAATTTTCTTATATTTAGAGGAAGTAATGATATCATGTTTAATGAAAGATAACCCTAAATCAAAGGTATTGCTATAGTTATATTCAAGGAAATTAAAGTGAATTCTATAGTCAAAAGAGTTTGTATGAATGATCCCACTGATGTCCTTATTACTATTAATATTTTGGGAGTTAATTGTGTTCCCCATAATACTCTTGAACCTAAGTATATTAGTTGGACTCCTCTTATTACATAACAGATCATAGTAAATGTGGATGGATCTGATCATGGTCCACTTAGACTTACATGATGTGGTTCTATTTTCAGAATAAGTTGGGATTTTATAAGGTGAAGTTTCAAATAATTCCTTGGAAAATTCATTTCCCTTACAGTGTATATTTACTATATGATCTATACAGTCAAATATATTAATCGTATTTTATAGAGGTAATATTTAGATTGATAGTGATTCAACTTTGGTGATCATCCTTCTTATGAGTCGATCAATTATGGTTCATTGGTATCTCTTTTAGAAATATAAATCCTATTTTTAATACTTGTAAACTATAAAATTTGAATGTAATATTGTTTATTGGGAACAAAATATGGTGGAGGATGCCAATAAAAGCTTGCAAATGATGATATGAACTCATTATAGTTTATTTTTCTTGATGGTTCTTTCTTTATTTTCATCCCTCTTATTTAAGGGGTGATGTGTGAACTTGTATACAATCCATTTTAATATCAAAAATTGTTTGGATTAATAAATTTTAATGGGAATTATTCTTTTACCTGAATGTATATTATTATTATTATTATTATGATTACCAATTATATTTTATTATGTCAATTATTCATTTGATGTTGGAATAAAGATATGTTTTAAGAATCATGAACTAAATATTGGGATGGTAGATTCAAAACCAATATAAATTACCTAATTCAAACTTGATAAGTAATCCTTTGGTCCCATAAAATTATTGAATCATCTATGATATGTTAATACAATTAATTTTCATATAGTACTGATTTTCAACAAGTGAATATGCCAACATGGAAATTTTTATTTTTAGATCACAGTGCTGAAGTGGTTTGGCTATCTGGGTCTATTTTCAAGGTGATATAGTTATATATATTATTTAGTTATGTATGGATGGGGATGAGAATAAAGTGTGATCTTCATAGTTATATTCGGATCAATATCCTCTCCACTTTGTTGTATTCTAGTAAGGTATATTTGTCTTATTTCCTTCTGAAGATGCATTTTTATTTTTCACCTTTATTCGATGAGTCGTGAGATCATATATCTTATTTTTTTGATAGGGTTTTAGTATCTCATTCTTATATCTAGGGTATGAGAACCTGTATTTTATCATAAATGTAGTTTTCAACATCCCACCCTTACATAGTGTCTAAGATAATATTTATGAAGGATGTACTACGTATCTGGTTTTGATGTCTCAGTTATTTAGCGTGGGATGAAATCCTATATCTCTTCCATTGGTAGGGTAAGTTGGCCCTCTAATTTATTGAATCATGATATATTTTAGTTATAGAAATCCATTTTCCCCATGTTGTCTCATATTTAGGTTACCAATACCAATTTTAATCTGGGGAAGGTTATGAATAGTAACTAGTGATTAACACATTAAATTCATGGTTTTATGAGTGGTATTTAACAAAAAGTTGGCTGTGAATGATATGATTATTTTTAAAGGCATGGGTTATTCTATGTCAATATCTAGGTTTATCTTTCCTGAACACTAGAGTAGTGACTTTGAGTTGATTCCTCTTAATATTTATTCATTTTACTGTTTTTTGGTGATTTCTACTAGGTATTTTTGTACTCACCCCTACATGGGTATTTTTCCCATAGTGTTGTGTCAATGTAGATGATGAATAGGTTAAGATATGTTCTCAATATATATGGAGTTGGTGTTCCCTATTTGATACAAGAACAAGTTGTTGATTGAAAATTCATTATAGAGAATATTTATTCATGATGTTTGAAGTTACCTCTATTGATTGAGAGTTTTCCATGATTATGTGTAGTGTGGAGGTTCTATATAGTTCCTTGTGCTTTATAAACCTGAAGAATGTTCAATTTACCTTGGTTTTTTCCCATTTTAGTGATTTTTTATCTAAAATCCCATGCATGTGTTGTATACAATTTAATTGGTTATATATATTCATCCAACTAGTGTTTTTGTCTATTTTATTGGAAGGATTAACATATATCTATTGCAAGTTGTTATTGGATAAGACCTCCAATATTGTGAGATATTTCTACTTAGTGATATCCACCATGCCTAGAAATATTGAATAGAGATTGAGGTGGAATGCTTAGATTAGTTCCAACTCAGGAAGGGTATTGGTGGGTTCGCTATAGTGACCATTGTTGACGAAATTATCTATAGTTCAATGAGCTGTGCGTATGTGAAAAATCATAGATACATATACATCCTCCTAACAACCAAATATTTTTAGTCCATATCAAGATGTGAGTGAATCACTATGTTAATATAGAATATTGTGGAACTGAATGGAAATAATTTTTAGTTATGTTGTCCCCACAACACTAGTTATGGTAATTTTGGGGATGAAATAATTCCCCCTTTTTTGAACTACCATGAAAAATATAGAAATTTAATTTATATGTGAAAAATAATCCATTACACTAGACAATGACATAATCAATACATACTAACAACAAGATCACCTATGTATCACTAGGATTTTCCTCCCCTAACCCATGTCCAACAATCATTTTAGGTGATTGATTCCACAGTATTACATACATAGTCTTTAATATCATAATTTAAAATAATCAATACACAAACAAAACGATTAAGAAGCCTAAATTTTTAGAACATACAAATAATATCTAACTTAAAATCCTAAAATGAATGGGATTATATCATAACTTCATCTCTAAACATTGGAAGTACAAAATTTCAGATGGTTTTATGTGAATTTGGTATAACAACCTGATAGGTGGATTTATCATCAATTATGTGACTATTTATCAATAGTAAAGGTACTAAATTATCTCTACTATGAGGGAGTTGTCCATTTTGGACCTCTATGAATTAAAAACAGAAATTTAATGGGTATATAACATTATCACCTTATATAAGGAATTGTTATACTACCTTGTTATAGGGATACAATAAGGGTGGCTATTGAAAATCTGTATGTAGAATATTCTAGAGTTTTTTAATCTGAAACTGATTTCAAAAAATACCAAATCATAAATCCTGATTTCTACAATATGATAAAATACTTAAAATATAACTTATATTGCAAAAATATAAAACCTCTTATGAAAATATATCAAAAAATGATGAGACATAGATAATTATAAATAATAGTAGTTGGGTTAGCTCCCTCCCATAACCTAATCAAGTCCCATACGAAACTAGTACCCAAAATTGTTCATCAGTGTTAATTTATTAACATAAATACATACATACATACATACATACATATATATATAATACGAGTGTTAAGAGAAAAAATGTCAAACCCTTGAATATTATAAGGGAATGGTATAATCTTTCTACCTATAGAAGGTTCATTAGTTCATAATATATGAAGTAATATATTCATATTTTAGCATATATATTCTTCCTTTAAATAATACTTAGTTTTCTGTTATCATAACACATAAAAAATGATGTTTATCATATATTAGTGAATTAAATATAATTATATTTAGAAGTTTATTGTGATAAAATATAAGATATCTATATATAAAATAAAGAAAATTAAAATTCTTTTAATTAAAACATTTGTATGAAATAATACTAAAAACCCTTAATGTTAAGGAAGTCCATTATTAAATAAAATCATATTATTATTATATTTTTTTCAATTAAATTTTAAATATGTTATTTTAATTAATATAGTTATGATAAATTATTATTTTTTAATTTATAATATAATACATTACATAGTATTAATTTTTCATTATTTTCTAAAAAAATCTATTCTTAGTTGAAAATGTGGGTTTTCAAAAAATTATAATTTTGATGACATTATAATTTTATTATAATTAAAAATAAAGAAATTAATACATGGAAATTTTTAAAATATAAAATTAGTGGAAAATCATTCTTATAAAATATTATTTAAACATTGAAATCATATGAGCCACATTTTTAGAACTAATGTAAAAATTACTTCAAAAAGTTAATTATTTTAAGTCTCGTAATAAATAATTTTTTTTATAAAATTTGGTTATTAATGGATTTTAATGTCACATAACCACGATTTTATTTATTATAAATCATTTTATATTGTAATTATTTACATTAATAAATTTATCCCACTAATAAGTTTTATGGCTGAAAATATAAAAATCTCAAATAAATTTAGAAGTTAAGAAAAATTAATTACAAATTATCTTTCATTAAAATAGTAATTTTAATTGATAAAATTAATATAATTTCTATGAATATAATAAATAAATTAATTATTTAATATCATCAGTAATGGGGTACATTTTAGTCAAATAACGAGTTTAAAAGAAAAATTTTCCTTGGAAAAAAGTAGTAGTGTGTAAAGTGAAATGTAAAAGGAAAACCTTATAAATCACTAATTTTTGTCTGAAAAATGAGTGTATGGGAGTATATTTAACATTAAAATTTCCAAAAACCATATATTTGAATAAAACGAGTCTTTGGAAATGAAAAAGAGAAAAAAATTACTGTAATAAGTTAAGGTAATTCCAAAACTAACTTTTTCCTCTCTAAGAAAATGGACCACTTAAATAGATTATAATCATACACATATTACATATAGTTCCTTAGTGAAAATTGAGAATTTTTTTATCCTATAACCCTATCTGATGAGCCTAATCATTTTTCCAACATCATTTATCTTAATCCCTTTATTTTGAAGGATACTTCTATAGAATACCAAAGCTGTCAACACAAGTATTCATATCTTGTTAGTTTTAATTTCTAATTTTACCCTACCAAATATTTCGTAAAATTATAAATATAATGAATTCAGTGTCATAAATATACTAAAACATCACTTTATAAAAGTAACATCCATTATTAATTCCTTCTTTAACATCCACTATGAAAATGAACACATCGATTATGCATACATCCAAACTACTACCTTCATGACGCGACAAAGATAATTTTTGATCACCTCCTCTTATGGTTGATATCAAGGATGGGGTTTATGATTAATTACATTTACTATTTCAGTTATAAAATTCTTCAATAATTATATTTTACATATAACAACATTTCATCTATTTGTTGGGGAATGACATCTTTAACTATGTATATATGCAGACTACTTCCACTGTGAATGGAATGTCTTATATATCATAACAAAAAAACATGTATGGAAAAAAAAATTTAATTAATAAAATAATATTAAAATATTAAAATTATTTTAATCCTAAATTTTATAGGTATCTTAAAACTTCACTCTATCAATTCGATGAGAAATGAGTTTGTTAATCATGAGTACATATAGAATACAACCTCCAAAAACAATGGATTTAGTTTTTATCACGACCAATAAAAATTGTTTCTAAGAATGTATTTCTTAAATATATATAATATATGAAACATTTCTACTATTTTGAAAAGTTTATATTAACATTTCTTATAGAGCTATCGTACTCATTTGATCTTTATTACATGCTTTTGTTTTGGCCGATTTACCTCCTACTTGAGCTACATTTTAAGGTTTATGTAGTGAATGATTTAGGATTATAATATAATGCTAATTAAATTTCATAGGAATTTTTTTTAATAATTATAGATTTATAGTGTTAATATCTAAACATGTTTATGCTATTTAATCTTTGTTCATTAAAAATTGATGAAAATATTTTGTCTCTAACTTCATCAGCATGAGTCCTATTTATAATAATCATGGGATAAAAGTGTAAAATTATGTATAGTAATATGATATATATTTTATAACCATAGGTAATAAAAAAATACTTAACCTTTTATAAAATTTTAAGGATCAAAATTTACATTACAAAGTATGGGCATTAAAAGTGTTAACACCCTATGTTAAAAATAATCTATGATAAACCACTATACTCATATTAAATAATTATAAATTGGGTATATAAATTGGTTAGAGAGAAGAATAAGGTTATAAAATATATTATTAAGATATTTATGGTTGTATTATATGAATTTAGAGTTTCATCATATATGTGAGGAAATATGTTAATGGATTTCTATTTCTAACACCTTTCCTTGAGACAAATTTTATATTTTAAACCAATTTTATTTTATGTGTGTTATTCATAAAAAATATTTATGTTATCATGAAATATATTTAATTAATGGATTTTAATGTCCATTTCCAATCTATTTATCCCATATGGATTATAATTAAAATGTTACTCAACTGGAAATTATTTACATGACTGAAGTCCTTTTTCACTTGATTAAGGAAATATCTTCATTACTTTGATCTTTAAATTCTATTTTCAGGCCATTTTTTTTAAATAGTATATTTTCTTTTCTCTAGGGATATTACTTGTATTCAATAATATACCCCCTTTAATGATATACCTCTTCAAATAAAATCTCTATATTGATAAAAATATATCATATAATTTCTAATGGATATTTTCCTTCAATATGGATGTTTTACACATTAATGATGTGATATATAATACAAATACGATTCATCTTAAGAAACCATAAAATTTCCCTTTAGCACTTTTGAAATTATATTTTATTATCCTTTTTATGATTTGAGTTATATAAAAGGGTTTAAAGGGTTTTAAATTTTTACAACATTAATAAGTTTCAAAAAGGTCTCGTTTCCTATAATGTTATTAATATTTTGACAATTCATCCATATATATTTTTAAATTTATATTTTAAAACAAATTTACTTTCTATATAAATTATTATAAATGAAATTTCTTTTAATGTTTTGTATATTGGTATTTTTAAATGGATGTAATATATTTTACATAATTCTATATGAACATATATTCTGGATGTTGTTTTCATTTTATAATGGAAGTCCTCTTTAATATATATTGTTTTCAAAAGGGAGAATATTTTTATCAGGGATTAATAAAATATTTATTTTTAAATTTTTCTAAGTACAAATGAAATTCCTTTTTTCAAATAAATTTTCTTAATGATTTTAATAGTATGCTTAATAATTTTTCATCTTCTTGATTAAGGGTTAATCAAATAGTACCATACATCATCTTTATTAGGATATATTATGAAATTTTCTTAAATAAATATTTTAGGACCCATCACTAAATTTTTTTCCTAACCATACACTTGTTTAGGAATTTTTTACTTCCAATTATCTTCCTCTATGTATAATCTATGTTCCATTACAAGATTGAAGGGTGTTCAAATAGATGGGAAATACACGAATTGATTGGGGAAATGTTTTCCTAAACCTAATTTAAATTTTATATATTGTGTAAATACCTTATGAATAGTTATATATCTTTGTGTTATTTATATAGACTGATTCTTAATGTAATTGGATACCCATTTATTTTCTATTGGTTTATCATGTCATGATTATTGATGAAATCAAGAATTCATACATTGGGAACCACTTGAAAAGGATATAAAACCCATCTTATTGTCTTCTGTTTTTTTGGTTTTTTTATTAAAAACTTGTAGAAAACATACAATTTATTTTCTTTATATGATGTATTTACTAGGAATTATATATTCTACCAAACCATTGGGTAATGTTTTCATCTCATAAGATATTATGGTGAAAGTGTAGTGATCTTATCAAACCATGGTGCCTAGATAGTTTTTCTAGAAACCTATATTATGTTAATAAGTTTGGGATCCTTGACATATGATTATGATATCATTTCTATGTTGTTTCAACATTCCAATGATTGAATTCCCTTGTAATATGAGAATTATTATTATATTCTCTTATGTAATCATTTTAGATGTATTGATTCCATGATCATTATGATATCATGTTATTCATCACATATATAATGTTATAATTTATAATTATTTTTTTCCTTAGTTATATATTGAGCACACCACTTTATTAATTTTCTATTTCCTTAGGTTGTGAAATAAATTATTAAGAATGTTAATCCTAGAAGTGTATATTATATAGAGAATTTATGAGGGATGTTGAAGATTCATTGTTGATATAATAGATTTTCATATATTGGAGGGAAAAATTATTCCATTAAATTAGAAAGGTATGCATTTTGTTAATTTTTATTTGTCCAAACTTTTTTAAGCCCCTAAAATAAAAGGTCCATGGATTATAAATATGTGAAATATATTGTAATCATAGATGTGTTTCAAATCTAGTTTTTTTTGTGTTTTCAGAACCAGATCCATGAGGGAATTTCCAAATGGAACTACAATTTTTGTAAGGGAAGTTTTTAGTAAAAATTATATGTTATGATGTTATTAGTGGAGGATTATTTAATATTTCAGAATGAATTCATGGGTTTATGAGTTAAGGTTGATATTAGTGTAAATGTTATAGAAACTCCATTCAGTTTATAATATTTAATATCTTTTTTTTTGGGGAGGATTAAGATATGTGAACATTATTAGAATCCATAGATATAAGTATATGTATTAGAGAACCACTTCAAAATTGGTTAAAGTAGAGTTTTTGTGGTCTTCCTAACAATTAAATCCCAATCTAGATAATGGAAAGTTGGTGTGTTTTGTAACAAATTTATCATTGGATAAAACCCTAAAAAGAGTAGGTCGAGTATGTCATGATCATTATTCTGGTTCATTGTGAATGGGCCCTAACAACATAGTTGGGTAGCTGATCTTGAGGAATATTTATGGGTTAATTGACATTCTTATTGAAAAACTTTATGTTGGATTTGAATATATACATTTATGGAATTTTACTTCGTTAGTGGATTTAATTATAAAATGAAAATGGATAACGTAGATTGAAGATAAATAATCCTATGTTGAGGTGTTCACATCATTAATGAATGATTTATTCTAATATAATATTTTTTTAACATCATGTTTCCATATTTTAGGTATATATTATACCGTGTCTTTAATCATCATTTTGTAGGGTGTAGTCACGTGCCATGGAGGTTTTTTAAAAAATTTATAGTATTTTTATTATAGGTTCCATCTTGGGTGATCTGAATCAAGTTTATGGGATTTTGAAGACCCTTCCAAATCTCAAAATGGTTATTCATAGGGAGTTGGTAATGACAGGGAGTCTCATGATGTATTTTTTATTGCCTTTACCTTTTTAGACACAATAGTGGCATGAATAAATAGATGTGGCATGGAGGCATTCATGGTTGGCCTTCCATTTTTAGGGAAGTTATTCCATGGTTCATGGGTTGTGTTGTAGCATTATTATAGCCAAATAGGATCTAGTTAAGGTATCCACCATCGATTCAAGGACTAGTTAGATGTGAGGTGACTATGGCATATCCTCATACACTATATTATGGTGTGGTCCTTTTTTATATCTTGTAGTGTTGTAGACCATGATTTGGTCAATTTTTTTCAAAAATATAAATTCAAAGACCTTTTTTATATTACATACTCCTACTATTAAATCCAAATATTAAACATGGGTTTTTTCAATCCCACTAGTGTGGGTTTTTTCTAATCAACACCTTTCCTATCAGATTGATGTTCAAGTGGATGTTATTAACCTCCCTCTAGTATGTGTATCTATCCTTTTTGTGGAATACTTATTTTTTCTCCACTCTCCCTCTTCGAGAGTATTGAATTCTCATGTTATTTATGTATTCAACCCTTATATTATAGTATTGTGACTTTAATGATTTCCCCAAGATCCCTAAACCATCAACTTAATTTTTTTGGTTCCTGATTTTAGTGACTCATTATTTGGTAATGTAAAAAAAGTGGGAGGATCCATAATTATTTTCCCAACAGATGAACTGATGTTTTTTTATTGAATTGAAATCAATTTTAAATAAATTTGTAAACATTAAATCAAGATGTTTTGGTGACGTATTTTAAAGGCATGTTATTTTTAGAATAAACCATATTTTCATGTGATGTTAAAAATATGTTTTGATTTGAGAAAATATGGCTGGGAAATATTTTATGTTTGTTCTTGAGAAATAATTAATTAAATGAAATTTGAATTTGGGAGAAAATAATATGGTGAAAGTTCTGTTTTGGATTTGAAACTGATATTACATGTTGAACATAAAACTGGTTATTAATATTATGAATGATGAATTGATTTTAAATGAATTATTTTCCCATGATTGATTGACTTATTAGATAAAATGTGAACCTTAGTAGTTAGTGGGTGATTAGGACAATCACACTAGGACTCTGACTCCCTTGAAATAGACTAGTGATTATAACTCTAAATAAATAAAATTTAGTATGATTTCTCTTCATGGGGATTTTATTGATTATCCTAATCCTTGGATCCTTATGGATGCAAAAAAACACATCATATATGTTCATTAAGTTAGTAATATGATGATTATATGGAAGGAAACTAATTTATCTAATGTATTATGAATAGTTTTCTTCTTTTTGAATTGATTATTACATGTGAGTGATTACAGAACTACTACATTCATGTCCTTTTAGTTTTTGTGAAAAATTTTCATTTAATCCAATCATTGATATATCTTACTTCTACCTAATTTGAAATATTTTTTTGATTTTAATTGTGTGAATGATTTACTATTCATTGTTATATTTTAATTGATGAATAAATTGTATATATGTATTAGAATTTCTTCTGGAAAATTTGGGGGAATCATAAATTAATCTTTTTTCACTCCCTATAACTTTTAATTTACGTGTTGGTAGATTATATCATCCAAATTTTAGGAAACGTGAATGCATATCTTAGTGGTTCAAGGTGTGCTTGATTTTTGGGACCAGGAGTGACAATGGTGATATGTGAAGCTATGATCCATTGCTTCCATAGGTATTTTAGGACATTGTCTGCTCGAATGTTGTGTCATCTTTTGGATGACTATTTTCTTTGGGATGTTTATATGGAAGTTCTTGGATTTTTTTTCTACTTTTGGATTTTTTGGAACATTAATTTTGTTTTTTTATTTTCTACTTTTCTATATTGACTGTTTGTTATAGGGGAAAACCATCCCATTTGATTGTAGAAATTATACAAGGAACTTATCTCCAAGTAATAGGGAACGATAAAACCACCATGTTATGTCTATAAGATCGAAACAGTATATGGAGATGCTTAATTACAAGAGGGAGGTGAATTGTAAATTTAATAAAATTGGTTTTTATTCCTAAAATAGAAATCAAGTTTAATACAGTTAAACAAGATAAATTCATGAACTATATTTAGTTCTTAATTATGAAACAAACTTTTTTATGGTCCGAAAATATTGATCTAGAAAAGAAACATATTAAGAGTTTACATAGAAAAATATTTTAGCTTAAAGCATATAGACTCTAATTTTATAAGATTAAGTAAAAGTTCAAGAAATTAAAATAAAATTATTCTTTTTTTCTGTAACAAATTAAAGTGGAAATAAAAAATGAAAAAAATCATGTAAATAAGTATCAAATCTTTTAACACAAATAGTAGGGTACCCATCAACCATGAATAATGGTCCCCTGATTTATACATTCAAGAAATATTATCTTACCCTCAATAGGGTAATCATTCAATAAGAATATCATACTCTATCATGCTATCCCTGCAAGCCCTCAAACATTAAGGTAGTTGGCACCCCTGTCTTCTTTTCACTGGATTCCCTTGATTGTACTTAGACAAAATCAGAGTCTAACTAAGAAAGATAAACAAGATTTTCATAGTTGAACACGATATTCATAAAATGCACTAGGCACGAGAGTCTTTCTCTCTCTATAAATCACCTCACAACATGTAATCTATAGGATCTTAGAACGATAATGATCTTTTTCAAATGTGAACCTATTTATAGGAAAAAAATTCTATGGTCGACACCCTCCTCCAATTTTCATATTTTTTCTTGAATCATGGATGGACCTGTAGTCGTGTCCCTCAAGAAACGGTAAGAATATAATTGTAAGATATCGTTTCATTATAAAACAAAACATAGAAAACATCATCATGATTGAGGAAAAAATATGAAAGGAAAACAATGTAACTTATCGAAAACTGAATAATTAGAATCTAATAAAAATTAAATTTGGAGTCTAAATATATAAATAATAAGATTATAGAAAAATGGATATTAGGATTTTGTTTTTCTTATAATTTGGAGTTTGAATTATAAGGAAATTAGAGTTTGAATTTCACATAATTAGGTATCCAAATTTCATAGAATTCAGAGTCTGAATATTAGTTAATTAGGTGTCGGTTTTTAAAGAATTTGGAGTCTGAATTTCATAGAATTTGGAGTCTGAATTTTAGAGAATTTGGAGCTTCAATTTCAGAGAATTCAGAGTCTAAACTTCATAGAATTCAGAGCCTAGATTTTAGATAATTCTAAGACTGAATTTCATAGAATTTAGAATCTTAATTTTAGATAATTCAGAGTCTAAAAACCGAGAGACTCAATATCTAGATAACTATAAGATTATGAGGTTTTAGATAAGGATACACAATTTTTTCATTTGAAAACGTTAGAAGTTGTTATTAAAGTACATTGAATAAGACATTAAGAAACACGATAAGGCTAAAAAAATTCATAGAGAAAGAATGAATTCCTTACAAAAATAATTTTTATAGAAGGTTAATTTAACTTAAGAAAATGTGTTTGTGATTTTCAGAACACAGTGGAATGGAAAAGGCATAAGGAAACCTTATTGACTCAATAATAACTTCCCATTTTGGAAATCACAAACTTCCTTTCAAAAAACAATATAAGTAAAAAGAGATTTTCTTTTTGAACTTTAAAAGAAATACTTATCACATTTTACTTATGACTTATGATGAATATGATTAGCTCCCCCATAGGTTTTGAAACCCATAAGTATCTTATTCTTGTCCTTCATAGAGAATTTAATTTTTCTTTATTGAGAAAATCTTCTTTAATTAGACTCCACCTTACTTAATATCCCCCTAATATAGGGAATTATATTTTTTATATAATATTATTTTGATCATTATTTTCTCCCCCTTTTTGATTTTCAAAAAGGAATGGAGGAAATGAAAAAAAAAATTGAATCTGAAAGGTTAGTGATATACAAGACTAAACAATTTAATAGTATAAAAGTATCCCTATGATAGGAAAACTTATTTTAGGGTAAAACTAAAACAAAAGATAACAGTGATAGAAAAAAAATTCATCCTTATTTTGTTTCGGCATAAGCTTTCTCGGGGTAGTATATAACATCTTCACCTCTTTGTGATCATCCTCAAACCTCTTGGGAAACAGATACTAGTCGTTATTCTTCCATTCTAGTGCCTTGATTTTTTCTTCTTAAGAATTTATAATTTTTTAGTGGTACTTTACTAACTCTTATTTATCTTTGAACATTTCTTCCAAACCTACTCCGAGTTCCCGTTCTCTCTTGACGTTTAGAGAAACTCAATTCAACTTTCCATTCAAACCATTGTCCCCTTCCAACTGGACAACTTTCTCTTGATTGATCATGTCTGAATGGTCTAAAATTGGGTTTTTCATAATGTCATCAAACTGATCAAAAAAATGTTTTACTGATTCATTGAAATCATCTAAACTTTTCTGATCTGACATTATTGACTTCAACCATTTTTTAATTTCCTCACATGATCTTCCATGAGAATCATATCCAATATGAAATGTATTGATGTCTACTTCATGATTGATAAATATTCCCATAAGCATTTTTATCAAATCTAACTTTTGATTGATTTAATTTTAAAGAAAATTTCATCTTGAATCATGAATATGAATCAAAGGTATTGTGTCTAATAAATATTTATGGATTGAAAAACAAAATATTATCATAAGGAAGACAGAGATTCAGAAGCTGATTCCCTTATTGGGGAGGAAAATTTATCTACATCTTCAGCTTTTCTCTTCGATAAACCACCAACATCTTTCTTAGAATTTACAACCACAACCTTTTTTGGTGTATCACAATCCACCTATTTTCTATTATCTTCTTTTTAAATAACGTTTGCATCACTTGGAGACTCATGATCACTCTCATATACATGAATCATCTTATCATTTGTGAGTTTACACCCTTGATTCCAAGGAACTCAATTTCATCATCCTTCTCAAATCTTCCTAAAATACCAGGCAACATGTGAGAGAAACATATATCTTCACCTTGATAAGGAATACCATGAATATATGCGGCCATATTGAATGATAAATAATAGGTTTTTCCAATGATTTTAACTAAAAAAATTTCCTTTCCACATTCTTTATATATATTTGTTGTATTATAAAATTCTATGTGAAGATTAAGATAAACATGATCCTAACTCATCGTCTTATAAACACAAAAACTCTCTCATCCATTCATCTTGATATTCTTCTAAATCAACAAATTATACTTTGTAAAGAAATTCAGGTCAACCAACCTTTCCCTATAGATTTTCCAATCCTTGATTTCCTTGATTGAAGACATCTGATTATGTGGGGAAACATTAAGAGAAATTCAGAATATAAGGAAACATGGTAAACTAAAGAACCAATTTGAAGAGGATAAGAGAATAGACACACAATGTATTGAAAAACCAATGTTGGACAAGGATTATGGGGGCCTTTATATAGGAATTGAGGAAACATTTCGAATTCCCCATTTCATCTTATATTTGAAATTAGAATGATCTGATCTGAAGGTTGAGTTGAGGGCGAAAGAAGGATTTGGTATATTCTAATCCTTTGATTTTATAAGAAAAAATATGATTGATGGAAATTTAATCCTATAGAGTTTTATTAAAACAAGATAAAAATACCCAAATGTAAAAGTAAAATTGCAAATATTTAAGTAATGAAACACACATTCTGGATTTGATAGAAATAATTTTCAGTATTTATAATGTTCTTC
Source organism: Viscum album (assembly GCA_963277665.1). Taxonomy (NCBI): domain Eukaryota; kingdom Viridiplantae; phylum Streptophyta; class Magnoliopsida; order Santalales; family Viscaceae; genus Viscum; species Viscum album. The sequence goes on along the minus strand of OY728142.1, from coordinate 262,346,579 downwards.
CAGAGAAATCTTAGATTCTAGAAAATTTTATTAAGGAATGGAAATTTATTTTTCCATAAATATGGTTTTTGAGGAAAAAGTTATCATCAAATAAAATTTTGGGTTAAAAAATTGATTTAGAATGAAATAATTTCATTAATAAACAAATGAACTACCCCTATGAAAAGAAGTTTCTTAATGTAAGGTGATAGGTATCCACAATAAATTATCTTGGAAGATTAATTGTTGGTTATTATTCCAAAACTTTTTTTAATGTATTCAAATCAATCAGAGGGTAATTATTTTTTAAAAATATCAGCATGTTGATCTTGCATTTAGATAAATTATAAAATAATATCACTTTTAACTGTGTGATCATTATGAATTTGATGCCTAATATTTAGGTGTTTTTCATGAGAGTGAGGTTCATGGGTTTTCATTGGGTAACAGAATATGTATTATCACAAAATAATTGTGTTTTGGAAAAACTTACGTCTTAGTTTGTGAGTGTGTGTTGCATCCACAACACTTAGTCCTACCAAGTTCTAGTTGAAACATATTCAGATTCAATAGGGGAACGTGTTACTGAGTGTTGCTTCTTTCATGAACACAAAACTAATGAATCTCATAAAAATTTAAAAGTTCTAGATGTAAATTTTTCATCCATTATATATCCTCCAAAATTAGTATTTGAAATGTTTTTTAAAACAAAATCCTTACCATAAATATAGAAAAGACTGGAATCTATAGTTCCCATTTAATAAGGAAAAATTATGTTCACTTCTTTAAAATGAAACTTCTTTGGATTAGATTGATATCTTACACATAATCATAATAAAAACATTAAATCTATATGAATATCTATTAATTATAATAAACTTCCTATCATACATCTAAAATATTCTTGATATATTGATTTCCTAACTTCATCAAAATCAAGAGAAATTGAGGTACCAATTGTAGTTCTTATACTTTTAGCGTTGTCAAATCCATATTTTTAAAAATATATTTAATATAATTTTATTGAAAAATGTAAGTTCCTTCTATTTATTAGAAATTTTAATACCATAGAACAATGTTAACTTGCCCATCATACTCATATCAAACTCATATTTAATTAGATTCACAAATGAATCAGTTAAATATTGCTCAGTTAATCCTAGTGTAATGTCATCAAAAAATATTTGAACAATCAAAACCTTTTTCTATTCTTCATTTATAAAAAAAGTTGGATCAATAGTTCCCTTAACATAATTATTTTTTAACAAAAAACATGAAAGTCTATCATACCAGGATATAAGGGATTTTTATGTACATATACGTCTTTAGTATGTTTGAAAACATGTCCAAGATGTTTTGTGTCTTCAAAACCAGAAGGTTGTTCAACATAATCTTCCTCTTGAACAAATATGTTAAGGAAATCACACTTCAAGAGCATTTGAAAAAGTTTTAAATTAAAGAATGTTGTAAAGGAATGTAAAATACAAATAGATTAAAGTATAGCTCATGGAGTATAGGATCCTTTGTAGTCTATTCCTTCTTATTGATTATAGCCTTTAGAAACTAATCTAGCTTTAGTTCTTAATATGATTTCATTATCAAAACATTTACTACTAATGACCCATTTTTCTCCAATAACCGAAGTCTCCTCTTGTCTTCCAACTAAGGTATAGACTTGTTTTCTTTCTATTAATTTAGTTTATCTTTCATAGATTTATTACAATCATCATCACCAAAATATTCATCAGTGCTTTTTGGTTCTAATTAGGAAATAATTTCTAGATATTATACTTCAGTAATTAGAGAACATATAGTCTTTTAGGCTGATTTATATCACCAATGATACAATCATAGGGATTATTCATAAGAAACTATTGATTTAGGTATTGTAAAGCCTATTCATCAATAAAAGGCTGAAAATATTCTTGGGTAAATACTTCCAAAAAAATTTATTTATAATTTTCTTTATTAGAAGAGATCTCCATAAAAGGTTGATAATCAGTATTAGAAAACACATACGAGGATATCAGTTGAGGTTGTTTATAAATAAAAGGATCAGTTTAAAAAAAATTTAACGTTCACTATTTCATCAACAGTAGAAGTAGTTTTATTAAAAACTCTATAATCCTAAGAAGTAGTAGAATATCCTAAGAAAATTCGTTCATCGGATATGGGTGAAAATTTATGTAAGTTATCTATATTATTCAAGATGAATACTTTGTATCTAAATATATTGAATTAAGAAATTATAGTTTTTTAACCGTCCCACAATTCATAAGGTGTTTTGTGAAGAAAGGGTCTAATTCAAACTTTATTTATAGTATAACAAGTAGTACTAACAACTTCAGCCCAAAAATGTTTATTAATAGAATATTCACTCAATATGGTTCTACTTATCTCTTGAAAAATTCGATTTCTTCTTTCAAAAAAAACTATTCTATTGAGGAGTTCATAATGATGAGAAGTTTTTAGTAATGCCTTTCATTCTAAAAACTGATTCAAAATATGAATTTTGAAATTCTCCCCCATGATAACTAAGAATAGATATCAATGGATGATTTTTTTAATTTTTAGCATGGGCTCAAAATGTTTTAAAATTAGAAAAGGCTTCAGATATTTTGACTAGAAAATATACCCACGTAAATATGGGGTAATCATCAACTAAAAAATACATAATATTTTTCTCCAATAATTTTATGTTGTGTTGGACCAATTCATATGAAAAAACTCTAAAACATCAGTTGTTGAGAGTTCACCAACTGATTTAATGTTTGAATTATGTTGGCTTCCATATTGAAAAGGATAAAAAACTTTTGAAGAACCACATCCAAGCCCCGGTAGATCCATAACACATCTTTTCATTGAGATTTTAAGTAGAATCCTATGGTTACAATGTCATAGTCATCTATTCCATAACCAATATTGATCTTATGTTTCACTAAGACAATTTAGGTCTTTTCTTTTAAGATCTTCAAATTTTAGTTTATAAACATTCTCATTCCTATGTGCAAAAAGAATAAAATATTCATTGGAATATTGTACTATACATTTATTATTCCTAAAATTCACAAGATAACCATCATCGCATAATTGGATTCTGATTATGAGGTTTTTTTAAGACCATTAACAAACAAAACTTTTGAAATTAATGTTTTCCAAGAAGAACAATGTTACCTATAACAACAATTTGTCCTAGAGCATTATCTCCTAAAGTTACTTTTCCTCATTTCCTCTTGGTAATATTTTCATAGAAGGTTTTGTTTGCAGTCATGTGCTAAGAACATCTACTATCCATGTACCATTTATTTTTGTTAGTTAATTCATTATTTTCCTAAAAATAAAAGAGTTTTTCTTTCAGAATCCAAACATTCTTGGATTTATAAATTTCAGAGAGTAAAATCATAGGAACCCACATTTCATAGAAAAGTAAGATTTCTGAAAACCTAACGATTGATTTTATTAAAAGAAAAAAATTTCTCCCAATGTCTACCACATTGTGACTTAGTGGAAAAGGGATCACTTTGGGGACCAAAACAAATATAAATAAAAACTAGTTTTGAATGGGTATAACCAATTCCAGAACTATTCTTAAGTGGAAAAAGTTGTAAATACATTTTATCAAATTCATTCCATCCATAAGTAAAATTGGATAAAAGTTTCATTGATGATTTTTTTTATTTTAGTCTAATGACTAAATTTTTATCCTCGTAGCCTTTAGTTTTAGAACATGAGTTATTATCTAATTTTTTTTTTATAAAAATAAAATTTCCAAGATCCATTGAAAGCGTATCCATCTCCAAATAAACTTACCTATGGATTTTGAAAACAATTTCAAAATGTATAGCATTTATCAGTATATTTAGAATGATATGATACTTCTTTTGTTAAAAAAGAAATTCAAGAATTTTCTTTCTCTATATTCTTTTTTATCTTACAATTTTCTTCTTAAATAAATTTAGAAAATATATAAACTTATTCAAATGGAGGTAAGGTATTATATTCAGATGAAGAAAATTGATCATCTAAAGATTTGTAATATTAATTATTTAGATAATTTTCATTTAAATAAATATTAGTTAAGGATTTAGCATTTTGTACCTTAACTATAAGACTATGATTTTAAAAAGGTAGCCTATCTATAAGACCAATATTATTTTGACCAGAATATTCAAATTCGTAAGATTCATCTGAACAGTCACCACCACTAGAACTCTAAGTATCATTTTCATTCAGAACATTCTTAGCCTGGTATTTTTAATACTGCATTCTCTTTCATTTATAATGCTTTTCCTTCCTATGTTTTCTCATAATCATAGGACAATTAGGTTTAACATGGACATCCCTTTTTCATTCATAATAGGTTACTTCAGAATCATTATTTTCATATTTATCTTTCTTCTTATATTTGTAATGAAAATATTTTTTTTCACACAATCTTTCTCATCAGTCGAGTAAGATTGAATAATTCATTCTCCGACCGATCATTGTCACTTTATTCAGATATAACAACATCTCTATTAGATTTAGATCTTGTTACCTTTTCTGGAGTCTTAGATTTAGATTTAGTAGTGAAATATACATTTACATCACCAAAATTATTTTTGTTTAAATCGGCATCTCTCTTTATCATTGTCTCATACTGAAGGAGATTTCCAAATAACTCACCATGTGTAATGTTAGATACTTTTCTGTTCTCATAAAAAAATTACCTTTTATATTCCCACTCATTCAGAATGATATCAATTATCATGTCCACCAGAACATCATCATAAAGAACTTTCTCTCTCATAGATTAAAGACTTTTGATAATGGTCATAAATCATTATTGTACATTGAAAATAGGTTTTCTATAAAGAAACAAGAATATATGATATACATCTCTTAAAATATCTCATTTAGTTTCAATCACTTTTAAAGCACCAAAATGTGTAACATCATGTTTCTTCCAAATATAGTTGGCATCTTCACAAGAATATATCTGACAATATATATTCCTGGTCATATAAAACAAAAATGTATTCCATACCTTGTAGTTTAGTTGATATTATTTTATTTCTTGGTTGGAGAATTTTATGACTTCCTTATCTGGAATTTTGTAATCACTAGTGATCAAAACAACATTTTCTACTCTAGTGTTAATGACGAAAGTCTTCATCCAATCTCTCCAGTACTCATATTCATTACCATAAAAAATTGGTTGTCTGGCAGGATTATGGTTTTCAATAGAACCAACAATTATACCTTCCATTCTATAAGAAAATATCTTTTAAACAAAACTTCTTAGTAGAAAATGTTTATAAACAATGAAAAAATTCTTTATGTAAAACTTGAGGAATAACAGTTAAGCAATAAAAGTAAAAAAACATGTTCATGAAAACTTATATATTGGTATAAGTATTCAAAGACCTCCTTTGATACTAATTATAGGATCTTAATAGTATATTTTGTTGCTCAATTTTAAGAGGGTATGGGGGTGAATTTTAGGTTTAAAAACATTCATATTTATGACTAAAGGAAAAACCATGTGTAAAAAAGTTTAATAGGGTAAATTCACAAACCTTATTCAGTTCTTTACTAAGAAACTAAATTGTTTAGGGTCCGGAAATACGAATCCAGAAAATAATCATAAGAACGTTTTACTTTGAGAAAGGTTCTACATTAAAGCATATAGAATCTTGTTTACTAGAGTATGTAAACGTACACAAAAGTATAAGAAAATTATACTTTATTTGTTTTCCAAATAAATCATAAATAAAATATGAAACAAAAATCGAGTAAAAAAGTAAAAATAATTTACCCCAAATATTAGGGTATCCAAAAACCATGGATAAATGTCCCTTGATTTATAAATTCATGAAATTATGTCATAACCACACTACAGTATTCCCTCGATAAGAATATCTGAGTCTGTCTTGCTATCCTTGCATGCACTCGATCTTTAAGGTAGTTATAACCTCTGTCTTTCTATCTATAGAAGTCCTCGATTGTACTCAACAACAATCAGAGTCGTGATTAGCATGCTGAACAAGACATTTACAGTTGAACATGATTTTCATTAAATTCCCAAGGAGGGTGAGTCATTATCTCTCTAGAAATAATTTCACAACATGTAATATATAGGATATTTGAATGATAATGAGATTTTTCAAATGAGATCATATTCATAGGAAAACTTCAATGGTCATATCCCTCTTCCAATGGTAATTTTTTCCCTTGAATCTCGAATGGACCTATACATGTGTCACTCAACTAATGGTTAGTTATAAACAAATTGCATGACATCCTTTCATAGTAAAAAAATATAAAAAAATTATCAATATTGAGAATCAATAATATGTAAGGAAAAAGTATCTAAACTAACACTGAATAATTAGAATCTATGAAAAATATAATTAATAGTCTAAATATATAAATAATCATATTCTAGAAAGAATGTATATTTGGATTTTATTTTTCTAAGAATTTAGAATTTGAATTATGAGTAATTTGGAGTGAGAATTATGAGAAATGTGGAGTTTAAATTATGAAGAATTCATAGTCTTAATTTCACAGAGATCAAAGTTGGAATTTCAAAGAATTCATGGTCTAAATTTCATATAATTTAGAGTTTTAATTTTAGATAATTTGGATTCGAAATTTTAATGAATTCAGAGTCTGAATTTCAGAGAATTCGGAGTCTGAATTTCAAAGAATTCATATTCTGAATTTTAATGAATTCAAAATCTGAATTTTATAGATTTTAGAGTCTAAAAATAGAGAGACTAAATTTCCCAAGAAGTTTATAATTTTATGATTTTAGATAAGGATATGAATTTTTTTTACTTTAGAATATATCATACCTGGTTATGAGAATATATTAAATATGACACTAAAAACATGATAATGGTAAAAGTTTTCATAGAGAAAGATATTTTTTTAAGAAAATTATTTTTAGAGAAAGATAATTTTCCTTAATAAAATGTGTTTGCGATTTTCCAAACATAGAGGAATGGAAAAGTCATAAGAAAACATTATTGACTCAATAATGTTTGGACCAACATAGGTATCATTGTACTAGGGTATCTATGTTAGTTCATGAAAAAATGATACTATAAGAAGGTTTAGTGTCTTTTATTTCTGTCGATATGCAGTCTACATTGTTTCGGTATACAAGAGGTAGGATTTTTATTAATTTGGGGGGTAGTTACTAGTGAGTTCCGGGTGAGATATCTTTATAGTGATCCTTGAGTCACCATTGGTTTTTGGAAAAAGTTTCCTTGAATAACAAATTGAACTTATTCTAGTCTTTTTCCTAAACATGATCCGAGTATTATGAAATTCTAGAAGACAAAGTTGTATATGATGGAATGTATTTTCCAATAAATATTTATTTAGTTGATTATCCGAGTATCATTGCTAATGTTTTTAGTATTTCAAATAGATGTTTTATAGAACCATTCCCCCAAAGAATTCACTCTAACATTCTTAGAGAGGTAGATTCTAATTAACCACAACAATAAAAACCTATAGTTGATCGAAATATATTTGATAGAGATTTGTGCGTTGTCAAATATTTAGGAATGTATATTTCACCTATTCATGTCAAGGAATCGTATGTTGTGCCTATAAGGATTGAAACTGTAGACAATGTCAATGGTTTCTTGGGTTGATATAACCAAATTCACCAGGATTTAATGTCCCTCAAGAATATGATAATTTTTCTAAAAAATATTGAAATTAATTTGGAGTTATTGGAATTTCTTAAATCGATTAAGTGAAAATGGTCCACCTTCATGCTTGATGGGATTAGAATGAGGTGGGGGGATTTGAGAGTTTTGGAAAAGAAAAATGACGATTTGGAGTGGAAATAATTCATAGCATTATTTATTGAATATTTTTATCTAAATTTTAGGGATTTGGTGATTTACCTAAAGTTTCCTAGCCTCAATGATGTTTATGGGACTATTATTTTGTATGAGAACCTCTTTTATGAACATGTTCATCATTCTTATAAGGTAGTGAAAATTGAAAATTTAAAGGCTCAATGGGTTGAGATGGATCATTAATATGACATCTGATATCATGTTTTCATACAAAATACCACCTTTTATATAGACATGGTGGATAGAGATTTGATGGATTATGATGATGTGGATGGTAATTCAGGGTTGATGGGAGTTCCTCTTACTCGCATTAGTAGTTATATTTCTCTTTTTAAAGGAAATAGGAAACGATATGGTTTTCATGGTGGATCATGACATCAAACATCATTTAGGCCATACGTGGTTTCAAGAAAATTTCCTTTAACATTATTTAAATGGGTAATGTTCATTCATTCAATGCTAGTATATACTGAGGCCTCAAATATATATGGTTTAGGTTGGAGCTCAAGAAACCTACATAAGTTCTTCCATTCCTATTCTACCCTATAACATGAAACCTGACCATAAAAACAAAAAGCTACTAATTTTAAATAATATGATTGTCATGAACCCCTCCCCATAAGGTGTACACCTCCTAGTCTAGAAATGTGATAAGGGAGATAATGACCCCCGATTACCACCTCCAGTAGGCACTGGGTTATCTACTATCACTAAGGGTATAGTAAACACACATATGGGAGGCATTGCCCTCTAAGAGAACACATGCGGAAGAGAGAGATATGATAGAAACCAACCAAATGCAACTCAAATAGAAATATAAAATAAATCCCAAGTACACATATGTAATGTCATGAAAAATACTACAAATGAAAAGGGAAAACTGCAAGTTCCCAAAAGAACGTAAAAAAAGTAGCATCAACAAGCCCAAACAGCTCCTGCAACCCCAAGCTAGTTGAATCTAGCTTCATCTCCAACCTTCTCCAAGTAACCAGAAAAAAATTTATATATACATAGGGTGAATATAACATTATACTCTGTAGGATCCTCCCGGAATCCTCTCATAAAAAAATAAAGATATCTTGGTAAAGCACAATGAACAACAAGTGAAACTAGGTCATCACTTAAATATGTATACTAAGTTCCCAGCCTCACCGTGGATACTCTGAACAAGTAACCCATAAAAGAGTATATAATTTAATAAATAATATCAAGGGTACCCTGCTACTACTTCCCCATTGGTTTGTCAGTTTTTCCCCAACGTTGCACGTCCTAAGCATCTCCCTCCAAAAAGGATTTCATGCAAACACCTGGATGAAGCACCACAACATGAACCTCATGCAACCAAACCACAACATCCACACAAGAAAGTAAACAGGTAGTTTCCAGAAGCTACCATAGGTCACATAACGTGTATCATGTGTCTAGCATTATACCTCAGGCCATTATAGCTCACACACTGAGTAAGAATCCTCAAGCTATCACATCTTATAGATGTTACGCCTATAGTAGTCCATAAAATACAATATAAAAAATATTTGTGTGTGAATAAACACAAGCTATTACAGCCCTCTAAACACATATATGGGGAATACTAACTAATGTGTCTACCAGCACAAGTAACTACCAAGAGATGAGATTGGGGACAAAGGGGTTAGTTAGCCTTCTATCCCCCCACTTGAATGTTAGGGAAAACACACCCCCTAGGGATCAGAATCCCCAGGGTGTCAGTTGTCCTAACTGACAGGGTGGAGTAGAGCATAGAAATAAAAAAGAGTAAAAAATATATTATTGATCACATGCACACTATGGTTATAACCTAGTCTTAGACTCAACTGCAGCTAATGTCTCCTCGACTCCAGACTACCACTTCTAAGACTAGGTATCCAATAATCCCACAACCATTTTAAGATAATTGATACATTACTTCATTCCCTATTTATCAGTTTCACTTTACGTTAATTAATTATTTAAGCAACAATTAACCATTGTCAATGCCCCCATTATATTTCATTAGCATCACACCCAAATTCCACTATCCCTTTAAATTGTAACGTCAGCATTGCATTCCAGCAAGCCCCAACCCCATGGGTTAACGTCATTTATTCAATTAATTTTTTACATAATTACTTTCACATAATCCCAGGCATTCTAGGGAAACAATTCTATTCCACTAAACACAAGGGGATCAACCCATTATGTTGATGAACTACCCGTCGAGTCATTGTCGCCTATAGAAAGAGCATAGACCCATCCTACCTTGAGAAGCTAAACACGGAAACCACATGGCATACCCTGCATGTCTTCACCTCTTTCAGATGAAGGGTAAGAAAGGCCAGCTGCCTTGTGTAGTGGGGAAGTAAAGAATATAAACAACCAATAATAATAAGTAAGAATCCAAACATTCACATCCAACCCATTTCATCATCCATGGTGTCCTCCCCGACACCCACATGCATAACTCGATGCATCTCTCCACTCTAGGTGTCAACTATTGCCACAACCAACAGGCCTCCATGCCCCCACATATCACAATAGCCTTCCAGGCACACATCACAACACAAGTAGTAGGAAAAAAACACTATATCAATTGGGCTCCTTCCCTTAAACAATCAAGAGGGTAACTCTAACCCTACAAGGAATTATCTTTTATCCAAGATCCAATTCATTAATCCACCTTGGATTAACCGATTTATTAATCATTGGTTCCAAATTTGAAAAACCTAACTAGTAAGATATCAGAAATAATTAAACATGCTTACAGCACCAATTTGATTAACATAAAATTACAACAAGAAGAACTAGATTCATTTACTTTCCACTTTATCATTACCCAAAAAATTATCAATTAATTCTGGATTTACGTTATTTATCTATTTTCATCAAGAAAGGAAGGCTAAAAAAATAAAGAATATATTTCACACTACCTAGAAAAAAAATATGAAATAACATATGATTGATATCAATTTATTTATTTGGTTTTTATATTTATTATGTCAATTCCTTTATGATCCATTGGGATAAAACAAGCTAACTATATAGTTGCATGTAAAAAATAAATGAAATAATGAATCCCCTACCTGAAATGGTTTTTTCATTCATTAAACGAGAATGATCTACACAAAGGATCATGATCTCCTCCTCCCATGACATGTGTATCCACCTGAGGATGAAGAGACAACACCAGACCGGTCCACACCCTTGAAAAGACCATTTGTAACTTGAAGATACCATTCCATAAAAGTGAAAGGGGAAATATAAGGATATGAACCAAAAATAGTGATGATAAAACATACCTTATATCAATGAAGGATCGACACTTGCTACTTGCACCAAAACTGGGGGTGCACATGAAGCAGTATGAAACTTCAAGGAGAAACGATCCGAGGATTAGGGTTCAATCGCACCGTTCCTATGGGAAGATGGAAAGGTTTGAGCATCTCTCACCAGTGAAAAAGAATGTAAAAAATAGAGGAAGATATCTCATCCCTTTAGAAGATTTAACAGATCAAAAGTTTAAGATATTCTGGATTTTTTATTTAAAGCGGATCACATTAAAGCACATTATTTGACCATGTAAAGGCATCCCAGGACTTAGGAAAATTAATATAGGAGTTATGAGATTTTATTTGGCCTTGAATCCCTTAAAACAAGGAATTGAATGTGTTTTATGTCAAATAAAATCTCAAAGGGGAGAAACTATGGGAATCTAGAAACATTTTTCATGATTCTAGAAACACTATACACCTACCGATCAGGAAAACACTATACACAATTCTGGAAACACTGTACACTCACTGATCTTGGACTGACTGATCTTGGAAAAAATGTACACAAAATGATTCATTGATCCTGCCCTCACAGATCCTGGACTCACCAATCTTGGAAGCACTTTTCAAAAAATTACTCACCAATATTAGACTCACCGATCTTGGAAACACAGTTCACAGAATGAATCACCGATCCTGGAAACAATGTTCACAAAATGACTTACCGATCCTAGAAACACTGTTCACAGAATGACCCACTGATCCTACACTCACTGATCTTGGAATCACTATTTATAGAATGACTCGTCGATCTTAGACTCACCGATGGAACTCTACACATCAGTCTCACTGATTGAACTATTCACATCGGTCTCACCCATGGAACTGTTTACATTGGTCTCACTGACAGAACTGTTCACATCGGTCTCACCCATGGAACTGTTCACATCAGTCTCATTGATGGAACTGTTCACTTTGGTCTCACCAATGAAACTAATTTCTGAATTGGATAATTGGAAAAGTATTGAGGTTAAGTCACCTTATCATCCAACCACACCTCGGACACCAGATTTTCGCAAAGGAATGGACCTGAGAGTTCTGGTCCATTGCATCAGACACCTCTCAAAACATTCTCATCCCCGAGAATTCAAAACCAACCGAAAAGGAAACATAATAGAAGTCCGAACAACCACCTATCAAGATACCTATCAGAATATATAAGGCCACAAAAAGTAACCAAATAAATCCATGTCATAAACAAGAAAGGTCTACATATTTAAAGAGGACATCATTATAGGAAAAGAGTTAAACATCAAACAACTCTGGGTACTGAGCACGTACCTATGAATCAAATTCCCAGGTACTCTCCTCCATTCCACCGTGTCACCACAAGACATGAACCAAGGGGATTGAATGCCCTTGAAACACCTTCTCTTTGTAGTCTTGGATCTCCACAGGTCACTCCTCAAAGGCTGCATCATCATCAACATTGATCTATTCCCAATCAATGATGTGAGAGTGATCATGAAGATAACAGTGAAGATGCGATACATGAAAAACATCCTTTATCCAGCTCATCTATAGGGGAAGTACAACTCAATATGACACAAATCCAATAGGATCAAAAACCATGAAATGACTAACAAACTGTGGAGAATTCTTACTCACATGACCAAACCTTCGTTTCCCATGACAGGGAGTCATCTTCAAACACATGTGATCCCCAATATAAAACATTATTAGTCTCATACATTGATAATCATATGATTTATAATGATCATGTGCTATCTTCTCCATCTCAGGAATCACCTGAATCGTCTCTGTTGTATACTACACTAGTTCTATTCCAAGAATTGCTGACTCTCTGACCCTAGTCTAGCACAATGATGAACAACAAGGCTAGCCATACAAGGCTTCAAATAGAACCATACCACTGTTGGAGTAAAAAATATTATTGTAATAGAAATCCCCCAAGGGTAAAATCCTTATCCATGAAACTCCAAAATCCAGGACACCAGTGCATAACATGTCTTCAAGAGTCTGGATAGTCTGCTCTGTCTAAGCGTCCGTCTGAGGATGAAAAGCAATAATATGGAATAGTTGAGAACCAAAAGCATTCTAGAGACCTCTCCACACCCTAGAGGTGAAATGAGGATCTCGATCAGAAGAGATCATCCTTGAGACTCCATGAAGTCTCACCTCCTCCTCCAAATATTGCCTCGACAAAACTTCCTCTGACCTTCACTCCATGATCACTATGAAGTGGGCCAATTTTGTTATATGATCCACTGCCTCACAAATAGCATCACATCCTCCTAGTGCTCGAGGTAAACAAATTACAATGTCCATTGAGATGTCCTCCCACTTCCACTAAGAAAAATCTAATGGCTGGAGTAGACCACCAGGAACACGGTGCTTGACTTTCACCATCTAGCAGACCAAAATCGAGACACAAACTTTGAAACTACACGCATTATCCAAGGCCACAAAAACATACTCCTCAAGGATCCATACATCTTTTTCATGCTAGGATGAACCACTAAAGGTTAAATATGGAACTCTTTGATAAGCATAAACTACATTTCCAAAGGAACAAAAATCTTTCCATGAAACAACACTTGATTTGGTTTAACCATAGTCTAAACCTAAAGGGCCTCAACACAAACAACTTGGTATCTCCAGACCTCCACCTCACGATCGACCAAATGGGACTCTTCGACCTTATTTACCAGAGATAAATACACCATCATCTAAAAAAGACAACCTCTACCCCCAACATCTCTCACATCATAATGTAATTCTTACAGTTCTTCCATTACTCTCTAGGAATTCCCAGATTCACGCAATGCATCACCACATGAATTCCTACTCAGAACATCAGCAAAAATATTTCCCTTTCCAAGTGTATATATTATTTCAAAGTCGTATTCCTATAAGAAATCCATCCACTGACACAGTCATAAGTTCAAGTCACACTGGGAAAAAACTAACTCAGGTTTTTATGATTGGTGAAAACCACAAAGTGCTCACCAATGAGGTAATATCTCCACAAATTCTGAGAAAACACCCCGAATTCCATCTCAAGATCATCGGTGTAATAATTATTTTCATGAGGAAGAAACTTATGAGACCCATAATAAACAACAGATCTTTGCTGCATTAGAACAAAACCAACCCCCAGATGTGAAACATCACAAAAAAACATCAATCTGAACTCCCTCAGTTTGTTAACAGAGAACTGGAGCACTTATTGACTTCTCCATTAGATAATCGAAATATAACTAACACAATTTAGTCTATATAAATATCTAATCCTCCCTGGTTAAGGCTATTAGAGGAGTCACAATTCAACTGAAATCGGCTACAAACCTTCTGTAGTAGCCTGCGAGACCAAGGAAACATTGAACCCCATACACTATCTTGTGGGATTCTCAAGAAACGAATGATTCTATCATCAATAGATCCAAAACTAATCCCTACTGGGGCATAATATTCCTGATGAAACGGACTTATCGATCCCAAAAATCACACTTTGACAACTTCTCAAACATCTGATGTTGACAAATCACTCCCAAAATGGTGTGTAGATGCTGCACATGCTCCTCCTCGGACGTGGAGTACACGAGGATGTCATTGATGAAAACCACCATGAACTTGTTCGCGAACTCAAGGAACACAAAGCTCATCAATCCCATGAACATAGATGGACCATTCATCACACCGAACGATATTACAAAAAACTCATAATTCCTATGACAACAAATGAATGCAGTCTTCAAGATATCCTAATCCTTCACATGCATCTGATGATATCTTGATCACTAGTCGATCATTGAGAACCAACTTTAACCCTTTATTTGATCTAATAAAACATCAATACGTGGAAGAGGATAGAGATTATTCACTGTCACTTTGTTTAAGAGATGATAATCGACACACAACTACAAACTGCCACCATCCTTCTTCACAAAAAAACCAGTTCACCCCATGGTGACACACTAGGATGAACAGAATCGTTCTGTAAAACTCCATCAAGATGTATATGTATCTATCATAACTCAGGTGGGGCTATCCTATATAGATACATAGAGATAGGTAATGATCCTAGTTGTAGCTCGATCCCAAACTTGATCTCCCGTCGAGTGGGTAATGCTACAACATATTCTGAAAAGACATCTGGGTACTCTTCTATAACCCTAGGAAACACCAACTTCTGAACCTCTGATGAACATGGCAATCATATTGTCCACCATGGATGATATGGATAGAACACGCCTCTAACCCATCCGAGGGTCTCTCCCGCTAACAAACACCACTGGATCTCCATATGCATCTAAGAACACAACCTGCCTCTTGAAGAAATCCATGATAGCCTGCACTTAATACAACCAATGCATGTCTAGGATGACATTATATGGTTGTATTCATAAACATATGAAATATATCTTAGACCGTTGCTTCCCCAACACTAGCTCACAGTCTCTACATACTTCAAACAAGTTAGCTCGACCTCCAACCAGCATATTCAACACCAAGGGCACTGTAAACCTATCTACCTCAAGTCCCAATTCATGGAAAATAATAGGTGATATGAAAGAGTATGTCACTCCTAAATCAAAAAAGGAATACACCATGGTAGAAAAAAAAGAAAAGGGTACCTTGAACGATGTCTGGATCACATGGAGCTGGCAATGCTAAAGCATTAAGCTGACCATGACCACCTCTAAGGCCTCTCAGACCCTGATGAAAACTACCACCATGCATGTGCTCTACTCTCTATGGATGGGGAGCATCATGGGTTTGTCCTTTGCCTGCCCCATCTACCCTCTGCTGATCTAAATCTAGTGTAACCTCCTGCAGCGGGATCGGCTGGAATGGCCTCAACAGATGAACCTAGTGTGGAAAACCTGGTGCACAATGACTGAACTGAAAGGTCAGGCACTCTCTCTTCTGATGACCTCCACCACCATAAGAAAAACATGCATCTGATCCTTTGGAATATTCCTGAGATCATATTCCCCTAGAAAATCAAGATGTTGAGTGTTGAGACCAACACCCGGCTTAACATAAACTCTTCAACCCTAAAAACTGGGAACCTTGGACCACAACTCTACTTTGTGAGGAATCATGAAGTCTCCCCTCTGGTGATGATCCGGTTCTAGCCAATGTCATCTCAACGACGTATTCCCTTGCCAGCACCAGAATATATGTCTTCAGCATAAATGGGGTGACCTGGCACTGGATCTCTGGATGGAAAGCCACCTTGAAATACCTCACCCTAACCTTTTCATCTTGCAATAGGACCAAAGCATATCGTATAAGGTTTCTGAAATGGATTCCAAACTCAATCTCACTAGAGCTCCCCTGTCGAAGGGGAAGAAGCTCCTAGAAACTGGATGCCTTTGTGGTCGAAGAAAGAAACTCGACTTTGTCTCGGAACTCCTCCCATGAGATCAATGACTCCTCATGATCCCCAAGGAACAAGAACCACCACTACCTCATGGCTCCATTCAGCATCGTCACAACCATGTACACCTTGTGTTCCTTCAAATCATGGATCAAACTGAATCATTTCTCGACCTCCACCAATAAGTCTTCCGTGACTGCATCTAAAAAGGAGCCCTCATACATCTGTAGACTCTGCCACTAAAAATCTTGGAGTTTCCTCCTCCATGTTTTGTCATCGTCAACCTATCCTAGTGGAGATCTGCTGGCACACCCAGCATGAAATTTTCTATGCGATCCTGACGAGGAAGAAGACCTAGATCCATACCTGTAAAATAACCAATATTTAGAGCTCCTAAACTGAGAATATGGAAGACAATTAATTAATTAATTATTTTCTTTAATTTATTTTAGGTTAAACTATGCCATTATCTACCCAATCAATCATTGGCACAAAGAAGAATGATGCATGATCCTTTCATAGGTCTCTACCCTACGACTAGTATCTCCTCATTTAGTAGAAATTGTAAACTTAAAGGTCCATATATCAGATCATAAGGGGACCTAAACGCCTATGTCTCAGCCGGTATCTAGTGTTTACGTCACTTACTAAACGTTACTGATACTATTTCCCTACCGACTAATTCAACCTCAAATGTGCCTAACTCCAAACTCCATCCTATCCCTCAAACTACCTCTAATACCACTCTGTCATGACCCCCTACCCACAATTTGTCCCCATCCTGGGCCAACAATTTTAGAAGGAAGATAGTGACCCCAGAGTCCCACCTCTAGTAGGTCTCGGGTTGGCGACTAGCACCAAGGGTATAATAAGCCCATTTATGAGATGCATTAACCTATAAGAGAACACATGCGGAAGAGATAGATAAGATAGACACCAACCAACTCCAACTCAAAAATCAATATAAAAGAAATCAAAGGTACACCTATGTAATGTCATGCAAAAAAACTACAACAGAAAGGGGAAAACAGCATGTACCAAAAATAATGTAAAAACAACAACAACCACAAGCCTGAATAGCTCCTTGAACCCCAAGCTAGTAGAAACCAACTTGATCTCGAACCTGCTCCAAGTGACCTGAAAAACTGTTTATATATACATAGGTTGAGTATAACAATATACTCAGTAAGATCCTTCCCGAAGCCTCTCATGCTAAAGTAAAGAAAGCATGCTAAAGCACAGTGAACAACAAGTGAAACTAACTCATCATCTAAAAAGGTATACGAAATTCCCAGCCTCACCATGGCTACTCTCACTAAGAATTTCATAAAGCAGTATATAATATAATAAATAATATCTAGGGTACCCGCTACTACTTCCCCATTGTTTTCCACTTTCACCCAATGTCGCACATCCTAAGCATCTCTCTCCAAAAAGTCTTGGTTGCAGACACTGGGGAAAATCCCCACAACATGAACTTCATGCAACAAAACCACCACATCCACAAAATAAAGTAACCAGGTAGTGTTAGGGAGCCACCACATCTCACATAATGTGTATCGTATGTTAGAAATTATAACTCAAGCCATTACTGCCTACACACTGAGTAAGAATCCTCAAGCCGTCACAACTTATACATGTTACACATATAGTAGACCATAGGATACTATATCCGAAATATGTGTGTGCGAATAATTGCAATCCATTACAACCCTCTACAAACATATATGGGGAAAACTGGCCAATGTTCCGACTAGAAAAAGTAACTAATAGGATAAGAGAGTAGGGCCAAAGGGGGTAGTCATCTATCCATCCTCCCAACGGTATGTTGGGGGAAACACCCTTGGGGATCAGCATTCCCGGGGTGTCAGTTTCCCTAACTGACGAGGTGGATTAGCATATAGAAACACAAAAAATATAGAATATAATATAGCTCACAAACACACTATGGGCATAAACCAGTCTTAGACTCAACTGCTACTAACATCTCTCAGACTCCCTACTGCCACTTCTGTGAGTAGGTATCCTATAAGCACACAACCATATTAAGAGATTTATTAAATTATATTATTCACTTTTTATCAGTTGAACTTCATGTTAATTAATTATTTAAACAATGATTAACCGTTATCAACCTCGACATTATATTTCATTAGTGTCACAAAAAAAATCTACTGCCCATTTAAATTGTAACCTCAGCATTGCATCCCAACAAGCTCTAACCCCATGGGTTAACTTCCTTTATTCAATTATTTATTTACATCATTACATTCCCATAATCCCAGGCATTCTAGAAAAACATTCTATGCTACTAAACACAAGGGGATCAACCCGGTGAGTATATGAACTATCCATGGAGTCTTTTCCTCCTATAGAAATAGTGTAGACCCATCCTCCCATGAGAAGATAAACATAGAAATCATGTGGCATTCCCCGTGCGTCTTCGCCCCTTTCAGAAGAAGGGTATGAAAGACGATCTGACTTGAGTAGTGGGGAAAGTAAAGTAATTAAAAAACCAATAAGAATCAGTATGAATCCAAAAATTCACATCCAACCCATTTCATCATCCTTGGTGTCCTCCCGGACACCCACATGCATAACCTGACGCATCTCGCCACTCTAGGCATCAA
This sequence comes from Viscum album, assembly GCA_963277665.1. NCBI lineage: Eukaryota > Viridiplantae > Streptophyta > Magnoliopsida > Santalales > Viscaceae > Viscum > Viscum album. The sequence continues at coordinate 262,327,435 of OY728142.1, read as the reverse complement.
TTGTTGCCACAACCAATAGGCCTCCATGCCCCCACATATCACAACAACCATCCAACCTCACATCAGAACACAAGCATGCAGAAAACAAACATTATATCAATTGGGATCTTGGACCTTAAACAATGAAGAGGGTAAATCAGAACCCTACAAGGAATTATTTATTATCGAAAAACCATTTCTTTAATCCATATTTTATTAACCGATTTATTATTTGAAGGTTCCACATTCGGAAAACCTAACCAGTATGCTATCACAAATAATTAAACAAGCTTACTTCACTAGTTTTATTGACATAAAATTACGAAAAGAATAACTAGATTCAATTACATGCCACTTTATCATTATCCAAACAATTATCAATTACTTCCGGCTTTACGTTCATTACCAATTTCCATCAAGATCGATATGCTAAACAAAACAAGCATAGATATCAAACTATCTAGAAAAACAAGAGGCAATAACATACAATCCATATCAATTTGTTTCTCCTATTTAAATATTTATTATGTCAATTCCATTGTGATATAGTGGGATAAAACATGTTAACTATATAGTTGCATGTAAAATAAAAGAGAATCAATGAATCCCCTACCTCAAACTATTTCTGTCGTTATTTATAAGAGAATGATCCGCACAGAGGATCACAATCGCCTCATCCCATGACAATTGTATCCACCCAAGGATGAAGAGACACCACCACACCAGTCAACATCCCAAAAAACCCCATTAGGAACATGAAGATACAATTCCATAAAAGGGAATGGAGAAATAGAATGAGATGAACCCAAACGAACGATGATAAAATATACATTTTATTGATGAATGATCAACACTTTCTTCTTGCACCAAAACTGGGGGTGCACAAGAAGTAGTAAGAAACTTCAAGTGGAAACGATATGAGGATTATGGTTCGATCACACCACTCTTATTGTATGAAGGAAAGGTTTGAGCGTCTCACATTAAGGAAAAAGAAGGTAGAACAACAGAGGAAGATATCTCATCCCTTTGGAAGATTTAACGGAGTAATAGTTTGGGATACGATGGATTCTCCATTAAAATTGGATCACATTAAACTACATGGTTTGACCAAGTACAAGAATCTCAGGACTTAGGAAAATTGATAAAGGAGTTATGAGATTTTTTTGGGCCAAAAATCCCTTAAAATAAGGCCCTGAATGCCTTTTATGTCAATGAAAATGTCAAATGGGTGAACTGTAGGGAGCTGAAAACACTGTTCATGATCCTAGAAACACTTTACACCTTCCGAACCTAAAACCACTATACAAGATTCTAGAAACAATGTACACTCACTAAACCTAGAAACACTGTTCATGGAATGAGTCACTAATCCTGCACTCACCGATCCTAGACTAACTGATGGAACTCTTCACATCGGTCTCACCGATTGAACTGTTTAGATCGATCTCACCAATGGAACTATTCACATCGGTCTCACTGATGGAACCATTCACATCGGTCTCATCGGTGGAAATGTTCACATCGGTCTCACTTATTGAAATATTCACATCGGTCTCACGGAAGGAACTATTCACATCAGTCTCACTAATGGAACTATTTGCAGAATTGGAAAATTGGAAAAGTGTTGAGGATAAGTAACCTTGACCTCCTGGAACACATCAAACACCATATTTCTCCAAAATAATGGATCATAGAGGTCTGTTACATTACAATGATTCAATAAATTAGTGGATATATACATTAGTATCTAGAAAAAAAATATTTGGGATGTGGAAGAGTCTCTAGAGAAGCCTATGCAAGTCTAACAATAGTGATATATACCATCATTGTAACTTCATTTTTAGTGACTTATTTATTTGATACTGGTTCATCTTATTCATTCATATTTACCCATGTTTATAATTATTTAAATATTCCAATGATGTGTATTCTTTAAGTGAATGATATTTCCTTGCTTCTCGGAACAAAGAGATATTAGGGTCTCTGATGTCCGTATTGTGTCTTCTCTTTTTTAGAGAGCGTTCTCACCTTGTAATTTCTAATTCTCAAAATTAAACCATAAGATTTTATTTTCTTGATAGATTGTATGATTTCCCATAAATCCTTAATTGGCTGTTATCTTTGGTGAATCTAATTTATTGAACAAGACGGGGTGTGTCAGGTTTTCCAATGATAATGGGACTCGATATCATGTCGAGTTGGAATAAAACATTTTTATCTATGAAGAGTGTTTTTAGTATTTTATTTTGACCAAGAGGAAGAATCATTTAGTAGAGTTCTTCCTCAATCATTCATTGAGTTTACAAATGTTCCTCCATCTATCTTTTTTGGTTTACCACTTGTGAGGTGGGTAGATTATTATATTTATTTTTTTTCCTAGTACAAAATTAATCCCTATTCCATATTACCATACAGAACCTTCTAAACTGAAGGAGTGAAAGTCTCCTTTGGATGAATTTTGGGATTATTGATTTATATTCCAAAGTGTCTCACCTTGGGAATCACCTACTCTTTTTGTAGAGAATGATAACGTGACAATTAATCTTTCTTTTCAATACAAAAATATCAATAGAGTAATGGTGAAGAAAAATGATTTCATTCCTAGGATTGATGATATAATTGACCATTAGAAAGGAGAGAATATGTTTTCAAAGATTGATCTTTTTTCAGTTTTCTACTAGTTTGGGATCAAGGAATATGATATTCTAAAGACTACCTTTATGAATATATATAGACATTATGAGCATATTTTTATGCCTTTTGGTATATCAAATTATCCTATAGGTCTTACGGATCAAAGGAATAGGATATTTCATTATTATCTCGATTATTTCATTGTTGTATTTTCAGATAACTTATTAATTTAATCTAAGACAAAGGAGGGTCATGTGAATCAACAAAGAGAAGTTATAGGAATTTTTATAGATCACCAAGTATATAACATGTTATCAAACTGATATTTCTAGATTCAAGAAGTTATTTTCTTAGGATAAATGGTCTCAGAACATGGTATTTAATTTGATCCTAATAAATCTAATACTCTTATAATATGGGAACAACTACATAATATTTTTAGATTCATAGATTCTTATACTTATTAGGGTATTACTACCAGTTTATTTGGGATTTCTCAAACATAGATTCTCCAATAACCACAATTAATTATAAATGATTATATTTCTTTGGTAATTAAAACTAACACAATTTTTTGTTGTGTTTATGTGACTTTTGAATTCTATAAAAGGGTTTAATCTTATAGAGGTTGGGAAGAATATGTGGTCTTTTTTGATGAATCATACTTGAGTTTGGGTTGTGTTCTCATATAATATGGTCATTTGGTAGAAAATGGTTCCCAAAATCTTATTCCACGTGAGAATAACAATCATACTCCTGATCTCAATATCATATCCATGATGAATTATCTTAATATTTGGAGAATATTACTTTTGGGGGAAAGGTTTATCATTTATTATCATATCTAATGTCCAATTCGTATTGTTCATAAAAAAATTTCATTCTATGCTTGCGGTATTGGGTGGAGATACTATAATATTTAGATTAGGATGTTTCCTACCCCCGCCCCCCCCATAATTAGGAAACTGTGATAAATGTGAATTATGAATAAAATTACCGACCCATGCCATTAGAAAATCATAATAATAGTCGAAAGAGATTTCTCTCTTTCCAGGTATTCCGTTGGGAATCTAAAAGAATGGTACAATAATTTTTATGGTAAGTTTTTTTGAATTCATCTCTTCTTGATAACATTATTTTAGAGTATCCACTCAATGATGAATTTTTTGGCACTATGGACATTTTACATAGCAGTGAGATGATCAGTGAATTGAATTTTCCTCTAAGGGAATCCTATATTTTGATAACTAATATGTAGGACCTTTTCCTACGGTAAATCCTATTACTGTGGATTTATTCAATTCCCAGTGGGTATTAATCCATGACAGCATGAAGTTTTTCTATGACATGTAATGATGATTCTCTTGTCTAGGAATTAGAGGGTACATAACAAACCTTGTTTATTATTGCCATACCTAATACCATGTCTAGGTCATGGACCAAAATCCTTTAGGATTACTTGAGGCCATTACTATTCTAAAATTTAAGTGGGTTGATCTTTCTAATGATTTATTGTTTTCATTATCTCAAACCTCCTGAGGAATGAATTAATCACAGGAAGTGATCGATTAAATGACCAAATATCTCTCTTTATATAGTTTCATGATGCAAACAAAATTGAGGACTTAGAAAATATCAATACCCATGACATTATCAAATTTCAAGGAATCCCATATATTATTATTTCTAATAGGGATCCCCATTTAATGTCTTCTTTATATAGAGGCATTCTAGAGTATATGTGGTCACATGTTAGTTTGATAACATACTTTCAACCCATGAAGGATGGCCCGATATAATGAGCTATACACATTATTGATGTCATGATTTATGACTGCATTCTCCACTTTAGTGGATATTTAGATATCCTCTTGGGATTGGTTGAGTTTCTTTATAACTAAATATTACAATAATCTACTAGAATGTAGATTTTGGAGTCCATTTATGGATATACATGAAATATTTATTGTGTTGGTCATATATTGGTAAGACATCACATATGGGAAATATTTTGGAAAAAGAGACAGCAATAGAGATTAAGATGACCTATACAAGAATGGTAATAGAAGATATCCTAATATAAATCCTATGTTAATCGTCCAAAATTTCATTTGGAGCTTTCAGTTTGTGATCAGGTCTTTTTAAAATTTCCACCTTAGATAGGTCACCAAATTATTAGAAAACAAGGAAATATTGAACTGAGATCTATGTGACCATTTGGGGTTTTTGATAATTTTTTAAAGGTGGCTTACCTTTTTTATTTTACCACACCTTTGATGTCAGATCATAATTTGTTTCCTTTATAACCACTCATAATGTATCCGTTAACCCCAATCCAATTTATTTCTAGAAGAAACTTGATGTGAACATATATTTATCAAAGATTGTGCAGCTAGTATAGATTGTTGATTATGAATAAATATTATTAATAGAATGTTCGTACACTTGATTTGGGTGTCGTGGGAGCATTGTTCTAATTCACATGTGACTTGGGATCACTATGGATAGATGACATAGTTTGGGGATTGCCACTTTGTCATGGAGTATTATTATGAGGATTTATATTGAAAAAAAAATTATAGTGGGGATGTTGTAACATTCCCACTACTAGCATTCATTTATCTTTTATCCCACGTCATTGAACATATTTTTGTGGGTGTTTTCCTGGTTCTTTGGAGGATTTTGGGAAAATTTATTTTAGTTTTTATAGTGGAATGTGTCATGCATGAGCCAGATCCAGTGTATGGAATTTGGAAGCATCTACCTGTTGTGCCCAAGTGATTGCATTTTTTGTCAATAACCTGTCAATGAGTGCCAACTGATGAAGTAGAGTGTGAAGAGTGATAAAGCATGAAGAATGATGGTCGAAGAAGCATCATAACATCAGACGATTGTAGGTCTGATCTTAAGTTCAAAGAACTTGTATAAAGAAGATACAATGTCACAACATTGTGAGACGTCCATGCATTGTCTTCACAATGCATGAGGAGATACAAAGGTGAACCATCCACAATCACTATGTGGATAAAGTGAAGGAGAACCATCCACAGCTACTAAGTGGATGAAGTGGTCTGAAGACGACCATGAACTATCTCTTAGTGCATGACGATTTGAAGATCATCCAACCTCATCTATTATTGGATCAAAGAAGTACATTGAATATCAAGTGATTTCTGATTAATGGTTGATGAAGATTCTTGAGAGATTCTTGGGTATTCAATCTCCTACTTGAAGAAGAAGAAGAAATGTTGAAGAAATGTTGATGAAGAGATATGAAGTCCCTAAGAAGTTGAAGAGGAGAGGAAGATTGGTTGGTTATAGTACTTGTTCTTAGCACCAATTAATAAAAAATAAAAAAGAAGGCCAACCAATGGGCCGGCCTCAAGGCCTCAACCCAAGGCACATGTGGGACTGAGGTCACCACGCCCAAGGGGAAACCTCATGCGCCAGCCCAATGAGGTCGGGCCACGAGTAAGCCCGAGCCATGCAGAGGTCAATCCCTCGTAGCGTGGGCGCCAAGGGAACGCCCGTGAAGGAGAATAGTGGGCGCGAGAGCGCGCCTGGAGGAGCATAGTGGGCGCTAGAGTGCGCCCGTATGAGAACGAGTGTGGGGTGGCACTGGAGGGGGGGGGGAGTATTTTGAGCTGATGTTGGGATGCGCTGTTTGTTAAACCGCGAGAATTCCATGACTCAATTCGATGTGGGACGACATTTTAAAGACACAGAGCTGATCTGCGCCGTCCATTTGATCCGTGTGTAATCGCGGCCGCTCATCTAATCTCGCTGCACCACACTATAATCTCTACTGTCTGCGATCATTAAACGTGGATTCAACGGCCGTGGAATCGTCTTCATCCTCCCGTCGGCTAAGGGAAGTCCCGTGACATCTCCTACGAACCAGATCCACCCGAACAAGGTAGATGGAGCTCCCGGACATCTCTGATGGATATAGTACCACCAGTGTGTTCGTCTCCTCCTCACAAACACATGCATGCGTTAAAAGTCACATGCATGCAATGAGTTAATGATTTCAAAAGAGGATGAAGAAAACGGAGTTGCGAGGAAGAGTGTTCGTGCATGGACAGAATAGGAAGAATCCATGTTTGTGTTCGAGGATGCATGCACATGAAGTATCTACATCAAAAGGATCCCACATTGAACAAGTCAGGAAACTCCGAGTTTCACGGGAAGATTGAGATCCTATTCATGCAGAGCTTTTTTTGGGAGACTTTACCTATAAGAGAAGCTGCCCTAGGCTAGAGAATTTCTTATTGCTGATCCTTTGAGAAGAAGTCCCGCGTAGCTCCATGCAACACAAAGGGAAAACTCTTGCACCTGAGCGAGATAGTAAAGGCCGAATCCACTTGAGGCTCCATGTTAACTGATCGTGCAACCCCTCAGTGAAAGGAGGAGAACTGGGTCACCCCGCGTGCTCCCATTGTGTGACAGGAAGAAGCTAAGCTGCGCACACATGAGCACCTTCTCTACCCGCACAACTATGTGGAAGGAGGAAGCTATGTGCCACTTATGGGGTAGAAGGTGTTGCCGCCACTTGCGTGCCCGCTACTCTTTCACCATACGCAGCTATTGCACTCAAATACTTGCGCGGTAGAAGACAGGAGTGGCCGCACGCTTGCACGCCCTCCATTGAAGTGGGTTCGGGTGAAGTGAATCCCACACACCTTGTGAGTTGGTGTGCAAGCAAGTAAGGCCACATCCCCTCTCTTGGGTTGTGAGGGTGTGTGCACAATTGAATAAGAAGGGATTGGATATATGTACATGCTTGCATATTGAATAAAAGTATTGGTGGGCAAGACCGACAAGTTCTCCCGGAGTTTGTTGAAGCTAATTGAAGAATTGAACAACACATTTGAAGAAGAGAAGTGGATCTCTGAAGAAGAAGATGCTGTGAATTTGGGGGGTTTAACCAACTTGTAATTGGGGGTATAACCAATTACTGTGTAAACATCTTCTTGCATAGTGACGAATCTGTATTGGGGAGTGTAAGAAACATGGCAAGGAGTAGGTCTTTGTACCGAACCTTGTAAATCTCTGTGTTCTATGCATTCATTATCACTGCACCACCAAAAGAGTAGATCTAGGCCATAACCATCCACAGTGGTTGAATTGATCATTCAAAGGGAATAATTCTTAAAAAGAAAAAGTTATCACTAATTCACTCCTCCCCTCTCAGTGATCACAACCGATTCAGGCATTTCAAGTGGTATCAGAGCCAGGTTCCCTCTATTAGTATCTACTTCTGAGAAAATGGATAATCTAAATTATGTTAATATTTGGGGTGTTCTTACATTCGATGGGAAGAATTACCACAACTGGAAGAATCAGATGTTACCCTATCTTTTATCTCTCGGCCTTGAAGTTATAAATGTAGCCTTATTTGGATTCCCTCCTCTTACTAATGAAGCTACTATGACACCGGATGAGAAAAGAAATATGGAAGTTGAAGGTAAATCTCAAAATTCCATCCTTATGTCACTCTCATAAAAGGTATACACAAAACTCATGGGACTCAAGAATTCTAATGAAATTTGGGAAAAATTGGAAAGCAGTTACGAGGGCAACATGAATGTCAAGGAAGCCAAAATAAAAATTTGGAGAAGCCAGTTTGAAGATATCAAGATTGGAGAAGAAGAAAATATTGATGATTATTTCACAAGAGTCAATGAAATTGTCAGTAACATTCGGGGCTTTGGAGAAAAGTTAGAGGACTCAACTATCGTTAAAAAACTAATGAGAAACTTTCCAGACAGGTTTGACCCCAAAGTCTCAGCATTAGAATACAGAGATGATATCTCTCTTGATGAACTACACAACATTCTCATTGCATATGAAATGAGGAATATCCCAGTATTCAAGAAGAAGATAAAGGGTGATATGGCTTTTGAGACCATGAGACAACTCAAGATAAGAGATGACAAAGTCTTAGAATCAAGTGAGTCTGAAAATGAAGAAAAGGATGAAGATTTCAACAAATTTTTTTCTCTTTTATCAAAAAGGTTTGGAAAAAATAAATTCAAGGGAAAAGGGAAATTACCACTGAGGTGTTTCAATTGCAATAACATCGGACAATTTGCTGTTAACTGCCCCAAGAAAAGATTTAGTGCTCCATAAATTGAAGAAGAAAAGTCACAAAAGAAGAAATGGAGTAGAAACCCAAGAGAAGGAATCAGATCTGGTGCCAGAAATAAAAGGTTCGTTCCAGGTGAAAGAAGAAGCTATGTAAGTAAAGAGGAAGAAACAGACACCACTTCAGCCAATCAATCAGAAGAAGAAACGAATTTTATGGCTCATGTGGAAAAAGGGTTTGACACCTACAATAGTGAAGATGATGAAAGTGAACGAACAGATCTTGAAAACAAATTGAAAGATGAATTACAGTCTTTCCTTGAGCAAAACAATAAACTCAAGAAAGAGAAGAAATTGTTACAAAAGGAAACCAAAAGGATGACTGAGGAGTTGGAAGAATGTATGAAGAAAGAGACAATGTACATTGATGAAATCAAAAGACACAAACTAAAGATTGATGATCTGGACAAGATAGCAAAAGATCTTGAAGTGAAACTTCACATCAAAGAAGAAGAGCAATCAGTAACATAGTCCAAGTGGATTGAAGAATAGAATAACTTGACAAAGATGAGAGAAGACTTTAACAAGGCTATTGAGGTCAAGGTAGAATCATATCACACTGGTGCTCAGAGGTAGGTCAACTCACCACTAAGTAGATCTCAAAATACATTTGTTATTTCTAATAATGTAGGTTCAAAGATAAAATTGAGATAGACATGGAATGCAAAAAATTGTGAAAAATCAACTTCAATGAAAGAAAGGAAATCCCCAGAAAAGACTACTCAAATCATGGACAGAAAATTAAAACATGACTCATATCAGCGGAGAAGGTCATGGTTTAGAGGCTATTGCTGGTGTTGTGGTGTGTTTGGACACACGGCCTATGCATGCTGGTATACCATGTCTCTTTCAAATATGAGGCATGAGTCAAGGAGGAGATATCCTAAAACCAAAAGTGGATTACAGAAATCATAAAAACTTCCAATTCAGAAAAAATCTGACTGCCTGGGTGAAGCTTGTGGAAGATGTGACTAACAAGCTCATAGAGCTGATAAATGTATAACTATTCTTCCTGAACAAAGAGTTAAAGACATGAGAGGAAAAGGCATTCAAAACCCCGATGAAGAAATCACATGCTTTGCTGACGTTTCTCTATTAGTCAGAAGTAAAACCAAGTCATGGATTCTTGATAGTGGATTCTCATCACACATGACTGGTGATACAAAATATCTATGCAACATAGAAATCCATGAGGGAGGACCTGTGGTGTTTGGAAGTGATTGTTCTCTAAAAATAAAGGGAGTTGGAAAGGAAATGATTGAAACAACAAATTTAAAATCCAATGATGTGTTATTTATTGAAGGATTAAAGCACAACCTGCTGAGTGTAACTCAATTATGTGATGATGGACATGAGGTGTTGTTCAAGAAGTATTCATGCATCATCAAGAGCTCAAAGGATGGACAAATCATCACTCAAGGAAGAAGAACCACTAGAAACCTATTTCAAATTGGTGAGCCCATCAATTCTTGTTATCTTAGTTCTAAGGATGAAAACAACCTCTGGAATAGAAGACATAGCCATCATGGTCAAAGGATAATGAGTAAAATTCTGAAGTACAATATGTTATGAGATCTACCCAAATTAAATAGAGAAAGAGATAAATTTTTTGACACATGTCAGAAGGGAAAACTGACCAATAGATCACACAAAGGAGTAGATATCATGACTATTGGGCCTCCTAAACTCATACATACAGACATATGTGGATGGATGAGACAGAAGAATACAAGATGAGATCTCTATTTTATAACCTTTATTGATGATTACACTTGGATGACCAACATCATGTTCATGATACATAAGTCAGATGCAATCACAATGTTCAGAAATTTCAAAAGGCAGGCTGAGAAAGAACTAGGACTCTGCATCAAGAAATTGAGATCATATAGTGGAAAAGAATACACTTGTGATGCTTTTGAAAGCTATCTGGTCAAGCATGGAATCATGCATCAATACAGTACACCATATACTCCACAACAAAATGGAGTGGATAAAAGAAATAATCGAAGCATAGTCGAAATAGGGAGGACTATGTTAGCTGAGCACAATATCTCTAAGTTTTTCTAGAGAGAAGTGGTATGCACAGCCATACACATACAAAATAGATGTCTCCTGAGACCAGAAACACAAATGACAGCCTATGAAAAGTGGTTTAACAGAAAACCAACTGTTAAATACTTCAGAGTATTTGGTAGTCCATGCATCATCAAGATTAAAAACATTAATCTGGTAAAGTTTGAGGAAAAAGAAGAAGAAGGAATATTCATGGGTTACCTACCTGATGGAAAAGACTACAGATGCTGGAATAAGAGGTTGAACAAAATGATTGACTGTAGTGATGTTAGAATAATTGAAACAAACAACAAACCATACACTATGGATAATAATGACACAAAGAATGACGCAACCTTGGAATAGAAGAATGAAGAATTAACTGAGCCAACACCAACTACTGATGAGATCAACTCTGAGCACACCAGTGATGAAGAGGAAGGTAATGAAAATGGAAGAAGGAGATAAAACTAATTGAAGAAACATGTCGACACAGAAAATGTCCTTGGTGACCCACCATCCTCAGTAAAAACTAGAAGAAGATTGAGATTGGAATATCAGAGTACACTGGTTTCTCACGTTGAACCTCACGCAGTGGCTGAAGTAGTTGAACATGAGGAATGGATACAAGCTATGCATGAGGAACTCAATGAAATAGAAAAGAACTCCACTTGGGATCTTGTGCCAAGGCCCAAAAATTAAAATTTTATTGGGACAAAGTGGGTTTTCAGAAACAAACTCAATGAAAAAGGGGATGTTTCCAGAAATAAGGCCACACTCGTATACAAAGGGTATTCACAAATGGAAGGAATCGACTTTGAAGAAACCTTTGCACCAGTTACAAGACTAGAAACTATCAGAATGTTATTAGCAGTTGCAGCACACAAGCAGTACAAGGTCTATCCGATGGACGTGAAATCTACATTTCTAAATAGAGATATTAATGAATAAGCGTATATAGAAAAACCAGAGGGATTCGTGCTGAAAAAAGATGGTAGAATGGTATGCAGACTGAGAAAAGATTTGTATGGACTGAAGTAGACCCCTAGAGCCTGGTACTCCAAATTGGATGGTTGTCTAATGAAAATGAATTTTGTCAAGGGAACAATTGACAGTAATCTCTATGTTAGATAAATGTCCACTGGTACCCCCATAGTCATTATCTATGTGGATGATATCATTTTTGATGGTGACAATGAAGGACTATGTGAAGAATTTTATGAGGAGATGAAAAGAACCTTTGAAGTGTCCATTCTTGGTCAAATGACATATTTTCTAGGATTTCAGGTGGAACAAAGAAAAAACTCCATATTTCATTCACAAGAAAATTATGCAAGGGACTTTGTGAAAAGGTTCGGATTAGAGAGTGTAAAAGAAGTCTCAAAACCCATTTCTGTTGGAACCAAGCTATGCAAGGATGAAAAAGGCAACAATGTTGATTAGAAAGAGTTCTGGTGAATTATTGGCAGTCTCCATTATCTCACAGATTCAAGGCCAGATATAACATATGCAGTGACTTTGTGTGCCAGGTTTCAAAGTGACCCTAAAGAATCGCACTTATCAGTAGCTAAAATAATCTTGAGATATGTGAAAGGAACCCTCAAATATGGACTCTTATACAAACACAGTACAACCATAATGTTGTTGGGATTCACATATGTTGATTGGGCTGGTGATTGTACTGATAGAAGATCCATATCTGGTGGAACATTATTTCTGGGAGAAGGATCTGTTAGTTTGTACAACAAGAAATAGAATTCTGTAACATTGAGGATAGCCAAAGCAGAGTATGTGGCAGCTACACATGCATGTACACAAATGATTTGGATGCTGGTGCAGCTAGCAGATTTGAGAATTAAATCTGAAAAACCATTGAGGATCTTATGTGATAATCAAAGTGCAGTTGGATTGTCTAAGAATCCTATAAAAGACTCTAGATCCAAGCACATAAACATAAAATATCATTTCATCAAAGAAAGGGTCTTCAGTGGAGACATCAAGCTAGACTACATTTCTACTCAAGATCAGGTGGCGGAAATTTTCACCATTGCTATGCCTATAGAAAGATTTGTTGAGCTAAGGATAAAATTCATGTTCAGCCTTCTCCTCTCACTTGAGGAAGAGAAAGTTACATCCTTATTCCATAAATTTATATTATTTTGTACTAAAATGCAGGGAATTGAAGGAGATGAGTGCATCCCTTGAGGGGGAGCATTGGTTGCTGAAGTTGTGCAGGGTCAAGCGGTTATGAATTTTGGGAATGACTTCCCATTCATCCCTTTGCATTTTTTGTCCAATAAGGGGTAGAAATAATCAGCACACACGTTGTGACATTCTTCAAAGTGTGCTTAGGAGTATTGAAAACCAAATACAAAGGGGGGTATTTTTGTTCCCAAGTGATTGCATTTGTTTTCAATAACCTGTCAATGAGTTCCAACTGATTAAGTAGAGCTTAAAGTGTGATAAAGCTTGAAGAATGATGGTTGATGAAGCATCATAACATCAGACGATTGTAGAGCTGATCTTAAGTTCAACGAACTTTTATCAAGAAGATAAAATGTCACAACATTTTTAGACGTCCATGAATTTTATTCACAATGCATGAGGAGATACAAAGGTGAACCATCCACAATCACTAGGTGGATAAATTGAAGGAGAACCATCTACAGCTACTAAGTGGATGAAGTTGTTTGAAGACGACCATGCAATATCTCTTAGTGCATGAGGATTTAAATATGATCCATCTACATCCATGATTGGATACAAGAAGTACATTGAAGATCAAGTGATTTATGATTAATGGGTGATGAAGATTCTTGAGAGATTCTTGGGGATTCAATATCCTACTTGAAGAAGAAGAAGAAATGTTGAAGAAATGTTGAATAAGAGATATGAATTACCTATGAAGATGAAAAGGAGAGGAATATTGGTTGGTAATAGTATTTGTTCTTATAACAAAGTACACAAAAAATAAAAAGGAAGGCCAACCAATGGGCCGGCCTCAAGGCCTCAACCGAAGGCATATGTGGGACCGAGTTCACCATGGCCAACGGAAAACCTCATGGGCCAGCCCAAAGAGGTCGGGCCGTGTGTAAGCCCAAGCCACGCAGAGGTCACGCCCGCGCAGCGTGGGCGCTAAGGGCACACCTGTGAAGGAACATAGTGGGTGCTAGAGCGCGCCTGGAGGAGCATAGTGGGCGCTAGAGCGTGCTTGCAGGAGAACTGGTGCGGGGCGGCACCGGTGGGGGGAGAGGAGTATTCTGAACTGATGGTGGGAGGCATTGTTAGTTAAACCACAACAAATCTGTGGCTTGATTCAATATGGGACGACATTTTAAATATGCAGAGCTGATCTACGCCGTACATCTAATCCGCGTGTAATCACGACCACTCATCTAATATCACTGCTCTATGATATAATCTCCACCGTCCATGATCTTTAATAACAGATCCAACGACCATGGCATCATCTTCAACCTCCGGCCGGCTGAGGGAAGTCCCGTGACATCTCCCGCGAACCATAGCCACCCAAGCAAGGTAGATGGAGCTCCCGACCATCTCTAATGGAGATAAGACCACCAGTGTGTTAGTCTCCTCCTCACGAACACATTCATGCATGAAAAGTCGCATGCATACAACGAGTTATAGATTTCAAACAAGGCTGAAGAAAATGGAGTTGCGAGGCAGAGTGTTCATGCATGGATAGAATAGGAAGAAGCCATGCGTGCATTCGAGGATGCATGAACATGAAGTATCTACGTCAAAGTGATCCTGAATTGAACAAGTCAGGAAACTCCGAGTTTCATGGGATGATTGAGATCCTATTAATGCGAAGCTTTTTTAGGAGCCTTTACCTATAAGAGAATCTTCCCTGGGCTAGAGATTTTCTTATTGCTGATCTTTTGAGAAGAAGTCTTGCGTATCTCCATGCAACGCGAAGGGAAAACTCTCGTCCCCGAGTCAGACAGTAAAGGCCGGAGCCACCCAAGGCTCCGTGGGAACTGATCGTGCAACCCCTGCGTGAAAGGAGGAGCACCGGGTCCCCCTGCATGCTCCCTTTGCGCGGCAGGAAGAAACTGAGCCACGCACACCTATGCTCCTTCTCTACACGCACACCAGCATGACAGGAGGAAGCTATCACACCACTTGTGTAGTAGAAGGTGTTTCTTCCACTTGCACGCCCGCTCCTCCCGCACCCTACGCAGCTATTGCACTCAAAGACTTGCGCAGAAGTAGATAATAGTGGCTGCACACTTGCACGCCCTCCTTTGAAGTTGATTCAGGTGAAGTGAATCCCACACACCTTGTGAGTGGGTGTGCAATCAAGGAAGGCCACATCCCATCTCTTGGGATGTGAGGGTGTGTGCACAAGTGAAGAAGAAGGGATTGGATGTATGTACATTCATGCATATCAAATAAAAGTATTGGTGAACAAGACCGACAAGTTCTCCGGGAGTTAGTTGAAGCTACCTGAAGAATTGAACAAAACATTTGAAGAAGAGAAGTGGAGCTGTGAAGAAGAAGATTCTGTGAAGTTGGGGGGTTCATCCCACTTTTAATTGGGGGTATAACCAATTACTATGTAATCATCTTCTGGAATATTGAAGAATCTGTGTTGGGGAGTGTAACTAACACGAAAAGGAGTATGTCTTTGTACCTAACCTTGTAAATCTTTGTGTTCTGTGCTTTCATTATCACTACACCACCAAAAGAGTAGATCTAGGCCTTAACTAGCCACAGTGGTTGAATTGATCATTCAAAGGGAACAATTCTTAAAAAGAATAAGTTATCACTAATTCACCCCTACCCTCTCAGTGATCACAACTGATCCAGGCATTTCACTACCCAATCTAGGCATGAATGCAGCATAGGGAGTCAACTACGGCATGGATCCTTGATATGGTGTTCTTAATGACTAATCAATTTTATTAATAAATAAAACAAGGATAAATGGTTATTTCATTGATGTAGTTGTCGAATATTCGTTATTTTTAGTGTAGTTTTGGTATGGTGCATGGGATGCACTGTAACCTTACCCTCATCTAAATTGGATCTGGGAGAGGATTGTATTATGTATTAAAGAACCAGTTAGACCAGTGGTGACTATAGTGTTCCCACCTTCACTATGTATTATTTTGACCATTTTCATATTTTCTGCATCTTGGTATTATTGTTTATGATGCGTCCTTTTTTGGAGACATTAAAATATTGGGCCCTATTTTATATTCATGACTCCTCCTATTAAAACCAAACATGACCCTTTGGATTTTAGAGGATCTCTATAGAAAATTTTACCCCTTAAACCCACTTCCTCTTGGATTGATGTTCTAGTTTATGTGATTGATCTCCCCCTAAAAAGTGTATCTCTCATAAATTTAGAATCCTCTATTATTTTCTGGTCTCCCCCTTTTAGGGTTATGAATCACCATTTTATTGATGTATTGGAACCTTGTTTTAATTTATTGTGATTCTATGTATTTCTAATTGATATACATCACCTTCATTTTTCTATCGGTTGTTCTAAATTATAGTGATTGATATTTTTATCATGATATAAAATATAGGTGCTTTGTAACAATTTTTCCAATAATTGAAAACTAAATTTCCGGGTTGAATTTAAATATATTTTAAATTGTTTTTTAATAATTCAATCATGTTGATTTGATGTTATATTTTTAAGGTATGTGAATTTTGAAATGATACCTATTTTCAAGGGCCTTTAAAATATGTTTTGATTTGAGAAAAGTTGGTATTAAATGATTTAATATTGATTTTTGAGAAAAATTACACTAAATGAGAGACGAATCTAAAAGGAATGAATTTGATGAAAATCATATGTAATGGTTTTAAATGTAATATGGAATGTTGAACTTGAAATTTGGAATTGAAACTATGAGTGATGAATTAATTTAAAATGAATTATTTTTCCATGATTTATTGGTCGATTGAAGCACATATGAGCATGAGTAGTTTGGTGATGATTAATACAAGAATGGTAGGTATCTAACTTATTATAAATGGATTGATTATTATAGCTATAATTAATCCAAATTAGGCATGATTTCTTAGAGTGTGATGTTGATTTATTTTCTCGATGCCCTGAGCCTAAGGGACATGTGCACAATCTTGAAATACTTTACTATGTATTTTGAGTATCCTATAACTCGAAAATAATTCACCTCATTTATTATGAAAATTTTGGTTTGTTTTAAATTTATTATCACATGCATGTGATTATCGAAATTATTTATTCAAGTCTATTGTGTTTTTTCAAAAAGAATGATCATTTGAGGCTATCTTTGATATATATTCCATCTACCGAATTTATAAGAGTAATTTTATTGGAAATGAGTCAATGAAATACCATGGATTGTTTTATTTAAATTGAAGAATAAATGGTTTATCTATATTGAAGTTTCTTATGGAATATTTGGTCAAATCATACTGGTTTGTTTTTTCTCACAACCTACCACTAACTTAGGGAGTTTGTTAGTTATTTTATCTAGGTCAAGGAAAAGGGAATGCATCGCGTGGATGTTGAAGGGGTGCATTATTCATGGTACTTGAATTAATGGTGGTTGGTGGTGGAGATATGGTCCACCTTTTGCATAGGGATTTTGAGATATTGTCATAGTGGGTATAGTGTCATTTTTTGGATGTTGTTTTTCTTTGTGATTATTATAAGACTACCTATGGTACTACTTTCTCCATAAGGAGTGTTTTCCAAACCAACTGTGTATTTTTTATCTTTCCCATCCAGTATTTATTTTTTATTTTGTGGAAAAACTATTCCCTTTGATTTTATAAATGATGGCTAGTACTAGTCACATACCCATGGGGACCAAGGATTCCCTCCAAGATATGTCAAGAACATCTCGGGTATAACTATACCAATTTATCTAGTTTGGATCATGGAAAACATATTATTGGATGTTGAGTTTCTTTCCATGATGTTGGTATGCTGTTTGGGATGATCAGGTATACATGAGGTTGAATTTCAAGGAATTTGGGGGGAGTTATGAGAATGTTTCCGTCCAGATCTCATCATAGAGAGACTTAAGTCTATGGGTGTTTTGGAAAATAATCCTTGAGGAAAAATTTATGTTATTTGAGTATTTTTTTAATAATTGATCTTAGTATTTAGAAGTCATAGAAAAATAAATTATATACAATGGAATTGATGTTCCTATATCAGTTGATTATGTTGTTGATCTGAGTATCATGGTAGATGTTTTGAGTGTTTATAGTTGATTTTCTACGGCACCAAGACCCCAAGAAGTAATTTTAATAGAACATGGGATGAATATAATGATGAACCATGATAATTTACCCCTCTACTTGATCATAATATCATTGATATAGTAGTTAATTTTATTCATTATCAAGGATAAGTAGCAGCACACATTGTCATTCAAGCTCTGGTAGTGGATCCTTGAAGGGATGAAACTGGAGATCATCAAAATGATTTACTTAGAAATAAAAAACCATCCTTCTAACGCCTGAATTATCCACAGTTGGATGTATATTGGTTAAAAAATAATTATCTTATTTTCATTTTCTTCTAAATTCATTAATCTATAAAGGTAAAATGTGATACCTTCATGCTTAATGGGACCACTATAAGATAGTTGTATTCAATAGTTATTAGTGATTAAACATGAAGGATTGGAGTGAAAATACATTAGAGACCTATTTAAAAAATATTTATAATTAGGCTCAATGTTTTTAGAAAATAACCTAGAGTACCATATCCTCAAATAATGTGATTAGATTGTGACTTAGTATGAAATCTACATTGTTGAACTTTCTAATGTTTATCCTTAGGTGGTTACAAATAAAAAGGTAAAGGTTTGAAGGTATAAGAGGGATATTCAATATGTTATATAATATTATATATTTTTTGAATTTAACTTCTTAGGAGGTTGTTCTAGATAGATAACTAATGGTTGATCTGGACCTGGCTATTATGGTAGGTTTGAGAGGAGTTCCTCTTACCCCCAATGACAGTTCTATTAGTCTCTTTATAGGAAAGATGAATCATGATGAGTCACATGGTGGACCATGATAAGAGTATTCATCTAGATAATTTTTTATTATTTTTCAGAGGCCTATTAATGTGTAAAGGACATGTATTTGAAACATGTTTTTATGGAGGCACTAAAGATCTAAGGTTTGGTTGGTCATTCAGGCCACTATAGATGCTTTTCCATGTCTTTTCTACCCCGTATAGTGGAACCAACCAATCAATACATAAATGTACTATGTTTTAATAACACGATTCAAGAAATAAGGGGTTATAGATATAGACATCTTGGAAAATTATACTTCACCAATAAAAAGTGTATCTAGAGGGAACTGATGTGGTTATAATGATAGTGAGATGTATGAACACCATAACTTCATCTTTAGTGACTAATTTATTTTGTACCACTTCAGCTCATTAGTTCATATCAACTTGTGTTGTGAAATTTTGAAACATTCTTATTGAGGTTATGTCATATGCGGGGGTTATTTCTACACAACTCAAAATAAAGAGAGTTGGGTGTCATATATCCTTCTTATGTACTCTCTTTTTCACAAATCAAGCTCACCTAGAATGTTTTGATTCATAACATGAAACCATTAGATTTTATTTGTAGTATAGACTGGATGATTTCATATAAATCCTAAATCAACTCTTATCTTTGGTGGCTATCATTTTTATACTGGATGGTGTGTGTCATATATCATAGAAAAAATAGTACTAGAGCACGAATTAAGTTACACCACCTATTTTAGAGTTGGAAAGAGTGATATAAATGGTTTTTTATATATAGAATGAATCCATGAGTGGTGACCTTCCTCTAGTAGTCATTTACACTCCTGATTCATTTTCTTATCATTATTCTATTTTACCATTTGTTAGGAAGGTTGTGTTTTATAATTATTTGGTACAATGTACGCAACGAAATTCATTTCCATTTTATCATATTACAATAACTAAATTTATGGATTTAGAGACATAGTTGGATGATTTATTTGATAATTGAGTTATAAAATTGTGTATGTCACCTTAGGTAGCATCCATTTTTTAAATAAATGTGATTGTCCAATTCCCCATTTTTTTATTATTAGAAACTCAATTGTGTTATAATGAAGAAAAAGGATATGTTCTTTCTAATTGATGATTTTTTACCATTTTAAATCATATAATCTATTATAAAGGTTTTATATTTAGTCTAGTAACCATTGATTAAGGACTATACAATCATATATTCTAAAGAATATATTTTGGAGTTGGTATTCCCATTATGATTATTTTTTATCTTTTTTCATCAAAATATTCTTGTAGTTTTTATGGATTTTATGAAAATTATATCCCCAATGTATCTTGACACATTTGTGTTAGTTTAATTGTATGAATTATTAATTTAAAATATGTTCTAGGAGGATCATCTGTGTCATCTTAGATAAGTTATATAAATAATCACTAATCACTAAATTTATGACAAGATATTGAAATGTGATTTTTTTAATTTGGTAAGTGATCTTATTGGAACATGTGGTATCAGAACATATTATTTCAGTCGATCTTGAAAAATTGAATGCTTTTATGACATGCGAAAAATACATAATGTTTTTTATATTTTGAGGTTGTTGGGATTAACAATGTATTATCACCATTTTACATGGATTTATAAAATTTAACTTCACTTCTAATCGCTCTTACTCAAAAGGTGGATAATTCATTTTGGATTTGAAGTTTCAGAATTGTTTTGATGAGTTGAAGTGTGTTTTTTAATTTATTATAACTATTGAATCTTTTAGAGGTAAATCACAGTTTTGTGATTTTTTATGATTTGTAGGGTTCTGGTTTGGGATGAATCCACTTATATGGTGTTAATGTGGTACCCTATGGTTCCCAATAGCTTAGTCCATAGAAGAAGAACTATAATACTACTTGTCTATAACTCATGTTCATGATGAAATTTCCAAATAGATAGTGACATTACCTTTTTAGAGAAAGTTTTACCATTTATTCTGATCAACAGAGTTTGATTTACATCTTCTCTAAAATATATTTTAGTCACAAATAGATTCCTTAGGTGGATTACTAGGAATATTTTGATTTTGTAATTTCTTACATCCTTGATATGTGGAATTTCATTGTTGGTGCATTGATAAAAATATTTATATCTAGGGCATGAAATAATCATCCAAAGAGTGTAACCTAATGAATCCCCTTTATATCATGAATGTGGGAGTGTGGGATAAAGAGATCAAAATTGTTCTAGAATGAATTAATTTAACTTACTCTCTACTCAAGGTTATTCCTTGAGATGAGATGCTTGATGACGATTTTTTTAATTATGGAATATCATTATGGTGGGGACACCATAATTTAATGTCCATTCTCCTATGAGGACATCCATTGTTTTCAAATTGAGAACATTATTTATTTTAATGTGATAGAATCTATGATGGGGGATTGTAATAATTAATTTTGTAATTACACCCTCACACAAAAAAAGATTTTTGATGACATTCTGTGAAAATTCTTGGAGCTAGGTATGATATAGGAATTCACTGACATTGTATCCCATTGTTATACCTCTTAGTATGTTAATGATGGCACATGAGCCTTATCCTAGTTGGTGATGTATCCTTAAGTGAATCCCCAAGACCCAGGTTCAAAACCAGGTAGAGGCATATTTCTGGGGGTACTATAGCAGGACTGTAGTATGAAGTACACTATGTGGTACTGTAGCAGAACTGTACATTGTACAGGCACTGTAGCAGACATGTACACTGTACAGGTACTGTAGTAGAACATTACACTGTCGTAGTTACTGTAGAAGGTAATTTTCGGTAATGTAGTAGCTGGAACTATTCACCTTGGACCACTGGTTTGTGCTTGGAGTCGTTAAGGATTTCCACTACTAGAAAAATAGGTATTTGCGATGGGCTATTTGCGACGGGATCCCGTCGCAACTGGCTTTTTGCGACGGGGGCCCGTCGCAAATAGCCCGTTGCTGAAAACGCCGTCGCAACTACACTTATTTGCGACGGTCCCGTCGCTAAAGCCCTTTTTTGCGACGGTCATTCTCCCTGTCGCAAATAGTATTCCGTATTTTTGTAAAAAACTTTTAAAATAGTTTTTGCGACGGGTCCCCTCGCAAATACCTATTGCGACGGGTCCCGTCGCAAATACCTTTTGCGACGGTACCGTCGCAAAAATGTTTTTTAAAAAAAATAAAAAATTATTAATAATACTGGTATTTGCGATGGTCATCGTATCCCATCGCAAATAATATTTTTTTAAAAAAAATAAAAAACTATTAATAATACTAGTATTTGCGACGGGTATAGTATCTCGTCGCAAATACTATAAAAAAATAAAAAAAATAAATTATTAATAAATTATTTTAATTAATATAATAATAGAATTATAATTTACAAATGAAAATAATAAATTATTTTAATTACTATAATAATAGTAGAATTATAATTCAAAAATAAAAAATAATAGAATATTAATAAATGATTTAATTAATATAATAATATTACAATTATAATTCATAAATAAAAAAATATTAATAATTTATTTTAATTAATATAAAAATAATAGATTTATTTTACATTCAAATATTAAAATAATTCAAGTATTACAAAAAATATAATTAAATTATAATATTATAAAATTTTAATATATATATATATAATTTTATATTATAAAATATAAATAATATTATTATTCATATTAATATTTTTTTAAAAAAATATAATATTATTAATATTTTATAATGAGACAAAAACTACGAATAGAAAAAAAAATATTTTGATTTCACAAATTTTATAACAGAAATACAAACTCTAATCTGAAGGAGGGGGGGAGGTGGGGGATCTGCAGATGGTGGTGGAGGAAACTCCATCCCTAAAGCATGAGTGAGTCGGCGCATGTACTTCATCTGCTCCTGATGCTGCTACTGCCACCGACTCGTCTGCTCCTCGTACAGCTGCTGCTGGCGTCGACGCTCCTCCTCATGCTACTGACGCATCTGCTCCTGCTCCTGTCGGAGACTCTCTATCTGTGCAGTCTGAGATCGCAACTGATCCTCATACTGTTTAGAAGAAGATGCACGAGCTCCTCTCGAGCTGGACGCCGACATCGCAGCACTGCCATAATAATCTCCGGGAGTCAGTCGAGAGCCGATACCAACTACCCGGCCCTTCTCGAAGGCATACTGGGTGGCCTGCATCCATGCCGCCTCATCAAACTGACGGGCAGTGGTCTGATCTGATGACTCAGCCTGACTCTCAGGCCGGGCCTGTGACGCTGCGGCCTCATATGACTCCTATAGTTGCAATTTAAAATTAAAATTGTGAATATATTATATGCAGTTAATTTTTAAACTTGAAAACAAATAATACTGACCACAATGTGATGCTGACGATCATCTCTGAGCTCCCCAGTAGCAGGATCACTATACATCCTCCGATATACGTCGTACTCTATAATATCGGGGTGCTCGACAGCCTATAAGAATAAAAAATAAACTGTTAATATTTATAGTTATATAAAATATTTATAAATAATGTATGTACTAGATGTTGTCTATGAGTACTGAAAGAACGACTCCCAGCTCGATGAGTCACCTCCTGTCTCCCCCGATTCTGCCTCCCCAGCGATGATCTCCTCTGAAAGGCACCACTCAACCAGTGCGCACATAATCCATCCCATACATGGGATGAAATATACTCTGGTCGGTGTGCTCTACATGACTCCTCAAAATCTGACACTCCGGCTTTCTTCATCGCAGCTTTTCTTAAATTGTGCAAAAACTGATGAAGGCGATCACGCATGGCCACCTCCCATGCCTCGTGGATGGCGTCACGCATGGTATCCTCGATCGGATACCATAAACCCTACAAAAAAAAATCAAAATATCAAGTTAGAAATGAAATAATTTTCAAAATAAAAATTATTTATTTACGTACGTACCAACCAATGGCCGAACATTGCCTGCTGCACATCAATGAGAATTTGCTCCCATGTGGTCCACGGCTGAGAGAAATAGTTGCGAAAAATAGCGCTGCCCTGTCCGACTGCTATATGCGTAAAACTGAAGAAAATAATAAACATTTATTATGTGAATAGATTAATGAAATCTTAGTCAAATCCACAGGTTATCACACAGGTTATCACACCTCTGGGTGTGCAGATCAAACCCAAGACGTGGACGTCGCTCGGGGACGGGGTCAGGAATCATCAATCGTGCAAGACCGCGCCCCCTCCGCGTACTCCCTGAAGCACCTGCAGGCTGAGGGTCATCTGCCAGCAACTCATCAGCATCGAAAGGCAGGTCAGCATCCGTCAACTCACGAAATGTGGCCTCGTCCATCTGAAACAGAAAATGTTAATGTTAGCAAATAATTGATAATTACTATTATATATACATATATACATATTATGATTGTATATAAATACCATGGAATTCTATAAGTGTTCATCTTCATCATCATCTTCATATATGTCAATGTCATCTTCATATTCCTCCTCAACATCATCGATATCCATTCGAGTTACAGTTACTTCATCTCTTACCATTTCATATTCATGTGTGACATCATTAACATCATCGTCATCACCGACTCTTAAATGTGGGGTGTCGTCATCGATACTCATGTCTCTTTGTAAAAAAGATTGATTTTGAGTACTCTCTTGAAAAACTTCAATTCTTTTCACATCAGTGAAAGCACATTCACTTTGACTAAACTGATTGTCTCGAATTTTGATTTTTATTACACTCCACCAATCAGTCAAGTCTCTTGATGTTGCACAGTACTTTTCATAATAAACTTGATATGCCTGTTGAGCCAATAAGAATGGTTCATTTACTGCGAGAACACTTTTACATTTAATATCGATGATTCCATGAGTCGGATGAACACACACGGCTCTCTCTGTATCCAACCACCGACATTTGAACATGGTTATGTAATGTTGTCCAAGATAACAGAGTTCAATGATTTCATCAAGTATGCCATAAAAGTCAACTTCATTTTCTCGATGATGAGATCCTCTCAAGCTAACTCCACTATTCATTGTTTTTTTTGATACCCCATATGCATGTGTGTGGAATCGAAATCCATTCACCACATATGCATTATAAGTTTTAACAAGTTTGGAAGGTGGGTTACTCAATACACACAGCCGTTTGTCAATTTTATCAGCATGTCGAGACACCTGAAATTTTTTGAATAATTATCAATATAGTAAACTATACATTTAATGAGTTGCTAAAAGATAAAGAATTTATGTTACCAGTTTTTGAAACCACTGAGAGAAATTTTTCAGTCGACGTTCTTCGAGAGCAGCTACTGTAATTTGTGGAATTTGTTTCTTGATATGATTATCATACAACCTATAAAAACCAAAGTTATTTACTGTAACATAAATGATAGAATAAGTGATGTAAACACTTACAGTACAATTGATGTCATCTCTTCACAGTTGAGCAGAACATACGTATGAGCTCTATGATGTTCATCATCTGAAAGCCAGCGTTCAGAAACTCCACCAAAACCAAGCTCTGACTGGTTGAAAACAGATAATTGATTGTCGATTTCATCAATATTTCTCTCATTCCGTCCCATTCGGTTGTGTTTTGAAGGATACTCAGATTCAAAATAATGGGAGCAGAAAAAAGATATTTCCTCTTGCAAATAAGCTTCTGCAATAGATCCTTCAACAGATGCTTTGTTGCGTACTTTTCTTTTCAATTTTTGCATGCATCTTTCAAATGGGTACATCCATCGAAATTGTACTGGACCTCCACATTTGGCTTCATATGGCAAATGTAACATCAAATGTTCCATTGAGTCGAAGAAAGAAGGCGGAAATATTTTTTCCAGTTTACATATAATTACAACAACATCTTTTTCAAGTTTGCCTAGAGCATCATAATCTGCCGTAGCCGCACAAATTTCCCGAAAAAAATGAGACATGTCTGTTATGGAATCCCAAATCACAGAATTCAACAGACCTCTTAATCCAATGGGTAGAAGTCTCTCCATTATAACATGACAATCATGACTTTTTAATCCATTAATTTGACCATTCTTTACACATCTACCCAAATTGGAAGCACAGCCATCTGGAAGTCTCAAATCTGCAATCCACTGACAAAATAATAAACGGTTTTCTTTAGACAGTGTATAAGCTGCTTTTGGTTTTAGTAACCTTTCTATTCTGACATTCTCAAATAGTTCCAATTCTGGACGCCTGCAAATTTGGGCAAGATCTAAACGTGCATTTACATTGTCTTTGCTCTTTCCTGGCGTATCCAAAACTGTATGAAACAAATTATCAATACAGTTCTTCTCAATATGCATGACATCTAACATGTGTCGGACCAACAAATCAGACCAATATGGAAAATCCCAAAATATGCTACGTTTAATCCAATTGTGTTCTTTCCCAAAACCAGAAATTTTCTGTTGGTTTATTGTGGGACCAAAAGTGATGGGAGGTAATGAAAATACAACCGATTTTAACTCCGAACCTGATAGCATTTTTGGAAGTCCATCCCTTTCAGCTGTTCCTTTTCTGAAATGAGATCTGTTTCTGCGAAAAGGATGATCAGCTGGATGAAATCTGCGATGATAGTCAAAATAACAAGGTTTCTTTCCATGAATGAGCATAAATGCTTTTTTCTCTCCCATACAGTAAGGACATGATTTCTGACCATGTGTACTCCAGCCAGATAATATCCCATAAGCCGGGAAGTCACTTATTGTCCACATCAATGCTGCTCTCAGTATGAAATTCTGTTTCGTTGCAACATCATATGTACTGACACCAGTACTCCACAATAAATTTAATTCATCAATCAATGGCTTCAAATAAACATCAATATTTTTCTTCGGATGTCCTGGAATTAGTAAAGTCAAAAAGATATATGGCTCCTTCATCAACATCCATGGAGGTAAATTGTACGGAGTTAAAAAACAGGCCAACATGAATATTGACTACTATAAGATCCAAACGGACAGAAACCATCAGTGGAAATGCCCAGTCGAACATTTATAGCTTCTAAAGCAAAGGATGGATGCACTCTATCAAAATGTTTCCATGAATCACCATCGGCTGGATGATTCAAGCTTTTATCGGTTGAAATATTCTCTTTATGCCATGACATCATTGTCGGTGTATTCTTAGACATGAATAAACGCTGAAGTCTGGATGTAAGCGGAAAATATCTCAACTGTTTTACAGGAATCAAACCAGACTTCCCGTGTTGTCCTTCTTTATATCTCAGTTGCCCACATGTGGGACAACTATCCAACGACTCATTTTCCCCAGAATATAAAATGCAGTCATTTGAACATGCATGAATCTTCTGACAAGTAAGTCCCAAATTTCGAACCAACCTCTTACTTTAATAGTAATTTGCAGGTAAAACATTTCCTTCGGGTAACAATGTTTTCAGCAAAGAAAATATCTGGTCAAAACAGGTGTTTGAAATTCCGTTATCTGATTTGATAGCCATAAATTTTGCAACTGCTTCTAATTTTCTCATCTTGCAGCCAGGATATAATGCATCCTCAGCAGACTTCAACAACTCATAAAATTCAGACGGTCCCAACTCAGGATTTGAAGCTATATCAGCCGGAGTTCTGTATGTTGAACAGATGAACCTGCAACATCATGTACTAAATCTTGAAACTGAGATGGATCCGGAATCTAGTTGGTATCACCTGCTCTGGAACTGCGTTCACCGTGTTGATACCAAAAAACATAATCTACTTTAAAACCAAAACGCAAGAGATGTTCCCCCACTTTGTCAAACGTGTCAAACGTTCTCAATGCACATTTTCTACAAGGACATTTTATCTTTCCTTCTGAAACAAATTCTGGATTTGATACCGCAAATGATAAAAAAATCTCCACACCCTCTATATATACTGGATTTAAACCAGAACCATTTGGATTTCTACGTTGATTTATCCATATGCGGTCATCTAATAATGACTGTTGACGACCTCACTGTTCCATAATTTTCTATAAAATATAAAAGCATTACTGGTTTTGAATAATTTGTTAGAAAAAACACTCAAGCAAGGATTGAATATATTGAGAATAAAGCAAAACCTGTTACAAATATTGATAATTTTAATATTATATTGATTTTTTATTTTTTTTAATAATACTAATATAATTTTTTTCATAAATATTAATTATATAATAATAACATCATTACATTATTAGTATATTTTATTATTAATATTAAAATAAAATAATTTTCTATATTATATACAATTCTCCTTTCATCTGTGTGTTTCACATTCTGTCTCCACATGTAATATTGGCATTCACTTTCACCTCTCCATTGGCGAGTAGGTTGATAATTTTAAAAAAGAATTCCAATATTACATGTGGAGACAGAAAAAACACAGAAGAAAAGAGAATTGTATATAATATAGAAAATTATATTATTTTAATATTAATAATAAAATATACAAATAATGTAATAAAGTAATTATTCCTAATAATTGGTAATTATTTCAAATTATTGGTAATTATTCCAAATTATTGGCAATTATTCCAAATTATTGGTAGTTATTCCAAATTATTGGTAGTTATTCAATATTTTTGGTAATTATTCCTAATTATTGGTAAATATTGGTAATTATTGGTAAATATTGGTAATTATTGGAAAATATGGGTAATTATTGGTGATTATTGGAAAATATTGGTGATTATTTGTAATTATTGGTGATTATTGGTAATTAATACTAATTATTGGTAATTAATACTAATTATTGGTAATTAATACTAATTATTGGTAATTAATACTAATTATTGGTAATTAATACTAATTACTAGTAATTAATAATAATTATTACTAATTATTGGTAATTATTACTAATTATTCCTAATTAATACTAATTATTTCTAATTATTACTAATTATTACTAATTATTACTAATTATTACTAATTATTACTAATTATTACTAATTTTTCCTAATTATTACTAATTATTCCTAATTATTAATAATTATTGCTAATTATTACTAATTATTGCTAATTATTACTAATTATTGCTAATTATTAGTAATTATTTCTAATTATTTCTAATTATTGCTAATTATTATTAATTATTGATAATTATTAGTAATTATTACTAATTATTGGTAATTATTACTAATTATTGGTAATTATTACTAATTATTGGTAATTATTACTAATTATTCGTAATTATTACTAATTATTCGTAATTATTACTAATTTTTCGTAATTATTACTAATTATTCGTAATTATTACGAATTATTGTTATTGGTAATTATTGGTAATTATTACTAATTATTGTTAATTATTACTAATTATTGTTAATTATTGGTAATTATTACTAATTATTAGTAATTATTCCTAATTATTACTAATTATTGGTAATTAATACTAATTATGGGTAATTAATACTAATTATAGGTAATTATTACTAATTATTGGTAATTATTACTAATTATTGTAATTATTACTAATTATTGAGAATTTTTCCTAATTTTTTCTAATTTTTTTTAATTTTTTCTAATTTTTCATAATTTTAAGTATTTATTACTAATTATTACTAATTATTGCTAATTATTACTAATTATTGCAAATTATTGTTAATTATTGCAAATTATTGCTAATTATTACTAATTATTGCTAATTATTGGTAATTAATGGTAATTATTGGTAATTATTGGTAATTATTGGTAATTATTGGTAATTATTACTAATTATTACTAATTATTCCTAATTATTCCGAATTATTCCGAATTATTCCGAATTATTCCGAATTATTCCGAATTATTACTAATTATTACTAATTATTACTAATTATTACTAATTATTCCTAATTATTCCTAATTATCCCTAATTATTCCTAATTATTCCTAATTATTCCTAATTATTCCTAATTATTCCTAATTATTCCTAATTATTCCTAATTATTCCTAATTATTCCTAATTATTATGAATTATTAGGAATCATTACTAATTATTACTAATTATTACTAATTATTCCTAATTATTCCTAATTATTACTAATTATTCCTAATTATTCCTAATTATTCCTAATTATTCCTAATTATTCCTAATTATTCCTAATTATTCCTAATTATTCTTAATTAATATGAATTATTACTAATTATTACTAATTATTCCTAATTATTCCTAATTATTACTAATTATTCCTAATTATTCCTAATTATTCCTAATTATTCCTAATTATTCCTAATTATTCCTAATTATTCCTAATTATTCCTAATTATTCCTAATTATTGGCAATTATTGGCAATTATTGGTAATTATTACTAATTATTGGTAATTATTGGTAATTATTACAAATTATTACAAATTATTGTTAATTATTGGTAATTATTGGTAATTATTGGTAATTATTGGTAATTATTGGTAATTATTGGTAATTATTACTAATTATAAATAATTATAAATAATTATTCCTAATTATTCCTAATTATTCCTAATTATTCCTAATTATTCCTAATTATTCCTAATTATTACTAATTATTACTAATTATTCCTAATTATTACTAATTATTCCTAATTATTCCTAATTATTACTAATTATTCCTAATTATTCCTAATTATTCCTAATTATTCCTAATTATTCCTAATTATTCCTAATTATTTGTAATTATTGGTAATTATTGACAATTATTGGTAATTATTACTAATTATTACTAATTATTACTAATTATTGTTAATTATTGGTAATTATTCCAAATTATACATAATTATTACTACTTATTAGTAATTATTACTACTTATTGGTAATTATTACTACTTATGGGTAATTATTACTAATTATTAATATTTATTGGTAATTATTACTAATTATTACTAATTATTGATAATTATTACTACTTATTAGTAATTATTACTACTTATTGGTAATTATTACTACTTATGGGTAATTATTACTAATTATTAATATTTATTGGTAATTATTACTAATTATTACTAATTATTGATAATTATTACTAATTATTACTAATTATTGGTAATTATTACTAATTATTGCTAAATATTCTTAATTATTGATAATTATTGATAATTGTTCCTAATTATTATTAATTAAATGAATAATTACCAATAATTAGGAATAATTACCAATAATTACAAATAATAACATTATTAGTATATTTTATTATTAATATTAAAATAATATAATTTTTTGATTTATATACAATTCTCCTTTCATCTGTGCGTTTTCTATCTCCACATACAAATAATACATGTGAAGACAGTAAACACACAGATGAAAAGAGAATTGTATATATATAAAAAATTATATTATTTTAATATTAATAATAAAATATACTAATAATGTAATAATGTTGTTATTCCTAATTATTGGTATTTATTACTAATTATTAATATTTATTCTTAATTATTAAAAATTATTACTAATTATTCCTAATTACCATTAACTATGAACAATACTAATAATTTAAATTTATTAAGTAAGAAAACAATATAAACATAATTAAATTACAACTAATTAAGAATAATTGAAACTAATAAAAAATTAAAAATAAATATTAAATTAAAATGAACATAAATACCTTGAAAATTGATCTGCTGATCGTTCTTCAAAACTTTAATATTAGCTCCGAAGAAAAAAATTAAACTCAAGAAAAACTCAACTTCAGAAAGACAAGTTTGAGAGGAGGAGAAGAGAGAGAATGAGAATGATTTGAAAAAAACGGATGGAGGTATTTATAGGTTAGATTAGTTGCGACGGGTACCGTCGCAAATACCTTAGCCCGCATTTATTACGGTCAACGGGTAAATAGCTATTTGCGACGGGTCCCGTCGCAAATAACCACCTGCCGACATACTATTTGCGACGGGGGAATATTCCCGTCGCAAATACCTTTTACCGCCGCCGGTTATTTGCGATGGGAATATTTTCCCGTCGCTAATAATTTTCCCGTGATTTGGCGCGCATCGCGGGAAAACTATATGCGACGGGGAAAGCAATCCCGTCGCAAAAGCCTATTTATTTGTGACGGGTAACTACCCCCATCGCAAATAAGTTTTTAACGGGACTATTTGCGACGAGATTTATTCCCGTCGCAAATACCCATTTTTCCCGTAGTGTTCGGGCCACCTAGGCCATCTGGTCAGTAGGGCTTTCAGGCCACCTTTAAGGCCTTTGGGCCACCTCAAGGACTTTGGGACACATGTAGTTTCTCCAAACACACTACAAAAAAGGATCATCCCCAATAGAGGATTCAGAGCAGGTGCACTCACCAGAGCAGAGTCAAATAGATTTGTCAAAATTATATGGTATGGCTATGCCATCGGGAGCAGCCTATGCTTGCACGGGAATCCTAGCCAGATGGCCATGCGAAGGTGGAGAGCTACTATCATGTTTCAAATTCTAGGGAGGGACAGTTCCTTTTAGATAGTCTGGTTGAATTCCCTAAGTCCATTTGGTCATCTAATCTCCTAAGCCTACGGTACATGTAATCTCTGAGACTATGGGCCTTGTAAGGGTTCCCCCTCATCCCTTTAAAGGGGGGTTATCAAAAAACAAATAAAAATGAAGGACTTCAGGCCATTCGATCTTAGTATGTCAATGATGTGCACTAGAAACCTTCGGTTTTACCTCATCCCCTTCTTGTGCCAACATTGATGTGAGTTTATATTTCTAGTAATTTTTTAGTTAGATAACCATTTACCCCTTGAGATAATAATGAAATATTGTTAGTGATATATAGGCAGACTGAAATGGATCACTTTAACCCATTTCTAATATAATGAATATTGAGGATTTGGGAAATCATTATATGAAAGAGATTATCATATTTTAGGGAGCTTTATATGTTTTCGTTTCTCATAGTGATACTCAATTAACATAATTTTTTTGGAGATTCCTCCATGAGGAAACAGGATCTCATGTTAGTTTTAAAAGAACTTGTGTTATACAAATGGATATCCATAATAAAAGAGCTATGCATATTCTCGTATAAATTATACATGATTGTGTTCTTAAATTTCGTGGAGCTTGGGATAACCACATAGGGAAATTTGAGTTTTCCAATAACAATACATAATAGTAATCCATCATAATGGATCCTTTTGAGGCCTTGTATATCTACCCATGAGAATCACTATTATGTTGGATAGAGATTTGTGAGACTTCCTAGGTGGGACTTAGTTTGGTCTATGAAATAAAAAAACGATTCATCATATTCATCCAAAAATAGTAATGATGTAGAGTATGTAAAAACCCAATGATGATAACTGATGACACCCTTTGATGTTTCTAGTCAGGGAAAATGTGGTTTTTTAGATTTTCAACCCTATTGTGTCACTAATATCATAGAAAATAGGGAAATAAGGAACTAATATACATGGGACTATTTGAGGTTGTTGAGAAGATTGAGAATATAGATTATAGTCTCTATTTTCCACCTTAATTAGCATCATTTCATAATGTTTTTCTAATATCACCGCATATAAAGTATTTCTTAGACCAATATCATGTCTTGAGTTGGTATAATCTTGATGTGGAACCATATTTATCCCTAACTAAGCAACAAGTATAGATTAGTGATTTTGATATGGTGATTATTCAAGGAAATTCCATACCCTTAGTTAGGGAATTATGGAATCATGGTACATATTCAAATGAGAAATGGGATTTTGTGGTAGTTATGAGAGAGTATCAACCACATCAAATTAACATGGAGTATTCTTTATAGACTTTTTATTGGTATAAACGTATTTATGGTGGGGAGTTGGGAACATCCCATCACTAGCTTTCATGTATCCTATCTCCCTAGTATTTGATCTTCATTTTTTTGGTGTTGTCTAAGGACATTTTTAGTTTTTATAGAATTTATAATACTTTTACATGGGGT
Organism: Viscum album; assembly: GCA_963277665.1. Lineage (NCBI taxonomy): Eukaryota > Viridiplantae > Streptophyta > Magnoliopsida > Santalales > Viscaceae > Viscum > Viscum album. The sequence continues at coordinate 262,293,695 of OY728142.1, read as the reverse complement.
GTGGGGTGGAAGATTCTACTTCATTTGAGGGAATTCTAAAGCCTATATAAAATTTGGGCAGTATTGCGATGAAGGGAGTCAAATATAGTGTAGAACCCCAAGAATAAATTTTTAATCCCTCTAACATTATTTGAAATAGTTTTTCCATGGATATATTACCATGATGTGGAGAAATTTGTGGTTTCTCGACCATTTTTACATTTTTTTAGTGTGAAAAAATGGGCAATATCATTCCTTACCCCTGTTAAATAAGATCTAGATGAGGTTTGTGTGTTGCATTCAAGAACCAATTAGACTGAGAGTCATTGTAGTGTTTCCTCCTAAACATCATTGTGGTGGTGTATTTTATGATGTTGTAATTTTTTTCTTGACAAAATAATATTAAACCCTGTTAAATATTCCTGACTCCTCATATTTAAACCAAATCTGACCCTTTGGAATTTTTAGTCTCTTTAGATAGGATTTTGACTACATCAACCCATTTGATCTTTTATTATAGTGTTTATTGATGTGAATGTTCTCCCTCTGGTAAGTGTATCAATAATCATTGTGAAATACTAATTTATTTTCGGTTATCCCTATTTTATAGAGATGAATCCACATGTTCTTGATGGATTTGACCCTTTATTATTGGATATTAATTTTAGGGATTTATCTGTGATCTCCCTAACATTCATTTTTCTATTGGTTGTTCCCAATTTCGATGGTTTATTGTTCTATAAAGTGATAGTAGGTAGGTTTTTATTTCATTAATTTCCCTATAATATAAATTTAATTTCATTCCTGAATTTAAAAGTATTCCCAATGGTAATATAAACCATGAGTCATTATGATTTGATGCCTAATTTCAAAGGTATCTTATTCATAGAATAAAACCTATTTTAAATGACATTAAAAATATTTATTATTGGAGAAAATATGGATTGAAATTATTATATATTTATTCTTGATAAAAATGGGTTTAAATGAAATATGAATATGAAGTGAATGGATTCGATGAAAGGCCTTTGTATTGGTTTTGAAATTATCATGGAATATTGAACTTGAAATTATGTCTCAAAAATGTGAATGTTGAATTTATTTAAAATTAATTATTTTTATAATCATTGATTGAATTAATTTTGAGGTATAGTATTTATTTAGAGATTAATACAAACATGTTAATACATTGACTCACAATAAATGTATTGAAGATGATAACTATAATTAAACCAAATTCAGTATGATTTCCTTGGATGGGGAGTTGAATGATTATCCGAATGTTCTGGACCTTAACTATGTGTGAAAAAACTTGATCCATTTTGATTGAATGATTTTTACCAGTATAATATAGCCATAAACGAATTAATCTAAGGGATTATGAAACATTTTCTAGGTTTTAAATGATTTTTAATTTCTAGTAACTATACAAATAATTTCTTAATTCCCATTACATTTTTGATAAAAAAAAGTTCATTTAATTCATTATTAGATATATAATCCTTCTACCTAATTTGAAATCATCTTTTGATTGAAAATTTATAAATGATTTTCCATTCCATGTTTATTTTTAAAATTGAATCCTAATGTTTTTTTAGGAATTTTATATGGAACATTTATTGGAATCCTCTAAGGTTTTTTTCTCAAACCATACCTTTTTTGTTTAGCATTTGTATATTTTATTATGATTGTTATTGGAAAATTTATATTATCACTTGGTGGGGTGTTTGAGATTTATTGATGGGTCCAGGAGTGATGGTGGTTACTGGTGGATATATGGTACACTTATTGCATGGGGATTCTGAGACATTGTATTGGTGGATGTTGTTTCATGTTTTAGAAGATGTTTTTCTTTGGGTCATTTATCTGACTTTTTTGGTTTTATATTATCCTTAATGATTTTTTAGGATATTTATAATTCCCTTTTAATGATCCAATGTTCTATATTTATTATTTCTTTATTATAGAAAAACTATTCCCATTAATCATAGAAATTATTGGAGCAGCTAGTCACCAAACTGTGGTGATCGAGAACACCTTTCAGGCTATGTGAGGACCTACTAGGGTATATGTGTACTTGTGTATAAAGGTTGGTTTATGGAATTACCACTTTCTAAATTTATATATTTAATAATTCTTATCCCAAGGATTTCATTAAATGTTATAGATTGACAAATAAGTGACCATGATAATAATAAGTTCAATGCACAATGCAATTATTGACCCAAACTATAATCAAGTGAGAAATAACTAGTGTTAGAAATATTTTTTTTATTCAAAATAACCTATTTAAACATTTTATGAAGAGATTGATCATTATTTAATTCCCTATCACAAAAAAGAATAGAAGGCGGAAGTCTGAGGAAAATTAAGGTTACAAAGGCAATGATGGAAAAAGATATAATTTCCTTCATGTAAAAATGTGAGAAGAAACACACTAGGGAAAAACTAAATGGAACTAGATAATGTTTTATGTGTCGCATGGTTATATATAATGCATCTACTTGTTAAGGTAAAATTAATCATTGTATTCACTTGATAGATCTATAAATTGTTTTTCTAGTTTTAACTAATATATTAATGTCAACATTTCATTTGGAATTGTAACTTAACCGATTTCTTTTTTCTTTTTAAATCCTTAAATAATGTATTTGAAAAAAGTGCGATCAGACAATTTATTTAATGCGAGAATTTAACATCCTGAGATATTAGTATTTATATATATATTTTATATAAATATTTGTTTGATATCTTTATTCATATACATAAAAATAAAGTTCATAATACATTAGTAAATTTAAAATAATTAACTTCAAATCACCATTATCATAACATATAATATATATATATATATATGAAATAAAATATTTAAATTCTTTTTATTAAAATGTATATATGAATTAATAGTATAAAATCTTAATGTTTATGAATTCCATTTTAAATAAAGAAATTAATAATTATATATTGTTTTTTTATTAAAAGATAAATATAAAATTTTTAGAAATATAATTTTATCCTTTTTTTAATTTATTGTATCAAAATTTATATACTATTAATTTCTGATAATTTTTTTTAATTTTTTTAAATGTGTTTTTTACCAAAAATTATAATTTTCATGCCATTATAAATATATAAGAAGGACCTAGAAGATCATAAAACCATTAAAGTGAAATGATATGAAATTTAATTATAGAATAATGATATTTAAAAAAAATAGTTTAATTTAGAAAACTCCTTGAAAAATTTTTCAGATCTATAGTAAAAACTAACTTTAATAATGATTTTTTTGCAAATATTTTTTTATAATTAATAAATTATTTTATAAACTTCGTTTTTGGATTGGTTTTATTGTCATATATACTTTATTTTCATTTTAATAAATTTATTTTGGCCATAAATATTATTGAAATTAATCATTTTTACTCACACAAAAATTTTAGGCTATATAACAAAATTTTAACAAAAAAATATTTTAAGCATTAAACATGTTTAACAAAAAAAATAATTTGTGAAGAATTGTTTTTAAATTATTAAAATTAATATCAATTATATGATTATAATAATCAAATTAAGTGGTATGAACAATATTAATGATTAAAATTTTAATTAGATAAAATGTTTGTAAGTAAAAAAGTACCCTTGCAAAAAGTACAAATATATAAAGTTAAAAGTAAAAGGTAAAACACCTATATTAGTCATATTATTATTCAAAATGAGTGTATGGGAAGATATTTGACCATAATATGTACCAAATTCCATATTTTATAAATATGGGAGTCATTGAACATTAAATGGTGTAATTAAATAATTTAATAAGTAAATGTCATTTCAAGACTACACTTCCACTCACTTATAAATGGGACCACTTAAACCCTTTCAATAAATTTATATTTTTTTCATATTACTTGGTAAAAATCATCTCACTTACTCCCCTTAAATACATTTATATCAATTTTCCCGATGTGACAATTACACTTCTCTTAGTCCCTCAGTTTAATTTTGTTTCATAATCTAAAAAAATTAATATAATTAATCCAGTATCTTTTATATAATTATATTTCATTATATAAATGTAATGTTAATTATTAATTAATCCTTTAACATCCAGAATTTAAAAAAATGCATCAATCATGTGTACAGGAGGACTACCACATCCATGATGTGATGTAATTTATTTTACGTCATTGACTATTTGGGTAGGTATCAACAATGAGAACGATGACTAATTATGTTTTATGTAACTTATAAAATTTTGAAATGATCAAAATTTATTTTTACCTTAATTCCATTCACTTGTTAAGAAATGAAATAGTTAACCATTCATATGTCACTACAAAAAACTGTAATTTAGCGTTGTTTTTAAAAAATATCGATATTTTTTAAAATTATCAAAAAAAATTGAAAGCATCAATAATTTTGGGACGTTTCCTGGAAAATATCTCTAATTTAGACATGTTTCCTGAAAGCATCGCTAAATTAGGGACATTTTTTTTTGGAAATATCACAAAATGAGAGACATTATTTAGGAAACACTTTTAAATTAGTGACATTTTTTTGGAAGTGTCATGGAATTGGAGAAATATTTCTGGAAACGTCAATACAAATATATATATTTATAAATATTATTTCCCTGAATTGATGACAATATATAATTATATATATTAATATATATATATATATATATATAACACACACATATATATAAACGCATATATATATATATAAACACACACCCAGAAAAATATATATACACACACACATACACATAATAGTATATAAAAACACATATATATTTTAAATTTACTCTTATTTTTAAGAAAACAGGACAATTGTAGTGACATTTTTACAAGTGTTTTAAAACATGGCTAGTTATATATATATAAACACACAAATATATATATATCTAAACATATATATAAAATAAAAACATATATATATATATAAACATATGATATATATAAACTATAAACATATAATATATAAAAAATATAAACATATATATATAAACAAATATATATATATATATATATAAATTATAAAATATAAACTCATGCAAACATATATATATATATATATAATATAAACATACAAATGTAAAAAAATAAAATAGAAACATATAAAAGAATATAGAGATACATATATCCTAATATACATATATTAATAAATAAAATTATATATATAATATTAATTTTTTACATATTGACCCATATATAAACATATGAAAACAAACACACAAACACACACACATATACATATTAATATATTCAAATACAGACACATATATATAAACATGTCTTTATGCATATATATTGGTCTAAATATATATAAACACACATAAACAAATATATAAATATAATTATACATATTTATATAAAAATAAATTTATATATAAAAATAAATTTATTTTTTCAATTTAGTCAATTTTTTTAAAAAAAGTTACTATTTTATTAATATTTTTACTAGTGTTTTAAAATGTTGCTAATTATATTTATAATTAGAATTATATATAAGTCTAGATACACATATATATTTATACAAACACACACATAGATACAAACATATATATATATATATATATGAATATATATATATATACAAACATATATATATATATAATACATACACATATATAAATATATATATATATGTATAAATATATGATAAATATATAAAATCTAAAAATATTTGTAAAATTTAAACACACACAGAGATATGTGTAGTATAATATAAATTTGTATATATATAAACATAAAATAATCAATATTAAATATTAAATATAATATACAAATACACACACACATATATTTTAATATATGTATATTAATATATAAAATTATATATATATATATTATATTTTTTAAATACTAGGACCTATATAAACATATATAAACACGTACACACACACACACATATATTAATATTTATAAACAAAGAAAGATATATATAAACATATATATGAATATATATATATTTTTATATAAACACACCCACACACATAGATATATATATATATATACATATATTTATATATGTAAAAACAAATATATTTTTAATTTTTCATTTTAACAAAATCACGATTATTTCAATGAAATTAGTGTTTTAAAAGGTGGATAATTATATATATATTATTTTAATTATAATTATAATTATATATATGCGTACATATAGAAATATATTTACACACACACACACACATACAATATAAACAGAAAATATAAACATAATATATATATATGTAATATAAAATATAAACTTATATATATCCGCATGAAATATAAAAATATAAAAAAAATATATAATTCAAACATATAGATATATAACCATATATACATATAATATAAATATAAATATTATATAAAATATTAACATATTTGTAAAATTTATACATATATATATTATAATGTAAACTTAGAAATATATTAACTTAAAATATAAACACCCACACATATATACATTAATATATATATATATATATATATATATAATATTAATTTTATAAATACTAAAATCTATATATATAAATATAACATAATATAATTTTATATTTATAATTATCATATGTGAGTGGGTCTGGTATTTGGGTATAAGAGTATATGTTGTTGGATCAAATTCATGTGGAGACAGATTTGATTATTTATTGTATAACATGTATTGTGGAGGGGACAATTTTGTGTGTATTGAGAGCGGGTGGGAGGGATTTGACCATGAATCAAGTGGATCATTGGAGGGGCAGCGTGTATTGAGGGAGGGTGGTAGAAGAGATAGTGTGTTGTGTGAATCAAATTGCTATATTAGTGATGTTTATTTACTAATGATTCTAAAAAACAACGATTAATGGGGTGTCTCTAAAATAGCTATGTTTATAACCATCTCTAATTTAGTGATGATTATTTAGTGGCGTTTCTCAAAAATATTGGTAAATGAGGTTTCTCTAAATAAAAATGTTTATAATCATATTCAATTTATTGCCACCTCATTTACTGATATTTTTTAGGAAAAATAGTAAATGTATTAGTGATGTTTTAAAACATCACAAACACAAAAAATAACTAATTATCATTTTTTGTAGTGTGTGTGGACGAATGCCTACATAGATGACCTGTATTATTTCTCTTAACTACCTAAAATGTAAGAACCTTAATTTTTAATTATTAGACTCATTATATATTTATAAAAAATTTATATTTCTGAAATTATGAATTTTCTTTAACCAACACTTTGTATGTTCATTAAGAATTGGGTTCGTTAACATTGTGTATGTGCAAACTACCATTTCTATGAATGATGAATTTAGTTTCTCAGCACCACCCATTATAAATGTGTTTAAGAATTTATTTTTTGGTGATATATTATATAAATTACTTTTCTAATAGTTTTTTATTTTTATATGAACATTACGTAATAGCGCTCTCTTAGTTATTTGATTATTACGACATGCTTTTATTTCAGTCAATTTATCGACTACATGGAAAATGTTGTAAAGTTTGTATAATTAATGATAAAATAGTTTTATATAAATTTAAATAAATTTAATAATTAATGTATTAAATATTTTTATAGATTCTAGAGATATAATATTAATATATAAAAATGAAAATATATATTTTCTCATTTCACAAAAAACTAATGAAGCAAGTTTGTCTCTAGATTTATCTTCATGAGTGGTAATTAAATAAATAATGGGATGAAAGTAGAAAATTAATTATTTTATATATAATATAGATCTATAGGAATTATAATAGTAATTAATTTAGTCTGAAATATCAAGGATCAACATTATCATTACAAAGCATGTGCAAGACAATTATATGTATTGACACCTAATGTTAATAATATTCTATAATAAAAGAGTATATTCAGAGTAAGTAATTATAAATTATGTACATAAAAGGGTTATATATATGAATATGGTTATTAAATAGGTAATTAATATTGTTGTTACTATTTTATAGGATTTTAGAGTGTGATCAACTAAGTGGTAATATGGTAAGTGATTTTAATCTCAAACTCCTATTATTAAGACATGTTTTAATTTAATCATCAATTTTATTTTAACTAGTGTTTATTCTTCCCAATATTTATGTTAATATGATATATATTTTATTTATGGTATTTTGGTTCAATTTTTAATCTACTTAAGATTAAATTGTTTTTATTAATGTGTTACTCAATTCATAATTGTTTTCTCAACTAATGTATTATTTTCCTATGAGTTGTGAAATATCCTCTTGGTATTGATATTATAAGTCTATTTTCCTAATATTTTATATAAAAAGGTAGATTTTATTTTAATATGAGGATGTTTATTCTCATCATTAATACCCCATTTATGAAACACATACTTTATTAAAAGAATTATGTTGATAAGAATAACTCATATACATTGAAATGAATATTTTCATTCCATATCACTATTTGAAAAATCAAAAATGGGATCTATAATCCATATTTTATTCATCTAGTGTTACCTTTATGTTTCTATTCACATTTATTAAAATTAATTTAATATTATTCTTTTTGAAATGATTTCTACTTAAATTTTTTTAATGGATTTATAATTTTATCCACATAAATTGTTTTCAAAAATGGTTTCCCCTTCAAGAAAAGTTATAAATGTATTAAAAATTATTCAAGAAAAATTAATTTAATGTTATTTTAAACGAAATTGAATTTTTTAAATAAATTTTGATAAATAAATCATATTACCATTTTCTACAATCGTTATTTTCATTGGAAGGAATCTATTTTACATGTTTCATTCTAAAAGTATCAATCAACCAACTTTTCCATTTTCTAAGATTATATATCTTTATAATTTAATGATTTCAAAAAGGAAAATCTTTTTCTAATGGTTTATTAAAATATTACGTTTAAAAAAATTTAAAGGAAACGAAAAATTATTATTTTTGAAGTAGTTTTCCTAATGTTTCAAATAGTTATTTTCATATGTAAGTTTCTTTTTCATGGGTATTCTTGAAATGATATCATCGGCCTTAATTATCTTGATATCTTATGAAATTTTCTTTTACATATATGGTATTATCCATAACTACTTATGTCATTCTAAATAATTCATCTGTATTGGTATAATTTACTTCCAAATCTATTCCTCTAAGGGTTTCCTATGTTTTATTGCTTTATTTTATAGTGTTCACATAAATTCATAATACATCGATTGATTGGGGAGATATTTGTGTAAACTATATATTCATTTCTAATATGGTGTAAATACTATATGTATAGTTAAATTTATTGAGAGAAATTTACCTATAATGATTCTCAATGTCCTTGTATACCCATTTGTTTTTCATGGGTTTGTACTTTCATTAATATTGTTGAAATCATGAATGATTCCTTAGATAACCACTTAAAAAGGATATAAAACCAATTTTATATCCTTCATTTTTTAGATATTGTGATTGAAACCATGTGGAGGACATATATATTATTTTTATTATGTGATTGGGGGGATAAAAATTTTATTTAACTCCAATTAATTGAGTAATGTTTTCATCTCTTGTGATCTAATGGTGCATGGGCAGTGAGCCTAGCCAACTATTAGGCCTGAACCGTTTTCAAAGACATCTATGTTATGTTAATGAGATAAATAATCTTAACTAATACTTATTATATCATGTTAGTATCTTTGTCACATTACTTTTATGCCATAAACCTATAATATGATCTTTGTTATTCTATTATATTATGTTATCATTTCCAATGTCTTGATTTCGTACACATTATTACATCATGTCATGCATCATTCATATCATATTATACATTATTTTATTTTTATCATTATCGATCATTTGAGTAGACCCCTTTATTATGTTTTCTTTTCCGTAGGTTATGAAAGAGCGTTGTAGGTATACTAATCCTAGGAGATTATCTCTTTTGGAGAATTTATGAATGAAATGAAAAAATAAAAATGGATTTAATAGATTCTTATATAGTGGGAAAAATTTACCCATTGGATAATAAAGTCATTAGTTTCATTAGTTAGTGATTTTTTATAATTATACAAAACACAAAAATAAATTTTCATTTGATTGAAAATGTTTGAAATATATTATAATCATAGATGTGTATAAAAAATATTGTTAAAATTTATGTGTTTGTGGCATCATATCTAGGTGAAATGGTGGGGGGGGGTGGCTATATGTGCCTTTGAAAATATATTGATTATGTTATTAAGGATCAAGAAACCAAAAAGTGAATTATTAAATTATTACCCCATTTAATAACTATATGATCGATTTCATGAAAAAAAGTTCTCCATTAATTATTTAATCTCAAGTATTTTCTCCACAAATTTATAGACTAAGGTTGAGTAGTGTTAGATAATCCCAAGACACTAGTGAATTATAAATCAACCAGTCTCAATATTCCCATATAATACAGTGAAAAGGGAACTTCAAGAAGTTCCAAAAAGGATAAATAGAAATCAGATTAGTAGAGAAAATTTAATTCAATAAATCTTGAATATATTATTATTTTTTGAAATATTGATGAATCTATACTTATCCTCTATTATCCCTACAGATTTCGTGAAGAATCCCTCAAAATCATAATCATATATTAAGTGAAATAATTGATGTTATAAAAATAAAATCATGTATTAGGAATCCCATCTTGTACATAATCTAATGGTATTATCATTAGAATTATTTTCCAAGCAATTAGGGTGTTTGGAGGAACCCAACTATGTGATAGATTATTATACTGATAAAAAAATATTTTATTATTTGTAAATAATAAAATTAAAAAAAGATACACATAGTTGAGGAACTAGAAAAATTAATAATACCCTTTGTAACTCCCCCAAAACCTCATAAGTTAAAGGAGGCTACCCTTAAGTAGTGAATCATAGTCTTGTGGTTATCCATGATAGCATCACTAATGCTATTTCCATAAGAATTTATGATATCATGAGAGATCACTAAGAATTATATGTTTGATATAGGAGAAATTAATGATTTCCTTGAACCTAAAAACAAATAAAGTTATTGATTGAAGTAATATAATTCAAAAATCCCAAAAAATATATGATATTTGATCATGTAAGTCCATGAATAGTGGGAACATAATCATAATAATCCCTCAGAGTTTATTATTCTTAGTCACATGATAATTCTATATCTAAATTAATATTGTGTCCTATGGTGGGATATATAAATCCTATAAATAAAAATATTAAATACTAAGGAATCTATGTCACGACTACCCCTTCCAAAGTCACCCCTTCTCGGTTAGCAATGAAGGAAGAGAGATAATGAACCTGAGTCCCATATTCAATAGGATCATGGTTGGTGATTAGCATCGAGGGTGTAATAATCTCATATATGGAAGAAATTGCTCTCAAATATTATATAGCATCAAGATATATGATATCATTTTTCAAGAAACAACATGACATAATATGAAATAAAGGAAAAAATAACTATCCCAAAATGCATTTTATGGTAAAAAATACAAAGGGTCTCCAAATAAACACTGAAAAGAAAATCTTAATAAAGTGGCATAACAACATCCCCAAGGTTAGGGCTAGTGATGTCCAATACAGTCTATGAAGTCATCCTAGAAACATAAAAAATAGTTTCGTTGTACATAGGGTGAGCCTACCTGTATAATAATTTAAATCATACACAATGTCTATCAGGAAAATGAGAAAAAAAAACATACTAATTCAATAGTAAGAAAACATCAGAAGTAATAAAATCTAAATAGGTCAACTAACTGTTCCCATCTTCGCCATGGAATGGTCACCAAATAATGAATCCCATCGTACTAACATAATAAGAAGAGTATCACGAAAATATTATCCCACACCACATCCCCTCTCATTTTCCCCTCTCACACTACAATGTCATATATTATGTAGTTCCCATATCTTTTGTATAGTATATTATATAAATATATCTAGTATATTATTTCACATCACACTTAAACAAAACTAGTCCATCACACCACATCACACCTGAATACACCTAAGACATCACATCACATATTTCATAAAGACTCATGATACATCACATCAAATCTCACCTTATGAAACCTCATCCATCAGACCACATCACGCCTGAAGGTACCCCGGAAAAAAAATCATATCTTAAAAACATACATAACCAGAATATTAGTGTAATGTGATCCTGATGGAAGTCAACATCATACCGTACACTTACCATGAATGAACCCCACCCATTAACCACCTCATTAAAACCATCAATGTAACCCCATGTCCACATTTTTACTTCTATACATCACATCATGTTCTTATCAATCTAACCTAGAAGATAGAGAGGGGTTGGGTGTAACCATGCATCAATATTCTACCAGGTTATGTCAGGAAAACACCTTAAAAGCATTTGGGAATCAGAACATATAGGTTGATGTGGGTGGGTTGAATATAGAAATCATAAGATAAATATAATGTTTATTTAACTTCCTTAACATGGAAGCCCAACCTATGGGTTATTAGTAATATTTTTATCCGGTCTCACAACATCCCCCCAAATTACTTACAATATTCACTAAATTCACTTCCAACACAAAATTCATAACGCCACACGCACATAAAATAACCTATAAGGAAAATCATATATTTATTTTCATGTTATAAAATTACATAATTTTCCATTACTAAAAATCTTCACCTATCGAATCCATTTATTTCATATTAAATAGAGACTAATTAAAAAAACCTCTCATTTAAATTCTAAAATTCAATTACACATTAAAATCCATTAATTTTTCTGGTTTTATCATTAATTTTTTTCCATCACTATTAGGAAATTAATATAAAACAACATAACATATACCATATTGTTTATAACATCAATCTCCACATTACCACCACTACACATCACAACCACATCCTCATCACAAAAACCACATATCATGACCATATATCATGAAATCCTCCCCAAACACCACAACCACAAATCACAACCACTTTTCAAATTTTTAACATAAAATATTTCAAATTTAAATAAGGGTATTCTAATCTCAGTTACATTAAATTTCAAGGGAATTCTCACAAAAAACTGAATTTTTAAGGGAAAGCAGTCTATTAGACGAATATACAATTTATCCAATTTCATTTATGGTTATATGAAATAGTCAAAAAAAGGATTTCAAAATATTATCAATTACAAAAAAAAAATCCCCAATAGTGGTGATTTTCTATAAGGTATCAAGCTTGTATAATCTCAATATAAATAAAATAAAAAGTAGTAAACCATGGGTGTATTTTCCCTCCAACATTAATTTCAATTAAACCAATTAATTATATTTATTAATCCAGTGCATAATAACACATTTTGAGAACAAATAATGATTCCTCTTTCATGTATAACTATAAGGAAGATGAAGGATCCTCATCCTCATGAAAATCATTCATAAATACCTAACAAGGTTTACACAAGAAGAAGAAAACCAATTAGAACCAAAGTAAATTAAAATACCTTGATAAAACATGGAAATAAAATCACACATCATTCCATCAACAATTAATCAAAAAAAATGGTTACCTTGATCGAACCCTTCCTATTATGATGAACATGTAGAAATCATGTAGAAGGATAAAGGGGAACTCACCTAAAACCACGCAGGATCGATTTTAGAAGTCCGGGGTTAAAATTAAAAAATGGGCTAAAATTCCTCCCAAGGATGTCGTTATGTCAAACATGAATTGATTGAAAAGAAAAAAAGAAAGGTGGGGTTGAAGGGGGGTTTTGAATTTTATAGGTTGTTCGGAAAAAAACACCATTGTTCAACCAATATCATCATGGCATAGAACTACTAAAAAGAATATGGCATAGGGGAATGGACCATACCACAACAAGGTTCATCGAAGTCATGTATGAGAAACATGCGGATCTCCAAGCCAGAAATCTAAAAAAAGGGGAAAGGATCATGGTATAAGAGGAACCACCACACCACAGGACATGACAACCATGAAAATTCCACCAATGTAGCCCTACACCATAGTGTAGCTATGCCATAAATTCTAGAACTATGAGAACCTCTCCTCACAAACTCCATTTCCTAACAATGTGACCACACTATTGTCATTCAAAAAATAGAAAAACACTAAAACCCACCAATAATCCCATACCCTACAACCTATCTACCCATAACACAGTGGCTCTACTCCATAGTGCATCCAAGACTACACACCCTATAATCCTTCTCATAAAGATTGTCAAGATATAAATCCTTTTCTGCCAGCCTCCTCCAAACATCCCTTAAATACCTCCATCACTAAAATTTTAAAAAATTATTATGTCATAAGGTCCATAATGTAACTTCATATACCTCTCAATCTATTATCTCCCTTAAGAAGAAAAACTTGAACCAAAAATAGAAAATGGAAATATGTTTAATGAAACTTACCCTAAGATTACTATTAACGATCTAATTGCATCCAAAATGAAACAACACCTTCTCAATAAAAATTGAAGCCACTTTTCTCACACAACCATTCACATCACCATCCATCTTATATGCTTCCCGAAAAAATTATAACTATAACAAAATCATAATATGACTCTTAGAGTAGAAATCAATGAAAATATAATTCTCATATGAAGATATATCCATTTTGGGTGGCACTAACATCCTTACAAGATTTTAATATGTTTCATAGTATAATGTTTCTTGAATAAGAAAGTGTTCCCCCTCTTCATATATTTAAATCTCTAATCAGACCTCATATTCAAAGAAAATCACATCTCATAAAACATTGATATTCAATCGTCACATCATCCTAGAAAAAAATATTCCGAACTCAAAATGAACATGGAAACTGGTCTTGCATGTGAATCTCACACTCCTATGTACTCAATATTAGGCCACCATTTCTCTATAGTATAGGAACCAATGGAATGGTTTTACCACACAACACCTTCTATTGATGATCATTGATCTTCACTAGATAATCCATTTACATCACCTCAACGTTTATATCTAACTATACCATGTTAATGAAATGGTAATCATAACGATGATATCAATAGAGCTGAGATACATAGAATATGTTATGGATCCTACCCAACTGTAGTGCGAGAACCAGCTGATACACCACCTTTCTGAGGCTCTTGAATATCTCAGAAGCCCAAAAATCTATAGGGAGAGTTTACTCCCTTACTAAAATGCCTCAAACCATACTTAAGAGAAACCTTTAAGAACATGTGCTCCCTATCCATGAACTCCAATGGCCTCCTCTGGATGTTGGAATATGGATTATTCATGTCCTACAATGCCATCATCCTCTCAGGAAGAGCTTTAACTATATCTATTGTGGTTTTCACCATATTTGGACCAATAAGTGACCACTCCCCAACCTTGGACCAACATAATGGAAACTTATCTGGTCACCTATTTAAATCACAAAATGGGGACAAATAAATGGATTAGTGGTAGTATTTATTATAAGTGAACTCAACAAATGAAATATTCTTTTCCCAATACAGAACAAATTTTGAGAAACAAACGGTTAAAACATCATCCGTAATCTAGATGTTCAGCTTTATCTTACCATCCTTATATGGGTAGAATGTAGTGTTGAGGTAAAACTAGGTTCCAAACACATGATGCAATAATCTACAAACTCATGAGGTAAAATTACATTCCCAATATTATATAATGGACCTCAGAACATCATATAGCTGCATAAAGTCATAAACATGCCTCCTTTACTTGAAATACACTATGAATGAATCCTTGATTACTAGGAAGGGGACTTACTTCATTATATGATAAATGATTACCCAGATAACATCAAAAACATTGGGAGGTTTGGGTTACCCTATGATGATTTCCATTTAGATTTCATGCCACAAACACTCAAGAACATCACGTGGATGAAAAGAAACATCCAATTAAATGATATGATGCATTTACCTACTATAAAACCAAACAATTATTCATGAATTTAATTACCTCCCATTTCATTTTGATCCACAGAAACTAAATCGTGAAACCATATTATATCATAGAAACTCTTGCCTAAACTTTTATAGGCGATATATTAAACTCATGAAGCACTCCCTGACATATCACATTTAGAATAGAAATCCTCCCATGAGATATCATTTGATTTTGACTGTCCCTTGACCATCACTTTAAAACATAACCATGGAAAATGTTTTTGGTTATCACCTATATGATTGAGTCTCCCCACCAAGACTCCTCATTATTTTTCATAAAAAAGGCTTTTCTTTTATCTGGAAAAAGAAACCTCCACCCCCTTCCACCCTTGAAAATATGTGCATGGATTCCTCTTGTTGCATCACCCTCTAGGAATAACTAGATTAATAAAAAATATTCTTATATTAATTCCTTATAAAAACATTTTTCATGATAGTTCTCATCCCTAACGAGTATGAGAAACCATATACCCAGTCCTGGAGAATCTTTTTCCACCTATTTTTCCCCATATTTAGGTCACACTAATGAATGATATGCCTCAAGCTCTAATTATCAGTGAAGAAAATAGGTCACTCCCAAATAAGGTAATGTTACTAAAAAATCAACGCATAAAAATATATATACTTGATCCAGATCATGAGTGTAATAGTTATGATCATAGGGTTATAATTTTCAATACCCATAAGAGATCACTAAATTCTTATTCATCAGGGTGCATCCCAATCCTAAATGGGAAGAATCCAAGAACACATATGGCATAACCACCCCTATCTGAAAATGAATTACCGGAGAATTGATAAATCTCCACTCTATATAGTCTAAGGATTCTTGATACTAATTAGTCTAGATAAAATCTTGGTCCTTTAATTTCAAATCTATTTATAGTTTTATAATTAGTAAAAATAAATTGTACACGAACCTCAAGTAGAAGCCAACAAGACTAAGGAAACTACAAACATCTTCCATATTCTTATTTCCTATCCACAAAAGAGATATTTCAGTCATTTATAGGCCCATGGATAAATATTATTATGACACCACATTCCCAATGAAATTCAATTATAATTCCCAAAACGTACACTTGGATAATATTCCACTGAGATGGTGGAATTGAAGGGCCTAAACCATAATTCTGAGGTGATTTCCATGCTGACCATCTAACTTCAATTAGATCAATATCTCATTAATGGGAATGAAAAATATTTCATCCACGAAATCATAGAACCCAGATTTCATGAGCCCCAAGAACATTAATACTACCTTCATGCACAAAATAACATTTCAATGAACCAAATGTTCCTATTCACGCATAATAAAGTTGTTTTTAAAGAAATATTAATCATTCTCCCTCAACAAGTGATACTTATAAAATATAATATTCTTATAAAGACAAATTGGATCCCTAAAATGGTTGAAAATAACATTGAACCTTGGGTGTGGGTAGTGATTCCGGATACCCACCTAATTAAACCATTGATAGTATATACACAACCTTAAACACATATATTCCTTCTTATAGGTTGACACTAGAGAAACCCACATAGAAACATTATGCTGAATAAAATCCTTTCTTATAATATCATCTAACTAAGTCCTTAACTACCACAACATAGAATGTTTCATTTTATTAGGAGCTATCCAAATATAAGAAGCTCTTGGCTGTAAATCTATTTCGAGATAAATATTGTATCAAGGGGGTAGTGTTCCAAACTCCTTGTGAAAACATCAAGAAAATCCTCAAAAATACTAGGAACTTCCACCATTGTAGAAACTAATTATTACACTAAAAACCATAACATCAATTAATGAATGGTCTCCAAATTTTTTTCCATATGAAAACCCTAATCACTAATGAAAACAACATGATGGTCATCCATATTGTCACACACAACCCTTTAAATTATTTAATTTTAATAATTTTCTGAGAATCAAATAGTTTGGGTTGAAGTCTTGTTTAATTTTTTTCATTTTCATTTAAAAAACACCCATTTTGGAATGGCCACATCAGGCACATGGGAATAGAACTATCTGGGAAACTATGCAGCTTCGCCAGTGTTGTCATGTTACCTACATAATGTTCTAGATAAATTAAGAAATTAAATGAAAATGAGAATAAAATAAAAAAAATGATTTAAAATTAATAATGATAAAATTATTATTATGAATAATAATATTATCATTATTAAGTTTATTTTTAAAATATTTATTATTATATAGTTTATTAACTTTTTTACTATGTTTAATACCTTTAAAATGTTTTATTATCGTATTATTATTATTATTATTGTTATTATTATAGGATTGTTTGAATTTTATTTTTTGACTGTTAGGGTTAGCTTTCTACCCCCAGTGCACCTCACCCTTACCTCACCCATATCCCATGACGACCAGGACCCCTCCTTACTGCATGACCCAACCACCCAATAGTCTCCTTCTTCCATCCAACAAGCCCCCTAGGGACCTCCTACCGGATAATCCTCCTTAGTCACAAACCTTGTCCTTCAGTGCAACCCCCTACCAGTGGAACAACACCCCATTTATCATTCATAACTCTCTAGGGACACACCTTCTCAAACATGACCCTGAGTGACCCCTCCTTAGTCAGAAGCTCCCCTCTGGAAATACCATCCTCGCATGATGTACTCTGATAAGTCTTTTCTCTTCAAAGGGTTTAGTTTAGGGTTCCTTTTAGTATAGGGTTTAATGATGAGTTTTTTGGTTTGTTTTTTGAATTTGGGTTCAATTTGGTTTCATTGTGTTTTGTTTGGTGCGATATTGAAGTTTTGTGACGATTTTTTGAGTTTTTGAAACCCTAGGTTGGGGGTTCTATGTAGAAATATTATTCGATGAATTATTTTGCTTGTTTAATTTATTTATATTGTTCTTTAACTATATATTTTGATGCGAACATTGTTTCAATGGGAGTCTAGTATTCATGGATTTATTTTTGTAGCATTTTTATATGACATGGAGTGAGTTTTTAGTGAAAACCCTTATTGATTCATTTTTTAGTGTTTTATAAATAGCAGAATTAGTTTATTAAATTTTCAATGCACTGAAAATTGTGTTTTGATTTAGAGTTAATGTGATATTTATCAAAACAGAGGATTTGAGTTGGTTTTTGTGTTTTAAGCCTTGAGATGCTCCTTGAAATTGTTTAACAACTTTTTAGTTGTTTATTTAACAATCTAATGGTTTATTTGATTATGGAAGTGGCGTGAATTATGTTTTTAAGTTGAGAAATTAGTTTATATGAGATTTGATATGAAATTAATTTTAAAATGGACTTTATATGGGAAAAATGGGGTAATCTTAATCTAACACCCTATGGTGTTCTCTTGAAATGTTTTAATAATTGTGTCAATAATTTTTTAATTGGGTTTGTGTTGTGAATCATGGTTGGAAAGAGTTTTGGTGTGAGTTTGGGTTTACAGAGTGTATTTGGTGTAACTTTTTGTGGTACTAATTTTGAAGTGTTTCAATAATTATTTAATTGATTTATTAAATTATATGTGTGGTGTGTGTTCCCTACTTTGTGATTTTCAGTTGTCATGTCTAAGGAGACTCACCTACGTGTGCATAGGGTAAGTATATATATGAGTGGGTTCCCACATTACATATATATTCATCCATGGAAGTGAATATGCATGTATGGGTTCAGGTGTTACCATGTGTATATATGAATATGAAAACATAAGTGAGTGGTGACTAGTATATGCATATAAGAAAATATGTAAGGATCCACTTTTACAAGTTCATGGCCATGTAGGTGTCTGAATTGGGGATAGGTGTCCTTATATGTATATTTAAGTGCGTATACATTATGGTAGAGTATCTAATAATAGTTAGAATGTGTCAAGAGATGAATATTAATTTTGGTTCCAACATGAGGTAGGTTCCCTTTGCCTAGATTTTAATTTGAATTTCCCATTTTTTCAGGGTGTTCATTTAAAAGTTTGTCTCATAATATTATATGAAATAAATATATAATATATATATATATTTAAATGGTTTGGTTCATTAAAGGTTGTTTCCTATATGTTTTAAACATGAAATAGTTATTTCAAAAGGTTTATGGTCTTTTAGTCGATTTTATTATAAAAGTGTAATGACATGTATTATTTTCCATATAAATTATAATGTGATTTACAAATTGGGTGATGGAATGAACATGAAATTAATGGGTGATTTTACCTCCATAAAAGGATTTATTAATTTTATGAATGGGTTTAAACATGTTTTAAATATGTAGTACCTTGTTTGTTTAGTTATATTTTCAAATGGTTGGAAAATTGAACAAGTTGGAAGATTTTTTGTTATAGAATGAACATTACTCCTTGTAAGTAATTAATCTATTTTGAACTTTAAGAATGGGTTGTGATAAAGGAAAAACCATCTTAAGAAATACCCCTAGTATAAAGTAAATATGTCTTCATTGAATATGTGAATTGTGATATGTGCCAAGTAATGAGGCTTGTGAATTATTTTGTAAAGAAAAAGGTGGGGGATGTGATCAAAGAGGGATATTGGTGGTGAGAGGGTGAATAGATTTTTGAGTAAAGAAAAATATATTTACTTATTGTTAGTTTAATGAAAACTCACCTCCACCTGAAATAGAGCACAAGGGAAGCCCGTGGTACGTAGGTGGTATGACTTGGACTAGGACACTGGATGAAATGGTAGTGGTTCATCTCGGTTTCATCTAGGATGTTTGACACCACAACACTAACTAAACAATTTTGATGATTATGGGGGACCACTACAGTTACAGGGGTGTCCTTTACTAGTGGCTCGTGCATGAGAATGATGGTTGTTGTGGTTTTTAAACCACATTTCACCAATGTACGAGGTTCATAGGGTCCTATTTATTCTAGTTACCAACAATGATTAGCCATGGTTCTCACATATGACATGGTGTTTGTGCAATTATTTTCATTTTTTTTGCTTCAAGGTTCTTCCCTTCTATGTAAAATCCATGTTTTTAATTTGAATTTTTGGCCTTTCATTTTGGATTGTTTATTCATGTATGTAAACTATTTTGAAATATAGTGGAATATAATTTCGCTCCATAATGATGTGAACATGCGACTTGGATTTGCAAAAGAGGGAAAAATTATTTTATTTTTTCTTATTTATAAACTATCATCATTGGATTTCTTATTAAAGGGAATGGAATAGGGTGTTGTTATATTTTATAAATCCTTATAATCATGTTGATGCTCATGCCTACCATATTTTTTTAGTTTCTAGTTTCCTATGTTTGGGTCTCTCTTAGAGAGTGTGTGGTTTTGAGTTTTATGGTGACCCATGAGGACCCTTGAGTTATGTTTCACTGCTTATATTTTTTTATTCCCACTTCCAGTTTGTTCAGTTAGTTTTCTTTTATTTAGCTATCTTTTTTGGAATAAATCATTTCCAACTACTTATTTTAGATTCCCAACACAATTTTCCAGCCCACGGGGATCTTTAATACTTTTCTAGCCTTTCCCTGGACCAGGTCAGGTGCCATGTTGGATAGAGACCCACATTGGTTCATGAAAAAATGGTATCGGAGGATATCACAGTCTTTTGGGTCATGTTACATGGGAAACGTCTATGTAGAATTGAGCAAGGATTGTCAAAACACAATGTTCTAGTTAAGAGTAAGGTGGTTGTCCATTACACATCATAGTGGAACTTGAGTTACCAGGGGACGTAAGTTTCATGTGGTTCTATTGGTCATTGTAGATAATTGATGTCTGTGAAATGAAAAGAGAGTTCGTTCAATGGACTTCATGAGTTCGGAGGGCCTATAAATCCATGTTTCTCTAGTTACATTTTCATAGACTACTATCTGTGATGGTGGAATTACCGGCGTATGACAACCAAACATATGTTCGAGTCACCCATCGACACTTGTTTCCACTTAAATCATATTATGAATCCTTCAGTTCATATTTTATTAGAAAACCATTGATTTAAAAGTATGGAAATTAAAATTTAAAACATAAAAAGATTTATTTTCAATGGATGGAAAATGTGTATTCAAGAAATTTTGAAAAAAGAATTTGAGAAGTGGAGTTTTAAGAAATGGTTTTGAGTTAATGGGGTTGAGTTTATATGGATTGGTTTTTCATAACATAGAGTTGTGGGATGATTGATGTATTGGAAAGTAGAATGGTTTTGTTTTTCTCTTTGGTGTTCTCATAGGTGACCACATACATGGGTTATGTGAGGAATGTGGATGGGTGTATGTTTTTTCACAAGAAAATGCATTTTTGAGGCCCATAAAGAACATTGTGTAAATATAAACCCATATGCCTTGTTCTATTTATAAACATTTTTTTCATGAAAAACTTGGGTTTTTGATAACTGGTGATTTTATGGTGTCATTTTATTATTGGTAATGTTATTGTGGGGTTTATGAGTCTGAAAACCCATATTATTTTGAGTAATGTGTCTAGTTTTTTTCATTGATAAGTTGTTTTGAGATGTCGATGAGTGGTGTTTTTTAGGGGATTTTCAGGGATCCGTAGTGGTGGATCCCTTCATGTGTTCCAGTTATAGTTTTTGGAATTTTTTCCAACGGAATGGTTTTATTTAGTTCATCAGTCTCCTTGTAAGGTAGTATATTCCCCCATAAAAAGTTAGTGCACATTTAAAGTGTGGACACAGGTGATTATCCATGAACGGATCCTCCAATTGAGAAGTTTATGAACCTTATTCTTCTTGAGCATCATAATATCAATCCACCGCTCTTTTTTTGGTCTAGTGAATCTTCTCAATGTGTAAATTAATATGCAAGAGAAGATGGAAGAAATTTTGGTATCTTGGGTTTATTTTGTTGTTGACTTTATAGTTTGACATCATTACATATGCATGTTCAATCTAGAAGTAGTAAATTAAATTCCAGTGGGGAAAAGTGGAAGCAATTTGGAGTTGTCAGTGTGGGCTGCTGTTTTAAAAAAGAACTTTGGGTATATAATTGGCTTTGTCTAAGTAAGAGATCACGTTAAGATTCCCATGTGGTCAATCTAGTTATAAGTGGTAGTTATGGACACCTATAGTAATCATATTCTATTACAGACTCAAGTTTAGGTACATCTCTTTGAAATGTTTATGTCAGTTTTAGAAGTCATGTTTCATAACATTTTTTCGTGTCTTGTTGCTTCTCGATGGTAGAGGTGAAGGTTGTGCACTGTTAGGGGAGCCTCAGTTATGATAAAAGAATGATTCCTTCAGTAAATCTGAAACTTTTATGTTTTAAAGGATGGTTTATTCCATCTTTCGTTCTTTTCAATGTTTCATATTTGAAGTAAAGAGGGGTGACTCTTGTGTATCTTATATGACTTTATTACAGTGAAGCATTGTGTGGAAAAATGAATATCAACGTTTTCTATGTATGATGGTGAAATTTAGGTTGTGGTATGGGAATTCATGGCACCATTAGGAGATGTTTTGTTCAATGGGTTTCTAAAGTCTGACTATGAGGTAGGATATTCTTCAATCATTAGAGCACCAACCATAGGTCTCAGAGTGAAGTTGGCGCGTAGTCAGGAGAACCCCAAAAGGAGTTAATGTCTTAGATTCGAGTCTTGTTCTCAATCTAGGAGATTGTGAATGTTTAAGCCTATGGGGTAGTTGTTTTTTTTTAATTTTTCCTGTTCAATGGAATGAGGTGGGAGGACCTCATTCCCACTATATTACCTATTTGAGTGTAAGAGTTTCTAATTGGTAATAATAAGGTATGGTCATTTTTTCCATAGAATCTTGGTGGGTGTGTTCCACTAAATGTTGGTCTTTTTTTAATGGCCCCTACATGGCTTATGATTATAAATTGAGAGTAGTTAGATTTTCGTTATTTAGGGGCAAATATACTATTGGGATTTGTCGGTGGTGGTATTGTTGGTCAACTAGATAAGCCCCTTCCATCCCCTCCCATCATGGTGGGAGTTCTAGGTCCTTGTGGAGAAGTACTCTTGTTCGAATAATATTGCTAGTTATAATGGTTTGTAGACCCAACATTATTCTTGCTGAAATTCATCCACATTGAATCAGTGTTAGCATAATTCTTATGGTGGGGAGTCCGTTTGGGCCTCCCCATGTTAGTTTTCAAGTTCTGCCTTGGGTGTAGGATGTTTATTATGTTGGTGAGTTTGTTTGGGTCTCCTCATGTCAGCAATTAGGATTAGTGGTTCATTTCAGGTGGACTGAACGAGCTATTAGGAATGTTTAAAGAGTTTTTATTACATTGTTGGATAGTGGATGGTGGGAGGATCCTTTCATTTTATTGATCAACTTGAGATTCTTTAACTTTTAGTGGTGGTTGACACATAATAGGGATTTCATTTTGGGTCTCCAAGTTCAATTGGTAGGTCCTTTTATTTATCGGTTGTGTTCTTGTATTCTTCACATTTGATGTTCATTGGTAATTCATTTTGAATGTGAAGGGGTGTTGTTTTCTATGTTGGGTTTAAGCTTTTTTGTGGCTTTCGTGGGGAATAAAGCATTATGGTGGGGAGAATTTTCACACCAAACCCTTTAAATTATATTATTTTATTAATTTTATAGGAATTAAGTAGTTTGGGATTACGTCAGGATTAAATTATTGTGTTTTTATTGAAAAATAATGCATGTTTTGGGCATGGAAGCAACACGAAAATAGGCAGAGAATAGTCTGGGAAACAACACGACTTCACCCAGGTTACCATGCGACCTGCACGTTGTTAAATGTAAATGAATAAATAAAATGAAAATGAGAATAAAATTAAAATAAAATGAGTTTAAATAAATAATATAATAATATTATTATTATGAATTATAATATTATCATTATTTAATTTATTATTATAAATTTTATAATTATCTACATTATTAATATAATAATAATAATAATATTATTATTATTATTAGATTGTTTTAATTTTAATTTTTTTTGGTTTTAGGGTTAGAATTCTACACCCATCACACCTCACCGATCCCTCACCCTTATCCCATCACGAACAGCCCCCTCTCTTTGTTGCACGACCAAGCCACCAATCAGCCTCCTCCTTCTATCCGGATTAACCCACCATGACTTGCTAACTAAGAATCCTCCTTTAGAAAGACCCCATGCCTTGAGAAAAAAATCTATTGGTTGAAAGACTCCCCATCTCAGCTAAAACTCTTCGGAAACCAACCTTCTCCAGCACGACCTTCGTCGGCTCTTTCGTAGTGCTCATCTCCCCTCCGACAACACCCTCCTTACACGATGTGCTTTGGTAAGTCCTTCTTCCTTTAACAAGGTTTTTAGTTAAGTGATAAATTTTTTAGGGTTTAATCATGTGTTTTTGGTTTTCAATTCCCAAATTAGGGTTCACTTTGGGTTCCTTGTGTTGTATTTGTCATGTGATTGAATTTTCATAATATGTTTTGGAGTTTTCAACACCTAAGGTTGGTGGTTCCGTGTATTAATGTTATTTGATGAATTGTTTATCAGATTTTATTAATTTTTTTATTCGAAGATAGTTTTTGAGGAAGTATAACATGTGCTAGATTTATTTTTATAGAATTTTTATATGACATGGGGTGAATTTTTAGTGAAAACCCATATTGAGTCATTTTTTATTATTTTATAAATTGTGCAATTAGATTATTAAATTGTGATAGGGTTTCAAATTGAGTGTGGACGAGCTATCAATATGCACTTGATCATAAAATAATATTTGAGTGGGTTTTTTGTTTTAAGCCATGCGATACTCCTTGAAATTGTTTAATACTTTTTCTTAATGGATTATTTAACTGTGTAAATGGTTTATTTGATTGTGCAAGTGGCGGGAATTATGTTTTGAAAGACTTGAAAGTATCCATGAAGAGAATTTATGTGATATTAAATTTAAATGGAATTTTCTTGGAAACAATTAGTGTAATCCTAATGCAAGCCCTTGTAGTGTACTATTGAAATGTTTTTATAATTGTTTCCATGATTTATTAAATTGAGTTTGTGTTGCGAATCATGGTTGAAAAGTGTTTTTGTGTGTGTTTGGATTTAAGTGATTTTTTGTGTGTAAATTTTTGTTGTGATAATTTTGGATTGTTTGATAAATCAGTTTATTGATGTATTAAATTATATGCATAGTGCGTGGTCCCTGCATTGTGGTTTCGTGTGCCAGGTCTAAGTCAACTCACCTTCATGTTCATCAGTTTGTATATATATAGAAATATATTTCGGTTCCCCCTTTACATGTATAGTCATCCATGGTAGTAAATATACATGTATTTGTAAATTTGTTCCCATGTGTATATATGAATATGCATACGTAGGTGAGTGGTGACATGTATATTCATGCAAGAATATATGTAAGTATCACTTTACACATGTTTAGGGACATGCATGTGTATTAATAGGGGCTTGGTATACTTATATGTATGTAGAGGTGCATATGCATAGTGAGGGAGAAACACCATCTATTGATAAAGTACCAAGAACTAAATGATTGGTTTGGTTCCACCCTGAGGTAGTTTCCCTATGCTTTGATCATTAATTAGAGTTTCAATTTATCATAGTGTTATTGTAAAAGTGTTTCCCCTACTTTTATATGAAATGAATATGATATATATATATATATTAATATATATATATATATATGAATATATATATATATAAGGTTTTTGTTCTTAAAAATTAGTTTTCTATATGTTCATGAAACATGTATTCTCAAAGGCATGATGCCTTTTAGTTGATTTTATTTTAAAAATGTAATGAAATTTTTTATTTTCAAAATAAATTCCAATGTGATTTCCAAAATGTGTTTTGGAATGAACATGAGATAAATGGGTGGTATGGCCTCCTTAAAAGATTGATTCACTATAAGTGTGGTTATAAGATTGTTTTAAATATGTTGTACATTGGTTGTCTAGTTAAACATTCAAATATTTGGAAACTAAAATGTGTTTGATATTATGTGTTCTAAAAGAAAATTTTTTCCTGGTATGTAATTAAGCCCATTTTTCAAATTAATATTGTATTGTGAACATGGAAAACCCCTCTTATGGAATTCCCTCTTCTTTTAAATAATATGTGTGCATTGAATGTGGGAATTTTGATATGTACATAATAAAGAGGCTAGTATATTATTGTGTGAACAAAAATGTGGGGGATGTTCTTATGGAGGGATTTCAGTGATGAGTGGGTGAGTGTGGTTTGAATAAATAAGATGATATTTTTTTTAATTTAATTAAACACACCACCACATGAAATATAGAACATGGGAAGCCTGGGGTACCGAGGTGGGAAGACTGGGACTAGTACGCTAGATGACATGACAATGGTTCATCCCAGTCTAGTCTACGAAGGTTGCTTATACAATACTAACTAAACATTTGTGATGATGATCGGATACCACCAGGTTTATAGTGGTGTCCCCTACTAGTGGATTGTGCATCAGAATGATAGTTGTAATTATTCTTATAACACATTTCACCAATGTTTGAGTTTCATATATTCCCATTTTTCCTAGTTACCTATAGGTATTTTCCATGGTTCTAACTTTTAAAATTGTGTTTATCAAATGATTTCCATTTTTTTCTTCAATATTTTTTCATTCTGTGTGAAATCCATGTTTTTAAATCGAACTATTAGCATTTCATTTTGGAATGTCAATGCATGTATGGAATCCATTTTTACATATAGTGTAATGGATATTATTTTCATAAATATTTAATCATTTTAATTGAATTATAATATAAGGAAAAATTATTTTATAATGTCTCATTTACAAATTAGCGTGATTGGATTTTTATTAAAGGAAAGGGAATATGGCATTGTTATATTTTGGAATTTGTACTAAGAATCTCAGTGCCCACACTTTACTTATTTTTTCAGTTTTAGTTTTCTCTTGTTTAGTTCAAACTTACAGATAGTGTCGTTTTTTGTTTCATGGTGACCCAGGAGGTCACTTGAGGTATGTTTTTCTACATACATTATTTTTATTCCCGATGCAAGTTTGTCTAGTTTTTTTTGTTATTTATTTGTATTTTCTCGGTAAAACATTCTGAACTAATTCTTTTGGATGCTCGACACTAGTTACTATCCCATGGGGATCGAGAACTCCCATTGATCCTTTTTTTGAGACCGGGTTGGGCATCGGGTTGGATAGAGACCAGGATTTGTTTGTGACACATATCCAAGAACACGACTATCCTATGGAATCATTCAATAATCACATGCATTCAAAACATACTTTCAATGAAAAAGATGTTATAATATGGCAATATATATGGAAGAAAAATATCCCCATATGATTTTTGTTTCCCCATCATCAGTCTACACCGATGAAAAAATCATACAAGAGAGTCTAGCCTTTGAATGACATAGTCAACACTAGGGGAATGCTAACTCCCTCAATTTCTAGACCCTTAGATCATACTAGAGAGGGTGAAATTAAGGAGTTATAATACTCTAAATCATACAAGGAAAAACAAAGAGTGAATGATAATTTAATTATACCTCAAATGATGTAGGACCTATCTAGAACTATCTCCTCCATAGTTGGAGACTATTTTTGTTGGAATTCCCAACCATTCTACTAAAAACAACCTCTATATCCATTCTTAGGTCGAGGTCTATACAGATGAGGGCATTCCAAGGATAAACCTCTTCGATCCACACCTCCTCTTTGTAGAACATTATATATCTTCCCTTGTGGCTAAAATAGCCTTACTAGTATCTTCTTCTAAAGGTGACACCAAAAAATACCATCTGTACTTGCTGAACTCCAAGAACCATGGGGAACTGATTCTAGTGATTACCATGAACCCCCAAAGAAAAACATAGTTTCCCAATCCCCTAGGATAATATTGAGAACCATTGTCCCTAGAAATAAAAAAAATTCTATTGAGTTCATCTTTATAATACATGAAAACATGAAGTGCTTGGGACCTCAAACATTCCACTAACAACTTTTCTCCTCGAGGAACACTCGTTGTTCAACTCTCCCGAGAAACCTACTCATGAGTGAATATTATTAATCAAATATTTCTTTTTTAACCTCTACGTATATTATAAATGTAATATGAGTAACATTATACTATATAAAATAGGATAGTTCCTCCCCAAGATACCATGCATGAGACTACTCAGTATATAAAAGATCAGGGGTGAAATACTTAAGATCTTTGAACCTTGTCCCAAGATCTCACTAATACATAATCCGATTAATAAAAATGTGATGCTCCATCCTCTCCACATCGTTCGTGTTCAATGTTAATACCTCCTCTTGGAACACCTTCTTGAAATCTTACCACAAAATATTAGTCTCCATCCACTCACCCATATACAATTCCCACCACTAAAATAAATCTCCTCACATGTTGCTAGATACCAATAGAACCTAACACTCTACTAGGACGAGGATCTAAATGAAGGAAATCACGAGTTCCTTTAACAATCTATCTATCCCCAATTCAATACATTTTCACCATACTTCACTAATTCCTACCACAAGAAGGTACACAATATCTTCTCCTACTAATAATTATCTAAAACTAGGAAAAACCTATGATAATATGAAATGTTATCCTACTAAACCTCTCCCTAATAAGCTAGACATGGTCATCATCCAGGATCCTTAATAAAAAATGTAAATAATGATATCTTAATCCCAGTAGTATAGAATTATATTAAGAAACATTCAATTCATTTTAGCTTCACATGATCACCCAATTAAAAAATGAACACATTCAATTTTGATGCTTGTATATATATTAGGTATATACACTATAAGAACCATCACATCATTTGGTTATTTATTAGGCTAAATATAATTTAATCAAATCATGGATGGCCTTAAAATCATGTCTCCTAGCTGATCTTACCTAGACTATGTCACACACAATGATCAACTGATATTATTTCCCTACCAAGATATGTGATCCACATATTTCCTATTCTAAACACTATCATATCTATTAAAAAAAACACTTTGACACCCTTAAATCATAACCCCCACCAAAGTAACCGCTTCTGGGTCATTAATGAAGTAAGAGAGATAATGACCCTATGATTCCCACCATCAGTAAGCCTTAGGTTGGAGTCTAGCACCTAGGGTATTTGAATCTCATATATGGAAGGAATTTCCCTTAAAGATGACTTTGGATATAGAGATAAGATATAATCCATAAAAAAACCATGAAATAGTACAAAAAATAAATAAACAAAAACCATACTACAATGCATCTAAATATAATAAAATATAAAGAGTCACCATGTAATAACCCAAAATAAAATATTATGGTAGTGAAATAACAACAACACTAAGGTCTAAGATAATAATGTGCAAAGTTGAGACATATGTCCACCTGAAAATATGAAATATAATTTGTATATACATACGATGAGCATACATGTATACTTAGTAGGATTATTCCCAAATTATATAGTGAAAATGTGAAAAAATCATATTAACTCACTGGGTACCAAACATCAAAAAAACAACACATATATAGGGTAACTAACCAATCTCATCCTCACTAAGGCATGTAAACTAAATAATAAATTCAAGAACAATAACATAATTATATAAATATTTGTAAAATGGTTTTCCACTATAATGTCCCTCGTATTTTCTTGTCTCAGGCTCCAACTTCATAAATATGGGTGCTCCCATCCATTTGATAAAGTATATTTACCAAAGATAAATGGAAAATAAAATTATATATCTCTAGAGAACACCTGGGAAATCACATCCTATATCACTTGAATTCACTTGAGCCATCACAAGATATCTCAACAGAAAGCACCCAGGCTATCACATCACATCTCTCTCAAATTCACTTAGTCCAACTTATCACATCTCAACCTCTACCATAAACATAATAATAGGGTATCATGAAGATGAGGGGAATCAACCTTGTTCCAATTTCCGCCCATCACATACCCACCACAAAACACCTTATAAACCCCATAAATTGAACAAAAATTGATCTATGGGATTATTGGAATCAGATACAATTAATATCAAACTCTATTTGGAGTGGGGGTATCAAACCATCCATCATAATAACCGAGATTTTTGAATAAAACACCCCCAAAAACATTTTTCAATCATTAAATGGTGCTTGATGAGAGGTGGGTGTATAAGAAATTTTAATAGAAATAAAATGAATATATAATGGCCAAAACCCGAAAACCAAACCAATGGGTTCAAAATAAGAGTTCCATCCCAACAAATTATATCTCCACCAAGGTCTCAAATCCTTAGAAACTTTTTCTACCAATTATAAATACATAACAACACAATATAATGTCACAAACAAGAATCCAAATCCCACCTCTTTTTTAAATATATTCCATTTTCTATAATTTCCATTACCAAACAACTTCATTTATTCAACACATTTATTTTATATAAAATAATATCATCTTGAACAAAACTTATTATCTAAATTAAAGAGTACATTTTCCCATAAAATCCATTTGTAATTTATATTTCATCATCCTTAATTTATTCCATCACTACCAGGAAACAAGAACAGCACTGCATAACTCATCCTATTATTCTCATATTAACAAGAACCATGTTACCACCAGAAAAGATCACAACAAAATCCATTTAAAAACTGCCACATATCACCTCAAAATCTCATCACATCTACCCCACACTCCACAAAAACACATTTGAACTAGTTTTCACATATTTTTTATATAATATTTACGATTGTAACATGGGTATTCTAATTATATTTACAATAATTTTCTCAAAAATTATTAAACAACCCAAAATTTATGTGGGAATCCAATTTATTAATAAGATATAAATTCTTATCCAAATTTATTCAAGGTGACATAAAAAAATGAAACAAAAATGGTTTCAAAATCATATTAAATATGAGAAAAAAATAATTCCTTAACAACAATGATTTTCAGTATGGAATCACACATATATAATCTCAATAACAATAAAATTAAATGTGGAAACATACGAATTTTTTCCCATTCCATATAAATATCAATTAATTCTTTTAATCATCTTCCACATTCATGTGTATTCTATCTACCCGGATTAGAACATCATGATACATTTTAATTTTATAACTAGAAGAAACATGAATGATGGCCTGCCTCAAACAGATATTTTAGAACTGATACCCAATGTTGGAATAAGATTAAGATAACCACTGAGAACTATAATGCAGAAAAACACCTCAATAAAATCAGGAATCAACAATCCACATAATTAACTCACTAATAAATCATGAACAAAATAGTTTATTTGACATATTCCTTCTGGTGATGAAGTACCCGGGTAAATAGGGAAATGAAATAGGTGAAATCACCTAAAAGCACTAAGTATTGATCTCATAAGGTTAGGGTTAAAATCTAATTTTTTTTTTGAAATACCTTAGATCTATAGACATAGGTGTCCCATGAATGATAAGAAAATCTAGAAATAAGTTACGGTTAGATGGGGTTCAATATTTTTTAGGATGTTTGGAAAACATAGCACCAAGATGGATCCAACATAATTATGGTAGAGATCTATTAAAATATTGTATAACCATGGTTTATGGGAAGGAACTATTAAATAATGGTGATAATAATTTTTTTATTTGAGAAACACAACAAGCTCTATGCTTCAGATCCAAAACACTTGGGAAAATTACATATTAAATGATCAAACACCATGCTATAGGACTCAAATGCTAAGGAAAGTCCAACACGATAACCCTTATCAATGGTGAAACTATACATAAAATAGATAGAACATCAAAAAATCATATCCAAAACTCCACACAAATGATATGTGACCACACCTCCAATCATGCAAAAAATGGAAGTGGCCCTCTAACCCCACTAATGATATTGACTCTCCTTCACAACACAACCCAAGCCTCGACATAATAGAATTCTTCTTACCTAGATTCTCTAGAAAAAATTTGTATCCCCCGACTTCCCTTGAACATACCTTATACCCCTCCATCACCATATTTGTAAAAAATTAAGAGATCTTAAGATCCAAAATGTTAAAATAACATTAGTTTCACAAAACTATTTTTATTATAATATTCTCCCCTTTTTTCAATGGAACATTGGGGGACCCTTCTTAAGGATTTATCCATTCCTTAGCAGTTTCAAACAATAGTATCCAACATTAATTGATATTAAGATAATGAAGGTAAAATTGAATAATTTTATGAAATAATAAACTTTTCATCGTAATTTTAATGACACTACTATAAAATGAGGCTATTACACATAGTTATAGAAATCTGTAGGAATGTTCATGTGATTTTTTTAACATCAAAAATATAACTGAGGCACAAAATGTTTAATTTTTAGTAAAAATACCTAAATAGAACTAGGGAACATGCTCACATGGTCTGTTCTAGGTCCCAAGAAGCAAATAATTTTGTTTCATAGTTGCACGGGATTATGCAATATAATTCACCATGCCATGGAACAATGTTTCAGGTTATATATAATTAAAAGGATTAAAATAAATAAAATAAATTTAATTAAATCAAAACAGATTAAAAAGGAATAAAGATAAATAATAAAATAAAATGAGGTTAGAAGAAAAGTAAAAATAATTAATATGGGTTTAACCAATTTTTATTTTTATTGTTATTTCTTTTCTCCTTCCCTTTCGTTTTATATTATATTATTTTTCATTATTTATTTACATTTTTAGATTTTTTTCCTATCATCAATTCTTTACTTTATTTCTTCTATCCTCACCTCTCTTCTCCCCCCTCCTCTTGGGCGTTTCACACCCCCTATCTGGGTGGGGCAACTCCCACCTCCTCCGCTTCAGATCACCACTAAACCTTGAATTATCATCTTTTTTAACACCATCAGAAGCTTAGTGATTATCTTGATAAAGATTATCATCCACTCAAATTTTATTTTTCTTTAATCCTATATTCATCAGGAAATATACCATGGAAGGTATTTACCTGATCTTGGGGTTTTTGATAAATCCTATGATTTATTCTATTTTAGCACAAATTAATGGTTTTCACCAAATGTGGGGTATTATACGACTATGAGGTAGGCTGACTATGTTCTTTCCCATTGTTTCTTTTTGAAATTCACTTCGTAACATTGTTATTCTCATTAGTGCCTACTGATGAATCCTAAATAATGCATATTAATTAAATTAAACTATTTTCCTTGATCTTTTTTACCATTTTTAAAGGAGAACCACATACTAGGTTATTTTTATGCCATTAGACACCCTTTGGGATTGCCAACAATATTTTACTATTTAACTTTCTCCTTGAGTCTCTAAATTATCAATTCCATGTGCATGTGTGATAATTTGGGTTGAAGTTCTAAATTGAATAAACTATATAGAATGAATCATAAACCATGAATTTGGGTTTCCTTTGAATTTGTTTTGAGTAAATAGCTATTGTTAAAATTATTGTCATGATTTTCTATTATTAAATTTTATTTACTATGTTTACAATAACAATGTGTAAATTGTGTTTAATATTGTTTTATCATTATTAGTTGTGACATTTAGGATTGAATAATTAGTAACCATGTGGAAGTAAATGGTTAATTAAATGCCCACAATCATGAATTATTTCTCTGTGATATATATATATGTCTATATTGTTATTTTAAATGAAATTGTGCAAGAGAGAGAATGTGGGTCCTATATTAATAATTCACATTTAGACTCTCAGTGCTCGATAGGTTACCACACAACACATTAGGAAAGTGATGTTTTAGGCTCATCGGGAAAGGGCTTCCCTAATCTTTTTACCATACAATTTGGTGATAATGGTTCCCTATGTGGTAACTGAGTATAGACCTATTAGAAATTTGGCTATGCCAAACCTTAGCTAATACTCAGTCCCTTACGTGCGCTACTCGAGATAGACTCATAGTTACCACACAATGAGAAATAATTGAACATTCCATAGGATTTCCATGGAAGATCTCATGGAATTGGATATAGATGAATGGATGTAATATAGTGATACCTTAGGTATGGTCTTAGACTGCACTTCTAAAATTTATTATTTAAATATAAATGCATGAGATGATTTTATTTATTATTTATAGAGTTTCATTATGATTCATGATACCTCTATTGTGCCTTTAGTGTGCTTGTTGTTCATATATGGATTAGACACCAAGCCAAAGAACAAGCTTGGGGGTATTCCCTTATCTTTGGTCTTTCATGTTATTTAAACCTTTCTACATATATTCTCCTTTACCAGGTATGTCATTCAGACTTTTGTCTTAGGCCTAAGAAGGTGGTATGGGATGGTTTTCCATTTAGGAACACAAACCAAGTTGCAATTTCTTTATTTAGTATTCATTCATTTATTATATATGGAACACTGTTATGTGCCTTCTGCGTGAAATTGAATGGTTTAGACACTGTGGGAGCCATCCTACTGAGATTATATCTTACACCCTACCGCGGAACCATTTGGTACCCGAGTAGACTTTATGTTCATAGGTATGGATATATGGAAGCATTATGCAAAAAATACATTACAAAATTCAAATTATTTGATGGAGCTTTGGGGTAGAGGATCGAGCCTATGCTCAAGATGCTGTGTGGAATTTTTGGGGTTATTTTTGTAGTTTCATTAACATTAAGTCTATTCTGAGACCCCAATACCCCTTAACATTGATTTATTTACTTTTTTCATCATACATTGACATGATCATGGTATCTATTATGACTATTTATCTTCAGAAATTTTTATTTACTTTGTTGGGTTATTTATTTGCTTCTACGGCTATCTGCTACTCTCAAAGTTTATTCTACATGTTCATATTTTAATTAAAACTATGTAATACATTGTCCTATGAGATAATAGTCTCCCCACATACTCACACAAGACCCTCACTAGTAGTCGGTATCCTTTTGCATTTGGGGAGATGTGCTTGGGGTCTTTTGGACCACCATATCAGGGCTCAATTCGGTGGCACTAAGTCGTGGTTTCTAGATTTATATCCAATAAATATGGAGATGAATAATTTTTATGGAATAAAGTCCCAATATCCATGGGAAAAATTCATTTGTCTATAGCCTTGTGGTTAAAAGACATATATTCATTGAAAAAAATGCCTATGACTATATACATCAAATTAAAAACTTATAACCATGAGATATAATGATTGTGACTATAGATCACCTATATACACAAGAACTATGTCCCATTTCCATAAGACTATATTAAAAACACATAAATATGCATAGATAATGTTCAATACATTAATTGAAAAAATAGGTCATAGATTACTGGTTCGTTCCATAGATTATGTCCCCCTGAGTCGCTGGTTAAAAACCAGATGACATATATTTGTAAAAACCCATTTTAATATATATAAACACACATATGTATAAATATTTATATAATTAAAGTATCCATGTCAGTAGTAGCCAAGTGGAATAACGTTGAGTTAGAGTATACCAAAATGTGGGTTTCAAATTTGTGTGCCCATTTTAATTTTCATAAAATACTTATATAATTATATATTTGTGATTATAAATATATATTTAGAAGTTAAATAATAATATATCAAAATATAATTAGATAAATTTATATGATGTTCTTGGCTCAAATATCTTGAGTGTAAATTCATTTTTCAAATTTTCTTTTGAAATGGTAAGAATGACCTTGGAAATCGAGTTATCCTCGAAGACCAACCTCACCACCACTAACTTGATAGGACCCCGGGTTATTGACACAATATTTTCTTATGGATATATCTAAAAGAACCCTGGGATATATCATTTGGGATATATAATCATCTTTACCAGCCATATGTATCTTTCCCAGGGATATAACTAATAACCATAGACAATTGGGTTATTACCATGGGGAACGATCTTAAATATAGCCATTTTATATACTAGTGTAAGTAACTATAAAAGGAAATATAATTCCCCTATATATCTCAATAAAGCTAAATTATGTGAATATCAGTCATAAATTTTTGAATAACTGATCTCAAATCAATTTCTTTATCAACTGAATAAACCATTGCATCTAATATATAAAAACAAACTATGCTTTGAAAATTAAAATGATCTAAGGTTATGGTAAAATAATTTACAGACACTCGGGAAATATTTGATTAAGAACCCAGTTTTAGGATCTAGTATGCAAATCTAAGTTCAAGGAAGCTATTCAAGAAACTGTAATCAATTATCTTCATAAAATACCCTATTAGATTATAGAAATAAATTAATATTTCCAAGAGAGAGTATATCTCTACAAAGTTGGGGGTCAATTTTTGTTTAGTGAAAACATCAAATCTCAAACTACATGATACATATAAGTTGTAATTGTGAATATATATTGATATTGAATTTGTGAGGATTAGATTTTGGGAGAGAAATAAAAAGGTGGAAAAAATATTTTTTATAAAGTTCACTCATTATAACTACTAGCTGGATAATCATTTGGGTGATATGCTTGTGACCCCACTACCCATGTTACAATTTTTTATAAATTTAATAAGAAAAGGTTCAATAGGATTTTATTAAACTCTAATTACATGATATTAAAATTTTATTAACAATTGGTTAAAACTTTTCTTCTCTTTCCTAAGGTGAATCAATAATTTATAATTTTCACACACCATAGTTATTCTACTAAATATCCTATAAACTATTTTGTTGAATACCGGATGATTCTATGATAATAACCTCTCTCCATATCACATATATATTTTTATGTGGGTCACCAAGTATTTATATATTTAACCTACATTGTGTAGTGATGGTTCTAGTTGTTGTGTGAGTATTTGATTAAAAATATATGGAACACTAAATAAAAAATAACTAAAAACATATCATAATATATTTGACTACATTTAAAATAATATTGGTATTATATGGAATAAAAAATTAAATTTTTGTAGAAACAATATTCCACTTGTATCTATTACTATAACTCATTATGGCCTAAAATAAGTAATGTATCATAGAATGCCTCTAATATTATGAATAAGAAAATCCCCAAATACTTACCAATGTGGTTCTAGTAGTGAGGTTTCAAAAACTTTTATGTTGTATTATTTTCTTCACCACACCTTGTAGTGTGAATCAATATCTCATAAAAAAGACTACAGGACTCTGAAATTAGCATGGCACATAATTCTCTATGGATGGTCTTTGTAGTTTATAAAATTACTCACAAATTTCTCAAATAAACCCCCTTGGGAAATCTAGTCCTATTTTAACAGGGATCTCCTCACATCAGATTAATTCTTTCTCATGTTACATTAACTGTTTATTACATGTATCTCATATAAAATTAGCTCATTATTCTATCAGCATCATCACATCACAACCAACATAATTTTGTTATAATTTCTTCTCATTTAAGAATAACTCAAGATAATGTATTCCCACATAGGATAAAACCACTTCATCTATATGATAAAATCAACCATGATATATAATGATCACCATCATTCACAGTGCATTTTTTCCCATATGTATCATAACATCATTCCTTTCATTCTTGTTGATAACCATTAAACACTAAAGAGACTCCAACTCATATCTATGTATGTTTTTAATTAATAAGACATGATAACAACCCAATATCATGAATGAATTTTATTAGGATATAATTTATAGAATGCCTCCAATAAAAAGTACATATAAACACTTTATTATATGATATAATGATTATTTTGAGAGAAATATATCTTTAAATATAAGATAAATTTCATATTGAGAATGTCTAAAATTAGATCACATCAGCACCCCCATTTTAAATTCAATTCATGAGAATTTATCAATATATTAATAAGATCTTAAATACCATATTTTTTATTTGATGGAAATATGAGAATTAAATCATGATGTTTCTATAAACCCAAATTGCAACCACTTGAAGATTCCCGTGATTTAAAAGACTTCTCAACTCTTATCCACCTCAATGATCACTTACAAAACAAACCATACTCTCACCTATTTTTCAAGAAGTGATCATTATATATTATCTCCCTTTGTAAACCAATACACTAAAATAATAGATGGAAAATAACATATAAAATATACATGGATTTTGGGAAATAATACACCCCCAAAAATATTATCATGTAATAGAAGGAATCCTTTGAAAGAGGGATTTTCAAGTGATTGGAATATTTATATTTTATCGAAATATATTCCAATGAATTATTACCACACACCACCTTGTATATGATTATGTTTTACATGATGTCAATACGATTCATCCAAAAAATTTGTACTTGATTCTTCAAAAAGTTAATTTCACTATAATAGTCAGAATCAATTACCATTTAGTATTAGACATTAGCTCTAATGTATTATATGTATTAATTCATCCAAATAAGTTTTGTTTTTTCATTTGATGTCAAAAAAATATACACATTATATTTCCTAAGAAAAAAATACAAAATCTTGTAGTTTTGTGCATCACAAATTCCACAAATAAATAAACCTATACTAGGTGAACACATTTTATCTCTAAAACATCCCTTCAGATATGAATTCATATATTTATAATGAAATAATTATATATTCTTCTCATATCTCATGCAATAATTAATAGTTTCCTTAAAATATGGAAATATCTCTTTTATTTCCAAAATATGTGACCCCGTTGGGTTTTTTTGGAATTATGCACTATGTGTTACCTCAAAAAATATGTATAGTCTTGAAGAATTATATCACGAAAACTACCAATAATAATTTAATACTTTATTGGAATAACACTTTTTCCCTCTTCATCTAAGGAACATTTAGTCCCATATACTATAGGCATGAAAATTTCTCTAGATTTTTTTTCCAAAAAAATTATGTAACTCATGATTATAACTTACTAGGGATATAATAATGAAATATATGTAACATAAAACTACGATTTCAGGTAATTTTGATGTCTTTAAGTGCCTTTGTTTTGAATTATTAGCTGGGGGGTTCTTTTGGGTGAAATTTTAAGTCAAACAAAAAGGCAATAAATTGTGCACGGTTTGCACACGGATTAATAAACAGTGCGATCAAACCGTGCCAAACTAGAAGCATTGGACTGTGGGGTACACATGGTGTGCGCATGGTTTGGTAAACCGTGCGACTAAACTGTGTGGACCAGCAAACCTGGATAGTGAGGTCCGCACGGTGTGCGCATGGTTTGAAAAACTGTGCGGACAAACTGTGCGACCACTTAAAGTTAGATCCTTAAATTGTGGATCTCGACCGTTTTGCCTTTATGTGCTTTGTTTCTCTCTTATGCAGCCCTAACTCAGGATTTGACTTCTCTCAAGGTTAGAGAAGGCTAACCCATCATTCCGGAGGCGATACGAAGGCTCCTCTTGGTGAATCGAATCTGGATTCTCAATGTATGTGAACGTTCATATTCTTTCTTGTTTAGCTTCATAGATCTACTTAGATCTACTTCTTCCCTACTATTGATTTCATAGATATACGCCCATTATGGGTAGATCTAATT
The DNA here is from genome assembly GCA_963277665.1 of Viscum album. Lineage (NCBI taxonomy): Eukaryota > Viridiplantae > Streptophyta > Magnoliopsida > Santalales > Viscaceae > Viscum > Viscum album. The sequence continues at coordinate 262,253,366 of OY728142.1, read as the reverse complement.
CTATAAATGCCAAAATAATGGTTTTTGGTCTTGTTGTTTCTAAGGGAAGGGATCTAGGACGGGTTCTTGGAGAATCAACCGGGATTCTTGAGTTTTATTCATCTGTTGTGTTTTTGGTCCAAACCATTGAGGTAGGTGGTTCCGTCCCGACTTCCCAAATTTTTTATCTTTGTCTAGATTGATTTATTTCAATTTTTGATTTAAATTTAATTTCTTTATTATGCTTTCAATTAAATTTATAAAAACTCGTTTCCATATAATTGAGATATTTGAAATGGTTTTGTCATGGGAATTTGGAAAACCCCAATTCCATTGAATTGGGTGTGTGTTATGGAAATGGTTTCAATTAAATTGTTGAATTTTATTGTGGAAATAAATTGTATGATTCTGGAATTAGTTTTGGATAGATTTTCAAACTGGTTAAATTGATTAAAATGGCTTTAAATGATTTCATATAAACCCATTGGTTTTATCATGTGAAAAAGGAATGTTTTGAAAAAAAAAACTATTTTGGTTTTGAATTGAATGAGATTGGAACTTTTGGAATGGAAGAATGGGATTGATCGTATTTTAGGCATTCTTAAAATAGTTCGCCCATCATGTAGGAGCGCATGAATGCCTTAGATAGTTAGTGAGTTATTTGGATAAACTCTACGATACGACAACATTCTAAAACATACTTGCGGTGGGTCACATCCCTGAGAGGTTGGTGACGAGTCTCTTTTGACCAGTTTCATAAGGACGTGTGTATACAAATATTGCTGAGTTCACATAAAGAGTGAAAAATCCTATAACTGGTTAATACTATCGTATCTTTTGGAAGATGACCATGTTTCTCGCGTGAATATTTATATTTGTAATAAAAATGTGTGCCAATACTTTTGAACTGTATTACATGCATGCTGAATTTATATAAATTGTTTTATAAAAATGTTTTATTTAATCCATTGTTTTATAAATATTCCATCATTTTGTAAAGACTTTGTTTAAAGTATTTATTAACATCATTTGAAAATGAATATCATGATTTGTTGAAATATGTTTTTCAAATTCCCAAACCTCTTTATTTGAAAATTAAGAGCTTTTATTTGGATATTCTCTATTTTGAATCTGTTATGGAATCTTCGGTGGTATCCTACTGGGGTTAGGCTCACACCCTACTTTTTCCTTAGAATGTTTATGGACTTCCTTCTTCCAGGTTCGTGCAAGGGGAAAAGATCACTTGGAGGAGGATCCAGTTGTTAAGTTTTCAATGTGGTGAGTTGTGAACTTGGGGACATTAGGGTTGTTTTACTATTTTATGTTCTTGGGTTATAGTACATTGGGCATTCATGCCACTTTGTTTTTTTGTACAATGATCCCAGTGGAGTTTCTTTGTTATGCATACTGGTTTTTACTCTTGCTTCCACGTCCTTGTGGCAAATTCGTTCCCACTTGTATGTTGTACGATGCCAGGTGCTAGTCATCGACCCGTGGGGATCGCAAATGCCCTTCGGGTTATGTTAGGACCGGCTCGGTTATCGGGTTACCAGGGTACCCGGGTTGGTTTGTGACAAATTGTTATCAGAGAAAGCAATATTAGTTGATCTTAAGAAGGTGAATGCTGTTATGACTTGGGAACAACCAAGAAATGTTTTTGAGATTTGGATCTTCTTGGGCTTATCAGGATATTATCACTGTTTTGTCAAAGATTTTTCAAAGTTAGCTTTTCCAATGACTGCTTTGACTCGAAAGGGAGTGATGTTTTATTGGAATGAAATATTTCAGAGTTCTTTTGTTGAGCTAAAGAGTCTTTTGACTACTGCGCTAGTGTTAACTCTTCTTGTGGCTGGGGCAGGCTATGTGGTCTTCTGCGATGCATCGGGTTCAGGATTGGGATGTGTCCTTATACAAGGTAATCATGTTGTTTCCTATGGATCTCATTAACTTTAGCCCCATGAGAAGAACTATCCAACCCATGACCTTGAACATTCAGCTGCAATGCACACACTCAAGTGTTGGCGACATTACCTTTATGGAGAAAGGTTTATTGTGTTTTCAGACCACAAAATCTTGAGTTATATCTTCCATCAAAAAGTTTTGAGTCTCCGCTAAAGGCATTGGGTGGAGTACCTGCAATCTTTAGATTTTGACATTGCCTACACCCTATGGAAAGGGAATGTAGTTGTGGATGCGTTAAGCTGGAAACCTTCATCTTAGGCTATGACAAAATCTTCAAAAGAGTGGATTTTGATGGCTCTTTTTGCTCAGTTTCATATTGGAGTTCAGTGGAAGGGGAATGAAGTTTCTTTAACTAGTGTTTAGTTGAATTCTACTCTCCTAGAGTTAGTTCTACAAGAACAACAACTGGATGATGAATTCTATGGCAACATGGACTCTCTTTATGGTGGGGTGACCAAAACCTTGTGGTCGTTCCCCAAAGAGGGTGTTCTGTGTTATCAAAACTGTTACATTGTGCCGTTATCAGCAAGCAAGGATGTGATGAGGGATTGCCATAAATCTTAGTGGGTTATGCACCTGGGGACCACGAAGATGTTCAATGATATGCGACGACAGTTCTCGTGGCTAGGAATGAGATGTGACATTGCTGAGTTTGTATCTAATTGCTATACGTGCCAGTAGGTGAAAGTCGAGCACCAGAAACCTTCAGGTTTGCTTCAACCACTTCCAGTCCCTACATGAAAGTGGGATGAAATCTCAATGGACATTGTGGTTGGGTTACCTCAAACCCAGAGGAAGAAGAATATGATATGGGTTGTGATCGACATACTGACCAAGTCAGCTCACTTCATACCTATTCAAAATACAACCAAAGTTGAGGTGTTGGGAAATATCTATGTGAAGGAATTTGTTCGTTTGCACAGAGTTCCATCTGCTATAGTCTTGGATAGGGATCCTCGGTTTACTTCTCGCTTTTGGAGAGGGCTTCAGGAGGCACTGGGATATCAGGTCCCTTTGAGCACGGCCTACCATCCATATTCAAATGGCCAGACAGAGAGAGCTATTCAGATTCTTGAGGATATGCTCTGTGCTTGTGTTCTTGACTTTAGTGGGTCTTGGGATGATCATCTGGGGCTAATTGAATTTCCTTATAACAACAGTTATCAATCTACGATCAAAATGGCTCTTTTTGAGGCCTTGTATGGCCATCCATGTAAATCTCCTTTGGGGTTGTTGGAGATTGGTGAATACTCTTTGGTAGGACCGAGTTTGGTACAAGAAACGATATCTAAGATCTAGTTGATTCGTCAAAGAATGTTGATAGTGCAGAGTCGGTATAAGTCTTCTGCAGATCATCACCATAAAACTTTCTATTTCTCAGTTGGTGACCCGATGTTCTTGAAAGTTTCACCCCGATTGGGTCATCGGTGACTTGGGAGGCAAGGGAAGCTTACTCCTCATTTTTTGGGACCTTTTGAGGTTGTTGGTATTGGGGGGAAGGCTTCTTACCATATGACTCTACCACCATAGCTGACATCGATACATAACGTGTTCCATGTATCGCATCTGTGGAAGTATCTCTCTGATCCATCTCATGTTGTGAGTTGGAGTGATCTTGAGATTCAACGGGATTTATCTGTGACTGAGTGACCAGTCAGGATTGTTGATTCTGAGACCAAGGTACTTCATGGGAGAATGATTCCCCTGGTCTGTATACATTGGTATCATGGTTTGGATTCTCATGAGACGTGGGAAAGGGAGGTAATAATGAGAGAGCAGTAGCATCATCTTTTTGACGTGGAGGTTTCATCATAGGCTTTCTGGGGACAGAAAGGTCTTATGGTGGGGAGGTCGTAACTTCCCATTACGCTTTCATGTACATTTGATGTATATAAGTGCCTCTGTTTTGGAGTAGTTGCTGGGGTGTGTGTTTGGGGGAAATTTTAAGTAAAACAAAAAAGGCAATGGCTTGTGCACGGTTTGCGCACGGTTTGATAAACCGTGCGATCAAAACATGCCAACCTAGAAGCACTGGACAGTGGGGTACGCACGGTGTGCACATGGTTTGGTAAACTGTGCGACTAAACCATGCGGACCAGTAACCCTGGATAGTGAGGTCTGCATGGTGTGCGCACGGTTTGACAAACCGTGTAGACAAACCGTGCAGCCACTTAAAGTTAGATCCTTAAATTTTGGATCTCGGTCATTTTGCCTTTAAGTGCTTCTTTTTTTCCTCTTATACGGTCCTAACTTGGGATTTGACTTCTCTCAAGGTCATAGAAGGATCTCTTATCATTACAGAGGCGATCTGAAGGCTCCTCTTGGTGAATTGAAGCTGTATTCTCAAGGAATGTGACCGTTCTTCTTGTTTCTTTTTTAGTTTCTTAGAAATACTTAGATCTACTTCATCCCTACTCTTGGTTTCTTAGATATACACTTGATATGGGTAGATATAAGTGTTTAAATTTCAAAATAACAAGTTTTGGTCATGGTCTTCCTAGGGGAAGGGATCTCGAACGGGTTTTTGGAGAATCAACAGGGATTCTTGAGTTTTCTTTGTCTATTGCGGTTTTTGTCCAAACCCTTGAGGTAGGTGGTTCCGTCCTGACTTGCCAAATTTTTTATCATATTATTTATTGATTTATTTCAATTTTTGATTTAAATTCAATTTCTTTATTATGATTTCAATTACATTGATAAAAACTCGATTCCATTGAATTGAGATATTTGAAATGGTTTTTGGCATGGAAATTTGGAAAACCCCAATTCCATTGAATTGGGTGTGTGTTATGGAAATGGTTTCAATTAAATTGTTGAATTTGATTTTGGAAGTAAATTGTATGATGTTAGAATTGATTTTTAATGGATTTACAAATTTGTGAAATGGCTTAAAATGGATTAAAATTATTTGATAGAAACCCATTGGTTTTATCTTGTGAAAAAGGCATGTTTTGAATAAAACCTATTTTGGTTTAAAATGGAATGAGAATGGAAATTTTGAAATGGAAGAATGGGATTGATCATATTTTAAGTATTCTTAAAATAGATTGTCCATAATGTAGGAGCACATGAAATCCTTAGATATTTAGTGAGTTATTTGGATAAACTCTATGATACGACAACATTCTAAAACTTACTTGCGGTGGGTCGCATCCCCGATGGGGTGGTGACGAGTCTCCTTTGGCCAGTGTCATAGGGACGTGTGTATACACATTTTACTGAGTTCACATAGAGAGTGCGGAATCCTATAACTGGTTAATACTATCGTATCTTTTGGAATATGACCATGTTTCTCTCCTAAATATTTATATTTGTGATATTAATGTATGCCAATGCTTTTGAACTATTTTACATTCCTGCTGAATTTATATAAACTATTTCATATAAATTTTTTATTTATTCTATTATTTTAAAAATATTCCATCATTTTGTAAAGACTTTGTTTAAAGTATTTATTTCCATCAATTTGAAAAACATATTTCAAAAAATCATGCTATTCATTTTCAAATGATGGAAATAAATACATTAGACAAAGTCTTTAAAAAATATGGAATATTTCTAAAACAATGGCATAAATAAAACATTTATATAAAACAGTTTATATAAATTCAACAGGCATGTAAAACAGTTCAAAATAATTGGAACACATTTATATCACAAATATAAATATTCAGGCGAGCAACATGGTTATCTTCCAAAAGATACGATAGTATTAACCAGTTATAGGATTCCACACTCACTATGTGAACTCAGCAAGATGTGTATAAACACGTCCCTATGACACTGGCCAAAGGAGACTCGTCACCAACCCACCGGGGATGTGACCCACCACAAGTATGTTTTAAAATGTTTTCGTATCGTAGAGTGTATTCAAATAACTCACTAACTATCTAAGGCTTGCATGCGATTCTACATGATGTGAGAACCATTTTAAGAATTATTAAAATACAATCAATCCCATTCTTCAATTTCAAAATTTCCAATCTCATTCCATTTAAAACCAAAACAAGTTTTATTCAAAACATGCCTTTTTCACAAGATAAAACCAATGGGTTTCTATCAAATTATTTTAAGCCATTTTAAGCCATTTCACCAGTTTGAAAATCTATTCAAAACAAATTCCAACATCATATAATTTATTTCCACAATAAAATTCAACAATTTAATTGAAACCATTTCTATAACACACACCCAATTCAATGGAATTGGGGTTTTCCAAATTTCCATGCCAAAACCATTTCAAATATCTCCATTTAATGGAATCGATTTTTTATCAATTTAATTAAAATAATAATTTAGAAATTAAATTTAAACAAATAATTGAAATAAATCTTTCAATACAAAGATAAACAATTTGGCACATTGGGACAGAACCACCTGCCTCAAGGGTTTAGACCAAAACAACAACAGATGAAGAAAACTCAAGAATCCAGGTTGATTCTCCAAGAACCCGTCCTAGATCCCTTCCCCTAGCAAGACCAAGACCAAAACTCATTATTTTTGCATTTACACACATATATCTACCCATAACGGGTGTAGATATAAGAAACCAAGACCAGGGAAGAAGTAGATCTATGAAACTAAAAAAACAATGAAGAAGAATGATCACATACCTTGAGAATCTCGCTTTGATTCACCAAGAGGAGCCTTTGGATCGCCTCTGGAATGATGGGAGAGCCTTCTATGACCTTGAGAGAATTCAAACCCCGATTTAGGGCCGCATAGGAGGAAAAAATGAAGCACTTAAAAGAAAAACAGCCAAGATCCAAAATTTAAGGATCTAACTTTAAGTAGCCGCACAGTTTTTCCGCACAGTTTGTCAAATTGTGCGCACACCGTGCTGACCTCACTGTCCAGGGTTGCTGGTCCACATAGTTTAGTCGCACGGTTTACCAAACCGTGCGCACACCGTGCGTACCCCACTGTCCAGTGCTTCTAGGTTGGCATGGTTTGATCGCACAGTTTATCAAACCGTGCACAATCCATTGCCTTTTTGTTTTACATAAAATTTCACCCAAATGCACCCCCATCTACTACACCAAAAAAGAGGCACATAAAGTCATCAAAAGTACCTGAAAGCATAACGGGATGTTACAACCTCCCGACCATAAGACATTTCTGTCCCCAGAATTCCTATGAAGAAACCTCCACATCAAAAAGATGAGGCCACTGCTCTCTCATTAGTTAATCCCTTTCCCACATCTCATGAGAATCCGAACCATGCTTCCAAAGTATACAGACTAGGGGAATTTTTCTCCCATGAAGTACCTTGGTCTCAGAATCAATAAACCTGACTGGTCGCTCAGTCACAGATAAATCCGGTTCAATCTCAAGATCACTCCAACTCACAACATGAGATGGATCATAGAGATACTTCCACAACTGCGATACATGTGACACGTTATGTATCAACATTAGTTGTGGTGGTAGAGACAGATGGTAAGCAACCTTCCCTACAAGACCAACAACCTCGAAAGGTCCCACAAAATGAGGATCAAGCTTCCCTTTCCTCCCAAGTCATTGATGACCCAATCGGGGTGAAACTTTCAAGAACACCTGGTCACCAACTAATAACTCTAAAGGTTTACGGTGAAGATCATCATAAGACTTATAGAGACTTTGTGCTGTCAACATTCTCTGATGAATCAATTAGATCTTAGCTGTCGTCTCTTGGACCAAACTCTGTCCTACCAAAGAGCTTTCACCAATCTCCGACCAAAACAGTGGATATTTACAAGGATGGCCATACAAAGCCTCAAAAGGATCCATTTTGATCATATATTTATAACTGTTTTTATAAGAAAACTCACTTATCCCCAGATTATCATTCAAAGACCCACTAAAGTGAATAACACAAGCTCGAAGCATATCCTCAAGAATCTGAATAGTTCTCTCTGTCTGGCCATCTAACTGTGGATGGTAGGCCGTGCTTAAATGGACCTGAGATCCCAGTTCCTCCTGAAGGCCACTAAAAAGGTGAGAAGTAAACCGAGGATCCCTATCAGAGACTATAGCAGATGGAACTCCGTGCAAACGAACAAATTCCTTCACATAGATATTTCCCTACTCCTCAACTTTGGTTGTATCTCAAATAGGTATGAAGTGATCCTACTTGGTCAGTCTTTAGATCACAACCCATATTGAATTATTCTTCCTATGGGTTTGAGGTAACCCATCCACAATGTCCATTGAAATTTCATCCCAATTCCATGTAAGGACTGGAAGTGGTTGAAGCAAACTCGAAGGTTTTTGGTGCTCGAGTTTCACCTGCTGGCATGTATAACAACGAGATACAAACTCAGCAATGTCACGTCTCATACCTAACCACCAAAACTATCACCACATATCATAGAACATCATTGTGGTCCCTGGGTGCACACCCCACTGAGAGTTATGGCAATACCTCATCACATCCTTCCTTGCTGATAACGGCACAACGTAATGGTTTTGATAACACAGAACACCCACTTTGGAGAACGACCACAAAGTGTCAGTCTGCCCACCATAAAGAGAGTCCATATTGCCACGAAATTCATCATCCAGTTTTTGTTCCTGAAGAATTAACTCGAGGAGAGTAGAAGTCAACTGAACACTAGTTAAAGAAACTTCATTCCCCTTCCACTGAACTCCAATATGCAATTGAGAAAAAAGAGCCATCAAACTCCACTCTTTTGAAGATTCATTCACAGCCTGAGATGATGGTTTCCTACTTAACACATCCACAACTACATTCCCTTTCCATGAGGTGTAGGAGATGTAAAAGTCAAATATTGCAGGTAATCTACCCAACACCTTTGGCGGAGATTCAAATCTATTTGACAGAAGATATAACTCAAGATTTTGTGGTCTGAAAACACAGTAAAAATTTCTCCATAAAGGTAATGTCACCAACACTTGAGTGCGTCCACTAAAACTGCAACTTCAAGGTCATGGGTAAGATAGTTCTTCTCATTAGGCTTAAGTTGATGAGATCCATAGGAAACAACATGATTACCAAGAATAAGGACACATCCCAAACCTGAACCCGATGCATCGCAGAAGACCACAAAGCATTCCCCAGCCTCAGGAAGAGTTAACACCAGCGCAATAGTCCAAGGATGATTTATCTCAACAAAAGAACTCTGACATTTGTCATTCCAGGAAAATTGCACTCCATTTTGAGTCAGAGAAGTCATTGAATAATCTAACTTTGATAAATCATTGACAAAATGACGATAGTATCCTGCTAAGCCCAAGAAGCTCCGAATCTCGAAAACATTTCATGGTTGTTCCCAAGTCATAACAGCCTTCACCTTCTCAGCATCAACTGATATTCCTTACTCTGACACCACATGTCCCAATAATTATACTTCCCGGTTCTAGAAATCTCACTTTGAAAGCTTGGAATAAAGATGATGATTTCTTAAAAGACCCAGAACTATTCTCAGATGAAGCACATGATCCTCCTTAGACATGGAGTATACAAGGATGTAATCCAAAAAGACTACCAGGAAAGTATCCAGATACTCATGGAAAACATTGTTAATCAATGACATGAAAACTACAGGAGCATTTGTTAGGCCTAATGGCATGACAAGATACTCATAATGGCCACACCTACTTCAAAAAGCGGTCTTATGAATTTCAGATTCTTTTATCCTCAACTGATGGTAACCAGATCGATGATCAATCGTTGAAAACCACTTTCCCCCTATCAATTGATCAAAAAAATCATCAATTTGAGGTAACCTTTATTTTTTATTTATTGTAAATTGATTGAGCATTTGATAATCAACACATAAGCGTAGAGAATCATCCGCCTTCTTGGAAAAGAGAACTGGTGCTGCCCAAGGTGACACATTCGGGTGAATAAAACCATTCTCAAGAAGATCGTCTAATTGAAACATCAATTCTTTCAATTCGGATGGATCCATTTGATAAGAACTGATAGAAACTAGTTGAGTACTAGGTATTAAATCAATTGAAAAATCAATCTCCCTTACCGGTGGCATACCATATAAGTCAGAAGGAAACACGTTCAGAAACTCAGCGATGACTGGAGGAAGATCACCACTCATTGGATCATTCTCTAGATAAAAATAAATCACTGATATAATTTTCCCCAGCTCTGGATAAGAAGGTCCCGCTCTGCTTGACCTTGGGTCCCATTCTTCATGAAAAACAAGAGGCACACCACTGGGTGTATTAAGGTAGACCCATCGAAGATAACAATCAATCCGGGCTTTATTGGCGATGATCCAATCCATCCCAAATATGACGTCAAAAGATTTCATGTCAAGAACCAAAAAGTCCCAAACAAGCTCGACATCTGATAGAAAGAAGACGCAAGAAGGACTATAGATACACTTCTCTCTCACCATACCAAGAGGTGTAGTAATATCCATCGCACAAGACAAAAGTTCCATGGGTAGATTAAGTTGATTAACATTACGAGTTGAAATAAAAGAGTGAGATGGACCAGTATCGAAAATTTCTATCACTAAGGATGAAGCTATAGTGATAGTACCTATCACAGTCGTAGGACCTGCATCTACTACCTCAGGCAACTCTTCCACTATGTGAAGAAGCTTCATTCCTGATGCCTATGGCTGGATCCTTTTTTCATGAGAAGCATTAGATTTCCCCACAGTTTTTGGAGGTGCAGATGATCCTGTTCCACTACGTTGGGTAGAGAAGTGATGGACGAATCTCTGTAAGTGCCCCAAACGTCCATAGGAGCTACAGTTCTTGGGTGCCTTAGTGAAAACCCTCTTAGAATGCCCCGACTTTCCACACTGATATAAAGTCAATGAAGCCCCTACTGGTGCTACCGGAGGTCTAGAATGACTCTGATGTCGAGAACTACCATATGAGATGTCGCTCTTCTGTTTCCCTCTAATGGGACCCACACTATCACAAGAAGGAAAAGAAACTCCCTTCAACCATGACTTTCCTTCCAGGTCCATCTCAACCATCATCGCCCTATCCAACACATCGAGATAAGTGGGAAACTTCTACAAGAAAACATGAGAATAGATATCTGACTGAATCCCCAACTCAAATCATCGAGCCTTCATCCTCTCATTAGATACAATTTCAGCAGCAAACTGTACTAATTCAGCAAAGCGATTTGAGTACTCAGTCACGGTTTTGTTGGACTTCTCAAGCTTGAAAAACACCACAGCCTTGGCCAACACCATTGATTCTGGATAGAACTGGTCAGTGAAAAGAACCCTAAAGTATTTCCACTCTAAACCCTCGTGTTTCTCTACCGTCACCATTGTGTCCCACCATATCCTGTTTGGTCCCTCCAGCGTGAAGGTGGCACACTCTACCTTGATCACTTCAGGTGTCTCCAAGAAGCCAAACAGATGTTCAATCTTACTCAACCATTCCTCAGCATGTTGAGGGTCAGTGGAGCCTATGAAAACTGGTGGCTTCTAGCGTAGGAACTCTTGAGAACGTCTTCGGAGAATATCACTTTGAGGATCTAAAGCTGGAGTCTGAACATGGACTGGAGGTGGAGCCTGTCCTAGTGCTTGGATAGTGTGAACAATCACCTCAACTAGACTCGGATCCACAATAGGTCTCTCTTGCTAAGGGTCAGCAGTAGCCTCTTTTTTTGATCTGATTCCCATGTCTTTTCAGAGGCATGATGCTACACAACACCAGAAAAGATAGAGATTAAGACACCAACCGAGTAACTAGGAAAAATAATCTTAAAAGAATGAATAAACAAGATTTGGATTCCACTCTATCAAAATCAAAACATGGAAAATACTAGAACTAATCCACAAGTCGTATTTCCCTAACTACCCCTGGTGACTTAAGGTTCATTGTGGTGAGATCTGGCCAGACTCTCAATCAGAACTACCTCCTAATTCTTGACAAGAAGACTCAAATGCATGTTGTCATCAAGGCAAGATGTTCAGCAAACCTCCCTTTGATACCAATTTATCACGAACCAACTTGGGTACCCTGGTAACCCGATAACCGAGCCGGTCCTAACATAACCCGAAGGGCGTTCCCGATCCCCACATGTCAGCGACTAGCACCTAGAATCGTACAACATACAAGTGGGAACTAATTTTCCACAAGGACGCAGAAGCAAGAGTAATAAAAAACAGTATGCATAAAAAAGAAACTCCACTGGGAGTATTGTACCAGAAAACAAAGAGGCACAAAAATCCCAATGTACTACAACCCAAGAACCTAAAATAGTAAAACAACCCCAAATTCCCCAAGGTCCCAACTCACCACATTGAATACTCAACAGCTATATGCACCTCCAAGTGATCCTTTCCCCTTGCACGAACCTGGAAGAATGAAGTCTAAAATCACCTGAAGGAAAAAATAGGGTGTGAGCCGAAGCCCAGTAGGAAACCACCAAAGATTCCATAAAAAATTTCAAATACAGAATATCCAAAGAAAAGCTTTCAATTTTCAAATAAACAGGTTTGGAAATTTGAAAAGAATATTTCAATAAATCATGCTATTCATTTCCAATGATAGAAATAAATACTTTAAACAATGTCCTTTCAAAATGATGGAATATTTCTAAAACAATGGCTTAAATAAAACATTTATATAATGTAGTTTATATAAATTCAGTAGGCATGTAAAACAGTTAAAAATCATTGGCACACATTTATATCACAAATATAAATATTCAGGCTAGAAACAGGGTCATCTTCCAAAAGATACGATAGTATTAACCAATTATAGGATTCCGCACTCTCTATGTGAACTTAGCAAGATGTGTATACACGTCCCAATGACACTGGACAAAGGAGACTTGTCACCAACCCATCAGGGATGTGACCCGCCGCATGTATGTTTTAGAACATTGTTGTATCGTAGACTGTATCCAAATAACTCACTAACTATCTAAGGCTTGCATTCCCACCTACATGATGGGTGAACTATTTTAAGAATTCATAAAATACGATCAATCCCATTCTTCCATTTCAAAAGATCAAATCTCATTCCATTTAAAACCAAAACATGTTTTATTCAATACATGCCTTTTTCACAAGAAAAAACTAATGGGATTCTATAAAATCATTTTAATACATTTTAAGCCATTTAACCAGTTTGAAAATACATTCAAAACCAATTCAAATCATACAATTTATTTCAACAATAAAATTCAACAATTCAATTGAAACCATTTCCATAACACACACCCAATTCAATGGAATAGGGGTTTTCCAAATTTCCATGGCAAAACCATTTCAAATATCTCAATTCAATGGAATCGAGTTTTTATCAATTTAATTGAAATAATAATAAATCAATTTAATTTAAATCGACAATTTAAATAAATCAAGAAATACAAAGATAAACAATTTGGCATGTTGGGACGGAACCACCTACCTCAATTGTTTGGACCAAAACCACAATAGATGAAGAAAACTCAAGAATCCCAGTTGATTCTCCAAGAACCCGTCCAAGATCCCTTACCCTAGCAAGACCAAGACCAAAACTCATTATTTTGGCATTTAAACACTTAGATCTACCCATAACGGGCGTAGATATAAGAAACCATGAGTAGGGAAGAAATATATCTAAATAGATCTAAGAAACTAAACAAATAAAGAAGAAGAACGATCAAATACATTGAGAATCCTAGTTTGATTCACCAAGAGGAGCCTTCAGATCGCCTCCAGAATGATGGGAGAGCCTTCTCTAACCTTCAGAGAAGTCAAATCCCAAGTTAGGGCCACATAAGAGGAAAAAACGAAGTACTTAAAGGAAAAACGTCTGAGATCCACAATTTAAGGATCTAACTTTAAGTGGGCGCTCAGTTTGTCCACACGGTTTGTCAAACTGCGTGCACACCGTACAGACCTCACTGTCTAGGGTTGCTGGTCCGCACGGTTTAGTTGCATGGTTTACCAAACCGTCCACACATTGTGCGTACCCCACCATCCAGTGCTTCTTGGTTGTCCCGGTTTGATCGCATGATTTATCAAACTGTGCGCAAGCCGTGCACAAGCCATTACCTTTTTGTTTTACTTAAAATTTCACCCAAATGCACCCCCTGCTACTACTCCAAAATAAATGCACTTAAAGACATAAAAAGTACCTGAAAGCATAACGGGATGTTACAACCTCCCCACCATAAGACCTTTCTGTCCCCAGAAAGACACTGAAGAAACCTCCACATCAAAAAGATGAGGCCACTACTCACTCATTAGTGCCTCCCTTTCCCACATATCATGAGAATCTGAACCATGCTTCCAAAGTATACGGACCAGGGGAGTCGTTCTCCCACGAAGTACCTTGGTCTCAAAATCAACAATCCTGACTAGTCGCTCAGTCACAGATAAATCCGGTTCAATCTCAAGATCACTCCAACTCAAAACATGAGATGGATTAGAGAGATACTTCTGTAGCTGTGATACATGGAACATGTTATGTATCGACGTCAGATGTGGTGGTAGATACAGACAGTAAGCAACCTTCCCCAGAAGACCAACAACCTCGAAAGGTCCCACAAAATGAGGAGAAAACTTCCCTTGCCTTCCATGTCGTCGATGACCCAATTGGGGTGAAACATTCAAGAACACATGGTCACCAACTAAGAACTCTGAAGGTTTATGGTGAAAATCAGCATAGGACTTGTACTGACTCTGTGCTGTCAACATTCTCGGACGAATCAACTGCATCTTAGCTATCATCTCTTGGACAAAACTCTATCCTACCAAAGAGCAGTCACAAATCTATGACCAACACAAAGGAGATTTACAAGGAAGACCATAAAAAACATCAAAAAGATCCATTTTGATCATAGATTGATAAATGTTGTTATAAAAAAACTGAATTAGCCCCAGATGATCATCCCAAGACCAACCAAATTCAAGAACACATGCCTGGAGAATATCCTTAAGAATATGAATAGATCTCTCTGTCTGGCCCTCTAACTGTGGATGGTAGGCCATGCTCAAACGGACCTGAGATCCCAGTGCCTCCTGAAGGCCTCTCCGAAAGCTAGAAGTAAACCGAGGATCCCTATCAGAGACTATAGCAGATGGAACTTCGTGAAAATGAACAAATTCCTTCACATAGACATTTCCCAACTCCTCAACTTTGGTTGTATCTAAAATAGGTTTGAAGTGAGACGACATGGTCATTCTTTTGATCACAACCCATATCGCATTCTTCTTACTCTGGGATTAAGGTTTCCCATCCACAAAGTCCATTGATATTTCATCCCACTTCCATGTAGGGATTGGAAGTGGTTGAAGCAAACCTGATGGTTTATGGAACTCGGCTTTCACCAGCTGGCATGTATAGCAACGAGATACATACTCAGCAATGTCACATCTCATACCTTGACACCAAAACTATTTCCGCATAACATAGAACATCTTCGTGGTCCCTGGGTTCACATCCCACCGAGAGTTATGGAAATCCCTCATCACATCCTTCCATGCTGATAACGGCACAATGTAACTGTTTTGATTACACAGAACGCCCTCTTTGGAGAACGACCATATGGTGTCGGTCTCTCCACCATAAAGAGAATCCCTGTTTCCATTAAATTCATCATCCAATTGTTTTTCCTGAAGAATTAACTTGAGGAGAGAATAAGTCAACTGATCACTAGTAAAATAAACTTCATTCCCCTTCCACTGAACTCCAATATGAAACTGAGCAAAAAGAGACATCAAACTCCACTCTTATGAAGATTCTTTCCCACCCTGAGATAATTTTTTCCTCCTTAACACATCTTCAAATACATTCCCTTTCCCCCGGGTGCAGGTGATGTCAACGTCAAATGATTTCAGGTACTCCACCCAACACCTTTGGCGGAGATTCAAATCTTTTTGAGAGAAGATATAACTCAAGCTTTTGTGGTATGAAAACATAGTAAACCTTTCCCCATAAAGGTAATGTCACAAACACTGGAGTGCGTGCATTACAACTGCATGTTCAAGGTCATGGGTAGGATAGTTCTCATGAGGCTTAAGTTGACGAGATTCATAGGAAACAACATGATTACCTTGCATAAGGACACATCCCAAACCTGAACCTGATGCATCACAGAAGACCACATAGCCTGCCCCTACCTCAGGAAGAGTTAACACCAGTGCAGTAGTCAAAAAATGATTTAGCTCAACAAAAGAACTCTGACATTTTTCATTCCAGGAAAACTTCACTCCCTTTCGAGTCGGAGAAGTCATTGGAGAATCTAACTTTGAAAAATCGTTGACAAAACGGTGATAATATCCTGCTAAGCCCAAGAAGATCTGAATCTCGAAAACATTTCGTGGTTGTTCCCATGTCATAACATCCTTCACCTTCTCAGGATCAACTGATATTCCTTGATCTGACACCACATGTCCCAATAATTTCACTTCTCGGATCCAGAAATTTCACTTTGAAAGGTTGGCATAAAGACTGTGATTTCTTAAAAGACCCAGAACTGTTCTCAGATGAAGCACATGATCCTCCTCAGAACTGGAGTATACAATGATGTCATCCACAAAGACTACCACGAAAGTACCTAGATACTCATGGAAAAACTTGTTCATCAAGGCCATGAAAACTACAGGATCTTTTTTAGGCCGAAGGGCATGAAAAGATACTCATAATGGTCATACCTACTTTGAAAATCAGTATTATGAATGTCAGATTCTTTTATCCTCAATTAATGGTAACCAGATCGAAGATCAATCTTTGAAAACCAACTTTACCCTTTCAATTGATCAAAAAAATCATCAATTCTAGGTAAAGTATATATTTTCTTTATCGTAACTCGATTGAGCTTTCGATAATCAACCCATAAGCGTAGAGAACAATCAGCCTTCCTGGCGTAGAGAACTGGTGCTGCCCAAGGTGACACACTCGGGTGAATAAAACCTTTCTCAAGAAGATCTTCTTACAAAAACTTCAGTTATTTCAATTCGGCTGGATCCATTCTATTGTGGAATCTTTGGTGGTATCCTACTAGGATTAGGCTCAAACCCTAATTTTTCCTTCAGGTGTTTGTCGAATTCCTTCTTCCATGTTCGTGCAAGGGGAAAGGATCACTTAGAGGTGGATCCAGCTATTGAGTTTTCAACGTGGTGAGTTGTGCCTTGGGGACTTTGGGGTTGTTTTCCTGTTTTATGTTCTTGGGTTGTAGTACTTTGGGATTTCTGTGCCTCTTTGTTTTCTGGTACAATGCTCTCAGTGGAGTTTCTTTGTTATTCATACTGTTTGTTTTACTCTTGCTTATGCGTCCTTGTGGAAAATTTTTTCCCACTTGTATGTTGTACAATGCTAGGTGCTAGTTGCCAACCCGTGGGGATTGGGAATGCCCTTTGGGTTATGTCAGGACCGGCTAAGTTATCAGGTTACCAGGGTACCCGGGTTGGTTCATGACAATATACTTCATTTATATCTTAAAAACCCATGAACAAAATATATTCAGCATCCATTGAAAATTAAAAATGTCTCCTTATTTTGGTAGAAAATTCCACAATAGTAACTTCATTATTTCTAAAAAATATATTTCATTGACACAAACAATCATAATGTGATAATTTTCATCAACAAACGTGAAATATACATTTATATACACTTTTATTTTATTTAAATTGACACAGATTAAGCTAGTGTCTAACATGGAATATAATGTTAGTGGTTCTTGTTTGAGCACATACAGTCCCTTTTTAGGTTTTACACTCAGGAACCGTCACTATTAAGGATAAAATCGTCTAATAGTTAAATATTTACCTCTTCATCATGTTTTAAATTAACTAATTCTAAATTAAATTCAATTTTAAAAACCATGTATTTTAGTTGGTAAAAAATCATAAGATATATTATAATCTTTTAAATAT
Source organism: Viscum album (assembly GCA_963277665.1). NCBI lineage: Eukaryota > Viridiplantae > Streptophyta > Magnoliopsida > Santalales > Viscaceae > Viscum > Viscum album. Next base: position 262,235,613 of record OY728142.1, on the reverse strand, counting down.
TTATTACTATAACAGAAATATCATAAAAATGTCCATTAGAGAGTATTATATGAAAAAAATATTACCTTTTTTATTTGTTACATCACCTTTCTAATTGAGATTACTATGAAATACCAACTTTTTTATGATCACATTTTTATCAGATTTGACACAAAATTCCTAATATAATTCACTCAATTTAGATCTTCTATTATTCTAACTTTGAAAGATTATGGAAATGTTTTAATTCCTTATAGAAACTTAATGGTTCAATATTGAAAAAATAGATGATATGATTGGAAATTCTCAAGATTATTTGGTATCTACGGCCCTACTACTTGTTGGTCGAAGTAAAGTACTCAATAGGGGGTGACATGAGTATGTATAAAAATTTATGTTGAAATGGGTATAATTTAATGTTCCCTAATATTTAAAATTCATTTCCTAGTTATCCAGTAGTGAATTTATATGATCTTTAATATTCAATTAATTTATTAAAATATTTATTAGTTATAGTTGTATCCATTTTATAATTAATAAAATTTATATAAGAAACCTAATAAGTCAATACTGTTATAAAAACCTGATAAGATAAATTGTCATAGTTCAAATTAGTTTGATGAAATATGTGATAAAACAGAGTAAAACTAAAAGGTAAAAACATAGTTGACATACAACAAGAGGTTCAGTCTCATGCAGAGACTTAATCCTATCCACTGAGTGATCACCGACCGCCAAGAAGTTTAAATTAATAAACTTGATCCACACCCTGGATTTGGGTAAACAACAGTACACAAGACTGTCTAGGTCACATGAAATATAACACAATTCATTGTTGGGATAAACTACTAGGTAACACAAGTCACTCTTCCACACTCCTCCATGGGAGTAAAAATATTTAAAGAGATATGTGTGTACTGATATCTTTTATACTTTAGTTTGATACAAGAGATAGTGTGTGCTTAATAGAACGATACAAAAACTTCTCAAAAGATATGTAAAAATGCACACGATGAAGAAAATAAGTATGAGAGAGGATTTAGAAGGCACTGTGTGTCTTTAGATGTAGCTTTATACTATTTAGAAAGGGCTGAGATGATGTCTATGTACTTTTCTAGATTTTAATACAAAAACACAGTTTCTTATTCAGGAATCCAGGTGAAATTATGGTTCTCTAGGTATATTCTTCTTCAACCTTATAATGTTGAACTATTTTTTCAATAAAATGTGAATCTCGATTGAGATATTCTCATGTTTTCTTCCTTTGTTCTTGAGTTCATAGTGGTTTCTTGAGATTTTCATATGTTATTTTGTATCCCTCTCTTGCAAATTCTTGAACTACACCCAAAGCTCTTCTGTCTTCAATGTTTCTTTTATTAATGATGGCCAAAAAGGGCAAGTATAGTCCACACACATAGGTTCATTATACCTCATACTATATACTAAAAGTCATAAAAAGGATTATAAAATATTTAAGTATCATTAAATGACCAAAATATGACCATTAAAAATAATATTAATAAATGCAGTTTTAAATAGTCTACCAGTGACTCGTCTGTCGGTGCCTCTTTCTTTCATTGTCTCATTTTATAGGTAAGTCAACCCATCAGTATATCATTATTTTTGTGTCTCATCCCATTTATTTGTGAGTCTATTGGTCTATACATATGTCGGTGACTCATTATATCAATGACTTGTTTCAAGGGTGAGTCATTCCTTCGATTAGTGAGACAGTTGATCTATTGGGGACTCATTTCAACTGGAACTGAGTCCATGGATCGGTAGTACCATGTAATGGTATGTCACTGGGTTTGTTGGTAGGCCATCTTCATTGTTGAGTCATATGCAATGGTGATTATTTTTCTTCGATGAGACAGTTTATGTATCAGTGAATCATTCCATCGAAGAGTTCTTTCCACAATGTCATCTTTACATACTTAGAACATATGCCTGTTTGAATTTTATGTTAGTGAGTCACTGGTTTGTTAGTGAGTCATTTGTTTTTCTATGTTAGTGACTCATACATAGATTATTTTTAGATGTTATGTCTATCTTATAGTTCAGAGAATTTAGGGAGTGTCAATACTCATAATTACACACAGATAATCAGTTATGTGCTTGTTTTGATTTAAACACACATATATAGTTATATGATTGAAATGATCTAACATACCAGATAATGATTTGACATAATTTATCATCTGAGAAGAAGTAATATTTATGTTAATATATGACATGATTTTTGATAATTAAAAACCTTGTAGTCAGATATACTGGCCAATAGTATCTATTAAAAGACACTACTAAATCAATGAATGTTTATAGGCTCAACATGTTTTCGTTATCTTTTCAATATAAAGATTTATCTATTTGATCCTTCCTCCTTTATGGTATTTTTTGATTCACAGCATTATTTTTTAAAACATTATCATTCATCTATAATACTCTAATATTTTCCATATTGATATCCTTATGGGTTATCATCAACGAGTAGTGATTATTGTGATGGATTTTTATATTCCAAAACCATCCCAATGATTTGGTTTATAATATTACTTATGTTTCTATTATAGCACTAGAAACATCATCTATAGAGTGTATACCTATGAGACATAACTTATTTTCCACTCTCATCAAAATTTACCAAATGTTTTCATTTTATCTTAATAATCAATGGGATATCAAAGGTTATAAAAATATTTAAGTCTGGCTTCTTTTTAATCAAAAAAACATATGGTTTATTGAAAAAATTAGAATGAATTAGGAACTGGTTATTAATATAGTATATTAATGGTTGCATCTATTCTCTAATAATATTTTTATATTCCATCCTCAAATAAAATATCTCATCCCATGTACAACATGATCTAATATTTTCACTACATTACACCATTTTAGAGTTTTATATGTAGTATTATATTCTTATACTATCACATTCTTCTATGTATAATCTTATAACTCTTCCTCATATATTTAGATTATTTATTAGATTATATTATATTGATGACATATATTTTTTAATTCAATAAAATACACTAAATGTGTTTACATTTCTATAGTAAATTGGATTAACATGACATAAGATATGAATTGTTCACAATGATAAAATAATTAAAAAAATTATGAAATACTTATCTTCATTAATTAACTTTAAGATCATCAGACCATACACCTCTAAGTGTATTATATTTACTCAGGATTTAAATAAAGGGATATTATATCTTAATATATGATAATTAATTAAACTAAATTATGATCCAATCTAGAACATTAAATTTTTATGGTCTTTAGATACTATATAATCAATCTTATTTTATGAAATAATTTCAACATCTCCCACAATGATCTATTAGAGAGGTTGTACAAACCAAAAAGTACATGATATTATCCTTTAAAAATCATACTAAGAAATTCATAGATAATCAACATGAGTCATGGAATAAATATTGGTAGTCTATAAGACATAAACATTTATGGGATCAAAGAAAAAAATCCCTGAGAACATATCATTGGAATAATATATTTTCAAAATACATTGGAATAAGCGCAGTACTATAAAAATAATAAAAATATTACCTCCCATATACCAACTAATACCTTCAGGAAATGTTAGTCTAGGGATGAATCCCTCTATACCTGCTTTGGGCTTGGGATAATCTCTTATTTACCCTCATTTAGGCTTGGGAAATCCTCCAATGAACCCCCTTTCTTAGTCGTGGGATAACCTCCTGAGTACCCTGTCAAATCATAAAACATTAATATTTACCGAATCATTAGAGAATTTTATAATTCTGGTCCAACCCATCAAATAATCATAAATCCATTCATATATATACCACATGATCATAAAAACATTCCTCTTTACTTAACCCCTAGAAAATAAAATGGGTTTCATTGATATTTAATCATCATAAACATAAACCATCTATAAAAATAATAATGATATTATGAATGGATCATATACTAGTTAAATCATAAGTAACATCAAAAGAAATTATCATAGATTAAAATTTACTTTAAAATTTTGGTTAAATATTTCTTGACAAAAATAAAATTTTCATTTTTAAATCAAAATTTTAAAATATAAAAATTGACCAAATATATTTTCTAAATTTATTATTTTATTATAAATATGGAAAATTTTTAATGGAGAATTAATTAATTTATTAGTAATGATAGTGGTAAATTACCTTCATACCATGTATGGTAAAACAGTGAATCCATCCACATTTTCGATAAAAATTAAAAAGTACTTCATTCTGAAAATAATAAGAAGATACCTTATATTTTATTAAACATTAAATAATAGGATAAAATTTCATTATATAGTAATATAATAATATTATATGTTTTATGAAAATATATTTATAAATCAGTGATATAAAATAGAAAAATTCATCAAAAGATATTAATAAAGGCAGTTTTCAATAAAAAAACTATTTAATTATCTTGAGTACTTAAAGTGGGAAAATTGAATGTAAATGATGTATTATCAAGAAGTAACCAGGAGAGAATAATTTTATTTAGAATAATGATATGTATATCAATAAATTTTATCATCATAAACTTAATCATAATCATTCCCTCGAAACAATGAGATTGAAACATAAAACCCTTACCAATTTGGTAACTTTTGAATCATAGGACCCGTGAAGGAATAAATTCAAATGGAACTTTTAATATCATGATCATAATGATATTCATGATTTAACTTCCATAATTTTATTTATATATAACTTATAATGAAATTTTGGTGCCTAACATAACATATATCCCAATAAAGATAATTTTAGATGATAATACCTTATCTCAAGTTATCCTTTCTTCGAAAGCATTCTAACATCCATTATAATAAATCATTACTTTATTATAATTCTATGAAAGAATAATTTAAATAATGATAAAATCATATTTTATCTGCTTATAAAATTTCAAATCTAATTTATTAATAATTCCTTATTTAAATCATCGTTTTCATGTGTTTCCTATTTTGTTTTTTACAAGAATTTTTGTTTGATGGTTTCAGTACATGTAATTTGATTATATATTCATTATATATAGAATTATATCAAGTATATAAATATCATATATATTCATTATATATATATTTATATCCATATATAGAATTTAGATATATAAAACCGAATTACATCATTCATGGAAATGGAAGGTCGTACGTACGCTTAAATATTATTTTCACTTTTTGATGGATGGATTAAAAGAAAGATAAATAAAATTAAAAATTTAGTAAATTATTAATATCATATATATCACATATATATATATGTGTGTTAAATATATCCATATAACCATTTATTTAATGAGGAAATGAAAAATGAATCACTTTACTTTGTGGATGTGGTTGTCCACACATATTCACAAGTTACATCATCATTTTCAAATAGATTGGAAGGTAAGAATGTAGATATGATATTATAGTCATAAAAGTATAATTATTTAATAAATATAATATATATATACACACTAACTATTTCAATATTTATAACCATCCAAATATTTTTTAATAATGTTGGATTTTACTACTATATGATGATGATAAGCCATATGTATACCCAAGTGATGTTTTTTTTCTTTTTATAGGAATAAAAAAAGATATAAATTTTATGTCCCATAATCATAATGATATATAAATATATTTATGGTATTATATTTATTGTTTTTGGATGTGTAAAATATATTTGGATGAAGTATAAGAATAAATAAATTTGAATTTGTTAAAAAAATACCTATTATTGGGTAAACAGCCTTTCATTAGGAACCTTGGAATGATATAATAAGAATTAAATAATCTATAAATAATGTATTGGGAAGTTGGGAATTGAATTGGGTAGGTTCTGGTCAAACTAGACGTCTCAAATGGTGTGAGTAAGAGATGAGAAGATGATACCCATTATAAGTTAGTGGAGGGACACAATTGGAATTAATTTAATATAATAAATTAATTTAAAATAATTTTCAATTAAAAATGTTTCAAAATTGAAATAATTCACATATAATATGATAATGAGTTGATATACCCTCATGTAATAATGTTTTGTTAGGTTTTGGAGATGTTTTCGCACTTATGTATTTGTTTTAACCCTCATTAACCATTTTCCCATTTTCTAGGATATGATTATGTTTTACACTATATGGGTCGTGAAAGTTTCTATAAAAAGTAATGTGCCAAATAAAAAAAAGATGGTTAATATTTGAAACAATATAAATTTAACTTGGGTGAAGATTTTACATTCATTAATTTTAAATCATTTAAAAAAATATTATTTTTTATAAAATAACATTTTTGAAATTTTTGTAAATACATGTAAATTTATAAAATAATATGTATCTAAATCATGAAAAATGATTCTAAAATAAAATGTAATTGAATTTAAGGGGTATGTGATCATAATATAATTAAAAAATAATTTTTATAGGTTTTCATATCATTTTAGACTTTATCGTTTGGATAAACTGTTCAGTTAACCAATTTTATTCAAAAGTAGAGTAATGAATTTTTCAATAATAAAGGGTTATAATTTTACTTATACGATGAATTTTGGATCATAAATACCATGGGATGATATTGTAGAACATGTCACAAACTAATTTTCCTTATGAAATATTTTTAAAAATAATTAATAAATTAACAAAGTACTATAAAATTCATTTAAATAACTATTTACAAAATTTGAATCTAAATCACGCAATCAAATTTACTTTTAGAGTTTTTATAATTATTTTTATTATTTTTATAATCCTTCCACATGAACTAATTCAGCGATTCATATGAATATCATCTACTTATTTTTCAATTAACAATTAAAAATAAATTTCTGCAATGAAACAGATCATTTTTTATTAAGTTAAAAATTCATAACTAGGCATAATTGTTTTTTATCCGAGTCAAAAAAATGTAAAGATAATAAAATAAACATAAAAACATATTTGATATTATATTTATGTATTATTATTTAAGTAGTTATCAAAAAATATGGAAAAAATTATACAATTTCAAATCATGGATGATTAAGGTTAAAAACCAATCATCCAATTGATTAAATACAAGTGTTTGGGTTACTTTTTGTTTTCATCATATTATTTTTAACCTTAATTTCCTAATTCACACTAAATGAGATAAAAATATTTACTATGGTTTCTATTTTTAATGAAAAAAAGAAAAGGTACATTTTACAAAACATGAAAAATCATGATTTTGAATATGGAATACATTTTTGGTGATTAAATTTATAGATTTGGAAGAGATAAATTTTAATATAATTGAATGACATTCATAAGAATAACATTTGTTAAAAAAAATTAGTTTTAAAATAAAAAATAAATATATACCAAAACTAATTAAAATGATGATTCCTATGAAATTAATTATTTTATATCTCATTAAATAATATTTTTTTTACTTTAAGATAAAATTAAAATCATAGTGATAATTTTAAATGAAAATAGAAGATAATTTTTAAAAAATTAGGTTTTTTACTATCCATGAATAAAACCCACTTTTCAAAAAAATATTAAAATTTTACCATAATATAATATTTATATAATATTTTAAAAAAAAGATATCATTTTTTAAAATAAAATATCTAAAAGAGAAAAATATTACTATATTTTATACACCTAAAAAGTAATTTAAATTAATTTTCATCAAAATTCATTTTTGAAGCATAAAATTACTAAACTAAAAAGTGAGTGATTATTTATTAAGTATTATTAAATTATATTTTTGAGTAGGAATACTATAAGTATATTTGATAATGTGTTTATTCATATTCATACATACCAATTCAATGGATATTTTACATTTAAATAATAATATTTTATTAATATATCTCAATTTTCATAAAGTTCATTGTTAGGTATTAGTAAACATTTTGAGATTATAATTATTTTGGAGTAAGTTCTTAAGGTGTTAAATTATCCCCCAATTAAACAAACTTTATCATTTCAATTTTAACATAATCTCAGTAATTAATGGTTTGAAATTTGAGAAATTTTTTTTTTGAAAACTGACCTCATAACATGGGTTAACAAAACCTACTTATAAAAAGAAAAAAAAAGAAATATCAAGGTCATATTGAATAACACCTAAAATGATTTTCAAATAGATTATAATTAGTGGGAATATTTATATAAAGGGAAATTTACTAGCCAAATAATGACAGAGATTGATAAAAAATGTGGTTTTGACAAAGTTAATGACCAGAAAACTATAAATCAGTGAGCGGTGAAAATACAATGAATTTCATAGAAATTAAGGTTAAAGGATAGTGTTCTCATATCAATATCACTTTCCTAATGTTTATGTATTAATTTACTATTATGATATAGAACATTATGAAATGTACTTACTTCATTTAATTATATTTCATAAGAACAATTTCATTATTTGGTTGTGTTTGGATGATTTCTTATTTAATCTCTTATTTAAAGATGATTTTTTCACGCCCGGGGAACAAAATTTCATCAAATATGACCAAAATAACTTTATTATCAGCCACTAACCAATTTAATGTTCACTAATAGTATCTTATTTACTTTATCAATATCAATCAATCCTTTATCTCAACTAAACATAATTATCTCAACATTGGTAACATATTAAGGGTTATCTTCCACTCAATCATTTGTTTTCAAAAACAAAATCTATACCATTAAATAATATTTACATATCATCCATACCATAAAACATATTTTTATAAATCCTTAGTGTGAAACTACTTTATAATTATACTTAGTTGATTCTAGATTCCAATATATCATTTGGGAAAAAAAATATTAAACAATTCACAAATAAAAATAAATAAACTCTCTAAAAAAATCAATTAAAATATTGGTAAAACATAGTACCTTACTTTATATTGTTGTTAACCCTTGGATCATGGTATTAATTCATATTATTTCCATGTTTCCCATATACTATAAATATAATTCCTTAACAATTTTTTGTTGTATTCCCTTTATTCCAACATAGAAAACATCTTCCTCTTATGCTGAGATATACTTCCAGGTGATTCTTTCCAAATTATTGACATAATGAATGTTGAGATTTCATACCTCCATGATCATTACCCACTAAACTTCTATAACTATCAATTTTCTTCTTGTTTTATGATTTATGAAACTGATTGAATTTTTTATTACTCATATTTTGTGATAGTTGATATTGTATAATCACAGGGTTTTATCATTAGGTTCCTATTTCATTTAGTTTCTCACGATAGATATCATTCTATTATCCATCAAATAATATGTTTACATTAATCCTCTAAGTATTATCCATTATCTTAAACCGAAACTATTATGTTGGAAACAATAATCATAGTGATAGATCATGGAAAATAATTCATAATATGACTAAATTTTGACTCCATATTTTCAATATATAAGACATCAGATTTAACCTAGATTGTCCATGATCATAAACTATCAAAATCATGTATAATAGATTGAATTAAATTGATATTTAACCTAAGAATATCTCCCATGTGTTTCAAACTAGGTGTGTAATAAAGGAACACTCACTATGATCTAGAATGATGGTTGAGATATATTAGATCAACTATTTTTGGGGTTAATACTCATAAATGACTTTGATCAAAATATAATTCCACCCATATTATATAGACATGGATGTATTGATAATAAAATACAAAATAATCCATATAAAAAATTTTGTTTAATTTATATACTAAATAAAAAATCTTATAATTTCATGAAATATATTCCACACCCCCGACAAAGATCTTCACATATAGTACTCTTATTAAGGATTCTCTTCATAAAAAAATCTTAATAATACAGGGAAAGGAAAAAATAAGAAATGTAGAGATCAGATGCTCAATAAAGCAAATTTTAGGATATATTAATGATATTATAAATACAACATGATAATAATTCGTATCATAAAATTATATTTACATATAAAAATCATTACCAGAAATTCATTGATCATTACCATATGATATGGAATAAATTTTGGTAGTTCATAAGACAAGAATAATAATAGGATCAATGAACTTGATCCATGAGACCATAACATTGTTATAAGAACATGTCCTAAAATATTGGAATAATTGTGGCCTAATTATAGTCATAGAAATATTATTTCATGGTCAACCACAAAGACATTCATAACATGTTAGGATTCATATAATAACCTATGTACACGCTTTTTTCATGTGACAACCTATGATTTACTATCTTTCATGATTGGGATAACCTCATGCATACCCTAATTTTATAGTCTTAAGATAGCCTCACATGTACCCTTTGATCCCATAGAAAATTAATCCAAAAAGGGAATTAGAGGGATATATAATTCTAATACCACCGATCACATAATCATAAATCCATTCATATGTATCCCAAAAGATTACACTAACATTGATCATAACATAAACCATGAAAAAAATGGGTTCTATCAATATTTCATCATTATAAATATTAAACATCCGTATAACGATTTAATAAAATTTACTTTAAAAGATATCCAAAATATTTCCTAAAAAATTACCAATTTCATTTTTAATTCAAAAATATTGAATCTAATAGTTGAAAAAATATTGAGAGAATAATTTTCCTTGAAAATAAAATTGGGAAATTTTAAGGTAAGCATGAAATAATTGAGTTGTCAAGATGGTATGGAATTATGTTTAAACTATGTATATTAAACCAATGGTTCCTTTCACATTTTTTTAATAAAAATACTAAAGGAACACATTTTGAAAACTATAAAATTATTCGTTATAAACAATTATTAAAAATTTATTAATGGGGAAAAATTTCTTTATAAAATCATATAATAGTCTAATTTTTTTTAGAGAGCATGGATATAAAAAAATCATTTTTAACTGAATGGAGAAATAAATTCATTTTTTATTAAAATAATTATTAATATATATTGATAATTAATGTGAGGAAAATGAAAGTATGTTTTTTTATCAATAAATAAACATCACAGAAGAGGGTTCAAGAGATTATAGCGTGATATATAATGATATTTCATCATCAGGTACTTAATGATGAACAATCCCAATAAACAATGAGATAGTAACATAAAATACTTATACTTTTGTAAATTTTGAATAATAATCCCCATGAAACAAAAAATTGAGGCTTCGGCCCCAACCATTTAACAAATATATATATATATATATATCATAAATGAATATAGTTTCATAACATTACATATGTCTCAAAGAATACAATTTGAGACTAAAAACCCTTAGATCAAGCTGGATTTTTTTGAATGCGCTATAACCTCTTGAATAATATATTTAAATTTATTATAATTCTATAAGAAAAATTATTTACACACTTATATTATCTAATATTATCCAATTATAATATTTCATCAACCATTTATTGAAAATTCCTTATTAAAATCATCTTTTATCTATGTAAACTCTTTCATTTACGATGAGAATTTCGTTATATAATTATTGTACATGTACGTTGATCAAGGCTTCATAATCTCTATAATTAGATTAATGATATAAATAAAATATATATTCATTATTTATATATTTAGAGTCATTCATTATAAAGACCTGTAAATTTTGTGGATGTTTTTTTAAATACATGGGAATTTTACGAGTCCACGAAAACTAACAGCACGTGATCCCGAGGCCTGGTGTGCCCGAAATCAATTTATGATTTTTTTGGGTACGTTCAGTAAATGTATGGGTGAGTTTTAAAAACTTTTGAACCGGTGGTCGGAATTGAAATCCACGGTAACTGTTGAACTCGCAATGCCGATATTTACTGAAGGAGACTTTCACTTCGACGACATTTGCCCGAGAATACAAGTTAGTTTTTGGGTTTTCATAAAAATAATAATAAAATAAAGTGTAACTACACTTTATTTTATTTGAGCTTCCATTTGGTGTGTGGTGGTTAAAACCTGGTCATGGAAGATGGAGTTAGGGCCACCACACCTTAACCTCTTTTGAGAGGTTATGGTGGTGGGGCCCACCCAAACTAAACCTCCCATGAGAGGATTAATGTGGTGGGGACTACACGAGGATTAACCCCATATTAATGGGAGGAGAGGAAAACCTCTCAACTCTTCCACATTAATGAGGGAGAGCCTCTTGATTCCTCAACTCCCCATTAAATGGGGAGAAACTCCATGACCACCATCCCACCTTAATGGTGCCAATCTCTCCTAATTAATTCATGCCAATTCCACCCCATGAATTAAATGAGTCATCTCATTTAACTAAATGCCAAAATTTTAATTTTAAACTCAATAATCTAAAATAAAAGACAATATTTTCTTTGGAGGGTCTAGCTTTTCATTTGTTGGAAAAGAAGGATTAGAGGATCATTGGGAGAAAGCTCGCAACGAAGAACCATTCTCCCAACAAAGAAAAAAGAATGAAGAATGCATTCTAACAATGAAGAAGATGAAAAATGGTTCTTCTTCGACTTCCATCCTTGGATCCTATAGACGTGGATCATCTTCCCGAGCCAAAGCAGCTCAAAATTATGAGTGTGTGGCGGACGCGCCGAACGATGGGCAACTTCATCTTCTTTCTGTGACTTCAACGCCGACTCCCGACAATCTAGTAAGGGGGTTATTTCAGTTTGATGATTTTATTTTATTTATCTATTCATCGAATTAAAGAAATTGATGCAACATAATGTAATTAATTGTTGTTTATCTTCTTTCCTTGATTAGCCAATTGATACCACCTTAAATGTGGAGGATGTGGGCCAAACTAACATGTCCTCACATCCTCGGTCGATTCTTCTTTCATGTGGTGTTATTCAAAGCGGAAATGAGGTGACTAAGGTGGTAATGACAAAGGTCGCGCTAGCCGCGGCCTTTGTGAACCGTGACGCCCTGGCGGCACATCAGTGTTCCCAGCCGAACACCACTGGCCCCCGCCGGCCTGGGCCGCACCGAACCAGCCTACCTAGCCACCCCCGGTTCCCGGCCTGCCTGCTCGCGTCCTGTCCATGGCCAGTCTGTGCCCCGCGCAGCCTACCGGTGCCTTACCCGATTCCCCGACGGCATGCCCGCGCCCTGCGCGGCCTACCTCAGCCATCCTGACCAGTGCCGTCCACTCGAGCCGGCCCGCGGTGGTGCTCGCTGAACCAGCCGAGCCATGCCGAGTTGTGCCGGCCACTCGAGCCAGCCTTCGGTGTCCTTTGTGGTGTTGTTGGACTAACTGGCTCAACATTCTGGGCCGACCCGCCTGAGCCGTTCCCCACGTGGTGCTCACTGAACCGGCCCCAGCCTCTAGGGTGAGCAACCTACGTTGCGGCCTCCAGGCCGAACCGCCCCCGCAGTCTTCTGGGACGGGCCCAGTCGACCGAGCTGAACGTAGAGGGCCGACCTGGTCGACCCAGACTGTGTCGGCCCAGTCTAGGTTGGGCCGAGTCAGTCCGACTGGGTCAGACCTGTCCCAGGCCCATTACTGACTGTTACATCCTTTGGCCACATCTTTCGCACCAGACTACTGTTTGACGAACCGTTAATGATGCTAGTTTTCCTGGAGCAAGATGGTCCCTTTGAGTATACCCCACTAGAGTTCAGAGTAATGTTGAGTTACAGTCAGGTTGGATTGTACATGAATCCAATCGGGCCCCCGGGACAAAAAAGATTATAACTCACAGACCGGGTGTCTGATTGACGCGTCCTCTGTTGCGTTGAGACCCCTTTGACGAGGCAGACTTTTGAGTTACTTCTACATGGGACTTCGTGATAGTTGGAGTATCAGCATTTACCTCATGGAGCGGACCCTCCCAGAGCGAGCAAGCAAAGTACATAGACCTAGTAGCTGGCTAAGACCTGACGACTGCTTGACTGATTCGACTTGAAGTGATTCGACTAGCCCAGTGGGGAGCCCCTAGTTGCGGCGGCAGAACCACGGTAGAGGAGAACCTGGTAGTTTGTGGTAGAGCTATGGTACTCGATAGGAAGAGTACCTCTGTAGGATATTAGGGGAAGCTCCTTGTAGTTGGCGGAAGACCCATAGTGGAGAACGTCTCTGTGTGAGTGAAAAAGACCCACAATACTCGACATGAGGAGTATCTCAACAGTCCAAGGTTAGTGGGAAGCGCCTGGTTGTGGCAGTAGGCCCACTGTACTCGACAGAGGAGGAGTTCTCCAGCAGTCATGGTTTCGATAATAAAAATACTAGTTGAGCAGAGTAAGTAACTTTTTAGTTTACATCATGATTGAGATAGATTACATGATAACTTAGGTATATGTATGGTCATATACCTAAGTGTGGTTATCTTTTGATTTCTTACTTTGTGGTTATCCTTATTGGATTTTGTGATACCTTGAGGGTCTCAGGGTCCCTACTAGGATTCGTTAATCTCACCCCTTCATGGGCTATTCCCGCACCTCGTTGTGTTTGATGCAGATGGCAGAAAGCGCTAACCAAGTCTGAGTGTACAAGGAATGGATGGTACCAGGAGGTGGTCCACATGGTGTGATGGTACACGGAGGAGACGGACGAACATGGAGTGTTGTGGAGGCTATCTAAACCTACCCTGCAGGTAGGATTTTCTGGAGGATGATCAAGAAGTTGTTTCACCTTTCTTCTATTGTACTTGTTTTCCTTGTACTTTTAGTTTCCTTGTACTTTACAGTTGGTCTTGTATTTCCATCCCCTTTACTTTTCAACACTTATTTTGTATACACTTTTACATAGTGTATTTCTTCTAGCTACTCTGTTGTGTGTGTTTATAATTTGTAAAGTAAATGCATTCACAGTTTTAGAGATTTACGCCTTTGGTGCTAGTCGCCAGCCCCTAGCCTGTGGAAGGCGGGTTTGGGGTAGTCACGGCACAGGCCCTGAGGGACAGGTCATGAAAAATTGGTATCAAAGGACATCGGTTCTACCACAGAACATAGAACTCTGATCTTTTCTATGGATAAATAGTGTTAAGGGTACTGAGTGTGGTTTTCAGTTCAGGGAGTCCAGTGTTGGTTCAGTGGCCGACGTATCCGTACAATAGGACCCTGACTACTGATTTCGGACTCAGTGCAATAAAACACGGATTAAGTGTGTGTTTTCAAAAGTTTTCTTTATGTTAGCTCAACCAGGTCATCTCACCAGGTATAAATCTTTTGACCGTGTAGCATCTGTTTCTTTCAGGATGCCTCCCTATGGACGACCAGCTAGAGCCCTGAGAATTGTACGCACAGATATCCCACCTAGCGATGAGGCCTAAGTGCAGGGCCCTCTTCAAGTAGAGGAAGTAGTGGAGGTTCTAGTGGTACCACTTCCCGTTGGGACACCTATTCCACAAGCCCCAACAACAAATGTTGCACGCCGCTTGAACGCATTGCACGGGTTCCAGCACCAGAGGCCACCCAGGTTCAGGGGAGAGATGGACCTGAAGGCAGCTGAGGATTGGCTGGAGGATGTGGTGAGAGTCTTCAGACTAGTATATAAAACCATCCGGCTTTATGATGATCCATGACGTGAGTCTACCTCAGGAAGCAACATGCAGATGGTGGAGCCTGATGCTCTAGGTGCATGACGAGGCAACACTACTTTGGGTGGACTTCAAGAGCCTGTTTCAGGCAGAGTTTTTCCCATCCACTCTTCGCGCAATGCATATACAAAAGCTACTTCATCTGCAGCAGGGAAACATGACTATAGCTTAGTACTCCGCAAGGTTCACATACCTCTCACGCTACTCCACTGATATGGTACGAGACCCATTATTTAGGGCCCAGACCTTTGATCAGGGACTCAAATGAGAGATCAGGGCTTTGATGATCTCCCTCAGAATCCCAACGTTGGAAGGGGTGTTGGAGTGTGCCCTCTTAGTAGGGAGTTTCATAGCAGAGTAGTCTCCAGGAGTGATACCCACCACTAGTCGACATGCAGCGGAGTATTATACACAGGTAGTAGACATATGTCACAGAGGTCTAAGGGGACTAGACCTACAGGTGGACGACCACACGACTCAGAATTGGTTGTGCGGGGCTCCAAGAGTGGAGACAAAGCCAAACATGCCAGGAGCAGACAACGTTACTCATGCGGCCGTCATGGTCACATGGCTCGTGACTGTCCGACCCGCCATTCGGATGATCAGCAGATGGTCGAAGGACTGTTCAGGAAGAGAAAAAGATTCAATCAAGGCTGTCCGTAGGGAGCATGCAGACGTGGCAGAGGAGCTGATCGTGCAGCTAGCGGTGGACGACGTTTCGAGGTGTTACCTCCATAACCACCTGGAGGCCCACCCTGACCGTAGAGAGGTGGTGGACAAGCATGAGCTCAGCTTCAGGTAGATGAAGCATATGACTATGACACTCCAGAGATTATATGAGGTACGACCGGTGTCTACTCCACCATAGATACAGTTCTTACAAACACAGGTGCCAGTCACTCATTCATTTCCACTTCCCTCGTTCGGAGATCGGAGATTCCGACGGAGCCGTTGGCTCGATCCTTATAGCTAGAGAGTCCTATGAGAGCACAATAGATGATTACGCACTGGTTACGGTAGTGTGAGGTTACTATAGGAGGTGAGAGTTTCGGGTGGGATATCCTCATAGCGGCGTCGAGGCCTTACGACATCATCTGGGGTATGGACTTGTTATCTACAGTCTATGCTCAGATCGACTGTATTAGGCCCAAAGTGTGGTGTGTCCGCACAGATAAGACCAATTTCACTATCACCGTTGAGAAACTGGTAACATAGTAGGTCCTCCGAAGAGGATGACGTGCTTCCCACCTTAAAAAATCCATCAGGTGCCTACCCTGTGGATATCTGAGCACGTCGTGTTTCACAGTTAGCGTCCCCATGTTGTGCCTCTCTAACTCGCGGAAGAAGTGGGGGAGTGACTGTAAGAGACTGAAGGAAGGCTTCCCCACCTCTATCCACAAAGGATATCTTTAAAGCAGCCAGCTGCTCTATCGCCTCACCCAGCAGTTGTATAACAGTTCTCCTTTTGAGTGCATCTGCTTCAATGTTTTCCTTTCCATGAGTATAGAATATCTCGAAGTCATATTCCTAGAGGAACTCAATCCATCAACATTGTCTTAGTTTCATTTCCTTCTGAAAGAAGATATACGTGAGACTCTTGTGATCAGTGTAAACTATAAAAAGTTCTCCCATCAGATAGTGTCACCATATATTCAAGGAGAATACCACTACTGCTAACTCAAGGTAATGGGTAGCATAGTTCTGTTCATACTGTCTTAGCTGTCGAGGACCATACGCGATCACTGCTCGCTCCTAAATCAGGACACACCAGAGTCCAGTCCCTGATGCATCGTAGTAGACTACGTGCCCTATGCCTTCCTCTGGAAGCCTCAATATGGGGGCACTAGTCATCCTCTGCCTCATCTCCTGAAAGATCTGATGGAATCTCTCTGACCACACGAAGGGTTACCCATTCTTCGTCCAGGCTGATAGTGGTTCTTCAACTCTAGATAAGTCTAGAACGAATCTCTAGTAGTATCCAGCCAATCCCAGGAAACTCCGTACTTCCATCACACTTCTGGGTGGCTCCGAATCAAGTACCACCTCTATGTGTAGGAGATTGTGTGGCTACATAGAGTACCTTCGATGATTGTCTCTGATCGTGAGGCATGGTTTACTTTACGGCTACGAAAAGGGTTGCGGGAGGATTTCGAGATGCAACTACATCTGAACACCATCTTCCATCCTCAGAAGGATGGTCAGACTGAGCGGACCATTCAAACCCTCAAGGACATGTTGTGTCCTTGTGTCCTCGACTTCGGTCGCAATTTGGACGATCAATTTACACTGGTGGAGTTTGCGTAAAACAATAGCTATCACTCCACCATTAGGATGACACCTTTTGAGTCCTTGTACAGATGACCTTGAAGATCACCCTTGTGCCTGACAGACCCTGGGGAGTCAGCACTGGTGGGACCAGAGATGGTACGTGCAACCACAAAGAAGTTGCAGATCATGCAGGAGTGGAAGAAGACAGCACAGAGCGGGTAGAAGTCATATGCTGACAGGATACAGAGACCTCTAGAGTTCGAGGATGGCGACCACATCTTTCAACAGGTCTCACCTCGACGAGGTCTATAGAGATTTGTCCATGGTGGAATGTTATCTCTAAGATTAATCAGACCTTTCTAGGTCCTCAACAGAGTAGGAGAGGTGGCTCACCACCTGACCCTTCCACCTCAGTTACACCAGGTGCATGATGTCTTCCACGTATCTAAGCTGAGGAGATATGTGTATGACCCTTACCACATTATCGGCCATGGAGAGTTGGATGTAGACGATGCGGAGAATTTCATAGAGGTTCTAGTGGAGATTGAGGATCGACATGAGTGGGTCCAATGTGGACGGGTGATACATCTGGTGTGCATACGCTGGCAACACAGGAACCTTCAGGAGAGCACATGGGAGCGGGAGGCTCAGATGCGTGATCAATACCACCACTTGTTCCCATAGTTCGAGTTGTAGCTTACAAAGATGTTAATCGCTATGGTTGGGAGAATGTAAAGACCCAGATTTTTGTTTATTTTTTTTAAAAAAACATGGAAATTTTACAAGTCTGTGAAAACTGACGGCGCATGATTACGAGGCCTGGTGTTCCCAGAATCAATTTCTGAAGTTTTTTTCAGGTACATTCAGTAAACATATGAGAAAGTTTTAATAACTTTTGAACCGGTGCTCGGATTATAAATCTGAGTGCATCATTGAACTCGCAACATTGGTATTCTCCAAAGGAGACTTTCACTTAGACGAAATTTGGTCAAGAATAAAATTTAGTTTTTGGGTTTTCTTAAAAATAATAATCAAATTAAGTGTAGCTACACTTTATTTATTTGAACCACCATTTGGTGTGTGGTGGTTAAAACCTCCTCATGGAGGTTGGAGGTGGATCCCCCTCACCTAAACCTCGCATGAGAGGTTATGGTGGTAGGGCCCACTCGAACTAAACCTTCCTTGAGAGGATTAATGTTGTGGGGACCACACGGGGCTTAACCCCCTATTAATTGGAGGAGAGGAAAACATCCTAACTTTCCCTCATTAATGAAGGAGAACCTCTTGATTCCTCAACTCCCCATTAATCGGGGAGAAACTCTTTGACCCCCCCTCCCCCACCTTAATGGTTCCAATCACCCCAAATTAATTCATAACCACTCCACCACATTAATTAAATGAGTCATCTCATTTAATAAAAAGCCACAATTTGAATTTTAAACTCAATAATTATAATAAAAGATTATATTTTATTTGGAGGGGCTAGCTTTTAATTTGATGGCAAAGTAGGTTTAGAAGCTCATTGGGAGAATGATCCCAATGAAGAACCATTCTGCTAACAATGAACGAAGAATGAAGAACGTCGGCAACGGTTCTTTTTCGACTTTCTTCCTCGGATCCTACCGAAGTGGAGCATCTTCTAGAGCTGATGCAGCTCAGAATTAAGAGTGCATGGCGGACGCGATGAACGACGGGCGACTTCGTCTTCTTTCCGAGACTTCAACGTCGACGCCCGACAATCCAGGTAGGGGGTTATTGCATGTTGAGGATTTTATTTTTTTCTTCTCATCATCTAATGAAAGTAATTGATACAAAGTGATGTAATTAATTTTCTTTCATCTTCTTTCCTTGATGAACCCATTGATACCACCTTAAACACGGAGGATGCGGGCCAACCTAACATGGCCCGACATCCTCCATCCATTCTTCCTTCTTGTGTTGTTCTTCGAAGGGACAACGAGGTAACGAAGGAGGCAATGAAAAAGGCCATGTTACCTGTGGCCTCTGTGAACCACGCCTCCCCAGAGGCACACCGCTGTTCCCTTCCGAACACCATCGGCCTGCACCGGCCCGAGCTATGCCGAAATGGCATGCTCGGTGGCCACCGGCCTACTGACACCCTCTCGGCTTGCCGGCGCCCCGTGTGGTCTGTCCGCGCCATACTGGTGCACCGCGCGGCCTACCCGCAACCTTTCGTCGCCCTGTGCAACCTGCCCTCACCCTACTGGCGCCCCGCACGCCCTGTCGGCGCCTTGCCCAGTGCCCTGCCTGCTAGTTCATGCCCTGTGCGGCCTGCCTGTGCCCTGCCCGCACCCCGGCTTCCGATCGAACTGCACGAGCCGCACCAGCCACCCGAGCCTGCCAACAACATCCTTCATGATGTCACTGGCTAAACCATCTCCACATTCTAGGTCGATCTGCTTCCCACGTGGTACTGGCTGAACCGGCCCCAGCCTCCGGGCCGAGCCGCCTACGCGGCGACCTCTGAGCCGAGCCGCCCTCGTAGTCCGCTGGGTCGGGCCAAACCTAGTGGGATGATCCGGCCAACATCAGCGGGTCTTACCGGGTCGACGAGACTGGGTCGGCCCAATCTGGTTGGGTCGAGTCGGTCCGATTGGGTCGGTCCGAGCCCAGGCCCATTACTGACCGTTACTTCTTTTGGCCATATTATTTTCACCGGACGACCGTTTGATGAACCGTCAGCAGTGCTGGATTTCATGGAGCATGACGGTCCCATTGAGTATACCCCACTAGATTTCGGGGTATTGGTTAGTTACGGTTAGGTCGGATTGTACACGAATCCAACCGATCCCCCGGTACTTAAAAGCTTAAAACTCACAGACCGGACATCTGATTGACATGTAGTCTGTTTCGTTGAGACCTTTAAGATGAGTTGGAACTTTGAGTTACTTCTATGTGGGAGTTTGTGACAATTGGTGTATCAGCTTGTAGCTTGTGGAGTGGACCCTCCTGGAGATGAGTGTGTAAATTATGGAGACCTAGTAGCTGGCTGACACCTGAAGACTGCTTGACTGATTCGACTCGGAGTTATTCGACTAGCCCAGGTGCGAGTGTCTAGTTGCAGCGGCAGACCCACGGTGGACGAGCACATGGTAGTTGGGGGCAGACCCATGGTACTCGACAGGAGTAGTACACTTATAGGATATTAGGGGGAGCGCCTGATAGTTGGAAGCAGACCCACAGTGGGGAGCGCCTCTATGTGAGCGCGGCAGACCCACGGTACTTGACAGGAGGAGTACCTCAGCAGTCCAAGGTTAGAAGGAAGCGCTTTGTTGTGGCGGAAGTCCCACTATACTTGACAGAGGAGGAGTTCTCAAACAGTCGTAGTTTCGATAATAAAAATATTGGTTGATCAGAGTCAGTAAATTTTAATTTTACCTCATGATTGAGATGGATTACTTGATAACTTAGGTATATGTATTGGCATATATCAAAGGGTGGTTATATATTGATTTCATATTTTGTGGTTATCCTTGTTGGATTTTGTGAGACCTTGAGGGTCTCGAGGAGCCTACTGAGTATCAGTATACTCACCTTTGCACGGGCTATGCCCGCACCTTGTTGTGTTGGATGTAAACAACGGAAAGCGCTGACCGAGGCTGAGTGTACGAGGACTGGATGATACCCAAAGGTGGACCACACAACGTGATGGTACACAGAGGAGACAAACGGACATGGAGTGCTGTGGAGGCTATCCGAACCTACCCTTTAGGTAGGATTTTCTGGAGGACGATCCAGTAGTTGTTTCACCTTTATTCTGTTGAACTTGTTTTCCTTGTACTTTCAGTTTCCTTGTACTTTACAATTGTGCTTGTATTTCCAGCCCCTTTACTTTTAGGCACTTATTTTGTATACATTTTAACTTAGTGTATTACTTCTAGCTACTCTTTTATTTGTGTTTATAATTTTTAAAGGCAATGCCTTCCCAGTTTTAGGGATTTATGCCTTTGGTGCTAGTCACCAGCCCATGTCCTATGGAAGGAGGGAATGGGGTGGTCATGGCACGGGCCCCGGGGGATGGGTTGTGACATCCATAAAAGGATCAAATATAGGAATTAATTATACCATTCATGGAATAGACAGGTCGTACGTATGCATAACCATTGTTTTCACTATTTGACAGGTGGAATGAAATAAATGTACATGATAAGTAAACATTATAGATTAATTATTATATCCAATATATCATATATATTCATTAAATATATCATTATTACCATCCATGATAATCCAAAATGACACATGGATAATATCACTTTGTGGAGGTTGTAGTCCACATGTATGTTACATTGACTTTATCATTATCCGAATTATTGAGAGGTAAGAAGGAAAATATGATATTATAATCAAATAAGTATAATAATTTCATAAATATCATATAATTTCAAAATTTATAACTTTAATACAATAAAAAATAGTGGTGAATATTTATTTCAATGCTTTGTGCAGATAGTATGTTGTACGCACCAATGAGCGATGGTTTTTCTTTTCCAAAGATGGAAAATATATAAGAAATTTTTTTACCATAATTTTAATAAAATATTTTTACATTTATGATACTGGATTTAATATTTTAGGATAATTACAATAGATTTATATGATTTATAAGGAGGAAGAAATTTAAAAGAGTTGGTAAACATGATTACCTCTTCATCGGTAGACATAATTTCATAAGGACCCCTAGAATGATATTTGAAGTAAACAAAAAACTATAAATATATGATATTATCATTTATAAAACAATTTAGTATTTTTTGTTAGGATTGATGAATTAAATGGTTTTATGAAAAGTGAAAAAGAGGTTCCATATTATTAGTGAGGATATGGGCAGTCATGGATGTACTTAAATAATCCAATTAATATAAATTAATTTTTCATATATAAATCATTGTAAATTTATATAATTCGATGATAATATGTTTTGAGCCTAAATAATCTCATATAATAAATGATTTAAATGTTTAAATGATATTTTTACCCTTTTCTCTTTATTTTAATCCCCATTAATCACTTTGATAATTACCATGATATCAATGTTTTTTCCTCTTCAGGGGTCAAGAAATTTACTATAAAAGGTAAAGTGACCCATTAATGGACCATGGATTTTATTGTAAACCATATAACATTCCATTTCATTACAATAATATTTTATAAATTTTAAATCATTTAATAAAAAATTATTGATTATAAATATAATTAATGTCATTTTTGAAAATACATGACATATTATAATATAATATCCCTCTAACTCATTGAAATTGTTTGAAAATAAAATTGATTAATGTTTAAGGATTATATTGTCTTAATATAGTCAAGAAATCAAAATTTCATAGTTTTTTATATCATTTTAGACCTTATCTTTTGGATTAACCAATTGGTTAAAAAAATTTATCCTTTAATGTTGTAATGGATTTACAATATTAAAGGGTTATAATACTAATTATAAGGTTGAAATTGGATCATAAATATATGAGAGATGAGATTTAAAACCATTAATCCTAACTACCCTCTTAAAATGTTTATATAATATTTATATAATTTAATAATTTATTATGTATCATAAAATACTATAAATGAATTTTTAAGAACTATTCATATAATTTGAATTTGAAATAAACATTATATTAATAAAATTATAATATAAACCACTAAAAAATATAAATTATGTTATATTTATTTAAAATTTAATGGGACACTTTAGTTAACCAAAATATATATTAATTTCATAGTTTTTAATTAATTTACAGTAATTTTCTACTTCTTTCACAAGCATTGATTCAGTGTTGTGTAAGCATTTAAAATAATTATATCTTCACTAAAAATTAAAACAAAATTATAATTATAACGAAAAATTATATATGTATTACATAAATATTTTGAAACAAACAAAAGTGGTTTTTATTACTATCCCAAAATTTTATAGATATTAAAAAAATCGAGTGATGCATTTTACATTAAATTTACATAAAATACGATATAAGTCATTTTCAAAGAAAAATGGAATAATGTAGACATAAATAAAAATAATTAGTGAATATAGTCTCACCACACTAATTTAACAAAATAAATTTAACTTTTATAATTTTTTTCTTTATCATATTAATTTTAGCCTTAATAAACTGATTTATCCTTACCAATGTGACAATATTTATTAAATTTACTATTCACAACGACAAAAAATAAAAGATAAATATTTAACATATTTGAACCACATTGTACTTAATATATAACCCATTGTTCATGATTAAATTTGTTTAGGGGTAATAAATAAATTATCATATAATCATGTAAAAAAACAATGAAAATGGGTTTTTAGAAAAAATACATTTTCAATCATAAAAATGATGTTATAGAAATATTAGATAAATTGATTTTTACTTCGTAATTAATTATATTATATATAATTAAATTTTTAGTGTTTAAATTTATGATAAAATTCAAATCATAATGATAATTTTAAATGAAATGAATATATTGTATTACCAAACCTGTTATTTTGTCACTATTAACAGAAAACTAAGTCTTTTTATAAAAACAAGAAAATTTAACCATAGTAGAATTTTGATATGATGAAATCCAAAATTAATTTCATTTTGTAAAATTAAATTTCTAAAAGTGGTAGAAACTAATTATAATATCCACACACAAAATGCAATGAAAATAATTTTTGAAGAAAATTATTTTTTTGAATCTTAAGATGAATTCACTGAAATTTTAGTGCTTATTTTAAATATATTTTTCAATAAATATGTATTTATATGAAAAAATATTTTTAAAATTAAACAAATGGATATTCATATTTATACCATCTAATTCCATGGCTTGGCCAGATTCGAATAAAAATATATTTATAATGCAACTAATTTTCCTTAAAATTTGGTGTTATGTGGTGAGAAAGATATTAAGCTTATTAATATTTAAAAATAATTTTTTTAGGTGTTATAAATAACAAATTAATTGGTATTTTCATTTCAATTTTTACATTATTATCACTCTTATTCCCCATTTTTTCTTTGTTACATGTAACAGATATGTTGAATAATTCACATTATATATTGTTTTGATTTCATAGAGCTTTACAGTTGATATTATTATCAACATTAATTCAACAAAATTAGTCATGAATTAAATGAAAAACATAGTTTTACTATTTTATAATCACGAAATAATAATATTTAAATTAAAAATTATGGTACATGTTATCAACGTTCCACTTCCACCACATCACATTTGTGAAGGCCATTAAAATATTTATAAAACATTCATTTTTTCCAAAGATATATTGATTACCATTTTGAAAATATTGAGAAACAACATGATTATTTTTCATCAACTAATTGATGAAGTGGAAATTAGAAGGTGTTTTTCTTTACGGGTCTTGGTGTATCTAACTCCTTCAATATTCATCGATCATTTATATAGAAAGGATATAAATCATCCATTACAAAATTTTATATATTTCATATTATTTTTATTTTTATCATATATAAAGAGAAAAAAATATCATGTATCTATATTCTCTCTCCATTTACTATTTATAATCCACTTGAATAACTAAATCATTTTCAAATTATTCAACCTCTTAAAAAATTTGGAACCATTATCTAAATTCAACACCTTCAGTATAATGGTAAGAAATATGTTTGAAATGTTTCTAGGTAGGCCACGACCCTCAAATTTCTATTTTATAGAATCGTTGAATTTTCAAAATGTTACATTATTTTTTGATATATTATTTAATATAATTTTTTAATATTTTCTTTACCATGACCATTTTCTACGTCATGGCCATGGAATTAATTTCATTCCATACTTATTTTCCATCTGAATTTGTAACACTAATATCAAACATAGAAGTGGGTTTATCTTTAATTTTAAATGATTTAATCACCTTCTACAGTCCCTTGTAACTTATTACAGCACTATAATTAGAACCTGAAATGATTAAACAATTTTTCTTGGAACATTGGAATTATATTTTAGCTTTCTACTAGTAGTAGAAAATTTCTCTAATACTAAACAGTTATTTAAAATATTATTTATTGGAATTTGATCAATATATTTTTTTTTCAAAGAATATTTATCTTCAATTAACATTGATTCAATATCCCTTAACTATTTATTATTAGAAATAATATTTTAAGTAGTAGTCTCATGAATTTTATCAGTTACGTCAATAATTGAATTGAGATCTCTCATAATTCATTTGAACTAAATATCTATCTTTGTAAATTTTTTGGATTTTTACTATTCAAAGTATTTGTATAAAAAACCATTCTATATATTTAATTACTTCTTTTTCTATTTCATGATTCCTTTTCACATTCAGGCATGCCACTCACTAAAATCTATGTTTAAACAGTTGTGGATTCTCCACATCACTTATTTATTCTTCACCACTCCATTTTTCATCTTCTATAATTGATGAATTGTTCAGAAATTGTAATTCTTCCATAAACGTTATTTCCCAATAATTTTCTAATTCTTGTTATCCTCCTATAGTTTTATTATCATAATATATGGATTAATATTAACTGAAAATAAATTTTCTTCTTTGGTTTATTGAATATTTATTTTCCTCAAAAGAATATTATATTAGTATGGATGATGTCCATTTTTTTCCACGAATTCATTTTATACAATTCAGATATATTCAATGTGATTTTAATTAGTTTATAAGTGAGAACCATTCACATTCTTATCTCCTTTATGGACATTGTATTGTTCCCCATATATTTTGATTGTTATCATCATTCCAATATAACATTGTATCTCTTTATCATAGAGTGATAAATAAAATATGCTATGAGATTTCCCAAAAATATTGTTTTTCTATAAATCCAACAATTCTTTTTCCATTTGAACTTTTGGAAAATTAATATCATTCATTGTGATATCCTAATTTTCCAGACCATGTGATAAAATATATCGTACCATCCTCCCACATCCTAGGGTGAATTCATAGAAAATAAACATTGGGACTCCCTTATTGATCATAATAATCAGAAAATACATGGTTCATGGAAATCTAAGTATAAATAATTTTAATAAAACTAAAATATTTTTTAATCATTCCTATATTTTTTAAATAAATTTTTGTTCCATGTTGATTGGTATGAGATAATCAAAGAATTAGAAAATCTATTTAAGAAAAAAATTTCTAATACAAATTTATTGTACCAGGAGAGCCTATAAAAACAATAAAATTTTGATTAAACAATGGTTATAGAAAAAAACTAAAAACTTTTCTGATATTTATCCTTAGTTATTTCAAATTTATATAGATTGTAATGATATGATGATAATAGATTAAGAGAAAAAGTAAACACCGAAACCCAAGAGGTTTTTGAAGGATTGTTCACACTAATTATATAGTGTAACACCCTTTATGTATAGGATCTAAAAGGCTATTTTATATTTTCTAATTCATTATCAATATAATAAACAAGGGAGGAAGTGAATTTTCATTTATTCTAATTCAAAGATGAAAAATGATCATTGAAAATTTTAGAAATATTTTCTTTTTTTTACAATGGGTGAATATGAAATTTATACTAGGTATACACCCTTCTTCCTATACTTAATATCCAAAAAAATCATTCATGTGATAATGTATTATTATTTTAGAATAAATTTTTTCTATTACACGTACATATCCTAAGAAATGTCACTATATATTGTTTGATTTAACATACATCGTCACAGAATGTTTGAAGCAGTAATGTGACCATTTGATCTGAAAATCATCGAATACTGATTTTTTTAGAAACACCAATTCAATTATATTATAATTAATCCACTATATGTTATTTTAATCAATTATATGATCAATGTTTATATAAAAACATTTTATAATTTTGAATATTTTTATTTGGAAAACCTTTTTTAATGCTTCTACAGGTTTGATTTTAAATTGAAGTCTTCCATTAATATGAATTGAATTTGAAAAATTGATTAAATTTTTGAAATAATAAAAATTTATATTATCTAATAATTTCATCTTAGATTTTATCATAATTAATTTTGAAAACCTTGAATACTAATTATCACAGTTAAGGTGAAAACAAGTTTACTAGAGGGGAAAAATAATATAATAAGGGTTAAAAGACATCTAAATCTTGTCAAAAACCAATTTTATGGCCATATGTTTACTTTATAACCACTATAGATATAGAATTAACCATTTTCGCACTTTTTTTTTGTGAAAAATTTGGATACACTATATTCTTTTAAAAAATTCCATGTTTTTCCTCTCCCCTACTTATAAAAGGCCACTCTCCCCCTTTAATTCTTCACATGTATGAGCCACTTTATATTGCAAAAATCATACAAAAGTACATCAAAAATATCATTATACACACTATATATATATTTAATCTGAAAAGACCAACCCTAGTGTCCGTTAGATGAGATCCCACGGTGGTTTCACTAAGAGAAGGTAATCATCTTAATAAAGCTCCTTCATTTTATTTATTCTTTTTCCACCAAAAATTATGTATCAACACATCCAATAAAATGAATTTTTTTTAATTATAATTAGATGTTATTATGTTAAATTAATAACCACTATCCATCTCCACTTCTATCATATGAGAAACTAAATAGTTTACCATGGGTATGGCAGATAACCACCTTACTAACCGTTTTAAATGATTTTATATAAAAACATATCATGATTGTATATAATGATGGATTAAGTTTTTATATATAATATTTATGATAATATTATACTTATATAATTATTATATCAAATACAAATCCTTACTTTTATTTCTTTTTAAAATAGGATAGAGTCGAATGTCTGTACGACGGACTGTCACCTTCCAAAGTGATGTGATCCGTTTTTCACTTATATATTACACGGAATGAAATATGATTAGATTTAATGATTATATTTGATATTTATGAAATGATATTGATTCTAGGAAATTTATATATCACCCACTTCCCAACCCATTCAATTATTAATGGAATAATATCATCGATCATGCGTACATAAAACCTGCCATAACCCAATGAGATACGATTCATTTAAGATATACAGACATCTAGAATGAATATAAAAAAATATATATAATAAGTATATATTATATTTATAACATTAATATAACTATTTATATGAGTTATCTATATTCTATAATAATAACAGGAACATTCATCACAAAACATACATGAGAAAACATGGCAATAAACACCCAAAATAATGAAAATAATGATATATTATTAACAAATTGGTGGGAAAATATTTTAAGAATATTATATATTATATTATAAATATTAATATTGTTTTTTTATAAATTAATAAAATTATCAATACCATAATACATGAGGTTGAATTATGTTAATCTAAAATGTAGTGTAGGTATGAGATTTCATCTAGATTTTCATTTCCTTGAGACATGTTTGTTAATATACACATATTCAGTTTTGTGTGGAGTATATACTAAACCATTGATTTATTTGACATGAATACCAATCTATTCATGATTTTATTGTAAAAACTTATATTCCAGATTAATCTAGGTTCGCATCCCATTTCTTGATTAATTTTGTTTTTGTTAACATTATCTTGAGGCAATCACATACTTGTGACCATTTTTCATTAGACATTACATTTCTCTTAAATATAAAAATTATTTATAACATGTATATGATCATTTTTTAAACTATATAAAATTTTAAAATATGGAGTTTACATGGAATGCTATAATATTTTCAAGGGGAACACTCTTATATATAGACTATTTATTCAGTATAGATATTTGATGATAATAAAAACTATTTATAAATTAGATTGATTATAGGATATATGAAGAATTATTTTGACATGAAGTTTTAGTTTGGTACCAATTATAGATATCCCCTCAAGGAATCTGAAGTCTCATGAGGTTAATTAGTAAAAAAGCATAATATTGTTTTTACCAAATTTTTCAAACATGTTTGGGAAATTTCTTAATATTCAAAGTATAATAATGCATGAGATCATGACATATAAGAATAAATTATTTCATTCATTGATAATTAGTTTATTTTTATTATCTAATAGATTTTTGAATTGATATTATATCTAGATGCATTTCATTCGTATTTTATTAATTGAATGGCATGTGTTTTAATTTTTTTTCCATTACAAATTGATTATTCCTTATTGATTCATGTTAAATTTCATTGAACATAACCCTTATTTAGAATTTTATCTCACCCTTATATTCTTTCTTTTCCCTAGGATATGTAGATGAAATCAATAACTGAGTATGATGATATAGAATGTGTTCAATTACTATGAATTGTATTTTATTCTAAATGTAAAATGGGTGTCATGTATGAATTTTGTTCTACAAAACTACCAAACTGATTGATCCTTGGTGATTTTACCCCTTTTCTCTAATGCCAATGTAGTAAATTAGACACCAAATCAAGATTATTGGATTTAGGGTTGGTACAGTTGGTATCAAAAGAAATTTAGTAGAAACATTGTGAACTAGATTAAGGAAAACATAGATTTGGGAACATAAACCTATGATAAACATTCATGATTAATATAGAAGAAAAAAAGTTTTTTTAGGTTGATATTATGTGGTTTTCCAAAACATATATCCCTATTGGGATACAATAAGTGGAATTGGTTCTATAATGGAGGTATCTTTGGGTAATAAATTTGAAAAAAGTCATTCATGCTTGAATCAAGCATTACATAGTACATAGAAATGGGCCTTATTTTCGCACATTGTTTGAAATTCTCAAGATATATTCTTTGTATAATTATAAAATTAATTATAATTCATTATGATTGATTGAAAAATGAAGACATCTGGAATGATTTTTTTTTGAGATTCTATGACTAAAAATGTATAAACTGTTTATTTATGTTAAGTGTTAAACCATGTATATAATTTTACATTATGATTTAAAATTAATAAATTTTGGGTTTAACCCACAATATGTTTTTTTATAAATGGAACCTAGAATAATGGAGAGTATCTATTTTCCTGGTCACTTTAGAGATTTCATTGATGAGCATTCAAATACTGATGGTATTGAAACTGAGAAGATCATGAATATATTAGGTAAGATTAATTTGGTTGTAACAAATAATCATTTTTGAATGGAGAACCCTGTAGTTCCCCAACATTATTTTACATTATTTGATTGCTTTATCTAATAGATGCCCCATCACATAGTGGGACTAGTAATCCAGGGGTTACTGAGATATAAATTAATTACCTTGAGATGATATTTCAAGACATGTGTTTCAATGAAAAGTAAAATTTTATTATGAAAGTATACTAACTCAATAGAGATGTTAATAATTAGAGGTAATTCATCTATAATACTAGGAAGGAAGAATAAATAGAACAAATGGAATGATGTTTTATTAAGGTTAAATTCTTCAAAAATATTTCCATAATGAGAATAAAACTTTAATGAAGAAAAATTTACATATCTTATAGAAAAAGGGAAAAAATATATTGTGGATTATTATGATACCTTTATAAGGTTGACTAGGTATTCTATATATTACATACATAGTACAAAATTCATGATCAACCATTCATTTTAAGGTCATAATATTAATATTTGAATAATTTTTGTCTCTCAAAAAACAACTATATATGGTGAAATATTGTTATGCATCATTATAATAAAGAAGGATTATTCTAGATCCCTTATTTTCAATGTATATGATGAAAATAATAGGGTGAATTAGAACTATGAAAAATGGAATGTTTTAATGAATAAAAAGGGAATAAATAAATTTATACATTTAGAAAACAATTGAAAGAAAAATCAAGGAAATGAATGAAGGGATATGGAGCTTATTATAATTGTGGTGATAAGGGTCATCTAGAACATGAATATGAGGGGAAGAAATAAATAAATAATTTTTAGTGCGTCAACATCCATGAAATGTGGAATTATTCAAAACCGTTTTCTTAAGAGTCAAGGGAATATACCATAGAAGATTCCAAGGGGAGAAGTCTAAGCCTATAAGATCACTATGACTAAGGTGTATGTAAATAATGACACGATGGAAGGTAATTTAATCATTGCCTCAAATTTATCCAATTCATTGTTTTATTGTGGATAATCACACTATTTTTTATCTTGTATTTTTTAGTAAGAATATTACATATTTCCCAATAAACTTAAAAAGTGTGGTGTATTCTAAAACTCATTACTGAATCCTCACTGCAATAAATAATTGTCAACTAGTCCCATTATGACACAAAAACTTTCCTAATTTGTATACATTAATATTATACACATGGTTAACTTTGATATAATATTCGGTATGTACTACCTTTCAAAATATGATGTAATTTTTTTTCATGGACAATGGAATTACGATTCATGATGAGGATGTTGAATTCCATATCGTTAAAGAGGATAATTCTTCATCTGAGTAATGCCATGATCCACACCCAATAAAACTTTTAAATTAGTTTCTTGGGGAAGAACAAGAAAACAAATCTCTATATTGAAATTTTAATATTTAAATTGAGTATGTACCTATTATACAAGAATAAATTGATGTATTTATTGATGAATTAATTTTACATACACTATAATGTGATGTTGAGTTGTCCATTTATTTAATCCATGATGCACGGCCAATATTAAAGATTCCCTATAGAATGTACAAAGTAGAATTAGTGGATTTAATGAAACAACTAAAATATTTGTGTGATAAGGGATTTATTTACACTTTTATTTCACCATGTAGAGCCTCAATTTTCTTCACTAAGAAGAATGATAGATCAATGAGGTTGTGTATTGAGTATAAGTAAATCAATTCCATTATGATAATGAAAATGTATATTATTCATTTCATCGAGGACTTATTCGTTCAAATTCATGATGATTAAAATTTATCAAAGATTAAACTATTATATGGGTATCATAAGGAAGGAAAACATTATGAATGTTTCATTTCAAACATGTTATGGACATGAAGATTTTATATTATTTATATTTGGATTGACTAATGAACCCTCTATTTTTATGGATATAATTCTCAAATTATTTTATGAATATATTTATGTTTTTGTTTTGTTATTCATTGATGATATCTTAGTGTAGTCTAAAGGATATTAGAACCATGATAATGACTTGTAGAACATTAATGATAATTTTATAAGAAACTATTAATTTGTTATGTTTAAAATGTGTGATTTTTTATTTAATATGTTTCTTATCTTGGTCATATTGTATCTAAGGATGGATTCTTAGTTTATCCTAAAAATATATAGGTATTTAGAGAAAACTATAATGCAACAAAAATAACTATGATATGTAGTTTCATTGGTTTAGTATGTTACTATATAAAATTTGTTCATAATATTTCCCGATTGGTGAACCCATTAACAAGGATTACATGTAAAGGGGTTAAGTTCATTTGGACAACAAAATGTGAATAATTCTTTGATGAATTAAAAAGGATATTGGTCAATTCTACAATTTTTACTCTACTATACAAAAAAGTTGGGGTGTCGAAATATATAATGTTCCATTAATGAAAGGACTATGTTTTAATTTTATTAAAAATTATAATGTTCTTATATATGAAAAAATATAGTTTAAGATGCATGAATTGATCTATTATACCCATGATATGTCATGACCCATCCTCGGGGCCCGTGCCGTGACTAACCCAAGCCCGCCTTCCATAGGCCAGGGGATGGCGACTAGCACCAAAGGCGTAAAATCCCGATAACTGGGAAGGCTTTGCCTTTATAAAAGAAAACAAGCACCACAGAGTACAAGGGGAAACAAAACACTACGTACAAAAGAAAAGCTGAAAAGTAAATGGGCCAGAATACAAACCCAAAAGAAAGTACAACTACAACTGAACAAAAAAGACAAACAGCTGGAAGAGGGAAGCAGCTCCTGGGTCGTCCTCCTCGGGTCCTACCTGAAGGGTAGGTACAGATAGCCTTCTCCACGCTCTCGTCCGTCAACCTCCTCTGTAAGTCGTCTCGTCACGTAGTCCACCTCCGGGTACGGACTCGTCGTGTAGTCCACCTCTGGGTACCGACTCGTCGTGTAGTCCACCTCCGGGTACCGTCCAGTCCTCGAACACTCGGCCTCCATCAGCACTGCCCGTCGTCTGCAACCAACACAAAGAGGTGCGGGCATAGCCTGTGCATGGGTGAATATAACGATACTCAGTAGGGACCCCGAGACCCTCAAGGTCTCACTAAACCAACAAAGATAACCACAAGAAGATCTCAACCGATAACCTCTACTTAGATATATGCCCAAACATATACCTAAGTTATCAAGTAACCCATCTCAATCATGAGGAAACACAAGGATTGTGAAAAGTCTCAGCTCAAACTAGGATTTTCATTTATCGAAACTGTAACTGCTGAGGAGCTCCATCTCTAGAGTGTACAGTGGTCCTGTCACGACTCCGATGTACTGCTCACTAACCTAAGACTGCTAAGGTACTCCTCCTGTCGAGTACCGAGGGCCTGCCACCTCACACAGTAGTGCTTCCCGCCGGGGTCTTCCACTCAAACACAATAGTGCTCCCCCCTCATATCCTACAGAGGTACTCCTCCTGTCATGTACCGCGGGTCTACCACCTCACATAGTAGTGCTCCTCCGCTGTGGTCCTGCCACCTCACAAAGTAGTTCTCCCAACTGGGATACGTAAGTCACTCCGAATCGAATCGGACAAGTAGTCTTCAAGTCTCTGCCGGCTACACGGTCTCCGTACTCCGTACACTCGTCTCCGGGAGGGTCCGCTCCACGAGCTAAAAGTCTATACTCCAAGTATCTCAAAGTCCCATGAAGAAGTATCTCAAAGGACCGCCTCATCATAGGGGTCTCAACGCAATAGACGACGCGTCAATCGGACGCCCGGTCTGCGAGTTATTAGCCTTTTCTTCCTAGGGGCCCGGTTGGTTTCGTGAGTGAACCAACCCGGACATATCTCAACTGTACCCTGAACTCCCATAGGGTATACTCATAGGGACCGATACTCAACGTGATCAATAATGCCGCTGACGGTTCGTCAAACGGACGTCTGGTCTGAAAGATATCAGCTTTTCCGTTCCAGGGGCCCGGTTGGATTTCGGTGTGATCCAACCCGGCCACTATCCATCTGCATCCAATTCTTGGTCGGAGGATGCCAAAAGTTCTGTATTGTAAACAGGAACACAACGCAACAGACGGTGCATCAATCGGATGCCCGGTCTGAGAGTTATTGGCTTTTTCCGTCTCACACCCACCCTGGGAAAATTCCTAGGAGGTCACCCATCCTGATCACTACTCTAGGCCAAACACGCATAACTATGGAGTTTTAACCACGTAGGCTCTCGAAAAAGAAGGTGCACCTTGAGTATAGTATACCGAAACGACCGTCTCGATCCAAGGATCGCGTTGCCGTTGAAGGCGAGTCGTTTGGAGGCCCGTAGCCCAAGATACGAGCATTTGACCGAAAGTGGTCCGAAACTGGGGGGTATGGGCCCGGGCCGACCCGGCCCGACGACCCGGCCCGGCTCGGAAAACCCGGCCCGGCAGGCGGCGTGGTCCGGCGCGGCGGTGCGGACCGGCACGGCGGCGTGGCCTGGGCGCCGTTCGGGTGCCCCGCGAGGGGGGCAAAGCCCCCCTTTGAGAACCGCGGCCCCTTAATTTGGGCCGCTTTTGAGACCCGGCTGGGGAAAATTAATTCCCCCGGTCACCACTGTCCAGCCGGCCCGCACTGGCCGGCCGGTTTCGCCAGCAAGGACCGGCGACGGCCGGTCCTTCCTTCACCGACACTGGCGGCCCGGTGCCGGCCGCCAGTCATCTTGCTCTGCTGCGGCCCAGAACCGGCCGCGGCCTATGCCGTCCAGCGCGATGCGACGACATCGCTTCCCTCCGCCGCGGCCCCGCTCCGGTCGCGATACCTTTGACTTTCTTCGACGCGACGCGACGGCGTCGCGTACATGTATTTCTTTCCACGGCTCCGTGCAATAATTGTCGTGTGATTCCCGTGTGGTGCGATGGCACCACGCCATCCCGTTCTATTCGCAAGGAAACAATTATGAACATAGGAGGGGGTTTCGGCTGTGTTGGTGCGGTCCGGGCCCCCCTCTCGTTAGACAATAACATTTAATCCTTTATCCTCGAAGTTCGACATTCTAGAATCAAGAATGGAAAATAAATAAATAAAATATCAACAATCCCCTACCTCGGATTCTAGTGCGGAGCACTCCAATCAAGCCGCGGAAGACTAGCGTCGCGGAGGTCAGGCGTTGCGGAAATCGATCGTCGTTTGTGTTGACGTCGAGGTGCGTCCGAAGAGGTACATCGCTGGAGAAGCTTCGTAAGCTGACGAAGATAGTCCGAGGAGGAAATGGCGTCTCCTTTCGTTGACACGGGAGGAAGATCGAAGAAGCGGCGTCGTCGATCTTCGGAAACTCACTGGCTACGAAGAAGAGAAGCGGCGTTCTTCGTCGGAGCTTAAGTGTTCTCCGTGTTCTTCGTCAAGGTTGAAGAAGATGGAGAGAGCTCCTCAAAATCTCTCAAGGTGGCAAAGGAGACCAACCCAAAATAAAATAAGCTTAAGCCTTATTTTATTTACACAACTAAACATTTGAATTTCAAAAGATAAGAAACGAACCATTAATTCGTAGAATTAATTCAACGAAAGAAAAAACTCATTTAATTTACGAAATAAACCGCCCAATTAAATGGTCTGTTAAGAATTTAAGAAAACGCGTTAGTTGACTTTCATAATGACGGGTTTTTGCGGGTGCGTTACTTAGCGGAAAGAAACGGCGGGGCTCGTGCGGGCCCCACCTCACAAATATCCTACCAAGAGGTTAGGATATTTCTGGATAGTACCCTATCCGGTTCAACTCAGTTTAAGCCGCTTTTAAGTGGCTTCTAAGTGGCTTAAGTGAAATAAAATAATGTTGTCATAAAATTATTTTATTTCTTAACTTTAAGCCCAAAAATTAAAAACCACACCCGAGCAAACACAACTCTGGAAGAGGCGTTTCTAAGTGAATACCGGCGCTGCGATTTCATCGGTGCCCTCAGAATTCGATTCTGGGCACCGGTTCAAAAGTTAGAAAAACCCGCTCGTCCGTTCACTGAACGTACCCGAGCCAAACTTCGGAAAATGATTCCGGGCACACCGGGCCTCGGAATCAGGTGCCATCAGAAACTGCATTCTTGTAAAATTCCAAAGAAAATTAAGAAAAAAGTTTCCTTAGAATTTACGGGTCTTTACATTACTCCCACCACAGGGCTTTACGTCCCCGTAAAGCTTCACCACAAACTTAGGGATACAAAGGCGGTACTGAGCACGAATCTGAGCCTTCCGCTCCCATGTTCTCACATGGAGGTTCCGTACTGCCAAAGAAAGCGCACCCGAGGAATCGATCATCCTCGTAGGATCTGCTCCTGTCGATCCTTGATCCTCACTGGAACCTCCGCGAAAAACACCTCATCGCCATCGTCCAGCTCCTCATGGTCGATGATATGCGAAGGGCCGATCACGTATCTCCTTAGTTGAGATACGTGGAAGTCGTCGTGCACCTGGTGCAACCGAGGTGGATGGGTCAAGCTGTAAACCACCCCGCCTACCCAGTTGAGGACCTAGAAAGGTCTGTTGAACCTCGGAGATAACTTGCCGCCTTGGCCACATCTCCGTAAACCTCGTCGAGGTGAGACCCGTATAAGGACGTGATCGTCATCCTCGAACTCCAGGGGTCTCCATTTCTTGTTAGAATTGGAACTCAAAATGACTGCTGCCACTAGGGTAAGGTTGACTGACTCAAGAGTGATCGGTCACACCCTCCTATGCAAGAGTTACCCTGCGCTGCCTGGGGTTTCCTTTTCCGTCGACCAAGGAAAACCCATCCCGACATTTGCCTAAAACCGTCAATTTGAGTATATACAGTTATTTCCCATTCCATACTCAAACTAACGTTGTAAGGCCTCAACGCTGCCACCAAGAGATTCCAACCAGAACTCTCACCTCGAGGGTCTGACCACACCATCGGCATATGTGTGATTATCGAGTCTCCTCCCAAGGTATCTCCAGACGTGAGGGTCAATTCCACGGCTTACCGGAAACTCTAGGTCTGGAACAAGATTTGTGAAAGCGAGGAATGATTCATATCGACGTATGTTACTACAGAAGCTAGTAGTGGACACAGAGTATCCCTTGAATCATTTCTAGAGCCATTGGGTCACACTCCTTGACTGCATGCATCCGCATTCTTCCACCGCCCTCCAGCTCCCTGAGCCTGGCGGGAATAACTAAGGCGGGTGGTTGTACCATGTTAGGATGTACACCACCTCATGCTGCTCTCCTAGCTCTGCCTCCACGTCTGCTGCTTTGTAGACTCATCTCTCCTTTAATCTTCCTCTTCTTGAAACATTTAACACGCCCGAGTCTCTAAGACTAGCACCGATTTCCTGTTTCTTACTGCACTGTGCAGTCTTCATATGCTCCTCAATGAACTGCACCTCCTTTGCATACGATCTGGAAGAGCTGCTAAAATTTCTCCTTTGCCGAAAAGAGAAACCTGGTCTCATCCCCTCTCTGGATGAACCACACCCATTGCCTAATACAGTCAATCCTGACATGAAGGATGCATTCATGCCATGGATGACGTCGTAAGGCCTTGACGTAACTACTAAGAGATCCAACTGTCACTCTCGCCTCCAAGGGTCGAGTCACACTGTCGGCATCAGTGTGTGGTCACTAGGTCTCCTTCAGTAGAAAACTTGAAAGTGAGGGTCAAGTCAACAGTCTTAGCCGGGACCACTCAGTATCAACCAAAAAAAAGAACAGGAAAGCAAACAAATAAAAGTGTCTTTTTATTATTGCAGCTCATAGTACAAGACACAAAGCAAATACAGACAAACATCAACAAAACCAGAAGCGACATGATCAATAGCCTCCAGGTCGGAAGCTATTCCCGCTCCTGTCCATCTGCTTCTGGATCTCCAAGACCATAGGCCTCAGCTGCCTGAAGCTGAGCTCTTCCATGTCCTCCTGTCCCCTGCGGTCGGGGTGGGACTCCTGGTGGGGGTGGTGGCAACATCCCGAAGCGTCGTCCACTTCCAGCTGCACGACCAGCTCCTCTGCCACGGCCGCCTGCTCCTTGCAGTCCGCCCTGATCGAACCTCTGCCTCTGCCTCGGAGGTTCTTCATTTAACTACTAGTCATCTGCATGGCGGGTAGGACAGTCACGTGCTAAGTGACCAATTCCGCCGCAGGAGTAACACTTCATGGCAGGTCTGGCTCTATCACTTCCCTTGGTTCCTCGCACTACCGACCCTGAGTCACGCGGTCGACCACCTATAGGTCTGGTCCTCTTGGACCCCTGCGTCATCTGTCTACTGCCCACTACAGAAGACTCTGCCGCATGCCGGCTAGTGGTGGGTCCTGCTGCTGGAGACTGCTCAGTAAGGAAACTCTCCACTAAGAGGGCTCGCTCCAACACTCCTGTCTGCGTCGGAATGTTGTGTGATACAACTGAAGCTCTGATCTCCCGCCTGAGCCCCTTCTCGAAGGTTCGGGCCCTGAATAACGGGTCTCGTACCATATCTGTGGAGTAGCGTGAGAGGTCTGTGAATCTCGCTGAGTACTGCTCCACTGACATGATGCCCTATCGCAGTTGATGTAACTCCTATATACGCACCGCTTGAAGGGTGGCTGGTACAAACTCTGCCCTGAACAGGATCTCGATGTCTGCCCATAGAAGTGTCGCCTTGTCATGCATCTGAAGCATCTGGCTCCACCATCTTCCTGTTGCTGCCTGAAGAAGGCTGGCAGCAAGGATCACCATGAAATATGTCGGCGTCCCCACTAGCCTGAAGACTCTCACCATAGCCTCCAGCCAATCCCCAGCCACCTGCGGGTCCATCCCTCCCTGAAACCTGGGTGGCCTCTGGCGCTGGAACTCATGCAGTGCACTCAAGCAATGTGCATCCTCTGCTGCTGGGTCTGGTGGAATCGGTGGCCCAACGGGTAGTAGTACCGCTGGTGCCTCCGCTGGTGCCTCAACTGGGATAGGGCCCTGTACTGAGGCCTCGTCGCTCGGTGGGCTGTCAGTACGCACCACTCTCGGGGCTCTAGCTGGTCGTCCACGGGGAGGCATCCTGAAAGAAACAACGTGACACGGTCAAAAGATTATACCTGGTGAGCTGACCTGGTTTGAGCTGACATTTAAATAAAACTTCTGGAAAACACACACGCAAACAGTGTTTTCGTGCACAAAGTTAGAAATCAGTTGTCAGGGTCCTAGTGTATGGATACGTCGGCTGACCGCACCAATACTGGACTCCCTGAACTGAAAACCACACTCGGTACTCTTAACACTATTGCTTCACAGAAAGAAACATCAGAGTAATAAGTTCTGCAGTAGAATCGAACTCCTCTGATACCAATTTGTCACGACCCGTCCTCGGGGCCCGTGCCGTGACTACCCCAAGCCCGCCTTCCATAGGCCAGGGGCTGGCGACGAGCACCAAAGGCGTAAAATCCCGATAACTGGGAAGGCATTGCCTTTATAAAAGAAAACAAGCACAATAGAGTAGAAGTGGAAACAAAACACTAAGTACAAAAGAAAAGCTGAAAAGTAAATGGGCCAGAATACAAACCCAAAAAAAAGTACAACTACAACTGAACAAAAAGACAGAAAACTGGAAGAGGGAAGCATCTCATGGGTCTTCCTCCTCGGGTCC
Source organism: Viscum album (assembly GCA_963277665.1). NCBI lineage: Eukaryota > Viridiplantae > Streptophyta > Magnoliopsida > Santalales > Viscaceae > Viscum > Viscum album. The sequence continues at coordinate 262,195,167 of OY728142.1, read as the reverse complement.
TACCTGAAGGGTAGGTACAGATAGCCTCCTCCACGCTCTCGTCCGTCAACCTCCTCTGTGAGTCGTCTCGTCGCGTAGTCCACCTCCGGGTACTGACTTGTCATGTAGTCCACCTCCGGGTACCGACTCGTCGTGTAGTCCACCTCCGGGTATCGTCCAGTCCTCGAACACTCGACCTCCGTCAGCACTGCCCGTCGTCTGTAACCAACACAATGAGGTGCGGGCATAGCCCGTGCAGGGGTGAGTATAACGATACTCAGTAGGGACCCCGAGACCCTCAAGGTCTCACTAAACCAACAAGGATAACCACAAGAAGATCTCAACATATAACCTATACTTAGATATATGCCCATACATATACCTAAGTTATCAAGTAACCCATCTCAATCATGAGGAAACACAAGGATTGTAAAAAGTCTCAGCTCAAACCAGGATTTTCATTTATCGAAACTGTAACTGCTGAAATGCTCCGTCTTTGGAGTGTACAGTGGTCCTGTCACGACATTGAGGTACTGCTCACTAACCTAAGACTACTGAGGTACTCATCCTGTCGAGTACTGCGGGCCTGCCACCTCACACAGTAGTGCTTCCCACCGGGGTCTTCCACTCAAACATAGTAGTGCTCCCCCCTCATAGCCTACAGAGGTACTCCTCCTATCAAGTACCGCGGGTCTGCCACCTCACATAGTAGTGCTCCTCTGCTGTGGGTCTGCCACCTCACAAACTAGTTCTCCCCACTAGGCTACGTAAGTCACTCAGAATCGAATCGGACAAGAAGTCTTCAGTTCTCTGCCGGCTACACGGTCTCCGTACTCCGTACGCTCATTTCCGGGAGGGTCCGCTCCACGAGCTACAAGTCGATACTCCAAGTATCTCAAAGTCCCATGAAGAAGTATCTCAAAAGACCGCCTCGTCATAGGGGTCTCAACGCAACAGACGGCGCATCAATCGGACGCCCGGTCTGTGAGTTATTATCCTTTTCGTCCCAGGGGCCCGGTTGGTTTCATGAGTGAACCAACCCGGCCATATCTCAACTGTACCCCGAACTCCCATAGGGTATACTCATAGGGACTGATACTCAACGTGATCACTAACGCCGCCGACGGTTCGTCAAACAGACGTCTGGTCTGAAAGATATCAGCTTTTCCGTTCCAGGGGCCCGGTTGGATTTCGGTGCGATCCAACCCTGCCACTATCCATCTGCATCCAATTCTCGGGCAGAGGATGCCAAAAGTTCTGTATCGTCAACAGGAACTCAACGCAACACACGGCGCATCAATCGGACGCCCAGTCTGAGAGTTATTGGCTTTTTCTGTCTCACACCCACCCTGGGAAACTTCCCAAGAGGTCACCCATCCTGATCACTACTCTAGGCCAAGCACGCTTAACTATGGAGTTTTAACCACGTAGGCTCCCGAAAAGGAAGGCGTACCTTGAGTATAGTATACCGAAACGACCGTCTCGATCCAAGGATCGCGTTGCCGCTGACGGAGAGTCGTTTGGAGGCCCGTAGCCCAAGATACGGGCATTTGACCGAAAGTGGTCCGAAACTAGGGGGTTTGGGCCCGGGCCGACCCGGCCCGACCCCCCCTGGGTCGGCCGCACCGGGTCGACCCGCCCCGGGCGGCGACCCGGCCCGACGACTCGGCCCGGCTCGGAAAACCCGGCCCGGCCGGCGGCGCGGCGGCGCGGACCGGCACGGTGGCGCGGCCTGGGCTCCGTTCGGGTGCCGCGCGCGGGGGGCAAACCCCCCCTTTGAGAACCGCGACCCCTTAATTGGGGCCGCTTTTGAGACTCAGCCGGGGGAAATTAATTCCCCCAGTCACCACTGTCCGGCCGGCCCGCACTGGCCGGCCGGTTTCACCAGCAAGGACCGGTGACGACCGGTCCTTCCTTCGCCGACACCGGCGGCCCGGTGCCGGCCGCTGGTCATCTTGCTCCGCCGCGGCCCGGAACCGGCCGTAGCCTATGTCATCCGGCGCGATGCGACGGCATTGCATCCTTCCGCCGCGACCCCGCTCCGGCCGCGGGTCCTTTGACTTTCTTCGACGCGACGCGACGGCGTCGCGTTCTTGGATTTCTTTCCACGGCGCGGCGCGACGGCGCCGCGCAATAATTGCCGTGCGATTCCCGCGTGGTGCGACGGCACCACGCCATCCCGTTCTATCCGCAAAGAAACAATTATGAACATAGGAGGGGGTTTCGGTCCTGTTAGTGCGGTCCGGGCCCCCCTCTCGTTAGACAATAACATTTAATCCTTTATCCTCGAAGTTCGACATTCTAGAATCAAGAATGGAAAATAAATAAATAAAATATCAACAATCCCCTACCTCGGATTCAAGTGCGGAGCACGCCAATCAAGCCGCGGAAGACTAGCGTCGCGGAGGTCGGGCGTCGTGGAAATTGAACGTCATTTCCGTTGACGTCGAGGTGCGTCCAAAGAGGTACGTCGCTGGAGAATCTTCGTAAGCTGACAGAGATAGTCCGAGGAGGAAATGGCGTCTCCTTTCATTGACACGGGAAGAAGATCGAAGAAGCGGCGTCGTCGATCTTCGGAAACACACCGGCTACGAAGAAGAGAAGCGGCGTTCTTCGTCGGAGCTTAAGTGTTCTTCGTGTTCTTCGTCAAGGTTGAAGAATATGGAGAGAGCTTCTCAAAATCTCTCTATGTGGCAAAGGAGACCAACCCAAAATAAAATAAGCACAAGCCTTATTTTATTTACACAACTAAACATTTGAATTTCAAAAGATAAGAAACGAACCATTAATTCGTAGAATTAATTCAACGAAAGAAACAGCTCATTTAGTTTACGAAATAAACCGCCCAATTAAATGGTCTGTTAAGAATTTAAGAAAACGCGTCAGTTGACTTTCATAATGACGGGTTTTCGTGGGTGCGTTACTTAGCGGAAAGAAACAGCGGGGCTCGTGCGGGCCCCACCTCACAAAAATCCTACCAAGAGGGTAGGATATTTCTGGATAGTACCCTATCCGGTTCAACTCAGTTTAACCCGCTTTTTAGTGACTTCTGTGTGGCTGAAGTGAAATAAAATAAAGTTGTCGTAAAATTATTTTATTTGTTAACTTTAAGCCCAAAAATTAAAAACCACACCCGAGCAAACGCAACTCCGGAAGAGGCGTTTCTAAGCGAATATCGGCGCTGCAATTTCATCGGTGCCCTCAAAATTTGATTCCGGGCACCGGTTCAAAAGTTAGAAAAACCCGCTCGTCCGTTCACTGAACGTACCCGAGCCAAAATTCAGAAAATCATTCCGGGCACACCGGGCCTCGGAATCAGGTGCCGCCAGAAACTGCGTTCTTATAAAATTCCAAAAAAAATTGAGAAAAAAATTTCCTTGGAATTTACGGGTCTTTACATGATATTTAGTTGGAATCCGTAATATTTTCTATAATGATATGGATACATTATCTATATAGTGTTATATGTGGGATATAAAAGGGATATAAGAGCCTAAAATATATATTTTCACATACAATATGTGGAAAAGACGATGGGTCTAGCTACACATGGATTATGATTGTTCTATAAAATACCACATGAGGAATGCATTTTAGGTTTCATATGCATTATGTGTGAAGGATCATGGAGTTCTGACCTATTTGAGGATTTAGTTGAATCCTATTTTCATGGATTTAGAAAATATGGATATGGGAATTATTAAGGTAATGGAGGGATAGCTATATTTTAAAATTATTGAAAAACATCCTTTATTGGAAAAGATAAAAAGATCTCAATCTGAATATGATAATTTTTGAATGAAAATCAATGTTTTTAATGTTATGATGTGTGTATAATTCATTTTTGAATATTTCATTTTGATGTTTAGAAATATATTAATATTCCCATTAATACCTATGTAGAAAATGTATTTTTTAAAAGATGCAAATAACATGAATTTATCTATAACCCATGGTAGTACTATAGTGTATTGAGATTTTAGGGAACATTTTTTGGGGGATAAAATGATACAGGAAATTGATTATTATGTGTCTGGATGTATTTTTCACAAGTTAAAGATGATAGGTAGAATCCTAGAGGAGTCATGCAAACCAATCATATTTTGGTTTGTAAATTAGATGAACTTACTATGGGCTTGGGCATTGGACAACAAAAGACTCATAAAACGAGTGATGCAATATGACTTATTATTGATCACCTAACCACATATACAAATTTATTTTCTATAAGAGAATATTTATATCTAGATAACCTCACAAGGATTTATATTAATGATGTTGTAAGGATTTATAGTGCGCTAATTTTTATTCTTCCTATTTGTGATGTCCAGTTTACATCAATATTCTTGGAGTGTCTTTAGAAGGACAATTATATTGATCTTTATTTGTGAAGTTCCTACCATCCTCAAACTGATGGAAAAACTAAATGGACCATTTAAATGATGAAAGACTAGTTGGGGTCATGTTCACTTGACATTTATGGTATTTAGGATCATTAATTAACATTGGTAGAGTTTTTCTATTTGAATTGTTTTTATTCATGTACTGAATTGACACCTTATGAAGTATTATATGGAAAAAGATGTCATAGTCAAACTTGTTGGGATGAAATTTGTGAAAGGAAACCTACAAGAATGAAAATCCATTCAAATAAAACAAAAAACATAGACCATTTATTCTCTATAAAATCATCTCAATCTATGAAAACGGGTTATGTTGCCAATCGTAGGAAGGATATGGAATTCCAACTCAAATATCAAGTTTTATTGAATTTATATCCATGAAAGGGTGTTATAAGGTTAAATATGAATAGAAATATAGGCCCCAAGTACATCAGAAACATCCAAAATTCTATAAAGGATTAGAGTCATGGATTATCATTTAGAAATTACATGAAGCCTCTCTAATGTACATGGTGTGTTCTATATATTATTTTTAAGGAAGTACATGAAATAACCAACACATTTGATAACCTTTTAAAAGATAGAATTGGAACATGATCTATCTCACTATGAAGAAATTATATGGATTTTTTATATTATAGATAATGAATTTTGGTATAGATAGACTTGATTGGTAAAGGTACATTAAAAAATTATAAAATGGAGGAAGCAAATTCGGAACCGGTGTATATTATAGGGAAGATCTACCCAAATTTTTTGGAAGGAAATATCAATGAAATTTCAAGGAATAAAATTTTATAAGGGGCTATAATTTAACACTACACTACGTTACATCATTTTCCTTTTATAATAAATCTAACTTCATCAATAACTTGTGAAACACACTTCAACGTGTCTATGAAAATAGAATACTCTATTAAAATGTTATTTTTAATCATTACCATTATAATCGAGATATTAAGTTAGAGGGTATGAATAAGAATAACTAATTTATAAAAATACATGGTTTACACATGTTCATTTTTTATCTATTGATTATAAATAAAAATAAAATAATTTTAAATAAATAGAATTGTTTTATGAAAAACAATTATTTTTTCTAAAAAGTGGTTTAACTACATTTTTTACCACAATTTTAAAATTAATTATCATCAATTTTTTCGAGCTTATTTAAAAAATTATTTCATTTTTCAAATCAGTATGTAAAAAATATTTTATGGACAATGTTTTTTATTTTAATGAATGTTTTCCGTTTTTAATGAATATTGAAAACATTAATTTTTTTATAAAGTCCCATTTGGTTTAAATCATTTACAATTGAAATTTTGTAAAAAAATTCATTGAATTAAAATTTATATTAGTTATATTTTTATATTTACAATTTGGGGTATTGGAATCAATTATATTTTAAGGTTTGATAAAATAATATTTATACATTTGAAAGTATTTCATTAAAAAAATTAATTTTTTCCCATATCTATAAGATTAATTTTAAATTGAATTCTTCCACTTCTATAATTTGAATTTAGAAAAATTGAATCAATATTTTGAATAAGATTATTCTATATTAACAAATAACTTCATCTTTATTTTTTTCCATAAATAATAATGAAATTACTTATAATTAATTATTTTTGTTAAATTAAAAACTTGTTTACTGGAGGATAAATTAGGAAGAGAGGGGTTAAAAAGGTCACAAAACATGTCTAGAAATATATTATAGTCTTATTTAGACTATCTAAGATCTAAAGATTTATAATGAACCATTTTGGAGATTTTTTTAATTTTAAAAATGCAGGTACACAATATTCTTTTAAAAACGTTCCATGGGTGTTGTCTCCACCACAAATAAAAGGCCACCCTTACCTCCACTTCTTTCCACCTTTCAAGACCTTTATTTGAACCAAAAACCTCTAAAATATCTCCAAAAAAATTTATCCACATATTAGATCTTCATTTCTTCAAAAAAACCAACCCTAGTGCTCTTAGGAGGATATCCAAAATTGTTTTCTCAATAAGAAGGTAATAATCTAAATGAAGATCTTTCATTTTTGTTCTTCTTTTTTAATATTCAATATTATATTAACAATTTCAATATAAAAAAATTGGTATATAAAATATAATTATATGTTATTATATTAAATTCATAAATAATATAAATATCTTCTTCTATCAAATGGAATATGAAATCTTTAATTGTGTGTGTGATAGACCACCACCTTGTGAACCGATTAAACCATTTTCCCTTAAAAAAATTTAATGATTGAATAAAATTTCATATTTAATGTATATATATATATATATAATATTTAATATATTTTTATATATAGGTTATTATAATATCACATATAACTTTATATGTTCCATGTTGTTTAAAGTATAACAATGTTTATTTGGTTTACGAATGACTACCACCTCCTGATGCGATGTGATTCATTTTATAACTTATGATTTACATGGAATGTTATAAGGATATATTTAATGAATATATTTGATATATATGAAATTATATTGATTTTATAAAATTAATATATCACGAATTTATATACCTATAATGTACCACACATTACATACATAGATATTACTGCAAAATTGATGAATGTTCATTACAGAACATAACAAAACCATGCCAAGAACATATAGGTTTAGTGTCCTAAGAAACTAGGGAAAATAAAAAATGGTTCATAAAACATTTTCATTGCCTCCTACATATTTTTTATAACTAGAAAACTTTTTTTCATACCTTACATAATACTCTTCATCACCACCAGGGGATAGGAAACATAAGATAGTCCACGATTAAATGCTCAGTAATGGTAAACAAGGGAGATAAAAATCTTATCATAATCATATTGAATAAGAACCTAACATTTAATAATCTTATCCTACATATGGAAGATTATGATATCATTTCTTGGGATAAATCATAAATGTTGATAAAAATGAGTCAACCTATTCCCAAACGATATAACATAAGACATGGAATTTTTGGCATACACACAAGCATAGAAAATCATTTCATATTAGTCAAGGATCATTTCTAAGACCATTATAGTGGAAAAAGTCCATCTAAGAACTAGGTTTAATTCTTGTTCCATCCCTATATTAATGAACATATATCTTTTCTAATTCAATCACTATCTATCTCACAAGATATAAATATTTACATAATGCATTAGAGGGAGATATATGTATCACCTATCTCATAATTGATTCATTCTTACATGTGCCACAAAAACAAAATTCATTTTTCATAACATAACCCAATGAATAAAATGGTCTTATTATAAATCATTCCATTATAACTTAATCTTTATAAAACCAATAGATTTCATATATATAAATCCATTTTAAAAATGATAAAAGATTGGAATAATACGAATAGTATACTTGAAACATAACCCTATTAAATAATTCCATATTACATGGAAATTATTTTGATATATGGCTTGAAATTAATTCTTTAGGAATATATCCTTTCTTCTTCAAAAAGTTTTTAATTTCTTAGAAATCCACAAAATTTTCATTAAAAAAATTGAAATCATGTAAACAAATTATCTTGGAAAGACAATGTTATGAAAACATAAAAAACCTATCATGTATTATATTTTATAAAAAATCATTCTTCTTATACTTTTGTTGAATAAGTAAATATGACCTCATATAAAAAATGACAAATGATTCTTTTAATACCATTTAATAAAAATAAACAACAGGTAAAATATAAATTAATAAATTCTAGGATAATAGAATAAATATTTTGGAATACATATGAAATTCACAGCTGATTTGCACCTATCGACCGGTCAATGTTTTGGTGCTCTTCTAATGTGTATAGCAGCACTCGGGTCGAATCCTCAGCGATGATACTTTGTAATAGTTGTTTGTTGTTAGTTGATTGTATTTTTATTAGGGGGGCGGGTTTGTTTGAAAAGCTTAATTTAAATGATTGATTGACTATAATTGATTTAACAAATTGATAAAGACTAGGGTGAGTTCATTATTATGAAGTTAAACCTGTGATATCCTTGAACATTTCTTTATATTGCATTTAAATTAACACCCACTTCACAAGTTGACGTCGATTAGAATTCTAAGTGTTAATGCTTTAATCCAATACTTATCTTAACTAGGATTCTAATATAAATCAGTAATTATTTATGTTAGTTTATTTAGGTTCCAATAATCCATGGAAAACACATCTTAAACAAAATATTTCATTAATCCATGACATATTAAGTCCGACATACACAATATTAAATCAACGAATAATCATCGAGCAAATAATATCAATCACTTAATATCCCTAAATTTTGACTCACCCCAATGAGATATTTAATCATCCATTTGAGTGTTTAGTAGTCTGGTTATGATGAATATGATGATAAATTAAGAATATAAGAAAAAGAAAGAGGTTAGAAAAGAGTGGTGCGTCGAACACACACGATCGTTGAAGAGAGTTTAAAAAATGGCTTTCAATTGAATGAGGAAGAAATATAAGGGAAGGGGATTCAACTGAATTTAAACTATTTTAAGAACATTAATATTATACTATATAATGTGGATTAGAATAATAGATATTGAAGAATAAATTTTCATTAAAATAGAATTACAAAAGAAAGGACTTATAAAATTACAACAATGAAGAACATAAAAGTAAATGAAAACAAAAAGAGGAGTAATGGTCTCTCAAGTGAAAAATTGAGTATGGAAGGTCCTCCCAAGCCTTTGGCAAGGATTTTATCATGTCAATATGTTCTCCTCTCTTCTGAAATGACAACCTCTCTCAAGAAGAGAAGGGGAGAGTATTTATAGCCCAAGGTGTGGACTGTTTGTATTCCCAATCCTTCCCTCCAATTCCATCACAATGTTGGCTATCCCGACAGCCGAATATCGAGAAATATCCTTCTTAAAAGTTGTTGATAATAATGTTGGACGACTACTCTAAAAATTTGGAGTCATTTGTACCTATATAACCAATGTTATGGCCGGTTGATTAAACAATTTTAATCTGTCCATTTCTATCCATTATTTTTATGGTCCAAAATGTGAAAGGGTTTTTGAATAGGAATATGCCTTCAAAACAAAATTATTTCTTCAACAAAGTCTGCCACCTATATCTCCTATTTCACACTGAAAAATCTCAGCTTGGTTGAATTCATATATGATGAGATATGTCATGAATACAATACTGATTTTAGTTCTCAGCCATAATGGTGGGCTGGACTTCTAGGCATATATTGTAAAGACCCGGAAATTTCAAGAAATTTTTTTTTCTTAATTTTCATTGGAATTTTACAAGAATTCAGTTTATGACAGCACCTGATTCCGAGGCCCGGTGTGCCCGGAATCTTTTTCTGAAGTTTGGCTTGGGTACGTTCAGTGAACGAATGAGCGGGAAATTCTAACTTTTGAACTGGTGCTCGGAATTAAATTTTGAGGCCACCGATGGGACCGCAGCGCCGGTTTTTGCTTAGGAACACCTATTCCGCAGTTGTGTTTCATCGATTTTGGAAGTTTATTTTCAGGGGGTTTTAATTAAACTTAATAAAAATATGTGTTTTCCATATTTTTATTTGAAGTGGTAGTTAGAACCTCCAAGGGGAGGTTAGTGGAGGGGACCACCCGCACATAACCTCCCTTGGGTGGATGTTATAAGGTGGGGCCCACATGAGTATCAAACCCCCTTAACCCCCCCCCCCCCCCTAACTCTTGAACTCTCCATTTATGTGGATGAAACTATCTCTCATTAAATGAGTCTCTCCACCTCCCTCTCATTAAATTTGACAACTTGAGATATTTTATTATGTGAGTTAATTTAATTTCAAACTCTTGAAATTCATAAGCTTTGTTGTGTTAGTAAAACAAGCTAAGAACTTATTTTATTTGGGTTGGAGTGTAGTTGATTGGGGGCCTTTGGAGAAAAATCTTAGGAAGTATTGAGTTTCTTCTTTCTCTACGATGAAGAACACGAAGAACGTCTCTTCCACCACTGAAGCACGACGACGCCATCTTCTTCATCGTTCTTCAACCGAGGCAAGGAAAGGGAAGCGACACCCATGACATCTCCAATGATGAGTACCCTTCTTCCTTTCCGACGCATGAGCATGAGAATTGGGAGTGTGTGATGAACACGACAATCGAGGAATTGATATCCGCCCTTTTTCCGAGATCATCAACGAATGACAATTACGAGGTAGGGAATTTAAATTGTGATTGTTGGTGAACCCTCATTTACTCCCTTATAAATCTAAGTACGCGGTTCAACTAAATATTAATTTGATCCGCGAAGATTATTTTGCGGGTTGGGATTATTGTTATGATTCGTTTTATTTAAGAGGTTGTAGGGGATTGTCTTTACTTTATTTTGTTCGAGATTACTCCCTTTATTTTTATTCTTAGTGAATATGTCCAATTGTTATCGTTTAACGAGAGGGGGCTGGTCTGCACAAACACGGCCGACCCACCTCCTTTTTCCATGTTGAATTTCTTTGTGGTTTGGTACGGGAAGGCGTGGAGCTGTCGCACCACGCAGAATCACGCGATAAGGAAATGCGCGGCGCCGTCGCGCCGCGTCGTGAAAAACAAACAAGGGCGCAACACCGTCGCGCCGCGTCGGAAAAACCCGAAGACATCCGCGGATGGAGTCGGGACATGGTGAAGGGGCGTGGCGCCAATACGTCGCGCCGGAGAACCACAAAGATGACACATTTTGTTAATTGACATGCGGATTAACGAGCAACGACATAATGGGGCCACAAAGTATTTTTGAAGCTTGCGCAGTAAAGTACGAGACCCGAGATGAACACCGGATCAGACGGTTTTGAAAACGAACCAATAGAGCAACTTCAGTGGCCCGCGGAAACACCCAGAGGCGCGGGTCGCCGGCGCGTCACCGCCGGTGACCGGAGGTGGCAGCAACCGAGCGCGCCGCCGGATGAATTGGTGGCGGCGGTTGCGACGCCGCCCTCAATAAACGGCAAGGGGCAGGCCACGTGCACCCCCCGCTCCCCGACATCGGCTCGGCCACGCCGAGCCATGGCTGGCCGGTCGGGCTGGGCTATGCCGGCCGGGCCAGGCCGGGTCCAGTCGGGTCCGTCCCAGTTCGGGCCGACCCAGGGGGGTTCGGGTCGGACCCGGTACGGGCCCAGACCCCCCGTTTTCGGACCACTTTCGGTCAAATGCCCATATCTTGGGCTATGGTCCTCCGATCGATGTACCGTCAGTTGCATAGAGATATTTGCAACGAGACGATCGTTTTGGTATATCACACTCAACATTTTGGAGGACTTTGGGTTCGGCCGGGTTGGTTCGGATACGAAACCAACCGGGCCCTCGGAGCGGAAACGCTCGTAACATGAGCTCCGGATGTCCGATTGATGTGCCGTCGACTTTTTTGGTTTTTCTCTTGATGAGACAGAACTTTTGGAATACTTTGGCCGAGTTTTGGTTGCTGTTGGATAGTGACCGGGTTGGATTGTACCCGAAATCCAACGGGCCCTTGGAATGAAAAAGCTGTTATCTTTCAGACCAGACGTCTGTTTGACGAACCGTCAGTGGCGTTGGTGATCTAGTTGAGAAACGGTCCCTATGAGTATACCCTTTGTGAGTTCGGGGTACAGTTGAGATATGGCTGGGTTGGTTCGCTCACGAAACCAACCGAGCCCCTGGGATGAAAAGACTAATACCTCACAGACCGGACGTCCGATTGATGGGCCGTCTATTGCGTTGAGACCCCTATGACGAGGCGCTCCTTTGAGATACTTCTTCATGGGACTTTGAGATACTTGGAGTATCTACCTATAGCTCATGGAGCGGACCCTCCCGGAGACTAGCGTGCGGAGTACGGAGACCGTGTAGCCGACTGTGACCTGACGACTGCTTGACTGACTCGACTTGGAGTGAGTCGACTAGCCCAGGGGACAGGGTACTACTTTGTGAGGTGCAGACCCATTGCTGACGGAGAACTACCTGTGTGATAGTGCAGACCCACGTTACGCGTCCGGAGAGTACCTCAGCAGGATACTAGGAGGTGTGCACTACTGTGTTTGGGTGACATACCTCGGCGGGAAGCACTACTGTGTCTAGGTGGCTGACCCGCGGTACTCGAACGGAAGAGTACCTCAGTAGTCTTAGGTTAGTGATCAGTACCTCGGAGTCGTGACAGGACCACTGTACACTCCAGAGATGGAGCTCTTCAGCAGTTACGGTTTCAATAATGAAAATCCTTGTGTTTCCTCATGATTGAGATGGTTTACTTGATAACTTAGGTATATGTATGGGCATATACCAGGGTAGTGGTTATCCGTTGATTTCAAAATCCTTGTGTTTCCTCATGATTGAGACGGGTTACTTGATAACTTAGGTATATGTATGGGCATATACCTAAGTAGAGGTTATCTGTTGAGATATTCTTTGTGGTTATCCTTGTTGGTTTTAGTGAGACCATGAGGGTCTCAGGGTCCCTACTAAGTATCTTTATACTCACCCCTGCATGGGCTATGCCCGCACCTCATTGTGTTGGTTGCAGACGGCGACAGTGCTGACGAAGGCCGAGTGTTCGAGGACTGGACGGTACCCGGAGGTGGACTACACGACGAGTCAGTACCCAAAGGTGGAATTCACGGCGAGACGACACTCGGAGGAGGTTGACGGGCGAGAGCGTTGTGGAAGCTATCTATACCTACCCTTCAGGTAGGATCCGTAGTGGACGATCTAGAAGCTACGCCATCTGTACCTACCCTTCAGGTAGGATCCGAGGAGGACGACCCAGGAGCTGCTTCCTTTCTTCCAGTTGTTTGTCTTTTTCTGTTTTACTTTCATTCAGTTGTAGATATACTTTCAATTGGGTTTGTATTCTGGCCCATTTACTTTTCATCACTTTCTTTAGTACTTAGTGTTTTACTTTCGCTTGTACTCTGTGGTGTTTTGTTTACTTTTATAAAGGCAATGCCTTCCCAGTTATCAGGATTTATGCCTTTGATGCTAGTCGTCAGCCCCTGGCCTATGGAAGGCGGGCTTGGTCTAGTCACAGCACGGGCCCCGAGGACGGGTCGTGACAAATTGGTATCAGAGGAGTCGGTTCTACCACATAAATTATAACTCTGATATTTTCTTTCTGTGAAGAAATATTGTTAAGAGTACCGAGTGTGGGTTTTAGTTCAGGGAGTCCAGTGTTGGTGCGGGCGGCCGACGTATCCATACACCAGGACCTGGACAACTGATTTATGACTTTGTGCATGAAAACACAGATTCCGTATGTCTTTTCATAGGTTTTCCCTTTAAACAGCTCAAACCAGGTCAGCTCACCAGGTATAATCGTTTGACCGTGTCACATTGTTTCTTTCAGGATGCCTTTTCGCGGACGACCAGCTAGAGCCTAGAGGGATGTGCGTACTGACAGCCTGTCGAGTGACGAGGCTTCGGTACAGGGCCCTGTTGCTGTTGAGGCACCGGCAGTACTACCATACGTTGGGCCACCGATTCGACCAGCCCCAGGAGTAGGTGATGCACGACACTTGAGTGCGCTGCACGACTTCCAGCGCCAGAGGCCACCCAGGTTCCGGGGAGAGACGGACCCGCAGGAGTCTGAGGTTTGGATGGAGGCTGTGGTGAATGTCTTCAGGCTAGTGGGGACGCCTGTATACTTCATGGTGATCTTTTCTGCCAGCCTCCTTCAAGAAGGAGAAGGAAGGTGCTGGAGCCACTTGTTTCAGTTTTGCGACGGGATGACCTTCGCATGGGAAGACTTCGAGACCTTATTCAGGGTGGAGATTTTGCCAGAAACACTACACCCCGTGTACAGGAGCTTCTTCCTTTTCCGCGTGTTTTTCGATCAGTAGCGGAGTCATCTGTGGGGAGTACACAGATGATGCAGAGGTCCAGGAGGACCAGACTAGCAGTTGGAAGATCTCGGGTTTTAGGACCGGTGGTGCGGGGCACCCGAGGTGGGGTCAGAGCCAGGCGTGCCAGAAACAGACAGTGTTACTCATGCGGCGGGAAGGGTCACCTGGCACGTGACTGTCTGACTCCTCATACAGTTGATCCACAGGCTTTGGAGAAGCCACCGAGGCAAAAGCAGCGGTGAGTGCTTGAGAAATAGCTGAGCAGTGGACAAGCCAGTAGAGCTCCTGGAGCAGGTGGACAGGAGGGGAACTAGTGGATACGTCTCTTGTACTTCTAGTTCCATGTTGCTATTGTATTCGTGTCTTTGTACTATGAGCTGCAATAATAAAAAGACACTTATCTTTGTTTCTTTCCTATCCTTTTGTTTGGTTGATACTGAGTGGTCCCGGTTAAGACTGTTGACTTGACCCTCACTTTTGAGATTTCTACTGTAGGTGACCCAGTGAACTCGCACTGATGCTGACAGTGCGACTCGACCCTTGGAGGCGAGAGTGATAGTTGGATCTCTTGGTAGTTACGTCGAGGCCTTACAACGTCATCCATGGCATGAATGCATCATTCATGTCAGGATTTACTGTATTATGCAATGGGTGTGGTTCATCCAGGGGATCAGACTGAGTTTCTCTTTCGGCAGAGGAGAAATTTTAGCAGCTCTTTTAGATCGTAGGCAAAGAAGGTGCAGATCATCCAGGAGCGGATGAAAACTGCATAGAGCAGTAAGAAACAAGAAACTGGCACCAGTCTTGGAGACATGGGCATGTTAAATGTTTCCATAAGAGGAAGCTGAAAGGAGAGATGGGTCTACGAAGCAGCATACGTGGAGGCAGATCTAGGAGAGCAGCATGAGGTGGTGTACATCTTAATATGCTACAACCACCTGCCTTAGTTATCCTTGCCAGGCTCAGGGAGCTGGAGGGCGGAGGAAGAGTGCGGCTGCATGCGGTCAAGGAGTGTGACCCAATGGCTCTAAAAATGATTCATGGGACAGTCTATGTCCACTACTAGCTGCCGTAGTAACAGACGTCGATATGAATCATTCCTCGCTTTCACAAATCTTGTCCCAGACCCAGAGTTTCCGGTAAGCCGTGGACTTGACCCTCACGTCTGGAGATACCTTGGGAGGAGACTCAATAATCACACTTATGTCGATGGTGTGGTCATACCCTCTTGGCGAGAGTTTCGGTTGGAATCTCTTGGTGGCAGCGTCGAGGCGTTACGATGTTGGTTTGAGTATGGACTGGGCAATCACAGTTCATACACAAATTGATGGTATTAGGCAAAAAGGTTGTGGTTTAACTACGACGTCGGGACGGGTTTTCCTTGGTCGGCGAAAAGGAAATCCCAGGTAGCACAAGATAACTCATGCATAGGAGGGTGTGACCGATCACTCTTGAGTCGGTCAACCTTACCCTCGTGGCAACAGTCGTTTGAGTTCCAGTTCTAACTGGAATTGAAAACCTCTGGAGTTCGAGGATGACGATCACGTCCTTATATGGGTCTCACCTCGACGAGGTTTACGGAGATGTGGCCAAGGCGGCAAGTTATCTCCGAGGTTCAATGGACCTTTCTAGTTCCTCAGCTGGGTAGGCGAGGTGGTTTACCGCTTGAACCATCCACCTCAGTTGCACCAGGTGCACGACGTCTTCCACGTATCTCAACTAAGGAGATACGTGCTTGATCCTTCACACATCATCGACCTCAGGGAGTTGGATGTCGATGAAAAGGCATCATGCACGGAGGTTCCTGTGGGGATTGAGGATCGATGGGAGCAGGTCCTACGAGGACAGTCGATTCCTCTTGTGCGTTTTCATAGGCAGCACGGAAACCTTCAGGTAAGCACATGGGAGCGAAAGGCTCCGATGCGTGCTCTGTACCGCTTTTGTGACCCTAGCTTGTGTTGAAACTTTACGGGGACGTAAATCCCTGAGGTGGGAGTAATGTAAAGACACATAAATTTCGAGGAATTTTTTTTTCTTCATAATTTTCATTGGAATTTTACAAGAACGCAGTTTCTGACGGCGCCTGAATCCGAGGCCGGTGTGCCTGGAATCTTTTTCCGAAGTTTTGCTCGGGTACGATCAGTGAACGAATGAGTGGGAATTTATAACTTTTGAACCAGTGCTCGGAATCAAATTCTGAGGGCACCGATGGGACCGCAGCGCTGGTTTTTTCTTAGGAACACCTATTCCACAGTTGCGTTTTATCGAGTTTGCAAGATAGTTTTTGGGGGTTTTCAATTAAACTGAATAAAAATATGTGTTTGCCATATTTTTATTTGAAGTGGTAGTTAGAACCTCCAAGGGGAGGTTAGTGGAGGGGCCCACCCGCACATAACCTCCCTTGGGTGGATGTTATAAGGTGGGGCCCACATGAGTATCAAACCCCCTTAACCCCCCTAAATCTTGAACTCTCCATTTATGTGGATGAAACTCTCTCTCATTAAATGAGTCTCTCCACCTCCCTCTCATTAAATTTGACAACTTGAGATATTTTATTATGTGAGTTAATTTAATTTCAAACACTTGAAATTCATAAGCTTTGTTGTGTTAATAAAACAAGCTAAGAACTTATTTTATTTGGGTTAGAGTTTAGTTGATTTGGGGCCTTTGGAGAAAAAGCTTAGGAAGTCTTGAGTTTCTTCTTTCTCTACGACAAAGAACACTAAGAACGTCTCGTCTGCCACTGAAGCATGACGACGCCATCTTCTCCATAGTTCTTCAACCGAGGCAAGGAAAGGGAAGCAATGCCCACGACATCTCCAATAACGAGTACCCTTCTTCCTTTCCGACGCATGAGCATGAGAATTGGGAGTGTGTGACGTACACGACAATCGAGGAATGGATATCCGCCCTTTTTCCGAGATCTTCAACGAACGACAATTACGAGGTAGGGAATTTAAATTGTGATTGTTGGTGAACCCTCGTTTACTCCCTTCTAAATCTAAGAACGCAGTTCAACTAAATATTAAGTTGATCCACGAAGATTATTTTTTGGGTTGGGATTATTGTTATGATTCTTTTTATTTAAGAGGTTGTAGGGGATTTTATTTACATTATTTTGTTCGAGATTACTCCCTTGATTTTTATTCTTCATGAATATGTCCAACTGTTATCGTTTAACGAGAGGGCGCCGGCCCACACAAAAACGGCCGACCCACCTCCTTTTTCCATGTTGGATTTCATTGGGGTTTGGTACCGGAAGGCGTGGTGCCGTCACACCATGCGGAATCATGCGACAAGGAAATGTGCGGCACCGTCGCGGCGCGTCGTGAAAAACAAACAAGGCCGCGACACTGTCGCGCCACGTCGGAGAAACCTGAAGACATCCGCGGACGGAGTTGGGCCATGGCGAAGGGGCATGGCGCCAATGCGCCGCGCCGGAGAACCACGAAGATGGCGCGTTTTGTTAATTGACGTGCGTATTGACGAGCGATGACATAACAGGTCCGCAAAGAATTTTTGAAGCCTGCGCAGTAAAGTATGAGACCCGAGATGAACAACGGCTCAGACGGTTTTGAAAACGGACCACCGGAGCAACTCTGGTGGCTCGCAAAAACACTCGGAGGCGCGGGTCGCCGGCGCGGCGCCGCCGGCGACCAGAGGTGGCGGCTGGAGCCGTCCGGCCGCCAGGCGGCGGCGGCACCCGAGCGCACCGCCGAAAGAATTGGGGGCGGCGGTTGTGCCGCCGCCCTCAATTAACAGCGATGGGCGGGTCGCGCGCACCCCCGCTCCCAGACTTTGGCTCGGCCGGTCGGGCCGGACCGTGCCGGCCGGGCCGGGCCGGGTCCAGTCGGGTTGGACCCGGTTCAGGCCGACCCAGGGGGGGTCGGGTCGGACCCGGTCCGGGCCCAGACCCCCCGTTTTCGGACCAGTTTCGGTCAAATGCCCATATCTTGGGATACGAACTTCCGATCGACGTACCGTCAGTTGCATAGTGATACTTGGAATGAGATGGTCGTTTCGGTATTTCGCACTCAAGGTTTCAGAATACTTTGGGTTCGGCCGGGTTGGTTCGGATACGAAACCAACCGGGCCCTCGGAGCGGAAACGCTCGTAACTTGAGCTCCGGACGTCCGATTGACGTACCGTTGACTTTTTTGGTTTCCTCTGGATGAGACAGAAATTTGGAATACTTCTCCTGAGTTTTGGTTGCTGTTGGATAGTGGCCAGGTTGGATTGTACCCGAAATCCAACCGGGCCCTTAGAACGGAAAAGCTGTTATCTATCAGACCAGACATCCGTTTGAGGAACCGTCAGTGGAGTTGGTGATCTCTTTGAGAAATGGTCCCTATGAGTATACCCTATGAGAGTTCGAGGTACAGTTGAGATACGGCCGGGTTGGTTTTCTCACGAAACCAATGGGGCCCCTAGGACGAAAAGACTAATAACTCACAGACCGGACGTCCGATTGACGGGCAGTCTGTTGCGTTGAGACCCCTATGACGAGGCGGTCCATTGAGATACTTCTTCATGGGACTTTGAGATACTTGGAGTATCGACCTGTAGCTCGTGGAGCGGACCCTCCCGGAGACGAGTGTGCGGAGTACGGAGACCGTGTAGCCGACTGAGACATGACGACTGCTTGACCGACTCGACTTGGAGTGAGTCGACTAGCTCAGTGGACGGAGCACTACATTGTGAGGTGCAGACCCATGGAGGACGGAGCACTACCTGTGTGACAGTGCAGACCCGCGGTACTCGTCCCGAGAGTACCTCATCAGGCTACTAGGGGGTGTGCACTGCTGTGTTTGAGTGACATACCTCGGAGGGAAGCACTACTGTGTCTGGGTTGCTGACGCGCGGTAGTCGACAAGAGGAGTACCTCAGCTGTCTTAGGTTAGTGAGCAGTACGTCGGAGTCGTGACAGGACCACTGTACACTCCAGAGACGGATCTCTTCAGCTGTTATGGTTTTGATAATGAAAATCCTAGTTTGAGCTGAGTCTATGACCTTTGTGTTTTTTCATGATTGAGATGGGTTACTTGATAACTTAGGTATATGTATGGGCATATACCTGGGTAGTGGTTATCCGTTGATTTCACAATCCTTGTGTTTCCTCATGATTGAGACGGGTTACTTGATAACTTAGATATATGTATGGGCATATACCTAAGTAGAGGTTATCTGTTGAGATCTTCTTTGTGGTTATCCTTGTTGGTTTTAGTGAGACCTTGAGGGTCTCGGGGTCCCTACTGAGTATCGTTATACTCACCCCTACACGGGCTATGCCCGCACCTCGTTGTGTTGGTTGCAGACGGCGGCAGTGCTGACGAAGGCCGAGTGTTCGACGACTGGACGATACCTGGAGGTGGACTACACGATGAGTAAGTACCCAGAGGTGGACTTCATGGCGAGACGACACTCGGAGGAGGTTGACGGGCGAGAGAGTTGTGGAAGCTATCTGTACCTACCCTTCAGGTAGGATCCGTGGTGGACGATCTAGAAGCTGCGCCATCTGTACCTACCCTTCAGGTAGGATCCGAGGAGGACGACCCAGGAGCTGCTTCCTTTCTTCCAGCTGTTTGTCTTTTTCTATTATACTTTCGTTCAGTTGTAGCTGTACTTTCAGTTGGGTTTGTATTCTGGCCCATTTACTTTTCAGCAGTTTCTTTTGTACTTATTGTTTTACTTCCTATTTTACTCTGTGGTGTTTTGTTTACTTTTATAAAGGCAATGACTTCCTAGTTTTTTGGATTTACGCCTTTGGTGCTAGTCGCCAGCCCCTGGCCTATGGAAGGCGGGCTTAGGGTAGTCATGGCACCGGCCCCGAGGACGGGTCGTTACATATATTGGGCGCTATTGTATTTGGATTTGGGCCTTGAAATATTTATCCAAGTCTCCTTACATTTTCCCCCAATCTATGGTGGAGAATAATAGAATTTGGACTTCTGTATTTAGCCCAGTAAATCAATCTCCATGAATAGTCCAATTTCATTACAGATTCTTTGGTCTTGGTTGTGAGGACCATATGACCCTTCTGATGGCAGTATTGACTTATGGTACCTTATAAAGAAATTTTTTATATTTAAAGGGGAATTCTAAAAAACAAGAAGCACGCAATTTGGATCAGTATAGTGATAGTTATTATTAAAACAGTAAACTGACTCAATTGGGCTACTTTTAAAAATGCTAAAAAATCTTGCTTAATATTAAAACATTAATATTTCACAAAAATTATGCACATTTCATATAAATCAGTTAGGATGTATATAATAAGACATAAAAATATTAACAAAATAAACTCCCCCACACTTCGTCTTGTGCATGTCCTCATGTAGAACAAATATAAAAACATGACAAAATCATTTTCACTCACCAACAAATATTAAAATTTTGTTTTCTTCAATCAGGGGAGGTTTAGACTATTTCACTCATCAATTTTTAATTCCACCACAACTTTTTATAGAAACAATGTTACAAAACTAATTCATTTTTTATTCTCAAATTTAGGAATGTAAAATGTGGACACTCAAAACTCACACCTCTCAAGATGATAAAATTCATTTGTGGAGGTTCACTCTTTCACCAATGAAAAATAAAAAGTCATAGAGTTTGAAAGATCTCTCATCTTACAATCTCTATCCAAAGTTCACAAGAATCAAGAGGTATTTTTAAGGGGTTTTTCTGTGGCTATGGGATGGTAGGAATATAATGTCAAAGAGAGATAAGAAGAGGGTTAAAACACAAACATAGAAAAAGCAATGCACATTTTTTTGAAATGAAACATGGAAGGATATGAAAACACATATTTACAAGGGAATGATTGTGTGAAGAAAGACACAATAGAGGAAGAAAATTTTAAGGGGATGAGAAGATGAAGTATTTACAAACCAAAAAACTTCTCCCAATAAGAATATAATGCAAGTGTTTTTTTCTTTTTCTTTTTTTCTTTGTTTTTTCGAAAGTTGACCAAGAAAAAGATCTCACACTCATTTCCCATCCCGTGATTGATATCTTAATGACACTAATTGTAATAGTTATAAAAAGATCAAAGGTTGAGGAAGAGTGATTTTTGACCTACTGAAGTCACTACCCATTTTTTCAATCAATTTTTTTTATTTATTTTTCATCATTTTTGAAATTATTTTTTAACACTTGTCAATAACATTTACAAAATTACATAAATGGGAGTACATTAAATTCCCCAAAACACACTGAATGACAACCTATCCCCCACACTTAAATGGATGCTTTCCCTCAAGTAGATGATAACTTGGTGAAAATCAAAAATAGGGTACCCAAACAATTAAATCCATCCCCCCCCACACTTAAATTTCAAAAAAAAATATGCAATGAAAATCCATGTTGATATTGGGTGGGAAAAGGTATTAGTCTTGTAATGTGGCTATCAAATAAAAGGTTTTCACAGGCTCGAATGGGATATCAAAAGGAGTATTAATGTAAGGGAAATGGGAGGCTATTTGGATATTGTGATTCCCATGTGCTTCAGAAAATGACTCTATCATATTAATGCACACTAAGGTAGGAAATTCAGCACGAAGGTCCACAAACTCAAGACTCACAAATGGGGGTGAAAACACACATTTTGAAAATATGGTCATAGGTGGCCTTGGAATGACAGAAAATGTTGTTCTTCATGGTTTGGGAAAAGAATTTTCCAATCAAAAATTGGGCACTAAAAATTTCTGAATTTTGACACAATATTATTAATCCAAAGTCATGATGAAAATACAATGTTTTTGAGATAAAACCATGTCTGTTAACTCCCCCAAAAGTTTGGACAAAAATTCAAAATTAAAGGTGAGTAATTATGACTCTTGTTTTTTTTTAAATTTTTTTTGGTTTTTTTGTGTTCTTTAAAATACACACCCACACAATAGAGAAAGAGAAAAAGAAAGGGTTTGATGAAGAAAGTGGTAAAAAATAAAATAGAGAGGATTAGGAAGAAAGAGTGATGGGGTGAGAGAGATAGAGAGAGAGAGAAGGAGTTAAAGGGAAAGAGGTGACCCCTGGTTTAGATTTGGTGGGTTTCCATCACCTTCCAGTGGTGGGTCAACTGTAGAAGTTGGGGATCCGATGGAAGTCGAGGTGGTTCCAGGACCGTGTGAAGTTACCTGAAAAAGAAAATTAATTATTCATCTAATGAAAAACTAAAAATAAATTAAAATTTCATAAAAGTAAAAGAAAACATGGGTTGCCTCCCAAGAACTGCTACATTTATTTTTCTACAGCTAGACGGTTGCAGTGGACCACCCATAGTCTGACGGTGGCCATCATATGTTCTCATCTCTAGTGTGCTTCTAGAAAAACATTTCCTATGGGAGGCTCGATGATTCATTGGATAATTTCATCCCTTCCTTGTTTCGCTTGCAATTCAATGGGGTTGGAAAGGGAATATGAATATCCTCCCTTTGGTCTTCAATGTGAGGAATGATTTCATCCAAAAAGTGATGATTATATATTCCTGGAAATTTAGGAAGATGTTTCAATTCTAATGTTTCATTTATGTAAGGTTGAGATAACAAGAAATCCGATTATGAAATCCCAATTGTTTTTGACTCATTTATTTCATCACATACCGATGTAGAGTAATGAGGATCAGTGGAGTCATAAGACTGAATAAAATTTTCAATATCCTTTATTTCAATATTGTTCACCAAATAATGTCCAATTTCAACCTCACCAGTGATCACTTTATTAATTAGGGAAAAAATCGCACAACCATCACTACCATTGGGACAAGATAAACACATTTGTTTAGGGTTCACCTCACATATAACATAATTTTCAGAATCATGGATAGGAAATAATGAATGTTGGATAAACTGACCTGAATCAACAAATGAGTATTCTAGTTCATTTTCCTAATTATCATCTAAGCTGGAGAAGTGGAGTTCAGAGGCAAGATAAGATTCTAAAGATTTTTCAAGATCCATTAGATCAATGAAGTTTTCATTTTTAATGTCAACATCAACTTTTCCATTTATGACTTGGTTAATGAGGATGCAATATTCACAAGATCCATTGTCATTAGAACAGGAAGAACATGGTGGATTGGGGTTAGATTTACTCTTAGAAGTGTCCTCAAAAGCATGGATTGAGAATTTAGAGTGATCCTTAGATGGGTATCTCATGGCTTGGAAAATGTTGAACTTGACCCGTTGGTCACCGAATTCCATGGATAAGATTCCTGAATGAACATCAATCTTGGTTCTCGCAGTCATGAGGAATGATCTTCCTTGAATTATGGGAGATTGAGAAGATTTTCTCTCACCTTATATGTCAAGGACATAGAAATCAACAGGGAAGATAAGATCATTGACTCGGACAAGGACATCCTCAATTATTCCCTCAGGACTAGCAGTGCTTCGATTGGCCAATTGAATGAAAACACTCGTTGGATGTAAGGGACCTAGACCAAGGTTGGAGAAGATGGATTTAGGCCTGACATTAATTGAGGCTCCTAGGTTTATGAGTGCGTCATCAATTTTGGAACTTCCAATTTGGCATGGGACCGTAAAGGTCCCTGGATCCTCGCACTTTATGGGAATAGACTGCTGGGTGGAAACATTTTCAAAAGTCCTATGTTTCTTCTTATGGGTACACAACTCCTTGAGAAACATGGAATACATAGGAATTTGTTTGATGGCATCTAAGAGGGGAATTTTGACTTCAACACGTCTAAACATGTCGATAATTTCAGGATCAGGTTAAAAAGACTTATTTGGATTAGAAACGGCTTGAGGAAAATGAATTGTATTCGTAAGTGGAATAGAAGGAGGTGAGGGAATGGATTCAGGTTCCTTTTCAATTTTATTTTTCTTTTCATTTTCTATGTCAACATTCAAAGGGGGGGGGGGGGGGGTTGGAAGACTTATCTTGTGGCCTAGAAATTTGCTTTCTTGATCTAAGTGCAATTGCACTTACATTACCCTTTTGGTTGGGTAATGGTTGATCTGGAATTTGGGAATAATTATATGGTTGCTGCTAAATAAGGTGGGATTCTAGTTGACCAATTTGTGTTTCAATGTTCTTAAGGATGGAACAGGTGAAAGAGGCAAGATCTTCAACTGCACTTTTCCATGGTTTCATAGAAGAAGAGGCTTCTTTCAAATTAGGATTACCTTGATCTTGGTTCTTGGGAAAGCGATTGTATTGATTTTGGAATTGGGAAGGCTCACTAGGATAATGGAATCCAGGAGGAGGATTGTTCCGTTGAGGATGAGGAATAAAAGGACAAGGTTGTTGGAAGTTACCAATACCTTGACCATATTGAAACTGGTTTGGGTTTTGAGGAGGTAATTTATGGGGATGAGAATGGGATTACCATACCTAAGGCCTTGGTTATAGGAAGAAGAGAAGGGCTCACAGTGAGGTTGGTTGAAGTTTCTAAGAAACTAACCTGATAGTTGAGGATTGGTGTTCTGCTGAGCATATGCTGCATTGAGATCCATTGGTCCAGATGAATCGGATTGATACTCTTGAAGTAGTGTACATGTGTCAATTGGATGAGACGGAGAGTTAGAGATTCAATAGTTTTTGACAGGTCCAGGAAACATTGATTGTGAAGAAGATGAGGTTGGAGATTTGGTAGCCACAAATAGTTATCGCACAAGATCGGTAAGTTCACTCATCCACTCTGTCATCTTGTTTGGCTCAATTGATTGATTATCTTGGGCTAGTTTGAATTGATCATTTTCTCAAGTATGGAATTATTGTGTGTTATCAACCATGTTACTTCTGAGATCTCTTGCTGCTGCAGGAGTTTTATCAACAAGATCACCACCACTTTCTGCATCAATGAGAGTTCTCTCCATAGCCAATAACCCATCATAAAAAGTATTTGATCAAGAGTTGGTCAGGGATTTGATGGTGTGGACAGGTTTCCACAAGGTCTTTGAACCTCTCCCAGTACTCATGGAGTGATTCTCTTGGGAATTTACGTATACCACTTATTTCTTTTCGAATAGAATTGGTATGATAAGCAGGAAAGAATTTCTCTAAGAAGAGTCTCTTTATGTCATTCCATGTGGTTATGGAACCTGGAGGAAGGTAGTAGAGCCATGACTTATCAGTGTCATATAGGGATAACGGGAATGCTCGGAGTTTGATTTGTTCTTCAGACACCCCTTGAGGCTTCATGGTAGAGCATACTACTTGAAACTCTTTAAGGTGGACATGTGGATCCTCACCGGCTAGCCCGTTGAAATGAGGAAGAAGATGAATCAAACCCTTTTTGTGTTCAAAGTCAGACTCTATGTTTGGATATTGAATATGAAGATGTTGGTAATTCATATCAGGGGAAGAATGTTCTTTAAGGGTTTGTTCCCTAGGATTGGCCATTTCTAATTCAACTAGTTGGACAAGGACAGATTCTTGAATTATTTGATTATCTCTTATGTTCCTCCTATGTTGGCGAAGTGTTCGCTCAATTTCAGGGTCAAACAAATCTGAGGGATTGTTTGGGATGCTACGGGGAATTCAGAGAGATTTTGAAATAAATAGGAAGATGGGGTTTTCATTGTATTTTTTTTAGTGTATTATTTTTAAGAGGAAGACAGGTTTTTCATTGTGTTTTTCTTCAATTTTTTTAATTTTGTTTTTTTTGGGTTTTTTTGACAATAACCCGAATCTAATGACTACTTAAAGAACCATCCCCAGAAACGACACCATTTTAAATGCATGGACGATTGTCACCTATCGACCTGTCAATGTTCCGGTGCTCTTGTAATGTGTATTGCAGCACTTGGGTCGAATCCTCGATGATGATACTTTGTAATAGTAGTTTGTTTTTAGTTGATTGAATTTTGATTAGGAGGGTTTGTTTGAAGATTTTAATTGAAATGATTGATTGACTATAATTGAATTAACATATTGATAAATATTGGGGTGAGTTCATTATTAGGGAGTAAATCTTGTGATATCTTTGAGCTTTGCATTATATTGAATTTTAAATAACACCCACTTCACAAGTTGACGTCGATTAGAATTCTTAAGTGTTAAAGCCTTAATGTAAGCCTTAACAAAACTAGGATCATAATATCAATCAGTAATTGTTTTTGGTAGTGTATTTATGGTTCCAATAATCTATGGAAACTACATGTTAAACAAAATAGGTCATTAATCCCTGACATATTAAGTCTGACATACACAATGTTAAATTAATGAATACTCATCGAGAAAATACTCTCAATCACTTAACATCCCAAAATTTTGACTCACCCCAATGAGATATTTACTCATCCATTTGAGATTTGACTAGTCATTTTATGATTATTATGATGATAAATTATGAATAGAAGAAAAAGAAAGGGATTAGAAAAGAGTGGTGCGTCGAACACACACGATCGTTGAAGAGAGTTAAAAAAATGACTTTCAATTGAATGAGGAAGAAAAAAAAGGTAAGGGGAATCAACTGATTTTAAACTATTTTAAGAAAATTAATATTAAACTATATAAGGTGGATGAGAATAAGAGATATTGAAGAATAAATTTTCATTAAAACAGAATTACAAAAGTAATGACTTACAAAATTACAACAATGAAGAACATAAAAGTAAATGAAAAATAAGAGAGGAGTAAAGGTATGTCAAGTGAAAATTAGAGTATGAAAGGTCCTCTCAAGCCTTTGGGAAGGCTTTGGTCGTGCCAATATGTTCTCTTCTCTTCTGAAATTCCAACCCCTCTCAAGGAGAGAAGGGGAGAGTATTTATAGCCCAAAGAGTAGACTATTTGCTTTCCCAATCTGTCCCTCCAATTGCCTCACCATGTCGGATATTAAGACAGCTGAATATGGAGAAATATTCTTCTTCAAGGTTTTAGATAATAGAGTTTTTAGACTACTCTAAAAATATGGAGTCATTTGGACCTATGTATCCAATGTTATGGCCGGTTGATTAAACAATTTCAATCTGTCCATTTCAATCCCGTCTTTTTGAAGGCCAAAATGTGAAAGGGTTTTTGAATAGTAAGATTATTTCAAAACCAAATTATTTATTCAACAAAGCCGACCACCTATATCTCCTATTTCACACTAAAAAAGCTCTGCTTGATTGGATGCATATATCATGTTATATGTCATTAATATTGTACTGATTTTATTTCTCGTCCATAATGGTGGGCTGGACATCAAAGCATATGTTGGGATCCTTGTGTTTGGATTTGGGCCTTGAAATTTTTATCCAAGACTCCTTAAATTGTCCCCCGAACTATGGTGAGAATAATGGAATTTGGACTTCTGTATTTTTTCCAGTAAATGAATCTTCATGAATAGTCCAGTTTCTTCACAGATTCTTTGGTCTTGTTTATGAGGACCATATGACCCTTCAAATGGTAGAATTGGCTCATGGTACCTCTTATAGAAATGTTTTATATTTAAATTGGAATCCTAAAAAACAATAACCACACAATTTGGATCAGTATAGTGATATTTACCATTAAAACAGTAAACTGACTCAATTGGACTACTTCTAAAAATGCTCAAAAATTATACTTAATATTAAAACATTAATATTTCACACAAATTATGCACATTTCATATAAAATAAGTAAAGGGAATATATAATAAGACATTAAAATATTAACAACATCTACATATTTATTAAACAAAGATATATATGATAAATTTTACCCTGTAAATACTTACGTATAAACAATCTAAGATAATAACAAGATTGTGAAATTATCCATTACCTTAGGTTTGATATTCTTTGAATATATCAGAACCACATGTATAATGATTTAAATTATGTTATTGAATGATTCTAGAATCATATTCATTTTTATAACATCATATATGATCATTTAATCATATGTTCTTAATAACATTTCATTATTACATGTTATTCGAGTATGAACAACTTCATTTTATTATGCTTTTTTTGTCGAATAAGTTCTAATTATTCTTCAGAGGTTATAGTTATAACATTAATGAATGTTATTAACATAATATATATCAGACTGATTTATTTTATACATTTATATAATCATTCATCAATGGATATCTTGTCTAATGAATCACATCACATCATGAAGACAGTAGGTTGTACGTACACATGAGCGATGATATCATTATTATAATTAAAAAATGTTATTGAATTGGATGGTGTATATGTTGTTCTATAATATATAACATTCTATAATAATAATATATAGTTATTATATCCATCATTATACCCATCCATGCAAGGTGGTGGTGAAAAACAAATTACAGCATGGCATGGAGACAGTATGTCGTACATACGCACGCGTGTCGATTTTGTTTTTCGTAGGATGAATAGAAGATAGAATAAGGTTATTCCATTACAAAAATAAAATCTCATTATATATTTGATACTAGGGTTATTAATTAATAATGTAAACAACAAAGTAATAGGAAATAAAGAAAAAATTATTTTGAGAGAGTCAGTAAAGGAGATCACCTCTTCTTCAGCCAGCGCCCTCTAGATCTCCTCTTGAAGGCACTAAATTTGGTCTTTTTAGAATACCAGAAACTATAGAATATTAATATGGATGTTTTTAAAGGAAATGGTAAGTTTATGGATCAAAATTAATTCCCTATCAGTTATGAATAAATTAAAGAGGAGTTTCCCTTTTATAATAGATGTTGGGGGAGCCATTAAAATTTCCAAAAATATTAATTTATAATGAAATAAGACCACATATGAAAAACTCAATAATGTCTTAGTTTCTATGATGATATTATTTAAGGTTGTAATATATTAAAAAAACTAGAAAAGTTTTCTGTTCAATTTAGTCCTTTTTATTTTAATTTACACTAAGTTATTTTATATATTTTTTAACTAAGGTAACAAATATATTAATATTAAATGTGAGAAATATTTACTAATGTTATGTCAATTAGATAATAAATTAATAATTTATAACATTTTTTATAAAATAATATTTATTATAAATTTAAAAAATTATTTATGATTTTGAAAAAAATATAATTATACAGTATTTTGAGAAATAATAAACAGTGGTAATGTTGACATTATTCAATTCATTATTTTTTAAAACTATGATGATAACAATTTAAATTTTTTAAAAAAATGTTTTATTATATTACTAATATGTCATCATAATCTATAAATATCATTATAAATAATAATTACTCGAAATTATCATTAATTTAAATTTTTTTAAAATATTAATTTTTTTCCCCATTAATAATATAAATACAAATAAATTTTTTGTTGTTATTTAATATACTTGCTTTATTAATAAAAATTTAAAAACAAAAATAATAAAATAATGAATATAAATCCACTTGATTTCCATAGAATAATTATTGTCAAATATATCTTCTGGACAATCTATCATTAAAAATTTTATATTTATTAAAGCATGAATGTGACTACTTTAACATCACTTTAAATAAAAAATCACATGTTTCATAATCTTTTCCACATGGCACCAAATTGTCAATATATATAACATTGTATGATTACGGTTGATATATAATCAACCAATAATATTTGATCAAGTCTTTATGTGTTTTAATGGTTATTATCATTTGAATAAAAATTAGTTTATTGATTTTCTTCAGTTAAATAAATTCAGCACCATCAATGGGGAATCCTTTAAGGTAATTATTTATTTCCTAAAAATTACAAATAAATTACCTTGTTATATAAAAACATTTTATATTTAAAATTATTATTTATAATTTTATGTATATTTTGTATAAAATTATATTAGAAATGATACAATTATTAAAATTTGAGTGAGATATATTTTACTTTTCCTTAAATAAAATAAATTAAAGGTCCAACTCTAATTCTAGAGGCTTACAAAGGATACCATTTTTACCCAAGTATGATTTATTTCAAAACACACTAATCCAATTATATTATTACGTTTGTTAGGGTGATTTTATAATATTATTTTTACCCTTAATTACTCCATTTACCTTTTTACGACATTAATAAAAATAACCAAAGATAGTATTAATAATGCCCAAAAATAATAGGAATATGTTAAAATAATTTAGAAATAATCATTCAAAATATTAAATACATTTTTTAAAATTTGAAACACAAATGTTTCTGAAATGAATTTAAAATTAAACTCATTATCGGAATGATAAAATGTGTATTAGAAGTTAAAACATTTCTAAAAATTGAAATGTTTTTATATCTAAAATCATTGTAAAATTTATCTAAATCACCTAAATTATATTAAATGATAAAAATATATTCAATTTATACTTTAAAATAAGTAAATATTATAATTTAACGATATTAATTATTTCGATGTAAAAAGTTGTTCTCAATTAAAATTTAGTATATTTTTACTGTTCAACAAAACTTAAACGTAATCAGAAAAGCATATAAAATTAATACAAAGTAAACTTTTATACCCCAATTGAAAATAAGAAGTTTATTTTCTAATATAATAATTATTAATGCGTCAAATTTCTAATTTAAAAATGGTCCACCATCCAAAGGTGGTAAAATTACCCTTTTGAAAAATATAGGTTTTTATACATAAAATAGGGTTTATTCATACCCTATGACTAAGATATCTAATAGATGATTATAAAAATATTTTTATTAAATATATAACATATATATTTCATTAATTTTGTTTATAGTTTTTAATTCAATTAATTTATTAATAAAAATAAATAAAAAATTCATCTATATTTAATTGGTTTATATTTTTCATATATATTTGGTAGCCAAAGAATTCACCCTAAATTTTCATAAATTAGTTATATTTATTCCTGTGAACTATATAGTTATGTTATAATTGTAATTTTATACCAATGTAATCTCACGATTTGTTTTAACTCACAATTGCATGTAATATAAGTTGTTGAAGAGTTAAAAGTATTTCAAGAAAACATTTCATAGAAACAATAGGGTGTCACATTCCGCCCATTTAAAATGAATTACACCAGAAAAATTAATTACTTTGATAAAAATAGACAAGGATTCCTCTACCTCATAACATCCTCATGTTCCTACATAGCTTCGTCAAATTGGTGGTTCCATCATAAAACTTTAACTAAGCGACTAGTCTTTTTTCGTAGAACATTTTCTCTATAATCCAAAATCTCTATCATTTGTTCTTCATAAGAAATATCTTGTTTCAGTGGTACAAATTCCGAGTTTAGTACATGTTAAGGATCTGGTCTGTACTTTCCCAGGAGAGATACATGAAACACATCAAGATCTTGAGATAGATTCTATGGAAGATCGAATCAATAAGCTACCTTCCCAACATGATCTAGAATTTAAAAAGGAGTCATACAACTAGGGATCAGGTTGCACTTCTTTCGAAATATCCTTACACTCTTCCTAGGACATATTCGTTGGAACCCCTTATAACCCACTTCAAACTCGTGGTCTTTTTTTTAGTTTCCAGATAACTTTTTTATCGACTCGGAGATTCTATTATGTGTTGTTGAATAGATCTAACCTTCTCTATCATTTCATCAACAAGATCTGGTCTTAATAGATTTCTTTCGTATACAGTATCCAAATCAAGTTGGAGTTCTATAATTCTTTTCCTTAGAGGGACTCATAAAAGTCCATCTGAATACAGGAATGAAAGATATTTTTTGAGAAACATTCCACCAAAGCTAGGTGTTTATCCCAACCAGCTTTTAAATCTATAGAGCAAGCTCTCAACATGTATTCCATTTTTTTAATTATCCTCATAAAGTAAATATTTGTTTAAGGATGATAAAAACCACTGAAACATAACATTGTATCCAAATCCTACTGGAGAAATTACTAGAACATCAAGGTAAACCTCATATCCCGAACAGATTTTGATGAAATAAGTACTCAATGAAATCTTAAAACTTCCTTTACATATATCCAAGTAAGCCAATAAAAAGAAAAATCAACTCTAATAGGAATGATGTGTGACGACATCGTAAGGTGATCAACTATAATCCATAAAGCATTATGACCGTTAGAATGTTTTGGGATATCTGACAAAGAAGTTTGTAGTGATGTTTCCCATATCTATTATGGTATGGGTAATAGATTTAACATCCCTTTAGACTTCTATCTCTCAGCCTTAAAATACTGATAGTCAAAAAATGAGAGATATACTCAACAACATCTTTTTTTTAATTCCATCCCACCAAAAATACTATTTCAGGCCTCTATACCTATTTTTAGGATGAATAGACAATGAATAACTATGAGCCTCACTCAAAATCTCTTTATTTAATTTTGGTATGGTGGGAATATAAAAATGGTTATGGAACCTCATTATTCCACCACAATAATGGTTGAATTTGTGAACATTTCTAACCTTATTTTGTAGGTCCACATATTCCTTTTACGCCTACTTAATCTTCCCTTGTACAAATGGTTATGCATTCATTTTATAAAGATAATATTTATCCTCTTCCATTAAAATTTCAAGATCCATCATTCAAAAATCCATATATATTGTATCTTTCATGATCCTCATCATGGATAGTCTAGCAAGGTCCTTTCAACTCAAATAATTTTCTACACTGTTCGCCTTTCCATTTTTGTAATGTACCGAGAAGTTGTAATCTTTAATCAAATAAATCCATCTTCTTTGGGGAATATTAATATCTCCGTGCTTGAAAATATACATTAAACGTTTATAATAAGTATAAATATCAAAACATTCACCATAAAGATAATTCCTTCTTATATATAATGAATATATTACCACAACTAACTCCAAATAATTAGATGGGTATTTTGTGTCATGGGTTTTCAATTTTCACAAGGTATATGATATCACCATATTATTTTTCATGAGAAAACATACCATATCCTACTTGGATGAATCACCATATATCACAAACCTTTCTCCTCTAATAGGAAATGTGAGCATAGGTGCACTGGCTAACCTTTTTTTTAGCTCTTTTAATTTCTCTATACATTCCACCATACACACAAACATATCTACATTATGAGTAAACATGGTGAGTTGATTAGATACTCATGAAAAATATTTCAAAAAACATCGATAATATCTAGATAAACCATGAAATATTTTGATCTGAGTTATTTTTGTTGTTCTAGGAAAACATTTAATAAATTTGGTTTTTTCTTGATCCACAGATATACCTTATCTTGAGATTATATAACCCAAAATAAAACAGTCTAATTCCAGAATTTACCCTTTTGTAAATGTTCTATAATGTTTCTTCTTTCTCATGGTATTTAGTAAAATTATCATGTAATATTCATGATCTTCCATGATCTTCCAATAAACCATAATTTCTCCTATAATGACAACCACAAAATGATCATGAAAATCTATAAGGACTTTATTCATTATATCCATGAAGATAGTAAGAGAATTAGTAAGAACAAAAGAAATCACTATAAATTCATAGTTTCCATACCATGTATAGAATTTTTTCATGGTTATATCCTCTTACATAACACTTAATTGATGATATTTGAAACAAAGATCAGTCTTGGAATAGTATTGAACTCCATGTAGTTGGTAAAATAATTCATCAATGAGGGGAATATGATAATTGTTCATGATATTGATTTTATATGTTCTCGATAATCTATGAAAAATATCATTAATCAATATTTCCCCTAAATAAATAGAATATGTACACCCAATGTTAATGCACTAGGTGTTATGAATCCCTTTTCAATATTATCATGGAGTTTCTCTTCAAAACCTGCAACTCAATTGGAGACATTCTATAAGGTCTCTTTAAAATACACAATGCACCCGGTATGAGTTCTATTAAATACTTAACTTCATGATTTGGTTGAAGATCAAGATATTCTTCCAAAAAGATATATTCAAAATCATGCGAAATAGGCTTATTCTTAATGGTTATTTTATCCCCAACCATTTGAGATAGATAACATTCATCTATATGAATCAAGACCCATCAGATGGAATAAATTTCAACGAGCTGATCTTAATAATCCATACAATGATATATGATCATAAATTGATCTATAATATGAAATGTGACATCACTTCCATGGAAATTGATAAGATTTATATAGGTAAATCCAATACATGTCATGAATCATATAAAATTCCACTAATGTAATGATCACAAGATTTCTATGAGGAAATTTCCCACAAACATCGACAAGAGAAGAATTATAAACTTTTGATGGGTCCATGATTCCATTAGGAGTTGTGACAAATCACTCAAAATCTAATTATTGAATAAATACAACGATCCCCTTAGAAAAATCTTCATAAATATAAGAGATGGAGGATCTGGAGTCAAATAATAAATTTCCTACTTTAGAGTGGATAATAAGTGTACCTTTAACCACTTCATTATCATATTCCACATCGTTGGTAGTGACCTCTTATGAGTTTCCTTTATCATTGGCCTTAAAAGTTTGTGGAAATCAATCAACATAAATAACCCGTAGATTATGGATTTGGAAAGAATAATTCCAAAATTCCTTTAACTTGTAACATTGAATTGTTGGAGGTGAATTAAATGTATCATGTATCTATTCGCATCATTATATAGATTTTTTCCTATTATATTGGCATTAAACTACCTGATGACCTTATCACCCACACATAAAAACATTTTTTAGTCCCTTTAAGATATTTTCTTCCATTTTTTTCCCACACATTGAGCATAAGGGAAAACTCATATTCTTTTTAGGGTCATCTTTAGATTTTTAGTTGAATTACATTTTTCTATTCTTATCAAACCCAAAGGACTGATGGGTTACTCAAAACTAAATCTCATCCATAAGAGTGCATCAAATGATTTACTAACAACTATTGAAATCCCATAAGGATAATGCACTTTATAGACTTAGTATTATGCCACTAAAGAATCAATCAATTTTACTCTTACGTAGGATAATAATTCCAAAAGCATACCATCCATGTCTATTAAAATTAGCTTCATTGGTACCAATACATTCATCATCCATTTTCTTAAGTTAAAAGAACTACTTTTCCATATTTTTTCAATGAATGAAAGGAAATTAGTTTTTGAAAATTATGTTATTGAGCTCATCCCATTCTTTGGATTAAATTTCATCTCTTTACCTTGTATTCTTGATAAAATTACACTATTGATCATCTTCACCTTCCCAAAAATAGGCTACCAAGACGACATTATTGTGTTTTGAACATTGGATGACTGAAAATAAATTTTCAGTGGTAATAATCTATTATTTAACCATTAGTGGATTAGAAGACCCACTGAAAGAAGGTGGACACTTCCACATTAAGGACTCAATATAATGTTGTACCCTCCTTTTTCATTTGGAAGTCCTATATGATTCAAATCTTGAGAATGTTGTCCGAGCATAGAAACAATATTTTTCATCACATCTTCCAAAAAATTTGGTTTTTTAGGAGGAAAATCATTGCATTTCCCCTCGTATTCATCATTTATGTGTTTCCATCAAGTTATATCCATTGACTAAAATTGAGAATCACAATGTGAGAAACAATAATCATAATAAGAAAACCATATAATCAAGAATAAAATTTCAATTTTGGACACATTAGATTTTATCATAGGTTAATAATAATCCTTTCTAAAACACTAAGATTATAACCTATACTTTGACATATATCCTTAGGGTTTTTTTTACTATAATGGCCTATAACCTCGTGGTCAAGTACTTTTCCAAAAACTCGTGAACAAGAATCGTTGTGTGATTACCCCAATTAACCAAACATAAAGACAAAACTAAATAAATGGTGTGTTTGAATATGAAAAAACTCATTCTCTTTCATGGTAACATGTGTTGTTGTTCATATTATTAAACATGGGGTGATGTGGAAAGGGATGTGATCCCCTTTTGTTGTGTAGTTGTTGGTTTTTGTTAATTTCAGACAATGTGGGGATGTATGTTGGTGCTTGGTTTGGTTCAAGTAACTCAAGGGATCTCATATATCACTTTTGTTGTTGTGACATTTCTAGAGGGCATGGTGTGGATGCTTAAATTGTTGTGTGGTTGTTTTTTCTTTGGCCTGTGGAAATTCTTGTTAGTTTCTTGGTAGAAAAAAAATATTTAAATGGAATCACTTGAATATGAAAAACGAATGGGTTCAGTGGGGAACCATTTTACAGGAATGAGTTGTGACATGGTTGTGGGTGTTGCACTTTTTATGAATGAATATTAAAGATGGTGTTTCTATATGGGCTGATTTTGGAACCCCTATAATAGGATGAGTGATTTTTACCTATATAAGTATTTTAGTTCTTGTGTTTCTTATTTTCATGCCACCCAAGTTGAGAACATCGTGCCGAAGACCCCCATTTCACGGGGGATGGTGTTTTTCACAACACTCTTATGAGTGGATGGTTATTAGCTCCTTTTATGCTCCCTTTCTCATGTATCCCAAGATTCATTGGGTATGATGTGATGGCCTGAGGTCTATTATAGACCAACATTCTTCGGGCATGGAATTTTATAGTGGTTGGCCCAGGTGAGTGTGAGAGGGTTGTTTCCCAAGTGTCTTCGGCATGAGGCCCATTTTTCTTTTGGCATGGTGGTAATTTTTCGGCCCTAGGTGTCTTTGGGAATAGGGGTAGCTGTTCTGGCCTAGGTGTCTACGGGTGTGGTAACATGTGGTTGTTGTGGCCCAGGTGTTTGCAGGCAGGATGTGGGGGTGTGGTGGCCCCGATCTGTGTAGGCAAGGTATGGCACCTAGACTACAGTGAGAATGGTGGTAGAGGTATAATGCGTAGGATGTATTCAATAACCAGTGGTAAAGTTGTGCGGGGTACCCAAATATTGATGTTCAATTACTATTACTTTACTTGAACTGTGTTATTTGGGGAGTGTTCCTTGGTGAGGTTGGGTGGATATTTTTCTTTGCTACATGCTTTGGTTATCTCATTTTTCTCATAGGGCATTAGAATTCCTCCCCACTTGAGCATGAGAGCTTTTGGTTTTCCAAAATGCGTATACCTGTATACTCACCATACGTATATAAAACTGATTTCAAGTTTCCAAGAGGACTTCAAGGATCATCCGGAATCATACAAGTTCAGACATTGAGACAATTTTTGTTGTTGTTTTTCTTTTCTTTGGTACTTCCCTATAAATTTTTCATGTATTTTAGAACATATTTTTGTAAGAGGAATATGGGAATGTATTGTTTGGGCATTAATTTGACGTTCAATGTTTCTATTCTTTGGGATTTATTGTCTTCTCTCTTGATCATACTAAATAAAAATGGTAATGCTTTCCAATTTTATCATGATTTTATAACCTTGGTGCTAGTATCCACTCTGAAACCTATTGATGACAGGTCTCGGGGGTCATTTTCTCTCCTTCAACTTCAATAATTAAGGGTCTCAAAATCTTCTATCCATTCCCTCATCATGGCGAAGGATGGTGAAGATAAAATGTTATCATATGTAGAGGTTGGTTGGGAGATAGGATGGAGTTCTGGAGTTAGGCACAGTGAGGATTTCTTGGGATGGTAGGGAAACAGTGTTAATGAAATCTTGGAACATGAAATAGGCTAGGGAAGACCAGCTAGGACACATGAATTTAGGGCCTCACGTGATCCAATGCAAGGACTATAGACCTACCGAACGACCAAGTGTGGCTAAAATAATTGGAGGGTAGAGACCATAGGAAAGGTACATGAATCATAATGACTTGTGTTCTTATGTATATTGGGTATTTTGGGGATTTAAAATAAATAAAAAATTCTTTGAAAAGTTTAAAAGCAATCTTCTACACTACAAAAGCTTTGGAATTCCTTTTTTACCTTGTAGCTGTGGCACCCGGACGGCGACCAGGAGTAGTGCAGGCGATCGAGGCCCAAGAGGATGATTTGGATAATCTGCAGAGGGATGATCGAGATAAGGAGGATGACCAGTGGCAAAGGATGCTTCATTTATTTCAAGGGTAGATACTCGGGAAGTATGAGGGAAGTATCTCAGACATGGATACAGAGAGCTGGCTCGAGGAACTGGTGATAACTGTCAGCTTTATTCTGGCTCCAAAGGAGTACTGGGTTCCTTTGGCTATAATCCAGTTGTGGGGAGCTGTGCGTCAATGGTGGATGATATATCTTGGGGACAAGAGGGAGGAAGATGTTTTGTGGACTAACATTGAGATGGAATCCAGGAAGAAATCCTCTCTTCGATGATGAAGGAGGATAAGAGGCA
The DNA here is from genome assembly GCA_963277665.1 of Viscum album. Lineage (NCBI taxonomy): Eukaryota > Viridiplantae > Streptophyta > Magnoliopsida > Santalales > Viscaceae > Viscum > Viscum album. Next base: position 262,156,813 of record OY728142.1, on the reverse strand, counting down.
TAAGCTACTCTCCCATCAGCAGGGGGTATATTAGCAAGGGATTCGGCGATCATGTTCATGGATCTCATTTGTTTTTCTTTTGATATCTTTTTGGATGATGAGTCTCGAGAGAGACATTTAGAAGAGGCACTCCATCCTTCTCTTTAGTATGATATTACTACCTTATCTCTACCAACATACATAGATGTCCATAAGAAGGCTGAGGTGGTAGATATGATTCACACGCTGGAAGATGTGCCTTGAGAAGGGATCAAGTTGGGCTTGTCAAAGGGGAAGACTATTAGCAGCAGGACTCTAAAATCAGGGCCTACCTGGTTTCAGCCAGTAGGGAGCAGGCCCTAGCAGTTCAAGCTTCAATCTCCCTATCCTCTCCCTTTTTTGTGGTCCCAGGACCAAGATGCTTCATCTCTGGCATCCATGGGCATCTTTGGGATCACTTCCTGGTAAGAGTACAATACAGTGGGGGTAGGAGGGTTCATCGCCCACGTCAGCAGCAAAAATTTATAGCCAGGCCCTTTCAATAGCAGTATCAGGGATAGTGAGCTCTCGCTCCTCTGAGAGAAGACGTTATAGGAGGAGGCCAACCACAGGGCTCTCCTTAGCGACCTCGACCACGGCGTGGTTGGAGAGGCGGCTGACAGTCGAGGGGTAGAGGAGATGGGCGTGTGTATTATCACACCACAGAGGCAACAGTTCATGCAGGGCTACAAGTCGTTCATGATTCGATTAGCATGTTTATAATACTTGCATTTTCCTTTTTGGATTTAGGAGCATTGCACTCCTTTGTTGCAACTAGTCTAGCCCATTATTCGGGTCTAGACGTAGAGAGACATTTCATACCTCTAGTTTTGAGTACGCCAGTTAGAGGTCAGACCAACTTGTCTCATGTTTTTCATGGATGTAGACTGATGTTTAGACCACAACATTCATGTGGGGACTTATTTTTCTCCTAATATAACAATATTGTGTCATTTTAGGCATCTACTGGTTGTTCTCTATGTGTTCAATTATCTAATGCTTCCAGAGAAGGGTTTTGTTTTCTGATATGGATGGTCATCCTATGACTTTTGTCTGTGAGTGGGGTTTCTAGAATGGCAGTCAGCATGTGTTTCCATTTCGTTCCTTGTTAGCTGAGCATCTGGTGGAGTCAGAGCACTCAGATATGGTGGAATATTTAGGGATTGTCGGCGAGTTCATGAACATATTCCCTGAAGATGTGGTGACTCTACCCCCTCGATTGATGTTGAGTTTGGGATCGACTTGAAACCCGATTATCATCTGATTTTAATGGCTCCATGTCGTATGGAACCATCTGAGTTGCGGGAATTACAGGTTTAGATTGACGATCTGATTAAGAAGGGTTTTTTCTAACCATTCACGTCACCATGGGGTGGTCTGGTCTTGTTCACAAAGAAGTAAGATGGTGGTATCATAGTGGGCATATACTACCGACGGCTGGATCTGGTAACATTCAAGAACAGTTACCCTCTCCTGAGTATATACAACCTTTTTGATCAGTTAAAGGGGTAAGATGGTTCCACTAGGTTGACATGTGATTAGGATAGATCTAGTAGAGGGTTAATGAGGGTAAAATCTCAAAGTCTTCCTTCTGGTGCAGGTATGGGAACTTTGCATTCATGGTCATGGGGATTAGCATTATGAATGATCTAGCTGTGTTCATGGGGCTTATAAAATCTGTCTTCCGAGAATATCTAGAAAAGTATGTAGTCGTGTTTATTGACGATATCATGGTCTACTCAGGATCAATGGAGGACTATGCTGAGCATCTGAGGATGGTTTTAGGGGTCCTCCGACAACACAAGATCTATTGGAAGTTGTCTAAGTGTATATTCTAGACACGGGAAGTGCACATCCCTAGAAATGTGTCATCTGAGAAAGGGATAGTAGTAGACTCATCAAAGGTGGAGGCGGTTTTTTCATGGGCAACACCCACAAATGTGACAGAGGTTTGTAGTTTCTTGGGTCTGGAAGGCTATTACCAAAGGTTTGTGACCGACATATCTCGAGTTAGAGATTCTTTGACTGGTTTGACCAGAAAGGGCCACGCCTTTGTGTGGAGTGAGTAGTGACAAGCATCCTTTATTTATCTAAATGGGAAGCTAGTGACTTCCCCAGTACTAAGGATTATAGAAGGAATATTGTTTGAAACGTTATGTGATGCTTTATTCCAAGGCTTTGGGTGTGTGATGAAGAAAAAGTAGGGGTGATCTCTGATATGTCTAGGTAGTTACATCCCCATGAGCGTAACTATGTCACCCATGACCTGGATCTTGTAGTGGTCACATTCGGACTAATGTTGTAATGACATTACCTCATTGAGGAGTGCATCGTGGTCTTCAAAAATCACAGGAGATTGAGGTATATCATCCCCCAGTGGGACATGAACTTCTGGTAGTGGAGGAGGATGAAGTTTCGTTAAGACTACGACTTTGAAATTTTCTACACCTCAGGAAATGGGAACATGGTGGCTGATGCCTTGAGTAGGACGTCGTAGAGGGATGTAGTTCATGAATCGGAAAATTATTGGAAAGTGATGGAGGAGTTGGCTGCCTACACCTTGATGTAAGGGTGGAGGATGGAAGAGGCTATCTGTTCTAGATGAAAGTGAGGTCCTTTCGGTTGTGGTTGGTGGATGAGATTTACTGGGCGGCACATAGAGGCTGAAGTGATTCTCGGTTGTGTTAGCCAAGGTGATGCTCCGGGTGGATGGTCGAATGATGGGCAAAATCAGATGTTGTTTCATGGAAAGTTATTCATCCTGATGGGAATGTGCAAGAGAGTTCTTGGTGTGTTCCACAGTTCACCCCTTGTGATACATCCCTGAGTTTTCAAGATGTACTAAGGCTTTAGGGGTCAATTTTGGTGGTCTAGTGTAAAGTAGGCCATTATAGAGCTTGTGGAAAAGTGCCTCATGTGTCAGTATGAGAAGGCTAAAAACTGCATCCCATTGGGTTTCGTTACAAAATTTAGATGTCACTGAGTGGGAGTGGGATAAAATCTCTTTGGATTTTCTCATGGGACAAACAAGAGTTAAAGTGGGTTGCGATGCTATCTTGGTAGTAGTGGATCAACTATTGAAATCATCACACTTCTTGGAAATCAATGAGTTGAGTGCAATGGATTCCCTAGCACAATGGTACGTGGGAAAAGTGGTGCGGTATTATGGAATTCCAAGGTCTATAGTCTCCAATATGGATACCTGGTTTACCAAACTGGTATAGAAAGGTTTGTAACATGTTTTTGGAACCTATCAATACCTCCACACTTCTTTCCACCCCCAGGCCGCTTGAAAGACAGAGTGTACCATCCAGACATTGGAGGATATGCAACATGCATGTGTTTTGGACTTTGTGGGATCATGGGTATGACACATTCCTCTAGTAGAGTTTCCCTACAACAATATATATCATTATACCATTGGCATGGATCCTTCTGAAGCCTTGTACGAGAGGTCATGTCGCTCACCCATGTGCTGGACAGAGTTTGGGGAAGTAGGTGTTCATGGCCCAGATGAAGTGCAGAGCACGACTGATAAGGATCAAATTATACGGGATATGATGATGATGGGACATGATTGACATAATTCATATGCAGACCATAGGAGGAGACACCTAGAGTTCAAGGTTAGGGACCACATGTTTTTGAATGTCTCCCCTCGGTGTGGGAAAAAAAGGCTTGAAAGGGGGAGTAAGCTTTCTCCCAGGTTCGTCGGACCCTACGAGGTGTTGTTATGGGTGGGAGAAGTGGATTATTAGCTAGCACTACCACTACCGTACTGAGGGTTCACAACATCTTCCATTAGTCTTAGCTCTGTCAGTATCTACACAATGATTCACATGTCCTCAACTTTGGAAAGATGGATATCGAGGATGATGCAACATTTGTAGAGCCACAAGTGACGATTGAGGATCTTGAGAAGAAGGTGATTTGTGTATGAACCATTCCTTTGGTTTGTGTGTTTTGGAGGTATGGTGGCCTCAAGGATAGTACTTGGGAATGAGAGGTATAGATAGGCACCCAGTACCTAGAGTTGTTTTGTGTTTTTTTATCTTTTTTATCATACTTGTTTGTGATGTAGTGCTTAACCTTGAAATGTGTTGTTTTCTTTAATCTCTTTTAGTGTGTGAAAAGTACTAACTGTGGAAATAGGTGGAACTGATACCTAAAAAATACTCATTAATGTGGATGTGGTTAAACCCATGCAGGCGAGCCAGTGCCTCTAAAAAATGATTATATCTTGACATGGAGAAAGTTACTCCCCAATCCATATGACTGGATGGCCTAACTATTAAATTTTTTTTGGTAACATGGGGGAGAGGAGTGGTAGTGTATCTGTGGTTGTTCTGGAGATAGATGCAGAAGAGGTGTTCCTAAATATCAAGTTTGTTCTAGTTTTAAAACAACTCTAGGGTGGTGTTTCCTTAAGAGGTATCTTATGCGGTGGTTTTTTTGAATCCGTTATTTTCATCGGGTTTATCCTTGAATTCTTGAGGACATGAATATTTTGAGAGGTATCAAATGTAATGTCCTAGATCATCTGGGTCCAGTACATTTCCAAAAACATGGTATCACCAAATGGTTCAACCATTATTGTGGCACTGGTCTGGGTGGCACCGTTACAGTCCCACGATTGTGGTGGCACTGCTAATGGGGTCTCATATAATCGGTGGAACTATCACGGAAACACACTGAAATAGTGGCACCATCATGATCATACACCAAAACAATGGCAGCTTTATGGTCACACAATGAAATGGTGGCACCGCTTTATGGCGTATCACCGGACTGGTGGAACTTTTACGGTGGCACCATCAAGGCCGCACCGTCAGGGTCGCACCATCATAGTCAGACTATCTTGGTCGCACACCAAAACGGTGGCACCGCTTGCAGTGTCTCACCATCATGGTGTAACTATTATGGTGGCACTATGTATTCCATTTTTTCCTTTTCATTTTTTACCAATTTCATGAGTTTTCCCAGTTCCACCCCCGCAACATATCTTTTTTATGTAAGATTGTCTTAATACCCCTTTAGAAGCCATTAAATACCCATAAATGATATCTAAAATCCCCCAAGATCCAGGAGAACCATTACTTACCAAAATAGGTGGCATTTTCCTCAGTATCACACCATTTTCTCGTAATTTCCAGTTCCACCCCTGTTACGTCTTTTCCTCTTATTAATGGAAACCATTTAACAAAAAACTTTTATGCCCATCTCTATAATGATAATTATTAAATAACAATTAATTCCATCATGTGTAACTATCCAACCGCCTGGTGAAACCACGATCCACCTTTAAAGCCATTCAAAATTCATATCACGTACCTCTAGGATCTATCTTTTTTATCACATAGGAATTCGTTCCTCTACTTGGATGGTCTCTTTTCCTTACCTTGGTGAGTTTGGAGTCCCCCTACCCAAGCCATGTGGTGAACCTATGCTAGAGCCTTCCCTTCCCACTCTTAGAGCCCCCAGAGTTCCTCCCTTCCATGTCATGCATCAACAGTTCATGGCACATGATAAAAAACATCAATTGAAGATCATCTAGGTAGGTTTCTTCCTTCATCTCTCTTTTACATATATCATGCGGGGTGGGTACGATGATGGTCCTTCCGGGATGGATGCAACAAAACCATAACAAAGATAACGAATGGCTTTGAAATAATGAATGGGTGTATTTTATGATGTTTCTATACACTATTACCTTTTCTTATAAGTTGTAAACGTTTTGGGCTTGTGTCTACTAAAAATCATTTCCATTAGTGATCCTTTATTCCACACTAATGAAACTCTATTTTCTAGTTAATTCTATGGTTATTAAATGGATTTAACATGGAAATTGGTTAATCATGTAAACTTGGTTGATTTAAATGAATGTCCAGTGAACAAGAATCCTCATGCGATTACCCTGGTTAACCAAATGGAAATACAAAACTAAAGGAATGGTGTGACTGAATATGAAAATTCCCTTACTCTATCATGGTAACATGTGTGGTTCTTCTGCTTATTACTGGTGTGGTGACATGGATGGGGATGTGATCCCTTATTTTTGTGCAGTTGTGGGTTTGTGAATCTGAGTCCATGTGGGGTTATATGTTGGATCTTGGTTTGGTTCCATTATTTTGAGGGATCTATCAGATCCCTTTTTTGTTGTGATGTTATAAGGGAACTGAGTGTGAATGCTGAAATTGTGGTTTGGCTAATTTTCCTTGGGTTGTGGAAATGTCTATTAGTTTCCCGACAGTGAATAATTATTTAAATAGAATCACTTGAATATGAAAAAAATAATGGTTTCAATGGGGAATCATTTTCTGGGAATGAGTTGTGACTTGGTTGTTGGGGTTGTGCTTTATACGAATGAATAGTAACAAAGGTGTTTGTGTATGGGATGATTTGGGAACCCCTAGGCTGGGATGAGTACTTCTTACCTATATGTGTGATTTAGTTCTTATGTTTCTTATTAGCGCCCCACCCAAGTTGCGCAATTCATGTCCAACACCCTCATTTCATAGGGGTGGGTGTATTTTCCCACAATCTGATGAGTAGTTAGTTATTATCTCCTTTTGTACCTTTTCTGAGTAGCCCAAGACTCATCGGGGAGGCTATGTCGACTTGAGGTAAATTATAGCCCATGATTCTTCATCCAGTGGAAGTTGTAGTGGTTTGAATAGCTGTGTGCGAGCATGTTTTTCCTAAGTGTCTTCGAGTTGAGGCTTATGTGTCTTTGGGCATGGCAGAAATTGTTCAGGTCCAGGTATCTTCAGGCGTGGTGGTAGTTGTTCTGGACCTGGTATCTGTGGGCATAGTTACATGTGGTTGTTGTGGCCTATGAGTTTTCAAGTGGTATGTGTGGTTGTGGTAGCCCAGGTGTGTACGGGTGGGGTATGGTAGAGGGACTACGATGAGAATGGAGTGAGAGGTCTGACATGTAGGATTTCTTCAATAACCAATGGGAATGTGGTACGGGATAGACAAATATGAATTTTCTATTACTATTACTTTACTTTACTTGCGTTATTTGGGGAGTGTTCCTTGGTGAGGTTGGGTGGATAGTTTCCTTGCAAGGTGATTTGGTTATCTCCTTTTCTCACAGGGAATTAGAATTTCATACCATTTGTGAAAGAGAGATTTTGATTTTCCATACTTAATATACCTTTATACTCACCCTATGTATATAAAACTGCTTTCAGGTTTCTAGGAGAACTTTGAGGACTATGTAAAATTGTACTAGTTCAGACATTGGGATAGATTCTGTTGCTATTTTTCTTTTCTTTGGTAAATCCTTTAGTAGTCTTCATGTATTGAAGCACTTATTTTTGACACATTAATATTGGAATGGACTATTTGGTCTTTAATTTTACTTTATGTTTTGGTGTTGTTTTGTATTTACTATATTATCTCCCAATCTTACTAAATAGAAAGGGTAATGCCTTCCATTTTGAATGTGATTTTATACAGTTGGTTTTTGTCGCCACTCCGGGACCTATTGAAGGGAGGTATTAGGGGTTATTATCTCTCCTTAAACATGAAGAATAATGGGTCTATTAATCTGTTATCCTCTCCCTCATCAAGGTGAAGGCGGGTCATGACATTTACTATGGTTTTCTAATCCATGTTTCCAATGTTTAACTATACATTTTCTCTGAAACCAAATGTAATGACCCATACATTACATAAATATATATTATGTGAAAATTTATTAATATTCATTACAAAATATAACAAAAACATTAAATGACTGTATAGGTTTAGTGTCATTAGAAACTGGGAAACATAAAAAATTGGTTCATAAGACATCTATATTGTCTCCCACTTAATTCTTTATAACTTGACCACTTTTTGACATATCTTACTTAATACTATTCATCACAATCTAGGGTAAATAAACATATGAAAGGGTTATCTTAGATAATTGGTGATGGTAAATAAGGGAGATATCAATCATATCACAATCATAAGACAAAAGAAGATAACTTATAAAAATTTTATTGTACATATGAAATATTAGGATATCATGTCATCAGATAAATCATAAATGTTCATGAAGAATATATGAACATATTACCAAAAGTCATAACATAAGATATGTAATTTGGGTAATACACATAAATATATAAAATCATTGTATATTAGTCACATGTCTTCACCAACACCATCATAGCAGACGATGTCCATTACATAATCAAGTTTACATCCTATTCCAGCCATGTATTACTGAACTGAGATCTTTTCTTATTCAATCCCTCTAAATATCATAAGATATAAATATTTACCTAATTAAATGGATGGAGATATTGGTCCATACCATCTGATAATGGAATTTTTGTTATGTGTTCCACAAAAACTCATGTAATTAATCATAACATAACACAATGAATAAAATGTGTTTCTTAATCATAATTCCATCATAACATAATCCATATAAAACAAATGGATTTCATAAATATATTTCCATTATTAAAATAATAAAACATAATTTTAATATGGATAATATTCTTCTAACATATCTCTATTAAATAATTCCATCTTAGATGGAATATAATTTTGATAGAACACTTGAAAATACATTTTGAGGAAAATATACTTTCTTCTTCAAAAATTTTTTATTTTATCAAAATGACAGCCAATTTTCATTGAAAATAACCTTGAAATATTATAAAGGTTTCTTCATTGAAATATGGAGTTATAAAAATTTAACAACCCATGTAGCCGTATAAGTTATAATAAAACATTCTCCTCGTACATGTGTCAAATAAGTAAAAAAGTACCGAGTATCAAAAAAAATAAAGATTCCATTCAAACCATATAATAAAATTCACCAATGGGAAAAATATAACTTTAATAATTATAGAAGAGTAGAAATAACATTTTGGAATACTTATTTAGGAAGCACGGACATGGATCATAAATGTACCCTACTAAATACGTATTTATAAACAATCTCAGAAACTAACGAGAATATGAAATTATACCTTAACTTACGTATCATATCGTTGGTATGTATATGATCCTCCTATATAATGATTTATATAATGTCTTACAGAATTATAGTAATTTTTAGGATATCATATTTGAAAATATTATTATCTGTTTGTTAATTAAATTTCATTATCACTCGTTATGAGGGTATAAATAACTTCATTTTCTTATGCATATTTTGTCGAATAACTTCAGATTCTTCTTCATGGGTTATAGTAATAACTTTTATAGAATGATATTAATATAATATATATCATATTTCTTCATTATATAAATTTATATAATCATGATTTAGTGGGTATCTTGTAGAATGAATCATATCACACTGTAGAGACAGTATGCTGTACGTACGCACAAGCGATGATATTCTTTCATTAATTTTGAAATGGTATGGAAGTGGATTATATATATGTTGGTACAGAATAAATATATTGTTATAATAATCATAGATAGTTATTTTTTACATCATTTTATCCATTAATGTAATGTGCTAGTGAATGCAGATTATACAACTGCCTGGAGGCGGTAATCCATACATACGTAGATGTGGTGATTTCGTTTTTCATAGGATGGATTGAAAGTGGAATAATTTTGTTAAATAACCATAATAAAAAATTATTATATAGTTGATACTAGGGTTTTAAACACCAATGTAAGGGGAAGTTGAAGAAGAAATTATATTGAGAGAGTCAGTAGGGGAGACTACCTCTTTTTCGGCGAGCTCCCTCAAGGTATCCTCTTAAAAGCACTAATATTTGTCTTTTGAGAATACCACCACTTGTATAATGTTATGAGGTAAGATGACAGGGAAAATTTAATGTGTATTCATTAACTTTAATGTTTAATGTGTTATGAAAAAAATGTAGAAGGATGTTCCCTTTTATAATTGAGGTTGGGGCACCTTTGGAATTTCCAAAAATAATAATTTATAATAAATTACAACCTCATCTGAAAACATTAAAAATGTATTAGACTCTAAGATGAGATTATATAACATTGAAATATCATCAAAAAATTAATATTATACATATTTTTCTTTCAATTTATACATTATCATTTTAATTAACATGTAGTTATTCTATTTAATTTTAAACTAAGGTAAGAAATATTTCTATATTAAAAGAGTAAAATATTTAGTTATTTGTTGTAAATTAGTTCATAAATGAATAATTTTTAACATTTTCGAACATATAAAAATTATTATATATTTTCTAAAAATCTTTTCCTATTTTTAAATAATTTATTAATACATTATTTTGATAAACAATCAATAGTGTCAATGTTGACACTATTCAATTCATTGATTTTTAAAAATATTAAGATAACTAGTTAGCTTTGAAAAAAATATTTTATTATGTTCATAATATGTCAAGGTCATATATAAAAGTTATTTTAAATATTAATTATTCCAAATTATATTTATGTTAAAAATTTTAATAACATTTATTTGTTATCTATATTAATAAAATAATTACAGATAAATTTTGTGTAGTTGTTTTATATTATTATTTGTGGAATATAAATTTAAAATAACTATGATGAATAAAAATCCTATATATTTTAGAATAATACTTATATTGAAATATACCTTCTCAAAAATATAACATTAAAATGTTATATTCAATTAAACATGAATGTATCAACTTTAACATCACTTCAAATAAAAATTTATAAGTGTCATAATTTTTCCCATATGGATCCAAATGGTTAATAAATCAACACATGGTTGATTATGGTCAATATATACTCTACCAATTATATTTGGGGAAGTGTTTGTATCTTATAATGGTTATTATCATTTGATAATAATTAGTTCATTTATTTTTCATCAACTAAATAATTTCCCCATCATCAATGTATAATCCATTAAGGTAAATATATATTTCCTAAAAATTAAAAATAAATTACCAGTATAAAGAAACAAATTTCATCTTTAAGCTAAGTATTTTTTTTTAAAAAATTAACTTATATATAACTTTATATAAAAAATGATATAGTTATTAAATCTTGAGTGAGATTTATTTATTTATTCTTTAAATAAAATAAATTAAATGCCATAATCTCATCAACCTGGATTCCAAAGGATACCATATTGACCTAAGGATATTTTAGGTCAAAAAAACCGATCCAATGATATTAAGACTACTATTAGGGTATTTTTATAATATTATTTTTACGCTTAATTACTTGATTTACCCTTTTACTGTATTTTTAAAAATTACTGAAATTAATATTCATAATTCCCAAAAAGGGAATGATATTTACATAATTTGGACATAACTATTCCATATACAGAATAAATTTTTTAAAAATTTAAAACAAAAAATTTACAGGAAATAATTTAAATTTAAACTTGTTATCTAAATGAGAAAATGAGTATTAAAAGGTAAAACATTGAGAAAGATTAAAATGATTTAATAAAAAAATTCAATGTAAAATTACTGAAAGTTACCTAAATTATTTTAACGTATAAAAATGTATACTATTTATATATAAAAGCCATTAAATAATATAATTTACCAATATAAATTATTTTGATCCAAAATGTTTTCTTTATTTAAAATATACTATATTTTTACTATTCATCAAAACATGAATGTTATGAGAAAATATCTAAAATTCACCCAAAGTGAAGTTATAAATTATTCATCAAAATAATAAGTTTATGTTGTAAGATAACAATTATTAATGTGTCAAAATTTTAATATAAAATGGGTTCACCACTAAATGGTGGAAAATTTACATTTTAAAAAAATATAGGTTTTTATACATAAAATAAGGTTTATTCATACCCTATGACTAAATTTTATAATGGATGAATATAAATTTTTTAAAAAAAATATATAACATATATATTTCATTAATATGGTTTACTAATTGTAGTTATCTTAATTTATTAATACATAAATACAAATATTTATTTTACATTTAATTGGTTTATATTTTTCATAAATAATTTGTAGCCAAATAAGTAACCAAAAATTTTCATACGTTAGTTATATATATTCCCAATAACATAACAACTAGTTTATAATGACCATTTTATACCAATGACATCTCGTGGTTAATTTAAACTCATGATTACGTATAATGCAACATATTAAAGACGTAAAACTATTTTAAGAAAATATTTCATAAAAACATCCAGGTGTTTCAAATCTTATTGACTCATTAATGGAATTATATCATCACTCATGCATACGTATGACCTATCATCACCACGAAGTGATGAAATTAATTTTCCTTCTCCAAAATAGCAAGAATGATTCTAAAATTATATATAATGATTAAATATGACATTTATTATAATGAACATAACCTCAAAATCCCAGAGTCAGTGTATGTTTTATTTCAAAGGCATAAGTTGAAGGAATCAAATCCTGAAGGACTGAATAGATTAGTAGTCTTGGTAATCTTGATATATACTTGAATCTCATTTACATTTTTAAACATTGAATACAACAATTTATTTTTCTAAGAACAACATTATTCCCATTAGCATTTCCCTATATATCAATCATAAAATACTTCCTAGTAGTGTGGGGAAAATAAAACATAAGAGAGTTTTGGTGTCAAATAACCATTAAGGGTATGCTTATAATGAATGATATGAATAAATAAGTAATAATCAATATGGAATGTTCAATTACTGAACACACATGACATTTAATAAATAAATGGATCATAAAATTAAAGGAATAATTTATGATCATAAAATTCCATATAAAAAATCTTATAATCCTAAAACACAACAAAATTTATTATAATTAATCAATAACTGACTGAATGAAAATTAAAATTTTATTTCAAAAGCACTTTTAAGGAAAAAGGTGGAAACCCAAAATAAAGTCATACAAGAAGTATCTCATATCAGGACTACTAGGTACCGCCCCTCCCCATCAACTAAATCATTTTGTCAAGACTGCACCACACATAACTTCTCAACAAGTTGTTTCGTGCAAGGTTGCATGGGGATGGTACCAATGGAAAAGCCATACCCTCACATTCTTCAAAATCCAAATGGTCATGCTAGATGAGTGGTTCCTACTCTGAATCCTCATCTGAACGTGATCCATGTAGATTACTAATTGCTTCCCCATCAAAATTCAGAATAAAACCAAATTCCAAAAACTACCACAAAACCCTCCCAATTCAGATTTCAGAAACCATCAAATCCAAAAAGTCAACATAAACCATCAAATCGATAATTGCCGATGAACTTTCTGAACTGACTGCTCAAATTCACATCCTAAAAGACCAATAAGACCACTATGTTGGTCTGCTTCGAATATAATTCCTAAAATCAGAGCAGAGAACCAAAAAAACATAGACAGATTGAATCACTGGACATACCACATCTAGACAGCATAGAGTCACCTTCACCGTCATCACATCAACTCGAATCAAACAACATGGGGAATAATTGAATCCAAAATCAACACAAGAAACCCAACAACACGAACTTATTCATATGTTTTTCATCTTCAAAAAATATGTTGGAAAATGAATCGACTTCAAGAACACATACTGGTGTGACTCCGTCTCTCCACGCATCCCCACTGAACCACCAAAGGCCAAATAATCCAAGCCACAAAGAAGGTCTGCAACTCCACTTGAAGCTGAAAATGACCAGATCAGATCCACGCCGCCACGATGGAATCTGAAATATATCTTCAAATACGGATCTTCAATGCCACTACTACAAAGATCATACTCGAAGATGGATCAAACCCATACTGCTGCTCAAAGAAAAACATCCAGATCTAGCCCCTCTTTGATGAGACTGAACCTGATCCATCCAACCTTGATAAAGGCATCACCTGAAGAAACCTAGAAAAAGGATGCCTCCCAAGTCATCCGAAGAATGGAATTTATTGTTAGAGAATACATATTTTCAAATATTAAAACTAATGGTTTCAATCCCATAGGGTTTAACAAAGTCATTAGTTTCAAGACCTTCCATAAGAAACTTACTACCAAGTAGTTTCACTATGAAATTTAAAACTATTTGGGAAAACTCATAGGGGTTGTCCAAAATAACCTTTCCATGATACATGCCAATGCCTCAAGGGGATATCTATATCAGGCCAACCCTCCAATTAATAATTAAAATTAATTATTCATATGAAAGGGGTGAAACATAATAAATTGTTTTAAAAAATAACATAATGAATTTTAATACATAACCCAAAATAACGAAATGATAAACCATCTATACTAATATGGTAAATGGTATCAAATAGCACATCAACATTAAAACTGATCAAAAAAATCCATATAATGAATAAGGATTATATATATTCAAAATATCTATAGTGGTTCCTAAGAAAAAGAAACATTTGATGACATTTATGAATAAAAGTTCCTGAAAAATATCCCTTAAAACATTCTTGAGAAAAAATACTCATTGATTATGAAAATCACAAAACATTTTAAAAACTCTTTTAATTGAAAATCATTGTTAAAAACTATGTATTTTGAGAATATTCAGTAAAAAAGTTTCTTTAAAAATTTCCTTATAAACATGAAAAGGTATCTTCAATGAAATGATGTACAAGGTTGGTTATTTTTTACATGACCTACAAGTTAAAAATAATATTCTTTTTCATGATAAAAATTTTAGGAATGTTCCTTGTTTAAAAAATGAAATGATGATTCCATTCATATTTTCAGAAAAAAATCAGATCAAGAATTGTTTTTTAAATTACAGAAGGTTAAACTGATTTTTTTTTGAAAAGTCAAAAAGGTAAAAAATATCTTTAAAAATCACTTTTAAAAGGGTAATATTTTTTAAAACCATTTTTGAAATCATGGTTTTAGAAGAAAATAGATTTCTAACCGAAGAAATGAATAAAGCCATAATTTCTTAAAATAATTCTCAATTAATTTATGTACCAGAGAGTGAAAAGTGATACTATTAATTGAAAATACCATCATTAAATAGAGTATAAAAAATTGAAATTTTGATTAATAAATTGTCAAATACTTTTGTTCAACTAATATTTTGAATAAACTATCTCAATTAGAATGAGATTTTGAAATAAACACTTCCAATGATCATAACATTGAATTGAGAATTAATAAATCTATAGATAATCTAATTCAAATTTAAATCCATATTTTTTTAATAAAATATAATGTAATCAAAATACATTATAAAAATAATCATAGAATGGAATAATCAATGAAGTAGTCATTTAACCCAATGAAAAAAAATTGAATCAAGAAATAACATACATCACACATCATTTTTTATAACATTATTTAAACTCCTATATATTTTTTTAAACAGTTTATTAAATTAAAATAGAATGATATTATTATTTTCTAAAACATATGTTATCCCGTTATAATATCTCATCACCTTTTAAGTAGCAATCTTTCATTTTTTAAATGTTTCAGGTGTTAATTGACTTGTTTTCTTATGCATGTTTTTTCATTAAATATCTAGTTTTCGGAAATATTATATAATTTAATAATATATATTAATAAAAATATAATTATTATTATATTTTTACATAAATATAACTTTTAGTACTAATCATGATAGATGGTTATGAAAAATGACGTTTTATACAATCTCATAGATGATAGTCCATACATACGCATAAGAAATTTTTCAATTCCCCAATGATAATTATAGAAAGAAGGTAAGTAATATATAATATTTCCATAATTATATTGTTATTATATTTACAACATAATGTACTTATATATATAATCCATGAATTTTAGTGATGAAAAGCGAGTCACATCACTTTGGAATGAAGTAGTCTAGAGGCACACATACGATCTTATAATCATTAAGAAAGTTGAAAGGTAAGAAAGAAAATTATATACTATAATTAAATAATTATAAATATTTCATTAATATAATAAATATTTTAATTATATCACCTATAATCAATGACATTAAACTTATCACCTTCCATGAGAATCGTTAGGTAAAGACGAAACACATTGTTTCATGAGGGGGTAGTCCACCGTACACATTAATGATGTTATCATATCTCTGACATAATAGAAGGTAAAATAAATATATAATATAATTACTCCATATGTATAGAAAATTTATAAATATTATTTACATAAATTATATTCATTATCATACAAAAGTGTAAAATGTGGTAATGGAGAACCAGTGTCATCATTTCTATAGGAGGTAGTCCTCCATACACACAAATGATGATTTTGTAGCCGATTCTATAAAAGTGGAGAGGGTTATAGGTCATTACCTTATTTTAAAAACATCAAAATAAATGTAATATATTTATTTTATTATACAATCATGTTTTAATAATAATTTAAAGAGTTTTAGAAAGAAATAAAATAATGATGCTATTTGAAGAACATTACATATTCTTTGGGTATCCTCATTTTGTTTGCACTAAAACCTTCCTGGGTAATATTTGTACCCAAAAAACGATTCTAGTATGGGAGGAAATTTTTTTAATTGATTTGGTTAAGTCATTTCTGAACCAAATACTTTTTATGGTGTGATTAATAGAGGGGATATGGTGTCCTTTTATATGTGTGGTGAGTGGAACATCTATAATTTTTTTGAAAGGATTCAATCATACCCACGTCTTTATAATGAAAAAACCCACCAGAATGGGTAATTACAGAACATATAAGAGATATGTTGGGAATATTTCCATCCAATGGGTGATGGAGAAGTTGGTTTGTCATTTTGGACACATATATTCTTAGTTTAACACCCCAGTAAATTCATTTATTACCTTAACCACATAAATTATTTTTTTTCTTTTTTCAATATTATTTTCTGTCAAAAAAATAAATTGAACTGATTATAAATTATATTTTTTATTTATTTCAAATATGTAATTCATTTTCCAGAATTTATTCAAAAAATTGGAAATATTGTATTTAAAACTAAGCTCCCAAACCTGGTCATAAATCAGGGTTTTAAAGAGGAAATGATGAAAATTTAACAATGATTTTATATAAAATTTAAATATAAAAATTATTACAATGGAATAAATTGGATTAATGGATACATAATTTGAATAATTGGACATTAAAACCAATTTAAAATATTATTTAAATTTATAAATAATGAAAATGAAAAATAAAATTTCAAATAAAATTAAGTACTTTTAACTATTCATCATAAAAATGAAATCATTCAGAAAAATTCAAAAACCATAAGATAATTTTCATATTTTTATTTCAGAAATAAATTTTAATTTTACAAAAATAATATTAAATAATTTTTAGAAATCAAATTTATTTTATATGATCAAAGCGTAATTAAACCTTCTTTAAAAAAATATTAGTTTTCAAAAAAATATTATTCTTATTTTAAATGATTCATATTTTATTTATAATAAATATACAGTCATATTTTTGAAAATATATTTATAATTATTCATACCCTTCATTCTAATGGATAGATGACAAATATTTTAAAATTAAAATATTTTAATGACATTCCACATTTCGTTTAAACTCGGTGTTGTGTGTAATTAAAGATAAACACAGGGTTGCATATAACTCAGGCTAAACTTGTTTTGAATGTAACTAAAATTATTCAAGTGTTTAAATTGATCAAAAAATAAATTTAACATATTTTATTGGGTAGTTATAATTTCATTTAATCTTCTTGTTGTGTGTCACATACATTATCGAAGATACATTTATTATTTTAAAATATCATGGGGTTACATTCTCCCCCATTAAATAAATTGCTTAAACTCTATTTGAATATGATATCAATAATAAAAAAATTATATTTTGAAATATTAATTTAGAAAAAAACTAATCATAAAAGGTTAAGCTGTGTCCTCTTAATACGTGTGAATTGGCAGTGTGAAGGTCATATAAAAAAATTTCATGGAATGGTTTCCCAGAAGGACACCATAGGTGGGAAGTGAAAATATAGATATGGAATAAAATAATAATTCCCAAGGACTAATTGTGAGTGATAGATGTTATTAATCACAAGAAATATGGTGACCAATGAAATATTAAGGGCCTCAAAACCAGAAATCTTTGATAAATTAAAATAACACAAGATTCATTGAATATGAATGTAGTAGGGTAACATTTTTGTCTCAAGATCCTTCATCTAAAGTTAAGGAATTGTTTTAATATAGATGAATATATAGAAATATAATTATGTGATATATTTCTTTTCAATAATAAAAAATTCATCATTTGGTTATAATTTGATAAATTTTTAATTAACTCCTTACTCCGAGAAATGAATATTCAAAAATTTAATTTGTATGCCTAATGCACTATAATTTAATTTTAACATATTGTTAGTTTTATAAAATTGTGATAAGTCATTCTTCCTCAATCAAACTATTTTTCAAAACTAATATGGTGAAAATTTTTTATCCAATATCAAAAATTAATCTACAAAACCAAAAAAAATGTTTAACTTATATCATTTAAAACATGGTTAACATTATGGACCTTTGAAAAGATTAAAATTCATAACTTTAGAAAGAAGGTAAATAAATTCTCAAAATAATTTATCTTTAATCAGTTCTAATGTAGTCGATACAATCCTATTTACATTATCAATCAAAATCAACACTTCATCCCAACATCATTGTATCAACATTGGGAACATATTAAGGGTAATCATTACATTAGTAATGTGTTTTATACTATGTTAAATGAATAATTTTTTTCTTGGTTAAAAAAAATGTTTAACAAACACCTTCAGATTCTTAATGAAAATGTACGACAATAAAGAAATTATTTATTTCATAATTATTATAACAAAAATATTGTTGAAAAATAATCCAATGATATAATTATTGAATTTAAACACATGAAAATTAATCATTCTTCTTCATCTGTGGTAATAACCTAATATTGACCACGATCCATTAGATTCTCTTGAGGTATATTCCTTTGACTCTTGAGGTACGTATGTTGGTAGTGTCTCATATCCTTAATATTGAATAATTATATTTTTGAAATTTTTTTCATACCCCTACAGTCACAAGAACGATGAAATTTTTCCCCACACCTATATAAAACATCCATTCCTTTTATATAAGAACCAAACTATTTCTTTCCACAATTATAACATGTTAGAAAACCCTTCTTTTCCTTCATATATTTAGCTATCTTCTTCTTATCCATCATCTTCTTCTCTTTCTTCCCTTACAATCAATATTACATAGAAAATAAATTCTCTATATTTCTAGGACATGATATTATGTCCTCATATGATGAGAATGTCCGGGGCACTAGTTACCTTTGAAATATTGGCCTAAGCCCATCAAATAAAAGGGTGTTCTTACTCTCTAGATTTCATGCATTAAATTGGTTCCCATTACTTCTTCTATGATTCATTTTTAAATAATGAAATATAATATATTATATCATAAAATTTTGAAACATAATTTATATTTCCATAACTAGTGAAATAATAAACCTAAATTGTAAAATGTGTGCATAGAAAAAAATATAATAATAAATATGGTTTCTTAGGGGATATCATTATATTCAAATAGTTCATTATGGTTTCTACATTAAATTTTAATAACCATAATAATATACCAAAGGGGTAATAAACTAGGTGCACAATAATTCCCATTTCCATAGACCAGATGATGATTGGGTCCAATCCAATGTTCCCGTTTTAGAGTTATTACCATATGTACCTCTGTAATAGAATAATGTACCCTTATAGTATACATACATGGAAATATTTCTAGAATGAACAAAATAATATATTCATTACCGAAACATTAGATTTCTTTTTTATAACTATCATCAATGTATATAATTTTATCATGTTCCCTAATATATGTATTCATTAATCTAGTTCCAAAGGATTATTCTAAACCTCAATTTGATACCAGCTCTAAAAACCCTGACCCCAAAAGCCAGAAGTTAGTGTATGTATTATTATGTTGGTATAAGATACAAGGAATCACATCCCTAAGTACTGAATATTATAGTAGTCTGGAAAACTAGATATATACCTAAATAATTTTTTTATTTGAATACTTAGAATACAGTAATGTATTTTCTTTAAAACTCCATTATTCCCCTTAGCAAATCCCTTCATATCAATCATAAAATACTTCCTGATATCCTAGTGAAAATTAAAAATTATAAGGGGTGAGGTGATATGAATATTTTGGGCATGAGTACAATGGATTATATGAAACATTTTGGAATAATCAATATGGAATGATGAATAATTTAACACTTATTACATTTATTCAATAATTGGACCACAATATGGAAGGATTAAATAATGATCATATAATTCCACATAAATAATAAAATGATATTAATACATAACCATTGATATTATACCTAATAAAATAATGATATTTAATATCAATAATTGATTTTATAATGAGGTGATGTATAATATTAGACATAATAATCATACTATAAAGATATTTAATAAGACAATTACTATCAATACAATTTATAAGGATGTTTAAAACTGTTGGTTTTGAACCTATTATGTTTGGATAACTCATTTATTTCAAGACATTTCAAAAGAAACATATAGCCAAGACATTACACATGACATTTTAAAACCAGTGGGTATAAACTCATATGGGTTTTCCAATAAATTTTGTCTCATGATACCCATCGATGACTTGAGCGGTATCTATATTAGGACCCACATGCCACTTTCCAAGTCTAATGAGTTCCTCGTATGAAATAGGTGAAACATAATCATTCACATTTAAAACATACCTATTAAATTTTAATAATTACCCTAATCAAATAAATATAATCAAAAACCATCCAGAGTAACATGGTGAATGGTATAAAATAGCACATCCAATGTTTAAAAAATAAAAAATCATTAATTGAATAAATAAGGATGATATCAATACAAAATATCCCTAGTGAATCATAATTAAATTAAATATTTTATATCATTAATAAATAAAAATACATAAAAATTTCATATAAAACATTGTTGATGAATATATCCTTTTAATTTTGAAATTCCCAAAACAATTTCAAAACACTTTTCTATGACAAACATTTTTAAAAACAAATGATTTTGAGAATTTTAGGAAAAATTTTATAATTAAAAGATCCTTGTAAACATTAAAAGTAATATTTACATAAATGATGGTCAAGATGGAAGGTAATATCATACATTATATAAAATTGAAAAAGAAAAATCTTTTTTATTATAAAAAGGATAGGAATGTGCCATGTTTCTAAAATGCCATGAAGATTCATTTCACATTTTAAGTAAATTCCAAACAAGAATTGTTTTCAAAATGGCATAAGATTACTTTGAAAAGTTTTTTTGGAAACAAATTGGATTAAAATAAATTTAATAAATAATTCATAGCATGTTAAAAACAATTTTTAAAACTTTTTTAGAAAACATGGTTTTAGAAGAAAACATACTGCCAACCAAAGAGAGAAATTAAGAACGATTATTCAAAAAAATATTTTCAAAATTAATTTATGTATAAAATAATTGAAAACTAGTAATATTACATTAAAATTTCATGATTTAATAGAGGATAAGAATATTAAATGGATTTATTTATAAATTTTTAACGAATTCACATCAACTAAAATATAAGAATAGACCATCCAAATTAGATTGAGTGTGCGGAATAAACCTCTACAATGATCATAATGATAAAGTGAGAATTAATAAATGAATCAATTATGTGTTTCAACTATAAATACACATAAAATATGTTGAAAATAATAAATGGTAATAAAATTTAATTATACACATAATCCTCGAATGATGTAAGAAATGAAGTGCATGTTTAACCTAATGAATGGAAATTGTGTTAAGAAATCCCTTACCTCATTCGTCAATTTTATTGAAGATTACTGAATATATAATAAAATGGTTTTTAATAATTTATTAACCTAAATAAGAGTTATATGAATAATTATAATACCATATGTAATCATTGTATAACATATTATCACACTGTCATTAATAATCCTTCACATTTTTTTATTATTTTATCGGTTCATTGACTTATTTTATTATTCATGTTTTGTTCTTAAAGATCACATTATTTCATCTATTACATAGTTTCACCATATAAATAAAAAAAATCAAATAATGATAAATTATTTACTTCAATTATTCTTTTGAAACCATTCATGAAATATCATTATGGAAAATGATGTATGGTACGATCACAGAGATGATAGGATGTACGTACACATGAGTAACATTTCAATATTCCATTGATCATTATGGAAAAGGTAATTAATATATAACATTTATATAATTATCATAATATAATATATGACATATTATATACTTATATATATCATCCATGTGTTTTGTTGGTGAAAAGCGAGTCACATCTCTTTTAGAAGGCAGTAGTCCACATGTACATGAAAAATGGTATCATCTTAAAGTGAGTGTAAAGGTAAGAAATAAAATTAGGTAATATAATTAAATAATTATAAATTTGTTATTAATATAATAATTATATCATTTATATCAAAAATAATCTCTTAATTTATCCTTATAACCATTCATGTGAAGCATTTGTGAATGATGAATCATATCACTTCGTGAGGTAGTAGTTTGTTGTACACATGAGTGGCATTATCATAACTTATATGGAATGGAAGGTATATGTTATATATGATATATTAACTCCATAAGTATAAATATATTTTAAATATAATATATATTCATTATGTCCATCATTATAACCAACTGTGAAATGAGATAATGGAAAACTGAATGACATCAATTTGTGAGGTGGTAGTCTACCATACACAAGAACAATGATTTTATAAAAAATTTGATTAATGTGGATATTTTTGTAAGTAATGACCATATTATAAAAAAACCATTTTATATAGAGTACAATTATATTTTTATATCATAATTAATTAATAATAAATTAATGACGTGGAGAAAAAAGAAATATAAAGATGATCATTGAAGAATATTACCTATTCATGAAGTATCCTTTTTTGGATTGCACTAAAGCCTTCCTAGTTCTGATTTATGAAAAAAATGATTATAGGTTTGAAGTAGGGATGTTGGGAACATATTTGGGTAGTTATTGTGTGAACCAAATAGGGTAGAAGTTGGGAATAAACAAGGATAGTGGGTGTCCTTTTATAAGTGAGGTTAGTGAAACCTTTATATATTTTTTTGAAAAGATTTAATCATACCCACATTTTCATCATGAATAAATCTCCCAAAATATTCAATTATTTAACTTTGAATATAAAGGGTTGAAAAATTACTAGTAAATAGGTGTTGAAAAACATTTTAGGCCATTTTTAATCCACATATTCTTTGTTTAACCCTCTAAAAATCCATTTTTACTGGAAATGTAGTGATTAATATTTACATTTTCTAATATTAATGTTTGTAAAATTCTAATTTGACTTTATTAGAAATTAGAAATAATTATTATTCAAAATATGGCATGTATTTTTCAAAATTTAATTATTGTATGTGGGAATATTTGTATAAATTTAATCCCATATACGGGATGAGAAAGCATGTTTTTAAAGGAAAAATGTTCAAAAGTTTATAATATTTTAATATTAAAATTTAATATTCAAATTATTAATATATATATATATAATGGGACAAATTGATATATAATTGGACTAATTTTATTTTTAAATCAATTTAAAAACTAATTTAACTTTAAAAATTATTTAAATGAAAAGGTGGGTTTCTATTAAAATTAAGAATTTTTCACCATTCACCAAAAAATGAAATCTTTCAGAAAAGAAATCAAAAATTCACCATAATATAATTTATGTATCTAAATTTTAAAAATAATTTTTGTTTTTTATAATAATGTTTTATTAAGTGGAAATAATTAATAGAAAATTATGAGAGAAAAGGGTGATTAAACCGTGATTTAGAAAAATATAGTTTTCAAAAAACATTTCTTTTTGAAATGTTTTTTTATTCTAATCAATAGATCCCCATAATTTAAATAATTTATTTATTAATATTATATATTTAAATTAAAATGGATAGTTGATACCTATTATATTGTTATATGGTGTTAATAATATTTCCCATTTCATTTAAACTCAGAGTTGCATGTAACGCAAGCTAAACTCAGTATTGCATGTAATAAAAGATAAAACAAGTATTCTGTGTAATGAAATATATTGATTAGATTTATATTATTTAAAAATAAATATTTAATATTGTCACTTGATTTTATAATTTGTTATAAGCTCTTTGTTTCTTGCCACATACGCAATCAAATATATTGTTCTTATTTTAAAATCATGGTTTGTATCATTTTTAATATTAATATCATTATGGATATAATGAATCTATATCCTATACACAAGAACAATAACTTTAATCATAAAATAATCCTGAGAAAATAAGGCAATTAAGACCAAAAAATTAAAATAATGAAATATTTGTAACAATGTGGTGGTAAAATGTATTACCAAGATCACATATGATATTATAAATACAAATATGTTTATGTTTTAAAGTAAAAAACATGATTAAAACTATTATACACAATATATAATGATTTTCAACCAAAAGGAAGAATGAATTAAGGGATCTCATCTCAAATTCCATTTCATTGACAAATATTTGTTAATTTTCAACTATTTACTTTTATATGGTGTGTATATATCTCCCTAAATGTTTTAAACCTGAACACCTATTTATTCATGATTTTATAGTAAAAATATATATTCAAAATGAATTGATGGTCACTGTGCATTTCTTTTACACCATTTTTATTATTAACTTTCAATTGAGACAATCACAATATTTTCATCATTTGTCATTGTATATTATCTTTCTCTTATTTGTCTATATTATTTATATCATGGGTATTAAAATTTCATAAATATTATACTATTTTGAAATATTTTTATATTTGAATATTATTTGATTATGTGGGGAAGTATTGATAAATTTATATTCATTACTCAATATTTATATTTTTGAGGAATAATTTGCACTTGCAGTTATCAATAAAGCATAGTTTTAGGAACCCTATGATGAATAGGTTATATAATGAGGAAAATTAGTAATTTATCATAAAATGGGTTTTTACCTATATTTTTTAACTATGTTGTTAATGGTCTTGATAGAAGAGGTATCACAATCACTAAGATCATATTTTCCAATTATTAATCATGTACTTCTTTGAAAATTAAGTTATTATTATCATCTATGAGATTTTTGCACTAATATAATCTTTAGATTCACTTAATTTTCTGTTTAATAGTTAAATGGCATGTGTATTCAGTTATTTACATTGTCATATTGATTATTCTTTATTAATTCATGATAGATTCTACTGTATGTAAAAGATAATGAACATTTGAGCCCTCTAGTATCTTGTTTTTTCCTTAGGATATGAATTTGAAATCATTTAATCTGTTCAAGGATTCTAAACTATTTCCATTATCATTCATTTCTTTTTATTCTTAATTTAAAAGGGGTGTCATGAAATTATTTTGTTTTGAAAGATTAATAAATAGATATATCAGTGGATATGTGATCCCTTGTATATTATACAAAATTTATAATGTATACATGAACTCTAGGTTACTGGATTCAAGTTCATTAAAATAATAAATTCAAATATAACTATATCAAAATTCTATGATTTACCCACATAGTTTTTGTTCATTTCCTTAATAATGTAGTGGACTATAAATAGTACAATTAAGTAGTTATGTGGGGACAAATTACTCAAAGAGTTATAGTAATAATAGAGGTGGATAATAGATTAGAGGAAATATCATCTAGTATGTTCAATATACCAAATGGCTATTAAATATCATCCAAATTAAGAAGATTTATTTAAGATTTGTGTCTATAAAAAATATTGGAACATCAACAACCATTTTCCAGTTGATTATTTTCCAATTCCAATAATCAATATATTTTTTGATATGACAACAAACTATAATGTACTATAATTTGTGGATTAAAATTAAGGGTACAACCAAATTTTTATATCCCTAATCAATAAAGTAGTTACAATATTTTGGGCATCCAAATTATTGTACAATTACTAGGTGATACCCTTAAGCTTGATCAACATTAGAGTATCCTATTAATTAGTAATGTGTTTTATATTCAATTACTTCTTGGTAAAAAATGTTTATTGTTATTAAATGATTTTGTGGTAAAATAATGAAATGAATTCAATCAATTAACTAATATAAATAAGTATTTATTAAACTATGATAGCATAAGTTAGAGATAAACACCCTTAAAATTTAATTTTGGGGTCACCTTTGGGAAATTTAATAGATTCCTGGTTCAATGTAGAAAGGCTGAAGTTAAATCTAAGAGATCTAAGGAAATCCTAGAAATAACCCCTCTAAAAAACCTATTTAAGTTGAGAGGATTCCAATATTGACTGATCAAAAATAGGTTATTCATTTTTAGCCTCACTGGTTTATGTTTACTCTTCCCTAAATTGATGAAGAAATGAATGACATAACACTTGGATAAATTATAATATTTTTAAAAATAAAAACATTAATAAATATCCTTTCATATTTTATTCTTAATTTCAATTGTATAAGGAAATCCAGTTATCTTATTTATATTATTTTGAGATCAATACCTCTGCACTCTTTTAGCAAATGAAAATAATGATGTATAGGAGAATTATAATTTCCCAGAATTTTCATACAGACATATTACATCACTATAGATAAATATTAAATACATTTCACAAATACATTCCCAATGACCCTAAGGGTTTCATGCGTTTTGAGAATAGGAATACGATATTATTAACTAATAAAAAATATTCAACATCTCCCATAAAGATATTCCACATTCATACTCATCATAAATATATATTACTTAAAACCATTCATCATAACCTTGGGAAAGGAAATATAAGAATGAGTGAGATTAGATTATCACTAAGGGTAAACCTGGGAGATACAATTATATGATCATATGAAATCATAATCAACGAATAATAGTATGTGATCATGATCATGATGTAAAATTCTTATACCCTCCATCTTATAGATCATAAAAATGAGTCCTGGTATAAAGAAATAAAATTCAAAAAAATATGACTCATAAGAACATGAAATAATCATAATTCACAAACCATTAGATCATTTAAAAAATGTTTGTAACCATCATATGTATATAAACTATTTCATTGTACATGGATATCAATAATTACCATAAAAATAGTGTATCAAGCCACATCAACTGTTTCTCATTTTGGATTAATCCCATTAGCCTTTTCTCCATTTTGGATTAATCTCATCAACATATTTACCATTGTAGATCAAGCCCAACAATTTGTTTACTATTGGTATATAATGAGATATAAATCTTTAAACAATGCATTATACAGATATATTGGTCTCAACAATCCTTGGTTATAATATGTTATCTATCATTAGATATAACATAACTACCATCCTTGGTTACTACATTACCACCATCCTTCATTATAATGTAACCACCATCATATAATGGAAACTATAAATAAGTTTTCTAGAATATCATAAAATATTCATCATATTATGATACATGAAATGAAAATGGTCTCAAAAATATTCCATCAAATCAATTCCCTGGGAAAAGGAAATGGGTCTCATAATATTCTAATCAATTAACCATAGTATAACCCAGGTAAAACGAATAGGTTTCATACAAATATCAACATCAATATCATAAACCATATAGAATAATATTAAGGATGATAAAATTGGATCATATCCTTTGTTAATAATAAGTTACATCAATAGATGCCATCATAGATAGAAAATGACATTGAAAGATCACATGGTTTATTTCTTGATGAAAATACCCTTTCTAGGATGATAATCTAATGTAAAAATAAAATTTCACAAAAAAAGAAAAATATTTATTTTTAAAATAAAATTGAAACATATAAAATAATACTTAAGTCATTTATTGGTCATGACTGAAATAATTCCATTTGTTTCATACATGTTAATATAATGAGTTTTTTTTACATTTTACTAAAAACTAAATGGGACTTGTTTAGAAAATTCCATGAATGCTTATTTCAAATCAACTAAAAAAACTATACAAGGGTAAATTTTTTTCTAAAAATAATTGTAAAATATTAAAAACATTATTTAAATTATATTTATAAAACATGGATATGAATGAAAAATGGTTTTCGACTGAATATCAAAAAAAGAATGATTTTTCTTAGAAAAAGTTATTTTAGCCTATTTAAATCATTACGGGAAGAAAATAAAATGAAAAAGGTTATTGTATAGAAATAACCAGTGGTAAAGAAAATAAATTAATATCTTTATAGGTAGATCATTATAACCCATCATTATAATCATTTCATAAACAATCTCATTAAACAATGAGATTGTGGCATTAAACCTTTACCACAGTGGTATCTTTTGAATCGTAATCCCGATGAAAGAAAGAAAATTAGATGGATATTTATATCTAATATTAATCATGAAATTGATAAAAACATATATTCATGGGTGTTATATACCCCACATAAAAGAAACATGTGGCGTATAAGGCATGTCTCCCACATAAATAAAATTTAGACGAATATCTCTTACATTATGTCTTTACTTCCTTCATACATGTTTTAATGTAATGTATATTAAATATAAGATTTTTATAACTATATTATAGAACCATAATAATATGGATCATGAAACATAGGATTTACCTATGACATTTCATTACTTTTTTATTAACAATTCTTTGATAAAATCATGTTTCGGGTAATGACTGTGCTATATTTCATGTATATATTAGTTTAGAACATTCAGTACATATAAATTGATCATTATTCTACTATATAATAGAATTTAAAACAGGATATAAATATCCTATATTTAATTAGACATGTATTTACAGAAATCCAAAAAAATTAGGTTTAAAAAATGAATTTCTCCACTCATGGAGATGGTAGGCTGTATGTACGCATTAACATGGTATTCCATTTTCAAGATTAAAAAAATAAAATACAGTTAAATAATATATTATCTTTATAGACTCATTTATATGTCATATATATAAAATATCTTCATTAAACATGCCTATATTACCTTCTATGTAATGTGAATGTTTAAAATGAATCACATCGCTTCACGAGGTGGTAGTCCTCCATACACATGTGTGACATTATCGTATTCCCATGTAATAGAAAGAAAGAAGTAATATTTGATATTATAATTAATTAAGTGTAATAATTTTATCCATATAACATATATAATTTTAGTCAATCATTATATGCATCCTTGATATGTGGTGATGGAAAATGAATTCCATCGGTTCGTGAGACAATAGTCTTCCATACAGAAGATTGATGATTTTTTTTCCATTTGTTAGAAGATGTTATAGATATTGGTAATTAAATTGACATAAAAAATATATTTACATTGTATATAATAGTTTATTTCTATCATCATAATTTATGAATATTTTTAAAATATGTAAGAATAAATAATATAGAAATGCTTTGTCGAGAACGATACATGTTTTCTGATAACCTCCTTAGGATCAACCTAAAAGCCTTACTTTGTTCTTATTATAACAAAAAGGCATATAAATATGAATAGTGAATAAAATAAGAAATTGTGTTGGAAGTTCCCCAAAAAAATATGTTAGAAGTCTGAATAGGAGAGGAGAGTGGGTTCCCTTTTATAGGGGAGATGACATATAATAAATTTTTAAAAATAATAATGTGTAACCACATTTTTCTTATTCAATTAGGATAATAATTGGATCATTATATAAAATATGATTAGATAAGGTTAGATCATATTAGGAAAATGTGTTTTGGACAAGATTTCTGGTTTATATAATTCTTATTTATTTTTTAACCCCCAGTAAACCTATTTTAACCTTAACCACGACAGTTATTTTTACTATATTTATTGTTCGTTTTTAAGACAATTATGTTTCAACTACTAGAAAATATTAATTATACTAATTTAAAATATTAGTTTGACTGTTCAAAATTCTATTCACATAATTCACAAAAATATAATTTAATATTGAACATGTAGACAAGATAAAAAACTAGTTACAAAAGAAAAATCAAAATTTAATTAATAATATAATTATCAAAATAATAATAAATTTATTATATTTTTAAATAGGAAGTAGTTTTTTAAATAAATTAAATAATAAGGCAGTTTGTAATTGAAATTAGTATTTTTACTATTCCTCAAAGATTTAATCTTTTCGTAAAATTCTAAAAAATTCAAATTCAGGTAATTTTGAAATGATGATTAGAAATTAGAAATTATTTTTTTAGATAAATTTCCTAATAGTTTAAAAAATTATTTTTGTTATATGTTTACAATGTATCACCCCAATACTTTACAATATTTTCCTTTTATTATAAATTTAGTTTTATTAATGGATTTTCCAGAGACACAATATCTGATTTAAACAAAACACTAGTTAGTCATGTATTTCATGTTAGAGTGTGTATTTAGAACATTTAAATATTATATTGTAATGTCCATGAACGACTTACCATCGAACCGGTGGCTGGACTGGTTGGTCACATGGCTTCAAGCACGTCTCCCCGTAAGCCAGAGGCTGCCAACTAGAAGTGAGAGTCTCAGGATATGATATTAGGGAGACTATACCCGCATATCAGAGTAACACAACAGTATTATCAGAGTAAATAATATTCAATAGCGGAAGCAGTAAACATTTTAATGGAAGAAGAAAAAGATAGGTAAAACCCATTTTATAAAAGGCGGCAAACACCAGTTTAAAATGCCTTCATGTACAGATGGCGATATAGTTACAAAAGCAGGAATCAATACAGCATGCTTTACAATCAATACAAAAATAAAGGACGAAAAATACGGATGGTGATACCCTGAGCATCCCAAGCTCTCTCTTAGTCTTTTTCTCCTAACTCCACAGGTGCAAATAGCACAACACACAACCTACTTCCTACAAGCAAGAATGTCTACTTGGGTAGCCCAATGCAATCGCAGCCCGAGTAGGGTGTGAGATATAAATCTCAGTAGGCCGGCACCACTAGTGTCAAACGCAATCCAGATAGTGTATAATAATTAAACAGTGAGAAAGTGTGGAGAAATAAGTAAACAGAATTACATAAGTAAATAACTCCCGTTCAGGTTCCCAAGGGACACCTGACGGTTATACCTGCCTCGGCTCATTTCTGGTAAAGTAACCTGACCTTCCCACCATATATATATATATTTGAAAGCATTTATATTATAGGTGGTGTGGGGTAAGAATGCCTCCCACCCATTAATGGTGATTAGCGGGCATGAGGTAAGAATGCCTCTTGTCCCTATGAGTCAACTGGAAAGGGGTAAGAATGCATCCCTTCCATCACATTCATTCAACCGACATGGGGTATAACTGCTTCCCATCTGTCACATTCATAATACAGGCATGGGGTATAACTGTCTCCCATCCAGACAAGGAATCATCAACATAATTCAACTAGAAAGGGGTAATAATTCATCTCTTCCATAAATTTAATCATCAACTGAATTCAACTGGAAAGGGGTAAGAATGCCTCCCTTACATACATGTAATCATAAACTGAAGTCAACTAGAAAGGGGTAAGAATGCCTCCCATCCAGACATGTACTGTCACAGTAGCATGGGGTATAACTTCCTCCCATCCAACCACATATCTGATACTAGGTGGCCTCAGCATGCACTCACCTTTATTATCATTCATTATGTGGAATCATCATGTGCACACTCACAGTACAAACATTTCTATAGTATACTACTTATTGAATTACCTCATAAGAAATCAAAGAATCATTCCACATACACATAAGCGAACACATTCTCGTTCATACTTAAGGAAACCCATCTTAAGTATCTAAAACACGATATTCACATAATCATTTTACTAACATAAGCTGTGCTCATTACGTTATCTGAAGGTGTGGTCATACCAACCTAGTTCATTCATTTCTAGTTTGACCATTTCATTTTAAAGAATATGTTTATCATTCTTTAACCCTTTGACAGCTTCTAAAGGAAACATGTGATATAGTGTTATGTCATCCCACTAAGGTTACCATCTTACTCAATTTTCATAACATGGTAAATTGACCCAACCCTATGTATGGTAGCTATATCATTCTATTTGTCTAAACAAGGAAAGTTCATATAAAAATAATTGAAGAGGCACCAAAACAAACCAGCAAGCAAGCATAAAAAAGCTATCACTACTTTTTATCTTGAAGAAAGCTGACCTCTGATTGAGGGGTTTTATTATTAAATCATTATTTTTGTGATCAGACAACCCTTTTATCTTGTACTGCATTTCAAAATCTTTTCTAGGAAGCTTTTAATCCAAACCAACTTGTAGAATTAAAATAATAAGGAATTTCAGAACTAAACTAATTAATACTTTTACATTAATTTAAAAGGGAAAGGTGAGGGACCCTACCTCAAGGTGGATCCATCCGTCCACTCCGGCTCTTTGAGCATTCTAAATAAGAGCCACTGCTACTCCCCCATGAGCATATACATCTTCACACACATTAAAGGACACCTTAAAACACTCGATGAAACCACTATAGGTGCTGCAAAACCCAATGGGGGGAAACCCTTACCTTGAACCAAAGACGGCAACCAAAACCACTCGTATCTACCTCACCTTCGGTGGCAGATTCCCGAAGTCGATCCCAAGGGTCCCGAGACAAGCTTGGAAGAACTCTAGAATAATGGAAAGACAAGAATGAAGAAACCCCCAATACCTAGGGTTCAGTCGAATCCCGTGGGTCGACGGATAGGCCGAAATCCGGCCAGAAAACAAGAGGAGAGGAGGGAGATGGATTAACTTGATGATTCGGAGAAAAATCAGGAGGAAAACTGGGAATAAAATGTGTCGAAGTGGAGGCCGTATTAGGGGGGTGTTGTGTGATGAAGGGAGAGGTCCCTGGGGGCTGCGTGCAGGTTTGGGGAGAGAGGAAGTGAGTGTGAGCTCTGTTTTATGGTTTTTATTTTTTTCATTTTCTTATAAAATTAATTAATTCCTTAAAAAGGCTCACCCGCACGGTTTGATCTACACAGTTTGCCAAACCTTGCGCAAACTATGCGATGCCCTCTATCTAAGAGAGATCCCTTGCATGGGCTAGGCGCACGGTTTGGGAAAATTGTTCGAATCCCCTGCGCAGGCCACTACCTCCAAGAAACCTGTTGCATGGGCTAGCCGCATGTTTTGGGAAACTATGCGCAGCCCGTGTGAAAGCCACTTCCCACTTGATTTAGGCCGCACAGTTTGGGCCGCACGGTTTGGTCAACCTGTGCGCCAACTGTGTGCCCTCTGCAGTCCCTTTAAAAACTCTGGTCCGGTGCTTCCGAAACTTGTCGAGTCACTTGGGAAACTCCTTGGGCCTTCTACCAAGCACAAATCCAAAACCAAAAAGTGTTCCAACACTCAAAATTCTATTCCAAAGCTCAATTCTAAAAACAATCCATTCAGTAAACGAAAAATTTCAAATTGCTTCGGGTTTTTGTCCGGTTCAAAACGAGGGTCATTACAACCTTCCAGCCTTAGAAATTGTCATCCCTGAGAAGCCTTCGGGAACAACGTACACATCACTCCACCTACAAGGGCAGTGAATCTTAGTTCACAGTATCACGTTTCATTCACAAACATCCAACACACCCTTAAGAAACCATTAAAACCTACGACACTTATGCCACCAAAACTCAAGCCAACGCTCGTTTCCCAAATAAAACACCTAGATGGCCATTCCCGATCCCATCTACCCAAATACATGAACTAATCTTCATCTCTCCAAGAATCCAGCCACAAGTACTTCCCACCTTTGATTTTTAACGTTATGCAACAAACTCCAAACTACGGTTCAGACCACCATTTGAATTAACTTTCAAATCATGCTCCAAGCATTCCCACAACACTCCTACCGTGATTTGAAACAGATCAAATGGCTGATTCCCCATCAGACTCAAGGCCCAAGTCGAGGTAGTTATACATATTAGGCCCTGACCAACATAAACCGAACTCTCCTCTACCTGAAGACATGCCAAAGAACGGTATGTCACCGACCAAAAACATTAAATAAGATCCCCAAGTCAAGCCATCTCTAGCTGAATATTTATGAGAATGGTCGGCCTAAACAGCTGACGTATTTCAAACAGAACCACAAAGACTTTCTCGAAGGCACCTTACATTTAGCACAAACACGTTCACCGAAGCCTACAACCAAATTCTGATGACGTTTCCAAGATCAACCCATACAAGAATTCACGCATCCTACGTGCAGTGCCGAAAAAGAACCATCCGATGAAGCCCAACGGCTTCAAAGAATTAGCACGGATAAAGCCGACGCTCTCTCTATGCATCTTGGATGTGGAAAGATAGGGGACATGATCATCACTAAACAGAACACACTAAGTGGTTTGAATGGATTCCAGTTAATCATACCAGACTACTCGAGGAATAACAGTCAAACCTCAACTGGTCGACTTCATGGAAGGAACTCGGCTTCACCTGCCGACATATCCACACGTTTTAAACTCGCATGCCTCAAGGAATTCCGACATGACCAACCCATTTCCAAAGGCATTCCAAGAAGCATCCATTCCACGTGAAAGGACACATTTACCAGATTCGACGCAACACGCTCCCAACCAAAGGAGTGTCCTAGTCACCGAAGGGAAAGGAGATAACCTAGATGAGCACAAACACGCTATTACCCAAACACCGCAAGCAATCATGTGACGCTCCTCCACCCCAATCACATCACCAATCAAATGAAGAAGATCCAAAACAAGAAAACCAGTGTTTCAAAACACATGAGTCCTTCGAATTCCATCCTGAACATTGGGAAGAAACAATTCTTTAACGACGGGCCCCTCTACTGAGAAGAAGACCCAAAGCCACAACGAAAGTCAAAACCCAACGACCAACCATCCGAATAAGGGTGTCATTAGAAAAACAAGCGTCCAACAAGGGACTAAGGCACCCAAACGGAACCTCACGTTAGAAAACTCACGGTACAAGCAAGGAAATAACATGCTAAGGGCGCTACTAACCACATGATAGCCCATTACAGAGATCAAACATCGACTCTAACACCTGGTCATGCGAAACAATGTCGCTTGGCTCAAAATCCAATCATTAAAACACCAATAAGGAAACAATGCCTACGGGAAACACCTAGGGCCCCATTCTAAGGAAACTCAAAACTACCCCTTTCACTAGGGTTTCAACGCACCACCACCATTTCCATTACCACGCCCTTAAAATTTTACCCCATTTAAACTCTAATCATTTAAAAACATCGACCACGCATCAAGAAAATGTGAAAGTTTCACAAAAACTTCCTTTTAAGAACATAAAACATTCACATACATCCCGTATTTATCAATCAATTGAGAAAAACAACACCATTTAAACAAATGGGCAACCTATGAGGGTTCTATTTTATCTATCCTGGGTTCTTCAAAAAGAAACCCCAAAGAAGTTAATCAATTTTTCTCAAACACCCCAAACTGGGTTATCTCATACAAAAATTTTCAAATGACCTAGTCTGCTCCAGTTAAACATTTAATAGTTTTCCAAAACCATAAAATTTCAAAATTAGGAAACATTTTCCATTTAATCATTTCACAATACAGAAAGCCTTTATATTTAATACATGTTGCCATTTTTCAATTCATGAAGCACCCATACACTTCATGGATTGAAAATTGAATCCCCTTTTTATCAAACCCAGATTCCATCCCAAAATTTAGCATGCTCACATACAATAACCCAAGTATACGGGTGTCCATCTACTAACCTATAAAGCGCACATACACCTTACAAATTGGCATTTAGATCCCCTTTTTAATCAAAACCAATTTACATTAGCATTTTAATTTCTAAAGATCTAAATTTTTTTATCAATAGCCATACGAATGTATTTATATCCTGCTCATAATGGTTTTAATACACAGGTTACCCCTTCCTGGTTGTAAGGCGCCCATACACCTTACAATCGAAAATTGGTTCCCGTTCATTCACAACCCAGGTACAACCAAAGCAATAAATTCCATCATAAGCAGTAAACACAGAACATGTTATATCAAAAAATCATGTTATAACACATAAGCATGGCATATAATCACATAAGAATACTATAAAAGCAACATAAGATGAAACTACATGGCATGGAACATGCATGACATGTTAATTCCTATGTGCCTAATATGATGCATGGAATGCAGCTTTCTTGCCATATCAGGCCAAGGGTAAAATTCAAGGAATTTCATAAACCATAAGTAGCAGAAAATACAACAGTCACTCAAGGTGAACTCATATCAACTGTAATATCAAACAACCTGAACAACAATTCCCATCCCTGGCTACTTGGTCATTTTCCGTACGTGGGGTGATCAGTACCAAGCACGGCTATTAGCCAAGCACCGAAACTTTCCTAATATCTTGTCTACCGACCCAAAACAGTACTTCCAAAAGAAAAGAAACACCTTTGATACCACTTTGTAACGTCATGGCATGGCTTACCATCGAACTGGTGGCTGAACCGGTAGTTCACATGGCCTCAAGTTCGTCTCCCCATATGCTAGGGGCTACCGACTAACAGCGAGGGTCTTGAGAAATGATTGTGGGGAGACTATACCCTCATATCATAATAACAAAATGGTATTATCAGATTAAATAATATTCAATAGTTGTTGCAGTAAACAATTGAAACACAGAAGTAAAAGACAAGTAATAAACATTTTATAAAAGGCGGAAAACGCCAGTTTATAATGCATGCATGTACAGATGATGATACAGTTATGAAATCAGGAATCAATACAGAATTCATTAAAAACAATACAAAAATAAAGGACAACAAATCCCGATGGTGATCCCCTCAGCATCCCAAGCGCTTTCTTGGTCCTTTTCTCCTAACTCCATAGGTACAAACAGCACAACACACAACCTAGGTCCTGCAAGCAATAAGGTCTACTCGGGATCCCCAGTGCATTGGTGGAACAAGTAGGGTGTGATATATAAATCACATTAGGCTGGGACCACCGATGTCAAACCCAATCTAGACAGTGTATAATAATTAAACAGTGAGTAGGTATGGAGAAATAAGTAAACAGAATTACATAAGTAAATAACTCTCATCCAGGTTCCCAAGGGAAACC
Source organism: Viscum album (assembly GCA_963277665.1). Classification (NCBI taxonomy): domain Eukaryota; kingdom Viridiplantae; phylum Streptophyta; class Magnoliopsida; order Santalales; family Viscaceae; genus Viscum; species Viscum album. The sequence goes on along the minus strand of OY728142.1, from coordinate 262,119,696 downwards.
TAATAGTTATACCTACTTCGGCTCATTTTCGGTAATGTAACCTGACCATGTCACCATATATATATATATATGGAATCATTTAGATTATAGGTGGCATGGGGTAAGAATGCCTCCCACCCATTAATCATGATTAGAAGGAACGAGGTAAGAATTCCTCTAGTCCCTATGAGTCAAATGGAAAGGTGTAAGAATGCCTCCCTTCCATCACATTCATTCAACAGGCATGGGGTATAACTACTTACCATCTGTCACATTCATAATACTGGCATGGGGTATAACTGCCTCCCATCCATAAATGGAATCATCAATATAAGTCAACAGAAAATGGGTATGAATACCTCCATTCCAGACATGTAATAATCAACTGATGTCCACTGGAAAGGGTTAAGAATACCTCCCTTCCAGAAATCTACTCATCAATTGGAGTCAACTATCAAGGGTTAAGAATGCGTCTCTTACAGACATGTACTGTCACACTGGCATGGGGTATAACTCCCTCCCATCCAAGCATGTATCTTTCACTAGGTGGCCTCATCATGCACTCACCTTTATTATCATTCATTATGTGGAATCAGCATGTGCACACTCACAATACAAACATGTCTATAGTATACTACTTATGGCATTACCTCATAGGCATTCCAAGAATCATACCCCATACACATAAGTGAACACATTCACATTCATACTTAATGCAACCCATCTTAAGTATCTGAAACAAGATATTCATATAATAATTTTACTAACATAAGCCATGCTCATTACGTTATCCGAAGGCATGGTTATACCAACCCAGTCCATTCATTTCTAGTTTGACCATTTCATATTAAAGGATATTTTTATCATTATTTAACCCTTTGATACCTTCTAAAGGAAACGTGTCATATAGTCTTAGGTCATCCCTCTATGGTTACCGTCTTACTCAATTTGCCTAACATGGAAAATTTACACAACTATATGTATCGTAGCCATATCATTCTATTTGTCTCAACAAGGAAAGTTCACATACAAAGCATCCAGGAGGCACCACAACAAACCAGCATGCAAGAATAAAAATTCTATCACTACATTTTATCTTGAAGATAATGCACCACTGATTGAGGGGTTCTATTATTAAATCATTATTTTTGTGATCAGGAAAACCTTTTATCTTGTCCTGCATTTCACACTCTTTTCCAGGCAGTGTTTAATCCAAACCAGATTATAGAATTAAAATACTAAGGCATTTTATTACTAAAATAATTAATACATTTACTTTAATTTAAAAGGGAAAAGAGAGGGACCCTACCTCAAGGTGGATCCATCTATCCACTCTGGCTCTTGGCGCCTTCTAACTAAGAGTCGCTGCTGCTCCCCATGAGCATATGCATCTTCACACACATGAAAGGACACCTTAAAACACTTAAATAAACCATTCTAGGCACTGCGAAATAAAATGGGTGGAAAAACCTTACCTCGAACCAAAGCCGGAAACCAAAACCACTCATATCTACCTAACCTTTGGCGGTGGATTCCCAAACTCAAACCCAAGGGTCCCGAGACAACCTTGGCACAACCCTAGAATGAAGGAAAGACATCAATCAAGAAACCCCCAATACCTAGGGTTCGACCGAATCCCGCGGGTCAACGGATAGGCCGAAATCTAGCTAGAAAACAAGAGGATAGGAGGGAGAGGGATTATCTTGAAGATTCGGAGATAAATCAAAAGGAAAACCAAGAAGAAAAGGCGTCGAAGAGGAGTCCATAGGAGGGGGTGTCGTGCGACGAAGGGAGAGCTCCCTGGGTGCTGCGTGCAGGTTTGGCAAGAGAGGAAGTGAGGGTGAGATTTGTTTTATGCCTTTTATTTTATTTAATTTTATTTTAAAATTGATTAATTACTTCAAAAGGCTCACCTACACAGTTTGATCCGCATGGTTTTCCAAACCGTGCGAAAACCATGTGACACCCTCTGCCTAAGAGAGATCCCTCGCACAGGCTAGGCGCATGATTTGGGAAAACCGTGCCCAGCCCATGTGCAAGCCACTACCTCCAAGACACTCACTACACTGTCTCGGTGCACGGTTTGGGAAACCTTGCGTATGCCACTGACCACCTGATTTATGCTACAAGGTTTGGGCTGCACGGTTAGGTCAACCCGTGCACCAACCCTGCGCCCTCTGTAGTCCCTTTAAAAACTCTGGTCCAGCACTTCCGAAACTTTTCAAGTCACTTGGGAAACTCCTTGGGACTTCACCCAAGCAGAAAACCAAAACAACAAAGCGTTCCAACTCTCGGAATTCCATTACAAATATCATTTTTAAAAACAACTCGTTCAGTAAAAAAAATTGTTCAAATTCCTTTGGGTTTTTTCCGGTTCAAAACGTGGGTCATTACATATATAATAAATAAATTATTTTTACATTAATTTAATATATTTTATACCCATAATATAAAATGAAATGAATTTTACTCATAAAAAACTATATTTTCATACAGGTAGTTTTTCAGCCTTTCAATAGAAAAACTATTTTAAATAATAATTTTGAAATATTTATTGAATTAATCTATCCAAATTAACTGAATTTTATAAATATAAATATAACAATTATGTTAGGGTGATTTTTTGGTAATTTTGGGTTAATTTTTATTTTTCAGTGAAAAGTTAAAAATAAAATATTTTAATTCAAAACTAATTATTCATCTAATTTATTTGTAGGGTTAATATTAATTTGGAATTGGTTTTAAAGTAAAATTATATAATGTAATTTCTTTCAAACATTTGGATATTTTTTTGCATTAAAAAATCACACTATCTTCATGAATGCGAGATGAATTTCAAATTGCATTTTCCACTTTTGTGATTGGAATTTGGAAAAATGAATTCCATATTTTCAATAAACATAATTTATAATGTCTAATATGAAAGAACATAGTTTTTACCATAAATATTAGTGAATTTAATTAAAATTAATTACAATGATTAAGGTCAAATCAATCTAAACAAGGGACTAAATCTTAACCTTAAGGCCAAAAACAACATATATACATGAAAAATGGATAGTTTAGGGACATATATCAACCCTATACACAATTATATTGAATTTATTCTTTCATTAGATCCACTTGAAACTTGAAAAACCTTCTATTAATTCATTTTTCAAAATATTTCATGAGTACCTCTCATACTCAACTATAAAAGGACACCGATTATCCCCATTCCTCACCCATATCAAACCACATAGGATTAGATAATATCTGACAAATTAAATTCTCAATATACATCTTGTCGATATTGATTCCTCCCTTTGTGTAGGAATCCTTCCAAGGAATCCCCCTGGTATGATCCAAAAGGATTTACATGATTTTTAATTTTATACTTTCCAACGATATCATTTAATTCATTTAGTTCTCCATCATATAAAATATTTTTCTTCCTGGTTCATATTATAAAAAATGTATCCTCAATATAGTTAGTTTTTTTTAATATTAAGGTTTCTACCTTCATTCACACACACTTCCATTTAATGTTTATAAAACATATTATTTATGTGAACGGCGAAGTACTGCCTCACAAAATGATTATTATTTGTTCTTCCTTTACCACATCCCATAGTGGTCAGTATGGTGGAAAATATACTTATATTAAATATTAATTATATTTATAATATATTTATTCTCATTTAATTATTTTATGACACATACCTCTATACATTCCATTTTGCGTAAATATGACAACATCGCTTGTAGAAGTGTGGACTACTGGCCCCTCAATGTGATGTGATTCATTCACATTATACATGGAACATATTAAGGATTATATTTATAGAAATATATGAAAATTTTTACATATATATGAAAATATAATTATATTATACTTGTTTATGCATATCATATACTTTTCATTATTTTAAAATAAGACAATGAATTGAATGTAGTGTTCATGCGTACGTACGACCTACCGTCTCTATGAATAGTGAATTACATTTTTCATCTTAAATTATTAAAGATTATTATAAATACATATATAATGATTAAATATGATAATTAAGTAATTTTTTACATTTTTTAGATGATGAAACCATGATATATTTAATGATAACAACAAGTAACAATGTAAAACATACTCGAGAAAACTGTGAAATTATCACAAAAAATAGTGATATTAATGAATGTTTGATAAAAATTTGGTAATGATATATTATAAAAAGTTAATATTTGGTATTATAAACATGATTATAGTTATGATATTAGTTATTAAGACAATTAAAAACACTATACATTTTTCTAAACACTACACAACAAAAAGGGAGGATATGGTTAGGGATTCTTGTCTCACATTTCATTCCAGGAGGCATACATCATTTAAACCACTTAACTCTTTTTTTTGTGGTGTATCTACTGAAAAATTTGTTATTTTATATCATGAATTATTTAAATCTTCATGGTATTATAATTTTGAATTTGAATTTCCCCACAGAAGGGTTTTACTAATAAAATTACTAAGTGGTAAAAATTATTTCTGTAATCATACTTTTTTGTGATTGAAAATATTCTCTTTGGACAATAAATTTACTATAATCCATTATCATTGGATATTTAAATAATTCTTAGTGAAAGGATATTATTATTTACTAAACATTATACATTTTTACATATGAGTGTTTACTTTTAATGTGATTTTATTAAGTTATAAATTATTAATAAATCTATATTTATCGTTCAATATGGTTATTTGATAAGAAATATTATTTATTTTTATTTAATATTAGGAATGATTTGAACTTGAAATGAAGGTTGGGGCCCAGAAATTTTATAGCCCCTCGATTCATTGATAGGTTGTCATGGGAAAAATAAGATTTCCAAATTAAATTGGTTTCTATCTCTTGGTTTAAACCACATTGTGAATGGTATTGATAGTATATGATTTCATTTTCCTTAGAAATGATGTCCAATAATTATGAATTTACTTTATTTAGATTTAGTTATTATTTCTCCCTAATATTTTTCATATACATATCTGTGGATGTAATTCATTCTTAGTTTATTTATTTTTTGCATGCATTTGAATTTTTTAACATTCCATATTATAATGCCTTATAGAGTTGTGTAATTGGAATGCATATTCAGTTAGTTACCTTTACATATAGATTGATTAATTATTTCCTCTCTTTTATTTACCCTTAATAATACTTTAAACTCAACCTTATTATGTTTCATTCCTATGTTTATGAATTAGAAAACTCTGAATAATTATACAATGATGTATTTTATTTAGTTTATTTTATTTCATGTTTTATCCAATGTATTATGGGTATCATGTATGTAATATGGATTTACATGTCTTTTAAACTAATCAGTACTTTTAGATTTTGTTCCTTGTAATCATTTCAAGGTAATAAGATAATATACTGACTCCGAGATTCTAGGGTTGGGATGTTATAGTCGGCATCAGGAGATGTTTAGTAAAAATATTGGAAACTAGATTTAGAAAATGTAGATTCAGGAACATAACCCTAATATTGTCATTGAAGATGATTATAGAAGAACATACTAAATTTTTGTTAAGGTAGATATTATGTGGGTATTCCTTGATATACATACCTTTCATGATACTCCAAGTTGACATGGTTCTAGAATAGATGTAAATAGGATTAATATAAATGAAAATGTGTTCATGTACCGACTTAGGGAATCATGGTATTTGAAAACAAGCCATAATTCACACCTAGTTTGACACTCCCCGAGGATATGATTAAGATAATTCAAATTTTATTTACCCACTATTATGAAGATTTAAAAGAAATGATACCACCAATGTGACCAAAGATTACGATTCTAAGATTTACAATGCATATATTTATGTCATGGGATATACCATATTGGGAATTATATATTCTGAGATAATCTAGTGTATTACATTGTTTAAAAAAGTTCTTATAAGGATGAAAGATATCAATAATCATGGAAAATGCAGAGACTTCCCTCATGGGGAAAACAATATGGATAGTATTGGAATAGAGAATATTATAGAGATACAAGGGAGACTTGGTTAGTTTATGAAAAATTACATTACCTGAATGGATAAACCTATTCCATAAAGGTATTATACAATGTTTTATCACTTTATGTGATAAAATCCACCATTATTTATTGGGAATACTAATCCAATTGTGGTAGAGAGATTAATTAAGTCCCTGAATGAGATATTTATGGCGTTGGGATGCAGTGAAAGTAAAATTTTACACTAATAGTCTATCATCTTTAAGGACAAACTGATTTTTGGTGGACAATAATTCAGAACAATCAAGATGAAGAATAAATTGAACTAAAGGAATTGAGAACATTGAATGAAACATTCTATGATATATACATCCCTCGCAATCAAAAAATTGAGATGAATAGAATGTTATTTAGCTTAATGAAAAAAAGTAGAAGTGAATGTTTTAGAAAATGAAACTACATTCACATGGTTATCAAAGTATGCTTTGGATTATATATGAATCATAGAGCACAACATCAATCATTTTGTTAAAGGTCTTAAACCAAATCTTTGAAGGGAACTGGTTTCTCATCTGTTTTCATTATATGATGAAATATTTTTATGTAATATTAATAAGGATACATAATTTTATAGAATAAATATATTCAAAGGAAATCAAGATAAGAAGAGGCCATCTGATCACCATGATAATGAAAACAAAAATAAGAATTAATTTTTTGAGATATTCCCATATAGTGAAATCATTTTGGAAAACCACCCTTATAAATGTTTTAAGGAACTGAGAGATTTATTTAAATACTGTGATAGTGGTCACCTGGCTCATGAATAGACAGGAAAAAATCCGATCAATGAATTACATTATTATAATTGTATGGAAATTAGAAACATAGCAAAACAATTCTCTATGAATCAGTGGAATATACTCTAGAGAGTCAACTAAGAAATAACCAATTTTATATGTTCACTACATTAGAGAATGATGTACCAAATTATGTGGTGGAAGGTACATGAATTATATATTAAAAATTTTAAAAATGTGTTTTTTAGGTTTGGATCATCAAACTCTTTTATATAAACCTATTTCTCTTAGAAAATTATACTTTTTCCATTGATTTAATAAGAGTGTTGTCTGTCAACACTCTTAAGGAATTTATCATTCCAACAAATATGTGTTAGGAATTACCAATTATGAAACATAATCGTGCTTTATGTGTTTTCCTTATCAACATACTTATGGATTACTATGAAATAATCCTCGGTATGATCTAGATCTAAATATATGATGCCAAAATTTATTGTAAGAGAAAAGAAGTAATGATTTGTGAGGAAGATTATGAATCCCTCACCATTATAGTATATGTTTACTCACATGATTCTTATCTAGATCCACCCCCATTAGATCTAATAAAATAAATTCTTGGGTAAGAAGATAAGAAAAAGTCAAATTATGAATCCGATAATCTTCAAATCAATGATGTACGAATTATGTATGAATACATTGATGTATTCTATGAGTATTTACCTAGAAATACCCCAGAACATAAGGTTGAATTCTACATTGAATTAATACCTAGTTCAAGGCCAATATCAATGACTTTATATAGAATGTAATCAATAGAATTAGTGAATTTTAAGAAACAACTAGAAGATTAGGGTAATAAGAGATTCATTTGACCCAGTGTTTCACCAAGGGGATCCCATATCTTATTCGTTAAAAAGAAAAATAGATCCCTGATATTGTGTTTTTATTATAAGGAAATAAATTATATTAAAATAAATAACATGTATCCTCTACCTCACATTTATGACTTGTTTGATCAACTTCATGGAGCCTAATATTTCTCAAAGATTGGTCTTCATTCAGGATATCACCAATTGTGAGTGAAGAAGGAACACATTAAAAAGAAAACATTTTAGATCAGCTATAGACATTACACGTATAATGTAATTCCATTGGGATTGACTAATGCACCCTATATATTGATGGACCTAATGAATAGATTATTCATGGAATATCTTGATGATTTTTTTTGGTATTTATTGATGATAATCTGTTGTATTTATAAATCTATACGAAACATTAGAATCACTCACAAATAATTCAAAAGGCTCTTAGAAGGGATGATTTATATCAGGAATTTAACAGGTGTGATTTCTAGATTCAATAAGTTTTTTTCTTGGAAATATTATATCAAATTATGGAATTAAATGCCTTCTTATGAAAGAAAAGGCTGTCAAAGAATACCCTACACCAACAAACATAACTGAGGTATGAAGTTTTGTGGGTTTGATAAGTTACTTTGGGTGATTAAGTCATAATTTTTCATGATTGGATAACCTATTGACCTAGTTAACATGAAAAGGGGTTATTTTTTTTGTATAAAGTAATGTGAATAATTATTAGATGAGATAAATATAAGACTGGTTAATGCTTTGATTTTGAATCTACCATATAGAAGTGATAGGTTTTTCATAAATATTGATGAATCAAGGAGGGGACTTGGTTGTGTCCAAATGAAAAATGATAATGTAATTGAATATTCATCATGGAAATAAAAAACACATGAACATAACTTTCCAACCAATGATCTTGAGTTCACAACTATAATTTTACATTGAAAATATAGAAACATTATATATATATGGTGAGAAATATGAGATATAAATTGATCATAAATTACTGAAATAAATTTTCTCAAAGAAAGATCTCAACATTAGAAAATATCTGTGACTTGAGATACCCAAGGAATTTGATTTATCAATACACTAACTCCTAGAGAAATAAAATAAGGTAATAGATGCATTGAGTGGGAATGATCATGGAGTTCTAACCTAGATGATGATTGAGATGGAAAACTTTTTAATGGATTTAGTAAATATATATATGGGAATTTCAATGTATCGAGAGAAAATAATCTCCCTTCAAATGATTTAAAAACTATATTTATTACAAAAGATAATGAATTCCTAATCAAATTATAGGGACATTTCGAAGAAATTTGATGGTGTAAATGAAGGTAAATTAGAATACATTGTTTTTAAAGATGGTGTTATAAAACTAGTAATAAGGAATTGTGTTCGATCTATAACTGAGCTAAAAAATGAATTTTTGGATGATTCTAATAGCTCAAATTTCTCTATACACCCTGGTAGAACAAAGATATATAAGGACTTCAAAGAACACTGTTTGTGGGTTAAAATGATGTGGGAAATTATAGACTATGTTTCTAGATGTTTGGTCTTTCAATAAGTGAAAGTTTTAAGGTGACATCCTAATAAAGTCAAGAAATATCTTCCTACACTTGTATGGAAATGGTATGAAACAAATAATGACTTTTTAACGATGCATAAATATATTCGAAGAATGAATGATCAAATATGGGTTATCATTGATAACCTAACAAAATATTCACATTTCCTTGATATAAGAGAATAATATCCTCTTGAGAACCTCACAAGGCCACATATTAATGATGTTTTAAGACTTCATTGTGCACCTTTGTCACTTTTCTCTAATCTTGACCCCCTCTTTACATCAAATTTCATGAAGAGTCTGTAGAAGGATCATGACATTGAGCTTAATGTGAGAAATTCCTACCATCCTCAAACTGATGGATACTCTACAAGAATAATTCAAACAATGGAGGAAACATTTATGTCATTGTCACATTACATTCAAGGTATGTGGGATCAATAATTACCATTGGTGTTGTTTTCCAATAATAATAGTTTCCATTAAAGAATTAAAATGGAACCATATGAAGAATTATATGAAAAGTGGTTCTGTACTCCAACTTATAGGGATGACTTTGGAGAAAGGAAACTTGTAGGCCCAAAACATTTTTAAGAGGTTATAACAAAGATTATGTCCAATCTTGCTCACATCAAAACGGATCAATGTTGGAAAAAGATTTATATCAATATTTGGAGAAAATACTTGGAATTATAAGTGATAGATCATGTTTTCTTAAAGGTAAATCCATGGAACGGTATTATCAGGCTCATTAACAAGTGAAAATTTACTTCAAGACATATCATACCCTTCAATATTCTAATAATATTTGGATATGTTTCTTATCAATTTGTTATGTCTCCAAATCTATCAAACATGAACAATTAGTTCCATATATCAATAGTAAGTAAGTGCATTACTGACCTAATACATGTGCTCAAATATGATGAAATATAGTGGGGAGATGACCTTTATTTCTATTAAGAACCCATCCAGATTCTTAATAACAAATATAAAATATTGAGAAATCAGACAACTAGTCTAATAAAAGTACTCTAGAGAAATCAAAATTTAGAAGAACAATCATGGGAGCCATAGGATTATATGATTAATAACCACATACTTATTTTTATAGAAGTTATTAACCCTAAAATATTGAGAATGAATTTTTTTACGAGGGAAGAATTTATAACCCAAAAACATTACCATATTTTTTTTTTGAATAAATTTAGTATTACTAATGACTCTGCAAACCATGCCACACATAAATTAATCGAAGTACTACTAAGTCATGTTTTTCACTTTTATAGAGTTTATAAATAATATATGTATATATATATCATATGTTCAATATTTTTTTACAATCATTTTTTTATTCAAAAGTTATAATATAAAAACAAACTCAATTTTACTCATAAAATACTATATTATCATGAAGGTAATTTTGGAAACATTTATTAGAGAAACAATTTTAAATGAATTTTTTGAAAATTTTATTGATTTAATATGTAAAAAAAATTAAAATAAAAAGATAAAAATTAGGTTATGGGGTTTTTTTTGTAATTTTTTGTGCAGCTTTATTTTTTTACTGAATAATTAAAAATTATAAATTTTAATTCAAAACTATTTTTTCTTATGACTTTTTTAAATGGTTAAATTAATTTTGTAATTGATTTTAAGGAAACAATATATATATATATATATATATATATATCAATTAAAAAATATCATTTATTGGGTTAAATTTCACTTTGAAATTTAATGTAAAAACTTATCATTGTTTTGGGTATTTTAACTTAAAAATCATCATTGTTGTCCCACATACGGGATGAATTTTAAATAAATTTCTTGCACTTATGTTATAGAAATTTTGAAAAATGGATTCATTATTCGGAATCATATTAAATCATAATTTCTAGTAAAACCATCTTAATTTTTTTTTCAAGTAAATTAGGGAATGTAATTGAAATTAATTACAATGATTAAGGTTATATTAAGCATTATAAGGGACTAAACATTAACCTCAAGGCCCAAAAGGACCTACACAATTTTCAAAAATATATTGGTTTGAAATATATATAACTTATACTATATTTAATATAATTGGGTCTATAATTGGATCAACTAGTAACATGAAAAACGTGGTAAAAATTCATTTTTGAAAATATTACAACAGTGCCACTCCTCCTCCAATATAAAAGGCCACCACTTCTCCTCATTCCTCACACATATCAACCCACTTAGGTTCTTCCAATATATAACCAATTCACTTTATAAAACAACTCACCTTGAGCTTAATGATTCAATTTTTGTAGGAATCATTCCAAGTAATCCCGTTGGTATAAACCAAAAGGAGTTACATTATTTTTAAGGTAATTCCTTCCAACAATCTCTTTTTATTCATTTTCTTTTACACCACCCCATATATTCTTCTTTACTGGTCATATAATTATACTAGTATCCTGAATATACTGAGTTGTTTTATATCAAAGGAGTTTTCTATATTCACATACACATCCATCTAATGGGTAATAAACATGCTATTTATATGAACATTGAACTACCACCTCCTGAAACAATGATTATTCGTTCTTACATTAACAATTCTCATGGTGGTACTTATGATTTAAACTCTAATTATATATTATATATATGATATTTATAATATCTTTATTATTCATTAATTCTTTTATAACACACACCTATATGAATTCAATTTCTCATAAATATGATAACATCGACTGTGGAGGTGTGGATTACCACCCCCTCAATGTGATATGATTCGTTCACGTTATACCTAGAAAATATTAAATATGATATTAATAAACATATTTAAAATATAATATTTTAATATTATAATGGAATTATAATATAAATTATTTTAAATATCATATACTTTTCATTCTTTTAAATTATTTTAATGAAATGAAAGTATCATTCATGCGTATGTTTGGATTACCATCTCTAGGAACAGTGCATTCCATTTAATATCTCTAATTATTAAATATTAATATAAATACCAATATAATGATTATTTATGATAATAAAGTAATGGATTTAATTATGGATATGATAAAACCTTGATATAATTAATCATAACAGTGAGTAAAAAAATTAAATCTTACTCGAGAAAGGTGGGAAATTTACACTCAAAATAGTGAAAATAGTGAATGTTGGTTTACAAATGAGTACTGAAACACTATAAGGAGTTAATATAAGGTATTATAAAAATTAATATGGTAATGATATTATTTATTTAAATATTTTAAACCACTATACATGAGGAAAAATACCATACAACAAAAGGAAGGATAAGGTAAGGGATTGTTGTATCACTTTTCATTGCATGAGGAACAAGTCATTTATACAACTTACCTCTTATGTGTGTTGTGTACAGTTTTTATTTTGGTATATTATATCATATATTATTTTAATATTAATGGTATTATAATTTTAACATTGAATTTACTCACCCAAGGGGTTTATCATGAAAATTACCATGTGGGAAAAATTATTTCTGTTATATCACTTTCTTTTGTGATTGTCAACATTCTCTTTAGAAAGTAACGTTATTGCAATAATTTCACATTGGATATTAAATTAATTAGTGGTTTCTAGATATTATTATTTCCTAAACCATATACCATATTATATATATTGTTATCTTTGAATTTTATTTTATTAATTGGTTAATTATTGATAAATCTGTATTTGTCATTAAATATGGAAATTTCATTAGGTCCATTTTTTATTTTTATTCCATATAAATAATTATTTGGACTAGAAATGATATATGGGGATAATACAATATTTATAAACTCTATTAATTGATAGGTTCTCAAGAGAAGAATATGTTGGCCAAAGTTAATGGGTTTCTATTCTTGGTTTTAAACAGTCTTGTGAAAGGTCTTGATGGTATTGATTTTCATGCACCTTACAAATGCCATAAAATAATTATGCATTTCTCTAATTTGGATTAAGTTATTATTTATCCATGATAATTTTCATCTAAATATATATATATTTAATTCATTCTCATTTTATTTATTTAATAATATATTTCAGTTTCTTACCTTTCCATATTAATTATGCAACATCTAGTTGTATAAATGGATACTGTGTTAATTAATTTACCTTTACATATATATATATTGATTAATAATTACCCCCATTTTATTTACCCTTACTAATAATTTGATATAACTCATATTATTTTTCTTCCCCCAAGGTTATGAAGAAGAGATCTTTAAATAATCGTACAATGATGCAATTTATTTGAGTTTATTGTATAACACGTTTTATTTTGTTTTCCAAATATATTATTGATACCATGTATATAACATGGGATTACAAGTCTGCTAATCTAACCAATACTTAGTATTTGATTCCATTTAATCATTTCAATTTAATAACATAATTCCCCACTCTATGATTTTGGGGTCACAATGTTACATAGAAAATTCAATAAAACCTTTTTTATAGAAAAAAGAATTTTTTTAGAAAATAAAAGCATTACAAAAAATTGGGCACTTATTTATATATATAATTTAGTTATCTAAAAAAATTATAATTAAAATGTTAAATTTGGTTATTCCTATTAATATCAAAAATTTAATTACATGGTTATGATAGTTGATTGTAATAATAATAGTATATCGAAGTTTTTTAAAACTCGTTTTTTTGTGTATGGAAAGATATCAATGATATTAAATTATTCAAAAATATATATTTTATATAATATTAGTGTAATATATTCCACCCCCTTTAAAATTAATTTATCTATTGAAATTATATCTCTTTTTTATAAACAACTAAGGATACTTCTTCTTCATTACAACCTCAGCTTCCCACATAACAACCCTATGATGTTGGGTTTTCCAAAAAAATTGACCAAGTGAGATGTATTATTTCATAACACATTATCTTTATGATCCAAAATATAAATAATTATTTCACCATATGAAATATATTTCTTATGTGGTATGACCTCTATTTTATGTACATGTCACGAATCAGTTATGTTCTACCTCAGGGGATATACATGGAACACATCATGAACCAAAGATAGGTTTAATCGAAGAACCAATCAATGAGATACAGTCTTAATATGATAATTAATTCCAAAGGATTTGGTTCACTTAGGGAATTTTTTTCCATTCATTCTAATTTTAATTACCTTATTCAATGTATAAATTCTTTGAAACACCTTCTCACCGGCTTTATATTCAAGTTCATGGGGATGTTTGTTAGCACAACTTTTTTATCAATTTTGTGATTCTCTAAAGTTTTGTCGAATAGATCTAAGAATTTATGCCACTTCATTCACTATCTCAAGACCAAATAGATTTCTTTCTCAATTTTTAGCCCTCCATATTAGATTTATAGACTTATTTAAATAGGGTTTTTCATAAGAAGCTGTCTAAATGCTCTAATGAATTATATTATTTTATAAAAACTAAAATAGAGGATGGTATATATCCCAACCACCATATAAATCAATTGAACAAGAAAATAAAGTCTTATATAGGCTTGGAATTGTTCTATTAGATATAACATATGTCTAAGGATGATATTTAATGTTGAAACTCAACTGTGTATCAAGATTATTCTTAAGATATCTCCAAACAATTTAGGATAACCTCAGATCTTGATCATATTACTATTGAATGTGGTAATCCATGTAACCTTTCAACCTGCTAAATGTATATCATGTAAAAATGAACCAATATAAATTACCTCTAATAAATATAAAGTGTGCTAACATTGTATGGATATCCACTATAACCATATAAAATTATTCCCTTTAGTAATTTTAGGGAGTCTAATGAAAAAATATATGGTGATGTTTTAACATTTATATTCTAATATTTTAATGGTTCAAACATCCACTTAAACATTTGTTTCTAATCATAACCTTATATATGTACTAATCACCTACACACATGATCAAAAATATCTAACTTCATGATTTCCCAGATGAAATACTATTCCACATTATCCAATGGTAGGATTTATTACATTATTATCCTTTTATTGTTCGTTCAAGTCATGTGACCTTATAGAATGTGATAGGTTATCACCTGAAATAAGGGTAATCCTTTTTTTTCTAAAAATATATTAATATAATTCCACAATTTCAATAACCCATATTTACATTAACATGAAATTATGATAAAACCTAAAGATTAAGAATATATTTAATCTTATATACCCCAATTGTAATGTAATTATTACTCAATTAACATTACCACTAAAACATGTACAAAATAAAATCATTGTATTTCCATAAATTTGTCCCTAAATATTCATAATCATGATAAAATCCTGCACCATTAAACAATAGAAGGGGTGTCTAAAAACATTAAACTCATGATCAAGCCTAAATTCATAAACCCATGATGGTATACATAACACTTATGTTAATCTTACAAATATACATATACATTTCAAAAATATAATACACCAATTTTTCTAGAAATAAGGTCATAAATTATACAAAAACATATCTATTAGAATCTCGGGATCACCCTTTCCAAAATAGAATATCATATCTGATTTCATTATTATATAATCCATGTAGTGGGAGATAAAAAATTCTTATAATCACATCATGTTCATATAAATTATGACCAATAATATTTTCATAGTGAACCATAAAAAATAAGACATGATATTCCAAACTAAGGAGTGGAGGGTAAGTGTTCCCTAATTATCATGATTCACATAAACTATTATTATTTCAAAAGAATTAACTTTGTGGATTGTCTTCACAGTTTTTTATGAATTTTCATCCTTGTTAGAACATGGATTTTGGCACTAACTCTCAAAATTCCAAAACTCTTTACATTTTAAGAATAGGAGCATGATTGGTGCATTAGTTAGTTCATTCCTTCACTCCATTGTATTAACATACATCTAAACTATATTTGAATATTCATAGGCCTTATTTACATCCTTAGAACATTCATATTACTTACAAATTATATTCAAGAGGTTAAATTTCTGTTTCATTCATGATCTGGCATGTAGATGGATATAATTTATTTACACCATCTGATTTATCTAATTTTTCATGAGTCTCAACCTTCTTTTTCCAATAAAAATCATGGGAAAAGTGGTCGAATAAAATTTATAAATCCACCTTTACTGAACATGAAAAAATTTATTAAAATATGCTAATTTATCTTAAAGATAACTCTATAATGAGATATGGTTTTAGGCCACCAATGAATCAACAAGCCTAACATTCTGTTTGGATGATAATAACATAATTCTTCCCCACATTTCTTTTAAAAATTTCCACATATGTACAAAAAAATTAAATATCCTTTTTCATAATATTAAATAATTCCTTCTCTATATGTGAAAAAGGTATAAAAGGGAAGTATATATTGAAAAAATAACTTAAATGCATCACAATCAGTATTGTAAATTTCATAATGTTCCATCATGTTCTTTTTAAGATCCCATCAATGATATGCTTCACTATCCAAATGGTAAATATAAGAAATTAATTATTTATGATCTAAATAATGAATAATGTAACATATCTTTTCATTGATATTGAAACAGTTCTCAAGAACTAGTTGATCAATGGAACAACTAAAAAATATTGTTGTTTCCTTGGGCTGCATTTAGTAGAACATATTTCTCTCTATTTTCATTTGAATTTTAATATTATTCATAGATTGAGAATGTTTTATGATCATAAAAATGACTCATAGGTGTTCCAAAATATTATAAAAATAATATATATATAATAAAATTTGAAAATAAACGGGTCTCAAAAATATTATATCTGAGTATAATCCATAGAAAGGAAAGGGGTATTATATTCATCTCATGAATTCATCATAACATAACCAAAGTAAAATGAATGGGTTTCATAAAATTATCTTCATGTAAATCACAAACCATATAGAAAAGAATAAATTTGGTATAATTTTATCATATTCTTAGTAAATAATAATTATCATAAATGGTTTAAATCTTAGATAGAAAATTATATTAAAATATGACATGTAACTTTTCATGAGGAAAATAGTGTTTCCACTTTAAAAACACAATTTTAAAACTAAAATTTCATGAAAAATTTTAAAAATACTTTTCGTTGAAAATAACCATGTAAAATTATATAATCTTCTTTAAATTGTTTTATCATTAATTTTTTTTTAAAATTCTTTTCTTGTTGTACATATTAAAATAACGACTCCTTTCACATATCGGTAAAAGAAAAAAGAGACATGTTTGGAAAATGACATGATGATTCATTAGGTTTAAATTAAAACATCGGTAAAATTTTCTTTAAAAAATCATTCTTTGATCGTAAAAATTTTATTTGAAATATTATTTGAAAACCTGAATGGAATTAAAATAGTTTTCGACCCAAATGAGAAATAAAGATGATTCTTCCTGAAAATAGTATATCAGTATCTTTACTAATTTAGGGGATAAAAATTAAATAAAGGAATGTATTTTTCATAAATAATTATATGAGAATAAAATAAATGTGTTTCTTATGAGGTAGATCAAAATATATCATTATTGGAATCAATCGTAAACAATTATATGAAATAATGAGATGTTAAATTAAACATTTATCACTTTTGTTTATTTTGAATAGAAATCCCAATGAAATAAATAATATTATATTGATATGTATATCCCATAAATATACTAATAATTATCATAATATATATATTCATATATGCCAAACAAAATAAACATGTGGTGTATGATTAATGTGTCCAACAGAAAGAAGTGTGAGATGAAAATCACTTACATTTATTCTTGATATTAGTCCTATAGATTAAAATATAATATATTATAAATATAAATTTATTATAATAATATTAAACAATAAAAATATGTATCATTCTATATATTATTTTTTTATTAACTTTTATTAACCTTCTATTAATAATTCCTTATTAAAGTCACGCTTGATCTAATAAGTCTTACGTTTTCATGTATGTTTCGGTTTAATATTTTTCATTATTTTGAATTTATAAAATTCCCATCATACACACAATTTTATAATTGATATAAATATAATAAATCTTTATTTAGAGTAATCTAAAAAATATAGAGATATATAATGAATTACACTTTTGATGGAGACATTAGGAAGTACGTATTCATGAATGTTTTTCCTAGTTTATCAATAGATGTAATGAATGAATGATAAATAATATATTATACTTAAAGAATAATTTTATGTGATATATATAACATAAGTTAACTAAACTATACATATTACATTCCGTGTAAATCTTAAGTGAACAATAAATCACATCTCTTTATAAGGCAGTAGACCGCTGTACAGATGAGCCACATTATCCTATACCCATGTAATATGATGTAATTTGTTTTAATTTAAATTATAATTAAATAATTATAATAACATCATGAATATAATATATTTACATATAATACATAATTATATCCATACTTTAGAAGTGGTGATGGATAATGAATTATATCAGTTCATGAGGCAGTAGTACGCTATATACCTGATCGATATTTTTATTTTCCATTTGATAAAAGAAGAGAATGATGTAGATTATTATATTAACATAATAAAAACTCAATATAAATGAGATAATGGTAATATTATATCATCAAAAATTAATAATGTCTATAGGAGGTGGAAGAATAAATAAAATAAAAACATGTAATTGACTATGATGCCTCTTCTTCGAATAAACTCATTACGTTAAAAGGAAAAACATTCATAGGATTGATTAATGATAAAAATGTGGCCAATATAATGAGAATATTGAATTAAAAAAATTATTTAGGTAGGGATTTTTTGAACCATGTGGTTTTATATGTGCGATGAATATAGGAGAGGGGGTTCTCTTTTATATGTGGGGTAGAGGACATATATGAAATTTTTTAAAAGAATAATAGGAGCCCTTGTTTTTAAAATTATAAATGGCTCAAAAATAGATCATGGATGAACCTAATAAGATATTAAATCTAAATATGGCCCTAAAATGTGATTTCCACAACTTTTGAGGCCAATTTAAGCCTTAATTTTTTAGTTTGACCAGAGGGTAAACCCATTCTAACCTTAACCATGGTAATAAATTTTTACCATTTCTAAAATTTATTTCCACCAAAAATTAAAATTTATTATTATATAATAATAACTATAATGAATCAAAATATTTTATTTTTTTATTTTATTCATAGAAGTTGAAAATTTTAATTTATTTGTCTACCAACAAACACAATGAAAAAGCAGTTTTCCAAAGAGAAATTTATCATATCTATGGAAGGTTTTAATATAATAGTCAAATATGAATTTAATTACAATGACATAAATTTTTTTAATAACAACATAATTAAAATAATTTTTATTTTGGAATATTTTTATGAAATATGTAACTTTATATATTCCTTAAATGTGAAGGAAATTTATAATAGAAATAATTATTTATCACTATTTACAAAAAATATTAATATTTCAAGAAAATTATCAAAAATTTCACGTATGATATTATTGAAATTGGGATTTAGAAAATGAAGTTAATTTTTTCAATATATTTTCTTAAATTTTTTAAAATTAAATTTATCATTTTTTCACAAAATAATATTCAAATCATTTTGTGTGGAAAAAATATTTTTGAAGAATATATATAATTTAACTAAAATTATGTACTTATTTAAAATATATTTTCATTTTCAAAGAAATTTATTCTTAAATTTAAAATTTTATTTATTCCTATTTATAATTCAAAATAAATAACTAGGTTATAATGGTCAATATTAATAATAATCATATATCATGGTTTATTAAAACATGATGTTGAATGTTCCATAAGCGATAAAAAAATATTTTATTCTGAAAGAAACTATTTCATAAAAACAAGGGGTTTTACAAGAATATATGCTACTAAATCATCCATTAAATTTTACAATTTTTATTCATGTATAAATATTTTGAGAAGAAATCATGCACCATTGTCTTTAGGATTTGATGGTATTATCACTACGAGATTTATCATTATGTCCAATTGATATCTTATAATGATTCCCTAAATTATATCCCAAATAAACACACAATGAATTAACTATTAGTTGAATTGGTGGTCATAATTCAATGGTTTGGAATGAAATATTTCTTTTGAATGTAGATAAATGTCATGACACTGAAAGTTTTATTAGGAGCTAATATGACATGTGATAAACTACCACTAAAGCTAAAAATTTCAAGTGAATAATTGTTCTCTACAGATAATGATCCTCATATATAAGAAATATACATAGATAGTGACTCCAAATTCCACTAGGAATAGGATGGGAAATCCTAAAGAAAATATATTTTATTTTTTATTTGATATGTTTTCTCTTATAATGGAACTCATTCCACATATACTCCTATTAATGGTAAAAATAATAATGCAATAAAATACCAAGACATTATCAAGTTTCCTATGTTGACACTCAATATCTCTATAAACTATTTACTTGTGAAAGATGCATCAGTAACGATGATAGAGAAATATAATGGTAATTATACCACTGGGTAACACTAAAAGAACCAAAACAACTTTAGATGGGGGTGAGTTCAGGATGAAAAATAATTAGGACTATTTTCCCATAACTCTTAATCATAATTTATATTATTTTTATTTTAGTAAAAAAACATTTCAATCTATCACTTAGTATTACAACTATGTTTAGTATGCAAAATATATTTTTAAATTAAGGTATTAAAAAACTTCTTTTAACTGGTAAATATTCACTATAGAATATCCAAGAACCATACACAAATTGTTTTACAATCATTTCAAAATCAACTTTCATGTGTTAGTATATATAGAAAATGTTTTTTAAATATCACTCATTTCCAATGTGCACTCTATTAAATATTATTATGGGTGGGGGAAAATATCCCAATTGTCACTTAATTTATTACTCTCACCACTCAATTTTTAAAATAGGAATAAAAATGACATGTAAAGATATAACTCATTACCAAAAATGAAAGAAAACGTATTCATATTTCTGCATAAATCAAATTTGGGTTCATTATTGACCAATACTCATTTTCTTATTTCATTTCATATCATATGAGAGAAAATACCTGATAGGTGGAGCTATTATAACATCATATACAAATTCTTCATTATGTCATCTAATTTCTTCATCAATGATTCAATCTAGATTAATTTCCTGGGTTATGTAATTTTCTAGAATAATATTTATCATTGACATTATATTTTAATTTTTTTTTAAAAATTAATGATAATTAATTAATTATCCTCTCTTTCAATGGGAAAAATTTTTCAATATCATTCATCTATCTTTGAATATATCAAGTATGTTTAAATATCCCTCTCATACGTTTTCTCTTCTAAAATATGAAAATAAATACTTTATCTAAAAATTACAAGAACTAGCATCAAGGGATTTTAAATTTCTAATTTTCCCAGTCATTTTTCATCAATATAATAATATTAATATTTCATCAATTAATCATCCATTAATAGTAATTCGTATATTATTAATTGTTTTAGTTAGATACATAAGGGTATTTAGTAAGTGATACCTTAAGAGGAATGGTGAATCACAGTATAAGACACATTCCAATACATTGTTCGTAGGGTTACACATACATTCTTATTTTGATGATGATCTCATTTTTATTTCAATTATATCTGAATTCATCTAATTTATTAAATTATTTCTTAACTGAATCACATTGATTTATGTTTTTTATAATGTAATTAATTCATGCACACAAGGAATAATAATTATTCATGGTTCACCTGGAATAGGGTACATCCAAAGAGTATAAAAAAATGGTGCACTAATGTACCAAAATACACTAAATATACTATTTGGTAATGGGTTTAATAAAGGTTCTTCAAAGACATATATCACTCCCTTAATATTTTTTTAAGGATGTGGCAAACCCCTCCCAAGGTCCAATCCCTGGATCTTCTATAAGAATCATAGGATAATTACCATGACTGAAAATAAGACAGCTTAAAGATTTAAAAGGGATCTATATGTTATAATCACCTGATAAACCTTAAATAATGTAGTCATCATTGCCTCTAGAATCTTTTCAAAACATTCTCCATAACCCTATAAAAGAGTATGAAGTCAACTTTAAAGAGGGGTGAGAATTCATATTTTTATTTTTTACAGACTGTAAAATATAATTATGGTGTTTTATATCTCTCAAGTAAAATCATTGGATAATAACACATTCTCACTCTTATATCCCAATGTATTTTTTCCTAATTTCTCGTCATTTCATTAGTATAAGGATTTATTTTTATAAATGAGTTAGTATATGTTAATCACTACCCGTATCTATTTTACTCCATTATTGTCTCTTTATTTTTTTATGAAAATATTATTATTTGTTTTTAATCATTCCTAATATTGAGGTTGAGGATTTATAATGTCTTAGGAGTGATCATGGGTTCTTGAATATTTTAAAAAACCGAAAAAAAGCATATAGATATTATTGCATGTGTCTACCAAACTAAAACTAAACATGTGAGAGTGAGTAGTTTAAAGTCCCGTGATACATAATTAGAATAAATTGAGTGTGAATAGTTATTTGAAGTATTGTAATAAATTTTTTATGATAATTTTACAATTTAAGGATACTATTTCTCATTTTGTTTTAAACTCTTACATATTTCTTCTAACTCAATCAAAAATTTTGACTTCATTAGTTACCATTTATAAATAAAATAACACTATTATTGAAACCTTTACACATATATTATTCACTAATATTGAGTACTATTTTGTGAGGTATCATGTGTTACACAACTATTACTACATTTTATCTTTGGTTGATTATTTAATTCAAGACCAACATGTGATTGTTGTGTCATGATTTTTCTCAAATTTTTAGTGATTTATAAATTTATTTTTCTTTAATATTATTCATTGTATTACTACATCAAGTACAGAACACCTATTTAGGATTAATTTATAGGTTAATAAGAATATTATTACTAGAGAAAAGAACCTAAGAAATATTAATTAATTTTATAATTATTATTTCAATATATAATTTATAGACTCTAAAATAAATGTCTTTTTTGTTCTTTAAAAAAAATTAACATATAAAAACATGAATAAAAAATATGTAAAATTAAATAAAAATCTCATAGATATTTATGAACATAATTCCAAATATCAAAATAATCATATTTAGCTACAAAATAATCTGGTCATATTTTTTACTTAAACATTTAATAACAAGGATCAATCCAAGAATTCATAGACCTATAGATGAATACCCCATCTAAAAATGAAAATATTTTATTAATATGTACGTAAAATTTAATATTTAGGTAGTTCTAAAGGATTAAGTCTGGTAGGGATAATTGTTTTTCTCACTAAAAGGAGTAGTAAAGGGGTGGTGTATAACTTGTAACCAAAAGATGTGGAAAATTGGAAATAGTTTTAGAGGCAATTTTTTAAAAATTATTTCCCATTTAAAGAAGTATAACATTGAGTAAGAAAATATATATCACTTGGTAATCCAATGGAGAGAATATATATGAGTATTTTGAGAGATAATGAGTAATTGTATGAAAGTTATCTACATCATTATATAGAGGATGGCCATTTATTAGTTTTCTTCATCCATTTACTATTAGACTATTACTATAACCTATAGGATAAATCATTTGGAGGACCTCTCATTGACAATTCTCGTATGAAGGATAAATTATTACTTGGACATATACCTTAAAAATCATAATGATTTTTTATAAGTAATGATACTAAAATTGGACTTCATTGTGTAAAAACATCTATCTCTGCTTTACTTGTTTCTTAAATTAAGGTACTAACAATGTCATATATGATATATAGAATTAACTCAAATAGGTGAGTTAGAAACCAAAAGTCCAAAAATATGTGGAGTTTTTTATTGTTTGAAGCATTACATAGACTAATTCTCCAATGCAAAAAGTACCCAAGGATGTGTTAATATATATCTAATAGAGAATACAAAAAACCAATTAATAATCAAGGATTTATTGAGTATTACACTATGAAATATAAAATTGTTCATCAATAATAATAGAGTCATATATTCCAATATTGTTTTCAATAATCATACCAGCCACCACCATTTCAACCAGTGTGGAACAATTCATAACCATAAATTATTTATCATCCTCAATGGAATGTTAGGGAATATCCCTCAATGAATGATTTTTTTTGAATTTTTTTGTTATAAATGTAATTAATAAAACACACTACAAATCCAAAGTTGTACCATAAAAGAGTTAAAAAATGGGTCTGGGAATGTTATAACAACCATGAACACATTGCTTAATTAAGGATTATGTAAAAATAAATCTAAACCTATTCTTAACTCCATATGAAATGTAAGTTATATTTTTTAAGGAGTGTTATGGAATTTTATGTTAGGAAAAATTCTCCAATAGAAGCATACAATCAATAGACAAATAATGAAAATATATATCTTGTAGAATAATATGATGACCTAATTTTCAAGGTGTAATCATTGAATGTTAATAATGGAAAATCAATTATTGAGACATTTTCATTACCGTCACCACCGTTATCTTAAAGGATGAACAACCAAACAAAGATACAATAAGTAGATTTTTAGAACGATATTTTTGAAACATTACAGATTGTTGAAATTAATATTCTATAACACGAAGTAATCAAACAAATTATATGGTATGTAAAATTTCATAAATAAATTTGTATCAAAATGATATGGCTTCATGGTGATGAATGGTTAAATCTAGGAAAAAATTTTATAACTTGATTACAACATGGAAACCATTACTATCCATTAAATCATGACAATGTTTAAATTCAAAAATTCATTGTTTGAATAAGGAGCATCACTAAAATTGATTCCATAGTATATATACAGTTCTTGAAATAAGTGAGAAATCATGCCTACCTATGTAGTGGTGTAGCTAGAAAACATATCTAAATCTTATCATATTATTGATTTATAAGTTTTCATAGAATGTGAAAAAAGGTTTTTTTGTTCCCTAAAAACATTTATGTACTGAATACGTAGGATAAAAAAGGTAATGCTTAAGTTCCAATTATTTTGGGATGCACATTCTAGAAAATAATAAGAACAATAATTAATGTGCATGAAAAAAATCTTCTATTATGTTTTGAAAAAATATTATGCATTTTAATAATTCCTAATCTATCAAAATTCCCTTGGAATAAAAATATAATTTTATTATATATATATATTTTTAAAAATTCCCTGTCGACTAGAAAAAAATATCTCATAATGAAAAACAAAAAATTCGGAACATCTTTTATGTCATTAGAATTCATGGATGAAATATATTTTTGAACTAATATTGATATTAAACACAATTCATGTGAAGATAATTCTAAATATATGATGTCCATTCTATTTAATAATGTATTGGATTTTTTAAATATAATATTTATACTAACAGTTATACTCTTTGAATACAAGTTTTATGTTTCTGTGATCCATGGCCATTATGATCATTGATATAACCCCCATCCAGAATTGAAACTACTACCATTAACTATTATATATAAATACCTTATATACTATGATATGTTACCTATAATAACTAAAAAATCTAACAATAAGTCATGATAATGAATTGATTCATATTTTGACGAAAAATGATACACCAATATGATGGACCCTTAGTGATAAACTTATAATAATTCCTAATGTTTTTATTTATAAATTTTTTCTACAAAATTAGTAAAAACATATAAGAAAATTTATATAAGAATCCACAAAATATTAATATATTCTATTAAGAATGGGGATTTAAAATTTTTATAAATAGGTAAAACCTTCCCTCTCTCAAATTATTTGTGGGATATCCCTATTAAAATTATTGAAAATAAATATTTAATAACATTTTTGAAAAATGATAATAATTAACTCATGCCCACTCGAATTCAGAATAAATGGAGGTTATTAATTAACTAGTAAAAAAATAACCATGTCGCCAAAAAATATAATTATTCAAATACCTTTTTCAATCACATGCTTGAGTGTATTGAAATGAATATTCTTTATAGTTTCCTTGTTGTTTTTTGGATATTTTGAGTACCCATTACACCCATAGAACATTAATAGATTATGTTCACTTGTTTTAGTACATTTATATTTCAATGTATTCAATTTGGGTTGTGTAAAACCCTTGGTAAATTCTAATGCTTCATAGTATGTATATTCTTAGGTCTCATTGAATGTTGCTTAGTGGTATTCTTTGATTAATCCATTATCTATATTACATTATTTAACATTATAGGTGATAACATAAAAAAATTATTGAAAAAATATATCAAAATTAACATGGTACTGAATTTTGAAAATTTTCAATTCATGATATAAAAATTAGTTTTTTGGTGATATCCTTACTAATGATGGTATATAAGTATATAAAGATATATTTTATGTCAATTATTCATTACCATCTACCAAAACTATTAAACATGGGAGATAGTTTATGAATCATATAGTGATATAATGAATTTATTAGAGATTATAGTAATATTACATTTCATTTATCCAATATGTTGATGAAATACATCAATATTTTTTAAATTTCATCATAGGAAGAATTTATAAACCCAATGAGAGTTTGAACACTACACCAATACTTAAGAAACTATCTTCATTTCTTAAATTTAAGATAATGTGTGATTTTTTGATCTAAATGGTTGAGGATTTTTTCCTAAAATGTTTATGGATGAATACATGTTATTAGATTCAACAAAAAACATGGGAATTATCTCAAACCAATTATATAACCACCATGAAAGAGTTTTTTTATTATTTTGACACATTATAAATTTCAACATTATTTGTTGGGTGATAATGTGAAATTTTATATTATGTATGGATCCCTTAGGCACTAAATGGGAAAACCTATGTTCAGACATGTATTATGTGATATATGATTACTATTTAAGATTAAGAAATAATTCTTAGGGAAATAAGTGATTTCATTATTATAAATCATATGAGTATATATCCTCAAAATAAAAAGATAGATACTCTATATGAGATGCCCTTGCATGACCCCGTTCTCTTTTGAAACGATATACACAAGAACTATTAAGGTTCCATTGTTCAGGATCATGGTTGATTTTATTATGATATCTAAAATTTCTATTTATTTACTAAGAAACAATTTTATTATTTAAAATCTCATTCCTCATTTTAGGAGTGTGAAAATCCCATATTAATGAGGATTTTTAGTGATCAGTTTTTTATAAGATGTATTTTAGATAATGAAGTACATTTTATCATAAAATTATATGTTTAAAATTCATGTGTTAATATAATGGTCATTTGAGAATTAATTTATTCATATACTCTTGTTTTGTATAAAATTTAATGTGTTTCTATAAATAAAAAATGTAAATCGAATTCAATATTTATATCTTCAATAAAAATAAAATCCCCCAAATGCTTGTGAGTTCTATGAAATATTATATGTGTGAGGTGTATATTTTCAAATCTATTTTCAATTTTATTGTGGATATATTTACATATTATTACTAGGGGAATACATATAAAAATACATTGAGGCTATGACTACTCAAACTTGTGATACCTACACTATAGTATATATTCCCATATCAATATATTCTATTGATTTGGAGTTCCTATGGGAAATCGTCAATGATCAAGGAACACATTTCTACAACCTAATTATGTAAATAGTCATGAAAATATATATATTATAATAAAACACCTCAATAGTATGTCATCAACAAAAAATGGTCAGGATAAGGTATCCAACATAGTGGTGAAGAGGATTTTAGAGTGGATAGTGAAACAAAATTTGAATGATTAGATCAATAAGTTAGGTGAAATGATTTGAGTATATATTAATACATTTAAAAACCCAATTTATATCTATTTATTAGATTTTTTAGGAATCATTTTTATTTTATAATTGAATTATAACTTATAAAATAACGAGTTTTGAGGAAGATGGACATGAAAAATAGAATTGATTGAAAGTAAAAGTGATTTCAAATGATGTAACTAGATTATATAAGGGGTTGTAATATGATAACAACATGTTATATAAACAAGGAATATAACTATTGAGGATGGTATTAATTAAAACAAATATGTTTATGTTTTAGAAATGTTGTACCCTTTATATTTAGATTAAATACTACGTAGGATATATTTAGTTCCAAGTGGACTAAACTATACACTGTCACTAATTTATTTTCATTTGGACTAAAAATTATAGAGCAAAATACAAAACACTAATAAATGTTAATTTTAAATTACTAGTGTAGTTTCATAATGTATTTTGGAAATGATTCCTAGAATAGTTCACACTCCTCCATACGACAAATGAAATTGTTTAAAAGATTTTCTCATTCTTTAATAAATGATTTTTTGTTTCCAAATATTTCTCTACATTTCATTTTAATTTCAATTGTGGAAATAATTTGGAGTACTTTTAATAAAAATTGTAAAGGAGGTGAAATATTTGTATATATTATAACATTAATTATTTTATTTTTAATATTTTTTTGTTATGTTTTTAAATTTTC
Organism: Viscum album; assembly: GCA_963277665.1. Lineage (NCBI taxonomy): Eukaryota > Viridiplantae > Streptophyta > Magnoliopsida > Santalales > Viscaceae > Viscum > Viscum album. The sequence continues at coordinate 262,090,906 of OY728142.1, read as the reverse complement.
ATCTAAAATGGAATTGAGAATCATTTTTTCCTCAAATTATACTAGAAACTAAATAAAATTGTAAATATGAAAACTTTTTTTTGATAATATTAAAGAAAAAATTTAATTTAAAAGGTTTTATTGGATTCAAATTTTCACATATAGAAGTTAGATTTTTGTACTTCAAATTTTATGACATTTCTTCTATAAATGATCAATACCTTAAGGTTTTATCCTAAATAAAGATATGATAATTAAGTTATACTAGACTAAAAAGAGTTGTTGGTATCCAAACATGAAATTTCTTAAGATGGACCCATGATATGTCTTTGTGTGTTTGTGTCAAAATAAAAAAACATCCATGAGTAAATGTTTAAGAACAACATTCCAGTCTATTGTTCTACTTCGCTTATATACAATTGTTTATAAAAATTAAACATGGCGGTGATTTCTGATATGAATGAAATAGTTAAAGATTTATCATACCCATTTATTACATTTCATATATAATAAATTTATTAAATACAAATGTGATAAATATTTTCATCACTGTAAAAGGAAAATTATGGAATGGGGAATCCTAAACTCAAATAAACAAAGTGTAAATCATTAATCGAATTGATATATAGTATGAATTAAGGATGAAAAAATGACCAATGAAAATAAGAGATTATTATTAGGGGGTTAGAAAGGTGACACTTCTTAGGATTGAGATTTTAGTAATCTATATTATCCTAACATTCATTAAACTAAAACACAAAGATGAGAATAAAGGAAACCTTTATAAAATAGATTACCTGATGAAAATTATTATTCATGTTTTTTGGTGTTATCTTGCCATATTTTTCATTATATCCATTTAATGTTTTATTATATAAACTATTTTTTTCTATTAAATTAAATAATAATTATCACATTCATCAAAAAAAATTCAACATTGGAATTAAATTAATAATTCCATAATTCTAGAATTGAAATGATATTGATTTCTTACTAAATATTCAAGGATAAAACATAATTTTACGAAGGAATATTGTTTTGTAGATTCACGATAAAGAGGAGTTAGTATGAGGTAATAAAAAATGAAAAGAAATATTCTAGTAAATCATATGTTTCTGACATTGTATACATCATAGAAATTAGGAATTTACATAGCTCACCTGAAATTATAATTATTTTCAAACTCTATTAATTATAAGTTATCTATGGGCATATAAACACTTAAATAATCCATGAAATAAAATTATATATATGAATAATATTGAATTACCATGGGTTGTGAACTAATAAGATAATTTCACAAAAAATTAAACCAAATTATGAGTAATCTATGTAATAGTAATTAATGATTTCATAAGGATGTGTAAACATAAATTTTTTATCCAAAGGTTAAATAATACTATCTTGGGTGATTTAGTGATATTTTTTTTAAATAGGTAATATTGTTTTCACTAAAGTGTTAATTATTTTCATTTATGATTAAACTAGAACTTGAAAAAATGGTGTAAGTGAAAATGGAAGTTTGTTAAGAAAACCTAAATCACCATGTAATGTCTTGGGTTTTTGAGTTGGGTTTAACACCACTCTAGATTTGATATTTTCAATTAGTGTCACTGATACTTTTTTTTGTTGATCAGAAATGAATTAAAATAGTTACATTGTCTTTATAACATGTTTTGAGGGTTGATTAGAGGCTTGGAGATTTATTCATGTTATTAGAAACATTCTTGTATAATGAGAGGACAATTTCATTATTTGGGTTGTAGGTAATGAGAGCATGGTTTAGGGTAAACCATAGAGCCCCATCTAGGTAACTATACATCATAGTGTTGTACTAGATCATGGTGTGTGACAACTGTGCATGGTAGTCACACAACCATGTCGGTTTCCTAGAAGTTTTTATAGGGGCACTTCACTCTATTCACATGTTTTGGTAAACTATGTGGGGGTATATGTGCGTCCTGGAGCTTCTTGGTAGTGGTTACCGCATGGTTAGTGCAAAGTATGGAAAACCGTGCGGAGAAACTATATGACCCAAACATTAGGTTTTTTAATGTTTTACATTACTATATATATTTTTTATTTTAATTTCCTTTTTTATCCTATCTCTAGTTTCTTATAACTTTTAATACACATAGATGGGTGGTGATCCCTCCTCCTATCCTCGGGTGGATTTTGATACCTCTCCTCAATTGGTGATCCGTTAATCATGTTGTCAGGTGTGTTGGAATCGTAGTAGTAAGGCTATCCCCACCAACCCTTCCTCTTTGTTTATCTTCTACCTAACATGCTGTTTTTACGTCTGAGATAATTTTAGTGTTTTTGATAGATTATTAGATATACATAAATAGACTTATAATTGGATCCTGATACCCCATGTGCCTATATTTACACGTTTAACGTAGGTGGTGCATACCTAGATTTGTGTTTTCCTGTACTTTTGGGGGCATGACTTTTTGAATGTGTTTGGGTATTTCTAGAGATACCCCTTTATACATATTTATTCATATTAAAAGTACCATGTGACCCCAAGGTATGTTGTTGGGCATTCCCTTACATTTTTCAGATGAGAAAAGCTGAGTTAGAGGACATTGATCCTTGGGTCATTTTAGACTGGGGTGCAAAAATTGTCCAAATTGATTTTTTATTGAAATTAATTATTTTATTTTTTTATTTATCTATTAAATGAATTTGAAACATTCAATACCTCCATGCTGATTTTTTATAGTTGGTAGCTTTTGAAATTCAATCCATTTAAAATTAATTACTTGGTTAAACTGTGTTGAATTGAATTATATATATATATATATATGAAATGTTGAATTGCATGTGATGGAACCCATGATGTTGTTACAAGAATGGCCCATGGAAATTATAATGGTACAACCATATAGATTGAGGAGATATAGATAGTTTAGTTGGGTATGGACAAGATACATTAGTGGTATTACCATATGATTGGGCATTATGGACGCCAGTTGAGGTGATGAGGCCGTCAGGTTAGGAATGGCATGTGATATTTGTATGGAATTGCTATTATAATTTAGCGATAAGGCCTCAAGGTAATGAGTTACCAGTGATGATGTAGCATAGGTTCTTTATTTTTGAATTTCTCCTCACCCATGATGACCAAATCACCGATTTAGTTGTGTTAACATAGGAGGAATCTAGTAATGAGGTTGTTTTTACCACTTTTTTGGGTAGAGTTTCTGATATTTGTGGCTTAAGTATTTATGGTTTTATGGTGATTTCCATAAAATCCACATGGAAGGTTAGGGCCTTCGGTTGATAGCAATGAGGCTAACTGGATGGTGGATGAGGCTATCCGTAATTGATGTTGTGGGCCTAGATATTTATTTTAGCAATTATATCATTGTTCCTTCAATTTTTTCCTTGGAAATATTTTAACTTTCATGAAATGAGGTGTAAGGAGGCATATGGTTCCTTATTACATGATTTGAGGTGGAACCTAAGGGATCACCCAAAATATACTAATTCAGGTTTACCATTGGCCATTGGCTGAGGAAACTTATGGTTTTTGAGATTTCTGCATTGACCGAAGCCGATAAAAATTCATGGTGGCTGTTGAGCACCATATAATCTAGGATATTTTATTTAAATGCATTGAACATATTATTTTTTGGGTATTCACACAAACATAAACACATTTTATCAGTACACATATTCTGGTGGTATCCCACTGAGATTTTCTCACACAATGTATGAGTCCATTGAGACATGTATAGACTATATGAATTTACATTTATATAAAGGATCAGCCTCAAGAGCTAGTTCATAATAGAAAATTTATTGGATATTATCACATGAACTTGATGTCTTTCCATGTGAGAGTTTCAATTTTATTTCTTTACTATATCATCATGCTATCTATGTATGATTTGTACAGGTCGACCATTTTGTGACCTTTTCTATATATTGATCTGTATGAAAAGTTATGCTTTCAATATTGTTCTATTGTGATGTTATGAGTGTTTTTATGAAAATGCATATTTTTTTCATCGTGTTGCTTCTGTATTTATTTCGTCAAATATATATTACTATTTCTATGCATTCTCTATTACTTGCTCTGATCCGAGACTTATGATTTTTTTAACATTTAATGTTATATTATAGTTACTCAGACTAGTATTATATAATCCCTAGAGGGTATAGACTTCCCACTATATATGTTTACACCCACACTTCTAGTCGGCAGCCTTTGGCATTGAGGGAGGTGTGCTTAAGGATAGTGGAACTCAGCTCTATTGCACTGTTCAGGTGGTTTTCTATTCAAGTATACTAAAAGAGGTATCAGATCCATTCATTACTAGGATTTAGTACTATTTTTTGGCTGGCTACTAATAATATTGATATTTCCATTTATTTTCTATTGGTATTGTAATTTAAAAAACAATATTATAGAAATAAGGTTGTTGTCAAAATTGTTTTTTGAAGACATTCTTTGGAGTTTGTAGCCCCATGTACGAGGGATGGATTTAGATACCTTAGGTGGTTTATGTGGTTCTATTTTACTCAGTTTTGGTTTATATGATTTCTTCCTCGAGGGTTCTCATAGCATGTGATAGTTATTTGTTGAGACATGTAGCCCTTGACCTGGTGAGGTAAGAGAGAACATGAACCTTAACTTGGTATAACAATGTATGAGATTAGACCCATGGACTAGTATGAAAAGGAGTGAATTTATTTGTTTTTTATTGAGTTTTTATATGCACATTTAAGGATATTTTAATTTAATAAATGCATGTATGCTTTGTAAAGTGATCATACAATGTGATATATATTTAATTACATGAAATGAGTGAATTAATTTTGTTATAATCAATGTGATATTCGGTTCTATCTCCCAATGAATATATATATATAATTTTCCATGGCTTGTGAAATGGGACTTGCTCTTATAGGAATAGAAATGTACAATAGATTAAGCGATTTTTTGATGAATAGTAATCAATAACTAGGTCATTGGTTTAAGGAAATGATTATTTCAAGGATAGTAATGGAATGAGGTTATATAGATACTTGTCTTTTTTGAGGGATGATGAAGAGGATGTGGGACTATGATGCCATGGTGCATGGTTGTAGTTGGGGAGAGTAAGGGTGGCAAGAATGTGTTGCCTTTTAACTGATTTCACTATCTATGTAACATATATTATTATATATATGGGATTTCCAACCATTAAGGGTATCCCAATAGTTTCTCTTGGATGAAATAGTTGGAGAATCGGGTGGGTGATGTTAGAGTGGCATAAAAGCATGAGTTGTTTCAGACCCTAGAGGGTTAGGAAGAGCCTGAGCTGTAGGTATATACCTAGGGGTAGGATCAGGTTTATGTGCCAGTGTAGGTAGGGAGGATGAAATACATGACAATGTTTGGATCATGTCTTAGAGAGCAGCTCTGATCAATTCTTATATGTTTCTGGTAGGGGATTGATAGAGGTACTCAGGGAGCAGATCCCTCTTTGGATTGTCTTACGATGGAGCTTTCTCAAATAACCCAATGCTTTTTCAGGGTGAGGGTGGACCTCAAACTATTGAAAATAGAATCAAGATCATGAAAATGATCTTTGAGTATCCTGAGACTCATCCATGGCAGATGGTAAATTTGGTGATGTACATACTTAGAGGACTGGTGATGTGTTGGTGGGTTGTGCAGGTTTAGACTTGAAGACATGAGAGGCTAACCTGGAAGTATTCTCGGTCTAGGTTCTTCAAACCCCTTTTTTTAGAGACCCTTATAGAAGAGAGATCTTGAGAGTTCTTGAGCCATAATAAGATGGAATTGTTCATTATGGACTATGCAACTACGTTCACTAAATTTTCTTACTTCACACCTAGTATGGTAATTTATGGAACATTGAGGGTGAGGTTTTTTTAAGATGGTTTATGGACCATAATTTGGTTGAATGTAAACATCATTAGGCTGGCCTCATTATCATATGTAACGACCTGAATCCGGATCCACTCAACTAGCACCTCATGCCCGGTTCGCCACACGACCTCATGCGTGTTTCCCCAAAAGCTAGAGGCTGTCGACTAGTAACGAGGGCCTTGGTGAGTCATTGGGGAAACTATTCCCTCATTTGGTAATGTATACAATGAAAAGGAAATAACAGTCAATAGCGAAAGCAGTAAACAGCATACAACAACTGAAACTAAACAGTGGAATCAATGTATAATATAATAATGATGAAAAATGATACAGTAGGTACAAGTATCTAATAAAAGTAGAAAACACAACAACATGATGAATTATAACTGAGACCAAAGTACTAAAAGTAAACAATAACTCCAGCAGCATCCCAAGCCTAGGCTCGGTCCTATTCTATCCATATCCAACCAAAAATCATGTACATGATGTAGAAGGGCCATAATCCCTATCCGCACATGCAACCATATAACCTGTTTGGGCCGAAAAGCAGGACCCAAATAGGGTGTGAGACTAATCCCACTACGCAATCACCACAAGATCTGTGACCTACTGTCAGTGAGCAATTTAACAAAAGTAAATGAAATAAATGCAGCAGAGAAATGAGAGTTCACTAAGTAAACAATCCTACAAATATCCATTTACATTTATTTAGTAATTTAATTTAGTCATTCAATTATCACCCAAGGAATCTAGCAACAACTCTATATTCCCAAAGCATGGTAAGTAATAGAACAAGGATCTCACCAGACTACCTAAACTACAAGCAGTACAAAAAACAATATTGTTCTTTGGCTTGGTGGACTCATCACAACCAACCAAAAATTATTCACAATAACTCTTCGGGTGGCTCATACTGGCGGACCCCTATAGTCAAGTAATCATACAAAGGCACAGACACTATGGGAAGCACTCACCTTCAATTCCCCCATGGTCTTGCAACGACAGGTATAGACTCTTTGAGGAAGCACTTATGTCTAATTCCCCCTATAGTCTTGATACAAAACTAAAGACACTATGAGGAAGCAAAAAATTCTAATTCCTATAGGTCCTGCAAACGATACTAATTTCTAACAGACTCTCTATGGAAGACCTTAATTGTCAATTCCCTATTTAGTCTACTGCACCAGATTCACACAGCCCTGACCAGTTTAGTCATGCATAATCGACTATCATCAGCCCTAATTAAGTTCAAAAAATACTTTTCTAATAGCTACAATGGATGAAAATCATATAAACAGTAGGAAATATAAGCAATCAATTATCTCAAGGTAGGCAATCAATGCAACAAGGTATGACTCATAGGCAACCTAAGCCAAATGGCGTTAAACATCCAAAAAAAGGGAAACAACCAGGGGTGATCATCAAACATGCTAACAAGCAATCATTAATCATCTAATAACCTCAAGCATACAAGAAATATAAGGTAGACCGTAATACAGGTTCAAAACCATAACCTGAGATACCCGATACATGGGAATCCGACACTTTTTTTACAAAAACTCAAAGACATTCAATGTAGTGAAAAAAACCACCTACCTCGATCCTAGAAGATTGATATACTTCAACCTCGGCCTTTGAATCGGTCTAGAATGGAGAAGATCTACAAAAACATCTAAAACGGTCAACCATAGATAACCCTCATAAGGTAAAGAATCATGAAACATGGGAAAGGAAGAACCAAGAACTCGCCGCTATGATTCTATTGCAACCGATGACGTTTGATTCGGATAACTGGTGACAGATCAGTGGCTCAGAGAAGATTTGGCCTCCTCAGATGATCTGGACGTAATTAGGCGAAGAAAAAGATGGAAATTGGGATTAGATGTGACCCCGGTCCATTTAATGAAATCAAAAGAAAAGTACATGGTGTGTACTTCTGGAGTACACGGTGTGTACTCGACTTTTCCATACACCGCATTAAGCGGCCTCCACATCACCACTAAACACCGTGTGTGTGGCCCGGACATGGCCAACACACGGCCTTGTGTGGAAACAAATTACACGGTGTGTACTTATAAATTAGATGACGTGTACATAGAAAATTTCCAGATTTTCCTCTTTTCCTAAAAAACGACCAGAAAATGAAAAATGTACCTGAAATACTGATTCGGGTTCTTACAAACTTCACCCCTTAAATAAATTCATACCCGAATTTCCCTAACAAGGTGTTGAATAAGAAACCTCAAACAACTCTGGACACTGTGATCACATATCGGCCTCTCTCTCCCAAGTCCCATCCTACACATGACCCTGATGCCATAACACCCGTACTAGAGGAACAAATTGGAAATAGAGTACCTTTTCCATACGATCAACAATCCTAATAGGATGCTCCTCGAACAATGCATCCTGCTCTAGCTCAACCTCCTCGGGTTGAAAGTCAAGAGATAGGTCTGAGAAATAACATCGAAGATGAGAAACATGGAAGACGTCGTGCATAGCCTGACACCATTGAGGTAACTAAAACCTATAAGCAAACAGCCTGACTCTATCCAGAATATCAAACGGACCGACATATATCAATGAAATATTACCCTGCCTCCTGATCCTCTTGTGTCCCAAACTCGGGGTAACACGTAGGATAACCTAATCTCCAACCTTGAAATCCAAAGGTCGTCTCTGCAGATTAGCATAATATTTCTGTCAAGACTGTGTAGTAGCCATCCTTTTCTGAATCAACTCCACCTGTTATGTGGTCTCCTGAACAAGACGAGGTCCCAACATAGCTACCTCTCTTACCTCCATCCAACAAAAGGGTGATCGGAACGGCCTACCGTACAAAGCCTTGTATAGTGTCATCTGAAAAGTTTCTTGAAAACTATTATTGTAGGAAAACTCCACCAGAGGTATATGTTTCTCCCAAGAACCTCCAAAATCAAGGACGCATGGTCATAGCATGTCCTCTAACACCTATATCATGCGTTCTGACTGGCCATCTATATGAGGATGGTAAGATGTACTCAGAAGAACCTGTGTACCCAAAGCCCTCTATAGCCCTTTCCAGAAATGTGATGTAAAGCAGGAGTCCCTATCTGAAATGGTAGTACTCATAACCCCATGCAAGCATACAATATCACAGATGTACAACCGTCCAAGTTCATCAACACAGAAGGTCTCCTAAATCTGTAAGAAGTGAGAAACCTTCGTGATCCTGTCAATGACAAACCATACTGCATCATTACCTCATGGCGATCTTAATAACACTGTCACAAAGTCCATCGTGAAATCATTCCACATCCACTCGGGAATGGGTAGCTGCTGTAAAAGACCTGCTGGTCACTGGTGCTCTTCCTTCACCTGCTGACAGGTGGAACATCTCATGACAAAACCAGCAACATCTCTCTTCATACTTGGCCACAAATACTCGTGGTGAAGATCACGATACATCTTGGTGATACTAGGATGAACTACCCAAACAGAGGAATGGAAGTCTCGCATCAGCTTCTCGCGTATATCTGCTGGCACCCACACACATCCCTAGAAATGCAAGATCTCATCCACACCTACGGTCCATCTGGGAAGAGGGTCCCCTCCTGAAATTCTTTCCCGTAGGACTAGGCCTTCGAAGTCTGATAGATGCCTCATTCAAACTCGGTCAAGAAGGGTAGAGTTAACAGATATAGAAGAAAGAAAAGTCTAACCTTGTCTGTCGTGCAGATCCAAATGCATTTGAGAGAACATAGCCATAAGCTACCACTCACTACTGGCCTTCTGAACTGCCTGTATCTGTGTCCTCCTGCTCAGTGCGTCTTCCACAGTGTTGCATTTCCCAGGCGTATAAGAAAGATCAAAATCAAAAGTATGTAGGTACTCAACCCACCTCCACTGTCTCAGATTCAAGTCACACTTCATGAAGATATACTAGAGGCTCTTGTGGTCAGTATATACCACAAAATTCTCTCCTATAAGATAATGTCTCCAAAAATTAAAAGCATGAACAACTGCAGCAAACTCCAGGTCGTGCATAGGATAGTTCCTCTCATGTGGCCTCAACTGCCGAAATCCATATGCAACAACAATATCCTCTTTCATAAGAACTACTCCAAGACTGATTCTAGATGCATCACAGAAAACTGTATAACTCTTTCCCAGCTCCGGCAAAACTAGAATTGGTGCTGAATCCAATCTTCCCTTCAGCTCATGAAAGGATGAATCAAAGGCTTCTGACCAAACATACTTCACTCCATTATTAGTCAAGCTCATCAGTGGAGCTGCTAAGCATGATAAGTATTGTATAAACTGCTTATAGTAACTATCCAACCCTAAGAAACTTCATACCTCGAAGACATTCTTCGGTTGCTCCCAGGTAACTACTACTCTCACCTTCTCTGTGTCTACTGATACTCCTGTCTCTAAGATGGCATGACCTAGGAAGTGAATCTCGTCTATCCAAAAGTTGCACTTTGAGAGCATAGCATATAATGGATGCTCCCTCAGTTTACTCAAAATGATCTCAAGATGGGTAGAATGGTCGTGTCGAGTGTGAGAGTACACCAAGATGTCGTCCATGAAAACAACAACGAAAGAATCAAAGTAAGGATGGAAGAATTTGTTCATCAGCACCATGAAAACCGATGGTGCATTCGTGAAACCGAACAACATAACCAAATACTCATACAGAACATACCTTCTCAGGAAGGCTGTAAGAGGTATATCAGATGGTCTGACATGCAACTGATTGTAGCCAGATCCCAAGTTGATATTTGAGAACACTCTGGATCCTCGAAGGTGATCAAATAGATCATCTATCCATGGAAATGGATGTCAGTTCTTAACCGTCAACTGGTTCAGCTTCCGATAATCCACATAAAGCCTAATGGTGTTGTCTGCCTTATTTTCAAATAGGACAGGCAGTCCCCAAGGAGAAGTACTGGGTCAGATAAAACCCCTTGCATGCAACTACTCCAAATGCTTCTTAACCTCCTGCAAATCAGGTGTAGCCATCCTATAAGGAGGAATGGACACCGTTGCCACTCCTGGAACAATATAGATAGAATATTCTACCTCTCTCTCTGGAGGAAAACCTGAAAAGTCTTCTCGAAAGGCATCTATATTGCGATTAACCAATGGAGGAAAATCTATCTGAGATGTCCCATGGTCATCCAGATATAAGCTAGAAATCTGGGACGTAACACCGCCAACCCATGAGGCTCAGGTCCAGCTCTACTCGCCTGGACATCCCATTCACCCTTGTTGAGAAAACATCTACCATCTGGTGATATAAACTCTCCCTACGATGATATCAATCGACATAGTCCTAAAAGGGAACAAACCAGTCCATCCTGAGAATGACATCATAGCCAATCATTTCCAAAACATAGAGACTCCATGAAAAATGACACCCAACAACTTCAAGGGGGCAGTCTAAGCACTAACACACACTAGCATTTCTAATTCCCACGGGAGTGTCTATCATCATCATAACCTAAAAAGTATAAACAATAAGTCCAAGGCTTTCCACAGTATGCACAGAAATAAATCTTTGAGAAGCTTCTGTATTGAAAAGTGAAGAGGAAAAAACTAAGGCTACTAAAATCATACCTCAAACTATGGAAGGTCCAGGATCCTGACCTTGATAAATCAGCTCTACCGCAATAGTCTGGCCAACACCGTGGCCCTGTGTAGTATCCTGAGATCCCTGAGCTAACCCTCCCTGAGCCTGACCACTACATCCACGACCTCTATCCTTTCCTAAACGACATGAAGAACTCCATACCCCAGTCTTCTATGGAACTGGTATTCCTGTTCCTATACGTGGAGTTGAAATTGATCCTTCTTCACTAGCCGCTGGAAGAAGAACCTTGTAGAAACGCTGCAGATGACCCATATTGCCGTATGATCAGCACTCCACTGGGTCTCTCAGGAACTGAGGCTTCTTATAACCATTTTACAACACTTATATCACACCACTTGGTTTCCAGAAAGAAGATATCGTCTACTAGAAGGAATTATTCACTTCCTCAAGTCACCTCATGTAGACTCTCGGTGGCACTTCTTGCCGTCTACCAGAAAAGATTCAGCCCTGGAAGATGAACCACCCTGGTCTACAGCTCCAGTATCCCTCAGGTTTCTCTCCGTGATAAGTGCCTGGTTGACTATCAGAGTAATCATGGTCAACTAGAAGACGTTCACCTGCGTTCTGATGTCCGGCCTAAGTCCTTCCTCAAACTTCCTCACTAAAAACACCTCTTCATTCCACAGGACGGGAGTGAAATGCCGTAACTCTGTGAAGTGAGAGGAATACTCCATAACTATAAGAGTACCCTACTGCAGGTTCATGAACTCTCTGGCTCTGTCATCCCTCAGCATCTCCAGGTAGAAGTAGTCATAAAACGTACACTAGAACTCGTCTCAAGACATAGCCTGTTAGCGCCCTGCCTGAGAAATCACATCCAACCATCTCTTGGCAGAATCTCACAGCATATAAACCGCGAGATTCACTCTTCTCTCTGGAGGAATCTCTAGGTGCTCGAAGATGGATTTCATGGCTTCTATCCATGACTCCGCAGCCTACGGTCCTCACTCTCCTATGAACGTGGGAGGATATTGCTGCTGAAAAACCCTTGCCAGCTCTTCCATATATGAGGCAGGATGGTGAGCTCCCTCGAAGGTCTTCACGAACCTCATGAAACCCTCTTTGAACTGAGTGTCGGCACCAGTGTCTAGAATCACTGCAGGTTCCATGTCCATAATGATATGTGTAACTACTGGTAGTCCCTAGTATGACATATTAGGCGTGCGATCACTACCTGGTTCCTGACGTGCAACGGGAGGACGTCTTGGTGTCATAGCTTTGAAAAGTAAAAAGCACACCTTCTTTAATGACGAACACATTTGAAACATAAGATAGTAAAATGGAATAGGAGGGAAATACTTTAAAATCCTGGAAAAACATGACTACACTGCATGTTTGTAACACGACATGGCATGTTGTCCGGAAATTTTACCTTGGGCGTGTACCTTGGCCATACATGGTTGTGTAAACCACCCGGCTACACGGCGTGTTCTCAAACTACACGACGTGTACTAACCCTTTTTATCCCTACCTGATCAATCCTACATGGCTAGGAACATGGTCTGTCCTAGCCGGAAACTACACGACATGTTTTTACAATACACGACGTGTCCTTAATATTTTCCCATGTCTATGTCATTAGTCACAAGGACGGGTACACAGACCACTACTACACGGTGTGTCAACATGGTACATGGCATGTTTCCCTGCATATTTTTCCAACCTATGTATTAAAATACATGGCGTGGTCACATGGATCCCCTATAGGAAAACTACATAGCGTGTTCAAAGGAGACATGACGTGTACTTGACATGCCTTACCTGGACCGTGTTGTTAGCGACACGACCTGACACACGGCTGACCCTACACGGCGTCTCCCAGACAGACAGAATGTGTACTTGAAGGAAACCCCCGACCCGTGTTGACTTTGTAATGACCGAAATCCAGAGCCACTCAACTGGTGCCCCATACCTGGTTCACCACATGACCTGAAGAGAGTTTCCCCAAATGCTAGAGGCTACCGACTAGTACTGAGTGACTTGGTGAGTCATTGGGGAAACTATGCCTTCATTTGGTAAGGTATACCAAGAAAAGGAAATAATAGTAAATATCAGAAGTAGTAAACAACATACAACAACCGAAACTAAATAGTGGGAGCAATGTATAATATAATAATGATGAAAAATGATGCAGCAGGTACAAGTATCTAGGGAAAGAAGCAAACACAACAACGTGCTGAAATACAACTGAGAACTAACTATTAAAAGTAAACAGAAACTCCAGCAGCATCGCAAGCCTAGGCTCGGTCATATGCTCTCCATCTCCAACCATTAATCATGTACATAAAGTAGAAGGGCCACAATCCTTATCCACACCTGCATCCATATAACCTATTTGGGCTGAAAAGCAGGACCCAAAAGGGTGTGAGACTAATCCTAGTAGGCAATCACCACAAGATCTGTACCCTACTGTCAGTGAGAAATTTAGCAAAAGTAAATGAAATAAATGTAGTAGTGAAACATGAGTACACTAAGTAAAAAATCCTACAACTCTCCATTAACATTTATTTATAGATTTAATTCATTCATTAAATTATCACCCAAGGAATCCAGCAACATCTCTATATTCCAAAATCATGGCATGTAACACAACAGGTATCTCAGCAGACTACCTAAACAACAAGCAGTAGAAAACACAAGTTTGTTATTTGGCTTGGTGGAATTGTCACAACCAACCAAACAATATTCACACTAACTCTCTGGGTGCCTCATACTGGCAGACCCCTATAGTCAAGTAATCATACATAGGCATAGAAACTCTGGTAAGCACTCACCTTCAATTCCCTTGTGGTCTTGCAACGATTTGTATAGACTCTCTAAGGAATCACTTACGTCTAATTACTCCTATAGTCTCGATACGTAACTAATGACACTCTGAGGAAGTAGAAAGTCCAATTTCTATAGGTCCTTCCAATGATACTAATTTCTAATAGACTCTCTTTGGAAGCCCTTAATCATCAATTCCCTCTTTAGTCTATTGCACCGGGTTCACATAGCCCTGAGCACTCTAGTCATGCATAATCAGCTGTCAGCAACCCTAAGTAAGTTCAAAAATTACTTGTATAATAGCTATAATGCATCAAAAGAATATAAACAGCAGGGAATACAAGCAATCAATTATCTTACGGTAGGAAATCAATGCAACAAGGTATGCCTCACAGGCAACCTAAACCAAATAGCGGTAAACATGAAAAACAAGGGAAACACCCATGGGGTGATCCTCAAACATGCTAACAAGAAATAATTAATCATATAATAACCTCAATCATATAAGAAATCTAAGGTAGAAAATAATACATGTTCAAAACCCTAACCTAAGATACCCGATACATGGGAATACGACACTTTTTGCATAAAAACTCAAAGTCATTCAACGTAGGGAAACAAACCACCTACCCCGATCCTAGGAGATCGATATACTTGATCCTAGGCCATTGAATTGGCCAAGAATGGAGAAGATATTCCAAAACGTCTAAAATTTTCAACCATAAATAACTCTTATAAGAGAAAGAATCAAGAAAAAAGGCTAAGGAAGAACCAAGAACTCACTACTGTGATTCTATTGCAACTAATGGTGATCGATTCGGATAAATGGTGACAGATCAGTGGCACCGATAAGATTCGGCCTCCTCAGATGCTTTGGACATAATTAGGCGAAGAAGAAGACAGAAATAGGGATTAGACGTGACCCCTATCCATGTAATGAAATAAAAAGAAATGTACAGAGCGTGTACTTCTTGATTACATGGCGTGTATTCGCCTTTTCCATACAACACATTAAGTGGCCTCCACATCACCCCTACACACAGTGTGTGTGTCCTGAACACGGCCAGCACACGGCGTGCACTTATAAAGTACATGACATGTACTTAGAAAATTTCTAGATTATCCTCTTTTCCTAAAAAATGAACAGAAAAGGAAAAACATACCTGAAACGAAGATCAGAGTTATTACATTAGAGGTGGAAAATAAGGTGCTCATTGTTGACGGAAACCTGACAGAGATATCATACTTCAGATCAATAGTGGTTTCAGGTGGTTTTACCGATGAGGTATTAAATTGGAGGAAACAAGGTAGGGATGAGTTAAAGTAGGGAGATTAGGCCAAGGACACTAGAAAACCACCTCAAAGGGTATCTTATATGGTTTTCTTCTAGTGTTCACATCCAGGACATGTCCAGACTCAATGTGAGTAGCCTCCAATGGAGTCCTTGGCATGAGAAAATGTCGAGTATCTTGAGAGGTTCTGTAAGAAACTATTTAAAATAGACGGAATAAAAGTAAAGATATAGGAATAGGCTTCATAGGTTGGTTCTATATCAGTACCAGGTGACACTAGCTGAGGATCAACTGCACACAGAAGATGTAGTAGAGACAGTGGGACCCAACACAAGGTTCATTGGCCAGTGGATGGTGCAGAAATATAGAAAGGACATGATTCTAATAGTTGTGTGTCACGCTATGTGCACACCGTGGATGTGGCATGTTTTGAGCTGGATGGTCAGCCAAAGAAAGTCAGAGGTACATCGTGTAAAGACCCGTAAAATTCAATGGAAATTTTTTCTTAATTTTATTTGGAATTTTACAAGAATGCGGTTTTAGACGGCACTTGATTTCGAGGCCCGGAGTGCCCGGAATTTCTATCCGAAGTTTAGCTCGGGTACGTTCAGTGAACGAACGAGCGGGAATTTCTAACTTTTGAACCGGTGCCTGGAATTGAATTCCGAGGGCATATATGGAACAACAGCACCGGTAATTGCTTAGGAACTCCTGTTCCAGAGTTGCGTTATCATGGGTGTGGATGATAAAAATTGTGGAAGTTAATTTATTATTATTCTACAATTTTTATTCTAATTGTTTAGTTCTTGATGGATGTTGGGTAACCACCCAACCTCCTTTGGGAGGTTATGAGGGTGCTGAGGCCCACACGAACCCCACCACTTCATATCATCTAACCCCTCTCAACTCCCATTAAATGTTGATAACTTAAGTTTACATAACTTATGAATTAATGTGGTGAGTTAAATGTATGTTTTTGAAATTCAAACCCTTGAATTTTCATAAGGCTTGTTGTGTTAATAAAATAAGAAAGTAGATTATTTTATTTTGTTGTTAGAGTTTTGTCGTTGAGAGGTTTTGGAAATAACATCTTCTCCTTCGATGAAGAACGTGAAGAACACCTCGGACGCCGACGAAGAACACCATTCTTCAACGAAGAACATATCCACCGAAGAATGCGGAGAACTTCTTCCATGACGTTCTTATTCCGCGACGTTTCCTCTTCGGACGCACCTCGACGACAACGTAATCGACGTTCATTTTTTCCGCGACGCCCGACCTCCGCGATGCTCGTCATCTACGGCTCGTTGACGTGCACCGTTCTTGAAACCGAGGTTGGGGTTTTATTTATTATTTTTTTTGTGAATACCAACTTGACGATCTTCGAGGATTAAAACCAATAATTATCGAATAACGCGAGGGGGCCGGACCGTAAAAACACGACCGACCCTCTTCCTTATTTTCATGTTGGTTCCTTTGTGGTTTGGTACGGGAAGGCGTGGTGTCGTCGCACCACGCAGAATCATGCGGAAGGAAATGCGCGGCGCTATCGCACAACCCTGTGGAAAGAAGATCAAGGACGCGACGCCGTCGCGCCGCGTTGAAGAAAACTGAAGACACCGCGGCCGGAACGGGGCCGCGGCGGAAAGGCGTCGTGCCGTCGCACCACGCCGGACGAACCAATCCACGACCAGTTCCGGGCCGCGGTGAAGCAGGGTGACCGGCGGCCGATTCCGGGCCGCCGGTGTCGGCGAAGAAGGGGACCGGCCGGCCAGATAGGTGTGCAGCCAGGGGTTCAAACCCCCGACCGGCTGGCACAAAATGACCCCCTTAATTGGGGGGCTGCGGTTACAAAGGGGGGCTGGCGCCCCCCCCCCCTTGCCGAAACGGCTCGTCCACTGGCCAAGCCGGCCAGTGCACTAGGCGCGTTGTGCCCAGCCGAGCCGGGCCGACCCAGACCGGGGCGGGTCGACCCGGTTCGGGCCGACCTAGGGGGTCTCAGGCTGGGTCGGTCCGGGCCCGAAACCCCCGTTTTCGGACCGTTTGGGTTCAATTTCCAATAACTCGGGCTATGTACCTACGATCAATGCACATTGAGCGACGAAAAGATCCTTAGAATGAGATGGTCATTTCGGTATATCGCACTCATGGTTTTGGAATACTTTGTGTTCGGCCGGTTTGGTTCGTACACGAAACCAACCGGGACCACGGAGCAGAAACGCTCATACCTTGAGCTTCAGACGTCCTATTGACATGTCTTCGAGTTTGTTGAATTCCTATTAGTGAGAAGGATCTTTTGGATTACTCTGCCTGATGTTTGGACGCAGGTGGAGTACGGTCGGGTTGGTTTTTCCTTAAAAACCAACCGGGCCTCTGGGACGAAAAGGCCAATAACTCTCAGATCGGGCATCTGATTGACGCGCCGTCTACGGCGTTGAGTTCCTGTTGCTGATACAAAACTTTTGGAT
The DNA here is from genome assembly GCA_963277665.1 of Viscum album. Classification (NCBI taxonomy): domain Eukaryota; kingdom Viridiplantae; phylum Streptophyta; class Magnoliopsida; order Santalales; family Viscaceae; genus Viscum; species Viscum album. The sequence continues at coordinate 262,072,876 of OY728142.1, read as the reverse complement.
ACATCAACTCTGGACTATGTGTTAGTGGATGTATCAGCCTCTCGGCTCGTGGAGCGGACCCTCCCGAACGAGCTTGCTGTGTGCGGGAACCCTAGTGCTGGCTGCGACTGCTACTGTGACTGCGTCGACGACTGTACAGAGATCCTCAGTGGATTCGACGGCGATGACTACATAACTCAGAGATCCTATGTGGATCAGTGCTACCGATCCTGTGTGCGTCCGATCCTATGTGGGTCAGCGCTCAGCGGTTCTGTGTGAGCCAGCGCCTACAGATCCTGTGGGGGTCTGATCCTGTGTGGGTCTTTGCGGGGGTTAGATTCCAACCGATCCTGCGTGGGTCATTGCGGGGGTTAGTACCTATCAATCCTTTGTGGGTCCAACGACAAAGATGGATCAGTGATCATCTCTATCATCTTTCGAAGAAGTATACCTCTGTGAGCTGAATCCTGATTGCTTTACTAGGTGGATTGTGTTGTGCTATCCTGTGTGGATTATGTTTTGCTTTCCTATGTAGAATACATATACTTTCCTGTGTGGACTGGGTTGTACTTGGGCTCGGAGGTTGGAGTGTATTGGAATTGATGACTTAGATATATATATGGGCATATACCTAAGCAGTGTCGGTTGTTACTTCGTGTTTGTATCATTCCTTTGTGGTTTATCCTTTGTGGATTTTGGGAGACCTTCGGGGGTCTCGGGGTCCCTACTGAGTAGCTTATACTCACCCCTACACGGGCTATGCCTGCACTACGTTGTGTTGGCTGCAGACGACGGAAAAAATTGATGGTGGTTGAGGCTTGCGGAGCAGGATGGTACCTGGAGGTGGACCACTGGGCGGGACGTACTAGGAGCGGATGGTGGGACCCGAGGAGCAGTGGAGCTATCTGTACCCACCCTTCAGGTGGGATTTCCAGTGGACAACTTGGCGTAGCGGCTTTTACTTTTCAGTTGCTGTTTTCCCTTTCGAGTTGTACTTGACTTTCAGTTTGGGTTTGTATACTGACCCACATACTTTCCGCACTCACAGTTGAACTCTGTTATTACTTAGTGTTTACTTTTTACACTTTCCTACTCGGTGGTGCTTGTTTACATTACAAAGGCAATGCCTTCCTTTTTACCAGGATTTATGCCTTGGTGCTGGTCGCCAGCCCTTGGCCTATGGAAGGTAGGCTTGGGGTAGTCACGGCACGGGCCCCGAGGACGGGTCGTGAAAAATTGGTATCAGAGCAGTTCGGTTCTACCGCAGACTCTGATCTTTCTTCTATTTGAAGAAATAGTTTTAAGCGTATTGGGTGTGGTTATCAGTCCAGGGAGTCCAGTGTTGGTACGGCGGCCGATGTATCCGTACACCAGGACCCTGACTTCTGATTTCCGACTTAATGCACGAAAACATTGATTGCATGTGTGTTTCATGTTTTCTTTGTGATTACATTGTATCAGCTCACCAAGTATACTGTTCTGACCATGGCGCACCTGTTTCATTTTCAGGATGGCCCCACGCCGGCAGCCAGCTAGAGTTCCGAGAGTCGAGCATGACGACAGCCCACCGAGTGACGAGGCCTCGGTGCATGGCCCTTTGTCAGCAGTAGCACCGACGATAGCTCTACCCGCCGAGCCACCGATGCATCCAGCACCAGCCGCTGATGTTGCATGTCTCCTCAGTGCACTGCATGAGTTCCAGCGCCATCGACTATCTAGGTTCTGCGGGGAGACGGACCCCCAGGCAGCCGAGGTCTGGCTGGAGGAAGTCGTATGAGTTTTTAGGCTAGTGAGGACACCAGCAGACCTCATGGTGATCCTCGCTGCGAGCCTACTGCACGCAACAGTAGGACGATGGTGGAGCTTGATGCTCCAGGTGCACGATGAGGCATATCTACTTTGGACGGACTTTGAGTGCCTCTTCTGCTCGGAGTTCGTCCCAGCCACCCTCCGTGCGGTGCGCATCCAGGAGCTTCTTCAGCTGCGGCATGAGAGGATGACAGTCGCCCAATACTCAGTGAGATTTACAGATCTCTCACGCTACTCTACAGACATGGTACGAAACCCATTATTCTGGGCCCGGACCTTTGAGCAGGGATTGATACACGAGATCAGGGCATCGCTGATCTCCCTTAGCATTCTGACTCAGAAAGGAGTACTGGAGAGGGCCCTTTTGATCGAGAGCTTTCTTGGTGAGTCTACACCAGCACCGAGACACACCGTAGGTTGGCACATAGCAGATTCTTCTACAGCAGGTAGTCGAAAGATGACTCTTAGGTCCAGGCAGACCAGACCCTCAGGCAGACGACCTCAGGACACTGGCTCAGCAGTGCTGGACACATAGCACAGAACCAGTATTACGAGTGGAAGACAATGCTATGCATGTGGCGGGCAGGTCCACATGGCTCGTGACTACCTGACCCGCCATGCAGAGGAGATGTAGACGGTTGAGGAACCACCTAGGCAGAGGCAGAGGTTCGACCGTGGCGGTCCGCAGGGAGCAGGCAGACGAGGCCGAGGAGTAGGCCGAGCAGCAGGTGGTGGGCGACGCTTTGAGGCTCTACCACCACCACCACCAGGAGGTTCACCCCGACCTTAGGGAAGAGCACAACATCAGGAAACTGAAGCTTACGATCATGGAGCTCCGGAAGCGGGTGGACTAGTGCGGGACTAGCTCCAGGCATAGAAACCGTTGCCCATAATTCCTCTAGCTTCGTAGTTTGTGTTGCCTTGTGTCCTTGTACTTTGAGTTGAAGTAATAAGAGACACTTGAAATGTTGACGTTTGCTTTATTGTATTTTGTTTGTTATTACTAAGATGTGCTGGTTAAAAACTGTTGACTTGACCCCCACATGCGAGATTCTTACTGGAGGAGACCCATTGACCACACACTGAAGCTGACAGTGTCACTCAACCCTTGGAGGTGAGAGTAACGGTTGGATCTCTTGGTAGCACCGTCGAGGTCTTATGATGTCAACCATGCCATGGTTTAACTAATCATGACAGGATTGACTGTATTAGGCAAGGAACGTGGTTCATCCATGGGATGAGACCGGATTTCCCTTTTCGGCAAAGGAGCAATCTTTGCAGCAGTGGTCTTCGCTCTGAAGACATGACGACACTATCTAATGGTTTCTCCTTTGGAGCAGAGCACGACGTCATTTTCAGAGGACGTACCTTGGTACGAGTTTCTTTACGAGAGGAGGTGTTGAGAGAGTTCATTTCACGATGCCTCACCTGCCAGCAGGTGAAGGCAGAGCATCAGGTACCAGCAGGCTTGGTACTGCCCTTGGAGGTTCCGGAGTGGAAGTGGGACGACATTTCTATGGACTTCGTGACTGGACTTCCACGCACTTCCAGAGGTCACGACTCCATTTGGGTGATTGTCGACCGACTCACCAAGTCGGCTCACTTCTTACCCATCAGAGAGCATGGATCAGTGGAGAGCTTGGGACGTCTTTACGTTCAGGAGATTGTGCGGCTTCATGGAGTGCTATCATCTATCGTCTCTGATCGAGATGCTCGATTTACTTCCCGACTATGGAAGAGATTACAAGAGGCGTTCGGGACATAGCTACGTCTGAGCACAGCCTTTCACCCTCAGACGGATGGTCAGACGGAGAGGACCATTCAGACTCTCGAGGACATGCTCCGTTCATGCGTCCTCGACTTTGGTCGTAGCTGGGAGGACCACCTACCCTTGGTGGAGTTCGCGTACAACAACAGCTACCACTCCACCATCGGGATCACACCATACGAGGCGTTGTACAGCCGACCTTGCATATCTCCTTTGTGCTAGACAGACCCTGGGGAGTCAGCACTTGTGGGACCGGAGATGGTCCAGGCCACGATGGAGAAGGTCCAGGTCATCCAGGAGCGGATGAGGACAACACAGAGCCGGCAGAAGTCTTGTGCTGAAAGGAGGCAGAGGCCACTAGAGTTCGAGGATGGAGACCACATCTTTTTGCGTGTCTCACCTCAACGTGGATTACGGAGATTTGGCCGAGGCGGAAAGTTGTCTCCACGCTTCATCGGACCATTCCTGGTCCTCAGCAGGATTGGCGAGGTGGCTTATCGCCTGGCTCTACCACCTCAGTTGCACCGGGTGCACGACGTCTTCAACGTATCTCAGCTGAGGAGACACGTGCACGACCCGACGCACATCATTGACCATGGGGAGCTAGACGTTAATGATGGGGTGACTTTTTCGGAGGTCCCGGTGGAGATCGAGGATCGACAGGAGTAGGTCCTACGTGGACGGTCGATTCCTCTAGTGCGCATCAGATGGCAGCACGGGAACCTCCAGGAGAGCACTTGGGAGCGGAAGGCTCAAATGCGTGCTCAGTACCCTCATTTGTTTCCCTAGTTATGATGTATCATTACAGGGACGTAAAGCCCTAAGGTGGGTGTAATGTAAAGACCCTTAAAATTCAAGGGAAATTTTTTCTTAATTTTCTTTGGAATTTTACAAGAACGCGGTTTCAGACGGCACTTGATTCCGAGGCCCGGAGTGCCCGAAATTTCTATCCGAAGTTTAGCTTGAGTACGTTCAGTGAACGAACGAGTGGGAATTTCTAACTTTTGAACCGGTGCCCGGAATCGAATTCCGAGGGCACCGATGGAACCGCAACGCTGGTAATTGCTTAGGAACTCTTGTTCCGGAGTTGCGTTATCACGGGTGTGGATGATAAAATTTGTGGAAGTTAATTTATAATTATTCTACAATTTTTATTCTAAGTGTTTAGTTCTTGATGGAAGTTGGGTATCCACCCAACCTCCTTTGGGAGGTTATGAGGGTGGTGGGGCCCACACGAACCCCACCCCTTCATATCCTCTAACCCCTCTCAACTCCCATTAAATGTTGATAACTTAAGTTTACTTAACTTATGAATTAATGTGGTGAGTTAAATGTATGTTTTTGAAATTCAAACCCTTGAATTTTCATAAGGCTTGTTGTGTTAATAAAATAAGAAAGTAGATTATTTTATTTTTTTGTTAGAGTTTTGTCGTTGAGAGGTTTTGGAAATAACATCTTCTCCTTCGATGAAGAACGTGAAGAACACCTCGGATGCCGACGAAGAACACCATTCTTCAACGAAGAACATATCCGCCGAAGAACGCGTAGAACTTCTTCCATGAAGTTCTTATTCCGCGACGTTTCCTCTTCGGACGCACCTCGACGACGACGGAATCGACATTCATTTTTTCCGCGACGCCCGACCTCCGCGATGCTCGTCTTCCGCGACTCGTTGACGTGCACCGTTCATGCTACCGAGGTAGGGGTTTTATTTATTATTTTGTTCGTGAATACCAACTTGACGATATTCATGGATTAAAACCAATAATTATCGAATAACGTGAGGGGGACGGACCGCACAAACACGGCCGACCCTCCTCCTTATTTTCATGTTGGTTCCTTTGTGGTTTGGTACGGGAAGGCGTGGTGTCGTCGCACCACGCGGAATCATGCAGAAGGAAATGTGTGGCATCGTCACGCCGCGCCGTGGAATGAAGATCAAGGACGCGACGCCGTCATGCCGCATCGAAGAAAACCGAAGACACCGTGGCTAGAGCGGGGCTGCGGCGGAAAGGCGCGGTGTCGTCGCACCGCGCCGGACGAACCAAGCTGCGGCCGGTTCTGGACAGCGGCGGAGCAGGGTGACCGGCGGCCGGTTCCGGGCCACCGGTTTCGGCGAAGAAGGGGACTGGCCATCGCCGGTCCTGTGGCGGTAGGACCGGACGGCCAGGGCGGGCTGGTCGGACAGGTGTGCAGCCGGGGGTTCAAACCCCCGGCTGACTGGCACAAAACGACCCCCTTAATTGGGGGTCGCGGTTACACAGGGGGGCAGGCGCCCCCCCTTGCCGAAACGGCTCGGCCAGTGGTCGAGCCGGCCAGCGCACTGGGGGCGCTGTGCCCAGCTGGTCTGACCCGGATCGGGGCGGGTCGACCTGGTTCGGGCCGACCCAGGGGGTCTCGGGCCGAGTCGGTCCTGGCCCGAAACCCCCGTTTTCAGACCGTTTGGGTTCAATTGACCATAACTTCGGCTAGAGACCTCCGATCGATGCGCCGTCAGCGGCGACACGATCCTTAGAACGGGATGGTCATTTCGGTATATCGCACACAAGGTTTCGGAATACTTTGAGTTCGGACGGGTTGGTTCGTACACGAAACCAACCAGGCCCACGGAGCGGAAACACTCATATCTTGAGCTTCGGACGTCCGATTGACGTGTCGTTGACTTTGTTGAATTCCTTTTCGTGAGAAGGATATTTTGGATTACTCCGCCCATGGTTTGGATGCAAGTGGAGTATGGTCGGGTTGGTTTTGCCTTAAAAACCAACCGGGCCTCTGGGACGAAAAGGCCAATAACTCTTAGACCGGGCGTCCGATTGACGCGCCGTCTGCGACGTTGAGTTCCTGTTGGCGATACGGAACTTTTGGATACATAAACTCTGGACTATGTGTCAGTTGATGTATTAGCCTCTCGACTCGTTGAGCGGACCCTCCCGAACGAGCTTGCTGTGTGCGCGAACCCTAGTGCTGGCTGCGACTACTACTGTGAATGCGATGACGACTGTACATGGATCCTCAGTGGATTCAACGGCGACGACTACCGCACTCAGCGATCCTATGTGGATCAGTGCTACTGATCCTATGTGGGTCTGATCCTGTGTGGGTCAGCGGTCAGCGGTTCTGTGTGAGCCAGCGCCTACAGATCTTGTGTGGGTCCGATCCTGTGTGGGTCTTTTCGGGGGTTAGTTTCCTACCGATCCTGTGTGGGTCATTGCGGGGGTTAGTACCTATCGATCCTTTGTGGGTCCGACGACTATGATGGATCAGTGATCATATCTATCATCTTACGAAGAAGTATACCTGTGTGAGATGAATCCTGATTGCTTTCTTATGTGGATTGTGTTGTGCTATCCTGTGTGGATTACGTTTTTCTTTCCTGTGTGGAATACGTATCCTTTCGTGTGTCGACTGTGTTGTACTTAGGCTCGGAGGTTGGAGTGTATTGGAATTGATGACTTAGGTATATGTATGGGCATATACCTAAGCAGTGTCGGTTGTTACTTCGTGTTTGTATCTTTCCTTTGTGGTTTATCCTTTGTGGATTTTGGGAGACCTTCGGGGGTCTCAGGGTCCCTACTGAGTAGCTTATACTAACCCCTGCACGGGCTATGCCCGCACTACTTTGTGTTGGTTGCAGATGACCGAAAGCATTGATCGTGTTTGAGGCTTGCAGAGCAAGACGGTACCAGGAGGTGGACCACTGGGCGGGACGTACTCGGAGTGGACGGTGGGACCCGAGGAGGAGTGGAGCTATATGTACCCACCCTTCAGGTGGGATTTCCAGTGGACAGCTCGATGTAGAGGCTTTTACTTTTCAGTTGTTTTTTTCCCTTTCGAGTTATACTTTACTTTTAGTTTGGGTTTTTATACTTACCCACTTACTTTCCGCACTTACAGTTGTACTCTGTTTTTAGTTAGTGTTTACTTTTTCCGCTTGCTTACACTATGGTTCTTGTTTACTTTACAAAGGCAATTCCTTCCTTTTTTACCGGGATTTATGCCTTGGTGCTAGTCGCCAGCCCCTGGCCTATGGAAGGCGAGCTTGGGGTAGTCACAGCATGGGCCCCGAGGTCAGGTCGTGACACATCGTGGGCGAGGATGTGATTTGTTTTTTTTTCTTTTGGTATGTCCTATGGGGAATGTTCATTTTGGGTGCATGAGTTTCACATGATGTACATATGGACTTAATCTATGTGAGCAAGTCATATGGAATCAGTTTGGGTGTGTGATTATATATATGAGGTTCTTGGAAATGAGTGCATCTATGGGATACAGGTTACATGAGGTTCAATGGGCATTGGGGCATTGAAGATATGGTTATTTATTGAGGTGTGAGGATCTGAGATTTGATTTAGACTCCATGAGGATGTGCGACCTCATTGTTCCACAGGTTCTATGGATTCAAGGTGGGCACTGATGCAGTACATGGTGTGACTTGGGAGTCTGGTTTGACACAAGCACACCTCGTGGGGTGTGGGAGTGAAAATTCATCACAGGAGGACAATTGAGTTCAAGAATAGTCGTTGGACCTTTTTTTACTTGAGATTTGTTATTAAATGGATTGGGTTAAGGAATTATTATATTGGAGACTCCTCCATGAGAATGTTTACTTATACCTTTCATACTAGGGAAGCCAGGGTTAGATTTTAATGGGATAGTCCTATCTGATACAATCTCTATGTTTTGTATAATAACATAGGGATGAACTATTTTAAGGTGGGGAGATTGTAATGTCATTAGTTTTGCAGTCGAGTCGAACAATCCTCCCGATTTGAAATTTTAAATGACTGGATATTCTTTTTTTTGTTTATTGGAACTCAATTATGATAGTTTTGTAAGATTTTTATTTTGTTTCTAGGAATGTTTAGAGGATTGGAGTTCACCTCAAGGGTTTTTGAATCATTTTAGGAGTGTTATAAGACAAATGGCCTAATTAGAGAAGTAGACAAAGGGAACGTATTTAGCATAAATAGTATAGACCATTCCTGGTAACTGTGTACCCTAGTTTTATACGCATGCACGGTTTGTACAAACTGTTCATGGGAGGTGCTATAATGTGCGGGTTTCTCTACAATATTTATAGTGGGAACCACATGGTTTCTACATGATTTGGAAAACCTTGTGGGATAGACATGTGTCTTGGAGATTTTGGACATTGTCTACCAGATACTTGGCACATGGTTTGAAAAACCATGCAGGTAAACAATGTGGCCTGCAAAGTGGATTATTAAAAATTTTCATTTATTTTCTATTTTTTTATCTTTTATTTTCTCTAATTTCTAATATTTCTTCTCCCATATCAGGTTCAAAGTAGGTGGAGGCCCGTTCCTCTTCTTCTCTAGTGTATTTTTATCCCTCTCCCATATTGTTGATCCATTCATTCAGCCTTTGAGTGCACTAGTGTCATTGTAGTAAGGATAACGTCATCCACCCTTCCTGTTCATTTATTTTTTTCCTCACGCGATACTATTTCTATCCAAGTGAATTTCATGATTCTCCATGGAAACTCAGATCTGCACCATTTGGCTTTGAATTTGATCTTTTTATTGGACAACCATACGTATTTGAGTCTAAGGTAGGTATTTAATACCTTTATTTGTGTTTTTATGGAATTTTAGGGGAGAATATTTTACCATACATTTGGTTTTTTTGAGTGATACACCTTTATACCTATTGCTTTATATTAAAATGACCACGTGACCCCATCAAATGCTGTTGGGAATGAACTTACATTTTTTGGATGATCATGGCCGAGTTAAAGGATTTTTCGGCTTGGGATATTTTGGATAGGGTTCCCAAATTATCTGAATTGTTTTTTTTTGATTTATATTAATTGGTTTAAATTGTTATAGCTCATTTAAATGAATTTGAGGCATTAAATACATATATTCTACATTTTTTAGTTGGTATCTTATGTAATTCAATCAATTTAAATTTAATTACATGATTAATGTGTTTTAAATTGAATTATAAACTTCTGAATTGATGAAATGCATGGGATGGAACCCATGAGTTTGTGACAAGCATGTCTAGAGGAAATTAGTATAGAACCGAAATCAGGATTGAGGTGATGTAGATCATATTTTTTGGGTTTGGCCCAGATACTGGTGTTGTTAGACCACATTATTGCACATCATGGATGTTAGTTGAGGCGACAATGCCTTTAGGATGAGAGTGACCTGTGATATTAGGATGACATGGCCATCAAAATTGAGTGACAAGGTCTCAGGGGTATGAGGTTCTAGTGATGATGTGGCATATGTTTTTTATTTGGTGATTTGTTTTCACCCATGATAGACAAAGAAAAAATTATGTCATGTGAACAATGGAGGACTCCGTTGATGAGGTGGTTTTGACCACTACTGTTGGCATATTCCCCGATAATTATGGCATGGATATTTATAGTTTAGGGTTCTCTCCATATAAATCCATGTTGAATGTGAGGGCCTTTAGTTGATAGTGAGTCAACTATCCGGTTGGGGGTGAGGTTTTATGTGATTGAGGTCGTGCACTATGATATATATTTGAAGAAAGATATAATTGTTCCTTCAATTTTCGGGGCTTGGGATTATGTGATATTTTGAGAAGGGGTGAATGGAAATAGGTTACTAAATTCCTAGGAATTCCTCTAGATGTCATAACTATTTGAGACATGAGTTTTCCAGAGGCAAATGGTGTCAGGTTACTTTTCTTGTGGTGGAACACGAGGGTTCATCCAAATAGTGCCACTTCTAGGGTACCTTAGGCCAAGGGATGAGGATCCTCATTGGTTATGATATTCTAGTGTTTTCTGAAGCAGGTAAAACTTCATGCTGGCTATTGAGCACTAGAAATTCTTGGATGTTTTATTTAAATTCATTGGACTTTTTATTTTATTTCATTACTATATCAGATTTCTATATATGTATGACTTGTACTCTTCAAACTTTGGGTGAAATTTTTTTTATATTGATCATCATGATTTTATATGGTTGGATGATTGTTTTGTTTTATTGATATGAGTGTTTTTCTAGCATGTTGATCTATTTAATTATCACTACTTCTATTTTAATTGTTTCTGCTATTTCTTATTATTGATGTGATTACCCCATTGGTGGTTTTTGCATGATTCTGGTTAGTATTATTTTCCACTTCGTGATATATTATTATTTCATGGACGAGAATTATTATAATCCCTAGAGTGTATATCCTCCACAATAAATATTTTTACAATATCGCTGCTAGCTGATAGCCTTTGGTGTTCAGGGAGGTGCACTTAAGGCCAGTGGCACCCAACTTAATATCACTAGTAGGGTGGCCTTTCATGTTAGGGTTGCTACACACCATGTGAAATTATAATATTATTCAATATTGAATAATAATTATTAAATCCTAGATCTCACTATTAGAACATAGAATGTTTAGGAAACTTATCTAGAGCATTGGATTATGAGAAAATTACACATGTAAGATTTGGAGAAGCTTGAGACATATGAAATAGATGTATGTGCACTAGTTATGGACAAATTGTGTATCATTATAATAAAATATCTAGGTGTAACTCACTCTAATGACTATGGAATGTGGCACGGTTACAAAAATTAAATAATATTTAGAGATAAATTCTCTAAGGTTTTATATGTAATCGTCTCACACAAAACCAGTAAATAAGCAACCCAAGACACCCCTAACATGGGAAGCCGATCCCACTCATGTAACGTCCCAAAGCCATTCTTGTTCCCTATTGTTTGGATACAAATTATTTTTCATTAATAGAACTATTTTTGGATTATTTAACCTAATAATAAATTTAATAAGGGTATCTAAACTGTGAACATGGATTGAAATCACCATTCACTAATGATTTATTCCCCCAATATATAGATAACTACCACATAACACGTGTCAAAAATAATATAAGTCATAAAAAACATGACTAAATTATATTATATTTGGAATTGGTTCCCTATAAGAAACTACATTTTAATTTATATTACATGTATATTCATAGAAGTGAATATTAACATAAATGTATCATCGCATATTTCTTTTTCTTCGGTATAAAATTAATGTAATAACGTCCTGAATTATATTTCGCGTTGATATGGTCTTATAGGTTCCCCACTATGATGAGAAAGTTAAAGTTGCATGATGGTATTCTTAAAATATAGTCTATTGGTCAAATAAAATACTATGATGGGTTCCACAGTATATAGACCGTCAGGTGTGAGTTCTCATAAGAGGAAGAAACTTCATCTCATGATGTATGAAATTTTTAATCTCTATGATCAGAGGTTTGGAGAATATATCCACAGTATTAGTTCTTCTTGTTTTGGTATTAAAAGATATTTTTATTTTATAGCATGTGTAATGGTCCTTAGTCATTAATATTATTATTATTCATGTTATGACATGTTCACTTAGATGTATTTCGTAAATAATGATGATAATAGTTCATGATTAATATGGATACATTGGGTGCATCATGAATGTACCTTTATTATAGGATACATATACGAATGATTTATCCCTTCCATTATATAAAAGTTGATATATTATCCATTTTATTGAAAATTACTCTAACATAATTTCAACAACCATGGTGTAATAGCATTTATATCAGACGTCCAATAAGGATGCATTGAGCACATAGGTTGATGGAACAAATGTGGAACCATCTTGGAGACATATTGAGACATTTGGATTATATTACATAGTAACTATTCATATGTGGTAGTCATCTTTGTGAGAATAATTTCGTTCTATTAGCATTCTATACCCTTTGCTAGACAGTAATCATAGATATTAGGCATACCCTTCTAATGTCAACGATAATGAACCATAGAGGGTAACACACTAATTGTTTCTATTGATATCGATTAAATTCAATTTGAATTTAATTAATAGAAGAAATATTATTCATCAAACCAAGGAATAATTTTATTCTTTTTTAATTGATCACAGAAATTAAAAAATATTTATTCACTAGAGTGTGAATAAAATATATTTATTTATATTATTGAATATTTAATATATATATATTTATTGGTATATGAATAAAATATGTAGTTATGATAATAAAATAATTTTACTTGGGTATTAAATAAATTATAATAAGTTAGAATGGACTAAGACCATGTCCGAGGAAGGATATTAATTTGTAAGCTGGTAAATAATATTTATCACTGTACAAGTTAGTGCACACCATAAAATAAAAATATATATTATTATTACATTATTTAATGGGGTTTTTATTATAGTTATTATATTATTTAAGGTATGATACACAATTAAATAATATTGTAACCTAAACCATTAATCTACAAATAGGTGATTATATCTATTACATAGAGAGATCATAAAATATATAATTTTTTTGAACAATGAATTCTATCTTTAATAGTTATCTTCTCTCACCCACTAAATAATGAGAAATACAAGAGATATTTCTTCATAATCGAAGGGAGAGAGATCAGCACGAATGAAAAAACACTATAGGTTCTACACACTAGAACCCATAAATAAATTGGAATTTCTTAGCGATCATTGGAGAAGATGTGAATCACCATTAAGGGGATTATTTCTATGGGTCCTCACATCAAAACAATGGATTTCAAAATGAGTTATCTTTGAATATCAAAAAAATAATTAATGAAAGGATCCTAATATATGGTTTTCTTTTATTCATATATAAATAAATATATTATAAATTTAACATGAATGATCCTCACTCAGGGTTTTAGGAAAATAAACATTAAAATAAATTTTAACATTTTTTATACCACAAAATGCTTCTACTAAACCAGAAACCATATTGTGGTATTAGAGTGGCCACATTAAAATTTATAACTATTTATTTGATTGTTGACCCAAACAAAATCGTCGTTGAATTTTCATGTCATATTATTTTTTATTCAATACAATTTGAATTATCATGTTACAGACATATTAATCAAGATTATATAGTGTTTCATTTTCATTAATGTGTAAGAATAAATGAATAATGTTTATAGATGTCATTGGCAGTGACATATTTTTTACGGTAATATTCGGTTATATAGTTTGGACTCAGAGTACACAATGTGTTTTTTAGTTTTCTATAGTTTCCCTTGTCATGTGATACATGGAATGCCACATAATTATTACACGCAATGTACAACGCATGTTGATTGGTCAACCTAGAGGTTTTTTGTTATATTATATGGTGTGTATATAGTGTAAACACCATATATCCTACTCGAGATAACTATGTAAATCATGAAATCTGTGAAGTCAGTATTCATGGTCAAAGACATGAAACTCAAAACTTGTAGAATTTATGATATAAACCATGTGTCTTCACTACACACAGTCTATAGATAAACATTTCATATGTCCAAGATACACAATGATTCAATGAAAAAATTTCTAGACACATGACATTAGAGATAACGGGTGTGTATATTTCCTTCCAACATCGTGTAGTCTCTTACCAATAACCTGCTAAGTCATTTGATTCTTTGAATGGAAATGTTGAATTCAGACCACACTGTGTGCATATAGTTTCTACATTCTATTTTATCTTCCCCACTAGATACATGAAAAATACACAGGTATGTATCTCGAGAATATGAGTAGTGGATACATGTTGTGCCGTTCGCATGTACACGTCATGTACTGTGACCAATCCAACATGTTGAAACCCTAGGCATAGGCCCAATATAGACAACTACAGAGGTACACGACATGTAGTTGGATAGTAAAAACTATGTAGTCTCCCAATTACATACAGAATTAAATTACATTAAATTCAAAATTGAATCCTTAAATCCTTATTAATTTAATTGGGACATTGTTTCATTGAAATTTATATAAGGGTTTTAAAAGATTCTAAATGCTAAAATAATTTATTGTAATAAATATTAACCTATTTTTAATGACTTTAAATTTATATAAATGTATTTATGACAATTATCTCCATTTGGATTTATATTTTCATTATGATAAATGGAATTAATTAATTAACTAACTAACTAATTCCATTGTGTTTAGCATAATATATATTGAGAGAATAAGAATATAATGTCAGAAAATTTCTATTGCATGTAAGTTGCATGAATGAATGTTATTGATCTTGACCAAGAGCTGTGTGTGTGTTAGGTGTCTTAATACAATTTATTTCATGGATTTAAAATTATTTATTATTAAATTAAATATGATGGCATGTGAGTTATCTCTACCAGCATTATTATTTATAAACTATATGTTTATGGATATTTATTTAATCCCCCTTTAACCAATCCATTGGTTCACCTCAGTTTCAAGCAAGTTATAAATACTTTTAATTAATAGAGTTAGCCAAGGTACATGGAGGGTGTTTAAGATGGAACCATAATGATACAAAATTTGGTGTTACACAGGTGAACAGGTTTAATGCTATAACTCATTCCAGGATTAGAAACATGAGTTATTTACCCTTGGTCCAAGGTTGATTTAAGGTTCTCTTATGAAATCAACCATTAGATAAAGTTCATGAATGCGATAATTAATTAATTAATTATTTTTTCCAATGAAATTATTTATTTTATGAATTTAAGTCTACGATCACATCAAAAATGAATTAATTTGTAAAGGTGAAAAGTAAATAAATAATTATTCATAAATGTTTTATCCAACATGGTTAATTAATTAAGTAGCATCCACATAATATTAACAAGACATGTAAATTATAAAATAATATAACATTTATGCATAATTAATTTCATATTCATAAAGCTAATATTAAGTCACAAGAATCCTTCCATTACATGATTGAAAATAAAACCAGAAAACTAAGTGTAGTACACATCCAATTTTTAGACACTTTAATTTGTTAGGGAGTTTTCATATGGGTTTTCAGTTGAGTTATTCAAACTTATAGTGTGTTCAAATAGCAATGTATATTTAATAATAATTTTGAAGAAAATGTTGAGAAAATCTATGTTAGTATTTCTGGATAGTGTAATAAAAAAAACATATCATGGAGTTGTAAGTCCATAGATGGAAATACCGACAACCTAATTACATACTTTTGATTTTAATGTCCACAATCTAGATCAATAAGAAAATTAATGGGGTTCTTTGCCACTAGAATTTCAAAGAAACTAAACATTCCAAGTTCAATAGTGAGGGATGAAGAGACGTGATAAAATTTTGGAATAATTAATAAAATAAAATAATTATTATTTATCAAAGAATTTGTAATCAAGTAAATTAAAAAAAATTTTTTTTAAATATTGTAAAAAAGGTAAATAATAACTAAATAAGTAGTGAAATAATTTATTAGAGTAGGGTATGTCATAACAAATAAATAATTTCAGATGTGGTACAATCATATATGTGATTCAATAATTTCAAAAAGTTTTTATTATTTTTTGGAATCCCCTGTCCATGTTCTTCCACCCCAATGGGTTGGAGAAATTGAAAGGGAATCCTATTTGAGATATCTTGACGATGCTTCTAAGGTATATTGTATTGTGTTATCAACTATGAAAAAATAGTTTATGACACAAATTAATTACATGGATTCATGAACCATAACAACACATCTCTATTGTTTTGAGAATTACAAGGGATGGATTGAAGATAATATGATTGTCAATGCACTATATCTATATAAACAAGAAGTAATGAATCTATCTACAGATCATGCATTTAAAATACTAGGGTATATTGAATAATTAATGGAATTGGGCTTCTACATGGATAAGAAAATATCAGTTATTATTATTTTATTATCCTTACAACCAATATTATCATTATTTTTCTTATATTATATAAAAAATGTAGATTTCACTCAGGAAAATTTTTTCAATACATCACCAAGATAATAAATATTGGTTGAAAACTATATCTCCAACCCATGTTTTTAAATGATTGAAATAAAGGATAAATATTCATTGAAATATATAAATACATAAGATCCATTATAGAACCCTTAAAATAGAGAAACAATTTATTAAAAGAAGAATGAACACGATTCTATTTTCATCTTTTGTAAAGGAATGGAAAATAAAAAATAAATTGAAATGAATTTAAGATTAAATTAGTCACACACACATAAAATATATACACCATATTTATATTTACATATAGTGTATTAAATAAAATATTCTTATAATGTACATTGATCTAAATACATGAAATAAACAAGAATTGAAGGGTTTTAGTGTAAACTCAAAAGGAGTTGATATTGGGTGATATCTATGTCATCCAAGGGGAGCTCACGATTTTTCATATCCATTTTCTATTAATTAATGTTTGTAATAAGTGTTACCAAGAAATATATCTCAATATCCATATAGACTCAATGAAACATTTTTTTGAATAAATGTTGTTATGGTACATTAATACGAAATGAACATTTTAAATAAATATTAAATAAAAAATATCCATTACAATGAGTGATAAAAATATAATATAAAATATAATACCCTTACCCAATAATGGAAAGATACTTTTTTTAAAATTAAAGTGAAAGTAGATTACTTTTTTATTTCTATTAGTGTATTTTTTCTCAATGGAGGTAAGATAATGAATATATAGACAAATGAATAATAATTTTTTAGATAAAGAATTTTTTTAAATAAAGGTACATCATAAAACTTTTAGACTTAGTTTAACATATCTATTTGAACTATTCTAATGATAAATGTAATTTTATACATTTACAAATGTTTTTTTATAAATGATTAATGGATTAAATAACCTAACTTGGTAAAAGGCGCCTCAGATCAATCTTGTTGAAATATATCTTATCAACATAATAATTGATCATATATTTGGTGTAAAGGTTTTCCCAAACTCACATTTCATTATTTTCATAAATGTTACGATCGTAGTAAAAAATGATTGTCAATTATGAGTCTTATATATATTTCAAATCTTCTATTATCCCTTTCATGACAAATTTTTTAAATAGAATTGAAACTACTAACGAAATTTGAATTATATTGTCTAATGGATATAAATGAAAAATGATATATGATAAATAATCAATTAGAACACTACAATAAGTGTTTGTTAGAAACAGTTTGTTAAATGATAGTCATAACTACAAATGAAATACAAAGCTCTAATGAAATTATAAGTTAATAATCCTAAATCCACTAAGGATATTTCCATATATATATATGATTGACTATATTTCCATAATGTAAAGCTAAATTTTAAAAGAGAGTGGTAAAATAATTAACTTAAATGGTTTAAGGCTCCTGATGCACATGAGTTGGAATTGGAATACTATACATCACTGAGCATGGTGAAAGGTGTAGTTCCAGAGACACATAATACATAGGAACTTATTACCAAATAGGATGTTTATGTTCACTAAAATGGGTGATACATGCAATATTATTTGTGAAAATATATTCCTATTTAGAACCAGTAAATGGTAATATGCTAAGGTTGAAATTTATTTGTAAATTCAAGTAATAGACCCCATGTATCCTTATTTACGACTACTTGTTTTTATTGATTCTATTACTTGAAACAACTTGTGTGTATTCAATATAAACTAGTAATGGGTGGTACCCGATTTTACCAAGAGATTATGTTTAACTATTTAAGTGTTTAGTTTATGAAAAATCTTATACACCACTCATCATGACTAAAACCCTTATTAAAATATTATTGTCAAATAATAATTAAATGATCAACATATTAGAAATTTGATTTTAAAGGAAACCATATTTAGAGGTTTCTTTATGGAATATGTCTATATAAAAAAACCAAAAAAGGACAACCTATAGTGTATGTATACATGGCATATGTAAAAGGGTCAGTCTAATTAAAAAATTAAAATTAGATATGTAGATTGCATACATTCATTTATGAATATATCATGCATAGTGATCAAGGAATATTCATTTTGAAAAAATTTAGTGACATGTGTTTCTATATTTTCAATGGGAATTGTTTTAGTTTAAAATATAAATATGTTGATAACAAAAAAAATGGAAAATCATTAATGTTTTTTAAGATCAAGGGATGAAATTAGTCCAAGTTTCACCGAAAGTAGAAAAATTTTATAGGGAACATGATCTATAATATATATCCATGGGGTTTCTAAGTATAGTCATAATATATATATATATATATATATATATTAAAAAATTACTAAAAATACAAATTTAATCAAATCATTGTCTATATTTTTTGAGGAATGTAATCCTCCAGTAGAACATGCGTGGGGATTTGAAGGGATTATGGGGATTAAAATAATTGCAAAATATTAAGGTAATTGAAATAATATCATATTCCATTACATGTATTGAAATTTAATATTACAGATAGATGAAACATAAAAAATTAAATATCCATGAATATCCATCATAACTATATATACAATTAGTTATAACTATCCAACAGAACTATAGAAAGTATAACATGATGAGTACCTAGTGTTTGGAGATCCGGGAATAATATTGGTCCTGGGAAATGAAATATTATATATAAATTGTTCAATTTAGTCTAGTATCATAGAATAGGATATGATAATATGAATGAAAAGAAAATTATAACTAGTGGTTTCCATATCTATAATAATTGTGTATTTAGAAACTTATATAGAATCATATGAATTTCTTTAGCAATGTTTTATTCCATTTTCATGTTATATGAAATGAAAGAGATTTATCATTTTATGACATGAATTGGAAATAGATTTAGTAAATATTTCATGACATTAACATTTGAATAAGAGGTTTATACTCATTTATATCACTACTTGAAGAATTTTATTAAGATAGTAATGTGGTAGTAAATATGTTATCTGGTTAGTCATGTGGATCAACAATCTGAATCCATAATAACAGGGTACACCAATAAAAAACATACATACTTAACATAAGAATATATTGTTCATGTGATAACTATTTAATCCTTAGAATATTTCTCTATTAAAATTGGTAGTTTTTTGGAGTTGGTTCCCTAGAAACAACTACATTGTACTTCTGATTACATGTATAATCAGGTAAGTGAATATTAATATAAATATTTTATCACATTTTTATTTTTCATTTACATAACATTGATGTGATAGTGTCCTCGAGTAGCCTTTACATTAATAATGTCATTATAATTCCATACTATGATTGAAAACATGAAGGGTTATGAAGATATTCTTAAAAAATAGTTCTAATTCAAGATAACATACTATGCTGGGGAACAAAGTATACAGAATATTATCTGTGAGTACATTTAAGTTGATGAGGCATAATCTCATTATGTTCACAGTTTTAAATCTTCAAGACATGATGTTTTGATAAGAGGTATGCCAATAGGAATTCCACATTTCTGGATTTCATTTGATATTTCTTTATGAAAGTGTGTGTAATGGTCAATTGACTTTAATATTATTATTAATGCATGTTATGACATGACTACTGAGATATATTTCTTAAAACATTCCAATAATAGTTTATTGAGAAGTTAGATACATTGGGTACATCACAAATGACTTTTTATTAGTGAAAAATTTGAAGAAGTATTTGTCCCCACCATCCTATAGAAGTTGATATCTCAACCCTTTGATTGAAGTATTAATATCTCCAAATTTTAATGACCATGGGATAATGAAAATTATTTATGATAGTCAATGAAATATGAATCAAGAATTTAGGTTGATGACACGGATGTAAAACTATCATGATAAGATATTGAGGCAAAAGGTTTATATTAAATTATGAGAATTTGTATGTGGTTGTCATCATTGCAACATAAAGTTAATTTTATTGGGAAACTCGACCCATTTCTAGAAATTAATCCTAAAATTTATGTGAACACTTCTAATGCTAATTAGAATGAATACAAGAGGGCCACACAACAAGTCTTTCTATTGATCTAAATTAAATTCTCTATAATTTTAATTAATGGAATATATATTATTTCTTAGATTGAGGAATAATTTCATTCATGTTTTTTATAAGATAAATTAAATAGATATTTATTCACTGGATTGAGAATAAAATTTCTTTCTTTCTTTTATAGAGTATTTAATAAATAAATACTTTTACAATTTAGAATAAATTATGTACCTAAGAGAATAAAATAATTTTGTTTTGGTATAAAATAAATTATGTTGAGTTTAAATTTACTAAGACCCTGTTCGATGATGTATATTTATTTCAAAGTTGTTAAAAAATATTCATCACTAGGAACGTCAGCATGAATTGTAAAATAATAATAATTATTATTATTATTTTATGGCACGAGGATTTTATGATGGATATTATATTTCATAAAAGTTTTTTTTCAATTTATTAATATTTTATCCCAAAACACACACACACATATATATATATGATAATATCTCATATATAAAGAGATTGAGAAATAGAGGATTGTTGTTCACAATGAATTCCATCTAATATTCCTATTTTTTTCTCACCATCTAAAGAATGATAAAATTAAGCAAGATTGATTTGAGATCAATGGATACATGATCAATAGAAATGATGCAAGAAGTATGATTCTCCAAAATAACAACAAAAAATTAACTGGTGTGTCTTGGAGATCAAAGGAGCATATGGAGATTATCTCTAGAGGGATTCTATCAATGGAACGTAATATCAAAATGAAGGCCATCAAAAAAGGGACTTTTAGAAGATAAACAACATCATTTATGAAAGAATAATATGACGAGGTATTAATTTTCTTTGTAAATAAATAAATTAATTATAAATTTTATAAGAATAATCATCAGAGGGGGTTTAAGAAACTGAATATTAAAATAAATTTTAATATAGCTCACTCTACCGCATGCTTCTAATTGTCCAAAAAAACACAAATTATCAACAATATAATAGTTCAACCATCAATAAAAAATAAAATTGATAGAATTGGGAGTCAAGATAGTGATATGTGATCTTTTTAGATATTATAAAAAATTATGAGGATAAAAAATAATCAACGACCCAACTCTATGTGACATGATGCATATTCCCACCACCATATCACATACACATAATTCCAATGGATAACAAGAGAACCCAAAACCTACAATAATCTCTATAACTTTCCCTTATTTAAATAAAATAAAGTATATATATACCCAATTCTGTAAGATGGGTGTGAGAAAAATATTCTTAGTATGATCCCACAATGTATTCTATATAAATCCTTTTGAGAGAAAATAAATAATGTTAGTTTGAATATAATATTTGAAGACCACTTTTAAACATTATATGGAAAACAAAGAATATGGTAAAATCTCATCAAATGTAATAACGGATGCGAAATAAACATTACAGATTATTTTTCTAAATATAATTTAGGGGAGTATACCCTGTGTTCATTAATTCGAGGAAAACTTAGTAGTATGATCTCACTAATTATAGTATTTCCAAAAATTCATAGAATTTATAATAAATGATTTTATTTTCTAATTATGGAACTACATAAATTACTTCAAAACTTAGGGTGACACAAATAACTCATGGTATTGACCTCATTCCATATTGGTTAAACTACCCATGCACATTTGGGTTTCAAAAAATTTTATATCAATAGAAAAAAACTTATTTATGAAATCAATTAATCAATTTTTAGAAGACATACTTATAAAAAATTATATATTATCACATATATAATGAATACAAGTCTTTTATAAGACTTAAATTAATGATAAAATATTGAAGAAATATTATTATTTAAATCATTCTATAATGATTTCATAAAATAATTTTATAATATTAAAATAAATAAATTTAATGAACCATAAATCTAAGAGATTAACCAATAATGGAATAAATCAAAGTAGCATACTCAATCAATCAAATCCACTTACAAACGGTGTAAATAAATAATAAATAAACATATATAACCTCTTTAAACCAATGAAAAAAAATCCCAAAATCCAAATCAATGTCTAATAAATTGAGATATAATGAATATTATACTAGAATAGATTTATGATAGATGGAAAAAAATGAAAAAGGGATAGTAGAGGTCATGGAGGAAGGATGGACAAGTTAAAATGTTATTCCTAGAATATTTATTAATGAAACCCACTTGAAATCCAAGAAATAGGAATGGGGGGAGGTTCATAGTAAATAATAATGGGATATATATGTATTTTGGGAGAAAAATGAAGGGATAAGTATTTTATTTGAGTAGGGGAAAATTGATAATTTAAACATTATTTAAAAATGGGTAGACAAGATGGGTTGGAAGCATATTCTTAAAAACCTTGTGAAAACCATGTCGGTATAACTATATTCACATGGGAAGCCACAATATTAAGATACAAGGTTAGAAAAAAATGAATTAACTGTGAAAATTAAAATTGATAAAGAATTGTATATTTTTATGGTTTTTACATAGTGAGTTATAACTATGTACTAATCATGTGAAGCCCACTATTCCCCCTTTTCCTGAAATTTTGATGAAAATTTAACTACAAAAGTAATAAAAGGAAAATTAAATTAAATAGTACAATTAGTATCTGGAAGTGACTTCTTAGTGTGAAAATAGTCCACGCTATTTAATATGTTACCCTTATAAACTCAATCTAATGTTTGTTATGTTAATAAGTGAGTTCATTACACACTCATATGAGATTATCAATCCCACATTCCATGATAATTAGATATATACAATAATAATACATGAAATAAATATATTTATTTCCTACAAAAAAACATTATCCTGTGGTTCCATGATCTAAAATTGTTTCTTGGTAAGTGAGATATCCAGTTCCAAATTAAGTTCCACTCAATTCATCACATGGGAAGAATTAGTTTAACATTTTTTCAGTTGAGAAATATGAAAAAAAAAATGTTGATTTATATTAGATAAGGTGGAAATTAAATTTATAAGTAATCATTCCAACCCTTTTAATGATATCATATGAAATTACATATCATGAGATGAGTTTTCCCTACTCAATCTCTGGGGACCCAAATGGGGTGACACCATAAAAAAACCAATCCATCTAAAGGAAAATGTAATGGATGATGGTGATGATTATCATAATAAGATTTATGGAGACATTGAGATGTCTCTAAATCCTTTGGAATAATCTCGATCTTCCTGATCATCTCTTGCATATGGTTGCGTCCCACCAAGGTGGGCTCACCAACCTCTATCCAATATTGGGAAGAATGGTACGGTGAACTCAAACAATTATTCCAATTAGACAATCCAAATATAATAATGATATTTTATATTATAGGAAAACTCAACAAATTTCATATGTATATCCCACAAAACAGCAAAGTATTAAATAAAGTTTCGAATTATATCTTCTATAATATGGTCATCCCATGCCATTTTCTAATCCTTTCTTGTTTTTAAGACGTACTTTGCTTCCCCCAAGTTACCATTTTCTCATGGATTCCTTTCTAGAAGCAGGAAATAAAATAGGGGTCCCTATTATATTTTAATGAACCTAACTCTAATCACCCATTGACTGTTTTTAATTTATTAAACACGATCTTGTTATAAATAATAATATCCCAAAGGACTGAATAGATTAGATATATTGGTGAACTGGTTACATAGTTTAATTTTATTTAAAATTTCAAAATTTTAAATAAAACATCACAATTTTTTTTTGAGAAAACCATTTTCCCATATATTATGTCCCTACAAATCCATCATAAAAATATTCATGTTATTCTAGGGAAAGAAAACATATGAAATGTGTGATCTACATTACTTAGTATGGGTATGATTGCAATGGATTCAATCATGAATAAACAATTTATAATCAATATTTTAAGGAAATAATTTAAAAAACTTATATTTAACCAATAACTTGAACATAAATAAGAATATGGTAGGAATAAATAATCATAAAATCATTCCACGTAAATAATCTTATAAGATCTAAACTTGCCCCTAAATATTATAAAAAATTAAATAATAAAATAAATATTAGTAACTGATTTCATAAAGATAGAATGTATAATTCTGGACATATAAAACATACCATAATGTCCCGGCCTAGATATATGAAAATACCCTCATGTACTTTTCCATGACATCTATATAAATCAGTAAGGACTCAGCTATAACCCAAACTAGTTTGTATCAAGTGACCAACCAATGTATCAATGGGCTATAGATAGTCTCCATCATCACTTACTAAGTCCAATACATTATTCATATATATGTGGTGAAACATAAAAAATATAACCTTCTTTATTTAAACAAATATTTGATATGTTAATAATTTCCCAAAAAAAATAAACAAAATAATAAACCATTCAGAGTAATATGGTGAATTGTATAAAAAAGTACATCCCCAGTACAATTGATCATAACACATCATAAAAATAATAAGGATGGTATCATTACAACATATTACCAAGGGATTATATGTGAAATTAGGTTTTTTATATTGATGGACATAATTTCTATAGGGGATTATTAAAATAAATTTTGAGATAAATAAATTTTTCAAATTTAAAATTAAATTTTAAAATCATAAAATTCAAAACATAACAATGAACTAATTTTATTGGAAAATAAACTTTTAAACCTATAATGTCAGCTTCAAATCATGGATTCATCATGATTGCAATAAATTTCATTAATCTTTTATAAGTTAAAAATAATTCCTTTTATACATTCATTAAAAGTAAAAAAGTACATCATTTACAGAATGAAAATAATATACTTTTAAAAAAAATTCAAAAGTTCAATCATGGGTAATAATTTAACTAATAAATCATTGTAAGAAAGTTAAAATATTATTTAAAACATTTTGTAGAAATAAATGTTTATAAATGAAAATATTCCCCCCATGGAAATATAAACAACCACGAATAATGATGAGAATGTGAATTAAAACATTACTGATTCAGTAAATATTAAATCAAAACCCTCATAAAATATAAAATCAAATTTAAATTTAAATACAATGAAGAAAAATTTAATCATGATATTACATATAAACAGGGTACTATGTACACCATCCAAAATAAATAAGTATTGATTATGACATAAGTCTCATGGAAGTAAATTTTAGACAAAAAACCATAAAAATATCATATCATTGGATTAAAAATTAATTAATGAATATATTATGGGTAAAAAATTTAAATAATTTTTTTCAAATATATAATAAAATAATTTAGAGGAAAATTCATACTTAATCATGGCATTAGAATGTCAATGTAAATTAGTAATTACATAATGAAAAGTAATTGAGTTATAAAACCCTTTATCACTTGGGAAATTTCATTTCAAATACCATTGTATAAAATAATTAAAATTGTAACTTAATATGTCATGAAGTGTGAAGTATTAGTGATATAACATGAAATATGGTATAATATACACCATATAAAAAAATTAGGCACATAAGAATAAAATATTCCCCAATGAATGTAAAGTGAGATTAAATATCTTACATCAGGTATGACAGTATTATTAAATGTAAGAACCTCTATTATAATAAATATATATTTATTATTAATAAATTATAAAAGAAAAATTATATGTATAATAAAATTTATAAATTATTTATAATCATTTTTAACAGTTTATTAAAATTTGTTATTTTAAAATTTTTCCAGGTGACAACTACATCATTTTTCTTTTTTGTTTTGATTCCATAGTTCCAATCTATATAATTTTAATACAGTTTCATAATATCAATTATTAATTTTATAAATATAATATATATTATTTATATATATATTTATATAATTCCATAAAACATAGAGATATAAAAATAATTGCACTATTTATAGAGATGGTAGGCCACCTGTCTAAATGAAAACTGTTTTCAATTTTCAATTGATGGAACCAAAAAACAAAAAATAATACTTCAACACTAAATAATCAATATTATATCATATATTTAAAATATATTGATGAAATATATCTTTATTACCATCCAATTAAAAAAGGAATGAAAAAAAATTGCATCGCTTCATGGAGGTGGTTGCCCACATATAGCCATGAGTGACCATGTTGTTTCCCCATGGATTGGAAGGTAGAAAATAAGATATGATATTATCATTATAGAGGTATAATTATGTAATAATTATCATATATAATAATTAGTAAAATCAATATAAAAATTTGAGTAATGTTGTGGTGAAAATTATTTTCACAGCTACATTGGGACGGTAAGCCTTATGCACGTACGAGCGATGTTTTGGATTTTCATAGAATCAGAAAGAGGTAGAATATGGTTTCCCTTGATAATAATAAATTCTCATTAATTTTTTTATAATATAATAATTATTTTTGGACTGGTTCAACAAATTAATAGAAAGTATAAGAATAAATAATCAAAAAAAGTTGGTGAAGAATTATTTATTTATAATTTATTTTTAACCTAGATTAACTCGGTTTACACTTTACCACTATGTAAAATTTTACATTGGTTAATATTTATAATAAAAAAAGGGACCTATTCTATAAATTTGAAACTAATTATTCCAATATGGATTAAATATTATCAAATTCACTCTCCATAAATTAAAGAAATAAAATTTAATATTAGTTCACAAAACAAAATGAATACGCTTTTTTAGAAAAAATTAGTTTTTATTAAATATTATATTTGTGTATAATATTGTTTATAAAAATATTTATTTATAAAATTTATTCAAATGAACCTAAATGGATTATTAAAAAAATATTACTAATTTTACTTTTAAAAAAATTTAAAATAAAATCAACATTTTTAAATGGTTGAAAGAAAAATAATATTTTCTATAAACAATTTATTTTTTAGTAATCATTAGAAAATAAATACTTTTAGAAAAATATGAAATTTTCAAACTAATAAAAATTCACTATGTTGATTAAAAGATTATTTTGGTTTTATGAAACAAAATTTATATAATTTTTTGAAATTAATTCTAATATTTTCTCATAAAAATATTCAAAAATCATTATAGAAGAAAACATATTTCTAAAGTATAACATAAATATACTAAAAATTGGATATTGATTTCCTATGAATTAATCAAAAAATGTATTGAGTAATTATTCTATACATATATTTCATAATTTAGATAATACTATTCATACCCACCAATTCAACATATATGTGATAATTGTAACATTAAATAATAATATTTTAATAATATGTTGGTGTTCATTTAGACTCGATGTTGCGTGTTTTTTATGCAATTAAAAATATTTTTTTACTTAAAATTGTCAATGTGTTACATTATCCCCCCCAAATAAATTTCATGCTCTCAATTTTTACTTTAATTTATTAGTAAAAAATTTTAAATTTGACATCCCAAATCCTAAAATATATTAATAGAACTTACTATTGAATGTAGAAAAATGAAATTATGAAGGTCACCATAGAACATGGTTTCTAAACTAGAAAACATCAATGGAAAGGGAAAATAAGGAAATGGAAGAGAAAATAACACCTAAGTATTAATAGGGATTGATAGATAATGTGTTCATGATAAATTTAACCATCAAAAATTATTAAATCTATGTTGAGTAAAAGTCTATTTATTTTTATCATATAAATGTAAACAAATAAATTTCTTATTTAATGTTAATTTTCCTAATGTTGATGGGTTATTATAATATCCAGATAATGTACTCAAGGAAATACA
The DNA here is from genome assembly GCA_963277665.1 of Viscum album. Classification (NCBI taxonomy): domain Eukaryota; kingdom Viridiplantae; phylum Streptophyta; class Magnoliopsida; order Santalales; family Viscaceae; genus Viscum; species Viscum album. The sequence continues at coordinate 262,044,781 of OY728142.1, read as the reverse complement.
CATTCTTGATTTATTTCCATCTCATAAGAACAATTCCAACCTTTGGTTATTCCTATATCAATTTTAAATTCTTCTATTATAATAGGAAATGAATGTTTTATGACTGATGAACCTTTTAATGAATCATAAGATACATAACTCATTCCATCAACCTATACATTTTTACCTAAACCTAAATGGTTATCAAAAGTTATCAAATATGATAAATCATACATTAACCACAATTTATAATCTTTAAACACCAATTAATTCCACTTTATAAGTATTTACCTTTAAGACTCCTAGATAATATTACTAACCATATTCCGAACTCAAAAATTTCATCAAACATTTATCCATAGAAAACATAATGTATTTTATAATGTCACATTCAAAAAATGTGAATACCATGTTTACATAAACTAATAACCAGAATCACCATTAACATTTTCCATATTCCATATATCCAATATAACACAAATAGCCTAAATATTAAATAATTTTTAATCGCAATGTTTCTCTCAAAATCATCATATTTCACTTCCTAAAATATAATATCATAAATAAAAAATAATCCATTATTGTAAACCTAAAGGTTTCATATACATTATAACAATGAAGTGTCTCCAAATATTTCATTCATCAAGTCAAAATCCCAAAAAAATTAACCATATGATATCCTATAATATGCATCCCAAAATCAACCTATTATTTATCTATAAAATCGTTCTTGTAAAAACAACACTGGAGTACATAATTTATGCAAGTGGTAGGTGTCACACCCTTAATCCACTTTGCCTATAGTATCATGCCATGTATCCTTTTCCTATGTGACATGTTTTTATTCAACACATTGGTTTTCATTTTTCTAAAAGTACAAAAATAAAATGAATAAAATGAATATCCTCAAAAATATCATTACTCATCAAATCACCTTTTTAACTGCTATGGTTTTCTCTAAGATATTTTCCCAATATTTAATAAATATTTTTACCCAATATTCTATAGAAAAAACTACATGAAAATAATATTATCCTTAAAGGATATCAATAAATTTATACTTATTCGAAAAATATAATGGAATTATTCCCCCAATAAATTTTTTTAAAAAAAATATTAATAATCCAAACTGGTGTATTCCAATAACTACCTCCCAAAATATCTTTAATCAAGTATAAATCCACTCACATAATAATTGATGAGTTTTTTATATACATATAAAATTATGATCAAACATAGACTTATCGTCCCATTAAACTCTAGTTTTATCCCAATATCTATCACTTAATAAGGGTTATTAGTCCCTAAATCATATATTTTCAAAAAAAACCAAATTATCCATAAATAACATTTCTATGTTTAAATTACCATTCGACATATAGTTTATAATCGTTAAAAAAAATATTATGGAACAATCATTAAATGTTTCAGAATTTTTATATCAAGAATTTTATAATAAATATATTTATATGTAACATAATTCTCAGTACCAATACATAAAACTTCAATCCTTTCACTTCATAGATTTCCATAACATAGGTTCTTCCTTGGGCTTGGAGTTAACCTTGGGATTTATACATTGAATTAGAAAATTCATGTATTCCCCACTCATAAAATATTGTTTTAAAAATGGTTTCATAGGATATAATTGTTGGTTATAATGATTGTAATTGTATTAAATAGAGTGTATTTTTTCATTATCAAAAAATTGTTATAATGACCTGCCTTCACCAAGATGAGGTAAGGGACAATAGATTTCCAGAACCTTCCTTCTTCAAGTTGAAGTAGAGATAATGACCCCTGAGACCTGCCTTCTATAGGTCCTGGAGTGGCGACTAGCACCAAGGGTATAAAATCCCACACAAGATGGTAGGAATTACCCTTTTTATTTAATAGGATCGGGAGATAAGATAGTAAATCCCACAACACCAAAACTGAAAGTAAATGTCAAGCCCAAAAAAACCATTCCCATATACATGTTCCAAAAGTAAATGATACAAAAGTACAAGGAGACTACAAAGTTAAAGTACCAAATAAAAGAAAAAAAGAAATCACCACTGTCCCAATGCCTGAACTATTATGGCCCCGCACAATCCCTGATGTCCTCCTAGAAACCTGAATGTAGTTTTATATACGTAGGGTGAGCATACAAGTATACTCAGTAGGGAAAACCAAAGGCTCTCGTGCACAAGTGGGGAGGCATCCTAATGCCCCGTGAAAAAGGATAGAACCAAAGCACCTATAATGGAAAACTATCCACTCAAGCCTCATCAAGGAACAATCCCCAAATAACTCTCGTCAAGTAAAGTATAGTAATAACAAATCAATATTTGGGTACCCCGCGCCACATTCCCACTTGCTATTGAAGACATCCTATGCATCAAACCAATCCCTCCATTCTCACCGCAGTCCCACTGCCACACCCCGCACACACACAATTGGGCCACAACCACGCATCCCGCCCATAAACACCTGGGCCATAACAACCACACATAACCATTCCCACAAACACCTAGGTCAGAACAACCTCTACCGCACCCGAAGACACCTGGGCCAGAAAGATATTTTCATGCCCGAAGACACCTGGGCCTCATCCCAAAGATACTTGGGAAACAACCTGCATGCAAACACCTAGGTCAACCACCACACTACCCTGCCCAAATATTCTTGGGCAAATAATGGAAATCAGGCCATCACGGCCTAGCCTAAGATTCTTGGACTATTCGGGAAAGGGATCAGAAAATGAGCTAATAACCATCCACTCGTAGGATTGTTGGGAAAACCCCCCTCCCCCGTGGAATGTGGGTGTTCGCTACTAAGTGATCAACTTGGGTGGTGCACAAATAAGAAACTAAGAACTATAATATATATATGTAGGTAACAAGAACTCATCCTAACCTTGGGTTTCCAAGTCCATCATAAGCACAAACAAACTCGTCACTATTCATAGAAAGCACACTACTCACAGCCGAGTCAAAACTCTTTCCCAAAACCAATTCCTCATTTATCCCATTCTTATCTTCATGTTCAGGTAATCCCATTTAAGTAAAGTCCAGCACTACTGGGAAACTAACAGGAATAACCACAATCCAGGAAAAGAGAAATACCCAAATAGCAATTTAAGCATTCACACCCAGTTCTCTTGTGTGTCACAACAAAAAAGGGATAAGTGAGATCCCTCAAAGTACTGGAACCAAATCAGGCTTCAAGATACAACCCCACATCCCCAAAACCGTGAACCAACGATATGGAAATAGTAGAGGATTCCACCCCAATTCGTATCACAAGTAGAGAAACCACATAGTTTCAGACTCACAACCAAGAGGATCCCATCCTTACCCACATAACCCCATTGGAAATCAAACTCAACAACACAACTACTACAAAAGAAGAGTAGGGAAACTTCGAGGTTAATGCACATCATTCATTATTTTCTTCTTTATGTTGGTTAGATGGGGTGACCACATAGGTATTTATGTTTACTAGGTATCTATTTAATCCACCAAGTTTACGTGATTAAAAAATTTCCAAGTTATAGTCATTTAATCATCACAGAAGGAAAGGGTTCATTAGTGTTCAAGGAAATACCGCCAATGGCACTGATTTTCAGTGAGCAGAGCCCAACAGTTAACAACATAAGCATCAAGGAAGAGAAGAAAATCAGAACAACAGAACATCGTTCACACCCCGTCCCTACATTCTTTAAAGTCTATTAGTTATATTCATTAAGGTTTGGTTTCACCACTCCCACAGAAACAGCAGCGTACCCACCCCACATGATACACATAAAGGATAGACGAAGGAAAATCCTTACCTGGTTGATCAATAATTTAGGTTGTTATTTACGCGCCAAGAACATGGGATGCACGGCTTACAGGGGAGGAATTTCGTGGACTCCAAGAGGTGCAGAAAGCTCCATAAGAGGTGCACCACATGCCACGGGAAGAGAGGAACTCTAGGAGCAATAGGAAGAAGAATGAAATCAAACCAAGAAGAAAAAGAAGAATCTCTAGTGGGAGATATAAAGAAGAGATCCTACTGTTACGGGATATGTAATTTTGAATGCCTAGAATGTCAGATCGTGGTTTCCTATGTGGTTGGGTAGTTACACACGATGATAATAAGGTGTTATTTAATAACACCCATAAGGGAGGTTTCTTGGGATTTTTAGTAATTAATTATGGGCATTAAATGGCTTTAAAAATGCAAAAAGAATTAAATTACACCCAAAAATTACGTTGCAGGAGCAGGACTGGAAAAAGAAAATGAAGGGCTGGGTGAGGACACGGTGCCACCGTCATGGTGCCACCCTTACAGTGCCACCATTTTGGTGGAGCCTTATTTGGGAAAATTAATGGCCAGGGGGGTCTAGGCCATTACATCAGATACCCCTCAAACTATTCTCACCCTCGAGAATCAAATCCAAACCAGAAGAAAAGAGGGGTCCGAACAACCTTCTCGATAGATAGCTCTCATGAGTAAACCACCTTGTCACCAAGGAATGCCCCTTCCTCATCTATCCCATGAACAAACACAATCATACCCCTCATCTCCCCCGTGAAAACACACAAAACAAAAGATTAAACCGTTAGGTCATGTGGTGAGGGGTTTCCCTTCCTCCATGTTAAGATAATTTCTGCTTTGGGCAGCACTGACTCACCCGCACGAGTTTAGGCGCATCCACTATAATGCGTCTTAACTAGGGATTAGGTCCTCCCCTCCCCACATTTCAGGACACTTCACACACATCCAAAAAAAAGGAAAAGCGCACATTCCATAGATAACAAGGTAAAGGGGTTCCGTCAACCAAGTATAAATAGAAAGGAACAAAACTCAAAATAGCTCTAGGTACTGGGAACACATCAGCGAATCTCGTTCCCATGTACTCTCCACAATCCCACCATGCCTCCACAACACCCGAACCAATGGAATGGTTCACCCCTGAAGCACCTTCTCTTCTCGACCTTCGATCACCAATGGTCGCTCCATGAACGTTGCATCGTCCTCGATATCTAGATATCCCCAATCAAGTACATGTGAATCATCGTGCAGATACCGAAAGAGCTACGACACATGGAAGAAATTGTGCACCCTTTATATCTATGGTGGAAATTCTAGCTGATAAACCACCCCGCCGACCCGCTACAGTACTTCAAACGGTCTGAAAAACCTGGGGGAAAGCTTACTCCCTCTACCGAACTTCCGCCTCCCACATTGGGGGGAGACCTTAAGGAATACATGGTCCCTGCCCACGAACTCCAAGGGCCTCCTCCTATTATCGGCATATGACTTTTGCCGGTCCTGGGCCGCCTTCATCCTCTCTCATATAAGCTGCACTTTCTCTGCCGTGCTCTGCACCACTTACGGGCCAAGAACACCTACTTCCCCAACCTCGTTCCAACACATGGGTGAGCGACATGGCCTCCCGTACAAGTATTTGAATGGATCCATGTCAATGGTAGAGTGATAGCTATTATTATAGGAAAACTCCACCAGAGTCAAGTGTCGCACCCATGATTCTCTAAAGTCTAGGATACATGCCCATGACATATCTTCCATTGTCTGGATGGTGCGCTTCATCTTCCCATCTGTCTGGGGGTGTAATGTAGTGCTAAGACGTAGCTGGGTGCCGAAAGCATGCTGCAATCCACTCCAAACCAATGAGGTGAATCGTGCATACCAATCTGAGATTATGGACCTTAGAACTCCGTTCAACCGCACCACCTCATCTACATACCTCCGTGATAAGGAATCCACTGCACCCGACTCCTTGATTTCTAGAAAGTGAGCCGATTTCATCAACTGGTCCACCACCACCCAGATAGCGTCATAACCTCCTTGAACCCTAGGTAGCCCCGTGATGAACCCCATCGAGATGCATCCCACTTCCACTCAGGGACATCTAAAGGTTGCAAAAACTTCATAGAACACAGTGTTCAGCCGTCACCTGCTGACACACTAGGCATTTGGCCACGAACTCTGCCACCAACCGCTTTACCCCAGGCCACTAGAACTGTCTCCTCAGACCATGGAACATCTTGGAAACTCCCGGGTGCAACACTAGGGGTGAGTGGTGGAATTCACCAAGAACCCTCTCACACATCATCTCTGGAACAAACCTCTTCCCTCATAAATCATCTTATTATGACCATCCTCCGTCCTCCCTTCTGGGACATCACCTTGGTTAACCCAGTCACACATCACTTCACTTTCTGAGTCTCCCCATTGGGACTCCTCTACCTGCCATAACAGAGAAGACTGCACTATCATCTGATACAGGAAACCTCTACCACCTTCCATATTTGCATCTAGGTGCAGAGAAACCAACTCCTCCATTGCCTTCCAAGTATCAGCCGACTCTCGAACCACATTCTTCTATGACTTCCTACTCAAGGCATCAGCCACCACATTTCTCTTTCCTAAGGTGTAGGAAATCTCGAAGTCGTAGTCCTGATGGAACTCCATCCACATCTGCTGCCATAAGTTTAGGTCCCATTGGGAGAATATATACTTCATGGTCTTGTGATCGGTGAAGACAACGAAGCCCTCCCTGACGAGGTAATGGCACCACAACATTAGTGCAATCACGACCGCATCAAGCTCCAGATCATGGGTTCCATAGTTACACTCATGGGGACATAACTGCCTAGACCCATAGAAGATCACCCCTTGCCGCTGCATCAACACACATCTGAGGCCTTTCCCTGAAGCATCACATAACACCTCATAAACCACCCCTTCTTCTGAAAACCTCTGTACCGGGGCACTTACCCACTTCTACTTCATTTAACTAAAGGACACCTCGCACTGCCCATTACACAAAAAATCTTGGCCCTTCATGTTCAATGTTGTGAATGGTGCTGCAACATGAGAGAAGTTGGGTACAAACCTCCGGTAGTAACCTGCCAGCCGGAGGAATATACAAACCTCTACCACATTCTTGGGTGCTACCCAAGAAACAACTTCCTCATCCTTTGATGGGTCCACTACTATCCCCTACTCAAACACCACATTCCCAAGGAAGTGCATCTCTCGTATCCAGAACTTGCACTTAGAAAACTTCCCAAAGAGCTGGTGTTGTCGGAGGACTTCTAAAACCATCCTCAGGAGCTCAGTGTGATCATCCTCTAATCTTGAGTAGATCAGGATGTCATCAATGAACACAACTACGAACCGATCCAGGTATTCCCGAAAGATGGAGTTCATGAGTCCCATGGACACAGCTGGAGAGTTCGTAACACCGAACGACATGACTTGAAAATAAAAGTGTCCATATCTTCACCTGAAGGCAGTATTTGATATGTCACCATCCTTCACCCTTAGCTGGTGATATCCTGGCCACATGTCAATCTTGGAGAACCAACATGCCCCCATCAACTGGTCAAAGAGATTTTCTATCCTTGGAAGAGGGTAGCTATTATTGACCATTACCTGATTCAGTCTCCTGTAGTCTACGCACAGCTTGAGCCCACTGTCAGCCTTCATTGCGAACAAGATTGGAGCACCCCATGGTGATGCACTAGGTTGAACAAAACCCTTCTTCATTAGATTTTCAATCTGAATCCGCAACTCCCGTAACTCAGAAGGTGCCATCCGGTAGGTGGCCATTGAAATCGGATGGGCACCAGGTGTCAATTATATCCCAAACTCAACATCCCATCTAGGGGGTAGAGTTGTCACCTCTTCAGAAAGACATCCATAAACTCACTGATGACCCCTGGAACATCCACCATCTCTACGTCCACCGACTCCACTGATAGTTTAGTTAACAAGGATAGAAGGGGTTCCTCTTTCTTACTGCTCTTCTGTCCTCCCCGCTCACCGATAAAAGTTACACGTCGGCTGCCCACGTATGAAAACATGACCCTTACTCGGAAGTAGTAAATGATGGAACATACAGATAACAACCAGCCAATTCCTAGGATGACATCGTATGGATGTATCTGAAATAGTAGAAGATCCCTAACTGACTGATGTGGCCCTATCATCAGTCTACACCCCCAAAAATCATAAAACAAGTTAGTCTGACCTCCGAATGGTGTGCTCGACACTAGGGTCTCTAGAGGTCTCTCAGCATCTGAACCCAGAGCACATTCTAGACTTGGTGCAACAAAGGAGTGCAAGGATCCTGTATCGAACAAGGCATAAGCAAGGGCACTAAACAAGTTGATCGTACCTCAAACAACCTCTGGCACTTCTAGAACTGCTCCCTCTGTGGCATGCAACAGCCCATGCCCAGATCCTCTACCTCTCAACTCTTAGCCACCTCTTCGACCACGTCCGGTTCAAGGTCCCTAAGGAGCACCTTGAGGCCGTCCTCCTCCTACAATGCCTAAACTCAGAGGAGCGGGAGCTCGCTGACCCTGCTGCTGCTGAGATGGGCGCTGAGCATGCCCACCACCGCCATACTACACTTTGTCCGGGAACTGATTCTGAAGGTACCCATGGCTTCAATAGATGAAGCATCTCAGCCCTGGGCCTGAAAGGAAAGGGAGAGGGCTAGGATATCGGAACTAGAACTTCTGAGGCCTGCTCCCTCTCGTCGGAACATAGAGGGACCTGATACTGGAGGCCAGCTGCTGAAGACCTTCCCCTTTGACGAGCCCAACTGGATTCCATGTCACAAACCACCTCCCAACATGTACATCCTCTCCACAAATTCATCCTTCTTCTAGACCTCCATGTACATCGGTAGGGTGAAGGGAGTAACATCATACTGGAGAGAAGGTCGAAGTGCCTCCTCCAAACGTATCACCCATGACTCCTCATCTAGAAAGTGTTCCGGAGAAAAGAGGAGGAGATCCTTGAACTTGATCCCCAACTCTCTTAATGACATGGTCCCCTACTGGAGGGAGAGTAGCTCCTGCCTCTTCTAAACCTTCATCGTAAAAGAGATGAATTCTGCCCGGAAATCCTTCTCAAAATCAGTCCACGTCACCTTAGCCTCCCTCTTCTCCCCAATGTAAAGCGTCCACCACTAACGCACCACTCCCCGCATCTGGCTCACAGCCAAAGAAACCCAATATTCCCCCGATTCCTTGATCAAGATTAAAGCTATAACTAGATCCTCTATCCTTCTCTCTATCTCCATGTTAGAGATGTTTCCCTCATACTTCTTGAGGGTCTGCCATGGAAAGCACAAAGCGTCTTCTGCCACTAATCGTCCTCCTCTTCTTGGTCTGTCCTATGCCGATCGGCAAAGCCAACCTCATGGGCCTCGATCACCCGCACCACTCGTGGTCGTCTCCTAGGTTCCATAGATGCACGGTAAACAAGGAATTCCTAAGCACGAGTAGTGTAGGATATTGTTCTTATTTTTTTTTTCTTGGACCACTTATTTATTTTAATTTCCCAAAATACCCATGAAACACAAAAACAAAAGTCATTATGATGCATGTACCATCCCTAGGATATCTACCCTGCAATCAGTGCAGCCTCCTTTGGTGGTTCAGTAGGCCTAGAGTCCTTGCATCAGATCACCGTGTTCCCAAAAATCACGTTTCCTAGCTGGTCTTCCCTGACCTAATTCACGCACCACGATCACCCTAAACTGTTTCCCAACAATCCCATGCAATCCTCACTGTACCTAACTCCAGACACCATCCTATATCTCAACCTCTTCCTCTGATACCATTCAATCATGACCCGGCTTCACCAACATGAGGGAAGGGACAACAGATTGCTAGACCCTTCCTTCTTCAAGTTGAAGGATAGATAATGACCCCTGAGACCCGCCTTCAATAGGTCCCGAAGTGGCGACTAGCACCAAGGGTATAAAATCACACACCAGATGGAATGAATTACCCTTCTTATTTAATAGGATCAGGATATAAGATAGTAAAACCCACAACACCAAAACTAAAAGTACATGTAAAGACAAAACAAACCATTCCCAGATGCATGTTCCCAAAGTAAATGATACAAAAGTACAAGGAGAATACAAAGGTAAAGTACCAAAGAAAAGAAAAACAAAAACAAAAACTGTCCCGACGTCTGAGCTAATATGGCCCCGCATGATCCTTGAAGTCCTTTTGGAAACCTGAAAGCAGTTTTATATACGTCGGGTGAGCATTCAAGTATACTCAGTAGGGAAAACCAAAGGCTCTTGTGCACAAGTGGGGGGGCATCCTAATGCCCGGTGAAAAAGGAGAGAACCAAAGCACCTAGCAAGGAAAACTATCCACCCTAGCCTCACCAAGGCACACTCCCCAAATAACTCAATTCAAGTAATGTATAGTAATATCACATCGATATTTGGGTATCCCGTGCCACTTTCCCACTAGCTATTCAAGACATCTTACGCATCGAACCAATCTCTCCATTCTCACCGCAGTCCCACTACCACACCCCACCCGCACACACCTGGGCCACAACCACACATCTCGCTCGCAAACACCTGGGCCATAACAACCACATGTATCCATGCCCTCAAATACCTAGGCCAGAACAACCACTTCCACGCCTGAAGACATCTCGACTAGAAAGCTACTGTTATGCCCGAAGACACCTTGGCCTCATCCCGAAGATTCTTGGGAAACAACCTACCCGCAAACACCCAGGCCAACCACAACACTACCATGCCCAAAAATGCATGGGCTAATAATGGACTTCAGGCCATCACAGCCTGCCCGGAGAGTCTTGGGATATTCGGTAAAGGGAGAAGAAAAGGAGCTAATAACCAGCCACTCAAAGGAGTGTTGGGAAAAACACCCTCCCCCATAAAATGGGGGTGTTCAGAACTAGGTGATCAAATTGGCTGGGGCCTGAATAAGAAACATAATAACTAATATATATATATATATATATATATATATGTAGGTAACAAGCACTCATCCCAACCAAGGGTTTCCAAGTCCAACCTATGCACAAACACACTCATCACTATTCATAGAAAGCACACTACTCACAGCCGAGTCAGAACTCGTTCCCAAAACCAATTACCCGTTTAACCCTTTATTGTCTTAATTTTTAGGTAATCTCATTTAAGTAAGGTCCATCACTACTGGGCAACTAACAGGCATAACCAGAAGCCAGGAAAAGAGAAACAGCCAAACAACAATTTAAGCATTCACACCCGGTTCTCTTTTGATGTCACAACAACAAATAGATAAGTGAGATCTCTAAAAGTAATGGAACTAAAGAAATATTCAAGATACATCCCCACATCCCCAAAACCATGAAACAATGGTATTCCAACAGTAAAGTATTCCACCCCAATTCGTATCATAAGCAGAGTAACCACACATTTTTCAACTCACAACCAAGAGGATCCCATCCTCACCCACATCACCCCATAGGAAATCAAACAGAACAACACACCTACTAACAAAATAGAGTAGGTAACCTTCTAGGTTAAAGCTCATCATTCATTATTTTTTTTCTTTATATTGGTTATCTAGGGTGACCACACATGGCTTTATGTTTTCTTGGTATCCATTTAATCCACCGAGTTTACGTGATTAACCAATTTCCAAGTTATAGACATTTAATCATCACATAATGAAAGGGTTCATTGGTGGACAAGGAAATACCACCAACAGACATGATTTTTGTTGAGCCTAGCCCAACAGTTCACAACATAAGCATCAAGGAAGAGAAGAAAATCAGAACAACATCACATCATTCACACCCCTTCCCTCCATTCTTTAAAGTCCGTATGTTGTCTTTATTAAGGTCTGGTTTCACCCACTCCCACAGAAATAGTAGCTTACCCACCCTAGATAAAACATAGAAAGGAGAGAGAAAGGAAAATCCCTACCTGGTTGATCAAGGATCGATGATTTTCTCCACGCACCAGGAACACGGGATGCGCGTCTTGCAGGGGAGGAATTACGTGGACTCCAAGAGGTGCAGAAAGCTCCGGCAGAGGAGCAACACAAGCCACGGGAAGAGAGGAACTCTAGGTGCACCAAGAAGAAGAATGAAATCCACCCAATAAGAAAAAGAAGAAACTCTAGCGGGAGATATACAGATCAGATCATACTGTTATGGGATATGGAATTTTGAACGCTTGGAAAGTCAGATCACGTTTTCCTAGGCGGGTGGGTAGTTACACACGATGATATTAAGGTGTTATTTAATACCCCCCATCATGGAGGATTCTAGGGATTTTTAATAATTAATTATGGGATTTAAATGACTTTAAAAAGGGTAAATGAATTAATTTACGTCAACAAATTCTGTTGCGGGAGCGGGACTGGAAAAAGAAAACAGAGGTCTAGGCGAGGACACGGTGCCACAGTGACCGGTGCCACCATTTTGGTGGAGCCTTATTTTGGAAAATCAGTCGCCAGGGGGGGTCTAGGACATTATAATAGTAGCGTTGATTAGGGAGGTTGTAAGACAATAGCTCTTATGCTGGGGATATCTTTATTGTTTAAAGTGGCATCATTTCCCGGTTTTTTTCTGGATTTTTGGTTCTCTAAATCACGAGTAACAAACATTATTTGTGAATGGTGGATTTACAATATTGACACTTCTTAGATATATTAAATTCATGAGTTTTTTGAAGACTAGTTTTTACAAAGGTTGGGTTTAATAAAGGGTTGATTTTCACAAATATCGGGAGCATTGAAAATGTTTTTTTGGAAAGATTTTGTTATTTAGAACACAAGAATGTTGACAAATGTTCTATGGTGAGACGTGAATTCTATGAAACTATGAGATGTTTTGTGAATGGGTGAAATCTAACAGGATCATCGTGAATAAAGATGATTCTTGAACAAGATAAAAGATGTTTGGAAAATGGATACTGAGAGCTTGGACTCATCATTAAAGGATGATTCCATAAATAGGCTCCCACCACTCATTTGAAATGATGATGATAATTGGTGAAAATGGTGATTTTATCTAATTTCATGATGGTCTACATAATCAGTAAGTATTCATTAGCCATGAATCATTATCAAGATTATTCAATGAGAAGTGAAAGGATATGAACTAATTTATTCTATTGAATATAAAAAATTTCAGTTTCTTGAGGACTTGGAGTTTTATAAAGATTGTGAGTTCTGAAAAGGCTGTGAGAATTGTGAAGAATGTATATTATGAGAATGTTGCGATCTTCATGAAGGAATATAGATTCAAAAATCCTATGAGGCTAATGAGTATTGGGAGATTTAAGAGTGTCTGTGGGTTCATAAAGGCTAGTATTTCATTGAAAAATAATGGGTTTTATTAAGGCTATATGCTTTGAAAACTATAGTGTGGGATAACTGGTTCCAGTGAACATCGATTTGAATTGCATCATCATTGGACTAAAGTGCGTGTGAAGTCTTCTAAAAATCAGGTACATTAGGTTAAATTGAAAAATATACTAAATTGATCTTAATGTAATTAAACAGAGTAAGACATCACAAAATTTAGCGAGTTAGAGGGATTTTAGAGAAGTTTTATAAAAAATGTCGTGTTCTATCCCTAAAATTTCTATCAAGGTACTAAGCCTGTAATAGATTAACTATGTATGATATTTTTTACTACAAACTAAAATGTGAATCATAGTGAATTTAGGTAAAACCAATACACTACCATTGTATAATTTTTGGATTTCCCCTTAGTGGTGAACCAAGTAAAATTGTTTGGTTTTCTCTCTCCATGTGAATGTTTATTTACCACATGATTCCATCTACTAGGTTTTCTTGTTCTTACCAACCTGGGAATAATATGCATCTCTTTAAAAGAAAAATATGACACCCTGATTCATCCCTCCCTTCTTAGGGTGTTCAAGGTTCCTATAATAATTTATTCCCTTCCCTCGTACTCCTCATTTTACTAAAAAAACATTTTATTTATTTCCTTCTATTATAGAGATAAAATATTTTACCATTGCCTTTAGAAATTATCAAAAATGTATCCTTCCACATTTATAGGATGAAATATGTTGTATCTTGTATTCTATATGGTCTCCACTACCCAAATTCTCAGAATAATATTTCATAATAATCTCTTGTGAGTATGAGAGTTACATAAGGTGAATATTATTAATAATATATCATGATAATTAACTTATAATAATCACGATATATATCACCCCAGTCATCAAACCATTCCATTTATCATATTCTCCATATTTTCTATCACATCCGATGTTAACATGGATTCTTCTGGTGTCATACATTGAATTAAACCAAAAACCATAGTATGACAAACAATAATCATATTAGGAACAAACCTATTATCTACACTACTAATGTATTGTATGTTATCCTAAGTATATAAATATACTCAAATTAAATCATAAGGTTATGTTCTACAATCAATATTTTCCTAAATTTTGTATTACAAGGTTTTTACTAAACATTCTTTGATACCAACTCTAAATCCCCCGAATCTTGTAGCCTTGATCCGGTGGTTACATGAATAAATTAACACTCGATACCAGAAATCTTGTCCGAAATGATAGAATAGTTTTATAGTCTTAATAATATAAATACATACATTACTTTAACAAAATATATGTTAATTCAAATTTCAACATCCTATTTTATTTGATAACAACATGTTTCCATTTATTGTATCCCTATATATTAGTTAGAAAACACTTCTTGGTATCTTGGAGAAAAAAAATATAATAATGGGGCGATCTCTAATGCTCTATAATGATATGCATACAATTGAAGAAATCATGAATAAATAACAAAAAATCAATACGTCTAGGAAAATAAATAAAAATAGCTATGATTTAATCAATGACATGGACAAGAAGATTAATATGAAATGAAGAAATTATAATTAAATAATTACAAATAAATAATATCATAACCAAGTATCATATCCATGAATATCGTAACAAATTAAATAATCAAATATGAATCAATAAAATATTTCATAATAATGGAATTCATAATTATGAACAATTAAAACATACCATTAAGGCCTCTACCATGAAATTTGATAATAAATTCAAGGCCATGTTCCATTACATTTATATAAATGGGTAATAACTTTGATAAAAATGAATCTAGTTTGATTTATTAGAACTAGAGATACATCGAGGGGCTACAGAGTCCCCCACTCATCACATACTGATTATAATTCATTCATCATATGAAAGGGGTGAAGCATATTCAAAAAAACTATTCGTATTGAAACTAGTATATAGAATGTTAATAATTACCACAATCAATATGTATAATAATTAATAGTTATTATTGATATGGTGAATAATATCAAAATAGTACTTCCACAGTCAAAGTGATCATAAACTATCCAGAGAATTAATAAATATGGTATCATTATAATATATTACTTGATTATTTTAATTATAATAATGGTTCTTTACATTGATGAATAGAATTTCTATAATGATATAATTAATAAATTAATGATGATGATGACCATTTCTTTTTGAAAATTTACTTTTTAAAATAAAAAAACTATATGTAATTATGAAATAATTTTTTTTTGAAAATAACATCTAAAATTGTAATGTAATCTTTAAATAATTGAGGCATAATTATATTAGGAAATTATTATTAATCCATATATGTTAGTAAGCATTCCACTTACACATTTGTTAATTAAAAAAAAGAATCCCGTTTAGAAAGCGATAAGATGATTTTATTAAAACTGCATCATTAAAAGTTAAATTATGGTTAATAATTACTTCAAAAAATATTTGGAGGATAATAAAAATATTCAATAAAAAATTTGGAGAAATATATGGATATGTAAGAATCTATTCGCCCAAAGTTTATTTAAAAACCATGAATAATGTATATAATTTTAATTAAACCCTTACCTCATTGGTAAAATTTAAATCATAACCCCTAAAAAATAAGTAACATCAAATAAAACATTAATTACCATAATGATAAATAGATTCATGATATAACATATGAAAAGGGTAGGGTGAACACTCCCTAGAAGAAAGAATTAGAGAATATGGTATATTTCTTACAGAAGTATAAGTCAGATAAGAAACCATTGCAAATATCATATCATTAAATTGATAATTAATCATTGGAATGATTATGGGTACCAAAGGTAAATAATTTTTTTTAATTACATAATAATAAATTTTTAGATCAATCAACACATAATCATGAAACAACAAAGATTATGAAAAGAGTTATAACAGAAATGAAATAAATTGAGTAATGAAACCCTTTACCTCTTGGTTACATTCAAGTAAAATAACTTGGGATAAAAATTAAAAAATTAGCGTCAAATATAATGAATTGTGAAGGATAAATGATATAACATGAATCAGGGTAGCATATAGTATATATAAAATAAATTAGGCTAACATCAATAAAATATTCCTTAGTGAATATAAATTGAGAGGAATTACATACCTCAAGTATAACTTATACCCTATGTTTTCAAAACCACATAATTATAAATAAGGATTTATTATAAATATATTACTTAAAAATACTCATATATATATATATCATTCATTTTATGATTGAATTATAATATTTTATCATTATTTAATTAACAATTATTTATTAAAACACTTTTCTAAGTGACAACCCCATCATTTTTATGTATGTTTGGATTCGGTAGTTCTTATCCTTATTATTTTATAATGATTCCATTATATAAATAATATTATTCATGGTATAAATATCATATATATTATTTATATACATATATATATATATTAATCCTTAACACATAGAGATATAAAATTAAATAAATACTCAATGATGACAGAAGGGCCTACGTACATATGAATACTATTTTCACTATTCAATATAAGGAAGGAAAGAGTTGTAAAAAATATTAAAACATTAAAAAATATTTATTATACC
Organism: Viscum album; assembly: GCA_963277665.1. Classification (NCBI taxonomy): domain Eukaryota; kingdom Viridiplantae; phylum Streptophyta; class Magnoliopsida; order Santalales; family Viscaceae; genus Viscum; species Viscum album. The sequence goes on along the minus strand of OY728142.1, from coordinate 262,028,045 downwards.
ATATATATGATATATATTCACTAAATATGTCCTTATTAACATCCAATTAAAATATAAATGAAAAAAATCACCTCGCTTTATTGTGGTTGTAGTTCACACGTACACATGAGTGACAATTTCATTTCCTAAGAGATTATAAGGTATGATGGTAGATATGATATTATAAATATAGATTTATAGTTATTTCATAATTATCATATATAATAATTAGTTAGATATTTATAACCAACCATCAAAACTGGTGATGAAAAACGAATTACACAACTATATGGAGATGATAAGTCATACATTTAGACGAGTGATCCTTTTTCTTTTCATAGGATATAAAGAGATAGAATATGGGTTACTGGAAATCATAATAATATCTAATTATATTTATAAAAATTTATTTATTATTTTTGGATGGTTACAAAAAATTGATATGATGTATATTAATAAATAAACATGAATGAGTCACTAAAAATGATTATCTATTCTTCATTGAACTCCCATTAGATCTCTTCTTGAGAGACCTAGGGATGATATTTTGGATGTTAAAGAACAAAAAAAACTTGAATAATTATGTTTATAAGATTAATGGGTAGGGTTTTTTCGAGATATATTGCTCAATGTGGTGTAATGATATAAGGTAGGAGGTTTCCTTTTATAATAGTGGTCAGGGGAACTTACAGAATTTCATAAAAAATTAAATTAATATAAATTATTTAACATGTTATAATAGATAAAAATTGATATAATTATAAGATAATATTTATATAATTTAATATTATTTCATTTAATAATATTTGTAAATTATTTTGTTCTTTTTTCACACTTATCTTTTAGTTTTAATCCCTTGTCAACTCTTTTATCAAATTACATACTATTAGAATTTCCAACCCTCTAAGGGTAAATAATGTTATTATAAAATGAAAAACACCCATAAATGGTAAATTTTAGATGTTACAAAATATATCCTATTCACATGGATAAATATTATATATTTATGAATTTTAAAACATTTAATAAAATATTATTTTCATAAAATTACAAAAATGTCAATTTTAGAACTATTCATTTAGTTGACTTTAATAACATCAAGAAAATATTGAATTTTGAATAAAATGAATCCATAACTATATTATATTTTATTTTTATCTATAAAATTACTTTCACAGTTTAACTAATTCAGATTATATCAATTTTTTTTTAAAATTGATTATTTTAATTTATTTTTAATTAAATATTGTAGTACTATTACATAAACATTTAAGAAAATTATATAATTTTTTAAAATGTAAAAAAAAATTATATCAATAAAATTATATAATTAATCAAAAAATTAATATTAAAATTTATTCATATATTTCTATTTTTTCACATATTGACAAATAATAGATATTTAAAACTTAAAGGGTAAATGTTTTTAACTTTATTTTATTAAAATTTTATAAGGGTCATTTCCATTGATATTCTCTGTTAAAAATGTCTATTTAAAGCCTAAGGTGATAAGGGTAGAATTAAATTCACTAAATAATAATTTTTACTATATTATATGACATTATCAGTCAGGTTTAACCTAGATGAACCTTATTTACTCTTTACCAAGTTGATAAATTTTTCAGTGGTTACAATTCATAATGCCTAAAAATGAAAGGGGCATATTTTGTAAATTTCATCCTAATGATTAAAATATGGAATCTATTTTATCAGATTCAATCTCTATAAAGGGATTAAATTAATTCTTAAATTATTGAAAAAAACATGATGAAAACTACTTTTTAGAAAAATTCAATATTTCATAAATTTAATTTTTTTACAAAAAATGTTTTTATAGAAAATTGAAGTATAAAACTGATTAAAATGAATCTAATTGAATTATTAATAATATAATAAAGATAATTTTACAATGAAAATATTTTAAAATCATATTTAACATTGAATATATTTGAATAAAAATCATAAAATTGTATGAAAATCAGTACTTTTCACTATTCATGGGGAAAAAACATTTCCAGAAAATCCAAAATACAATGGCTTGGATTTTTCATTGGTTTATTTTTATAAAATAATTTGTAAAATTCCATGATTATATGCTAGGATAGCATGCAATTCCAATACCCAGTGTGCCCGGAAGGGCTCGACGAAAACTGTTATTTTTTTAATAGTGCGTGTAAGTGGGTTTCGTGAAAAAGTAGAATAACATCTAAATGGGTTCCCAAATCATAACTCTAAGGGTACCATTTTATTTAGATTGTATTTTTTACCATAGGGGAAATTTAACATTATTCATCATGGGACATTAGTGAGAAAACCCAAAAAAGACGGAATAGTAAATAAAATAATTAAATAAAATTATTTTATATCAAAATCCTAATTACTCGTGAAAAGTGAATCAGAACAGAAAACCGAGTCCACCATTGATTTTGTAATGTGGAATTTTACTTAGGAAGAACCTAACATCGACCAACATGGGTCAAAAATGAAAGATAATATTTATAAGTTTTAATGGTGAATAAACATACTTAAAAATTTTATATAATTTCTTTTTGACGTTTCGTAGGGACGCAACAACACCACGATATGAAAAACCATTTTCATTCATAAATGAAAACACATCGTGACACTAAAACACAATGATACAACCATAATGATACATGTTTTATTCATTTAATAGCTTGATATGGATACATGATTATATTGACAATCACAGAGAAATTCTATGAAAGATATTGACAAGAAAACCATTGGTGAAACCTCTGGTTGGAAAACAGTGGGAGGAATTTAGACAATGGATCAAGAATGCTTAGAGAAGGATTTCTAACAACGAATAACATTCTTCAGCAATTGTTCCAATCCTAGGTAGGGTTTTTTATAGAGGTGTTTCATGAATTTGTACTTTTTATTTTCGTTGGGATTTCATTATGGCACCGTTTACGTGTTGTTTTCTACTATCGTACACTATGTTGTTATCTTAGTGGTGTGTATGTTTGATTATATATATTTTTTGGTTTTAGAAAATTTTCATGGGTATTTGTGTATGTGTATAGGTACTTATGGAAATTTCTCCCATTTTTGGGATATTCCTGCTCAGTGCTAGTCGCTAGCCCATGGCCTATGGGAGGTAGGCCTGGGGTAGTCATGGCACAAGACCATCTTGGATAGGTCAGGAAATTTCTATGAGGGGAGGCTATTTCTACCTTAAGGACCAAGATTCTATGAGTTTTGTTTTATAGAAATAGTGTTAAATATTTAGAGTTTGGCTTTTAGGCCAGGGAATCCATTGCATGTGGGGCGGTCGATGAATTCATACACAGGGACTCAAACTTCTATTTTTCAACTCATTGCATGAAGAACTGGTTCCAGGGGGAAATAATGGTACACGAATCATTTAATAATGGGTTATGTTTTCCATATCCTTATGAAGTGAGTTCTCTTGGTATATTCTATTGATTGTGGTAGATTTTGTTTTACTTCAAGATGATTCCACATAGGCAACCATCTACGATTCTACTACATGATCATGAGTATGGTCTACAGGGTAACGGGATATCTATACAAATATTTTTACCTGAGGTAGCACATCCATGTGGTGTACAAGCTATACCACCATAGGTAGAGTAGCACATGGTACCTGTAGTACCAGCAAATGAGATATGTAGGCTAAGTGCACTTCACAAGTTTCAGTGATTGAGTCCCCTCAGGTTCCAAAATGATTCTAACTCTAATGTGGATGGGGAATAGAAAGAGGGGGTGACCGAGTATTTAATCTAGTTAGGGAACTAGTAGATCAGATGATGGTCTTTGTGGAGAACCTTCGACATGGCTCAACAAGAAGATGGCGGGGTTTATATTACCCGATCTTATGATGAGGTGACTCTTCCATGGATATAGTTTGAGAAACTTTTTCAAATATATATTTATCACCTTAGAAGAAAATGGATATGTGTTCCCAAGATATTCAACAACTCCTATAGGATTACATGTTGGTGTCAATGTATTCATTGAGTCATTCTGATATTTCTAGGTACTCGATGAATATGATATAAAACAAGTGCTTTAGGGAATGGACTATCGATAAAGCTGTTTTTTGGTACATATGTTACAGTTTTATTCTTCTATGAATTTAAATTTATAGTATGGTGTAACAGAAAACCATTGTGGTTGAATATCGCATGGCTAAGCACATATAGACCATGAATTTTAGTAGTGGGGAAAAGGGGAATATTCCTCAGGAGAAGGAAACCAATGTCAGTCTCAGAGACTGGATATGTGATAAATTCTGAGAGAAGGTCCCAATATATGACATCTAAAGATCATGGCTCATAAGGAGAATCCAGTAGGTATATATAGAGTAAATTATTTTCATGTGTTTGATGAGGATATCTCACTAGAGATTTTTCATCCTATCATACATCTAGAAGGTAAATGGTGGATGATTCATCGAGGAATAGATAGTGATAGGAACATATGGATCTGTAGGGTGAAAGAAATCACTTAGTAGCTAGGAGAACAGAAGGAGGTGGTGTACATTTTGACATGTAACCACTAGCACCCCCAAGTGGTTCACACCCGACTCAAGGGGTAGTAGGAAAAGGGAAGGGACAACTACACGTGGTAATGGAATGTGACCAAAGGGAACCAAGAATGGTTCGTGGAATGGTCTATACATACTCTTAGTTTCCTTATTAATATAAAAAGGTTTTAATAATTCTATCATGTCATGAATCTTTTTCAAGACATAGAGTTTCCAGTTAAACTATTGATATGACCCTTGTTCTAGGAGATAACATTGGGAGGAGACTCGATATTCACACTTAAATTGACAGTGTGATTGGATCCTTTATGTGAGTGTTTAAATTGGATTGTCTTAGTGGATGTGTCGAGAACTTATGATGTCATTCTTTTTATAGATTGTATATCAACATTCCATTCTCAGATTGACTATTTAAGGTAAAGGGTGTGGTATTTCCATTGAAATGGAACAAGGTTTTCCTTAGTCGGAAAAATAGGAAACCCCTGAAACATGGGATAGACTCATGCATAGTAGGGTGAAACCGATCACTCATGAGTCGGCTTTCCACACCCTTTGAGTAGTAGATGTTATGAAATTTTGTGTTTCTAGAAGTAGTGGTAGAGTATGAGTACGTCTTCCATGAAGATGTTCCAGGATTAAATCACCACCAGATGATTAATTTCTGTGCTTTTTTACACCCCAAAAGTTGGAACTGATATTAGCATCAACATTTCAGATGGATTTTGTAGTGATTTGTGAGCTGAGAGGTGCTAGAATGATTTTTAGAAACTAAGGCAGAGTTTAGTGAGTGCTCCCATCTTGAGACTATAGGAGGAGAGTTTTTGTAATGTATTATTTTGCGATGAGTGAGGGAACAAACTATGTTTTGTCCTGATGCAAAGGTGAGAGGTTATTACCTATGGTTCATGACAATTGAGACAACATGATAATTACAACATTAACCATGATATTGATCTAGAAGTAGTGGTATTCACATTGATGATGTGGTGATATTACATGATTAGGGAGAAATTTTTCTTCTACTTTGAGGATAAGAGCCTCAAGTATATCAATTTTTTGAGAGATGTAAACTTGAAACATATTAGATGGCTAGAGTTACTACCAGACTATGAATTTGAAATTGTCTATAATCCTGGGAAAAGGAACATGGTGGAAGATGCACTATCTAGGAGATCAAACAAGCAGTTACTGATTGAGAGGCTAGAGCTGTTGGTTGCACTACATATATCCTTTGTGGATTTTGACAGTGAATCTTACCTTCATTTGATGGTTTTCACGCATATACTCTTGAATTTTTTTAGTGAGGAATATATTGGGGACCTCAACTGAGATACTCAATGTGGTCACTTGTATATAGGGCAGGCCCCTAATGGATATTCAATAGGTTGGGGGCACATTGTTTGCTTTTTAGGAAGAATATCATTTTCATTATAGGTTTCACAGTTGTACTAGTGTAATTGTGGTAGGATATTCTTAGGGAGTTTCACACATCCTATTTTCAGAACATCTCGTTGTGGTAATGATGTACCAGGATCTTCGATGTATGTTATGGTGGTCAGGGATAATGATGTTAGTGATAGAGTTTATTTCTCAATGCCTCACTTATCAGCAAGTAAAGGTATAACATCATGTTCCAACAAGATTTACTTGGTCATTCAAGGTTCCAGAGTAGAAGGGAGATGGTATATCAATAAACATCATAATAGGTTTACCATAAAAATCAAGTGGACACGATACCATCAGTGTGACTGTTGAATGATGCACCAATTCAGCTCACATTCTACCAATCTGGGAGAAGAGTTCGATAGAGGTCTTGTGACACCTCTACATTTAGAATATTGTACAACATCACAGTGTACACATGAAAATAATTTCATACTGTGATGCCCATTTCAAATGATGGCTATAGAAGAGACTATAGGATGTGTTCAAGAATTTGTTTCAATTGAGGAGGAAATTTCATACCTAGAATGATGTCCAGATAGGGAGGAAAATCCATATTATAGATGAAACGCAACATGCTTTCATCCTGGACATTGTTCATAGTTGGGAGGATCAAATACCTCTGGTGGAGTTTGTGTACATCAACAACTACCACCCCACCATTGGTACGACACCAATCGAGGGCCTATATGGGCAACCATGCAGGTTACCACTATACTGGATAGACCCAGGGGAGTAAGCACTCATGGGCATAGAGTGGGTAAGATATACCACTAAGAAGGTGATGAAAATCCATGAGAATATCGGGACAAAAACTAGTAGACAAAAATCATATGTAGATAGAAGATACAGGACCTTGGAGTTTGAGGAGGGATATCATGTTTTTCTTTGAGTCTCACATCAACAGGTATTATAGAGATTTAGCCAAGGAGATAAGTTATCTATGAGATACATTGCCCCTTATTGATCTTTAGTAGAGTTGGAGAGGCAGTATATTGTATTGATCAACCCCCTGCAGATGCATCAGCTGAATGATGTCTTTCATGTGTCGCAGCTGGGGAGGTAACTGCATGATCCATCGCAAGTTATGAACTTGTGCGTGATGAACATGGACGACGAAGAGAAATTTGTGGAGTACCCCAGTGGAGATAGATGATCTATAAGAGTATATCATTCATGGGAGGTTGATTCCTCTAGTTCTCATTCTATAGAAGATTGATAATCCCTAAGAGAGGGCTTGGGAGTGGGAGGATCATATTCGTTCCCAGTACCTCCAGCTATTTGTTGAGTAGAACTTGTTTTAGATTTTTGGGCTGTAAAGCTCTAATGGGGGGAGAATTTAATGTCTTGAATTTTTATCCAGTTTAATTTTATAAATTAATTTGAAAAATTATGAGACCAGACATTGAGACAGTGTATGATTCTGAGGCTTAGTGTGCCCAAAACGGTTCGATGAAAACTATTATGTTATTAATATCATATGTAAGTGGTTTTCTGGGAAAAGTGGAATAATTTCTAAATGTTTACCCTTATCATAAATCTAAGGGAACCATTATGTTTATAATGATTGGTTTACTTTAGGCAAGACTTGAATTTATTCTGCGAAGGTGTTCAATGTGAAAACCCAAAAGGACGCAACCATAAATAAAATATTTAAATAAAATTATTTTATTTGAAGATAATAAAAACACATGAATGGTCACTCGAATTTGAAATTTAAGACCATCAGAGAGTTATTAATGTGTAATTATACTTAGTCAAGGCCTAACATTGGTCAACACAGGTGGACTGTGAAAGATAATTTTTGGTAGTTTTAAAGGATAAAAAATAACATAAAATAGTATATTTTATTTCTATTAGATGTTTCACAGCGACACTACGACACCATGATGTGAAAGGCTGTTTCCATTAATAAATGAATCAATGTGGAAACACTACAACACATCGTCATGGAAATGATGAACCAAGTTTTATTCAATTAATAGATTGATAGTGATACAATATTAGATTAAAAATCATGGAGAAATTTCCTGGAATCTCTGGAGAATAAATCCATTAGAGAAAGATCTTATTGATGAACAACAAATGATAATGAGATGATGGATCAAGATCGATCATGGATTTATTTACGAAAATAATAAAAAATCTTCAGTAATCAATCTAATTCAATGTAGGGTTTTCTTGTAGAGGAGTTCCAGGTAATTTTACTTGTACTTTTCCTTTTTATTGGGCTTTTATTCTGTCCCCATTTACGTATAGTTTTATCCTGTCGGACACCTTTTTAGTATCTAAGTGGAATGTTTGTTTGTTTATAGAGTGATTTTAGTATCAACACTTTATCTTGGAGATGTGTTCATGTGTACATATAGTTAGAAAAATGACTCCAATTTTTGGGATATGCCTACCCGGTGCTAGTCGGCAGCCCCAGGCCTATGGGAGGCGGGCTTAGGGGAGTCAGAACATGGTCTCCACTAGGATAAGCCCTGAAAATTTTTTTTTACCCTAATATAATTTTAATTATTATTTATAAAATTATATTATGTTTGTTTAAAAATATTTAAATGATCAAAAAAATAATTATAATATTTTTCCATGAAAGGATATAAAAATAATTTTTTTAAAGAAAATTTATTTCTGAAGCCTAAAATAACTTTATTAAAAATTTAATACAGATTTACTGAGAATTAATTAGTGAATTTTTATACAGTATTCCCTCCCAATATCTCTCTCTATTATTAATTTCCTAGTTAATAATATCCATACCCTCCAATTCAATGGATATGTGATAATTATTACATTAAATTATAAAATTTCAATAATATACTGGGGCTCATTTTGACTAATTCGTCAATGTTGGGTATTCGATAAAAAAATATTTTATGAAATTATATTATCATCCCATTACATATATATTATAGTGGATGGATTACCATAAATATTGAACACTATATTCACGTATAACTTTGCACGATCCTCTACCTTCTACCATTACATTATTAGTATAGAGTAGGTTGTTTTATTCAACTGATAAATCACAACCCAATTGAATTTACATATTGTATAGATACAATGAAATCTATTAATAAAATCCATGTAAACCACACACACTTCTGTGTAGAATAGGGAGTGTTTGGAGAAACATAAATGGTTTCTACTGTTTGACATTAAACTTCTGATAGGTATAACATAGAGATAAAATTTAAATTATATCTCATCTCATACCCAAACAAGAACATTTGAATTTCATATCATAGTACATCTACATCACATCAGGATAGATAACCCAATGTTAATGTGGTTCATATTCCATAACATCATTCCATATTGAAAAAGGGACCACATTCTTGTCTCCAAAAAAATCGATACTCTCGTAGAAAATAGCACTCAATGGTCATCTTACCACCATATATTATTTCCCAAAAAGTCTATCATGCACTATCCTTTATCATTTATTGGTTGATAAGATCAATTATTGGATAATTAAACTAATCATTTCCAAGAACCAAAACATTAATTTGATATAATACGTACATGTGAAGCATAGAAATCAGACTCATGAGTTCCCACTTCTCACTAGATTTACACATACAATAATATAATAACTCGCTACCTAATGCATCAATGATAAAATTACCCATACATAGAATATAAGATAGATTAAAACCAAAAGTCTAAAATCATTCATCTCATCTCTATTGAACGTGGTTTGGTTATTTCTAAGAGAAAATATATCTTAGTATTTATTTATTAGTGAACACCATAAACATCTCAAAAATAGATAGTGTCACAAAAAAAATTAAGTACATAAATTAAAACAGCTGATTATAGGTCATTTTTCAGGTAATTTATTTCATGCAATCAATGTTTTCAAGATCCAAATTCTACCACTAGATTGTCCTATATTGGTAAATCAACTAAACACATACATGAGGAATCATAACAAACCACATAATAAAAAATCCTACAAGAACTATATAGGGGATGCGTTCTCTCACTAAATCATGTCATAAAAAGAGGCTTAGAAATCTAAAGTCCAAATAAACTTCACCCCCTTCAAGGTGAGTGTTCATAATAGTGATATAAGCTTAGATATATCCTTAATGAATTGTCTGTAATAACCATCTAGTCCTAAGAAGCTTCATATGTCAACTAATTTCATGAGATCCTCCTTATATATAACAACCATAACATTTTCTATGATCGATATATATTAAATATTAAGATACCAAATGTTGAAAGAAATCCACATCCTTAATCCATAACTGATTGGTAGATAGATTAGTTAGAAATCAATTATCCCGAAGAATTCCAAAGACAATACTCAAATACTGCTCATGCTCCCCTTCAGTATTATAATATACTAGGATATTATCTATAAACACTACCGAGAATAATTCATTATACTAATTCATTATTCTATTCATACATCCATTAAGAATACATAAGAAATAGTCTTGTTGGAAAATATGACAAGATACACATAATTTCTATACCAACTTTAGAAATACATCTTCAGAATTCCCACCTCTCTCACCCTAATATGGTGACAACCTGATCAAAGGTTAATCTTAGATATCCATCATTCCACCCTTTATATGGTTAAACATGTCATCAATGTAGGTAAGGGGACCATTACTCTTTATCATTAAATTATCTGGCTTTCTGTAATTGATACATATCTAAACAGACCAATTTATATTATAGAAAATAGAATTATGGACACCATGGGAGAAAATATAATGTGATCAAACCCCCTTTTCTATTAATAATCATACTAAATATTAGAATCCCTCAATTTATAAAGATCCATAATGTTTAACAACAAGGAAAACTAATGAATCACATGAACCGGGTCTTTAGAGAACTCAAACTCTTTCATTGGATGAATCCTTATGAAATATTTTGTAAATACCTCATGGAATTCATATATAATGAGTGGAAACATAATATCATGATTCCCATTATTATCTTTTAATATCATGGATAAAAACTAACATAAATTTATTCTTTTTCTAGGAGATATAGGTCCCACCTAACCATACTAAGGATCCTATTCCTCATGATATAGTTGAAATCTAGTATCTGCAATGTAAATGACACCCATCATTAATAGTAGTCAATATATCTCATGAGGTTCATCATCAAACCCACTTTGAAAATTGTTTCAAATACATCCAACCAAAGTATAATAATAATCCAATACAATTTAACGTTTAATATAAATATAAAATTCAAGAGACCCCAAAAAGATCCTTCTTTATTCGGCCTAAATGGAGTAAAAACATCCATGACTGAAGGAATGATATTCACATGGAGATTTTATAAATCTTCAATAAATACATAAATGAATATGTTGATTAATATAAGTATCAAATAAAGAGTTACACATAGATAATGTAATAAGAATCATACTTTTGGCCTTAGCTAGTATGTCCTCAGTTTCTTTTGGAGAATTATAGATACCAACACTTTTCATCCATAGACCATACATAAATGTTTTGGAATACTTATATAGTTTAACAAGGATAAACCCAATGATTGTACTATTCTAGTGCCTTTGGAAACATGGAAATAAAAATATTGGTACATAAATGAGCTACAATATCTCCCAATAGGTTATTCATGAATAAAAAACATCTTAAACAAAATTCTAATAATACATATATTTATTAAATGAGGAAGGAATCGTAAAAAGGGTTAATCTCAAATGATCGGGATGGGTAAATAAGGGATATTTGTAAGTATAATCATGAGAATAATGGTATGAGAATGCGATCATGAATATAGAAGATCATAAACTTCATATCAAATAAGATATACTTGAATGATGTTATAAATCCTGGCATTTCAGAAGACATGAATAATAAGGAAATAAAAAAACATAATTCATGAATCCATTAGAAATTAATAAAACATGGAATTTTTCCAAACACATTAGAATATAATATTATTTCCATAGTATCTAATACATCTCAACCCAGACCATCTTGGTAGTTCATGTAGACTACCCATATCATCATGGTATTCATGGTTCACTCTCATGTCTATATTTGTATCATGAGTTCACTCTTCATAAAATCATGGTAGTCATGGTTCACTCCCAATGACATATTAGTAGTAATGGTTAATTTCCAAGACAATCTAAGTCATCTCAGAAGGAAAAAATCTTTACCAAATGCATTAGAGGGAGATATTGGTCACACCCATCTCATAATAAAATCCTACGTACATCTGACAAAAAATCCTAATCAATCATATCATAATCTATTAAATGAAATTGGTATCATAAAAATGTGGTCATATCATAACATGTGAAAAATATATATTTTTTATAATCATTTCATCAAAATCATTACCTGTAGAAGAGAAACAGATTTCATAAGTATTCAACCCATGAAAGAGAAATAGATTTCATAGACACAAAAACCATGAAATAGAAATGACATTCATAATGAGAATGCTATAAAAATAATAATTTTATAGAAACAATATGAATTAAACCATTCGATAATTTCTAATACATTCATGAGTAACATCAACAGATGTTATCTTATATGGAAAATAATTTTGAAATATCTCCGAAAAATGTTTCTTGTGTAAAATATGCTTTTTTTATTGAAAAATAATTTTTAATATATAAATCAATTTGAAAACTACTTTCATAGAAAATACCATTGAAACTTATAAAGAATACTAGAAATCATTTTGAAAACTTTTTCCTTGAAAACATACAAAATATTATTCAGACTTTTTTGGAATCCATTTAATTTAAAATAATTTGGAAACATAGAAAGAATTTTTAAAGTTTTTTTGAAAACCATTTCATTGAATAGAAATTTGAAAACATTTAATGAAATATGGAAAATATTTTAAAAACCATTTTACTTGAAAAAATATTATGGAATCATGAAAATATTTTGAAAATAAATTTTCCCTTGAAACATTAAAAATAAGATTGAAAAAATTTTAAAAACCATTTTCATTTAAATATGTTTAAAAATACTTTATTATACAAAACCTTTAAAAATACAAAATAAATCTTCAATGAATTGAATGTGGGTAAATTTGTAAATGTAGTACGGGATAAAAAGAACATTCTGTTTTCACATTAAAAAGTTTAGAAATGTACCTCAACCAGAAAATTAAAATGGTATTCATTTGAAACCAATGTAAATAGAAAAAAATGTAAAAATTCATTTAAATTATCATATGATATTATTTTAATTTTTTTAAACCCTTTTTAGAAGACATTACTTTGAAAGAAAATTTATATCCAACTGAAGAGAGAGGTAAGGTCATATTTTCAAACAAAATATTAATTTTATTAAGTAAAAAAGAGTATAAAAATGGTACAATTACATTAATATCTCATTAATAACCAGATAATAATAAAATTCATGAATTTTCCTGAGAGATTGAATAAAATATTTCAACAAATGATACATAATCATAAACAATATTGAAAAGAGATGAGATTGTTTCAATAAAATATTATCAATACATAATTTTGAACCATACCCCCCATGTAAGAAAGTGTAATTTCAAAAATAATTAAATATAATTCAATTATGTAAATTCAATATATAACATGCCACATGGAATTAAATAAATCTCTAAAGATAATGTAGGTTCAGAATAAAAAACTTGTCTCAAAGATATAAATTTGAGACAAAATTGACATAACGATTTGGTAGATTTTGAAACCCTAAGCCCTAGGAATAAATACCATGAAATGAATATGTAAATAATCATAAAATTAATTATACAAATCATTTAATACATCAATGGAAATTATACACACCACATAGATGGAACATGTGATGAATTATATATGTATCTCATAGAAATTAAAAGTGAGATAAAATCCCCTTAACATGTGTCTTAACACTCATCATAATAATTAAAAACATTGGTATAATAAATATAAATTTATTATAAATCTATAAAATAAACATATTCATACTTATAATACCTTATAGGGTTTTATTATCGATTTATATTTCTCTATTGTTAACAATTCTATGTTAAGGTTTCACTTTGAGTAATATCCGATTTTTTCACATCTCTCTTAATTTGTTATATATTTTTTCCACATACATATATCATGATTTCAATAATGTAAAAAATTATTTAAATATAATTTATATAATGTATATTTGAATTGTAATAATCCATATAATATACTACTATGAAACGGAATACACCGTTCATTGATATGGAAAGCCGTGAATACGCATTAAATCTCTTTCAGATTAATTGTAGGGTTGAAAGAAATAAATTATAATAAATAAATGTATATATATTTAAATATATCATTATAAAATTATATTTATAATATCATATATGTAATTTAATTTTATTAAACACATCCTTAATACATTTCATGAAGTGGGAGAAATAATCACATTGCGTTGATGGGCCGGTAGTTCACACATGATGTAATGAAATTATAATATTTATAAAAAATGAAAATTGGAAAAAACATATGTCATAAATATAATAAAGAAGATTAAATAAATAGTAAATATAATATATGACATATATAACTAAGTTTCCATCATAATTTCATCCATGATAGGAGGTAAATGAAAAGTAAAGCATCATTGTTTAGGGAGGTGGTTATTCATTGTAAACATAAACAGTATGCCCATTACCCATTTAATGGAGGAGTGCGTAAGTCTAGGTTGTACCATTTGAATAAAAAATCATATTCTATTTAGGATACCTTTTTTATAAAATCATGTAATAAATAATGTGGAGGGTGTGGGGATTGAAAATAAAATAAAGGATCATGAGAGAAGATATTACCTCTTTATTACGTAACTCCTTTTGGTTTGTGCCAAAAGGTTTTCTTATAATTTTTATTCCAAGATGGAGGGTTCAAGGATGAAGGAATGTATTTTTGAGAGTTTATTTATATGATATTGTCTGAACCTATGTTGTTTTTAAAGTGTGAATAAGTATAATAGGTGGTTTCCTTTTATATGGAATGGAAATTATACACCTGGATTTTTTGAGCCCAAGTTAGATGTACCAACGTTTTTACCTAAAAAAGTAATAAAAACAAAGAAAAAACATAAAAGTTTGAATTTAATGGAATAATAGTGTACATAAAAATGGTTTTGTGAAATCTTATATTGTTTCTTGGATCTTAAATTTAATGTTTTTTATTTATTAACCTAATTTTTCTCTCAATTGTTGATATTAATTTTAATCACATTCACTAATATTTTTGGCCAGAAAGAAAAGTTACATTATTAGACATTATAAATTATTATGATTAATTTTATTTAATCCATTTTTTCAAATTCAAATCACATATTTTGCATAAATTAATATAAAAATAACCCCCTAATAGGATGACACTATGATTTTTTAGTATAGAAACATCCAAACTTTTTCTATGTTTTTATACCCAATATCAAAGTGAAATTGATTAAAATGAAATTAATTAGATTAAAATATGATCTAATTAAACTTTGAAACCAAATTAAAATATTATTTACCCTTATAAATATATTATATGAAAATGATGTTTTTAATTAAAATCATGTATTTTTAACTTCTCATCCAAAAATGAAGTTTCTCATTAAAATACCAAAAATTACTTGTATGCTTATGTTGACATTATAAATTCAAAAATGAATTTTTTTATCAAATTAAATTTCTTAATGCCACTAAAATTAATTTTTTATCTTCCATAGAAGGGCATTTAATGTAGTTCATTTGAGAAAATTGTATTTTTAGACAAATAATGAATTTACAGAAAATTATATATTTCATAACCAATATGTTTTATTTCATTAAAAATTTTATAAACATTATTTTTAAATTAGTTATTGTTATTCTTGTAATAATTTTCAATAGCTAGGATACAATTATATATTTTAAACAATTGAGGAAAAATATGATGCTTTGTAGAAACCCGGTGTCACATGTATCTTATGCCATGTTATTATTTTTCTATAGTGAAATCCAAGTTGTTTCTATGTGAAAGGAATGTTTGAAATATGATTTTTATAAAAAAAAATAATTTTTAGTGTTTTTGGAAATTAAAAAATATCAAAAGATTAATTTAAATGAGAAAAAAACATTCACAATGTCATGGGGTGTTACATTCTAACCACATTAAAATGAATTTATCCCTCAAAATTCATATGGGTTATCAAAGGATTAATAAATGAAAATTCACAACATAGAAACCCTAATTGTAAAAATTAATACTAAAAATTACAATAAAATTTGAATTTTGGAATAATAAGGTCATCCTAATTAATATATAACAAGGTTTCCACATAGAGGAACATATATTGGGAGTGAATATTATATATGGGGATAATGCGTAAATATTTATATGTAGTGATTGGGGTCATCAATCACAAAAAATTCAATGATCAATGAAAATTTGAGGGTATCATATTCATAAATTTCTGTTGATTTACAAGGACATCAATTAAAAAATTAATGTATTAAGACAACACATTTTCTTTTAATCATTATCTTAACAATGATTAATTTTTTTATTAACCATGAATATAAAGAAATATACATACTTGATATATTTATATAAAAAAAATTAATTCAATCATTTTTATTTTTTCAATTTCTAATTCATCCATTACTTCAAGAAATCAATGTCCATAAATTAACATTGATGTCTGATGTGCTAAAATACTATTTTAGAAGATATTAAGGCCCATAAAAGAATTATAATTTTAAACATTTGTCTCTAACCATTCTTAAAATCTAAATAGCAAATATTTTAATCTATATACATAAAATGTAACTCTATTTGTTCATAAATAATAATTATTCAACAAAAACAATTACAAATTAACATGAACATCATGTAGGCCAGTGGTAGTTGTGAAACCATTATCATCCTTCGGTTATGGGTTCAAAACCCATGGACTTTCCAGAAATGATTGGTTTTTACCCAAAAAACATGATGTCCTTATCTATAACCAGGCTAATATATTTTCCAAAAAAAATATTGACATCCTTGAAATATGGTTAATAAGTAAATAGTTTTTTAACTACGGTTTTCAATGAAAACTCAGGGTATAAATACATCCTCAAAAGTTTAACATAATTATTTCATGTATGGTTATCCATATAACCTTTCTGAAAGATGAAAATAAAAAACATTAGAAAGAAATTCATGAAATCATCTTTACATTTATTCCATCATATATCACAAAGTATCTATTGTTTTTCACATTCCCTTCATGTGAATACCCTCAATATATATTCTAACGAGACATGGTAATAACATAAATTACCATAAATCCTTGTTAAAAAAATGCATTCTTATTTATTCAATATATTACTGGATATATTTCATTAATCCATGAAGTTTTAAACTCCATCCATGATTGTATATACTTCTTGTCAAAATGTCTTTAATTATATCCAAGGTAATGAATACAATCAAATTTACTAATATCCAACGTATCGTTATCCAAACAACATTATCATAACATATGAAACATAGTAATGGTTATCTTTCCCTTAATCATGGGTTTTACATGGACATCTTCTTTCCATTATATCACATTCCCATTCCATTGGAACCATTCATTGTTCTTATTAAATATATAGAGGAAAACCTAAATTGAACAATCCTTATATTTTCACAATTATCATATCATAATTCTTGAATAAAAACATTTATTATTATACTTTATCCTTATTTCATTGACAAGGATGCCTCATCCTATTACATAATAACTCTCTCCTTTTATATTTCATCTTTTGTCTCATAATCATATATAATATAACCATTACTCACAAAACCTTGTTGTTTCTCTTCAGGAACATTCCTCTAGGGACATTGAGTGGTTTAATGACTATTTATTCCACACTTAAAATACTTTTCCTTTGATGATGAATTAGGGAGCATAATATTTTCATCCATTTTCATAATTAAACTCCTCATTTTTGTCCTAGTTGTTACATGTTTATGTCATTATTTTCCACTGTCAAAACACTTTTTTGTTCCTCTAAGAAATTAACTAAGGTGATTCTCTCCACTTTCTTGACATAAAGAAAACCAAATATTACTTCCTCCATGGTCTCCATTACAAAAAATCTCAGTGAAATGTTTCTTTATCATACATGGGGAGTTTGAGAGTAGGCTAAGGTAGACCTTTTTAATCATGTTCCATTTCGAAAAATCAGTCATGATTCCAACATAATTCACTCCATTGATCATTCTACTAGACATACTTACACCAGAACATTCATCACATTTATCGTTAATCTGGTTCCTTCAGGATCGTACTATTGACTAAAACAAGAAGCATTGTGTAAGGATTTCTTATCATAGAAAAACAACTTTTTTATGAAAATAATTACTTATAATATGTCTAAATCGTGACATGTTCCTTAATATATGACACCCTATGTTTATCCTAGGTTATTAATCAACTAATTATATTTAACTCCATCACGATAGTTTGAGAAGAGATTTTGTGAATTCCAAAAGCTTATCCGCATAAAGTGTCAAAATAGATGTGTAACAAGGCCCGTTTTTGTGTATCAGATTACCCCATGTCAGGCCCAGAACATCTTGTAAGTGTTATTACTCCTACGTACATTTGTTCCAGAGCCACATACACTTGTAGTATAAATATAGGGATGTATTTCTATGAAACCAATCCATCCATCATTCACCAAAATTCTATACCATTTTCCTATAATTTTCCATATCATTAGATGTATCTAATGATATTTCATTAGGGTTTTCACTGTGGTTTTATCATCCTACATTCCAAAGTTTAACTAAACATTTTCTCTAATACCATCTATAATGACCCTTAATTTTAAATATAGACATTATAAATAATTTTTTGAATACATTAAACATTATACATACAGGAACCTAAAGATCATTTCTGTCTAGTGCCTTTGGAGAAATAGATATATAAAAAATTATACACAACTGAAATACACTATCTCCAAATATTTTTTTTCTTAACTATCACCTTTTTGAGACATATAAAAAATACATATCTTCATAACCCGGGGAAAGAAACAGAAAAATGGGTGACCTTAAATGCTCAGTAAATGTAAATAAGTGATATTTTTTTCATAATCATGAGCATAATTATATGAGAAAATGATCATGAAAAAATAATATCATACACTACAGATTAAAGATCATGCAAACAAATAATGGAATAATGATATGTAGTTTATGAGAGAGAATTATAAGGAAATAGAGAACACAATCCATGAAATCATAACATAGAAATAAAACATAGAATTGTGTAAAACACATAAGCATATAATATTATTTCCATAGTATTCATAGCATCACTTCTGAGACCATATATGTAGTATGGGTTAATTCGGCATACCAGCTTGCTAGTCATGGTTTACTCCCTTGGCCTTCTTAGTGGCATAAGTTCACACCTCATACAATCCTGGTAGTGATTGTTCACTCCAATGGACATCTTTGTAGTCATGGTCCATTACCAAGACCTTCCAAGTCTATATCAATAAATTTAAATCCTTAACCAAATAATTGGAGGGATATATATGTCCACTAATATCATACTAAAATCATACATACAAGTTCAATAAAATCATAATAAGTTGTATCATAACCTATAAACTGAAATTGGTATCATAAAGATGTAATTATTTCATAACCTATGGAAAATGATATAGGGTTCATAATCATTTATCAAAATCATAACCCATGGAAGTTAAATGGATTTCCTTAAAAAATGACCCTTGAAATAGAACATGATTCATAAACATATAACCCATTAAATAGAAATAGGTATTATGAAGTCCATGACATTAATAAAAACACATTCAATGAATTAATATGAATGAAACCTTTAGGTCATTTCTTAGAGAGGCATGAGTAACATCAACAGATGTCATATTAGATGGAAAGTATTTTTGAAATATCTTCCAAAAATGTATTTAAACGAAAATATCCTTTATTAATTGATTTTTCCTAAAATAAAAAAACATTTTAAAATCATTTTATTTTAAAACAACTTTAAAACATTTAAAGAATACTTTAAATAATTTTTAAACCATTTCCTTAAATATTTATAAAATAAGCATGAAAACCTTTTGAAAAAGTTTTCATTGAAAATAAATTAAAAAAATATAAACAATTATTAAAAAGATTTTGAAAACAATTTCTTTTAAAACAACATTAAAAAATTATAAAGAAATAATAAGTTTTTTTATGAAAAAATTTTTACATGAAAACTTATGAAATATGCTCGAATTTTTTTGGAAAACCCCATTTTTCCAATGAAATATAAAAAATATGCTCGAAATCATTTTGAAAACCATTTTCCTGAAAATAAATTTATTTTTTTATTAAAAATACTCCTTTAAAAATACAAAATAAATATTTATATAATTTTTGGGGGATAAATCCGTACGTGTCCTATGAGTTAAACATAAAATTTCATTAGCATAGTAAAAAGTTTAAAAAAATAATCAAATGGAATAAAATAAGAAGAGTCATCTAAAAACACTACTGAAAGAAAAAAAATAGTTAAGAAGGTCTTTTAATGATCATAGAATATTAGTATAATATTTGTGGAATCCCTTTTTAGAAAACATTTTTTTGAATGAAAAAAGATATCAGACTAAAGAGAGAGGTGTGGTAATATTTTCTAAAAATGTTTTTTTAATTATCTTAATTACCAAATAGTAGAAAAATGTAACCATTATATCAATATATCATGAATAAATAGAGGATAATAAATTTACTGAATTTTTTTGAGAGATTTATTATGTGATTTCTATAAAAAAATCATAATCGTAAATAATCTCAAAAAGAGACGAGATTGTTTCAATAAACTCTTTTCACATAGTAATAGTGAACCATACACCCATGTAAGAAATTGAAATTAAATTAAAATTAAAATATCATGAAATGAAGTATATTATGATATAACATGTAAAATATAAGTATACCCACCTTCATAAATAATGTACGTGCATTATAAAATATGTATCTCAATAAAGTAAAATTGAGACAAAAATGTATTACTGATTTTAGAGCTTGGGACAAATTAAATACATTAAATAAAGATGATATAATGGATTTGAAAATACCAATAAATTTTTTCATAATAATAATCTAATACATACATGGTATTTATAAACACAACATAAAAGAAATGTGTTGTGAATTAAGCATGTACATCATAGAAATATAAAGTGAGTGGAAATCCCATTATATTGTGTCTTCACTCTCATTGTACTCATTAAAACACCCTTTATAATAAATATAAATGTATTATAAATATATATATGTAAACCTTATTATTACTTATAATACCATATAATGTGAGATTAAGGATTTATATTACCTTCTTGTTAAAAATTCTACGTATAGGCTTCACATCGGGAAATATTCTCTTTGTTTTTTGAATGTGTATTAATGTGTTATATCATTAGTCATTAAAAAATGCCATGATTTACATAATTTCATACATTATATTAACATAATTCATATTATTTATATGTGTATTATAATAATCTATATAATATATATGTTTGAAATGGAATACACTGTTAATGGAGATGGTATGTTGTACATACACATAAAACCTATTTCCGTTTAATTGTCTGGTTGAAAGAAAGAAATTAAAATACACATATTTAAATATATAAATATTAAATTATAATTATTATATCATATATATCATATAAATTTACTAAAACCATACGTAATCATTCTATGTAAGGTGTGAATGAATCACATCGTTTTTGAGAAATTATTGTATTTATACCAAATGAAAGGTAAAAAAGATATGTTTCATAGAAGAAAATCTATAATATGAAATATATAAATAGATTTCCCTATATTAATTTCAACCATGAGAGGTGGTGAAGGAAAAATGAACCATCATCGTTTAGTGATGCGATAGTTCGCCACACACGAAAATAGTTTTCTTGTTACCAATTAGATGGAGGTTAGATTAAGTGTAGGTAGAGAAAAATGAATAAAAAACCATAGGATGATTAATATAATGGTTTTATTATACCATCATGTATTAAATATAGTGGAGGGGTGGAAAAAGAAAATAAAAGAAAGGACCTTGAGAGAAGGCGTTACCTCTTAATCAGGTAACTCCTTTTGGTTTGTGCGAAAAGGATACATCGGATTACTTTATCCATAAATGTAGCATTAAAGGAGGATGGTAGGAATGTTTTTAAGTGTATTTAAAAGATATTTTATTATATTATGTTGTTTTATAGGTGTGATGAGGAGGTAGATGTGGTGGCATTTTATAGGGAATTGGAAAGACACACCTAGCATTTTTGAAAACCAGTGAAGAGTAACATCATTTTTTTTCTAAGAAAGATCATAAAACACCATAAAAACTCAATAATTAAAGTTTAATGGATGAATAATGTCCATTATATGGAATTTTAACAAGCTTACATGTCCTATAGGGACATAAATATAAAATTTAGTACATTATTAATATAAAATTTCTCTTAATCATTGTAATTAATTTTAATCACTTTTAATACTATTTTTGGATAATATTTGACCTTATTAAGCATTATATATATTGATTATTCAAAATATGTAGTCAATTTTTCCAAATTCAAAACACATAAGTGGTAGAAATTAATTTAAAATTAATCCTCCTATCGGGAAGACACTATGAGTTTTTAAAGTAAACATATCCAAACTTTATCCAAAATGTGTGTGCCCAATTTTAATGGGAAATTGATTAAAATTAAATAAAATGGATAAAAATATGATCAAACTAAAAATAGAATCCAAATTAATAATATAATTTAACATTATACATAAATGATATGAAAATATAGTTTTGAATTTAAATCCGGTAGTTTTCATTATTCTTCTAATAATGACGTTTCTTAGAAAAATCTCAAAAAATCACCCTATGATAATTTTGACATTATAAAATAATAAAATTGAATTTTATTTTATCATATAAAATTTCATGATGTGTATAATATTAATTTTATATTTTTCAGAAAAGGACATTAAAATCAGTTTGTTTCAGAACATTATATATTTAAACATAAAAAGAATTTACGAAAAATTATATATCTCATAATAAATATTTTTTATTTAAAAAAAAATTATAAAAAATATATTAAAAGTACTTATTACTATTTAGATTAATAAATTTAATTTCTATGTTCAAATTATATTATATTGATAATTATATCAGAAAAATGGTGCTTCAAAAAACATGGAGATGCGTGTATCATACACCAATATGTGTTGTGTGTAGTGAAATCCAAGATAGTTCCTTGTGAAATGAATTTATGAATTAGTTTTTTAAAAAAATACTTTTATTAGTTTTTTTTGAAATAAATAATATTAAATTAATAAAATATTTTAACAAAATCATTCACAAAATCTGAAGGTGTTACATTCAATTCCTAATAAAGTAAATTTCACCAAGGAAATTCATATGGTTCATCAATGTATTAATACTTAAAAAATATTTTCATAGAAATCAATGTCATAAAATTAATGAATAATAATTTTGTTAAAAACAAAAATATTGGATCAAATGGTTACCCAAAGTAACATATACATACGTTTCCGCATACAATATCATAAAATGGGAGAGAATATTAGACTTGGAAGAAAGGTTTAAATATATAAAAGGAGTTATTAATGTCATAAATAATAAATAACTGAATGAACAAAGAAATTTCTAGGTTCTCAATGTTATAAATCTAAGATGACTTAAAATTTCATTGCATTAAAAAAATTAATGTATTAGGACAACATAATTTTTTTTGATCATTATCCTTACATCGAGTAATTTTTTTTATTTACTGAGAATATAATAAAATATAATTAATTGATATATTTATTTAAAAAATAGAATTCAATAGTTTTAATTTTACCAAATTCAAATTCATCCATTTATTCTAGAAATAAATGTCGATAATTTAAAATTGATGCCTGAAGTGTGAAAATAATTATTTGGAAGATCTAATGTCCTATAAAAGGATGAGATGTATAACTATTTGTCTCAAACTGTTATTCAAAATTAGAATAGTTAAAAAAATAATTTTTAACCATAAAAATTAAGTCTAGTGGAACATAATTAATAATTATTTAATAAAAATATTTACACATTAACTTGGAGATTATGTAGTATAGTGGTAGACATGAAACCCTTATCGTCATTTGGTCATGAGTTAAAGACTCCCAGCATTTCCAGACATGATATTTTGTCACCCGGCATACAAAATGTCCTTTTTCTGAAACCGTGCTAATAGAATATCCAAAGTAAACGAGATGGAAATCATTGAAATATGGATAATCACTAAATAGAATTATAACCAAGTCCTTCTATATAAAATCATTGTATTAATTTTTCTCCTAATGTTTAACATAAAAGTTTCATGAATTTTTAACCTTGTGACCCTTCTAAAATAGGAAAATACAAAACATCAAAAAAATTCAAGAAATCATCTTAATATTGATCCTATGTTTATCACATAGTATCTATTGGTTGTCACATTTATAAAATTTGAATAACCTCATCATATATTCTCTTGAAACGTGTCAATAACATGAATTATAATATATACATATTAAAAACATACATGCTTCCTTATTCAATATATTACTAGATATATTCCAAAAATCCACAAAGTTGTAATGTTCATCCATTATAGTATAAACTACTTATCATGAAGTCCTTAATTTTTTAAAAGTTAATCAGTACTTTCCAATTTACATATATCCAATATATCATTATCCAAACAACATTATCATACAATAAGGAAAATATTAAAAATTATCTTTCCCCTAATATTTTTTGCATGTACATCAGACGTTCCATTATATCAAATTTATTTTCAATCGAATCCATTTAATGTGTTTTTGTAAATATGTAGAGAAAAAATAAATTGTACAATCCTTATGTATTTCACCTTTCATATAATATTATTCTCAAATAAAAACAATTATTATTCGACGTCATCCTTTTTCCATTAATAAGGACGCCTCATCCTATTACAAAATACCTCTTTCCTTTCACATTTTATCTATAGTCTCATCATCATCTACAATGTATCCATTAATCACACATCCTTGATAATTATTGTGTTGATCTTTTCTCTTGGCACACTGAGTTTCACAATAACCATTTATTTAATAATTAAAACACATAACCATTAGTGATGACTTAGGGAGGCCAATATTATCATCCATTTCATTAGAAAAAGTCTTCATTTTACCTTGTAGTAACTTTCTTTCCTTATTTTCTATATTCAAAAAATCTTCTTATTTATATAAGAAATTAACATAGGTTATCGATTAACATTATGGGAACAATGTTAATCAAATATTCTTAACTCCATGGTTTCTATTACTGAACATTTAATGAAATACTTCATTATCTTTGTTGTGGAGACCAAGAGTTGGTTAAGGTCCCTATATTTAATCATATTCCCTGAAAAATAGAATGGAATGATCACAAAAATCATTCACTCTATTGAAAACCCCACTCGAATTCTCATAATAAAATCATCTATCACATTCAATATTAATCCATTTCCTTCCATTTCCTATTTTTGAATAAAACCGGAATCAAAGTGTGATATTTACTTATCATAGTAGAAAACAACATATTAATGAAAATACATACTTATTAGATGTCTAAATCATGACACATTCCTTAGTTTATAAAACCCTAGGTTCATCCTTGGTTATTCATAAACAACTTATATTTAAATCCTTCATAATCGTTTATGAATAGTTCTATGAATTCCAAAATCATATCCTTTAGGAGTGTTAAACTATGTCTATAACAAGGCTCATTATACTATTCCAGATTACACCAAGTGAGGCCTAGATAATCTTGTCAGAGTTTTTACACCTATGTAAATCTATACAATATCCAAATAAACTTTTATTTTCTTGAAATGGATATATTTTTAGGAAACCACACACTCCATCATTAACCAAAATTCAAGTACATTTTCCTACAATTTTCATTATCCTTAGACATATACCTAGACATGTACTAATGGTTGTCACCAAGGTTTCATCATCATATATTCAAAATGTTTAAAAAATCATTTCCCTTATACCAACTAAACTTACCCTCTCTTTTCAGACAAAGATATTACAAAACATTTTCAAAACACCTAAAATATTATATAAAGAGACACCCAAAAACCATACTAGTATAGTTCCATTGGAAATATAGAAACATAAGCATGTGTACATATGTAAGCTACATTATCTTCAAATAGTTTATTATTGACTAGAAAACTTCTTTGATACAAAAATAATAATTCATATCCCCATAACCTTTATAAGTAAACAAAAAAATATGGTGAGGTCAAATTCTAAATAAGGATAAACAAGGGAGATATTTAAACATAATCATGAAAATAATGGTATGAGAACATGATCTTGAAAAAACGATCATACCCTACATATCAATGATCATATACATGAATCATTTCATAAAGCATGGTAATTCATAATACATTGATCATAAGGGGGAAAAGAACACAATCCATGTAAGTATAAAATAGGAATAAAACATGGAATTGTGGAAAACACATAAGCATATAATATGATTTCCATTATGGCCAACACATTGCTCCCAAATTATATTAGTTGTATGAGTTCACATGACACACTATATTAGTAGTCATGGATCACTCCCATGTCTATCCTAGTGGTACGAGTTTACTCCGCATACCATCTTTGGAGTCATCGTTAACTCTCATCACCATATTAACAGTCATGTTTCATTCCCAATACCATTTTGGACTATCATATGAGATATAAATCTTTATCCAATTCAGTGGAGGGAGATATAAGGCATACACATCTCATAATAAAATAAAACATACTTATTCCATAAAATCATAAAAAATTATATCATAACCCATGAAATGAGATGGGTATTATAAACATGTAATCATATCAAAACTTATGGAAAAAGGTTCAAGATTCATAATAATTTTATCAAAATCATAATCTGTGGGAGAGAAATTGATTTCATAAGCATATAAACTGTGAATGAGAAATGGATTTCATAAACATATTACCTATGAAAGTTATACATGTTTCATAATGACCATTACATTTATAATAACCCATTAAGGAAATAATATGAATGAAAGCTTTAGATTATTTCCTAGAGATTCTATAGTAACGTCAACGAATGTAATCTTAGATGGAAATTATATTTTGAATATCATCCAAAATGGTTTCTAAATAAAATATCCATTCTTATTTGAAATGGATTTTTAATACATAAACCCATTTGAAAATAATTCTCATATAAAATAACTTGAAAACTTATAAATAATAAGTGAAATCAATTTGAAAACTGTTTTCCTTAAAAATATATTAATGAAGCTGGATTTTTGTTGAAATCCATTCCATTAAAAAAGTATTAAAAAAATATATAAAAATTTTAATTTATTTTATATCTATTTATCTGAATATAAATTTAAAAACTTCTAAATATATCATTAATTTTTTTTGTAAATCCTTTTTACATAAAAAAATATTACATAATCTTGAAAACATTTTAAAAATCCATTTTCCATTAAATCATTAAAAATAAGCTTGAAAAATTTTTGAAAACAATTTTATTGAAAATAATCATAAAAAAATTTCTTAATATTCTTCATTTAATCAAAAAAATAAAGGTTCAATGGATTGACAATGGGTAAATATATACATGTTGTACGAGGTAAAAGAATATTATTTTTCCACAGTAAAACGTTTAATAATGTTCCTCGACTAGAAAACAATATGAAGATTCCATTGACAACATTGGTAAAAGAAAAAAAATGGTAAAGCCTATTTTTATGATCAAATTATATTAGTATATTATTTTTTGAAACCGTTTATAGAAAAAATGGTATTTAAGGAATATATATTTTTGAACAAAGAGAAAGGTAAGGTCATATTCTGTTAAAAAAATTCATAATTATATTAAGTACCAAAGAGTAGAAAGATAGTTCCAATACATGAATATATCATGAAGAATATGGGATAAGAAAAATAATGCATGTTATTGAGATATGGATTATTATATTTCAACAAAGTTAGTATAATCATAAACAATCTTTAAAAGAGATGAGATTGTTTTAATAAACTATTATCACACTGCAAATATGAACCATGAACCCATGTAAGAAATAGAAACTACACGATGTATAAAAATTACAAGAAATGAAGTATATTGAAGATATTACATGTAAAATGGAATTATATGCACATTGAAAATAATGTAGGAGCATAATGAAACATGTGTCTAAAATAAGGATAATTGAAACAAAATTGTCTATCAAATTTTGTAGCTTTTGAATCCTTAAACCCATAAAATATAGATCATATAATGTATATTTAAATAACCATAAATTTATGTATAAGAATCATTCAATATATACATGTTTAGTATACACACCACATAAATGGAATAGGTGGTTAATTACTCATGTATGTTACTGAAATAAAATGTGAGATGAAATCCTCATACCTTGTGTGATGAATCTTGTCATAATCATTCAAAACTCCTATATGATAAATATAAATTTATTATAAATCAATAAAAGTACCATATTATTTCATATAATACCCTAAAATGTTCTATTATAACATTATATTACCCACTTGATAACAATTCTATGTTAAGGTTTCACATCCAGTAATATCCACTTCTTTTTACGCATGTGTCTTAATTTGTTATATATTTGGGCCTTATACATGTATCATGATTTCAAAAATTTAAACCATGATTTAAATATCTTTTATATTCTGTATATTGTTATTAAAAAAATCAATATAATATATTAATATTAAATAAAATACACCATCAATGGTGATGGAAATTCATACGTACGCATGAAGGCTTTTTTCGTTTATTTGTCGGGTTAAAAAAATAAACTAAATGAAATATATTCATATATATGTAATTATATAATTATTAAATTTTCATTATAATGTCATATAAATCATATCTATTTATTAAACCAAACCTTAATACATTCCACATAATTTGTGAATGAATCACATCGCTTTGACGGGGCATTAGTCCACACTTTTCTCAAATGAAATAATCATATTTACACCAATTGAATGAAATTATATGTGTGTTTTAAAATAAATAAATAATATTAAATAAATAATAAATATAATATATGAGATATATAATCATATTTTCTTTCATAACTTCTACCATGATAGGTGGTAAAGGAAAAATGAATAGTCATCGTTTAGTGAGACAGTAGTTCATCGTACATGTAAATAGTTTGTTCCTTACCCATTATATGGAGGTGTGTATAAGTGTACGTAGGGAAATTAGCATAAAATAATATACTATGTCGATGATTATAATTTTTTTATAAAATCATATAATAATTATATTGTAGGGTTGGAAAAATAAAATAAATAAATGATCTTTAGAAAAGTTATTACCTCTTAATCGGGTAACTCCTTTTGGTTTGTGCCAAGAGACTTACTTGGATTGATTTTTACATAAAGGGGGGAATACATTATTAATATAGGAATTTTTAAGTGAATTTGGAAGAGAGTGGCCAATCTGATGTGGTATGAGTTGTATTAATAAGAGGAAGAGTTAGTGGCCTTTTATAGAAAAGGAAAAGGACAAACATGATAATTTTTAAAAACAAGTTTTTTGTAAAAAGGTTTTTACAAAAAAAATTCTTAAAACCCAAAAAAATAAATAATTCATGGTGTAGGTTCGATTAAATCCCAGTAAATGGGTTTTGGAAAAGATTCCAGGTCGTTCTGTGTCTTAAAATTATTTTTTGGTACTTTATTTAATGAAATTTTCTGTTAGCCGTTGTAATTAATTTTAATAAAATTCAGTAATATTTTTGGTAAAAACAATGTTTAACTTATTATAAGTTATAAATTATTATTAATAAAAATATTTTTACCATTTATCTAAATTATAATCACATAATTAGAATAAATTAATTTAAAAGTAATGGCACTGACGGGATGAATCTGTGGGTTATTAAAGTAAAAATGTTCAATCTTTTTCTATGTTTTAATACTCAATTTCAAAGTGAAATTTATTAAAGTTACATAAATTGGATAAAAATATGATTTAATTAAACTTTTATAACTAATTAAAAAATAATTTAATATTATAAATAAATTAGATTAAAATGTAGTTTTGAATTAAATCCGGTAATTTTACTATACATCAAAAAATGCAGTTTCTAAGAAAAATACCATACATTCTCCCTATGATAATTTCCAAATTATAACTTCAAATGTATAAATATTATATAAAATTCAATTAATAAATTATTCTCAAATTATTTTTTAATTTTTCATAGCTGGATATTAAAAACAGTTCATTTGAAAAAAATGTATTTATAAATAAATAAGGAAATTAAAAAAATTATATCTTTCAACATCAATATATTCTATTTATGTAATAAAATTATAAAAAATATTTGATAAGTAGTATTTAATATTAATATTATGAAGTTTAATGGGATGACTATAATTATACCCATTAAATAATTATTAAAAAATGATTATTCGTAGAAGCACGGTGTTGAATGTAACATATGCCTTGTTGGTGTTGCATGTAGCGCAGTCCTGGACAATTACAAGTAAAAGGAATGATTTAATTAGTGTTAAAAGAAAAAACTATTTTATGTGTTTTTTGAATTGAAAAATATTAAATGATTAAAATAATTCAAAAAAACATTAAAAAAATCGTTGGGTTTTATAAGATTGTTCTTCTACATGATGTTATCTTCTCTATTCTTGAGTATAAAACATAGAATTTTTTTTTGGATCCTTCCTTAACTGGATCATCCCATATGATAGTCAACCTATTCCTATACAATCTTGAAAATGAAGTATGACTACATTAACATTATAATACTATATCATGGATCTCTTAAGAGAGGATAATCCTAACCCCCTCCTTTGCAAAATAACCATCCTCTAAAATATGTATAGATGTCCCTCACTACCACATAGATCATAATACTTTAGTTTTTATGGGTGTGGGGTGTTAACAAGGCTCACCTGGCCACACCCGTGAAAATAGTGGTTCTATCCCCTGTGGGAACAGAGGTAACAAGATATGGTGGGAGTTATGAACCTCTACTACAAACAATACATGGTTCCACCTTCTTCTATTTCATTTTTTGAGAAGATGGATTCACTACTACAGTAAAAGGAAGAATCCATGACCATCCTCAATATCCTATATTGGAAAATCTCTACCATCATGGATTGATCTTCAACATTAGAATATGTTGTGATCATTAATAAGAAAATATATGTTTGGATGTCAGACTTATTACCCATCTCAATCCTCCAACCATTCATATCATCCTTCAAAACCATTTCCTAGTAAAAACAGATGAGTTTATAAAATTTTTTGGCGTACTCTAAATCATTCTATCGCCCTATTGGAGGCTTACAAAATCAATAGATTTTTCCATGGCTATTATCCATGGATAAAACTACTCAGATAAGATCATATTAATATAATTCCATTAAAAAATTACATAATACCTAGCTTGAATAAATGAATCTCACCGTTTATAAATGGGTCCTTCTAGTATTAATGAAAGAAAATTCACATGGAAATATTTTAGAGTTACACAAAGTGAACGAATTTATTTAATAATTTCTAGAAAATTCTATATTTTTAAGGATAATTACAATAACACCCATGATTTTAGGTACTTTACCCATTTATTTTTTATTTTGAAATTATATAATAATTGGGTTGATATTTGTATTTTTTTGGTTGGTTTTACAATATTTTGGTATAATTTATGGTGGTGCATGGTTTGATCATGGATTGGTGGAACCTTGTAACATATATAAGAAACCATATAAGAGACACTGAGAGTTTTTTTGTTGGCGTATGGTATGTCCAAAAGTTATAGGTTCCAAGAGAAACCTTGAAAATGGTGACAAAGGGGAAATCATACTTGGTGCATATATTTTCAAACTGTGATATCCAAACGTGTGATGGGTGGTCTGGAAATAGTTTCATGGACAATGTTTATTCACGGTTTCTGAAATAGTGTGGCCTAACCATCCTCTATGAATTTAATTCTCCAAATATTAGAGTTCTACTTAGTTTTCACTAAGGGAATCCTCATTTTTCTCTAAATCCTAAATTATATTGAAGTCATATACTCTTTTAATAGTTCTTTGGAAATCTATTTGATCTAAATTCTAGTTTAAATGGATCTAATAATGTTGTGTATCCGAAATAATCAATAATACTAATATTTATCTCATTCTCTTTATATCTCATTATCTACTCTTGCATTGAATGTTACATGTATTAAATTATGTATAGATAAACAATCTATGAATCTTTTAGGATATTTGTATTGGATAAATTGATGGAATGGAGTTTGGATCCTATATCTAGAGGTTTAAAACGTTTATTCACTTTTTAATCACCCATTGTGATGTATGTGGCTTATCTCTCTTCTCCACTTATTATAGAATGTCACGACCCATGCTCGGGGCACGTGCTGTGACTACACCACGCCTGCCTTCCATAGGCCAGGGGCTGGTGACTAGCACCAAAGGTGTAAATCCCGATAACTGGGAAGGCATTTCCTTTATAAAAGTAAACAAACACCACAGAGTACAAGAGGAAGTAAAACACTAAGTAAAACTGAAGCAAGCTGTGCTGAAAGTAAATGGGCCGGAAATACAAGCCCAACTATAAAGTACAAGGAAAAAGATAAAACAGCTAGAAGGTGACAAGAAGCTCCTGGATCGTCCACCAAGGATCCTACCTGAAAGGTGGGTACAGATAGCGCAGCTCCTGGATCGTCCCCCACGGATCCTACATGAAGGGTAGGTACAGATAGCCTCCACAAAAATCTCACCCGTAAACCTCCTCCGAGTGTCACCTCATCAAGAAGTCCACCACTGGATACTGTCTCGTCATGAGGTCCACCTCCGGGTGCCATCCAGTCCTCGAACACTCGGCCTCTGTCTGCGCTGCCTGTCGTCTGCAACCAACACAACGATGTGTGGGCATAGCCCATGCAGGGGTGAGTATAAAAATACTCAGTAGGGACCCCGAGACCCTCATGGTCTCACTGAATCCAAAAAGGATAACCACAAAAAAGATCTCAATAGATAACCTCTACTTAGGTATATGCCCATACATATACTCGATTTATCAAGTAACCCGTCTCAATCATGAGGAAACACAAAGATTACGAAATCAACGGATAACCACTACCCAGGTATATGCCCATACATATACCTAAGTTATCAAGTGACCCATCTCAATCATGAGGTAAACACAAAGGCCATAGACTCAGCTCAACCAAGATTTTATTCATGATGTCAAAACCACAACTGCTGTAGAACTTCGCCTCTGTCGATTACAGTGGGCATGCCGGTACAACCAAGCGCGCCCCATTAACCTTGGACTGCTGTAGTACTCCACCTATCAAGTATTGTGGGCCTGCTATTACATCCAAGCGCTTCCCACCATGGTTCTGCCACTACAACAAAGCGCTCCCCCTCATAGCCTCCAGGGGTACTCCTTCTGTTGAGTACCTCGGGTCTGCCGCTACAACCAAGTGCTCCTCTACTGTGGGTCAGCCGCTACAACCAAGTGCTCCCCATGGGGCTATTCGAAACACACCGAGTCGATAGATCTGCAGTCATCAAGTATCAGCCAGCTACTAGGTCTCTGCACTCTGCTAGCTCATCACCGGGAGGGTCCTCTCCACGAGCTACTGGTCGATACTCCATGTATCAGAATGTTCCACAAAGAAGTATCTCAAGGGACCACCTCATCATAGGGGTCTCAATGCAGCAGACGGCGTGTCAATCAGACGCCCGGTTTGTGAGTTATTAGCCTTTTCGTCCCAGGGGCCCGGTTGGTTTCGTGTACGAACCAACCCGACCGTATCTCAATTGTACCCCAAACTCTCAGAGGTTATACAATAGGGACCATTTCTCAACGTGATCACCAACGCCGCTAACGGTTTGTCAAACAGATGTCCGGTCTGAATGTTATCATCCATTCCGTTCTAGGGGCTCGGTTGGATTTTGGGTACAATCCAACCCAGCCACTATCCAACGACATCCAAAACATATGCGAAGCATGAAAAAAGTTCGGTCTCATTAAAAGGAATCCAACAAATTCGACGTCTTGTCAATCGAACGTCTAGAGCTCAAGTTATAAGTGTTTCCGCTCCGAGGGCCCGGTTGGTTTCGTGCACGAACCAACCTAGCCAAACCCAAAGTTCTCTGAAACCTTGAGTGTAATATACCAAAACGACCGTCTCGATCCAAGGATCGCATCGCAGCTAACGGTGCGTCGTTCGGTGGTTTGAAACCCATGTTATGGGAAAAAGACCGAAAGAAGTCCGAAAATAGGGGGTTCGGGCCTAGTCCGGCCCGATACCCCCTGGGTCGGCCCGAACCGGGTCGACCCTACCCAGGTCCAGGTCCGGCCCGCTTGGGTGCGGCCCAGCGCGGCCCGGCTGGCGTGGCCCGGTCGTAACGACCGAGCGATGAGGGCGGGGGGGGGGGGGGGGGGTGCTGCCCCCCCTCGTTGTGAAATTGTGGCCCCCATGTGGGGGGCCACTCCTACTGGCTAGCCGGGGGTTACGACCCCCGGAGCTTCTCCCTGACCGGCCGGCCTTTACCGGTCGGCCGGCTGCTGCCGCCACGGGACCGGGCCGGTCCCTTCCCCCTGCTCCGATGTCGGGGGCCGGTTTCCGGCCGCCGTTCACTACTCCGCCAGGGCCTATGGCCGAGGCCTTGATCCGTGCGGCGTGATGCGACGGCGCCGTGACCCTCCACGGCGGCCCCACTCCAGTCGCGGTGCCTTTGAGGTTCTCCGGCGCGGCACGACGGCTCCGTGACTTGTTCGTCTTCAACGGTGCGGCGCGACGGCACCGCGCTTCTTCACCCAAACTCATAGATTCCGCGCGGTGCAACGTCACCGCCCCCGCCTTACATGTGCCGCAACAAAACCAAACAACCAAGGGGGGGGGTCGGCCGTGTTCGTGCGGTCCGACCTCCTCCCGTTATTTTGATAACAGGTGGACCAGATAAGATGATTAATCTGTGATGAATTTAAACCGGAACAGAAACCAATAATCCCCCTACCTCGATCGTAGTCGTCAATGAGGTTGTCGCGGAAAGGGACGTCGCGGAATTGATCGTCACGGAAGAAGGCATCGCGGAAGGAGGATTTTCATGTCACAGAGAAAATTTTCGTCGACGTCACGTCGTCAATCTCCAAGGATCCAGCGTTCGTTTCAACCTTCGTCGGAGGTCGGCGTTCTCCGCGTTTTTCGCATTCGTCGTTGAGGAGGAAAAACTTCAAGAACTTGAGAAAATTCTCCCCATGCCTCTCACAACCCAACAACTCTAAAAAAATAAGAGTTTGTCTTATTTTATTTCTCAATCCATGCGTTTTTAAATTCAAAAACGAAACATTCAATTAAATTAAATAATTGCAGCGTTTAAACCGCCCAAATTAATTGAGGCATTTCATAAACAGAAAAACGCAAGGGTAGACTTCCACATAAAAGGGGTGCGGGTGTGTTACCTTAATTAAAAAAGGGGGTTGAGGAATTTGAATGAAACGGTGGGGCTCGTGTGGTCCCACCCCACAAATATCCTACCTAGTGGGTAGGATATTGGGGGTCCCACTTCATCCACTTAGTTTAGGTTAAACAAAATAAAATAAAATTGGTTGCACCACTTTTATTTTATTCCTTTACATAACCCAAAAATTTAAAAACGACAGCCGAGAAAACACAACTCTGGAAGATGTATTTCTAAGAAATTACCGGCACTGCGATTCCATCGGTGCCTCGGAATTCGATTCCGGGAACCATTTCAAAATTTAGAAAAACCCGCTCATTCGTTCCCTGAACGTACCTGAGCTAAACTTCGGAAAATGATTCTGGGAACACCGGGCCTCGGAATCAGGTGCCGTCAGCAATTGCGTTCTTGTAATATTTACAGAAAATCATGAATAAATTTTCCTTGAAATTTCCAGGTCTTTACATTACTCCCATCTCAGGGCTTTACGTCCCCGTAAAGCTTTAACAAACACTAGGGAAACAAAAGCGGTACTGAGAACGCATCCGAGCCTTCCACTCCCATGAGCTTACCTGGAGGTTCCCGTATTGCCAGTGAAAGTGCTCCCATGGAATCGACCGTCCTCGCAGGATCCACTCCTGTCATTACTCGATCTCCACTGGAACTTCTGTGAGGGTCACCCCATCTCCCAAGTCCAGCTCCTCATGGTCGATGAAAAGTGAAGGTTCGAGTTCGTATCTCCTCATTTGAGATACATGGAAGTCGTCGTGCACCTGGTGCAACTTAGGTGGGTGGATCAAGTTGTAAACCACCTCACCTACCCTGCTAAGGACCTAGAATGGTCTATTGAACCATGGAGATAACTTGTCACCTCAGCCACATCTCCGTAACTCATGTCGAGGTGAGACCCGTAGGGGAAACATGGTCACCATCCTCTAACTCTAGTGGTCTCCACCTCCTTTCAGCACAAGACTTTTTCCGGCTCTGAGCTGTCCTCATATGCTCTTGGATGACTTGGACCTTTCTGGTCCTACAAGAGCTACTGAGATTTCTTCTTGGATGATAAGAGAAATCTGGTCTCATCCTTTGGATGAACTACGTTCTTCTACTAATAAATTCAATCCCTACATGGATGATATTAATTCATACCAAGGATGACGTCGTAAGACCTCGACACTACTACCATGAGATCCGACCGTTACTCTCGCCTCCAAGGGTTGAGTCACACTGTCGGCATCAATGTGTGGTCACTGGGTCTCCTCCAGTAGGTATCTCAATGTGTGCGTCAAGTCAACGGTTTTCAAACTGGAACCTCTTAGTAACAACATAAAGAGAGGACAGGAAGTTAAACGACACAAGAAATGTGTCTTTTATTACTGCAGCTCAAAGTACAAAGACACAAAGCATCTAAAAACAAACATCAACCAAGCTAGAAGCAAAATTAACAAAAGTCTCTAGGTCTGGAGCAAGTCCCGCTCATGTCCATCTCCTCCTGGAGTTCCATGATCGTAGGCCTCAGATTCCTGATGCTGAGCTCTCCCACGTCCACATGTTCCCTGCAGTCGGGGTGGACCTCCTGGTGGTGGTGGCAACACCTCAAAGCATTGTCCACCTCCAGCTGCACGGCCAGCTCCCCTGCCACGGTCTCCTGCTCCAAGTAGTCCACCTCGATCGAACCTCTGCCTCTGCCTGGGAGGTCCTTCATTCATCTACTGGTCATCTGTATGGCGGGTCGGACAGTCATGAGCCATGTGACCAACCCCGCCGTAGGAGTAACACTGTCCGCACATGGTAAGTCGTTCTCCACCCCGGGTGCCTCGCACAAATGATCCTGTGTCATGCGGTCGACCACCAGTAGGTCTAGTCCTCTTGGACCTCTACGTCATCTGTCTGTTGCTCGCTGCAGAAGACTCTGCCGCATGCCATCTAGTGGTGGGTCCTACTGCTGGAGACTGGTCAACAAGGAAACTCTCCACTAAGAGGGCTCTCTCCAACACCGCTGTCTGTGTCAGAATGCTGTGAAAAAAAATTGAAGCTTTGATCTCTCTCCTGTGCCACGACTCAATGGTTCGGGCCCTAAAGAATGGGTCTCGTACCATATCCATGGAATAACGCGAGATATCGGTAAACCTCACCTCGTACTGGGCTACGGTCACGCTGCCCTACCGCAGGTGTAGTAGCTCTTGGATGCACACCGCACGAAGGGTGGCTGGGATGAAATCTGAGCGGAAAAGGCTCTCAAATTCCGTCCAAAGGAGAGATTCCTCATCGTGCACCTGGAGCATCAAGCTCCACCATCTGCCTACTGAAGCGTGTAGGAGGCTTTTTGCAAGGACAACCATAAGGTCTGCTGGTGTCCTCACTAACCTGAAAACTCGTAAAACTGCCTCCAACCAATCCTCGGCTGCCTGAGGGTCCGTCTCACCGTGGAACCTGGGAGGTCACTGACGCTGAAACTCGTGAAGTGAACTAAGGTGATGTGCATCATCCGCGGATGGGGCTGGTAGCATCTGTGTCTCGGTGGATAGAGGTACCGCCGGTTCCTCTGCTGTCAAAGGGCCATGTATCGAGGCCTCGTCGCTCGGTGGGCTGTCGTCACACACAATGCTTGGAACCCTAGCCGGCTGCCATCGTGGGGCCATCCTGAAAAGAAAAAGGTGCACCACGGTTAATACTGTATACCTGGTGAGCTGACACAAAGTAATCACAAAGAAAACTTTTTAAACACATATGCAATCAATGTTTTCATGTATTGAGTCAGAAATCAGAAGTCAGGGTCCTGGTGTACAGATACGTCAGCCGCCACACCAACACTGGACTCCCTGGACTGATAACCACACTCAATACCCTTAACACTATTTCTTCACATAAAAGAAGGATCAGAGTCCTGAGTTCTGCGGCAGAACCGAACTCCTCTGATACCAATTTGTCATGACCCGTCCTCGGGGCACGTGTCGTGACTACCCCAAGCCCTCCTTCCGTAGGCCAGGGGATGGCGACTAGCACCAAAGGTGTAAATCCTGATAACTGGGAAGGCATTTCCTTTAAAAAAGTAAACAAACATCACAGAGTACAAGCAGAAGTAAAACACTAAGTAAAACTGAAACAAGGTGTGCTGAAAGCAAAGGGTCTGGAAATACAAGACCAACTGTAAAGTACAAGGAAAAAGGAAAAACAGCCGAAAGGTGACAATCAGCTCATGGATCGTCCCTCAAGGATCCTACCTGAAGGGTAGGTACAGATTGCACAGCTCCTGGATCGTCCACCATGGATCCTACCTGAAGGGTAGGTACAGATAGCCGCTACAACACTCTCGCCCGTCAACCTCCTCCGAGTGTCACCTCTTCGTGAAGTCCACCACCGGATACTGTCTCGTCATGCGGTCCACCTTCGGGTACCGTCCAGTCCTCGAACACTCGGCCTCTGTCTGTGCTGGCCATCGTCTGGAACCAACACAATGAGGTGCAGGCATAGCCCGTGCATGGGTGAGTATAACATTACTCAGTATGGACCCCGAGACCCTCAAGGTCTCACTAAATCGAACAAGGATAACCACAAATAAGATCTCAACAGATAACCTCTACTTAGGTATATGCACATACATATACCCAAGTTATCAAGTAACCCATCTCAATCATGAGGAAACACAAAGATTATGAAACCAACGGATAACCACTACCCAGATATATGCCCATACATATACCTAAGTTATCAAGTGACCCATCTCAATCATGAGGTAAACACAAAGGTCATAGACTCAGATCAACCAAGATTTTCTTCATGATTTAGAAACAATGGCTGCTAGATAACTACTCCTCTGTCAAGTACAGTGGGCCTGCCGCTATAACCAAGCACGCCCCACTAACCTTGGACTGCTGTATTACTCCACCTGTTGAGTACTGTGGGCCTGCTGTTACAACCATGCACTTCCCACCATGGGTCTGTCGCTACAACCAAGCGCTCCCCCTCATAGCCTCCAGAGGTACTCCTTCTGTTGAGTACCGCGAGTCTGCCGCTACAACCAAGCGCTCCTCCACCGTTGGTTTTCCGCTACAATGATGTACTCCCCACTGGGCTATCCGAAACACACCGAGTCGATCGATCACCAGTCGTCAAGTCTCAGCCAGCTAATAGGTCTCAGCAATCTTCTAGCTCGTCAGTGGGAGGGTCTGCTCCATGAGCTACTGGTCGACACTCCATGTATCACAATGTTCCACGAAGAAGTATCTCAAGGGACCACCTCGTCATAGGGGTCTCAACGTAGTAGACGGTGCGTCAATCCGACGCCCGGTCTGTGAGTTATTATCCTTTTTCTTCCCAGGGGCCTGGTTGGTTTCATGTACAAACCAACCCGAATGTATCTAAAATGTACCCCAAACTCTCATAGGGTATGCTCATAGGGACCGTTTCTCAACGTGATCACCAACGCCGTTGATGGTTTGTCAAATGGACGTCCGGTCTGAAAGTTATTAGACTTTCCGTTCCAGGGGCCCGGTTGGATTTTGGATACAATCCAACCCTACTGCTATCCTAATACATCCAAAACATAGGAGAATCATGCCAAATGTTCCGTCTCATCAAGAGGAATCCAACAAAGATGATGGCACGTCAATCGGATGTCCAAAGTTCATGTAATAAGTGTTACCGCTCTGAGGGCCCGGTTGGTTTCGTACACGAACCAACCTGGCCAAACCCAAAGTTTTCCGAAACCTTGAATGTAATATTCCAAAACGACCATCTTGATCCAGAGATCGCATCGCAGCTGACGGTGCGTCGTTCGGAGGTCCGCGGCCCATGTTATGGGCAAAAGACTCAATGATGTCCGGAAATAGGGGGTTCGGGCCCGGTCCGACCCGACCCAAAACCCCCTGGGTCGGCCCGAACAGGGTCGACCTGACCCGGGTACGGGTCCGGCACGCATGGGCGCAGCCCAGCCCGGCCTGGCCCCAGGCCGTTCAGTCGTAACGATCGAGCGATGAGGGTGGGGGTGCACTGCCCCCCCCCCCTGCGTTGTGAAACTGCGGCCCCCATGTGGGGGGCCGCTCCTGCTGGCCAGCCGGGGGTTACGACCCCCGGAGCATCCCCCTGATTGGCTGGACCGCACTGGCTGACTGGATGCTACCGCGACGGGATCGGTGAGGTCCCGTCCCCCTGCTCCGACGTGGGCAGCCGGAAACTGACTGTCGTTCCCTGCTCCGCTGCGACCTTGATCTGTCTGTTGCGGCGTGACGGTGTCGTGCCCCTCCGCCGCGGCCCCGCTCCAGCTGCGGTGCCTTTGAGGTTCTCCGGCGCGGCACGACGGCACCACAACTTGTTCGTATTCAATGGCGCGACGCGATGGCACTACGCGTCTTCGCCCAAACTCATAGCTTCCGCGTGGTGCAACGACACCGCACTGCCTTACACACGCCGCAACAAAACCAAACAACCAAGTGGGTGGAGGGTCGGCCGTGTTCGTGCAGTCCGCCCTCCTCCTGTAATTGCGATAAAAGGAAGCCTAGATAAGATGTTTAATCAGCAATGAAAGTAAACAGGAACAAAAAAGCAATATTCCCCATACCTCGAGCGTAGTCGTCAAACGCCTTTGTCGCGGAAAGGGACGTCATAGAATTGATCGTCGCGGAAGAAGGTGTCGCAGAAGGAGGATCGTCACATCACAGAGAAAATATTCTTCGGTGTCGCGTTGTCGATATCCGAGGATTCGGAATTCTTGTTGACCTTCGTCGGAGGTCGACGTTCTTCGCGTTCTTCGCGTTCTTCATCGAGGAGGAAGAAATTCAAGAACTTGAGCAAATTCTCCCCAAGCCTCTCACAACCCAACCACTATAATAAAATAAGAGTTTGTCTTATTTTATTTCTCATGCCATGCATTTTAAAATTCAAAAACAAAACATTCAATTAAATTAATTAATTGAAACGTTTAAAACGCCCAAATTAATTGAGGCGTTTAATAAACAGAAAAACACAAGGGTTGACTTCCACTTAAAAGGGGTGCGGTTTCGTTACCGTAATTTAAAGGGGGGGGGGGGGTTGAGGAAGTTGAAAGAAACAGTGGGGCTCGTGTGGGTCCCATCTCACAAATATCCTACCTAGTAGGTAGGATATTGTGGGTCCCACTTCATCCACTTAGTTTAGGTTAAACAAAATAAAATAAAATTGGTTTCACCACTTTTATTTTATTCATTTAGTTAACCCAAAAATTTAAAAACCACACTTAAGAAAACACAACTCTAGAACAGGTGTTTCTAAGCAATTACCAGCGCTGTGATTCCATCAGTGCCCTCAGAATTCGATTTCGAGCACCATTTCAAAAGTTAGAAAAACCAGCTCATTTGTTCACTGAATGTACCCAAGCTAAACTTTAGAAAATGATTCCGGGCACACCGTCCCTTGGAATCAGGTGCCTTTAGAAACTGCGTTCTTGTAAAATTCCAAAGAAAATCAAGAAAAAAATTTCTTTGAAATTTCCGCGTCTTTACATATAACATGAAGGCTTAGTTTTATTTGAGTGTACTTCATGTATTTGATAATTAAATTTTTAAATATTTAATAAGGGAAAACCATTTTGGTTTTTGATTTTGGAAACAAAGGAAATTGAATGGATTTTGGAAAACCACTTGAGCTTTTGTTTTGAAATTATGGAATTAGTTTTATGAAATAAATATGTTTGATGAAATGTTTTAATGGGAAGAGTGAATTTATGTTGAATAAATTGGTGTGTTATAAAATTTAATAAATGAGTCATTTTGTTTTATATTTTCATTATCTAGGGCCTTTTTATTATGAACATGGAACTCAATTCCAGATTGGGGAATGATGGTATATCAACAAGTGACGAAATGGGGAAGAAAATATCATACAATGACCCAAAATTTTCATACATTGATAATCTATCCTAATATACTAATATTATATATATTACATAATAACCCATGCTAGAATTATTTATGTCTTATGCATTTGTAAACATCAACAAATAAAAAACTTTTTCATATGATTTGTATGTCATCTCCCACTATGTTCTTAAAATCTAGAACCCTTTTAGACATATAATACATAAAAAAATTTCATACCATGGGTAAAGGATACCAAAAAAGGCTGTGAAATGATTCTTAGTATGGGTAAACAAGTGAAACATCAATGATCACATAATCATAACACTAAAAATAAGGGTATGATAACATGAGAATAACATTTTGAAACCATAAAATGAAAATCAAAGATGATAAACTCGAGTCATAGAATAAATCATGGATGTTCAGAACATATAAATCATAAAAGAATAATAGAAAATAATATTTGTTATCATAAAATTGGAATAGAATTTGGATTTTTGGAATACACATATATAAATAAAATCATTTCTTTATTTGTTAAGGATTATTTCCAAACCCATTATAGTGTAACGAGTTCACTCCCGGAATAATTATAGTAGTTTTGGATCACTCCCATGACAATCATAGTTGAAAATTTAACTTATTGAACTGGGACCACTCCTTATTCAAGTCCAATTTATCTCACAAGATATTAATCCTTACCCAATTCATTATTGGGAGTTATAGGTCCCATCCATAAAATAAGGGAAATAATACATATGTGCGCAATAGAATCAAAAAAGAATAATCATATCATAACCAATGAAAATAAATGGGTTTCATAATAATTTCTTCATGGAATAAATTTTGGAAAATAAACAGGATTTATAAAAGTTACATCTATTCATAGGATAACCCATCAAAAGGATAAGTTTCTATAAAATTTTCATCTTTTCAAAAAAACATAACCAGTGGAAAAGGAAGGAGTTCATAAACATCATTTCAGCATAAACATAAATCATCAAGAGAAGTAATATGGATTGAATAATCAGATCACATCTCTAGTAAATCTTATGTGATATCAATGGATGTTATAATATATGGAAAACTATTTTTAAACATCGCAGGGAAAATTTATTGAGGAAAATATATTTTTCATTTTAGAATCACATATTTTATATAAATAAATTATTCAAATATTAATGAAAATATTTCCTTTGAAAATAAATTTAAAATAATTTAAAGGATTCCTTAAACAATATAGTGGAAATTATAGCGGAAAATAAGATTCATTTAGGTTCTTGTTAAATTAATGATTGATTTCATGTTTCTTATAAAATTCAAAAGTATCTCATTTGTAAAGTGCTAAGAAGATTAATTTTAATATATTTGGTAAAACAATATGGTACAATAAACTTATACCATTATAGTATAATATTAAAAATATTTATTAAATTTTTTAAAACATGGGTATAGAAGAGAATGGGTTTTCGATCAATGAGAGAAATAAAGTCAATTTTCCTCAAAATAATTATTTATTAAGATTAATTACATAATGAGAGGGAAAATGAAAGAAAAAATAATAATTATATAAAAAAAAATTATAATAAATTCATTAGTTTGTTATGAGTTATATCATAATATTTTATCAATATAGTCTTAATCATAAACAACCATAAAAAACAATGAGTTTGTAACGTAAAACATTTACCACTTCGGTATCTTTTGGGTCATAATAACTATGAAAAAAATAAATATATTTGGATATTAATATCCCATAATTTCATGAGAATAATCAAAAAATTCATTATTGGGTATTTTATAAACTATAAAAAAAGAAAAATGTTGTTTATAAAGCATGTGTCCCACCAAAATTAATGTGGGATGAAAAACCATTACTTCATTTGGTAACTTTGGAATCATAAGACACATGTAAGAATAATATAAAATGAAACATTAAATAACATGATATTAAATTAATTCATAATAAAACTTGTGATATGGTGTGTATGCACATCTCATCATGAAATATAGGTGTATAATATAACATATGTCCCAAAGAAGACAATTTAAGACAAAATGCTATTACCAAAAGTCTTGATATTCTACATTCACATTCAAAACAATATTATTATATATATATATATTTTATTATGAATATATTAAATATATATATATATATATAATTACATATATGATTAACTTTTAACACTTTATCGCTCATTTACTAATAATTATTTTTTAAAATAAATATTCAAAGTAATAACTACTACATTTTTCATGTGTGTTTTCATTTTGTTTTTTGGTTCCTTTTACTTTGATCATGGATCCATCATATCAATAATTTTATACATTATTATAATATAATATATATTAATTATATTTTTATTTAGAGTAATCCAAATATTTTGATGACAGAAAATGAATTACAGCATTCATGGAGACGGTATGCCATACCTATGTGTAACACTGTTTAAATTTTATCGATTGATAGAACAAAATAAAGAAAAATATTAATTCAACTTTATATAATCCTTGATATGTAATATATATCTTATATATATATATATTAAATATATCCTTATTACTATCTGT
Organism: Viscum album; assembly: GCA_963277665.1. Classification (NCBI taxonomy): domain Eukaryota; kingdom Viridiplantae; phylum Streptophyta; class Magnoliopsida; order Santalales; family Viscaceae; genus Viscum; species Viscum album. The sequence goes on along the minus strand of OY728142.1, from coordinate 261,983,092 downwards.
GTCAAAATAAAATGAAGACATGTGACATCCCTTCATGTAGGCGGTAGTCGACCAATACACATGAATGATGTTATAGTTTTTCAATGGACTATAATGAAACAAGGTAGATGTGATATTATAAATATAGAAGTACAATAATGTAATAAAAATCATATATATCTATATATATTAAAGATATAATTATATGAATCATTTAGAGTTTGTGATGGAAAAAAAATTGCATCGGTTTAGGAGGTTGTAGTTCATCTTACAGATGATTGACAATTTCATGTCCTGTTTGATAGATTATGAGACGAATATATGTTATCCAATTAAGCTTAGGGCATATCAATATATCATAGATAATTTTTTTTATTATATTTCAGTTATTATAACTCTAATCAATGTGGTTAGATAAGAAGTAAAATAAGATAGAGATTATTCAATATAATTAACTTTTCTTAGAAAAACCTCCTATAGATCTTTTATTATGGACCCAAAGATTGGTATTTTGCGAATAAAAGAAGATCTAGAAAAACTGAAATGATTTTGGGGTGAATTGTTTTTAGGTTTTTCTCAATCAAAATGTGTTATGAAGTTTTAACAAGTGAGGGTATAGGAGTTCCCCATTTATAAATGAGGAGTACTGATATTTTTTAAAATACCCAAAACTATTGAATAATGGGAAGTGAGACTCAATAGATGTCCCTAAAAAAATAAAAAATAATCGTTTTTTAGATTATATGGTCGATCAAAACCCCCAACACCAAAAATAGACATGTTTTGAAATTTATAGTCCCTTTTCCTCCATGTTTACTCACATTTTCCATTTTTGTTTTCACTATAATAAGTAGTCTCCTTTCATTTACCTAGGTATTTTTTCTATTAAGAATAAAAACTAAACTAAACCTATTATATAAGTTGGAACCTATGATTATTATTATAAAATATAATTTATTTTATAAATATCATATGTATCATGATAATTAATATTAAAATATGGATATGTAACATGAAAACCTCGTTTGAACCTTAACAACAACAATTAATTTTTAAATTTTTTATAATTCTTTATAAAAACATAATTTGAACTTATTATATAATATAAAATATATATTTAAAATATATTGTATCTATGTTGTAAAATTAAAATCATATAATTAGAATAATTTAATTTAAAATAAATCCAACAGAATATACTAAATAATAGTTTTCCGACGAAAAATATTTCTTGAGTATAGAATTTTTTTATCAAAATTGAACATAATATTTTTTATAATGAAATAAATTGGATTAATTATAATATATTTTTTCTAATTTTACATTTATACCTTTTAAACCCAAATACATGTTTTTAAAGGCTCAAAACAAAAATGATTTTTATAATAAAACAACATATTTCACTCTTTTGCAAAATATTTAACATTTCAAAAAATTATAAAAAACTAAATTTAAGATAATATTAAAATTTTTAATTAAAAAAATGAATCTAATTTTTTAAAATAAAATTTTAATAAGTGGAAAATATTATTTTGTAAATAATTATGAAAAATAAAAAGTATTATTTTTTACATAAAAGTGAAAATTTTATTCATAAAACATGATTTTTTATTATTATATGCAAAGAAAATATTAATAGATTAAGGATAAAACATTTTTTTAATATATAATATATATATTTTATTAAAATAATTTTCTAATAGTGACTAATTTAATTGATTAATACAAAACCTCATTATCCTTATAAAAATAATTTTTCATAAAAATTTTTATATTATATTCAAATGATTTTTATTATACTTCAAATAAATTTATAGAAAATTAATTTGTTTTATATGAGTATAAACCATATACTTTTCAGAATTTTTTTATTCCTATTCAGACCTTCCAATCCAACAATTAGTCCATAAATTTCATATTAATATATAATATTTTGATAGTATATCATAGTTCGTTTGAAGTCTTTATTACATATAATGTATGAAATTGAAATAATGAAAATCATTTGTAAAATATATAACATAAAATATTAGGGTGTTAAATCCCCCCGCCACACTTTAGGATATTGTTCCCTCATAATTTTAACTTATAATTAGTAATCAAGGGTCTTACATTTGAAATTTATTTTGTATAAAACCCATATAATAAATAGCGTTAATAAATCTTATTGTTGAATAGAGAGAGATTTAAATTCAAAATTTATATTTATATAACACAAAATTTGGATCTAAATAGGATAAAATTATCATGATATTAAAAAATGGACAAGGAAAAGAGTACTAATTTTGATTGATTAATAGAGGGCGATGGATAAAATGTTCATGAGAAATATTACCACCACAAAAAAAATTGAGTAAAAATAGCATTGATTCATCTGAAATGAAAGTAATATGAAAAATGTTTTTTCTGAGTATCCTATTCCTAATGTTGAAACAATTTTTAGTATAATGATAGAGAACATGAGAAAATATAATAAAAAATATTTATTTCCATCTCATATGTACAATTTCATCGATTGGTAGTTTTTCAATAATTTTTCATATAACATATTCCTCTATGAAATGGAGATTAAATTTTCATTCCTTTAGTAAACAATGGATCAAAAGATTCATAAAATAATGACAATTCATTAATTCTATCTCTAGTAATCATAAAATTTATTTTAACACATGTTATCTCATGTGGATAAATCATTATTTGATGAAGGAATACATAACTCTATAAAACATTTTCAAAATATCATGTAAAATAATTCCATAAATAATTATCATTAAAACACATTCAAAATTACAAATTTTGTAAAGAGGGTCACTAAATTTACAAGATCAGTGTAACGTTAACAACCCAAATATCATAAAGTGGATTTTTATTATCAAATAAAAAATATGTGATTACATTGGTCATATATCCTCTTAAAACAAGGTAATGACTAGAATTAACATAAAGCCAAAATTAAAACAAATGTGATTCATCATTCATTAAATAAAACCACAGAATATTGAATATATTCCATAAATTATAAAATTCTTCAAACATCATCAATGATAACTTATCCCACTTTTTCATCAAATCATTAAAATCATATAGGTTCATCAATACAATAAAATTTACATTATATATATATATCATATCATTATATAAACTAAAAACATTATCTCATCATGAGAAACATATTATGTTTTGTCTTTCCCTTAATCATTTTTATATCAAAAAATATCACCATTCTACGAAATCATATTTTTATGTCCTCAGTACCATTCAAAATATTCTTTAAAATACCTAATAAAATTTTTCTACAATACATTCCTTATATTTTTCATGATTCATATAACCATGGTTTTGAGTTCTAATACATTAACACTTCAATCTTTCCACATTATTATTAAACCATTAACTAGGGTTTATAATTCTAGTCCTCAAGAACTCATTAATTTCATATATAATTTTTATTCACAACATCATTAATAGAAAAAACATTCCTCATAAAACATTTGTGTTCCTCTTCTTGATATTTCCATATATGAAATTGAATTGAATAATTCTCATACTTTAAACATTTAAAATATTCAACCATTTATGATTCATTAGCGAACCCATTATTCTATTCCATTAGGTTAAATAAATAATAATTTCTCATTGAAAATTTATTTGTTTCTATATTATCCACATATAAAAATTATTATTGTAAAATTTATAAATTCATTGTACAACTTATTCCTATACTCTCGACATATAGAAACTGAATCCCCTTCCCACTAGGTTCTCTACTACACAAGATCTCAATAAAATCTATCCTTCTATTCTTTGATGATTCATTGATTTAGTTAAGGTGCATGTTTTTAATCATATATCATGATATATTATTAGGAATAATAAAAATATACTTAATTATATTCACCAGAACATTTTGTTTCTCATCAACCAATGTTTGTCGCATTCAATGTTAAATAATTCCTTTGGGTTCCTGCCATTGACTGAAAAAATCATAGTGTGAGAAACTAGTCTTATTATAAGACCACATAATCATGAAAAATTATTAATAGAATGTCTACATAGTAAAATATTATTTTCAATATTTGAATCCTTAAGTTTATCCTAATTAATTCATCACCATTATATATTTTAATCCTTCAAGGTGGTTCATAATGAGTTTGGTAATTTTCAAAACAGATAACCCGAGAGTGTAAAACATGGTGTTCAACAAGGAAAATTATCATTCACCTATTGATGATTAATCCAAATCACAGTTCATAATTTTCAGAGTTACTATACCTTATTATAACTATTCCTGATCCAAATCAGAATATACACTAGTAGAAAAACGGTTTTTAACGTCGGTTTTTTTTTATTTTGGACGTCGGTTTTTAACCGACGTCGAAGTCACCGACGTTAAAAATATGAATTTTTACGTCGGTTTTTGTAAACCGACGCGAAAAATGAATAACATTCGTTTTTTGGCGTCGGATTTGTAAAAAACCGATGCCAAAAAAAATAATTCATATAATTTTTCGCGTCGGTTTTCATAAAAACCGACGCGAAAAATTTAAAAAAGTAGTTTTGGCGTCGGTTATTTAAAAAAACAGACGCCATAAATGAAAAAAAAAATATTTTTCGCATCGGTTTTTATAAAAACCGACGCCAAAAATCAAATTTTTTTTTCTAGGTTTTAGATCATTTCCTAAGCTTCGATTTGACAGGCTGTGGACCTAAACCGGAGTTACGGTTCAATAGTTATCGCCGTTAGAAGTTGAACCTATCAAAGTATTGATTGATACAACTCGTTTCAAAGAAAACATGATAAACATAAATTAAAATCATATACACCAAATGCAATAAAATAATCATAATACATCAAACATATTTCAATGGTTTTAGGGGCTTCCATCGAAATGATATGTTTTTTTATTATCATATAACTTGTATTTAGAAATGAGAATGAATCATCATTATAAGAAAGCCAATCGAGTTGTTTAGAAATGAAGGATAATAATAACAAAGAAAACAAATGAATAGAATATGTACCATGTTCAAATTGATGATTGAAGTCGCATTGAAATCGTGATTGAATCGAAGATGTTGAAAATGATGAAAGAAGAAGAAACTGGATATATATATAGTAAACGAAAATATTTTCAATTGCGTTGTATGAAAATGTAGGCGGGATTTTAAAAAGTTAAACGCGCGTTGTGAAAAAAATTGAAATTCTGATCCCGCGTTACTCTTTGGCGTCGGTTTTGTTTGAAACCGACGCAAAATAGTATTTACATTGGACTTTTGGCGTCGGTTTTTTATAAAACCGATGCAAAAAATGTCAATCAATATCCTTTTTGGCGTCGGTTCATAAAAAAACCGACGCAAAAAATGAAAAAAAAAATTTGGCGTCGGTTTTTAAGAAAACTGACACCATAAAAGTTTTAAAAAAAAATATTTGGTGTCAGTTTTTTAACAAACCAATGCTAAAAATTTTAAAAAAAAAACTACATTTCGCATCGGTTTTTTTAAAAACCGACGCCAAAAACAAAAAATAATTTTTTTGGCGTCGGTTTTTAAAAAAACCGACGCGAAAAGTGAAATTATATTTTTGGCATCGGTTTTTATGAAAACCGACGCCAAAAATTAAAATCAGAAATTACAGTGTTTTAGATAATTCTCTAATCTTTGATTTGACTGGTCGTGGAGAAAAAACGGAGTTACGGATTAAAAGTTATGGATGTCGGAAGTTGACCTTCTCTAAAAGAAGTCTTAAAGAAATTCAACTTTCAAAGGCCATAACTTTTAATCCGTAACTCCGTTTTTGCTCCACAACCTGTCAAATCAAAGATTAGAGAATTATCTAAAACAAAAAAAAAATTAAATTTTTTGGCGTGGGTTTTCATAAAAACCGACGCCAAGAATATATTTTAACTTTTCGCGTCGGTTTTTAAAAAAACCGACGTGAAAAGTAGTTTTTTTTTAAATTTTTAGCGTCGGTTTGTTAAAAAACCGACGCCAAAGAATTTTCTTTAAAACATTTATGGCGTCGATTTTCATAAAAACCGACGCCAATATAATATTTTTTTTAAATTTTATGGCGTCGGTTTTCATAAAAACCGACGCCAAAAATATATTTTAACTTTTCGCGTCGGTTTTTAGAAAAACCGACGCGAAAAGTAGTTTTTTTTAATTTTTAGCATCGGTTTTTTTATGAACCGACGCCAAAACAATTTTTTTCCCTTTTTGGCGTCGGTTTTTTTAAAAACCGACGCCAAAAAATCACCGTAAAAATTATTTACGTCGGTTTATAAGAAACCGACATCAAACTGGCGACGTTAAGAATCATTTTTCTACTAATGATACTATCCATAAATGAATGTATCTTCTTGGAAACCCCTTTCTCTATCCGTCACAGAAATTACAATAGATTTTTTCATACATCTAATTCTCCTTAAACTTATCCATAGACACATACCTAGGAATATCACTAGCGTTTACACATATTACTTCCCAATGGTTATTAAATCCTTAATCTGATAGAAACTATAATGGTATGGTTTTTTAAGAGTGGGATATAATTTATACATTTAAAAGAAATATATAGGAGGATACACCTCCTAGTTGCGACTCTTACCACCATCCATAGTGGAAGTCCTTTCCTCATGGAGCCCGTGGTAACAGACCGATGCTTCACTGAAAAATCACACATCAAATTTCCAAAGGATTATATTCCTACAATTCCATTGGTACTAAATATAGTTTACCATAGATCTCATAAATTGATATCAAATCATAACTAATTAATATTCAATATATAACCAAAAAACCACAACAGAATCTTTTATATCTAGTTCTTTTGGTAATATGGACCCATAAATAATGGGTTAATCACATTTCCACATCATATCCAACCGATTTCTTTATAACTTTCACCCTCTAAAGAAAAATCATACATAAAACCATTCTCCATAACCTAGGGTAAGGAAACATAAGAAAGGATGAGTGATATTTGTCAATAGGGTTCAAAATGGAGATATTAATTATCACATAACAATAAAATGATAATAATGGTATGATAATAAGAAAATAACATTTGAAAACTATACCCATCATATTAATGATCCTAACAAGGATTCATGGCATAAATCATAGAACTTCATAATACATCAATCATAAATGATTAAATGAACATGAACAATTAGAACATAATATATTAATAAGACCGATTTGTGGCATACACATATGCATAGAAAATCATTTCCTTAGTAGTCAATGTTCATTTCAAAAATATCATAGTTGAATGGGTTCACTCCTTGAACCATCATAGTAGTCATGGTTCAATCCCAAGACTATCTAAAGGAATCATTCCCATATTAAACTAGGTTTACTCCTTATTCTATTATTGTTTATCTCATGAGATATCAATCTCTACCTAATGAATGAAATGGAGGTATAGGTCCTACCCATCACAAAATGAAAGACATACATTTGTGTGACAAAATATCATAACACATTAATCATATAAAAACTTTTGATAAGAAATGGGATTTATAGACATTTCATTATCAAATAACATATGAGAAAGTAACATTTATGATACACTTTTCATCTTTTCATTATAAAATAACCTATGAAAATAGAATAGGTTTAATAATAATTTATTCATTTCATCATTTCATAAATAGAGTAAAAGGAAAAGGTTTCATGAACATCTTATCATCACAAACATAAATCACCCATATAAATAATATGGATTGTATAATTGGAGCATATCCCATGTAATGGTTATGTAATAAAAACGAAACTTATCGTTGATGGAATGTTATTTTGAAAGATCACGTGGAACATTTAATGATGAAAATATCCTTTGAATTTTTAAATAAATTAATTAAAACACAAAAAAATCACAAATATTAAAGAAAAAATAATCTTAGAAAATAAAACTACAATCTATTGATGTAATCATTAAACAAATTAATATTTATGAATGTATAAAATACCTTTTATGTCATACTTCTTAAAATAAGGATTCCACTCACATTAATCATTAAAATTAAAATAAAATTGTTCACAAAGAAACAAGAGAAATCATTGTAAACCATTTATTTAATAATAAAAAATGGGTAAAAATGACATTATTCAATAGTCATATTTCATAAAAATATCCTTGGAAACATTTTTAGATAACATCGATATAGAAGAAATTTTTTTTTACCAAAGAGAGAAATAAATTTAGTTTTCCTCAAAAAAATTATCTTTTAATATTGAGTATATAAAGAGATGTTAAATTATATTAGATAATTACATTTTTCGATATAAAAATAGAAAAATAAATTTCACGACTTTTTTGGTAGGTATATCCTAATATTTCATAATCTTAAACTTAGACATAAACAAACTCGAAAAACAATTAAACTATAATGTAAAACCATTAAAACATTGGTAACATTTGGATGATAATCCCAATAATGGAAAGAAAATTAAATAGATATGAATATCCCATAATTTCATGAGAATAGTCATAAAATTCATTTAGGGATTGATTATACACCACAGAAAAGATACATTTTTGTGTATAAGTCATGTGTCCCATAGAAATAAAAGTGAGATGAATATCTAAAACATGATTTGATAACTTTTGAATAATATTACCCATGAAAGAAATATGTTAAATGAAACATTAAATATCATTCGAATAAAAAAATTCATTAAATAACATTTCAATGTTACTTTATGTACAGATCATAGAATAATATTGGCATTAAACATAATATATGTCTCTAAAAAGAAAATTTTATCCCAAAATATGTTACATTAGCTCTTCAAATTCATCATATGTAAAGCCCTGAACCTACACTTCCAGATTCTGTACAAAAACATGATATGTATATTTTTAGAATATAATATAAAAATACATAGTACAATATACAATCTAGGACCTTTTCTTGTATAGGATCCGGAGAATTAGACAACAACATTCATATATTGAATCAGAGTTTACAACAAAATAATAGCTAATATAAATAACTGGATTCATCTTCGTTTTAAACGTATCAATACTTTGAACTTCTAAGTATTTCTATTATTTTTAAAAAAAACATAGGTTGAGAAGAAAAATAATAGTAAGGGATATAAAAAGAAATAAATAATGAATTATTCCATCAATACTAGTAACGTAAGAAATCATTTTCAAAAGACATATTTGTCCCCAATATATACTTTGTAAAACATGTGATTTCCACAAGTTTACCTGAAAAAATAAGAACATAAATTGAACCATAAAGGTAACTTATGGAATTACTTACATAATATTGTAACCCTATCAGCTACCTTATAATTTTTAACCATCATTGATACCTTGCTAGAAACCTTTTTTTTCATTTTGAAAGGACAGTTTAAGTGTTTCCGGTACCCAATACAAGACTTCACCACCGAAAATTCACCGCTTCAAACTATCCAGATCAATATCAAAATTAAAATTTAAAAACACAAAACAGAAATCATGAGACTCCTCGAGCCACACACCAACCCCGATACCATGCACCTGTCCGCTCAACTGTCTGCATCAACCATCGAACCACGTCACGAACCGGAATCCTCCACGTGCCACCATTCACAGCAGGGCGCCGGCAGAACCATCCGCCATCGTCGTCATCGAAGCCTGATCCTGCAAGACGTCGACGCACTACCGAGAAGGACCCAGAACGCTCCGAAGAGTATGCAGGTGAAAAACTGGTCTTACACCCGTAGGTCTGATCAGTAGTGCCATCAAGCGTTCCACCGGAGTAGAGAGGCGGCGAGGCCAACCAACAGGAAGCGTTGCTATCCCGTGCTAGAAATCACCAGGAGTAAATATCCAAGCACAAATTCAAAAATCACACTTTCAAAATTCAAAACTCAAACCTTAAAACCCTACGTGTAGTTAAATCCAGCATTCAGATACATCAACATTTTATCATCACCATCATAGAATCATGTTTCACCAGACATGAGGGAGCAGGAAACCGCTGCAAGCCAAAGGAAACCTGCTACACAGATCCCATCGTCGACCTCATTTTTGACCTCGAGAGACACTGCAAAACACCAACCACCCACAATGGAAGCAAGGATAAGACCTCAGTTGAATGGATTTGGATTCGGTCTTGGGACAATACCACACCACCAATGAAAACCCTATCCAGAGAAATAAATCGGGTGAGTAATGCAAGCGATGGTGAGCAGGAGAGACGATGTAAACCCCAAAGCCACTGGAACTGAGGAACAAATAGGACTAGCCCAGCTGATGGAAGGCCACCGTGAAAACCCTAGGGAAGGAGGTGGCGATGAAGAGAGCTCCCTATACCGTTGTGCCCCTTACTGGCCCATCCACCCCCTCGTGGCTACCTTACAATTTTTGTAAACATCGCAGTTCAACATGGGGTAACCAAATGTCCAACCTCAAACACACACATGCCTAATGAATTGTGAGGAGATATAGGTCCCAACCTTTATCATAAAAAATTTCTATGGACCAAAATATAATCATACTATAATAATAATTTCATTAAACCATTGATTTTGAATTTTGTAAAATAGAGTTTTAATAAAGGGTTTTAAATGAAAATACCCTTATAAATATCATATAATTGAAGATCAACTTAGTAGAGTTGATTGAATATGTATATAAAATATAAATACATATAATTAAACATAATATAAAAAATATTTCTCATATAAACGTTTTTAATACCATATATATAATGATGTTGAATGTTAACCAAGAGAATGGAAAACGGGTAAGGAATTCACTTACCTCAGGTTTATCATAATTCAATATTGTTTAAACCTATTGTATAATAGTTAAAATAGTTTTATTAATATCTTAAAATAAAAATAATAATGTTTATAATAACTAATATTATTATTTAATTGCCTTATTTCCCACATTATATGTTAGTATTTAGTTCCTTGCATTGTTTTGGGTGCGTTCTTTACATGATTTCCATGATTGGCTCATGATGGATATTCTTGTCGATTATAAGTGAATATAAATAATTTGAATTAATTAGTATTTAAATATTTAAAAAACCATTAATTATACCATTTATCATTTTGATTTCTAACATGATGATGATTCGTAAGTTAAAACATTATTGGTATTTGTTTTGGTCATTTTGGAAATTTTTCAATTGTAAAGAACTCATTTTGTTTTATAAATAAAGAACATGTGTAAAAAATAATTCAAGAACCTTGTATAATATATATATATATATATATTAAAATCTAGTTGAACAATGAAAATGGTTTCATGACCAATCTTGATGGAAGTATAAGAAATTGAAATCACATCGCACACAATGTTGGTAAATCGAAACATCACAGACGGTGTTTTCGTTTCATTAATATGTGGGGGAGGAGGAGAAGAATAGTGGTAATTCATCTATAAAAAAGATGAAATATATAATATTTATGATAATGGATCATTCATGCCTCTCAGATAATAGGATATGAGGCATGAAGAATAATAGAAAATAAAAGAAAGAAAACAAAAGATGATGTTTACCTATTGATCTCTTTTCCTTGAGATCCTTATTAAGGCCTTTGGTTTTTCCATTTTGGTAACAAAAGAAGCTCTAGGACTTAGGGAAGATCCTTGGGAAGATCATTTTGGTAGAATTTAGGTAATGTTCAATGATTGAGTAGTGTGGGAGTAAGAGGGGAATTATGGTGGTGTTTATAATGGAGGGGAGAAGAGATTCTATATTATCATAATCATTATTTAAATAATTTTCTTATGACTATGAATAGTCATGATTTATATGACCCCAAATATTAATAATGGCGTTTGAGTTCAAAACAAGTGTTCTAAAATTACTTATGATTTCAAAAATAGTGTATTTACTTGATAATTTTAATACATGATATTTTTCTATATTTCATTGTTCATCAACAATTCAAGAATTTAAAAAAAATCCCAAAAATTCACCCTTACCATTTTTTATGTATAGAATTCAAAAATGAACTCCATTTTTTGAAAATAATTTTTTAAAAAAATTTAATTTTAATTTTTAAATAAAATCATACTTTAATAAAAAAATTTAACAATTCTAAAACTATAACTCCTTTAATATCACATTTAAAAATTAACCAAATTTCATTATCTAAAATCCCTAAAAAATAATATAATAATAAAATTTACTATTAATTAGTGTCATATAACTATTCAATTTACTAATCATCAGGTTACGTTACTATTCACTAAAAATCGTATTGGTTTTATTAGACTCCAAATTACATATAGAACACAATTATAGATGACTATTTTTCAAAATTCAAAAACATAGAAGTGGAAAATATATGTTTAAATGATATTTATAAATATCTAATTAAAAAAATGTTTTATGCATTTCAATTTATTTACAAAACCTTGGGGGTGTTACATTTTCCACACCTTAAATGAACTGCATGCCCAAAATTCATTCAATTTACATATATTTCTGAATTTACATATTGAAAATTATGAAAAATTATTTTCTTATGTGTACTTAATTAATTATATGTTTAAAAGTAAACACTATTAGTTAACAAAATTTAAAAAAATTAGAATGTATAATATCTAAAGTTGTTTAGACGATTCCATTGATACCATTTATAAATCCCTAAAAACACAATTTCAGATTGAGTACAAAAACATGCTCTGTATTTTTTTAGAATATAATAGAAAAATAAACTGTAAATTATTTAATCGAGGACCTTTTCCTATCTAGGATATGGAGAATTAGACAAAAACTTACATATATTGAATCAAAGTATACAAACAATTAGTTAATATAAATAACTGAATTCAAATTCATTATAACCTTAACTATCCTTTGAACTTCAAAGTATTCTTGTGAAAAAATAATTTAATACATTGGGACGATCACAAGAATCATTCTAAGGGATATAAAAAGAAGGAAAAAAATACATTAGTCCGCAAATACGTGTAACGTATAAAATCATTTTCAAAATACATACCTGTCAACCATATATACATTGTGAAATATGAGATTTCAACATGATTTACACAAAACATAAGAACTTAAATAGAGCCATAAAGGTAACTTGGTAAATTACTTATTTAATCTTGTAACCCTCTCGGCTAACTGATAATTTTTAACCCTCATAGCTACCTTACAATTGGTGTAACCATCATAGTTACACATGAAGTAACTATATGACCAAACTCTAACTTATAAATTCATAATGCATTGTAGGGACTTACAGGTCCCACAAATAATAATAAATAATGGCCAAGAAATAGAACACAACCAAACAATATGAATAATTTAATAAAAATATTGCATTTGAATGTTGTAAAATTCAATTTTAAAATATGTTTTAAAGGAAAAGAACCATTTAAATATCATATAATTGAAAAGAATCTTAATAGAGTGGATGGAATATGTATATTAAATATAAATACAAATAATTTGACATAATATAAAAAATTACATCATGCAAACAATTTTAGTACCATATAAACAATGAAGTATAATGTCAACTAAATGAATTAAAATTGGGTTAAGAATTTCATTAAATTGGGATTGTATTACTTATAACATGTTTAAGACACCAATATAATTGTTAAAAGAGGTTTATTAAGTGCTGATAGAAGCATATAAATGTTATTAATACCTTATATGATCATTTCATTACATCATTTCCTCCTTTAATTGTTTTTATTTTCTTCCTTGCATTATTTTGGATGCGTTCTTTACCAGATTTCCATGATTGGATCATGATAGATATTCTTATTGATTTGAAGTGAATCTCCATAATTGGAATGTAGTAATATTAAAATATTTATAAAACCATCAATTGTTCCATTGTAATTTTGAAATCTTACATGAGGATGATTCATAAGTTAAAACATTACTGATATTTGTTTAGGTCATTTCGGCGATTCTTTGATAGAAAAGATCTCATTTTGTTTTAAAAATAAATAGCACATGTAAAAAATTATTCAAGAAACTTATATAAGAAAAAATTCATATATTATAAATTGGATCAACAAATAAAATGGTTTTATGAATAATATTGATGTATTTAAATGAAATTGAAATCACATCGCCCATGATGCTGGTAAATTGACTCATCACATATGGTGTTTTACTTTCTTGAATATCTGGGAGAGGAGAAGAAATAAAGTGGTGGGTCTTCCATAAAAATGATAAAATAAAGAATATTTCAAATACTATATCATTTATTCCTCTTCTATTAGGGGATATTAGGAAATAATAAGAATATAAAACAAAACAGAAAAGAAAAGAAAAAAAAGTTTTTTACCTCTTGATATTTTCTCATTGAGATCTTATTTAAGGCCTTTGGTTTTGGCCTTTTGGTGTGACCAGTAGCTCTAGGATGTGAGGAAGACCCTTGGGAGTAATATTTGTTAGAACACATAAAAGGATCAATACTTGAGAGGTGTGGGAGGAAGAGTGGAATGAAGGTGGTATTTATAGAGGATGGGAGGAGGGATTTTACATTATTTTAATCATTATTTTAATATTTTTGATTAATAGTACTAATAGTCTTGATTAATTTGACCAAAATAGTAATAATGGAATTATAGTTCTAACCAAGTGGTCATAAATATATTATTTGTTAATAAATAGTGTATTTAACTGATAATTTTAATATATGGTATTTTACAGTAGTTTACTATTCAACAAAAACTCATGAATTTTTGAAAAATCAAAATAACTCGCCGTAAAATTTTTTTGACGTGTAAAATTTAAAATTGAACTCCATTTTTTGAAAATAATTTTCTAAATATTATTAAATTAATTATTAAATAAAATCAACATTTATTAAAAAATAAACAATTTTAAAACTACAACACCTTTAATATCACATTGAAAAATTAATCAAAATTTCATTATCGTAAAGCCTTATGAAAAGAAAATTATCATTAAATTCACTATTCATAAGGATAATATTACTATTTATATTACTATTCATAAGGGTATGTTAAAATTAAACAATAATAAAGTTGGTTTTATTAGACTCTAAATAACTTACTAGAGGCAATTGTAGATGACGGATTTCGTAAATTTAAAATGTTAAATTGGAAAAATTGTGTTTAATGACTAGTTATTAATATCTAATTAAAACAAAGATTCGTGAATATCAATTTATTTTTAAAACCATGGGTTCTTACATCATACACATTCGATCATATAATAAAATAAATATTGTTTTATTATAAATCTATTCTGAAACCTTAATCATATATGTCATTCCATATATTATTTACTTAAAAAATTTTATCACCTATTATTAATAATTCATTATTAAAATAAATGATTCATGTAATTACTGCATTCTTTCATGTATGTTTTGGTTTGTATTATTGATCATTTTACATTGTTCATGGTTTATTCAAAATAATTATTTTATTTAATATATAAGTATCATATATATTCACTAAATACATATTTATTTTAATCTATTAATATTGGTGGTAGAAAATAAATTACACCATACATGGAGATGGTAGGACATATGTATGCATAAATGTTGTTTCAATTTTCTTGAGAGGTAGAAGAAAATAAAATTAAATATTAAGTTTTCTTTTATAATAATTATTATATCATATAAATAATAAATTTTTATTAAATATATCCTTATTACTATCCATTTAAAAATGAAATTTAAAAGGTTTCACCTCCCTTCGCGGAGGTGGTTTTCTACACGTACCCAAGAGCTCTATTATTGTTTTTAAAAATATTGTAAGGTAGGATGCTAGATGTGATGTTAAAATTTTAGAGTTATAATAATGTCATGAATATAATTAATGTACTTTAAATACATCATTATATCAATAATTGAGAGGTGATGATGGAAAATTAATTATATTGGTCTTAGAATTTGTACTCCACCGTACACACGACCGATGGTTTTGTTTTCCATTTGATTGAATAGGAGATGAATATAGGTTATAAAATTAACCCAAATACATTTAATTATCTTTTAAATTAAAATGTTATTGTATTCTAATTATTTAAAACATAATAAATATAGTAAGAGGTGGAGTAAACGAAATAATGAAATCAGTGAAGTCAATTATCTTCTCATTGACCAACCACCTTTAGATAACATATCAAGGAACATCAGGATTATATTGCATTTATTCCAGTAACCCTAGAACATATATTAGGATGTGAGTGAGATATAAATTAGTATTTTTTTTAAAAAAAATTCTTATTATGTATTAATAAGTGATGGGGGGAGGTCTGCTTTTATAATTAAGGGTGAGTGGAATATTTACAAAAATGAAAAATTATTCAACAATGGGAAGTCACTCTCATGAAATGTTCCTAAAAAATTGATAAAAAATGGGTTAATGGATTATATGTTCAATTAAAACGTACACAAAAAATAAGTAAACATGTTTCAGCCATGTTATTCACATAGCATCTATTTTCACTCACAATTACCATTTTTTTAACACAATAATAAGCCTAATTTTATTAACCTAGGATGACTTTAGATTTATAATAACAATAATATGTTACATATTAGATAAATTAGACTCAATTATTCTAAAATTGAAATATAATTTATTTAATAATGATCCTATGTGAGTTGAAAATAAATTTTAACGCATGTGTTTGTAAGGCGGAAAAAATTGTTTTATCCTTAACAAAAATAATTAATTATTATAATTATTACTATTATTTTTTAAAAAATTAATGTGGCTATATCATATAATAAATATTATTATTAATACAAATATTTAAACCGTTTTATTTAATTCAATTCTCTAAATTTATATAATTTAATTTAAAATAAAACCCACAAACTCGATGAAGAAGAAGTTTTACAAATAACAATTTTTTGTAAGTAAAAATGGTTTCTATATTTTACTAGATAAAAATATAGATTATAATTAATTGAATTAAATTAAATATAATATCATTGAACTAAATTTACTTTAAAATCCATATTATGATGAAATGTAAGTTTTAATTTTTTAATGAAAAAGGGAATTTTTCATAAGAATATACATTTGACACTGTTTATCAAAACATTGATCTTTTCCTTGAATTATGATAAATTATCTAAAAGATAATTTGGAAATTTTGATTTAATGGGTGATTTTTATTTTTTTAAATTAAATTTTTCTAAACATTTAAAGTATTAGTTATGAATTAATTGTTCAAAATTTTATAAAAACACATCTTTTTGGAAATATATAATTTTTAAGCATAGAATAAGATTTATTTTGTTATCATGTAGAGGAAAAAATATTAGATGAATGATAAAATTTTTGATAGAATTTATAATATATAAATTTAATTAAAATTATTCACCAGTAGAGAAAATTTAATTTATTATGATAAAAACATATTTCTAAATGAAAAACCATTTTTTTAAAATACATTTATTTTATTTTCAAATGATTTTAATTTTAATATTTTAAAAAAATTAAACCAAGTATTTTATTTTATAGAAGTTCGCACAATACAATTTTCATAATTTATGTTGTCTTATTCATACTAACCAATCCAACGGCCAGTAGATAAATTTCATATTAAAATATAATATTTTAGTAGTATATCATGATCTGTTTAAACTCATTATTATGTATAATGTTTTCTCTTAGAGAAATTAAATTTATTTGAATAATATATTTAATAAAATATTATCGTGTTACAGATCACTACTCTATACTACTGGTATTGTCATTTTGGAAGAATGTGAGTGAGAGTGGATGGATGGGGTTTGGATATGCCATGTGGTATTGGTGGACAATTTTTTTCACATTTAATTTAATTTTTTTTTAAAAATGATAAACTATTTTGGTTGTTCCAATCCTGTCAAAATTGTTTTTTAAACAATTAGTTAATTTTTTCTTCTATGAGTGAAAGTTGTTGGTATGTATCATGGTGAAATAATACTCTTTATCATTACTCACCCTGTTAATATTCACATTCATATGTATTAAAATATCATTATTTCTACCATTGGTAAAGAAAAGGTCGCATATTTCTCTAGTAGAGCATCTTGATACTCATGTTTTGAGATGGATTTGGATATTAGAGTTTATGTTTTGTATTTATCGGAGTGATGTTATTTCTATGTGCATGAGCTAGGACTTCATATGGATTTCATAGGTAACCTTGCTATTTTTTGTATCTACTAATCTGATGTGGATGTATTCTTTGTTTTTATTTGAGGTTTATTTTTTATACTCATGAAACATAAATTTATTTTGATATTTTATATATTTTCATTTCAGATTTTATTTTCAAAAAATGGTAAATCGTCTTCCAATGTTAGGAAAGACCTTGGAATTTATTACCATCCTTTTTTTGGTATGTCACCTATGGTAAGTGGAAGCTATGACAAAGATAATTATAGTGGGTTGGGATGGGATAATACAAATTATATCAGTCCTAGTTAGTCTATCATCTTTTTATCGTACAACAATTAGAGGATGTCAAAAAATGAAATGTACAACATAAAATGATGCAGATGTCCTATTTATGATGTAATTCATGTTACCAGGGTCTTATGGGTTTAAATTTTTTCTAAAACACTTCTTTCAATGTTTCCATATCATTATTGTGGGTTTAGTTGATGAGTGTAGAATATCATGAATTAGTAATGATACTTATCACTAAGAATCCATTATTTGTATGAGTTTGATGTTTTTTTAAACCTTTTTATAATAATTATTGATTTTAATGATTTTAAATATTATAAGACCTTATTTTTGAGTTATTAATGACTATGTGGTATTTAGTTCTACATATAGAGAAGTGGAATTGGTTAGAAAATGTATGAACCTATACGTAGAGGCTATAGAAAATGTGGTTTCACGTGAACCATTGGTGAAACAACAACTAATTTAGAGAATTGTTTAATATTTTAAATATTTTAATAATGGAAATATAATTTAAGAATCATTTAATGTTTATAATTATATGAATCCTCGATATTGGAATCCACATATATTTTAGGGAGATTTAAAACTTGATAAAAGGATGAAGTGTGGCATAATAGAATGACCTAAATTTTTTTATCACTTTTATCCACTAACTCTTTTAATTGTCTTCCTAGAATTATACATGATAGTGGATATTTCACACTAGTGGTGGGATATATCAATCGAATCTAATGTCCACTAAGGCCATATATGGTAAAACATTAAAAAAAATAAACAAAAAATTATACACCCACACATTCATGATATACACGAAAATATATTTATTTATTATTATGAAATACAATCTATCAATGATAGAATATGATTCTATTTTTATGAACATAGTTCATTATTCTCATGAAGGTACTACTTGTGAATCCTTGAATTCTTGAATCATTTTTATGGGATTAGAACAAAAAATTTATTCTATGATATTTTACCTCTATTTTACTAATTATTCTGAAATGGTTAATATAGTTAATGTTTTGAAAATGGATATCTCTATAAATATGACTATAGTAATTACATATGTCTCTATGGGAATAAGTGGGGACTCTATTATTTGGAATTAGTGGAAGAAAGACACCTATATCCTTGTTTAAATAGAATCTCATAATCAAACCAATTAATCAGTTATTTTTCGTCTATATCCTACTACCATGCCTAGAAAATTCCAATGTGGTTTGTTCTGGCATATGAAGTGAGATTATATGACACCACCTAGATCACATCGAAACTATAATAAGATATTAAATACTTTGTGTTATTATCATTGGACTCCAATTTTAGTATCTATAAATACATCTCACATTTATTAGGTTTTTTATTCTTCAATGGGATAATCAAATCAAAAAGGTTCTCGACCTAAAAACCAAGTGAGCCTAGTTTAATCTACCCACATCAAAACACGTCAACCAGTGAAACCACAATAGATTATAAATGAATGAGGGGGGTATGATTTTGTAAAGGGATGATAATATTGTCATTATGGATCAACCAGCTCCTTCAACAATATGATATATCATTATTATTAACTCAACTATTATAAAATTCATACTTTTTACTAGTTCATACCAGTAATTTATTAGTTCATATGTCATTTATCAAATGGGGTTTCATATCAAGAATTTTAAAAACAAGATGAGAATCTAGAAACCTCTTGTTCAGTATAACTAGATGGGACATAAATGTGGATATTATAAAATTATAATTGAAGGAGTCTAGTTTGATTGTAAAATTTTGATACTGGTAGTAGATTCATTTTACATTATGATGGGAATGGATTGGTCAGTTTCATTCAATGTCGATATAAATTTCTATTCATGATGATTAATTTATATATATCTTTATCAAATAGTGCATCCTTTTTAAGGAGACTAGGATGTTAGGGTTGGAATATTACACCCATTAACACTAATGGTTGGAACTATTTCTAATTAATTAGTTAAATACATTAGGATCTAATGACGTAATTGATATTAGAAATTTTACATTCATAGTTGATCAATATCATGATATGTTCCCAATTGATTTCATTGTATTCTTACCTAAAAGTCTAGTGAAATTATTAGTTTCTCTCTTGCTGGGGAAAAATTCAATTTTACATCCATCATATAGAATAAAAACGATGGAGTTAAATTTTTGAAACTCCATTTGGAAGAATTAGATAGTAAACTATATATAAGAACAAGTATGTCACATTTGAATTCTCTATTTCATTTTGATATTCTAATAGATTGTTTTTTATAAATATGTGTTAGTTATCCTAAGATGAATCTAGTTATGATATAGAATAGATATCCAATAATGTTGATTGAAATCAGTTTAGATCAGTTTACCGGAGACCAATGGTTTTCTAAAATTGATCTAGATTCATTATATTACCAACTCTCATAATGGAAAGTGGATATTCCAAGAAAAAATTCAGGAGTCAGTATAGTCAATATGAATATATTTTTACTACATTTTTCCTTACAATGGTACAACTCTTTTTCATGTAATTGAAGAATCTTGTATTTAAACAATACATATTCACTTTTATTTTGGTGTATTTGGATTCCATTTTTTTGAATTCTAGAACAAAGTATGATCTTGAAGAACATATAGAATATTTTTTGATAATTTTTGTGTGAGAAATAGTAATATTATAAATTCTATAAATACAATTTCTAGATAAAATAAGTTTACTTTGATATGAAATTTCTAAGAAATGTATATCATTAGAGATTTATAGGATAGAAATTATTATCTCTAGGAAACTGCTGAAAATGTATTTGAGATAAAAAATTATTTCTATATAAAGTTACTATAATCACATTTTTTAAGACTTATCATTACTAAGATCTATGATTACAACACTCATAAGGAATGTCAATCCATTCCCATCGAGTGAGGAATGTTAAAAAAATCCTTTTTATATTAATTAAATTCTTACATCCATGCCAATTATTGATTTTATAGACCCCAAGAATGGATATATAGTTAATTGTGATGTATCTTGACATGGAATCAGTTCTCTCCACATGTTTGGAGATCATGTGGTAGTTTACGGATCACAACAACTATGAATTCATGATGATAATTATCCAAACCATGATTTAGATTTGGCTGTAATGGTTCATAATTTGACAATTTTGGGTCACTATCTATTTAGTGAGATATTAAATATGTTCATAGAAATCAAAATTTCGGAACACATATTCTTAGAGATTTTTAAACCTAAGATAAAGAAGATGGATTAATTATATCAAGATGTTCAAATTTTACGTTGTGTATAAACCTAGAAAAGGGAATTCCATGAGAGATTATTTAATTCGATGTTCATATAATAAATTCTCTATAAAATATCGTGATAAAGGGAAATTGAAAAATATCATGGTTGATATGTGTTTGGATTTAAGCTATCATAATGAAGTCCTAATTTTATTTCTAGTGAATAATATTCCTAAATTGGATGTATAAGTAAAGTATGATCAAAGATCAGATTCTCATTTCCTTTCCATTATATCAAATAATATCAATGAGGGTCTTTTTACATGTTAAAACAAGGTGGAAACATTATGTTTCTTTTTGGTGAAAATATTTTTGTCCTGAATTCCATTAGGAAAAACTTCATTCTATAAATCACCTCTCAAAATGGAAGGTTTACCTTTTAGAATATGTAAAGTATTGTGAACCTATTCATGGTGGGGTGACATAAAAAGGAATGTAAAAGAATGTGTTTCAAGATCCCACACATTCCAAATTTCAAGGATGATCACCACATACATACTAGTATGGTGTAATCCATACCTATACCTATTTGTAAATGGGATCACATAGCTATAGAAGTTTCCATAATTCTTACAAGAATGAATTGGGAGAATGATTCCATATGGGTGATTGTGTATTGGATCAAAAACATACTCACCTAATCTATATTCATGCATCAAATAAGGTGAAAGACATGGAAAAAATCTATATTCGGGACATCATAATGTTTCATGGAATGCCATTTTAGATCATATCTACTAGAGAGACTCACTATACCTATCATATTTGGATATCATTATGGAAATAATTCAGTAACAAGTTGACCATGGGAACAAATATCATACTAAAAAACATATGGAAAGTATAAAAATAATCTAAACAATATAAGACATGCATTGTGCTTGTTTTAAATATTTCAGAGTCTCATTGGAGGATCATATACCATTAGTGGAGTTATCATAAAATTATAGTTATCAAGCATCAACACATACAATCCCACAATCCATATATTTTTTATTTTTTTATTTTCTAAAAAAACTTTTAAAGGGTAAGTGTAGACCCTCACAAAACAATAATATTCCACCCACCACAAGAATTACATGGGAATTATAGTATGCAACATTCAAATTTATAACAAAACACTACAACAAAACCCTATCAGGACTGCCATTTCCTCCTTCAAAACAAAAACCACATTCAAAATTCAATAAACTTCTATCATTCACGATCCTACCTAGAGATCACAATAGATCCACCTCGTGTTGCGTAAAAATTGATTTGGTCACCTGCCTCGATTTTTCTAAACTTCCCTGTCATCAAAGCTTCTCGGCACCACCACCTTTACCATCATCTTAGTCATCGCTGGAACTTCCATCACCATCGTCGACGTTCTCATTGCTTGACACCAACATCCAAATCTTCAACGTCAACAACCAAAACACCATTCACTTTTCACATCCACTCCAAACACATCGTATGAATATGGATATCTAGACGCATCACCAAAAAACCCAAAAAATAATATAAAGGAACTTCCCCGATGTCGAAATAAACCAAATAGAGGATTCATCAGTTGTAGCTCATTGGATGCCCATCTTCTTGGACAAACACATCCCAAAGTCTCCTCATAAGTAAACTCACCCAACTGACCTCTGTGGGTGTGAAGAACTTGGAAACTAGAGTAGATTACAAGTGACGGGGCCTCTAGCAAGCCGAATCTCGATGCCCTCACCATTAACCAACCAGGGCCTACTAAGATGAAGTCTCCATGAGACACCAAACCACTCTAAATCACCTCCCAGACCACCAGAGATACCATAGAGCACTCCGCCTCAGAGTGAGAGGTGGAGACCTGGTTCTAGAGCAATGGAACGAGCGACTAAACCGCTTGACGACACCCAACTTCGAGACCAAAAGAGAAACCCAAAAAACGAACGAAGAAAAGACTGAAGGAGAAAACGAGTGGGATTGATACCATAAAAAAATCCGGGATTTAAACCCTAAAAGAGCCCAAAGAGATGAAAAAGCAACCATGGAGGACACCAAGAGGCAAATTGCATAACCTGAGAGAACAAACTTGAAGAGAAGACCCAACGAGCGAGAAACCCAGTAGAAGAGGAAGAGAAGAGAACCCGAAGAGATGCGAGGACAAAGAGAAACACGAAGGTCGGGCGCCGCTAGGAATGGTGAGAAACACAAAGAGGGATAGGAGAAGTCAGGAGCCTGAATATTTATATGATCATGAACTATATGGATATGGATCAACGTCACCAAAAATAATATGTGAATTACTTTCATAATCCGTTATCATTTCATGTGGTAGATCACGTGCCCTTAAAAATATCTCCAAGGCCATGTAATTAATATTTGGGTAAGAAAGATAAATTTTATACTTGACATATAAGCCATTCTAAAATGATAGAGTGTATTTAGTGATGTCACTTATCTATTATATTTTCCTCTTTTATTAACTTAGAACACCATGTATTTCATTTATCTCAATTAGAGAAGAACTATGTGGATATTTACCTTTAGATTTGATCAGACCACAATGATATTCTACTAGATGATACTTTACTACACATCTTGACAATGATTTTTGATAGAGAGGTGAACTTGTTATATAAAAATAGTATCCATTAAGTGTGTTTTATGGTTATATGGTCAGATTTTTTAAAAAATGGAAATCAAAAGACATTATTCAAGAATAATTTCCAAAATATTTCCAAAACACCAAAAATTTATAGATTTTCAAGGATGAAAATACAATTTTTTTTGGAAAATTTAACTCCCCCAAATTTCAAGAACATTACCATTTTATTATTTATTTTTATGATAAATAATACTATGGTTGAGTTTAGTAATTTTTAGTTGGTTTTGGATTGTTTTGGATGTGTTATTTAGTGGTAATGATTTGAGCATGGTTAGGGGAAAACTTTCATCTTCTCCAGAAAAAAATGAATGTGATTCTAGGAGTTTTTACATACTCCCACAGTGGGAACATGGTATTTTTTAACTATGTGGGTTATAGAAGAAACCAGGTAAATGGAGGAAAATGAGAAAAAAATATGTTAAAAGTTTTGTGATACTATGCAATCCAACCATGTGAGGGGTTGGTTTTGATATAGTATCACATGCATAGCTGGTTAACAATTATCAAATTGGTGATTTCTAAAAATGCATTGTGCATTTAATGCTTTGACAATTGGAGGTTAACTAGTTTTGACCCCATTGAGACCCTTATGTTTTTCCTCTTATCATAGTATTTAAAGAATATCTCCACTCATAAGCATTCTTGAAAATTCCCTTTTATCCCAAAGCCAATTTTGATGGATCAAATTGCATTGGATCTATGGAATTAATGTTGACTCAGTATTTTCTCATATTCTCATTATATTTATTTATTTCTTCTCACATGGAATGTTTGATCTAATCTATCATGTATATAAATATTATATATGATGTGTCTTGAGAATATATTTGTTGGATCTATTGAAGGAATGGAGTTTTGATATTTGATATAGAGGTTTCATAATATAATTCTCCATTTTATCAGCTATTTAAGAGTATTTTATTAACTCAGTTATATAATTATTCTATACTGTTAAGGATTATTTTTGTAAAAATATTATTACAATATTTTATATGAAAAGTATGAAATGTTTTTTAATGGAAAAACATTATGTTTTTTATGTGGGAAACAAGGGAATTTGAATGGAACTACAAAAACCCTTGAATTATGGTTTTAATTTGACGAAATAAATATAATGGATGAAATTTAATAATATAATGAATTAAATTTTTAAAAATAAATTAGTGTATGACAAAAAAGGTGGAAATGGGTTGAATTTGATCATATTTTCATTTTATAGGGCCTTTCTGGTACGAAAATAGTGTTTAGTGCAATATTGGGGAATGAAGGTATATCATAGAGTGATTTATCAGTGATGCTGAATCGCCGCTCGCAAGTATTTTTTTAATTTAGAGTGAATTTGTGTGTGGGTGGATGGGTTGAGTTTAGAAATTCAAAGTTGTATTGATCGATAAACTATTTAACATTTAATTTTAATTTTCCTAATTGATAATGTATTTTGAATGTTCCTCTCATGTTATAAATTATAATTTAAACTATGATATATCATTATCTTATACCAATAGAATGAGTTTGATGTATCATAGGGAATTCCAACTTGGTATGATTACCCACCATTAACATAAGTGCTTGGGTGCGTATGAAGGTTTTATTATTCATTAAAATTATAATTAAAGGTAACTTGTTTATTTATTGGATCATGTTTATACAAATACCTTGGGTTTAATTTGGAACTCGGAATTTCTCTTTTGGAATAATGAATGTGATTCCACATCAGTCTTCCTACATTTGGCCATCCAATGGTTTTTATGTTTCACCTTGATATTATTTGTAATTATAACCTAATATTTATGATTTATAAGCTTTAAATTTGAGTTGTATTATTTATAATCATGCATCATATACTTATTTTGTTTATTTATATTTTCTTTGATTGGTTTCACTGTCTTAAAATGGTAAATCATTCCCCAATTTTAGCTAAACCCTAACCCTTTATTTCCCACTTTTTGTATCTTAAGGATATCACCTAAGTTTAATGGAAATCAGACCTAGAACACTAGGATGGATTTTTTTTGGGATGATACTTAAGGAATCAATATCACCCAACTTCTTACCCTGGGATGATAACTCATATATAGGAAGATTGGAACTTGAAATATATAGTATAAAATGATTTTTCAAACTTATTCATGATGAAAATTAATTAACAAGGGAGGTATGAGTACAAAAAAACAATTCTAAAACAATTCTATTGTGTTTTTTCTAATCATCATGGGTTCAACCAATAAATGTAGCATACCTTGAATTAGTGTTTACAATTCCCACTGGAACCTAAATATTCTTAATTTTTATGATTATTTTTGGCAATTGATTATAATAATCATATCTCTTGACGATTTTCAATATGTTAATCCATTAGTTTTACGTGTGTGATGAATAAGTGGTTTTTGGATCTACTTATAGGGAAATGAAACTAGTTGGATGAAACATAAACACATAGAAAGAGGCCAATGAAAATAATGTTGAACATGATCCTTAGGTTAACAAAACATTTATTCAAATAATTGGTCAAGATTAAAAATCTATTGAAAAGGGAAATAAAAATTATGATCCTCATGAAGTAGATCATTCCATGTAAGTCAAAAAAATAGTCCACAAATATTTTTTAAAGATTTAGAACATGAAAAGGTATAAGTGTGGATTAATATAATGAACAAAATGTTTGATTTACTTGGAACACCAATGGATCTAAAAGAAATTTTAGAAGTACACATGTTGGGGGATATTTTTTTGCTAATGGGGGGATTTAGTTTTTAGTGGGATTTAGTTTTCCAAGATAAGGTTCCCCAAGGTAATATGTGGGAGGACATTGAATAATTATGAAACAATTTATTCTTTTCATGCACCATAAAGATAATATAAATTAATTATTTATTCATAGATAATAAAAGAAATGTATCAGTAATGAAATATACGATAGAGTTTATGAACACAGTTCCTTTTTCATAGAAGTAGCTAATATTACATCCATAAAGGTGCACATATTTTAGTGTAGACTCTGACTAGATATAAATTCTAAAATAGTTATCCACATAATTACTGATTTTATAGGGAAGGTTAATAGAGACACAATGATGGAATGATATATCTCTGGAAATAAGATTATAGGAAGTATGTTTATTTCTATTGGAAAAGGTGGGTACTCCAATAATGATATTAAGTTGAAGGGTACCACCTAGTACCAATGTAGTATAGAATCTTAGAATGAAATAAATGAATTAGTTAACTTTACACAACAAGCTAAAACCAAGAATTGATGTTCCCAATGTGTTTTTGGGGTATATAATGAATGATAATGTGATGCGACTCATAGCATGTAATAATTATAATAAGATTTTAAATAATATGATTTATTATCATACCACTGTAATGTTTGTCTCTAGATGTACATATCATGTATCTAAAACAATATATGCTTCGATGGTATGATCTTTTTAGAATAGGTATTGGCCTCAAAACTGAGTGATACAAGTGATTCATGAAATAAAACTATACCTCCACCATTAAAACCACAATATTGATACAAGGAACATAATGTAGTGATTATAAAGTTATATGGGGTTGAGTAATTTGTCCTAGAGGTTCAACTATGTCCTGTGACAGAAGAATGTTGCAACCATAATAATTCAATTATTATGCATAACCATTTTTATTTTGATGAATCCAAATCATTTATTGTTTCACATTCCATTGATCAAATTGGGTGACATATCAATATTTTATCACATGTGGTGAGGATCTAGATACATCATAGGATGAAAGAGTGTAGAGGGAAAAAATATTTATCTTGTTCAATAATAATATATGGAGTATAGCTTGATTGAGAATTATATTTGGTTGACATGGATGGATTTAACATGATAATGGGATTAGAGTGGTTGGTTTCATTCTAGTACCATATATAATGTTATGAATGAAGGGTAATTTCTTCAAATTCTGGTGTGATGGTGAATCTTTTCAAAGGAGTCTATGATATAAAAGAAAAAAGAGAATAAAATTTATCACTAATGGTTCGAAATGTTTCAAATTAATTAGCATCATTCACTTTTGGGAATAGTGATATAATAGATAAATGAAATTTTACTACCTCGGTGGAACAATATCTGGATGTGTTCCCCAAAAAAATCACCGATTATTCACCATAAGGGGTGGTTCAATTTTCAATTCTTCTCATTCCAAGGAAAATTCTTATTCCACCACCAACATATAGATTTGAAACTAGGAGAGTGTGTAAATGGTTTCTATATTCTAAAGTTCTTTATTGTGGGGTGCACCATTCCTATTTTTCAGGAAGGATGGATCAATGCACCTCTATATTGATTATATTGAGGTCAATAAAATCACGATAAAAAACAAATCAAGATAGAGAAAATTTATCCCCTTCCGCATATATATAATGTGATTGATTAACTACATAGGGCCATGTATTTTTCTAAGGTGGACCTTTGTTCAGGATATCACCAACTGATGGTGAAGAAGGAAGATATTCCCATGAAAACATTTCAAACAAGGTATAAATACTATGATATCATCATGATACCCTTTGTACTCACTAATTCTCAGACAATTTTCATGGATGTAAATAATAGATTCATTATTACCTCAAAAAAATTATTTGTAGTCTTTATTGATGATATTCTATTATAATCCAAGAGAAAGGAGGAAAACGGGGAGTATTTGAACAATGTTTTTAAGTCATTGAAAAGGGAGAAACAATATAAACATTAAAGTAAATGTGAGTTCTGGATTGATGATTTCTCACTCTAAGGACATGTTATCACCTGAAAAAAATATTTTTGGTCCCATCCAAGATAAAGGATATCAAAGAGTGGACTAGTAAATATTTGTAATGAATATTCATAGATTCCTTGGTTCATCAAGGTATTTCCATTGATTTTTGAAAAAAAAACCATATGTAATTACTGACTAACCATATGACTCAAAATAGAGAAAATGTTTTATAGACCTGTTAATATGACTATAGCCTTAGAGAGTTGAAAACAAGGTTTATCACTGCACCAATTCTCACACTAACAACATGTGTAGAACTATTTGTGGGGTACAATGATACATCAAAAAATGGATGAAGTTGTTTAAAATGTTATAAATTGATATAATACATCTCAATATAGTAAAAAAATTCATGAGATAAACTATCCAATGCATGATCTAGAGTTGGAAGCTCTGATCATTGCATTGAAAATATAGAAGAATTAGTTATATGGGGATAAGTGTTAAATATATACTAATCATAAAATCCTCATGAATATATTCACACTAAAGGAGATTAATATGTGCTTGCAGAGATAGTTAGAGCTGATTAAGGATTATTTCTACTCAATCATGTACCATCATAGTTAGGAAAATAAGGTCATCTAGGCTCTTTGAAGAATGTATCCTTCATCTTTATCAATGATGAAAATTGAGAGTGATCCAATTTTCTTAGACATTCATAGGATATATAGGGTAATTTTTAAAGAAGAAAACTGATCAATCCTTTCTAAAATTATTTTTCAACCACCCCATATATAGGAAATAAAAAATTCTCATTGAAATTATGATTAAATTCCAAATTTTTTTTGAAACTATCAGAAATGGTAAATCCTCAGAGTTTAAAATGGATGAGGAAGGATTCATATGATATGGGTTGTGACTATGTGTACCTTCCATACAAAGATATAGTAGGAGAATCATAATGATTCATATTGATCAACCCTATCTATTCACCCAGGGAGCACAATGGTTTATCGACATCTATGAGAAAACTATTGGTGGGACAATATAAAAATATAGATTTATGAATACATAACAATATTACTATTATTTTATTAAGTAAAGGTTGATAGAAAAAGTCTAAGGGGATGATTCAATAATTACCCATACCAACAAGGAAGTGGGAAAACAACACAATGTAGTTTTTCTCTAGACTTATGAGGACATAGAGAGGGGAAAATGCTCTACGTATTGTTGTGGATCATCTGAAAAATATGTCTCACATTTTCATAAGTTGATAGGACTTATAATTGGATCAAATTTCACAAATATACAACAGTTAAGTAGAGGGTGGCGTGGAGTACTGCTATTCAGTGAATCTAATCAATATATGAGATTCACATCAATGTTATAAAAATCCTTCATCATTATCTATACACTATATTGGAAATTAATACATCCAATCATCCTCAAACTAATGGCCAATATGAATGTACTATATAGACTCTAGAATACTTGTTGAGATATTGTTCAATGGACTTTAAAAGTTGATGAGACCATCATCTACCACTGGATGAATTCAATTACAAAAACAGTTTCCACCCGATAATCCAAATTGAAACATATGAATTCCTTTATCAGAAAATATGTAAAACACCAATAATCTGGGATGATGTTATGGAACATATGCTGCTAGGACCTTAAATGGTCGACAAAATAGTGGATATAGAGAAAAAAAATTACTATTACATTAAGGTAGCCCAAATTTGACAAAAGAGTTTTGCCGACAATCGTCAATATGAACTGGAGTTCAATGGGGGGGATACATGGTATTTTTTCTCATATCTCTATGGAATAGAATGATGAGATTATGGATGAAGTGAAAGATAACTCCCAGGTACATCACCCATTCCTATATTCTTGATTGTGTTGGAGTTATTCCCTATCATATAGAACTTACTCCAACCATGTATCAGGTATAGAATGTATTCCATGTATCCCTCTTGAGGAATTTAATTCCAGATACCTCATATATAATATCTAGAAGTTGTATAGCTGGAATGTGATCTCACATAAGAGGAGCAGTTATTGAAGATCCTGGATCATAGAGACAATGTTATAGAAAACAATACTACTCTCCTATCCAAAGCAATATGTAGGAATTATAAGTACAAAGAGGTAACAAGGGAACTAATGTATGTAATGAAAAGAAGGTAACCTAAACTGTTTAGTTTGTAAAACAAAATTTTGGGGGAAACATTTCATAGGGGGAATCATATAACGAACCAAATTTTTTTTAATGAAATTTCCTTTCTAATAAATATTCTATTTAGCATAAGCTAAATAAAATAACATAGAGAAAAAATAATAACATTATAAATGATGAATGATCGAAATAATAGAAATTTATAGGAATTAAGAAACCATTACAAATGGAATACTAACATGTCCTTTGAAATATTAATATGACCCTTATAAATAGTAAAGTGGCCATTAGAATAATCGCCTCACCCATGAATGTATAAATAACATTCAATTATCATATGAATGGAAATATGAGATAATTATATCATAGTATTAATAAATAAATTTTTTAGAAATTATTAATTATGTGTTGATATTTTTTTGAAACATAAATGTTTATTTTCAATTTTATAGTAAATATAATGATTAAAAATAAATTATAATTTTATAAAATGTTTTCAGAAATCAATTGTTTTATTATTATAAAATATTCTTATGATACATTGATTTATTTTTCACAGTGTTATAAAATCATTTATAATTTTAAAATGAGTATTATTCAAGTAAATGTTGATTTTAATCAAAAATTAATTTTATCATATTTAGAAAATCATTTTTTAAAATGGAGTTTTTTATATTAACTCTACACATCAAAAAATATTTACAGTGAATTTTTTCGATTTTCTCTAAAATAGGTGAATTGTTGTTGAATAGTAAAACATGGTAATTTAGGATATATATTTTTTAAAAGTCAAATAAAATATTCCTTGAGTAATCTTTGATGTAAGAAACATAATATATAATTACCAACCTCTATTTAATATATTTTTTTACAGAATCATCTCTATTTATTTTATTGAGGAAAAATAATAAACTAATGAATAAAATAATCAGAGAACACTCATCTCCCCCACTATAAATACCACCCCTCACCACCTCTTCTCCCCACACCATAAAAGATTTTAGAATTTTCCAAATTCATCACCATATCCTTCCCCATATTCATTATCCTTTGGATTTAAAAAAATACTGAAACCAATTTTCATAACGAGGTTTTCAAGGAGGAGGAATAAAGAGGTTAAATTGTATTTCTTTTTCTTTTTATTTTCTTTCAATTTCTTTTATTTTATTATTCTCACCTCACCTACACATTTTTATGTGTCCTGGTAACTATAGTATCTACCTTATAATGTAATTTTATATTTTTAATTCAATAATCCATCATCATTTCATTCCCCTCCACTTTTTTTCTTATAAAAATAAAAACATCGTTCGTGATGCAATAATTTATCACATTCTAGGTTGAAGAGTTTTAAATTTCCATTACCAAATTAAACAATTTTCGTAAAACCATTTTTATAGTGAGACTAGATTATAAAAATTTCAATAAATTCTATTTAGTATTTGGTGAACATTTTACATACAAAATATTAATTAGTATGAAAAAATTATTTTTTAATGAATGAAAACCACCAAAATAATAAAAATAGTTGTCTCTAACAACTTATATAATGATTTTCCCCAACCCAAATAACCAAATGGAAAATAAAAATTGTAATAATTTGGATGTTAATTAATTACATATAAGTTCAAATCATGAAAACTATCCTCAATTTACATTGTTTTTCATAAAAGTATACAAGTAAATAGATCACAAATCCCATGGAAACCAACAAACCCAAACGATGAAATTGTATCTTATAACTCTTAAAAAACAAAATGAAGAAAATTAATACAATTATACCAAATGAAATAAATTTTTTAAAAGTTCATAATTAATTAACTAATGGATTTATTTTGATTTTCTAGGACATTAAGTTCACGTACAGAACCCTTTTAAAAAATGGTAAGGGATTCTTTTGGTACATCCATGTTTTTCCTTTGATTTATGCTTTCTACCTCTTTGACCTGATGTAATTTTTAATTATTATTATTTAATCCTGCTAAATTATTCCATTATGTTCCAAAAAAAATTACATAGTACAGTTCATATTAATTTTATTGTAAAATTATGGTTTCATAAGAATCCCTTCTCAATTCTTCCCGATAAGAAAGACCAGTTAAAGGGACATTCCAGATTTCTTACCCCTTTTAAGTGCAATGCATAATATATTTTATGCCATCATTATTATTCTAGATTCACTAATTTTACCATGAAAACCTATATCAATTAATTTCTGTTCTTATCAAGATAATTATTATTTTTCTATTTTAATTAATCTATAATATTTTCCTTCAACCACACTAATTTTTTTATTTCTAATTTTTTAAACCCCTTTGTTACAAGTTTTTACTTCATTTTGAAATAAATTATCATTATATATTCATATATTACCTTATTAATGTACATGTATTATGTAAAAAAATTCTTTCATGGTAACCATTATGATATTGATTTTTGTTATTTTTCGACATGATTATGACACTTAATTATTTCAATGGGTAACCCTTATATTCATGTTTGATTCTATATGTATGATTCTTAATGCAAAATGCATATTAATTAACATGTTTTTTTTGGTGCACCCAGATTTTCCTCTAATGCATTTTTAAATTTTTAGTCTCATGAGATATCATGTGTTGTAGTCATGGAAGTTAACCTTTACTCATGATCCATGTGCAATGGTCTTTGTGTTAATCCTTTACTCATTCTCAACCATGTGTAATAAGCCTTCAATAATTTTTATATAATTTTTTATGTTGCTTCCAAATTACTAAGATTTCATGATTATATGATCCAATGTTCTGTATGTTATGCTTCTATATGTTTATTACTTTTTATTCCATCCTGTTATGCCTTCTAACCCATGTGTTATGCTTTAATATTATGTTTATTCCCATATTGGGATTTTTAACTTATTCCTTTTTTCATTTAATCCTCATGTTATCCTAAGAATGTTTAATGTTTAAAAGGGTGTTAAGAGATCATTATGATGACTATATAAAAGATTAATTTATTTTGGTTTATTTTTTCTATTTTATATACCTAATCTTTAAAATATACTGGACTTTACGATCCTTTTTTTATTTAATGGTTAATTATTATTATAATCATGCAATAATATGGTTAAAAGATTAGGGGTGTTATAAGGTCATTATTCCTTTCCTAATCCATGAAGGTGTGTTTTCAATAGAACACATACCTATTGTTACACTAATTTGAATAAGCCAAATAGAATGGATCTGATTGAGTTACGTGAATTGAAGAAGCATCTTTAGGAGAATTTGGATTATGGATTCATTCATCCGTGTTCTTCACCGTATGTTTCCCTAATTCTTTTTTTAACTAAAACGATGGGTCAAGGAATTTGTATATTGATTATCAATAACATGACATGATCACATTAAATAATAAGTATCCCCAACTGTATATTTATGATTTCATTCATAAATTCCAAGGAGATCGATAAATTTTTAATTCTAAAATTTGATTTAGATGTTATCAATTAATGGTAAAAATAGATGAAATACTAAATATATCTTTCCATATAATGTATATGAACTATGAATTTCATGTTATTTTGTCAAGATTTCCAAATTTTCTTGTTATATTCTTTGATATAATTAATATTGTACTTGGAGATTACTATTTATTGGGGAAACCCATTGTGGTGAAACAAATATTCAATCCATTCAATCCATTGGAAAGACCAAGTGAGACAAACATTACTTGACTGAGATTTCCATTTGATCATTTCAGTATATATTGTGAAAATATTCATAATCTTATCAAATTGAATGTGTTTATAGTAACCATAACCTATCAATAAATATATATTATAATCAGGATAATAGAAACCAACATAACCACCACATATGAATCCATGATTTCATTTCATAGAAAATAATGAAACTAATGGATAAATAAGATTCAACTTGGTTTATAAAAGTCTCTACGTCCATAGGATTACACTACACACATTTTAAATTATTAGACATTGAAATGTGTACAAAACCCTATCTCAATTACTCTATAAAATTAGTTCATAATAAATTAATTTAAAAACACGAATTTTCAATAAGTTAGTCATAGTTGTATAGAGATTTGGGCCACCACACTTGTTTAAATAAGTCCATATCTTATCAAAAAATTTGCACCAACATTTGGTTTTCATGGACATACTCTCATTGACCAGAGTAACTTTAAATGCATTGTTACAAAAAATGATGACATCAACGATATCCATTCAACAATAAATAACCAATGCATTTATTTTCCAGTTAGGAAAAATGACCACTATGATATATTTGTTTTATGATAATAATCTAATCATTTATTCTTACTATAGAATTACTCATTACAATGACTTTTTGTATACTCAACTCAGTTCAATGCACACTATCCATTGAATGTTATATCCTACAACAAACATTATTTCCATGTTCCATGAAATATCATGTGATTAAAATCAGGCATGGTCTATAAAATTATTTTTGTCTGATAATATCTATGCCCAAAACTCTATTTGATGAACATAAAGAAACTTCCACATAACCCATAAATCACCCACATGGAGATTTTTCAGGATGTTCGCCTTCATCAACATTCATTAACCTAATATATTCTTCTATCACATAAATTTTGTTACCTAAACTCTGTCTGATTAGCTGATCCCTATTGTAATATAATATTGACTTAGAATTTCTTAGACTATAACCTTTATAAATATATCCTTATTATTTTTATTTACACAAGCCTTATAATTATCCATCTCCTTATCAACTATATGACATTATATAAATTCATACTTTTGGTTCATGTGTTTCATTCATGAATGAAACACTATTTTTTGAACAAGTTAAATGAAACTCTTAATATTATGTAATAACATTCGGATAGCTAATCCCTTTCTGAGTTCCTTCAACAAATAAATCAACTATATCATCTCTTTCGATAATTAATTAGTAGAAATTTACTTTACTTGTTTTAAAGATAAAGTATGTAATATTTGGAAATGAGATATTGAAATAACCTTAGTTCCACAAATATTAAATAAAAAAAATTCATCACATCTCTAAGAGTCAATGGCTTAAGGAAAATATACAAAAAACCTTTTAACTGATCAAAATTACTACAAAATAATGTTACATCATCTGACCATTTTCAGTATCGTAAGATCAATTTCACCGCTTCCTACTTATTCCATCATGTATATAACCAGAAATATATAAATTATCCAAATAATAAAGTAATATCTTATTGATTTTATTCATTTTCTTACATAAAACATACTACAAATAAAGCATAAAAACCCATATCCATATTATAAACCTCTCCATCCATTAATGGTACCTAATTTTTTGTAATTTCAATGTGTTTAGTGAAGGGGGTTGATACAAGCATAAAAACAGTCATTTTGATTCTTTTTATGATCTTCCAAATGTATTTCTTCTAAGATAAAACCAAGAAATAAACTTTTTTTATCAACCCCAATTATCTTCCACAATGTCTTTTTATCTTGCATATGATTCTACATCTTTGTCGTTTTTGATAGATTCTTATTATTTTACTTAATTTTTTTGTAACTCCAAACCAGTAATCAATATATCATCCATATAAAAAATAGTATAAGATATGTTATCTCTTACAATTAATTTTTTGTAATAATAGTTATTAGAATAATATCAATTATAAAATTATTCACACATTAATGTCGAAAACATCTTATTCCACTGCCGTGGAGCATACTTCAATCCAAAATGACATGATTTCAAATAAAAATAATAATTATTCTGATGAAAATTATAACCATTATGAATAACAATGTAAGTTTCTTCCCCCATATCACCATGAATAGAAGTTGTTTTTACATACATCTACTCCATGTGTTTATCCTTAAATAAATTAATTCTAATAGATATTTGAATGGTTGGGTTTGTCCTAACTGATGATAAAATTTATGAATATTCAATACCTTCATTTTTCTAAAACCCATTTACCCCCAACCAATGCTTATATCACTTATTTAAATCATATTATAATTTCATATGAAATACCCATTAGTTTTCTAGTTCTCTATTTTATTTTACATATCCCATTCAAAATCCCATATATTTTCTAGATTCTATAACTTCATTCCACATATCATGAAGAATGAAACAATTTCGAGTATCTAAGACTAGATACTAACTATGTACTATCCGGTTCCGCTATATCTTTTAGAATTAAAAAATTAAAATCATCCACAATCCTCTAAAGATATTTCTAGATCTAATTGGGTCTCCTCATCATAACGTAAAGATCATTTTTCCAAACATATTTAACTATTAGTCTTCTATAGGGTATTTAATAAACAATGTTTTTATGAATTTTTTTTCAATTAAATTAAATTTCTTTGATACGTTTCCCTATAATAGATAACAAATTAATCTTGTGATATAAGAATCAAAAGGTTTTCTTATGTTACACACAATACTGAGTTTTAACAAAATGACAATATATTATTAATAGTATAAACTTGTGAATCTTATAACCTAGAATGTTAAACCTAGAAGTATGAATAGTAATGAATAATTTTTAAATATTATATATAATATATTTATATAAATAAAACATATTGATAAATAATACATAATTTTAGGTAAATCCTTTTAATGTTTGGGAAAATACAATTTTCTAAAAAAATGATTTTTATTTCTTTTTTGGAATAGTAATAAAATTAATTTTTATGAAATCATATAAAATTCATTTGATAAAATAAAATTTATTTTTGAAATCATGATTTCAAAATTATCTTTGGGTGATGTTTTTTGGTTTTTTAAGATTAGTTTAATCCTTGATGAATTGTGGAAAATTCTGAATTTTCATTGAAAACCACCTTTTCATTAAATTTATTTGTACTGTAAAATTATATTTCAAATATAATTTAAAGTTAAATTGTTTCAGTTATACATAAATTAATCATATTTAGGTCATTGGAATCAATTTCATATTGAATTTTTATATAAAAAATTTGTAAACAATTGAAAATGTTCTCTTTAAAAACCAAATTTCTAATAGTGTTTGGGTGATTAATTTTAAATTAAAATTTTCAACTTATGTGTTTGAAATATAAAAAAATGGATTATGTATGATGAATTATAATAATTCATATTATGTTTTATGTTTAACATAATTTTTGACCAAAATGAATTGTGAGTGCAGAAAAAAATTAATTATCGCGGTTAAGGTAAAAATTAGTTTATATGGGGTAAAACTAAATTGATAAAAACGAAAGTGACCAATAAAATTGTAAAAAAACTATTTTATGACCATATGTAGTCCCATAAACCTATAAGGATCAATAATTTTACATTTCAGACCTTTGTTATGTATGAAAAATGCGGGATCACAAAACACTTTTGAAAAATACCATGTGTGTCCTTTACCCCACTAATAAAATGCCACACCCTCTCCGATCTTATCATTAAATTTAATCCCTATTGGTTTGGATAATAACTACCAAAATCACTTCCCTAAATCAATTACCTCATCCTATAATTGCTATTATATATATAATTTCATTCTATAATAGATTTTGGTGCAATACTAAGGAGGATACCTAAAGAAGATGTATTGTTCATCAAAGAGAATTCTCGTTTCGTTTATTACTCCACATTCTTAAATTACTCTTATAAAATATTTATAAAATAAACTCAGTTTATTCTATATACTGATATAATTTTATGTTAAGGTAATTACCACTAAACATATCCACTTCCAAAAATGAGTTATAAAATCATCACTCATGGGTATGGTGGACTACCACCTCACAAACATATTCCTGTAATTTTTCCATTATAAACTATAAAGGAAGATTTTAATAATGGTTTTTTTTATTTATATATATTAATGATATTATTATTAATTTATTTTTATATATTTAATTTCATTATTCATTCCATTTGTTGGAATCTGATAGTTTCACTCATGTGCATGGAGGACAACCACCTTACGAAGTGATGTGATTCATTCCCAGTTTACATAGAATGTATTAAGGATGAGTTTAATAATGAACGTGATATATATGAATGAAACATGAATATATATTAATAATATTTACCATTTAATTTTCTATCTTTGAATCCAAAAATAACATGGAAATAGAATTCATGAGTACAAACGACCTACCATCTCCATGAATGGTGTACATAATTTTCTATCAATAAATTTTAGGGATCACTA
Source organism: Viscum album (assembly GCA_963277665.1). Taxonomy (NCBI): domain Eukaryota; kingdom Viridiplantae; phylum Streptophyta; class Magnoliopsida; order Santalales; family Viscaceae; genus Viscum; species Viscum album. Next base: position 261,943,660 of record OY728142.1, on the reverse strand, counting down.
TAAATACATAAATAATGAATATATATGATATCTATATCATGGATGGAATTATTTATATGATGATACTATAATATAAGTTTTAGGAAAAAAGACAACAAGTCAGAGCATACATGAAAAGCAAATTAGTTATTACCTAAAACGTGACATTAACAGTAATAGTTCACAAACAGGTAATAAATGGACATAAAAAACTAATATATTGATTGAAATATATGAATATTTTTCTTTAATATAATTATAATAATATTTTATTTTTTATACTATATTGTTCAATTAGTATGATGGATGTTAATACTTATGGTACATGGATACCTAGTGTCACTTTTATTTATGAGAGACCTATTTCATATTAACCACTCATATCTTTTTTGTGGTGTATATACTCTCCTATGAATGATATATCATGAATCTACATAATTTCATGATAATTAATTTTTCAATTTTTTTATACTATAATTGTGATTATGATTCAAAACATACTCATGTAATAAAGTATTTTTGTCTTAATACTTCATATTTGAAACATATATTTTGTTATACACCTATAATAGTTTATATGGTATATTTACAACCCTTTTGAAAAGTAATATCATGATTTTATTTATAACCACGAAATTTTATGATTAATTAAATTCTATTATATAATTTTTATTACATTCCAATGTTACTAAGTAGAAATAGTTTTATGTTACAATTGAATCAATTATCACGACTATTTATGATTATGTTTCCAATGAAAGAAATAATATAATACATATCTCAATAAACTCATCAATTTTCTTATCCTATCATTTTTCATGATATTTTCATGTAATTAAACAAATTTTTTTATATTTTTTAATTATTATTATAGTGAATGTTTTTTATGAAATACAATATTTATTTCCCTCTTTGATCAGAAATCTGGTTTCATCCAAAATCATTTTTTCAAATCATTAAAATTATATTATTATACTAGGATATTTAACATTCATTTTACCCATGTATTAATTTTTTTACAAATAATAAAAGGAATATTCATGTCATTTTAAAATACAACACATGTTTCTCTTTTAGAAAAAATGTGAAATGAATCATTATTTTAATGTGTATTTTATGAATGAATATTACCATAATCCTGAATTCTATTTTCTTTGAATCTTACTTAATAAATTTTATTTGTTTTATTTCAATTAAAAAATTTCAATGTTTTTTATGTTTAAAAAATCAATGTGGAAGTACTATTTTTATTTAAAAATGTTTTAAATGATAGACCCAAATAGTTTTCCATTTTTGATGACAAACATTGATGTAACTTATAATATTTTTAGTATATGAACCAAGGATACAATTATAATTCTTTCTCTAAATTATATATCATGAAATGATTTTTATGAAACTCACTTTTATTATGCGGGTTATACCGTGATAGAACTCTCATGAAATCAACATATCTCCATAGGTTATACTATGAGGTAATGAAGAAATGATTATGAAACCTAGCTCTTTTCAAATGGTTATGATATGATGAAATCTTTGTGAAACCCATTTCATTTCATGGGTGATTATAAAATTAAATTTTATGATTTTTTGTCACAAATTTCAGTGATTTTTATTTTGAGATGGATGGGACCAATATCTCCCCCAATTCATTGGGTAATGATTTATATCTCGTGAGATATATAGGAAAGGAATTAGGAGTGAACTCAGTTCTGTGTGGGAATTGTTCCACTATGATAGTCATAGGAGTGAAACATGACTAGTATGATGGTTTTGGGAGTGAAACCATTAAAATTTATAGAATTTGATGTTATCCTTTACTAATATTGAAATGAATTTATATTTTTATGTTTATTTCAAATAAAATCCATATCTTATGCCAATATTGTAATCCCATGGATATTATTATTTTTATCATATGATTCATGTCACATGAAATATAAATATTTATATCATGAGACAATATTATGATCTTTTTATATACATTTTATGCTTTACAAATTTTTTACTCATGTCCTCATACCCTTATTCTCATGTTATGATTACCTATCTCCGTTTTTTACCCTTATAGAGTAGCCGAGCTCACCCTTTATTATGTTTCATTTACAAAAATTATAAAGAAATGTGTTATGTATGATATATCTATGAGGGGTGCTTTTAATGAAGAATTTAGAGGTAGATAACTTAGCTCACTAATGAATTTTTTTTTATGTTTCCATGTTTTAAAAGTATATGTACTGTTAAATTCCAATAAAATTTGTTTTTTTAATGTATTTAATATTCTTAAAATATGTTTTAATATATTTAAATGATAATTCAGTGTTTCTAAAATTGTTATTCAATGATATGTTTATATTTTATATGGAAATAGGATGAAAAAAAGTTATATATCTAAGGGTTTGTCTATGGATAAGTATAGAAATGAGTCAAAGTATATAAAAATGGCCTAGAATTTTGGAAAAGGTTACAGTGAGTGGATTCCAGGAAATTTCATCCCTATTTAGATACTATATGTTTATATAGTTTCCTAATAGATTTACCTAGTGGTAATAAATATTCAATGGGAAAATTTAGCTACAAATGATCACAACATGGTGTATGACAACAATCTTTACTGCACACCTCGTTTGACACTCTAAGGAGATATGCATTGTAAATTCACAAACTCTTTATATACCATCATGAAGGATTTAAATATATTTTCAATATGAATGACATAGGATAATAATATGTTTTCAATGATTAAATAAGATGAAATCATGATTTATAAAACCTATTAGTAATTTTTTTTAATAATGATGTTCCCCATATGATTATTGTTTTTTACACTACAGATTTTTCTTTAAGTCAATGGCTGTAACATGAAGGAACCACATTAATACTGAGTGTGATGGAAAATGAAATTATTTTACTCTTAAGCTTCCAAATATTATGGGATTTTGGATAAATGATCTCAGTTTAATTCTCTCAAAAATATTTCAGGATATGAATCATGCATGAATTCCAAACAAATAAAGGAGGGAACAACATTCTGTTGATTCCATTATAGGAAAACTACCACCTTCAATATTTTGATGAGATGATCCACTAGATTTTGAGAAAATGATCGGTTCCATTGAAAATATATTTTCCATTATCAACTGTTCATGAAATTAAATTTAATTTTTCACAACAACCATTTGGAAGGTGAATAAGTTCAATGGTGGACTCTTATCATGAATACGAGACAACAAGATGAAATTGACTCCATCAATTTGTACGAGTTATAGATTTATTTTAAAATAAGCACTTTCCTAATATTATTCATATAATGATGGATATGGATTTTTTTGAGAAATCTAAATGGGTTGATTAATCCATTAATAATTTTGAGGAAAATTCTATAGGGATAGTGAGGTGTTGTTCTAGTATTTCCATCCGACCTGAATGGAAGGATGATAAAATTTTTAGTGGCTTCAAACCAATTATACAAATGGAATTATCCAAAATATACTTCATTAGCTATAAAGAAATTTTTCTATGTGATATAAATGTAGAAATGAAGGTTGGAGTTACATATCAATTTAATAAATTTAATAAGAACATAAAATGGAATTGAAAAGAAAATATAAGAAACATGGAGAAAAAATAATGATTTTCCATTATTCTCAATGTTTGGGAAGAAGCATAGAGGAAATTGTTTTAAGTATATTAGTAAATGTTTTATTTATATAGGGGATCCCATTGTGAAATAGATTTATGATGTGATGGGAAGAGTTAGATAATTATTTGAATAAACTGAATGGTGCATAGAATTCACCACTCAAACTATAATATTTCAAATGCATGTAATATGGAAAATATAATAACTGATTCCAAAATATGAAAGATAATGATGATGAAAATCGTCAAAATGCTATAAATCCATGTGAAAATGGTAAATATGATGTGGTCACATGTTCAAATGAGGGGTGTGATAATGAAATTGTGAACGGTACACATACCATCTACTATAGAAATACAAATATCGTATTTGACTATGAATCTACACATTATTTTGTATATATAAATTTTTTTTATGTTATTATGATGTTTCCAACATGATTCGATGTTGAATTAGTAGTGAACCCCTCTATTGTATGATGATCGCATCTTATGTGTATGATAAATCTCTAGTTGATGTTGTAGGGAATGTGATTCCTAAAAATATTTTCATTGTACCTTTGGTTGAATTAAATTTCATTTTGGGAATGGATTATAATTCTCTATATAAATCCAAAATTAATTAGAAATAAAGGGATGAAACAATTGGTATTTCTAACCAACCTATGATATTCTATAAATTTGTTGATAAGAATGATCTTATGGTGGATATAAAATCTATGTTTTGAGTCTTAATTCCCATTCACATGGGGTTTGATTCACAAATAGCTTGGGAGAAACATTATATTAATGTAATTACCATTGTGCATGAATTTGTTGATGTCATTTATGAACAATTACCCAGACTAGCATAAAACTTGATGTCCAGTCCTTGATAGAACTAATACCTAGTTCCATACCAATTTCAAAGACTTTCAATAGAATAAATCTGATTTACTTAAAGTAAATGAAGAATAAAATCTAAGAAGACCTTGATAAGGGAATGATTCTACCATGGGTAACATCTTGGGCTAAAATCATTCTTTATGTTAATAAAATATGGATCAATGGGACTTTGCATTGATTATATGGAGGTGAAAAATATAATAATGATGAATAATTATCCTCTACCTTATATTGATGACATGTGAAATAAGTTATGGTGATCTCAATAAATTTTAAAGAAATACCTTTGTTTGGGATATCATTAATTAAGGGTTAATAATGAGGATATGCACAATATTTCATTTCATACATCATATGGACCCTATGCACATATATTGCTGAATTTTAATCTAACTAATTACCCTTTTATATTCATGGATTTAATGGATAGATTCTTTAGAGACTACCTTTATCTGTTTGTGGAATTCATTATAGAAGATATTCTATTCTATTCAAAGAGTAATAAAGAGCATGGAGATCACTTAAAAATATTACTAAATACCCTAATATAGGAGAACCAAAATGAAAAATTATTAATTATTTATAGTTTGGATACTAAAGTATACATTTTTGGGTTATATAATATCAATATATTGTATATTAGTACATCCATTAACGGTATATGCTAGTAAATGTTGGTTCAGATCAACCATGATGACTAAGATTCCAATATTTCATGGTTTATATATATATATAATTGTTTGAGGTGAATCTCACAGGACTATCATGTATTTTGACCAAGTTAACATCTAAGTGAGACAAGTTCCTATAGACAGATGAATGTGAGAAAAATTTCAATGAAATGAAGAGAATATTAGTTAGCCCTCATGTATTTCCATTACCTAGTAGTGGAGAATTATTTTTAATATATAGTGATGTATCAAACAAAGGATTGGTATTTCTTCTTGTGAATAAGGACAATGTTATATATTATGACTCACAAAATTTGATGTTTCAGGTAAGAAAATACCCAACAAATGATTTGGATTTTACTATTGTAATTTATTCATTAAAAATATGATGGAATTTTCATTATTGATAACATTGTAATATGAATAATGATAAAAAATATTATAGTATATATTTACACATAACAAGTCGAACATGAACCAAAAAATATGGATGGAGCTAATTAAATATTATCAATGCTCAATACATTACCACCTAGAAAAAGAGAACAAGGTGGCTAATGCTTTGAGTCAAAAGTATCATGTTAGCATTATTAGAGTTAGTGGCCTAGAACCAACTACATTATAAATTATTCATTAATATATATCTTATAAAATCTTGATTTTTCTTCTACATTAAAATTCAGGTGATAATTTCTTAAGGATAGATGTTTCATTAAAGGGTCATAGCAGATCCCTATAATGATGTGAACCATGAAGTGCCATAACACTATTCTTGAATACATTTTCTATATCCGGATGATGTTATTTGAGGGAGAAAATTAATATATTCCATTAGGGGTGGTGAATCATAAGAATTTGAGGCATATTTTCATGGTGTGCACCTTTAGTAATAACTAGGAGGATATTATGAGAATAAGACCTGCCAGTAGGAAATCCACATTTCATAGTGTAATTGGATGTTCATATCTGTGGATTTTTGTATTGGCCCATATACATTACGATTATTATTAATGGTTTTTTAAACTCATGCAGATAGATGTATTGATGAAAACTGTGATGACACACTGTTCACAATGAGGTAGGATATGTTGGGTGCGTCAAGATTAATACTATATTAATAGATAATGCGAGAAGTGATTAGTCCCTTCTATTAAATATCAGAAGTACATATCTTAGTCACATTTATGCGATTGATATATCTTAAATAAATCCATTTCCATGGTAAATAATGGGAGATTTCAATTTTGGAATGTCTAAGAAAGAATAATCAGGCCCATGGGTTGATGATACTAGCATGCAACCAACTTTATTCGAGATATCTTTAGCACATTGATGCAATTGATATATCATAAATACATTTATGTGGTATATATAATGACCTATGACATGATATATAAAAAATATAACTCATTTTATGGTAATTATTGCTATTTTTCATGTCATTATTTCATGAGGTGTATGATTCAGAAATTACTCATGTAGCAATGTATTTTTTCTCAATTGTTCTTCATTAATAAAAATGTTTTATCAAAAAACTATATTATTTTATGAGGTATATATAAAACCAATTTTAATTTTAATATCTTGAATTTTTTATAATATCATTATATTTTAAGTTTACTTTAATTTTGTTCCTTCTTAGGGCATATATTTCAAATATTCAAAAGTTATCAGACTTGTATGTTACATTCTCATCATTTATTGGGATTGTTTTTGATTATGTATCTAATGTAAAAATAGAATGATCAGTATATCAATAAATTAAGGAGTTTTATTCATTCATATTAATTCATGATATATTAAATTAATTATACCATTTATTCACTCTTTGGTATCTATGATAGTTTAGAAAATGTTTTTAAGAAACCAAGAATTTATTTTTATATAAAGTCAAAAATATGTTTCCCTCTTAGAACATGTTTAAAAAAAAGTTTTACAAAAATATTTATTATTATACTTTTATTTTTAAAATAAATTTTTATCTATGTTTTACTTTTTACATAATATTTTTAAAAATTATTCTTTATTATATTATAAAAAACAAGTATCGTTTGTATTTTACCAAAAATTAAAAGTGAATATTTGATTTAATGTTTACGACATGATCAAAACATCCCATTAACATGAATATTATTTTATTTAAATATTCCATGATCATTTTCAAGGTTGTCTTCAATGATAAATGTACTAATTTTTTTATTAAACTGTTTTTTAAATTGTGGATGGTATTTTTCATAAGAAATGTCTTAAAGGATAGATCAAAATCATTTCCTTCTAATATAAAATCCCTTTATGTTACACATTATTTGTAGAGAATTTGAATCAGAGATACCATTCTTATTCTTTATATTAATTATTCTTTATTAAATAATGTTTATGAAACTGATTTTTATTCCATAGGTCATGCCATCATATAAGTCTCATGGAACCCACTAATTGTCAGGGGTTATGATATGATGAAATGAATATAAAATATATCTTTTTATGTAGGTTATGACATGATGTAATGATTATGAAACCCATTTAATTTCATGGGTTTGGATATAACTAATTTTTATGAACTTCAGGAATAGATGTTTATGATATTCAATTTGATATAGGTGGGAGATATATATCTATACAATGAATTAGTTAAATATTTATATGTAATGAGTTAAATAACAATGGAATGAAAAGTAAATTTAGTTCAATAAGGGACATTTTACACTATCATGGTCTTGGGAGTGAACCTTGACTACTATGATAGTTTGATTAGTGAACCCATTCCAATATTAATTTCAAGTCACTTATCAATGATTAAAATATAAATTATTTTCTAATCTTATGTGAATTCCTAAAATCTAAATCTTATGACAATGTTATGATATCATTGGTCATGTTCTCTGATTATATTATTATTATTATCTTATAATCATAAAATATTTATTCAAAGATTCAAGACTATGATATTTTATATCCAGTGTGTGATTTTTAAATTTTATGATCATGTCCTCAATCTGTATCATGTTTTCCTTGCATATCCTTATTTTTTACAGTTACTATTCACCTCAGACCATCATTTCTTATATCTATTCTCCCCATGTTATAAATAAATATATAATGTATGATATGTTGAAGAATGGATCCATTTAAGGTGAATGTAGATAAAATAAAAATATCTCAATCATGGAAAATTGATTATGTTTCCAAATTTCCAAAAGCACTAAAATATTACACTCCAAAAGAGTGTGTTTGTGTAATTTAATGAGTATTCAAGAAAACTGATTTAATATATATGCATGATATTTCTAGGTAACTATTATTGGAATGAGTGGATTGGTTTAGTTATTTTTTCATACTAGAATGGAAAAGTTTTTGTGAGTTTCCTATGGATATTTCTATTGATATATATAAAGATGATACAATGTATAGGAAAATGAACTAGAATTTTGCTAAATGAGAGTGTGAGTGGTTTCAGAAAATTACATCCCTCTTTTGAAACTACAAGTGTATGTGAATCAATAATATAAGTATATAGGTGTAATAACTCCAAAATGGTGAATTTATCTAGACTCAATCATCACATTTTTCATGTAAATCGATGTTGATTCACACCCGGTTTGACACTCCCAAAAGATAGACATTGAAAATTCAAAAAACATTTTTGAACCATAATGAATGAATTAAATATATGTTTATTATGAATGACCTAGTATAAACATAAGGCTTCGTTTATTAATTAATAATGTGTCATGAATTAGATATCTTATGAGTAATTTCTAATGATTATGTGGTTCCCCACTATGATTATTTTTTCTTACACTAGGATTTTTGCTTTTAGTAAATAGTTGTTAGTCAAAGGAAACATATTAATGATGATTACTAAATGAAATCAAATTTTTTTTCATGAGAAACCAAATATTATTAAAGGTGGAATGAAAATATTATTTATATGATCATGCAACTCTCTCAATCTATGAATCATCTTGACATAAAAAAAATCAGAGGTAACAACATGCCACTGAGTAACTAATGAAAAAATTCCCACCTTTTTTTAGTTGATCTACTGATGTGATTGTTTCATTGTAATGGAACAGTACCACTAAATGTTATTATTTGTTATCCAGTGTCCAAAACCTAAAAACATGATTTAGGCTATCTACTATTTTGATGGTGAAGGGGATTAATGGGGGAATATTATCTAGAATATGAGGCAAGAGGATGTAATTAACTACATGGATTGGGATGAGTTCAAGAACTTATTTTTTAATATGTAAATTCATCGTATTATTCATATGAAGATGGGGAAGAAGTTTCTTGAGCCAGTTAAAAAGGATGATTAATTAATTGTTACCTATGAGGAAAACTTTTCAACACATTCAAGGTACATTTATTGAATTAACATCCAACCTAAAAGTACGGTTGATAAATTATTCAGTTTTGTAAAACCATGTCTTTGATGGGAATTAATAATAAGAGTATTAAGTTTCTATGAGGATATTTTTTGATTTTAATCAAGGTGTAACTAGATGTTAGAGTTAGATATTAATCTCATGGATTCTATAATAAGACAAAAAAAATTATTCAATGGAACATTTAAGGACTATGGAGAGAATAATAAGATATTCCATTCATGTTCAATGTTTGTAAATAAGCATGGAAAATTTTTATTAAGGGGGATAGTAACTTTTTAATGTGTGGAAGGTAATTTCATTAGGAAATTGATTTCTGATGTCAGGGGAAGAAGTTATCTAATTATATGAATTGAGAGAATGCTACAAAAAATTCACTACCCACCCTCTAATGTATCCAATTCAATGAGTATGTTAACTATACTAACTAGTGCCCATATCCAAATGTTATTGGTAATTATCAACATTAGTAGCCTCTTGTGAAAATGGAAAAGGGGAAATATAATGTTATCATGGTTTTTAATAATGGGTAAAACAATGACATGGTGAATTGTACACACACCATCCTATCGGTAACTGATAATTTCATATTTGAGTATATATCCACAAATTCTTTCACATCTAAAGAATATATTATGGGTATAATTATTCCTCCCAAACGATTACATATTTATGTTTCTGTGGAAACCCATAATGTTATAATGATTGAATCTCAATTATATGATTCTTATAAAATTTTCATTGATGTGAATGTGCTTCTGAAAAATATTTTCATTCCTCCTTTGGTTAATATTTGTATTATCCTAGACATGAATTGGATTTATCTATATAAATTACACATAAATTATCAAGGAAGGGTGGTCACCATTGATATTCAAAATGAACCAATGATCATCAATCAATATAATGATAAGAATGATATTCTGATGGATATCAAATATGTGGATTAGGTATTGATTCCCATTCATAGGTGGAATGTATATCAAATGGTTGGGGAAATACTTGAAATCGATTAAATTCAGATTATGATGGAATATGTGGATGTATTTCTAGAATAATTACAAAATATTCCACCAAAATGTATTGTATAGTTCTCTTTAGAACTCATTTCTGGTTTAATAAAAAATTCAATGAATCCATATAGAATATCCTCGAATGACTTTCAAGAATTGATTACGAAACATCAGGGAACCCATAAAAAGTTATTCATTTGGGAAAGTGTTTTCCTTGTGGTGGACCTATTAATTTTGTTAAAAATAAAATGAATCAATGGGACTCTACATTTAATATAGGATATGAACATGATGAAAATTAGGAAAAAGTTTCATATATTGTATATTGATGTCTTGTTTTATAAAAAATGTGGAGCTCAATATATTTCCATGGTTGACCTTAATTATGGATATCAACAATTGATGGCCTGGAAGGATGTTATACCCATGAAAAAATTCAACAAAAGGTATGGAAACTATGAGTATATTTTTAGGCCATTATGTCTCAATAATTACCCTACTATATTCATGGATTTAATTAGTATAGTCTTTATATATTAAATTGATCAGTTTTTGGTTGTCTTTATATATGATAATCTCACATATTCAAATATTAATGAAGATCTTGAAAATCAATTTGTAATTTTAATAAATACCATAAGGGATGGAAAACTACAATAAAAAATTAAAAGTGTTTATTTTTGATGATAAAGGATTCTTTTTGGGTCATTCAATTCAATGATATTATATATTAGTAGATCTATAAATGACAAAGGATATTGAATGTTATCCCAAACTAGCCACTGTGAGTGATATACATAGTTTTCCAAGTTTATCTGTATATCATAAAAGGGATGTGGAGATTTTTTCATTAATATCAAATCATATGAAAAAGTTTATGTATAATGTATCTATGTTCCTCTAGATTGGTTAATGTGAAGAAAATTTGAAGGAACTAATTATAGGATTAGTTAGCACACATGTTCCTAGCTTACTCTTTAGAGAAGGAGGGTTTTACATCTATAATGATGAATTGAAGAAGGGATTGGGATGTGTTCAAATTCTTCTGATATGGTTATAGCTTATGGATCATGACAATTAATGATTGATATGAAAATTTACTAAACACGTGATTAGAAGTTAGATGATGTAAATGTTGTATTAAAAATATGGAGGCATTATCTATATAGAGAAAAGTGTGATATATATACTGATCATAAATATTAAAAGTATATTTTCAAATATAAGGATTTGAACATTCATGAATGAATATGGTTAGAATTGATTTAATATTATGAATGGTCAATACATTACCACCTATTTAATGTGAACATGATGGTTCATGGTTTTAGTCTAAAGGATTATGCTAGTATATCCATGATGAGGATCACAAAAACCACAATATAAAGTGATTTGAAAAGGATGAATCTAGAAATACTATAGAAAAGAAAAAATATTAACTCTATCAAATTAATTTCCATACATATATCCATTAGTTGATTAAAAAGGTAAGGAAGTAATTTTTTGGGCCACAAAATAATGTTAGAAATTTTCCTCTCTTTAATGATGAATATGATGGAATTATAAGGTTCAAGAACCGTGTATGCATTCCATCCATACCAGACTTAATAAAGGGGTTTATATAGGATTCTTGTATCTATTAATTCTCTACTCATCCTAGAGATATGAATATTTTGATATAATACTTATAGTGGGATGGTATATTGAGAGATTTCACAGAGTTTTTATCGCGGTGCATGATATTTCTAAAAGATATGGTTAATAGAAAATTCTAAGGAAATGTTTCATCTATTTCACATACCAAAATGGAAATGGGAAAACATAACCATGTATTTGTTTTCATTGGATAACCCAAAACCTCTTATTGGAATAATGCTATATGGGATATATTCTATCTTCTAATTTAAATATAACACATCATTACAATTAGATAAAACATATCTTTGGATCATATTTCATGGATATACATTAAGCAAGTGGTAAGGTTGTATGGAGTCCCACATTCAATTTTATCTGATCTGGATCTAAGGATTACCTCATAGTTCTAGCATAGTATTCATCAATATCATATTATAGAGTTTTGTTTCAGCACAGAATATCATCCTTAGACATATGGTTAGTCTGATATAAAAATTCATACACTAGATAATAGGTTGTGATCTTGTTCTTTTGATTTCAACGATAGTTGGAATCAACACCTTATACTAGTTTAGATTTCTGAGAACAATTTATTTCTCTCATGAATTCAGATAGATCCTTATAAAGTCCTATATATATATATATATATATAATTTTAGAGCTCAAATGTTTTGGAATGATTTTTTAGAAATAAATCTACTAGAACATGAGATATATTAAGAAATGTATGAAATGGATAGATCCATTAAATAATCTATCATGGAAGATTAGAGTTGGATGAAATGATATAATAATAACCATCAGTGTGATCTAGTTTTTTTGGTTGGTGATCAGGTGTTTTTGATAATTTCTCTAGGAAATAAGGTTATAATATTTTGGAAGAAATGGAAATAGAGGCCAGGTTATATCGATCTATTTTAAATTATATAATATATTGGGATAGTATCATATCGATTATTTCTCCCAAAACATCTCAATGAAGTCCACAATGTGTGCCATGAATATTTCTTGAGGAAGCACATACCTTGGTATTCACATGTAAATAAATCAGAGGTCATACCACTAGACTAAGATCTTTCTTATGAGGAATACATTTTATGGATTATAGATCGGAGAAATAATTTTCTAAGAAAAAATACAACTCATTGGGTAGATGTTTTGTGAAAAACCCACCATTTTGAGGAAGCTATGATCGAACGTGAGAAAATAAAGATAGAGAAGTAACCTCATTTTATATAAAAAATTGATGAATTTCATGTGTGAAATTAATTTTAAGGGGGGGTTAATGTTACACCCCAAGTTTTTATAAATTATTATTTAAAAAAGCAATTAATTTATGTAATATATTTCACAACAAGAAACACCATGCTAAGAAAGTGATACAAACATCACTGTGTTAGATTGATATATATCTTCATTATCTTCTATATGATGATATGTTGTTATTTTAAGATCATTACCTACAACCATCGCCACATTAATCAAATGAGTTTTGAAACCATAATTTGTTTTTATGACAGACCACCACCTCGCAAACTGATGTCATTTATTTTTCCATCACTGATGTTAATAAATGGTTTTCAAGATTAATTTATCCATTATATATTATATATATTATAAAATTATGTGTTTGGAGTTTTTACATCATAAATACATTCATTATTTATATTTTTGGAATATGATAACATCACCCGTGTGTACAGAAGACTACCCTCTCATGATGTGATGTCATTATTTCAGCCATTAAATGGAATGTATTAAGGATGAATTTTTTAAATATATGTGACATATATGAAATAAAAATGATATTCGTATGATAGTATATACAATTTAAATTTTATTATTTTATTCTGACAACAAAATGGAAACAATTTTCTTTCATACGTAGGACTTAACATCTCTATGAATAGTGATCTTCATTTTATATAACTACATTGTATAGATTACTATAAATAAATATTTAATGAATATTTATTATATTTTAATAATGGTAAACATTCTTTATGTTAATAAACCATTATCATTTTTAGGTAATGATAAAAATAAAAACTAAAAATCTTACCAGAAAAAAAGATGATTAACTTTAACATGGAATTGATAATAAATGGGTAATAAAAGATCCTAAGAAAATCATATATGGAATAAAATATATGAATATTTATCTATAATAGATTTATAAAGAACTTATAGTTTCATTGAAATATTTATGAATTATTATAATAGAATTCATGACTTAAGGTAATGGGATTTCTAGTATCACATTAGTTTTAGATAGAATCATGACATATTCACTAATAATTTCTTTTATGCAGTGTATATAATTCTATATGACATGATATATAATTAATATATCTTATTTACTGAAAATGAAATTTTATATTTATGTTATTCTTTCATGTGGCTTTTTATTCAAAAATTAATCAAGCTGTAAGAGATTTTTGTGTCAATATTTCTTCATTGAGACATATGTTATGTTATGAACCTATATTTGTTTACAGGGTATATATACTACCCCTTGGACATGTAATATAATAAATTTATTAATAATCATTAAATTTTATGTCTTAATTAATATTATACCTTTATGTGGATTACCTTTAAATTATATTGTGACAACCCAAGATTCCACGGTACGTTTCCCTTTGAATAATGCAATGGCGTGCATTTTACACAACATTGAGATTCTAACACACCACAAACAATCAAACTAGCCGTTATGAATAGTAATACCTACTTTTTGAAATTTTATAAATTCAGTATTTCAAAATGGACTTCATTTTTTTATTCAAAATATCGAAATTAGCCTAGGGTGAAATTTTGGAACTTTTCGGATAACTTTCATATTTTGATGAATAGTGAAAATTACTAAATTTTATTTAAAAACAACTGTTTTAATCGAAATAATTAAAATTGATAAATTATGAATTTTAGTGGTTTTAAAGTATATTTAGAATATATTTATACCATTTAATTCAATTTTTTTCATTGGAAATAATTTCAAAATTAAACCAGACATAAACAAGTGCCAATGTTTTGATAGTTATTATCTCTTAAAAACACGCTTTTTTTTACAGCGGGAATTAATTATAAATTAATTTTTTCCACTTCTGTGTTTGGAATTTAAAAAAATGGATTCAATATTTGGAATCAGGATGTTCAAATTGTGTAAATAGGTAACTTTTATTTATAGACATTTTGAATAATTACTTCGGTAAATATTTTATTTACCATGGTTAAAGGGTAAATCCGGTAAATATGGGTTAAAAATAATATTAGAATAATAACAAATTACCCTAAAACGTGTCCTAACCTTATTGGTTGATACATGTATGACCTTGGGAATCTTTGGGTCGATTTTGGGACCCCATGGTGCCACAAGTAAGTGATAGGGACACATTATTTTAATTAACTAAAAATGAATACCAAAATGACACAAACATATATTTTTTAGAAAAACAATTTTTAAATAGGGTTATATATGTTAGATTTTCGACTATAAATATTAATTATAAATATAAACAGATTTCCTACATAATGGTATTTTATTTACAATTTTTAGACATTAAATAATTGAATTTACTTATGACCCAATAGTGATGCCGTAATTACCATAATAGTGAAAAATTAAAATGATTGATATTGTAGATACCCAAATAAATATAATTTGAGACTTTTTATTAATTACACAAATTTTCTGGGTTAATAAGACATGTTAGGAATTATTTAATTATCTTTTTTCGAAGTAATCATTCTGTTATGAGTTTTACAAAAATCAATTATTGAATAGTGTCAAAATTGAAATAAAAGAGTTTTTAAAACAAATATTATATTATTAATTGATATTAAATTCCTAAAAACCTAAGGTTCGTCCAAGAGACTTATATCATTATAGGTGTATCATTAATGGACCACTTGGGGGTCTCTTGGATGTATATAGTATGTTTATTAACCTTATAATATAAAAATACAAATAGACATTGTAAAAGTGAAACTAATTAACTAAGAGTTAATACTTAATGATAAGGGTAATATAGTAGCCCAAAGCTGTCTAAATTCTATTGGTTGAGTGTTTTTAGACCCATACCCACCTTAAAATTTAAATAACCCACTTTTGAGCTGTCACATACATAGCTTATTTTAAATGTATTTTTATTTTACATTCCATTAAAGCTTTGTTTTGGGGGGTTTCCAATGTTTTTATAGAGAATAGGTGAGTTTTCATGAATTGGGCCAAACCGTGAGCCCAATTCTAGATTTAAAAATAAATTTTGTTTCTTTTATAACTTATTCATTTTTTAATATTTTTTACTCATTCAAACTCCTAAATATCCTCCCCTGATATTGTAACACCACAATTAAAATTTGGAGTCTTTGGAAATCCATAACCAAGGTGTATATGGGTTTTTATTTAAGGGATTGGGCCTGCCCGAAAGCCCAATTCCAGTTTTAAAAATAAAATTTGATTAACTAATAACATATTAATTTTTAAGGATTTTTCGGTGATTCCAAGCCCCAAACACGCCCCTTGAACCCAGACTCGCTTCCCATATCCCCCCACCCTCTTTTAAGCTAATTTGCATCGCGGTTTAGGTAGAAAGTTCTGGAGAACTCAAATTTCGGGCAGATTTATAAAGGTATTTTTTTTCCTTCATAACTCCTTCGATTCTTACTCTTTTTCCCCCATTCAAATTTCTAAATGATCTACCTATTATTGTTCGAACCGACCTTGAAGGTTTGAGTATTTGTGAAATCAGCTACTGGTATTTTGGGGGGCGATTTCTACAAGATATTTTAAGTAATTTGTTCTCCTCCTTTCTTCTTTCAATTTTTTTAAGGTTACATCCAATTTATTTAGGGCTTCTTCCATTATAATTGCGGTTCCTAATTTCCAGGAAGTAGGGTTTAAAATTTAAGGTTTTATATTGTGTTTTATGGTCTGAAATTCTGGTTTTAGGTCTGGTTTATCTTTCTTGAGGTGCGGCGGTGGTGCGTTTGAGTTTTCGCACAAAGGATTCAAGGGTTTCCTTGGTTTTGGTAGGTGATTCCATTGTGCATGAAATATTTGTGAATTGGATACTGTTTTTATGGTATTTTCATGCTTATTAAATTTTATTATTTCTGAAAAATATAGTTTTAGTGGTGTTTGTATTTAAAATGAATCCTAAAGGCCAATTTCATGTGAAATTGGGGGTTTTTCATAGAAATGTATTATTAGTTTAATTGGGGGTACCCTATAAGTAACTAGTTGATTTTATTGAAGTATAATAGGGATAAAAATACTGTTTTTAATGATTGTAACTTGTGTTTGTTGCTGAAAAATCTGGTTTTAATGGTGTTTGTGAACCACATGAAATTCTAAGAGTTGTGTTGTGTAAAAATGGAGACTTTACAATGATGTCGTTTCTTGAACCATATAGGGTTGCCCTAAAAATGATTTTGTGTTTTCACTGAAATGTAGTGGGATATCCTTTATGTTTTGGAAACTTAAATATGTGCACATAGTATGCAAGTGAGGTGTACAAGGTGTTTTGTGTCCGAAACACTACGAGATTTTGAGGAATTGTTTTATGAAAAATCTAAGTGTTTTGTTGCGTGTTTTAAGTGGTATAAAATGTGATAGCTACTGTATTGGTTGTGATTGACCAGTAATGGTGTTTTATATGAAAATTTATTTATGTTGCATCCTGAAATTTATTGAGCACAAAAGGGGAAGCCCGGGTACCTAGGTGGGGCGGATTTGTACTAGTACGGCTAGTGGACCGGATGGGTTTTGTCCCTGTTTCACTTAGCATTTGGATAACGACAACTCTAACTAAACGATGTGGATGATTATTGGGGACCACTAGGTTATGGATGTGTTCCCTACTAGTGGCTCGTGCACGAGAAAGGATTTTTCTATGGTTACTCTACACCGAGGTACGAGGTACATAGGGCCCAAGACAACCTAGTGCCTAGGGGTGTTCCCAATGTTTTTGCTCATTGGATTTGTAGTATCTACCCATGTCTCAGGGTGTGTTTGGAAGTAAATTACAGTATCCAACATTTATATTTTAATGTGTTAGTATTCTAAAAATTTTGGATTGAAAACTATTTTCAATTAGAGGTTTCATTTCTTGAAATTTGAACACTACTTTTCCTTGCATTTGAAAACTGCTTGCTTTTTCACATTGTATTTCTTACTCTTTGGAATCATTGGGTGGTATCCTACTGGGCTTAGGCTCACACCCTACTTACACCCCTTGGGTGTAAGTAGACTTGGTTATGTTTGATTCAGGTAAAGGAAAGGCTAAGGGTGATGGCGGTTCATGGTGTTAGTTCCCATTCTTGGTGTGGAGTTGTAGAGATAGCTTGGGGGCAATGACCCCTAGTCGTGTGGAGTCCTTGGGGCTGTCTTAATGCTATAATTATTTTTATTTGGACCACTTGTATTGTCTTTAAACCAATGTACTCAGTTCTGGTTTTTTTTACTTAAGTCTTGTTTGGATCAAAAATTTCAGATTTATATTATGGATTGTTTTTAATGTTTTATGCTTTCATACTCGGGTAAATCGTTCCCAAACCTAAATTAATAATACCCGGGCACTTGTGCCAGCCCTTGGGGATAGGGAACGCCCTTCGGGTCATGTCATGGGCTGGGTTTGGTGCCGGTTTTGGCGGTGACCAGATTCGGTTCGTGACAAAATGGTATCAGAGCAGGTTCGCTGCATGGGTCATGTTATTTGGGGAAGAGTCAGCATAGTCTGGAGCTAGGATTTTTGGGACATGAAATTTCAGTCATGGGTAGTGTTCCTGGCCAGCACACCTCATGAAGGGATTCAAGTCACCATGGTAAGTATGGATTTATCTGAGTGCTTTGGTTTTCTTGGTTTAATTATGACTATGGGAAATGAAAAGAGAGTTGGGAGAATAATCTCAGTGAGCTCGCAGGGCCTGGCAAGCCATGTGGAGCCATGGATATTTCCCTAGAATACTCTCTATGACGGCGAAGTGATTGGAATATTGCTGCCAACCATATGTCCAAGTCACCCACCGAAACTAGTTTCCTCTTGCATTGTTTTGTGCTTTAGTTTTTAAATCTTAGCACTTTGGTTTTAAGGTGACTTGGTTTTAAGAAGCGTAATATTTTTATAAAATGATTTTCAAATAAAGAGGGAATGGTTTGGTTTAGGAAATGGCGGAACTGAATTTTCATAATTGTTTTGAAATGTAAAATGGTGTGCTTACACCTCTTTGAAAGCAGGAACTATATTGAATTTGGTTTTGAAAAGCGTTTCCAATAGAGTTTTCTAAACAATTAGAGTGTATTTTAATGGGATGATATGTTTCAAAATTGATGTGAATAACTTGAAATTGAGTTCTTTTCTAAATGGTTGTGTCCTTATGAAATGTTTTGTAAGATGTGAATTGGGATTTTGATCTCATTGTTAGCAGTTTTGAGAAAAAGGTTGGGTTGGTTGACCATTTTGTTTTTGAAAAGTGGAAGGAAGTTTTTTTGTACCCTTTGTTATTTCCATGAGTGAACACATGCATGGGGTTATATGGGATGATGTATGGTTGATGGAACGACTGGATGAGTGCTGGGATGGATATGAGGAGGGTGTCCGGTGTGGCACAAAAACATGCATGTGTGAGGCCCATGGGGTACCATTGGTGGATACGCTTACTGCTAAACCATTTGTTTTCAATGAATTGGTTTTAAAGAAAAACATGATGTCTTGATGAATAGTTTGGTATGGTTTGTATTATGGGTTTTTGAAAATTTTAATGTCATGTGAGGTTTTGAGTTCAAGAACCCCTTCTGTTTGAACTGTGTTTTGGGTTTTTGTTTGGTCGGTAAGCTGTGTTGTAGGGACAGTTAGTGGTCTCTTTTGAAAAAAAAAATTGGGATGTCTTTACGGTGGTTCCCTTCATGTGTTTGGATCTGGTTTTTGGCATGTTTTGACCAATAGACCAGCTTGGTTGGGTCCTTGGGTTCTCTCATTGGATAAGGTACGCCCCCATTAAGGGTTAATGCACAACTGAAGTGCAACCCGTTTTGTTTCGCTATTGGAAAATCCTCCAGTTGATCAATATAAAGAATATTTTATCGAACATTTCTTTTATTGAGTCTACCCCCATTCATTTCGCTGATTTTTGGATCCTCTTGTAGTGGGATAGTGCTTGTGGAAGGTTGAAAGGGACCTTAGTTTCTTAAGTTTCCCGATTCATCAAAGGTGGGAGTGTTCTTTCGTTGTTAGTAGGGATGAGTGTCTTGATGGTGTCTAAGAGGGCATATGGGTTCTTTATAGTTTCTATGAAGAAAGAGTTATTATTAAACAACCAATTTTGAGGTTTAGGTCATGATATGATATTGTGTCCACTTTTTGGACTTATCTGTTGTTTAGGGACTTTGAATATGGCCCCGTTCCATGTATCGTTTCTATCAATCGTCAGGGTCATGTTCGGTGACGCATTGTGATGTTGTGTGCTCTTTTGAACATAAAGGTGAAGGTCACACAATCCCCTAAGGTTCTATGTTATGTTGGGATTATGTCTCCCTTGGGAAAAACATCAAATCTGATATCTTAGAGGAAGGTGTTTATATGTGTCTTTCCCTTCTGTTGTTTCTCACCCAAAGAAACAAGGTGCGATGTGTGTGCATCTTCTGATCCCTTGTTTCAGTGAAATGACTGTTTTTGGGCAAAGTGGGTTATGAAGTGTGTTATGTCTTGATAAATCCATCAGGGTATGCAGTGTAGTTGTTTGTGGCACTGAAAGAAGAAGTTCCACATAGGGGTTTCAATAGCCTAATTGCGTGGCCGAAGATGCTTCAATATTTTGAGCTCCAGCCATAGGTCCTGGAGAGAAGCTGGCGCGTAGTCAGGGGAAACACTAGTGTCGTTTAAACACTTATACAAAGTCCTATCCTCAGTATGAAAGATAGGAACAGTTTAAACCTATGGTTTCATCATCTTTCTTTTGTTGTTCTCGTTCGGTGGAAATAGGTAGAGGTCCTTGTACCCATGTCATCGCCTAATGTGTTTCCCTCCCATGTTGGTTTCCATTGAGTCATTGGAGGATGGTTGGAAATTTGGCTAGAATATTTGAGCACACATTTTGTGCATGATTAGTAGTGTCAGTGTGCTAGGAATCCACGTTCAAATAATGATCAGCATAGTTAGTGCATGGTTTCCCAAACCGTGCGGACTGACCCTGCACCCTTCCCAAATCTTAAAAAAATTGAGTCTT
The DNA here is from genome assembly GCA_963277665.1 of Viscum album. Taxonomy (NCBI): domain Eukaryota; kingdom Viridiplantae; phylum Streptophyta; class Magnoliopsida; order Santalales; family Viscaceae; genus Viscum; species Viscum album. The sequence goes on along the minus strand of OY728142.1, from coordinate 261,922,213 downwards.
TTTGTGTCGGCCCATGCTGGTCAGTTAAGATGGTTGGTTCTTGTGGTGGGAAGACCCACTGTGGTTATCATGTATATTATTTTGTAAATTTCTAATTTATGTATACCCCATGTACTAGGGAGTCCGTTTGGGCCTCCCCCTATTAGTGTCTTGATTCTGTCTCGGGAAAAAAAAATTAAGTTGTCTCTTATGGTGGGGAGCCCATTTGTGTCTCTTCATACGAGTAACTCATATTTTTCCTTGGTTTTGTATGGGAAGTAGGTATTATCATTTGGAGATATCTAACTACCTACATCTTACATTGGTAAACATTGATATTGGAGAGTGACAAATGGTTTAATTATAGAAGGGCAAGTGTAACCTTGTTCGATGTTGTTGTTTATTTGGGTAAAATAATTGAGTATTGTTCAGATTGTGTTTGAGGAGTTTTCATTTGGGATAAAGCCTGATTGTGCTTGATTCTTTCTGGAATGTGGTGTAAGTCATGTTTTTGAGATTATTCCTTCCTTCATTGATCACTGGAGGTGTTATGGCCTTTGGGGGAGAAACCTGTCAAGAGAGTACCTCTTGGTTTCTCAGTTGAGTTTGGTTGTTGCTTTGGCCATACTGTGACTTTCCGGGGCGGAAAGTTTTCATGGTGGGGAGAATTGTCACATACATAGCCTATTTTAAATGTATTATTATTTTACATTCCATTAAAGCTTTGTTTTGGGGGGTTTCCAATGTTTTTATAGAGAATAGGTGAGTTTTCATGAATTGGGCCAAACCGTGAGCCCAATTCCAGATTTAAAAATAAATTTTGTTTCTTTTATAACTTATTCATTTTTTAATATTTTTTACTCATTCAAACTCCTAAATGTCCTCCCCTGATATTGTAACACCACAATTAAAATTTGGAGTCTTTGGAAATCCATAACTAAGGTGTATATGGGTTTTTATTTAAGGGATTGGGCCTGCCCGAAAGCCCAATTCCAGTTTTAAAAATAAAATTTGATTAACTAATAACATATTAATTTTTAAGGCTTTTTCGGTGATTCCAAGCCCCAAACACGCCCCTTGAACCCATACTCGCTTCCCATATCCCCCCACCCTCTTTTAAGCTAATTTGCATCGCGGTTTAGGTAGAACGTTCTGGAGAACTCAAATTTCGGGCAGATTTATAAAGGTATTTTTTTTCCTTCATAACTCCTTCGATTCTTACTCTTTTTCCCCCATTCAAATTTCTAAATGATCTACCTATTATTGTTCGAACCGACCTTGAAGGTTTGAGTATTTGTGAAATCAGCTACTGGTATTTTGGGGGGCGATTTCTACAAGATATTTTAAGTAATTTGTTCTCCTCCTTTCTTCTTTCAATTTTTTTAAGGTTACATCCAATTTATTTAGGGCTTCTTCCATTATAATTGCGGTTCCTAATTTCCAGGAAGTAGGGTTTAAAATTTAAGGTTTTATATTGTGTTTTATGGTCTGAAATTCTGGTTTTAGGTCTGGTTTAGCTTTCTTGAGGTGCGGCGGTGGTGCGTTTGAGTTTTCGCACAAAGGATTCAAGGGTTTCCTTGGTTTTGGTAGGTGATTCCATTGTGCATGAAATATTTGTGAATTGGATACTGTTTTTATGGTATTTTCATGCTTATTAAATTTTATTATTTCTGAAAAATATAGTTTTAGTGGTGTTTGTATTTAAAATGAATCCTAAAGGCCAATTTCATGTGAAATTGGGGGTTTTTCATAGAAATGTATTATTAGTTTAATTGGGGCTACCCTATAAGTAACTAGTTGATTTTATTGAAGTATAATAGGGATAAAAATACTGTTTTTAATGATTGTACCTTGTGTTTGTTGCTGAAAAATCTGGTTTTAATGGTGTTTGTGAACCACTTGAAATTCTAAGAGTTGTGTTGTGTAAAAATGGAGACTTTGCAATGATGTCGTTTCTTGAACTATATAGGGTTGCCCTAAAAATGATTTTGTGTTTTCACTGAAATGTAGTGGGATATCCTTTATGTTTTGGAAACTTAAATATGTGCACATAGTATGAAAGTGAGGTGTACAAGGTGTTTTGTGTCCGAAACACTACGAGATTTTGAGGAATTGTTTTATGAAAAATCTAAGTGTTTTGTTGCGTGTTTTAAGTGGTATAAAATGTGATAGCTACTGTATTGGTTGTGATTGACCAGTAATGGTGTTTTATATGAAAATTTATTTATGTTGCATCCTGAAATTTATTGAGCACAAAAGGGGAAGCCCGGGTACATAGGTGGGGCGGATTTGTACTAGTACGGCTAGTGGACCGGATGGGTTTTGTCCCTGTTTCACTTAGCATTTGGATAACGACAACTCTAACTAAACTATGTGGATGATTATTGGGGACCACTAGGTTATGTATGTGTTCCCTACTAGTGGCTCGTGCACGAGAAAGGATTTTGCTATGGTTACTCTACACCGAGGTACGAGGTACATAGGGCCCAAGACAACCTAGTGCCTAGGGGTGTTCCCAATGTTTTTGCTCATTGGATTTGTAGTATCTACCCATGTCTCAGGGTGTGTTTGGAAGTAAATTACAGTATCTAACATTTATATTTTAATGTGTTAGTATTCTAAAAATTTTTGATTGAAAACTATTTTCAATTAGAGGTTTCATTTCTTGAAATTTGAACACTACTTTTCCTTGCATTTGAAAACTGCTTGCTTTTTCACATTGTATTTCTTACTCTATGGAATCATTGGGTGGTATCCTACTGGGCTTAGGCTCACACCCTACTTACACCCCTTGGGTGTAAGTAGACTTGGTTATGTTTGATTCAGGTAAAGGAAAGGCTAAGGGTGATGGCGGTTCATGGTGTTAGTTCCCATTCTTGGTGTGGAGTTATGGAGATAGCTTGGGGGCAATGACCCCTAGTCGTGTGGAGTCCTTGGGGCTGTCTTAATGCTATAATTATTTTTATTTGGACCACTTGTATTGTCTTTAAACCAATGTACTCAGTTCTGGTTTTTTTTACTTATGTCTTGTTTGGATCAAAAATTTCAGATTTATATTATGGATTGTTTTTAATGTTTTATGCTTTCATACTCGGGTAAATCGTTCCCAAACCTAAATTAATAATACCCGGGCACTTGTGCCAGCCCGTGGGGATAGGGAACGCCCTTCGGGTCATGTCATGGGCTGGGTTTGGTGCCGGTTTTGGCGGTGACCAGATTCGGTTCGTGACATGAGCCATTAGAAACCGAATATGAATTTATTATAAAATAATATTTCATGTTTTTCCAAAGTTTCCACTCACCCCTCTTATAAAAGGGCACTCCCACTTCCCATTAATTCACACATTCAAAGAATTTTGGCTTGAAAAAACTCTACCAAAAAACTCTCTCATCTTCCCTAACTTCATCCTAGAGGCCTCCCTTTAGTCATAAATCCAACCTAAGAGCCATTTTTAACAAATCAAAAGGAAGAACCCGAAGAAGAGGTAATGATTTCACCACCCTTTTCCAAGTTCCTTTCTTCTTCCACTTCTTCCTTCTTTGTTATTACCATTATAAAATAATAATTCCAGTATTTTATATATACTGTGATGTTATTATAAATATGGTACAACCATATTCATTATTCTATCCTTCCTTTGAATAACATGTCACCATACGTGCGTACGTACGGCTTACCGTCTTCACGTCGTGGTGTAATTGTCTTTCAATAAATTATTATTTGGATGGGTATAATAATGATGTGTAATTCATGTAAATAATAAATATAACATGATAATTATTATTTATATATGGTATACCATCCAATTATATATTATTTTAACATCAAATGAATGATATTGCCGCTCGTGCGTACGTACGGACTACCGTCTCCACGAACGTGATGAGATTCATTCTCCATCGTATCCATTCAAGTATAATTATCATTTTATTATTTAAAAATAATGTTTAAGGACTTGATATCATTATTTATATGAATAAGATACAACCTATTCATGACAAACATGGCTTACGTAACAAAACATATAAAAGAAAATGAGTAAGTTAACACACGAATCAACGATAATACTAATATATTATTAACAAATCAATGTTAAAAGATCATATATGATATAATAATAATGTAAATGATTCTTTTATAATTCAATAACAATTATTTGAACATTATATAGGAGGTTAAACTACCTTCGAACATGTGAACATTATAAAGTAAGGGGTTTCTTATCTAACTTTTAATTCCGTGATAATTGCATTGTTCACCACATATTTATTGCATGTGGTGTGTGTAATTCCCATGATTGTATTAATTGTGTAATATACTTTAATTTATGGATATTTACATAATCATTTTATTATCCTTCTTTCATGGGTGTATGTTTCGTAAGTTACCAAATCAATAAGGGAATTTGAAATTTCCATTTCCATTTATTCGGCATTACGCAAACTTCATTGATTATTTTACTCCGAGATTATGTGTGGAATCACTAATCATTTGCATATGTCATAATTTCCACTCCCTGTTTATATGGATATACTTTTGATACAAATAATCAGTCCATTGATAATTTCTCGAGTCATCGATATGAATTTGATAAGAGTAATGTTAACTCATTCTCTATTTGTTGAGTTAAACATCCAATTAATTGGTGTTGTTTTTACAAGATTATGTGTGAATGTACTTTAATTGTTTTACACTGAATATACAATCATATTTAGTGTATTTATTGTTTTCACACATAACTATGTCGTTGATTTATCCTTAACCTAAGGATATGGCCTTTATGAGAGATTTCATCTCAATTTACATTTAATTGAGACTTCTTTATTGTTATACACCAACTCACTTTTATGTGGTGTATATAATGTACTTTGACATAGTATATCATGAATCCCTTTATTCTCATGATATTAAAATGTTTCTATTACCTCAATTATATGTATTCAATTGTCTCTCTTTTGGTTAGAAACTCTAACTAAAATACCATTTTTAAATGTCATAAAGACTTATTCTTCTAAATCTTGCTCATTAATGTCTATGTTTTAAAAAATGGTTTTAAGAATTTATTTATATAGAAATTGAAGTTTTAAAATTAAAACTCATTTTAAAAGTATAGATGTGGTATGGGACACTTTGATTCAAAAATATATTATTAAACGACTTCTTGACAAATAGTGTGACTTTTAATTGTTTTCAAGAAAATGGGGATATTTCTCTCAAATAGTTTTGATGGTTATTTTCATCTATGTTAATATCATTCATTATTATCGATTGAGGTTAATATGATAAAATACAATCTTCCATATTGTATCGAATTAGTTATGTTTGACTGTGGAAGTGCAATTTTTATACCATTCTTGGTTTGTGGTTAAAGTATTGACATTTCGTATGCTAGTTTTAATACGAATGTTTTTGTTATGTTTAAACATGTTCATATGAGGAATGCATTGGCCTTAGTAAGTGACGGGTGGAGCTCGCTATAGCTCTTCGATGCATCGGTAGGTTTCATGAGACAAACTAGTGTCTTGGCACAAGGCCTTGGCAAATATTATTTGTAGTCTTGGCACGAGGCCTTGGCTATGTGGTTATGATTGTCTGGAATTATGCATTCCATCATTATGAAAGTGGTTATTGATATTTCATGTGATTATTAGATTAGTAGAATATCCATGTGAAAACGTAAATGGAATTATTTCATTTTATTTTTTCCCTACTAAGTTGAAGTTCAAGTTTAAAAGGCGTTTTTTAGTTATACATTTCCTTGAATGTTTATTCATATTTATGAAAGTTTCAGCTATGTTTTTATCCTTACTGGGCATTTAAGCTCTCCCCTTTTCTATGTTTTATTTTTCCCAGGATGTGAAGAAGTAATTTATGAATGACCTGCAGGGATAGTATGAGGGGATAAGAGTGTGGACTATGGAGACTATATTGTTATAGTTTTTATTTTATGTTGTAATGTAAAACTTTATGAATATATATAGTGTTTTCAAGGCTACTAAACTAATCGGTATTTCGAGATTTGATCTTTCTTGTGATCATGCCAATGTTATGTAATAATGCACCGACTCTGGGTAACTGGGGTCGGGGCGTTACAGTGGGTATCAGAGGAAGTTTATTACAAACCTTGGAAGCTAGATTTAGATAAAATCTGATTAGATCATGTAGACCTAAGATGAAATTTGAGGATTAGTATAGAATAACTTCCTACAATGTTGGTATTGTATAGATTTTTTGAGTTTTTCGAACAATACATCCCTGTCTGGATATGAGCAGGTAGAGACGGCTCTGGCACAGATGTACCTAGGGGTAAAACACGAAAACACTGCTTTGAGCTAGACTCGAACGGGAACTGGTGCACGACAATGGGCCTTGCTGCACTCTTGGTTACGACACTCCCGGGGGGTATGCTTAGGATAATTTAAATTTTCATTACAAACCGATTTGAAGTACTATATATTAGATGAGTGTAAATGACCTTGGTTAATCCAAATGTGTTTCAAATTGATAATATGGTGACATGTAAATCTCTAAATGATTTTAGGACTACAGTTACTCACACAATGCTTTCTAGTTTTAGTCAACGGCTGGATTACAAGGAAGACATATTGACTTTGAGAATGATGTAAAAGGTGGGAACAGTGGTGGCAATGAGAAAAAAAATGGAATGTTGATAGGCGTAAAAGATATCGTCTTTATACCAAAACAATTTTCCAAAAATATGATCAACAATATATATATTAACCAATTCCCAGACTCAACAAATAAGTGAATGGTGATGAATGATAAGAGCTCCAGTAGTGGAGACCAGGGAGAAAGAAATCCTCAATTTCCAACATTCAGGAAATGTGGAAGGAGACACCCTGGGAAGTGTCTCAATGGGAGAAATAAATGCTTTACATGCAGGAAGGAAGGACATAAAGTGAATAATTGCTGAAGAAAAATGAAGAGTACTATGGAAGAAGATAAATATTATCCTAATAATCCATTTACAGTCATTTGCCGTAAATGTAGGGGACTTGGACATTACCTGAGTGAATTCCCTATTCTATAGGATATTTTCTTGGTCAAAGAAGAATCTATGTGGAAATAAATGGTTGGAAAAATGGTTAAAAAATATTAGTGCTCCTTGTTGATGGGTTAACATTAGAATAATTTTCTCTTGTATTTTTAACCCTGTAGTTTTCCATTTGAGAATGATATTTGAGGAAGAATTATCTTTTCTCTTGTGGATATAGTTATAAATAACCATTTAGTTTTATATGATCGTTGGGTTTGAGGAAATTATAAGTTATTATAATTTGGGATGAAAATGCAAGGTATGAGATAATATTTGTGGTTAAATTATGTTATGGTTATTTTGAGGAATTTATCTCATTTTGGTAATGTTATAAAATATCATTTTTGAAAAAGGACATCACGCAGACCGTGTAACAACCCATCGCGTCAGACAAAGCTGTGTGAATCGAACCCACAACCAAAGTGAGATTGTGATTTATTTCCTACCACTGGACTACGTGAATTCCCTGGTTAGTGTGACAATTATTTTTAGTTAAATTATTTTATTGATCAATAATAATTTGATTTGGGATCTTGTGTCTTATCAAATGAATAACCTTAGTATAGGAAAATGATTTGGTGATTAAGTGATAAATGTTATTTTGGAAGTTGTTCGCTTTGTTCTGAACACTATATGCCCAAGGAAAACAGAATATTGTGGGATTTCATTTGAGGAGTAATGGTGGATTTTTATCTATGTTTTTATTGTGGATTTATAGTGATTTGAGTTATTTATGGAAATTATTAGGTTAATTACTTTTAAGTATGTGACATTAAGAGTAATTAATGTCATTTGTAGATACAATTTAACATGGAATACTAAATTATTATAAGTTTTGGGTTTCAATATTATTTTGGATTATATTGAATGATTTTATGGACAATTGTTTATTTAATGGTATTTATTTAACATTGGGGTATTGATGGTTTAATTTTAGAAAATTAAGATTAGTGTTTTTTTTTCTCTAATGGAATATCCATTTGGGGGATCATCAGATATTATACTAACCATTTTGGTTTTGATTAATCTCTAAAGACAAGGTAAATATATAGTTTATCCTACGTGGATCATTAATTTCTATAGGTGTTTATTCTAGCTCTTCCATTGTGATCAAGTCTTCTTGAATAATCATTTTTCAAAAAAAAAAAGAGTTAGTGTTAAAAAGTAGAATGAAACTCTACTTAAAAAAGTTATTATATCTCTTTATGTTCATAGTCAATATCATAAATTAATTCCTTGTCCTTATGTAATATAATTTTAAACAAAAAAATGTTGTCCGTTTAGTTTTCCTACTGGGAGACTAAGGACCGTTTGTCCCAACACAAGTTTGTGATTTTCTTATTGTTAACTTTCTCCTGACCATGTTTTATATTCCTCTCCATCAGAACTGAACACTTAGTTTATCATCCATATCCATGTTTTCCTACATGGAATCCTAGTATGGGTTATCTTGGGTGACCTTTATACCTCTCTTCCTTTCTTTTAAAGTGAAAGTTTTATTAACTCTTTTTCCGATGTGGGACTTCCCATTATATTATCAATCCTAATTTTAAAAAAATTGTGAGAATGAAATTTATTGAAGGATGGGAGAATGTAACACCCCAAGATTCCACGGTACGTTTCCCTTTTAATAATGCAATGGCGTGCATTGTACGCAACTTTGAGATTCTAACACACCACAACTAATCAAACTAGCAGTTATGAATAGTAATACCTAATTTTTGGAATTTTATAAATTCTATCTCTCAAAATGGACTTCATTTTTGGATTTGGAATATCGAAATTAGCCTAGGGATTAATTTTGGTACTTTTCAGATAACTTTCTTATTTTGATGAATAGTGAAAATCACTAAATTTTAATTAAAAACAACTTTTTTAATGAAAATAATTAATATTGATAAATAATGAATTTGAGTGATTTTAAAGTATATTTAGAATAGATTTTTACCATTTAATTCAATTTTTTTCATTGAACATAATTTCACAATTAAACCAGACATAAACAAGTGCCAATCTTTTGATAGTTATTATCTCTTAAAAACACGCTTTTTGTTTTGACAGAGGGAATTAATTTTAAATTAATTTCTGCCACTTCTGTGTTTGGAATTTGGAAAAATGGATTCCATATTTGGAATCAGGATGTTCAAATTGTGTAAATAGGTAACTTTTATTTTTAGACAATTTGAATAATTATTTCGGTAAATATTTTATTTACCATGGTTAAAGGGCAAATCCGGTAAATAAGTGTTAAACAATAATATTATAATAATAAAAAATTACCCTAAAACATGTCCTAACCTAATTGGTTGATAAATTTCTGACCATGGGAATCTTTGGGTCGATTTTGGGACCCCATGGTGCCACTTTTAAGTGATAGGGACACTTTATTTTAATTAAGTAAAAATGAATACAAAAATGACACAAGCATATATCTTTTAGAAAAACAATTTTTACATAAGGTTATATATGTTAGATTTTAGACTATAAATATTCAATAGAAATATAAAAATATTTCCTACATAATGGTATTTTATTTATATTTTTTTAGACATTTAATAATGTAATTTATTTATGACACAATGGTGATGCAGTAATTACCATAATAATAAACAATTAAAGTGATTGATATTGTAGATACCCAAATAAATATAATTTTAAAATTTTTATGAATTAAAATAAATTTCTAGGTTAATATGACATTTTAGGAATGATTTAATTAAATTTTTTCTAAGTAATAATTCTATTATGATTTTTACAAAAATCATTTATTGAATATTGGTAAAATTGACATAAAAGTGTTTTTAAAACAAATATTATATTATTAATTGATATCAAATTTCTAAAAATATAAGGATCGTCCGAGAGACTTATATCACGATGGGTTTATCATTAATGGACCACTTGGGGGTCTCTTGGATGTATATAGTATGTTTATTAACCATATAATATAAATATACAAAGAGACATTGTAAAAGTGAAACTAATTAACTAAGAGTTAATACATAATGATAAGGTTAATATAGTAACCCAAAACTTTCTAAATTCTATTGGATGAGTGGATTTCGACCCATCCCCACCTTAACCTTTTAATAATCTAATTTGGAGTCAATATAAACCCCATATGAATTTATTATAAAATAATATTTCCAGCTTTTCCAAAGGTGCCCCTCACCCCTCTTATAAAAGGGAACTCCCCCTTCTCATTAATTCACACCATAAAAGCCTTTTTTCTCAGAACAAATATGCCCAAAGACTCTATCAACTTCTCTAAATTCATCCTAGAGGGCTTACTTTAGTCATAAATCCAACCAAAGAGACCATTTGATCAAATCAAAATGAAGAACCCGAAGAAGAGGTAATGATTTCACCACCCTTTTCCACATTCCTTTCTTATTCCACTTCTTCCTTACTTGTTATTACCATTCTAAAATAATAATTCCAGTATGTTATATATAATGTGATGTTATTATAAATATGGTACAACCATATTCATTATTCTATCCATCCTTTGAATAACATGTCACCATACGTGTGTACATACGGCTTACCGTTTCCACGTCGTGGTGTAATGCTCATTCAATAAATTATTATTTGGATGGGTATCACAATGATTTGTAATTCATGTAAGTAATAAATATAACATGATAATTATTCTTTATATATGGTATACCATCCAAATATATATCATTTTATCATCAAAAGAATGATATTGTCGATCATGCGTACGTACGGACTACCGTCTCCACGAACGCGATGAGATTCATTCTCCATCGTATCCATTCAAGTATAATTATCATTTTATTATTTAAAAATAATGTTTAAGGACTTGATATCATTCTAGATATGAATAATATACAACCTATCCAGGACAAACATTGCTTACCTAACAAAACATATAAAAGAGAACGAGTATGTTAACACCAGAAACAACGATAATACGAAGATATTATTAACAAATCAATGTTAAAAGATCATATATGATATCATATTAATGTAAATTATTCTTGTATAATTCAATAACAATTATTTCACCATTATAAAGGAGGTTAACCTACCTTCGACCAAGGAAAAAGTACAAAGTAATGGGTTTCTTATCTCACTTTTAATTTCGTGAGAATTCTATTGTTCACCACTTATTAATTGCATGTCGTGTGTGTACTGCCCATGATTGTATTCATTGTGTAATATAATTTAATTTATGGATATTTACATAATCATTGTATTATCCTTCTTTCATGGGTAAATGTTTCTTAAGTTACCAAATCAATAAGGGAATTTGAAATTTCAATTTCCATTTATTCGGCTTTACACAAACTTCATTGATTATTTTACTCCGAGATTATGTGTGGAATAAATATTCATTTGATTATGTCATAATTTCCACTCCCCTTTTCTATGGATATACTTTTGATACACATAATCAGTCCATTGATAATTTCTCAAGTCATAGATATGAATTTGATAAGAGTAATTTTAACTCATTCTCATTTTGTTGAGTTAAACATCCAATTAATTGGTGTTGTTTTTACAATATTATGTGTGAATTTTCTTTGATTATTTTACACTGAATATCCAATCGTATTTAGTGTATTTATAATTTTCACACATAACTATGTCGTTCATTTAACGTTAACCTAAGGATACGGCCTTTATGAGAGATTTCATCTCAATTTACATTCAATTGATACTTCTTTATTGTTATACACCAAATCACTTTTATTTGGTGTATATAATGTACTTTGAAATAGTATATCATGAATCCCTTTATTCTCATGATATTTCAATTTTTTTATTACCTCAATTATTTTTATTCAAGTGTCTCTCTTTTGGTGAGAAACTCTAACTAAAATACCATTTTTAAATGTTATAAAGAATTATTCTTCTAAATCTTGCTCATTAATGTCCATGTTTTAAAAAATGGGTTTAATAAATTATTTATATTGACATTAATGTTTTAAAATTAAAACACCTTTTAAAAGTTTTGAAGTGGTATGAGACACTTTGATTCAAAAATCTATTTTTAAACGGCTTCTTGATAAATAGTGTGACTTGTAAATGTTTTCAAGAAATGGGGGATATTTCTCTCAAATAGTTTTTATGGTTATTTTCATCTATGTCAAAATCATTCATTATTATCGATTGAGGTTAATATGATATTATAAAATCTTCCATATTTTATCGAATGAGTTATGATTGACTGTGGAAGTGCTATTTTAATACCATTCATGGTTTTTGGTTAAAGTATTGACATTTCGTATGCTAGTTTTAATACGAATGTTTATGTTATGTTTAAACATGTTCATATGAGGAATGAATTGGACTTAGTAAGTGACGGGTGGAGCCCACTATAGCTCCTCGATGCAATTGTAGGTCTCATGAGCCAAGACAAGGCCGTGGAAAAATCTTATTTGTAGTCCTGGCACGAGGCCTTGGCTATGTGGTTATGATAGTCTGGAATTATGAATTCCATCATTATGAAAGTGGTTATTGATATTGCATGTGATTATACGATAAGTAGAATGTCCATGTGCATAAGTAAATGGAATTATTTCATTTTTTTTTTGCCATACAATGTTAAAGTTCAAGTTTAAAAGGCTTTTGTTTTATTTATACATTTCCTTGAATGATTATTCTTATTTATGAAAGTTTCTGCTATATTGTTATCCTTCCTGGACATTTGAGCTCAACCCTTTTCTATGTTTTATTATTCCCAGGATGTGAAGAAGTAATTTATGAATGACCTGCATGGATAGTATGAGGGGATAAGAGTGTGGACTATGGAAACTATATTGTTGTAGTTTTCATTTTATGATGTAATGTAAAACTTTATGAATATATCTATTGTTTCCGAGGCTACTAAACTAATCGGTCTTTCAAGATTTGATCTTTCTTGTGATCATGCCCATGTTATGTAATAATGCACCGACTATGGGTAACTGGGGATGGGGTATTACAGATAGCCAAGTGGTATGATTTTTTGGTTACAATCTCATCGTTTATTGGGATTGTTTATGATTATGTTTCTAATGACAAGATCTTATGATTCATTTCCCATGAAACTAATAAATTTTATTATACTCTAGTTATTCATGATATTTTAAAGTAATAGTAACATTTTTAAACTCTATGATACCTATGATAATTAATATAATGTTTTTATGAAAACCTGATTTATTTCTCTCTTTATTCATAAATATATTCTCTTATGAAACCATGTTTAAAAAAACGAAAACGTTTTATTATTATACCATGATTTTTTAAATAAATTGGAAAACATGTTATACTTTTAATATAATTTTTAATGGAGCTTTCATATCAATTCAAAAAACATTACCCATTTTGATTTTACCAAAAATGTGAATGGAATCTTTGTTTGAATGTGTACGATATGAAGAAAACTTCATGTCATCATGAAAAATAATTTATTTGAAGATTAATTAATAAATTTTAATGTAATTTTCAAATAAAAATTTCTATAAATGTTTTATGTTTTATATCTTTTAAATGGGGAATAATATATTTCTCCAGAAATGTTTTAAATGATAGATCAAGATCATTTTCCATCAATGATGACAAATTTTGACGTAACTTATGATCTTTTTGGGATACAATACAAGGATACCATTCTTATTATTTATCTGAATGGTTTATATGAAAAGTTTTCTATAAAATCCACTTATATTCAATGTGTTATACCATTATAAAACTATCATGAACCCCATTTCTTTTGACAGGTTATGCTATGAGTAAAAAAATATAATGATTATGTAACCTGTCTCTTTTCCACAGTTTTGATATGATGAAATATTTATAAAACCCATTTCATTTCTTGGGTTATGATATGATGAATGTTTATGATCTTTTGGTACACATGGGTATGATTTACCTTATGTTATAGGAGATACCTTTATCTCCCTACAATGCATTGGGTAAAGAATTATATCTCATGATATAGATAGTGATGGAATGAGGAGTGAACTCAAATCAGTAGGGGACTTTGTACACTATAATGGTATTAGGAGGAACCATATTAATATGAAAACATTAGAATTCATATTTTAATAACAAGGATCTTATTTTATATGCTCATTTGTATACCAAAAATTAATGTTATGCTTCTATATCTCCCTTATTTACCCATTATGAGAATATGATCTCACCCATTCATATCTTTCATTTCCCTAGGTTATTAACAAATGTTTTAGGAAATATATATATAATAAGTATTCGAGTTACGAATAATGTAGTGGGAGAAGGCATAGCTCACTTATAGTCTAATATTTATGTTTACACATTTTCAAATGCACTAAACTGTTACTTTCCTTAGATGTTAATTTTTTTTAATTTAATTAATATTCATAAAAAATGATGTAATATATATATATATATATGATAATCCTAGGTATATATAGGGTAATAGTCTATCAGATAATTCACCTTCATGTACTAATATTTTTGAAAATTCACTTTCTATTATTTTTTTCCAATATACTTATGTTTTTTACCATGACTAATTGATAGATAGACTATGATGCTTTCCTTAAAATCCTCAGATTTAATGTTTTTGGTATATTCATCCTTTTCACCTTAAAGTATGATAGTTTAACTATATTCAAATTTAATCTCTTCTAGGTTCTTTTCTTTCAATAGAATTTCCTTATTGAAAATAACATATCATATCTAGATGACTTCTTTCTTTTCATCATATCAAAGGAAATAAAACAATTCCACATATCCAAATCTAACAATAGAACATGCTTTGGTTATCTCCTCCAACTTACATCTATATTAATCCTTATTATGAAAATAAGTGACAGTTCCAAAGATCATAAGATGGTATACCATTGATATCATTGTGGACCAATTCTCCCCAATAATTTGTTATCCCACATCTGAAGTTGGAATTTTGTTCACTAATTAAGAATATGTATTCTAGACCTCTACCCAAATTCCATTAGGAATTTATGGGTGCATCCTATTGAATTAAGATTTATCTATTAAATTATGGTTCATCATTTCAACTATTCTATTTATTGGGGGGTCCCTATTAAATTCACATCATTCCTGATTCATCGATTCTTATATAAGTTACAAATGTTGAGTGTGGTGTATTCGTTTCTATTTTCTACCTGAAGAAATTTCAAATTTATTTTGAACTCTTTCTTGGAAAAACATTCCACTGAATAAATTCCCTAAACACATATGATTTATTATTTTGAAATTAAATATATAAATTTTATGAAATATAATATATAAAGGTCCGACTTTACAGTGTTCCTTTATATGATTGAAAAGGAGATGGTCCCCACCCATTGAAATAAAAAATTAAAATCTTTTGAATCATTATATTATTTTCATGAATGATCAAGAGTCATTATTTTTTTATCAATGAATTTAAATATATTTCAATGTATATTTGATCATGTTTGAGTATCCCCTACTCCACTGAAACATTAATATTTTTCTCACTGTGTGGACTAGACCTACATTTCCACTTTTCATAGTATCTAATGAATCCATTCAATGATTTATAACATAATCAATTTTTTAGTAAGATATATTAACATTCATTAATCTATGGGAAATCACCATGGAACCACTTCAGTTATTTCAAACTTTATTAAAAAAAGTTTTCCCAAAACATACAACATAATGTTTCCCCACTAATATTATGTTCATGTAGAGACTTTGAAGATGTCTAACATGTTTCTATTTAAATTCACATTTAAATTTTATTCAAATGTTAACATCAATTTTTTTTACTACATCTAGAGCTTCATCACCCATTTGATATACTATGTCCATGATTCATGGTTCATAATCATCCATGAACTATTACTCATAAGTTGAATGGAATGATGCCCTTAATTCAATCACCCATGAATCATATGAAAGAGTCGTTTTCATTGTTATATTGGACCCTAAATATATTATTATAATCATGTCTGTATATCCAGAAGATGAAACTTCTTACTGATTCCTAAAATATTTCTTGATATGTATCTTCTTCCAGAAAAAACTAAATGTAGGACCCACTGATTTACACAATCTTCTTCTTTGGTAAATATCCCTTAAATATTTGTTCTTTTTAATGTTTTTATAATGAACTAAACTTCAATCATTGGATATATTGAGAGAACTTTGGGATGCTAAATGGACTTATATCCTCCTAAGATACTCATTTATGATCATTTTTAATGTAATCAAACACCAGATGGACCTTCCCATTGATTTTTTCTCGCAGATGTCACCATGGTATCTTAACACTCTCGAAGTGAGGAAAGAATGGGGAAATCCCAAAATTCAACTCTGAAAGTTGTATCCACAATTTTGAGATTAGCTAAAATTATATTGATATAATTCACATTATAGAAAACAAGACATTCATCCAACAACCTTATGTAGATAAATATTCTCATCATGAAAACATTGTTAGGATTTATTGGATTACAATATATTTAATTCAAAACATTGGTATCATCTATGATATTTTTACTCTCTTTAATGTTAAACACAAATTGTTTGATAAAGAGAGATCTAGAATAAGGATAAATTATTCCTTTCTAACAACACCAATTCTATTTTTTCATTTTTATAAGAACATTTTTGTAAAAAAGGTATATTAATATATTTTTATATAAAAATATATTCATTCATCATTCTTTAAAAAGGAAATTATATTCTTTGAAGCATAAAAATACAAACTTTTCAATTATATAAATTGATTATAATGGTATTAGTTAACCAATTGAAATCAAATTACTTACAATCCGAAGGTTTAAATAACCTGAATACTGTGGGTGATATAGAACCAACCAAAAAAATACCTCTTATAACATATTTTATGAGGGAAAATCCCATTGATAATCAACACAAACACCATTTATTGGATCCATTGGAAAAAACTAGTGAGAAATTATTCCCTTCAAATAGATTTCAAATCAATTTCTTTAGATTGCATAAAGAAACACATTACAATGGCATCTAACTTAATTTTATTCAAGGACCATAACCTATCGAGTAATATTTAATGGAACTAAGAAGAGAGGAATAAACCTAATCAACACACAAAACACATTGATCAAGTCCCATGAAAAATAAATAAAAAAGAGTTAAAAAAATATTTTACATGGTTTATACAATTTCTTACATCTATAGGATAATAATGAAAACATTTTTCATTATGGTAGATTGAAATGAGTTAAACTTTTTCTCTCACTTCCACTCTATTAATGGGTCTCAGAAAATTATGTGAGGAACATAAAAAATTTAATACTAAATTATTTTGGCATGGAGTGATATTCCACCAATCCTTTTCACAGTGGTCTCTATCTTGTAAACAAGTTCTCACCTACCTCTGAGTTTCAAAATCAACCTTTTATTGGATGGGCTGACTACCAAAACAGAATTACAATGCTGGATGATCCCAGCAGCATAAATTCATCGATAAATAGCCTATAAATTGAATTTAGACAATCAGTGATCTTAATCTATGAGATATTCATCGGATAATATTTGTATGATCATTAAATCCCCACCATATAATTCCTTAATTTGATGACTCTGTGTCAAGACCCGCCCCCCGAGGCCCGTGTTCAGACTAACCCAAGCCTACCTTCCATAGGCCATTGGTTGGTAACCTTCACCGAAAGGAATATCCATGTAAACAGGAAGACATTTCCTTTAATAATGAAATCACACAGACCAATTATAAAATATGATGAAAACTATGATTTAAATATATATAGTAAAAAGGGGGTGTGTACTATAATTAAAGGGGGCCGGAATACAAACCCAACTAAAAGGTATAACTACAACAGGAAAATAGCTCTCGGAATCATCTATCAAGGTTCCTATCTAAAGAGTAGGTACACCTCAGGGTAGGTTGTCATTGTGGCTTGTCACATATAAAGTTCCCCCTCCAAGCATCATCCTATACTAGCCCGCAATCCCCAACCAAAGTTGTATATCATCTGCACAAGACACAACAAGGTTCGGGTGAATCCCTTGCATGGGTGAGTATAACAATACTCATTAGGGACCCCGAGGCACCTGAAGGTATCTCGTAGTTCCACAATGGAAAAACCAAAAAACAAGACCTCAGTCACAAATCACGAAAAAATAGTCAGCTCACACCAGTTATACAACTCTGAGATCAGTAATATAGTTGATTAGTCTTATGATATACCATATTATTCCATTTATAAGTCCCACAACTGATCCACACTAATGTTTTTCTACTATCAATCCACTCTTGGACATAATTCATTTTTCAATGATGGGACACCGTAAGGTTAGTCCTCATTGGTCCACGCTACTATTGATCCTCATAAGGTTGCTAGAATGTTGATCTACAAAGGGTTGCTATATACTGATCCACCCAGGGTTTCTAGGTGATGATCCTCGACGGTCCGCTCTAAAACTGGTCATTGTTGGGTAGTTACGATGTTGATCCACACAGGGTTGCTATGATGCTGATCCATTTTGGGTCATAACATCAAATACAACTAGACAGAGGATTCTCCGCACATGGTGTGCTTGAGTTCCATAGAATCTAATCCTTGAGATATCGGTAATACATCGACCCCCACTAATCTCCAAAAAGGAGTAACCCAAAGGACCTCCATGTTGTAATGGTTACAACACGACAGATGGAGCATCAATAGGTCACCTGGTCTGTGCGTTATAAACATTTATGTATCCAGGGCCCCATTGGATTTTGGTTCGATCAAACCTAGAGGCACTCCAACATTATCCAAAATTTGAGTATAGTATATCAAAAGTATTGTCTTTCTCCAAGGATCCTAGTTCCATATATGGTTCGTCAAACATACATCTAGATTTCATGTTATGGCCATTTAAGAGAAATTGGGGTTGGATGGGTCCGGGTCCAGTCAGACACGGTTTCGACGGACCCGGCCTTATCTGGTTTGGGCCGACCCTACCCAGTTGGGTTCGACCAAACTCAGCCCAACACAAACCATCCTAGGCCGGCTAGGTAGGGTTGGGCCATAGTGGGCTCATCTCGATGGTTCGCAGTCTGACCCGGCCTACTAGGGGGCTTGGCCCGACCAATAGGGGCACATCTCGGCCCATAGGGGGCATGGCCCGACCCGTAGGGTGGTGTGGCCCGGCCCGCAGGAGTGTGCATCTCCACCCACAGGAGGGTTCTATCCTACCCGCAGGAGGGTGCAGGTCCTGCCATAGCTACCACAATGGGGAATCACCCCCCCTTTCATGAACGGCTATGCTATTTGGGATTTGGAGTATTGACCACACATGGCACGGCCTGGTCACCAGCAAGACCCATAGGGAGAAGGTCACTACCTCTACTGTTGCCCCCTTTAGCGATGTGCGATGGTGCACTGCTCCGCCTATGCAACCAGCCAGGGTCGGCCACCCTTCTCAACCGTCGCAACTCAAAAGTGGTAGCCTCATTCTCCGGTGGCACGCAACAGCGAGCCGTCACCACTGCGGTCGGCCGCTGTTGGCTACTGCATTCGCCTGCCAGCACCGGTCGCCAGTGTCATGTCATCGGTCTTCCTCGAGCCACCAGGTGAGCTCTAGTGGTCCGTTTTTCAACTTTTCGCACCTATGGTCTTCCCGAGTTGTCTTCTTCGCTACATTACACTCATATTTTGGTTCCATCCAACCCAAAAATTCACCCACATAGAACGCAATTATAAAACAATAGGTAGAGGGACAGAGACAACTTAGTTTTTTCCGCACCCTCCGCATTTTCATCTTAACAATGGAGAAGATAATTGATTCAACAAATCTTGAAATTTAAACGAGACAAAACCCTACATTGTGACTCATTGGATAGCATCTTGCCTTTGAAGAGGGGTATGTGTTCGTCGATCCTGAAACAATTCACCAATGATGCCGATCAAAAAATGTCTTCGGTTCATACTTGATCAATTAGTTCTTCATCAAGAGGCTCCTCTAAAATCCTCCTCTCAAAAAACACCACTCATTTTCTAAAAAAATCATAAACCAAAATGATAAAAGATGGGAGTAATCTTTACAACACATAATTTAGAGAGGTTCATTAATTGGTTCAATTAATGAACCTCTTTAATTTCATGTAGGGTGGTTACATATTTTTGTCTAACTAGGTATTTACTGTTCAAAAGTAAATGCACAACCACCCCTTGTGGTACCTAACACCAAAACCTAAAAGGGAGGTGGAAGATATTTAAAATAAATTATATTTATTTTGTTAATCCCCCACGAAAACTGTAAAAACCAAATTCCTCTCTCAACCCACTACAATCATGTTTAAGGCTCCCTTAAGTGAATATTAGGTGATGTGAGTTCAACGGAGATCTCGATTTTCAATTCCGAGCACCGGTTCAAAAGATAGTATTTCCCACTCCACATTTACTAAACATTAAATTCTCCCCACAGTAATTAATTTTTTCCAAAAATCCACAACATAGACTATGGTCTCGAATAGGGGTACATAGCACAAATCTAAGCCTCCGACTCCCATGTTCTCTCCTGGAGGTTTTTATGCTGCCAAAAAATGCACAATAGAGGTATCGATATTCTACGGTAGGTGCACGTCGTGTAGTCTTTTTCCAAATACCCGGTCATGTCACGAACGACATGGGTTGGTGTCATATTCTCTTATACATGCCGTGTTTGTTCGAAACACGCCATGTAAGGGTCAGCTGTGTAGTTGGCCATGTAACTAACAACACGGGTTGCCGAAAACATGTCTACTACACGTTGTGTCCATAGGGAACACGCGGTGTAGTCTCAAATTAAGAATATAGTGTGGGTTAGCCATGTAAAGAGACTCAGGTAGGGGAATAGAGTTCAAGTACATGCCATGTGTGGG
This sequence comes from Viscum album, assembly GCA_963277665.1. Classification (NCBI taxonomy): domain Eukaryota; kingdom Viridiplantae; phylum Streptophyta; class Magnoliopsida; order Santalales; family Viscaceae; genus Viscum; species Viscum album. Next base: position 261,901,330 of record OY728142.1, on the reverse strand, counting down.
AATAACACGTTGTGTAGTTATGGGTGTTACACAACCGGAGGTGGCAGGAGTACACGCCCATGTCTTTGGTTTAAGTGAACACGCTGTGTAGTTTTTATACACGCCGTGTAGTCGTTTTTTTAAACATGAATGTTTCCTTATCCTGTTTCCACATTGTACTCTTGTGTTCTCAGTCTTTGATAATACTGATCTAAGGTGTGATTTTGATATTTTCAGAGCTATACCTATGAGACGTTATCCTATTGTACGTCAGTTTCCAGATGATGATCAGACACCAGATATTGCCAACCAGGGACCTCCTGTAGATCCTCCTATTATGCCAACCTTGGCACCAGCAGTTATACCTGTCGCAGGTGCCGATGCACAGTTCAGGGAGGATTTCTTGAGGATGAGGCAGACTATTCAGTGAGCGTCGCCTCCTTCCCTGTCGATGGCCTAATTGACAGGGGTCTTTCAGCAGCAGCATCCTTCTATTTTCTCAGGAGATGGAGGACCCCAGGCTGCAGAGTCATGGTTAGAGTCCACACTGACGATCTTTGAGCATCTGGAGATACCCCCAGAGAAAAGGGTAATGACAGATACATATATGCTCTGAGACACCCCCAGGAGGTGGTGGGAGGTGATCTGACAGTCGGGGCTCCAGCAGAGTATGTCTTGGGATGAGTTTCGCCTCAACTTATATGACTACTTTTACCCAGAGACCTTGAGGGCTGACCAAGAAAGGGAGTTTATGAGTCTGCAGTAGGGTACTCTTTCTATTATTGAGTAATCATCCCGCTTTACCGAGCTGCAGTGCTTCACGCCGATCCCAGCAGGTGATGAGTTGTTCCTTGCTAAGAAGTTCGAGGATGGTCTCATACAGGAGATCCAATCCCAGGTGAATATCTTCAGGTTGAATTTGATATCCTCTATCATAAACCAGGTGCTGATCACTGAGCGCAACATGAGAGATTCTGTAGTAGTGAGCCGGGGCGGCTAGACATCCAGAGCTAGGGTTCCTCCTACGGATAGTAGGAAGCGACGTAGAGAGACTTTTGGAGGACATCAGAGTAGGCGGGATGTGTCTTTTGGAATCCAGGTTGTATGATACCAGTGCGGTAAGAGTGGGCATACTCATCCTTAGTGTCGGAGAGATCTGATGGAGTGCCGATCTTGCAGAAAGATGGGCCATCATTAGTGATTTTGTCTGATCTTCTCACCTTCAGCTGGTGGTAGGTGTTCTTCTATGACCCGACGTTCAGGAGATGCTTCTCCAATTTCTCACCATTCTGGGAATTGGAGTTCTTCCGGCCGTTTGGGCCGAGGTGGAGGTCGCGACAGTGGTGGTCAGTCACCAGGGTTCCAGCGACAACAGAGTGGATCAGCTCAGAGTGGTCAGCCAGGGGCACAGGGCCGTGGTACATGCCAAACCTTCTCCATGGAGCAGACCTACAAGGAGTAGGATCCCGCCCCTTCTATAGTTGGAGGTATGATCTTAGTAGCCTCCATTTTATCTTCAGCCCTTTTGATACTGGTGCATCACATAGTTTTATCTCTGTTGCTGTTGTGGAGAGCCTTGGGTTTTGTATCTTTTTGTCTTCCGAATTGTTAACTCTTGACACACTGTTGGGAATGAGGACTTCTAGCGTATGTCCGTGTAGAGAGTTTCCTCTTGAGGATATATGGTGTCATTTCTTAAGGGACCTCTTTGTCTTAGAGATGACGGTCTATGATGTCATTCTAGGGATGTACTGGTTGGGTTCCTTCCAGGCAGTCATCGATTTCTATCACCATAGGGTGAGTTTCGTATCACCAGAGGGTGGATCTTTCCTTCATAGAGGTGAGTGGGATGTCCAGGCAAGTAGAGTTCGTCCAAAGAATCATGGGCTAGGAGGAGTTACAGCCCAGATTTCCAGTCTTTATATAGATGACCAGGGGACTTCACAGTTAGACTTCCCTCCAGTGGTGGATCGTTTTAGGATTGTCATTCCAAAGCACTTTTTAGGTTTTCCTCTAGAGCGTGAGGTAGACTTCTCGATTTATCTCATGCCTGGAGTGGCACCGATTTCTATTCCTCCTTATAGAATGGCTACACATGACTTGTAGGAGCTCAATAAGTAGTTGGAGGAGTTGCAAGTAGAGGGTTTTATCCGACCCAGTACTTCTCCTTGGAGTTCGCCTATCCTGTTTGCGAAGAGGGAAAATGGAACCCTTCAGCTTTTTGTGGATCATCAGAAGTAGAACCAGTTGACGATCAAGAACCGGTATCCCTTGCCAAGGATTGATGACCTCTTTGATCAGCTTCGAAGATCCCAGGTGTTTTCGAAGATCGATTTGAAGTACGGTTATCATCTGTTGCGTGTTAGACCATCAGATATATCTCTTATAGCCTTTAGGTACAGGTATGGTCTATAAGAGTATACAGTCATACCATTCGGTCTCACAGACACACCAAAAGTTTTTATGGCATTGATGAACCAAGTCTTCCATTCGTACTTGGATTCTTTATGGTGTTTTTCATGGATGACATCTTGGTGTACTCTCACACTCGACACGACCATGACACACATCTTGGTATCGTTCTGAGTACACTGAGAGAGCATCAGTTATATTATAAGCTCTCGAAATGCCACTTTTGGATGGATCAGATTGACTTCTTGGGTCACATCATCTCAGAGACAGGAGTATCAGTGGACCCAGAGAAAGTGAGAGTTGTAGTTTCTTGGGAGCATCCGAAGAATGTATTTGAGGTGCAGAGTTTTCTAGGGCTATCTGGATACTACAAGAGTTTCATATAAGACTTTTCACACCTAGAATCACTAATAATAGGTTGGACCAAGAAGGGGGTGAGCTTTTTGTGGTCAGATTCTTATGATTCAACCTTTCAAGAGCTGAAGGGGTGGTTGACTTCAGCCCCGATTCTGGTCTTGATAGAGCTTGGAAAGGGCTATACTGTGTACTGTGATGCTTCGGGTATCGGGATGAGATATGTGTTTATATAGGGATAAGGAGTCGTCTCTTATGGGTCTAGACAGTTGATGCCACAGAAGAGGAAATTCCTGATGCACGATCTGGAATTGGCAGCTTTTGTTCATGCCTTACGCTGTTGGAGACACTACCTTCTGAGAGAGCACTTTGTGGTTTTCACCAAACACAAGAGTATCAAGTATGTCTTTACTTAGCGTGATCTGAATATGAGATAGCGCATGTTGGTTGAGTATCTTTAGTATTTCGACTTCGAGATCGCTTATATGCCGGGAAAGGGCAATGCAGTGGCTGATGCGTTGAGCAGGAGAACTCAGATCCAGGCAGTTCAGGAGGCCAACAGTGAGTGGAATCTTATGTCTATATTCTCTGAGATGCACTTGGAGGTGCACGACAGATAGGGATAGACTTTCCTATCTTCTTTAGATGTTACCTCTTCTATTCTTGATCAGGTACAGATGAGGTATCTATCAGAATCCGAAGGCTTAGTCCTGCGGGAGAGTGTGTCAGGAGAGGACCATATTCCTGGATGGACAGTTGGTGAAGATGAGATCTTGCATTTCTAGGGACACATATGGGTGCCAGCAGACATACACAAGGAGATGATGCGGGATTTTCGTTCCTCAGTTTGGGCAGTTCATCCTGGCGTCACCAAGATGTATCATTATCTACACTTCTAGTACTGGTGCCCATGTATGAAGAGAGATGTTGCTGGTTTTTTCGGGAGACATTCTACTTGTTCGTAGGTGAAAGAAGAGCATCCACGACCAGTAGGATTTTTGCAGCAGTTTTCCATTCCCGAGTGGAAGTGGAATGATGTCGTGATGGACTTCATGACCAGGTTACCGAGGTCAACTTGAGGGAGTGATGCTGTTTGGGTTGCCGTCGACAGGCTTACGAAGGTTTCTCAATTCCTTCCAATCAAGGAGACCATCAGTGTTGATGAGCTAGGATGGTTGTACATCCAAGATATTTTACATCTACATGGAGTTCCAAAATCCATTGTTTCAGAGAGGGATACACACATTACTTCACTGTTCTGCCAGGGACATCATAAGGCTTTGGGTACATAGGTAATTTCGAGTAAATCATATCACCCACAGACTGATGGCCAGCCCGAGTGTACGATCCAGGTGCTTGAAGATATGCTTCGAGCTTCCATTCAAGACTTTGGCGGTTCTTGGGAGAAGCAAATACCTCTTGTGGAGTTTTCCTATAACAATAGTTTTCAGGAAATTATTGAGATGGCACCTTATGAGGCTTTGTACTATAGGCCATGCCGATCACCCTTCTACTGGCTGGAGGCAGGAGAGGTAGCTTTGCTGAGACCTCGTCTTGTTCAGGAGACCTTAGAGCAGATAGATTTGATTTGGAAGAGGATGGATATAGCATAGTCTCGAAAGAAGTCTTATACTGATCAGCAGAGACAACCTCAGGAGTTCGAGGTCGGGGATCAGGTTTTCTAGCATGTCGTACCAAGGTTGGGATACAATAGAATCTGGAGACAGGTTAAGCTTTCACCGTGTTACGTCGGGCCATTTGAGGTTATTGAGAGTGTAGCTCCGGTTTTCTATCGATTGCAGTTACCGCAGAGGTACCACGCTATGCACGATGTCTTCCACGTTTCTCAGCTCCAACGTTACTTTTCAGACCTGTCTCATGTCTTTCATCCCGAGGAGGTTGAGCATAAAGCAGATGCGTCACTTGAGGAGCATCCCATCCAGATTTTCGATCACAGTACGAAGGTTCTCCGTGGCCGGTCTGTTCCTCTAGTACGGGTGTTATGGAAGCACGGGCGAGTGCAGGGCGAGACTTGGGAGAGGGAGGCCGATATACGATTGCAGTGGCTAGAGCTGTTCGAGGTTCCATCTTTTACGCCTCGCTATAGAAATTCAGGGATGAATTTCTTTAAGGGGGAATTTTGTAAGAACCTGGATCTTCATTTCAGGTATGTCTTTCTTTTTCCTGGAGTTTTTGAGAAAAGTGTAATTTCTGTAAATTTTTGACGTACACACCGTGTACTTTCTGAGTACACGCTGTGTACTCCCTTGCCGCGCCAGGCCATGTACTGGCTATGTCTGGGCCACACACATGGTGTGTAGGGGTGAAGTGGAGGCTGATTAAAGTGGAGTACGGAAAATTGGAGTACACGCCGTGTACTCAATAAGTACACTCCATGAATTTTCTTTTTTTTTCATTAAACAGATCGGGGTTGTGCCTTATCGAAAGAATTGTCTTCTTCTAGGTCCCGTTCGACAGAGAGACGTCGTACGACCTTGGAACTTCATCGAATCCTCGAGCCTCCATCCTTTCTTGGAATTGACCACTGTCGATTGTGTTGGAACCACATAGGTAATCTCTTCATTCCCCTATAACATCATTTTCCAATTCCTCCTCTTTCTTGGGTTTTCATGGGTTGAAATTTTTGTACGTTTTTGTAGATATATACCATTTTAGGGATAATAATGCTTCTTGTTTCAAGTATATCGATCTCCTAGGATTGCGGTAGGTGTTTTGTGTCTTACCATTCGATGTCTTTGAGTTTTATGTGCAAATTTCACCAATACCCATGAACGGGGTATTGCATGTTTACCATTTTTCCCTTGTGGTTATTCTTGCCTTGATTTCAATCTTGTGTAGAGGTAAATTGATCATTTTTGTGGATTATTTTCTTGCTTGGATGTTTTTCCCATGATTGTTTCTTGTTACAACATTGGGTTATTTTTAGATTTTGGTCATTGTACCTGTTTCCATGCCTTGTGATCGTAGGACAGAATGATGTTGTTGACATGATTATTGCTTAGTAGACTATTTAGCCAAGTATCTCTATAGGTGTACTTTGGTTAGTCATGTAGCTCTATAGGTTTACTCTGGCCTTATAGCATTATTATGCATTGACTGGCATATGACCGTGAGAACTCGGTGCTATAGACTACAAGGGATAAACCGAGTGAGCTTCCTAGTGAGTCTTAGATTTTATATACTATACGAGGATAGACCGAGTGAGATTCCTTAGATAGTCCAGGACATTATAGACTATAGGGGATAGATCGAGTGAGCTTCCCAATGAGTCTTAGTTTTTATAGACTATAGGAGGGTAAACTGAGTGAGCTTCATCGGAGAGTCTTCATCTTGATTGAATATCTTTAAAACCTTCCCAGGCTATAGGAGGAATTGACCGAGTGTGCTTCCTCAGAGAGTCTGTGGTATACCTGAGGCTATAGGATGATTGACCGAGTGAGCTTCCTCAGAGAGTCTCTAGACCTTGGGGCCAAGAGGGTTAGACTGCGTGATCTCCCATAGAGGGTCCCTGACTATCCTAGACTAGAAGTGTAATTGAACGAGTGAGAATCCCTAGAGAGTCTTATAAATTCCAATGACCAAACCAGTGGGGTTAGGCTGAGTGAACTGCCCAGAGAGTTGTGGTACTTCTTGGATATGACCAGAGGGGATGGAAACGAGTACTTCCCAGAGGGTTTCCTGTTTTTGTTAGCTGTTGCTTCATTGCTTCTTAATGTTTTGTGGATTGATCACTATTTTATATCATTCGGTTTACTGCTTTCTGATTATTGTCTGTTATTGCTACTACTGTTTACTACTTATTTTACTATTACCTTCCATATACTCAATGACTATTGGGAAAAAATCTTCAGGTGGTTGCCTACTGGTATTTAATCTCACACCATGTTTGGGTCATTCTTTTGGGCCCCAACATACTTTTTTGTTGCAGGTATAGACAAGGGAAAGCACCCTTCGACTTATGGTACTTGATTGCTTTTGAGCAGGAGGGCATGAGACCAAGATTTGGATTGTGATACTGAGGAGCTTTTTACTTTCTTTTGGGCCTGTTTTGGTACTCTTGTATTTTTTAACAGCATTGTGACTTGTTTGGCTGCTTTCATGGATATGTATCATGCATAATTTCATATATATACATATGTGCTCTTGTTGTTTGCTATGTTAGTCTTACGTTGTTTTTATTGTTGGTTATTTACTGCTTTCTCTATTGCATGTTTATTTACATCCGTTGGGTACTCTGCCAATGAGGGCATAGTTTCCCCACTATCACACCCAAGGCCCTCGTTGCTAGTCGGCAGCCTCTGGCATTTGGGGAAATGCGCTTAAGGCCATGGGACCAACTAGGTAAGGGATGCCTTTGGGTGGCATCCGGAACCGGAACATTACAAAGGACATGCTCATTTCGATCCTCAATCTCCACTGGAGAATCTATAAACATCACCCCATCATCAATGTCCATCTTTCCCTAGTCAATAACATGTGATGGATCATGCACATATTTCCTCAACAACAACACGTGGATAATATCATGCACCCGATGCATTTGTGGGGGAAAATATATGTGATATTCCACCTCTCCAACTCTGAAGAGAACCTAAAATGGTCTGATGAACCTCATAGATAGCTTTTCGCCCGTGCCTAATCTCCACAAACATCATCGAGGTGAGACCCATAAGAAGACATGGTCTCCCTCCTCGAACTCTAAAGGTCTCCATCTCATGTCAGTAAAATACATATGTCTACTAGGTGTAGTCTTCATCCTCTCTTGGATGATCCGCACCTTCTCGGTGCTAGCCCGTACCAACTCTGGGCCAATAAGTGTTGACTCCTGTAGGTATGTCTAGTATAGAGGTGATCTGCATGGTCGACCATTAAAGGCATCAAATGGTTCCATACCGATGGTGTAGTGATAATTGTTGATGTAAGAAAACTCCACCACGGGAAAGTGATCCTCCCAACATTGGCCAAAATCTAGGATGCAAGCACGAAGAATATCCTATAATGTCTGAATGGGTCCCTCCTTCTGACCATCTATCTATGGATGAAATGCAATGCTCAAATGTAGCTGAGTCCCAAATGCTTCTTGTAATCCCTCCAACAACTGGGATGTAAAACATGTGTCACAATTAGAGACGATCACCGATGGCACCCCATTAAGCCATACAATATCTTGTAAATAGAGGCTTCATAATCCCTCTACAGATCCCAACTATCAAATGGGTATGAATTTGGCTGTCTAGGTGAGTAGGTCAACAATCAACCAGATGGAATTGTGATCCCTAGACATACGTGGTAGGCCTATCCCGAAATCCTTGCAAATGCAATCCCATTCCACATTGGCACCTCTAGTGGGTGTGCTAAACCTACTGGAACGTAATGCTTGGCCTTCACTTGCTGAAAATTGAGGTATCATGAAACAAACTCTTTGACTGATTTCTTCGTCCTTGGCTACCAGTGATGACACCGAATGTCCTGGTACTTCATTGCCACACCAAGATATACTAAAAGATGGGTCTTATGGAACTCCCCCAACATCTCCACCCATACCGCCACCGGTACCATGTTGCATCCCTTGAAGAGGATGACGTGCTCCCCACCTTCATAAAATCAATCAGGTGGATGTATTGAGGATATTTGAGCACATAAATCCTCATAGTCATTGTCCCTATGTTGTGCCTCCCAAACTCACTGATGGAGTTGGGTAGTGACTTACGAAGAATTGTGGTACATTTCTTCCTCTTTATCCGTGAAAGATGTATCCAACATGACTATCTGTATAGTCGCCTCACTGAGCAACTATAGACCAGACCTACTACTGAGGGCATCTGCTACCATGTTCCCCATTCCCAAGAGTATAGACTATCTTAAAGAAATAGTCTTGGAGGAACTGTAGCATGTGCCACTGTCTCAGGTTTAGGTCCTACTTTGATAAGATGTACTTGAGACTCTTTTGATCAGAGGAGAATATAAAATGTTCTCCCACCAAGTAGTGTCTCCACAACTTCAAGGAGAAGACCATTGCGGCTAATTCCAGTTCATGTGTAGTATAGTTATACTCATTCTATCTCAGGTGACATGAACCATAAGCGATAATTTCTCTCTCTTGCATCAAGACACGTCCAAATCTGGTCCCTGATGCATCGTAGTAGATAAAAATCCCAACCTCTTCTTCTTGCAGCCTCAAGATGGGGGCACTTTTCAGTCTCTTACTCAGCTCCTAATAAGTGTATTGGCATCTTTTGGTCTATAAGAAGAGATTTACATTCTTCTTCAATACTGAAAAGGGTGCTGAAACTCTGGAAAACTCAGATACGAATCTCTAGTAGTACTCAACCAACCCTAGTAAACTCCACTCCAAGGTCACACTCTTGGGTGGCTCTCAAGAAAACACAACCTCTATCTTCACCGGATCCATTGAAACTCCAGTCTCTAAGATAACATGTCCCAGAAAGTGGACCTCTAGTTTCTAGAATTGGAACTTCAAGAACTTACTATAATGATGGTGCTCTCGGAATATATCCAGAAATATTTACCGATGATAGGCATGCTCTTCCTCTGTTGCTAAGTACACCAAGATGTTGTCAATGAAGACCACAATGAAGTGATCAAGGAATTGTTTGAAGATCCTTTTCATGAGTCCCATGAACACTATTGGGTAGGTATTCATGCCCAATGGAATAAAAAAGAACTTATAGTGGCCATACCGACATCTGATGATTGTCTTCTACACATTCTCATCTCGTACTCCGAGCTGATGATCACATGACCAGAGGTCTATCTTCAAAAACCAACGAGATTACTTCATCTGATCAATGAGATCATAAATCCTTGGAAGTCAATACATGTTCTTCATGGTTACTAGGTTCAGGCATTGATAATCTACACAGAGCCTCAAACACCCATATGACTTCTTGGCGAACAAAATTAGGGATGCCCATAGAGAAACCCTGGGCCTTATGAACCCCTTTCCCTACAAGTCCTCCAGCTGTACCCGTAACTCACAAAGCTCTGCATGAGAAATCCGATATGCTGGTGTAGATTTCAGTGTTGTCATGGGTTATAGGTTGATGTAGAAGTTCAACTCTCTACGAGGAGGTAGTCCCAGAACATCATCACACTACTGGAAATCTGACCTTTCCCAACGCTTCTTTACAAACAGTTTGTAAAGACTATTGTTATAGGTCCCCTTTCCCAACGGTTTGCCAAAACCTTTGGGAAAGGGCAGGGCTTTCCCAACAGTTTGGCCAAACCATTGCGAAAAGACCTCTTTGTGGCCACTTTTCCCAACAATTTTCCAAAACATTTCGGAATGTGTAGGGCTTTCCGAACGGTTTGGCATAAACGTTGGGAAAAGTATACTTTGAGGCCACTTTCCCAACGGTTTGGCCAAACCGTTGGGAAAGGGTGGGTACCTATCCCAATGGTTTTTACAAACCGTTGGTACCAAACTATTGGGAAAGGGTGGTTAGCTATCCCAATGGTTTTGACAAACCATTGGTTTTGGTCCCCCATATACCAACGTCGCTCCCAGAATCAAAGGACCTATACTAACGATTGTCAAAATCGTTAGTATAGACCTCTACCAACGGTTTTGATAACCGTTGGTATAGGTACTTTGATTTTTTATCATATCTTCATACTGAGAAAATTATATAAATCAAAAGTAAAAATAATTATGAGAATATATATATATATATATATATATGAAATTATGTTCACAAAAGTCATGTTAGGTTAGTGTTTAGGTCGTTCAATGATAAACTAGGGGTCCTGGGATCAAATCCCAACGAATGTTTTTTTTAAATACATATACCTACAGTTTTATGGAACCGTTGGTATAGATTTTCATATGAAGTATACCAATGGTTTTCATAACCGTTGGTATAGTTCTATACCAATGGTGTTCCCAAAACCGTTGGTATAGACCTATCCCAACATCTTACCTAGCAACGGTTCTACGAACCATTGGTATAGGCTATACCAACTGTTTGGAGTCCTATATCAACGGTTATAAACTGTTGGTATAGGTTAGTTTTCCAGTAGTGTCAGGGGAGACATTGGCATACTGGTGCACCACATCATGATAGCTCGGACTCTCAACAACCACTACTCTAAGGGTAAGACTAGCCAAATGACAGGTGATCGACTGAACCCTCTTCTGGGTAAGTCCATCATGTGCTAAAAAGGATCCCTTCTCGTTTATTATGGAAAACCTGGTCCCATCCTCATGGACAGACTGAACATTGCGCCTAATGCGGTCAATCTGAGCATGGATTGTAGATAACCAGTCCATACCAAAGATGTCATCGTATGGCCTCGACACCACTACTAGAAGATCCCAACCGAAGCTCTCTTCTCCTAGAGTAATCTCACACTAAAATCACAAGTTTTTAATCATCGAATCCCATTCAGTAGGAGTCTCCTTCCATATGGATCGAGCCAATGGATCAACCAGAATCTCTGAGCTCCGAATGAGAGTTGTGGTAATGAAAGAGTGACTAGAACCTATGTCTATAAGTATTACATCTAATGTGGAGTAGACCCATATCGTAACATGAATCATAATTGGTGCCCCAAGGTTGTAGGACTTAGTTTCCTAGAGCTAAACACGTCCCTATCCACCTGATCCATGTGGTCGGGGTGGACCACCTTGAGGTGGTGGCGGTACAACCTCGAATTTCGGCCCACCACCTACTACATGTCTAGCTTCCCTGCCATGTCTTCATGATACCTGGGTACCTCCTTGCTCAATTCTATGCCTCTAACTCAATGTTCCCTCGATGATCTGGTGGTATTCTGTGTGGTCGGTCTAAAAATCACATGCCATGTGAACTTGCCTACCGCATTTTAAGCACAATATGCCCCTCTCCTGGCCTGCTCTACCTCGTGAGCCTTGCTCCTCCAACCCTATATCCCCAGGTCATACAACAGAAGGTCTGTTATTCTTGGACATATTTATCATATTCCTACATCCATCCGCATATGTCTCTGCTATATGTTTCCCAGTGGTGGGTCTTGTTGTCGGTGTCTATTCATTAAGGAAGCTATCCCCTAAGAGTGATATCTCCAACACTCTAGAATGCATTAGGATGATGAGAGATACCATAAATGTTTTGATCTTATGTTGGAGTCCCTAATAAAAGGATCAGGCCTTGAATTAAGGTTCTTGTACCATTTCAGCAGAGTAGTGAGAGAGTTTGGTGAACATCACAGAGTACTAGGCCATGGTCGGGTTTCCCCACTATAAATTCACGAGCTCCTGAATACGCACAGAGCGCAGGGTCACTAGAATGTACTCCGCCCAAATGATGGTCTCCAAGTCCAAACATGAACATGTCTCCTTACCATGAGACTGGAGCATCAGGATACACCATCTATATGTTGTTCCCTAGAAAATAAAACAACTAGGGCCTCCATCTGCTTTGCTAGTGTACCGACTAGGTGAAAAACTCTGGCCATAGCCTCCATCCAGTCCACAGCTGACTGGGGATCAATCTTTCCTCAAAACCACAGAGGCCTCTATCTCTAGATCTCATGAAACATTCTTTGTGGTAATGCATCATCTGCCGGTGGGGATGGTGGAAAATACTACACCAACGGCTGGTGGTGCTTTGGGTGCACCACCCAAAGGTGCTAACATAATAAGAGGGCCCAACACTAAGGCCTCGTCCCTCGGTGGGCCGTCATCGTGAACTCTCTTAGGAATTCGGTATGGCTGTTTATGTGATGGTATCATAAAATTAAATATATGTGATATGGTAAATAAGTAATATCTTGTGAGCTGACTCAAAAGAGATCAAAAGTAATCAAATTTCAAAACACAAGCAATCAGTGTTTTCATGCATCGAGTCGAAAATCAGAATTTATTGTCCTAGTGTACGGATATGTTGTCCACCACACCATCACTAGACTCCCCAAATTATAAACCACACTCAAAATATTTCACACTATTGATCCATTTAAAATATCAAAGTCCTAGTTCTTCAGTATAACTGACTCCTCTGATACCACTTTGTCACGACCCCTCCCCTGGGGCAGGTGCTGTGACTACCCCAAGCCCTCCATTTACAGTCCAGGGGTTAGAAACTAGCACCTAAATTCATATCCCTATAAACAAGATTGAATTTAATTTAATCATGCAAAAAAATAGAGCATGTATATGATAGGATGAAAAATTTGAAGTAAATATGTATAGTAATAAAGGGGGTGTGTAATGTATGTAAGGTGGGTTGAAATACAAGACCAAATTAAAAGTACAAATATAATCGAAAAACTGCTCCCGAAATCATTCTCTAGGGTTCCTACCTAAGGGGTAGGTATAGATCATGGTCGGTCATCCCTACGGCTCGTCACGTCTATAGGTCCAACTTTGAGCACCGTTCAGTCCTGGATCCCAAACCTCGGTCAAAGTCGTTTTTCTTCTACAGAAGACACAACAAGGAGTAGAAGAATCCCAGGAAAGGGTGAGTATAATAATACTCATTAGGGACCCTGAGACCCCTTGAAGGCCTCCCAGTATTCCATAAAAGAAAACCCCCAAAGAAAGACCTCAATCAAAAAACACGAAGCAATAGTCAGATCACACCAGGTAAACAACTCAGAGATCAGGAATATTGATGATTATTATTAAGCTATATTATCTTATTCCATTTATAAGATACTCAACTGATCCCTAAAAAAGTTATTCTATTATCAATCCACGATTGGACGTAAGTCGTTGTTCCACGATGGGCTACTATAAGGTTGGTCCTCTTCAGGTCACACAACTACTGATCCACACTAGGTCACTAGAATGTGGATCCACATAGGGTTGCTGGAAATCTGATCCACAGCGGTCTACTAAATGTTGATCCACTCAGGGTCTCCAGGTGACGATCCTCGATGGGCCACTATAAAACTGGTCCCCGTCAGGTACCTGGAATGCTAATCCACAAATGTCTCAATGATGCTGATCCACACAGGGTTACTACATCAAATATAGCCATCCATAGGATTTATCCCACCCGATGCACTTGAGTTCCCTAAAATTTTCTCCTCTAGATATCAGTTATACCTCAACCTCGACTAATTTCCAAAAAAATAGTAACCCAAATGACCACCATGTTGTAAGAGTTCCAACGCAATAGAAGGCGCGTCAACCGGATACCTGATCTATGATTAATAAGTGGTTATTACCGAGTGCTAGGTTGGATTCGGGTTTGATCCAACCATCAGTAATCCAAAATTATCCAAAATAATAGTGGAGTATTCCAAATGGATCATCTCGCTCCAAGGATCGAAGTGTCATAGAAGGTTCGTCAAACAATCTTCAGGATATCATGTTATGGCATTTTATGTGAAACTAATCCGGGATGGATTCGGGTCTGTTCCGACCCGGGAAGACCCCGACCCAGATCGGGTTTACCCCAACCCACCCGGGTCCCCCCAGCTCGAACTGAACCAGCCTAGGCCAGCCTGGTTGGGATGAGCCGTGGTCAGGCCCAGCCTGCTGGGTGGTGTGCGACCCAACAAACAGGGTGGTGCTACCCAACCCGCTTTAGGGCACCACCCCACCCATAGTTGGGCGCATCCCAACCCACAAGAGGGCATATCCCAGCCTTTAAGAGGGTGCAGGGCTCGCCCTAGTGGGCATGCGGGGAAACTTCCCCCCTTTTCCCCAAACGACTAATCTGTTTGGGATTTAGAGCTGTGGTGCCATGTGCTGCTGCCTGGTTTCCCAAGGGACCCACATGGAGTGTGTCCCTACCTCCACAACATCTTTGAGTCGTTTCCACCTTCAGTGGTGCGCGAATGAGCACCACTCCACCTCTATGGTTGGTCACGTGCCAGCCGCCCAACTCAACCACTGCGGCTAAAACGGCGCAACCTCATCCTCATACGGCGTGTGGCGGCGAATTGACACAATCTCCACAGCCAACCGGTGTTACCCTCCTACTGACTTCCATAGCCTAGTGTCACGACCTTCTCATTTGGCACACGACAGCGCGCGAGCACTGCACCGGCGGTCTTCTACAGGCCACAGAGTGAGCTCTGGTGTTCTGTTTTCAATCAGTTCACACCTATGGGCTTCCCCAGTCATCTCCTTCGCTTCTTGACCCTCATATTTGTGTGTTGTCTATCCTGAAAGGTCACCCACATAGTTATAAATGACAAAAAAAGAGGTGAAGGGACCATGCCTTATTTGTTTGGCATGCACCCTCTACATTAGTATCTTAAAATGGGAGAAGATAATTGATTCATCAAATCTTGAAATATAAACAAGATGAAACCATACATCATGAGCCATTAGAGGGTTTCCCATGCTTGAAGATGGGTTGGTGTTCATCGATCCTGAAGCAATCCTCCAATGATTTCTCTCAAATGACGTTCTTCGGTTCTTGCTTAAGGGATATGATATTTTCTAAAATGCTCCTCCAAAATCCTTCTCTCAAAAAACAAAACTCCATTGAAAACGAATTCATAATCCAAAATTATATAAGAGGGGAGTTATCTTTACAACACATAATTAATAGAGTTTCATTAATTGGTGCAATTAATGAACCTCCTTAGTTGCATGTAGTGTGGTTAAACAATTTTGTGTAACGGGGAATTTAATGACCCACATTAAATACCTGACCACCCCTTGTGGTACCCACCACAAAAACCTAAAAGAGAGGTGGTATATATTTAAAATGAATTAGAATTATTTTATTAATCCTCCACAAAAACCACAAAAACCAACTTCGTCTCTCAACCCACTACGGTCGAGGTTATGGCTCACATAAGCAAATCACATGGGTGTGAGTTCAACGGTGCCCTCAAATTTCAATTCCAAGAACCGGATCAAATGTTAGGATTTATCACTCTCAAATTTACTGATCATAACATAAGAAATCTAAAAATTCTGGTCTGAGCAAACAAAGCATCAGAATCAGACAATGTCATATTTCACAGCCTCAGAATAGTTCCATATAATGAAAAAATTACATAAAAAATCCAGGTCATTACACTATGTGTTATCTCAACATAGACTCATGCATATTATATTTTGGATTTTCTATTTGGTGGAAAACATTCAACCAGAATTTACTTAAGATTAATTCATGGAGAAAACAACAAGGCGTGTTTGATGATCTACGTCAGATCATATCTACCTAGAAAAATCCATCTAATTAATATAATGAAACGACCATAAAACCAAATAATTACCTCAATAAACATCTGGTTGTATTTATATATGATATTATTATTTATTATAATATCAATGAAGGGAATGAGGTTATTTTTTTTATTGTGATGAAGATCACGGGAAAAGATAATTTTTATGCAAATTTTCCCAAGTGTGAATCATTCCAAAACAATGTAACATTATTGGGCTTTGTAATTAAAATATATGGTATATCAGTGGAACCATCGAATATTGTTGTTTTTCAACATTTTCCATAACTTCTAATGCAACTGATATCTGTAGTTTTCTTATATTTTATATATATTATTGATTATTTGTGAAACATTTATCATAGATATCAAATAAACTATCCAATTTGACATATAAAGGAGTCAAGTTCATTCATCATGATGAATTTTAACAGAGTTTTAATGAAATGAAGAGAAGATTTGTTAATGCACCTATGTTCACACTACCATATAAATTATAAGGTTTTGTGATATACTATAATAAATCTAATAATGAATTACAATTTTTTATCATGAATAATAACATGGGGTAGTATATTCTTCTCATAAATTGACAGTTCATAGAAAAATTAACAAATTTTGGATTTTAAGCTGGTTGTGAAAATTATTTCGTAGAATAAACAAAGGAATTATATTAATGTCAAAATCTAAGATATACATACCAATCATAACACATTGAAGTAAATATTCACTCAAAATGTTTTTAATATGTTCTATAATATATGGTTGTAGTTGGATAATTATTATCACTCGTCAATATATTTTCACCCTGGGAAAGAAAACAAGGCGGTTGTTCCATTAAGTTGGAAGCACCATGATAGCTTGACCATGATTAGGGTTGGAAGAGATAAATTATTTATAAATATTAAAAGGATGGATCTTGGAATAATAATGGGAATGGATAAAATATATCTTTCATTGATGAATGTTTAAGAATCAATTTATGTTAATATTAAAGAGGTGGGCAAGGATGATTTGGATATGCAAAATATGATAACGAATATTTTTAAATTAATAATTGATAAATATGGAATGATCTAGTTTAGGAATCAATTTTGTGTCTGATGAATACTATAATTGAAAAAAACTATGTTTGATTAAGCATATATCATATAATTCTCTATCCACCGTAAGGGTACAATGATTTATAAAGATATCACTAGGAATTTCTAGTGGATCAATATGAAGTGGGTTATTACAAAGTATGTATTTAAATGTCTGATATGTTAGTATATTTAGGCTAAATATCCATATTATAAAAGGATAAACAATCCATTACCCATACATATTTGGAAATGATAAAATACATTACAAAAATCATTATAGTACTCCCCATGACATATAAATTCCATAACGACACATGGGTTGTAGTTAATCACCATATGAATTTTGTGTATTTATTTTATATTAGAGAATATTTCTCAAATATCCATCCTTACTAGATATAAATTAAGGAATTGGAATTTTTTCTTTGAGAACAATACTCAATTATATCAAATCATGATCTGAATATTATCATGATGTTTTTAATAATCCTTCTACAAGAATTGAATGTTGATTTAAACATTAGACCGACATTTTAACCATAGATAGATGTTTAATATGATATAAATATTCAACACAAGAAGAAATATTTTTATATTTCCTTGTTTATTTAAATAGATATTGAATCAATTGCTTTCTGCGGGGAACTAAAATTATACATTTTGAAGCCATGTTTGGAAAAAACTAAAAAACCAATACATGTTGTGATGAAGTTGGAAAATGAAATCTATTGGGACCTACAACGTCTAAGGAAATGGTATAGAAAATTTGTGAAATTAAATATCACATGAAGGAAGATTAAATTAGATAAAATAGTTATGCTACTAACAATCAAACGTATCTATATAACTATATTAGATAGTTGTTATTCTTATTGATATCTTCTTGGATGAAGTTTATGATATTTGGAATGAAAGTGATACTAAGACCCAAATATATTAGTCCCTAGGATAATATTGATTCTGTTACCACAAAAATGATCATATTTTTTAAAAGTGATCCATATACTACTTTTTAGAAGGTGAATACCTAATCCTTCACATTTACTTAACTAAGAAGTTGTACCACTAAAGCACGATCATTTTTATGAGGAATGACCAGAAGAAATATTGATTCAAAGGGATAAAGAATGTTGGAAGAATGTAAAAACATGAGGTAAGGTTTTATGTTTAAAAATCATTCTTATTCAATATTTTTATTGTTTAATTATTTATTTCTGAAATTGTATGATATATATCTCTATTAAACACCATATATTTTATTCACTTTTGGTTATTTATGGGGTTTTAAAGTATTCTTTTAAGTCCATGTTCATTAAAATGTATATTGATATTTATTTTATATACTTCATTGATTATTTAATGATATTTTAAACTATATTTTACAATATTTTAGAAGGGAAGAAATTGAATGTTTACAATGTTTTACATATGGGTTATATCTGAATTTTAACGAAATCTTGAAATATTTGTTTATGTTTAAAAAATTAAGGGATTTTACCACATTCATGTTTTTTTATTATTGCAATTTTTCCTTTGAAATTTTATGTGGTTTCAAAAAATAATATTATATTCCTATTTTATTATAATTTTCAGTTCTTTAAAAGTTACCAAAAGAAGAACATGTTTCCATTTTTTCTATAATATAAGGAATGAAATTAAAAAATAAATTCTCATTCTTGTAAAAATCTTTCATGGAATGATATTATTCACAAGGTAATAATATAATGATACCCTACACATTATTTCTTAAACATTTTTATTATGATTAATTTTTTGGGATGCTTTCATGAAACCCATTTCATTCCCATGGTTGAAGTAATCTATATTGAAATAATGAATTTTTTTGTGATATTATAGAGCACATATTTTTGGTTTTCATTGTGTGATGGGTGAGACTAGAATTAAATATCCCTTCAATGATTTGGTTAAAAATTTATATCTCATGAGATTATATGAAAGGGAATGCGGAGTGAACCCAATGCAACATGGGACTCATCCACCATAAATGAAAATGGAATGTTGTGTGAGTACAATCCACTATAGAACATCATCCACTATTTTATGATTGTCTTGGTTGTGAAAATTTACTAATGAAATTATATTATATTTTTAATATTATACCAAACTCCCTTGAGATATTTTTATTCATACATAATGATCTCATGGTTTATGATTAATTACTAATGATTATAGTCTCTTATGAATCATGTATTTTTTATGAAAATGATTTATGTCGTGACACATTATTTAGGATTTTTGATAGATTATGTATGAATTTAATATATTATTATCATTATCTCATACCCTTATAGATATATTATTCTCAGTTATTATATTCTATTGATGTCTCTCATTTCTACCCTTACTGAGCATTTCATATTACCCTTTCTTATGTTTCCATATTTACCCAGGTTATGAAGAATGATATAAAGTAGGATATATCTAAGTAGGGTACTAGGTGAGAATATATTTTCGGGATATATTTATGATCCTTCATGAAGAAATATGATTATCTATACAATCTCTAACAAGACTACATCTTTATCATTATGTGGCATGAATTAAAGTGTAACATATTACATTTTCATCTAAAATGATGAAATATGAATATATTCCATTATAGAACCACTGTATTGATATTTATTGTAGTTTATATGAATTATTTTTTATAATTTTGATTTTATTAAATCCAATATTAAGTAATGTATCCATCAGTATAGATCCCTTAAGTCATATTTTTCACTATTCTAGAGGCTTATGCCTTATCAAGAAATGTTTGGGTTTTATATCTACTTCACCAAGATTACTCATGATAGGGTTATTGATAGCAAATTATTATATTCCATTAAAAGAATGGTTCTTACGAATGTTATACTAGAGACACATTGGGAAATGTATGAATACATTTTTCTTTTAATTTTGGATAGTTACACATGATAAGAGTTGTGTAAAGAGTTACAAATCTATATAGTTTGAATGTATAGATTTAGTGAAAGGAATATGGAATAAAAACTAAATCATTATATGTATTAATCTATATAAATAAAATAAAATTCCGTAATGCATTAATATTAAACCCCCCTTTAAAAGCACTAAGTGTTAGATTCCTTCATATTCAAAAACTGTTCCAGACCTCAAGTCATTCCAATATGTGATCCCCTAGTGTATCTTATATAAGTAGATAATTTAACAGGTGAACCTAATAGTATTACGTTCATATTACTGTTATTTTATTTTTGTTAAACATAGGTGGGAGGCCATACTTTGACTATTCTATCAATGGAATGGTGTTTTTTTATATATCTATTATGTTAGAGAAATAGTTATCTACTCAACCATACATGAATCATATACGATATTATTGTAATGATTTTCAAACTAGATAACTGTTTCATTACATAAATGTCAGTTTAGACTCATTTTTTGAGGATATATGGTTCTTATAACACCTATATATTTGATTTTTTAAAACGAATCATTATTGTAGTGGGAACACATTCAATAAAAGTACATATTAAATAAATATAAAACATGATACCAATCTAATAAATGGTTATGATATGGACAGTTTTTATCATAATCATTGAAATAATATTTCAAATAAATATTAAAAAATATTATAATATAACATTCATTTTAGAGTGGTAAAATACTTAATAATCATTATTAGGTAGTGAAAAAATACCGCATGTGATTGCAATACCATCCTACATAACCAATTATTAATGTTTCTTAACAATTAGATCTAGATCATTATTTGTAGTATGGATAAATTCTAAATAGCTTCTAGTTGGATAAATAACTGATAGGAGGCTTAATCAATGGTTACATTTTTTGAATTCATTTTTTTCAAGTAAAGATCTGTGACTAATTACATCTATGATCCTCCATTCATTGAATTCACGCCATTATCATATTTAAAAAATGAAAGCCCCAAATAATAATAATGATTCATGTATGGTTCATCCTTAAGAAGTAATCCTACTCTTTATCTTTATCAACCTATAGTTGTATAAAATATTTTCTGATAATTATTAATTATAGAGATAAAATGTGAAGTATAATTCATAAAAAAAATTATATAGGTAATATCCACAGTCTATAAAAGATAAATGGTGTTATTTATACATTCACCAAGAAGGATTTAATTCAGATTCAACAACCACCAATGATCAGGTCTTCAATTTTTTGTACTTATTAATATAGTTTTCATGATATCCTTATTCTATTTCTTGTCCATGAATTCATGTACTCTTATGAATCATCAGGATCATTGGTAAACATCAATTATTAGAAATTATAATTTTTTGATATATTAATGATATTTATAGTATTTTATACAATTGGTATCTATGAAATACTTCTAATTAATATAAATACACTATGAAACTATATTAAAGTTGTATTAGTACTCTTATATATGTTTATAAGGCTTCACTTCAACTCAATCTCACCCATATATCAGAATTAACTACTGATGACTCCTCAATATAATACATGTTGTATTCATCATCTATTCACTAATAGTTATCACTCAATCAGAAAAACAATTTAATAGTATTTCAAATTTAGAAAAAAAATGAAAACACTTTTCTTATTTTTATATTAAACAAAAATATGATGTATTAAATTTTGTTGTCAAATTTATAATGTGTCGCATTAATGTACAATGTGTATCATGCACAAAATATCTCAACAAGCCTTATTTCTTTTTTCTGTGACAAAAAATTGGCTGAATTATCAATGTCTCCTGTTTGATGTGTGCAATACTATATATCCATGTTTCTTCACATGAAATAGTTCACATGGATATTTTATTTTATAAAGAACACTCTGTTTAGACATAATATTTGCATTATAAATTAATATTATTTGAAATCAATATTCACAAGTAATTCCATATTTGTTTATGTTTATGTGTGAAGATCACTCTTCATCATGAAAACCAGGGGCAGAGTGACATCTCTACTACGCGAAGAAATATATTCTCTATAGAAAATTAATAAATAACTATTAATAAAAGTATAAATACACTATGAAAATATTACCATATAATTATCATTATAATGGAGATTCACAGAAAATCCCTTTTTCTTTATGTAAAAAAATATTATTATGTTGTTATTTATTCATAAAATATGCGTGCAGAACCATTTTTTTGTGTAGATGAATTGTCACACATAACACTATCTACCAAAATGAGAGTGTAGATCATCTGTTTCAATGTTTTTCATAATGAAAAATTAGATTTCTCAAATAAACCTACTCTGATTGGTATCTCCCTATTAATAGAAAGTTTTCTATTCTTTTAATCTGTGTATTAACCAACTTCAATCATTAGTTTTATGATGTTTCAGATTATAGTGGAGAGTAAAAGATGATTTAATATCATCAAGTTAGTATATATATTAATCATCACATGGTCTTTATTATACTATAAATGGTTGTGTCCCATCTATCATGAGATGAACTTCATTGGTGACAAATTTTCTCACTTGTATTCGATATAAATCAAAAGGCCTAATCTTCAGGAATTTTTATTTCAATGAATAATTATTTTATAATTATTTTCCTGATATGCATTATATTCTTCAAATAATGGAATACAATCAATATATTGATTTCATGCATGGTCAGAGGTGATCAGGCATGCCTTATTCCCTTCAGTTTGATTATTGGAAATGCCCAAAATGACAATGGACGTACACTAATATAAAGAAATTATAACATAAATTTTTTTCTTTAATGGATCTAAGAAAAAGATGATGTAAAAGTTAAATAAGATGGAATAGGTGTAGAAGATCGTATGGCCAATGAAATTACAATATGTTTTAATGATGTGTGAAATTTTTTTGATCATTATTGTCCCACATTGAAAAATAATTCATTATGTCCATGATATATAAAAACTATGATTCGTGCTAAAAAATCAAGCTACCAACAAGGTAGACTCATAGATAAATTACACCCATGCTTTTCAAAAGACACACCACACCCTTGTATGGTCCTTTAGAAAGCCCAATGCTCTATGCGCTCCTATGCACTCTCCTTGTGGGAACTATTCATGTCTAAATCAAGTTATTCCACCCTAGATTATTGTGTCATCCCTATACTATGTGGTTGAATACTCTGGTCCCACATTTTTGGATGAGGGGGTCCTTGGTTATCCTCTAGGATGGAAAATATTTTTTAACACCATCATATAAATATGTGTAGTGATATTGTTAAGTACATGTATTAAATTCCCTACCCACATTAATTCCTACTTAAAAATGAATAATCCTAAAAACATACCCACATGTATATATTATAATATTTTTTCATGGCTTTAAAATCCCTTCCACATGAAAATATAATTTTTTACAATCTTTTTAAAAACGTATACTATAATAAATTAATATTGAATGACCTTCATTTAACACCAGTATTCATAATCATATCATAAAATTCATTGGATTGGTCACCTTTACCTTTTAAATGTTGTAGACAATGTGCTCCCTCATAGTGAAAATTTTACATGTTTATTAGGCTAATAATGGTTCAATAATAATCAAATTCTACAAGGAAAATTTATCAAGAATAACATTCAATGATATATCATGAATCTATAATAGTTCATGAAGAATCAC
Organism: Viscum album; assembly: GCA_963277665.1. NCBI lineage: Eukaryota > Viridiplantae > Streptophyta > Magnoliopsida > Santalales > Viscaceae > Viscum > Viscum album. Next base: position 261,877,716 of record OY728142.1, on the reverse strand, counting down.
CACTTACTCATCACTCACCGTGCTTTTTAACATATCGTAATTTCCAATATGTGTAGTACTCCATATTCATTGAAAATATATTTGAAAATATCATTGATAATAATAAAAATCTATAAGAAGTGGTTTCAACAATATCCCATAATTTATTTATTATCAACACACACAATAATACTAACATACAATGATATGTCAATATGTGCTCATACCTTCTCTCCCATTTTATTATTAAACACTCATTTCAAATTCTATCCCCCTTATCGAAATGAAATAAAATTTACTTGGGAAAAGTGAAATGAATTCATACATATATAAGTTCCACCAATTATTCCACTCTATGTATATTTCATCCATGTTGGATGTAGAATACCAGAGGGTTTTGATCAAGATAATGATGTTGTTCCTTAAAAAAATTTAATGATACCAAATGAAATGATAACTCACATTCTTCTTGAATAACATTCCAAATATATTAAAGTATGATTCAAATGATATAATCCAATTAAAATAATAAAATATCAAAATTTTACTCCTAAACTGATATAAAAAATTTTATTAAAAAATCAAGTACAATTATAAAGATTTCACCATAGCCTTGGAACTTATTAATCCTTTAATTTTTCCACATCATTGATAAAAATGATTTTTACCCACTTTGATTTAGAATATGATTTTGTTTATAAAGGATGAAATATAATGTATATTTACCACTTCAATGATAATTTCGTGAAATATACATCTAGAATGTTTATATTTTCATTGAAAAATAATTTTGGCATCTTAAAACATTCATTTATCTTCCCCTAAAGTGAATTAATCCTCAATATCTTATTAATGGTAAATATATTCTAGGATGAATGTTAAGATGTTAAAAAATGTAAAATAATACAAAATATATCTTCAATCTATGGTGGTTTAGTAATGACTACATCAATATTTTCATCATGAATGATATATTTTAATTTATTTTATTTAGAAAAAAAAATTTTAGATCAATCCCTGATCAAATTAGAATCCCTTTTATTGTTCAGAGTGGATAACATCTTATTAATATATTTTTTGGGTAAATAAGGTTTCCTTATTACTTTTTCATTACTTTATCTTTTTAAAATCAGAAACACTATTTCTCAGGGAAAATTTTATTTCCCAAAATATTTATCTAATTAATTAAAATTTTCCATCCTAGGTAAATTTTCTCCCTATAATTATTTTCATTTTTCATGATATAGTTTCATAAAATCTAAAAAAAATTATTTCTAAGTGTACAATTCACTTTCATTTTTAAAAAATTAGATTCTAATAAATAGTTAGATATAAAGTATTCTATTTTCAGGTTCGGAATTCAAATTCCAAATACTTATGAATTCAGATTCCAAATTTTTCTAAATCCTGATTCCAAATTCTCCTGAATTCAAATTCCAAATTCTTCTGAATTTAGATTCTGAATTCTCTGAATTTGAGGTTACGAATTCCTTAGAATTAAGTTCCAAATTCCTCAGAATTCAGACTCATAATTATCTTACAATTTAAGTACCAAATTTCTTATAATTCAGGATCTGAATTCCTTAGAGTTCGGGATATAAATTCCTTAAATTTCAGGTACCAAATTACATAGAATTCAAACTCTAAATTCTCTCAGAATTCGGAATTTGTATTCTTTCAGAATTCAGACTCTGAATTCTCTAATATTTCTGGTTCATAATTCTATTAGAATTCAGGTTCGGAATTCCTCAGAATTTAGACTCTGAATTCTCATATTATTCCAGTTCCAAATTCCTAGGAATTTAGTTTCTAAATTCCGTAGAATTCGGAATCCGATGTTTATAGATTTTTGATTCCAAATTCCTTAAAAAGTAGAATCCATATATTCATGTGATATAGATTCTGAATGTTTTTCTCTTAGACTTCAAAATTTATTTTTCCTTAGACTTCTAAAAATAGAATTGGTTGAGCAACTATATTTTACTTACTCGTGATAAAATTTTGAAACAATGTTGTGCATTCAGTTTCTAAATAACTGTTGTTTAAGTGACTCTTGTACAGGTCCCTATGAAATTCAAGGAAAATTTGAACATTGTAGGAGGGAGTTGATCATTGGAGATTTTCCTATAAATATGTGCTCATTTGAATAAGCTCAACACTAATCTATAAATCTAGAGATTACATGCTGTAGAAGTGATTTATAGAGAGAAAGACTCTAATACCATGTGCATACTGAACATCTTGTTCAACTTGCTTCGTGTGACTCTGATTGTTATTATGTACAATCAAGGGCTTCCAAGGATTGGAAGACCGAGGTTTTAACTACCTTTTTGTTCTAGGGCATCCTTGATATGGAAGACATAGGTGACGACTACCTTGATGTTCTAGGGCATTTGCGGATAGCAAGATATATTCTGATATATTTTTTCGAGGACTTACCCTAGTGTGGGTAAGATAGAATTTCTTGAAATTATAAATCAAGGAACCATTACCCAAGGTTGTTGGATACCCTACTCTTTGGGTTAAAATATTCTATACTTGTTACTTGTATTGTTTCAAGTATATTTTCCGCTGCATTTTGATTAATAAGGAAAGTACAACTATCTTATAATATCTTATACTTGTATACTCTGATTAGTATGATTCTACATGCTTTATGGTACATTCTTTGTCCTTGTAAACTTTTCTTAAGTTTCATTTCTGGAATCATATTTTCGGAATCCAGCAAGTTTGAATAACTAATAGGTCTTGTGAATTTTCTTGGTTTATCCTTATTAAACATAGTTTTCATTAAGGTTGAAAACGAATGTTTTATAACCAACTTTAAAGGTTCCAAAGGAATTTTTAAAGTGTACAATTAACCACCACCTCTTGTATATTGAGAATCTACATCATTATTTAGATCCTACAAGATTCTTATGTTATCACCTTCAAAAATTGTTCCACCTATAATTCCATCTATTATAATCATGAATAAAAAATAAACAGATTAAGGGAATAAAGTATGTCTTCTTTTATCACAATGTGAATAGTAAATCGGAGATTTTTTCTTAACCATGTTTCTCCACCTCCTCCATTAATCATGTTTTAACATTTGATATGAGGTTTTTATTTATCTTTAGGTAGAATAGATATCATCACTCTTAAATTTTGTTGTGTGTGGGGTTCTTCTTCAGATTGTCTTTCAATACTCTAGTATCCCCCTGTGCAAATTATATCATTTATAATAACTCTTCTTGTTCTAGATTTAATATTGAAGCATATTAAATATTTTTTCAAGATATATTTCAGATACCATATATAAATTAACTAAAACATTGTTTTCATTAGTTGAAAACCACTCATTAAATTAATCTTCTTCATGTGGAATATTTTTTTTTATCTTTTTAACATTTCTTTTTGTATGCTTCTACCAATATATTTTCTCTCACTAAATATATAGTACAAATAACAAGTACATAATTGGGGTTATTATCATCATTCATAGAGTTTAAATTTATATTAAAATGATTTTGTATCTTCTCATATTTCATCTGTGACATAACACTCTTCTTGATGATCATTTTAGAACTATGTTGAGTTTGATTTTTATTTAGTGTGTTTTCCACAAATGATATATTATAAAACTTATTTCAAGTAATATCTCTCCAAAAATTCTACAAACTTTCGTCCTAATAATGATACTAATTTCATATATCGTATATTCTTCCCAATATATCGTAAAATATTTAGAGAAATGAATGCATCACATTTGTGGAAACCGCCTTTCCTAGCCTCATAGAAACATTTGACAGAATAAAATATATTTTAAGGTAAGAAAAACAAATTGTTATGTGATTTTTTAATCATTACAATAATTACCCACATTTTCATAAGAATAATTTATTGATTATAATTTAAGATGTTGTACCAACAATCCAATACACAATGCCAGAATTTATTGATGCACCCGCATTAACCCACAAATCATTATCTTTTTTTATCTTTTTAATGATTTGTAGAATTTATAAAATAATTAGAATACTATTTTAGGATCTTATTTACCAATTGTTTAGATATTCTTGGAAAACCAAATACCACATTTCTTCTTTCCACCATAAGCATAGAGTAAGGCTCTTATTTATTTCATTACATTAATATTTTTAAATATTTTTTTTATTTTAACATGATATTTGAAAAGAAACAGATTTAGTAAAATTATTACATTGAGATAAGTATTGTACCACTTTCATTATATGTGATTAAGAGATATCATTAGGTAATTTAATGATCCTCATTATATAGGATTGATATTTTGTTTCAGTAAAATCATTGAAATAACACTTTATCCCAATAGCCACATACATGATGGTGATGTTTCAACATGATTCTTTCCATAACCTATGAGTATGATTTGTAATAAATTTCATCATATTCTAGGTTATTTTATTTGATCATCAATAAATTAATTTATATCTTAATATTCTTTCCTCATTGTCTCAATATAAAATTCTATAAATAAAAACATTTCATGTAACAATGATTCAATCTTTATAATCCACTTCAATTTGATATCCCATTGATTATTCTTAACATCAATGCAATATTTTATATTTTTTTCCAGGGTTTGGATATTATTTTAATACATTTTAGTGGACTCATGTATCTCTTGAATTTTTCTAAGCTACCCATATTCATGTTTGAACTATCTTCCTTTAGGCAATATCATTTTTCCCTATGTAGGGAAAATTAGAGGGAATGTGATTTTTTAATTATAGATTGGGTCAATGTTTTTTGTAGATTTTGAAAAGTAAATTTAAAGGTTGAAATTACTCTAAGTAATGTTTTTATATTTTATTTTAATCTTGAAAATTTGTTGTGTTTTGTTTTGAGAATTCTCATGGTTCAGGCCCAACAGTGTTTGTTTTTTAAAAAATGCAGCATAGAGTGAAGAATTGGTAAATATTTATTGAAAATGTGAAACATAACTGTGTAGCATAGATTTTAAGGAACATGGTTTATTTAAACCATGATTGGGGACCCATAAACATTGTTGTTCAATGTTGAGGGACTTTTATGGTTATATCGTAGGTTTCCTTACTCTGTGTTATAACTATGTGAGGTGAATAAGTTTAGATAGTGATGATCACACTCTGGGAACATGGTTTGGTTAACATTGTATCCTAACTATGCACCAAGGTAAAAATTTATGATTTTCCATACATACCGTTACCCCAAATTCCTCCTAGATTTCAACCATCATCTTCTCCACATGTGACTTCACCCTTCTCCCATCATTAAAGAGAGATCACCCTCATTCTATATATAAATTTAACATGATCAGATGAACTGGACTAATAAAGGTAATTATTCAACTCCATTGCAATCCAATGTGTTCTTCTCCCAATTCCACTATGTTTTTCTACTTATTTATGGTTTTTTTTTTATTTTTTTGGTGTATGGTGAAAACTAATATCACTGATAAATATTTTTCATGGATTAAGAAGAGGGTCACCCGATCTTTCCATGTTGTATAACGTTTTGTTTCATTGAGTAATGTAACCATAATGAATATATAAATATTTTAATCTTATATTGAATTGTATGGACGGTTCTATGAACATATTTTGTTTTGGATAATGCATGATTCATGTTTGAGGATTCGCCACTATAATACCCAAAGGATTTAAAAATAAATTTAATATATAATGTAATGAACAACACATTGAGTCTTTATGAAACAAAAATTTGTTATTATAATTATTTAAAAATTATAGTTATAACATATCCATTAAACATAATTTTTCTACTTCTGTGATTTGAATATCAAAAAATGGACATACATGGTTGTGATCCGTAACTTATTTAGTGTCTGATAGGATCAATTTAATTTTTTAGTGACTAGTAACTTGAACCTTATGGATAGTAATATGACAATTATGAATATTAACCTCACCCATGAATGTATAAATAAAATTTAGGCACCTTTTAAATGAATGTGTGATATAATTTGATTATTTTTTAAATTAATTATTATGTGTTGGTATATTATGAGTAATAAATATTTAATCAAAATTTTACAATTAATATATTGATATAAACGAAAATTAACATTTCATAAAATTTATTCATTAACCAAAAAGTTTTCTTTTTTATTTTAATATAACTTTATGATAACATAGTAAATTTTTGAAAGTGTTATAAAATCCTATATAAATTTTAAACAATATTTTTCGAGTAAATAATGATTTTAATTAAAAATTTAATTTCTCATAATTGGAAAATAATTTTCCTAAAATGGATTTCATATTTGAAAGAAACATTTCAATAAATGGTTTGGGTTATTTTTTTGGATCTTTCGGAAACGCTTAATTTTTTGTAAATAGAAAAATACATTAATTTACGTTATAAATACATTATAAGATAAAAACACTATTCCTAGATTCATGGATAATTTAATAAACCTTAGTTAAAACTCACATGAAATTATTACTATATTTTGTCACATGAATTAACACTATCTCTTATCCTGATCAAAATAATAAAACAATGAATAAAATAATGAGAAACAGCCCCTATCCTATACGATAAAAATCACTGTCACCTCCCTCTTCTCATCACATTATGCCTTGAATATTTTAAATTTTCATCCAAAATCCTCATTAATATCCACTCCCCACATCCAAAATCTCTTGGCCATAACAAAGGTCCAAAAATCCTTTCCTTAAGGAAGTTCTAATTTTTGATAATTTAAGAGGTAAATCCTCATCATTTTTCTTTTAATTTATTTTCAATTCTTTTTCAGATATTATCCTCTCCTCACCTCCAATATCCAAATGATAACAATTAATACAGTATAAAATATATACTTTAATGATATAATGTCAATTTAATATCCATTATCAATCTTTTTATTCTCTCTCATTTATTTTAAAAATGAAATCATCTTCTCAATGGTACTGATTTACACCCTTCGGGGATGACGACATTTCGTTCACTAATTTATTCTTCCAGGATGGACATGATAACATTTTAATGGTTATAAAATACTATAATATATATATTATAACCTATATAATTTTCTATAAGCCATATATTAATAATACTAATTTATACAAAAAAACTAGTTCTTTGTGATCAAAATACTACCTTAAACAACTAAACAATTGTCACTAATTATATTATATAATGATTCATCCTCATACCATATAACCATATTCTATATATAAAAATATATACTTATTTTTTCTCATTAGTAACATTTAATTCCAATTCTGGTGAATCGTACTCATTTTACATGAACTCATTTACTTATATACCAGAGAACCGATCATGAAAACCACGAAAAAGAATACACTCAAAAAATAAAATTAAACTCTCTAACTCATTAATAAGCCCATAATTTATCTTAATAAAACTATAATCAATAATATAATTATAAATAATGTTCTAAATTATGTAATTAATGTATTTAATTTGATTAAATAGGATGTTAAGGTCAAGTTCAGAACTTTTTCGGACATAAGGTATGGTTTTTCTACACGAACCTCTAATTTCATCCAAGTTACTCTTTTTACCTTTCTACTACAATTAATTAATTAATTTATAATTATTTAATCATGATAAATTATTTTTAAATGTTATATATTTGAACCAATCAAATTCATTATTAATTATATGGGGATTAACTTATTTTAGAAGGTTGTTTCTCAATTTTTTTCCGATAAAGAAGCCTGATTCAAATAACCTTCTCGAATTCTTACATATTTTTAAGAGAACTCTAAAATATGTATTATTAAACCATTAAATTTATAAAATAACCCATTTTATTATAAAAAAATAATTTTTTCTCTTTCGGTTTTATAAAAATATCTTTCCAAAAGAACTATAATTTTCAATGTTAAAGTGTATTTCTCTCAAGTATTACTCAATGATTTTTTAAGAGTATTTAAATCTATTTAAAACTCATCTTGATTGTTATTTTTAATTTTGATTAATATTTTATGATATCATCTACCATATTTTATTAGGTAGGATGTTATTAGTTTGATAGTGGTTGTCATATTGTGATACCATTCACCATATTACTCTGAATGATTAGTATCTATGGTTACTAATTTGGGAATGTTATTTACATTTCAAATGTTAGTTTCTATAGGAATATATATTTTTATTATGCTTCCCCCCTTTCATATGAGGAATGAATTGGACTTATTATGTGATTGGTGGGGCCAAATATAGCCCCTCTATGCATCGGTAGGTCTCATGCGACAACCTAGGCCGTGTTTTTACCCATTATGTATGGTGTCCGGGCCGATGACTTGGTAGTATAATTATGATGTCCGATATTATGCATTACACTATTATAAAGCTATTAATTTTTTTCCATGTTATTACTCAACAAGTATAATATCCAATGTTATTATTTTATTATGGCATTATTACTTTTTTCATTCCTACCACATAACTCTCAAGATTACTTTTAATGGCATGCGTAATTTTTGTTGTTCAACAAGATTTATATTTTTTCATCAATTTTATTATGTACCCTTACTATGAAAATGAAATATCCCTTGTCATATATATATTTTCACCTTGATTCCATGATAATTTTAATTAATCAAATTAAAATATAATCTATAAGAATATGATTATTTACAATGGAGTTTCTATGATGTATTTAATTTCAAGTTGTAAGGTTGAACTTATGTATGTGTCTTATTTTACAATGTTGCTAAACTATTTGTTCTTTCATGACACAACTTCTTTGATAATATTATAGTGCAATAAAATAAGGCACCAGCTCTGCGAAACTGGGATCAGGGTCCTTACATTTAATATTAGATGAATTCTAGTAGAAAACATGAAAACTAGATTTAGAAGACATATATTAGAGAAAAAATCCATAAGATAGTATTTTAGGATAAAGATACAAGAGCATACTAGAATTTATTGAAGTTATAGATTATGTGGATATTCCTTTAATATAAATTATTTTCTAGATACTACAAGGGTATGTGGTTCTGTAATGGATTTACCAGGGATTAACAAGTCTAAAAAGGTGTTCTGACCTGAACATGGAGTAACCTAGTACACAAAAATGGGCCTTACTGTGCACCTATTTTGACAATCCCAAGTGAAAATATTAGGATAATTAAAATATTTATTAAAAAACATTATGATTAATTTAAATATAAATACTTCAACAAATAAAACATGTTAATTATTATGATATTATAAAAGAACAATATATCAATTTCTGTTAAGTATTTTTCTAGTTCACGGATATACATTATGAGTCAAAACATAATTTAGTATATGTCATTATATATAAATTGTTTCTGCTGGAAGGAATGGGAACCATATAAATGAGAATATCCCATGTCGGGATTTCCCTTGTATGAATGAAAATGATATAGATACTAGAGTTGTCGGTAGTGCTGAAAAATATATAACCATACTCGGTAAGCTGACTCAAATTATGAAAAATAACTTTAACAGTATGGGGTATCCCGATCCAGCATGTGGAGAAGAATGTTACGCTGCTTTTTGGGATAAAAAACTCCCTCATTCAATGTTACTACAAACCCATTTGTAGAAGAGTATTTGATACATTCCCTTGAGAAGGTATTTCTTATGTTGTGAAGTAATGAATGGGAGAAGGTTTTCATGGTAGTTTATCATCTATCAGATGTTGTAGATTAATGGTCGTCACTAATCAAAAACACCAAGGAGGAGGAATAAATTAAAAATATGTAATGGTGTGATTTTATGGATATTTTTCAAGAAAAATATTTTCCTCATGAATAATCAGGAGATATAGAATATAAAATCTTAAATCTATTGTCAAATGAGGTTGATAATGTTTCCATGTATGAAGAAAAATTTACAAGTTTATAATGGAATCTTTCATACTACATACATAATCGAATGAGCATGATTGATATATTTTCTTATGGTTTCAAACCATTCCTCTAAAGGGAACTATTTCCCCAAAATTTCTCATCGTACAAAGATATAGTCTAATGTGCTATCCAAAGAGAAAAATAATTCTCTTAGTCATATGAATTCAATTTAAAAAAAGATAATATGAGGGTTTCTGAGAACTAGAGAAAATTGAATAAGTAAAAGGGTAAGAAGGGGGAGTTGAATTTTCATCTTGCAATAATTATGGGCAGAAACACCCCTAAACATTTTTGAAGTGTATGATTGTTTGTTACAAGTGTGGAGAAAAAGGCCACCAATATTACAATTGAGAGGGAAAGTAATAATATACCAATGTTAAATGATATGATTTCAATGAAATGGGGTATTATAAAAATATTTTACTGGGAGTTAAGGAAAATTTCCCAAAATAATTCCAAGGGAGAATGCCTAAGTATTTGTGTTCAGAACTACTAAGTTTGATGTTCCTAATGATGTGGGGGTAGGTTCTTTAATTGTTTCCTCAAAATTATCCAATGATTTATTTGCTTGTGGTCATAATATTCTTTTATATCTTCAATTTCATGTATAAAAATTATATATTTCAAATTTTATTTAATAAAAGAGTTGTTGGACAAAACTATTGTAGGAAGTATCATTGAAAACAAAGATGTGCTCTTCAGTACACTTCATGATACATAAACATGATTTAGTTGTGGACCTTATCATATACCTATTATTGACATTGTTATAATTTATGTTATGGATTATATTTCAAATTATGAATAAAAAATATATTGAAATAATTAGGAAGTTGATGTTTTCCATAATGATGTAGAGCCCCTTGTCTTTAGAGAAGAAACATCTCTTTATGATTCTTATTTAGACAGACCCCCATTAGCTCTCCTGAGTGAAATTCTTGGAGAGGAAGAGAAAACAATTTCAATGGGTGAGGAATGAAATATTAAAAATGATTATGTATCAATTGTGTGAGAATATATATATTTATTTCCATAGGACTTACCTAAATATCTTCTGCAGTGAGAAATTGTGTTTTTTATTGATTTAATTCCTAGTGAAAGGCCTATATCAAATACTCCCTATAGAACTGTCCATAGTTGAATTAGTGTATCTAAATAAACAACTATAGGAATCGAGTGATAAAGGATTTATCCTCTATAATGTTTCTCCATTGTTATCCCATGTTTTCATTCTTAAGAAAAATATGGATCTATGAGTCTTTGCATTAACAATAGAGAAAATAATGAAAATTTAATAAAGAAAAGTTATACACTGCCTCGATTTAAGGATTTAATTGTTAAAATTTACATAGCTTAATATTATTCATAGATTTACCATCAATATGGATATCATTACTTGTGTGTGAGAACATAAAATATTCTAAAGATAACATTTCGAAGTAGGTATGGGCAATATGAGTTTACAGTAATGCCTTTTTAACTAACTAATGCACTCTATGTTTTCATGGATCTAATGAATATATTTTTTAAGTAATATCTTGATGAATTTTTTGTTGTATTTATTAATTATATCTTGGTATTATCCAAAAGATACTAAGATCATGAGAATCACTTCTGCATTGTTTTGAACACTCTTAGAATGAATGAGTTATATGGTATGTTTATAATGTGTGAGTTCATTCTCCAAAACAATTCCCTATCATGGCCATATTATCTCTAAGTATTTTTTATTAGTTGATCCTATAAAGAAAATGAATTTTTGGAATGCTGTACCCCAACAACCATTACAAAAGTACGTAGTTTTATTGGTTTAGAATGTTATTATTGGCATTTGACTAAAATATTTAATGATTAGCTAACCCATTAACTAATCTTACTCATAATGGGGTTAAGTTTTTTTGGACTAAATAATGAGAAGATTTTATTGAATAATTTAATAGTTGGTTTGTGAATGCTCCAATCTTGACTCTACCGTCGTGAAATGGTGGATTTCAGACATAATGTGATGCGTCCAAAATGAAATTGGATGTGTTCTTATGAAGAATGATAGTGTTATTTCCTATTCATAATTGAAGTTAAAAACTCTTGAACAAAACTATCCAACTCATGATATTGAGTTATCAACTTCAATATTTACAATGATAATATAGAGACAACATCTCTATAGTTAATGATATGAGATATATACGTATCCAAAATGTTTAAAATATTTCATTTCAATTAAATAACACATCATGGGGAAAAGGTAATCACTTGAGCTAGTCAAGGACACGAGTTTTCAATAAACTACCACCAAAGGAAGGAAAATAATGTACAATATGATAAATTTTGGAAGGATCACAGAGTTCTGAAAAAAATGAGGATTGATATAGACAATGCATACATGGATCTAGAAATGATGGATATGTGAATTATTAAGGACGGTGAAACATCATTACTTTTTCAACTGTATTCCCAACCATCATTATTATATAGAATTAAATATTCTTAGTATAATGATGAGAATTTTCAAAAATTGTTAATGTTTTGAATGATGGGAAGTTTTATGACTTCTTTTGTGAGGATATAATTCTGAAATTTGGTAGGATGATATGTGTTCTATCTATACCCAAGCTGAAAAGGGAGTAATTGGATGATGCCTATAGCACTAATTTTCCTACACATTATCGAAGCACTATGATGTATAGATATTTGAGTGAACATTTCTAGTCGGATATTAAGAAGTGGAAAATTACGGATTATGTATCCATATGTTTAGTCTACCAATATGTGGGGGCTAAAAGAAAACATACTAGAGGTTTCATGAAACCCCTGACTATTTCTATATAGAAATGGGATGACATCACATTGTATTTTCAAATAAGATTATGAAAAACACCATGAAATAATGATGAAATATGGGTGACTATTGATCAACTTACCAAATCTTCACATTTTCTAGTTATAATGTAGTATTTTCCACTAGATCACCTTGCATTGATCAAATTAATGATGTTTCAAGGCTTCATGGAGAACTAGTCTCAATTGTGTCTGATCGGGACCCACAATTTACATTGTAATTCTGGAAAAGACTCCATAAAGATTTGGATATTGGGCTATATATGAGTACTTCTTATCATAGTCAAACTGAAGGGTTGTCAGAATAAATGATACAAACATTTAAAGACAAGTTAATATTGTTGTCACTTTATTATAAATGTATGTTGGATTATTATTTACCTTTTTTGGAGTTTCATTAAAAAAATAGATTCAATTATTGTATTCAAATGGAACCATATAAAGCATTGTATGGAATGATATGTTGTACACCAACTTGTGGGGATGAGGTTAGTGAAATGAGTCTTGGGGGCTCAAAGCGTGTTCCGAAAATCACATTGAAGTTAATGACTGTTCAAACACATATCAAAGTATCTCAAATTAGGAAAAGAATCTATGATGATAATTAAAGGAAGGATTATCAATTTCAAGTGGCAGATCACGGTTTATTAAAAGTACCTCCATTGAAGGGTGTTATATTATTTAAGAATAAAGGAAAAATTTTCACCAGATACAGTGGCCATTTTGAAATTATGCAGAGAATTAGAGTTTTGGATTATCGTTTGGTAGTTTCTCTTAGACTTTCTAAGGTTAAAAATGTGATCCAAATAAATTTGTTAAGGAGGTACATGAAAAACCCAACACATGTCCACAAATATGAAGGAATAGATCTAGAACCTGATTTATCTTACTGTGAAGAGACTATCTGAACATCAGACATTAAAGAACCATTGTTTAGGTATTGAATGACTCAGATGGTAATGGTACATTGGAAAAAATCATAATGTTAATGATGTGATGTCGGATCCAGAGGAATTAATGATTAATACCATTAAAATTCTTTTTATAAGGTAACATTCTGGTAATTTTGAACACAAAAGTTTTTATAGGAGGGGGGAATGTTACTCCCCAAGGATTTACAAATAAATTTAATATAGAATGTAATACACACAAAACATAATCTATATAATAAAACATTATTATTATAATTATTTAAACAACATAGTTATAACCTATCCATTGAACATAATTGTCCCACTTTGATGATTTGAAATTCAAAAAACTGATATATAAAGCTACGATCAGAACGGTATTTAGAGTCTGATAGGTTCAACATAATTTTTAGTGCATAGTAAATTGACTGTTATGAATATTAATTTGAATCTTATGAATATTAACCTCACACATGAATGTATAAATAAAATGTAGGAACCTTGTAAATGAATGTACGATATAATGTGAATATTCTAAAAATTAATAATTAAGTGTTGGATTTATGTTAAGAATAAATATTTATTTAAAAATTAAAAATTAATATATTTATTTTAAAAAAATTAATTTTCATAATTTTTTTCATAATTCAACATTTTTTTACTTCTGATATTTTGATAGTTTTATGTGACCATAGATAATTTTTGAATGTGATAAAAAATCAGTTATTAATTTAAAACATTATTTTTTTGAGTAAGTGATGATTTTATTTAATAATTAAATTTATCATATTTCTGAAATTATTTTTATATAATTATGTTCAATTTTTTAATTTTTCATGTCAAAAAATGGTTAATGTAAATTTATATTAGTTTTCTGAATACTTAATTTTTTAGTGAATAGTAAAATACAGTAATTTACACTATCAATACATTATGATATAAATAAACAATTACATCAATCACTGAGGATGTATTAACCCTTTGATAAAAAATTTATACACCAATTACTATATATATTCACAGTAATCAACACTATTTCCTGTCTTGAGAAAAATAATAAAATAATGTATAAAATAAAGGGAATCACCACTCTCCTCCACTATGAAAACCACCCTCACCCCCTCTTCTCCTCACTCCTCTAAGCCTTCATTCATGTAAAATTTATTCCCAAATCCTCTTCTACATTATCTATCATTTTACAGGAGCTCTTTATATTACATAATTCCCAAAACCCCATCCCTTAAGGAAGTTCTCAAGGAGGACAATTCATGAGGTAAATCCTCTTTTTTTTATTAAATTTAATTTCAATTTTTTATTATCCTTTTATTACCTCCCCTATCAAAATTATACTGATGACTGTAGTATCACCTATATAATATAACAATATAATTTTAAGGGAATATCTATAATCAATCGCTTTACTCTCTCAAGTTTATTTTAAAAATGAAATCATCATCTAGGTTGTGCCGATTTACAACCATTGTGAATGATGAACTTTTTTTTATCAATTTCAAGTTATTTTATGGTACTTATACAATTTTTATGGATAAATCATAATATAATATATTTATAATAACATATTTAATGTTCTATAACCATTATTTATACATACTAGTAATTCAAACGAAAGAACTAGTTTGTAGTGATTGAAATACCGCCGTAGAAAGATAATTGATTATCACTAAATATATTATCTAATGATTTATCCTCATAACATATAACCATATGATATATATAGAATTTTAATATTACATATGATCATTTGTAACATTTAATTAAAATTTTAGATAATCATACTCATTTTACATGAACTGTTTACTTATAAACAAGTGAATTTATCCTGAAAGCCAAGAAAATAAATGCTCTAGAACAATGAAATTAAATTCTATAAACCATCAATAAGGAAATAAATTTACATAATAAAGATATTATGAAAAAAAAATTATAAGAAATTTTATGAATTAATTAATTAATATATTTAATTTCATTATCTAGGATGTTAAGGTCAACTGTAGAAATCATTCAGACATAAGGTAAGGGTTGTTTACCTGAACCTATAATTTATTTTCAGTTACACTTTTCCTATCATTACTTCAATTAAATTTTTAATTATTATTATTAAATACACATATTTTATGTTTTAATTTTCTATATATATATACCAATCATAATCAAAATTTATTTTATGTGTATTTTCATCTTTTAAGAGGATCTTTTTAAAATTATTCTTGGTAGACCAGCCCGACTCAAGGGAACTTCTAGAATTCATACCGAATTTCAAGATAACCCTATAATATATTTTAGGACACCATTTATTTTTTCTAAAATTTCCCATTTTATTATAAAAAATATATCAGTTCAGCTATAGTTTTATACACATATTTTTTCAAAGAATGCTCCTTTGCAAAGTGAAAGAGTATTTATCTGAAGTATTACACGATGATTTTATAAGAGTATTTCCATCTATTTCAACACTCTTGTTTATTATTATGTTTAATTGTTATTTTTATTTTATTATATCATATACCATATTTTATTGGGTGGTTTATGATAACTTTTACTGTTGATGCCCTATCTTGATTCCATTCACCATATTACTCTAAATGGTTAGGGTTTATGTTTTATGATTTGGGAATGTTATTTACATTTAATAGTTTGATTCAATATGAATATATTTTTAGAATATTTTTCTACCCATTAATATGTGGTGTGAATTGGACTTAACAAATTATGGGTGAAGATCACTATATCCCCTTGATGCATTGGTATGTCTCATGAAACAAACTAGCCTTGATGTTTACTAATTAGGTAGGGTGTCTTGGCTGAGTCCTTAACTGTTTGTTTATGATATCCAACATTATGAATTCCCTCATGAGGAAGCTATTAATTGTTTTTTCATGTGATTATTCTATATGTAGAATATATATGGTTATGTTTTATTATAACATTATCATCTTTTTTAATTCCTTCCATTTTTTGCTCAAGTTTACTTTTTAATGAATGTATAAATTTATTTATTCTCCAAGATTTATATTGTTGCTTCTGTTCTGTTACATACCCAAACTGAGCATCTAATATCATACCTTTTTTATATTTATTTTATATATGATTTCAAGGGAAATTTTATGAATTACCTTATAGATAATCTAGAAGAATAAGAGTGTTTTCAAAGGAGTGTCTTTTATATATTTAATTTCATGAGGTAATGTTGAACTTATGTATGTATCTGGTTTTTCAATTATATTAATCTATAATTACATAGGGATAAAAATTCCTTGTTTATATTATAATTTTATATAATAAGTCAATAGATATGGTAAACTAGGGTCTGGGTCCTTACAGCAATGGGTTGTTGATGATATTTTTGGCACGGTTTCAATGTAACAAGAATATATTGTAAGGATTTTAGCTTTATGAAAGTTTATCTTTTTTAATTATTTATATTGTGTGGGGATTAATTAATTAATTATAATTTTATATTAATCAATTAATATCTATTATTCAGGTTTGAGATAGGATGTTGTGTATCACGGCTGATCTTGGGTAGAACTTCGAAAATGTTTTCATCCCCTAGAAAATAAATTGAATGCTTAATAAAAGGTATGTTGTTTGTAAAACTATCAATTTGGTACTTATGGATATTTATTTTATTTTTAGGATTATTTTTCTCTACCCTAATCATTAATCCCAATTTTTATATTAATTTCAATGAAATTTAAATGTATATTTAATTTCTTGAATGAAATGGATAGATGATATGGTTCATTAACAACCCATGTGTGCTAACTTCTTGTCTTGGACATTATAGTTGACGTCAAGTATTAAATGGAATATATAGTCTCTGATATACATCATATATGGTTATACATAACTTTTAAATTCATTTAAACTCTTATATTTGAGTATGTTGATGGAATTTAGGAAGACATGGACTAGGATTGATTAGTAGACTGACCTTTAGAACTGAGACGATCCATGGCCCATCTCATGACAGTTATATTTAGATCATGACCACATGTATCCAATAACGTCATTCTAACCTCATTATGATTCATGGGATTTTATTATCTAGTGCACTGGGTGTTGACTTGAGGCCATGAACCTTTCCACCAAGATCCCAAGAGGAATCCCTTCCCTAAAGTATGGACCTCAAGGATCCTGAGTAGTATGCCTCTCTTATTCTAGATTTAGGGTACCTAAGGGGTGATCAAGTGTTTTACTGACCTTATATACAGATTTATGTGTTTTGGTTGATGTGGTAGTGGGTTTCATCCTAGAACCCATACCTAACATGACATCATAAGGGGTTAGTGTTGATGGTTTTAAGTGTTTAGCCAAACTCACTCTCATATTTAATCATTCACATAGTTATTTTTTATGATGTTGTGTTGTCTAGAATTATTTTCTATAGATAGGTATATAGTTATAATTTTAAGTATTTGTTTTAGGAATTGGATAATATAACTCTTTTATATATTTATTTACTTAGTTATAGTTCATGAGGCTATGATTCAAGACATGATTCCAAGAACTCATCCTATGGGGCCTACTAAGATGGGATGTTATGATGTGTATTCCCAGATATAATTCCTAAGATCCATCTTCTGATCATTTTGTTATGATTATTACAATATCAGGTTTCCCAAATATACTCTATGGATCCAGCTTATGATTACTTGGAAAAAACTTATATTCTGATATAAGATGCCTTGGACTTGCTCATAGGGAAAATGGAATTATATTACACATGGGGGATATATTGATTTTTGATATGAAATTTATTGATTGATCTCAAAGGTGAAATTGAATTATATTATGCATTTAGATATACTTGGATTTTTATGTGGAGTTCCATATATGGGCTCACTGGGAAAATGGAAAAATAGTATGCCTTGGGTGATACCTGGAATCCAATTCAAAATGACTTGGATTGGATTATAAGGGAAAATGAATTATATTATTCCATTAGTGGTAATTTGTTTCTAATATAGAAATACTTAGATGGGATCATAGAAAAAATGTAGTTATATAGTTTCATGAGAGATACTTGTGTTTTGAATTAGAATTCCTTGGGAATTACCCTAAGATAAATGGAATTTTTAAATTTATGTTTGAGTTATACATAGATTCGTTGGTTATGAACTTTAGGTCCAATATTTATTTACATCATGTAAAATTCTCAAATTCATTCCATTATTGGATGGACAAGGTATGGTCCCTCTAGATTTTAGACCCTATGATCAATTTATTATACATGCGTTGAGGGTTATGAAAACCAACATATTTCTTTATTCATAGTATGTATAGTTGATCATGTTCACAAATCAAAGGATTGATTGTGGTTTTACATATTCTTATTATTTAAATATTATCTAATATAGGATAGGTATATTTTCGTAGAATTCACTTATTTTTATAGAACATGGTTTGATTTTTTTGTGAAGATTATTTTTAGGAGTTAGTTTGTTTTATTTTTTTATCAGTATGTTTTATAACAAATACATATGACGCATTTACTAGATATATATGGTATAGTGTTTTTAAGATCCTCAATTTTCTTATGAGGTATAGATATCTTTTTTGTATAAATGAAATTTTATGGCCTAATGTGTGTACACATTTAGATAATGGGTGTATGAGGGCTGTTAGGGGTTTCTTGGAGCTTGGGTCCCATATTTTTTGAAATAATGTCAGGCCGCACGACTATAATAATTTTTGTAGAGAATGCCCCACAATTACATCTAATTGTGAAAGGTTGTCCAAGACCCTATTAGGAGGCAAACAGTTTTGGATTATAATTCATATGGGGGTGCACACCTTTCCATGGGGATCTATTGTTTTTTATAGTGGCTATGGGAGGTTTTGGGTATGGTTTTTCAAATTGTACATATTAAACTACATGTGTCCCCCATAGCACAGTGAATAGTACATGGTTAGAGTGTAATTTTGAAAACAATGTCGAAAAATCATGTAGCCATGTATTTAATTATGAAATTACAATTTTCCCTTAAAAATACTTATTACAAACCCTTTTTCTATTTTCCCCATTTGGATATAACCTAATTAATGGGATTTCCCATAAAGTCCATTTGATAGGCTACGATGCAATCTCTTCATCTAGTCTCAGATTTTAGCATCGATCATCTCATTGGATTCCAATTAGTATGTTATTTGATAATATTGTGTCATTATTAAATGGACTTTATTTCAAATGTATTATTTTTTTTCAAGCTAATATTCCTTATTTCATGGTTCTTTATTTTATCTTTTTTTATAATGATCTATATCGAATCAGAAGCTAATAGTAGATGAGCACACATCTATACACCTACAGTAGGTGGTCTATACCTTTCCCTATGTATTTGTGGTTTTTATTCCATGTTTTAGTTTTCTCTCATTTCATAATGTTCGGTGGTTCCCCTAAACTGAATTGAATTCTCTTTTTTATATGTAATGAAAACTACTTGAGATGCCAACTAGTTACATTGAGATTGTTGGACATTTTTTCCCCAACCATGGTCACCCATGGGGAGTTCCATTGTATTTGAAAATTTATTATACTACCAATGTGTTGCATGTGAGATTTCATTTTCAGAGTATTCCCTCATAAGTTGATGAAAATTATATTGAGATATTAGGATAAGGTTTTTCTCCTTTTCCATGTGATAGAATGATGTTAGTTGTTTTAATTATCTAAATGGGAATGGTTATATGAGTAAGAATACACATGGAATTTAATTTAATGTGAAATGACGGTTGAAATGAGATTATGTTTTGAAATAGTAGTGGATAACAAGGTCTTCTATACCTCGGATAGAACTTCCATTCACTACCATGGATGTTTCTCACATGGGTATTGATTAATGTAGTGGATGACTTGGACCTATTTCCATATTAGGTCCTTATTTTGTAAGATGCATCGGGCCTTTCTCTCACATGGGTCCATCTTTCTTGGACTCACATTGGACATGTGCTATTGAAATGCTTCTTGAAATCCTCCCAAGCCTTTAACATGTTTCATCAAGATGATCCTTGTACTCGACACCGATGTCTTGTCCTTCAATACCTTGGATGTAACCCTTCATAGTCTGTCACTTTTGTTTACATGGTGCAGCCTTTATGGATAAATTTTTTTATATAGAATGTACATGTTTTATGTTACAAAATAGATTATATGATGTGGATAGGATGGATATTGTTCATATTGTTATATGTTGTGGTCAAGGTGGATGTTTTTTTATTCTTTATAGATAACCCCATTATGGGTATCAGATATAAATTGTCAGACTAGATAGAGTGAAGAGTTTATTTTTTATATACTATTTCCCATGTATATGGGACCATGAATATTATTTTCCCTTTAACCTTGTTTGGATTGATAGTATCGGTTTTTTATGTATCACTTTTTCCATTGGAATTTCACATGTATTACTATTATACCTAGCATATACATTACACACTACTTTAGTGTGTATTTTATAACCAGGATTTGTTATGGACACCATTGTTGGTGGAATCATGAGTGTTATATCAGCCCCTATTTGGGCCACCATTGGGTACCCAGACATACTATATATATTCTTCTAGGCACTGGAAAATAACCCATAGACATATTCTCGATTTGTCATATGCTTAGAAGCAGTGGATCATATGACCAAGCTAAGACTTGCGATTCTAGATGGGATAGTTTCTTTTTGGAAATTATTATATTTTGATAAATTTATTGTACTAGAATATTGTATAACTATTTTTCATCTTTCTTGAGACATGAAATCACACATCATTAGTATATGATATTACATTTGGCCTTATTTATATATTCATATCTTTGATGTTCATATTATGTCTATTTTTTGTCTGGTTGATTTAATGACTCCTCTATTGATATGTATGATTACTAACACGATGTTACACAATATCATGAGAACATAGTGTCCCCAAAAACACACTCTAGGACCTCACTTATAGATGGTAGCCTTTTCCTCATTTGGGGATATGCCATTGAGGCCATGTGACCCACCATATCAGAGAACCATCTAGTGTCGTCCGATTTGGGACACTACAATATGGTTTCAGATGATTTTCTATTCTTGATTACAATTTTAAGACAGTATATTGGGATTAATAATGTATTGGAATTTGGTAATGACTTGTTCTTTGGAGTACCTAAACCATGAATATAGAAAATCTCTAATTTCATAAATGATTTTTTTTGGATTTTACCTATTACAGTTGAATTGATTAAACCATTGGGTGATTCACTTGAGTTGTGATAATACCATTGTTATTATTTGGGATCTTTAATATCATTGCACTATGAGATGAGGGTATTCATATCATGAATCATTTTTTTCACATTTGGGAATTCACATACCATTCTATATAGCATACATTTCTTGAATTTATGAATTTGTGATATGTGGATAGTGTGACATACCTCTTTTTGTGATAAATTATTTATGAAGAAAATTTGGGAAAAAATATAGTTGAATATTCAAGTTCCATTCATAACATAAAGAATGTTTTACTGGTTGGGTTATAATAGACACACTATCCAGTCAATTATGGAATTCCGATTCATTGGCCATTAGTTTCAAGGACTGTATCATGTTATAGTGTTGATTGAGTTGATTAAATAATTTTCCTCATGATGTGTATATTCCTTTCTATATCCGAAGTGACACAACATTTTTTAATCCATTTAATTGTAAATGTTAAATGAATATAAATTGACCATGGGGCATGAGTGAGTTTGTTAAACGTAGTGGAATCCTGACCCCGAGGTTCCAGGTTTGAGTCCTCACAAGGCAGCGTGCACTATAAACCAAGAAAAACTATCATGTACCCCACTACCCTGATGAGAACTGGCCCAATCCCAAGGTTGTCCACCATGGGCCTCTCTGGGGATGTGTGGCACATGGGTGGTGTAAGGCCGCACATATACACATGTTAATCATTAACACATTCGGCACATGAGCCTCAACCCTGTTGGTGAGGACTCCTTATGTGCATCAAGGAAGCCCAGGATCAAATCCAGGTGGATGAATAATTTATAAGTGTTGTAGAAATACTATAGTAGGTGTTTTAGCATCAACTGTACCAGTATTGTAGCAGGTACCGTAGTGGGGCTGTAGCAGTTACTATTTGGCACTGTAGCCTCTTGGAATATTCCTCTGTTTGGGACATCAGGACACAGATTTTGTCCCCGAGTCCTTTAAGGCCTTTGGGTCACCCATGCCTTCAGGTTAGTAAGGCATTTGGGCCACCTCAATTACTTTGGTCCTCCTTAAGTGCATATGAAAACTAGACAACCTACAAGGAATAAACTCCCGATGGAGGAGGAGAAAAGATCATTCACCATTGCAGATGCTAAACAGATTTCAAGAATGAGATGGTATGGCACCCGCCATCAGGACAAGCCTATGCATGCATGGGAAAGCCTAGACGAATAGTCATGCGAAGGTGGAAATCTGATTTCACCAATAAAGAGCATGGCAGTTATAGTTCTATGTATTTATTCTCGGTTGTATGTAATGTTTGAAACCTACGGGCAATGAATTCCACTAAGGCCTATGAGCCATGTAATACATACACCGACGGGCCTTGTAAGGGTTCCACCTAACCCATTGAATGGAGGATTATCAAAAACCACTAAAAATAAAGGCCTTCAGGCCATTAGAGGAGGTGAAATGAATATAAATTAAAACGAAATTGTAAATATGAGGCATATCACATGACCTAGATCCATATTTTGAGAAGGAAGTAGGCAGTGTCTCTAGTGTTGTTTTCAACTATTTCTTTTTACCCAGTCCTGGATTTAGGTGTAGGTAGAGGGGTGTTATGTATTAATAGAATGTTTTGGACCTGTCATGTATTTAAAAATATAATCCTTACGTTGTGGCCCTTTTTTGAGGCATGGTTTTGGAATTGTAGACACATGCCCTCACAACAACCTTCAGTCATACTCCAAGACGGTGGTGATAACTCGGATTCAAAGGTGGTGGGCCAAAGGATACCACTAAATCCTAATATAGTTCCAGCTATGTAACAAGTGTATTTAATAGACATAGGAGTTTAGGAACAATTCCATGAGGGTTTTTATATAAATAATTTTCAAGGACCAACACAAAATTCTTCATCTATTGCAGAGCTAAAGTGTGTGTTACAATTTCACTATCCACCAAGATTTTAGGGGGAATAGGTCCATGTCCTACAAAGCTATGTCATGAGACTACATTTCTAATATTAGATAATCTAGATTTTGATCCATGATAGTGGGTGAATCTTAAAAAATATATGTTATGGGGAAAAGCAAAGAACTAGTGGGATATTTTGAAGCATACATATACAATCAAAGATACGGATTAGAGAGATTTCTTTTCCAGGTTCCACAACCATTTTTACCAAGATTATATGACCAGAGTGGGATAGTGATTTCATAAATATGTAGTAATGTGTGATGAATTATATGGAATATTAAAGAAGATTTACGAAGCTTCGGTGTTTTATAATGGTATACCTTTCTATTGAGATGTTGAGGTAAAGACGCTTCGAGGATGGTCTTAGACATATCATTTGATAATGGGTAAACATTTCCAAGTTGAATTTTTTTCCAAGATAGCAAGTTAGGAACTGATTATAGAGCACATCCTGAGGGGTTCAGTGAGAAAATTATCATAGAAATTTACCCTCTACAGCAAATTCCCCATATTTTAGTGGGTGGAATTAATGTTTTGGGGGTTACCATGAGATGAGTACCAACCATATTGTTAATGATTGTATCTCTATTTTCTATCACCATTTTGGGAGATGGGAATATATATATAACCCATCTGATCAGGGCCTATTCGATTTCTATGTTTGTGGTTGGTTGGGCCACATATAAAACTTTTAAAGGACCAACAATCAAAAAGTTAGTAGAAGAAGGTCAGCTCCAACCCTAGGATCAAGACCAGGATTCAATGATCTATGTCAAGATGGGAGTTAGGGTAGTTCTGGTCATTTAGGATGAGGTAGTTGACATGTCTGAGGTATCCAGGGGAAATTTTTATATAGATAGTTGAGTGTACCTACACTAGGTAGTGAGGTTTTTTCCTAAGGTCGTGGTTTGGGCAAGATATATTTTGTACAACCTACACCTGAGGAGTATAACACTACGATATCTTTGGTGAGAGGGACGATCTTAGTAACCTATACTCTTTTATCTACATTTTTTATATAATTGTTTGTCATATCTTGTTAATTGTACCTGTTCTGGACAGCCTTAGGCTCATGGTTCATTTTTCTAAGGGAATTATAAAACTTGAACCTCCATTAGCTACCAGAATGGAGAGTGTATGCCCATGACTGTTGTATCACCTTATGATTAGTTGGTGTCAATCTGTATCAGATATTTTTTTCCTCTAGATGATTGGGTTTGATGTCATACTCATGATGGATAGGATTTTTATTATCAATCCTACATTGTTTATTATCTCTAATGGGTGACTGTCGTAACACACTGAGGGAGGAGTTTTTTTCACATGGATGAAAGGGTTGTACAAAGGAGATGAGATGGAGAGATCATTGTCATATAGGTGAGATGAAAACCCAGATTGATAGTCTATATTTGGGTTATTAGGGATGGAATCCGGAATATTTCCCTCTATTGGTCGATTGTTTTAGAGATGTTTTCCTATAAAAATTTTCTTATTTACCTCCAAAGAGAGATGTGGAGTTCTCCATTGAGCTTTTTTTGGAAGCTTCACTGGTATCCATTACTCCTTATATGATGATTAATATGGAGTTTCAGTAGTATAAGAGGAAGCTAGAAGACTTGGATGTAAATGGGTATTTATGACTCAATACTTATCTACGGGGTTCCTTGGTCATTTTTTGAAAAATAATCATTTTGCCTTTAGGCTATATGTAGATTATCTTAAATTGAAGTTGTTAATAGTTAAGAACTAATATCCATTACCACAAATAGATTAATTTTCTTATAATATATAAGCATCATTGGATTACTAAAAAACTAATTTTCGATTTCTATATCATCATGTGTGTGTTTGACCTACATACATAGCTTGTATAGATTTTCATTATAGGTATGGTTTAAATGAGTATCTGGTTCTGTTTTTCAGTTCATGAATGCACGGGTAGTTTTCCCAGAAGTAATTAATCTTGTTTTGAATCCTTATATGGATTTGTTTATGGTGGTTTTCAGGGATGTTATCTTGATGTGTTCTCATAATCGATATGACCATTCCAAAAATCATGATATTGTTTTGAATGTACTAAGATATAATCATTTATTTAATTATCACACAATGTTCCACTATTTGATGGATAAAATTCAATTTTGGAGTGATTTTATCATAGATAATGAAGTATTTATTGACCCAAAGAAGGAGAGAGAAATGTTTTTTAGGATCGTCCCAAGAACATCATTGAAAAATTGAGTGTCTTTCTGGTCGGTGGATATTATAGGAATTCCACATAAGAATTTTTACATGTTAAAATTCCATTGAAAGGATTAAATATGAATGGTGTAATGTTTTTATAGTCAAATACCATGAATACTACCTTTCGAGAGCTGAAAGTGATACTGAATCCATTGAGAATCTTAATTCGGAAAAAGCTGGGTAAGAGTTACATTTTATATTGTGAAGAATTGGGTAACTAGAAAGGGATAGTTATTATGAAGGAGGATAGATTCACGGTATTTTGGTCTCTTAAATTGAGGTAACAAGAAAGGAATTACCTAATGCATAATCCTGAGTTGGATGTAGTAGTTATTGTTTTCATAGTTGGAGATATTATTTAACATGAATGTTTTTATGGTGTACATGAAATATAAAATCCACAATTATATATTTACACAGAAAGATTTAAATTTGAGGTAATGATGGTGGGTTGAGTACCTCTAGTATTTTGACATCAAGCTTGCCAATAGACTTAGAAAGAGAAAAATAGTTTCCAATGAACTCTGTATGATGAATCATATACATGTGGTTTAGGAGGCTAGTAGTGAGTGGATTATTATTTAATTGTTTTTATATACTACTTAAAAGTGAAGGAATGTCATAGTATGGCATTTATTTAATCATTATTTGTAACAAATACCCATTTGGATAGAATAAGGATGATGTAGGTATCGTATTTGGGGTGCCTATTTCTATAGGAGATTGTGAAAGGTGAGGACCTGCCTCATTGTTGGACTGTAGGAGAGGATGTGATCATGTGTACACCCATTCATGTTTGGGTCCCATTAGACATGCATAAGGAGCTTATGAGAGAATTTCATGAATCTGTTTGGTAAGTACATGCTAGTATTATCAAAATCTATCTTGATTAATGTGGCCAATATTGGTGGTCAGGTATAAAATGTTAGATAAGATTTTTTTATTATTTTCAACTTAACGAAATGTAGAGGAAGAACATCAGTATCCATTCATACTTTTATAGAAGTTACCCATTCCCAAGTGGAAATGGGATGATGTTGTGAGGGATGACAATATGGGATTTCCAAGGTTTAATCAAGGTAGTGGTGTTTTTTTGGTTGTTGTGGATAGTCTCATGACAATGGATCATTTCCTACCAATCTGGGTGACCTTGTCAATAGATTACATTTGGAGACTGTATATATTTGAGATTGTGCGGCTTGATAGTGTACCTCATACTATTGTTTCATATCCAGAAATCTAGATTACATATCATTTATATCATAGTTTGTTGAGGCTACTGGGTATATAGGTTCTTCTGTTCACAACATAGAACTCTCATACTAATGGCCAGTCTAAGCACACGATTCAAGTGCATGAGGACATGTTACTAGCATGCATCTTGGATTTTGGGGGCAGTTTTGAGAGTCATACACCCCTTGTGGAGTTGACCAAAAACCATATTTATTAGAAGACTACACTAATGTAACCTTGTTATTATTTCTATGGTAGTCCATGTTGATCTCCCATGTACAATATAGAGGCATATGATGCAGCATTTTTAGGACTATGTCTCACGTAGGAGACTTCAGAGATTGTCTTGTTGATCAAGAAATAGATTAATACTATTCAGTCTTGAATTATATCTTATGAAAATCGATTTTGATGACCTATAAGGTTCAATTATGGGGGTAAAGTCCTTTTACATAGCTCACTAATGGAGAGACATTGGAGGATTTGGAGAAAGTGAAATCATTCACTATGATCTGTGCAGTTGTAAGTGATTCTATAGATAGTCCTGTCAGTAGCCTATAATTTGTAGTTATCTCATAGGTATAGGTCTACGCAGAACATATTCCATAGATCTCGGTTCTACCATTATCACCCATATATGTTTGACACATTACATACAGATAAGGGGTAGTTATAGGTTCATGGGCCCTTTGATGAGCATCCTATGTGTGTTGTTGATAGTAGCAAAATGGTTCCCTGATGTCACCTAGTTCCTCTAGTATGGTTTATATATAATCATGGCCACATAAAAGATGAGGCATGGGATCAGGATTCCAATTTACATGCTCAGTTTTTGGATTTATTCTCATGAGATTCTTGACCACCATTGAGTTGGAAATTTGGGTATGAATTTCATTACGGGGGGAAAATGTAAGATCCAGGATTTTCATTTGAGGAATGAATATTTTTTAATATTTTCTGGATTTTTTATAGATTAATGTGAGTACCAAATGAGATCATGAGTGTATAATAAGTTTCTAGGTATTTCACATATCCCATAGCCATGTTTTATGAAAAAAGGTAGGCCACACGGTCATACAAAATAGTGCATGACAGGATAAAGGTATACTTAAAACCATACAAGGTGGTCCATGACTCTTTCAAGAGGATCAAGGTTTAGAGAAACCATGAAGAAGGGGGTTAATGTATATTTAAAGAGATTTTATGTTTTTCATAGTTGCGCATGCACAGGTTTTACACGATTTTTCAACTGTGTTTATGAAACCCGGTAGGGACCCCTTTAGAACATAAAAGGGTGGATGG
The DNA here is from genome assembly GCA_963277665.1 of Viscum album. NCBI lineage: Eukaryota > Viridiplantae > Streptophyta > Magnoliopsida > Santalales > Viscaceae > Viscum > Viscum album. The sequence continues at coordinate 261,849,126 of OY728142.1, read as the reverse complement.
TTAGTGCAGAGCTTGTACAACCATGTGGAAAAAATGTGGGGACCAATTTTTTTTGGGGAAATTTTAATTCCCCCTTAAAACCTTAAAACTTAAACTTATTTATTTTTTATCTTCAGTTTGATAGAACATCATGTGTGGGTGCTCCTTTGAAGGCCATTTGACAGGCTTTGATTCCATTTATTCCTCTAGGATTAGACTCGATCATTGGTGATATCATTGGAATACTAGTGGAAATTTATTAGATTATATTGTTTCATTATTTTTTTGAATTCATATATAAGTATATATTTATGTTCATGCTTATATAACATATTTTTAGGTTCCTTTTCTATTATTAATTTTTCTTCTGATCTATATTGAATCAAATGTGGAATCTAGATGAGTGCTCTATTAAATACCTACGGTAGGTGGTCTATAACTTTCCATTGAGGTTTGGGGTTTCATATAACTAGTTTCAAGTGTTCTACATGCTAGAAATTTTTGTAGTACCCCTAAAAAAGTTTAATTCTTAAATTAAATGTAATAGATCCTATTATGGATTCCCACTGGTTCCTTCATGTTTTTTAGAGGTTTTTCCCCTACCTAGGTCACCAATGGGGTGTGTATTTACATTTTACCTTTTACTATACCACCATGGAGGTTTCTATGATATTTCCTAGATATTGAAAGCCCATATAAATTGATTATAATTGAATTGATTTAATTGGAGAAGGTTTTACTCTTATTCTAGATGACAACATGATGTGAATTGATTTATTTTTTTAAATGGTAATGGATATATGAGTAGAAAAATTAATGGAATATAACTGAATGTAAACTAATGATTGAAATGAGATGATTATTTGAAATTGTAATGGATTCCTTGTTCATAGATAATGTGGATATTGATTCTACTAGATGTTATATATGTTTTTTTCATGTTTCTTGATTTCTGTAGTGGATTCGTTGGTCCTATTTATTCATTGGTACATGATTCTATAGGATGTATTTACCTTTTTTACCCCTTGGACCAGACATTCTTGGACTCACATTGGACATGGGATGTTGACGTTCCCCATGGAATCCACCTAGGTCTTTACAAATTTTCTATTACCATTCTCCTGGAATATGATATGGATGCCTTGGACTTCTATATCTTGGGTTGGGACCTTCATGGTTTGAAAATTTTGATTACCCAATGTGGCCATTTTGGATGAATTTTATATGGAATATTTTTAGTAAATGTTATATAGTGAATTATAGGGTATGGATCTTATATATGTTGAACACTAGGTTATACAACATGGATGTGATGGATGTTTTATTATGTCTTACAAATAACTCCGGTATGGATATTAGATATCAATTGGTTGATAAGAAAAGGTGACTTCTTTATCATGTTTTTTACCACTACCCTTGTATATACAAACCTAACTATTGTTTTAAAGGTAACCTTTTTGGGATTGATAGTATCACTTTAGAGTTATAAATTTTTCAATGGTAGTTTCACTTGTGTTACAATTAGAACATGGGAATGCATTTTCCACTTCTTTAGATTGTATTTCAAATTCTTGATTTGTTATAGACATTGTTTCTGGTTGCATACTGATTTTTATCACAGACATTTTTCTTACTGTTGTTGGGTACCCAGGATGACTATATGGATGCAGTTTGGGACCAGGGAAATCTCCAATAGTACAATGCATTAATTAGTCCATTCTATGCCGGATGGAAGAAAAATATCCAGAAGACGATGATGATGCTAAATGACAATGTTCATTATATATATATATATATATATATATATTGATACATGAATCATAATCGATGCATCCATACTTGTTTTCCATATTTTTAGATACATCATGTGACACATAATTTTTATATGAGATTAATTTTGGCATTTTTTATATATTTCTATCTTGGATTTTTATATTATATTTGGTTAATTCACTACTTCCTATATTGATATTTATGATTTCTACTAGTGTGTTTCACTTTTACATAGGAGAATAATCTCCCCACAGACACACCAAAGGCACCTACTACTAGTCGGTAGCCTCTGGAATTTTGAGAGATACAATTGAGTCTATACAACCAACCAGATCAATGAACCATTTATTAGCATCTGGGTCGGGGTGTTATAAAATTAGTGGTTCCCTACTGATTTTTTAATGATACAGTGCTCAGGTTTCACATTGACTATAGTATTTGGGAAGAAATTTACTTTTATGCAGGCACTAGATGAGATGTGGCTAAATACTGAACATGTGGGATAACTCGTTAAGTACAATGATATAGTTAAATGTTATGGATTAGTGTGGATATTTGATCAAGGTATGTTTATTTATATTATTTTAATTTACTTCTTTATATGTGGTCAACCTAGTGTGTAATCAGTGTTGTTTGTATGATAATCCCACACGGGTCGTACGACATTACATATTTATTTACAACCTTGTTTAAATTATTTACACACACACTATGATTTTTTACTAATATGGATGTTTCATGGTTATTTAAAATATTTTATTAATATTTTATTACTATATATTCAATCCATATAAATCCCATTGTCCCTCACTACTAGTCAGTAGCCTATATAATTTGGGCTTCCAGGCTTGAGGACTTGTCACCAACTAGTTTGGTAACTTTGATGGAGTGAGATAGGACATTAATTTAAAATTTTGTGTCAAATATATTTATTTTCTATTTTAAAAAATTTTAAAAATGGTACATTGGTGTATTAGGGATGTTTCGGAGCCTATGATTGATATCATAGAGTTGCATCGAGAACATGTGATAGGATAATAATACTTGGCTAACGTGGGATATGGAATGAATGTATTGGGTTTGTGATGTCACCATTGAGTATGATTTTCTCCTTTAATGATGAACCTGTTATGTGGATTTTATGATTTTATATGCTTTTATGGGTCTTGACCATCTAGTGAGGGGCCAATTCATAATTTTCACTATTGTATAGAAAAGGAATTTAATGTCTCATGATTAATAGTCAGTAACAAGGGTTCACATTTTATAGGATAAATATTGTATGAATTATTTTTGACGAATGAATTAAACATTTTAAAATTTAAAAAACCACCTAAATAGTGTATTACCATATAGGTTCCTGGTGGAATTTAATTTAGATAGAAAAACTTATATATATATATATATATATATATTATTCCTAATCATGGAAGGAATTTCATTTCTACATTAAGACATTTGATGATGAAGATGGTTACTTAGTCCTATTTTATAGGTAGTGAAATATCGATAATGAATAAGTTTTATATGTGTTAGAACCCTTAGGAGTTGTTTTACCTAGGTTTGGCCATTTTATGTTCTAGTAATATCCTATACGACATTTCATCACATATAGAGGAATTAAATTCTAATTGACTGAACCATGTCAATTTGTATTACACATATAATTATATATGATACTCTGAATGTAATGTTGACCCTAATAGGTGAACATCAGTAGCTAAATCCTATTTAGTAGGCTAATTGAGGATGTATCATTTTCTAGTGTGGTTAACTAATAATGTATTACAACCTATATTGAGTTCTCCAATATTTCTTATTAAGATATGTTACTTAACCAAACATAATTTATTGTTATCGAGTCATATAAATAAGTGATTTATCGATAGGTACATAAAATTTTATAGTAATCTAGGACCTATTGGGGGTATTATCATATATAGATTCTCTATGAGGATTAGTTATTATACTTTTCATCAACATTATGACCCTTTAGGGAGTGGTTCTTTATGAGGATTCTTGATATTTATTATACCTAGTAGTTCGATACTTATTCGATGTATCCATTATAGTTATTCTAAATACTAAATGTTACTAATGAGACTCATATAAATGGGCTCATAATTACCAATTACACGGTGTTTTCCTCTACCATATGGAATTGAAAACATGTATAATATAACCCAGGTTGTCATGTTTTTTCATTCATAAGTCAATTTTATTGTTACCTTATTTATATATGGTTGATATGCACATTAGACCCCTTGTGTTGAGATGGGTGAGTGGATGACACCTCGTGCGAGGTGACATTGGTTGGATGTTTTACATAAGAGATAGGTGGTTAGACCTTGTGAACTCGTTATGAGACTTGATGAGTAGGGATTGGTGGGAAACATATAGGACCTTATTTATGAATTAAAACTTGTGATTCAGTGTTCTATATGATCAAGGGTGACCACTGAGTGACTAAGTGTAACGACCCAATGTTTTTCAACAGAAATTGCCTTCTTATTAATATGTCATAAAATCACATGAAAACACAACATAATGAACTACTAAGTGCTAAGTGACCATTAAACATAATTTTTTCACTTCTGTATTTGGAATTTTGATAATCTGACATACACGGATGTGATCAAGATGATTTTTGGAGTCTAATGAAACAAAAATAATTTTATGTTAATAGTAACGTACCTTTTGTATTGTAACCTACCCTTATGAATATTAATATTAACCTTATGAATAGTAAATCATCCAATATAAGAGTAACATTACCCATGAATAATTAAATAAAATTTAAACATCTTAGAAAGTGATAATTTGACCTTAATAAATGTTTCAGTATTTTTTAAGTCATAAATAATTAATTAATTAATTTAAAAGAAAATGTATTGACTTAAAATTTGTTTATTAATTATCAAATCACATTATTTTAGTTTTTAGATAATTTTATAAAACCCTACATAATTTTTGAAATCACTATCAAATCAGTTTTAATTTTAAAAACTGTTTTTTATGTAAATTATGTTTTAATTAAATATTAAATTAATAAAATTTATAAAATTATTTTTGAAAAATGGAATTCATTTTTGGATTCTACATGTCGAAAAATAGTTGGGGTAATTTTTTTGGATTTTCCTAAAATCCTTGAATTTTTGGGGAAAGTAAAATACATTAATTTACCGAATAAATACATTATAATTAAAACCCATTATTTATGAAATCACAGGTGATGTAAGGACTCAAATCTCGAACTAACATGCCTTATTTACTATTCTTGGTCATGTATGACTCACTATTTCTTTTCTTAGGTGAAATTAATTAAACTAATTAATTTTATATTTTGGAAACCCCTCTCCCCTCCACTATAAAAACCACCCTTCACACCCTCATTTACTCACATCTCTCAAACTACAAGACTTCACTAAACTCTGCCCAAACATATTCCCTAGCCCCCTCCCATGTTTGAGAGCTTATGTACTAATCATAAGACCAATCTAAGATTCCTTAAGGAGAATCTCAAGAGAAGGATTTAAGAGGTAATTTCTCTCCCTCTTCTCATTTAATTTTCTTTCAAGTTCAAGTACATTTCTTGATCTCTCCCCACCTATATTCAACCAAATGGTATTTTAAATCTAGTATTATAAATATACTAAAATTTTATGATGCTAATGTCATATTATATCATCCAACCGCCTTTCCCTATTCCTTTTATTTTATTAAAGAGAATGTTGTTCGTGAGGTGTTAATTTAACACCTTCAAGGACGACATCCTTTCTTCTTCCATTTCTACCTTCAAATATGGTCATGAAACGATTAGTATGGTTTAACCAGAATTTTATATATGTATTATGACCAATTTAATGTTCTAGAAGTAACTTATTTCCATATTACTAACTGATAAATTAAAACAAGTTCATTGTGATAAAAAAATAGCCAAAATTAACCCAAACAATCATCATTTAATTCTTATCTAATGATTCATCCACATGGATATAATATGATTAATTATATGATCATTAAATATCTTTTAATATAATTAAAAACATGTAATATCAGTTCGGGATGTTTACCAATGTTCTACACAAACTTCAATTTAAGAATACAAGTGAACCACTCAAGAAAACCATAAAAACAAACATTCCCTATCAAAGTTTTTAAACCCCATAACTCCTAAAAAGGCCCATAAATGACATAATGAAACAAAAATGAACACTATTAAATTATAAAAGGTTTTTTAATTTCTAATTAAATGAATATAATGTCATTATTGAGGACATTAAAGATAATGAAGCAATCTGATTCAAGGTAAGAGGAAATTCTCAAACCCAACTATTATCTTTAGGGTTCTCCCTCTTTCAAACAATTTTTATATGGTTACTCCTTAAAGATCATTTTTTAATCATTGTATTATATTTTCTAATATATTCAAGTTTTTTACTAGTTTTTATGTCAAACAAAATTTTTTCCAAAAGAACACTTCTTTTAAGAACACACCATTTACTTCTCTCTCAATGTGGACAGTTCTTGTAATAAGTATGTTATTCCCTCTTTCTTTTGGGAACCCAAAGTTTATTAATGTTCTCTTCTATGATGTATCCCATTCCATTCCATGGTTTAGTTATGTTCATTTTGATATGTGTTGAGTGTGGCATTCTTGATAATGATAATGTTATGATGTGATGGGTGGGCCCAAAATTATACAGTTCTCCAATTCATTAGGTATAGAGATGAATCTCGTGAGTAAATGTGAAATGATGTGTTTAAAATATGATAGCTTGGTTCACAAGTATGTGTGGTTTTTAACTAATAAGGAATGATGTTACATTTTTTATGCATTTCCACATTTCAAGACTTTTATTTATGCTCCTCTCATGTTTATGATATTTTGCCTAGGTCATAATTATGATCACCCCATGCTATATTGTTCTTATCTATCCTATTAATGGGATTTTAGCTCACCCCGTTTGATGTATGTCCTCAGGGGGCTACATTTACTAAGGATATTTCAAGTTCCAAAAAGAATCTAGAGAAGAATAAATTAAATTATTTTTTATGATTGATGTTGTAATTGTTATGTATGGTCCGAGTTTTCCCAAGACACTAAACCATTGGATCCTCTATGTGTAATACTATTATATTTTTTACCTATAAAATTATGTAATAGTAATGTAAGAATAGTCAGGGTCTCTATATTTGGTAACAGAGGAATTTTTTAGTTAATTTGGGAATTATGATTAGTGAACCTAGAAAAAACCTCTAGCATGATACTATGTACAAATATGCACACAAGAATATTTACATAGGGATCCCATATGTTATGTTTTTGGTATAAATTGTTTAAATTAATAAGTTATGTATACATGACGTTTTTACTTATGTTTTGTTCTATCCTTTTCTATTTTAGAAAATGGTGGGAACCTGGAGAAATCGGCCAACAACTCATGTGAGGGCCAGTACAACGATTGCCCGAACGACATCCCCATTGATTTGGGAGGTGGAGTTCAAAACTTCATGGAGATGATTACCCAATTATCTCAAGTTATGAACAATAATCATAATAATGGGGAAAATCCTCCTTTAACAAATAGGGATCAGCTGGCAATTGAATGTTTTATGTGGAAATAACCATCGATGTTTAGTGGATCTTCTGATCCACTTGTTGCGGAATAGTGGGTCAACTCCATGGAGAAGATCTTTTCTGTTCATCGCTATTTTGAGACAGAGAAGGTGAATCTGTCCATTTATTATCTAGATGGAGAGGCCGATCAATGATGGGCTTTGACAAATAACACTGAGACAAGGGAGGAAATTTAAGTGATGGAATGAGAATACTTTAAGATAATGTTTCTTAATAAGTATTTCACAATAACTCTTTGTACGATGAAGGAGAGAGATTTCATAGAGCTCAATAAAAAATAAGGAGAATATTTCACAACCTATTAAGAAAATTTTACAAGGTTTTCAAGGTAGGCTTCTCGTATTCTTATCAACAATGATTTCAAAATTGATAGATTCTATACTGGATTAAAACCACACCTTCAAAAGGCTCTTGAAATTTGAGACTTTGAGAGTTATAAAGAAGTTGTTTGATGTGCTCCCAAAGTGGAGATGGAGTTTGGAGAATGGTCTCATGGCTATGGGGATAAGAAACGAAGGATTGAGTTTCAACCTAGATGATCTAATGAAAAAAGTGGGACGAAAAGTCAATGACCCACATGCCAAAAATGTGGGATGTTACACCATGGGAACTACCTCAAAGGGATGGGGAAGTGCTTTAAGTGTGGGAAAGAAGGACACCATTCTCAAGAGTGTCGAAAAGATACAAAAAGGAAGGATAATGTGGAAGAATAAAGGAGAGAACCACTCATGGATCAATGCTACAACTGTAGGGAGCTAGGGCACTATATAAGTCAGTGCAATAAACCTCGAGTTCTCGAGGGTAATCAACGTCCGCAACCACCAAAGCCAAAGGAACAAGGGAAGGATTATACCATCACTAATGCGGAGGTGGATCCTGATAATGAAGTCATACAAGGTACACCTCCAATTCACTAAATAATGGAAAAAGTCTTATTTGATTCTGGTTCTACACATTCCTTTTATATATTGCATGTTTGCTAGAACTATAGAATCGAATCCCCAAAACCTTTAAGTAGAGATATCTATAAAAACACCGAGTGGTGAAATCAGTGCAACCCAAGTGTTTCAATATTCTCCTATTGGCATATGTGGGAAGATTCTTTCAGAAAATCTCTTAATACTTCCCTTGGTGGAATTCGAAACTATAATGGGAATGGATTGGCTCTCGTTATATAGAGCACATATCAACTGTCAGGAAAAGGACAAATCTTTTAATATTCTGAACCATCCCATGCTCCTCTAAAAATGAATTGAACATCATTAATATCATTTGGAAAATTCTTCAATGGTGTGAGTGTTCATTACCTATGAAGAAGCATACCTCACACACATGGTTGAGTCGAAGGAAAGTTCCAACCTTGAAGAAATAACCATCGTGAGGGAATGCGGTGATGTATTTCCTGAAGAGTTACCTGGAGTTCCCCTGGATCATGAGATAGATTTCTCAATTGAACTCATACGCATATCTACTCCTCTCTTGAAGTGTCCCTATAGGATGGCTCTTATTAAACAAGAGGTGTTAAAAAAGCAGCTACAAGAGCATCTAAAAAAAGGGTTCAAACACCCTAGTGAATCACCATGGGGTGAACCAGTGATCTTTGTGAAGAATAAGTACGGAACTATGCGACTGTGTATCAATTATCGGGAACTCAAAAATATCACCATAAAGAACAATTATCATCTCTCAAGGATTTATGACTTATTTAACCAGTTAAGTGGAGCTCAATACTTCTCCAAGGTGTATCTTCGTTCTGGATAACATAATGTATAGGTGATGAAGGAAGATATTCAAGAGACTGTCTTCTGTACCTGGTAAGGGCACTATGAGTTTTTGGTGATGCCCTTCGGCATTATTAATTCCCATCTAATATTCATGGATTTGATTAATAGAGTCTTTAGACATTACCTAGAAAAATTTGTGGTAGTGTTTATTGATGATATTCTAATATACTCCAAGAGAAAGCTATAAGTTGAATAAAATCTAAGACTTGTGTTGGTGACTTTGAGAAAGGAGAAGTTTTATGCCATGTTCATCAAGTATGGATTTTGGATGAAACAAGTCATGTTCTTGGGCCAGGTGATCACAAGTGAGGGAATTTCTGTGGATCTTTCAAAAACAATGGTGATTGAGGAATGTCCCAAGCCCACAAGTGTCACAGAAATTAGTAGTTTTCTTGGATTTGCTGGTACTATCGACGTTTTGTAAGAAACATCTCACAATTTCCACGCCCGCTAACTAAGATAACAAGGAAATTGGTAAAGTATGTTTGGATGGAAGAATGTGAGGGAAGCTTCAAGAAGCTAAAGAGAATGCTGATCAATAAACATGTACTCACACTACCGAAAATTTGAGAATGTTTTGTGATATGCAGTGATGCTTCAAAGAAAGGCTTGAGTTGCGTACTCATGAAAAATGATAATGTGGTAGCCTACACCTCACGTATGTTAACAATCCATGAGCAGAACTACCAGATGCAAGATCTAGAGCTACCAGCCATGATTTTTTCCATGAAAATCTGGTGGCACTACCTTTATGGTGAGAAGTGTGACATATACACTGACCACAAGAGCCTAAATTATATATTCACACAAAAATAGCTCAACATGAATCAAAGGAGATGGTTAGAGATAATAAAAGATTACGATTGCTCTATTAACTATAATCCTGGAAAGGAGAACAAGGTAGCTGATGCTATAAGCAGAAATGAACCCGCTACTCTATCCATGTTACGGATGGAGAAAGACCCTATCTTCTTAGATATTCAATGAACGGATTTGGAAATCATAAGGGCATGGGATACATCCTACCTTGCCAAAATGATTGCGCAACCATCCATATAGGAGAATATTATGGAAACACAAAGGGATGATGTGGAGATACAACAAATGGTGAATGCAGTAAAGGAAGGAAAGTTTCGGGAGTTCCATATCGATGATGATGGCGTGATTCAGTTTGGAACGCATCTTTGTGTGCCATAATCACCCGGGATAATGAAAGAGATATTTGAAAATGCACATAGCTCAACTTTCTCTATCAATCCTGGGAGTACCAAGATGTACAGTGATCTCTGAGAAAACTTCCGGCGGGATAACATGAAGAAGGAGATTGAGGAATATATATCAAGGTGCTTGGTATTTCATCATGTTAAATCTGAGTGACAAAAGTCCAAAGGTATGATACAGCCATTGCCTATACCCATGTGGAAATGGGAAGATGTTACTATAGACATTGTCAGGGGTCTCCCAAAAACAAAGAAGGGAAATAATAGGACATGGGTTGTGGTTGACCGACTCACCAAGACTGTCCATTTCATCTCTACTCGAGAAGATCTCTCGTATGAAAAACATGAAAAGATATATGTGATGGAAGTGGTGAGACTGCATGGAGTTCCACTCTCTATTGTCTCTGACCGTGATCGAAGGTTCACATCTAAATTCCGGTAGAGCCTTCAACATGCTTGGAGTACTAAATTAAATTTCAGCATGGCCTATCACCCCCAAACTGATGGCCAATATGAAAGGACTATTAAGATTATTGATATGCTAAGATCCTGCTCTCTTGAATTCAAAGGTGGATAGGATTATCATCTCCCATTGGTTGAGTTCTCATACAAAAATATTTTCCACTCGAGTATTCATATGGCTCCATAAAGAGCTCTGTAAGGAAATCAATGTAGAACTCCAACTTGTTGGGATGAAGTTTGGGAAATAAATCTACATGGGCCTGATCTTGAGACAGATATGACAGAGAAGGTTCAAGTCATCCAGATACACATTAATGCTGCTCAAAGTCAGAAAAAAAGATATGCTGACAACTTTCGAAGGGACTTGGAGTTCGACATTGGAGATAAATTCTTCCTATAAATTTCTCCATGGAAGAGAGTCATGCGATTTGGGAATAAAGGGAAGCTAAGCCCAAGGTACATTCGCCCCATTGAGATCCTTGACCACATAGGAGCTGTGGCCTATCATCTTGAAATTGCACTGAATATGGATCATGTTCATGATGTGTTTCATGTATCACTACTGAGGAAGTACATACCAGACCCCTCACATGTACTAAACTCAAAGGTGGTGCAGTTGGAAGATGATCTCTCCTATGAGGAGAAGCCAGTAATGATTCTAGATCAGAGAGATAAGGTTCTATGCAAAAAGAAAACCCATCTTTTCAAAGTGTTGTGGAGGAACCATAAGTTTGAGGAAGTAACTTGGGAATTGGAAGAGGCAATGAAAAAAAAGTACCCTCCAATGTTTGTGAAAAGAGAAATTTCGAGGGTGAAATATCTTACGGGGGAAAGAATGTAACGACCCATAGATTTTCAATGGAAATTTCGTTCTTATAAATATTTCATTAAATCACATGAAAACACAACATAATTAACTAATAAGTGCTAAGTGACCATTAAAAATAATTTTTTCACTTATGTATTGGGAATTTTGAAAATATGACATACACGGTTGTCTTCAAGAAGATTTTTGGAGTCTAATGAAACAAAAATACTTTTTAGTGAATTGTAACATACCTTGTGAATTGTAACCTACCCAGAGGAAAAATAATATGACCCTTCTGAATAGTAAATCATCCAACATAAGAGTAAACTTACCCATGAATAATTAAATAAAATTTAGACATCTTAGAAAGTGACAATTTGACCTTAGTAAGCGTTTTGTTATTTTGTAAGTCATAAATAAATAATTAATTAATTTAAAAGAAAATTTATTTTCTTAAAATGTGTTCATTAATTATAAAATCATTTTCGTATAGTTTTTAGATAATTTTATAAGACCCTACGTAATTTTTTAAAGCACTATAAAATCAGTTTTAATTTTAAAAACTATTTTTTGTAGTTACATTAAGATTTTAATTGAATATTAAATAAATAAAATTTAGAAATTTATTTTTTAAAAATGGAATTCATTTTCAGATTCTATATGTCGAAAATTGGTTGTGGTAAATTTTTTTGATTTTTCTAAAATACTTGAATTTTTGGGGATTAGTAAAATACATTAATTTGCCGTATAAATACATTATAATTAAAACCCACTATTGCTGACATAAAAAGTTATTTAAGCACTCAAATCTCAAACTCACATGCCTTATTTACTATTCTCGGTCATCTATGACAAACTATTCCTTGTCTTATAGGAAATTAATAAACTAATGAATTTTATATTTAGGAAACCTCTCCCCCCTCAACTATAAAAACCACCCTTCACACCCTCATTCCCTCACACCTCTCAAGCTACAAGCCTTATCTAAACTCTTCTTAAACATATTCCCTAGCCCCTATACCACGTTCAAGGGATTCTCGTCTCATCAGAAGTCCAATCCAAGCTTCCTTAAGGAGAATCTCAAGGTGAGGATTTATGAGTTAATTTCTCTCCCTCTTCTCCTATAATTTCCTTTCAAGTTCAAGTTAATTTCTTGATCTCCCACAACTATCATCATCCAAATACTATTTTAACTCCAGTATTATACAAATAATAGAATTTTATGATGCTAATGTGATATTATATCATGAAACCACATTACCTTCTTCCTTTTATTTTATTAAAATGAACGTTGTTCGTGTGGTGTTAATTTATCACCTTTAAGAACAACATGCTTTATTCTTCCATTTCTACCTTCAGATATAGTCATGAATAAATTTTTATGGTTTAACCCGAATTTATTATATGCATTATGTCCTATTTAAAGTTCTGTAAATAACTTTTTGCCATATACTAAGTGATAAATTAAAACAAGTTCATTGTGATAAAAAAACTACCAAAATTAACCCAAACAATCATCATTTAATTCTTATCTAATGATTCATCCACATGGATATAAGATGATTAATTATATGATCATTAAATATCTTTTAATATCATTAATAACATGTAATATCAGTTCAGGATGTTTACCCATGTTCTACCCAAACTTCAATTTAAGAATACAAGTGAACCACTCAAGAAAATCATAAAAACGAACATTCCCTTAAAGGTTTTTAAACCCCATAACTCATAAAAAGGCCCATAAATGAAATAATTAAACCAAAATGAACACTATTCAATTATAAAAGGTTCTATACTTTCTAATTAAATGAATATAATGTCATTATATAGGACATTAAAGAGAATGAAGCAATCTGATACCAAGTAAGGGGAAATTCTCAAACCCAACTATCATCTTTAGGGTTCTCCCTCTTTCACTCCATTTTTTATATGGTTACTCCTTAAAGATAATTTTTTAATAATTGTATTTAATTTTCTAGGATATACATGTTTTTTACTGGTTTTTATGTCAAACAAAATGTTTTCCATAAGAACACTTCTTTTAAGAACACACCATTTACTTCTCTCTCAAAGTGGACGGTTCTTGTAATATGTATGTTATTTCCTCTTTCTTTTGGGAACCCAAATTTTATTAATGTTCTCTTTTAAGATGTAACCCATTCCTTTCCATGGGTTAGTTATGTTCATTTTTATATGTGTTTAGTGTGGCATTCTTGATAATGTTAATTTTATGATGTGATGGGTGGGCCCGAAATTATACATTGCTCCAATGGGGATGCCTTTAGTTCATGAAGAAGCACGTAGCATTGTAGGGGATCAAGGATGGATTTTATGGGTAGGACTGATTAGGTTTTAGACAAGTTAACCTGTGTTTCTGTGGTTGATGATTTAATTTTAGAAAATGATGTCGTGTTATGGTAAGTACTAGAATAAATCATGGAATATCGTATTTTTTATATTGTGATGAATAGTTACATGGGATCCCCTGGTATGTTAAGAATGATGTTTCATGTAGAATACTCAGCATGAATTATTGGTGGATTACTCGATGGAGTATTATTCAGGACTTGAATCATTTGGAACAAGATTATACACCCATTGTGTTTGGAGAGATAGGAATGGTACATGTCAGTTGTGTGTGGTAACTGTTTAAATCATTAATTAAAGATAATATATGCATGACATGAGGACTATTAGTTTCAATGAAATGATGCTAGTAAGGTCTCTTTATTTATGTGATGTTGTGATAAAAAAAATTATGTGGTAGGGTATGAATCGATACTAGATTGGGTGTGGTGGAATGAATGATATGGATCAATCCTGGTTAGGTATGGACAAAACAATGAGTGTATCTCAATTAGATACACACAATTTTGGGCTGAAACCTATTGAAATTGCACTCAAATAGAATTTTATAATAATCCATAATGTAGGTAATGAACCATTATTTTTTGATGGTGGAGAACCTTATTTTGAGTAAAACATGATGAACGTCATGGGAAAATATTCAAGAAGTACGTCTGTAGTGATTAGAAACTCATTTCATTTGTGTGGAGATAAGGATGCTCCTATGGTGGGGAGTGGGATGCTGGTCACAAGTGTGTGAAACCCACACAGAAAAAGGGACATAATGGGAACATACTAGTCGTTAAAAAAATTTGGATACAGATTTCATTGGATTAAAGAAACTAGGTATTTCTAGATTTCATGTAAAATGTCTATTATTGACTCAAATACGGTCTCGGATGGGGTCCAAGCATAAGATACATTTTTAGTTTGCCAAGATGATATGGGGGTATTAAATAAGTTTTTTGATATTGTTTGTACATTGGAATGATAGTGAAAATGGATAGGGGATGGTTTGGAATGAAAAATTCCCTGGGATCCATTTATATTATTCTGTATGCATTCACAGAATGTTCTCAGAGTTCATTTTAATAAAGTATTTATAATAGGTTTTTGGTGATGCATCAGATTCAAGAGCCCAACATTATTAAGAATAGTATGATTAAGGGGTTTAAAATCATGTTTCTATTTAATAGTTTGATGTGATATGTGAGGAAGCTCATTACGCACACTTTTGCTGAAATATGAGTTAAATGTAATGGTCAGTTGGGAATTATCATGATAATTTTAGTGTGAACTGTTTATGTTTGGGTGATTGCAATTCAATTGTTCAGATCAAATTGTGGACTGCGAGCATTTTTCTCATTTGTGTTTGGGTGTAGCAAGTTAAGGAACATTTCAGAATCAATGTTAGGAATCTTGTGGTGACCATTTATAAAAAATTCAAAAAGTGGATGTAACATGGTTCAGTATTATCCAATTCATTTAAAGACTAGTAGAAGGGAGAACCATTGGATGGTTGATGATTTATATAATGATGTGATCATGCATCAAGTATGATGGTTTTGAATAACCATTATCCTGATGTTATATATATATATATATGAGAATTTATTATGGCATGTTAAGAATTATATATTTTGAGTGGTTCATGGAACAATTTATGGCATTCAAAAAACAATTTGATCATTGAGTCAGAATTTATGAATAATGTAGGATGGTTTGTTTAGTTGGTCTCCACCAGGATTCCACAGGACTGAAAATCTTTATGGTCGATAGGTTGAAAGGTCCTTTTTGATGTTAGTAAATTAAGAAAGAATGTGAATTTATAAATAATGTGAGGGTCAATGTGTGATCAAAGACATGGAATGGATATTTTATAGTTGGGGTTCCAAAAAATATTTATTTTGGTTCTTAAAATATACATGTGTCTTGTGGTTTTTTGAGTTTTTCTGAGGTTTTGGGGCCCTGTATGAAATTTTGGGAAAAAAATACAGCATATCAGCGCACAGTTGGCATTTTGTTAGTGAGAAATTTGTGTCCTAACAATGATGCCTATTATGTAGGAAACATATCCTGTTTAAACTATTTTAGGGAAACAAAAAACCATTTGCTTTAGTTTAGAGAGATTTACATGGTTGGATTGTGTTATTCCTAATTGTGTGGTGCAACTGTGCAAGGTGAATTAGTTTAGACACTAAATCTCCCATGGTTAGTGCATGAATTATATAAACATTCTTTCTAACCGAGGATAACATAAAATTGGAAAACTCCCCATTTTAAACACAAAAAAAAATTATGTTTTTATCTCATTTCCTCTCTCATTTCACCCAGTATATCCTCCAAAAACACCATCCTCCTTCACCCTTCCACCGTGGAAGGCCTCCCTCATTATTCATTTGAATTGAACATAATCAAATGTGTGGGAATCCCAAAGGAATGTATTCACATATGTCGACCATTATTGTGATTTTATACTTATTCTTTTATATTTTTAATATTTTGTTAGGGGATTTCTATCCTATTATACAAAAAATAATGGAATTATATATTAGTGATAGGAATTTGGATTTCCCTCGGAAGATGGTGACATGATAGGCCATGTACAATTTCATTCCTATCAGTTCATTGATGTATGTTGCAGTGATAAAATTAAAATTCATTAAATATTAAATTTAATTTCTCGAATATTTTAATTGAAATAATTTCATATTAATTGATCCTGATTTAATTATTGGGATATGCTTTTTTGTTTTTATTGAGTGTTTGGTTGCGATTCTGGTTCGACCACATCGGCCCGTGAGGTTTCGAGTTGTATGCCTTTTTATTTTTTTATAAATGATTATAGTTCAATGAGTTTACTTTGTTAATTATTTTTATATTACAATTAATAAATTTATGCTATTTTTGTTTGAGACTGGATTTCATATGCTTCGTATGATGTTGGGTATGCATTGGAAACAACTATTGGCTCTTGGAAAATAAATGAAATTCATTATAAAAGGTAGGCCTTTTTCATGATGTCCCTCCAGTATTTATACATTTTTCTAGTAGTATTAGGATACTATGTCTCTTCTCAACTGGGAAAACCACCTATTTAAATTATTTCTAAATAATTTTTAATGTAAAGTGAATTAGATCGTTAAAATTTATAGATATCAAGGGTTCCTAACAACACATATGTGCTAACTTATTATCTTGGCCCTAATAGTCGAGATTGATTTTTTTCTTGGAATACCATGTGGAATACATATTATAAATTCATTTATCACTTAGTAAGGAATTTTGGAAATTACAAATGTATTGTTGAGAATTCTTTAGATAGGGAAATACTGGGTTTTATGAGCATACTTACCATGAGCACGTAGTCATTCCATGAGCCATCTCATTGTTGTTACCTGTAGTTAAATAACCCATATAACTAGAAAGGTAGAACTAAACTTATATTTATTATTTTGTATGTGTAATCCTAATGTTTTGGGTGTTTACCAAGACTATGAATCTATCCTGAATAATCTGAAGAGGTAACCATTGTGTAGGTTTGTACCTCAAGGATCCTTAGTTGGATACCTCTCTTATTTTTTTATTTCTGGGACTTAGTGAGTGCCCGGGTGTTTAAATGACCCTTGTCCTGAGAATTGTCAATTTTTGTAAATATGGTAGTTGGTGTAACACTATAACCAATACCTAACATGTAATAATGTGTTTTTCTGGTAATATTTATGGTTTTAAGCCTTAAAACATCATCACTCTCTTATTTATTCATTCACGTAGTCATTTTTTATGTAGATGAGATATTTCCATGTGATTTCTGGTGTTAATCCAATGACCCCGATGAGATTAGATGGGTTTGAGTGTTGTAAATCATCACTCTTTTATTCATTCATTTACTCAGTCACAATTTATTCAACTATGATTCCTAACGTGCTTCCTAGAAATCATCCAATAGGTCCGCATACGATGTGATTCTATGACAATTATTCTCACAGGTATATCCTAGGGTCTGTATTTTAAGGAATTCATTTTTAATATTTCATTATTAGGATTTCCATAGGTACATCATGGTATCCATATTATGATTAGTTGGGATATACTAGGATTCCAATAAAGAATTCCTTGTAGGGGTCCTATGTAAAATGGGATTATATTAATCTTTGGGAACTATTGGGATTCCAATATAGATTATCTTTGATAGACTCATACATAAAATAGAATTATATTATACTATTGGTGATAATTTTTTTCTGAAAAGGAATTCCATGGATGATCTCATAATTCAAATGGAATTATATTATGACTTGGGCAATACTGGGATCGTCTAATGGAATTACATGGATGTTATCTTAGTAAAAATAGATTTATATGATGCTTTAATAGATACATTTATATTGATATATTCCTCGAATAGGATCATAAGACAAATGGAGTCATCTTATTACATATTTGATATATGGGTTATGACTCATAACATGTTGGACGAGCTCATAGGATAAATGAAATTATTTTTTCCATGGTTTTTTTATACATGGATGTCGTTGTTATAAACCCCTTTTCCTAGTTTTATTTATATCAAGTAAAATTATCAATGTTATTTTAGTGTTTTAAAAATTATGTATGCTCAACTATAAATTCAGACCCATGGGTCGAATTGTTTATTCAAGGCTTGAGTGGTAAAACATATAGTTCAAATCATTATTATTGGGATTTCCAGTTGATCTGGTTCATGGACCAATATATCTATTATAGATTAATATATAATTTATATTTTAGTATAGCCCCTACTTGGTAGATAATATTTCGTAATAATAAAAATTATGACTACATTCCCTAGTGTGAATTTTTATAGTTTTTTTAGAAGTTTTTTATTATAATTATGAGTATATAACTAATAATTAAACTAGATTTACTAGATATTTATGAGATTTCATTGGTGGTTTCGTATTCAGTTTTGAACAGAAAACCTTTTTTGGCCACTGTTACACTAGGGTACCTGAGTAGATGGTCACATTACATTAGAAACATGGTGGGTTGAGGCTTGGTACTAATTGGATAAGATGTTTTAGATATGTATGTGGATCGAGGTATGTGTTACCTCTCAGTGTGGTTAGTAGAGACTTATAATTTTTTTATTACTTTTATAAACAGCTTCATATGTTGTCAACATAGTGTCTGATTATTGTTTTTTATATGACATAGATGTTGGGGCCTTACTGTAATTCATATTTATTCAAAACCTTGTTCATATATATTTCATTTTCAATCTATTTTTTTATTTCTACGGATGTTATTTTGGTTATTTTCTCCATTTTCATACACTAATATGTGGTCATAGCCTCCCTATGGACATACCCTAGGCCTTCTCCACAAGTCAACAACCTCTACTGTTGTGGAGGCATGCTAGAGGTCTTGCCTCAAACCATCCTAGTAACTGTTATATAGTGTTTTATGTCAGAACATGTCACTATATTCTCCCCATACTAAATATTAGGGACTCTAACTTGTATGATGATATCTTTATAATAGTTAAACATGTTCTTTAATAACCTCTCAATTTCATCATACCCAACCTCAAAAAAGTGCTTTCATTTTGTATGTTTTTAATAATTACATAAATAATAGAAACAATATCTTTGGTAAAAAATCCATCAAATCCTTTAATGATTAAATCAAAAAATTGACATTCATTTCATCGCATCCACTAGTTCTTGTTTTATATTCTGGTTATTTTTGAACCATAATTAACACATACCTCTTGATCACTTGAATTTATTTATTCCACTGAAGTAAAAATATTTTTCCTATCCAAGGATGTTTAAAAAACAATTTTTTCATCACCATTGATTTTAAATCAGAATCAGCATTGCTTAAATGGTCTAATGAATATTTGTCCTCTCTTTATAATAGTTACTTATTCATCGTCAAATTATTTGGTTTATTTTTACTATTAATAAATGTCTTGAAAGAAAATGATCTTTGATTATTGATATAGAGAACTTCTCCAAATAATTACTTAGTTGAAAATATAATAAATATATTCAGTACTTTAAAAACATTAATATTAGATATAGAGAATCCAAAAAGGGAACCTTTTCCTCTGATACCTATTGCAGAGTCCCAATCTGGATAAACCACCAAGAGGGGTTTAATGTAGAGGTTAATTTTTACAAATTCCATGTTTTCAATTCATTATCTATAGTTATTTAAATATTAAATCCCTATTTCTTTAAATTATCTCATTTCTCATATTTTATCAAATGAAAACACTAAAAAGAAAATGGGGATTATTTGAAGGTTAACCTCAATAAGAGAGTCCACTCTTTATTAGGATCTATATTTGATTCTCTCAAAGATTTTATTATCATTATTAATACTAGTGATCTCATTTGAATAATGTTTTTACAAATATTTATATAGGTTATATTCATGACCTTTTTAGAATAAAGATCATTATTTATACTTACACAACTAGTTATAGAATGGTTATTTATCATCTACTCATTAATATGTACTCAAATCTTTTTATATCAGTGGAGTGTGCATGTTTCCCTAATTTAGTTTTCATGTCCAAACAATCAAATATACATCTTAATCACTACTAGAGATGCACACCTTCATCAATCATAACATGTGAGCTTCTGATAACTCATTGATATTATCTGAATTCTAAATTATTAACCTCACTAAAAGGAATAATATTTCATTAAATCAAATTAATAACCCTACATAAAAATAATATGTACACTTATGTATGAGTTGAAGATTTCATTTCAACTCATTCTCATTGTTATAAAAGAAAGAACAACTGAAGCTTCCTCAACACACTGCAAGTTTTCTTCATCATCACTAAACTATAAGATATAAATTTATATCAAAAAATACGTTAAATATTATTTCATATATAGAAATCAATACCTATGATCTTTTAAAACTTGTAAGATGTGTTGAATTATAGTTTGTAATTCTCTACGTGTCTCATAATTTTACAATGTGTATCATTTATGTAATATATTATCCCACCTTATTTCTTCTTGGTAAAGATGTTAAATACTCAATGTCAAGTGATGGATTTGTTTACTACTATTTACAATTATTTATTCACATAGAATAGTTCACATGGATCTTTTATTTTACATAAGCACGTACTATTTTTAAATATTATTATTATTATTATTATTTATAGATAATTATATAAAATTATGAAATAGTATCTACTTATTCACATATTTGTTTGAATGTGTATCCTTCACCTTCACATAAACCAAGTGGGTAACAAATGCTATGGTTTTCATTGCGAAATATGCTTTTATTTACCCTTAATATAATATTGAATATAATCATGTAAAGACAATGTGATTGTATTATACACTTATTTTCTTAACTATGGAGGTTTTTGGAAACTATCATCTTCTTCACACATAAAAAAGTAGGCATGTGGTTCTCTCTTCACACAAGAGGTGTGCATAAACTCTTAATTTAATAATTGAATTTGAATTTGGAAGTCTAATCCTTCTAATGAGATGGAAGAAATTATAATGCTCTATAATTTCATAATGAAAAAACAAGAGATCTAAAATATTCATATAAACAAGGCTAAGCACCTTTTATTAATAGATTATGATATTTGGGTTTGATCCATACATTCATCCACTTAAATCTCGATATTAATGCTACATCCATTTATAGTAGATGTATAAACTAATTAATATCACAAAAAACTATGTATATTAAACATTATGCAGTTTCAGTGATTCCAAAATGGTTATGTCTCTTCAATCTTGTGCTCTTAGACTTTTGAGAAGAAAAAAATCATGTTCATGTGATAGAAATAACATGTCTTAACTTGTATTCATTAAAAAAATTACACCTAATTGTATAATTTCATTTAAGCAACATTGATTTTACATTATTCAAATAATGGAATTAATTAACTAAAAAAATTCAATGAATGGATTTGTGTGTTCTATCATATCATCTTACTGTCAATATGATAAATTTATATGGCTGGCATAACGTTTGATGAACACTAGTATAAAAAAAGTCACATACATTTTCCCTTGAATGGATCAAGGTAGAAGATGATGGTTGGGATAAATTAAACTCCAATGGTGCATCAGGTTAAATGGCCAATGAAATTTCCATAGGTTTCAATATTGCATGAATAGTTCTTGATCTTTTCCATTATATATTGGACATCAGTTTTGTCTGGATGCACCATAAAAATAATCTTCTTCCAACGTCACTATCTTTCCCTCAATATGAATTAAACCATGGTTCACAACACCCACACCATTCACAGGCCATGTAACATAATTGTGCAGTCCCTTAGGACCCCTAGTTCCATTCCCGCCTCAAACTCTCCCTATAGTTATTTTGGAAGGCCACATCTTATTATTCCACCCTTGCTAGCTGGGTTGACCCTATCCCATATTGTTTACCTCTTGAGTCCCATTTGTGTTGTTAAGGGGGGCCTCATTTATCCTTGTATATGATTATTTATTATTAAAAACCTCATACAAAAATACATTATAAAAGTATTAAGTATATGTATTAAATTTACAATATAATTCAATGTATTCATTGAAAATAACACATTGAGATATATATATAATTAAAAAAATTATTTATTCAAGGAAATTCTTTATGAAGATAAATATCTATATCTTCTTTATAAATATTCTAATGAAATAAAGGAATATTTAATGACATTCATTTAGCTTCCAAAAACATCATCCAATCAGAATTCTCATTGGATCAATCATCTTCACCTTTAAAATGTCCTATAAAATTTTTCTTTTCTATGTAAAATTGTAACATTTTTTCGAACATAAGAATAGTTCAACAATCATTACAGTAAAATAGATATATTTTATCAATCATGAAATCAAATTACAAATCATGAATCCACAATAATTTTCCATGAATCACTACTTCATCTTCACTCTCCAAGCTTCTTCCCATACCAAGGGTTTTTATATATTTAGATGAATTAATACTCCCATTTAATTAAAAATATCTCTCAAAATATCGTTAATAATAAATTAAATATGTACAGAGTTGGTAAAATAAATTCAATTACGGGTTAAAATCTATTAGATGTGTGATGAAAAAAGAAACTTTAGTCTCCAATAATTTATTCAATATGAATGAGTATGTAAAATATTTTAGAGAATAAAAGTTTCCTTTAATACATATTCAATTCATGGGATTCATTATAGGAGAATAGGTTGAAATATTATAAAAATGTAGTTGAGTTCAAGATATGTACACGATATTTATGCAAAATGTTAAGAATAAATGAGAAAGACCCATGATGCATAGGGTCTACTATTTTGTGGAATACACATGTGGGTAAAATATCAATGTAGTGACCCCATCCCTTATATCCCAATTATAGTGAATGTTTTATTACCATGGAATAAGTTATAAGGAATCTCATCCTGAATGATTCATAGTGTAGCATTCTTGGTAAACTAGACACACACATGATACCCATTTTACATTTGAAAACACAAATTTCAACATATTTTTTTATAATAAAATTACTACCCATATCATATACATCCAAACCAATCGTAGTACACATTATGTAATCCAAGGGAATGGAAATTGAAAAGGCGTCATCTAGAATTATCCATAAGGGTTATGTACAATGGAAGCTATCATGAATTAATAAATAATGATCTATATGGAAAGGTAAATAACTGAACACACATTCCATTTTATCAATTACATGGATATTAGAATTAGTTATAAAATAATAAATATAGAAATTTAAATAACTAAAAACATTTTCCATTAAATAAATAAAATTTCAATTAAATTCATATAGAGGTAATATTATTATGAAAATATCATATATAATAATATAATTCATACTCAATGTGGAACGGTAAATAACTAAAAACATATTCCATTTAATAAATTAAATATGAATTAAATGTATCAAGATATAATATCATTGATAAAATATTATCAACAATAATAACTGAATTCATAATTAATTAAATTCTTAATTATCAGACATCATGATATCAGACATCGTGATATTGTTACCTTCAAGACCATTCACACGTCTATTTTAAATTGTAGGTAGATACCCATTTCATTTTTGCTTTACCAATTTCATAATGATATAACCAATTCAATTAGGGGATATAAAATTCTCGGCCAAACCCATCATTGCATGTCTATGGAATCCCTCATATATTTGATAATCAATTTAATTCATGAACAATGTTCCTTATAATTAAATATCTATATCGATGAATGAATACAGATTATCAATATTTTACAAGTAAATCAAATAAATTTGAATGTAAATCACCATATGTAGAAATTATATACAGTCTAAGAAGTAATCATATACTTATTAATAATTTGGATATATATGGGAAATTTAACATCCTTTGATCATAAAAACTAGAATAAATCAAGAGAATTTTAATGAATAATAAAATAAATGAAGTGAATGTAAATACTATCCTTTATCAAAATAATAATATATTTTACAAAGGAATAATAAATATTGTATCAATACTACATTTCCCTAGAATAGTATATGTAAAATTAATTGTTCTTTTCTTTGAAGAGTAGAAATACTATAAAATGTTATTAAAACATTTACGAGGAAAATAACATTTTTACATTGAAAAAAAATATTTGAAACTAAACTTTTAAAAAACATATTTATAATCCTTTTATTTTAAAATAACCTTTTATACGTATAAATATGTTTTAAGACATTGAGTTGTGTTTATGAATAAAAATTTTGTACATATCTAGTATTTTAAAACAAATACTCCTTTCAAATTTTCAATAAAAAGAAAACATGAATTATTTTCAATATGACCTAAATATTCCATTTAAATTTTTTAAAATAAAAACGGTTTATTTTTTTAATAAATCATTTAAAAACATTATTGATAAAAAATTATGTAATCCCGGTTTTCAAAGAAAAAGGATTTCTGACAGAAGAGAGATCATGTAAGGTTTTATTAAATTATTTTATCAATAATTTCATGTACTGATGAGTGGTAAAATGATTCTATTACTTTAAAAGATCATGAATAACAAGAGGATATTAAAATTAAACTTATTTTTGATAAAATGAATATATAATTTCCATAAACATAAATTTAAGAATAAATAATCTCGATTAGAATGAGATTGGGAAATAACACCTTACAATGATCATAATGTTGGAGTGGGAATAAATCATTTATTAAATTATTTTTATCTACTATAAATCCATGTAAAATAATTTGAAATACATCATAGGAGAATAAAAATGCATTACACACATAATATTAGAATAATATATACTATGAAAAAGTAATATATCTTAATCAAAATAAATTGAGTTATAGAACTTTTAATGACTCGGTTACTTTTAAATAGAATATACTTGGATTAAATAATTCAAATTGAATCATAAAATACCCAAAATAATTACTAATAATTATATTATATTTAATTTTTTTAATTATATACTCTATAAAAATAAATATGGTTCATAACATTGCAATATGCCTCAAGGAAGTGAAATTGAGACAAAGTCCCTTTTAAAGACCATATCATTAAAGTGTGGAATAATAAAATAATTAATTATTTGTATCAAATTTAATTGCACATAAAAATTAGAAATAAAATATAAAATAATAAATATTCAATACACAAATAATCATATCATTACATAATGAATGAAGAATAAGTTTAACCCACTGAATGGAATCTTAGTATGGAAATGTCTTACATCACACTGACTTTTAGTTTTATATTATTTAACATCCCTTATAGTGGTTTAAAACATGTTATTAAATTTTAAAAAACCATATTAATATCTATTATATCTTTTATTTTATTTTTATATCATATTAACACCATTTTCTAATAATATTTAATTATTTTCATTGTTTTGGGTGTTAATAACCTTGTTTTATCATGTGGGGTTTGTAATGAATGTTCTGGATCATGCATATATTATATAATTACACATTATACATAATAATAATAATGAAATAAATATAATTTTTATAGATCAATTATTCTATCAAGACCCACCATGATTGATGGTTCTCTGAAATGATATATGTTGTGATATATAGATAGTCAGTCGTATTTACAAATTTTTAAGGTCTATATTTTTCAAAGACCAATATAAAAAGGATATAATTATTATTTTATCTTTATAGAAAGATAATAATATGATAAATAACATTTTATTTCTTTAAACAAACTTATATATATTATTCATCTGGTTTGGTGATGAAAATAGAGTCACATTTCTTCGTGAAGGAGGTAGTCCACAAGTGCACAAATTATATTATCATATTTATGTTAGTGAGACGATAAGAAGTAAAATGATATGTTATATTTTAATAATTATATATATTTCATTAATATTATAATTATTTCATTTATTTCACATATAATCATTAACAGTATCTTTATTACCTTTCATGGAAAGCTCTAATGAAATATGAATCACATCGCTTCGTGAGGTGGTAGTCTGCCAAACACACGAGTGATGTTATCGTATCCCACACAGCGTGGATATTAAATAATTTAAATATTAAATAATTAATCTAGATGTATAAATATTTTATAAATATCATAAATATATATAATTTTTTAAGAATCACAATAACCATCCATGAGAGGTTGTAATTAAAAACAAATGACATCGGTTCGTGAGGCGGTAGTTCGTTGAATATTTGAATTAGGATTTCATAACCTATTTTAGGGAAGTAGGAATTGTTGTAGGTCATTAATGGTTAACAAATATAATTATATTTAATATAAATAAGTTATTGTATAATCATGTTTTAATAATAACTGATATAGGTGGAAGAATAAAAAAATAAAAATTCTCATTGAATAATGTATCTTTTCTTCAGGTAACATCCATAGGTTTTGAAAAAATTACATCCTAAGTTGTATTTATTCACAAAATAAGGCTTATAGATTGATTTTTGGTTGTTTTTATGTTATTTTGGTAGGAATTTAACAAATAAAAACAGTTTTATGGTTTGAATATGAGAGGAGAGAGGGCAGCCTTCTATATGCAAGGTGATTTACGCACTTGTAATTTCTGAAAAGAAAAAAGTAAGACCAAATTTTTTACAAGTCAAAAAGGTCCAAAATATATTATTATGTAGAAATAGAAATTAAATTGTCTAAATATATTAATAAAATGAAATTTATACAATATTCAGGTCATTTTACCTTGTTCTTTTTTTAAACCCAGGTAAATCCATTTTTACCTTAGTCGTCGTAAATATTTTTAGTTATTTTCACAATTCATTTTGGTCCAAAATTAAGTTCAACATACTATATAACTATATTTATTCTTATTACAAATATTTATTCCAATTTTAAAATTTTAAAATGTATAATTTAAATAATTTAATATATAAATAATCTCGTAGACATGATTAGAAAGTGAGTTTTCAAAGAGAAAATATTCTTGTGTTTACAATATGTTTATTTCAAAATTAATTATAAAAATGATTCAAGAGACCTAAATTTGATTAATATATATATAATTGAACTAATTTTATTTTAAATCCAATTCAAAATATAATTTATATTTTTAGAAAATGTCAATGGAATTTCAATTTTCAATTAATATTCGAGATTTTCCACTATTTTTTGAAAAATGAAATATTTTAGAAAATTCATGAAAACATAACCCTAATAAATTTAGTATATGGTGATTTATAAATTATTTATCGTATATATTTTATAATTATTTTTAAATCAACTTTATATTTGGTTCTGAAAGCGTGACAACACTATTTTAGAAAAAAATGAGTTTTTTAGAAAATGTTTATTTTTCATTTAAATGATTCCTATTTTCTTTCTAATCAATTGATAACCATAATTTCCATAATTTATTTAGTATTATTTATACCCTCCTATTTAAATACTATTTTATAATGGTATACTATATTATGGGTCATTTAGACTGAATGTTGTGTGTTCTCCATGGTATTGAATATATTAAATTTAAAGAAATATATTTTATCATTTTCTTAAACTCAGTTTTTCATGTCGCATTAAATATATAATATAGTTATCTTGATTTATATTTTTGGTTTGTTACATTCTACCCACCTTAAATAAATTTATTCCTCAAAATTTAATCTTGATCTCAGTAATCAATTGATTTATATTTAAAAATTAATTTGTTGAAAACCCACAGTGTAAAAAGTATTAATAAAATAGCATCTTAAGAAGAGGGAAATGGAAGTAAAAAAAGTAATTTTTAATAACCCAAAACTAGGTTTCTAATGAAGAGAAAATTTGGGGAATGTAAAGATATATTAATAGAAGAAACCACTATATTATTATAGATAATTATAGTGGTCATTAATCAAAAGATACTGAATGATTAGTGGAAGGTCAAGGACCTCAAAACCAAAAATCTATGATGATTTAAAAGACTACATAATTAATCATATATTAATGTAATATGATAATTTATTTGTTTCAATATCCTTTTCCTAAATTTGGGATTCATTTTACTCTCTAATAATATAAGAAAATATACATACATGATATGTTTTTATTTAATAATCATAATTTAATCCTTTAGTTATTCTTTGATCAATTTCTAATTCATTGCTTAATCTATTAAATGAAAAAAATGAATTTATTATTCCTAAAGAACTAAAATTAACTTTTAATTTATCATAATATCCATAAAAGAGTTAAAATTCATTCTGTATGTCTTGACCATATTTCCAATAATCAATATGGTCTGAAAAAATTAAGCAATGTAATACATTAATCCCTAAACCACACAACTAACACCACTTGTTCATTAGTAATATATATTTGTCAAATTTATTAACTAAAAACAATGACATATTAACTATTACATTATATATTTTTGTGGTAGGTGATAAAACCTTATCATCCTTTGGTCATCATTTCATGCTCGGAGACCTTTCTGGAAGGGACAGGTTTTCACCTAGTATGTGGGTTGTCCCATTTCGAAAACTATATTAATATTGTTCCTATAAAATTAAAAAACTGTTATGACCCAAAATTCCTAGAATATCAAGATAATATAATCCCGTTAGGTTAATAATACCTTTAAAATTAATCCAGAAAATATTTAGATCATTCTTCCTTAAATTATTTTTTCAGTAAAATATATACTGATATAATGGGTTGTGTTTTAATATATGTATCCCAATATATTCAAAAGAAATTTTTAATCAGAAAACATAAAACTTAAATTGCGGTGTTTATGAAAATGATCTTATGATAATTTTTAAACTCATAAAACCCTGTTTTTATATATAACACTTTCAATAATGAGTACATATATGTTTTTCAATTTTTAAAAAATCCTTATATGATTAATGATTCATATATCCAGAACAAAATTGGTAAATATAAATCTAAAATGTACTTTTAGAATCCAAATATATAAATACTTTATTCATTTTCTTTCTACATAGTTCCTTCCTTGGTCAAGGGTATATACTTTAGAAGAGATAATTGACTTGGATAATTTCTAGGTTCCAAAATTTTAATACAATGAACAATAAATCGATCCCTAGGATGATATTTACTTCATTACATCAAACTCTTTATATTTACTCAGAAACTATTCTATTTATGCGCTTGTTTTTCATGCATAAAAAATTTCCCTATTCTTTTGGGTCACCTTCTTCTCAGTATAATACAGTTTAGGTTCAACCTGCCCCATTAATTATCATCATATATTCAAATACATCATAATGGTTTTAATAAAAATGTATATTTTCCTAAGAATATACCCAAAGAGTGTCACAAGTATGTTCACATTATGGTACATTTTCCGGTAATAGTTGTAAATTGGTTCAAGTCCAATGCACCCTTTTCAGTGTTATTACCCATATTTATATCTATAATCGAACCATGTCTACATGTAATATCCATAAATGGATATATATAAAGTAAAAACCAAATAATATATTCCTTACCAAATATTTTCTATGATCATTTATGTGTATTCGCAATGTCTATCAAAGGGTAATGCTACATAATATATGTTTTTCTAAATCTAGTTCCCAAGGTTTCCAATAATCATCCTCTGGTACCAACAATAATGAACCTGAACCCAGTATCCTAGAGATGGTTTCTACATTATTAAATTGACATAAAAATCAAATAATCACACTTCTAATGACTGAATTATTTAGTAATCATTGTAATGTAGATTCAGAATTGAGTCACATATTACATTTTAAATATATATAACCACATATTTTTTTAAAATAAATTTGATCCCTAAATCATATCCATGTACATCAATTATAGTACATTTCATATAATCTTAGGATGATGAAGAAATATATGGGTAATATCAAATTCTCAATAAGGGTTACATATAATATAGGATATCATAAGTCAATAATAAATAATAAATAAATAATGTTAAATAATAGAACACAAATTCCATTTAATCAATAACAAGGATATTATAACTAGATAATTCATAATAAATATGGAAAAGTAATTAATAAAAAAAACATTCCACTTAATCAAAAAAATGAGAATGAAATTAATCTAGGGATAATATCATTAAAAAATATCTTGTATAACAATATATGTAATAAAAAATATAAAAGGGTTAAGTACTAAAATAAAATTAAATTTAGTGAATAAACTATGAATAAAATGAACTAACTTATAATATAATTTTTAAAATAATATTGATAATAATTAATTTATTATTAAATAAGAAAATTTTTAATTCTTTGACATAATGATCTCAGATGTCATTATACCTCTATCACCAAGTCCTTTCACATGATAGCTTAAAACAAATGGTAAAAACTCATTTAATGTTATCTTGAAAATTCTACTCATGAGATTGATGATGTTTCATGGGGGTATATAATTTCAGACAACACCAATTACTATATTTCAAAATCATTCCTCATATATCAAATAATCGATTTAATTTGTGAACAATATTCCATAAAATTAAATATACATATTGAAGAAAGAATGAAAATTGTTAATGTTCTCCCATTCAATCAAATAATTTTCAAATTATAACACTATAATTATAAATGGGAAACAAATTATGCATTAAGGATATCCATGATAAACTATATTGATATCTATGGGAAATTTAATGTAGAATGATCACATGAATTCGAATAATTCAATGGTAAGTTAATGAATATAAAATTAAATCATGGATGTGAATTTTAGAACTATACTTTGTAAAAATAAACATAAAACATCCATATTAATAGTAATTATGTTATTAATAAAAAATATCCCATTTATAGTATATGTAAAATAAATTGGTGTTGTAATTAATGAACAGAAATACTGTAAACATTTTATAATAACATTCTTGAGGAAAATATCTTTTAACTATGGAAAACTATTTCCCAAAAAAATGTTCACAATGATTTTTGAAAATAATTTTATATTAAAATAATATTTGAAATGTATAAATTATTTTTCAAAACATTGATTTTTTATGATGGCTTAAAATTCCGTACATACTGAGTATGTTAAAAAATATTATTTTTTCATTTTTTTTAAAAATAAAACAAAAATTTACTAAGAAAACAACATTATTATTGTCTTAAAACAATTTTTAAAAAATTAAAAATGGATAAATATGTCTTTACTATATCAATTGGTGAATTTAAAAAAATTGAAAACTTTTTCGGAAAACACGGTTGTAGATGAAAGATGAAATCCGACCTATGAGATAAATAATGTATGATTTTATTAAATAATATTCTAAAAAACATTGAGTACCCAAGAGTTTTAAAGGTTACTATTACATTAAAATCATGATTAAATATATTAGAGGAAAATTTAATGGGTTTAGTATAGTATTATTAAATAATTTCCATCAACTAAGATTCAGGAATAAACAATTTCAATTAGAATGAGATTTTCCAATAAACTCTTTCAATGGTTATAACATTGAAGTGAGAATTATCCCACAATTATATTATGTGTATCAACTATAAATCCACATAAAAATAGTAAATACAATATAATTTAGTAAAAATTAATTACACATATAATCATAGAATATCAAATACTACGAAGAAGTAATATAACCTAATGAAAAGAAATTGAGTTATGAAATTTTTTTCCACTTGTTAACTTTTAATCAAAATACTATTTTAATGAAATAATAAAATATTAAATTAAAATAATATGATTTATTCAGTTTTAATGATATTATATTTCAAATGTGTTTTTTATACACAATATAAAGTAATTAGGTTCATAAGACAATAATATACCTCAACGAATCATTATTGAGATGAAGTCCATTAGAAATGGAATATCATTGAAGTGGGGATTAGTAGATGAATTGATTGTGTGAATCATAATTATATTCTCATAAAAATGTTTAAATACAACATAAAATCGTCAATTGTTATCGCACACATAATATTAGAAGGAAATAACCATTGAACTAGATGTTTATCCTAATAAATGGAAATTGAGTTATGAAATCCCATTCTTCATTATTTATTAAGGTTGAATGTGTTTTAACCTCATGTATAGTGTATTTAAATATGTTATTTTGTTGTTGAAATAGATTAATCTAGAGGGGTGAATTGAGTATCTATTAATCATTCTGTTAACAAATCGCTCTTTGAAAATTTCCCCCAATTAAAATTACAATCAAAGTCAGTTTATAATGAATTTATGGAAGCACTGAATGTTCATTTAATTTCTCAGAATATTGATTAGTTCTCAACTATAATAATATGAATATTAATATAAATTTTGAAACTAACCTACTTGATCATCATGGATATAAACACTTGATAAACTAACTATCAAATTCTAATTTAGTTTTATGTAAAATGTAATAAACCAAGAATAAAACTAAAAATTAAAAAAATTGATTATATGAACAAGAGGTTTAGTCTCAAGATAAGACTTAGTCCTCTTCACATGGTGATCACCTTCCACTATGTATATTATGTTAATAAAAAAATTATCCACACCATGGATCATAGTTTATAACAACACTCAAGGTTGTCCTAGTCGCACCTGAGCATGACCATAGTTATTCATGGGGAAAACAACTAACAAGTCAAACTTAACCTCTTCCATTATTCATCGTGGTATAAAATATATAATAATGAGATTATGTTTGAGGATATGATGTATCCTATAATTATGAATAGGAGGTAGTACGTGGTATAGACATATACACACAATACTAAAAAAATGTAAGAAAATAAACTCAATAGAACTAGAGATATAGATAATTTTTTATAAGGCTCTATGTTTTGTGCAGTAAATTACAAGAATCGATTAATATAGTGGAAATGATTATTGAGTCCTCTACTCGATGTTGGCTCCAAAAATAGATTATTGTTGTCTCTTTAGTCTAGCTTCCAGATGTGTGAAATGATCACCTTCTTGTTGTTAGGATTTTTAGAGTAGCTCAACAAATTTTTATTGTCTTATTGACCTCCATGTATGTTATCTCATTGATTTTTTTGGAGTTGGATGAAGGCTTTGAAATTTGAAAGAGTATTCAATTCTTATGTACTCTCTACATTACGACTTATTCCAATTGAATCTATCACCCTTTTCATTATCCAGAGGTAATTCATCTATATTTCATGCTCTACCAGGAATGAAGTGATCCACATGTTCATGTACCTCTTATTGTCTACTGATAGTCCTATAGACAACATTAAATAATTTCCAAAACACTTATTTTTATAAATATGACTGATTGAAATAAATTTGAATTAATAAATTAAAAGTAGTTTTTATGACTTTCTGTGAGTCACAAGCATCGATGACTCATTGACATCGGTCTGTCATCATCACCATATCAGGATCAGTTTGTCATCATCAGTCGATCAGCATCCTTCTGTCATCATCGTTGACTCCTTGTATTGGTGATTCCTTTCCATCGGTATCAGTGAATCAGTGTATTAGTGAGACTTTTGTGCTATCGATCTGTCAAGGCATTGGTGAGTCATCTTCGGCGACACATTTTGAACTATTGGTGTGTCACTTATCAGTGACTCATTTATTACTGTGTTGTCCATTGGTGAGTCGTCCATTAGTGAGTCATTCATCAGATAGTCGTTCATTGGTTATTCGTTCATTGGTGACATGTTCATCGGTGACTTTTTCATCAGTGAATCACTTTAACTATCGGTGAAACATATTATTAGTTACTCAACCGTCGGTGAGTCATTCGTTCTATCGGTGAGTCCATAATTGGTGACTTATTTGATCCGTGACTTCTTTGATTGGTGAGTCATCATTTGTGAGTTGACCATCAGTGATTCCTTTTGAACTATTTGTTCTAGAGACGCAGAAAAACTTATAAACTGTCTCTCTTACGTAAAACACTACATAATTAAATGGAATTCATAAATACATGTAAACATACACTTGTAAACATATTGAAGCATTAATATTCATAATTTATTGACTTATTTAATTGTATTAGGCAATGTGAATTACTTAAAAATATTCATTGACATGATTAACTGGTGTTATAGCTTAATATAATAATTAATATAATTTTTAGTTTGGGACGATTTTTTATTTTGAAAACCTCTATTTCACAAAGGGTCCAACATTCTCCCACATTTTGGAAATCACAAGTTATGGAATAAACCAGATGATAATGAATAAAAATTACTTGAATTAGCATACCATAGTGAATGAGAATTTTCAATATGACAAAGGCTTTCCATTTATGCTCCCCCTTAATTTTTAAATAGAATAAATATAAATGTATAAGGTTAGTTTATATTCTAGAATTTTGTATCAGAGATGATATATATATATATACATTACTTTGAGTACATGTAATGGTTCCTATACCAGAGATTCTCCCCCCTTAGATTAAGAATTTATGATATCTTTTCTCTACCTTTTGGGAATAAAAAAAAGATTAAATAAGGATAAAGATCAATGATAAATTAATCCAATAATATAAGGAACACAATGAGGACAAATGGAAGTTCATTAAGGTTCAAAAAGTGAAATAATCAAAAAAACGTACAAATACCTATCAAATAAACAATAAATATCTAAGAATTTGGCTTTTGAGGTTATTTTAATTAATCTAAGGGATCAATAGGTGGTTCATAGGGTGTTGGTTGGGCTATAGGTAGATGTGGTCTAATGAAAACACTAGGTAAGGAAATACCTATAGGTACATTGGCTATAAGGATAGGTATTCATTCTAACAATGCAGAGCTCAGAGGTCCTTTTTGAATCACTGGTCGATTCTGGGAAAGGACCTGAGATATAATCATCTAAGGAAAAGGCCATGAACTAGGTCGAATGAAAGCAGGAGGAGGAACCATTATTTCTTCCTCTTGAATATGCAAGTACAACTTGATCATCTTGATGAAACCGTTAATGATTTCAGTACCATATTACATAGCCTTCTAGAAATAATCCTTGTAATCCATGAATTTATCTAGGATAGGAGTAAAATCCATAAACTACGGAAATGGATTTTTAAAGGCTTCTGTTAAAAGAGGAATCATGTGATATTCATCCAAATAGTGGAAGTTGTTAATGAGATCATACTTGCTGCAGATCATGGAAAAATACTTTTCCACCTTCTCCCTAATATCCTTTTGAGTAGTTGAGGCTTAATTTGTTCATGAACATACCATTTGGTAAACTATATCAGTATTTTTATACACATTGGAAGGAGTTTCCTTTTTAGAATCACCCTAAAGACTCTGGAGATCTTCCCTCATAATAGTTGAGAGTGACTTCAAATCAGCAGCAACAACCCTACTAACTTTAGATCTTGATCGACCAAAGATCATCCTACCATGTTCCTCCTTAAATTTCATAAATTTTAAATTCAATAGATGTGTTACTAAGTTATTAAAAACCTCCATCACACCACTATAGTAGTTCTTGAAATTAGTGGTCAAACATTTCAACTCATTTCTCATCATCTTTACTTATTCTCTCAGCCTAATATTGTATCCAATGATTTTCTCAACTAGAGTAATGAGATTAGGTTGAATCTCATAAATCACCATCCTTTAAATTTTAGTATCATCGTCATCTATAAATATTATGGTAGTATAAGATTCACTTCTGGATCCAACTGAGGCTCTCACTAATTCACAGATATCAGCTTTGAATTGTCGTAATCCGCCTTAGTGACATAGTCAATAGGCACAGGTTGTGCTACTAGTTCATCTACAGGAGGTACTATTGATAAAGTAGGTGAAATAGGTTCTGATTCCACTTGTACTTGTGGATAAGGAGGAGGATCCATCATCTACTCTTCTGAGTCATAATCCATCGTAAATAGAATGAGTCCTAGATTCCAATTCCATTCACTAGTATATGTTCTGTGTCTAGTCTCTACTGTATCAATCTTAACTATTCTTCCCTGAGTCTTGAGTAAAATGTCATCTTAATCTTCTTCATCTCCCAATCCTATAGACAAAATAATATATATAGGCACTGGTAAAAATTAAACAACTGGTTCTACATGCACACCAACTACTGCAGCTACTCTAGGAACTTCCTTATTCTAAGGCACATGTTCAATCTTATCCTCAACATCTTCCTCAGGGCCTCCATCCATAATTTCAATAAAATCCTGAATAATGTCTCTATATTCATTAGTGGGATTGTCATGTCGTTCCTCATCACCAGCATCTCTATCACCATCTCTATCAGCTTCTTGTTCAATAGGGTCAGTGTAATTTACATGCCCATCAGCCTCTACATCAACTACATGCCAAGATTCCAAAGTTGATCTATGTACTACTTTTTGAACCAATTTTAATGATTCATTGAAATGCTCATCATTAATTTCCTCATCATCATCATCTGACTTGTTGACATATCCTTCCACACCAATGAATTTTTTCTCATCCTCATCCTTATCACCTTTCAAGGGTTCTCTATATGGTAGTTCCAACGGTGGAATGTAAGGTCCATAAGCCATATACTTTGAGATATTAGCAATATCAGGGTTACTCCTATCATCAACAGGAGACCCTTATTCCATTGGTAACTCAACCTCAACTTCCTCATCAAAATAAACCACTTATTCACCAGGTTTATGACATGGATCATCTTGATCCTTTGGTCTTATTGTGTGGTCAATAGGATTGTAATATTTATATAATCTGTCCTCACATCCTACCAAACATTTATTCCAAGGATTCTTGAAAATCTTCATCCTATTGAAAATTTATTTGTGAAGGTAGAATCCACTAAAAGCTGTAATCACTTCATCTCCATGTTATATACAACTCAACTTATTCATCATTAAAATGATCATTCTAGCATAGTACAGAAATGTTTCCTTCTTAAATGGTTTTACTGAATCAGATTTATGTACAATTAGGTGCCTACACATGTTCACCATAATCCCATTCCTCAACAAGTAAATCTGGAAGACAACATGATATTTCACAGTTGAAATGCCTCTTATCCTTGGGCATATTTGATGTGCAGTGAACATAAAGAGAATTATTGTCTCTTCGTCCAATTCAGTAGCTATAGCTCATCTTGATTCCCTATTCCCAGACAATTCCATTAAAGAATCATTATGTGAAAATATGTTTGAGGTTGGAGGTATGTTACCCTGGTTGTTAGCATAGATACCCTGATGAAGCATTTCCAAACATTCTGCTCATTCTTTCGAAGGAAATTAAATCTCTTTTCCATTCACAACAAACGTTATCCATGACTCCTCAACTCCATCCAAAAATATCTTTAAGTAGAGATAGAAATCATGTACCTACTGGGGATTAAATGGAATCTCATTATTCGAAAACCAACTAACCAACCATGAGATTATTGTACGCTTAGTAAGAGTGACTTTATTGATAAGATCCATTATTAATAAACATCCATTTCAACTATAACAATTGGACTTCCCAAAACTAGATTTGAAGTACCACTTGATTCACCTTTATACCGCTTATGTTATGGATATTCACTTGGTCCTTTTATCACGTGTTTCATCCTTTCCATTTTTGATGTATCGAGATCGAAGAGATTCAAATGGTTGTGGGTAGAGAGGCAGAGTGCCGAATGGTATAAGGATTAAAAGGTAGTGAGGGGGTGGAAGGTTGAAGTAAATTGAATTTATTTTATCATATATGGATTGTAATTTATAAAAATAATAAAATTGAAAATCTGTTAAAAGAAAAACAAAAGTATGTCATATCACTTAAAATAGACATATTTACAAAATGGTCATTATAAGCATCAGTTTTACATTAATGATATTAAAATATTAGATTCTTGTGATCAGTTTAATAGGATAAGATTAACAGAATAGGTTTCATGTGAATGGGTTCTCCTGAAAATTCATACTGATCGGTAAGATAGGTCAATTTCACAAATCGAGATGACAGAATGGTTTTACATATCTATTTGAGAAATCGGTTTGACAGATCAGTTTGATAGATTGGTTTCATAGATCGGTTTGACACATCGGATAGAAAAATCCATAGAGTTTTACTTAAGGGAATAATATTACATAGAAATTATAGATTTATCATTCCTAGTTCATGTATGAGGTTGTTTAATCTCTTAGAGTTTAAGGGTTTTGAGAATACATTAGAAAGTTGATGCTCAGTCCTAATAAACTCAAGAGTTATATCTCTTTTTTGATAATTATCTCTAAAAAAGTGATGTATTTCATCAATATGTTTTGTTCTTGAATAAGAAATTAGATTTTTATAAATGC
Source organism: Viscum album (assembly GCA_963277665.1). Taxonomy (NCBI): domain Eukaryota; kingdom Viridiplantae; phylum Streptophyta; class Magnoliopsida; order Santalales; family Viscaceae; genus Viscum; species Viscum album. Next base: position 261,810,389 of record OY728142.1, on the reverse strand, counting down.
CAATTGCACTTTTATTGTCATATTTTGGGAGGATATGACTGAATTGAAATCCATAGTATAATAAAGTGTGTTTCATCTACAAAATTTGTACACAACTATTACTAGCATCAATGTACTCTACTTCAGTAGTTGATAATGCAACCGAATTTTGATTTTAACTAGGCCATGATATTTTAGTCACTCACTAAAAGTGTCATGTTCTAGAGGTACTCTTTCTTTCTATGTTACATACATTGAAGTCATCGGAAAAATAAATAATTAAATCAAATGGTTGTCCTCTAGGGTAGAACATTCCTAAATTAGTTTTACATTTTCAGTATTGGAAAAATATTTTAACAAAATTTAAATGATAATCCTTGGATTTTTTTTATGAAATCTTGTACACATAAACTCACTAAACATAATATATGGCCTATTAGAATTTATGTACAGAAAACTCCCAATCATTCATCTATAAGTAGTTTGATAAAAAAATTTCCCATTTTCATTAATATCCAACTTTCATGTTGAACTCATAGGTTTTTCTCTACTCTTAATTCTTTCAAAGCCATATCTTTTCAAAAGGAAATTATTATAAATACTTAGATTTATAATATTACCTTATTTATTTTGAAATATTTGAAATCGAAGAAAATATTTATGATCATCCATCAAAATCAATTCAAATTTACTTTGCAGAATTTTAGAAAAATCATTACATATTGAATTTTTTAAGATCCAAAGATAATTTCATCTATATATATTTGAGCTATTAAAAATTATTTAAATATTAATTTTATGAATAAAGTATGATAAGAAACTCCTTTTGTAAAACCTTTACATATAAAAAAGTTACTTAGTCTTTCATACCAAGCTCTTGGATCTTATTTCAAGCCATATAATTCATTAGATACTTTGAAAAGATGATTTAGGAAATGTAGACTTATAAAACCTGGGGGGTTTTCAATAAAAAAATCCCTAGTTATATAACCATTTAATAATTAACTTATGATATACATTTGATAATGCCTGAAATCCAAGTGTGATGTATATGCAAGTATGGTTCTAATGGATTTAAGCCAAGGTACTGGTGAAAATGTTTCTTTATAATCAATTCCTTCTTCTTGATTGTAGCATTTTTCAACAAGCCCACATCTGTTTCTAACTATATTTTAATCTTCATCCAATTTATTCCAAAACACCCTTTTGGTTCCTATGGTCATTGTATATTTTTTTCTATTTATAAGCCTCCAGACATTATTTCTCTCAAACTAGTTAAGCACTTATTGAAAAGCCATCACCCAATATTCATCATTGATTGTGTCATTGATATTTTTAGGTTCATGTTGTGACAAGAATGGTTGATGATCAACCGTATTTGTTAATGAATATCTAGTTTTTGATACTCTATTTAAATCTCCAACAACAACATTTAAGGGATGGTTTTTAATGGTTTTAGTTGTTCTAGTAAAGGTTGGATGAGTTATTTAAGGTTCAACATTTTGATTTGGTTCATTATGGATAGATTCTGCTGAATTTATAGAATTGTAAGTTATCACAAATTCCATTATAGGATGATTTGATGTTTTTTAAATAATTTATATATTGGACATATCCTCTTCAATATTTTATAGTGAGGTTTTATGCTCATGTGGATCTTTTTTATCAAACTTAACATGTACTAATTCTAACACACATTTGGTTTTCTTATTAAAGACTCTATAGGAATTCCTTGATGTAGAGTATCCATGGAATATTACGTCATCACTTTTGGAGGAAAATTTAACTAGATTATCTTTAGTGTTTAGCATATAAACATTACATCCAAACAATCTAAAATAATTTGTCTTGGGTTTCTTATTATTCCATAACTCATTATGATTTTTCTTAAGGATGGGTCAGATTAAGACTTTGTTTAATATGTGTCAAGCTATATTACTATCTTTAGAAAAGAAATAAATCATGAGGACATATTTATTAAGCATAGTTTGGAAAATTTCATGAAGGTTTCTATTTCCTATTTCTAATACACCATTTTATTGAGGTTCCCTAGGATCATAGAAGTTCTTCCCATATCAATTTTGTGAGAAAAATGATTCAAAATCATGATTTTTAAACTCATGAGCATGGTCACTTCTTAAGGATTTAATTTCAAGTCCACTAATATTTTTTACAGTCCCATCATACATAGTAAAAAGTGAGAAATCATTACTTTTGTGTGCTAAAAAATGTCCATGTATGCCTAGAAAATTCATCTATAAGAACATAAAAATAGTGTTTCACAATGAGACATGAAACAATATATGGTCCAAACATGTCCATGTGATCCAACTCTAGAGGTTGAGATATTGTTACTTCTTTCTTTGAGTTGAAAGAGATTTTATGTTTCTTTCCTTTTTAACAAGGATTGCACAATTTATTGTCTAGAAAATCTAATTTGTGAATATCTTTGACTAAAAATTTTCTAGTTAACCACATAATGGTCTTTATGTTGCAAATTTATAGTCTTCTGTTCTACAACCAAGAATCGTTGTGAAATTCACTTAGAAAGGAATCAATTTGTATAGCTACTGTGTCTAAATTTATAGCATACGTATTATCATTTCTATGATCAGTAAATACTATGTTATTAGTGGAATCATAAACATTGAATGAATCATTTTTAAACTTTACATTAATTCCATAATCACATAGTTGAGATATACTAAGAAAGTTATACTTAATTGTATCAACATAAAGTAATTAGGAATTTGAGATAGCGTTAGGGTTACCAATCTGGACTAGGCGATGATTTTTCCTTTACCATTGTCACCAAATGTGATATGTACTCCATCAATTTTGATAAGGATTTCAATACATGAGTAGTCTCCTGTCATGTGTCTTGAACCCCCCACTGTCCAAGTACCACATATTTATATAGGAACTCATTAGATAGTTTACCTACAAAATAGTTTATCCAAGAAACGATTTTGGTACCCTTATTTATCTTGATCTGGAAACATTAGTAATAAAAGCTTTAGAAACCCACACTTGTCTTATGGGTTTCGTATAGGTATAATATAGAGTTTATAAAAAATAAAGATAGTTTAGACCAGAATAACTAGATGCAGTAAAATAATTTTTATAACTAGAACTTGTAGTAAAATTCTAGTTTTTGAATAAAGAAGCATATTTTCCAGATTTGGTCATAAAATGGGTTTTTTGCTAAATTATTTTGTCCTGGTTGATATCCAATCCTAAAAGTGTACATAGGATCTATTTTATTACCAATAATTATTGTATGTGTATTTTTCAAATTGGTAAACTTTTAAAGATCCTTATTTAATTTCACATTATACATTTTTAACTCATTGTTTTCCTTGAGTAATTGATATTTTTCTCTTTTCAGGTGTAAGTTCAGATTTAACTGTTATAATAAGATCATTTTGATTCATCAAATATTTATATTTATCTTTTATCTCATTACATTTTTCTTCCATTGTGATACAATACTCAAATAGTTCTCCATTTTACATATTCTAAGATTCACGTTCATTTTCAAAATAATAAGAATTTTCAACATGAGAGTTTAAGGTTACCTTAGAAGTTTTTGTCATAAACACATATTATCCATATCATCTTTCTCATCATGAGAAGAAGGACATCCATTGGAGCTAGCCTTAGAGGTACTCCATTTGGCCTTCATGGCTATCTTATATTTTCTATGATTATTCTCATAGTTTTTTTGGTATTTGACCATCATACAATAAGCTTTGAAATTTCTATTCCTCTTTCATTCATTGAAAACTATCTATTATGATTTATCATTTATATTACAATCCATTTTACAAATACCCTTTTTATCATACATTCCTCTTTAATTGGGATTTTTGGAAAATATATTTTTCCTATAAAATCTCATGAATCTTATGTAATGTTTGTCTATTTACTCATCATTATCGGAAGCTGATTCTTCAATACTAGAGCTTTCAACAAAATCTTGAACTATCTCGCTGTATTTATTTTTAGAGTCAGTAGTCTTGAAATCTATAGACTTTCTATTAGGTTCATCATCCTCCTCTTTTTTTACATTCCAATCTTCTTCAAACATCATTATTTTTCCAATGAGTTCATTTATAGGAAATTTTTCTAAAATGACATTATTCTCTAATTGAGAGAGAGTTTTTTCTCAATATTTAGGTAAACATCGTAGAATATTCATTACTTGTACTTTAATTTCATTTATTTCACATTATATATTCCCTCACGGGAAACAGAAAAAGTATCCCAAATCACATGGGTAGTTTTACACGTAGAAGTGCGACTAAACTCTTTATCTCCTAGTGAAAATTGTAGAGAATTCATTTCTTTTCAATTATTATTATAGTAAGTCTTTTTACATTCAACCAAAGTTTTCTATGTTCTCTCAGGAATTTCATATGTACTTTAAATAGCTGTTTAGATTTTAAATCTCATGCTTTCTAAATGTGTTTTCATTTTGAGATTCCTTAGAGCATAGTTGGTTCCATTAAAAAATGTGGTATAGTAGTAGTAGTTCCTTCTATACTATTTTCCTGATATAAATTTTAAAGTGATTTCAAGGAGATAAAAAATAAGTAATTATATAAATTTTGAGAACTTTGAAATACTACTACAATCACAGTTGAAAAAGACCTGAAAAATCATTGAAAACAAAAAAATCATAAATACCTCTGATACCAAATTTTGGTCAGAGTAGATCACTCAATAGGGTGGTGAATTGAGTATTAATAAAACATTATATTAAAATTTGGTTCTTTCAAAATTTCACCCATTTAAAAAGATAATCAAAGTTATATTTTAGTGAACTTATAATTTTACTGAATGTTCAATTAATTTCTCAGAAGATTGATTTTTTCTTAGCTATAATTATATGAATGTTAATATAACTTTGGAAACTAACATTCTGGTTCTACACATATAAAAACACTTTCTAAATAGGATTTCAAAGTACAACATAGTTTTATGTAAATTGTAATAAACAGATATTAAAAATATTAAGTAAAAAAACATAGCATATATAAACAAAATGTTCAATCTCAAGTTGAGTCTTAGTCCTCTTCATTTTGTGATCACCTGCCACCATGTATATTAATATAATAAACAATTTGATCTACACCATGGATTGGGGTTCACAATAACACTTAAGGATTTCTAGGTCACACATAAACTCTACCATAGTAATTCGTGGGAGAAACAACATATAGGTCACACTTGACCTCTTCCACTGTTCATTATAGGATACAAAATATAATAATGTGAGTTAGATTGAGGATATATAGTATCATCAAGTTATACATATGAGTCTGTGTGTTATAGAGAGATATGAACCATACTAAAAAATGTATTAAAATAAACACAACAAATCTTGAGATATAGATGATGGCTTAGAAGGCTCTTTGTGTTGTACAGTGAAGCTCTGGACTCGATTGATGTAGTGGAAATGATGATTGAGTCTTATTCTAGAAGTTTGATCCAAGAAACATTGTATTGTAGTCTCTTTAGTCTAGCTTCCAGATGTGTGGACTGTTTTCGATCCTTGTTGTTAGGAAGTTCAGTGTAGCACAAAAGGTTTTTCTTATCTAGTTGATCTCCCTGTATTTTCTTGCTCTGATTTCTTTTTAATTGGATGAAGGATTCAATTGTTGCATGAGTTTTCGGTTCTTCTATTCTCTCTACATCACAATGTATTCCTCTTGTATCCATCACCCATTGAATGATACAGTTGATAATTATTTTATATGTCAAAGATCATTAGACATGAATATCTCCTTGGGTGCTTGTACCTTGTGTTATCGACTAATGGTCCTAAAGAAAACATTAAATAATGTAAGAAACATAAATTTTCCTAGATATGACCATTGTAAATAAACATTAATATATAAATTAAAAGTAGTTTTTATGACTGTGAGTGAGTCATAAATATCGGTGTATCATTGGCATTAGTATGTCATCATCATTCTGTCAACATCATTCTGTCATCATCGGTCTCTCACCATCTCTCTCTCAGCATCAGTGACTCCATGTATAAGTGAGTCATTTCCATAACTATTGGTGACTCGGTGTATCAATGAGTCTTTTGTACTATTTGTCTATCCGTACATCGGTGAGTCCTCATTGGTGACTCATTTTGAACTATTGAGGTGTCACATATTGGTGACTCATTCATCGGTGAGTTTTCCATTGGTGAGTCGTCCATCAGTGAGTCATTCATCTGTGTGTCTTTCAGTAGCGAGTCATTCATCGGTGACTCAGAGATTGGTGACTAGTTGATTGGTAAATCACTTGAACTATAGGTGCGACCGATCATCAGTTAATCAACCATCAATGGATAGTTTGTTCTATCGGTGAGTCTAGGATTGTCATATTCTTCGATCAGTGGAATCTTAGATTGATGAGTCCTCATTGATGAGTCGACCATCAGTGACTCCTTTTAGAACTATCGGTGCAAGGGACTCTGAAAAAATTAGAAAGTGTTTGTCTTACAGGGAACACTACTAAATTAAATTATATTCATAAATACATGTAAATATACACTTGTAAACACATTTAATCATTAATATTACTTATTTCATGGCTTAAAAAAATATAGTAGACAATGTGATTTACTTAATAATATTCATTGACATGATTAATTGGAGTTATAACCTAATATATGAATTAATAGAATTTGTAGATTGGCATGTTTAGTGATTATGAAAACCACAATTTTACAAAGGTTACAACATTATCTACTTATGAAAAACCATATTAACATTTCTAATATAATATATGATCCTTCTATAACATCTTACCTTTGGTCGAACTATATTTGTTTATTATTTTGGTTGTTTCGTGTGTTAAAAGCGTTGTTTTATAATGTGTGTTTCATAAAGAATGATTCAACTCTTTAACTTATTATAAATTTAAATAATATATAAAATAATAATACTGAAAAATTATAATATTTTGTAACTAATTATTCTATTAATACCAATCATGAAAGATGGTTTTGACAAATGAAGTATGTTGCGATCATGGAGATGATAGGATGTATGTGCACATTGGTAACATTTCCATTTTTCAATGGTAATTTTTGAAATGATGTATCAAATATTTTATCATTATATAATTATAATAATATAAAATTTACCATAAAATTTATTTTAATATACTTATATATATAATCCATATTATTTAGTGATAAAAAGGGAGTTACATCGCTTCATGAAAATCGTAGTCCACATGTACATTAAGGATGTTATCCTTTTGAAGTGAGTGAGAATGTAAGAAATAAAGGGATATATTATATTTTCATAATGATTAATATTTTATTCATATAATAAATATTTCATTTTATCATATATAATCATTGACATTATCCTTATCAGCTTAAATGTAAAGAGTCAGGGAAAGATGAATCTGATCACTTCGTGAGGTGTAGTCCGTCATAAAAAGAGTGACATTATTGTATCCCCTAAAGAATGGAAATTAATATAAAAAATATTATATAATTACCGAAAAGGTATATATATGTTATAAAAATATGATATATAATTTATTTCTATCATCATAAGTAACCTTGAGAGATTGTAATGGAGTGTTGATGACATCGGTTCATGAGACGGTAGTCCGTCGTACACATGAATGATGATTTCATAACCAATTAGATGGCGGTGAGGATTGATGTAGGTCATGAAATTATCATAAAACTTTTTTTATATGGACGATTGTCTGTTTTTTATACCAACATGATTTAAGAAAAATTATAGGGTTGTTATGGAAGAAATAATATAAAAACAATCATTAATAAATGTTACCTCCTTTTTCGTGTATCCTCCTTAAGATTTCACCTAAAGTATTCATAGGATAAATTTAAATAGAAAATAGAATCTAGGTTGATTTAATTGAATTTAGTAGGTGATTTAGGTAGTAATTGGAACAAAAAATAGGATTTTATTGTGTGAAGAGGAGAAGGAATGAGGGGCTTTATAAGTGAGGTCAGTGGATGACATGTAATTTTTTAAAATAAATTGGTGTAACCATATTTTCATAGAAAAAAGTGTATAAAATGCATTATTCTGAAGAAAGAGACATTATATAGTAGAAATACGGCCACCTTGTAGATTTTAGAAATGATTTTTTAGAATTTTAACCTTTAAATGTTTTGTTTAACGAATGGTAAATTCATTTTTACCTTAACTGAAGTAAATAATTTAAAATGTTTTCATTATTCATTTTAGTAAAATATTATGTTGAACATATCAAATGATATTAATTAATCTGACTCAAAATATGGAATCTATTCTTCAAAATTCCATTTAACGAAGTTTCAAAATTTAATTTATAATTAATCTCATATACATGACAATAATTAAGGTTTTGGAAGGGAAAATGTTCAAATGTTTAGAATGTTTCAATATAAAAATTGAATAAGAAAATGACTCCAATTTCCTAAATTGGTTTAATTGATAAATAATTGAATTAATTTTTCATATAACCCAATTAAAAATATATGTTTACATTATAAATAATTTAAATAAAAAATTATGTTTTCAATTAAAATTATGTATTTTTCACTATTCATCAAAAAATAAAATATCATAGAAAAATAACCAAAAAGAACCATAATATAATTTTGATACAACTAGTTAAATAATTATTCTTCTTTCTGAAACTGAATTATCTAAAATTGGGAAAAATAGTTTTAATTATTTGTGCAAAACCTAATTAAACCATCTTTTAGAAAAAATATAATTTTTCTAAAAAAATATTATAGATGATTATTGTTTTACTTATAATCAATAGATAACCAAAATTTTCATATTTTAGTTAGTATTATTCATTCTTGAAAATTTAATGGCTAGGTTATAATGGAATATTTTATTACTGTTCCTTTTGAATTGGGGTTGTTTGTTCTGCAAACTATCAAATTCAGTAAAATTAAATAAATATATTTTCGGGGTTGTTTAAGATGGGTGTTTTTTATAACATACACTATCTAATAAAATTTTATAATTTTGTAATTTCGGGGTGTTACATTGAAATTAGAAGAAGAAAATTTCATCTAAACTCTAATAATGTTTATTATGTAGTTTGTCAAGGTTGTTGAAACCTAAAGAAGGTGTAATGGAGGATAGAAAATGTTATCATATGATGGAATTATATAAGTTGGTTTGATGTGTTTGAGAAACAATAAGGGGTTTTCCTATAAAGTATAAGGCTTATGGAATAAGCTATTTTATTTTTAATGGTATATGATACCAAATATGTATTTAATGAAGGTTATAAAAATAAATTTTTTGAAGATAATGGTTAGAATTGATAGATCTTGTGGTTTTCATTTAAATAATGATGATGTGAAAGAATATATAAATATCAAATGGTAATAAAGGATGTGTGGTTTAATATTATTTATGCTATATAATAAGAGAAAGTTTTTTTAATAATAAGTTTCATAAGCAAAATGTGATGTTACACATGGTAAATGATTCATTGTATTCTATAACATGTTTGAAATAGAGAAAAATTATAAAAAATATTCCTAAATGATATAGTTTATCTTGTAAATTTGTTAAAATATAATTTATGTGATGCCACTAACGTTTACTGGCATATTTTGATTAATTTTGTCATATTTTTCAGAATAGTTATCCAAACACATAAAGTACCATATAAGATATGGATAAGCAGTTTGTTTATTAAATATTCTATCTAAAAGAAATATGACTCATTTAATAGCACGAAAATAGTATATTATATATTAGCATGGTATTCTAAAATGAATATGGTTTCTAAGAAGATATTGGGAGTATTTTGTTCTTAAAGAAGTTCAATGTTTAACAAATAAAATATTATATCAATTAAAATTCATAGTGAATATCACCAAATATTCTAAATTATTTTATGATATATGGTTAAGTGATTCATGTAAATAGTTGAATCAATTAACTAATGATTTTAAGGAAGTTTTTTATGGGAAATATTAAAATAATAATGTTGTTGATGAACATGTAATAATCTTGAAACAAACAATAAAAGTTATTAATATCATAAAATTTTATGTTGTACAGTTAAGAAGTTTTAATACTAATTAAAACATTATAAATTGGAATATGATTAAAAAGTCTCACCATTACTCAAACATTCTTTCATAATATATGTTACACATTAATGAGTTTAGTATGAGTGTTTTATCAGATGGTCACTAATTTGCACCTAGTCTTTATGTAATTTACATTGTTTTTCATAGAATTGATAAACATATTTTAATTACTATTTGTTAGTTAATATAATTTTTAAATTGATTATAAAGAATATGATTGGATTATAAATTAATTAAGATCAGGATTTTTATTGTATGGTTTTTTTGGAATTAATTTTGAATTATCCTCTACTAAAACTCTTTTTTAGTGAAATATTGTTTTGTGGATGAATAAAAAAATTAAAGAGGATAATGAATAATTAAATATAATGTTAAGTCATTTTTTGTAATAATATATGCGTACATGATTTAACTAGGGATGGTTAGTAATAAATATCAACGGAAATTTAATATAAAACACAACCCAAGTTTGAATAATGGGAGAATTGTGGAGTGATTTGTGAGAATGTGTCCCATGTCTAGAATTCCTCATTTATGAATGATATCATCTCCCCATAAACTATATATAATTAACCCTCACATTCCATAATCTTGGTGACATTATCATGGGGTATTTATATGCATCATATGAGTAATCCATTCTCTTATTTGTGTATAGGATTAAATTTTTGTGGCGACAAATATATACAATTAATATCATGTAGAATTCCACACATCTTATCAATATCCATGAGCTGGGATGGTTGAGTTTTATTCTAAAATACAGATAATTCCTGGTTAACAACTCAAATTAGACCCTAATATTCATACATGTCATCACCAAACTCTGATTCTCAATTTTCTAGGTTAATAAAACAATTCTGTACAATGATCATATTCTATGAATGGAACATAATGAAAATAATTGAGATCTAGGGATAACAATATGTACATAAATTTTTCACATGATATTTATATATCATAATTTTGGAATATAAAATATGAAATATTATTCTATCATGAATCAATTCTTGTACCCATTACATAAGAATTGAAGGATTAGCTCTATTCAATAACACATAATAATTCCATAGAAATATTCGTAATTATGCTGGGATCAATCAATTTTTTTTGTGGTCAATAAAAATTGGAATATCAACCAAAAATAAATTATAATTATCACTATTTTCCACTATCTAGAAATAACCAACAGAGCACCCCATGTTTTAGTTATCCAAGCCAATGGAATAGTACAATATACAATGGATTCATGGAAACTAAAAATAAAGGGAGACAAAATGAAAACCCCAATCCCAAAATTCCAACTGTGGTGCTAAAAATATATTATTAAAATTTTTGTTTTCGATGAAAATAAATGGGACCCAATTTCATCCATCCGAAAATTACAACAACAAAATGAAATATTTGATAACTTGCATATTTGAGGACATTTTTGGATTAGAGTTTTATAGAATTTGGAAAAACTCTTAAATAAAGTACACTTATAAATAAATATATACTTCATAAAAATATACATAATATCGTACCAAGTTCTTCATATATAATAACCTTATTAAGAACAAAATACATAAAACATTTCATTACAATGTAGGTAATATGAAAAATTATAAGGGTACTAAAATGATCGATGAGTGTAGAAATAATCGTTAATAATTGATTTTCATCAATGAGAATAATATTATTATAAGGGTATATTGATATAATAAATGTTCATGAGAATAAAATAATATAATTCATACCAAAAAGAACCTAGATTATTAAACATGTGACTTGTCATAATAATTTAGAAAAATATTGAATCATAATAATCAACAATCATGAGACATATTATGTTAATCTTAATCATGAGAACCATTTAAAACTTATAGAAAACATAGATAAAATGTGTTGGTATCTTGGAACATCATTATCAAATCAGGATTTTAAGAACAATTACATATTTAATAACCATAATGGTAAATTTTAACAATCTATTTTGGGAAACCTATAACTCATTATTTCATTATCTTTACCCAATTAATTGGAGATTTATATCACATTAACCTATTATTAGATTATAATGGAACAACATATCATTGTTAATAATGGAACCACCCACACATGGTGTGTAATTAAACCACACGTCATCATAAATAATTTCCAAGACCCATAACATAATCATAAATACTGAAATTATTCTTCAAATATTCTTAACACCAATAAGAAAATAATTTTTTGAATATTAAAATATCCACTCCACTGGAAACACTTATTTGAAAATAAATATAAAAATGGGGTTTTTATTTAAATAAAACATTAAATATTGTAATTGAATCAGGATATCACAAAATAGTGATTGAGGTGGGAAATATCATTGATATTGTATATATTAAAATAAAACATTATTTTTTCCTTTTTTGAAAATAAAGTAGAATCATTCCATATCAAATATATGAAAAGATTACTAATGAAAATAATTATTATTAAATAAAATTTGAACAATATATACCTTTATAATTCATTTATTTCCATATAATTATATATCCATAAATCAATTTTCTAAATATGTACCTGTGATAAAATAATGTATAAAATAAATCCTTGAAACATTTTAAAAACATATTAGTAAATTAATATGTCACTTACCTGAAGTCTAAATCATCATGTTCTTTCCTAATCATACTAAATAATAAATATATGTTGTCTATTTACATTATTAATAAAATTTTCAATTTTTTACTCTGATTTTTTCTTTATTATGATGTTATTTATAACTGCTTAATCATTTAACTTCACGTTAGTCGTTTTGAGAATATTCAACACATATTTACAAAATGAAATTACTAATTCAGGTGTGTTCAAAGTGGTAATTATAATATCCTATTAATAATATTAATAATGAAAAAAATTTCATTTTAAAATATAAATTTTACTTGAATAAACCATGAAATGTGTTTATGAAAAATGAACTATTTTACAATACTGGAGAAGGTAGGTCGTATATACTCATGAGGAAGGATTATCTTTTTAACAACCACAATATAAAGAAGTTAAGTATTATTTTATCATTAAATAACTATCAATATCTTAGAAAAATCATATTATTCCATTTAAAAAACATATATATATCATCCATAAGATATGGCAATGAAAAATATCACATCTCTTCGGGAAGATGGTAATCCACACATAACACGAAAAACATTATCATTTTTAAATGGATAGAAATGTAAGAAATTAGTTGATATTTTATATTTTCATAATGTTAAATATTTTATAAATTTAACATATTTAAATTAAATCAATAATTGTTACAATCCATGAGAGGAGTTGATGGGAAATTAATAACATCAGTTTGCGAGGTGGCAGTCTTCCATACACCTGAATACTGGTTTTGTTTCCCATTTGATGGAAGATGATATGGATTTAGGTTATTAAATTAACAATATAACATATTTTTATATCTATTGTATTTATTTTATTATTTTCAAGTTATTTAAGATGATATTTTGTAGGAATAATAAGAAATAAAACTAAAACATTCAGTTGAATTCAATACCTCTTGATCAGAAAACATTCATTTCTTTACACCTTAAGCCCTATATTATTGGTAATATGACAAAAATAAGTCCTCAAGAATGTGGTATGGGATATTATATATTTATTTGGATATGTATTTTCTAATATATTTGGCTCTATTTGTGTGTAGAGAATATGAAAGGTGGTTCCCTGTTATTAGAGATGTGAGGGGAATTCATTGAATTACATAAGGAATTAAATTAATATAAATTAATTTTTCATGGAAGATGCTTCAAAATAATATATTTATCATATAGAGCGGTTATGGGACTAAATTATATTATATAATAAACGGTTTAACTTTTTATTCTATCTTTAACCAATATCTATTAGTTGTAACCTAATCATTAACACTTTTGACAATTACCATGATGTCAATGTTTATATTATTTATGGGTAAATAAAGAAAATATAACTGAAAAAGAGACCCATAAATGGGAAAACATTAATATTTTTAACAGTATATCTTTCACTTTTCCTATGATCAGATTCATGGTAACATTAAATCTTTTAACAAAACATTATTTATTTTAAAATATCATTAATTTTATTTTTTGAAATATAGTAAATATTATAATATAATATTTATCTAACTCATATAAAATTATTAATAAATGACATGGATTAAAATATAAAGAGTATATGGTCTTCATATAATTACCCAAATAATTTTTACAGTTTTTTATATCATTTATGACTTTATCTTTTGGATTAACCCATTGGCTAACTACTTTTAACAATAGCTACGGTAATGACTTTTTCAATTTTAATGTCTTATAATTTTACATATATTGGTAAATTTGAATAATAAATGGAAACATTATCGAATTATAAAATTTATCATCATAATTTTCATATTTCAATATTTTTATGATTTCTAAATAATTTAGTAAAAAAATATTATTTTACATAAAATAATATTTGTGTCATTTTAAGAGCTATTCATATAATTTGACTATGAAGACAATATGAAAGCAATGTAATTTTAATATGAACCTTTAAAAATTTATAATATAAAATATTTATCTAACAATATTTTGGGAAACTTAAAATCTCAAAAAAAAATTACATCTTGAATTTTTATTAATTACAATGATTTTTCTACTGCCTCCACAAGAACTAAGTCAACATTTCATAATAATATATCATAATTATTTCACCACTAAAAATTTAAAATACATATCCATAATATAAATTAAATAATAAAGGTCAATATATTCTTTTATATTTATTAAATATGTATATTAAATCCAATATATGTCATTGAAACAATTATAAGATGCGATTTATAATTTTTAGCATTACACAAATATTACAAAAGCATTTGGATAACTCACTTATTATATAACTCCAAAATTAGAATATATAAATAAAAATAATCTATAATAATTTATATTTACCAAAAAATTCAGATAATGAAATCTCTAGTTTCATATATTTTTATTAGGATACCAAATTACACTTTTCAAGTGGTGTGAAATCTCTTCATTGTCCTTAATAATTATTTCAATATTTTTTATTAAATAATGTCTAATTTTATGTTTTGTAATATTTTTATATTACAATTCTATTTCCTTATAATACATAATTCACTACATATATTTAATTTATAATTATATCATATTTATTTCTTCATGATATCATAAAAGGATATATAATTCCTAAAAAAGTTTGCCTTATACTATCCATCAAAATTATAACTTAGTCAGAAAAATCTAAAAAATTCATAAAATGAAAAAATATAATTTTAATATCTTAAAATGACAAAAATTTCATCAAAATAATTTCTAATAAGTTACAAAAATTACATTTTAAATAAAATGTTAAAATGTAATGAAATATAGTGATTAGAAAACAAATGTGCCTTTAGTCCAAAAAAATGATCTATTAAAAAAATTATGTGTAAATATAATTAAAGTGTAATGAATTTTATTATTTGATATTAAATGATTCTAATATTAAATTTTTATCAAATTCAGAGAATAAGTATTTCTTTTAATGAAAATTATTGATTGTTTTACAAAAATCTGTATTTTTCAAAAACCATTGAAAAAACACTTTAAAAAAAACTCAAAATTTTAACCAAATTTATTTTTTATATGCTAATTTCAAAAATGGTATAATTTTTTTTCAAAAAAATTAAACTTTTTTTTATAAATTTATTAAATTATATGCTCAAAAAATTTTAGGAAGAAAATATATTTTTAGAAGAATAAAATGACTAAATGAAAAAATGAGTCCATTTTTACAATGAATTTATCAAAAAAATGAATGAATATGGATTATTTAATATATTTCACAAATTAATTATTGTTATTCGGACATTCAAATTAAAAATCAAGGGTATAAAGGTCATATTTTAAAATAATATTTCATATTTCTTGTAAGCTTGGTCTAGTGTATCCTTTTAACTATCAAACATAGTCTTCTTCTTAAAATCTCAGGGTGTTAAATTCTCCCTAATTTAATAAATTCCATCTTCTCAATGTGAAATGAATCCTAGAAATCAAGGGGTTGACATTTTAAAATATCTTTTTTCAAAAACCAAAACCTAAAAACCAATAATAAAATATACCCTTGAAAAGAGCGGAAGGGAAATATGAAGGTCATCTAAAATAACATAAAACATGGATTCCAATTAAGAGAACATTAGTGGGAAGTGAAAATATATACATAGAGGAAAATTTTAATATCAAAATAATAATGGAGAGTGACAAAAATCTTTGATCACAATAAAACAAATGATCATGGGAATTTTATTTACCCCAAAACCATAAATGAAAGTGGTGTGAAAAAGATAATAAATTTTTCTGAAATTAAGGTAATATGTTAAACTGTTTATTTTATAATTTATTTATTAATTATGAGTGATTAATTTTACTATATTAACTAAGAAACTATAGAAATATACCCTCCTAATTTTCGTTAAATCCTTAATTTAAATTTTTATACTTTGGTTTTGTTTTTCTGTCTGTCTTTAACTTTGTATTATCTGTTACTCCAAATATTGAGCCTTAATGAATAATTTTTTATTCATGGATCACTAAACAGAAATTATAATGTACCACATATTTCCACAAATTTATAACAAATTATTACTTTGATATTTAGATATTAACCCAAAACATAATAGTAATAATTTTTTTGGTT
Source organism: Viscum album (assembly GCA_963277665.1). NCBI lineage: Eukaryota > Viridiplantae > Streptophyta > Magnoliopsida > Santalales > Viscaceae > Viscum > Viscum album. Next base: position 261,793,600 of record OY728142.1, on the reverse strand, counting down.
AATTCCTAAAATGAGTAAACCTTCATATTAAAAAAATATATCATTAGTTTCTAAAGCTTATAAAAACATCAAAATTTCAACATATATTATTCAATAAATAACTAACCTTATAATTCTTCAAAATCTTTTAGACCATGTTTGTAACCCAAAAATTAGAACATTTTGATCACATATTCTTCTGAGATTAAATTTACGTTAAACTTAGGTCAACATCAGTCACTTATAAAAACATATATTCAAAAAAATATTTTTCTTAATAAAATAATCTCTATATTATTTTAATTATGTCCATAAATAATCTAAACCACTCTAAAGCCACAATAAAATTATTTAGACTTCCAAAAGATTATTCCGGATTTATTCATAACATATAATTCTATAATATTTTGTTTAGTCTAATTATATAATGTTCTCTAAAAATAGTGATATTATAACATTAATCATTTCATCACCCAATAAATATAAAATCCGCTAGTTATCTATATGATGAAACATATGTTCCCAAATTGTAGTAACCAATAATTATTTCAACCTCAATGATCTTAGAAAACTTAAAGAATATCAATATAGTTAAACGTATGTACAAAAAATGTATATTCATTTTTCCTAAAATAATTTTTTTTACTAAAACAAATACTAAACCAAAGTGTTATATTAACATAACTTTCTCCCAAAATACTCTTAACAATCTAAGAAATCCATCACTTAAATCCTCATATGGAAAGTCTATGAATTTGTAATCATGATCGTACTTACACATATAAAACCACGATTGTATCAATAAATCATTAGTTAACCTCTCACCAAAATATCCTAATATTTAATGTTATGTGATCCCTCAAATAATACAAATTATGGCAGCCCGAAAACCGTATTCCCAAATCCATTTCTAAAAACAAAAAAAAATAATATTTCTTTCTCTAAAACCATAAATATAACCAAATTTCAATCATCCAAAACACATAATAACAAAAATAAAATATTGGATAATTTACATAACCAAGGAGATTTCGAATATATATATTTATAAAATTATGAATGATAATAATATAATAACATCTATACATAAAATATATTTTATAAAAATCTACAACATATCACTATTATCATCACATATAGAATCTTTATATGGTGAAAATACATAAAACCTCGGGCAAATGAATCATCATAAAGGTGATATAAAATTTTCAGTAAGGGTAAGCATAAGCATTAAAAACTAAATTTCATAAATGAGTATATATTTATGATTTCATATTTAATTTCAATTAAATTAAAATTAAACAATTCATACCCATAAAAACATGGACCATTAAATATGTGTCCTAGAATAATTATTTAACAATGTAAATAGTCATAAAAATTAATAATCATGATCCACATGAAAGAAATATTATTTAGATGAACCATTTAAAACATATACCAAGCATAGAGAAAACTTGATGGTATCATGGAACATCACTATAATATAAATCTTACAATCAATCTTAAAATCACTCTTAAAAATTGAATAACCTAAATGGTAAATTTCCACAATCTTTATAGTGGAACTTATAACTGGTTAACTATATATACTTACCTAATAAATTAGAGAAATATATAAAACTCATTAATTCATGGTTTATAATGGAACCAACCATCCTTTTATACAATAAAAACATGAATCTAAGGTTTATAATGGAATAAATATTTATCATAAATAATTTCAAAGAACTATAACAATATCATAACACGAACGACTAATGTCATAATGGGTTTTCAAAATTCATGGAAATTAGAACTTTTTATAATCGAATGTGTTTTATGGGAAAAGGGAAATTTATTCTAGGTGATTATCATGGATATTTTTTATAAGCACTTTTCTAGACTCATCATAGGGTGTTTACCCTTGAATAATAATTTTTTAGAAATCTAAGTCGTTAGAATTTTAAATGAATATATAAAATTTATTTAATTTAATATTAAATTATTCATGCTTGTTCATTCGGTTGAAAATTGTAAATGGAGAAATAAATTGTGATTTTATCACGACTATTGATTATTGAATGTGGCTTTTCCTTGGGTAAAGCATAAACGTATATCAGGGACATGAGTTGGGGTCGGTCCCACTTTTCTTTTTCGTTTAATTTATTCTATTTTTTTCTTTTTTTCATTATTCTTCCATTTACCATACATTTCCATGTATTCCTATAGGGTATTACTTCCAAGTATTTGAGAGAGGGATAGAGATATAATATGTAGAGTTATTGGGGAGGCTCCACCTTGAATCTCAGATTGCACCAGATCGTCACGTGGTAGCTGCGAATCACATATCAGAGTAAAGAATCAGCAGTTTCTATGCTCAAGTATGACCATTTTATATTTTTTTTTGTGAAAAATGCATTTAATATAGTTTGTATTTGTTTTTTAATCCATTTATTTTTTGTTGGGGATAACCTGTGGGTCCATATGGGTGTTTTATGGAGATATCTGGCATTTCAGGTCGATTCTGGGGTTTTCCATTTTTGAAAACCATTGCACATGACATGCTATTTTATGAGAATATACCTACTGTTTTTTTAGTTAGGATAAGATATGGTTTTGGGGTCTACAAACCATATATTGTGGGTATAGGCCATATAGAGTCATGGGTGAGTGGCAGAGTGCTTGGCCAGACACCCTATGTGGGGGTATATTCACGTGTATGCCACAAAGAAACACCTTCTGTGGAGTGAATGTTGTTTTGGAGTATATAGCTGGGTAGGGTACATGGACAGGTACCCTAGTCGGTACCCATGTTTAGGTACAGGTTGTGTACTCGGGTGTTTTACATTCCATGTGGGAATGATTAACATTGGAAGGTACCCAAGATGGGTTACATGAGGTGTATAGTATCCACACACTCTGTACATTGGGAAAGTACATTCTGAGAGTTTGTGGTACATGACCATGCGAGAATTCTTGGGTTACACACCACATACTTTTCCTACCTTGGTCTTGTTTTAACTTTTTTATTCCTGGAGTCGTAATTGGATATATAATAACTCCATTATGAGAAATTTTTCATATTTATAATGATGGTGTTATGATTAAGGTATTTAGAGGATTTTTGGATGGTGCTTTGGACTATGAGAGTTTAGTAGAAGGATTTATTTTTTTGGTCCTTGTTTCCTTATAGGGATGGGTTCTGAGTTGAAAGGCCCATTTGAGGGTGTGAAATCATTTGTTGGTTTTGTCTTTTCAATCTTGTGATGTTTTGTTCAAGGTTATGTTTTATGGATCCTAGAATATAGGATTGAGTAGCATATTTGAGTAGATTTTGGTTTTCTATCTTTATAGGGACTTTTTTCTCGAGATTTTAGCTTTTCAGTAATAACACTAGGGTTTGGGACTACAGTTGTTAGATCAATTAGGATGAGTAGTATTCCATTGGATAGTAGTTTTGGGCATGTATAATTTATTTTCAGAGGAGAATCTGCAGTACTCCTAAGTATTCCCATAAAGATAAATTTCTTTTTAATAATCAATTTTTTCCATATTCCGTTGCTGATAATTCTTGTATGGAATGTTTTATTATGGCTTGTGTCAAAGAACCCTCGAATATGATCTCTTCCTTTTGAGGTGGTCAAATGAGAGATTATGACTTTTTCAGTTAGAGGTATTATTCTATTGTATTACCCATTGTGTGAATTATTGATCGATGATCAATTAAAAGGTTCTAAGGGTCATTTATGATGTTTGAGAACTAGGTGTATTCTAGGATTTTTGATGGGCATGTGTAACCCTTGTATGGTGTCTTTCTCTTTCTATGGACTTTCGGAATATTGGGGATATTTATTTAGGCATGTACCAAGAGCTTATGTGTAGCATGAGAGTCATGCGGTGGACATTAGTTTATGTTGTGGCCACATGGATTTCGAGATCCTCGATTTTGGTTTTACCATGAAGCATGTCAAGGAGAGCCAGTGCTGGATAACTTTTTGGTATGTTGATACCCTTGGGGTTTTGGGAGACCTATTCTGGTTGAATGAGAGTGAAACAATGATACATGTTCAAAGGTTTTGTTTTTGGGTCCATGGTTGGATTATTCCACAACCATTTGGTCATTGGTCCTAATGTTGGAGGTAGTTTCTTCATAGGAATGTGGTTTTTGGAGGATATCATTGGGTTATCATGGATTAAGGATTTAATTAGAGTTATTATATGGATCTCACCACTGTTGGATGATTATGATTAGATGGGACTAGAGAGATGACGAACGATATGGATGTTTTCACCCAACATTTTAATTATTCACCCAACGTAGTGGTTATATATTATGGATGATGGTCGTGGTCCTGGCTTCTGAAGTATGACACCAAGGATAGGGTATATGTTGGGCCTAATAGTGGATGGTGTCCCATTGGATATTACATTTGTTGGTACCACATTGAGAGGTGTAACATGTGATGGTTTTATCATCAGGTCCTCATTTTGATCCCGATTTTACCTCCATGTGTTTTAGGATATTACAGTTTCATAACTATATAGAGTGAGATCTGTCACTAGTTTGATGGTGTCAAAAGTGTCTGAGTTCCCAGTAGATCTATTTATTTATGTAGACACCTATAGTTTTCCCTTGGGGTCTGGTATTTGTGATTATTTTTTTACCTCTTGTAACTCTTGAGTTTATCGGGAGGACACACTAATTTTCATGTGATTGTGTACGAAATATGTTATCAATATTTTAGAATGAGATGGAGTGAGGGGTAGATTTACCCCAGGTATCATGTTAGATCCCACTGGTTGGATGCTTTATTGGTTTCCCACTTTTTATTTAGTTTTTTCTTTTAATTCAAGTAATTTTTTCTTTTATCTAGGATGGGAATATAATGTGTGCATTCACTTTTTTATGACATCATATTTTTAGTCCCATCATTGGGGTTCCATACTGATATTTATTTCTCAACCCATGTATATGCACCACAGTGTGCCTCTTGAACTAATGTCTTCTTCTGGGTCGGAGAATAGGTTGTGCAAAAGATGGGACTAAGGACAGTGTTTCTTGATCAAGTGAAGTTGTTCATGTGGATCCTCAGTATTAATCTTTTTGCATCTAGAGTATCATGGAGACTAGTAATGTTTGTCGGATCGGTGGAGGAAGTAGAGCCTATTTTAATTTACATTCAGTTTAATTATTTTTTATATGTTGTCATCCTAGTGGGTGACTGGTAGTTTTATTATATGTATGATTAATTCCATTTTTTCTATCAATATTTAGTTCCTGATTAATTATTATGTGTTCTCTAGTGATGATCCTTGTGTATGAGATTGGATAATTTCTACTATTACTACACTCTAACTAGAAGGTATTGTCTCCTCACATTATCTTTCAGACCATTTATAATTTTCAATGGCCACTATCATAATGGGAGATGTTCTTGAGTCATTATTTCATGATATGTTAGGTGATGTGTAATGTCATCCCTGGATGGTTTTTAACAAAATGGTATTAGTGGTGTTTGGATTTATGATTTAGGGATTTGGTTGGTATGTGTTCTAGGTTTCTTTCAAAACATGTGATGGATATCATATTTTTGTTTCATGTGCAACATTTCTTATAGGATGTCCATGTTCTTATGTCATAAGATTAGTGTTATTGTTATTCATTTTTACAATTTCATGATTTATCAAAGTGTGATGCACTTGGGATTGTGGATTTATGGTCTATTCTAGGATTTGGATCATGTCCAATGAGAAATAGACCTATGTTCCTTCATCATTCTAGGAACATAGGACTTAGATAACATATACCTATCTATGGTGTTCTAATTTTTCTCTAGTTCTAATGACAATTCATGTGGATCATGTGGAGAGAGGTTATTCATTTTTGGAGATAAAATCCCTTCAATGAGGGATACATGAAAACCATTTTGGTCACTATGAGCTTTGTGTGCCCTGAAAGTAGCTAATGAGGGAAAGGCAGTCTAATGGATCATTGAATTGGGCTCAAGTTTCTCTAAAATTGTGGTTCCCTTGAATTCTCAGATTCATGTTCCCTTATAGGGAATTTTTCATTACACATGTTGTTAACCAAGTCATATGGTAGGAACCATGTGCTTGTTATCACTTACGACATGGGTGGGTGTGGGGGTTCTTCCACAGTGGGGTCGTTGAGGTATTATATCATCATGACGTTTTTAGGAATTATTAAGTCTTGAAATTGATAATTGGAGTGACCGGAGTGGTCGTTGTTTTATGGATGACTTGAGAGGGATGTTTTCGTTGGACCTATGGACTTTCTTGTTTTTGGTGGTGCCTTGGGTAGTGTGGTTAGAGTGTTTTTAGATTCTTGTGGATCTATATTGATGACCATGTGTGGGGTGGTCAATGGTTTTTGGTGAATTATCCTCATTTTGTTTGGGATTTTCCCATTTGAGTGTGAGTGTTGTTGTGCACTTAATGAGAAATTCAATGAATTCCTTGTGGTGGGGAGTAATCAATAGGATTTTGGAGGTTAGAATCGTCATTTATATATATTTTTTGAGAGTTTTTTTGGTGGTATTCGTGTTAGTGTTTAAGGGAGATCTATTTTTCCATCTCTATCCATTGTGTTTGGTTATGGAAGTTGAGTAGACTATGTGGTTTTTTTGGGTAGTGTGGTGAGGATAAAGAAACTCCTATGGTGGGGAGAATCATATCTATAATAGTTGAATATCTATCATTATTGTAGAGAGTGTTGGATTCATTAATAATATTATTTCGATACCCTACCTTTCTACTCAGTATATGAAGGACTATTTTAGGGAAAATAATGTTACATGAATCATTATCCAATGGGTTGTGGTTTATATATCCTTCTTGAGTAAGATATCCAGATATACTCAATGAATGTTGTACATCTTATTTTCATTTTGGAGTCCGCTGTGATGCATACTAGCAAGAATTCAGTAGCAAGATCATGAGGATGACCCCTATAGTGATGATACATTGATATGGGGACCAGTTCACCCATTGTTAGCTCCGTACAGTGCACCAGCCATGCCACCACCTATAGATCAGCACATGGTACTCGCAAGACTAGTAGAAGTGGACCAAAAGATGAGCATGCATCGTGATTTCAATGATAGAGACCCAATAGATTCTTAGGTGATCCCAAACCTTAGCTGGGTGAGGACTGGATTGAAGCATTGCCCTGAGTTTTTTATCTAGTCAGGACAATAGTAGATTAGATATTTGTCCAAGAAATTATCCTTCTGCATGGCTTAGTGAGATGATTTTGGATTATGGCTGTCTAGACTCATTAGTAGGAGACTATTTACTAGGCAGTGTTTGAATGCCTCTTCAATGGAGACATCTCACCAGTTTTTCTATGATATGTGTGTATACATGATCATATTCATCTCCAGTAGGGTATCCAAACAGTGGTTGATTATTCATCATGGTTCACCAAGACTTCCATCAAATTGATGGATATGGTTAGAGATCAATACATCAGGGAGAAATCATTCGAGCATGGTCTATGTGGAGACATCTGATCCATCATTATCCCACTATGCATTTCGACATATCCTAGGGTTCTTGAGCGGGTTTTAAGGTTTGAATGATTCTTGGTCGAGCAGATATATCCAGTGATAGTCATTTTTGGATGAGTAGAAGTAGAGACCTTATTTTGAGGGATCCGATGTTAGTCCAAGGGAATTGGGTGTGGTAAAAAAATTAGGAAGAGGTCCTAGAACTGAGGAGTTGTAGTTTAGGGCTCATAAGGTGGTTCTAGCCAGCCTAGGACGTTGAGGTTCAATTCATGTGATGGTAGGGGGAATCTCACTCGAGATTGTGCAAATCATCGAGCTACTGACAGGGAGACTATGGATAGAACACCATGATAGAGAAAGTGAATGGAGGAGGTAGATCCTTAGGGTGAAGGATGTAGAATAGTGGTTGGGGGAGTAGTATGAGGTGGTTTATGTTCAAACATTCTACAACTACCACCCCCAAGAGGTCCATTCTTAGCACAAGGAGCTGGAAGATAGGGGTAGGGACAACTACATGCGGTCGGGGCTTATAACCCAGGGGATCTAGGGATTATTCAAGTTATTATCTATGTTTTTTCTACTTTACATATTTTACTAATAGACATAGGTGGTGGTTATTCCTTTCTCACTGTATTTCCAGTTCGAGAAAAATATATTCCATTTGAACCATTAATCCAACCCTTATTCTGGGAGGAATTAGAGGGGAAGAGCTCTATGAGACCCAAAGATTCCCCCTAGGTGGACCATGTTTTATTTTCCAAAAAAAAGAAGATTAAAGAATGAGGTTGTGTGTGGACTACCGAAGATTGAACTAGTTGATTGTGAAGAACGAGTATCCACTACCTAGAATCGATGAACTCTTTGGTCAGTTGAGAGGGGAATGATGGTTCTCGAAGGTTGAACTCAGATCAGGCTATAACCAGCTACAGTTATGGGATGTAGATATACTGAATACGGACATCATATTTCATTATGGTTATTATGAGTAATTGGTGATTCACTTTGGCATAGAAAATGCCCTAATAGTGTTCAAGGGAGACATGGATCAGATATTTCATCCTTACATGGACCGGTTCATGTTAGTCTCCATTGACGATATCCTTGTGTACTCTGTTTTCAAGAAGGATCACTTGAGACACCTAAAGTTGGTTTTGTACATATTCTGAGAGCACCAGATTTATGGTAAAATTTACAAGGGTAAGTTCTGGATTTAGGGGGTACACATTCTAGGACAAATAATCTCATCTGATGCAGTATTAGTAAGGTATCCACCTAAGAATGTGATGGAGGGGCAGATATTACTCAGTCTAGAAAGATATTATTAGAGATTAATGCATGATTTCTCCAGGATATCAGCACCTATAATAGATTTGAGTCAAAAGATGTAGCATTTCATATGGACAGAGATGTTACAGTTGGGTATTTAACAATTGAGGTAGAGTTTGAAGAGCACTTCAATCTTGAGCTTGTCGGAGGAGGGTGTCTAGTATGTAGTGTTCTACAATGCATTAGGGACCTGACTTGGTTGTTTGCTGATGAAAAGGTTAGCAGTTATTTCCTAGGGTTCATGTCAGTTTTGTCCACATGAGCAGAACTATGTGAATAATGGTCATGAGTAAGTACTTGTAGTCATCACATTAAAGATGTGTTGACATTACCGGATTGGCGAGCAGTTTATCATCAACTATGATCCCCAAAGTCTCAAGTATATCTCCTCTCATAATAATCTAAACGTGATTGTTTCCAAATATTTTGCTGGGGAGCCAGCGTCCATCTCGTTTGAGGATGAAAGGTGCAGTTTTTTTGCCCCGCATTCCAACTTTCCAAAGGCGGGCGGCATCCGTCACTTTTTCATGTATTTTTTCTCCTTGAACGAAATAATATGATGGGGGTTCAGTTCATCCTTTCATAGATTCCTCCTCGTAACTCTTCTCCCAGTCTGGGTAACCATTATAAATTTAAGACGTTGTTCGTGAAACTCTTCCTAGCACCATATCTTAATGGACACCAGCTTATTACACTGCTTCTGTAGGGAAATTCCAAGGGGTACGATCAGGAATGCAAAATTCGGTTGGGGGAGTAGTCATGTAGGACATCACCGGCATGTCTGGGCACTGGGACACTAGCACATCTGGGTTTCTTATTCTTATTATAGGTATTCTATAGGAAGTGGAATCCTGTGGCATCCTGCATCGAATGTGAGGAATTATATTCCATAGGCGTGTTTCTGAGGTTTTCCTCTACTTCCCATGTTTAACAGGGGTTATTCCACAAGTTTAACATCCAACGGAGATGGATCGGACTAATCAGAACACTGACTAGAGTGGATCAGATGGGTGCAACCCATGGAGGGAACATAGATGTCAGAGCCAACACATGGTTTACTTCTCGGTCACTGTTGAAGGGAATGGGGAATGAGAATGCATGATTTCACTGGGATGTGGCGGCCCGGATAAGAATTGGGATGGATGATGGGCTGTTGAGTGACATGTGTGGTGAATGGGATGGAACCTCCTTGAGTATGATGGTAATGTTGGACTTTAGTCTTATGGAGACTTCCTACATATAATCATGGTAGGGAATCGATTTCCGCATAGCTCAAGTGGGTAATAGGATGCTTAAGGAGGTGGTCTGTGAGAATGGATGCATGGATGGGACCCAGTGGAAGTGGAACCTCTAGGTAGGGGCATGACCTTCCCGATGCACATAGGATCGAGGTAAAGGTTAGGTGATGATCATGAATTGGGGTGAACACATTGGACAAAAAATTGATGATGTGTATGGGGCTTACACATGGTGAGCATCCCGGGTAGGTCTAACACAACTAGGATGGAACAATGATGTGGGTCCTAGTGAAGGGGATTATGAAGGCTTGCCTCTAAATAAGGTATGTGGTGTCTTACCACTAATTGTGATACAATGACTTACTGATGATTGAGGGGCCCAACGGCTTGCCTCTACGTGTCGTTTATAGTTTAACATCATTCAGGATGAGGGGGAACCGACATGAAGGTGGTCGGAGTGACTTTGTGTTGGTCTTGAACCTCATGGAGGCTTCCTACATACCCTTCCTTGGCAACGATCAATGTCCATGTAGTTCGTAATGGGGAATTTGGGGCTTATGATCAGAGGCAGCCCAAAGTGTTGGTGAACCGATGTGAAGGGGGTCAGAGCGACCAATGGGTGGTGGGTTTGAACCTCGTAGAGGCTTCCTACGTACCCTGCCTTGTCAAAGGTCAAAGATTTAGTAGTTTTGGATGGTTATTTAACCGTCATGAAGGAGGACCTGGGGTCTAATGGGTGGTGGGCCTCAACCTCGTGGAGGCTTCCTACATAACCTTCCTTATCAAAGATCAAAGACCACATAGTTCAAGAGGGTCAGTGAACTGACGTGAAGGAGGACCTGGGGTCCAATGGGTGGTGGGATTGAACCTCTTGGAGGCTTCCTACATATCCTGCCTTGGAAAGGATCAAAGACTTCATATTTCAATGGGGTTGGTGTACCGACGTGAAGGATGACCTGGGGTCCAATGGGTGGTGGGCTTGATCCTCGTGGAGTCTTCCTACGTACCCTGTCATAGAAAATATCAAATTCCATGTAGTTCATGAGGGTCGGTGAACTGACGTGAAGGGAGACCTGGGGTCCAATGGGTGGTGGTATTGATCCTCATGGGGGATTCCTATGTACCCTGCCTTGGAAAAGATCAAAGACCACATAGTTTAGGAGGGTCAGTGAACTGATGTGAAGGAGGACTATGGGTCCAAAGTGTGGTGGGCTTGAACCTCGTGGAGGCTTCCTACATACCCTACCTTAGCAACGATCAAAGACCACATAGTTCATGATGGTGTGAGGCCTACACTCAAGTCTTCCCAAGGTGGATGTCATGGTCGGTGCTTTCTCAAAGCACACGTGAGTCTTTCTCTGTGTGAGAAATAGGGGGCAGCAATGACCTGGAGATCAAGTCATGAATGGTGCATTCGTGGGAAGTGGAGTGGGTCTTACACGTAGTTAGTAGCCCAAAAATTAAATAGGGGATTATGCATGGTCCGAAGCATGAAAACCTTGGTACTTACTTCAGGATAGAGGCCCGGTGGCGACAAAGCCCAGTAGGAGGGGGATTTGGCATGGATGAGATGAGGATCATTGTTCCCCATCACCCCTTTGCTGGCCTTGGTCACTAGAAAATAAAGGAGGATTAGCGGTGCAACCTCCTACAAGAAAGGATAGGGGCTTACACCAAGGTGGTCTCCCTTCCCCCATATAGGATACATGGGGGGAAGTCACTGTTTAACATCATGTGTTGAGGATGATTGTGCTTGGAATTTTAATGTCCAATATCTTGGATGAGGTGAGTTTACTCCGTACCCCCAGGACTTACATAACTGGTACCCTCTGCACCTTGGTGAAGATAAGTGACAGAAAACTCCATGGTAAGGGATTGTTATGGAGAAACCATTGGGGGTATCCATGTTAGCATGGATATGTGAAAAATCAATAGTCGTTTGTGTGCCAATGAAAAGAAGCATGAGGTGAAACAGTGCAATGGGAAGTATCATCCAAGGGACTTTGAAGTTGCTTCATGCAAACCTAAGAGGTTTCCCGGGAGAGGTAGTTGCGGAGCACAGGGGTTTATGAGTTGAGGCCTCATAGAGCTCTGGTGATCTATGACAGGGAAGGGCTTCGTGAAGGTGTAGGCTTCGTGAAGTGAAGTGGAATAGCCTAGAAATAGGGCATAGGTGCATAGAATAGGTTCTTCACAAAGTGGAAGGGAATTCGTGAAGCAAATCCCTACAAAGCATGGGTGCCTCGAAAATCAAGGTCATGTGAAGAAATGTGCTTCACGAGGCACAATGACTCGGCCTTTGAATTTGATTCATGTGTGCATGGGGGGTGCTTCGCATATCATAAATGCTTTTTGATGACCCGAGTCCCCGTGAGGAACTCCTTCCTTTGCGACAGCCTGTGGGCTTCGTGAAAGGAATCCCTTTCGAAAGAGGGGGTGAAAACATGATAAAGGGGATGCACTTCGCAGGGCAAAAGTACCTTGAGTAGCTCATTCTTCACAGAATAGAGAGTGCTTCTCTATTTGAGATCCGAGAAGATGAAAGGTCAGATGATCCGCCTTTTGGGCCTAGGGGAGGCTGGTATTTGTAGGACAGTGGCGTCGTGGAGCAATGCTCGCTCATCGCGAAGATGGATTCCACTCTGCAGCGGGATCGCGAACGAAAATGGGGCTCACAAATCATCACACCTCTGTTCTTCGTGGCGGGCTCACGAACATAATAGGGGCTCGCGGAGCATCCTGCCTCCTAGATTTGTGGCGGGATAGCAAACTTCAAAGGGGCTCGCAGAGCATCCTGCCTCCAAGATTGGCGGCGAGATCAGGAACGTCAAGGGGTCTCGTGGATCATCTCTCCTCCTGGCTTCGTAGCGGGCTCATGAACGTCAATCCATCTCATGGAGCATCCCACCTCTGGGCTTCGAGTCGGGCACGCCGGGCCATGGTGGTCCACAAAAGTTCTTCACAAGGCATATTTGGAGCCTTTCTTATAACCTTATCCATTCCAATTCTTGGTTCCACCAAATGCACACCCTTAGACATAGAGCCAAGTTGAAATCGAGTGTTAAAGTCTGAGGGTCAATCGCCAAAATTCCTCGTTTGTTCTGCAAAGATGGCTCGTGAAGGTTGATCGACGAGCGGGAAAGCGATGGGTTGGCTAGGCACACCTCGAAACTCACTTCGGTTGAGATGCACCACGAATTGGTGAGGGTCGTCGCCTATAAATAGATTGTATGACTTCCCATTAGTCATTTCTCTCCTTCAAGATTTTGGGTTTTAGAACTCTCGATTCGGGAATCTCCGCATACTTCGTGATTTCTCTCTATGGATCTAGCCTTATGCTTCATGGCGCATAGCGAGTCTTTGACTTCGCATCTATGTGCATCATGATTCCACATTCGGAGGCCATGGTAGGGAACCATGAACAAACTCCATGAACTTTCTCTGCGAACGAGCTTCGCGTTTGAACCAAAACAATAACCCCAACCTAAAAGACTTAATGGATCATCAAGAATCTACCTAGGGGGTCCTTGCAGATGTTGTCTGAAGGGATGAGAAGGAAAACAACTTGGGTTTTGTAGAGATAGTTCAGAGCCACTCTGACTGTGGTTATTTAGTAGAACTTCTATCAGAGAGCCAGAGGAACTACCTGTTATGAAAGAGGTTTCCCTTGTATTGATTCGAGTGGAGGTATGGCATCTTCAGTCTAGAAGGGAGTCTGGAAGAACCAGCCTACTGGTTCAGGAGCACGTTGTTCTAGTGACGATGGTTCAGAGCGGCAGACGACCATGCCCAAGGGGACTTTACACTCAACATTGTTGACTGCTTATACAACCACCTGAATAAAATTTACGGGAAGGAGTTACTACAAGAGATGTCTCCCCCATGCATCAGACGATATTGAAGGCGGCTCTAGGGAACCTGAAGTAGGGGTGTTCTAAGGAGTGGGACCTGTGCTATGGTGGAAAATTCACAGACGATTGGGCTTGGTCCTACAGGGTAGGTGCCTCGTTTGAGGATTTTGGGGCGGCTATGAGAATATTGGGACTGTACGAGGCAGCTTTGGCCTCCCAATTTCACATCTACATGCCGATGTAGCAAATTCTAGATCTATTGAGAAGGTGGTCATCGAGGAGCAACACATTCCATTTTTCCCATGTGGAGGTCGACATCAGATTGTGTGACATCCACAAGATCATGGGGGTTCCGATACTGGGGGTTATGTATGATGAAATTCTCCCTGTCCTGAGTGCGTGGGAAGACCCAGAGAAAATTTTACATCTGGTGATGGCTTTTATGGAGCTTGTGCTGGGAGAGGACAAGGAGGTGGTCAGGGACGTCCATTTCATGTAGTGGATCAAACAGTTCTTGAGCTTCCCAGAGAACAGACAGTTTCTGGCAAGGCCTCAGACTTTCCCGAAGGGGGAAAGAAGTAAGGAGCACTCATACTGGCAACTTTTAGAGGACAACCAGTGGAAGAAGTTGCGATTTAGTGTCATCACGGAACAACAACTGATAGCCAAGCTGGCAGAGTTCATCCTGGCTCCCATATATGGTTGGATCCTACCAGTGAGGGACACCAGCATGGGAGTGCGGCCTTGCACATTCATTATGGCATCCATGTTGGTGATAGTAGGGCAGGTCATTCTCGTGATCCTAATGCTCACCAAGCTATATAAGATGCTATGACATATCTGTGGTGGAAAGAGACCATAGAGAATATGTGGGCCGTACCACCTCTTATATGGGTGGATAGTGGAACACGTCAGGAGGGTTTAAAAATACCCAAACCCCAATTCCCCTCCTAGATCAAACTTCCACCCATTCATCCTGAATGCTACCAGGAGAATTCCAGCCAAGATGGCCTCACCGTCAGTTCTGAACCGAGTGTGGAAGGTGGAGGAGTTCAATTTACACCCATTTCTATTGTCGATGGTGGTATTCACAGACAATGTCCCAAGAATGGAGGAGAACTGTGACAATATCCTAGCCTTTAGAGGTGGAGTTTTGGTGGGAAGGGTGGATCGTGAGCCTCTCTGCGAGGCATACAACCCGCACTGATTTTCTCAGCAACTCAGGTGCATGCAGCGACTGAACCTGCATGTCTTTTCGGGGGTGTTCTATGAGGAAAAATTATGTTTGAGGAGGCCAATGTGGCTTAATTTCACAAGGGAAGACGGGAAGATGTGAAACCAGCTCCCCCACCAACTATTGTCATCAGGTTAGTGAAGGAATATGCCTAGAGTTGGAAGGAAGCCTACCCGGGGGGAAATGTGGAAGAAACCAAACATTAAAGTTAATGATTTATTGCCTCCCAAAGCTCAGGGTCACGGTTGGAAGGCGGCAGGGGAATCTTGTGGTTGTGGGAATGCCATAGCGGCAGGGCCCGTACTAGTTAAGGGAGAGGCAACAATGGCAACTGACCCGGTGGTCCTGGAAGAGTATATCCATCCTAAGGGGAGGCCACCTGGAGGGTTCCGTAGAATATCCACTCAGGATCCAGGGAAGCGGATGCACCACATTGATATTCTAGAGAATGATGTCTTCCTAGAGGCCTAGGACATCTGGGAAGTTAACCGGAAATTCCTCGACCCGTCAAAGATGTAGTAACTTCTAAACTATTTCAGGATGGATTTTCTAGGAATAGGCCCTATCAGGGTCGGCTTTGTGGTATCTCAGGTGGAGGTGGAGCAATACCTGACAGAGCTGGAGGACATTGTCCACTCCCAGGGTACCCCATGTCTAATGACGGATCGAGTCATGGTGTGGCTTAATTGCACCACTCCCACATAGTTTTCAGCTACTGACATAAGGGAACAGTTCCCACTGTCGGAATAATTAAATAAATCCTCTGAGGGAGATGAGGCCGGGAGAGGAAGCCCATTGGAGGAGGTTGATGTCAGGGTTCAAGACTCGGATCTGGAAGAGTTTTTCAAGGCCCTTAAGGTAGAGATTCCACAGCCCTTCTTCGGGGATCACATTCAAGTAGTTCTGGACTCCTTTCTAACATCTAAATTGTGCAGGCAAGCCTTGTGCACAGTTCTTGTTCTTTCCCTTCACTAGATATAGAAGTGGGACCTTCAGGGTCCGCCCTTGCTATCGGAGAGATCGGCAAGTCTGGCGGGGTCGAAATTCCCAAAGCAGTTCCCGAATCTTCAGACCTTCCACAATATATTGAGGGCCACGCTTCAACGTCTCGACGACATCAACCCAAGGATGAGACCGAGAATCTCATCTTTATATGTCTCCTCTTCCAAATTAATGACTTTCATCCATATACCATGTTAACTAATGTGCATGCTCCCTTTTTGGAATGCACAGTCCTTCAAATGGTGTGGGTTGCCTTGGAGAGGTCATTCTGTATCCATTGTAGCGCCATTCCCTGGGGAATGCAGGTGACTGTGGAGGTAGAGGTCTTGATTGACCGAACAATGGTGCTCCCGATCACCAGTGGGATCGTCAGGGAGGCCGAGACTTAGATCATCGAGGTGGGGTTTGAAAATGAGTATCGTTCGAACAACCCAAGTCCCACCATGTCTGATCAAACACCGGATGTGGATCCAGCTGATGAGTTCCTAGGGGCATTCCCTACATATGAACCTGCCAAACGTGTTGACTGGGATGAGATGGCCTCTGATGAAGAAGACAACAGAATATTCCATCTCCGATCATGTAAGTGGATCAAGCATTTCATTAATGACACCCCAAGCACTATGGCTTCATGATATGGATAGACTTCGCATGCGACTACGTGAACTATCTGTTGGGGGATTAGATGCCCAACTACCTCACATACTCATCCTACATCTTATGATGGAGATGATTCAGTATCATGAACGTGGCCTCAGTGTGGTTTGGTAGTGTAGGAAAGTGTGAAACTTTAAGAGGCTCTAGGAGGATGAAGATGAGTTCTAGTGGCTGCAGACTCACGCGGAGGAGCACTCGGCCTCACTTAAAGCACCATCTGAGCTAATATTTTGATTGAAGGCCCTGCTGGAAGAGGCTGAAGAGTGCATGAAGCGAGCCTCTAATGAAATGATTGTCATCTGGACCGGTGTGGAGTGGGCCCAGATTGCAGTTGATGAATTATGCCCTATCACTGTCGAGGAGTAGTTGGAACTGGATAGGTGGCAACAAATACTAAACTCCACCAGCCAGAGGGTGGCTGAGCTGCTATGCTCTTTTGATGAGGTCAACCCATCCATGGGAAGGGTCAATCATAGGGTGTTGTGATTCCTGTAACCTTTGAACGCACATTCATGATTTGATTATTTTATGCCTATTTCATTCTTGAGTTCCGTTGTTTGTGTTGGTTAATTGTATTCCTATGACATTCATCAAGCATCTAATGGCCAATTCCTATGCTCACGTGGTTCGGGCCCGATGTGAGAAACAAAGGATGACCACCGTATTGTCCCATTCGAACATAAGAGTGCAAACTAGGCTTCAGGAATCTGGGGGTTTCAACTACTAGTCCGGATTCCTGGGAAGATAAGGGAGAGACCTGACTAAAAAATGAAGCTCTCATAATAGTTGAATTACTGTTTCCATAGTGTGCCCTTTTGAACGAGCTGGGTATTGCCAGCGGAACTGGAATAAATCCAAACATAAGGGAATGGAAAGTGTGAATTACAATACCCCAAATTCGGATCACTCTAGGGATGGTGTGATAATAAAATATAACTGTTGACTGTGTTTGAAACACAACATCTATATCGTGTTAGCCAGAAATGGGAATGACAAATGAGGGCCGACTGCTGGCAATGTTCGAACCACAGGGCTTGACTCAAAATGTCACTAAATAGCCTTCTAGAACATTGGACCATGATAGTATGCAATCCATAGGATGAGAATCCATACTGTTAGGGGATTATTTTAGACATTGAATAGGATGAGGGTCTGAATAAAAGGCACACAAAGCATGGAGAGTGGTGTAAGGGAATGCTTGAATGGATTCCAGCACTCATGAAATTATTCCACTACGGTGGAAACACATTAGGTGTATACACCGGCCTGATCAGGGATCAAACATACTTCTGAACAGGACCTCATTGATGAGGAAAAAATCTCCTACCAACGTTTTTCGCGGGGCATCCAAAACATGTTCACGGTAAAGCCGAAATTTCGTGATTCCCCAAAGAACACAGCTCAAGGGACGAGAAAAGAAGGGGGAAATGGGAATTATGGTTCCTGAATCTGGACCCAGATGCAGTATGTTGGGGGTTCCAACATAACCCATGTGAATGGGAATCAAGCTGAACATAGTTATGAGAGTGTAGTTTAACATCATGCGGGATGAGGAAAGGCATGTGTGGCGATGGTTGCGCTAGTACACATCCTACCAGAACTTCTAAGCCCACATGAGTCATGCTCGATGTGAGAAACAAGATGTAGTGATTGGAATTTCTCGGTATAGGGAGGAACACATTAGGGATGAAGGGGGATTAGATTATTGACGTCCCACTGATGTTGACCCACCAATATAATGCACCTAGATGCGCTGAAGAGTAAATCCAAGTATTTTGGAATTCCACATGAACATAAGAGAGTGGAAACATGGGAATCATGATGATCAAAATTGGGACCGTAATGAAGGTGGAATGACGATATGGGATAGCTATTGACTGTATTCGAATCTCAACATCCATATCACATTATCGAGGAATGGGGACAGACAAATGAGGGTCAACTGTTGACTGTGTTTGAAACACAGGACATGTCGAAAATGTCATCCAGGATCTTTAGGGGGGGTTGGCCCGAAATGGTAGGTGAGCCGAGGAGGCATGATACTAGGATGTGAAGGGGGTCCCTTCAAATTTGGAAGAGGATGAGGATCCAATAATGGGCTCGTGAATCTTGGACATGAACAAGGGGAATTTCCCTGTGAAATTTCAACATGTCGGGCTCTTTGCCTAAACGCATCTGGACACGACTATAAGACTTATCATAAAGAGGGAGCTGATTCCCCTCCCAAGGATAAGGGTCTTGGGGCCACACAATTCCAACTTAAGGTCCTAAGGTGGACTATTAAGGGGAATTGATCTAATGCGTTGTGCGTAGGGTGGAAAAATATCCAAAAACGCCGTGCAATTTGCATAGGGATATCATAGTTTAAGGTCATAGAGCTCGGACCACACTGGGAAGAAGATGCAGGAGGCACCTGGTGCGGTCTTTTCAAAAACCTGATGTGAATGTTTACCCATGATTTAATCACTACACCGAATGTTCCTCTGAGAGTTTTGTCCGAGGGGCCGAAATAGATGGGGCGTGATTTAGGATTCCTGGGGCTGGACCTAGACAACAAGATCCATGGGTGTTCCGATATTTTCCATGAGAATGAGAATCAATCCATACATAGTTCTGAGAGGTGGAATAGTAAGGTACCAGTGCGGGGGATAAAAGGGGTGTGTGGGTCTGGCCATCTCACCAAAAGAAGTAGAATTTGAGAAGTCATGTTTGTCCTTTAGGGTGAATGGAGGTGTTTTTAGGCAATGTGCCTAGAATAGAAAATCCAGACATCACAACAAGAATCAAGCCAAATGAAGGCATTGAAAAATGGTATGGTGTTTGACCGATACCAAACATGATGTCCCTTGAGCTAGGGCACCACAATCTTGCACCATTTTTCATCGTGCAGCCAGGACGATACAGTCATAGTATAGGATCATCTGACAGGACCAAACATGCACTTTAATGTAGTATGGAATAGATGTAGTAGAGATGAGGCTAATGGGGGAATGTGCATGGTGCAATAAATCATACCTGACATGAATGACGATGAGCTCCACACCACACCATGTGTGATTCTGAGAAAGAAACCTCAGGACAAGGGT
This sequence comes from Viscum album, assembly GCA_963277665.1. Lineage (NCBI taxonomy): Eukaryota > Viridiplantae > Streptophyta > Magnoliopsida > Santalales > Viscaceae > Viscum > Viscum album. The sequence continues at coordinate 261,773,716 of OY728142.1, read as the reverse complement.
CCAACAAGAGGTAAGAGGGTAGAATGTAGGAGAGACTGGCTCTCAATTAAGCTAGACCAGTAGATGTGGTGTCCGGGTGTTCCTACATATCCCATGGAATGGGAATCAAGCCGCACATAATTATACAAAGGGGTAATACAAAATGATCTTAGTTTTATGTCTTAGAACATGGATCATGGAGAAGCAAGACTATTCCAAGAAAGTTTGGACCTTAACCTGATTTCTAAGCTTACGTGAGTCAAACTCGGTGTAGGAAAAAATGGTGTGTAAGGTATTTGAAATATGTGAAATACATGCAATGGGGAAAGCAGTGGATCATCGAATGATTGCTTTATCATGGATTTTTTTTCTCTTAATGTGCGGATGCGCACTGATGAATAGTATCAATAGTCTCGAAATTAAACATGGACATGATGAGGTGGAGAAGGGTTTGAGTCATGTAACTGACATTTTGGGATTAATGGGGATGGAATGATGATGGACGATAACTGTTTACTGTCTTCGAAACACAGTATCCAAATCGCATTAGCCTGGAATGGGAACTACAAATGAGCATCGATGACTGACCAGATTCGCAATGCGGGACTTGGATCAATTTTCTTTCAAAACCCTTGTGGACGTTGGCCCGTAATGGTATGAGGGCCCTTGGGCCATGAATCCTTGCCATTATGGGGTCCCTTTGGATGTGAAAGGTAATGGGATCCCTAATGAATGGGAACACGATACCTGAAAAAATGGGAGAAATCATTTCAGGGTAGAATTCATCATTCTAAGTGCTAAACCAGAGTACCCTTGGGCTCATTAGTGAATCCCTGAAGATGACCGGGGGATCATCCTGAGAGAAGCTTATTTGAAAGGATGAGCATAGCACAAGGGGATGGAAAACTATCAAGAGGAGGAGGTAAATTTCATGGTCATTACAACACCCAAAATGAGTGAGAACATAGTCCCATACCACACCGAATATTCCTCTCTCTGGGGGAATATAGGCCAAGGGTCCAAGATGAGAGGTAGATTTCTAAGAGATGGGGCTCGGCCCAAATTCATGACATTTGGGAGGTCCTACGTATCCCATAAGGATGGGAATCAGGCCACAAATAGTTTTTGAAGGGAGTAATGTGCAGTTTGTTGTCACGCAGTTGGGATGAAAATCATCAAAATACCCCACACACTGGAGGTGCACAGTGCGGCGAGTAACCCTACATGAATGGGGAAATAATCCCATACCACACCATACAACGCTATGTGAGAACCTGGGTCAGGGGAATGAAAAGGCCGAGGGGGCTGAGGCTTGGCCTCAAATGGAAAGGCCCGACCAGTTTGGAGTTTAACATCTTGTAGTGAGGATGATGAAAGGGGTAAGATACCCCAAAATAAGGGCGGTGCATGACATGAAAAGTAACTCGACATGAATGAGCACATAATCGCAAAACACATAGTACAATCATGTACGAGTTAATACATGGGTTGGGGGCCCGAGATTGGGCACGTGAAGCACAATGGGGCCTGTGCTTGCGGTATGGACAAAAAATGGTGGTTGGGATTTATCAAGGGGATATGTGTGGCATGGTTAAATTGCCCAACGTGAATGAGGACATAAGTCTATTCCACACCACACAATCCTAATTGATAACTTGGTCCAAGGGCCAGAAAAGGACAAGGGGCCATAAAAGGCCAAGGGGCCAGAGGCCTGGCATCCCGGACAATTGTTGTCATACGACCTCTTGTGCTGTTACCACGTCATCGCAACTTTTAAGACCATGTGAGCAGTGATCGGCGCTGTAAAAAAGGAGCCTAAATCAGCTCTCTCTGTCATATAGGGGTCTAATAGCTGGCATCTCCTGAAGGGTGTTTGTTGCTTGGGGATACATCATGGCCGAATGAACCACTACACTCAATGTTTGGGACATCTTAGGGTGGATCTAATGATAAAGGATATCTATTGACCATGTTTGAAACACAGCGTCCCTATAGTGACCTGTATTGAGAACAACAAATGAGCATCGACCACTGACCATATTCACAATGCGAGACATGTATCAATTTTTTTCTCAACATCCTCAAGGGCATTGGCCCGAAGTGGTAGGAGAGCCCTTGGGCCTAGCATCCCTTCCATTCATGTTCCGTTCTGGATGGGATAGATGATAGAGTCCCAATCAAAGGAGTGGGTGAAGCATAGTAATGCCCATCTATGAAAGAGGCGGACACCTCTGGGTTGTGGGACGTATGGCGGGATAGAGATGATCTCAATGTGAATTGGGAAAAAATCCTACACCACACCATATGTCTTGACCTGAGGGAAGATTATGGCATTTGGGCTGGGCCAATAGACGAAATATCCAGGTGTTCCTATGTATTCCATAAGTATGGGAATCAAACCATATGTAGTTCTTGAAGGCCATGCATTTTAGAATCGTTCAGTAAGTACATGGGAGGATAGAAGAATAGGGAGTGGGAACATGGTGTGACCATTGTAATCCTATAATGAGTGGTGCTAAGGAAGCCTACACCATATCATGCAAGGATCCTCCAATAGAACTATACCTAGAGGGATAGTCAAAGAGAAGAGTTTGGGACTAGGCTCACGATGGAATGTTTGAGTGTTCCTATTTATCTCATGGAATGGGAATCAAGCCACACGTAGTTCTAGGGGTGCAGTTTAATGTCTTGAAGGATGACATATAGTTTATCGTCATGTGGGATGAAGCAGTTTAGGTTCATGTGGGACCATCATGCAGTTCAAGGTCATGTGGGACCAAACAGTTTAAGGTCTTGTAGGACTATAATGCAGTTTAGGGTTCTGGGGGATCTTTATGCAATTTAAGGTCACACAGGACCATCCCATAGTTTAAGGTCATGAAAGACCATAATGCATTTTGTGGTTCTGCATGACCATCATGGAGTTTAAGTTCGTACAAGACTGTCATGTAGTTTAAGGTCCTGCACAACCATCATGCAGTTTAAGGTCATGTAAGACCATCATGCAGTTTAAGGTCATGCTGGACCATCATGGAGTTTATGGTCGTGCAGGATGAAAAGGATCATGCAAAGTGTTGCCTAAGGAACATTGCATTGGAGGGAGGATTTATATGCTCTCCATCCATGGTCACTAGGGAGTATTCCCCATTGGGATAAACCCTGTGAATTATTTAAGGTCGTTCACATTTGGGCTCCAACTTGGGTGGTTTCCCGCCAGGGATCATTGGAATCTGGAGGGCGAATACCAAGTCATTTTGTAGTAAATAGAGGAGGTGAACCTTCTTGTTGAAGGATCTAGCTATATTTTTTTGATTCCTTTCCAAATTGTGCAGGGCACGAAGCTTATTCTCATCATGTTCTTCCAACTCATCTAGATTAATTTCAACTACCTTATCTGGTGCCTACTGGTCATAGACCACTGTGCGTAATGAAAGCAGCTAGATCTTGATGGGCAGGATGGCCTCAACTCCGTACACTAGGGAATATGGGTTCACCTGGGTGGAACTATGATTCATCATCCGATAATCCTAGAGAGCATTGGGGATCTTGTCTAGTAAACTCTTCTTGTTATGAGAAACACTTTTTTCCAAAATGTTTGAATGGTTTTTGTTAAATGCCTCAATCTGTCCATTTTCATACACGTGATAGTGGGAGGTATGGTTTGAATGGATGTTGTACTTGGCGTACAACTTCTTCAACTCTGCTGCTTGGAAGTAGGTGTCATTATCGTTGAGGATGGTGTGAGGGACTTCAAACCAGTAGATGATATTGGAGCTCATGAAGTCAATGATAGAACGAGCCTTGACCTCCTTGAGTGGAACTGCTTCTTCACACATGGAAAAGAAATCTGTGGTGGTCAGGATGAACCTACACTAGCGAGCTATCGCTAGTGGATATAATCCCATGACATCGAGTCCCTATACCGCAAATGGAAAAGAGTAGTTGGTGCAGTGGAGAGGTTCTGGCGGTCTATGTATGAAGTTATCATAAATTTGGCATGTGTGACATCTCGTGGAGAAATCGATGTAATCATGGATCATGGAGGGCCAGAAGTACCCCAATCTCCGGATTTGATGGGACAACTTCAGCCAAGTCTATTGAGCCCCACAAGAATTGGCATGAACCTCTGGCATGACATGAGAAATCTCAACTCCTTTGATGCAATGGAGAAGAACACCATTGAACCCATGCTTGTAGAGGATCTGCTAAATACTAGGACCACTATGGAGGGTAAAATGTAGCGCGCGACGTCATATTATCTTGTGCTCAGTGTGATCAGCTGAGAGGCAACCATTCTGGAGATACTCAACAAAGGGGATCTCTAGTTAGAGGTCACATCAACCACTGCAACTGAGGAACCTGGGGGTCTTGACGTGGAGGCTCAGGTGGTATGATGGCTTACCAATGGGCCGTCATCATCATCTGAGGTGACGGGAGCAATGACTCTCCGAAGTTCCATGTTTATAATCAGATCATCCTCTCCAGGTTCTGCAAGTGATGTATCCAGGCCATCCAGGGCATCAGATTGACCATTATGAGATTGAGGGACATGAGTAACTTCCAGCTGATATGGACTCTAGGCCATTACCTGGCGGGTGTGCTCCATCAATGGTATGAGCTCTAGATTTCTAATGACGTAGTCACCATTTATTTTCTTAATGTATTGTTCAGAATCTACTTTCACATGAAAATGGGGCACATCAATCTTGAGGGCCATCTCAAGGCCAGTGATGTGGGCCTGATACTCCACTTCATTTATGGGAAAGCCTTTCGACAACAAGAATTATTATGGCAGAATGGTTTGTGCCAGGGTGATGAGAACAATAAACAGGCCTACTTTGTGAGTATGGGATCATTGATCCTTCTGTTGGTGGGGCTCCGGGAGGTGCCATCAAAGTGAATCTTCCAACATGGGATGACATGATCTACTGAGAGGATTTCCTCATTAAGAAAATTGAGATCCAAGGACTGGTCATCAAGAGCTGAATGGGTATCAAAGAAGTCTCTCAATGCTTTCCCCTTGATAGCCTGTGTTACATGGCCGGTCAGCATGGGGCAGTGCAGAATGTACATCAGCGGGTCTACCCAAGACACTAGATGTACATCATGGTGCTTCAAGTAGTGTTGCAATTTCTATACTATGAATACAAGTTCAAAGAAGCTCTTTTCAATGGGGGAGTATCTGGTCTCTGTATCGATGAGCATACGGCTGAGGTAGTAGAGGATGTTTTCTATCCCCTCATTGTTCTTCTGGGTGAGGATGGTGTTGAGAGATTATTGGAGGGTAGTCACATATAGGATCATTGGATTTTTAGAGACAGGTGGCATTAAGATCAATGGATAGAGAAGATAATGCATGATTTTTTCAAACATGGTTTGGAACTCTTCGTCCCATTTCTAGGCGGTTCTTTTCCTTATAATCCAGGAAAAGGGCTTACACTTGCCGGCCAGATTCTCTATGAAAAGGACTATGTAGGCTAAGTGGCCTTGGAAACCTCGAAGATCCCGAATATTGTTTGGAGGAGGCATCTAGATGATGGCCTTGATCTTCTTTGGGTCGATATCAATGCCTTGGTACTAAAGAGCAAATCCAGGGAGCTTCTCAGAGGTGACCCCGAAGGCACATTTCAACGGGTTCATCTTTAGGTGGCGGGAACAGAGGAAGCTGAAATCTTTCTCAAGGTCATTGAGATGGTCCTAGCAATGGTGGGATTTGACCACCAAGTCCTCCACATAGCATTCCACCAATGTACCGAGGATTTTCTTGATATGCGATGCATGGCCCACTAATAGGTGGCACCTGCATTCTTTAAGTCGAAGGGCATGCCCTAGTAACAAAACGTACCTTGTGGCGCCTTGAAAGCCGTGGACTTCTCATCCTTGGGGGCCATCTTAATCTTATTATATATGGAGTAACCTTCCATGAATGAAAGGTCCTGGAAATCAGCCATAACATCGATAAAACATTCAATCACTGAAAGGGGAAAATCATCCTTCGGGCACTGACGGTTGAGATCTCAGAAGTCAATGCAGACACTGATCTGTCCATTCTTCTTCTGGAATGGAACAGTGTTGGCTAGTCACATGGGGTATTTAAGCTCCTTGAAAAATTTGGCTCTAGTGATCTTTTAAACATGGGCATCGACCATGGAACCATGATAAGGGTGCAACCTTCTTGGAGGCTGCTTGAACCCGTGATGATTTGCCGGAAGACCGAGGCAGAGTACGACTACCTAAGGATCTAGTATTGGAATCTCATCGTAACTCTAGGAAAACATGTCATGGTTCTCTTTAAGGAAGTCCATGTATCACTGCTTCTCTTCAAGGGACATGGCGACATTGATCATCATGGGTCTCGGATCTGCCTTACTACCAAGGTTCACCTATAACTTTTCATTGACCATGGTGGAGACACCCTCTTCAAAGGTGGGGGAGAGCTCTAAAAAATTCTCTTCTTCGCTTGTGGAGGAGGGTTCCCCAGTGGGATATGCTTCCTCTGGGTCGGCAGATTCTAACAGGAGGATGGTACCATCCTGATCAGTAGTGGTCACTACATCGGGAGATTCCGGTACAACTGAAACCATAGAGATGAAGGCTTTCAACCCAATCCCATCTGGTCTTATGCCTAAGGGCCACGTTTGATGAAATCCAAGCAATAGTGGATCGTTGTCTTGAGATGGTTTATTCTAGATCGGCAAAATAGACATTTATAACGTAATGTGGTTTCCATGAGGTGGACATCCCGATACCTTACATGGATAAGAGGCTCTAGGATCACCTGAACCATATTTTGGTATGAGTGAGAGGTGATTTTCCGCTACCACTTAGACCTGAGAATAGGCCCCTCCATTGTACCATAGACCACAAATCATTTCCCCATGTCGAGGGTTGTGGCCTCCAATAAATGGATCGGGAAGACGTAGGCGTCATCCAGACCATCCTAGTGGTCACTTGCAACTGCGATGGGTTCGACCTCACTGGCCTGAATCAGCTTATTCTTACTCTTGTAATATTCGGAGTCTAGTTAATGGGCTTTACAAGAGGAAAAAGAAGACATGTCACCATGGATTACGCCTACTCGTCCATTGAGGGAGTACTTGGGGCATTGGTGATTCGATGAGGGGACCACCGCATGCAGGTGGAGTCATGGTATTCCCATCATTGCATTGTACGCGGTGTCTTCAGAAACAACCATAAACTCAATGCTAACAACTAGGCCACGGAACTGTGTCTTCAAACGGATCTTACCGACTAGGGTATGCTCGGTCTTGTCGTATCCCAGGATTCTTATATCGTAGGGAGTCAGTTTATCTTCATATAACCCCTGCTTCTTCAGTTTCCACATCAGGATAAGTTTAATCCTAAAGCCGGTGTCAACAAGACAACGGTGAAAAACCATGCCGTTAAATTGGTCAGTGATGTATGGTGGGAGGATGTTTCCCTATATGGGAGAGCCTTCATCGTCTTCAGAGAATGAAATGATTTCCTGAAATTCACCGTTCTTGACCACTTCAACATGAATGGATTCTGTAGCTACTACCTCCATCTTAAATAGGAGGGGGCTTCTTAAAGACTTAGCGAGGGCCTCACATATATATGAAGACTATCAAAGGGCCCTGTGGATGGAAAGCCTTACTAGGATGCTAGAAAGGTGCTTGAAAACATCATACATCCATGTCAGGCATGAACTTCTGCTTGTAGGAGGCCATTCTATGATAGAAGGCATGGCAGGCCCTTCCGGCTGGACCGACAGCTGACTGGTGCTGGGCATATCCTACTTCTCACTTTTTGAATCCCACATAGTAGCTTCTGGATGAGGGCCAAATGACAGAGACCAACATATTGTAGGGTGAGGTTGGTCGCGGCATGGTCAAAGTGGCTCTTCCTGATCCAATAATACAAACAACAGTGGAGGCGGGCCACATGACACTATATGAAGAGGTTGAACGTGCTGATATCAGCGTTGGGCCTACTATCTGGACTCAATTGCATGCACAACCTAGATGGAGGTGCCAATTGATGTGCCTTTATGACCCACATGGCCACGGCTCTGCCGATGTTGGTGTCAGCTGGGAACATTGGGGTGGTTCGCCTGACGCTCCATGTCGTCGAGAGTCATATAAGGATGTACCAACTACTTGTTATTAACCGAAGCATGAACTTGATAAACAATTGAAGATTTATCCATTACTGGGAGGATTCTAGGAGAAATCTCCATATCTGAAGGCATGAAGTCATCGACAGTACGAGACGATGATGGCAATGGAGAGGTTCATTTCTTTCCCTTGAAAAGTCGACGCTTGCTCTTCTGGGAAGGGGTTGGCTGAGATGACAATGCAGAAGTGGTGGTTGTAGCCTCTAAAGTCACCGGCTGATTTAGGCATTCACAAATGATACCAGGGGAAAGATAAACCATTTTTCCAGCCATCCTATCATTATAATTCTGGTACTCACAGACACGCCCTCACTGTCGTCGCTGCTATCTGGCATTTCGAAGAAACCTACCACTTGTGTCGGGGCCTGGCCTAGCTAGACTATGTTGTCATCTACCTGTTCTTGAATCTAGTCTTTGAACACATAGCACTGCTTTACGGTGTTCCCCAAGATCCGGTGATAGGGGCAGTAGTTGTGGAGATCAGCGAGGTTCGCCTCTTTTGTCCATCTTCATTCAGGAAAACACACAATCCATTGTTCCAAGGCACTTCAGAAATAGTCGGGGACCTGATTCTCATTGAATGAGTAGGCCTAGTTTCATCTGTCTTGAAATGGGGGCCTTGGAGAATGGCACTGACGAGGATCTGTAGGAGCCTGCCGAGGAGGCGGAGCCAGGTTGCCCCGCATTGGCAGTGGCGGCCCATTCTACAGGGGCACCTGTCGATAATGAGGAAGCCGCTGCTGGGCTGGAGGTTGCGCTTGTGGGGGTGGGCCTCTGCAAGGATGGAAAAGTGGCTCTGCCGGTAATAATCCCAACTGGCTGGGGGGCTCTATTTGGGCCACCACGGCAGGATCGGCTCTTGCAGACCTCATTGTGGGAATTACAAGGGGAAACAGACGTGCCTGGATAAACTTATGTATGGCTTCTTCTAGGTGCTGGGCCTTATTAGAGATGTCTCGAAATCCCTCGAGGTAGTTCTCGATTATCAGAGAGGGAACCCATTCTGTCCTGATGTTCCCTACACACACCATCAGTAATTTTTCCTGGGTCAATTTCATGTCAAGGGAATATGTATGCCCTTTCCACCGGGTGATAATGTCTGTGACATGCTCATCAGGACTTTGTTTGCACATGAAGAGGTCTACGGTGCTCGTTTTCCACGTTGAGGAGTTGAACTGGTAGAGGAATTCCCTGCGAAGGTCTTCCCAGCTATATACGGATATGATGGGAAGTTGGTTATACTAGATGAATGCAGGCCCCTCCAATGTCTGAACAAAACTGCGGAGCTCGGTAGCCTCTTGCTGCAGTGAATTCCCTAACATGGGCCTGCACATTGAGTTGAAGTGGGCCAGGTGCTGCGGTGGGTACCCCATCTCGTTAAAGGGGGGGAAGGTGGGATTCATGAACCATGGGGGTTCCCACATACCATTTACCCATGCTTGGTATGGCTTTCCATCAGGCAGGATTGCCACATGTAGTGTTTCCAACTCCTCTATGTGGTAAATTAGTTCGGCCATTGGATCATCTGTGTGGGGTTCCCTATTTTGACGGGGATCCCTAACCACGAGTGCTTTGGCAGGTTCTTCAACATAGTAAGCAGGCCCAGCGGCTCGTGGAGCAGCTAGCGGCACGACCCTTGGGGTGTCTTCGGTGGCCCGAGCTAGGTCCCTTGGATTTTCATGTTGTTCGGGAGGGTTTGGTGAGACATACCATGCCCTCTTTCCATAAGTTCCAGCCCAAACCCTATCTACGGGGGCAGGACGGTTAGGGTCACCTGAAGGCAGCTCACCGAGGGGAAGTTGTTTTTTCCCCTTCTGCCCTAGTATGGGACCAGCATAGTCCATCCATCGCTCTACAACGCATTCATCCAAGAGTCCATCGACCAACTTCTTATACTCGGCAAGTTTCTGGCACAATGTGGCCTTCTCAGGGTCATCGTCCATCTTCTGCACTAAGGCATATGGGTCGGAGTGCTTGGTATCTCCGACGTGCACTTGACCTTTACCAGAATTCCAGCTGAGTACTAATGCCTCAGATGGAGCAGGGAGACCCAGTATGTTTCTATGCGGGCGAGTAATCCTCCCCGATGGGTCCAATAGCGGTGGAACACCTTCATGGGTAATTACCCATCAAGAATCTCCAACTCATCCTCCTCTTCATCTATGTGGGCCATTTTGATCGTGACCTTTCCTAGGGGCATGTCATCGATATCACCAAGAATGTCGGGCGGCAACCGGATAAGACTAAAGAGGAGGTAAGCATACTTCCCCCATCCACTGAATTTCAATATGGGGGGAAGCCTCCTTGATTGTATTGTGGAGTATCTTGAAACATTTAATGCATTTATCTTGGAGGATCTAACTGCGGCCTAGTGACTCGGGGCGCTGAAACACAGGGACTGCTGCCAGATCGACTAGATGACATTTCTCACCAATGCCTTTGAAATTCACTTGGCCCATGGGATAAACCCATGGCTGATGACGAAGTTTAAAGTGCGTTGCCCAAATGGTGTGGCAGAAACATTCAACCTCCTCTAGGGTGAGGGATTCCGGCGCATGAAAATTCAGCGCTTCCACGAGCCAGAACATCTCGGGGAATTGGTCTGCCGCGAAGAAGTTCCATAAGCTCCTAGGATCGGATTCAGGGTCTGGAACTTGATTGACCTATTCTTCTACTGGGGTGGCTGAGGAACAAGAAGCGGAACTAAGGCAGACCGTTGGAACAGTAGGGTGGCCGGTGGAGAGTACAGCAAGTGGGATGACTGGCCACCAAATCTCGGGTTGTCTTCCGAAAAGTGTAGTGACCTAACTGATACGTCGTGATAAGATGGGCCAACTGCCGCAATTCATAGCTCAAGGTCTTGGCATACTGGTGATAGGTCTTTCTATTAATTTCCTGACATCAGTCCCCAGAATAGTTCTCTGTGATATCTTTTCGAGGTAGAGAGCACTTCTGGTGATGACGGTGGTGATTGCAAGACTGTAAACTGCGGGGTCACTAGATTTTCACCCTCCTAGATATTCCAGTGGAGGGAGGAAGGAATCCTATGGACGTCGTTTTCTAGGGGTACTAGGCTGATGCGCCTCATTCCTGTCCCAACCGTCGACTCAGATGAGCAAGAAGAGGGTTCCCGTGCTGAGTAATTTTCTACTTTAGAGTCTAAGAAGCAGAATGGTTTGATACCCATCTAGACCTTCCATGAATTATTCTTATGGATGAAACAACCTGCCGTCCTAGCCCAAGTTGGATCCTTGAAAATTGGTTGACTTCTGACACAAGGCTCTTCGGCTACACTGGTTCTGAGGCGGAGAGGGTTTCCACCTGAGTAAGCCAGTGTATGAGGAGAACTGGGAAAAATGGAAAAGGGGACATGGGGAGGACCTCCGTGGATAGCACTGGAGTAGGAAAGACCTCTGCTAGAACTAGACTGAGCATGGGTAGGTCCACTATGGATAGATCTGGAGTGAGAAAGACCTCATCTAGAACTAGCCTGATCATGGGGAGGACCCCCATGCTTGTTTCCCCTGGTGACCTTAGTATGAGGAGGGTCATTGTATCAGTCTAGCTAAACATGAGTAGGACCTCCATGCTGGGTTCTAGTGAGGTGAGGCAGGCCTTCACCACTCTGGCTTCCGAGGTGAGGAGGACCTTCACCAGTTGCTTTGAGGACCCGGGGAGGTTCCCCATGTTGAAGAGAGGTAGGATGGGCAATGTACCTACACCGATGGTCGAGGCCATGAGGAATGACTCCATACCCGATGTAATGGGTGCATGAGATAATTCTCTACCGAGTATCACCGTCACGGGGAAGGCCCTCATTAGGATTAAGGGTGGCATGTGTCGGACCTCTGTGCGGAGCCTCTAAGTGGGGAAGGATCACACTCTCCGTGGTAATGGTATGGGATGGACCTCCGTGATGGGTTGCATCGCTGCGGGTTAGTTCGCGGAAGCCACTTCCTGTGTCAGCGACCAAGTGAGTCAACCCAGCCTGCCCATGGGGTAGTTGGGGCCCCGATCCTGGTTGGGCGTATAACCGCCCCTCCTCAGTGTATACATGGAAGTGATAATATGCATTCACAGTGGCACAATCCATTGTATCCGTTGAAGCTGATGCTCCTTGGAGGGCGTCCTCCTCAGCTTTCGCTCGATAGAGGTGTTGGGTCGGACGAACCAGATCCGGTGGTGTAGGTACATGGCTTACCTACTCCATGTCCATCAAGACTGAGTGGCGGTGCTAATGCGGCCAGGTGGGAGCCCTCGCTGGGAGCCCCTAGAATGGGACTCTGACTAGGCTAGGCTGGACCTCCCCTACCTCGTCAACGTAAGGTAGGGAGTCATCAAATCATTCTATGGGGAGGCTCCCAAAATGGTTATATGTCATCTTGGGGAGAAGTGGATCCGAACACGGCCCTCGGGGGTGACGTTCGTGATGAGGTGCAGACGGCTCCAGATCCAGGAAAACCTTATCCCGGGTCGGGATTATGACCTCCTCGTTGTAATTGCACACGAGGTCACTGATCAGGGTTTTTGGATGACCTCGGATGGGGAGATGGGTCATGTGCACCCTAGGGACATGGGTGTAGAGACCGTTGTGGAAGGGGCGGTGCCACACGGGACTACCGTATTGGTACTGTCGCTGCCCCTGCGTTGGTGTTCAGGCGGTGATCACATTCCAAGTGCACCAAATTGGTTCTCGAGAAGCAGGGAGATTAACTCACCAGTGCAGAATGAAAAAAATGAATCGACAAAAAATGTCGCAGTTCCATTCGGTCTTCCATGACCGGTATGTAGGATCCGAACTGACAACGTCACAGAACGGGATGTCCAACATTCCACAACCCCATGTTCTGGTGACTTTTATGCCAGGCCTACTATTTTCCTAGTGGGACCCGACACTGGATAATTGGATTCAGTGACATGATAATCCATTGATTCCTCGAGAACTACTAATATCCATTTTTAGGGGAATAATTTCATGTTGTATTCACCATTTCTGTTTCCGATACTTTCTCCTAGGCGCGCGCGTCCGACTTGTTTGAGGACGAAAGGTGCGGTTTGGTTTCCCTTCATTACCACTTTCCAATGGTGGGAGTCCTCCATCAGTTATTTAGGGATGTTTTCTCCTTGATTGAAACAGGATGATGCGGTGTTAGTTCATCCTTCCATGGATTCCACCTCATAACTCATCACCTAGTATGAGTCTCCCATTTAAATTTAAGATGTTTTTCATGAAACTCTTTCTAGCGCCATATCATCATTGACAGCAGATAATTACTCTGCTCTTGTCTGGACAATTCAAGGGGTCCAGTTAGGGACGAAACCATTGGTTAGGGGAGTAGTCACATTAGACATCACTGGCATGTCTGGGCACTGGGACACTTGTGTATCTGGGTTTCTTCCCGTTATTATAGGGTTTCTCGAGGGTGCAGAAGCCAGAGGCATCACACAAAAAATGCGAGCAATTATATGCCATAGGACTGTTTCTGAGGCTTTCCATAGCTTCTGATGTTTAACATGGGGTATGCGGCATGTTTAAAGCTTAGCAGAGATGGACCGGACTAATTAGAACATTAATTGGAGTTGATCAGATGCGTGCAACCTGTGGATGGAACAATGATGTTAGGTCCAATGCGTTGTTGACTTCCTGGTCACTATTAAGGTGAATTGGAAATGAGATGGCATGATTTCAGTGGGATGTGGTGGCCCGGATAAGAATCAGGATAGATGATAGGGTGCTGAGTGAAATGGGTGGTGAATGGGGTGGAACCGCCGTGAGGATGATGGCAATGATGGGATTGAGTCTCAGAGAGACTACCAACATATTCCTATGGTAGGGAATCAAAGTATTCATTGTTTTGGAGGGTGATGTGATGCTTAAGGATGTGGTCCATGAGAATGGATACGTGGATGGGACCCAGAGGATGTGGAACCTCTAGGTTGGGGCGTGACCTTCCCAAGACAAATAGGCTCGAGGGAAAGGTCAGGCGATGGGCTTTAATTGGGGTGTACACATAAGACAAGAACTCAATGATTTGTATGGGGCTTATGCGTGGTTAGCAGCCCAAGATGGTCTGACGCCACTAAGATGGACCAAATATGTGGGTCCTAGTGAAGGGGATTACGATGGCTTGCCGCTAAATAGGGGACGCAGTGGCTTACCACTGATCCGGATACAATGGCTTACCACTAATTAAGGGACACAAAGGCTTGCCAATGCATGTGGTTTATAGTTTAACATCATGCAGGACGAGGGAGAATGGACATGATGGTGGTTGAAGTGGCAGGGTGTTGGGTGTGAACCTCCTGGAGGCTTCCTACGTACCCTTCCGGGGCAAGGATCAAAGTCAACATAGTTCATAAGGGGGAATTTGTGTCTTATGCTCTGAGGAAACCCAAAGTTTTGGTGAACCGATGTGATGGGGGTCAGAGCGACCAATGGGTGCTTGGATTGAACCTTGTGGAGGCTTCCTACGTACCCTGCCTTGGCAAGGATCCATGACTTTGTAGATCAGGTGGGTCAGTGAAGTAAAGTGATAGAGGACCTGGTGTCCAATGGGTTGTGGGATCAAACCTCGTGAAGGCTTCCTATGTACCTGCCCTTAGCAAGGATCAAAGACCACATAGTTTAGAAGGGTCGGTGAACCGATGTGATGGAGGACCTGGGGTCCAATGGGTGGTGGGATTGAACCTTATGGAGGATTCCTACATACCCTGCCTTAGCAAGGATCAAATACCACATAGTTCAGGATGGCATGGGGCATACACTCTAGGCTTCCCAATGTGTTGGTGAAACGACATGTAGGGGGTCGGAGCAACTAATGTGTACTTGGATTGAACCTCTTGGAGGCTTCCTACATACACTACCTTGGCAAGGATCAAAGACTTTGTAGTTCAGGAGGGTCGGTGAACCAATATGAAGGAGGACTTGGGGTCCAATGGGTGGTGGGCCTGAACCTCGTGGAGGCTTACTACATACCCTGACATAGCAAAGATAAAATACCACATAGTTTAGGAGGGTCGGTGAACCGACGTGAAGGAGGACCTGGGGTCCAATGGGTGGTGGGCTTGAACCTTCTGAAGGATTCCCACGTACCCTTCCTCCATAAGGATCAAAGACCACATAGTTCAGGAGGGTTAGTGAATCGATGTGAAGGAGGCCATGGGGTCCAATATGTGGTGGGCTTGAACCTCGTGGATGCTTCCTACGTACCCTGACTTATCAAGGATCAAATTCCTCGTAGTTCAGGATAGCGTGGGGATTATACTCTGGGCATCCCAAGGTGGATGTCATTGTCGGTACTTTCTATATGCCCACCTGACTCATGCTCAGAGTGAGAAATAAGAGGCAACTGAGACCTGACAACCATGTTGAGAAAGTTGAATCCATGGGAAGTGATGTGGGGCTTACACATAGTTAGCATCCCAAAGAGGAAACAGGGGCTTACGCGTGGTCTGTAGCCCGAAGCGGTTGGGACTTACTCCCGGATGGAGGCCTAGTGGTGATAATGCCCATCGGGAGAGGGATTCAGCACGGAATAGAGGAGGAGCACCATTCCCCATCATGCCCTTCGCTTGTCTTGGGAACTGGAAAAAAAGGAGGAGCAGCGGTGCTACCTATTGCAAGAAAGGCTAGGGGATTACACTAAAGTGGTTACCCTTTCCCCGCGTAAGATGCACGGGGGAAGTCACAGTTTAACATCATATTCTGGGGATGATGGTGCATGGATGTTTATCATCTTGTAGCTCGAATGTGGTGGGTTTACTCTGCACCCCTATGACTTACATAATTGGTACCCTCTCCACCTTGGTGAAGAGAAGGGAAGGGCAACGCCGCGGCTAGGGGGTGTTATTGAGAAAACCATTGGGGTCTACATTAGCATCGATATGAGAAGATGAAATATCTCTTATCATTATTATTTGAAAAAGAATGTGGAAATGAAATACAACAGGCATTATTTCGCAAGGGACTTTGACGTTGCCTCGTGCAAACCTAGGAGGTTGCACTGGAGAGGGATTTGGAGAGAAAAAAGGTTTAAGAGTAAAGGCCTTGTTGAGCTCTGGTGCTCCATGCAATGGAAGGGCTACGTGAAGGTAGAGGATTTGCGAAGTGAAGTGGACTAGCCTAGACATAGGTCATATCTTCATATAAGTGGTGCTTCACGAAGTGGAAGGGAATTCACGAAGTAAATCCCTACGAAGCACCGATGCCTCGCAAAGCAAGGTCCTATGAAGTAATGTGAATCGTGAGGCAAAGTGACTCAGCCTTAGCATTTGAGTCACATGTACATGGGGGTGCTTCGCGAAGCATAAACACTCCACGATGACCCGAGTCCCCATGAGGATCTCCTTCCTTAGAGAATTCCATTAGGCTTCCTGAAAGAAATCCCTCTCAAAAGAGGGGGTAAAAAAAAGGAAAAGGGGAGGCACTTCGCAGAGCAAAAGTACCTTGATTAGCTCATAGTTCACCGAGAAGAGAGTGCTTAATGAATTGAGAGCTGGGAAGAGAAAAGGTCAGATTATCAATGTTTTGGGACAATGGGGAGGCTGCTATTGATATTCTTGAGGTGCTGTGGAGCAGCGCTCTCTCAGTGTGAAGATGGATTCCACGCCGAATTGGGCTCGTGAACATCAGTAGGCCTCGTAGAGCATCCCACCTCTGTGCTTCATGGAGGGATTGCGAATGTCAAAGGGGCTTGTGGAGCCTCCCGCCTCTGTGCATCGTGGCGAGACTGTGAACATCAAAGGGGATCACGGAGCATCCCACCTCATGGCTTCGTGGCAGGCTCATGAACGTCAAAGGGTCTCATGGAGCGTCCCGCCTCTTGGCTTCACGGTCGGCTCATGAACATCAAAGGGGCTCGCAAAGCATCTTGCCTCTTGGATTCGTGGTGGGCTCCCAAAAATGAAACTTTCTCATGGATCATCCCACCTCCAGGCTTTGCGGTGGGATCACAGGGCCATGGGGCTCCGCGAATGGTCTTCGTGAGGTATCTTCGGTGCCTTTCTTATAAACCTTCTCCCATCATATTTTTGGTGCCAAAAATGATATAGGGTGATGGATATAGTACATTAAGGACTATGACTTTGAGATTGTCTGTACTCATGGGAAGTGGAATGTGGTGGTAGATTCATTTAGTTGGATATCTAGTTTGAAGTTGTTGAATAAGGGATCAAAGAAGTTTTCCTTGTCATAGTTGTCCATTGCGGATGGGGATGGAGCAGATTACTTCCATTCGATGTTTGTTACCCCATAAATATTTCTATGAGACAGGGACTCACAGTTTCAGGATACCAACCATGAGACCCTATATGCTTAGATTTCTACAAGGTATCCTTCTGATGGATATGCAAAAGGTGGGGGAACATATTTATTTTTATAGGATGTATAGTAGTACCAGCAGTGTTGTAGGAGGAGTTTCAATGGGATTTTATTATATCCCCTTTTGAATTAAATAAAGTATTGGTGGAGATGTACCCTGACCTCTGAAATCAATTTTGGTGGATAGGGTAGAAGAAGAGAGTTGAAGATTTTGTTTCCTGATACCTTACTTTCCAACAAAGGATGATTGAGAACTAGGTTATAGTAGGATTAGGTCAACCATAGAAGGTTCTATAATGGAAGTGGGGTGGAATATCGATGGAATTAATGATGGGTTTTCCATGTATGTCTAAGGAACATGATTCCATCTAGGTGATCGTTGATTTACTCACTAAGTCAGTCCAATTCCTAGCTATCTGATAGCAGATATCAGTAGAGATATTGAGAAGGTTCCATGTTCACGAGATATTTTGACTCCCTAGAATTCCATTAATGATTGTTTCTTATTTTGATTCATGTTTTATATCTCAGTTTTGGAAGTGATTATAGGAGGCATGTGGAACCCAGTTGCACTTGAGAATAGTGTTTCACCCACAAATATCCCTCCAAAATAAGTAGACCATTCAGGTTCTGGAGTACATGTTGTAATCTTGGATGTTGGACTTCATCCATAGTTGAAAGGATCACCTACCAATGTTGGAGTTTTCATACAAAAAAACTACCATTCCACTATTGGTATATTGCCATTCATGAAATGGTATGGGAGATTTTTCTGGTCACCACATTGCTGGGACAACCTAGGAGAGTTTGCACTCATGGGATCGAAGTACATGAGAGATACTATAGAGAATGTGTAGATCCTCCATGTGTGCATGATGACTACACATAGCCATTACATGTCTTATGTTGATAAGAGAGGAAGGCCTTTGGAGTTCGTGGAAGGAGACCATGTATTCCTATGATTTTCACCTCGATGTGGATTACAGAGATTTGGCCAGGGAAACCAGTTATCAATAATTTTTATTGTCCCTTTTCGGATACATAGTAGATTTGGAAAGGGGGCATACCACCTAGATCTACCCCCGCAGTTGGACCGGGTACAGAATGTCCTCCACATGTCGCAGCTGAGGAGGTGTGTGCATGACCCATCAAACATCATAAACTCGGGTAACATGCACATTGATGATGGACCAACATTTGATGAGAATCTACTAGAGATCGAGTATCGGCACGATAGGATCCTTCAAGGATCATAAATTCTGTTTCTGTGTGAATGGTGGCAGTGCGATAATATCCATGAGATAAATTTGGAGTGAGAGAAACTGATTCAACCTCAATACCCTAATCCTTTTGGGAATCCTTTATTTTGTCTTTTCATGGATCTAAATACCCATGGGGAGTATAATGTACTATCCCATATTATCGATGTATTATTTTTAAATATTATATGGATTAAATTTGAAACCTGAAGCAGAGACGACATGCGATTTCAAGACCCAGTGTGCCTAGAATAATGGCTTGGAAAATATTAAAATATTAAATATCATACTCACACAGTTCTTCCAATTTTTTTTAATAACTTCTAAATGGGTTCTGGGATGAGAAATATGAGGGGTCCATTATGTTCAAAACTACAACTTTACCCAAGGTGAGACCTAAATTTTTTTCAGCATGAGTTGGTTGTAGAAAGTCATCATGGATGTTTTAAATGAATAAAATAAAGTGATAAAACGTAATTTTATTTTTGTTTTATCGACAAAGTGACACAGCGAATGTTGATTTAAAATAAATTTTTTTATAACATCCATAGATAATATTATATATTTGTAATTAATTGTGGACGCTTAAAGGAACCTCTGGGGAATCCTCTGATGTATGTGAGGATATAACCATAGATAAAAGTTTGACAAAATCCATTCTTGATGGATCTCACCAATGGCGGTGACATGGTGATTTATCTTTGTCAAAGATCAATCCAAAATTCTGGTAGGGTGAATTATTTTTATTCTCATTCCCCATTATTGAATTCCATGATGAATGCGGGCATATCCACGAATAGATTGATCTGCGGTTCAATCATACTTTGCTACTTGGGTTATATTTGTGGGGTTTATTAGGATTTGTTCCCAGTGATTAATTTAAATATTTCATTATCATTATTATGGGAATAGATCAAGAACAAAATAAAAAATGGTCGAGGTTCATTCCCATCGGTTTTTTCCTTATGATCCCCCCCAATTTCATGTGAATATAATGACAGTGAATGAATCATAGTGATTCTTGAGAAATCTTTCTTCAAGTGGTTTGTGTCAGATTTGGTTAAAACAGTTTTCCGAACTGATTTATAGCCCGAAACATATATATTCAATGTTAGTATGGTTAAAAACCATTGATATTTATTTTATAGGCCCATGGACCACTATAACGATACCCATGAGATCGACTGAGGTCCGTGGAAGAGGAACATGACCTTGTAGAAATTATAGAACACACAACATGCAGTCCTGGCTACATAGAATGTGTTCTTCACCGGACCACTTAGTGTGTCCCCTAAAGAGAACACAGACATGGGGTGGAGTACATAGGTTTTGTTGAGACCCAAGATTGATGTACATGGAAATTACATTTCATTTTCGGAATACATAATATATTACAAAAAAATACACCCAAGGACCGTAGTAGATTAATGTCTTTGGAAACTCAGAACATAATATTCTAATCATGGTGAAAGATCAACAACATCTCCCATAAAGATCTTCCCCTTTTTTCATACCTAAAACTGTTCTTTATATCATGGGGAAAAGAAACCATAGAAAGGGTGAGCTCGAATGCTCAGTAATGGTAAACATGGATAACATAAAACAATCCATAAACATTTGAATGTAAAAGAATGAGCATAAAATCTAAACATCAAAATCTTGATCAATGACATAAAACATGGCTGTAGAAAATGCATAGATCATAAAGAAACATTAATCATGATAAAATAGAATGGGGATAAAACCTTTAATTTTGAAAAACCATTATGCACATGATATTATTTCCATAGTATCCAAGGAATTGCTACCAATACCATCATAGTGGACAATGTCTATTACTAAACCGGGTTTACATTCCATTCCAGCCCTATATTACTGAACCAGATTTTACTTGTCATTCCATCCACGTCAATCCCATGAGATATAATTATTTACCCAATTCATTGGGGGAGATATAGGTCCAACCCATCTCATAATGAAACCATTCATATGTGTGACACAAAATCATAAATCATACATCATAGCCTAACCCATGTAATAGAATGGGGTTCTTAAACATCATGCCATCATAACATAATCTATATAAGATAAAATTACTTCATAAAAACAATTCCATAATTACATAATAAAAAAATGTAGTAATAGGGATAGAAACATAACCTTGTATCATCTTAGATGGAAAATGATTTTGATAAAACACTTGAAATTAGTTCTTGTAGAAAATATCCTTTCTTCTTCAAAAAACATTTTCTTTTCTCAAAATTCCATGAAATTTTAAAAGAAAATAATTTCATTGAAAATAATCATGAAATATTTTAGAGGACGCTTCATGGAAATAAGGCATTATGTAACCGTAAAATTCCATTCACGTCGTATAAGTTGAAAAAACATTCTTCTTGTACTTTTTCAAGAAAATTCAAAAATACCTTGTATGGTAAACAAAAGAATGATTCCTTCCAAACCATGTGTTAAAGTCAAAAAAAGGTAAAAATTACTTTAAACATACATGGATGAATAGTAAAAATTTAATGAAAACATTTTGAGAAAACATGGATATGGATGATAAACATAACCCCAACAAATACTTACGAATTAACAATCTCAGATAATAACGAGATTGGAATAAATTTCCCTTACCAATTATAATTAGTGGAATCATACATGTCTTAAAATAATTAAAATTACATAAATATGTAAATATAATATTCTTCATAATAAAAATCTTAATACATGCATGGTAATAATAAACAGCATACAAAATAAATATTTGGTGATTAAGGCATTTGTCCCACAGAAATAAAAGTGAGATGAAATAATCCCTTAACTTATGTCCAATTTCTTTCATATGTGTCTGAGACTCCTGTATAGTGGGTTTAGGAATTTTATAAACATTTATCATAACCATAATAATATTTATGATGTCATATATGATTCACTTATGAGTTTTTATTACCCGTTCATTTGTCAATTCCATGTTAAAGC
The DNA here is from genome assembly GCA_963277665.1 of Viscum album. NCBI lineage: Eukaryota > Viridiplantae > Streptophyta > Magnoliopsida > Santalales > Viscaceae > Viscum > Viscum album. The sequence continues at coordinate 261,752,022 of OY728142.1, read as the reverse complement.
AGTGTTTTGGGTAAAATTGTTTCATTCATCACACGTGTTTTGACTTTTAATTACTCATATGATTACTTAGATCATGATTACACACATAAATATTGTAAAAATGATTTATATATAATATATATTCATAATATACATATATAATATAATATATCCATAAATGGAAAGAAATATACCATTCATGGAGATGGTAGGTTGTACGTACGCATGAACGTTATTTTCATTTCCTTAATAAATTGAATGGAAGTATGTAAATAACATATACATAAATAACATATCATTATTATTTCATATATTTCATGATTATTTATTATATATACTTTATAATCATTCATGAATAGTTAACATGGAGATTGAATCTCATCGCGGTGTGGAGACAGTAATCGATACGTACGCACAAGAGATTATATCATTCCCATAATTATTGAATGGAAATGGAGTGGATGAAATAATATCTCAGAATCAGTATGATGTTATAATAATCATATATAGTAATTATTTACACCATTATACCCATACAAGTATGGTGGTGGTGGAAAAATACATTACACCACGGTGTGGAGATGGTAAGCCGTACGTACACACACACGGTGATTTCATTTTTCATAGGATTGATATAAGGTGAAATAGGGTTGTTTCATATTTATAATAACATATCATTATATTAGTGATACTGATGTTATTTCTTTATAATGAAACAACTAGATAAACTTGAATGAATCAGTAGAAGAGATTACCTATTCCTCGACGTGCCACTTTTAAAGTTCCTCTTAGGGCACTAGAGTTGGCCTTTTGAGATGACCCGAACCTCTATAATATAACTAGAGAGGTTGAGAAGAAGAATTTCCAGGGGTTGGATGAGCTTGAAGGCTTAAAATGGAGTGAATAGATGAGGGAGGAGGTTCCCTTTTATAAGAGAGGAGAGGGGAACTTTTGGAATCCTCCAAAATATTAATTTATAATAAACTCAAACCCCACATAAAACCACCAAAATGACTCAAATTTGAAGATGAGATGAGATAGGGTTGTAATCTTATCAGAAAATAATGTTTATCCATGTTGGGAAATTATTTTTAACCTTATCAATTTGATTTATCCTTATTTAATCTATTTAATCTTATTTGTGGTAAAAATATTCTAAATTCCAAATTTCTATAAATACTTACGTATGTATTGTGAATTTTACATAATTGGATACTTTATGAAAATTTAGACAATAAAAATTTCAATTTATAATTTTTAAATATATTTGTGATTTTTAAACAATTTAATAATATTTTATTTTTATAAAATATCAATAGTGTCAATTTTGACAGTATTCATTTATTTGAATTTAAATAAAATCCAAACAGAGGATATATTCAAACCAAAATATTTAATAGATTTGTAACATGTCATATAGATCTATAAAATCTATGGAGCACATTAATTAGTTCATATAATATTTATTTTATTATTTTTAAAACCATTTATTTGATATTTTTCTTAATAAAATTATTACTACAACATTTTTGAATAATTATTTAATATAATTATTTGTTGCGTGAAAATTAATAATAAAATAATATGATGAAGATAAATCTAATAGATTTCATAAGAATAATTTTAGTCAAATTTGTCTTCTAAATCACCGAACTTTTAGAATGATATGTTTATTAAATTATGAAGGTGATAACTTTAACATCATTTAAAATAAAATAATATAAATGCCATAATCAGTTTTATATAGCTCTAAATAGGCCACAAGTGGACCCTCGGATGATTAGGGTATATATATACTCTACCAATAATTTTTGGTCATGTTTTTTGTCCTTTTGATGGGTATTATTATTTTAATAAAAACTATATTATTAATTTTTCACTAAATAAATAATTTCTGCATAATTAATGTATAAGCTATTAAAGTAATTATATATTTTTTAAAAATAACAAACAAATTACCATGATTAAGAAAAAAAATTATATTTTAAATGATTGTTTATAATCGAATTTATATTCTGTATAACCTTATATTAAAAGTACATTAATTATTTACATTTGAGTGATACGTATTTCACACTCTTTAAATAAATTAAATTAAAGGTATTAGTCACATCCAAGTGGGTTCCAAAAGATACCATTTCAGACCAAGTATATTTTAGGACGTAATATAATCATCCAATTATATTAATACAAGTGTTAGGGTATTTTTATAATATTATTTTTACCCTTAATTACCTTATTTACCTTTAACTATAGTAAATAAAATTTAGCGTAGTTACTATTTATAATACCTAAAAATAAAAATTAACTGATTAACATAATACAGACCTAATTATTCGAAATATGGAATCCATTTTTTCAAATTCAAAACACATATGTTTTCAGTACGTAGTTTAATATTAATCCAGTTGTTTAGAAAACGAGTTCTAAAAGTTAAAACATTACAAAAGATTGAAATGCTTTAACTATGAATTCAATGTAAAATTAATGAGAATGACATACATAATATTAAATGGTAAAAATATATATTTTTTCTATACTTTAAAACCATTCAACATTATAATTTATCCATAAAAATTATCTTGATGAAAAAAGTTGTTTTTCATTAAAATTTAGCATATTTTTACTATTCATCAAAATATGAAAGTTAACATAAAAATATTAAAAAAAATTATCCAAATTTAATTTTTATATCTTTATGGAACTTAATAAGTTTATTTCGTCAAATTGAACATATAAACGTGTCAAAAATTAGATTTAAAGAGGGTGCGCCATGAAAAGGCGGCAAAACTGTATTTTTTTAAAAATACCTATTTTACCTGAATAAATAATTTTTTTCTCATAACATGTTTTAGAATATATGTAAGATGAATGATATTGTTATAAAATTAAAAATTGTTTTTATACTATTCATAATGTCGAGTTCATAATAATTTTATGACAATATATCGTTGTTTAGTGAAACTCAGTATTGCATATAACATATGCTATTGAGGAATCTCGCTCTTGTGTGTAACACAAGCCAAGAATAGTGATTGCGTATACTAAAAGATAATACGGTGTTTCATACAACTCAATATAATCTTAGTGTAGTTTAAAACTCAAGACATCAAGGAAATTTAAATAAACATTTCTTATAAAATCTTGGGGTGTTACAGGTTTCCTACAATGTTTGTATTCCACCACATAGCTTGGATTAAACTAGATACATGAGATACCTTGGGTACTGGAACATGGGAAAGGTTACATAGGTTGAAACCTCGTAATGGAACATGAACAGGGTACACAGGTGGACCCCAGATGGAAATAAACATCATTTGACAACATCTACACACTATGTACCCATATTATACATGAGATGTTCTAAAAACACGGGTCGTTGCACATGGGTAGTACCTGGGTTCAAGGGAAACTTTATGTGACCCTACAACAAATCGTGAACCCATTTCTACATGGATTTATTATCTTGTCCCCCAGATCATGGAAAATTTTCATTAGGGTTGGTTCCCATTATCATTTCCATAATGGTAAGTATGAATCATTTACTACACAAATTACTGTGATCCCATCAGTAGGACTTTGTTGATAGAGTTGTTGGAATCTCCCAAGAGTCATGAAGTATGATCCTATATTTATTCTTCCTTCCATAGGAGGAGTTCTTGGTATCAATGTGACAAAAAAATGAGGTAAATTATCTTTTATTTGGAGGGATAATCCAAATTGTGTAGTCAGTATCATCCCATGGACTAGAAATGATCCTAGTCTATTTTGTTGTATCATATCTATCTTCAGATCAATCAACGGGTTTGTCTTATAGTGAGACCCAATGAGTAGTACTTATTGGATAGATATCATCAGTACTATCAGACTCCGTGGTGAATTCTCCCATATGATTTCTTCGTGGAGTATTTATGCTGAATTCCTAGTATTGTTATGCATTGGTTTTGACTAACCATTAAACAATGTGTCTTGGTTGTGCATTTCTAGATATTATTTCAATATATAAAATATATATACTTGTATAGATATGAATGTATCTTTCCATTGTTTTAATGAATTTTGGTTTCACTATGTCCTACTGAGTATTTTTATGCATACCCATATATAGACATTTCTCGCATGTGTCATGTCTTATGTAGATGATAGACCTTTTGATGGAGTCTTAGGAAGATGAGGACCATACTATTCTTTGTGAAATCAGATAGACTAAGGTGTGTTCATGTGGCTACAGATTGTAGTCCCAATTCCTTTTTCTTACATGTTTCTCCTTTTGTTATAGACTATTTTTAGTGGGCTTGTATTCTAGCCCCTTTTACTTTACTTTATGTTCCATAATACTCAAGATGTGTGACATAGTGATATGCATGCATTGTTTACATAGTGGATTTTACATTTCAACATTTTTTGGGATTATATATTTGTGTGTATGCATACAAATACAAAGGCAATGCCTCCAATGTTTATGATATTCCTACTCATCACAAGTCCTGAACCCCTAGCTGGTTGGAGGCGGGCATCAAGAATCATGACACGGGTACCACTGGGATTTGTTATGATAGTTTTTCCAAAATATATCCAATAAGTTTAAATGGTTTTATGTGGTTAGATATGAGAATAATTTTAATGTTATGATTATTATGAATTTCTCATTTACTGGATATGGTTTATTATCATATTTTTAATATCTCTACTAAAAAAGAGATTTTGAAAAATCATGAGACAACTATAATTGAGGTAAATATTTTGAGAAATGGGAACACCAGGAGATCAATAAAATATAATATCCATTATGAAAATAATGGAGAAATTATTAGTTATAAGTAGGAAAGAAACATGAGAATGAACTATGAGAATAATAAAAACTAAAAGTTTTATATACCAAAGGAAAATAAATCTCATGGATCTAGATGGTATGTCTCATAAGTTCATTCTATAAAATTATAATCAATGGGGTAGATATTCTATAACAACAAATAATTTTGAAATGCAATTAGTTTCCTAAATAAATGTTAGTTATGTATTATATAATATCATGCACATACTAAATAAATAAAAACCAAAAAAATTAAATCATTAACAATTATCAATATAATAGTCATCTTTGAAACCAATTATAATGAAAAATATTTCAATTTGAAAAATATTATAAAATAGAACACCTAAAATATGAAATTTTGGATCACCTAAATCTATTATATTCATCACATCCTTAGAAAAAAACATTTCAATAAAAAAAATATTAGTTAACCAATCAACCTATTATGAACAAGTTAATATAACATTAGGAGAAATTGAAGTGATTTTTAAGTGAAACAATGAAGTAATATTTATAGGGTATAAAAAGAATTATGATAATTGGGATATTAATATTATATGATATTTGTTAAATATAATCAGGGTTCAATAATATCGTTATTCAATATGATAATTTGAAACTATAACCTCATTTATAATTTTCCCGTTATAATAAGTGTATATAACATTTAATGAAAAAGAATAATTGATGCATAAAAGAGAATCTATGAATTCGACAAGTAGAGTTGTATTTTTTGAAGCCCATTATTTATATCTTGTAAGGAAGTTATCTTCATTGGTATTCAACCATAACCAAGACCAAGATGAGCATTAACATGTGATTCTTGAATTAAATCACATACACGATATGTTCAAGTTAGTGGAGATTACTGTTCGGTCGATGATAGAAGAGGACCCCATGAAACTACCTCCATCAAAAACATACCATCAGGGTATAAGTAGACAAAATAATGTGTTACATGTCTAAAAATTTGTTACATAAAGTGTAAATTCCTTTGTTAAAATAAAATTTTTATTACATCAATCCCTATTCATAACAGTTTTCATAATAAAATAGATGTGTAATTGAGACAAATTTGATAATCTGATTTATCGACACAAATAAAAACTAATTGAATTTTTCAAAAAAATATATAAAATTTTTATAATAAATAAAGGGGTTATATTTAAATTTTTTTAATGAAAATTTATTTCAAAACACAATTGTTTTAAATAGGAAATAAATAAATAATTTTATAATGGCCGATGAATTTTTTTAATTTGTCAAGAATTTAACTATGGCTAGAAAATTATATTTTTAAAAAATTATAGGTTTTATATTTAAAATTTACAATACTCATATTTATATAAATTTAAATGTAAATTAAGAACTATTTATTAAATCATTATGTAAAAATTAGTCTAGGGTGAATTTATTACAATTTTCTAATATATATAATTAATTTAGTAGTTAAAAAATATAGTTTTGGCAGTCAAGAATATTTTATGACATAATAATTTAGTCATAATATTAAATAATTAATTAAACACAATATTTGACCTAAAATATTTTATTTTTTTAATATGAATTTTTTTAATATATTTTTATCATATTTTCATACTATAAGTTACTTTCCAATGTCGAAAAAGGAAAATGCCATTTTTTTTAAACATTATTTAGGTAATATTTGTCTTTCAATGCCAAAATGATTTATTAAATTATGGTGTTCAGTTATGGAGAATTATGTTATTATAAATTTTTAGTGAAATTTTCTAAACCATGTGCTGAAACAAATGGTAAGACAATGGTTTTTTATTTTCCACAACATTTATTTCCAAGAACTATATTATGAAATTATTAAGTAAATCCACCACTTTTTCTATATATACACACCTATTCAATCCCCCATCCATCATACATGATGTAGTGATGATTTCAAGTTCAAAATATTCCCCCCAAGTTTTCATTATGCCCTCGTGGTTCCAACTTCATGTTTTGTGAACATCTATTCAAGGTAAGGGAAAATATCCACATCACTTTTCCAATCAAGTGTCCTTTTTGTGGTATGTCTTAGAATTTCCAAGAAAATTCTATTTTTTCACCTACCATTATACTAATTCTAGATGAAATTTATTTTATCAATGATATACCATTTCCCCTCTCATTTATCCATTTACATAACCCATGTTTTATACCGATCACACTAAAGAATTTAATACTCAAATTTTTCACTTTTACATAAGAAATTATCCATTACTTTTTATTTCCAAACCCAAATCACTTTTCATTTAAATTGGCATTCAAATAGATTCTTAAATGAATTTTGTATTTGGTGATTTAAATATATGAAACCTATATTTCCTTTCATGGGATAAAAATGATGTAATGATCATGTCTTTAAGCACTTTTATATGCCAATATTTTGATAAGAGACCCATTCCTTATTCTATATGTATTATAAATGAAATGATTTTTCACATGGCTCACATGAATATAATACAAATAAAGTATTCACCTATAGATCACTTTAATCAATTTTGTAAATAATTTAATCTGTATATATGACATGTTTTATGATACCTTGGTAAATAACCATGGCAATTTGATGTTATGACACCATGGTGATATACCATGGTGATATTATTATGAATGTCTCATTAAAATTTTATAGCCATATTTATTTTTTATGATTCATGATCATATTATTTTGATATACCTCAGGACAAGGCCTTACCATTATGACTTATGTTTATATTAATATGTCACAAGATCACATGTTATATGTCCCTCTTACTTATTCTCTTAATGGGATTCATGATCACCCATTTCCATTGATTTGTGTCCTCAAAACATGAGATGCATCATATTTAACCAAGAGTGAACCCATAAAGATGTATTTCATGTGGTTTTTGAATAATGATAATGTTTTTATGTATTATGTACCTTTTTTCCAAGAATACTATACTTGAAACATCATATATTTTTTTCCAAGAAAGGATAATTTATATAACAAAAAGTAGGGAAACAATAGTTAGTTACAAAGGAATATTTAGTTATTTTTTGTAAATTAGGACTTGAAAACATTATAAAGAACCATAGGGTCATATATATATTTATATATAAGAAAACATCCATGTATTTTGGTAAATAGTTAAGTAAGTGGTTTCTAATAAAATAGCACCACATCTGGATTCAAACAGGTGGATTTGGCTTTCCCAGAGATGTGCCTAATGGTAAAACCCAAAAAAACCCCACTTTTAGAAATAAAAAAAATGGGAATTGGTGTTCGATAATGGGCCCTTATTCACCCCTAGTTTGAAAATATTGGGGGATATATTTGGTTAATCAAATGATTTTTATGAACCATCGTGAAGGGATATATAGAAAATGTAATTTTTATTTTAAGAGATTCATAATATGTTTAATAAATTTGTTTTAGGAAATAAAAAATATTTAGAACTATAATATTCATAAAAGTAACACATTTCTCAACCATATTTTCTTCTTTTAAAAAAATGTAGGAAAATAGGAAGAACTACATAAATGATGAGTGCAACAGATGATCCCCTGATGAAATTTTGATGGAATCTATAATGGAAAACTTCAAAGGATAATAAATCAACTAACTCAAGTTTTGTTCAATAACATAAATTATGTTGAGAGATTGAATTCACCTAGAAGGTAATGATGTTATATTTATTCCTTCATGAATCAATGAAGACCTTATTTCAGATTATCTATTGAACCATTGATTACTCAAAAATGGATAAGCTCTATTGGAACTATCATTTTTCTACTCTATTGTTCAGAAAACTGGAATTTTACCCTACCAATACACATCCATTAAGTATAATCTAATTTTTTGTAGACACTAATTAGAAACATGAACCCATGAAGTGAGATAAATGTTATGGAGTGGGAAGAGTTCTAGGGAATATTTTTAGATAAATATTTCACTTGTTTGATGTTAACTCCAATGGAGAGTGAATTACTTGAACTAAAGATGAAAAAACTGAATCAGTGGGTATTGATGAGATAAATTTACAAGAATATCTCGATACACTTCCACATTTTTTATGGATCCTAATGGAATGGTTAATAGATTATTTATTTGACTAAGACCCCATTGGAAGAGAAATATAGAAAATAACCACTATGAAAGCTATGAGGAGATAGTGAACAATTCATTAAGATTGAAATGGAATTTTGAGACATTAAATATTTATATATATTTAATGAGAAAAATAAATAAATAAATCCAATATCAAGGAAGAACATTAATCATATAAGTAGTGGAGAGAAATTGAAACTTCCCATGTGTAGTAAATGTGGGAAGAATTATTCAGGGAATGGATTACTTGTGGGTGGAAGGTTCTACATGTGTGGGAGAGACATCCATATAGATTGGATCTTTCATAGTGAGGTGAATAATGAACTTCTCAACATTAATGAAAAATGGAAGATGGGGGAGGCCCAATAGGATATTCAATGATTTATGTGTGGATATATTGGAAACTATTTCAATCAAATTCAAAATCTGAAGATAATAGATGGTAACCACGATCAACCTCGACATATTCAAAGAGATATAGGTCTGGCATTTAATATCATGAGGGATAAATCAGATTCTCCAAAAGATGAGGTGAAATTTACACATGTTATACTCTCATGGAAAGAAAGTACATTATTTGATTTTGGTTCCCCATATTCCTTTACTTCATACATCTTTTCAACTATTATAGAATCAATCCTTAAACTACATGACATATTGTTATTAATCAAGACTCTTGGGTAAAATATCCTATCATTAATAGTTTAAATAAACTGCACTATTAACATTGGAGAGGATAATCACATCACAAATTCAGTAGTCATTCCCATGGTTTTATTAAACACTATAATAGGGACTAACTGGTTCTCAAAGTATAATGCTATGATCCAAAACATATGTAAGGAAATTTTACTAGTCTTGAACGAACATTATAAATTCATTTTTGAATGAAAGTTATCCCATCCTAAAATTTTCCTAGATGCACCTCTTGTATCCTTCCATTTAGATATGATTGATGGAGAGGGAATGTGAAATGAATGTATAAGGATAGAGAATTTTCTTATCATGCAAGAATACATTGATGTATCTTTTGAAGAGTTATATGGACCACCTTAAAAATAGTGGTCGATTTATCTATTGAACTTATAACAAGATACAAAATTATATCAAAGACCCCACATAGAATATAAAATATGGATTTAGAGGACATAATGAAAAAAACATCAACATCATATAGAAAAGGGGTTTTTACAACCAAGTGTGTCACCTTAGAAAGCACAAGTTATATCTGAAATGAATAAGGATAGATAAATGTGGAAAAATAATGATTATAGAAAACATAATGAGGTCATAATAAAGATAAATTACCCACTGCCAATTATTTATTATTTATGTGAATTTATTAATGGGGTTCAATTTTTCTCCAAAATCGACTTCTGATCTGGTTATCTTAAATTGAGTGTGAAGAAAGAATATATTCCAAATATATCCATCCGTAAAAGTTATTATCATTATGATTTTGTTTTTTCCCCATCGTCTTGAATAATTCTCCTTCTATATATATTAATTTGATTAATTTATTCTTTAAGTATTACCTTGATAAATTTATGGTAGTTTTTATTGACGATATTATAATATATTCCAAAATCTTCTAGGAGAATGAAGATCATATTAGGGTTATCTTGGGAACTCTATGGAAGGAGAATATTTTTGGAAAATTCAGCAATTATAAATTCTATTTAGAATAAGTTTCATTCTTTGGGAACATTGTAACTGACGAAGGAATCATATATGACCATAAGAAGACAATGTTTAAATAAGAGTGAACTCATCCAACAATAGTAACTGAGAATATTATTCTCTTTGATTTAGTAGGTTATTATAGAATGTTTGTGAAAAAAATTTAGGACTTTCTAATTCAGTGACCAAATTGACTCAAAAAAGGCTATGTTAATCTGGAATAAAGAACTATAAATAATGTTTACAAGAACTAATTAAGATATTGGTTACTGAACATGTATTAACACTAACATATGACAGAGAAGTATTCATTTATTTATAATGATTCATCTCTAAAAGATCTTGGTTTTGTCCTCATGAAATATGAAAAGGTCATTTCTTATGCATCTCGATAGTTAATCCCTCATGAGTATAATTAGCCAATGGATGACTGGGATTTAGATGAAGTTATTTTTTCTCTATAAATATTGAGGAACTATATTTATGGGGAGAAATTTGATATATTCATAGACTGTAATCTTTTGAAGTATAATTTCATGAAAAATGAATTGAACATGAGACAAAAGAGATGGTTTGAACTTATTAAATACTATTATTGTTCAACTCATTATCACGTCAGAAGAGAAATAAAATTCTCTGTTGTAATAAGTATGAAATACCCTATTTTGTTGGAAATAATGATGATTCATGGAGATAATTTGATCAAGGACCTTGAAAAAATGGATATTGGGATCTTGATGGAATGGACGTCATCATCCCTATATCTAATAATTTTTCAACAATAATTACTATAGAGGATCAAGAAATATCAATGATCAGATCCTTTATTACAATGTAATATAGAGGATATAAATATTAGAAAGCTTTATATCTATAATATTGATTAATAATGTGTGATGAAATTTCATATAGAGTTTTATCCCATATATCCACGACATAATGTATGATATAAAGGATGAATATCATAGTTCAATGTTATCTATAATCCTGGATGCAATAAAATGTATATTCACTATAGTGATCATTATTGGTGGGATAAAACGAGAATAGTGATTTTTGACCACACTGCAAGGGCCATGGTGAGTCATTAGGTGAAGGTAGTGTGATTACTTTATAATGGTGTATTGAAACCACTACCTATATCCACATGGATATAGGATAATATCACTATAAAATTATTCATTTGTATCCCAACAGAATCCAAATGAAATAATTTGATATTGGTTATTGTGGATAGACCCAAGACTACCCATTGCATCTCTATTTATGATGATTTATCTCTTGAACAACTTTCCACGATTTACATAAAGGGTGTGGCGGGGTTGCATGGGGACCCACTTTCTATTATTCGCCTTCAGGATCTAATGTTCAAATCCAAAATTTCTTGAATGTTTCAAAATCCTTGGAGTACTGAATTGAATTTCAGTAAGGCTTATCTCCCCCAAACCAATGGCTGATATTAGAAGTCTATTCATACACTCAAGGACAAGTTGGAAACATGCTCAATGGAATTTAATCGTGGATAGGATCACCACCTCCCATTTGTTGAGTTATCTTTCAAAAACTCTTTGACTCAAGTATTATAATAGCACCATATGAATCTATTTATAGAAAGTGATGTAGAACTCTTACATGTTGGGATTAAATTGGTGAGAGAAAGATACATATGCACGACCTTGTGAAAGAGATGATAGAAAAATTTCATTCCATCCTGTAACATATAAAGGATACCATGGATTGGAAGAAGAGGTTTGCTGAAAAAAAAATGGGGCATAGAGATTCATGTAGGTGAAAAAATATTCCATAAAAAATAACCAGTTAAGAGATTCGTGTGATTTGGAATGAAAGTGAAGATTAATACTATGTATATTGGACCCTATGAAATCCTTGATCGCATAGGAGTAGTGGTCTATCAGATAGCACCTCCACAAAATCATTCTCAAGTTCATGATGTATTCTAAGAATCTGTCTTAAATAATTACATCCCTTATCCCAAACATGTACTGAATCCATATGTGGTACAACTATAATATGACCTCTCTTGTGAGGAGTAGTCAGTGGAGAAGTTGGATCATAGAAACAAGGATCCATACAATAAGACTACACACATTGTCAGAGTGTTGTGGAGGGACCATAAATTTTATGAAGTGTTGTGGGAACGATATAAGATAATGAGAGATAAGTACCCTCACATTTTATCATCTTATTTAATGAGTTAAAATTTTAGGGAAGAAATTTCTTAAGGGGGATTAATGTAATGGCCCAAACATTTTAAATGATATTAGTTTCCAGAATAAATTTTTGTTACAATTATAAAATAATATACACATACTAAATAAATAGAAACTCACAAAATATTATATCTTTTTCAATGATCATTACATTAGTCATCTATAAATCAAATAAAAATGAAAAAAATTACAACTGGACATAAAATATAAAATAGAACAACAATAATAGGAATGATTGGATCCCCCAAATATAATAGAATCATCTCCCCCACAGAAAAAACTGTACAAATAAAAAATATATAAAAGAAATAAACATATTTTGAAAATGAAAATATAACCATAAAAAAATTGTAGTGATTTTTGAGTGAAAGACTAAAGTAGTATTTTAGGGGAGTAAATGGAAATATGACTGTTAGGATACAACTGTTATATGATGTTCTGTAAATATGACAAAATTTTCAATATTTCTATTCAAAATTGTACCATTAGTTGTTAACATTACTATTATAATTAGTTTTTATAAGTAGTAATCCCAAAGGATAATTGTTATAAAAATATAGATTCGATGGCCTCAACTAGTAAAGTCATGATGTTTGAAGCCCATTTGTCAGAACATGGAAGAGAGGAATCATTACTAGGTTTTTCCCTTAACCAAGACCAATATAATCTTCTAAAATTTAATATTAAACAAAATCACATATGGTGTATGTTCATGGTAATGAAGTTTAAAAATCAGTCAATATTAGTTGAGGAACCCTATGAAACTAACACCATCACCCATCTTACCCCCAAGGCGCATGTGGGTTTAATAAGGGGTTTTGTGTCCATACATTATTTTCATAAATTATAAATAAAATTTTATAAATAAAATTTTTATTCCCTAAATTCTTCTTAAAAATAGTTTTCTTAATAACATATATGTTTAATTGAAATGAATTTGATAATCTTTTTTTACGCAAATAAAACATAATTTTATTTTTCTAGAATATATACAATTTGTATTATAAACCAAGATATTTTGAATACTATTTTTTAATGAAATACTCTTTTAGAAAAATTTTATTTATTTAATAAATAATAATAATATTTTATAATAGCCATGGAAATTTTTCTAATGGTCATAAATTTTATTGTGCCTAAAAAATTCTATTTTTAAACAAATAATGATTTTTATATCCAAAAGTTCAAATAATAATATTTATTGATTTTTTCTATTAAAATAAACATCATTTTAGAAATCAGAACTTTTATATTAGGATGAAGTGAATGAATTATTATTTTTTAAAGTAATTTATATATAAGTGAATAGTAAAACATATAGTTTTTGGGTTTCAATATATTTTTTGACATCATACTTATGTAATAATTATTTAATATTTAATTTAAAAAAATGTAGAGGCCAAGAAGAATTTATTTTTAAAATAGTATGTCTTTTAAAAGATATTAATTATTTATTAAATCTAGAATTTACTTCAAAAAGATTTAAAAGGGAAAATTGATTTTTAAAAACAGTACATTGTGTTATATTTAATCTTCCATAAAATAATATGTTTTAAATAATGTATTTAGTTTCAATATTATTAAAGTATCAAAAAACATTACCCATATTTCAAAAACCACAATCAAAACCCTTGGGTAAGCCAATGGTGTTTCATTTTCTACAACATAGATTTCCAATAACTATATTTGGAAATTATAAAACAAATCCCCCTCTTTTTCAATAAATACTGATCCATTCACTCCCCAATCCTTCCTCCATGAATTTATTTTGATTTTAAATTCTAATGAGTCCCCTAGGGAGTCCTCAATCCACTAGGTTCCATCTTCTTGTTTTAGGAAAATCTCTTTAAGGTAAGGTAATATGTCCACTTCACTTTTCCATTCAAGAGTTATTTAGTGGTATATCTCCCAATTCTAAGAAAAATCATTTTCCACTTTATATTATCCCATAACTATGGGAATATTATTTTTTTAATGGTATTACTTTATCCCCTATCGTTTCAAATTTTCCAAAAATATGTTTTATACATGTTATGTTTCATAATTTACTTCTCAAATTTACAACTTTTACCTAAGAAATTATATTTTCATTTTTATTTGAAAACATAAAACTTTTATCTTTTGAATAGGTATTCACTATATTTTAAAATGGATATTTGATTTGGGGTTTTGTATATATTAACCCAACATTTCCTTTTATGGGATAAAAATGTTATAACGATCATTTCCTTAAGCTCTTTTGTAGCCAATATTTTCTATAAGAAACCCATTCCTTATTATCAATGGGTTATTAATTGAATGATTTATTTTTTATATCACATGAAATTAATTCATATGAAGTTTTCACTAAGATATTACCCCAATGTATTGGGTAAATAAATTAATCCATAGACAAGATATGGTTTATGATACTTTAGTGAATAACCTTGGTAATTTTTAGTTATGAATCCTTGGAGATAATCCTTGTTGTTATGAATTTTAATATATTATTGAGATGTTTTACACACATTTCATTATTATCGTTTATTTTATTATTATTATTATAAGACTATTTCTCATTCCTTATCATTATGACTTATTTTCATATTTATATATATATTGATCACAAGTTATATATCTTTCTTGGTTTTTCCCTTACTAGGTTTAATGCTCACCCATTTACTTTTAAATATGTCCCCAAGATATGAGATATAAAACAATTGACCTATAATGTACCCATATAAATTATTTTCAAGTTGTATTAGAATAATATTAATGTTTTCATGTATAATATATCTTGTTTCCAAGAAAACTAATATCTAATGGAACCACAGTTTTGTACCACATAATTAAGTGTTATATAATAAACATGTTTGATTCCATTAGTTCACTTATATTATATAAATTATGGAAAAATATTATGCGGTATAATCTTTATCCTCATAATATTAAATTAATAAATATAAATCAGCGAAGGACGATGGAAATATATGAATGATATAAATTTTATATAAGGTTAATGATTTTCATTATGATTATAATTTAAATGATGATTCTAAGTATTATATTCCTAATGTAGAAAAGTTAGTGTAAATGGTTGGAAATATCAAAATGGAATCTCAAAATCATTTATTGGTGTATAAAACTTGACAATGAATATAATAATATGATTATGGGTAAATAGTAGGTTGATTTTTAACTTTTGAAGATTATAGAGGAAGCTGTAAAGCTTAAGGAAGATAATGAGAAGTTGTAGAAAACTACTTATCACACTAATGAATTTTTTTCTCAAGTTCTATTAGCTATATATAAATATAATCACAAGATAATGTTAAAAAGATACATTTTTAAAGAAACTCTATCTATTTTAAATGATTGAATAGAAATTAGACTTGAATTTATGAGATTTTTAAACATTAATAGAATAAGGAAGAAAATAAAAATTATTGGTTAACCACAAATTTTTATTATTTATTTGGAAAATACTTTTAATGAAAATTGGGAAATCGGACAAGCACTCAAAGAAAATCAAGAATAATAATACGTTATATTTGAATTTTTGATTTGAAATTTAAGCCTTTTAGAAACCTTACATCTATGGAGACTCCATTGGAGGACGGTAACCTTCTCATTCAGATAATCTATGAGTAAGTTTTAAAAATTACATACCATATTCTCCCGGTTTGGATGAGCTCTTCCACATTAATATTTTTTGATATAGATACTTTAATAATTATGTATATGAATACTCATTAATATTTTTTACGAACACTTTCATAAAAATATATTTATTTATAATTAAAATTTAAATGTCAAATAATATAATACCTCTGAACAATGGGTACCTAGAGGATATTATACAAATATTATTGGACCACATCTAGTCAACAAGCCCAAGTGATCATGTTTGGGATGGACTACTTGAATTCCCATTGTATTTTTTACATTATGGTATGTTTTAATGTATTTTACTACTTATAATTTTTCTTTTGATGATGTAATAGTTATTTTATTTGTCATTTTATCATGAAATGATATAATTAGGGGTTAATATTTTATTTTATTTTCATATATTTTGTTATTCACTAAATACCATTAACCTATTTAATGTCTCTATAATGTATTTTGTTATAAAAAGGATGTAATAATGATGTATTTTAATTATTATATCATTTATCGAAGGAAATATTGAATTTTGGGTTACTATATCATTATTATGTTAACTTATAAATTTTTAAATAGCAGGTATTTCTTTTTTATGTATATTATTAGAAGAAGTTCGTTTATTTTTAAATAAACCATATATCTAAATGTTTTCAATATTTATTTCATTATAAACATGTATTATATTCATTATTTTTATTCTATACTACCTAATAATGATGTACTAATTTATTTAATATTATTTATTTTTTAACATATGGGAAATGTTAATTTTACTATTTTATGACCATGTGTTAGGTGACAACATTGAAAACTATTTATACATATGAATCAATCATTCATATAAAATTTTGACCACACACTTTGGACTCAATTATAACATATGGATACTCTTTATTCTCACATAAGAATAAGTGACAAAGTATAATTGCTACATAAGGATAATGGCCATGATAAATGGAAATATGAATTATGATTCATGGAGAACACAAGTTACAACAAGGATTATTGTTAGGAAAACTATGGAATGCATGTTGTTTCATTTATCTTAATGAATATATTGTTCCAATGATGGTTTTTGGTGGATATGTTTCTTATTACATAAATCCACATGATTAAATAATCATCACCCACTATAATTGATTCAATGAATTCTATGATTACATGAAATGTAATGTAGTAAAATTGACACATCGTATACGAATTCCCTAATGATATGTTATGTTTTCCAATTCAGGTTATGATGGAGTCTCAATGTAGTTTATTTCAAATTACACTATTTCATCACCATTATTATATTTCAGTCAATATTAATAATATCAGAATTTACTCTTCTAGTTTGTTAGTTCGATATTTATATTTATATTTGGAGGTTATAAATGATTTTTTTGATGTTTTAAACATAGAAGTGAATGAGATATATCAACATGGAGTTAAGATATGAAGAACATATTTTTAAGATACAATGAAACAGTGTAGAATTGGGAATATACTATGGGGATTTTCCCCAAAATAAAATATAGTTCATTCTTAAAATTAAGAAAAAATAATCATTTTGTTATGTACCGTAATATTGTTTTAATTGGAAACTAAGGATTTTGATTATTTATAGATGCATGATATTAAAATTAAGGTTAATGTATTATTTTATTGTATTTTCATTATTCTATCGATTTGGATTTGAAGGTTTATGAGAACATTAATGAATCCCCCGGGTGAAGAGAATAACTGACCAATTAATAATAATCCTTCGGGGGGATTAAGTTGAAGGAATTAGCCACTGATGTTTGTTTATAAAAAGATGTTTAATAAATTTGGTAGGAAAACAACACATATTCAATACTAATGTGTTACAATTTTGAAATGAAAAACATTTCAACATGTGCCCATTCTAATTTAGTAATATTGTGTCAGTCACCCAAATATACATTTTTCGAGATCAATACTAAATAGTCACGGATCACTTTTCTAAACTAGAATCCACTTTAATTTATACATTTTAATGGTTTAATTGTTTTATTATTTTAATTATATTTTATTTCTATATTTTCTAAATTCATTTATCATGATGATACACAAATCAGGCACTCATTATACCACTATTAAAAGTTATATGTTTTTTATACTTGATGAAAATTGAAGACATGAGTTTTCATTTTATGTTATAAAAATGAAATTGGTTTGTAATACACCTCTTATGTATGGGTTGGGTTTTAACCCATGTAAGAGATTAATTATGGTTTGAACCCCTGTAAAAGGGTATATTATAGTGGAATTAAATATAATTGTATTTTCAGTTTTAAGAGTATATATTGGGTCATTTAGTTTTGAACTATAATAAAATCAATATTATCTATATTTTAAGATAGTTTCTATATAGAATCTAAACACTCACTATAGTAATTTTTTTGTTTTGGACTTATTTAATATATTATTATGACACCATTCACATTATATTTTTAATTACTAAGATTATTTATTATTTAAAATTCATAACACATTTTTCTCTTATAATCTCACTTGTGGGACTAGTGTCATTTCATGTGAACGTGAACTCTTGGTGGAGGTATGTGTATATATAATCATGATTATTTTTGGATAAGAATTATTGAGTTACTCTATGTTATATATTTTGAAGATAAAATTTTCCATGGTAGGGGTCATACTACATACCATTTTAGTGTTTATTTCATAGGGAGATCTAAAACAAATTTTCAAAAGACAAAATGTATAAATGGGTGTAGAGTTATAATAAATTTATTCTATGTTAAAGTGGTGTATTTAGGTTTTATGATGACACAAACCCCATTGAGACCCCTCTAGAGTCTTCGTTGATGTTAAGAGTGATCATTGAATCCATCCTCTAATAGATAACATTTTACAAGTAATACATACGGTATGAAAATGAAATATGGGAGACAAAATCCACCTTAATCCATATAAATAAAGTAAATACAATAATAAAAAATTATAACATATATAATTAAGGCCTAGACATCCCCTAAAAAAATAAAATTTTGTAATCTTAATCAAATTTAAAAGAACATAAAATATCCATTGATTTATACCAATAAAATTATAAATACTAATAAGGAAGGAAATATCTCACCTAATGTATTCTAATAAACAAGTTATGATTTATTAAGCTTCACACCAATATACAACACCAACCTATAAATCCATAAAATAGTATATTAATATAGCCAAAAGAACAATTTATAATCAGTATATTCATTCCTACAAACCCTCAGGAAAATGTGGAAGAAGCATAAAAAATATCAAGCTAATAAGTAGTATAACATAACGAGATAACCCAAGCAAAAAATAATTATGTTTTAAATTTTTTTAACAATACATATCACTAGTAACTTTATTACCTAGAGGAAAATGTTGTTTATTTTCATTAGTAATTAGATACATAAACACCATATTATACTTTACATCAAAATTTCACATAAATATCCCCTCCTAAATTTTTTTTAGACATATAGTCAAATATATAATAACCCATGGAAGTGGGATCAAATGAAAGGGTGACCTCAAATTCTTATAATGGGAGATACATATAAATAAGTTAGAAAATTTTTAAGATCATTTGAATTTGGGAATATATGAATATGGGTAAAATATCTATTAAAAATTATCATATATTACAACATTGGATCATATAATGAACATAATAAAAGTATAAAACATATAACATGGTTTGGAAACTTGTTAAAATAATAAAATAATAAAAGAATTTTAATGTGTATTAACAAAGAAAGGTGGCGCAAACAGAAACATAGAAACCATATCATATGTCAAGGATTTCTACCATGACCATCATAACATACTTGATCAAGAATATCAACTTGTTTTCTATAGTGTATTAGTATTCACTTGTAATTTCTGATAGTGAATCAATCATCAAAACTCATTTCAATTATTTATATTGTAATATTTAGATATTTACCCAATACATTGGAAATCAATATAAGGCCCAAATATAAAACAATGATGTAATATATATATTTGTTCCATATAAAACCCTTTGTTCATTACATTATTAAACACCTAGGGAAATAAAATTTGGCTTACTATCATTACCATGTACTATTACATAACATTCTATTATGATACGATTAGTTTATAATGACTCAACCTTAATCATTTCATATTATAGATAATTAAAAATTAATCATATTTCATAGATTTCCAAATTAAATTTAGTTTTATAGTTTTATTGAATTATTTCATTAAATCATACATAAAAACTCATATATTGAAAAGTATTCAATTATATCTGAAATATTTTTTTTACAATTTAAATCTTTTAACATAAAACATTCTTTATTTCTATATAAAAACATCATGAATTTAAAATTGATTTGTTCAATTATTTTAGCAACCCATAAACCTACAGAAAAACATTTTCAAACATGGTATTAGTAAACAAAACATTCTATGAGACATAGAATGATATAAATAAACTGGTAGTCCATGAAGAAAAATATATTTACAACTTTATAACTTTTACACATGAATCCTAATTGTTTTTCAAAACTTATGAATCATAAGTTTTATATAAAACCATAGAGATCATACAAATATATTAAATGTAACATGTGGAATATTTTTTAAATCACTCTTACTAATAATGTATCTCTCCTAAAATTATAGGGAGTAACCATCATTGTAACACTGGGAATAACCATCATAGAATATTCCCATAATCACTTATGAGAAACCTAATCGGTTTACTCTGTCCCTTTACACAATTCCATGGTGAGATTTAATGGGATCACCCACCCATGATTCATCAAAGAATAGTCTATCATAATAAAACCCCCTAATAACCATAACATGATCACAACACATAAATCAGGTATAAAAAATCAATCATGAGGAAAATAAAATTTCCATTTTGAAATCACATTTCATTTTAAATAAGTCACAAACCTATAAATAGAAACATTTTATTTTAAAATAAATTATTACACATATAAGGAAAACATAAAATCAATAAGGTGACATTAAAGTGGGAAAATACTCTTATTCTATATAAGTAAAAAAACATTTCTTTAATAAAAATAGTTATAACTTGACAATACGATTTCTTTTAAAAATGTTTATTAGCTTTTTTCTGAATGTGTTTGGAACTTATACATAATGTCTTATAAAATGATTTTAGATTCATTAATTAATTAATTAAAAATATTTTTCACATATATATTATTTATTAAAACTTATTAAGTTTATTTATGGTCATTTAGATGAGTTATAAATATTGGAATCATCGTTCCTGGAGCATTCATTTAATGGCTTTATGGTCGGTTCCCTTAAGTAAATTTATGGAAGTTATTTGTCAAGTGGAATTAAAAATCCAAAAGTGGAATGAAATCTTATTAATAATCATCCATAATTTTAATTTACACCATATATAATTTTTATGATATGAGTCTGATTCCTTAGATAAAATTTCAATGATATATGTTTGGTTTGTTTTTGGCAGATCTTCCGGCCATCAGAGACCAATTTCATTTTATTATTTCTATAAATTATCTCTATAAAAGTAAAAAAGTTATAATATACATATATATATATATATTTTAAATAGAAATGTTATTAATACCTTCCTCAATAGATGTAATGTAACATTAAAACCCATCATCGATGAATATGGTAAATCGACACGTCCCAAATGATATTTACAATTTTTAGACTAAGAGGGGAAGATAAGATACTTGATTAGCGACAATAAATGAACATAATAATATTTTGTTCTATATACAACACTGTAGTTATCATTATCTTTGAATATGGTAGTTTAGGGTATGTTACAAATAAATAAATAAATAATTTAAAACATAAGAAATGGAGGATTTTTCCTCTCGAATGTTGTCTCTTTGACAACCTCCTTAAAAACATGATTATCATATATTGGTGAGACAAGAAGTTGTAGGTCATGAGGAAGATGATTGTGAATTTAATTGAGAATAACTTAGTCAAGTTTAAAGGATTCAAATTTGTGATAAGAAGAGGTGGTGAGGGGTGGTCGTTATAGCGAGTGGAGATTATTGTTTTTTATTATTTTCATCACTTCTTTATTATTTTTTCTCAAGACTAACACTTGTGTTGATTGTTGTGACTATTTATAGTAACTACTTCCTTTATATTCTAAATAATTGGTTCCTACAACATCAAAACATCATCCATGACTCAATAATTTTTAAACATAGTTATAATGTTAAATATAATAAATTAATGTATTCTAATTTGCAGAAAAAATTCAATTATTTTAGAAAAATTCTAAAAATAAATGATAACAATTTTTCAATGTGTATATTTCAATAATGGATTACATTTTTTTAAATTAATATTATAATTATGAGAAATTTAATTCATAATTAAAATAATCATTTTTTCAAAAATTATGATTTTTATAGTATAACAGATTTTATGAAACATTGAAAAATTAAACAATGCCTCATAAAATTATCTTATAATTTATATAAAACAAATTATAAATTTATGAATCTACTTTTGATAATAAATATTAATTTATATCATTATATTTATTACAAGTGTTTAAATAAATATTTACATTTTAATAAAATACCAATACCTAATTTATCATTTTAAAACATTTATTTTCTTATTCTACGATAAAAAACATATCATATTATCACTTATAGGGTGCATAAATTTTATTTATACTTTATACGTTTTTTTATTTTATATTATGATAGATTCCTTAATTTCTATAAATACCACTTATATCCTATTACATTTATAATGAATTTAACTATTTAATTTTAGAATAAAAAAACATTATTCTATAAGTACCAGGTTTTTTACATGCTCCATCTAGAAATTGTTTCCTCGAAATTATTATTCACTTATTAAACAAGTGAGGGTACCTTTACCTAACTTCATTTTTAGATTCTCATGTTATGTGTTCAACCATTTGGTTTCCCCACAAAACCATAACCCACTAAATTACCTTATTCTGTGATACATACTCCCTATGATCCATAACATGAATAAGTTTCTCCTCATAAGAAATTGTATCTTCCACCTAATAAATATTAGGGCTCAGAACATGAGATTAATCTGGCATATACATTAATAACATCAAATCATGAAAAAAAGTTGTTCTTGGGACAAAATAAAAAGATAATCCACTTAGTGGTAAATTGATATATTATTATTCATTATTTCATAGGGTCCAATGAACCATGTAGTCATCATCCCCTTCATACCAAATTTCATCACAATATTCCTGGGAGAAACATTGAGAAAGATGTTATCACCTACATCAGTTATCCACATATCTTTTTAGCATGCTCTGAGATTTCATCAAGTGTCACTAAATCAACAAAAATTTCATTACCATTTCATCAAAAAATTATGACCCCATAAAATTTCTTCCACCAACTTCATCCCAAATTGATGGAGTTATATACCTCTTTCCATATAATGATTCAAAATGAAACATCTATATACTGGAAAGAAAACAATTATTATAAAAAAATAAACGAAATATATTGATCCCAAATTCCCTGGTCATCCATTAAATAAGCTATAAATATAACCTCCAATGTTTGAATTGTTATCTCTAACTATCCATCATATTGAGGATTAAAAGAAATTGTGGAAATTAATTTAGTTCCCAATGAAATTTGAAGGCCCTTCCAAAAGTCATAAGTGATCCTAGGACCATGATCATATACAATAGAGAGAGTAAATACATGTATCCCAAATTTCTATTTGAGGTAAATTTTAGAATGTTTATCTAAAGAAATATTATCTTAAATATGAAGAAAATTCATTTATTTAGTTATTAGATTAGTAATAACTCGAATCACATTAATACCTCAAGAAGTTTTGGTGATACAACTATGAAACCTATACATATATTTTCTAATTTCCACTATGGAACTTAAAAATATAGAAGCATCCCATTCAGAATTTTTTCTTCTTATTTTACCTATTGATAAGTCAAATAACTCATGGTAATGTTAGTAATATATCTTTTAATTCTATCCAACCATTAATAATCCTAAAAGGTCTCTTTACGTCATGGTGCTTCCAGGATGAAAAAGAAAATAGAGAACTATGATCTTCACTTAATAACATGTTATTAAATTATGAATCAAATTAAACATATAATCTCTTCCCTTAAGTACAAATAAAATATTGATCACTATTAAATTATGGTAAACTACCATTTTTAAACAATTCTACCTTTTTCTATAACTCATTTCCTTCCATCCATGTTTTAATAATTATATTTGATACATATTATTGCACTCACACATTAAAAAAAGATGAATTTCCCACAACAAAAACATCTAAGAAAAAATTCATCCAATCATTAACCAATGGGGTCATCTTATAAGCATAAAATGTTTAATGTATCATGATGTTTCTAACGTATAGAATCTGCCACATTTTTTTCTTTTGTTATATTTTAATTGATCATTCAATGATAATATTTAATCAGTTTTAGCCATATTCTCTGCAACATGTTCAATTAAATTTGAGTAAATATATACATACAATTTTATGATCAATATATATTTCACATTTGAATATATATAAATTATGTATCTAAATTTTTAAATAAAAATCCATAATTTATGATTCTAAATCATGTCTAGGATAATTTAACACATGATGATTTAGTTACCATAAATCCTAAGAAATAACTTGATCTTTATGCATTAAAATAAAACTAAGTCCCATTAAAATAATAATCATCATTGATGAAAAACTCACTATATCAAGATGGAATAGACAAAAATAGACCATTCACCAATCTCCCTTTATGTTCTTGAAACCAAACCTTACATTTTTTGGTCTAAATAAATTTAACCCCATTTTATGCTAACTTAGTTAGCTTGCTAGATAACCATTCAATGTTTTTAACAAACCATCAACAATGACCATATAATCCACAAAAACATCAAAAATCACTGACATTTATAGGTCTTAACCATTCATCAACTACTTTTGTTTTGGCAATATCAACTATAATTCCATCCTTACATATAATGTTCCTAATAGAAGAAATCGTTTATAACAAAAATTGACATTTTCTAAATTTATCATATAACTTATTTTCTTTTTTGATTTATTGAGAAATACTTATATTTTATCATAATCCTTGTAACATTTTGAATAAACTCAAATTTTATCAATAAAAACAACAAATTAATTATCCAAATATTAATGGAGAATTTTTTTATAAGATCCTTAAATACAATGAGAGAATGTTTCAAACCAAATGGAATAAGAAAAAACTCATACTTCTCATATCTATTCCAGATCATTATTTTTGGAATGTCATCATCCTTCACCTTGAGTTGTTAGTTCCCAAATCTCAACTAAATCATGAAAAAATATAGATCTCCCTAGAGTTGGTCAAACAAGTCATCAATAAGAGGAAATGGTATTTATTATTGATAATGATGTTATTAAATTCTCTTTAAAAAAATCAACACATTTACACCTTTCTACTTGATCAGTTCGATAAGGGGTTTTTGAAATAGGATTTCCCATAAGGACTATATTAAAAGTAAACTAAACCTCTTGATCATGTCTAATACTAGAAACATCATGACTGAAAAAACAAATACTCATTTACCACCATCAAATCATTAATATGAATTGTTCCCCTATTTAAAACAATACAGATAAGACAACATTCATTTCCATGTTTTAATAGTTTCTATGACTACATATATATTATCAGTTTTATGCGTTCATTCTTGAATAGAAATTTATACCCTTACAAAAAACAACTGATTTGGCTCCAGTATCAATGTTATCAGGTTAAATAGATAGCAAATCCATACATATAATAAAATCAAATTATTCTAGGGGAATGAAAATAAGATATTTAGGTAAATTATTTCCATATAAATCAACATTAAGATTCTTATAAATTCTATTAGACATGGTATTTTCCCTATGTTTTTTAACATAAGTTATGACATCATTCAATGAGGTGACATTTCCAATTTACAAAAAAATATCTCAGATATGATATAATATGTAAACATTGAATAAAAAAAGATATTATAAAAATCAGATTAAACAAACAATTTATCTAACACACTCCATTAGATGGACCAAAATTTTAAGAACAATTTTCAAAGGATTTTACCACACCTTTCATCTTATATTGTGGTCTCCTTCTATTAATCAATTTCCTCTTCTGAAAAACATTTCCATACTTTCCCATATCATTACTTTTTAAACATTTTACTATCTGTATATATTAATTGTTATCACCACTACCATGATCTTTTAAATTGAATTTATGAGCCATATTCCCAAACATACCACATTGTAAACACTTACTAGACTTTAAAAGGAACTCCCAAGTGTGTTTTTACCAAATTATCATAAACTAAACACTTACTTTTCTTACCATTAAAAACATTTGATGCATTTTTTTCTATTTCCTTCTATCCTAATCACTTTTCTTCTAGTTATAAATTAACTCATTATAATTCAAAAACTCTATTTTTACCTTCTCTACACATCAAACAATAATATTGTAACTTTTTAATTCATAAAAAACCAATTCCGATTGATATTTTTGGATTTAATATTGAGTAAAAATGAGTGATTTTACTATCAAGATATCAAACAAAATTTGGAGTGAACTTTTCCAATCATGAGAATTTGGCTTCATATTCTGCCATTGAATCCACCTCCTTTCTCAATTCTATGAAGTTTTTCCATCCTAATTTGAATTTCATAAGGAAATTATTTCTAATGGAAATTATTTTTAATTCATCAAAATATAAATCATTAATATCTACGTTATAAAAATATTCTTGACCATTTACCACAACTTATAACACCTCAACCCTAGTTACCTAGAGTCAGTACAATACTACAAAACATTGGCATGATCACAAAAGACCAAGTCTTGAAAGAATGAATATTTTAGTAGCCTTGGAAATACTTGATATATTCCTAAGTTTTACATTACATTATAGAATGAAAAACTACTAAAAGATAGACTCCATTGTCCACACTCATATCCCTAAGACTATCCTTGCAGGTCAATCATAATATACTTCTTCGCATTCTTGGAAAAATAAAACATAGACTAGGGTGAGCTCGGATCCTGAGTAAGGATAAAAATATGGTGAAAAATTTCATAAATAAGAATAAACATTTAAGGCAATGTAAGACTGGAACAAAACACATTTAAATATGATCTTCAGAATAATATTGCAAAGATAGAATCAAATAATTCCATTTATATATTCGCAGGGATATTCTACTAGTCAAATAATCATTTCCAATATCAATAGCCACTTTCATAATGATGGAATTCATAATTCCAGACTTCATAACCACTTAGTCAAGGCCTTGTTCCAAGACTACGAATATGATTTTATCAAGGCCTTATGCCAAGACAGTAGTTTGTCTCATAAGACCTATCGATGAGTCGAGGAGATATAGAGGGCTTCACCCATCACTAACTAAGTCCAATGCATTCATCATATGAAAATATTCAATCATAACATAAACATTTGTATTAAAACTAGAATAAAAAATGTAAATAATTTCTCAATAAACCATGAATGGTGTGAAAATAACACATCCACGGTTAAAAATATCACAAAACCTTCAATACAATATGGAAGTTTTGTATCATAATAAATCAGCTTCAATTAAATTTACAAATCCATCAAAGGATGTTGACATAGATGAAATCAAAACATTTTTTAGGGAAATATCTCTTTCTATTGGGAAGTCATTTAAAAGTCATATAATTATTAAAGAAACCATTTATTTTGAAAATATTCTTATAATATTTTAAGGGAAGCTTCGACGAAGTTATAAAGGCAGAAAATAGCTTCACCCGCCGTATAAGTTAAAAAAACATTCTTACCTTAATTTTGTCGAAAATGTCATAAGGTACCTTGTTTGGATAATGACGGAAAGATTCCATTCAAACCATTTTATAAAAAGTAAAACATTTGTATAAATGACTTCAAACCATAGTATAGTAAATAGTAAAAATTATTTGCAATACATTTTTAAGAATCATGGATGTGGATGATAAAGTGGTCCTAGTAGATTCTTACTTAAAAACAACCTCGGATAATAAAGAGATTGTGAAATTAACCCTTACCTTGTACTTTTACTTGGTATAAGGTTTGTTATACACTTGTATAATGGTGGAATAAATGTTATTAAATTATACAAGAACCATATACATAAATATGTTATCATATATTATCTTCTAATATTGATTTGTTCGTGATATTTCTGTAGTATCATCATTTCGGGTTTTAACTGATTCATTTTCTTTTATATGATTTGTTATGAAAGTAATGATTATTATGGATAGGATGTATCTTATTCATATTAATAATTATATTACATCTTTAAACATTATTTTTAATCATCCAATGAATATTAGCCTTGAATGTATAGGATGGGGATTGAATCTCATCACATTCGTTGAGACAGTAATCCGCACGTACGCACAAGCGACAATATCGTTCTTTTAATATTAAAATAGTATATAATTGGATGGAATATAATATATACAGAATAATTATCATGTTATATTTATTATTTACCGAATTTATACTCATTATTATACCCATCTAAATGAGTAAGATTTTGAAAATCAAATTACACCACAACGTGGAGACGGTAATCCGTACGTATGCATGTATGGTGACATGTCATTCATATGATTGATAGAATAATGAATATGATTTTACCATATTTATAATAACATAATAGAATATATAATATTCTAGAGTTATTATTTAATAGTAAAAACAAAAAA
Source organism: Viscum album (assembly GCA_963277665.1). Lineage (NCBI taxonomy): Eukaryota > Viridiplantae > Streptophyta > Magnoliopsida > Santalales > Viscaceae > Viscum > Viscum album. The sequence goes on along the minus strand of OY728142.1, from coordinate 261,722,770 downwards.
TATAGAGGTAGTGGATGAAGAAAAGAACATGAAAGAGGTGATGAAATATTTACCTCTTCTTCGGGTTATTCCATTTGATTTGATCCAAAGGGCTCCATATGTATTCTTTCTGGCAAAATAAATTCCTCTAAGATGAAGGGAGGAATGTTGGGAGGATATATGGGCCATTTTTGGCTAATCCAAATGGATTTGAAGGTGTAAATTTGAGTGAAGGTAATGTTCCCTTTTATAAGAGGGGTGAGGGGACCATAGTAAAAGATTGAAATATTAATTTATAATAAAATCATTTTCATTTTCTAATGGCTCAAAAATAATTTATTTAGAGGATAAGGTGGGTATGGGTCTAAAAAAACTCAACCAATTGGTTTTAGACAGGTTTGGGTCACTATATTATCTTTATCTTTTAGATTTAACTCTTAGTTAAATAGTTTGAAATTTACCATGCCTCTTTGTATTTTTATATTATATGGTTAATAAACATACTACAATCCTTACAGAGACCCTAAAGTGGTTCATTAATGACATATATATTATTATTTAAGACCATTGGTAAAACCTTATATTTTTAGGAATAGAATATCAATTAATAATATAATATGTGTTTTAAAAACTCTTTTATTTCAATTTTGACACTATTTGGTATTTTGTTTTTAATAAATTTATAACAGCATTATTACATAGAAAAAAATTCATTTAATCAACCCTCCCATGTCATATTGACCATTAAAATTAGTGTAATTCATAAAAATCTCTAATTATATTTATTTGGGTATTTATAATATCAATTATTTTAATATTTCATTAATTTGGTAATTACTGCATCATCATTGTGTCAAAAATAAATTAAATTAGTTAATGTACAAAAATTATAAATAAACAAATTATGTATGGAATATTTTTATATTTCAAATTAATATTTATAGTCGAATTTATCTTATATGTAACCCAATATTAAAAATCATTTAGTTATTAAATTTGAATTTAACACTTTTAACTCTTCTTTGAATTAAATAATAATAATTGTCATAATCTAATCCAATTGGACATAAAGGATCATATTTTATTCCTACGATTTGTTTTGGTCGAATTAAACTTATCCAATAGAATTAGGACAAGTTTTAGTGTAATAATAATATCATTTTTACCTTTAATTACCCTATTTACTTTTAACTGTGGTAAAAAAAGTCACAAGTTACTATGTAAAAAAATTATCTTATTGAACCACATTTTAGTTACTAATTTCAACCGCATCTATTTGATTTTTGAAATTCAATTCACAGTGGTGGTAAAATTATGTTATATTGAAATCTGAAAATCCTCTTAAGAGGTGGGTAAAAGACAGTAAAAAGTTGAATAAATTTTCATATATCTAAATTATTATATAGTGACTCTAATGAATTACATTGAAGTTATATCAGTATTATGTATCTAGTTTGACAAAAAATAAATTTATATAAAATAAATATATATTTAAATAAAAAGGCAGTTTTGAACAATAACTCAATGTTTTTCACTATTCATAAAAATTGAATGTTTTATAAAAAATACCAAAACATCACCCTAAGATAATTTTGGTATTACAAACCCAAAATGATGTCCATTTTGAATGATAAAATTGGTAAAATTTCAAAAAGTGGGTATTACTATTCATAAAGGCTAGTTTGATTGGTTGTGGGGTGTTAGAACTCGAAGTTGTGTTCAACACAAACCATTGTATTATTCAAAGGGAAACGTATCGTGGAAGATTTGGGTTGTTACAATATCCCCTCCATAAAATAATTTCATCCTTGAAATTTCAAGAATATTACTGCGTAAAAAGATTCAGGTGGTTCTTCATCATAAGTTCCTTGGGTTCCCACATTGCCTCTTCCATCTTATGGTTTCTCTATAGAACTTTTACCAGACGAGTCATTAGTTTTCTCAACACTTGTTTTCTGGTATCAAGAATTTTGAAAGGAGCTTCTCAATATGACATATCAGGTTTTAGTTCAATTTTCTCATAGGTTAGTACATGCGTTGGGTCAGGCATGTATTTTCTCAACAATGATATGTGGAACACATCATGATCTTTGGACAGACATGGCGGCATTGCCAAAAGGTGTGTTATAGCCTCAATTTGTTCTATAATTTCAAAAGGTCGGATGTACTTGGGACTTAATTTACACATCTTATCGAATCATATAATTCCCTTCCATTGATATTTCTTCAAGAAAACATGATCTTCTATCAAAAATTCCAAATCATTCCTTCCGTTATCGGCATAACTATTCTGCCGACTTTATGATATTTTGATGTCGGTTTGAATTACCTTCACCTTCTTTATAATTTCCTCAACATGTTCTGGGTGTATGAGTTTTCTTTCACCAATATCATCACAACATGTTGGTGTGTGACATCTCTTTCCATATAAGGCTTCATATGGTGCCATCTAAATACTTGAATGAAATCTATTGTTATAGGAAAAGTATACCAGAGGTAAATATTGATCCCACATATCTTGAAATTCATGTGAGGAAGTTCTCAACATGTCCTATATAGTTTGAATAGTCCATTTTGATTGTCTATCAGTTTGAGGGTGGCAGGTAGTGCTCAAATGTAGTTCAGTGTCTAGGTATTTCTTAAGAATTTTCCAGAATCCTGATATAAAACGGGTATCACGGTCTGAAACAATCGATAGGGGTACACCATGGAGTCTTACAACATCATTTATATATAGTCTTGCTAAAAGTTCAAGTGGTAAATCTTCTCTTATAGAATGAAAATGTGATGACTTGGTAAAATGATCAACAATGACCCATATTGCATCATTCCGTCTAGGTGTCTTTGGTATCCCCATAAAAATGACAATCATAATATTATACCATTTCAACTTAGGTATGGGAAGAGGTTTCATGACTCCTCCAGCCTATTACCTTCAATATTTCACTTGTTGACAAGCCGTACATTGTGACACAAAAGAAGAAATATTCCTCTTTATGTTGTCCCACCAAAAGTGTTCCTTCAAAACATTATACTTCTTAGAGATACCAGGTTGTATTGAGAAATTGGAGCTATGAGAATCATCCAACAATTCCCTTTTTAGATCAGGTATGTTAGGAGCACAAAGTCGCTTCCCAAATTTCATACATCCATATTCATATATGAAGTCACTCAATCTCCCACTCTTCATAGCTTTAATTTTCTATTAAAACTCCTCGTCATCAGCCTGAGAACATTTTATCTTTTCCAATAAATATGTTTTGACAAAAATTTGAAAAATTGTTGATGTTTCACCTTACATGATTATTCCAATATCCATTTTCACTAGATCCAAGAAAATATGATCCCTTTCAACTCTCATCTTGTTCAATAATCATTGGTCCTTTCTGCTCAAAACATCTACCACCTTATTTACCTTTCCTTGGTGGTATTGTATTGTGAAATAATAATCCTTTAGTAGTTCAAGCCATCTTTTTTGCCTCATGTTTAGTTCTTTCTGTGAGAATTTATATTTCAAACTCTTGTGATCAGTATATATCTCATATTTTCCACCATAGATATAATGTCTCCATATCTTCAATGCAATGATTATAGCTGCTAACTCAAGATCATGAGTAGGATAGTTTTTCTCGGGAATTTTTAGCTACCGTGATGCAAAGGGAATAACTCTATCATTCTGCATAGGGACAAAACCAAGTCCTTTCTTTGAAGCATCACTATAAATAACAAACCCTTAATTCCCCAATGGTATATTCAATATAAGATCATTGAATAATATTTTATTCATTTCATAAAAACATTCTTCACACTCTTTTATCCAAAAAAATTAACACCTTTTCATGTGAGATTTGTTAGTGGGTTAGCCAACCTGGAAAAATTCTGGATAAAACATCCATAATAACCTGCTAAACTAATAAAACTATGTACATCAGTTATACCCATTCGGGCGGGCCATTCAGGGATTGCCTTGGTCTTTTAATGATCAACAGAGATTCCATCCTTTGAGAAAATATGGCCGTGAAAAGAAATCTCTTGAATCCATAATACACACTTGTTAAATTTCCCTTATAATTCATTTCTTCTAAGAGTATTTATAATAATGCGCAAGTGATTTTCATGATCTTCATAGCTTTTAGATTATACCAAGATATCATCAATAAATACCACTAAAATTTATCAAGACATTCCTTGAAAAATATATTCATTTGATCCATGAAGATAGAGGGTGCATTAGTCAATACAAAAGGCATTACTGTAAACTCGTAATTCCTGTACCTAGTTTGAAATTCTTTTTTTTCGGAATGTCTTCCTTCTTTACACACAACTGATGATATCCAGATCAAAGTTAAATCATTGAAAAATATTGAGCTTCATGAAGTTGGTTGAATAAATCATCAATGCGAGGTAGGGGATACATGTTCTTTATTGTTATAGCATTGATATCCCAGTAGTCAATGCACAACCCCATAGATCCATCTTTCTTCTTAACAAAAAGATTAAGGGCTCCCCATGGAGAAACACTTGGGAGAATAAATCCCTTATTACTCAATTCCTCTTGTTGTTTCTTTAGTTCCATTAATTCCATAGTCACCATTGAATAAGTGGTCTTCTATAAGGGCCTTGAATCAGTAATTAAATCAATGGAAAACTCAATTTCTTGTTCTGAAGGATGTCAAGGAAAATCTTCTAGAAACACATCAACATATTCTTGCACAACAGGTACATCCTCTATTTGAACATTCTATTCCTCACCCAAAATTATTTCATTATCTTCCTCCCCATTAATTGAATGTAGTAGTGCTACTGGGGTAGGATCTAGATAAGAATCAGGTGGTGAAATTTCTGCTCTAAAGATAAGGTACTATTTATCATCATCAAAAATTGTAAACTCCTTCTTCTTAGAACAAATTTTCACATCATGGTCCAAAATCCAATCCATTCCATATATTATATCAAATTCAATCATGGGTATGAAGAGTAGATCCGCAGATAAAGAACATTTATATTCCCTAATTGGAACTGATTCACAAAACATTATTGTGATGATACTTACCTTAAGTGTTTTGAATGAAAACACCCTTGTTATGTCAAATTGAAAATATATAATTTTCTTAGAAAACTAGGAAGATATGAAACAATGCGATGATCCAGAATCAAATAATGCATTGGATAAACTTGGGGAAACCATTAAATTAACTTCCACCACATCTTTTGGAGCTTCAACATCAGTAATAGTGATTTCTTAAGCTTGGAATTGCTCCATTGGCCTTTTTTGATGTAAGTTTCCTTGGCACTTAGAATATTTATTTGTATAATTTTCCCTTTCTCTACAATTGTATCATTCAACATTCACAACCTCTTTCTTCCCCTTTCAATCATGAGTTTGGTGGTCTTTTTCACCACACTTGGAACAGACTCCCATTCCCTATAGGTAAGTACCAGGGTGTTTCTTCTCACATTTACTGCAGGATAGATATTTAAATTTTCCCTACATCCTGTGATTTCCATTTCCAGAGTGTTTGGTAGATCCCTTCTTCTCTTTCATTGCTTTAAAGTCGTAAGACTAGGATAATTCCTTTTCTGTCATGATAGCATATAGGACAATATCTTCGTATGAAAAGAAGTATTGTGAGACTATTTCTCGCTGGAGAAATTATTTTAACCCATCAATGAATCGATCCATATTACTCCTTGGGTAACTTATATAATCTGCTACATGCCATGATAACCTTGTAATGTTCGCCACATAGATTGCGACATTCTCATCCTCCTTTTTCATTAGACTCAGAAATTTCCTTTCCATATCCACTCAATGGTCATGATGAAAAGTATTTTTCTAATAAAATCTCTTTAAACTCTATACATTCCATATTTGGTTCTTCATCATCTTTATTTTTGTTTTGGATCAATGAACACCATTGATCTACCTCTCCAATGAGGCGATAAATTGCCATGACAACATTTTCCCTCGCGCTACTCCCCAAAGAATTCAATATTTTATCTAAGTATTTTATCCGTTTATAAGGTACTAATAGATTTGTAATCCCATTGAATATTGGTGGATGTTGCCTCATGAATCATTCTAACATTGATCCTCCACATTGTGGATTAAGGTTCTCCATAAGGGTACTGTTATTATTCATAACTTGAGTGTGTTGTCCCAGTATGGTGATAAGCTGATCCGCCCCAGTTTCGTCCCTAGCTCCACTATAATTATCTTGAGTATGAGGGTAATACCTACATGGATTATGTGCATTGATACAGTTTCCATTCATTCTACAAGGCACCATTTCTAAACAATATAATAAACTAGGTTAGTTTATGAATCGCAATACATAATTCCACACATGTAAAACCATTAACATAATTTGAACAGTTTACGGATATAATCCATAATCATGTAAATTTTTTCTATGAGGATGTATATAATCATAAACCCTTCATAAAGGTTTGTAAAGAATATTAGAATTATCCTAGGCATATCCCCCGGGGGTGTCATATACAAGAGTACAGTAAGGCCTGTTGTCGTGCACCAGTTCATGTTCAAGTCTAGCTCAAAGTGTTGTTTTTGGGTATTAACTTTATGTACATTTGTGCCAGAGCTGCCTCTACCTACTCGTCTCTATACATGGTTGTATTTATTGGAAAACTTAGAAAATCTATAAAGTACAAAAATTCTAGGAAGTTCTTCTATAATAATCCTCAAAGTCTATTTTAGGGTAATTTTATCTAATCAAATTTTATCTAAACCTAGCTTCCAAGGTTTGTACTAAACTTCCATTGATATCAACTGTAATGCCCTGACCCTAGTTACCTAGAGTTAGTGCATTATTACATAACATTGGCACGATCACAAAATATCAAGTCTCGAAAGATAGATTAGTTTAGTATCCTTGGAAATACTAGATACATTCATAAGTTTTACATTACATTATAAAATGAAAAACTACAACAACATAGTCTCAATAGGACACACTCATATCCCTTAGACTATCCATACAGGTCAGTCATAATAAACTTCTCCGCATCCTGGGAAAAATAAAACATAGAAAGGGGTGAGATCAGATGCTCAGTAAGGATAAACATATAGTGGAAACTTTCATAAATAAGATTAATCATTTAAGCCAATGTAAGACTAGAACATAAGCCTTTTAAACTTGATCTTCAGGATAAAATGGCAAAGATAAAATCAACTAATTCCATTTAATTATTCACATAGATATTCTACTAGTCTAATAATCACATGCAATATCAATATCCACTTTCAGAATGATGGAATGTATAATTCCCGACTTCATAACCACATAGTCAATGACTTTTTCCAAGACTACAAATAATATTTTGTCTAGGCCTTATGACAAGACACTAGTTTTCCTCATGATACCTACTGATGCATCAATGAGCAATAGTAGGCTCCACCCATCACATACTAAGTCCAATTCATTCCTCATATGAAAATATTCAAACATAACATAAACATTCATACTAAAACTAGCATACAAAATGTCAATAATTTATCTATAAACTATGAATGGTGTGAAAATAATACATCCACAGTAAAAAATATCACTAAACCTTCAATAAAATATGAATGTTTTGTATCATAATAACTCATATTAAATTATTCTTAAAAATCCATCAAAGGATGTTGACATAGATGAAATCAAAATTTTTTTTAGAGAAATATCTCTTTCTATTTTGAAATCATTTAAAATTCATACAATTATAAAAGAAGACATTTATTTTGAAAATATTCTTATAAGCTTGTAAGGTAGTCTTCAAAGATCTTATAATGGTAGAAAATAGCCGCACCCACCGTATAAGTTAAAAAACATTGTTACATTAATTTTGTCAAAAAGGTCACAAGGTACCTTGTTTGGAAAATGAGGGAATGATTTATTTCAAACAATTTTATAAAAATTAAAACAAGGGTATAAATGAATTTAACCCATATTCTAGTAAATAGTAAAAATGTTTTGGAATACATTTTTAAAAAACATTTATGTGGATGATAAATAGGTCCTAGTAGATACTTACATAATAACAACCTCAGATAATGAAGATATTGTGAAATTAACCCTTACCTTATACTTTTACTTGGTCGAGGGTAGGATAACCTCTTGTATAATGGTGAAATAATTGTTGTTAAATTAATAAAGAACCATATACATTAATATGGTATCATATATGATCTTCTAATATTTCTTTGTTAAAGATATTTCAGTTGTATCATCATTTCGGGTGTTAACTGATTCATTTTCCTTTATATTCTATGTTACGTAAGTAATGTTGGTTATGTATAGGATTTATCTTATTTATATTCAGAATTATATTAATTCTTTAAACATTATTTTTAATCATAAAATAAATATTATTGTTTAATGGATATGATGGGGAATGAATCTTATCATGTTTTGGGAGACGGTAATCCTTACGTACACACGAGTGAACAAATCATTCTTTTGATATTAAAATTGTATATAATATGATGGAATATAATATATAAAGAATAATTATCATGTTATATTTTTTATTTTAATCATTTATACACATTACAATACTCATCCAAATGTTGAACTGTTTGAATAACAAACTGTACCACGATGTGGAGATGGTAATCCGTACGTATGCACGTATGGTGACATTCCATTCATAGTATGGATAGAATAATGAATATGGTTTCAACATATTTATAATAACATCACATTATATATAATATACTAGAGTTTTTATGTTATAATGTAAATACAAAATAAAGAGGATGTTGTAGAAGAGAAAAACTTGAAAGAGGTGATGAAATATTTACCTCTACTTCGGGTTATTCCTTTTGATTTGATTAAAAGGGATCCTTTGGTTGACTTTATGACCAAATAACAGAATCTAAGATGAAGGGAGGAATGTTTGGAGGATATTTGGATAGGGTTTGGCCGAGCCAAATAGCATTGAAGGTGTTAATTTGAGAGAAGGGGAAGTTCCCTTTTATAAGAGGGGTGAGGGGTACCGTAGGAAAATATTGAAATATTATTTTATAATAAACTAATTTTCTATTTATGATGACTCAAAAATGATTTATTTCGAGGTTAAGGTCTGTATGGGTCGAAAAAAACTCAACCAATAGGTTTTATATAGGTTTGGGTCACTATATTAACTTTATCTTTTATATTTAACTTTTAGTTAAATAGTTTGACATTTACCATGTCACTTTGTATTTTTATATTTTATGGTTGATAAACATACTATAATCTTCCAAGAGAACATCATGTGGATAATTAATGACATGTATCATATTATTTAAGACCTTTGTCCTAACATTAGATTTTTAGGAATAGAATATCAATTTATAATATAATATTTGTTTTAAAATTCTTTTATTTTAATTTTGTCACTATCTGGTATTTTTTTTCTAAATTCATAAAATCATTATTAATTACAAAAAAATTCTTTTAATAAACCTTATCATGTCATATTAACCATGAAAATTAGTGCAATTCATAAAAAGTCTCAAATTACATTTATTTGTGTATTTATAATATCAATTCATTTAATATTTCATTAATTAGGTAATTACTGCATCATCATTGTATCATCAATAAAGTAAATTATTTAATGTTTAAAAATTATAAGTAAAATAAAATTATATAGGAAATAATTTTATCTTTTCTAATGAATATTTATAGTCTAATTTATCTTATGTGCAACCCTTTATTAAAAATGGTATAGTTATTAAACATTGAATTTAACACTTTAAACTCTTATTTAATTAAATAATAATACATGTCCTAATCTAATCCAAGTGGAACTAAAGGATAATATTTTATTCCTAAGATTTTTTTGTCAAATTAAACTTATCCAATAGAATTATGCCTTGTGTTAGGGTAATAATAATATCATTGTTACCTTTAATTACCTTATTTACTTCTAAGAGGGTAAATAAAATTCCAAAGTTAATATTCACAAAAAAATTATTTTTATCTTATTGAACCACATTTTACATAATTATATGAACCATGTCTCTCTGAAATTTTAAATTCAATTCACATAAGCATTAAAATAATGTTTCATTCAAATTTGGAAATGCTCCTAGGAGGTGCGTAAAAGCATGAAAAAAACTTCAGTAATATTTTTATATATCTAAAATGATTATAATCTAACTCCAATGAATTAAATTGAACATACATTGGTATTATGTATCTATTTTGACCAAAAATAAATATAAATAAAATAAATAATTATTTAAATTAAATTTTGGTGTTGAAGAATAACTCGGTGTTTTTCACAATTCATCAAAAATTAAAAGTTTTCAGAAAAATACCCAAAATTCTACCAAAGATAATTTCAATATTCCAAACCCAAAAATGAAGTCCATTTTGATATAGAAAATTGATAAAATTTTAAAAAGTGGGTAATACTATTCATTACTGCTAGTTTGATTGGTTGTGGTGTGTTCGAACTCGAAGTTGTGTACAACACATTCCTTTGTATTATTCAAAGGGAAACATATTGTGGAAGTTTGTGGTTTTACACCACTAGTAAACATGACATTAAAAACAATAAATATAATGACTATACTATAGATTTTATAAACACCCCAGGACATAAAAATAAATTTCTAGGGCTTAATCCACCCTTATACTACCACTGGGTCAGATGATCCACTAAATACAGCCGGATGTTTCACCATAAAATGGTCCACCACTAACATATTCCTATGAGGTTGATCTATATGATCTCATGTATGGACATATCTATCATTTATAGCTAACATAAACTCAGCCATAAATTCTAAAGGATATCGTCCTCTCAGTGCCTTCCTACTTCAACATCCCCGTAACTTATATGGAAAACAATTATGAGAAGACTTGTATTACTTAATGAAACATGTTATTATTTATATTATAAATCAGATCATTTAACCATAATTTAAAAATAATTTATGAGTATTTTATTAAAAATATCATAACCCATAATGTAACTTAAACTAATCTCTAATACTAATTGTAATGACCCAAAATTAAACATTACCTAATCTAGTTAATTACAACAAAATTTACTATCATACATTCCAAAATATATTATTATTTTATAGTTTTAGAGAATTAGGTCATAACATAATACATTGAACCTCAATATTACATACTAGAAACTTATACCCAAAATCCATTATTTTCAATATATGAATCATTTTAAAAAATGCATTAGTTCTTTCCATATCAAAACGGAACGAAATTAGACATGAATTATTAAACTCTTTTACCCCTCCATAAACCATGAAAAAAACATTTTGAAATTTGGGATGAGATAAAAAAGCTCATTAAGGGACATATAAAAAAAATAAACAAAGCATTAGTCCACCGATGAAAATATTTTCAAAAATTTATAAATTTTACACATAAAACATAATCAATTTAGCTTACCAAATGAAATAATAAGTTCTCTATAAAACAATAAAAAGAATAATTCATCAAAAAATTAACTTGTGGAATCATTTTCATATCCCTCTTAAATATAAAGTAGATCTCTCAGCTACACAGGGAGTGACCATCATGGATACACTTAGAATAACCATCCTATTATAGTACAATAATATCTTAGGAGAAACCTAATAGGTTAACTATATCCCTTATCCAAATGAATTTAAGAGCTACAATGATCTCACCCTCCAATGGTTTATAATGAATCCACCCATCAACATTACAATCCCAATAACCATAACATGATCATAAAACATAAATCTTGTATAAAATAAACATTATTTTAGAAAATATGTTTTCCATTTTCAAATAACATTTTTTAAGATGTCACACACATAAAATTAAAATACTTTATTGGAAAATAATATTTTAAACATTTAATGGAAGAATCAAATCAATAAAGAATCATGAAATAGGAAAACATTCATATGAAGTATATGTAAAAATATATATTTCATTAATAAAAAGAGTTGTAACATGAAAAAATGTTTTTTACAAAGAAAGTCTCTCTTTTGATGTATGAATGATTTTTTAACATGTAATTAATATTCATGAAAATAAAATTAGAATCATTAATTAATTCATTTATAACATTTTACAAATACATTTTTTTGATTAACATTTTTTAGTTACATTTATGGCCACTTTGATGAGTTATAAATATCAGAATCTTCATTCCATGAGAATTTGTTTAATGGCATTATGGTCAGTTTCCTTGATTATAATTATGGGAGTTCTTTTTCAAATGGAAGAAAGAATCCATAATTGTATTTAAAGAGTATTATTATTATTCCATAATTTTAAATTATCCCAAATTGCATTTTTTGGGATTTGAGGATGACTCATTATATAAAATATTTTTGATAATTTTTTTGTTTTTTGTGCTGTCATTTCGACCATCACAAACTAGTTTCATTTTATTATTTCAATAATTTCATCATAGAACATTAAAAAAGTAATAATATATAGATATTAAAATCATGTTTCACAATAATAATGGTTTTATGACTGGACTTGATGGAATTAATGGAAAATTAAAACCCGTCTTCCATGAAGGCGGGAAATTGACATGTCACATATCATGTTTTCATTTTATAGAATAAGAGAAGAAGACAAGGGGTTGAATGATGGATATTACATTAAAAAAAATAAACTTATAGTATATATTTTATACAGTATTAATCATTCTTTTTTTTGATAGGGGGGATAGGATAAGGTAGAAAATAAAAAATAATTGATTTTAAAGAGAAGGAATTTAGGGGATTAGCACTCAAATGTTATCTCATTGAGAACCTCCATATGGTAATTGTTTTTTTACTTTTGTTGAGACTAGTAGGTAATAGAGATGGGTAATATTATAGTGAAGTAATTGGGAAGAAATTAGAAAAGAATCAAGGCTTTGGGGATGTCTGAAGAGGAAGTGGTGATGGGTGGTATTTGTAGGGACAAGAGAGGATTAGTTTTTGATGATTTTACTCAATTGTTAATTATTTTTTCTCAATGCTATCAATAGTGTTGATTTTTGTGACTATGAACAGTAAATATTGTTTTTGAGTTTGAAATAATTGCTGATTACCTCATCCCAACATCGTTCATTACTCAATAATTCATTAATTTACATGTAATGTCAAATATTGTAAATTACATTATTTCACTATTAACAAAAAAATCAACTATTTTATAAAAATCTCAAAAATTTATCCTAACTAGTATAAAAATTTTAGTAATAAAAGTAGATCCCAATTTTGGAAAATGATTTCATAATTATGATTAATTTATATTTTAATTAATATAATCATTTATTCAATAAATATCGAATTTAATATTATAACAGATATTTTTGACACATTAACAAATTAAATAAGGTCACATAAAATTATCTTATAATTTTTAAAAAGTATGAAGTTTTTAATATATTTTATTAAAATAAATTTTCATTTAAATAATTATATTAATAATTAAAATGAAAATAAAAATTTAAGTTTTAAAAATACACTGACACATATTTAATCATTTTTTTAATTATTTACATATTCAATGTTATAAATATATCATATTTTCACTTATATAATACGTAAATTCTTTTTATAATTTCATGTATGATGTTACTATTGTATTAGTATAGATTCCTTAAATTCAATAAATACCACTTATTTAATAATACATTTATTATGAATTTAACTATTTAATTCCATAATGAAAACAAATTATTCTATATGTACCTCAGTTGATACGTAGTTTAAATACAATATAAAATCTATGAAAATGAGTAAAAAATCATTAAAAGGATAATAAATAGGATTAATCCAGATGAGGTAGTTCTTTTAGAGGTAGTGAATAAAATAAAAGTAAAAATTTATAACTAACTTTATTAAATATTTATTAATATTGTTTTAAGAACAATTTATAAGTCATTTCATAAATCCATTTAAAGAGTAATTCTAGTTACCACAAACACTATATCCTATAACGAGTGTCTAATTTATTATATTATCATAAGATACAAGGAATCACAACCTAAAAGACCAAATTGTTTTGTTGTCTTGATAAATTAAATAAAATCAGGATTCCAATAATACATTTCAAAACAAGAATTATAATATAATTTTTTTATCAAGAGTATCATTATTCCCCCTATAATATCCTTTAATATCATTCATTGTACCCTTCCTTGATTTCATTGAGATGAAATAAAAAAAAGGTGAGCTCAAATTCTCAGTAATGGTTATTAATACTCTAAGATATCATAAATCAATAAGCATAATTAGCATAGAAATTTAAATAAATGAATAGGAAATAAATTTAAATAATTTTAATATCATTATAGAATAAGTAATAATCAATATGGAAACATAAATATCTGGACAAACATTCCATTTTAATAACTTGACTATCCTTAATAGATAAAGAATAATCAATATGTTAAGGTTAATAACAGAAAGAACATTCCATTTAATCAATAACTAATAATGAAATTAGTCTAGAGATCATATTAATGTGAAAATATATTAAATAATTTAAATAATTGAACTCTCATTGATAAAAATTATTAATTACTAGACTTCATTTTCTTAGTCACATGATACGTCAACATTCTAGACCTTTCACTAGATAGTTAAAACTATTGGAAAAAACATATTTAATGATAGCATATTGATTTACCTTATTATAATACTGATGAATCGATGTGCTATATAATTTTAGGGCCTCCCATAACTTAACATCTAAATTATTCCTGATATATTGAATAATCTAATTAATTTATGAACAATGTGCATTATCATCAAATATCTGTATTGATTAAATGATACAGATTTATCTATATTTTCCCAAAATAAAAATATAACTCCCAATTTAGAACATTGTATATAAAAAATATATTTGGTTTATATATTTAACATATCCATTAATAAAAATATTGATATTTTGGAGAAAATTAATTTGCAATGATGATAGGAAAATAAATATTTCAAAGGAATGTTAATGACTCAAAAAATGAGTCAAGAAAAGAATTTAAAACATTGGTTGTTAAAAATGATCATAAACTATCCATATAATAAAAAAATGGAATATATACCACATATATTCAATGGTGTGTATGTATAATAACTCTTATTAACATTATGAAATATAAATTTCATTGAAAGATCCTTTAAAACGTTTTTCTTGGAAAATAAATTTTTTAACATAAACAGTCATTTCAAAACTATAAGTTAAAAAATTTAAAATAAATTTCTTTGAAATTAAAATTTTAAACATAAAATGTAAGTCTTAAATAACAAGTTATTCATAAAGGAATGAAATTTTATATATTCTAAGTATGATAAAACAATTAGTCCTTTAACATTTTTAGTAAGATCCAAAAAAATTTGAAAATTAAATGAAGATTATATTAAATAGTTTTTTGTAAAATGTAAAGCTGGGTAAAAATTTATTTAATAAATAATTTGAAAAATTCTAAAAATATTTTAAAAATTATTTTTATAAAACATGGTTTTAGTAGAAAATGGATTTTTGAATGAAGATAGAAATGAATTGGAATTTTCATTAAAATATTTCATCAATTATTTTAAGTACCAAAGAGTGGAAAATGATATTATTAATTCAAAATATCATAAATAACGAAAGTGGAATAAATTAAAATGGTTTTATTATAAAATGATCAAATAATATCCTTTAACTGAAATTCAAGTTTGAACAATCTCGATTAGAATGCACATGAGCCTTAGCCCGGTTGGTAAGGACTTTGTACGTGCATCCAAGAGACTAGGGATCAAATCCAGGCGGAGGAAGAATTTCCAGGTACTGTAGAAGGTACTATAGCGGAACTGTGAAGTACTGTAGTAGGTACTGTAGCGGGTACTATAGCAGGCACTGTTGGGCACTGTAGAAGCCGGGAATATGCCCCTGTTTGGGCCTTCAGGCCACCGATTTGGTCCCTGAGTCCTTTAAGGCCTTCGAGCCTCCCAGGCCTTCGGGTCAGTAAGGCCTTAGGGCCACCTCAAGGCCTTCAGGCCACCTTTAGTAATGATGCAAACCAGACAACCTACAAGGAACAAGCTCTACATGGAGGATGAGCAAGGAGCATTCACCACAGTAGAAGCTAAATTGATTGCCTAGCCGAACAACAATGTGAAGGTGGAGAGCTGATTTCACGATGAAGATACTCGAGAGGAGCATTTCTATGTAGTTAGTCTGGGTTGTATGTAATGTTTAAAGCCTACGGGAAATGAATCCCTCTATGGCCTACGGGCCATGCAATACTTACGCCTACAAGCCTTGTAAGGGTTCCACCACACCCCTTGAAAGGTGGATTATCAAAATTAATAAAAAATAAAGGCTTTCAGGCCATTGGATGGATGGATGGAACAATCTTGATTAGAATGATATTGTGAAATGAAACCGTATAATGATCATCACATTAAAGTGAGAATTAATCATTGAATCAGTTATGTGTTTCCAATGTAATCCCACGTTATACAAGTGGAAATAAAACATAATATATGGAAATTTCATTACACACATAATATTATAATACCAATGATGACGAATAAGTAATATAACCTATTGAAAAACATTGTGTAATGAAATTCTATATCACTTGATAACCTTTAATTCAAACCCCCCATATATGAAATAATTGGATTTGAAACTTAAAATATGATGAAATATTCCGGAATCAAGGTAATACATGAAAAAGTTGTTTTATGCACACCATGTAAAATAAATTAGGGGTAATATAATAAAATATTCACCAATGAAGAGAAATTGAGATGGAGTCCCTTACCTTGACTCTGACTCATCAGGTACGCTCTTTATACTAATGAGTAAAATAATTAATTAATTAATAAAATTTATAAAAAAATTATTCCATTAAATATTCCATTACCTAATCAATTATGATTACATTGGGTGCCTCTATAATATTTTACATATAAGTTAAAAATGACTTTAGTAGTTTTACAATTGGTATAAGAGGTCTTTATATCAACTTATTTAGAATAAAAATATGGAAATATTTATCATATTTAGATATCCATTATAATTATAATAACAATAATGAAATATGGTTTTTATAAATGAAATATGTTATGATCATGGGGATGGTTGTGCGTACTTAAAAATGAGTAATATTTCTATTCTTCAATGATCATTATAGATAGAAGGTAAGTAATTTTCTATTTCTCCAAAAAATAAAATAAATTTATAAATAAAAAATTATTTGATCATATATACTTATATATATCATCCATGTTGAATATTTATGAAAAGGTTTTCACATTGGTTCATGAAGGTGGTAGTCTATACATATACGAACGACATTATCATCTTTCAGTGAGTGAAAAGGAAATAATGAAAATGATATATTATCTTTTAATAAAG
Source organism: Viscum album (assembly GCA_963277665.1). Taxonomy (NCBI): domain Eukaryota; kingdom Viridiplantae; phylum Streptophyta; class Magnoliopsida; order Santalales; family Viscaceae; genus Viscum; species Viscum album. The sequence continues at coordinate 261,705,437 of OY728142.1, read as the reverse complement.
GTAAAATTTTAATGAATATATTAATTATATCATTTTTATCACATATATTCATTAAAATTATACTTATTATAATTAATGTAAAGCATTAGTAAAAAATGAATCACATCACTTCGCGATGGTGAATTCCACCGCACACCCGAGCGACGTTGTCATATCCCCTATGAAATGGAATGTAAAAATGTTTATATTAAAAAATAAATATGCATGTATAATTATTTAATTAATATAATATATACACTTATATACATCAATATACCCAACCATGAGATGTCTGGGTTGAAAACTTGTAAGATCGGTTCATAAAGCGGTCGTCCGCCGTAAACACAAGAAACATTATCATTTCAAATTTTAGAGAAGAGGAGATTAATATTTAACATTACCATAAAAAAATAACATATAAATATATTTTATATATTTATGATACTATATAATTATAAAGGAAAACTATTTGATGGATGTGGAAGAAGAAATAAAACAAAAATTCATATTTAGGAATTTACCTATTCTCAGATCTCCTCCATAATATTATACGTAATGAATTACATGAATGGATTTATATCAAAATATGATTATAGAATGAGATTATGTAGTAGGTGATGTTATTTGCGTATGGTGTGGCTGAACCACAAGCGTTTTAATATATGAATAAGAGATGGGAGGGGATGGCCTTTTATAAGTGAGGTGTGCGGCATACTTGTATGTTTTGAAAAGAAAAAGATATACCCACGTTTTGAAGATTCCAAAAGGGCCAAAATGAATTATTATAGAGATATAAAAATTATAATGTATAAATATGTGCATAAAATATATTTTATACATGTTTATATGTAATTTTTACCATTATATTTTTTGTTTAACCCTATGATATACCATTTTTTCCCTTAACCATGGAAATTAATTTTTACTCCCTTCATTATTCATTATAGTAAAAGTTTATGTTGAAAATATTAGAAAATATAAAATATTCTAATTATATATATTTGATCAGTATTTTCAATTTCAATTAAAATAAGGGTAAAATTTAAATTTAAAACAAAACTCCCATACACATTGAAAAAACCTGTTTCCATGAATAAAATTTTCATATGTATCATAGGTTCAAATGAAAAATTCAATATGAAAATTATTAAAATGAAATTAGGTGGATAAATAGATATACTATAAAACATATTTTTTATTAAAACTAATTTAAAATTTAATTTATGTTTCTTAACTATTTTAATTAAAAGCAGGTTTTCAATAAAAAATAGAATTTTTTACTATTCATTTAAAAAAGAAACATTTCAGAAAAATACCAAAATATCACTCAAAGATAATTTTCAAATTAGGTATTCATAAATAATGTTTTATTATAATATAAATTTTTTCAATTTTTTACAAATTAATTTTAAGTTATGATCTCAAATAACAACTAAACCATATTTTAGAAAAAATAAAGTTTTTTTCTGAAAACATTTCTTTTTTCATTTATGTAATACATATTTTGAATATAATAAATATTTAACCAATGAATATTTTTACATTTTTAATCTATCTTATATTCATAATTTAGTTATTACTATTCACACCAACTGATTTTGTTTCGATTTTATAACTATATACTATATTATGGTTCATTTAGACTTGATATTGTGTGTTCTGCAAATCCATTAAAGATATCAAATATTAAGAAATTTAATTCATTATTTGTTTATACATTCTGTTTCATGTTGTGTACTCTATCAAATATAATTTTATTCTTTTGGAATTTCTGGGTCTTATATTCTCCCCACCTTAAATTAATTTCTTCCTCAAAATTTTATCTTTCGCTTAGAATTTAAGTATTTGATATTTGAAAATACCATTATTGAAAATCCACACTGTAAAGGGGGTTATTAGAATTTCATAATAATATGATAGAAGGAGAAGTATAAATTTTATATATAAAGACACATAAATGGGTTTCTAAGTGGGGAACCCTTATAGTAAAGTGATTATATAGAAATGGATGAAAAGAGTACATATTTATATATAATGATAGATGGAAATGATTATAAGAAAATAAATGATAAATGAAATATTGATGACCTCAAAAATTATATCTGGGATGATTAAAAAGGCTATTTTATTGATAGGTTACATATATAATATGATATATTTTTTTCAATATCACTTTCATAATTTTGATAAATTCTCCTATTGTCAAAGATTATAATGAAATATACATACTTGATATGATTATATTTCATAATAACAATTCTATACTTTGGTTTTTCTTCGATAAATTTTCAATTCATCGCTTAACCCAAGAAATAAATTTCTAAAAATGAATCTTTTAATCCTAAATCACTACAATTCTCTTTTAACGAATCATAATATCCATAATAGAATGAAAACCATATTTGTATTTCTCTATCAATTTTTCAAATCCAATATGGTTAGTATAAGTTGTTCAATATAAAACTTTTATATCTAAAACTCATGAGTAACACCAATATTTCATTAGTATTGTTTATTTCTCAAATAATTTAATGAAAAACAATGACATATTAACTAGAACATCACATTGGCTAGTGGTAGGTGTCAAACCCTTATCAGTTTTTACATGTTGGTTCAAGCCCCATATCCTTCACTAGATGCAATGAATTTTCCCTTTTTCAAATCTATATTAATATAATTTCTATAACATTCCAAAATTGTGATAAAACCACAACAAATACAACATAAAATATAAGATATAACATAATTTTAAAAAATACATCTAATATTAATTCCAAAATGTAAATTCATTCTTCCTCAAATAACTTTTCCCAATACTAACACATTAGGATGTATTCCATTAAATGTTATCCAAAAATATCCATAATCATTGTAATCTCTAATCACATAAAACCAAAAAAGGGGTTGATTAAGACTATGATATTATGATCATACATAAACTCATAAACCCAAGATGATATCCATAACTTATAAGTTAATGAATAAATTTTGGATTCTAAAATTTATCCTAATACACAGATGTTTCAGGATTCTTGTAACCAAAATATTACTGGTAAAAACACTTATACAATTTATTTTTTGACTCCAAATAACTCCATACTTTGACCTTTTTATTTCAATATAGGTCCTTCCATGGTATAGGGGTTTTCTATTAGAATAGTTAATTAACCTAAATAATTCCCAGGTTCCCTACATTTAATACAAAAAACTATAAATAGATCCCTAGGATAATATTTATTTCCATCCATTGTACTATTCATTTTTCCTCTATAATTATTTGTTTTATACCCTCCTTTTCTGCATATAAATCATATTATTCTTCATTTTATAACCTTTTATGGGTGTATCTTTCCATATTTATCACATGATTTAAATTGACACTTCATTCATCTATGATCTTCAACACTTGAGCTCTTAGTAAACAATAGCCTTATCTTCTTTCGTGAGTCTAAGATTTACTGAAAGAATAATTTGTAAATCATATTTCAGGATTACTGATTTGGAATAATGAAGATATCATTCACTCTTATCATCATCCTATTTTTCTGCACATAGTCAATACATTTTCTTCAATGTTAAATATTAATAGGATTTATTCGGGTTCTATCCACTTATTGAAATAAAAAAAGAATAGTTTCATAAAAAATAATCAAGTGGTAAAACCGTATAATTATTTATATGATGTATAAATCATAACATCTTATTATCAATCTAATACAAAATATATATATCCTAGTTCATTCATTGTCATCTTCTATTAACATTCATAATAATTGTTTCTAATAAAAATATTAGTTATAATTAGTTTATCCACTGTGAGTTTCAAAGGAGGAGTATAGTAAGGATTATAGTCATTTACCAGGTGATGGTCAAGTCAAGATTAATGTTACCTTTTCTGAGTTACATCCCCTACGTACAATTATTTCAAAACCACATCCACGTGTAGTATCTAGGAAGGGATGTATTGAAAATAAAAACTACACAATATAATCCTTATAATAATATTTGGATGTTCTTTTATCCTTATCCTCAATGTCTATCAAAAGGTTATGATCCCTAATATGTGTTTGCCACATTATAGTTCTCATAATTTAACATGAACCTCACTTTGATACCAACTATAGCGACCCCTACCCCAGTATTTTGATGTTGGGGTATACTTTATTAACCTAAAATTAGATACAATGAATCATATCAAGATGGAAATAATGGTTTAATAGTCTTGGTAAACTGGATACTTACATGATTCCAATATTACATTTGAAAACACAAATTACAATTTTTTTTTGATATTATCTTTATTCCCCATAGAATATCCTTAAAAATCATTTATATTAAATGTAAGAACATGATTTTTACCTCAGGTATAGATCCTTTTATATTATGCATAATTATTTGTTATGACCCTAAAATAGATTTCATAATGATTTTATACTGTTTTGGGGGTGTTCACTAATTTTTTGGTGCTCGGAACCCTTGTCAATAGAGAAAACATTAGGTTTCATGGTTAACGGAAACTATGAGGCCCTGCTGGAATAGTCTCTCCTAACCATGTGGGATAGAAAATGGGGTGGTTTAGGGAACCCGACATTCCTTTACTATATGTCAGGGTCCTGAACTCTCATGTGAAATGATTACAATGATTATAAGAAGTTTTTTACATAGTTGGAACATAGTTTCCCTAACTATGTTTCCTAACCATGTGGGTTCCCCCTTATCATAGATGATATCCCATGATTGGAGCACAATTTTTCTAGCAATGTGGTAAAATTGTGGGACCCCTATGTTTTGGTGAAATGATGAAAACTCATTTAATGATTCTTTTATCTCTTACATCCTTCTATTTTGTGTCCAATGGGCTACAAGATCTCCCTCCAACTTTGTGCTTGTAAATCCATCCTTCATAGTATTTGATATAATTTTTCATTTTGGAGTCTAATTGAAGAACCATATATCTCATTGGATCTACATCGGATTTTTAATAATTCCATTTTACCCATTCTTCAATACTTTTATCCTCAATAAACTAATTAAGGTTCAAGCTCATATGCACCATTTTAAGGTAATAATATTTTCTTCATTTTTAATTCAATCAAGAATTAACTAAAAATTGATAATGGTTGAGGAAATTCTTATGAGATTGATTTAGCTGGTCTAGAAATTATTCCGCATGTTTTGGTCTATTATGATTTTTTTCCACAAGTCGGTTTCAAAGTGTGTTGGAACCAAAATTTTAATTTCCTTAAAATTGGTTACTGTGATTGGAACCTCATGATCTTATTAGACACCTCGATGTCGACTACCTTATATGGATCTACCAATTTTGTGTTCCCTCTTACATTAATAAATGTATTTAATGAGATTTTGGACAAGGAACCTATTAGAGTGTTTGGAAATTTTTTTTAACTATGATATTAAAAATGAAATGAATGATGTAGTTTCGTAAGATGGATAACACTGTTATAATGAATTGTATTGAATAGAGGTGTGTGGTAATCCCATGTCACCTATTCTAAATTGAACAATTGTTACACCCTTGTTACTATTAAATGATAATGATAAATGGATTATACCTTCACTCATATTAAACCAAATAGTTATTTATCAATGATATAACATAAGGGAATGATGACCCTTAATAATTATAATTAATGGGCTTGATTATCCTTATGAATATAACATTTAATGGGGATGATATCCATATTTCATTACATTAAATTGGTTTAATGAATCATAAAAATTATATTAAAGAGGAATGGAGACCCTTCTTCTTATTATTAAATGGGCACGATAACCCTCATATAAATGTGATACTGGCCATAGAAACCCTTATAAAAATGTGATGTTGGAATGGTGTCCCTTGAGATACTTTATGGGAATGGAATTATATATGTTAGTATATGGGAATATTGTCCCATACAGCGATACCATGTTTGGAGACCCCATATGTAATATCGGGCATGGATTCCGATATAAATTTGACAATGGGCAAGGAATCCCAAATAAATGTGATACTGGGCATGGAGACCCAATATGTGTCACCTGGAATGGTGTCCCTTATAAATGTTTTAATGGTAAATGTTCCACTTATAAACATGATTCTATTCATTGGTACCCTTATAAATGTTATACTATGAATTACTACTCTTGATACTATTTCAAATTAATTTTAGCAGGGGATGAAGAAAGTAGTGTAATATTGGCCTCCTTAATGGAACCAAAGTTAGCCCATTTATATTTGTTATTACAACATTACCTTCTTATGATTTCACACTGCCACATTATATACACATAGTGGATATTTATAGTTGATGTTAGTGGTGGCCTAATTATATTTATCTCACACCCTATCTGGACTTCCAATGGTAGTTGGGTAGACTATTTCTTATAGATGTATATAAGGGGAAGAATCATCTAATAGATGTGTGACTTTTGGATTGATTTATGATGGAGTTGGTAGTAGATGACCATGCTAGAGCTCAGGATTCATGGATTTACTTTTGGAATTTTGTACCTTTTTTAATTTTTTACATCATGAAATTCATGTTAACTTGTTTCCATGTTTTCATGCATTATAGAAACCAGACATTATAATCCATGGTATATGATTCAGTTACGGGTTTTCACTATTTATATCAGTTTCATGGTTATTACATATGTTTCTTCTATTTTATAATTAATATTCTTATTATACTATTTATTTATTGATTATATAATTATGATACTCTCATTATGAGGGAATAATATCCCCATAGACTTGGCCAAGGCCCCCATAACAAGCCAAATGCCTCTAGCATTTGTGTAGATGTTCTTGAGGCCATGTGTCCCATCGGGCTTGGGTTGCCTCTCAGTTGCACTCGGTCCCTGGAGTCACATTATGGTATCAAAGGGTTACATTCATTACAATACTATTTTGACATAATATTTAGGAGATTAGGAAGGTTATATAGTTTGGTAATGAGGTATGCCTAAGCATGGCTAACCCATTTATAGAGAAATACTAAATTACCAGGAATGTACATTAGTGTTTTCTTTATTTTTTTCTTATTATAGTAGATTGGATCCCCCAATTAGATTTTGATCATTAATTGTGACATTATGATTGATATGATTGATGTTTCTATTTTATCCCTTTCCCAATGAGATGGGGTAAATGATGAATTAATTATTCATCATTTTAGGCTCCTAGTAAGATCTTCACATTCCATGAATATTCCATCCCATATAGGAGAATTGTGTTGTTTTAATCCCCTGTGATTTCTATTAGTGCTTGAAAGTTATAAACATAATTTTTAATAGATAATTATTCATCTAGTGGTTTAAGAAAAAAATTTTGATACATTGAGAGTATTTTATAAAAAAAAATTTATTCCAACAAAGAATATAGGTGACACCATAAACATCAAACTATAGAACATTGAGTTGTGGACCATTGTTCACATGGAATAGAATTTTTTATGTTATGGATAGTGAATATTCCATTTTTTAGTACATAATGTGTATGGGCCCTTATAGATCAGAAGTAGTGGACCAATTGGATCAACCATTAAAAAATAATATTTGGATACAAATAAGAATTATATGAAATTAAAATTCAAAAACACTTAGCATGAACCAGTCCTAGATTTAGTAGTGGTTTTTTGGTAGAACTTCTATTATTCTATATAAGTATCTTCATCACCTTGACCCAACTCCATGAGCTAATAAGGATTGTGAAAAATTACATAGAACGGAATTGTACATGTTCTATTTTTATACTTATGTTTTATGTCATTATTTTATCCTATCTGAGGCATGTGTTTGGAAATTTTTTAGAAATTGCACCATGATGTATTCTGATCATATGCCAGGAGGGTGGTTAGGACCATACCCTTGAGGTCATGGGTCATGATCCACCATAAATACCTTCAGTAGTGGATAAACTTATTTTCCCTGACGCATGTAATGATACCTATTTTCGAGGAGTGTTTCGACAGCTTATTCAAACCTTATAGGGAGCTTGGTTCTCTTACCCTTATACGGGAGATTTTACCCCAGAGTTCTAGTAATAAAATCCACCCATGTTTTCAGGGTATAGAGGCCCACATGTTCAAAAGTTAAGGATCCATATGTTCATGTCTATATTCATTCATTTGGAGACACCTCCTAAGAGGAATGTGATACTCGTTACTTATATTGTAGAAGGACCTGCCAAACACTGGTGGGATATTCGTAATTAGGTCGGTCAGTATCAGGAAGCAACATGGAGGGATTTGTAGTGGACTGTCTTTACCTTTTAAATTCTAAGAATCTAATGGGTGATCATGTCAGAGAGTTCATGAACCTGCAATAGGTTTCAAAATAGTTATGGAATATTCATCTCATTTTACTGTGCTTTAGATCATTGTGCTTATTTATACTACTAATAATCCAGTGATAGTGACATGAATTTAGGATGGTCTAAGGAATATTATTCATCATCAAATAATGGTTTTTAGATTGAATATGATATCTAAAATAGTGAACTAAACCCTTATCACAAAGCAAGACCATATAGATGCAAATGGTGTGAGCAACAGTAGTTCAGAACCTTAATATGTAATGGTTCTACCATCAGTCTGAAACAATTCTTTGAGACTCCACAAGTGGGAAGTGGTAGCATGTTGACACCAAAAAATAGATACATGGTATCTCACCAGTGTGTGAATCATAGGTATAAGAAGTTTTAGTGTCCCAAAGACCCCATTGAGTGCTGAGGGTACGACAGATTGGGGCATATTCTGCATTTTTGTATGACCAAACCATTTTTTCTTAGTGGGAGATGATCCATGATAGATCCACTTCTAGGAGAAGGATTATTAACCCCTAGAATTAAAATTATATAGAGTACTACTATCTTTATTGGAAGAGGAGGACAACATTTTCATGGTATCCAAACATTGGATTTTTAGCTCCAATAATGCGGAACTGCCTCAGGTAGTCAGTTTAGAGCATATGGACTAGGATTAAGTTATATTTATTTAATGAAACCTATATCATCGGAGTAGGAAACTATTCAATCTACTATTCTTGGTACTATTCAAGTATCCACTAAATTTATTTTAACCTTATTATATACACGGGAATTATATTCCTTCATATCTATGCTTATTGTGGAGAGTCACAGAATTCTTATTCAGTACTATTTTGGTGTATTGATGTTATATACACCATGGGGTATACGATTAAAGATAGTACACCAATAAAATTATTTTCCTATTTGGGTAGGAATGAAATATTTTACATGGAACCTCTTCATCCTTCAGATGATATGCTTTGATGTTATTCCTAGAATGGTCTACTGGGTTCCATATCATGAAAATGTGGATTTTTTTCACCATAGGGTGTCCTTTATATCACCATAGGGTGGTATGTATATTCAAAATGGTCGGTGGGGTGTCAAGGATAGTAGAGATGGACCAGTGCTTCAAGGTCTATGTAGAGTGACTGACTATATTGTTAGCCTTTGTATGAATTATCATGGACTACATCAAATTGAGTTCTCTGTTGTAGTGAGTCGGTTTATGTATGACATCCCTAATGAAATTTTAAGACATTCACATTAGTGAGAGGTTGAATTTACTATTGATCTAGTTCTTGGAGATGCACTCGTATGCATTTCTCTTTATAGGATGGATACTATTGAGTTGTGGTATATCAGGATGTATATATTGGATTTAGAATAAAAGTGTTCGATATATCACAGTACTTCTACATGGGGTTCGTTTTCCCTTTTTGACAAGAAGGTAGACAAAACCCTGAGGATCTACATGGATTATCAAATTTTAAATCATATTATAGTAAAAACCAGGTTCCTTTTACATCAAATTGATGATATTTTTGACCATCTTAGAGTAGAGAGGTCCTTCTCAGTGATTGACCTGAGATCGGGATATCTACAGGTTCGAGTCAGAACTGTAGATATTCCAGATATGACATTCACTTATTGATATGACATATATGAATATCTTGTGATATTTTCCAGTCTTACAATTATACCTTCCATATTTATGGATTTTATGGACTGAGATTTCCTTGGTTATCTAGATTCCTTTTAATGGTATTCATAGATGACAACTTGGTGTATTAACATACATGGTGAGAACAAGCTACTCATCTGGAGTTCCTTTGGAAAACTTCGAGAGAGTAATAACTATATGATAATGTCAGCAAATGTCACGTTTGGATTGAAATGGAATACTTTCTAGGTAACATTATCTCAGAGATAGAGTTTCAGTTGACCCAGATATGTTGAGAGTTATCATTACCTGGTAGAAACCAAAGAATGTTTTTGAAATACAATGTTTCTTGGGGCTAGTCAATTACTAAAGGAATTTTATTAAATAAATTTCACACAATGTTTCAACACATACTGGTCCTAAAAATAAGGGATTTAAGTTCATGTGTTTAGAATCATGTGATAAGGCCTTCCATGATCAAAAAGGAAGGATAACCTTGGCACCTACTCCGATTCTGTGAAATCCTAGCAGAGACAATATCATGTTCTATGCTACATCGAGAATTGTCTTGATTGTGGGGATGATGAAGGAATATAAGATAATTTCATATGTATATTGGAAACTAAGTCCTAATGAAATGAATTACTTGACACATTATCACGATTTAGCAGTTTTTTTATAGGCCATGTTCTGTTAGAGGCATTACCATCTGGGAGAGCATTTTATGTTCTTTACAGACCACAAAAACCGTAGGTATATTTTTACAAAGAGACAATTAAATATTAGTAAGAAAATATGGGTCAAATACATATAGTATTTTTTAGATTGATATATCTTATATTCCTTGGAATGGGAATGATATTGTCAATGCTTTGAGAAATAAGACTCAGATGGAGGTGGTTGAGGAGGCTAGTTGCAAATGGAAGCATATGGCTCCATTTTCTATGATGAATATTGAAGTACAAGACCATCATAGATAGTTTTTACATTCATAATTATCTTTGATATCTTCACAACTAGGTAAGGTGAAGATGAGTTAGTTTTCAAATCCATAGGGCTTGGTCCTACGAGAGAGGATTGCTGGTGAGGACCTGCCTGTGGAATGAAAAATCAATGATAATGGCATCCAATGTACACATAGGTGTAGTTGGGTTCCCACATATATGAGAGTGGATTTGATGTGTGTTTTTGATGTTTCACATTGGGTTTCACACTCTAGTTTCTCCATAAAGTGTTGTGATGTGTGTTCATAGAATTGGTGGATAGGGATGAAGCGTTAGATAAAAGGTTTTATCACTATGTGTTCCACCAATCCACAGGTGAAGGTGGAGCACCAATGACCGACCAGATTATTACTTATTCTACCAATTATATAATAAAAATTAGATTAGGTTGACTTATTTTTTTTTCATTAGATTAATGTGGTTTACTTGTCATAGTGATGTAGTTTTAGTGTCCTCGAATTGACTAACAAGGGTAACTCAATTCATTTCCTTCCAGGAGACTTTTTTAGTTAATGAGATGGGAGTATTATATATCCCTAATCTTCTATTACAACAGGGGGTCCCAATTTATATCAAGTTATATAGGTATGATCTTTTTCAATTAAGTTTTAGGTTGGTCTTATATAAAATTGTGGTACACACATGATTTTGAGTACAACCTTTAAACATTAGGTTGATGGTCAGTCTGAAAGAGTATATATATTTTAGAAGGTATTCTGTGAGAATTCATCCTTAATTTTGGATTTTCCTAGGGGAATCATGTCCTTATAATGAATTTTCCCTACAATAACATTTATCAGGATATTATTTAGATGGGTTCATATTAGGAATTATATAGTGGGTCATTCCATTCATCCATGTGTTGGTTAAAGGTAGGAGAGGCATTGCTACTATATCCTCATATCATTTAGGAAAATTTAGAGTAGATTAAGAAGACCTAGAAAAGTATTTTTACATCTTAGTATAGATAGAAATTGTATTATGATCTTCCTCAATTACCTCTAGAGTTTGAGGATTGGGATCATGTATTCTTGAAGGTATCACCCATATTTGTGAATAGATGGATTCATATGCAATGGAAGTTATCACCATTATTTTTTAGGATATTTGAGATTCTGGAGAGTGTATATCCCTTATAATACCACTTGATATTTCCTCATACGTATCACTTCATTCATTTAATCTTCTATATTTCATAGCATTACCAGTATCAGACATTATCATTTAATAATTTTTATCCTGGGGATTTTGGGCTTGATGCTGATGTATATATTGACTAGTCCCTTATACGCATCATTTATTATAGCATGAAGGATCTATGAGGTCAGTAGGTCTTTTTAAAAAGAGAGCTATGGATGCATTGTCATGTATTAGATGTGACTTGGGAGCGGGAGGCCATTGTACATGGTTAATAGCCAGAGTTATTATCAGATGTTGTCTCTCTACCCTTGGAATGTGAACTGAAGGATTATTTGAGAGGGGAAGACTATAAGAACCCAATTTTTCCCTCAAGTATGGAACATTTTAAATTCACTCTAATTGTTTATTATGAAACTATTTCAGATTATCAATGATGTTAAATAGGTTTTGGGGTGTCTATGGAATTTTAGAGCATAGAACCCCATTGGGTTAGAAATAAAATGATTCACTATTAGTATGAACTGTGTGGCCACCACACATGGTCCCCCATAATTGAGTGGGGGTGGATACTGGGGTTTTTTAGGGAACATGATTTACCTTACACACGCATCATTGGTCGTATTCCTTTGGAAGATGTTTGCGGTTTTTAGTAGAGGTTTTATTCATGGTTGGCATATGGTTTTTTCAAACCATGAAACCTCTCTATGTGTGTTCCCCCTTAGCACAACATATAGTGCATGGTTTGTTCATACTTTGGAAAACCATACTGGAAAATTGTGTGCACTTTCCTTTTTTTGGAATGTTGAAAACACTATTTATTAAATGTTTTAACTCTTCCTTCTTCCCATTTCATCTCCAGTGGACAGTGAGGGTTCCCTTCACCAACCTTAATCTCTTAAATCCATCATTCATAGTGTTTTATCCTATTCGTTCATCTATACTACAACTAATTTATTTTTCATCTCACTAGATCCCCTTTAGTATGATCTTAATTAATTTGTATCCATTATTTTCTTCTCTTTTCCTAAATAAAGATATTGTGGTGTAGAATCATAAGACATATTTTCAAGACATTGGTCTACTCCACATATTTCATCCAATCCATGCCAAAATAAAGGCCAATATTGGACTAGGAGAGTCGTATGAGTAAGAGGTAAGTGGTATAAAATTTATTCCTCAGGTTTAGTGTTTTATAATTTTAGATGTTGTGGTGCACAACAATTTCACTCTATGTTGCCCCGCAAATTCTAATTTCTTTATGTTGATTTTCATTATTGAAACATAATGATCTTATTATACCCCCTTGAAATTTATTACCTTATATGTATCCACCCTTGGCTGTTGGCTCAAGTATTCCTAAAAGAATTTATTATGAATATATCCTAGGAACATAATGGATTGTTAGGTATTTCTTTTAAATTGTGATATTTTAATGTAAATTTGTTGATGTATTGTTGAAGCATGGCTAACAATCTTTTGAAAAATTTAAGTTGATAGTTGTTAGTGGTAATCCTATGTCACCTATTCAAAATTGAACAATGGTTATGCGATTAATATTTTTAACGAGGATGAGAAATGGATTATACCATATCACATATTAAATCCAATGATTATATATCATTGATACATAATATGGGAATGAAGACCCATAATAATTATAATGAAAAGTCATGATGACCATTATGGATATTTTATTGAATTTCCATGGAGTCCCACTTGATTATCATTAAATGGGAATGATGACCCTTAACAATAATATTAAATGGGCATGGTGACCCTTATTATTAATATTAAATGGGCATGAAGAACCTCATATAATTGTTATACCTAAGATGACAACCCTTACAGAAAAGTGATAGGTGCATGGTGTCCCCTGAAATACTTTACGGTAATGGTTTACCTTATCACACTATCCATGATTGGATTACTTTATAATGATATCGGTCATGGAAATTCTATATGTGATATTGGGCATGGTGTCCCTGATAAATGTGATACTAGACTTGATTTCCATTATAAATGTGATATCTGGCATGTAGATATTATAAATGATACTAGGGATGGTGTCCCATATAAATGTGATATTAGGCATGGAATTCCTTATAAATGTTACATTGGTCATGGAGACCCTTATAAATGTGATATTAGGCATTGTGACCCTTGATATTATCTCAGAGTTATTTCAGCAAGGGACGAAGTAGGTAATGTTTTCTTGGATTCCATCCAGGAACAAAAGAAAACCCATTTACAGTTGTTATTATTTATTTACAATATAATATATGCACATGGACATGTTATATAAAAATATTGCATATTTATATACCTAATTGGTAGTGGACTACTGAGATTTATCTCACTCCCTATTCAGGCTTCCAATGGATTTCAAGAAGAATATACGCTTGTATGAGTAAATAAGAGGAGTCATCCTGTTATAAATACATGGCTTCTATCCTGATTTAGGATGGAGATAGTAGAAGATGATCGTACTATAGGTCATGATTCTTGGATAGAATATTTTCAGTTTGATAAATTTTGTTTATTTTTTACAGCATGAATTGCATATTGCCTTGTATCATGTATTCTTGCTTTTTAGAGACATGACATTTTCTTCCATAATATATGATTTATTTATAAATTTTTAGTATTGATATCTGTTTCATTTTTATTACATCTATCTATATATTTTTTCATTATTATAATGATTCCATTATTTATTTATTTATTATATAGTTGTTATACTCATGTAATGAGGTAATAGTTATAGAGACCATACTTTTTCTTACATAACTATTACATCATTATAATGATAAAAATGTAATAACATTACAAAACTCGGATCCAAATGTTTAGTGTCTTGGGAAAATCAGGACCACAACTAAATTTCATGTAAGAAAACATAAAAATTATTCAATTTCTTATTCTCTATCTTCTTAGTGTCCCTCATATTATCCATAGTTTAAGTAATCATCGATGATTATATATCAAAGAATGGGGTGAGATAAAAGCCGAACAAGAGGATAGAGAACAAAATGAATATATATAACATGGGGTGAGCGTAATAATAATCATCATAACATAATAATGGGATCAGTAATATATTCCTGATAGAAATTATTAGTTAATGTCATGGAAGGCGGAAATGCATAAAAATGAAACATCATGTATTATTGGTCAAATAACACACATAGTTGTGAACAAATCTAGCACCATGTTCATGCATAAAATTAGTTCATAATCATAACATCATTACTATGAACATAGGTGGATTCATGTTCACACATATTGAACATTACCTCATGAGATACAACATATTACCCAATGCATTAGAGTTCTATATAATTTCGGGTGCATTTGTCACTTCATAACATTTTAATAATCATGCATGTCACAAAAAACCTATATCAATATTATGCATAAAATAATCCATGGAATTGAATGGGTATCATTTTAAAAGGTATACATTCATGAAAAACATTGGGTTTCCAAAAATTTAATAACATACTGGTATATGAATCAACAATCTTCAGTGAAGAAGATACAATCTCTGGTGAAACAAAAGTCATGTTTTAAATTCCCTTTATAAATAATTATATTTTCAATTAAACTAGAATAAAAACATTTATATCCTATAATATAAACATAAAGAAAAATGATATTATATTTTAGGATTATTAAATTAAAATCGATGCTGAAATTTGGTACGAAATAAGAATAACACAATGAAAGGATATTGGGTTCGAAAATCCACTTAACTTACGTACGAATGCTTTATTAACATTAATATCATAGTTAATAAAAATGTATTAAATAATTACTAAAAATAGAACCACTTATACATTTAGTTTATTTATTATAATTTTATTTTTTTCATTTATAGCCGTTATGGTGAGTTACAGAGTTTATTTTCATCGTTTGAGAGTGTTCATTTTCTTAGTTTTAATGATCTGTTCAACTGTATACATGTATGGAAGATCATGTAAAATGAGAATAATTTTCTATAATTGAAATTATATGTTATTAATGAACCTATATAAGTTTAAATGTTCTTATATATTTTTCATATATGAGGATGGTTCATTAGATAAAATGTTAAGGAAAATCATTTATATAATTTTGGTTGTTTTTCGATAATTGTGAACTAGTTTTGTTTTATTATTTAGTATTATGAATATATGATGATTCCTGAACATAAAAAATGGTATAAAATATATATGAAAATATTTTTCAACCATAATAATGTTATAATAACCTTACTTGATGGAGATAAATGAAAATAAAAACGTCTTGTGCTCGAAGGTGACAAATCAACACATCATGGATGATGCTTTCATTTTTAGAATAAAATGGAGGGGGAAGAGGATTGATGGTGGATTATTAAATTAAAAAATAATATTAAATTATATAGAAGATAATGTAGTTACAATTCCACTTAGATTAGTGTAGGAGATTTTAGAAGAAGATAATAATTGAAATTGAAATTAAATTTTAAGTGAAAGAAAGAAGATTTTTCTTTTGGAATTATTCTACTTGAGAACCTCCATAGGGATATCATATTTGTTATCATGTTGAGGGAAAAGGCTTCTATAAATGGGGTATAGACATGGAATGAGGATAGAGAATTATTTGTGAAAGATCCAAGGCTTTTGAGTTGGGAAGAGAAGAGGTGGTGAGGGGTGGTATTTTTAGTGGAGGTGAGGGGTGTTTTTTATTGTTTAATTCATTGGTTTTTTAATTTTGGCACAAGATTATCAATATTATGGATTATTATTACTATGTATAGAAACTAGTTCTTTTGAGTTATAAACAATGGTGATTACATTGTCCATTCAACATCTATGACACAATAATTCATGTATTTATCTTATACCATAAATTATTGTATGTTGTTATTCACAAAAACATAAACTATTTTAGAAAAACCCCAAAAATGCACTCTAACCATTTTTTGAACACTATAATTAAAAAAGGACTCCATTTTTAAATAATAATAATCTAAATATTATAAATTTAATTTGTAATTAAAATCATCACTTATTCAAAATATAAAAATATTAAAATATATAACTGATTTTATAAAATATTAAAAAATTAATTAATATAACATTAAATATTATTATAATCATAAGACAATAAAATATTAACTTAGAAATATATTTTAGGAAAATAAATTTATTGTTAAATCATTATATTAACTATAAAATTGTAAATATACATTTCTTTTTCACAAAAATATCAATACTTAATTTATCACTTTTAAAATATTAATTTACTTATCCCGTTATATGAATATATCATATTTTTATTTATAATATGTTTAAATATTTTTTATAATTTCATAGGTGAGGCCACTATACTATTGGATGGGTTACAATTCATAATGGTTACATTACTATTCTAAAGAGAATGTTTTTATTCCATTGGTTTAGGTTTTTTAATATCTATAAATATCACTTATATCTTTTCTCATTTATGAGAATAAGATTTTTATTGAGATATCTATGATATGTATACATTTTTTATAATATAAAATTATCATAATAAGGGAAATTATATTGATAAATGTTTGGGTTGTTACATTCTTACCCCTTTTAAAATTACACCAATGATATTTTATTATACATAAACCGGTGAGGGTATTTATCCTCTATCTCTTCCTATAGATCCTATTTTTCCACATCATATAGGTGGTTCCACCAGAGTACCTTGACTAGGTGAGTAGTCTTGTTATTTAGAACATTATCTAAATGGTTTATGATACTCAACCACTAATCCTCATAGGATAGATCATTTTCAAACTATACCACCTCTAAATTCAGTATATATGAAGGATATAGTATGTATTTCCTCAAGAGGTATTTGTGGATTACATAATGTAATTTAGTCATGGTTTGTGGAATTTCTAGTTGATAGTTCATAGCTCCCACATGATAATGGATCTCAACAGGGCCTATATACCTTGGAAACAAAATTCCATTCTTCCCAAATCTCATGATCCTCTTCCATAGGGATATGTGGAGGAATATAATGTCTCCATCAATAAACTCTATGTCTCATCAATAATTGACTCCATATCTCTTCATTCAACGTTGGGCTACATTGATGCGATGTTGAATGGTTTTCACCTTTTTTACCATTTATTTGACAATTTAAGGTCCTATAATCTTAATTTCACTAACATAATCCTAGCATGTTTGTGTTCTGCATTATTTCCCATAAGGGGTTCATATGGAGTGATGCACCCGATTTGTGTACACATTTCCACATATATAATTGACAATAAAAACATGTTTTCAGAAAATATATTTTGTTTTATGAACATATTCTTTGATTCTGGTGAATCTATTTACTTTTAAGAGCTTTCTGGCTAAATACACGGATCAAGGGAAGTCTGTGAAAATTTTGAAACTACACGGCATGTACTTTTATACATGTCGTGTACATCCAGGTAGGGACACATACCGAAGGAGGGAGTACACACCCATGTCACCAAGCAGAAGATACACGTCGTGTGTGGTGGAGCTACACGTCGTGTACTACTTCCTAGAATCAGTAGTTGCTGATGAAAACTCCACACGACCATGTGGCTGTTGATGGAGACATGTCGTGTTTGAACTTTAACATTCCGTTTCGGCTATTCTTGAAGGGGTTGGCGGCCAAACGTATGACACTACACGCCATGTACGGCGGTGCTACATGCCGTGTAAACCCAACCACCAGGCGGCGCCGTGTTCAAAAGTCAAAGACGGTGTGTTAGGCCGCCTACCCATGGAGAAATTGGCACCAAAGCGTGTTGACGAAAAGTACACGATGTGTACTTTTTATACCCTCCGTGTACTTTATTTTTCTATAAAAAGTGGCCTTGGCCTACGGATTTGAGGAGAGAACCATTGAGAGGAAAGAGAAGCTATGCTATCACCATTCCCGAAGCCACCAAGGTGTCGGCACTCCACCATTCCACCTTCTGACACTCTACCTCAATGCCTACACGATGAATCCCTCAGGTATCACGTGTGTCGTTTCTCTCCCACTTTCTATGTGTAACTAAACCCCTAGTTTTGGGGCTGTGGATGATGGGATCATAATTTGAATATTGTTTTATATAGTTGTGTTTGAATCATTGTAATTCATCTTACTCTTCTTAAACCACTGTCTAATATAACTGAGAATTCTTAGCCAGACCAAGGTAAGGATTCTCAGCGGTATAAAAGAGAAGTAACGGTGAAAACATCCATGACCATTGGAAGGATTTCACCGATTCAAATAATGTAATGAACGTAATAAAGAATTAAGAACACTGACTACCAGACCAAGGAGTCAGATGCTCTAATTCCAAACAAGAGGAACCAGACCAAGGAAATCTTGTAAAAAAATGGAATCCAGAATGATTGAATTATTTTGAACAACACAACCATTTAGACAATATTTATAAGAACTCCTTATTCACCACAGCATCGACACGTCTTTTCTTTCCATTTTAAGAAAAATCTTTAAATTTACCCATTTTTTTCTTTCAAACTGTATCCATTTCTACAATGTAAATCAATTTAGTTTCAATGAAAACCGAAAATCAACCCAATCGATTCTAAATTCTACATACATCACCTAATTATGTATTAACTCAATTGAATTCACGCACGCCATGGTTCCCTGTGGATCGACCCCGAACTTATGCTATACTAATGTTCTAAGAACGGGTAATTTATTTGGGATGCATATAACTTCAATCAACGACAAGTCCAGACCAAATTTTGGCACTTTTTCTGGAGAATACGTCTGTTTTTAGTGCTAAGATTTCAATTTTTCTAATAATTGATTGAAGTAAAAATAAAAATCAAAAAAAATTCAAAAATCTTTTTTCTAAACCCATTTCAAAATTTCTCTTTTATTTTTCTCTTTTACACCTGGTTTTCGTTTTTGTGTTGTGCAGAGCTTAAAGTTAATGTTTAGACATTTTACACAATCAAAATGCGCCGAGTATTCGGAATTAGTTCCGCATGACCTAAAAATCGAATGGACATTGCTTCATCGTCGGTGTACACAGATAGAAACTCACAACCATCAACCACAACCCATGGAGAACAAGGAAGAGGGAGCACCAGCCGTAGATGCTTCGACTGAGCATCAATACAAGGATCATCAGCCTCCCACTGCTGGTCTACCAGAGCAACCTCTTGGAGCCTTCATGGAACTCCTCCCAAAGGATTACCAACGGCTGCCACAGCCACTCATCCCATGACCATACTTTGCCCCTCTAGAGCAGTTTATGCAAGATCCACCCCATCAAAAACAACCTCCAAGACATACCGTTATGGAGTACGGCCTTCCATCAATTCACAGAGCTGAAACGGGCCTCGTTCGTCCTCTGGTCCAGGCCCAGCACTTCGAGATCAATCCTGCTATCATGCAGTTGATCCAGAACACATTCCAATTTGGAGGCTTGGCCAGCGAGTCCCCGAACGTCCATCTTTCCAACTTTCTGGAGATCTGTTACACCTTTTGGTACCATGGCGTGTCTGAGGACGCCGTCCGTCATCGCCTATTCCCCTTTTCTCTACGGGATAAGGCGATGGACTGGATCAAGGGGCTGCCACAGCGTTCTATCCTCACCGGGGAGGAGCTAGCCCAGGCATTCCTGTCCAAGTACTTCCCACCATCCATGACGGTGACACTCCAGAATGAGATCCATAACTTCAAGCAGCACGACTCCGAGTCGTTGTACGAGTCCGGGGAACGCTTCAAGGAGATGTTACGAAAATGTCCCCACAACGGACGCCCACTATGGATGCATGTCCAGACCTTCTACGGAGGACTTACCATGAATACCAAATCTGTGGTGGACGCTACTGCTGGAGGCCCGGTGATGCGGAAATCCCCCGAAGTACTATTCGAACTACTAGAAGACATGTCAGCCAACACCTTTCAGTGGCAATCCGAGCAGGGGACTCAAAAGCGAGGTATTCACAATATTGACGCTACCACTATGTTAGCTGCTCAGTTGGATGTTGTATCCAAGAAAATCGACGCATTGAACCTCAAAGGAACATCTCAAATTCATGCGGCAAACCATCCAGCATGTGGAGACTTTGGTGATAACCACATCATGGGAGAATTCCCGGGTTCGACTAGATCCCCTTCGACGAGCGAGGTGAGTTATGTTGCCCAAAATCGAGGGCCCAACCAGTACCAGAAGTACCAGAACCTGGCATGGCGAGATCAACAGAACAGAGGCTGGGGCCAACAACAGCAGAATCCCCTGCCCCAGCGACCGCCCAACTACAACTAGACTCCATATCAGAACCTATACCAAAGGCCACAACAACCCCAGAAGGGTACTTATCAGCAACAAGGGTATCAAAACCCTCATCCACAACAGCCACGACATCCACCTCCTCCACCAGATCAACAACCACCTCAGCAGAAGAACACCTCAAGGTTAGAGGATCTGATGACTAAATTCATATCTACTGCGGATACTCGATTCCAAAATCAGGAAGCGTTGATTAGAGGCGTAGAGAATCAGATTGGCCATTTGGAAAAACAACATTCAGGGAGACAGCCCAGTACACTACCGGGGAACACCGAAAAGAACCCAAGGGAGGAGGCCAATGCTATCAAGCTCCAGAGTGGAAAAGAGATCCAACAAAACCAATTAGCACAACAAGGTGCATCCACACCCATTTTTGAAGAAAAAGGTACCAATACTAATCCCTCCTCATCCAAAAGCCCGCAGAAGGAGGCTTTGAAGAATAATGAAATGGAAGTAATCCAACCATTCAAGCCTGCTTTACCTTTTCCAGAAATATTGAAGAAAAGGAAGCTGGACCACCAGTTCATCAAATTCATGGATGTGTTCAAGAAGTTATATATCAACATCCCATTTGCAGAGGCCCTGACTCAGATGGCCACCTAAGCCAAATTCATGAAGGAAATCCTCTCGAATAAGAGGAAGATGGAGGATTTGGGTGTTATTGCACTAAAGAAGGAGTGCTCCGTGGTGGTTCAACATTCCATTCCTCCCAAACTCCAAGATCCAGGTAGTTTCATTATTCCTTGTATGATTGGATCCTGTGTGTTTGGGAAGGCCCTCTGCGACTTAGGGGCCAATGTGAACCTCATGCCCCTCAGAGTTTTCAAAAAGATGGGACTCAACGAGCTCAAGAATACCCGTGTAGCCCTTCAACTTGCTGATCGATCCATCAAACACCTGAAGGGACTACTAGAGGACGTACTGGTCAAAGTGGGTAGGCTGATTCTCCCTGCTGATTTCATTATCCTCGACATGGGGGTGACTAAGAAGCACCTCTAATACTTGGAAGACCTTTCTTCGAAACTGGGAAGGTACTGATCGATGTGCACTAAGGGGAGCTTATTTTTCGGGTAGGTGATGAAAGTGTTTCCTATAATGTCCTCAAATCCGTCAATCATGCTTCCTAATCAGAGAATGAGGACTGTTTTGCAGTGTGCACCATGGTTAATCATTTTAGAAAACAAGGGGATGATCTGGGATGTTCCTTTATTTCGAATAATTTAACTGTTACAAATATTCTATTAGAAGAAGCGCCCGAAGACTTGCAATTCATAAAAGTCCAGGGCGGCCACTATTGGTAGCGTGCAGTTTTTCCTGATAGTTTGGAACGGGATGAGGTGCAGCCACTTGTGCCTTTGATTTTAAAGGCACCCGAACTCGAACTAAAGCCTCTTACATCTTCTCTCAAGTATGGGTATTTATGACCCAATCAAACTTTTCATATTATACTTAATGAAGAACTATCACAGGAGCAGAAAGATGCACTTCTGCAGGTTCTTAAACAGCAGAAGCACACTATTGGGTGGACATTCGATGATCTGAAGGGCATCATCCCTACCATTTTTACTCACAAGGATCTACTTGAAGAAGACGCCAAGAAATCTTGGCAACCACAACAGCGATTGAATCCACCCATGAAGGAAGTTTTCAAAAAGGAGGTGATCAAATTATTGGATGCATGCATCATTTATCCCATCTCAAATAGTCTGTGGGTGAGTCCTCTACAAGTGGTACCCAAAAAGGGGGGTATCACTGTGATTTTAAATGAAAAGAAGGAGCTCATCCCTACACGCACTATCTCGGGCTGGCAAGTTTGTGTGGATTACCAGAAGTTAAATGATGCAACAAGGAAGGATCACTTCCCCTTGCCATTCGTGGATCAAATGCTAGAGAGACTAGTAGGGCACCACTTCTATTACTTCCTTGACAGTTTTTCCAGCTATAACCAAATCTCCATTGCTCCAGAGGATCAAGGAAAAAGCATATTCACTTGACCCTATGGCACATTTTCTTATTGATAGATGTCTTTTGGCATGTGTAATGCCCCATCCACCTTCAAGCGCTGTATGCTGGCCATCTTCCATGACATGGCGGAAAGAATCCTGGAGGTCTTCATGGATGATTTTTCCGTTTATGGAAAATCATTTACCATTTGTTTATGAAACCTAGAGCTTGTTTTGGAAAGATGTGAGCACACTAACCTAGTCTTGAACTGGAAAAAGTGCCATTTCATGGTGAAATGTGGCATATTCCTTTGCCACAGAATTTCAGCGAAGGGGATAGAGGTGGACCGGGAAAAGACCGAAGTCATTTCACGACTAACTATACTGACTTCCATCTGATCCATCCGCAGTTTCCTCGGGCATGCAGGATTTTATAGGCGGTTTTTTCGCGACTTCTCCAAAAAAGACCAGCCCCTCCCCAATCATCTATCCAAGGATGAAATATTTGAGTTCGATGAGACATGTGTCATATATTTTGAGCATCTAAAGCAGCACCCTGGTGGAAGCTCCATTTATGATTTCTCCCAACTGGGAGGCACAATTTGAGGTGATGTGCGATGCAAGAGACTAGGTCATGGGAGCAGTCTTGGGACAATGGCTTGGCCAGATTTTCAGACCTATCTATTATGCTAGCAGGACGCTCAATGAGGCACAGATCAACAACACCACCATAGAAAAGGATATGCTTGCAGTGGTTTTCGCATTCGACAGGTTTCATTCTTACTTAGTGATGTCTAATGTTATTGTTTATACTGACCATGCAGCACTAAAGTACCTACTCAACAAGAATAATGTGAAGCCCCGATTGATCCACTGGGTACTCCTCTTACAAGAATTAGACCTTGAGATCCGAGATAAGAATGTGAGTGAGAACTTCATTGCTGCACATCTCTCCCGCCTCGAGCTGCCTCATTTGGAGAAGGGAGAAGATCGGGAGATCAGGAAGGATTTCCCATATGAGCACCTCTTTTCGATCAACGAAACACCTAGGCAACGGTATGCTGATATCGCTAATTTTTTGGTTACATGTGTCGTTCACCCCAACCTCTCCTTCCAGTAATGGAAAAGATTTTTCTTTGATATAAAAAGGTACTTCTGGGAGGATCCACTGCTATTATGATTCTGTTCAGATGGAGTGATCCACCGTTGCATCCCGGAGAATGATGTTCATGGTGTTCTGGAGTTCTGTCACGCCTCACCAGTAGGAGGACATCATGGCCCAGACCGTACCATAGAAAAAGATCATGTAGTCTGGATTTTTCTGGCCCACCATGCATAGAGATGCCCGGGCCTTTGTTTCCTGTTGCGATCGGTGCCAGAGGACTGGTAATATGGGACATAGAGCTAAGATGCCCCAGCACCCCATCCTGGAGGTCGAGATTTTCTATGTATGGGGCATAGATTTCATGGGTCCCTTTCCCCCATATTTTGGGAACATTTACATCCTGGTCTGCATCGAGTATGTCTCAAAATGGGTGGAAGCTACTGCTATAGCTCACGACAGAGCCTAGGTAGTCATAAATTTCTTAAAGAAAAATATTTTTAGCATGTTTGGAGTTCCACGAGTACTGATCAGCGATAGAGGGACGCACTTTGACAACACACTGATGAGAGTAGTACTGTAGAAGTATGGAGTAAAGAATCAGATGGGGACACCATATCATCCCCAGTCCAGTGGACAGGTAGAGCTCTCTAATCGTGAGCTCAAGCAGATCATGGAGAAATAAGTGAACACTTTGTAGAAGGAATGGTCCAGGAAGTTAGATGATGCCTTGAGGGCCTATCGGACTGCTTACAAAACACCACTGGGAATGTCCCTGTTCCACATCGTCTATGGAAATTCCTGCCATCTGCCAGTAGAATTGGAACACAAAGCCTACTGGGCCATTAACGCCCTAAATTATGATCTAAAGGCATCTGAAGAAAAACAGAAGTTCCAACTATCGGAAGTATATGATATCCGATTAGAGGCATACGAGAATGCCAAGTTTTACAAGGAGAAGACAAGAGCCATTCACGACTGGATGATTTCACAAAAATCTATCCAACCTGGTGATCAGGTGCTTCTCTTTAATTCTCATCTTCGCTTATTTCCAGGGATGTTAAAGTCACACTAGTCGGGACCATTCCATGTTATCCGCGTATTCCATCATGGAGTGGTAGAAATTTCATGGAGAAGATGGTCAACAATTCAAGGTACACGGGTAGTAGTTGAAATCATACCATCCTACAGACAACATGGTGGGAACGTTGTCCACCATACACCTCAGGTAAGCAAGGTAAGTAGGTCAAGCCAACGACCTAAAACAAAGGCGCTTCCTGGGAGGCAACCCAGAGGTTACATTCCATGTCCCAATTATATACATGGCGTGTACTAATCCGTTTTAATTTATAAACATAATAGTATAAATCTATAGAATAACAAATAAATAACCAGCGATGATGATGGTACCGATGGCAAAGTCACTGGAGTTTATTCGAGCCGTCCTCGGTTCGAATCCTCCTGACCTACCTTCGCCATAGGGTTCCTCCTTTTAATTACACAACGTGTGTGGTATTTTCCATCTATCTATATATATATGTGTGTTTAACAAAACCCATGGTGGGGATGTACCGGTTGGCTAGAATCGTAATCTGGTGTCAAAAGACCTGGGTTCGAGTCCAGAAAACCGTCCCATTTCCATCATTTGTTCTTTTAATAAAACCACATGATGTGTACTCCGATATATGCCGTCTACGCCATGATTTTTCAAATATAAATTAAAAACGTTTTAAAAATAAGAAATTACATGCGTGTGAAGTTGGAAGATTGGCAAAGTCTCGGCACCAGGATCACAAGGCCCGGTTTCGAATCGCGCTAATCTCCCCGCTTCACCCCCATCCTTTCCAAAATAAAAACCACACGACGTGCTTTTATTTATTTCCGTCTGTATAGGCCGTATAGTATAAATATATATATAACATATATATGGACAGCAGAACAATATTTTCTCCAGTGGGTGAGGGTGTCCATTCGAATCGGCCGATCGCCAGTTCGAGTCCCTCCCCAAGCACCAGACCAAAGGTTGTACTACACTTTTTCTCATTTTAAAATACACGGCGTGTATTTCCTGATATATTTCATGTATAGGATTATTTATAATAGAATTTGTATATATATTTATTTTATTAATTATTATATATTTTACTATAATAATTATATTTATTCATATATCTTAACAAAAACAATTTGGATACACGGCGTGTACCATACATACACGTCGTGTACCTTGGCTATATAAGCTGCGGTCCACACAGATTGAGGTCATGTCGCACGGCCGCCCCATTTTTCCCCTTCTTCCCATTTCTTCTCCTGAACACCACCCAAAACTCCCTTTTTCCAGATCCGTCGATTTGGGGCGTTTCAAGTTCTGATTCTTCTCACATTGTGATCCTCAGTCTAGGTACACCATTCTATACCCTCTATTTCATGTTTTTAGAATCGTTTAGGGTGTTTATCGGATTGGCCGACCATTCTGCTTCCTCCTGTACACGACCACGAAATAAATAAAACATGCCTTGTACTTCTGTACATGGCCACACATAAAATCTTTCAAAATTTGCATATAAACGTTGTGTATGTTCAGTACACACCATGTTCTTTTTTATTTTCGTCGTACCTGAGTACTCCTTTGCACACAGCCTCACACACATTTTTTTCATACAGGGTGTGTATGTTCGGTACACACCGTGTCGACCATTTCCCTTGGCCCCTTCATGTCTGGCGCATAACAAGACCTATCACCCCATGTTCCAGAACACGGTGTGTATGTTCGGTACACACCGTGTCCTTTATATCTGTAGCCGGCCCGTGTCTCCCCTCTACACGACCTCTCACCCCATGTTCCTATACACGGTGTGTGTGCTTGGTACATGCTGTGTCTGTTAGATGTTTAGTCAGCCCGTGTCTCACACTCTACACGGTGTGTATTGTTTTCTTTGAACTGATAACAACATGGCCATGTCATTTATAGTACATGAACACATGCACTTTGGGTGAACACGACGTGTATGTTCGGTATATGTCGTGTACTGTTACATGGTCCATTTCCACCCTCGGCGTGTCTTTCCATAGAACACAAGATACTCTATCTTCTGACTACACGCCGTGTATTCTAGAGTACACGTCGTGTACTGCTATTTTCCAGTTTTCTCAAATTTTCGTTGTTTTATTTTCTTCCTTTTTCTCATTCTTTTGTTTTGTTTTCTTTTTCTATCTATTTCAGGATATTGCAGATCGTGATCCTTCCCGCAGGAAGCGGCCAGCCTCCACCACCGAGGGCGACAAGCCTAGCTATCGTCGGATCCGACTCCGACCACATATGCAGCTGGACCCCAACGCTCCGATCTTTGAGCTCCCTCCATTGGCCATTCTGCTGCCACTCTCTCCCTCAGATGAGGACGAGCCTACTTCTGCTGCACCAGCTGCCACTTTCCCTGTACTATCATCCTCAGCAGGTGGTCCCTCTTCGAGCACATCTTCAACTGAGCCACCTTATACTTCTGTAGATCCACCTCAAGAGCCAGATGTTGTTGATGCACATGTACCTGGTCTAGGACCTGCAGGTGCTCCCTATCACTGGACGGTATTCCCGGACACTAACCTCACATACGATAGGTTCTGACACTTCTCTCGTCGGTTGATACCATTGAGTGGCTGATACCTCGACGGCAGCATTCCGCAGCGGCTCAGTATTTGGAGGAGTTGGAGGTACTTCTCGGGAAAACCGCACTCCTTGAGATTTTCTAGGTCAGCAGTCCTGTGTTTCGTGATTTATTTTTGGAGTTTGCGGCCTCCTTTGAGTTCGATAGAGTGGAGTTCCGGGAGACACCGGGCGATGCGGTGCCAGTCGTTCGATTCCGTCTAGGCGGCCGACGCTTTTCTCTGACGATGACAGATTTTGTCCGAGGGTGCGGCTTCTACCCCTGTCCTATCACTCCACCCCCCCGTTTCTGACTTGACCCAGCCCGAGCACTCTGACCTCGTTTCCATGTAATGGGATATCATTGGTCCTGACCACTAGTACTCCCCCACCTCTCAAAAGAACACTCTTATAGCCGACCATGTCCTTCACTTCACCCACCGATGCTTCAGCGGCATCCTTTTCCCTCACCATGAGGATATGGGGGTCGTGACCAGCCGTGACATGGATTTTCTTACCTGTTTCATTTGGCAAGCCTACCCGAACCTCCCCTATCTTACCGCCTCCTATTTCCACTCCATGTTTGTTGGATGTCAAGGAAACCTGAACCGCGAGTTTTACACCACCCGTCTTGCCCACCACTGAGGGGTATTCGAGCCCTCATTACCACATGACTTGATAGGTTCACCCTAGTGGATGGACTTCCTCATGCTGATTCGCATGGGGTTTTTCCGGAAGAAGGGGGTTCCTACATCCTTTCTCAGGCTTGAGCTCCACCACCTGCTGACCCCCCTGCCCCAGCTGCTGACCCCGCTCCTCCTTCCCCACCCCCTCCAGATTCTCCACCTCACCCACCTCTTACTGAACCCACTTCTTCTAACCTTCCTTCTTCTGTCCCATCTCATATCCCACCTAACCCCGCACCTTCGGTCGATCCGACTCTTTCCCTCCACCTAGCCACGATGGAGCAGAAGTTAGCTCGTATAATTAGCCGCCAGGACACCATAGCATGCCATTTGATTCATTTGGGTGACCTCCGAAACAGGATGGATCATCTGTTGGTACATATTGCTCAGCATCTTGGTGTTCCACTACCTCAGCCACCAGCCTCTGCCTCCGTTCCAAGCCCTTCTGTTACTGCTCCACCTCCATCTCATGCGCAAGCCACAGATTCTGTTCTGATGACTACAGTGAGCTTTGGTGCTTCCACTTCTACCGGGACAGGACCTGCTATTGTGCTTCCGGTCCCGATTCTAGCACCTGCGTCTCCTACTTCTTCGGCTTCCCTTCCCGATGCAGATTCAGAGCCTCCCACGTCCACGCCTCCTGCGCCGTCTTTGCCATCCAATTCTGTATAGGATGATGCCTCCCCTAAGGCGACCCCATGATAGTGACATTTTTCTTTATCTTATATATCACTTCTGTCATTTTCTGTGCTGTGATGTTGTACATGTTTGTAGTTTTCTTTTTCCTCGCCAGTAACAGGTATCATTGAGCACCTTGGGCATCACTTTTTAACGAGGGGATTATTTTTCCATTTCTATTTTCTTTCTTTTTGGATTTACTTCTTCCACTGCTTTCCCTCTTTTTGTCCCCCATTTCTCCCCATTGCCCACCCGTTACCTTAGTATTTCACTTGGTGGACCATGTGCAATATTATGTTTGGGGGAGCATCTATATATTTCACTTTAGTTTTTTACCTTAAACTAACCTAGGAGACATAATTATTAGACTCTATATTTGAAAATGTAAAGAAATTTTGGTTAATCAATCTTATAAATGCTAGAGTTATCAGTAGGAACTTTTAGAAATGTTTCATGCTTATTTTAGTTATTAAGTATTTTAAAATTATTGCTGATATAGTTTCAATTGAAACCTTTCATCCTTGATTAAATTACATTAATTAGGATAATCGTTTATATTCATGTCATGACCTGATTGTCCCTTTATTATTTTTCCACTCCTGAGAGGTATTCTTAACCCTTTTTCATATTTCGTTTCTAATACCCTCTTTCTTGAGAGATTCATAGGATATG
The DNA here is from genome assembly GCA_963277665.1 of Viscum album. NCBI lineage: Eukaryota > Viridiplantae > Streptophyta > Magnoliopsida > Santalales > Viscaceae > Viscum > Viscum album. Next base: position 261,675,309 of record OY728142.1, on the reverse strand, counting down.
CATCACTACCAAAATTTGCAAGTTTTCTTTTTAAAATATGAAGAAGTTTTTTGAATTAGATTAAAATGATTGAGGCATTAGATTTTTTCAACCCCTTTATCTTGAGACCTACCCTACATTTAATCTTCGTTAAGACCATAGAAACCATGAACAAACTTTATAGGAATCCAAATTACAAGCCTATTTCCTTTCCTACCCTATTTCTTTTTAATCTTTGCATGATTATTCATTTGAGCATTAAAGAGGGAGTTTTTGAGACATGGTATATTTTGAGCACAGTCATGAAATAAAGTGTGGGGGAGTGCCTCTTGATTATTTGGGGTAGAATGGGTTCTAAACATCTACTCATTGTATTCATAAGGGCTTCCCTTATGTTTTGTTGTAATAAAAAAACAAACAAAAAAACAACATGGGGACCTTATGCTTATTTGCCCATGAACCCTACATGCCTAAGAAAGATTGTGATGATTACAAAAGCTTTTTGACTGAGCTTGTGAAGGATGCATTTTCAATGAGTTTTACATTGAATATCATGCAATGTTGTTTCAAGGAATTATTCTTCCTTTTTCAAGCCTCAAAATTTCTTTTCACATCTGAACCTACCAACCCTTATCCACAGAAAAATATGAACCTTATTGATAAAGCCCTCATGATTTGTGTATTTCAATTTTCTAAATTAAAGAACAAGATATCTTGAAAACCTATGGATAGAGTGTATATACCTTGGATTGAGCATAACATTGATAAATTTTCTTGAGTGTGGAGTGTGATTTTGATTGGTAAGGTAAATCAACAAATGGCATGGTTATTTTTAAAAGGTTGAAAAATGTGTTGAAAGAGGATGAGAATAGTTAATTGCATTATATACGAGGCATGATTTTAATATCTTATTAGTTGAATTTTTTTGTGCCTTTTAGAATTTTCCCTCAGTAAATTTATCATTTATAAGTTTGATTAATTAAAATGCCTTCCTTTTAAAGTATAGGATCTCTTAATTAGATGTTGAGATTTTTCTTGAGGGAAAGCAAATGACTAAGTGTGGGGGAATTTGATGCACCCTATTTGTGTATACTTTTACTCATATATAATTGACAATAAAAACAGTTTTTCAGTAAATATCTGTTGTATTATGAACATATTCATTGATTTTATTGAATTTATTTACTTTCAGGAGCTTTTTGGCTAAATACACGGATCAAGGGAAGTCTGTGAAAATTTTTAAACTACACGGTGTGTACTTTTATACACGCCGTTTACATCTAGGTAGGGACACGGAACGAAGGAGGGAGTACACACTGATGTCACTGGGCAGAAGAAACATGTCGTGTGTTGCGGCGCTACACGTCGTGTACTACTTTCTAGAAGTGGTATTTGCCGAAGAAAAGTCCACATGCCCATGTGGCCGTTGATGGAGACACGGCGTGTTTGAAGTTTTACACACCGTGTCTGCTATTCTAGAAGGGGATGGCAGCCAAAATCATGACACTACACGCCATGTACGGCGGCGCTACACGCCGTGTACACCTAACCACTAGGCGACGCCATGTTCAAAAGTCAAAGATGGCATGTTAGACTGCCTACCCGTGGAGAAATTGGCGCCAAAGCGTGTTGAAGAAAAGTACACGGCGTGTACTTTCTATACATGCCATGTACTTTATTTTTCTATAAAAAGAGGCCTTAACCTACAGATTTTAGGGGAGAACAATTGAGAGGAATGGGATGCTCTGCTATCACCATTCCCAAAGCTACCAAGATGTCGTCACTCTGCCATTCCACCTTCCGACACTCTAACTCAACGCCTACATGATGAATCCGTTAGGTATCACATGTGTCATTTCTCTCCCAATGTCTATGTGTAACTAAACCCCTCGTGTTGGGTCTGTGGATGATGAGATCATAATTTTTATGTTGTCTTATATGGTTGTGTTTGAATCGTTGTAGTTCATCTTACTCTTCTTAAACCACTGTCTAGTATAACTGAGAATTCTTAGCCGGACCAAGGGAAGGATTCTCAGCGGTACAAAAGAGATGTAACGGTGAAAAAATCCATGACCATTGTAAGGATATCACTGATTCAAATAATGGAATGAACGTAATAAAGAATTAAGAACACTGACTACCAGACTAAGGAGTCATATGCTCTAATTCCAAACAAGAGGAACCAGACTAAGGAAATCTTGTAACAAAATGAAATCCAGAATGATTGAATTATTATGACCAACACAACCATTTAAACAATCTGTATAAGAACTCCTTATTCACCAAAGCCCCGACATGTCTTTTCTATCCATTTTAAAAACTCTTTAAATTTACCCATTGTTTTCCTTACAACTGTATCCATTTCTGCAATGTAAATCAATTTAGTTTCAATAAAAACCCGTACATCACCTAATTAAGTATTAACTCAATTGAATTCACGCACGCCACGGTTCCCTGTGGATAGACCCCGAACTTATGCTATACTAATTTTCTAATAATGGTTAATTAATTTGGGATGCATATAACTTCAATCAACGACAAGTCCAGACCATGGAGCCACTTAGATGCTCAAGTGGAAATTTATCTTGTAAGATAAATCAACCAGAGGTATATTTTGTTCCCATCCGCCTTTTAAGCTTAATGAATATTCTTTAAACATATATTCAATTGTTTGAATTTTCCAATCATATTGTCCATCAGTTTTGGGATGATAATTCATACTTAATTTTTTCTTATAGTTTAGATCATGTAGGAAACATTTCTAGAACATGGAGTTGAATATCATATCTTTATAGGAGAAAATAGATAATGGTATTCCATAAATACTAATCGATTATCTAATGTCTATCCTTGAAGGTTGATCTAATGAGAAGAATTCCTAAATTATGATAAATTTAGTTTTCATTATATGGAATTCCATAAAAACCCATATAGCATTGTTTCCTCTAGATGTCTTCATATGTCAAGTGACGAAGTCCATGGTGATTGTTTTCCCGTTTTTATGTTGGTATGGGTAATGGTTTCATGATCCCTTTATAGTTTTTCCTTTAATTCATCACATTCAAACATACCAGGTAGATTGATGTATATTCCATGATCTCCTGCTTAAGATTTTTCGACCAAAAGTTCTCTCGAATATCTCAATACATCATTGTTATCCCTGGGTGAATATAGATGGTTGATAAATGTTTGTCATTTATAATGTATTTCATTATATCTGCATTGGATGGTACACATTTCCATGACAAAAATCTTACAACTCCTTCCCCATTAATTTTATCTTTCATTATTTCTCTTTTATGATCGCTTCTTCCTTCATCTGAATTTACACAACATTTATTTGAGCATCCTATATTTTCTCCAAGAGGGATATTTGAGTAATAATTTGAGAAAGGAATCATTGATTTGATTATATAATGATTCCCATGTACATCCTTATCAAATATAATAGTATTTTATCCTTCTAAATTATCATCATTGATAATGAAGAATGTCCTTTTCTACTTCAAGCATCTATCGCTTTATTTTCCTTACCAGGATGATAGTGGATTGAGAAGTCATAATATTTGATTATATCTAACCAAATTCATTTTTTCTTATTGGTATTCTTAAATTTCAATATATATATATATATATGATGATATTATGATAAGAATATATCTCGCACTTATCTCTGTAGAGATAATGCATCTATATTTCCCTTAAGAAGTTTATAACTACCAACTCCAGATCACGTGTGGGATACTTTTTCTTACTAATTTTCAACTTCCATGAGGAATGTACAATCACTTTGTCATTTTCCATTAGTAAACAACCTACTCTCTTCTCTAAATCATTACATTACACCAAAAAGATATCCGTACTAGTCATTATTGTGAGAAATAGTATAGTGATAAAGAATTTTTTAAACTCTTTGAAGTAGTATTCACATTCATTATTCCAGAAACACTTTAATCCATTTTTATTCACCTCAGTTAATGGGTTTTAAATTAATGAGTAATGCATAAGAAATAATTAGTAATACCCAGCTAGACCAAGGAAACTACGGATCTCTATAATGGATGTTGGACTAGGAAATAGTTCAATTTCCTTCTTCATATAATGATCAACAGATATTCCATTGATGGTGATAACATTCCCTAAGAATGAAACCTCCTCCTTTTTAAACTATAATTAACTATAAATCGGATATATATTATCCCTTTGAATTTTCGTTAGTAGAGTATTCAAATTCGTATCATGTTACCAAATTATTTTTTTGTATATTAGAATATCATTAATATATAGTACCAAAAAACTTTCGAGTTAATATGAAATTACTTTAATAATTGTGTCTAAGAAAATGGTCGGAGCATTAGTTATTACGAGGGTCATCAATATGAACTCATAGTGTCTGAAGAGGTTCAATGTTTTTTCTTTGGAAAATCTTCCTTCCTCCCCTTCAATCCATGATATCCCAACAAAGGATCCACCATTGAAAAATGATTTCTCCATATATTTGATCAAACAAGTCATATATCCATGGAATGGGATACTTTTTTTATCATTATTTTATTGATATCATGATAATCAATGCAGAGGTGCATTGATCCATTGATATTCTTAAAGAAGAGTACTCAAAAACCCAATAGTGAACCAATCAGGCATATAACACCCTGATCTGTATTCACTTGTAACTTCTTCTTTAGTTACTCCAACTCAGTGGTGGAAATTCTTTATGGTGTCTTGAATATAGGTAAATATCCAAGAAAAAATTAAAATGAGGACTCAACCTCTTGGTCATAAGGAATGATATGAAATTATTCTTGGAACACATCAGTGTAGTTCCCCACAAAGGGAATGTTTTAGAGCATGATTCTTTGCTTCTCCACATTCATTTAAGATATATATGCTTGATCATTAGTCAATATTAAACAATATCCACTATTGATATGATAAATATGAAGATTATTAACACTCCCCTTTACATTAGTATAGAAATAAAGGATTCCTTGTGATGTGAAGAGTGATATCCCTTTCCCAGTAGTTGATCTTGTCTTTGTATAAAGATAGACAATCCATGCCCAATATAGCATCAAAATCCACCAAAGGAATTATGAAAATATATTTTGTGAGGTTCAATCCACATACATTAATTGTGAGAAGATATATACTATGTATGTAATAATTACCCCATTTTATATTCCCACATATAACACAACCTCCATATTTTTAGGTGGTGATTGAATAGTTCTACTAAACTTGAATGATATAACCAAATACTTAAAACCATAATCAAATAGTATATTCACTATTCTTGAATGAATATCCAAAGTACCTATTACCATAACATTTTTATTCTCCTACTCAGTAGTAGCTATGGAATAAGATTTTCCTTCCCCCTTTTTATTTTGTTGGTAGATGATGCTGATTACCCTTGAGGACTCGAGGTTTAGTGCACTGGATTGAATTGTTCCCCTACTCCCTACAGTTGAAGCAATTGACTATGTTTTGTTCTCTCTATTAATCCATCATTTTTTATCGATTCTTAATTTCTTTCTGACATTCAGGATAATGGTGGCCTTCTCTCCCATAATCTAATTATTTCCCCATCCCTTTGAGATGCAACTTCATACATTTTTTACATGTTATTGGTTGATATTTCTTTCCAAACATTCATCAGATCCTACATATTTAAACTCTATATTTCATTTCTTATGTCAAAAAACATGGGAGCATTATCTAAATTCCATCTCCACTTTGACAGAACATTGAACAACTTGTTAAAAACTCCCAAAGTCACGAATTCCTAATGTCATTCAATGTCGTGGTTTTAAACTAAAGAGGAATAAATCAATTTATCTATCAATATTGACAACAAAACACAAGGATTACATGGAAATAAATGTGATGTTATGCTTATAAACACTAATAGATTCACCTTCCTTTTTCTTCATCTCTACGAATTATATATCTAACATTTTTTCAAGAGTTTAAGGGATATACTTGTGAAGAAATATTATCTTTAAGTCATCTCACTCCATCTATTTTATTTAATCATTGTTCTTGGTGTTCTTAACCAATTCTCATTATTTGTCTATCTCTCCATTTAATTGATAAATGTCTTTAGGAACATTATCTATATTAGAAAATAATATCAGAAAAATATTGTCTCTATTGATTTGTCCCACAGTTATGGGATTAGTGGATTAATAGATCCAATAAGTGTTGGACTTTATTTCAACAAAAATGAACTGATATCCAATTTCATCCTCTTAGTATAAGGAGGATGTTCCACATTATATAGGTTATTGTTCATACCTGAGACATCTGGGTATGAATTTCCATGAAATTTTTAACTCCGCCCCTTATGAAATAGTGTATGTCATTAGGGAAATTGTTGTATTAACCCTCACACGGTTTGTTGTCCAAGAATCTCCCAGTTCCCATGATTTTAAAAAATATAAAAGGTTTGACAAAAAAACAAATTCCCCAAGTCATGAATAATAAATTAATTCCATTGTAAAATTAACTCTGAAGGCATATCTTATGGGGTCCATATGTTTAGTATTTTCCTAAAATGATGATTTTTTGGTTCTTCCGTATACATAGTCTCATACTAAGGGTTTTCACTAATTTTATCTATCCTTAAATCCAAAATTATCTAAACCTCTCTCAGATAAAAATTAATGAGACCATACATTTTCATACATAACTATTATATCATTTAAATGATAAATAATGTAATAGAATTACCAGAGAAGGATCCAGATGTTTTGTGTCTTGAGAAAATTAAAACCATAATTAAATTTTATATAATTAAAAATAAAAAACATATGATTTCTTATTCTCTAGTATATTAGTAGCATCATATTATTCTTAATACAAGTAATCACCTTAGGATATACATCGAATAAATTGGTGAGATAAAAGATTAAAAAGAATATAGAGAAATACATGTAAAAATATAACATGGGGTGAGAATAATAATAATAATAACATAATCATGGGATCATCATCATAATCATGAGAGGAAGAATTGGATAATGTCATGTAATTTGTAAATTCATAAAACTCAAACATCATGTTTTAGTCCCCAAATACCATCATAGTTGTGAAAATACCAAACATCATTGCCATGAATAACATGATCTCTTAATAATATCATAATAATTGTGAAAAATATATCATTATGTTCATGCATATAACACATTATCTCATGATATACATCACATTACCCAATTAATTGTATCCCAATATATTTTTTGGTGCACTAGTCACATCACAACATTTACACAATCAAGCATGCCACATAGAATGCATATCTATATTAGTCATAAATTAACACATGGAAATCAATGGGTATCATGTGATAATGCATAAATTATAAAAAAAATTATTTTTCTATTATAGGGAATAACATAATAGTATAATAATCATCATTATTTATTGATGATGAAAGAATATTAAGAGTAGTAAAATATGTGTTTTTAAGAAAAATATTTATTTCATAAAATCATTGTATTTTTTATAACATAATATTAGAAACATTTATATCCCAGAAGATAAAAGGTTATTACAATGAATTTATATTTTAGGATTATAAAATTAAAATCAACACTAATGTTTTATTTTAAAGTGGAATAAACTAATAGAAGAAAATTGGGTTCGAGAATCCCCTATCCTTAGGTCCGAATGATTTCTCCACTTTAATATATTGGATAGTAAAATTAGATTAATTAATCACTAAATCACAAAATTATTATAGATTTATTAGATTTATTATAATTTTATTATGGTAATTTATAGACCTTATCATGAGTTATAGTGTTTAATTTAGTATTTTAGGAATGTCTGTTTTTGTAGTTTTCAGGATCGGTTAACTTATATACATGTGTGGAAGACCATTAAAGATGGGAATAATTTCCAAGAAATGAAATGATATGTTACTAGTGAGCCTCAAAAATACTAAATTATCATATATTTTATCAATATATAAAAATAATTCAATAGATAAAATGTTAATGATAATCATTTATATTACTTTCGTAGTTTTTTGATCATTACAAACTAGTTTTGTTTTATTATTCAATATTATGTATATATGTTTGTTCAAGAACATAAAAAATATATGTAGAAAAAAAATTAAAATACACTTCATGAATTATAATTTTTTTATGTGAATCCATGAATTCGGTAAAGGAAAATGAAAACATTATGTCCTTAATAGAGATAAATCAACACCTCGTGGACGATACTTTCATATTTAAAATAAAATAGAGAGGAGAACATGGTTTATGTTAGATTATTTCATTAAAAAAATAATTAAAGTATATAAAATATACATTATTTTTCATTCCACTTGGATAAGGGTAGGTGAGGATATAAAAATAAAATAAATGAAATCAAAATGAAATTAAAAGAAAATGATAGATGATTTTATCTCTAGAATTCTTATCTGTGAGAACCCCCTAATGGAAATTGGATTTGATCTTTTGTTGAGACCAAATGCTCATGGATGTTACAGAGGGACTTATAAATGGTATTGGATATAATTTGGAAAATATTAAAGTCTTTTTAGGTGTGAGGAAAAGAGGTGGTGATGGTGGTAATCATAATGGAGGTGTGGGGCGTTTTTTGATTATTTTAATCAGTTGTATATTATTTTGGATCAAGAATATAAGTAGTGTAGAGTATTGTGAAATATTATAGTAACTAGTTCTTGTGAGTTTGAAGCAATGGTTCTTACATAATCCTTAAGTAATCCATTACTCAAAAAAACATTTCATTAGCTTATACCGAAAATTATTGTATTCTACTATTCACAAAAAAACAATTATTTTAGAAAAATCCCAGAAATTCATCCTAACCATTATTTGACAATAGAAATATAAAATAGAGTATATTTTATGAAAATAATTTTATTAATATCATAAATTTAATTTTTCATTAAAATCACCATTTATTGGAAAAATACCAATTTCAAAATTATAACACATTTTATTACACATTAAAAATTTAATAAAGTCTCAAAAAATTATCTTCTAATCATAAGAAAAATTTTAAATTAATTTATGAATATTTAATGCAAGTAAAATTTCTTTTATTTCATTATATTATTTATAAAATTGTAAATAATCATTTATGTGTCACAAAAATTTCGATAAATAATTAATTATTGGAAAAACATTCGTTTACATACTCCCGGATATGAATATATCAAATTTTTATTTATTAGATTACTAAATTTTATTTATATATTAATTGGTTAGATTATTATTATATTGGTTGAGATACATTTATTAATGGTCGCACTACTATACCAATGGTCATTTTACTATTTTGTTGGTTTATGATCCTTAATTTCTATAAATATCTCGTATTTCATTATTTATTTTTGAGTATAAAATTTTTATAGGTATATCTATGTTTTGAATTAGTTTTATACCATGTAAAATAATTATAAGAATGTAATTTAAATTCTTAAATGTTTGGCTTATTATAATAGTGTCCTCACAGACACACCCAATGCCCTCATTGATTTCCAATAGCCTCTAGAATCTGGGGAGATGCACTTGTGGCCATGAGGCCAACCAGGATCATGGAAGCTCTGAGTGGATCCTAGGTCCGAGTTTTCATAGTACTCATACTAGATTCCTAGGATTGGAAACAAAATAAATTTGATCTCAAATGTCCATTACGGGTTAAGTACTTCAGAAACTATCATGAATAAATAAGAATAATCAGAATGGTAAGGTAATATAATGAAAACCCATCCAATTTAATCAACATGAATATCATGATAAGATATTGAATAATCAATATGTAATGTTTAAAAAATAAACACAAATTCCATTTAAATAACATTACTATCATGAACAAATAATGAATAATCAATATGAAAAGATAAATAACTGAAAACACATGTCATTTCATTAATAACTAACAATTCAATGTTTCTAAATATAATATCATTCAAAAAATATCATGGATTATCATAATAAAAAAATTATCAATAAATTAAATTCTTAGTTATTGTATATCATGTTCTCAGGAAATGATACCTCAAGTGTCAATACCTTTCACAAGACAGATTAAAACTTAAGCTAGGAACCATTTTAATGTTATCTTACTGAATTTACTCATGTGTATAACAATGCATTTAGGGGGGTATATAATTCAAGGACCCACAAATGAATTCATGTCTAAATTATTCCTCATATATCAATTTAACTCATGAATATTATGCCTAATCATCAGATATCTTAATTGAGTAAAGAATACAAATTTATCAATATTTCCCCATATAAAAAAATAAATATTAATTTAGAATAGTTAATGTAAAAATTATATAAATATTATGAAATAAAAATATTCATGATATATAATATGGATATTTCAGGGGAATTTAAGGTCCAATGATCATATTAATGTTAATATTTAAAGAGAAAGTTAATGACTACCAAAATGAATTAAGAAAGTGAATGTTAATACTTTATGTAGTCAAAATGATTTTTAAAAATCCATGTAATGTATAAGGATGATAAAAATAAATCATATCCCAAGTAGAGGAAGTGGGTTGTTGCCATTTATGAATAAAAATTCCATGAAAATAATCTTTAAAACATTGATGATGAAAATAACATTTTTTACATTGAAAATAAACATTTTTACATTGAAAATGATTTTTAAACTAAATTTTATGAAAACATGTTAAAAATAATTCTTCATAGTAATACATTTAAACATTAAAATATTTTTTTATAAAATTTAGTGGTCTTGATGATAGAAAATTATGAATATGCAGATTACGTTAATAGAATGATTCATTTCACATTTGCGGTAAAAGACAAACATGGATAGTTTTGGAAAAAACATTAATATTCCTCTCAAAAACATTTCTAAAACTCAAATTGGGAAAAAATTACTTTAGTAAATCCATTTGAAATTTTAAAAAACGTGTTCGATACCATTTTTATATAAGTTGGTCTTAGACAAATATAGATTTATGATTGACAGCTAAAATTAATTAGGATTTTCATAAAAATATCAATTATTTTAAATACCAAATAGTAAGAAAATGGTATTATTTCATGAAAATATAATTAATAACCATAATAATATTAAAAAAAATGGTTATTCGATAATAATCCAATAATTTCCTTCCATTGAAGTTCATGAAGAAAAATCCTGATTAGAATGAAATTTTGAACTAAACTCTTACAATGATCATAACATTGATGTGAGAAATAATAAATGAATTACTAATGTGTATCGACTGTAAATGCACATAAAACATGTGGAAATAAAACATAATACAATTAAATTTAATTTTACACAAAATCGTAAAATATTAAAAATAATTAATAAGTCATATTACCCAATGAAAATAAATTGAGTAGTAAAATTATTTACCACCTATTAAATTTTAATTATACCCCCCATATATAAAATAATTCAAATTTTAATGTAAATTACAATGAATAATTAAGTAATTGTGATATACATGTAAAAAATTTAGTATGTACACCATATAAATGAAATTATGTGTGAAACCCTAAAATTTTCCTCAATATAAGAAAATTGATATGATGTCCCTTACCTTGAATATCATTGATCATTTATGTAATTTATCATCACAATTAATAATGATATGTTAATTATTTACATTCCTAGGAATCCTATTGAAGTTATTTATTCCTTTTATTTCACTTATGTCTATGTTATATACAATTACATATAATACTATATTTATATTGGGTGTTTCGATGATATATGACTTCTATATCAAAATTTCTTCAGTGGGTTGATTATTTGTCTTAGAGGTCATTATTTAAAAATAAAAATAATTGTTATCATGACATAATAATCATATTTATTAAAAGATTATACTTTTAATACCAATCATGAAATATGGTTTTGGTAAATTAAGTGTTTTTCTCATGGATATGGTTGGTCATACATACATCTAATTAATGTTTCATTTTTTCAACAATCATTGCAAAAATAAGGTAGGAAAATTTTATATTTCCATAATGATCATAATATAATATATTTCCTATTATTTCCTTATATAAACATATATATATCATCCATATTGAGTGTTTAGGACAAGATAATCTCATCGCTTCTAGAAGGGTGTAGTCTACATGTACATGAATGATGTTTTCATCTATCATTGAGTGAAAAATTAAGAAATAAAATGATATATTATATTTTTGGAATGTTATATTTTCCTTGAATATCATAATTATGTCAGGTATTTCACATATATTCATTAACATTATCCTTATTAACTTCATGAAAATCATTTGTGGAAACTCAATAATATCATTTCACGAGGTAGTATCCCACCGTACAAATGAGTGGGGGATGTTAAAAGAAATGATGTAACATTGGTTAAAGAGGAAATATACCACTATAATAATTAGAGACATTATTATTTCATATTTAATGGTAGAAAATTTGGATTTTAATTAACCCTACCCAAGTATCGCAAATTAGGTGCCTTACATTATTACATTGTCATAAATAGAAGATTTCAATCCAAAATGACCTAACGGTTAAAGAGTTTTAAAAACCTAGATTAGATACATTATTCCCATATCAAATTTCATAAAATACTTATAGAAATTTAAGTCTCATCATCCTTGAATTTCATTCTATGAATTCATCTCCATATCCTGGGTAAAGGAAACAAAATAAGGGTGAGATAAAATTCTCATGAAGGATTATATAAAAAATAAGATATCATGAATAAATACTCGTAATCAATAATTATATGTAAATAATTGAATACAAATTCAACATAAATATATCAATAAGGAATAATAAATTTTTAAAGGTAAATTTCATAAACAAAATCCATTTAATCAGTAAACTGCGAATGAAATGAACCTATAGATATTTTCATAGAAAAAATATCATAGATAATAATAATAATAACATAATTCTTAATGAAAGAAATTCCTAAATATTGGATGAAATTATTCCTAGTAACATGGAATCATTGCCATCAATATAGTTCATAAGATGGTTTCAAACATACCAGGTTAGAACCCATCTGATTTTGCTAACTAATTGATCTCATGAGACAACAAAGGCATTGAGGGGATAAATTTACATGGTCCCCAACCCATATCAGAATAGTCAAAAGCATTACTAATATATAAAATAATAAATTTAATTCATAAACAATCTTCCTTATCAAATATCTCTACTTAGTAAAGGGTTCATATTTATCAACATTACCGCAGTTAATCAAATAACATTCAAAGTAAACACTATATGTAAAAATGTAATAAGGTTAAGGAAATAATCATATAAATTATAAAAGAATATTTATAGTAAATATAAATTTAATTTAAAATGAAAAATGGTTACAATTAGGTGTTTTTAGAAGAAACACAATAATGGAAAATTAAAGTGAGACTGTATAGTCACAATTACCAGTTGTTAATTTTCATGTAAAATCCCATTGGATTAGATAATAAAAATTAAATCATAAAATACAATGAAGAATAATGTATTTATGATATTACATGTAAAAGGGTATTTATATACACCATATAATAGATAAATGTTTTATAATAATAAATAAGTCACAATGAAATGTAAATTGCATGAAATCCATTACCTTAAGCTCCTTTTTGGTAGAAAATTATTTTTTCTCATGTATAGTGGTTTTAAAAATGTTATTAACTTATTATAGAACCATATTAATATTTATTAGGTCATATATGATTTTTTATAACATGTAATTACATATTCATGAGTAATATTTTGTTATTTTCATGATATTGGTTAAAAAATGATTTTTTTAGTATGTTTTGACTTTCTGTTTTTTTCTCCAATTAATTTTACCAAGAATATATCACATAAAGAATTTAAATAATGGTTTAAATATAATATATATTAATCATATATGTATTTATAGTAATCAATAAAATTTATTGATATGAAATGAAATGCATCGTTTATGTAGACAGTAGGTCCTACATATAAATTATTGTTGCTTCAATTTTCTCGTCACATAAATGAATGAAAATTAAATGATTTATATTTATATTACCAATAAAATATCATATATATGTCATATATTTTAAATATATTTATTAAACTCATCATTAATATATTCCTTGTAATGTGTGAACGATTCAAATTGCTTCGCAAGGTTGTAGTCCGTTGTACACCCGTGGGGCATTATCATATTCCAAAAAAATAAAAAGTATGAGGTTATATGTTATATACTGATTCTAAAATCGTGAATTAATCATAAATACTATAAATATATCATATAAAAAGTATTTACTTCATTCTTACAAACCATTAATGGTGGTAATGGAACAATGAATACATCAATTCGAGAGGCCGTATTCCGTCATACACACAAATGATGATTTCGTAACCCATTTAATAGAAGTGTGTGGAGCTATAAGAAATTCCCTTGACATAAAAAATCTCATTATATTTAATATACTATGTTTATTATATAAAAAATCTATAAAAATAATTCAATTAAGTAGAGAAGGAAATATAATAAAAATTCTTTTGGAAAAATATTACATCTTTATTTGGTATCATATTTCTGTTTTCACTAATTCCTTCTAAAGTGGTCTTTATTCGAAAGATAATTATTACATGATATGGTTAGATATGTTGGGGATTGATTTGGTCATTTATTTTTAGATGCTAAATGTTCTAATTTTGTAAAGGGAGGAGGAGAGGGGTGACCTTTTATAAGTGAGGTGAGTGGAAAACATTTATTTTTTTAAAAAAATGAATTCAACCAAAAATATTACAGGTAAATTGGCTCAAATAATTCAAAAATAAAGATACTAGAAGGTAATAGTTTTAAATATGTTGATTCAATGAGTTTAAAGAAATAAATAAAACATTCTTTCCCTTATGATTAAATTTTTATCCCTTGATTAACTAATTTTTCTCTTAATCACTGTAAGTAATTTTATCTACATTCACAATTAAAATTTGTAAAAAATTATGTTGGTTTTATTAGAATTTATAAATAATTATTAGTCTTATTATTTATTCCATTTTACAAAAGATAATTATCAGGAGTTGTAATGACCTAGGTATTTATAGAAAATTACTTTTTCATATCTACTAATATTTATGTGTAAGAAATTAATTTTACATTAATGGGGATGTTTTTTTGATACCATTCCCAACACACAACAATAAGTTTCTCCAAAATCTAATATTGCACACCAGACTAAGGCATACTGAAAATAATAATAAATTTTTTTTTGAATGGTTGTTAATGCCTAGATGTTGTATTGGATGGAGTTAATTGAACAAACCATATTATGATTAAACATGTTTGTTAAATGTTTTTACTTTTATCCAATAAAATTTGGAGGCTTAAAATTAGAATGAATTTGATTTTTAAGCATGAAACACTCTAATATTTTCTAAAGGTCGTTTTTTCACCTTTTGAGGAGGAACCCTTTATAAATATATTTTTTTTACTTTTATATGTTCCAATTTAAAAAATAAACTTCTTCTTTAGAAGCGGGATATCAAAATTTACTTTGGGTAAATTTTGGGTATTTTTCTAAATAAGTTCTTTTTTAATGAATCGTGAAAAATTCTGTATTTTAAGTCAAAACACGATTTTTAAATTATTTATTTATATGATTAGTTTATCTTTTAAAATTATTTTAATTTATAATTGGATTAAAATTTTACCATTTATTCCAATATTGTTCATTGGAAGTAATTTCAATTTCAAATTGAACCTAAACACCTGTCAATCTTTTTATAGTTTTTACATCTTAAAAACATGTTTTCTAGTTTTGACAACAGAAATTAATTTTAAGTTTATTAATGAAACATATATTGTGGTAATTTGGTAAAATATTAATCATTTTTGAATTCAGAATACAAAAATTATATTTGGGTGAATTTTTGGTTTTTTTATGAAAACGTTCAATTTTTCCTAAATAGTGAAAAACACTACATAGTAGTTAAAAACCAATCTTTTCATTTAAAAGAAATTATACCACTTCTATGAATTGAATTTAAAAAATCCAACATACATGTTTTTCATTGGTATGTAAAATTTTGTCCAATAGGATAAAAATATTTTTTTGGTGAATATTAACTTTTGACTCTTATTTACCGCGTTAAATGTTAATAGGGTAATTCAAGGTAAAAATATTATTATAATTTAATAAAATTAGCTTTACACTTGTCCTAACCTTATTGTATGGGTCATGAGTGACCAATAAAATCCTTGGGTAGAATATTTGGCCTTTGGAATCCACATGGGTAAGATAATTACATTAATAACTTTTTATTTAAAGTAATAATAAAAATATTATAATCATGTATTGTTTTTCTAAAAAAATTAATGTGGGGTTATATAATTGATATCTTTGATTATAAATAGTCATTTGAAATAAAAAAATATTTCCTACATCATTGTATTTTATTTATAATTTTTAGACAGCAAATAATTAAATTTATTTATGACACAATAATGATGTAATGGTTACCTCAATAATGAATGTTTTAAATAAACGAGATTATAAATATTGATATAAATTTATTTTTATACCTTCTATTACCTAAAAAACTTATGGATGATTATTACTTATTATCATTGAATTAATGATTATTTTTTAAAATAATCATGTTCGTTTCGATTTTTAAAAAAAGTCATGATATCAATAGTATAAAACATTAAATAAATTTGTTTTTAGATTAATAAATATTTTATTAAATGATAAAATAGTCCTAAAATCAATGACTCAGCCAAATAACATATATTATGTTAAAATTTTCATTAATGATCCATTTTGGGTCAATTGGAATTTTATAGTAACTATATTAACCATATAGTATGAATATACAAGAAGACATGGTAAAAGTTAAATTAGTTAACTAAGGGTTAAAGATAAATTATATGGTTAAAAATGAAACCAAAAAATATATAAAGACTATTGGTTAAGAGAATTAAAAATAATAGTCACAATATCTTTGAATTTAATGTGTTTTGGACATTATGAAATCGAAATTCTGTTTATAATAAAGTAATATTTTCAAACATTCCAAAGGAGCACATCTTCCGTCTTATTAAAGGACACAACCTCGAACCTATTAATTATGCCTATCAATACGTATTGAATCATCCATACTCCACCCAAATAATCTCCAACTTTCCTCTATTCCTCCTAGAAGAGATCCCATAAGAATAAGGCAACTTAAGAAAGCCTTTCTGTTCAAACCAAGGGATTTACCCGATTTAAAGGTAACATCTTATCTCATGATCATTTTTAAATTTTCCTTATCAAATCCCTATTATCTTATTAATATTTGTTAAAATAATACCACCATTATCCAAAATATACTAGGTTCTATTTATGATATGGATTCAAACTACAGTTACACACACCTCCATCTAATGGATTGGGACATACTGTTTGTATGGACGACGAACTACTCCCTCACAAAACTATTGTTGTTATATTATCCCATACCACCTCTCATGGTGGCCAATATGATGGAAGTTTATTTATATGTGATATATATTAAATTTATATTTTCTATATTCTTCTGTATTTTTCATTTATAGAATAATTTTATGGTATCTATAATGGGTAAATATGATAATTTAATTTGAGGATGTGCGGACTACCGCCCCCTCAAAGTGATATGACACATTACTACCATATGTGTAACATATAAATGATGGATTTAATGAAATTATATATGACATTATACTGGAAATATAATATACCTTTGTATAATTATGTTTTTATCCCATTAAATATGAAATAGAAATGAAAGCTGCATTCATGCATACGTACGACTTACCGTCTCCATAAAGGGTGTGTTTCATTTCAAATCTCCAAATGTTATGTACTGTTATAAATAAAAACATATACTAGATATAATACCCCAAGCTTCTACGGTACTCTTCTCTTTGAATAATGTGATAGCGTGTGTTGTACGCAACACCGAGTTCTAACACACCATAACCAATCAAACTAGCCGTTATGAATATTAATACCTACTTTTTGAAACTATATATATTTTATATTCTAAAATGGACTTCATTTTTGGATTCGGAATATCTAATTTAGCCTAAGGTGAAATTTGGGTACTTTTCAGATAACTTTAATATTTTTGATGAATAGTGAAAATTACTAAATTTTAATTAAAAACAACTTTTTTAATCAAAATAATTAATGGTGGTAAATTATGAATTTGAGTGATTTTAAAGTATATTTAGAATATATTTTTACCATTTAATATAATTTTGGTCATTGGACATAATTTTACAATAAAACCGAACATAAACAAGTGTCAATCTTTTGATTGTTATTATCTCTTAAAAACACATTTTTTGTTTTAACAACGGGAATTAATTTTAAATTAATTTCTGACACTTCTGTGTTTTGAATTTGGAAAAATGGATTCCATATTTGGAATCAGGATGTTCAAATTTTGTAAATAGGTAACATTTATTTTTAGGCATTTTGAATAATTACTACGGTAAATATTTTATTTACCATGATTAAGGGTAAATCCGGTAAATAAGGGTTAACAATAATATTATAATAATACTAAATTACCCAAAAACGTGTCCTAACCTTATTGGTTGATAAATGTTAGACCAGGGGCATATTTGAGTCAATTGTGGGACCTCATGGAGCCACTTGTAGGTGATAGGGACACTTTATTTTAATTAAGTTAAAATGAATACAAAAATGACACAAGAATATATCTTTCAGAAAAACAATTTTTACATAGGGTTATATATGTTGGATTTTAGATTATAAATATTAATTATAAATATTAAAATATTTCCTACATAATTATATTTTATTTATAATTTTTAGACATTAAAAAATTTAATTTATTTATGACACAAAGATGATGTAGTAATTACTATAATAGTGAAAAATTAAAATAATTGATATTATAAATACCCAAATAAATATAATATGAAACTTTTAATGAATTAAACTACTTTTATATGATAATATTATATATTAGGAATTATTAAATCCACTTTGTTCAAAGCAATCAATCTGTTATGAGTTTCAAAAAAATCAACTATTGAATGGTGTCAAAATTTACATAAAAGAGTTTTTAAAACAAATATTATATTATTAATTGGTATTAAATTCATAAAAATCTAAGGCTCAGCCAAGAGACTTATATCATGATAGGTGTCTTACTAATTGACCACTTTGGGGTCTCTTGGATGCATATAGTATGTTTATTAACCATATTATATAAAAATACAAAGAGACATTGTAAAAGTGAAACTAATTAACTTAGAGTTAATACTTAAAGATAAGGTTAATATAAGTACCCAAACCTGTATAAATTCTATTGGTTGAGTTTTTTTCGACCCCTCCCAACCTTGAAATTTAAATAATCAACTTTGGAGCCATTAGAAACTGAATATGAATTTATTATAAACTAATATTTCTAGCTTTTCCAAAGGTGCCCCTCACCCCTCTTATAAAAGGGTACTCCTCCTTCTCTTTTCGTCACACCTTCAAAGCCTTTTGGTTCGGCCAAAAGCTTCCCAAATACTCTCCCAACTTCCCTCACTACAACCTAGAGTCCCTAGTTTGATCATCAATCCAACCTAAGGAGCCCTTTTGATCAAATCAAAAGGAAGAACCCAATGAAGAGTTAATGATTTCACCACCCTTTTCCAAGTTCCTTTCTTCTTCCACTTCATCTTCCTTTGTTATTAATATTCTAAAATAATAACTCCAGTATCATATATATACTGTAATGTTATTATAAATATGGTACAACCATATTCATTATTCTATCCACCCTTTGAATAACATGTCACCATACGTGCGTACGTACGGCTTGCCGTCTCCACGTCGTGGTGTAATTGTTATTCAATATATTATTATTTGGATGGGTGTAATAATGATGTGTAACTCTTTTAAATAATAAATATAACATGTTAATTATTATTTATATATGATATAACATCCATTTATATATTATCTTAATATCAAAAGAATGATATTGTCGCTTGTGCGTACGTACGGACTACCGTCTCCACAAATGCGATAAGATTCATTCTCTATCGTATCCATTCAAGTATAATTATCATTTGATGATTTATAAATGATGTTTAAGGACTTGATATCATTATGGATATTAATAATATACAACCTATCCATTACAAACATGGATTACATAACAAAACATATAAAATAAAACGAGTAAGTTAACACCCGAAACAACGATAATACTAAGATATTATTAACAAAGCAAAGTTAAAAGATAATATATGATATCATATTAATATATATGATTCTTTTACAATTTAATAACAATTATTTCACTATTATATAGGAGGTTAACCTACCCAAACCAAGTAAAAGTGCAAGGTAAGGGTTATTTCACAATCTCTTCATTATCCGTGGTTGTTTATACGTAATAATCTACTAGGATCTCTTTATCATCCACATCCATGTTTCTTAAAAATGTATTTCAAAACATTTCTAATATTTAAAATAATATGGGTTAAATTCATTTATACCATTTTTTGCCTTTTTATAAGAATTTTATAAATGAATCTTCTTGTCGTTTTCCAAACAAGGTGCTTTTTAACCTTTTCGACAGAATTAAGGTAAGAATGTTTTTTTTAACTTATACGGCGGGTGCGGTTATTTTCCGCCATTATAAAATCGTCGAAGTTTCCTTTACAAGATTATAAGAATATTTTCAAAGAAAATGTTTTATTTTATATGGCTCTTAAATGATTTCAAAAAATAGAAAGAGATATTTCTCTAAAAAGAGTTTTGATTTCATCTATGTCAACATCCTTTGAGTGATTTTACGCTTATTTGAAGCTGATTTATTATGACACAAAACTTATATATTTTATTGAAGGTGTTTTGATATATTTGACTGTGGATGTGCTATTTTTATACCATTCATAGTTTATGGTGAAAGTATTGACATTTCGTATGCTAGTTTTAATACGAATGTTTATGTTATGTTTAAACCTTTTCATATGGGAATACATTGGACTTAATATGTGATGGTTGGAGCCCGCTATAGCTCCTCGATGCATCAGTAGGTCTCATGAGAAAAACTAGTGTCTTGGCACAAGTCCTTGGAAAAATCATATTTGTAGTCTTGGCACGAGGCCTTGACTATGTGGTTATGATAGTCTGGCATTATGCATTCCATCATTATGAAAGTGGTTATTGATATTGCATGTGATTATTCGATTAGTAGAATATCCATGTGAATAAGTAAATGGAATTATTTCATTTTACTTTAGCCATACTATGTTGAAGTTCATGTTTAAAAGGCTTTTTTTAGTTATACATTGCCTTAAATGTTTATGCTTATTTTTGAAAGTTTCCGATATATTTTTATCCTTACTGGGCATTTGAGCTCACCCCTTTTCTATGTTTTATTTTTCCCAGGATGTGAAGAATTAAGTTATGAATGAACTGTAGGGATTTTATGAGGGGTTAATAGTGTGGTCTATGGAGACAATATGTTGTTGTAGTAGTTTTTCACTTTATGATGTAATGTAAAACGTTATGAATATATCTAGTGTTTCCAAGGCTTCTAAACCAATCGGTCTTTCGAGATTTGATCTTTCTTATGATCATGAAAATGTTATGTAATAATGCACCGACTCTAGGTAACTAGGGTCGGGGCGTTACAGTTTGTATTAGAGAAAGTTTAGTACAAACCTTGGAAGCTATATTTAGATAAACTCTGATTAGAGCACGTAGACCTAAGATGAACGTTGAGGATTAGAATAGGAGAACTTCCTAGAATTTTGGTATTGTAGATATTTTGTGAGTTTTCCAAGAAATACATCCCTGTATGGATATGAGCAGGTAGAGGTGGCTCTGGTACATATGTACCTAGGGGTAAAACCCGAAAACACGGCTTTGAGCTAGACTCGAACGGGAACTGGTGCACGACAACGGGCCTTGCTGCACTCTTGGTTACGACACTCTCGGGGGATATGCTTAGGATAACTCTCATTTTCCTTACAAATCATTATGAAGGGTTTATGAGTATATAATTCCTCAAAGAAACACTCCTATGATTATGGATTATATCCATAAATAGTTCAATTTATGTTAAGTGTTTTATAAGTATGGGATTATGTATTTTGATTTATAAACTGGTCTAGTTTATGCCACTGTTTAGAAATGGCGCCTAGTGGAAGAAATGGAAACCGTGTCAATGCACACACTCCATGTAGGGATTTCCCTCCTGCTCAAGATAATTATAGTGGAGCTGGTGATGCAATTGGTGTCGATCAGCTAATCACCATACTGGGAAAACTCAATCAGGTTATGAATGATAACCTTACCCGTATGGAGCACCCTGATCCGCAGCGTGGAGGATCAATGTTAGATCGATTCATGAGGAAACAACCAGCAACGTTCAATGGGAGTACAAATCCCTTAGTAGCTGAGCAATGGATATTTTCCCTAGAAAAAATATTTCACGCTTTGGGGAGTAGTGAAAGGGAAAAATTTATCATGGCAGTTTACCGCCTCACTGGAGATGCTGATCAATGGTGGTCATTGATTCAAAACACGAAGGAAGATGATGAAGTATCAAATATGGAATGGAGGGAGTTCAAAGATCTGTTTTTAGAAAAATAATTTCCTCGCGACCATCGAGCAGATATGGAATGGAAATTTCTGAGTCTGAGACAGAAGGAGGATGAGAATGTCGCAAAGTATGAGGCTAACTTTACAAGGTTAGCAAGGTATGGTGGAGATTATATACGTAACCCAAGAAGTAATATTGATCATTTCTTTGATGGGTTAAAACCATTTCTACATCGAGAATTAGTCTCACAATCCTTCTCATCACACGAAGACATTGTCTCATGTGCTATCAAGACTAAAAAGGAATTCTCTAAGTCTTGTGACTTTAAAGCAAAGAAAGAGAAGAAGAGACATGCTGATCAATCTGGGAATGGAAATAAGGGGAAGAAGGGAAAGGTTGAATATCCATCCTATGGTAAATGCGGGAAGAAACAACCTGGTACATTCTTGAAGGGAATGGGAGTCTGTTACAAGTGTGGTGAAAAAGGCCACCAAGCTCGCGATTGCAAGGGGAAGAAGGAATCCACCAACGTTCAGTACTAAAATTCAAGGGAGATGGGGAATTATGCAAATGAATGTCCTAAGCGTCAGGAGAACTTACCTCAGAAAAGGCCAAGGGATCAAGGCCAAGATTATGCTATCACTACTGCTGAGGTAGATGCTCCGAAAGACGTGGTGGCAGGTAATTTAATGGTTTCCTCAAGTTTAGCAAATGCATTATTTGATTCTGGATCATCGCATTGTTTCATATCTTCCCAGTTTGCTAAGAAAATTAGATATTTCCAATTTGATCTAACAAGGGAGTTTTCCGTTAAAACGCATAAGGGAAGTATCATTGAAACAATGTTTTGTGAATCAGTCCCCATTAGAGCACATAAATGTTCTTTATCTGCTGATCTAATTGTCATACCTATGATTTAGTTTGATATAATCCTCGGTATGGACTGGCTTTCAGACTATGATGCGAAGATTTATTGTAAGAATAAATAGGTTACGATTCTTGATGATAATGATATGGAACACCTTATCTTTAGAGCAGAATCGTCACCACCTAATTCTTATTTAGATCCACCCCTAGTAGCTCAACTAAATTCAATTATTGGGGAGGAAGAGAATGAAATGACTGTGGGTGAGGAAAGGAATGTTCAAATAGAGGATGTACCTGTTGTGAAAGAATTGGTAGATGTATTTCTGGAAGATTTACCTGGACATCCTCCAGAACAGGAAGTTGAGTTTTCAATTGACTTAATTCCTGGATCAAGGCCTATATCAAAGACCCCTTATAGAATGGACACTGTAGAATTAGTTGAACTAAAGAAACAACTAAAGGAATTGAGTTACAAAGAATTTATTCGCCCTAGTGTTTCTCCATGGGGAGCCCCTGAACTATTTGTTAAAAAGAAAGATGGATCTATGAGGTTATGTATCTACTACCGGGAGATCAATGCTATAAAGATAAAGAACAAGTATCCCCTACCTCGCATTGATGATTTATTTGACCAACTTCATGGAGCTCAATACTTTTCAAAGATTGACCTTCGATCTGGATACCATCAGTTGTGTGTGAAGAAGGAAGACATTCCGAAGACAGCATTTCGAACCAGGTACGGGCATTACGAGTTTACTGTAATGCCTTTTGGATTGACTAATGCACCCTCTGTATTCATGGATCTGATGAATAGAGTTTTCAAGGAGTATCTCGATGAATTTGTGGTGGTATTTATTTATTATATCTTGGTATACTCCAAAAGCTACGAAGATCATGAAAATCACTTGCGCATTATCCTGAAGACTCTGAGAAGACATGAATTATATGGGAAGTTTAGCAAGTGTGAATTCTGGCATCATGAGATTTCTTTTCTTGGCCATATTGTCTCTAAAGATGGAATCTCTATTGATCCTTCTATGATCAAGGAAATCCAAGAATGGCCAGCACCTACGAGTATAACTGAGGTACGCAGTTTTATTGGTTTGGCAGGTTATTATCGACGTTTCATCCATAATTTTTCCCGATTGGCTAACCCATTAACGAAGATCACACGTAAAGGGGTTAAATTTGTTTGGACAAAAGAGTGTGAAGAATGTTCTGAAGAACTGAAGTGAAGATTAGTCAATGCTCCTATATTGACTCTACCATCGGGGAATGATGGGTTCCTTATTTATAGTGATGCATCAATGAAAGGACTTGGTTGTGTCCTTATGCAGAATGATAGAGTTATTTCCTATGCATCACGACAGTTGAAAATTCATGAACAAAACTATCCTACTCATGATCTCGAGTTAGCAGCTGTGATCTTTTCTTTGAAGATATGGAGGCACAACATCTATGGTGAATAATGTGAGATTTATACTGATCACAAGAGTTTGAAGTATATTTTCTCAAAAAAAGAACTCAACATGAGGCAACGGAGATGGATTGAATTACTCAAGGATTATGATTGCACGATACATTATCACCCGGGGAAAGCAAACAAGGTGGAAGATGCTTTGAGTAGAAAAGACCATGGAGTTTTGAACAATATGAGAATTGAAAGGGATCCAATTTTCATGGATCTAGTGAAGATGGACATGGGAATAACCAGGGAAGGTGAAACATCAATGCTTTTTCAAATGGTTGCCAAACCATCTTTACTAGAAAGGATTAAGAGTTCTCAGACCGATGATGAAAAATTTCAAAAGAAGATTAAAGCTGTGAATGATGGGAGATTGAGAGACATTGTGTATGAAGATGGAATTTTGAAATTTGGGAAGATACTTTGTGTTCCCAATATACCTGATCTAAAAAGGGAATTTCTGGATGATGCTCATAGTTCCAATTTCTCTATACACCCTGGGAGCACCAAAATGTATAGAGATTTGAAGGAACATTTTTGGTGGGACAACATGAAGAGGGAGATTGTTGATTTTGTGTCAAGATGTATGGTTTGTCAACAAGTGAAAGCTGGAAGGCAACAGCCTGGAGGAGTCATGCAACCTCTTCCCATACCGGAGTGGAAATGGGACAATATTATGATGGACTTTGTCATGGGACTACCAAAGACTCCTAGAAGGAATGATGCAATATGTGTTATTTTTTATCGTCTTACCAAGTCAGCACATTTTCTTTCTATAAGAGAAGATCTACCCCTGGAACGTTTAGCAAGACTATATATTAATGAAGTTGTGAGACTTCATGGAGTACCCCTATCGATTGTTTCTGATCGTGATCCCCGTTTTACTTGAAGATTCTGGAAAAGTCTTCAGAAATCCCTTGATACTGAACTTCATTTGAGCGCTGCTTACCACCCTCAGACAGACGGACAATCAGAACGGGCTATTCAAACCTTAGAAGACATGTTGAGATCTTTCTCACTTGACTTTCAGGGTATGTGGGATCAATATTTACCTCTGGTAGAATTTTCATATAACAATAGCTTCCATTCGAGTATTCAGATGACACCATATGAAGCGTTATACGGAAAGAGATGTCATGCACCAACTTGTTGGGATGACGTTGGTGAAAGAAAACATGTAGGCCTAGAAATGGTGGAGGAAATGGTGGAAAAGGTGAAGGTAATCCAAAATCACATCAAAGCAGCTCAATGTAGGCAGAAGAGCTATGCCGATAATCGAAGGAAGGATTTGGAATTTCAAGTCGGTGATCATGTTTTCCTGAAGGTATCTCCATGGAAGGGAGTCATACATTTTGGTAAGAAAGGTAAATTGAGTCCCAGGTACATCGGACCTTTCGAAATTCTAGAACGAATTGGGGCTGTAGCTTACCGATTGGCAATGCCGCCAAGTCTCTCCAAAGTTCACGATGTGTTCCACGTATCTCTATTGATGAAATACATGCCTGACCCAATGCATGTACTCACCTATGAAGAATTAGAACTGGAACCTGATCTGTCTTATTGAGAAGATCCCATCAGGATTCTTGATACGAGAGAACAAGTACTGAGAAACCGGACGACGCGTCTGGTAAAAGTCTTGTGGAGAAACCATAAGATGGAAGAGGCAACGTGGGAACCCGAGGTTCTTATGATGAAGAACCACCCGAGTCTTTTCATGTGAAAAGTATTCTAGAAATTTTGAGGATGAAATTATTTGAAGGAGGGGAGAATATAACCCCCCAAGCTTCTACGGTACGCTTCTCTTTGAATAATGTGATAGCGTGTGTTGTACGCAACACCGAGTTCTAACACACCATAACCAATCAAACTAGCCGTTATGAATAGTAATACCTACTTTTTGAAATTATACATATTTTATATTTCAAAATGGTCTTCATTTTTGGATTCGGAATATCGAATTTAGCCTAAGGTGAAATTTTGGTACATTTCGGATAACTTTAATATTTTGATGAATAGTGAAAATTACTAAATTTTAATTAAAAATAACATTTTTAATCAAAATAATTAAAATTGATAAATTATAAATTTGAGTGGTTTTAAAGTATATTTAGAATATATTTTTACCATTTAATATAATGTTGGTCCTTGGATATAATTTTACAATTAAACCGAACATAAACAAGTGTCAATCTTTTGATAGTTATTATCTCTTAAAAACACGCTTTTTGTTTTAACAACGGGAATTAATTTTTAATTAATTTCTGCCACTTCTGTGTTTTGAATTTGGAAAAATGTATTCCATATTTGGAATCAGGATTTTCAAATTGTGTAAATAGGTAACATTTATTTTTAGGCATTTTGAATAATTACTGTGGTAAATATTTTATTTACCATGGTTAAGCGTAAATCCGGTAAATAAGGGTTAACAAATAATATTATAATAATACTAAATTACCCTAAAATGTGTCCTAAGCTTATTGGATGATACATTTTCGACCATTTTCATCTTTGGGTAAATTTTGGGACCTCATGTAGCCACTTGTAGGTGATAGGGACACTATATTTTAATTAAGTTAAAATGAATACAAAAATGACAGAAGCATATATCTTTTAGAAAAACAATTTTTACATAGGGTTATATATGTTTGATTTTAGATTATAAATATTAATTATAAAGATAAATAGATTTCCTACATAATTATATTTTATTTATAATTTTTAGACATTACATAATTTAATTTATTTATGACACAATGACGATGCAGTAATTACTATAATAGTGAAAAATTAAATTAATTGATATTATAAATACCCAAATAAATATAATATGAAATATTTAATGAATTAAACTAATTTTCTAGGATAATATGATATATTAGGAATGATTAAATTGACTTTTTTCGAAGTAATCAATCTGTTATGAGTTTCACAAAAATCAACTATTGAATAGTGTCAAAATTGACATAAAAGAGTTTTTAAAACAAATATTATATTATTAATTGGTATTAAATTCCTAAAAATATAAGGCTCGGCCAAGAGACTTATATCATGATATTTGTCTCATTAATGGACAACTTGGGGGTCTTTTGGATATATATATTATGTTTATTAACCATATTATATAAAAATACAAAGAGACATTGTAAAAGTGAAACTAATTAACTTAGAGTTAATACTTAAAGATATGTTTAATATAAGTACCCCAAACCTGTACAAATTCTATTGGTTGAGTTTTTTTCGACCCATCCCCACCTTAACATTTAAATAATCAACTTTGGAGCCATTAGAAACCGAATATGTATTTATTATAAACTAATATTTCTAGCTTTTCCAAAGGTGCCCCTCACCCCTCTTATAAAAGGGCACTCCTCCTTTTCTTTTCTTC
This sequence comes from Viscum album, assembly GCA_963277665.1. Taxonomy (NCBI): domain Eukaryota; kingdom Viridiplantae; phylum Streptophyta; class Magnoliopsida; order Santalales; family Viscaceae; genus Viscum; species Viscum album. Next base: position 261,647,029 of record OY728142.1, on the reverse strand, counting down.
ACACCTTAAAAGCCTTTTGGTTCAGCCAAAATCTGGCCAAACACTCTCCCAACATCCCTCACTAAATCCTAGAGGCCCTAGTTTGATCATAAATCCAACCTATGGAGCCCTTTTGATCAAATCAAATGGAAAAACCCAAAGAAGAGGGAATGATTTCACCACCCTTTTCCAAGTTCCTTTCTTCTTCCACTTCTTCATCCTTTGTTATTACCATTCTAAAATAATAACTCCAGTATCATATATATACTGTGATGTTATTATGAATATGGTACAACCATATTCAGTATTCTATCCACCCTTTGAATAACATGTCATCATATGTGCGTACGTACGGCTTACCGTCTCCACGTCGTGGTGTAATTGTTATTCAATATATTATTATTTGGATGGGTATAATAATGATGTGTAACTCATGTAAATAATAAATATAACATGTTAATGATTCTGTATATATGATATAACATCCATTTATATATTATTTTAATATCAAAAGATTGATATTGTCGCTCGTGCGTACGTACGGACTACCGTCTCCACGAATGTGATGAGATTCATTCTCCATCATATCCATTCATGTATAATTATCATTTGATTATTTAAAAATGATGTTTAAGGAATTGATATCATTATGGATATTAATAATATACAAACTATCCATTACAAACATGGCTTATGTAAAAAAACATATAAAATAAAACGAGTAAGTTAACACCCGAAACAACGATAATACTAAGATATTATTAACAAAGCAAAGTTAAAAGATCATATATGATATCATATTAATATATATGATTCTTGTATAATTTAATAACAATTATTTCACTATTATACAGGAGTTTAACCTACCCCAACCAAGTAAAATTTAATGGTAAGGGTTATTTCACAATCTCTTCATTATCCAAGGTTGTTTATACGTAATAATCTACTGGGATATCTTTATCATCCATATCCATGTTTCTTAAAAATGTATTTCAAAACATTTCTAATATTTAAAAGAATATGGGTTAAAGTCATTTATATCATTGTTTGACTTTTTATTAGAGTTTTATAAAGGAATCATTCTGTCATTTTCCAAACAAGGTGATTTTTAACCTTTTCGACAGAATTAAGGTAAGAATGTTTTTTTTAACTTATACGGCGGGTGCGGTTATTTTCTGCCGTTATAAAATCGTCGAAGCTTCCCGTAAAAGATTATAAGAATATTTTCAAAGAAAATGTTTTATTTTATATGGATCTTAAATGATTTCAAAAATAGAAAGAGATATTTCTCTAAAAATAGTTTTTATTTCATCTATGTCAACATCATTTGATGGATTTTACGCTTATTTGAAGTTGATTTATTATGATAAATAAATTCTATATTGTATTGAAGGTTCTGTGATATATTTGACTGTGGATGTGCAATTTTTATACCATTCGTAGTTTATGGTGAAAGTATTGACATTTCGTATGCTAGTTTTAATACGAATGTTTATGTTATGTTTTAACCTTTTCATATGGGAATGCATTGGGCTTAATATGTGATGGGTGGAGCCCGCTATAGCTCCTCGATGCATCGATAGGTCTTATGAGACAAACTAGTGTCTTGTCACATGGCCTTGGCAAAATATTATTTGTAATCTTGGCACGAGGCCTTGGCTATGTGGTTATGATAGTCTGGCATTATGCATTCCATCATTATGAAAGTGGTTATTGATATTGCATGTGATTATTTGATTAGTAGAATATCCATGTGAATAATTAAATATAATTATTTCATTTTACTTTTTCCATACTATGTTGAAGTTCATGTTTAAAAGGCTTTTGTTTTAGTTATACATTTCCTTAAATGTTTATGTTTATTTTTGAAAGTTTCCGCTATATTGTTATCCTTACTTGGGCATTTGAGCTCACCCCTTTTCTATGTTTTATTTTTTCCAGGATGTGAAGAAGTAAGTTATGAATGACCTGCAGGGATTTTATGAGGGGTTAATAGTGTGGTATATGGAGACAATATGTTGTTGTAGTAGTTTTTTACTTTATGTTGTAATGTAAAACTTTATGAATATATCTAGTGTTTCTAAGGCTACTAAACCAACCGGTCTTTTGAGATTTGATCTTTCATGTGATCATGCCAATGTTATGTAATAATGCACCTACTCTAGGTAACATGGGTCGGGGCGTTACACTAGATATATATTAATTATATGATATCTAATCATGAATATAATTCTGGAGATAATGGACTTTTTACCACATAGACAACTTGTAATTATAAGAGGTTCATTTCTGACTCAAGTACCAAATATCGACAAAACGACCATTATTAACATAAATGAATATATAATGTTTATAACATGGTATTATGTGATATAAAATGAATAATAAACACAAAAAATATTCTAAATAAAATATATATTAACTTTAGTTTATTATTTAGAAGAATAAATAAATAATGAGACAAGTCGGACACGAGGTAAGCGATTTTCATCTCGCATTTTATTCTCATTAGATTCATGCTATATTGGCCACTTTTTTATTTGTGTGGTATTCCTTTTATGATTCTTCTTCCATGGGGTATATGTTTTTTAAGTTACCAAATCAGTAAGGGAATTTCAAATTTCAATTTCCACTCATTGGGTTTTACGCATACTTCATTGATTATTTTACTCCAAGATTATTAGTGAAATAACTATACATTTATTTATGTATTAATTTCCACTCAAATTTGTGTGGATATACGTTTTATACACATAATAACCCCATTGATAAATTCTCATGTCATTGATATGAAGTAGATAAGGTCAATCTTAACTCAATTTCTCTTCATTGGGTTAAACATCCAAGTCATTGGTTTTGTTTTCACTAGAATATGTGTGAATGTAATCTGATTTTTTTGCACTAACTATCTAATCATATTTATTGTTTTTATATTTTTTACACATAATTATGTCATTTATATATCCTTAATCTAAGGATATGGTCTTTATAATATATTTTGTCTCAATTAACAATACATTGAGACTTCATTGTTTTTATGCATCAATTCAATTTTCTATGGTGTATATACTTTCCTATGACATATTATATCATGAATACCATTATTCTTAGGATATTATAAGGTTTTGATTATTTTTATTCTTCAATAGTTGTCTTCAAGCATCTCTCATTTGGTTAGGAACTCTTTATTTAAAATATCATTTTAAATGTTTTAAATATTTATTCTTCTAAATAATTATCATTAATGTGAATGTTTTAGAAATTATTTTAAGGATTTATTTATATGTAAATGGGTGTTTTATTGTGTAAATTACTTTCAAAAGTTTTATATGGGTATGGTACACTTTGAATCGAAACTTTTTTTTCTGAATGTATTTAATGATTTGATTTTGTCAATATCTTGAACTAATATCATGTAAATGCAATGCAGAAATGTTATCTTTCATTTATGCTGGATTTATGTGTTATGAATATGTTATGGTTCATGGTAATTTTAATGAAAATAGGTGGATTCGTGATACACCTAGGGCAGTTGAGCCAAAGACAACTCTCCAATACATTGGGTTACGTGAGGGAGGTAAACGTTAATGTTTCTCCAATGAGATTTAGGGAATACGTTCTGATGGGTATTTTAAACAGAAAACCATATGTATCTTTGAAATCTGCAATGTATGTTATGGATTCCACAAGTCACCTATATGATTTATGATTTCTATGTTTTATTCATAAATCTTATGATTTTTTGAGGTATTTTTAAGAGATTATGTTTTATGATGAAAATGTATGATTTCATTTATTGTGTGTATTGACGGACTAATGTTTTATTTCCTTATTTTAGGACCCTTAATAAGAGTTTTATGCTCATCCCATGTTTTAGAAAAAAATTCAAAAGGTATAAGGATGGGTAAGAGAAAGGATAAATTAAAGAATATTTATATCAAGAAAATAATTCTTGTTTTATTTTAAGTGTTTTTATTTTATGAAAAAATGGATACTGAGTATAAGTGTCTACTTGGTAATATTTTAGATGTAATGTAATAGTTATTTCATAATTCTCTAAATCCCTAAACAAGAAATGATCATCAATGTGAATTATTTACTAAATTCAATTTTATTTAATGTTTATGGCCGGGGCCTTGTAGTTGGTATCCACAGCCAGTTTAGATAACTTTATAAGCTAGGGTGTTATTTAAACATAAGTGAAATAACCATAATGGTTAGAATATTCGAAAGATTCATAGTTATTTTAGAGGTGATAAATGGTTATTACATTTTGGGATATAAAATGTAAGGTATTTGATAAACTTTTAGGATAAAATATGTTATGGTTGTTTTTGAGGAATTTATCTCATTTTTGGGAATGATATAAAATTATATAATTTTTGGAAAATGAAAACACTCAGACCGTGTAACAAACCATCACATCCGAAACATCTATGGGAATCATACCCACAACCAATGTGTGCTTCAGATTTATCACCTACCAGTAGCATACGCGAATTCCCTAGTTAGTATGAAGAATTATTTTTAGTTAAATGATATTATTGATCAAGAATATGTTGACTTGGGATATTATGTTTTATCAAATATATATAATTATTAAAATAAAATGATTTGGTGATTATGTGAAAAATGTTATTTTATAAGACATTTTCTCTTTTGGGAACATTATATTCTTAAGGAAAATATAATACTATGGGATCTCATTATTGGAGTAAATGTAAAAATTTAATATTTAAAGAATCTATGTTTTTATTGTAGAGATATATTGATTTGGGTTATTTATGGAAATGATTTACCTATCATAGAGATTATTTTATTTGGTTAATTGCTTTTTAATATTACACTTTAAGAGAAGCCAATATTATTTGGCAATATATTTTAAGATTCATGAGGAAGACTTTGGGATCAAATCCTTTTGAATTTTGGGATTCAAACATATTTTGGATTTTTTTGAATGATTTTATGGCTAATTGTGTATTGAGTGGTATTTTTTGATCTTTGGGTATTATTTGTTCAATTTTGAAGATTAAGAGTAAATTTTTTCTAGATAAATGATTATCCATTTTGGATATTTTTTTATATTATACTATCCTTTTTGGATGTGGTTAAATTCTAAAGACAGGGGAAATATATAGTTTATCTTTTATTGATTATATAATTTTCTTGAAGTTGATTATAGAGATTTAGGTGTGACCAAGTAATCTTGAATAGTCTTCATTTGGAGAAAATATGAGTTTTTGGTATAACCTTATTAATGGATGAAACTCTAAATGAAAAGTATGTATATTTCTTTATGTCCTTAGTCAATCTCATAAATAAATTTTCGAAATTTATTAAACGAAACCTAAAACAAAAATGATATCTGTTTAATTTTCATAATGGGGAATCAAAAACCTTTTAAACCATCACATGTTTATTGTTTTCTTGTTGTTAACTTTCTCTTGATCTTTTTTTCTATCAATCTCCATCAGAACATGACACTTAGTTTCACCTCCATATCCATGTTTTCATGGAATCATAGTATGTGTTATATCGTGTGACATTTTTACTTCCCTTTATTTCTTTTAATGTGTTATTTTTATTGACTCTTTTTCTGATGTGGGACATTCAATTATGTTTCCATGCGCAATTTTAAAATTATAGGGACCCAATTTCCTAAAGGATAAAAGGATAAAAAAACCAAGGAATTTATAGATTAAAACATTTTCATATCTATTAATACTTATGAATAATATATTAAATTTATGTTAAATATGATAGTTTTTTATGATAGCATACCCGACACGCAATAATGGGTTTCTTGGAAATCTCATGTGGCACACGAGACTGAGTGAAATTGAAAATTAATAATATAATATTATTATTTTAAATTGTTGTTAATGCCAAGTCGTTGTATTGGTAGGAATGAACAAAATAAACCATATTTTTATTAAACATGTATTTTAAATGTTATTACTTGTATCCAATAAATTTTAGAGGCTTAAAATTGAAATGAATTTGATTTTAAGCATGAAATACTCTAATATTACATAAGGGGCGTTTTACCACCTTTTGAGGGTAAACCCTTTTTAAGTATAGTTTTTGTCACTTTTATATGTTTAATTTGACAAAATAAACTTCTTATTTAGAAGTTGGATATCAAAATTTATTTTGTGTAAATTGTTGGTATTTTTTGGATAAAGTTCATTTTTTAATAAATGGTGAAAAATACCACATTTTAAGTCAAAACTGTCTTTTCATCTATTTTGTTTTTATGGATATATTATCTTGCTAAGTGGTATTAAAGTGTAATTGGATTAAATTTTTACCATTTAATTGAATTTTGGAAATTGGATGTAATTGCACTTAGAAATTGGACATAAACACGTGTCAATCTTTTTGCAATTTTTGAATTTATAAAAACATGCTTTCTACTTTTGACAACAGAAATTAATTTTTAACTTATTAATTAAACATATATGATTTTATTTTGTTAAAATATGCATCATTTTTTAATTTGGAATATCAAAATTATCTTTTGGTGAATTTTTGTTATTTTTCGAAAAACGTTCAATTTTTTATGAATAGTGAGAAACACTGCACAGTATTTAAAAATTAGACGTTCTCAATTAAATGAAATTTTACCGCATTTTTTAATTGAATTTCCAAAAATCCAATATACATGGTTATCATCAGTATGTAAAATTTGGTTCAATAGGATGAAAATAATTTTTTCTGAATTGTAACTTTTGATTTTTATTTACCATAGTTACAGGTTATTAGGGTAACTCATTGTGAAAATAATATTATAATAATATAAATTTACCTTAAAACATGTCCTAAAATTATTGGATAAGTCATGGACGACCAATAAATTCCTTTTTATAACTTTTGGCCTTTGGAAGCCACTTTCTTAAGATAATTATACTAATAACATTTTATTTAATGAAAAAATAAAAATATCATAAACTTGTATTGTCTTTCTAAAACAATTTTAATGCGGGGTTATATATTTTATATATTTGACTATAAATAGTAATTATAAAGATAAAAATATTTCCTACATCATCGTATTTTTTTAGTTGTTTTCAGACATCAAATAAATAAATTTATTTATGACATAATGATAATGTAATGATTTCTTCATTAAAGAATCATATAAATAAAGAAGAATATAAATATTGAATATTTTTTTTAACGTCTTATACCATCCACAATATTTTTTGCTGATTATGACTTGTTATATTTTAATTAATGAATATTTTTTGAAACACTCAATTTGGTTTTGATTTTTTAAAATGTCATGATATGAATAGTATAAAAATTGAAATAAATGAGTTTTTAAATTAATCAATATTTTTTTAAATGATAAAATAGTCCTAAAAATATGAGATTCATTAAAATGATATATATGAAGTTAAAATTTCCAATAATGATCTATTTAGGGTCTCTTCTAATTTTATAATAACTATTTTAACCATATAGTGTGAATATACAAGAAGACATGGTAGAAGTTAACTTAGTTAACTAAGGGTTAAAGCTAAATAATAAGGTAAAAAATGAAACAAAATCTTTTAAAACCCCATTGTTTTAAATTATTTTGAGTAATCATCATCTTATATTATAATTTAATTAGTGTGGGACCTTTTTAAATCTAAATTCACTTTATAATAAAGTAATATTTTCAAACTTTCCTAAAGAGCCCCTCCTCCCTCTTATAAAAGGACAACAACACTAACCCATTACTCACACCTCTCAACCCCCCTTGGCTTGTCAAAACTATGCTAAAATTGACCCAAATATACCTTTATTCATCCTATAATCCTTCCCCATGTATTAACGCAATTAAAGAAAGCCTTTTTCTTCAAACCAAGGGGAGTTACCTCATTTAAAGGTAATGTCTTTTCTCAAGCTCTTTTCTATTATTTTCCTTCTAAACTCCCTTTTATCATATTATTATCTGTTTAAATTACAAAAACAGTATAATCAATAAATTATATTGTTTTTATGAGAAGGATTCGAACTACACTTATACACACCTCCAGCTAATGAATTTAGAACATACTATTTCTATGGATGGTGAACTATTGCCTTACGAAACGATGATTGTTCAATTATCTCGTACCTCCTATCATAGTGGCCTTTATAATGAAACTATATTTATATGTGGAATTTAATTATATTTATATTTTATCTATTATTATATATTTTTCAATTATTTTAGAACTTTATTTATTTCATAATGAGTAAATATGATATTTTCTTTGAGGAAGTGCGGATTGCTGACCCCTCAATGTTATATGAATCGTTCATGCCATATGTGGAACGAATAAAGGGTGGAATCAAGGAAATTATATATTATATTATATTTTAATTGTTATATACCTATTTATCATTATGTTTTCATTCCATTAAATACCAAATTGAAATGTTAGTAGCGCTCATGCGTACGTATGACTTGTCGTCTCCATGAACGGTGCCTTTCATTTCTTATCTCCAAATGTTATATACTATTATAAATACATATATATATATAGGATATATATTATATATATGAAATATAAATAATTAATATCATCATTGAGATAATTTAATATTTACCACATGGACAACTTGTAATTATAAGGAGTTCGTTTTTGACTCAAGTACCAAATAACGACAAAACGACCATTATTAACTTAAATGATTATGTAATGTTTATAACAAGGTAATAACTGATATAAAAAGAATAATAAACATGAAAACGTTTTTGAAGCAACTAGAAATTAACTTTATTTTATTTTTCTGGAGATTAATTAATGAACAAGTCAAGTCGGACATTAGGTAAGGGGTTTTCATCTCACTTTTTATTCCCGTGAGAATCATGCTATATTTTACACTATTTCATTTTGTGTGGTGTATGTACTGACCATGATTGTATTATTTGTGTAATATAATTTTTTTTTTGGTATTTACATATTTATTGTATGATCCTTCTTTAATTGGGTGTATTTTTCATATGTTACAAAATCGGTAAGGGAATTTCTAATTTTAATTTTCCACTCATTGGGTTTTACACATAATTCTATGATTATTTTACTCCAAGATTTTTTGTGAAATCACTATTTATATATTTATGTAGTAATTTACATTCCAATTAGTGTGGATATAATTTTGATAAACATAATGACTTCCTAGATAAATTCTCAAGAGATTGATATGATGTTTACAAGGGTAATCTTATCTAAATTTAAATTCATCAAGTTAAACATCCAAGTCATTGGTTTTGTTTTTACAAGAATATGTGTGAATGTAATATGATTTATTTAAAAATAATATCCAATGATATTGAGTGTATTTATATTTTTCAAAAATAATTGTTTCATTGATATATCCTTAAACTAATGATATAGTTTCATAAGGTATTTTGTCTCAATATACATTGCATTGATACTTCATTAATGTTATGAAAAAATTTACTTTTATATGGTTTATATACTATCCTATGACATATTATATCATGAATCCCATAATTCCCATGATATTATATAGATTTGATAAATGTTATTCCTAAATTATTTGTATTCAAGTGTCTCTTATTTGGTTAAGAACTCTTTAACTAAAATTACCTTTAAATTTTTTAATGATTTATTCATCTAAATCGTTCTCATTAATGTACATGTTTTAAAAAGGGTTTAAAGGATTTATTTATATGGACTTGAGTTTTTTAATGTGAAAATTCCATTCAAAAATTTTAGAGTGGTATGAGAGACATTGATTCAAAACTCTTCTTTTTGATTGATTTAAATGATTTGATTTTGTGAATATGTTGAACTAATATCTTGTAAATGGAATGTTGAAATATTATCTTTCCTTTACATTGATTTTATTTGTTATGAATATATTGTGGTTCTTGGGAATTGTTTTTGTATACGGGTGGTTTCTTGATAAACCTAGGGTGGGTGAGCCTGAGATAACTATCCAATGCATTGGGTAACATGATAGAAGTAAACTTTAATGTTTCTCCTAAGATATTTTGGGAATATACTATAATGGGAATTCTAAACGTAACTCCCTACATAGTTGTGGAAGCTACAACATAGGTATGATAAGGATGCCACGAGTTACTTATACCATTTATGATTTCTATTTTTTATTCATAAATCTTATGATTTAATGAGGTATGTTAATGAACATATGTTTTATGATTGAAATTTATGATTTCATAGATTTTATGTATGATTTCATTGATTTTATGTATTGATGGAATAATGTTTTCTATAATTATTTTATAACCCTTGTTGAACTTTTTATGCTCATCCCATTTTTTTGAAATGTTTTTCACAGCTTATAAGGATGGTTAAGAGATACTATTAATTCAATAATATTTAAATCAATTAAATAATTATTTTTTTCTATTAATAGTTTTTATTTTATGAAAAAATGGATACAGAGTAGAAGTGTCTACTTTATAATATTTGAGATGTAATGTTATTGTTATGGACAAATTATATAATTCTATAATCATGAAAAGATTATAAATGTGAATTATTTACATAATTCATGATTATTTAATGTTTATGGCCGGGGCCTTGTAGGAGTAGTAAATTTTAATTTAAAATTAATCTCGGGAATGGAACAAGAAAGTAGTTTTTTAATGCAAAAATGCTTAAAAATTTACGATTTTTTATATCTAAATTCAACAAAAAAATTATTCAAATGACATTAATTTTTTAATATATGTATAATTTAGCTTATGTTTCATTAAAACTTATTTAAAATATAATTTAACATTATAAATTATTTATATTAAATTTCATTTTTAAATTAATATTCAGTATTTTTCTCTATTCCTCCAAAAATGAAACTTCTCTAAAAATTTCCAAACATTCCCCATAAGATAATGTTGAAATTACTCTTTAAAAATGTATTTTATTTTTTGAAATAAAATCTATAGAATTTTTTATTTTTTCATTAAAATAGGTGTTCCATTAAATGGTGGAAAACTAGCTTTAAAATTACCCATATTTTAAAGCATTAAATTGGATTTGTTATTTACTTATTCCTCTAAAACCCATTTGATGAATTTCAAAAACATTTTATATAATATATATTATATAAATTTTATTAATATAATTTACTGATATTAAGAAATATAATTTATTTTTAAAAAATGTATTTAGGTGTATAAAAAATATTTTCTTATAAAAATATTTCTATTATATTCAATTGCATTATATATTCATTTATAATTAATTGATAAACCATTAATTAAACAATATATTTTCCAATGTTGTTTAATAATTTTCTTAACCTCATGTTTAATAGCTAGGATAAAATTTTCATCTTAAATAACAATAAAAATATTATTTTGTAATACTTATTCTTCTGTGTAACACAAGCTATTGAAGAAAGTCATTGTTGTGTGTAATGCAAGATTACTCAGTGATTCATTCATTGAAAGATATATATTATAATGAATTTATTTAATATATTAAATGTGTTTTATGAAATTTGGATGTTATATTTCCTTCTATGCTTGGTGTTTAATTTCATACATACTATTGAATGAAATGATATCCTTTTAGAATTTCAGGTTGTTAAATTCTCCCCACATTAAATAATTTCTTCCATTCAATTTAAACATATTCTTATTATTCTAGGGATTGATATTTTCAAATTAATTTCATTTAAAAAACACATTTATTTAGTCTTATTAATATAATCTCTTAATTATAGAATATTATAAGTAAAATTGTCATCTATAATAATCACAAAACATGGTTTCTAGATAGGAAAAAATATTTGGGAAATGAAATCATGGACATGGATTAGAAATCTAACACTAAAATACTTAGGGAGAGTGATATAGAACATGTTGACATAAATTTGATGAACAAAAATCCATAAAACATAGTAGTTCAAATGTTCTTAATGTTAAAAAAATGATGATAATTGGAAAACATTTTTGTTTCAAGACCCTTTTCCTAGAGTTGAGGAATTATTTCACTCTCAATGAATTTATGTAAATATACATATTTTATACATTTATGTTTCATAATCATTTTATTATCCTCTTTTAATTCCTTGAACAAATTATATGTAATCACATAGCATACGTTGCATGATTTGGTGAAGTAATGCATTAATCACTAAAACACTATCCAAATATCAACTTAAAGCATTTCGTAAATGGTTAACCTTATCTCCATTTAAAAATATCAAGATCCAAAAAATTATAAGGTATCTTAAATTTCAAAATTAAATTTTCATTAAAATTTTTATGTAGCTCTAAATATTCATATACAAAACATCTGAAAACCAACATTAATAATTCACTTAAAACATGGTAATAACAAAAATTTCCTCAAAACATTATTAAAAAATTTATTATTCTATATTAGTTAATTAAAACATAGATTATTAGATATATTAATTATATCAATAAATTATGTAAAACCAATAAATGATGGAATTTACCACTTGTTCAAAAAATCATTAATGAGTTATGAAGTTGTTAGAAATATCAAATTTACATTATCCATATCAATCATCACGTTATCACAAAATCATTTTCCAAACATCAAGAACATATTATGGTTTTCTTTACCTCAATCATTTGTTTTTATACGAAGTTATAATTGACACTAAATTAGTTTTCTTATTCATCGGTATCATTCATCAAACACATTCATATGCTTATAGAAATAATGTTCCAGTAAAATCTTTACATCAGTTGAAATTAATATGATAAGAAAAATCATAAATAAAATAAATAAAAACATATTCATTAGATCCAAATATATAATAAAATTAATAATTCAACTTTGTTTGTTTTAATAGCATAAGATTTAGCTTGATCCATTAGCTTATTATAAGTAATATTCCCTTAATTTTTTGGGAATTCATTTTCACAATAAGGCATATCCATACAGTTACAACAATTAATAGCAGTGTTCTATTTTTTCCAATTAGATTTTTTTCCTCATGAAACATTTCTCTATAATTATAAAAAATTCCCAATCCCTTCAATCATTTCCCATGTTGATTCTTTCTATAGTTATCACATGTGGTAAAATCATTTTTTACCTTCTTCACATTATCCATTATTTGTTATTCCATCCCATTCTTCTCTTGTTTACATTTTAATATATAAGACATGGAGTATTATTTATCTATCTTGATAGAACGTAATAAAATTTCATTATATAAAGAAATATTTTGTGATGTCATAACCCTTGGAAGAGTTGTCTTAATCTCGTCGATTAAGTGGTCATTGACTCACTCCATGATGATTATGTAATACATAGCACATATACCTATCCTTGTAAATGTATCTTCATAAATTTCAATAATATCTTATACATATTTCTTTAATTTAAGGAAAATTATCTTCATCTCAGTTATATTATCATGAGGGTAATATTTATCAATTATTTTCCCCTTAAAATCTTTCAATTCCATGAGTTCGATTTCCTCTTCCTCCCTAGTATTCTAGATAAATTATCACCATTTATTGTCATTCCCACTGAGAAAATACATTTCAAGGTTGACCATTTTTTCAATACATTATAATTTCATAAAAATATTATCTAAATACAAAACCCCTTTCACTTATTACATTGGATCAGTAGTCACACAAAATTAATAGGGAATCTACGCATATAGAGACCCATTATAAGAGATAATTTTTATGAAAAGGTTGATCCATTTGAGAAATTTTATGTGTCATAACCTTTTTTACACTAACAAGTTGGTTGGAAATCCCTCATTTTTATTAAACGAATAATGAACTATTTTTCTGGGACAAGGGAGCCCATCATATGACCTGTAGGTCTAGTGGACAATATCTATCCCATAACATCTAGCCTAAAACCCATGTGATCTAGAATAGAGGCCCATTCCATGAAGGCCATTTATGACATACCAAAATGATGCTCCCACACTACATGTACCCTAGAAACCAGTCCATGGGACACTACACATGCATCCACCCTCAGTTGCATGTCCTAGGGAAACATCAACATTAGCTAAAATTATTGATACATTTAACCCTACTATGTTTCATATATAAATAATAGAGTATACTAGATTATCTCATATGATTATGAATAATTTATAGTTACATGTATGGTGTGATTATCAGTATAAAATTTAAAATTTATACATCGTTACTTTAATAATCATATAATTTGGTTTTTTATAGATATCGTTACTTTGAAATACTTCATAATAGTCTATAACGAAAATTTGAATTATCCTATGAATATCGCCTATGAGTGTCTAACTATGTGAATGATAAATCTCATTCCCAGATACCAGGTTATTCTTGAGTAAATCTTAACACTCATTTTTCAGAGTTATTACCCCTTTGTAAATTTCTTTTAGAACAAGATCCACCTATAGTATTCGGAAAGGTATTCATTGCTAGGAATAACCATATAAACTCTACCTTAAAAAAAACATTAGGCTCTTATTATATACATATCATCAATGTATACATTAGTGTCATATTCCTTAATATATTTTTCCCTAAATATACATTCATCGATTTTGACTAAACATTCTGTTATACCAACTGTACAGACCCCAACACCAGTAGCCCGGAGCTATTGCCCTACTTTAATAAATTGACATATATACAATATTCAAATTCCAAAGAGCTGAACAGTTCAGTATTTTTATAAAAATAAATTACTTACATTATAACCATATTTCATTGTAAAATTAAATAAAAAATAGTGACTGTAAAATATGTGCATCCTTGTAGCTCATTCTAGGAACTCATCCTCATTATCCATGGGAATGAAAAAATAATAATATTTTTCTCATTTTTTTAGTAAGGGGTAATTAAAATATAATATTTTAAAAATTATTAAGAATATTCAATATGAAAATGTATATAAATGAACATATATTTCACCTAAATATTGGGATAATGAGTAATAAATATGGGAAGGTTAATAACTGAAACACAAGCCAATTATTCAATAAACTTAGAATGAAATAAATCCACTAATAATTTCATAGAAAAAAATATCATAGATGATAATAATTAATGCAATAAAAATGATGTATGTAATTATTTATTTAACTCCATGTTTCCAAAGCACATATAACCTTTACCATAAAATCTTCTATAAGATGATTTAAAACATACTAGGTAGAAACCCATCTAATTTTTCTAACTGATTCTTCTCATGAGACTACTGATGCATCAGGGGGATTAATTTAAATGGGAACAAACCAATTTCATTACATAAAAATTAATTTCTCATATATAAAAGAATCTATTTAATTATTAAACAATGTACCTTATCAAATATCAGTATTGTGTAAAGGATGCATATTTATCCTTATTTTCCCAGTTAATCAAATAAGAATCAAAGTAAACATTGTTTGTAAAAATCAGAAATGGGTTTGGAAATAAAAATTTCCACTAAACAAGATTATATATATATAAAATAAATTAAATTTCTAATTAGAAAATGACAATGATAAATTTATTATATTATGATAAAGATAACAATCACAAAAGAAAGTGAGATTGTATAATAATGCTTACTACTTGGTAAATTTCATGTTTAATCTCCTTGGATGAGACAATTCAAATTGAAACATAAAATAACATGATTAATAAAATATTATTGAAACTAAATGTGAATAGGGAAGTATATACACCATGTAAAGGTTAATTGGTGTATAATAACAAATAAATCTCAATGAAATGTAAATTAAGACGAAATCCATAACCTTGCACTACATTTTGGATGAACATGATTTAACCTTATATATAGTGGTATTAAATTTTTTGTTAAATTAATTAATAACAATAATTATATTTATCATGTCTTATATGATTATATTATAACATCTTATTACTCGTCCGTTAATAATAATTAATTATTTTTATCATTTTGGGTAATAAAATTCTTTATTTTTTGAGTATGTTTATGCTTGTTATTTTTTTCATATTACATAGATTAGTAATTTTTCATATCAATTACATAAATCATTATGCATATATAAAATAATTTCATTATATATCTATATAAATTAATCCATAATATTTGGTGATAAGAAATGAACTACACCATTCATGGAGATGGTAGGTCGTACGTACGCATGGATGACGATTCCATTCTCTTATCATACTAAAGAAATAAAATAAAATTATATATATTAATGTTATCTTTTTAGTATCATATTTATTTTATATATTCCAAATTTTTATTAAAACCACCCATAATATGTTCTATTTAATGTGTGAATGAATCATATCTCTTCACGGAGCGGTAGTCCTCCATAAACACAAACAACGTTATCATATTCCAAAAAATTGGACATTATGAATGATTATGTATATAATAACTCAAGTATCATCAATACATTATAAATATCCTAAATATAATATATAATATTTTCAATCATTATTCCCAACATTGAAAGGATGTAATGTAAAAAATGAATGACATTGGTTTTTGAGGCGATAGTCTATTGTACACACAAATGATGATTTCATTACCCATTTGATGGAATTGTGTAATGTTATATGTAACAAAATTTACATAAAAACATATATATATATATATATTTAAAAAACTCAATTTATTATAAAACCATGATATAAATATAATTGAAGGAGGTGGATAAGGAATTAAAATAAGAAACCTTCTAGTACAACATTACATTTTTTTGGGTATCCTTGTTTGGTTTTCACTAATTTCATACAAAGATATATTTTTTCAATGATTATTCATATAGGATGTGGGGATAAAAAATTTCAGTGATATTTTTTTTTATTTTCAAACATAAATGGTTTTAAAGAGTGATGGGAAGATTATATGGGGTGGCATTTTATAAGTGGGGTGGGTGACATACATGTAAATTGTTAAAAGAGTGAATTCCACCCACATTTATTCAATGTCAAGTGGTTCCAATAAAGAAAAAAAATATCCTATAAGGTATATGGTCTAAATATTTATATAAAATTGGTGGGGGATAGGTTTATATTCATTTTATACATAATATTAATGTTTTATCACTTAGTAATCTCATTTTTCTCTTATTCAAAATAAATAATTTTAACATTTTTCCTAAAAAAATGGTACTAAATTATATTGGATTATTTAAATATATAGATTTTTCTTTCTATAATATGGAATATATTTTTCCAAATTTAACGCACATATGTTGGAAAAAATAATTTAAAATCAATCCCAAAAATGGAATGAGAAAGATAGTTTATAAAGATAAAATGTTCAAAAAGTTTACTATGTTTTTATATCTAAATTGAAATTAAACATAATTTCAGTGAAATAAATTAGATTAATATTTTTCAATTGACTTAATTTTACTATGAAAACAATTTAAAATATATTTTATCAATTTATATTATTTAGATGAAATGTTAGTTTTTAATTAAAATTCATTATTTTTCACTATTCGTGAAAAAGTGATACTGCTCAGATAAATTACAAAAAATAACTCTAAAATTATTATAACATTAATATATCAAAAATCAATTTTATTTTTTAAAATAAAATTGTAATTTTTTTAAAACAAGAACCCCATGAAAGGGAAACAAAACTCTCTTTAAAAAAAATACTTCTTTTTATATGGAAAATTGGATTTATTCTAATCTTAATCTAATCAAATAAATTGGTTGAAATTTAAAATTTTTTGTTGAATATATAATATATACATTTAATTATGATAATTAAATAATAGTAATTAATTTGTTTTTTTAGGATAAAATGCCTTACTGTGTGTGAAAAAATGTTTTTTTTATTAAAAAAATTCCATTATATTCAATTGGTTTTCATATTAGTTTATAGTTAATTGGTATCCAATGTATTCAACAATAAATTTTACAAATTTATTTAATCATATTCATAACTTCCAATTTAAATTCTAAAAGATAATTTTCATTTTAAATAAGAAATTAGCATTTAGAAAAACACAATCTTATGTGAAATAGAATCTATCAAAGATATTATTTATTGCGTGTAACACGAGATAACCAAGTGTCGTGTGCATTTAATGATGTACCATAGATTTAATTCATTTAAAATAGTAAATATATTATATGGTATTGTGATGTTATATTCCATTTTGTGAATAGTGTTCTCTATCATACATGTTATTGAATAAAATTTTATTCCTTTTTAATATTGTTTTCTTACATGGATATAAGTTATCAACTTAACATAATAATGTATCAGTATATGATATATAATGTTTTAGATATATAATAATAAATTAAAAATATTTTATTATGGATGATGAAGATATAAATAAAAAATTAATAGTTTGGAATTTTAACTCTTCTCAGTCCACCTCTTTAAGATTATACCTATTATATTCCTGGAGTATATTTCGGACCAAAATAAGTCTTCTAGGATGACGAGATGTAATTAGAAATGTTTTTTTGTAAAAAAATTGATTGATGAATAGTAGGGGAAATGGAGTTTCCTTTTATAAGTGAATTGAGTGGCACACTTGTAATATTTTAATATAAAAAGGTTTACCTATGTTTTTTAAATGGAAAGGGGTAAAAATGGATAATTATAGAGAAAAAGAAATTATAAAGGAGAAATATTCCCCTAAAAGATATTTTTGAAATAAAATTGGCCATTTTAACACTTATCATATTATTTTAACCCCCCAATAAATCCAGTTTTACCTTAATCGTAATAATTAGTTTTCACTTTTTCACTATTCATTATAGTAAAAAAATAATTTCAACTTATTATAAAATATAAATTATGTTATTTCTAATTATGGAATCCATTTTAATAAATTCAATTAATATAAGTGAGAAAATTAAATTTAAAATAACACTTGTAAATGTGATGATAACGTGGGCTTTCAAGAAGAAAACATTCATGGGTATGGAATATTTTAAAAAAAAAATCAATATGAAAATTATTAAAATTCACAATATTTGATTAATTGATAGATAATTTAATTAATTATACTTTAAAATAATTTAAAAAAGTAATTTAGTGTTTTTAATTATTAAAATGAAAAGGAAGATTTCAATAAAAATCAGTATTTTCACAATTCATCATAATATGATACATTTTTTAAAAATCCCAAAAACTAACCTTAAGGTTATTTTGACACAATGATTTAAAAAATATATATTATTTTATTTTATAAATTTTCAAAAAAATTTAAAAAATTACTATAAATTATGTGCATAAAGAATGACTAAATAGTCTTTTAGAAATATATTTTTTTTTTCAAAAAACATGTCTGTTTTTGAAAATGAATCTCCTATTATTTCAAATAAATAAATAACAAATGAATATTATTTAATATGTGTAAACTATATATATTTCATAAAATATTTTGTACAACTCATACCGACAAATTGAAATGCTAGGTTAAAATGGTACGCCATATTATTGTTCATTTTGACTTGGGGTTGTGTGTTCTCCAAGCTATCAAAGAGATTAAATTTAATGAAATATATTTTTTGGCCTATATGTGATTTTTGTTGCATTTAAATGACATAATTGATAGTAATTTTATTATTTTTTATGTTTTTAATGTTACATTAATGAATATAAGAAATTAATAATCCCTAATCAGAAAATATTTCAAATAATAGACACCCTAAAAATTAATAAAATTAATTATGAGAAATGTAATGTAAAAGTTATATAACTATAAACTCAAAAATAAAATTCCTTTTTAGTATTTTAAAATATATCTAAAAAAACTTATATCATTAATATAATAATAAATATTAATTTTTAAAATACGTAAATAGGAGTATAAAGATCACATGGTATAATAAATATTTGGTTTTCCAAAAAAAATAAAGGAGAATATTGGTTTGAAGAAAAAATATAGAAATAATAGAAAGATATATATTATCATTGATGTTATTTATTTTTAATAATGGTAAATTGTTATGAATTAAATAATATTTAAAAGGAGAGTATTTGTATATGGAAAAGTAAATTCTGAATAGGTGAATAGAACATCATATATATTAGTGAAATGGTAGAATAAAAGAATCATATAGCCGCATAATAAAGAAAATGTTTTATGACCCAATGGAAGAAATTTTATTTGACCAAACCCTTACATCAAGTACCAAAGTTTTTGAAGCTTATGTCTAGTCTCTAGAATAAAAAAATTAAGTTTAACAAATATTTTCATCATAACAATTTTAATATATATTATATATATTTTTTATGTGCTTTTATAATTCTATTTTAATGACATTATGTTTTTCTTACTATCATGATGGAGTTCAATACATGGTTCCCAGGAAAGATCGGTTTATTGATAATTATTGATCTTATTGATGAATGAGTTTATTACTATATAAGTACAATGAGTTGATTTTTTATGTTAATAAATATGTGTCAATTATACCAAATATCATTATTTATTATCTATAATCTTATCAACAAGAAATAATAGAAAAAAACAATCCAATTGATTTTTATGCTAGTAAGGATGAGAAAATTATGATTTCCAAACACCTTAACAAACTTCTCAACCAAAAACATAATATGTAGAGGTATGATTTCAATTTAAAATTTCCTACAGATATAGATATAAATTCTATATTTTTTTACTTCTCACTAGAGTGTTAAGAAATTTAGTTGACCGATTTCCATTCTAAATCCTAATGTGTAAAATCATGATAATATGAATGAGCACAGTTAGCATATTGTCTCTTTCTATTATAATATATTTAATGGGATTTCAGTAAGCAATGATTTATGGGATGGAATCATTCCTAGGATTACCATTACTTAATATATCCCTAATCTAAATTATTTTCCTATCTGTTTTAGGATTAAAGGAGAATTATTTGGATTAAAAACTTGGATTTATCCTTCTCTAGATAGTTTCAAAAAATTTTATTCCAAATATATTAGGATTTTATCCACCATGATATATGTTTTATTGTCAATTTTTTAAGGTGTGAAAATTAGTCAAGTTATCAATGCACAGTTACATACCTTTATCCCTATTTAAAATAATGCTATTGAAATTACCCTTTTTATACCTAGTTTACTTTTCAAAAAAATCAATAAATTATTGTAAAATTTATATCCAAGAGGATATCAATAATTTCTAATAATATTTCTTCCCATAATCACATTAGATTCATTAAGGGTAGATCCATTCATAAAAACCTCATTAATACTTTTTAATGTTTCAACCTTTTAAATTAAATGACTAATGATGGTAATATTCCCTTTAAACCTTATGTAATAAAATCCTTTGACATGATGGAATTGAAATTTATATTTATCTTCCTTAATAATATTTTTTATGATGTGATATACATAAATGGTTTAATATTTTATTTGATATCATTCCCATATTTTGATTATTATGAATAGTTACCCTATGGGATAATTTACATGATCTAAGAGAGCTAGGATTGTTTATCCCCTATTAGCTATCATTTTTTCCATTACTGATGTCTAATTTAGTATAATCATTATTAGTTTGGTGGAAAATAATAAGATAAATCCCATGAGATCTACAAAGTTCTTAGAAACCCCCACTTAATTATTATTTTTCAATGAAATAATACTTTTTTTAAAGGAAGACAAGGGTAGAATATATAATACAATTTATGTTCATCACCATTATGAGAATGTTTTTGGGGGAGGATATAAGTTAAAATAAATCCTTTTATGCATTGTAATGAATATACCTGATTCTACAAAGATTAACATCATGAATGGTCATTGAATTATAGTTTATGTGTTACCCTTCATCTATATTATGTTCACAATGTTTTGAAATTTCCCACATTCTTGTCACTTTACTCATATCTTTGGCTAGATTGGGAGTTATCTAGCCTCTTGGATAGGAAAACATTATCAATTATTGGAAGGATTTTTATTTTGAAAGAAATTAATATCTCTAAAAAATTACATTTTTATGGTAATTGTTTTTGGATATCCCTCTCCAAAATACAAATATGTCTATTAAAATTTTCATTTGCAGTGGGAGTAACTTTCAATGAAAAATCATCAATTTCCCTTGGAAAAAATATTTTCAAACTACTTCCTGGGGAGGGGTGTGTAACACCACGAGATTTTATGAGAAATATTCTTTTTAATTTTATTGATGTATTGTGTTGTACATTACAATAATAGAGTCTTTCACAACACGCAACCCTAACTTGGCTGCATTACATGCAATCACGACCTTCCTCGATAGCGTGTGTAGTACGCAATACCGAGTTTCACTAAACGAGTTATTATTATAATATTATTATGAACTAGCCATTATGAATAGTAATACCCACTTTTTGAAATTTTATAAATTTTATCTTTTAAAATGGACTTCATTTTTGGATTCGGAATATCAAAATTAGCTTAGGGTGAAATTTTGGTACTTTTCGGATAACTTTCATTTTCTAATGAATAGTGAAAATTACTAAATTTTAATTAAAACCAACCTTTTTAATCAAAATAATTAATAGTGATAAATTACTAATTTTAGTGGTTTTAATGTATATTTAGAATATATTTTTAGAATATAATACAATGTTGTTCATTGGATGTAATTTCACTTTTAAACCAGACATAATCAAGTGTCAATCTTTTGATAGTTATTATCTCTTAAAAACACGCTATTTGTTTTGACGATGGGAATTAATTTTTAAATTAGTTAATGTAACTGATATGTTTTGAATTTGGTAAAATAAACAACATTTTTGAGTTCATAATATCAAGTATATCTTAGGCCTAATTTTTGGTATTTTTCTGGAAACTTTCATTTTTTGATGAATAGTGAAACCACTAAGTGGTAGCTAAAACTGAATTTTTTCATAAAACATAATTTTACCGCTTCTGTGAGTGGAATTTAAAAAATCCGAGAGACACGGTTGATGTCAGTAAGTAAAATTTGGTTCAATGAGATGAAAATAATTTTTTGTGAATAGTAACTTTTTACTTTAATTTACCACGGTTAAAAGTAAATAGGGTAGTCAAGGGTAAAAATGATTTTATTATTACCCTAACACATGTCTTAATTCTATTGGATAAGTGTAATTCAACCAAAAACAACCTTAGAAATAAAATATGACCATTTAGGCCCACTTGGATTAGATTAGGACATTTATTATTAATTTATTTAAAGAAGGGTTAAAATAGTTAAAATCAAAGTATAATAAGTAAACATTTTTAATATAGGGTTATACATAAGATAAATTCGACTATAAATATTCATTAGAAATCTAAAATGATTTCCTACATAATGATATTTAATTTTTAATTTTTAGACATTAAATAATTAAATTTATTTATGACACAATGATGATTCAGTAATTATTTTATTAATGAAATATTGACATAATTGATGTTATAAGTACCCAAATAAATGTAATTTGAGACATTTAATGAATTAAAATAATTTTATATGTTAATATGACATGTTATTATTGATTTAATTATCATTATTCGAATTAATATTTCTGTTATGATTTTCAGAAAAATCAATTACCAAATAGTATCAAAATTGACATAAAATAGTTTTTAAAAAAAATATTATATTATTAATTGTTATTTTATACCTAAAAATATAAGGTTCGGCCAAATGACTTAGATAAAGTTATATATATTAATAATAAACAACTTGGGGTTCGTTTGGCTTGTTATTGTAATTTTATTAACCTTATAGTGTAAGAAAACAAGCAGACACGGTAAAAGATAAATTATCTAACTTGAAGTTAAATCTAAATGATAAGGTTATAATTGATACCTAAACTTGTATAAATTCTATTGGATGAAAGTATTTCGACCCATCCCCACCATAGCTTCTAAATATATCAATTTGGATCTATTAAAAACCGAATTTGACTTTATAATACAATAATATTTTAATTTATTCCAAAGGTGCCCCTCTCCTCCCTTATAAAAGGGCACCTCCTCCCTATCTTCCTCACACCACTTTTAGCCTTCAAGATCGGACAAACCCTGCCAAATTCTCTTCTAAACTTCCCTAAAAACATCCTAGAGGTCCTGGTCTTCTTTAAAGACCAATTTTAGGGCCCTAAGAGGAGGTCTCAAAGAGGCGCTTCAAAGAAGAGGTAATGTCTGTTACCAATTCTTTCACCTTTATTTCTTCTTACACATCTTCTTCTTAGGTTGTTTAATTATGAAGTAATAACATCACTATCACTCATATACTGATATGTTATTATAAGTATTAAACAACCCTATTTCACCATCTATCCATCCTACGGAAAATGAAATCACCGCGCGTGCGTACGTACGGAATACCGTCTCCACACCGTGGTGTAATGTATTTTCCACCACCACCTTACATGGATGGGTATAATGGTGTAAATAATAACTATATATGATTATTGTAAATTGATATTGATTCTGTAATAGTATACATACACTCCAATAAAATTCCATGATCATGGGAACGATATCATCGCTCGTCCGTACGTACGGAATACCGTCTCCACGACGCGATGAGAATCATTCTCAATGATTAACCATTCATAAATTATTATAAAGTATATATAATAAGTAATCATGAAATATATGACATAATAATGATACTTTATTTATGTATATATATATGTATGTCATCCAATTAATTCTATTCAATTTAATGAGGAAACGAAAACAACGTTCATGCGTACATACGGCCAACCGTCTCCATGAACGGTGTATTTCTTTCCATTTATCGATCTATTATATATATGTATATTCTGAATATATATTATATAAAAATCATGTTTTATATTCTGGAATTAAGCAATCGTGACCTATGTAATCATATGAATAATTACAAGTCAAAACACAGACGACAAATGAAACGATTTTACCTAAAACGCTCTTTAACATGGAATTTACAAAAGAACGGGTAATATAAAGTCACAAGTGAACCATATATGATATCATAAAAATGAATATTATTCTGTAATAAGTCAGTAAAATTATTTAAATCATATTACAAGAGGTTCGGATACATACGAAGCATATCAGACCTGAGGTAAGGATAATTTTACAAATCTCATTTTTATCGGAGATTTATTATTCGTAAGTATTTACTGGGGTTATTGCTATCATCCATGTCCATGTTTTATAAAAGTGTATTCATGTGTGTTTAAAGTCCTTTTTACCCATTTTTTACTTTTACTACATGGTATGTATGGAATCTTTCTTTTACAAGGTACTTGTTGACTTTTCCGACAAAAGTACGAGAAGAATGTTTTTTAACTTATAAGACATGAAAGGGTTTTTTTACGGTTTTATAAAGACATATTTTCATGAAGCTTCATCCAATAGATTTCTTGACTATTTTCAACAAAATCATTTTATTTTAATATTTCATGACATTTTGTGTAAAGAAAATGATTTTAAAGAAAAAATGATATTTTCCTCAAGAATTCATTTCAAGTGTTTTATCAAATCCATTTTCCATCTAAGATGAAATTATTTTAATATGTGTATGTTTCAAGTATAATATCTCTATGATTTACATGTTTTCACTTCTTTATTATGAAATGATATCCATTTATTTTATATGGATTATGTGATGGTGTGATGATGTTTATGAAACCCATTTTATTTATTGGGTTTTTATGAATGGTGTATATTTATTTTGTGGCACAAGTACGAATGATTTCATTATGAGAGGGGTGGGACCTATATCTCCCTCCAATTCATTGGGTAAATATTTTATATCTCATGAGATAGACATGGCTGGAACAGTATGTTAATCCGGTTCAGTGTTACAGGACTGAAACGAGGAGTGAACTCGATTTAGAAAGGGACTTTGTCCACTAAGATGGTCTTGGCAGCAATGCCTTTGCTACTATGGAAATCATTACATGTGCTTAACGGATTCCACAATTACATGTTTTGTTCCCATGCTATTTTATCATGACTTATGTTCCATTATGATCTATGCCATATTTACTTCCATGTTTTAAGTCGTTGCTCATGATTTCGATGTTTAAACATTACGTTCATGTTTTTAAGTTCAAATGTATATGGTATGTTTTATTTTATCCATTCTTACCCTTACTGAGCATTTGAGCTCACCCTTTTTATGTTTTCTTTTCCCCAGGATTAAAAGAAAGATTTTAGGTAAGGAAAAAAAATGGGAAGATCTTTATGGGAGATGTTGAAGATCTTTCACCACGATTAGAAGATTACGTTCAATGTTTCCAAAGACACTAAACTATTAGGGTACTTGTGTGTCTATTTTTTTTATGTACTAAGTATTCCGCAAAAGTAATGTAATGTCTATGTACATCAAGCTTCGTGTCTCTACAGTTGGTATCGGAGGAAAGGTTTAGACAACCTTTGGAAACTTGGATACGAAAACGTTAGTGAGATCCCTAGAGATATTTCTAAGGTATGTCTAGGGATGTACCTAAGGATAAGTATACGTATAAGATATAATCCTAGAACTATGTTAACGATCTTAGAATTTAACCTAAGATGTTAGATATTGAGGGAACTCCCCCTTTACTATGTTGTTTTCCCTAGCATGATTTTTCCCTCTCACACTATTCTTTTTGGGTTTTAGAAAATGGCTGGAAACAGGAAGATTCACGATAATGGAGGATATAACAGAAAATTGAATGATATTCTTCCTGAGAAACCAAATGAAATGGGATCTAGAAGTCCCAACATCATTATTATGCCTAATCAACAATCTCATTATATGATCAATAATCTCAACATCGGTAAGTTTCCTGACTCAGATAATAAGAGAAAGATGGAGTTTCATGATGATCTTAGAGGAAAGAAAGTTCAATTTCCATCATGTAAATCATGTGGGAAGAGGAATCAAGGAGATTGTTTCAAAGGAACTAGAAGATGCTTTGGGTGTAGAAAATAAGGACACAAAGCCAGTAAGTGCAAAGGAAAAGGTTCAGTTAACACCATGTCCAAGGATAATGGTATTGCTACGACATCAACAATGATTAGATTTTTTAAATGTGGAATGTACGAGCATTATGAAAACCAATGCCCTAATGGAAAATCTCATGAAGAGAATCAGCATGGTCATATGGGTAGTATTTATGTAGATGATGATGAGGAGACTACAAATGATATTTGAGCTGAAAGAAGTGTTTAATCTTAGTCAGTTGTTTTAGAAGGTAGTGGAATGATTGTATGTTTATCAAGAGTTATGTTGTATAGTTAATGGTACTATGGAATAAAGAATCATCTAAGGATTGTTACACTATTGTTTTTCCTAAAAGTATTTGAAATTATTTGTTGAATGGTACTAGTAACCATGGAAGGTTATTCAGATATTTTTGTAAAGTAGATGATATGCACATAATGAAGGAATAAGAAGATAATGAGATGTTTGATTGTATTCATGAGCTCATGATTGATATAAGGACTAAGTGATATCATGGTTTGAGTATATAGAATTTTGAGGATTTTGGTATGTGGAAAGTGTTAACTTTTAACTGCATTCATGTTTTCACTAAGGTTCAATAGGTATTCATTTTTCAAGAGAATACATGATTAAGGCCTTCGAATGTTTGGAATATGACCAACAAGACATATCTTATGATATATGGGGATCAACGATGGTATTAAATATCTGGTAATCGTTTTCACTATATTATGAGAGTGGACTGCAGTATTATGGATAATCCTAAAGATTGGAATGGATTATGTTCAACATAAGTTATTATTTTTTAAGGATAGAAGTTTTTTCGATACTATTAATGGGATGTTACAGTAATATAGTTTTAGAAAAAGGACAACCTACAAGATGGGCGATAGCCCATCACGTCGGACAAGGCTGTGGGAATCGAACCCACAACCGAAGTGCGACTGGCCTTTATCGCCTACCACTGGCCTACAGGAAGTCCCTAGTTAGTAGAAACTATTTTTATTTTATTAAGAGGTATGATATATGAAGTATAAGTTCATTTTTGAAACCATATACGATTAATCTAACCATAAGATGGACTTATAACTTTTTCTAACCTTTTGTTTGAAATAGATAGAATGGCACATCATTCTATCACATGATCTGCTAACACATCATGAATAAAAAATTCAACTTCTTTTGTTTAAGGGATGAAGTATAAATTGTTCAATTCACGAACAACTATGAGATTGTACCAAAATCATGTAAGTATTTCTTTTAATTCATCAACTTTAGGGAAATGATCTTGAAAACCAAAAATGTTGTCCTAGTTCCCTAATATACGATGAATCAGATGGTACCTTAGATCATAACAAATCTATAGCTTTTTGATTGTTGGATTTTTCATAGCCATGTTCTCTACCACTCTCCATCAGAACATGATGGTTAGGTTTCTCTTCTATATCCATATTTTCACCAATGTTCTCTTATGTGGAAACCTAGTGATTAGTTAATTTGGGTAACCATTATGTTTCATACTTTAGTTTTTAAAGATTGGTTTTGGTATTCCTTTTTACGATGTGGGTTTCTATTAAAGAAACTTTCGAGTAGTAAACCATTTAAAACCCCGATGAATTTCGAGGGCGAAAATCATTTTAAGGGGGGTAGAATGTAACACCCCGAGATTTTATGAGAAATATTCTTTTTAATTTTATTGATGTCTTGTGTTGTACGTTACAAAAAAGGAGTCTTGCACAACACGCAACCATAACTTGGCTGCATTACACACAATCACGACCTTCCTCGATAGTGTGTGTAGTACGCAATACCTAGTTTCACTAAACGAGTTATTATTATAATATTGTTATGAAGTAGCCGTTATGAATAGTAATACCCACTTTTTGAAATTTTATAAATTTTATATTTTAAAATGGACTTAATTTTTGGATTCAGAATATCGAAATTAGCTTAAGGTGAAATTTTGGTACTTTTTGGATAACTTTCATTTTCTTATGAATAGTGAAAATTACTAAATTTTAAATAAAAACAACCTTTTTAATCGAAATAATTAATAGTGATAAATTATTAATTTGAGTGGTTTTAAAGTATATTTATAATATATTTTTAGAAGTTAATACAATGTTATTCATTGGATGTAATTTCACATTTAAACCAGACATAAACAAGTGTCAATCTTTTGATAGTTATTATCTCTTAAAAACACTCTATTTGTTTTGACGATGAGAATTAATTTTTAAATTAGTTAATGTAACTGATATGTTTTGAATATGGTAAAATAAACATCATTTTTGAATTCATAATATCAAATATATCCTAGGCCTAATTTTTGGTATTTTTCTGGAAACTTTCATTTTTTGATGAATAGTGAAACTACTAAGTCGTAGCTAAAAACTGAATTTTTTCATAAAACTTAATGTTACCACTTATTTGAGTGGAATTTCAAAAATCTAAGAGACACGGTTGATGCCAGTAAATAAAATGTGGTTCAATGAGATGAAAATAATTTATGGTGAATAGTAACTTTTTACTTTTATTTACCACAGTTAAAAGTAAATAGGGTAGTCAAGGGTAAAAATGATATTATTATTACCCTCACACATGTCCTAATTCTATTGGATAAGTTTAATTCGACCAAAAACAACCTTATAAATAAAATATGACCATTTAGGCCCACTTGGGTTAGATTAGGACATTTATTATTAATTTATTTAAAGAAGGGTAGAAATAGTTAAAATCAAAGTATAATAAGTAAATCATTTTTAATATAGGGTTATAAATAAGATAAATTCGCCTATATATATTAATTAGAAAGATAAAATGATTTCCTAAATAATTATATTTAATTTTTAATTTTAAGATATTAAATAATTTAATTTATTTATGACACAATGATGATTCAGTAATTATTTTATTAATGAAATATTGACATAATTGATGTTATAAATACCCAAATAAATGTAATTTGAGACTTTTTATGAATTCCACTAATTTTTTATGTTACTATGACATGTTATTATTGATTTAATTAACTTTTTTAGAATTAATATTTCTGTTATAATTTTTACAAAAATAAATTACCAAATAGTATAAAATTTGACATAAAATAGTTTTTAAAACAAATATTATATTATTAATTGTTATTTTATTCCTAAAAATCTATGGTTCGGAAAAATGTCTTAGATAAAATTATATATATTAATAATAAACAACTTGGGGTTCTTTTGGCTTGTTATAGTATGTTTATCAACCTGATAGTGTAAGAAAACAAGAACACACGGTAAAAGTTAAATTATCTAACTTTAAGTTAAATCTAAATGATAAGGTTACAATTGATACCTAAACTGGTCTAAATTCTATTGGAGGAAATTATTTCGACCCATACCCACATTATCTTTGAAAAATATCAATTTGGAGCTATTAGAAACCGAATTTGACATTATAATAAAATAATATTTTTTGTTATTCCAAAGGTGCCCCTCTCCTCCCTTATAAAAGGGAACCGCCTCCCCCAATTCCTCACACCACTTTGAGCCTTCATTATCAGCAAAACCCTGCCAAATTCTCTTCTACACTTCCCTAGAAACATCCTAGAGGTCCTGGTCTTCTTCAAAGACCAATTTTAGTTCCCTAAGTGGATGTCTCAAAGAGGCGCTTCAAAGAAGAGGTAATGTCCGTTACCGATTCTTTCACCTTTATTTCTTCTTACACTTCTTCTTCTTAGGTTGTTTCAATATGAAGTAATAACATCAGTATCACTCATATACTGATATTTTATTGTAAGTATGAAACAACCCTATTTCACAATCTATCAATCCTACAGAAAACGAAATCACCGCGCGTGCGTACGTACGGAATACCGTCTCCACGCCGTGGTGTAATCTAGTTTCCACCACCACCTTACATGGATGGGTATAATAGTGTAAATAATAACTATATATTATTATTTTAAAGTGATATTTATTCTGTAATAGTGTACATACACTCCAATAAAATTCCACGATCATGGGAACGATATCATCGCTCGTGCGTACGTACGGAATACCGTCTGCACGACGCGATGAGATTCATTCTCAATGATTCACCATTCATAAATGATTGTAAAGTACATATAATAAGTAATCATGAAATATATGAGATAATAAAGATACTTTATTTATGTATATATATATGTATGTCATCCAATTAATTCCATTCAATTCAATGGGGAAATGAAAACAACATTCATGCGTATGTACGGCCTACCGTCTCCATGAATGGTGTATTTCTTTCCATTTATCGTTATATTATATATATGTATATTCTGAATAAATATTATATATAAATCATGGTTTATATTCATTAATTAATCAATCATGATCTAAGTAATCATATGAATAATTACAAGTCAAAACACGGAGGACAAATGAAATGATTTTACCCAAAACACTCTTTAACATGGAATTTACAAAAGAACGGGTAATATAATGTCATAAGTGAACCATATATGATATCATAACAATGAATATGAATCTTTAATAAGTCAATGAAATTATTTAAATCATATTACAGGAGGTTCGGATACGTACGAAGCATATCAGACCTAAGGTAAGGGATAATTTTTCAAATCTCATTTTTATCCGAGATTGCTTATTTGTAAGTATTTACTGGGTTTATTGCTATCATCCATGTCCATGTTTTATAAATGTGTATTCATGTATGTTTAAAGTCCTTTTTACCCATTTTTTACTTTTACTAGATGATATGTATGGAATCTTTCTTTTACGAGGTACTTTTTGACTTTTCCGACAAAAGTACGAGAAGAATGTTTTTTTAACTTATAAGGCATGAAAGGATTTTTTTACGGTTTTATAAAAACATATTTTTCATGAAGCTTCCTCAAAATGATTTCTTGAATATTTTCAAAAAAAATCCTTTTCTTTTAAAATTGCATGATATTTTGTGAAAAGAAAATTATTTTGAAGAAAAAAGGTTATTTTCCTCAATAATTCATTTCAAGTGTTTTATCAAAACCATTTTCCATCTAAGATGAAATTATTTTCATATGTGTATGTTTCAAGTATAATGTCTCTATTATTTACATGGTTTCTCTTTTCTTATTATGAAATGATATCCATTTATTTTATATGGATTATGTGATGGTGTGATGATGTTTATGAAACCCATTTTATTTATTGGGTTTTTATGAATGATGTATGTTTATTTTGTGGCACAAGTAAGAATGATTTCATTATGAGATGGGTGGGACCTCTATCTCCCTCTAATGCATTGGGTAATGATTTTATATCTCATGAGATAGACATGGCTGGAACGGTAAGTTAATCTAGTTCAGTGTTACAGGACTGAAACGAGGAGTAAACTCGATTCAGAAAGGGACTTTGTCCACTAAGATGGTCTTGGCAGCAATGCCTTGGATACTATGGAAATCATTAATGTGCTTAATGGATGCCACAATTACATGTTTTATTCCAATGCTATGTTATCATGATTTATGTTCCATTATGATCTATGCCTTATGTACTTCCATGTTTTAAGTTGTTGCTCAAGATTTTGATGTTTAAACATTACGTTCATGTTTTTAAGTTCAAATGTATATGGAATGTTTTATTTTATCCATTCTTACCCTTACTGAGCATTTGAGCTCACCATTTTTATGTTTTATTTTCCCCCAGGATTAAAAGAAAGATTTTAGGTAAGGAAACAAAAAGGGAAGATCTTTATGGGAGATTACTAAATAACTTATAAATTATTAACATTTTTATATGAAATCATTTGATATGATTTCCTCAATAAATAAAAAATGGAGATACCTCTTGATGCTCACACTGTTGGGAATAAATCATTGGATGTCAATTTAAATTTCAATTAAATTTAATGTATTCTTATAGGGGATCATTCTTATATAAATAAATTCACCTTGAAACTGAAATATTTGGAATCTGTAATTGGGAACCTAAAATTAGGGATATCTATGGTGGAAAAGTGGTGGCTCACTCTATTCAAATTTAATATCATGTGTAGGTTAGCAAACTCCAAACTCCCTTTTGAGGAATAGCTATAATCATATTTTATTTCATTATTCTCAAAATGTGTTATTTTCAATAATCATGGAGAGGTCCTCACCCATATGTTATTGGGTTAAAAAATAGCTAAATATATTTGGAAAATCATTACATGTTTTTTAGAGGGGAAGATTCCAATAATTAACAACATTTAGAGAGACATTGATACAGGTTCCAAAAACGGCCTTTCTTAGAAGCATGTTATATTTTTAGGTCTTATGACAGACTCAAAACAATTCGATACATGTTTGTATTCCATTACATCTTTAGTTATCAATTTTCCAAATTATTGTTGCAGTGAAAATGATGCTCCTCTCGAGAATGGCCATTTTAATAATTCTTTTCATGATTTCATGGTTTATAAATGTATCGTCATTGTAGGTCATTATCAACATACTTCTAAAAGTCTCCAAATATTGCTGGATTACACCATTCATTTTATGGATCAAATGAATCATGTATGGGAAATGTACATGGAATCCAAGACATTATCGATTTGGATCTATTTTCATAAATCAAAAAGCCAAAATAGTTCTATGTCTCTTAAGGTTATGTGGGCACACTTTTTCCCGTGATGCTAAAATTATTTTTATGTTCACCATGGTTGTGTAGACTCACCATTGTGAATGTTATAATAAATGCAACTATCTACCAATTATAATATTTTGTTGAGATGGGTCAGATTTATTTATATTATCTCATCCAAGACATATTTCATCACACATACTTATCATGAAGTAAAATATATTTATTATAGTCTCCAAATAGAAGGGGTGAAGGCTACTGAAAAAATATTCTTAATGACTTGTCAGATGAGTTATCATATTTTTTTGAAAAGTATATACATAAAAATCCATATTTCAAAATATTATATTTTTTCTTTACTCACAATAAAGTGGATTTTCCATTTGGAGAAGTTCTAATTCCATCACTTTTTTTTTGAAACTTATCTATCATTTCATGGTTAAGGATTGGTCCAATTACCATACTATCACCAAATTCATCTGAGAATGTTGATGTTTTGCACCTCTTACCATAAATAGGGTAAAATCGTTCCATTTGAATTCTTAATTAGAAACTGTTTTTATACGTGAACTTTACCAAAAAAAGGGGTAATCCTAATATATTTTCAAATCCATTGTATAATATCTCAGTGTATCATCAAGAGATTAAATCGTTCTTTCATATTGACTATTTTTCTAAGGATGATAAGAAATTTTCAATCTCAGTTCTCTGATTTATGTTTCTAAAGATTTATCGAAAATATTAGGGTAAACCTCATATAATGATAAAATAAAATAGTGTGTGGTATTTTATATGGCCTTACCACATCCCTTATGTACATATTAGAATGTTTTTAATATGGTAAATATTCATTTTTTTAATGAAAGGCACTTAATTTTTATATAGATCGACTACAACCAAAATAGAATTATGACCTTAAGATATCCCGAGGAGTCATTTGATTAAATCAAAAGTAATGTTCTCTTATTTCTATACATATATAGGTAATGATGGAATATCCCTTTTATAATTCCATAATTCATCCCTATAATTCAATCACACAACGAATCAAGAGATATACTCTACAATCACATATTTCTTGTTTTCCAACAAAAAATTCCCATTAAGATCTCAATGCATATTTCAGAATCCAAGATATATATGGAATGATGAGCTATGTGAATCATCCAACAACACCTTATTAAATTATGGTATTTAATTGGAACATATAAATTTCCAAATCCTTATTATTTTGTTACTACCAAGGATGAACATTGAGATATTCTCAACGTTCTTATACAGTAATAAATCCTCCTTCTAATCCCCCATTATCATTGAATAAATGGATGGTCGAGTAGTCATTTAGAAATGATAGCATTTGACCCCTTATATAATTACTAAAAGATCTATATTTTCTAATTCCATGAGTATGGGATCTTTTTTAATCCTTATAAAAGATAAAGTATCATGATATTCCCTACTAAGAGCATCAAACGCCTTGTCTCCCATCTGAGGGTGACAATTTATTGAGAAGTCAATGTATTTGATTAATTATAACAACATCATTTTGGGAGTATTAAAATACTTCTGTTTTAATATATACTTTAAGATCATATGAATTTTATATATATCACACTTTTCACCAATCAAATAATATCTTCATTAATGAAAAATTTACTTACACCATCTTTAGAACATGCATTGGGAAATTGTTCTCAACGGTCATTAATTTACATGTGGAAGAACTTGTTACCTTTTCATTTTTAATAATGAAACAACTCAAGCCATTATTTACATCATCATTGTATACTGCAAGACCTTCCCTTCTATATGGTCTTAT
Organism: Viscum album; assembly: GCA_963277665.1. NCBI lineage: Eukaryota > Viridiplantae > Streptophyta > Magnoliopsida > Santalales > Viscaceae > Viscum > Viscum album. Next base: position 261,611,809 of record OY728142.1, on the reverse strand, counting down.
AAGCACTGGTGTAGTGACAAACCTAATATTATAGTCCCTAAATATTTATTTTCATTCCTCTGTCCAGATAAATTTAACAACCTTTGGATTAACCTGGTTGATGTATTTTATAGTCTTAAAAATTGACAGAAAAGAACTTATGGTATCCATCCAACTCATGAAAAGTAAATATCCTTCTTATAGTGGCTAGTTTGGGAAATTTTCAGCTTAAAAATTTATTTAAAAAAACTAATGATATGCCCTCAGTTGGGATTTCATACCACAGGAATGATATTTTCTACACCTAGAATTGAAAATTTTTAAAATAATTATTTAACATCTCATTTTTAAAGATCTACAATAAAATAAAGAAATGAAGTTCATGCTCTTCTTTTATATTGGAATTTTAGGGAATATCATCTATGAAGGGTACCAAAAACATATCATGGTATTTTTTATGGAATGGTTGGGAGTTACCAAGACATAATGGTTTATAATGATGAAAATAAAGGAAAATTAAGATGGTGATAATGCACATGGGACACAATTACATACATGGTTCATGAAATTATACTTATGTCCATGGAGAGGAATAAATATCATTATGATGGGGAGTAGAATTACATAGAAATTACATATTTTTAGACACACATAGAAATGATATCTTAAATGATATCCTTAATAAAAATATGAAACTATGCCACAAATTGAAAAACAAGTTCACTATTCTACAATGATAAAATTCTAGAAGTCATTGGAGCTAGAATACCCATTTATCCAATGATGCAATAGTAACCCTTTCGAAGTCCAAACTTCTATAGTTCCCTATCATTGTAACCCAGTCATCTCTTCTAAATTCTTGTTAGTGTTTCGAAAGTGGTTAAAATTTTGGTTGGGGCCTTTGGAAACTAGATCCTTGAGCAGTGGTATAGTACCACATATAACCCATAACAACCTCACTAACTAGTTTTAATCACAACTGTGGTAGTTTTTACCTCTATCGGTCAACTTAACTCCATCATAAAGTTAATGATACACCATTCAAACAAACTCCCACATATATCTTACTCTTCTATGCTAGTTTACATTAATTCTAAAGACATAGAAAACAAACATAATATGTTCTCATCCTATTATTCACCTACCAGTTAATTCATACTTATAAAATCTTGAATTTAATGATGATGATTCATGAAAAACTATAATTTTTAACCTTCCAAGCTCCCACTACATTCATACAAATTTTTCCTCTTAACCTCCATTATTTAATTAATTCCAATAGATACACAATTGGGCCTCAAAATCTCTACCACCAAAATCATTATCCACATCTCTTCCGAATTGTGGGTTTTATGAATCTTATATAATATCAATACCAGACCTCTAATAACCTGTTAATTCAACTAAATATTCATCATCTTTTCTTGAAATACTAGGTTCATCAACCAAATAATCTCCTACAATACGTTTTTTAAAAAAATTTATTCTCCCTCTATAGTGGATAAGGAAACAACCTTATAATTGATATAACTAGATTACTATAGTTCCTATCAAGGTAAATACATAAATTGTGGTACTCCAACCATAGTCAATATCCCCTTTATGGTCAGATGTCACATAAACCAATAATGACTTTCCATTCCCAAATCATATTAATATTTCCTTACATCACTTCAGGTATCATTGTATCTTCTTCATAACTCCCCAATGTTTCATTCCATGGTTGTCCATGTACCTTCTCACAAATCCCCTCATATGATCAATATAAATATAAATTCATACCCTAGAATACGTCAATATTCCAAAAGTTGATTCATATATATCCTTTTTAATATTACCAAACTATTTTTCTATCTTCAATGCTTTCTCCATTGATTGTTTCATATGGATTCTTGAGGTAATAAAACTCATCTTTTATTCTAGTATATCGAATCTACCTGAAACATTTCAAATGTTTCCATCCTATGATAACATCATATTTCTAGGAGTATAGTCTCTTTTCATCTTCATCCCCAAACTATTCTATTCTTCTCTGAGATATTTCATTTCAAACTCCTCAATAATCTTCCCTCTCATCTCATCAATCCTCTCTATAAATGATCCTACATTGATAATTTAATCCACATATTGAATTGGAATAATTTAATAATTTCCAAAAGACCTGAATTAGCATCATTTTTCCATGCCACATAGTTCATAAGAATTCTTTATCATTAATTCATCAAATAATTTATTTCAAAACTTGGGTTCCATCTATAACTTATAATCTCTTTTGAAGTTTTACACCAGGTTATCCTTCCACAGCTCAATATATCCCACTAGTTATTGAAATCAATGATCCACCTCTAGATCTTCCTAACCGAAATTTAACTTCACATCAAGATTATAAGGATGAAATTATTTTGATAAAACAACAATAATAAAAACATGGATGGTTGTTTGTTTCACTACAAGTCAAAAAGATTCGGCAAAAACCAAACCTTCATTCTTTTAAAAAGCATTCAACTCCACTCTTACCTTGAATCTCCAATTACCATCATGTTATACCTTGTCTCTATATACCCATATATTCAATAATTATTTCCTTCCATGTTCCAAAGGGTTAATTTAAATTTTTTTTATCATTCAATAATCAAATCTACACCATCATATACATCTCCCACATGATCAACTACATCAATTATTTTTCTTCTTCATAAAATAATTTTTATTCATCCTCGGTCAGAATAAAATAATATAATGATGACGAATATTTATGGACAAGTCCTATCACCCTTTTTAACACTTCATCTCCACTTAAGGGGTTGGATCCCTTGGTTTTGGTGTCACATGCCCAGGTACACCTCCAAGATGCATTTTATGTTGGAAATCTAATTCTTTATTCCCACTATAATGATTAGTTACATTATGGTTCTTATACAAGAAACCTTAATTAATTATCACATTATATATTTTGATGATAATTGTGTTCTTATCATCCCAATAGTGATAACCAAACTCCTCATCACCATATCATATAAAGAAACATGATTTAGACAATACATCATGCTTTTCCATTATGATAGCATATATATGTTCATATTAAAAACTTCTAATGAATCATAAATATGATTTTATTAAATCTTTTCCAAATAGTATATCCTTATGTATATATTCATTAATTGGTACATATAGAATATAGTTGATGATTTGTGCTTTCATGTTCACTTCCTCATCAAATAAAGACTTGGGTAACCCTAAGTGTTGCCTTATACTGCTAGAAAATTAATTCAATTCCATATTCTTCCATTCTACTACACCATTCTACTATGGTGTATGTATAAGAGTATTCTACAACCGAATTGTATTATTATAAAAAAATTCCCTAAACCCCTAACTTTCATACTACCCACCAATGTTATACCTCAATTATTTCACCTTTGATCTAGAAAAATTTCCACCATTATTATCCAATTTTAAAAAATATTAAACACATACTATTTTCATTTCATAATTTAAATCCTTATATTACTTATTGATTAATTGAAAATTGTCACATAATATTATTATATTATAAGACAATGTACTTGTTCAGGTCCCCAAACATCAGTGTGCACCATCTATAGTTTCCTTACTTTCGATTTTTGACTCTTTTTTTAGAGGATACCATCTTCTTCTTTTGAATGATATAATAATCACATAAGAGAACACCCACCAACATTAGCTCTGGTAGAATCACTTTTTTCTTCAACTTCATCCACTTATCACTCATTTGTACTTTCTTATATTTACATATTTTTGAATCACAGAAAGAATATATTCATGAAATCATATCCATTCATGTTTTTTTCATGTTGTTCAGGGTCCAATTATTTACTCCGTGATCTAGGACCATAACTCCCTTTTAAATATTCTGTTCACCACTATTTAACATTCCTATGAGATATACAACATCAATATTCCAAAAAGAAATAAGATTTATTTTTAATTTGGACACATACCAAACATTTTTTAATCAAGGAAACATCCAATATTGGTTTCAATCTGTTCGTCTTAGAACCCTAAAATATTAAATGGTTTATCATTATAAATATATACCTTATCAAAATATATAAAAACACAATTTTTTTGGAAGCAATTTTCTAAATTACAATGTAAATATGACCCTGATTCTAAAATCAAATAATCAATTGGGTTATCAATGTCCATCAATAACACATCATTAGTTCTTTTATTAGCTATGTTTTTAGTACATTTCAAAATAACCTATTTTTTTCTTTAAAAATCATACATGAAATTTATTTTCATCAAAAAAATCATCTATATAGGATTAGTCCCCTTTTCCATGTCATGTACCATTCCCTTTGATTTGTATCATCCTTTAAGATTATCTCGTTTTATGTATCAGTATCTTCCTTTTGTGTTTGAAGCCATGTCAGTGAATATAGATAATTCTATTATTCAAATGTACTAACTGATGATCAGGTTCTATACATCCTTCATAACCAACTTTTTATTCCCCTAATATCTACTATTAGTTATTATTTTCACTTCCAACTATCAATTAAAGAAGACGGTAAAACTAGTTCACATGGCTCGTCATCTAGTGTAATTCCAATTGATGACAACTAACTTTTGGTGGTGTTTAATTCAATGACATGATCGTTGTCTACATTGAATGTTTTTAAACACATTTGAATATTTCCTGTAATATTTATGGATTTGTGTATGGATTCTATGCAAAATTATCATGTTAAAGATCCTTATAGAAGATATATTAAAAATATTAATAATTTATATCATGTGTGAAATTATTTTCTGAAATTATAGAATATATCCCTAAAAATTTATAATATGAGAAATCTAAGTTATCAATTATATATGAAATTTAGTTTTTTTCCTAGGTAGGATATAACCTTTTTCATTTATGGGTGTTTTGTTAGAGGGTAGTCATGGAAGGATAATGGATAAATTAATTTATTAATTTATTAATTTTTTATCTAAGTATAATGGCCTAATATCCATTATCAAATCCCAATTACAGTCATTACATTAGTTTATCCACTTAACCAAGGTTTTCTTTAGAGGAACATGGAGGATAATTTTGGGGATAACAATAAGATCAAGGATCGAATATTTATTTTCTTAGATTTCATCTTCACCAAAGGATTTTACACATCTCACCAACAACAACAACATAGAACAATTCATCCTCAATGAAAGATTAAAATATTAGGTTGGTATACTGATTATGTTATCATAATCCTCATTTTGATAATATATTAACGAATGGGAACCAATACTTTAAAAAAATTATTTGTGGGAAGTTTATTGAATTATGGGTAATGTTTAATCATTCTAGAAATATGAATAGATATTTTATTTATTATTATATTAAATTGAAAATTCATTGAAAAAATATTGGGACCGACCCAAAACTGTATGTTATTTGTTCCACATGTATCTTTTTTTTATTTTCACAACTCGTTCTGCATGAATTCATCATCATAATTTTTTTGGCTGGTAGTTCGATAAATACCCAGAAACTGATCATTACACATTTGATCTTTGGTGAAAATGATCACTTATATGGGTTTAAGATTAGGATCAAAATCAGGATTGTGTGAATGATCAAGTCTTGGTGATTGTAATGTATGATCAGGGAGTGGATAAATATTATTTTATTTGTTTTGTAAATGTAGCAGTGTGGTGCACTGGGAACCATCTTCTCAAGGGATTAGGTGGCCAGAATATTACCACTGACGATGTCACAACCACAGTCAACCCTAGATTTCGGACGAACAAACAAAATACATTGATGAATATATGGAGGTGGTGTCCTGGGTTGATATACATTGAATAGGTTCTTGTTTCTGGAAAACCCCCAATGATACATCATGTATATCAAAAGAACACAAATTATGTAGTCCACTTAGAGTAGTGTCTATTATTCTCTTTGATTTTAATATCAGATTCTATGTGGTGGGACTATACATTGTGTGAAACTTATTTGTATATCTCATGGTGTACATGGGGTAAACCCCTAAAAAACATGTGACCACACTATTTATTAGTGGAATAACACATCTTGTAACCCTTGGGAAGTGGCTCGAAGTATATAGTGAGTACATTCCAAGGAGTACAAGTGTCCCTACACGCCATGTGTGGTGGGGAACATGTTTTTAAAATCATAAGTTACATAGACATGGGTATAAATTACAATCTATGTTCTATCCCAAGACCCTACACACTATGTGATGTATTGTACATCATTTGTACTCTGGAAAGATCTCAGACACAATCAACTTATATGGGAATGACTTAAATACACTAGAATGACCAACTATACAGAGGCATGATTAGATGGATCATGAAGAGTTTCAGCCATCCTTTATAAACCATGTTCCCATAGTATACATGTCATGTATTTGTATAATGTAATTCTACATGAAATGGAGAGACATTTGTAATTCCACACATAGTGATATACTTTGTGTACCCGTACAGACATGAAATGTACTTCATTAAGGGTTTGTTAGAGCACTTTTTATTTATATTTAAACTATTGTGTAATATTGGGTTTGTTCCCTCAATCTATATTTTTGTGGTTTTATTCCCTCCTATTATTTTTATGTGATTTTTCTCATCCAAACTCTATTAGGGTTTAGTGAGACATCTTTTTTTAGAGAATTTAAGAAAGCCCCTCTACATATTAGATTAGAAATCACTCAGTGAGGAATAAGAAAATCATTAAAATTGTTATTATCTTATTCCATAGGTAGGGCCAGAAATCAAATGGATAACACATACTAGTGTGATACCCTATCTATAGGGTTATTCCAGTTAGGGTTTGGTATACCCCATAGGCTCTAAGTTTTATCCCTTATCTATGTATCAACTTTTTTGTCTTCCAGTAAGTTTTTTTAATTGAATCACTATCTTTGATGATCCCTATTAGTTCCTACATACTACTTCATAGAATGACCCAATGATCATGTTATGTCATATGAGTTCCATTATAATAGTAATACCAGATGAGTGAGACCTCTCAGATAAGTTCCATCAATGATGTAAAGTATCACTGAGTGATTTATCCTAGATGCGAGGTACTTATGAGCCTATAGTAGAATCCATGGATGGTAGGATTGTCGTGACCTTACATTGAGACATGGTGTATTCTTTTGAGAATATGAACGATATTGTTATTATTATTTTTATGTCTCATATTCTTATTGAAGTGTCTTTATAATAATGATATGACTAAACATTTAATACTTTTTGTCTGGTAAATTTAGGGAATCATACTTGGTATGTATATAATCAGACCTACGTGGTCATTTTATACATGTGTTGTGAATTATGAATAAAAAAATCCTTTTACTAATTTACTATGTTGAGAAGGAGAGGTGGAGGTTAGGTGTTTTAGAAGGACCATATATGATCCAAGAGTTTATTTTTGGTACCTTCCCTCATGTTGTTAGTGGTTTGGATTCTTTTGTATTCTGGTGGTATTATTTTCATAATTTTTACATCATTTATACATATCTATAGACTGTTATGTGAGATATATTTTAAGATTTCATTTTCATTATGTGTTTTATATGTTTCCACATTAAATTGGTGTATGAAGATACATGTGTGTGTACATCTACATTAGACTATGGCCTCCTAGTGTGTTCCCCTAGGGATCCCCTTTGTTGTTCACCGTGAAGACGTATGTGAGCATGAGGTTAATGATATACTAGAATCACCTAAACTGTAACACCCCGGGTAAATAAAGAATATGACATTTTCATATTTATCCATATTTTTGAATAAAATATTAATATGACTTTAAAGGGGACGCTATGCTCGATGGCGTACCCAACACGCAACAACGAGTTTCTTGGGAATCTTACGTTGCACTCTAATAATAAAATAATATTATTCTAAATGGTAGTTAACATGTAGCCGTTGTAATGGCAGGAATGGATAGAAATAACTAAAATATGATTATATATGTTCTTAAATATTTTTACATTTATACAATAAAAGATAAAGGCTTAAAATACGGAAAGAATTCAATTTTAGGCGTATATGCCCTAGTTTTCACTAATGGTTCACTTATCACCTTTTGACGGAGAACCGTCATTAAATATAGTTTTGTTCACTCTTAAACATTCTTTTGGACCAAATAAAACTCTTATTAAGAATCGGGACATCAAAATTTACTTTGTGTAAATTTTTGGTATCTTTCCGATAAAGTTCATTTTTTTAATGAATAGTGTAAAATGTTGTATTTTAATTCAAAACCACTTTCTAATCTAATTTATTTATATGATTAGATTATATTTTGAATTGGTTTTAAAGTGAAATTAGAAAATATTTTTACCATTAAATCCAATAGTGGTCATTGGAATTAATTTCACTTTGAAATCAGACGTAAACTAGTGTCAATCTTTTGATACTTATTGTTTTATAAAAACACGCTATTTTCTCTGACAGCGGGAATTAATTATTAAATTAATTAATGTGACTAATATGTTTTAAATTTTGTAAAATATACTTCATTTTTGAATTCGGAATATCAAATATAGCTTAGGGTGAATATTTGGTAATTTTCTGAAAAACTTCATTTTTTGATGAATAGTGAAACCACTAAGTGGTATTTATAAAAACTGATTTTTCATTTAAATGAAATTTTGCCATAATTGTGTTTTGATTTTCAAAAATCCGATATACATGGTTGTCATTAAGAAGTAAAATGTGGTTCAATGAGATTAAAATAATTTTTTGGTGAATAGTAACTTATTAAGTTTTTAATCGCGATTAGTGGTAATTAGTGTAGTTTAAGGTAAAAATGATATTATAAGATTGTGAAAACATCATGAAACTTGTCCTACACCTATTGGGTGAGTCATGGACGACCAAGACAAGCCATGGGCCAACATGGGGACCCAATGGAGCCACTTTAGTGGGAAAATGACATTAATATATTTTTATTTAATGTTAAAGTGAAAATGACACTAACATAAATTGTTTTACTAAAATAATTTTTAAATGGAGTTATACAAGTCCAAATTTTGATTATAAATAATCATTGGAAAGATAAAAAGATTTCCTACATCATAGTAATTTTTTTATAATTTTTAGACATTAAATAAATTAAATTATTTATGACATCATAATGATGCAGTGATGACATCATTATTTAACGATTAAAATAAAATGGAATGATAATGTAAAATATATGAACTACATATGTCCAAAACTTATTGGATGAGTGGATTTCGAAGCCTCATCACCTTATCCACGAATTATATCAATTTGGGACCTTTTAAAACCGAAACACATTTTCAAATAAAGTAATATTTCTTTACTTTCCAAAAGTGCCCCTCCTCTCCTCTTATAAAAGGCCCCCACCTCTACCTCATTTAACACACTCCTCATGCCTTTGGCTCGGCCAACCCCTGCCCATTTACTCTCTTCAAACCCCTCTCCTCATCCTATAGTATTCCCTTTGGTCATAATCCTTTCAAAGGAAGCCTTTAGGCTCAAATAAAAAGGAGTTACACTTTTAAAGGTAATTCATTCTCTCATGTTCATTTGTTTTATTTTGCTTCTCCAACCCCCTAAACTCTTTTTATTTATTTCTTTTGTAACAACACCAGTATCTTCAATATACTAGGATGTTGTTATAATATTTATTCGAGCTACACTCCCACACAACTACATCAAATGGTTAAAGAACATACAGTTTCTGTGGATGGCGAAATTCTGCCTCCCGAAACTATGATTGTTCAATACTCATTTAACACCTTCAAAGGTGGCCATTAGGATGTCACTATTTTTATATATGATATATAATATGTTTATGTTTTCCTTAAGCTTCTGTTTTTTTCATTTTGGTCATACCTTTATGGTTTCCAATATGGGTAAACGCGATATCTTCATTTAAGGAAGTGCGGACTACCGCCCTCTCAAAGTGATTTGATTCGTTAAATACCATATGTGGGACTTATAAAGGATGGAACTATGATATTATATATGATATTATACTGGATTTATAATATACCTTTATATAATTATTATTACATTCTATAAAATACGAAATAGAAATGAAAGTAGCGTTCATGCGTACGTACGGCTTACCGTCTCCATGAACGGTGCATTTCATTTCTTATCCCCAAATGTAATGTACTATTATAAATACATGTATATGCTGGATATATATGACATATATGATATCTAAATCATGAATACAATTCTGGATATAATAAACATTTGTCCACACGAACAACATGTAATTGTAAGAAGTCCACTTTCGACTTAAGAACCAAATCGGTAAAACAAATATTATTAACTTAAATGATGACATAATGTTTATGACTTGGTAATAAGTGATATAAAAAGGAATAATGAACTTGAAATAGGTTCTTAAGGAAGTAGTAATTAACTCACGTTTAATATTCAGGAGATTAAAGAACAATCGAGTCAAGTCGGACCTGAGGTAAGGGATCCTACTCCTCTCTTTCTTTTCAAGTATACACTTTTATGTCATTCCTTTTAAAGCTAATATTTCTTGTTATTGGGATGATCTTTTATATTACACTTACTGTAATTTTTATGTTCATGTGATGAGAGACCCTATTCTCTCTCATCAATCCATTTTGGAAGTTTTATGTGGCGCCGTTCGGCTGCCGAGTTTTCGTAAGGGATTTTTCATCTCACTTTTATTCCCGTGAGATTTATGCTACATTCGCCACAAATTCCATTGAGTGGTGTATGTACTGCCCATTATTCTACTCTTTGTGTAATATACTTTTGTTTATGAGTATTTACATCAATGACCTATTGTATTTCTTTCATGGGGTGTATGTTTTGAAAGATACCCAAGTCGGTAAGGGAACCTTTCACCCTCCTCTTTTTTAAAAGACTTGTTTTATAGGGTCTTTTAATTTACATATTGTTATGTTGGGATGTTTTCTCATATATCCTTATTGATGTAAATTTTATTTACAAGTGATGAGATACACTTTTTATCTCTCATCAACTCATTTTGATGTGATGCCGTTAGGCTGTCAAGGGAACTTTTTAACCCAATTTCGATTTCTTTGGGTTCAACTTGTAGTCATTGAATATGTCATCCATTGAATATGTGTGAATGACCTTTTATTGTTTTACACTTAATATCCACTTATATTGGGTGTATATATTTGTCACACATATTTTTGAGATTTATTTTTCCTTAATTTAAGGATACCTTCTTTATAAGGGATTTCATCACATTTGACATTTCTATTGAGGGTTCATTGTTGTTATGCACCAATTCACTCTTATATGGTGTATATACTGTCCTTTGGAGTATTATATCATGAATCCTTTTATTCTAATTATATTATAAAGTTCTGACTAAATGTTATTCCTCGATTATTGTATTCAAGTGTCTCTAATTTTGGTAAAACCCCTTTAACCAAAATATCGTTTTAAATGCTTTAATTATTTGTTCTTATTAATATCCATGTTTTCAAAATGGTTTTAAGGATTTATTTATATGGATATTAATGGTTTAAAATGTTAAAAGATTTAAGGTGGTATGGGACTTCGTCTCAATCCCCTTTCATTGAGGCATATTTAATTTTATACAAAACTTTATTTTATACGGTGTATAAAACCCTTTGACTTTTACGTTTATTTCAAAAGGAATATTTTTATACGAAGCGTTTACTAAATGACAAAAGGGAATGTTTTTGTCGTACGTATGCGGCGACAACGACTTCTCCGCCGTCGTGACCGTTATTTGAGTTTCAGCTTCCTCTATAAGCCATACCTTCTTTTTAAAAGAAAAATAAATACCATGCTTTACTTTTCTTTTATTTTAGTATTTAAAATGGTTTTCATAATGTTTTTATATCAATGTTTTGTATTGATATCTTGTGATTGAAATGTGGAAATTTTATGTTTCCTTTATGCATGTTTTATGTGATATGATTATGTTATGGTTCTTGGGCATTATTATGAAGACGGGTGGTTGCGTGATAAACTAAGGGCGGGTGAGCCCGTTATAGCTCTCCAATGCATTGGGTAATGCGAAGGAGTGAAACGTTAAGGTTTCTCTGAAGAGATTTTAGGGAATATAATGTGATGGGTATTCCAAACGTAACCAAGAGGGTTACTCCCTACGTTAGAATGATATGAATGCCTCAAGTTACCTTTATGTCTTATGTTTTCTATGATTTTTTCATGATTTGATATGCCTATGTTTTATGGGTAAAGTATGATTTCATTCTTATGTATATATGAACTCATGTTTCCTTTCCATATTTTTATAACCCTTACTGAGCTTTTTATGCTCATCCCAAGTTTTTGAAATGTTTTTCACAGGTCAAGGGAAAGGTACATGATGTGACGATAGTGTCAAGGATGTGTCAATAAAGAATCCGTGTTTTATTTTCAATATGTTTCTATTGATGGGAAGAATGGATACTATCTTTTATGTAACCACTTTGTTTAAATGTGGAAGGTAATGCAAGATTCATGATCTAATTCTCTAAAACTCTAAACCTGAAAAGATCCTCAATGTGTAATCTTGTAATAACTCAAGATTAAGTAAGGTTTAAGGCTGGGGCCTTATAGTTGGTATCAAAGGTCGGTTTAGATAACTTTAGAGGTTAGGGTATTCTTTAAGCATAATTGACAATTACCATAATGGTTAGGATTTCAGAAAGAGTCTTAGTTTTAGATAAAGTGAATGAGTAAGTATATCTTATTGTCTATCTTACTCATTAGTACATGATGGTTTTGTTGATATACTCACACTGACCCTTTTTGGTTTTAGTAAATGGCTGGATCTAGCAGGCACCAAAGTAACAGTGGATGTGAAGGAAACTGTGACAGTTTTTTGAGCAAGCAACTGAATGATATGGGAGCTGAAATGAGAACTCTTTTGATTATCCTCAACCAACTATCTGGAGTCATGGTTGACCACCTAAACCTTGGAGTTTTCTCTAAGGCATCATATATGCAAGAAACAAATCCCTACGGAAGTACAGGTAATAATCATAAAGGTATGTGTGTTCAAAAACCTATGTGTCAAAGATGTGGAAAGAAACACTTAGGAAAATGTTTCAAAGGGACAGAAATATGCTATAGATGTGGAAATGAAGGTCATAAAGCAAGAACCTGCCATGGAAAAAGGAAGCATCCAGTTGACTCGAGGATAGGGAATGAAGTTATTTCTGAGGGATCAATTTAATGTTTTAAATGTGGTGTGCATGGTCATTATGCAAACACATTTCCTATGAAGAAGTTTCGTGAATGGGGTCACCAAGAGCGTACCAATATTCGTTTACCAATACCTAATGCCATTCCAATTGAGGATGAAGAAACTGACAATGACCAATCAAAGGTATGTAATATTTCATGACTATTGTTTTCTTATTTTGGAATCTTAGGATATGATTCATGATTTTGTTTGTAGGAAAGAGGTATTTCAGAATAGGTTGGAAAGGAATGGATAATGGATCATAAAGAATGTTGAATGAGTAAGATGTCAACATATAAGGGCTTCAAGAGTTATGGTGAAATTCTTAAGATTATCAAGTCTCTTTTGATGATGGGGTAACATTAGAAGACTTTTTATATTATGTGTAACCCTGATGTTTAATATAGGCAAATTTTATTCAAGGAATAGTTATCTTTTCTTTTGTGGACCGAGTTATAAAGAATCATTTGGGTTTATATGATCCTTACTTTTGAGGTAATTATGGGTTACTATATGTTATGATGGAAAATGAAAGGCATGAGATAAAATTGAGGTTAAAATATGTTATGAATATTTTTGAAGATTTTATCTCGTTTTGGGGAATGTTTTGAGAATTATATAGTTTTGAAAAAAGGACAACACGCAGACCGTGTGACAACCCATCACGTCGGACAAAGCTGCGGGAATCGAACCCACAACCAAAGTGCGACTGGTATTCATCGCCGACCACTGGACTACGTGAATCCCCTGGTTAGTTTGACTGATTCTTTTTAGTTATATGATTTTATGAATTAAGAGTAAGTAGATTTTGGAGGATATGTGATTAGGATAATTACTTTTCAATGTGAGACTTTAGGAGCAACTGATGTTGTTTGGAGATAAATGTTACGATTTAACTTGGAAGACTATGTGACTAAATCCTTCAAATATTTGGGTTTCAATCTTATATTGGTTTACTTTGAAGAATTTTATGGACAAATTGTTTATCGGATGGTCCTCGTTGAACTTTGGGTTTTGTTGGACAAATTTTGGAGATTAAGAATAGATTTTATTTTTATAAGGGGTTATCCTTTTCTGGATTATCTGATCTTGTACTAACCTTTTTGGTTTTGGTTTTGGTTAAAGCCTAAAAACATGGGATGTATATAGTTCTCTTTTGGGGATTAGGTGATTCACTAGAAGTTGATTATAGTACTCTTAATGCGAACAAGTCTCCCTAAATACTCGTCTTTTGGAAAAGAATATGAGTTTGATTAAGGAATCTAGTAAAAGTTGGGAGTCAACATGATAAGTGATTATGTTTCCTTATGAATAAATTCCTCAATAAAAAGTAACTTAAAACAAAAATGTTGTCTATTAAATTTTCCAATTGGGGAACCCAACACTGTTTAACCCATCAGAAGTTTGTAATTTTCTCATTGTTAACTTTCTCCTAAACATGTTTTCTATCACTCTCCACCAGAACATGACCCTATGTTTTCTCCTCCATGTCCATGTTTTCCTACATGGAATCCTAGTATGGGTTAACTCGGGTGACCTCTGTACTTATCTTTCTCTATTTTAAAGTGATTGTTTTACCGACTCTTGTTCCGATGTGGGACGTTCAAGGATGTTTCCAAGCGCAATTTTAAAATTCCGAGGACGCAATTCCCAAAAGGGGGGAAGGATGTAACACCCCGGGTAAATAAAGAATATGACATTTTCATATTTTTCAATATTTGTGAATAAAATATTAATATGACTTTAAAGGGGACGCTATGCTCGATGGCGTACCCAACACGCAACAACGAGTTTCTTGGGAATCTTACGTTGCACTCTAATAATAAAATAATATTATTCTAAATGGTAGTTAACATGTAGCCGTTGTAATGGCGGGAATGGATAGAAATAACTAAAATATGATTATATATGTTCTTAAATATTTTTACATTTATACAATAAAATATAAAGGATTAAAATACGGAAAGAATTCAATTTTAGGCGTATATGCCCTAGTTTTCACTAAAGTTCACTTATCACCTTTTGATGGAGAACCGTCGTTAAATATAGTTTTGTTCACTCTTAAACATTCTTTTGGACCAAATAAAACTCTTATTAAGAATCGGGACATCAAAATTTACTTTGTGTAAATTTTTGGTATCTTTCCGATAAAGTTCATTTTTTTAATGAATAGTGTAAAATGTTGTATTTTAATTCAAAACCACTTTTTAATCTAATTTATTTATATGATTAGATTATATTTTTAATTGGTTTTAAAGTGAAATTAGAAAATATTTTTACCATTAAATCCAATAGTGGTCATTGGAATTAATTTCACTTTGAAATCAGACTTAAACTAGTGTCAATCTTTTGATACTTATTGTTTTATAAAAACCCGCTATTTGCTCTGACAGCAGGAATTAATTATTAAATTAATTAATGTGACTAATATGTTTTGAATTTTGTAAAATAGACTTCATTTTTGAATTCGGAATGTCAAATATAGCTTAGGGTGAATTTTTGGTAATTTTCAGAAAAACTTCATTTTTTGATGAATAGTGAAACCACTAAGTGGTACTTATAAAAATTGATTTTTCATTTAAATGAAATTTTTCCATAATTATGTTTTGATTTTCAAAAATCCGATATACATGGTTGTCATTAAGAAGTAAAATGTGGTTCAATGAGATTAAAATAATTTTTTGGTGAATAGTAACTTATTATGTTTTTAATCGCGATTAGTGGTAATTAGTGTAGTTTAAGGTAAAAATGATATTATAAGAATGTGAAAACACCATGACACTTGTCCTACACATATTGGGTGAGTCATGGACGACCAAGACAAGCCATGGGCCAACTTGGGGACCCCATGGAGCCACTTTAGTTGGAAAATGACATTAATATATTTTTATTTAATGTTAAAGTGAAAATGACACTAACATAAATTTTTTTACTAAAATAATTTTTAAGTGGGGTTATACAAGTCCAAAGATTGATTATAAATAGTCATTGTAAAGCTAAAACGATTTCCTACATCATAGTAATTTTTTTATAATTTTTAGACATTAAATAAATTAAATTATATATGACATCATAATGATGCAGTGATGACATCATTATTTAACGATTAAAATAAAATGGAAAGATAATGTAAAATCTATGAACTAAACATGTCCAAAACTTATTGTATGAGTGGATTTCGAAGCCTTATCACCTTTTCCACGAATTATATCAATGTGGGACATTTTGAAACCGAAACACATTTTCAAATAAAGTAATATTTCTTTACTTTCCAAAAGTGCCCCTCCTCTCCTCTTATAAAAGGCCCCCACCTCTACCTCATTTCACACACTCCTCAAGCCTTTGGCTCGGCCAAACCCTGACCATTTAATCTCTACACACCCCTCTCCTCATCCTAGAGTATTCCCTTTGGTCAGAATCCTTTCAAAGGAAGCCTTTACGCTCAAATCAAAAGGAGTTACACTTTTAAAGGTAATTCATTCTCTCATGTTCATTTGTTTTATTTTGCTTCTCCAACCCCCTAAACTCTTTTTATTTATTTCTTTTGTAACAACACCAGTATCTTAAATATACTAGGATGTTTTTATAATATTTATTCGAACTACACTCCCACACAACTACATCAAATGGTTAAAGAACACACGGTTTCTGTGGATGGCGAAATTCTGCCTCCCGAAACGATGATTGTTCAATACTCATTTAACACCTTCAAAGGTGGCCATTATGATGTCACTATTTTTATATATGATATATAATATGATTATGTTTTCCTTAAGCTTCTGTGTTTTTCATTTTGGTCATACCTTTATGGTTTCAATTATGGGTAAACGCGATATCTTCATTTAAGGAAGTGCGGACTACCGCCCCCTCAAAGTGATTTCATTTGTTAAATACCATATGTGGGACTTATAAAGGATGTAACTATGATATTATATATGATATTATACTGGAATTATAATATACCTTTATATCATTATTAATACATTCTATAAAATACGAAATAGAAATGAAAGTAGCGTTCATGCGTACGTACGTCTTACCGTCTCCATGAACGGTGCATTTCATTTCTTATCCCCAAATGTAATGTACTATTATAAATACATGTATATGATGGATATATATGAAATATATGATATCTAAATCATGAATACAATTCTGGATATAATAAACATTTGGCCACACGAACAACATGTAATTTTAAGAAGTCCACTTTTGACTTAAGAACCAAATCGGTAAAACAAATATTATTAACTTAAATGATGACATAATGTTTATGACTTGGTAATAAGTGATATAAAAAGGAATAATGAACTTGAAAAAGGTTCTTAAGGAAGTAGTAATTAACTCAAGTTTATTATTCAGGAGATTAAAGAACGATCGAGTCAAGTCGGACCTGAGGTAAGGGATCCTACTCCTCTCTTTCTTTTTAAGTATACACTTTTATGTCATTCCTTTTAAAGCTCATATTTCTGGTTATTGGGATGATCTTTTATATTACACTTACTGTAATTTTTATGTTCATGTGATGAGAGACCCTATTCTCTCTCATCAATCCATTTTGGAAGTTTTATGTGGCGCCGTTAGGCTGCCGAGTTTTCGTAAGGGATTTTTATCTCACTTTTATTCCCGTGAGATTTATGCTACATTCGCCACAAATTCCATTGAGTGGTGTATGTACTGCCAATTATTATAATCTTTGTGTAATATACTTTTGTTTATGAGTATTTACATCAATGACCTATTGTCTTTCTTTCATGGGGTGTATGTTTTGAAAGATACCCAAGTCGGTAAGGGAACCTTCCACCCTCCTCTTTTTTAAAAGACTTCTTTTATAGGGTCTTTTAATTTACATATTGTTATGTTGGGATGTTTTCTAATATATCCTTATTGATGTAAATTTTATTTCCCAGTGATTAGATACACTTTTTATCTCTCATCAACTCATTTTGATGTGATGCCGTTAGGCTGTCAAGGGAACTTTTTAACCCAATTTCGATTTCTTTGGGTTCAACTTGTAGTCATTGAATATGTCATCCATTGAATATGTGTGAATGACATTTTATTGTTTTACTCTTAATATCCACTTATATTGGGTGTATATATTTGTCACACATATTTTTGAGATTTATTTTTCCTTAATTTAAGGATACCTTCTTTATAAGGGATTTCATCACATTTGACATTTCTATTGAGGGTTCATTGTTGTTATGCACAAAATCACTCTTATATGGTGTATATACTGTCCTTTGGAGTATTATATCATGAATCCTTTTATTCTCATGATATTATAAAGTTCTGACTAAATGTTATTCCTCGATTATTGTATTCAAGTGTCTCTAATTTTGGTAAAACCCCTTTAACCAAAATATCGTTTTAAATGTTTTAATTATTTGTTCTTATTAATATCCATGTTTTCAAAATGGTTTTAAGGATTTATTTATATGGATATTAATGGTTTAAAATGTTAAAAGCTTCAAGGTGGTATGGGACTTCGTCTCAATCCCCTTTCATTGAGGCATATTTTATTTTATACACAACTTTATTTTATACGGTGTATAAAACCCTTTGACTTTTACGTTTATTTCAAAAGGAATCTTTTTATACGAAGCGTTTACTAAACGACAAAAGGGACTGTTTTTGTCGTTCATATGCGGCGACAACGACTTCTCCGCCGTCGTGACCGTTATTTGAGTTTCGGCTTCCTCTACAAGCCATACCTTCTTTTTAAAAGAAAAATAAGTACCATGTTTTACTTTTCTTTTATTTTAGTATTGAAAATGGTTTTCATAATGTTTTTATATCAATGTGTTGTATTGATATCTCGTGATTGAAATGTGGAAATTTTATGTTTCCTTTATGCATGTCTTATGTGATATGATTATGTTATGGTTCATGGGCATTATTATGAAGACGGGTGGTTCCGTGATAAACTAAGGGCGGGTGAGCCCGTTATATCTCTCCAATGCATTGGGTAACGCTAAGGAGTGAAACGTTAAGGTTTCTCGGAAGAGATTTTAGGGAATATACTGTGATGGGTATTCCAAACGTAACCAAGAGGGTTACTCCCTACGTAATAATGTTATGAATGGCTCATGTTACCTTTATGTCTTATGTTTTCTATGATTTTTTCATGATTTGATATGCCTATGTTTTATGGGTAAAGTATGATTTCATTCTTATGTATATATGAACTCATGTTTCCTTTCTATATTTTTATAACCCTTACTGAGCTTTTTATGCTCATCCCAAGTTTTTGAAATGTTTTTCACAGGTCAAGGGAAAGGTACATGATGTGACGATAGTGTTAAGGATGTGTCAAGAAAGAATTCGTGTTTTATTTTCAATATGTTTCCGTTGATGGGAAGAATGGATACTATCTTTTATGTAACCACTTTGTTTAAATGTGGAATGTAATGCAAGTTTCATGATCTAATTCTCTAAAAATCTAAACCTGAAAAGAACCTCAATGTGTAATCTTGTAATAACTCAAGATTAAGTAAGGTTTAAGGCTGGGGCCTTATATAAACAATGTGACTGGGAGGAAGGAGCACCCATCAATGAGAATCTACAATTTTTTTCTCCATTTGTTAGGGATGAAGTGGATCTTGGAGTTCGACCACATGATGGGTTATCACTATCACATGGGTTGAGAGGAGTATGTTCCAAATGTTTATTTCTAAAGTCATTATTGTTTCTTTGAATTCTTAGGGTTAATGTTTAATGATACATTAGTATTCATGAGACTTATGAACTTAAAATTTTCTTATTGTTACATGACACCTTAGAATTATGATGGTGTAGCATATCCCCATTTCATGGTTTTCATACCTCAACATTCTTAGTGTGCTAGGGAGGCACAACTTGGGGGTATCGATTCTGAGATCTTGGAAGATAATATATCCACTAGACATGTTATATATTGATATTTAGAATGCAAAGAGTACATCAGCTTTGTTTTAGGACAAGTGATGACACTAGTCATGCTGTGAGTGGAGGAGAAGAAATTTGTTTTTGATTTACCTTACCGGTACACACAATATAGGTCGGGATATACTATAATCCTTTAGAATCATGTTAGTAGTATGAGTATATTGTATAATGTTGTTGAGTTTATCAATTGAAGCCCCGAATATTATTAGTAAACGATGGGGTTCCTAGATGTAAGTGGAAATTGGATTGTATTTTTGGGGTTTCTATGATGGGGTTTCCAATATCAATGAGAGGTCATGATGTTATCTGAGTGCTCATAGACTGAATAACCTGGTCATCGCCTATTATACATCCAAATGTAATGTTTTGTAGAATTTTTGGATCGCCTATGTATGTAGGTGGCTGTTTGGATTTATGGGGATCCATTAATGTTCATTTTAATCGATAATTCTCGCTTAACATAAAGACGGTAAAGAGAATATAGGAATCCTTTAAGACTGAATTATATTTCATCAGAGTGTTTTTACCATAATTTTACTGATAGGTAAAGAGGACCACTAATATTATAGAGAACATGCTTTTTGTTTTTTTGTTAGTATTTCACATAGTTAGGAGGATCATATTTCCTTAATATAAAACCATTTTTACACATAGAAGAGACCTTTTACTGCATTCACATTCTTTTTTAACTACAAGTAATCCCTTTGTACCTCCTTAACAATATCTTAGATAGGTGGTTGGAAAATATTTTTGGCAATGTAAGATGTATTCCATATTGATATGATTTACATGTCTATCCTTTTCATTTCCAGGAAGATACAGTATTTCTCAATATACATCACGGATAGAGAATTGTTCTTTTATTCTAAGATCATCATATATGTTGTTGTCCTTACTGGAATGATAGTGAATACATTAATTGTTTCCTTTGATTAGCTATCACCATCTCCTTTGACACATGTTGAGAATATGTTGGGTGAATATATATATATTATACTCTTGTGATCACTATATCTATCACAGTTTATACCATAGAGGTAGTGATGTCAAGTTTTCAACGAATGAGCACTGGTACTAGCTATATATCAGGAATATGGTAGTTTTCCTCAAGGATCATCAACTACTATGAGGCATAGGATCTCACACTATCATTTTTCATGAGTTCACAACCCAATCCATTCGTGGAAGCATCATTGTATATAATAAAAAATTATCCACATTTTTGGTAATGTAAGTATAGGTGCAGTGAACATCCTTATCTTTATAATCTTGAATCTCTCCCCACATTCATCCATACATATATACATCACCCCTTTCTTTATTAACATAGTTAGTGGGATAAAAAATATGAACTTTCACAAAAGACATCTGGTTTACCCTGCTAATCCAATAAATATATTGATTTCTATGACACTATAGGTTCTAGGACATTTCTCGAATGCCTTTTTATTTCATGGGTCCAAATAAATTAACTCACATGTGATCATATGTCCCAAGAGTTTGAATTGTGGCATCCAAAATCCACACTTTCTAAACATGGTACAACTACTCCTTCTATAACATCTCCAATACAATCCTTAGATTGTCTTCATTTCCCCCCTTTTTATTGGAGTAGAAGAGATTTTCATCGAAAACCCAACCAAAGAATTTTCAAGGTAATGTCTAAAGTCTCTATTAATAAAATACATGTACATTGCAAGGAAATTTTTATATTTGAAGGTAATCAGGAAAGAATCATTGTTCCCATACCGTGTATGGAGGGCAACCTTCAAGAGATCATCCTTCTTCACCTTTAGCTGATAATATCGAGAAAAAAGATCCACCTTTTAGAATTATTGAGCTCCTTGAAACTGATCAAAGAATTCATCAATCCTTGGAAGAGGAAACTTTTTCTTTGAGGTGGACTTTTTGAGTTTCTGATAATCAATATATAGCTGGATTGATCCATTCTTCTTCTTGAAAATGAGAATCAGTTCACCCCAAGGTGATGGACTAGGGAGTAATACTTTTTTTCCAAATGATCAAGTAGAAGCTTATTTTAACTCTTATAGTCTGATAGGACCCATCTTATAGGGACTCATTGAGATAAGATTACCCCCATGAATGAGTTCTATTGAGAAATATACATCATGATATGGGGGGGAAGTCTGGGTAACTCTTCTTGAAATACATCACGGTATTTCCTCACTATGGTAATTTCCCTTAGATAATAAATTCCTTTGACTTAATCATTTGGGAATGGTATGCATCTTCACATGGAATCAACATGAATACCATTGAAAGATTTTCAAAAGGATATTCATGATCTTCCTTTCATTTTTAGTTGAATAGGGAAAGGTTTAGAATTTGAAAAGATGTTTACTTTTCTTAATAGGTTATTTGATATCTCTATAACATGAGCCAATATATCCCCAGTATAGCGTCAAATTACATCGAGGTAAGTATTATGATATTTGTTGGAAGAATATTCCCACATACGCCAATATGGTAAGAGTTAAAAACTTGGGTTTCAATGATTGATCCACTTGGTGTTTTTACAAATATCTCTACATCAAGGTTTTGGGTCTTTGATTCAATAGTTCTAGAAAACATTCAAGATATAAAGGAATTCATATAACTAGAATAAAATAAGACTTCTTCCATGCATGAGTGAATAGGAATTTTACCTAGTATGACTTCATTTTCATTACAATCTACCATTTTAGTGATTGAATAAGACTTCACATACTTTTTTTTCCTTGGTGGATGGTGACACTAATTACCCCTAAGAACTCAAGGTCTGTTGAACACTCTTGCATAGTGCCCTAGCCCCATATACTTGTGTCTTTGGACCGTGGGTGGTTCTCTCCTTTCTTAGACCACATTATCCTACTTCCTCGTGTCTTTTGTATATTCATGATCTTTGTGGCCTTCTCTCCCACACTTGATGCATTTCCTTGTACATTTGAGTAAATTCCAAAGATGGTTATTCCCATATTTTTTACTTGTGGATGGTTTATTTTTCTTTCCACCTTTATCATTAGATCGCTTTTCTTGAAACTTATTCTTTCTTTTTTATCACTATATCCATGTGACCATTCTACAAACTCTATATATATTTCCACATTGAGATCACATCATACAACTTCTTTATAACTCCAAAAGTCTCAAATTTCAAGAGCCTTTAGAAGGTGTGATTTTAACCCACTAAAGAATCTATCAGTTTTTCAATCATTGTTGATAACAAAACCTAGAGAGTATATTGAAAGACTTATCTATTTTTTTTCCTAAGTCATAAAAAAATCACATTACTTTTTCTTGATCTCAATGAATTATCTCTCTAACTTTTTATGATTAGTTTTAGGGAAATTCTTTTAGGAAACATTATCTTAATGTATTCCCACTCCATCTATTCAGTTTTGTTAGTCGGAATGGGGTTCTTAATAAAATAACACCATTTATCAAATAATCTAAATAGATGATATGAAATGAGTGTTTTTTCTCCATCTTAGAACAATGAAGTACAGAAATGATCTTATCCATTGTTTTTCAACACTATTCAGAGACAAGTGGATCAAATGATCCCCTAAATGTTGGTGGTCGTTTCTATATAAAACACTAAATAGCTAGTTTCTCCAACTTAGGTGGAGACTTACCATCCAAATTATTTAGGTAACTGTTCATAATATGAGGAAACTGGGGAAGATTCCGCATGAAATATTAAAATACACTTCTCAAGGAATTGGGGATGTTATTTATGCAATCAATACATTTTACTCAAACATGTTGTTGGGCTGGTGTCTCTTGGTTCCCACCATTTTCTAAAATATAAAAGGTTAGAAATAATCATAATTCCATAATTCATGAATAAAAATATATAACTTTGTTCATTTATTTATAATTTTTTATATTTTATGATCCATATGTTTTTAATTTTCAAACACAAATATTCTTGGGTGCTTATACATAATCTCATACTAAGGTTTTTCACTAAGGTTCTCTAATCCTAAATCACAAATTAACTAAACTATGATATGATACTAACTATAGAAACCCTACAATTTCTAAAATTACAATTAAATCATTTTAATGATAAATAACATATAAGAATTATATGACTTTTATCTAAGGCTTTAGTATCATGGGAAAACTAGGACCATAGATAACTTTTAAAAAATAAGACATAAACATCATTTAATTTTTTATTCCATACCATCTTTTTAGACCTTGAAATATTCTTAGTACAAGTATTCACCTAATGATATACCTCAGAAGGGGTGATCTGAAATCTTAGTAAGAGGCGAGATAAGAACATGAAACAATATTACATGTGGTGAGCATAATCAGGACATCATCATCATAATCATGAGAGGAATTATTAGATAATTTCTTGGAATGTCAAAAATCATAAAAATGAAACATCATGTCTTAGTGTAAGACTACCACACTTAATTATGAACAAAGATCACATAGAATGTATATTAATATTGAAAATAAGTTAACCCATTGAATGGAATGGGTTTTTTTTAAGTAGAATACATTTATAAACATTGGGTTCCCAAATTAAAGAGTGAACAAAATACTTTATATAAGAATCATCATCCATGAGTGAAGAATAAACAATCTCAAGAAGTAAAAGGTGTGTATTTCTTGAAAGGGGAGTTATTTTGGAAAACATTATGCTTTTAAAAAATCAATTATAAAACATTTATGTCCCATAAATATTAGGATAATGATTATGAAATGATATTTAAGAAATATCCCTAGTAAAAATTGGGTAAATGAGGGAAACACCAAAGAAAGAGAGTTGGGTTGGAGAATTCCCCTTACCTCATTATCATCGTATAAATTTTTATTCCAGAGAGGGAAAAAATGAAACTTTCTTCACTTTAATATCATGTACTATCACATTATATTCATTAGTTAAAAATTAAAGAACATTTTGAACATTTATATGACTAATTAGGATTTAATTAAGTTTATTTACTGTCCTTTCATTGAGTTAAAGTGTTTAATTTCAACATTTTGGAGAATTCATTTTATTTAGTTTTCACGAATTTCTTACTTGTATTCATGGGTGGAAGATCGTTTAAAAAGAGGATAAATATCTAGAATTGTTATTAAATTATATTACTGTTATTTCAGAAAATTAAATGATCTTATAAATAATGTTTTTATATACCATGAAGATTAATCATTGGGTTAATGTTAATGATGATCACTTTAGGTTAATTTTGGAATTTTTCTGATCACAACGAACTCATTTTGTTTTATCATTTAATATTATTTATAAATGATAGTTACAAAACATATATAGGGTTATATCAGACTAATTAAAATATATTTTAATTTTTTTAATTTTTTTATTAATAGCATCGAAGGAGTTTATAGAAAATTAAAGTGCATCACCCACGATGTCGGTAAATTGACACATTAGAGGTGAAAATTTCATTTTTATAATAAAATAGTCATATTGGAAGAGTTCAATGATGAATATTCCTTTAACTTGATGTAATTATAGTATATGTAGGTTAATTGATTTATAACTCCATTTTTTATGGAGGGTGGTGATGATAGAATATGAAACAAAATGAAATTGGAAGGAAATTCAATGAATGAGAGTTGGAATTTACCTCTTGAATTATCCTCTTGAGATCCTCCTCATGGAACCTAGGATTGGTACATTAATGATAAAAAGAGATCTCAGATGTGGGGGATGGGAAAGGTAAGTGTTTTAGGATGAATGTTCCTAAGACAGAAATCATGAGAGGTGTGGGAAGAAGAGGGTGTGAGAAGCGTTATTTAGATTGGATGAGAGGGGTGTTTTCTTATTATTTAATTCATTAGTTTATTATTTTTCTCAGGGAATGAATTAATGTTGATTCATGTGATTAAATACAACAATTAGGTCATGTGAGCTATATCCAATAGGTCTTACATCAGCAATGACTCAATTAATCATGTATTTAGCTTTTAATGATTATATACCATATATTACAGTATTTATCTACTCACCAAATATCATGTAATTTATAAAAATCCATAAAAATCTCCCTAACCATTTTATAATCTATATATTCCAAAAATAAAATAAATTTTATGGAAGTAATTATTTATATATGTGTAATGGAATTTTTAGTTAAAAATCATCATTTACATGGAATATACAGATCCTATAATTATAACTGATTTTGTAACACTTTGAAAAATTACATAAGGTCAGATAAAATTATCTTAAAATCATATGTCGTAAAAATATTAATTTATGAATATGTTTTATGAAAATAAATTTTCTTTACAATTATAAAATTAATCAGGAAATAGTAATTTAATATTTATAACTTCTAAAAATACCCACAATTAATTAACATTATTTAAAACAATTATTTATTATAGTATGATATAATTATACCATAATTTCATTTATAAGATGCTTAAATTTTAATTATACATTCATGGGTGTACTTACTATTCATTTGGTTGGTTTACTATTCATAAGGTTCATATTACTATTTTTAAGGTCAAGTATCTTTTTCACCGGTATTGGTTCCTTAACATCTAGAAATTTTCTTATTTAATTAATTATTCGTTTATAATGTTTTTATTATAGTCTCAATGTGATTTTATGTGATTTATAAAATGTGAAATTACTATATGAAGCGAGAAATTTCTTTTGTAAAATATTGGTTCACTACACAGATGTCATATATTATGAAGTTTCTTGGACTTTTATTGGAGTCATTGGCAGACCTAGAGTAGTTATATTGTAGATATTCTAGAATAACATCATATGGATCCAGGATTTTCCATTGGAGTAGTTACCCCCATGATCTTAGTAGGTTGGGTTCTTTTACGAATTTGTGGACATGTATTTGGACCTTTTTTACTTATGTTGTACTTTTTGATATACTATGTTGTGGGATAGATTTTATGAATTAATTTATAGTATGAGTAATTTATCCATCCATATTAATATAGTGTATGATGATTCCATTGTTTGTGAAAGTACATTTTGTTAATTCATCCCACGTCTTTGATATACCCAATTGAAAATAGTTTACACCCTAGGCCTATTTCCAGTGGGATTATAGATTCATTCTTATCTTACTTATAACCATGTGGGCCTCTTTGGGTCGGTTCATGACATGATAAAAAATCATATTCCCTTTAATCATTATTATATTTAATAGTCACTAAATTGTTTACACTGTTTCTGAAACATAAGGCATCTCATATACATTTCTAATACATTTCATCAATACAATCATCATATTATCTATTCTAATGTTGAATACCATGTTTGTTTACCAATGTAAGGCACACAACACCATGAAATTATCGATCTAGTATCCTCTAATCCATATTCTCCATATCCATTGGATTTCATGTTGAAGTAGTAATTGGATCATTTTTTGATAAAGATATCTCTTGATATGAGTCCACCATTAAATGAAATTTATTCCTTTAAAGTGATCAATCCTCAAATTACCTTATTTTTTATCTAATATTCAATTATATAATAAAAACATGATCTTAAAATTTTATGCATTGATACAGGTTTTTATTAAAATTATGTTACTATTTGAGAAAGAATATATGATGAAAATAAAGAAAACAAAGGTAAATATTTAGACAACACTAGACATTGAAATTTATAAGGTTTGGGAAAGGATCCCTATATCCAAAAAGTGGTAGAAATATCACTAAAATCGAATCTGAAATTATAGGGAAAATCCAATGTTTCATAGGCACTCAGAAAATGACATCGGAATAGAGATTATGAAAATGATTTTGCAATTATTCAACCAACCCCATAGTCCATCCATTAAGATACATTGGCCATTTTTAAGAAGTTTACATAGTTATAGTTTTGATGTTGGAAAAGTCTGATATAAAATAATAACAATATTAATGTTCACACTACTAATGTTCATTTTTGGTGTAACCTTTCCATATTTTATATAGTCCTTTCATAGTTATTATAGTTCCTAAAATTTGGGTTGGGGGCTTTAACCCATATTCACTATGTTAGGGAAATATGCCCCTTACAACCCCAATGAACTCATTGTGGTGTTCTATACATTAGAGTTACAGTCGGGTGTGTAGTTTATGTTGAAATAGTGGGTTCTCTAGACCCAACAATGAAGTAATTTTGATAACCATATCATGTGTACAGTTAGTTATACATTATGTCATCTTACGAATAAAGTGTATACTTTTCAGTGTCCACTATTTAAATGGTAATGTTCAATGATTAATTTTTGTGTCGAGAGGTTATAGTATATCCCATACTATATTGAGAACCCCGAGATACTGTGACATTAATCTTAAATTAATGTTCTATGGTTTAGGTACATCTTACTGACTGGAAATAGTAGATGTTGGACAACCAGGTGTTGGGGTATAATATTTATTGAGATGACTTCTCATGATGTTCACAAATAGTGATCTCTAGTAGTTAGATCAAGGGGAAAGACCCACCTATAGGAATGCCATATTTTTTTGGTGACATTGGTTGTTCCTATCTATGGACATGTGTATTCGTCTCTTAACTTGAGATCATTGCTAGTGTGTAAAATGTTATTACATTCATTGCTGAAATTCAAAGACAATGGTTTTGAAATTATTGTGAGGTAGCCTGTTTTGGGTGCGTCCTTGGTGATATGGCATTGGATGAATGGGCAAGAAATGATTTGTCACTTCAAGTTCAAGATGCTGTATATCTCATGCTAGGTTGATCAGGATGGTGTTGCCTTCATAAGTATTTTCCCAAAGTAGTCAAAAGTAAAATACATCTAGATGGATCAATAAATAATAAATCATGAAATAGATGATGACACAGGTGTGCATCTTGATTTATGTGATATTTAATGACAGCGAGATTATAATACACAGTCAATGTTAATAGGTTGGTTTTCATTTCTATGACAATCCTTATCTCTTTAGGGGCCATGATGGGTTGTTATACTCTTCTCTTGATATGTGAATTTTCTTCACCTCTATCAATATAAGGGCCTATAGGGTCACACATAATAGTGTATTCCAGAATCCAACCTATTCAATTTAATATGTATATGGACTTGGTGGGTACCACCACGGGGTCAGAGTGCTGTCCAAGTTATCGATCTCCAAAGGAGTTAAATAAATTTATTAATATTCATGTTATGAATATTTGGTATTAAATTTATTTAATGTACTGACATGTTTATTAAATAAAAGAAAATTTTAATCGAATGAATATTAAATTAATAATCAAGTTTCATATAAAATTATGTAAAACCGTGAGACAATTTAAAGGGATTGGTTTTTATCAGATAATATATATTATATATATTACATGTATGTGATAAAATAATAAATAATATTGATGTAGTTTAGTTCATCGAAATTATTTATTTAGTGGACGTTGAAATAAAAGGGGGTCGGGGAACCCAATCGGGTACTTATGAACTCCGCTATAAATAAAGGAGGAGTCTCTCTCCCTTGTGTGACTATTATAACTATTCATTCACTTCCATGGAATGAAAATGAGAGCCTCTCTCTCCTATCGCTCTCTAGGGAGAGAATCTCTTGATCCAAGATGCTCCAATAATGATCTCTCTCAAAATTTGAAGCCATCTCGATGCGGTTATCACCTAGACAGCAAAAGCATCATTGAATATACGTGCTAGCACCTGAAATTTGGTGATCGATGCTCCAATGGGTTTTTGAAATGCGTGTGGATGATCTAGTGGGTTCCTGCTATGGATCTTTCAAGAAACGATCGCCAAGGATGAGATGCATTCGGCCACAGTTTCAGTTTGGAACGGTATGTTTTTCATTTTAATTTTGTGATCTTTACGATTTATGTGAGATCAATGGACCCTACCGGGGCTCGGATCAACCACATCAACAAGTTAAGTTGACTTTCTGAAAAAAGTTTTAAAATTCCCACCCCACCAGCTTCCGTTGTGGGCCTTAGAACTTTTCAGTCGTATTAGAGGGATCACGTAGATTTTGTGATAATAGATATTTAAATTTTCATTAAAATTACATAGAGGGTTTGGAATCGGTCACAACTATTCCAACTGCATGTTGATATAATGTTGAATAACCATGTTATGATTAATTTAATATTTTTTATTAGATTGAATATGTGGTTTGATCCCAAGTATTAAATTTTATATTCTGTATAACTAATCATGTTTCATTTAAATTGGAGTTAATTCATTAGATAAAAGTAAAATTATGTGAAAATTATAATTTCAAATTTTTTTTATTTTTATAATAATTTTATTATTACTAAATTAAAAGGCTATTTAGACATTAGAAAATTATATGTGTGGAAAAACACAAAAAATAAATAAATGGTTGAATGAAATCAAGATAAGTCATAAAGAAAAAAGGGAATGTGGAGACCCACTGTTTGTCATCCTCTGTACGTAACAAGGAGGAATCACTCCAGAACCACCCCCCCCCCCCCCCGCCTCGTAACAGGCCTCTGACCTCCTTCAGTAGCCGCAACATGTAGATCCAGCGTGCTACTTTCCATCATCACTAGCCTCTACCCAACTTGTGCTGCCACACCCTTGTCTATGCCAGCCATTGGCCTCCGCCTGATTTGCTGGTGCAACCCTCCCAATGTACTGCCTCTCCACCTAGACTCTATGTTTGCCAGCTCCCGGCCAACCCAGGCCACCCCGACCACCATCCCTAGTACACCACCTCGCCCTTGCCGAGGACGAATGAAACTGATTCCTAACCTCCCACCCTTTGTTTCCGGATGCCTGTCAATGCTGCGGCCAGACCAGATTGAGCCACCACTAGGTGCCACTCCCCTCGACGACATATCCTCCCCCACACACCCTCTGTTTGTCCACTATTTTGCTGAACAGAAGTAGTGCTAACCCCTACTAGTTTGTCTCTTCACCTCCCTAGCTCGGTACCTGGTCGAACCACCACCATAAGGTTTGGCCTCGACCTCCACCACGGCGAACTAAAGACTTCATCTTCTTCAAAGGAACCCAGGTGCAGGTAACCCATGACACCTCTTTCAGGTTTCTGTTTTGTCTCAAAACAAAACTGGGGAGATTTTCCAAACTATGATTGGGTTTGGTGAGACCTTCTTATCCCAGTTAAGCAAAGAATGAGCTATGCCCATTCGGTTATGGGTCTGCACAAGTACAGTGTGTCCTACGATGGGCCACAACAAGGTTTTGAGACCCAACAATTCATTTCAATTAATATAATTAATTAATTTAACTACATAATTTAATTTAAATTAACTAATATAATAATTGTGGGTGAAGATAAATATATTTTAATACCCAGGAAATAACATAATTTAATTTTTAAATGAAACCAAATTAATTAAATAATTTAAATTTTTCTTAAAAATTAAATTCATTAGAGGACCGATAATTAATTAAATTATTATAATTTATTATTTCATTTAATTAAACTATAAAACCCTCATACTTATTTAATTAATTTTAATTTTAATGTGCTTTATTATACACACATTCTGGTATTGAGCACCAACCCATGTATCTCTGTATATAATTATTTATTTATTTAATTAATTAAGTGCGTGAGATGATTTTAATTAATAAAATATAAGATCTACACGTCATCTTTATTTTTTGGTAAAAATTTATAACGCCATGTGTGTCCAGTTTTATCTAATGTACATTTATATCCCTAGTCCCCCTCTCCTGCGTGTGAGTATCATTCTACATCAAATGAAGATGATGAACAACGTGGACCCCACAACAAAGAGGTGGTGTACGTTGATCAAGGGGGTGCAAGATGACACATGGATCTTGCCAAGATGAGGTATTACTCCAAGATGCAACATAGACCCCACTAAAATGAGGTTGTGTACATTGATCAAGATTGTGCAAGACAACATGTATATCCCGCCAAGACGATGCGTTACTCCTAGACATGACATAGACCCCTCTATTATGAGGTGATATTCTATAAGAGAAGCGAATATACAAGATAGGGGAAATCTCCATCAAGATTCAAGCATTCGACTCAAGTATGATTCCACTAGGTTGTATAGATTATCAAGACCAATCAAGTAAAATTTTATCTTTGTGCATCTATTTATTATTTTATGCATTTAAAACTGTGGGAAGAATACATAAAATAACAAATAATAAAATGCAAAAAGAAGTGATATCTTTTTTTCAATTAATTTTTAGTTGTGAGACTGACAAAATAGATTGACAAGATTAATTGTAATGGATTTCATTCGTCGAGAGAAGAAAACCCTAAACATAATATTAAGTCATTACGGCCATCCATCATTCATGTTTAAACAAAAAGAGGTGTTCAAGGAACCAATAATGCCACAGATGAGGGTTCCTTTTACTACGAGGGAGTTCATATAAAATGGTGGGATGACATTACTAAAATTGGAGAAAATAAATATTCATAGATATCTTGTTTTAATTTTATAGTCCATTGTTGAGTAAATCATGAAATGATTATTGAAGATGATAAATCACTCAACAGATCAAGGAACCCCATGTTAATGTAGTTGGCCAACCAAAATCCGACATCGAACCCTCTATGTAGTGTTGTAGCCATATATTTTAGACTATGAGGGAGGCTTAGGGATCCTTTCCACTAAAATACTCATACCATATAGTATTATGATTCTAGTACAGAGGGTTCATAGAATTAGATAAATTAGGGGGAGAAATTTAATGATTAATTTAATCAGTAATGACACATTTAGTAATCACTATAAAAGGTACCCCTCTGCTATTGTTTATTGGTAGATAATGCAATGTAATAACACAAGTAAAAAATGCAATAAATATTGGATAAATTTAATGTCTATACTAGCACAAATTCTAAAAATGTACTATAGGTGCTCACGCATAATATTACTATAACATAAATTCATGGTTAGTGTCCCGACTTGATAAGCTACCTCAATTAGTGAGAGTGTAAATGCTTATAGGAGACTCATGAATCAATAATATAGTGGTTCAATCATAATGGTATCATCAATTTCTATTTTTATTTTCAATCACTACATTATAAAAAGAATGATTTTACTTTTAGTCTCATATCCATGATGTTTCCAAGGTTAATTCTATTCAATATTTGAAGGTGATTATTGTGCTCGGTGTCTATAAAGTGAAAGAGAGTTCACAATTTTTCATGACATTATATTCTTTTACCTTTTATTCCAAATTGATCTAGTTATTTTTACGATACAAACGAACAGTATAGGGTAATAACTTTATTACCTTTAAGGTAAAATTTTCCATGTAATATGAATATTAAAGATAGAACTATCTTTTTCTCTTATAGGGAATATATTGAAAGATAAAGAGAAAAGGCCTATGGTAGGTTACATAAAAGTCACCATCATGATTTACTTAAAAGAAACGAGGTTGGTTATTTAATAGGAGGTTATTTACATCACATATTTCAATAAAAATATGGAAGTTTAAAATGCAATGAACTGAAATACAAGAAGAAATTACCCACTTCTCGTTAAGGTATATTAATCAATATAAATTAATTTTTCTAACATATTTTGTGGGTATTGAATATGATATTTCCATAAAATATTTTTATTTAAATATAGTAACCAAGTAATTATAGGAACATTATAAGATGTAACGTTTCGTATTCAAGTAGCTGAGAAAGGGTTTTATCTAAGTTAGCAGCGAGAAACACATAACTTCTAGTTTTCATGTGAATGATTTTATTCGAAAAAGTTATTGAGTATAAAAAAAAATATAATCTCAAGTTCCCATTTGGTCATAATGAGTCATTATTACAAATTCAAGAATTAATTTTGTTGGGTTGTAACATACTCAAAAAAAGTTCAAACATACTTGAATCATAGGCAATACAGGATGAATATAAAAATTTAATACTTATCCAGTTGTGGTAAGATGATTTGTTGTCAAGTAAAACTAAAAGCGGACGTCCATGATACACCCAATATGGTATTTAGGCTCAGAATTACTAAACACCATTGGTATTATTGAAATATTTAGTTTATACAATTAAACCTTTAGAAATAAATGTATGCCACAAAGCTTTCAGGGTTAGTTAAACAAGAGTGTTAGAACTATTCCAAACAAAAGATATAGGTAAAGATAATTCATGAGATTAATTTAAGTTATTATGGAATGTAATAGTGAAGTTTATTCATGGTCAACATATATGAGTTTCTTTGGATAGTAATGGTGAAGAATATCATGGCCAAACATTCATCAATCATGACAATGTAGCATTGAGTAATTCCTAAATGCATGTTACATTATCTACAACATGATATTGGTGTTAATGAGGAGAATTTATGGTGATTCTTAAATATTTACATTGATCAAATAAATGTATCATGGGGAAATTACTAAACATGCATTTTATACATGAGTGTTATGATGTATGGAGTATCAATGTTGCAAGTTGCATAAACAACCATTGTATTTCATTTGGTGCTTTACAAATAATGATGAAATCCCATAACCAATATGTCAACTAATAAAGGATAAATGGATATCATGTAAATCATATTATGATGAATATCCATTATTTCATAGATCATGTATTAGGATTCACAGTGTTTGTTAAGGAAAAACAAACAAACATGCATCAATCTAAACACATGGTGCATCAAAAGTAAATATCCAATAAGTTTCATGTTATATTACATAAATCCATAAGATAGAAAAGATGTAGTCAAGTATTAGACTAAATTTCTATATAAGGGTGCACATATCTATTATAGATAGTGGGATAAATATCTACATGGGTACAGTCAATGCTCGATAGAAGCACATGGTTGGAATACGAACATGTTCCACAATTTCATGTGGAAGAGGCATGTTCTAGTGACACATACTGCGTAGGAAGGATGAAACCCTGGTGATGGTTTTTTTATTCACCACAGTAGGTGATAATTTATTAATTTAGAGTAATATATCCTACAATTAAGAAATATATAGAAATTTTCTAAGATTGACATGATCTACTAAAATTAAATTAATGGATTACATGTATCAAATTGTGAAGGGGATTATAAATTGAATACTATGGTGGGTATTCATATGACATAATACATGGATAGTACAAGCCTCATACAAGTAAGTATCAATTTGATATACCATGTCTGTATGAATAAATCCATTAAAGTTTTACTTGTCATGGATATATTTCTATGTTCATTTTATTGATCATTAGATGTTAAGAAAATCTTTCGTGGAATGTGTCTATATAGCGCAACCAGATAGGGATGATGACACCATTGAATTCCAATGAAGGTGGAAAGTTACTGAAATCCAGTTCAAGATTAAAGTAACCAACAAGATCTTAGAGCATTCATTTTGAATAAATCTATCCATTATGACTACCAATGTTTAGTGGGAGTGCCAATGTTTTCTAAGATAATTATGTTCAGAAATGTATGGAAAACATATTTTGGTCTTAAACTTAGATAAGATCAGGATAAATGTAATTCCTCGGCTATTGAATTAAAGTACCATCATTATTTCTAGGGATCTCAATCTATTGAATTAGATCTAATGATTTCTTGGACCCAGTGAATCATACATAAAGTGACACTGCATTAAAAAAATACAAGTTGGAAGAATTCATCTTTAGAATTGTGGCCAATGTCACATGGCTTATTCTATTCAGGTTGACATGTTCAGAACATTGGAAGATATTAAAGTTGTGAGTTGAGTTCCTTACACTCTAGTGATGGATCAATCATGGATTCCATAATATGTAAAAAATGATACTACTATGATATAATATATAGTAGGCATATATCAGTTGTTTCTAGGAGCACTATAGTTGAAGCAGTCAGAACTATCATCTTGTACTTCGACATGTACAAATGTTATATACCTGGTAAGTGGAGAAGAATAAATACTAGTTAGGGATAGACACAAACAATTAATCCTTAGATGAATTTGATAATGTATTGAAGTTCAGAAAAAGAGATTAGCAAGTCAATCTCATAATAGCCATCAGTAGCCACACTTATTAATATCATGCACATTGCAAGATTATAAGGAATCAAAGAAGTAGTTAATTGAAATTATTTGTTCTAGTTCAGGGAAATGCACCTAGTGAGAAAATTATTATCAAAATTTAAACTATGATATACTTACCAGAAAATTTTTCAATTCATGATAATGGAAAAATGATATAATCAGGTATATCTTATCATGAAAAGTTTTACTCAAGGGGATGCGGTCGCATTTGGATGATATGACACCTAGGGACAACATGGTAGGCAAAGAAGTTAAATCTATTCCCTATGAAAAGAATGATCTTTATCAGGTGAGTAGCTACATAATTTGGTCAGCAAGTTGGCTCTAGTAAAAGTGGGAGTGTGGAAATAGTGGGTTCCCTAGACCCAACTATACAATACTTTTGATTATCATATCATGTGTACAATTAGTTATACATGATGACATCTTATGAATATAGTGTAGAATTTTTTCATCGACTATTGAAATGGTAATTTCCAAAGATTAATTTTCGGGTCGAGAGGTTATAGCAGATCATAGGTTATAATGAGAACCTCGAGATATACAGACATTAATATTAAATATATGTTCTATGGGAAAGATACATCTTACTGATTTTACATAGTATATGTTTTACTATCAGGTGTTAGGGGATCATAATAATTGATACTTTTACTCATGAATTTCACACTTGGTGATCTCTAGTAGGGATATCATGAGGACCGACTCATCAATAGGAACATGACAGTTTTTGGATGTCATTGGTTGTTCCTATCTATGTACTTGTGTATTTCTCTCCTGACTTGAGATCATTACCAGTGTGTACCATTAGATTCCATACTTTGATGCAAGGAAAAAACCATGGTATAGAAATTATGTAAAAGTATCTTATGTTGGGTGCATTGTTTGTGGTATAAAATTGGTTGAATAGTCAAGAAAGGATTTTTGACTTCCATGTTAAGTAAGATGTATATCTTAGTCCTAGATGATCAAGATGGTGCTGGCTTCATAAGTCTTGGGCCAAATAATTCAAAAGGAAAATATATCTAGATAGATCAAAAAATATTAAATAATTAAAATTATGATGACACAAGTGTGTGTCCATCTTTATGAGATATTTAATGACAAAGATATTATAGTACATAGTCGATGTTCGTAGGTTGGTTGTTGTTGTTATGACAATCCTTATCTCTTTAGTGGCCATGATGGGTTGCTATACTACACTCTTGGTCTATGGATTTTTTTCACTACTATCAAGATAGTGTCCTAGAGGGTCACACACCATAGCATATTCAAGAAACCTTCCTATTAAATTGAATAGGTATATTGACATGGTGGGTCCCACCATGCTGTTTGAGTGTTTTCTAAGTTATTGATCACCTATAAAATATAATAAATTAAATAATATTCTGGGTATGAAGATTTGGGATTGAATTTATTTAATTTATTTACAAGTTTAGTAAATTCAAGAAAAAAATAATCGAATGAATATTTTTTTAATATTCAAGGTCGTTTAAGATTAAGCTGGAAAACGAGTCCAGTTAAAGGGTTCCATTTTATCATCTAATATATTTTATATATATTTCAAGTATATGATAAAATAATAAATAATATTGACGTATTATTGTTTTTCAAAATAATTTATTTAGTGGATGTTGAAATAAACAGGGGCTGGGGATCCCAACCGAGTATTTATCAACTCTACTATAAATAAAGGATGAGGATATCTCTCTTTTGTTGCTATTATAAATATTTATTCGCATTCATGGAATTAATATGAGATCCTTTCACTCCTCCCACTCTATATAGAGAGATGCTCTCGATCCATGAATCTTGGATCAAGATATCTCTCAAGCATTGAAGGAATCTTGATGCGGTGATCATTTGGATGAATAAATCAACATCGGATCTTTGTGATAGCACTTGTAATTCAATGATCGAATGTCCACCTAGTTTTTGATGTGCGGTTGGATTATCTAGAGGGTTATTTCCTTGGATCATTCGAGCAATGATCTCCATCAATGAGATGTAGTCGATCATGGTTCCAAATTTGGAACAGTATGATTTTCATTTTAAATTTATGCTATTTACAGTTTACATGAGATCCTCAGACCTTACTAGGGATCAGATCATTGGTGTCAACAAGTTCCATCGACCTACTAATGAAACATTTTAAATCCACGGCCTACTAGCTTATGTTGCGGTCCCCATAACCTTTCAGTTTAGTCCCCTGGTCATTAGCCTAACTTCTTCCAATGGATCGAGATACACCATTCCAATAGAAATTTGAAAAAATATATTCATTAGATATATAAATATATCTGGGGAATATATATTTCCAAATGGTATCAATATAAATTCATAGTGTCAACACCTCATATAATAAGTTTTCCTAATAATATTTCCGCTTTTAATACTTAATTGTTGATATCCAGATCATAGGTTAGTCATTAAGAAGAATTGAGCCCCTTTGATTTAGTAAAATAAATCATTAATATGAGTTAAAAGTTACTTATATCTGGTTATGATTCTATTATGTTAATTATATTAAATGTTAAGGTATATTTATTCATCATACCTCTTGAATAAAACTACTGCATCCCATGGTTAACCACTTTGGAATGTAAATCCTTTATATAGGTTTTCCTGAAGAGGAAAATTCAATTACATCCAATCAATAGGATCCATTCTATAAGGACTCCTTGATATTTTTATAGATCCATATTTGAGTGCAATAATAAATTCAGCCTCAAGCTCTGGTAGAATACGTTCTAGGAAATATATCAAAATACCCTCATTAAAAATGAATCATTACAATATTTAGTTACTCTAAAACTATTTGAGCTAAGAGTACCATTATACTGAGGATTAAGATCCATAGTTTAGGGTTTTCTGTCCAAGGGAGATGATAATCATCATTTCACTGATTTTTTACAAAATAATTTTTTTAAATATTAATTGAGGATCCCTTATCCAAAAAAATAAAATTCACTCTATAGAGATAGAGTAAATTTTTTCAATACTATATTGAATTATATTGAGGGAAAAAGAACTAGATTATTAGAATATATATTTCTAAGACCCTCAATTAGATAAGTCTTATATACCATGGGTATAACCCTCGTACTAATGGGGTTTTCACTAATAATTCAATATCTATAGTATTATGTGGTGAATCAACATTTCAGTGAACTTTAAATAAATAAGATAAATCAATGAAATATAATAAATTGATAAATTCAAACACATAGAATTTATAATAATTATACCTTCACCTCATAATGACCTGCTAAGGTATTAGTGATTTCATGAGATCATCCATATTTCCTTGGTGTTGGAGGTTTCTAATATCTATATTCATTTTTATCCCTAGGTTTAGCTAAATGATTTACATAATTTAAACAACTAATTCACTTCAGGAATTTATGTGTGGATGGAGAATTAGTTGGGGACTTATTCTATTTTATTTTAAAAATCAAAATTCTAATATTCCATCAACAATCATGAGATTAATAGCCAACCCTTCTAAACATGAAGCACCATCTAGTCCCTTTCAATAAATTTCCTTGGGACTTCCTTCCATTTTTTCATATAGGAGGTTGGTTTTCATCCCTCCATTTTATTTTCATTCAAGTTCCATAAAACAACATTTTTTTCTCTAAATCCATGGGAATAATGAGAGTTCCCAATTTTCATTTCATCTTTAAGAACTCATAAATTAATTTATTTTATCTACCAAAGTCTCTTATAGTTATTTAGTTTCGAATAATTGGTTCTAAGAAAATATAGAATAATTTTTTATTTCTGTCAAAGTAAGTAATAAAATGAGTGGCATAATATATGAATCTCATAATGTTTTCCCAACAAGTAATGAAGGATTTATCTCCCTTTTTATTTTGGATCAAGAAATTGTCACTCTTTTTTCTTAATATATAGGTGATAATTTTTGGTGATGAATATTTTCTTAAACTCCCACAATTCCATAGCATGAAATTTTTCATTTTAAAGGATACTCATAATTAGTGTTAACAATTCATCAACCTCACCCTCTAAATGATACAAAACTAAGGCAACATTCTCATGATTAGAGAATTACAGAAAAAAATATGTATTATCTTTTGTGTTGAACCATTGATCAGTAAATAATGAATTTGAAGACACACTAAAAAGGTTCGATGTTTGGGGTTAAAATATTTATATTAAGTTGATCTTTCCATGTTTTGTTTAATATATCAACATGGTTTTCATTATTATTCATTTATTGAGACAGTTGGGTGAGAATTTCTATTAGATTTTTCATTCTAGCACACATCCTTTTAGGTTTCCTATTAGAAAAATAAATTCATTATCTATTTTATTCAATGTTAAATAATCTCCTCTAATGTATATCAATTTACCAAAATAAAGGAATGTTTTGTGTGATGATAAATAATTAAATGTGCATATAAAAAGGAATTTTATTAACTTGGATGTATAAATCATAAATTACATATATATCCTTGCTTTTTAATTTTTTAGTTATTATTCTAGGATATTCATCATAATTTTACTATTAGGTTTTCTAACCTAATTATATTTCAAATTTTATAACACCATATTAAAATCCATCATTAAGGATTTCAAACATCATTTAAATGAACCAAATATTATCCCTCATGGGTATCAAACTAGGTGTGGAGTTAATCCCACTTGTTGTGATTCGAGTGAAGATTATGTTAATTCACAATAAACATTTTTCAACGATTATTACATATAGTTTTATAGGTTATAGAGCCTACATCCACTAATTTGTATCAGGAAAGGGATTTTACATCCATGATGTTCCACACTTGTCTCACAGCACACGACGAGATCGTGGGGAAGAAACACGCGCTACCCGACGGTTGATTAGAGAAGATTGGGTTCTATTTAATCACTCATATTGGGTGCACCATTTTTTCCACCAAATGCCCAACGGTTCCATATCCAGCAATATGTGGACCTGCTTTCCAAAGTCATGTATTCGTTGGGTGGTTTTACTAGCGATACTTAAGAACTCACATTGGTCGAGAGGATGGGAAGTCGGGCTCATCGCACCCTTTTGGGGGGAATTATTGCATGTTATGGGACTCTCTTATAGATTTAAGAAATATTCATATGTTCAAAAATCTTTGGTTTACACCAAAGAATAGTATCCATGGATTACTCCTTTTTGGAAATGGTCAGCTGGATGCCGGGGTTCGGAATCATTTATGCACGAGGTTTACCGTCCCTCGTTGGATTAATGACCCCAAGAATTCTGGACTCACTGAGATGGAAATGATTTAAAGCCTCATAACCAGGAACTCTAGAGTTTATATCCATGGGGGAAGATAACGACTTGATTTTTGGTATTGAACTCGTGGTACGAGCCTCATACGAGTCCCTACGAGAGGAATCAAAATTCACGTAGTTCATTTTGGTATGGGGCTTACATTCTAGAATGCCTGAGGTTGGGGCGATGAACCGACGTAAAGATGGTCAGATCGACCAGGTGTTGGGATTGAACCTCGGGGAGGCATCCAACGTACCCTACCCAGGAGACAGGGATCAAAGTCCACGAAGTTCGAATGGGAGTGTCGGAGAACCGACGTGAATGTGGACCCAGGGGTCCGATGGTGATCAGGCATGAACCTCTTGGAGGCTTTCTATGTATCCCTATGGTGGGGAATCAAAGTCTACGTAGTTCGGATGAGGATGGGGATTATTCTTTGAGGCAGCCCAGTATTAATGTCACTTTCGATGCTTACTCTAAGCCCAAGTGAGTCATTCTCTGTGTGAGAAATAAAAGGTAGAAGAGACCATATGATCACGTCGTGAATGGTGCGTACCTGGGAACCGGAGTGGGGC
Organism: Viscum album; assembly: GCA_963277665.1. NCBI lineage: Eukaryota > Viridiplantae > Streptophyta > Magnoliopsida > Santalales > Viscaceae > Viscum > Viscum album. The sequence goes on along the minus strand of OY728142.1, from coordinate 261,569,836 downwards.
TTACGCAAGGAACAACCCATTGATGAAAAATCCCAGAGGGATAGGAAAAGGGTATCCCCATTTCTGTCTCCCCTCTTGGTTCTTGGCACCGGGGAAGTACAGAGGTGCATTGGTGCTTCCTTCTGATGGGTATTCTGTCACTCCCCGGGGATGGGAGAAGTGCACCAGTCTTAAAAAGTAGAGGGTAGAAAGGGTACTCCCGGGCTCGGACTCCGCATTACCATGGGAATGTGAACCTAGAAATGCTTCGGTAATCTGATCAAGGGTCGGAGAAACCCCTTCTCCCCCACTTAACATGGGTATGTAAACTCAAAACGGTGCACCGAGGTGCCTGAAGGTTACATCCCACGGTTCTGGTGGTTCTGGTGGCTCTGTTGGAGGCCTCGGCTCGGGGCTGATGAATGGACCAAGGAGGGGGATTCAATGGATCAGGCTGGATTGGAAGGGTTTTATCTGGCTCGGGGAATGGGAACTCTGAAATATCTGGTAGGCCACACAGGTGTATGTCTGGTGGTTCCCTTCATATAGGGAGGTGCCAAGCGGCTGGAGATGTCATCCGCGAACCAGGGTGGTCCGCAGATTTGTGGTAATCCCTCAAACTAGGTTGGTTCATGGCTTTGGGTTCTGCCCGCATCCCGGGTTGGTACGCGGAGGGGTCCACGTGAGCAGCGGAGGCCAAGGGCTATGCCAGTCGGAGGTTCGTCAGTCGGGGCTTCGCCTGTGTAGGAGGGTGCTATGCGGTGCGATGGATCGGAAAATGGGCATAAACTCTCTGTTCCGCGGGGAGTGCATCCACAGAGGGGCCATTTTTCACGGTGTTCTTTTCTATGTTATTTTAAGTTTGCGGTTCACCAATTTGTTATGCATTTTAGATTACTTATTAATTCGTTTCCAGCTTCATACATGTTCTGGTTTGTGAACTGGAACTTCGTTGTTTGTGAAATCCTAAGCTCATTCCTTCGAAATCCTTCCACCCGAATCTGATCAATCTCAATTTTCTCCCCCTCCCTCTTCCTCCTCGATCACCTTTTATAGAGTGGGGAAGGAGATGTATTCATTATCATGCGTCACCTTTTTTGGAGGCCCATGACCGGAAAAGAGGTTTACGGATGGACTGTTCAATCCGAAACTTATGGGGGCATTGAACGCACCTCCCCCACGAACCAAACTAGCTTGGGGAGTGCTTCACAGCCACGCATGGTTCCGCCTCTATTCTGTGAAGGACATAGGATTTTGTCCGGGCCAATTGATGCGGTTCACGGCTGCGGCGGTTCCGGACGGTGGACCGGCCTGGCGCCCATCCTGTTTCGTGCCCACGGAGGATCCCCACATCTGTTCTGCGAACTACAGCAGTCCGCAGAGGGGGTGCTTCGCGGAACCGGCCGCGTACCGTTATCGTTGGACCCGTCTGCGGACCGGTTCGTCTTGTTCCATCCTTTGATTATTCTCCACACTTTTACCCAATTCTTTTGGGGGAAATTGGGTATAATCTCCCATTGATTAAATGGGATTCTTATTCTCCTTTGAGGATTTTTCAGGACACTACAAATTCCCCCCATCAGAATGGGGTCCGATCGGAACGAAGAGGAGGCTATTCCGATGTAGAGTGGTCCTGAAAATAGATGATTGATTAGAAAATGCTCTAAATTTTTCCTGAGCCAAGGGACTCAAAGAGCATAGTTGGACTATTTCTAGGTTTTTATAGAAAACCCCCACAAACTTCTTGTCTTTTCCGTTAATACCCTACTTTTCCTGGGCCCATTTAGTGTGGACCCAGCAGGTATGGACCGACTTTTTCTTAGGTCTCCCTTTTCAGGTTTTCGGTCGAACAGGCTTTGCGCCACTTTTTGTGAGTGGTTTAAAGTCCCGTCGTTAAAACAATCATTACTGATGTTTTAGGTCATACAGCTTTGACCAAGTATGGTGGGGTGAGGGCCCCAATGAGGTTTGGTAGATTAAATGATGTCTCAATACCATTCAAACACATGTGGGGGGGGGGGACATGTTTAGATTCGACCGACATGCTGGGCATTTTTTAGGGCATGGGAACCGAATCGGCGTGCAGAGGTAGGAAGAGTATCACCTAAGGAAATTTGGACTTTGGTAGAAGAGCCATAGGTGATCAATATGCAGACCCGCTGAGGGCATGGTATGCATAGTCGAGGAAAGGTGTCCTTAAGTCAATTAATCTCCATTTTTGATGGCCTAAGGGATTCATGGATGTCCGTCTTATGGAAACCACCTTGGGTGGATTAGAGAACTATGAAAACCACTAGGGGTGGCACGAAAAGGTATGTGATGTCTGAAGGGGTTTGATAACACCTGTATTAATCAAGAGTGTGGAAGAAAGGTCCCTGTCCTACGCATTTAACTAGCGTAAAGGATGGTTGGAGCTTGGCGTAGTTTAAAGTCATGCAACTGGGACATTATCTAGAATGGAACGACTTCTCCTGGTTCTCATTAACCTAGTCAGAGACATTCCACCATATTCAGGCAGGGTTATGAAAGAGGCTGTTAAACTATATCTTAGAGGGTTTCCGAATATCGGGATGGACATGGGGGCTCAAAATCCCAAAGGTGTATGGAGAGAAGCATTGCCTAAGGAAATCTTGCCTTTGGTAGATGAGTCAGGGGTGATCAATATGCAGAACTGCTGAGGGCATGGTATGCATAGTCATGAAAAGGCGCCCTTAGGTCAATGATTTCAATCTCCCGATAGACGGGAAACTTCAAAGAACACTAAGATTTGGGACCACCATGGGTGGTTTATGAGAGTTTGGATTTTTCTGAGTACAAAGTATGGTTTATGAGGAGAGGGTTCCTAGATACGGGAGAAACATTTCTGCTAAATTTCCCGAGAATGGGTGAAGTCATCCCTTCTCACGCTGGTGTGAGATGGTGATTTCTACAGGTTTGACCCATGCAATGAGGGACAGAGAAAAGCCTCCGTTCTTTACTGGACCCATGACAGGTTTGAACGTGCAGTTTATTGTCATGTGGCAAGGATGGATTCTGTGAAGTTTAACATCATGCGGTAAAGATGAGGAGCATTATTAAAATTTGATGTGCAGTTTAACGTCATGCTACGAGGACAGGGGCATTTTCAAACCAGTGAAAATTCTTGTAGTTGGAGGAATTTACCTGGATGTTTAATGCTTGGTCTTTGCATCTTTATGCCAAGAGGCCAAGATGTTTCGTGCAGTTTAACGTCATACGGTAAAGACGTATTTGCAAAGGCCGCTCTTGATCAGAATGTAAATGGGCTTGAACATATCGTCATGCCCAAGACGTGGAGAGGGGTTGATTTGTGTAAATCCTGGTTCACAGGCTTCTTGGGTCAGGAGAAATGATATGGGGGCTCTGAGGCCGGTAATCATACGAAACTAAGAATAGTATCGCCTAACGAAATATTGAATTTGGTATATAAGATAGGGGATATCAATATATAGAGCCGCTGAGGGAATGGTATTCATAGTCATGAAAAGGATTCCATGGGTAAATAACATTCCACTTCTGATGGTCATGAATGGTTTTGAGGATCTGCGATTGTCCGGGCCACGAAGTCTATCATTTGGTAAGAAAATATCTGGACATGTCGGTCATATTCGGACCTGGTTGCTATTAAATCATAGAGATCTCCCTTCACAGATTTATCTTGCGCATGGGGGTGTACCTTCACTCCATGCTGTTTAACTTCGTGCGGTAAGGACGAAGTACTCTTAGTTTAGAGGTCATAGATCTCAAACCATTAGGTGACTATTTCTACAGTCACTCGAAGGATAACTGAGTTAACATGCTCTGATATACTCTGAACAGGGTGGGGGATGGAGGATTTAAACTGTAACTTTAAGGTTTCCCAGATCAGGAGGTGTGGTGTGGGGGGTCTGAGGCTGGTAAACGTACGGAGCTAGGAAGAGTACCGCCTGAGGAAATCTTTCCTTTGGTAGACAGGCCAGGGGCTATGCAGAGCCACTGAGGGCATGGTATAGATAGTCATGAAAAGGTGTCCCCAGGTTGATGAATTTCCACTTCTGATGGCCATGAATGATTATGAAAATCGTAGATTTCTCACAGTACAGAGTTTGGAATGCGGGGATAATGGTGTCCAAGCATACAAGAAACATCTTCACTGTAATTGTCCGTTGAGTCAAAGTATCCTAGCCTTGGCTTGATGTTCATAGATGCAGGTCAACATGTGAACCATGGGAGGATACATAGGCTAACTGGGTAGGGATACCCTGGAAACATTTGGATGTGAAAAAAAGAGTATGAACTTGTAAACCACTTCTCCATAAATTTATGGATCGGGAGATATGATATTGGGGCTCTGAGGCCGGTAAGCGTACGGAGCTAGCAAGTGTATCGCCTAAGGAAATTGTGGGTTTGGTAGATGGGCCAGGGGCTGTCAATATGAAAATCAGCTGAGGGCATGGTATACATAGTCATTCAAATGTGTCCTTAGGTCAATAAATTTCCACTTCTAATGGTCGTGAATGGTTATGAAGATCCATAATTATCCGGGTCGTGGAGTCTGATGTATAGAGAGGGTTCATCCAAATGCACAAGGAGTATTTCCATCTCGTTTAGCCATATATATTGGGTGGGTTGTGACAAAGTCCATGCAATTTTAACGTCGTGCGATGAGGACGAAGTCCGTGCAGTTTTAACGTCATGCAGTGAGGACGAAGTCCGTGCAGTTTGAACGTCGGGCAGTGAGGATGAAGTCTGTGCAGTTTTAACGTCGTGCGGTAAGGATGATGTCTGTGCAGTTTTAACGTCGTGCAGTGAGGATGAATTCCGTGTAGGTCTGGACCATACACGGGGGAAGAGGACATTTTTGAATTTAATTTGTGGACGGCATAGCTAGGGTGAGGGACCCTAGTGTCACTACGTATCCTGCAAGGGCAGGAATCAAGCCTTATGTAGTTCTCTAATGTCCATGCAGTTTAACGTCATGCAGTGAGGACAAAGAATACACCTCGTGCAGGTCTGGTCTATACACGGGGGGAGAGAGCATTTTTTTGAATGGCTGGGCTAGGATGGGGAACCCTGACATCACTACGTATCTCACAAGGGCAGGAATCAAGCCTCACATAGTTCTTTTGGGGAATACACCCTGTGTAGGCCGGGTCCCAATGGGGGAAGGGGATATTTATGGATTTATTTGAGGTGGTTGGGCCAGGGTGTGGAATTCTGGCGTCACTACGTATCCTACGAGAGCAAGAATCAAACCTCATATAGTTTTCTAAAGGACAATACACCCCGTGCAGGTCTGGTCAATACACGGGGGAAAAGGGCAAAAAAAATTTCTTAAACCACATTTCGGGGTGGGTGAGCCATGATACCGAATCCTGGCGTCACTACGTATCCTGTGAGGGTACGAATCAATCCATGTGTAGTTCTCATAAATACAATACCCCACGTGCAGGTTTAGTCTGTACAGAGGGGGAGAAAGGAAATTTTTTTCTTATCCATGCAGTTTAGCATCGTGTGGTAAGGACGAGGAATACACCCCGCGTAGGTCTGGTCCGTAAATGGGGGGAGTTGGAATTTTTAACATTTATTCGGGGGTGGTTGGGCTTGGGTGGGGAACCCTGGCATCGCTACGTATCCTGTGAAGGCAAAAATCAAGACGTATATAGTTATCTGAAATCGATGCAGTTTAACGTCATGTGGTGAGGAAGAAATACTCTTAGTTTAAGGTTATAGAGTTTGGACCGTTGAAGTACACCCCGTGCAGGGCTGGTCCATACATGGGGGATGGGGTCATTTTTTTTAATTTTATTCCATTTGGGAGTGGTTGGGCTAGGATAGGGGATCCCGGCATCTCTACGTATCCCGGTAGGGTAGGAATCAATTTGTATGTAGTTCTTTGAAATCCATGTAGTTTAAAGTTGTGAGGCGAGGACGAAATATTCATAGTTTAAGGTCATAGAGTTTGGACTGTTGGATGCTTGACATTACAACGTCCTACTACTCGGACGATAATTTCTTTTATTTATGTTGGTGAGGATGAAATACTATTAGTTTAAGGTCATAGAGTTTAGACCATTGCTGGCTTGACATTTTACCGTCCTGCAGCTTAGATGATGAATGCTTCTGATTTCTATAAGAAATATTTCTTCAGGAATCTCACATTTGTAGGAGCGATAGTGAACTACCCATCCATGGCGATCAGGGCATATACTCTGTTGGAGTAGAACTTTTGTATTACATATAGTCCCTTCTACTTAGGCACCAGCTTTGGAGGTTTCATTTCGAGTATTATTAGGGTCAAGAGGACCAATACCAATTCTCCTTCCAAGAATGACTCAATACGAACCTTTCTATTGAAGGCTCGTGTAATCCAACTCTGGTATACTTCTAGATGGTGAAATGTGTAAAACCGCTTCTTCTCTAGATGCTCCAATTCACCCAGCCACTTTTTTGATTGCTCATTGATGGATAATTTCTCACAAACGGCAACACAGAGCGAGGGCAATTAGATTTCAATGGGAAGAACCACTTTTGTTCTGTATACTAATTAGTATGGAGTGGCCCGAGTAGCAGTGCAGATTGTGGTTCGATAATCCCACAATGCATGAAGGAGTTTATCCGGCCACGATTTCTTCTCTTTCTCCACCATTTTATGGAGAATGTTTGACAGGGTCTTGTTGAAAGCCTCTATCTTTCTGTTGGCTGCTGCATGGTAGCAGGATGAGTGGTTAGCCTTGAGACCATATTCTTGGTAATGTTTCTCCAATTTGGTGGAATAGAAGTTGGTGTTGTTATCCGTCATTATGGTATGGGGGACACCAAATACGGTGATGATATTGGTTATTAGAAATCCGACAATGTTTCTTACCCCGACTTCCTTAAGGGGTACAGCTTCTGCCCATTTGGAAAAGAAGTCGGTTGTCGGCAGGATATACTTTAGCTGTTTGGTTGTGGCGGGAGGATATGGTCCCAGAACATCCATTCCCCAGACGGTAAATGGCCAGGAGTACTTGGCATGATGAAGTAACTCCAATGGTTGGTGTGTGATGTTGTCATGAAGTTGGCATGATTGGAATTTTGCGGTAAAGCACTCAGAATCTCGTGCCACTGTGGGCCAATAGTACCCACATCTTCGAACCTGATGGGAATGCTGGGACCCTGGCTGATTTTCCCCACATACTCCGGCATGTACCTCAATCATGATGGCAACGGTTTCTTCTCCATCAATGCATATGAGGAGGATTCCATTGAGGCCTTGTTTGTAGAGGACCTCTTGCTGACCCTGCCACCATATAGGACAACGTTGATTGCCCTTCTCCATATTTTCTCTCGTTCAGCCCTGTCTGATGGATGTTCACCCCATTGAAGGTAGTTTTCAATGGGGATCATCCAGCCGGTGGCGGGAGCATATGGTTCAGGGACAGAACCGACTTCATGGATTTCTTCCATCTTAGCTTGAACAAATGGAAATACCATTCGACGGTGATCAACACTAATAACTGTTTCATCCCGGTCTGGGTTGCCTGGGGTTGTAGCCACATTAGCTAATGTGTTCTCTAGGGAATTCTGAGATAGGGGAATATAGGTCAATGTTGGTACGGTGGAGAATTCCACCATTAACCCTCAAACATGGTAAAACAGGGGAATTTGCTCCTCTTTTTTAATTGCATAGTCACCATTGACTTGCTTGATGACTAGTTCAGAGTCACCTTTTACCTTAAGGTGTTGTACGTGTGCTTGGAGTGTGTGCTCTAGGCCTACAATGAGGGCTTGATACTCCGCTTCATTGTTTGTACATCCTTCTGACAGGAGGAAGGAATATGGAAATACTGCCTTTTCGGGGGAAATGAGTATTATTCCCAAACCCACCTTGTTAGATTTGGGATCTCTCATCCTCTTCCCGTTTGGGCTTTGGGATGCACCGTCATAGTACATTTCCCATGCTGGGATCTCCTCTTGAACCGAGAAGATGTCTTCATCTAGTAGCTCGGTGTCCGGTGTGGCGGTCCCTGTTGAAGGGTGATCCACCAAAAAATCTGCTAATACATAGCCTTTTATGGACTTCTGAGGCACAAACCGAATGTCAAACTGTTGCAGTACGACTGCCCATCGGGATAAGAGCCCAGTCAGCATCGGGCAGCTGAGGATCTACTTGAGCGGGTTACAACGCGAGACAAAATGGACTTCATGATGCTGTAGATAATGTCACAATTTTTGAACTGCGAAGACCAAGGCCAATAAACTCTTCTCGATGTTTGAGTATCGAGTATCAGCATCAATCATGGTTCGGCTAAGGTAATAGAGACTGTTTTCACTATCGGCGTCATTTTTCTACACGAGAAAGGCTCTTAGTGACTGCTCTAGGATCGTCACATATAGGATGAGAGGTCTTCCTTCAACCAGGGGCATGAGCACCATCGGGCTTAAGAGGTACTTCTTTAGGCTGTCAAACATCTCTTGGTAATCATCTGTCCAATGGTACATGACTCCCTTCTTCATTAACCTGGTAAAGGGAAATCATTTTCCTACAAGATTGGCTATGAACCGCCAGATCTAGGACAGGTGCCCTTGGAATGCTCTCAACTATGTGAGATTGTGGGGGTGGAAGGCCGAGGATAGCCTTTGTCTTTTCAGAGTCGACTTTGATTCCATGATGGCGTACGATGAAGCCAAGGAATTTCCATGAGTTAACCCCGAGGGCACATTTCATGGGGTTCATCATCAGGATATACTGTCAATGTTTGTTGAAGACGGTCTCAAGGTCTGACAGGTGATCTGAGCGATGTCTAGACTTATCCACCATGTCATCCACATAGAATTCAATGAATCTCCCCATGAATGGTTTAAAGATACGATGCATGGCATGCTGATATGTGGCGCCAGCATTCTTGAGACCAAAGGGAATAACCCAGTAACAAAATACTCCTTGAGGGGCCGGAATGGCAGTGGCTTCTTCGTCTTCTCGGGCCATCCTGATTTGATTATACCCATAATAGATGTCCATGATGGATAGAGCCTCATACCTGGCCATTTCATCGATTAATAGCTCAGTGATCGGGACCAAGAAATCATCTTTCAGAAAATGCCGATTGAGATCTCTGAAATCTATGAAAAAACAGATTTTTTCGTTCTTTTTCTTGACAGGGATGATGTTGGCCAACAAGATGGGGTACTGGACTTGCCAAATTAAGCCTTCTTTAATGATCTTATCAACTTCAGCCACTATTTTTGTAGCATGTGTGGGGTGTGTCATTCTGGAGGCCTGTTTATAGCCCCGGTGGTCTTCTGGCAGACCTAAGTGATGTGTCGCCTCTTTGGGATCGATTCCCGACATTTCATGTAATTCCATGAAAAAACATCACAGTGTTGCCTTAAGAAAGCGGTATATACCTCGTGCTCCTCGAGAGATATGGTTGTACTAATGAGGGTGGGCCTTGGGTCTTCCTCGGTACCCATGTTTATTTCCCTGAGCTCATCCACATTAGTGGAGATACCTTCCTCAAATGCAGGAGGTGCATCCCTGATATCTTCCTCTTCTTATTCTTCCAAATCTCCATCTTCTTGATCCGGAAAGGGGAGAGATGTTGACTCAGGCTCCTGGGAGTCTAGAGGCGAGGCATTGTGGGTGCCCTCGCTCAAGTATTCGACCTCAAATTGATGGTCATTGGAAGTTCCCGCATTGTCACGCTCGGCCGTTATGGATGAAGTCAAGAGGACAACTGAGTGCATGTTTGAACTTGAACCCCTTCTCTCAATATGGTTGATGGGAATTACGTAGTCTCTACCAAGCTATCTGAGGGGGTCTTCAAAAACCATTTCTAGACCATTTGTAGTAGGGATCTATTCGATACCATTGACCAAAGGCTTCTTCTTCTTTTTCTCATAAAACCCAGTGTCAATATAGTGCAACTCGTAGAGCTTATAAGGGGCCTTGTCATCATGCAATGTCCCACTTTTCCCATTGAAGCAGTACTTAATACTCTGGTGGTATGATGAAGGAATATCCATGTGCTTGTGGAGCCACTCCCTTCCCAGAAGGGTATTGATTTTTGTGTTCTTTCGGACCACCAGGAATTCCAAATAGGCCACAAGGTCACCAAAATGGGTCTTTAGCTTAATTAGTCCCATTGGCTTCTGCTCACTCTTGTCGTAACTTAACAGAGTTGTGGCTAAGGGTACTAGGTCATTCTCATTGTATCCCATCTTAAGAAGTGTCCGTAGGTGAAGGAGGTTAACTCCAGAGCTGTTGTCAAAAAAGTCTTTATGGATCTCAACATCATTTAGTGTGCCAGACACATATAGTGGTTTGATATGTCCATGTATGATGGAATCTTTATCGTGATCGATGAAGGAAATTGCGGCATCACAATCAGCCGAGCCAGTCTTCGTCCGGTAAATCTCAGCGGTAGCTACCTTGGATTGAAACTCCTGGGGGCTAAGAAAGGATTCTATAAGTGCCTCCCTGAGGTCTGCTAATAAACTCAGGGCATCCAGGATTGACAGTTTGGATGGTACTGACGCCAGCTTCTTATGGATGTCGTATTTCTGCTCCAACAGCTGATGGTTCTCCGTTTGTGGGGGAGTCTTAGCGGACAGCTTGGGAGTTGGAATATGAGACGATGAGGGACCGGCCGTGGGGTCAAATTTCAACAGTGTCCCCACATTTTGGGGATTTGGCTCGGCCGGTCTATTTGTGCGCACTAAGCTTCTAGACACTTGTTCCTCCTCTATTGGGTACTACAGAATAATGGGGCTAGAGTTGCTTCTTGTGGAGGTAGAGGGACATTCATTCTCCTTCTGAGTCCGTTGAAGGGATCTCCCATAGGTTTCCGCGATATTGACGGTTTGGGCCGAGGTCCAACCATAGGGTATATTTGGCATCGACTACGCCTCCCCTGGAATCCCCTGCCTCTGCGATTCCCACTCCTAGCATTTTGCATTTGGAACTCGGGTTCATAACCATACCCTTTGTCAGGCAACGATTCCATAAGATTGATGACATTGATGGAACCACGTATTGGCTCCTCATCCTCTGATGGGTCAACCAGGTCTGTCATCCTTGATAGTACCATTTGGGGGGTCGGTTCCCATGGTTCCAAGTTTGAGGGCATGAAATCAGACAGTGTCGGGTCTAACTTTGGCCTCATCACGGACTAATCCGCTTGCTCTTTTCTCCTACCTTTTTTATTACACCTAGATTTCCAGCTCAGGAGGGTTTTGAGGCCGATATTGTTAGTTGTGTGACATCGAGGGTTATTGACACCAACACCAGCTACTGTAGTTGAGCTCGGAGTATGCCCGAGGCTCGATTGATAGTCTTCCAAGTCATCTAGTTATCATATTTCTACCCCTTTTTCTGGTGACTTCCTTCCACCCCTCCCCTTTGTCATATTCAATGGTAGAAATATATGTCACATGTGCTGGGGGTGGTCCCAGCTCGACCTGCCCGGAGTCTACCATCCTTTGCAGGAGGTCATTGAAGGTGAATCATTCCTGAATATTATTCCCCAACATTCGATGGTAGGGACAGTATTATGTCCTGTCATTGTGGCTGACTTTTTCGGGATTCCTCGGCTCCAGGAGGTGGAGCAAGTTTCAATTCATGGCGGCGATAAAGTAGTCGTGGACTTGGTCCTCTCAGAAAAAGTATACTTTGTGCCTTTATTCCTCAAACTAGTTCCTCTTAGATCCTCTCAGATTGTCCCTCTTAGGCAGAGGCGGCCGCTGATATACAGGGGTCCCTTGATGATTTGGTGGAGTCCTGAGCGGTGGATCAGGCACAGGGGCAGGATTGATCATGATAGAGGATGCTTCAGCTCTGGCTGCTCTCTTTGTGGGAGCCTGCAAGGCTATTCGGGACATCAAATTGGTCCGCTATAGGGAGTGCTCAATTTTCTAGGTAATGGACAAGATATGGCGGAGGCTAGTGGTGCACTCCACTAGTATGATCGGTGTTCTCGGCTCATCTCGAATATTATCGAAGCATATGGAAATCATCTTATCTTGAGGCATTGGCCTATTCAGGGAATAGGTCAGACCATTCCATCTAGGGATGAAATCTGAGACCATCTCTTTCTCCCTCTGTTTGCAATTCATGAGGTCACTGAATGGTGTCTTAGGAAACGTCGAGCTGAAGTGGAACAGGATCTGCTGCCGAAGGTCTTCGTAGATTTTTATTGATTGGGCTGCCAGACTCATATACCAGATGAAAACAGATCCTTGCAAGGTCCGTACGAATCATTTGAGTTTCACTGCTTCTTTTTGTTCTAGAGTTCCCATCATAGGGTCACAATAAGACGTGTAGTGCATAAAATGATGTTCTGGATTTCCTGATCCATTGAAAATAGGGAATATAGGGCTCCAAAAATTGGGTGGTGGTGTTGTGTTGCTCACCCAATTCAGGTAGGGCTTCCGCTCTGGCTGTATCAGAGCACGTCGACCTTCCATCTTTTCCAATCAAGCTGTCAGTGCCTCGATGCTGATGGTGATACCCTGGTTTACATCCTAATGGGCCCGGTCTTGGGCAGGTGTAGCCCGAGGAATTTCTTGAGGTTCCATATCAGTTTGCACAAGTGGTGCATGTGCCATTGATGGCACCTTTGGAGGGTTCAGACATACTCACTCTGGTTGCTTCATGAGTTGAGTGAAGTCTTGGTATTCATTCGGATCCATATTTAGGTAGTTGGATGGGCCAGGCACCACGTTGGGTGGGAGCCCTGACCGTACATCATTTTTCAGGGAAAACTATGGTCTTTGAGGTGCACTTATCGGGAGTGCAAGGTGTGGTTCTTATTTTGATGTGATTTAAATAGGATGGTTCTTCTAGAGTAGCTCAGCGTTAAGCCACCTCATTTCATTCCTTTCCTCTTCCTATCGAGTGAACCTCTCTTGGAGCGTAAATCGCTCGTTTTTATCGGGAGAAGGGGGTGGGTTAAGGGTGAACAGTCTTTTATTATTATATTTTTTGGTAGCTTGCATGGTGAGCAGAAGATGGTTAGCTGGAAGGGTGGCCATATTTAGAGCGGCCCTCTGGTTCCAGGTGTGCACACCTAGTGGTTCATTGTGATTCATAGCCTGACCAAAACCATTTTCTCCTAATCCATCTAGATTTGCACCATCATCGGTGTCACCCAGGAGGATAACCTCTATGGTGTTGATGGACGCATATCGTGGGGTGGATAAGATTTCATCTTCCATATAAGAATAGGATCTCTCGCATCTTTTACGGGTCTTCCCTCTTCTGTCCCAGGATTGCTTTCGGACTTCTAGAAAATGGGTGACGCTGAGAGTTCTTTGATGCGACCTTACGATATGCCTCCCTCTTTGAGGGGATGATGATTCAAGTGACGGGATAGGGCATGAACCTCCTTTTCTGAATGTCCTCCCTAGACGAGAGAATACTGATTCTCAGGGGCAAGGTTATTGTTGAGGATGTAAAAATGCTCCCAGCCCTGAGGGATGGGGTTGGCTTGAGACTCTTCCCATTTTTATTGGTCTTACGGGGGCATTTGTTGTTAAAAATTCCCCCATCCCTACAGGCTGGGGTTGACCCTGGATTACGGCAGTGACTTATGCTATCGCTACCTTCCTGATCTTTCATGCCCCCATTCGAGGGTGAATGGGGTTTGGTGTCGATTTCTTCTGTGAATCAATCACTTTTGGGGAGGCAGGAAGTGAACGCTGAATGGCCTCTCATAGGGGAGAGGCCTGTTGTATGCTCTCAGTGGCCTGATTCAGGAGTTCTTGAATGGCTTGTTCCCGTGTGGCCTGACGATTCTAGGACTTACTCCAGGCCTGTCTCTATTGGGTGTGTTGTCTTTCCAGAGGAGGGACCCCACCCGATTGTTGTCTTGAAGTGACGTCGTTGCAAGACACCATGCCGAACAGGTTCTTTTGGGTGGGGAGCAGAGTGAAATGCAGAGCTCCATCTTCCCCAAATCCACTGATATGGACTCCCGTCGGAGCGTCTCTGATGAGGTGGCACAGCTGGTGTAGCGCATGGAGGTAGCCTAACTCAGGGTTCCCTTTACGCCTCTCAGGTCACAGTTTTCGCGTCGATGGAAGATCTTTCAGGTTGATATGACACAGGAGGTCTCCTATTGCCTTGACATGATCTACATACCCATCGTAGGGTAGGAAGCATGATATCCGGCGGAGGGTTTTTTATATATTGTAGCGGATGTCTTTCATGCATTCTTCTAACAAATTTCTGGGTATGTCGAATTGAGAGGTGGTCGTGGGCAAAAACATAACTGGTATATCAACCCTGGCCAGTAGTTTCCTCATGTGAAACATGTTGGCATACTCCTCCGCTAGTGAATCCTCTACCAGTTAAGCCCAACTGATGCGCTCACCGATAATGCGGTCAGAGGCAGTGGGACCGGTAGGTGTTGAATCATCATGTGGGCGATTCTGGGACAGTCTTGAAGATGAATGTGGCCCCGGAACGTCTCCTGGTTGAGTAAGGGTGTCTTTGGTGACCAGCTGTGAATCTAACATGTTTAATCTCATCCTTATGAGTGTCTCGGCATACGAGGGATTTTCTGTACTTAATTGGACAGGGGGAGGACCTTCCTGTCGATATGATATGTCATTACGGGGAGGACCTTCGCAATGGAGGCAGCAATGGAGAGGACTACCATTACTTCTTGACGCCTCACTACATAGAGGACTTTTTCAGTGCATATCCTTGTGAGGACCTCCAAGGCGTGTCGTATCAAGGAGAGGACCTTCTGGATGCGTAGAATTGTTACGGGGAGGGCCTTCGAAACAACTGCCATCATGGTGAGGATGACCATCATTTTTTGACATTCTATGTGAATCCGGGGGAGGACCTTCCAGACACACCGTGACAAGGGGGGGACCTTCTTGTTGCTTGAGGACACTGCGGGGAGGACCTTCGAAATGGCGGTCGTGGTGGTGGGGACTACCATCACAGCTACTGTAATGGTGAGGACTACCATTACAGCTACCACAGGGAGAATATCTGCAGTGTACACCCTGGGGAGGGCCTTCAGAATGTACTGCAATGATGGGAGGGCCTTATTGTTTCTTGACGTCTCTATGAGGAGGACATCTGTTATCAGGGTTGCGAGGACTACCACCGTGATCTGATGCCCGGCTACGTGGAGTGTCGTTGCAACGTAACCCCTGGGGAGGACCTTCATGGTAGGACAAGACAAGGGGAGGCCCTTCTTGTCGTGATTATACGTCACTATGTGGAGGGCCTCCGTAGTTGCGACTATGATAGAGAGGACTACTATCATAATATGTGGCCACAAAACATGTAGAGTGCCTATAGTGTATACCCTAGGGATGACCTTCAGGGTGGACCATAGAAAGTGGAGGGCCTTCTTTCTTCTTGATCTTCTAGTCACGCAGATGGCTGCCATGACTCACATAAAAAGAGAAGCTCTTTTGATCGATCATTATATGCCTGTGGGGGATGCCCCCATAGGTTCTTTGGGAAGAACCTTCAAGGCTACTGTTTGAAACATTGTGGGGAGGGCCTTCACAACTACTACTGCCACTCCCATAATATGGTAATGGGTGGGCAGGGTTCTAAGCCTTCGATATGTGATTAGCGGCATCAGGAACCCCAGCTTCTAGATGAGCAGAGTGATGAACCCGCTCTTTATTTTTCGGCTTCCTTCAGCGTGTTTGGGGTCATTTATTGCAGGCAGTGGGGACCGTCTGCTGTTGATATTGGCCTTCACCTTTGGGTCCCTATCTAATTGGGTGTCGTGATGTTGTCAGGATATATCGATGAACATCTGGGATTTTAGTAGGAATATATGTCTACTCTTGAGCATCCACCGTGATGGACGGATGTCCCCTAGTTGGAATGAGGGAAGCTGCTCGATCCGGTTTCCCTTGTATCACGGAATATAATTGATGACCCTCCTGGGATGAACCATGGATACAAATCTACTCTGAGGTTTCCATCTAATATCTTAGATGAGTCACCTCAATTATGGAGACGGGATCACGGGCCCGAGTCCTTGCTGTTGCCGCTGATGCAATCACACTCTATAGAGTCTGCAAGATATGATCTGGGATCGATACCTGCTCCTCCATCATTTACAGGATATGCAGAGAGACATCTTTGGCTGGAATGGGTATGAAAGCTCATTTCGGTATAGGGGTATGAATATCCTACTCAGGTCCTCCGGTGGTCAATAGGTACTGACAATTCTCCTTTGTTGGGGCAGGTGAACGAATCTTCCCCTGGGTAGGGATATGCCGGTTTATCTCTCCATTTTATGCCACATCAGGATGGCAGACTTTACCTGCATCTGCAGGGAGCTGGTCCTACATATTTTTGTTTCCCACCGTATCGAGTCGGTGGCCTTTGTTGGCGGGGTGACGTGTCGGCCTATTAATTTCTGTCACATCTGGATGGTGTGATTTGTTGATCGCCACTATGCCGGGATGGTAGGAATCAAGATCATCTGCTAGGAGCTGGTCCTGCAGGCGCTGGGTCGCCACCATGTCGGGTTGGTGTGCTTCACGACCCTGGGCAGGGATAGGTGCCTGCCGAGTAAGCTCTGTCCTATGTGAGCGATGGGGTTGATGGAGCCCGGCGGGGATGCGTGCCTGCTCGTATGATGCCGCCATGTCTGGATGTCGGGCTTTGGAGGAGCGGACAGGTGTATTTGCATGTTCGCGATATGTCTCCGTGACTGGGAAGCAGAGCTCCTCCTCAGGGACAAGGGTGATGATCGATCCCTGGCTGTATGTTTTCCGCCCTCATCAGGCGGTCTTTGGGGCCAGAGCTCAGGGAGTGTGGGCTTGGATACTCGGGGTGACATCCTCCTTATCGTGAGGAAGTTGAGTCACGACATAACCATGATGACGTCTTTCGGTGGGGGACTTGGAGCGGAACCCCTGTTCAGTAGGGACCATGTCATCAGTGTTGACCTCATCTTCCTCCCTAAGATAAGGGAGGTACGCATTGTCCCATTCTGGGGATAGACTCCCAAAACAGTTTGCGACGGCGACAGGAGCCGTCTGGATCTGCCTTCACGACCGCTCCTGGGTGGTCGACCGGTGGGTCTTGGCGGATTGGAGGGCATGCATGGCCGCCACCACCATTGGGAGAGTACCATTCTTGTGTTAATCTCAGAGCAACGCATCTGAGACCTTGCATTGAATAAGCTGGGTAGGTGATGGGGTCCTCCGTTGGTGAGGATATCCGGTCATTGCATTGTTGGAAGCACGTGCATGTCAGTTCCTTCGTGATGCCATTGGATCGAAGGGAGTTCTGAGTGGTACGTGTAAAATATATTAACAAATACAAGCAATAAACCCATCAAAGCAGCATCTCATGACCCCATGAGTAATTAATGACCTTTTTCGGGCCTCCTTGTGAGTATAAATTTGGCACAAGGTGGGAGGTTAAATCCATCATGCATGGTTAAAGATTCATGTTGGGTTCACCATTTTTTGTCTCGCGGCGCACGACGGGATCGCGAGGTAGAAATGCGTTCTACCCGATGGTTTATTAGAGAAGATTGGATTCTGATTAATCACTCATATCAGGTGCACTGCTTTTTCCTCAAAACACCCAATGGTTCCATATCCAGCAATATGTGGACCTGCTTTCCAAAGGCAGGCGTTCGCTGGGTCATTTGACCAGCAATGCTTAAGAACTCACATTGGTCGAGAGGATGGGAAGTCGGGCTCATCACACCCTTTTGGGGGG
This sequence comes from Viscum album, assembly GCA_963277665.1. NCBI lineage: Eukaryota > Viridiplantae > Streptophyta > Magnoliopsida > Santalales > Viscaceae > Viscum > Viscum album. Next base: position 261,552,156 of record OY728142.1, on the reverse strand, counting down.
AATTATTGCATATTCTGGGTCTCTCTTATAGATTTAAGAAGAATTCATATGTTTACGAATCTTTGGTTTACACCCAAGCATAGTATTCATGGATTACTCCTGGTTGGTAATGGTCAGCATGACGCAAGAGTTCAGGATCATTTATGCCTGAGGTTTACCATCCCTAGTTGGATTAATGACCCTGAGGAGTCTGGACACACTGAGATGACAATAATTTAAACCCTCATAACCAAGAACTCTAGATTTTATTGTCTTCTAGGGGGGACAGATAACGACATGAGTGTTTTGATTGAACCCGTGGTATGGGCCTCCTATGTGTCCCTGCTAGAGGAATCGGAATTCACGTAGTTCGGTTTGGTATGGGGATTATGCTCTAGACATCCCTAGGTTGGTGCCTTGAACCGACATGAATATGGTAGAATTGATCGGGTGTTGGGCTTGATCCTCCGGGAGGCTTCCTACATACCCTACCTAGGAGATAGGGATCAAAGTCCATGCAGTTTGAATGGGAGTGTCGGATAACCGATGTGAATGTGGACCTGGGGGTCCGATAGTGATTGGTCTTTAACCTCATGGAGGCTTCCTATGTATCCCTATGGTGGGGAATAATAGTCCACGTAGTTCGGATGAGGATGGAGCTTATGCTCTGAGTTAGCCTGGGATTGATGTCACGGTCGATGCTTACTCTAAGCCCACGTGAGTCATGCTCGGTGTGAGAAACAAGAGATTGCAGGGACCAGACAATCACATTGCGAAAGGTGCGTCTGTGGGAAGCGGAGTGGGGCTTACGCATGGAGCATCCCATTGATGACAAAGCCTAGACGGAGAGGGAATGTGTATCCCCATGTCTGTCTCCCCTCTTGGTTCATGGAACTGTGGAAGTACGGAGGTGCATGGTTGCTTCCTTCTGATTGGTAGTCCGCCACTCCCCAGGGAGGATTGAAGTGCCCCAGTCCTAACAAGTGGAGTGGCAGAACGGGGACTTTTGGGCTCGGGCTCCGCATTACTGTGGGAATGTGAACCTAATAATGCTTCGGGAATCTGCTCTCAAGGGTCGGAGAAACCACTTTGCCCAAACTTAGCGTGGGTATGTGAAATCAAAACGACATGCTGAGGCGCATGAAGGTTACATCACATGGGTCTGGTGGCTCTGGTGGAGGCCTTGGCTCGTTGCCGATGAATGGTCCACTGAGGGGGTTGCGAAGGATCATGCCAGATTGGAAGGATTTTATCTGGATCAGGGAATGTGAACTCTAAAGGATATGGCTGGCCACACAGGTGTATGAGTGGTGGCAGCCTTCGCGTTGGGAGGTTCCATGTGGTTGGAGTGGTCATCCGCAAACCAGGGTGGTCCACGGACTAGTGGGCATCCCGCGAACATGGTTGTTCACAGCTTCGTGATTGGCCTGTGTACCAGGTTGGTACGTAAGGGGTCCACGCGAGCAGCGGCGGCCAAGGGCTATGCCAGTTGGAGGTTCGTCGGTCGGGGCATTGCCCGCGTAGGAGGGTGCTACGCGGTATGATGGATCGGAAAAGGGGCATAAACTCCCTAGTCCGTGGGGAGTGCATCCACGGAGGGGGAATGTTTCTCTGTCCTATTTTCTTTGTTATTTTATGTTTGCAGTTCACTAAGTTGTTATGCGTTTGTAGTTCCTTATTAATTCTCATCCAACTTCATACATGTTCTAGTTCGCGAACTGGAACTTCACTATTTTCCAAATCCTATGCTCCATCCTTCGAAATCCTTTCACTCGAATATGATCGATCTCAATTCCCCCTCCCTCTTCTCCCTCGATCTCCTTTTATGGAGTGGGGAAAGAGATGTATCTTTGGTCATGAGGCACATTTTGCAGAGGCCCATGACCGGAAACCCGGTTTAGGGATGACTTGGTCAATCCACAACTCACAGGGGCATTGAATGCACCTTCCTCGTGAACCAAACTAGCTCGGGGAGTGCTTCACAGCTGTGAAGGGTTTCACCTCAATTCCGCGAATGACAACAGATGTGGTCCGGGACGGTTGATGCGGTTCGCGACTTGGGTGGTTCGTGATGGTGGACTGGCCTGGAACCCGTCCTACTTCGTGCACACGGAGGATCCCTACCTCTATTCTGCGAATGATAGCAGTCCGAAGAGGGGGGTTCTTCGTGGAACCGGCTTCATACCATTATCATTTGACCGGTCTGTAGACCGGTTCGTCTTGTGCCATCCTTTGAGTATTCTCCACACTTTTCCTCAATTAATTGGGGTGAAATTGGGTAGAATCCCCCTTGGATTAAAGGGGATTCTCATTCTCCATTGCGGATTTTTCAGGGCCATAAAACACTCTATAATTCCTCCAAAATTTTAGGATGTTTTTCCTATATTTGGACTAATAGTTAGGGTTTTTAATAATTTCTTATATCCCTATTCACCAAAAATAACTAAACCATACTATAATACTCACTAAAACAACCCATGATATACATAAATAAATTATTCATTATTTTAACAAAACATATCACTAATACTATCACAATCCAATGTACCGAAAGCATCAATTTATTTTTTAATTAGAAACATTTATACCTTATTACACATTACATCAATTCTTCCAAGTAACATATCGGTATAAAACATATATCAACACATAGTCTTGTATAAAATATCCTAGGGATGAGAAATAAAAATAAAGGGGGAACACAAATTCTCATTAATGGAAAAACTTATCAATGAGTCATTAGATTTTGTATATCCTAAGAATGTGGGAAAATGTGAACATGGGAGAAATATATAATTAAATAATACCATTATAGACTGTGGAATGTGACTATAAAATGACCATCGCAGATATATAAAACATACACCATGGTTTAGAAAAATGTGGAAATTGATCATATAAAAATAACATTAAAATATGTCTTAATAATGAAATATGCCACAAACATAATCATAGAAATACTAACATTTTTAAAGGTTAACTATGAATATTATCATAACTTACAGGATCATGAATTACACTATGTATCCTATAGTTGATTAAGAATCACTACAAGGCTCCCTTATCGGATCAAGAATCAAAAGTCATTTACTTTAATTATCTATGTAGATTTAATGCTTTAACTAATTCATTACAGTCATATATAAGGCTCACCCATCACATAATGATGTCCCATACATATTTTATCCACTTGAAATTAATTATTCATTATATAAAGAAATCCCTATGGAAATAAAAATGGGTTTCTTATATTTTCCAAGTGGTAGCACATAACATTTCATTATGATTAGTTCAATTAATAACATAAATACAATCTCCCAATATTTTTTCAAAACATTCTAATGTATAACAATGAATATTCATTCATAAGAGATATATTACTTGGAGTTTGAGTGTAAAATGTAAGTGAAAACATAATAAGGGTTTTCTTAAATCATTTTATACATAGTTGTAAAAACATTAAGTCATTTTATATGTCGATTTGATGTTCTATGAAAAAATTTCAATTAATGACCTAAATATTAAAATAATTTAAATTATAGAAACCATGAAATTAAATTAAACTAATTACCAGAGAATATGAGTAGTAGATAAAAAAATAAATGAAAAATAGAATTGTTTTTTTAATTTAAAATATATTTATTGAAACCCACATTATTAATAGAGTAATAAAAATTTCATTTCATAAGTTGTAAACAAAAATAAATAGATAAAAAGAGATAGTAGAATATTGGGTTTTAAATTAACAAAGTATAACATTAGAAGAAATAAATTATATGTACATGGAGAAAAAGGAGCCACTATAGAGGAAGAATGTTATTATTATAAATGTAAAAAATAAACTATAGAATTCATAAAAGGACTGGATTTTGATGTCAAATTATAAATTAATTAATGATAAAGATAACAACCTATATAATAGATAAATTAATGAATAAAATAAACTTATAAGAGAATAATCTAGGAAAATATTTTATGACACAAATAATGAAAATTTGGTTGATCAAACCCTTACCACTTGTCCTAAAAAAATTTATGTGTGCATATAGTCTCCTGAATCACCAAATTAAGTTTATTAAAAACATGATTCTGAACGTTTCTCAAATATTTTTTATTTATTAATAATATTTTACATTTTCTATAGACATTTTATTGATAAATCGTGTTTATTATTACTATATTGAGTGTAATTGTTTTATGGTTTCATGGTCACATTAGTTTCTTATTAATTATGGATGTTCAAATAAAATTATTCAACAAATCCAGAATTGAAATGAGATTGTTTTTATTTAATTAAATATGTTAAAATGATAAAAAATATCCATAAATTTTCTAACATAGGAATGATTCATTTAGTATAAAATTTTTCATTATGTAGTTAGTTCATTTAGGTGGTTTTTCTGACCATGATAAATTTATTATGTTTTATTTATCCTCATGAATATTTAACAATTCAAAAATATTTAAAAATCATATAATATACATATTTATCAATTTTTTAACTATAATATGTTAATTTCAATGTACCATGGATTCAGTAGTTACCAACAAAATATGTTGTTCATGGAGGTTTAAAATCATCCATTACAGGAACAACATTTTCAATTTGAATTAGAATGAGATGCATTATATAATGGATGTTCAATTAGTACAATAATATTTTAGAATACTGATGATATTAATTTAATTATAAAATCATTGATAGAATATATTTGATGATTATTAAGAAGAAATGGATTTGGGAGAGTTAAGTTGGGAACATCACCTATTCCTTTTGATGCCCTCTCTTAGAAAATAACTAAAGGATACTTGGATTTGTAATTTTGTGATATAAAGGATTATAATAAGTAGGGAGGTAGTTTAGTAGATATTAGGGTGGATTTTAGATGAGAAACGTGTTATAATGAGGGGATATATGTGGGGTTTAACGGTGGTATTTATAAGTGAGGATAGATAGTGTCTTTGATAATAAAATATTTGAATAATGTAATATATCATAAAACAGAGACTCATATTTTAACTTGTTAGTAATGGGAATGTTTTCCTAGAGTAAATGGGGTATTCAAATATCCCTCTAACATATAAAATCCCAAAATTCATTCTTATTTTCAATTAATAAATAAGCTATCTATACAATACTTATTTGATATTTTAATAATCACCTAAAAATTCAATATTTTGAGAAAAATGAAACAAAAGCTTAGGGAAATTTAAACATGATGAATAAAAACATGAAATATATTTTTCCCAATAACATTCTAAATATAAAAAATTTCAATTTTAAATAAAATCATTATTAATTGAGAATGAAATTTTTTTAATGAAATGATAATGCTTTTAACACATTAGAAAATTAGTTCTACTTATATTAAATTGTATAAAGATACTTATAAAAAAATAATTTTTACTAAAATAATTTTATTTGAATGAAATTTTATTTAATATTTTAAAATTTACCAAAAATGATAATTTTAATAAAAAATAAATCCAAACTATTTTTACAAAAAAATAATTTTGATTTTATAGGAACAAAAATTTATTAAATTATGTATATAAATTCGATTTATTTTATTTCATAAGAGAACCAAATATAATATTTTACTATTCTATTGTTCGAGTTATTATTCTAACAGTTGGGTTACTATTCAGAATTTTCATGATTTTATCATAATAGTCATGTTCAAAAAAATTATCTTACTAATATATCATAGATAGTTTTAGTTCGGTGTTGTGTGTGAAAAAAATAGTCAAATAAGAATTATTTAAATAAAAATATATATATTTAATATCATGGGATTCTTCACAAATGCATTGTCCCATATAATGAAATATACAAACTCATATCACTAAAAGTACACTCTAAAAAATTATACCAATATTGTATAAGCATAATGAATTCAGAAATATATAGAAAAAGGACACCCCACACAGACTTTTCTTCAAACCAATTCAAATTATGACCCAAGAACATAATTCTTGACGCTTCCATCACCTCCCATATCTATATACCACATCATAAGAAATAAAACCTCATGAAATTACCTTATATCATAGTCATATAACTACAATGGATATTGGAATTGAGAGTATTATAGGGGTGAATTCGTTCATCTATTCTCACCAAGCCTTGATTACTGTTGGATCATCCTATATCAAAATCCATATATAATTATGATACTTTATCTAACATGGGAGGTAGTGTATAAAAATACAAAAATACAATGTTATATAAAACTCGCATATCTCTTCCTATGTTTCACATCCTATCACGGTCAACTATACATGTATAATGCATACATAATCGTGGCCATACAACTACTATATCTCCATATATTTATGATGAAAAATTAAAATCATAAAAAAATATCATTTTAACAAATTTATATATTAATATTTTCACTTCAAATATATTTTCAGGATTACATCGTAGTTACATAACCACGATAAATACTTTATTATGTTATTTTGTCTATTAAATTCATAACGTAATTATCATTGCATTCATATACATTAATTAATTCATTTTTTCACTCAATATCCATGGAATAATTAAATTTCAAATATAAAAAATGATTCAATCTATTTATAACTTCAACCCACTTCAATCTACCATATATTCCACTCAACTAAATATTTTTAATATTTTTGTCATCAAAAAAATGTTAATGTAACCAAAAAGGTAACATATAATATGTTCTTCTAAACAAACTCTTATATTGAAAACTAATCCAAATAATTTAATAAATATAATCAATATACTCAATGATTTTAAATCATGGTAATTCCCTAATAGAAATACAAAAAATAGAAGTGGTTTTCCAATCGCCTACCCCAAACCAAAGCTTGAAATATCACATCATAAATGAAAAAGGTTCAACAATACAATTCTCATATTCTATAATAGATTTAATATAAACAAAAAATTTATCAAATTAACATAAAAAATCCATAATATTTGTATGTCCATCATGGTCTATAAGACCCTGAGATAGAGGAAAGATGAATGGGGTATTTAATTGAGAAGAAAACGTACCTTAAATTATGAAGATTCATTCTAGTGAAATGAGGAAATAAAAAACCAACCAAGGAAACATAAAATTCACTCAAGAGGATCTCTCTTACATCATGGATCTCCAAGGAATATATGTTATTAAATGATAGATGATAGCAATATCAAAATTTAAATTTAAAAATGATTATTGAGAAACCCACAACATTGATACATAATACCCAATATGTTTAGTGTCAGTCATTGCCAATTTTAGAACGACACCCAAATCATGACATCAATAAGATTTTTTTGGTCATTTCCTTTTATGCTTTCCATGTTTCACCAAAATCATGGTGATTTATTATCCAATGTTATATGTTGTTCCCCAATATCATTAACCAATGATATGAAATCAAGGATTTCTTTATCTAAACAACACTAATTCATAAAACCAAGAAATATAAAAATATGATATTTTTACCTATTAGAAATTTTTTGTTCACAAAAAAACATCCCCATACCACCACATAGACTATAAATATATTTTATAAATTGTATCATATTATTTAGAACTATGGAATTGTTTTACCGTATGTAGATACTATAAGATACCTTAATATTATATTCTAGGACCACAATTTCACATCATGTTGAACCCTCTATTATGATGAAACATGGAAAAAGGTGTACCGTATGATGACCATAATATTTTTTTGCATAAAACATATATTTTCTAATTTTATTCCACAAATAAACTATATAATTACTTCAATTTCCTTTTAAATCTTATAAACAGTTAATAAAAATAATCACGATTACTTGGAGAACTATATACTAAATTAGGTTATTCGTTATTGGAGAGTTATTTCTTGTTTAGGTGGCCTAAATGAGCCTTAGAATAGATATTTTAATGGAATGAAAATTTTGGGGCGTTTGCAGGTGATTTGTGATCAGAATGGGGATTTTTAGAAAAAAATATTGGATGTAGATTATCCACCATAGAATATTTTCCAAACTAGGTGATATCATACAGTTGGTCTATAGTTTATCTAACTATGTATTCAAACCATACACAGTTTTATTATTTCGATACGTTGGAATATATAGTATCTAAATATTTTTATAGATTTTCCATGAAAACCATGTTTTATATAAAACATGTCCAAAAAACAACATATGTATCATAACATGATCAAAAATCCCTCCTTTTAATCAAATCATGGTAAATCACATTATTAGGTGATATTTTTGTATTTTAGGACTCTTACATCCCCTTTAAACCACATATGTAAATCAAAAAACATTCCTTTATTCTTATTCTTGTTCGTAAATCATTCGTAGCAGTTTATTTTTTTAATTAAGTTAATGTGAGTTGGAAACTATATTAACTAGTGATCCCTATGGTTGGCATCAAGGGACTAACCATAATGTTTCCACTGATGGGAATCCCATGTCATCCTAAAAAATACCAGGTTGTGATGCCACATCCTGAGCGCCATATGGGGAAAGGGGGAGTTTAGGGTGTAGCATATATATCACAAAGGAACATTTTATATTCAAGATGATTGTCTCAGATAGGGTGGTATGTTTGGAAAAACACTATGTGGGTGGGATGAAAAAAGTGGATAATATTGGGGGTAATTGGGTGAAATGTTCTTGATCATCATATTAGGGTAAAATGATAGTATCGAACCACTTGTCTAAGACTGAAAAGGGGTTTTTAGACCCATGATTTTCCAATACTCTTTGGGGTTTTTGACAAAGGAAAAAAAACTTAATAGCTTCTAATGGGTGTCACACATAATCCTATAAAAATACATGTCGCATCACTATATCCCATGTCTTATATTTGGATAGGGGGTGTACCAAGTGCATCAAATATATCCCAAGATAACACTCACCACTCATTTGGACTTTTCTAAATATTGTGGGATTCTATATAAATTTTTTTTATATGGGTGTGATTCCCAAATTGGATAATATCAGGAATATATGGGTATTATGGTTATGTTTATGGGAATGTCAACAATATTATGGGGTTTGAATATGGGTTCTGTTCTTATTAAATAATTTTACTTTTATAACACTATTTTAAATCAACATTATTATGTTAATGTATCGATCATTCCATAAAATTACCTTTGTTCTATATTAACATTGAAATTCCCAAACACACAATGGGAAAACTTATTTATAGGGTTAACCTTTCAACAAGATATGTTAATCCTTCTTGTATTGACGATTAACGCATTATTACACTATGCACTAGTGAAAACCCATGACCTACAAAAAGAAGGGAATATCCATGACCATGTTCTATGCTATAGTATCCTAAAAATATGTGTGAATCTCGTACTATTTTGTATCCTTAACATTGAAATGATATAAAATTAGGAAAAAATGAATATTTTTTCACCAATTTAGACAATAAATATTTTATGGATGGGATTCTTTTTCTCTATCTTCATCACTATCATGATAACCGACATGCCGGAAAAACTTCTTCCACATACTTTTCTTGTGCAAGGGAATGTGACTTCTCCCCTTTTTTCATCACCATAAAATACAAAAAAGGAAAAACTTTTTTTTTCTTTCACAAATTCATGAATTGAATTCTTTCTACGTGAATTTTATTGTATAACACTTTATCTTCTTCACTCATAATTATTACTCTTCATATTTATTTTTTTTCAATAAAACATCACTAGTTATAATACCTCGTTTTCTTCTTATATTATTCTTAAATGCACACATATAGCATTATATCTATCTATATATCTCTTTTATTCAACATATAAGATATACATATTGTAATTATAGCACAACAACTATACAATATTTTATTTTTTGACTAGTAGCATATATATCTATGGAATTCTTCTTGTTCTTAATCATTATAATGTTTGGAAAATCTTATCAATATTTTTTCTCATAATCTATGAAATTCCAGCTCGTAGATTGATTATCCTTTAATTTATGGTTCTTCCTATTTAAAATCTCATAGAAACCTAGATATTATTTTTCATTTTTAAATGTCCACAGATATGATTCATTAAATAACTCCACGTATGAATGAGCATAATGCATAATATAGTTATATCCATGGATCATTCCTTCACAGAACAAAGTGATTTTTGATTCATATTCTACCTTGTATCGCATTAAATGATCATGATTAACTAAATCATTGAATTTTATTTGAAAATTTGTCTAAATTTTAATTGTCTAATTTTGTAAAGTCATTGTATGAATGAATAGCTCATATGTGGTTCACTCATATACATATCCCCAGGCAATGATGAATCTATTTAGGATCCATTTAAATTGATAAATTTACATCGACCACTTTTACATCAGTCTATTTATCTTGTTATTTGAATCATACATATATGAATTCTATTATGAAGCTACTCTTCCAAAGTTACTTGCCTATAATCTATGAAAATCAAAGTACCTTACAACAGTTGAACAATAATATGCTTAAAAATTACTATAATAACACCATATAATACATTTAATTTTATCCAAACTAATGATATAAACAATAATATCCGCTATTAAAATGAAAATAATTTACAACTTCTTTCATATGATCCTCAAATTCCTTTCATATAAACCACATCATATTGTCTTAGTTATCTTAATTATTATTTCACAGTGATAATTTCATGTCACCTTTCTTCCAATTTTCTTCATCATATCTGGAGATATTATCTTATGAAAACCTTCGTAATGTTAATAATAAATCATTTTTATGTCATGGTAATATTAATGATTATTGTTTCTGGAGATATATTCATTATTAAAAATTTATGTAGATTTTCAATCAAAAAATAAATATTTTAATTTTACCTAAAATGATTCAAATGTATTATATTGTTTTATTTAAAATATTATTTTCATAAATTTTTAAATAAAATTGTAAAAAGTAATTTCTTATCACCATACCAAATATATAATAGTGTGAATTTTTTTAATTTTTCTTAAAATATTGATTTATGAATGAATAATGAAAAATTATACTTTTTTCCAAATTATCATTTATTTTCATAAAATAAAGTAATTTAATTCACATTATATTTTTAATTTTATTTTAAATTAACAAAAGATAAATTTTGTTAAACAAAATCTAAAAATCTCTTAGAAATCAATATTATGTTTTATTTTGATATAAGTTCATTCAGATGATAAAACACATCTTTCTAAACAACAGTTTTTACTACATTTTTTACCAATATATTAATATTAATTTCTATAAATTTATCATGTTGAATCTTGGAAAATGGATTTAATTTATTTATTTAGGATTTCCATATTTGATAATGAGGTAAATTTTACATTTTTATTATAATTAACAGCCATTGTAAAAATGTGTTAACATGGTAAAGGGTAAATCAGGTTAATTATGTAAAGTATTTTGTGACATGGGAAAAATATTTATTATGAAATATTAATGTATGATTTTATTTATACCATTATCACATTATTTTAAAAACTGGATATATTTTATAAAACATTATAATGAGCATGACATTTATAATATTTAAAACAATTCAAAAATTACTTGTGTGTCACTCTCCTTAATGAAAAAGGGGAACCTTATCTCTTCTCTTAATAAATTTTTTTGATAATTATGGATCAAAAAAACAACATAAATCACTCCCAACATCCATATCCACATCCGATAGGTATTATTATTAAAAAATGATCAACCAAATAAGGATTAAGGAGTAATCCAAGGGAGGTTTTCCAAAGTAGTTGAATAATTCTTTACTTGGTGTTTTGTGTTTATTTATTCTTCCACGTCCTTAAAATATTCTTTAAACATTATTTTCTAATAACATAAATATATGGATTATAAATAAATATTATTAGAATTATGTTAATGTCATTTTTCATCTTCTTTTATATCCTATATGAATCAAAAACATCACTCATATGTACGTGTGGTTTATCTCTTCCATTAAATGATTTTTTTATCACCACCTCAAATGGATTCATATTATAATGTATTTTTTCAATATAAATATGATTTTAATTACATAATTAAAATTCTAAAAATATAATTTTCACATTCCTTTTAACCCATTAATTGTTTGGAAAATGGTAATGTCACTTGCAAGTACCTGTGGATGACAACATCCAAAACAATATTTGATTCGTTTTCAGGTATGAATTTCATTGATTATTATGAAAATTATATGTAATTTATAAAAATGACAATTTTTATTTATAAATATTGTATATATTCTGTGTCTGTAAACCCTTCTTCCCTGGTAAACCCACCAATATGGGTTTTTTATGAACCGAACAATCTTAAAACATCTATCTTGAACTTAACTGGTTTAATAAATATATAAATAATAGTAATAAATGAAATAAAATAGATAATTATAAGTTAATACACCTGAAAAATTGTCTTAATAAATTATAAAATTTATACAAGTTTATTATATAGTAGTTGGACTATGTACATGGATAGTCAAAATTGAGGAATATATTTTTAAACAAGATATTGTTTTCATTTAAATGATTGTGAAGTGATTCTTCTTCTTAATGTATATAACATTAGTTTAATTTAAAAACATCATGAATGTTATTAATTAATATGATTTATGTTCATGTATTCATATTTTTTTATAATAATACTTTATTTGCCTTTATTTTGAGATTTTTTAAGTATTTTTCAATGAAAATGGATTACTATAATTTTTTAAATGATGCTAAAAAGTATTGGTTAATATACGTTTCACATGATATTTTATGAGATTTTATTATGTAAATGAAATATTAAATTTCTCTTATTTATTTTAATGTTCATATAATTTGTTCAAGATTATGGGTTATATTGATATAGATCTCTAATGAATTCTGTAAGGATTATAGTATCCAGATACTTTTTTTGGGATTAACTTAGAAGGATATAACATTTTTAAGATTGAATATTGTAGTGATTGTATTAGTGTTATTAAAATGATGTACCAAGGTATATATATATAATTTATATACATAAAAATTATTTTTCATTGATGTGTTTTGATTTTATAATGTAATATAATGAGTTTATTTTTTCAATAATGTTTTTTCCAATCTTATAACTGAAAATTATGTTTTTTATGAAAATGTTTTCATGAGTAACCATGTTTTACATGAAACCCCTAGGATTATTATTTTGAAGTAAATATTTTTTTTGATATGATTTATGAAAATATTTGTGCAATTAATATTATTTTAGGATTATGAAAATCAATATTTGATATCATTGTTATTTATTTAAATTTTAAAAAATTACTAATGGGATTAAATAATTTTTAATTAGACCAGTTGGTTTCTTTTTGTATCCATAACTAATATTTTTTTACGTCCCATGTTTACAAAGAGATTATGTAGGGTTTAAGTATGAGTAAAAAAATATAGTAAGGTCCATTTTTTATGGGGATGAAAATTATAAGAAGTGAAGGTGTAGTAAATGAAACAAGAGTTTTAATGTAATTATTATATTTTTATTTAAAAAAATGAATATTTAGTTGAATTGAATAATTTTAATTGAAAGGGATTGTTATTTAATTATTTTTCAAAATTCTCTATTATTATAAACTGAAAAAATACTTTAAATGTTAATAGTGAATCCCTTGCTATAAATTATGTATATATGGGTTTTTTATGTTCTTAAGTGTTATAGTTGGTATTAGTGGAAATTTGTAAACAAAAATAGAGGTTATGTTGTTATTAATAAATTTTACTTAAGGGATATTAATCGTTATATTATATCATAATGGGAAGACTTTAAGGATTTACATGTTTCTTCATATTATTTGTGATTATTTTAGAATGGTATTCCATAGAGAAGACAAGGTGAATCAAATGGATAGGCATCCAGAGGATAATATTTCTATGAATTAAAAACCTATAATTTATAAAATTATAATAAAAACATTTTTATTTATGTAAAATTAGAGGGAAAATGGTATTAATGGTGGTATTCATTTAGAGGAGTGACATAACTAAATGTATTATAACATTTCTATAGTGGCATATTTCATGATATGACGCCCTATATAATTTGTAGGAACCTCAATTATAGTTGTATCCAAAGGATGGATCAATTATCTGGAAAACATATTCATGATTTTTAGTTATTTTGATCATCAAAATGTAATTCTTTCCATTTATGGTATTGAAGGTGAAGTTGATAAGATATGGAATCTCATTAAGAATACTAAGGATAACTATGAGATTGATTCCATGGGGTGGATAATATTTAATGATAATTTACTTGAAAATTATTTTCCAAAAAGTTTTCTACATAGGATAAATGGAAATTTTTAGATGTAGAAATGAAATTAAGAGGATTGTTTTATAATCTAAAAATCAAATTTTACTAGATTTTCAAGGAATGAATCAAATTTTATTTTTTATCATGTTACTAAAGGTGATGGGTTAACTCATGATTCAGACCATTTTTGGGAATATAATTGTACCCATATGAATCTAATAGCTATGATAAATTTGTACGCAGTGAAAAGAAGGTTGAGATATAGTTTTTTGACTTTAAAAAAAATGAAAAAGGGCAGTATAGGTGGAATTAAATGGGAAATTATATATAGAATAAATCCAAAGTTGAGTGCTTTAAATTTCTATATTTTTAATATAATGGTATGAGGTATCATGGAGAGTGTATTATAATAATTGAAATGTGTTATCCATGTCATATGTTGGGAAATTTGTCTCGTTATTTTGAAGAAAATAATTAGAGTAATTGTCAAATTAAATATGATATATATATGATGATATGTTTTTAATATAATGATATGGTCCATTATGTTGATGAGTGAGTGAGGAAAATCATGAATGATGGAAATCATCAATACCATAATTTGAAGGGTGCAGAAAATCCCTTCATTACAACTTTAGAAAATACATGACCATAAAATGAAGTGGTAACTATTAAATTACTTATTAACTAAGAATATTTGAAAATTAGGATTGATTTAGGGTATAAACATTCTTTCATATAAATAAAATTTTAATGTAAAATTTAATTATCATATCATGAAGTTAATAAATAACATTTTTTAAAAACTCATGTTGGATGTATTAAAGAATCAACATTCTATAAGAATATAATAATGATTATATGTGGAATTATTTTTCCTAAAAATCTTATTATATTTCCAATAGTTTATTTTTATGTTTTTATGGTTATGGATTTTTTTTTGTTTATCATGCTAAGATATATTTTAAAGATAATGAAGTTAAAATAAATTTTCATAGTGTATTTTAATTTGTATATAGTAATGAGTTCTAATTTTTAATGACATGTCATTAAGCTAATAAAAATATTAAATATATATTTGAACAATATAATAATAATATTTTTGAAAATAGATTTTGTTTTATTAAATGAATATGTGGTTGTATTTATCGATGATTTTCCAAGGGTTATTCCTAATCGGGTGACTGTATTTAGAATTTACATTGTTCCTTATGTAAAGACAATTTTGAAACCCCCTTATTTAATAGCTCTAATATATTTATTTTAATTACAAATTAAGTTAAAAGAGTTAATTTAAAGGATTTATATTCATCCAAATAGATAACCTTAAGGTGCTCCTATCTTTTATTAAAATGAAGGATAATTCAATGTGTGTTTTCATTGATTATAGATCACTCAATAGCATTAATAGTAAACAAAATCTATATTCCCTGATATATATAACATTTTTTATCTATATCAGAGAGTATAGTATATCTCAAAGATTTATATTAGGTCTGAATATCATCATCTTAATTTTAAGGGGGAATTCATTCCAATGGCAGTGTTATGTACTATTCATGGGAATTTTGAGTTCTTGGTTATTTCATTTAGTTTAGGTAATGCACCCATTGTATAAATGGATCTTAAGAATATAGTTTTCAATATTTATTTGGATTAATTTTTTATTAAATTTATCAAATAAATAAAATATTATTCTAAATGTAATGGGTAATATGAAATACATATTAGGATTTATTTGAATACTTTAAATGGAAAAAAATTGTATTGAATATAATGTATATGTGAATTTTAGTTGTATAATATTTATTTCCTTTCACATGTTATCTATAAAGATTGCATAACTATTGAACTTATAAAAGTAAGTTGTTGGAAGTGTATCAAAGGCCTAAAATTGTCATTATATTTGAATTTTATCTTTTATTAATATGTAACTACTAACGATTTATTAAAATAATTTTAATGAGTTACCTATCTTAATTATTACGTTAACTTGCAAAGGAGTTAAATTAATCTACATAAAATAATATGATGAATGTTTTCAAAAATGAAAACGAATATTGGTCAATGATTCATTTTTTCATTTCTATCAATAAATAATGAGTTTTTTATCTATTTTAATGGATCATTGAAGGTACTTAGTTATGTATTATTTAAATATTTATGGATAATTGTGTATGTCTCCCACCAATTGAAAATCCATGAACTTAATTACCCCATGCATGATATAGAACATTTTATTTTTTCATTATAAATTTGGGGGAAGCTTTTATATGGTGTCAAATGTAAAATTCATACAATCCATAACTGTTAAATGTATATATTCACTCAAAAAGCATTAAACATGAATCCTAAAAGATGATTGGAACTAATAATGGATTATGATTTCTGAATTTACTATAGTCTTGGTAAATAAAACATGGATGTTGATTCCATGAGATAAAATAATAACACATAATTATCTATGATACTTTTGTAATATGGCTCTTTGGTTTATAATTTATTGACTATTTTCATATATATTGTTTTTGAAACAACTCATTGTCTTTTGGGTTTGGTGTTAGTTATTCATAATTTTTAGACGGAATTATTTTTGATCAAAAGAAATATCATAGTTTAATATATAAAGTAGAGGTTGTAAAGAAGTATATGTTTCCAAAATTTAATTTTTACAACGAAGCTCTTATAAAATTTTTAATGTGATTTTGTGTGCAATGAATTTTTAACATTTTCCAATAGGGATAATTTTTACATTTTACCAATGTGTGGAGGGAATATTTTTATTAACATATTCTCTATGAGTATAATTTACCATCTTTATAACCAATATTATTTAAGATTATTAATCTTCATATTTTCTTGGTTCCTTAAAATAATATCATATTTCTCAATATTTTAGGATATTTTGTTTAAATAACATTGAATAAAATTTATTTTATCTTTATTTTTACATGAAGCCTGAAATATGATTCTACATATGTGTTGATATGAATATTTTAAGATATTTTATGACAAAAATGAATGATTATATGTTTTTTATGTTATTTATTATCCTCACACATTGTTCAGGATGAAAATTGATCCTTTTATATATCTTCACTGATTTGGATAATATTTATGTTTTCGATTTAATTATGATGGAATTAACCAAGTAGGTTGTTACATTTGTTAGTGTTCATTTACCAGTGTTCATAAGTGTTATGTGAATATGATTTCCTAAGGAACTTATATGAATTTTCTATTATTGTAAATGAGTTTTCCTTGACTTATTATTATTTCTATGTAAATATAATGATATTATGACTAATGTAAGTTTATTCCACTATTAAGAGTGAAAATATGTTTTCAAGAAAATCTTCTCATGAGTACGCATTTTTTCAAAGAAAAAATAATGACTATTCTTTACCCCTTAAAATTTTTTGTAAGATAATTTATGAAAATATTTTGGAAATGAAGATTATTACATGTGTAAAGAAAAAATATTTGTGGTCAATGTTTAATATGTAAAATTGGAAAAAGTTCTTCCTGTATTGCAAGACAATTAAAATGTTCTAACATGTTTCTTTTGTCTCATAATGATCATTTGTTTCTCATATCATATATTCAAATGTTTTCAATATGGGCTAAGCATGAGTATGAAATTATATAAAAAGTCATAACATTCAACTTTGGGGATTAAACTTTAAATAGGAGAACATGTTTTTAATAAAACATTAGTTTTAATATAAGTGTCCATTTTTTAGAAAAAAATGGATATTGAATGGATGTTTCCACTTTTTCTATAAGGCCTTGATATGTATGTGGTTTTCCACAAAAACTCTAAACTAAAAAGATCATTGAAATTTAATATTGTGAAATTACAATTATATATAATTTAATTATATGTTGTTTATGTAATAGGGTGTTCTATATCCACATATCATTTCCTTTGATATTTCTATATTATAAGAACGATCATTTAATAAAACAAAATCTCATTATAAACATTAAATACTAAAAGATTATTTTGATTAATTATCACTAGATTTCATATGGTGATCCTTCATCATGAAAACATATATTTGGAATTAATTATATAACATAAATATGATGGTTTACATTGTTTCATATCAAGAATTAGAACCCATGTTTTTAGGGGATGAATAATATCTACTATTCATGTTCACCCATAAGAGTTTCATTAGGTAGGGGGATTATTTATTACCCACCATTCTCCACGATTGGCTCATGAAATAATTTATGAATAAACCACATGGGTGGTCTACCATGTTTCCCCACATAATTAATCTTCACCTTAAATTAGTGTTGCATCGCGTTGGGTATACTCACTCGAGGCCAGTGCTAACCCATGTTGTCTATCATACTTGATACTCATAACTAGAACCCACAATTTGCTGATATATCTATTATTATGATGTAATGAATATTTAGGTGGTT
Organism: Viscum album; assembly: GCA_963277665.1. NCBI lineage: Eukaryota > Viridiplantae > Streptophyta > Magnoliopsida > Santalales > Viscaceae > Viscum > Viscum album. The sequence goes on along the minus strand of OY728142.1, from coordinate 261,533,473 downwards.
ACTCTAGCTTGGAGTTGGATATATTTTAGAGAAATCCCCTACATTTTTTCAAAATAGAAAAATTGTTATAGCCTCAAGACAGAGCTAGTCAACAACTAAACCCTCAAACATCCAACCACTCTTCTTCCATTATTCTAAATTAATTATGCATTAATTTATTATTTAGTTAACAATAATGATAAAAATTCTCATATAACTTCTTTATATTGATATAACATTGATCGTTATAAATTCTATATGTAACTCAAAATATTTAAATATTTTTTACCAAAAAAAATGATTCGATCCAGAAAAATATAAAACAAACATCTATTTTATTTTAATATGGTATATGAAAACATGATTGGGACTCTTATACTTATTTATAGGATATTCTTTTTCACTCCATTTCAAAATAGGCTTGGGATAATTAACTCGCCCTGAAGAAACTCATCTTTAATCTATATTGATGTTAATCTTTAGTGGCACTCCACCATCCATGAAAAAAATAAAATACACAAAAAGTGGGATCAATGACCCCCCCCCCCCATATTTTAAATCAAATCCCACTAAAGTGACAAGTAATTATGTGTACTTATAACATTCATCTTTTTATCTCTCTCATTTCTCATCAAGAAATAATTTTCTTTTTTCCATATTATAAACAATTAAATAAAAAGTAACTTAGACGGGATTCTATCGATCCATTCCGGATAAATATTTCATCAAGCATCCCACAATTGTTTTCATGATATGTGATTAGTGTAGAGAATAACGAGGTTTTATTTTGAAAAAAAATTGACTGTAATAAAAAAATATCATACCAAAAAATATCTCATCACCATCTACAAGATTTGTCTAACTTTTTATAGGTTGAGATAATCAATTAATACTAGATTGTTATAAATAACCTCATAGACCATTTATACTAGAATTTCATTCACTCATTCTAACATGTAGGTCAAAAAATAGTTTATAAATTTCCGTGTTTATTTTCAAAATTAATCCATAATTCTTACAAATACATTTATATCTATGTCATTAATTAAAAAAATTATCCCTCTTAATATTACGATCTTTTTTTATAACCAATGATGAGATAATATGGAATCATACCTTTTCCCATGACACCTCTTTAATTAAATTTCAAAACATATGATTTTTATGAACTAGTTCTTATAGATGCTTCTCAAATAATTCTTCACTTATCTCCCCCTCATGGTGACACTATATTGGTCTTTATAAATAATTATAGGATGATTATCTTCACCAAATTTTCCATCTTTGGCAACATCTCTATCTAAATCAAGAATTATCTTTATATCTATGTTTACTGGAAGATCTATTTTTGGATCATTATAAAACTAAAATTCGTTAATTCTATATCAATTTCTAAAAGATTATTGAATTTTTATTTTTATATTCACTTTAAAACCAACATCACCATCAATTCCCTATAGGTTAGTACAAATATATAACAATAATTATAGAGAATAAGGTGTAAATTCTTGGTTATCAATGTGAAAAAATGGTTTAGGGGATTTTCTCAAACATGTATCTCTATTATTTCCATCCTTCTTATTTTCACATCTAGTTTTACACCCTTTTTTTATTTAGGATGTATGTATCTATCCACATATTCCATTTATTTGTGTGTGATGGATTTCTTGTCATTATCCATTATATCAATTACATAATTTAATATAACCATCATTAATTTTATGGATTATTCTTATGTTAACATTGCTATTAAACATTCTATTGTGTATTCTAATACTTTTATTATCATCCACACAAAACTTATGAAATAATTATGTTTTTATTTACTGAAAAACTCTCTAAAATTTAACATTATTCATGAAGATCATAATTTTTCCTTTAACACATTCTTTTAAATTTTCCTATTTTGTATTCATTTACTTTTATATGTTATATAGCCATATCACCATACATTCATTAGGTAAGAAGGATGATTTGTTTTTGTTTTTCTAGATGGATTCTTATTTGTTCCTTTAACTACATTAGAAAATAGGTGTTTTTCAGGGACATATCTCCCACTTCTATTTAGTGTTATATCATTAAAACATATATCAATACCTTTTCTGAATGTGTGAATTATATATAAATTATTACCCTAATAAAATATGACCATTAATCTTTAAATATATCTCTATATTAATTTATATTTTCAAATTTTAAATAGATTTACCATATACTATTATCATACAAAATAATATCAGACTTGTTTATAAACTCTTACGAAGAGTGTTTTCATCTTTTTTCTATTGAATATTTAAAAACATAATCCATATTTATTGCATCAAAATTAGTGGCCTTATAATTAATTTTTATTTTTTACACATCGTCAATTTTCAAATAATTTTCCAAAGACCATTGTTTTAATTTTATATTTAGACCTACACTATTTTCAAAAATAGATTCAGCATGAGTAACACTATCTGAAATAGATTTTACCTCTTCTTTTGGAAATGCTACAAAATGATAATTAGATGCTTATATAATCATATTTATACATGGTTCATCTTTTTTTATATAATAATACTCAATAGAATATTTTATGGTAGAAGATTTATTATATTTATGTTGTGAAGTCCCAATATGTCTGATTTCTAGGTTAGTATGTTTGAATTCAATTCAATATACTTTTATTGACTTTGTTCTTTTTATATTCATTAGTCTTCACCTTATCATCACATTTATTTTTGATGCTCATAATTTCATCATAATTGATTTTTTTTATTGAAGCAAGATCATTTATTCTATTACATTTGACTTCCAAGTGTGCCTTGTTGACATTAGTGTTTTTCTTTAAATTGTTTCAAATTAATATATCTTGTTTTTAAATATCTTCTTCTTTTCATCATATTATGTAATAATACAAATCTAGTCACTCTTAAATTTAAATAATATCACTCCATGATTCATATTAATAGATTATTTTGATATAACATATTTGGATAGATTTATACCTTCTAGAACATTATCGCCAAAATTGTTCTCCATGTTATCTTCCTCTTCTCCAAGATGAGTGATTTATTCATACATGATTTAAATAATACCTTAAAAATAGTGGTTACTTATTGAAACTATGTAATATATAATTTTAATACATATTGGTATATATTGTGTGAATGTATGCACAAGTGATTACTCCCATTGATCCTTTATTCTTCTTTAGGAAATATTTTATAATAATTTTGACATACCTCTAAATCGCTATTTTTTTATTATTCTAAGGTAGAATGGATATACATAACCTTGGTGGTATATTAAACTACCATTACTTATCCTTCCATGCTAGATATTTATTCATCATTGTTATGTAATTGATATACATAAACTTCTTCATCATTAGAGTAGAAGGATTACTTCCTCACCTTCTTATATTATTTTTTCAGGTTCATCAAAACTTTGGAAATGAAAGGTGTATAGTTATAAATAAATGTATATTATATAAAATTTCACTTCATTATAAATTAATAAAAACACAGATATTATAAAACATGTTCAAATGTGTGAATCCAATAATAATATTTATTGGCTTTGATACTATTTATATAAATTTTTTGGGATATTCTTAACACTGAGAGGGGTGAAACAGTTTTGGGTTCTATTAAAATAATTTATATTTGTCACATTATTTTACTAATAGATGGTTAATTTAATGGATATCTCATTATCTCATGTTTACATTGTTCTATCAGTATTTTGAAAAAACAGACATAAAGTCATACCAGAATTAAATGATTCCCCATTTTAATTAAAAAATATCCTTGGTATGATTATGAGTAACCAAAAATCACACTACCCACTAGTGAAAAAATATGAGATGTAGTATGAGGGAAATATTAATAAACATAATTTACTCATTAATCACATGAATGTGTAAGTGAATCCCATAAATTATTACATCATTTATGCTGTAATGATAAAAACAGGGTAACAAATAATGATACATTTACCACTTTTGACTACAAGCATGTTGTTGATGTACTTATTATTCTTCATCTTCTTCTCTTCCTTTCATAGTAGAATATATAGAAAACAAATTGATTTTTCCTTCCACTAAATAGGGGTAAGTAATTCATATTTTTTTCTTCTTATAAAAATACGGATCCCCTTCTCCTCCTTCTTCCCTTGCAAAAATATTATTTTCTTTTTCCTCCCGTGTGAACTAGATTGCACAACAATTTCTCATATCCCTTACTCCTACTTATTATTTATTCATAATATTTATATTTATTCTATGTAATAAATCTACGTTGGTTCTACTTCCTATTTTTCTTATTCTTGATTTCGTCAATGCACATGATTAGAGAAAGACCACTCACGCTCTCTCTCTCTCTCTTCTTCCTCTATATACAGGATGTGTATATTATAACTACAACATCAGTTATTTTTACTATTTTATATTGTGACCTACTGAATATATATATCTTACATTATTATTATTATTCTTACTTGGGATTTTTACAAAACTACATAAAAATATCTTTCAATAATTATTTCCATTTAAAAATCGATGATTAGTTTTGTTTTTAATTCATTTATCATCCAATTTAAAATCTCTTAATGTAGAAAAAAGGAATGGATCTATTTTTTCAAATAAAAGAGTAGAAAAATAACTTAAAATATGCTTTAGAATCATGAATTATACATTTAAATTAGAATCATGTATAATAATATTTACGTTTTTTCTATTTTACACACAGTGCAAAGTTCTTATAAATTATTTGTCTCCCTTCAAACACACACATGTATTTTGATTAAAAAATAATGATATTATAATTTAAATCTTCGCTTGATCATCTTATTTTGATTCAAAGTAATCATTAAATGATTTATTGACTCGTATTTGGTTTACTCATACATGGATCCCATTATATCGATGACTTTATTATGAATCCCCTTACTTCTATCTATATATATATATACAAATTTTACATTGATATATAATTGTATTTGTAGGAATCTTATGTTGGTGACTCATCCTATTAAGATTATTTTTCAAAGATACATCCATTTACTCTATAAAAATCATTGTAACTTATTATAGTTCTACCATACAATGCTTCAAAATTTACAATACGAACTCCCAAAAAATAACCCATGATAATTGATCAACCGAGTGAGATCACATTTGAGTTACTATATCATCAATAAAATACCCAATAATTATTTTAGGACCCCTAAATAAATGGTTAAAACTCTTGGGCCGACAATGAAGGAATAGAGATAATGACTCTGAGGTCCCACCTTCACTAGGCCCTATGTTTGAAGTTAGTACGGAGGGTTAACAAATTCACAATTGTAATGTATTACTTCAATAGATAAAGTATTATAGAGAGATAAGAAATCAATCTCAAAGAAATTATATTATATAATATAAAATAAGGAAACCATAACCATCCCACAGTTAATTTAAAATGTAAAAAAACATATTGAGTCTCTAAATAAATACCCAAAAAAATTCTTAAGTGACATAGAAACCACCCCAAAGTCCGAGCTTGTAATTTTTATCATGGTCTATAAAGACCTCCTAGAAACCTAAAAATTGTTTTTATATACAAGGGGTGAGAGTAACGTTTATACCCAATAGGATCATACCCAATTTCCTACATTCACATATGAAAAGATTTTACTATTTCACCCGTGATCAATTAGAATAACTAAAAAACATAATAAGTTCAACAAACCAATTACTTCCTGGTCATGGAACACTCACCAAATAATGAAACCAAGTACAATAACATAATAATAAGTATATCAATAAAAGGGTACCACATGCCTCTTTTCCACTAGTTTTCTACACTTACAACCCATTTTTATAAATAATGGCCCTCCCATTTCTTCCATACAATCATAACCGAAGACACTTGGGAAACCACATCATTCCAAGAACCCCATGTAAAATTAGACATCACATCTATCCTAAATACACCTTCCCATCACATCACATATTTCATAAATTCATAAAGTCCATAAAATCGCATTTCTACCAATTTAATAACTAGAATAGTACTATATCATGAACATGAAGGAAATTAAGCTCATTCTATCCACCAACCATGTGTGACCTCCCCCCATCAACCAACTCATCAAACATCACTTATAGTGAACTTTTTATTTCTTTCCATCACAACCCATTAATATCAAACTCTATTTGAAGAGAGATCAGGGAAGAGGTGGTATCCATACATCCATCCACACTATCTAGATATTGGGAACCCCCAAAATTTTGGTGTTGAGATTTGGTTCTCAATGCTGGGGTTGTGTAACTTAAAAACACGAGGACCATCTATACTAAAAACATCACCAATTTTTTTTCACAACATCCACCCCATTCACAGCCACCTCTATAATCATGACATGAAAAAATAATTCCAAAAATCCAAGACACACCGCATATTTCCTATTAATTAAATTGTATTTCTATATTTTCCCATTACAAACAAATTTCTTTTACCAACCACATCCATCTCATATTACACATGAACCACATTAAGTAAACATTGAATTTTAATTTAACTATTCATTATCCATTAGAACCCCTTCCATTTCAGTTTCTTTATTAAAATTTAAATACATTTATACTAGGTAATTAGCACAACACATTGAAAATGTAAACAACTCATCTTCCTCCTTCTAAGATGTCCCATATTCCAACCATTAAATATAACAACAGCTTCTTCATCACAATCTCTATAATTCATCACATCCAAATCTCACAACATACATATCTCATAAAAACAACCACATATAAAAACCATTAAACACAACTACATTCCATATATTTTAATTTAGATTATTCATGGGACTTTTCGTAGATTTACTTCATTATTTCAAAGACATTTTCATACTAACACTGATTTCATGGGAAACATTTTTTTATATAGATTCATATTTATAGTCAATTTTAATTCAAGGTGATATACAAAAATAAAAAATCAAGGTTTTTATGTTTTTATTAAAAACATACCATGAAAGGTTCCCAATAGATGTGAATTTCATTAATGCATGAAGCATGTACAATAATAATACCATAAAATAGTAAAAAATTATTATTTTATGTCCCCTTCGATTTCAATAAGACAAATCCATTATCTTAATTGGTAGGGTACATACTACATTCCCAAGGGAATTAAAAATCATGATTCCTCCTTTATATATAACTAGATGAAATAAAATGGATTCCCTACCTCAGACATGGATTTCTAAAACATTTCACAAGTTCTAAAAAAGAGGAAGGTGACAATAAGGTCCACAATGAGATGGAAGACCTTGATCAACCTAAAATAAAGCACCACATAACACCCACTTACTGAAAAATCATGACAATAAATTGTTTCATTGATAGTATTCTCATCTTGATGATGAATAGTGAGAAATCTTGGTGAAGGAAATATGGGACTTTACCTAAAACTACCAATGACTGATCTCCCAATGATGTTGTTTAAAATTAATTAAAAGAGGTGGAATGGACTCCAATATATACACTTGGTTAACCATATTATTAAGAAAATATATTTGATAATGATGGGGTTCTAGGGGACTTGATAAATTATAGGTAGTTTGGAAAATATAAGACCACAACACACACCTCTAACCATTGTGTAGAACTGCTGAAAATGGATAAGGACGTGGTGAAAGGAAATGGATCATGTTACTGTATCTCAATTAAAATCTATGTATGAGAAACCTAGAAAGGTTCACTTAACAGATCAAAAAACTGATAGAGGTATTATTACACAACATAGACCACCATACCATTGAAACCATCAACCAATAAGGAGGCCCCTCTACTACCCAGCTCCTGGTACAACTACCTCGAAGTCCACATAAGAGAAAAACAATTCATATTGGACTCCATTAGATATCCAAATAACTATGTTGAAGTAATACAAAAAATATGAGAACTAAGGAAACTCTACCATTTGTATCATTTCCATGTTTTTTAACCACGCTATTGTCATATAGAACACAACAGAACCACTAAACCCCACTATAAAGATCTATTCCATAGTTTTCTTACCCACACCAAAACTATTATAAAAATTAATGAACTAATGAAATTCATCCTCTGGTCCTCTGTGATGAATCTAGCCTCACCACATCATAGCTACAACCCTTTCAACACAGCACAAGACTTCATGTCGTAGAACCTTTCTCACTTGCATGTATCATCTTCAACTCCTATGTTTCCCTCTATTTCGTTATAATTTACTTCTAAACACACCCACAACTAGAATTATAATAATGTAAGATGTTTTATAGTCCTTAAAATAACACTAAATACCTCTAAAACGATTCTCAGCCATTAGAATCAAAATAAATAGGGAGCAGAGAAATTAATTAATGGGTCAGAATAACCATCCTAAAAATACCTCTCAATGATCTCATTACATTCCAAACATTACCACACCTTTTCTCACAAACCTCAATCCACACGTTCTCCATAAAAAAATTCAAAACCATTTTAACCACCTCATGCCCTCAAATAATAACTACCACAACCAAAATTCAACAAGGCACCAAGAAAATAGATCAAGGAGTTCTACCCCCCACATTAGGATATTATCCACTATTGGTAGAACAGACTCACCCACATGGTATTAAAATGTTTTAAATAGTTATTAATTAATAGAAAATGATTTTCCCCTCTTTATATGTTTTAATTTTAAGCACACAAAATCATTTTGTTCAAAGATGAATTTCATAATCAACTAAGAATCAAGAATCATATAATTAATGAATAAATTGAGAAGAAACAAAAAATAAATTTCGATATTTGGCGTGAATCTACATGTCATTCTCCTAAGTACTCTCTTCCAAACCAACATGCCTCTAGATCATTAAAAACAAGTTAGTGGTTCATTAATATATTCCCTTCTTCAAAATATAATGTATCTCCACCGGCTAATCCACGAATGTTGCATCATCCTTAATATCCATATATTTTTATTCAACGACATGGAAGTCATCATGAAGATATAGATATAGATGAGATACATGGAATACGTCTTCGATGGATTCCAGCCATGGTTGAAAAACCACCTTATACACCAACACACTATAGCATGGTGAACGGTCCCATACACCAGGGAGAAAGAATACTCCCTCTCCCAATCCTCTTCTTCCCATGTCAAGGAGAAACTATTAAGAACTGATTTTATCTTACTAAAAACTCCATTCTCTTCCTATTGTTATCATTATAAGGCTTTTTTTGGTCACATGATCAATTAATACTTTCATGAACTTATGGAACACTCTCTTTAATGCTCTCTACTGCATCGAAACCAATAACTGGGGAATCCACAACCTCAACATAGTAAAATCGAGAACATCATGTATTCCCATAAAAAGATTCAAGATAATACATTATGTGTATTTGTTATCATTGTTGATGTAAGTAAACTCCAAAAAAGTGAGGTTATCTTCCAAAGATCTTTTGAATTACAAAATACATTCCCATGATATATAGTCCAATGTAGGGGTAGTCATCTCAATCTTTCTATCTGTCTGAGTGTGGAAACAAGTGTTGAGGCATAACTGAGTTCCAAAATAGTGTTCAAATCCCATTCATATCCACAAGGTAAAATTATCATCCTAATATGAGAAAATTGATAGTAAAACTCCATGAATTTAAATATCCCCATCCACATACACCCTTTCCAAAACAACCACATCCCTCATCTCATTGTTTTCATTGATGTGAGATCACTTGTATGTCGATACATGATTACTAAGATTTAATAATAACATCCCAGTGAATAGTGTAGCCATGTGATGAATTCCATCGATACATCATCCAAATAACACCCAAGAACATCCAATAGTTAAAAAAATTTCACATATATGGTTTTCTATTTTATCTACTTGTAAACTAGACACTGGACCACAAACTCTGCCACCATATGTTTCATCTCAGGCCACCAAAACATTATCCTTTGACCATGATAATTTTATAAACCAATTTATTCCCTATAAAAGGTGACATATGAAACTAAAAGAGGAATACCTTATTGATCCCCACAATAATGAACATCCTCCCTTGAAAAAAATCATGTTATGATCATCCTCCAAATATCCCTTTCAATCATCACCATGATCAACACGGTCACACATCTCCTCTTCCAATGAGTCTCATAGTTTCAACATATATTTTAGAATAATAAATTATGACTCCATAGTCATTTGATACAACAATACCCAATTATAATCCACCCTTATATATGGGTATATAGAAGCCAACTCCTCCACCGCTTTCCATGAATCTAAAAACTCCAAAACAAAATCCCTATATAAAATCATTCTAAATGTTTCATACAAAATATTCCCCCATCTTATGGTGTAGGTGGCCATAAATTAATAGTATATATGGAAATAAATCCACATCTATTGTTATAAATTTATCTCGATGAAGGTCAAGGCATAGGTGACCTAAAAGGAAAACATTAAGATATGGTGATTGGTAAAGACCACAAAATGTTCTCTAACAAGGTAATGCCTCCATGGATTTAGAGTGAACACAAGCACATATTTCTATAAATCATGGGTGGAATAGTTATTCTCATGGGAATGTAAGTTCATACACCCATAATAGATCTTTTATTTCTACTATATCAAAACACATCCCATGCTTCAATGGGATGTTTCCTGGAACACCTCAAAAATAACCACATCCTATAGAAATTGATGCACTAGAGAACTGATCAACCTCCCCTTCAGGTAGTAAAAACTTGTCTAAGAACATCATGTTATTATCACCCTCCAACAATCCCTCTGAATTATCACCATGTTCAAAATGGTCTCACATCACTTGTTCTTATGATTTTCCACACAAAGATGTTACATCTTTCAATATCAATGATGACTCCATAGTCATATGATATAAGAAGCCTCCACGATAAAGCACCTTTAAATCTTTTTTTATGGAAACCAACTCCTCAACCAAATTCTAACCATTTGAATACTCCTATAAAAAATCCCTTCTTGACTTACATCTAAAATCTTACAAAACTTTTCGAGACACATACCAATCCCCCAACGAGAAGTTTCATGTAACACATCAAACATCACACTATAAAATAGAAATTGAAGCACCAGATCCTTGATAATCCTTCCATTTAGGTAGTAAAACATTTTTGAAGACTAATTAGTCCAAATAAATGGATGGTACTCTCTAGGTAGAGAAATAAATGGGGAAAAATCCCTTAGAATTTAGAAATAAACCACTAGTAATAACTCATGAGGCAGAGGAAACTCTGAACCTATGCAACATTCATGGGTGATGTCCATGAAAAAACTCTCTAAACCAAATATTTTTCTATGTCCAAACCCAAGTGGGACACCAAATTCTTGAGTAAATTCATTTACCATTTCCAAAAAATTCAATTAGATGAAATTCCATATAGAAGGTGGTGTTGAAGATCAAATAAGATAGCTCTGAGATGTTCAATATAGTCTACATTTGAATTCCAGTAGAAAAATATTTTGTACATGATCATCACTATAAATTTCTCCATGTACTCATGGAACAAAAAGTTAATGGGTCTCATGGACACATCTGGAACATTCATGACACCGAACGACATGACCACAGAATGAATGTTCCCATACCTATACTAGAAGGTGATCATCAAGATATATTCCACATTCACACTCAATTGATGATATCTAAACCACAAAAAATATCAAAAAATTACCCCCCCACCATCTAATATTCAAAAAGATCATCAATACTATGAAGAGAGTAATGATTCTTTGTTGCCTTTTTTCGTAATATTTGGTAGTCTACACATTGACTCGGGCTAACATCCCCCTTCACAGTGGTCAAAACTAGACCACCCCATAGGGAAACATTAGGCCAAATAATACCCCTTTTCATTAGATAAACTTTTTAAATCCTCAACTCTAATAACTACGAAGGAGTCATATTATAAGAACCCATAGAAATCCGAGAAACATTTGGATATCGAATTATTCTAAAGTCAATATAATGTTAATGGGGTAGTATTAAAACCTAATAAAATAAAAACATAATAAAATCTCATATGACCCTATTAACATTCACAATCGTAGAATTTAATAATTTCATAGAAAACTCATCCATCAAGGAATAAAGGGGATCCACTGGTCTATTACTCAACTGATAACCTCACTGGGTGATGAAAACTAGACACTAACCATATGCATTAAAATAAATTCCTAAAAAAGTAATCAATATTAGAATAAAATTGATACCACCAATCGATGTCGAGGATGATATCTTAAAACTATATCTAAAACTAAAAGATATATCCACATAATGGATGTTTCCCCAATATTGGTATTCACACCAAACACACATAAAATAAGCTACTCTAGCCTATGTCTTCTCTAGTAAACACCAAGAGCATGGGTATACCCTCAACATCTAGTCCTAGAGTAGGGAATTGAGTAGGATAAAAAAAGAAGTGATAATATCCTAAATAAAATATGGTTTAAACAAATGTAGATGAAAAGATGATCATACCTCTAATGATCTATCTCCCCTCTGGTAAAGGAACCTAAGTTGTATGTAACTATCCATGTTTGATTCAATTACCTCATTTTGAGCATCCAACTATATAGACATACATTGGTTAGGGTCACTAAATTTTGGTAATATCTTGGGGTAATGCACTTCATACCCCATCTCATCTTGAAGGAGCATGAACCCACTTCATCTAATATTAAAATTTTGTTGTTGGAGGATTATTGTAAGGATGAAACATAACCTAAATACATTACTATATTGAGCCCCAAGAACCACTAGAAGTTGATTTTGAAAATGACCATGACCCCCTTAGAAGAAGCACCGTGACCAAAATCCCCCAGGAAAATCATGAAACCCACTAGCCAAGTGTACTAAAATGGAATATACTGAGGTTAACTCTCTACTGATTGATTCCTCAAAGGTCCCGGTGCCATATACATATCAATAAAATCAATTCTCCATGAAGAACCATTCATGTTCACTCTCATGGTAACCCTCCTCTTGATTTCATATGATCAATCACAACTACCTATTTTGAATATCAAAGTATTTATATAGTTTAAAAGGAGTAAACACATAATGGAATGAAATATGGAGTGCCTTATTAAGATGTCGTGCATGGGAATCCCCATCAAAGAAAATATCGTGGGATAAATTTAAAATATCCATAAACTAGATCCCAATATCATACAAATATATTATCCCCTAATAATGTTAATGAATCTTATACCCCTTATCTTACAGCATTGTCTACAATAGGAACTCCAAGTGGAAGTCCCTTTGAAATTTTACACCATAAAAATTCACCTCCTTCCACTCACAAAGATCCTACATCTACCGATGATTTGTTACACCTCTCAGATGACTTAATACAAAGGGAATCCACTAATCTCCTTAGTCACAGAACAGATCGAATAAAATCATGAGATTCTCCAACCAATGCTCTATATCTGGATTTGAGAGGCGTCTCTCATACTTCTCCAAAGATTGCAGCTCAAAGGCACATAATTCCCTATAACTTTGATCATCCACCTCAACTAGGTTGATCCTCTAGAAGTTAATCAGGTCATCTTACTAAACCTCAAAATAATGAACCACATTTGGATGATGTACATGATCTACAAGTAAAATTAAATACCAAAATTCCCTAAGCACGGAAGTATGTAATTTTATTGAGACTCGTTTAGATAATTTTGATTTCTCATTACCCCACAATTTAGATAAGAATATAAATAATCATGATGAATGATCCAATCCTAGGGCACTGCCCAATATTCCACGCCACCTCACATGATTGTTAGCTAAGCTCAGTGTCCTTACATCAAATCATAGAGGTGCCCGAAATCTAGTTTAATTCACATATTCACTATAATTGTTCACATACCAAAATCCACTAATGTTGTTTCCCTACCAACCATGAAATAATCATTGTACCTAACTCTAAACTCCATTATATCTATCAAGCACCAATTGGTGTCACTTTTTCCTGACTCCATCCCTCAATGGATACCCATCAAAGGATATTAATGAATGAAGTAAGACAATAAACATGGAGTCCACCCACGAGTAGGACCCGGGGTTGGAGACTAGCACCGAGGGTACAAAAATAAAATGAGAGAAATTAGTATATTTATTTATGATATCATCCATGAAAAATATTCATGGAATAATATAATACAATGTAAAAAAAATAATCCCACAATTTATGTTACAAATAAACCAATAAAAATCATCTCTAAATAAGTTCCCAGAAAACCCAAGGTAGTGTTGCATCAGAAACCCAAAATTCAGAGAAATAAATGGCCAAAACGTTCAACAAATCCCTCCTAGAAACATACATATTGTTTTTATGTATATGGGGTGAGAATAAAATGTATATATAGTAGGGTCATACACAAATTAGCTCATGCACATGTGAAAAATATAATATTAATGAACCTCTTAGAAAACTACAAAACCAATAGCACCTATGTATGTTAACTAACGAATCCATCCCTCACCATGAAAAAATAACTAAATAATACATCCAAGTATATTAACATAGTAATAATTATATCGATAAATGTTTCCCCCACATCAGTTTCACATAGGTTTTCCTCTCTAACACCCCAAATGTTTTACATCCTGGAAATCTCATTTTTCTATATAATCATTCCGGAAGAATCCATGGAAACCACACCATTCTATGAATCCCATGTGAAATTTTCCATCATTTCCCAACTAAATAAACCTGATCAATCATATCACATCTCTCCCAAAGGTACCTATGACATCACATCACATCTTGTAATGTCCCTAATTTTTCCTAAAATTATTTTTAGAAATTATTTAGTAAAATTATGAGATCGGGCATTGAGAAGACACGTGATTATGAGGCCCGGTGAGCCCAGAATACATATTTGAATAATGTTGAATTCTTAGTAAAAAACACTTAGGCAGATAACATTGAACTTTAAAATCATTAAAACATATGATCAGATGAGAAATATGAGGTAACTATTGCATTTAGAACATCAATATTACCTTATGCAAGGCCTAACATCGTCTAGAGTGGTCTGGAAAAAGAAATTAGTTTTTTGATATGAGCTTCCATAAAATATTCATAAATAAAAATATTTTCTGATGTAATGTTTTCCAATTAAACAATCCTCCATCAGAAATCCATGGTTATCATCATGACCATGGAGTTTCCCTATGGAGGAGGAGGAGGTTCTCTCACTGGCGATGATGAGTCAATGAACATTGGTGGAATAAGGATTGTCTTGGTGATGAGACTTCAATATATGTTTTCTAGTGATCCACACTCTAGGTAGGTATTGTTATTTAATTCCTTTATTTCCTTGTTCTTGGTTCTAGATGATGAACATAGATCAACCTAGGAATAGGTTGACCCACATATCATTTTTTATTAAGGGACGGATTTTCTATTGGGTTTATCTTGAGCGAATTAATCCATTCATGATCTAATTATGTTTTATTTTCTATGTTTAATTCTTATATGGGGAGTGGATCATTTCCTGATTAATGAAGGTGAAGGATCATTCCTCACTTAGGTTGATATGGATTACTTCTCCTTTACCCGTTGTTCATTGAGTTCATAATGGGTCGATGAATGGTTTGTCATTGTGCAACTATTCTGGGTGAAGCAATCCAACATTTTGGATTAAAAATGGATATGGAATAACAATGGTGTGATGACGATGAGAATGGAGAAATTGAGGCGGTGAAGGAGATACCATCGATCGGACTCTTTTTTACAGAAGATATTACAAACGTTATTTGAAACCCATGCGATGAATAACGCAAACAAATATCACTAGAACACCTGCTAAATCAAATGATAGACCACTAAATCATGTATAGTTGTCTGTAGAGGAATATTTTGGTGCGCCAGCGGCACATGACGACAACCATGTGCCGGACGGTGGGGGAAGCATGTCGTGGAGGCACACCGTGGTGGTGGTGGTGGTGGCGAGGGCCATGCTACGTGGCTTCCTGCATAGAGGATTCGTGGATCCAACTGTTGCGTGACAAAACCGATGAAAATATGTGTGTCTTATAGGTTACCCAGTCCATAGGAGAAGACCATTTAACTAGAGAGGTTGCGCTAGCGCTGCTTTGTGGTGGGAGACGGACGTGACAGAGCCACATTTGAGATAGATAAACTGGCCTTCCTTAAAGTTCCCAAAAAATGATGGTGGGAAAGGATAGTTGGATGCCAAACCCATGTCCCATCAGGCCAAACCCATGACCCAATAGGATGAGCCCAATGGGATGGGTCGGATCAGGTCCAGACCCAGCCGACCCCTATTTTTCTTAAACACCTGTAACATTCAAATGGAGTATCAGTTTTGGAAGACTTATATAGTGTTTGGAACCTTGTGACATGACAGTCCTTTTGAGATACTCTATGTGTGTTTTTGAGTATGTTGTAGGATGGCCTAATGATATTAAGAATAGGACCTCCTGATACAAGTAAACATTGAGAAGAGTTGGGGTAGTTCTCTTGAAGAGATTCTCGGATGGTTACCCCCTTGATGACTCAGGGTGCAGGTAATCATTATCACTCTTCCTATGTAGTGGTGGGGCTACCCTTATCATTGGTGTGGGTTTTTTTCCTTCAGATAGTATCCTTCATGGTTGTTACTCCTTTGATGGACTGGGGTGTGGTTTTTGGGATATGTTACTAAAGGAAGAGTAGATACTCACCTGTGGGACAAGGAAGCAGGTTCCATAACTTTGGAGTCATTACTCCCCTACCATTATAGGTTGATTGTGCTCTTTTTTCATTGTTCTGGCAGATTCAGTACTCCCATGTCAGGGCAGGGATTGAATCCTCACACCTGGTGTCAGTACACCACTAACATACTAGGGTGTGAGTCTCAGATAGCGAATAAACTAACCCAGTCAGTAATCTCCCTAGTTCCTGGGTACTGGTCCTCTAATCATTGGGTAGTAATCCCCTACTATGTAGGGCGCGGGTCCCCGATATATGAAGTAGTACTCCCCTATCATAATAGGGTATAGGTGCTTCCTGAGTAGTATTTCCCTATGGGAACTTGGGCACGAGTCCACACTTATGGAGTAGTAATCCCCTATCTCTGAGTCAATATGGGGAGAAAGTCCTCAATAAGAGTTATATATCCCTCAACTACATGACCAAGCTATGAATAGTGGGCCTCCCCACTTGAATAGATCGATACCTAAGTAGGAGAAAGTGCTACCTCAATGGACTAAGGTGTGAGCCACTCTATACAGGAGAAATTTATTTATAACATGTTAGTCTAGAGTAGTTCTCCATCAATAGGGCATAGTGGTGAGGAGCGAGCATCTTCAATTCAGTTTCTATAGTCTTAAATTGGGTAAAAAATGGGGATGACTCATCAACTAGTGTCAAGCACTGAATATGATCCTAGTAGAATGTTCCTGATGGAGCACATTCTCTCAGACATACCATTAGGAATTTTATTGTTTTACCTGATCAAATGTATCTCTTAGATGGTGCTATCAGGGTTTGATAAGATTGTGGATCATGGACTCTTTGTTTATGTGTTACCATTGAAATATTTGGTGATAATCCTGATGTTAGTTATATGGCTCGAACATTATGTTTCTTAGTGGGTGAGAATAGTACATCGAGATTACCAATGTATAGATATGGGTATATACCTACATAGAGCATAATGTGCATTTCCTTGTGGGTTTTCTCTTGGGTTTTACATTTGTGCTTTTAGGGTCCCATATTGGGTATTGTTTTACTCACACCATCAATGGCTTTTCCCATATGTGTCATGTCTTGTGTGGGAAACTGATGCTTTGACAGAGTCTAGGGAGGACAAGGACTATGCAGTGTTCAGTGAGAGAAAACCCACGAGGCATACTCTTACGGCTTCAGGAATATACCCTTTACCTACCATCAGGTAGGGTTCTTGGAAGATGAGTTTCAGATACATGGGGTTTTACTTGTGTTATGTATTTCCTTAGGTGGGATTATATTCTTTTCCAGCTTGATAACTTGTACTTTACATTCTGTTGTACTATTGTTGTGACTTATATAGAGATTTCAGGTATCATTTACATAGTATTTACTTTCCAGCTTTGTGGGATGGGGTTCTGAGTGTTCATGTGTACAAGAACATGGAAATTGACTCCCATTTACCGGATAATGCGTTTAGTGCTAGTCTCAAGCCCCTAGACTTTGGGAGGTAGGCTTGTGGTAGTCGCGATATAGGCCTCATGGGATGGGTTGTGACAAATTGGTATTAGAGGAGGTTTGGTTCCACCTTTGTACTGAGAGTTATGAGATTGGGTTGAGTTTCATATTGACATTGTTAAGATGTTTGGAGTTTGACTCTCAGGACAGAGGTTCTAGTGTTGGTGCGGCAGCTGACAAATCCATTCACTGGCACTCTAATAACCTTATTTTTGACTTAGTACATTAAGACACTTGTCACCAGGAAAGAAATGGTACATGAATCATATAGGAATGCATTTTTCTTTTCATGTCCCTCTTGATTCATCTCTACAGATATACTCTCTTAACTGTCGTTCATCGCGATACATTTCTAGATTCCACCATGCAGATTTATTTTTGGAATTTCTAGATGAGACCACAAGGATGTTCTGCCGAGTGATGAGGCATTGGTATAGGGACTAGTACCAGAGATATCCCTACCAAGTGGGGAACCAGTTATACCACCACTCACTGATCATTAGTTTCTACTAGTGCTACCAGTAAATGATGTGTGCTGGCATAGTACGCTACACGAGTTCCTGAGGAAGCGACCTCCTATGTTCCAGGTTGATACTCACCCCCAGGTGGCCGAGGATCGGCATGAGATGGTTTCATGAATATTCAGCCTAGTGAGGAAGCATCTCTACATGATGGTGATCCTGGATGCAAGCCTTATTTAGGGATCGGTAGGGAGATGGTAAAGCTTGATAATCAAGATGCACGATGAGGTGACCCTCACCAAGAAAGACTTTGAGAACCTCTTTAGTGAGGATTTCATTCCAGAGACATTATGCATTGTGTGTATGTAAGAGCTACTGCACCTAAAGTAGGGTTTCGTGATGGTAGCTATGTACTCAGAAAGATTCACGAATATTTCACTCTACTCTACAGATATGGTGTATAGCCCTTAGATTAGGGAATGTACCTTTGAGTAGGGACTATTCCAGGAGATCAGGGTTTTTGTGATACACCATATAATTCTTCCATATTCTCGGGTGATGTATGAAACCCTGTTAGTTGAGAGTTTCCTATTGGAGGAGAATATGGATGTGACCTTAATCATAGGTCATGAGGTAGAGGCGTCTACTGGAGCTAGTAGATAACAGGCGACACAATCGTAGTATAAAAGGCATACCCATGCCCAAACATTGACATGGGTGTCTATGTTTTAGGAGCATACCCACGGTAAATATGAGAAGAATGAGAGGCGGTGTTAAGATTTCAACAACAAGGGGAATGTCAGCATTGAATTTCTGGCCCACCGTGCGGTTGAGGGGGTTTTGGCCGATGGGCCTCCATAGAAGAAATAGCACATGGAGAAAGGAGTTCCACAAGACAGAGGGCGAGGTAGTGGATTCGGACAAGCAACGGGTGGTGGAAGGTTGTTTATTGAATTTCCACCACACCCCCTAGGTGGTATGTGCCTAACTCAAGGAGCCAGAGGATGTGGGTGAGGACAGTTGCATGCGGTCATGGCTTATGACCAATAAGATCCAGGAGAGATTTGAGGTATGATATAGGTCTTTTGTTTCAGATATCCTTTTAATAGACACAATTTCTTATCAATCTCTTCTTTTTGTGAGTCGTGTTTGAGACTTCGAGGTTCTAGTTTGACCATGAACATGCCTCTAACGCTTAGAGACTCTTGTTAGAAGCAACCCATAGAACACACACTAACACTGATTGTGTGACTTGACATTTAGAGGTGAGAGTTATAGTTCGAATCTCTTAGTGTTGGTGTCGAGGCCTTAAAAATTCATTCATATTATGGAATATAACAATTCATACTTGGATTGACTGTATTATGAAAATAATGGTGTGGGTCAGTGATGGTGTAAAGGGTTATCCTTTACTGTGAAAGGGAAGCTCGATCAGCACGACGTATACTTTCTCAAAGAGTCATGCTTTGGATCGTTCTATGGTGGCATAGTTAGAACCCATGATGTTTCTATAGTATGTAATGGTTTTTTAATATCCATACTCTTCTGGGATGACCCTAGTGATTGTGGTAGTGTTCCTATTTTGTAAATTAGTGTGGATATTCGATCTTGTAGACAGAGGTCCTAGTATGACCCATCGTTCACTTGTGTGCAGCCATGTTTCATTACTAATACCCCTACATGTTCAGCGTCCACCTTGAATGTGTAACCATTTTCGAGGATTTAACACATTCCATCCAAGGGTGGCTGTGACCTGTGGGGTTCTCTCAGTATCTGTGTCAGGTTATCATTGACCTAAGCTACTATACCCCGTGTCTTCATAAGGACATTAGTTCTTTTTTACTTTCCCATATGTTGTAGCTAAATATACATGTAACTTCTATTTCACGATGATGACCTAGATTAAGCTGGACATGAGAGTGGTTGATCTCAGTGGTTCCTCAAACTGTGTGCTTGTGAGCAGCGTAAGGACCCATGGTGAACTTTTTTTTCTTCCCTTTAATGTATTCTTTTTCTATTCAGGGATGAAAATCTTTAATTTGGGGAAAATTTAATAGACTATAGTTTTACAAAATTTCTTTTTAAAAATTATATGGGAAAATTTAGAGACCGGGTGATTAGAAGGAACGGGATTCTCAGTCAAGGTGTGCCCGAAATAAATCTTTGGATAATGTTTCATTATTAGTTAAAAACACTCAGGCTAATGACTTTGAAATTTAGATCATTCAAATGGATACATTATTGAGAAATATGAGGGCACCATTGCATTCAGATTGCGAATTTACCTTAGGCAAGGCCTAACAACATCTGGCATAGGCCAGAAAAAAATGTTCTTTTGGACGTGAGATTCATTAAAATATTCTTATATAAAAATATTTCTGGATGAAACAAATTTTTTCTTAAAACCAAACTCCTTATGAAATCCATGGTTATCTTTATACCCCTGGATTTTCCTTATATGGAATGAGGAGGTTCTCTCATCGGTGAAACTGCATCGAAAAACGTAGGAGGAACAAAGATCGAAGTGGTGACACGACTTCAATTTATGTCTTAATTGATCCAAACTCTAGGTAGGGGTTGTTATTTAATTATGTTCTTTCCCCTTTCATGGTTTAAAATAAAAAACTTGGATCAACCCACAAATAGGTTTACTCGTGGATCATTCGTTTTTACGGGAGGGATTTTCTATCGGGTTTACCTTCAAGAAACTAATCCATTCATGATTTAATAATATTTTATTTCCTCTGTTTAATCCTTCAAATGGGAGTGGATCAATGTAGTGATGAACGAAGGTAAAGTTTCATTCCTCAATTTGGTTGATGTGGATTTATTCTCCTCTTTTACCTAGTGTTCTACGCATTCTTCATGGATTAACTAACAGTCAGTCGTTGTACAGTCATTCTTCGCACAACGATCTGAAATCTTGGATCTGGGATAGATATGGCACGACTGAGGTTCAATGATGATGACAATGGACTGATCAAGGAGGTGAGGGAGATACCACCGATTGAACACCTTCTATTGAAAGGGAACGTAATGGATATTTGAACCTCAAGCAATGAAGAATGCATCCCGAGGACTCTGGAACAACCTCAAATCAAAGAAAGGACCACTGGAGAATGTCTGTTGGTCCGTAGATGAATCTACCAGTGCACCGAGTAGCGGTGCTAGTAGTGGCCACATGCTAGGAGGTGGGGAGGCACGACATGATGGTGGTGGAAGTGGCTTCCGAATTACACTACTGCTTGTGTGGAGAAGTCATTGCTCTGGCAACAGTGTGACCTGGACCCGCTGCATGATGTGGGTATTGCAGGTTTACAGGTCAGCCTGAGTGGACCGGTTGACCAGAGAGGTGTTTCCAGCTGGTGCCACATGGTGTGATACGGACACGACAGATCCACATCCGAGCTAGAGAATCTTCCATGCCTTAGCGTGTCGGGCTGGTGCTGGAAGGTCGTTCCGAGCTGGTAGGTCGTGCTAGCAGCGAGCAGGGCCAGGCCCAACAGTTTGGGTCAGACTCAGTTTGAGTCCGATGCAGGATGGGTTGGTGGACCCTAGGTTGAGTTGGGTTGGTTCATTCTGATCGAGTTGAACTAGACTCAGACCCAACTAGCCCTTATTTTTCTAGAATGCTTGTAACATTAAAAAGGATTGTTTGTTTGATGAGTCATCTATGGTGCTTGGACCCTTGTGAAGAGACTGTCCTTTTGAGATACTCTATGTATGTTTTTGAGGAAGTTGGAGGATATCCTATTGATTTGAAGAGTAGGCCCTCCCGATATAAGAAAACATTGAGCAGATTCGGGGTAGTTCACTTGAAGATGTTCTAGGATGGTTACTCACATAACAACTCAAGGCATGGGTACTCATTATCCCTCTACATAGGTAGAGACAAGACTCCCCGCATCATGGGTGTGGGTTCATTTCCTTCTATTAGTTTCCTTTGGGGGTGTTACTCCCATGAAGGAATAGGGCGTAGGCTCTCAGAGATGTTCATGAAGGATGAGTAGATACTCCCCTGTGAGAACAGGGAGATGGTTGCCTAACATTGGAGTCATTACTCCCCTTTCGTTCCATCGTTCAAGCCCTCCTTA
The DNA here is from genome assembly GCA_963277665.1 of Viscum album. Classification (NCBI taxonomy): domain Eukaryota; kingdom Viridiplantae; phylum Streptophyta; class Magnoliopsida; order Santalales; family Viscaceae; genus Viscum; species Viscum album. The sequence continues at coordinate 261,510,688 of OY728142.1, read as the reverse complement.
TGAATTGTTCTGGTAGATTCAGTACCCCCATATCATGTCAGGGAGCGATTCCTCTAACCTAGGGTTAGTACCCCTCTAATGTACTAGGGTGGGACCCCCCATAGTAAATAAACAAATACAGAAAACACCCCTCTAGTATTAGTGTGAAGGTCCTCTAGTCATTGAGTAGTACTACCCTATCAAATAGGGTGTGTGTCCTCAATATAAAAAGTAGTGTTCCCCTTTCATAATAGGGTATAGGTCCTTCATGAGTAGTACTGCATGGTCATAACCAAGGAGTGGGTTCTCACATATATAGTAGTACTCCTCCATATCTGACTAGTGACGGGGAGTAGGTCCACTATAGGATTTGGAGCTCACTCGACTGTAGGGAACATCTTCAAGGAGTGGACCCCTCCACTTGAAGAGATCGATAACTGTATGGAGAATGTGCTCCCTCATAGGACTGAGGGTAAATCCACTCCTTATAAGAGCAACTAGGGTATCACATGTTAGTCTGGACTAGGGATCCATCAACTGAGAGCAGTAGAGAAAAGAGTTCCTATTCACATCGATTTCCTTAGTCATACATTGTTTATTAGATGGTGATGAATGGAACTCTACTGTAGGGAACTGTAAATAGACATAGTAGAATGCTCCTGATGAAGAACATTCTCTCAAATATACCATTAGGAATGGTAGAGTTGTACCTGATGGAATATATCTCTCAGACGATGCCATCAGGGATGGCTAATCTCATGCAGCGTGTTCTCATGGTTTATGTGTTACCTTTTGAATATTTGGTGGGAATCCAGAGGCTTGTTATACTGCTAGGACTTTATGTATCTTAGTGGATGAGATGAGTATATTTGGATGATCTTGGAATATGTATGGGAATAAACCTGGGTAGAGATGACTGTGTGTTTCCATGTGGTTATTCTCTGGTGTTTTACATTTGTGGTTTTAGGGTCCCCTAATGAGTGTTGTTTTACTCACCCATGCATGGGAATTAACCACACATGTCATGTATTGTGAGGATGATCAACACATTGACATTGTCCATGAAGTACTAGGACTAGGAGGTTAGTGAGAGCAGAATGATGAGTCCTACTCCTATGGCATCAGGAAGCTACCCTTTACCTACCATCAGGTTGTGTTATCAACAGATGAGTTTGAGATTCTTTTGTTCTTTCTTGTGTTCTATCATTATTTTAGTGGGACTGTATACTACCTATATTTTCCACCATGTACTTTACATTATGTTGTACTCTGTTCGTGGTTTACTTAGTGATTGCATACATCAGTTACTTAGTTTTTACATTTCAGCATTGTGGGTTGGGGTAGTGAGTGTGCATGTGTATATGTACATGGAATATTTCTCCCATTTTCATGATAATTACTTCGGTGCTAGTCGTCATCCCGGGGCCTTTGTGAGGCAGGCTTGGGGTAGTTGTGGCATGGGCCCTGGGGGATGGGTTGTGACACATCTCTACAACAATCTTAACCAGAATAAAATGATATCATGAATATGGGGGCATAAACAACATTTCATCCTCATACCATGAATGTACCCCACTATGACCCACCTCATCATCTGATCAAACATCACCACTAGTGCACTTTTGACTTATGTCCATCAAAACCCAAGCATATCAAACTCGCATGGGAGAGAGAGTGGGGAAGATGGGGTAGTCATCCATTCGTCCTTTCCATCTCGATGTTGGGAAAATCTCCCCCAAAATCATTTGGGGTTCAAAACATGGTTCTTGATGTTGTTGGAATGCGTAATGAAATCAAAAAGGAAACAAAATGTATATATAATACGCAAAATAACAATCCCAACCTATGGGTTAACAATAAGAGAATCATCCCAACATGAAACAAAACCATGAATCCATACAATATATGCTACTTTTTCTACCACCTATAAATGCATAACATCAGAAAATTATGTCGAAAAACAAAAGGCACATGTGACCATTATTCTCAAGTTAGGGATATTTCATGATTTTACCATTACCAAATAAATTATTTATCCAACCTATTCGTCTCATATTATTCATCATCCAATTTAACCATACATCTCATTTTAATTCAACTATTCATTATTCATTCCATTCCATGGCATTTGAAATTAATTATTATCAATTAATTACATTACATGCATTAAACTAGCATAGAACATAGGAATCATAAATATACCATCCTACTCATGCCAATAAGTCTCACATTTCCATTATTACACATTACATCCACATCCTCATTACATCCTCAACAACTCATTGTAATCACATCCCATAAAAACCAAACCTCATAAAAACATCCACATTTCCCAACCACACAACACATCCACTTTTTACATATTTTAATTTTGTTTATTCAAGGGAATTTCATCCCATTAACTTTATTATTTCTACAGAATTATCCCACCAACCTAGATTTCATGGGGTACCATTATGTAATATGGATATATGTTCTTAGATAATTTTCATTAATGGTGATATCAAATAATCACACAATAAGGGTTACACAATTTTATCAATAAAAACATGATAAGGGCTCAGAAAAACCATGGTTTTTACAAGGCATCAAGAATGTATAATTGAAAAAATATCAAAAGATGTAAAACATGTATTTCCTTTCTCTTACCATTTAATTTAAATTAAAACAATTAATTATATTAATAAGAATGGTGAATACAAGCCCCCAAAAGTAAAATAAAAGCATGATCACTGCAACTTGTACAACAAGAAGAAACATAAAGGATCATCTATGTCAAACAAGGCTTTTTTGAACTATTTCATAAGGTTGGAATAAGTTTACGATGAATGAAAATTGGCCCAATGAGAGGGAACAAATTGATCATCCTAAAACATGACATCACACATCAACCTATTACAGAAACATCACCCAAACTAATATTTCCCTTGATAGAAACCTCTATCAGAAGAAGATAATGGAGAAAAGATGGAAAAGGAAATAGGGGAAGTCACATGAAATGAAAGAGGATTGATCTCCCCTAGATGGCGTTGAATTCCAATGAAAATGAAATGAACTATTTCATATTTTAAAACATGGTTATCCCATTAGATAAGATAAAATATTCCGTAATTATATGTTTTGACGGGATTTGTGATTTTATATGTTTTTTTAGAAAACAGAAGACCATGAAATAACTCCCATCACCATGGTGTAGAACTAATGAAAATGTAATGAGCCATCAAACAAGGTAAGAGACTATTCCATTGAAAGAGTGGTTAAATAAATGTCTAAGAAACTTGGTATGTTCTAAGAAACATCTATAAAACCCAATAAGATGGACTATGACACAATCGAGGTCACCATGTAGTAGAACACATCAATTAAGAAGGAGGTTATGAAACAACCCAACACCAAGGTACATCTACCCTAAAATCCAAATAGCCAAAAAATTATTCCTAGTGGAATTCATATTGAATCTAGATTAACAAGCCACAACTACTCCCAAAAATGGAATAACCATCAAATCTCCGACATGATTGTTCATGTCATAGCCTCCCTAACTTCACTATACACTTGCTAAAAATAGAAAACTACCAAAATTCACTCTAAGGATCCCAATTATAGCTTTATTTACAATTAAATAGCCATTCTGTGAATGTAATAACCACTAAAACTACTCTTCTAAGACTTTTTGCTATATTTAGTCTACCTATTCTATAGATGCACACCTTAAAATGCAACACAAGAGTACACACGATAGGTTCCTTCTATGATGGTGTTTTTAGATATAGATCCTATTATCTCCCTCCAAAATCATTATAATATCTCCCTACACACCTATATTATAATTAATTATAAAAATTAATTGTTAGGACGGTATGGACCATTACATATTTCATACACAACAGAACAAATTTTCAAAAAAAACTATTCATATTATCTCCACTTTTTTATTCTCATCTCACCGTAAACATTTCATATCACTTTTCCTCTAATGATCATTAGTAGTTCTAGTCATCTTCTCTATATATCATTTACCATAATTATTATAAACTAAATAAATGATATTATGATAATGAAAAAAATATGATCACCTTCTGGAACAACATGTTTTTTTTGATGATTTCCTTTTGGTTTATTTTGATGATCCTTTGGAATGAAAACTAATGTCTGATATGAATTGAGTCATGTACGAAATACGATTAAAATAATTTTGTATCACAAAATATCACCTCAATTTTTATGTGATGAATAGCATATGTTATTCCTGATAAAATATAGTTGTTTCATTATGTAGGGGAATTCATTATTACCCATAGCACTCCATAGAAGGGTCCTCAAATCCCTTAAGACTAAACCACTCGGTGAGTCTACCATGCTACACTAAAAAATTTCTCTTCTCCTATGGTTAACACTGACCCACATGTGTTTGGATATTTATAGAAATATTCCAATTCACTCCCTCATTCATACATATATCTACTACATGAACAAAAAATTTGATCTTGGATTGTTATTCCAATTATAGAATGCATACTCTGGTGGTTGAGGTGTCTTAGAGTTAGCCAATTATTTGGATAATACCTCTTTGATTCCTTTTACAAAATAGACAAATATTTATATCCATAAGACTCAAACACTGAATAGTCAAACTCCAAAACATCCATGAAATATTCCACCTTTCTAATAACATCATACTAGATTATTTTATATTTCTCATAAACCACTCGGATAGAACTTTTCAAATCCATTATTTATGGAGATTTAAACTTGTTTATTATATACTATTCATGGAACTCAAAATTTTCAAACATATTTGGCCTCTAATATGAGTGTATTTATAAAATATAAAAGGAAATACCTCATACCTTTTCATATGTAAAATGAAAACATGGTTGGGACTCTTTGGCTTATTCGAAATCCATTATTTGTTATTCCATTTCTCAATATGTTTGGGAGCTTCAACTCACATCCATAAAATTCAACTTCACTCTATATAGATGTGAGAATTCATTATGAGTTGATAATCATTGAAAATAAACATAATAAAAATAATTTTGGATCAATAAAAGGATTTAACAAGTCATATAGAAAGAAATATGTTAGGAAAAAGTTTTTTTATGCTTATTGGATCCCTATATGTGGTTTTTACACTTTTTGGAAGAGTTATAGATATTGGGTTTGTGTTAGGAGAGTTACCCATTAGTTTTATCTTCTCTAGATGGATTTTATAGAAATTTAAATTATTGAATTTGAGGGTTTTACTATAATTGTTCTATATGAGGCTTATGGAAACCAAAATGGGAATGAATAAATTTAGGGTAGAAATATATGATAGAAAAATACAAATATTTTTTATTATTTCCAAATCATTTTTTACATGGTTAAAGGGTTTTCGTAATTTTTATTTAAATTCTTAAGGTTTTTAAAAATATTTCTTGTCATCTTAATTTGGTTTAAGGAATTATTGGATCATTTTATTATTTTACAAAAATTAAATTATTTTTTGATTATAAATTTCTTCATTGACTTAAAAAGTTTTATTTGGTGGTGGTAGAATTCTTTCTATTATTTTTCTAGGTGTGGATTTTGACATGTTTTGAATTGTTTGGGTTAGTATATTTAATTTAATGAGCTGTTTACTATGAACATATGAAATTATTTTTTATTAGTCACCAATGATTACTTTATTGAAACTTGAGGACTGAAACCTGAGAAAAAGGAATCCAACATTAGAATGGGGACTCACTGATTGTATATTTTTTTAATACTACATTATTATGAGTCTTCATCCGATTAGATTTGGTGTTTTTATTTTATTTTACCTATGGGTGATGACTCTGTGGAGTGGTTTGTAGTTTCAACTAGTTAGTAGAACTGCCCGAGTGGCCGCCTCTTATTATACAAGTGGTTTGTTAATTAACTATTCCTGTAAGTTATTTTGGAAAATTTTTTTTTTGGGGAGGTTTTTAAAATGGGTAGGCATGGGTAAACTATCATATTTCTCAATTCCGCTATCTCTCTCTCTAATATATCTTATTTCTCACTAATTGTTTTTCAATGTTTAAAATTTCATATGAGATCAATTTAGAAGCCTTTCATCATAAAAAAGATTATGTTTAATTGTATTTATCTATTACATTTTTTAGTTAATTTCATTAATTTTACATAAGTTGTAATAATTTTAAATTAGTCTAAATTAAATTAAATAAGAATTAGGTAGGTTTATTTTGCAATATATATTTTGAAAAATATGTTTCTTTATTATTACTAAATAATAAAATCAAATAATTATTGTTAATTAATAATTATTCATGGTAATTAGTAATAAACAATTATAAATAGAAATAACTAGTAATAAATAGGAATAAATAAATAGAGATAATTAGTAATAAACAGTTTTAAATAGTAATAAATTTTAATAAATGGGTAATAATTAGTAATGATTATTAATAGTTTGTAATAATTTGTAATTTCTAGTAATAAATATTCATAAATAGTAACAAATAGTAATAATTAGTAATAAATAGTTGTAATTTGTAATAAATAGTAATAAAAATTAATAAATACTAACAAATGGTAATAAATAGAAATAAATAGTAATAAATAGTAATAATTATAAATAAATAGTAATAATTAGTAATCATCGGTAATAATCAGTAATAAGAAATACTAATTAGTAATAATCAGAAATAATTAATAATAATCATTAATAATCATTTTTAATATCTAATAATCATTAATAACCAATAATTAATATTTTCATCATATTATCTATGATTTGAATTTTAATTTCTTTGTCATTTTTATCTAATAATTAATTACTTTTTTTACATATCTTTTGGGAATTCATGTTTTTTTAACTATTTGAAAAACACCACAAAATATATAAAATGATTCTTCCTACCAATATAACCACATTTTCTATATTATTTATCCATATTTGTCATACTTAAAACAATGCATATAGATTTGATATTACTAACTGAAAAACCAACCTCGCTTTTAGGGACAAGAGTGTAAAAGAAGGCTTATGTGGCCATTTTGGTGGCTTCTTCTAATATAATGGTCACATGATCTTATTCTTCTCTTTTCAATTTCTTTAATAGGAAAATAATTTAAGCTAAAAAAATTAATTCAATATGTGTTGTTGGATGTTCGGCGTAGAACGGAAATGGAAATTTGGTTACATTGGCATTTAGGACTATTTTGGGAAATTTGGATGTGTTAGTATCAACCTCTCAACAATCTGACATATGTTGTGACTGGTATATATTGTGGAAGGGAGAATGTGAATGTTAATGAGAATAATAGCAGTACTAGGAGGAGACGATGCATTGATTACTTGACATGGTTGGCATAAGAATCACCTTATCTTCAATCTGGATTTTTTTAATTTTTTTTAGTTTTTTATTTTATTATTATTATTAGTTTTTTAATATTACTATTATTAATATATTTATATTATTTATATTATTATTATTATTATTATAATTTTTATTTCATTAATATTATTTTCATGTTGTTATTATTATTTTATTTATATTATTTGTTTTATATTATAATAATATTATTATTTTAAAAAATTTATTTATATTAAATTATTTATTTTTTCTATTTTTTTTCAACGGGTATATTTTCGCGTCATAAAAAAAAATTTCGATAGACCTGTCATAAAAACTATTTCTGACGGGCCTGATGCAAAATGTATGTTTTTAAAAATCAGTGGAACTATTTGCAATGAGATAGTTTTCCATTACAAATAGTTGTTTTTTAGCAATGGGTCATCACCAAAAAAACTATTTGTGATGCCATTTTCAAAAATAGAGTATTTTTCTATGGAACCCAATTGCAAATTCCTCATCACAAATTACATGATTTTATGTTGTGTAATGTGTGAAAAAAAACCACTCAACATCATGTTCATTCATCCCATATACATATAATAGAGACATATCATATTTAAAATTTAATACTTTATTCATTACCAAACATTTTCCATGCTATCAACATTCAATTTTATACATTGAATATCAATTCATACTAAGAATTTAATAAGGCATAAGAAGAAGGCATAGACATAACATAATTTTAAGTAATTTGATTAAAATCAGTTGATTCATTTTATTTGAGGAATTACATACAAGTTTTCATAATCCAAACCATGTGTGAATTCCATTTAACTCATTTGATATACTAAAACCTAGAAAACCCATTTATAAGCTCAAATGGTCACTTAAGGGGTGTCATGTGAAACAAATCATTATGTTTCTAGGTTGATCTAAATTACAGGAGGACCAAACATCTAAGGGGTTCCTTGGGATTTATTTAAAAATAATGTCCCAAGTTTAATTTCAATTAAAAACTATGTTGGAAGCTAACAATGTGTTGCGGGTGAATTAAGAATTTTACCATTTATGGACAATTCAACCTGACACACCAATGGGGAGACCATATATGCTATGTGAAATTTCTAAACCACCAAATGAGAATCAATAGATGTATATCAAGAAATGAATATCTAATTGATATTATAGAATCAATATAAAGGGTATGATCAGAAAAAAGACAGCATGCAATGCAACAACATAACAATGAAGCCTTGAAACTAGAAGGAAAAAACAACTTAACCAACTACAACAAGGATGTAGAAGTCACATCACTCAATATCAACCTCAGATTAAAAGCATGCCGTAATAGATCTAATAAACGGTCCAACATCATGAAAATAAAGAAAAATATCTTAAACCTAAATAGAGTGATGAATTCAAATAAATATAGAAACATTATGTAAGAGACTAGTGGAAGATACAAGGATGGATCAAAATCTTCTGACAGATCAAAGATCATACATTGGATAATGAATTTACATAAAATAATAGCTTAAGAGGATTCTTAAGCTCAGAGGAGGAGAAGAGTGGTTTTGGCCTACTAGAGAATGAAAGGGATACGGAAAATGAGTTTTAAATGTAAGTTAGGTGGATTTTGGGTATTTCACCATAAAATACATTGGTGAAAAAGTTGGCCATTAGGTTTGGCCAAACATTTTGAAAACCATGCTCAATTCACTACTATATTGGGGAACATAACATTGTTTGGTTTAAGGTTTGACCATGTATGTGAAAACCATAAAAATTGATCTATCATAAACCTGCAACCAGAAACATGGTTGTGAACCTAGGGTCACACGGTTGTAGACTACCCATGTGGACCAATTAATTCTTCCAATTTTAGGGCTCTGGGCTCCGAACATGCACCAAACACAACTAAAAACTCATTGGATTGATTATGAATCAGTATTAGGTCCATTTAAATAACTAAAATTACGAAACTAATGATTCACGCCTTCATTAAAAAGCTGGGTCATTACAAGATCCGCTCCATAATGAAACTCATTCCATAGTTGGCATGAGTGTGAATAAGTAATTTTAGAGAAGAATTGTGGGCATTGATCTCATATATCATATTTATATTCCCATATCTCATTCTTTAATCAATCATTCTTTCACATCACCCATACCAAAGGAATTGACCTATCTTAGAGTTTCATTATTCTCTAATCTACTATACACACTAGAAACTCCTTGTAGGAATCATCCAAATCCATCTAAACCTCATCAGGAAAAAAACATGTGACGAGGTTGGATAGTATCAGTGAAGATGGGATACATGAATAAAATTGTGAATTTAACAGTATCTATGAGGATGTGTGAACTTGTAATCCATTAGTCTGATCCATTTCACAACAATGATGGGTCCAACCAACCTAGATGAGATCTTACCCTAAAAATAAATTTTTTTATGCCGCAATTTTGTGTGAGACACCCAAGAAAAAATGATCTCCGACCTTGAACTCAAGTGGATGTTGGAATTTGATGGTATACGACTTCTTCCTAGAGTGATCTATCAATATGAACATTTTAACCAATTTAACCTTACCTATAGTCTCCTTCATGATAAATGGTCAGGGCAGGGATTGAATCCTCACGCCTGGTGTCAGTACTCCACTAACATACTAGGGTGTGAGTCCCAGATAGCGAATAAACTAACCCAGTCTGTAATCTCCCTAGTTCCTGGGTGCTGGTCCTCTAATCATTGGGTAGTAATCCCCTACTATGTAGGGCGCGGGTCCCTGATATATGAAGTAGTACTCCCCTATCAGAATAGGGTACAGGTGCTTCCTGAGTAGTATTTCCCTAGGGGAACTTGGGCACGATTCCACACTTATGGAGTAGTACTCCCCTATCTCTGAGTCAATATGGGGAGAAAGTCCTCAATAAGAGTTATAGATCCCTCAACTATATGACCAAGCTATGAATAGTGGGCCACCCCACTTGAATAGATCGATACCTAAGTAGGATAAAGTGCTACCTCAACGAACTAAGGTGTGAGCCACTCTATACAGGAGAAATTTATGTATAACATGTTAGTCTGGAGTAGTTCTCCATCAATTGGGCATAGTGGCGAGGAGCGAGCATCTTCAATTCAGTTTCCATAGTCTTAAATTGGGTAAAAAATGGGGATGACTCATCAACTAGTGTTGAGCACTAAATATGATCCTAGTAGAATGTTCCTGATGGAGCACATTATCTCAGACATACCATCAGGAATTTTATTGTTTTACCTGATCAAATGTATCTCTTAGATGGTGCCATCAGGGTTTGATAAGATTGTGGATCATGGCCTCTTTGTTTATGTGTTACCATTGAAATATTTGGTGATAATCCTGATGTTAGTTATATGGCTCGACCATTATGTTTCTTAGTGGGTGAGAATAGTATATCGAGATTACCAATGTATAGATATGGGTATATACCTACATAGAGCATAATGTGCATTTCCTTGTGGGTTTTCTCTTGGTTTTTACATTTGTGCTTTTAGGGTCCCATATTGGGTATTGTTTTACTCACACCATCACTGGCTTCTCCCATATGTGTCATGTCTTGTGTGGGAAACTGATGCTTTGACAGAGTCTAGGGAGGACAAGGACTATGCAGTGTTCAGTGAGAGAAAACACACGAGGCATACTCTTACGGCTTCAGGAATATACCCTTTACCTACCATCAGGTAGGGTTCTTGGAAGATGAGTTTCAGAGACATGGGGTTTTACATGTATTATGTATTTCCTTAGGTGGGATTATATTCTTTTCCAGCTTGATAACTTGTACTTTACATTCTGTTGTACTATTTTTGTGACTTATATAGTGATTTTAGGTATCATTTACGTAGTGTTTACTTTTCAGCTTTGTGGGATGGGGTTCTGAGTGTTCATGTGTACAAGAACACGGAAATTTCCTCCCATTTACCGGATAATGCGTTTAGTGCTAGTCTCAAGCCCCTAGACTTTGGGAGGTAGGCTTGTGGTAGTCGCGATATAGGCCTCATGGGATGGGTTGTGACAAATTGGTATTAGAGGAGGTTTGGTTCCACCTTTGTACTGAGAGTTATGAGATTGGGTTGAGTTGCATATTGACATTGTTAAGATGTTTGGAGTTTGACTCTCTGGACAGAGGTTCTAGTGTTGGTGCGGCAGCTGACAAATCCATTCACTGGCACTCTAATAACCTTATTTTTGACTTAGTACTTTAAGACACTTGTCACCATGAATGAAATGGTACATGAATCATATAGGAATGTATTTTTCTTTTCATGTCCCTCTTGATTCATCTCTACAGATATACTCTCTTAACTGTCGTTCATCGCGATACATTTCTAGATTCCACCATGCAGATTTATTTTTGGAATTCCCAGATGAGACCACAAGGATGTTCTACCGAGTGATGATGCATTGGTATAGGGACTAGTACCAGAGATATCCCTACCAAGTGGGGAACCAGTTATACCACCACTCACTGATCATTAGTTTCTACTAGTGCTACCAGTAGATGATGTGTGCTGGCATAGTGTGCTACACGAGTTACTGAGGAAGAGACCCCCTATGTTCCAGGTTGATACCCACCCCCAGGTGGCCGAGGATCGGCATGAGATGGTTTCATGAATATTCAGCCTAGTGAGGAAGCATCTCTACATGATGGTGATCCTGGATGCAACCCTTATTTAGGGATCGGTAGGGAGATGGTAAAGCTTGATAATTAAGATGCACGATGAGGTGACCCTCACCAAGAAAGACTTTGAGAACCTCTTTAGTGAGGATTTCATTCCAGAGACATTATGCATTGTGTGTATGTAAGAGCTACTGCACCTAAAGTAGGGTTTCCTGATGGTAGCTATATACTCAGCAAGATTCACGAATATTTCACTCTACTCTACAGATATGGTGTATAGCCCTTACATTAGGGAATGTACCTTTGAGTAGGGACTATTCCAGGAGATTAGGGTTTTTGTGATACATCATATAATTCTTCCATATTCTCGGGTGATGTATGAAACCCTGTTAGTTGAGAGTTTCCTATTGGAGGAGAATATGGATGTGACCTTAATCATAGGTCATGAGGTAGAGGCATCTACTGGAGATAGTAGATAACAGGCGACACAATCGCAGTCTAAAAGGCATACCCATGACCAAACATTTACATGGGTGTCTATGTTTTAGGAGCATACCCACGGTAAATATGAGAAGAATGAGAGGCGGTGTTAAGATTTCAACAACATGGGGAATGTCAGCATTGAATTTCTGGCCCACCGTGCGGTTGAGGGGGTTTTGGCCGATGGGCCTCCATAGAAGAAATAGCACACGGAGAAAGGAGTTCCACAAGACAGAGGGCGAGGTAGAGGATTCGGACAAGCAGCGGGTGGTGGAAGGTTGTTTATTGAATTTCCACCACACCCCCTAGGTGGTATGTGCCTAACTCAAGGAGCCAGAGGATGTGGGTGAGGACAGCTGCATGCGGTCATGGCTTATGACCAATAAGATCCAGGAGAGATTTGAGGTATGATATAGGTCTTTTGTTTCAGAGATCCTTTTAAAAGACACAATTTCTTATCATTTTCTTCTTTTTGTGAGTCGTGTTTGAGACTTCGAGGTTCTAGTTTGACCATGATCATGACCCTAACGCTTAGAGACTCTTGTTAGAAGCAACCCATAGAACACACACTGACACTGATTGTGTGACTTGACATTTAGAGGTGAGAGTTATAGTTCGAATCTCTTAGTGTTGGTGTCGAGGCCTTAAAAATTCATTCATATTATGGAATAAAACCATTCATACTTGGATTGACTGTATTATGAAAATAATGGTGTGGGTTAGTGATGGTGTAAAGGGTTATCCTTTACTATGAAAGGGAAGCTCGATCAACACGATGTATACTTTCTCAAAGAGTCATGCTTGGGATCGTTCTATGGTGTCATAGTTAGAACCCATGATGTTTCTGTAGTATGTAATTGTTTTTTAATATCCATACTCTTATGGGATGACCCTAGTGATTGTGGTAGTGTTCCTATTTTGTAAAGTTGTGTGGATATTCGATGTTGTAGACAGAGGTCCTAGTATGACCCATCGTTCACTTGTGTATAGCCATGTGTCATTACTAATACCCCTACATGTTCAGCGTCAACCATGAATGTGTAACCATTGTCGAGGATTTAACACATTCCATCCAAGGGTGGCTGTGACCTGTGGGGTTCTCTCAGTATCTGTGTCAGGTTATCATTGACCTAAGCTACTATACCTCGTGTCTTCATAAGGACATTAGTTCTTTTTTACTTTCCCATATATTGTAGCTAAATATACATGTAACTTCTATTTCACAATGATAACCTAGAATAAGCTGGACATGAGAGTGGTTGATATCAGTGGTTCCTCAAACTGTGTGCTTGTGAGCAGCGTAAGGACCCATGGCGAACTTTTTTTTCTTCCCTTTAATGTATTCTTTTGCTATTCAGGGATGAAAATCTTTAATTGGGTGAAAATTTAATAGACTATAGTTTTACAAAATTTCTTTTTAAAAATTATATGGGAAAATTTAGAGACCGGGTGATTAGAAGGAACGAGATTCTCAGTCAAGGTGTGCCCAAAATAAATCTTTGGATAATGTTTCATTATTAGTTAAAAACACTCAGGCTAATGACTTTGAAATTTAGATCATTCAAATGGATACATTATTGAGAAATATGAGGGCACCATTGCATTCATATTGCGAATTTACCTTAGGCAAGGCCTAACATCATCTGGCATAGGCCAGAAAAAAACGTGCTTTTGGATGTGAGCTTCATTAAAATATTCTTATATAAAAATATTTCTGGATGAAAATTTTTTTTTCTTAAAACCAAACTCCTTAATAAATCCATGGTTATCTTTATAACCCTGTATTTTCCTTATATGGAATGAGGAGGTTCTCTCATTGGTGAAACTGCATCGAAAAACGTAGGAGGAACAAAGATCGACGTGGTGACACGACTTCAATTTATGTCTTAATTGATCCAAACTCTAGGTAGGGGTTGTTATTTAATTATGTTCTTTCCCCTTTCATGGTTTAAAATGAAAAACTTGGATCAACCCACAAATAGGACGACTCGTGGATCATTTGTTTTTACGGGAGGGATTTTCTATCGGGTTTACCTTCGGGAAACTAATCCATTCATGATTTAATAATATTTTATTTCCTCTGTTTAATCCTTCAAATGGTAGTGGATCAATGTAGTGATGAACGAAGGTAAAGTTTCATTCCTAAATTTGGTTGATGTGGATTTATTCTCCTCTTTTACCTAGTGTTCTACACATTCTTCATGGATTAACTAACATTCATTCGTTGTACAATCATTCTTCGCACAACGATCTGAAATCTTGGATCTGGGATAGATATGGCACGACTGAGGTGCAATGATGATGACAATGGACTGATCAAGGAGGTGAGGGAGATACCACCAATTGAACACCTTCTAGTGAAAGGAAACGTAATGGATATTTGAACCACAAGCAATGAAGAATGCATCCCGAGGACTCCGGAGCAACCTCAAATAAAAGAAAGGACCACTGGAGAATGTATGTTGGTCCGTAGAGGAATCTACCAGTGCACCGGGTAGCAATGCTAGTAGTGGCCACATGCTAGGCGGTGGGGAGGCACGACATGATGGTGGTGGCAGTGGCTTCCGAATTACACTACTGCTTGTGTGGAGAAGTCATTGCTCCGGCAAAAGTGTGACCTGGACCCGCTGCATGACGTGGGTATTGCAGGTTTACAGGTCAGCCTGAGTGGACCGGTTGACCAGAGAGGTGTTGCCAGCTGGTGCCACATGGTGTGATACGGACATGACAGATCCACATCCGAGCTAGAGAATCTTCCATGCCTTAGCGTGTCGGGCTAGTGCTGGCAGGTCGTTCCGAGCTGGTAGGTCGTGCTAGCAGCGAGCAGGGCCAGGCCCAACAGTTTGGGTCAGACTCAGTTTGAGTCTGATGCAGGATGGGTTGGTGGACCCTAGGCTGAGTTGGGTTGGTTCATTCTGATCGAGTTGAACTAGACTCAGACCCAACTAGCCCTTATTTTTCTAGAATGCTCGTAACATTAAAAAGGATTGTTTGTTTGATGAGTCATCTATGGTGTTGGGACCCTCGTGAAGAGACTGTCCTTTTGAGATACTCTATGTATGTTTTTGAGGAAGTTGGAGGACAGCCTATTGATTTGAAGAGTAGGCCCTCCCGATATAAGAAAACATTGAGAAGATTCGGGGTAGTTCACTTAAAGATGTTCTAGGATGGTTACTCACATAACAACTCAAGGCATGGGTACTCATTATCCCTCAACATAGGTAGAGACAAGACTCCACGCATCATGGGTGTGGGTTCATTTCCTTCTAGTAGTTTCCTTCGGGGGTGCTACTCCCATGAAGGAATAGGGCGTAAGCTCTCAGAGATGTTCATGAAGGATGATTAGATACTCCCCTGTGAGAACAGGGAGATGGTTGCCTAACATTGGAGTCATTACTCCCCTTTCGTTCCATCGTTCAAGACCTCCTTACGAATTGTTCTGGTAGATTCAGTACCCACATATCATGTCAGGGAGCGAGTCCTCTAACCTAGGGTTAGTACTTCTCTAATGTACTAGGGTGGGACACCCCATAGTAAATAAACAAATAGAGACAGTACCCCTCTAGTGTTAGTGTGCAGGTCCTCTAGTCATTGAGTAGTACTACCCTATCAAATAGGGTGTGTGTCCTCAATATAAAAAGTAGTGTTCCCCTTTCATAATAGTGTATAGGTCCTTCATGAGTAGTACTCCATGGTCGTAACCAAGGAGTGGGTTCTCACATATATAGTAGTACTCCTCCATCTCTGACTAGTGACGGGGAGTAGGTCCACTATAGGATTTGGAGCTCACTCGACTGTAGGGAACATCTTTAAGGAGTGGACCCCTCCACTTGAAGAGATTGATAAATATATGGAGAATGTGCTCCCTCATAGGACTGAGGGTAAATCCACTCTTTATAAGAGCAACTAGGGTATCACATGTTAGTCTGGACTAGGGATCCCACAACTGAAAGCAGTAGAGAAAAGAGTTCCTATTCACATCGATTTCCTTAGTCATACATTGTTTATTAGATGGTGATGAATGGAACTCTACTGTAGGGAACTGTAAATAGACACAGTAGAATGCTCCTGATGAAGAACATTCTCTCAAATATACCATTAAGAATGGTAGAGTTGTACCTAATGGAATATATCTCTCAGACGATGCCATCAAGGATGGCTAATCTCATGCAGCGTGTTCTCATGGTTTATGTGTTACCTTTTGAATACTTGGTGAGAATCCAGAGGCTTGTTATACTGCTAGGACTTTATGTATCTTAGTGGATGAGATGAGTATATTTGGATGATCTTGTAATATGTATGGGAATAAACCTGGGTAGAGATGACTGTGTGTTTCCATGTGGTTATTATCTGGTGTTTTACATTTGTGGTTTTAGGGTCCCCTAATGAGTATTTTTTTACTCACCCATGCATGGGAATTGACCACACATGTCATGTATTGTGATGATGATCAACACATTGACAGTGTCCATGAAGTACCAGGACTAGGAGGTTAGTGAGAGCAGAATGATGAGTCCTACTCCTATGGCATCAGGAAGCTACCCTTTACCTACCATCAGGTTGTGTTATCAACAGATGAGTTTGAGAGTCTTTTGTTATTTCTTGTGTTCTATCTTTATTTTAGTGGGACTTTATACTACATATATTTTCCACCATGTACTTTACATTATGTTGTACTCTGTTCGTGGTTTACATAGTGATTGCATACATCAGTTACTTAGTTTTTACATTTCAGCATTGTGGGTTGGGGTAGTGAGTGTGCATGTGTATATGTACTTGGAATATTTCTCCCATTTTCATGATAATTACTTCGGTGCTAGTCGTCATCCTGGGGCCTTTGTGAGGCAGGCTTGGGGTAGTTGTGGTATGGGCCCTGGGGGATGGGTTGTGACACATCTCTACAACAATCTTAACCAGAATAGAATGATATCATGAATATGGGGGCATAAACAACATTTCATCCTCATACCATGAATGTACCCCACTATGAACCACCTCATCATCTGATCAAACATCAACACTAGTGCACTTTTGACTTATGTCCATCAAAACCCAAGCATATCAAACTCGCATGGGAGAGAGAGTGGGGAAGATGGGGTAGTCATCCATTCGTCCTTGTCATCTCTATGTTGGGAAAATCTCCCCCAAAATCATTTGGGGTTCAAAACATGGTTCTTGATGATGTTGGAATGCGTAATGAAATCAAAAAGGAAACAAAATGTATATATAATACGCAAAATAACAATCCCAACCTATGGGTTAACAATAAGAGAATCATCCCAACATGCAACAACACCAAGAATCCATACAATATATGCTACTTTTTCTACCACCTATAAATGCATAACATCAGAAAATTATGTACAAAAACAAAAGGCACATGTGACCATTATTCTCAAGTTAGGGAAATTTCATGATTTTACCATTACCAAATAAATTATTTATCCAACCTATTGGTCTCATATTATTCATCATCCAATTTAAGCATACATCTCATTTTAATTCAACTATTCATTATTCATTCCATTCCATGACATTTGAAATTAATTATTATCAATTAATTACATTACTTTCATTAAACTAGCATAGCACATAGGAATCATAAATATACCATCCTACTCATGCCAATAAGTCTCACATTTCCATTATTACACATTACATCCACATCCTCATTACATCCTCAACAACTCATTGTAATCACATCACATAAAAACCAAACCTTATAAAAACATCCACATTTCCCAACCACACAACACATCCACTTTTTACATATTTTAATTTTGTTTATTCAAGGGAATTTCATCCCATTAACTTTATTATTTCTACAGAATTATCCCACCAACCTAGATTTCATGGGGTACCATTATGTAATATGGATATATGTTCTTAGATAATTTTCATTAATGGTGATATCAAATAATCACACAATAAGGGTTACACAATTTTATCAATAAAAACATGATAAGGGCTCAGAAAAACAATGGTTTTTACAAGGCACCAAGAATGTATAATTGAAAAAATATCAAAAGATGTAAAACATGTATTTCCTTTCTCTTACCATTTAATTTAAATTAAAACAATTCATTATATTAATAAGAATGGTGAATATAAGCCCCCAAAAGTAAAATAAAAGCATGATCACTGCAACTTGTACAACAAGAAGAAACATAAAGGATCATCTATGTCAAACAAGGCTTTTTTGAACTATTTCACAAGGTTGGAATAAGTTTACGATGAATGAAAATTGGCCCAATGAGAGGGAACAAATTGATCATCCTAAAACACGACATCACACATCAACCTATTACAGAAACATCACCCAAACTAATATTTCCCTTGATAGAAACCTCTATCAGAAGAAGATAATGGAGAAAAGATGGAAAAGGAAATAGGGGAAGTCACATGAAATGAAAGAGGATTGATCTCCCCTAGATGGCGTTGAATTCCAATGAAAATGAAATTAACTATTTCATATTTTAAAACATAGGTATCCCATGAGATAAGATAAAATATTCCGTAATTATATGGTTTGATGGGATTTGTGATTTTATATGTTTTTTTAGAAAACAGAAGACCATGAAATAAATCCCATCACCATGGTGTAGAACTAATGAAAATGTAATGAGCCATCAAACAATGTAAGAGACTATTCCATAGAAAGAGTGGTTAAATACATGTATAAGAAACTTGGTATGTTATAAGAAACATCTCTAAAACCCAATAAGATGGACTATGACACAATCAAGGTCACCATGTAGTAGAACACATCAATTAAGAAGGAGGTTATGCAACAACCCAACACCAAGTTACATCTACCCTAAAATCCAAATAGCCAAAAAATTATTCCTAGTGGAATTCATATTGAATCTAGATTAACAAGCCACAACTACTCCCAAAAATGGAATAACCATCAAATCTCCGACACGATTGTTCATATCATAGCCTCCATAACTTCACTATACACATGCTAAAAATAGAAAACTTCCAAAATTCACTCTAAGGATCCCAATTATAGCTTTATTGACAATTAAATACCCATTCTGTGAATGTAATAACCACTAAAACTACTCTTCTAAGACTTTTTTCTATATTTAGTCTACCTATTCTATAGATGCACACCTTAAAATGCAACACAAGAGTACACACGATAGGTTCCTTCTATGATGGTGTTTTTAGATATAGATCCTATTATCTCCCTCCAAAATCATTATAATATCTCCCTACAAACCTATATTATAATTACTTATAAAAATTAATTGTTAGGACGGTAAGGACCATTACATATTTCCTACACAACAGAACAAATTTTCAAAAAAAAAACTATTCATATTATCTCCACTTTCTTATTCTCATCTCACCGTAAACATTTCATATTACTTTTCCTCTAATGATCATTAGTAGTTCTAGTTATCTTCTCTATATATCATTTACCATAATTATTATAAACAAAATAAATGATATTATGATAATGAAAAAAAATATGATCACCTTCTAGAACAACATGTTTTTTTTGATGATTTCCTTTTGGTTTATTTTGATGATCCTTTGGAATGAAAACAAATGTCTGATATGAATTGAGTCATGTATGAAATACGATTAAAATAATTTTGTATCACAAAATAACACCTCAATTTTTATGTGATGAATAGCATATGTTATTCCTGATAAAATATCGTTGTTTCATTATGTAGGGGAATTCATTATTACCCATAGCACCCCACAGAAGGGTCCTCAAATCCCTTAAGACTAAACCACTCGGTGAGTCTACCATGCTACACTAAAAAATTTCTCTTCTCCTCTGGTTAACACTGACCCACATGTGTTTGGATATTTATAGAAATATTCCAATTCACTCCCTCATTCATACATATATCTACTACATGAACAAAAAATTTGATCTTGGATTGTTATTCCAATTATAGAATGCATACTCTGGTGGTTGAGGTGTCTTAGAGTTAGCCAATTATTTGGATAATACCTCTTTGATTCCTTTTACAAAATAGAAAAATATTTACATCCATAAGACTCAAACACTGAATAGTCAAACTCCAAAACATCCATGAAATATTCCACCTTTCTAATAACATCATACTAGTTTATTTTATATTTCTCATAAACCACTCGGATAGAACTTTTCAAATCCATTATTTATGGAGATTTAAACTTCTTTATTATATACTATTCATGGAACTCAAAATTTTCAAACATATTTGGTCTCAAATATGAGTGTATTTAAAAATATAAAAGGAAATACCTCATACCTTTTCATATGTAAAATGAAAACATGGTTGGGACTCTTTGGCTTATTCGAAATCCATTATTTGTTATTCCATTTATCAATATGTTTGGGAGCTTCAACTCACATCCATAAAATTCAACTTCACTCTATATAGATGTGAGAATTCATTATGAGTTGATAATCATTGAAAATAAACATAATAAAAATAATTTTGGATCAATAAAAGGATTTAACAAGTCATATAGAAAGAAAAATGTTAGGAAAAAGTTTTTTATGCTTATTGGATGCCTATATGTGGTTTTTACACTTTTTGGAAGAGTTATAGATATTGGGTTTGTGTTAGGAGAGTTACCCATTAGTTTTATCTTCTCGAGATGGATTTTATAGAAATTTAAATTATTGAATTTGAGGGTGTTACTATAATTGTTCTATATGAGGCTTATGGAAACCAAAATGGGAATGAATAAATTTAGGGTAGAAATATATGATAGAAAAATCCATATATTTTTTATTATTTCCAAATCATTTTTTACATGGTTAAAGGGTTTTCGTAATTTTTATTTAAATTCTTAATGGTTTTAAAAATATTTCTAGTCATCTTAATTTGGTTTAAGGATTTATTGGATCATTTTATTATTTTACAGAAATTAAATTATTTTTTCATTATAAATTTCTTCATTGACTTAAAAAGTTTTATTTGGTGGTGGTAGAATTCTTTCTATTATTTTTCTAGGTGTGGATTTTGACATGTTTTGAATTGTTTGGGTTAGTATATTTAATTTAATGAGCTGTTTACTATGAACATATGAAATTATTTTTTATTAGTCACCAATGATTACTTTATTGAAACTTGAGAACTGAAACCTGAGAAAAAGGAATCCAACATTAGAATGGGGACTCACTGATTGTAGATTTTTTAATACTACATTATTATGAGTCTTCATCCGATTAGATTTGGTGTTTTTATTTTATTTTACCTATGGGTGATGACTCTGTGGAGTGGTTTGTAGTTTCAACTAGTTAGTAGAACTGCCCGAGTGGCCGCCTCTTATTATACAAGTGGTTTGTTAATTAACTATTCCTGTAAGTTATTTTGGAAAATTTTTTATTTGGGGAGGTTTTCAAAATGGGTAGGCATGGGTAAACTATCATATTTCTCAATTCCGCTATCTCTCTCTCTAATCTATCTTATTTCTCACTAATTGTTTTTCAATGTTTAAAATTTCATATGAGATCAATTTAGAAGCCTTTCAGCATAAAAAAGATTATGTTTAATTGTATTTATCTATTACATTTTTTAGTTAATTTCATTAATTTTACATAAGTTGTAATAATTTTTAATTAGTCGAAATTAAATTAAATAAGAATTAGGTAGGTTTATTTTGCAATATATATTTTTAAAAATATGTTTCTTTATTATTACTAAATAAAAAAATCAAATAATTATTTTTAATTAATAATTATTCACGGTAATTAGTAATAAAAAATTATAAATAGAAATAACTAGAAATAAATAGGAATAAATAAATAGAGATAATTAGTAATAAACAGTTTTAAATAGTAATAAATTTTAATAAATGGGTAATAATTAGTAATGATTATTAATAATTTGTAATAATTTGTAATTTCTAGTAATAAATATTCATAAATAGTAACAAATAGTAATAATTAGTAATAAATAGTTGTAATTTGTAATAAATAGTAATAAAAATTAATAAATACTAACAAATGGTAATAAATAGAAATAAATAGTAATAAATAGTAATAATTATAAATAAATAGTAATAATTAGTAATCATCGGTAATAATCAGTAATAACAAATACTAATTAGTAATAATCAGAAATAATTAATAATAATCATTAATAATCATTAGTAATCTCTAATAATCATTAATAACCAATAATTAATTTTTTCATCATATTATCTACGATTTGAATTTTAATTTCTTTGTCATTTTTATCTAATACTTAATTACTTTTTTTACATATCTTTTGGGAATTCATGTTTTTTTAACTATTTGAAAAACACCACAAAATATATAAAATGGTTCTTCCTACCAATATAACCACATTTTCTATATTCTTTATCCATCTTTGTCATACTTAAAACAATGCATATTGATTTGATATTACTAACTGAAAAACCAACCTCGCTTTTAGGGACAAGAGAGTAAAAGAAGGCTCATGTGGCCATTTTGGTGACTTCTTCTAATATAATGGCCACATGATCTTATTCTTATCTTTTCAATTTCTTTAATAGGAAATTAATTTAAGCTAAAAAAATTAATTCAATATTTATTGTTGGATGTTCGGCGTAGAACAGAAATGGAAATTTGGTTACATTGGCATTTAGGACTATTTTGGGAAATTTGGATGTGTTAGTATCAACCTCTCAACAATCTGACCTATGTTGTGACTGGTATATATTGTGGAAGGGAAAATGTGAATGTTAATGAGAATAATAGTAGTACTAGGAGGAGACGATGCATTGATGACTTGACATAGTTGGCATAAGAATCACCTTATCTTCAATATGGATTTTTTTTTAAATTTTTTTAATTTTTTATTTTATTATTATTATTAGTTTTTTAATATTACTATTATTAATATATTAATATTATTTATATTATTAATGTTATTATTATAATTATTATTTCATTAATATTATTTTCATGTTGTTATTATTATTTTATTTATATTATTTGTTTTATATTATAATAATATTATTATTTTAATAAATTTATTTATATTAAATTATTTATTTTTTCTATTTTTTTGCAACGGGTATATTTTCGCGTCGTAAAAAAAATTTGATAGACCTGTCATAAAAACTATTTCTGACGGGCCTGACGCAAAATGTATGTTTTTAAAAATCAGTGGAACTATTTGCAATGAGATGGTTTTCCATTACAAATAGTTGTTTTTTAGCAATGGGTCATCACCAAAAAAACTATTTGTGATGCCATTTTCAAAAATAGTGTATTTTTCTATGGAACCCAATTGCAAATTCCTCATCACAAATTACATGATTTTATGTTGTGTAATGTGTGAAAAAAAACCACTCAACATCATGTTCATTCATCCCATATACATATAATAGAGACATATCATATTTAAAATTAAATACTTTATTTATTACCAAACATTTTCCATGCTATCCACATTCAATTTTATACATTGAATATTAATTCATACTACGAATTTAATAAGGCATAAGAAGAAGGCATAGACATAACATAATTTTAAGTAATTTGATTAAAATTAGTTGATTCATTTTATTTGAGGAATTACATACAAGTTTTCATAATCCAAACCATGTGTGAATTCCATTTAACTCATTTTATATACTAAAACCTAGAAAACCCATTTATAAGCTCAAATGGTCACTTAAGGGGTGTCATGCGAAACAAATCATTATGTTTCTAGGTTGATCTAAATTACAGGAGGACCAAACATCTAAGGGGTTCCTTGGGATTCATTTAATAATAATGTCCCAAGTTTAATTTCAATTAAAAACTATGTTGGAAGCTAACAAAGTGTTGCAGGTGAATTAAGAATTTGACCATTTAGGGACAATTCAACCTGACACACCAATGGGGAGACCATATATGCTATGTGAAATTTCTAAACCACCAAATGAGAATCAATAGATGTATATCAAGAAATGAATATATAATTGATATTATAGAATCAATATAAAGGGTATGATCAGAAAAAAGACAGTATGCAATGCAACAACATAACAATGAAGCATTGAAACTAGAAGGAAAAACAACTTAACCACCTACAACAAGGATGTAGAAGGCACATCACTCAATATCAACCTCAGATTAAAAGCATGCCGTAATAGATATAATAAATGGTCCAACATCCAGAAAATAATGAAAAATATCTTAAACCTAAATAGAGTGATGAATTCAAATAAATATAGAAACATTATGTAAGAGACTAGTCGAAGATACAAGGATGGATCAAAATCTTCTGACAGATCAAAGATCATACATTGGATAATGAATTTACATAAAATAATATCTTAAGAGGATTCTTAAGCTCAGAGGAGGAGAAGAGTGGTTTTGGCCTACTAGAGAATGAAATGGATACGGAAAATGAGGTTTAAATGTAAGTTAGGTGGATTTTGTGTATTTCACCCTAAAATACATTGGTGAAAAAGTTGGCCATTGGGTTTGGCCAAACATT
The DNA here is from genome assembly GCA_963277665.1 of Viscum album. NCBI lineage: Eukaryota > Viridiplantae > Streptophyta > Magnoliopsida > Santalales > Viscaceae > Viscum > Viscum album. The sequence continues at coordinate 261,485,805 of OY728142.1, read as the reverse complement.
TTGAAAACCATGCTCAATTCACTACTACATTGGGGAACATAACATTTTTTGGTTTATGGTTTGACCATGTATATGAAAACCATAAAAATTGATCTATCATAAACCTACAACCAGAAACATGGTCGTGAACCTAGGGTCACACGGTTGTAGACTACCCATGTGGACCAATTAATTCTTCCAATTTTCGGGCTCTAGGCTCCGAACATGCACCAAACACAACTAAAAACTCATTGGATTGATTATGAATCAGTATTAGGTCCATTTAAAGAACTAAAATTACAAAACTAATGATTCACACCTTCATTAAAAAGCTGGGTCATTACAAGATCCCCTCCATAATGAAACTCATTCCATAGTTGGCATGAGTGTGAATAAGTATTTTTAGAGAAGAATTTTGGGAATTGGTCACATATATCATATTTATATTCCCATATCTCATTCTTTAATCAATCGTTCTTTCACATCACCCATACCAAAGGAATTGACCTATCTTAGAGTTTCATTATTCTATAATATACTATACACACTAGAAACTCCTTGTAGGAATCATCAAAATCCATCTAAACCTCATCAGGAAAAAAACATGTAACGAGGTTGGATAGTATCAGTGAAGATGGGATACATGAATAAAATTGTGCATTGAACGATATCTATGAGCATGTGTGAACTTGTAAGCCATTAGTCTGATCCATTTCACAACAATGATGGGTCCAACCAGCCTAGATGAGATCTTACCCTAAAAATAAATTTTTTTATGCCGCAATTTTGTGTGAGACACCCAAGAAAAAATGATCTCCGACCTTGAACTCGAGTGGATGTTGGAATTTGATGGTATACGGCTTCTTCCTAGAGTGATCTATCAATATGAAAATTTTAACCAATTTAACCATACCTATAGTCTCGTTCATGATAAATGGTCCAAGAATATTGGCCTCCCCTGGCACTAGTTTGTACAGAGTTGTGCAACAAGGCCAATAATATTAGGCATTAAAGCAATCCATATTCATGGTATCCTAAATAATGTTATAATAATCAAACCCAAACAAAGGAATGTATTTCTCCCAGGGGCCCCCATTATCAAGGTCACATGCATAGAGAAAGTACTCTACAACCTGAATCATACACTATGTTTGTACATCGGTATGAGGGTGATAAGTCATGCCCAAAAATACCTACATTCCCATAGCCTTATGAAACCCCTTCCATAACTATGTTGTTAAGTGGTCATCTCTATTTGAAATGATATAATGATGATCTCCATTAATACATACAACCTCTATGATTTACATCCTTCCTATCTCACCTACCAAGAATGTCTCTCTCAAAGGTATGAAGTGTGAAACTTTCAGAAATTTATAAATGTTGACCCACACCATATCATTTACAAAATGTGATTTGTGTAGAAAAATAATTAAATCTATTGAAAAATAATCCCATTAATACTCAAAAATCGAAAATGAATGTAAAATCCATGTCAGAAATTCATATTCATACATCACCTTTAGAAAAGTGGAACATTGAGTGATTAAGGTGGAAATCTCACATTTCATACCAGGACACCATTACTAGAGTCATAGATCTCAACACATTTTGGTGACACAAGGGTGATACATCTTTCTTTAGGAATGGAATTCCTCTATTAGATTCACTCCAATGTCGGTTGCGACCCATACAAACCCATGGAATAGTATAGTATCTGTCATAAACCAACTCGGGTTGACCATGAACTGGTCACTCAAGCCGATATGTGACATGACACAAGGGGTGTTCCTGATCCCCACGGGCTGGAAACTACTGTAGAGCATAAAAATTTAATCATTGGGAAACATTTTTCCCGTAAATACAAATAAGCTAAACAGTAAAAAGAAAGAATACATCGCACAAATTAATAAACGACAAGAACAATCAACAACAACCAACTAACCTGACCATGACCAAAACTCCTCGTGACTCTGAGAGTCGGTCACTAGTCCACAACTAACTCTTTCCCATAGCGATCAAGCTCTAATAAAACCTGCAACAAAACTAAAAATGGTAAAACACTATAAGTGTGAGTATTAAAACTCAGTAGGTAGGCCCAAATAATCTATTCCCAATGTACAACCTACAAATAAAAAAACATTGATTAACAGGTTTGAACTAAAAATATAAATTTAGTGTTTTTCATAATCTGTATTTCACAAACAAAGACACATAACCCATTACCCTCTTAATTTGAAATAAGGATCATGGAGAGAAGAAAAAGAAAACAAAGGAAGGATGTAAATACTTATTTGGCTAACACTGAGTGAAGAGAATGATTTTTATTCTTTCCAAAAAACTTTTCATGGAAATATTTTTAAACATAAACCCAAGTTCACAATTTGGAAAAAAGAACATCAAAACCAAGAATGAGTTAACGGTTCCATCTAGTAAGGGTAATGGTACTAAGGTTACGAGTATTAGAGGAACACAAGAACACCTAGGAACTCAAAGGAAGGCCAGAACATACTATACATGTGACTCATCCTGAGGGCATTCCTTACTCAATGACTTCATAACACCCTAATGTCTGATCGTCGCCCTACCTGGCCTGGTTGTGGGGCCAAATCCCATAGCAATAAAAACAAACCATCCCCCTACTATGGGGCCCTAGTAGTACATACCCTAACAAGTGCAATAATCATTCTCAGTAAACCTCTTTGCTATGGTAGAATCCCATGTATATTTCAAAAAGGGGTGTGCCATGAAATTAAAACAACAAGCCACATATATAAATGTATATCACTACACACACCGAATAGACCAGCACCACCCCAACCACCTCAAGGTTAGTACCCTACCTAAAATTAGTTATCATACGAGTGAAATCCCACATAGAGGACCCTCCCAAAACACAATAAACCAACTAGGTAGGAAACCTAACCCAAGATGGGTTTTCCAAATATCCATTAAAAATTCCAAACAGTCCTTTAGATTCACAACATTTATCCAAATAATCCATTTCACAAAAATAACCCATTCTGAAACAAACACACCTTGGAAACCCCATTTGAAGACTTAAAACATGACTTTGAGATTCTCAACATGTTTACAAAAACCACAACACATCTTAATAATTCACTGATAATCTTAAAAATCCAATTGGCTATTTCAAGAAAAATGACTAGGGTGCACATCCTGACCAAAATGGATGAAATGCTGAGATCTACACTAAAAGGCATGCACTGCCCAACGCGTTTTTAAAACCAGACTCACAACAACCACATTATTTAGAAAAAATATTTAAAAAAAATTATAAAAAGATTTTGAGATGAATATTTCATCTTTACACACACCAAGAAAACAACTCAAAAACCCATATTTTGATCAAACACACTCCCATTATTTACCAAAACAAAACACACACCACTTATATAATTCAATAAAAATAATTTAAACCATTTATAAGAAAATTTTAGGAAATATCCATTACCATTTAAGATAAAAATATATATATTTTTATAGGTAAATAAGAATATGATTACCGCAATCTTATATATGTAAAATCAAAACACTGGTAACAAACACTGAACACATCATAATTTCAAAAAAAACATTTTATCAAACATCTTAATCTTACCCTTATAGAGGTAGAAAAAAAGAACCATTTAAAAAATATTTTTTTACTGGTTCTAAAAATATATGAGCCATGTCAGACTAATTAAGGGTGTTAAAAAATAATTATTGATTGATGGAAACTCATTTAAACAACTTCAGTACCCATTAATTGATTCCAAAAATTTCAAACTGTGATCAAGGGCCAACAGAACTAATTAATCCTTTGTCTGAAAATACCCATCAGATAAAGACCACATGTTCAAACAAAAACGTTATGCAAACTATGCCAATTCACCTAAATAGGGTACAAAATATCAAACACAACAAAATTATTTTAGAAACTAAATTTACAAAAAAAAATTAATCTTATCAGATACAAAAATAATTATTTAATATTTATTAATTTAAAAGACAATTAATAAAAAAAATTGAATAATTTGAGGAAAGTGAAAAGGGATCCTACCTCAAACATTGATGGACCTCCTAAAGCCGGTGCGAAATTGTCTTTGCACCGTAACCACACCTATGGGAACCAAGAACCAACCTAACACAACCAAATAGAACACTCAAAAAAATTAGTATTTAACCCCAAAACAAAAAACCCTTATCGAAAAAAGGAGGACATTGCCGGAGGGAAAAGGTGAGACGGACAGTGGGTGCATCACAAGGGAAAGGGGGTTGCGGGTAGAATTTGTCCGAAGCAAACGAATATCGATGACCTGGAGAGAGGGATAATAAACCACAAAGTAGAAGGGTGTCGACCAAGATGTCAGGTGTGTCGCTGGATGGCTAGTTGGGTGGCCAGAGGTGCAATGAAGGGGGTCGAGGGTGAGGTTGGGTGCACGGGAGGCTGAGGCGAGGATGGCCGGATTTTGGATAGAGCGCTAGGAACGAGGCGCTAGTGAGGGTGTGGTCGGGTGTGCTGGTAGGCCGGGAGGTGGGTGGCTACATGAGGGACGATCGGGGAGGGTAGCGAGGGGGAGAGGTCAAGTGGAGGGGGAGCCGTGAGGTGAAAGGTGGTGCATTGATAGGGGTGCAGATGCAGGTGGCAAATGGGAGTCCAGAGGAGGATCGCCTGGGCACGGTCTACAGGGAGTGTGAAGGTGGTGTTGCACATGTAACTGGGGGAAAGGTGAGGGGGTGGGGGTTCTTGGTAGAATAGGTACTGGTTTTTTCATTCACACAATAATAATATTATAATAATAATAATAATAATAATAATAATAATTTAAATAATTATAATAGAAATAGTAATGACAATAAAATTAATAATGATAATAAAAATAAAAATAATCATAATAATCATAATAATAATATTGAGTAATTGGACGATAATAGGGCCAGTTACGCGGGTACCACCAACCGCGTGGTGACTGCGTACGGGTCTGAAACCAAGTAAAAATACTAAACTACGAAGATTTTAACCCGGGACCCATCCTGGACATTGGCGTGAGAACTCGGGGCCATGAATTAATAAAATAAAAATAAATAAAGCAGTCGGGGTGTGACAATTATCCCCACCATAGACACTTTCTGCCCCCAGAACGTCACTCATCCAATCAATAGATCGAACAAGGACCCACTGTCGAATGATGCCAAGGGAAAGTATATTTCAAAAGAACGGGAGAAAATGAATGGGTTCTCTCCACCTCAAGTACTCAACTAAAACGGAAAATTAACACCCAAACACACCACCCCCAAAAGGGGGGGGGATGCGGTAACTTGCAACCGATTTAGACCATCTTTTATTGCACGAGCAAATGACACCTCCACTAAAACATGGAACTCTTGACCAAGACCAAAAACACCCAACATTAGAAGAAAAAAAACTCAGGGAAGTACATAACCCCAAATAGTGAATCATAGCATAACCAGAAACACCGATTCCGCCACAGGCACTTACATCTCTGAATGAATACAGCCAAACTGAGATTAACCCACACAAGGTCCACACCAACTTTTAAGGGGGGGAAATACGATCTAGAAATCCATGATCAGACAAAAAAGACTTTTTGGATTACAATATAACATATCTGTCATAACTCCATGATAAAACAATGAACTTACAATGACGTAAAAACTTCAACTAGTAGAAAAATAAGAATTAAAAGACATTAAATGTTCCACCAGCAACACGGAACACAAAATCCAAATCAAGGCTTCATGCCCCCAGAAACACTTGACTGCGTGCGAGCTTCACCCCATGACCTATGGCTTGGGTTCTTATGGATGAAGAATCTTCAGCCTCATAGTCAGATGATGGAATTCTTCTGATCATAGTGTCTTCTTCAGACGACACTTTCTTCAGAACATTTCTAGATGACCCAGACACCCGCAACGATGACACGTATTTAGAGGGATGCGACATGAAAACTTCACATGCCCGAACCGACCACACTAGTGGCACAATACTGAACGGTTCGATAAAATAGAATCTAGAACCACTACAGGACACACTTTATAAATAGGTCCCTCTAGCACACCCTTCACGCTAGATATGGAACTTTCATGAGCAACTGGATATGTTGGATTGCCAACCATTTATACTCTGAAGACCAACTAAGCTAGGTACTCCTCATCCAAAAACTTCTCAAAAAATGGTACTTATAATGGAGGACCCACTCCTCAATCTCGGGTCAAAGACCCCGGGTGAAGAGAGAAGTCTTCATCAAATCCTCTGAGGCTGCCTTTAGATAAAAAGTCAAAATTTCCTTGAAATGGTCTACAAATTCATTAACCATCTGTTGGCCTTATAGAATACACATTAGATCTTCCCTTATCTACATCATTACCTATTCAGGTTTAAACCATCAGATGAAGATATATTTAAAGACATCCCACATCACCCCAACTTGCATTGACAGTGGGGCAACCAGATCACATTCATCCTGAGATGTACCTTCTAACCAACCCAAAAAGGCACGCACTCTGACAGCTTCGGGAGTTCCCAAAATCCTAAAGGCACGCTCGACCTCTTAAAACCACATATCTACCTTTAATGTACCCTGATCAGTATTAAGTACGGACAATGTCTATGAAGGACCAAAAAAGGGCACGACTCATCAGAAACCTTCGGGACTTTTCTGGGAAGCATTTTCTGAATAGAATATAAAACACAAATCCAAAACCAATTTCAAACAGAAGCAACATCAATGAAAGCACTTTCATCCAAAAATAGATAGTCCAAAAACCAATCAAATTCAAACACAACACAAAACTCCCTTTTCCATTCCAGATTTCACAACCTCCTTCTTTCAAGGACAATTTCCAAATACATAACACACTTTTCAAGCCAAGTTCAATGTTCTAAAAATCATTTCCCTTTTTCATTTTCAAAAAATTCTTACATCAATCAAAACAAAAACAAAACCAAAACTACAACAAACCATCAGGATGAGGAACTAGCAGTTACGCTTATCATGGTGACATGGTAGTGAGCCAGACCCCCAGAAAGAAAAAATAACTAGGAGAATCTCATTCATTCAATCGGAATCCACATGGGTCACTACTCCTTGTGAGGCCACAATGTAACATCGTCTTGTCTCCATTGTCATCCCTCAATCGAAAACAAATTTGAACGAGGCAAGGACTCAATTCATAGACTCCCCTGGCGACTCGAGGTTTAGAATGGGCCAACATTCATGAAATCCTTCTTGTACCTACAACTCGAGTCCCGACAGTCCTAATATACACCTACCAGACACCGCAAATAACAAGAACCTCCCTCTGATACCATTTTTTCACGAACCAACTTGGGTTGAACCTGAACTAGTCACTAAATCTAGTCTGCGACATGGGCCGAGGGGCATTCCGGATCCCCACGGGCTGACAACTATTGTCGGGCATCAAAATTTAATCATTTGGGAATGATTTGGCACATAAAGAAAAATAAAATAAATAGTAAAAACAAAGAGAACATTGAAAAATAAATAAGCGACAAGAAAGATCAACAACAACCAACTATCCTATCCACGACAAAAAATCCTCATGACTTCGAGAGTTGCTCACTAGTCCACCACCAACTCTCGCCCACAGCGAGAAAATTCATGTCAAACCTCTAGCAAAACTAAAAATGGGAAAACATTATAGGCATGAGTATTAAAACCCAGTAGGTAGGCCCGACTAATCTATTCCCAATGCACATCCTTTAAATAAATAAAAAATTGATTAATAGGTTTTAACTACAAATATAAATGTAGAGTTTTTTATAATCTATATTTCACAAAAAAACATGCATACCTATTACCCTCTTAATTTGAAATAAGGATAAAGGGGAGAATCAAAAGAAAACAAAATAAGGAAGTAAAGACTTATTTTTCTAACACTGAGTAAAGAGAAGGATGTTTATTCATTCCAAAACACTTTTCTAGGAAATATTTATAAACATAAACCAATGTCCACAATTTTCCAAAATGAACATCAAAACCAAGCATGAGGTAACGATTCCACCTAGTGAAGGTAATGGTACTAAGGTTACAAGTGTCATAGAAACTTAGGTACACCTAGAAACTCAGAGGAAGACAAGAAAATACTATACATGTGACTCATCCTAAAAGAATTCTCTACTAAATGACGTCATAACGCCCTAATGCCCGACCTTCCCCATACCTGGCCTGGTCGAGGGGCCCAATCCGATAGCAATTAAATCAAACCATCCCCCTACTAATGGGCACTAGCAGTACATACCCTAACTAGTGTAGCAATCATTATTGATAACCCTCCTTTCTATGATAGATTCCAATATATATTCCACAAAGGGGTGTGGCATAAAATTAAAACAAAAAGACACACACACATATATATATATATATATGTATATCACTACACACACAAAATAGACTGGCACCACCCTAACCACCTCGAGGTTAGTCCCCTACCTTAAAGTAATTATCATATGGGGGAAATCCCATGTCGAGGACCCTCCCAACACACAACAAACCAACTAGGAAGGAGACCTAACCCAATAGGGTTTTTTCAATATATCCATTAAAAATGCCAAATGGGCAATTAGATTCACAATGTTTACCAAAATAAATCATTTCACAAGAATAACCAATTCCAAAATAAACACACCTTTGAAAACCCATTTGAAGGCTTAGAACACCACTTTGAGATTCACAACGTGTTTAAAAAAACCACACCACATCGTAATAATTAATTTATAATTTTAAAAAGACAATGGGACATTTCAAGAAAACGCCTAGAGTGCACAACTTGACTAAAACTCACCATACACTGAGATCTTCACTTAAAGGCATGCACTGCTCAACGTGTTTATAAAACTAGACTCATAACATCCACATTATTTAAAATAAATATTTAGAAAATGATAAAACTACTTTGAGAGGTATATTGCAGCTTTACACACACACAAAAATCAACTCAAAACCCCATCTTTTGATCAAACGCACACTTGTTATTTACCAAAACAAACCAAGTGCCGCTTATATAATTCAATAAAAAAATATAAACTATTTATAAGATAGTTTTGGAAAATACCCATTACCAATTAAATTAAAAAATATTCTTTTATAGGTCAAGGATCATTTGATTACTTCAATCTTATATATATAAAACAAAAACATTGGTTACAAACACAGAAAAAACCATAATTTCAAACAAAATGTTTTCTCAAACATCTTAATAAAAACCTTACAGAGGAAGAAACAAAGAACCATTAAAAACCCCTTTTTTATAGGTTCTAAAAATATATGATCCATGTTTGACTGATTAAGGGTGTTAAAAATAGCACTTGATATTTTACAACACATTTAAACAACTTCAGTTCCCGATAATTGATTCCAAAAATTTCAAACTGTGAGTAGGGGCCAACATAACAAATTAAACCTTTTCTCGCAAATACCCAACAGACACAGACCATATGTTCAAATAAAAATGTTATGCACACTATTCCAATTCACCTAAACATGGTACAAAACATCAAACCCAACTAAATTAATTTAAAAAATAAAATTACACAAACAAATTTAATCGAATCCCATAAAAAAATAATTAATTGATATTTAAGAACTGAAAAGACAATAAATCTAAATTTTTGAATACTTAGAGGAAAGTGAAAAGGGATCCTACCTCAAACATGGAAGGACCTCCTGAAGCTGGTGCAAAACTGGCTTCGCACCACAACCAAACATACAGGAAGCCAGAACCAGCCTAACACAACCAAATCGAACAAGCATAAAAATTAGGATTTAACCCCAAATAAATATTCCTCTCAAAGGATAACCCAAAAACAATAAACCCTTATCAGAAAAAATGAGAACTTTTCCAGAGGGAAAAGGTGAGTCAGTCAACGGGTGCGTCAGGAGGGAAAGGGGGTCGCGGGTCGGAGTTAGCTGAAGGAAACAAAGGTCACTAGACTGTAGAGATGGAGAAGGAGAAAAAATGTTAAAGGGTGTCGACCGTGATGTTTGGGGTGTCGTTGTTCAGCTGGTCAGGTGGTTGGAGGTGCAACGAAGGGGGTTGAGTGTGAGGTTTAGTGCACAGGAGGCCGGGGTGAGGAAGTTCCTACAGTATGGAGTTCTAGGAGTGAGGCGACAACAAGAGTGAGGTTGGGTGTGATGATTGGTCAGGATTGGGGCAGTTGTAGGAGGGGCGATCAGGGAAGGTAGCGAGGGGGTCGAGGTCGAGTGGAGGGGGATCCATGAGGCGAGAGTTGGAGCATGGCTTGGGGTGCCGATGTAGGAGGTAATGGGAGGCTAGAGGAGGAGTGCCAGGATGTGGTCTAGAGGGAGGGTGAATGTGGTGTTGTATAGGAAACTGGGGGAAAGGGGGGTGCACTGGGTAGAATGGGGATTGGTTTTTTTTCTCATTCACACAATAATAATATTATTACAAAAAAAATAATAATAATATAACGAATTATAAAATAAATAGTAATGACAAAAAATTAATAATGATAATAATAATAATAATAATAATAAATTGATCATAATAATATATTGAGCAATTGCATGACACTAGGTCCAGTTGCATGGGTTCCGCCAACCGCTCAGTGACCGCGTACGAGTCACAAACCATGTAATAATATTAAACGATGAATATTTTATCCCAAGACCCAGCATAGGCCATGGTGCAAGAACCCGAGGCCATGAATTAATAAAATAATAACAAATAAAATGGTAGCGGTGTGATAGTATCAATATCAATGGTAAAACAAGGATATTAATCTTTATCTAAGACACTTTCTCTTAGTAAAAGTCCCTCGAGATTAAATAGATATCTCATTCTTATATGTTCTTTAATAGGGGAAGCCACTGCCATAAACAAGGGTATTGTCTAACAATGGTCCTCTTGAACCTCAACATGAATCTTCAGGAATATGTCCATGAGATTCCACTCACCGTTGGATTCTTAAACTACCGATGTCTAAGTCTTCTAACTCAGAGCATCAGCTATAGAATTTAATTTACCAGGAATATATGAATGTTTGACATCAAACAACTATAGGTACTCAATCCACCTACATTTCCAAATATTGAGATCCCACTATGTAATGATGTACTTGAGGATTTTTTGATATATTATTACTAGAAAATTATCTTCAAGTAGATAGATTCTATAACATTATAAAGAATGCACCACTTTTGTCTACTCGTGATCATGAATTTGGTAATTCTTCTTGTGAGGCCTCAACTAACAATACTCATTTGCAACTAATCCATCATATTGACTGAAAATAAATCCAATCCTAATATTACATGTAGTAGAGTATACCACATATCTCCTTCTTGGCTATGGAAGAATCAATATTGGTGTTGAAGTCAAATTTCCATTAAACTCCTAACTTCGAGATGATGTGACACGAGAAGTGGGATTTTTCGATCCAGAAGTGGAATTTACAGAGCCTAGTATAGATATGATGCTCTCTCAGTATATTTTGAATGATATCAAGAAGGGTTGCATAGTCTAGTATGTATAGTTAATACACCATGATATCTTCAAAAAATACAACCAAAAATTAATCTAGACATGGGTAGAAAACATGATTCATAAGACCCATAATGACTATAGGTGAGTTCTTGAGTCTTAATGACATAACCAGGTACTCATAGAGATCATATCTACCCCTAAAAGATGTGTGAGGTATCTCAAAAGACATGAAATTCACCTGATGATATCCCAACCTCAGATCTATCTTTGATAAAACTTTTTATCCTCTGAGCTAATCATAAATGTCATCTATTAAATTAAGTAAATACTTGTTCTGTGTTATTACTTGGTTCAACTAACGGTAATCCACAGTGATCCCAAGGGTACCGTCCTCTTTATTAATGAAATGGATTGGTGAACCCCAAGGAGAAGTGATGTGGAATATAAATCATCTATCCTTAGATCCTCCAACGGCCTCGTGAGCTCTTGGAGTTCCATAAGATCAATCCTATAAGGAGGAATGTTCACTAGTTCAGCTCCTATCACATGATTAATAATAAACTCTTATTGTAACATAGAAGAAATACCAGAGAATTCATCATGAAGGATTACCCAAATATTATGCCCAATAGGAGGGAAACAATGAGTTGTAACCCCTGATCACTAGTGAAAATACTGGAGATTTGAGATGTAACACTGTCCTATCTCTACTTCCTGGGTCCATATTATGTCACATTGACATCCCATTATTCTATATGAATTTTCCTAACACCCATTTGTGATTTAAATGTCACCCGCTGATGATATAAGTCAATTTTGAACTAATAGGGAGCTATCCGGTTCATCCAAATGATTACCCAAAATCCCTCCATGTTGAGGGCATAAGGATTCCATATGAAAAGGTAACCACCTATCTCAAGGGGTAAAATCCATAAAACAATGAACTACCTCTAATCAGATACACAATGGTTTATCTAGCATCATAACTCCATATAAGTGTTTGGACTTGAGGCTTATAATCTCAATGATATTCTTAGATATGAATGATTGAGACATGACTATACCGAAAAGAGAAGACACTAATGTGGAGGCTAATTAAATAATCCTGTGAAATATTGAAAGTTCAATTCTATACTCCTGTAGCATAGGCTAGAATTCGTGTAACAGGACTGTAAAATATCATTGAGTCATTTCTTGACTACCATGAGCAGTCCTTATCTTCTAGTACTGAGAATCAAAATTCTGACTACATCTTCCATGAAGACCACCTTTTCCTTAATGTAAAATGGTATTCCAGCTACTTTACTCTCATTCATGAATAAAGAGTAGGTGAATATCCCCACTCTCTTGGAACTGGAGGGAAATTCTTGCTGATGAACTAGATATTCCCCATTCATCCCTAGCCTCTGCAATCAACTAGATCCCATAAACAATGAGGTTCCATGTGTCCTAGATTCATGCACTGGTGAAAGATAAGAAAAATATTTTCATGGAGAGCTTGAATACCCCTATATTCATGAGTATCCTCAAAGTTCCTGTTTCTCTAATACGAAGAAGTACTGATAGATCTTAGTTCCAAACCTCCTTGACTTGCACCATCACCAACCAACAAATTTCAATCTGTAATATTGTCTTGGTTCTAGATTTCTAAAATGGTAGTCAACCTAAACACATTGACCTGTGATTGGAAGGAGTACAGTAGAACATCCTCAAATCATACAATGGTTATAAGATGTTCTCCATCTAGAGTAAGAGATAAGTGTTCAAACATAATGAAACCGGTAGAGTATATAATAATTGACATATTCCCTTGTTTTAGGTCCACTAATTCTATAGCTCAGTTTGTCATCAGTGTATCGGGATAGAGATAGTCATAATATATCATCTTGATGACCACCCATAGCATATATCTATATTAATATGCTTGGGTGATTATGTCCCACCATCTCTTGGCCGAGTGTCAGAAAATAAATTCTACAAGCTTTACCCTATGCTATGGAGGAATCTCATGATCGTAAAATATATAAATTATGGATTCAAGACAAGACTTCACAACATGAGGTCTGCTATCCCCAAAAAATGTGGGATGACATTGCAACTGAAATTTGTGAGTCTTCTCTTCTATACTCAATGCAGGTCAAACTACACCATTAAAATAATGAAAGATATAGACGAAATCCTCCTGTAACTAGGACATAGTTCACATATCTAGAATAGAAAGTGGATCTTCAAGAGGAATCACCAGTGATCCAGGTCATGACACCTTTAGATCATGATCTTCCTCACCTATAGGGAATACGTCCATAGGACGTCATGACTATATGATGCTAAAATTACAAAAAAACACCTTAGAATAAATTTCATCAATGTAGGATTTCTTATCTAGAAACTAGGATAGGTATAAGGCATTCTGATAGAAATTGACACACATCTCTTACTTCTCTACAAACCACATCTAAATGATTGAAAGAGACCACAACAGACCATTATAGCATAATAGATACCCACTATCAACTTTAAGGATGGTTACGGGTCTTTGTCTCTATGTCATATATATATAATATTTCTTTTTACAATTTATAAGTCATATTAATTTTAATGTTGTGATTTTTCAAGAATATAAATCATTTTGAATGGTTGAATCAGATGGATTTCCATTCTCTATTCCATAAGGTCCCATACTTTTTATGAACCAAATTATTGAATTCACATTAACCCACACCATATCATGTTCCTAATCATGTGGCAAATTTTACATTGGTAAACATTCCATAATTGACTACTCAAGGATCTATCTTTAAACTATTTAGGAAAAAACTGTTAGGTTATAATAGACTCTTTATGTATTACTTGTGTTTTCTAATCCCTTCCAATTTTTTTCATATAATTCAATATGTATTCCAGTTAGAATAAAATTCAATGGGAATATGTATGATAAAATAAATGTGGCATTTAAAAATGCATTTCCAATTAATCATATTGTCCCTATGATAATGAAATTACTAAAGAGAAATCCCTCATTTCATCTGGCCATAGTGAATAAATCATCATTTCAATCATATATATGTCAACACACTACTAGAAATTGGATATATGCCAATTATTTTGGTGAAACATTTGTTACAGGTACCTTCTATGCCAATGGTTTCACGAAAACTGACGGTATATCTCTTAAAATCATAGAACATATACCAATGGCTCTCAAAACCATTATTATAGGTACGCATATTTTTGGGGAAAATTTTATCGAATAAAATTAATTAAATAAAATGTTAAAATAATTACGAATATAAATATGTAAATTTATGAAATTAGGTTCACAAAATTTGTATTAGGCCAGTGGTTTGGTCGTTTGATTATAAACGGGGGGTACTGGGATCAAAACCAAGATGGGTTTTTTTAAAATATATGCACCAATGGTTTTATGAAACTGTTGGTATGAGATTTTTATACGACCAATACCAATGGTTTGAAAAAACTATTGGTATAGTCCTATAGTAATGGTTTTCCCAAAACCATTGGTATAGAACTATCCCAATGCTAAACTAGACAACGGTCATCCAAATTGGTGGTAAATGTTATAAGATATTATACGAGTCCAATACAAATTGTTCCAAACCATTGGTATAGGGTATTTTTCTATTTTTGATAGCATCATAACTCATTTGTGTCGCTCAATGGTGATTTTTTATAAAAAATATATTTCATAACCAATAAATGGAATTAACTATCACAAGTAATTTGGGTTTCCCCTATATTTAGGTTAGCTATGCCAAGAGTAGTGTAAATTCCAAATCCCTTTAACTCATAGCCTCTTTTCTGATACTCAAATTGTATGAAAAAAGAAAAAACCACTCTAATACCACTTTGTAATGTCCTCGCCTTGGATCCAATTAACCTGTGCTCTAGGACGATGTGTCACCAGGCCTCAATCGCACCTCCACATTCGCCATAGCCTACTGACTACCAGTGAGTGAGTAATTGTAATATAGTGGGGAAACAATACCCTCTTATTGTAATGGAACAACCTATACAACAGAAAAATATATATAGTAGTAGAATCTTATAATTAAGAAGATGAAATAAGACCTGAACCAGTAACCCATTGTCGCAGAAAGCATACATTTCAATAAAAATAGAAGACATAAGAACAACATATAGTATAGTCAAAATACACTAAGGTAGTTTTAGAAACATGGATGCATGGAATGATGATAAAAAAGATAATAGGCTTAAAAAATCATCATATATAATAGTAAAAATATAATAAAAGAAAAAATATGCTTCATAATCATCCTGAGCCTATGCCTAGTACTATTCTCCTAAACTCCATCTATTATAAAATTCTTGTCAACAAACTATAGATGGGATCCTAGCATTATCATGACCCACAGACAAATAATAATCTAATGTAATAAAGGTAACCTAAGTATGGTGTAAGATGAAAATATCAGTAGGCCACCCCCAATGGTGATCATGTGTTATCTAAGTAGTGATCATTAATAAATAGTGCAAAGGCATAATAGAATAACAAAAAAGTACTAAAATAAATAAATTACTAGGCCACTCAGGTTCTAGAAAGACACATGACCGCTCAACATAATTCAGATCATGGTCGAAATGGATTCTGGTCAGTTACTATATATTTTATTAATATATATATATATATATATATTTATTATACACCTATATGAACCAAGTATGTGCCGAAAAAAAGTGGGTATATAACAGGATTATAAGAGCTAGATGGACTTGGGTATAACTCATACATCCATTACCAATCTAATGAGCCTTCAAGCTCAAAAAATATGTTACATTACCTAAATATAATGAACCAATTATAACGTACATGGAAATTAAAATTATTTTTCATAATACTTAATACATTACACAAATATATGCCCAAACACCATATTAGTTTAGTGTCTTTAGAAACATGGAACAAAAAATTTTAACTTGGTGGAAGATCATCAACATCTCCCATAAATATCTTACCTTTTTTTCTACCTAAAACATATCTTTATATCCTAGAGAAAAGAAAACATAAAAAGGGGGATCTCAAATGACCACTAAGGGTAAACATTGAGAGAATAAATAAAACCATAACCCTATGAATGTAAAAACATGAACATAATGTTTAAATATAAAAAATATTGATTAATGAAATAAATATTAGCAGTACATATGGCATAGATCATAAAGGAACATTAGCCATGATAAAATAGAATTAGCATAAAACATGGAGTTATAGAAAACGAATAATCAAATAATATGATTTCCATAGTAGACAAGGCATTTCGTCGAAGGCCATCATAGTGGACAACGTCTATTATAAACAGGGTTTACTTGTCGTTTATGCCATGTATTATTGAACTAGATTTATATTCCCTTCCAACCCTATATTACTGAACCAATTCAAATTTTCATTCCATTCATGTCTATAACATGAGATATGAATCTTTACCCAATGTATTGGATGAAGGATATATTGGTCCAACCCATCTTATAATTATACCTTTCTTATATGTTATACAAATTCATAAATCATTCATCATAGCATAACCAATGAAAAAAATGGGATTCTTAAACATCATTTCATCATTACATAATCCATATAAAATTTCTTTCAGTAATTTAGACAATTAAATCTTATTAATTATAAGGATATAAATCTAACACTATTTAAAGAGCATCATCCTCGATGGAAATTAATTTTTATAAAATAATCGATCTTAATTCTAGAGGAAAATATCCTTTCTCCTTCAAAAACATTTTATTTTCTCAAAATGCCGCACAATTTTAAAAGAAATAAATTTATTTGAAAATAAACAGGAAATATTTTAGAGGAAGCTTCATGTATATAAGGTGTCACGAATAAAAAACCCCATTCATGTCGTATATGTTAAAAACATTATTCTTGCACTCTCGCTGGAAAATTCAAAAAGTACCACGTTTGAAAAATGAAAGAAAGTTGCCTTCCATGAAATTTAATACAAATTTACCAATTGGTAAAATTTACTCTAAAATATAGACACATAATATAAATAATATTATATGCTTAAGAAACATGGACCTTAATGATAAATATACCACATTAAATACTCATGAATAAACTATCTTGGATAATAATGAGATTGAAAAATTACACCTTACCTTTAGGTTTCATTTCTTTTGTATGTGTCAAAAGTCTCATGTATAGTTGGTTTAAACAAATTAATAACATCTAACATAACCATAAAAATATCTATTATATCATCTATGATTCACTTATGACTTTATATTATCTTTTTATTTATGAATTCCACGTTAAAGCAATGTTTTGGGAAAAAATAGTTTTATTAATCGTATGGGTTTTGACTTGTTATTGTGGTTCTTATTACATAGAAAGTGATTAAATTACATCCATAACAAAAAAATTATTAATATATAATTAATTATATTTATAGATCTATATATATATAATATATATATAAATGAAATGGAATGCACCGTTTATGGTGACGGTAGGTCATACGTACACGGGAACATTGTTTCCATTTCCTTATTGAATTGAATATAAGTAAGTGAATGACACACACACACACAGAGATATATATATATATATAATCTATTGGAATTATTATTTCATATATTTCATTATTATTTTTTATATATACATTATAATCATTCATGAATGGTTAACATGGAGAATTAATATTATCGCGTCGTGGAGATGGTAAGCTGTACGTACCCACGAGTGACGATATCGTTCACTAAATGGTTAAATAGTATGAAATAAGATGATAAATTAATTATAAATAATAATTATATTATTATATTAATTATTTACATCCATTATTACCATCAGTATTCCCATAACAGTTATTTATTTTGGAGTAATAAATTACACCACGACGTGGAGACGGTAAGTCGTACTTACGCACACACGGTGGTATTTTTATTCATATGATGGATAAAATGATATATAAGGTTGTACCATAATTATAATAACATATAAAAATTGATATGATGTTATATTTTAAATTTAGTATGGTAACAACAAAAGAAGAGGATGTATAAGAAGAAATTTATTTTGAAATAGGTGATAAAACAATTGCCTCTTTTTAGAGTATCTCCTTTTTATATGCAAAAAAGATCTCCCTATGATGAAATTGTTCCATAAGTTTATCTTCTGGGGTAAAATTTCTAATGTTTTGAGAGGAAATATATAGGATTTGGACAATAAAAACGGGATTTATAGTTGTGATTAAAAGAAAAGATGAAGTTTCCTTTTATAGTAGTAATGAGAGGCACTTTAGGAAACTCTTTAAATATTAATTTATTATAATTTTTTTCGGTTTTTAATGTACCCAGAATCATTTATTTCTAAGATACGACAATTATGGGTCAAAATAGTCTCAAAAAATGTGATGTAGAAAAGTTTAGGTCACAAAATGTACATTATCTTTTAACTTTAACCCATAGTAAAAAAACATTATCTTTTACCATGTATTCTTGTATTTTCATAATATATGGTCACTATATTTACTATAAAATGTCAAGAGAACCTCAAGTGGATAATTAATGACATTGTTAACATTATCTATGTCACATATCAGAATCTTATATTTTTAGGACTATTATATCATTTAATAAAATAGTATTTGTTTTAAAAACTCATTTATATCAATTTTGACACTATTTATTAATTGAATTTTTTAAAGTCATAAAACATTATTCTTTCAAACTAAATGCATTAAATCATCCCTCGTATTTCAATTTCATCCAAAAAATCCATTTATGGCTTTAAAATTTTCAAATTATATTTTTTTAATTTTTATAGTATCATTTTATTTAATATATCATTAATATTCTAATTGCAGCGTCATCATTGTGTCATAATTAAGTATATGTATTTAATGTCTAAAAATTATAAATAAAATACAATTATGTATGATTTTTTTAAATTTTTAATTAATATTTATAGTTTAATAAATCATTTATATAAATCAAAATAAAATTGTTTTAGTAAAGTGATACATGTTTATGGTATATTTCCCTTTACATTAAATTAATTATTATAACATGTCATTTTCACACCCTAGTGGTTCTCAAATGCCAAAACGTAGGCCTAAGTGTTGTTCAAGTAGCCTATGAATCATCAAATAACATTATAACATTTGTTAGGGTAGTTTTAAATTATTATAATATTATTTTTACCCTTATTTACCAAATTTACCCTTTAATAGTGGTAAATAAAAATAATTATGGAAGTTACTATTGATGATGACAAAAAATAAAAGGGGCCTATTTAAAGAATGTTAAAATTGTGATTCTAAATATGGAACCCATTTTTCTAAATGAAAAATAAAAAATTAATAGAAATTACTTAAATATTAATTCTCGTTGTCAAAAATCAGAAAGAGGGTTTTTAAAAAGTAAAAACTATCAAATGATTGACATGTGTTTATGTCCAATTTAAATGTGAAATTACTAAAATTCACCAAAATTTTATTAAAAAATAAAAAATAACCAGATTACACTTTAAAAATGATTAAAATTATAATCTTACTATATAAATAAATTAGATGAAAAGGTTGTTTTGAATTAAAAGGTAGTATTTTTCACTTTTAATTAAAAAATAAATTTTATTAGACTAATACCAATAATTCCACCAATGTAAATTATGATGTCCTTATTCCAAATAATAAGTTTATTTTTTATATATAATAATTAAAATTGTTAAAAACGTGATTTAAAATGTGTGCGATCTCAAAAGGAGGCAAAACTAAATTATTTGAAAAATAATTATTTTATCCGAAAAATTGAATTTGTTCTTATATCATTCCTAGAAAATAAATAAGATTAATTTTAATGATATATAAAATTAAAATTGTGGTTAATAAAATCCATAATGTGCCTTTAATATCCCATTATATAATAATATTTTAATAATATATCATTGTTGAGTGAAACTCGGTATTGCATACAACGCAAGCTATCGAGGAAGGCCGCTCTTACGTGTAACACAAGAAAATTCACTGTTGTGTGTATTAAAACATTCCTTTGGTGATTCTTATAACATAATCTAAACTTATTTATTTTATACATTAAATAAAATCTATACTCAGTGTTGCGTATATTGTACGCCAACTCAGAGTTGTGTGTAACATACATCAAGTTTGTTTAGTGTGGAATGAATGATTAACTTAGTACAAAGAAAGATGTAAATGAAAATTTAAATTTATTCCAAAAAATGGTCCATGAAAAGTCTGGGTGTTACATTATACACCCTTAACATTATTTTCTCCCTCAAAATTCATCACTATTATATAAGGTTTACTACTTGAAAGATTATTTCATGGAAACCCACATCATAAAAAAGGAATACTAAAACATAATTTTAAAAAGGAATGTTAGAAATATAATCGTTACCCAATGTAATTCATAATTGGGTTTACACATATGAGAACATAGGTGGGAATTGAAAACATGGATATGGAAGAAAAATCTAACCATAATGTTCTGATGGATAGTGATATAGAACAAGGTTTGGAGAATTTTAACAACCAGAAATCCATAAATCTATGATGATTTTAGGGACCTTATGATTCCTCGGATAAAAACCTACTAAGATTAAATTTTTATATTTCAAGAACTTTTCTCTAAATTTGAATAATTATTCATTACTTACATTATTTTGGTACAATCTCACAATTGTTTGTGCATTGAACAATTTCCACACCATCAATTATTTAAATAAATTAAGTTGAATTTTTCATCCTTGAAATTTTAGCAGATCCTATGATAGAATGATAGGTCATTCTATGTGTCTCAAAAAAAGTTTAGAACAGGTTATTAAATATGAATAAGTATACCTATAGTGAGATAATACATTAATCTAACAGTATTCAACCTGAATATAACATATAATATCCATTAATGGATAACATTACTATCCATCCAATATTTGAAAATAGAAAAATTCAGAAAGAGGTGAATTAAACCAGCATAACATTTGTCTCCCATACCTCATTTGGAAGTTCTTGGTTGTCACATTCCAAACATGTGAATACCATAATCATTTATTCTCTAGAAACATTATAATAACATCCATTACCGTGCAACCTTAGTGAAAACATGAATTCTATCAAAATTAACTCTTTCCACTCACCAAAAATACCAAACACTCTATATAATCATACCATTATATTTCTTTTTCCTTATATTAGTCATGAGTTCATAAATACTATAAAAAATATCCTTATCTCGTTATCCCATCATTATTCACATATCATTTGTTTTCCAAATATATATGAATAACATTTAATGCTCACTGGTATCATTCAACATATACATCCAAATGATAAACAATAATAGACTAATAACACTTAGATGATTATTTGTTCTATAATACCATAAAATTACTTATATATCATTATTCTTGATAATCATGTAATCATTTCACTATCTTATTAAACCTTTGACCAGGCTTCGTCATTTTATTCCTTAACACATCTTTTATCTCATATATCATTTGAAGTCTCTTCATCATATTAAACATAAATACTACCCATACGACCACAATGATTCTCTTTGTGATATTTTACCTTAGGGAATCGATTTTCAAAATTCCCATGCATTCCACATTTAAAAAATTTAATCGTTGTTGATGTCTTAGAAATGCCATTATCCTTGTTAATTATGTTAACTAAACCTTTTACTTTGCAATTACTAGCTTTGTGTCCTTCCTTGACACACCTAAAAAATAATCTTGTTCCTATGAAATATTATCCTTGATACCTCTTCCCACATGATTTATATGAGGAAAATTTAACTTTAGTTCCTCTATGATCACCATAAAACTCTATCTTTTTCTTGTTAGCTGGGTTAGGAAACCCTCCAAAGATTAGATTATTATCATATTATAAGATTTCTAATTAGGAATAATAATTATTTTTGGACATCAAACTACCATTTCATTTTGTTTCACATGAATAATATCATTACATTGTCCATTATATTCTCTTTTAACATGAATCCTCCTGTTTCCAGCCATTTTCTAAAACCCAAAATATATATTTATAGGCCAAAATCATACTATGAAAACAACATAATCAACGGGGATTACTTTCAATATCTAATATAAAAGGTTTAATCCTAGGTTATTCATGATCATTACATCAATTCTAAGACTGTAACCAATTGTAATACAAACCCTTAGGGACATCCCTATACATACCCTAGAAATATCTCTAAGGATTTCAAAAAAAATCACACAATAGTTTCCAAAGGCTAACTAAACCTTCACTCTGATACCAACTCAACAACCCAAGAATAACATACATGAACATTATATTTCAATTGATGAATATTTAATACATTACAAAAATATAATCCCAAAGACTTTATTATTTTAGTGTCTTTGATATATTGGAACATAAACTTCTAACATGGTGGAATATCTTCAACATACCCCATAATGATCTTCTTCTATTTTTTTCTACCTAAAACCTTTATTTATGTCTTTCGAAAAGAAATCAAAAAAATTGTGACCTCAAATCCTCACTGTAACACCCCAATATTTCATTGTATGTTACCTCTTCAAAGAAATTCAATAACTTGCGCTACATGGAACACCGAGTTTGAGCACACCACGACTTATAAATCTAGTCGTTCAAAAAGCAGTTACGAATTGTATTAACTGAATTTTGAATTTTATATACTCCATATAATTTTATTATCCATATTATTTGTTTCATTTTCCTAATATAAGAACAAATTCATTATTTTCGTATAAAAGAAGTATTTTAAAAAAATGAAATCTTCACACCTTTTAATGGTGAACCTTTTTTAAAACAAATATTTGATACTTTTATATATTAAATTTCTTGAAATTAAATAGTTCTTTAGATGCAGAACATTAAAATTTTGTTTGGATAATTTTTTGGTACTTTATCGTTAACATACATATTTTGATGAATAGTGAAAAAAACTAAATTTTAATTGAAAACAACATTTTTAATTGAAATCATTTATTGTGATAAATTATCAATTTGAGTGGTTTTAAAGTATAATTATATTATATTTTTATAATTTAATATAATTTAGGTCATTGAATGTAATTTCACAATTAAACTGGACAAAAACAACTGTCAATCTTTTGATAGATATTATTTCTTAAAAACATGCTTTTTGTTTTGACAACGAGAATTAATTTTAAATAAATTCCTGCCACTTCTGTGTTTTGAATTTGAAAAATTATATTCTATATTTGGAATCAGGATGTCCATATTGTGTAAATAGGTAAATGTTTTATTTAGACATCATGAATATTTACTTTAGAAAATATTTTATTTACCATGGTTAAAGGGTAAATCTCTTAAATAAGGGTAAAAAAATATTATTATAATAATATTAAATTATTCTAACATGTGTCCTATTTCTATTGGTTGATACATGTCTGACCATGAGCATCCTTGGGTCGATTTTGGGACCATATGGAGCCACTTGATAGTGATTTTATGTTAATAATTTAGAGTATAGACAAAAAATGACATAAACATATATATTTTAGTAAAAAAATTACATTGTGTTATATAAGTTATATTTTTGTCTATAAATATTAACATGAAATATAAAAATATTTCCTACATCATGGTATTTTTTTTATAATTTTTATACATCAAATAAATAAAATTATTTATGACACAATCGTGATGCAGTGTTTACCTCGTTAATAAAGTTTTTAAATAAATGAGATTATAAAAATTAAAACAAAATCCATAAACTGTCTAATTCTTATTGGATTTTTTATTTATAACATTAGTAATATAATCTTATACTTTATTGTGTTTTGGTTCTTTATAAACCGAAAATAATTATATAATAAAATAATATTTTAAAACATTCCTAAAGAGCCCCTCCTCCCCCTTATAAAAATACCTCAACTCTAACCCATTTATCACACCTATCAAACCCCTTGGATTACCATAACTCTTCCCAATTGATCTCCCTACATCCTTATATTCCTCTTAAAAGCCTTAACTTAGGCATAAGGCACTTCAAAAAATCCTTTCAGTTCAAACAAAAGGCAGTTACCCGATTTAAAGGTAATATCTCTTCTTAAGATCTTTTCTTTTATGTTACTTCTCCAACCCACTAAAATATCTTTATTCCATTATTTAAAAACAAAAATAGTATTATAAATATTCTAGGTAGTTGTTATGATAAGTATTTTAACACCACTTACACACACCTCAATCAAATGGATATAGTACATAATTTTTCTGGGGACGATGAACTACTGCCTCACGAAACGATGATTGTTCAGTCTTCTACTGCCACCTCTTATGCTGGTCATTATGATGGAACTATAATTATATATGATATTGATCATATTTATCATATTTATATTCTTCTATAATTCTCTTTTATATCATACCTTTATTCTTTTAATGTTGTATATATATGATAATTTCATTTCAACAGGTGCGGTCTACCACCCCCTCAATATGATATGACTCGTTCATACCATACATGAAACATATAAAGGATGATGTTAATGAACTTATGTAATGTATATAAAATATTATATTATATCATAATAATAATATACCAATGTATCATTTGGTTTTATTTTCCTTTAAAAAAATGAAATGGAAGTAGTGTTTGTGCGTATATACAGATTACTGTATCAACAAACGCGATGAGATTCATTACTCATCATAACCATTCAAGAATAATTTTTATTTTATTATTAAAAATAATTTTTATGAACATAATATCATTCTGTATATGAATAAAATACATCATATCCCTAACAAACATGGATTACATAACAAAACATATAAAGGAAAAACAAATCAGTTAACACTAGAAACAATGATACAACTAAAAAAATATTAACAAAGAAATATTAGAAGATCATATATGATAACATATTTATGTACGTGGTTCTTTTATAATTTAATAACAATGATTTAAATATTATACAGGAGTTTAACATACCCTCTCCCAAGGAAAAGTAAAATGTAAGGGTTAATTTCACAATCTCTTTATTATCCGAGGTTGTTTTTACGTAAGTGTCTACTTGGACCTCTTTATCATTTACATTCATGTTTCTTAAAAATGTATTTCAAAATATTTTTAATTTTTACTAGACTATGGGTCAAATTAATTTATACCCTTCTGTGAATTATTATTAAATGTTTTGAAAGGAATATTTCTATTATTTTCTAAAAAAGGTACTTTATGACCTTTTCGACAAAATAAGGTAAAAATGTTTTCGTAACATATATTGCGGGTGTGGTTATTCGTAGCTGTTATAACACCATTGAAGCTTCCCTTACAAGCTTAAAATAATATTTTCAAAGTAAAATTTTTCATTTATAATTACATGACTTCTAAATTATTTTAAAATAGAAATAGATATTTCTCTCAAATAGTTTTGATTTCATAAATGTCAACATCCTTTAATGGATTTTTTACATTTTTAAAGTTGATTTAATATGATAAAAATCTTTCATATTTTATTAAAGGATTTGTGATATGTTTGACTATGGATGTGTTATTTTTATACCATTCATGGTTTACAGTTAATGTATTAACATTTTGTATGCTATTTTTAATACGAATGTTTATGTTATGTTTCAACCATTTCAAATGAGGAATGCATTGGACTATGTAAGTGATGGGTGGAGCCCACTATATCACTTTAATGCATTAGTAAGTATCATGATACAAACTAGTGTGTTGGAAAATTAACTTGACAAAATATTATTTTGTTGTCTTGGCATGAGGCCTTGATTATGTGGTTATGATGTCCATCATTATGCATTCCATCATTATGAAATTAGTGGTTGATATTACATGTGATTATTAAACTAGTAGAATATCCATGTGAATAAGTAAATGGAATTATTTGATTTATATTTTCTATATTATGTTTATATTTATGTTTAAAAGGTGTTCATTTTAGTTTTATACCTTGCCTTAAATTTTTATGCTTATTTATGAAACATTCCACTATATTGTTATCCGTACTGAGAATTTCAACTCACCCCTTTCTTTGTTTTATTTTTCCTAGGATGAGAAATGGTATATTATGCCTAACCTGCATGGATAGTCTAAGGGATATAAATGTGGTAAATGGGGACAATTTTGTTGTTGTTTATCATTTTTTTAATGTAATGTTCATGTATGTAATCTATTTTCCAAAACTATTAAACTGATCAGTCCATCGGGACATGATTCCTTGTTATCATGCCAATGTATAAAAAAATGCACCAAATCTGTTTAACAGGGGTTGGGTATTTATACTTAGTAAGGTTAATAATTGAATACATAAAAATAACAATAAATATAATAATTAAAAAACATGAACATAATGTTTAAATATCAAAATTCTTGTATCCTGAAATAAATCTTAGTAGTGCGTAAGGCACATATCATAAAGTAAAATTAACCATGATAAAATAGAAATGTAATAAAACCTGAAATTTTGGAAAACTAAAAATAACATAATATTATTTTTATAGTTTCCAATGCATTTCTTCTAAGTACATGATCATAGAGAATGTCCATTACTGAACTTGGTTTACTTCCCATTACATCCATATATTACTGATCCAGATTTACATGACCTTCCAGGCCAGTATTACTGAACCAGCTTTACAAAGCATTATATTCATGTTTGTGTCATGAAATATAAATCTATACCCATTGAATTTGATTTAAATATATGTCCCACCCATATCATAATGAAATCATTCATACATGTGAAACAAAAACATAAATCATTCAACATAGCATAACTTAATATATAAAATGGGTTTATTAAACATCATTCCATCATAAAATAATACATATAAAACTCCATACCCTCATAAGCACAATAAAATCATATTAATAATTGGGATAGAAAAATAACCCTATTTTAAGAGCATCATCGTATATGGAAAATAATTATGATAAAACGCTTGAATATAATTCTTGAGGAAAATTTCCTTTCTTCTTCAAAAATGTTTTCTTTTCATAAAATTTTGAACAATTTTAAAAGAAAAAAATTTAGTTGAAAATATCAATGAAATATTGTAATGTAATCTTCATGGAAATAAGGCATCAAGAATTTTAACCCCCCCCCCTTTCATTCCAGATAAGTAAGAAACGCATTCTTCTTGTCCTCTTGGTGGAAATGTATAAAAATACCTTGTGTGGAAAAAGAATGAAAGATTACTTCCTTAAAAATTAATAAAAAAATTAAAATGGGTATAATTAAATTTATAAAATAGAATAATAATATAAATAATATTGTATATTTAGGAATCATGGACATGAATGATAAATATACCCCAGTAAATACTTATGAAGTAACAATCTCAGATAATAATGAGTTTGTAAAACTATCCCTTACCTTAGGTCTAATTTCTTCTGTATGTGTTCAAAACTCCTATATATTGGATTTAGACATATTATTAACATATAAAATAACCATAATAGTATCTATGATATCATATATGATTCACTTATGACTTTATATTAACCTTTTATTTATCAATTCCATGTTAAAGCAATGTTTTGGGTAATAATCCTTTTAGTAATCATACATGTTTTGAATTTTTATTCTTGATCATATTACATATATCATGATTAACATACTTCTATAATGTAAAAAATTATTTATATATCATAAAATTTGAGTATATAAATATATATAATAGATAGATGAATGAAATGAAACACATCATTCACGGAGACGGTATGTCATTTGTACACATGAACACTGTTTCTGTTTCATTATTTAATTGAATGGAAGAATATAAATGACATATATATTTATACATAAATACAAAAGAATTATTATTTTATATGTTTCGGTATTATATATTATATATACTCCATATTCATTCTTGAATGGTTAACATGGAGAATAAATCTCATCTTGTCGTGTAGATGGTAGGTCACACGTATCCATGAGCGAGGATATCATTCACATAATGGTAAAATGGTTCAGAATTGGATTGTATATTAATTATAAATAATAATTATTATGTTATATTAACTAATTATGGACTATATAATAATCATTATACCCATACAAATTATGTATTATTTAATAACAAATTACACCAAAGTGTGGAGATGGTGAGCCATACATATGCACGCATGGTGATATTGTTTTTTGTATGATGGATAAAGGGATGTATAAGGTTCTTCCATAACTATAATAGTATCTCATAATTTATAATATAATTTATTAATTACCTTACTATGGTAACAACATAAAATGTGGAAGTAGAATAAGAAAATATTTTGAAAGGGGTGATAAACAATTACCTCTTTTTCAAGTATATCCATTTTATTTACACAAAAGGTCTCCCAAGGATGAAGTTATGCCCAAAGTTTGGCCTCTAGTATAGTTAGAGGGAGTTTTTTAGAGTAAATTTTCAGGATTTGGATGATAAAAATTGAATTGGATGTGTTATTAGAAGGGAGTTCAAGTTCTATTTTATAAGAGAGGAGGAGGCACTTCGGGAATGTCTTTAAATGTTTATTTATTATAGATTGATTTTTAGTTTATAATGATCCCAAAATAATTTATTTATAATATAAGATGATTATGTGTAGAAATACTCTAAACCAATTGGTTTTACAAATATTCCGGCCACAAAATTAACAATATCATTGAGATTTAATCCTTCGTTAAAAACATTAACTCTTACCAAGTCTACTTGTATTTTCATAACATATGGCTACTGTACATACTATAATATGTCAAAATATCCTCATGTGGATAATTAGTGAAATTCTAAAATTAAATAAGTTGTTTTTAATTATCATATATTTTTAGAACTATTATAACATTTATTAAAATAATATTTGTTTTTAAAATTCATTTATGTCTATTTTCAAACTATTTAGTATTTGATTTTTGTTCAAGTCATAAAAAATTATTACTTTGAAAAGAATGAATTAAATAATACATAACATGTAAATTTAATCCAAAAATTCATGGATGGAATCAAAATGTTCATATTACATTCATTTTAATTTTTATAATATCATTTATTTAATATTTCAATAATAAGGTAATCAAGACATTATCATTGTGTCATAAATAAATTTATTTATTGAATGTCTAAAAATTTTAAATAAAATAAAATGATGTATTAAATAATTTATTATTTATAATGACTTTTTATAGTCTAATATATCATTTATATAAACCACAATATATTTTTTTTGTAAATAGATGCATGTTTATGTCATATTTCCCTTTAATTTAAATTATTTATTATAACATGTCATTTTTACACCCAAGTGGTTATCAATTTCCAATAATTCTTCCTAAGGGTTTTTATGGTCTCCAATCACACATACAATAAGATGAATATATGTTTTAGTATAGGTTTATATTATTATAATATTATTTTTACCCTTATTTACCTAATTTATTCATTAATTGTGGTAAATATAAATAATTACTGAAATTAATATTCGTAATATCCATAAATAAAAGGGACATATTTAAATTTTTGGACCTCATTATTCCAAATACGGAATCCATTTTTCTAAATTTAAAATGTAGTATTGGAAGAACTTAGTTTCAAACTAATTCCTATTGTCAAAATAATAAATTGGGGATTTAAGAAGTAAAAACTATCTGAATATTGACATGTGTTTAAGTCCAATACAAATGTGAAATTACATAAAATGACCATAATTGTATTAAATGGTAAAAAAATTAATCCATTTACACTTTAAAACCAATTAAAAAGAAAATATAACTATATTAATTAATTAAATGAAAAGGAAGTTTTGAATTAAAATGCAATATTTTTCACTATTCATGAAAAAAAATTATCAGAAAAATATTGCAAATTCAACTGAAATTAATATTGATGTTTTCTTCCGAATTTTATGTTTTTGTTATCAAATATAATATATATAAGTTTTAAAAAATATATTTGAAGTGGGTATATCATCAAAAAGCGGAAAACAATATTTTTTATAAATAATAAATTTTTTTAAAAAATTTAATTTGTTCTTATATCATATCTATAAAATGCATAAGTTGAATTAAAATTTTTTATAAAATTTTAAAAAAAATTAATAATAATAATAAAAAGTTTATATCCCATTAAATAATAATATTTTAATAATATATCATTGTTTAATGAAACTCAGTATTGCACACAATGCAAGCTATCAAGAAAGGTTGCTCTTGCGTGTAATGCAATCCAAGTTAGTGTTGCGTGTTGTGGAATATTGCTTTGGTGTTGTGTTAAAAAATTATGGAAACATAGTTTTTTTATACATTGAATAGACACTATACTTATTGTTTCATATATCGAATGCCAAGTCAGTGTTGCGTGTATCATACGACATGTCCGTTTAGTGTTAAATTAATGTTGGACATTGTGAATTTCTAGATATGAATGAAAATTTTAATTTATTCATAAAAAATCTCAATAAAAACTCAAGGTTTTACACTACATCTCTTGAAGAGTGTGTTATGTCATGCATCAACACTCTGGGTGGTGAGTGTGCCACCATGTCATCACTATAATCATGGAACATGGTGTGAAAATCCCAATGCCCATATTGTATCACTGGTATAAGATGCCATCATCAACGCCCGATGTAAGGGAGTATTATTTCCTGCCATTCTATGTGACCCTTTCCATTTTATACAGTGCATATAAAGGAATATTCACATTTATAAAAAAATTAATGAGGAGGAAACCTCTTATCCATCATGATCATTCATCCCATATACATATATTATAGTCATAACCATATTTACACTTTAATACATCAGGTATTTACTCACATTTTCTAGGTTATCAATGTTTAATTTCTTACATGAAATTTCAATTGATAATAATAATTTTATGAATAATATACAAAATGTATGGCCATACCATCCTTTGAAGTCATTCCATTAAAACCGGTTAATTAATTTTATTTAAATATGATAATACCATCTTTCATAAGCTGACCCATGTGATCAATTCCATTTAACTCAATCAAAATACTAAAACATGGGAAACCCTTTTATATGCTCAAAGGGTCACTTTGGAGGTTACATGGGTAACAAGTCAATTTTTTACAAAGTAAATTCTAATTATAATAGGTAAAAATACCTAATGTGTTCCATGGGTAATATTTAACACCCATTTATCAAGAGAAATATCAATTAAAAATGAATATTAAATCTTACTATGGGGTCTGTGTGAATTATTCATTTTTTATTTAGGGGAAATTCAATTTGTAACACCCAAGGGATGACTATATATGGTATGTGCAACCTTTAAACCACCAAACATGAATCAATACGTTTATATAGGGTCACAATGGACAATTGATAGGAAAGAATCAATACAAATGGGACTCTTGAAAACAAAACATTGAAACTCGATTGGAAAACAATGTAACCACTAACCTCAAGGTTGGGTATGACTCCTCACTCAATATCATAATCGTATTAAAAAATGGTTTGAAGAGATCTAATAAAAATTTCAACACCCTAAAAATAGGTAAAACTATCTTTCACCTTAACAATGTGATGGATTTGAATGAAAACTGAAGTAGAATGCAAGAGACTATGGGAATATAATGATATAGATCTAAATCATATGATGGATAAAAGATCAGACAACAGATTAAGAAGTTACATAATATCCTATCATGGTAGGATTAATGATATCAAAGGATTAAAACAATGGTGTTGGTCCAATGGAGGAATAAAGGGAAAAGAAAAATAAGGTTTTATGTTTAGTAAAGGGAAATTTGGGACATTTCACCCAAAAATACATATGCGCTCTGTTTGTCCAAACCATACATAAAACATGATATATTCTCTACTACTCTGAAAAAACACTTCATGGATTGGTTCACGGTTTACTAACTATGTGAAAACTATGAAAAATTGATCTATCCCAAACCTACAACCAGCTGCAGGGTCATCTGCCCTGGGGTTCATGATTGCAAAAAAGCTGACTGGCCTTGTTTTTTCTTCCCATTTCAGGGATTTAGTCTCTTAATGTTCCACTACTTCACATGATTCCTCCTTTTCATGATTATGAATCAATATTATGGCCATTTAAGGAAGTTAAATTGAAAGGTTAATGATTTGTACCTTCTTTGAAAAGACATGTACTTACATAAATTCAATGGTTTTGAAATTGAGTTTTATGGCCATAATTTTCATAATGGATTTGGAATATAAAATTGATAATGGTGTGAGTAAATTGAATATACATTAATGAATTTGGAAGTGGGTTTTCATGTTCCAAAATTTATAAAAAATGTTAATTATTTTTTAATTTTTATTTTATATTAAAATGTGAAATGGTGATTATGGATCATGATGGCATGGATAACAAACTAAAATTAATGAATATTTGATGCATGTATTAGAGTGTTCCTTTATAAGAAGAATTGATGATTTTAAATTTATAATGAAAATGATAAACTGTGATTGTGAGGTGTATTTATCGATAATGGTTGGATGAGTGCCTATATTTCAAATGATGGGTGGTATTTTAGAATGAAGGATGAGCACCTAGATTATATATGTTTCATGAAGATTAGAAACACTGGGATGAATACCTTGGATTCTATGTGGTTCATCCATAAAAAATTTTAGGATAACCTCCATAGATTTTACATGATACCATCTTATTGATTTTATCATTATGTGTACTTAGACAACACTTGATACACGATATATATGAAATTACATCATAAGTATTAGATTCTATGGGAATGTTGGATGATCCCTTGGTTTCCATGTGATACTTTGTTATGTTGGGTAATTTCAAGATGATCGTTTGGATTTACTATGGTCACATATTGAGGTGAATTAATTATTACATACTCAAAGACACCCCTTCACTTGGTAAATTTGGTAGGACCAACCTCAATAATGAACACTCAGTATGGGAAGAGAATAAAATTTATTTATTAATTTTGATTGTGTCTTCTATTTTATTTGAATTAATTTATAAATATGTTAAACTATTTAATTATATAACTATTATATAAACTTATATATAAATCTTGTTATTTTATGGATGACTTTAGAGGTGGATTACTAATTTTTACTCACACCCTACTCGGTTTTTCATGGTTCTTGTAAACCTAAGCATATATCAGTAAGTCGCTACAGGTTACACATATAGGGAAAGGGCCTATTTTTTATTCTTTTAGTTTCTTACACAATGTTTGGATAATGGTATAGGGAAGGGGACATGATTTTATCAGGGCTGAGTTTATTTATGTTTTGTTATTTTTCTTCTTTCATTTGATTCTCCATGGGAGATTTGTTATGGAATATATAAAATTACACATTATGGTAAAATTTCTATAATGCAGTTACTTATTGGATCTTTGCATTTCTAATCTGTGATGTTTATCTAATTTTCTGATATTTAAATACATCCACTTCTATATCTACTCTAACATAAGTGTATTGTCTTCTAATGGTATTCTCTCATTCCCTCTCTATTATTTGGAATCCTCTATTATATGGGGTGGTCTGTCTATTGCCCTATGTCATTCCATCCTAAATCCCCCATTTAGTGGATTTTGGTGCGGGGCATGACAATGTCATACCAATGCATATTATTATTTTTGTAATACTATTTATTAATGGTATAAATGAGACTATGTATATATAATTTCTTTGTAATGATCTCATTATTGGGAGTAAATAACTGATACATGGGTGAAAACCCATGTTTACAAGGATTGGACATGTTTCTCTATATATTATTCATTACACAATTGTATTTTATCTTTATCTTGGGTGAGACAATTATTTTAAATGAATTTTAGATTGAAAATCTTGTTTAGGTATGGAAGTAATATATGTGTCTCTTCATGCATCCTTTTAGGAGCTTGGGGATTCACATGAAATGAATCATTCTAGGTATATGGGTTTAGATTTGATTGGATTCTACCTGTGACTTTTGTTAGTCTATGATTTTTTTAAAATTATTTCATCTGATTTATATATTCATATGATCTAAATCCTATTATTAATAATAGATTTTATATTTATAGTGTCAAACTCTTTTTATATAGTGAATTCCATAAATGAACATGGTGGAAACTTACTTAACCAATTCCTATGATGATCAAAAAAAATAAAGATATAAATCGTTTAATTATGGTGTTGATTAAATAAGGATCCAATAAGAATAGTATAATTTATTTCCCCTCATATAGTGTGAATAATATTAAATTTAACCAATCTATAGAATGTGGGAATTTTTATGGATACTAAAATGATTAAAGGGGAACTGTTTAATTGAAAAAAAAATTAATTAATTGAATAAATAATTCAAATGTGAATATGTTTGATTGTGAACCGTTAGGGTTGTTTTGGTTGCCTGAGTTTTGAGACCCCTGTTGAGATAGAGCTTATAAGGGCTTTGGTTATTAGGTGAGATTTGGTTGACAGTTTGTTCATAGGCTAGCACTATGGTATTTGATTCCATTATAATTTTAAGAACCCTAAGTTGGGTTTTGGGCATACAAGACACATTTTGAACATTACACAATGATGAGTGGTGGTAGATACACTATGGTTTTGGTGAGGTTGTGTTAGGGGTTCGGTGGTTAAAACTAGTGAAGCTAGAGAGAAACTCTAGTTAGTGAGTTTGTTCTTAGTGACATTAATGGGTAACCCATGTGAAGGGTTAAATAAATATTATCACAGGATTTATTGGTTTAGGAATAGGTATATTCCATGGACTTTTTGACCAACACATCATTAGTGATTCAAGGTGTTGAGGTGGTTGTAGTTAAGAACCTTTAGTGTTATGGTCTATTGAATAATTTGGTTTCAAAGGTAATGATGGTTTAGATATTGGGCCATAACCATTATGGTCATTCTTAAGGTATGTAGTGCCCATATAGGAAAGAGTTACAGATTTTGGAGGAAACACCCAATATGGTGGGTGGGCGTGCTCTTGGATGAGAGACATGGAGTGTGTTAGGACACTTGTAAGAGGGTATCTAGGTTGAATTTGGGTGATTATGGTGACATGAGAAGAGTTTGGTTATCTTATAGTAAGGAATGTTGTTTTCTATATGGGTTTAAATGTGAAATCGCCTGGTGTATTAGCTATAGCATCCCGACCATAGAATCCCAGATCCAGTGTATTCTTTATTAAATTTGAATATATACAAGTAATTTCATACTATAGGACCAATAAATTTTGTAGTTTTAGTAAACTAGATGCATACATGATTCCCATATTAAAATTTTTTAAACAACTTAGAAAAAAACTATTTCCAATGATATCATGATTTCCTCTAGGATATCTCAACATATCAATCATAAAATACTTCTTGATATAAAATGGAAGATTAAAAAAAGAAAGGGGAGACCTCAAATGCACAGTAATGGTAATTGTAGTACCCTCGGTTTCTGGTATGTAACCCTTACATGATACTTTTCTTTGTTTTAAAAGTTTTGGGTGACGTATGGGAGAATTAGGTGATCTTGGAGTGAAGTTTGAAGAAAAGGGGAAGGCACATGGGTGGCCCACAATTTGTCAAACCGTGAGTCCAAACCATGCGTGTCTGACTGAGGAGGCAGGGGCTTCCTTACGGTTGGTGCATGGTTAAGAGAAACCATGTGATGAGGCCGTTCATGGAGGATGGCTGAGGCCGAAGATAACGCACGGTTAGTTCACAGTTTGTCAAACTGTGTGGACCAACCGTGCAGTCACTTAAAATTATATCCTAAAATTGTGAATCTAATCCGTTTTTCCAATAATTGCCTCATTAGAGCTCATAAGGTCCCTAAATTGGGATTACTCTCCCTTGACGGTTGGAGGACTTCTCCCAGGCATACCAGAGGTGAGTTGAAGGGTTCTCTTAGTGAATCGAGGCCTGATTCTTAAGGTATGTGATCGTTCTTGATCGGTTTCATAGATCTACTTAGATCTACTTCTCCTCTTCTCTCGTATTCTTGGATTTACACCCATTATGGGTGTATCTAAGGCCGTGGATGCCAAATATGACAAAATTTGTTCTTGGATGTGTTAGGAGAAGAGATCTAAGGGGGGTTTATAGAGAATCGACTCGGTTTTGTTGGCGTTCTTCGTCTGTTTGTAGGTTTCGCCCAATTTGTTGTGGTAGGTGGCTTCAAACTCTAATCATTTTTCTTAGAACTTGAAGGGTTATTTCAAATTGATTTAATTTCTTGTTTTTTATTGTATAAGTTTGGTGCAAATCATGTTATAAATTTCTTTTAGTGCTGATTTATGTGTTTTGATCAAAATGGGGAAATTGAATGAATGGTCTCTGCAAAGTATTTTGGTTTCTTGATTTTAAAATGGTGATTATAAAATATGGATTTGGTGGATTTGGATAATGTTTTGGGGAAAACAGTTTTCAATAAAAAGGTTGTTTTATTGAAATGGTTTTGGCATGTTGGAAATGGTGTGGTTTTTGAGCATACTTGATGTGTGTGTTCATATTGAATTTACGAGGCTTGCTTGAAATATGACATTGTACTCGGTGCCAAAAGTGTAATGGCACATGGGTAATAATTACCTTGTGATGACTTGGTAGATCGATGAGAGGCCTCTCATGAGTATGGAACTGTCATAATGATGCATGCATGGGTAATGATGTGATTAGGTGGAATGGAATGGTTATGCCCAAGTGAAGACGTGGTTATGATTGGGAGACTTCGCTTGGTTTCTTTTCTTGGAAAATATGGTTTTTGTTGGAAAAATGGTTTACTTGGAAAATGGTTTTGACATGGAACATGTTATATTTTGAACTGTTTTGGAACTGTTTTATATAAATTGGTTTATAAAATTGTGCTAACATGTATTATCCTGGAGGCATGGGTTGGGAAGTCATGGGGAAAACCTACTGAGTTTCATTACTCACCCCCTACTTTGGAACGATGGTTCTTTTGTAGATGTCATATACTGGGATGTTGGAAAAGGTAAATAGTCACATGTTTATAGCACTACTTCATGATGCTTGGGCTGGTTCGTGATGTTGGAGCACGGAGCTTGTGGAGCCTTGAAGTCTTTGTTGTCTTTGAGTCTTTTCGGTTGTCTTTCTGGTGTTTACTCTGATTTTGTTTTGGTTTCCAATGTTGCACTTGGGTTGGTTTATTATGAAATAAATGGATGAACTATCTTTTTGTTAATCATGCATCATATAGTGGATTCTTTGAAATTTTTATTTAGTTTTCATGGTTTATTGGTTGTTTTCATTTAAAGGGTAAACCATCCCCCATGTGTTTTGAAACCCTTCAGCATTTATTTCTAGCCTTTGGCACCTTGGGGATTTCTTTTAAGGCCAAGTAATGACTCGTTGAGCTCTCAAGACAATGAGAATTCGCGGGTCATCACAAATGGTATCAGTCTGGTCCTTCCTTTGAGGTACAAATGGTACCAGCTTGTTGGTTCCTTTCCTAACAAGTGGTCATTGATATTATTGGTCTTGGAGTTGAAATTACTTCTTTTATTTTCCTTGGGATGGAATCCTAGAAAGGAGTAGGATTGTCGGAACTTGAATGGTATAGCATAAAAGGATATAGCTAACCCCTTTATGGTAAACTTCATGTTACTAGGGAGTTGGGTACATAAGTGTTTCGAGACACTTCTAGAATGTTGAAAATATCATTGTCATGGGTTTAGCCAATGAGATGAGAATGCCATTCATTTTAGTGGAATGACTTCCCACTAGTATTGAATAAATCATTTAGAGAAATGGATTATGGTTTGATGCAAAAGCGTGTTTTCAGAAATTTTAAACATGTTTGCAAATGAAAGACTTCGAAAAGATAATGGTTGATGTATTTTGAAAATAGGTTGATTTTCAAAAGAAAGAAAAGATCTGTTTTAGAAATAGTTGGAAATCAATGTTGTGATAGTGATGTGATAGAAATTTAAATTCTAAGCCTTCAGTTGATAGGAAGTGTGACTAACGGCGTGCATTGTTTGTATTGAAAATGGCACATGTTAGACGTCGTAGAAACCAAATGGAAGATGCTGCAGAGAATGCGGTCGCACCTGAACCACATGTGAACTTGAGCTAGTCCAAATTATAGTTCAAGTGTTCCAAGTTGTGGACATGGGAAATCGGAGGGATGAGTCAAGGAATGTATTCCATTCCATCCAGTTCCAGAAGCAAAACCCACCCATCTTTCAGGTGATTCTGAACCAGAAAAGGCGAAGGTGTGGCTAAGCAGGATAAATCGTATCTTTGATTTCATCGGGACACCAGCAGAGTTGAAAGTAAATTTGGAAGCGTATATTCTAGAGGATCTTTCACGACAGTGGTGGGGGATGGTAGTGCAGGCTAAGGTGGATGAAGGCCTAATCTTGGAGGAATTTGAGGAGTTTTTCAATAAAAAATTCTATCCTCACCCATTCAAGATCCGGAGGACAACTGACTTTTTCAACCTGAAGTAGGAAAATCATTATATCATGGATTATGCAGCTAAATTCATGAATTTAGTATGCTTTTCACTAGAGGATGCTACAAGGGCGTCATTGAAGGCACACATATTTGAATCAGGATTGCGACAGGAGATTCGCTCGAAGATAGTTGTGATCTGTATTACGGATTATACAGAGATGGTAAATAGAGAAATAGTAGAAGGAAGAGACATCTCAGAAATAATGGGAGGAGGAAGTATGATGATTCCCATAGGAACGGGTGGTAACTCTAATGCTCGGAACAAGTGGAAGAGGGTCACATACTTCCAAGGTGGGAGTGAGAATCAGAATCAAACAGCTGGATCGGTGAATCTTCTTCCACAACCCACGATGAATGATGGGTGCTTTCAATGTGGTGCAATTGATCACATGAAACGGGAATGTATAGCACCAATGAATGTATGTCACAATTGCAACAAGATGGGGCATCTTCATCGATATTGTCGCAGTGCTCCGAGGTCGGGGGAACGTGACACTACCCAAGCGTCGCAAGCATCCTATGCTTCGATAGGGAAAGGAAAACAAAATCAGTCTCACCAACAGAACAGATCTAATTATGGTGACTATAGGAATACCATGACTCCTCAGGTAGGGAAATCTCAATAAGGAAATAAGGAGCAATGTCCAGCAACAAAGCAATTGTATGGAGTGGAACATGTGATTCTGGATGACAAGTCTAGAACATCTACAAAGAGAGGTACAATTCTTTTGAATTCTACCCTCATGCAAGCAGTGTTTGATACTGGTGCATTGCATTCTTTTCTGGCTTCTTGTATTGATGAATTTCTGAACTTAAGAGTTGAAATGATGCTCTCTGTGATAAAACTTCAAACACCTCTCGATGAAAGAGAATGTAGAGACTTCTTGTGTAGATCATGTTCTATAACTATTGATGGAGCTTAGCTGAAATGGGATTTCTCTATACTATATATGGATGTCTATGATATAATCCTGGGTATGGATTGGTGGACAATTTTTAAGGCCCACATCGACTGTTGTGGGAGAAAAGTTAGTTTCACAACGGAGAACGGAATTGACAATCTCTTTAGAGGGGAGAGGATGATAAAGAAAGGTGCAAAGAGCTTGTTGAAACCAATGGTGGGATTGATATATTACCAATTGGCAGTGTTGAATTTGGAATCATTGGAAGAGATTGCGGAAAATTGTTTTCCAGCTGTGGTGGATCAATTTCCGGATATTTTTCTTGAAAACTTCTTAGGGTTACCACTTGTAAGAGAAGTGGAGTTTATGATTGACCTCCTACTGGGGACCAGTCCTATATCACTTCAATCTTATAGGATGGTATAAATAGTGTTAAAGGAATTGAAAGTGTAGTTAGAGGAGCTGGAAGGAAAAGGCTTTATTCGGCCAAGCGTGTCTCAATGGGCAGCACAAGTTTTGTTTGTAAAGAAACTAGATGGAACCTTGAGGCTATGTGTGGATTATCGTAAACTTAACCGTGTAACGATAAAGAATAGATATCCACTTCTACGCATTGATGAACTGTTTGATCAATTGAGGGGATCTCAGTGGTTCTTTAAGATTGAAATAAGGCCAGGATATCACCAGTTGTGAGTTTGGAAGGAGGATATTCCAATGACAGCCTTCTAAAGCAGATATGGCCACTACGAATATGTATTCATGCCTTTAGGTCTATTGAATGCACCAGCGGTCTTCAGGTATTTGATGAATCATATTTCAGAAATATCTAGATTCGTTTGTTGTGGTGTTTTTTGAAGACATATTAGTGTATTCAAGAACAAGGTATGAGCATGAGCAACACTTGGAAACAATGTGGTAAATATTGAGGGACCATCAGTTGTATGCCAAATTATCAAAGTGTGATTTTTGGATACAAGATTTATGCTTTCTTGGGAATGTTGTTTGTGAGAAAGTTGTTTCAGTGGATCAAGAAAATATAAAAGCTGTTATTTCTTGGAAACCACCGAAGAATGTCCTTGAAATACGACATTTTGTTGGTCTAGTTGGTTATTATCGACTCTTTTTGCGTCAACTCTCATGACTATCATCGCCTATGATAGAATTGACAAAGGAAAATAGTGAATTTCAATAGACTGAGGAATGTCTGAGATTCTTTAAAGAGTTGAAATTTCACCTTACATCAGCACCCATCTTGATTTTTCTAGAATCAGGACAGGGGTATGTGGTGTATTGTGATGCTTTGGGTACAGGGTTGGGTTGTGTAATCATGCAAGGATACCATGTTTTCACTTATGGTTCAAGGTCGTTGAGGGTGCATGAGAAGAATTATCCAACACACGACTTGGAGTTATCTGCAGTTGTCCATTCCTTGAAGACTTGGCATCATTATCTCTTTGGTGGGATGTTCACAGTGTTTACAGATCACAAAATCTTGAAACACATTTTCTCACAACGATATTTGAATATGAGGCAAAAGAGATGGATGTAATATCTTCAAATGATCAAATTCGACATGACCTATACATCGGGTAAGGGAAATTCGGTGGCTGATGCATTAAGCAGAATTCATATACTCAGTTGGCAAAAGAAGCATTAGACGAATGGCAGTTGATGTCAGTCATAGCCGACATGCATGTGGATTGTGAAGACCAGGGTGATGTTGTGGTTTTCTTTCCATTTGCGCTTTTTCCAGATATGCTGGAGATAGTAAAGGAGGCACAAGCATCTGATCTAGACTGTGTTGCAATGAGTTCAAAACTCAATGGTGGGGAGACCATTGAGAGATGGAAGCTAGATGGGAGTTCAGTTTTGTGGTTTCGAGATCAGAGGGTTGTACCTTTAACTGCTCAGGAACAACTCTTTCATGCTTACAACCATTCCATATGGGCTTCACATTTGGGTACACAAAAGATGTATAAGGTGTTGAAGTCGTTGTTTTGGTGGATCGGCATGAAATGGAAGGTGGCCAATTTCATCTCGTGATGCTTAACTTGTCAGCAGGTTAAAGCAGAGAATCAGAGACCAGCTGGTATGTTACAGTCTTTACCTATCCCAGTGTGGAAATGGGACCAGATAGTAATGGATTTTGTTACAAGTCTTCTAAAAATTTTCTGGAAACATGATGCCATTTGGTTGATAGTGGACCATCTAACCAAGTCGGCCCATTCCATCCCAATTCATGAAACCCATACGGTGGAAGATATTTCAAAAATCTATATATGGGAAGTGGTAAAAAGTCATGGTGTACAAGTGTCTATCATCTTAGATAGATATATGAGGTTCACCTCTCGTTTTTTGGAAATCCTTACAACAAGCCCTTCGGACTCAGTTGACTATGAGCATTTCATGTCATCCTCAGAAAGATGGGAAATCCAAGAGGATGATACATATGTTGGAAGAAATGTTTCAGGAATCTTTAATGGATTATGGTGGCTCTTGGGAGGAGAATATACCCTTAGTGGAGTTCTCATACAATAACAGCTATCAAGCCTTGATATGCATGGCACCGTTTGAAGCATTGTATGGGCATCCTTGTCGTTCTCCACTATGCTAGGTGGGAACTGGTGAAATATCACTAGTCTGGCTGAGCCTTGTCCAAGAAACAACAGAGAAGATTCAGTTGATTAGAAAGAGGATGAAGACGGCTCATAGTCTTCATAAATATTATGCGGATCATCGCCGAAGACCGTTTTCGTTTGAAGTGAGTGATCACGTCTTTTTTAAGAATCACTCCAAGGCTAGGACAACGTCGTTTTGGGAAGCAGGGAAAGTTATCTCCTCGATATATAGGCCGTTTTTAGATACTAGAATGGG
Source organism: Viscum album (assembly GCA_963277665.1). Classification (NCBI taxonomy): domain Eukaryota; kingdom Viridiplantae; phylum Streptophyta; class Magnoliopsida; order Santalales; family Viscaceae; genus Viscum; species Viscum album. The sequence goes on along the minus strand of OY728142.1, from coordinate 261,443,116 downwards.
TTGGCGAGGTGGAATATCTGTTGGCATTACCACCAGGGTTCAATGCAGTGCATAATGTCTTCAATTTATCTCAGTTGAAGAAGTATCAGCCTGATCCTGACCATGTGATCAGATGGGATCGCGTCGACCTAGAGTGTGATGCTTCATGGGAACATATCCCTATGCAGATTTTGGATAGGAAGGATAAAGTCTTGCATGGAAAAATCATCGGCCTAGTGCGGGTTTTGTGGAAACATGATCAGATTCAGGAAGAGACTTGGGAACACGAGAAAGAAATGAAGGAGCAGTGGCCAGAACACTTTCAGTCAAGCAATGGTTTTCTACTTTCCAGGGACGGAAAGACCAATGGTAGGGAGAATTCAATACCCCCAGTTTCTAGTATGTAACCCTTACTTGATACTTTTCTTGGTTTTAAATGTTTTGGGTGACGTATGGGAGAATTAGGAGATCCTGGAGTAAAGTTTGATAAAAAGGGGAAGGCGTACAGGTGGCGCACGGTTTGTCAAACCGTGTGGCCAAACCGTGTGTGTCTGACTGAGGAGGATGTGGCTTCTGCACAGTCGGCGCACGGTTAAGAGAAACCATGCGACGAGTTCATGCATGAAGGACGTCCGAGGCAGAATCTAACACACGATTAGTGCAGAGTTGTTCAAACCATGCGGACTAACCATGCAGTCACTTAAAATTATATCCTAAAATTGTGGATCTAATCCATTTTACCTATAATTGCCTCATTAAATCTCCTATGTGGCCCTAACTTGAGATTACTCTCCCTTAATGGTTGGAGGACTTCTGCCTTGGAGTTTCAAAGGATATTTGATGGTTTATCTTGGCGAATCGAAGCCGGATTCTTAAGGTATGTGATCGTTCTTGATTGGGTTCTTTGATATACTTAGATCTACTTCTCCTTATCTCTCATTTTCATAGATTTACGCCCATTATGGGTATATCTAAGCATGTGGATGCCAAATATGAGAAAATTCTGTCTTGGTTGTGTTAGGAGAAGAGATCTAAGGAGGTTTTTTGGAAAAGAAGCTCGGTTTTATTGGCGTTCTTCGTCCGTTGGTATGTTTCTCCCAGTTTCTTGATGTAGGTGGGTTCAGTATCAATTCTTATTTCTTAGAACATTATGTATTAGTTCAAATTGAATTAATTTCTGGGTTGTGATTGTGAAATTTTGGTGCAAATCATGTTATAAATCTTCTTTAGTGTTGATTTATGGGTTTTGATGAAATTGGAGAAATTGAATGAAGTGTTTGTGCAAATTATTTTTGTTTCTTGATTTTAAAATGGTGATTTTAAAATATAGATTTGGTGGATTTGGATAATGGTTTGGGGGAAAATGTTTTCAATAAAAGGGTTGTTTTATTGAAATGGTTTTGGCATGGTTGAAATGGTGTGGTTTTTGGGATTACTTGGAGTGTGTCTTCATATTTCATTTATGAAGCTTGGTTGAAATATGACCTTGTGCTCGGTGCCAAAAGTGTAATGGAACATGGGAAATAATTAACTTCTGACGACTTTGTAGATCGACGAGAGACCACTCATGAGTATGGAACTGTCATAACGATGCATGCATGGGTAATGATGTGATTATGTGGAATGGAATGGTTTTTCTAAATTGAAGACGTGGTTATGATTTGGAAACTTTGTTTGGTTGCTTTTCTTGGAAATGATAGTTTTGGTTGGAAAAATGGATCACTTGGAAAATGGTTTTGACATGGAACTTGTTATATTGTGAACTGTTTGGGAACTATTTTATATAAATTGTTTTATATAATTGTGCTAACATGTCTTATCCTAGAGACATGGGTTGGGAAGTCATGGGGGAAAACCTAATGAGTTTCATTACTCACCCCCTTCTTTGGCACGATGGTGCTTTTGCAGATGTCATATACCGGGATGTTGTCAAAGGTAAAGTGTCACATGTTTATAGCACTACTTCGTGATGCTTGGGATGGTTCGTGATGTTGGATTATGGAGCTTGTGGAGCATTGGAGTCTTTGTTGTCTTTGAGTCTTTCCGGTTGTCTTTCCACTGTTTACTTTGATTTTGTTTTGGTTTCCACTATTTCACTTGGGTTGGTTTATTATGAAATAAATGGCTGAACTATCTTGTTTTTAAATCAAGCATCATATAGTGGATTCTTTGAAATTTTTATTTAGTTTGCATGGTTTGTTGGTTTGTTTCATTTAAACGGTAAATCATCCCCCATGTTTTTTGAAACCCTTCGGAATTTATTTCCAGACTTTGGTGCCTCAGGGATGTTTCTTAAGGACAAGTAATGACTCATTGAGCTCTTAATAAAATGATAATTGGCGGGTCATTACAGTAATGATACATTAGAAGCAATGGATAAATTAGAAATAATCAATATGAAATTGTAAGTAACTACATACACATGTAATTTAATCAATAACTAGAGCATAATAAGGAATGAATAATTGATTATCAAATAATTTCATATAACTAATCTCATGAGAATTAAATGTAACCATGGATATTCTATGTAATTGAATAATCACATGGAATATCAATAAATGAATTCATAATGAGGGAATGTATAAAGTTGTCCATCAAAATCGTATTATGAAGACCTTTGATAAGAAATTTACTTCTAATATCATTCAAAAGACTGTTTGAAACTACTAGTGTCAAACCCATTAGATTTGGGAAACTCATTCCTTTCATGTACAATCACAATATAGTATAAAACTACTAGGTGAAAACTCATTGGTTTTGTCCAACTATTTTGGTCTCCAGATACCCATTGATGCATCAAGGGGCAATCTATATTAGGCTACACCCACCACATACTGAGTTCAATGCATTCTTCATATGGAAGGGGTCAAATATAATCATTCTTATTAAAAAATGACTTAATAAATATTTATACTTACCTAAATCAAATAAACATAATCATAAACCATCAATGGTAATATATTGAAATGGATCAAAATTGTACATCCACAATCAAATTGATCTTAAACCATCCATCTAAATAAGTAAGAAGATACAAATAAAACATTTCTCTAGTGGATCATACATACATTAAAGGGTTGATATCATTGGTTAATATAAATACCATTAAAATAATTTAAAAAATAGTTTTTATAATGTACTTTTATTTTTTATAATAAAAAATCATTTTAAAAACACTTTTCTTTTAACATTACATTTTTAAAAACAAATAATTTCAACAATATTATTGAAAAAAATATATTTAAGTAGATACATGTAAACTAAAAAATAAATATTCAAATAAAATATGGTCATAAAGATGGTGAATTATATAAATGCTGCAAAAGTTAAACAAACATTCCTTTTTCACTATAAAAAGATTATAAAAGTTCATTATTTGTAAAAAAAAACAAGAATATTCCTTTAATATTTTTGGTAAAATCCCATATGTCATTATTTTTCAAAACTACATATAAATATTCTGAAAAAAAATTAGAAATTAAAAATGGGTAAAAATAACATTAATAAATTTTTAGAATGATAAAAATATTTTGGAAAATATATTTAAAAAAAATGGTTTTATAAGAAAACTATTTTTTACGGAAGAGAGAAATGTAGTCAAATTATCTTGAAATTTTTTTCTCAATTAATTAATGTAAAAAGAGTATAATTTTTATAATATTACATGAATAACCATAATAAAATAAATTTAATGTGTTTGTTAGTAAATGGTCATATAATTTCCTTCAACTAAAATTCAGGAATAAAAATTATTGATTAGAAAGAGATTGTGAAATAAACTCTTTCAATGATTATAACATTGAAGTGAGAATTAATCAAAGAATATATTATTGGATTAAATTTTATATAAACTAGAAAAATTGGAAGTGAAAAATAATGTAATAAAATTTTGTTATACACATAATCTTATCATGACATAATCAATGAATTATAATTTTAACCTAATGAACAAAAATTGAGTAAATAAATATCTTATCTCACACTTCATTTTGATTGAATGTTCATTAACCTTCTGTATAGTGTATTTAAATATGTTATTAAATTATACTAGAATGATATTAATAATTATAGATATAATTATTATTCATTTATAACATGTTATTACCCATTCTGTAATAATCCTTCAATATTTTCATTGGTTCGGGTGTTAATTGCCTACTCTTCTCATGCATTTTTCATCATGAAATATTTGGTTCATTCACTTATTATATAGCTATATCATCTCTATAATAATAATAATTATGAAATTATCAAATTTATGGTTCAATTATACTTTAAAAACTATTCATGATATATTGTTACGGAAAATGATGTATGTTATGATCATGGAGACGTTAGGTCGAACGTACACATGAGTTACATTTTATTTTTCCAAAATTCAGTATGCAAAGAAGGTAAGAAATATTTCACCATTAAATAATTATAGTAATATCATATATGCAATATTATATACTTATATATATCATCCATTTGGTGTGCTTATGAAAATAGAGTCGCATCAATTCGTAAAGGTGGTAGTCCACGTGTACACGAACAATTTTATCATATTTAAGTGAGTGAAAAAGTACTAAAGAAGATTATATTTTAAGAATAATGAATTTTTAATGAATATAATATTTTTAAAAAATATATCACATATATTTATTTACATTATTTTTCTCACCTTCAATCTGAATCATTAGTAAAAGATGAATCACATCACTTCATGAGGTGGTAGTCTATCATGCACACGAGAAAAGTTATCATATCTCCTAAAAAATGGAAGGTAAAAAATATTTATATGATATAGAGAAAAAAAAGTATAAATATTTTAAAAATATCATATATATACTTTATATCCACCATCTTACCTAAGCTTTAAGCTTGGAAATTGAGAAAATAACGACATTAGTTTGCGAGATGGTAGTCCACTGTACACATGATTGATGATTTCATAGCCCATTTGATGAATTTAGATATTGTTTTAGGTCGTCACTTTTATTAAAAAACATCCATGTATGTGGAATTTAATTAGTTTATTATATCATCAATATTTAATAAAAATCTAAGGAGTTGGATTAAGAAATAAAATAAAGACTCTTGTTGAAGAACATTTTCTCTTCTTCAGTTATCTTCCTTAGGTTTTCACTAAAGACTTCCTAGGATGGTTTTTTCAAAAACTAAGGATTATAGGATGATATTTGTAATGTTTGAAAGTAAATTGGGTAGTTATTTTCTGATAAAAAGAGTTTTGAAGTCCTGAATAAGAGAGTATAGGGGGTGACCTTTTATATGTGAGGTGAGTGGCACACTTGTAATTTTTTGAAACGATTCATTCATACCCACGTTTTTATCATGCCACAGGCTTACAAAATAAATCATTATCAAACCTATAATATAAAAAGTCCTAATATGGTTGTAATATAGGTGTTTTAAAAGTTTTTAGGTCATTTTTATCCCTTATCATCTTAGTTTAAGGCCTAGTAAATTTATTTTTACCATAAGCAAGATAATTAATTTTTAATGTATTCACTATTAATTTTGGTATGAAATTATGTAAACATTATTAGAAATTGTAAATTATTCTACTTTAAAATATATAATACATTGTACCAAATTCTATTTAAATAAGTTAAAAATTTTAATTTAAAATTAAACTCACTAACACGATGATAAAGTAGGGATTTTGAAGAGAAAATGATCAAAATTTTACAATGTTTTTTATTTTAAAATTAAAAAGAAAAATGATTCTAATAAAATAAATTAGATTAATTGTTATATAATTCAACTGATAACACTATTGAACTAATTAATAATATTATTTATTATTATAAATAATTTTACTAAAAAGGTTTTTTTCAATTAAAATTATGTATTATTCACTATTCATTGAAAAAAGAAAAATTTCCTAAAAACCCCCAAAAATTAACCCTAAGTTAATTTAATTCTTTTGATTTCAAAGAAATAATTTTATTTCATAAAAGAAATTTTAAAATTGTGGTAAAAATTGACATTCGAAAATTTGTGCAAAGTATTAGTAAACCACCTATTAGAACAATATTGTTTTTGAGAAAACATTTATTTTTCATTTAAATGATAATAATTTTATTTATAACTAATAAATAATAAATGAAAATTTATAAGTTTTATATTTTCATAATTTAGTTAATCATATTCATACCCTCAATTATAAATTCTAGGTGATAACTATAACATAAACAATATATTTTAATAACATGTCATATTTAGTTTAAACTCATTGTTACGTGTAACATAAGATAATTTCAGTTCTGCATGTAATGCAAGCCAAACAAGATTTTGTGTGTAATGAAAGAAAAAATAATTATTTCATTCAATTGATGGTATTAAATGAATTGATTTTATTTAAAAATAAATATATTATAATTTATTGAGTTGTTAAATTTTCAAATATGTGTGGTTTTGCATGTTACATTCACTATCAAATATAATGTTCTTTTATTAAAATATCTGATTGTTAAATTCTCCACAACATAAATAAATTTCAACATAACTATTAAAAATTGATCTTCTTAATAAAAGGTATTTATATTTAAAAATTATTTTAATGAAACCCCACAAAATTAAAATATTTAATAAAATATCATCTTAATAAAAGTGAAATGGAAGTAAAAATGTTCATATGTAATATACCTTAACTAGGGTACTATGTAAGAGAAAATTTGTTGAAATTAAAGATATAGACATGAAATAAAAGTATGTATAATTATTTACAATTATTGAGGTCATTGATTATAATCAGGTGAATGGTCAATGTAATGTCAAAGTCACATCCAGAGTTTTAAGAAAGAAACTCTATGTTCAATAGAGTACATGATACGCTACATCGGGATTAAACGAAGAAATATATATTATTATTTAAATTTAACAATTATAACCTATTATTGTAATGTTAGTAATGAATATTATCAATATAATTATGAATATATGGTTTAAACATGTTTAAATAATTATTATTCTATTACCAAATTTATTAGAAATGGAAATAAAAAATTGTTGAATATAAAAGATGTGTTTTTATGAGAACATATTTAAAAGGATAATAATTGTGTTTATAAAATCATATCACTCATATGGATTTTTATTTAATTAAAAATATATGTTATATATTAAATTTAATTTCTTAAAGTCATCATATATGTTTTCTAGATATGATATATGAATAAGTTTAATTTTCAGATAAAAGATGTATTTTTCTAAAAAAACTATTTACCTAATTTTGATGGAGATACCCATTTTAATTTATTTTTTTACAACAATATATGTTCTATTAGAAAAAAAAAATTAGACATGGGAAATCATAATTTACTTTTTATGAAATTTTGATATTTTTTTATAACTATAATGTTTTGATAATTAGTAAAAACAATCTAAATTTTAATTGATAACAACTTTTTCCATCAAGGTAATATATATGGTTAAATCATATTATTTAATTTTTTTATAGTATAAATGGAATATATTTTTATCATTTATTATAATTTTATCCATTTTTATTAATTCTATATTGAATTTAGATGTAAAAACATTTCAATATTTTTCAATGTTTTATCTTTTAAATAAACCACTTTATCATTTGTAAATGGGAATTACTTTTAAATTAATATCATTAAATTATGTTTTTTTAATTTTGGGAATGAATATTTATAATCCGAAGTTACAAATTTTGTAAATAGGTACCTTTTATTTGTTTTTTTACATTATGAAGAGTAATTCAGTAATTGTTATTTTTTCCAAGGTTAAAGGGTAAATCAGGTAAATAAGGTTAAACAAGTAATATTATTATAATAAAAAATACCCTAAACGTGTCCTAATTGTATTTTATGACATATTTATGACTATGATCATCATTAGGATGAATTTTTGGAATTTGGTATCCACTTTGGTGTGAAAATGACAATTTATAATATTTAATTTATTGAAAAGGGAAATTTAACATCAAAATGTATCTCCTAACTAAAAATATTTATTTTGGTTTATATAATTGATATTATAGAATATAAATAGTCATTAGAATGATAAAAATATTTATTAAATGATGATATTTTATTTATAATCTTTAGAGATTAAGTAAATAATTTTTTTATGACATAGTGATGATGGAATTTTAACCACATTATGAATTAAATATTGAAATAAATATAATATGAACATCTGGATTCCATACACAAATTTTCTTGATTATTATGACATGTTGTCTTTAGGTTAATGTATTTTTTATGAAGTAACCAAGTTTTTATGACTTTAATAAAAATTAATTACTAAATAGTGTCCAAAGTGACATAAATGAGTTTTTAAAACAAATACTATTTAATTATATGACAATATAGTATAAAAATATAATATTCTGCCAAATGACTTATATAGTGTTTAAAATGTCATTAATTACCCACTTTTGGTTCTATTTTAATTTTATAGTAACTATTGTAACCATATATTATGAAAATACAAGAAGACATGGTAAGGGTTAATGTTTTTAACTAATGATTGACGATAAATGATAAGGTAAATTTTATGACCTAAAATTTTCTAAATCCTATTTTATGGGATAATTTTGACCCATAATCATCATATACTATAAATATGTCACTTTTAAACTAATATAATTTGAAAATAAATTTATAATAAAATAATATTTGAAAACTTTCCAAAAGATCCCTTCCTCCCTCTAATAAACGGGAATCACCTCTACCCACTTACTCACACCTATCAATCCCCTTGGATCATCAAAATTATGATAAAATAATCATCCAACATTCATTCCTTCTTTCTAGAGGCCACAAAATTTGTAAAAACTATTCCTAATGATGCATTTTGGGAAAATCAAAAATAGATACTTGAAAAAGAGGTATTTGTATTATCACTTCTTCTAAAGAAAATTTTTCCAATACATACACTTATTTAGTTGTTTCCATACTACAGTAATAAATATAGTATCTTATACACGATTATATGTTATTATAAAATTGGTAAAACCTTGTACAACCTTTTATCCATCCTATGAATAACAATATCATTATGTGTGTGTATGTAAAGATTACCATCTCCACACCACGGCATAATTTTTTATTCAACAAGACTTAATTTGGATGGGTATAATGATGAGTATAATTGATAGAAATTATTAATATAATAGTATAATTAATCTGTATAATTCATATACCATAAAATTTAGTACCTTTTAACCATTAAGTGAATGATATCGTCGCTCGTGCGTACGTATGGCCTACCGTATCCATGATGTAATGCGATTCATCCTACATGATCATAATTATAAAACAATTATATACATAAATGGAATGAATAAATATGATATATATTATATTTATATTGACTCTAGGCTTCTGTATGATATATTAACAACATAATTCTATGTTTTCTATAATGTGTAATTAAGATAATTTCATTTGATGAATTGTGGACTACCGCCCCTCTCAAAGTGATATGACTCATTCATTCCATATGTGGAATGTATAAAGGATCACACCAATGAACTTATGAAACATATATAATATAGATAATATAAATTAATTATAATATACTTATTTTTTATTTTGTTTTTCATTCCACTAAAGAAATGAAGGTAGAGTTCATGCGTAGGTACGGCCTACCATCTCCATGAATGGTGCATTTCATTTATTATCTCCAAATGTTATGGACTATTATAAATACCTATATACTGGATATATATTTTATTTTAATCATGAATAATATTATTCATATGATAGACTTCTAACCACATGGACAATTTACTTCATACAAGTTCATTTTTGACTCAATTAAGGAATATTGATAAAGCACTCAATATAAACTTAAATAATTATATAGTTTTTATAACATGGTAATAAATGAAATAAAAGGAATAATAAATTTGAAAAAATTCACAAGAAAGTAAAAATTAACCTAGGTTTATTATTTAGTAATTTATATAAAGAACGAGACCAGTCGAACTAAAGGTAAGGGAATTTCAATACTCAATTTCCACTCATCTGGTTTTATGAAAACTTGATTGATTATATTATAAAAATATTATGTGTGCAATCAATATTTTCTTATTAATATAATAATTTCCACTTCACTTTTATTAATATACTATTTATACACATAATCATCCCAATAATAAATACTATTTTCATTTATATTAACATTTTATGGGAAATATTATCTGAACCTCATTTCCTCGAGTTAAATATTCATGTCATTGGTTTTGTTTTTCCAAGAATATGTATGAATGATATATGATTATTTTAAACAAAATATCCACTTATTTTGTGTGAATTTATATTTTTTACACATAATTATGTCATTGATTTATTTTAAATCTAATGATGTGATCATTGTAAGGGACTTCATCTCAATCTCTTTTCATTGAGACATATCTTGATATTGTGCACCTTCATTAAACATTAAGGTGTATATATGAACCTTTTGATTTTTTATATCATGAATAACTATATGCTCATGATATTTAGATTTTTTTAATGATAATCTTTAGTTATTTTTAGTCAAGTGATTATCAACTAGTAAAGGACCCTTTAACTAAGACATCATTTTAAGTGTTTCAAAGATTTGTTCTTTGAATTATTTCACATTCATGTCCATGTTTTCAAAATGGGTTTATGTATTTATATATATGTATATAAATATTTTGAAATTTTATTTAAAGATTTTTTTAAAAGATTCAAATTGGTATGGGACAGTTTGATTCAAAAATTGATTTTTTTAAATGCTTTAAATTTGTTTTTAAAATGGTTTTTTAAACTTATGCAGCGACAATGAATTCTCTACTACCACAATTTTTATTTGATATTTGGATCCCTATTCAAGCCATAATGTTTTTAAAATAAACTTAAATATCATATACCATTTCTGTGTATTTTTCTATCAAAAATGGTTTTGATAAAAGTTTTATTATTTCAATATCATGAAATGATCTATTGTGATTGCAATGTGGAAATGTAATTTCAAATTAATGCATGTTTTATTCATAATGATTATGTTATAGTTCTTGGGAATTATTTAGTTATAGGGGTGATTCCATGATAAATGAAGGGAGGGTGAGAATTTTTCATGTCCCTAATGCATTGGGTAATGTGGAAGATGTACACATTAATGTTTTTCCAAATTGATTTAGGGAATGTACTGTGAGGGGTATTCCAAAAGTAATAATGAAGGTTACTACCTATGTGGATTTGAAACCTACATTGTAATATGTTATGTATAACCCAATTTACCCTTATGATTTATGATTTATATGAGTAATTTATAAATCAAAGGATGTCCTGAGGTATGTTAAATAGCTTATGCTTTACGAGTAAAAAGAATGATATTATTGATTTTTATGAATTCATGGACTATTGTTCTCTTTCCACACTTTATATCCCATACTGAGATTTTTTTTGTCATTACATGTTATTGAAATGTTTTTATTAGGTTATAAGGAAGGGTAAGAGAATGTAAGTATTCAATACTATTTTTATCAAGAAAATAATTGATGTTTATTAATGAGTTTTATTTTTGTGAAAAAAAATTGGATAGAGTAGAAGTGTCTACATTGTAATATTTGATATGTATTGTAATAGTTATGGCATAATTCTCTAAAACTCTAAACCATAAAAGACTCTCAGTGAGAATGAATGTATATTCCTAATCAACAATCGAGATTATGTAATATTTAAGGTTAAGGCTTTATTGTTGGTATCAAAGGATGGATTAGAAAAATTGGGAGGTTAAGATGCTTTAATAATGGTTAGGGATATCATCTCGGGTTTATAATTTTAAGGTATATCATGAGATTTATGTATCAGAACCCCCTTTTGAGGCTTTATGAGTTGGAGTATTAAGGTGAATAATGTGATTTTTAAGACATTCATTAGGGGTTATTTTTGAGGATTTTATCTAATTTTTTAGAATGTTATAAAATTATATTGTTTTTAAAAAGGGGTAACATGCAGACTTTGTGACAACCCATCGTGTCAGACAATGATATTGTAATATACCCCTCAACCCAAGTGCGATAGGTATTTATCGTTTACCACTGGCCTGCATGAAGTTCCTAGTTTTTATAACTTATTATTTTAGTTAAATAATTTTATAAATCAAGAAAAGTATATTTTTAGAACTTATGTTTTATCAAATGTATATCCTTAGTATAAGAAAATGATTTGGTGATTATTTGATAACTGTTATTTTGGAAGATGATCACTCATTTTAGAATACTATATGCCTAAGTAAAATAGAATACTATGGGATTTCATTTGAGGAGTAATGGATGAATTTTATTTTCGAAGAATCTATGTTTTTTTTGTGAACATATGGTTATTTGTGTAATTTATTTAAATTATTAAACTATCATGGAGAATATACTATTAGGTTAATTAATTTTAAGTACGAGACATTAAAAGTAGGTTATGTAATTCGGAGATAAATGTTACTATTTTTCATGGAAGAATATGTAGTCAAATCCTTTTGAATTTTGGGTTTCAATATTAGTTCAGATTATTTGGAATAATTTTAAGAGAAATTGTGTATTGAATGGTCATTTTTTAACTTTGTGTATTGTTTGTTTAATATTGGAGATTAACAGTTGTATTTATTTTTTAACATTATTATCCTTTTTGGTTATTATCTGATCTTGTACTAACCATTTTAGTTTTGGGTAATGTCAAAATATAGGGAAAATATGTTGTTAATATTTTTTAGATTATGTGATTCTCCAGAAGTTGATTCTAGTGATTTAGGTGTGACCAAGTCATCTTAAATACTCATTTTTTTAGAGAAAAAAAAATTTACAGTATATATTTATTAATGGAATAAAATCTACTAGACAGGTAAGTATGTTTCCTTATGTTCTTAGTCAAGATCATAAATATTTTCCTAAACATTATAAAAAGGGATATTAAAACAATAACATTTTCCATTTACTTTTTCTATATGGAAATAAAAGGCCATTTAACCCATTACAATTTGATGGTTTTTTGTTTGTTAAAATTCTCATAATCATTTTTTCTATCACTTTCCATCAGAACAATATGGTTAGATTCTCTTACATATCCATGTTTCCCTACATGGAATCCTAGTATGTGTTATCTCAGGTGACCTTTTTACTTCTCTTTCATTATTTTAAAGTGATATTTTTATTGGCCTTTTTAATAATGAGGGATTTTTGATGAACTTCTTGGGACAAATTAAAAAATTGCGAGGTTGTGATTTTCAAAAGGGAGAATATAGTAAAATCCTGTGATTTATGAAAGAAACATTGTTTTCAATAGCATACATGATACTAAACATCGAGCTTAAATGAATAACTAAATATTATTATTTAAATGTTACTATTGTATCATATTCATTGGAATAGAGATATTGAATTGTATAAACTAAATTATGAAAATATCATTTATACATTTTTAAATAATGATTCTTTAGTTACAAAATTTATTATAAAGGGAAATAAAAACAAATTGAATATAAAGGATATGTTTTTATAAAAACCTATTTAAAAAAAAGAATAATTGTGTTTATAAAATAATATAACTCTTATTTAGTTTTAATTAATTAAAAAAATAAATTATATATTTAATTTAATGTTTTAAATTATTCTTATATATCTTCTAGATATGATATATTAATAAAATCAATTTTTCAGATAAAATAAGTATTTTTCTAAAAAAAAATTATAACCATTCCATGAATATCCCATTCTGATTTTTTGTTTGACACCTTTATATGTTCTATTTTAAACCATACTCTTCTTATTTAGAATAGGCGCATAAAAATTTACTTTGGATTAATTTTTTTAATATTTCTGATAACTATCATGTTTTGATTAATTGTAAAAATACGCTAAATTTTAATTGAAAACAACTTTCTCCAATCGAGATAATTTATATGGTTAAATAATATTATTTAATGGATTCAAAGTATAAATGGAATATATTTTTATCATTTATTATAATTTATTTCCTTGGTATGGATTATATATTGAAATCGTATGTAAAAACATTTCAATATGTTGTAATGTTTTGAATTCTAAAAAACCCGCTTTCTAGTTTTGACAATTATAATTAATTTTAAATTAATTTTTTCCAATTATATGTTGTTAATTTGGGAAAATGGAATCAATATTTATAATTAGAAGGTAAAAATTGTGTAAAAAGGTACCTTTTATTTTTGGACATTATTAATTGTAACTTCAGTAATTATTTTCTAATTATCATTGGTAAAGGGTAAATCCAGTAAAAAGGGTAATATAATAATATGAAAAGAATATAAAACTACCCCTAACAATTTTATAGTCATATGTGACGATATATTTAAGACAATGGGAATACTTAGGACAAACCTTTGGCATTTGGGTTCCACTTGGGTGTGAAAATGAAATTTTATAATATTTAATTTAATGAAAAGGGAAATTTAAAAAAAAAACATGTATCTCCTAACTAAAACAATATTATTTTGGTTTATATAAATTATATATTAATCTATAAATAGTAATTATAAACCTAAAAATATTTCCTAAATCATGGTAATTTATTTATAATTTACGTACATTAAATAAATATGTACTTTTTATGACCCAATGATGATGTAATGATTACCTAATTAATGAAATATTCAAATAAATGATATTATAAATATTAAAATAAATGTAATTTTAACATTTTAGTGACATAAACGAATATTATCAATGATTATAAAATTTTATATTTTATTTAATTTCTATGGTTTAAAATAATCTAGTTTTTATGAATTTAACAAAAATCAATTACTAAATATCGTCCAAATGGATAAAAATGAGTTTTTAAAACAATTACTATTTTATTAAATGATATAATAGTCAAAAAAAACATATATTCATCCAAATTACATATATAATGTTAAAAATTTCCTTAATTATCCTCTTTTTGTTCCATTGGAATTTTATATAAACTATAGTAACTATATATTATGAAAATACAAGAAGTCATGGAAATAGTTATTGTTTTTAACTAAGGGTTAAAACTGATATATAAGTTTAATTTTTTGACCCAATTTTTTATAAAACATATTATTTTAGATGATTTAGACCCATAAACATCTTATACCCGAAATATAACACTTTGTAATTATTTGAATTGGGAAACAAATTTATAATAAAACAATATTTGTAGACTTTCCTAAATTGCCCCTTCTCCCTTTTATGAAAGGGCATCAACTCTACCCACTTACTCACTACTCTAAAGAACTTTTTTCATCCAAATTTTACTCAAATATTCTACCAACATACCTATATTTCCCCTAGAGACCATAATTTGAGCATAAATCCCTCCTAAGGATACCTATTATGAAAATCCAAAGGAGATTACAAAACTAGGTATTTATTTTATTACATCCTTCCGAATTATTTTATTCTAATAATTACTATTCATATTTTTTTTCCATAATAAAGTTATAAATATAGTATATTCTGAATTATTATATTTAATTATAATAATGGGACAACCTTATATATCATTTTATCTATCCTATTAATAATAATATCACCATGCGTGCATACATACTTCTTACCATCTCCACGTCATGGTAGAATTTGTTATTCCACAACAATTAATTTGGATATGTATAATTATGATTATAATGGATTTAAATAATGAATATAAAATAATAAGTAATCTATATAATTAATATACCATCCAATTATATACCATTTAACCATTAAGTGAATGTTTTCATCGCTCGTGCGTACGTACGACCTACCAACTCCACGGTGTGATGCGCTTTATTTTACATGATATTCATTAAACCAATATTATATACATGAATGGAATGAATAAATATTATATTTATTATATTTATATTGAATTTAATTTTTTTATTTTGTATTTACAATATACCTTTATGCTTTTAATAATGTGTAAATATGATAATTTCATTTGAAGAAGTATTGACTACCGCCCGTTCAAAGTGATATGAGTCATTCATGACATACATGGAGCATATAATGTTTGAAGATAAAGAATGTTTGTAAAATATATAACATAGATACTATAATTTTTTTATAATATACATACATATCATTTATTTTTTATTCTTTTAATATTATAATTTAATAAAAGTAGTATTCGTCTGTACGAACAACCATCCGTCTCTATGAACGACGCATTTATTTTATTATCTCTAAATGTTATGGACTACTCTAAAATCATATATACGTGATATATATGATAATTAAATCATGAATAATATTATATAGATGATCGAATTCTGACCACATGGACAATTTATATCAAACAAGTTCATTTTCAACTCAAGTACAGAATATCGACAAAACAACCAATATGAACATAAATAATTGTTTAATTTTTATAACATGATTATTAGTGATATAAAATGAATAATAAACTTCAAATTTATCTTCATGAAATTATAAATTAAACTAATTCGACTATTCAAGAATATATATAATGAACGAGACATGTTATACTCAGGGTAAGGGAATTTCTATACTCAATTTCCACGCATCGTGTTTTACTCATACATCATTGATTATATTATGCCAAGATTATGCATGGAATAACTGATTATTTATTTAAATTTAAATTTCAAGTTCCCTTTATTCAATATACTATTTCTACACATAATCACCCCATTTATAAATTTTTACATCATTTATATGAACTTTTTAAGGGAAATATTTACTCAATCTCATATTATTGGGAAAAAAATTCATGTCATTGATTTTGTTTTTTCAATAATATATGTGAATTAACTATGATTGTATTTAACATAATATCCAATTATATTGGGTTTATTTATATTTATCAAACATATTGATGTCATTTATTTATACTTAATCTTATGATATGATATTTGTAATGGACTTCGTCTCAATCTCCTTTCATTGAGACATATGTTGATATTTTGAACCATTATTACATATGTCACCATTTTGACATGTTATATCAGAAATTAATATATTCACATGACATTTAATGTTTGGTTTCATTGTAATACTTAATTATTTATATTTAAGTGTTTCTCATGTGGTAAAGGACACTTTAACTAAAACATCATTTTATGTGTTTTAATGATTTATTCTTTGAATACTTTTTTCATTCATGTCTATGTTTTCAAAATGGTTTAATGGGTTAAATTAAATAGATATAAATGATTGGAAATTTTTTTATTAGAATTTATTTTAAAAGTTTCAAATTGGTATGGGACACTTTGATTCAAAATCACTTTTTTAAAATGATTTAAATTGGTCTTTAAAATGGATTTCTTTTTAACGTATGTGTAAACAATGACTAACCTAAAACAAAAACCATTATTTGATATTTTGAATCATCTTCAAGCCGTAATGTTTTTAAAAGAAAATTAAATACCATATATCCTTTCTACATATTATGGGTTTGAAAATGGTTTTCATAAATGATTCATTATGTCAATATCATAAAATGATCTATTGTGATTACAATATAGAAATTTTATTTTTCATTTATGCTTTTTTTATGTGTTATGATTTTTTCTTTGGTATTTTGGAATTGTTTATGTATATGGAAGGTTCCTTGATAAACTGATTGCAGGTGATCCCACAATAGCTCCCCAATGTATTGAGTAACATGAAGGATGTAAATGTTGAGGTTTCCACTAAGAGATTTAGGGACTATATTGTGATGAGTTTTCCGAATGTAACCATGAAGGCTAATACCTATGTGGTTATGAAATCTATAATGTATGTATGTTATGGATACCATAAATTACCATTATGATTTATTATTTCTTTGAGTTATTCATAAATATTATTATTTTAAGAGGTATATTAAATAGTTAATGTTTTATGAGTAAAAAGTATTATTTCATTGATTTGTATGTATTCATAGACTTGTGTTTTATTTCCTTATTTTATATCCCTTACTAGGATTTTTATTCTCATCCCATTTTTTGAAATGTTTTATCACAGGTTATAAGTAAGGGTAAGAGAATAGAATAATTCAAGAAGATTTTCATCAGGAAAAGAATTCTATCTTTTTTTAAGAAGATTTGTTATTGTGAAAAAATTGGATAGAGTAAATGTGTGTAAGTTATAATATTTGAGATTTATTGTTTTAGTAATGGAATAATTATCCAAAAATATATACCTTAAAAGATCCTTAATCTTAAATAAAGTACATTCTAGATCAAAAATCAAGATTATGTAATGTTTAAGCCTCAAGCATTACAGTTGGTATCAGAGGATGGTGTAGACAACTTTGGAGAAGAGGATTCTTTCTTATGAGTTTGGGATATCATAATAATTTTTTTATTTTAAAGTATATGATATTCCCATTGTCCAAGAAACCTCTTTTTAGGATTTAAGATCTGGAATATTAAGGTGACAAATGGTAGTTTTGAAGAGATTCACCTTTGAGAAAATTCTTGGTCATTAATTTTTGAGATGAAAAAAGTGAGGTATGAGATTACCTTTGAGGTTAAAATATGTTTTGGTTATTTTTTAATAATTTTTCTCATTTATTGGAATTTTATAAAATTTTATTTTTTTTAAAAGGGAAAACACGCAGACCGTGTTACAACCAGTCGCATCGGACAAAGCTGTGGGAATCGAACCCACAACCATAGTGGGACTACGATTTTTCAACTTCCACTGGACTATCAAAAGAACCTGATTAGAATGAATAATTAATTTTACTTAAATGTTTATATGGATCTAGAATATGTTTATTTTAAGAACTTACATTTTATCAAATGGATATCCTTACTATTGGAAAATGATTTGGTGATTAAGTGATAAATATTATTTTCGAATACATTGACTCGTTTGGGTACAATATATTCCTATAAAATCTAGAATACCATGGGATTTAATTTTAGGAGTAATGGTTGAATTTTATTTTGGATGAATATATGTTTTTGTTGTGGACATATTGAAATTTGGGTTGTTTATGGAAATAATTTACCTATCATGGAGAATATGTTATTAGGTTAATTTTTTTTTATTTTTTAGACTTTAAAAGTAGTTGATGTTATTTGGAGTTAAAACATATGATTTTTTGTGGAATATTATTTCATAAAAGACTTATAGATTTTGTGTATCAATCATAATTTGGATTATTTAGAGGAATTTTTAGGAAAATTATGAATTGAGTGATCTTTATTGAAGTTTGGGTATAGATTGTTAAATTAAAGAGATTAAGAGTAGTATTTATTTTTATAAAGGATTATAATTTTCGTGTATTATTTGATCTTGTACTAACCATTTTGGTTTTGGATAATTTTAAAAGAGAGAGGAAATATAAATTTCATCTTTTGTGGATTATGTGATTCTCAAGAAGTTGATTCTAACGCTTTAGGCATGAACATGTCACCTGGAAAACTCATTATTTGGAGATAAAATGAGTCTGTGGTATATATTTATTGAATTAATAAACTCTAAATGACATGTAATTATGTTTCCTTATATTTATATTAAATCATATAAATAAATTCCTTAACATTATCAAAATGATATTAAAACAAAAATGTTTCCCGTTTAGTTATCCTAGTGGGAAATCAAAGACTGTTTAACCTATCACAATTTTATTCTTTTCTGGTTGTTAACTTTCTCCTAAACATGTTTTCTACCACTCTCCATTCAGAACAAGATGGTTATTTTCTATTCCATTTCCATGTTTTCCTACGTGTAATCCTAGTATGTGTTATATCAGGTGACCTTTGGATTTATTTTCTTTTTTTTAATGTGTTAGTTTTATAGAATATTTTTTCCGATGTGGGATTTGGAATGAACATAACTATACAATTTTAAAAATTGTGTGGATTTAATTTCAAATAACCTTTTTCCATTGAGATAATTTATATGGTTATGTCATATTATTGAATGGTTTAAAAGTATAAATGGATTAAAATTTCATACTTTATAATAATTTAGGTAATTGGTATTAATATTGAATTTAGATATAAAAACATTTTAATCTTTTCTGATGTTTTAACTATTAGAAATTCCCACTTTCTAATTTTGACAATGGGAATTGATTTTAGATTATGTTCTTCAAATTATGTGATTTGAATTTGGAAAAATAAATTCCATATTCGGAATCCTAAGGTACAAATTTTGTAAATAGGTTCCTCTTTTTGGAATATATGAATAGTAACATAAGTAATTATTTTTTATTTACCATGTTAAAAGGGTAAATAAAGTAAATACGGGTAAAAAAATAATATTATAATAATATAAAACTACCCTAAATCATTTCTTAATACTATTTTATGATATATTTCATACCATGAGAATGATTAGGATTATCTTTTGTCATTTGGGAGCCACTTGGGTGTGAAAATGACATTTTATAATATTTAATTTAATGAAATTAGAAATATATCATAAACATGTATCTCCTAACTAAAACAATTTTAATTTGGTTTATATAAATTATTTATAAGAATATAAATTGAAATTAAAAATATTAAATTATTTCTTACATCATCGAATTTTATTTATAATTTTTATAAATTAAATGAATTTATTTATTTATGAGACAATAATGATACAATGAATACCTTATTAATGAAATATTCAAAAAAATGATATTATTAATATTAAAATAAATGTAATTTGAACAGTTTTATTCCATACAAGAATTTTATTTTATATTATGGCATTTATTATTTTATTTAATATCTTTTCTTTAAGGAATCAAGTTGTTATGACTTTAAGAAAATTCAATTACTAAATAGTGGAAAAATTAACTTAAATGAGATTTTAAAACTAGTACTATTTTATTAAATGATATAAGAGTCCCAAAAATATATGATTTATCCAATTGATATATATAATGTTACAAATGTCATTAATCATCCACTTGTGGTTTTATTGGCATTTTATAGTAACTATAGTAACCATATGTTATGGAAATACAAGAAAACAAGGTAAGAGTTAATGTTTTTAACTAAGGGTTAAAAGCCAAAAGATAAGGTTAATTTTATGACCTGAACTAGTCTAAAACCTATTGGTTGGGAGGATTTATATATATCCTCATCTTATCTTCTAAATATATCACTTTTGAACAATTATAATTCTAAAATCAATTTATAATAAATTAATATTTTAAAACTTTCCTAAAGTGCCCATCCTCCCTCTTATAAAAGCGTATCACCTCTTCCAACTTACTCACACATCTCAATCCCCTTTGATCATAAAAATTAGACTGAAATAATCTCCAAAAATCCCATAAATACTTCAATACTCCTCACTTGGGGAATAAATACCACATAAGGAGACCATTAGTGAAAATCAAAAGGAGGTAATTAAAAACGAGGTATTTGTTTTATCACCTCTTTCAAAATTATTTTCTTCTTATATATCTTATTCATATGATGTTTCCATAATAAATTTATAAATATAATATATTATAAATTTTGATATGTTATTATAATTACGAGATAAACTTATTCCTTCTTTTATCCATCCTACATATAATAATATCGCCATTCATACTTATGTGCAACATGCCGTCACAAGGTCGTGGTATAATTATTTATTCAACATTAATTAATTTGGATGGGTATAATGATGATTAAAATGGATTTAATTAATGAATATTAAATTATAATTATTCTGCAAAATTAATATACTATCCAATTATGTACCCTTTAACCCTTAAGTGAATGACATCATCACTTGTACGTACGTATGGCCTACCCTCTCCACGATTTGATGTGATTCATTATACATGACCTTTATTAAACCATGATTATATACATGAATGGAATTAGTAAATATAATATATATATATATATATTATATTTTTTATTGACACCATTATTCTGTAATTTATATTTATAATATACCGTTCTTATTTCCATAATGTGTCAATATGATAATTTTGTTTGAGGAAATGTGGGATACTACACCCTAAAAGTGATATGACTCATTCATGCCCAATATGGAACGTTTAAAGGAATATTTTAATGAAATTATATAACATATATATCATAAATATTATAATATAATTATAATATACATTTTTATGATTTATTTTTCATTCTTTTAATATGAAAAAGAAATGAAAAGAGTGTTTTTTCATACATACGGCCAGAACTAATGGAAATCATGGTTTTCTCAAGAGTTGTATACCAACGGTTCCTTTGAACCTTTGGTATGGGTGATCTTTTCCAACGGTTTGCATTAACTGTAGGTATTGATCTATAAAAATTAATGTTTCCCAATGGTTTGATGAAATAGTTGGGAAATATTGGAAGGAAATTATTTTTCCCAATGGTTTCATCAAACTATTGGGAAATATGGGGAAAACCAGTTTTCCCAACGGTTTTTAAAAACAGTGGGGAAATATTTCCCCCAAATACAGACCAGCCGAACCCCCACCCATCCCGATTACAGACCGATTACAGACAGAACCTAATCGAGCTCCTGAATTCTTCTCGGCCGTGACACTCTTTCCACCCAAGATCCGTCTTCAATAAAACAAAATATAATTTCACACTTCAAATTAGTAATTTTTACCTTAGTTTTTGCATTATTTCTCTATTTTTTGGTGTTTGATGTTTTGATTTAGGATAAATTAGATTTTCTGTCTACAGAACCCACGTATTTGTTTTATGTTTTTTGTTATACACTTCAAACATGGTAAAGGGTTTCTTTAGTGGGGTTATATGGTAATTTTGGTGTAATTTATTTTAGTTGAAAATTGTATTTCAATTTCGATGAATTTATGGTTCAATTTGAGGTGGGGGAGGGTGTGCATATGGGGTGGGGGAGAATGTTGAGGGCTATCCAAGTGGGGTGGGGGAGGGGTAGTCTAATTAGGGTGGGGAGGGGGCTGGGATGTCCAAATAGGGCGGGGGTAGGGCTGTTTGGCGTGGGGGGGGGGGTTTGTCAAGGTAGGGTGGGGGAGGGGGCCGTCTAGGTAGGGTGGGGGAGGGGGCTGTCTAGGTAGGGTGTGGGAGGGGGCTGGGTTGTCCAAATGGTGGGGGGTCGAGATTTTTTGGGTGGGGGAGGGGATGTCTTGGTAGGGTGGGGGAGGGGGCTATCTAGGTAGGGAGGGGGAGGGGGTTGGGCTATCCAAATGGGGTGGGGGTAGGGCTTTTGGGGTGGGGGATGTCTAGGTAGGGTGGGGGAGGGGGTTGGGTTGTCCAAATAGAGTGGGGGTAGGGCTGTTTGGGGTGGGGGAGGGTGTGCAGGTTGGGTGGGGGAGGGTGTCCAGGCAGGGTTGTCCAAGTGGGGTGGGGAGGGTGTGCAGGTGGGGTGGGGGAGGGGCTGTCTAGGTAGGGTGGGGGGGATGGGTTTTCTATGTGGGGTGACAGTAGGGCTCTCCATGTGGGGTGGGGGGGGTGGATGGGTTTTCCAAGTCGGTTGTGGGGGGGGGGGGGGTAGGGGTGTCCAGGTATGGTGGGGGAGGCTGGGTTTTCCAAGTGGGGTGTGGGTAGGGTTGTCCACCTGGGGTGGGGGGTGCTGGGTTGTCCAAGTGGGGTGGGGGTAGGGCTGTCCAAGTGGGGTGGTTGGGGTGGGGGTAGGTCTGTCCAAGTGGGGTGGAAACCCTAAATTCAATGTTTTAATTGGAGATTTGGTTTTTTTATTAGGGATTAGGTGTATGAGGAATTCTCATTCCTATTATGGGTGGTTTTAATCATAAGTTATGATGTTGGAACCATTTATGATGTTATTGTCTCTATTTAATCTCATTTCCCCTAACTTAACATTAAATTCTATATCACATTTGGCTTCTATTTTTTTAATTTCGAGTTATGTTATTTTTGGTCGATGATTGTCTCAAGTTAATTGTTTTCAATGGTTTGGCAAAAAAATTGGGTATTTAATGTGACTTTTCCAAATGGGGGTGCCTTGAGAATACTCCAAATATTTGTTAAAAATGATCAAAGGGATTTTATTATTTAAAATTGATTTCGAAAGATATTTTCTATTAAAGTTCAATCATATTGAATTGTTTCTGACAAAATGGCTTATATAAATTCTTTTTATAGAATGGACAGAAGTTGGATGTATGAAACCGATCGGATCTCAAGAAATTTTCAAAACAATTTGTAGATCTTTATAGATTTTTCATTTCACAATGCTACAGATAGTGGTCGCATACACTGCCCATGTTCCAATTGTGTTGGTAGACTTTTGTTGATCTGTGAAGAAGTCAGATACCACATAACCAAAAATGGTTTTCAAGCAAACTACTTTGTGTGGTATCACAATGGGGAGAAAATGAAATCTCAAATTGGTGATGATCAAAATGAAAGGACTGGAATGGAGAATTTGTTAGATGATCGGTTTCCGTTTATTATTCATCATGGAAAAGAAAGGATTTCGAATTAATAAGACTTCTGATATGAGGAAAGTTGATGCATCTAGTGAAAATGATGATATTGATAGGGTGAAAAAATTGAATGATGCTGCCATGACTCTAGTATATCGACAATGCGATAAAATGAAAAGGTTGGAATTTTTAATCCAATTGTTTCATGGGAAAACTATGTATGGGATTTCTAATACAGAAATCGATTACATTCTTACCCTCTTGAAGGATTTACTTCCAGATGATGTAGATATTCCCTCAATCCACTATATGTCATGGAAGTTAGTTGAGGAACTTGGATTTTCAGGAAACAAAATTCATTCTTTCCCAAAAGATTGCAGTTTTTTCTAGGAGGAAACCGCTAAACAAAATGATTGTATAAAATGTGGCACATCCCGCTGGAAGTCAAAATCTGATGGAACACCATCCCGCGTTCCACAAAACGTAATATAGCACTTTACATTGATCCCCAGACTCCAGAATCTTTTTATGTTTGATGACATATCAATAAAAATGAGATGGCATGATACTGAGATAAAGAAGACTAATGATGAGTTGGTTCATCCTACAGATGGATTATCATGGCAGAGATTTGATGCTCGACATCATGATTTTGCAACTGAAGTGCATAATGTGAGGCTTCGTCTTTCATGCGACGGTTTTAATCTGTTTGGGTAGATGCATACTTCGCACAACACATGGCTAGTTTTTTTAACACATTTATAATCTTCCCCCATGGTTTTGTATGAAAAAACCTTTCACTTTCATGAGTATACTCATATCTGGTCCTTCTGATCCCGGCATTGATATTTTATTATACATGAAACCTTTAATAAAATAGTTGAAACTTCTTTGGGATGTGGGTGTGCACACATATGATGAATGTTCAAAAGACATATTTCAGATGTGTGCTGCGCTAATGTGAATAATCAATGATTTTCCGGCTTATGAAATGATGTCTGGATAGAGCACGAAGGGAAAACTGTCATATCCAGTTTGTATGAAGAATACACGATCCAGAAGACTAAAACATCATTGCAGTTTCATTTTTATGGGACATAGACGATTCTTGCCAAAGGATCATCCATATAGAATGAATCGTTGAATATTTGATAATACAATATATAATGATGATCCACCTCAGCTTATGTCTAGTACTGATGTGCTTAATGAATTGAAAGATTTCAGTTTTTCGTTCGGGAAGGGCCAAATGAAATCTGGAAAGATAAAGAAAGTTTCCACTGAAACCTGTTACAATTGGTGGAAGAGGAGTATCATTTTTGATTTTCCTTATTAGTCAACCAATTTGTTACTTCATTGCTTAAATGTAATGCATATTGAAAATAATATATTCAAAATGTTGCTTTTAGTTCTTCTAAATTTCAAGGGGAGACAAAATATGATTTACGATCTCGGCATGACTTGGTGGGTTGGGGCATCGGACCAGAATTGCATCCTGTACATATCAGTGAAAATAAATTGAAACTTCTATGTGCATCTTATGTGATGACACCTACAGAAAATAAATTCTGGAAGTATTAGAGACTATTATAGTTCCTGATGGTTATTCAAGAAACATATCTAAACGGTTCAATAGAAGAGAGTTGAAGCTAAAATCTTTGAAGTCTCATGATTATCACATTCTACAGCATGAGTTGCTTCTAATAGAAATCTGTCATCTTTTTTCCAATAATTTAAGGGTGTATGTTATTTGGTTGTGCCATTTTTTTAGAGATCTTTGTGCTAAGAATTTTCCCAAGTCATTCTTGGAAAAAATGTTGACAGATGCCCCATTAATTTTGTGTGATTTGGAAAAAATATTTCCTCCATCATTTTCACATGCAAGCTATATCTGACTGTCCATATTCCCACTGAAATACTTATCGGAGGACCTGTTTCTTTTTGTTGGATGTATACAACTGAAAGAAATATTTTCACATTAAAGTATTATGTATAAAACAGAAATCATACTGAAGGTTATATCGTGAACGGTTACTTGGCTCAAGAATGTATGGATTTCTGCTCGATGTATTTGTTTGATCTTACTACAAGATTGAATAGAACAATGAGAAATGAATAAGAACAGTATGAGAAAATTTAACCCAGTTTTCCATCACTTCCTCAAACAAGAGGAATTCATGGATCATATACGTTGAAGACATTAAGCCATGAAGAGCAGTAGATGGTACATCGCACAGTTTTGTTCAACTTTGATTTGTTCGATGACTATATCAGGTAACTAAATTAATTATGTATATCTTACATATATATCTGTTAAACAATTCATATTTTTTATCTATAGGGAATATAAAACAATGATAAATAGGAAGCATCATTCATTATCTTTGAGAAGGAGAGATACTTTGCATAGCAACAAGTTTTCTTCTTGGTTAAAATTGAAGGTAAAAATATTTCTATTTAAATTAATTATTTCAATATTTAATTAAACTTCACAGTCATTTATATTGCAAGTATTGAGTTTGTCTGCTGAATCTGTCTCTGTGGAAATAAGAGCTTTGGCTTTTGGTCCTAATACCGTGGTTCGTGATTGTAAATAATTTGTTATCAATGGGTACAAATTTATTGTCACTGAAAGAGCAAAGAACATGAGAACACAATATGATGGTGTTATGGTTACTGCCACAACAGATTGTTATGCCAGTGCATCAGATAGTAGACTGCGATTTTAAAAATGTAGGTTATTATGGATTCATTGAGAAAATAATAATATTGGATTATTACTCTCATGGATGAGTCACAATGATGAAATGACATTGGTTTGATTCGATGATGAGACATGGACCATTTATTGATGATTTTGGATTTCGAGTAATTAATATGACTCGCACTCTTGCTACTGAAGAACCATATATGTTGGCATCAATGGCTAAACAATTATTTTATGTGAAAAACCAACATCGACCTGAATTTGGTGTCATAGTTTAAGTAATTCCAAGACATATTTTTGATGATGGTGATAATGGAATTGACATTATCCCTATTTCCATCGGAACCAATCAATTTATTTATTTTGATGACTCCAATAGCTCAATTGTCGAAGTTTATTGTGAACCTAAAGTTGTGGTTTAAAATATATAGAATCATTCATCCATGTTCACAATTCTTTTGGTTTACTCGAGTTGGGTTGTTAAGGTAGGTAATATTCAAATTGATTTAGTATTGATCACAAATATGTCTTATCTGACATGGCTGTTATGTGAATTTTCAATGTTTGTTGGTTGCTGTTTTATTTGAATTGCATTTTCTAATTTAGAATTGAACTGTATTCAAACCTAGTCAGACAATATTTCTATCTTGGTGAACATTACAACTTGTATGATTTATTAAATTCATTCACGCTCTTCTAAAACAATTGATAGATAAATTACCAATGAATCACCCAATTTCCTCATATATTTAGTTTTTTGGTTTACACATTATTTTCCTTTTTCTAATGAATTTCATATTTGTTTTCAAAAGTAGTAAATGTAGCCAATTGGAGAGAGATGAAGGAAAAAAATGATGGAGAACAATCGTCGGATGGCAGAGATGGGTGTTCCACCATTAGTGCCTACAGTGAGTACATTATTTAAAAAAAAATATTTAATGAATATATAATTTCATGTGATTAATTTTTTTTGTAAACATTTTTGTAGGATACACCAATATTTCGATAGTTATTCGACGAGGAGCCTAGTACTGGTCCTAGTACTGAGGTCGGTGGTAGGTGGAGGGTTCGTACCAGAGGTTGAAGATCAGTTGCGCCTGCCCGACTGAACCCTGCCCCTCCCGCTGACATGTCATCCTTCTCACATTCTGATCCCAGTGTGTCATTAGGGACACACGGGATATTTAGGCCACCCATGTTTTCGCTACCTTCTGCATCTTCTACCCCAGTCATAATCTGGTCATACTTTTGTCCCATCTTCTTTTCCTTCTACTTATTTCTCTCCGAGCATCTATATTCCATCGTCTTTGACTCTTGTTCTACCACAGGGTGTTCCATCAGTTTCTCTGGATCCGGCGGCGCTCAGTGATCAGACAGGCACATGTATATTTATAAAACCCTAAAAAAATTATAGCAATATTTATTTTCCTTATAACATGTTTTGATAAAATATTTGTTTTTCTTTCATGACAGATACATATATTGATAGGAGGCGGGGGCGGGGGCATACACGCATGCATTCAGTGTGGAACTGCCGCACACAAGTTCTGGTGGATTACAATGAAGACAACCAAATGTTTGAGAAATCAGGGCAGCAATGTCAGAGTTTTTTGGAGATGCTTGCCAAATACTCCGACATCATTTCCGTCAGCCCGCTGTCGTGGAGGCATTTTCCACATGAGGTCAAGGATAGATCTTTGGCAGAGATATGGGTAAAAATCTATTGAATTTAATGCCATGAATTATTTTTGTATTTATATAAATTAATATTTTGATATCAGGTTCGATTTAATTTTCTCGATGGTGAGGGTGCTCGAGCGGAACGTCTAAAGGTTTTTGGTGAGCTTTGGAGAGCCTAAAAGCATGATTTGTATATTGGATTGCGTGCTAGAGTTGGCACTGAGTTATAGGCAGTACCAGTCGTGGGTGATTGTCCTATAGAGAAGTATCGTCAGATGATTACTCATTGGACGAGTACCCAGTTTAAGGTATGAATTACATTTGAGGTATTTAAATAATAACTTTCATGTTTTCCCTTAATATTATCCTTTTCATTATCGAATTTTATTTAGGAATCATCTGAAAAAAAAATTGATACAAAAAATACCTCTACACACTAGGACGTACGACGATGCCGGATCATGAGAGGAAGCAGGTATGATAATTTTTTATAAGTTTTATTTATAACATAAATTTTTATTTGTTTTCTAAATTATGTAATATTTTGGTAAATTTTTCTTATAACTTTAGTTTTCAATGTCATTGTAGAAGAAAATAGATTATATTGACGGACGTGTGCCTCGAGCAAAACTATTTTGCTCGAGTAGACGGAAAAAGGATGTAAGTGTCGTCAATGAAGCGACTCAGCAGCAGATTGTAAGTTTTAATATGTTGATTTTATATTTTAATATCTATTTTTTAACTTAATAATAGATTTATATTTGTAACAGGTTACTTTAGAGGCCCTCGATGCCCAAGAAATAGACAATTTTGGGCCAACAGATCACTTACATCAGGTGTTGGGAGAGGAGCATCCTCGAAGAGTAAGATGCCGACCTAGGATAGCCCCGACGAGGTATTGGACCTCCTCAAGTACAAGCTGTAGTGCCACCGAGCTGTAGCAAGCTAGGGCACAGGCCGAATAGGCTAAGAAAAAGGCCACAGAGATGGCAGAACAGTCTTCTAGGGAAAACAGTGCGTTTATGAAATTTATTGAAGTTCAACGTCCAACACTTCCAGCAGAGGCCTACCCAGCTTTTGATGAGTATATGTCGTCGATACGTTCTATATATGGTAAACCAGGTGGCAGTTCTAGTGGTGGTCAGGATGATGTCCAGATCGACGATGATGATGGCGAGGAGTCTGATGCGGAAGAGGAGGGAGAAGAGGAGGGCGAGGGCAAGGAGGAGGGCGATGTTGGGGGAGATGACGAGGGTGATGATGATGATGATGATGATGGTGATGGTGATGTGGGAAAAATTGATCCATTACATTTTTGAATGATATTACTGAGATTTGATATTTAATCTATTCTAGTTGTTGGTTTTATCTAGACTCATAGTATAGTATTGGAGTTGAGTTATTTTTATATATTATCTGTTTTTATGGATGTTTTTTCCCTTTAGTGGTTGTGTGTTTGGGAACCCCCCTCCTTCCTGGACCCTAGACAACCCAAACCATCCTCCTTGGATGCCAGACACCCACCCGGACAGCCCCTGGACAGCACCCCAAATAGCCCCCCGGACAGCCCCCCCCCCCCACCCTCCTCCCTAGACCCCAGACAGCCCCCTAGACAGCCCCCCAGAAAGCCCTCCGGAGAGCCCCCCCACCCTCTTACTTGGACCCCGGACAACCCCCCCGAACACCCCCCAGACAACCCCCCACACAGCCCCCCCATTGTCCTCCTTGGTCCCCAGACATCCCCCTGGACACCCACCAGACAGCCCCCCGGACAGCCCCGCTGGACAGCACCCCACCCTCCATGATTTCATTTACTACTACAAAATCTATAATATATATTTTATTTATTTTCATCATGATAATCAATGTAAATCACATTAACACATCTAATCAATATCCTAGATTCTTGGTATGTTATAAAGGAGATGTATTCATTGCGCATGAAATTGTAAGCTCTGAAATGTTTCATATCATGATAAACTAAAATATAATCCATACTAAGAATGACATAAAAATATTCTATATGAATTTCCACAAGATTTTATGTAAATACCATTCCACTAATAGACACCTGAGAATTCTCAGAAAATGGACAACATTTTAAGTACATACGGAAAACCAACCAAACGCATTCGGTTTCTATTGAAACATTAGGAGAACGATCTATGGGTCATATGTGACATGTACGAATCAACTTCGCCTCAATCTGAGATGCGGTGTGGCCGGAACCACTCAAAGTGTCTGTCTTTTGTTCAAAAGGGAGTCATTTTAATTGAAAAACATCAACTAGCATACTGAAATCCGACCAAACGCATTCATATTGTGTCGATACTTTAGCACAATGATCCATGGGTCATTTGTGACGTGTACGAGTAAACCCCGCCTCAATCATAGGTGCAGTGTGGACGACACCATTCAGAGTGTCACTCTTTTGTTTAAAATAGATGGGATTATAAGTCAAAAGAACAACTGCCATACAGAAAACCAACCAAATGCATTAGCAATGTTTTAATGCTTGAGGACAACGATCCATGGGTTATATGTGACATGTACGAGTCAACTTGGGCTCATTCCGAGGCACGGTGTGGCCGGGATCCCTCTAAGTGGCTCCCTTTTTTTAAATGGACAACATTTTAAGTACATATGTAAAACCGACCAAACGCATTCGGTTTCCATTGAAACTTTATAAGAACGATCCATGGGTCATATGTGACATGTATAATTCAACCTCGCCTCAATCTAAGATGTGGTGTGGGCGGGTACCACTCAAAGTGTCTGTCTTTTGTTTCAAAAGGACGTCATTTTAATTGAAAAACATCAATTGGCATACAGAAAAAAGACCAAACACTTTTGGATTGTGTAGATACTTTAGCACAATGATCCATGGGTCATTTTTTGACGTGTACGAGTCAACCCTGCCTCAATTCAAGGCATGGTGTGGCCGATACCATTCAGAGTGTCTCTTTTTTGTTTAAAATGGACGGGATTATAAGTGAAAAGAAAAAATGACATACGGAAAACCAACCAAACGCATTCGAAATGTGTTGATGCTTTAGGAAAACGATCTATGGGCCCTATGTGATGTGTAAGAGTCAACCTGGGCTCAATCTGAGGGACGGTGTGGTCGGGATCACTCTAAGTGGCTCCCTTTTGTTTAAAATGGACAACATTTTAAGTACAAACGTAAAACCGACCAAACGCATTCGGTTTCCATTGAAACATTAGGAGAACGATACATGGGTCATATGTGACGTGTAATAATCAACCCCGACTCAATCTAAGGCAGGGTATGGCCGGCACCACTCAATGTGTCTGTCTTTTGTTTCAAAAGGAAGTCATTTTAATTGAAAAACAGCAACTAGAATACGGAAATCCGACCAAATGCATTCGAATTGTGTCGATACTTTAGCACAATGATCCACGGGTCATATGTGATGTGAAAGAGTCATCCCCACCTCAATCTGAGGTGCGGTATGGCCGAAACCATTCAGAGTGTCTCTCTCTTTTTTTTAAAAATGGACAAGATTTTAAGTGAAAAGAAAAACGGACATACGGAAAACCGACCAAACGCATTTGAAATGTGTTGATGCTTTAGGAAAACGATCCCTCCACCATATGTGATGTGTACGAGTCAACCCGGGCTCAGTCCGAGGTACGGTGTGGCCGGGATCACTCTAAGTGGCTCTCGTTTGTTTAAAATGGACAACATTTTAAGTACATATGGAAAACTGACCAAACGCATTTGGTTTCGGTTGAAACATTAAAAGAACGATCCATGGGTCATATGTGACGTGTACAAATCAACCCCACCTCAATCTGAGACACGGTGTGGCCAACACAACTCAAAGTGTTTGTCTTTTATTTCAAAAGGACGTCATTTTAATTGAAAAACATCAACTGGCATACAGAAAACCGACCAAACGCATTAGGCTTGTGTCGATACATTAGCACAACCATCCACGGGGTCATATGAGACGTGTACGAGTCAAGCCCGCCTCGATCCTAGGTGCGGTGTGGATGACACCATACATAGTGTCTCTCGTTTTTTTAAAATCGACAGGATTATAAGTGAAAATAAAAACTGACATATAGAAAACCAACCAAATGCATTCGAAATGTGTTGACGCTTTAGGACAATGATCCATTGGTCATTTTTGACATGTACAAGTCAACCCTGCCATAATACGAAGCATGGTGTTGAAGAGATCACTCTAAGTGGCTCTCTTTGGATTAAAATGGTCAAAATTTTATGTATATACGGAAAACCGACCAAACGCATTCGGTTTCCATTAAAACATTAGGAGAATGATCCATGTGTCATATGTGATGTGTACAAATCAACCCTGCCTCAATTTGAGATGCAGTGTGACCAGCACTACTCAAAGTGTCGATCTTCTATTTCAAAAGAACGTCATTTTAAATGAAAAACATCAACTTGCATACGGAAAACTGATCAAACACTTTCGAAATATGTTGATACTTTAGGACAACAATAGATGGGTCATTTTTGATGTGTACGAGATAACCTTGCCTCAATCCAAGGCACGGTGTGGCCGATATCACTCCAGGTGCGTGTATTTTGTTTAAAATGGACATCATTTCAGGTAAAATTATACGGTATACGAAAAACTGATCAAATTATGAATTGAATTCCAGATTCCACATATAATTTTCATCTAAATTTTAAATTGAAATTTAAATGAATTATGTATTATTATAATTACGTTATGAATTCTAATTTAATTATGGATGTGTATAGTTCCAGGATACATTATATGTTAAATGTGTATGAATTTTTTCTCTATATGTATGTGTTAGTTGGTTATTACAGGTACAATAATTGTATATGCATGTGTTAGTTTATTGCAGGTACAATAATTGGATTTAAAATGAGAGGGAATGCACAAAATGAGACCTTCTGGGAAAATTGCAGACCTGCTGTGCAAATTGCAAGCTGCTGTGCAATTTTCACAGCATAGGCTATGTCAATGGTTTCAAACCGTTGGCATAAAATCTATGGGTTTTTTTACCAATGGGTCTATGAACCATTGTGAAAGAGGAAGACTACTTGGGCTTTCCCAATATGTGAAACCGTTGGAAAAAACATTCCCAACAATTTGGCAGAACTGTTAGGATAGGTTAATTTTTCCCCACCCTATCCCAACGGTTCACTGTAAACCATTGGGAAAGCTTTCCCAATGGATTACTTCCCTATGGTTTATAGAACCATTGGTATAACAAATACGAATGGTTTTACAGCCTTTCCCAATGGTTTAGAACCATTGGGAGAGACTGTATTTCCAGTAGTGTTGACGTCTCCGGGAATAACACATTTCATTTATTTTCTAAAAATGTTATGCACTATTATAAATACATATATAATATATATATATATATATATTATATTTGGATGATGAAAATTTTTCTTTTAAAGGTTTAATTCTTACCACATGGAAATTTTACAACAAATAAGTTCATTTTCGACGTATCGAATATCGATAAAATAATCAATATGAACTTAAATAAATATGTAATTTTTAAAACATGGAAATGAGTGATATAAAAAAATAATAAACATAAAAAATTTATAAAAAAATGGTTAAATTATCCTAATTTTATAATTCATGAATATAAAGAACGAATGATACAAGTCAAACTCAAGGTAAAGGAATTTCTGTATGCAATTTCCACTCATCAGGTTTTCAACATACATTGTTGATTATATTATACCAAGATTATGTGTGGAATCTATATTTATTTATTTATACTGTAATTTTCAATTCTAATTTTTGATATACTTTTTCTACACATAAATACCCCATTTATAATTTTTTAAGTCATTTATGTGAACTTTTTAACGGAAATCTTATCTCAATCTCATTTCATTAAGTTAAATATCCATGTCATTTGATTTTTCAAGAATCTGTGTGAATGAGCTATGATTTATTTAAACTAAATATCCACTTTTATTGTATGTATTTATATTTTTCACATATAATTATTTCATTTATTTATCCTTAATCTCCTGATATGTTCTTTGTAACAGACTCCATCTCAATCTCTTTTCACTGAGAAATATCTTGATATCTTGCATATTTATTAAACATTAATGTGTATATATAACCATCTTGACATGTTAAATCATTAATTACTATAATATAATGTTATTCATAAGTATTTATAATATTAATATTTATTTATTTTTATTCATGTTTTTCTCATGTGATAAAGGAATCTTTAACTAAAACATCGTTTTAATTGTTTTAAATATTTATTTTGGGAATTCTTTCACATTTGTATCAGGGTTTTGAAAATGGTTTTATGGATTTATTTATATGGTCATAAATGTTATGAAATGTTATTTCTAAAAATTCATTTATTAATATCAATGTTTTGTGGGACACTTTGATTTAAAAGTCACTTTTTTTAAATGCTGTAAATTGGTTTTTTTAAAATGGATTTTTTTTAACGTATATGGTGACAACAACTTCTCTACCACTGCAACTTTTATTTGATATTTGGATTACTCTATAAGAAGTAATGTTTTTCAAATAAAATTAAATACTATATACCCTTTCTATGTAATTTGGTTTTCAAAGTGGTTTTTATAAAGGATTGATTATGTCAACATAATGAAATGATCTATGTGATTACAATATGGTAATGGTATTTTTCATTTATGATTATTTTTTGTGTTTCTATTTAGTTATTGTTCTATGGAATTTTTTCTGTAACCATGTTGTTTCATGATAAACTATGGGCGGGTAATCCCCTGATAGCTCTCTAATGCATAGGGTAATATAACAGAGGTAAAATTTATGGTTTATCCTAAGAGATTTAGTGAATATAAAATGATGGGTATTCCAAATGTAACCATGAAGGTTACACCCTATGTGGATGTGAAAGCTAAAATTTAATATGTTATAGATTCCATTTGTTACTATTATGATTTATGATTTCTATGCGTTATACATAAATCATATGATCTCATGAGGTATGTTAAATACATTATATTTTATGAGTAAAAAAGAATGATTTCATTGATTTGTATATATTTATGGGCCAAATTTTTCATTCTTTATTTTATATCCCTTATTGAGCTTTTTATTCTCATCCTATGTTTTTGAACTTTTTTTTACAAGGTATAAGGAAGGGTAAGAGAAAGGAATAATTCAAGACGATTTTTATCAAGAAACGAATTCTTGTTTTTTATGGAGTTTTAATGTTGCGAAGAAAATTAGATAGATTATAAGTGTAAACATTATAATATTTTAGATTTATTATAATCGTTATGGTCTAATTCTCTAAAACTATAAAATTGAAAATATTATGAATTTGAAAGAATGTAACTTCATGATCAAAAATCAATATTATCTATCCTTTATGTCTAGGGCCTGATAGTTAATGGAAATAAAATAAAAAATCTATAATGAATTAAAAAACAGTAGATTCATTGGATATGAATGTAATAGGAAAACAATTCCATTCAATTTATTTCCCCCATTGAACAGGACTTATTTTAATATATTAGAATATACACAAATATAATTAATTGTAACTTTTTTATTTCATTTGAAAATTTTCATCCTTTGGTTGTGCTTTGATCAAATTCAAATTAATACCTTAATCATTGATATGAATATTCAAAAATTATTTTCTATTCCTCATGTACTAAAATTTACTTTTAAAAG
Organism: Viscum album; assembly: GCA_963277665.1. Lineage (NCBI taxonomy): Eukaryota > Viridiplantae > Streptophyta > Magnoliopsida > Santalales > Viscaceae > Viscum > Viscum album. The sequence continues at coordinate 261,406,781 of OY728142.1, read as the reverse complement.
ATTGTAATATCCATAAAAGAGTGATAAGTCATTATGTCTATCTCTATCTATTTTCCAAAACCAATATGGTTACCTCCAGTTAGCTAATATAATAAATTAATCTCTAAACTTTAAAAGTAACACCATGGTCCCATCAGTAATATTTTTTTTCAATTAATTTGACTTAAAATATTGCTATATTAACCAATACATCGCTTAGGCCTGTGGTTGGTGCTAATACCTCATCATCCTTTATATGTGGGTTTAATCCCAACATCATTATCAAATACGATGATTGTTCACCTTGTATGATGGATGTCCTTTTTCTAAACTATATTAATATAATTCCTATCATTTTTCCAAAAAAATTCCATGATCATACTTAAAATAGAATTTTTCTTAAAAAAATCTTTTTTCTAATGTTTTCAGTTCAAAAAACTGTTAAAAAAATATAAAAATATTATTTGATTATTATTACAATTTCATTAATGATCATATTAACCCTAAAGGTTATCAATACCGTTAATCTTGTGTTTGAAAAGTATAATGGCCTTACTCCTCAAACATATTTTCCACAAAAACATATGCATGCCATAACTTTCTCCCAAAATAGCATTAATCTTGGTTGAGTCCCATCACATAAAATGAAAAATGGGTGTTTAAGTCTTCTATATTTTGATAAATCTTAATCTCATTACCCATGATGATATTCATAACTATTGAGATAATGAAGACATGTGTGCTTATTTGATTTATTATAATACCGAGATGTTTCATGAATCTTATAAGAAAGATATCATTCATAAAATACTTCTACAATATAACTATTGAACAAACAAACCTAAATACTTCATCTATTTTTTTTCTATATAGGAACTTACCTGTGACAACTGGGCCCCAGTGACAGCACAACCACCCCACCTTAACATGGCTGTCGGGTCCTGGCCCACCAGTTACCACCAGTTACCCCGCAGACACGTGGGACCCACCCTAGGGTCCACCCACATGCCTGAATGGGTCATCGGACTAATGACAGTCACCATAAGAAAACACTTGTCATTTCTAGTGTGCTTTTTCCTCACTCACACACACCCTGGAAAACTTCCAAAAGGGTCACCCATCCTGATCACTACTCCAAGCCAAGCACGCCTAACTGTGGAGTTCTAATCAGGTAGGCTCCCGAAAAGGAAGGTGCACCTTATTGACATGAGTCATATCATTTAGTCATTTAACCCTTTATCATTTGGGGATGTTACAATCACCTCCCCTTTAGAGCACAATTCCCTCGTTGTGGGCCCTACAACTCAACCCAGGCAGTGCACCGCACTTAAGGCTGGGTTCCTCCTCTGATACCAAATGTGACAACTGGGCCCCGGTGACAGCACAACCGCCCCGACTTAACATGGTCGTCGGGTCCTGGCCCACCAGGTACCACCAGTTGCCCCGCAGACACGTGGGGCCCACCCTACGGTCCACCCTACGGTCCACCCACATGCCTGAACTGGTCATCTGACTAATGACAGTCACCACATTCCAACACTTGTCCTTTCCAGTGTGCTTTGTCCTCAGTCACACACACCTGGGGAAACTTCCCAGAGGGTCACCCATCCTGATCACTACTCTAGGCCAAGCACGCTTAACTGTGGAGTTCTAATCAGGTAGGCTCACGAAAAGGAAGGTGCACCTTGTTGACATGAGTCATATGATTTAGTCATTTAACCCTTTATCATTTGGGGATGTTACATTACCTATTATAGGGGTTAACATTTACATGAAGAATATACTTAGATAACGCCCAACTTCTCCATATTTAAGACAAAAAATTATAAACGGATCCTTATAATGATATTAATTTCAATCAATCATAATATTCATTTTTTCTCATAAATTTATTTATTTATCCCAATCTACTCCACTCATAAAACATTTTCCAATTTCATTAAGATACCATATTTTCAATCTCAGACACCTTAGGATTGACCTAGACTAATTATTGTCAGTATATATTCAATTCCATTATAATATGTTATAATGAAAATTTCAACTATCTTATGCATATCCCATGGGAGTGTGAAATTAGGTGTATAGTATGCCCCATTTTCATGCCCTTGGTGACGATCAGGTCTATGATAATTTTTCCTATTTAGAGTTTTTCCCTAGGCACCTCTATGATAAAAGCATACCCATGTGTAGTATCCAAACATTGATATATTTCTAAAGAAATAAACATAATCTATTTTATACTAAAATAATAGGATGTTATTTTGTACTTATCCTCAAACTCTATCATAGTTTTATATTTCCTAATATATGTTATTCTTAATATTGTTACAAATATTTCTACTAAAGATTCATTGATACCAACTGCAGCGACCCGGTAACAAAAGTAAAGATTATGTGACCACATAATTATGATGGCATAGATAAAATGAATCATATCCTTAAGGGTCAATCATCTTTATAGTTTTGGTAAAAATAAATAAATTCATGATTCCAATATTACATTTAAATACACATATTACAATAGTTTTTTCAATAATTTCATCATTCCCTCTCTAATATCCATACATATCAATCATAAAATTATTCATGTTATCCAAGAGAAATTAAAACATAAGAAAGCGTTGATCTCAATTGCTCAGTAAAGGTAAGTGTACAATAAAAACTATGAATACATAAGGAATAATCAATGCGGAAAAGTAAAGAACTGAGCACACATTTCTTTTAATCAAAAATAGGAGTATAATATTGAAGGAATAAATGATGACAAAATAATTACATATAAATAATAAAATCATCCTGAAACATAACCAAGGATATTCGAACTGATCTAATAATCACTTGGATTATCAGTAACTAATTTATATTGACGAAATGCCTAATTTTGACATCAAAATCATATATTCAAGGACTTTAACAAGATAGTTACTATAAATACCTATCACATGATAGTTTAAAATTACTAGTTTCATACCCATTAGGATTGGCCAACTCATTCATGTTAAGACCTTACATAGGACACATACTATTAATACCTTTCACAAGACTTTTTAAAACTAATAGATGCAAACTCATCGGGGGTTTTCAACAATTTTTTGCATAGGAAATTTTTTGATGCATCGAGGGGGTATCTATATCAGGCCCCACCAACCACATATTATGACTAATTTATTTCACATATGGGATGGGTGAAACATAATCGGTCATATTAAAAATATACTAATGAAATTTTAATACATAACCCAATCAAATAAACATAATTCTAAGCCATACAGATTAATATGGTTAATGGTCCCCAAGTATCACATCCATAATCCAACTGATCATAAACCATCCATAGAAAGAATAAAAATTATATTTGTACAATATATATATTGTATCATATGTATATTTAATGGTTTATATCATCTATTAATATAAATACCATAAAATATCATTAAAAACACTACTAATGGAAATATTTTTTCAATTTTTCAAATCACAAAAAAAATATAATACACTTTTCTTATAAAATAACTTTCTGAAAAATAAAATTTTTTACAATATTTGGAAACCCATTTTTTTTAAAAAAAATATTTGATAAACTACAGTGAAATATTCTTATAAATTAAAATCAAGATGTAAACTAATATTATACATTTCATACAAGGTAAAAAATGAACATTCCCTTTAAGCTATAAAAATTTTAGGAGAGTGCCTTTCTTGGAAAATATCATGAAGATTCCTTTCACATTTTTTTGTCAAATCCAAATGATAATTATTTTGAAAGTGACATAGGATCTCATTGAAAATATTTTTTAAAATGAATAAATTGGTAAAAATGCATTTAATAAATAATTTTTATAAGGTTGAAATTATTTGTCAATTTTTTTTAGAAAATATAGTGTTGGAAGAAAAAATATTTATGAACGAAGAGTGAAATGAAGATAGATTTTATATAAAAATATTATTCTTAATTTAACTAAAAAATAGTTTAAAATGGTATTATTGAATCAATAAAAATATTAGAATAAAATTAAAAAGGTTTATTATGAAATATTCAAATATTTTCCTTTAACAGAAATTCAAGAATAAACAATCTCGATTGGAATAATTCTATGAAATAAATTATTGCAAGGACCTTCACAATGAATTGATAATTAATCAAGGAATATCCTATATATTTTAACTATAAATAAAAAATAATAATTGGAAATAAAACATAAGTTAATAAAAACTCATTAGGAATGTAATCTTATAATGGAATAATCAATAAAGCATATGTTTACCCTATTGAATGAAATATGAATTAAAAAATCCCTTACATCTTGATTCATTTTATAATAATTATTTAAACTCTTATATAGTGTGTTTAAATCTGTAATTAAATTAAAACATAACAATATTATTATTTTTAAAGTCTTATATAATCCATTTATAACAAAATCTTACACATTCATTAATAATCATTGATTATTTTCTTTGTTTCTGTTGTTAATTTCCTTATTTTCCATTTGTATTACGTCATAAAATATCTTATTATTTAACATATTATATAGTTATATCATCTCAATAATAATAATAATAATTAAATATTTATCATATTTATAATTCAAATAAACATTTAAATACAATCATAAAATATGGTTATGAAAAATGATGTATGTTATGATCATGGAGATGGTAGGTCGTTTGGACGCATGAGTAACGTTTACCTTTTTCAACAATAATTATGGAAGGAAGGTAAGTAATATTTTATCTTTACATAATAATAATAATATCATATATAACATATTACATACTTATGTATATATATATATATATATATATATATCATCCATGTGATTTGGTTATGAAAAGAGAGGTGCATCCCTTTGTAAAGGCGGCAGTCCACACATACACAAACGATGTTATCTCTATTAGGTGAGGGTAAAGCCAATAAATTAAATTATATTTTTATAAAGATAAATAAGTAATGAATATAATATTAAATTAATTTATTTCACATATATTTGTTATCTTTAACCTTATCATTGTTCATGTGAAGCGTTAGTGAAATATGAATTTCATCGCTTCACGGGGTTGTATTCCGTCGTACACAGGACCGACATTATCGTATCTCCTACAAAAATAGATGGTAAAATGTTATATATTATATAATGACTATAGATGTATAAATATGGTATAAATATCATATATATATATATATATATCTCTGTGTGTGTGTGTCTATATAATTTATATAGATAATCATTCCCAACCTCAAAAGGTGGTAATGGAAGAATGAGTGACATCAGTTCGTGTGGCGTCAGTTCATCGTACAAACGAACGATGATTTAGTTACCCATTTGAATGAAGTGAAGATAGTTTTAGGTAATGAATTATTATAAAAACATCCCTGTATATGGATTATACATATTTTATTATATAATATTTATTTAAAAATAATTTATGGAGTATGAAAAATAAATTAAAAAAATTCACTTGTTGAAGAACATTACCTCTTCTTCGGGTTTCTTATATAGGTTTTCACTATAGCCTTCATAGGATTGATTTTTTTATAAATAAGGATTCTTGGATAAGAGGATGTAATTTAGGAATTTATGATTCTATTTATTGGGTAAAAATAGTTTTAAAGGTTATGATAATTGATGACAGGATTTCCTTTTATAAGTCTGGTGAATGGTACACTGGTAATAATTTAAATAGATTCAATCATCACCACATTTGTATCATTTTAAAAGCTTAAAATATGGGCCATTATAGGAAATAGAATATATAATGTCTAAATATGTCCATATAATGGATTATTTAAATGGTTTTATATCATTTTTAACCCTTATTATCTTAGTTTAACCCCCTATAACATCCATTTTTACCTTAACTACATAATAAATTTTCACAATTTTCACTATTTATTTTGGTAAAAATTTAATTTTTTATTATTATATAATATAAAATATTCTTATTACAAATATATAATTCATTTTTCAAATTTTAATTTACATAAGTAGAAACTTTTTTTTAAATTAATCCTATAGACGTGATGATAATACATCTCTTTTTTAAGAGAAAATTATTAAAAGCATACAATGTTTTTATACAAAATTTAAACATGAAAATAATTTCAACAAAATAAATTGGATTTATTGATATATAATTGATCTAATCATACTATAAAACCAATTTAAAATATAATGTTTCCTTATAAAGAGTTTTATCAAAAAGGAAATTTTTAATTAAAATTCAACATTTTCTACTATTTATTAAAAAATAAAACATTTTAGAAAAAACCCCAAAATTTCACCGTAATATTTTTTTTTGTATTTTTAATGCTTACATTTTGTTTTTTAAAAATGATTTTTTTTAAAATTGGTAAAAACTAATCTTAAATTTTATTTTGGATGAAAGATTAAATAATATTTTAGAAAAATACAATTTTTAGCAAAATATTTTTTTCTTTTAAACGCTTATTATTATATATCTAACAAATAAATAGAAAATGAAAATGTTTAAACTATATATTTTAGTAAATCAGTTAATCATTTTCATACGCTCCATTATAATGGATATGTGATAACTGTCACATTAAATATTAATATTTAAATAATATGACATGTTTTGTTTAAAATCAATGCTTCATGAAACACAAGATAAAAAAAGTGTTACATGTAATGAAATAGAAAAAAAATGTTTCATGTAATGTATGATAAAATTAGTAATTGATGGAGTCAAATTTATTGAAGAGATATAATTTATTGAAAATATTTTTATATATAGTAAATCCTCAGGGTGTTATATTTTCTTCTATTCTTATTGTGTTGTGTTGTACACACAATCAAATACAATATTATTATTTTCGAATTTAGGGGCGTCACATTGTAATTAGGTGGTAATGTTGGGTTTTTAGGGTATAAATTATTGATCTCCTTTCCCAATCATATTTAAGGTATTATTTCAGTAGATTAGTATATGTGAGGATGGACATTTGTAGTATTTTAATTATGAAAGTTAGTGAGAGGTTTTGGATGGACCTTATAACTAGTAAGGTGCCTAATTGGGAAGAGGAGTTCCAAGTGATCTATTTGTTATGTAATAGTGGCCTTTGTGTGATCATGGTTATAAATTTTGTTGTCTGAGCCTGGTCTGAAGGCAACACAACTCATGGGTGAGTGAGTCTAGTGATGTGATTGAGTGGAATAGGAGTGAACCACATTTGTTTCGTGGAACTGGGGTGGTGTGAGTTAGTAAGAATGGTTCCTACCAAGTTTAGGGTCATTGGGTGGCCATGTATAAGATGATGAAAAATGGATCAGATGATGCGTTGTGAGCAGATGTGTCTAAGATTTGAGTAGAAGTTATAAGAACCACAGTTGAGAAGGGTGGTGTATATTTTCTAAGATGTGTTATGATAAGGATGATCAAAGTGGTATGTATTGGACATGACTTGATTAGTTAGTGAACATGAATCAAGAGGAGCACCACACATGCAGGATGGTGGTACCTTCTAGGGGTGATTATTATGAATAAATGTTTGGAACATAATATGGTGGGGATCCAACAATATGTCATAGTGGGTGTGACCCTCTACTTGAATGAAATTGGGTGTGTACCAAGAATGATTATTTGTGAGTGAGAAGTGGATAATGTTCAGTATATAGAGAAGTAATTATAAATGAGTGAGTTAGGTTATTATCATCTATTGGGTTTGATGATGGATAGGGTGTGGGATGTAATAATCGGGGTGTTGAATTTTTGGAATGATGAAAGTGACACTTATATGGTGGGAAACATCATGTTGTATATGGTTGTGTGACATTAATCATAGAACTAGGGATGGTGTGTGGGATCAGTCTTTGGATAGTAAAGGCCACACTTGATGTTGTTCGGTATGTGCTTTCAATTCAATCTAGATTCCTTGTGGAATGTTAATGGTTGTTTCCATGTGGTGTTAATTACTATCTTAGTGTAATTTTTTATGGTACGTGTTATCATGATCTAAATTTGGTTTTGGGTGGTAGAATTCTAGTTTTTGTGTGGTATAATGGTGGTAGTGTGAGTTTTTGGGGTTTTGATTGTGAGATTACACTAGAAGGTCGAGGCAATACCATTATGTGTTCCAAATGAAATTAGATTACCTCTTGAGATAAGGGTATCATGATCAGGAGTTTAGGGCCCCATTATGAGGACAATCTGAGCATCCATATGGTATTTTGGTTGGAGTTGGTCTAACTAGCAATTTTTTTATGGGGTTCTATGTGGTGGGTTAGGAAACACATGTAGAATGAAGTAATAATGATGTTTCATGTTTTGGTCAGGGATTTTTTATAAAATCCAACATGTTTGGGTTGTGATTAGATGGTAGAGGCACATCCATTCTTGATTTGAATGTATAAATGGAATTTATTACTATTCTCAATCGATGCTCTCACTCATTGAAGCAAAGTTAATCTAGAATCAGGTAGAGCGGGTTGATGTATAGCTGAGAATAGTCTTCGAGAGGCAAAATCTAATTAGAGTGGGTGTAAATTCTTAGGATTAGACTTGTTTCATAAGTCCAATAATAGGGGGAACCATGGGCTATAATGTTTAATTGATATTCAAACCATGGCCATCTCATGTTAGAAGAGAAGTCATATAGTGTCATCTTAGTGTTGGGTGGTACTATGAGTGTCTTCTGAAGATCAAATGAACTCATTTATTATGTTCAAAGATTTATTTTGGATATGAATTGAGCATTTTAAACTAAGAAATGATCCTTCAAAAAATCTTTGTTGATCGATATAGAATATATAATGTTGTTAAATGGACATTAGGACTTCTCAGGGATGAAAATTTTTATAGTGGAGAGCTTGTAAGGGTCTAGTGTATGGAAAATCCTTAAGTATTCTTAAAAAATATATATTATGAGTTTGGTGGATGGTCCATTATTAAAATTGAATCTTAAATCAATATTCATAGGGTTTCGTCACCTTAAAATGAATTTTTTTGTTGGGTTCTAAGTCGTGAGAGGTGTTCCGTACTATTCTATTAGTCTTCAGAACTATATGTTTTGAAATTTTAGATTTATGAGAAATTTCATGGGGCACCTGATTATTTATAACCATGTACCCAAACCATTAATCATGCTTTGAATTGGCTCATGGTTTGTTTAAATCTTTCTTTGGGAATGGGGGGCCAAAACCCTCTATATAAAATTATTGAGGCATGAACATGATTTGTGCATAGTTTTTCAAACCATGAAAATAGGTGATCCCTGAAAAAAGAGTTCTGTATGGTTGGTGAATGGTTTGGAAAACCATGCTTCCAATCCGTGTGACTCTTATAAAGTGAAAAAAGTATCTTTTCCCCCACTACTAATAAATATGTTTCACCCCATTTCTATGAATTTTCATCTAGTGTCATCCCCCACATGACCTTACATATCCTCTCCAATTCCATGGGAGTTATACCTCATTTATTAGAAAAATAGATTCTTTTCTAATGCATTGTAGAGGTCCTAGTGATTCAACAAAACCACTGCCATAATTTTTATTTTTTATTCACTATATCATTCTGTCTTGACTATTTTGGTAAAAAATCAAATTATTAGAGATTGTTTCTTGTTTCCCATTTTCATTTTATTTAGTAAAAATCTGTGGTTGATACTTTCATGTTAACTCTTATACAAACAAGTTAGTTTTTTCCAAAACATTAAACCAATTTTCACTATTTCTTTACATATATGTTTGATGTCATCAAGCCAACCATGTTGAGTTTGAACATAGTTTAACTAATTTTTTTAAATTTATTTTACCATATTTAATCGTTTGAATTATATTCCTTTAACCGTAGAAATGAAACCCCTATTGGAGATCCTTATAATTTTATTTATTATTGTTTTAACTAGAAAAATGATATATTAATTTTTTTATGAAAAAATGGATTTTGATAAAGAGACCCTTATGCTGACTTAGATATTGGGAAATTATGGATTAAATTTCATGGCTATGAAATGGAATTTTCTAACCATATATTTCATAATAGATTTGGAATTGTAAATGTATAATAGCGTTTATAAATTTATTGGAATTTATTTAATTGTGTTATAGGTTTTGAAATGTCTTGTTTTCTAAAATAATTAAATTATATACATATTTTTTATTGGTTATTTTAATGTGAAATGGTAAATATAGATCATGATGACTTGGGTAAAAACCTAAAGTGAATCAATATTTGGTTCATAAGTTAAATTTTTTAGTTTTAAAATTAATTGATGATTTTAATTTTATAATTAAAGTGTTAAACTGTGATTGTGAGGTGTACAACATAGAAATAAAGGGTTGAGAACATTCATTCCATATGTTGATAAGTATTCAAAAAATCATTTTGAGCACTAAAATTATATATGAAAATTGATAATTATGAATAATAGGAAGAGTGTATTTGATTCTATGTGTGACATACTTAGGAATTCTAGGATGAGTTCAGTAAATTCCACATGATACTAGATACTTGAGATTTCCAGACTGGGTACTTATACTTCCCTTTATATATGATATATGGGGACTGTAATAATGGATTTCAAATTCTAGGGGAGTACCGAGATGAGAACATAGATTCCATATGACACTCTATGATATTGGGTAATTCCATTATGGTTGCCTAGATCCTGTATAGTTTAATATAGTGGCATGATCATCATGATGCCCTTAGAGACACCCCTATACTTGATGAAGAAGAAGGGAGATACCTTGAGAGTCACCATGAATTATGGGAATTGAGAATTTTATTTATTTATTTATTTTTCATTTCATTTTTTAAAATTGATTAATATAAATTATTTTTGGACTTCTAAATTGCTTACCTAGAGCACTTCCACATGCACTTATAAATTAGACTCATTGTTATATATGCATCATTGGTAGTGTATTACTATGTTTTAATCACACCCTACTCTATATACCATGTAACTTGGGTAATGAAGAAGATATCACTACTTGGTCACGTGTCACTTGAATAAGGAATGTTCCAGTTGCTTGATGTCTTTTTTTGGATTACTTGATGTATAGATGATGTGACTGGGAAGGATTTAGGACATGTTTATAGATTACATTAGTTTTTTATTATCATTTTCCCTTTAATATTATCCTCTATGGGGGATTAGTTATGTAATGTATAAAATTATTCATTTTCATAGAATTTTCATAATTAAATTATTTATTTTCACTTACCCAACATTATCTGCTAGGTTTATCAATATTTCTTATAACTATTTATTGTTAATTTACCTAATATAACTCCTCTATATTGGGGGAATAATATATCTATGGTAACCCCACAAGCCCTTTATGTTATATGGAAGCCATTTTCTTATAGGGAGGAGTACCTAAGGCCTTATGATGAGCTGGCTGGGGGCACTAATTTAATACCTTTCATGGGGGAGGTCAATTTGATGTTTTCATCATTTTTTAATTTCTGGACATGATAATGTTCTACTTGTGTGAGCAATCTAATCTTGTAGAACCCATAAGTACTATGAGATTAAATTTTTATTGGGCTCAATTATACCTTGAGAACTATTTGTTTGATATCAGCAACCTATAGATCTTATTATAGATCAAGAATCAAGTGTGATACTATGGGCGGATGGATCAAACTTCCACTTTGTGTTTCTTGGCATTCTCATCACATAGTTGTCTTTTATTTTAATGGATTTTGTTTATTTTTGTAGTGTGGTTAGTCTAATTAGTTTGGTTAGATTATTCATGAGTGATTTTAGATTTTTTTATAGGTCTACCATATTTAATTAACCCATGTCTTAGATACTTTCTTCACTCACACAATTTGAATGCTGAAACTTGGGAGTTATTGCACCCATCATACATGATATAATTTTTTTCCCATTAGGATATTATTTTCATTATATTTTTTTGTTTGTGGGGTCATAAATTGTTTTATTAGTTTTTTCTATTCTTTAGGGTCATGAGCATTTTCCCTATCACTTTTCCCTATCATGGGTTTTTGTAACTAAAATTTCATCAACAATAAAATGTTTCAATTATTTATGAAATGAAGAGATAAGTAAACCAGATAGTGTAGTGGTTACAAATGTATAACATGAAAATTATATATGTGGATTAGATATTCAAATGAAGAAGAATAAATATTTTTGATATGTTTTTAGTTGATCAATGAAATATTTCCACCAACCTCGAGTAGAAATTTCTTGGATAGAAAAGGTCATGGAAGAACCAACTACATTAAAAAAACATAAAAATAATTTCTGTTTATGTTGATAATAGAGGTTAAATCTAAGGTAATAATTATTCACAATACCTTAATTAAGAATAAGGAAAAAATATAATATCTTATAAAAGAGGCGCCTATAATAAAAAAATGTTTGGAGCGAAAATGATGTGTTGAATTTCTAAGAAGAAACATCAATTTTGGAGGTTTTTAGAGGAAGATGTTAGAGAATTATCTAAAAGAGTATCATTAATCGTTAAAAAAATACATGACTAATCGAAGGTATAAAATGTTAAAAATTTGTGTTAGATTAAAAACTGAGTCATACAAAGATAACAAAAATATTAAAAATGAGAAAGAAAAAAATTGTTTTAGAAATTTCATGAAATAAGTCATCAATATTTATTTATAAAATTAAGATCTATTCATTAAAGTGAACAAATTGAGTGAATATTTAATGATATTCCACTAATAAAGTGCTAATTTTATGGTGACTTCGGTCACAATATGACAAACTATGATGATATGATAAGTTACTTATGAGGGAAATCACTAAAATTCCAACAATATAGGATGAGAACAGATTATACACATCAAATAATAAATTTATATTATGGATACTATTCTTATTAATCAAAATTTAGTCACAATTCTTGTGACTATATAAAAATAATATTGGAATTAAATTCTGCAGAGGCTCAAGGTGGTTCGAAAGGAGACAGATTAATTTAATTCCACTGGAAAAAATTATCCCCATTGGAATAATACAATTAATTCATTTCATGTGGTAAAAGGAATGATATGGAACCCACCACTTTCAAAACTCATCATAGAGTGTTATGGTATGAAAAATTAATTGGGGGAAGGATATAATACTTAATATTAATCTCATGGAAATTAGTAAAAATTAAATGTATTCTAAATTATATATGTTCATATCATATTATAGATTATATAAACTTACTAAACAACATGAAGGGTTGTGTTGATGTAAGTTACCACTTCTTAAATTATAGAGAATTAAATATTAAATTTAATGGTAAAAACATGTTTTATATATGGATTTAAGAAAGTAGATGTAATTTATTTGGATGGAATTCAAACTATTCTTCAGTGTATAATATAAGTTTTTAAACTAACACATGATGTAAAGTTAAATTAAAATGGATACCTTTTTAGAGGAAAGGGTATAAACTCATTAATGTGAATATTAAGGGTAAATAGAAATATTTATCTAATAAATATAAAAGAGAAATATTTCTTTCATACAATGTAAAAATGGAATAAATATTTTCATCAAATCATTGGCCATGTTTGTCAATAATTCATGGAAAATATTTCTATTCATACTGATTATATTAGTATACCTAATTTGAAAAAATATGTGGGGAATAATTTCAATTATTTAATAAGTGAATAAATAGTGAGAAATCCTTATAGATAAAAAAAGTAAATATATTTCATTGTTGCTCTATTTAGGTTTCACCAAAGTGTATGGACCTACGACACATCCAATTACACTAGAAGAAACTTATTTAATATTTTTTTGGTTGATTACTATAATTTTATATGTTTTATAATGTTCTTAGAAAAACAAATTGATAGAATCTATCAAATGAAATTATAGGTGAGATGAGAATGAAACCATGAGATCAAGAAAAACACAATGATCAACAAATATCATTGAGTACACTATATTTTTGGTTCAAAATTAATTATAAAATAATGGAATAAATAATGAAGTTTCATCGATGATAATTAAAAAAATTAGTCTTTATTAAAAGTGAAATTAGATATGGGATAATAATAAAAATATATTACTCATCGATAGTGGTATTTAGAGGAACTCTTGGACTGATATGTTGAAATAGGTTACTTATATTAAAAATGTATTTTTTAAGACATTGTGAAAAGAGAATGGTGAATGACATGTTTCATGGGAGAAATACATATCCAAAGCATTTTAGAATTTTTGGAAGCATATATATTATTTTGAAACAGGATAAAATTCAAAGAAAATTTTGTGATGTAACTAATGAAGGAGTGTTTCTTGGTTAATTAAAAATAATCAAATATAAAAAACTCATTAACAAATTTATTAAAGAAATTAGTGAAATAAGGGATGATAATTTTAATAAATTGAAATCTAGAATCTAATATAGAAATAATAACATGTGTACAAATTATAATGAAAATAGTGATATTGATGTAAATTTTAATGACACACAAACTTTACTAAATGAGGAAGATTTAGAAACTGAATTATAAGAGGTTTTATATGCTAAAATGAATCAAAAAACAACTCAAATATGTAAAATAATGATAATATTGATGATTAAAAAATAATTACATATTACAAAACTGTAACATAAATTCAGCATATGAGGAGTGTTGAGTACACTTCTTTATAATCATTGGTGCATCTTATGTAATTTTAAGAAATTCAAATATCATGGTTCTTGGTTATGAATTGAGGGTGAGAAAAAATATAAAACAATTAAACCTGAAATCTTATAAAGAGGCTATAACACCACAACATCATTAAAATAATTTCAATATTTAAAAATAAAAATCCCAAACATGGGAAGGTGATTCAAAACAAATCTAGGTTTTTTTGAAAAGTCTATGCTCAAATTAAAAGTACAAACATGGAAGAAATTTTTTCATAGGTGGATATACATGAGTTGATTCAACAATTGTTCTTAGTTATAATTTAAATAGGATTCAAAATATATCAAATGGATTTGAAGATAACATTCATGAAAAAATTCATAGAAATGGATGTTAGTATTTAACATCTCGTGGGATTTTAGTTTTTCAATGATGAAAATATGATATCCCATTTTAATAATGCATTATATGTTTGATGTAAGCACAGTTACCAGGGAATTATCATTTGGATTCTTATTTTATGAATATGGAATTCAAGAGAGGTGGTGGTGATCACAACCTCTATATAAATACCTCAAATGAAGAGTGGTTCATGGTTATTGTGTGTGTTTATGATATCATCTTTGGTGGAAATAAAAAATATTATATTGAAGATCTTACAATATTGATGAGATTATTGGATCATAAGTGACGAAAATAATGACTTTAGGGCAGTTAATAGTTTTTTAAAAAATTTAAAGACAAATCAATCAGTGTTTTGTTAAAAAAATAATTTATAGTGAGTGTTTTGTTCAAAAAGTATATAAAGACAAAAATAAAAGGAAAGAAAATATGTATTTTATACTTGTAGGGATTACTAAGAGCCTAGCCTAAAAATCTACATTCTCTACTCTATGAGAATATTTTTATCAATAAAGTAACACACTTTTAGAGGTGTGACAACTTGTTATAGACTCTGAATTTTACAAATACTCATAGGTAAAAACCAAAATTCTTATAAGATTCTTAACCTAGTACCAGAGTAGAATTTTCATCAGAAGTCAAAACCAATACTTCATTGTGGGTGGTAGAATAACAAAAAAATTAGTTTTTAATGGGGAAAATCATAAACTAGACATGAGAAAAATTAAAAATAAACAAATGAAATAATAATATGGTGAAAAAAATAAAAAAGAAACCTGAGGGAAATATATGATAAAGATAAAGATAATATATGATGATCCTAATCACTAAATTTGTAGAGAATGGTATGGTAGAAGTTATGTTATGATCTCCACAAGGAATTAGAATTAGAATATATTATTTATTGAATTCCAAAAATAAATTGTATGTCACAAATTTTATCAAAAAAATATTGTTGAATAAGCTCTATATATTTGTTTTACTCATTGATAAAATCTCTAATAGATTAATACAACTTCATTAACTCCAAAATATTCTTAGTGAATTAAGTGATTCAATCACTAAATAAAATGAGAAAGTTCATAAAAATATAATGTTATTGTTACCTTTGTTTTGAAAATTTGTCATTAATATCAAATACAATCAACACTAATTATTTTCAAATAAAATAATGATATAAATAATCTAATTTTATCAATAGAAAAATAATATATTATAGAAATTTATAAAACAATAAAATATAATATAAATAAAAATGCAGTTTATTAAAAAATTAAAAGTTTCATAAAATATGGAATTTTATTCTGCATGTGTAAAACATATTGCATATGTGAAAAACAAATAATATATGATCATATGTATTTTCCATATATTTTAATTATATGTGTTTGAAATATATAATAAAAATTATTAAAATATTTCATTCAATTGTCACACTTAAAATAATAAGGATTGTATTTTTAGAAAAATATTTGAACTATTGGTAGATAAGAAAAATACCTTGAAGTAGAATGGTATTTCTAATATTGACAAGCTACCATTTCAATAAACTATCATCATTGGAGAGAAGAAATTTACCGTTATGATATATCCTGAAGGTAAGATGTACAATTGCATGAATATATACCACATCATAATAAAGATTTATTTAGAATTTCTAGAAATGGTATCGCTACTATGGAGTATATTCACCTTGAAGATGTGATCTACCATTGTGGATGAATGAACAAAAAATTGGGAGGTCCCCTATTCTGATTGAGCAGATATTCCATTGAAGGTGACCTGCCATTAATGGAGAAAATAACCTTGGTATAAGTAATTATGCTCCCACCATGTGTGAACCTTCTACTACCAACTAGATAAAATATAATTTTCTATTTTAAGTCTTAGAGGTGACCAAACATAGGGAAATAATGTGCCAAATATATTTTCAGATAAATAGTTCTTGGGGGTCTACTATTGAGAGAATGGAGTGGTAATTCCATCACTGAGGAGGAACAATTGAATTTAATCGATATATTATTTGATTCAGGTTAGTAAGACCATCTATTTAAGGCTGAATCATACTACAACCATACAATTGTATAGGTGATATAGTGGAATCGAGCTTCCATCAATGAATGATGGTAGTGATACTATAATGTGAATTAATGGAGGGAGTTTCCATTGATTCCGGAATGACTATAACCACTTCATTAATGATCTATAAATTCCTGGACATGGTGAAGTGTGAAGTAGTAAGGGATATTTTATGTAATAATGT
The DNA here is from genome assembly GCA_963277665.1 of Viscum album. NCBI lineage: Eukaryota > Viridiplantae > Streptophyta > Magnoliopsida > Santalales > Viscaceae > Viscum > Viscum album. The sequence goes on along the minus strand of OY728142.1, from coordinate 261,389,539 downwards.
TTTTAGTTGCATCGTGTATTGGAAACAAATCTGGTGAACTAGAATGCTTAGATGAATATTGGGATGAAGAATACAACTGTGTTATTTGAATATGTAAACTATGTGTTCTATCCAATGACTTGTATGGTTTTATCAAATGTTAGAAATTATGTTAGAGTCTTTTAATGTGGATGAACTATGACAACATATTCCTAAGTTCGATGTCAGACCTGTGTTAAGTTGATATATGCTTTATTAAACAAGTTCTCAAGTGTAATTCACGATTTTTCAATGGGGTCAGCACCTAGAATTCCTATACACTCACAATATTGGGAAGGATATCCCACTAGGGCCTTACATAGCCCCGTGGGAACCTTTTCTTATGGCTTTAAATATATATATGTTCCACCGTCCACTGTGGTTGGCCCATTCATACTAACACTCCCAAAAAGTTTACCATTAGTCCCCTATATGATTTAATGGATAACCCACATGTCTAGTCATTGTTGGAAATATTTAAAAAAACAAATTTTAATTATAAAAATATAAAAAAGTAAAAAAATTTATAACAATTAACATTTAAAAACTAATTAGAATGACTATTAATTATTAGAAAAATAATATTTAATCAAATTTTAAAAGATAGTGATTTATCAAAACATAATTATTAATGAATTAATACATAGATTAAATATATTATAATCTCCCCTTTTTAATTTAAAAAAATTAACATTTGTTAAATGTTTAAAAATATTCTCCCCGTTTTTGGAAATTATAAAAAGGATCATTTTGAAAGGATCATGTTACATTCATTTAAATACAATTTAAAATAGAGTGTAGATTCAAAAAATTAATAAATATTCTAAATTGAAATATTACGTTTCAAGAATATGTAGTTCAGATTTCATTTTACCAAATTTTATAGAACCTAATGGTTTAGTGAAAAAATCATACAATTTTTTTTAGGTGGGTACAATTTTCAAAATAATATCAACTTTATTTTTAATATCTCTAAAAAATGAAATATAAAATATTTGTGTTTCGTTCTAGAGTGTGGAAGAGTATTTTTAGAAATTGAAATAACATTATAATTTTCAATAAAAAAAGATTTAAACTTTATCAATACAAATATAAGAATCACAAAGTGTTTATTTAATCAATATGGTTTGTGAATAATAGAAAATAATAGCAACATACTCAACCACAACTATATAGAGTGATACTGATACTTCTTTCTTATAAATCAATTAAAATAAAAATTTACTCAGAAAATGAAAATACCTATTGTTATTTTCTATTTAAGAAAACTATCTTCGTGTTTCGAATCAGAAAATGATAATAAATCAAAAAAATTGAATTGAATAAAATAAACCAGTGCCTATAGTTCCAATATTACATCGAATAACTCTTTTAATAGAACTAATATTACATCTTTAGGGGTTGACCAAATTATAGAACAAAAAACAAAATATAATATGTCTGGTCTAGATGTAGTGAGATATAATAAACTTCATATAATATCTCTATAAATTTTAAAATCAAAACACATTATATATTCATCTAAGATTAATTTTTAATTTGTACAAATTTGTGTTGTTATAGTATTTCTAAAATAAATCCTAAATTTTTTGACCTATTCTTTATCAAAAATATATTAATTTAATGAAATACCCTCTTTTATTTGATAAAATAGAAAATTAAAAAAATAGTTCTCCAATAAAGCTCATTAGTAATCCACTTATCATTAGTTTACAATAGTAATTACAAAGTGGTCATTTTTATCCAAATAATATATCATTAATATAAATCTATATAATGAGTATATCATTTAAATATCTCTTTTTAAACAAGGTAGGATCAACATTTATTATAACAAAATCATTATGTATTAAAAAAATTAGCCTCTTGGAGAAATATCAAGGATCTTACTTAAGGCTATATAAAACATTATTATGTTAAAAATCATGATTTGTAAATATAAAATTTTCCAATATTGGGGATGTCTAACAAAATCATCCAAAAAATTATTCTATTTAGAAATTTACATTTCAATTCTATTTTAAATAATTTCATATATTGAAAACCAGAAAAGGATAATAGTGTTCTAATTACTTATATCTTAGAAAAAGGAGTAAAATAATATTCAATGTGAATTCCCGCTTCCTAGGAATATCCTTGAGTAACTATTCCTGCCTTAATTTTAACATTGTTTATATATTCATTTAATTTATTAGGAAAATTATACTTAGTTCATATAATTTGTATATATTTTGGAAGGTAAACCAAATTCCACACTTTATTCCTTTAAAATTGGTTTAATTAATCTTGAAAATCATTTTTCTAAATTGAATTAATTAAATCAATGTCAATTTTAATAGAAACAAAATCAATTACAAAATAAAAGTTTTTATAGTAAAGTAAAATAGATTTTTTTTTGTTTTTATACCATATTCTACATATCAAATTTCTTTTTCAATTGGATGATATTTAATTGTTTTCCATTCTTTAGGATCTATTTTATAATAGATATACTCCCTAATAAATAATTGAATTCTCATTTTTTGGTCATTATCGTCAACAAAATTAAATTCCATAAATTCATCATCATCATAGGTGAAACTGTAATATTTCTTATTATTGTTATATTAATTGAACAAAGCTTGTATAGACTATTCAAAAACAAATATTATCTTATTGGAAAATCTATACGCCATATTAGTATTGTAATATCATAATAATAATCCTTCATCTCTTTTAGAATCAATTTTTTCTAAATTATCTTTTTGTTTTTTAGATAATGACATTGCAACTGAATACCCAAAAATATCCAAATTTTGGTATAAACCATTTAAATAGCTCATAAGGGATCTTACTCAAAAAATGGTAAAATAGATACTCTATCTAAAACATGAAATCTTTTATTGTAATCTTCTTACCAAAAATATCTCAGAACATTAAATTCTATAATATTTGATCTATCTATTTTTGAGTCGATATGCTCTTTAATTCAACAATACCATTTTTTTAGTGTAATTGGGGCTAAAAAATAATGTTTGTATCCATTTTCATCAAAAACATATTCATATTATAAATTAAAAAATCAACCACCTCTATCACTTCTCATGGAGATAATTGAAATAATCATGATTTTTTTAACAAGTAGATAGAAAGTAAAAAAATTAGTTAAAGTTTATTTTTAATGTTATAAGAAATAAATCATTATAAAACTATTATAAAAATATAAAATTAGAAATACATGTTTTCCACCCAAACAAATAGGTTTTATAGGTTTAAACAAGTCAATATGTAATAGGTCGTAGCATTTTTCAATACTAACTTCATTTTCATATTTAAACCATTCCTTGTGCTACTTACCTTTTAAATGTGAATCAAATATAAATGTACTTATTTGTATATAATTTTGGAAATTTAATAATGTAACACCCCAGGTAAATAAAGAATATGATATTTTTATATTTATACATATTTGTGAATATAATATTAATATTACATTAAAGGTGACGGTTTGCTCGATGGCGTACCCATTACGCAACAACGAGTTTCTTGGGAATCTTACGTTGCATTCTAATAATAAAATAATATTATTTTAAATGGTAGTTAACGCCTAACCATTGTAATGGCGGGAATGAACAGAACTAACTACAAAATGATTATATATGTTTGTAAAATATTTTTACTCTTTACAATAAATGTTAGAGGATTAAAAATGTGAATGAATCCAATTTTAAGCGTAAACATTCTAATATTCATTAAAAGGTCGATTAACCGCCTTTTGATGGCGAACCTATTTAAATCCAATTTTTTACAATTTTATGTGTTATATTTGAAAAAATAAAATTCTTCTTTAGAATCAGGACATCAAAATTTACTTTGTGTAAATTTTTGGTATTTTTCCGATAAAGTTCATTTTTAATGAATAGTGAAAAATGTTGTATTTTAATTCAAACCCACTTTTTAATATAATTTATTTATATGATTAGATTATATTTTGAATTGGTTTTAAAGTTAAATTAGAATATATTTTTACCATTTAATCCAATTGTGGTCATTGGAATTAATTTCACTTTGAAATCGGACTTAAACTAGTGTCAATCATTTGATACTTATTGTTTCATAAAAACACGCTATTTGCTCTGACAGCGGGAATTAATTATTAAATTAATTAATTCAACTTATATTTTTTTAGTTTTTTAAAATAGACTTCATTTTTGAATTTGGATTATCAAATATATCTTAGGGTGAAGTTTTGGTATTTTTCTGAAGAACTTCAATTTTTGATTAATAGTGAAACCACTAAGTGGTAGTTAAAGAAAAAGATTTTTCGTTTAAATGGAACTTTTCCACCTCTGTGTTTTGAATTTCAAGAATCCAGCATACATGGTTTTCATTAGGAGGTAAATTGTGGTTAAATGGGATTAAAATAATTTTTTGGCTAATAGTAACTTTTATGTTCTTAATCGCGATTAGAGATAATTAGTGCAATTTAAGGTAAAAATAATGTTTTAATAATGTGAAATGACCTAGACACATGTCCTACCAACATTTGATGTGTCATGACCGACCAAGAAAATCCATGGGTCAACTTGGGGACCCCATGGAGCCACTTTGGTTGGAAAATGACATAAATAACTTTTTATTTAAAGTTAAAATAAAAATGTCACAAGCATGAAATGTTTCACTAAAACAAATTTTAAATGGGGTTATACAAGTCATATTTTTGAATAGAAATATTCATTGGAAAGCTAAAAATATTTCCTAAATGATGATATTTTTTTATAATTTTTCGAAAATAAATAAATAAAATTATTTATGACATCATAATGATGCAGAAATTACCTCATTAAAAAAGGATTTAAATAAAATTGAAAGATAATGTAAAATCTAAGAACTACACTTGTCCAAAATCTATTGGATGGGTGGACTTAGAACCCTTATCACCATACCCTCGAAAAAAATCAATGTGGGACCATTAAAATCTGAAACCCATTCTAAAATAAAGCAACATGTCTTTACTTTCCAAGAGTGCCCCTCCCCTCCTCTTATAAAAGGCCCCACCTCAACCTCGTTACCCACACTTCCAAAGCCTTTGTCTCGGCCAACCCCTGACCATGTTGTCTCTCCACATCCCTCTCTAACTCTTAGAAGCCTAACATTGGGCCGAAGTCTTCCCAAGTAATCCTTTGAGCTCAAACCAAAGGGAGTTACCCGATTTTAAGGACGTTAAAGAACGATCGAGTCAAGTCGGACCCAAGGTAAGGGATCCTACTCCTCTCTTTTTTTCTAAGTACACTCTTTTATGTAATTCATTTTAAAGCTCATCTTTATTGTTATTGGGATTTTCTTTTATATTAATCTTACTATAATTTTTATCTTCATATGATGAGAGACCTTATTCTCTCTCATCAATCCATTTTTGGAAGTTTTGAGTGGCGCCGTTAGGCTGCCGAATTTTCATAAGAGATCTAACCTCTCTCTTTCTTTTTAAGTACTCTCCTTTATGTCACTTCTTTTAAGATCCTATTTGTTATCATGGGGGATGTTCTTTTATATTCCTCTTGATATAAATTTTATTGTAATATGATGAGAGACCCTATTTGATCTCGTCAATCCATTTTTGGATGTTTTATGTGGCGTCGTTAGGCTGCCGAGTTTTCGTAAGGGATTTTTCATCTCACTTTTATTCCCGTGATATTTATGCTACATTTTCCACCATTTCCTTTGAGTGGTGTATGTACTGCCCATTATTTTACTCATTGTGTAATATAATTTCATTTATGAGTATTTACATCAATGTTGTATTGTCCTTCTTTCACGGGGTGTATGTTTCAAAAGATACCCATGTCGGTAAGGGAACCTTTCACCCTCCTCTTTTTAAAAGACTTATTTTGTTATGTATTTTAATTCACATAAAATTATGTTGGGATATGTTCTTCTATATCCTTAGTGATTTAAATTTTATGTCCAAGTGATGAGATACCCTTTTCATCTCTCATCAGCTCATTTTCTGAATTGTGTAGTGACGTCGTTAGGCTGTCAAATTTTTGCAAGGGAACTTCTTAACCCAATTTTGAATCTTTGGGATAAGCTTGTACTCCTTGAATATGTCGTTCTATGAATATGTGCGAATAACCTCTGATTGTTTTACACTTAATATCCACTTATATTTTTTGTATTAGTTTGTCACACATAATTATGTAATTGATTTATCCTTAATCCAAGGATACCATCTTTGTATGGGACTTCGTCTCAATCTCCTTTTATTGAGGAATATTTTGTTTTATACACAACCTTCTTTTATACGGTGTATAAACCCCTTTGACTTTTACGTTTATCCAAAAGAAATCTTATTTATACAAATCATTTTACTAAACGACAAAAGGGAATGTTTTTGTCGTACGTATGTGGCGATAATGACTTCTCCGCCGCTGTGACCATTATTTGAGTTTCGGCTTCCTCTACAAGCCGTACCTTTTTTTAAAAGAAAAATAAATACCATGTTTTACTTTTATTTTATTTTGGTATTGAAAATGGTTTTCATAATTTTATTATATCAATGTGTTGTATTGATATCTTGTGATTGAAAAGTGGAAATGTTATGTTTCCTTTATGCTTGTTTTATGTGATACGATTATGTTATGGTTCTTGGGAATTATTATGAAGAGGGGTAGTTCTGTGATAAAGTAAGGGCGGGTGAGCCCAATATAACTCTCCAATGCATTGGGTAACGTGAAGGGGTTAAAGGTTAAGGTTTTTCCGAAAATATTTAGGGAATATACTGTGATGGGTATTCCAAATGTAACCAAGAGGGTTACTCCCTACGTAATAATGTTATGAATACCTCAAGTTACCTTTTTTCATTATGATTTATATGATTTATTCATGATTTTATGAGGTATGTTAAAGTGCTTATGTTTTATGGGTAAATTATGATTTCATTCTTATGTATACATGTACTCATGTTTCCTTTCCATATTTTTATATCCCTTACTGAGATTTTTATGCTCATCCCAAGTTTTTGAAATGTTTTTCACAGGTCAAGGGAAGGGTACATGATATGATGATAGTGTCAAGGAAGTGTCAAGAAAGAATCTTGTTGTACCTCTCGAACCCCTCGTGGTTTAATTTTCATGATCATAATCACCCTCTCATTTATCTAATATTGTTTTCAAGTGTTTGTGTTGTTAGGCATGATTTCAGGAGCAAGAAGTGGCAAAGGAGTTAACTTGGACTGTTTTCAGTCCACCGGCCAACCGGTGGCATGACACCGACCAGCCGATGGACCATTGACAGAAAGGCTCTCCTCTGTCCAGAGCACCGGCCAACTGGTGGCCTCAGCACCGGCCAGCCGGAAGAGCCCAGACCGAGAGTCCGACCACTGCCTCCACACCGGCCAACCGGTGGCCTCAGCACCGGCCAGCCGGTGGCACCCAGACCAAACAGTGTTTGCTACTGCCTCAGCACTGGCCAACCGGTGGCCTCCTCACCGGCCAGCCGGTGGAGCCTAAGCCTGAGCCCTCCTCCATTTTGCACACACCGGCCAACCGGTGGCCCTGTACCGATCAGCCGGTGGAGGCAGTCAAACTAGCCATTGGGCTTTTGACCAGCCTGTCCACTTGGCCTCCAACGGCTCCGAAGACCTCTCCAACGGCTTCGAAGACTCCCTAAGGCCATTTGAGGGTTCCCCCTCTATAAATAAAGGACTAGGAACCCCCGGAAGCCTAAGGAACAACGTCGGAACTATAAGGAAGCCCACGGGACACATTTTGATCATTTGGCTAACCTCCGGCGGATTCTTCCAAGGGAACCCCAACTGCTCCAATCCAATTCCACATCCAAGGAGCACCACCATAGAAGCTTGGGAGTGCACATATTCAACTCCAATCATCCATTGGTGCCCAAGGATTCTCCCCAATTACGGTTTTTCATGTTTTATTTATATTGAGCATCAAATTGGGTTTGTGCCTACAAACCCCCATCTCTTTCATTCCTCTCTTCATTTGGGTTTTCACACCACCTTTAAGGTGTGAATAGGTTAGTCAAGCCTTTCCTTTTAAAAGGCTTGAGTCAAAGGTGAGCTAGCCTTCACCCGTAAAAAGTCTAGTGGGTTTCTTGCTCAAACCATTAAAAAGCAAGCTGTAATAGGTGAGATAGCCTTCACCTGTAAAAAGGCTAGTGGGTTTCTTGCTACAACCATTGAAAAGAAAGCGGTAGTAAATCTCTCAACGGTTGAGTTGGGAGCGGAGACGTAGGCTGGGTTTTAGGCCGAACTCCGTTATCAAGTTGTGTGTTTTGCCTCATTTATTTCCACTGCACTTTCACTTTGTTTTTCAATTGTTAATCATTTTTTAAAAGGCAATTCACCCCCCCCCCCTCTTGCCATCACTTCCTTCTTTCTCCGCCAAACAATTGGTATCAGAGGCAAAATTTGAGTAATACCCTAACCGGTTTCAAATTCAAGATCTTTTTTGTGATGGCTTCAACCTCTTTCGCCCCCGAAGGCTTTTCTTTGGGTCGTGCTCCATTTTTTAATGGAACCGACTATAATTATTGGAAAACCCACATGACCACTTTTCTTAGAAGTATAGGTTATCCTATTTATAAAATTGTCATGCAAGGTTACACTCTCTCTTCCCCCGATGAATCCAAATGGACCCAAGCCGATATTAAAAATTTCGAGCTTGATGGAAAAGCCATGAACGCTCTACATTGCGGCCTTGATCGTAATGAGTTCAATCGAGTTTCCACATGCACCTCCTCACATGAACTCTGGAAACTTTTGGAGGTTACCCATGAGGGGACCAACAAAGTTAAGGATACTCGATTGGACATGTACCGTCAAGATTTTGAGTCTTTTTCCATGTATCCTTCTGAAAATATAACTAAAATGTTTACTCGCTTTACTGACGTTTGCAATGGTAGAAAGTCCCTTGGTGATGATGTGTCCGCAGAGACGATGGTCAAGAAGATCCTTTGGATCTTACCAAGATCATGGGCTCCAAAGGTAACGACAATCCAAGAAGCAAAGGACATCAAGAACATTCCGGTCGAAGAGATCATCGGATCTCTCATGACCTATGAGATCACCATGAGGAGGCAAGCTGAAAAAGAAGGCAAACTGATCAAAGTTCCAAAGAACATCGCCTTCAAAGTTCAAAAAGAAAAAAGCTCCTCCTCCTCATCATCTTCCTCTTCAAGCGGCGATTCCAAAATGGAGAACCTTGCCCGCAAGATGCACAAGTTCATGAAGAAGCACAAAAAGAAGAAATCCTGCAAGGCTCAACCCAATGAAAAATCCGGGCCCAAGGTAAAATGTTACGGGTGTGGCGAGAAAGGCCATTACAAGCCCGATTGCCCACTCAACAAGAAAAAGGCCAAGCAAAAGGAGAAGAAGAAGGAATTCAAGGCCACTTGGAGTTATAGCTCCACATCCTCCTCCTCCTCCTCGAGCGACAATAGTAACAAATGCCTAATGGCATTCCATGAGGTAACTTCTTCCGAATCCTCATCCTCTAGTTCTTCAAATTCAAATTCTTTCAATCACATGTCTTATGAGGATCTCCAACATGCGAGAGATCAATTGGAGGAAGGTTTTCACGAACTTTCTTCCAAATTTGTTTCTTTAAAAAAGAATTTCAAAAAACTCTCTTCCGAAAAAGAACAACTTCTCAAAGAGAAGGAAGAGCTGTCCCTCAAAATCCAAAATCTTCCCGATGTTGATTCCATGGAATCAACCATCAAAGATCTAAGGGAGACTCTAGCCAAATTCACCCAAGAGGAACAAAATCTGACCAAACTACTAGGTTCCCAACGTGTAACTAGAACCACCCAAGGGATTGGCTATTCCAAGCAAGCTTCCTCTTCCCATGCTCCTACTATTTTTGTAAGGGGTAGCTCTCAAAATAAATTTTGTAATTATTGCAAAAAACCCGGGCACTTAATTTATGAGTGCAATTGCAAAAATGCCCGGTATGGAAGGCCCAAAACCATTTTCTTTAATGATGAATTTTATAGGAGAAGACCCGCAACTAGACAAGTATGGATTGAAAAATCCCTTCTAGCGAGTCTCTCCTTGCCAAAATTTGTCTCGGTTTGATAAACCTCTCCCCGGTGATTTGTTGTTTTTATTTAGGGGGAGTTAGGATCGTTTAATCCCTTTTGATTTCAATTTCAAAATTTTCGATTCAAACTTTCAATTTCAACTCTTGGTATCAAATTTTTTAATTTAAAATTGTTATTCAATTTTTCATTCAAAACTTTCATTTCAAATTTTTGATTCAAAACTTTCAATTCAAATTTCAAAAATTCCAATTGGTTTTAAAATCTCTATCTTTTTTTAAACTCTTTCCCTCAATCAAGTTTTATGCCCCATGCTATTTTGATAATCACAAAGGGGGAGAAATTCTTGGTTGATTGGGGGAGAAATCCTTTAAAGCATGCTTTTCATTTCATTTTCTACATTACTTGTTTTGGTGATTGTGATCATCAAAATAGGGGGAGATTGTTGTACCTCTCGAACCCCTCGTGGTTTAATTATCATGATCACAATCACCCTCTCATTTATCTAATCTTGTTTTCAAGTGTTTGTGTTGTTAGACATGATTTCAGGAGCAAGAAGTGGCAAAGGAGTTAACTTGGACTGTTTTCAGTCCACCGGCCAACCGGTGGCATGACACCGGCCAGCCGATGGACCATTGACAGAAAGGCTCTCCTCTGTCCAGAGCACCGGCCAACCGGTGGCCTCAGCACCGGCCAGCCGGTAGAGCCCAGACCGAGAGTCTAGCCACTGCCTCCACACCGGCCAACCGGTGACCTCAGCACCGGCCAGCCGATGGCACCCAGACCAAACAGGGTTTGCTACTGCCTCAGCACCGGCCAACCGGTGGCCTCCTCACCGGCCAGCCGGTGGAGCCTGAGCCCGAGCCCTCCTCCATTTTGCACACACCGGCCAACCGGTGGCCCTGTACCGGTCAGCCGGTGGAGGCAGTCAAACTAGCCGTTGGGCTTTTGACCAGCCTATCCACTTGGCCTCCAACGGCTCCGAAGACCTCTCCAACGGCTCCGAAGACTCCCTAAGGCCATTTGAGGGTTCCCCCTCTATAAATAAAGGACTAGGAACCCCCGGAAGCCTAATGAACAACGTCGGAACTATAAGGAAGCCCACGGGACACATTTTGATCATTTGGCTAACCTCCGGAGGATTCTTCCAAGGGAACCCCAACTGCTCCAATCCAATTCCACATCCAAGGAGCACCACCATAGAAGCTTGGGAGTGCACGTCTTCAACTCCAATCATCCATTGGCGCCCAAGGCTTCTCCCCAATTACGGTTTTTCTTGTTTTATTTATTTTGAGCATCAAATTGGGTTTGTGCCTACAAACCCCCATCTCTTTCATTCCTCTCTTCATTTGGGTTTTCACACCACCTTTAAGGTGTGAAGAGGTTAGTCAAGCCTTTCCTTTTAAAAGGCTTGAGTCAAAGGTGAGCTAGCCTTCACCCGTAAAAAGGCTAGTGGGTTTCTTGCTCAAACCATTGAAAAGCAAGCTGTAATAGGTGAGCTAGCCTTCACCTGTAAAAAGGCTAGTGGATTTCTTGCTACAACCATTGAAAAGCAAGCGGTAGTAAATCTCTCAACGATTGAGTTGGGAGCGGAGACGTAGGCCGGGTTTTAGGCCGAACTCCGTTATCAAGTTGTGTGTTTTGCCTCATTTATTTCCTCTGCACTTTCACTTTGTTTTTAAATTGTTAATCATTTTTTAAAAGGCAATTCACCCCCCCCCCCTCTTGCCATCACTTCCTTCTTTCTCCGCCCAACAAATCCATGTTTTATTTTAAATATGTTTATGTTGATGGAAAAAAATGAATACTATCATTTATGTAAAAACTTTGTTTAAATATGGAATGTAATGCAAGTTTTATGATTTAATTCTCTAAAACTCTAAACCTGAAAAGATCCTCAATGTGTAATCTTGTAATTACTCAAGATTAATTAAGTTTTAAGGTTGGGGCCTTATACATAACATGTTCATTATTTGAAATTTTTTGGAATATTTTCTCACACTGTACACCCATCATAGAAATTTTCACCATCTCATGTCCACCCCTAGGATCACTACAGGAAATTGAACTATTTGATTTGTCCCAAACACCAAGAAAACATTCTTTTATTTCCCCCTTTTGTCTTTTCCTTTATTTGGATGATTTAATTTGGGGTATTCAATCCTAGTGTGACCTTTAATCAATAAATCATAACAAGTTAATTATAAAACATCATTAGTATTATTAGATTTATTTTTCCTGTAATCCTTTTTGAACTTCCTTTTATACATCCACTTTAAAAAAATTTCATGAAATCAATAAACATGTATCTAATGTGATCCATCTCATTTTACAATTTACAGGACTTAAATTAATATGTGTTGATATTTCATTAACATTAGATGTAAAATCTAAAACTTTTATATTTTTAGATTCCTCATTGACAATATTTATCAACTCTAACTCATGATACAATAAAGATCCTATTAGTTTATCTAAGGTATACTTTTTAAAATTATTACTCTCATCAATAGCCACCTTCGTCACATGACATAATTTTGGTATACCTCTTGTTACACTTTCAAATTTAGTTGTGTTTTCTAATACCTCCCCAATATCACACATACTATTTGTAATACTTGTAAATAGATAGAACATATGGTTCACTGATTCATCATCTCCAATCTTGATGTCATAGTATTCCACATATGGAAATTCTAGCTTTGTTCTATTGAGTTTTCAGTACCATAGTTATTCACATGAATTATTCTTCATATATCATTAGCTATCATACAAGGTGAAACCAAATTATAGAAACATATATTTATTTAATAGTAAAAGGTTTTTATAACTTTATAATTCATAAAAATACAATATCATTACCAAAAAGTGTCTCTATATCAAATTTGGGTGCTCGTGTGGCATATACATGATATTATAATTATCCAAACTCAATAATTTTAGGTAGGATTCCATTCCATCATTATAGTAGTAAAAGTCACTTCAATCAAAGAAATGATGCTTTTTTGGAATTCATTAATCGTTAGTATTCAAATATATCATATTACATAACTACACATTTATTACATAGACTATTATGTTTAGGATGATCATGTTACCACATAGCTATAAATTAAAAATAGATTCACTAACTCTTGAGTGACCATTTTCACATATCAACTGTTTGGTATCAGATTAGAACAATCAGAGAGGCTAACCTATCAAAGGCAAGGTTTTGATACAAAGATTCGGATTATAAGTGAGGAAAATAATGAATATGGGTATGAATAGTCATTTCAAAAATCTAAATATAAATCAATAAAATTATTAATAATTAAATAATTAATATTAAAAGTTTTATTCAATAAGAATAGTGAAAAGAAATAAAATGAATGAACACATTGATTTAATAGTGGTTTAGATCGCCATGTTCTGAGTCCAATCTCAACCATCTATACTCAATGGGAACATTATTAACCACTATTAATTTAACTCCATAGGGTGTGAGAACATATTATAGACTCTTCATTTTATAAATATTTTGAGGCACAACCCCGAATTATTATAGGCGTATTAACTTATCTTGTGACCTGATGTTTTTTCGAGAGTCACAAACCAAATATTATTTTCTTGTCAAAGAATAAGGAAAAGAAAATACATTATTTTTATGGGCGACAACATACACTATACATTATTTAATTAAAAATACATAAATAAAAAAAATATAAAGAAAATAATACAAAGTAACCCTATAAAAAGATAGGATAAAGAGAACAATTAAGTTTGAATATCTTGATCACTACAGTATTAGGGGATAGTATAAGAGAATTCACTTCATGATCTCCATAAGGAAATAGAATTGAAATATTTTTTTTATTAAGATTCAACAAGAATATGTATCTCAAAATTTTTATCAAATAATTCTTATCAAATATGTTTTATATGGTTTTTATTATTCTATGATCACATATTTAATGGACTAATCCATATTCATCATCTAAAATATCTTCTCATAATTTCATGTTATCCAATCACTACAAACCATCAGTTACCAAATAAAATATATATAATTTTATAGTTTCCTTTGATGGGAAAATCCATACTCAATAACAAATAACATTTGAACTCTTTATTTATATATGAAATAAATATGGAAAACTTATAATATGATTAGATTAAAAATACTGTATATTTCATGTTTATAAAACAATTAAATGTAATATCAACAAATATAAATTTTATAGAAATATTAAAAGTTTCTTAAAATAGAGCATCATATACTACATGTATAAAATGTACTCCGTGTGTGAGAAATACATTCTATATTATCAAAATTATATTCACACATCATTTTGTTATTTATTTTTTAGAAAAATAACATAAAACTATTATTAATTTTTTTTCATTATCCCACTTAAAATAAAAAAAATATAGTTTTAAAAAATATTTAAACTAATGGAACATAAAAGAAATATGGGGTGGTAGCACAGTGTTACTTTGGATGACGGGATATCATTACACTAAACCACAACTGTATGAGAGGAATGGTAGACTCTTTTGATATATCAATTAGGTGATATCAACCTTTAAACAAGATCAACTATTTCATAATGAACATCCATTGAGAAATTCTAGTGATGGTACTACTACTATGTAAGAGATCCTCCTTGAAGAAGTGATCTTACATAATATTTAGATGAATATAAATTTGGTAGTAAATCATTATGATTGAGATGATAGTCTATTGAATGTGACCTTTTATTAATTAATTAATAAATATTTGTATAAGGAATTGTCCTAAAATAATTCATGAATGTGATTATATCATCAACATAAACATAATCATCCATTAAAAATCATATATGTGAGCTATTGTTGAGTATAGACCGTACCAAAACTACCTTCAGATAAAAAGTGTATGATGGTTAATTATTGTGATAATTCAGTGGTACTCCCATCAATTTGGATCTTCCATTGAAGTACAGTGATCTACAATTCAAGTAAGGTTTGGAATAACATCCATTAATTATAGAAGCATGCAACTTCTATATTGAAGGATAAGTGATAATATGGATCAAGGATTCCATTAGTAAATGATGGAGGTGATACTATCGTCTGAATGATGGGATGAAGCCTATGATAATGTTCACACATATAAAACCACATTCCTAAAGAGCTAGAGATGCTCAGAATTGGTAAGGTTAGAAAAAGTGAGGGAGATATTACAGAATGCTACTACTAGTTGAATGGAGTATTGTAAAAAAGAATAGTGAAATAGAATTCTTGGGAAAATGTTAGTAGGATGAAGATTATAAAATCACTTGAATAAGTGAAGCATAATATCTATCCAACAATTCAAGTTAATTTGATCGAATGGAAACACTTTTTTGAGTTTTTAAATATGAATGAATAGTTATTGTATTCTCATGAGTCCCACGTCGTACATTATTTACATTGATCCTTGATTTATTAAGAACAAAATTTCGAATAATTCTTGATCTAGTGTTATGGTTGGAAACCAAAACACATATATACACATAATATGGGACGAGAAGACCCACCCACCCCTAACACACCCTTGTACACACCTTTTCCTATGGGGTCGAACCGATATATGGACCACCTTCTGCCTTAGATGCCCCATTTGGGTAAGATATTCCATGGGGTTGACCATTACTCCCATAAAATATTAAAGGGCTATCCCATGTAGCTATCTATTGTTGGAAATACTTTCCACTTAAAATAATAATAAAAATAAATAATTATAAAAATTTAAAATTAAACAAGTTAAAAAAATTAAATTTTATAAGCTAGTCCAAATGGTAATTTATTTTTAAACAATTAAAAATTAATTAAATGTGATGAGATAATAATTTATAAAATAACTATTAAAGAATTAATACGCATATTAATTATATAATATAGATCATGGATTGAGATATATATATGTCTATTAAATGTAATTATTTTCTTTTACCTCAAGTGAATCAAAAGGGAGTGTATACATATATTTCAATTGAAAAATATATAATAATGTTTAATAAAATGTTTGAAATGTTTTATTTTTATCTTATTTCATATCTAATTATTATTAGAACTAAACTCATGATGTATAAAGACATGAATGGTTTAGATTTTACGTTATATTAAATAGTTATTGTAAGACTCTAATATTTTATGTAAATGAAAGAATAAATTTTCTATGAAATTTATTATATATTTTTTTTTCAATTCAATAAAAAATGATAATATCACGCTTTAGTGAGAAATAATATTGATTTTTGTACAAGTTACCTTTAATTATGCCCTTTTATTTGGTATGAACAATGGAAAAGAATTAATGGAATATACTAATATGGTTTGGGATGGATATATTATGGATAAAAAATCCATAATTAGAGGACCATTATTCATTTTAAGTAAATATATTGGCATTATTAACCAGAAACAAGATAGAGATTTTTATAGCATAATGGGCATGGGGTATATTTTAGAGGAATTGTATTTTACTCAATTGATATTTCTTAAAAAAATTAGGATGTTATAGAATAGATGAAAGTGTCTATGATGATATTTTATAATAACAAAAGTGCTATTGAGATACAGAATAACCTTGTGAAGCATTTATATAAAAAGGACATTAAAATATGGTAAAAACTTATCGAGGAGAATCTGGAAGAATAATTTTCCAAGGTGAACCATATTAGACAAAATTAGTAAGTTTTAGATATATTAAAAAATTTGTTGGAAAAACTATAATTAAAGGAATTTTTTTTTTGTTCAAAAAACAACCACTACTAGAGGAGTTAGGTGTATCCCATCTCCCTATATGTGTTTATTTTTTAACATAGATATTCATGTATGGAAATACATTATCATTTATTTTTATTTTAAAATGGGGATAAATTAATGAAATATTATAATTAAATGTGGAATAATATTCAAAATTTGTGGATTCATCATGTTAAATCAAGGAATCACTCATACATTAGAATCAAGTATAAGACTAACTTTTAGGGGGGAATTTACACGTGATGGGGTTTTTTGGTAAATGAAATAACGACTAATATTATCCATTTGGAATAGAACCATGAATGAATGAAGATTGTATAATTTATGTCACATCTAATAAATTAGAGTAAATTAGTTGTATCAAGTGGTTTAATAGAGATTAAGTTCCATTCTAAAAATAAATGTCTCTTTTGAACTCTTTTTTAATATTCCATGTTTTCCCCACATAGACATAAAGTGATAAATAATATTTGTTTTTCATATTTGTTTTTTAGTGGAATGAGGAACCTTTAATTTCAATTAGAACTGTCATCAAAACCCATAGGGGTAGAGTATTGGAAACTATGTTTTTAAAAATGAGAATGATTATTTAAAAGGGACATTTTCATAAGAACATTCAAAACTTGTTTGGTTTGTTGGAATTATGTCATATTTTTAGTATTATATAATTTATGTAGTTTGGGTGAATTTTACTAATGATTGTAGGTGCTTTGGATAACATATGTTGTGGAAGGAAAAAAACACGCGATAATAGTATTCATCATAACATAATATTGTTAGAGAATTTTAATGAATGGGGAATTAAATATTAAACCATGAAGCATAAATACTAAATCATAATGATGTTAAAGGGTGAAAAAGTTTCATAGGACTAGACATCTTTGTTGGAGTCTCACGTTACAGAGCCAAACTATAATAAATAAGAAATTATGACTTATATGAAATCACAATGCAATGTAAGAAGATTATTTTGCGATTATTGGAAAGATGAGAAGCATGTTCAAGGTTTTTTGTTCCACCCTAACTCTCATACCATATGTATTGGTCTCATTATCAATTTTTTTAGAGCTTTTGATTATTTTCATAAGTCACACAACAACACCACCCTATAATATATAAAGGATGATTTTATATAAACATTTCACATAGTGGATCACAACTTTCAATATACATCATACATGATGGGTTTTAATATATTTAGGAAATAAATATTATACCATTATGATTTCCTTTATACCATAATACTTCTGGTTAGAATCATTTTGAGACATCGGACCATGGTATTTTAAAATTTCATAAGTTATGTTATGATTTTTAAAAGTTTTCATTAATAAAAAATAGATTTATCCTACAATTATTTATATTAAAATGTGAATTTTAATATTCTAAATAAATTTCGATGTTTGATTATTTATAAAATATGTAATTTTTATTTTCGATAGATTGTGAGTTAATATAACCAAGGAGGACATTTTTAGGGAATATTAGAAAGTAAAACGTGCATATAAATATAGAATATATTTTAATAGATGATTTAAAATATTAAAAATTAATGTTAGAATAATTGCATGATTTGATACCACACATTGACAGAGTGAAATTTCAAATCTGATGTTTTTGTGAGATTTTGAAAAGAACTATATTATTGTTCTATATTTGATCAAGGGGATGAAAATGAGGATAAAATTCCTTGCTAAAATAGTTGTTAAAATATTCATTTTCACTCATTGAGTGTGAACTGGGAATCAGGAAGTGACCCCTAGTGTAGACATTAAGTTGAACCAAAACCTTCTAATAATAAGATTCTTTAGTGATTTCCATATAGCATCAACACATAAATGGTGTATTCTCTTGGTATGTATCCCTCTTGTGTAAACTTAGAAAAAAACTCATTTTATCTGATTTAATTTTATGGTTTTTTTTGTGTTTTTATTAGATTTCATAGGTTTATGTTTCCATAAATTTAAAGAACAAGTGTATTCTAACATGAATGAAATTAGATAACCTAATTCACCCCCCCACACACACTCCTAATGTCCCTTTAGAATCATGTTTTCAAAACATATAAATTCCTTAATGATGTTTTTAACATGATGAGTCCAGCGATAGGTCACAAGAAACAACTATATGACTAAGTGTTGGGTATCCTAAAATAGTTCAATATGAGGTACGAAATAAAATGATGCAATGATTATAGTAGTATATTTTACCAAATATTGAATGAATTATTTTTTGTGTAGATATATAAATGGTTGAAAAGGGGGGAGTTATAATTTTATTTGATACAGACTCCTGAAGAGTGTAATGTCACTCAAATAATAATCCTATTGTAGGATGTTTCTATATAGATATGGTTGATATATTATAGTTAATCGGATTATAATATAATTTTGTGTATGTTCTCACAAATTCATTTTAGTAGAGAATTTGATAGATTTTACTCTTAGGTAAGAGAATCATGAAAAAAATTTATCCATTCTCTGAGGATTTTAGGGATCATATTTTTTATTATGTTCTCTTATCAAAAAGTAAATGTGATGTGATTTTATGTAAATTGTGATCCTATTTGGACATGATTATGATAAATTAGTGGTTATGGTAACTCGTGAAATACATGATATTATCAAGGTATGTGGAAAATGTTTTGGTTTAAAATTTTATAGTAGAAAATTTGGATAATAAAATATATTAAACTATAGAGAGATATGGGATGACTACTAAAAGAATTAATTTTGGTTAATTCATAATAAACTATAATTTTTTGAGGTATATCCATAATTAATTGTGGATGTATTATTATTCATCATACCGAGTTTTAATCTTCCTAGATATTTATATAGTCTACTCCAATTGATGGTATGGTGATATTTGTTCCTTTCAAATTATTGAGAAGCTGGGTAAAAAACCAGATTTTTTTCTAAACTAGTGAAATATTTTATGTCTAAATCATATGATATATATTGGTGGTATGGATTAAAGTAAAAATTATTATTATTTATTTTAATTATGGTTATTTTCTATAACTTATATTATTTAATATTCTGTTCGAATTCCTTTTTCTGGATATTTTTTCTTTTGGTTTCTCCATATATGAGTTTTCAATAATCTTGATTTAAATTTTTCAACAAAACTAAAGATTCATTTGAGATAAAAATATGATTTATATGTGATAAGTAAGTAAGAATTTATATTATCATTTGATTTTCCATTTCAATCTGAATGAAAAAATTTAAAATTAAAGAGACTATAGATGGATGGAACCTTTTATATTTTGTACCTTGATAAATTTGGATGGTGAAATGGATGTCTTGAAATAATGAAAAAAATTAGAAGATCGTTAATTAAAATTATTTAAAATGTATTTTTTAAAATAATTTCAAGGAATTGTTGTTTTAAGAATAAATAATGTTTATAAATGATGGAATTGTTTTTAATTTTATATGGACCAATAATGGTAATGGTATTGAACAAAAATAATATATCAATTTTTTAATGAAGTAATTTAGGTAGAAAGGGAATAAATAATTTAAATATTGTTGATTATATATTCTAAAAGAATTTATTATAATGTTGGAATTAATTGAGATAAATTTGATTATTTTTCTTATGTTAATAATTTTTAACAAATATAATATTATTGTGAGATATTTTAAATGAAACAATGTAGTGAAATTGATGTATTTTTATTATAAAAAGCATTGGAATGAAAATCATGTAGATGTTATTTTTAAATTCAATTATTATTTTTTATAACTGAATTGTTTAAATATTTTTATGGAAGAAATAATATTTTTGTGCTAATAGAATTATGGAGAAGAAATGAGATGTTTTTAATTATGGGTTTTTTGATATTTGACATTAATTGGTTAATGAAAAATATTTCAAAATAACGATATGACCAATAAATATTATTTTAATATTCGAAATGTGAAATATATATTCTTTTTTTGATTGATTGACATATGTATTAATTTTAATATTATTTTTTGTGGAAGAGAATGAAAAATAATTCTTGAGATAATCAGAATTATATTACAAAATAATTATATTTAATTTAAAATTGGTTGTCATAAATCTATCAGAGTATTACTAATTATTTTAAAATTTTCATTAATATTTTCTTATGCATTAATTTTTAGTATATAATTACGATAATGAGAAAAAAATTGTTAATGTTTATAGAGTTTTTTTATTATTAATATTATTTAAGGATGAAAAATTATTGTTCATTAAGCTAATATTATAGAAAATAATTTTATTTTAAAGGATGATATATTTTAAGTATTTATTATTAACAAATTCAAATTATTTCATGGGTTACTAATAATTTTGATTTCTTGTGTGCAATGTATTTTCATGTTCATTGTTATATAAATAATTTTTAGAAATTATGTTGTATAGAAACATTTATAGTCATCATTTTGAACATGTGATGAGGAATTTATTATTTTACATGTCCTCAATACATGTAAAAATAGCCAATTAGGGGGAAATAAATAATAAATAATTACTTATAAATGTTATAATAGAAATTTTAATGTGAAATTTTTTTTTAGAAAAATTTTACTGCTGGAGAAATAATCTGAGTATATTTTAATTTTTATTTGAATAAAAAACAATATTGTTATAAAAAAAATTTAATGTGAATATTTTTTCATCTTATATTAATTTATTTAATTTTTTGGGATTCTTATTTTGGTAATAATTATTGTTGTATGTAATATGAGTTAATTAAATCCTCCATATTGAAATAGAATAATGTGATAAATGATTTAAATTTCATTTTCTTAAAGAAGTCATAGTTTTTTTAATTAGTTGATTTCCCAAGTGTCATTATATTTATTTTGATAGATGTTAAAATCACTAGATAATATGACTTTTTATTGAAAAAATGGGGTAATATTTTAAATAACATGTATTGTGAAAATATACAATGTTGGAAAAAACTTATTTAATAAATAAGGATTTTGATAAATCGATAATGTTTGAATTTATTTCAAACACATGTTTGAGAGACGAATGGATAAATATAATAATTCTTATAAAACATGTGTATTGTAGGAGTTTTGTAAAAAAATTGAAATTATTTTATAATTCGATAATGATATAGATATCTTAAAGGATTTCTACATTTTTAATATATCTTTTAATAGAATAATGTAATTTAATAAATATTTTAATTCTAATTTTGAAATTTAAATGTTTCTATTATCAATGTTTTGATCATTTTCTAGAATTTTTATAATAAACTGAATCATTAATTTTTTATAAATTGAAGTTAATTTTTCAATTTTTTTTATGGGGAAATTTTAGATGAAAAGTTGATTTTGTTGAATTTTTTTTAAAAAAATTATTATATGGGATTTGATGTGCTTAAGGTAACATGTTTTACATTAAGTTATGACTGAATCAACTATTTAAAATATATAAATTTTCAACATATTATAATTTGACATAATATTTTATTAATAGATTATGAATATTTATATATTGATGTGTTTTCAAAATGATTTAATTTAAATAAACCATTTAATGCCATTTTTTTCAATTAAAAAATATGGATTGTTATAATAGAATAAACAAATAAAATTTGATGATTAAAAATATTAAATCTTATATTCTATAGTGGTATACGACATGATGTGGTATATAATAAAAATTATATTAGCAAAAAATTAATGTTGAATATATAGTAAATTTTCACTTGCATCAGTGTCAGTGTTGTTGAATGGATTGTATTGTATAGAAAATATAATAGAAAAATAAATATTTATGCAAAATATTTTAGATTTTTCATGACCAGGCCCATTGGGGATCACCTGGATGGATGTAATTCAAGTGATACATCGCAATACCCCCTCTAATTGGGAAAGGGATGGTGATGATCACTGATTAAGATTATCACACACCCGAGTGGCCTTATCCTAAAGTACCTATAGAAACTCCCGCATCTCCAAATACCAATACATTTAAGAAATGTAAAGTATAAATAATTTAAATAATTCATTCATACATTTATACCCCTCCTCAGAGTACAAAATGTGTACTGGAAAGCATAAGGTTCCATATACAATCCCACCAAAAGGGAAGAAGTGTCAAAACTCCTAAGAAATGATATGACTGTTGTCAAATGAAACACCTGGTGCGAACCATGGATTTTCTATCACCCTATTCTCTAACTTCTCCTGGTCCGACTCGGACTCTATCCAAAGGCACATCATCAATATAGAAGATGACATTTGTGGATAGACTCCATGCTGGGTGAGTATATACATACCCAACAATAAACCCCAAAATTACCAAACACAAAGAATCAAAAGAGTACTTCTCTCATCATCAGAGAGGAATATTAATATGAATATGAGACATAGAAATAATAACCTAGATATTCTTAATATATTCACTAAGTCTCAAATTTATGTCACAAACATACTATCATCCTAGGATTCTAATAGTTTCTCAAGATTAACACTCATTTATAAGAACTCTATACATGAGTCTTTCCATCACTGATGGAACTCATTCGAGAGATATCACTCATCAAGTATTAGTATATTGTTGTAAATTATCCTAGAGAACAAACTAATAGGGTCTTAACAAGAATAATTGTAATGAAAACCAATAGGTCTCATCAAAGATACATGATCGTTCAGACTACACCTCGTCAGAATACAATTGATGTCGATACAAAGATAGGATATCTCAATTAGATCATTTGGGGGATTCATAAACCTATACAAAGTAAACCAAATAGGATAGGGATCATATTCCATTGAATTTGGTATAGGATTATTATCCCATTCTTGGGAGGAAATACTACAGGGGATCACACTCTATGCCGCATGGATGGATTTCTGAACTCCATTTGGGACAAATCCCATAGAGGGGATCACATCCTATATTCTAGACGTGATGCATCATAGTAAACTCATATGGATAGACCAATGGAATACACCCTTAATGAAAAAATCAAATGAAACTCACCTGAGCTCGTACTAGATCGGTTCTAAGGAGAAATGATGGCTCCAACTTTCGCTTTTAGGAGTACACAGTGTATCCCAAGGGGTACTTGGTGTATCTCTCTGAGTAATCACTATCATGATCTCATTGTCTCACACAACATGTGCTTCCCCAACTACATGATGTTCCCACAAGGGGTACACAACATGATGAGGTTTGATTGGTACTAGGAATATTATATGGTGCAGCTCATGTACTATGGAATATTCCCCTATACTCTGGTTTTCCATGTACACAGGTCATGTTTGAGAACTTTATGAAGTACATGGGGTGTTCCTTGATACAAAATTCATGTGGGGTCACATGGTAACCTAGGAATGTACTCTCTATAGACACTCAACCATTCTCTAAGGATTACATAGTGTGTGGTCAGATGCACAAAACGTGTATCACTACATGGCTTCCTTTGTGTATACCCAATGTACATGGAAAATTGGTGGGCTGAGCATCACATGGTGTGTGAGTAAATCACATGGAATGTAATATTAAACACAATGCATAACCCCTATACACTATATATAGGGAACTATATTGTTTTTTCCTATGAAATACATGGACTGTGGTTTATAAATTTCTATAATTCACTAGTACTCATATAATTTCATTCATTCCACCTATATTGATTTTGGGAAAAATGGAAATAATGATTAAATGGATTGATCATGTTTGATCAATTTCCACAACCGGCCAAAGTCAGATTCTAGCCATTCTTTATTCTAAAAAAATTGTGGTTTCTATACCTATGTTACACATTGTCCAAATTACGGGACCCAACTGTTCACATGAACATCAGGTTTCCTTCTATGAGGGTGGTTTCATTCTATCCACCCGTTCCCTTGGGAATCACTCCCCATTGCATCATGCCACCGAAAAGACAAAATACAAACCGATAAACTCTAAAACTGATTATTAATCATTTATTCTAGTTTTCCCTCAATCGTGTTATAAAACCCCCGCCTATACCTTTGGCCCTAATCCGTTATGCCAAATAAAAATTGGCCAATGATCATTAACATGTAATTTTCTTAATAACCAGAAAAATGAAATACAAATGAATATTGTGTGAATAATTCGGGGAGAAATACACAAAATAGAAATTTGAGGAAAGAACCTAGGAATTTTCTCAGATCATCCTCAATTCACTGATAGAGGAAAATGTCAATCAAATAGATTAATAATTAAGAGTCATCAATTATTATCAATTCCATAACCTTGGAAGATAAATTCAAATTACCAAACCAAACATCGACCCTAGAATTATTATACCAATTTATTAATTCATGACTGATTAGGGATAATAAAAAAAGTGTATTAATCCCTAAAAAAACCCATAACTTCTATTTGGATGGATCAGTGATGAATAATGGTTCTATATTATTGTCCTTTGTGAGATTTATGAATTCTATTGTGGTAGATTAACTCCTTGGTATTAATCACTGACCCATATTTCGATTGAACTCCATCTAGGCTCTAATCAATGATCTCATCAAATCACATTTGTTATGTGGGTAATACTAATATTTTCCCATGAATGGATTTTTATATAATTGGATTAGGTTACATGAAATTAAATGAATAATTAATTAATTAATTAATTTTATTATTTATGTTAATGACACACTTAAATGAACCACCTGACACTGAAAAATATTATGCAATGACTAGGGTAAAACCTATATTATATGTTTAATGGAAGTATAAAATTTTACATATGAAAAATATATTGGTATATATTTCATTATTTTTGAAAAACTAGGTGTGCATGATGAAATATATTTATCATTTTTATTATATCAATAAAAGTGATCTTGGGGCCCCAGAAATGTACACTAACTTAGTTCATAGCTTAGTAAATATTCCACAAATTATTCAAAAGTCATACGATGTAAAAATAGATTCATTACATTCTCCGAAACACCTACTCTTATCATATAAAAAATAGAAATACTACTCAAATAAGAGGGTATTTATGTCACATCTAGATCTATTACTCTAAAAAGCACTCTTAAAGGTACATATGCTTCCAAAAAACACCCACACTATGGAAACACTCTCCCATAAATGGTATTCTTCCCAAATTTTTAATCACCATAGGAAACATTTAAATTAAAACTCCATCCTCGATGACTCTCTTTCTCCAATAGACATCATGCTAAGTCCATTGTAATTATCTTCTCAGTTGTGACATGCGGAATACATCATGGGACCCGTATAACTACAATGATAGGTATATGTGCAATTTCACCTCACTACCCCAATGAAAAATTCTTAAAATAGATGTATGATCCTTGGAGATGTAATTCTATCCTTTCCAAAACTCGATAATCCTCAACAGGGAGATATATCTCAGAATACATGATCTCCCCATCGAACTACAAGGTTATCTGTAATTATTCAAAAAAAGGATTTTTAAAGTTTTCTAGTATACGTCATCCACTTATAAATGAATTTAATTGTCACTATTACTTATAACATGAACAATGGTCCCATAAATATTATTTCCAACCAGTTCTAACAAGTACTTCAGTGATTTATAGGGTCTCCCATACATGGCCTCAAATACAACTACACCAATTGTAGAGTGGTAATTGTTATGATATGCAAACTCCACCAATGATTGATTATCCCCTGATTATAGTCCAAAACAACATGAAAAATTGAATCATGTTCTCCATACCATAAAATATCATATTTAACCTAGCCATCTTCCTAGGGAAAAACATTGTGTTCAAAGACAACAGGGCCCCAAAGTCCTCCTATAAGATTTCAATATTTTTTTACATTATGTGAGAATCATACTCTTAAATGATATTATATGGAACACTATTAATATGTACAACTTATTTCAAGAAAATTCATCCAAAACTCTCCACTAATCATTTACCTATGATGGTTAGGAAGTGGGCCAACTTGGTTAGTCTATTTATAATCAATCAGATATCTTCATGACGTCTCACTAATTGTGGAAGATCTAGTATGAAACCAAAATATACATCCTCTCATATTCAATTACATTTAGGAACCTAGTCCTCCACCTATATGAAAGTGATACATCAAGAGTAAAATATAGAAATAATCTAGAACATCCATGGTATCCCAACTTTATGTCAAATGATCCTCATACATCCTCACGCCTCCTAGTTTTACTACAAAGGGAAATCATGAAACCTCTATCGTAACTCATCCTATATAATTACAAATGTCATCATCCATCCTAGTAAAGAGATAATATTCCCTATAAATTCAAGAATTCCATCAAGAACATGTCTTTTGGATACCTTTTCATAGAATAACTCACAACTGTTATCCCCAAGTTGTTCCTCTATAACTCGCTGAAGAATTGGAGGGGTAACAACCATCGACTGGAGGTATCTTTAATCATCCTAAAACATAATGTTTAATTAAAGAAACTCCAACTTATTTCACACATTGGTCTAAAATATTAAATATTAAACTCCATTGTGAGAATTTTTATTACATTCATTCCCTTGGGTGTCACAACCCGGCCTAACATGGCCTGAGATGAGACTACCCCAAGACCGCATCCAATTTAAAAGGGGTTGGAGACAATAATTGAGTAGGATATCACACACATGAGATTAATTATACTAAAATACCATTAAAAATTCACACATATCCAATCACATAATGTTTAGAAATATAATACAACCAATAACTAAGCATGCATACATCTAAAATAAAAACATCAGAGTACGACATCAAGAACAAGAAAGTATGGGGAAAAACAATCCCTATAAAAGAATATAAAAATCATATAAAATTTTGATGTTGGTGGGTAATACTATATATGTAACCACTAGAATACAGTTCGGTCTATCTGGATCACTAATCTATGATGGTCTTGGTCCCTCTATTAATCCATCAAAAGGTTTTTCATCTATAGAAGACATGACACATGAATGAAAATCCAATGCATGTGTGTTTATAATGATACCAAAAAATAAAAAATGACATAACAAGGAATATAGAACTAAGAATGATAGTTATCTCATCGTAGGTATATATCAATGAAATATATGACAGAAACATCTTGATATACTCATAGTAGACACACAGTATCAACTAAGATCACCAATGTATTTCTAGCCTAGGATTCTTACTCAATGGTTCCATATGATACCTGCCTATGAGAATACACTCTACAAGTCAGATAGCACTTATATAATCCATCCATGATGTCATGCTTGTCAGGTCATGAACTAAGAATTACTTGTAATATGTTTGAATATATCGATACATATATAGGGATCAAACCCACGTAAATGGGGTATAAAATCAACCAAATATGGATTAACCCACTAAATATTGGATCCAAAACCTCATAGTGTTGGTCAAAATGATACAAATAACTCCACCTAGGGAAATGATGATGATAGAGGATGTCACCCTGGGCCTCACAAAGGTATTACTATAACTCGATCCAAGAATGAAGTTCCATATAGGGGATCACTATCCTATTCATAGAATTATAATCCATTCTAAACCCTCAGTGAAATGGTCAAGGGAACATACCCTAATAGAAAATTACTATTCTAAAGAGTTAAAGGGCTCCATGACACCCTTGAAGATGTAAACTAAGTGTATTGGAAGTACACGGTGTGTTTCTTCAGCGTCATGTATTACCATTATACCAGAAAATGTGCTCTTGTATAGGCTTGTGTATATGGTGTGTTTTGTCCAGTGTACTCTTAACTGTGTCCATGTATTGTTGGGCATGTATATGTCTATCAAGCATTGTCTGTGTCTGACTGTCCATGCTTGTGTACCTCCATGTGTTCACCCTGGACCTCCATGTATCGGTCACATGTCGTGTGATGGGGGTCGCATGTCCTGTGACACTAAAATCCATTTGAAACCCTATTACCATAGGTAGGGAATTATATATGGTGTTTATTCAAGCATTAAATACTGTGTAGTGAAAAATTTAAATGAATCCAAGGTCCCTCTTCTGTGTACACCTAGGCTACCATTAGATTTAGTCCAAGCACTATATCTCCCCAAGATCCCAAATCTAATCCAAACAAGCCTCTCTGTCACCACTCACCAAAACAAATCCATCCAATACATATGAAAATTTGTATTCATCACCCCGCATCTTCATCACACACCCAATCGATAAGAATGAGGATCATCAGATCGATTCCAATCTATTGTCATTAGTAATAACCTCCATCGCAAGACGTAAAAGATCCCATGACTTTTTAATCAACCAGTGTCACCAATTAATGTGTGTTCAACAATGATTTATAGGTATTAATTGAACCATGTGCTAAAACAGTTTCGCATGAGGAACATGTGAATAATAATGGAATAAATACACAAAACACAAATGTGAGGAATGGACCACAAATAATGTTCATGGGGGCCTCGATTCATTTCCGTTTGAATGATTACTGAATATATAATAATATAATCAATATAATAAACCCCATACATAGATAATATCAATCCCATACCAACAAAACCATTGATTTTAGATTCAATTCTTAAATTTATTGTTCCATGTTCTTCATATGAGAACTAAAAGAGGGGTTAAATCCAAATAGAACTAAATCATTTTTTGAGATGGATCAATAACTGACAATGAAAAAATATTCATCAATATCATTGGAGAGATCCTCAAATTCTGATAGTTCAATGATTCTCAATATAGATCTAATGTGATGTCTTCCATTAAGAACACTATCCTCCAATTCTCTCTCTAAATTTGAATGATTGTGAATATAATTCTATAAATCGTTCATAATATAAAATTTATAGACCATTAGAATTTTTTGAGTATAAATGAAATAAAATAAATAATTTATATTATAAATTGTATAATTCATCTACAATTATGATAAACTAGAACATTTGATGTACTCCGAGGTTATGTCGTGCCTAGGGTAACACTGTTACACCCAGAGATTTTATGAGAAATATTATTTTTAAATTTATTGATTTCTTGTGTTGTACGTTACAACAAAAGAGTCTTGCACAACACGCAACCCTAACTTGGCTACATTACACGCAATCGCGACCTTCCTCGATAGCGTGTGTAGTACACAATACCGAGTTTCATTAAACGAGTTATTATTATAATATTATTATGAACTAGCCATTATGAATAGTAATACCCACATTTTGAAATTTTATAAAATTTATCTTTTAAAATGGACTTTATTTTTGGATTCGGAATATCGAAATTATCTTAGGGTGAAATTTTGTTACTTTTCGGATAAATTTATTTTCTGATGAATGGGGAAAATTAATATATTTTAATTAAAAACAACATTTTTAATCGAAATAATTAATAGTGATAAATTATTAATTTGAGTGGTTTTAAAGTATATTTAGAATATATTTTTACAATTTAATACAATGTTGTTCATTAGATGTAATTTCACATTTAAACCAGACATAAACAAGTGTCAATCTTTTGATAGTAATTATCTCTTAAAAACACGCTATTTGTTTTGACGATGGGAATTAATTTTTAAATTAGTTAATGTAACTGATATGTTTTGAATTAGGTAAAATAAACATCATTTATTAATTCATAATATCAAATATATCTTAGGCCTAATTTTTGGTATTTTTCTGGAAACATTAATTTTTTGATGAATAGTGAAACCACTAAGTGGTAGCTAAAAATTGATTTTTTTCATAAAAATTAATTTTACCACTTCTGTGAGTGGAATTTCAAAACTCCGAGAGACACGGCTAATGTCAGTAAGTAAAATGTGGTTCAATGAGATGAAAATAATTTTTTTTTTGAATAGTAACTTTTTACTTTTATTAGCACGGTTAAAAGTAAATAGGGTAGTCAAGGGTAAAAATTATATTATTATTACCCTAAAACATGCCCTAATTCTATTGGATAAGTGTAATTCGACCAAAAAAGACCTTAGAAATAAAATATGACCATTTAGGCTCATTTGGATTAGATTAGGACATTTATTATTAATTTATTTAAGGAATGGTTAAAATAGTTAAAATCAATGTATAATAAGTAAATAAATTTTAATATAGGGTTATACATAAGATAAATTCGACTATATATATTCATTAGAAAGATAAAAATATTTTCTACATAATGATATTTAATTTGTAATTTTTAGACATTAAATAATTTATTTTATTTTTGACACAATGACGATACAGTAATTATTTTATTAATGAAATATTGACATAATTGATGTTATAAATACACAAATAAATGTAATTTGAGACTTTTTATGAATTAAAATAATTTTATCTGTTAATATGACATGTTATTATTTATTTAATTAACTTTTTTTGAAATAATATTTCTGTTATTATTTTCACAAAAAATCAATTACCAAATAGTATCAAAATTGACATAAAATTGTTTTTAAAACAAATATTATATTATTAATTGTTATTTTATTCCTAAAAATCTAAGGTTCGTCCAAATGATTTAGATAAGGTTATATATATTAATAATAAACAACTTGGGGTTCTTTTGGTTTGTTATTGTAAGTTTATTAACCTTATAGTGTAAGAAAACAAGAATACATGGTAAATGTTAAATTATCTAACTTATAGTTAAATCTAAATGATAAGGTTAAAATTGATACCTAAACTTGTATAAATTCTATTTGATGAAAGTATTTAGACCCATACCCACCTTAGATTCAAAATATATCAATTTGGAGCTATTAAAAACCTAATTTGACTTTATAATAAAATAATATTTTTAGTTATTCCAAAGATGCCCGTCTCCACCCTTATAAAAGGGCACCTCCTCCCTCTCTTCCTCACACCACTTTGAGCATTAAATCTCGACCAAACCCTGAAAAATTCTCTTATCCACTTCCCTAGAAACATCCTAGAGGTCCTGGTATTATTCAAAGACCAGTTGTAGTGCCCTAAGAGGAGGTCTCAAAGAGGAGCTTCAAACAAGAGGTAATGTCCGTTACCGATTCTTTCACCTTTATTTCTTCTTACACTTCTTCTTATTTGGTTGTTTCATTATGAAGTAATAACATAAGTATCACTCATATAATTATATGTTATTATAAGTATGAAAAAACCCTATTTCACCATCTATCCATCCTACGGAAAATGAAATCAGCGCACGTGCGTACGTACGGAATACCATCTCCACGCCGTGGTGTAATCTATTTTCCACCACCACCTTACATGGATGGGTATAATGGTGTAAATAATAACTATATATGATTATTTTAAATTGATATTGATTCTGTAATAGTATACATACACTCCAATAAAAATCCACGATCATGGGAACGATATCATCACTCGTGCAAACGTACGGAATACCGTCTCCATGACGCGATGAGATTCATTCTCAATGATTAACCATTCATAAATGATTATAAAGTATATATAATATGTAATCATTAAATATATGACATAATAATGATACTTTATTTATGTATATATATATGTATGTCATCCAATTAATTCCATTCAATTCAATGAGGAAACGAAAATAACGTTCATGCGTACGTCCGGCCTACCGTCTCCATGAACAGTTTATTTCATTCAATTTATCAATCTATTATTTATATTTATATTCTGAATATATATTATATATAAATCATTTTTTATATTCTTTAATTAAGAAATATTGATCTAAGTAATCATATGAATAATTACAAGTCAAAACATGGACGACAAATGAAACAATTTTACCCAAAACACACTTTAACATGGAATTTACAAAAGAACGGGTAATATAAAGTCATAGGTGAACCATATATGATATCATAACAATTAATATGATTCTTTAATAAGTCAATGAAATTATTTAAATCATATTACAGGAGGTTCAGATACGTACGAATCATATCGGACCTAAGGTAAGGGATAATTTTGCAAGTCTCATTTTTATCTGAGATTGCTTATTCGTAAGTATTTACTGGGGTTATTGCTATCATCCATCTACATGTTTTATAAAAGTTTATTCAGGTATGTTTAAAGTCATTTTTACCCATTTTTACTTTTACCCCTTGGTATGGAAGGAATATTTCTTATATTTACCCTACAAGGTACTTTTTTGACATTTCTGACAAAAGTACGAGAAGAAGGTTTTTTTAACGTATACTGCATGAAAGGATTTTTACAGTTTTATAAAGCCTTATTTTCCTGAAGATTCCTCCAAAATATTTCATTACTATTTTCAACAAAATCCTTTTCTTCTAAAATTTCATGATTTTTTGTGAAATGAAATTGATTTTGAAGAAGAAAGGATATTTTCCTCAAAAATTCATTTCAAGTGTTTTATCAAAATCATTTTCCATCTAAGATAACATTATTTGATATGTGTATGTTTCAAGTATAATGTCTCTATGATTAAATGGTTTCACTTTTCTAATGATTACATGATATCCATTTTTTTATATGGATGGGATGATGTTTATGATACCCATTTTATTCTTTGGGTAATGATGAATGATTCATGTTTATGTTGTGGAACAAGTAAGAATGATTTCATTATGAGATGGGTGGGACCTATGTCTCCCTCCAATGCATTGGGTAAAGATTTATATCTCATGAGATAGACATGGCTGGAACAGTAAGTTAATCTGGTTCAGTGTTATAGGACTGAAACGAGGAGTGAACTCGATTCAGAAAGGGACTTTGTCCACTAAGATGGTCTTGGCCGCAATGACTTGGTTACTATGAAAATAATTACATGTGCTTAATGGATGCCACAATTACAAGTTTTATTCCCATGCTATGTTATCATGATTTATGTTCCATTATGATCTATGCCTTATGTACTTCCATGTTTTAAGTCGTTTCCCAAGATTTTGATGTTTAAACATTGCGTTCATGTTTTTAAGTTCAAATTTCTATGGTATGTTTTATTTTATCCATTCTTACCCTTACTAAGCATTTAAGATCACCATTTTTATGTTTTCTTTTCCCCTAGGATTAAAAGAACGATTTTAGGTAAGGAATCAAAAATGGGAATATCTTTATGGGAGATGTTGAAGATCATTCACCACGATTAGAATATTATGTTCCAAGATTCCAAAGACACTAAAATATTACGGTCCTTGTGTGTCTGTTTTTGTTATGTACTAAGTATTCTGGAAAAGTAATGTAATGTCTATGTACGTCAAGCTTCGGGTCTCTACAATTGGTATCAGAGGAAAGGTTTAGTCAACATATGTAAACTAGGATGCGAAAATGTTAGTGAGATCCCTAGAGATATTTCTAAGGTATGTCTAGGGATGTCCCTAAGGATAAGTATATGTATAGGATATAGTCCTAAAACTACGGTAACAATCTTATAATTTAACCTAAGATGTTAGATATTGAGGGAACTCCCCCTTTACTATTTTTTTTCCCTAACATGATTTTTTCCCCTCACACTATTCTTTTTGGGTTTTAGAAAATGGCTGGAAACAGGAAGATTCACGATAATGGAGGATATGACAGACAATGGAATGATATTCATTCTGAGAAACCAAATGAAACGGGATCTGGAAGTCCAAGAATCATTATTATGCCTAATCAGCAATCTCATAATATGATCAATAATCTCAACATTGGTAAGTTTCTTGACTCATATAATAATAGAAAGATGGAGTTTCATGATGATTATAGAGGAAAGAAAGTTCAATTTCCTTCATGTAAATCATGTGGGAAGATGCGTTTAGGAGATTGTTTCAAAGGAACTGGCAGATGCTTTGGGAGTGGAAAAGAAGGACACAAAGCCATTAAGTGCAAAGGAAACGGTTCAGTTAACACCATGAACAAGGATAATGGTATTACTACGACATCAAAAATGATTAGATGTTTTAAATGTGAAATGTACGGGCATTATGCAAACCAATGCCCTAATGGAAAATCTCATGAAGAGAATCAGCATGGTCATATGGATATTATTTATGCGGATGATGATGAGGAGACTACAAATAATATATGAGCTGAAAGAAGTGTTGAAGCTCAGTCAGTTGTTTTAAAAGGTAGTGGAATGATTGTATATTTATCGTGAGTTATGTTGTATAGTTAATGGTACTATGGAATAATGAATCAACTAAGGATTATTATAGTATTGTTTTTCATAAAAGTATTTGAAATTATATGTTGAATGGTACCACTAACCATGGAAGGTTATTCAGATATTTTTGAAAAGTAGATGATATGCGCATAATGGAGGAATAAGAAGATAATGAGATGTTTGATTGTATTCATGAGCTCATGATTGATATAAGGACTAAGTGATATCATGGTTTGAGTATATCGAATTTTGAGGATTTTGGTATGTGGAAAGTGTTAACTTTTAACTTCATTCATGTTTTCACTAAGGTTCAATGGGTATTCATTTTTCAAGAGAATACATGATTAAGGCCTTAGAATGTTTGGAATATGACCAACAAGACATATCTTATGATATATGGGGATCAACAATGGTATTAAATCTCTGGTAATCGTTTTCACTATATTATGAGAGTGGACTGCAGTATTATGGATAAGCCTAAATATTGGAATGGATTATGTTGGACATAAGTTAGTATTGTTTAAGGATAGAAGTTTTTTCTATATTATTGATGGGATGTTATAGTAATATAGTTTTAGAAAAAGGACAACCTGCAGGACGGGCGACAGCCCATCGCGTCGAACAAGGCTGTGGGAATCGAACCCACAACCGAAGTGTGACTGGCCTTTATCGCCTACCACTGGCCTACAGGAAGTCCCTGGTTAGTAGAAACTAGTTTTATTTTATTAAGAGGTATGATATATGAAGTATAAGATCATTTTTGAAACCATATACGATTAATCTAACCATAAGATGGACTTATAACTTTTGCTAACCTTTTGTTTGAAACAGATGGAATGACCCATCATTCTATCACATGATCTGCTAACACATCATGAATAAAAAATTCAACTTCATTTATTTAAGGGATTAAGTAGAAATTTTTCAATTCACGAACAACAGTGATATTGTACCAAAATCATGTAAGTATTTCATTTAATTCAGCAACTTTAGGGAAATGATCTTGAAAACCAAAAATGTTTGTAATGACCCGAAGCTAGACGTACATGGACATTACATTAATTTTTCGGAATACTTAGTACATAACAAAAACACACACACAAGGATTGTAATAGTTTAGTGTCTTTGAAAACTCGGAACATAATCTTCTAATCGTGGTGAAAGATCTTCAATATCTCCCATAAAGATCTTCCTTTTTTTACCTAAAACATTTCTTTATATCCTGGGGAAATGAAAACATAAAAGGGTGAGCTCAAATGCTCAGTAAGGGTAAACAAAAGAAAAATCAACCACATCATATTAATAAGAACATAACTTTTGGAAATCTTAACCTGCAAAAGAGAACATAATTTCATAACATGGGATAAATCATAGTAGTGAAATGAAATCCCAGTAAGCATAACTTAAAACAATAAACATTGTGGCATACACACATAATCATAGAGAATCATTTCTTGTTAGTCATGACTCATTGCCAAGACTATCTTAGTGGACAAAGTCCCTTTCTGAATCGAGTCACCCTCGTTTCAGTCCTGTTTCACTGAACCGGTATAACCTACCATTCCACCCATGTCTATCTCATGAGATATAAAATCTTTACCCAATGCATTGGAGGGAGATATAGGTCCCACCCATCTCATAATTATATCATTCTTATGTGTGCCACAAAATCATAAATCATACATCATTGCATAACCCATGTAATAAAAATGGGATTCTTAAACAACATGACATCATAAAACAATTCATATAAGATAAACGAATTCATAAAAATATTTCCATCACAACATAATCAAATCCATGTAATAATAGGGATAGAAAAATAACCCTTTATTATCTTATATGGAAAATAATTTTGATAAAACACTTGAAATCCATTCTTGAGAAAAATATCCTTTCTACTTCAAAAACATTTTCCTTTCTTAACATGTCTTACAATTTAAAACTAAAATAAGTTGATTAAAAATAAACTTGAAAACTTGTAAAGGAAGCTTCTTGGAAATAATGTTTTAAAAATCCATTGATGCCGTATAAGTTAAAAAACATTCTTCTCGTACTTTTGTCGGAAAAGTCAAAAAAGTACCTCGTACGAAAAACGACAAAAGATTCCTTTCATACATACTACTAAAAACTCACAGAAGGGTAAAAATGGATTTAAACAATTGTAGGTGGATGGAAATAATATTACATATTGATTAAACATGGATGTGGATGATAAAATACACCCCAGTAAATACTTACGAATAAACAATCTCGGATAAAAATGAGATTGTGATATTTCCCTTACCTTAGGTCCGACTTGTTTTGTAGTGTGTCCGAACCTCCTGTATAATGATTTAAATCATGTTATTGAATTATTCCAGAATAATATTCATTGTTATTATATCATATATGGTCCACTTATGACTTTATATTACCCATTCTTTTGTAAATTCATGTTAAAGTAGCGTTTTGGGTAAAATCGTCTCATTTGTCGTTCGTGTTTTTAACTTGTAATTATTCATATGATTACGTAGATCATGATTACTTAATTCCAGAATATAAAACATGATTTATATATGTATATTCAGAATATACATATATAATAAATCAGTAAATGGAACGAAATACACCGTTCATGGAGACGGTAGTCCGTACGTACGCATGAACGCTGTTTTCGTTTCCTTATTGAATTGAATGGAATTCAGTAGATGACATACATATAAATATAAATAATTCCAGTATCATTATCAGGTCATATATTTAATTATTACTTATTATATATACTTTATAATCATTCATGAATGGTTAATCATTGAGAATGAATCTCATCACGTCGTGGAGACGGTAGTCCGTACGTACGCACGAGCGATGATATCGTTCCCATGGTCGTGGAATTGTGTTGAAGTGTATGTATACTATTTCAGTATCAATATCACTTTATAATAGTCATATATAGTTACTCATTACACCTTTATACCCATCCAATTAAGTTGGTGGCGGAAAATAGATTACACCACGGCGTGGAGACAGTATTCCGTACGTACGCACGCGCGGTGATTTCCTTTTTCTGTAGGATGGATAGAAGGTTAATTAGATTTGTTTCATATTTATAATAACATATCAGTATATAAGAAATACTTATGTTATTACTTTATCATGAAACAACTAAAGAATAAGAAGTTGAAGAAGAAAGAAATTGAAAAGATCGGTAATGGATATTACCTCTTCTTTGAAACGCCTCATTGAATCCTCCACTTAGGGAACTAAGATTGGTCTTTGAAGAAGACCAGGACCTCTAGGATTATTCTAGCGAAGTGGAGAAGGGATTTTGGCAGGGGTTGGCCGAGCTTTAGGGCTCAAGGTTGTGTGAGGAAGAGGGGGAGGAGGTTCCCTTTTATAACGGAGGAGAGGGGCACCTTAGGAATATCTCAAAATATTATTTTATATTAAAGTCAAAATCGGTTTATAATGGTTCCAAAGGGTCTTATTTCGAAGCTAAAGTGGGGATGGGTCGAACCCCTATCAACCAATAGGATTTAGACAAGTTTAGGTTATTATTTTAACCTTATCAATTAGATTTAACTCTAAGTTAAATAATTTAACTTTTACCGTGTCTTTTTGTTTTCTTACACTATATGGTTAATAAACATACTAAAACATTACAAACGAACCCCAAATTGTTTATTATTAATATATATATCCTTATATAAGTCATTTGGCCAAACATTAGATTTTTAGGAATAAAATAACAATTACTAATATAATATTAGATTTAAAAACTATTTTGTGTCAATTTTGACACTATTTGATATATGATTTTTTTGAAAGTCATAACAGAATTATATGTTCGAAAAAAGTTGATTATATCAACACTAATATATCATAGTAACCTAAAAAATTAGTTTAATTCATAAAAAGTCTCAAATTACATTTATTTGAGCATTTATAACATCAATTATGTTAATATTTCCTTAAAAGGGTAATTACTGCATCATCTTTGTGTCATAAATAAATTCACTTATTTGATGTCTAAAAATTTCAAATAAAATACCATTATGTAGGAAATAATTTTATCTTTCTAATGAATATTTACAATCAAATTTATCTTATGTACAACCCTATATTAAAAATGTTTTAGTAAATATACATTGATTTTAACTCTTTTAACTCTTCTTTGAATTAAATAATAATAAATGTCCTAATCTAATCCAATTGGGCCTAAATGGTCATATATTATTCCTAAGTTTGTTTTTGGTCGAATTAAACTTATCCAATAGAATTAGGACATGTGTTAGTGTAATAGTAATATCATATTTACCCTTAATTACCCTATTTACTTTTAACCGTGGTAAATAAAAGTAAAAAGTTACTACTCACCAAAAATTATTTTCAACTCATTGAACCACATTTTATTTACTGACATCAACCGTGTCTCTTGGATTTTTGAAATTCCATTCACAGAAGCGGTAAAATTATGTTTTATGAAAAATTCAGTTTTTTAACTACCACTTAGTAGTTTCACTATTCATCAAAAATTGATGTTTTTCAGAACAATGCCAAAATTTCATCCTAAGCTATATTTCATATTCCGAATTCAAAAATAAATTCTATTTTACCAAATTCATAACATATAAATTGCATTAATTAATTTTATAATTAAATCCCGCTGTTAAAACAAATAGCGTGTTTTTAAGAAACAATATCTATCAAAAGATTGACACTTGATTATGTCTGGTTTAAATGTGAAATTACATCCAATGACCAACATTGTATTAAATTGTAAAAATATATTTTAAATATACTTTAAAACCACTCAAATTAATTATTTATCAATATTAATTATTTCTATTAAAAAAGTTGTTTTTAATTATAATTTAGTAATTTTCACTATTCATCAGAATATGAAAGTTATCCGAAAAGTACCAAAATTTCACCTTAGGCTAAATTCGATACTCCGAATCCAAAAATGAAGTCCATTTTAAGAGCTAAAATTTCTAAAATTTAAAAAGTGGTTATTACTATTCATAATGGCTAGTTTTAATAATATTTTAATAGCATATCGTTGTTTCGTGAAACTCAGTATTGCGTACTACACACGCTATTGAGGAAGGTTGCGATTGCGTGTAATGCAAGGAAAGTCAAGGATGTGTGTTGTGAAAGCTCCTTTTGGTGTAGCGTACAACACAAGACATTAGTGAAATTAAAAAGAATATTTTTCATAAAATCTTGGGCTTTTACATTCTACCCCCCTTAAAATGAATTTCACCCTCGAAATTCGTCGGGGTTATAAATGGTTTACTATTCGAAAGTTTCTTTAATAGAAACCTACATTGTAAAAAGGAATACCAAAACCAATATTTAAAAACAAAAGTATGAAACTTAACGGTTACCCAAATAAACTAATCACTGGGTTTCCACATGGGTGAAAATATGGATATGGAAGAAAAATCTAACCATCATGTTCTGATGGAGAGTGGTAGAGAACATGGCTATGGAAAATCCAACAATCACAAATCCATAAATTTGTGACGATCTAAGGTACCATCCGATTAATCAGATATAAGATCACTAGGACAACATTTTTTAGTTTTCAAGATCGTTTCCCTAAAGTTGAAGAATTTGAATTAGAATAAATACTTACATTATTTTGGTACAATCACACTATTGTTCATGCCTTGAACAATTTCGACTTCATCTCTTAAATAAATGAAGTTGAATTTGTTATTCGTGAAGTGTTAGCAGATCATGTGATAGAATGACGGGTCATTCCATCTGTCTCAAACAAAAGGTTAGCAAAAATTATATACATAAGTCGATCTATAGTGAGATTAATCATATATGGTTCCTAAAATGGACTTATACTTCATATATCATACTGCTTAATATAATAAAACTAGTTTCTACTAAACAGGGACTTCCTGTAGGCCAGTGGTAGGCGAAAAAGGCCAGTCGCACTTCTGTTGTGGGTTCGATTCCCACAGCCTTGTCCGAAGCGATGGGCTGTCGCCCGTCCTGCAGGTTGTCCTTTTTCTAAAACTACATTACTATAACATCCCATCAATAATATCGAAAATCTTCTATCCTTAAACAATACTAACTTATGTCCAACATAATCCATTCTAATCTTTAGTCTTATCCATAATACTACAGTCCACTCTCATAATATAGTGAAAACGATTACCAGAGATTTAATACTGTCGTTAATCACCATATATCATAAGATATGTCTTGTTGGTCACATTCCAAACATTCAAAGGCCTTAATCATGTATTCTCTTGAATACCCATTGAACCTTAGTGAAAACATGAATGCAGTTAAAAGTTAACTCTGTCCACATACCAAAATCCAAAAATTCTATATACTCAAACCATGATATAACCTTCTCCTTATATCAGTCATGAGCTCATGAATACAATCAAACACCTCATTATCTTATTATTCCTTCATTATGCGCATATCATCTAAATTCCAAAAATATCTGAATAACCTTTCATGGATAGTGGTACCATTAATCATACACTTTCATAACTCAAGGAAAGACAAAAGTGTAACAATCCTTAGATGTCTCTTTATTCCATAGTACCATGAGATTTCTTATACAACATTACACATGATAAACATGTAATCATTCCACTACATTCTTAAACCATTGACTGAGCTTCAACAATTCTTTCATCTCACATATCATTTGTAGTCTCTTCATCATCATCAACATAAATACATCCCATACGACCATACTGATTATCATCATGAGACATTCCCTTAGGGAATTGGTTTGCATAATGCCTGTACATTCCACATTTAAAACATTTAACCATTGTTGATGTTGTAGCAATACCATTATCCTCATCCATGGTGTTAACTGAACCTTTTCCTTTGTACTTACTTGCTTTGTGTCCTTCTTTTCCACACCCAAAGCATCTTCCAGTTCCTTTGAAACATTCTCCTTGATGCCTCTTCCCACATGATTTACATAGGGGAAATTGAACTTTCTTTCCTCTATGATCATCATGAAACTCCATCTTTCTCTTATTAGCCGAGTCCGGAAACTTACCAAATTTTACTTTATTGATCATATTATGAGATTGCTGATTCGGCATAGTAATGATGTTTGGACTTCCAAATCCCATTTCATTATGAATAATCTCATTCCATTGTCCATCATATCCTCCATTATCGTGAATCATCTTGTTTCCAGCCATTTTCTAAAACCCAAAAAAAGAATAGTGTGAGAGGCAAAAATCATGCTAGGGAAAACAACATAATAAAGGTGGAGTATCCTCAATATCTAACATCTTAGGTTAAATTATATGATCGTTACTGTAGTTCTAGGACTGTATCCTATACGTATACTTATCCTTAGGGACATCCCTAGACATACCTTATAAATATCTCTAGGGATCTCACTAAAGTTCTCGCATCGTAGTTTCCAAAGGTTGACTAAACCTTTCCTCTGATACCAACTGTAAAGACCCGAAGCTAGACGTACATGGACATTACATTACTTTTGCGGAATACTTAGTACATAACAAAAACACACACACAAGGATCGTAATAGTTTAGTGTCTTTGGAAACTCGGAACGTAATCTTCTAATCGTGGTGAAAGATCTTCAATATCTCCCATAAAGATCTTCCTTTTTTTACATAAAACCTTTCTTTATATCCTGGGGAAAAGAAAACATAAAAGGGTGAGCTCAAATGCTCAGTAAGGGTAAACAAAAGAAAAATCAATCACATCATATTCATAAGAACATAACTTTTGTAAATCTTAACCTGCAAAAGAGAACATAATTTCATAACATGGGATAAATCATAGTAGTGAAATGAAATCCCAATAAGAATAACTTAAAACAATAAACTTTGTGGCATACACTCATAGTTATAGAGAATAATTTCTTGTTAGTCAGGACTCATTTCCAAGACTATCTTAGTGGACAAAGTCCCTTTCTGAATCGAGTCACCCTCGTTTCAGTCCTGTTTCATTGAACCGGTATAACCTACCATTCTAGCCTTGTCTATCTCATGAGATATAAAATCTTTATCCAATGAATTGGAGGGAGATATAGGTCCCACCCATCTCATAATGATACCATTCTTATGTGTGCCACAAAATCATAAATCATACATCATTGCATAACCCATGTAATAAAAATGGGATTCTTAAACAACATGACATCATAAAACAATTCATATTAGATAAAGGAATTCATAAAAAAAATTCCATCACAATATAATCAAATCCATGTAATAATAGGGATAGAAACAGAACCCTTTATTATCTTATATGGAAAATAATTTTGATAAAACACTTGAAATCCATTCTTGAAGAAAATATCCTTTCTACTTTAAAAACATTTTCCTTTCTTAACATGTCTTACAATTTAAAACTAAAAGAAGTTGATTAAAAATAAACTTGAAAACTTGTAAAGGAATATTCTTGGAAATAATTTTTTAAAAATCCATTCATGTCTTATAAGTTAAAAAAAACATTCATCTCGTACTTTTGTCGGAAAAGTCAAAAAAGTACCTCGTACGAAAAACGACAAAAGATTCCTTTCATACATACTACTAAAAACTCACCGAAGGGTAAAAATGGATTTAAACAATTGTAGGTGGATGGAAATAATATTACATATTGATGAAACATGGATGTGGATGATAAAATACACCCCAGTAAATACTTACGAATAAACAATCTCGGATAAAAATGAGATTGTGATATTTCCCTTACCTTAGGTCCGACTTGCTTTGTAGTGTGTCGGAACCTCCTGTATAATGATTTAAATCATGTTATTGACTTATTCCAGAATCATATTCATTGTTATTATATCATATATGGTCCACTTATGACTTTATATTACCCGTTCTTTTGTAAATTCATGTTAAAGTAGCGTTTTGGGTAAAATCGTCTCATTTGTCGTTCGTGTTTTTAACTTGTAATTATTCATATGATTACGTAGATCATGATTACTTAATTCCAGAATATAAAACATGATTTATATATATATATTCAGGATATAAATATATAATAAATCAGTAAATGAAAATAAATACACCGTTCATGGAGACGGTAGTCCGTACGTATGCATGAACGCTGTTTTCGTTTCCTTATTGAATTGAATGGAATTAACTAGATGACATACATATAAATATAAATAATTCCAGTATCATTATCAGGTCATATATTTCATTAGTACTTATTATATATACTTTATAATCATTCATGAATGGTTAATCATTGAGAATGAATCTCATCGCGTCGTGGAGACGGTAGTCCGTACGTACGCACGAGCGATGATATCGTTCCCATGGTCGTGGAATTGTGTTGAAGTGTATGTATACTATTTCAGTATCAACATAACTTTATAATAGTCATATATAGTTACTCATTACACCTTTATACCCATCCAATTAAGGTGGTGGCGGAAAATAGATTACACCACGGCGTGGAGACGGTATTCCGTACGTACGCACGCTCGGTGATTTCCTTTTTCCGTAGGATGGATAGAAGGTTAATTAGAGTTGTTTCATATTTATAATAACATATAAGTATATAAGAAATACTGATGTTATTACTTTATCATGAAACAACTAAAGAAGAAGAAGTTGAAGAAGAAAGAAATTGAAAAGATCGGTAATGGATATTACCTCTTCTTTGAAACGCCTCTTTGAATCCTCCACTTAGGGAACTAAGATTGGTCTTTGAAGAAAACCAGGACCTATAGGATTATTCTAGGAAAGTGGAGAAGGGATTTTGGCAGGGTTTGGCCGAGCTTGAGGGCTCAAGGTTGTGTGAGGAAGAGGGGGAGGAGGATCCCTTTTATAACGGAGGAGAGGGGCACCTTAGGAATATCTCAAAATATTATTTTATATTACAGTCAAAATCGGTTTATAATGGTTCCAAAGGGTCTTATTTCGAAGCTAAAGTGGGGATGGGTCGAAATCCTATCAACCAGTAGGATTTAGACAAGTTTAGGTTATTATTTTAACCTTATCAATTAGATTTAACTCTAAGTTAAATAATTTAACTTTTACCGTGTCT
Organism: Viscum album; assembly: GCA_963277665.1. Lineage (NCBI taxonomy): Eukaryota > Viridiplantae > Streptophyta > Magnoliopsida > Santalales > Viscaceae > Viscum > Viscum album. The sequence goes on along the minus strand of OY728142.1, from coordinate 261,344,665 downwards.
TTTTGTTTTCTTACACTATATGGTTAATAAACTTACTATAACATGCCAAACGAACCCCAAATTGTTTATTATTATTATATATATCCTTATCTAAGTCATTTGGCCGAACCTTAGATTTTTAGGAATAAAATAACAATTAATAATATAATATTATATTTAAAAACTATTTTGTGTCAATTTTGACACTATTTGATATATGATTTTTGTGAAAGTCATAACAGAATTATATGTTCAAACCAAGTTCATTAAATCAACACTAATATATCATAGTAACCTAGAAAATTAGTGGAATTCATAAAAAGTTTCAAATTATATTTATTTGATCATTTATAACATCAATTATGTTAACATTTCCTTAAAAGGGTAATTACTGCATCATCTTTGTGTCATAAATAAATTCCCTTATTTGATGTCTAAAAATTTAAAATAAAATACCATTATGTAGGAAATCATTTTATCTTTATAATGAATATTTACAATCAAATTTATCTTATGTAAAACACTATATTAAAAATGTTTTAGTAAATATACATTGATTTTAACTCTTTTAACTCTTCTTTGAATTAAATAATAATAAATGTCCTAATCTAATCCAAGTGGGCCTAAATGGTCATATTTTATTCCTAAGTTTGTTTTTGGTCGAATTAAACTTATCCAATAGAATTAGGACATGTGTTAGGGTAATAGTAATATCATATTTACCCTTAATTACCCTATTTACTTTTAACCGTGGTAAATAAAAGTAAAAAAGTTACTATTCACCAAAAATTATTTTCATCTCATTGAACCACATTTTACTTACTGACATCAACCGTGTCTCTCGGATTTTTGAAATTCCATTCACAGAAGCGGTAAAATTAAGTTTTATGAAAAATTCAATTTTTTAACTACCACTTAGTAGTTTCACTATTCATCAAAAATTGATGTTTTTCAGAACAATGCCAAAATTTCATCCTAAGCTATATTTCATATTCAGAATTCAAAAATGAAGTCTATTTTACCAAATTCATAACATATAAATTGCATTAATTAATTTTATAATTAAATCCCGCTGTTAAAACAAATAGCGTGTTTTTAAGAAACAATATCTATCAAAAGATTGACACTTGATTATGTCTGGTTTAAATGTGAAATTACATCCAATGACCAACATTGTATTAAATTGTAAAAATATATTCTAAATATACATTAAAACCACTCAAATTAATGATTTATCACTATTAATTATTTCTATTAAAAAAGTTGTTTTTAATTATAATTTAGTAATTTTCACTATTCATCAGAATATGAAAGTTATCCGAAAAGTACCAAAATTTCACCTTAGGCTAAATTCGATACTCCGAATCCAAATATGAAGTCCATTTTGAGAGCAAAAATTTCTAAAATTTAAAAAGTGGTTATTACTATTCATAACGGCTAGTTTTAATAATATTTTAATAGCATATCGTTGTTTCGTGAAACTCAGTATTGCGTACTACACATGCTATCGAGGAAGGTTGCGATTGCGTGTAATGCAAGGCAAGTCAAGGATGTGTGTTGTGCAAGCTCCTTTTGGTGTAGCGTACAACACAAGACATTAGTGAAATTAAAAAGAATATTTTTCATAAAATCTTGGGCTGTTACAATGTTGTCCTAGTTCTCTTATATCTGATTAATCAGATGGTACCTTAGATCATCACAAATCTATAGCTTTGTGATTGTTGGATTTTTCATAGCCATGTTCTCTACCACTTTCCATCAGAACATGATGGTTAGGTTTCTCTTCCATATCCATATTTTCACCTATGTTTTCTTATGTGGAAACCCAGTGATTATTTAATTTGGGTAACCGTTATGTTTCATACATTAGTTTTTAAAGATTGGTTTTGGTATTACTTTTTACGATGTGGGTTTATATTAAATAAACTTTCGAGTAGTAAACCATTTATAACCCCGATGAATTTCGAGGGCAAAATTCATTTTAAGGGGGGTAGAATGTAACACCCTGAGATTTTATGAGAAATATTCTTTTTAATTTTATTGATGTCTTGTGTTTTATGTTACAATAAAGGAGTCTTGCACAACAAGCAACCCTAACTTGGCTGCATTACATGCAATCACGACCTTCCTCGATAGCGTGAGTAGTACGTAATACCGAGTTTCACTAAACGAGTTATTATTATAATATTATTATGAACTAGCTGTTATAAATAGTGATACCCAATTTTTTAAATTTTATCAATTTTATCTTTTGAAATGGACTTCATTTTTGGATTCTGAATATCGAAATTAGCTTAGGGTGAAATTTTGGTACTTTTCGGATAACTTTCATTTTCTGATGAATAGTGATAATTACTAGATTTTAATTAAAAACAACCTTTTTAATCGAAATAATTAATAGTGATAAATTATTAATTTGAGTGGTTTTAAAGTATATTTAAAATATATTTATTCAATTTAAGACAATTATGTTCATTGGATGTAATTTCTCATTTAAACCAGACATAAACAAGTGTCAATCTTTTGATAGTTATTATATCTTAAAAACACGCTATTTGTTTTGACGATGGGAATTAATTTTTAAATTAGTTAATGCAACTGATATGTTTTGAATTTGGTAAAATAGACATCATTTTTGAGTTCATAATATCAAATATAGCTTAGGCCTAATTTTTTGTATTTTTTTGAAAACATTCAATTTTTGATGAATAGTGAAACCACTAAGTGGTAGTTAAAAAAATTGAATTGTTCATAAAACATAATTTTACCGCTTCTGTGAGTGGAATTTCAAAAATCCTAGAGACACGGTTGATGTCAGTAAATAAAATGTGGTTCAATGAGATGAAAATAATTTTTTTGTGAACAGTAACTTTTTACTTTTTTTTACCACGGTTAAACGTAAATAAAGTATTTAAGGGTAGAAATGATATTATTATTACCCTAACACATGTACTAATTCTATTGGTCAAGTTTAATTCGACCAAAAACAAACTAGGAATAAAATATGACCATTTAGGCCCACTTGGATTAGATTACGACATTTATTATTAATTTATTTAAAGAAGGGTTAAAATAGATAAAATCAAAGTATAATAACTAAATAATTTTTAATATTGGGTTATACATCAGATAAATTCAACTATAAATATTCATTAGAAAGATAATAATATTTCCTAAATAATTATATTTAATTTGTAATTTTTAGACATTAAATAATTTATTTTATTTATGACACAATGATGATGCAGTAATTATTTTATTAATGAAATATTGGCATAATTGATGTTATAAATACCCAACTAAATGTAATTTGAGACTTTTTATGAAATAAAATAATTTTATATGTTAATATGACATGTTATTATATATTTAATTAACTTTTTTAGAATTAATATTTCTGTTATGATTTTCACAAAAATCAATTACCAAATAGTATCAAAATTGACATAAAATTGCTTTTTAAAAAAATATTATATTATTAATTGTTATTTTATTCCTAAAAATCTAAGGTTCGGCCAAATGACTTAGATAAGGTTACATATATTAATACTAAACAACTTGGGGTTCTTTTGGCTTGTTATAGTATGTTTATTAACCTTATAGTGTAAGAAAACAAGAAGACACGGTAAAAGTTAAATTATCTAACTTAAAGATAAATCTAAATTATCAGGTTAAAATTTATACCTAAACTTGTCTAAATTATATTGGATTAAGGGATTTCGACCCATCCCCACCTTAGCTTATAAATATATCAATTTGGAGCTATTAAAAACCGACTTTGACTTTATAATAAAATAATAGTTTTAGTTATTCCAAAGGTGCCCCTCTCCTCCCTTATAAAAGGGAACCTCCTCCCTCTCTACCTCACACCACTTTGATCCTTCACACTTGGCCAAACCCTGAAAAATTCTCTTCTCCACTTCCCTAGAAACATCTTATAGGTCCTGGTATTCTTCAAAGACCAATTTTAGTTCCCTAAGAGGAGGTCTCAAAGAGGCGCTTCAAAGAAGAGGTAATGTCCGTTACCGATTCTTTCACCTTTATTTCTTCTTACACATATTATTTTTAGGTTGTTTCATTATGAAGTAATAACATCAGTATTAATCATATAATAATATGTTATTATAAGTATGAAACAACTCAATTTCAACATCTATCCATCCTACAGAAAACGAAATCACTGCGCGTGCGTACGTACAGAATATCGTCTCCACGATGTGGTGTAATCTATTTTCCACCACCACCTTACATGGATGGGTATAATGGTGTAAATAATAACTATATATGATTATTGTAAAGTGATATTGATTATTTAATAGTATACATACACGCCAATAAAATTCCACGATAATGGGAATGATATCATCACTCGTGCGTACGTACGGAATACCGTCTCCACAACGCGATGAGATTCATTCTCAATGATTAACCATTCATAAATGATTATAAAGTATATATAATAAGTAATCATGAAATATATGACATAATAATGATTCTTTATTTATGTATATATATATATGTATGTATGTCATCCAATTAATTCCATTCAATTCAATGAGGAAACGAAAACAACGTTCATGCGTATGTACGGCCTGCCGTCTCCATGAACGGTGTATTTCTTTCCATTTATCAATCTATTATATGTATGTATATTCTGAATATATATTATATATAAATCATGGTTTATATTCTTGAATTAAGAAATCATGATCTAATTACAATTCAAAACACGGAAGACAAATGAAACGATTTTACCCAAAACGCTCTTTAACATGGAATTTACAAAAGAACAGGTAATATAAAGTCATAAGTGAACCATATATGATATCATAAAAATGAATATGATTCTGTAATAAGTCAATGACATTATATAAATCATATTACTGGAGGTTCGGATACGTACGAAGTATATCGGACCTAAGGTAAGGGATAATTTTGCAAATCTCATTTTTATCTAAGATTTCTTATTCGTAAGTATTTAATGGGGTTATTGCTATCATCCATGTCCATGTTTTGTAAAAGTGTATTCATGTATGTTTGAAGTCCTTTTTACCCATTTTGTCTTTTACCCCTTGGTATGGAAGGAATCTTTCTTTTATTTTCCCTACAAGGTACTTTATTGTCTTTTCTGACAAAAGTACGAGAAGAATTTTTTTTAACGTATACGACATGAAAGGATTTTTACGGTTTTATAATGCTTTATTTTCATGAAGCTTCTTCCAAATTATTTCATGACTATTTTCAACAAAATCCTTTTCTTTTAAAATTGCATGATGTTTTGTGAAATGAAATTGATTTTGAAGAAGAAAGGATATTTTCCTCAATAATTCATTTCAAGTATTTTATAAAAATCATTTTCCATCTAAGATGACATTATTTCATATGTGTATGTTTCAAGTATAATGTCTCTATGATTAACATGGTTTCACTGTTCTTATGATGAAATGATATCCATTTTTTTATATGGATGGGATGATGTTTATGATACCCATTTTATTCTTTGGGTTATGATGAATGATTCATGTTTATGTTGTGGCACAAGTAAGAATGATTTCATTATGAGATGGGTGGGACCTATATCTCCCTCCAATTCATTGGGTAAAGATTTATATCGGATGAGATAGACATGGCTGGAACAGTAAGTTAATCTGGTTCAGTGTTATAGGACTGAAACGAGGTGTGAACTCGATTTAGAAAGGGAATTTGTCCACTAAGATGGTCTTGGCAGTAATGCCTTTGCCACTATAGAAATCATTACATGTGCTTAATCGATGCCACAATTACATGTTTTATTCCCATTCTATGTTATCATGATTTATGTTCCATTATGATCTATTCCTTATGTACTTCCATGTTTTAAGTCGTTGCTCAAGATTTTGATGTTTAAACATTACGTTCATGTTTTTAAGTTCAAATATATATGGTATGTTTGATTTTAACCATTCTTACCCCTACTGAGAATTTGAGCTCACCCTTTTTATGTTTTCTTTTCCCCCAGGATTAAAAGAAAGATTTTAGGTAAGGAAACAAAAATGGGAAGATCTTTATGGGAGATGTTGAAGATCTTTCACCATGATTAGAAGATTACGTTCCATGTTTCCAAAAACACTAAACTATTATGGTCCTTGTGTGTCTTTTTTTTGTTATGTACTAAGTATTCCGCAAAATTAATGTAATGTCTATGTACGTCAAGCTTCGTGTCTCTACAAACACCAATGCTCGAAACTCAAAAGGGTCCTCATATTTCTAATATGATCTTATGTTTAATTTTTCTTCCACTTTTTTAGTAAACTTGTGTGTTTATTATTTTAAATATATTAAATATCTTTGAAAAATTAATTATGGATCACTGGGATATAGGGTATCTCTTCGTCTCAGAATCATTCTATGAGAATAATCTATAAAATATTCTAAATTAATATATGTAAAATTTAGATTTATAACATTCTCCCCACCTTGGGGATTTATATCTCATAAATAAAAACAAGAAAGAACACAAAGAGATGTGGAAACCGAGCATGAACTTATTCCTCCTATTAGATAATACCCTAATGATTCTCATGTTACCACTAGACACACCCTAGTGGAATCTCTCACCCTTCTAGGATCCTATCATCTCAATCTTAAATATCAAAAGGCTACTATGAAAAATTAGGGATATCCTCGAAGTCTAGCTCTCTCTATTTGATATCATGTGGTAGGTCATGAACATACCTCCTGAATTGTGACACATGGAATACATTGTGTACCACTTCTAACTATGGTGGTAGAGAAAATTTGTATTCCAACTCTCTAAATATATATATAATGTAAAGAGGGATAATGAAACTCAGAGATAACTTATTTCCCTAGAAAAATTACCCCAATCAACATCATTGTCTGGCCTTAGGAACACATGGTCTCCATCCTCCAACACCTAAGGCCTCTGTCATCGGTCTTTATAGGAATTATTATATTTTTTTAGTGTCCTCATCTACTCATGGATAATTTTCACCTTCGTTGTAGTAGATCGCATAACCTATGGGACCATAAGTGATGAATCTCCTAGGTCAGTCTAGTATAATGGGGACCTACACGATTTCTTATAAAGGCCTCGAATGGTGGCATACCAATGGGGAAATGGTAGTTTTTTTATTACAACTCCACTAATGGTAGGTGATCCTCCCATATATGAACAAAGTCTATCATGATTGAATAGAACTTTTCCCCGGACACCTAAATGGTCTTCTTAGTTTGGCCATCAGTCTGGGGGTGAAATGATATGCTCAAATGTAACTGATTCCCAAAGTCCTCTTATAATCTCTTTTATAAATAAAATGTGAATTTATCATTACATTCTGAAAAAAATTTGATTAGTATATAGATTTGGACTATCTTAGTCATGTAAAGGTTCCCCAATCTCTCTACGAAACTTTTCTCTTGAATAGTTAGGAAGTGGGCCAACTTGGTGATTCCATCTAGGATCACCTAGATGTTGTCCTGTCTTCCTGATGTATCTATTAACATCATCATGATGTTAATGGATAACCCACCACACATCAATGAATCACCATAGGGGTTAAATCAAAACCCACTAGAACATGTTGCCCAAAATTCCCTTACTATCAAGTAAGGAATTGAGAGACAAACTCCTCAAATCCATTCCTCATCCCGTGCCACCAAAACTAACCTTGAAGGTGATACTACATCTTCAACATAGTAGAATGTACCACTATAGGAGATGTGTGTAAATCCTATTGAACCCCCTTCCACAACATCATTTGTAACATCGTGCATCCTCTAGGAATACTGTCATACTCCCCACATTCAAAAAATCCATCAAAATCATTTCCAATGGATATATGAGTATGTATGGTATCATAGTCGATACCCCAAAGTTTTGCCTCCCTATCTCATTTTTCAATTGGTGGGAGTAATAACCATAGACTGTAGGTAATATCTTTTATCACCATCAATAAAGGATAACTATAATGATGAAAAATTCTTTGTTCCCTTGTTAAAATATTGTAAAAAAGATCTTCTATTGAAATAATCTTCTACTACATTCCCCTTCCCAAGAGTGTAGAAAATATTGATGTTATATTCTTATAGGAACTCTAGCCATCACCTAAATCTCATGTTAAGATAATTGTGAGGTAATATATACTTTATATTCTTGTGGTTGTGATAAGTGATAAATTTATCACCTATAAGGTTGTGTCTCCACCTCTTGGATGCCAATACTACCACTACAAGATCGATATTTTAGTGTGTGTCATTCAGATCATGTGGTCTCAACAGATATGAACAATAGAAAATAACCTCATTCATATACATTAAAACACAACCAATCCCTATACCTGATCAATTTCAAAACATTATGTTGTTGACCCCATCCTCTAGAAATTTGAAGATGGGGGCACTCATAAATCTCTTCCTCAAATCATGAGATTTATATTGTAATTTCTCTATCGACGTGAATGGTTAACTCATTTAGGTCAAATATATCAAGGGAAATGATATCCTCGATAAATTTTTTGAAAATATCTGATATTATCCCATATACCCAAGGAATTTATACACCCCTATCATGCTCTTGAATAACTCCAAAGATAACACTACCTCAAACTTTGTCGGGTCCACTACTACACCATCCTCTAAGATAATATTTCCCTGAAAGTGGAACTCAAGAATATTGTACTAGAACATAGAGATATTAACATAAATATAGTACTCTCATAGTACACTCAAAAATATCTGAATGTGTCTCACGTGATCCTCCTCAGGAATAGAGTATACTAGGATATCATCAATGAAGACTTCCACACACCAGTCTTAGAAATGTTGTATGATCTAGTTCATCAGTCCCATGAACACTTATGGGTCATTCTTTGTTCCAAATGGAATCACCAAGTAGTCATAGTGACTATATTGGAATTAAAAAAGTTTTCCTTGGTACATCCTCATCTCAAACCCATAGCTGGCGATATCCTGGTCTAAGGACAATTTTATAGAACCATCAAGCCCTTATCAACTGATTTAATGTGTAATAAATACTAATATTGGGATATGTTTTTATTATGTTAAACTATTTTGGGTGACTATAATCCCAACATAAACTCAATCTCTCATCGGCCTTCTTGGTTAACAATACTAGGTCTATTCGGGGTGAAAAAATAGTTCTGACAAAGCCCTTCCTCTATAAGTACTACATCTACACCCTCATCTCACAAACTGCATTGAGTTCCATAAGTTTTTTTATAGATATTGGGGTAGTACTAGGGTATAGATCAATGAATAAGAATATCTTTCAATGGGGAGGTAATCCTAGAGTGTTCCCAGGAAATAAATCCTCACACTCCACTACCACATTAGGAAACTTATAAGAAAAAGAATCTTCATGATCATGACTCATTCTAGAAAGTTGGTGTGTAATTGGTTGCACTAATTATTATGGATTCTATCATTCTCTTCTTGTGTATTTTTTCACTGACAAATGAAATCCCCATCCCATAACTATATACACCCTACATCCTCCACCTAAAACAGTTTATCCAGGCATGAGCTATAGATAACCATTAAATACCTAAGATGGAGTTGTAAGACCACATCACTGTTAGAAAAATATATCAAAAGAATATATCACCTCCAAGGGTCAGTTCACACCATTATTATTGTATTGTGATCATTGAGCCACCTCTTATAGGAGTCTCCATGTACAAGGGCCAAGCCAAAATATCAATTAGAATCTCTATGTCTCGAACTAGATAAGAATAAATAATTGAATAAATTGTAGTTGTGTCTATTAGAACTATATCTATTTTTTTAAGATACATACCATACCTTGTATATTATGTAGATCCTATGGTATATAAGACTCAATCATCTATAGATTCCCTCTCCTTTAACCACCAGCTCCCTAAGCCTAGTGGGGACCACCTAGGGGTGGTGGTGGTAACTAATCATCATTTCTACCACCTCCAACATCTCTCCCAGGTCCTCTAGGATGTTCTCATACTTAAATACATACCTTATCCTTAGAAAACCTCTCCCTAGGTAGCCCATCTAGTGTCTCTCTATCTTCTGTAAGATGGGTTGGAAAATCCCTCATGATATATCCCCTACCATCATAAGAGCAGCACCTCCTATCCATTTTCTTACTAGATCTATCCCGTGAGCTTGAAAAATATTCCCTCTATCCAAGGATCGCAACATAAAATATATCACATGCCTAGTAACCTATTCCTATAATCTGCTCCCTTTTGCTGAAGTCTCAGCAACTATGTTCCCACTGCTAGAGCCAGCAATCTGTGTTTGCTCAACTGGAAACTATAAACCACCAAAGAACACTCTAAATCACCATAAAAGTAATGAATTCATATAGGTATAATGATGGTTCAAATGTCTCTATTTATCCCTCACTCTATGTTTCCATCATTAAATAATTGATCATACACCATGTTCATTATGTAAAGAGAGATGTTGGTGAACCTCAATGAATACTTAGCCAATGTCATAATGCCATGCTAAAGTTATAGAATCCCTTGTATGTGAACATCCCTCAACATATCTTAGGAAAATTCCTATCTAAAAAGGTACTCAAACTTTGAACAAGAAACATTCACCTCTTCACACCATTGGGTAACTAAGCCCCACCATCATCATGTAAATCCATGGAGATATCTTACAATCTAGTCCGTCATCTAATATATCAATGTATTTACAAGAAAAAAGGCTTAAACCACTACCTAAAGCGTGTACTCAACCACCTATGGGTCAAGATAAACTTGGAACCTAAGAGGAATTTGTAGCTGAAACTCATGAAGCATGTTCAGAATATGCACCAAGTATTCTAGTACTACATATAACAACTACTTCTTAATAGGTGGTTGTGAAACTAGTGCACCACCTAGAAAAAACACCTCTTAAACAAGTCACTATATCGAATCCTCATCACCGAGGGGATCATCCTCAAGATCCTATTTCTGAATCCAAGCTAGAAAATTTCATCGAGGCATCCTAATATAGATAAGATATACTATATTCAATGAGTATATATATGGAGATAAATATAAGAAGAAATGATAACCGCAACCCACTCTTATTTGATTCATGTGCCACATTTTTTTTCAAACAACGAATTTCTACGTGTAACGAGTCAATTGGTAGGTGATCAGAGTCTATATATATGGACACATTAGCTATCCAACCAATACAAGTTCCATTATCCTGAAATATGAGCCTATAACACTGTACAATATTTCCATAAAACTGAATCCAATCTCATGAACTCAGGTCATAAGGTACAAATTAATCCTCTAATACAAATGTATCTTGACCCAACCCAATGAGACCAAGATATGGATACCCCAAGCCCACCTCCAAAAGACTAGGGGAAGGCTACCAGCATAGAGTAGACATACCACACAACTGGGAGGCTCTTTCTTGATGTACCTATACACATGCTCACATCTCCAAGATCATAAAATGATAAAATGTAAAAAAATGATAACCACTGATGAATATATCTAAAATCCAACCGTCAGAGTTTGAAAAAAAGTACTGGAATGAAGGGGGATAAATAGAATCCATCTAAAAGTAACTAAAAACAAGTCTAACCAAGGAATTGGGTGATTACTACTATTAATGTAACTACTGAAACACACCTCAGTCTATCTATATCACTAAGCTCCACATAGTACTAGTCCATATAGGTCTCCACCAAAAGTTTATTCATCTTCATAAGACATGAAACTTGTAGGGAAATACCATATTGGGGTAAGTATGAAGATACCGAGTAGGACACCAAGAAATCACTAATCAATTTTCCTCAAGAATGATAGTTAACTCATCATAGATACATATCAATGACATATATAACAAGAACATCAAGATATTCTCAAATTAGACACACAATATTATGTAAGATCGCAACCTTATTTCTATATGAATCTCATCTGATATAACACAGTCTTCTAGTAAGATATCACTGATGATGTTTATCCAAGGTGTATTTCTCCTTGGGTATCTCCTCATAAATTACATGCTAGAAGCCTAATGAGATTGATGAAAATATGGGGATCACACCCAAGCCCAATGGGTTCATCAAAAACCCAACATGAATTAACCATATAAGTAGGGTATAGATTCGTGCATAGTGTTGGTCATGAAGATACCAAGAACACCACCTCAGAATAAGATGATTATAGAGGATATAACTACAGGAGTCATGAATGGATTCCAACAACTTTATCTAGTACTAGAGTACCTCATATGGGATCATCATCCAATTAATTGGAAAAAACCATACTAAAACCTTGTGGAGTTTATCAAGGGAACATTCCCTAAAGAATCTTGTTTAGGGGGAATAGATAAAGGGATCCAATAAATCCTTGAAGGAATAAACAACATGTATGGGAATTACATGATGTTTCCCTTCAGCATTGGGTTCCTCCCATGTATCATGGCCCATGCCCATGTCTGTGTCTGAGTAGATGGTGTGTCTGACCCCCTATACTCTTTACCATGTTTGTGTATGAGTGTAAATGTTTGTTTCGAGTTAGCTATATTTGTTTCTAACTAGTTGTTTCATTTTCCTCTTGAAGTAAAAATGGTGTTTCCAGGTAAGGGTCACACATTGTGTGATAGGGGTCACATGTCATATAATACTTAACTTCGTGTGAAACCATAATTCTATATAAATGGATCCAAAGAGAGTTTGTGCTCAAGAGTTTCATAGTGTGTAGTATGGAATTTCACAAAATACGAGGTTCGTATTATGTTTATTCCTATGATGTATTAAACTCTTCTTTCACCACTAATCTAACCTCAGTATCACAGATAGGGTCTGATTGAGCTTTATTGTCCCTGGTCACCAGAATCAATCCATCAGATTCAAAAGGGAATCAGTTTTTTCATGCCTGGTCCCCATCCCATGGCCAACAGGGAAGAACGGGTATCGTCAGACCCTCTTGATCTTCTATGATTAGTAAGAACATCCATCACAAGCTATAAAAATTTCCACATATTTAGTATCAATCTTTTTAATCAAAAAATGATTTCACAATGATTTATTTTTGGGTATTCAATGAACTACTAGCTAATGTTGTCTCCTATTATGAACGATTGAATAGTGGGGGAAGAAATGAACAAAACACAAACATGATGAATGGACCACATCCGATATTCATGTTGTCCTTGATTTATCTCCTTCATAAAAATATATGAAGATATAATAATATAATCAACAATGGAATTTAAAATTGTGGATAATAACTATCTTATATAAGAAATACACATGAACCATGAATCAATTCATTAGTATATTGATTCATGTTCGTCATAGGAGAAATAAAAATGTGGATAAATTCAAATAATGTAACATCATACCTAGAGATGTATGATTACTGCTGAAAAACAAACCTACATTATTTTTTAACACCCCAAGATTTCATTGTACATTATTTCTTCAATGTAATTCAATAACTTACACTATACGCAACACAGAGTTCGAGCGCACCACAAATTACCAAACCTGCTGTTCAAAAAGAGTTTATGAATAATAACTAAATTTTGAATTTTATATACTCAATTTAATTTTAGAATCCATATTATGTGTTTCTTAGACATAATATAAGAACAAATTCATTTTTTTCAGATAAAACAATTATTTTTCAGAAAATGCAATTTTACCAGCTTTTAATGGGGAACCCTTATTAAATCCAATATTTGACCCTTTTATATATACTAAATTTTAAGAAATTAAATTTTTCTTTAGAAGTGGGACATAAAATATAGTTTGGATAAATTTTTCGTACTTTTCTAATAACTTATATTTTGATGTATAATGAAAAATACTAAATTTTAATTGAAAACAACTTTTTTAATCAAAATAATTTATTCTGTTTAATTATGAATTTGAATTTTTTGGAAGTATAATTAGATTATTTTTTATAATTTAATACAATTAAGTTATTTATAAGTAATTTCACATTTAAATTTGACGTAAACACGTGTCAATCTTTTGATAGGTTTTACTTTTAAAAAACCCGCTTTTGGTTTTGATAGTCGGAATTAATATTTAATAAATTAATTCAAATTCTATGTTTTGAATTTGGGAGAATAGAATTCAATTTTGAATTAATAATATCAAAATTAGATTATAGGGAATTTTTAGAATTTTTCTGAAATCATTCAATTTTTGATGAATAGTGAAAAACAATACAACATTGTTTAAAACCAACTTATTATTTAAATATTTATTTATTTATTTTAAATTTATATTATGGAAAAATAGATATATAATACCTATATAAGTTCAATTTATTTCATTGGATTCATTTTATAATAAAATTAGAGGTATAAAATTTTATTGAACTTTTTAACGTCTTTTACCCACTTTTTAGGCACATTTGGAAATTTGCATAAAACAAAGTTTTACTGCTTTTGTGAATTGAATTTCAAAAATCCGATAGGAATGATTGACATAAGTATGTAAAATGTGGTTCAATAATATGAAAATAATTTTTCTTGAATACTAACTTTTTGACTTTTATTTACCACGGTTAAAAGTGAATAATGTAATTAAAGGGAAAAATGATATTATAATTACCCTAAGACATGTCCTAATTTTATTGGATAAGTTTATTTCAATCAAAAACCCATAAGAATAAAATATGATCATTTTGGTCCACTTGGATTGTATTACTAAATTTATTATTATTTTATTTAAAGAAGAGTAAAAAGTGTAAAATTCAAATTTTAATAAGTAAACCTTTTTTAATATAGGGTTATACATACGCTAAATTCGACTATAAATATTCATTAGAAATCTAAAATATTTTCAACATCATGTATTTTTTTAATTCCCTGACCCAGTTACCCAGATTTGGTGCATTATTACATAACATTTCCATGATACAAGGATTCATGTCCCAAAAGACTGATCAGTTTAGTAGCCTTGGAAGTAATAGATACATTCATAAGTTTTACATTACATTATGAAATAAAAAAAATCAACAACAATTTTTCCCATTTTTAACACACTTATATCCTTAGCCTATCCATTCAGGTCAACCATAAAATACTTCTTCACATCTTGGGTAAAATTAATCATAGAAAGGGGTGAGCTCAGATACTCAGTAAGGATAACAATAAAGCAAAAACTTTCATAAATAAACAAAAACATTTAAGGTAATGTATAAGACTAAATCCAAAGCCTTTTAAACTCAAAATTCAGCATAATATGGCATAGATAAAATAAAATAATTCTATTTACTTAATCACAATGATATTCTACTAGTTGAATAATCTCATGCAATATCAATAGCCACTTTCATAATGATGCAACACATAATTCCATACATCATAACCACATAGTCAAGGCCTTATGCCCAGACTACAAATAATATTTTGTTAAGGCCTTGTGATAAGACACTAGTTTGTCCCATGAGATCTACCAATGCATCAAAGAGCTATAGTGGGCTCCACCAATCACTTACTAAGTCCAATTCATTCCTCATATGAAAAGATTTAAGCATAACATAAACATTCGTATTAAAACTAGAGTCCGAAATTTCAATACATTATCTATAAAAAATGAATGGTGTAAAAATAACACATAAATGGTCATACATATAAAAAAACATTCAATAGAATAAGGATGTTTTTTATCGTAATAAATCCACATAAAAAAAATCATAAAATCCATCAAAGATGTTGACATAGATGAAAACAAAACTTTTTTAGAGAAATATCTATTTTTATTTTTAAATCATTAAAAAGTAATATTATTAAAAAATAAAACATTTATTTTGAAAATATTTTTATAAGGTTTTATGGGAAGCTTCGATGATGATATAACAGTGTAAAATAGCCACACCCTCTGTATAAGTTAAAAAACGAAATTCTTACCTTAATTTTTTCGAAAAGGTTATAAAGTACCTCGTTTGGAAGACAACAGAAAAATTCCTTTTAAAGCATATATGGTAAAATAAGGTTATAAATTATTTTAACCCATTTTATAGTAAATAGTAAAAATGTTTTGAATTACATTTTTATGAAAACACATATGTGGATGATAAAGAGGTCTCAGTAGATACTTATTTAAAAATAACCTCGGATAATAAAGAGATTGGGAAATTAACCCTTACCTTGTATTTTTACATAGTAGATGGTATTTTAACCTCCTATGTAATAGTTATAAAATTGTTATAAAATTATACAATAACTATATACAATAATATGATATCATAAATGATCATCTGATATTGCTTTGTTAATAATATTTCAGTAGTATCATTTTTTTGGGTGTTAACTGATCCATTTTTCTTTATATTATCAGATACCTAAGCCATGCGTGTTATGGATGGGATGTATTTTATTAATATATAGAATGATATTAAGTTCTTAATCATTATTTTTTATCATAAAAATAAAATTATTCTTGAATTATTACGATGGGGAATGAATCTCATCGCGTTCGTGGAGACGGAAATCCGTACAAACGCACAAGCGAAAATATCATTATATTGATGGTAAAATCATATGAAATTTTATGGTATATCATATATAAAGAATCATTAACTTGGTGTATTTATTATTTAAATTAGTTATATTCATTATTATACCTATCCAAATAATGAAGTGTTTAAATAACAAACAACACCACGACGTGGAGACGGTAAGCCATATGTACGCATGTATGGTGACATTATCATTCATATGATGGATAGAATAATGAATATGCTTGTACCATATTTTTAATAATATAACATTATATATAAGATTATGGAGTTATTATTTTAAAATGGAAACAACAAAGAAGGAGGAAGTGGAAGAAAAAAATAACTTGAAAGAGGGTAGTGAATTTAGTACCTCTTCTTCGGACATTTCCTTTTTAGTTGATCAAAAGGACTCCAAAGCATGGATTTATGGTCAAAATAAAACCTATAGGTTAAAGTGATATAAATATGGAGGATATATGTGTGGAGGGGGGCCAAGAAAAATGTCTTTTTAAGTGTGGTTTTGAGATAAGGGGAAGTACCCTTTTATAAGAGAGGTGAGGGGCACCTTAGGAAAAGATTGAAATATTATTATATAATAAAGCCGTTTTCAGGTTCTAATGGCTCCAAAATGATTTAGTTAGAGGATAAGGTGGGTATCAGTCTAAAAACACTCAACCAATAGGTTTTAGATAGGTTTGGGTCACCATATTAACCTTATCTTTTAGATTTAACTCTTAGTTAAATAGTTTATCTTTTACCATGTATACTGGTATTATTATAATATTTGGTTTATAAACATATTATAAAATTCCAAATAAAACCTCAAGTTGTTAATTAATAATATAACTATCAATATATAAGTTCTCTAGTAGAACAACATATTTTTTGGACTACTATATAATTTAATAATATAATATTTGTTTTAAAAACTCATTTATCTAAATTTTGACACTATTTAGTATTTGGTTTTTTTGAAAGTGATAATAACTTGATTACTTCAAAAAAATACATTGAATCAACCCTAACATGTCATATTCACCTATAAAATAGTTTTATGTCATTAAAACATTGAAATTATATTTATCTTTATATTTATAATACAATTTTTTTGATTCATTCATTAATAAGGTAACTACTGCATCACCACTATGTCATAAATAAATTTAATTATTTAATGTCTAAAAATTATAAATAAAATAAAATTATTTAGGAAATATTTATATATTTATAATGAGTATTTATAGTCAAAATTATGACTTATATAACCCCATTTAAAAATTGTTTTACTAAAAAATATATTTTTATGTTATTTTTGCTTTTGCATTAAATTATTTAATATAACGTATCATTATCACTCTCAAGTGGCTCTGTCAGGTCCCAAAATTGGCCCAAGGATGACCTTGTTCAGACATGTATCATTAAATAGGAATAAGAAACATGTTAGGGTAAATTAAAACTATCCTAATATTATTGTTTACCCTTATTTACCGGATTTACCCTTTAACCATGGAAAATAAAGTATTTACTGAAATAATTATTCATAATGTCTAAAAATAAAAGTTACCTATTTATAAATTTTGGACCTCCGGATTCCAAATATGGAATCCATTTTTCCATATTCAAAAAACAAAAGGGGCATAAAGTAATTGAAAATTAATTCTCGTTGTCAAAAAAGTGTGTTTTTAAGAAATAATCACTATCAAAATATTGACACTTGTTTCTGTCCAGTTTAAATGTGGAATTACATACAATGACCTAAAATTTATTAAATAATAAAAATATAATCTAACGATACTTTAAAATGACTCAAATTTATAATTTATTACTATAAATTATTTTGATTAAAAAGATTGTTTTTAATTAAAATTAAATATTTTTCACTATTCATCAAAAATTGAAAGTTTTTATAAAAGTACAAAAAAATCACCCAAATCTAATTTTGATATTATGAATTCAAAAATTAAGTCCATTTTGAAATATAAAATTTATAAAATATCAAAATGTGTTTATTACTATTTATAACAGCTAGCTTGATTAGTCGTGGTTTGTTAAAACTCTAAGTTGCATACTATGCAAGCTACTGTATAATTCAAACTAAAATGGACCATGGAATCTTGGGGTGTTAAAATTTTTATTTATAATTTTTTGTCATTAAAAATTTAAATTTATTTATGACACAATGATGATTTAATAATTACCTTATTAATAAAAGAATCAAATAAATGATATTATAAATATTATAATTAATATAATTGTAATGTTTTAATGCATTCCAGTAATTTTAATGGTTAATATTACTTGTTAGTGTTTATTAAAAAAAATTATAAGTGAAAAACGTGTTATGAATTTTACAAAAATCAAATAAAAATAGTGTCAAAATTGACATAATTGAGTTTTTAAAACCAATACTATATTATAAAATTATATAATTGTCCTAAAAATATAAGGTTCAGCCAAAGGGCTTATAAAATAATAGATATTTCATTAATGAACCACTTGGTGTTTTCATGGAATTTTATATATAATTTATGAACCATATAATATAAAAATACAAAGAGACATGGAAAATATTAAACTATTTAACTAAAAGTTAAATCTAAAAGATAAGGTTAATATAGTAAAATAGACTTGTCTAAAACCAGTATATTGAAATTATTTCGACCCATGACCACCAAAGACTCAAAATAAATTCATTTTGAGCCATTATAAACCGAATATGATTTTATAAGAAAATAATATTTCAAGTTTTCCTATGGTGCCCCTCACCCCTCTTATAATAGGGGACTTCCCTTCTCTTGAATTAACAACTCCAAATCCACATGGCTCAGCTAACCCCTACGCAAATATCCTACCAACTTCCCTAACTTAATCCTATAATACTTCTCTTGAGCCTAAATCCAACCTAAGGATCCCTTTTGTTCAAATCAAAAGGAAATGCCTGAAGAAGAGGTAATCATTTTATCACCTCTTTCAAAGTCCATTTCTTCTTCCACTTCCTCTTTCATTGTTATTTCCATACCAACATAATAACTCCATTTCCTTATACATACTGTTATTTTATTATAAATGTGGTAAAACCATATTAATTATCTTATCCATCCTATGAATGATAATGTCACCGTGCACGTGTACGTTTGGCTTACCGTCTCCACGTCGTGGTGTAATTTTTTATTCAACACTATGTTACTTGGATTGATATAATGATGAGTAATATGTATATAAATATTGAAAATGACATTATAATTTCTCTATAAACTTAATATACCATCCAATTACACACCTTTTAATCATTAATAAAATGATATCTTCACTCGTGTGTACTTACAGCTTACTGAATCCAAGACGCGATGAGATTCATTTCTAGGTTCACCATTCAATGATGATTATAAAAATATATATTATTAATGAGTATTTAATTTATGAGATAATAATGATACTAGATATATATATATATATATGATTACTTATATATATCGTATTCACTTACTTCCTTTTAATACGATATGAAAACGGAAACAACGTTTATGCGTACTTACGACATACCGTCTACATAAACGATGATTTTCATTTCATATATCTATCTATTATACATATTTATATTTTAAATATATATTATATATAAATCATGTTTTTTATTATGGATGTATTTAAATCATGATCTAAATGATATTATCAAGAATAACAAGTTAAATCATGTACGATAAAGAAAAAAATTATTAACCCACATGTTAATTTAACATGGAAATAATTATTAAATATGTAGTATAAATTTATAAATGAATAATTTATGATATAATAAAGATTAATATGGTTCTGGTGTAACTTAATAACATACTATGGTCAATATACATGAGGTTAACCGTACCCTCGACCCAAGGAAAATGCAAGGTAAGTGTTAAATCCTCAATCTCATTATTATATGAGATTATTTATGTGTAAGTATTTTCTGGGACATATTTATTATCCATGTCCATGTGTCATAAAGGAAAAATTCAAAATGATTCATTTAAGGTTCCCTTTAACTAAAACAAAATTTTAAATTTTATTATGGTTTATTTTTCGAAAACTTTTTAATTAATGCCCATGTTCTAAAAATGGATATAAGGATTTATTTATATGGACATGATTGTTGTAAATTGTTAATTACTTTCAAAAGTTTCAAAGTGGTATGTGACACTTTGATTAAAAATTATCTTTTAAATTACTTCCTTTATAAATGTATTGATTTTATATAATTTCACAAAAAGGGATATTTCTCTCAAAAAGTTTTACTGATCATTTTCAACTATGTAAACATCCTTTACTAGATATTATTATTGATTAAGTTGATTACATGTAATACAATCTTCTATATTTTATTGAATGGGTTATGATATTTTTTATTGTGGATGTTATATTTTTATACCATTCATGGTTTATGGTTAATGTATTTACATTTCATATGACAGTTTTAATACCAATTTTAATATTATGTTTCGTCATTTTTATAGGAGGAATGCAATGAACTTAGTAAGTGAAGGGTGGAGCCCTCTATAGCTCCTCGATGCATCGGTAAGTATCATGAGACAATTTAGTGTCTTGGTACAAGGCCTTGAAAAAACATTTATATGTACTCTTAGCATGAGGCCTTGACTATGTGGTAATGATGTCCAATGTTATGAATTCTCTCATTATAAAATTAATTATTACAAGTGATTATTTGACTAGTAGAATATCAATGTTCAAGTTTATATGGTAATGATTAATTTATTTTTTCCATATTATGTTAAAGATTATGTTTAAAAAGGATATTTTTTTATTACTCGTCTTGCCTTAAATGTTTATATCTTCTGCTAGATGATTTACCCTTATCTGGCATCTGAGCTTAGCCATTTTTATGTCTTATTTTACTGGGATTCCAAGAAGTCTATTATGATTTACATGAAGGTTTAAACTAGAAGAATAATGGGATCCAAAAAAATTATTTATGTTGTATTTTATGCAATGTAAAGTTCATTTATGTAATCTATTTTCCAATACTGCTAAACTGATCAGTCCTTTGGGACATGATCCTTTGTAATCACACCAATGTATTAAAATAATGCACCATATCCGAGCTTCTAGGGTCTGGGTTTTACAGTTCGTATCAGAGGAAGATTAGTACAATCTTTAGAAACAAGATTTAGAAAAAAAAAACTCTGATCAGAGAGAATTTCCCTAAGATAGACTTTGAGGGTTAGTGTAGGAGAACATCCTATAATTTTGGTAATATAGAGATTTGGTGTATTTTTCAAGAAATACATCCCTGTAAGGATATGAGAAGGTAGAGGCAGCTATGGAACTGATGTACCTAGGAGTGAAAATGCTGACAAGGAGTTTCAGGAATGACTTGAGGTATCCTAGTACACAACAACGAGCCTTTCATCACCCTTGGTTAGAACACTCCCAGGGGATATGCTTAGGATAATTCACATATTCATTACCATCCATTTTGAAGGATTTAAGAGTAAATAATTCCTTAAAGAAATTTTTTTTATGAGTATATATTATATGTATAATCATTTCAATTTACATTAGGCATTTTACAAGTTTGGAGTTATGAATTAGGATTCATAAACTAACCTAGTGTATTCCATTGTTTAGAAATGGGGCTCAGTAGATGGAATGAGAACTCCAGAAACACGCATGATTCAATGAGTAAGAAGGATCATATATTTCATGGTATTAAGAAAACATTTAGAATGGATATTGTCTCCCATGTATTCTGATCATATGAAGAAATAGTATCATGTGTTAATAATATAATAAATAATTCTTTGAGTCCTATGGATTTGATGTGAAGCAAGAAAAGAAAATAATGGAAAAGAGAAAAATTGTTAAAGGGAAGAGGGGAATGAAGGATTTTTCCATATGTGATAACTGTGGAAAGAATCACCTTGGTAAATGGTTGAATGGAATGGGAGTTTTTTATAAGTGTAGAGAAAAAGGACACAAAATAAAAGATTTCAAAGGTAAGAAAAAGGTTTCAAATGTACAATGCTTCATCTACAAGGAGTTGGGAAACTACACAAATCAATGTCAGAATCATCGAAGTATGCCCCCAAATAATGCAATTGGATAATAAACATGTTATGATAATACCACAGATGAAGAGGAATGACTAGTTTTCTTATATTGTTATTAAAGAATTATTTCATATGAGTTTTTTATTAATGATGTACTGGTTATATGAATTATGGAAATAAATAATAATTGTTATGAAATACTTTTTCATTGAGGATTTTAGATTATATCGTTATAAGAGAAGTGACTTAATATAATGTTAATTTTTTTGGAAAATATATGTTTTAAGGAAAGATAAAACTTAATATGGTTCTAACACTGAGGTAGTTATTTTGGAATAAGATATGATTGATTGGAATAAATTATATTCGATATTCTTTACTACTTTGAAAATAATTAATTTTTTGTTTATTCCATTATTGTTGGAGTTTACAACAATTTTTGATAAAAGGATTACATCTATAATTCTATTAGTAATAAGGGAGAATAATATGTAATCAATAAGGTTTTATGATAATTCTAGGCGTTGCGGTGTTTTAAAATAACACATCATAATGGTATTTACATGTTATTACATCTCAAAAAGGATCTTCACTGTGTTTACCTTCCTTATAAATTTCGGATTGTGTATTTAGAAAGAAGTATTTTGGATAACTCTAAAGGTTGGAATGGATTAAGTTTGACATTGGATACTAATGTTAAGGTAAAATAATTTCATAATATTATTTTTTAACTATTATAAAAAGGACAACCTAGAGGTCGGGCGACAACCCATCATGTCTGGAAAGGGGGAAAGAATTGAACTCGCAACCAAAGGACGATAAGGGTTCATCACCAAACACAGGCCTATGTGATGTACGGGTTTGTATAATGTAGTTTTTTTAAAAAAAATTTGACAAATGAATTATTAAATTATTATTTTTGAAATCCTATATGATTAGGATAAATAGAATATTTATGAATTCTATTATCTTTTGGAGTGAAAGAAAAATTTGTGGTAGGAATTAATTTTATGATGAAACTCTATTTTTCAAAAGAAAATTTCCTATTATTCTATAAATAAATTAATTCCTAAACATTAGGGAAGAGATATTAAAACCAAAATTGTTTTATCCCAATACTCTTGAGATGGTATGTTAGTATGATATACTCTATAATAATAAATGTAGGATTGAAATTATAGAGATACTGTAAGGTGTATCTAATGATGCTCAAGATACAAGAGGGGGTGAATTGTATAATTTAAAAATCTTTTTGAAACTTTTAAATATGGTTATGTTAAACAATGTTAGTCAATGTAATTCACAAAACCTCTAGTTCTACACACTTTCTTGATTCTGGAAAAATAAATCTGAGAATGTGAATTAAGAAAGATGGTTCTGGAAAAAGAATCATAATGAAAGTTTACAAAGATGAAGATTATACCTTAAAATGTATAGAATCTAACTAAATAAGAGTATAGGTATAAGGAAGTATAAGATAGTTATATTTTCCTCAACAATACAAATAAAGTGGAAAAAATGTAACAAAACAGGTAACAAGTAGTAAATATTTTAACCCAAAGAGAAGGGTATCCAACAACCTTGGATAAAGGTCCCTTGATTTATACTTTTAGGAAAGTTTGTCTTACCCACACCAGGGTAAGCCCTCGATAAGAAGATCGGTGTTTGTCTTTCTATCCCTGCAAGCCCTCAACATCATGGTAGTCAGAACCTCTGTCTTCCTCAGCAGGGAATCCCTCAACTTCTAGGTAGTCGGCACTTCTGTTTTCCTATCCCCGGAAGCCCTCGATTGTACACAACAACAATCAGAGTCACACAAAGAAAATCTAAGAAAGTAGTTTAGTACACACTAAGCATGAGAGTATCTCTCTAGAAATCACTTCACTAACATGTAATATCTAGAGTCATCGAACAGTTCATAAAAGTTATGAACTGTTTCAGATGAGCTTCTAAACGGTCATATTTCCCTTGAATTTCAGAGGGACCTATACATGTGTCACTCAAACAATGGTTAGTTAGTAACTGAAGTATGACATCATTTTATAACAAAACAAGTGTAAGAAAAAATATGGTTACATATCTAAAATCCAGTATTCAGAATGTAGGCAATTAAAAGTTAGGATTCTAACCAAAAATGAATTCAGATTCTATAATACAAGGATATTTGGATTTTATTATCTAGTAATTTAGAACATGAACTCTATTGAATTCAGGAGTCTGAATTTCAAGGAAATTTAGATTCTGAAATCACATGAATTCGAAACCTAAACATACAAAGTTTTGAGTCAGATTTCATGAGAATTCGAAGTAAGAACTCATAAGAGATCGAAGTCTGAATTCAGAGAACATGGAGTCAGAACTCAGAAAATTTCGTAATCAAAATTCTGAGAATTTCGAGTCAAAACTCAGAAGAGTTCGTAATCAGAATTTTGAGAATTCGGAGTAAAAACTCAGCAGAGTTCGTAATCAGAATTATGAGAATTTGGAGTATTAATTCAAAAGAGTTCGTAATAATAATTCTGAGAATTCAGAGTCAGAACTCAAAATATTTTGTAACAAGAATTTTTATTTAGAATTCGGAGTCAAAACTCAGAAGAATTCATAATCAAAATTCTGAGAATTTGGAGTCAGAACTCAGAAGATTTTGTAATCAGAATTCTATGAATTCAGATCCTAAAATAGAATGCTTCATATCTAGGAAATTATAGGATTCTGAGGTATTGGTTACAAATTGAATGTTACACTTAAGAAAAATATTATGTGAACAATAAAAACATAGTAAGGATAAATTTCCTTGTGGATGGAAATTTTTCCTTATAGAAGTAAAACACAGGGTAAAAAGAGATTTTCCTTGAGATAAGGTGTTTATGATTTTCAAAACAATACAGAATAGTAAAGTCATAAGAAAACCATAATGACTCAAAAATCTCCCCCAAGTATGAAGGAATGGAAAATTCATAAGGAAACACATATTGAATCAACAATATCCCCCTTTTTCCAAAGCACAAACATCCTTACGAAAAATAATATAAGGACATAGGAAATTTTTTATAAATTTTGAAATAAAACTTATTTCCCTTTTAACATTGGAAAAGATGAATAAGACTAACTCCCCCTTAGGATTTGGAACACTATGGATCGTATTCTGGATTTCCGGAATGCGATTTTTCACTATCTTGGGTATGGATATCACTGTATGAAAACTATCCCTTAGATAAACTCTCCCCTTACTTAGGGATATTTCTTGATTAATTAGAATTATTTTTTCCTTTATCCCCCTTTGTGATTTTCAAAGGGAATTTTTGGGAATGGAAAAAAAATATTGTACCTAAAATATTGGTACAAACATCTAAAAAAACGAGCAACCACAATTTCATTAAGTTAGGAAGAATTTTTACAAGGAAGAAAATGAAACAAAAGATCAGATTGGATCTATTTTCCTTCCTTATCATTGGGTATCAATTTCTTCACAATGGTTTTCGGCTTCATTACCTCCTTGTGGTCTTCCTTTGCTTGCTTTTCTAAGGCTTTGATCCTATCATCCTGAGCATTCGAAGTCTCTGCCTGAACCTTCAAAAGGTCATCTTGCTTCACTAGCTTATCTTAAATCACGATCCGGAGATCCATTTCTGTTTTCCAACATTGGAAAACATAATTCAACTTCCCATTTAGATCATTGACATCCTGAATCCAAGTATTCTTCCCAAGAGCTAGCTTTTTCTCAAAGTTATTTATGAGATCCTTGATTTTTTTATCTTATGTATCAAAATATTTCTTAACATCATCTTGAAAGTCATCAAGCTATCTCAAATCTTCAAGTATATTCTTTGACCAGATGACCACTTTCTTAAAATATTTTCTGTGGGCATCATAGTTGATAAGGAAGTTCTTGTAATCTGCATCAATATTTACACACCTATCCATCACCATGGATACATAATCCAATTTATTATTCATGCTATGTTGAATCATATGACATCAAGAGTCAATGGTTGGAAAGATCAGAACGGTGTTAACAATCTTCTTTAGTGATTTAATGACAAAATCATGTCCCAGAGCTGATGATTCAAAATCTGACACTTTTCTTGGTGATGGTTCTTCCTCTATCTCAAAAAGATTCCTCTTGGAAGATCCTACAGCTTCCTTATTCCTTAAAAAAAACCTTTGTAGGTGTATCAACAACCACCTATTTCCCCTTATTGGATCTCGGAATAGCTTCTTCATCTGAAGACACGTGTTCACTGTCAGACAACTGAACAATTCTATCTTTATCAACCTTCTCCTTCTCGGCTCTAGCCTCAGCATCATCATGATTTATAGAGTGATGATTATAGATTTCTTCCTCAGAGATCTTATTCAATTCATCTTCAAATTTCTTATCTACACCTTCCTCATCCTTCCTAGGAGTTAGGAGCTTTGAAGACTTTTCTCTTGATTTTTGGATTGATAGTTTCTCAGATGGGGTTTCCTTTTCATGATAATCTTCAACATTCTTTATAATGTCTTCAGTTCCACAACTACTTTCTTCTTTTTCAACGTCTTAGATAGCTTCTTTTTCTTCAACAACCTTCTCTTGGGATTTTTCCAGAGTTATAAACCTCTTCCCCGGAGTCTCAGTTAATGTCTCAACCAAGAACAATTTCGGTACTGGGATATTTTCGGATTCTATTTCAATATCCTTTAGAAGGGATTAAAAAAATTCTACCTTTGACATTTTATTCTTCTTCTTATTTTCTTTGGCTTGCATCTCAAGATCATCAGGGGCCTTCACTTTCAAATCTTTGCCCTCTGCAGGATCTAACACAAACTATGGATCTCCTTCCTTCTGGTTCTTTTTATCTACCCTCCACTTGGAAACAACCTTATCCAAATAAGCTTTCTACTTCTTGGGCTTTGGAGATACGGATTGAGTTTCTTTATCCTTTAGTGTTTTCTATGTTTCTTCCACTTCCTTTAGTTTCCTCTTCTTCCCAACATTCTTCAATGGTTCAGCCTCTTCTGCATTCTCCAGAACAGCTTCTACTTCTTCCACTGGTAGATCATAAAACTCTTCGGAATCTTTAGAAAAGCCAACATTCATTATTTTCAATGTATCATCGCTTACTAACATGACTTTGAGATTCTGTGTCTTGGAACTGCAAGGAATCTTGAAGGACTCTAGACATCAAACAATAAACATGGAGAGTAGGGTATGATATATGATTATCTGTGCTCTCAAATTCCAATTATTAATATTCTTAATTGTAATGATAATATGCTTCATCAAATTGATCTTCCAAATATTTACCAAAAAATCCAAGATATACATATCACTTTTCTTCAGCGTACCCTTATCTCTCTTTCTCGGTACGATAAAATCCTGAACCCATAACTCAAGGATCTGATTATTTTTAGAAAAATGAGAAATCTTTGGAGTCTTGACATCTGAAAATCCAAGACACTTCATAGCCTTCAACTTTGCAAAACTTCCTTGAACATCTGGCAGCTTGTGGGAACAGAACTCGGCTTCCCCTTCATAGGACAGTCCCACCAAGCTAGCAGCCTTGGTGTATGAAAGGGCATACGGTTTTTCATAACTCTTGAATGAAAAGTTATCTCTCCCTTCTTCCTTAAAGAAACTGACTGACTCATAGAAATCAATAAGAATATCTACATACACCATGTCTTGAGCCCTTGGTATCAAAATGGAAACACTTTCCCATCCATTAATCTTGACGTTCTTGGAGATAATAGAGTTATACTTGTTGAATAAATTCAGATGAACCAGTCGTTCTCTGTATACTTCCCACTCCGAAACTAGCTTGACAAAAGAAATTTCTTGACAAAGAACTTCACCAGACTTTCAGAATTAATAAACCATTGAATAATGGGAAGAGCTTCATCATGCAAAGTCTTGAAATCGATGTGGGACAACCCTTAGGGGATTCTTTATATAGGCGTTGACGTGACGATTCAACTTTTCATCTCAATCCAATGGCTGAGAATTCGTCTGATCATATCTGATGGTGGAAATAATATCCACAAGGAAGAGTTTGGTAGGATTCAATCTTTTGAGTTTTTTCAAGGAAAACATTCGGATTTAAGGAAACTAGAATCTGAAAATTTTAATATAAAATTCCAGTAAGTAAAAGGTGATTACGAAAACTCAAGAAAGAATCATACCTTTCGTATTACTAGGAATATTATTCATAATATGTAATATTCTTTATGAAGAACATTAGATTACGAAAAAAACTTGACTATGGAAAAAAACTCTATTACAAAAAGAAATTGAGTATGAAAATTTTCATTACGAAAATCTGAAGTACGAAAATCTTCATTTCGAGAATTTGAAGAACGAAAAAATTTCATTATGAAAATTTTGAGTATGAAAAACATTATTATGAAAAACATTAAAAATTTCATTAAAAAAATTGAAACAATTCATTATGAAAAATATGAAAATCTTCAATACGAAAAATATGAAAAAACTTCATTACGAAAAATATGAAAAACTTCATTATGAGAAATATAACAAGTTTATGAAAAAATGCACTCCCCCTATGAAAAAGAGTTTATTACGGTTAGAAGATTGATTAAACAAGAAGTTAATAAGGAGGATTTCCTTATGTTTATCATTACTAACTTCTATTTAATGTATTAAAATCTATCCGAGGGTAAATATTTTTTGAAAATAACATCATGTTGATCTTGCATTCTGATAAATTGAAGAATGATATCTCATGTTTGTGTGTGATCCCTAAGAAAGTGATGCCTAATATCTATGTGATTTGCATGAGAGTGATGAGCAGGGTTTTTACTAAGGGTAATGGCACTTTTATTATCAAACAAATGTTTTTTTGGTAAAACTCATACCATAGTCTGTGAGTGTGTGTTTCATCCACAACACTTGAGCACAACAACTTCCAGCTGCCACATATTCAGCTTCAGTAGGGTAATGTTCTACTGATTGTTGCTTCTTGAATGACCAAGAAACTAATGAATATCTTAATAAATTACATGTTTTGGATGTACTATTTCTATCCATTCTACATCCACCAAATTCAGCATCCAAAAAACATTTTAAAACAAAATCATTTCCAGAAGTTTAAAAGAGTCCTAAATCCATGGTTCCCTTTAAGTAGTGAAAATTTCTTTTAACTGCCTTTAAATGAGATTCCTTAGGATTGGATTGATATATTTCACATAAGCATACTGAGAACATTATGTCTGGATGACTAGCTATCAAGTAAAGTAAACTTCCTATCATACCTCTGAAATATGTTTGATCTACTTGTTTCTTAACTTCATCAATATCAAGTGTATTTGAGGTACCAATGGGAGTACTTATACTTTTAGTGTTCTCATATCCATTATTTTTATGAAGATATTTAATATAATTATGTTAGGATAAATATTTTCCTTCCAGTTTTTGAGAGATTTGAAAACCAAGAAAAATTATAACTCCCCCATCATACTCATTTCAAACTCATATTTCATTAGATCCGCTAAAAAATCAGTTAAGGATTGCTGAGTTGAACCAAATATAATTTCATCCACATAAATATGAAAAATCAAATAATTTTTCTTATCTTTCTTCAAAAAAGGGTTGGATCTACATTTCCCTTAACATAATTATTTTGAAGCAAAAATCCATGTAATTCTATCAAACCAAGCTCGAGGGGCTTTCTTAAGGCCATAAAAAGCTTTGGTATGTCTAAAAAATTGATCCGGATTTTCTTTATCTTTAAAACCATGTGTTTGTTAAACAAAAACTTCCTCTTGAACATAATTGTTTAGGAAAGAACATTTCACATCCATTTGAAAAAGTTTTAAATTAAATAATACTGCAAAGGCAAGTAAGATATGAATAGATTCAAGTCCATCTACTGGAGAATGGGTTTCTACATAGATTATTCCCTCTTGTTGATTATAGCCTTTAGAAACTAATCTAGCATTATTTCTAAAAATTATTCCATTTTCATCACACTTACTTATTAAGACCCATTTTACTCCAATAACAGAAGTTTCCTTAGATATTTTAACCAAGGTCCAGACTTTATTCCTTTCGAATTCATTAAGTTCATCTTTCATGGATTTAATCCAATCATCATTACCTTAAACTTCATCAGTGCTCTTTGTTTATAATTGGTAATGGAATGATAGATGTTATACTTCATTTTGTAAGAAGCTTCTAGTCCTTACAGGTTGATTCACATCACCGATGATGTTATCACTAGGATGATTCTTTAGAAACAACTGATTTGGGTTTTGCAAAACATGTTCATCAACATATGGTAGAAAATATTCCGGATAAATGATTCAGAAGAATCTTCTTGGAAATTTTCCTTATCAGAAGGAACTTCTATCAAAAGTTGTTAATAAGTTTTCGAAAACACATCTAAAGATGTAGTTTGGGGTTGTTTAAAAACAAAGTGATCCATTTCATCAAATTTGACATGTACTGTTTCTTCAATTGTACAAGTGTTTTTATTGAAAACTCTATAAGACATAGAAGTTATGCAGCAGCCTAAGAAAATTTTTTCATCATATTTTAGTGAAAATTTGTATAGATTATATTTAGTATTCAGAATGAATACCTTGAAACCAAAAACCTTGAAGTTGGTAGGACTAGGTTTTCTACCATTCCATAACTCATAAGGATTTTAATTAGGAAAAAATCCAATAAAAACATGATTTATATTATAATAAGAAGTACTTACAGCTTCAGCCCAAAAACGTTTGGCTACAGAATACTCACTCTACATGGTTATTGTTATCTCTTGAAGGTTTCTATTTCTTCTTTCAACAACACTATTTTGTTGAGGTATTTTGGGTGTTGAAAAGTTATGATTAATGCCTTTTCTACTACAAAAGGTTCCAAAATCATAATTTTGAAATTATCCACCATTATCTCTATAAATAGTTTTCAATGGAATGCATTTATCATTTTTAACTTGGGCTCTAAAAATTTTAAAATACGAGAAGGCTTCAGACTTCATTTCTAGAAAACAGACCCACGTAAATCTAGTGTAATCATCAACTAAGACAAATACGTAATGCTTTCCTCCAATTATTCCAGTTTTTGTTGGACCAAAGAGATATATATGCACTAAATGTAATTCATCAGTAGTTGAGACTTAACCAACTGATTTAAAAGTTGATTTATGTTTCTTTCCATATTGATAAGGATCACAAAATTTTGAAGAATCAAATCTAAGATCTGGTAGATCCTTAACTAATATTTTCTTAGAAAGTTTTCATAAGTTCCTAAGGTTACAGTTTCCCAACCTTCTATTCCATAACCAAGAATTATTCTCCATTGAACTAAGGAAAGGTATATCTTGGCTCCTAAGTTCTTCTAAGTTTAGTGTGTATACATTCTCTTGACTATGGGAAGAAAGAATAAATTCTTAATTTGAATTGTGTACTAAGCACTTTTCATTCCGAAAATTCAAAAGGTAACCTTTATCACATAATTGGATTTTGCTAATGAGGTTGTGCTTAAGACCCTTATCAAATAAAACATGTTAAATCAAAGTTTTTCCAGGAAGAACATTGTTACCTATACCAATAATTTCTCACTGAGCATTATCTTCGAAAGTTACTTTCCTCCGTTCTTCTTGATAATATTTTCAAAATAGTTTTTGTTACCAATCATATGTCGAGAACATCCACTATTCATGTACGATGTGTTGTTGTCGGTACCTTCTCTATTTTCCTGAAAATAAGAAAATGTTAGGTTTTCGGAATCCAATCTAGCTTGGATTCATAAATCTCAGAAAGAAAAATTTTAGGCACCCACATCTTTTTATAAAAATAATATTTATGAAATCCTAAAGAATGAGTTTTGTTTATGGAACAATTTTTTTCCCAATTTCCACAACACTGACACTTAGTGCTGAATGGAGGACTTTGAGGAACAAAATAATTGTTATTAAAATTTGGTTTAGAACCAGTAAAACCAAAACTAGAACTATTCCTTAGAGGTCGGATTTGAGAATACATTTTATCAAAATTTTCATTAGCTATGGTAATGTTTTACAAATACTTCCTCAAGGAAAAGATATCAGATTTCAGTTTGATAACCAAGTTCTTTTCTTCTAAAACATTTGATTTTGAACTAGATTTAGTCTTGAAAAAAAATTCTCAGAAATTATATTTTCTAGATCCTTAGAATGTTTATTCTTCTCAAAATTTAATTCCTCAATATTTTTTGAAATACTTTCAATATCAACATTTTTCTTATCAAGATATTTAGAAAGATTTGATATTTCCTTAGTAAGAATAGTATTCCTAGATTTTTCCTTATCAAGATTTTTCATGAGTTTTGAATTCTCAATCTCAAGAAGTTTAGAAAACCTAGAAAATTCTTCATAGGTAGGTAAAGGATTATCTTCATCAGAAGAATATTCTTCATCAGAAGAGTTATAATATTTATCATTATTGTAATTTTCATTTAGAGAAACATTGGTCATTGATTCAGCATTGTGTACCTTAGCCATTAATCAATGATTGTCAATAGGTAGTATGGCTATCAGACCAAGATTATTCTATCCAGAAGATTCTTAATCTAAAGATTCATCTGAAAATTCACCACCACTGGAACTCCAGGTATCATTAGATTTCAATACTTTCTTATCTTTTTCCTTATAGTAATCTTTTCTATTTCTCTCAAAATTGTTTTCCTTTCTTTGTTCTGAAGCATGAGACAATCAGGTCTTATATGTCTATCTCTCTTTCATTATTAACATGTAACTTCTGAATCTTGATTATCTTTCCTTTATTTATTATTGTATCTGGATTGAAAGTTCCTATGTCCAGCAATCTTGTTCATCCTTCGAGCAAGATTGGCTAGATCTTTTTCTAAAGATTCACTTCCACTAGATTTGTATTCAATAATAATCTTCTTAGATTTATATTTGTTAACTCTCTCAGGAGTCTTAGATTTCATATTATATGAAGTTGAAGTAAAAAACAACACTTCCATTCCCATTCTTATTCTTATCATTATTAGCATCTCTCTTCATTGTAGTCTCATGTTGAAAAAGAGTTCCAAATAACTCATCAAGAGTAATCTGAGTAACCATTCTGTTTTCACTAATAGCAGTCCTCTTGGATTCCCACTCATTGGGCATGATGTCTATGATCTTATCAACAAGAGATTCATAATATAATACTTTCTCACCCATGGATTGTAAACCATTCACAATAGTTATGAATCTTTGTTGTACCATACATATGGGTTCTCTATAAGGAAAGCAGAAACCATGATATCCAGCTCTGAGAATGGCACTTCTTTTTTCAATGACTTTGGATGTTCCAAAGTGAGTAACATCATGTTTCTTCCATATACAATTTTCTGCTACAAAAGATGAAATTTGGCTATATATATTTTTTGTCATAGAGAAAAACAAAGTATTGTGTACCTTATAATTCAGTTGATATTAATGCTTTTCTTGATTGGTAAAGGTACTTACTTCCTTTTCAGGGATTTTATATCCTCCATTAAGTAGAAAAAAGTTGTCAACACTAGTATTGATAATGAATGTCTTCATATGATCTCTCCAATATTCATAATCATTTCCATAAAAAATTTGTGGTCTAGTTGGATTTAGATTTTCTATGGAACCAACATTGATTCTAGCATTCTTTAAGAAAAATCATTCCATAAAAACTTGTTAATAGAAAATTATTTGTATAAAATGAATATATTCCTAAGAAAGGAAAATATAGAACAAGAATATCACTATGAAAAAATGAATTCAAACTATATGAGTCCGAAAAACTGATTCCAGAAAAGAATGAGATGAATTCTTTTCTGAATCTAATCGTGAGATTAATTCAGATTGAACTAATCCTCTGACCCACTATGATACCAATTGTAGAGATGGTATGTGAATATGATATACTTTATAATACCAAATTTTGGATCGAAATAATTGAGATAATTTAAGGAGTATCAAATGATGCTCATGATACAAGAGAGGGGGTGAATTTTATACATTAAAAATTCTTTTGGAACTTTTAAAGATGGTTATGTTTAACAAGGTTAAAAAAAGGTCATTCACAAAACCTCTAGTTATACACACTTGCTTGATTCTGGAAATATGATTCTGTGAATATGAATCTGGAAAGATGGTTCCAGAAAAAGAAACTTAATGAAAGTTTACAAATAATAAGATTATACATTAAAATGTATCGAATCTAACTAAATCAGAGTACAGATATAAGGATTTATAAGATAGTTATACTTACCTCAACAATACAAATGCAGCGGAAAACATGTAACAAAAAAAGTAACAAGTAGTAAATATTTTAACCCAAAGATAAGGGTATCCAACAAGCTTGGATAAAGGTCCCTTGATTTATACATTCAAGAAAGTCTGTCTTAACCACACCAGGGTAAGCCATCGATAGGAAGATTAGATTCAATCTTCCTATCCCCGCAAGACCTCAACTTCAAGGTAGTCAGCACCTCTGTCTTCCTCAACAAGGAAGTCCTCAACTTTCAGGTAGTCGACACCTCTGTCTATCTATCCTCAGAAGCCCTCGATTGTACACATCAACAATTGGAGTTGCACAAAGAAAATCTGAACAAGTAGTTCTGTACGCACTAAGCATGAGAGTATCTCTCTATAAATCACTTCTACAACATGTAATATCTAGATTCATCAAGCAGTTCATAAAAGTTATGAGATATTTCAAATGAGCTCCTATTAATAGGCACGACTTCAACAGCCAGCTCCCTCTTCCAATGGTCATATTTTCCTCGAATTTCAGAGGGATATGTACATGTGTCGTTCAAATAATGGTTTGTTAGTAACTGAAATCACGACATAATTTTATAAAAAAAAGTATAAGAGAAAATATGGTTACATAATTAAAATCAAATACTCAAAATGTTCGAAAATTAATGTTAAGAG
Organism: Viscum album; assembly: GCA_963277665.1. Lineage (NCBI taxonomy): Eukaryota > Viridiplantae > Streptophyta > Magnoliopsida > Santalales > Viscaceae > Viscum > Viscum album. The sequence goes on along the minus strand of OY728142.1, from coordinate 261,309,253 downwards.
TCTAACCAAAAATTATTTCGAAGTCTATAAATAAGGATATTTGGATTCTGTTTTCTAGGAATTCAGAACCTGAACTCTATATAATTTCGGAGTCTGAATTTCAAGGAAATTCATATTCTGAAATCCCAAGAATTTGGAACCTGAACATACAAAGTTATGAGTCAGAGTTTATGAGAATTCGGAGTAAGAACTCATAAGAGTTCAGAGTCAGAATTCAGAGAACACGGAGTCATAAATCAAAAATGTTCGTAATCATAATTCTGAGATTTCAAAGAAAAAACTCAAAAGAGTACGTAATCAGAAATCTAAGAATTCGGAGTTAGAACTCAGAAGAGTTTGTAATAAGATTTCTAAGAATTCAGAGTCAGATCTCAAAAGAGCTCATAATCAGAATTTTGAGAATTCAGAGTCAGAACTCAGAAGATTTCGTAACAAGAATTCTTATTCAGAATTCGGAGTCATAACTCAGAATAATTCATAATCAGATATCTTAGAATTCAAAGTCAGAACTCAGAAGTGTTTTCGTAATTATAATTCTGAGAATTAAGATCCTAAAACAGAATGCTTCATATCTAGGTAATTATAAGATTCTAAGGTTTTGGTTACAAACTGAATGTTACACTTAGAAAAATTATGATGTGAACAATAAAAACATGGTGAGGATAAATTTCCGTGGGGAAGGAAATTTTTCCTTATAGAAGTAAAACACATGGTAAAAAAGAGATTTTCCTTGAGATATGCTGTTTGTGATTTTCAAAACAAGAAGGAATAGTAAAGTCATAAGGAAACCATAATGACTCAACAATCTACCCCAAGTATGGAGGAATGGAAAATTCATAAGGAAAACCTTATTGAATCAACAAATACATTATGTTTTGTTGAAATGAAGATATTTTAAATAAACATAGATTGATGGATTTGTGGCCCTCAATATTACACATTTTTGTGATTGATGAACTCAGTCACTCCTTATAAATATTTACATTTTTTCTCCAATTTTATGCCTCTAATTTCAACCAATTTTCTTCTAATCTAGATCATAATTTGGTGGTGAATTTTTAATTTCCCTTTCCATCTTATTGAAAATAAATTTTATTAACCCAATTTCTGATGTGCATTTTCCACAATGGTATTTTTCTATTTTTAACCTTTTATTTCCAAAGAAAAATTTCAAATTTAGAAGTAGCAATTTATTGAAGGGGGTGATAATGTAACACCCAAAGATTTCATAGTACGTATTTCTTCAAAATAATTCAATAACATGCGCTACACGCAACACCGAGTTTGAGCGCACTACGACTTACCAAACTAGCTATTACAAAAGTGGTTATAAATAGTATTAGCTAAATTTTAAATTTTATATACTATATATAATTTTATAATCCATATTACCTATTTCTTAGACATAATATAAGAACAAATACAATTTTTTCAGAAAAAAAAATATTTTTCAGAAAATGCAATTTCACCACCTTTTAATGGAGAACCCTTTTAAATCCAATATATTACACTTTTATATATTCAATTTAATGAAATTATATTTTTATTTAGAAGAAGAACCTAAAATTTTAGTTTGGATAAATTTTTGGTACTTTTCAGATAACTTTTATATTTTTATGAATAATGAAAAATACTAAATTTTAATTAAAAACAACATTTTTAATCGATATAATTTGTAGTGTTTAATTATTAATTTGAATGGTCTGTAAGTATACATAGATTATATTTTTATCATTTAATAAAATTTTGGTCATTATATGTTATCTCACATTTAAATTTGACAAAAACATAAGTCAATCTTTTGATAGTTTTTGCTTTTTAAAAACCCGCTTTATGATTTTGACAACGATAATTAATTTTAAATAAATTAGTTCAACTTATATGTTTTGAATTTGGTAAAATAGAATGCATTTTTGAATTCAGAATATAAAAATTAGCTTAGTGGTAATTTTTTGTATTTTTCTCAAAACATTCTATTTTTTAAGAATAGTGAAAAACAATACGTTATTGTTTAAAAGTAACTTTTTATTTAAATAATTATTTATTTTATATTAATTTATTTTAATTTTAAATAGATATATTATACTTATATAAGTTCATTGTAATTCATTTGAGTCATTTTATAATAAAATTATATGTATAAAATTTTATTGAACATTTTAACATCTTTTACCCACCACCTAGGCACATTTTCAAATTTCTATAAAACATAATTTTACCGCTACAGTGAATTTTATTTTAAAAAATTTAGAGAAATGGTTCACATCAATATGTAAAATTTTCTTCAATAAGATGAAAATATTTTTTGGTGAACAATAACTTTTGACTTTTATTTACCACTGTTAAACGTAAATATGGAAATTATAGATAAAAATGATATTATAATTACCATAACACATGTCCTAATTTTATTGGATAGGTTTATTTAGACCAAAAACAACCTTAGGAATGGAATATGATCATTTTGGTCACCTTGGATTAGATTAGGACATTTATTATTATTTTATTTATAGAAGAGTTAAAAGTGTAAATTTTAATGTTTAATAACTAAACCATTTTTGATATAGGGTTATACATATCATAAATTAGAAAAAAAATATTAATTATAAATATAAAAAGATTTTCTACATCATGGTATTTTATTTTTAATTTTTAGACATTAGATAATTAAATTTATTTATGAAACAATGATGATGTAGTAAATACCTTATTAATAAAAGGATCAAATAAATGATATTATAAATATTAAAATAAATATATTTTAATTTTTTGATGCATTACACTAATTTTAGAGGTTAATATGATTTTTTATTGTTGATTAAATAATTTTTTTTTTAATTTGATAAAGTAGTATTTACTTTAACAATTTCAAATACTAAATAGTGTCAAAATTGATATAATTGAGTTTTTAAAACAAATACTATATTATTATATTATATAATAGCCCTAAAAATCTAAAGATCGGCCAAAGGAATTATATAATAATATATATGTCATTAATGTACCACTTGTTATTTGGGTGGAATTTTATATTATGTTTATGAACCATATTATATTAAAATACAAGGACAGATAGTAAATGTTAAACTATTTAACTAAGAGTTAAATATAAAAGATATGGTTAATATGGTAACATAAACTTGCCAAAAACCTATTGGTTGAGAATATTTAGATCCATAACCACCTAATAATAGAAATAAATTTATTTTTAACCATTATAAACCTAATATTATTATATAATAAAATAATATTTCATGTTTTTTCTAAGGTGCCCCTCACCCCTCTTTTAAAAGGGCATTCACCCTTATCTCAAATTCACACCTCCAAAGCCATTTGACTCAGCCATACCCTGCCCAAAACTTCTGAAAACTTCCCTCACATAAACCTAAAGGCCTTCCCTTGAGCATAAATCTATCCAATGGGGCCCTTTTTTTCAAAACAAAAAGGAAAAATACGAAGAAGAGATTATTATTTTATCACCTGTTTGAAAGTTCTTTTCTTCTTCCACTTTCTATTTGTTAGTTATTTAATACCAAAATACTAACTCCATTACCTTCTACATAATGTGATGTTATTATAAATATGGTATGACAATATTCATTATCCAATCTGTCCTATGAATAATAATGTCACCATGCGTGCGTACGTACGGGTTACCGTCTCCACATCGTGGTGTAATTTGTTATTCAACACATTGTTATTTGGATGGATATAATGATGACTGATTTGTATAAAAATAATAAAAATAACATGATAAATTTTCTGTACAATTAATAAACCATCAAATTTAGCACCTTTTAATCATTAAAGAATTGAAATCCTCACTCGTGTGTAAGTATGGCTTACCGTCTCCACGGTGCGGTGAGATTCATTTCGAGGTTCACCACTCAATGATGATTATATAATTATATATTATTAAAAAGTATGTAATATATGACACAATAATTATACTAGATATATATATATATATATATTCATATGTATGTATGTACTTACATATATCTTATTCACTTACATTTGTTCAATACGATGTGAAAACAGGAAAAACCTTTATGTGTACGTAAGACCTACCATCTCCATTATAGTAGTTTTCCATTTCATATATCTATCTATTATACATATTTTTATTATAAATATATATATATATATCATGTTTTATATTCTGGATGTATTTAAATCATGATCTAAATGATACGATCAAGAATAACAAGTTAAAACACATACGATAAAGAAAGCGATTATTACCTAAAATGTTAATTTAACATGGAAATAATTATTTAATGGGTAGTATAAAGTAATAAATGAATATTTTATGATAGAATAAATAAATATATGCGTCTGGTATAATTTAATAACATACTATGGTCATTATAAAGGAGGTTAAATGTACCATCGACCCAAGGAAAGTGCTAGGTATGGGTTAAATCCTCATTCTCTTTATTATCTGAGATTGTTTATGTGTAAGTATTTTCTGGGACATATTTATTATCCATGTCCATGTTTCAAAAAATACAATTAAAAATGATTATTTTAATGTTATATTTAACTAAATAGACATTTTAATTGTTTTTATGATTTATTTTTCTAAATGTTTTTAATTAATGCCCATATTATAAAAATGGTTTTAAGGATTTATTTATATGGACATGATTATTTTAAAATATTAATTAAATTCAAAAGACTTAATATTTTATGGGACACTTTTATTCAAAAATATCTTTTAAATTAATTCATTTATAAATTTATGAAATTTAAATGATTTCAGAAAAAGTGTTGTTTCTCTCAAAACATTTTACTGATCATTTTCAACAATTTCAACATTCTTTACTAGATATTCTTCATGATTAAGGTTGATTTATTATAATGAAATATTCTATATTTTATTGAATGAGTTTTGACATGTATGATTGTGGATGTTCTATTTATATATCATTCATGCTTTATGGTTAATGTATTCACATTTAGTATTCTATTTTCAATACGAATGTAAATGTTATGTTTGAACATTTTCATCTGAGGAATGCAGTGGACTTAGTAACTGACAGATGAAACCCTCTATAGATCCTTGATGCATTGGTTGGTCTCATAATACAAACTAATTTCTTGGTACAAGGCCTTGACAAAAAATTTATTTGTATTCTTGGCAAGAGGCCTTGGTTATGTGGTAATGATGTCCGATATTTGGAATTCCTTCATTATGAACATAATTATTAATGTGATTATTCGACAATTAGATTATCCATGTGCATGTTTACATGGTAATGTTTGATTTATTTTTTCCATATTATGTTCAAGATTATGTTGAAAAAGGATTTTGTTTTTATTACACATCTTTCCTTAAATTTTTATTCCTTCTACTAAAATGTTTACCTTTGCTGAGCATCTAAGCTCACCCATTTCTTATGTTTTATTTTCCCTAGGATGCCAAAAAGTGTATTATGATTTAAATTAAGGTTTAAGATAGAAAAATAATGGGATTATCATGGATTATCTTTGTTGTATTTTACATAATGTAATGTTCATGTATGTAATCTATTTTCCAAGACTGCTAAACTGATCGGTCATTTGGGACATGATTCCTTATAATCATTCCAATGTATTAAAATAATTCACCGGCTCTTAGATTCTGGGGTCGGGGCATTACAATTCTAAATTGAATGATCCTAAAATTTTGTTAGTACAATGATCCTTCATCCAAATTTAATTTTATGTCATCCAGTGATAACATTCTCCTTCAACACTCTCTCTATATTTGTAGGGTTATGTGTATAACCCTAAAAATTGTTCATTGTTGATTATTTATAGACCTATATAGGCCATGGTGAATAATTTAAATTAAATTATTTATTTATTTTATACATTTAATAATCCACTCCCAACTGCGATCAATTAAAATGTCTGGCATGCTCCAAGGTTAATTCAATCCAATGGTTAAACCCATGCTCCTAACTCAATGGCATCCCTAGAATCCCGATTCAAGCCAATTTTTTATAGTTAATCCACTTTTTAGGAAAATTATGAATGCATGATGTTAAATATATTTAATATAATTAAAAATTAATTCTAGTCTCATCATTCCTCAAAATATCGAATCATATTAGTTCCTAACTCTAATAATAATTCATGCAATATTATATATATATATATATATATATATATATATGAGATTCATTACATTGGATGGATCCCAATAAATAACTTCCTCGAACATTGTTGTCTCCACTATCACTCTAATGTCTAATAAGACACATCCCAAGATGTTGACCTACTGAATCCATAAGTGATACTTCTAGAGTGTCTTATACGGAATGTTCTCTCATATAATGTTTGGAACCATAATCTAGTGTCTAGAATTATCCAACAATTTTTGTGAGTACACAATGACTTCCATTAAGGAGACTACAGTGAACTAATCCCAGAAGGGTTGAAATATCATGTTCATAAGGATCAAAAACATTATTAGGGTGTTCAACATACTAAAAGGTAACACCAATATCTAAAATAAACCAAATTTACTTTATAATTTCTACTTTGGTATATTTCCTTGCAAACCTATAGTTATTTATAACCCATCCTGAGGTCAAAATATGATAACCAAATTTCCCCTTAGCACAGGTCAAATAATTCATCAATTCATAGGAGGGGGAAACTCTTTCCCCATAGTCACTTGATTTATGTGATATTAGTCCATCCCTAACCTCAATATCTTATCTACCTATTGGGTTAATGATGTTGTGTTTCTTAGGTAAACACATTGGTTTTAACAAATCCCATACTCTATATATTTCTCCAACCATTCCATTAACCCTAAAAACTATATGGGGTCATCTGATATGATAGCGAAGATATCAGACCATCCACAACTACGGGTCCATACAGAAAAAAATTTCATTATAGAGGAAAACCTATAACATATTAAGGTAATATTTTCTCATACTTATAAAAGACTATAAGAAACAAAAATCTCATAGAATAAATAGTTCCAAGGGCCAAATAGTCAACTGATACAAAATCAATTGTACCCTCCTACACACGATCCAATTATGCTTGTTCAGGAATCCATTCTCACAAAAGAATAAAAATTACCTCCCACTAACATGAAAATAGTAAAACCATCAATAGTATTAGTCAATATAGTAATTGATGGTATGAAACTAATATATACCAAGGAAAAAAATATAGTTAATTAAAGATGTTCTTGAAATATTCCACATGAGGCTCTCAATCCTCTCGATGATAGGTTATATAATGCAAAAAATTATAAGATCATCAAAACATATATATTTGAGCCTCCAAACACAATTTCCATTCTAATGGGATCCACCAGATTAAGTAGGTATTGAATACGGGATATTGTTTTGGGAAATGGAGTGTGCAAATGTGTACAAAACCCATTTATAAAGAAGATAATAAATATGGCATACCCCAAACCACACTTGAAGCCATTATGTGATAAGCCCATGTTACACAAATATATTATTTATTTTTCCTGAATGTTTACCAAAAGAAGGGATCATTCTATCAAATTATTAGATTAAAAATAATTCAAATATATATGTGAAATTAACTCATCTTCCACACATTGATACAATCTATTTTTTGAGGCAATAACTCACCCGCACTGTTTTGATTCACGTCACAAGAATTAATATTTGTGGTGGAAGAGTACCACTTATTTACATTCCTGAATTAATGTCAAACATCCCCAAAAGAGGGCTATAATGATTCTGTGTGTCTTCTTGTAGATGTCTCGCCACCAAGACCTTGTTCAAGTGAGGTCATATCCAAATGAATCATTTTCACCACATACGCATTCCATTACTCTACCACCTGAGAAGGGGTTTTGTATCATCATTAATTCTAGGTGATCTCAATATATACAAGTCATGAAGTACAAATAGCATAGTTGAATCAACTTTAAGTACATTTGGAACCAAATTCTACTCGACTGGACAAGGAGAATCCACCTACACAAATGGTGGGGGGTCCGTGTGGCACTGAATGTTTAGAGACAAAAGTCTTTATCCACCTAGATGAAATAACACCAAAAATTTCTGTAACAGAAGCCTAATAACTAATAAAATAAAAATCCAGATTGGGATATGGAATCCTAGCTAAAAATCATCCTAGAGGCACCCTGCGATAATAAAAATACACTATGGTCAATAGAGCATATCTAGGGAGTTGGCTCAAGAAGGACATGGAACCTCAAAGCATTCTTATATGATGAATGAACTAATGTTCTCCCTATAAAAACTTCCTATATATGATGAGTAAACAAATAGTTTATCATATTTTGGGTGGAGGGTTGCATCGGTCTCCATGCTAACATTGGGTTCCCCAGTACAAAATCTAAACTTTAGACTCATTAATGTTGTTTCACTAGTTCCCTAACCAAACCTCATAGCTGGAAAATATTCTAACATTGGTCCTAAGTTGAGCTACTATTATACAACTCTATCATCACCCAACCCACTTGTGTATTCATATCTAGTGAAAAGTCAAGTGAGACACCCCAATACTTACCCTAATAGAATAGGGGTAGGCATATAGTTTCATTTAGGCATAACCCACAAAATATAGGTTGTAGACAAAAGAACATATCCAAATTCACACATGTCCAAATACCAATAAAATTTTGAAATGTAAAATATAACTTATACCAATAACGCAATCATAAATATATATATCCCATTTTAGATAATGACTTGTGTATTAGAAGTCATAAAGGGCCACCTAAAATCCCACCAAAACCAGAAAAGAGTCCAACTGACTAAGAAGTGAGGGGACTACGGTCACATGAAACACCTAGTATGAACAAATATCTTTCTAGTTCACTATTATATTCTTAATATTGGTCTACCTTGCACTCCATCAAAAGTTATCTCATCTGCATATTTCTTGCAATGTGTGGATAAAACCTATGAAAGGGAGAATATATACATAGGTAGTTGGAAACCCTAAAATCACTATACATAAATCATTAAGAGAGTAGTCAGATTATTATCCCAAAGGCATGTCAAACAGAATATGTGGAATAAAAATAATAACCTACATATTGTCAAGATATATATTAAGTATCATTGTATGGTCACAACCATACATTCATCCTAGGATTATACTAGGGGAAAAAGAGTAACACGCATCCCAAAAAACTCACTTCATGAGTCTTTCCATCACTGATGTCAAACATACAAGAGGTAAAAATCATCAGGTATTAGTATACTAATGGAACTCATCTAGTAGAACATACTCATCAGGTATTAATATAAGGAATCATGAAATAAATTGAGATGGATCATCAAATATATCCACTTGTTCAAACTGCAACACATAAAAATGAAACATATGTCAATACATTGTTAGGTGATCTCACCTAGGGCCTATGGGGTATTCCAGAACCTACCTACGGTAAACCTTATTGGATGGGGATCACATGCCTTGGAAGTTGGTACATGTTCTAGAACCAACACCGCAACAAATTATGATACATGTTCACACACAAAGCCAAAGGGATAGATTCTTCAACTCTATACGAGACTATCAAGATATAGGTGATCAGATACTATGATACGAACATGAAGACTAACATTACCCTTATAGAAATGGACCAAGTGAACACAACCTAACAGAAATGGTCCTAGAAAACATACACTAGCCCTTACTAGAGCTATTGAAAATATAAAAAAGGATCTAACATTCCCTTTATGTAGTATATAGTTTATCCCATGATGTACACGAAGTGTCTCTTTGAGTATGGAACTACCCATGTCTCATTATCTCACATGGACATTGTTTCTCCAAATACACCACATATCTACCAGGGGTAGACAATGTGTATAGGTTGGTTTGGTACATTGAGTTCCACTTAGTCTAGACATTTACTATGGCGCATGATTGAGTACTTAGGGTATTCCTATGTACATATTCTATGCTTGGGTGGTTATTGAAATAAACATGGTGCTCCATGATACACAAGGAATGTGGGGTCACATGGAAACTTGGGTATGTACTCCCTATACACATTGATGTATTCCCTATGTGTTACATGATGTGTGATCTGACACAAATGGTGTGTACCTCTATATGGATTCATGGGCGTGTACTCCCTATACAAGCAAATCCATCTGAATAAGGGTCACACGCTATGTGATTAAATCACACGTATTTTCATATTCAACTCATTATGTAAACCCTACCAGATGTATAATAAGAACTACAATATGTCATGTTGTTCAAAAATTTCTAGAAACCACTAGTCCTCATGTTAACTTACTTGAACCACCTCTTCTTCCTTCGATACCAATGGAAGTCACACTATAATTCTAGAATCTAGATTTGACACTCCACACGATATAATGAAAGTAGTATTCTAGAAATTATTCACTAGAAAACCCATCGTTCGTCCCATCCCAATGCTCTACGCAATCCATCTCATGATATCCCCATTTTCTGGATCAGTATCAGGTTGACTTCATCATCGATGGTCAAATTCTAACCACCCCTCCCTATGAGAATCACTCTCCACCACACTATGCCACTATAAATACAAAAATACAACCATATAAATTCCTAATACAATACCTAATCTTCCACTATCATTATTGCATCTCAAACATCCCATCAAAACCATGCCCCAAAACATAGTGACGATCCATTGTATGAAATAACAATTATGCAATGATCGTTCACCTAGTATTTTTTTCATTAAGGGACAAATGAAATATTAATGATGATATTGTGAATAAAATTGGATAGTGGAATAAAACATAAATGTGAGGTACAAACATAAGCCTTTATTTAGATCATCCTTAATTTTTTTACAGTGGTAAACATCAAAAGAAGTGAATAATAATCCTAAATTATAAGTTATTATCAATTTACAAACTTAAGAAGATAAAAACAAATTGAAATTACAAAATCAAACCCATGAATTCATCTAATAATTAATTAACTTAGGTTCGACTATAGATAATCAACCAAGGGGATTAATCCATAAAAAACAACCTAACGTGAGTATGTATCAATCACTGATGAAGAATGATTCTGTGTTATTATCATTGGTGAGATCTAAAAAAACTATTAGTGGAGAAAAAATAATCAGTACCAATAATTGATCCTGGATCTAGTTGATTCCTCCCAATTATCTTCTCTATGATCTCCCCAGACCCCTTGGGTTTTGTGTCTAATACAGGAATTGTCTCATATTGGGGTTTTTATAGTGAATAATTAGGTCATGTAAAATTAAATTAGAAAAATTATTTATTTATTTTATTATTTTCACCCATGAAACACTTAAATGAACCACCCAAATACAATAATGATTATTTCACACCTAGGTAAAAACCTTTATTCTAGATTTTATAGTGGTTTCATATATCCAATCAGAAATACTGATAGAAATATATTTCATTATTTTTGAAAAACTACACATACATGATATATTATATATAATATTTTTATTATATCAATATCAAGGCTCTTCATGTCCCAAAATACTACACTGACTCTGCATCTAACTCTAAAAAAATTATCAAATATATCCCAAACTCTTAAAAGGTATGTATGGAGTTGTTAAAAGGTTAAAGAACAGAAAATGATATAATAAATATTTCATTGTGACGTGTATCAAAAGGATTTTTTTTCTTTACTTTTTGGATAACTTTTTTGTGGGATTTAAAACAAATATAAATTATTTGGGGGGGGGGGATAAAATAGTTCTACTGTAAATGTTATAGGTCATTTGGGGGGAAACAACTTAGTAGATGTTTTTGTATTCCTAGAAACAATTGTGTGGTATCTTTTCATGGATAAAATGTCTTATGGGGGGAGAATGTAACATCGTGTATTCTTTATAAATAAATCAATAAATGTTGTTTTTGTTAAAATTGTTTTGAAAAAATTGGGTCTAAATTTGAATTTCCTATCAAAATATTTATGAGAAAATTTTAATTAAATGAGACGAAACATAATTATTTTTTATTTTAATTGAGTAAATACCAACATTATGTATAGCTAGAGTATGAAAATTATTTTATAGTATTTCATTGGTTATGTAGTATTTAATTTAATTCCAAAAAATATTTTTGATTAAGTGGGTTATTAAATAAATGAATGAAATATGTTTATGGTTCATATATTCAATGTCGATATATAATTTCATTTTTACTTCTTTTATATAATTTGGATGTATATTATAGTTTTAAACACATAATTTATTTAAAATAATTATATTTATTTAATATTTAATTATAATATTAATATATATGAATTTTTTGTGTTTATAATTACAATATACAAGAAAATATTGGATGCATTTGACTGTTACAAGTATCATAGTTGGTAAAATATTATTATAAAATTAATTTTTTTAAACACTAAAATAAACCATTTATAAATTAATCATAAATTTATTTTATGTTTTATATTTTCATAACATATAAAATAATATTTTCAAAAAAAATTATCAATTATCAATCTTTTGTAGCATAAAATTTTAACTATCTCAATTCTTGTGTATATTTTTAATTATCTAAATATAATGGAATTAACATATATATTCCATCATAAAAAATACAATTTTAATGTCAGGATCACCTATGATGTATGATAATGGAACATCTCAATAAAAAGGATTTGAGAATTTTAGTTTCACCAATTTAAATATTACTGACATGAGTATTTATGTCTTAATGTTATGATCACACCAATAAAGATGAATATAAAGTATAACATTGGATAGAAATTTTTTTCTTAAAAGATTGTATTAGATAAGAAATTGATATAAAGACAGTGGAGAGATGATGTTGGGGAACTGATTCCACTTCCCTTCCTTGGAATGTCTTTTTAAACAAGAAGGAACCACATAATTAAATATATATTTTTATTTATTTGGAATAAGATGGTCTCTTGGTCAGCTCCCTACTCCCCTTTGATCAATGTTTTCCATGAAATCCCTAACCATACTCTTTTATTCAAATTCATATAATAATATTAATATTATTATTAATATTATTTAAATTTTTTGTGTTATATATATGAAATTTTTAATTTTTTTAAATATAAATTTTTTTAAAATTAAATGATTATAATATCTTATTTTTTTATTAAATTATTTTTGAAAAAATAGAGTAATGGTATTACATGTATTACCATTCCATACTTATAAAATTTTATTTAGTATAATATCTTAAGTCAAGTACAAAATATATCAATTCTTCTGATCCAAACATGATACTCATTTCGGTATCATTGAGTTAGTCATTACTTATTTAACATATAATAATGTAAATGAGTGGTGTTAATTATCTATATTCAATTATGTATTAGAATATGAGTAATTAATATAACATCAATTGTATTAGATATTTTGAAGAAGGTAAATTCCTATGTAAAGACCTGTAAAATTCAAGGGAAATTTATTCTTAATTTTGTTTTGGATTTTACAAGAATGTAGTTTCTGACGGCACCTAATTCCGATGCCCGGTGTGCCCGGAATCTTTTTCTGAAGTTTAGCTCAAGTACGTTCATGGAACGAATGAGCGGGATTTTCTAACATTGGAACCGGTGCTCGGAATCAAATTATGAGGGCATCGATGGAATCACAGCGCCGGTTTTTTCTTAGAAACATCTTTTCCGGAGTTGCGTTTGCTCATGTATGGTTTTTAATTTTTGGGGTTAAGTTAAGAAATAAAATAAAAGTGGTACAACCGTTTTTATTTTATTTTTCTTAACTTAAGTTAAGTGGGTGATGTAGGACCGAAAAATATCATACCCACTTGGTAGGATATTTGTGAGGTGGGGCCCACACAATCCCCATCGTTTCTTTTCTTCATAAACCTCCCTCCTTTAACTAAGTAACACACCCGCACCCCCTATTAATGAAGTCAACCCTTGGGTTTATTCTGGTTAAGAAACACCTCATTAATTGGGCAGTTTTATACTCCTCAATTAATTGTTCATTTATTTTCTTTTTGAATTTCAAAGAGTTGGTTTGAGTGTTAATAAAAATAAGACAACACTTATTTTTATTTGGGTTAGAACTTTTTGCGTGGAGAGAATTTGGAGAAAAGCCTTCTTCTTCGAAGAAGAACGCGAAGAATGCGAAGAACGCACCGATCTCTGATGAAGAACGCCAAATCCTTGGAGATTGACTACGCGACGCCGTGTACCGTGACGCCAGTGATGCTTCTTCCGTGACGCTTCTTCCGCAATGCTTTTTCCGCGATGAACCCTTGCTCAACGAATTCGACGAGGTAGGGAATTCTTTTATTATTGATGATATTAGTGTTTTTATCCTTTATCATTCCTCATACTTTTGGTCTACCTATTACCAGTTATCGGGAGGGGTCCGGACCGCACAAACACAGACGACCCTCCACCCCTTTTTTTGTCTTCCTTTTGGTGGAAAGGAACGAGCGAGGCACGGTGCCGTCGTACTGCGCGGGGTCATGCGGCAAGGTATGCGCGGGGCCGTCACGCCGCGCCTTTGAATCGAACAAGAATGTGGCTCCGTCACGCCGCACCAAAGAACCCCGAAGGCACCGTGGCCGGAGCGGGGTCACGGCGGAGGTGCGCTGCACCAGACGGTCCAAGGCCGCGGCATAGGCTGCGGCGGAGCAGGGGAACCGGCGTCTGGTTCCAGGCCGCCGGCGTCGGAGTAGGGGGACCGGCCCTTGCTAGTCTCGAGTCGGTAGCATCCGGCCGGCCGGACAGTGGATGAGTCGGGGGTTCAAAACCCCAGGCTGGTCGGACGTGAGCAGCCCCCATTATGGGGTCGTGGTTACAAAAAGAGGGGGGCAGTGCCCCCCCCCCCCCCCCCCCCCCGCATCCCGAACGGCTCGGCCTTTCGGTCGAGCCACCTGGCCAGAGCGCCGCACCCAAGCAGGCCGTACCCAGACTCGGGACGGGTCTACCCGGTTCGGGCCGACCCAGGGGGTACCGGGCTTGGTCGGTCCGGGCCTGAACCCCCTAATACCATACTTTTTCAGTCTATTGCCCATAACTGGGGTTACGGAACTCCGATCGATGCACTGTTATATGCGTAGCGATCCTTGGATCGAGACGGTCATTTCGGTATATTACACTCAAGGTTTCGAAGAACTTTGAGTGTGGCTGGGTTGGTTCGGATACGAAACCAACCGGGCCTTCAGAGCGGAAACGCCTATATCTCGACCTCCGAACGTCCGATTGACGTGCCGTCGACTTTGTTGGATTACTCTTGATGAGACGGAACTTTTGGCATGATTCGTCTGAGTTTTGGATGTAGTTGGAAAATGGCCGAGATGGATTGTACCTGAAATTCAACCGGGCCCCCAGAACGGAAAGGATAATAACTTTCAGATCAGACGTTTGTTTGACGAACCATCAGTGGCGTTGGTGATCACGTTGAGAAATGGTCCCTATGAGCATACCCTATTAGAGTTCGGGGTACAGTCGAGATACGGCTGGGTTGGTTCGCACACGAAACCAACCGGGCCCCTAGGACGAAAAGGCTAGTAACTCACAGACCGGGCATCTGACTGACACGCCATCTGGTGTGATGAGACTCCTATGATGAGGCGGTTCTTTGAGATACATCTTCGTGGAACTTTGTGATTATTGGGGTATCGACCAGTAGCTCGTGGAGTAGACATTCCCTGTGATGAGCTAGCAGAGTGCAGAGACCCAATAGCTGACTAAGACTTGACGACTACTGAACTATCGACTCGGTGTGTTTTGGATAGCCCAGTGGGGAGCACTTGGTTGTAGCGGAAGACCTACGGTGGAGGAGCGCTTGGTAGTAGCGGTAGACCCATGGTACTCAACAGAAGGTGTACCTCTGGAGGCTATGAGGGGGAGTGCTTGGATGTAGCGGTAGACTCACGGTGGAGGAGCGCTTGGTTGTAGCAGCAGACCCGCGGTACTCAACAGAAGGAGTACCTCTGGAACCAATGAGGGGGAGCGCTTGGTTGTAGCGGCAGACCCATGGTATAAAGTGCTTGGTTGTAGTATCATTCCCATAGTACTCGACAGGTGGAGTACTACAGCAGTCGAAGGAGTCTGGCGCGCTTGGTTGTAGCGGCAGGCCTTCTGAACTCGACAGAGGAGGAGTTCGGCGTGATTGGTTGTAGCGGAAGGCCCTCTGAACTCGACAGAGGAGGAGTTTTGTGCGCTTGGTTGTAGCAGCAGGCCCAATGTACTCGACAAAGGAGGAGTTATCCAGCAGCTGTGGTTTCGACGTCATGAATAAAATCCTTGTTGAGTTGAGTCTGTAATTCTTGTGTTTCCTCATGATTGATATGGGTTACATGATAACTTAGGTATATGTATGGGCATATACTTGGGTAGAGGTTATCCGTTGATTTCATAATCCTTGTGTTTCCTCATGATTGAGATGGGTTACTTGATAACATGGGTATATGTATGGGCATGTACCTAAGTAGAGGATATCTATTGAGATCTTCTTTGTGGTTACCATTGTTGGATTTAGTGAGACCTTGAGGGTCTCGGGGTCCCTACTGAGTATCGTTATACTCACCCCTGCACTGTCTATGCCTGCACCTCGTTGTGTTGGTTGTAGATGACGGGCAGCGCAGACAGAGGCCGAGTGTTTGAGGACTAGACGGTACCCGGAGGTAGACCTCGCGACGAGACGGTATCCCGTGGTGGACTTCACGACGAGGCGACGCTCGGAGGTGGTTGACGGGCGAGAGCATTGTGGAGGCTATCTGTACCTACCCTTCAGGTAGGATCAGTGGTGGACGATTCCGGAGTTGCGCTATATGTACCTACCCTTTAGGTAGGATCCGTGGAGGACGACCCAGGAGCTGCTTCTATCTTCTTCCAGCCGCTTGTCCTTGTTGTACTTTCTTTCAGTTGTAGCTGTACTTTTGTTTGGGTTTATATTCTGGCCCATTTACTTTTCAGCACTTCCTTTTTGTACTTAGTGTTTTACTTCTTCTTGTAATCTGGGGTGTTTTGTTACTTATTTTAAATGCAACGCCATCCCAGTTATCGGGATTTACGCCTTTGGTGCTAGTCGCTAGCCCATGTCCTATGGAAGGTGGGCTTGGGGTAGTCACGACACGGGCCCCGAGGACGGGTCGTGACAAATTCTTATCAGAGGATTTCACTTCTACCGCAGAACTTTGGACTCTAATCTTTTTTTTTCTATGTAAACCAATAATGTTAAGAGTATTGAGTGTGGTTATCAGTCCAGGGAGTCCATTGTTGATGCAGCGGCCGACGTATCCGTACACTAGGACCCTGGCTTCTAATTTCCGACTTAATGCACGAAAACATTGATTGCACGTGTGTTTCAAGTTTTCTTTGTGATTACTTGTGTCAGCTAACCAGGTATACTGTTCGGACCGTGGAACACCTATCTCTTTTGAGGATGGCCCCACGACGGCAACCAGCTAGGGTTCCGAGAGTTGTGCGTGACGACATCCCACCGAGAGACGAGGCCTCGGTACAGGGCCCTTTGACAACAGAGGCACCAGCGGTACCACTACCCGCCGAGCCACCGATGCTACCAGCCCCAGCCGCTGATGGTGCATGTTGCCTTAGTGCACTGCACGAGTTTCAGCGTCAGCGACCGCCCAGGTTCCATGGGGAGACGGAACCTCAGGTAGCCGAGGATTGGTTGGAGGATGTTGTACGAGTTTTCCATTTTGTAGGGACACCAGCTGGCCTTATGGTGATCCTTGCAGCGAGCCTCCTACACGCGGTAGCAGGCAGATGGTGGATCTTGATGCTCCAGGTGCACGACTAGGCATCTCTCCTTTGGACGGACTTTGAGAGACTTTTCTACTCAGAGTTCGTCCCAGCCACCCTCCGAGCGTTGCGCATCCAGGAGCTACTAAAGCTGCGGCAGGGCAGCATGAATGTAGCCCAGTACGCGGTGAGTTTTACCGATATCTCACATTATTCCACGGACATGGTATGGGACCCATTCTTCAGGGCCCAAACCATCGAGCAGGGGCTCAGACGAGAGATCAGAGCTTCAGTTGATTCTCACAGCATTTCGACACAGAAAGGGGTGTTGGAGAGAGCCCTCTTAGTGGAGAGTTTCCTTGCTGCGCAGCCCCCAGCAGTAGGACCCACCACTAGCCGGCTTGCGGTAGAGTCTTCTGCAGCAGGCAGTAGACAGATGACGCAGATGTCCTAGAGGACTAGACCTACAGTTGGTCGACCGCATGACACAGGATCATTTGTGCAAGGCACCCGAGGTGGAGAACAACTTACCATGCACGGACAGTGTTACTCCTACGGTGGGGTTGGTCACATGGCTCATAACTGTCCGACCCACCATACAGATGACCAACAGATGAATGAAGGACGTCTCGAGCAGAGGCAGAGGTTCGATCGAGGTAGACCGCATGGAGCAGGAGACCATGGCCGGAGAGCTTCCCGTGCAGCTGGAGTTGGATGACGCTTCGAGGTGTCGCCACCACCACCACTAGGAGGTCCACCCCGACTGCAGGGAACAGGTGAACATGGGAGAGCTCAGATTCAGGCAGCTGAGGCCTATAATCATGGAGCTCCGAGAGCAGATGGACAGGGGCAGGACTAGCTCCAAACCTAGAGACTTTTGTTCATGTTGCTTCTAGCTCTGTTGATGTTGTTTATAGATGCTTTGTGTCTTTTTACTTTGAGTTGCAGTAATAAAAGACACATTTCTTGTGGAGTTTACCTTCCTGTCCCCTCTTTATGTTGTTGCTAAGAGGTTCCGGTTTAAAAACCGTTGACTTGACCCTCACATTGAGATACCTACTGGAGGAGACCCAGTGACCACACACTGATGCCAATAGTGTGACTCAACCCTTTGAGGTGAGAGTAACAGTTGGATCTCTTAGTAGTAGCGTCGAGGCCTTACGACGTCATCCATGGTATGGATTAGTATCTTCCATGTCGGGATTGACTGTATTAGGCGAAAAAACATGGTTCATCCTGGGGATGAGACCAGATTTCTCTTATCGACAAAGTGAAAATCTCAGCAGCTCTTGTAGGACCAGAAAGGTCCAAGTCATCCAAGAGTGGATGAGGACAGCTCAGAGCCGGCAAAATTCTTGTGCTGACAGGGGGCAGAGACCACTAGAGTTCGAGGTTGGCGACCACGTTTCCCTACGGGTCTCACCTCGACGTGAGTTATGAAGATGTGTCCGTGGCGACAAGTTATCTCCGAGGTTCAATGGACCTTTCTAGGTCCTCAACAGGGTAGGAGAGGTGGTTTACCACTTGGCCCCCCATTATGGGGTCGTGATAACAATAAGCGGGGGGCAGCGCCCCCCCCCCCCCCCCCCACCCGCATCCCGAACGGCTCGGCCGTTTGGCTGAGCCACCTGGCCAGCGCACTGGGCCGGCTGCCCAGGCCGGGCCGGGCCGCACCCAGGCCCTGCCAAAGAGGTCCAGACCCGGACCCGGGATGGGTCGACCTGGTTTGGGCTGACCCAGGGGGTACCAGGCCGGGTCGGACCAGGCTCGAACCCCCTAATACCGGACGTTTTCGGTCTTTTTCCCATAACATGGGCTACAGACTTCCGATCGACGCACTGTCAGTTGCGTAGAGATCCTTGGATCGAGATGGTCGTTTCAGTATATTACACTCATGGTTTCAGAAAACTTTGAGTATAGCCTGGTCGGTTCGGATACGAAACCAACCGGGTCCTCAGAGCAGAAACACCTATATCTCGAGCTCCAGACGTCCGATTGACGTGACGTTAATTTTTTTGGATTCCTCTTGATGAGACGGATCTTTTCGCATTCTTCGTCTGAGTTTTGGATGCAGTTGGAAAATGGCCGGGTTGGATTGTACCCGAAATTCAACCGGGCCCCCGGAACGGAAAGGCTAATAACTTTCAGACCAGACGTCTGTTTGACAAACTGTCAGCAACGTTGGTGATCACGTTGAGAAACGGTCTCTATGAGCATACCCTATGAGAGTTCGTGGTACAGTTGAGATACGGCCGGTTTGGTTCGCACACAAAACCAACCGGGCCCCTGGGATGAAAAGGCTAGTAACTCACATAACGGGCGTCCGACTGACGCATCGTGTGTTGCATTGAGACCCCTATGACAAGGCGGTACTTTGAGATACTTATTCATGAATATTTGTGATACTTGTGGTATCGACCAGTAGCTCGTGGAGCGGACCCTCTCAGTGACGAACTAGCAGAGTGCAGAGACCCAGTAGCAGACTAAGACTTGACGATTGCTGAACAATCGAATTGGTGTGTTTCGGATAGCCTAGTGGGGAGCGGATGGTTGTAGCGGCAGACCTACGGTGGAGGAGCGCTTGGTAGTAGCGGCAGACCCATGGTACTCAATAGAAGGAGTACCTCTGGAAGCTATGAGGGGGGCACTTGGTTGTAGCGGCAGACCCATGGCGGAGGAGCGCTTGGTTGTAGCGGTAGACCCGCGGTACTCAACAGAAGGAGTACCTCTGGTACCTATGAGGTTGATCGCTTGGTTGTAGCGGCAGACCCAAGGTGGGAAGCGCTTGGTTGTAGCAGAAGGCCCACATTACTCGACTGGTAGAGTACTACAGCAGTCCAAGGAGTCCGGTGCGCTTGGTTGTAGCGGCAAGCCCTCTGAACTCGACAGAGGAGGATTTCGGCGCGATTGGTTGTAGCAGTAGGCCCTCTGAACTCGACAGAGGACGAGTCCTTAACGCTTGGTTGTAGTGGCAGGCCCTCTGAACTCGACAGAGGAGGATTTTGGCGTGCTTGGTTGTAGCGGCAGACCCACTGTACTCAACGGAGGAGGAGTTCTCCAGCAGCCATGGTTTCGACGTCATGAATAAAATCCCGGTTGAGCTGAGTCTATATTTCTTGTGTTTCCTCATGATTGATATGGGTTACTTGATAAATTAGGTATATTTATGGGCATATACCTGGGTAAAGGTTATCCGTTGATTACATAATCCTTGTGTTTCCTCATTATTGAGATGGGATACTTGATAACTTGGATATATGTATGGGCATGCACCTAAGTAGAGGTTATCTGTTGAGATCTTCTTTCTGGTTACCCTTATTGGATTTAGTGAGACCTTGAGGGTCTCGGGGTCCATGCTGAGTATCGTTATACTCACCCCTACACGGGCTATGCCCACACCTCATTATGTTGGTTGCAGATAATAGGCAGCGTAGACATAGGCCGAGTGTTTGAGGACTAGACGGTACCCAGAGGTGGACCTCGCGACAAGACGGTATCCAGTGGTGGACTTCATGACGAGGAGATACTCGGAGGTGGTTGACGGGTGAGTGCGTTGTGGAGGCCATCTGTACCTACCCTTCAGGTAGGATCCGTGGTGGACAATTCAAGAGCTGTGCTATCTGTACCTACCCTTCAGGTAGGATCTGAGGAGGACGACCCAGGAGCAGCTTCTGTCTTCTTCCAGCTGCTTGTCCTTATTGTACTTTCTTTCAGTTTTAGGTGTACTTTCGTTTGGGTTTGTATTCTGGCCCATTTACTTATCAGCACTTCCTTTTTGTACTTAGTGTTTTACTTCAGCTTGTACTCTGTGGTGTTTTGTTACTTATTTTAAAGGCAATGTCTTCCCAGTTATCAGGATTTACGCCTTTGGTGCTAGTCACCAGCCCCTGGCCTATGGAAGGAGGGCTTGGGGTAGTCACAGCACGGGCCCTGAGGATGGGTCATGACATCATACTGTCTCCACAATAAGATAACTCAATAGATGGGATGGGTGAAGATGTGGAGTACGTCCAATATTCTCAATATGTGAATGAGATAATGTTAATTCAGAAATGTGAAAAGAACCCATTCTTCACCATATTATAGGTATTGAGACGAATGATTTTGTGATGATGCTATCTCTACTCCCTACCCATTGGTGTAGGATATGGAGTACCATCTATTGAATGGAATCTCTAGAGATATGTATTTCATCCAATATACTAGTTTAAAACTTTTTTACTGGATATATTTATATCCTCTAGTTTCCAAAAATATATGTAATGAAGTTTTATGAGATTTTTATTTCCTCTGGTATATAAGTGTATTTCCTCTAGTAATCTATATATAGGGGATGGTGATTAATTCCAAAATTATTTTTTATATCGGTGGAGAAAACTATTTCTTCCATTATCTCATGATTTGTTTTTATATAGGATGAATTCGCAAGTAAGTAACCAATAAAGGTACATGTAATCAATTTTTATTATTTTATGGATTATATATGTAATTATTTTTGTTTGGTAGGAATTATAGAGGTGAGATATGGGTATAATTAAAAGTCTGTTCATGATTTCATCCTATATTTTTTATGATTTTAAGGATATTAAATATCTATACCCTGGTTATGATTTGTTCACATTGATAATGGATATTTTCTTTTATGGTTTTTACTATAATTTGGATGACCATAGTAGATATTTTTATACTAAACCCTATATGATAAATTTTTCATTGTTCACCCTGTGTCGATGTATATCTTCTAATTCAGAGGATGGATGAACATAGTTTTTGGGGTTTATGGTAGTTGTAGACTCATTTTATGGTGAAAATCATTATGGTGTCCAACCTCATACCATTAGTATTCAGGATGTCACCTGCATTGGGATGTATACATTTTAAAGAGTGTTAAAGATGTGGAAATTTATTTTATTGTATCAATTAATCATATATTCTGGTGGTTATGTAGGGTCAATTATATTGTATCCATGTTATTTATATTCAGGTGTATGTTCTTTAATTTTTATTTTAAAATTTATGCATGTACGGTGCATGTTTTTTTATTATTACAAGTGATAGGTATATTTTGAAGTAATTCCTAAAATTATTATGTCAATACCAAGGCATTATTCACTATCCCATGGCTTGGTGATGGTAGGTTGGGGAGTTCACTTACCTGTAAATTCATTTATGACATATTGGTATCAGTGAAATAAGATAAAGTACATAGTTTGGAACATGTGTGGTTTTTTAGAATATTAAAGATAGATTATTATTAAGGATATCTAAAATGTGTTGTCAAAATATATAAATTTTTAATGGATACAATAGATGACATATTATTGAGAATTAATCTTATTGATGAAACATGACAAAGACTTAGAATATGATCTTTATCTAAGAAGGGATATCATGCATAATATAGATTCAGTTCATGAAATTTTTATTTCATTACTACTTCGGTTGAATCCTAAAATACTCTCTATATGAAATAATAGTAAAAAATTTATCAACAACCCCATAAAATTCTATTTGTTGAGGTCAAGATGTTATCTGAGAGACATTAGAAGGTGAATATCAAGTTCGATATGTTATTATATGCATAAAATGGTTGTAGAGATGAGATTACATGGATACAATGGATTTTAAATGGTGGTATTACTATGGAAAATTGATTGTGGAGGACCTAATCAGACTTAGATTATTTTAATTCTTCATGGTGGTATTAAATCCTTGTCGAATTGAAAGGTAATTCACTTATGTTTTATTTTGAATTTCACCATTTTTGTATTATGGGTTGATGAGAGTCTTAATTGTTTTATATTATTAGTATTATTTTGACATCTACATGAAAAAAAGGGTTATATGACTTTGTTCACAAAAATTAGTGTGTAATCAATGGGTCTTTTTATGTGGTTTCATATGTGGGATTTTTAAGGTGTATCCTAATCATAGTGAGAGTTTGAATCTCTACTGCTGATAAATACATGTGTGAAAATTATTCCCATAATATAAATTTTCACAGA
The DNA here is from genome assembly GCA_963277665.1 of Viscum album. NCBI lineage: Eukaryota > Viridiplantae > Streptophyta > Magnoliopsida > Santalales > Viscaceae > Viscum > Viscum album. The sequence goes on along the minus strand of OY728142.1, from coordinate 261,285,551 downwards.
TAATAGGAATGTGTAATTATATGTAGGGAATAAATATGTTAATTAATTATTTTTTCCTAGATGAGGGGAATCCAAATAGATTCATTGTTTGGATCTCATGTAGTCCAATATTTATTATTAATTTAGGATATGAGAAGATACTATGAATGCATAATAGATATTTTTGCAGGGATCATAAAAAATTATTTTGATCCATTCCATGGTTTCATTAGTGATTCCATACTCTATAAATACTATTTGTTAGAATATAATTTGTATATTTCAATTACTATCAAAAATTATAACTCTTATAAGTTAGGGAGGATGGGTCTTATTGAAAAAAATGGAAGATATAGTAACCTGATTTTGATTTTCAATTATTAGATTGATATAATTTTAAAATAATGGTAGTCAATATTTTTTCCTCTATAATATAAAAATATATATGTGGCATTATAACTTTTTCTATGTGACCTATGGCTAAGGGTATCCGGAGTATTATTTTTTAAATATGGGTAATTCTGGTGCATTATGGATGGGTCTATTAGTAATTCATCTAAGTGGTTTCCCTGGAGAGAGAAAAATAATAATGTAATGGGATTATTTGTTATAGATATGTGATATCTCGTGGATATTTGTGAAATATAGATGGATTATATCATTTTATATAGTGGCGATCCTTATATTACTAACTTTTTTACTTTAAGTAAAGTGGTTGTGGTAGAACATATGATGTTGTTGTTTATGATTATATTGATAATCCTCATCACCATTAATTTATTTTTTCTATAGTTTTGTTGAAATTATGTGGTGGTGATAATAAATCATTGGTTAGTATATATAATCCTTGAGTTCTTTTTTTTTACTCACAAATAGACACCTAGTAAACGATTGGTTTTGATATGATTTATTATCACATGAAACCTTAGTACTTTATTTAATGTTTGGAATCTTGGTGCTTTTTTCTATAATTGATTGTACCATTGGAAAGATATGGAGGAATGTGTTGAACTAGGATCCCATTTTTAATTAATGTTTTATATAATATGGAAATTCATGTATGATGAGTTTTTATTTTTTTTGTTCATTTAGTAAGTTTTTAAGACAGAAATGTAGCAAATCTCGTGATAGATATGATTCATTGTGGGCATCCATTAAGTTGGATGTCTGAATTTTTCTTGTAAATAAATTTTTATTTGATTAGCTTGGTTCAGGGGGTATGGTTTTATCATTCTAAACTAATATTTAAAATGTTTTTGTTTTAGTCTTGGGTTACTTGAATGTTTTAAAATAATCTAATTGTTGGTTAGTGAATAGTTGAATGATTTTTTCTCCCATGAAAGGTGAATGAAGATGGTATTGAGAAGAATTTATATTATTGATTTATTTTTGAGGTCAAAATGTTTTCAGGTGGGGAAGATATATATCATAAGTCTCTTCTACTAGATTCAATTTCTAGGGGTCAAAACCTGACCCTTGTTTTATCATTTTTGATTTTATCATTACTTATTTAAATCATAATAAATTTATTAAGAGGAATAATTGATCCATATGTAGTATTTCACGAAAATATAAATTTTTTATTGAAAAAGATAAAATAGTACATTCAATGTTTTTGTTGTTTTTAGTTGGGAAATGGGAAATGTTGTTGAGTATAGGATATGATGTTCATGCTAGGGTGGTTGTTGTATAATTTTGGACAAACATGGAGTTATTGCGTTAATGTTGGAAAGTAATTTTAATTGACTTTTTTTTAAAATAATATTCATTGTAAAACCCTTTTCCTCTTAAATTCATATATATTTCTATTTATTGAATTTTTTTTACATAAATACTAGCTAAAATTTGATCTAAATGAAGAAGAACAATGAGGAAGTGGGAAATCATGGTGGAAGAGGCCTTGACTAAAATGGATTATTATTTGGGAAAATATCAATTTTTTTCTTATCATTTTTACCTATGAAACCATTTTTATTGTTTCTCAACTAAATAATTAAATTTCTCCCTAAAACTAGAGTATGATATTCTAGGAATCATTATCTAACTAAAGGAAGTTGTTTAGTCAAAATCTGATTGATTGATTTCAAGAAAATCTGGAGAGAAAATTATATTCCACAAATTCATCTATAAAATTTAGAGGCTTAAGAATTGGAATAATAAACCAAAACTAAAGTATGAATTATATGAGTTGAAACATATCTAATCAAATATCAATTATGGTATTTCGATCATTATTTTTATTGTTATCCAAAAGTGATGTTTGTTTTTTATTTTTTTCATAATTTCAAGATTTTATATATCTATAAAAACATCCAAACATCCATATATACATTAATAGATAATTGAAATAAGAATATAATGAGATTAATTTTTGGTTTATTTGATAAATAATTTAAAATTTAGTATTTGAGAATATTGTTTTTTTACACATGTCTCTTAGAATTAGTGGTTATAATAACCAAATTAAAAGATAATAGTTTAATTTCTGTAATCGTGAGGATGAAATAATGGAACTATTCAATTTTAGTTAAATTAAAACACTTTATCTCTACAAATCCTTAGTGGGTGGAAAAATATAGTGGTGCATCTCACTTATGGTGTTATGACCAATAGAGATATTGTGGTTGTTGGATTAGAGTTTGGTTGATCAAGATGTAACTACATGTTCCCAAGATTGCACGGGGTTCCCCCCCTCCTGTATATAGTTGTATAATTAAAAAATTGTTATCTTATCATTAAATAATATGTAACTAGAAAATCCACATAGATTTTTACCCACCTAAAACCTAGAAATGAATCAATGAACAACATCCATCTGATAAAAAATATCTAATAGAATCCCCAATTCGAATGTTGGTCATGTAGGATCTTGCTCACATCACAATAATCAACAAATATAGGGTAGTAAAATTTAAATTATATGACTTTAATGATTCCACTTAGCCTAGGGTGATTCATTGTTGTGTCTAGTTACCTCTTGTCTTGTGAGGGGTACATCATAGACCCCCCCCCCCACACACTATTCAAAATAATCCTTATCCCAAGGGGGTTCATGTGGAGGTTTATTTTAACCCTAAAACTTTCATCAAACCCCTAATAATGACCCATAACCATTGAATCCATGTTTGGGTAGGAGATTATTTGATTGGTAATTCAAGTATTTTAATATTAATAAAATAAGAAATTATTATTATAAAATATTAATAATTATATAAATGTTAAAATAAAATAGGGTAAGTGTAATTTTTTACTCCAACCATAGAGAAATATATTGGTGAAGAAATGGGGTGTAATAGAAAAATTATTATTGGATTGGTTATACTATTTTAATTAATTTTCTATAATAAATATCATATTATATAATAATAATAATATTTATTGGTGAGATATTTATATTTAAAAGAGAATGATAAAATAATAATAAAAAGGTGTCACTTCAAAATGGATGATAGTGATTGGTCAGTATTAATGAAATAGTATATATGATGGATAGTAATACCAATGAAAATATATCATTAGACTCATCAATTATTACCTATAAAATGTTTCAATTAATGTTACGCAAACAAATAAATTAATTATGAAATGTTTAATTTTTGTAGCAATTAAATGAATACAAATTATGATATAAAGGGAAATATAAAATTACAGGGTTTTAAATATTTTTAAGGATAATGAAAATAATTTTTAAGAGTTTTTTTTATAATTTAAAATGACTATGAATAGTCAAAGGCAACTCCTTAGTTGAAAATTGATGCAAAGGATATTTAGTGATCATTGTGATTGTGTTATCTAAAATTTTAACTATGTGGGTGTTAATTGAGTGATTTAAAATTTAATTAAATATATAAAATCATGTAATGCTATGTATTGGAATAATTATTGTTCCATGAATAATGGAAAAGTAATGGGGGATAGTAATGTGGAATCTTATAATGATGATTTAGGAGTCGTGATAGTGAATTGGGATCTCGTGGTTATATGTTGAGGTGCTTTCAATTGTTCTGAAATTGATTATATTAGGAAAAGTAATATATTTTATGTGGTTATGATACTATCTAGATCAATCCAATAACAACATTAATCTATTATTTATTATTCATCCTCTTTTAATGGGTTTTGGAAGTGGTTTTCGTTGTGGGAGTTAAGAAATCAAGATTGAAACTTGGGATGTTTTGTATAAAAAATAAGAGTGTTACCTAACTAATATTGAGGTTTTTTATTCAATAACCTTGAGTTATGACAGAGTTTGTGGGTGATGAATAGTGATGGAGAATTTATATGGTGATGGATTAGCATGGAACTCACCCTTCCATGTATAGTCATTGTGGGATTCCAGTGGCTACACCTTCTCTCACCCAATGATTTGGGTAGACTTATAATTAAATATATATTTGTATGCATATATACATGTGTTTATATATATATATATCTGAACCTACTCAGCAATTACTCTAGGATAATATATGATGGATATTTATGAGAAATAGTTTTAGAAATATGATTCCAACAACATCACTGGTACATGACTTTTTGGAGATGGGTAATTGATATAGCTAATATTTTCATCATTTTTCATATGTTTTCTAATGATTTAATACATAAAAATCTATCAATTTGATATTATCTTCATCAAGTTTGTATTTATGGTGTGTTTTGGGATAAAATATGAAAATTTCTTAAATTTAAAATTTTAACATATTTTAATTACATTAGTATTCCTAGATTCACATTCAAAATATTATTCCATTTTGAGTTATTTGGGAGGGGGTTATTGATTAATGGGATTCAACTCATCCTTATGGACCATGATCCAATTAGAACATCAAAAGGAACATAAACACCAATCATGTTGAAAATTTGTTTTGGACGACAGTGTGGACCCCACCTGAGTAATTGATAGATAACTCAGTCTTTAGACATCCAATTAAAGATATTATAACTAGATTTGAATTACTATTAATTGTTTTATTCTACCATTAAATATCATGGTGATAATCCATCATTAGTGTGGTTATTGGATGCTAGAAAACAGGGGTAGATTTTAGAAACATTCATCGAGAATAAATTTTTTGTATTAAGGGGATATATTAATTTCTACACAATTTGAATGAGGCTAGCTTTTTTGGGTGAAACGAAAATTATATTTTGGAACAACATTCCAGTCGACCATTATTCTATATTTATCCATTAAATGTCCCTACCATGAAAAAACATCTGGAGGGAAGATTTTAGAGCCAATATTTCCCTCAATTTACTGATAAGAATGTATCTCCTCTCCTTATAAAAATATTTGAAACTCTTTTTGGCCATTTTCTATAGTTTTGTAGTTCCTTTTCTATGTAATATTTTTAATCATTTTTAAAATATTTTTTTATTCTTCTTTAAAAAAAATCACACCATCGAGGATGAGATCTCCCTAAAGGAGTTTGATGCCTAAACTACAACCTCCCACCCCATTATTCTTCTTGGTTTTATTTTTTATCTATTTTATCATGTATTATTTTTTAGTCTTATTTCTTATTTTTTTAATCTTTGTTTCAAATTATTTTAATTAATCATTTATTTTTTTCATTTTTTATTTTATGTTTGCCCAATTCTATTCTCTCTTCTTTTATTTGAAATATTTATATTATTATTATTATATTACAATTATTAGTAACAATAATAATAATAGTAAAATTATTATTATCATTATTATTATTATTATTATCATATAATTCTTATTTTAAAGATTATTTTTTTATTCTTCCCTATTATTCCTCTTTTTATTTTAAATTATTCACTTAATTATAATAATAGTAATTATTATTATTATTATTATTTTATTTTTATTTATAAAAAAATAAATTTACATATTCTTTTTCTTCTTCTTTCTTCTATTTTACCATATTTTCTATTCCTCTATCTCTCATCCATATTATATTTTCTTTTAATATTTTATTTTATCATCCCATTTTTAGAATTTATTCTTTTTTATTATATTTCTCTTCTTCATATATTCTATCCATTTCCACCATTGTGATCTCTTTCTCTCGAAGACAAGACACTAACACTAAGGCTTGGCCCAAGGGGAGGTCATGGGGTTCTTGAATTTTCCATAAAGTTTATTTTATGTTTTTATGATATTTGAGTAGTATGCTTGCGAGGAAAATGCCACTTATTTAGTGACTATCCCTGATTAACATGCAACTCAGTCTATTTCTATTCTTTTAATGAAATATATTTTCCCTCTCTTCATTGTTTATATCTTAATACGAAGAAGTTTCGATAATGAATGGATGAAACAAAATTGATATAGTTGGGTCCTCGAAGATATCACACCTTGATCAAAGGTGTTTCATCAATATTGATTATAAAAAGAGGTAGGATTAATATTGATCGAGCTCTAAAATACTATACAATTTCAAAATAAATTAATAGCATTAAAAATATTTGAATCCATGTTTTGATTATACTAATGAGCCATACAATTAGAGGAGAATATTTATTTAATATAAGGCTGAACCCAATACCAAGTCCTTTACTCCTTATATCATTCCGTTTAGATGTGAAGGATATATTAAATTATAATTATACTTTCCATTATTTAAAGAAATATCAAAACTTAAAGATTTTTTTTTTCTTTATAAATTTTTCAAAGCTAGAAAATGAATTTTTATGTGATTTAGAATATGTTACTGAACAAACTGAATGTATCCTCATGTGAGATAACTCTGTCCACCCATTATTCTTTATTAAGAAAAATATAATTTCTTTTCTCACACAACATGGTAGGTGTGAATCAAAAATGTTTCCATTTACAAGGATCAAATCATAGGGTTTCTTACTTTTTCAATTTTCAAAATTTAGATATATATTATTTCATTTATAAAAAAATACTCGATGTTTTAAAATTATTTTTTCAATTCATAGAGAAATCACTTTCAAATTAATGAACTAGTAATTCAAATTTTTAAATTGATGAATCTCATACAAAGCCTTGATAAACTCACTGACCTAGCTAATCTTATGATTAATGGTAATAACACTATGATTTCATTTCAAGAACAATATGATATGGTTGATAAATTAATAAATGGAATTTTAAAAGCTGAAGGCCAAGAAGGAAGTGTCACCGAAGATGCCTACTCTTACTGAAGACGCAATGAGGTTGGGACCTTACTTCAGGAGTATCCATAACCTGACCATCAGATGATATAAGTCCAAAAAACATTATGAGATAGAGTGGAATAATTATGAGGACAAATTAACTCTTTCCCTAACTATTGGAGATCAAAAAGATCTTTGTGACTTATGGAATGATTATGTGGTAAAACTTGATCTCCCTGATCCTTTAAAAGTTGAAGATCTAGTTCCATCACAAGTCACTCTATCCATGGAATAGGAGGAATCCATACAAATAATGGAATTTGTAGAAAAGATTGAGGATCCAGATTACTAGTCTACGTCAACTGAGAATCTGTTCTAAGAGGCACTCACCACTAAGGAAGATATTTAAGTTGAACCTAATAAGGGTGAAAATTTTTCTATGAATTTTTTTTTAATTTTATTCAATCTGAATTTATGGTCACTTCTTATTTCATTGAATTTTCAAATTGTGTCAATTCATACCATTCCATAGAGGAGGATGAAAAAACATGACATGCACCTATTGTGGAACATAAATAGTTGCCTATTTTTTATGACAATAAATTTTAGGAGCCCAATAAAAATATCCAAGTTTCTAATAATGAATAAATAAAAAAATACTTTGAACTTATTGAAGCCTATGGGAATCCAATACTGAAAGAATGTGATATTCTAGAAAAAATACCTACTAAGAAGGAGGATGATTCATACTTCACCCTACCCACTCCAGGAAGGTTGTACCTAATTGTGAAGGGGTTCTAGTATAATATATCCATGGATCATTCCTCAAGAATAAGGATGAAGCAAAAGCTAGGAAATTCTACATGAGGTGGTTTAAATCAAAGAAACATCATCCACTGTATGACTTTGGATAAAGGCAGAAAGTGCCCTCTGGTGGTAGTGAAAATTCACAGCTCACTTGGGGGATCATCACAATACTTATCCGATTATTTTTTACTATGAATATAGATTACAATTTAATTTTATAGAATATAGTCCTACATGCAACCCACTGCCTCTTATATTTTGGAGCATAATGACTTGATCCTTGTGCATAATTGAGTAATTTTATTTTATAGGTTCATGATAGAAGATGGTATCCCCCAAAGTATAGGAAAACATAATAAGACTCATTTAAAAATGGAGTTCACTTCTATTGTTAATTTTTTAAACTATTTGTATTTTTTTATGTTTATTTGTTTTCAGTATTAAATTGGGAAAAAAATCACCCATTCTTTATTTCATACATTACATGACTAATCCATGGTACATAAGTTTCTAACGAATCTAGTGATACCATGTTATATAATACAATGTTAATTTAATTGAATTAGTAAAATAGAGAATATTATGATTAATGTAAATCATGGATATTAAAATGAGGACTCATTATTTAAGGGAATTAATTGATTCATTTAAAAGAACATTCCCTACCATTTTTCATGATTTGAATCTTATAAATTCATGTGAATTAATTCTTTAATATTATTCATTCCTATAATGATTTTTCAATATCATATCATATTCTAAAGAGTATTTCTAGACCATGTACTTCGTATTTTATCTTGAGCATATTTCCTGAGTGATCTTGAAAATTATCACTAGCCAGAACACTCATTTCTACTTATCATAGCTATGACTATGAAAAAACACATATAAATTAATTATGAATTTTTTTATAAACCACTTATCCTTAAAAACCACCTTTAAATCAATCCATATTTATCATATAGATATTATGAATGAAATTTATAGGAATGGGTAATGTTTCAAGACATTTTTATCCATTCCTACCATCCTATTAGTATTTACATGATATTTTAAATTTGTATTGGGGTTAATGGGTTCATGGTGGAAGGGGTTATTTACCTTGTAAGGAAGATTAGTGAGAGTGATATTGTAGTAATAATGACATTTTTTTGATTCATTCAATATACTTAATTATTTTCCCTTCTTGAAAAAACTGAAAAAATGAAATGGGTTGTGACATAAAAAATCCAAAATCCCAATCATTGGACTGATGAATTTTATCATATGTGTTTAGGGGCTGGACTCCAGGTCGATTATAAGAATAAAATTAAAAAAAGAAAAAAAAGAGAAAAACTACTTGAAAACGAAAATAAAATAAAATTATTGAAACAATCGTGATGGTGCACATCATTCATTATGAATTCATTATTCCAGAAATTCACTTTGGAATTTTTTGGATGTTGGAGAAGCTAAATTTATGGGGATAATTTCATTACAATTTTATTTTTGATATCATGAATTGTACCGAAGAGATAAATATCCTCCATGATCCTTAATTTTTAAAGTATCAAATTCAACCAAAATTAATCCTTATAATAATTTAAATAATTTTTTAAATCCCTCATGATTTTATGTTCCTTTTACCTTTACAATGTGTGTAAAGTAGTTTCTTTATCTACCTATGTATAATTATAACATTCTCGTGATATGAGAACAACTCTACATGAAATTATCTTGGGTGATTAGATAAAATATTCATAGGTTAGGTAAATAATTACTTTGAATATTTAATAATATTTAATTAAGGAACTTGAGAGAAAGAGAATATATGTTCCATAATTTTTCAAAGGGGAAAATTAAAATACATTGACTAGATTCTTCCTTAAAAATGATAAATTAAATTGATATTTTATGTAGAATTTAAAAACATGATTCAACATTGATTCATGAAAATTATATTTTTATTTGATTTTCGAAATCCACTTTATGGGTGAGCGGGAACCAGGACATACACCAAATTACTAGATCACCAAATCAAAAATAAATCCACATTATTTCATAGGGTGTTTAATATTAGTATTATTGGTTCCCTTTAAATTCCATGTTGAGATTTAAACATCGTTGAAAATAATGGTTTCAGTGTGGAGGAATTGGTTGAGATAGTATTTTCGTCTTTTTTATATATTTTTTAATGATTTAATAAGAAAAATTGTATCAATTTTAGCTTCTTTTCATCAATTTTGAATTTATAGTGTGTTTTGGACTAAGATGTGAAAATTTCTAAAATCGGAAATTTTAACAAATTTTAATTATATTGGTATTTCAAGGATAGATTGTAAAATATTGATCTAATTTGAGTGATTCTTTTTTAGGATTCATCTCCTAATGGTATAAACATATCTCGCTATACCAGGAGCTTATTTGAACATCAAAATGACCTAAAAGACCACACATTTTTTAAAATTGTTTTGGACAACAGTGTGGACCCATCCCCAGTAATTGGGACATAAATCTGGATACACACATCCAATTAGAATGATTAAAAATTATTTTTTATTATAATTTAATGGTTTATTATAAAATTGTTGATGATGGATATATTATACCATTAGTGAGGCTAATGGATTCTCAAAATTGGGGAAGAATTTTGAAAATTTCAGAGAGAATTAATTTTCCTATGTAATGGGACATATATGTTTATAAACAATGATAAATAAAACTGAAATTTTGTGGAAAAACGAAATAGATTTTTTGAAAAACATTTCAGAAGACCATTATTCCATATTCACCCATTCAATGGACCTACCAAATGAAAAAAAAATTATAAAATATTTTGGAGCCATGATTTCCCTCAGTTTCCCAATAAAAATGTATCACCTCTCCTTCTCTAAACTTTTTAAACTATTTGAGGATTTTTTCAATGGTTTTTTAGTTCACTTTCCCAAAACTATTAGGATTCAATTTTAATATATTTTATGCTTCAAAAAACCCACCACTTAAGAGGATATCTCCCAAAATGAGTTTTATTCTTATATTACAACATTCTGTCCCATTATTCTTATTTGTTTTATTTTTTATTTTCTTTTTTTTAATATTTTTTACATTTTAATTTCTTATTATTTTCATACATCAATCTGTTTATGCATTTTTTATTTTATATCCACCTAATTCCATCCTCTCTTATATTCATTTAAATCCTCTTATTAGTATTATTATACTACAATTATTAGTATTAATAATAAATATAATAATAAAATTAGTATTGTTGTTGTATTATTTTAAAATTCTAATTATAAAACTTATTTATTGTTCTTACCACTTCTTCCTCTTCTCCTTTTAAATTCCTTACTTAATTATAATTATTATTATTATTATTATTATTATATTTTAAATATTTTAAAATTATATAAATTATAATTTTTTTCTTATTTTATTCTTCCTCCTTCTAGTTTACATTCATTTCTCTCTCCCTCTCTCATCCCAGTTCTATTTTATCTTAATATTTTATTTTTAAATTCTATAATTTTAAAATTTAATCTTTCTTTTATTTTATTTTGCTTCTTCTTTTCTTATTCTTATTTACACCATTGGGATCTATTACCCTCATAAATTAGTGGTTGACCCTAAGGTGTGGCCTGGAGTGAGGTCAAGGTGTTGTGATTTTTTTAGAGTTTTTGGTTTGTTTTTATATGATTTGAGAAGTATGAATGGTGAGTATGATTTCAATGATTTGGTGAGTGCCCACCAATGACATGAAATAAAATTTATTTCTATAAATTTATTTAAATAAATTTTCCTTCTCTCCACTATTTAACTCCTCATACAAAGGATTTAAACTAATCAATTGATGAAATAGCATTGATAATGTTGGGTCCTGGAAGATGGAACACCCTAGACCAAAAATGTTCATCATCCATGATTATATGGGGATGTGTAATTAAGATTTATGAGGCCATCAAACATTTTACAATATCTAAATATAAAATAGTAATTTTAACATGAGATTTCATGTTCATATTTTCAATAAAAAATCATACAATTAAATGAAAAAAATATTATAGAATCCATGGATGGACCCTAGACCAAGTCATTTTATCCATACTTCATTATGTTTATGGGTCCGCGTCAATTTCTTATTATGTTTGCTGATGAAGATGATTTGGGAAGGGCTTGGTCGAGAAAGAGGAAATCTTTCTCCGGCCTCCCTTTTAATTTACTCCACTGGTCTTTTGATGTCCACATGAACCGTGATTCCCCCTTTATGGTGATTTGGATCCAGTTGCCTGGCCTTCCTCTCCTGTTCCAGAACCTTGGGTTGTTGAGATCAATTGGCAATTCTATGGGTCGTTTTGTGTGCAGTGATCAAATAACAGCATCCTTGTCGCACCCCATGTCGGCAAGAATTTGTGTTGAAATGGATCTCTCTATAATCCCACCGGAGATAGTATGGATTATTGTTGATGAGGAGTACAGGTATGCACAACCGATTTTTTATGAATCCTGGGCTGACTTTTGTTCCTACTACCGCAGACAGGGTCATGTTGAGCATGGTTGCAGAAGAAGATCTGGGAGTGGTCGAACCACCGTGACCATAGATGTGTCCACCGTTGCACCTCTGAGGGGTGGTGTGATCACCTCTAATGCTGGACATTGCAGTGCCCAGGCCACACTTGCAGGTCGGCCTCATGCTGATTTGTACCCTTCTAAGTCAAGTGAGGTCAATGTCTCAATCGGTCCGGGGGTGTCTCAGGAGGAGTTAGGATTGGATAAGGCCAAAGAGAAGGCTCCTTTACCTGAGGATGTTGCAGCTTTCCCTTCGGATACTTCTTAGATTTGCAAGAGGGAAACTGGACACTCCAAGGTGTTGAACCTTGATACTGCTTTCCAGTTTATGGGAAGGGGTCTCGAGACAACACACAACCCCGGTGAGTCGGTGAGCCCAACTCAGAACCCGACAATCAATTTGTTGAAGAGTGTGGATAACAGAGAAGGATGGGTGGCCAGCTGCTCCATGGAGGCTGGTGCGGGGGACATGCGGTTGGAGGAAGGTCTGTTTAATGCTGGCAGTGCAGAAAAGGCTTCTCAGGAGGGGAAAGGGGAGGACGAATCTGGTGTTATGCAAGAGGAGGTCTTGGAAATTCCTCTCCTAACCAGTGTTGGGGAAATAGGGGGATCAGACTCGGGCATTTAGGCAGGGGGAGCAGTTTCTCCAACTCGAACTCCGGTCAATCTGAGCAACAGATTTTCTAGTCTTTATATGGTAGATTACCAAGAGGATCCCCATGAAGAACCCTTGGAGGTCAGTAAAGTCTACTCTAAATGAGAACAAGGTCTGAAGAGAAATAGGAGTGACAAGAGGAGGAGGGGTAAGAAGGACTACTCCTCCCTTCCACCTCCTATGAGGACTCGGTCAGCAAAAAGGGCAGTGGCCGAGGAGCTGGGCAGCGGGCTTGGATGTCAGTTAAATTCATCTGGTAAGTCTGACCCATCCTTGGACTTGATATTTTCCTCAGACGAGGAGGCGAAAGAGCAGGTTCAATTTCTCAATGCTTCAGAGGAGGATGTAGCTAGGATTATGGGTCAGACCCTTGATGTGAATCTCAATGAGAAGCAAAATAAATGGGTTGACAAACAAGATATGATTCTGGTTGGCGGCTTCAACAAGGGGATGATCAAACTAGAGGAGTACATCTAGGTATGGAACAAGATGAAGTATGCACTTGAAGATCTTCTAAAGGAGGAACCACACTATCAGGAATCCTTCTTATCGTGGAAGCTTTTTAGGGATATGGGCTCTAGGAGAATCAAATTTTTTGTCAATGATTCTGCAATCTCCGTTGATGTGTGTTGAAAATTATGAGGGCCAGACTAGTTCCGATGGGCTGGAGCACACCTCTGTCCACTTTGCAGGCCATTTGGGACTTGGTTGAAATTGAGGGAGGGCTTTGCCTTCGAGAGGGACCATGCTTTCATGGGATCGCCGAGTGGTCCTGCATTGGGGTTGGCAGTGTTATCTTTGCTTGGTCGGGTCTGTTTCTGGTTTTCTTCTAGGGTGTTTTTTCGTTGTATGCTGAACCTTTCAGTTTCTCAATATTCCCACAAAAGTGTTTATCTTAATAAAAAAAATAAGTTTCAGTCAGAATAGAAAAATATTGAGATTTTTTTCATATATTAATAAAAACAATAAAAACAATATTTTAGGTGATTTGGAAGAGATAAGTGAATAAACATTAATCCTCATTAAGTGAGATGACCCTAGTCATCCACTCTTCTCCATTAGCAGAAATATAATTACTTTTTCATGCCGCATGAGCAGTATGTGTTAATAATTCCATTAATATCACTAATATGAGAACTCAATAAATGATATCGGTAGAGATGTGAAGTTCCCCAAATATCCTCATTATGTGAATTTACTAAAATTAATTCAAATGGTATGTGAAACCCATTCTTACTCTTAATATAGGGATCGAGGTGGACAATGATACACTACTGGTATCTCTACTCTCTATCCACTTCTCTATGATAAGGAAAGATATATATTTTATAATAACCCTTGAGATTTGTATTTTTCTAGTATACCAGTATAACACTTTATCATTAGATATGTGTATTAACAATAGTTTCGGTTCACATAAATACTATTATATATGAAGTTGTTTATTTACTACAATAATTTAGAGAGAGATAGTGATATACATATCCTTTATCACATACAAGATTGGTGTAGATGTGAATTTCCACTATTATCACATTATTTATGTATCTTGGATGAAATAATATGTTGGGAACCCATTAAGAGAAGTGATAGTGGTTTTTATAGTTTGTTGAATTATATATGTAATCATTGTTATATGGTGAGTGTTATAGAGGTGAGCTACGGGTAGATTAAAAGTGTTTTTTGATTTTTTTCATATGTTTTTTATGATATCAAGGAAATCAGAATTATAAAAATTGGATATCATTTATAAAAATTGACACTAGATTCTTCCCTTGGATTCATTACACTGGACAGGATGACTATACAAGGTATTGAAATACCCACCATTTCATCCAAACTAATGTTCATGAAAATATGAAAACACCAAGGATGGATTCCCACAGTTCTGAGAGATAGTGGAAAATTTGAACTTATTATGGTGTGTATATCAGTTTTCTAGTCATCCTTGGATTATTAGAATTATGGATTTCACCTGTATTTGGATTTAACAGTTTTACAATGTGTTACACATGTTCCTAATTATATTATTATATATGTTCACCATATACACTTGTGGTTCTACAATATTATTTACATTGTATACTAGTTTCTATAATATTTATAATAATTTAATTTACTATTTATTTTGTAATTAATTAATTTATATCGTATATCAGTGTTTTTGGAATGTGAGAGGTATATTTTTATGTAATCTCCCTCATGATTTTGTGAATACCTCTGCACAAGTTTCCTTCCCTTATTCTAGTATATGATGGATTGGTGATTTCAATTTCTTGTAATCCATGACGTGACATTTAAATTAATCATTAACAATATATATTATTCTTTTTAAAATTTTCTTAATCATTCATGGGAAAAAAGTTTTAACATAGTTCATGTATCCAGTTAAACCATCCCAAACAAGAACTTGTTTTATCGATTCAATGAGTATAAATATTTTATTGTATTAAATTAATATAACTTTTATAAAAGTTTAATTATATAAATTAGATGGTATAAAAATGTAAAATAAGATTCATGAATAGATGGATAAATATGATAAACAAAATACTAAATCAAAATATGATACTTATGTTTAGTAGTGGACTCATACCTTAAGGACCTTCTATGAAATGAAGTATTTTTTAGCGACCTGGCCCCAGAAAGCCTAGAGATGGTGTCTGCTACCACTAAATTGTAGTAAGATACAAGTAAATCACATCCCAAAAAGTGGAAAATAAAAGGGCTTATTAGATATTGGTAGTATGATTTCCTCGAATGGAAATACCTTTAAAAAATATATAAAATTATTATTAAGGAAAATAATCTTCAAACATTCCAAAGTGTCCCTTACCACTTTGAGACATTTTAAATCATAGGCCTCATGAGGAAATAAAATTAAATGAAAAATTTAAATACCATGATGATAAAATAATTCATGATATAATATATAAAAATGGAATGTAGATACATCAATAAATATATATATATAAGTGGTGAATATGAAATTTATCTCACAAATGTAAAAAATGAGATGAAAATATCATACCTTGTGTTTCCTTTTCGGGTGAACGTAATTTAACCTCAGGTATAATGGTTTTAAACATATATATAACTAATAAAAACCATAATAATATTTATGATATCATGTATTATCTTCATATAATATATTATTTCCTATTTATTAACAATCCTTCATTATGTTCACTATTTTGTGTGTTAACTGCCTAGTCATTCGAGTATTTTTTCATTTATAAATTTTTATTCCTACTACCGATATTATTATTTAATCATGTAAAAATTTTAAAAAAATATATTTAATGATAATATATAACCAATGTATATGTATTTATATTAATCCGTAAATTTTGGAGATAATAAATAAAATGTACCGCCCATGGAGATAGTAGGCCATATGTACACGTGATCACTACTTTCATTTAATTTATGAATTAAAAGAATAAAAATTAAATGATATATATGTATATTATAATTCCAATGTCATCTATATTTCATATATATTAAATATTTTTATTAAAACCATCTTTATGCATTCCATGTATACTATGAATGAATCACATCGCTTTGAGGGGGTGGTAGCCCACACATCCACAAATGGTGTTATCATATTCCATCATAATGGAGTACATAAAGTTATGTGTTATAAAAGAATTAAATAAGTATATATATATTATAAATATAATATATAACATATATAAATATATTTTCTATCATAATTACCACCCAAAATAGGAGGAAAAGGAAAAATGAACCAATTCATTTCATGAGGCGGTAGTTTGATGTACATAAGAACAGTAATTTTGTTACCCATTAGATGGAAGTGAGTGTAAATGTAGGTATAATCCTTAGAGAAAATACATATCAGTATATTTATGATACTATTTTTATTACATAATCATAGAGTAAGGATAATTTAAACAGTGTGGAATGAAATAAAACTAAAGAGCCAGAGGAAGTTTGTTACCTCTTATTTGTGTAACACCTTTTGGTTTGCGCCAAAAGGATTCCATGAATGGGTTTCTATAGGAGGTTAGTATTCTAGGTCTAGGGGAGGTATTTTGAAGAGATATTTTGGAATATATTTTCTAATCCAAAGTGTCTTGAGAATTTTGAGGAATTGGGATTCTTGAGTGCCTTTCTATAGTAGAGGAGTGCCACTCTTGTAAATTTTGGAAAAGTGGATTACACCCACATTTTTCCATTTCATTTAGATAAAATAATGTATAAAAGACTATAAAAGGGAGGATAGGGTAGAAATATGTACATAAATAGATTTTGAACAAGTTTCTAAGACTTTTTGACCCCTATGTTTAGTTTTTATTCCCCTGGTGATTTTAATTTAACCTTAAGAATTGTAATTATTTTTAATCTCCTTCACAAAACAATTTGGTAAAAATTTAAGTTTAAATTATTATAAATTATAAATTATGATGAGTCCACATATGGAATCTATTTTTTCTAATTCACATCATATAAGTGGCAGAAATTAATTTAAATTTAATCTCGCTAACAGGATGACAATGTAGATTTTAAAAATTAATAATGTCTAAAAGATTTCAATGTTTTAATACCGAATTTAAAATTGAAATTAATTACAATTACCAAAAAGGAATTAATTTATTAATAATTTTTATCATTTTATATTCAAACAAAATTGAAATATAATTTAACAATATAATTAAATTAGACCAAATAGCAGTTTTGAATTAAAATTCAATATTTTTCATTTTCCATTCACAAATTTAACATCACATAATAAAATATCACCAAGATAATTATTTTTGTTTATATTAAAAATAATATGTTTATTTTTATATATATGACATATAAAATTTCAAAAAAATTGATTTTAAATAGGTTCTCCGTTAAAAGGCCATGATAGTTCCATTATAAAAATATGGGTTTTTATGCATAAATTTTTCTTTATTCATATAGTATGCTACTAAAATCTATTAAAATAAAATAAAAAATATTTGTATGAATGTAAAATATACCCACTAATTTTAATTAATTTAATTTCTTAGGATAAAATAGTTTTTTGAGCATAAAAATAGTTTTCTATAACAACATTAACTTTATATTAAATTAGTTCTAAAATCCATTTCTAATTAATTTGAAACAAATGAATTAATTTTATATTTTTTTTAAAGATATATTTTCATAATATATTTAATAAATATTTCGCTTTTAACAACTATATTATATCATATAATATTATGTAACATTATTTTAATAAAATATTTTTTTGTAGAACTATGTCACACATATAACGCAAGAAATTGAAGAAACTCATTATCCCATGAAACCCAAGATAACACAATGTTGTTTAAATTTCAAGTTATAAAGTATATTAAATTCATTTAAAATAGTAAAAATATTTTAATTTCTTGGGATATTATATTCTCTTGCGTGCTTGTTGTTGCGTGTCATACATGCGACTGAATAAAATCTTCCTACTTTAGAATTTTGTTGTGCTACATTCTCCTTACCTTAATTAAAATATGTCTTCATAATATAAAATCAATATTTTTAATATGTTTTTTTATATTTCAAATGATTAAATCCCATATCATGGGAAGGGTTTTTTAAAATCCTCTAGAAAATAGAGAATTTGAAGTATAAAGGTCACATGGGATAACATATAACTAGGCATTTATGTAAGATAAAATTAGTGTAAACTTGAGATATATACTTAGAGGAGAATAATAAATATTTATATGGAGTTATTGATTTCAACAATTACAATCAAGTGAATGATTAATGAAATTTTATGGGCATCAAAGACATAAATCTATGGTGATTTAAAAGACCATTGATTCATGAAAAATTAAGGTATTAGGACAACATTTTACTATAAGATGCATTTTCTAATGTTGAGGAACTATTTTATTAACCACTAATATAAGGAAATATATTAACTTGATATAATTCTATAAAAATAATTTCCTCTATTGGTTGTTGTTTGATTAGTTTTCCAATTCATCCAAAGATGAAATTGGATGCCTGAAGCACTAAAATATGTTACTAATTTAGTCAAATTGGACACCATGTTTTCTTAGTACATGGTAAATTTACCATCAAGATCAATTTTTATGACTATTTAAAGTACTATAATTTTTAAAAATGATTAATCTCGTGAGGCTACTAATGCATCTAGGTGATTTCATTAACTAGTCCCTAACTCATATCATACTAGTCTATTCTACTTTGAAACAAAAGTGAAGGATTTTTTGCTAACTAATTTTGTCCCATGAGAACATTAATGCATCATTGGTCTTTCATTAACCAGTTCCCATCCTGAAGGGATTTTTTTAAATGACTTATAACCCTTATATTTAATTTCCCAAAAATTCCTCATATTAAATTAACAATATGCCTTAACAAAAATATGTATTTAGTAGAGGATACTTATTTGACAATATTTCCCCAAAATAATCAAATTAAAAAACATATGAAGATGTTATACGATTTAGGAAATAATAAAATCCATGAAAACTTATAAGTATATTTATAGGAAATATAATATTTCAAGGGGAATAAATGGAATCATGGAAGTGAATGAAAATATTATACATTTCCATATCAATAATAAACCATGTATATGATGAATAAGGATGGTATCAAGGAAACATATACCTAGTGTGTAAAAAATAAAGGTTTTTTATCATTGATGAATGAGAATACTATTAAAATGTCCTTTAAGATCATTATTAAAAAAACATCCTTTTATTTTGAAAAAACTTGTGAAAACCCTTTTCATTGAAAATGACTTTTGAAAGAATATTCATTAAAATGTAACATTTTAAAAATTCCATTAAAAAATCAAATAATTTATGGTGTGTAAATATGCACATGTTATACAAGGTAAAATGAATGTTTATTTTTCATGTAAAAAGGTTTGAAAAAATGTCTTCTTCATTAAGTGACCATAATATCCATTTGAAAAAATTGGTAAAATAAAAATAGGGTAAAAATTAAAAAAAAGTATTTTTAAATGGATAAAAACAATTTTGAAAACATTTTAATTAAACATGGATTTTATAAGAAATCATGTTCTCTGTCTAGAGAGGAAATAAATTCGGGTTTTATTAAAATCATTTTCAAAAACATTTTGAGTACAAAACAATGGGAAAATGGAACTATTAATTAAAAAGGTCATGAATAATCATATGAGAGTAAAATTAAATGGTTTATTATAAATTGGAAAAATAATTTCCTCTATTTAAAATACCTTTTAAAGATCATTAAAAATATTCTTGTGGAAAATAATCCTTAAACATTCCAAAGTGTTCCATTAAAATTTGAAATATTTTAAATCATATGCCTCACAAAGGAAAAAAATTGAGTTAATGTTATAAATACTATGGATATAAAATAATTTATGATATAATATATCAAAATGGTCTATAGATACACCACACTAAATAAGTATGTGGTGGATTTGACATTTATCTCATAGATAAAAAAAGTGAGATGAAAATACCTTACCTTGTGTTTCCTTTTTTGGTGAACTTCCTTTAAAATCATGTTATAATTCGTTTAATCATGTAAAAAATAAAAAAAAAATAGTAATAAAATTTATAACATCATATATTATCTTATTATAAAATCTCATTACAAATTTTTTAACAGTCTTTAATTATTTTCACTATTTCAGGTGTTAATTGCCTAGTCATTCGAGTATGTTCAGACTTATTACTAATTCTTCTTGATTATTAGCTTACGGTTTTATAATATTAAAAATTTAAATCTTGATTTTACTATCATATATTTTCAGTATATATTTATTTATAATAATCTATAACATTTGGAGATAATAAATTAAATGCATCCTTCACGGCGACGGTAGGTTATACATACACATTAACACTATATTCATTTCATCATTGTATTAAAATAATGAAAATTATATGATATATTTGTATATTATAACTCAATTATCATATATGTGTCATATATATTACATCTCTTTTTAAACATCCTTAATAGTTTTCACATCTACTATGAACGAATCATGTTACTTTTACAGGGCGTTAATCCACACTTCCACAAACGATCTTATCGTATTCCTACAAAATAGAGTAAATAATTGTATGTGTTATAAAAGATTTAATTAGTATAAATAAATATAATATATAATATATAATATATATATAAATAGTATTTATTTCATAATTCACACCCAAGGGAGGTTGTAAATGAAAAATAAACAACTTCATTTCGTGAGGTGATAGTTTGGCGTATACAAGAAAGATAAGTTCATTACCCATTATATAGTAGTGTTTCTAAATGTATTCCTAAAAATTATAATGAAAATAACTCATTATATTGGGTATTATGGTATTATTATTTAGTAATTAAAAAAGGATAATTGAAAGAGTTGAGAAAGAAATAAAACTAAAGAGCATGAGGAAGTTGTTTACCTCTTATTTGGGTAACTCTTTTTAGTTTTCACCAAAGGGGTTCCTAGGATGGATTTATGACCAAAGTGATGATTTTAAGTCTATGATAGGGATTTATAAGAGCTATTTTGTTTTATATTGGTCGATTCAAAGTGTCTTTATATGTGTGGGGAAGTGGTAGGATTGATTTCCTTTTTATAGTGGATGAAGAGTGACACTCTTGTAAATTTGGAATATAGAATTTCATCCTTGTTTTCCTGAGTAAAGTGGATAAAATAATGATAAACATTAGATAAAAATGAGTATATGGTCAAAATATTTCCAGAAAATGTCTTTTGTACAAGTTTCTAGGTCATCTTGGCCTTTAAGTTTAGGGTTTTGTCCCCTGATAATCTGAATTTCACCTTAATCGTTGTAATTAATTCTAATCATTTTCACTAATATTATTAGTAAAAAACTACGTTTATATCATAATAAATTAAAATTTATTGTTATTTAAAATTATTAAACCATTTTCTCATATTTAAAACACATTAGTGGAAGATATTAATTAAAATTTAATCTAACAGAAGGGATGTAAATACTAGTTTTTAAAGTAAAAGCATACAAAAGATTGTTATATTTTAGACCCAATTTAAAATTAAAATTGATTGAAATGAAAAAATATGGATTAATTGATAAATAATTTATATAATTTTACTTTAAAACCAAATTAAAATATAATTTACAATGACGATTAAATTAAACTAAGAAATATTTTTTTAATTATAATTTAGTATTTTTAATTATTTTTAAAAAATGATGTTTCACAGAAAAATACAAAAAAACACGTGAAGATAATTTTTATGTTTCCATTTCAAATATTATGTTTATTTTGTTACTAAATATTTACAAAAATTACAAAATTTGGACTCAAAATAGTTTTTCCAATAAAAGGCGGTAAAAGTGCCGTTATAAAAATATTGGTTTTTATGAAAAAAAAAATTGTATTTATTATTATCTTATCCATATAAAATATATTAGATAAATATAAAAAAATAATTGATTTAATATATAATATATTTAAAACATTAATATCACTCGCTAAATTTAATTAATTTAATTTATTAGGATAAAATAGCTTTGTGAGCATAAAAAATAGCTTTCATTGAAAACATTCCATTTATATTCCATTAGTCATTATATCCATATATAATTAATTTGTAACCAATTAATTAATTTTATATTTTATGTAAAACACAAATTTTCAAAAGTTATTTAATCATATCTGGTAATTTAATATTTATGTTATATCATATAATACTAAATAGTAATGTTTTAATAAAATATTGTTGTTCGGTAAAACTCGGTCTTGCGTGTAACGTAAGCCACTAAAGAAACTCATTATTGCATGTGACACAATATAAATCAATGTTTCAGGAATTAATGTTTATAAAATATATTAAATTCATTTAAAATATTAAATATATTATAAATACTTCTGATATTATATTCCCTTACATGATCGGTGTTGTGTTTCATACATGCTATTGGATGTAATGTTCCAACCTTTGATTTTCAGGGTGTTAAATGTTTTGGAATCCTTATTCTGACTGAAATCTCTCAAACATGATAGAATATTGTTTTATATAATATTGGGTATATATCACATAGATAATTGAAGTGTGTGTGTGGTTTAGATTGGGTGTAATGGATATCCTTTTTACATGAAAATTAGGTGCATTTTAATTGAAAACTTATGGTAGGTTAAGAGTAAACAAATAATCACAAGGGATTTAGGTGAGGAGAATTTTTTATAATGGTAAGATTTAATATATCACCCAAAAAATATTTTATAATTTTAAAATATTAATATATTTATTCAAAATTCATGATATTAAATTTCCCTTTTTTATTCCTCATTTTACAAGATTTAGTTATTTAGTGTAGCAGTAATTTGTTTCTAGAAATAAAATAATTACATTATTACCAAATCTAAAAATTAATATTTCAAAATTGGAATCCATTTTATCAAAATAAATATCTAAATATCAGAATTTAAATTTCAAATTAAACTATTATAATATATAAAATAACATTATTTTGAGAAGAATATATTTTAAAACATTTAATTATTTTATTATTTATCCTTTTCATATACTAATCATTCCATTAATGTAATATTATTATATATATATAAAACAAAAAAAATTATTAAAAAATTCATTAAAACATATAGATTTAAATAATAAATATTAAAAACTTATAAATATAAGAATTTTATCAATAAGTGATATTTTTTTCAGTGAGTTGTTTTCATTCTATATATCTGAATATTGATTAATTACATGTTAGTTTCATATTAAATATATTATTTTTATGATACTAGTAACTCATTTTAAAATATTGTATTAAAATATACATATTTGATACATCTATACTATAATGACCTAACCCACTGAGGATCATCTAGAAGGTGGAATATTGACCTGTCAAAACCCGATGTCTACCTTAAAAAGGCTAGGAGATTGAAACCATCACTGATTTGTAATTTCACCCACACTGGAGGACTTATCCAATGGTTCCTGTAGACATGAACATCCATTTATCTCCATAAAATAGTGTAGATATAATAAAAAAATGTTACTAGTGCATTCATACATCTATCGCACAATCAATGTACAGAAAAAAATACTGAAAAGAATGAAATGGAAAAAAATACCAAATAAAATTGATAAAAGAATCCAACCTCTTAAGATGAAGGGGACTACTATCAAATTCTTCCAATATAAAACATCTCAATATATCAATCTCACTATGCTAATTCTACTCCTAGTCCTATAAGGTCCGTTAAAATGAATATCATCTACTGAAGAAGAGACATGTATGAGAAGATCTCAATAGTAGGTCAGTATAAAAATACCAATTAGGAAATATAAAAACCCAAAAAAGAAACGGATAAACTAAAAGGTAACCATCCTCTAAAACTATATCAAAATGGTATATAAAACTAAATCCAGAGAGAAGAGGAATCTATGTCTCCCCTCCTTGGTTACACATGAATAGTCATCTCATTAACACATGTTATATAAATCAAGAAATGATGCATACTAAAGGGATTCCCAAAAAATCAGATATAGTCATCACAAACTCCAAGTCTAATGATATCAACAATATATTTGGGAAGATTATTCTACTTGATACTCAAAAGTATCACTCATTTGGATTACACACTTCGTGAGCCTTTCTATCCCTGATGGAACTCATCCAAGTGGTATTACTCATTGGATATCATCAATCCAATGGCACATACATTCTATCCCTGATGGAATCCATCTGAGATAACATTCTCATTAGGTATTACAATAATGAATGTAAAGTTGGAACCAATAATGAATTGATACTCAGGTAGGTTATTCCCCCTCATTCCTCATGGGGAATTTACACTTACCCCATAGAATTTGGTTGATGTTAACAAATAGATAGGAGATCACTCCAAGGACCATTGGGGGATACTATAAAGCCAATATGGAACTCTATAAACCATAATTCTTAGATATGGGATCACAACTAAGACAAATATTGGACATCAAAATCAAAATAAGATTTATAATCTTGATACATAGATAGGGTATCACACATAATACCTTTTGGGGATGCAACAAACCCAATCTAGAACAAATCTCTATGTAGGGAATCAATGCTTGTGCATACTGGTCACACTGATAGCGTAAATCCAAGCGGGAAAATAAGATAAAATAGATTCTCCCGCCATTTTCTTCTTAGGGGGTTACAAAAACTCTATCTTATCTAGCCTCTGAGAGGGGATCACAATCATATACTCATGATGTAATGTCGCATTGTACCATTAGATAGATGGACCAAGAAGCTCACCAACCTAACATTGATCTATGTGCCACTATAAGAATCTTCCCATAATTATCACCTTGTGTTGAGTATATCATTAAAAAAATAACCATATTCTCATTAAAAAAGAAAAACTATGCATGATAAGATACTCATAAGCCTCTATCTAAGTCATAAAAATTGATATGTGTGAGGGAGAAGTCACTGAGGGGAGTATATAGTGTGTCCTCTGATGGTACATAGTCTATACTCTCTAAGAAAACCCCTAGCTATGTCCCCTCACAATACTAATAATATATAAGTAAAATACACATCATGTACTTATAGTTACAAGCAGTGAAACTTTGCCTTCCCATATAGGCATGTCCTTGCTCCTATACGGCCATGATGACCACGTAACTCTACATGGTGTGTACACTAAGTAAATGGTGTGTTTCTCTTAGAACATCATATCTCATTTCCTTGGTCAACCTTGTGTATAGTTTTATAGGCCTATGTACCACGTCCCTTTCCCATGTACCTTTCTATGTCCTCCAGTCCATCTACAGCCAGTTTTTGGACATCTACTTTCATACAACCAGGTCCCCTTATAGGGAATGGATGGACAGGTCATTATCTACCCTTCCATAGACCACTACATTTAGTGTACCCTAAATACAAGGCATGTAGTTATCAAAATATATATTTTAAAAATTATAAGAACCTGTATAATGTACTCATGCATTAAATGTTGTGTGATTGTGATTTACAAAATGAAACTCACTATAATCCTCCCAAAACACTTGAATTCCACAAAATATCAAGATACTGACTCCCATGGGATCTTTAGTAGTTATAATATGGATATAAAACATTAAAATAATACATATAAATGGATCATGACATAATGATCATAAATATTTATACAATGTTACGAAATTCAAAAGCTTGAAATCCAACAAGATGGCCAGAACCTACTACACCTTGATCTGATGTTGATCACCACCAAGGAAAAAGTGATGTGGTGCCTCCTATCTCCCTTTGTTCATTCCTCTATCATTGAAATGTTTTTTATCTATTTTCCTTGGTGTATGGTATATGATAAAAGGGAGGATTATGTATTATTTTCTTAATTAATTAAAATTTAGTTAATAAATATCCATCATTTAATACCTCGCCAACAATCGCATCCTACTGAGTGACTAATGTCGAGAAACTATAGGTTTCGACTAGGGTAAAAATCACATTCCAAACTCAATTTTGGTCCAATATTTTTTATTTGATACACTTTTTGGGATTTATTCCACATTTCCTAAAAAACTTTGTAGACATGACATACAATATACAATATTTTTAATATCACTACACAAAGTCTCTCCATGCCTTAGAATTCATCACCGGCTCAGCGTCTAGATTAGGAAATATTCAAAAAATATCCCTAAGTATTATACATAAACAAATAGAGTTATTAAAATATCCCCACCATCAATGATTTTAGTCCTAAAAATCGAAAACCTACTCACAAGTGGGGGTAATGAGCTCTCAACTAGATTTCCTACCCATGTGATCTCTCTAAAAAGGTTCCCAATAAAGCCCCACATATTTTAGGTATTTTAATAAGGGAAATAAACCTCTTAATCACCTCATCTCATAACATGAATAATTTCAACATAAATAATTAGAAGGTTGAAATACTCCCCACTTTCATAAAATACATTAATAACATGTCTAGTGGAAATATAGTAAGGTAGACCTTGTGAATGATAACCCCAATCTATTCCTTTCAGACTCCTGGAAAAAATGGAGGTGTAACAGCCATTTAAAATAGATATGTTTCAAAATCCTCCAACATAAGGCTCAACTACAATGTTGTCAAATTCTCTATTACCTCACCCAAGAACTGTATAAGGAAACATCATTGTGAGTATCTACAACTATGACCACACCGTTTGGTGGATATCAAGATTGCACATCTTCAATATTTTCAAGTAAAATGTCACTCCCATGTCTAAGTATACATTTCACAATAATTGGACCACCTGAATCCAAACCTAACTCTATGAAATCTCCCCTTGACTCTAGTATTCTTGTAGCATGTTTGTACCCTTCCTCAAATGTCTTTCATGAAACAATGAAGGTGAGGACACAATAGTACTAAAAAATATGACTACCTCCAACCAATCCAGAATGGGTTGAAGGACCTAGACCATACGTCTCTCACCTACCTCCAGGAAAAATCATGGATTCTTAGGAAAACAGAATGGGTATAAAAATTCCCTCCTTTTGAAAATCCTCCACCTATACCTACAACTCTTGAAAAATAGTGGGATCCATACAACATGATCACTAAAATATCATAGCATTACATGGGTCCTATTCAATATATAAGTCAAACTATCTATGGGGAGGTAACAATGGAACACTTTCAATAAATATTTACTCAAATCACACAACATTACAGATATTAGAAAGCTCATATCATCCACTACACCAAGTGACATAATATCCAATTGATAAAAATTCAGTTGTGTCCACTAATATATGAGATCATCCTTCTCTATTTGGGATTAATTCTAATCAATGTAGTAACTAAATTCCATAATCTATAAACACTTCCACCAAAACTACTAGCACCAAACCTATCATGGATGGTAGGAAACTTATATATATGAAGAAAAAATTGTATGGTCCCTCTTATACTATGGAAAGATTCTATGTGAGTCTCTCTATCTCATCATAGTTTGGTTAAAACACTTATAAGGGTACCTGACCTATGATCCTCCCAACCAGAGCCATTAATTATAATTATTTGGAAAAAAGGATCCACAAGAATTGTTAGGACATGAAACGGGTCTATGCATAGGGAAATGTGGTTCTTGATTCTATGATAGATCGTAGTTGAGGCATGGAAGTCACATTTCATACATTAAACCCCACTCAATACTCTACCATAGTAACCCCTTGTACCTAAGGTTTATAAGTTCCATTTCCCACCTATTCACCATAACCAAGGCCCACTCCTATATCTCAACAGACCAAACATCCATGAACACACAAGTCAATGGAACTCACCCACAACTCTCATAAATATATTCTTTTAGTGGTAATAAATTTCCCACTCATTTTTTGTGTCACAACAAAAGAAGGTGTCTTCATGGGGGAAGAATTCCTCTTTCATGTGAGTCTAAAGCCACACCGAACATAACCATCACAGGGATCCACTAATGCCCCATGTTACCCATGAGAATCCTAAATCAGTAAGTTGAATGAAAATAGTACCTCACACCTTTGTCTAATATTATTAAAAAATGTAAATGATACATTTTGTGCCTTTAATCATCTCTGTAGCCTCTAGGTAATACACCTCTATAACCTACAACTATAAACATATGTCTCCCCAAGCTTGTTGAGCCTCACACTAACCACCTGGGGGTGTGGAAATAGATCAAACCATTTTTTTTCCTCTAGTGTCATGACATGAACCACCGGGATCCGAGTTGTAACCACACCAAGCCCGCCTATAATAGGCCGGGGGCTAACGACTAGCGCCATAAAGGCATATCGCTTCCACGGAAGGAATTTCTTAAGGTACCGGTACTCACACACACATATCTAAGACTGTAAAATTCTAAAATGTAAATAAAATGCCGACAATGTATGAATACATCTATAATTTCACAATCATAGTATTACATAAAGTACCAAAAATCATAAAAAGGGTCACATGAAAGCTAAAGTAAAACTAGAAAATAAAGTCCATCCTACTCAGAAGTAGGGGACTATTCGCAAGTTCCACACTAGTGTACACCTCAATCTATCTATCCAAACTATGTTCCAGCTCCTAATAGTCCTCCATGGACTATGTAGAATATCCTACATCTATATGAGACAAAACATGTGTGGGTACTTCCCATGTAGGGGTAAGTATAAAAATACCAAGTAGGAGACCTCAAAACAACCAAACACAACCCATAATGATTATTTAACTCATCATTGTATATGTACATCAAAATGTGATCTATAAAATAAAATATCTAGACATACTCATATTATACATACATTTTCATGGTAAGGTCACAATCTCATTCCCAACCTAGTATTTCTACTCAAAGGTTTCACATAATACTCATCTGGGAGAGCACACTGCATGAGCTATAATACCACTAAAAACACCCATCCTAGATGTCACACTTGTTAGGTATGACTAATGATAATCATGAAGTATTCTAAGAGGTTTCATCCCAAAAACACACTAGATCAGACTACAAATCATCAAAAATATCAGATCTCGATACATATATAGGTGGTCAACACCCAGGGATCACTGGGGGACATCAGACCCTACTAGAAACATGCACTTTGGGGATACAAGAATATAAAAATATTGGTCATGAAAATTCAAAAAAAACCCTATCTAAGTAATAATGAATGACATGAAGAAATCTCTGGGCCACTCCAAGGGATACATGATCCAAGACACTGAGTCATCTTCCAAAGAGGACTAAGACAACTCACTCTAGAATAGATGATATTGAACACACGGCACTAATTATTAGGAAGATACAGAGGGGTCACCCTCAGTGATAAGAACATGGTGTTTCACTAAACCCTCTTATGAATGGACTAAGGGAGTACACTCAACTAATACTGGTTTAGTGTCATTGAAATAAGAATCTCGATTACATAACCTCATGTAGTAACTATGACTTCAAAAAATAGGTCATCCTTGGATTATATGTAGAAAACTACTCAGGGAGGACTACTCAAGTGAATGCATCTAAGACTAGAAACATTTTGACAAATGTGAGGTTCTCATCATCAGTCTGAATGTCTAAAAAATAAATCTACTAATATGTAAAAACAAATGGCCATGAATTTCGAAAAGTTTCACACCATTGAAATCCTTCATAAAAACGATCAAGATAGATTATTCACTTTCCTAAACTGAAATCTTGATAAAAAATGATTTTTTTCAAAATACATATGTATAAAACATGTTTTCCTTGATACACAAGCCCAAATTAACTACCAAATTTTTTTATTGAATTTACCTTCATGATATTAGGGTCGGGATGCTACAGAATGGTCATCAATCTTACTTCTCATTTAAAAGATATAAGAAAAACTTGGATTAATAAATATAATAAAATAATAATAATAATTTACAATATTATTGTTTATTTATTTTATTCAATTTAGGTGAAAATACACCCATACCCCCTCATGCATACAGCGTGTAATGCCACACCTTTATTTCTTTTTTTTTCCTTTTTTTATTTTTTCCTTTTAAATTTTTATGTTTTTATATTATTATTATTATTTTGTATAATAATAAAAGTAAAACATAAAGGAGATACAAACCTTATTTTCCATGCCCAGAGATTCCCATTTCTAGTATGGAACCTCCCCCATGGGTTCCTCATTTAATTTTGTTTTAGTTTATTTCAAAATTATTATTATTATTATTATTATTATTATTATTATTATTATCCAGATTACTGATACAAATATCCTCAATTAATAAGTTGGGAGGAAATTATGAAAACGATACCTATCATAGACTAATCAACCTCTTCAAGGTGATTCATTAATTATTTATCTTAATTTAATATATAATTATTATCCTTTTATCATGTTTCATGTTTGAAACCCATCTAGTTTCTTCATAGATTCAAACTACACCACCCACGCTACGACACTATCTTCTAAACCTTGTACCGCCTTTGATCCACCATTACACAATCCATTTTTAGGATCCCAATATCATTATCATGACCCCATAACATCTCAGTATTCCAGTCCCAAACTCATGACAGTGATACTTGTTTTCAACAATTGAATGCACACCGATTGGTTCTCCAAGATATCATTGAATCACTAGTCAACCAATTACAGAACAGATGGAGATAGAAACATGATGTAAAGTGTTCCTTGATCAATGGCTATTTTCATTTTTCCATCGTTGAAAAAACCCAAAAAACATGATTTATAAAATCAATAATCACTAATGACAATAAATTAATCTCAAATTCATAATCTTGTTCAAAAAGTCAAACATTGGATAACGATCTGTGAATTAATTTGGAAAATGATTAATTTACATTCATCTCAATGTATAAATAGGGATAAAACCAAAAATAAAACATCCTACCACAATTTAGAACAATAAATATTGATGAATTAATTTGCTTCATTATCGTTCGTGGGATCCTCAATATTCATTGGCAGACCGATTGTTAAAGCTTAACCTTTTGATGTTCTTCCTCAAAAGGTCCTTCAACTGATCCTCTTTTATGAAACAAGGTTATGAGGTAAACCATTAAATTTGGTCATAACTGAGTTTATATAGAAGGTCATTGGGATATTAAAAAAATATTAAATTAATTTAATTAATCATTTATTTATTTATGTTTCTGATGACATTTTTCACATACTTCTGACGCTAGAAAATATTATGCCATACATAGGGTAAAAATCGCATTCTGGACACAGTGGTGGTGTAAAGTTTATAATTTGAGACACCATTTCATGTTCTTTCACTTTTTCATCAAAATTATTTTCGTTAGATATAAAATATATTTAATACTTTTATAAAATTAATTTTGGGATCAATGGGCTTTGGAATCACATGTCGTTTTAGCACCATACTCTATAAATATTCTTAATATTATTCCAAAGTTCAAAATCTGAGATATGGTGACACTGAATTATTCCCCTATTTGAGGATTTTTATCCCAAAAAAGAACAGAGTATAAAAAATTTGGGGATACTGTTCTCTCAACTCGGTCTCCCACACCATTGATCTCCCTCAACGGTTTCCTGTTCTATAAAAAACACATCCAAGGAAAACACTTTCCCACAAAGGGACTTTCTCTTCTAGTTCTCAAAATTACCAAATCCCGGAAAAAGGAAACTCCACTCTCACAGTATAGATTACACAATTTTATATCATAAAATGATTCATGCAAATACCACTTCATCTGTGATATGTGAAAAACACAAGTAACCAAAACTATTTTGGTTATGAGGATAAGAAATATAAAAACCCACTAACCCTGTACAATAGTTGGAAAAGGGGCCTATGATCCCCAGATATTGCATTTTTTCTAGGATTAATCTTCATTATCCCTTACATGGTGAGATATCTCATAATATATTTTCTCTTTATCAAACTCAAGAGGCCATCACCATTAGTACAAAAAGGACTCCTCATGTTTTTTAGGTATTCCTCATCCAACCCTGGATGAAATACAGCACGTTCACAACCATCACTAGAACCACTCTCTTGTGTATCATATGATTCAACTCTAACGATAACGACATTAGGTTACAACCACAAAAAATAAAATGAATAGACCCATGAATGGTTAAGGATCCAACTCATGATTATTGTAATCTCTGGTGAGGAATTAAACATGCCAAATGGTATAAGCACAAACTCAAAGAAACCACAGTGAATTAATGACTACATGCTTGGTACATATAACTCTAAAACTCTATTCTAGTGATAACTCATCCAGAGGTGAATCTCTGAAAACCAATCTACCTCAAATCACTAGTCTAACAACTCAATGATTCTCAGGTGTAGATACTCTTTCTCGTGTTACCTGACTCAAGTGACACCAATTCATACCCATCCTTATGATTTCATTCTCCTTTTGAGTAAACAACCTTGGGATACCATTTTGAACACATTGGGTCTTACAAAACTATGATCTTTTAAAACTCATAAATACACCTTCAACTTATGCAGATCAACGGGTTTCATCTGATATGCTATTTCAAATAACAGGGGTAAACCCAAATGTTTATATTTGTTGATACCTAACTTTATATGAGGAGGTAAACCTTGAACATACCTAGAAAATATGTCCTTATAATCAACCTCCACAATAGGAAAAAATCATATAGACTCCATTCCTCTAATGATGTCGCTACGAAACTAAAAAGAATCCATTCGTAACTTCTTGCACATAATCTCATCCTACTCCTATTGAGATCACTCCATATCCATGGATGAAAACTCATTCCCAAAAAAACAAAAGGACTACTACTCTCACTGGTAGAAAACATCTCAACATGGATTGTAGGTAACCAGTCAATTATTATAAAGAATCATAGGGTCTCACCCCTATAATGAATAAATTCCACAAAAGGAATTATCTCTCCTCATAGAGTTAGGCCACACTATCGGTAGAAGTGTATAATCAATGATACAATTTTTTAAATCCTCCAACACAAGGGTTGAGAAAAAAGGGCTCCACTAGTATTTATATTTCTTGAACAAGGGATACACTTTGGGAAAAGTGGCTCATAACTCTATGAGAAAACTAAAAATGGGGTAGTGAAGACACACATCATACATTAAATGACACTCAAGTCCCCTTTGAGCTCCTTCTTATTGGAACTCATCCTTTCCCTATCATACATATTTTCTACAAATATGGAATTTTCAAACTCTTTGTCACATAAAAAAACCTGAAATACACATGTCAGATAAGCTCAACCACCAAACCTCGCCACTATTCTCTTTGGGTGGTACTGACTCGATTGTATGGTTTTGGATTACGTTATAAGAATTTATCTTAGTGGGGGATTTTCCCTTCATACATTCATGTATAAATTCACTTCAGACATCACCAAGACTATGAGACACCAGTTCCCAGCATCACCCAGGAGAAGTTTCCCTTCTAGGACCTCCATTGATAAGGGGTACCATCAAAGAATGACCTTCCAACCATAGGATCATGTTGGCCATCCATCACCCAAGAAGGGGGTTCGGACAACCGTATAACATGGGAGATATCTAAATATAGAACTTTCGGTGCAAAATCAATATATATGAATCATATTATGGTGCCAATGGATCCAAATGCTACTCCATAATAAAAAAATGCTACAATCAGAATTATAAAATCAGTTGACTGTCTATATAAGCTGACAAACTCTAGTTATCACCTCATGTCAATCATACACTGCCTGATAGTATGGATCACTATAAAACATGAGTAGTCACCATTCAAGGGACACTCATAACAAACCAATCCTAGGTGTCTCATCATACTGCCATACAGAATCCCTCAAATTCCCAACATTTCGTCAAAAATCTATTGGATCGTCTAAAGTATATAGGCACTAATCAACAGGTGTTAGAACTATTTTTTTCCTGCGTGGAGGAAACAACTCATGAGTGGGTCCTTGATCTGATGCATTTTGAGTAAATTGTTCATAATCAGGTCACATTATCATAATACTATATGTAATTCATCGTAGATGAATCTTGATGATTATCAAGACATAACAAAGTCAATGATTATACCTGGGGAGACAATTTGAGAAGGAAATGGAAACCAAAACCCATTTATATATAATTCATGTACCAATTATTTCCATTCAAAAAATTATTACATTTACTATGTTTACAAGAATGTTATCAGGGTCTCAATAAATGGATACGTCAGCTACCACACCAGCACCAGACACCCTAGCCTGAGATAAATAATCAAAACACTTCAAAACGGTTTCCTTAGTTTCCAAAAAAAATAACACATCATGAAAAAAGAAAACTATGATCATGATTTATAAACCTAGGTTTTGTCACAAAACATTAGGCTGCATATTTTCTAAGATACAATTCTATTATGTGCCAACACACCGAGATTAGAGATGCAACTACCACAAGACCACCTCCAATAGACCAATGGCGAGTGACTTTCATTAATAATAAATATCACAAACATGGGAGGCATTATCATAAGGTACCTATATGAAACTATGTAGCTCAAATACCATAAAATGATGAAATGTGAATAAACTGATAACATTTCATCCATCCATCTATAGTTCTAAAATCAAAGTATGACATAAAGTATTAGAAAATATTAAAAAAAGTCAAATAAAAGACCAATAAAAACTTAAAAAAATAATGTATGAACTTCTCAAAATGAGATGATTTCTATCAAATACAACACTGTAATACACGTCATTCTATCTAGACTGAAAGCTCTACCTTCTCAAATTCCTCCAACAACTCTATAAATGATCTTTAATCTATATATGACATGGAATATGTCTATAGATCCCATTCATGGGTGAGTATAAAAATACCGAGTTTAACACCCTGAAATAACCAAACACAAATCATTAAGAGTATTCATCTAATTACAGGATATTTCAATCCTAATGTGAGGTATAGAATAAAACATTTCGTTATAGTCATAGTAGAAATACAGTTTCAGAGTTTGGTCCCAACTGCATTTCCAGCCTAGGATTTATGCTCGAAGGTTCCGCAAAATACTTATCTGGGAGAACACACTCCACAAGCTATACTACCACAGGAAACACTCATCCCATAGGTTATGCTTTTCAGGTATAACCAAGAAGAAAAATGAATGACACTAAGGGAGTTTATCTAAGAAACACATTCGATCGGAATTCATCTAATCTAAAAGACTTGATCTAGATACATAGATAGGGGTTCAACACCAAGGACTTACTAGGAGGGCATGTGACCATGTCGGAAGCATCCTCCTTGATAGAAGATCAACACCTGTGTAAATATTAGTCATTCAAATTAGAAAACCCTATATAAGGAAACACTAAGGAAATGTGGATTGGTGTAGGACTCTTGGAGGGATACATGATCTAATAAATTAAGGTATCAATCAAATATAATTGAGACAACTCACTCTAGAACAAGGGATCTCCCCCAAAAAACACTGATGGTTGGGAAGCTAAAGAGAGTCACCATTTATGACAAGAACATAGTTCATCACCAAACACTTATAGTAATGAGCCAAGGGAACACATTCAACTAATACTGGTTAAGTTTCCATAAAAGACGAATCTCACATACATTACCTCGTGTCATATCTATGATGCCAAAATAAAGGTAATCACTATGTTCTATGAAGAAAAATTTAGTTGACATGACCTTCTCAAGAGATAAATAAGATAAAAATACACATTGTATGATAAGGTTTTCAAAGCTTGAAGTATCTGAGTTTTCAATATAGAAACTTTTTTTCTTCGTTACATAATAGAAAATACTAAGCTTCAATTATTTTCATCTTTTTTCATTTTATTATATTTAAAACACATTTCAAAACATACAGCTGATATTATATATCGATCAGAATAATATAATTTATTTCTATTACCAATAATGTTTAAATTAAACCCTTAGTCTCCTCAATTTATCCGCATATTCATTCTTATTTTATATCATATGACACACTCAATCATATTGAGTATATTACACTAAAATTATTTCTACCATTGATTTACCCTATCTAATTGAGTATATATGCAGTGACTACCATTCCTTTTTTCATTTTTATTCTAATCCTTTGAAACATTAAATGAATCAATATATGATTTTATAAGAACAGTGATTCACTTATTGAATAATTTCTATACTTGGTTACTCAATAAAAAATTGTTACAATATAAAGAATATTCATTAAGAAAATATATTAAACCAAAAATATTTTTTTAGAAAATTTCTTATTTTACAAGTCGTAAGAGACACTTGCATTAATATTCTCCTTATAATGTATTGATTACAAATATTAGGTTGATTATGATGATGATATTATCTAAAATATAATCTTTTATCGTATCTGTATTATGTACTATTAACTAATTATAAATAACTTTTAATAAATAGGATCCCACTAAAATGATGACCTCTTTCAAAAGACATCATATACATTAGTTTACCAAGATCCATATTTCACCTTGACTTATGTCAGTTATCATGTAAGTATACCGTGACTGTATCCAGGGGAAACAATTCAATGATATCATATATGACAATTTTATAGTATATTGGGAAACTATTTTTCACATCTATCATATGTTTATACTCAACTCTATTACTCGGGTATCCTGGCCACTACAGTTTTCTAACTAAGTGTAACCCAATGAAAATTCCATGAATAAGATGATAAAGTATAATCAAGGGATACTAATGATGATATTTATAATACCACAACGATAACCCAAATACTATGGTAACATGATTTACTTAAAAATTTTAATCTTACGGTAATAATGATTAGAATCACAATAACTAGTTAAATGGCCAAGATGTTGAGAAGTGTCTACCTTAATGGAATATCACAATTAGTATTTTAATGGGATTTTAATATCCCCATTTTATATAATGTTACTCCCTTATAAGTATGCATGCCTCTAGTAAATTGTTTAGGAATCATATTTCATCCAAAAAACCAATATGGTTAAACTATATTCATGTATAACTCTTTATATAACTTAAGGGTTTGTGTTACTCACCCAAATATAGTTTCCATTCTTATTTATGAATTTCTTTCTGAATCAAATGCATAAGGAATATGACACCATTAGATGCATTTAATGTGACCTGCCACATATAAGATTTCTCCTAGTTACCTATACATAAATATAAATTCCCATATTAAACAAAGGAAGTGTGTACTAACCCTTTCGCAAGCATTAGAACTACAACATAACCATTATGTTGAAACTTTTTTTCAACTTCTAAAAAATATGGGATTACCCTTACGTGAACACCTTTATGTAAATTCGAGTGACAAATTACCTTAACATAATTAGTCATGTAAAGGTAACCCCATAGTTAATATTACTCAACTAAGTTGTGTGAGGGTAACACCTTGGATACCATTACGTATCCTAGCTGTGCAATGGTAAACCACTTTTAAGAATTTTTTTTTTCAAAAATATGAAAAAATAATATTTTTTTATTTTATTCTTCATTTCATGTGAGATTTCACAAATTTAAATCACTGGTTCCATATGATACACATAATGGGTTTAAAATGATCCTAATAGTGATTATCCAATCATGTGAAATCAATTTAAATCAAATTACAATGATCTCCAATGCGTGATATATGAAAACTTCATAAAAATAAAAATGAATAAAGATAGTATTTATAATACCTTACAATAAATAGTATCTTATGCATTATTAAAAAAACATCACATGGGATTGATTAAATGAATAACACTGAGTCCAAAAGACATCACCTCTCAGTAGTGTATCCATGGGTCAAGAAAATCATTTTACATTTGGATTGGATATATCCTTATTCCATAGCTAGATAGATTTTGTAATTGAAAGGAGAATAATAAATAGAGTATTCATATACTAAAGAGTTTCATCAATGAATCCTTGAAGAATAAACAACTACTTCTATTTCATGGTGTTGGTTTATATAGAAAATCAAGTGTACTATATAAATTATGTCTCATTTAATCATACATTACTATTTGTGATTAAATGTTATAGACAATATATGAATTCTTCATAAGAATGTGTAGCAATCTATGAATTTCATTATATGAAATAGTTTCTAAATAAATTATATATTTGGGGTAAGGAGGATCTGGTATCTAGCCAATGTTTCCAACGTAGCCTATGTATAATAATATGCCTCATTATACATGGAAATAAAAATTTTAATAAAAGAAAAAATATTATATTTATAATTATATTGGGATTTAGGGAATATATTGGATGTTCTTGGCATAGTAGATGTTCCTTATAGGGAATTTCCATCTCTACTTTTCTTCATAATTGATGATTTATATATGATCTATATCAATTATATTCATCATGACCAATAAAATTACGTTGAATATAATTATATATGAGAATTCCAAAACCAAAAATAGGATCATTACATAAATATTTATATTTATTTATGCAACTGAGGAACTACCGTGTGATAAATTCATTATTTTTTTTTGAACCTAACAACCTCTCAATGTCGTATAGTCAACATTTCAAAGGAATCAATTATAAATATCATCTCTCCATGTTACACTAGTTCTATATATACCTCCAAATGTGATTATATGAATATCTAGGAACTATAGTGGTGGATCCTTAGTCTTGTACAATCTTTATTTGATCGCAATGAAAATAACATCAATGGGTATTCTCTTTGATGACACTAGATCTAAGAGTGGCGGAGGGGGAGGATTTCTCTCCATTATTTTGAGTATTCTTGGAGATGTACTCTATAAGGATTTCCAGAATTATCTTTTTCATCATGTACAACAAAAATTCCCCATATTCAGTTTGCTAAAAATATAATTGGGTTTAAATATTTTAAGGTGTAAAAAATAATAATTATACACATACCCTTATTGTTTCTATAATCCCGAGGGAACCCCATGAATATAATAATAATATAATTATTACTATTTTGTTACATGTGAAAAAATGGTGAATTAATTAAATAATATTTACTTCATAGGATTTTTAAAATTTATTCATGTAATATTTAATATGTTTTATTTCTAATGAGACAATTAAACATGATCTTTCATTAATCGACACTATTTTTAGGCATTGAATAGAGAATATTTATATATAATTAAATATAACATCATTGTTCATCAATCAGTAAATAAATATTATATTCACTGAATAGTAAATAAATATTTATTAAATATTATACTCCCAAAATATTCTCTAGAATTACTAGTGGTACAATATATGTGATTAAGAAAATATGAATAATTATTAAACCATGTATGGGAATTATATTTATTCACCATGTTAAATCCTAAAATTTATTATTATTTAATTGAGGATCCAGATCCACATTATGTCACCATCTAGGCCTCTTTCTCGGTGAAATTAGGCTCAAATACTTAAAGTACTTATTTAGCATCTAAAAACACGCCAACTCCCCTATTAAGAAATAACATAATGTAAAAATGACATAAAAACTCATATCCATGCTTACTATATAATATGAATTATTAATCATGATTTCTCAAATCAAGAAATTTGCATGTTGGTGTAATCAATATATGTGTATTATGTATTTTTCATTGAAATTTTGGAAACCAAATTTCCAATAGAAAACCATAGAAATGGATTTATTTATGATATTTCACTCTGATCAAAGGTATTTAGATATCAAAAAAATTTAAAGATCAAAAGTGAAAAATCCTTTCTTTCATTATTCATTAATGTAATATTACACATGACACACCTAATATATCCTCCTCACTATGAACATATGTCCTCATAATTTTCATCAATATATTAAGTACACTACTAATAATATCCATTTTTAATAATCATAAATGATTATGGTTTAATAAACACATCCAGATATAGAAACAACCAATGACACATGTAAATTTTGATTAATTACTAGGGGTTCACATTCTCATAATCATCAACACATAATATTACCATGTGCGTAAACTATAAAAAGGTGCCTCAATGTCCCATGACACTCTAACCCAGATATCCTATATCATTTTTGTCCCTTAAATTATATGATTCATATATAAAACATATAAGTAATATTTTAGTGAAACTTATTGGTTCTCAACATAGTTGGGATATACAATGACCATTCTAGTTGATAGTTACACTTAAGACACTATCACATACAATTGCACGTATAAGAACAGTAGTGATGAGATAATATGTTTAATAATATTAAAAAGACGAATAAATCAAATCATAATGGTTGTAGAAGTTTTTTCTAATGCATAACCTATAATATATAACTATGTCAACAAGGCTCACTTCTCCTTAACTACTTCACTTCAATAAATTTTATTCTATATTTATAGAACTGTAGTGGGGGTCAATCCCTCATTGAGGTATGTCTGTATCTATAGAGGCGGTACATTACCCTTGTGTAAAACTATTACTTGATATAATATTAAGTACCAACATCATGGAAAAATAATTATGACAAAAAAATGGGGCTCCACAAACTTTATAGACTTGACAAATTGGGGAATACTATCTATATTGATAGAAGAACCTACCTCAAAACATGGGGAGTAAATACGCTATCTATCATACAGAGGAATTATCCCTATTGTGATTATGTCACATGTGGATTACCTAAACCCCATGCATGGACCATAATTCCCTGGCACACAAGAGAGTTCCTAAACACCATGTCTACTCTATACACCTCACTCAAACTCTGTCGTCATCTCTATAGATATGACATCCTAAAACTACCCCAAATATCTCATATATGGCCCTTGATGGAAAAAATTGTTATAATATTAGGATCAATGTGAAAAAATAATTATAAATAGACTATTTATATAAAAGATATTGACACCTATGTGAAATATCATGAAGATTGTTGTAAACAACCAAGTGTGTAAACTTTTGACTAGGTTACAATATTTGTAGGACACTCTAGTACGTTTTGTAAAATACCATCACAACCTAATCTATTTGAATAAAATTTACATGAAATGATTTCAAGGATTAATGTAATAAAGGTCTACGTAGGTAGG
This sequence comes from Viscum album, assembly GCA_963277665.1. NCBI lineage: Eukaryota > Viridiplantae > Streptophyta > Magnoliopsida > Santalales > Viscaceae > Viscum > Viscum album. The sequence goes on along the minus strand of OY728142.1, from coordinate 261,243,944 downwards.
ATTTCATTTACGTAGGTTAAACACTATGTTTCCTTGCTGAATATACATTGTGTATCTAGAATGTATATGGTATGTGACACCTATGTGGCTGCTAGATGTGTGTATATTTTACATTCCAAGATTCTCCAGTATATATACCTAGAATGTGTGAAATATACATGTAGCATTTAATTCCATAATGATAACATGGATTGTATGTGATTGTAAACCAAAGTGATATTTCTTTCGATATTCATTGGTTAACCGGGGGTCACACAACATGTGACATTTAAAATTGTACGAAAAACCTAGTTCCACTAAGTCCAAGTCACATGTTGAAATTTATAGGGGTAAATTATCAACTAAAAGTATTTAAAATTCACTAAATGAGGATAGTGAAGCTCGTGGTGTGCGAACAATGACTACTCAGTATGTTGTTATGAAAACTCCAAAACCCCATAAAAATTATCTTCTTGATTTTAAAACTGTCATCAACCTAATTTCTAATCTTGTGTTCTCTACCATAAAAAATACCACCCTTGGATCCTTTTACACACCTTTTGGGATTATTTTCATCCATCGAACAACATCTTCTCTATTATTATCTGAATATTCATCAGACAATTCCAATAACCCACTGTGTTGTCACTACCGTATTCTGGAACCCATTATTCTCTAGATATATTCTAATATAGCACCATAATGTAACATAATAAATAAGAAAAAGAGAATAATAACCAAGAATCTGGTGGCCAGAGGGATAACCAAGAATTCAATAATGGGTTTTCACATAATTTTATCAAAAAATACATGTATGAGAGAAAAATAAATTATTATTTAGTGTGAAAAATATCCAAATAACATGAAAATATTTGAAAAATGTTTTATTTATGAAATAAATATTTTCTAAAGGTAAATAAAAATTTTATTATTAATGAACAACAAAAATCCTCATTAGATAAAAAAACAAATGATTATTCTAGAAAAAACATTGAAATACAAGAAGGATTTATCCCCCAAATTAATTTTATGTAAGGAATTAGATGCTAAAATAGTCATGTCACCATGGATATAGAATAAAATATAATCAAAGTATTAAAATATTTTCATCATACAATAAGAATCCAATCCAATGTGGATATTTTATATGATATACTATGAATCTTAATTTTTTATATTATAATAAATCTCAAATAATTAGAGATGAAAAAGGAAATATATAAAATAATAAATTCATTTCTATTATGTGTGTGATGAAATAAAATAATAATATAATCAAATATATCAATTATAATACTCAAAGATATATCAAATATTTTATAAAAAATAATGTTCATTATTTTAAAGAATTAATTTGTGATTAAATATTTTAGAATGAATAATAATTTTATTTAAACATTACCGTGTTCATTCTCAATGAAAAACATGTCAAATCAAATATCCACATTTATTTTTATATTTAAATGATATTTAATGGATAATAATAACAGTATAAATAATAATAAAACATTTTTAAATTAATAATGTTATAATATATTCATAATTTTAATCATTTCATCACTATATAAATTTCCATGATTCCATATTGAGAAGATGTAGATTGAAATACACAACATATGCAAGGTATGTGGTTTTTTGTAAAATATTCATGCCTCAATGGTGAATATCCATATCTTTAATCTGTCCATTGTGGACCATTTTCATTAACACAACCAGCATCAGCGATGTAAAGAACTTATTCTTATTTGTGCATAGAATATGAGAGAGTAGAAGGCATGTCTAATTTAATCCCTCTAATATTGGAAATTAGATAAATAATAATGAAATTTATCATACTATATTCCAACTAAGGAAATGTAAAATTATAAATTGATAATTTTTATCCATTACTTCCCCATAAAATCTCTAATTAATGAACCCTCTAAAATAGAAAATTAAATCAATTATTATTATCAAGATAACTCTATTAAGGATATCCTTCCACAAAAAATCCAACTGGTTATTTCATCTCCACATGGAATTATATTTAGATGTCTCAAGGAAAATTCACTCTTTCATTACCATGAAAAATAAAATACAATAATAAATACTGAAAAATCAATGTTTTTCGCTCAACACCTATGTATATAATTTATTAATTTTTTTTGCAGAATATTCCTTTTTTTACACAACCACAGTGTTCAAATTTCTATATGAGATCTATTTTAGGATATTAAAATATTCATAAGCATAGAAAAATATTTATTTATTGATAAATATTATTTATTCCCTAAAACAAAAGTGACTTGAAAATTAATCAAATTGTAATGTGGTACCCGAGACCTGTACTCCCATATGTCGTGTTGAAAACATATTCCATACATACAAGTTTTTAAAAACAATTATGTAACAAAAACATAACCATCTATAATTACAATATGAAAAATAAATATTGATTCATTATCACACCCAAAACCATTTAGGTTTATAATATTAAAGAGTAATAAAAAAAATTTAACTAACAAAACTTATATACTTCTAATCCTACGAAAATATTTACACTAATCTAAGGATTCATTATTTTATAATAAGTATTCAACATATCCCACAAAATTCACTACACATGATACCTATATAGACATATCATATCTAATACACTTTTTCCAAAAATGGTGGAAAAATAAAAAAAGGTTGGGCTCAATCACTCAGTAAGGGAAAACATAATATATAATTTATCATGGAATGATCAGGACATGAATAATATGGTAGGAATAAATAATATTAAAATAATTCCATATGACTGATTATATGAAAGTGTTTTATATCCATGTATAACATAATAGTGTAAATAATTATGTGGATAATAATATCTAATTTCTTAGTGATGGAATGTATAATATCAGATGTTATAAAAACTATATAAGGGACTCAATAAAGGACAACATACAAAAATGGGTAACAATTACACCATACTAGGATATTTTTTTCACATGATACCTATATATTCATCAAGGGGATATATAATTATGGTCCACACCCATCACTAATTATTTCCCATGTATTCATAATATGATGGAATGAATAAAAAAAATACATTATAAATATGACTTAGTAATCAACAAAAATCCATATTGAAATATGAGGTATACAAAATATCAATATTTCTCTTAAAAAATGGAATATCATTCTTATCAAGAACTATTCAAACTAAAAACATATATAGTGATGGATAAATAGTTAATTCAATAACCGAAACAAAATATTGTAATATTGGATGTGATATAAAATATATCTCTAAAATTTAGGAATATGTAGGTGTGGGAGGAAATAAATAGAGAGACAGATGGATTTTGATAGAGAATAAAACCCATACAAACATGGTGAGATATGAACTATAAAATCATAGGATAATTTATTGGGTAATAAATTCAATGTAAATCTATAAGATATACGTCACTTATATTTTAACAGGAAAATTAAAGGGAAATTATAAAAAAATTAAAAACATTTTGTGATATGGTCGTAAAAAATTCATAAGACACTTTCAAAAATCCATTTCAATCGAAACAATAATTTAAAAATAGTTATAAATATTGAAACCTTGAAAAAAATTAAGTTAAAAGGAGGAAATGTTGATTTGAACATAAAAATTTAAATAGGTGGAATAAAAACCCTTTATTTATTCTTTTAAAACACTATAGTTTATTTATAATATGATAATTTCATAGAACAATACGAATAAAATTTTCATTATAAAACCTTGGAAACTAGATTAGGAATATTTATTATTAAAAAAAGTTATAAAATCAAAAAACAATTATTAAATAAATGTTATAAACGGGATTGTTTCAAAAAATTTATAAATGAACATAAAAAATATCATATAGAAAATGTTAAAATCATTTTAAAATTTCAAAAAAGAATTTAAATGATAATACGAAATATAATTAAGAAATATTTAATTTATAGAGAAGATAAATATTTATATTATAGGAAGAATATTTATATTTTACATAATGATTTTTTATGGTAAATAAGATACAAGTATGAGTACACATAGAAGAAACTGTTTGAATGAATTGTGATAAAATGGAAAGAAAAATGAAAAAAATATTACAAAACCTAGAAAATAAATATTAAATAAAATATATTATAACAATATGTTTGATGAAACTATAAATATAAGGATTATATTCAAGAATAATTTATACAACTCAGTGAAAGTAAATTAAGTTAAAAAACACGTACGACTTAGGTAATGAATGAATTAAAGGACATGGAAGAGGGATAGAATGAGTATAATTGAAACTCCAAATAGTAACATATTATTTAATATATTAGATGTAAATATTTCATTATTTTCAATATATAAAGGTAAATTTGTGCATAATAAAAATAATTTCTCAATGATTTGATATTAAGACAATAAACCCTTCCATAAAGACCTGAATCACATGGTGCATGCATCTGACCATCCTAATAAAAAATTGATTTCATTAAAAAAATTATTCAGAAATTTTTCATTTATATTTAATTTTTATGTTGCTTTTACTTTCATATGTCATTCATTTTTTGTATTTTCTTTTCTCTCATCAACCACTTGGGGTTGTTCTGTTAATTATACTAAAACTGCTTCATGATATTTATCACGGTCATAAAAATTGAAAAATTGATTCATACTCTATATAATTATATATGTGTGTGTGTGTGTGTTTCCATTACAATATCCAAAAGTTTATAAATTTTAATATTTTGTCAAAAACATATTCAAATTAAAAAAACATGTCTTGATATGCATGTTTTATGGATTTAAATTTATAATGAACATTAATTGTTAATATTATAAATAGAGTTACTTATTTAAATTTCCATAACAATAATAATAATGAAATTATAATATTGTTTCATTAAATACACCTTTATAACACTCCATTTAATTTTGTGATGAAAAAATGAAATTTTTCGATCGTTGAGGTGGTAATCCAACCATAACACATGAAACATTTTCAATAATAATAAATAGGAGGAAGGTATATAATTATTATCCCATTAAACTAATAAAATTTAACTTTACTTATTATATTAATTACAATATATATGTTTTTGGATGATATATTTAGAAATGGTGGAATAATAAATAGACATTAACTGACTGGGTTGAAACAATTACTTCTTCCTTTGATATCATTATTAATACGCATCTTAAGCCTTTTTAGATTTGTATTCTAGTGAGACTAGAACCTCTGGGATGTGGGAAAGAGGTATGGGGATTATTTTTGGTTGATTTTGGTTGATATAGTTTTTTATAGGTGTGATTTTAAGTGGGGTTGTGAAGGGGTCTTTTTATAGGTGACAGTGGAAAATTTTTTAGATTTGAATTTCTTAATATAAAAACTGATGCATTATTCTGTGAAAGTGGGTTAAAAATTGATAATTAGATATTAAAAGATATTATATGTCAAATTTGTCCCTAATACACCCATTTAGAGATGATATTTTTGGAATTTTGAAGCTTTTCCTCTTGATTAAATATTTTCACCCCATTTTAACCTTTACCATGGTGATTTGTTCTTACCATGGAAACTTATTTTAATGAAACAAATGAAATTTACCAAGTTACATATTTTGGAAAATATAATTCCAAATATGAAATATATTTAAAAAATTTCAATTATAAATGAAATTAATAAAAATTAGAATATAATAAGACATAATACTAAAAACATCTTCTAGAAAAAATTATTTTTTAAGAATAAAGTGATTTTATTCTTTTTTATTTTGAAGAAAAAATAATTAAATTATTGTTACTATTTTTTTTATATATATTATCAATACATTTAATAAAATTAATAATTTTAATGTGAATAGTTTTTTCAATTAATCAAAAAATACATAATATATAGAAAATACAATTATTAAAAAAATAAGTATTTAAACCACCAAAGGATTTTTTCTTAATTTTTAAAATTTAATACCTATTTTATAATAATTAATTAATGCATTTTAATAAATTCAACCCTTTAAATTTTTGTTAACTATATATTTAATAATAATTATAAACAATGATAACATATATTATACAAATTATTATGTGTTTATATCATCCTAAATTATACTAACAACCCCCATTAAGACCAATTCCTATGATCTAAGGGTAAGATAAGTAATGAAGGCCATCAAGGTTGAGAATTTTACTAGCATAGATCTTGTAATTATTTTGATAACCTTGAACATTTGTCAGAGAAGATTTCATTCTAGGTGTACATACTGAAGCTGAACTTGGGCTTGCTCTATGAAAAAGAGGACTGATTCTTCTTCCTTTGCATTATCGATCAACTAATCCTTGTATGGAAGGACCATAATATTTGATGTCATTACATATCATTTTTTAATATATTTCATAATACATTTACTTATATTTATACCTACTAATTCAAAATATATATTATAAAATTCCTTTTTAATGCATATAATCTATTTATATTTCCTAGTTCATTTTAGTTTGGTGTTTTGAGTAATACAATTTATTCAATATAGTATTATTTCAAAAATAATACTAATAGTAAACCCAAGGTGTTAAAATTAAGCCTATGGTAAACAAAAATTTTAAAGACTAATGGTACAATCATAAAATTATTAGGACGTGAACCGCTTTGTTAAATTTATTATTTTACTATTTTTAAATAACACATCCTTCTAAAATCAAAAATAAATTATGTCTTTCATTCAAAAAATATTGGTCACTATATCTTTTCTCTTAAAATATATGAGAATATAATCCATAAAGACTACCATAATATTATTAATTTAGTCTTAAAAGACTCTATTCATTAAATAAAAAAATATTGGTGGGGTATTATTTTGTTCTAAAGCTATCACAAGGAATTCAAAATTTTCATATCTTATAAAAAGGATTATCTTGTGTATATTTTCCATTTTCACAATTAGTTAATGATTCAAAATTATAGATCTACCTATTTTTAGTACAGTATCAGTCTAAGATCATTAAAAAGTCATCAATTCTTGGAATAAGATACTTGTTCATGATTAAGATCTTATTAAGATCCTGATACTAAATTCAAATAATAATTGATCCAAACTTATTCTAAGTAAATAGGTCCATTACACCCCATAGTGAATCACTTCGGATTATAAAACCATTTTCCAAATTCTCTTGAATGTTCATAGTCAATTCCTCCAATTAAATTGAGGACATTCTATATAGTATATTTGATATAGGTTCCAAACCATGTATGAGATCAATTAAATCCAAACCTCATGGTCTTTCATAATACCAAGAAACTGTTCAAGAAATGAATAAATATATTCCCTCTTAATTTAAATATCATTAATATTTATTTTTACTCTAATAAAATGAGACAAATATGCTTAATTATTGGGTATTAGGATTCATAATAAGGAATTAACTTTCATTGTATGTTCATACTACTACATGAATTAATATAAGATCATGGAATAATTTGGGATTTGAAATGATATTTTCTTATCCCATAAATTGATATGTTCTGTATATAAAAGGATCCAGTCTCATCAAAATACACCAAAGGGTGAGTAACTATATTCGAAGGTAATAACTTCTTGTAAACCACCATTGAAAAAAATTTATATACATTGGATGAAATAATCACACTATTGGGAGTTTTCACAGATAACTAAATATCAAATATTTGAGTTGGTGAATGATTAATCATTGAAAACTTTTGATATTTTATATAGTTCATAAAAAAAAATATAGTTCATGAGTATATAGTAGGTGTAAATTAAACCATTTTAATTATTTTAGTTAATTTAGTGCAAGTTATTTCAAAATCTATTTCTTTATCCCTTGGATTTATTGGTTTTTTACATTGATTTTACACGTTAACACATAGTTTGGTTTATTTATTTTATTAAATTATAATCTCATTTACATTTGGAACATTAAATTTCTAAAGGTTCATTAAGTGAAACATTATTCATCTCAATTGAATTAGTTTACCTTCACATATCTCTTGGAAATACGTGTTTTTGATGGATACATTTCCACAATTAAAAATGTTTAAAATTTATTTAAAAAAAATCAATTGTGCTTCCTGCCATATTAATAGAATGTATGAAGTGGAACATTATTTCCTCCATTATATTTATCAATTAAAATTCCATAAAAGAAAATGTTTCTTATAAAATCCACAAATAAAAAAGTATAATTAGAGTATCTAAATTTCATTTTCATCGTATGATAATATTGAACAAGTTTTTCATGGATACAAAGGTCCATTATAATTAATTATTTTTTTGTATAGATGGATTTAGGTTCCCAAAAATTCTTGACTGCAATTCTGGGATCAATGATAAAATTATAGGTTTCCCTTAAATGTATCATGATGTTTTATATACATGAATTATTATACTATTCCATGTTTTATTTTATATAATGAAATCCCACTGTTTTTTAAATAATAGTTCATGTTAAATAATTTCTAAAAATATGTTTTCTAAAGCTAAACCCATTCTATAAAGTCAATTTCATTATTTCTGTTCAAGTTCTTGATAAAATTATTACATTATTCCACCTACCAGTCCTAATGATAATCCCCAAAACAACTCATTTTCATGCTCTAAAAATTTAAGAATAGAATTTATATTTTTTATTTTTTGATAAATTTTTTTGCCATTGGTTGATCAGAGGATCCACTTAAAGATATTAGTCTCTATGACAAGAAGGAATCGATATTGAGTTTCTTATTAGTTATAATTTGACAGTTTTAGTAGGTTCATTTTATTATTCAATACCTTAGATATTTGGGAAATCATAGGCATGATATTTATCATGCCAAATCATATCCCATGTTATTTTTCATTAAGATAGTAATCACATTATCCATTGAATTCTTTATTTTTTTATTTCTTATGGTTCAAAACATTTACTAAAACCACACTTTTTAAGGTGAGTAATAATTACTAATAACATAAAAAATTTAAAGTAATAAAATTATATGAATATAAATATCAATCTTAAGTTGTTTTATCTTAGCAGAGATTAATTTCTATCTATAATAATTTTAGCTCAACCTAGGTTTTCATATTTGTTTTTTACTTATTATTCATAAATTTATCTAAAAAATTAAATAATTTATTGTATAATACAATCTAATATAACCCAAAAAGAATTTATATATTTATATATTAAATCATTTATCATGAAAAAATTTATAAATAGTTATTAAATCACACTCTTTGAACCTATTGGATTAGTATATTTGGATATTATCTAAATATCCAACTTATTTCATGATATATATAACATTTATTTTAAAAAAAATACTCAATTACACTATTTACATATCATACATAATATCCATTTTTACTACATCAGGAAAATATAAGAATATAAAAAGGGTGATTCCCATTTCTCAGTAAGGGGAAAGACATAATGAGTCCAATAAGACTTACATTATATGATAATAATGTGCGAAAATAAAATTATGGGAGAAATGAAATGGTTAATGGATTAAAACATGAAAACATAAGAGTTGGTCTTGAGAAATAACCTTATAATCATATATCAAGGAATGTAAACTAATCACTAAAATGGATTATCATTAAATCATAACATATACTATATTATAATAATGTGGAATCAATAATCACGAACCAGGTGAGATTAATTCAAAACATGGTGAATGCATAAGCATATTAAATTCTAAAATATATCTAGACTGTTTGCCAAGAATATCATAACATAGCGCGAAAAATATAACAATATCATTTAAATTCATAACATTGTGAACATATACAACTACATCATTTCCACACATAAAATTTTCAATATATATAATAGTATAATGTCCAAATAAATTATAGTGATCTCAGGAGATATAAATTTTTACCCAAATAATTTTAGTTTTATAAAATCTTAGACCCACCCCTCACATAATGAGAAACTATATATAATTCCCCAGCCTTAAACCTTACTTAATCTTGAGTTATTACAAGATTACACATTGAAGATCTTTTCGGGTTTAGATTTTTAGAGAATTAGATCATAAAACTTGCATTACATTCCACATATAAACAAAGTGGTCACATAAATATAGTATTTTTCTTTCCCATCAATGGAAACATATTTAAAATAAAACATGGATTATTTCTTGACACTTCCTTGACACTATCATCATATCATGTACCTTTCCCTTGACCTGTGAAAAACAATTCAAAAAAACATGGGATGAGCATAAAAAGCTCAGTAAGGGATATAAAAATATGGAAAGGAAACATGGGTACATATATAAATAAGAATGAAATCATACTTTACCCATAAAACATAAGCACTTTAACATACCTCATAAAATCATGAATAAATCATAGAAATCATAAGACATAAAGGTAACTTGAGGCATTCATTACATTCTTACGTAGGGAGTAACCCTCTTGGTTACGTTTGGAATACCCATCATAGTATATTCCCTAAATCTTTTCGGAGAAACCTTAACATTTCACTCCTTCACGTTACCCAATGCATTGGAGAGCTATATCAGGCTCACCCGCCCTTAGTTTATCACGGAACCACCCATCTTCATAATAATTCCCAAGAACCTCAACATAATCGTATCACATAAAACATGCATAAAGGAAACATAACATTTCCACCTTTCAATCACAAGATATCAACACAACACATTGATATAAAAACATTATTAAACCCATTTTCAATACCAAAATAAATGAAAAGTAATCATGGTATTTATTTTTCTTTTTAAAAAAAGTATGGCTTGGAGAGGAAGCCGAAACTCAAATAATGGTCACAGCGGTGGAGAAGTCGTTGTCGCCGCATACGTACGACAAAAACATTCCCTTTTGTCGTTTAGTAAATGCTTCATATAAAAAGATTCATTTTGAATAAACGTAAAAGTCAAAGGGGTTTATACACCATATAAAAGAATGTTGTGTATAAAACAAAGTATGCCTCAATGAAAGGAGATTGAGACGAAGGCCCATACCTCAGGTCCGACTTGACTCGATCGTTCATTAATGTCCGGAATAATAAACTTGAGTTAATTTATACTTGATTAAGAACATTTTTCAAGTTCATTATTCCTTTTATATCACTTATTTCCATGTCATGAACACTATGTAATTATTTAAGTTAATAACGGTCGTTTTAACGATCATTGGTACTTGAGTCAAAAATAAAACCTTTATAATTACAAGTTGTTCATGTATCCATTATATACAAAATTATAATCATTATGTATATATCATATATATCAAGTATATACATGCATTTATAATATTACATAATCATTTATAGGTAAGAAATAAAATGCACCGTTCATGGAGACGGTAAGCCGTACGTACGCATGAACGCTACTTTCATTTCTATTTCGTATTTTATAGAATGGAATCATAATGATATAAAGGTATATTATAATTCTAGTATAATATCATATATAATATCATAGTTCCAACCTTTATACGTACCAAATATGGTATTTAACGAATCAAATCACTTTGAGGGGACGGTAGTCCGCACTTCCTTAAATGAAAATATCGCGTTTACCCATAATGGAAACCATAAAGGTATTCCCAAAATGAAAAATACCGAAGCTTAAGGAAAACATAAACATATTATATATCATATATAAATATAGTGACATATTAATGGCCACTGTTGAAGGTGTTAAAAGAATGTTGAACAATCATCGTTTCGAGAGGCATAAATTCACCATCCACGGAAACATTATGTTCTTTAACCATTAGATGTAGGTGTGTGTATGTGTAGCTCAAATACTTCTTATAAAAAAATCCTATTATATTGAAGATACTGGATTTGCTACAAAAGAAATGAATAAAAAGAGTTTATGGGGTTAGAGACACAAAATAAAACAAAAGGACTCAAGTGAAGAAATTATCTTAAAATCGGGTAACTCCCTTTGGTTTGAGCTCAAAGGCTTCCTTGGGAAGACTTCTGCCCAAAGTGAGGCATCAAGGAGTAATAGAGGGATGTGGAGAGACAAAATGGGTAGGGTTTGGCCGAGCCAAAGTCTTTGGGTGTGTGGGTAAGGAGGTATATATGGGGGCCTTTTATAAGAGGAGAGGAGGGGCACTCTTGGAATATAAAGAAATGTTACTTTATTTGAAAATTATTTTCAGATTCAAAAGGTACCAAATTGATATAATTCTAGGGTAAGATGATAATGGTTCGAAATACACCCATCCAATAGGTTTTGGACATGTTTAGGGAATAGATTTTACATTATATTTTTGTTTTATTTAAATCTTTTATTAATGAGGTAATCGCTGCATCATCATGATGTCATAAATAATTTAATTTATTTAAAGTCTAAAAATTATAAAAAAACTATCATGATGTAGGAAATATTTTTATCTTTCTAATGAATATTTATAGTCCAAAATATCATTTATGTAGACAAAATGAAAAATACTTTACTTAGGTGATACATTCTTTGTCACATTTAACATTCTTTAAAAATAAAAAGATAAAAAAGTCACTTTCTCACAACAGTGATTCCATGGGGCCCCCAAGTTTGGCACAAGTCATCCCATGGTCGGCCATGAGACAACCCGTAGCCTTAGGACACATGTTGTGGTCTTTTTGTATTATTATGATATCATTTTATTATCCTTAACTACCCGATTACTCATTAATCAAGATAATTAAAGATAATTACCGTCGTTACAATTCATAATGTCCAAAAACAAAAGAGTCTTGATTACATAATTTGGACCTTCTGATTCCAAATATGTAATCCATTATACCAAATTCCAAACACAGAAATTGCAATAATGGATTTAAAAATAATTCCCGTTGTCAAAACAAATAGCTGGTTTTTTTGAAACAATATCTATGAAAAGTTTGGCATTAGTTTATGACCAATTAAAAAGTGAAATTAATCCTAATGACCACAATTGGATTAAATGGTAAAAATATATTCATATTACACTTTAATACCAATTAAAAAATAATCTAGCCATATAGTTAAATTAAATTAAAAAGCAGTTTTGATGTAAAATGCAGTATTTTTCACTATTCATTAAAAAATGATCATTATCAGAAAAATACCAAAAATTCACACAAAGTAAATTTTGATGTCCCAATCATAAAGAATAAGATTATTTTGACAAACATAGATTATAAAATTTTAAAAAGATATATTTAAAAATGGTTTTCCATCAAAAGGCAGTAAAACAATCTTTTAAAAAATATTACTGTATTCCAAGCTTAAGATTGGATTGATTTTCATTTTAAGCCTCTAAAAATATATCTAATTCATTAATGGACATAGATAAAAATATCTATTATTCATTAATTACTTGGGATGTTACATCCTTCCCCCCTTTAGAAAATTGTGTCCCCACAATTTATTTACTTATCTAATAAATGGGGGTACTTATCCCTCATTGCATTTTTAGATTCCCATGTTGCCTCTTCCATCATGTGGTTTTTCCACAAAACTTCTACCTGATTAATCACCTTATTTCGTAACACTTGCTCCCTGTGGTCAAGAATCTGGACCGGTTGTTCCTCATAAGATAGGTTCTCTTCCAACTGAACTACCTCTGGACTCAAAACATGAGATGGATCTGGCATATACTTTCTCAACATCGAAACGTGAAAAACATTGTGTACCTGAGATAAACTCGGAAGTAAAGCCACCCGGTATGCAACTGATCCAACTCTCTCTAGAATTTCATATGGTCCAATGAACCTTGGACTCAGCTTTCCTTTCTTACCAAATCTCATCACACTTTTCCATGGTGAGACTTTGAGAAAAACATGATCACCTACCTCAAAAGTTAGATCCTTCCTCCTATTGTTTGCATAACTCTTCTGCCTACTCTGAGATGTTCTCATGTGTTTCTGAATCAGCTGAACTTTTCCTGCCATCTCTTCTACCAATTCTGGTCCCATCAACTTCCTTTCACCCACTTCATCCCAGAAAGCTGGAGTTCAACACCGCTTCCCATATAACGCCTCTAATGGTGCCATCTGTATACTGGAATGAAAACTGTTATTATATGAAAATTCAACCAAAGAAAGATGTTGGTCCCAACTTCCCTGATAATCCATCAAACAAGATCATAGCATATTCTCCATGGTCTGAATTGTTCGTTCTGATTTCCCATCTGATTGAGGATGAAATGTTGTATTCAAATTTAATTCAGTACCCAACGACTTCTGAAGGCCTTTCCAAAAGTTAGAAGTGATCCTGGGATCATGATCAGATACAATGGAGAGGGGAACTCCATGTAACCTGACTATCTCTTTAAGATACTAACGGGAAAGTTGATCTAGGGAAAAAGTATCTTGTATAGCAAGTAAATGAGCAGATTTATTCAAGCGATCAACAATAACCCAGATTGCATTATTACCTCGAGATGTCCTCAGTAATCCCACAACAAAGTCCATGGATATGTTTTCCGATTTCCACTCTGGCACTGGTAAAGGCTGAAGCATCCCTTTTGGTGACTGCCGCTCTTCTTTAACATGCTGACAAGTCAAACACTTCACAGTAAAATCAGCAATATCTCTTTTCATTCCATCCCACCAGTAATACTCTCGCAGATCTTTGTACATCTTAGTACTGTCAGGATGAACTGAAAATGGAGAACTACGAGCTTCACATAACAAATCTCTCTTCAAATTTGAATCACAAGTCACACACAATCTCTTCCCAAATCTCAAAATGCAATCATTTTCAATGTTGAATTTAGGAAACTTACCTTTCTGAACCAGCTCTACCTTTTTATGCAACTCACTATCTTGCTTCTGTGCTTGCTTGATTCTATCTGATAGAGATGATATCACTGATACCTGAAACAAAAAAAATAACGTCCTTCACCAACAACTTATATGCCAAATTTCATCAAGTCCTTAACCAAAGGATCACATTCCAAATGCAACATTGCTAATGAATCATTACTTTTTCGACTCAAAGCATCAGCCACTTTATTTGCTTTTCCCGGATGGTAATGAATTGTACAATCATAATCCTTGATTAATTCCAGCCATCTCCTTTGTCTCATGTTTAACTCTTTTTGAGTGAATATATACTTTAAACTTTTGTGATCAGTATATATTTCACACTTTACTCCATACAAATGATGCCTCCAAATTTTTAAAGCGAAAACAACAGCAGCTAATTCCAAATCATGTGTAGGGTAATTTACCTCATGAGTTTTCAACTATCGTAAAGCATAAGCAATTACCTGATCATTCTGCATTAGGACGCAACCAAGTCCTTTCAATGAAGCATCACTGTATATAAAAAACTCACCATTCCTGGAAGGTAGTGCCAAAACTAGAGCATTCACCAATCTTCTTTTCAACTCCTGAAAACAATCATCAAATTATTTTGTCCAGATAAATTTAACACCCTTCCGAGTTAGCTTAGTCATTGGACAAGATAACCGTGAAATTTTTTCAAAAAACCTTCAGTAGTAACCTGCCAAACCAAGAAAACTACGGATCTCGGTTACATTTGTGGGTCTTTCCCAGTCTTCCACAACTTTTTTTTTTGCAGGATCAACATTTATCCCATCTTTAGAAACAATGTGACCAAGGAAAGAAATTTTTTGCAACCAAAACTCACACTTGATGAATTTTCCATACAGTTTCTTTTCTTTTAAGGTTTGAAAGATAACCCTTAAATGTCTTTCATGCTCCTCTTTACTTTTAGAAAACACCAAAATATCATCAATGAAAACCACCACAAACTTATCCAAGAACTCATGGAAAATTATATTCATTAAGTCCATGAATACAGCAGATGCATTGGTTAGCCCAAAAGGCATTACTAAAAATTCATAATGGCCATATCTTGTACGGAACGCGGTCTTCGGAACATCTGCTTCCTTTACCTTCAGCTGATGGTACCCCGATCGCAAGTCAATCTTTGAAAAATACTGAGCTCCCTGGAGCTGATCAAACAAATCATCGATATGATCCAAAGGATATTTGTTCTTAACAGTGATGTTATTCAAGGCTCTATAATCAATGCAATGTCTCATTGAACCATCATTCTTTTTAACAAATAAAATAGAAGCACCCCATGGTGATGTGCTAGGTCGAATGAAACCTTTCTTTAAAAAATCTTGCAATTGCTCCTTCAACTCTAAAATTTCAATTTGAGCCATTCGATAAGGGGGTTTTGAAATTGGCTTAGCATCAGGAACTAAGTCAACAGTAAACTCAACATCCTGATCTGGCATTATTCCAGGAAACTCATTAGGAAAAACATCAGGATACTCATTTACCACTGGCACATAATTAATCTGAACAGTTCCTTTATTTTCAATGATGTGTTCAAGGTAACATTCATTTTGATCTTTTACAAGTTTCTTGGCCTCTTGATAAGTTATCAACAGTAAGGGTTCATTCTTGTACACAAACTGAAATTATTTCTAAAAAGAAACTTCTTTATATTTACATTCAATCTTAGCATGGTAAATAGAGAGCCAATCCATACCCAGGATAACATCAAACTCTAATAGAGGTAGAACAATAAGGTTTTCAAGTAGGTTCTTTCCACAGATAACGATAGGAAGATTCTTATAAATTCTTTTTTCCTCAACATTTCCCCCATGTGTTTTTACCAAAAGTTCAGGAGTCGTTTCTTGAGATGGTATTCTCATTTTACTAGAAAAGGTTTCAGAGATGAAAGAATGTGTAGACCTCGAATCAAACAACACACTGGCATAATCTGAAAAAACAAACAATGTACCTGATAGAGGTTCATTTGATGGCCCAACATCTGCTGAAGTAGTTGTAAATGATTTCACCACCACTTTCTACTTGTAGTCTAACTAGTTCCCATCACTCAAGATCTTTGTCGGACACTCATTTTCATAGTGACCCATCTCATTGCACTTAAAACATTTCACTAATTGTAAATCAAATTTGTTCTTACCTTCACCATGATCCTTTTTAGTGCAATCACAAGCCTTATGTCCCATCTTACCACATCGGTAGCACTTTTCAGAAATCAGAAGTCATTCCCCAGCATGCCTTTTGCCACATTTGTCACAAACTAGAAACTTAGATTTCTTACCATCAGACTTTTTTAAAGAATTCTTCCCTTTCTCCTGCCACCTCAGTCTCTTCTTCTGCTGGTTGTTATAGAACACTTGATCATCAGAAAACTCTATTTCCACCTTCTCAGCACATCGAACAAGCTTTTCATAACTTTTAAACTCACGAGAAGGTAATGCCCTTCGATATTTTGGCTTTAATCCTGAGTAAAAACAATTGATTTTACTATCAAGGTCTCGGATAAAATTAAGAGCATACCTTGCAAATCGAGTGAACCTTTATTCATAGGTTTCCACTGAGTCTTCCTCTTGCCTCAATTCCAAGAATTGTTTTTCCATCCTAAGTCGAACATCCTTACGAAAATACTTTTCAAGAAACATACCTTTGAATTCATCCCAGTCAAGAGCATCAATCTCATCGGCATCCCTGGTATTTTTAACCATCGACCACCATTGATCGGCTTCACCCTCAAAACGGTAAATAGCAAGACTAACCTTTTGATTGTCTGAACACCCCATGACATCGAAAATTTTCTCCAGTGCTTTAATCCACCCTTCAGCTACCATAGAGTCAGATGATCCTCTGAATGATGGGTGATGTTGCTTCATGAAATGTTCCACCACTGACATGTTCCTCTGCGGTTGATCTGGTTGATCTCGTGCATAGATACCACCGCCATTTATCGCTTGAGTCAACTGCGCCATTATTGCAAAAAACTGTTCATTTCTAATTCCGACCATCTCAGGATGCTGATTCAGAAGGTTATTTCCTTATGCATGCCTTCCTAGAACTGCTTCCCTATTTCCTCTGCGGAAAACCATTCTGAACAAACATTTCTGAGATGAAGCAACATGGTAATATTTAAATACTATATCACTTCAATTTGACCATAAAAAAATATTTTTGGATAATCATTTAATAGAATTATAACTCCTAAAGTTATCTAAACCGACCTCTGATACCAACTATAAGGCCCCAGCCTTAAACCTTATTTAATCTTGAGTTATTACAAGATTACACATTAAGGATCTTTTTGGGTTTAGATTTTTAGAGAATTAGATCATAAAACGTGCATTACATTCCACATATAAACAAAGTGGTTACATAAAGATAGTATTCTTCTTTCCCATCAATGGAAACATATTTAAAATAAAACATGGATTCTTTCTTGATACTTCCTTGACACTATCATCATATCATGTACCTTTCCCTTGACCTGTGAAAAACATTTCAAAAAAACTTGGGATGAGCATAAAAAGCTCAATAAGGGATATAAAAATATGGAAAGGAAACATGGGTACATATATAAATAAAAATGAAATCATAATTTACCCATAAAACATATGCACTTTAACATACCTCATCAAATCACGAATAAATCATAGAAATCATAATACATAATGGTAACCTAAGGCATTCATAACATTCTTACATAGGGAATAACCCTCTTGGTTACATTTGGAATACCCATCACAGTATATTCCCAAAATATCTTCGGAGAAACCTTAACGTTTCACTCATTCGCGTTACCCAATGCATTGGAGAGCTATATCGGGCTCACCCGCCCTTAGTTTATCACGGAACCACCCGTCTTCATAATAATTCCCAAGAACCTCAATATAATCATATCACATAAAACATGCATAAAGGAAACATAACATTTCCACATTTCAATCACAAGATATCAATACAACACATTGATATAAAAAAATTATGAAAACCATTTTCAATACCAAAATAAAAGAAAAGTAAACATGGTATTTATTTTTCTTTTTAAAAAAAAGTATGGCTTGTAGAGGAATTCGAAACTCAAATAATGGTCACGATGGCAGAGAAGTCGTTGTCGCCGCATACATACGACAAAAACATTCCCTTTTTTCGTTTAGTAAACGGTTAGTATAAAAAGATTCCTTTTGAATAAACATAAAATTCAAAGGGGTTTATACACCATATAAAAGAATGTTGTGTATAAAACAAAGTATGCCTCAATGAAAGGAGATTGAGACGAAGTCCCATACCTCGGGTCCGACTTGACTCGATCGTTCTTTAATGTCCTGAATAATAAACTTGAGTTAATTTCTACTTTCTTAAGAACCTTTTTTAACTTCATTATTTCTTTTATATCACTTAATTCTACGTCATGAACACTATGTAATTATTTATGTTAATAACGGTCGTTTTAACGATCATTGGTACTTGAGTCAAAAATAAACCCTTTATAATTACAAGTTTTTCATGTATCCATTATATCCAGAATTATAATCATGATGTATATATCATATATATCTAGTATATACATGCATTTATAATATTACATAATCATTTAGAGTTAATAAATGAAATGCACCGTTCATGGAGACGGTAACCCGTACGTACGCATGAACGCTACTTTCATTTCTGTTTCATATTTTATAGAATGTAATCATAATGATATAAAGGTATATTATAATTCCAGTATAATATCATATATAATATCATATTTCCATCCTTTATATGTCCCACATATGGTATTTAACGAATCTAATCACTTTGAGGGGGCGGTAGTCCGCACTTCCTTAAATGAAGATATCGCGTTTACCTATAATGGAAACCATAAAGGTATTCCCAAAATGAAAAATACAGAGGCTTAAGGAAAACATAAACATATTATATATCATATATAAATATAGTGACATCTTAATGGCCACCTTTGAAGGTGTTAAAATAATGTTGAATAATCATCGTTTCGGGGGCATAAATTCGCCATCCACGGAAACAGTATGTTCTTTAACCATTAGATGTAGGTGTGTGTATGTGTAGCTCTAATAATTCATATAAAAAATCCTAGTATATTTACGATACTTGATTTGTTACAAAAAGAAATTAATAAAAATAGTTTAGGGGGTTGGAGAAGCAAAATAAAACAAAAGGACTCAAGTGAAGACATTACCTTAAAATCGGGTAACTCCCTTTGGTTTGAGCTCAAAGGCTTCCTTGGGAAGACTTCTGTCCAATGTGAGGCTTCAAGAAGTAATAGAGGGATGTGGAGAGACAAAATGGTCGGGGTTTGGCCGAGCCAAAGACTTTGGGAGTGTGGGTAAGGAGGTAGAGGTGGGGGCCTTTTAAAAGAGGAGAGGAGGGGCACTCTTGGAAAGTAAAGAAATGTTACTTTATTTGAAAATGATTTTCAGATTCAAAAGGTCCCACATTGATATAATTATTGGGTAAGGTGATAAGGGTTCTAAATCCACCCATCCAATAGGTTTTGGACATGTTTAGGTCATAGATTTTACATTATCTTTTCGTTTTATTTAAATCTTTTATTAATGAGGTAATCGCTGCATCATCATGATGTCATAAATAATTTAATTTATTTAAAGTCTAAAAATGATAAAAAAAATATCATGATGTATGAAATATTTTTATCTTTCTAATGAATATTTATAATCCAAGATATCATTTATTTAGACAAAATTAAAAAAATACTTTACTTAGGTGATACATTCTTTTTCACATTTAACATTCTTTAAAAATAAAAAGATAAAAAGTCACGTTCTCACAAAAGTGATTCCATGGGGCCCCCAAGTTTGGAAAAAGGCATACCATGGTCGTCCATGAGACAACCAGTAGCCTTAGGAAACATTTTGTGGTATTTTTGTATTATTATGATATCATTTTATTATCCTTAACTACCCGATTACTCAATAATCAAGATAATTAAAGATAATTACCGTCGTTACTATTCATAATGTCCAAAAATAGAAGAGTCTTGATTACATAATTTGGACCTTCTGATTCCAAATATTTAATCCATTTTACCAAATTCCAAACACAGAAATTGAAATAATTGATTTAATAATAATTCCCATTGTCAAAACAAATAGCGGGTTTTTTTAAAACAATATCTATAAACAGTTTGGCATTAGTTTATGACCAATTACAAAGTGAAATTAATCCTAATGACCACCATTGGATTAAATTGTAAAAATATATTCATATTACACTTTAAGACCAATTAAAAAGATAATCTAACCATATAATTAAATTAAATTAAAACGCTGTTTTGATGTAAAATGCAGTATTTTTCACTATTCATTAAAAAATGAACATTGTCATAAAAATACCAAAAATTCACACAAAGTAAATTTTGATGTCCCAATCATAAAGAATAAGTTTATTTTGACAAATATAGCTTATAAAATTGTCAAAAGACAGATTTAAATATGGTTTTCCATTAAAAGGCAGTAAAACAATATTTTAAAAAATATTAGTGTATTCTTTGCTTAAGATTTGATTTATTTTCATTTTAAGCCTCTAAAACACTATCTAATTCATTAATGGACATAGATAAATATATCTATTATTCATTAATTACTTGTGATGTTACACTATATATATATTTAATATAGAAAATAAATCATAAACCATGCATTGATTAAACCATTGAAAAAAAATAGTTACATAACATTATTTTGATGTGTTACATGAGAATAAATAAAAAATTAGAGGATAGAAAACCCAAAATTCCATCCCCAAAAACAAAATATATTAATAAATAATTTATAAGGAGATAAATGATTGATATGAGATTATAATAAAATTATATATATTTCATAGAAAAAAATTAAAATTGAATAGAAATGATGAAATTAATTTTCTTAACATTTTGGTAATGTTGTAGTAATTTAAAAGATATAAACCACTTTAAAAAAATAAAATATTCAAAAAATAACTTTGAAACATTAAATTAATAATAAACACCACAATAATGGAACCCTGCTAATAAATTGGTGTAAGTTAGTAAAAAAGTGATGGGAATGTATAAATTGTGTTGAAATTAAAATAATTTATTTTTAATATTTACATTGTGCTTGGAAACAACCAAAATTTCTGAAGAGGATAAAAAACATATTTTGGATAGAATTAAGAGTAAATATTAGTGTTATATATGATAATATATATTTTCATCTAAAAATATGAAGAAAAAAATTTGGTATTAAAGGGAATCCATATAGGGTAAAATACTCCAAGTATATGACATAATATTTCCTTTAATAATGATGTATTTTATGAAGTAAAAAATAAATCAGAAGAATTATTATATAAGGAAATATATTTCCACTAAAAATAAATATCAAAATATATTATGAGATGGAAAAGGGTATAATATATCAAAAATATAATGACACACGTGAATAGAAAATATTTTATTCAATGAAAGAAAATTGGGTCAAGAAACCCCTTACCTTGGATTTTTTTCTTTTATGAACAAGATTTAACATCAGATATAATAAAACTAAGTTTTCTACTAATCTATATCAAAACCATATTCATATTTATATTAATAACTTATATTAATTTATATTTGTTTAATTCACATTTAGTATTTATTCATAGTTTATATTAAGCATTGGATATTAATTATTATAATTGTCCTATGTTTTCTTGGTATAATGATTATCGTCTTTGGCCCTTGATCTAGTGTTCATATCCTCCATAAAGTTCCTAAAAATTATGTATATTTTTTTTGTTTTATTTCATTATTCCCTATCCTGTTTCATTGATATTAAATTAATTTTTCATAAAGAAACATCATTAATTTTCCCTTTTGTGAATTTTAAACAAATAAAATAGAATTAGTTTTATTAATTAATATTCATTTATATATTACCATTAAAAAATTATAAAAAACAAAAATTAATTATTAAAAGCAAATATTACCAATATTTATGTTTTCTTAATCATTAATGATGATAATTAAAATTCATCATTCATGAATGTGATTATACTTACCTTAACATGAATGTTTTTTTACAAGTGAATGATTAAGAATATATTGGTTTATTATTATAATATATATTTTCTATAATATTAATGATGTTAATTGTATTTTATTATGTTATCAAATGAGTTTCATTAATATATTGATGAAGTGGATATATAAAATTACTAATGAAAAGATAATACTAACAATGAATATTGTAATCACCCTTTAAGGACCTTCATTAAAATGAAATATTTGGGACTCCTTATTAGGACTAAAATATTAAAAACATGGGAAAGTATTATTTAGTTGAGAAATTATGATGATATTAGAGATATAAAAAAATTATAGGTTTCGTTTGGAGTGGATAATGGATGGAAAATTTTATTGATGAAAATGAGGGATATTTCATTGGAGACATAATGTATGTGAAGGGAAAACATATAATCACAAGAGAGTTTAGTGGGTTTAGTGATGTAATGTGGGTTTAAATAGTAATATTAACACTCACACCTAAATAAATTTATTCTAGAATGTGTAAATATTAGTTTTGCAATTCAAAATTTATTTCATGTCATTTTACTGAATTTTACATCATTTTTGTTTATTTGATTATTTTCTACGATAAGGATTTTTTTCAAAAAAATGAAATTTATAACATAATTCCTAAATTTGAAATTATTATTCCAAATTTAGAATATGTTATATCAAATAATAACTCTAAATATGACAAATAAAAATTTTAACTTAACGTTTATAATATATAAAAAAAAATTAACAGTTTTTTAAAAACATTAAGTTAATTAATTTTTATTATTTAAACAATTAATATTCAAAAATGTTTAATTTATTATTTTATATATAAAACCAAAAAATTTTATTTAAATCACTACTTAAAAGTTAAATATTTTATATTGAAAATATATCAAAATAAAAAATTTATTTTAATACATGACATTTTTATCAATGATTTATTATCTTTTTATTATTTTAAAGAATGATTTATTACATGTTAATTATATATAAAATATATTATTTGTATTATATTATTAAATTATATCTAATGGTTTCATCCTAATATACATTTTGGAAACATTTATACCCTACAAACATATACTAAATGACCTTATATATGATTTCCATATATCAAATGGTCAAACAACTCACATATTACCTTTTCCATTAGTAAATGTAACCTTAAGTGGTTGTATTAAATAATTCATCAAATTTTATTCCTCAAAAAATGTATGATATATTTATAATTTTTTATGTTCATTCTGTAGTGATACTCGGTGATATGATCATCATGGAAGTCCTTTGGGATGAATACATGATGCTAACAATATTTTTATTTACATATGGTTTTATTTTTATTTTTATTTTCACAATTATAAATTATTTATATTTACTGTGATATCTTGAGGAGACCCAAACATAACATACATAAATATTTCATTATTTTTTATTAATATTAAAAATAATTTAAAATAATACACACCATAAAACCATAATTTTTTAATGTCTACAGAGACTAGAAAAATAATTAACTTATTTCATGAAATATGTCCAAATTGTCCCTATAAGTTCTCTTATAAATATACCCTTAGACATATCCTATGTAAAATATTTCTTTATAACCTAGAGAAAAAAGAAATATAACAAATAGTGAGCACATATTCTTATTATGGGTAAACATAATATATATCAACCAATAATCATATGAATACATTATATAATAATAAGGGAATTATAGCTTGAACATAACTTATGAAGTACATGACCATGTATATATACATAAATAATTTTTCAAGGAATAATGATTTATAATTTCAAAATATATTAACTATATGAGTGAGGAATCATAATTAATAAATCATAATCCATGATATAATTTCATAGGTATAATAACATGTCATTGGAATTTTTGACACAAAAAAAACAATAGAAAATATTTTCATTATTCATGGTTCATTTATAATAATATCAAATTGTAAAAAATACCATAATGGATTGGGTTCACTCCCAATTCCATTATTTTCTCAGTAATGGTTCACTCCAAAGACAATCATTCTAAAAAGGCTCCCTTACAGAACTGGTTTCACTGCCCATTAACATAGATATTATATCGTGAAATATAAATCATCGCCTATTTCATTTACCAGACTTCAAATGCCCACCCATCACATAATTAAAACCAAAAAAATTTGTCACAAAGGATCATAATATCAATCATCAATTCATCATAGAATAACCCATGGAAAGAGAATATGGTTCATATATATTTCAACATCATATAATAAGAACAACCCAAACAAAAGAATAACATGGATAGTATTATTAACTCAAATTCTTAGTGAAACATAATAAACATGAGAGGATAATTTTATATGTAACAGGTACCTTTAAAATAACATTAAACTATTTATTTGAAAATATGAGAAAAATATCGTTCTCCATTGAAAAAAAACTAAAATTAAAATTATTAAAATAATGAGAAAAATATTTTATTTTTAATTAACCTGGAATATTTTAATTTAATATTCAATTAAAAGAATTTAAAATATATTTTAAAATCAATTTAAGTGTTAATGGTTAAAAAAATATTACCTTCACATGTTGGGTAAAAGTCCAAAAGTAATTTAATCAAAAAATGATAGAAATATTCCTTTTATAAAATTCAAAAGAGATAAAAATTCCATTAAAATTAATTTAAATAATCCTTTGATCATATAAAATATAATTCTTTGAAATATTTTAAAGAATTTTTACATAGAGAATACTATTCATCTACCAATAAAGAAATAAGGATGACTTTTCCTAAATATGGTTTCTCAATAATTTTAAGTACCAAATAGTGTAGAATAAAAGGAAAACATGAAACCCCATAAATAATCATAAGATAATAAAATATATTTATTTTATGTGATAAATATCATATAATTCCCCAATAGTAGATTCAAGCATAAACAATCTTCTTTAAAAATGAAATGGAAAAATAAACACTTGCCTCTGGTCCTAACTTTCTTCATACTCATTCAAAAGTTATTTAAAAATATATTTTTATTTTTTATAAATAAATTAAATAACCATATTAATAATTATCCTAAAATATATCATTCCTATATAATTTCAATAACCCATTTTTTGACAATTCATCATTCAAATTAATATTCAGCTTAAAAATATTCTATTTTCCCAAAATGTTTTTGTTAAAAGATTTTAGTTATTTCTATTAATTCCTGTTTTATTAATCATAATAATCTTAATAATTATATAAGTATCATATTTATTCATTATATATATTTTTATAACTAATTATATAATTTGGTTAAGAAAAATTAATTACATCACTTCGTAGATATGGTAATTCATATGTCTGCGCGAGTAATGATTTCATTCTACAACTAGTGGAGACAAAGAAAGAATAATAATAATTTATCTTTATAGAATCATTATATTATCATAAATATATTATATCTTAAATAAATCCATCCATATGACCATTCATGTATATCAGACATTAAAAAATTATTTTTTTGCTTCGTAGAGGTGGTATCCCACACCTACGCACAAACAATGTTATCATTTCTAAGTGGATGGAAAAATGGTAAAATGGTTTTATAATTAATAAAAATAAAATTTGTAAATATAATTAGTTCATAATTTTATCATGGTTATAACATATTTTGGGGTGTTTGAGGAAGAAATAAACTCTAAATAGATAAGTAAATACATATACCTCTTATTTGGGAATCCTTTTTTGATTTCTCTTTAAGACTTCAATGGATGGTATTTTGATATTAGAATAATCTCAATAATTTTTTAAATTAAGTTATTAAGGTATTTTGGTATGTATTTTATGATCAATATTGCTCAAAATTTATAAGGTAGTGATGGGGACAAGATCTTCTTTTATAAGTGAGGGCATTGACAGTCTTGCAATCATTTAAAGCATTACAATATAATAAATTCATTTTCAAGTGAAAGTGTCCCAAAAGAAACCCAAATTAAGAGATAAGATAAGTTTGAGTCAAAATAAACTTAACATGTACGATTTATACATTTAAATGTTATTTTAACCATTACATATTCAGTTTAACCCCTCATTACTCATTTTTAATCATTACAATTGTAATAAATTTTTACATCAGTTACTATTATGTATGTAAAATAAATAAATTCACCGATTTAAAAAAATTATAAGGATTCCAAATATGAAAACCATTTTATAAAAATAAATTTATATAAGTAGTATAAAATCATTTTTAAATATACAGGAAAAACACTATGAAAACATATTTTGAAAAAAAATCATTTTTAAGTAGAAAACTAAATTTCTTATCATTACATATCTACTAAAAATCCGTTAAATTAATGTTAAATTATTGTATTTAATATATTATCTTAACATTAAAACAATTAATAAATAATTATTATTTCAATTAATTAGGATAAGGACACATTGGTCTCATAAAGGCATTTTTTTCCAAAAAAAAACACCACTTTTTACCTTCAAATGATTTTATTTTCATTTATAACCCATTAATAACTAATTAACTGATATTATACATGTGTAAATAATAATTTTTCAAAAATTTTATACTCTAAATTAATTTTTAATTATAATATATATTAAAAAAATTCTCAAAATAAAATTACTTAAAAATAGTTCTTTAAGTCCAATAGAATTTCCATAATAAATTTGAAATTATATTAAATAACTATATTTCATAAAAAACTATAAAATGTTATTATTTTAACAATTTACAAGAAATACCAATATATTTTGGTGTTGGTGCTTCAAAATCTATCATACACATTTATTTCCTGGAGAGAAATATGTTCTATGATTTTTGGGTGTTACATTCTTCCCCCATATAAGAATTTCACCCTCAATATTCTATCATTGCGATACCAAACAAATAAGGATAACTCTTCCAATTCACATCATCAATATCCCTTGTAGCTTCCACAAGTCTATAAATCCTTTAGGGTGCCTTATTTAGGTTATTAGTCATGATTCATAGTGTTTTATCATTGTGATCCAAGATTTTTACCGGTTATTCTTCATAAGAAATATCATGCTCAAATAGTACGACATATATGTTTAGTAAATGTGAAGGAATGAATAATTAAAATCTAAAATTAGATACACGTAACACATCATAATATTTGAGGAGATTTAGATGAATCACCAAGCTACAAACTTCCATCCTGATATGATCAAGAATCTCATCACGATCTTGGTTTTATGTCATTATAGAAGTGGTAAATTTTTATTTCTTAGTAAATGGTAAAACCAGAATCTTTCCTCAAAAGTATTATTAAATATCCTTTATAGGTACCAGTATATTCATTAACTCACTATTTAATGTCAATGAATTTCAGTACCACTTTATTTGTGAAGAGTTCAGGGAATGTACATATTGAAAAATACCCATTTAAACTCATCACATTCTATAGAATCAATTTAAAAAATGTTCTCAGTATTTTTAATAATATTCCCCCACTGTTATACTTCAGCTTCTATATAATACACATTCTATAAAACTTTTTTATTCTTCAATCATTGGAAAATAGAAAATATATTTTTAGTAGTACAACATTCATTAATCAATAATTATTATATTAGAGAGCCCACTGAAATAAGGAGGATGTTGAATCATGAATGAAACAATGGTGTGTTGGTCCCTATATTCAACATTTGTAATATCAGAATAGATTATGGATTGATAGTGTTGGGTTTGGATAATAATAATAATTTTTATTCCATCACCCTTGTCATTAGATTACTCTATTGGATAATCATTTCATTGTCCACCACATTCATTGTTAACATGATTCATCCTAGTTCAAGATATTCGACTAAAAAAATAAATCATATTGTAAGAGCCAATCTATAATATTCATAGTGAGAAATCACATAATACTAAAAGACATTCTATTAATGTCCAAAATTTTTTCACCTTCTAATTAACCAATAACTCTCTTATGTTCCACATATGTCAACTTTAATTCATAAACAGTTTTATTAATATATATAATTAATTATTCATAACCTAGTATATAAACATAACTAAACCCTAATAAAATACCACCTAATAAAAAATGAACATAACATAAAAAAATTGTAACATTTTTTATAAATATTAAAAAAACATAGAACAATAAATATCACAAAATCATAATGGTTTAGTGTTTTTAGATTTAATATACATAATAAACTTATTTAATAAAATATCTATGACATATCATATAAATTTATTCTCATATATTATCCATGTTAAAAATTTCTTACCTAAATTGTTTCTTCATAAACTTTGGATAAAAGAAACACAATAATGGGAGAGATCAAATACCCAATGAAGGTAAACAAGGGAGATATCAATTGATTATAATATACAAGAAACAAATAACAATAGGGTTATGAGATCATGATTATAACTTATAAATTTCATAAAAAATCAGTCATATATCACAAATCATGAATCCCTCCATAATGGATTAACATTTCAAAAGGCATGAGTCATAAGAGTGACAAGTTGTCATTAATCAATCTAAGCCATCAGAGACCATAATGAGTACAATAACATGTCATAAGAATATGTGTTTCATAATTATAATTATATAAAATCATTTTATTGGTAACTTTTCACATCCAATAATATCATAGTAGAAAAATCCTTATAGTGTATTGGTTTACTTCCTCATTCCATCATTCCTTTAGTTAGGGTTCATTACCAAGACTATCATATTTGAAAGTTTAACTTGCTAAATTGGTTTCACTCTCCATTATATTATTTATTATGTCGGGATATATAAATAATTAACCAATAAATTTATTATATTTAACAGACACAAATTTTACATAATGTAAACGATAAATATTTATTCTAAAACATCATAAAAACCATAATCATCCACAATATCATGACCCATGGAAAATAAATGGGTTTTATAAATATTTCAACATCATATAACTATAATACAACTAGATAAAGAACATATATGGTATCATTAGATCATATCCCTATTTAATCAAAAGAATCATAAAAGGATGTTAAAATATATGAAAGATACCTTTAACAATAACATTAGAAATATTCTTTAAAAAAGGATAAAAATATAATTCTACTTTGAAAACAATTAAAATAAAAATTCCCAAAATATTGAGAAAATAATTTCCATTGAAAATACCCCATTAATGTTATAAAGTGAGATTCAGAGAATAAACCATTCATGATGGATGGGAAATTCATGCATTTAGTAAATGTTAAAACAAATATTCCTTTCAAACTTTTTATAAAATTCCAGGAGTACCTTGTCCATAAATGAAAAGAATATTTATCTAAAAATTGAAAAGATATTAAAAAGAGTAGAAAATAACATTAAATAATCATTTTATAATAAAAAAGAACATCCATGAAAACATTTTAAAAAAGATGGACATGGAAGAAAAAGTTCATTGACCAAAGGGAAAATAAAGTTGAATTTTCTTAAATATATTTTTGTGATCATTTTATGTACAAGAGATAAACTGAATTAAAGAAAAATATTAAACCTGATAAATAATCTAATTAAAATAAAATATATTGTGTTTAAGAGAAAATTATCAATTAATTCTCCTAAAGGTGATTCAAGGATAAATATTATCATTTAGAAATGATATTACAAAAAACCCTTATCTCATGTCCAAAATTTCATCATGCGTGATCTTATGTTCATGTATAATAAATTTAGATTTATTTAAAATATATACCATAAAAATATCCATAATTATATTTTAATATAATATTTTATTATAATTTCTAATTAACCATTTGTTTATAATTCTTCATTAAAAACAACATTTAGATCGAAATTGGTCTGTTTCCATACATTTTTCGATTTAAGGGTTCTAATCATTCTACCTTATTCATGATTTAATAATCTAAACAATACTAATAATTTATATGTATCATATTTATTCAATATATAAAATTTTATAACCAATCATATTGGGTTGGGATTAAAATTTAATTACATCACTTCAAGGAAAAAGTAATTTGTACATACGCATCTGTCATATTTTAATTTTCCTATGAGTGGAAATAAAAAATGACAAATAAAAATATATCATAAAAAATTAATAAAAATTTCATAAATAAAAAAAATATTTATTTTATCCATTCATATTACTATCCATGTATAATGGACATTAAAAATGGATCACATCACTTTGTGGAGGTGGTAGTCCACATGTTTTCATGAATAACCTTAAAATTTTAATAAGATGTAATGGCGAAAGAAAATGGTTTTACCATAAGATCAAAAACAAATCATATTAAATATACATATATTTCATTTTATTATGGTTATAGAATATTTATAGTAGGTTAACGAAGAAATAAACTAAAAATATATTGGTAAATATAAATAACACTTCCTTAGGAAACCACATTGATTACACCTTAATCTTTTAAAGGATGGTCTTTTAGGAGACGAGAAGCTCTAGTGTTTTTGTAGGGATTTTATGCAGGTATTTGGGTAGGTATTTAATGAAATATATATATATATAATATGTGAAGGGTTTATTGTATAATATCTCATTTTATTAGGGAGGTTAGAGGAACTAATATAAATTCTTATAACATGAAAACATAATAAATTCATATTGAAGTGAAATTGGAACACATGAATCCATAATCTGGTAAAATATTTTTTTTAGTCCTAAATACACTACAACAATATGATTTTGAAACATTTAGGTTATTTTAGCTCTTATTTCTTTAGTATAACCCCTAGTTTATTCTTTCCACTATTACAAAATTTTGAATTCTTGACTCCAAATTGTAAAACCATTTCACCAAATTCAATACCAATAACTTAAAGAAAAATAAAAATAAAAAAATTTAAAAAAAATTAAAAAAATATATTTCTTTCAAAATAATTTTGTAAAATTAAATGAAAATGACTTTAAAAAAATTAATCAAAACATTGAATTTATTCTCATTCCTTACCAAGTAAAAATCATTAAATGAATTTTAACTTATTTTATTGAATATTTTATATTCACATTAGAAACTCATAAATATTGATTAATTTAAATTATTATTATTAAAAAACATTATTCATATAAAATATATTTTACATAAAAATATATCATTTTACCTTCAGATTATTTTTTTAATTTCTAGAAAAAATATAACCAATGAATTAATTTCATTCATATGTAATTAGTAATTTCTTTTTAGTTTGACAATATAAATTAATTTCAAAATAAAACATGTCTGACAAAAAATGGTCATAATCAAAATACTCCAATATATTCCTTTATTAATATTAGTATTTCCTAAATGAATTGGAAATTTATTTTAAAAAATTATATTTCATTTAAATATCATATAATATGTTCTACTTAAAATTTATAAGAATTATTTAGATATTTTATAGTTTTTATGCATCCCATTCTATCTAATACATTTATTTATGAAATAGAAATTTGTTCTAAATCTCAGGGTGTTACATATCACATTTTATACTAAAAACTGTACCTTAATAAATAAAGAATTATTCAATTTATCTCAATATTGTGTACATAAAAAATTATCTGACGCATTGAATTTATAAAGTGAAATTTAGTCCAAAAAACTATGGTGTTACATTAAGTTTGTTTTGTTGACTTATAATATATGTTATCTATTGAAAGGATTTGTTTATTAAATATTTTATCAAATGATAATCTAGAAAATGTAATTGAAATAGGTAATATTTACCTAGAAAAAAACATTATTGGGTAATAATAATTCAATCAGGGTATATTAAGCCAAATTTATGAATGCATGAATAAAATAAATATAACCAAATAATGTACTTCCTTTAACCTTGAAAATTGTATAAACTACATGATTAATTATTAATAAAATTAAATAAAGAGGAATAAACATGAACTTAAGAAAAACAAAATTACAATTTATATTGAATATTCAAAAATAAATTTCATGAATAATTTCATGCATGGATCATGTTAATGGATGTTCATTTTTAATATAATTCCCTTGGAGACATTTCAATTTTTTATAAGGAAACAATTGTAATAATTATTCATTCTCAAGAACATTTATAATAATTAATAATTACATAAAAAATTAATTAATTATTTCATACTAACTAGCGATTTGACAATAAAAAAATAAATCCCAGCATTAAATAATCAATGAAAACTATTATTTATTTTTCTAAAATAATCTTTTAATATTTTTTAATGTTTTTAAAATCTGTAGGTAAACACATTTTAAGAATAGTCTTATTAAATAGGTAAGGAGTTTTAGGACCACCATATTTTATATCTTATTATAGAGTTCATCAGAATCAAATAAAATAACCAAGAAGCTTCATAAAATTAATAACCATGATCAATAACAAATTTAATCTAAATATTTAAATTACATTATCAATGTGACCTGAAAACAATATAAACCCTCAAAAAACCTAATAAATACACCAGACACTCAAACAAACCAAATTTAATAAATATATAACTAAGATAATCTTCAATACATACTAAAATCAAATAAATCAATTAGGTGGTCTACTATAAAAATATTCATCATCAAAATCATAATATATGACATGATAACAACCACCCTCAATATTCAATATTTATAAAATTAAAAATACCTATCAGTTGGTTTTGATTCCATTTAACACTATTTGAATCACACACTACAATCCCCAACCCTAAAACTAAAATTAGTGAATAGATAATAGAAGATAATGTAAAGGATCAGGGAAATGTAATACCTTGATTTTTTATTCAAATAATATTTTAATGGGAGGAATCCAAGTATGAAGGATGGAAGAAGTGGATTGATGAGGATGAGGAGAGTTAATTAACACCCATTGTGGAAACATGCATCAACCCTGAGTACAAAGAAATGAGTATTTCTTCAATTTTTATTACTTAATTCCACCTTAATCCCCTATCTCTCCTATTATTAAATGTATATAATTATAATAATAATACTTAGTTATTATTAATATCATGACATTGTAAAAAAATTAAAAATAATATTAATAAATATTTATACCATAACTTAATAATAATAATAATTAGAATGAAATAATTCTTATATATATAATAATAATATAATAATAATAATAATGGTTGGGTGGTGATAAATTCATTAATCAAAATAAACAAAAAACAATAATTTGAAAATTAAAATTAAAACCATATATATATACATATATCGAAATTTAATACCAGATCATATAGATATCATGAATATTTCATAATGATTTAATTATTATGTCAATACTAATAATAATTTATCACGCACCTACTTTATAAAATGATATATTGAAATAGACTATATAACCATAATATTTAGTTCATATTAGATTTTTATTATCCACTAAAAATAAATATGAATACCAATCAGTATTCAGAAGATAATAATTTTATTTCCAATAAATGCCTCATCGCAAACATATATATTAAAAAATGGAAAAACATGCTATTTTATTTATAAATTCATTACATGAAGATAAGTAAATATAAGTAACAAGGGTTATAAGTCCAAAAAAACACACTCTCACCCAATATATAAAAATGGACCAAATATCACTCCCCTTAGAATAGTATATCTTATTCACAATGTGATACTCATTATAATTTTTAATGGAATGAATTCCTATTGATAACGATGTATATAGGCCCTATAAATATTTTTTCTATTGATTTTAATTCCTCTCTGATTGTTCCTTAACCTATATCACAAATATTTTTCTTTTATGCCATATTTTCAATATACTGATATGATGAATTAGACATCTCTTTACAGTTCCACCCAATGATCATATCCCAGATCTGTAACCCAACCTCTTCTCCAACCCATGTGAATCTGACGTCTCATACCTCAATTGATAACATTGTCATTCCCAAAAAATAAATTATATTGTTACCCACCATCCTAACACCCTATATAAATTACTACCCTTCACATGGAAAAACATACATACCCTGACATAATTTATACACATAATCCATGGATACATCCCCACAAGATGCTTCAATTTCCAACCTCATCCCACATTTCATTTTCTATCCTTTATCTGTTATAATGGAAATAAAATTACACTAATTTAGAGGAAATTTGAGTTTCCATACATATTTATCATTACATTATTATGACTATGATGATTATAACAATAAAAATAATCCTTATACAAAATACAAATATCAAAATCCAAAAAATACATAAATTGATCTATCAATGAATAATAAACTAAAAAAACCAAAATGTTTCTATTTTCACAATTTAAATTTATTATTTTAATGATAAAAAACCTTAAATTTATTAAATTATGTTATGGGTAATTATATTTAGGCTAAATTTCCTTATGGTACAGAGATATAAAATAAATAGTGGCCATATCATTATAATTGAAGCATTATACATTGGAAAATTATATCTTCCCATTGCATTCATGAGCTTGATGTACACTTTATTTATGTTTATATAAAATGTTGAAAAAACATTATGTATTATATAGGGTTATTATTCCCATTCTTTTTTCATATATAAAACTTCACCCATTCATTATTATATATTAAGGATATAATTTTTATATAGCATCCAATTGTTCTTTTACTATTTTTATTTTCTTTAAGAATGTATGACTTGAAAATAAAAGATCATTTCTTTCTTTATGTAACTTGTAATAATATATTCAAATTCATAAATCATTTGGGAGAATATATACCTTTAAAAACTAGGCCTTAAAATATCACAAAATCAATCGAAATTACCCTCTCGGTTGCGTTTATAATCCACAACATGCTTCACTAATTTTTGAACTTAGCTTCATAATTATCCACAATATTCTATTCATTATTACATAGATTAATGATTTTACTTTACATTTTATATCTTTTCACTTAAGGTAAATAATTCACTAAGAAATTAACTTATAAGTATTCAACTTTATGTTTGATATTTTTTCTACCTTAGTATTGTTTTTAATTAATTTCCCAAATTGATCAATATCTTTACTTAGTATATAATTACCAAGAACTTTTTGACCCATTACATTATAAATTTTATGTTTTGGTGGTTTCTAGATAGAGTTGAATGTGTTCCAAAGGTGATATCTTTGTTTTTTCCATCTATTGGGTCACTAAATCGTGGTGATAGGTGTATTGGTGGACATAGTGAATGTGATTGGAAACAATATGGTGTAGTTCCTAATGATTTTTTTAGATTTCTTGGAATATTTATCAATATTAATTCATAGAGAAACATGGGTTCTAAAACACTTATGGTGGAAGAAATTTTTTTCTATATTGTTTCCCTATGATAAAATATTAAAATCGTTGTACCTTAGTGTAGGGTGTGGTAAATCTGGATTCTGAGTGTGTTTTCTCTCTAGGAAATTGGGTGGTATAAGAAAATAAATTTTATGGTTGTGGTAGTTTGGGGGAGGGAGGAGGGAAGATCATATTAATTAGGAAGGAATTAAAAATGATACTATCATCTCATCATGTTATAGTATTGGGAGTGGTGAGATGAAATGGTGGGGGGTCTTCCCATGTACCATGGTAGGAAGTAATGGTGTCTATCTAGGGGGTCCAAATAAAATCCTCTACATTATAGTATTGGAGGTGGTTTTAGTAAAATATATTTGAAATAATTTTTATGGTGTGTAATGTATATAGTATTTATCCATTTTAAAATGATCAAAACTAATATTTACCTTAACTGGGATCATCACAGGCATAGTGGTAATCACCATATCGTGGTGGAGTCAATTCAAGCTCCCACTATAAATATTTGGTATAGACATAATTGGTTCTACTATTACTCTCTTTCATACACAACCTATCAAAAGACCCTCTCATTTCTCTACAAAAATCACACATGAGGTTTTAAACATCTAGGTTGAGTGAAATTAAGATCTCTTGGTTCAATGTAAATCTATTCCTATTCTTTACTTCTCTATTGTCCATTACCCATTCAAGAAGTTTTCTATCATGAGTCTCTTAAATTTTGGGTTAAGGATTTATCATTTTTTAATTGTGGGTATATTTGGCTGGTTATAGGGTGGTTACCTTTAAATTTAGTTTTAGTATATCCATGATTCGTCTATTCTTATGTGTTGATTCCATAAAAGATTTATATTGAGGAAGTGGATTCGATAACTCTGCCTAATTTTTATAAATTATGTATGTTTCATTCCTATTATTTATTTATGTGCAATGAAATATTTAATTAATGACAGATTGTAAATTTGACTAATATAAATAGAAAGTAAAGGGGTTTGATTCCTATGCTTTTTACTAGGTTCTTATTATTTTCTAAAGATAATAAATCATTTCTTTCTTTTCTTGTGAATCCTTTATTTTTTTTGTTGGAACATTATAGAAGCTATTTTTCAAGATCATTACTAATGTTTATCTTTATGTGTGGATGTTGTTTCTATCTCACCTTTTATAAAATGAGTCATAAAATGATGTAAAATGGACTAGTTGTGTGGAAATTGATAATAGAAGGAAGTGCATGAAATGAAAAGGAGGGATCGTGTAGTAGATATTATAGTATTTTTTTGTTTTGGTCTTGTTTTTTTTGTAGATATTAAGATAAATATTTCAATAGTTTCAATTGTGTAGTTATGTTGTGATAGTTATGAGATATTTTCTATGGTTGGGTTTGCACAAATTCTTTTGAATGTGTTTGGTAATGGGGATGTAGTGGGAAATCATGATATGCGGTGTGGGTTGGTTTTTTCATTGTTGGTTTATTTTGGATAGTATTTTAGTGTGGATTGTTCAGTGAGTATATGGTGGAAATACATTGGTTGGAAAGGGGGAATGAAAATATTGTCATGGAATGATAGATTGTATGGGTACTTTGAGTTTGATTTTCAGTCACTATGTAATAGTAGAACATGAATGGTAATGATAAGGCTAGTAATGAATCTAATTTAGAATTGAATTATGATTGGTATTTGACTGAAATATGAATAAGTGTTAATAATTTTCAATGTGATGGAATTAATGTGGTTATTTCCTAGGAGTCATCTTACATTAAAAATGTAACCAAATAACATAGTGCTCATAATATGGATAGTAATGGTAGAATGAGAAATTGATTAAAGGTTGGATTAATATGGTTTTTGAAGTTATTTGAAGTGAATATTTTTTTCGTATATTGGGATAGTTTTGTTTTTATAAGGTGGTGGTGGTGGTGGAGTGTAGTGATGGTAGAATAGTGTTTTTTGTTTTCTTTATGTTGTATTAGTGTGGACCCATTATGTTAGGCTTGTTTGTGGTATATATGCATATGATGTTTTTTATTTATATTTATTTTACATAAAACCCAACATAGATTACCTTATCTATGCGAAAATGTATTGGGTTTCATGTGGTTTCTCTAAAATCTAGGTTGGTGGGGAAGGCGAATTGGGTACACCAATTTCCATATTCTCCATATCTATTATTGTATAGTTAATATGTTATGTGGATCTTTTGATGAGATGATCTGGGAGTAAAACATTCTATAGTAGGGAATCATGTTGATTTCCTTCCCATTCATGATACCCTACAATACAATATATGTGATGTGTGGATGACATGGGATGTGTGGTTGTGGATATGGGATAAAGAGGTTGGTGTTGTTGATTCTTATGTCATGTTTGTGGTTATACTATGTATGGGATGATTCCTACATAATACTCTAGACTCTATGGAGGTTGGGGAGGGTATGGTTGAAAATTAACCCACATAAGTGTTAAAGGGATTATGAAAAATATATTTAATGATGTGGCGTGAGAGTGGAAAATCTAGGGGGACATGGTTATATGGTTAATGTTTTTATTTATTCTTGATATTGTCTTGTTAGACTAGGGTTTGATACATCTGGACTAACAATTGGTGAGGTTTTGTGGTAGTGGACATTATTGTAATAAGTCGTTTTTTATATTCACTAGAGCATATTATTTTTTTTAAACCATTGTATGATAGATCGTAAGTATGCTCCTACTGAGTATGTGTTTTGTGGTTACACACACACACAAACACACACACACACACACATATATATATATATATAGTTTTTAAATTTAACAAGGTAGTTTTGGTGACCTATGTAAAAATTATTAGCATGGAGCTTAGGTTTGATGCGAAATCGATGCTTATGAATTTATTTGGTTTTTTTATTTGGATTTTTATTTATTTTAAAATTATTCATGTTTTGTGGGATTATTTTGGAACTTGGATTACTTGTATTGCAACGTTCCTTGGTGGTTTATTTATGTACTTTATATTTATAAGAGGGTATTTCTTCCCATGTGTATGTTTCCTACCCAATACACCAGTCTCCAATTCCGGGTCTATTATATGAAGGCATTGGGGGTCCATATCATCTATATTGTATGGAAAATAGGGTATTCCAAGATGGAATATTTATAGTAGATTGGTATTAAATTTTTTAGTTGAGATATATTATAGTGTCAGAATTTGCAAACTACTTAGTGATGTATTGGTTGGTCTGGAAATAATATCAGATGAACTTGGTTTATGAATAGACCATAGAGACCAGCTATGAAATATTATTTGAGGGGGTCACATGATCTATGTTTGGGATCCTATTTCTACCAAATTAATAGGTGAAATGGTGATGTTTTAAGGGTAGATTCTAAGTAGATAATATGAATCCTTTTTATTTGGAAAAAAAATGATTATGGTTTTTTTCAATAAATTGAATGAACATAATTAAATGAATTTGATTAAATTAGTTCTATATTATCAGACTTAAGAGTTTTATTCTTTGTTTTTTTATAGATTATGTCTAGTCATTGCATGTTCATAGTTCATGTGGGTGTATATCAGTAGGCATGATCAGTTGACTATAGGAGGGTTTACCTAGCTATAGAGGATAAACCATGGAGAAAGATATTATGTGAGTTTCAACATCAATGAATTGTTATGTATTTCGGTATAATCTCATATATGTAGATATAGAATTATCCTGGGGACCTTGTGGTCATATTAAATCATATATGAGCAACGTCATGGTATTTTGTTTTTTTCTATCAGTTAGATATAGAGAGAATCATGGTATTGGTGGATTATATATTTGGTGGAGAGCAAGGAGGAAGACATATATTTGAATGATTTTTAAATTTAGTTTGGCGTGATGTTTCTTGCATACATTAGAAGGGAATAAAATATACAAGATCTTATCTATAGTTTTAAGGGTATACTGAGTGTATAGGAGCTTGGAATCAAGTTTGAAGACCTCCTTCACTTCACCCATGATCTGTCTCAAGATGAGAAGTTTGGATGTCTAGACATGGAAGAGGAATTGTTTATTGTTATTTGAAATATAGTTACCACAAATTTGTTACTTGTATACTAATAGGTGTATAAAAAAGATAAGTTGATCAAGATGATGCATGCTTATCCAGTTTCTTATAGAGAGGGAATCCATCAAGTTTACCAGAGGATTATATTTTGTGGTGATGGATCATAGGTGTTAGGGAAGAAAAGGTTTTTTCCGACTACGATTCATCCTCAAATGTTTTTTTCTACTATTTATCTTGGGCAATAATCTCTCATTCACCCATAGAGATATTTATGATAGTGTGATTTTCTTGGGGGGTCACAAGGACCATCATATCTAGTTCTCAACCTTTTAGGTGGGTGTATATAGAAAAATAAGGTCAGGTCCCTTATCATCCATAGTAATAGAAATTGTCATTGATGCATTGTAGTAGAAGTTGTGGAATAATTATGTTTTATTTATGGACGATATGTCCAGTAAATGGCAGTCCCACAATACCCCTCTCCCTCAAGGAAATCGGTCTGAGAATGGTGGTGGGGGTGTTCATTAATAGTGAGGTATGCGATCAACATATGGGAACCATCATGCCATGGTTGGTCTAATTCATGAGGGAACAAATATCATATGAGGTACAATTTTATTATATTCTACCCTGTTTTGTTGCTTTTTTTATTCTGGATCACTGAGAACGTTTTTATCCCTCATTGGTTAGTGGCTTGGGACTCAATCTAAAAAGGATTTTAGTTCCCCCAGTTTTAACTACACCATTTTCGTAGCTCCCACCCTGAGTGCCTTTGAAAATAGTCCCCAAGATGGTGGGACAAAAGACCTCAAGCACATCTCCACATATTTCGAAGGCTATAGATAAGAAATAAGGGACTTGGGTAAGTCCGTTGGGAGATTATTCCCTCATAGTAAATGGAACCTCATGGAGGAAGGTAATAATATAATAGAGAAAGTAGCAGAAAAAATAATAAAATCAACAGGGAGAAGAATAATAATATGAATGTCCCAACTGAAAATTATATAATAAATGAAAAATATGAAATACCATAACTAGTACTATGATTATGTCAATGTATGTTGCCATATGTAAATAAATAAAAGTGCAGTGGTGTAGGGTACAATAATAGACTGCGTGCTAAAAAATACTCAAAAGACCAAATAGAAACTGCCACATAGTGTCTCAAGCATGGATGGATTCTCCTCCCCCAAAGCTCCTTCAAAAATAGAAAATCAATCAAGCATCAGAAGCAGCATGGTTTCCTATATCCATACCTACAAACATAAAGTCTACTCACATAACACATGGTGCCTGAGTAGGGTGTGAGATAAAAGATCTGTAGGTCGACACACAAGGTGCCTAGATCATTCAATTTCGTGCAGTAAAAAAATAGAAATGTGCCTATTTATGATAAAATCATGAAAATTAAACAATAAAAATAACTAAAAATTTTACTCAGTTCCCAAGAAGACACCAATCACATACCACCTTTATTTTCATATGCCATATGTTTGAATGAGATACCTAGTAAAGAAGAATATATATATCATGGCCTATATAACATGAAAACTGAAGAAAAATTGAATACCCCCAAGATCGTTCTTTGGATTAGGGTCTAATCCATATGTTAAAACCAAGCACACTAATGGCACAAGATAGGATCACAAAAAATAAGGAAAAATCTATGATGTAGCAATAAAATCATCTCAAGCATTTATATTAAAATTGACAAGTACAGAGGTGGAGTCCTAATCTGTCCTGAAGGTATCTCAATGGTACATCAAATCAATTATCCAATGTCACTAATCCTATCCCAGGAGTTCCATTATGTATTATCATGCATTTCTTGTGGTATGGTAACTGTGATTCCATACCATGTATCACGCATAAGGGACTGAGTCTCAACAAAGGCTTGGTGTATCCATCATTCCAATAGGTCTATCCTTGGTAGCCCCTTATGGAACCGGTGACACTCAGTAGTATGGGAAAATCCCAGGGGAGCCCAAGTCTGGGGATCCTAAAACATCACTTCCTCAATATATCAATTTTTAACCTATCAAGAATGGTGAGTCTATTTTTGGGTTCTTAATACAGAACTCATGTTCTCTCATCAGCCTAATTACCTTTAAACAACAATAGAGGCACACACATATAGATATATATATATATCATAGATCTTTCATTTATAATTGAATCCATTTAGGTAACTAATCAATTCCTATAACATAGCTCAGGTTAAAAAACATCGAATATATCATCATAAGTAGATTCAATGAAATTTAATTGAAATCAAGGCACAAAAGACGTTATAAACAAATTATTTTGGTAAAAAAATCGTGATAAATAATTTTTTTCATATAAACATCAACCAAATGTATCATGAAAACACACATAGATGATAATTTAAATAATCAAGGATAACATTAAAAATAGATATATTATGTCAGCACAACCACAAGGGTGTTCAGATGCACGGAAACAACCTAGGAAGGGTTCTAATTAATAAAAGGTCATAAGGATCAAGGCTCAATATTTTAATTAAATTAATATGCTTTAACTGATATTTCCCGGTAAGCACCGATGAGTGGCACAATGGTGAAAACTGAATAATGCAACAAAATGATGATAAAGACCAAAGAAGCCTCACCTCATAGTTTTAGTGTCTCATGCATCTTATGAAAACCTTTTATTTGACCTAAAATGGATGAAATCATGTGATTTTTTATAAACCTTGATTTTAGGTAACAAATTGCACGACATAATACACAATAGAGAGTAGATAAAATCCAACGATTACTAGTGTGGGAGGTTTGAATTACTTTTATCTTTATTGTACTTCCAAAGGTGTAATAAATATATAAGAGATGAAGGTTCATCAGGCTTATAAAGAAGAGAAAGGGGGTTCACACCACCTGGACAAGGGGGATGATGCACAAAGAGGGAGATAGAGGAGAGGAGAATATAAAAAAAGAGAAATGAAAAAAAAATTATAGGATAAAAATAATATAAAAAAATAATTAATAATGAAAAATAATAAAACAAGATAAAATTGAAGAGAAGAGAAACAAAAAAATAAAAATATGGCTTATTTGTTTTTGATTATTTTTACTCTTCTCATGCCCTCTTTCTAATTTATTATCTATCATCATTCATTTTTCACCTACTTTAATATCATTAAATTTCTTTTTAATATTTTTAATTTTTTTATATTATTATAACCCAAATAATTCACTAGGTAATAATGAATTATTTTACATAAATCATAGGTACCTACTTAAATAATTTAATAACTATTCAGGACCCGCAACAGGTTGTGTGGGCACGCACCCTGGGTTGGTTTATGGATTTGGACTAAATAATTAAAACATTATATACCTTGACTAAATAAAGGGCATTATAACATGGATTTAAAAAGAGTATTCTTGATATATTTTGGATTTTTATATGTTTAGGGGG
Source organism: Viscum album (assembly GCA_963277665.1). Taxonomy (NCBI): domain Eukaryota; kingdom Viridiplantae; phylum Streptophyta; class Magnoliopsida; order Santalales; family Viscaceae; genus Viscum; species Viscum album. The sequence goes on along the minus strand of OY728142.1, from coordinate 261,200,406 downwards.
AAGCATCAATCATTTGGTGATATCATTTAGCTTCAAATACAGCCATATAATGTGATCCTTCACATAAAATGGATGATTTCTATTCTTGTGGTTCTTGATTGCTTCTGGAGAAGAGTTTTATTCTCCAATGAGAAGGACCATCAAGGAATTTTCATTGGAATGAGGGAGAATATATTGTTTCCAAGAGTTTTAAATAAATTTATATAATAATTAGACTCATTTTTGGGTTTAATAAAGGCATGGGTAGTCGATCATCCTAGAGTCATGAAGGAGTTTCCTAAAATTATTACCAATAAGGTTTTTTATTTAACCCCTCAATACAATATCATGTTTTGGATAAAAATATATCTCAATGATTCTCTTATTTTGATTCATCCTTATTTTTTATTCACCATCTATTTTGTGAGAGTTGAGGACATAGGTTGATGATAGGATTCATAAGGTATTTATCTAGACCAACATATCATTTTGGGGAGATCCTCTGTTATTTCTTTGAATGAAGACAGTTTTATGAGGTGTTATATGGACTACCGCTAGTTTAATCAGGTGGTATAACATAACTATTATTCTCATCTATGTATTGATGATATATTTGAATAGTTGAAGGGAGAAATCTAATTGTTAATTGTCGATTTATAGTCTATCTATAACCAAATGATAGTTAAGGGGGATGATATCCAAATAATGATTTTAGGTGTCAGTAAAGGAACTTTAGGTTCATGTTAATGTTTTTTAGAATCATTAACACCCAAAATACATTCATATGTCTCATGAAATAAATTTTCAATGAGTTCCTAGAACAATTTTGGGTCGTTTTCATCGACACCATCCTTGTATACATGAGTTTAGAGGAGGATAATTTTCAGCACCTTAAGACCATTATATTGGTTCTCTGACTCCAATATCATTATTGAAAGATGTTCAGGTTTATTTTTTGGACATGAGTGGTGCACTTATTTGGAAATGTCATGTCTCAGTTGGGAGGGGCAATGGATATATCAAAGATCAACACAATTATTTCTTTTATATAACACAAGAACATTGAAAAGTCTCATATATTCTTCAATATCAAGGGATATTATTATATTTTTGGGTCTTACCTATATTGGTTTACAACCTCATTTATAACCGTGATTATTAAGTAACAATAATTCTTATGGAATAATCTGTTTAGGAGTTTTTTGAGTACCTAAATGAGAGTCGATCAGTGCTCATATCCTCCCTATGTTGGAGGAAAGAGTGATGGTTTAGGATTTCTATAATGGATCTCATATTTTATTATTTTGTGTCTTGATAAATAGAGGTAATCCAAATTTTATGAGTCTATTCATTAAATCCAAACATGCATAAATATATCATCCATGATCTCCAGTTGGTGATTGTGGCTTATACAGTGATGTTATGGAAACATTGACTCATTGATGAGTAATTTGTGGTTTTCACATATAACAAGAACCTATGGTTTTTTATTTGTAGAGGCACTGATTAAAAATTCACATAAAGATGTTATTCGGGTGTATAGATATTCTTGGAGGGTTATAGAAGATATTGTGGTGATGAATCTTGATATAAAAGAGGGTGGAGGTAAAGGTTTCATGTTATAGATGATAGTACAAAATTGTTTGCTTCTATAGGTAGAGGAGTCTCATTAAGAAGACTTGGTGGCAGAGGTTATATGAGACTATATAATCCATAATGATGCTATGAAGGGATATTCAGAGGTTGATCGGCATCAAAAAATGTTTTGGTGGAGGTTTTTTGTTCCTTTAATTTTTCAGGGGGATGTTCTCTAGAAGTTCCATAGGTCTATGGTGGTAGTGAATCCTGGTGTTTCAAATATGTATCATTCCTTAATGGGTTAGTTTTGGAGGCTTGGGATAAATCGTTCAGTGGAAGATTTTATATCTGAGTGCTTGGTATGTCATTAGATGAAGGTGGATAATCATTTATTATGTGGTTTTCAATAGTAATTGGATGTACCTAGGTAGAAATGGGAGGATATTTCAATGGATTTCAATATTATTATTACATGGCCCTAGGGGAGATTTCATTCCATTTGGGAGATCATCGATCAATTGAAAAGTCATTTCACTTTCTAAAAATTATTGATTTGGGTGTTATAGAGGTCTTGGTAAGGGTGGGGGAGTAATTCACATTTGATTTATTTTGTTCATATTATTTATTAATAATGGTACATCATTTGTTGTTATGAAATCGTCATTGTTGGTGTGATAACTTTGTTGATTTTATTTCCAAAAATCATTATTATTATTTAGTATTGTGTGATAATGTGTTTTTTTCTAAATTTTATAAAATTATAATCATTTAAAGATATAAAACGAACTTTTTGTGTGAAAATTTATAATATTAGGATGTTATTGAAATGAAAAAGGGGATATTGTAGTAGTTTTTTATTGATTGTGGTTGTTTCCTAATGTCCTATTTTTTGTGGTTGTTGTAGGATATTTTTATAGTAGTGGTTTTGTGTTTATATGGGGGATGTTATAGGGTAGTTTTTATGGCTGAGTGGGATGAATTGGTTAGATTATGTTGAGAATATGGGTTTTGATTGGTAATAATGATGCATATTGTGGAGTGATTTTTCAGTGGTCAGTTGATGTTGGAGGGGTTGTTAGTGTTGGTTGTTTGGTTGGGCTATAATGGCCCATTTCAATCAGAAATAAAGTTTGTGGAGATTTTTGTGGAAGGATGGCATTTTTTTGTGTTTTCCATGGATTCACTCTATAGCAGTTGAATATGATTGGTAATAAAAATGATAATTTTTTTGGGTTATGATTGAATGAATAATGGGATATTATTGAAATATTTATAATTATTAATAAAGTGAAATTTGATAGAACTAATGTGAATATTTTTGTTAGTGGGTTTTCATTAAATATGAGATTCAATGACCTAGTGAATGTAATATATTTGGTAACAGAAAATATTTAAATTGAAAAATGGTATGATTAAATGAGTTTTTTAAGTGGTTTGAAGTGACTGTTCTTTATGGGATAGCAGGCTTGTTGTTGTGTTATAAGATGGAAATGAAGGTGATGTGTGGTGATGGTTGTGTAGGGATGGTAGGAGTTTGTGACGGTGTTTTATTGGTGTAGACCATTTATGTTGATATTTTTTATGGAATAAATGTATATTATGTATTTTATATTGATTTATTTATACACTCCACCCTAGATGGATTAACATACAATTAACTAAATGTTTTAGATTCAGGCTATTTTCCCCAACATCCAAGTTGGTGGGGATTGATGGTTGCTTATCCCCTTTCCCCACTCCCCCGACTAGGTGTGGTATAATGGATTGGTTATGTGGATGGTGTCATGATATAATGTTGGGTTTCTGAATGGTAGTAGGTGTCATTAGGTTGATACCAGGCATGTTAATGATACTCAAAGGTGTTATATGTGTCATTTTTGGATGAGTTGTAATGTGTGTCTATGGATATGGGATGATTAGCACTTTGTGTTGAGGCTTATGGAATGTTTGTGGTTATGGTATGGAAAGACTGATTCCAACAAAAAAATATAACCTTATGGGAAGTTTTGTTATGAAGGGTTGAAACTCCACTCACATCAATGTTCATGGGTTGATCATATAACATTTGAAATTGGGGTATGAGAGTGTAAAAAATGTTGAAGAAGTTATTTTGTGGAATCTGATTTCATATATTCGTAATATTATGTTATTACACTTGGGTGCAATGCATGGTGAGGGACCCTTTAAGAGGATATTTTCTATTTGACCTAATGAGTTTTGTTAGATTCTATTGTTTATTAATTGGAAAATTGGAATGCTTCTTCCACCCTTTCAAGAGAGGTCATGACAATGATATTACAGAGTATACATTTTATGGTAAACCTTATATCTGAAATATTTTTCATGTTTTGAAGATAATTTTGGTGACCAAACTGGATATTAATATCATTGATCTTTGATTGTCTATGTAGTCTCTTCCATTGATGTTTTATTGTTTTTATTTATTAATATTTTAATTTTTTATGAAATTATTCACACATTTTGGGATTATTGTGGATCTTGATTTATTTATATTATGGTTCCAATCAGTATTATATTTATGTTTTTATGGGTTATATAAGTTAATTCTTCTCATATATATGTTTTATATACTTAGCACTGACCACTTACCTGGAGCCTGTTAGTTGCAAGCCTTAAGGGTAACTATTTTCTACACAACAATCCCCAAAGGGATTCCCAATAGAAGAGGACCATGATTTCATAAATAAAATTTTGACAAAACTTTCTTCGATTTCAGGTATTCCTAAGTTGTTAAATTAAATTTCAAGGACATAATACATTATTCTATTACCACTATATTTTTATTCCAACAAAAGGAAAGATTTCATTTCATCATGAAGTTATTTATGGTAGTTATGCCTTATTGAGGGGAAATATGTTATGTCATAAGAGAAATGTTTATTATAACCTAACTCAACTACCCAAGTATACTGATAATTTTCTCATCTCAAATAATAACCTCATTAACATTATCATTAATATTCTTAATAAAATTGAAACAACATAGGTACTTATAAAAAAATTTCTTTTAACTCTATAATTAAATATTCAATTTGTTTATAAATGTATAATGATATAAGTTGTATTTATAGAAATTACAGAATTTATACTGATAAAGTAGTTACTTGTCCTTAGGAATAGTAACATGACTATTAGGAATACCAATCTATCCAATATAATATTAACCTCACCTTTGAGAGTATAAATAAAATTTATTTGTCTTATTAGTATAATAAATATATATTTATATCATAGAATACGTAAATAAATGTTTTGAAAGGAAAATTTAAGTAGTGGTATTTTTGAATGTTATAAATATTTAATTAAAATATTATAATTAATATAATTATTTTAAATAAAATATATTTTTATAAAATCGATTCATAAATTTTTGTTATTTTTTTTCTTATGATTATATAATAATTTTATGAGACTTTAATTAATTTTTCAAAGTGTTATAAAATAATTTATAGTTTTAAAACTAGTATTTTTCAAATAAATTATGTTTTATATTAAAAAATAAATTCCTCATAATGATTAAAAAAATTTAAAAAAATGGAGTTCAATTTTGTATTCTACACATTGATAAATGTTTAGAGTTATTTTTTGGTTTATTCTGAAATATATGATTTTTTTGGGAATAGTGAAATTTGATAATTTGCAATATATGCTAAATAAATGATTTATTAAGTCTTGCATGACATTAAAATATTTTTTGATAATTATGAAACTATTCATAAAATGGATCTAAATTAATAAACTAATGAATATAATAATGAGAAAAGACCCCTCTCTCCACTATAAATATCTCCCCCCACCACCTCTTCCCCTGAAATCTCAAAGCCTTGTTGCATGCTTAATCTCATCCCAAATCACATCACAAACCTTGTCCACACATCCAAAAAAATATGGACTCAAAAAAGGTCAAAACCAAGGGCCTTAAGGAGGTTCTCAAGGATGAAAATTCAAGAGGTTAAAATCCACTTTCATTTTGATTTATTTTCTTTTCAATACTTTTTTTATTTCAGATACTCTCTCCACCTACCCTTATCCAATAGAAATTAAAACTCCATTATCATATATATACTATAATTTTATCTTGTTTATTTATATATTCATCATCATACTTCTTTTCCTCACAATTTTATTCGAAAAATATAAACATCGTATGTGATGTGTCAATTTACCGACATCGTGGATGATGTGTTTTAAATTTACATAACCACATTTATGGTTGTTCATAAAACCATTAAAATAGTTAAAATATATTTTATTATACATATTATGTTTGATATTATGTTCTAGAACCAGTGCTTATATGTAGTATTAACTAATAAAACAAAATTGGTTTGTAATGATCAAAATTCACAAAAATAAACTAACTTTCATCACTAATGTTTTCTCTAATGATTAATTCTCATTCAACATAAAAATTTATATATAAGACCATTTAATATTATTTATTTTCATTATTAACATGCAATATCAATTCAATATTTTTTTCTCCCTTCTGAAAAGAAATCCATAATAAACCAACCATGGAAACCATGGAATTAATGCACCCAAAACAATGAAAATGAGAAAAAAATATTAATAAATGGGAAGAAATATGATATGAGATTATCATATTAGTAATTATAAATATAAATATGGTTATTTAATATATTAATAAAACTATTTTTACTATTATACATAAGTTTTGAAGATGTTTGAATTAAGATGAACCAGATGTAATGGAATTCTTAACCAGATTTCCATTCTTTGGGTTAACCTTCAACATTAAATATTATGTGGTACTAAGTTTATTTGAGAAATGAATTTTGATTAAATTTTTCTTTATTATGATAATTTGTAGTTTATACACGTATTCCATTATTTTTAACAATTCTTAAATCAAATTTATGATATTTGTAAGGCACATTTCTTTAAAAAACCTCTTTTATTTTATTTTCTTTTTTAAAAGGGAATGATTTATATGATATATGTAATCTTTTTTTATGATTACATTCTATTAATTGGGAATTTATTATTATGAAGTTTTTTTCCTATATCCCCCCTCTAATTCATTGGGTATGTATATGATGGAGGTCAACTATATGGTTACTCCAAGTGTAGCTGTGATAGTTACACCATAAGCTAGCCATGTATAAGGACCCGGCCTTAAAACATTACATAATACTGAATTAATGAGTAATTCACATTAGGATATTTTCTAGTTTAGAGCTTTAGAGAATTATGCCATAACTATTACATATCAACTTGAAAATTATACTATTGCTCGGTATCCATTTTTTCATTAAATAAAAACTCTTAAAAAGAAACATTTCTAGTTCCAAGTTTTAGACAGCAATACTTTTCCTTGATCCCATCCTTGACCCTATTGATCTTTAAGTCCTATGGAAACCATTTCAAAAACATTAGATTAGACTAAAAAGCTCATTAAGGGTTATAAAATTAGAAATTAAAGAATTATCCCATCAATAATTACAAAAGAATGAAACCATAATTTTCCATCATAACATCCCTTATGAAATCATAAGATTTAGGAATAATACACAGAAATAATAAATCATAAAGGTAACTTGTGGAATACATAACATACATACATTGTAGCTTTCACAGCTACATAAGAAGTTATTTTTTGAATACCCATCACAGTACATTCCTTAAATCTCTTAGGAGAAACATTAATGTTTTCCTTTGTCACGTTACACAATGCATTGGAGAGCTATCTCAGGATCACCCACCCTAGGTTTATCACAGAATAACCCATATACGTAAACAATGCACAATAAACCTAAAATATTCATAACACGTAAATCATGCATAAATAAAAGATAAATATTTTACATTGCAATCACAATATATCTTTTCAAGATATTGACATAATCAATGCTTTATCAATACAATTTAAAAACCATTCAAAACATTTAATAATGATTATTTTTAATCAATATTTCCCATACAACATTGAAGATTTTAAATTAATTAACATTTTAAAACATTTATGTCCCTATAAATAAATCCTCAAAACCATTTCTAAAGCATGGAAATTAATGATAAATATTTAAAAGAATAAATCATTAAAACAATATTTTAGTTAAGGAGTTCTTAACCAAATGAGATATTCTTGAATACAAATAATTGAGAAATAAAATTTAATAAAAAATTTATAAAATAATTAGAATAAAGGTATTCATGATATAATATTCCAAAGGATGGTTTATACACCATGTAAAGGTTAATTTGTGCATAACAACAAGGAAGTCTCAATGGAAAGTAAATTGAGACGAAATCCCTTATAAAGACGGTATCCTTTGATTAAGGATAATTCAATGACATAATTATGTGTGGAAAATATAAATAAACCCAATATTAGTGGATATTAAGTGTAAAAGAATCATATTTTATTCAATCATATTCATATCCCAGCATAATTAACAAGTAGAAGTTTAACCCAAAGAATTGAAATTGGGTGAAAAAGTTCCCTTACAGAAATTTGAAAGCCAAACGGTGTCACTTTAAAATTCTGAAAATAATTTGATGAGAGGGAAAAGGGTATCTCATTAATTGGACATAAAATTTAAAAAATAATGATTTATAATAACATATCCTAACATAATAATATGTAAATTAAAAAACATAACCAAAAAGTAAGTCTTTTAAAAAGACAAGGGTGAAAGGATCCCTTGCCGATTTGGTAACTTACGAAACATACAACCCATAAAAGAAGGATCATACAATGAAGATGTAAATACTCATAAATTAAATTATATTACATAATGAATACAATCATGGGAAGTACATACACAACAAAAAATGAAATAGTGGAAAATATATCATGAATCTCACAGGAATAAAAACTGAGATGAAAACCCCTTACCACATTGTAATCAATCAAGTCGTATGAAAAAAAGTTAATAACCACCAAATAAATCACAAAATACCATGAATATAAAGTAATAAATATAGTATATATCAAATGAAATTACACAATACCCCACATTCCATAAATAAGTGGAGAACAATGGAAATATCATGAAAATAAAAGTGAGATAAGAAACCCCTTACCACGTTGTCCGACTTGACCCGTTCGTTCTTTAATCTCCTGAATAATAAGACAAATTTAATTTATATTTTCTTAAGAAACATTAATGTTTAATATTCCTTTTATATCACTTATTACTATGTTATAAACATTATTCAATCATTTAATTTAATAATGGTTGTTTTGTCGATATTTGTTAGTTGAGCCAAAAATGAACTTCTTTCAATTACATTTGTTCATGTGGTCAAAATTCAATTAACTCTAGAATGATATTCATGATTTAGATATCATATATATCATATATATCCATTATATGTATGTATTTATAATATTACATAACATTTTGAGATAAGAAATGAAATGCACCGTTCATGGAGATGGTAAGCCGTACGTACGCATGAACGCTACTTTCATTTCTATTTCATATTTAATGGAATGAAAACATAATGATACATAAGTATATTATAATTCAATTATAATATAACATGATATATATGTTACGTAATCTCATTAAATCCATCCTTTATACGTTCCATGTATGTCATGCACGAATCATATCACCTTGAGGGGGCAGTAGTCCGCACTTATTTTAATGAAATTATTGTATTTACGCATATTGTAATACATAAAGGTATGTTTATAAATAAAAATTACAGAAGAATAGAAAAACATAAACATAATATATATCATATATAAATACATTTCCATCATAATTTCCACCATAAGTGGTGATAGGGGAAGATTCAACAATCATCATTTCGTGAGGCAGTAGTTCACCATCCATAGAAACTATATATTCTTTACCAATTAGATGGACGTGTGAGTAAGTTTAGTTTGAATACATCTCATAAAATACCTAGTATATTGAGGATACATGTTTTTATAAAATATAGGAATAAAAAGAGTTTATGGGGTTGGAGAAGTAAATTAAAACAAAAGAACATAAGAGAAGATGTTACCTTTAAATTGGGTATCTCCCTTTGGTTTAAAACAAATGGTTCCCTTGAATTGCCTTCTTCCAAAGGGAAGGCTTCTAGGAGGAGTATAGGGATGTTGGGAGCTTAATTAGGCATTTTTTTGATGATCCAAGTGGCTTGAGAAGTGTGAGTAATGGGTTAGATGTGAGGATTTTTTATAGGGGGGAGGGGCTCTTTAGGAATGTTTAAAAATATTATTTTATTATATAATGATTTTCAGTTTCTAAAGGTCCAAAACTTATTAAAGTAAAATATAAGATGACTCATGTCCGAAATAAAACCATAAAATAAGAATATTACAGTTTTTGGATGTTGTTTTAATCTTTTTAATCTTATTTATTTAAATCATTCATTAATGAGGTAAATACTGCATCATTATTTTTTCATAAATAATTTTATTTATTTGATGTCTAAAAATTATAAAAAAATATCATGATGTAGGAAATTTTTATTTATTTCCAAATAATATGTACAGTCTAATAGTTAACTTATATAACTCTATGTTAAAATTTATTTACTAAAAGATATATTTTAAGGTCATTTTTGTCTTTACTTTAAATTAATTAATATAAATTGTCATTATCACTCCCAAGTGGCTACATGGGTTCCCAAAATCAACCCAAGGATGACCATAGTCTAAAATGTATAAAACAATAGGATTAGGACACATGTTAGTGTAATTTAATATTATTATTATAATATTTGGGTACCCTTATTTACTAGATTTACCCTTTAACGATGGTAAATAAAAATTTTACGGAAGTAAATATTTATTATGACCAAAAATAAAAGTTATATATTTACACAATTTTGAACTCCTGATTCCAAATATGGAATTTATTTTTCAAAATTAAACACACAAAAGTGGAAAAAATTAATTTAAAATTAATTCTCTCTATCAAAACAAAAAAGCATGTTTTTAGGAAATAATAACTATCGAAAGATTAACGCTTATTTATGTCTAATTTCCAAGTTAAATTACATCCAATTACCAAAATTGGATTTAGTGGTAAAAATATAATCTAATTACACTTTAAACCCATTTAAAAAGTTAATATAACTATATAAATAAATTAGATTAAAAGGAAGTTATGAATTAAAATATAGTATTTTTCACTATTCATAAAAATGATATTCATCAGAAAAATACCAAAGTTTTATCCAAAGTGTATTTTGATGTCCCTATTCTAAATAATATTATTATTTTTTCAAATATAACATATAAAAGTGAACAAAACTGTATTTAAAGAGGGTTTTCCATCAAAAGGTAGTAAATCGACCTTTTAATGAATATTAGAGTATTTATGCTTAAAATTGGATTATTTCTTATTTTAAACCTCTAAAATTTATTGTATAAATGTAAAAACATTTAAAAAAACATGTATATTCATATTGTGGTTAGTTCTATCAATTTCCACCAATACATTGTCTAGGAATTGACTACCATTTAAAATAATATTATATTATTATTTTTCAGTATGACTGCATTGTGTGCAACACAAGATTTCAAAGAAACTTTTTTTTCCATATTTGGTACGCCATCGAACATAGAAGCCCCTTTAAAGAAAAATTAATATTATTTCCCAAATTTTAATTAATATTAAAATGTTATATTCTTTATTTACCTGGGATGTTACATCCTTCCCCCTTTTGGGAATTGCATCCTCACAATTTTATTATTTTGCTTGAAAACATCATTGAAAGTCCCATATTGGAAAAAGAGTCAATAAAAATGTCACAATAAAATAAAGGAAGAGAAGTACAAAGGTCACTTATGACAACAGATACTAGGATTCCATGAAAACAAGGATATATAAGAGAATATAACCCTCATAGATTAATAAAGAGTGATAGAGATCTTGGTCATGGAAAGTTATCCACCACAATACCATAAATGTGTGGTTGGGTAAAAGTCTAATGATAAAAGAGAGCTTATAACATTTTTTCTTCAAGATCATTTTCATATATTTAATGAATTTTATTAATAACTAGACTAAGATCGTAAGGAAATATACTTACTTGTCATGTAGAGTTTCATCCTTTAATAAAATTCTACCTAAACATCATCTTTTCTCCAAATGGTAAGTATTCAAGATGACATAATCACACCTGAAATACTAGAATAAACTTCTATAGTATCACATAATCTACAAAAGATTAACTATATATTTCTAATATCTTTAGACATCTTCCAAAACCAAAAATGGTTAGTACAAGATCAGATAATCCCCAAAAGGATAATCGTTTATAAAAATAAATACTACTCTTAATCTCCAAAATTCAACAAAAATAACCCAAAGTTCAAGAAAGACCATTCCATATATAATTGTACATAAGATTATTCAAAATAATCCAAAATAAGATTTAAACCCAAAACACAGAAGGATTTAATCACAAAGTCTTTCATAGTAAATCAAGCATTAATCTCCAAAAACATAGACTAATCTTAAAGTCTCAATATAAAGTTTAATTAAACTAAACACGTATTCTCTATGATAGATTAAAAATTTCCATAAATAACCCAAATCACATTATGTCTATCATAAAACATAGATTCTTCCAAAATAATATTTCAATAATTATTCCACAAATTAAATCCCATAGTATTTTATTTTCTTTAAGCATATAGTGTTCCCAAAAGAGAGAATGTCTTCCAAAATAACCTTTATTACTTAATAAAAAATTCATTTTTTGATACTAAGGAAGTCTATTTGATAAAACATAAGATCCTAGATAAACATATTCTTGATCCCTAAAATAATTTAACTTAAAATAATATGTTATAATTACTAGGGACTTCACATAGGACTGTGGTAGGAGATGTGCCATTGTCGCCCTTCGGTTGTGGGTTCGATTCTTGTGGCCTTGTCAGGCGCAATGGGTCGTCACCCATCTTATAGGTTTCCCTTTTTATAAAACTCAAAAATATCACTAACATGTTTTATCCTAAAAGGGTTTCTTATACCTTTCATTTTCATCCCAATACATTAAGAACCCACAATATTATATATTTTATGTTTTTTTACCTCCAAATGATAAAATGAAACTATTCCCAATTGAAAGAACATCATACCTTGATCATGGTGTCCATATGGTTTCTTCATCATCTTGTTCACGTAGGTAGAAGGTACATGCATTGCAACAATGATTTGGAGATCCTTTAAAATCATTTGCTTCCGTCATCCAAATACACCTTTTGCAACTTCGGTCATATGACTGTTTTCAGAAAAGTAGTTTCGTAAATTAATCATGTGTGATATATAATTTCAAAACATATGATAAAACATGATTTTTATAAAATAGTCGGACCGATTTTGAATTGAAACCTTCAATTAATGGCCCTTCTATAATATCATAAGTATGTGTTGAGAACCTATACTGTAAAAGAAAATATAAATAGATTTCTCAAGGGTCTCTTTCTTCAGTACCTTTTTCAAAATCATAATATGCTTCAAAATCATGTGATAAGGTAAAATAATTAAAATCCTTGATAATATTTAACTTTCATGAAAATATGAGAATATTGAGAAAATATGATTTGATTAAATACAACCCATGATCAAAGATGATATCAAGGTACAGTGGAGGTGTTTGATATCTTAAACAACTACTTTCAAGAGAGTTGTATGATAGAAAAAGCTTCACAATCATCCTAACATGACTTTGCAACAATTATTGAAAGCATGTCATCGAGAAGAGATAGGAATGTTTTTTGAGATCCTCCTCCTTCCATTTTTAATTGAATTTCATTGATATAAAAAATTATAAATCAAGGATTTAACTAAAATAATAGACATAGGGACTAACCATGTGTTTAACTAAAACTCTTAATCCCTAAAGTTTTCTAAACCGACCTCTGATACCAACTATAAGGACCCATCCTTAAAACAATACATAATCTTGAATTAAATGAATAATTAACATGGAGGATAATTCCAGGTTTAGAGTTTTATAGAATTAGACAATAAATATTACATATCAACTTTAAAATTTCATGTAGACACTACTTCTTAGTATCCATTTTTTAATAAAATAAAAACTCTTAAAAAGAAACATGTCTAGTTCCATGTTTTAGATATCATGACTTTACATTGATCCCATATTTGACCCTATTCATCTTTACATCCTATAGAAAACATTTAAAACACTTGTAATGAGAATAAAAATGTCAGTAAGGGTTATAAAATAAGAAATGAAAACATTATCTCATCAATAAATTAAAAACAATAAAACTATACATTTCAATCATAACATGCCTTATGAAATCATAAGATTTATGAATAACACACAGAAATAGTAAATCATAAAGGTAACTTGTGGCATACATAACATAATTAAATTGTAGAATTCACAACTATGTAGAGAGTTATGTTCGGAATACTTATCACTGTATATTTTTTAAATCTCTTAGGAGAAACATTAACATTTACCTCTATCACGTAACCCAATACAATGGAGAGCTATCTCAGGCTCACCCTCCCTAAGTTTATCACGGAACCAGCCATATACATAAAAAATTCCCAATAACAATAACATATTCATAACACATAAAACAAGAATAAATGAAACACAAAATTTCCACATTGTAATCACAGTATATATTTTCAAGATATTTACATAATCAATACTTTATCTAACCAATTTCAAACCCATTTAAAAAATTTATAAAGATATTTTTTAATCAAAGTGTCCCGTACCTATTTGAATATTTTAAAGGAATAAACATTTTAAAAAATTAATGTCCATATAACTGGATCCTTAAACCCATTTTAAAAACATGGACATTAATGAGAAATATTTAGAAGAATAAATAATTAAAACAATATTTTAGTTAAGGAGTTCTTAACCAAATAAGAGATGCTTGAATACAAATAATTGAGGAATGACATTTAATTAAAACTTTATAATATCATGAGATTAAAGGTATTCATGATATAATATTCCAAAGGACAATAAATACACCATATAAAATTGAATTGGTGCATAACAATAATTAAGTCTCAATGAAATGTAAATTGAGATGAAATCCCCAATAAAGACGGTATCCTTAGATTAAAGATAAATCACTGACATAATTATTTGTGAAAAATATAAATATATAGAATATAAGTGGAAATTAATTATAAAACAATCATATGTTATTCACACATATTCATATCACAACATAATAAATAATTATATTTTTAACCCAAATAATTGAAATTGGGTGAAGAATTTCCCTTACAGAAATTTGACAGCCTAATAGAGTCACATAAAAAATTAAGAAAATAAGTTGATGAGAGATAAAAGGGTATCTCATCACTTGGACATAAAATTTATAGTAGTAAGGAAATAGAACAAAATATCCTGACATAATATGATTTGAATTAAAAGACATCACAAAAAATATGTCTTTTAAAAAATGAGGGTGAAAGGTTTCCTTTCCGATCTGGTAACTTACGAAACAGACAACCCGTGAAAGAAGGACCATACAATGAAGATGTAAAAACCCATAAATTAAATTATATTACACAATCAATACAATAATGTGCAATACATAAATCACACAAAAGGAAATAGTGGCAAATATATCATGAATCTCCTGGAAATAAAAAGTGAGATGAAAACACCTTACAATGTTGTAATCAATTGAGTCGTATGAAAAAAAGTTAATAACCACCAAATGAATCACATAATCCCATGAATATAAAGGGAATAATTATATTATATATCAAATTAATGTACAAAATACACCATATACAATAAATAAGTGTTGAAAAATTGAAATCTCATGGAATTAAATGTGAGATAAGAAATCCCTAACCACGT
Organism: Viscum album; assembly: GCA_963277665.1. Taxonomy (NCBI): domain Eukaryota; kingdom Viridiplantae; phylum Streptophyta; class Magnoliopsida; order Santalales; family Viscaceae; genus Viscum; species Viscum album. The sequence goes on along the minus strand of OY728142.1, from coordinate 261,185,016 downwards.
TGTCCAACATGACTCGATCATTCTTTAATCTCTTGAGTATTAAGATAATGATAATTTCGTCTTACATAATAACCTTTTTCAAGTTCATTATTTCTTTTATATCACTTATTACGATGTTAGAAACATTATTCAATCATTTATGTTAATAATGGTCATTTTGTCAATATTTGGTACTTGAGTCAAAAATGAACTTCTTATAATTACAAGTTGTTCATGTGGTCAAAAATACATTATCTAAAGAATTATATTAATGATTTAGATATCATATATATCATATATATCCTGTATTTTTATGAATTTATTTTTTTACACAACATTTGGAGATAACAAATGAAATGCACTGTTCATGGAGATGGTAAGCCATACATACGCATGAATGCTACTTTCATTTATATTTCATGTTTAAAAGAATGAAAACATAATGATAAATAGGTATATTATAATTATTTTATAATATCATATGACATATATTTTCAATAATTTCATAACTCAATCCTTTATATGTTCCATTTATGTTATGAATGAATCATATCACCTTGAGGGGGAGGTAGTCCACACTTCCTCAAATGAAACATTCATATTTACACTTATTGGAAAGCATAAAGGTATGTTTGTGAATAAAAATTAAAATATCATAGAGAAAACATAAACATAATATATATCACATATAAATAAATTTCCATCATAATGGCCTCCATGATAGGTGGTAGGAAAAAATTGAACAATTGTCTTATCGTGAGGCAGTAGTTCAACGTGCACAGAAACAATATGTTCTTTACCCATTTTATGGATGTGTGTGTAAGTATAGTTTGAATAATTTTCATAAAAACAACCTATTATATTTAGGATACTCGTTGTGTTATAAAATAAATGAATAAAAATAAAATATTGGGTTGGAAAAGTAAAATAAAACAAAAGAACTTAAGAGAAGTCGTTACTTTCAAATCTGGTATCTCTGTTTACTTTGAACCATAAGGTTTACTTGAATTGCCTTCTATCTAGGGGAATGATTCTAGGAGGAGGATATTGATGTAGAAAGAATAATTGGGTAGATTTTGGATGATCCAAGGGGCTTGAGAAGTGTGAGGAATGGTATATAATTGAGTGATTTTTATAAGGGGGAGTGGCTCTTTTGGAATGTTTAAAAATATTATTTTCTTATATAATGATTTTCAGTTTCTAAAGGTCAAAAACAAATTAAAGTAGAAGTTAAGATAAATCATGTTCTAAATAAAATCATCCAATAATATTTGGACCAGATTTGGATATCGTTTTAATCTTTATAATCTTATTTATTCAAATCATTAATTAATGATGTAAATATTGCATTCTTATTATGTCATAAATAATTTTATTTATTTGATGTCTATATATTATAAAAAAACTACCATGTTGTATTAAATATTTTTATCATTACAATTAATATGTATAGTTCAAGATATTACTTATATAACCCTATGTATTAATTTATTTACTAAAATATATATGTTTATGTCATTTTTGTCTTTACTTTAAATTAATTAATATAAAGTGTCCTTATCACTCCCAAGTTGCTCCATGGGGTCCCAAATTCAACCCAAGGATGCCCATGCTAGGAAATTTATCAAAAGATAAAATTATGAAATATTTCAGTGTAATTTAATCTTATTATGACAAAATTTTGTTACCCTTATTTCCCAGATTTACCCTTTAACCATGGTAAAAAAATTACTTATGTTGATATTCATAATGTCTAAAATTAAAAGTTATCTATTTACACAATTTGGACCTCCTAATTCAAAATATTGAATCCATTTTTCCAAATTAAAAACACAGAAGTGGCAGAAAATAATTTAAAATTAATTCCTCCTATCAAAACAAAACGTGTGTTTTTAAGAATTAATAACTAAAAAAATATTTAATCTTATTTAGGTCCAATTTCAAAGTGAAATTACATAAAATGACCAACATTAGATTAAATGGTAAAAATATAATCTAAATACAATAAAATACCATTTAAAAATATATTCTAACCATATAAATATGTTAGATTAAATGGAAGTTTTGAATTAAAATACAGTATTTCAACTATTCATAAAAAATGAACATTATCAGAAAAATACAAAAAAAATTCCAAAGTAAATTTTGATGTCTCAATTCCAAAAAATAATATTATTTTTTCAAATATAACATATAAATGTGACCAAAACTAGATTTAAATAGGCTTGTCCATCAAAAGGTGGTAAATTGACCTTTTAATGAATATTAAAGTATTAATGTATAAAATTAGATTCTTCATTATTTTAAGCCTCTAAAATTTATTGAATAAATGTAAGAACATTTAAAAACATGTATATTCATATTTTAGTTAGTTCTTTCCATTCCTTCCAATACAATGGCTTGGCCTTTACTACCATTTAAAATAATTTTATATTATTATTTTTTAGTATGACTCAGCATTGTGTGCAACATAAGATTTCAAAAAAACCCCATTGTTGCATATCTGGTATGAAATCAAAAATAGAATCCCTTTTAAAGTATAATTAATAATTAATTCAAAAAATTTAATAAATATGAAAATGTTATATTCTTTATTTTCCTGGGATATTACACCATGAGGGTGACATTGTAAGGTTGTCATGAGGGTTACATTGTAAGGTAGCCATGAGGGTTACAAATCATATGATATACATGATGGTTACAATATTAATTAAGTAATTACCAAATTTACCATAATATTATTGTTTATATATTCTATGTTTTATGGAGATCTCATGTTTTTACAAATTAATTATATGATACTTATTTGGTGAGAAGTAAGTCTTTGTGAAAATTATTTCATATGTTTATAAGTTTTCAATGAATAATGGTTTCTATCCTTTTTCATATATCCTTTACTAAAATTTTAGTTCTCATCCCATGTTTTATAATATTTTTCATCATGTTTAAGGATACATAAGATAAAATTAGAATCCAAGATGAATGTTGTGAATACTTTTTGTGAATAGATTTCATGTTATTTATTAAAAATAGTTGTATTCTGAATAGAATGGATATTGTTTTTTTACTATAAATTTAATGTGATTTTGGGTTGATATATATGAATTATTTCATAATTCTATAAAATTATAAATTAAAAAATTCCTTTTGGATTATAAGAATGTGAATTCAAAATTAATTTACTAGATCTTGTAATGTTTATGATTGGGTCGTTATAGTTCATATAATAGTATGGTTTAGATAAATTTAGGTGTTATCATTATGTTAATATAATACCATAAACTATTTTTATCTTGTTTTTATGTCAAAATGATATAGAATTTTAAGATTACCATATTCCTTCATCTAAGATATGTCTGTTCAAAATGGTTTTCCATAGAAGAAACTCGGTAGATAAAGTTGGAAGGAACCAAGAGGATGATATATTTCTGAATCCACAACTAGGAATGGTTTTAATTATAACCAAATAGTTTGTGACGGTAATGTATCAGTTGACGAAGGCTATAAATGGTGTTGGAATCCATGCAAGAGAACATCCAGAGCTACCATAAAAGAACATGATGACATCTGGACATTTTATGAAGCAACACCCTCCTGCAATCTATGGATCTTCGACCTAGTGGCAGCTGAAGAATGGATTAAGGTTCATGAAAAAATATTAGAAATTGTGGGGTGTTTAGATAATAATAATGTTAGTCTTTCCATTTATCATTTTGAAGGTGAATATGACCAGTGGTGGTCAATGGTAAACTTTTCTAGGATAGAGAGAAGATTGATTTTATTGGATGAGATGAATTTTAGAATATTCTTCTTGAAAAATATTTTCATATGGTTGTTTGACTTAGGATGGAGAAGAAATTACTTGATTTGAAGTAAAATGTTGAATATTTGGTGGCATTGAATGAAGAAAATGTAACCATATTAGCAATATAATATCTAAATTTTATTTGGGATCTTCAAAGAAAAATCAATCATTTTTACTCAGTATTAAATCCATGATATTGAAGGATATTAGCATCTCATGAATTCAAAAGTTATGAGAATCTTTTATAATGTGCTAAGAGGGTATAAAGGGAGTTTTCTGATGACCACATATACTTTGAAAATAAGTATAAGAAGAGGTCTATATGGCATGTGATGGGTAAGAATCAGTCAAATAAATATAATGGTAAGAATTTCCAGTTTTTAATTTGTGAAAAGTGTGGTAAAAATCCCCCTTGGAAATGTCTTAACAAAATTGGGAATTTTATTCAATGTGGTAATTTTCGACATATGGCCTAATATTATAATGAAATTGATCTTATGATTAATCTTGATAAGAAAACTATAATGTGTTTTAAATGTGGGGTGATGGGTCATTATGAAAATACATGCCCAAAGAAAAATATAAATGATGGAAAGTAGCCAAATTATAAGTATAAAAGTTCAGTGAGATCCTTTGTAACTAAATTAGTATAATTTGTGTAAAAAAATTAAGTTGTATTACGTACTTTTTATTTTTAATCATATATTTCTAATTTCTTGTGTGATATGCATAATACACATTCCTTTATTTCTGATAAATTTTTTATTAAATTGGAAATTTCACTTTAATAAATTAGATAGGAACATACGGATAAAACCCTAGGGGAAATACTGTAGTAAAAAGGGAATTATAATAACCTTCATGTTGGTTTCTATTGAAAAATATTACATAAAAACCATATTATTTTATCATATGTAGAGTTTGATGTTATTATTGGGTATGGATTGGATTTATATTTATCATTATAAGATTGATTTTATAGCTAAATTAGTTGTTTTTATAAAGATTCGCAGTTTGTATACAAGAATGAAATCATACAATTAATAACATATATGGAAGATGAGAAACTATTAAAATATGGAAACTAATTTTATCTTTCAAATATTATTGAAAAAAATGGAACAATTTATACTAATGTTGGGCCTATAGTAAATTAATACCTCGATGTTTTTCTTGATGAGTTTCCCAGTGTTATACCTGGTCAGGAAGTTGAATTTTATACAGACTTGGTTCCTAATGCTAATGAAATTTTCAACCTCCTTTATCAAATGGATCAATTAGAAATTATTAAATAGAAAAATATCTCCCAGAGTTACATGATAAAAGCTTCATTCATCCTAGAACTTCACCATAGTGTGCCCTTATTTTTTCATTAAAATAATTGTTTCCATGAGACTTTTCCTTGATAGTAGATCATTGAATATCATTATAATTAATAATAAGTATCCTTTTCCTCATATCAATGATTTTTTTGATCATCTCTTGAGAGATAAGTATTTTATTCAAGATAGACTTGCGATATGGGTACCAGCATCTGGAGATGAAGGATGATGACATCCCAAAAATTGTTTTTCATAATAGATATTTGAATTATGATTTTTTTGTTATTCTATTTGGTTTGAAAAATACCCCTACTGTATTGATGTATCTTATGAATATAATATTCCATGAATACTTTGATAAAAAAAATTTATAGTTGATATTTTGGTATTTTCAAAAAAAAGGAGGATCTTGAAAAAAATTTAAGGGTTTCCATGAAAACTCTAAAATAAAAGAAGTTATATTGATGATTTAGAAAATTTGATATTTTGTTGCAATAAATTACTTTTCAGGGGATCGTTGTAAGTATGGATGGAATAATAGTTGATCTATCCAAAACAAAAGTGATTGATGAATGGCCAAGACCTACGAATGTTACAAATATTTGTAGTTTTTTTGGATTAGTATAATATTAACGATGTTTTTTTTTAAAAAAATAATAGATATATATCCTAGTAACTATACTAACACAAAAGGTGTTCAATTTATTTGGACAGAAGACTATGATGTTCCTTTTCAGGAACTGATGAAGAGATTGGTGAATGACCCAGTTTTGGCCCTCCCTTCCAGAAATAGTGAATCTCTCATCTATAGTTTTTCTTCAATGAAGGGAGGTGGCTATGATTTAATTTATAATGATTAGAAAATTTTTTATGATTCAAGAGAACTAAATCCCCATGAGTTAAATTATCCCACACTTGATTTATAATTATCATATGTGGTTTTTTCTATGATAATTTAGAGGAAAAATTTATACAGATCCACATGTGACATATATAATGAGCATAAAATTTGGAAGTATGTATTAACTCAAAAGGAATTAAACATGAGGCATAGAATATAGACTAATATAATAAATTATTATCAGTTCATGATCAATTACCATCCTGGAAAAGTAAAAAAAACTAGTCAATTCCTTGGGTTGAAAACATAATGCATCATTAACAATGTTACATTTGGAATTAGAGAATGTTAGACTAGTATCCCACTGAGTAGCATTTCTTCCAAGTTATCTCGGGTACACAATATATTTCATGTTTCTATGTTGAGAAATTATGTTCCAGATTTATCTCATGTTTTGAGCTGAGAAGTGGTTCAGCTGGAAGAGAACCATTTTTATTGTAACACCCCGCCCCTACCTCATTGGCTTGAGGAGGCGGTGAGGGTTACTTGGCCTTACACAATGTTCCCAATGCACCAAAGGCTGGAAATAAATGCTGAGGGCTTCAAGAGAAAAGTAGGGATACAATTTTCCCTTAATAGGATTACCCAAAAAACCAAAGAACAACAGTTAAAAATGCATGCATTCCAATTTACCCAATCGTGATATAAATATCCAAGGTTCATACAACTGGACATTCCCAAAACATCAGAGTACAACAGAAACAAAAGATAGCCACAATGATCCGTGACACCTCCACAACTCCACTACAGCTCCAAACTCCATGATCCACCAAGCATCACGGGGCACCGCAAAAAGAAGGTGAAGCCTTACCATTGCCCATGTCTTGGTATACTACATATGCAAAGACACCCAAGTTCCAAAGAAGGGGGCGAGTACAACTACTCAGTAGGATTTATCCAAATGACTACCCTACAAATGCCACTAGGATAAACTATTAGCACATTCATATAAAACATTTTATATAAAACAATCCCATTTGAAAACTTATTACAAAATCCAAACATGCCACACAAGGGAAAGCCACAACAATCAAGCCACATGTCGGTTACCATGTTCACATTTAACTCACAAGCCCCATCTACAAACATCACAAAGTCAAGCAATCAACCAACAATAGGGGTACTTTCTCAGCCAACCCTTTCACAACACGACAAGTGGTACTTTCTCGGCCACTTTCCTATATGGTGGCCCTTCCGTCCATTATCCATCCATTTCCCTGATTATAGTGGCACTTTCTCGACCGCTCTACAATATCACAACACATTCTAATAAAAAATCCCATTCATAACCACACAAGCACGAGCCACACAACAAACTCACATTATCGCAAACACCATCACATGCCATTTTCATGCTCCAGATCATTGTCATTTTAAAATCAAAATTTTAAGATCATCCAATTCAATCCATTTCCAACAAAACGTATTTTTACCCAAAAATCCCAATTTCATGCCAAAAAACCCCAATTTTATCACCCATAAATTTTCCAACAAATTTTCCACATGATTTACCAATTAACTTTCAAGCACAAAATTTAATTTTAAATGCACCACACAATTCCACCAAGTGGAGTCGAGAGAGAAGACACCTACCTTTAGGGTTTCAGTGAAATTGATCCACACGCAACCGCACCTCCAAAACCGGCGAACGCACCACCGAAACCTCTGTAGATCCTCTTCCCTAACACCCTAAAGCCTTGAAAACATCATACAAGGCCACCCCAACCCTATATCTACACACAACAACTGTAGATCTATAAAACAAAGAAGGAGGGAAGATCATATCTATAGAAAAACACAAAGAAACCATGGGGGAAGACTTACCCTGGAGGAATCACCTTCAAAACCTCTTGAATCCTCTTCAAACCCCTTCCCCAATGAATGGGAGAGCCCTTCTAGCCCCTGAGAACTGAAAATCCTGAGTGAGGCTCGAGTGGGAGGAAGATAAGAGTGTTTTAGGTCGAGTCCGAGGGAGCCCGGACTTAAAAACCCCAACTTTAAGTGGTCGCACGGCTAGCCCACACGGTTTGGCAAACTGTGCGCTAACCGTTCGCACGTCACTGCCTTGAGAGAAGGTTCCCGCACGGTTTCCTCACATGGTTTGGAAAACCGTGCGCAGGCCGTGTGTAGCCTACTGCATCTCCCTCACGGTTTCCTGGGGCATCTACATGGTCTACACTAACCGTTCTCAAACTATGCACCCCTTTAAAAGCCTCCAAACTCATCCAAATACATTCCAAACTCTCCCGACCTTTTCCCAACTCATCCCATGCCCATAAAATCATAAAAAACATAAACAAAGGCTACATACCTCAAACCAGTGGTACTACATTCTCCCCACCATTGGACTTTCCATCCTCAGAAAGTAGTGACCCCGCCCTTTGCTGAAAGAGATCGGGCCACTGCTTGGCCATTTCTTTCTCCTGTTCCTATGTTTCTTCCTGCATCTGGCCATGTTGCCACAAAACCTGAACAAGACCGATGCTTTTACCACGTAATAATTTCTCTCGCCTATCCACAATCCGCACTGGCACGTGCACCAACGAAACATCCATCTCGAGCTGAACATGATCCCATCGAATGACATGGCCCAGATCCGGCTGATACTTTTTCAACTGCGACACATGAAACAGATTGAGTACCGCACTGAACCTAGGTGGAAAAACCAACTGATAAGCCACCTCACCAACCAGCTCAGCAATCTCAAAAGGTTCAATGTACCTCGTAGATAACTTTCCTTGTTTCCCAAACCGGCGATGTCCCAACCAAGGAGAAATCCTCATGAAAACATGATTGCTCACCTCAAATGACAACGGTCATCGATGATGATCCGCATAAGATTTCTGATGACCCTAAGCCGTCCCCATCCTCTTACTGATCAGCTTGATGTTTTCTTGTAGTCTCCAAGACAAGACTCGGTCCAACCATCGAAGACTCACCTATTTCCACCCAACCTTGTGGATAACGACACAACCTCCCATACAATGCTTCAAACGGAGCCATCATTATGGATGATTGATAACTGTTATTATACGAGAATTCAACCAAGGATAGGTGCTGCTCCTATGAGCCACCAAAATCCATCACACAAGCCCGCAACATGTCTTCCAAGGTTTGTATCATCCTCTTGGATTGACCATCTGTCTGAGGGTGATATGTCGTACTCATGGTCAAATTTTTTTCTAAAGGCTTGCTGCAAAGATTTCCCAAAACAGGATGTAGACCTCAGATCTCTATCTGATACGATCTAAACCGGAACACCATGCCTCTTTACCACCTTCCAGACATAGATTCTGGGTAGATCCTCCACCGTATGAGATTCACGAACTAGAATGAAATGGGCCGACTTCATTAGCTGATCCACTATCACACAAATGACATCATGTTTTCTGACCATTCTTGGGAGACCGGTGAAAAAATCCATCTCTATCTTCTCCCATTTCCAAACAGGGATAGGTAAAGACTGCAACATTCCCGCTGGCCTTTGGTGCTCCGCCTTGATCTACTGGAAAGTCAAGCATCGTGAAACGAACTCATCCACTCTTCTTTTCATTCCAACCCACTAGAATTGTGCTTTAAATGCCTTATACATCTTCTGAATTCCAGGGTGGATAGACCACCTAGAATGATGGTACGCCCTGAGAAGATCCTCCGGACAAGCCACCGGTAAAACTATCAGTTTCTGGAAAAACAAAACTGATTCTTTATTCAGCTGGCAGCCCTCAATGGTCTCCCTACCATTGAGTTTCGACCTCATGGTCTCACACTCTGAATCAGACATCTGCACCTCTTTAAGCAGGCATGACAAGTCAGGAATCAAAGAAACCATAAATAAGACCACTTTATCACCTTGGTCCTCACCTTCTAGTCGCATGTCAGCTATCACTGACATCAACTTCCACTGGTCTAATGCCTGCTTCACCACCTGAGCATGTGATTTCTTACTTAATGCATCTGCCACTGAATTTCCCTTACCTGGTGTGTACATTAAGTCAAAATCAAACATTTGGATATATTCCATCCATATCCTTTGCCTCAAGTTTAGATCCCTTTATGATAAAATGTGCTTCAAACTCTTATGATCCGTGTAGACCATGAATTTTTCACCGAAAAGATAATGGCGCCACATTTTCAAAGCATGGACCAATGCTACCAACTCCAAATCATGAGTTGAGTAGTTCTTCTCATGCACCCTCAACTACTATGAGCCATATGCAACCACATGATCCCCTTTCATGAGGATTCACCCAAACCCTGATCTCGATTCATCGCAATACACCACGTACCCTTTCCCCAGTTCTGGAAAAACCACGATTGGTGCTGAAGTAAGCTGACCCTTTAGTTCATTGAAACACTGCTGACAGTGTTCATTCCATTGGAATGGAACATTCTTCCTTGTCAAAGCTCTCATTGGTGAATCCAACTGTGAAAAGTCATGAACAAAATGCCGATAATACCCAGATAGTCCAAGGAAACTCCGTATCTCAAACACATTATTTGGCAGTTTCCATGAGATAACAGCCTCTATCTTTTCTGGATCTACTGAAACACCCTTTTCAGAAATCACATGTCCAAGAAAACAAACTTCCCGCATCCAAAAGTTTCATTTTGACAATTTTTCATGAAACTGATGATCTCTCAAGACCCCTCGCACTATCGCCAAGTGATGTTCATGCTCCTCCCTTGTCTTTGAATACACGAGAATATCATCGAAAAACACCACCAAAAATGAATCCAGATATCTCAGAAATATCAGATTCATCAATGCCATAAACACTGCTAGTGCATTCGTTAGACCAAAGGTAATAACAACGTACACATAATGGCCATAACGACTTTTGAAAGCTGTTTTAAGAACATCCTCCTCATTTACTCACAATTGATGATATCCCGATCTCAGGTCGATCTTGGAGAACCACTGGGCTCCCCTGAACTGGTCAAACAGTTCATCAATTCTTGGAAGTGGATACATGTTTTTTATCATCACTTGGTTAAGTCGACGATAATCAACACAATGTCTTAATGTTTCATTGGCCTTTTTCACAAACAATACGGGTGCTGCCCACGGAGATGTGCAAGGCCAGATAAAGCCTTTATTTTCTAACTCCTCCAACTGGACTTTCAACTCCCTCAATTCTGCAGGTGCCATCCGGTAAGACAAAAGTGAGATAGGACTGGTCCCTAGAAGGATATCAATCGTAAACTCCACTTCTCTTACGAGAGGTAACCGGACGAATTATTCAATAAAAACGTCCATGAAATGATCAACCACTACTGGAAAAACACTATTCCTGACACCCTCTATCGATTTCAATGACAATACTGCCAACTGATATGATAACGTGCCAACTGCCGGTGCCAAAAATATTGCTGCAACCTACTTCTCATGCCTCTCTCCTCTAAAGAGATGTCTAACACCATCATGTGTCATAAAACTCACTGTTCGTGCATCAAAATTGATGTGGCCTTAAATGATATTAGCCAATCCATGCCCAAGATTGCATCATATCCATCCATCTAAAGTACTGAGAAATCCCACACTATCTCAATCTCACCCACAACGATACAGCATGCTCTACAGAAGAAGGCACAACACACTTTTCTACCTATAGGGGTTTGAAGTTTCAAAACCGAAGGCATAATCTCTACCTTTAAACCCAACAACTCAACAATGCGTGCAATATTAAAAGAGTGTGAAGAACCTATATCAAACAACACATGCATGCAGGTATAATTTAAAAGAATAGTACCTCATACTATGGATGGTTCTGACTGATCATCCACCACAATCTGGTCAGCTCTGAATAACGTCTTAGTTGCTGCACCCTGGTCTTTACGCCCTTTTTGAGGTGTCATGGTGTTCTAAGAATCACCATGACTAACCTTACCTTACTGACGAGGGGTATGTTGTTGCCCCCGTCCCGTCGAAGCATAGGACGCCTGCGATCCTTGCGGTGTGTCACGCACACTCGTCCTTAGAGACTTCCTACATTAGCACTAGAGATGCCCCGTCGGCTTACAGCTATAACTAGCTCCGGGTTGTGCCGTGAAATCCTGCTTGATATGCGTCTAGGAGCCACACTAAAAACAGCACAATTTACTCTAAGGCTTCGGAGGAAGGTTCACTGATCCCATCGTCGCATTTTTTTTCCATGCTCCCGCTCTGGTAATATGTGTACCTCTTCCAATTGATCCCAGCGTTAGAGTTCCCATTAGTCCCTATGGGTATTACCATACTTCCTCCGCCCGGAGTTCCGAGAAGATCTCGCTCAGCTACCAAGGGTTGATTTACCATTTCTGTGTAGTACCCGATACACAGCACCGCTATTTTAGAACGGATTTCCCACCTCAATCCCGCCTAAAAAATCCTTGCTTTCAGCATTGTGCTACCCTCCACCTCAGGTGAAAACCGCACTAAGCTCATAAACTTAGTTGAATATTCCATTACCGACATATGTTCTTTCTTCAAACTAAAAAAGTCAGTTGTACACTGAATCTTGAACGTATGAGGGTAGAATTTTTTTGTTAAAAAATTCATCAATGGTTTCCCATGTCATTCCCTAGTCCGTCCCCGCTTGGACTACCAGCTCCCACCATTGAAGGGAAAGATCCTCCAGCTTATATGTTTCTATATTGACCTTCATCTCGTCCGGGGTTCCCACGAAATCAAAAATTATATTTATTCGGGACAGCCACACCTCTTCCCTTTCTGGGTCTGCATCACCCCCAAAAACGGGTGGGTTTTGCTTCTGAAACTAAGCTGCATAGTTAACATGCTTCGGATCTTCCACTCTATTTATACTTCTCACTACATGGAAGGCTTGGACTATACTTTTCACTAGCTTCTGGTTCACCTGGGGCTCAGGTGCAACCACATTCTCATCAGCCACTTCCGGTTGGTCTCTACGACGATTACCCGGTGCCATTTCTATAAACATAAAACAAACAAGCATGAGTCTCCCTTCCGTAGACATCAAGAATCAACCATGTCAAGTACCATTTCATAACCATCAATCAAAACCAGGCTTTCCATTCTTTCACATTTCCCATGTTGCACCATTTTTGAAAATCAACCATTTTCAAAATACCATGTTTATTCACATTTCAGGTTCACACATTTGAAAAACCATTTTTCAATTCAACCCATAAATCATTAAACCAAATAAAATATGAATCTTAGAGGGAAGTCATTTCTATCATATATGTCATGATCATATCATTGGCTACACCCACGACAATGAGATTTCCAATGCCTATAAGTGTCTTCAAAACACTTTTGTACCCAACTCCCTGATAACTTGAAGTTCAGCATAAAACGGTTAGCTACATCCTTTTATGCTATAAATTCTATGTTCTGACAGTCCTACACCTTGCTAACATCCTGACTCAAGGAATAACAAAGAACGAATGTCAACTCCAAATCTGAGAATCAACTCCAAAAGACCGAACAAACTGATACCACTTGTAATGCCTCGCCCCTACCTCATTGGATTGAGGAGGCGATGAGGGTTACTTGTCCTTAATCGACGTTCCCAAGGTGATAAAGGATGGAAATAAATGTCGAGGGCTTAAAGAGAAAAATGGGGAACGATTTTCCCTTAAGTATATTACCCAAACAACCAGACCAACAGCTAAAAATGCATGCATTCCAATTTACCCAATCACACCATAACAACCCAAGGTTCATACAACCAGACATTACCAAAACATCAGGGTACAATGGAAACAAAAGACAGCCATGATAATTAGTGACACCTCCACAGCTCCACTCCAACTCCAAACTCCATGCTCCACCAATCATCATGAGCCACCACTAATAGAAGGTGATGCCTTACCTTTTCCCATGTCACGATATACTACATCTTCAAAGACACCAAAGTGCCAAAGTAGGGGGTGAGTACAACTAATCAATAGGATTTCCCCAAATGACTTCCCTACACACGCCACTAGGATAAACCATTAGCACATTCATATAAAACATTTTATATAAAACAATCCCATTTTCAAAATTATTACAAAATCCAAACATGCCACATAAGGGAAATCCACAAAAATCAAGCCACATGCCGGTTTCCATGTTCACATTTCACTCACATGCCCCATCTATAAACATCACATAGTCAAGAAATCAACCAACAACGGGGGTACCTTCTCAGCCAACCCATTCACAACTCGACAAGTGGTACTTTCTCAGCCACTTGCCTAGATGGTGGCCCTTTTGTCCATTATCCATCCCTTTCCCTGATTATAGTGTCACTTTCTCGACCACTCTACAATATCACAACACTTCTAATGCACAATCCCATTCAAATCCCCACAAGCATGATCCACACAACAATCTCACATTATCACAAACACCATCACATGCCATTTTCATGCTCTAGTTAATTGTCATTTTAAAATGAACATTTCAAAATCATCCAATTGAATCCATTTCCAACAAAACCCATTTTTACCCAAAAATACCAATTTCATGCCAAAACCCCCCAATTTCATCCCCCATAAATTTTACAACAAATTTTCCACATGATTTATAAATTTAATTTCAAGCACATAATTTAATTGTAAATGCACCACACAATTCCACCAAGTGGAGTCGAGAGAGAAGCCACCTACCTTTAGGGTTCCCAAGAAATCGATCCACACGCAACCACACCTCCAAAACCGGCGAACACACCATCGAAACCTCTCTAGATCCTCTTCCCTAACACCCACAAGCCTTAAAAACTTCATCCAAGGCCACCACAACCCTAGATATACACACAAAAAGTGTATATCTGGACAACCAAGATGGAGGGAAGAATAGATCTAGAGGAAAACAAAAATAAACCATGGTAGAAGACTTACTCGGGAGGAATCACCTTCAAACCCTCTTGAATCCTCTTCAAACCCCTTCCAAAATAAGTGGGAGAGACCTTCTAGCACCTGAGAACTGAAAATCCCGAGTGAGGATCGAGTGGGAGGAAGAGAGGAATGCTTTAGGTCAAGCCCGAGGGAGCATGGACTTAAAAACCACAACTTTAAGTGTCTGCACGGTTAGCCTGCACAGTTTGGAAAACCGTGCACTAACCGTGTGCATGCCACTGCCTTGAGAGAAGGTGCCTTCACGATTTCCTCGCACGGTTTGGAAAACCGTACGTAGATCGTGAGTAGCCTACTGCCTCTCCCTTTATGGTTTCCTGGAGCATCCACATAGTTTACACTAATCGTGCTCAAACCGTGCACCCCTTTAAAAGCCTCCAAAATCATCCAAAAACATTCCTAACTCTCCCGACCTTTTCCCAACTCATCCCATGCCCGTAAACTCATAAACAATATAAACAAAGGCTACATAACTCAAACCGGGGGTACTACAATTATGAAGAAAAACTTGTTTAGATTCTTGATCATATAGAGAAATTATAACAAAATAAGGTAATTCCTTAGGTTAATGTTTTTTGTAGAAACCACATGGCCAAAGAAGTGGAATGGAAATCTAAAAATTCTTTGAGGGAAAGGTACCCTCTCTTGTTTAATAAGTAAATAAAAAATTATGAGGACGCAATTTCTAGTAGGTGGGGAGAATGTAACAGCTCTCGTACATATGTAATAATTTCATTTCTTTTTCGTATTAAATTTTCAAATTCTATATAAATATATAATCAAATAAGAGGTATTGATTGAAATTAATGAATTTATACTGATAGAATACGAACTTGGACTTAAAAATAGTAGTGTGATCATTAGGAATAGTAATTTGGAAAATAGAATAGTAACCTCACATATGAGAGTATAATTAAAATTTATGTATCTTATATGCATAATAATAATATATTTATATCATGGAATAAGTAAATAAACTTTTTGGTAATGGAAAATTATGTGTTGGTATTTATATAAGTCCTAAAATTTAAATTATTATTTTATGAGTAATATAATCATTTAAAAGAAAATATATTTTCATAAATATTTTTCTGATTTTTTTGAAATTCATATCATAATATAATTTTATGAGACTTTAATTATTTTTTCAAAGTCTTATTAAATCAATTATAGTTTTAAAACAGGTATTTGTTGAATAAATTATTATTTTAAATAAAAATTAAATTTCCAAAATTTATAAAATAATTTTAAAAAAATGATTTCATTTTTTAATTCTACACATAAAAAAATAGTTTAAGGGAATTTTTAGGTTCTTTACGAAATACTTCAATTTTGGTGAATAGTGGAATATATTAATTTAACATATACACTAAATACATGATTTATTGAGTCATAAATGGTGTAAGGATAATGTAAGCCCAAAATAATGGTACTATCCTTTATTATTTTAATATATTTGATGATGATACTAATATTATTTTTAGTCTTGACCCAAATTAATAAACTAATGAATATAATAAATAGAAAACACAACTCTCCTCCGCTATAAATACCACCGCTCGCCACCTCTTCCCCTAAAACCTCAAAAGAATTTTATAAGTCTTAATTTCTTCCCAAATACCTTCTTAATCCTATTCTCCACGTCCAAGACCTTTTTTTGTCACCAAAATCCCAAATCCAAGTTCCTTAAGTAGGTTCTCATGGAAAAAAATTTAAGAGGAAAAAATCTTCTTTGGTTTTCAATTATTATCTTTTCAATTATTTTTCTTTTCTTATACTCTATTCACCACCAATTATCCAATAGTAATTAAACCATAATTATATTATATATACTATAATTTTAACATTTTATGGAAATATCCATCATCATAATTTTTCTCCTCTCCCTTTTATTCAAAAAATAAAAACATCATCCGTGATGTAACAATTTACTTACGTCATGGATGATTGGTTTTTGATTTCTATTACCACCTTCATGGAAGGTCATAAAATCATTAATATTGAAAAATAATAATATATTTTATATATTATATGTTATATTTTGTATTTAATCCTAATTCTATACATAATATTAATTAATAAAATAAAAGTAATTTGTAATGATCAAAATTCACCAAAATAAACTAGCATTCATCACTAGTGTTTTATATAATGATTCATCCACATTAAATATAAAAAAATGATATATAAATAATTTTTATATTCTAGAAGTTAATTTGTAAAATTTAATTTTAATTATGGAGTTTTTTCCCTTTCGATAAGAAAATACATAATAACCAAACCATTGAAACTGTGAAATAAATGCAACTGAAGTAATCAAAATAACAAAATATTATTAATAAATAGGTCGAAAGATGTTATGAGAATATTAGATATGTAATTATAAGTTTGAATATTGTTATGTAATATATTAATAACACTATTTAAACCATTATGCAGAATAATTGATCATTTTGAAGTAAGAAGAACTAGAGGTAAGGGAATTATTAACCCAATTCCAATTTTTTATGTTAACCTTATACTTTATTGATTATGTCATAATAAGTTTATTTGTGAAATGTATTTTAATTATATTATGTTATATTATTTGGATTTATAGTGTATAAAATATTAATTTTTTTTCAATTCTCAATTCAAATATATGATATATCTAAGGGACTTTTCTATAAAAATAATATTTAAATTTCTTTTTTTAATGGAACGATTTATATGGTGTAAGTATTCTTGTTTTATTATTGTGATTTTGTTATTGGAAATTTTTTATGATTAATTATGGTACCTTTATCTCCCTCGAATGTTTTGGGTATGTTTATGTTGGATTATTACTTTATGGTTACTCCAAGTTTAACTATGATGGTTACCCCATAAGGTAGTCGTGAGTGTTACATTGTAATGTTGTCATGAGGGTTATATTTTTAGGTATCCATGAGAGTTAAAAATCATATGGTAGTCATGATAGTTACAATATTTAGTAAGTAATTTCCCAAGTTACCATTATTTTATTTTTTATATTTCCTATGTTTTATGGTAACGTCTTGTTTTTACAAAGTAAAAATATGATACATATTGGGAAAGAAGTATGTCTGTGTGAAAATGATTTCATATAATTATAACTATTCATGTACTAATGGTTTATCTCTTAATTTTTATATACCTTACTGAACTTTTAATGGTCATATCTAGTTTTAAAATATTTCTCATGGGATTTAATGATGGGTAAGAGAAAAGAAGAATCCAAGATGAATGTTGTGAAGACATTTCGTAAATAGATTCATGTTTTTTATTAAAGAAATTTGATATGAAAAAATTAATATTATATTAGTAGTATCTATTTTTTTGGATTGTGAGTTTATATTTATGAATTATGTCCAAATTATCTAAAACTATAAACTGAAAAGATCTGTGGGAATGTGATAAATAGAAATATAAATGAATTTACTAGATTATATAATGTTTAAGGCTGGGACTTTATAAAAATGGACTTATTTGTAACACTAAAGATTCTATTTTAGTATGTAATCTTTTCTTATCAAATAAAATATAGCATAATTCACATATATTTATTCATGAATGTGATTAAAAAAAATACAAAAATTAATTAAATTAATTTTGAATAAATTAATTTCAATTATGAATTTATCATCTAATAATCGTCTTTGGATTTTGTTGAGAGTTTTTTGAAATAATATATTTTTAGGTGAATTGTGAAAAATATCAATTTTAGAAATACATAACTTCTATGACATTATATTGATATAAGAATAACCTAATGGTTTATAAAAAATTCTACAAAAAATATATATTACTGATTTAAGATAATTAATATAAACATAAAATGTTAAACATATAAATATATTCATTACATTTTGGAAATCTATATAATGTTTTTGTTCAAATAAAAATTGTCATAGTTATTTTATTTTAATTAAGTATTTAAAATGTACCTTTTTATTTTGGTTTAGAATTAAAGAAAAATAAATATCCTTTAATTTATAATAATCCAATTAATTTCATTTTAATCAAAAATATACTCTATTTTATCAAAAATCATTTCTACGCTTAAAACAATCATTTTTCTAAAAATTGTTTTTTTGTGTTTTATAAGATTATATTAAAAGTAATTTATACCAATTTTAAGAGTTGAATTATGTAAAATTTATTCCATATTTGGAATCTTTATAATTAAAATTAGGTTATAAGTTCATCTTAATTTTTTTCATAAATAATATTGACTTTGGTAAATATTTATCTCCTAAGTTAAGTGTTAAATGGGTTTAAATGGTTAATAATAGAGGAATGAGGCTTCATATATAAAACAAAAAAATTATTAATCCCAAAAAAATGGATATATTTTTACCATAACCTTATCATATTAAAATATATTACAATTGGGATCCACCTTCACCAAGAATAATTACTTTATATTATTAAAATATTTTATGTAATTCTATATGTGTTTGTCCTCTCAATTATAAAAGGGAGCATTTTATCCTCCATTATTAAAAACATTTTATCACTCTAGATCCACCAATACGTACCCAAAAACCTTAATATCTTCCTTATCTTCATTATTTTTCTTATTTCCTTCACGTAACACCATCCTAAGATACCATAAGGTGGACTAAAAGGAGGTCTCTAAAAGTAGATGTAATCTTCATTACCGACTCTTTTACTGATTCTTTATTCTTATACTTACTCTAAAACTATTTTAAACATCCTATAATAATTAATACAGTATAATAAACATACTAAGTTGTTATTATTATTATTTGAAAACCATTCTCTATCTCCTTCCCATCCAATGGAAAATGAAATATCACTCCTACGTATATATGACATACCATCTCCATGTAGCGATGTAAATCATTTTTCATCACCATGATACTTAGAAATTTATAAATATAGACCCAATGAATTTATATAATTTATATATATATATAATTATTATTAAAAAAATATTAAATTATTTATCTTTTTACCCTTCCACCCATTAAAATATGTTATCTTTTCTCATCCATACATGTGGACAACAAACTCTGTGAAGTTATTTGATTCATTTCATGTATGGATTTCATATATGATTATAAATATATATATATATATAATTAATATATTTTATATTTACATAATTATTAATGTTATTGGTATTAAGTATCCATTATCAAGACTAAAGGACTTTTAAATCAAAACCTAGAAGAAAGTGAATTTGATGGCACCTGAAATAATGATGATAGTGAAACATTGTTAATAAATAGGTATTTAAATAGTATAAATTTATCATATGTGATGTTATAATTGTGTATATGTTTCTATTATAAAACTATAATAAATATAAATTTATTATATAGGTGTTGAAAATCATTTATGAGAAAATTTGAAGTTGTTGTATGGGGTTTTTTTCAATATCATATTACTTCAGGATTATTTATGTTCAGATTTCCTTTTCAAATTTTATTTAATCCTATTATTTTAAACCTAAAATATTTTATTTTAATAATTTTTTGGGATTTACATGTTTATATTACATCTATTGTTTTATTATATGAATAACCCACAAGTAAGATACCTATAAGATACATTCATTTCAGAATCTTCTTTTGTTGTTTTCCTTCTAGATTTTTTCTTCCATGTTTATATTTTTTATAAAACATTACAAAGAATGTTTTTACTATTTTTAAAATCCTTATTGAAGTTATTTTCAACCATGTTTTACTTTCTATAAAACATTTTTGAAATAATCTTCATGTAATATTTGAAATAGCGTACTTCTAAAAAAGTTGTGAGAATAATATTTTTTGTAATGCACACCACATGAACAGATTTTCATGTTTTCATGACTAATATTTGATTTAAATATTTTTTCAAATACTACCATGGTAATTTTAAATATATATTTTTTTCTGAATATTTTTTAAATTTTCATTTATAATGTTGTTAACACCAAAGGTACTATTTTTTAATGGAATGAAAAAAAAAATTGAAATGTGATTTTTAACTACATTCTAACATAAACTTACAAGGATTTTATGAAAGGACTAAGGGAGGGATTTTGGGAGCTCTGATCTAAAGGGTGCCCAATTTGGGTTATAATGGGACTTGACGGTGGTGATGTAGTGGGATTGTCTTGTGGTGTCAACAGATGTTCATCATAGTGGTAACATGTCATTTCTTCATATGTGGATGCACCTACGTGTCTTTTCAGTGGTCCATTTCCATCATCAACATCTATCAGATCTGGTTCAGAACTTGTTTTCGAAAAGATAAGGTCATTTTTATGTGGGTGATGCTTGGTGGTGTGTCTAGCGGATGATCTTTAGATGGTTTTTCCTCATTGTTCATTCAGTAAGGGTGTGTCAGATGGTGTCGAGGGAAGTGATTGGACTCATTGGAGGAAGTCCATGTGAATGATGATGGAGGAGTAGGTATATTGATGGTCCTTTGGTACTTCAGTCGGTGACAGGGAAATGGATTTTATGACATCTGTAGAGAAGAAGAAGTTGGGAAGGATATACAATAGGGTTTCTCTTGGTGGAGGTCACAGTGATGTAGAGTTGGTCCAGTGTGGTTTTCATGACATAGGGTCCTTTAAGGATTCAGTCATTAGTGGCCTCGATGGTGTGGAAGATCTGGTTGTGGTGTGTTTGCAACATTGGTTGTGCGGACGGCATGGCGGCGATGTCATAAGTGATTTTGTTACTTGTAGTGGGATTTCTTCCAATTGGCTCTTGCCACCCAAATTTAAGGTTTTATGCCTCTAGTCTTTGGGATTGTAATGGGTTTCTGTAACCCACATGAAAAGATATTTCTATTTTTATTATTATTTTTTAATAAAGGGGTTGGTCCCAAACCTGTTTCAGTATAAGGAAGTTATTTTTAATATATTTATTGTATTTTATTTTATAAATGATTGGTTTTCCTATAGAAACATAGTTTATAAAGAATCAATGGTCATCTATCATCCTTTATTAAAAGTAGATTATACCTTATTCTGAGATCATTCACTTTCTTACGATCATATTTTCTATCAATATTTATTAATCATTGGACTTTATTTTTCTCCTTCATTTCCATATTTTTAAAATAATAAATGAATAAATAATAATTTAAATTATTTTTTAACATTTTAACTACATACCATATCTATATATGATATCAGTTCAAGGAATATTATTAAGTAATCCAATTCATTCATTGGGGAAATATTTAGGTTTT
This sequence comes from Viscum album, assembly GCA_963277665.1. NCBI lineage: Eukaryota > Viridiplantae > Streptophyta > Magnoliopsida > Santalales > Viscaceae > Viscum > Viscum album. The sequence goes on along the minus strand of OY728142.1, from coordinate 261,162,935 downwards.
GTATTCTTAATTAAACATGGATAATTTTTGACTTATAATTAATTTTGAGGATGAATTGTATTGAACATTAAAAATATAAGGAATTTATAGGACATATTAGTGGTCAGGGATCCCATTTATAAATAGCACCTTGATGCATCGATAGATCTCAATAGATAAACAAACATGCATTCCATATTAGGTGGGTATCTATTTTACACAAACCCATTTTTTAATAATTACTCATTGGTTGAAAAAACTTGACTGTAAGATTCATGATATATTTTTTGAGATGCCTTTCTTGTGCTTGTCTATAATTATGCGTTAACTTTGTTAAGAATTTATTTCCCATTATCCATGTGATTTATATGTTGATATTAGTAATGAAGTTTAATTGAAATCAATTAGTTGATTTTATGATTGGTGTTTTTATTATCCACTTTTCCATCTTGATTATTCCTTATTAATTCCTGATAGCTACCACTATACGTAACCCTTACTTATTATCTAAGCTTACCCTTTATAGTTTTTTCCTTTTTAAAATATTTGAATAAGGATATTATGAATGATTTTAGGGACAGAGGAAAGTTTCTTAAGATATGTTTTAATATTTCCATTATAATATGGGTATTATGTATGTATCTAGTCTTCCAAGATGATTAAACTAATCAATACTACAAAGGGTATATCTCTTGTATCATATATTTATGTAATAAAATAAACTGCAGTTTTTTGTTATTGGGGTCGAGGTGTTACAGTTAGTATAAGAGGTATGTTTACTATGAACTTTGATAACTATATTTTAAATGAACATAGTTAACATGAGAATTATAATAAATAACTATGGGTATTTGATAACTTTTACATTTATATGGACTTTTATTTTATTACCCAATATTCATAATTATTATGTTCTAACTCAGTGTGTTTAATTGTTTGAATATGGATATAAGTGTAAGAAAGGGAATTAATACCCATAGTTAATTTAAGAATTTATATATGGGGAAATATAATAATATTGGTGTTCAAACTGAGTATATCATGGAATATTAGGAAATTTGTCTTCCTTTATGAGTAATAACCTTACTCATTTAGAAAAACATGTTGTTCTCCAACTTTATTCACCTATTTTGGATCACTTCAAGTGACAAAATACCAACTATTTTAATGGAAATACCGATTTATTGGTTTCTAAAATATTGATTAAGTCCATCGAAAACATATTTATGGATTTAGTAAGTAATGAAAAGGAAAATCATAATCTAGAAGTCTATTTTATTAAGGGATATTCTTATCAATGGTGTTCATGAATCCAGAACACTAATGGGGGTGATGATATAGAAATTAAGAAACTAATAATTTTTAAAGTGATATTCTTATAGAAATTATTTCCTTTAGAACAAAATGATGATATAGAGATGAATTTAGTCAATTTAAATTAAAAGTAAGAAGGATATTTCAAAGATTATGAGGAAAACATTACCATATTACCTTAGAATTCTATGAACTGCATATGTAATCAGTAAGGAAAGATTGAACATTTCATAGATGGGATTAATCATATTATCCTAATGGAATTGGTTTCTAAATTTTTTTTCATTATATGATGATATACTATCAAGTACCACTGTGAAAAATAAAAATATTTCTATGTCTCATATCATTAATAAAATTCAAGAAAATAATTGGTCGTCTAACTACCAAGAAAAACTAAATTATTCAAAGAAGAATCAATCGGGTAAGTGATTTAAAACATGTGATATTTGTGGAAAGAAACACCTAAGAACACTATTAATGGGTACAATATTTTGTTTTAATTTCATATAAAGAGGATATAAGGCTACATTAAAGTTAAGAAAATAAAAAAAATTATTATCCAATGCCTCAACAGTCAAGAGAAGCAGAATGTTTCCTATCAATGTCTTAAAAATCAATTGAAATTATTATATAAGTGTCAATGGGGAGAAGGCCAAAATTATGTTATTACTACAGTTGATGATGAAGTTACCAAATATTTTTTGGTTATTAATTTCATTGTATCTGAAAATTTAACTAATTATTCTTATTATTATAGGTCCTCACACTCTTGTACATCATCAAGGTCTTTAAATAAAATTAGATATTTATTTATCTCCCTAAGAAGGGAGTGTTAAAACAAAACTCCTAGTGTAAATATTATTGAATAAAATATATGTTAATTAGTTCATATTATGACACATAGTCATAACCTATTTGGAAACATAATTATTATTCCTATAATGGAATTTCATATATTCATTGGTTTTGATTGTATTTAATATTATAATGGAAAGAGAATTATTTCCATCGGAAATAAATTACCATTTTCAATATAAAAAATTGAATTTCATATCTTCATAGGGGATACTACATCATCTAAATCATGTTCAGATCCACCTCTGATAGCTCTTCTTAACAAAATTTTTTGAGAAGAAGATCATACACAACCTATAAATAGGAAATTTATTCATATAATAGAGAATATATTTATTTTGAAATAATGAATTGATGCCTTTCCTAAAAAACTACATAGACACACACCTCAGAGATAAGATGATTTTTTTACTGATCATATACCTGATGAAATTTGAATATATAAGACTCACTGTATGATTGGTACAATGGATTTAGTGGAATTGATGAATCAGTCGCATGAGTTTTGTGATTACGGATTTACATACCATAGTGTTTCACTATGGGGATCCCATGTTCTTTTTGTTTAGGAGAACGATGGATATCTGTGGTTTTTTAGTGATTATATTAAAATCAATTAAATTTCCATAAATAACAATTATCCTCTACCTCACATTTATGACTTATTTAATGAACTTCAAGGATGTCAATATTATTAAAAGATTTATAATTATTCTAGGTATCATTAACTATAAGTAAATAAAAAACAAATTCCAAAGAATAAATTTCAAACAGGAATAGACATTATGATTTTATAGTAATACTCTTTGGATTGAAAAATTCTCCCTATGTTTTTATGCAACCGATAAACATTATTTTTAGGGATTATATTAAAAATTTCTTTATGGTATTTATTAATGATATATTGATATTATTAAAATTCATTTAATAGAATATGATTCATTTTATAATCATTCTTAAATCTCTTAAAAGAATGAGTTATGTAGAGATTTTTGAAAATGAAAATTTTGGATTTCGGATGTTTCTTTTCTTGGCCATATTATATCTATTAATGAAATATTAGTTAATATATCAATGAAAAACGTATTTATTGAGTGGAAAATGAAAATGAATAAAAAAGGTATGTTTTTTCCTTGTCTTAACAGGTTATTATTGATTATTTGTTTAAAAAATTTCCCAATTAGAAAACCTTTGAACCAATTTTTCTTTTAAAGGGGTCAAGTTCATATGGTCAGAAATATTAAATGATTTTTTTGAATAACTAATGAGGATATTAGGAAATGTGTCAATATTAAATTTACCATTTGGATGGTATGGATTTGTGATATATAGTGACGCATTAAAGAAGGGATGTGGAAGTATACTTATAAGAAATGATGTATATATTTCCTATGTATCAAGGTAGTTAATGATTCATCGATAGGATTATCCAGCCCGTGATCTAGAGTTGGAAACTATAATCTTTTGATTAAAGATATGGTGTCATTACTTTTATGGTGAAAAAAATGTGAAATACATATAGATCATAAAAATTTGAAATACATATTCTCACATAATGGTCTATACATGAGGAAAAGGAGATTGATATAATGACTATACTATTATGATTAATTGATACAGTAAAACACTAGGATGTAGAATAAGGTGGATAGTGAGTTGTGCATGAATGATCATAGAGTTTTGACTACAATTCTGATTGAAAAATATCTAATATTCATGGTTTTAGTAAAGTTGGATAATATAATTTTTAATGAAGGGTAAAAGTATCTATTCAAAATGGTTTCCCAACCATCCCAATTGAAGAAAATAAAAAAGTATCAGATTCATGACGGTAATATTCAAAATAATACCAAATTCATGATAGATCTAATGTTAATATAATTCATTTAGGAATATGGGGTATTAAAATTTAGAAATAGGTTATATGTTCTATCTATTCCAGAGTTAAAAATATAATTATTAGATGAATTTCATAACTAAAATTTTTCTATACACCATGATAGCTTAAATATGTATTGGGATTTTTAGGAAAATTGTTGGTGAGATAATATAAATGATGATATTACATACTACATATCAATATGCTTATATTTTAAATAGGTAAAGGCTGAGAGACTACATCCTAATTGATCAATGAAACCTACATTTTTTTCAAATTAGATTATATTAATGAAGAAACGCGATTATTTTTTTCATGTATACCTTTAATGGATGATTCTAAATATTTATATAATGAATATATATGATATTTATATCATGAATATAATTCTAGAGATGATGGATACCTGATCATGGTGCAAGGACCATATTCAAGACTACTCTTTTAATGGATTATTCTAAATATGTAACTAATTATCATATATGATGTTAATGTTTTTTCCACATTTGAATTTATAGAAAATGGTTTAAAATAATCCTTCTTATCATTTTCTAACTATGGTACTTTTTCCAAAGGTGTGAATATAATCATTGTTTTAATGTACATCTCATATACATATTGTCTCATAGTCATGAATATTTTTTACTTGAAGCTTCCCTTTAAAGTTTCTTTTTTTATTTTCAAAGAAAATATTTTCCTTAATTTTTTGTGATTTTATATTTTAGATTATATAAAAATAAAATTGTATTATTTTTTTACAGGAATTAAAAGAATTTTTAAAGGTGTCTTATAACTCTATTCTCACACAAAGATACAAGGAAGTTATTTTTAATGTATTAATTATACTTTATTTCATAAGGGAATTTTTTTAAAAAAATTATGAATCAATGGTAATGTATAATCCTTTGCTGATAATGGATTATACCTTATTTTGAGATCATTACCCTTCTTTTGATCATGTTCTTTTTCATTCTCCCATATTAATTGGATATTATGTTTCTCTTTCATCTCAATATTTTTAATATCATCAGTAAATTCAGAATAATTTCTATTAATTTTATGATATTTTAATAATATACCATTTTTATATATAATACTATTTGATGGAAGATTATTAAATTTTTTATTTCATTTTTTTGGGAAATATTGATGCTATGTTTTCTTGATTATATGCGGATAATTATTTTCTTATCAAGAAGTTTGATAATGAATTATATTCATCATTTAAAATTTGATGGATATATAGATCATCCATGTAATGGGTGGGGCATGGTGACATATAACCCTTCGATAAATCTATAGGTCTCAATGGAAAAAACAACAAGCATGCCATATTGGATGGTTATTTGGTTTTAACCTAATTATTTATTAGGACTGATGTCTTTCTTGAGTGACCTTGATGGTATTATTGGTGATAACATAGTTTAGAGGCCTTGATCAAGAATGTATATAAATATAGATTTCCATTTTTTGTAATTTTTATTTCAATTATCCATCTAATTTCTCTTTTGATATTATTCAAGGGTACTCAATAAAATCAAGTTATTGATTGTATGGAATGTGTTCTGATTATCAACCCTATTGTATTCATTTTTTCGTATCTAATCATGATATATTAGGATGTATACAACCCTTAATGAGTATCCAATCTCATCTTTATTTTTTTCCTTTCTCCAGGAAATAAAGAAGGATATTATATATCATTTCAAGGATGAAAGTGTAATTATTATTCTAGGATTTCATATTTCCAATGTAATATGGGAATCATGTATATATCTAGATTTAAAATACACATCAACTGATCAAACAAGTGTGGTGAGATCCCTAGTATATTATACCAATATAACAAAGTAAAGACCATCACTGGGTTACTAGAGTTGGGGTGTTACATTAGTGGTTGAGAAGGTTTCAATTTCATTAAATTGGTGCCTTTTTTAAAATAATGTAATATATTATTTAGTTGTTTAATGAAAATATGTGTTATATATCAGTTTACATAATTCATGATTTCTTATAATAAGTGAATTTATCATTAATTAGAAAAATTATTTTACGTAATTCTAAAATATTTTCCATAATTTCCTTATATATAGTCATAAATACATTCTTCCCTATTTATGGTGTTCTTAATAAAGTTTCAATGGGTTCAACTAAAATTCTTATGATGCCAAATATAACACTTATGGATCTAGTAACCTTGATGCCCTAGAATTTATTAAAAAGAAATAAAATATTTAATACCACATAAATATGATCCAAATTTTAGTAGTCCTTAATAAACATGGAATTCCAATGGTGAGAAGGTAGACCACTGAGATTGGGGTGAATCCATTCTAACCAAACCAGAACCCAAAAAAAATTTATCTAATGTAAATTATTGCATCTGATCTTAAATATAATATATTTAATAATTATATATAAAAAGTGATAAAAACAAATTAATACTATAGATTTTGACAAGGCTTTTTTATTCTTTAAGAGTGGTTAATCCTCTATGATCGGTGTATTGTATTTATTAAGTTTGTGACTCATATAGTGCTTGGTTTTGGAAAATAAGAACACATTTCTGTAAGTTTCTTACTTTAATATATGTTTATTGTTTAATCATTTTTGGTGTATAGGCTTAATCTCTAGTGAAATGTATTTAATTTTTCTATAAAATAATTGAACACTAGTGTGTTGTGATGGTGCCTTACATATAAGGAACCGACCTTAAAACATTACATAATCTTGAATTAAATGAATAATTCACATTGAGGATCTTTTCTAGTTTATAGTTTTAGCGAATTTGTCCCTACCTATTAAATTACATCTCAAGTATTACAAAGTAGAAACTTCTACTCAGTTTCCATTTTTTCACAAAAATAAAATCACTTGAAAAAAAGAGTCATGTCTAGTTATAATTTTTAGACAACATGACTTTTCCTTGATCACATCCTTGACCCTATTCATCTTTATGTCCATTGAAAAACATTTCAAAATAAGGGATGAGCATAAAAAGCTCAGTAAGGGTTATAAAACATAGAAATAAAACATTAGTTCATCATTACATACATAACACAAGCTCTTTAACATACCTCATGAAATCATAATATTTATGAAAAACACATTGAAATCATAAATCAAAAAGGTAACTAGTGGAATAAATATCATACATATATTGAAACTATCACAGATGTGTCGGGAGTTACATTTGTCATACCCATCATAGTATATTCCCTAAATCTCTTAGGAGAAACATTTACGTTTAACTCTATCACATTACCCAATGCATTGGAGAGCTATCTCGGGCTCACCCACCCTAGATTTATCACAGAACCACCAATATATGTAAACAATTCCCAAGAACTATAACACATAAAACAAGCATAATGGAAAGATAGCATTTACACAATTCAATTACAATATATCATTTCGAGATATTGAAATAATCAATGATTTCTCAAAACCATTTTCAATACCAAAATATATAAAAAGTATATATAGTATTTATTTTACTTTAAAAAAACACTATGGCTTGTTAAGGATGCCAAAGAGCAAATAATACTCACGACGGAAAAAAGGTCGTTGTCACCACTTACGTTAAAAAGAAAAATTCTTTTTTTATTTAGTAATAAATCTCATATAAATAGATTCCATTTGAATGAAATGAAATTTCAAAGGTTTTTATACAGAGTATAAAAGAATGTTGTGTATAAATCAAAACATTCATCAATTAAAGGATATTGAGACGAAGTCCCTTACCTCATATCCGACTTGACCCGTTTGTTCTTTAATCTATTGAATAATCAACTGAAGTTAATTTATAATTTCTTAAGAACCTTTTTCATGTTTATTATTCATTTTATATTACTTTTTACCATGTTATAAACATTTTGTAATCATTCAAGTTAATAACGGTCATTTTATCAATATTTGGTACTTCAGACAAAAATGAACTTCTTGTAATTACAAGTTGTTCATGTGGTAAAATATCTATTATCTCCAGAATCATATTGATGATTTATATATCATATATATCATATATATCTAGTATATTTATGTATTTATAATAGTACATAACATTTGGAGATAAGAAATGAAATGCACCATTCATGGAGACATTAAGTCGTACGTACGCATGAAGGCTACATTCATTTCTATTTATTATTTTAATGGAATTAAACATAATGAAACATAGGTATATTATAATACCATTATAATAACATATATAATATCATTAATTTCATACTTTATACTCCCCACATATGTCATTAACGAGTCATTTCACTTTGAGGGGCAGTAGTCCGCACTTCATCAAATGAAATTACCGTGTATACCCATAATGAAAACCATAAAGGTATGATATAAATGGAAAATACAGAATCATAAAGAAAAAATAAATATAATATATATCATATATAAATACTGTTCCATCATAATGGCCACCATGAGAGGTAGTAGGAGATAATGGAACAATCATTGTTTTGTGAGGCGTTAGTTTTCCATCCACATAAACGGTATGTTCTTTACCCATTAGATGGAGGAATCTGTAAGTGTAGTTCGAATCATCCTCATAACAACAGCATGGTATATTTAATATACTAGTGTTGTTATAACTTAAAGGAATTAAAATATTTTAGGGGGTTGGAGAAGTAAAATTAAACAAAATAACTTAAGAGAAGATGTTACCATAAAATCAGGTACCTCCCTTTGGTTTGAACAAAAAGGGTTTCTTGATGTGCCTTCAGCCAAAGGTAAGGATTTAGGTAGGAATAGAGGAATATAGGGAGATTAAATGTGTAGAGTTTGTCTGAGACAAGGGGCTTTAGAAGTGTGGGGAATGGGTTAGAAGTGAGGGCTTTTTATAGGGGGGCTCTTTATGAAAGCATGAAACTATTATTTCATTATATAATTATTTTCATTTTCCAAAGGTCCAAAACTTATTAAAGTCAAAGATAAGATGACTCATGGTTGAAATAAAATCATCCAATAAGAATTGGATAGGTGTTGTATATTATTCTAATCTTTATAATCTTATTTATTTAAATCATTTATTAATGAGATAAACACTACATCATTACTGTGTCATAAATAATTTAAATTATTTGATGTCTAAAAATTATTAAAAAAATAAAATGATGTAGAAAATAATTTTATCTTTCCAAATAATATTTATAGTCAAAAATATAATATATATAACCCCATGTAAAAATTTATTTACTAAAAGATATATGTTTAAGTCCTCTTTGTCTTTACTTTAAATTAATTAATATAAAGTGTCATTATCACTTTTACATGGCCCCATGGGGTCACAAAATAGACCCAAGGATTCACATGGATTGACATGACTCATCCAACAAGGTTAGGACAAGTTTGAAGATAATTTTGTACTATTATGATATTCTTTTTACCTTGAGTTACCCTATTTACCTTTAACACCAGAAAATAAAAGTCAAAAGTTTCTATTCACCAAAAAATATTTCATCTTATTAAACCATATTTTACTTACTAATAACAATCATGTATGATGTATTTTTGAAATTAAATTCAAAGAAGATGTAAAATTTCATTTAAATGAAAAGGTCCATTTTTAACTACTACTTAGTGGTTTCACTATTCATCAAAAATTGATGTTTTTCAGAAAAATACCAAAAACTCAGCCTAAGATATAATAAATATTTCGAATTCAAAAATGATATATATTTTACCAAATTCAAAACATATAAGTGGAATTAATTAATTTCAAACTAATTACCACTATGAAAACAAAAGGCGTGTTTTTAAGAAATAATAACTATCAAATGATTGACACATGTTTATGACCAATTTCAAAGTGTAATTAATTCCAATGACCAATATTGGATTAAATTTTAAAAATATAATCTAATTAAACTTTAAAACCAATTAAAAAGATAATATAACCATATAAATAAATTATATTAAAAGGTGGTTTTGAATTAAAATATAGTATTTTTCTTTATTCATCAAAAATTGAATTTTATCAGAAAAATACCAAAATTTTACCCAAAGTGAATTTTGATGTCCTGATTCTAAAAAAATTAATTTTTCAAATAGAACTTATAAAATTGGCCAAAAATATATTTAAAGAGGGTTTATCCTCAAAAGGTGGTAAATCGACCTTTTAAAGAATATTAGAGCATTTTTATACTTAAAATTATATTAATTCACATTTTAAGCTTCTAAATTTTATTGGATAAATGTAAAAACATTTAACAAACATGTATAATCATATTTTAGTTAGTTCTATTCATTCCCACCAATACAATGACAAGGTGTTAACTACCTTTTAAAATAATAATTTTATATTATTATAATGCAACATAAGATTTCAAAGAAACCCATTGTTGCGTGTCAGGTATTCCATCGATCATAGAAACAACTTTAAAAGTAAAATTAATATTAAATTCAAAAAACATTTAGAATCCCTTTTGGTAAATGTTGCTCTGCTTTAACCTACTGATTAGTCAAACGCATCACAGTAAAATTTGCAATATCTTTTTTCATTCCATCCCACCAGTAATACTCCTAAAGATCTTTGTACATGTTAGTACTAAAAGGATGAACTGAAAACGGTGAACTATGAGCTTCACATAACAACTCATTCTTAAACTGTTAATCACAAGGAACACGTAATATTTTCCCAAACCACAAAACACAATCATTATCAATGTTAAATTTAGGAAACATACCCTTCTGAACCAACTCTGCCTTTTTCTACAACTCACTGCCTTTCTTCTACGCTTGCTTTATTCTGTCTGATATAGATTATTTCATTGACACCTGGAACAAAAAAGAATAATTTTATACAACAAAAACATCTATGCCAATGTTTATCAGATCAAAAACCAAAGGATCTTGTTCCAAACATATCATGGTTAATGAAGAATTAATTTTTCGACTCAAAGCATCATCCACTTTATTTTTTTTCCAGATGGTAAAGGATCATGAAATCACAATCCTTGATTAATTCCAATCATCTTCTATGTCTCATGTTCAATTATTTCTGAGTGAATATATACTTTGAACTATTCTAGTCTGTATATATTTCACATTTTACTCCAAAAAAATGATGACACCAAATTTTTAAATCAAAAACAACAACAACTAATTCCAAATCATGTGTAGGGTAATTTAACTCCTGAGGTTTCAACTGATGTGAAGCATAAGCAATTACCTGATCATTCTACAAAAGGACAGGGCCAATTCCTTTCAACAAAGCAACATTGTAAATAAAAAACTCACCATTTCTAGAAGGTAGTTCCAAAACTGGTGCATTCACCAATCCTCTTTCCAATTCTTGAAAACAATCATCACATTCTTTAGTCTAAATGAACTTAACACCTTTTAGAGTTAACTTAGTCATCAGACTGGATAACGGTGTAAAATTTTCAATAAACCTCCAGAAATAACCTTCCAAACCTAGAAAACTATGGCTCCTTTATATTTGTGTGTATTGACCATTATTCAAAAAAAATTGTTTTTGTAGGATCAACAGTTATGCCATTTTTTAAAACAATGTGACCAAGGACTGAAATTTTTTGTAACCAAAACAAACACTTACTCAATTTCCTAAATATTTTATTTTCTTTTAGGGTTCTCAAGACAAACATTAAATAACTTTCATGCTCCTATTTAATTATATAATAAACCAAAATATCATCCATGAACACAACCACAAAATTATCCAAGAACTCCTGGAAAATTATATTCATAAGATCCATTAATACAGTAGGTGCATTGGTTAAACCAAAAGGAAAAACTAAAAATTCATAATGTCCATATCTAGTATGAAACGTGGTCTTTGGAATTTCTGCATCCTTTTCTTTCAACTGATGGTACCCCAAACTCAAGTTAATCTTCGAAAAATATTGAGCTCCCTAGATCTGAACAAACAAATCATCGATATGAGGCAAAGAAGACTTGTTCTTAACAGTGATGTTATTCAATGCTCTATAACCAATACAAAGTCTCATTGAACCATCTTTTTTTAACAAATAAGACAAGATAACCCCATGGTGATGTTCTAGGTTAAATTAAACCTTTATCCAATTACTCTTGCAATTTCTTCTGTAACTATAAAAGTTCAATTTGAGCCATTCGATAAGGGGGTTTTGAAATTGGCTTAGCAACAAGAACTAATTCAACAGTAAATTCAACTTCCTGATCACATATAATACCAGGTAACTCATCAAGAAAAACATCAAGGTACTAATTTACCACTGTCACATCATTAATTTGAACAGTTCCTTTTTTTCATCAATATGTGCAAGGTAATATTTATTTCCACCTATTACTAGTTTCTCAGCTTCCTGGTATGTTATAAAATGTAAGGGTTCATTCTTGTACACAAACTGAAAATAATTATAAAAAGAAAACTATTTAGCTCTGTAGTAAATCTTATCATGATAAATAGAAAGCCAATCCATACCCAAAATAACATCAAACTCTACTAGAGGCAAAACCATTAGTTTTTCAGGTAGATTCTTTCCGCACACAAGGATATGAAGGTTCTTATAATTTCTTTTTTTTTCAACATTTTCTCCAGGGGTTTTTACTATAAGTTCAGGATTCATATCTTGATATGGAATTCCCAATTTACAAGAAAACTTCTCATAAATGAAAGAATGTGTAGACCATGAATCATTCAACACATTGTAATAATCCGGTCAAAAAAAGTGTACTTGATACTACTTCATTTGATGGCCTATCATTTGCTGGCGTAGTTACAAAGGATTTCACCACCCCTTCATACTTGTTTTCTGGCTTCTTTCCCTTAGTTGAGTTCTTCATTGGACACTCATTTGCATTATGACTCATATCATTACACTTAAAACATTTTACTGATTATAAATTAGATTTTTCTTACCATTACCCAGATCTTTTTTAGTACAATTACGAGACTTAGGTCCCATTTTCCACATCAGTAGCACTTACCAGAATTCAAAATATATTCCCCAGCATGATTTTTACCACAATTTTCAGAAATTTTAAACTTATGTTTCTTACCATCTAACTTTTTGGAAGAGTTATCCCCTTTAGCATTCCACTTCGACCTCTTATTCTATTGTTTTTCAAAGAACATATGATTAAAAGAAAACTCTATTTCCACCTTCTCCACACATTAAACAATTTTTTCATAACTTTTTAACTCACAAGAGGCTATAGCCTTTTGATAATATGGCTTTAATCCTGAGTAAAAATGGTTTATTTAACAATAAAGATATCGTATTAAAATTTGGATCATACCTTGCTAGTCGAGTGAATTTTTCATCATATGAAGCCAATGAGTCATCCTCCTGCCTCAATTCCTGGAATTGTTTTTCTATCCTAATACAAACCACCTTATAAAAATATTTCTCAAGAAATGTACATTTGAATTCATCCTAATCAAGAGCATCAATCTGTTCATTACCCCTACAATTTCTCACCATTGACCACCACTGTCCAGCTTCTCCTTCAAAATGGTAAATATCAAGACTAACCTTTTTATGTTCTGAACACCCCATAACATCGAAAATCTTATCCAATGATTTAATACACCCTTGTGCTATCACAGGGTCAGATGATCCTGTGAATGATGGGGGATGTTTCCTCATGAAATGCTCCACTACTGACATGTTCCTCTGTGGTTGATTGGGATGATCTCGTGCATGGTTATCACCCCAATTTATAGCCTGAGTCAACTATGCCATCACGGTAACAAACTCTCCAGTTCTGATTCAGACCAACTCAGGTTGCTGATTTAGAAGGTTTTCTTCCTCCTAATGTTGTCCCAATGTATATTCCATGTTTCCTCTACAGAAAACCATTCTGAATAGAGAAATATTGTAGGCGAATCCACATGGTAATCTTTCAATGCTATATCACTTCAATCTTACCACAAATTAATTTATGGAAATTAATTTAACAATATACTAACATCTAATGTTATCTAAGCCAACCTCTGATACAAACTATAAGGACTCAGTAATAAAACAATACATAATCATGAATTAAATGAATAATTCACAATGAGTATCATTTCAGGTTTAGAGTTTTTGAGAATTAGGCCCTGACTATTACATTACATCTCAAGTATTATAAATTATTCACTACTACTCAGTTTCCATTTTTTCACAAAAATAAAAACTCTTGAAAAAAAAGAGTCATGTCTAGTTCCATGTTTAAGACAGCATGACATTTCCTTGATCCAATCCTTAACCATATCCATCTTTATATCCTTTGAAAAACATTTCAAAATTAGGGATGACCATAAAAATCTCAGTAAGGGTTATAAAACAAAGAAATAAAACATTATTTCACCATTACAAACATAATAAGATCTTTAACATACCTCATGAAATCATAAGATTTATGAATAACACATTGAAATCATAAATCATAAATCTAACTTGTGGCATCCGTATCATATTTACATTGTAGCTATCACAACTACGTAGGGAGTTCAATTTGAAATCCCCATCACAGTATATTTCCTAAATATCTTAAGATATACATTCACATTTACCTCCTTCAGGTTACCCAATGCATTGGAGAGCTATCTCGGGCTCACCCTCTATAGGTTTATCACGGAACCACCCATATACGTAAAAAATTCCTAATAACCATAACACATAAAACAAGCATAATGGAAAGATAAAATTTCTACATTTCAATCACAATATATCATTTAAATATATTGAAATAATCAATTCTTTATCAAAACCATTTTCAACACCAAAATACATAAAAATGGTATATAGTATTTTTTTTCCTTAAAAAACACTATGTCTTGTTATGGAATCCAAATATCAAATAATATTCTCAGTGGCGGAATGGTCATTGTCACCGTCTACGTTAAAAAGAAAAAAAATTGTCATCTAGTAAAACACCTCGTAGAAAAATATTCCCTTTGAATGAAATGAAATGTCAAATTTTTTTATACATTGTAAAAAATAAAGAGTTGTATAAAACAAAATATGCCTCAATGAAAGGAGATTGAGATGAAGTCCCTTACCTAGTATTTGACTTGACCCCTTTGTTCTTTAATATTATGAATAACAAACTAAATTTAAGTTCTACTTTCTTAAGAAACTTTTTCAATTTTGTTATTCCTTTTATATTACTTATTACCTTGTTATAAACATTATGTAATCATTTAAGTTAATAACAGTCGTTTTGTCGATATTTAGTAGTTGAGTCAAAAATGAACTTCTAATAATTACAAGTTGTTCATGGGGTAAAATATCCATTATCTCAAAAATGATATTGATGATGTAGATATCATATATATAATATATATCCATAATATTTATGTATTTATAATAGTACATAACTTTTGGAGATAAGAATTGAAATGCACCGTTCATGGAGACGGTTAGTCGTAAGTATGCCTGAACGCTACTTTAATTTATATTTCTTATTTTAATGGAATTAAAACATAATGATACATAGGTTTATTATAATTCCAGTACAATATTGTATATAATATCATTAACTCTATCCATTATATGTCCCACATATGGCATTAACGAGTCATATCACTTTGTGGGGGCGGTAGTCCGCACTTCCTCAAATGAAATTATCGCGTTTACACATAATGGAAACAATAAAGGTATGCTATAAATGGAAAATACAGAAGCATAAAGAAAAAATAAACTTAATATATATCATATATAAATACAGTTCCATAATAATGGCCACCACAAGAGGTGGTAGGAGATAATTGAACAATCATCGTTTCGTAAGGCTTTAGTTTTCCATCCACTGAAAAAATATTTTCTTTGCCCATTAGATGGAGGTGTGTGTAAGTGTAGTTTGAATACTCCACATAAAAACATCATAGTATATTTATGATTCTATTGTTTTTATAATATAATTTAATAAAAGGATTTTTGGTTGTCGGAGAAGTAAAATAAAACAAAAGAACTTAAGAGAAGATGTTATCTTTAAATCAGTTAACTCCCTTTGGTTTGAACCAAAAGGTTTTCATTAAGTGTCTTCTTGTATAAGGTAAGGGTTCTAGTGGGAATAGAAGTATGTTGGTATTTTAATTTCAATGTGGTTGGATGAGCCAAGGGGCTTGAGAAGTTTGAGGAATGGGTTAGAAGTGAGGGCTTTTTATAAGGGGGGAGGGTCTCTTTATGAATGTGTGAAAGTATTATTTTATTATATAATGATTTTTGATTTCTAAAGGTCCAAAACTCATTAAGTTTGAAGATAAGATTACTCATGGATGAAATAAAATAATCCAATAAGAATTGTACTGGTTTTGAATATTATTTTAATCTTTATAATATTATTTATTAAAATCATTTATTAATGAGGTAAATAGTGCATCATTATTATGTCATAAATAATTAAATTTATATGATATCTAAAAACTATAAAGAATATCATGATGTGGGTAATCTTTTTATAATTCCATATAATATTTATAGTCTAAAATGTAACTTATATTACCCCATGTAAGAAATGATTTACTAAAACATATATGTTTAATTCATTTTTGTATTTACATTAAATTCATTAATATAGAGGTTAATTATCACTCTTAAGTGGCCCTGTAGGGTCCCAAAATAGAACAAAGGATTTAAATGGTCCTCCATGACTCTTCCAATAATGATAAAATAAGTGTTGAGATAATTTTGTATTATTATGATATTCTTTATACCTATAATTACCCTATTTACCATTAAGCCCAGTAAATAAAAGGCAAAAGTTACTAGTCCCCAAAAATTACTTTCATCTTATTGAACCAAATATTACTTACTAATAACAACCATGTATACCATATTATCAAAATTCAATTCATTGAAGAGGTAAAATTTCATTTAAATGAAAAAGTCTGTTTTTAACTACTACTTAGTTGTCTAACTATTCATCGAAAATTGATGTTTTTCAGAAAAATACCAACAAATAATCCTAATCAATATTTGATATTTCTTATTCCAAAATTATTTCTATTTTATTAAATTAAAAACATATAAGTGGAATTAATTAATTTAAAATTTATTTTTGCTATCAAAAAAATTTAATAAATAATAATTATCAAAAGATTAACAATTGTTTATGTCCAATTTCAAAGTGAAATTAATTCCACTGACCAACATTGGATTAAATTGTAAAAATATAATATAATTCCACTTTAAAACCAATTAAAAATATAATCTAACCTTACAAATAAATTAGATTAAAGGGAAGTTTTGAATTAAAATACAATATTTTCTACTATTCATCCAAAATTGAATTTTATCAGGAAAATACCAAAATTTTACCCAAAGTGAATTTTCATGTCCTAATTCTAAAGAAAAAATTTATTTGGTCAAATAGGACATATAAAGGTGTCCAAAACTAGATTTAAATAGGGTTTTCCATCAAAAGGTGTTAAATCTACCTTTTAAAAAATATTAGAGTATATAAGCTTCAAATTAGATTAATTCACATTTTAAGCATCTAACTTTTATTGGATAAATATAAAAACATTTAAAAATATATATAATAATATTATAGTTAGGTCTATTCATTCATTCCTATACAACGGCTAGGTGTTAACTACCATTTAAAATATTAATACTATATTATTATTGTGCAACGTAAGATTTCAAAGAAACTTGTTGTTGCGTATTAGGTATGCCATTGAACATAGCCACCCATTTTAAAGTAAAATTGATATTTAATTAAAAAATGTTAAAAAATATGAAAATGTATTGTTTTTTATTTACCTAGGATGTTACATCTTTCCCCCCTTTTGGAAATTGCATCCTCACAATTTTATTCACTTATTAAATAAATTGGGGTATTTATCCCTCATAGCATTTTTAGATTCCCATGTTGCCTCTTCAACCATATGGTTTTTCTTAAAAACCTTTACATGGTGAATTACCATATTCCGTAATACATGCTCTCTCCAGTCAACAATTTGTACTGATTATTCTTCATAAGGGAGATTCTCTTCCAACTAAACTACCTCTGGACTTAAAACATGACATGTATCTGGCATATACTTTCTCAACATTGAAACATGAAAAACATTATGTACCTGGGACAAACATGTAGGTATATCCACTCTCTATGAAACTGATCTAACTTTCTATAGTATTTCATAAGGTCTAATGAAACTCATACTCAACATTCCCTTCTTTCCAAAATGCATCACACAATTCCATGGAGAAATATTGAGAAATTCATATTCACCTACCTTGAAAGAGAGATTCTTCCTCCAGTTATCTGCATAAATTTCCTACCCACACTGAACTCTTCTCATGTTCTTCTTAATAAACTGAACTTATTCTAGCATCTCTTATACCAATTATAGTCCCATCAACATAATTTCACCTACTTTAACCCAAAAAAGCTGGAGTTCGACAATTCTTTCCATATAATTCATCAAATGGAGCCATCTGTATACTTAAATGAAAACTGTTATTATAAGAATTTTCATCCAAAGAAATATGTTGGTCCCAACTTCCCTAGTAATCCAATGAACAAGAATGTAGAATATCATCCAAGGTCTGAATTTTTTGTTCTGACTTCCCGTGTAATTGAGGATGAAAAGCTGTACTAAAATTTAATTCAGTAACCAAAGACTTCTAAAGGACCTTCCAAAATTTGGAAGTTAACTTGGGGTCATGATTAGAGAAAATATAGAGGGCAACACCGTGCAACCTAAATATCTCTTTAACATTCAACTGAGAAAGTTGACCTAGAGTAAATGTATATCGTAAAGGAAGGAAATGAGTAGATTTAGCCAATCGATCAATAAAAACCCAGATTGCATTATTACCTTGAGATATATTTGGTAATCCCATAACAAAGTCCATGGATATATTTTCCCATTTCTACTCTGGAAATGGTAAAAGCTGAAGCAACCCATTATGTAACTGTCTCTTTACTTTAACCTACTGACATTTCAAACATTTCATAGTAAAATTGGCAATATCTCTTTTCATTCCATCATGCTAGTAATACTCCTAAAGATTTTTGTACATCTTAGTACTTCCTGGATGAGCAAAAAATAGGGAACTATGAGCTTCACATAAAAACTCATTCTTCATTTGTGTATCACAAGTCATGCATAATATTTTCCCAAACCTCAAAACACAATCATTATCAATGATAAATTCAGGAAACATAGAATTCTGAACTGACTCTGCCTTTTATTTCAACTGATTGTCTTCCTTCTGTGATTTCTTTATTCTGTCTAATAGAGATGATTTCACTAACACCTAAAACAAAACAGAATAATTTCCTGCACCAACAACTTCTATTCCAAAGTTCTTCAAATAAAAAACTAAAGGATCTCATTCAAAACATAGCATCGTTAATGAAGCATAACTTTTTCAACTCAAAAGATCATCCATGTTATTTTCTTTTCTCAGGTGGTAAAGAATCGTGCAATCATAATCCTTGATTAATTCTAACCATCTCCTCTGCCTCATGATCAATTATTTCTGAGTGAAAATATACTTCAAAATTTTGTGGTTAGTATATATTTCACATTTTAATCCATACAAATGAAGCCTCCAAATTTTTAAATAAAAAACAGTAACAACTAATTCCAAATCATGTGTATGGTAATTAAACTCATGACGTTTCAACTAACATGAAACATAACCAATTACTTGATCATTCTGCATAAGGACACACCCAAGTCCTTTCAAGGAAGCATCACTGTAAATAAAAAACACACAATTTCTGGAAGGTAGTTCCAAAACATGAGCATTCAACAATCTTGTTTTCAATTCCTGAAAATAATCATCACATTCTTTGGTCCAAATGAACATAAAACCTTTTCGAGTTATCTTAGTAATTGTACTAGATAACTGTAAAACATATTCAACAAACCTCCTATAATAACCTGCCAAACCATGAAAACTATGGATCTCAGTTATATTTGTGGGTCATGGCCATTCTTCAACAACTTTTGTTTTAGGATGATCAACAGTAATGCAATTTTTTGAAACAATGTGATCAAGGAATGAAATTTGTTGTAACCAAAACTCATACATTCTGAATTTCCACAATAGTTTATTTTCTTTAAAAGTCTACAAGACAAACCATAAATGACTTTCATGCTCCTCTTTACTTTTATAATAAAACCAAATATCATCAATGAACACAACCAAAAACTTATTCAAGAAGTCATGGAAAATTCTATTCATAAGATCCATGAATAGAGTAGTTGCATTGGTTAAACCAAAAGGCATAAATAAAAATTCATAATGGCCATATCTAGTACGAAACGCGGTCTTTGGAATGTCTTCTTCCATTAATTTCCACTACTGGTAGCCTGACCAAAAGTCAGTCTTCGAAAAATAATGAACTCCCAAATGCTTCTCAAAAAAATCATCAATATGGGGAAAAAGATACCTATTATTAACAGTGATGTTATTCAATGCTCTATAATCAATGCAATGCCTCATAAAACCATCTTTCTTTTTAACAAATAAGACAGGAGCACACCATGGTGATGTGCTAGGTCGAATGAAACCTTTATCCAATAACTCCTACAATTGCTTCTTTAACTATAAAAGTTTTATTTGAGCCATTCAATAAGGTGGTTTTGAAATTGGCTTAGCATTAGAAACTAAGTCAACAGTAAATTCAACTTCTCGATCATGTATAATACCAGGAAACTCCTTAGGAAAAACATCAAGGTACTCATTTACCACTGGCACATCATTAATCTGAATAGTTCCTTTGTTCTCAACAATATGTGCAAGGTAACATTCATTTCCATCTATTACTAGTTTATCAAATTCCTGATATGTTATCAAAAGTAAGGGTTTATTCCTGTACACATACTGAAAATCATTCTGAAAAAAAACCTCTTTAGCTCAATAGGTAGTCTGAGCATGGTAAATAAAAATCCAATCTATACCCAAATTAACATCAAACTCTAATAGAGGAAAAACAATAAGGTTTTTAGCAAGATTATTTCTATACACAAGGATATTAAGGTTCTTATAATTTATTTTTTATTTCCACATTTCCTCCAGGTGTTTTTACTATAAGTTCGAGATTCATATCTTGATATGGAATTCCCAATTTACTAGTAAACTTCTTGGAAATGAATGAATGTGTAGACCCTGAATCAAACAACACATTGGCATAATCTGAACAAGCAAACATGGTACTTGATATTTCTTCATTTGATGGCCCAACATCTACCGAACTAGTTGTAAAGAATTTCACCCCCCCCCCCTTCAGCTTGTAGTCTGGCTGCTTTCCCTCAGTGGAGTTCTTCATTGGACACTCATTTTCATAATGACCCATTTCATTAAACTTAAAACATTTTACTGATTGTAAATCATATTTTCTCTTACCATTACCCTGATCTTTTTCAGTGCAATTACGAGCCTTTTTTCCCATTTTACCACATCGGTAGCACTTACTAGCATTCAAAATACATTACCCAACATGCTTTTTACCAAAATTTTCACAAACTGTAAACTTAAGATTCTTACAATACGACTTTTTTGAAGAGTTCTTCCCTTTCACCTGCCACCTAAACCTCTTATTCTTTTGTTTGTCAAACAACACCCAATCATCATCAAACTCCAATTCCACCTTCTCCGCACATCGAACATGTTTTTCATAACTTTTGAACTCACAAGAAGATAAATCCCCTTGATACTTTGGCTTTAATACTGAGTAAAATGGTTGATTTTATTATAAATATCTCATATGAAATTTAGTACATACCTTGGCAATCGAGTAAATTTTTCTTCATAAGCAGCCACTGAGTCGCCCTACTGCCTCAATACTAGGAATTGTTTTTCCATCCTAATACGAACAACCTTAGGAAAATATTTCTCAAGAAACATACCACTAAATTCATCCTAATCAAGAGCATCAATCTCCTCACTATCCCTACTATTTTTCACCATCAACCACCACTAATCAGCTTCACCTTCAAAATGTTAAACAACGAGACTAACCTTTTGATATTCTGAACACCCCATAACATCGAAAATCATCTACAGTGCTTTAATCCACCCTTTTTCTATAACATGGTTAGATGATCCTCTGAATGATATGGGATGTTGCCTCATGAAATGCTCCACTACTGACATGTTCCTCTGTGGTTGATCTGGATGATCTCGTGCATGGATACCACCACCATTTATAGCCTGAGTCAACTATTCTATCATTTCAACAAACTATTCAGTTCTGATTCCAATCATCTCAGGTTATTTATTTGGAAGGTTTTCTTCCTCCAGATTTCGTCCTAACATAGCTGCCATGTTTCCTCTGCGGAAAACCATTCTGAACATAGAAATATCATTGTTGAAGAAACACGGTAATCTGTAAATGCTATATCACTTCAATCTTACCACAAATTAATTTATAGACATTAATTTTACAATATCATAACATTTAAAGATATCTAAACCAACCTCTGATACCATCTATAAGGACACGGCCTTAAAACATTACATAATCTTGCATTAAATGAATAATTCACATTTAGGATCTTCTCGGGTATTGAATTTTCGAGAATTAGGCCATAACTATTACATTAAATATCAAATATTATAATGTATACACTTCTACTCAGTTTCCATTTTTTCAAAAAAATAAAAACTCTTTAAAAAAAGAGTCATGCCTAGTTCAATGTTTTAGACAGCATGGATTTTCCTTGATCTCGTCCTTGACCTTATTCATCTTTATGTCGTGTCAAAAACATTTCAAAACATGGGATGAGCATAAAAACTCAATAAGGGTTATAAAATAAAGAAAGAAAACATTAGTTCAACATTAGATAAATAACATAATCTCTTTAGGATACCTCGTTAAATCATAAGATTTTTGAATAACACATTGAAATCATAAATCATAATGGTAACTTATGGCATCTCTATCATACATACATTGTACCTATCACAGCTACATAGAGAGTTAAATTTTGAATACCAATCACTGTATATTCCCTAAATATTTTAGGAGAAACATTCATGTTTACCTCCATCACGTTACCCAATGCATTGGAGAGATATCTCTAGATCAACTGCCCTAGGTTTATCACAGAACCACCAGTATACGTAAACAATACCCAAGAACCATAACACATAAAACAAGAATAATGGAACGATAAAATTTCAGCATTTCAATCACAATATATCATGTCAAGATATTAAAATAATCAATTCTTTCTCAAAACCTTTTTCAATACCAAAATATATAAAAAGGGTATATAGTATTTATTTTCCTTTAAAAACACTACGGCTTGTTAAGGAAGCGAAAGATCAAATAATACTCGCGATGGTGAAAAGGTCGTTTTCACCACTTACGTTAAAAAGAAAAATTATTTTTTTTCATTTTGAAAAACACCTCATAGAAAAAGATTCACTTTGAATGAAATGAAATTCCAAATGTGTTTATACATTGTTTAAAATAAATTCATGTATAAAAAAATATGCCTCAATGAATAGAGATTGAGACGAAGTCCCTTACCTTGTATCCAACATAACCCGATCGTTCTTTAATCTCCTGAAAAATAAACTAAAGTTAATTTATACTTTCCTAAGAACATTTTTCATGTTTATTATTCCTTTTATATTACTTATTACCCTGTTATAAACATTATATAATCATTTAATTTAATAACTGTTGTTTTCTTGATATATGGTACTTGAACCAAAAATGAACTTCTTATAATTATAGGTTGTTCATGTGGTCTAATATTCATTATCTACATAATTATATTCATGGTTTAGATAGAATTTATATCATATATATCTAGTATATATATTTATTTATAATATTACATAACATTTGGAGATAAGAAATGAAATGCATCATTCATGGAGACAGTAATCCGTACATACACATGAACGGTACTTTCATTTCTATTCATTATTTTAATGGAATTAAAACATAATGATACAAATTTATATTGTAATTACA
Organism: Viscum album; assembly: GCA_963277665.1. Classification (NCBI taxonomy): domain Eukaryota; kingdom Viridiplantae; phylum Streptophyta; class Magnoliopsida; order Santalales; family Viscaceae; genus Viscum; species Viscum album. The sequence goes on along the minus strand of OY728142.1, from coordinate 261,139,012 downwards.
GTATAATATCATATATAATATCATTAACTCCATCCTTTATATGTCCCGCATATTGAATTAATGAGTCATATCACTTTGAGGGGGCGGTAGTCCGCACTTCCTCAAATGAAATTATCACATTTACTAATAATGGAAACCGCAAAGGTATGCAATAAATGGAAAAACATAATAATAATAAAGAAAAAAATAAACATAATATATATCAAATATAAATATAGTTCCATCATAATGGCCACCATGATAGGTGGTAAGATATAATTGAACAATCATCATTTCGTGAGGTGTTAGTTTTCCATCCACCGAAATAGTATATTCTCTACCCATTAGATGGAGGTGTGTGTAACTGTAGTTCGAATACTTCACATAAAAACATCCTATTATATTTATTATACTGGTGTTGTTTAAATAAAAATGAATAAAAAGAGTTTATGGGGTTGGAGAACTAAAATAAAACAAAATAACTTAAGAGAAGATGTTACCTTTAAATCTGGTAACTCCCTTTGGTTTGAACCAAAAGGGTTTCATGAAGTGAATTCTGCCAATGTTAAGGATTCCAGGGAGAAGAGAGGGATGTATGGAGCATAATTTGGTAGAGGGTGTATGATCTGAGGGGCTTGAGAAGTGTGAGGAATGGGTTAGAATTGAGGTCTTTTATAAGGGTGGAGGGGCTCTTTTGAAAAGTGTGAAAGTATTATTTAATTATATAATGATTTTCTGTTTCTAAAGGACCAAAACTCATTATGTTCAAATATAAGATGACTCGTGGTCGAAATACAATCATCTAATAATAATTGAATGGGTTTTGGATATTATTTTAATCTTTATAATCTTATTTATTTAAATCATTTATTAATGAGGTAAACACTTCATCATTATTGTGTCATAAATAATATAATTTATTTTATGTCTAAAAATTATAAAAAAATACCATGATGTAGAAAATCGTTTTATTTCTCCAAAGAATTATTATAGTTGAAATGTTAACTTACATAACATCATGTAAAAATTTATTTACTAAAAGGTATATGTTTAATTCATTTTTGTCATTACTTTAAATTAATTAATATAAAGTGTCATTATCACTCATAAGTGGCCCCATGGGGTCCCAAAATAGACCCAAGGATGCACATGGTCGGCCATGACTCATACAATAGGGTTAGGATAGGTGTTAAGTTAATTTTTTTTATTATGATATTCTTTTTAACTTGAATTACCCTATTTACCTTTAACCCTGGTAAATAAAAGTCAAATGTTACTATTCATGAAAAATTATTTCCATATTATTGAACCAAATTTTACATAATAATAACAACCATGTATGTATGATTTTCGAAAATCAATTCACAGAAGCAGTAAAATTTCATTTAAATGAAAAAGTTGGTTCTTAACTACTACTTAGTGGTTTCACTATTTATCCAAAATTTAAGTTTTTCATAAAGATATAAAAAATTCAGCCTAAGATATATTTGATATTATGAATTTAAAAATTATGTATATTTTACCAAATTAAAAACATAGAAGTGGCATTAATTAATTTGAAATTAATTCTCGCTATCAAAACGAAAAGCACCTTTTTAAGAAATAATAACTATCAAAAGATTGACATTGGTTTATATCAAATTTCAAAGTCAATTTAATTCCAATAACCAACATTGGATTATATTTTAAAAATATAATCTAATTAATCTTTAAAACCAATAAATAAATAATCTAACCGTATAAATAAATTATATTAAAAGGAAATTTTGAAATAAAATATATTATTTTCCACTATTAATCAAAAATTGAATTTTATAGAAAAATACCAAAATATTACCCTAAATGAATTTTGATGTCCCGATTCTAGAGAATAATTTTATTTGGTCAAATAGAACATATATAAGTGACCAAAACTAGATTTAAAGAGGGTTCTCCGTCAAAAGGCGGTAAATCGACCTTTTAAAGAATATTAGAGTATTTATGCTTAAAATTAGATTAATTCCCATTTTAAGCATCTAACTATTATTGGATAAAATTAAAAACATTTAAAAAACATGTATAATAATATTGTAGTTATTATTGTTCATTCCTTCCAATACAACGGCGAGGCTTTAACAACCATTTAAAATAGTAATATTATATTATTATTGTGCAACGTAAGATTTCAAATAAAACCCATTGTTGTGTATCGGGTACACCATCGAATATTGAAACCCCTTTTAAAGTAAAATTAATATTTAATTAAAAATATTAAAAAATATGAAAATTTATTATTTATTTATTTACCTGGGATGTTACATTACACGTTGTAAAATCGAGCTAATGCTGCATCCACCGGAAGATAAAATGTTGCATCTAATGTTATTGAAACTGAACTCAATTAACATGGAATATTTTCAAGGGAGTTTTTTTCAAGGATATATATATATATATATATTCAACCATGTACTTCGGGGAATGAAAGAAGTCATACAAAAAGATACATGACCTGGCTAAACAGTTTTCATTCATTTTGAATTTGGGTTTTATCTTGTTGTTATTGACCCCTTTTGATTGAAATTTATTTAGAGGGAATTACTTTAAGAATTTTCCTTTTAGGTTTTAATTATAAAGGATATAATTATCTCTCATTACAAATTTTCTTAGACCAATCATTGACATCGAATATCTTCATAGAGGAATCTAGTTTGTCTAATCTTCTTGATTAATGAATTTTAGGGATAGGAAGATAAATCTTTTCTTATAGGGGTACAGTCAATGAAGCTTGAGATACTTGAGAATACCAATGTTTTATCAGTTATATGGAGGTATTTTTTGGATATGAAGATCTATATAATCAAAGTTATTATTCATATTGAACTTTTAGGTAAAGAAGTGGGATACGTAGGATCATGTTTATAGATCCTTATACAGCTTTTAATAAAAGAGAAGGTTTTTCTAAATTTTAAATATATTGTTATATAATATTATTTAGGGGCATTCATACTGATTTATTATAATATATATAAATTTTTTACATCCCATATTTTTAAAGTATGTAGTGATTTTCATTTTTTTGGAAAACTCTTAAGGCTCTGAGAAATTTATTTCCTACTACTATTATTTATTTATTATCTCTAATTTGATCCAAAATTATATCTTCTGATCAACTTACACTTTTATTGGGATGAAAATTTATATTCATTTTTTAGATCTTATTTCACCCCCTCCCCCTCACCCGCTTCTAGTGTTATATAACTCATCTTATGGGAAAACACTCGGTGTCAACGATTGTCACATAATATATGATCTTAACTATAATTTTTATTTAGTCTACAACTATTTTATATTATTATTATAATTTATAAAAAATTATTATTTTTCCTTAAACAAAAATATATATATAATGTAATATTTTTTTCCTAATATAGATGGTATTCCGATTGGATCCTTGTGGAATTAAATTCTATACAACTAACAATTTTTTATGTTATGGACAATGAATATTAATGTAAACAAATGGAGGATTTCACAATCAATATGGGAGTTTATCACTTTTTAATGATGGATAGAAACTTTAGAATTTATAAAAAAATTATCTAATTTTACTCATGATGAAAAACTAGAGGTCTATAAAAAAATAAAGAGTCTAGAATGCATTTATCTACTTGATTATAAGGAATATATAAATTAAAATATTATACTATGATAGTGGAATGAATATGGAAAAACTAAAATTTACAAACTTTAGAACATCTGATGTTCTTGGGACTCATAGAGTACGGCTCACATATAATTATCATGCCATTTATTTTCTACCTAATGAATTAGTGGAATGGATGAATCAATGTTTTATGACAGATGTTAATAAAATTTTCTATTTGGGAAAAATTGAAATTATTGATTAATAAATGATATAAAAATGATTAATATTTTCTATAAGTATTTTGTATCAAATAGGATGACTATAGATGATTCTAATTATTAATTAAGTAGAGTATTGATGATCTTATTGGAAGCCTAATGTAGTAAGATAATCATTTGAAAAGATATACTAATAAGGATAAGAAAAATAATGATGTTTTATTCAAATGACTGTCTAGGGTTTTTACATCAAATTCAAATAAATCTAAATATTTTAAAGTGAATAAATCTAAACATCAATTTAATTATTGTAATATTGAAGATAACGGAGGATATTTCACTCAAATTATGAATATAATCAATAAAATTATCAAAAAATGATTTTTTTTGTGATAAATAAAATTATTAAAAATTTATACATGAAAGGAATGAGTCTTCAGAGATAATTTGTTTTAAATTCAAGAAACCATGAAATATCAGACCATATTTTCCATGGTTGCGTAAAAATAATAACGATTTATAATATTTAAATATAAAATCATGAAAAAAATTGATGAAATAAATGATATATGGAGTGAGAACAAGGTTCCATCACTTAACATTACCAGTAAATTATCTGATAAACTCCGTAATATTTTCAGTTTCTGTTATAACATTCCTCAGAATGATATATGCTTAAGAGAGAAGGTATTTGATATTACCCATTCTCAATTATCTAAAAATTATATTATTTCCTTTTCAATAGATTATAAAAATAGTTCAAATGATATATAATATTGAGAGGATATACAATTATCTTAAAAATAACTAGATATATAGATTTCCAAGAAAATAAGAATAAATTGTTTATGAAAGAACAAATTATTTCTATAGTATATGTTTCTAAATAAGAATATAGGATCTCAAATTTTTCTTCTAAGGTTTCAAATCACTATAATGAGAGTAACAATAGAGATATCAGGATTCATGAGGTAAAGAAAGAAAAAAAGTAAACTCATTAGTGAGTTGAATAAATCCAATGGATAAATTTTGTAGAAAACATATGAGTTGAATACTAAACCAAACTTAGTGATCTCGCAAGAATATGGAATGAAAATGATAATCTGAAATAATAAATTGAAAATTTGATTAGATTATTAACTAATTTTAATATAATAATAAATTTATTTAAAAATTTTTAATGGAAATTAAATCCTAAATGGATTTAATTCAATATTTTTTATCAAAACATACAAAATATCTTTACCAAAATAACTATTTATTCCAATTTATGCAATTTTTTATACTAGATGATAGAGAATGATAGATTGGAAAAAATGTTTCCATTTTAAAAAATTCCAATATCTTGTACATAATAGGGATTATATTACTATAGAACATATATCTATACAGTGCATAAGAGTTGGATAGATGATGGTTCAAAAATTTATTTATTCTAACAACATCAGGCCCAAGAAATTTTGGGTGCCAAAGTATTAGTCTTAATCTTTTTATAAAGATTGGTCATGTACTAGCATCCAAAACATATGGTATATAGTTGGTGGGTGTCGTTGATATATGACTAGAGATATGTATAACTTAAAAAAGTTATATAAATTGATGAGATGATGATTCACTTTTGGAGACAGTGCACAAGTTCATATCTAGAGTTGGGGTGATTTTTTTATCTTGGTTAGACAAAAATTTATAATTTTTTTATGTTTTAGGAATTAAGAGTAGCCTCATCAGCATTAGATGAATATGATATGGAGGTTACTCCATTAACTTTTCAAATGATAAATATAATTTTAGATGTTCATATGGATCTCAAGTATTATTTTCCAATAGGCTTGAAATTATTTACAAGATAGTCAATGAGGACCCTAGTAAACAGAATTTACCATGTATTGTTGTTTTTGAAAATTCTTCCTAGCATTAGCATATAATATTAGGACACTATGATGTGTGTACCTTATCTAATATATCTAGAAAAGGGATAGTTAGTGATCTATGAGAGAATAAATTTAATTAATCCAAATTCTCGGATTCCTTCCAATTTAATATGAATCATTGGCCATGTTTTGTGTTTTTTTATTTATCCACATTAGTTTCATTATATTTAGTACACAATTATTTTTTTGGTCCTAAAAAATTGTAATAATTAGAGAAAAAGACTATATCTATGTCTTAGTTGATGTCTACACTATATATTCTTGAAATTATATTATATAAGTTAAATCAAAAGAACTCTCTATATTTTAAATCATTTTTCTCATGTTGAAAACCTGAAAAACATAACTACATTCCCCATCCTAATAGATCTATGTGGTGAGGTTACAAACATTGATGTTGAAAATTTTTATGGTGAGGGAGGTATAAATAATAATTTCTCATCCCCAAATACTCTACAATATAATGGAATAACATAAAAGAGGAACATAAACCTTTATAAATTTAATTGAAAATTGTGTTTGAATACTCAATAGCTAAGTATTTTTGAAGAGAATCTTTGTGTACGCATTTCTATACTAAAAATCATTTTTTATTTTGTAAAATTTTTAACTGAACAAATTATTATTTGTGGACTAAAATAAAACCTAAACATAATTAATCTATGTTTTTTCAATGTAATTTATTCATTCTAAATACTAAATAAAATATTATGATATTTGATTCAAAAGATATTGATGGAAAATTAATTGTCTATTATGCAACTAGTAAGGTTTATTGATTTTTCATCAAACTCACATATACTCATGAAAAAATGGAACCTATTAGGTTTAATGAAATTTATCCTCATTCAAATCTAAATGTTTTGGAAGTTATATATTCAGATTTTGATTTTGAAAACCCATCTTTTTTGTTGGATGTTTAATCCCATAAATCAGACATTTACACACATGAAGCTATGATGATGGAATATATTCTTCTAGAAGACATATTAAAAAATGTTAATTCATCGATAAATGAAGATAAACATTCCATTTTACATATCAATAAAATAGTCTTAAGGAATAATCCCCCTAATAAAGTCAATGGTGAAGTAAGATAACCTGTTAAATACATAAATTCCATACAAAATGTATGAGATCATCTTATAATCTAATAAAATATAGAAACGAAAATGACCAAAAAAATTGAGGTAGTAAATTCAGATAATTTCAAGAGAATAAGTTCTTAATCAATTTAAATGGAACAAAGTTTTGACCTTGGTTGAGCATTCAAAATATTATCTGATTATATGAGTGAAATTAGTATTCAACAATAAATATATAAAAATCGTATTATTTTCTGGAATAAATAAATAATAGTTGATAAGGGAAGAGGGAATATATTATAGGTAAAATTTTACTCTTATAACCATGCTTGATCTTATATGTATTCTTCTATCTATCACAGCACATCATAAATTTAAACTATAGAAAGTGGATATTAAGAGACCCTTCCTTACCATATGTGTCCATGAAGAACTTTATATAGACCCAACCCTATTTTTGAATATTTAATTTGATTGATATATATTTATAAATTTATAAAATATTTTTAGAAATATATATATGATCCAAGATCCTGGTATTGTTAGTTATTTTATTTTATTATTGAAATTGTTTTTGTTAAAGGAATAATTAATCCCGCTATTTATATCCATATTTTTTTAATGGAACTATATTTGATCAAATTTATGTCAATGATATTATTTTTCAATCAACAGAAAGAACTCTCATGCATAGTTTTTTTGGAACTTATGAAAAATGAGTTTGCGCTAGTATTGATGGGTGGACTTAATGGAACTCTATAACTTGGTTTGATCTATTTTTCTAGAACTGTATTTTATTTAAATATTTAATCTAATACTGAATTTGGTGGATGTAAAATGGATAGGAATATAACCTCTATAAGTTGTAATTTCATAGCTTATTCTTTAGTTTCATGGTCCATAAATAAGAAAAACATAGCTATGCTTTCCACCAGTGAAGACGAATAATTTTTCTCTAGAAGTTATTGTGTTCACTTCATGTCAATTCATCACACACTCATAGATTACAGTTTGAATTTCAGTGAATGAATTATTCTTTATTATAACAGAAGATTTATCTCTTTTTAAAGAAAACAATAACATTATTCATGCGTAAATCATGTGGACATAAGACACCACATTCATTGGGGCATCACATAAAAATGAGGTATTATTATCATTCTTATCAGACCTGAAACTCATTTTTTTATATGATTACTAAAAACATTAATTATTATATATTTTAATACAATAAACATATATTAGGGTTGATTAATGGTAAGTTATTTTAAATTTTTATTCTTTTTTCAGCTATATTTTTATATTTTAAAAATATTAAAGGGATAGGAAATTATTTTTTTAGGATTGTATGAAATTTTCCATGTAGTAATTTTACATAATAATGAGGTTAATTAATTGGAATTTATCATATTTACTCTAATATTTTATCAAAACCTTTCCTTATAGATGATACTCTTTTAATATATTTGAATAAAAAAATTACTTTCATAAGGTAAAAATAGTTTATTCATTTATTCATACATGATATCTATATAATATTTTGTTTTGAATATAGCGTTTCATTCTTCAGTTTCCTTTTATATAATTATTAAAATTTAAATTTTTTATTAACCCCCGAATAAGGGAGATATGTTTTACTTAGTTTGATATAGGATACTTATTTAGGAAGATTGAAGAATTGTTTTTAAACTTTCTCTTAAATCATCCTCATCGGAAGAAGATAATTTATAGGTATAAAACATAACTTCTCTAAGATTAACTCATTTAAATCTTATCATCTATTTATTTTTATCATAACATTTCTATCCATAAATTTTAAATGGTTTTAAATTTAATTAATACTATTAAAATTCTTATATTATACCCAAATAGTGGCTTTTATTGCTTATATATAACACTTTATCATTTGATTATTTTATATAATCATAAAGGGGGTGTGAAAAGTAGTTAAAATTTCATGACTATAAGTTTTAATTAAATTTAGATCATCTTTTTATTTTAAAAATGGGATAATTTTGAGGAGAAAACATTTTATTATTTGGGAAGAAACTAAATATTGGATTATTTTTATCAATATTAATGGATTAATTTTATAATAACCCTATGTGATTAATCTGAAAATAAAATTTAAATTTATCAAAAAAAATATTAAGGTGTGGTTTATCATAAAATACATTATTCAAGAAGTTTTCTCATTCAATTTATGTCAAAAAAATAATTACTTTAAATAGTTAAACTATATTATTCATTTTTAAAAGTTTTTATATTGTTATGTAGTGACTCTTAATTCGCATTTGTTATGACTCATAATACACTTAATTATGTTTTTTAATTTACTTTATCTTCATTTATTATGTTTCGGTCATGTAAATAATTAAATTATGTTGCAATAGAACAAAGTTTTCTATACATATATCAAATATTTATGAATTTTGATAGTGTCATGAACATCAGACGATTGATCTAAAGACACATCCATCATATTATTGATGTTTATGTCTGATGTCATTGCAACTAAACATGAAGAACTTGAAATCTAACTATTCGTGTTTTCCACATCGATGTTTGTAAATTAATCATTAGGATTTAAGGAATGGAATAAGTTAAAAAAGAAGATACATGAGCTAGATGAATATTTTTTCAATCATTTTTTTGTTTTTTATTTGATTGTGTCCTTTCGGTGATAGGAATATTATACCATTATGATTGGGTTATAATAGATGCAACTCAAGGTACTCAAAATTACCTATTTCTAATCAGTGTGATTGAGGTATTACAATGATATGACGTAAGATAACATTTTATGGTTTTATACTCTAAGAACATATTGGTTTGAAAGATGGAAGCCTGGGATCGCATTTATAGACGCTTATATTATTTTAAATAAAAGTGAATGTTTCCTTGAATTATTAAAATATTGGTAAATAATATCCTTTATAAGTATATAGATTTTTATCTATAAAACCACACTTTTTTTACATTGTATTATATTTTAAAAAATTTATGTGTTGTTTTTGTTTTAATATTTTTTTTAAGTCCTTGAAATATTTATTTTACACTACTAATATAATTTAGTAATCACCTATTTGATTGGATGTTATTTTATTTGATCATCTTACAAATTGTGTGGGGATTAAGTAACGAGTAATGTTTTATATTATAATTCCCCCCCCCCCCCACTCTTTCAGTTAAATATCACTTATCTTCTTGGACAATAGTATCCCACATCACATGGAATTTTTCTTATTATCAATGAAAAGTGAATAAAATAAGGAGTTAGTTTTCGACTCTATAATAGTTTAGATAGGAAATAAAAAGTTAATAAAGACCAAAAAATATTATGTGAAAGCATGAATGATCATATTATTTCATCCTCAAGTTCCTTTGATACCCCAAATATGTGTTAACCCAATTATTCTCTCAAATATGAATCATTTTTACTAATAAATATCCCTTAAAAGTATATAGTGTTATATATCTCACTTATATTAGTGAAAATATATTTTTATATAGATACTAACAATCCAAAATGAGATATATTGAATAGTGATATACTTTTACCCAGTGATCCAATGATTTGAGGACCGTAGTTAAAATCTATATCCCCCTAAAAATAAAATTTTTTATCTTTTTAAATTTAATATCTTTTACTAAAACCATGTTGGTGTGTCTTCCAAAACATGATTCAGTTTTACTCTTTAACATCTATTTATTTATTCAATAACTATATTTACCAAATAATAAATGGTTTTACATGAAACCATGATGTATCAAAAAAATTATGATGTGGTTTTTCTACAAGTGGTGGAATGTGAAATAAATAACTATATCCAAATCTCCTCCAAAATGCATTAAATAACCATACTAATTTTTATAAAACTAAGGAATGGTTTTCAAAACCAAAACATGGGTTTTTTTCTCATTGAAGAAATTGAGTGTTACTCTTTATCTTTTAATAAACGGTCAATTCTATATAAAATTTTTCAATATTATTTATAATAATATTTTCTCTTTCATAAAACAAAGAACATATTATATCACTCTAAAACATTGTTTTCATGTGAGTAGGAATTATTATATACATCTTTTAAAACCACAATGTGGTCTTTTCCCACCACAATATGGTTTCCATATTTCATGAATTTATTCAATCATTTGTATGTTGTCCAAATCCAATTGATGTAAAATTAATCCATAAAAACATTTAAAAATAATATAACGTAAAAACAATTTCATATATTATGATTCATTATCTTTTGAAATTATTTACAACATGTTCTTAATGTGAGAGTTATTGAAAGACTGTATTACTCAATAAAGTAATGTTTATGAGAGAAATCCATTTATTTTTGTAAATAATAATTCTATGATGGCTAAGCCTCTTTACCTTAAGATATTATTTTTCATCTCACTTATCTTTGTAATTTTAATCAAACATAAGATGTATTTTAATCTTATTAAAGAATCTTCAATATCTCCTATGTTTTTTTTGTAAAAATATATGGAAGATAAAATAGTTTTAGAATAGTTCTGTATATTATCCTATAAAGAAACATCACATGAATCCCTTATCCCTTTTTTTACTCCATTTTTGACCTGGAATTGTCCCCTTTTTCTATGAAAAATACCCAATTATTCTACCCATTTTTTAAAAAATTAAAAAAAGAGGGAAAATATGAAACATGAACCCATAAGTATTTTGGGAGATAAAGAACTAAAAAAATACTAAATATTAGAATACATCATTCATTAATATCTTCATGGAAACATCCTTGACTTTTCCTTAATTGAAAAATTATCCAAATTTATATAACCACATTTCTCATTCTATATGAGGAAATAGTATTTGGTATAAATATATTTCAACTTAGAATGTTATATCATATTCTTTGACAAGTTAATTTTACTTTGGTTTTCTTACCTAATTACAAATTCCATGTGACTTAGACTTTGAGGTAATAAAACTACCAATTCATCCAAATTGTTTTAGTTTCATCATATAACTATATAAATTACTCTATTTAAATTATTATATGTGTGAAAAAAATTACTTCTTTGAGTTTCAAGGAATGCATTTTTCAAAAAAAAGTTCTCTTCCAAAAATAAACTTTTTATCTCCAAAATCACCAGCCCAATCAATATATTAAAACCCATAAATTTGAATATATTTTTATATCGTACCTCACTCCATACACAATATTTACTTTTAGGTAACACAATACACACTTTGTTTCAATTTTATGTGACTCATTTAAATTTCTTTGGAATCATGAAAATAATTTAACATTGTAGTCAATGTCAAGTCATTACATCATTAAATAAATAAATGTATTTATTAACATTTTAAACACATTTTTATCCAAACCATTTCCATATTCATATCTAGAATATTTATTACCAATTAATATAGTAGAAGATATCATTATTTATTTTTCTATTGTAATGAATTTCAATAAGTGAGGACCTTATTTTTATTCCGAAAAAATGATTAATATTTTGTATCCACCACTTAAAACACCAAAAAAATTATATTATCAATTATGAAAATTTTAAAATGTTTCTTTAAAAAGGAAGTAAATTGTTTACTTGTTTTCAATTCATTTTATAAACAATAATATTTCATCAGCATACATTATCTCAATGATTGAGTTACTATTTCTTACCTTAACATTGAAAATATTATCAAGCTTTAATTTCTCAAGAATAATTATCTTTAATATATTGTATAACTTGAGTACCATGATAGTTGTTCTTGTTTAAACCTATTTAGTTTTTTATTTATCTCTCGTGTCCATGAACAACAACAATCAAGAAAAAATCTCATTGGTTATTCAATTTAAAACTCATTATAAGGTTATATATTCAAGAATATAAATTTGAGAACCATTTGAAGAATGTTTAATTCCTTTGAGTATAAATTTCATGAAATAATCTAATAATTTTATTTATTATTACTGGATAAGAAGTATCATCAAATTTGAAACCCAAAATTTGAGAATATCATTTACAAAAAAGACATGATTTGGTTCATTATACCATATCATTATCATTGAGTTTATTTAGGAAAATTTATTCTTACACTATCACATTCTTCTTCTTTAGACATGACACGAACTATATGGTTTCAGTCTTCTCAATTTAATTTATCTCTTCTTTTATAGTAGTTATCCATTCATCATGTGGTAAAGATTCTTTAACTTCTATTGGTTCAATTTGATAATATAAGCTTTTATATTTTTAAATCTTCAAATTTTTTCTATTTTGAACTCTATTATTTATATATTTAATAAAATTTATGGCATCTTCATGTTTTATAAGTCTTGAGAACATATATACACTTCATTTTTTGTGCTTCAATGAAACTTTAAATTTAAAATAAATTTTTGAATCATTAATCCTACTATATTAACAAAATTTTAATATTAATAATCTTCATATCCTCCATAATCCACTTAAATTACATCATCATTGAATAATAATATCCATTATGTACTATTTTTTCACCAATATCATTTTCTATCATACGTATGACTAAAAACACATTCATTGACTCTTGAATCAAATTTTCCCTATATTTTCCTTTGACAATGATAAACCACAAGATACTAAAAGTTTCAAAATATTTAAATTTGGATTTATTCAAAACTGAATATAAAATGTTTATTAATTGATTAATTTTTCAGAAAACATTATTTTTTAATGAATATGGTCATCATTATATATTTTGTCCAAAATTATTTAGGATTTCATGCTCTCCTGCCATGTCCCTTCCCATGTCAACAAAAATCCAATTTTTTCACTTCACTAATCTATTTTATTGAGGCATGTTTAGAAATATATATTCATGCTTCTCAAAATATGTTTTAATCTCTAAATTATTTTATTTTCATCCATTTTCAAACTAAATTTTTTTGAATATATAACCTTTTTATTATCAATATACCCCATTATGGATTTGAAGAAACTATACAAGGAAAAGCCTAAATCCCAAAAAAACAACAAATATCCCCAAAAAGGTTGATACTAAGATGATTTATAATAATTCAATAGAATTTCACAATCTCTATGATTTAAAAAATTGAATCCCTCCAAGTGATTATGATACATTGAAGGAGTTTGGTGGTGTATCAATGTTTAGGTAAATACATCTTGGATGAATCGGGACTACTTATCATATATCATAATCATTTTTAACCATATGTTTCTATCAAAATTCATCATCTTAACCCTATTCCTATTTAACATCAATTTAATTACACAAATTAATTATATCATATAACTCCCTTGATAAATGTGTTGGCTTGAAAAAATAGGTATCTCTTCATTCACATTGAAATAGTATATCATCCTTGAACTTGTAGGGGGTTTCTTTCACCACATTCTACCAAATTCCCTCTATTTGTTTTTATAAACTTTTCTGGTATCACTATGAAAAAACATTATTAAAATAATTATAACATGCTTATTTACTATTACCATAACCATAAAGTAATTTATCTGAGCTTCATGATATAATGACAGAGAATTTTTTTGTTCCCTTATAAATATATATCAACATGGTTTTAGTTTTTCACATGTAGTTTTACCCAACCCTCCCTAGAATTCCCCTTGAATTCCTTCAACCCGTCCAGTATATAATTCTCCATTCCCTTTTATTTTTTTCTGAATATATTTCAAATTGGTATTTGGATTTTTTTTCACAACAACATAGACCTCGTTCTGTCTATTCTTAGCTTAATCACTAAAAACCATATAAATAAGACCCATGTAGGGAACAAAAGAAGCCACATTCCCCGGACTACTTTCCGCTTTTTTATCAGTATTATAATCCTCAAGATCCACACATAAATCATTAAACATACTAGACACCATGATACCCAGAAGATAATGATAAGAGAACTTATTTACCTCATTGAAAATATAATACTAATCATATTCCTAGGGAACCATAGTCTAGAATGGGCTTCATGGTTCCCCACATCCTAAATATTTGTGAGATCTAACACACAATTACCCATAGGAAAACTAGTTATAATAATAATTTTAGGCACAAAAATATAGGTTCCTCCCAAGTACCCATGCCCTTGAAAATACAATTATCCACACACCACTAGTGAAAACCCCACTTACATTAAACGAGTTCAAAAATGATTAAAATTATACTATATCCTCTATCAAATAAACCTATATAGAATAACTCAAACTGGTATACTTCATAAAATTATCAATTTTATACAAAAAAAATCCTCCATAACCACTATATTTCTAAAATTATTAGCAATATGACCTTCAATATATCCCTCCATACATTCGCCAAATTAAATCATATTTATAGATCCCCTTCATCAATATATTGGCATTCGATGACCCTGGAAAATGAAAACTATATAAAAATTATCCCATAATTATTATATGGAATGATTTTTTATATAAATATTCCTTTTTAATGTAAATCCATATAATATCATTTGGAGGATATAACATTACCATACCAAGAACACACCAATCCATTTTTTGGATTTTCAAGTTTTTTATTCTATAATAAAACAGATAAAGTAACCTATTGAATTCCATATAAACTTTAGTATTTCTATGTTCTAAAATTGTTGGGGTGAGCCATATGTTACACCCTTACCATAGAATATGAGGAATATTACCCCATATAGAAGTCATAAGATCATCATAACAATGAGAAGAGATATGATTTAAAGGATCACATCTGTATTAAACAATCATTTTTGAAAACATATTCCCTATAATGGTGAATAAAAATATGGTGACGATATAAAATAATAACCAATTCTTGTCTTAAAAATCTTAAATATCCATTGAAATGAAAATTTAAATAATAAATTAATGGTTTGTGATTTTAAAAATTATCCACCAATAATGAATTGGGAATATAATTGGTAATAAGTAATTGATGATGTGTTATTGGAAATAATGAACCACTATCATAGAAAAATTGAATTTTTTAGACTACCTTAATAGAATGTAAAACTAAAATAGATTTTTGATTTATGAATAGTGTAAAATGAGTATGAACCCTTGCCATGTATTTAAAAACTTCCCCTCCTATATATCTAGATGTGGGGATTTAGTGACCATAATGGATTAGGTTAAATCCCAAAAATCCCCAAAAAACCCTATACCCTTTTGAATCTCCATTCAGTTTACCCTTCATTTAAAAATAAAGTTATAGTGACATATCCTATTTGTTTTTAAGTAAATGTTAAATAAAATTTAAACCTCATCAGAACCAATTTTTTACTTAATATAAATGAATGATAATTCATATGAGTAAAATAATAAACAAAAAATATGAAATATATTTCTCCATTAGTTGATTTAAAACTCACTGGGAAACATATATCCAAATGTATGACTTCAAGTGGCTTCCTTGATTTTACCTCTGATTTTTTTTTACGTTTTCCCACCATAATCCCATTTTTAAAAAATCCAAGGGAGTTTATTCTCTCCCCATTAAGATATAAATTTTTTCTTAGTAAATAATAATAAAAATTCTCATCCTACTATTTTGGACCATGTGGCGAATTATTCAATTTCATAGTTCATTCTCCTCTTTCATAGAAAAGGAACAATAATTTTTATCATTATGGGCATAACAACAGTTCTATTTTCGTGTTTACCTCTCATGATAATTGTTTCATCCATTAATCTTCTAATGAAAAACATTATTTTAGAATATAACATTGTTCCAATTATTTCATTTTTTTGATAGAAAAAATATGTTGTGCCTCAACTTATCAATCAATAGAAAAACCTTTGATGTTATTTTATTCTAACCAATTTCAATGACTCTAATTACTTTAATGTTTAATTTTTTATTATTCCCTAATTTTATAACACATACATATTATTTTTTAATTCCATTAAAAATAATTATAATTTATAATGTCTAAAAAGATATGTATATCTATGATCTATAAATTTTCATCCATTGATGCTTTATATGAAAACTCATTCACCATAGTTTCTTCTTGATAAAATATATTTTTATTATATTTAGAGTTAATACTTGTATTCTATTGATCTATTATAATCGTGATACAATAAATTTTGGTTTTCCCTTATTATTTATACCTAATATAATTATCCTCACGTGCATCATACATTTTTTCACTTTAACTTATTCTTTGGGTTGTTGTGTTTTTCTCTTACTTATATTTTAATATCAACTCCCACTTGAATCACACACTTCATATTATTGATAAATAAATATGTTATACTAAAAAAATATTCATTACTTCCATGAAATCTATAGAATAAATATATAACATAATGTATGACCCTGTATATAGACTGGGAATGTTTTTAATAAAATTATGCTTGGTTCTTTTTCCTTATTTGTGAACTCGTCTATTTTTAATAAACATTCAGATTATTTATTGAGATTTTATTCTTGATATCATTACCTTTATAATGAGCATTAAAGTCTTTATTCTTCCATGAACTATTTTAATATTTATGTTTAGTACACAAACAAGATAAAATAATTTATATATCACCTTTTCCAAGAGAATATTTATTTTACTTTCCCTAATTATCATTTTTTCACTATTAATTCCATAACCATATATTTATTAGGAATATTTTTCCACATTAAGGAACTCATAAATTTTCTTAGTGTATTTAAAATCATTCACCTCTGATTTTGATGATTCTCTCACTAGTTCAAAAAATTGAAATCAAACCGAATTTCCTTTATAGAATTTTAGTTTCATTTAACTTAACATAAAGTGAGGGAACCTACTCTTACCTTTCAATTAAAATATTTTTTTTCTCATTAGAAATATTATTTACTTTATTTATAATGAAATTTAGATCATAAATCGTCCTAAAAAATATACCTTCCTTCTTACTATCAATTTTATCATTTTTCTTTCATCTGTTTTATTCAATAATTCATTCTCCATGTAAATTTTTAAAATATTTTTTATTCAAAAAATGACATTATTTATTATAATTAACTCCATAAATATTTATTTTTCTTCAAAATCATATTAATTATATTATTCTATACTATAGAATTTAGTAGAGTGTAAGTGATATGGAATGAATTATTAAACACCTTCATCCATCGAGTCTCCCTCTTCCACTTTAATTTTTCTCAATATAAAATGACACTTCATTTTTAGATTTAAGATTCTAATTTTTTATTATATTAACCTTTCACTTATGTTTTTAGAAATTCATTATTTGGTTACTACCATCCACATTTTCCTTCTCCTTTGGTGATTGTTTGGTTTATTCATCATTATATTCATAATGATTCCTATAAAATAAATTAGCTAAAAATTGTTCATTATTTTCACAATTAAAACATTTAGAAGGTTTTCTACCCATTTACTTACATTTTACCCTTTAAAATCCATTATATATAAATGGAATAAAATTATTTTAATTTATTACAACCCTATAAACCTCATATACTTCATCATGATAGTTTAGTTTTTCATTGATTTTGATTCCTAATAAATCTATAAAATAAATCACATTTTATATTCTCTCTATATTCAACAATTTTTTGTCTATTTCCATCTCATAAGAAATCATGATATTACTAATTGTTTCAATTATATACTTATCTTATTATTCATCTTCAAGGATAAAATATTTTTATCATGATTTTCTAGTATTATTATCATCAAAATCTTCTAAATGGTTCAATATTTAAATGTTTCTCCATGTGTAACAATATAGTTAAAATTTACATTCACCTGTGTGAAAAACTCATCCATATATTCAAATATGTCTATTCTAATTATTTAAAATGAAAATAAAAAAATTGTTTTAAAGACTATATTATATTATTTTATCTTTTATTAATAGTATGTAATTTCTCTAATATAGAATTCATTGTTTTGGAACCCATCACCGTGGTAAGTTCCATCTCAAAAAGTGATGAAAAAATTAATTGAGAGCTCTTCCACTTGATTCAATGTTCTTTTTATCTTGTAAATTAAATGTTTTAAAGCACATAAATAACAATTAAGTCTTGTATGGAACTATTCTCTCCTTTCATAAGTGAAATATTCTTTATTAAAAATGGTAACATTGTTTTTTTCATCAAATTCATACACTCCATGATAATTATTCAATTGAAATTTTTATGTATTATAAATATAAATGAAATAACCCTGAGATAAAACTTTTTCAATTATATCAAAAAATATTCCTAGGGTAAGAATATTGAATACTAAGAGGGGTTTCAATCTATTCTCATAAAAAATTATCTAAAAAACACTTTACATGCATACTAGTTAGTGCATTTAATATATTAAATAATATTGAATAATGAGAGATATAAATAAAAATAATATTATAACATGAGAACAATATATTTTCACAATGTTTATTGGCTCTTTACAAGTGGATAGTCATTGGTGATCAAATGGTGGTATCCCGCATCACATGAACATTAAATTATTACTAATTAAAATTGAATAGGGTAGAAAGGTAATTCAAACTCTATAAAAGTTTCAGAAGAAATTTAATTTGAATAACGATAATAAATGTTTTTAAACAAGTATGAATGGAATTATACCTTCCTCCTCAAGTTCATTTAATCCAACAATGATTTTTGTATGCTATTTTAGTCTAAAATGCATCCATTTATTCCTCAAAACCCACTTTATAATTTTTATATGAATATATATATCACTTAAATAAGTGAAACTGTATTTTTTATATGAATTATAAAAACTATAGTGTGATAGATTGAACCAAAAAAAATCACCTAGTTAATAAAAGATCTAAAAACCATGGAAAAGATCTCAAACCCACTAAAAACTGGAAGATAGTTCCTTGGTAAATATTTTGTCTTTGATTGAAACCATAACATTATGTCCTTTAAAATATTATGTTGTTTTGATTCATAACTATTAATTTATTTTATATAAACATGATCACCAATCCTTGAGAATTATTATTCTAGGTTGTGATGTTACTAAATAAACCACAACATGGTTTTTTAGAATATATTAGAATGTTGTAATAAAAACATTTATAGTCATCCATAAAACCAATTTAAATAATTGTGATCATTTTTATGAAAATATAGAGTTGTTTCTAGAACAACTACAGAAATTATGTGGCTATGTCCCACCATAGCATAGTTTTTATAAACCCTGAATTTTTTTAAATCATAGTGTGGCATAGATTTCATGGCACTAAGAATTATTATTTACATCAACTACAGAAATTATGTGGCTATGTCCCACCATAGCATAGTTTTTATATTAATTGGATTTATTTATTTGTTTTTATCTTTTTAGACTATAATATATAAAAAACTTCATAAGAAGGTTAATAATAAATATAACATGAAAAAAAAGAACATAGATCAGTAGTCATCAACTTAGGAAACTAGTCATGAAATTGTCACAATGTGAGAGTTATCTATTAAATGAATTAATATATAGATTAATTATTTTATGTGAAATTTATTCTCATTATAAATTAAAACACTAAATTAACCAAGTTTCATTACATTGTGATATTATTTGTTGTCTCACTTATATGGGTATCTTTAATATACACTTAAAACTTCTTTAATATCATTCTGGGGTCTTCAAAAACATAGTGAAATAGAAATATTATATTTACATTTAAAAAATAGAATTTGTGGAACATAAAAAATTAATTCAACACATCATTAGTTTATATATAAAATATCATGATTAGTTACTAATAGATAACATAGTAATCAAAATTTATAATGTCATATTTCATATACCTCGGTAAATAGGGAAAAATTAAAGAGGGGTGAGCATGGAGGCATGGAAAGGGGTAATATATTGATGAAGCTTCATACATTATAAACAAGGAATATATAATATTAAAATAATGAATAATAAACATAGATATGCACTAACTAATATATTAGAATGAAATAATGAATACATAATGTTTGATAACATAATAATTATAATTCATAATATCATTTGTCATAAGTATAATTTTCAGGTATTATTCAAATATATATTATATAAAGGAGAAGGACACTAAATAAACTTATATTACTATATATTATGTATATATTAATGAATGAAACTTAATGAGAGTATATGGTATAATAATATGTATATAATATGAAGTATATGAAACTAAATTGTGCATACACTATCAATTGAATCAAAAATAAAATTTGAACATTTTACTAATAAAATTAAAATAGGAAAGAAGGTGGAAGAAACCATTACATTTAGTTTCACATATTATACTTGGAATAAGATATAATTATGTTCCCAAGATATTTTAGAGAGATACATGGGAGAGAAAAATGAGAGGAGGCCTAAAAATAGATTTGGAATTAAGATAAAGGGTGTGAATATATGGGTATTTATAACATGAATTGGGAAATTCTCTGATAAATTGTGAATATATTTCATGGTAAATGAGATTGTGAAAATTATTAAACATTATTTAAAAAAAAAATCAATCATGATTTCTTATATTTAAATAACATTTTTTATTTTTATATCTTGAATAATCAAAATCTAATATTTAGTTTTATTTTAACTTTAAAAAATATATTTATTTATAAATAAATGGTTTTTTAAGGATTAAGATACATTATAAAACATATTAAATATATTTTGGGTCTTAAATACCATTATAATTATTATTGA
Organism: Viscum album; assembly: GCA_963277665.1. Lineage (NCBI taxonomy): Eukaryota > Viridiplantae > Streptophyta > Magnoliopsida > Santalales > Viscaceae > Viscum > Viscum album. Next base: position 261,117,520 of record OY728142.1, on the reverse strand, counting down.
GTCATTTTTACATCAAAATGATTTCATAAACAAAACATATAAACTTATTGTAGTTTATTTTTCTTCACAAAATTCAACTTTTTTAGAAAAATCCAAAACAATCATACTTACATGATTTTGATATTACTATTTTATATTGGATTTTCATTTTATAAAATTATTTTTTAAAATATAAAATATTTATATTTTTAAAATTATTTTTTAAAATATAAAATATTTATATTTTTAAAATATACCATTAGATTACATAAAATAATATTTTATGGGTGATTGAGGTATTTTTTTTCTAATCATAGGGAGCATTATTCATTTATTAAATCTATATTATATATTAGTAATTATATATGATAACTATATTAATATAATTTTTATAAGTTATATTATATTTTTACATTATGATTATTTATAAATGTGTAGTAAATTTTAGGTAATGATTACATAATGATGAGATTACAACACCTACATTTCACATTTTATTTTTCTATAAATTATCTTTAGTCTATAATATAATATCATATTTATTACTGAATTCGTTTTTTAAATACCCATTCCATTAATTATAATATTTTTATCAAATAGTGAATCTTATATTATTTATTCTTTTAGAAAATATGGGCACAGGGTCATCTATATTCTAGTGGTGACAAACATATTTAAATGTATATTATTTTTAGTTTTTATTATCATGAATAATGAAAATCAATAAATTTCATTATATTACTATGAATCAAAAAAATTATATAATTTATGTTATGATTAACATAATGGATTCATAATATTTATTTATTTTATATAAATTTTTTTGGGTGTTATAATAAAATTTTTACATATATAAAAAGTAATTTTATCATAGCAGAGAGGCTAAGGTGGAAGATCATGGCTGTTTAAACTTGTCAGTAATGTATTTTTTTCTTATGAGTGATTTTTTAATGAAAGTGAGAAAATTATTTACATAATTATTGAGTATATGAAAAATTATGCATGGTTTTCCTTGATAGTTATTATTCTTTTAAAAGATCTTTAAATAAAGGGTTGGTGAGAGTTTATTGAGTAAAAAAATTGTTATTTTACTATATACATAATATATATAAATGGGTGGAACCACATAAATCAACTTTTTTGTGTTTAGTTTAATTTATCATCATTATTAGTGTGGTTATGAGTGAAAATTTTTCTTATTAACTAACTAATAATATCCAAATAGGGAATACATTTTAAAGCTCATATACCCAACTTTATCCCCCCACTCTCAGGATATTTACCAAGTGGTCTAAACATATTATTCATCGTATAAAAAATAAATGTAAATTGAATATGAATAATTATATTCGAACTAATTTAAATGAGCATATTTTTTTATAAGACAATTAAATTTGTTTTGTATCAAAAGTGAATGGAAAAAACATAGAAAAACAATATTATTATTTTCTTACTAATTTCAAAATACTAATCAAATTAAAATCAATAAAATTAAATCCTACAACATTGATAAATATTTTTTCACAAGTGAATTATTAAAAATAATTTTTTATAAAATATATTATATAATAATGAGGTTGAGACATAAATATTTATCATGATTTGTGTAACTTTTTGGCCCCGTATCCACTAAATCGGTGCTCTGAGCCAATTCGCCACAAGACCTCAATTGTGCATCCCTATACACTAAAGTCTATCAGTTAGTAGTGGGGGACCAAAGTGAATCATTTAGGAGACAATAACCCCATATAAGAGTTCACAACTATAATTAAATAACAAAACATCAAACACATTGGAGTAATATAGAAGAATATATAAACTAAAACTAAACATTTTGTAACAAAATGAAACATAAGTAAAGACCCGAACAACCATTTCATAGATACAATCATGATTTACCACTGGTCTGATCACATATTAGAAATAAAAAACTATAAAAAATGATAATATGACCTTCTACCAACTCCAGTATGTAAGAAAAACCTGGTATCTAGTACCCTTTCAAGCTGCTCTATCCCCACTAGTCGACTCCACATGAGCACCCCGCTCAACCATGAAACCCGGCTTCTCATCCCAATCAATCATTTATACATGGTCAACCAGAATGAATACAAAATGTCTTTACATACACCAAGGTGTGTGTATAGGTGGTGATAAATAAATCTTAGTATGCCGTCTCCAATGGTGAACCTATAAACTACTTCCATAAGTATATTCCCTTGCATTATGCTCATCCTAAAAAATATACAACTGAAGAAAAAATAAAAATAGAATAATTTTTTATCCTTAGGTATAGCACCTCGATCGACCATACCTATTTCATTCAATTATGGAATGTCTCAGATCATGTCTCAAGGACTGTGCATCCTAAACAACAAATAGGATCTATACCCATGGAAGCCACAATCAAACCATAAAAAACCAAGCACCCACCCTACAATAGTCCTATAATTTGTGATACTATTCAAATTCATCCCCTACCATATTCTCATGAACCAACCATGATATCATACTTGGAACCTCACCACATCTATCCCAAAATACCATAAAATGTATTACCAAGACTATACCTTCTTCCTAACATCTTCATCATATATCAAAACAAAAATTCCAAGATTCTTAGTCCAAAACCTTTACAGTATATCAAATTAATCATGCATAAAGAATTGGTCAGGCATCTAAACCATGGATGTGGAGCTTTAGTCCACCATCAATCCCAGATGGTATATCATCAATGTCTAGATCCCCATTTTTTCACACTATTCATGAAGTATAATATAAGTTTCTAGAGACTAAGTCTGACACCATCTCAATAGTGTACTTACTATTCCTGAAACCTTAGTGCAGCAGCTGTCCATATATATAAACTTCGTGGGGTCAATATCATTGGTCTATCCCAAACCTAAAAGGAATAAATTTCATTTCAACATAATTTTCACATGGAATTCCATCTTTCCTCAGATCCCTAGTCTGGCACACTATCCATCAAGAATACTATCAATGTTAAGAGCCACATTCTAACACCATATCAGTAGTATATTTCATGTTCCTAGAACCTCAATCTAGCACCAAACCACATACATGATAAATCACACCACTATGCTCATCAATATCAAAAAAATGTGCTCAGGTCCAATGTCTGGCACTCAATCCATAAACAAACCATTGGTAATAATACATATCCTAAGTCCAACCATCCAAATCACAGATATCTGGAACCAAAAATGTAGATCATCTGTTCAAATCTCACAGCCATCACAGCCCTTACTAGTTACAGGGTTCCAACATGTGGCAACCTAGCAGTACCAAACCCTCCCAATGGGTATAATTCAGGTCTCAACCTCAACAACTACATGACATGGTCTTTATAAACATCCATCTTGGCCATCAAAATCTCATCCCCATCGGATCATACATCAACTTGGGTCCAAAGTGAACACGCGTAATGAAAATATTAAAGCACACACACACAATCAGGGTCATCATATCCATCAGGTATGCACTTGGCCCTATGGTTCCACACATAAATAGATAAATCCATCCCTAGATCCTCATAACTTTCACTCATGTGGAATAATCCAATATTGGACATTGGTAACAACCAAACTCATAGTCTAATCCCCCTTTATAAAAATCATCCTCAAAAATTCCTCAATGGGCTCCAACAAATCCCCAATCAACAACATGCCAACAAGGAAATCCAAAAGCCAACCCATGCCACACATAAATCACAACATCCATCTACAATATCCAATGATAACTTTAATAGAAACCATAAAATAGGGATTCCTCTATATTACCTCAGACTCAACTCATCACCACAATGGCACTCATCTATTACCATTATCCTACAATGTCAACCAAGAGCAATGTCTCTAGCCACCCTGATCCTCAAACATAGGATCTAAACTTAAACTACTCTATCCATAAGTAATTTATCCTAATAAGAAGAGAGAAACCAAGATCTCACAAAAGATACTACTAGATCTCACCTTCTGAGATCCATCCATGGAGCCTCCAAGAACTTATCATTGAAAATGGAGGCAAGGACAAACACCGAGCTCATGACCCTCACCTGGCCCTTCAAACACACATCTCATCCCACTAGATGAATCTGAACCCAACTCTCAATGAAATTATAATAACAAAATATAATAGTCCAAAACATCATTTATAAGGCCTATATATACAAAAAGGATCCCACCATTGACTTCTACATATAAAAACTAACAAAATGGACTACTCACAATCCCAAATATGACCTCCAGGGAATAAAACACCCAAAAACTTCATGATGGAAAAAGTACCTGGCATGTAATTTAGAGTACATAGAGTGCACCTTAAAAAATAAAATTAGAAATATACTTTAACATGGATAGAGAAACATTCGATCTTCTAGTGTACAACTAAACAGCATGCTCCAAAACTACATGAAATCTACTTTACAAACATCATCTTCCCATGTAATTTTTAACATGGTCAGGAACATGGACATGTACTACTAAATGGCATGTACTTAGGAAAATTCTGTATTACAAAAAACCGGAAGAATACATGGGGTGTGTTTAATAACCACATGCCATTGAGTAGGGGTTTCCAAATAGGAAACCCATACAAACCTCCTGAAACCCTCGTTTTTTTTAAATAGGAAAATATCAACCCCCATGGGGGCCTTATAAACCACTATAAGGCTAAAAAATTAAAAAAAACTAATATATGGGGATAAGTTCATAAAACTCAAAAAAAACCTACCTCACGATGTAAACATTGAGGATTTGTGTCTTAATATACTCCCAGAAGTTGTTGCACTTTGATCCTGTCCCAATTTATGCCAAATATGAAGTCTATCAGCATATCCTCCCCATTCTTCACTTTTTTTGATAATCACATATCTGAAGAAAACCCTCCCCCCATATTCCATGTGTGGGAATCCCAAATAGAGGGGAGAAAATTTTAATTAATTTAATTAGTTAGTTAAATTATAAATTAATTAATTAATTTTCCATTTAATTCCCATCCTGAGTCCTAGATTATGAAATGGTTTTATACTTTTCCTAAGAAAACCCCCCATTCCAAACACAATAAGAACTTTGAATCTCAACATGACACTTTGTTCAAAACATACACCCACATAAAACCGCCCGACCAATTTAATATTTAATTAATTAAATTTTAAAATTTCCACCAAAATGTCAACTACTCAAAACTCTGACAAATGCATGTGATAAGTTAAACATCCTATTTCGGGACTAAAGGAGGGACCATAAAAAAATATCCAAAATCATATGATAGGGTGAAATGACCATTTTACCACTCATAATCACCAAGAACCTAAATTTAAATTTCTAGTCAAATTTTAGAATCCTAAAAACATGATTCTTGAACCCCCCCCCCCCACCATCATACACATTCTCATCCTCGAGAATCCTTAGTAGTCTTCCAACATCATGACTCTACTCAACCTAGTTGTCAACTCAAACTCAACTTGTTGTTATCTAAAAGAATATGCCAACTAAGTTTCTGTACATCACCTCTAAGATAGGGAGTACAAACCTCCAAATCGATATCCATCTCTTGATAACATCAACAAACTATAGGGACATTTCCCAACCACACTTTTCCATCATTAGACTTCACAAAATTATTTAAATCTTATCCTCAAACTCATGGTGCCCCCCTCCGTACAAATAATCTTACTATTTTCCCACAAACAAACATCTTTTCAAAAACCCATGCCTCAATCACAACAAAACCTTAGAACTGGACATGGACATCACTCTCCCACTAGTGCAAGAATACAATATAGTTATTTTCACCCATTCTGAGCATCTGAGAGCATCACACATGGTATTATACAATATATAATCCTCCATTTCAAAATCACTAAAAAATTCTAAGGTTCTCTCCCCTCCATATGGGTTCACATACACCGCTCGAGGAAAACAAATTCATATGAGGACCCCTACCAACCAAAGGAAACATCTATATAACAGGGCATAAAGATTGTTCTCACATATAATACTCAAGATGATTTCAAGATATTGGTCATGATTTTTTCTAAACTATGAGTATACTAAGATGTCATCAATCAATACCACCACAACATCATCCATTCTAGAATGTCACTATTTTATCCAAGGGTCTCAAGTCAGCATTCCAAAATGCCTCTCACCAGAATAAAAAAAATCACATCATAATCATGTATACCTTTTCAACACAATAACTTCATACATACACCCTTGTAATGTCTGGTAAACTGGCCCAATTGATTATATGATTCACTAGTTCTCAGGTCTTCAAGATTCCACTATCTCACACTTAATACACACCTAGGTGTATTCCAACCGCTAAACATTATTTGATTCCATCAAATTGCATATTGTGAATACTCATCTAAGAATTATAATCCATTAAAACTCAAGAACTTCTTATGGTCTTGATTGTACCGAAATCCACCAGGCTCAGCTTTACTGCACAACTATTTCCTATTCGAGGCACCTGAATGATCCTACCCCACTTGAAACCCGCCACCAGGATGAAACACCGTAAAAAATGCACACCATCTCAAAAAAATGGTATCTGACAAGCCTAAACCTCAAACTCAATTCCACCCATCATGAACTGTTATCATTGGTTCAAAAACATCCATTTGTACCCCTAAGCACCCAAACACACTCGTAACTCAGTCAACCCCTCTCACAGGACATCCCTAAAAGTCAACATCCATGAATCCCTACTTTGGAGTCATTTTAGAAATACCACTAGGCTCTCCCACCTTTCCCTAATGATCTACCCTCATGTTGAGCCACTAGGTCCAACCACCAAGTTCTATGCCAACTCAAAGAAACCCACAACTCTTAGGGCATCCACATGCACTCATCTCATCATCACACTTAATCAGCAAGACAAAACACACATCTCTACAGTCTCTCATAATAAAGGAATTGTATACCAATCCACTACCCATAACTATGGTTCCCATCCTCTCGAAACATCTTCACATCATACCGTATCCTAGAGGAACCATAGATATAACCAACCTAAAAACCCACCCATAAGAGATCTAATGATCCTATACTAGCACCACATTGACCCACTAGGGTCCCTGCACCAACCAGGATTGAGATCCAAACCCGTGTCATTATCAATGGACACCTTACCATGGATTCATCCAACATTCAATTAGAAATAAATCCATAAAATCACACACTATAAATTCCATAACATGTTGATCCAATGTGTCTATAATGATTCAAAATAAACCTCTTTATTCTGTAGGAAAAGAGTCAAAACCAAGTCACGAGCCTCTTGAAAATCGGGAAAGAGCCTAAAATCCTTCATAAACCATCTAATCCAAAAAAATGTGTGTGCTAATCAATGAGAAAATCACATAGAATAGTAACATTACAAATAAAAAACATCAATCCGAGTCCCTAGTAACCTGAAATTCCTACCATATCAGGTGTTCATGATACACCAGTCTGATATCCAACACAAACATCAAAACATTTCTACATATCCTATCTACCAAAACCCAAATAGTGAAATAGCATAAAATCAACTGCACTGATACAATTTTGTAATGTCCTGGCCCGTTATCCACTAAATGGGTGCTCTGATCCCATTCTCCCCAAGACCTCATGTGTTCCTCCTCATACAGAAAAGGCTGCTAACTAGCAGCGAGGGTCTAAGGTGGATCTGTGAGGAGACTATACCCCCATATCAAAGCAAAAAACTAGAAGTAAATAAAAAATCATACACATCATAGTAATGTGGAAGAGTAAATAAAGTAAAACTAAGCATGTTGTAATAAAATGATACTGGGATAAAGGCCTGAACAGCCATGTCATATATTCAACCATGAACACCCAGTAATCCGTTCACATGTAGAAAACAAAAAACTAAAAAAAAATACAACTAACATTGCTAACATATCTATTCAATAAAAGATACCCATTATCCAATACATTGTCACTCTACTCCAGCCCGACCAATTGACTCAACACTAGAATCTCGCTCAACCATGCAACTCATGTCCTTGACCTGATTCATCGTGCATCTATACTCATCTTGAAAGCATACATAAGTTTGGTGCATACACCGAGGTGCACATATAGGGGGTGACAAATAAATATAAGTTGGTCACCCCCAATAGTGAACTATAAACTACTTCCATAATTACATGCCGATGAATTAGGATCAACAAAGTAGATACATAATTGGTGAAAATATACAAATAAAACAACTGTAGTTCTATAGGTCTGAGACCTTGATTTAACATACCTTATTTAGCTAATGTTAGAATGTCTCTAAGCACATTTCAAGGATCATGCATCCCAAAAAACCTGTGGGATTCATACCCATGGAAGCCCCCACCAAACCCTTGAAAACCTAGGGAACCATCCTAAAATAGTCCTACCATTTTTGGTATTGAAATAATTCATCCACTATCATATTCTCATGAACAAAACATGATATCATACATGGAATCACGAAACATTTTCCCCAAAATACCACATAAAGTTACTACCAAGCCTAGACCATCTGTTTGACATCTCCCTCATGTATAAAAACAATAGTGCTAAGAGCCTCCATAAAAAATCCTAACCATATATCAAATTAATCGTGCGTGGAGAATCAGTCTGGCATCTAAAAAATATATTCAGAGCATCACTCCACCGTCCATCCTAGATGGTATATCATCAATGCCCAGAGCCTCAGTCTGGAACACTATTAATGAAGTAAACTATTAGTGTTTAGAGCCTTAGTCGGACACCATCTTAGTAGTATACTTGCTTTTCCCGGAAATGTAGTCCAATAACCATCCATATATGTAACATAGGTGGGGCCCATACCATCCGTCTAGCCTAAAACCAGGGATTAGGACCATCATTCCAACATACAATTCCATATGGCATGCCATATTTTCCTAAATCTGTTGTCTAATGCACTATCTAGGAAGTATACTACTAGTGTCTAGAGCCTCAGTCAGAAACCATATCATTAGTGTACTTCATGTTCCCTGATTCTTAGTCCAGTACCAAACTACATATATTTGACAGCACATCACTATAATCATTAGTATAAAACAATGTTCTTAGATCCTCAGTCCCACACTCAAAACTTAAAAAAATCAGTACTAATACGGAGCCTTAGTCCAACAATCTCAATCATAGATATACAAAACTATACATGTAGATCATATTTCCATATCTCACAGACATCAAAACCCTTTCTAGTATCAGGGATCTAACACCTAGCAACCCAACCATATCAAACCCTCCCCATGGGCATAACCCAAGTCTAAACCACAACAACTACATAACAAGGGATAGCTAAATAACACACAACCACTTCTATTTATCCTATCCATCTAGCTTTCACATGGACCTCTAGTTCCACACATAAATAGATGTGCCCTTTTATAGATCCTTAGAACTAAGACTCAACTAGAGGAATCCCCTCCCATACTCTAGTAGAAAACCACACTCTGAAGACAAAACCAATCACAATAAATATTTATATGTTATCTCAAATGGCCTATAACTAATCCTCAATCAATAATATGTCAATAAGGAAATCAAAAAAAACCCATGCCATGCGGTAATCTAAACAACCAACCATAACATCTATTGATCACTTGATTAGAAACTAGCCTGCTAGGGAATCCTCAAGATTCCCTAAGTCTCAACTCATCACAATAACATCACTCATCCATAATTTTCATCATATGATGACAACCAATTAGAAAGTCTCCCACCACCCTGATTCTCAAACAAAGGGTCTAAACCTTAACTACTCTAACCTCAAGCAATGGGTCCAGATACGTAGGGAGAAACCAAGATCTACCAAGAGATACTATTCAATCCCACCTTATTATATCCATCCATTTACTCTCAAATAACTCATTGTGGAACACTCAGTCCAGGACAAACACTGAGCTCACGACCCCCACCAGGACCTCCTACCTCACATCTTAACCCAATGGATGATTATGAACCCAAATCTTAAGAAAGTCCTCCTAATAAACTATCATGGGATAAAGATAATAAAAAAGAACTCTATATTCCAAAATTATCCCACCATTTTAATATTCATTGAAAACAAAAAAATGGTCTACATGAAATCAAAAAAATTACTTCTATGGCCCAAAACAACCAAAACCTCTATGCTGGAAAACGTACATGGCATGTAATTTAGAGTATATAGTGTATACTATCAAATCCCTCCATGGCTAGAGAAACATGGGTTCTAAATGTGTACAAATACACATTGGGAACCCAAAATACATAACATGTACATTCTAAACATCATCAGCACGTATGCTTTTTCACGTGGCTAGGAACACGGGAATGTACTACTACATGGTGTGTACTTAATATACATGGAATGTGCTTATGAAAACATAATATTCCATTAATTTTAAGAACACTTGTAATGTGTTCCTAGAACCACACATCGTGTAGTTGGGGTTTCTGAATGGGAAACCCTAGAAAACCACCAAAAAACCTTGTTTCCCCCCAATAAGCATAGATCAAACCCCATGAGATCCTTAACAACCATTATAAGGATATAAATTTTTAAAAACTATGTGGTTATCGAGAATAAAAATAAAAAAATGGCCTACATTATGTCATACACTTCCATTATTCAGTCCAAATCCACTCCCATAAGCTATTACTCCTCAATCTGGTCACGATCTACAATAATGATGAAGTACCACAACATCCTTTTCCTCTTATTTTCTGGTTCTAGCCTTCATGAAGAGGGAAAAGACCCTCCTACCTTTTAACATGTGTGGGAATATCAAATATATGGGGTAGACACAATAAATTAATTAAATTAATTAGCTAATTAATTTGATAACTAACTAGTTTATTAATTTGTTAATGAATTAATTTCCCATTTAATTCACGTCATGAGTCCTAGAACCAAAAGTGGGTTTATAATTCATATAAGGAAAACCACCCATTTAAAACTCAACCAAAATGTTGGAATCTCAATCTGACACACTTTTCAAAAGATACAGCCACCCAAAACTAGCCGACCAATTTAATATTTAATTAATTATTTATTAAATATTCCACAAAAACACCAGTTGCTCGTAACTCCCCGAAACTCTTTCATAGGGTAAATATCCTATTCTAGGACCAATGCGGTGGTCATAAAAATTATATACGATCATATTTTAGGATAAAATGAATATTTTTCCAATCATGAGAACCTGGAAAAAAAATTCTGCTCAAATTTCAAAATCCAGAAAACTCGGGTCTGTACAATTTTTTGGGGGTAAGAAATAGTTGACACATTTTACATCACTAGGGTTTTCCCAAAAGGGTTAAAATATCATATATATTAGAATCATATTATAAAATTGTGAATAAATTTCATGATGTATTGGATTGGGATAAATAAAAAGTTCCAGTCCAATATGAATTAGACTCACTTGAAAAACATGTAATATTTTGGTTGATTATGAAATACTCGGATGGAATTTAGAAAGTTTATTAGAAATGTGTATTTATGTGATAGAAAAATAAAAAAAATCGGGTGGTTAGATATAAATAATATTTTTTATCTCTTGGTTTTTCCCAAAGATCCAAAATTGATAATGATTAATCATATACTCTGATAAAGGATGGTATAACAGTTCATTACCTCATGATATAATTTATAGATGAATAACGAGAATTATATATAATGGATATTATGATTGTATACCTAATTTGAAATTTATTTTATTTTCTTGGAATAATTAAAGAATCATATAGCATGTTCTTCATCTCAATAGATTGATTCAAATAAATTGAAAAACCATTATATTCATTAAAGCAGTCTGGGAATATATTCTTCAATAATATGTAAGAGTGTTTGATAAAACAAGTTTATAAAAATTATACTATTTTTCTAAATATTTAAATAAAGAGAAGTTTCATTGAATTTTTTTCCATTAATGAAATTCGTTTTTGGGTTTAGTATTAATATGACTCTTACTGATAGTTTCAATAGAATTTAATATTTAATGAGATAATCTGAAATAAAATACTTAAATAAATATAATGTTCTTTATTAGATTATATATTTCACATATAAAATGTGATTTTATTATCAAATAAGATATAATATAAAATATCCTTAAAAGTTCATTGTTTATAAGTTTTATCCCTTAGGTGTATAAATTGATTCACTATCTCTTAATGGATATTAAAATATTTTTCAACCATTAAAGGATAATAAAGAAATTATTTTTTATAATGAACCATATATTAATTTTATAAGAGTTATCATGTACCTTGTAAATAATATAAGACCACATATATATTTATATCATTTTAATATCCATATATATTTTTTATTTTAACAATATACATTGGAATGTTATCAAGCATAAATTTTGATATCTTTAACATAGGTTATTTTTTTATAAAAATACCAAATCAATATTCATTAGTTATATTGATTATATATATTTATTTGATACACATAAATCTCAATATTTAACTAGATATTCATTCATATATAGTGGGTATACCATTTCAAATATTTTTATAAATGAAATTATTTTTTACAAATTCTTATGATCATGATGAGAAAATTACATTTAATGAAACATGTTAATAATTTTTTGATTGATTTTGATTATATTAAATTCATAAAATAATACAGGGTTCTATTTGTTTAAAACCAATTATAAAATATAATATAAATAAATGAAAATACCAGATAATGGTATAAAAAGATAGATGATGGCTATGAAGTCTCAAGATAATAGAATATAGATTACATGGACTGAGATATTTTTCATAAGGCATGAAGGATGACCAAGACAATCACTAAAAGAAGATAAAGATGTTCAGAGTAACTTTGAATATGAAGAAATAGATTTTAATGAAATATATTAAAGTCACATAGTGGTTAGGGTCAAAATTGTCTTGATCTTTAAAATATAATAATATAAGTTCTCTCATAGTGATAGTTTTAATTTTCCTGATTCAGTGAACGTCCATAGAATGATCTTTATTGTTTTTCAATGGAATGTGACATACCAAGATTTTAGAAAATATTTTTATCAAATTAATTTATGTTTTTTTCTAGATTTCATTATACATAACAACAATTTTATCTATTCATTCAATCAAGAATGAGTTTTTCAATACCGTGCAATGCCCACAACACCAAGATTTTCTAAACCATAAAATAATATTATTTTAAATATGAACAGTATAATCTAGTTGTTAAATAGGTGGTTATGAATAGTATTAACTAAATTATTACATGTTCATATAAATTTCCAAATAATTATAAATTTATTTATAAATTATTATTAAATAATCAACCAATATTTAGTAATGTAATTATATTCATCAAAACTATATTCTCTTCAAAAATATTTTTTTTTTGAGAAATGATTATAATTAATTTAAAAAGATTTTATATAATTATATTAAAAATGAAATTAATTTTTTAAATAATCATATCAATATTAACTTATGGTGAACTTTTTTGATTTTTGAAAAAAAATATTGATTTTTTTGTGAAAAGATAAAACACATATTTTTGTAAAACTATCATTTCAGTCAATAAATCAAGTATTATAAATCACATTTTATGATTTAAAGTAAAATAAGTATTATTTCATTTTATTTCATCCTCTTTTTTAATATTTAATAAATTTTGTATTTTATTTTAGTATAAGTTTAATTTGGGGTCTAAATTTGTTTTTTTTTTCTGAAAAAAAAAATCAAAGTGCATAAATTTTCTCCAATTTAATTATTTTTAAAAAATATCTAATGAGTGATTTTTTTAAATTAAATTTATAGATTATATATCAATAAAATTTATTTTATATTAAAATAATTATTATTATTAAACATTTATTTAATATAAAATCATCTTGTACCATAAAAATACACTTCTTGAAAACCTACTTTTTTGTCTCATCTATTAGTTTTGTTTTAAATTAAATTTTTACGCTTCTGTAAATTTAATCTTGTAAAATGGATTCCATTTTTTTAACCACGGTAATTTTTATAAAATAATATAGTCAAATTCAATTTTAAAATAATAAATAGTGAAATTGGTAACAATTATTTATCGTGTTTAAGGTAAAAATGACTTTATCGATGTGTAAATAAAAAATTATAAGGGATAAAAAATAACCCAAAACAAGCATAGATCCAATTTTATAGCCACATTTCCATCTTATACATTCAAAGATATAATATATTGTAATTATGAATATTTTTTCTTGGGAAATACTTTATTATTTTGGATTCCTTTGGGAAATTTCTATGTATTTTGCAAGTGGTTTACTTTCCCCGACATATAAAAGGCCACCACCACCCTTCACTAATTCACACCTCTCAAGCCATATATTTTATACAGACCCAATTGAAGTCCCACCCAAATAGTCATATCCATTTTTTGGAGATTATTATCCTCTCAAAATATCAACACTAAAGTCTTTAATATGATACCTAAAGGAGGTTCCTCTAAGCGAAGGTAATTATCGTCACTTAGCTCATTATTTTTCTTTTTTATTTAACCAGCTTAAATTATGTATTAATGATTAAAATATAATAAATATAGTATATAACATTTAATGATATGTTATTATATTAATTTAATAAACTATATTAATCTCCAATTCCTTCAAATTGAAAATGAAATCGTGGATCATGTGTTTGGAGGACTACCACATCACGAACTGATGTAGTTTTTTTTCCATAGCCAACATCCAATGATGGATATAATGATTGATTTAACTTATTTATTTTATATATAATAAATTAAAATAATAATTTAACTATTATATCATATATACCTTCTTACTTCCCATTCTATGGGGGCATGATAATGTCGCTCGTGTGTACGGTGGACTACTGCCTCGTATAGTGATGTGATTTGTTTTCTATTACACTTTACATAGTGGGTATTAAGGTTAAATTTAATTAATATACGATAAACATAACATAATAATAATTATTTCTTTTTTCCACTCTTTCGATAAAATGGAAACATCGTTCATCTATATATATGGCTTACCATGTCCATGAATGGGGTATTTCATATTAAATCTGTATATTTTATTGATTTTTATAAATAATTATATAATTATTATGTATTGAATATATATACAGCGGTTAAAATTCTATAGTTTATGGAACCATGATGAAATTAATAGGACTAAAAAAATAACAAATCAAAACACACAATAAAAACTATGTAGTTATTGCTTGAAACGTGATTTTAACATTGAATGGTTAATAAAAAGGAAATAAAAGGTCATAAGTGAATCCTATACAGTGTTATATACATAACAAAATATATTTATAATAGTATAATAGTTATTATATGGAATATTTGAATGTGTAATAAGGAAGTATATACCTAAGGTAATGGATTTCATCACACTTTTATTTTCTGTGAGATCCATTCCATATTCACCACATATTTCATCTATGTGATGAATATAATTACAATGAATATATTTTATGATGATTCACCTAAAAATTATTTTGATTTACATTTCCATTTTATGATATCTCTTTCATGGTGTTTATAGTTCAAAAGTTACCAAAGTGGTATGAGATTTTAGCATCATTTTTCCTTCTTTGTAACATATGTTATGTTATGAACTTATATTATTTTATGAGTGGTATATACAACCACATTGACATTTAATATCATGAATTTACTTATTCTCACGACATTTTAAGTTTCATTTAATGTTATTCATTAATGGGTATTATGATTCAATGTTACCAAAGTGGTAAGAGTTTGATGTTACAACCTCATTATTTATAAGAATTATTTATATATAGTAGGTATCAGGGTAAAACTGCATTAAAACCCACACACAAATTCTGAAAAGGTAGGTTAGATCACTCCAATT
The DNA here is from genome assembly GCA_963277665.1 of Viscum album. Taxonomy (NCBI): domain Eukaryota; kingdom Viridiplantae; phylum Streptophyta; class Magnoliopsida; order Santalales; family Viscaceae; genus Viscum; species Viscum album. The sequence continues at coordinate 261,101,646 of OY728142.1, read as the reverse complement.
GATAACCTACCCATCCATCCCTATTTATATAGATTTTAGGATTATTTATGATTATACTTCCAAAGATGACATATTGCGATCTATCTCTCAACAAACTCTTATATTTTCATATCCCATGGTTATATTAGGAGAATAAAATTCTCCTTCATTTTCAACTATTTATTCATTAAATATTTAGAAAAAAAATTAATAAAAAAATTCATTTATATCTCTCTTCTTTCAAAAACCTTTTTTTCTTCAAAAACCATGTTTTCAATAAATGTTTTTAATTATTTCTAAATTTCCTAGAATTGTTTATTAACGTAATTTTTTAAAATATTTTCCATTTTAAAAAAAATTTCAATGGAATATTCATGTCATGTTCCAAAAAATTCTTTTTTATATTTTTATGAAAATTTGAAAGGAATCTTTGTATTAACGTGCACGACAAGAAGAAAGTGTTTTCAAAGAGGAAATTATATTTTCTACAAGAAATGTTTAAAGTGATTCATAAATAATCCTTCATTATTTTCCATAGTTATTTTTAAATAAAATAATTTTGAAATTTTTTATGTTTTAGAAGATATTTTTCAAAGTGCAAAGGCTATATTCCACAAAAAAATGTTCCATGTGATCTTTCAAAATCATTTATCATCTAGGATGATATCCTTTGATGTTACTTATTATTTAATGCATATAATATTAAATTATACCAACCTAATTATTTATTTATGTGGTTCATTTTTATGTTGATGAAAATTTTATGAATCCCATTTATTTGTCATGGGTTATGCTATGGTGAAATTTTTAAATGTTTATGAAACCCATGTTCATTGCATGGGTTTTTATGTGATGATATGATGAATGTTTTTTCATATTGTGGGACACATAAGTACAATTTTCATTATGATATGGATGAGACCTATATATCCCTCCAATTAATTAGAAAATTTTTTTATCCCGTGAGATAATAATGGGAAACAATTCAATGTTATATATCCACTATGGGAAACAGGTTCATCATGATCCACTGTGGGGAAAAGTTTTATCCTAATCCACTATGAGAAATAGGTGCATCCTAATCTACTATTTCAATGGTCTTGTCTATTAACCATGACATATTAAATGGTTTTTTATATTTATTATGTTATTATACTTTAATGACATGATATTAGTGTTTTTGATTGATTTATGATGATTTCTCACTCATATGGACCCTTCTTTGTGAAATGAAAAGGTTTATGTCATGGATCATGTTTATGATCTATGATAGGTTAGTTATGAACCTCATTAGTTAGGTTCATGATCACATTTTTTTTTCTTATCTTATGTTTTCATATGATCATAAAATTATAACTACCATGTTACCCTTACTGAAAATCTAAGATATCCTTTTATTATGTTTCATTTCCCTAGGTTATGAAAAATGGATTTAAGAAGGGTTTGTTTATGAGGAGTATTAAAGGAGAAGATATTTATGGGATGTGTTAATTATATTTACCTAGATAATAATATGGTGTATCTTGTATCGAAAGACACAAAACTATTATGTTCCTCAAGCATGTTTTTGAGTAATTTATTGAATCCTCTTCTAGAAAATGTGGTATTTTGTATTGAAAACACAAGGTCTCTATAGTTGTTATTATAGGGAAGATTTATTTTATCTTTAAATATTGGGATTTGAAGAACATTAGTAATATCCCTAGGGATATGACTAATTATATTTCTATGGATATTTCAAGGGATTTCTCTGATGTTTATTCTAAGGATGAGTCAATGTATAGGAAAATATAAAATAATTTTATTAAAGGATAGATAATGTGGTTTCAAATTAACTGCATCCATGCCTATATAATACAAGTGGATGTGGAACTAGCACATAGGTAACTACGGGTAATAACTTTAAAAAGGTCACATTGATCTATACTTGATCATCACCGGGTGCACAACAATGGGCCTTGTTTCACATCTATTTTGACACTCTTAGGGATATGATTTGTAAATTCACAAACTCTGTACGAACTATCATGAAGGATTTAAACAATGTCTTGGAATTACCTATCATAAACCTAAGGATTCATAGATTAAAAGTATTTTGTCATTATTTAGATAACTTATCAATTATTTTTATTGATTATGTAGTTCCCCACTATGTTTATTATTGCACACACTACGCTTTTTGGTTTTAGTCAATTGATCAAACAAAAATTAATCGTCTTAACACTAAATGTGATGGAAAATTAAGTGATTATGAGAAACCAAATAGGATGATGATTATATAGAAGGATATTTTGATTATGCCTAATCTGTTATCATGGTATATTATAAACAATTCATACCATCATTGTTTGCCTACTGGTGATGTTCTCAACACTGGGGGTGATGTTCTGTACTGAAAATACCTACCTCCTTAATTTAGTTTTCTAATGTGGCACATCAACAATAATTATTTTCCTACTGATTAGGGTGTGTGGCATAAGGGGGATTCTTTTGTCTCTAAGTGTTCTTATTGTCACACTCCCAAAGAGGAGATACTTAACCCCATATTCTTCTACAATAATTGGGTGGATATGATCTGGAAAGACCAGGGTGATTTCACTGGGAGGGATGTATAGGTGATCTTTGAAACATCATTTTTTAGCACATGGTTTCATGGATATGATGTAAATTATTAGGAGAACAAGTCATGATCGATGATTTTTTTCCTGGATATTGGAGTCTCTAATTCTATAACAACAAACACAGACATGATAGTTATTGTAGTTCCTAGTTATCACTGAATGTAGTGGATAGGGAATTGGTGGTGGAACTCACATTAATTAAGGAGTGGATTCTTGATCCATCCTTGTATATGATATTTTCTGGTAGCAGTAATGGTGTCATGGATCCCAGGAGACCTCCTTAAGGAAAATGGGTGATGTGGTCTCCTGTTGAGTGAGAACATAACCTAAACATCAATATCTCTTGAATGAATAGTTTCATAAAGGGAGGAGGGGTGGTCTATGTCCACAAAATATCAATTATCCTTGCCTTAGTTTTTTTCTATGGTCAAGGAGACTCCCTCATGGTGGAAGATTCTACCATGCTCAAAGGGATGTCTTTGTGAAACTCTCATGGTATTTTACTAAATAGGGTGAAAACTAACTCATTGATTATCCTATGATAAATCCATGGTATGGAATTCATACCCTAATCCATCACATATATTTTTCATAAGTGTAGGTATATTCTCAATATTGGAACTAAGATAACCCATAAATATAGAGAGGGTAACATTTTTGTTGATTTAATAGAATTTCAGACTAATCCAGATAACCAGAGTATCTTATATTCTAGTTTTGGTTCCCTTCCCCAAGATTGTGTTAATATTATTATAGATAATTCTTTGAGACTGCACTATTTTAGACCCTAATTACCTATTTTTTCCTCCGTCCCCTTCCCTTTTTAATAAAAAATTCCAAAAATTGGATGGATGTTATATGATGAATAACTTGCACCTTAACCAAATGTTGGACTCACCAAAGAAGATAAGTACAAAGTTAACTAATAGTTTGGATACTATAGATCAAGAAGGAATGGAGATTGGGTTTCCTATATGTTTATAATTGGGAAATAATCACTCAAGGTATTGTGTCAAAGGATTGAGAGTATTATTTGAGTGTGGAAAAGAAGGAAACAATAAAATTAGTTTTTGATGAAAAATTAAAAATTTGGATAATGTAACAGATGTGAATAATGGTCTCCCAAATATATTATTTATGGATGACTGTTTAAATGTACAAATTATGATAATTATAAAAATTTATTACCTAAGGGGAAATTTAATTAATAAAATCAACAAGATTTTTTAGGTAATGGTTATAAGGATGATGATGAGGAGAATGAAAATAAAATATGAACATTTTGGGATGTTCTAATAGTATTGTTTATGTTAAATGTTATAAGTATGATTACATTGAGGTTGATGAACGTTAATACATGATTCATATTTCATATTGTTGGAAATATGTGTTTTTGAATAATATGATGATGCACAATTAATGGTTTGCTAAGTAATTGGAATGATTGAAGTGTTTCTGTATAGGAATTCAAAAAATTTATTACATTAATCATGGAATTTATAAGGATTGTTCAATATAATTTTTTTGTTAAGTATTTTCAAAAATATGTTGAATGGTGTTGATGGCCTAGAAAATTGATTTAATGTAAAGTTGTTATTTTTATTAATGGGATATAACCCTTAATACTGTCTTGATGTAGATAAATTTTTTTGTAGTTTTGTTAAAGAGATGATTGCTGTGAATAAAATAAATTTGATAGTATTGATGACCATGGCACTGAATAATTATTTGTTACCAAAGTGTTTTATGCTATCATTGATGTAGTTTATAAAAACTTTTTGATGAAAGTAATATCTTCAACACAAAATGTTTAGTTTTATGAACAAGGAAGCATGTATGTTTTTAATAAGTTTTTATGGTATTTCAAGTTAATACTATGTTTCAACAGAATACATGATAAAGGTTTTCACATATTTGGTTTGTGATAATTAATATATTTTTAATATTGTTTGGGGTATTAATGATAAGTGGATTTTAGAAGTTCAGTGACCTTATATATAAGGATTTGGATTTTAATCTTTTGAAATGGTCATAAGAAAACCCATTTAATGCTTTATAGATTAAATTATTACATAACCATATGGATATTTATGAATATTGGATAACTTGTACTAACTATTTTTCAGTGATGATAAGTAGATATATATAGAATTCATTATTGTAATATTTTTGATATTAGGATCTCCTAGTGACTAAGGAATAACAAATTGACCTTTATTTCATTGATTAAGAGATGATGTTGAAATTGATCAAGGAACAACCAATGCCTGAGATTGTACTTATGTAATGGAATGGAATCAAGTAAGTAAATCTTATGAAAATTAATCGACTTTTGGAAAAATACCATAAAATAAACTATTATAATATTACCCTCATTTATAATGATATCATTTGAATTAGTCACACCTATTTGGTTTATGAATTATTTTTTAATATTTTCACCTGATCATTCACATTCTTGTGATCGATGATACTTGTCACTCCCCATCATTATTAGGACATTATATTTTTCTTTCATGTACAAATCTTAACCTCTAACCTATGTTCTCATACATGGAAACCAATTTCTGAATTACTTTAGGTAACCTATTTTTCTCTTACTTTCCCATTTTAAGGTATGTTTCATTATTTATTTGTATGATGTAGGTTTCTATGAATGAATTTTCAATGGTTAAAGCTATGATGAATGAAAAACATTTTGAGGTCAAAATTCCCTTTAAGGGCATATAATGTAACATTAGAGGTTTTATGAAATATTTTTTAAAATTTAATTTAAATTTTTTTGAAATATTTTGTTATAAGTAACACTGATTTTATCTTTTGTTACATGAAACAATGAGTTTCTTCAGTATTATGGATCACACGCAACAACGAGATTCAACAAACCCTGAAATAATAAAATTTTAAATATGATTCTTATAACCTAATAATTAAATAGGTGGTAGTAATATTATTAAATACATTATGAAAATTAGATATAAATTTTCTACTAAATATTTTTTTGATAATTCTATATAAATAATCAACCAATTGTTAGTAAATAATGTACATTCATGATAAATATATTTTCTTCAAAAATGATTTTTATTGTTTTTAAGTGAGAATAGTGAAATTAATTTATATTGATTTTATAGAATTTATTTGATGAAATTAAATTTATTTTTTAAATCTTCATATCAAAATTAACATATCTAGAAATATTTGGATTTTTCAAAAAATATTGATTTTTCAATGAATAGTGAAAAGAACAATGTTTTATAAAACTATAATTTATTTTCAAAAAAAAAGTAATTTAAATTACCTATTTTTTTAACATAAAATAAGTATTATTTCGTTATATTTAATCCAATTACTTAATTTTTAATAAACATTATATTTCATTTTAGTGTAAGTTTGTTTTTGGGTTTAAAAAATAGCTTCTTCTTAAAACTATTTTGAAGTGCCAAAAGTTTCTCCATTTTAATTAATTAATATAATCCTTAATGGTAAATATTTTAAAATAAATTAATAGATTATATATCAATAAATTCTAATTTATATTCATAAAATCATTAGTATTATACATAGATATAATATAAAATTATCTTATGCTTGAAAAATTCACTTCTCAAAATTTCATTTTTTATTGCATATGAGTGTTTTGTCATTAATTTAAATATTATAATTCTATGGATTTAATTTGTTAAAATGGATTCAAAATTTGAAATAATAATAATTTATATTATATAATAAGTTAAACTTACTTATTTAGCATAATTAATATTGAAAACAGAAAAAATTTACTTACTGTAACCACTACTACTAAATTGGCCTTTAACAATGCTACAAATGGCCTTCATTAGTGCTAGAAAAGCGTTTAATACCTGAGTGAGATTAAAATCCATGTTAATTTATAAGCACTTATAAAAGAACTGATAAAGGGTTTTACCGGTGCTTATAGAAGTAATAATAAATTGTACCGTTATAATAACTTTTAGAGGCACTGAAAAATATTTCCTTCATTAGAACATTTAAAAGTGTTGAAAATTATTTCCTTTATTTTCACTTTTAAAATAATTGAAAAATGTTTCCCTTTTCATCACATTTAAAAGTGTTGATAAAGGGCTATATTGCAATATGTTCTAACAGCACACTGCAGCACCAGAAAAACACCACAAATCAACAACACAAGTCCCAATACAGAATTTAAATGAAATGAAAATTACATCACAAATAAAATAAAAAACATTATATTATATAAATTTGAAACATTAGTGTATGCAATTAAATAAATACAAATTCTTTCATGCATTCAAAAAAATAAAAGTTCCTTTGTCTTTTAATCCTAACCCAGACTCATGTTATTGCCGAACAAACCACCCCCTAGGTTAAAATAATAAACCTGTATAAGAAAAAAAAAATTATGTTAGTAATAATATAAAGAAATAAATTAATAAAATGTGTTAATTTTACTAAAATTGAAGACAATTTTAAATAAAAATACACACTTAGAGTCATAATGGTCACATGGGGCATTGGATGGAGGTATATCTAATTCAAAAACATCCTAAATGATATTTGGAATGTTGAATTGAAGTATCAAAACAATCTGAATGTGTTTTCTCAATTTTGAGTGTGTTGGTTATCTTTTTTACTAAAATGTTATTTTAAATTCAAAAGACTCGCTTTTTATTTATTCTGATCACATCGTGTATCAGTTTGATGTGAAAACGATTCCTACACATCTCAAATTAGTTGTAAATATTTTTCCAAAATTTTCAAGAAAATATGAGCACGTTTGATTGATTTTTAGTAAGTGACACTTTTTAAACAAACAATTAGATTATAAACTAATAAAGGACACATTAATGTATAATGGGAACATCATGTATCATATTGATGTGATCCTGATTCATAAACATCACAAATTACCTATGTATCATTTTATTAAAGTATTAAAACTATTAGAATGTTTTCACTCGATTTTTTGTAGGTCAGTTGTCTATTTTACTAAAATTGATGTCAATTTTAAATAAAAATATGCACCTTCGGTCATACTGGTCACATTGTGGGTTAGATTTTTGGTGTGTTTGATTCCTACATGTCTCCAATGACTTATAGATAATTTTACTAAAGTATAAATATAAAGACCCAACCTTAAACATTGCATAATATTGAATTAAATGAATAATTCACAATGCGGATATTTTTAGGTTTAGAGTTTTAGAGAATTAGACCATAATTATTACATTACATCTCAAAAATATAAATTAGACACTTCTACCCAGTTTCCATTTTTTCACAAAATAAAAGCCCTTTGAAAAAAAGTGTCGTGCCTCGTTCCACGTTTTTTATAGCATGACATTTCCTTGACCACATCCTTGACCCTATTCATCTTTATGTCATGTGAAAAACATTTCAAAACTTTGTATGGGCATAAAAAGCTCAGTAAGGGTTATAAAAAAAAGAATGAAATCATTAGAGTATAAATATATACAAAACATAAACACTTTTACGTACCTCATGAAAACATAAGATTTATGAATAACACATAGAAAACATAAACTATAAAGGTAACGTGTGGCATCCATATCGTACTTACATTGTAGCTATCACAGCTACACAGGGAGTTATATTTGGAATACCCATCACAGTATATTCCCTAAATATCATAGGAGAAACATTCATGTTTACCTCTTTCATGTTACCCAATGCATTAGAGAGCTATCTCGGGCTCACCCACCCTAGGTTTATCATAGAACCACCTGTATAAGTAAACAATTCCCAAGGACCGTAATATAATCATAGCACATAACATAAGCATAAAGGAAATATAACATTCCCAAATAGTAATCACAATATATATTTTCAAGATATTGAAATAATAAATCCAAAAACAATTTTAAATACCAAAATATGTAAAAGAGTATATGGTATTTATTTTTCTTTTAAAAACATTACAGCTTATTAAGTAAGCCAAAGATCAAATAATACTCGCGTCATCAGAAAGCTCATTGCCACCGCTTCCGTTAAAAAGAAACATTATTTTTTGTAATTTACCAAAACACCTCGTAGAAAAAGATTCCATTTGTATTAAATTAAAATACAATGTTTTCTATACACTGTATAAAAGAAAATCATGTATAAAAAAATATGCATCAATGAATGGAGATTGAGACGATGTCTCTTACCTCGTGTCTGACTTGACCTATTTGTCCTTTAATCTTCTAAATAGTAAACTAAAGATAATTTCCACTTACTTAAGAGCCTTTTTCAGGTTTATCATTGTAACACCCGAGACTTTAGTGGTGAAATATTTTGTTTTTATGTTATATAAATCATCAAAGGAATCTTTCACTACACACAACACTAGCTTGGCTTGCTTTACACACAACCACGGCCTTCCTCGATAGCTTGCGTCGTACGCAATACCGAATTTCACAAAACAATGATATGCTATTAAAATATTATTAAAACTAGCCATTATGAATAGTAATAACCACTTTTTGAAATTTTATAAATATTATTTTTCAAAATGGACATCATTTTTGGATTCAGAATATCGAAATTATCCTAGGGTGAAATTTTGGTATTTTTCTGAAAACTTTCAATTTTTGATGAATAGTGAAACCACTAAGTGGTAGTTAAAAAAACTGAATTTTTCGTAAAACTTAATTTTGCCGCTTCTGTGAGTGGAATTTCGAAAATCTGAGACACACGGTTAATATCAAGGACTAAAATGTGGTTCAATGAGATGAAAATAATTTTTGGTGAATAGTAACTTTTTACTTTTATTTACCACGGTTAAAAGTAAATAGGGCAATTAAGGGTAAAAATGATATTATTATTACCCTAACACATGTCATAATTCTATTGAACAAGTGTAATTCGACCGAAAACACCATTAGGAATAAAATATGACCATTTAGGACCACTTGGATTAGATTAGAACATTCATTTTTAATTTATTTAAAGAAGCGTTAAATAGTGAAAATCAAGGTTTAATAAGTAAATAATTTTTAATATGGGGTTATACATAAGATAAATTAGACTATAAATATTAATTATAAAGGTAAAAACATTTCCTACATAATGGTATTTTATTTTCAATTTTTAGACATTAAATATTTTAATTTATTTATGACACAACAATGATGCCGTAATTATCTTATTAACGAAATATTGACATAATTGATGTTATAAATACCCAAATAAATATAATTTCAGACTTTTTATGAATTATATTAATTTTATAGGTTAATATGACATGTTAGTATTGATTTAATTAACTTTTTTAGAACTAATAATTCTGTTATAATTTTCACAAAAATCAATTACTAAATAGTGTCAAAATTGACATAAAATAGTTTTTAAAACAAATATTATATTATTAATTGTTATTTTATTCCAAAAAATCTACGGTTCGGCCAAATTACTTAGATAAGGTTATATATATTAATAATAAACAACTTGGGGTCTTTTTGATTGATATAGTATGTTTATTAACTTTATAGTGTAAGAAAACAAGAAGACACGGTAAAGGTTAAATTATCTAACATAAAGTTAAATCTAAATGATAAGGTTAAAATTGATACCTAAACTTGTCTAAATTCTATTTAATGAGAGGATTTCGACCCCTACCCACCTTATCTTCTAAATATATAAATTTATAGCTATTAAAAACTGAATTTGACTTTATAATAAAATAATATTTTTAGTTATTTCAAAGGTGCCCCTCTCCTCCCTTATAAAAGGGCACCTCCTCCCCCTCTTCCTCACACCACTTTGAGCCTTCAAGCTCGGCCAACCCCAGCCAATTTCTTCTCTACACTTCCCTAGAAACATATTAGAGGTTCTGGTCTTCTTCAAAGACCTATTTTAGTGCCCTAAAAGGAGGTCTCAAAGAAGCACTTCAAAGAAGAGGTAATGTCCGTTACCGATTCTTTCATTTTTATTTCTTCTTCCACTTATTCTTCTTTAGTTGTTTCATTATGAAGTAATAACATCAGTATCACTCACATACTGATATGTTATTATAAGTATGAAACAACCCTATTTCACCATATATCCATTTTATGGAAAAAGAAATCACTGCGCGTGCGTACGTACGGAATACCGTCTCCACGCCATGGTGTAATCTATTTTCCACCACCACCATACTTGGATGGGTATAATGGTGTAAATAATGACTATATATGATTATTTTAAAGGTATATTGATTCTGAAATAGTATATATACACTCCAATAAAATTCCACAATCTTGGGAATGATATCATCGCTCGTGCGTACGTACGGAATACCGTCTCCACGATGTGATGCGACTCGTTCTACATGATCTTCATTGAATAATGATTATATAAATGAATTGAATGAATGAATATGATATATATTACACTAATACCATTCTGTAAATGAGGTATCTATAACCTGAAAAGAAAAATAAGAATTTATTCGACAAAACACGCATAAGAACAAAGAGTAATAAACACCCAAATAACAAGTAGTAATGAAATATTACTAATAAGAAGCTAAGAATATGACCATATATGATATCATAAAAATAATTATGATTCTAGAATAAGTCAATAACATTATTTAAATCATTATACAGGAGGTTAGGACACTTACAAAGCAAATTGGAGCTAAGGTAAGGGCAAATATCACAATCTCATTTTTATCCGAGATTGTTTATACATTGGAATTTACTGGGTTGAATTTTATCATCCACATCCATGTTTCCTCAATATGTAATATTTACATCCTTCTACAATAGTTTATATCCAATTTTACCCTTTGGTGAGTTTTTAGTAAAAGATATGAAAGGAATCTTTTGTCGTTTTTCGTACGAGGTACTTTTTGACTTTTCCGATAAAAGTACGAGAAGAATGTTTTTTTTAACTTATACGTCATGAATGTATTTTTAAAACATTATTTCCAAGAAGCTTCCTTTACAAGTTTTAAAGTTTATTTTTAATCAACTTCTTTTAGTTTAAAATTGTAATACATGTTAAGAAAGGAAAATTTTTTTGAAGTAGAAAGGATATTTTCCTCAAGAATGGAGTTCAAGTGTTTTATCAAAATTATTTTCCATCTAAGATCATATAGGGTTCTGTTTCTATCCCTATTATTACATTGATTTGATTATGTTGTGATGGAATTATTTTTATGAATTCCTTTATCTTATATGAATTGTTTTATGATGTCATGTTGTTTAAGAATCTCATTTTTATTACATGGGTTATGTTATGATGTATGGTGTATGATTTTGTGGCACACATAAGAATGGTATCATTATGAGATGGGTGGGACCTATATCTCCCTCCAATGCATTGGTTAAATATTTTATATCTCATGAGATAGACATGGCTGGAACGGTAGGTTATACCGGTTCAGTGAAACAGGGCTGAAACGAGGAGTGAACTCGGTTCAGAAATGGACTTTTTCCACTAAGATAGTCTTGGAAATGAGTCTTGACTAATAAGAAATGATTATCTATGATTATGTGTTCATGCCACAAAGTTTCATGTTTTAGGTTATGATTATTGGGATTACATTTCACTACTATGATTTATCCCATGTTATGAAATTATGATCTCTTTTGCAGGGTAAGATTTCCAAAATGTTATGTTTTTATTTTGATTGATATTTATTTTGTTTACCCTTACTAAGCATTTGAGCTCACCCTTTTGAATGTTTTCTTTCCCCAGGTCAGGAAGAAGTTTATTAAGTAAGTTATTCCAAAAGGGACTATAGATATGATGACATAAATGGGAGACAGTGTAGATGCTTTATGAACCAGTTGTTTATGTTTCCCAGTTTCTAAAGACACTATACCTATACGGTCCTTTAATATTTTTGTTATATGTTATAATTAGTATGCTTTAATTCTGATGTAATAACAATGTATGTAAAGTATGTGTCATTATAGTTGTTATCAGAGGAAAGGTATAGCCAACCTTTGGAAACTAGGATGTGAAAGCCTTAGTAAGAACCCTAAGGATAAGTCTAAGCATAGAACACAATCTTAGTGTTTTAGAAATGACCATGAATAACCTAAGATAAGACCTTAAGTGTGAAATTTTATTCTTGATTATGTGGTTTTCCTATTATAATTAGTGTTTCTCACACTATTCTTCTTGGTTTTAGTGAATGGCTGGAACCCGAAGGAACCGTGTTAATGCGGAATGCGACGGGCAATGCAATGATTGTCCCCCTGAGCAACCAAATGTTATGGGAGCTGGAATGAAAAATCTTATAGCCATGCTCACACAACTTTCTCAAGCTATGAATCATGCAGGACTTCCAAACGAGCAAAGGAAGGAGCAACATTCTGTTGAATCCTTCATGAGGCAGGATCCACCCTCATTCAGTGGGTCTACTGATCCATTAGTTGCTGAACAGTGGATCAGTACTAATGAAAATATATTTTCAGTTCTTCAATGTTATGAACATGAAAAATTCATCCTAGCAGTGTATCATTTGGAAGGATATGCTGATAAATGGTGGAATCTTATTAAGAATACGAGGAAAGGGATGAAATTGAGTCCATGGAATGGGAAGAGTTCAAGAACTTATTTCTCATCAATTACTTCCCCCGTATTCTCCGAACAAAGATGGAGAAATATTTTCTTGAACTAAAGAAAAAGGATGATGAATCTTTTGGTACCTATGAAGCAAATTTTACAAGACTTTCAAGGTATGCTTCTGGTATTATTATCCAACCTGAGAGTAAGATCGATTGATTCTTTAGTGGCTTAAAACCAAGTCTTCGAAGGGTCGTAGCCATAAGTGACTTCAATAGCTATTAGTAAATCGTTCGATGTGCTCTCAAAGTTGAGATGGATATTTGAGTAACCCATCAGTCATATGGGTTTGATAAGAAGAGGAAAATGGAATTCAAAGGAAAATCTAAAGAGCACTCTGAAAAGAAGATGAGCTTTCCCTTATGCTCAAAGTGTGGAAGGAAACATGGAGGTAGTTATCTTAAAGGGACAAGTAAATGTTTAAAATGTGTAAATGAAGGTCATCGGGCATTTGAATGCTGTGATGATGGGAAGAAGATGTCTAATGATGCAAACAAATGAAGGGATACACAGAATGAACCTACTACACTTCAATGTTTCAAGTTCAAGGAGATGGGGCATTATGCCAATAAATGCCCTAATCCAAGGGTTGATGATGATGGTCGACGTCAATAAACTCATAAGGCTAAATACAAAGGAAAGTCACATGCAATTTCTATCAGCGATGTGGAGTACGATAACGATGTGGTGAAAGGTACACTTACTATCCACTCTAAAGTATAAAATGTTTTATTTGATTCTGTATCCACCCACTCTTTTATTTCTGAAGATTTTTCTAAGGATATCACCGTATTACCTCAACAATTAGATGTTGAGTTAGCTGTGACAACCCCTAATGGCACAACAGTCGCATAAAAAGTTTATAATTCTTCTCCGATTGAAGTTTGTGGGAAAGTGCTTCCTGCAAATCTTGTGATCCTTCCTATAGTGGAATTTGATGTGATTCTTGGCATGGATTGGATTTCTTTATATGGATCTCATATCAATTGCCAAATAAGGGAAGTCACATTTCATATTCCAGATCAATCTATGATCGTCTATCGATGCAAGGATCAACATAACCTTCCAGTGGAAATTTCTTCAATCTTATGGGTCTTGATTCCACTTAATAAAGGTTATTTATATCAAATGGTAGGTGAGAAACTCATAATTAAGAATATTCCCATTGTACGGGAGTTTGATGATGTCTTTCCGGATGAATTTCCGGGTCTTCCACCAAATCGTGAAGTTGAGTTTTCAATAGAACTCGTACCGGGTGCTTTGCCTATTTCAAAGACACCTTATAGAATCGCCCCAATTGAGTTGCAGGAATTGAAGAAGAAACTCCAAGAGAATCTTGATAAGGGATTCATACGCCCTAGTGCGTCACCTTGGGGAGCACCTGTTCTGTTTGTTAAGAAGAAAGATGGATCAATGAGACTCTGCATTGATTATCGAGAACTTAACAAGATCACTATCAAGAACAAATATCCTCTCCCACGCATTGATGACTTATTTAACCAACTACGAGGAGCTCAATACTTTTCCAAGATTGATCTTCGTTTAGGGTATCACCAATTAAGGGTCAAAAGGGAGGATATACCAAAGACGGCTTTCCGTACAAGGTATGGACACTATGAATTTATAGTGATTCCATTTGGTCTTACTAATGCCCCTGCTATCTTCATGGATCTGATGAATAGTCTTTTGAGACTATCTTGATCAGTTTGTGGTAGTCTTTATAGATGATATTCTGGTATATTCAAAGATCAAGGAAGAACATGAAGATCACATGAGAATTATATTGAAGACCTTGATAAAGGAGAATCTTTATGCCAAATTTACAAAGTGTAAATTTTGGCTTCAAAAAGTTTCATTTTTGGGTCACATAATCTCAAAAGAGGGGATATCTGTGGATCCAGCAAAATCAGAGGTTATCGAAAGATGGTCGAGATCAACAACAGTAACTGAGATCCAAAGTTTTCTTGGTTTGGCTGGATATTATCGACGTTTTGTGAAATATTTTTCACGATTATCTAATCCAATCACCAAGTTGACTCGGAAAGGATTTAAGTTTGTTTGGAAAGAGGAATGTGAAGAGAATTTCAAGGAGTTGAAAAGAAGGTTATCCAGTGCACCTGTGCTCACACTGCCTTGTAGTGTAGAAAGGTTTGTGATCTAAAGTGACGCATCCAAGAAGGGATTGGGGTGTGTTCTTATGAAAAATGATATGGTGATAGCTTATGCCTCACGATAGTTGAAAATCCATGAGCAAAATTACCCAACACATGATTTGGAGTTAGCTGCGGTAATCTTTACATTAAAGATTTGGAGGCATTATCTTTATGGTGAAAGGTTTGATATTTATACTGATCATAAGAGTTTAAAGTATATTTTCACACAAAAGGAGTTGAATATGCACCAAAGAAGATGGTTGGAGCTGATTAAGGATTATGACTGCTCAATCCATTACCACCCTGGGAAAGCAAACAAGGTGGAAGATGCATTAAGTCGAGAAGACCATGCCAGTTTATCCATGATGAGGATCACAAAAGATCCAATATTTATGGATTTACAAAGGATGGATCTTGGAATTATAATGGAAGGGTGAAAATAGTATCTTTCTCAAATGAATGTTCAACCATCTATACATGTGAAGATTAAAGAGGCACAGAAAGAAGATGTCGAGTTACAAAAGAAGGTGAGAAATGTTCCTGAATTCAACCTTGTTTGTGATGGGATAATAAAGTTCAGGAATCGGGTTTGTGTTCCTCCCATCCCCAAATTAAAGAAGGAGCTGCTGGATGAGGCTCATAGTTCTTCATTCTCTATTCATCCTGGAAGCACGAAGATGTATAGGGACCTGAAAGAGTACTTCTTGTGGGATGGCATGAAAAGAGATGTTGCTGAATATGTCGCTCAATGCTTGGTTTGTCAGCAAGTTAAAGCTGAGAGACAGAAGTCTAAGGGGATGTTACAACCATTACCCATACCCGAATGGAAATGGGAAAACATAACTATGGACTTTGTCACAGGACTTCCTAAAACATCCAAAGGCAATAATGTTATCTGGGTCATAGTTGATCGTCTTACCAAGTCTGCACACTTCATTACTATTAGAGAGGATTTCTCTCTGGGTCAGCTTGCCAGGATATATGTGAAGGAAGTGGTAATATTGCATGGAGTACCACTTTCTAATATATCTGATCGGGATCCGAGATTTACCTCAAAGTTCTGGCAAAGTCTTCAGCATACTCTAGATACAGAGTTGAGTTTCAGCACTGCTTATCATCCTCAGACAGACGGTCAGTCTGAGAGAACAATTCAAACTCTAGAAGATATGTGGAGAGCTTGCTCTATGGATTTCAAAGGTGGTTGGGATCAACACCTACCTTTGGTGGAATTTTCTTATAATAATAGTTTTCACTCTAGTATTCAGATGGCTCCTTATGAAGCTCTCTATGGAAAAATATGCAGGACTCCAACTTGCTGGGATGAAGTTGGGGAAAGAAAGCTATTAGGACCTGATCATGTTGACGAGATGGCAGAAAATGTCCGATCTATTCAACAACACATAAAAGTAGCTCAGAGTCGATATAAAATTTATGCCGACAACCGAATAAAAGACCTAGAGTTTGAAGTGGGTGACAAAGTGTTCTTACGAATATCTCCCTGGAAGAGGGTCGTGAGATTTAGAAAGAAGGGGAATTTGAGCCCTAGATATATCGGTCCTTTCGAAATACTGGATCGTGTTGGAAAGGTAGCTTACCGATTGGCGCTTCCACCAAATCTCTCTCAAGTTCACGATGTGTTTCATGTATCTCTACTAAGAAAGTACATACCTGATCCTTCACATGTACTCAGCTCATAAGTTGTACCGTTGGAGCAAGATCTTTCTTATAAAGAACAACCGATAGAGATTCTGGATCATAGCGAAACAGTCCTACGAAACAAGACCACTAGATTGGTGAAAGTTTTATGGAGGAACCACCAATTAGAAGAAGCTACATGGGAGCTTGAGGATATTATGAGGGAGAGGTATCCTCATCTTTTCGTTACAAACTAACGAATTTCGAGGGTGAAATTCATTTTAAGGGAGGTAGAATGTAACACCCGAGACTTTTATGTGAAATATTTTGTTTTTATGTTATATAAATCATCAAAGTAATCTTTCACTACACACAACACTATCTTGGCTTGCTTTACACGCAACTGTGGCCTTCCTCGATAGCTTGCGTCGTACGCAATATCGAGTTTCACTAAACAATGATATGCTATTAAAATATTATTAAAACTAGCCGTTATGAATAGTAATAACCACTTTTTGAAATTTTATAAATTTTATTTTTCAAAATGGAATTCATTTTTGGATTCGGAATATTCAAAATTAGCCTAGGGTGAAATTTTGGTATTTTTCTGAAAACATTCAATTTTTGATGAATAGTGAAACCACTAAGTGGTAGTTAAAAAAACTGAATTTTTCATAAAACCTAATTTTACTGCTTCTTTGAGTGGAATTTCTAAAACCCGAGAGACCCGGTTAATATCAAGGACTAAAATGTGGTTCAATGAGATGAAAATAATTTTTCGTGAATAGTAACTTTTTATTTTTATTTACCACGGTTAAAAGTAAATAGGGTAATTAAGGGTAAAAATGATATTATTATTACCCTAAAACATGTCCTAATTCTATTGGACAAGTGTAATTAGACCAAAAACAACCTTAGGAATAAAATATGACCATTTAGGCCCACTTGGATTAGATTAGGACATTTATTATTAATTTATTTAAAGAAGGGTTAAATAGTTAAAATCAAAGTTTAATAAGTATATCATTTTTAATATGGGGTTATACATAAGATAAATTCGACTATAAATATTCATTAGAAATATAAAAACATTTACTACATAATGGTATTTTATTTGTAATTTTTAGACATTAAATAAGTTAATTTATTTATGACACAACGATGATGCAGTAATTATCTTATTAATGAAATATTGACAAAATTGATGTTATAAATACCCAAATAAATGTAATTTGAGACTTTTTATGCGTTATACTAATTTTATAGGTTAATATGACATGTTATTATTGATGTAATTAACTTTTTTAGAACTAATCATTCTGTTATGATTTCCACAAAAATAAATTACTAAATAGTGTCAAAATTGACATAAAATAGTTTTTAAAACAAATATTATATTATTAATTGTTATTTTATTCCTAAAAATCTAAGGATCGGCCAAATGACTTAGATAAGACTATATATATTAATAATAAACAACTTGGTGTTCATTTGTCTTGATATAGTAAGTTTATTAACCATATAGTGTAAGAAAACAAGAAGACATGGTACAGGTTAAATTATCTAACTTAAAGTTAAATCTAAATTATATGGTTAAAATTGATAACTAAACTTGTATAAATTCTATTTTAAGAGAGGATTTCGACCCCTACCCACCTTATATTCGATATATATCAATTTAGAGCTATTAAAAACCGAATTTGACTTTATAATAAAATAATATTTTTAGTTACTCCAAAGGTGCCCCTCTCCTCCCTTGTAAAAGGGCACCTCCTCCCCCTCTTCCTGACACCAATTTGAGCCTTCATGCTCGGACAATGTAGAGGCCCGAATCCTGACTTACATGGACATTACATTACATTTTCGGAATACTTAGTACATAAAAAAAACACACACACACAAGGATTGTAATAGTTTAGTGTCTTTGGAAACTCGGAATATAATCTTCTAATCGTGGTGAAAGATCTTCAAAATATCCCATAAAGATCTTCCTTTTTTTACCTAAAACCTTTCTTTATATCCTGGGGAAAAGAAAACATAAAAGGGTGAGATCAAATGCTCAGTAAGGGTAAAAAAAAGAAATATCAATCACATCATATACATAAGCACATAACTTTTGGAAATCTTAACCTGCAAAAGAGATCATAATTTCATAACATGGGGTAAATCATGGCAGTGAAATGTAATCAAAATAATCATAACTTAAAACATGAAACTTTGTGGCATTCACACATAATCATAGAGAATCATTTCTTGTTATTCAAGACTCATTGCCAAGACTATCTTAGTGGACAAAGTCCCTTTCTGAATCGAGTAACCCTCGTTTCAGTCCTGTTTCACTGAACCGGTATAACCTACCGTTCCAGCCCTATCTATCTCATGAGATATAAAATCTTTACCCAATTCATTGGAGGGAGATATAGTTCCCACCCATCTCATAATGATACCATTCTTATGTGTTCCACAAAATCATAAATCATACATCATTGCATAACCCATGTAATAAAAATGGGATTCTTAAACAACATGACATCATAAAACCATTCATTTAAGATAAAGGAATTCATAAACATAATTCCATCACAACATAGTCAAATCAATGTAAAAATATGGATCGAAACAGAACCCTTTATTATCTTAGATGGAAAATAATTTTGATAAAACACTTGAATTGAATTCTTGACGAAAATGTCCTTTCTTCTTCAAAATCAATTTCTTTTCACAAAACATCATGCAATTTTAAAAGAAAGAGATTTTATTGAAAATAGTCATGAAATATTTTTTAGGAATGTTCATGAAAAATAATTCTTTATAAAACCGTAAAAATTCGTTCGTGCCGTATAAGTTAAAAAAACATTCTTCGTACTTTTGTCGGAAAAGTCAAAATGTACCTCGTATGAAAAAACGACAAAAGATTCCTTTCATATTCTTTACTAAAAACTCACCGAAGGGTAAAATTGAATTTAAACTATTGTAAGTGTATGGAAACAATATTAAATATTTAGGGAACATGGATTTGGATGATAAAATACACCCCAGTAAATACTTACGAATAAACAATCTCGGATAAAAATGAGATTGTGATATTTCCCTTACCTTAGGTCTGATTTGCTTCGTATGTGTCCGAACCTCCTATATAATGATTTAAATAATGTCATTGACTTATTAAATAATCATATTCATTGTTATGATATCATATATGGTTCACTTATGACATTATATTACCCGTTCTTTTGTCAATTCCATGTTAAAGAAGCGTTTTGGGTAAAATCGTTTCATTTATCGTAGGTGTTTTGACCTGTTGTTCTTGACATTATTATTACTTATATCATGATTTAATTACTTCCAGAATATAACATATTATTTATATATCATATATATTCAGTATATATATATATATAAGTGATAGATAAATGAAATGAAAAACACCGTTCATGGAGACGGTAGTCCGTACGTACGCATGAACGCTGTTTTCCTTTCCTTATTGTCTTGAATGGAAGTAAGTAGATGACATACATATATATATATATACATAAATCCAGTAGCTTTATAATTTCATATATTTCATTATTATTTCTTATATATACTTTATAATCATTCTTAAATGGTTAACATGGAGAATGAATCTCCTCACGTCGTGGAGACGGTAGTCCGTACGTATGCATGAGCGATGATATCATTTCCATAAATATTGAATTGAATTGGAGTGGATTATACAATATATCAGAATCAATATGATTTTGTAATAACTATGTATATCTATTCTTTACACCATTATACCCATCCATGTAAGGTGGTGGTGGAAAATAGATTACACCACGGCGTGGAGACGGTATTCCGTACGTACACACGCGCGGTGATTTCATTTTTCCGTGGGATGGATAGAAGGTGAATTAAGGTTGTTTCTTATTTATAATAACATATCCATATGTAAGTAATACTGATGTTATTACTTTATCATGAAACAACTAAAGAAGAAGAAGTTGAAGAAGAAGGAAATTGAAAAGATCGGTAATGGATATTACCTCTTCTTTGGAACGCCTCTTTTAATCCTCCACTTAGGGAATTAAGATTGGTCTTTAAAGAAGACCAGGACCTCTAGGATTATTCTAGGGAAGTGGAGAGGATAAAATGGCAGGGTTTGGCCGAGATTGAGTGCTCAAATTGGTGTGAGGAAGAGGGGGAGGAGGTGCCCTTTTATAAGGGAGGAGAGGGGCACCTTAGGAATATCTCAAAATATTATTTTATATTAAAGTCAAAATCGGTTTATAATGGTTCCAAAGGGTATTATTTCGAAGCTAAAGTGGGTATGGGTCTAAATCCTATCAACCAATAGGATTTAGACAAGTTTATGTTATTATTTTAACCTTATCAATTAGATTTAACTCTAAGTTAAATAATTTAACTTTTACCGTGTCTTTTTGTTTTCTTACACTATATGGTTAATACACTTACTATAACATGCCAAACGAACCCCAAATTGTTTATTATCAATATATATATCCTTATCTAAGTCATTTGGCCGAAAATTAGATTTTTAGGAATAAAATAACAATTAATAATATAATATTTGATTTAAAAACTATTTTGTGTCAATTTTGACACTATTTGATATATGATTTTTGTGAAAGTCATAACAGCATTATATGTTCGAACCAAGTTGATTAAATCAACACTAATACATCATAGTAACCTAGAAAATTAGTGGGATTCATAAAAAGTCTCAAATTACTTTTATTTTGGTGTTTATAACATCAATTATGTCAATATTTCATTAATAAGTTAATTACTGCATCATCATTGTGTCATAAATAAATTAAATTATTTAATGTCTAAAAATTACAAATAAAATACCATTATGTATGAAATATTTTTAGCTTTCTAATTAATATTTATAGTCTAATTTATCTTATGTATAACCCCATATTAAAAATTATTTACTTATTAAACTTTGATTTTAACTATTTTAACCCTTCTTTAAATAAATTAATAATAAATGTCCTAATCTAATCCAAGTGGGCCTAAATGGTCATATTTTTATTCCTAAGTTTGTTTTTGGTCGAATTACACTTGTCCAATAGAATTAGGACATGTTTTAGTGTAATATTTATATCATATTTACCCTTAGTTACCCTATTTACTATTAACCGCGGTAAAAAAAGTAAAAAGTTATTATTCACCAAAAAATTATTTTTATCTCATTGAACCACATTTTACTTACTGATATCAACCATGTCTGTCAGATTTTTTAAATTCCATTCACAGAAGCGGTAAAATTAAGTTTTATGCAAAATTTAGTTTTTAACCTACCACTTAGTAGTTTCACTATTCATCAAAAATTGATGTTTTTCAGAACAATGCCAAAATTTCATCCTAAGCTATATTTCATATTCCGAATTCAAAAATGATTTCTATTTTAAAAAATTCCCAACATATAAGTTGCATTAATTAATTTTATAATTAATTTCCACTGTCACAACAAATAGCGTGTTTTTAAGAGATAATAACTATCAAAAGATTAACACTTGTTTATGTCTGGTGTAAATGTGAAATTACATCCAATGACCAACATTGTATTGAATTGTAAAAAATATATTATAAATATACTTTAAAACCACTCAAATTAATAATTTATCTCTATTAATTATTTCGATTAAAAAAAGTTGTTTTTAATTAAAATTTAGTAATTTTCACTATTCGTCAGAAAATAAAAGTTATCCGAAAAGTACCAAAATTTCACCTTAGGCTAAATTCGATACTCCGAATCCAAAAATAAAGTTCATTTTGAAAAATAAGATTTACAGAATTTCAAAAAGTGGTTATTACTATTCATAACGGCTAGTTTTAATAATATTTTAATAGCATATCGTTGTTTAGTGAAACTTGGTATTGTGTATTACACACGCTATCGAGGAAGGTCGTGATTGCGTGTAATGCAAGGCAAGTCAAGGATGTGTGTTGTGCAAGCTCCTTTTGGTGTAGCGTACAACACAAGACATTAATAAAATTAAAAAGAATATTTTTTTATAAAATCTTGGGCTGTTACATTCTACCCCCCTTAAAATGAATTTTGCCCTCGAAATTCGTCGGGGATATAAATGGTTTACTATTCGAAAGTTTCTTTAATAGAATCCCACATCGTAAAAAGGAATACCAAAACTTGGATTTAAAAACTAAAGTATGAAATATAACGATTACCCAAATAAACTAATCACTGGGTTTCCACATAGGTGAAAATATGGATATGGAAGAGAAATCCAACCATCATGTTCTGATGAAGAGTGGTAGAGAACATGGCTATGGAAAATCCAGTAATCACAAATCCATAAATTTGTGGCGATCTAAGGTACCATCTGATTAATCAGGTATAAGATCACTAGGACAACATTTTTGGTTTTCAAGATCATTTCCCTAAAGTTGAAAATTTGAATTAGAATAAATACTTTCTTTATTTTGGTACAATCTCACTGTTGTTCATGCCTTGAACAATTTCCACTTCATCTCTTAAATAAATGAAGTTGAATTTGTTATTCATGAAGTGTTAGCAGATCATGTGATAGAATGACGGGTCATTCCATCTGTCTCAAACAAAAGGTTAGCAAAAATTATATACATAAGTCGATCTATAGTGAGATTAATCACATATGGTTCCTAAAATGGAATTATACTTCATATATCATACTACTTTATATAATAAAACTAGTTTCTACTAAACAGGGACTTCCTGTAGGCCAGTGGTAGGCGATAAATTCCAGTCGCACTTCGGTTGTGGGTTCGATTCCCACAGCCTTGTCCGAAGCGATGGGCTGTCGCCCGTTCTGCAGGTTGTCCTTTTTTTAAAACTACATTACTATAACATCCCATCAATAATATCGAAAAAACTTTTATCCTTAAACAATACTCACTTATGTCCAACATAATCCATTTCAATCTTTAGGCTTATCCATAATACTGCAGTCCACTCTCATAACATAGTGAAAATGATTACCAGAGATTTAATACCATCGTTCATCCCCATATATCATAAGATATGTTTTTTTGGTCACATTCCAAACATTCAAAGGCCTTAATCATGTATTATCTTGAATACCCATCGAACCTTAGTGAAAACATGAATGCAGTTAAAAGTTAACACTTTCCACATACCAAAATCCTCAGAATTCTATATACTCAAACCATGATATTACTTAGTCCTTATATCAATCATGAGCTCATGAATACAATCAAACATCACATTATCTTCTTATCCTTTCATTATGTGCATATCATCTACTTTCCAAAAGTATCTGAATAACCTTTCATGGTTACTGGTCCCATTCATCATACAATTTCAAAACATAAGGAAAGACAACAGTGTAACAATCCTTAGATGTCTCTTTATTCCATGAGATTACTTATACAACATTACACATGATAAACATGTAATCATTCCACTACATTCCTAAACCATTGACTGAGCTTCAACAATTCTTTCATCTCACATATCATTCGTGGTCTCTTCATCATCATCAACATAAATACTTCCCATACGACCATACTGATTCTCTTCATGAGACTTTCCCTTAGGGAATTGGTTTTCATAATGCCCGTACATTCCACATTTAAAGCATTTAACCATTATTGATGTCGTAGCAATACCATTATCCTCATCCATGGTGTTAACTGAACCTTTTCCTTTGCACTTACTTGCTTTGTGTCCTTCTTTTCCACACCCAAAGCATCTTCCAGTTCCTTTGAAACATTCTCCTTGATGCCTCTTCCCACATGATTTACATAGGGGAAATTGAACTTTCTTTCCTCTATGATCATCATGAAACTCCATCTTTCTCTTATTAGCCGAGTCAGGAAACTTACCAAATTTTACTTTATTGATCATATTATGAGATTGCTGATTTGGAATAATAATGATGTTTGGAATTCCAAATCCCATTTCATTATGAATAATATCATTCCATTGTCCATCATATCCTCCATTATTGTGAATCATCTTGTTTCCAGCCATTTTCTAAAACCCAAAAAGAATAGTGTGAGAGGCAAAAATCATGCTAGGGAAAACAACATAATAAAGGGAGAGTACCTTCAATATCTAACATCTTAGGTTTAATTCTATGATCGTTAGCGTAATTCTAGTACTATAACCTATACGTATACTTAACCTTAGGGACATCCCTAGACATACCTTAGAAATATCTCTAGGGATCTCATTAACATTTTCGCATCCTAGTTTCCAAAGGTTGACTAAACCTTTCCTCTGATACCAACTGTAGAGGCCCGAAGCCTGACTTACATGGACATTACATTACATTTGCGGAATACTTAGTACATAACAAAAAAACACACACACAAGGATCGTAATAGTTTAGTGTCTTTGGAAACTCGGAATATAATCTTCTAATCGTGGTGAAAGATCTTCAAAATCTCCCATAAAGATCTTCCTTTTTTTTACCTAAAACCTTTCTTTATATCCTGGGTAAAAGAAAACATAAAAGGGTGAGCTCAAATGCTCAGAAAGGGTAAAAAAAAGAAATATCAATCACATCATATACATAAGCACATAACTTTTGGAAATCTTAACCTGCAAAAGAGATCATAATTTCATAACATGGGGTAAATCATGGCAGTGAAATGTAATCACAATAATCATAACTTAAAACATGAAACTTTGTGGAATTCACACATAATAATAGAGAATCATTTCTTGTTAGTCAAGACTCATTGCCAAGACCATCTTAGTGGACAAAGTCCCTTTCTGAATCGAGTAACCCTCGTTTCAGTCCTGTTTCACTGAACCGGTATAACCTACCGTTCCAGCCCTGTCTATCTCATTAGATATAAAATCTTTACCCAATTCATTGGAGGGAGATATAGGTCCCCCCATCTCATAATGATACCATTCTTATGTGTGCCACAAAATCATAAATCATACATCATTGCATAACCCATGTAATAAAAATTGGATTCTTAAACAACATGACCTCATAAAACCATTCATATAAGATAAAGGAATTCATAAACATAATTCCATCACAACATAGTAAAATCAATGTAAAAATATGGATAGAAATAGAACCCTTTATTATCTTAGATGGAAAATAATTTTGATAAAACACTTGAATTGAATTCTTGAGGAAAATGTCCTTTCTTCTTCAAAATCAATTTCTTTTCACAAAACATCATGCAATTTTAAAAGAAAGAGATTTTATTGAAAATAGTCATGAAATATTTTGGAGGAAGGTTCATGAAAAATAATTCTTTATAAAACCGTAAAAATACGTTCGTGCCGTATAAGTTAAAAAAACATTCTTCGTACTTTTGTCGGAAAAGTCAAAATGTACCTCGTACGAAAAAACGACAAAATATTCCTTTCATATTCTTTACTAAAAACTCACCGAAGGGTAAAATTGGATTTAAACTATTGTAAGTGGATGGAAACAATATTACATATTGAGGGAACATGGATGTGGATGATAAAATACACCCCAGTAAATACTTACGAATAAACAATCTCGGATAAAAATGAGATTGTGATATTTCCCTTACCTTAGGTCTGATTTGCTTCGTATGTGTCCGAACCTCCTATATAATGATTTAAATAATGTCATTGACTTATTAAATAATCATATTCATTGTTATGATATCATATATGGTTCACTTATGACATTATATTACCCGTTCTTTTGTCAATTCCATGTTAAAGAAGCGTTTTGGGTAAAATCGTTTCATTTATCGTAGGTGTTTTGACTTGTTGTTCTTGACATTATTATTACTTATATCATGATTTACTTACTTCCAGAATATAACATATGATTTATATATCATATATATTCAGTATATATATATATATAATTGATAGATAAATGAAATGAAAAACACCGTTCATGGAGACGGTAGTCAGTACGTACGCATGAACGCTGTTTTCCTTTCCTTATTGTCTTGAATGGAAGTAAGTAGATGACATACATATATATATATACATAAATCCAGTAGCTTTATAATTTCATATATTTCATTATTATTTCTTATATATACTTTATAATCATTCTTAAATGGTTAACATGGAGAATGAATCTCATCGCGTCGTGGAGACGGTAGTCCGTACGTACGCATGAGCGATGATATCATTTCCATAAATATTGAATTGAATTGGAGTGGATTATAGAATATATCAGAATCAATATGATGTTGTAATAACTATGTATAGATATTCTTTACACCATTATACCCATCCATGTAAGGTGGTGGTGGAAAATAGATTACACCACGGCGTGGAGACGGTATTCCGTACGTATGCACGCGCGGTGATTTCATTTTTCCGTGGGATGGATAGAAGGTGAATTAGGGTTGTTTCATATTTATAATAACATATCAGTATGTAGGTAATACTGATGTTATTACTTTATCATGAAACAACTAAAGAAGAAGAAGTTGAAGAAGAAAGAAATTGAAAAGATCGGTAATGGATATTACCTCTTCTTTGGAATGCCTCTTTGAATCCTTCACTTAGGGAACGAAGATTGGTCTTTGAAGAAGACCAGGACCTCTAGGATTATTCTAGGGAAGTGGAGAGGATAAAATGGCAGGGGTTGGCCGAGCTTGAGTGCTCAAATTGGTGTGAGGAGGAGGGGGAGGAGGTGCCCTTTTATAAGGGAGGAGAGGGGCACCTTAAAAATATCTCAAAATATTATTTTATATTAAAGTCAAAATCGGTTTATAATGGTTCCAAAGGGTATTATTTCGAAGATAAAGTTGGGATGGGTCAAAATCATATCAACCAATAGTATTTAGACAAGTTTAGGTTATTATGTTAACCTTATCAATTAGATTTAACTCTAAGTTAAATAATTTAACTTTTACCGTGTCTTTTTGTTTTCTTACACTATATGGTTAATACACTTACTATAACATGCCAAACGAACCCCGAATTGTTTATTATCAATATATATATCTTTATCTAAGTCATTTTGCCGAACCTTAGATTTTTAGGAATAAAATAACAATTAATAATATTTTATTTTATTTACAAACTATTTTGTGTCAATTTTGACACTATTTGATATATGATTTTTGTGAAAGTCATAACAGAATTATATGTTCGAAAAAGTTGATTAAATAAACACTAATATATCATAGTAACCTATAAAATTAGTGGGATTCATAAAAAGTCTCAAATTACATTTATTTTTCTGTTTATAACATCAATTATGTCAATATTTCATTAATAAGATAATTACTGCATCATCATTGTGTCATAAATAAATTAAATTATTAAATGTCTAAAAATTACAAATAAAATACCATTATTTAGGAAATCGTTTTAGCTTTCTAATGAATATTTATAGTCGAATTTATCTTATGTATAACCCCATATTAAAAATGATTTACTTTTTAAACATTGATTTTAACTATTTTAACCCTTCTTTAAATAAATTAATAATAAATGTCCTAATCTAATCCAAGTGGGCCTAAATGGTCATATTTTTATTCCTAAGTTTGTTTTTGATCGAATTACACTTGTCCAATAGAATTAGGACATGCGTTAGGGTAATATTAATATCATATTTACCCTTAGTTTCCCTATTTACTATTAACCACGGTAAAAAAAGTAAAAAGTTACTATTCACCAAAAAATTATTTTTATCTCATTGAACCACATTTTACTTACTGATATCAACCGTGTCTGTCGGATTTTTGAAATTCCATTCACAGAAGCGGTAAAATTAAGTTTTATGCAAAATCTAGTTTTTAACCTACCACTTAGTAGTTTCACTATTCATCAAAAATTGATGTTTTTCAGAACAATGCCAAAATTTCATCCTAAGCTATATTTCATATTCCGAATTCAAAAATGATTTCTATTTTAAAAAATTCCCAACATATAAGTTGTATTAATTAATTTTATAATTAATTTCCACTGTCACAACAAATAGCGTGTTTTTAAGAGATAATAACTATCAAAAGATTAACACTTGTTTATGTCTGGTGTAAATGTGAAATTACATCCAATGACCAACATTGTATTGAATTGTAAAAAATATATTATAAATATACTTTAAAACCACTCAAATTATTAATTTATCACTATTAATTATTTCGATTAAAAAAAGTTGTTTTTAATTAAAATTTAGTAATTTTCACTATTCATCAGAAAATAAAAGTTATCCGAAAAGTACCAAAATTTCACCTTAGGCTAAATTCGATACTCCGAATCCAAAAATGAAGTTCATTTTGAAAAATAAGATTTACAGAATTTCAAAAAGTGGTTATTACTATTCATAACGGCTAGTTTTAATAATATTTTAATAGCATATCGTTCTTTAGTGAAACTTGGTATTGCGTATTACACACGCTATCGAGGAAGGTCGTGATTGCGTGTAATGCAAGGCAAGTCAAGGATGTGTATTGTGCAAGCTCCTTTTGGTGTAGCGTACAACACAAGACATTAATAAAATTAAAAAGAATATTTTTTTATAAAATCTTGGGCTGTTACAGACAACCCCTGCCAATTTCTTCTCTCCACTTCTCTAGAAACATTCTAGAGGTTATGGTCTTCTTCAAAGACTTATTTTAGTGCCCTAAAAGGAGGTCTCAAAGAAGCATTTCAAAGAAGAGGTAATGTCCGTTACCGATTCATTCATCTTTATTTATTATTCCACTTCTTCTTATTTAGTTGTTTCATTATGAAGTAATAACATAAGTATCACTCAAATACTGATATTTTATTATAAGTATGAAATAACCTTATTTCACCATCTATCCATCTTACAGAAAAATAAATCACCGTGCGTGCGTACGTACGGAATACCGTCTCCACGCTGTGGTGTAATCTATTTTCCACCACCACCTTATTGGATGGGTATAATGGTGTAAATAATGACTATATATGATTATTCTAAAGGTATATTGATTCTTAAATAGTATATATACACTCCAATATAATTCCACAATCTTGGGAACAATATCATCGCTCGTGCGTACGTACGAAATACCGTCTCCACGAAGTGATGTGACTCGTTCTACATGATCTTCATCGCATAATGATTTTATAAATGAATTGAATGAATTAATATGATATATATTACACTAATACCATTCTTTAAATGAGGTATCTATAACCTAAAAAGAAAAATAAGAATTTTTTCGACAAAACACGCATAAAAACAAAGAGTAATAAACACCCGATTAACAAGTAGTAATGAAATATTACTAATAAGAAGCTAAGAATATGACCATATATGATATCATAAAAATAATTATGATTCTGGAATAAGTCAATAACATTATTTAAATCATTATACAAAAGGTTCGGACACTTACGAAGCAAATTGGACCTAAGGTAAGGGGAAATATCACAATCTCATTTTTATCCGAGATTGTTTATACTTTGGAATTTACTGGGGTGAATTTTATCATCCACATCCATGATTCCTCAATATGTAATATTTACATCCTTCTACAATAGTTTATATCCAATTTTACCCTTCGTTGAGTTTTTAGTAAAATATATTAAAGGAATCTTTTGTCGTTTTTCGTATGAGGTACGTTTTGTATAACGACCCATACTTTACATACATTGTTAATAATTCAAAATTGAAGCAAACTTATTACAACATACGACAAAACCACAAAGGACCGTATAGGTATAGTGTCTTTAGAAACTGGGAAACATAAACAACTGGTTCATAAACCTTCTACAGTGTCTCCCATTTATTTCATCATATCTAGGGTCCCTTTTAGCATATTCTACTTAATATCCATCTTCCTGACCTGGGGAAAAGAAAACATAAAAGGGTGAGCTCAAATGCTCAGCAAGGGAAAATAAAGGAAATAAAAATCATATCATATCTTTTTGAAAATCAAAACCGGCAAAAGAGATCATAATATCTTAACATGGAATAAATCATAGAAGTGAAAATGAGATCCCCATAATCATAACATAAAACTTGAAACTTTGTGGCATGCACACATAATCATGGAAAATCATTTCTTGTTAGTCATGACTCATTGCCAAGACTATCTTAGTGGACAAATTCCCTTTCTGAACCGAGTTCACTCCTCGTTTCAGTCCTGTATCACTGAACCGAAATAACCTTCCGTTCCAGCCATGTCTATCTCATGAGATATAAAATCTTTACCCAATGCATTGGAGGGAGATATAGGTCCCACCCATCTTATAATGAATCCTTTCTTATGTGTGCCACATAATCATAAATCATACATCATCGCATAACACATGTAACACAAATGGGATTCTTGAAACATCATGACATCATAAAACAAATCATATAAGATAAAAATATTTCCATCACAACATAATCAAACCAATGTAATAATAGGGACAAAACAGAACCCTATATTATCTTAGATGTAAAATAATTTTGATAAAATACTTGAACTCCATTCTTGAGGAAAATATCCTTTCTACTTTAAAAACATTTTTCCTTTCATAAAATGTCATACGACTTTAAAATAAAATAAGTTGATTAAAAATAAACTTGAAAACTTGTAAAAAAATCTTCTTGAAAATAATGTTTTAAAAATCCATTCATGCCATATAAGTTAAAAAAAACATTCTTCGTACTTTTGTCGGAAAAGTCAAAAAGCACCTCGTATGAAAAACGACAAAAGATTCCTTTCATATCTTTTACTAAAAACTCACCGAAGGGTAAAATTGGATTTAAACAATTGTAGGTGGATGGAAATAATATTACATATTGAAGAAACATGGATGTGGATGATAAAATACACCCCAGTAAATACCAAAGTATAAACAATATCGGATAAAAATGAGATTGTGATATTTCCCTTACCTTAGGTCCGATTTGCTTTGTACGTGTCCGAAGCTCCTGTATAATGGTTTAAATAATGTTATTGACTTATTCCAGAATCATAAATATTGATATGATATCATATATGGTCATATTTTTATCTTCTTGTTAGTAATATTTCATTGTTACTTGTTACTCGGGTCTTCATTGCCTTTTGTTCTTATGCGTGTTTTGCCGAATACATTATTATTATTCTTTTAAGGTTATAGATACCTTATATCCAGAATGGTATTAGTGTAACATATATCATATTTATTCATTCAATTCATTTATATAATTATTATGTAATGATGATCATGTAGAACGAGTCGCTTCACATCGTGGAGACGGTATTCCGTACGTACGCACGAGTGATGATATCGTTCCTATGATCGTGGAATTGTATTGGAGTATATATATATATTATTTCAGTATCAATATTACTTTATAATAATCATAAATAGTTACTCATTACACCATTATACCCATCCTTGTAAAATGATGGTGGAAAATAGATTACACCACGGCGTGGAGACGGTATTCCGTACGTACGCACGCGCGGTGATTTCATTTTTCCATAGGATGGATAGAAGGTGAATTAGGGTTGTTTCATATTTATAATAACATATAAGTATGTAAGTAATACTGGTGTTATTACTTTATCATGAAACAACTAAAGAAGAAGAAGTTGAAGAAGAAAGAAATTGAAAAGATCGGTAATGGATATTACCTTTTCTTTGGAACACCTCTTTGAATCCTCCACTTAGGGGACTAAGATTTGTCTTTGAAGAAGACCAGGACCTATAGGATTATTCTAGGGAAGTGGAGAGGAGAAAATGGCAGGGGTTGGCCGAGCTTGAGTGCTCAAATTGGTGTGAGGAGGAGGGGGAGGAGGTGCCCTTTTATAAGGGAGGAGAGGGGCACCTTAGGAATATCTCAAAATATTATTTTATATTAAAGTCAAAATCGGTTTATAATGGTTCTAAAGGGTCTTATTTCGAAGCTAAAGTGGGGATGGGTCGAAATCCTATCAACCAATAGGATTTAGACAAGTTATGGTATTATTTTAACCTTATCAATTAGATTTAACTCTAAGTTAAATAATTTAACTTTTACCGTGTCTTTTTGTTTTCTTTCACTATATGGTTAATACACTTACTATAACATGCCAAACGAACCCCAAATTGTTTATTATTAATATATATATCCTTATCTAAGTTATTTGGCCGATCCTTACATTTTTAGGAAGAAAATAACAATTAATAATATAATATTTGATTTATAAACTATTTTGTGTCAATTTTGACACTATTTGATATATGATTTTTGTGAAAGTCATAACAGAATTATATGTTCGAACCAAGTTGATTAAATCAACATTAATATATCATAGTAACCTAGAAAATTAGTGGAATTCATAAAAAGTCTAAAATTACATTTATTTTGGTGTTTATAACATCAATTACATCAATATTTCATTAATAAGATAATTACTGCATAATCATTGTTTCATAAATAAATTTAACTATTAAATGTCTAAAAATTACAAATAAAATACCATTATGTAGGAAATCTTCTTAGCTTTATAATGAATATTTATAGTCGAATTTATCTTATGTATAACCCCATATTAAAAATGGTTTACTTATTAAACATTGATTTTAACTATTTTAACCCTTCTTTAAATAAATTAATAATAAATGTCCTAATCTAACCCAAGTGGGCCTAAATGGTAATATTTTATTCCTAAGTTTGTTTTTTGTCGAATTACAGTTGTCCAATAGAATTAGGACATGTGTTAGGGTAATATTAATATCATATTTACCCTTAGTTACCCTATTTACTATTAACCGCGGTAAAAAAAGTAAAAAGTTACTATTCACCAAAAAATTATTTTTATCTCATTGAACCACATTTTACTTACTGATATCAAACGTTTCTGTCGGATTTTTGAAATTCCATTCACAGAAGCGGTAAAATTAAGTTTTATGCAAAATTCAGTTTTTAACCTACCACTTAGTGGTTTCACTATTCATCAAAAATTGAAAGTTTTCAGAAAAATACCAAAATTTCACCCTAGGCTAATTTCGATATTCTGAGTCCAAAAATGAATTCCATTTTGAAAAATAAAATTTATAAAATTTCAAAAAGTGGTTATTACTATTCATAACGGCTAGTTTTAATAGCATATTGTTGTTTAGTGAAACTCGGTATTGCGTACGACGCAAGCTATCGAGGAAGGTCGTGATTGCGTGTAAAGCAAGCCAAGCAAGTGTTGTGTAGAAAAAGATTCCTTTGATGATTTATATAACATAAAAGTCTCGGGTGTTACATTCTACCCCCCTTAAAAAGAATTTCGCCCTCGAAATTCGTCACTTTGTAACAAACAGATGAGGATACTTCTCCCTCATCATATCCTCAAGCTCCCATGTAGCTTCTTCAAGTTGGTGGTTCCTCCATAAAACTTTCACCAATCGAGTGGTCTTGTTTCGTAGGACATTTTCGCTACGATCCAGAATCTCTATCGGCTGTTCTTCATAAGAAATATCTTGCTCCAGCGGTACAACTTCTGAGCTGAGTACATGTGAAGGATCTGGTATGTACTTTCTCAGGAGAGATACATGGAACACATCGTGAACTTGAGAGAGATTCGGTGGAAGCGCCAATCGGTAAGCTACCTTCCCAACATGATCCAGTATTTCAAAAGGACCGATATATCTAGGGCTCAACTTTCCCTTCTTTCCAAATCTCATAACCCTCTTCCAGGGAGATATTCGTAAGAACACTTTATCACCCACTTCAAACTCTAGGTCTTTTCTTCTGTTGTCGGCATAACTTTTCTGTCGACTCTGAGCTGCTCTTATGTGTTGTTGAATAGATCTGACCTTTTCTGCCATTTCATCAACGAGATCAGGTCCTAATAGCTTTCTTTCCCCAACTTCATCCCAGCAAGTAGGAGTTCTGCATTTCTTTCCATAGAGAGCTTCATAAGGAGCCATCTGAATGCTGGAGTGAAAGCTATTATTATAAGAAAATTCCACCAAAGGTAGGTGTTGATCCCAACCTCCTTTGAAATCCATAGAGCAAGCTCTCAACATATCTTCTAGGGTTTGAATTGTTCTCTCAGACTGACCGTCTGTCTGGGGATGATAAGCAGTGCTGAAACTCAACTCTGTATCTAGAGTATGCTGAAGACTTCTCCAGAACATCGAGGTAAATCTCGAATCCCGATCAGATATAATAGAAAGTGGTACTCCATGAAATCTTACCACTTCATTTACATATATCCTGGCAAGCTGATCTAGAGATAAATCCTCTCTAATAGCAATGAAGTGTGCAGACTTTGTAAGACGATCAACTATGACCCAGATAGCATTATTGCCTTTGGATGTTTTAGGAAGTCCTGTGACAAAGTCCATAGTGATGTTTTCCCATTTCCATTCGGGTATGGGTAATGGTTGTAACATCCCCTTAGACTTTTGTCTCTCAGCTTTAACTTGTTGACAAACCAAGCATCGAGAGACATATTCAGCAACATCTCTTTTCATTCCATCCCACCAGAAGTACTCTTTCAGGTCCCTATACATCTTCGTGCTTCCAGGATGAATAGAGAATGATGAACTATGAGCCTCATCCAGCAGCTCCTTCTTTAATTCGGGGATGGGAGGAACACAAACCTGATTCCTGAACTTTATTATCCCATCACAATCAAGGTTGAACTCAGGAACATTTCTCACCTTCTTTTGTAACTCGACATCTTCTTTCTGTGCCTCTTTAATCTTCACATGTATAGATGGTTGAACATTTATTTGAGAAAGATAAGATTTTTTCCCTTCCATTATAATTCCAAGATCCATCCTTTGTAAATCCATAAATATTGGATCTTTTGTGATCCTCATCATCGATAAACTTGCATGGTCTTGTCGACTTAATGCATCTGCCACCTTGTTTGCTTTCCCAGGGTGGTAATGGATTGAGCAGTCGTAATCCTTAATCAGCTCCAACCATCTTCTTTGACACATATTCAACTCCTTTTGTGTGAAAATATACTTTAAACTTTTATGATCAGTATAAATATCGCACCTTTCACCATAAAGGTAATGCCTCCAAATCTTTAATGCAAAGATTACCGCAGCCAACTCCAAATCATGTGTTGGGTAATTTTGCTCATGGATTTTCAACTGTCGTGAGGCATAAGCTATCACCATATCATTTTGCATAAGAACACACCCCAATCCCTTCTTGGATGCATCACTGTAGATCACAAACCTTTCTCCACTACAAGGCAGTGTGAGCACAGGTGCACTGGATAACCTTCTTTTCAACTCCTTGAAATTCTCTTCACATTCCTCTGTCCAGACAAACTTAACTCCTTTCCGAGTCAACTTGGTGAGTGGATTAGGTAATCGTGAAAAATCTTTTACAAAACGTCGATAATATCCAGCCAAACCAATAAAAATTCGGATCTCAGTTACTGTTGTTGGTCTCGACCATCTTTCGATAACCTCTGTTTTTCTGGATCCACAGATATCCCCTCTTTTGAGATTATGTGACCCAAAAATGCAACTTTTTGAAGCCAAAATTCACACTTGGTAAATTTGGCATAAAGCTTCTCCTTTCTCAGGGTCTTTAATATAATTCTCAAGTGATCTTCATTCTCTTCCTTGCTCTTTGAATAGACAAGAATATCGTCTCTAAAGACTACCACAAATTGATCAAGATAGTCTCTAAAGACTCTATTCATCAGATCCATGAAGATAGTAGGGGCATTAGTAAGACCAAATGGCATCACTATAAATTCATAGTGTCCATACCTTGTACGGAAAGTCGTCTTTGGTATATCCTCCCTTTTGACCCTTAATTGATGATACCCTGAATGAAGATCAATCTTGGAAAAGTATTGAGCTCCGCGTAGTTGGTCAAATAAGTCATCAATGCGTGGGAGAGGATATTTGTTCTTGATAGTGATCTTGTTAAGTTCTCGATAATCAATGCAGAGTCTCATTGATCCATCTTTCTTCTTAACAAATAGAACAGGTGCTCCCCAAGGTGACGCACTAGGGCGTATGAATCCCTTATCAAGATTCTCTTGGAGTTGCTTCTTCAATTCCTGCAACTCAATTGGGGCCATTCTATAAGGTGTCTTTGAAATAGGCAAAGCACCCGGTACGAGTTCTATTGAAAACTCAACTTCACGATTTGGTGGAAGACCCGGTAATTCCTCCGGAAAAACATCATCAAACTCCCGTACAATGGGCATATTCTTAATTGAAAGTTTCTCACTAACCATTTGAGATAAATAACCTACATTTAGTGGAATCAATACCCATAAGATGGAAGGAATTTCAACTGGAAGGTTATGTTCATCCTTGCATTGATAGACGATCGTATATTGATCTGGAATATGAAATGTGACTTCCCTTCTTTGGCAATTGATATGAGCTCCATGTAGAGAAAGCCAATCCATGCCAAGAATCACATCAAATTCCACTAAAGGAAGGATCACAAGATTTGCAGGAAGCACTTTCCCACAAACTTCGATCGGAGAAGAATCATAAACTTTTGATGCGACTGTTGTGCCATTAGGTGTTGTCACAGCTAACTCAACATCTAATTGTTGAGGTAATACGGTGATACCCTTAGAAAATTCTTTAGAAATAAAAGAGTGGGTGGATCCAGAATCAAATAAAACATTTGCTACTTTAGAGTGGACGGTAAGTGTACCTTTCACCACTTCGTTATCTTACTCCACATCACTGATAGAAATTGCATGTGACTTTCCTTTGTCTTTAGCCTTAAGATTTTGTTGACGTCGACCATCATCATCAACCCATGGATTTGGGCATTGATTGGCATAATGCCTCATCTCCTTGCACTTGAAACATTGAAGTGTAGTAGGTTTATTCTGTGTATCCCTTCCTTTGTTTGCGTCATTAGACATCTTCTTCCCATTATCACGGCATTAAAATGCCCGATGACCTTCCTTTCCACACTTTGAGCATAAGGGAAAGCTCATCTTTTTTTCAGTGTGCTCTTTAGATTTTCCTTTGAATTCCATCTTCCTATTCTTATCAAACCCATGTGACTGATGGGTTATTCCAATCTCCATATCGACTTTGAGAGCACATCGAACGATTTCCTCGTAGCTATTGAAGTCCCTTATGGCTAACGCCCTTCGAAGACTTGGTTTTAAGACACTAAAGAATCGATCGATCTTACTCTCAGGTTGGATAATAATACCAGAAGCGTACCTTGAAAGTCTTGTAAAATTTGCTTCATAGGTACCAACAGATTCATCATCCCTTTGCTTCAGTTCAGGAAACTCTTTCTCCATCTTTGTTCGGAGAATACGAGGGAAGTACTTATTGAAAAATAAGTTCTTGAACTCGTCCCATTCCATAGACTCAATTTCATCCCTTTGCCTTGTATTCTTAATAAGATTCCACCATTGATCAGCATCTCCTTCCAAACGATACACTGCTAGGATGACTTTATCATGTTCAGAACATTGAAGAACTGAAAATATCTTTTCAGTAGTACTAATCCATTGTTCAGCAACTAATGGATCAGTAGACCCGCTGAAAGAAGGTGGACGCTGCCTCATGAAGGATTCAACAGAATGTTTCTCCTTCCTTTGCTCGTTTGGAAATCCTACATGATTCATAGCTTGAGAAAGTTGTGTGAGAATGGCTACAAGATTTTTCATTCCAGCTCCCATATCGTTTGGTTGCTCAGGGAGACAATCATTGCATTGCCCATCGCATTCCGCATTAACACGGTTCCTTCGGGTTCCAGCCATTGACAAAAACCAAGAAGAATAGTGTGAGCAACACTAATTATAATAGGAAAACCACATAATTCAAGAATAAAATTTTCATGCTTAAGGTCTTATCCTAGGTTATTCAAGGCCATTTCTAAAACACTAAGATTGTGTTCTATGCTTAGACTTATCCTTAGGGTTCTTACTAAGGCTTTCACATCCTAGATTCCAAAGGTTGACTATACCTTTCCTCTGATACCAACTATAGCGGTCTGGAATTACATCCAGTGGACTATAATTGATACCTATTAGGGCACTCCATGGGCGGCTACACCCCCTGGGTGGGACACACTACCATCCCCAGTGGCAGCCATTTCCTCATGAAGCCCTTGGGCGGAGAGCCATGCTTCGTCCAATGCTCACATGTGAGAGTTCCCAAGGATCGGATACATTCCTACCTCCTTTGCCTCTGATACCAACTATAATGACCCATACTTTACATACATTGTTAAAACTTCAAAATTGAAGCACACTTATTACAACATACGACAAAACCACAAAGGACCGTATAGGTATAGTGTCTTTAGAAACTGGGAAACATAAACAACTGGTTCATAAATCTTCTACAGTGTCTCCCATTTATTTCATCATATCTAGGGTCCCTTTTAGCATATTCTACTTAATATCCATCTTCCTGACCTGGGGAAAAGAAAACATAAAAGGGTGAGCTCAAATGCTCAGCAAGGGAAAATAAAGGAAATAAAAATCATATCATATCTTTTTGAAAATCAAAACCTGCAAAAGAGATCATAATATCTTAACATGGAATAAATCATAGAAGTGAAAATGAGATCCCCATAATCATAACATAAAACTTGAAACTTTGTGGCATGCACACATAATCATGGAAAATCATTTCTTGTTAGTCATGACTCATTGCCAAGACTATCTTAGTGGACAAAGTCCCTTTCTGAACCGAGTTCACTCCTCGTTTCAGTCCTGTATCACTGAACCGAAATAACCTTCCATTCCAGCCATGTCTATCTCAGGAGATATAAAATCATTACCCAATTCATTGGAGGGAGATATAGGTCCCACCCATCTTATAATGAATCCTTTCTTATGTGTTCCACATAATCATAAATCATACATCATCGCATAACACATGTAACAAAAATGGGATTCTTGAAACATCATGACATCATAAAACAAATCATATAAGATAAAAATATTTCCATCACAACATAATCAAACCAATGTAATAATAGGGACAAAACAGAACCCTATATTATCTTAGATGTAAAATAATTTTTATAAAATACTTGAACTCCATTCTTGAGGAAAATATCCTTTCTACTTTAAAAACATTTTTCCTTTCATAACATGTCATACGACTTTAAAATAAAATAAGTTGATTAAAAATAAACTTGAAAACTTATAAAGGAAGCTTCTTGGAAATAATTTTTTAAAAATCCATTCATGCCATATAAGTTAAAAAAAACATTCTTTGTACTTTTGTCGGAAAAGTCAAAAAGTACCTCGTATGAAAAACGACAAAAGATTCCTTTCATATCTTTTATTAAAAACTCACCGAAGGGTAAAATTGGATTTAAAAAATTGTATGTGGATGGAAATAATATTACATATTGAAGAAACATGGATGTGGATGATAAAATACACCCCATTAAATACCAAAGTATAAACAATCTCGGATAAAAATGAGATTGTGATATTTCCCTTACCTTAGGTCCGATTTGCTTTGTACGTGTCCGAAGCTCCTGTATAATGGTTTGAATAATGTTATTGACTTATTCCAGAATCATAAATATTGATATGATATCATATATGGTCATATTCTTAGCTTCTTGTTAGTAATATTTCATTGTTTCTTGTTACTCGGGTCTTTATTGCCTTTTGTTCTTATGCATGTTTTGCCGAATACATTATTATTATTCTTTTAAGGTTATAGATACCTTATATCCAGAATGGAATTAGTGTAACATATATCATATTTATTCATTCAATTCATTTATATAATTATTATGTAATGATGATCATGTAGAACGAGTCGCTTCACATCGTGGAGACGGTATTCCGTACGTACGCACGAGTGATGATATCGTTCCTATGATCGTGGAATTGTATTGGAGTATATATATATATATATTATTTAAGTATAAATATTACTTTATAATAATCATAAATAGTTACTCATTACACCAGTATACCCATCCTTGTAAAATGATGGTGGAAAATAGATTACACCACGGTGTGGAGACGGTATTCCGTATGTACGCACGCGCGGTGATTTCATTTTTCCATAGGATGGATAGAAGGTGAATTAGGGTTGTTTCATATTTATAATAACATATCAGTATGTAAGTAATACTGATGTTATTACATTATCATGAAACAACTAAAGAAGAAGAAGTTGAAGAAGAAAGAAATTGAAAAGATCGGTAATGGATATTACCTTTTCTTTGGAACGCCTCTTTGAATCCTCCACTTAGGGGACTAAGATTGGTCTTTGAAGAATACCAGGACCTCTAGGATTATTCTAGGGAAGTGGAGAGGAGAAAATGGCAGGGGTTGGCCGAGCTTGAGTGCTCAAATTGGTGTGAGGAGGAGGGGGAGGAGGTGCCCTTTTATAAGGGAGGAGAGGGGCACCATAGGATTATCTCAAAATATTATTTTATATTAAAGTCAAAATCGGTTTATAATGGTTCCAAAGGGTCTTATTTCGAAGCTAAAGTGGGGATGGGTCAAAATCCTATCAACCAATAGTATTTAGCCAAGTTTAGGGTATTATTTTAACCTTATCAATTAGATTTAACTCTAAGTTAAATAATTTAACTTTTACCGTGTCTTTTTGTTTTCTTTCACTATATGGTTAATACACTTACTATAACATGCCAAACGAACCCCAAATTGTTTATTATTAATATATATATCCTTATCTAAGTTATTTGGCCGAACCTTAGATTTTTAGGAATAAAATAACAATTAATAATATAATATTTTATTTAAAAACTATTTTGTGTCAATTTTGACACTATTTGATATATGATTTTTGTGAAAGTCATAACAGAATTATATGTTCGAACCAAGTTGATTCAATCAACATTAATATATCATAGTAACCTAGAAAATTAGTGTAATTCATAAAAAGTCTCAAATTTCATTTATTTTGGTGTTTATAACATCAATTATGTCAATATTTCATTAATAAGATAATTACTGCATCATCATTGTGTCATAAATAAATTAAATTATTAAATGTCTAAAAATTACAAATAAAATACCATTATGTAGGAAATCTTTTTAGCTTTCTAATTAATTTTTATAGTCGAATTTATCTTATGTATAACCCCATATTAAAAATGACTTACTTATTAAACATTGATTTTAACTATTTTAACCGTTCTTTAAATAAATTAATAATAAATGTCCTAATCTAACCCAAGTGGGCCTAAATGGTCATATGTTATTCCTAAGTTTGTTTTTGGTCGAATTACACTTGTCCAATAGAATTAGGACATGTGTTAGGGTAATATTAATATCATATTTACCCTTAGTTGCCCTATTTACTATTAACCGCGGTAAAAAAAAGTAAAAAGTTACTATTCACCAAAAAATTATTTTTATCTCATTGAACCACATTTTACTTACTGATATCAACCGTGTCTGTCGGATTTTTGAAATTCCATTCACAGAAGTGGTAAAATTACGTTTTATGCAAAATTCAGTTTTTAACCTACCACTTAGTGGTTTCACTATTCATCAAAAATTGAAAGTTTTCAGAAAAATACCAAAATTTCACCCTAGGCTAATTTCGATATTCTGAGTCCAAAAATGAAGTCCATTTTGAAAAATAAAATTTATAAAATTTCAAAAAGTGGTTATTACTATTCATAACGGCTAGTTTTAATAGCATATTGTTGTTTAGTGAAACTCGGTATTGCGTACGACGCAAGCTATCGAGGAAGGTCGCGATTGCGTGTAAAGCAAGCCAAGCAAGTGTTGTGTAGAAAAAGATTCCTTTGATGATTTATATAACATAAAAGTCTCGGGTGATACATTTTTACTTTTCCGAAAAAATTACGAGAAGAATGTTTTTTTTAACTTATATGGCATGAATGGATTTTTAAAATATTATTTCCAAGAAGCTTCATTTACAAGTTTTCAATTTTATTTTTAATCAACTTCTTTTAGTTTAAAATTTTAAGACATGTTAAGAAAGGAAAATGATTTTGAAGTAGAAAGGATATTTTCCTCAAGAATGGAGTTCAAGTGTTTTATCAAAATTATTTTCCATCTAATATCATATAGGGTTCTATTTCTATCCCTATTATTACATTGATTTGATTATGTTGTGATGGAATTATTTTTATGAATTCCTTTATCTTATATGAATTGGTTTATGATGTCATGTTGTTTAAGAATCCCATTTTTATTACATGGGTTATGCTATGATGTATGGTTTATGATTTTCTGGCACACATAAGAATGGTATCATTATGAGATGGGTGGGACCAATATCTCCCTTTAATGCATTGGGTAAAGATTTTATATCTCATGAGATAAACATGGCTGGAACGGTAGGTTATACCGATTTAGTG
The DNA here is from genome assembly GCA_963277665.1 of Viscum album. NCBI lineage: Eukaryota > Viridiplantae > Streptophyta > Magnoliopsida > Santalales > Viscaceae > Viscum > Viscum album. The sequence goes on along the minus strand of OY728142.1, from coordinate 261,058,512 downwards.
AAACAGGACTGAAACTAGGAGTGAACTCGGTTCAGAAATGGACTTTGTCCACTAAGATAGTCTTGGAAATGAGTCTTGACTAATAATAAATGATTCCCTATGATTATGTGTGCATGCCACAAAGTTTCATGTTTTAAGTTATGATTATTGGGACTACATTTCACTACTATGATTTATCCCATGTTATGAAATTATGATCTCTTTTGCAGGGTAAGATTTCCAAAATGTTATGTTTTTATTGTCATTGATATTTATTTTGTTTACCCTTACTGAGCATTTGAGGTCATCCATTTGAATTTTTTCTTTCCCCAGGTCAGGAAGAAGGTTATTAAGTAAGATATTCCAAAAGGGACTATAGATATGATGAAATAAATGGGAGACAGTGTAGACACTTTATGAACCAGTTGTTTATGTTTCCCAGTTTCTAAAGACACTATACCTATACGGTCCTTTAATGGGTTTGTTATATGTTGTAATAAATATGCTTCAATTCTGATGTAATAACAATGTATGTAAAGTATGGGTCGTTATAATTGGTATCAGAGGAAAGGTATAGTCATCCTTTGGAAACTAGGATGTGAATGCCTTAGTAAGAACCCTAAGGATAAGTCTAAGCATAGAACACAATCTTAGTGTTTTAGAAATGACCATGAATAACCTAAGATAAGACCTAAAGTGTGAAATTTTATTCTTGATTATGTGGTTTTCCTCTTATAATTAGTGTTCCTCACACTATTCTTCTTGGTTTTAGTCAATGGCTGGAACCCGAAGGAACCGTGTTAATGTGGAATGTGACGGGCAATGCAATGATTGTCCCCCTGAGCAACCAAACGTTATGGGAGATGGAATGCAAAATCTTGTAGCCATGCTCACACAACTTTCTCATGCTATGAGTCATGAAGGAATTCAAAACGAGCAAAGGAAGGAGCAACATTCTGTTGAATCCTTCATGAGGCAGCGTCCACCCTCATTCAGCGGGTCTATTGATCCATTAGTTGATAAACAATGGATCAGTACTATTGAAAAGATATTTTCAGTTCTTCAATGTTCTGAACATGACAAAGTCATCCTAGCAGTGTATCGTTTGGAAGGATATGCTGATCAATGGTGGAATCTTATTAAGAATATGAGGCAAAGATATGAAATTGAGTCCATGGAATGGGACGAGTTCAAGAAATTATTTTTCAATAAGTACTTCCCTCGTATTCTCCGAACAAAGATGGAGAAAGAGTTTCTGGAACTAAAGCAAAAGGATGATGAATCTATTGGTACCTATGAAGAAAATTTTACAAGACTTGCAAGGTATGCTTCTGGTATTATTATCCAACCTGAGAGTAAGATCTATCGATTCTTTAGTGGCTTAAAACAAAGTCTTCGAAGGGCCTTATCCATAAGGGACTTCAATAGCTACGTGGAAATATTTCGATGTGCTCTAAAAGTTGAGATGGATATTGGAGTAAACCATCAGTCATATAGGTTTGATAAGAAGAGGAAAATGGAATTCAAAGGAAAATCTAAATATCACACTGAAAAGAAGATGAGCTTTACCTTATGCTCAAAGTGTGGAAAGAAACATGGAGGGAGTTGTCTTAAAGGGACAAGTAAATGTTTCAAATGTGGAAAGGAAGGTCATTGGGCATTTGAATGCCGCGATGATGGGAAGAAGATGTCTAATGATGCAAACAAAGGAAAGGATAGACAGAATGAACCTACTACACTTCAATGTTTCATGTGCAAGGAGATGGGGAATTATGCCAATAAATGCCCTAATCCAAGGGTTGATGATGATGGTCGACATCAACAAACTCTTAAGGCAAAAGACAAAGGAAAGTCACATGCAATTTCTATCAGCGACGTGGAGTACGATAACGATGTGGTGAAAGGTACACATACCATCCACTCAAAAGTAGAAAATGTTTTATTTGATTCTGGATCCACCCACTCTTTTATTTCTGAAGATGTTTCTAAGGATATCACCGTATTACCTCAAAAATTATATGTTGAGTTAGCTGTGACAACCCCTAATGGCACAACAGTCGCATCAAAAGTTTATAATTCTTCTCCGATTGAAGTTTGTGGGAAAGTGCTTCCTGCAAATGTTGTGATCATTCCTATAGTAAAATTTTATGTGATTCTTGGCATGGATTGGATTTCTTTATATGGAGCTCATATAAATTTCCAAATAAGGGAAGTCACATTTCATATTCTAGATCAATCTATGATCATCTATCGATGCAAGGATGAACATAACCTTCCAGTGGAAATTTCTTCCATCTTATGGGTCTTGATTACACTTAATGAAGGTTATTTATCTCAAATGCTTAGTGAGAAACTCACAATTAATAATATGCCCATTGTACGTGAGTTTTATGATGTCTTTCCGGAGGAATTGTCGGGTCTTCCACCAAATCGTGAAGTTGAATTTTCAATAGAACTCGTACCGGGTGCTTTGCCTATTTCAAAGACACGTTATAGAATAGCCCCAATTGAGGTGCAGGAATTGAAGAAGCAACACCAAGAGAATCTAGATAAGGGATTCATACGCCCTAGTGCGTCACCTTGGGGAGCACCTGTTCTGTTTGTTAAGAAGAAATATGGATCAATGAGACTCTGCATTGATTATCGAGAACTTAACAAGATCACTATCAAGAAAAAATATCCTCTCCCACGCATTGATGACTTATTTGACCAACTACGAGGAGCTCAATACTTTTCCAAGATTGATCTTCGTTCGGGGTATCACCAATTAAGGGTCAAAAGGGAGGATATACCAAAGATGGCTTTCCGTACAAGGTATGGACATTATGAATTTATAGTGATACCATTTGGTCTTACTAATGCCCCTGCTATATTCATGGATCTAATGAATAGTTTCTTTAGAGACTATCTTGATCAGTTTGTGGTAGTCTTTATAGATGATATTCTAGTATATTCAAAGAGCAAGGAAGAACATGAAGATCACTTGAGAATTATATTGAAGACCTTGAGAAAGGAGAATATTTATTCCAAATTTACCAAGTGTTAATTTTGGCTTCAAAAAGTTTCATTTTTGGGTCACATAATCTCAAAAGAGGGGATATCTATGGATCCAGGAAAAACAGAGGTTATCGAAAGATGGTCGAGACCAACAACAGTAACTGAGATCGAAAGTTTTCTTGGTTTGGCTGGATATTATCGACGTTTTGTGAAAGATTTTTCACGATTATCTAATCCACTCACCAAGTTTACTTGGAAAGGAGTTAAGTTTGTTTTGATGGAGGAATGTGAAGAGAATTTTAAGGAGTTGAAAAGAAGGTTATCCAGTGCACCTGTGCTCACACTGCCTTGTTGTGGAGAAAGGTTTGTGATCTACAGTGACGCATCCAAGAAGGTATTGGGGTGTGTTTTTATGCAAAATGATATGTTGATATCTTATGCCTCACGACAGTTGAAAATCCATGAGCAAAATTACCCACCACATGATTTGGAGTTAGCTGCGGTAATCTTTGCATTAAAGATTTGGAGGCATTATCTTTATGGTGAAAGGTGTGATATTTATACTGATCATAAAATTTTAAAGTATATTTTCACACAAAAGGAGCTGAATATGCGCCAAAGAAGATGGTTGGAGCTGATTAAGGATTATGACTGCTCAATCCATTACCACCCTGGGAAAGCAAACAAGGTGGCAGATGCATTAAGTCGACAAGACCATGCCAGTTTATCCATGATGAGGATCACAAAAGATCCAATATTTATGGATTTACAAAGGATGGATCTTGGAAATATAATGGAAGGGGGAAAATTGTATCTTTCTCAAATGAATGTTCAAACATCTGTACATGTGAAGATTAAAGAGGCACAAAAAGAAGATTTCAAGTTACAAAAGAAGGTGAGAAATGTTCCTTAATTCAACCTTGATTGTGATGGGATAATAAAGTTCAGGAATCGGGTTTGTGTTCCTCCCATCCCCGAATTAAAGAAGGAGCTTCTAGATGAGGCTCATAGTTCTTCATTCTCTATTCATCCTGGAATCACGAAGATGTATAGGGACCTGAAAGAGTACTTCTGGTGGGATGGCATGAAAAGAGATGTTGCTGAATATGTCTCTCGATGCTTGGTTTGTCAGCAAGTTAAAGCTGAGAGACAGAAGTCTAAGGGGATGTTACAACCATTACCTATACCCGAATGTAAATGGGAAAACATCACTATGGACTTTGTCACAGGACTTCCTAAAACATCCAAAGGCAATAATGTTATCTGGGTTATAGATGATCGTCTTACCAAGTCTGCACACTTCATTGCTATTAGAGAGGATTTCTCTCTAGATCAGCTTGCTAGGATATATGTTCAGGAAGTGGTAAGATTGCATAAAGTACCACTTTCTATTATATCTGATCGTGATCTGAGATTTACCTCGAAGTTCAGGCGAAGTCTTCAGCATACTCTGGATACAAAGTTGAGTTTCACCACTATTTATCATCCTCAGACAGACGGTCAGTCTGAGAGAACAATTCAAACTCTAGAAGATATGTTGAGAGCTTTCTCTATGGATTTCAAAGGTGGTTGGGATCAACACCTACCATTGGTGGAATTTTCTTATAATAATAGTTTTCAATCCTGTATTTAGATGGCTCCTTATGAAGCTCTCTATGGAAAAAAATGCAGGACTCCAACTTGCTGGGATGAAGTTGGGGAAAGAAAGCTATTAGAACCTGATCTTGTTGACGAGATGGAAGAAAAGGTCTGATCTATTCAAAAACACATAAAAGCAGCTCAGAGTGGACAAAAACGTTATTCCGACATCCAAATAAAAGACCTAGAGTTTGAAGTGGGTGATAAAGTGTTCTTACGAATATCTCCCTGGAAGAGGGTCATGAGATTTGGAAAGAAGGGGAAGTTGAGCCCTAGATATATCGGTCCTTTCGAAATACTGGATCGTGTTAGAAAGGTAGCTTACCAATTGGAGCTTCCACCAAATCTATCTCAAGTTCACGATGTGTTCCATGTATCTCTCCTGATAAAGTACATACCTGATCCTTCACATGTACTCAGCTCAGAAGTTGTACCACTGGAGCAAGATCTTTCTTATGAAGAACAACCGATATAGATTCTAGATCGTAGCAAAAAAGTCCTACGAAACAAGACCACTAGATTGGTGAAAGTTTTATGGAGGAACCACCAATTATAAGAATCTACATGGGAGCTTGAGGATATGATGAGGGAGAGGTATCCTCATCTTTTCGTTATAAAGTAACGAATTTCGAGGGCGAAATTCATTTTAAGTGGGGTAGAATGTAACACCTTAGACTTTAATGTGAAATATTTTATTTTTATGTTATATAAATCATCAAATAAATCTTTCACTACACACAACACTATCTTGGCTTGCTTTACACGCAACTACGGCCTTCCTCGATAGCTTGCGTCGTACACAATACCGAGTTTCACTAAACAATGATATGCTATTAAAATATTATTAAAACTAGCCGTTATGAATAGTAATAACCACTTTTTGAAATTTTATAAATTTTATTTTTCAAAATGGACTTCATTTTTGGATTCGGAATATCTAAATTAGCCTAGGGTGAAATTTTGGTATTTTTCTGAAAACTTTCAATTTTTGATGAATAGTGAAACCACTAAGTGGTAGTTAAAAAAACTGAATTTTTCATAAAACATAACTTTACCACTTCTGTGAGTGGAATTTCGAAAACCCGAGAGACACGGTTAATATTAAGGACTAAAATGTGGTTCAATGAGATGAAAATAATTTTTGGTGAATAGTAACTTTTTACTTTTATTTACCACGGTTAAAAGTAAATAGGGTAATTAAGGGTAAAAATGATATTATTATTACCCTAACACATGTCCTAATTCTGTTGTACAAGTTTAATTCGACCAAAAACAACCTTAGGAATAAAATATGACCATTTAGGCCCACTTGGATTAGATTAGGACATTTATTATTAATTTATTTAAAGAAGGGTTAAATAGTTAAAATAAAAGTTTAATAAGTAAATAATTTTTAATATGGGGTTATAAATAAGATAAATTCGACTATAAATATTAATTATAAAGATAAAAACATTTCCTATATAATGGTATTTTATTTGTAATTTTTAGACATTAAATAATTTAATTTATTTATGACACAACGATGATGCAGTAATTATCTTATTAATGAAATATTGACATAATTGATGTTATAAATACCCAAATAAATGTAATTTGAGACTTTTTATAAATTATACTAATTTTATAGGTTAATATGACATGTTAGTATTGATTTAATTAACTTTTTTAGAACAAATAATTCTGTTATGATTTTCACAAAAATCAATTTCTAAATAGTGTCAAAATTGACATAAAATAGTTTTTAGAACAAATATTATATTATTAATTGTTATTTTATTCCTAAAAATCTACGGTTCGGACAAATTACATAGATAAGGTTATATATATTAATAATAAACAACTTTGGGTTCTTTTGTCTTGATATAGTAAGTTTATTAACTTTATAGTGTAAGAAAACAAGAAGACATAGTAAAGGTTAAATTATCCAACTTAAAGTTAAATCTAAATGATAAGGTTAAAATTGATACCTAAACTTGTCTAAATTCTATTTAATGAGAGTATTTAGACCCCTACCCACCTTATCTTCTAAATATATCAATTTGGAGCTATTAAAAACCTAATTTTACTATATAATAAAATAATATATTTAGTTATTCCAAAGGTGCCCCTCTCCTCCCTTATAAAAGGGAACCTCCTCCCTCTCTTCCTCACACCACTTTGAGCCTTCCAGCTTGGCCACACCCTGCCAATTTCTTCTCTCCACTTCCCTAGAAACATCCTAGAGGTTCCGGTCTTATTCAAAGACCTATTTTAGTGCCCTAAAAGGAGGTCTCAAAGAAGAACTTCAAAGAAGAGGTAATGTCCGTTACCAATTCTTTCATCTTTATTTCTTCTTCTACTTATTCTTCTTTAGTTGTTTCATTATGAAGTAATAACATCAGTATCACTCATATACTGATATGTTATTATAAGTATTAAACAACCCTATTTCACCATCTATACATCTTACGGAAAAATAAATCACCGCGCGTGCGTACGTACAGAATACCATCTCCACGCCGTGGTGTAATCTATTTTCCACCCCCACCTTACTTGGATGGGTATAATGGTGTAAATAATGACTATATGTGATTATTGTAAAGGTATATTGATTCTTAAATAGTATATATACACTCCAATACAATTCCACAATCTTGGGAACGATATCATCGCTCGTGCGTACGTACGGAATACCGTCTCCACGATGTGATGCGACTCGTTCTACATGATCTTCATTGCATAATGATTATATAAATGAATTGAATGAATGAATATGATATATATTACACTAATAACATTCTGTAAATGAGGTATCTATAACCTAAAAATAAAAATAAGAATTTATTTGACAAAACACGCATAAGAACAAAGAGTAATAAACACCCGAATAACAAGTTGTAATGAAATATTACTAATAAGAAGCTAAGAATATGACCATATATGATATCATAAAAATAAGTATGATTCTGGAATAAGTCAATAACATTATTTAAATCATTATACAGGAGTTTTGGACACTTACTAAGCAAATTGGACCTAAGGTAAGGGGAAATATCACAATCTCATTTTTATCCGAGATTTTTTATACTTTGGAATTTACTAGGGTGAATTTTATCATCCACATCCATGTTTCCTCAATATGTAATATTTACATCCTTCTACAACAGTTTATATCCAATTTTACCCTTCGGTGAGTTTTTAGTAAAATATATGAAATGAATCTTTTGTCATTTTTCGTATGATGTACTTTTTGACTTTTCCGACAAAAGTACGAGAAGAATGTTTTTTTTAACTTATATGGCATGAATGGATTTTTAAAACATTATTTCCAAGAATCTTCCTTTACAATTTTTCAAGTTTATTTTTAATCAACTTCTTTTAGTTTAAAATTGTAAGACATGTTAAGAAAGGAAAATGTTTTTCAAGTAGAAAGGATATTTTCTTCAAGAATGGAGTTCAAGTGTTTTATCAAAATTATTTTCCATCTAAGATCATATAGGGTTCTGTTTCTATCCCTATTATTACATTGATTTGATTATGTTGTGATGGAATTATTTTTATGAATTCCTTTATCTTATATGAATTGTTTTATGATGTCATGTTGTTTAAGAATCCCATTTTTATTACATGGGTTATGCTATGATGTATGGTTTATGATTTTGTGGCACACATAAGAATGGTATCATTATGAGATGGGTGGGACCTATATCTCCCTCCAATGCATTGGGTAATGATTTTATATCTCATGAGATAGACATGGATGGAACGGTAGGTTATACCAGTTCAGTGAAATAGGACTGAAACGAGGAGTGAACTCGGTTCAGAAATGGACTTTTTCCACTAAGATAGTCTTGGCAATGAGTATTGACTAATAAGAAATGATTCTCTATGATTATGTGTGCATGCCACAAAGTTTCATGTTTTATATTATGATTATTGGGATTACATTTCACTACTATTATTTATCCCATGTTATGAAATTATGATCTCTTTTGCAGGGTAAGATTTCCAAAATGTTATGTTTTTATTTTGATTGATATTTATTTTGTTTACCCTTACTGAGCATTTGATCTCACCCTTTTGAATGTTTTCTTTCCCCAGGTCAGGAAGAATGTTATTAAGTAAGATATTCTAAAAGGTACTATAGATATGATGAAATAAATGGGAGACAGTGTAGAGGCTTTATGAACCAGTTGTTTATGTTTCCCAGTTTCTAAAGACACTATACCTATACGGTCCTTTAATGGTTTTGTTATATGTTGTAATAAGTATGCTTCAATTATGATTTAATAACAATGTATTTAAAGTATGGTTCATTATAATCATTCCATTTATATCACTTATTACGATTTTATAAACATTATGCAGTCATTTAAGTTAATAACAGTCGTTTGGTGATATTTGGTAGTAGAGTCAAAAATGAACACCTTATATTCACAAGTTGTCCATGAGTTAAATAGTCCATTATATCTAGAATGATATTAATTATTCAGATATCATATATATAATATATATCCAGAATATGTGTGTATTTACAATAGTACGTATCATTTGGAGATAGGAAATGAAATGCACTGTTTATGGAGACAATAAGTCGTACATACGCATGAACCCTACTTTCATTTCTATTTTATATTTTAATGGAATAAAAACATAATTATACATAGTTATATTGTAATTCCAGTATAATATCATATATAATATCATTAAATCCATCCTTTATACATCCCACATATGACATTAACGTGTCATATCACTTTGAGCAGGCGGCAGTCCACACATCCTCAAATGAAATTATCGCGTTTACCCATTATGGGAACCATTAAGGTAAGCTATAAATGTAAAACATAGAATAATAAAGAAAAAATATAAATAATATGTATCATATATAAATATAGGTCCATCTTAATTTCCACCATGAGAGGTTGTTGGAGATAATCGAACAATCATAATTTCATGAGGCATTAGTTTGTCATCCACAGAAACAGTATGTTCTTCATCCATTAGATGGAGGTGTGTGTAAGTGTAGTTTGAATACATCTCCTAAAAACATCCTATTATATTTAGGATATAGTTTTTGTTATAAAATAATGTAATAAAAATAGTTTAGGGGTTGGAGAAGTAAAATAAAAGAAAAGAAGTTAAGAGAAATTGTTACCTTTAATTTGGGTAAGTCCTTTTGGTTTGAACCAAAAAGGACTTCTTAAAGTGACTTCTGCATAAAGTAAGACTTCTATGTGGAAGATAGGGATATTTAGAGATTATTTGGGCTGAGTTTGGAGGATCCAAGGGGCTTAAGAGGTGTGGTGATTTGGTTAGAGGTGAGGGATTTTTATAAGGGGGAAGAGGGGCTCTCTAGGAATGTGTGAAAATATTATTTTATTATATAATGATAATAAGTTTATAAAGGTCCATATTTAATTAAAGTAGAATATAATATGATTAATGGTCGAAATAAAATCATCTAATAAGAATTCTATAGGTTTTGGATATTGTTTTAATATTTACAATCTTATTTATTTAAATCATTGATTAATGAGGTAAATACTGCATCATTATTGTGTCACAAATAATATTATTTATTTGATGTCTAAATATTATAAAAAAACTACCATGATGTAATAATTCTTTTTATATTTAAAATGAATATTTATAGTCTAATAATTGACTTATATAAACCCATGTAAAAATTAATTTACAAAAAGATATTTGTTTATGTCATTTTTGCCTTTACTTTAAGTTAATTAAAATAAAGTGTCATTATCCCTCTTAAGTGGCCCATGGGGTCCCAAAACAAATCCAAGGATGATAATGGATTGATTTGTATCAACCAATAAGATTAGGACACCAGTTAGGTTAATTTTATATTATTATAGTAATATTTCTTTACCCTTATTTATCAGATTTACCCATTTACCATGGTAAATAAAATATTTACTGAAGTAAATATTCATAAGGTCTAAAACTTAAAGTTACCTATTTGCACAATTTTTACCTCATGATTCCAAATATGGAATCCATTTTTCCAAATTAAAAATACATAAGTGGCAGAAATTAATTTAAAATTAATTCATGTTGTCAAAACAAAACGCGTGTTTCTAAGAAATATTAACTATCAAAAGATAAACACTTATTTTTGTCCAATTTCATAGTGAAATTACTTAAAATGAGAAACATTGGATTAAATAGTTAAAACATAATCTAGTTACACTTTAAAACCAATTAAAAAGATAATCTAACATTATAAATAGATTATATTAAAAGGTAGTTTTAAATTAAAATATAGTATTTTTGACTATTCATTAAAAATAAATTTTATCATAAAAATACCAAAATTTCATCTAATGTAAATTTTGATTTCCCAATTATAAATAGTAATTTTATTTTTTCAAATGGAACATATATAAGTGACCAAAACTAGATTTAAAGAGGGTTTTCCATTAAAAGGCGGCAAATCAACCTTTTAAAGTAAATTATGCTTAAAATTAGATTCATTTACATTTTAAGCCTCTAAATTTTATTGGATAAATGTAAAAACAATTATCAAACATGCATAATCATATATTAGTTAGTTCTATTCATTCTTCCCAATACAACGGCTAGGCGTTAACTACATTTTAAATAATATTACTATATTATTAGTGTGCAAGGTAAGATTTCAAAGAAACTTGTTATTGCGTATTGGGTACGCCATCGAGCATATCAACCCCTTTAAAGTAAAATTAATATTTAATTAAAACATTTTAATAATTATGAAAATTTATTATTTCTTTATTTACCTGGGTTGTTACATCCTTCCCCCCTTTTGGAAATTGTGTCATCATAATTTTATTCACATATCAAATAAATGGGGGTATTTATCCCTCATTGCATTTTTAGATTCCCACATTTCCTATTCAACTATATGGTTTTCCCACAAAACCTTTACCTGGTGAATTACCTTATTCCAAAACACTTTCTCTCTACAGTCAGTAATTTGGACTGGTTGTTCCTCATAATAGAGATTCTCTTCCAACTGAACTACCTCTGGGCTCAAAACATTAGAGGGGTCTGGCATATACTTTCTCAACATTGAAACCTGAAAAAATTGTGTACCTAGGATAAACATGGAGGTAAAACATTTATGTACGCAACTGATCCAATTTTCTCCAGGATTTCATATGGTCCAATGAACCTCATACTCAACTTTACCTTCTTAATAAAACGCATTACACTTTTTCGTGGAGAAACTTTGAGAAAGACATTATCACTTACCTTAAAAGATAGATCCTTCCTCAAGTTATCCGCATAAATTTTCTACCTGCTCTGAGCTTCTCTCATGTTCTTTTGAATCAATTGAACCTTTTCTACCATATCTTCTACCAATTAAGGTCTTATATATAATGACCCATACTTTAAATACATTTTTAGTACTTCAAAATTGAAATACACTTATTACAACATATAACAATACCAAGAAAGGACCGTATAGGTATAGTGTCTTTAGAAACTGGGAAACATAAACAACTGGTTCATAAAGCATCTACATTGTCTCCCATTTATTTCATCATATCTAGCATTCCTTATGGAATATCCTACTTTATAACCTTCTTCCTGAACTGGGGAAAGAAAACATAAAAAAGTGTGAGCTCAAATGCTCAGTAAGGTTAATCAAAAGAAATATCAATCACATCATATTCATAAGAACATAACATTTTGTAAATATTAACCTGAAAAAGATATCATAATTTCATAACATGGGATAAATCATAGTACTGAAATGTAATCCCAATAATCATAACATAAAACATGAAACTTTGTGGCATACACACATAATCATAGAGAATCATTTCTTAGTAGTCAACGCTCATATCCAAGACTATCTTAGTGGACAAAGTCCATTTCTGAACCGAGTTCACTCCTCGTTTTAGTCATGTTTCACTGAACTGGTTTAACCTGCCGTTCCAGCCATGTCTATCTCATGAGATATAAATCTTTACCCAATGCATTGAAGGGAGATATAGGTCCCACCCATCTCATAATGAAACCATTCTTATGTGTGCCACAAACACAATAAATCATACATCATTGCATAACCCATGTAATAAAAATGGGTTTCTTAAACAACGTGACATCATAAAACAATTCATATAAGATAAAGGAATTCATAAAAATAATTTCATCACAACATAATAAAATAAATGTAATAATAGGGATAGAAACAGAACCCTATATTATCTTAGATGGAAAATAATTTTGATAAAACACTTGAACTCCATTCATGAGGAAAATAACCTTTCTACTTAAAAAACATTTTTCCTTTCATAACATGTAATAAAATTTTAAACTAAAAGAAATTGATTAAAAATAATCTTGAAAACTTGTAAAGGAAGATTCTTGGAAATAATTTTTTAAAAATCCATTCATGTCATATAAGTTAAAAAAACATTCTTCTCTTACTTTTTTCGGAAAAGTCAAAAAGTACCTCATTCCAAAAACGACAAAAGATTCCGTTCATATATTTTACTAAAAACTCACCGAAGGGTAAAACTGGATATAAAAAAATTTACAAGGATATAAATATTACATATCGAGGAAACATTGATGTGGATGATAAATATTCCCTAGTAAATTCTGAAGTATAAACAATCTCGGATAAAAATGAGATTGCGAGATTTTCCCTTACCTTAGGTCTGATTTGATTCGTAAGTGTCTGAACCTCCTTTATATTGATTTAAATAATGTTATTGAATTATTCCAGAATCATACTTATTTTTATGATATCATATATGGTTATATTCTTAGCTTCTTATTAGTAATATTTCATTATTACTTGTTATTCGGGTGTTTATTACTTTTTGTTCTTATGCGTGTTTTGTCGAATAAATTCTTATTCTTCTCTTTGGGTTATAGATACCTCATTTCCAGAATGGTATTATTGTACTATATATAATATTTATTCATTCAATTCATTTAATTTATATAATCATTATGAAATGAAGATCTTGTAGAACAAGTCGCATCACATCGTGGAGACGGTATTCCGTACGTACGCACGAGCGATGATATCATTCCCATGATCGTGGAATTGTATTGGAGTGTATGTATACTATTTAAGAACCAATATAACTTTACAATAATCATATATAGTCATTATTTACACCATTATACCCATCCATGTAAGTTGGTGGTGGAAAATAGATTACACTATGGCGTGGAGACGGTATTCCGTACGTACGCACGCGCGGTGATTTTGTTTTCCGAAGGATCGATAGATGGTGAAATAGGGTTGTTTCATAATTATAATAACATATCAGTATATGATTGATACTGATGTTATTACTTCATAATGAAACAACTAATGAAGAATAAGTAGAAGAAGAAATAAAGTTGAAAGAATCAGTAACAGACATTACCTCTTCTTTGAAGCGCCTCTTTAAGACCTCTTCTTAGGGCACTATAATTGGTCTTTGAAGAGTACCAGGACATCTAGGATGTTTCTAGGGAAGTGGGGAAGTGAAATGGGCAGGGATCGGCCGAGCTTGAAAGCACAAATTTTTGTGAGGAGGAGAGGGAGGAGGTGCCCTTTTATAAGGGAGGAGAGGGGCACCTTTGGAAATATAAGAAATATTAGTTTATATTAAATCCCATCCCCACATAAAAACTTCCAAAATGACTCATATTTGAATATTAGATGAGATAGATTTGTAATCTCATCAACCAATAAAATTTAGACATGTTAGGAATTTATTTTAAACATTATCAACTTGATCTATCCTTATTTATCAATTTAATTTTATTTGTGGTAATAATATTCTAAATTTTAAATTATTATAAATAATTACATATGTGTTGTTAATTTTCCATAATTTGACACTTTATGACATTTTCGACCATATAAATTTTAATTTATAATTTTTAAATATTTTTGTGATTTTTAAACAATTTTATAATATGTTATTTTTATAAAATAACAATAGTGTCAATGTTGACACTATTTATTTATTTGAATTTAAATAAAATATATATAGAAGATATGTTCAAAATAAAGTCTTTAATAGATCCATAAAATGTCATATGTATCTAGAAAATTAGTGGAGAACATTAAATAGTTCATATAATATTTATTTTAACATTTTTAAAACCATTTATTTGATATTTTAATTGATAAAATAATTTCAACATCACTATTGTGTCATAATTAATGATAATTATTTAATCCCTAAAAATTCTAAATAAATTTATATGATGTATATAATTGTAGTATATTTCTTTATACTAATCATGTTCGATGTTTTATTAAGTTTATCACTAAATTAAAATTATTATACTTATAGGATTTAAGAAAGTGACATGTTGTCACATTCTTTGGTTTTAATAATAATTAAATTATTTTCATGGAAAAAAGTCCATTAAATGAATCTAATCCGCCCCTTAGGTGATATGGGTCTAATTTTAGTCATCCAATAGGATTTTGGAAGGTTTTAGGGTAATTTTATATTCCTATATTTACCCTTAATTACCTGATTTACATTTAACTATGGTAAATAAAATTTACCGTAGTTACTATTCATAATGCCCAAAAAAAAAAAAGTAGCCTATTAACATACTTTGGACCCACTGATTCCAAATATGGAATCCATTTTTCAAAATTCACAACACATAATTTGTAGTAATTAATTTAAAATAAATCATGTTGTTAAGAAAACGGGTTTTAGAAGTTAAAACATTGTCAAAGATTGAAATGTTTTTACCTATGAATTCAATGTGAAATTAATGCCAATTAAATTTGTTATATTAAATGGTAAAAATATATTCTATTTATACTTTGAAATCATTCAATATTATAATTTAACCATATAAATTATCTGAATGAAAAAAATAGTTTTTAATTAAAAATTAGCGAATTTTTACTATTCATCAAAATATGAAAGTTATCAGAAAAATATCAAAAATTTATCCAAAGTAAATTTTTATATCCTGATTAAAAAGAAGAATTTTATTTTGTCAAATTGAACTTATAAACATGTCAAAAACTAGATTTAATGTGGGTGCACCATCAAAAGGCGGCAAAAATGCATTTTTTGAAAAATACTTATTTTACCTGAAAAATTTATTTTGTTCACTTACCATATTCTAGAAAATGTGTAAGATGAATAATAATGTTATAAAATTCAAATTTCAGTTAATACTATTCATAACAGCTAGTCCATAATAATATATCGTTGTTTAGTGAAACTCGGTATTGCGTATGACGCAAGCTATCGAGGAAGGTCGTGATTGCGTGTAAAGCAAGCCAAGCTAGTGTTGTGTGTAGTGAAAGATTTATTTGATGATTTATATAACATAAAAACAAAAGATTTCTCATAAAACTCTCGGGTGTTACATTCTACCCCCCTTAAAATGAATTTATCCCTCGAAATTCTTCACTTTGTAACAAACAGATGAGGATACCTCTCCCTCGTCATATCCTCAAGCTCCTATGTAGCTTCTTCTAATTGGTGGTTCCTCCATAAAACATTCACCAAGCGAGTGGTCTTGTTCCGTAGGACTTTTTTTCTATGATCCATAATTTATATCGTTTGTTCTTCATAAGAAAGATCTTGCTCCAGTGGTACAACTTCTAAGCTGAGTACATGTGAAGGATCAGTTATGTACTTTCTCAGGAGAGATACATGGAACACATCGTGAACCTGGGAGAGATTTGGTTGAAGCGCAAATCCGTAAGCTACCTTCCCAACACGATCCAAAATTTCAAAAAGACCGATATATCTAGGGCTCAACTTTCCCTTCTTTCCAAATCTCATGACCCACTTCTAGGGAGATATTCGTAAGAACACTTTATCACCCACTTCAAACTCTAGGTCTTTTCTTCCGTTGTCGGCATAACTTTTTTGTCAACTCTGAGCTGCTCTTATGTGTTGTTGAATAGATCTGACCTTTTCTGCCATTTCATTAACACGATCAGGTCCTAATAGCTTTCTTTCCCCAACTTCATCCCAGCAAGTTGGAGTCCTGCATTTCTTTCCATAGAGAGCTTCATAAGGATCCATCTGAATACTGGAGTGAAAGCTATTATTATAAAAAAATTCCACCAAAGGTAGGTGTTGATCCCAACCACCTTTGAAATCTATAGAGCAAGATCTCAACATATCTTCTAGATTTTGAATTGTCCTCTCAGACTGACCGTCTGTTTGAGGATGATAAGCAATGTTGAAACTCAAATCTGTATCCAGAGTATGCTAGAGACTTCGCCAGAACTTCGAGGTAAACCTCGGATCCCAATCACATATAATGGAAAGTGGTACTCCATGAAATTTTACCACTTTCTTTACATATATCCTGGCAATCTGATCTAGAGAGAAATCCTCTCTAATAGAAATGAAGTGTGCAGACTTTGTAAGACGATCAACTATGACCCAGATAGCATTATTGCCTTTGGATGTTTTAGGAAGTCCAGTGACAAAGTCCATAGTGATGTTTTCCCATTTCCATCCAGGTATGGGTAATGGTTGTAACATCCCCTTAGACTTTGGTCTCTCAACTTTAAGTTGCTGAAAAACCAAGCATCGAGAGACATATTCAGCAACATCTATTTTCATTCCATCCCACCAGAAGTACTCTTTCAGGTCCATATACATCTTCGTGCATCCAGGATGAATAGAGAATGAATAACTCTGAGCCTCATCCAGCAACTCCTTCTTTAATTCTTAGATGGAAGGAACACAAACCCGATTCCTGGACTTTATTATCCCATCACAATCAAGGTTGAATTCAGGAATATTTCTCACCTTCTTTTGTAACTCTACATCTTCTTTCTGTGCCTCTTTAATCTTAACGTGTATAGATGGTTGAACATTCATTAGAGAAAGATACGATTTTTCCCATTCCATTATAATTCCAAGATCCATCCTTTGTAAATCCATAAATATTGGATCTTTTGTGATCCTCATCATGGATAAGCTAGTATGGTGTTGTCGACTTAATGCATCTTCCACCTTGTTTGCTTTCCTAGGGTGGTAATGAATTGAGAAGTTGTAATCCTTAATTAGCTCCAACCATCTTCTTTGGCCTATATTCAGCTCCTTTTGTGTGAAAATATACTTTAAACTTTTATGATCAGTATAAATATCACACCTTTCTCCATAAACATAATGCCTCCAGATCTTTAATTCAAAGATTACCGCAGCTAACTCCAAATAATGAGTTGGGTAATTTTGCTCATGGATTTTCAACTGTCGTGATGCATAAGTTATCACCATATCGTTTTTTATGAGAATACACTCCAATACCTTATTGGATGCATCACTGTAGATCACAAACCTTTCTCCACTACAAGGAAGTGTGATTACAGGTGAACTGGATAATTTTCTTTTCAACTCCTTGAAATTTTCTTCACATTCCTCCATCCACATGAACTTAACTCCTTTTCGAGTCAATCTGATGACTGTATTAGATAATCATGAAAAATATTTCACAAAACGTCGATAATATGCAGTCAAACCAAAAAAACTTCAGATCTCAGTTACTGTTGTTGGTCTCGACCATCTTTCGATAACCTCTGTTTTTACTGGATCCACAGAAATTCCCCCTTTAGAGATTATGTGACCCTAAAATGAATCTTTTTGAAGCCAAAACTCACACTTGGTAAATTTGGCATAAAGTTTTGCCTTTCTGAGGGTCTTCAATATAATTCTCAAGTGATATTTATGTTCTTCCTTGCTCTTTGAATAGATAATAATATCTTCTATAAATACTACCACAAACTGATCAAGATAGTCTCTAAAGACTCTATTCATCAGATCCATGAAAATAGCAGGGACATTAGTAAGACCAAATGGCATCACTACAAATTCATAGTGTCCATACCTTGTACGGAAAGCCATATTTGGTATATCCTCCCTTTTGAACCTTAATTGATGATACCCTAAACAAAGATCAATCTTGGAAAAGTATTGAGCTCCACATAACTGGTCAAATAAGTCATCAATGTGTGGGAGAGGATATTTGTTCTTGATTGTGATCTTGTTAAGTTCTCGATAATCAATGTAGAGTCTCATTGATCCATCTTTCTTCTTAACAAACAGAACATGTGCTCTCCAAGGTGACGCACTAGGGTTTATGAATCCCTTATCAAGATTCTCTTGGAGTTTCTTCTTTAATTCCTGCTACTCAATTGGGGCAATTCTATAAGGTGTCTTTGAAATAGGCAAAGCACTCGGTATGAGTTCTATTGAAAACTCAACTTCATGATTTGGTGGAGCACCCGGCAATTCCTCTAGAAAGACATCGTCAAACTCCCGTACAATGGGAATATTCTTAATTGTGAGTTTCTCACCAACCATTTGAGATAAATAACCTTCATTTAGTGGAATCAAGACCCATAAGATGGAATAAATTTCCACTGGAAGGTTATGCTCATCCTTGTATCGATAGATGATCATAGATTGATCTGGAAAATGAAATGTGACTTCCCTTCTTTGACAATTGATATGAGCTACATATAGAGAAAGCCAATCTATGCCAAGAATCACATCAAATTCCACTATAGGAAGGACCACAAGATTTGCAGGAATCACTTTCCCACAAACTTCAATCGGAGAATTATTATAAACTTTTGATGATACAGTTGTGCCATTAGGGGTTGTCACAGCTAACTCAACATCTAATTGTTGAGGTAATATGGTGATACCCTTAGAAAATTCTTCAGAAATAAAAAATTGGGTGGATCCAGAATCAAATAAAACATTTTCTACATTAGAGTGGATGGTAAGTGTACCTCTCACCACTTCGTTGTCGTACTCCACATCGCCGATAGTAATTTCATGTGACATTCCTTTGTCTTTGGCCATAAGAGTTTTTGACGTCAATAATCATCATAAAACATTGGATTTGGGCATTGATTGGCATAATGCCTCCATCTCCTTGCACTTGAAACATTGAAGTGAAGTAGGTTCATTCTGTGTATCCCTTCCTTTGTTTACATCATTAGACATCATCTTCCTATTATTTCGACATTCAATTTCCCGATGACCGTCCTTTCCAAACTTTTGGCATATCCTACTTAATAACCTTATTCCTGACCTGGGGAAAGAAAACATACAAAAGGGTGAGCTCAAATGCTCGGTAAGGTTAAACAAAAGAAATATCAATCACATCATATTCATAAGAACATAACATTTTGGAAATATTAACCTACAAAAGAGATCATAATTTCATAACATGGGATAAATAATAGTAGTGAAATGTTATCCCAATAATCATAAATTAAAACATGAAACTTTGTGTCATACACACATAATCATATAGAATCATTTCTTAGTAGTCAAGACTCATAGCCAAGACTATCTTAGCAGACAAAGTCCATTTCTGAACCGAGTTCACTCCTCATTTCAGTCATGTTTCACTGAACCAGTTTAACCTGTCATTCTAGCCATGTTTATCTCATGAGATATAAATATTTACCCAATGCATTGGAGGGAGATATAGGTCCCACCCATCTCATAATGAAACCATTCTTATGTGTGCCACAAAAATCATAAATCATACATCATTGCGTAACCCATGTAATAAAAATGGGATTCTTAAACATCGTGACATCATAAAACAATTCATATAAGATAAAGGAATTCATAAAAATAATTCCATCACAACATAATCAAATCAATTTAGTAATAGGGATAGAAACATAACCCTATATTATCTTAGATGGAAAATATTTTTTATAAAATACTTGAACTCCATTCTTGAGGAAAATATCCTTTCTACTTCAAAAACATTTTTCCTTTCTTAACATGTCATAAAATTTTAAACTAAAAGAAGTTGATTAAAAATAAACTTGAAAACTTGTAAAGGAAGATTCTTGGAAATAATGTTTTAAAAATTCATTCATGTCGTATAAGTTAAAAAAACATTCTTTTCTTACTTTTGTCGAAAAAGTCAAAAATCACCTTGTATGAAAAACGACAAAATATTCCTTTCATGTATTTTACTAAAAACTCACCGAAGGGTAAAATTGGATATAAACAATTTTAGAAGGATATAAATATTACATATTGAGGAAACATGTATGTGGATGATAAATATTCCCCAGTAAATTCTGAAGTATAAACAATCTCGGAAAAAAATGAGATTGTGAGATTTTCCCTTACCTTAGGTCTGATTTGCTTCGTAAGTGTCCGAACCTCCTGTATAATGATTTAAATAATGTTATTGACTTATTCAAGAATCATACTTATTTTTATGATATCATATATGGTTATATTCTTTTCTCTTTATTAATAATATTTCATTACTACTTGTTATTCGGGTGTTTATTACGTTTTGTTCTTATGCGTGTTTTGTCGAATAAATTCGTATTCTTCTCTTTTGGTTATAGATAACTCATTTCCAGAATGTTATTAGTGTACTATATATCATATTTATTCATTAAATTCATTTATATAATCATTATGCAATGATGATCATGTAGAACGAGTCGCATCACATCGTGGAGATGGAATTCCGTACGTACGCACGAGCGATGATATCGTTCCCATGATCGTGGAATTGTATTGGAGTGTATGTATACTATTTCAGAATCAATATCACATTACAATAATCATATATTGTCATTATTTACACAATTATACTCATCCAAGTAAGGTGGTGGTGGAAAATACATTACACCACGGCATGGAGACTGTATTCCGTACGTACGCACGCGTGGTGATTTCATTTTCTGAAGGATGGATAGATGGTGAAATAGGGTTATTTCATACTTATAATAACATATCCGTATATTAGTGATACTGATGTTATTACATCATAATGAAAGAACTAAATAAGAAGAAGTAGAAGAAGAAATAAAGTTGAAAGAATCGGTAATGGGCATTACCTCTTCTTTGAAGCGCCTCTTTGAGACCTCCTCTTAGGGCACTAAAATTGGTCTTTAAAGAAGACTAGGACCTCTAGGATGTTTCTAAGGAAGTGGGAAAGTGAAATGGTCAGGTATTGTCCGAGTTGGAAGGCTCAAATTGGTGTGAGGATGAGAGGGAGTAGGTCCCCTTTTATAAGGGAGGAGAGGGGCACCTTTGGAAATATAAGAAATATTAGTTTATATTAAATCCCAACCCCACATAAAAACTTCAAAATGACTCATATCTGAAGATTAGATGCAATAGAGTAGTAATATCATCAACCAATAAAATTTAGATATGTTAGGAATTTATTTTAAACATTATCAACTTGATTTATCCTTATTTATCAATTTAATTTTATTTGTGGAAATAATATTCGAAATTTTAAATTATTATAAATAATTATGTATGTGTTGTGAATTTTCCATAATTTGACACTTTATGGCATTTTAGACCATATAAATTTTAATTTATAATTTTTAAATATTTTTGTGATTTTTAAAGAATTTTATAATATGTTATTTTTATAAAATAACAATAGTGTCAATTTTGACACTATTCATTTCTTTGAATTTAAATAAAATATATACAGAAGATATGTTCGAAATAAAAGCTTTAATAGATCCATAAAATGTCATATGTGTCTAGAAAATTAGTGGATCACATTAAATAGTTCATATAATATTTATTTTAACATTTTTAAAACCATTTATTTGATATTTTAATTAATAAAATAATTTCAACATCACTATTGTGTCATCATTAATGATAATTATTTAATACCTAAAAATTATAAATAAATTTCTATGATGTAGATAATTGTAGTAGTGTTTGGTAGACTATTCATGTTCGGAGTTTTATTAAGTTTATCACTAAATTAAAATTATTATACTTATAAGATTTAATAAAGTGACATGTTGTAACATTCTTTGGTTTTAATAATAATTAAATTATTTTCATGGACAAAAGTCTATTAAATGAATCTAATCCAACCCTTAGGTGATATGGGTCGACATTTATTCATCCAATAGAATTTTGGCAGGTGTTAGGGTAATTTTATATTCTTATATTTACCCTTAATTACCTGATTTACCTTTAACTATGGTAAATAAAATTTACCGTAGTTACTATTCATAATGCCCAAAAAAATAAAAAGTAGCCTATTAACAGAATTTGGACCCACTGATTCCAAATATGGAATCCATTTTTCGAAATTCAAAACACATAAGTTGCAGTAATTAATTTAAAATAAATCTCATTGTTAAGAAAATGGGTTTTAGAAGCTAAAACATTGTCAAAGATTGAAATGTTTTTACCTATGGATTCAATGTGAAATTAATTCTAATGACATACATTATATTAAATGGAAAAAATATATTCTATTTATACTTTAAAATCATTAAATATTATAATTTAACCATATAAATTATCTCAATGGAAAAAATTGTTTTTAATTTAAAATTAGCGTATTTTTACTATTCATCAAAATATGAAAGTTATCAGAAAAATATCAAAAAATTATCGAAAGTAAATTTTTATATCCTGATTCAAAATTAGAATTTTATTTTGTCAAATTGAACTTATAAATGTGTCAAAAACTAGATTTAATGTGGGTGCGCCATCAAAAGGCGGCAAAACTGCATTTTTTGAAAAATACTTATTTTACCCGAAAAATTTATTTTGTTCTATTATCATATTCTAGAAAATGTGTAATATGAATAATAATGTTATAAAATTCAAAATGTAGTTAATACTATTCATAACGGCTAGTCCATAATAATATATCATTTTTTAGTGAAACCCGGTATTGCGTATGACGCAAGCTATCGAGGAAGGTCGTGATTGCGTGTAAAGCAAGCCAAGCTATTGTTGTGTGTAGTGAAAGATTCCTTTGATGATTTATATAACATAAAAACAAAATATTTATAATAAAACTCTCGGGTGTTACATTCTACCCCCCTTAAAATGAATTTTTCCCTCGAAATTCGTCACTTTGTAACAAACAGATGAGGATACCTCTCACTCATCATATCCTCAAGCTCCCATGTAGCTTCTTCTAATTGGTGGTTCCTCCATAAAACTTTCACCAAGAAAGTGGTCTTGTTCCGTAGGACTTTTTCGCTATGATCCAGAATTTCTATCAGTTTTTCCTCATAAGAAATATCTTGCTCCAGCGGTACAACTTCTGAGCTGAGTACATGTGAAGGATCAGTTATGTACTTTCTCCGGAGAGATACATGGAACACATAATGAACATGAGAGAAATTTGGTGGAAGCTCTAATCGGTAAGCTACCTTCCCAACACGATCCATAATTTCAAAAGGACTGATATATCTAGGGCTCAACTTTCCCTTCCTTCCAAATATCATGACCCTCTTCCAGGGAGATATTTGTAAGAACACTTTATCACCCACTTCAAACTCTAGATCTTTTCTTCGGTTGTCGAAATAACTTTTTTGTCGACTCTGAGCTGCTCTTATGTGTTGTTGAATAGATCTGACTTTTTCTGCCATTTCATCAACAATATCAGGTACTAATTGCATTCTTTCCCCAACTTCATCCCAGAAAGTTGGAGTCCCGCTTTTCTTTCCATAGAGAGCTTCATAAGGAGCCATATGAATACTGGAGTGAAAGCTATTATTATAAGAAAATTCCACCAAAGGTAGGTTTTGATCCCAACCACATTTGAAATATATAGATAAATCTCCCAACATATCTTCTAGAGTTTGAATTTTCCTCTCAGACTGACCGTCTGTATGAGGATGATAATCAGTGCTGAAACTCAACTCTGTATCCCAAGTATGCTGAAGAATTCGCCAGAACATCGAGGTAAACCTCGGATCCTGATCAGATATAATGGAAAGTGGTACTCAATGCAATCTTACCACTTCCTTTAAATATATCCTAGAAAGCTGATCTAGAGAGAAATCCTCTCTAATAGAAATGAAGTGTGCATACTTTGTAAGACGGTCAACTATGACCCAGATAGCATTATTGCCTTTGGATGTTTTAGGAAGTCCAGTGACAAAGTCCATAGTGATTTTTTCCCATTTCCATTCAGGTTTGGGTAATGGTTGTAACATCCCCTTAAACTTTTGTCTCTCAAATTTAACTTGCTGACAAAACAAGCATCCAGAGACATATTTAGCAACATCTCTTTTCAATCCATCCCAGAAGAAGTACTCTTTCAGGTCCATATGCATCTTCGTGCTTCCAGGATGAATAGAGAATGAAGAACTATGAGCCTCATCCAGCAGATCTTTCTTTAATTCTTTGATGGGAGGAACACAACCCCAATTCCTAAACTTTATTATCCCATCACAATCAAGGTTGAATTCAGGAATATTTCTCACCTTCTTTTGTAACTCTACATCATCTTTTGTGCCTCTTTAATCTTCACATGTATAGATGGTTCAACATTCATTTGAGAAAGATACGATTTTTCCCTTCCATTATAATTCTAAGATCCATCCTTTGTAAATCCATAAATATTGGATCTTTTGTGATCCTCATCATGGATAAGCTAGTATGGTCTTGTCGACCTAATGATTTTGCCACCTTTTTTTCTTTCCTAGGGTGGTAATGAATTGAGAATTCGTCATCCTTAATCAGCTCCAACCATATTCTTTGGCACATATTCAGCTCCTTTTGTGTGAAAATATACTTTAAACTTTTATGATCAGTATAAATATCACACATTTCTCCATAAAGATAATGCTGGCAAATATTTAATGCAATGATTACCGCAGCTAACTCCAAATCATGAGTTGGGTAGTTTTTCTCATGGATTTTCAACTATCGTGAGGCATAAGATATCACCATATCGTTTTGCATGAGAATACACCCCAATCCCATCTTGGATGCATCACTGTAGATCACAAACCTTTCTCCACTACATGGAAGTGTGATTACAGGTGTACTGGATAACCTTCTTTTCAACTCCTTGAAATTCTCTTCACATTCCTCCATCCACATGAACTTAACTCCTTTTCGAGTCAACCTGGTGAGTGTATTAGCTAATCATGAAAAATCTTTCACAAAACGTCGATAATATCCAGCCAAACCAAGAAAACTTTGGATCTCAGTTACTGTTGTTGGTCTCCACCATCTTTCGATAACCTTTGTTTTTACTAGATCCACAGATATCCCTTCTTTTGAGATTATGTGACCCAAAAATGAAACTTTTTTAAGCCAAAAATCACACTTGGTAAATTTGGCATAAAGATTCTCCTTTCTCAGGGTCTTCAATATAATTCTCATGTGATATTAATGTTATTCCTTTCTCTTTGAATAGATAATAATACCGTCTATATAGACTAACAAAAATTG
The DNA here is from genome assembly GCA_963277665.1 of Viscum album. Lineage (NCBI taxonomy): Eukaryota > Viridiplantae > Streptophyta > Magnoliopsida > Santalales > Viscaceae > Viscum > Viscum album. The sequence continues at coordinate 261,032,710 of OY728142.1, read as the reverse complement.
ATCAAGATAGTCTCTGAAGACTCTATTCATCAGATCCATGAAGATAGCAGGGGCATTAGTAAGACCCAATGGCATCACAGTAAATTCATCGTGTCTATACCTTGTACGGAAAGCCGTCTTTGGTATATCCTCCCTTTTGAACCTTAATTGATGATACCCTGAATGAAGATCAATCCTGGAAAAGTATTGATCTCCACATAGTTGGTAAAATTAGCCATCAATGTGAGGGAGAGGATATTTGTTCTTGATAGTGATCTTATTAAGTTCTCGATAATCAATGCAGAATCTCATTGATCCATCTTTCTTCTTAACAAACAGAACAGGTGCTCCCCAAGGTGACGCACTAGGGTGTATGAATCCCTTATCAAGATTCTCTCGTAGTTGCTTCTTCAATTCCTACAACTCAATTGGGGTCATTCTGTAAGGTGTCTTTGAAATAGGCAAAGCACCCGGTATGACTTCTATTGAAAACTCAACTTCACGATTTGGTGGAACACCTGGAAATTCCTCTGGAAAGACATCGGCAAACTTCCGTACAATGGGAATATTCTTAATCGTGAGTTTCTCACCAACCATTTGAGATAAATAACCTTAATTCAGTAGAATCAAGACCCATAACATGGAAGAAATTTCCACTGGAAGGTTATGTTCATCCTTGCATCGATAGACGGTCATAGATTGATCTGGAATATGAAATGTGACTTCCCTTCTTTGGCAATTGATATGAGATCCATATAGAGAAAGCCAATCCATGCCAAGAATCACATCAAATTACATAATAGGAAGTACCACAAGATTTGTAGGAAGCACTTTCCCACAAACTTTAATCGGAGAAGAATTATAAACTTTTGATGCGACTATTGTGCCATTAGGGGTTGTCAAAGCTGACTCAACATCTAATAGTTGAGGTAATACGGTGATAACCTTAGAAAATTACTCAGAAATAAAAGATAGGGTGGATCCAGAATCAAATAAAACATTTTCTACTTTAGAGTGTATGGTAAGTGTACCTCTCAAAACTTCATTGTCGTACTCCACATCGCCGATAGTAATTGCATGTGACTTTCCTTTGTCTTTGGCCTTAATAGTTTGTTGACGTCGATCATTATCATAAACCCTTAGAATTGGGCATTTATTGGCATAATGCCCCATCTCCTTGCACTTGAAACATTGAAGTGAAGTAGGTTAATTCTGTGTATCCCTTCCTTTTTTTGCATCATTAGTCATCTTCTTCCCATTATTTCGACATTCAATTTCCCGATGACCTTCTTTCCCACACTTATAACAATTTCTTGTCCACTTAAGACAATTTCCTCCATGTTTCTTTCCACACATTGATTATAAGGGAAAGATCAAATTCTTTTTAGTGTGCTTTTTAGATTTTCCTTTGAATTCCATTTTCCTCTTCTTATCAAACCCATATGACTGATGGGTTACTCCAATCTCTATCTCAACCTTGAGAGCACATCGAACGATTTCCTCGTAGCTATTGAAGTCCCTTGTGGATAACGCCCTTCGAAGACTTGGTTTTAAGCCACTAAAGAATCGATCGATCTTACTCTCAGGTTAGATAATAATACCAGAAGAGTACCTTGCAATTCTTGTAAAATTTTCTTCACAGGTACCAACAGATTCATCATCCTTTTTCTTTAGTTCATGAAATTCCTTCTCCATCTTTGTTCAAAGAATACGAGGGAAATACTTATTGAAAAATAAGTTCTTGAACTCGTCCCATTCCATGGACTCAATTTTATCCCTTTGCCTCGTATTCTTAATAAGATTCCACCATTGATCAGCATCACCTTCCATACGATACACTACTAAGATAACTTTATCATGTTCATAGAATTGAAGAACTGAAAATATCTTTTCAGTGGTATTGATCCATTGTTTAGCCACTAATGGATCAGAATACCCGCTGAACGAAGGTGGACGCTGCCTCATGAAGGATTCAACAGAATGTTGCTCCTTCCATTGATCATTTGGAGGTCCTGCATGATTCATAGCTTGAGAAAGTTGTGTGAGCATGGCTTCAAGATTTTGCATTCTAGCTCCCATAAAATTTGGTTGCTCAGGGGGACAATCATTGCATTTCCCGTCGCATTCCCCATTAACACGGTTCCTTCGGGTTCCATCCATTGACTAAAACCAAGAAGAATAGTGTGAGAAACACTAATTATAATAGTAGAAACACATAATCACGAATAAAATTTCACACTTAAGGTCATATCATAGGTTTTTCATGGCCATTTATAAAACACCAATATTGTGTTCTATGCTTAGACTTATCCTTAGGGTTCTTACTAAGGCTTTCACATCCTATTTTCCAAAGGTTGATTATACCTTTCCTTTGATAACAACTATAATGACCCAAACTTTAGTACTTCAAAATTGAGGTACACTTATTAGAACATATAACAAAACCATGAAAGGACCGTATAGGTATAGTGTCTTTAGAAACTGGGAAACATAATCAACTGGTTCATAAAGCATCTACATTGTTTCCCATTTATTTCATCATATCTAGCGTCCCTTTTGGCATATCCTGCTTAATAACCTTCTTCCTGACATGGGGAAAGAAAAAATACAAAAGGGTGAGCTCAAATGCTTAGTAAGGTTAAACAAAAGAAATATCAATCACATCATATTCATAAGAACATAACATTTTGGAAATCTTAACCTTCAAAAGAGATCATAATTTCATAACATGGGATAAATCATTGTAGTGAAATGTAATCCCAATAATCATAACTTAAAACATGAAACTTTTTGGCATACACACATAATCATACAGAATCATTTCTTTGTAGTCAAGACTCATAGCCAAGACTATCTTAGCGGACAAAGTCCATTTCTGAACCGAGTTCACTCCTCGTTTCAGTCCTGTTTCACTGAACCAGTTTAACCTGCCATTCCAGCCATGTCTATCTCATGAGATATAAATCATTACCCAGTGTATTGGAGGGAGATATAGGTCCCACCCATCTCATAATGAAACCATTCTTATGTGTTCCACAAAAATCATAAATCATACATCATTGCATAATCCCTGTAATAAAAATGTGATTATTAAACATTGTGACATCATAAAACAATTCATATAAGATAAAGGAATTCATAAAAATAATTCCATCACAACATAATCAAATCAATGTAATAATAGGGATAGAAACAGAACCCTATATTATCTTATATGGAAAGTAATTTTGATAAAACACTTGAACTCCATTCTTGAGGAAAATATCCTTTCTACTTCAAAAACATTTTTCCTTTCTTAACATGTCATAAAATTTTAAACTAAAATAAGTTGATTAAAAATAAACATGAAAACTTGTAAAGGAAGCTTCTTGGAAATAATGTTTTAAAAATTCATTCATGTTGTATAAGTTAAAAAAACATTCATCTCTTACTTTTGTCGGAAAAGTAAAAAAGTACCTTGTACGAAAAACGACAAAAGATTCCTTTCATATCTTTTACTAAAAACTCACAGAAGGGTAAAATTAGAGATAAACAATTGTAGAAGGATATAAATATTACATATTGAGGAAACATGGATTTGGATGATAAATATTCCCCAGTAAATTCTGATGTATAAACAATCTCGAATAAAAATGAGATTGCGAGATTTTCCCTTACCTTAGGTCCGATTTGCTTTGTAAGTGTCCGAACCTCCTGTATAATGATTTAAATTATGTTATTGACTTATTCCAGAATCATAATTATTTTTATGATATCATATATGGTTATATTCTTACCTTCTTATTAGCAATATTTCATTACTACTTGTTATTCGGGTGTTTATTACGTTTTGTTCTTATGCGTGTTTTGTCGAATAAATTCTTATTCTTCTATTTAGGTTATAGATACCTCATTTTAATAATGGTATTAGTGTACTATATATCATATTTATTCATTAAATTCATTTATATAATCATTATTCAATGAAGATCATATAGAGCGAGTCGTATCACATCATGGAGACGGTATTCTGTACGTACGCACGAGCAATGATATCGTTCCCATGATTGTGGAATTGTATTGGAGTGTATGTATACTATTTCAGGATCAATATAAATTTACAATAATAATATATAGTAATTATTTACATTATTATACCCATCCAAGTAAGGTGGTGGTGGAAAATAGATTACACCACGGCGTGGAGACGGTATTCCCTACGTACGCACGCGCGGTGATTTCATTTTCCGAAGGATGGAAAGATGGTGAAATAGGGTTGTTTCATAATTATAATAACATATTAGTATATGAGTGATACTAATTTTATTACTTCATAATGAAACAACTAAATAAGAAGAAGAAGAAGAAGAAATAAAGTTGAAAGAATCGGTAACAGACATTACCTCTTCTTTGAAGCGCCTCTTTGAGACCTCCTCTTAGGGCACTAAAATTGGTCTTTGAAGAAGACCAGGACCTCTAGGATATTTCTAGGGAAGTGGGTATGTGAAATGGGCAGTTATTGGCTGAGCGTGAAGGCTAAAATTGGTGTGAGGAGGAGAGGGATGAGGATCCCTTTTTTAAGGGAGGAGAGGGGCACCTTTGGAAATATAAGAAATATTAGTTTATATTAAATCCCAAACCCACTTAAAAACTTCCAAAATGACTCATATCCGAAGCTTAGATGATATAGGGTTGTAATCTCAACAACCAATAAAATTTAGACATGTTAGTAATTTATTTTAAACATTATCAACTTGATTTATCCTTATTTATCAATTTAATTTTATTTGTGGTAATAATATTCGAAATTTTAAATAATTATAAATAATTACATAAGTGTTTTTAATTTTCCATAATTTGACACTTTATGAAATTACAGACCATATAAATTTTAATTTATAATTTTTAAATATTTTTGTGATTTTTAAACAATTTTATAATATGTTATTTTTATAAAATTACAATAGTGTCAATTTTGACACTATTCATTTATTTGAATTTAAATAAACTATATACAGAAGATATGTTCGAAATAAAAGCTTTAATAGATCCATAAAATGTCATATGTATCTAGAAAAGTAGTGGAGAACATTAAATAGTTCATATAATATGTATTTTATCATTTTTAAAACCATTTATTTGATATTTTAATTATTAAAATAATTTCAACATCACTATTGTGTCATAATTAATGATAATTATTTAATCCCTAAAAATTATAAATAAATTTCTATGATTTATATAATTTTATTATCTTTCTGGATACTATTCATGTTCGAAGTGTTATTAAGTTTATCACTAAATTAAAATTATTATACTTATAATATTTAAGAAAGTGGCATGTTGTCACATTCTTTGGTTTTAATAATAATTAAGTTATTTTCATGGAAAAAATTCCATTAAATGAATCTAATCCGATATTTAGGTGATATGGGTCTACTTTTAGTCATAAAATAGGATTTTGGAAGGTGTTAGGGTAATTTTATAATCTCATATTTACCCTTAATTAACTGATTTACCTTTAACTATGATAAATAAAATTTACCGTAGTTACTATTCATAATGCCCAAAAAAATAAAAAGTATCCTATTAACGTAATTTGGACCCACTGATTCCAAATATGGAATCCATTTTTCAAAATTCAAAACACATAAGTTGCAGTAATTAATTTAAAATAAATCCTGTTGTTAAGAAAATGGGTTTTAGAAGTTAAAACATTGTCGAAGATCGAAATGTTTTTACCTATGAATTCAATATGAAATTAATGCTAATGACATACATTATATTAAATGGTAAAAATATATTCTATTTATAATTTAAAATCATTAAATATTATAATTTAACCATATAAATTATCTCAATGAAGAAAATTGTTTTTAATTAAAAATTAGCGTATTTTTACTATTCATCAAAATATGAAAGTTATCAGAAAAATATCAAAAATTTATCCAAAGTAAATTTTTATATCTTGATTCAAAATAAGACTTTTATTTTGTCAAATTTAACTTATAAACGTGTCAAAAACGAGATTTAATGTGGGTGTTCCATCAAAAGGTGGCAAAATTGCATTTTTCTAAAAATACTTATTTTACCTGAAACATTTATTTTGTTCTCTTACCATATTCTAGAAAATGTGTAAGATGAATAATAATGTTATAAAATTCAAATTTTAGTTAATACTATTCATAACGGCTAGTCTATAATAATATATCGTTGTTTAGTGAATCCCAGTACTGCGTCTGACGCAAGCTATCGAGGAAGGTCGCGATTACATGTAAAGAAAGCCAAGTTAGTGTTGTGTGTAGTGAATGATTCCATTGATGATTTATATAACATGAAAACAAAATATTTATCATAAAACTTTCGGGTGTTACACTATCAACTTCCATTCACCTACTTCATCCCAAAAAGTCTGAGTTCGACAACGCTTTCCATATAATGCCTCAAATGGAGCCATTTGTATACTGGAATAAAAAAATATTATTATATAAAAATTCAACCAAATAAAGATATTGTTCCCAAATTATTTGGTAATCCAGTGAACAAGCATGTAGAATATCCTCCATGGTCTGAATTTTTTGTCCTGACTACCCATCTGATTGAGGATGAAAAGTTGTACAAATGATTAATTCAGTAACCAACGACTTCTGAAGGCCTTTCCAAAATTTAAGAAGTAAACCTGGGATCACAATCAAATACAACGAAGAGGGGAACACCATGTAAATGGACTATATATTTAACATACAGCTGATAAATTTGATCTAGATACAAAGTATCTCGAATAGGAATAAAATAAGAAGATTTAGTCAATCGATCAACAATAACTCAGATTACATTATTACCTTGTGATGTCCCTGGTAATCCCACAATTAATTCCATGGATATGTTTTCCCATTTCCCATATAGCACCGGTAAAGACTAAAGAATTCCTTTTGGTAACTGCCTCTCTGCCTTAACCTTCTGACAAGTCAAACACTTCACAGTAAAATCAGCTATATCTATTTTCATTCTAACAAACCAGTAATACCCCTGAAGATCTCTGTACATCTTAGAACTGCCAAGATGAACTGAAAATAGGGAAATATGAGCTTCACATAACAAATCATTCTTCAACTTTGAATCACAAGGCACACATAATATTTTCTCAAACCTCAAAACACAATCATTATCTACATTAAAATCAGGCAACTTACCCTTCTGAACCAACTCTACCTTTTTTTGTAACTCGCTATCTTTCTTCTGTGCTTGCTTAATTATGTAAGATAGAGATGATTTCACTGACACCTGAAACAAAAAAGAATAATTTCCTACACCAAGAACATCTATGCCAAAGTTTGTCAAATCAAAAACCAAAGGATCTCTTTCCAAACATAGAATGGTCAATGAAGCATTACTTTTTCGACTCAATCCATCATCTACTTTATTTTCTCTTACCTAATGGTAAAGGATCATAAAATTATAATCCTTGATTAATTCAAGTAATCTCCTCTGTCTAATGGTCAATTATTTCTATGTGAATATATACATTCAACTTGTTTGGTCAGTATATATTTCACATTTTACTCCATACAAATGATGCCCCCATATTTTTAAAGTAAAAACAAAAGAAACTAATTCAAAATCATGTGTAGGGTAATTTAAGTCATGAGGTTTAAACTGACGTGAATCATAAGTGGTTACCTAATCATTCTTCATAAGGACAGTGCTATATCCTTTCAATGAATCATCACTGTAGATAAAAAACTCACCATTTTTTTAAGGCAGTTCCAAAATTGGAACAATCACCAATATTCTTTTCATTTTTTGAAAACAATAATCACATTCTCTTGTCCATATGAACTTAACACCTTTTCGAGTTAATTTAGTTAATAGGCTAGATAACAGTGAAAAATTTTCAACAAACCTCTAGTAATAACCTACCAATCCAAGAAAACTACGGATCTCAGTTATATTTGTGGTTCTTGGCCATTCTTCAACAATTTTTGTTTTAGAAGGATCAATAGTTATGCCATTTTTTTAAATAATGTGACCAAGGAAAGAAATTTTGTTGTAACCAAAAACCACACTTGATAAATTTCCCAAATAGTTTCTTTGATTTTCAGGTTTTCAAGACAACCCTTAAATGACTTTCATGTTCCTATTTACTTTTAGAATAACCCAAAATATCATCAATAAACACAACCAAAATTTATCACCTGATTCAACATAGCTTTCACTATAATAAACTATTCAATTTTGATTCTGACCATCTCAGGATGTTGATTTGGAAGTTTATTTCCCTCTGTATTCCTTCACAGCACAACAACCATGTTTCCTCTTTGAAAAACCATTCTGAACACAGAAATATCTTAGGGGAAGCAACATGGTAATCTTAAAATGTTATCATTTCAATATTAACATAAATTAATTTATGGATATTAATTTAACAACACCCTAACTCCTAAAGATATCTAAACCAACCTCTAATACCAAATATAAGGTCTTGGACTTAAACAGTACATAATATTGAATTAAATGAAAAATTCACATTGAGGATCTTTTTAGGTTTAGAGTTTTAGAGAATTATGGCCTAATTATTACATTATATCTCCAAAATACAAAGTAGACACTACTTCTCAGTTTCAATTTTTTTCAAAAAATAAAAAATCATTGAAAAAAAAGTGTCATGTCTAGTTCCACATTTTAGAAAGCATGACTTTTCCTTGATCACATCCTTCACCCTATTCATCTTTAATCCATGTGAAAAAAATATCAAAACATAGGATGAGCATAAAAAGCTCAGTAAGGGTTATAAAATAAAGAATGAAATCATTAGTCCATCAATACATACAAACCATAAACTCTTTTACATACCTCATGAAAACATAAGACTTATGAATAACACGTAGAAAATATAAATCATAAAGGTATCTTGTGGAATGGATATCATACTTTCATTGTATCTATCACTTCTACATAGGTAGTTACATTTGGAATACACATCACAGTATATTCCCTAAATATATTAGCAGATGCATTCACATTTACCTCCATCACGTTACCCAATGCATTGGAGATCTATCTCGGGCTCACCCACCCTAGGTTTATCCCGGAAGCACCTATATACATAAACAATGCCCAAGGACTATCATATAATCATAAACATAAAATAAGCAGAAAAGAAATATAACATTCCAAATTTTCAATAACAATATTTCTTTTCAAGATATTGAACAAGATATTGAAATAATAAATCCAAAAACCATTTTAAATACCAAAATACGTAAAATATTATATGGTATTTATTTTTCTTTTAAAAATATTACACCTTGTTAAGGAAGTCAAAGATCAAATAATACCTGGGGTGGCAGAAAGGTCATTGTCACCGTTTACGTTAAAAAGAAACATTCTTTTTGTCGTTTAGTAAAACACCTCATAGAAAAAGATTCCATTTGAATGAAATGAAAATTCAAAGATTTTTATACATCATATAAATAATGTCATGTATAAAACAAAATATTCCTCAATGAAAGGATATTGAGACGAAGTCCCTTACCTCATGTCCGACTTGACCAGTTTGTCCTTTAATCTCCTGAATAATAAACTAAAGTTAATTTCTAATTTATTAAGAACCTTTTTCAAGTTTATTACTCCTTTTATATCACTTATTACCATGTTATAATCATTATTAAATCATTTAAGTTAATAATGGTCATTTTGTCGATATTTGGTACTTGGGTTAAAATGAACACCTTATATTTATAAGTTGTCCATGTGGTCAACAGTAAATTATCTCCAAAATGATATTCATTTTTTAGATATCATATATATAATATATATCTAGTGTATATATGTATTTATAATAATACATATCATTTGGAGATAAGAAATAAAATGCACAGTTCATGGAGACGGTAAACCGTATGTACGCATGAACGCTACTTTCATTTCTAGTTCATATTTTAATTGAATGAAAACATAATGATACATAGGTATATTATAATTACAGTATAATATAATATATAATATCATTAAATCCATCCTTTATACGTCCCACATATTTCATTAACGAGTCATATCACTTTAAGGGGACGGTAGTCCACACTTCCTCAAATGATATTATTGCATTTACCCATTATGAAAACCATAAAGGTATGATATAAATGTAAAAAATAGAAGAATAAATAAAACATAAATACAATATATATATTATATAAATATATTTATATCTTAATGGCCATTATGAGAGGCTGTAGGAGATAATTGAATAATCATCAATTCATGAGGCGTTAGATTTCCATCCACAGACACAGTATGTTCTTCACCCATTAGATGGAGGTGTGTGTAATTGTAGTACTAATACATCTCATAAAAACATCCTAGTATATTGAGGACACTATTTTAGTTATAAAATAAAGTAATAGAAAGAGTTTAGGGGTTTAAGAAGTAAAATAAAATAAAAGAAGTTATGAGAAATTGTTACCTTTAATTGGGGAAACTCCCTTTGGTGTGAACCAAAAGGACTTATTGAAGTGACTTATACCTAATATAAGGATTCAAGGTGGAAGCGAGGGATATTGAGAGATTCTTTGGGAAGGTTTTGTATGATCGAAGGGGCTTGATATGTGTGAGGAATTGGTTAGATGTGAGGTCATTTTATAAGGGGGTGGAGGGGCAATTTAGGATAGTGTGAAACTATTATTTTATTATATAATGATATTCTATTTATAATGGTCAAAAACTAATTAACGGTGAAGATAAAATGACTAATGATCAAAATAAAATCATCCAATAGTAATTGGATAGTTTTTGGGTGTTTTTTTAATATTTATAATCATATTTATTTAAATCATTTATTAATGAGGTAAATACTGCATTATTATTGTGTCATAAATAATATACTTTATTTGACGTCTCAAAATTATAAAAAAATACCATGATTTAAAAAAGATTTTTATATTTAAAATGAATATTTATAGTTGAAAATATGACTTATATAACCCCATGTAGAAATTAATTTACAAGAAGATATTTTTTTATCTCATTTTTTCCTTTACTCTAAGTTAATTAAAATAAAGTGTCATTATCACTCTTAACTGGCCCCATGGGGTCCCAAAATCAACCCAAAGATGCTCATGGTTGGATGTTTATAAACCAATAGGATTAAGACACCTATTGAGGTAATTATATATTATTATAGTAATATTTTTTTACCCTTATTTACCTAATTTACCCTTTAACCATGGAAAATAAAATATTTATTGAAGTAAATATACATAATGTATAAAAATTAAAGTTACCTAATTAAAAAATTTGGACTTCCTAATTCAAAATATAGAATCCATTTTTTCAAATTCAAAACACATAAGTGGTAGAAATTAATTTAAAATTAATTCCCGCTGTCAAAACAAAAGGTGTGTTTTTAAGAAGTATTAACTATCAAAAGATTGACACTTATTTTTGTCCAATTTCATAGTGAAATTACATCCAGTGACCAACATTGGATTAAATAGTAAAAATATAATCTAATTTTACTTTAAAAATAATTAAAAAGATAATTTATCCTTATAACTAAATTAGATTAAAAGGCAGTTTTGAATTAACATACAGTATTTTTTCACTATTCATTAAAAATGAATTTTATCAGAAAAATACCAAAAATTTCATCCAATGTAAATTTTTATGTCCCAATTATATAGAATAATTTTATTTTGTCAAATAAGACATATAAAAGTGACCAAAACTATATTTAAAGAGGTTTCCCCATTAAAAGGTGGTAAATCAACCTTTTAATGTACCTTATGCTTAAAATTAGATTAATTGACATTTTAAGCCTATAAATTTTATTGGATAAATGTAAAACCATTTAACAAACATGTATAATCATATTGTAGTTAGTTATTTTCATTTACATCATATACACCGTCTAGGTGTTAACTACATTTAAAATACTATTATTATATTATTAGTGTGCATCCTAAGATATCAAAGAAACTCTTTTTTCCGTAACGGGTACATCATCAAGCATATCAACCCCTTTAAAGTAAAATTAATATTTAATTCATAAATGTGAATAATTATGAAAATGTATTATTTTTTTATTTACCGGGGATGTTATATCCTTCCCCCTTTTGGAAATTTAATCCTCACAATTTTATTCACTTATCAAATAAATGGGGGTATTTATCCCTCATTTCATTTTCAGATTCCCACATTGCCTCTTCAACAATATGGTTTTTCCAGAAAAACTTGTTCCTAGTGAATTACCTTATTCTACAACACTTGCTCTCTATGGTCAAGAATTTGGACTGTTTTTTTCTCATAAGAGATATTCTCTTCGAACTGAACTACCTATGGGATCAAAACAAGAGAGGGATCTGGCATATACTTTCTCAACATTGAAACATGAAAAACATTGTGTACCTAGGATAAACATGGAGGTATAGCCACTTTTTACGCAACTGATCCAATTTTCACTAGGATTTCCTAAGGTTCACGGAAATTCAGACTCCACTTTACCTTCTAACTAAAATGCATCACACTTTTCCATGGATTAACATTGAAAAAGACATGATCACCTGCCTCAAAAGATAGATCATTCCTCTGGTTATCCGCATAACTTTTTTGCCTTCTATGAGCTATTATCATGTTCTTATGAATCAACCGAACCTTTTCTGCCATTTCTCCTACCAATTCTAGTCCCATCAGCTTCCATTCACCTACTTCATCCCAAAAAGCTGGAGTTATACAATGCTTTCCATATGATTCCTCAAATAGAGCCATCTGTATAATGGAATGAAAACTGTTATTATATGAAAATTCAACCAAAGAAATATATTGGTCCCAAATTCCCTGGTAATCCAGTGAACAAGCACGTAGCATATCCTCCGAGGTATGAATTGTTCGTACTGACTACCAATCTGATTGTGTATGAAAAGTTGTACTAAAATTTAATTCCGTACCCAACGACTTCTGAAGGCCTTTCCAAAAGTTAAAAGTAAACCTGGGATAATGATCAAATACAATGGAGAGGGGAACACCATTTAACCTTACTATCTCTTTAACATACAACTGAAAATTTCGATCAAGTGACAATGTATCTCGAATATGAAGTAAATGAGCATATTTATTCAATCAATCAATAATAACCCAGATTACATTATTACCCTATGATGTCTTCGGTAATCCCACAATGAAGTCCATAGATATATTTTCCCATTTCCATTCTAGCACAGGTAAAGACTGAAGCATCCCTTTAGGTAAATTCCACTCTGCATTAACCTGCTGAAAAGTCAAAACTTCACAGTAAAATAATCAATATCTCTTTTTTTCTATCCCACCACTAATACTCTTGAAGATCTCCATACATCTTAGTAATTCCATGATGAACTGAAAACATGGAATTATGAGCTTTTCATAACAACTGATTCTTCAACTATGAATCACAGGGAACATGTAATATTTTCTGAAACATTAAAACACACTCATTATCAATATTAAAATCAGCCAACCTACCCTTCTGAACCAAAACTACCTTTTTCTGTAACTCACTATCTTCATTCTGTGCTTGCTTAATTCTGTTTGATAGAGATGATTTCACTAACACCTGAAACAAAACAGAATAATTTTCTGTACCAACAACTTCTATGCCAAAGTTCTTCAAATCAAAAACCGAAGGATCTCTTTCCAAACATAGCATAGTCAATGAATCATTACTTTTTCAACTCAAAGCAACAACCACTTTATTTTTTTTCAGATGGTGAAGGATCGTGTAATCATAATCCTTGATTAATTCTAGTCATCTCCTCTGTCTCATGTTCAATTCATTCTCAGTGAATATATACTTTAAACTTTTGTGGTCAGTACATATTTCACATTTTACTCCATAAAAATGATGCCTCTAAATTTTTAAAGCAAAAACAACAATAGCCAATTCCAAATCATGTATAGGGTAATTTAATTCTTGAGGTTTCAACAGACGTGAAGCATAAGAAATTACCCGATCATTCTGCATAAGGACACAACCAATTCCTTTCAACGAAGCATCAATGTAGATAAAAAACCCACCATTTCTAGATTGCAGTGCCAAAATGGGATCATTCACCAATCTTTTTTTCAATTACTAAAAACAATCATCACATTCCCTTGTCCAAATTAACTTAACACATTTTCGAGTTAAGTTAGTCAATGGGAAAGAAAATTGTGAAAACTTTTCAACAAAACTCCAATAATAACCTGCCAAACCATGAAAACTATAGATCTCAGTTATATTTTTGGGTCTTGGACATTCTTGAACAAATTTTTTTAGCAGTATCAATAGTTATGAAATTTTTTGAAACAATGTGGCCAAGGAAAGAAATTTGTTGTAACCAAAACTCACACTTGTTGAATTTCCCAAACAGTTTGTTTTCTATTAAGGTTTTTAATCCAACCCTTAAATGAATTTCATGTTCCTCTTTACATTTAAAATAAAAAAAAATATCATCAATAAACACAACCAAAATTTATCACCTAAGTCAACTTAACCATCGCAATAATAAATTGTTCGCTTTTTATTCTGACAATCATAGGATGTTGATTTGGAAGGTCATTTACCTCTGAATTCTTTCATAGAACAACTTCCATGTTTCCTCTTTGAAAAATCATTCCAAACATAGAAATATCTTTATTGAAGCAACATGGTAATATGTAAATGATATTATTTCAATATTCACATAAATTAATTTATTTATATTAATTTAACAATACCCTAACGCCTAAAGTATCTAAACTGACCTCTGACACCAACTATAAGGACCCAGACTAAAACATTACCTAATATTTAATTAAATGAATAATTCACATTTAGGATCTTTTTAGGTTTATATTTTTTTGAAAATTAGGCCATAACTATTAAATTACATCTCAAAAATACAAATTAGACATTTCTACTCAGTTTCCATTATTTTAACAAAATAAAAACTCTTTGAAAAAAAGTGTCATGTCTAGTTACGCGTTTTAAATATAATGACATTTCCTTGATCACATCCTTGAATCTATTCATCTTTAAGTCCCGTGAAAAACATTTCAAATCATGAGATGAGTATAAAAAGCTCAGCAATGGTTATAAAATAAAGAAAGAAATCATTAGTCCATCAATACATACAAAACATTTTCTCTTTTACATACCTCATTAAAAAATAAGATTTATGAATAACACATAGAAAACACAAACCATAAAGGTAACTTGTGTCATTTATATCATACTTACATTGTAGCTATCACAGCTACGTAGGGAGTTACATTTGGAATACCCATCACAGTATATTACCTAAATATCTCTGGAGAAACATTCACGTTTACCTCTGTCACGTTACCCAATGTATTAGGGAGTATTCCCAGGCATACCATCCCTAGTATTATCATAGAACCACATGTATATGTAAAAAATTCCCAAGGAACATAATAAAATCATAACACATAACATAAGCATAAAGGAAAGATAGCATTCCCAAATTGCAATCATAATATATATTTTCAAGATATTGAACAATATATTGAGATAAAAAATCCAAAAAATATTTTCAATACCAAAATACATAAAAGAGTATATGTTATTTATTTTGTTTTTAAAAACATTATGTCATGTTAAGGAAGAAAAAGATCAAATAATACTCATGGCTGCGGAAAGGTCACGGTCACCGCTTACGTTAAAAAGAAACATTATTTTTTGTTGTTTAGTAAAATGCCTCATAGAAAACGATTCCATTTGAATGAAACGAAAAGTAAAAGTTGTTTATACACCGTATAAAATAAAGTTTTGTATAAAACAAAATATGTCTCAATGAAAGGAGATTGAGACGAAGTAATTTACCTCATGTCCGACTTGACCTGTTTGTCCTTTAATCTCATGAATAATCAACTAAAGTTAATTTATACTTGCTTAAGAACCTTTTTCAAGTTTAGTATTCCTTTTATATCACTTATTTCAATTTTATAAACATTATGCAGCCATTTTAGTTAATAATGGTCATTTTGTCGATATTTGGTACTTGAGTCAAAAACGAACACCTTATATTTACAAGTTGTCCATGTGGTTAGTAGTCTATTATCTCCAGAATGATATACATTATTTAGATATCATATATGTCATATATATCCAGTATATATATGTATTTATAATATTACATATCAATTGGAGATAAGAAATGAAATGCATCGTTCATGGAGTTGGTAAGCCGTACATACGCAAGAACGCTACTTTCATTTCTATTTCATATTTTAATTGAATGAAAACACAATTATACATAGGTATATTATAATTCCAGTATAATATAATATATAATATCATTAAATCTATCCTTTATACATCCCACATATGGAATTAACGTGTCATATCCCTTTAAGGGGGTGGTAGTCTGCACTTCCTCAAATGAAATTATTGTGTTTACCCATTAGGGAAACCATAAAGGTAGGATATAAATGTAAGACACATAAGAATAAATGAAACATATACATAATGTGTATCATATATAAATATAGGTCCATCTTAATGGCCACCATGAGAGGTTGTAGGAGATAATCGAACAATCATAATTTCGTGAGGCGTTAGTTTGTCATCCACAGAAATAGTATGTTATTCACCCATTAGATGGAGATGTATGTAAGTGAAGTTTGAATCCTTATCATAAAAACATACTAGTATTTTTATTATACTGGTTTTGTTTTAAAATAAAAGTGTAAAATGAGTTTATGGGTTGGATATGTAAAATAAAAGAAAATAAGTTAATAGAAAATGTTACCTTTAATTTGGGTAACTCCCATTGGTTTGAACCAAAAGGACTTCTTGAAGTGACTTCTACCTACGGTAAGGATTCTAGGTGGAAGAGAGGTATATTGAGAGATTATTATGGTAGGGGTTGGATGATCCAAGGGGATTGATAGGTGTGAGGAATGGGTTAGAGGTGAGGGATTTTTTATAAGGGGGAGGAGGAGCTCTTTATGAAAGTGTGAAAATATTATTTTATTATACAATGATATTCTATTTCTAAAGGCCCAAAACTAATTATAGTCGAAGATAAGATGACTAATGGTCGAAATAAATTTATCCAATAAGAATTGGACAGGTTTCAGATAATTTTTTAATATTTATAATCTTATTTATTTAAATCATTTATTTATGTGGTTAACACTGGATCATTATGGTGTCATAAATAATTTAATTTATTTTATGTCTAAAAATTATAAAAAAATACCATGATGTAAGAAATATTTTTATATTTACATTGAATATTTATATTAGAAATTAAGACTTATATAACCCCAAATAAAATTTAATTTACAAAAAGATATTTGTTTATGTTGTTTTTGCCTTTACTTTATGTTAATTAAAATATAGTGCCATTATCACTCTTAAGTGGCCTAATGGGGTCCCAAAATCGACCCAAGGATGCTCATGGTCGGATTTGTATCAACCAATAGTATTAGGACACTAGTTAGGGTAATTTAATATTATTATAGTAATATTTTTTAACAGTTATTTACCAGATTTACCCATTAACCGTGGAAAATAAAATATTTACTGGAGTAAATATTCATATTGTCTAGAAGTTAAAGTTAACTATTTACACAATTTATACCTCATGATTCCAAATATGGAATCCATTTTTATAAATTAAAAACAAAGAAGTGGCGGAAATTAATTTAAAATTAATTCCCGGTGTCAAAACAAAATGTTTGTTTTTAAGAAATATTTACTATCAAAAGATTGAAACTTATTTTTATCGAATTTCATAGAGAAATTACTTCCAATGACCAATATTGGATTAAATATTGAAAAAATAATCTATTTACACTTTAAAACCAGTTATAATGATAATATACCCTTATAAATAAATTATATTAAAGGGAAGTTTTGAGTTAAAATACAGTATTTTTTTATTATTCATTAAAAACAATTATCAGAAAAATACCAAAATTTCATCAAATTTAAATTTTGATGTCCCAATTATAAAGAATAATTTTATTTTGTCAAATATAACATATAAGAGTGACAAAAACTATATTTAAAGAGGGCTCTCCTTTAAAAGGCGGTAATTCAACCTTTTAAAGTAAATTATCCTTAAGATTTGATTCATTAACATTTTAAGCCTCTAAATTTTATTGAATAAATTTGAAAACATTTAACAAACATGTATAATCATATTTTAGTTAGTTATATTCCTTCCCACCAATACAACGGATAGGCTTTAACTACATTTAAAATAATATTGTTATATTATTAGTGTGCAACATAAGATTTCAAAAAAACCTATTGTTGTGTATCGTGTATTCCATCGACCATGTCAACCCCTTTAAAGTAAAATTAATATTTAATTCACAAATATGAATAATTATGAAAATTCATTATTTCTTTATTAACCTAGGATGTTACAATAAAATTCAATCCTAATGCATTTTATTGGTTTTGCGTATGTCAATTGTATTTTTCACTAAAATATCATTTTAAAATGGAAATACACACTTTGGAATCACTATAAACACATCGTATATCTGTTTGATGTTACGATGATTATTACATTTCAAAAATGACTTATAAATATTTTTCCTCAATTATGAACTAAATCTAAGCATGTTTGATCATTTTTCAGTGAGTGACATTTTTTTAAATAAAATGTTGATTTTAAAATGATAAGTGACATTTTCAGCCATACTTATCACACCAAATATAGTATTGAGATTTTTGGCATACCTATGCATAAATATTGACTTAAGGGACATTTTTATAAAGTATAAAAACAATATGAATGTATTTTCTCATTTTCAGTAGGTTGGTTGTCTATTTTACTAAAATTTATGTCAATTTTAAATAAAAATACACACTTTTAGTCATGTTGGTCACACCATGGTTATTATTGAGGTGAGGATGATTCCAAAATGTCTCAAATGAATTATGGATCATTATCCTAATGTATCAAAACAATCCAAATAGGTTTACTAAGTTTTGAGTATGTCAGTTGTCTTTTTTAATAAAGTTTCATTTTAATCTTGAAACATGCACTTTTGACTCATTTAGATAACATTGTGTATCATTTTGATATGATATAAATTCATACACAATAAAAATGACCTATAAATAATTTTTTAAAATTGTCAAGAAAATATGATCATATTTGATCAGTTTTTAGTGAGTGTCGCTTTTTGATCTAAAATATTGATTTTAAACTGATAATAGACACTTTCAGTTGTACCAGGCCCATCATGTATCATATTGATTTAAGAATAATCCCAACACATTAAAAATGACTTAATGATTGTCTTTTAAAAGTATAAAAACAATATAAATGTGTTTTATTGGTTTTGACTGGGTCAGTTGTCCATTTTACTAAAATTGAACTTAATTTTAAATAAAAATGCGTACTTTGAGTCATACCGGTCACACCGTAAGTTAGATTGAGGAGTGGATAATTCTTACACATATAAAATGACTTATGTATAATTTTATTAAAGTTTCAAAACAATATTATTGGGAGATCTTAGTTTTGAGTACATCGGTTTTCTTTTTTTATTAAAATATCATTGTAAACATAAAACATGGAATTTTAACTCATTCCGCTCCCATCATGTATCATTTTGTAATAAAAAAAATTAGAACACTTACGAAATAAATTATTAACTTTTTTTCTAAATTATCAAGAAAACTCAGTTGTATTTAATTGGTTTTTTCTGAGTGACACTTTTTTTACTAAAATTTCAATTTTAAATAGATTATGGACACTTATAGTCATATCGGGCACATAGTGTATCGTATTTAGGTAAAGTTAATTCTTACACATTAAAAATTACTTATGGGTTGTTTTCATAAAGTTTTAAATAAATACGAATGTTTTTTATCAGTCTTTAGTAGGTTTGTTGTCAATTTTCTAAAATGTATACATTTTTTAAATAACAATATGAGCTTTGACTCATATTAGTCACACTGTGGATCGAAATGGGGTTAGACTAATTTATATACATCTCAAATAACATATGGATTTTTTTAATAAAGTATCAAAACAATCTGACAGTGTTTGATCAGTTTTGAGTATGTCAGTTTTACTTTTTACTAAAATGTCATTTTAAATTAAAAACATGTACTTTGACTCATATGGATCACATCAGGTATTGGTTTGATGGAAACCCAATTCCTACACATCATAAATGACTTATGAATTTTTTTCCTAAATAATCAATAATATCTAAGTGTGTTGGGTTGGATTTCAGTGAATAACACTTTTTAAACTAAAATTCCGATTTTAAACTGATAATGGACCCATTGATTCAAATGGGGAACATTACATATTAAATTATGGTGAAGTTGATTTCTATGTGTAACAAATCACTTATGGATCATTTTCATAATGTATCAAAACAATATGAATATTTATCCTTGTTTTTTAGTATTTAAGTTGTCTATTTTTCTAAAATTAATGACAATTTTAAATAAAAACAGTACTCGGAGTCATACTAGTCACACTATGTGTCGGATTGAGGTGTGGCTGATTAATACACATCCCAAAGTCTCAGAAAAATCCTAACGGAAAATTTTAACAAGATATCCATTGACTTTATTTGTTGAACTATCAACACTACATGAGAAATTTCAAGAAACCACCCTTTCTTAAAAAATTAGAATTCACATGTATAATTAAACCATTATTATATGACTAATACTAAAAAGGATTAAATTAAACATATTTTTGAAATAATAAATTAATTATATAGACAATTATGTTACTATGGAAACATCAACATTACCTCTCTGATTGATCAGAGGGAGTTTATTTTCTCCTCCTGTAAAGGTAGTGTAGTGAACTTGAAGGAAAGTGATAAATTCAACATTGTAGGGGTGAAAGGTTTGGAGGTCTTAGAATTAGATGGATTTTTTAGTTCCAAAAATAATGAATGATGGATATATCACCCCAACTTAAAGAAAAGAATTCACTCGTAAAATAAAATAGTAACTATGTGAGTAATACTAAAAAGAAATCAATTAAATATATATATGAAAAAATACATTAATTCTATGGATGATTTTTTAATGTGAAAAAAACAAGATTACATATGTGATTGAGAAGATGCAACATCATTACTCTTATTTCAAAGGAAGTGTAGAGAACTTAAATAAAAGTCATAAATGAAACATTGTAGAGGTGAAATGTTTTGAGGGAGAAGAAGTCTATATATGTTTTGGTAAATAAATCCATGAAATATAGATAGACCACCCCAACTAAAAAAATATAATCTATATATATAAGAAAATAATTATTATGTGAGTAATACAAAAAATAAATTAATAAAACATAATTATGATATAATACATTAATTCTATATTCAATTATTTTACAGTCCAAACAATAAGATTACCTCTGTAATTGAGCAAAGACATCATCATTTCTATTCCTAAAAAGGTATGATCCATGGATAGAAATCATACAAAATTTAACAAAATCTACATGGAATAATTAAAATTAAATCAATGTGCCATTATATAATTTTTCAATAGTATTGGGAAAATATATCATAACATTACCTTTAAGTCATTACAAAGGGTTTCCTTCATTACAGTTTTTTCTTTTAAGGGATTGGTAACATCATCATGTTTAGAAGACATCGTTTTCATGAGTTATCAAACATTTAATTTATATTGTGTTAATCTAGTAAAGAACATATAATATTATGATGAAAAACATTGTATATTAAAAAACACTTTTACCTTCTCATTAAACTCTCTTTATTTTTTTAATGTTTTTAGGGATTTTGTTCTGCAATCGAGAATAAAAATATCTTCTTTTTGGTCCCCTCTAATGTATAATACATTGTCTACATTGGGACCAGTATTAATTGAATGTTATCTCTTAATAAAACGTTCTTCCTTAGTTTTATTTTCATCTAACCCACCATTTGTTTTAGTAAATATTTGGACAATCAAACAATTATAATTTTTTGGATTAGAGTCATAAAATAATTATAGTACTTGTGATGCCATTATGAACAATACATCTTTATCCCCTTCCATGATGAAATTCACCTTCACGAAGCCCATTTAATCAACATTCATTACAACGATATTGTCAACGCATTTGAAACAAAAAATCGACACTTGAAATGTTATATAATCCAACTCATATATCCATTTGATTATTCCAAAATATGACATATTTTCATAAATTGTATTTCTATCCTCAGAACCAGATATGGGCTTTGATTCAGCCACATTCTTAACACCACCATTTTTTCATCAAACAATAGTCATCGTGTTCTTATGTATAGAATTAATAACCATTGTTTATAGAAAAATTTTAATATATAAAATTTTCATTCAGTCTCTAGCAAGTTATTAAAGTTTTTCATCAATTGAATTCTGATTTTTAGATAACTCATTACAAATTTAATCTTGGAACAATCTTATAAACTATTGATTGTGTTTTTTTGATATTCATCCTTCAACCCTTTATGGATTCAAATCTCTAAGAATTTCTTTGTGCGCTTCAATGTATGGATCAACATATTTAATATTATGTAAAATGTAAATGTGTCATTACTCTCAGTCTATTACGATGATTGTAAAAATATATATTCCATAAATCCCTTCTCCCATAAGGTGTTCATTGTGATGAGACTTTGAGAGACTGAAGCTATCAAAATATGATAGGTGATCGGAATAAATTTCAATATCTTATCCAACAATATATCATTCTAAAATAAAACCTTCTAACCAACATTAATTCTTGACTTACCCTTTAAAAATATTTATATAATGTTCAATGGGGTACATATATCTATAATGGAAAGGACCACAAAGTTAAACCTCTCTAACCAAGTGAACCATCAGGTGGACCATTGTATCAAATAATGATAGTGGGAATAACATCTCTAATTCATATAATATGACTGCAACCTCCTCATTTATGATGGAAAAATTCATTATGTCTATAACTTTACAGCATATGGCTTTGAAAAATAACCACAGTTTGGTTAATTTAATTCATACAGTATGAAGTAATATACAATAGAAAGAAATAATAATTAAATATTTCATCAAAACAAGATAGTTGAATTATTTTAATCCTTGTAACATCAAATTATTTGTTTACATGAAATTATTTATATTTGATGAATATCCCTATGAAACTTTTACACTGTTTAGGAAAAGAAAAAATTGAAATTTTTCATGTCTTCATAGAGTGTAAGATGATGGAGGAAGAAAATTCTTCATTTTACCCTTCATCAGTTCCATCTCTTCCCTTATCCCCGTTTAAATCAAGTCCAAACTAGCCTTGATGACATATTTAATTTTTTCAGGAACATTTAGCATTGTTCCAATAACACTATCAAATTTATTTTTTTCTATATGAATGAGATCAAGATAATGTGTGACATACAAGAAATTCCATTTTAGTAATTCAAAGAAAATTAATCTCTTATTTTTACCAGATTTTGTAAGGACTTATAAAAATGGTTTACCAAAAAAAATATCTTTTACTTTATTATACAGTTTATTGCCCATTACTGGAGATAGTGTTGTACATTGATCGATATTTCAATCAAATGCTTTAGTCCAGGATCAGTATTTATGTCATCTGGCTAAAAAATTCAGATGTCCAAAAAACACAGTCTTCAAGGAATGATTCAACCAAACTAAGTATTTATGTTTTTCACAAATGGGACACCCCAAAATTCCTTTAATTCTATAGCTTCATAAATTTCTACAAGTATGGAATTCATTTATATTTATGTACAACATAGCCCTCAAAATTAATTCTTCACTTCTATGAGCATCATACATTATAACACTGGTATCCCCTATCAATTTTAGATATTTGATAAAAGTATCCAAATATAAATCAATATCCTTATTGTGTTTGGTCCAGATATAAGAAAAGATAATCTAATGTATTTACACTTCATGAATAACCATAGTCAAAATTTATCATTTACCAAAATGAGGGTCCATGTACTGTGATTGCTACTTTGTACTCCAAAATGATTTATTCCATATAGAGATAATGCAAGACAAAAGTTTCTCATCTCATTTCCAAATTCAATATTCTCATAATCAATTTTCTTCCACTGAGGATAATCTACTAGATTATGTAGGTTCCCGTATTTAATTCTTCCATATCCATTCCATGTCAATTGTTTCTCAATTTATTGACATCCATATAGTATTCTAAAAAATTAAATGATAGGAATGTACCATACATATTTCAAAGGTATTGATTCAAATTTAAGGTATCGATCTATGCCACACATAGGGAATTTTATGAGTGATTCATAGTCCTTGAGAAACAATAAAAAATCATTTGGGAAAGAATGATTTTCTTAGAGATCATTCATATTGAACATAACATTCATTTAACATCATATGTTCGGTATGGTATTTCATTTTCTTCTGGTAATATATCATTTAAGATACCAAGTAGTTCTATAATGATTGTGTCAATCCATCCACTGCTTTCATTTGAGGTATTTAAATTCAATATATAGGACATTGTTGTGTATTTAGTACAACCACAATATAATGGTTTCTTAGCATAGCTATTTAACTACTTAAAAACATTAGACAATCATGAATGTCATCATAAATTACCAATATAATTTCTTCAATGTGATCTCCATCATCATTTACATTGTTATTCATATCAAATGATCCATAAACCGTAACATCATCCCTATTAGTGTCCACATTCAGTTTTTCCCATGTGTTGTCCAACATTTTTAGCTCTGATATATTCCGTGACAAATAAAATGATCTTCCAACTCTTCTAAACCAATTTTTCTTGAATAATAACAACATTGACATGGACATAGGATTTGAGAAGGGTCATATGCATGTTATCTTGTAAATATGATGAACTCTTTAACATCATCTTTATACTATTATGTCAAAAAATTATCATGTATCAATTTTATATTCATATCCATACTATTGGATTCATAAAATATTAATTTTGTATAGTAAATATATTAATACACAAAATATATTCATTATCAAAGGTGAAAGTTATAGACAATTCTAATAATGGAAACTCAACATTTGGTTATTTCAAATAATTTTAGTATATTGAAGGAAATGGGTAATTGAATTTAAGAAAATAATTACTTTATTATGTCTTGTGTTATCCTATGAATTAATTCAAAGGTAAAAGTTCTATAAAACTCATCCTCATCAACACATCTCTCAAACATTTATCATTTCACTTTGTTTTTTGAAACATCCTTCAGCTACTGTTGACATGCACCTATGTTTCTTAAAAAAATCTAAGAATTAGTCATCCATGGGATGAATAATGATCAGAGTGCTAAAATCAACATAAAATATATGGGAGATGAGTTTCAAGAAACAAATTGTGATAATGGTTGTTCAGGAGATGATGTTGATGAGGATGACAGTTTTCTATAAAAGAGGTGGGGGATGATCCTAAAGCTATAAATTGAAATAATAACTTCTTTTTTGACACACATCGAACTTTTCTTAAATCCCCTAAAGAAATGAAAATAAGATATAGGAAATCAAGAAGTAATAAGAAATAAAAATATGCTAAACAAGAAGAAAAAACTCTCATTCAATCAACTATAATATATAAAAAAATATTTTGATAAAATATTTTAATAAATAATGAGTTATTTTATATACATGGATAGTAATCAAATATTTCTAGGGGTAAAACCTATACATGTAGACCTAAAATTATGAATACCTAAAAATAATTTCTAATATATATAATTTGATAACTTTTATACTATTTTATAGAACAAGTGATGATGAAAACTAAGGAATTATTACATTTAAAATTAATGGTACATAAAATATTAGAAAACATATCAAGACTCTTGGAAGGTTATATCACCACACCATCCAATACCAAGGATTATAGGGTGATCATCACATGATATCTACCCATTTAAAGGATTCTAAAGAGGCCATCTAATACACATTGACCCATCCTTAAGATTCATGGGAGGTACATGAAGAAGTTGGATTAAAGTAATAATACACATTAACAAGATATATCACAAACAAGGGAGAAAAACACACCAACCCATGAAACATCTATTCCATACACATTTAAACACATATATATAACATGGAATTTATAATACACATAATTAAAATAAAAAATCATATATAAACATATTTTTTAATGAAAATTAATATAATACCATCCTAATTTGGAAATCTAGAACCATAATTTGTGAATAGATAATTATAAAATCTCCCTTACATTATATGTTCTGAAAACTCATATAAAAAGATAGAAATATATATTTACATATATATGTGTGTATATATGTATATATATCTATATGTGTATATATATCTTTATAAGATAAACCTAAATTGATAAAAAAAAATATATAACTCTTATTGTATAATATCACAACATTGTAAATAAATACAACCCCATAATGATTTTGAAAATATAGAGACATTGAAAATAAATAAATATGGTGTCACCCTTACTAATATTTCTCTTAAAATAATACAACACAATTCTGAAAAAATAAATTTTATGGAAAATCCCTTGCACTATAATACTAAAATAAAATTTAAATAAATAAATTCCCTTACTTTAATTGTATAAAATCAACTTCCATTACTGCTTTTTACCATCACTAGACTAAAAATTGAACTGGTAAATCAATTTGCTCATTAATTTAAGGTGTTTATATCCCAAACCTGCATTGTTTATACTGTGGCATAAATATTTATTTAATTGTTTTATCTTTGTACTAGAGGTGAATATCTAAGATTTTAAAATATAAAAAAATTAATCTTATGAAGCATTCTAGGGTATGAATGTAGACAGTGAAGCAAATTCATTCAAAATAAAAATTTAAAACTACCAAAATGAGATATCCAAATTATTAGTGAGGCAAACAACATATCATAAACAAATGAAAAATAGTATAAAATGACAGGAGCATAGATAAATTATGGAAACATTGAAGAATAAATCAAAAAAAATACAAAAAGAAACTGGGAACCTACCAAGGGAAGCACAAGCCTACCTTACTAGTTTGAAGAAAATCAAAGACCCTCCTATCTAGATCTCGATGTTTTCTTATATAAATGGTTTATAATTATAATTATAAAAAATTGTAATTATATTTATACTTAATAAATATATATAAATATAAATATATTAAATAAATTCATTGTTTAAATATATTTAATATAATTTTATAATTATTTAAATATACATTTTTTATTAATAATTATATAATTATTTTTTAAAATTAATATTTATATCATTATATATATTTATATAATTATATATATATATAATAAATATATATAAGTATATATATATATATATATATATATTAAATATATTCATTATTTATGTAAATTTTTTATAAATTTAATAATTATTTAAATCTATATAATTATATAAAAATATATAATAATTTGTATATAATTATATAAATACTTATAAAAAAATATACTTATTTATTTATAATTATAAATATATAATTGTATAAATTAATTAAGCACATTTATGAATATAGTATGCACATTTATAAATATATTTATTTATAAATATATATATTTATAAATATTTTTATTTATAAATATTTTTTAAAAAATATTTTTTTACAAATACTTTTTTAACATTATTAATAAATATCTAATTTTTAGTCCATATGAATGTTAAAAATGATTGATATTGAATAAATTAAAAATAAGTAAACTTTAACAACATTAAAAAAATGGATATGTTTTTGGGTGTGTGAATTGTATATAAAAATTCATTAATTACAAATATATGAAATCAATATAACACACATTTGATCTACGTTAAATTGAAAATCAAATGACATTCAATTATATGTCCATTACTTTGTGTAATTAGTCAGTGTTTTTTATTCCTATTAATTCTTAATTATAAACCATTATTCACTAAATATATTACTATTTAATTTAAAGCATAAATAATGTTTTTTATTATATAAATCCAAATTATATACATTAATATATACTATTTATTAACATTATTAATAATCATCTAATTAATAAAATGTTTAATATTTTTCTCAATTGACTTATTTTTTAATTTTCATTTTCTTAATTTTCATTTTAAATATATCTATATATTCAATACATACTATTTATTATTATTTATGATTTATATATAGTATAATCAATTTATTTATTTTTATCAACAATTATTAAATTAATAAATTTTGTAATAAATTTTTTAATAAATTTTTTATTTTTTATTAAATAAATTATATTGTTTTATTTATTCATATCTTTATCATTGGAAAAAACAACTAATAAAGGACTCCTTTAGGAGTACTTAAAAATTAGCATGGATAAAGGGTGTTGTTTATCATCGCTAAAAATAAAGCAATGATGAAGGTTTATATTTTTCTTTGCATTTTTTATCATGGGTAAATATGTCATTTATTAGGGCATGTTTCTAGTGCTGTTAAACACCTATTTTGTAGTAGTGAGGTAAGGTAAAAGTGTGTTTATCAGTGGGTTAAACTAAAAATATATGGGTTAAAAATGGCCCAACTAATGCCTAAATACTATTTTACAGCCATATTTCTATCCTATTCATCCCAATATATAATATAAGGTCATTTATAATCTTTAATCATGGTAATGGGTTTATTATTTTCAATTCCATTGAGAAATTTTCATGCATTTTCGAAGTGGGTTCCTTTCCCCCGCTTATAAAAGGCTACCACCACCCTTTACTTATTCACACATCTAATTCCATAATTTAAAAAAACCCTGAAAAATCCATCTCAATAAACCTTATACATGTTATATAGCTTCTTTACCTCCCAAGACCAACATTAAGTTCTTTAAAAAATCCAAAGGAGGTGCTTCTAAGATAAGGTAATTATATTCATTATGCTCCTTCTTTTTCATTCCTCTTTTCCACATTAAATTATTTCATAAAACATAAAATATAATAACACCAAAATATAATATATAATTATATTTTATTATATTAATTTAATATCCTTTATGCTTTCCAACTTCCAACTAATGAAAAATGAAATTGTCGATCGTGTGTAAGACGAACTACCACCGCGTGAACTGATGTAGTTTGTTTTCCATAATCACCATTAAATTGTGGATATAATAATGGATTTAACATATATATATGATATTTAAGAAATTAATATAATTATTTAATTATGATATTACATATACCTTCATACTTTTCATTCTTTGGGGGTACGATAATGTCGTGTATTGTGGACTACTGTCTCGCTATGCGATGTGATTATTTTCTCTTACACTTTACATGGAATATACTAAAAGTAAATTTAATGAATATAAATGATATATATTAAATAAAAATTATTATTCAATTTTAATATATTATTTACCTTTCTTTTTTCAATCTGTTGAGAAAATTGAAACAATGTTCATGTGTATATACGGCCAATGAACTCTAGGAATCGTGTATTTCATTTTCTATCTCTATATTTTATGGATTTATATAAATATATATATATATATATACTGAATATGTATGATATATATATCATGACTAAAATTAAGTAGATTATGTAACCATGATCCAAATTAGAGGAACAAATAAAATAAATCAAAACATGCAAGAAAAAGAAAGATTTTATTGACTGAATTGTGATTTTAACATGGAATTGATAATAAATAGATAATAAAAGGTCCTACTCAAATCATATACGGTACGATATATATAATTATGGTTATGTAATATATGTATATTAAACTTATATTTTTTATAAATTATATTCTAATTTGTATGAATTAAGTCGAGACATAAAGTAAATGATTTTTGTTTCACTTTTATTTTCTGTGAGGCATATTCCATATTCACCATGTATTTGTTTTATGTTGTGTATATACTATACTTGAATAATTTTTATTATCATTCATCTAAAAATTATTGTGATTTAAAAAATCATTTTAGGATATCTCTTTCATGGGGTTTACAAATCAAATGTTTTCAAAGTGATAAGGCATTTTTGTCTCAATTTTAATTCATTGAGAAATATGTTTGGTCATACACATATATTCTGTTGTGAGGTTTCTATATAGCCCCATTTACATGTTATATCATGAATTTATTTATTCTAATTATATTTTATTATCCATTAAATTTTATTCTTTCTTGAGTATTACGATTCAATGTTACCAAAGTGGTAAGAGTTTTATTTTACAATCTCATTGTTTATTAGGGTTGTTTATGATTACGCTTCTAATGGTGAAATACTATGATATATCTCTCAAGAAACTCATGAAATATTTTTCTAATATGGTTATTTCAGGAGAATACATTTTTCCCTTTATTTTCCTCTATTTATGTGTTTATGATATCAAAATAATATTTTTAAGAAAAATCATCATTATTTCTCTATTCAGTAGGAAAAAAAATTTCATAGAAAACCATGTTTTCTATAAATTTTTTCAAAAATTATTTTTACATTATTCAAATTTATTATTAAATATATTTTTTACCATGTTATAATTTTTTCAAAATATTATCAAATAATATTCATGTTGTTTTCTAAAAAATTATCGTTTATATTTTAATGAAAATATGAAAGGAATGTTTGTTTTAATCTATATGTCATGAATGGAGTTTCCCACTATCTTGAAAAATATTCTATTTGAATCTTACTTTATATGTTTTCAAATTTATTTTCAAATAAAACAATTTTTAAAATGATTTATTTCATTAGAAAATCAAAGTGGAAATGATATTTTCCTCAATTAATGTTTTAAATGATTTTTAAATATTTATTTATATGTTTTAAAGTTTATTTTTAATGAAAAGTATTTAAAAATTTCTTATATTGAAAAAATAATATTTCAATTTAAAAAAGCTATAAATTCTCAGGAAATGTTCCAGGTTATCTTTCAAAATCATTTTCCATCTATGATAACATCCTTTAATGTTACTTATTATTTACTGGGGATAATATTGAACGATACCATCATTGTTATTTCTCTTGATGCTTATTGTTTATATTGATGTAATTTTTATGATACAGTTTTATTTTTCATGGGTTTTTGATATGGTGAGTGGATGAAATGTTTATTAAACCCATTTTTTACATGGGTTTTTATGTGATGATATGATTAATGTTTATGATATTTGGAATACATAAGTACAATTGTCATTATGAGGTAGTTGGGACCTATATCTCCCTCCAATTCATTGTTTGAATCATTATATCTCATGAGATAATAATGGAAATCAAGTTTATGGGCTAATTCTACTTTGGGAAATAGGTGCATCCCAATTTATAATTGGAAATAGGTGTATCCTAAACCTCTTTGATGATGGTATTGGTAGTTAACCTTGAAATTTGAATTTTTTTCTATATTTATGACTGTTACACACTTTTATGACACAATATTATGGTTTACGATTTTTTATGATGATTTCCAAATCTTATGGACCATATTTTCTAAAATGATAATGTTTTAGACCATGAGTCATGTTTAGGATCTACTATGTGTTGTGTATGAACCTCCTAAGTTAAGTTATTATCACATACACTTATTCTTATCTTATTCTTTAATGTGATCATATAATTATATATACCATGCTTACCTTTATTGGGAATCTGTTCTCACCATTTATTTGATTTCCTTTCCCTATTTTATGAATAAAGGATTTAGGTAGGGTATGTTTATGAAGAGTAATAAAGGTGATGATCTTTATGTAAGATGTTTAAGATCTTTTGTCATATAATAATATTGTGTATCTAGTCTCCAAATACACTAAATGATTATGGTTCTTAAGCATGTGTTTGTGTAATTTATTGCATATTCATCTAAAAATGCAATGTTTATAGATGAAAATCATGGGTTTCTATAGTTAATATCAGAGGTAATTTTTAGACAATATCTATATATTTTTATTAAAAATAAATTATTAATATACTTAAGGATATTCTTAAGTATATGTAGAGGTATATTTCTAGGTATTTCTCTATGAAAAATTATAATTATGAGTCAAAGTATAGGAAATGTCTAATAATTTTAGTAAAGGATAGGGAAAGTGGATTGAAAGAAATTACATCCATGTATGGATACAAAAAGTATATGTTTTTTTAGCACATGGGTGCTAGGGTTAACAGATTTTAAAAGAGTGCATTAAGATAGACTTGATCATCACCTAGTGCACAATAATGATTCTTGCTTCACACCTGGTATGACACTCCAAGAGGATATGTTTTGGAAATTAACAAACTCTTTATTAACCAACATGAAGGATTAAAATAATGACCATGAATGACCTTAGATAAAAAAAATCTGTAGATTAAAAATAATGTCTCATGATTTAGACATCATATATGTGATTTTTATTGATTATTTCATTACCAACTACAATTATTGTTTCTCAGACTATGATTTTTTTGTTTTAAACAGTGGTTGGACCAGGATAAATCATGTTAATGATAAATTTAATGGGAAATTCAATGATTATGTTAAACCAAATTGAATGATGACTAGAGAGAAGGATATTTTGATTATTCCAAATCATCTATCATGATATATGATAAACAGTATTCCCCTTAACGAACTCTTAGACTGACCAAATAAAAGTTGGATGTAGTTCGCTAATAGTTTGGATAGTGTATATCATAGAGGAAAGAAGATTCAGTTTCCAATATGTCCAGAATGTGGAAAGAAAAACATAATGGAATGTCTCAAAGTAATGAGAAGATATTTTAAATGTGGAAAGCAAGGACACAATGTAAGTAATTTGTGAGGAAAAATGGATTAATTTTGTGGATGAGAATAATATTTTCTCTAAGGTATTATCAATCGATGAATATTTTAAATATTGAAATTATGGATATTATGAAAATAGATGTCCTAAAAAACATCTTGAAGAGAATTAGTAAGGTATTATGAGTAATTCTTATAATTGATATGATTATAAGACTACAAATGACAATTACAAAGTTTTTTTTTCTAAGAATATTTTTTATGTTAAACATTTGTAAGAACCTTGATCTTCTCTTCAGGTATGTCTTTTATTTCTGGTAGTTTTTGTGGAAAATAAGAAATTCTGTAAATTTCAAGAGTAAATGTTGTATACTTATAGGTACATGTTGTGTACCCAGTTTTCACGGGTAGTCGTGTCCTAGCTATGTAAAGGCTGAGCACAGGGTTGTGTGTAGGTGACCTGGAGACCGCCTGAAGCAGGGGCCCGTTAAGGAAAGTACATGTCATGTATCCCTAGGGAACACATTGTGTACTTTTAATTTTATTTCATTAAGTAGACAGGGGTTGTGTCTCATTCACAAATTTATCATCTTCTCCGCTCATGTCATCCAGAAACGTCCAGAGCTGATGATTCTTCTCCGAGCCCCCGACTCGCCATCCATTATCTGAATCGACCGTCGTCAATTGCGTTGTAATCGCCACGGTAAGCTCTTCCTTCTCCTTGATCCTTGTTTTCTGTTTTCTCCTCTTTTGTGGGATATTCTTGGTTGAACGTTTTAAATGTTTTTTTAGATCTACAGCGTTCTAGGTCGAATCAAAGGCTTGGATTCAACTGTATCGATCATACAACACCGAGGTAGGTATTTTGTGCCATTTCGTTATTAGTCTTTGATTTATATGTGCAAAAGTGACCAATACCCTCGTTCAGGGTATTCTGTATTTAGGGATTTTAACCCTGTTAATGCCTAGTGTGTCTTGTATGTTTGAATAGAGGTTGTTCATTTTGAATAGAGTTAACTACAGTGCTACGGGTGTGTTTTCCCAAGATCATTTGATTTTGACTATTTGGCTTTGTTTTTCATGTTATGATATTTTTTTCCTTTCCTAGTGTTGTTAAAATGGAGTAATTATTTATCTGATATGTTGTGTTATACCTTGTAGCTAATTAGACAAGTAGTAATTTGTGGTTTACTTTGGATGCAGATTATCATTTGTATAGGATTGCTTCATACAGGGCTTCGGGATCTTGGTGTTGTGATACCATAAGGAAAATTGACGTTGAGGTATTTCCCAAAGTTTCTATTATAATTATCATGCTGCAAGACCATAGGGGGGATTGACATTGAGTGATCCCTCAGATTTTCTATAGATATGTTACAAAACCATAGGAGGAATTGACAATGAGCGCTTCCTCATAGTGTTTGTAGTTTAGTGTTAAAAGACTATAGGGGGAATTTATGGTGAGTGATTCCTCATTTATTTATTGATTACATGAGACCATGGGGGAATTAACATTGAGTGCCTCCTCATAGAGTTTTTTTATATCCATGTATATATTGAACAAAAGGGGTTAGGCTATGAGAACTTACCAAGATGGTTACTTGAGACTGATTGGCTAAACCAGAGGGGATAGGCTATCAGAACTTCCCAGAAGGTTGGTTTTTTTCTTTTAGTTGAATAATTGATGAATTTAAATGAATGAAATTGAAACTATATGACTGTTTACTTTTGAGCACTTCCTTGTTTATTTCATCATTTTTACTATTTCTTACCACATATATTCAGAGACTATTTGGCACAGATCTTTGGGAGGTTGAATATTGGGATTCGTCTCACACATTATTTAGGTCATGCTTTTTGGCCCAAAATATTATATTGTTGTTGGTATAGATAAGGTAAAACACCCTTCTACTTCTGGTACTTGATTGTTGTGGAGTTGGAGAGCTTGGGACCAAGCTGAGGCTTCTGAAGTTGTTGGAGTTTATTTGTTTTATTTGTACTTTTTTTTAGTACTATTTTCCAACATTGTTACTTGTTTGGATACTTTCTTAGACTTATGTGACATTCATTATTTATATATGTTCTCTAGTTGATTATTAATTTCAATCTTTCACTATTTTTTTGTTGCATGTTATTACTGCTTCCGCTATTGATTATTATTGTTATCTATTTATTTTTTCTACGTTACTCTGTCGATGAGGTCATAGTTTCCCCACTATCACCCCCAATGCCCACACTATTAGTTAGAAGCCTCTTGCATTTGGGGAAATGTGCTTGAGGCTATGTGAACAATAGGGTACGATGCACCACTGGCCGGCACCCGGAACCAGGATTTTACAACATGAAAAAAAATGATTAAATTTAATTTGATGAATGTTAAGACACAATTAATATTTCATATTATAGGAAATTTGTATTAAAGAATAAGATAATGAATCCTAGTTAATGGATTGAGAAGCAAGTGAGATTATTAATGTGTTTATGTGTTGGAATACTAGAATTATATTATCTGAAGCAGAGAATATAAAAGGATTGTTCAGTATAAGTTTTTTTTAAAGGATGAAAAACAAAATATGTGGAATAGTGATGATGATCTAGAAAATTGATTTAATAGCATGGTGATATTTTTATTAAGGGAAGATAACCCTTATTTGTTTTGGATTTTGATAAAATGGGTTTTAGTTTGGATAAATAGATGGACGATATGAATAATGTCAATTGGATTGTATTGGAGACCTTGGAGATGATTAATTATTTGTTGAAAAAGTGCTTTATACTATCATTAATGTAGTTTATAACATTTTAGGATTTAAGTAATAACTCTAATAATATTTTTTTCAATTAATAGGAAATCATGTATGTCAATAAGGTTTTATTTTAATTCATTTTATTACCATGTTCGAAGAGAATACATGAAAAGGGTTTTTACATATTTGATATGTGATAATTAAGTGATTTGTCATGTTGTTTGGGTGATCAATAGTAAGTTGGTTTTTGAAATTTAGTGACCTTAATTATAAAATTTTGGATTTTAATATTTTGAAAGGGTCGTAAGTTAACCCTTTATAAAATGGTTTAAGTTTAAATTTTAATGATGCTTTAGAGATTAATGTATTATTTCACCATATGAAAAATATTAAATATTAGATAACCTCTAGTAACATTTTTTTGTGATGTTAAATGGAGATAGATGGAATAATTTATAATTTTATTATGGATCTAATGATATTCTAGGGTTTCATACATAAAAAATTCTAATTTATTTCATAGAGTAAGAGATGAAATGGAAATTGATCAATTCATAACCAATGGGTGAGATTGTTCTTATGAAATGGAATTAAATAATGTATGTATATATTCTTATGAAAATTATTCAGATATAAGTAAATGATCTTGAAATAAAATGTTAACCTATTACCATATTATATTATGATATCAAGGAACTTTCCAAACCAATTTTTTTTATGTTTTGTGGTTATTAATTTTCACTGATCATACACTTTCTTTTGATAAATAATCACTATCACTCCCCTTCATTATTAGGACATTATGTTTTACTAACATGTCCAAATATTCATTTCCTATCTATGTTGTCCTATGTGAAAACCAGGTTATGAGTTACTTTTGGTAAACATTATCATTATAACATTCCCTTTTTAATGGAATTTTTATTATTCATTTTTATGATATGGGTTTATATAAAGGGATTTTGAATTGTTAAACATGTGATTACCGAGATAAATTTCATGGGAAAATTAAATTTTAGTGGGGTATAATATAATGTCCTGAGATTTTATGAGATGTTTTTTTCAAATTAATTTAAATTTTTTGATATCTTATGTTATAAAAAAATGAAATTATATCTTGTGTTAGATGAAACAATTATTTTCTTTGATAGCATGCATGACAAGAAACACTAAGCTTCACTGAACTATGAAATAATATTATTTTAAATGTGACCACTATAATATATACATTAAATTTTCAGGGATTAATAGTATTAACTACTTTATAAAATATACATACAAATTTCTTCCTCAATATAAATTTATGCATATATTATTAGAAAATAATCAACCAATTTTTAGTAAATAAATTATATGCATTAAAATATGTTTTCATCATAAATAAAAAAAATTATGAGAAAATAATATAATTAATTTATATAGATTTGGTAAATTTTATTTTTCAAAATTAAATAAATTCTTTAAATAATCATATCAAAATTAAATTCTGGTGAAATATTTGTATTTTTAGAAAAATATTTATTTTTAGTTAATAGTGAAAATACTAATTGTTATAAAACTATCATTTATTTTCAATAAATAAAGTAAATTAAATGACCTATTAAATTATAAAGTGAAATTATCATTATGTGTATATATATTTATTTAATCTACTTAATTACTATTGAATCATATTATGTATATTAATTTTATTTTTTGGTTTAAACAATGGTTTTTCAAAAAATTATTTCAATGTGCATAATGTTTCTCCATTTTAATTAATAATAATAATCCCTAATGAGGAATGTTTTAATTTAAATTTTTATGCCATATAGAAATAAAATTATATTTATATTCATAAAATTATTATTAATATACAAATAATTAATATAAAATAATCTTGTACTTGAGAAATTCACTTCTCGAAACCTGCTTTTTCATCACATCTGTGGGTTTTGTTTTAAATTAAATTTTAACACTTATGAGAATTGAATTTGGAAAAATGGATTCTATATTTGAAATAATAATAATTTATATTACCGAATATGGTAAATATAATTTTTTACTATAATTAATGGTGAAAATATTAAAAAGTATTTACCGTAACTAAGGTAAAAAACGGTTCATTGGGGGTTAAAATAAAATGATTGGGGTTAAAAATCACTCAATGCATGAATAAATCCTATTTTTTGGACATATTTATTTCATATAGTTCTCAATATTAAATATGTGTTCATATAAATTCTATTTTATTTTTAATTACTTTATTATTTTGGATTCTTTTGGGGAATTTCCAAGTAGTTTCCAAGTGGGTTCATTTCTCCCCACTTATAAAAGACTACCACCAAACATCACTTATTCACACCTATAAATCTATATAGTTCATAAAAAAATTAAAAATTCCCTAAAAAATAATTACGAATGTTATAGAGCTTATTTTCCTCCAAATATACTAACACTAAGATCCTCAATAGGAGATCTCTAGGAGGTGCTTTTAAGGAAAGGTAATTTTCTTCAGTAAGATCCTTCTTTTAATTTATTTTTTCAATCATAAATTATGTATTAAAACTTCAAATATTATAACACCAATATATATTATCTAATGATATTTTATTATATTATTTAAATATCCTATATCCATCATTACTTCTGTCAAATGGAAAATGAAAATGTCGATCATGTGTTCGGCGGACTACCGCTTCACAAACCGATGTATTTTTTTTCCTAACCACCTTTCATAGATAGATGTAATTTTTGGACATAACATATTTATTTGATATTTATTAAATTAATATACTTATTTATTAATTATATAATATATACATTCATACTTTTAATTCCATGGGGATACAATAATGTCGCTTTGTGTACAAAGGAATACTGCTTTCCAAGGTTATGTGATTTGTTTTCTCTAATGATTTACAAAGAAGGTATTAAGGGTAAATGTAATGAATATAAATGATATATATATGGAGTAATAATAATTATAGAATGTAAATATATTTTTTACCTTTATTTATTTCTATCCATTAAGAGAATGGAAACATTGTTCATTCATACAGATGGCTTATCGTCTCTATGAATGATGTCTTTCATTTTCTATATCTTTATTTAATAGATTTCTCTAAATATATATATAATTAATATGTACAATATATATGTATTGTATAAAATTATGGGTATTATTATACCATGATCAATGTAATGGTACAAAAAAATAACAAATCAATATATACCCAAATACAAATAAGTTATTTCCCGAAACGCCATTTTAATATGGAATTTTAATAAATGGGAAATAAAAGGTCATAAGTAAATCATATATGTTATAATATCTATAATTATATTTATTTAATGTATATATAATATTCTTATACTTATTATATAAGATATTTGTACATGTATGCAGGAAATCGGGACTTAAGGTAAGGAAGTTATTCTCACTTTTATTTTATGTGAGACACATGTCATATTCACCAGGTATTTATTTTAAGTAGTGTATATATTTTATCTGAATGTATTATATGATTACTCACAAAAAAAATATTGTTATTTATATATCCATTTGAGTATCTCTCTTTCATGGGGTTTATTGTTCAAAATTTACCAAAGCGGTAATGTATTTTTCTCTCAATTTTCCTTCTTTGACACATATGTTTTGTTATGCACCTATCTTGTTTTATGGTGTGAATATATAGACCCATTCACATGTAATATCATTAATTTATTTATTCCAATTATATTTTAAGTTTCATTTAATGTTATAATTTAATGGTTATTCTGATTCAAAATTACCAAAACGGTAAGAGTTTTATATTACAATATCATTGTTTATCAGGATTGTTCATGATTATGATTCTAGTGATAAAATATTAATATCTATCTCTCAATAAACTCATGAATTTATTATAATCTGGATATGTCATTAGAAAACATTTTATCCATTAATTTTCCCCTCTTTATGATCCTATGAGTTTAAAACATTTTTTATAAAAAATCATCTTTATTTCTCTCTTAGGTGGAAACCCATTTTTCTTCCAAAATATTGTTTTCTAACATTTTTTCCAAAATATTTTTAACGTTATTAAAATGATTTATTAACTATATTTTTAACCACATTTGAATATTTACCAAAAAAATTGAAAGGAACCTTATTTTTGGTTTTCCAAATAATTCCCCCTTATATTTTACTAAAAATGTGCAAGGAAACTTTCTTTTAGAATTTATGGTATGAGTGGAATTCTCCACCTTAGATAACATTACTTTTTTCAATATTCCATTATAATATTCTAGCTATATATTTCAAAAAAATCATTTTCAAAAATTTTTTATCTTACAAAAAGTTTTATCAAAGTGGAAAGGATATTTTCCTCAAGAAATGTTTATAAGATTTTTAAAGCATGCTTTATAAGTTTCCAAGGTTATTTTTAATGAAAATTATTTGGATAAAGTTTTGTGGTTGGAAATAGTTTTACAAAGAGGAAAGGATATGTTCTTAAACAAATATTCCAAGTGATCTTTCAAAATCATTTTCCATCTAATATGACATCCTTTGATGTTACTTATTCTTTACTTGGGATAGGATTGAATGATATCATCGTTATTATTTATCTGAATAGTCAATTATTATGTTGATGAAATTATTATGGAAAAAATTTAGTTTTTATGATTTATTCTATGGTGAATTGATTAATTGTTTATAAACCCCATTTTATGCACAAGGGTTATGATGTGATAATATAATGAATATTTTATTATATTGTGGCACACATAAGTATTATTTTCATTATGATAATGGTAGGACCTATATCTCACTCAAATGATGGTGTTTAATCTTTATATCTCATGGGAATATTAAGTTAAACAATTTTATGGGTTTGATCCACTTTGGGAAATAGGTGATTCTTGATCCACTATAAGAAACAGGTTATTCCTCATCTATTATGAGAAATAGGTGAATCCTGATCCACTATTTTTATAGTATCAGTATTTAACATTAAAATACAAAATGTTTTTATATATTTATGATGGTGATGCACTTTTAGGACATGAGGTTATATTTTTTGATTTAATTATGATGATTTCTTCCTCTTATATCCCATGTTGTCTTAAATGATAATGTCTTATACCATTACTCATGTTTATAATTTATTATAGGTATAGTATGAACCTCATAAGGTATGTTCATGATCACATACCCTTATTATTATCTTATCCTTTTATATTATCATATATTTATATATCCCATGTTTACCCTCACTGAGAATAAAATCCCAAAATTTATTATGTTTCTTGTATCTAGGTTATGAATAATGGTTTTAAGTAGGGTATTTTTATGAATTGTGTAAAAGAGGAAGAACTTTATAAGATATTATGAAGATATTTCACCAAATGTAAAGATTTTGTTTCTACTATCTGATCACACTAAAATATTATGGTCATCAGGAATCATTTTATGTACTATACATAATGTTCATCTAAAAATATGAAATATTTATGTATGAAAATAAAAGTTCCCTATAAGGTATGTGTTTATAGGGGTATGAAGATTAGAGCTCTACATTGAGTTATGAGGGTATTATTTGATGTCTATTCATGGGAAATCATTTTAGGAATCATGGTTTGATTCATGATTACTATGATGTTCGCAGATTATTCTAATAATATTTTTTTCCATTATTTATAAATTTTCAAATAAAAAGATAATAACAGTGTGAAAATGATCAATTTTTTAATCATGGTTAAGGGTTAATAAACCAATTTTTATTTAACATTATTTACTAGAGTTAATCATGTCAGGGTTTTTGAGCTAATTTTTTATCGTGGTGTAAATATTTAACAAAAGAAATTATTTCAAATAATAGAATGATTATAGTGATAAATTTTCCATTAAGAAAAACTAAAATGACTTTTTAAATTTTTCATAGAAGAAATCAGGTATTTTTGTGTTATTTTATAGAGGGTTTAACTAAGACAATTTATATCATTGTGAGGCCTGAAATACCATGGTTTTTCCTGTAATAAATTTAATATTTGATTTCTTATCTCATTCGGAAATGGGAATTATTGGGCTTTAATTTAATTATTCTTCCTAGATTTTGAAAAGGAATTTGGAGGGTATTGGGCCATATAAAAGTAAGGGA
The DNA here is from genome assembly GCA_963277665.1 of Viscum album. Lineage (NCBI taxonomy): Eukaryota > Viridiplantae > Streptophyta > Magnoliopsida > Santalales > Viscaceae > Viscum > Viscum album. The sequence continues at coordinate 260,991,185 of OY728142.1, read as the reverse complement.
AAACAGGATAATAATAAGTAATATATATATAATTCAGTATCACTATTAAAAGAAAATTTATTATGCATAACAAAAAAATGGGGAGATTTCTTAATATTAAGAGAATTGAGGTATTTCTATGTGAGATGAGAGGGAAGAAAGAATGATATACAATGGAATTTCCCTAGTGTATAAAATTGTATAACTTTTATAATGATAAAAATGTGATTATCAAAGTAAAAATTCTAATTATTAGGATGATCGCATAGTAATTAAAAAATTTATTCCACCATGACACTGCTATTTTAAAATGCATTTTTATTGTACATTAAAAATATAATAATCAATTATAGTTATAATTTGATTTAATTAATTAATTTTAATTGTTTTAAAAAAAATTACTTTTTTGTAGTTTTTATGGAATATGGAGGTGATTTAAAGAGAATGAGATCAAATTTGAGAAAATGGGAAAATTCTGCATGATAGTCCAAGAACACATCTAAAAAAATATCAAATTTGTTTCTAGTATTATTATTTAATTTCGATTGAATTTTATGTTTTAATGAATAAAATTATTGAATACAATTATATATAATATAAAAAGAACCAATTTAATAATTAAGAGGCCTAAAAGACTTTTTCATGGGAGATAATTGTCATTGTTCATAATGATGTGATAAAGTAAGGAATTGAAGTATGATTCTCAATAGTTTTCAATGAGTTAATATGTGTTTAGTGAAAGTAAATTGATGATGATGCATGGTGGATTGTTATATATTCATGAGTTAAAATTGGATTAAATTCTTGGAAGTGAATCCAAGTCCATCTGTTGATGGATTTTCTGTCATTCTCAAGTGATGAAGAAGATTTCAGTCTACAACTTGAAAAACTCTAGTGGAGAGATTCAAGCTAATATGGGAAATTTATTTTCCAAATTGTAGATATGGTCTTCAAATAAATTTATATAATATGTTGGTGAATGAGTAAACAATGTATAAAATAATTTTAATGTTTTTTAATATTTTAGAAGCCATGTAAATGAGTTGAAATAATACTAGACTTAAATTAAATGTATTCTATAATTTGAGTGTCGAAGAAAAAAACTAAATATGAAAATTATTCTATGTGTTTGTTATTTCTCTTCTATGTAAGTGGTTTTATGTCCCATAAGATATTATTTGAATCCCATATAACTTTATAATATGCCAAAATTTCACAATGGAAATTATGATATGGGGTATGATGTTTTTTACGGGTTGTGTAGAAATTGAAGAATGAAAACATAAAAAATTCTACACGAAGTAGTAATGTTTGAAATTTGACACTCCTATGACTACTTGGAAAAATGGAAATGATAACTCATCTATGAGGGAGTTTTGTGAATTACTTTTTATAGTGTTTGAAAATAGAAATGGCCTGATCATGCGACTTAGAAATAATATGAAATGAGTTTTTTATAAATTCATGGGTGTCGTATTACTTCCAATGTGTTTCGTATGACTTTAACACATAAATTATTTTTATAATTTTGTGGGGTAGAATGTTGAGATTCCAAAATATAGAATATTTTGGATGAATGAAGATTAAAATTTTAAGTTTATATTAATCTAAGTTTCATGGAAACAAAATAATGATCCTGCATAGATTATGGTTTTAAGAAAATTGGATGAATAAACTAGTTGAGGATATACTAATGATACTAATATAAAATCTAAACTTTAAAAGAAAATATCAACAACATAGTTCATTCATTCACGCACATTGAAGTTTTTAAAATATTTTAAAGCATAAGTTTTCATATAAATTAGTGATTTTATATTTTAATTTCATAGGAAGAGAATGGAAATATTATGATTATTCAAATAATTATAAATAAATAATTAATTAGGGATTTTGGATGAGATACAAATAAAATATATTATGATTAATTTAAATTAGAATATCATGCTTGGTAAAGATTTTTTAAGTTTACATTTTGTAATAAAATATAAATTTTTACATTTTTTTCTATGAATATAAATTTTTCATTTACCAAAGAAGAAAATGAATAATAGAATATTTAAATTTTGTGAGAACAAATTCGGTGAAATTTTTTAGATCCTGATATAATATTGTATTGTGGAAAAGCATGGTGTTTGAAGTTAGGATTCATTTGAGAAAGAAGAATAATGTTTTTCTCAAGTAATTCATGAGGAGAGGGTAAACAGTTTTTGCAAAGAACTAGAATCCTAAAATAGTTGTACTTATATGTCTTTAATAAGGCCTCTATTTACAATACATAGAAAATTGTATACTTGAAAATATATTGACCCATTTACCAATGGAGGAGGACCATAATCAAGATGTTTAGTATACATTAAAATAAAGTAATATGTATTTATTTATTAGATCATATTTTATATAGAAATTCTTATTTCACTAAGGGGATTTTGGACTTCATTGAAACATAGTACACTGTGTATTAAATTGATTGTTAAATATCTTATTGTAGATGATTTTGGAATATAGTTGAATAATTCCTAATTATGGGGATAAAAATCATGGAAAAGAGTTGGCTATTCTAGAAAAACCTTATAAATATTATGTGATATAGTTTCTATTTTCCCTTACTTCACATAAGGTTAGGGATTTATGAATTATTTATTAGATCAGTAACTTTTAAAGTTTCAGGTTGTTAAATTTGAAAATGGAATAATTCATTAAAAATTGTACACTATTTCATCCCTACCCCCCCCCCCCCTCCTAGTGGTAAATCCAGCCCCGACCTGTCATAAGTGGTATGAAATATTCTATCTTCCCTTTTAAAGATCCAAAGAAGAAACTTATAATGGATTTATTAAATTATTTGAACATTTTATGAGTACCTTCCTTTGATGGAAATAACTATCATATTTTTAGGATTGGTATGTTTCCCTATATCTTTTCACATATATTAGTAGTTGGAGACTCTCATATAGTGAGTTTTCCACCCATTGGTGAAGGAGCTATTATGAAACTTTCAGAAAAGTGGAATATAGAAAATAATGAAAATCATAAAATTTTATCTTTATGTCTCTTTTATAAAATGTATACATGAAAGTTATGGGGATTTAAACTGTAAAGGAGACATGGATCAAATTTTGTAGCAGTTATGAAGTAAATATCAATGTCAAGGAGGAAAACATTAATGGATATAAAAGAAAATTCAACTAAATAAATATGGTTGTATATGATATCATTTATCACTAATTGACAAAGATCAATGAGATTTAATGAAATATCCAAATTTTTTGTAAAAAAATATAGAGTATTGCATCATTTTAAAAAAGTAGATGAGGAATTTTCTATATCAATTTGACTAAAAAATATCAACCCCAAGAGATAAAGAGGATATAATATTTTATGACCTATATAATATTCTCATTTCAAATGATATAGGAAAAGAATATTCATTCAAGGGAAAATATAAATATTATATGGCCTTTGAATCCATCATAAAAGTAAAATTAATATATGTTGATGTTTTTTGAGAAAGTAACTCAAATGATGATGAGGGTGATAAATATATCAAATCAATTATTTCCCATTAGTAAAAGATACTCAAGAAGGAAAAGTATAAAGTAAAATTCTGAAAATTATAATATTTTATAATTGGGATTATATTTTTTGTTTTGAAAAATATTTATTAGAGAATCATGTAGAAGAATCTGAATTAGTTAAAGAATATGAGAAGCAAAGAAAATAGAAAACTAGTAAGAATAATAAAAAGAATTATAATGGTAAAGTAAGAATTTTTATTATAAATAAAGATAAAAATGACTCATCTAGTATAATATATGATGAATTCAAATTCATTTAACCATGTTTTACACATTTTACCCTTACCAAAATGATATATATTTAATATTGTAACAATTCATTATGACAAAAAATAAAAGAAAAATATTTATAAAATTTGGACCACCTGATTCTAAATTTGGATTAAAATATTTCATCATTAAAGTTTTAGTGGTTTAAGAAATCTAATTTAATATAAATTCATAAAATGAAACAAAAAAACATTTTTTGGAAAATGTTTTTTTAAGCCTAAAAATTAACATATATAAAAATCGTGAATATTACTGATTCAAGTGGAATTAAATAGATTATAATAAGTAAAATGGATACTATTTCACTTTATAAGAAAATCAAATATATATTGTGACTTTTAAATTATTTGATTTTAAGAAAAGTAATGATGGCATTTGAAAATCGATATTCTTCAATTTTCACGGAAAAATCAATCATTTTAGAAAAATCCAAATTTTTTACGCTAACAAAATTTTGATATGATGATTTTAAAATTTATTTAAATTTTATAAAATATAATTTTTAATAGTTTCATAAATTAATTATTATTTACTCACAAAAAATGTATTAAAAATAATTTTTTATAAAAATAAAATTTTAAAGAATAAAATGAATTCATTAAAACATGAGTACATATTTATTGAGAATTAATCATTAATTTTATGTTGATTGTGTCCTTCATAAAAATATTTCATAATTTATTTACTCATATTCATACAGTTTAATTCAATTATTAGGTTATAATGGTAACATTTAATTTTTTATAATATATCTCAACTCATATAAATCTCGGTGTTTCTTGTTAAGAAATCAATTGAGCTTATTATTATTTTAAACTAAATTTTTGGGGTGTTGAATTCCCCCCCCATAAATTAAATTTTACCTCATAATTTTATCTTTTTTATAAAATGGGAAATACATGAAAATACATTTGTTGAAACCCCACATCATACATAGGGGTAATAGAACTTCCAATGACCTGGGGAAGTAGGAAACTTATTGGATACCAGATACAAAAAAACCTTAGGTTCCAAGATAAGGATATCACTGGTAGGAAGTTAAAATATATATATTCATGATAAAACTAATGTGAAATTACTAATAGATATAGTGAACATGGTCATGAAATTATTAATAACCAAAAAACATAAATTAGTGATTGGTGAAAAGACTATCAATTCATTTGAAATCATGGTGTATAGATAAAATTTTTATTTCAAGAAACATTTCTTAAATTTGAGGTATTATTTTACAGTCAATATTTATGACATAAGAAAATACACTTACTTGATATCTTTTCATTTAATAAAAACAATCTCATTCTTTGGTTGTTCTTTGATAAATTTACACTTTATCACTTAAACTATGAAATGAATTTTCGATATGAATTTTCTATACCTAAAGAACAAAAATTAACATTTAATGCATTATAATATGCATATAAGAATCACAATTCGTTATTTATATCACTATGTATTTACTAAAACCAAATAGTTAAAGAAATTTATCAAATATGGATAAATACATTAGCTAAATCTTTAAAATATAAACTATAAAACCCAACAATAAACATAATACTTCTTATAAATACTTAACCTTAACACTTATCTAAAATATATGACCAAATTCAAAACCCAAAAATATGAAATATTTGATCATAGATTTTATAAGGCCCCAGCCTTAAACCTTACTTAAAATTGAATTAAATGAATAATTCACATTGAGGATCTTTTCAGGTTTAGAGTTTTAGAGAATTAGGACATAACTATTACATCTCAAAAGATTACAAAGTTGTCTCTTCTACTAAATTTCCATAAAATAAAAACTCTTAAAAAGAAACATGTCTAGTTTCATGTTTTAGGTAGCATGACTTTCCTTTGATCCCATCCTTGACCCTATTCCACGCTAAGTCCTGTGAAAAACATTTCAAAAACTTGGGATGAGCATAAAAACTCAGTAAGGGATACACAAAGAATAAAAAGTGTTAGTTTATCAAAACAAAAAGTAAACCGTGTATACTTTATCAAGGTAATACTTTTCACCTTTATGAAGTAGTAAAAACTCTTCACTGAATAAAATATCATTACTTACCTTTTTATAACCAAAGTATTACCATAAAACCCATATAAAGAACACATAACATATATAAAGGTAACTTGGGACATAAACATACTTAAGTGGAATAACCATACGGTCGACTCCCACACATATCACTTAATGGAATAGCCATACAGCCAATTTCCATACATACTTAATGGAATATCCATAGGGCCGACTTCCATACCCAATGCATTGGAGGTTATAACGTAACCACCCGTCCTGGTATTCACGGCACCACCCATCATATGGTTTATAACTTAACCACCTGTTAAAATGTCCAAGTACCAATATAAAATCATAAAACATAAAACCAATATAAAGGAATGATAACATTTCCACATTTCAATCACAATATATCATAAACATATTTACATAATTGAATCCTTTATCAAAACCATTTTCAATACCAAAATACATAAAAGAGTATATGGTATTTATTTTATTCTGAAAACATTACGGCTTGTTGAGGAAGCCAAAGACCAAATAATACTCGCGGTGGCGGAAAAGGTCTTTGTCGCTGCGTACGTTAAAAGAAACATTCCTTTTTGTCGTTTTGTAAAACAATTCATAGAAAAAGATTCCTTTTGTATAAAAGTAAAAGTCAAAGGGTTTTATACACAGTATAAAATAAAGTTGTGTATAAAACGAAATATGCCTCAATGTAAGGAGATTGAGACGAAGTCCCTTACCTCGGGTCCGACTTGACTTGATCATTCTTTATCGTCCTGAATAAAAAACTTGAGTTAATTTCTACTTGATTAAGAACCTTTTTAGAGTTAATTATTCCTTTTATATCACTTATTTCCATGTTATAAACATTATGTAACCATTTAAGTTAATAATGTTTGTTTTGTTAATATTTGGTTCTTAAGTCGAAAGTGGACTTCTTACAATTACATGTTGTTCGTGTGGTCAAAGGTTCTTTATATCCAGAATGACATTCCTGATTTGGATATCATATATATCATATATATCCAGAATATACATGTATTTATAATATTACATAATCATTTAGAGATAAGAAATGAAATGCACCGTTCATGGAGACGGTAAGCCGTACGTACGCATGAACGCTATTTTCATTTATTTGTCATATTAATGGAATTAAAAATAAATAAGAGGTATGTACATTTTAATTCCATAATTATATTCATCATTTAGATATATAATTCATTATATATATACATTATATACATGTACTTTTAATAGTACATTACATTTGGGGATAAGAAATGAAATGTATCGTTCATGGAGACGGTAAGCCGTACGTACGCATGAACGCTACTTTCATTTCTATCTCATACTTTAATGGAAATAAATAACAATGACATAGAGGTGTATTATAATTCCAGTATAACATCATATATAATAACTTTAAATCCATCCTTTACACGTCCCACATATGGCATTAACGAATCACATCACTTTGAGGGGGCGGTAGTCTACACTTCCTTAAATGAAGATATCGTGTTTACCCATAATGGAAACCATAAAGGTATGACCAAAATGAAAAATACATAAGCTTAAGGAAAACATAAACATATTATATATCATATATAAATATAGTGTCATCATAATGGCCACCTTTGAAGGTGTTAAATGAACGTTGAACAATCATCGTTTCGGGAGGCAGAAATTCGCCATCCACAGAAACAGTATGTTCTTTAACCATTAGATGTAGGTGTGTGTAAGTGTAGCTCGAATACTTCTTATAACAACATCCTAGTATATTGGGATACTGTAGTTGTTACAAAATAAAAGAATAAAAAGAGTTTAGGGGGTTGGAGAAGCAAAATAAAACAAATGAACATGAGAGAATGAATTACCTTTAAAAGTGTAACTCCTTTTGATTTGAGACTAAAGGCTTACTTTGAAAGGATTATGCCCAAAGATAATCCTCTAGGATGAGGATAGGGATTTGGAGAGAGTAAATGTGCAGGGTATGGCCGAGCCAAAGGCTTGAGTAGTGTGTGAAATGAGGTAGAGGTGGGGGCCTTTTATAAGAGGAGAGGAGGGGCACTTTTGGAAAGTATAGAAATATTACTTTATTTGAAAATGTGTTTCGGTTTTAAAAGGTCCCACATTGATATAATTCTTGGATAAGGTGATAAGGGTTCGAAATACACCCATACAATAAGTTTTGGACATGTGTAGTTCATAGAGTTTACATTATCTTTCCATTTTATTTAAATTGTCATATAATGATGTCATCGCTGCATCATTATGATGTCATAAATAATTTAATTTATTTATAGTCTAAAAATTATAAAAAAAAATACTATGATGTAGGAAATCTTTTTATATTTCCAATGACTATTTATAATAAAATATCTGACTTGTATAACCCCATTTAAAAATTGTTTTAGTAAAACAGATCATGTTTGTGCCATTTTTTCATTAACATTAAATAAAAGGTATTTATGTCATTTTCCAACCAAAGTGGCTCCATGGGGTCCCCAAGTTGACCCATGGCTTGTCTTGATTGGCCATGACACATCCAATGAGGGTAGGAAATGTTTCTAGGTCATCTTATATTATTAAAACATTATTTTTACCTTAAACTACACAAATTACCACTAATCGCGATTAAAAACTTAATAAGTTACTATTCACCAAAAAAATTATTTTAATCTCATTGAACCACATTTTACTTATTAATTACAACCATGTATGTCGGATTTTTGAAAATCAAAACACAATGATGGCAAAATTTCATTTAAATGGAAAAATCAGTTTTTATAAGTACCACTTAGTGGTTTCACTATTCATCCAAAATTGAAGTTTTTCAGAAAATTACCAAAAATTCACCCTAAGCTATATTTGATTTTACGAATTCAAAAATGAAGTCTATTTTAAAAAATTAAAAATATATAAGTCATATTAATTAATTTAATAATTAATTCCCGTTGTCAGAGGAAATAGTGTGTTTTTATGAAACAATTAGTATCAAAAGATTGACATTAGTTTAAGTCCGATTTCAAAGTGAAATTAATTCCAATGACCACTATTGGATTTAATGGTAAAAATATTTTCTAATTTCACTTTAAACCCAATTCAAAATATAATCTAATCATATAAATAAATTAGATTAAAAATAAGTATTGAATTAAAATACAACATTTTACACTATTCATTAAAAAAATGAACTTTATCGGAAAAATACAAAAAATTTACACAAAGTAAAATTTGATGTCCCGATTCTAAAGAAGAGTTTTATTTGGTCCAAAAGAATGTATAAGAGTGATCAAAACTATTTTTAATGACAGTTCTCCATCAAAAGACGATAAGTGAACCTTTAGTGAAAATTATGGTATAAAAGCCTAAAATTGAATTCTTTCCGTATTTTAAGCCTTTGGATAAATGTAAAAACATTTAAAAAACATATATAATAATATTTTAGTAATTTCTATCCATTACCTCCAATAAAACATCTACATGTTAACTACCATTTAAAATAATATTATTTTACTATTAGAGTGCAACGTAAGATTTCCAAGAAACTCGTTGTTGCGTATTGGGTACGCCATCGAGCATAGCATCCCCTTTAAAGTAATATTAATATTTGATTCACAAATATGGATAAATATAAAGATGTCATATTCTTTATTTACCTGGGGTGTTACATCCTTCCCCCCTTTTGGTAATTGTGTCCTCGCAATTTTAAAATTGGGCTTGGAAACATCCTTGAAAGTCCCACATCAGAACAAGAGTCGGTAAAACAATCACTTTAAAATAAAGAAATATAAGTACAAAGGTCACCCAAGTTAACCCATACTAGGATTCCAGGTATGAAAAAATGGACATAGAGGATAAAACATAGGGTGATGTTCTGATGGAGAGTGATAGAAAACATATTTAGGAGAAAGTTAACAATAAGAAAATCACAAAATTGTGATGGGTTAAACGGTGTTGGGTTCCCCATTATGAAAAGTTAATAGACAAAATTTTTGTTTTAAGTTACTTTTTATTGAGGAATTTATTCATAAGTAAACATAATCACTTATCATGTTTACTCTCAACTTTTATTAGATTCCCTACACAAACTCATATTTTCTCCAAAAGGCAAGTATTTAGGAAGACTTGTTCACATTAAGAGTACTATAATCAACATCTAGAGAATCGCCTAATCCACAAAAGAGAACTATATACTTCCCATATCTTTAGACCTTAACCATAACCAAAACCAAAAAGGTTAGTACAAGGTCAGAAAATCCAGAAAAGGATAACCCTTTATAAAAAGAAAATCTATTCTTAATCTCAAAAATTTGTCAAACAAAACCCAAAGTTCAACAAGGATCATTCGATAAACAATTTGTCCATAAAATTATTCAAAGTAAACCAATGTAAGATTGAAACCCAAACATTTGAAGGATTTAGTCACATAGTCTTCCAAGTTAAATCGTAACATTTATCTCCAAACAAAATCAGTTGCTCCTAAAGTCTCATATTGAAAAGTAATTAACCTAATCACATATCCTCCATGATAGGTTAATAATTTTCATAAATAACCCAAAATCAACTTAATCTTAATTCATAAAATTATATAACTAAAAAGAATCAGTCAAACTAACCAGGGACTTCATGTAGTCCAGTGGTAGGCGATAAATACCAGTCGCACTTTGTTTGTGGGTTCGATTCCCGCAGCTTTGTCCGACGCGACGGGTTGTCACACAGTCTGCGTGTTGTCCTTTTTCCAAAACTATATAATTCTTAAATAATTCCCCAAAAAGGTATAAAATCATCAAAAATAACCATAACATAATTTAACCTCAATTTTATCTCATGCATTTCACTTCAATCATAACATATAGTAACCCATAATTACCTCAAAAGTAAGGATCATATAAACCCAAATGGTTCTTTATAACTATGTCCACAAAAGAAAAGATAACTATTCCACGAATAAAATTTGCCTATATTAAACATCAGGGTTACACATAATATAAAAAGTCTTCTAATGTAACCCCATCATCAAAAGAGACTTAATACTCTTAAGAATTTCACCATAACTCTTGAAGCCCTTATATTTTGACATCTTACTCATTCAACATTCATCATGATCCATTAACCATTCCTTTCCAACTTATTCCGAAATACCTCTTTCCTACAAACAAAATCATGAATCATATCCTAAGATTCCAAAATAGGAAAACAATAGTCATGAAATAGTACATACCTTTGATTGGTCATTTTCAGTTTCTTCATCCTCAATCGAAATGGCATTAGGTATTGGTAAATGAATATTGGTACGCTCTTGGTGACCCCATTCACGAAACTTCTTCATAGGACATGTGTTTTCATAATGACCATGCACACCACATTTAAAACATTCAATTGATCCCTCAGAAAGAACTTCTTTCCCTTTCCTCGAGTCAACTGGATGCTTCCTTTTTCCATGGCAGGTTCTTGCATTATGACCTTCATTTCCACATCTATAGCATATTTTTTTCCCTTTGAAACATTTTCCTTGGTGTTTCTTTCCACATCTTTGACACATAGGTTTTTGAACACACTTACCTTTATGATTATTACTTGTACTTCCGTAGGGATTTGCTTCTCACATATATGATGCCTTATAGAAATCACCAAGAATTAGGTGGTCAATCATAACTCCAGATATTTGGTTGAGGATAAACACAAGAGTTCTCATTACAGCTCATATATCATTCAATTGCTCGCTCAGAAAACTGTCACAGTTTCCTTCACATCCACTATTACCTTGATGCCTACTAGATCCAACCATTTACTAAAACTAAAAAGGGTCAGTGTGAGTATAACAACAAAACCATCATGTACTAATGAGGAGGATAAACACTAAGATATTTTTACTCATTCACTTTATCTAAAACTAGGACTCTGTCTGAAATCCTAACCATTATGGTAATGTCACTAATGCTTAAAGAATACCCTAACCTCTAAAGTTATCTAAACCGACCTCTGATACCTACTATAAGGCCCCAGCCTTAAACCTTACGTAAAATTGAATTAAATGAATAATTCACATTGAGGATCTTTTCAGGTTTAGAGTTTTAGAGAATTAGGACATGACTATTACATCTCAAAATATTACAAAGTAGTCTCTTTTACTAAATTTCCATAAAATAAAAAATCTTAAAAAGAAACATGTCTAGTTTCATGTTTTAGGTAGCATGACTTTCCCTTGATCCCATCCTTGACCCTATTCCACGCTAAGTCCTGTGAAAAACATTTCAAAAACTTGGGATGAGCATAAAAACTCAGTAAGGGATACACAAAGAATAAAAACTGTTTGTTTATCAAAACAAAAAGTAAACCGTGTATACTTTATCAAGGTAATAATTTTCACCTTTATGAAGTAGTAAAAACTATTCCCTGAATAAAATATCATTACTTACCTTTTTGTAACCAAAGGATTACCATAAAACCCATATAAATAACACATAACATATTTAAAGGTAACATGGGACATAAACATACTTAAGTGGAATAACCATACGGTCGACTCCCACACATATCACTTAATGGAATAGCCATACGGCCAATTTCCATACATACTTAATGGAATAGCCATACGGCCGACTTCCATACCCAATGCATTGGAGGTTATAACGTAACCACTCGTCTTGGTATTCACGGCACCACCCGTCATATGGTTTATAACGTAACCACCCGTTAAAATGTCCAAGTACCAATATAAAATCATAAAACATAAAACCAATATAAAGGAATGATAACATTTCCACATTTCAATCACAATATATCATAAATATATTGACATAATTGAATCCTTTATCAAAACCATTTTTAATTCCAAAATACATAAAAGATTATATGGTATTAATTTTATTCTAAAAACATTACGGCTTGTTGAGGAAGCCAAAGACCAAATAATACTCGTGGTGGCGGAAAAGGTCTTTGTCGCCGCGTACGTTAAAAGAAACATTCCTTTTTGTCATTTTGTAAAACGCTTCGTAAAAAAAGATTCATTTTGTATAAAAGTAAAATTCAAAGGGGTTTATACACTGTATAAAAGAAAGTTGTGTATAAAACGAAATATTCCTCAATGAAAGGAGATTGAGACGAAGTCCCTTAACTCAGGTCCGACTTGACTCGATCGTTCTTTAACGTCCTAAATAATAAACTTGAGTTAATTTCTACTTGATTAAGAATCTTTTTAGAGTTCATTATTCCTTTTATATCACTTATTTCCATGTTATAAACATTATGTAACCATTTAAGTTAATAATGTTTGTTTTGTCGATATTTGGTTCTTAAGTCGAAAGTGGACTTCTTACAATTACATGTTGTTCGTGTGGTCAAAGGTTCTTTATATCCAGAATGACATTCCTGATTTGGATATCATATATATCATATATATCCAGAATATACATGTATTTATAATATTACATAATCATTTAGAGGTAATAAATGAAATGCGCCGTTCATGGAGACGGTAAGCCGTACGTACGCATGAACGCTATTTTCATTGATTTCTCATATTAATGGAATTAAAAATAAATGAGAGGTATGTATATTTTAATTACATAATTATATTCATCATTTAGATATATCATTCATTATATATATCCATTATATACATGTACTTTTAATAGTACATTACATTTGGGGATAAGAAATGAAATGTACCGTTCATGGAGACGGTAAGCCGTACGTACGCATGAACGCTACTTTCATTTCTATCTCATAATTTAATGGAAAAAAAATAATAATGACATGGAGGTGTATTATAATTCCAGTATAAAATCATATATAATAACTTTAAATCCATCCTTTACATGTCCCACATATGGCATTAACGAATCACATCACTTTGAGGGGGCGGTAGTCCGCACTTCCTTAAATGAAGATATCGTGTTTACCCATAATGGAAACCATAAAGGTATGCCCAAAATGAAAAATACAGAAGCTTAAGGAAAACATAAACATATTATATATCATATATAAATATAGTGTCATCATAATGGCCACCTTTGAAGGTGTTAAAAGAATGTTGAACAATCATCGTTTCGGGAGGCAGAAATTCGCCATCCACAGAAACAGTATGATCTTTAACCATTAGATGTAGTTGTGTGTATGTGTAGCTCGAATCCTTATTATAAAAACATTCTAGTATATTGAGGATACTGTAGTTGTTACAAAATAAAAGAATAAAAAGAGTTTAGGGGGTTGGAGAAGAAAAATAAAACAAATGAACATGAGAGAATGAATTACCTTTAAAAGTGTAACTCCTTTTGATTTGAGCCTAAAGGCTTCCTTTGAAAGGATTCTACCAACGGGAATCCTCTAGGATGAGGATTGGGATGTGGAGAGAGTAAATGGGCAGGGTATGGCCGAGCCAAAGGCTTGAGGAGTGTGTGAAATGAGGTAGAGGTGGGGGCCTTTTATAAGAGGAGAGGAGGGGCACTTTTGGAAAGTAAAGAAATATTACTTTATTTGAAAATGTGTTTCGGTTTTAAAAGGTCCCAAATTGATATAATTCGTGGATAAGGTGATTAGGGTTCGAAATCCACCCATCCAATAAGTTTTGGACATGTGTAGTTTATAGATTTTACATTATCTTTCCATTTTATTTAAATCTTCAGATAATGATGTCATCACTGCATCATTATGATGTCATAAATAATTTAATTTATTTAATGTCTAAAAATTATAAAAAAAACTACTATGATGTAGGAAATCTTTTTATATTTCCAATTACTATTTATAATAAAAAATCTGACTTGTATAACCCCATTTAAAAATTGTTTTAGTAAAACAGATCATGTTTGTGCCATTTTTTCATTAACATTAAATAAAAGGTATTTATGTCATTTTCCAACCAAAGTGGATCCATGGGGTCCCCAAGTTGACCCATGGCTTGTCTTGGTTGGCCATGACACATCCAATGAGGGTAGGACATGTGTCTAGGTCATCTTATATTATTAAAACATTATTTTTACCTTAAACTACACTAATTACCACTAATCGCGATTAAAAACTTAATAAGTTACTATTCACCAAAAAAATTATTTTAATCTCATTGAACCACATTTTACTTATTAATTACAACCATGTATGTCGGATTTTTGAAAATCAAAACACAATGATGGAAAAATTTCATTTAAATGGAAAAATCAGTTTTTATAAGTACCACTTAGTGGTTTCACTATTCATCCAAAATTGAAGTTTTTCAGAAAATTACCAAAATTTCACCCTAAGCTATATTTGATATTACGAATTCAAAAATGAAGTCTATTTTACAAAATTAAAAATATATAAGTCATATTAATTAATTTAATAATTAATTCCCGCTGTCAGAGCAAATAGCGTGTTTTTATGAAATAATTAGTATCAAAAGATTGACATTAGTTTAAGTCCGATTTCAAAGTGAAATTAATTACAATGACCACTATTGGATTTAATGGTAAAAATATTTTCTAATTTCACTTTAAAACCAATTCAAAAGATAATACAATCATATAAATAAATTAGATTAAAAAGAGGTTTTGAATTAAAATACAACATTTTACACTATTCATTAAAAAATGAACTTTATCGGAAAAATATCAAAAAATTACACAAAGTAAAATTTGATGTCCCGATTCTAAAGAAGAGTTTTATTTGGTCCAAAATAATGTATAAGAGTGATCAAAACTATTTTTAATGACACTTCGCCATCAAAAGGCGATAAGTGACCCTTTAGTGAAAATTAGGGTATAAAAGCCTAAAATTGAATCCTTTCCATATTTTAAGCCTTTGGATAAATGTAAAAACATTTAAAAAACATAGATAATCATATTTTAGTTATTTCTAACCATTCCCGCCAATACAATTCCTACATGTTAACTACCATTTAAAATAATATTATTTTATTATTAGAGTGCAACGTAAGATTCCCAAGAAACTCGTTGTTGCGTATTGGGTACGCCATCGAGCATAGCGTCCCCTTTAAAGTAATATTAATATTTGATTCACAAATATGGATAAATATAAAGATTTCATATTCTTTATTTACCTGGGGTGTTACATCCTTCCCCCCTTTTGGGAATTGCGTCCTCGCAATTTTAAAATTGGGCTTGGAAACATCCTTGAAAGTCCCACATAGGAACAAGAGTCGGTAAAACAATCACTTTAAAATAAAGAAAGATAAGTACAAAGGTCACCCGAGTTAACCCATACTAGGATTCCAAGTATGAAAAAATGGACATGTAGGATAAAACATAGGGTCATGTTCTGATGGAGAGTGATAGAAAACATGTTTAGGAGAAAGTTAACAATAAGAAAATCACAAACTTGTGATGCGTTAAACGGTGTTGGGTTCTCCAGTAGGAAATGTTAATAGACAACATTTTTGTTTTAAGTTACTTTTTATTGAGGAATTTATTCATAAGGAAACATAATCACTTATCATGTTGACTCTCAACTTTTATTAGATTCCTTACACAAACTCATATTTTCTCCAAAAGGCGAGTATTTAGGAAGACTTGTTCACATTAAGAGTACTATAATCAACTTCTAGAGAATCACCTAATCCACAAAAGAGAACTATATACTTCTCATATCTTTAGACCTTAAACATAACCAAAACCAAAAAGGTTAGTACAAGGTCATATAATCCAGAAAAGGATAACCCTTTATAAAAAGAAAATCTATTCTTAATCTCCATAATTTGTCAAACAAAACCCAAAGTTCAACAAGGATCATTCGATAAACAATTTGTCCATAAAATTCTTCAAAGTAAACCAATCTAAGATTGAAACCCAAACATTTGAAGGATTTTTTAACATAGTCTTCCAAGTTAAATCGTAACATTTAT
This sequence comes from Viscum album, assembly GCA_963277665.1. NCBI lineage: Eukaryota > Viridiplantae > Streptophyta > Magnoliopsida > Santalales > Viscaceae > Viscum > Viscum album. The sequence goes on along the minus strand of OY728142.1, from coordinate 260,974,483 downwards.
CTCCAAACAAAATTAGTTGCTCCTAAAGTCTCGTATTGAAAAGTAATTAACCTAATCACATATCCTCCATGATAGGTTAATCATTTTCATAAATAACCCAAAATAAACTTACTCTTAATTCATAAAATCATATAACTAAAAAGATTCAGTCAAACTAACCAGGGACTTCATGTAGTCCAGTGGTAGGCGATAAATACCAGTCGCACTTTGGTTGTGGGTTCGATTCCCGCAGCTTTGTCCGACGTGACGGGTTGTCACACGGTCTGCGTGTTGTCCTTTTTCCAAAACTATATAATTCTTAAATCATTCCCCAAAAAGGGATAAAATCATCAAAAATAACCATAACATAATTTAACCTCAAATTTATCTCATGCCTTTCACTTCAATCATAACATATAGTAACCCATAATTACCTCAAAAGTAAGGATCATATAAACCCAAATGGTTCTTTATAACTATGTCCACAAAAGAAAAGATAACTGTTCCATGATTAAAATTTTCCTATATTAAACATCAGGGTTACACATAATATAAAAAGTCTTCTAATGTAACCGCATCATCAAAAGAGACTTAATACTCTTAAGAATTTCACCATAACTCTTGAAGCCCTTATATGTTGACATCTTACTCATTCAAAATTCTTCATGATCCATTAACCATTCCTTTCCAACTTATTCCGAAATACCTCTTTCCTACAAAAAAAAATCATGAATCATATCCTAAGATTCCAAAATAGGAAAACAATAGTCATGAAATAGTACATACCTTTGATTGGTCATTGTCAGTTTCTTCATCCTCAATCGGAATGGCATTAGGTATTGGTAAATGAATATTGGTACGCTCTTGGTGACCCCATTCACGAAACTTCTTCATAGGACATTTGTTTGTATAATGACCATGAAAACCGCATTTAAAACATTCAATTGATCCCTCAGAAATAACTTCTTTCCCTTTCCTCAAGTCAACTGGATGCTTCCTTTTTCCATGGCAGGTTCTTGCTTTATGACCTTCATTTCCACATCTATAGCATATTTTTGTCCCTTTGGAACATTTTCCTAGGTGTTTCTTTCCCCATCTTTGACACATAGGTTTTTGAACACACTTACCTTTATGATTATTACCTGTACTTCCATAGGGATTTGTTTCTCACATATATGATGCCTTATAGAAATCACCAAGGTTTAGGTGGTCAATCGTAACTCCAGATAGTTGGTTGAGGATAAACACAAGAGTTCTCATTACAGCTCCCATATCATTCAGTTTCTCACTTAGAAAACAGTCACAGTTTCCTTCATATCCACTGTTACCTTGATGCCTGCTAGATCCAGCCATTTACTAAAACCAAAAAGGGTCAGTGTGAGTATAACAACAAAACCATCATGTACTAATGAGGTGGATAAACACTAAGATATTCTTACTTATTCACTTTATCTAAAACTATGACTCTGTCTGAAATCCTAACCATTGTGGTAATGTCACTAATGCTTAAAGAATACCCTACCCTCTAAAGTTATCTAAACCGACCTCTGATACCAACTATAGGGCCCCATCCTTAAACCTTACTTAAAATTGAATTAAATGAATAATTCACATTGTGGATCTTTTTAGGTTTAGAGTTTTAGAGAATTAGGACATAACTATTACATCTCAAAAGATTACAAAGTAGTCTCTTCTACTAAATTTCCATAAAATAAAAACTCTTAAAAAGAAACATGTCTAGTTTCATGTTTTAGGTATCATGACTTTCCCTTGATCCCATCCTTGACACTATTCCACGCTATGTCCTGTAAAAAACATTTCAAAAACTTGGGATGAGCATAAAAACTCAGTAAGGGATACACAAAGAATAAAAACTGTTAGTTTATCAAAACAAAAAGTAAACCGTGTATACTTTATCAAGGTAATACTTTTCACCTTTATGAAGTAGTAAAAACTCTTCACTGAATAAAATATCATTACTTACCATTTTTTAACCAAAGGATTACCATAAAACCCATATAAAGAACACATAACATATATAAAGGTAACTTGGGACATAAACATACTTAAGTGGAATAACCATACGGTCGACTCCCACACATATCACTTAATGGAATAGCCATACGGCCAATTTCCATACATACTTAATGGAATATCCATACGGCCGACTTCCATACCCAATGCATTGGAGGTTATAACGTAACCACCCGTCCTGGTATTCACGGCACCACCCGTCATATGGTTTATAACGTAACCACCCGTTAAAATGTCCAAGTACCAATATAAAATCATAAAACATAAAACCAATATAAAGGAATGATAACATTTCCACATTTCAATCACAATATATCATAAATATATTGACATAATTTAATCCTTTATCAAAACCATTTTCAATACCAAAATACATAAAAGAGTATATGGTATTTATTTTATTCTAAAAACATTACGGCTTGTTGAGGAAGCCAAAGACCAAATAATACTCATGGTGGCGGAAAAGGTCTTTGTCGCCGCGTACGTTAAAAGAAACATTCCTTTTTGTTGTTTTGTAAAATGCTTCGTAGAAAAAGATTCCTTTTGTATAAAAGTAAAAGTCAAAGGGGTTTATACACCGTATAAAAGAAAGTTGTGTATAAAACGAAATATGCCTCAATGAAAGGAGATTGAGACGAAGTCCCTTACCTCGGGTCCGACTTGACTTGATCGTTCTTTAACGTCCTGAATAATAAACTTGAGTTAATTTCTACTTGATTAAGAACCTTTTTATAGTTCATTATTCCTTTTATATCACTTATTTCTATGTTATAAACATTATGTAACCATTTAATTTAATAATGTTTGTTTTGTCGATATTTGGTTCTTAAGTCGAAAGTGGACTTCTTACAATTACATGTTGTTCGTGTGGTCAACGGTTCATTATATCCAGAATGACATTCCTGATTTGGATATCATATATATCATATTTATCCAGCATATACATGTATTTATAATAATACATAGTCATTTAGAGGTAATAAATGAAATGCACCGTTCATGGAGACGGTAAGCCGTACGTACGCATGAACGCTATTTTCATTTATTTCTCATATTAATGAAATTAAAAATAAATGAGAGGTATGTATATTTTAATTCCATAATTATATTAATCATTTAGATATATCATTCATTATATATATCCATTATATACATGTACTTTTAATAGTACATTACATTTGGGGATAAGAAATGAAATGTACCGTTCATGGAGACGGTAAGCCGTACGTACGCATGAACGCTACTTTCATTTCTATCTCATACTTTAATGGAAATAAATAATAATGACATAGAGTTGTATTATAATTCCAGTATAACATCATATATAATAACTTTAAATCCATCCTTTACATGTCCCACATATGGCATTAACGAATCACATCACTTTGAGGGGGCGGTAGTCCGTACTTCCTTAAATGAAGATATCATGTTTACCCATAATGGAAACCATAAAGGTATGCCCAAAATGAAAAATACATAAGCTTAAGGAAAACATAGAAATATTATATATCATATATAAATATAGTGTCATCATAATGGCCACCTTTGAAGGTGTTAAAAGAATGTTGAACAATCTTCGTTTCGGGAGGCAGAAATTCGTCATCCACAGAAACAGTATGTTCTTTAACCATTAGATGTATGTGTGTGTAAGTGTAGCTCGAATCCTTATTATAACAACATCCTAGTATATTTAGGATACTGTATTTGTTACAAAATAAAAGAATAAAAAGAGTTTAGTTGGTTGGAGAAGAAAAATAAAACAAATGAACATGAGAGAATGAATTACCTTTAAAAGTGTAACTCCTTTTGATTTGATCCTAAAGGATTCCTTTGAAAGGATTATGCCCAAAGGGAATCCTCTAGGATGAGGATAGGGATGTGGAGAGAGTAAATGGGCAGGGTATGGCCGAGAAAAAGGCTTGATGAGTGTGTGAAATGAGGTAGAGGTGGGGGCCTTTTATAAGAGGAGAGGAGGGGCACTTTTGGAAAGTAAAGAAATATTACTTTATTTGAAAATGTGTTTCTGTTTTAAAAGGTCCCACATTGATATAATTCGTGGATACGGTGATAAGGGTTCGAAATCCACCCATCCAATAAGTTTTGGACATGTGTAGTTCATAGATTTTACATTATCTTTCCATTTTATTTAAATCGTCACATAATGATGTCATCGCTGCATCATTATGATGTCATAAATAATTTAATATATTTAATGCCTAAAATTTATAAAAAAAATAATATGATGTAGGGAATATTTTTATCTTTCCAATTACTATTTATAATAAAAAATCTGACTTGTATAACACTATTTAAAAATTGTTTTAGTAAAACATATCATGGTTGTGCCATTTCTTGATTAACATTAAATAAAAGGTATTTATGTCATTTTCCAACCAAAGTGGCTTCATGGGGTCCCCAAGATGACCCATGGCTTGTCTTGGTCGGCCATGACACATCCAATGAGGGTAGTACATGTGTCTAGGTCATCTTATATTATTAAAATATTATTTTTTCCTTAAACTACACTAATTACCACTAATCGCGATTAAAATCTTAATAAGTTACTATTCACAAAAAAAATTATTTTAATCTCATTGAACCACATTTTACTTCTTAATGACAACCATGTATGTCGGATTTTTGAAAATCAAAACACAATGATGGAAAATTTTCATTTAAATGGAAAAATCAGTTTTTATAAGTACCACTTAGTGGTTTCACTATTCATCAAAAATTGAAGGTTTTCAGAAAATTACCAAAAATTCACCCTATGATATATTTGATATTACGAATTCAAAAATGAAGTCTATTTTAAAAAATTCAAAATAGATAAGTCACATTAATTAATTTAATAATTAATTCCCGCTGTCAGAGCAAATAGCATGTTTTTATGAAACAATAAGTATCAAAAGATTGACACTAGTTTAAGTCTGATTTCAAAGTGAAATTAATTCCAACGACCACAATTGGATTTAATGGTAAAAATATTTTCTAATTTCACATTAAAACCAATTCAAAATATAATCTAATCATATAAATAAATTAGATTAAAAAGAGGTTTTGAATTAAAATACAACATTTTACATTATTCATTAAAAAATTGAACTTTATCGGAAAAATACCAAAAATTTACACAAAGTAAAATTTGATGTCCCGATTCTAAACAAGAGTTTTATTTGGTCCAAAATAATTTATAAGAGTGATCAAAACTATTTTTAATGACAGTTCTCCATCAAAAGGCGATAAGTGAACCTTTAGTGAAAATTAGGGTAAAAAAGCCTAAAATTGAATTTTTTCCGTATATTAAGCCTTTGGATAAATGTAAAAACATTTAAAAAACATATATAATCATATTTTAGTTATTTCTATCCATTCCCGCCAATACAAAGTCTACATGTTAACTACCATTTAAAATAATATTATTTTATTATTAGAGTGCAACGTAAGATTCCCAAGAAACTCGTTGTTGCGTATTGGGTACGCCATCGAGCATAGCATCCCCTTTAAAGTAATATTAATATTTGATTCACAAATATGGATAAATATAAAGATGTCATATTCTTTATTTACCTGGGGTGTTACATCCTTCCCCCCTTTTGGGAATTCCATCCTCACAATTTTAAAATTGGGCTTGGAAACATCCTTGAAAGTCCCACATCGGAACAAGAGTCGGTAAAACAATCACTTTAAAATAAAGAAAGATAAGTACAAAGGTCACCCGAGTTAACCCATACTAGAATTCCAAGTATGAAAACATGGACATGGAGGAGAAAACATAGGGTCATGTTCTGATGGAGAGTGATAGAAAACATGTTTAGGAGAAAGTTAACAATAATAAAATCACAAACTTGTGATGGGTTAAACGGTGTTAGGTTCCCCAGTAGGAAAAGTTAATAGACAAAATTTTTGTTTTAAGTTACTTTTTATTGAGGAATTTATTCATAAGGAAACATAATCACTTATCATGTTGACTCTCAACTTTTATTAGATTCCTTACACAAACTCATATTTCCTCCAAAAGGCGAGTATTTAGGAAGACTTGTTCACATTAAGAGTACTATAATCAACTTCTAGAGAATCACCTAATCCACAAAAGAGAACTATATACTTCCCATATCTTTAGACCTTAACCATAACCAAAACCAAAAAGGTTAGTACAAGGTCAGATAATCCAGAAAAGGATAACCCTTTATAAAAAGAAAATCTATTCTTAATCTCCAAAATTTGTCAAACAAAACCCAAAGTTCAACAAGGATCATTCGATAAACAATTTGTCCATAAAATTCTTCAATGTAAACCAATCTAAGATTGAAACCCAAACATTTGAAGGATTTAGTCACATAGTCTTCCAAGTTAAATCGTAACATTTATCTCCAAACAAAATCAGTTGCTCCTAAAGTCTCGTATTGAAAAGTAATTAACCTAATCCCATATCCTCCATGATAGGTTAATCATTTTCATAAATAACCCAAAATCAACTTACTCTTAATTCATAAAATCATATAACTAAAAAGAATCAGTCAAACTAACCAGGGACTTCACGTAGTCCAGTGGTAGGCGATAAATACCAGTCTCACTTTGGTTGTGGGTTCGATTCCCGCAGCTTTGTCCGACGCGACGGGTTGTCACATGGTCTGCGTGTTGTCCTTTTTCCAAAACTATATAATTCTTAAATCATTCTCCAAAAAGGGATAAAATCATAAAAAATAACCATAACATAATTTAACCTCAATTTTATCTCATGCCTTTCACTTCAATCATAACATATAGTAACCCATAATTACCTCAAAAGTAAGGATCATATAAACCCAAATGGTTCTTTATAACTATGTCCACAAAAGAAAAGATAACTATTCCATGAATAAAATTTGCCTATATTAAACATCAGGGTTACACATAATATAAAAAGTCTTCTAATGTAACCCCATCATCAAAAGAGACTTAATACTCTTAAGAATTTCACCATAACTCTTGAAGCCCTTATATGTTGAAATCTTACTCATTCAACATTATTCATGATCCATTAACCATTCCTTTCCAACTTATTCCGAAATACCTCTTTCCTACAAACAAAATCATGAATCATATCCTAAGATTCCAAAATAGGAAAACAATAGTCATGAAATAGTACATACCTTTGATTGGTCATTGTCAGTTTCTTCATCCTCAATCGGAATGGCATTAGGTATTGGTAAATGAATATTGGTACGCTCTTGGTGACCCCATTCACAAAACTTCTTCATAGAACATGTGTTTTCATAATGACCATGTACACCACTTTTAAAACATTCAATTGATCCCTCAGAAAGAACTTCTTTCCCTTTCCTCGAGTCAACTGGATGCTTCCTTTTTCCATGGTAGGTTCTTGCTTTATGAACTTCATTTCCACATCTATAGCATATTTCTGTCCCTTTTAAACATTTTCCTAGGTGTTTCTTTCCACATCTTTGACACATAGGTTTTTGAACACACTTACCTTTATGATTATTACCTGTACTTCTGTAGGGATTTGTTTCTCACATATATGATGCCTTATAGAAATCACCAAGGTTTAGGTGGTCAATCATAACTCTAGATAGTTGGTTGAGGATAAACACAAGATTTCTCATTATAGCTCCCATATCATTCAGTTGCTCTCTCAGAAAACTGTCACAGTTTCCTTCACATCCACTGTTACCTTGATGCCTGCTAGACCCATCCATTTACTAAAACCAAAAAGGGTCAGTGTGAGTATAACAACAAAACCATCATGTACTAATGAGGAGGATAAACACTAATATATTATTACTCATTCACTTTATCTAAAACTAGGACTCTGTCTGAAATCCTAACCATTATGGTAATGTCACTTATGCTTAAAGAATTCCCTAACCTCTAAAGTTATCTAAACCGACCTCTGATACCAACTATTAGGCCCCAGCCTTAAACCTTACTTAAAATTGAATTAAATGAATAATTCACATTGAGGATCTTTTCAGGTTTAGAGTTTTAGAGAATTAGGACATAATTATTACATCTCAAAAGCTTACAAAGTAGTATCTTCTACTAAATTTCCATAAAATAAAAACTCTTAAAAAGAAACATGTCTAGTTTTATGTCTTAGGTAGCATGACTTTCCCTTGATCACATCCTTGACCCTATTCCACGCTAAGTCCTGTGAAAAACATTTCAAAAACATGGAATGAGCATAAAAACTCAGTAAGGGATACACAAAGAATAAAAACTGTTAGTTTATCACAACAAAAAGTAAACCATGTATACTTTATCAAGGTAATACTTTTCACCTTTATGATGTAGTAAAAACTCTTCACTGAATAAAATATCATTACTTACCTTTTTGTAACCAAAGTATTACCATAAAACCCATATAACGAACACATAACATATATAAAGGTAACTTGGGACATAAACATACTTAAGTGGAATAACCATACGGTCGACTCCCACACATATCACTTAATGGAATAGCCATACGGACAATTTCCACACATACTTAATGGAATAGCCATACGGACGACTTCCATACCCAATGCATTGGAGGTTATAATGTAACCACCCGTCCTGGTATTCACGGCACCACCCGTCATATGGTTTATAACGTAACCACCCGTTAAAATGTCCAAGTACCAATATAAAATCATAAAACATAAAACCAATATAAAGGAATGATAACATTTCCACATTTCAATCAAAATATATCATAAATATATTGAAATAATTGAATCCTTTATCAAAACCATTTTCAATACCAAAATACATAAAAGAGTATATGGTATTTATTTTATTCTAAAAACATTACGGCTTGCTAAGGAATCCAAAGACCAAATAATACTCGCGGTGGCAGAAAAGGTCTTTGTCACCGCGTATGTTAAAAGAAACATTCCTTTTTGTCGTTTTGTAAAACACTTCGTAGAAAAAGATTCCTTTTGTATAAAAGTAAAAGTCAAAGGGGATTATACACCATATAAAAGAAAGTTGTGTATAAAATGAAATATGCCTCAATGAAAGGAGATTGAGACGAAGTCCCTTACCTCAGGTCTGACTTGACTCGATCGTTCTTTAACGTCCTGAATAATAAACTTGAGTTAATTTATACTTGAATAAGAACCTTTTTAGAGTTCATTATTCCTTTTATATCACTTATTTCCATGTTATAAACATTATGTAACCATTTAAGTTAATAATGTTTGTTTTTTCGATATTTGGTTCTTAAGTCGAAAGTGGACTTCTTACAATTACATGTTGTTCGTGTGGTCAAAGGTTCTTTATATCCAGAATGACATTCCTGATTTGGATATCATATATATCATATATATCCAGAATATACATGTATTTATCATATTGCATAATTATTTAGAGGTAATAAATGAAATGCACCGTTCATGGAGACGGTAAGCCGTACGTACGCATGAACACTATTTTCATTTCTTTGTCATATTAATGGAATTAAAAATAAATGAGTGGTATGTATATTTTAATTCCATAATTATATTAATCATTTAGATATATCATTCATTATATATATCCATTATATACATGTAATTTTAATAGTACATTACATTTGGGGATAAGAAATGAAATGTACCGTTCATGGAGACGGTAAGCCGTACGTACGCATGAACACTACTTTCATTTCTATCTCATACTTTAATGGAAATAAATAATAATGACATATAGGTGTATTATAATTCCAGTATAACATCAAATATAATAACTTTAAATCCATCCTTTACACGTCCCACATATGGCATTAACGAATCACATCACTTTGAGGGGGCGGTAGTCCGCACTTCCTTAAATGAAGATATCGTGTTTACCCATAATGGAAACCATAAAGGTATGCCCAAAATGAAAAATACAGAAGCTTAAGTAAAACATAAACATATTATATATCATATATAAATATAGTTTCATCATAATGGCCAACTTTGAAGGTGTTAAAAGAATGTTGAACAATCATCGTTTCGGGAGGCAGAAATTCGCCATCCACAGAAACAGTATGTTCTTTAACCATTAGATGTGGTTGTGTGTAAGTGTAACTCCTTATTATAACAACATCCTAGTATATTGAGGATACTTTATTTGTTACTAAAGAAAATAATAAAAATATTTTAGGGGGTTGGAGAAGCAAAATAATACAAATGAACATGAAAGAATGAATTACCTTCAAAAGTGTAACTCCTTTTGATTTGAGCCTAAAGGCTTCCTTTGAAAGGATTCTGCCCAAAGGGAATCCTCTAGGATGAGGAGAGGGATTTGGAGAGAGTAAATGGGCAGGTTATGGCCTATCCAAAGGCTTGAGGAGTGTGTGAAATGAGGTAGAGGTGGGGGCCTTTTATAAGAGGAGAGGAGGGGCACTTTTGGAAAGTAAAGAAATATTACTTTATTTGAAAATGTGTTTCGGTTTTAAAACATCCCACATTGATATAATTCGTGGATAAGGTGATAAGGGTTCGAAATCCACCCATCCAATAAATTTTGGACATGTTTAGTTCATATATTTTACATTATCTTTCCATTTTATTTAAATCGCCAGATAATGATGTCATCGCTGCATCATTATGATGTCATAAATAATTTAATGTATTTAATGTCTAAAAATTATAAAAAAATACTATGATTTAGTAACTCTTTTTATCTTTCCAATGAATATTTATAATAAAAAATCTGACTTTTATAACCCCTTTTAAAAATTGTTTTAGTAAAACATATCATGTTTGTGCCATTTTTTCATTAACATTAAATAAAAGGTATTTATGTCATTTTCCAACCAAAGTGGCTCCATGGGGTCCCCAAGTTGACCCATGGCTTTTCTTGGTCAGCCATGACACATCCAATGAGGGTAGGACATGTGTCTAGGTCATCTTATATTATTAAAACATTATTTTTACCTTAAACTACACTAATTACCACTAATCGCGATTAAAAACTTAATAAGTTACTATTCACCAAAAAATTATTTTAATCTCATTGAACCACATTTTACTTCTTAATGACAACCATGTATGTCGGATTTTTGAAAATCAAAACACAATGAGGGAAAAATTTCATTTAAACGGAAAAATCAGTTTTTATAAGTACCACTTAGTGGTTTCACTATTCATCAAAAATTGAAGTTTTTCAGAAAGTTACCAAAAATTCACCCTAAGATATATTTGATATTAAGAATTCAAAAATGAATTCTATTTTACAAAAATAAAAATATATAAGTCACATTAATTAATTTAATAATTAATTCCTGCTGTCAGAGCAAATAACGTGTTTTTATGAAACAATAAGTATCAAAAGATTGACACTAGTTTAAGTCCGATTTCAAAGTGAAATTAATTCCAACGACCACTATTGGATTTAATGGTAAAAATATTTTCTAATTTCACTTTAAAACCAATTCGAAAGATAATCTAATCATATAAATAAATTAGATTAAAAAGAGGTTTTGAATTAAAATACAACATTTTAAACTATTCATTAAAAAAATGAACTTTATCGGAAAAATACCAAAAATTTACACAAAGTAAAATTTGATGTCACGGTTCTAAATAAGAGTTTTATTTGGTCCAAAAGAATGTATAAGAGTGATCAAAACTATTTTTAATGACAGTTCGCCATCAAAAGGTGATAAGTGAACCTTTAGTGAAAATTAGGGTATAAAAGCCTAAAATTGAATTCTTCCCGTATTTTAAGCCTTTGGATAAATGTAAAAACATTTAAAAAACATATATAATCATATTTTAGTTATTTATATCCATTACCGCCAATACAACATCTACATGTTAACTACCATTTAAAATAATATTATTTTATTATTAGAGTGCAACGTAAGATTCCCAAGAAACTCGTTGTTGCGTATTGGGTACGCCATCGAGCATAGCATCCCCTTTAAAGTAATATTAATATTTGATTCAAAAATATGGATAAATATAAAGATGTCATATTCTTTATTTACCTGGGGTGTTACAGATTTTTGTTTCCTTGAAAAACTTTATCATTTATCCTCAGACAACATGAAGTAGATTATAATGTCACGTGCCAAACATGTGAATACCATCATCATATATTCTCCGAAAACATGATAATAACCTGAATCGCCATAAAACCTCAATGAAAAAATATATGATAACAAAAATTAACACTATATTTATTCGATAAATAAAATAACTTACTATTGAATATATTCTATAAATCCAAAAATGCAATAAACATTATAATAAATCACTTTTTCTTCAAATAAATAATCAATTTCAATGTAATAAACACAATCCAATTCACTTTATTAATGTCCATAATCTATTTATCACAAAAAAAAATAGTATTTTCTCAATACTAGAAACATGGTAAGGGTTATCTATCCCTCCATCATGTTTTTACCATAAAATATTACCTTACCACAAAATAACTTTTCCAAGTTGTCGGTATCATTGAATTTATGATTTGAAATCCTTAATGAAAATGTATTACAAAAAAATAATGAGATATTTCATGATTCTTATAACTATAATATAACTGATAAAACACTTATACAACGTAATTATCTAATATAAATATATATAAAAAATTCAATCATTCCACTTAAAAAATTATCATATCATAAGTAATTCCTTGGTCTATGATTTAGCCCTTGGATTAGGGAATTAACTCATATAATACCCAAGTTCACCACATGTAAGAAATTGAACAATAAATTGTACCTTATAATGTGATTTATTTCCCTCTATTTCATTATTTATTTTTTCCTGTAAATTACTATCTTAATGTCCTACTTTTCCACAACCAAAACAACTTCGCATTCCTTTGATAAATTCCTAAAAGTGCTTCATATTGCATTATCATCATAAAGAAAGATGAATATTTATTCCTCCATGGACATCATTAAACTCTATTTTTACCTTATTTAATTCATTTAGAAACTCACATGTGTTCAGGTTTTTAATTAGATATCTAGATATGTGGTAAGGCCTAATCATAATGTTTTTAATTCAAACACCCACTTCATTTGGTTTCTCATGAGGACAATTATTCCATTGTCCATCACTTTAAGTGTTCACGTGATTAATCCTAGTTCCATCCATTGAATAAAACCAAAAAGTGTAGAGTGATAAAGATTAATTATAATATTAAGTAATGATAAATCATTCATATAATGTATAAATCATGTGAACTTGTTTTCACTAAATGACACATCAGGTTTAACCTAGGTCATCCATGGTCATATCTATACAAATTCATCATAAAGGTTCATAATAATTTTATTTATATAAAAACCTAGGTTATGTTAATAGAAAATCAATATCATGCATTAATAATTTTAATTAATTACATTATACATATTTATATTAATTATAAGAATAATAGGTAATTTTTTAGTCAAAAGGAAAACGCTTTACTTCAAACCAAATTGTGTTTTCTTCATTATATGGTTTTATTAAAAATATTTATTTCAAAATTATATAATATAAATTGGAATAAATTTACTTAATTTTTTAATTAATCAAGTTAAATTTATCTTAGGATTGTTTTTTTTGAATTTTTTTAAAAGTTATATTTTTTAATGAATTGTGAAAAATACAGATTTTTATTCATAATTCTCTATTATTTTCAAGTGTTTACAAATCCAAATTAAATTTTGGAATAGTATTATCATTTCATTGGTTAAGTTTTCTTAAAAAAATCCAATAATGGATATTATAATCATCAGTTTACTTAAATTTGGTATAAAAATATATTTATGCTTAAAAAAAATTAAAAACTATTTTCATCATGTTTGGAAAGTATAATTTTAAATTAAACACTTCTAACTATGTGAATTGAATTTGAAAAAATTGATTACATATTTTTTATATGAATGATTAATAATATTAAATAATATAATATTAATTTTTCATAATAATAAATTGTAAAAATAGTAAAAATATGTGACCACGGTTTAGGATAAAAATGTTTTATTAGGGGTTAATCTAAATATATAAGTGTTAAAATAACCTTAAAAACAATAAATATTATTTTATGGAAATATTTTGACCCTATATAATCTTATATTCATAAAAGGTCTATTTTGGGACATTTTATTTTATTAATCTATTAATATGTTTTAATCTTTTTAAAATTTTCATGTGTGTACTCTCACCCACTTATAGACGGATACCCCACATCCTTTCTCATCCACACCTAAATTTCCTTTTGGATTGGACATGAACATATCTAATCAATTCCAATAATACCTTAAAATTTCATAGATTCCACTTTTTAACATAATTCTAATATAAGGCCCCGGCCTTAAACATTACTTAATCATGAATTAAATGAATAATTCACATAGATGATCTTTTCAGGTTTAGAGTTTTAGAGAATTACATCATAACTATTACATATCAAAGGATTACATAGTAGACACTTCAACTAAGTTTCCATAAAATAAAAAAAATACTTAAAAAGAAACATGTCTAGTTCCATGTTTTAGATAGAATGTCTTTCCTTGATCCCATCCTTGGCCCTATTCATCTTTAAGTCATGCGGAAAACATTTCAAAAACTTGGGATGAGCATAAAAAGCTCAGTAATGGATACACAAAAAATGGAAACTGTTAGTTTTTCAAAACAACAATTAAACCATGTATACTTTATCAAAGTAGTACTTTTCACCTTTATGAAGTAGTAAAAGCTCTTCACTGAATAAAAGATCATTACTTACCCTTTTTGTAACCAAAAGATTACCATAAAACCCATATAAAGAACACATAACATATAAAGATAACTTGGGACATAAACATACTTAAATGGAATAACCATACGGTCAAATTCCACACATATCACTTAATGGAATAGCCATACGGCTGACTTCCATACCCAATGCATTGGAGGTTATAATGTAACCACCCGTCTTGGTATTCACGGCACCACCTGTCATATGGTTTATCACGTAACCACCCGTAAAATGTCCAAGTACCATCATTACACATAAAATATTGAAAATATAAACATTTCAATAACAACATTTCATTTGCAATCACAATAAGTAATTCCAAGATATTGAATTAATCAATCCATTTTCAAAAACCATTTAAAAGAGATTTTTGAATCGAAGTGTCCCATACCACTTTGAAGCTTTTAATGTAATTATAATTTTAAAACATTAATGTCCATATAAATAAATACTAAAAACCATTTTGAAAACATGGACATTAAAGATAAGGATTTAGAATAATGAATCTTTAAAACATTTAAAATAATATTTTTGTTAAAGAGTTTTTAACAAAATGAGGGAATCTTGAATACAAATAATTGCGGAATAACATTTAATCCGAGCTTTATAATGTCATGCGAATAAAGGGATTCATGATATAATATGTCAAAGGACAGTATACACACCATATAAGAGTGAATTGGTGCATAACAACAATGAAGTCTCAATGGAAATGTAAATTGAGATGAAATCCATTATAAAGATGGTATCCTTAAATTAAGGATAAATCTATCACATAATTATATGTGAGAAATATAAATACACCCAATATAATTGGATATTAAGTGTTAAACAATAATATTTTATTAACATATAATCTTGGAAAAACAAAACCAATGACATAGATATTTAACTCCATGAAATGAGATTGAGTTATGATTTCCCATACAAGTTTGTAAGAATTTATCAATGAGAT
Organism: Viscum album; assembly: GCA_963277665.1. Taxonomy (NCBI): domain Eukaryota; kingdom Viridiplantae; phylum Streptophyta; class Magnoliopsida; order Santalales; family Viscaceae; genus Viscum; species Viscum album. The sequence continues at coordinate 260,958,816 of OY728142.1, read as the reverse complement.
TATTATGTGTAGAAATAGTATATCTACACAAAGGTTTGTGGAAATTACAACATAGAGATTACACACATAATCTTGGCATAAGAAAATCAAGAAGTAGAGGTTTAACCCAAAGAATTGAAAGTGGGTTAAGAAGTTCCCTTACAGAAATCCGACAGCCTAACGACATCACTTTAAAATTCAGAAAATGAGTTGATGAGAGAGAAAATGGTTTCTCATAACTTGGACATAAAATTTACATAAATAAGGATATAGAAGAACGTATCCCAACATAATAGTATGTGAATTAAAAGACATAACAGAAGAAGTATTTTAAAAAGAGGACGGTGAAAGGTCCCCTTACCGTGTTGGGTAACATTCGAAACGTACACCCCATGGAAAAAGGTTCATAAAATGAAGATTTAAATACCCATAAATGAAATTATACTCCAAAAATTGTATAATAATGGTCAGTACATACACCACTCAAAGGAAATGGTGGTAAACGTAGCATAAATGTCACGGGAATAAAAGTGAGATGAAAAATCCCTTACGAAAACTCGGCAGCCTAACGGCGCCACTTAAAACTTCCAAAAATGGATTTATGAGATCAAATATGGTCTCTCATAATATGAACATAAAAATTACAGTATGAGGAATATAAAAGAACATCCACAAACATAATAAAGATGAGCTTAAAAGAAATGACATAAAAGAGAGTACTTAAAAAGAAAGAGAGAGGTTGGATCCCTTATGAAAATTCGGCAGCCTAACGGCGCCACTCAAAACTTCCAAAAATGGATTTATGAGAGAAAATAGGGTCTCCCATCATATGAACATAAAAAGTAGAGTAATATTAATATAAAATAACATCCCAGTCATAAGAAATGTGAGCTTAAAAGGAATGACATATAAGAGTGTACTTAAAAAGAAAGAGAGGGGTAGGATCCCTTACCTCAAGTCTGACTTGTCTTGTTCGTTTCTTTATATTCCTGAATAATAAACTTTGGGTCAATTTCTAATTTCTTAAGTACCTCTTTTAAACATTATTATTCAGTTCATATCACATATTATAATGTTTATAATAATTGGTTAGTAATGTGAGTTCATATCAGACGTTTTTTGTCGATGTTTGGTACATGAGTCAAAAATAAACTAGTTTGAAAATGATGGTCCATGTATTTATAATTAAATAATCTCCAAAATATTATTAATGATTTAAATATCATATATATCCAGTAAATATTCATTTTATACTACTCCATAACATTTAGAGATAAAAAGAAATAAAATGCACCGTTCATGGAGACGGTAGGTTGTACGTACGCATGAACGTTAATTTCATTTCTTTGTCATATTAATGGAATTAAAAATAATTGAGAGAAATATATATTATAATTCCATTATAATAAATATTTTATATAGGTCAAATATTTTCATTAATTTCATTCTTTATACATTCCATGTATTGCATGAACGAGTCACATCACTTGAGGGGGCGGTAGTCCACACTTCCTCATATGAAATTATCACATTTGCACAACATGAAAAGCATAAAAGAATGTTTTAAATATAAAATTTAGAAGCATATAGAAAACATAAATACCATATATATAATATATAAAATATATTGACATCATAATGGCCACCATGAAAGGTGTTAAGATAAGATTTAACAATCATCATTTTGTGAGGCAGAAATTCACCATCCACAGAAACAGTATGTTCTTTAACCATTAGACGACGGTGTGTGTAAGTGTATCTAGAATTATTCACATAAAAACATCCTATTATATTGAAGATACTGGTGTTTTTACAAAATAAAGGAATAAAAATAGGTTAGAGGGTTGGAGAAGTAAAATAAAACAAAAGAACACAAGAGAAGACATTACCTTTAAATCGGGTAACTCTTTTTGATTTGAGCTCAAAGGCTTCGTTGGAAAGGATTATGCCCAAAGTTGAGGCCTAAATGATGAATAGAGGTATTTTTAGAGATTAAATGGGCAGGTTTTTTCCTATACAAAGTCTTGAGAGGTGTGAATAAGGTGGTAGAGGTGGGGGCCTTTTATAAGAGGAGAGGAGGGGCACTCTTGGAAAGTTATAAATGTTTACTTTATTATAAAATGATTTTTCGGATTTTAAAGGTCCAAAAATTATATATTTCTAGTATAAGGTGATAAGAGTTCGAAATCCAACCATTAAATAGGTTTTTGACAAGTGTAGGTCTTAGATTTTACATTATCATTTTATTTTATTTAAATCGTTAAATAATGAGGTAATCACTGCATCATCATGGTGTCATAAATAATTTAATTTATTTAATGTATAAAAATTATAAAAAAAATAATGATGTAGGAAATCTTTTAAGATTTCTAATGAATATTTATAGTCAAAAATATGACTTGTATAACCTCACTTAACAATTGTTTTAGAAAAACAACTCATGTTTGTGACATTTTTATTTTAACTTTAAATAAGAAGTTATTAATGTCATTTTCTGACCAAAGTGGCTCCATGGGGTCCCCAAGTTTACCCATGGATTTTCTTGGTCCACCATGACTCATCAATTAAGGGTAGGAGATGTTTCAAGGTCATTTCATATTATTAAAACATTATTTTTACCTTAAAATACACTAATTACCTCTAATCGCGATTAAAAACTTAAAAGTTACTATTCACCAAAACATTATTTTAATCCCATTGAACCACATTTTACATCCTAATGACAACCATGTATGTCGGATTTTTGAAATTCAAAACACAGACGTGGTAAAATTTCATTTAAATGAAAAATCAGTTTTTTTAAGTACCACTCAGTGGTTTCACTATTCATCAAAAATTGATGTTTTTCAGAAAAATACCAAAAATTAACCCTAAGGTATATTTGATATTCCAAATTCAAAAATGATGTCTATTTTAAAAAATTAAAAACATATAATTTGCATTAATTATTTTAATAATTAATTCCCTCTGTCAAAACAAATAGCATGTTTTTATGAAACAAAATGTATCAAAAGATTGACGCTAGTTTAAGTCCAATTTCAAAGTGAAATTAATTCCAATGACCACAATTGGATTAAATGGTAAAAATATATTCTAATTGAACTTTAAAACCAATTCAAAATAGAATCTAATCATATAAAGACATTAGATTAAAAAGATTTTTTGAATTAAAATACAACATTTTTCATTATTCATTAAAAATTGAACTTTATCGGAAAAATTCCAAAAATTTACACGAAGTAAATTTTGATGTCTCGATTCTAAATTAGAGTTTTATTTGGTCTAATAGAATTTATAAGAGTGAAAAAACTATATTTAAAGAGGGTTCTCCATTAAAAGGTGGTTAATCGGCCTTTTAAAGAATATTAGAAGATTTATGCTTAAAATTGGATTCATTTGCATTTTAAGCCTCTAACATTTATTGGATAAAAGTAAAAATATTTGACAAACATATATAATCATTTTTTATTTAGTTCTATTCTTTCCCGCCATTACAATGTCTATGTGTTAACTACCATTTAAAATAATATTATTTTACTATTAGAGTGCAACATAAGATTTCAAAGGAACTCGTAGTCGCGTATTGGGTACGCCATCGAGCGCAGAGTTACCTTTAAAGTAATATTAATATTTTATTCTCAAATATAGATAAATATAAAAATTTCATATTTTTTATTTACATGGGGTGTTACATCTAACCTAGTTAATCTTTATCTATAAACCTAAATAGGTAGACTGAAGAATATGTATTGTTTTTTAACCGTGAGTTTTCATTTTATTTATTCTTTATCCACATTAAAATTTTCATAAAACATGATTAAATAATAACATAAATATATTCTATACAATAATGTTTTATAATGTTAATGGTACAACCTATATACATATCATCTTCCATCAAATTGGAAACAAAACCATTGTTCATGTGTACAGTGGACTACCACCTCCTGAACCGATGTAATTTTCATTCAATAACTACCTCTCATTAATAGTTATAAATATGTATTTAATTTATATATATGGTATTCATGAATTATTTTTCATTATCAAAAGATAATATATCATCTTGTTTACCTTTCTATCCATTAAAAAATAATGGTTTTATTCATGTAGACATATGGATTACCACCACTATGACGTGATGTGATTCATTTTTCTTGACCATGTCATGTGGATTCTATATATTTTTGTATTTGAAGAAATAATATTATACTTACGAAATAATAAAAATTATATAATGAAAAAATGATAATTAACTTCTTTTTCCATGCTCTTTGTATGATGAAAATTTTACTCGTGTGTATGTATGACATATCATCTATTTGATTATAACGTAGTACGTTTTTCATTATCATCTTTCATGGTTGGTTTTAAAAGTATAATCATTTTATAAAATTGAAAAATAATTCATGATTATTTTTATATAGATGGTTTAATAATAACCTCTTTGACCATGTCCAACCAACCTAAGTCATTTTGGAGATATGATCAGAATATCATCAAAAGGAACGATGTGGACATAACCGATTAAGCAATTAAATTTTTCATTGAAATAAATAAAATATATTTTTTAATTATAAGGTACTAAATATGGAAAATTTTATTAAGAAAGTAAATAATTGATAAAAAAATTTTATATACGAAGATAAATAGTTTACATGATGTTATAAACTTTAGGTAATAAACACTTTACCTTAAAACCCTCACTTTAATTATTTTAAAATTTTATTTTTTAAATATTTTAAATCCATGTTCATATTCATAAAAATATTTTATTAACATATTTATATATACATGAATGAATTATAAATAAAACTTTTCATTTTTATTTAATTTTTTTTAAGTGGAATCTTTTTAAATAAATTTTAATAAAAAGAAAAAAGGAATTTACTATTTTAATGTATAAGGCGTCAATAGTTTTTCCCATCATCATAGCCATTATTTGATATTGGGATTCCTTTATAAGAATTTATATTTCAATCAATTAAAAACCATCCTTCCAAAAAAATTATTTCCAAATAGGTTTTTATGTGTAATGGATATTTTCATATCTAAAAATTTTTTCCTATGTGAAAAGGAATATTTTTATGATTAAGATGATGGAAATTAATTATTTCATGTAATATTATTATGTTCTAGTTCATGGTATTTTTTTATGTTGATAGGTGAGCCCGACATAGCTCATTATGATAGGTGAGATTGATATATCTCATGATGATGGGTGATCTGGATATATCTTTCCAGTGAATCAGGTAATGGGATAGAGTTAACCCATTTATGTTTATCCTATGAAATTATAGGAATTTATCCAGTAGGTTATTCGATTTGTAAGATTGATTATAGGAGTGATATATAAATTATGTCCCAAGTTACCTATATGATCTTTCTATATTTTATATGTGTTTTTACAGAAATATTATGATTTGACAAGGTAATCTAATGAAATTATACTTAAAATAAAATTATATTCTAATTTTTATGGGTAAATGTAAAAAAAATTAAAAAGTTTTCATTATTTTTTCAATATTACAAATAAAAAAAATTTATTTTTATTTTTCCTTGAAGATTTCTTATGAAATCTTTTTATGAAAATATTTTGGAAGAGAAGTTGATTTCTTTGGTAATAAAATGTTTTTTAACTCAATTTTTATTTTGAAAAAGGAAATTTTTTTGAGTATTCATGGACTAAGTAAATTATTTCTTTCTTTATATATATCCATTGCTAAGATTTCTATGCTTATCCCATTTTTTAAAAAAATCATAAGTTTTTAAGGATGACTATGGATAAGGATAAGGTCATTATGATAATTTTAAAGATATGTCATGAAAAGAAATATTTTTATATCTTAAATGTTTTTTATTTTGGAAAAAATGGATATTGAGAAGAAGTGTCCACTTTGAGATGTAATATATATTTTCATAAGCATTATTTCCTAATTAACTAAAACATTAATCCTAAAAGATATCTAGGAATGAATGAAAATGAATTATTCTCTAAAGATTAAATATTACTGATTTTTCAAGTTTAATTCTTTATAGTTTTCATCATAGGAAAGGTTTATATAATATTAGAGGTTATGATAATATAATTAAATATCATTAAGAAATTATAATTTATGGTTATCATTATATTGAATATTAATATTTTCATGTAGCTTTATCTAAATTATTTCTATTTATAATGGATTTTAATAAAGGAAATAGGGAAGTAGAAGTAGGAAGGCATCAAGGGGACAATCTCCTTCGAAATCATTAACCTATAATTGTTGAAATTTGAACTGTACAGTTTTTTTTTGATGATATATTAGTCGATGTGTTATATATATGCTAGTGGAATATATTCTTGATAGAAACTAGATCTACTATTGAGGAACCTATCGATGGTGGAAGTTTTAATGAGGCATAACCCTCTACCATTCAATGGATCTTCGGACCTAGTGGTTCCTAAGGGAAGAAATAAATATTTATAACTGATATTCTAAGTTATGTATTATTTGATGCATCAAAATATAACACATTCTCTTTATTTTTTTAAAGTTCAATCCAATCAGTAACGGTCAATATGGAAGAATACTAGCTAAATAGAAGATATTTATTACATGGAATGGGATACATTTAAGAATATTTTCCTTGAGAAATATTTCCCTAAGGTTTTTTGAATTATATTATAAAATAAATTCTTGAAATTGAGAAAAAATGAAAAATATTTAGAGACCATGTGTGAACTATACTTCATTAAATAATAACGTTATATACCAAATTGTATCTGGGATATTACTAGTAAAATTAATTAGTTTTACCCAGAATTAAATCCAATATTTCAAAGATAATTGACCACTCATGAATTTAAAATTTATCTTATTGGGAAATAATACATCAATGAAATCTAGCAGTAATAAAACCAAGATTACACTTCTTGATTTGGGTGGTAATAATCACCCTAGGGAATGTCTTATGATATATAGTAAGTGCATCTGATGTGGTGTGTTTGGTAATATGGTTCATGATTTCAAAGAAAAATATTATAGTAGTTATAAGACCAATTTTTATAATTATGTGATAAAATGTTTTAAATGAAATGATATGGTTTATTATGTGGATGTGTATCTGAATAAGAACAATAATAATGATAAGTAGTAAGAATATAATAATAAGGGTGTTAAGAAATATATTACAACTACATCAATATATGTCAGGTGATAAAATAAAGTTTAAATAGGTACATAACTTTTTATTCAAATTATGATAATTTATTGTTTGATTTGGGGACTACATATTTGTTCATTTTTTAGAAATTTACTAGTAAGATGGAAATTTCACCAAATTAAATGAATTTTGGACTTTTGGAAAAACATATGATGGTATTATAGAGGAAAAAATAATTTTAAAACACCTTCATTTGATAATATGAAGAAAGGTTTTACCAACAAACCTAATTGTATTTTCTATTAAACAATTTCATATTTTTTTTGTTTATTAATTATATTTTAGTTTATTATGCTAAGATAATTTTCAAATCCAAATAATTTTTTCCAAAATGAGTGTTCGTTTGTATGTAACAATTATTTCATACCATTCATAACATATCATAAAGAATTGAAACTATTAATAGATGGTAATTAAAGTTACATTCATCATGTTGTTGAAAATAAGGAAAGTGGCTAGATTATATATATGTTGGTAGTAAATGAATATCTAGATGTTTTTCCTGAGTAGTTACCCTGAATTATACATTATTTGGAAGTTGATTTTATTTTAAACATATTTATTGAGACAAAGACAATTTCAAACCCCCTTATTAAATTTCTCAATTTGAACTTATTTAATTAAAAATGAAATTGAATAAGTGTCTTGATAAAGGTTTTATTTGGCCTAAAACTTCACCATTGGGTGTTCCAATTTTAATTTTTCTCAATAAATATGGTTCCATAATAATTTTCATTGATTAAAGAGAATTGAATAATATCATCATTGATAATTTGTATTCATTACCTCATATTGAGGAATTTTTTATTATATCTAGGGAGCATAGTATTTTTTAAATGTTGATCTCTGGTATGAGTACCATCAGTTGAAGGTGAAGGAAGATGGAATACCTAAGACAACATTTTGACCAATTTAAAAGAAATATGGGTTTGTGGTTATTCCTTATAGGTTAAAAAATAATACACCTTTATTCAAAGGTCTTATAAATACTGTTTTCCAAGAATATTTGGGTAAATTTGTTGTTTATTTATTATTTATATTTTGGATTATTAAAAAGTAATTTGGGTAGTGAAAAAATTATAAGGATTATTCTATAAAACCTAAAATAAAATATGGTATGTAGAAAATTTAGTAAATGTGTTTTTTGTTTATAGTGGATTTATTTCCTTTGACATATCATAGATAAATATGGAATAACTATTTATCAATATAAAATTAAATTGGTTGATGAATGGCCAACACTAATAAATGTTAATGAGATTTATAGTTTTCTTATATTACAAGGCCATTAATGATGATTTTTTAAAACATTATATGGTAATTTATCCAACTAAAATAAGTTTACAAAAAAAGGATTTAGCTTCATCCGGATAAAGGAATGTGATGAATATTCCCATGAATTTAAAAAAAATAGTGAATGCTCATGTTTTATCCTTGTAATCTAAAAATGGTTACATTATTATCTATAGAAATGCATCGTTTATAGGGTGAAAGTGTGAATTATAACAACCTAGAATTATATCAATGTAAATTCTCTTTTTATAATTATAGAATATAGTATAAATCACCTAAAATAACCTAGATAACACAATAAAAACTTTATAAATTATTAATGAATGAAATAAAAGGTATTTATAGAAATTAATGAACCTAAACCAATAGAATAGAAACATGACCTTTAGAATAGTAATACAACCCTAATAAATAGTAAACAGGAAAATAGAATAGTAAAATTACCCTTGAAAGTGTAAATAAAATTTATTCATCTTATAAATGGTAATATGATGTAATTATATCATAGTATAAGTAAAAAAGTTTTAGAAATTATTAATTAAATATTGATATTTTTATAAAACATAAATGTGTATTATCACTTTCATAATTAATTTAATGATTTAAAATAAAATTAATTTTCATAAATTTTATTCATAAATTTTATATTTTGTTGTCTTGTTATTATAAGATAATTTTTAGAGACCATAATTAATTTTTCAAAGTGTTTTAAAATAAGCTGTAATTTTATAGTTGGTATTTCCATGTAAATGGTGATTTTAATTAAAAGTTTTATTTCTCATATTTATAAAATTATTTTCATCAAATTTAGTTCATATTTTTAGTTCTACACATAGAAAATTTATTAGGGTGAATTTTTCTGATTTCCCTAAAAAACATTAATTTTTGGTGAATAGTAAAATATAGTAATTTATAGTATATATACATTATAAGTTAAATACTCAATTCCTTGAGTCATTTTTGATTTAATTGACATAATATATAACTAATATTCGTTATTTTAATATATTTAGTGATAATTCCAAAAATATTCAAAGTCTTGAGGCAAAATAATAAACTAATGAAGAAAATAACGAGAAAAAACGCATTTCTTTTTCTATAAATACCACCACTCAACACCTATTTCCCTCACACCTCTAAAGCAAAGAAGCTTGTAAAAATTCCACCCAAACATCTTACCAAGTCTCTACCCAACATACAAGATATCTCTGTCTCAATAAAATACCAAATACCTTTCCTGAAGGAGGTTCTCAAGGAGGATAAATTCATGAGGTCAAATCCTCTTTCATTTTCTTTTAATTTATTTTCAAATTTTTTCATAATATCTCATGTGATCCCATTATCCAAGTGGAATTAAAACTCTATTATATTATATATAATTTAATTTTATAATGTTAATGGAATAATTTATAATCATTTATCCTCCCTGCTCTTTTTGTACCAAATATGAAACATCGTCTGTGATGTTTTAATTTATCGCATTCAAGGATGATGATGTTTACATCTTACATTCATTAATTTAATAATGGTTATAAAATATTTATGTATGAATCAGATTATAATATATTTATTAAATCAAATTTAATGTTCTAGAACAATTTTATGTACATAATATTAATTAATAAAACAAAACTAGAATGTGATGATCAAAAAACCGCCAAAATAATCTAAACGATTATCACTAACATATTATCTAATGATTCATAATCACCCTAAAAAACCAAATGAATTATATAACCATTTAATATTATTTATGTTCATTAATAACAAATAATATCAATTCTGCACAACCATTCTCATTTTACATTAATTTCTAAAATGATTACAATTAAATCGATCAGGAAAACCTAGGAAACCAACACTCCCAGATGACAAAATTGAATATCATAACCCATAAAGAAGGTCATAAATGAAATTAATAAAATTATAATAAATAAAATATACCTATAAAGGGTTATTAATTAATTATTTAATTAATTTTATTTTGTTATCCAGAAAATTAAGATCATGGGTAGAACCATTTCAGACCTAAGGTAAGGGATTCTTTCCGAACCACCATTTTTCCTTTGGGTTACACTTTATCTATATTTAAACCAATTTAACTCTTATTCATTTTTATATAATTATTCTAAATTCTATTTATATGATTAAAAATCATTTATCTTGGTCATTTCTTCCTTATTTTCTGGGATTTACATGTTTTAAAAAGGTTCCCTTCCCAATTCTTCTCGTTAAGCAAGCCCGACTAAAGGGAGATTCCCAATTTATTACCCATTTCCAGGTGAACATCCTAATCCATTTTAAGCCACAATTGTTTTTCAAAAATCACACATTTTAACATGAAAAACTATCTTAGTTAATTTATGATTATATACAAACAATTATTCCTTTTTCATTTTAAAGAATCCTGAAAACTTTTGCATAAACTACACTAGAATGTTTTATTTCTAAAGCTTATTAAACACTCTTTTTACATGTTTTCAATTACATTTGAAATAAAATATCATTATTGTAACACACAAAAATGATAAATGGTTAAATTGATAAATTATATAACTCATGTAAACAAGGTGAACATTCTTTTTTGGGAGCCTACCTGATTAGAACTCCACAGTTAAGAGTACTGGGTCTGAAGTAGTGATCAGGATTTGTGACCTTCTAGAAAGTTTCCCATGGTGTGTGTAAGTGAGGAAAAAACACATTGTAAAGGACATGTACTATCATGTGGAAACTATTATTAGTCAGATAACTCGTTCAGGCACATAGGTGGGACCCAGGGTGGGGACCACGTGTCTGCGGGGAAACTGGTGGTACCTGGTGGGCTACGACCCAACGACCATGTTAAGGTGGTGTGTCCGTGCTGTCAGCAGGGCCCTATTGTTACAATGATATGTCTCTATTTTACCTTATTAATGTATATTTATGATTCAAATTTATTCTTTCATGGACACTGTTATGATACTCCCTTTTGATATTCCTTTTTACATGATTATGATACCCAATTCATTCCATGAGTTCCCCTTATGTTTATGTTTGATTCATTATGTATGATTATTTATGTGGAATGCATATTCAAGATCATTTTATAATATATTTTCATAGATATAACTCCAAATCATTGGGTAACATTTAGTACAATGATATGTCATGTCCAATAGTCTTGGTCGTAAGCCTTGACTTGTGTTCCATGTGCAATGGTCTTGGTGGTTAGCCTTGACTCGTGATCCTCCATGTGAAATGATCCATGACTCATGATAATTTCATTTTTTATGTTTCTTTATCATTACTATTATTTCATTATTACATTATATCATCTATTATATATTGTTCTTTCATATGTTTATTCATGTTCCATGCCTTTTTATGTCATCATGTTGTGTCTTTTAACCCATGTGTTATGATTTATTCTAATGTTTATTACCTTATTGGGATTTTTTCGCTCATCCCTTTATTCATGTATTACCACAGGTTATCCTGTGAATATTTATGGTCTCAAAGGGTGTTAGTATCTCATTGTAAATATTTAATAAATTATTTTTTTATATTTGTTTCATGTTTTCAATTTTATGTACCTAATCCAACAAATACACTATGATTTTCGATATTTGGTTTGTATTTAATGGTTAATTATGCTTAAAATCATGTAATAATATGTGTAAAATGAGAGGGTAACTTTATTTGGTATCAAGGGAATGGTATTTTTATTTTTGGATTTTAGGACTAGAGAACTTTAGTAAGAACCCTGTATATAATTCTATAACCATGGATAACCAAGATTTAAACATAGGTTATCACAAGTTAGGATATATTTTTCATTTATAATTTTACCCTTCTATATTAAATTTTTTTATATACTTATTATTTAAGTATTCAAGAACCTAAATTATGCCTTATTTTTCTTAGTTAATGTATATAAATAGAAGAACTTTTTCCAACAATCACTATATTTGGCAATGTGTGGATTTCTCTAATGATATTCTAAATATGATGGGAATTGGTGATCAAAACTTCTTGATATTACTTACTAAACTAGACCAAGTTATGAATAATAACATGAATCATGGGGAACACCCACCTTATCCTAATCAATATCAAGTTGTGGTATAATATTTTAGGAAGCAATAGTCTCCCATGTTTAGTGGATATTCTAATCCTATTCTCATAGAAAAATGGATTAACTCCATTGAGAAGATATTCTCTATCATCCAATGCTCAGAAGAAGAAAACTTGTGCTGGAGTTCTATCATTTTGATGGGTAATCTGATCAGTGGTAGACACTGAAAATGAACACATATTCCAAGAAGGAAATTGATTCTTTAGAATTGGATGATTTTAAGAAAATATTTTCCAATAAATATGTTCCCTGAACCCTCCAAATCAACATGTAAAGAGAGTTTCTCAGACTAAAGCAGAAGGAAGATATTTCTATCATTGCGTATGAATCAAAATTAACAAGACATTCATGATATGCATTTGGATTTGTCACAAACACTAAAATAAAGGTGGATCACTTCTTTAGTAGACTAAATCTGAGTCTCTGAAAAGTGTTGGAGATTCGTGGATTTGATATCTATGAAAAGATTGTCTGTTATGCCCTTATAGTTGAAATGGATGTTTTAGAATTTCAATGGCCCTATGGGCCAGGGGATAAAAATTGTAAAATGGATTTTATATGGAAATATTAGTAGTTAAATCATATGATTTATATAAAACCATGCATCCCACGTTTCAAAATTTTGGGAAGATGTATCCAAGGAACTGTGTAAAGAAAACCATAAAATGATTCAAAGTGGAATAATGAGGCATCAAGATAATAAATCTTAAAGGGAAATGAATAATCTTACCAATTTGGAATAATAAATTATGTATTAAATTAATACTTAGTATATATTATAGTTCATTAAATATAAAAAACATTGGAATTATGTGAACCATTTGTCAAATCCAAGGCATGTTGGGGGAAATCAACAACAACAGCATCCAAGTCAGCAAGGGAGGGAATATTCTACCACTGCTACTGAAGTGGACCCCAAAAATGATGTGGTGATACATATTTCAGTTATTTATTCAAGAATATAGAACATTCTATTTGATTCTATTTCTACACATTCTTTCGCATCGTTTGCGTTTAGTAGGACTACTTAAACACCACCTCAAAATATGGAGGTTGAGTTATCTATGAGAACAGTAAATGATGTGATTATTACATCAAAATTATATAAATCCTTTCCATTTAATATTTGTGGACTAAACCTACTATAAAATCTTGTCTTACATACTTAGGTGTTGATTTATTCTATATTGGGCATGAATTGGATATCTTTATACAAAGCCAATATAAACTATTGAGAAAGGGAGACTGCTCTTCACATCTTGAGGTATCCTTTAATTCATTATAAGGGTAATGAGGAGGATGAATATCTATCAGAATATTTATCTAGATTTTGGATTCTATTTCCTTATTAGAAAGAATATCCATCTCAAATGATTGAGACAAAGGAGAGGATTATGCTCGAAAACATTCCCATCGTGAGGGGCCAAACAGATGTATTCCCAAAATAATTAACATGTACTCTTCTTGACTGATAGGTTGAGTTATCAACTAAACTTATTCTTTGATCTCTTTATATATCTAATAAATTGTATAAAATATACACAGTTGATTTGAAAGAACTAAATAAGTAGTTATAATATGATCTGATCAAGCATTTTAGATGCTTGAGTGCTTCATCATGGGGTTCACCAGTCCTCTTTGTCAAAAAGAAGGATAGATCAATGTGCATCTGAATTTATTATCATGAGAACTATAAAATCTTGATAAAGAACAAGTATCCCCTATCGTGGATAGATGAATTCTTCAATCAACTACATAGAACCAAGTATTTCTCTAAGGTGTAACTTCAGTTGGAATATCACCAATTAAAGGTGAGGAAGGAAGATATTCCCAAGACTTCCTTTTGAATGAGTTATGTATGCTATGAGCTCAGAGTGATGCCCTTAAGACTCACTAATGGTCTATAAATTTTCATGGATTTAATGAATATTGTCTTTAGAGATTAACTTAACCAATTTTTGGCAGTCTTTATTGATGATATTCTGACATACTCTAAGAGAAAGGAGTAACATGTGATTCATTTGAAAATGGGGTTGAAGACATTTCAAATGGAAAAAATTATGAAAATTATATTAAATGTGGGTTTTGTATATAGTATGTACATTTATTTGGGAATATAATTACCAAAAAAGGTATATTCATATATGCTTCCAAGACAAAGGCAATCGAATAGTGGCACAAGCCAACATCTGTAATAGAGATCCGTAGTTTCCTAGGTTTATTGGGAATTACTGGTGATTTGTAAATAAATTCTCATCATTCTTAAACCCACTAACCATGTTTACTCGGAAGGGTGAAAAGTTTTTCTAGGCCAATGAATGTGAAGACTGATTTAAAGAGTTGAAAAATATGTTTATCACTACACCAGTGCTTACACTACTAACTAGTGGGGAAATTGTTGTGGTGTACCTCAATGCTTCCAATATGGGATTAAGTTTTTTTACTAATGTAAAATGATAAATTTATAGCCTATTTCTCAAGGTATTTTAAAATTAATGAGGAAAAATATCTCACTCATGGTATAGATTTGGAAATTGAGATTTATACATTAAAAATATAATAGTATTACCTCTATGGGGAGAATTGTGAAATGTATACTAATAATAAAATACTCAAGTATATATTCACTCGGAACGAGATAAATATGTTCTAGTGAAGATGGTTAGAACTCATCAATGATTACAACTTCCCAATCCACTACCATCATGGTAAGGAAAATAAAGGTGAAAATGCTCTAAGAATAAATGATCCATCAACTTAATTAATGTTGATAATTGAGAAGGATCAATTCTTCTTAAACATATAAAGGATGGATATGAGATTCATTAAGGAAAAAAACCAAATCAATCATTTCTCAAATGATTTATGAACAATCCCTCATGGATACAATAAAGGATGGTCAAAGAAATGATGTGGAAATTCATAAGAAGGTGGAATCTATCAGATATGGGAGATAATTAGAGTTCAAAATTTATGAGAAAGGAGTCATGAAATTTTGGTTATGACTATTTGAACCATATAATAAAGAAATAAATAAAGAGCATATGAATGACGCATATAGCTCGACCTTCTCTATTCACCTAGGGATACCAAATATGTATGGAGATCTCTAATAGCACTATTTTTTGGAAAATATGAAGAAGGATATCATTAAATATACATCAAAGTGCTTGGTATGTTAGTAAGGGAAGTCCAAAATGGAAAAAGTATAAGGGGTTTATGCAATAACTACCCATACCAACATGGAAGTGGGAAAAATCACCATAGAAATTGTCACCAGACTTTGAAGACATCTCTAGGAAATAATTCTATATTGTTTTTTGTGAATCATCACATAAGGTAAGCTCACTTTATTTCAATTAGAGAGGAAGTATCACTAGATCAACTTTCATGAATATACATCATAGAAGTGGTAAGGCTGTATGGAATACCACTATCGATTATGTATGATCGAGATACCGGATACACCTCCATGTTCTAGGAAAGTATCCTACATGATCTAAATAATGATCTAAACATCATTATTTCATATCATCTTCAAAATTATCTCCAATATAAGTAGATTTTTCAGAAACATGAAGACATTTTTCCATCATGTTCTATGCACATAAAGGGAGTAAGGGACCAACATCTTCCTCTAGTTGAGTTCTCGTACAATAATAGTTTCCACTCTTTAATCCAAATGTGTGCATATAAATCCATTTATAGTAAAATATGTAGAACACAGGCATGCTGGTTTGAATTCAGTGATCATAAGATACTAGGACCTGAAATGGTTGAAGAAATGGTGGTGAAGGTGAAAACTATTCAATACCACATCAAGGTAGCCCAAATTCAACAAAAGTGATACACAGACGATCATTAATTGGACATAGAGATTAAGGTTGGAGGTATAGTATTCCTCTGCATATCTCCCTAGAAGAGGGTCATGAGATTTGGTATGAAATGAAAACTGAGTCCTAGGTACATCAGCCCCTTGGAGATTCTTGATTATTTTGTAGTTGTAGCCTATTGACTAGAACTTCCACCAACCATGTCTCGTGTACACAATATATTCCATGTATCCCAATTGAGGAATTACATATCGGATCACTCACATGTACTAAATTCATAGTTGGTATAGTTGGAGAATGGTCTCTCTTACGAAGATTAACCAATGAATATCTTGGATCATCGAGATAATAATCTACGCAACAAGACTAATCACTTAGTCAAAGTACAATGGTGAAACCATAAGTATAAATAGGGAACATGGTAGCTAAAGGAAGTGTTGAAGGATAAGTACCCTTACTTTTTTTCACCATAGTATGCAAAACAAAATTTTGAGGGAAAATTTTCATAAGGGGGGACAGTGTAACAGACCATAATTATATCAATGAAAATTCCCTTCTTATAATTACTTCATATAGTTTAAATCGAATAAAATCACTTATAAAACACAATAAAAATATATAAATGAATAATGAATGAAATAATAATTATTCATAGAAATTAAGGAACCTAAACCAATGGAATAGTAACTTGATCTTAGAAATAGTAATATGAACTTTATGAATAGTAAACTGACCAATAAAATAGTATCCTCACCCATGAAATTATAAATAAAATTTATTCATCTTATAAATGGTAATATGATATAATTATAACATAGTATAAATAAAAAAATTCTAAAATTTATTAATTAATTGTTGATATTTTTATAAAAAATAAATGATAATTTTCATTTTTGTACCTAATATAATGATTTAAAAGAAATTTACTTTCGAAAAATATATTCATAAATTAATAATTTATTTCCTTGTTATTATAATACAATTTTATGAGATATTAATTATTTTTTTAAAGTGTTAAAAAATCAGTTATAATTTTAAAATTAGTATTTTCCAAGTAAATCATTATTTTAATTAAAAATTAAATTTATAATCTTTTGAAAATTATTTTCATAATATGGAGTACATTTTTTAATTATATATTTCAAAAAAAATTATGATTAATTTAGGGTTTTTTCTAAAATACTTCATTTTTTTAAGAGTAAAATACTGTAATTAATAGTATATATACATTATAAGTTCAATACATTATTCCTTGAGTAATTTTGGAGGTAATAGATATAATATAGAAATCACCTTCATTATTTTAATATATTTAGTGATAATTATAAAATTATTCATAGTCTTGAGGAATAATATTAAACTAATGAATAAAATAATGAAAAACACCCCTCTCCTACACTATAAATACCATCCCACGCAACCTCTTTTCCTCACACCTCTAAAACCTTTAATCTTGTCCAAATTCTTCCCAAAAAACTTCCCAAGTCTCTCACGCGCATCTAGGATAAATTATTATCAACAAAAGTGCAAACCCCTTTCCCTAAGATTATGTAATGTTTTATATTGCTACCGCATTACTATGATTCCATGAGAAATGTGCGTTGAATCATGATTATGTAATGTTTTATATTGCTACCGCATTACTATGATTCCATGATTACATAATCACATATTTTATAAATTTTTGTTCCATATGTTTATTAATCTTCCATTACTTTTTATGTCGTCATGTTGTGCCTTCTAACCCATGAGTTATGCTTTATTATTATGTTTATTTTCTTACTAGGCTTTTTTAGATCATCCCTTTGTCAATGTATTCCCCAGGATATCCTATGAATATGTAAGTTCTTAAATGGTGTTAGGATAACATTATAAAGATTAAATAAAGTTTGGTTTTATTTTTGTTTCATTTTATCAGTTTTATGTACCTAATCCCCCAAAGACATTAGACTTTACAATCCCTGGTTTGTATTTAATGGTTAATTATTCCTGAAATGATGTCATAATATGTGTTAAAATCTTGAGACACTATATAAATATATACTTATCTTAAAATTTTTATGTATATATTCACTCAGAAAGAGTTGAACATTATATAGAAGAGATGGGTGGAATTGATATAGGATTATCACTCCACAATTGATTACCATCCAGGTAAAGTAAATAACATAACTTATTTTTGAATCAAAAAGTTAATACATCATTAATTATGTTATATATGTAGAATGATCCTTTGGTAAATGATTTGATGAATTATTTCCTAAAAAAATTTCATAGAGGAACTCCCTCTATTTTTAGGTATTAGTATAATAATATTTTTCAGTTTGGATTAAGAATTCTTGGAATGAACAAATTATTTTATAAAAAAATGTCAAATTGGTTTGAAAAAGGTAATTTCATGAATTTAATATGGAAAAAGAGGGTGTTATAAAAATTGAAAAAATGATATATGATTCATTTGATCCTCATTTTAGAAATAATCAGTGAGTGAGGCTCATAACTATAAATGTTTTATTCATCCTCACAACACCAGAATGTATAAAGACTATCTAGAACTTTTCTAGTGGGAAGGAATAAATAAATATACTAGTGATTTTACTTTGAGATGTTTTGATTTCCAATATGTTGAAGCTAGATGATAATTACTAAAGTGTATTCTTTATAATTTTCTAGTTCACAAATGTGAATGGAAGAACATATCTATGTATTTCATGGGGGGATTACCAAAAACATATCTATGTAATGATTTTATTCAGATAATTATTTATTGATTAAATAAATCTATTCATTGTCTTCCCATTAGAGATAATATGTATTTGGGTTACATTTAAAGACATTATATTTAAGAAATAATTATATTAAATGTACTTACTCATTAAATTATATCTGATCATGCTCCCAGATTCACCTATAATTTTGGGAAAGGACTTCAGAAGACATTGGGTAATTATTTAAATTTTAGTTCAGACTTTTATCCTTAATGTCATGGATAGTCACAGAAAATTAATTAGAATTTAGAGTATGTGATTCATGTTTTTTAATACATTATCATGGATTTGGGGAACAATATATAACTATATTTGATCTTTCTTATAATAAATGTTTTAATTCTAGTATAAAGATGGGGTCTTTTTGAACATTATATGGAAACTAGTGTTAAACACTAGTTTATCGGGTTGAATTCAGGAATATAAAGTTTTTGTTACTATAATTGGTATAATAAAGAGATAAGAAGGTGAAAAAAATTTAGCAACACATGAGGATTGATCTGAGTTGGTAAAAAACATATATAGATAATTGGAGGAATATATTTCTATTAATGTAGGAAATCATGTCTTTATTAAAGTATCTTTAAGGTAAATTGCAATGTGTTTTGGTAAAAATGGAAAGTTGACTCCACAATTCACTAGACTATATGAATTATATAGAATATTGGATTAGTTTTTTATCTAGTCTTCCTGGATCCAATTTTATCATAGTTACATGATATATTTCAAGTTGTTTGAAGAAAACATCTGTCAGATGCATCTCATGTTTTGATCCATAAAGTATTTTAGTTGAAATAAAATATTTCTTATAAGAGATATCCCATATAGATTATTGACCACATGGATATTTTTTTTAAATAAACTAATTTACAAGGTTATGTTTTTGTGGGAAAACATATGATTGAATAAGATACATGGGAATTAGAAAAATATATAAACAAAAAATATCCTCACTTATTTAATTAATGAAAAAAACTACGAGGATGAAATTTCCAAAATTAAGGAAGTATGTAAAACCCAATGTAATTTTAATAGTAAATAAAATTAATTCGTTTTAAATTTTTATTTATTATATTTTTTAGATTTATATTTATTATAATAATATTAGGTAATTTTTCTAAAAAAATGAAAAGGTTTTATTTCCAACCAAATTGGGTTATCTTTTATTATGTGGTTTTATTTAAAAATATTCACTTACAAATTATAGAGTTTTAATTTTTTGAAATGAACACAATTTTTTAATTCATCATTTGGAAATTATCATAGGATGATTTTTTTCGAATCTTCTAAAAAGTTATATTTGTTAATGAATAGTGGAAAATAATGTTTTTTATTGGAAAAAGACTTTTTCTTTTAAATTATTTATGAAGTCACATTAAATTTTGGAATAGTTATAAAATTTAATTAGTTAATTTTTATTAAAAATAAACCAGAAAATTTTATCATATACAAAATTATACATTAATTTTTTATAAAAAATGTTTCATATTTAAAGATAATTTTTCTGAAAAACTACTTTTCATCACACTTTGTAGTTTTAGTATTAAATAAATTTATGAGACATCATTGAATTAAATTTTAGAAAATTAATACCATAATTTAAATCACAATAATTAATACTATTAAATATTTTTATCTTATTATTTCTCAATAATGTATAGTAAAAACATTAAAAATTTGTAATTAGGGTTAAGGTTAAATCTGCTTTACCATGCATTAAACTAAATATATAAGGGTAAATATTATCTAAACAATTTCCTAAATAAAATTTCATATAAAAATATATATACCACATATTATCTCATATTCTAAATTTTTCCATTTTAGATCCATTTATTTATTAATACATTAATATATTTTTATATTTTTCAAAAATTTCAAGTGTGTCATCTCCCCCACTTGTAAAAGGAAACACACTATCCACTCATATCCAAACTTAATGAAAATTTTATTTATAAAATAATTACCAAAATAAATTCCTTTAACTTATATCCATGTCCTAAAAGATTTTTTATAATTATAAAACCCACCTAAGAATACTTTAGGTATAATCCTAAATAGTTTTTCTCAAGAATAAGTATAGTTTCTCACCAGGAATTTTCAATTTATTTCTTTTTTTACCTCTTTAAAATCATCTTAAACCATGATATAAAATTAAAATAATCATATTCCATATTATTGTATGTTATTATAATATAATTTAATAACCTATTTCTATATCCTCTTCCATCAAATGTGGAATAGAACCATTGTTCATGTATACGATGAACTACCCCCTCCTGAACAGATGGAACTCATTTTCCATCACCACCTCTCATGGATGGTAATAATGATGTGTTTAAGGTATATATATGATATTAATGACATAAATTTCATTATTTAAAGATAATATGTCAACATTTTTCTTACCTTTCTATCCATTATAAAACGATAACATCATTTGGGCATGTGTGTGGATTATCGCCTCTACTAAGCAATGTGATTCATTTTACATGTCCACGCCACATGGAAAATATATGTATATATATTTAATAATATAAAATTATATTTAGGGTATAATAATCATTTTGGAATGATAAAATGATACTTAGTTTCTTTTTGTATTCTCTCTGAAAAATGAATATGTTTCTCATGCATATATATGGCTTAATGCCTCTACGATGGTAATATAGTTCATTTTCCAGAACTATGTTTCATATTTGGATTTAAAAGAAAATTTAACGTATAAAAATTATTATTATTTAATAATTATTATTCTATATATTATTTAATAATAACCCATTTTCCATAGTCAACCTTCCAAAGTTATTTCAAGTATATAAGCCAAATATAATCAAAACGCCCTATGTGGGTTTAACAGATTAATTAATTAAACATTTCATTGAGTTAAATGAATTAAATTGGTTAATTTTATGTTTTTACAACGGAAAAATATTCTTAATAAATTAAATAATTTATAGAAGTTAATTATATAGAAAATAAATAATTTACATGACAAGTCAGACTTGTGGTTGGTACACCTTACCTTAAAAAACACATTTTAATTACTTTAATGATATATTTTCTAGAAATTTTTTTCCCGTGTAAATAATATTAAAATTATTTTATTAATGTATTTATGTGGAAATAATTTAATTATAAAGGAAAATTTTTATATTCTTTAAACAAATTAAAAAATATATT
Organism: Viscum album; assembly: GCA_963277665.1. Classification (NCBI taxonomy): domain Eukaryota; kingdom Viridiplantae; phylum Streptophyta; class Magnoliopsida; order Santalales; family Viscaceae; genus Viscum; species Viscum album. Next base: position 260,936,440 of record OY728142.1, on the reverse strand, counting down.
TATTGAACATTTTGAAAAAGGAAAATAGAGTGTTCTGTTATAACATTTATTACGTCTTCGATTTTTCCCACCTCTATAAATGTTATTTTATATTTAGTTTACATTACAAGATATTATGTTTTCTTCAAATAAAAACCATCATTCCTTTTTTTTGTTTTAAAAAATAGTTTTAAATGGAGTGGATATTTCGATATATAGATATATTTTCTTATCGGTGAAAAGAATATTTTTTATGTAAGATTATTGAAATGAAAGTATTCATGTATTATGAAATTTTTATGGTTATTGGGAATTATTTATAATGATGAGTGGTCTTGAAATATCTTCTGTAGATGCATGAGACCGATATATCTCATGATGACAAATGATCCTGATATAGCTCTCCAATGCATTGGGTAAAGTAAAGAAGTTAACAAGTTTGGTTTATCCTAAGGTATTATTATAATTTACTACATACTTTATTCCATATATTAGAGTGATTGTAATATTTTTATGTAAATGATTTTCCAACTTACCTATATGATTTATCTATGAATTATAGGGGTTATTAATGAAATATTATGATTTCTCAAGGTAAGATAATGAGATTATTTTTTAAAAAAAACTATATAGTACATCTTAAGGGTAAAATTTATGAATTTTTGAAAAAAATCATTTTTTTCAAGATGGAAAAAAATATTTTCTGAGTTTTATTTTTTCCATTACGATGTATTATAAAATGGTTTAGGAAAATATTTAGGTAGATAATTTTATACCTTGGTTAAGAAAATGTTTATTATAAGAATATATTTTATTTTGAAGAAGAAATTTTTTATGATTATTATTAGACTATTGGGTTTAGTTATTTATTTTTATAAGTCACTTACAGAGATTTTTTTCTCATCATATATTTGAAAAAAAATCATAGGGTTTTAAGGATGAGTTGGTACATGGATGAGTTCAAGATGAAAAGTATAAATATATTTCATGAAAAGAAAACTTTTTATATCTAAAAAGATTTGTTTTGTGGGAAAAATGAACACCATATTTAAGAGTCCACTTTGTAAAGTAATATTTATTTTTGTAAGGGTGATGAAATAATTATAAAAACTATAGACCTAAAATAAATCCATGAATACATTAAAATGAAATAATTTTTAATAAATAAATTTAAATATTATTTAAGTTCGAGTCTTTATAAATTAACCCAACAATATCCATCATGAATGTTTGTCCTAGTGTGAGATTTTAGGACAACTCATCATATGTTGGTGATAATTGAGTTAATAACCAGTTCAACCATTTCATATTTATTTCATTAAGAAGAATATATGCCATAGAAGCATCCACTTTCTAGTATCTAGATAAGGATGTATTTTCTAGGAAAATGGGAAAATTTTATACATTACCAAAACTTTTGAATATTATAAAATACATAGAAATTTCCCCATGGTTTTTACCAAATATTTACAAAATTAATCTCCAAATATAAATAAACCCTTCTTATGATACCAACTATAGTGATCTAAAATTCACATACATAGATATTGCATAATTTATATTAATATTCATTACAACTCACAATCATACATGCATGGGGACCATAAATACTTAGTGTAATTCGAGACTAATTATATTAACATCTTATTTAAGTAAAACCTTTTTCATCTCAAACATATTTATTTATATAAGGTAACCTTATAGAATCATAAAAATTATTACCCTTATTTATAACCTTAGGAAAAGTTAGAACATAAGAAGGGGTGAGCTTAGATACCTAGTGAGGAAGAACACATGACATATCAATCAATGATCATATGAAAGTATAAGAATATCATAAGGGTTTGTAAAAATGATCATAAAATAAATATTTTATACCCAATGATTACTAGATCATAAACATGGGTTATGGGATAAAACATGGTAGATCATATGACTTGAATCATAAAGGGATCAAGGAACATGAGCCATTAGAGATTAAAATTGACATAAGATATAATTTTGTGGAATAAAAATAATAATAGAAAATATTTTATTTACCATATTTCATTACCAATACTATCATACTATATTGGGTTAACTTAATATTTAATCATTCCATATTCAAGGTTCACTCACAAGGCTATCTTGGTGGATAGATTCCCATATTAAATTGGGTTCACTCCCCATTATAGAATTTATTGTCTCATGCGATATTTATCTTTACCCAATTCATTAGATCACTCAATAATTCTGTACCCACCCATCATATAATTAAAATTATACATATTTTTTCCATTAGATCAAAAAATATTTATCATATCCTCATATCATAACTTGTAACTCCCCGACCCTAGAAGTCTGGAGCTAGTGTATTATCTTATTACATTATAATGATTATAGGGAATCAAATCCTGAAGTATTGATTAGTTTATCTGTCTTGAAAATAAATATTACATACAATATATCTATAATACATTTGGAAAACATTATAAAACATGCTACAAAATAAATTGAAATAAAATAAAACCTTGTAATATTATTCAGAGTTCACTTCTTCATAACCCGGGGAAAGAAGCATAATAAGGGTGAGCCCAAATTGTTAATAAGGGTAAATAAAAATAATAATAATGAATCAATAAATATGTAATGTAAAATACCATAATACACATTCCATTTACACAACTATATAAGGAATACTTAATATAGAATTTTATGAAATTGAAACCTGTTCCATAAATCAATAAACTGAGAATGAATTAAATTCATAGATATGTAGACTAAAAAATATCATGGATAAATAATAACTATATCTAAATGAGGGTAATTCTTAATTATTGGACATCATGTATAAGGCACATAAAAAACTATACCATCAAGACCTTTCACAATACCGTTTAAAACCACAAATAAAAAAACATTTAATTTGGCCCAATTATTCATCTTATGAGAACCTATTGATGTATTAAGGGGAAATATAAATCATAAGACCCATATATAATTTCTAGTCCAAATAATTTCTCATATTGAATAAAAATAAATAATATTTCTTATCAAATAACTATATTTAATGATAAATATGGATTTATTATTAATTCCCCAGTTAATCAAATAAATATTAATGTAAACACTATATGCAAGATGGTATATGGTTTCGGAAATAATAAGATCCATCACCAAAAAATTAAAGAAATTTTCAATGATAAATGAGTAAAATAATGTGATTTTACAAAAAAAAAAGTTAACAATCACAAAAGAAAGTGAGATTTCAAAAAAAATTACTGATTGGTAATTTTAATGATAACCCCCTTAGGTGAAGAAATTAAAAGTGAAAATTATAATAAAATGAATTTTAAATTAAATAATTATATATTATATAAAAATGGTTCTTAGAAAAACCACAAAAAATAGGTCAGCAGTGTAAATGGAAAATTCTTCACATAATGAAAAGTGAGACAAGAATCACATACCTTTTCCTTAATTTTTTTTGTGTGGTCATTATCCTCCTATATAGTGGTCTAAACTATTTTAATTACTAATATAATAATCATAATAATTTTTATAATACCATATATCAACTTATTATAATATTTTATTGCCCATTTGTTAACAAACATTCATTAATTTCACTATTTTATGTGTTAATTGCCCAGTTCTCTCGAGTAAGTTTTTAATTGTTACTTGTTGTTCTCATTAATTAGATAATATTTTAATCTTTCTAGAATGTAAACAATGAATTAATTTTCATATATAATTATTATATTTTTATTTATAATAATTTATAATAATTTTAGATAGGAAATGGAATCCACCATTCACGGAGACGGTAGGTCGTACGTACACATGAATGTTACTATCATTTCATTATCATATTTTAAAAGAATTAAAATTAAATTATATCAATAAACATGTATATTATAATTAAATTATCATATAAATTTAATTTTTTTCATATATTGTTTTTAATATCATCCTTAATATGTTTCATGTATAACTTGAATGAATCATGTTGTATTAAATCGGTGGAAGTTCGCACTTCCACAGGTGATGTTATCATATTTACGCAAAATGGAATGTGAAGAGGTATGTGTTATAAATGAATTAATTGAGAATAAATATATTATAAATATCATATATATCATACATCATTGTATTTACCATCATAATGAACCCACATGAGAGGTGGTAAAGGAAGAACGAACAATCATTATTTTGTGAGGTGGTAGTTCATTGTTCACATAAAAAGTATGTTTGTTACCCATTATATGGAAGTGTGTGTGATTTTTGGTATAACCCATAATATAAAAATATATAATTATATTGAGTATTATTTTGTTATTATATGAACAAGGAAAAATAATATTTGAAGTTGTAGAAAAGTAAATCAATGAAAATAGATTATTGGGAAGTGTGGCCATAAAAATCAGGTAACTCCTTTTGGTTTAAACAAAATGGAATACTTTGAATGAATACTACAAAAATGGAGGATTAAAGGTATAGTTTATGTATGTTTGGAATTTATTTGGTTATATATTTTCTGAATATAATTTTTTTTAGTGTTTTGAGGAATGGGGCTAATTTTTGGCCTTTTATAATGGAGGAGGAGTGGCACTCTTGTTATATTTTGACGAAGGAATTCCTACCACATTTTTCAGGTTGAGAGTGGATCAAATGACGAACCCAATTTGATAAAATAGAGGATAGGGTAGATATATGTTCATCCAATAGCTTTTTTACTAGTGTATAGGTCTTTTGGGGCATAAGGTTAAGTTTTAGTCCTATATTAAGCATAATTTATCCTCAATCATTATAATTAATTTCAATTATATTCTATGATATTTATGGTAAAAACTATGTTAGTATTAATAGAAATTGTAAATTGTCAAAAATCAAAATATTGACTCCATTTTTCCAAATTCCAATCACAAAATTGGAAGAAATTTGTATAATATTCATCCCACAGGTGGGATGACGATGAATGTTTAACGTCCAAAAGTTTGATAAGTTTTTATATTCAATTTTAAAGTGAAATTTATCCCAATGAACTAAATTGGATTAATTTTAATATATTTGATATAACATGACATTAAAATAAATTCTAGATTTAATTTAACCCTATAAATAAATTAGATGAAGAAGCGGTTTTGAATTAAAATTCACTATTTTTAATTATTCGCTGAAAAGTTAAATTTCATTGAAAATTACTAAGAAATCACCCTAACTTAATGTTGATGTTTTTATTTCAAAAATAAATTCTATTTTGACATATTAAATCAATAAATGTTTTAAAATTGTGATTTAAAATAGGTTATCTAGTAAATGGTGGTAAACCGCCTTTAATAAAATATAGAATTTTATGTGTAAAATTGAGTTTATTTAATATTATGCCTATAAAATATAGTAAATAAATATAAAAATATTTTATTGAATATATAATATATAAATTTTCAATATATAATCTCTAAAATTGAAAAACATGACTATGTAGTGTTTTTTTTAAACTAGGTGTTGCGTGTGTTGCAAAGCCATTAATAAAACAAAATTTATTTTAAAAGGAAAATATGGTAAAGTCTGGGGGTGATAATTTATTTCCTCCTATAAAAGTTTCACCCTAAAACTTTTAGAGATAATACCTTTTAAGAAAAAGATGTGGGTAGTTCTTCTTCATATAATCTTATGGTTCTCATGTTTCTTCTTCAATTTTGTGATTTCTCCATAGCACCTTTACCAGATGAGTCGTTCGATTTATTAATACTTTTTCTCTAGTATCAAGAATATGGATGGGTTATTCATAGTAATAATGGTCAGTTTCTAACTCTATTTCATCATATGTGTGCACATTATTTGAGCTCGTCATGTACTTATGTAGCCTGGATATATGGGACACGTCATGTATTTTTGAAATATTATGCGGCATATTCAAACAAAAATAAAAAACATCAAGTCTTTCAGGAATATTGAAGGGTTTGATGTACCTAGGACTCAGTTTCCTATTCTAACCGAACCTGATAACAACCTTCCATGGACATACCTTCAAGAAAATATAATCTCCCACTTGAAATTCAAAATTTTTTCCCTAATTATCGATGTAACCCTTGTTCCTACTTTGATCCATTTTGATATGACCCTGAATAGTCTTTACCTTTATCATCATCTCTTCAACATGTTTTGTGCCTATAATTTTCCTTTCTCTAACATCATCCAAACAAGTTGGAGTATGCTTCCTATTTCTATATAAATCTTTATATGGTGCCATTTGAATACTTAAATGGAAAATATTATTATATTCAAATTCCACCAAATTTAAGTATTGATCCCACATACCTTGAAAGTCAAGTGAGAATTACATTAACATGTCCTCTGTTGTTTGAATTGTTCTTTCATACTCTCCATCAGTTTGAGGATGGTAGGTAGTGTTCAAATAAATCTTTGTGTCAAGATCCTTCTAAAGACTCTTCTAGAGTTTTGATGTAAAGCATGGGTCTTCATCAAAGATAATTGATAGATGTTCCCCATGAAATCTTAAAAAATCATTAATATAAATCCTTAAGAGATTATCAAGTGGAAAGACTTCTCTTATAGTAATAAAAATTAATGATTTGGGTTGGATATAATTGATAACCCATATTTCATCATTCTTTCTAGGAGTCTTTGGAAGTCCCCTAACAAGGTATATAGTAATTTCATATCATTACCACCTAGGAATATGAAGAGGTTGAAGGACCCCGTTAGGATTCTTCCTTATAAATTTTTCTTGTTGAGAAACCAAATATATTGACACATAATCCACAATGTCCCTCTTTATGTTATCCCACCAAAAGTGTTCCTTCAAGACCATATACATCTTTGTGCTACTAGGGTGTAGAGTTAAATTTGAGCTAAGATCATCATCTATCAATTCTCTTTTTATATCAAGTATAAATGGAACACAAATCTTTTTTCCTAATTTTAGAACACCATCTTCACAAAAAAATCTGTTAATTTCCCTTCATTCACATCATTGATTTTCTTTTGAAAGTACTCATCATCATATTGAGATTTCTTTATACTTATTAATAAATATGGTTTTTCAATCAATTGAAATATTATGGATGTCTCCCCATCCTTATAAATTACCATATCCATGTTAACTATATCCATGGATTTAATTATCCATGATAATCCTCAATTCATTTAGAACACCATGATCATTCCTACTCAATGTATCTGCAACCTTATTTTCTTTCCCTTCGTGTTAGTGTATTGAGAAATCATAATACTTGAGTAGCTCAAGACCTCACCTGTTTCTCCTCTTGATCTATTTATATGAGAAAATGTATTTCTATTTTTTAGTATCTATGTATATCTCACATTTATCACGATAGATATAATGTCCTCATACCTTCAAAGAAATTGTTATATATTCTTACTCATGATCCTGGTTTGGATAGTTCTATTCATGAGTTTTCAATTGACTTGAATCATATACGATAACTTTATCAATTTTTGTTAGGTAATAACCAAGTCCCCTATTCGATGCGTCGCTATATTTGAAAAACTCATCACTACAAATGGTAAAGTCAAAATTAGAGCATTAACTGATCTTACCTCTAGACCATCGAAGCATTATTCACATTACTTAATCCAAACAAAAATAACCCATTTTCATGTATTCTAGGTTAATGGGTTAGCCAATCAGGAAAACTTTTGAATGAGTTGATGATTGTAACCTTCCAAAAAAATGAAACTATGTACCTAGGTTATGTTTGTTGGTGTATTAAATTCATTGACAACCTTTTTCTTCATTGAATAAATTGATATTCCATCCTTGGAGATAATATGGCCATGAAAAGAAACTTCTTGAATCCAAAAATCACCCTTTCTAAATTTTCCATATAACTCATCCCTTATAAGAGCCTTAAGAAGGATCTATAGGTGATTATCATGTTCACTATAGCTTTGAGAATACACCATAATGTTATCAATGAATACCAAAAAAACATCAAGATATTGTTTTAATAATATGATCATTAGGATTATAAAAATAGAGGGTTCATTAGTCAAAAAAATGGAATTATTATAAACTCGTAATGTCCATACCTCGTCTAAAAATATGTCTTCGGAATAACTTCTTCTTCACCTGAAATTGGGCATATGAGGAACAAATATCATTCATTAAGAAATATCGGGCTCCGTGAAGTTGATCGAACAATTCAACAATGTGTGGTAGAGGATACTTGTTCATTATTTTAATAGTATTGATTTCCCTATAATCAATTAACAACCTCATGGATCCATCTTTCTTTCTAATGAAGAGGATGGGGGATCCCCATGGTCAAAAACTAGGAAAACTAAATCCCTTATTACCTAAATCTTCTTATTGTTTATTAAAATACACTAATTCCACTATGACCATTATATAGGGAGACTTTTATATTGTCCTTAAATCAGTTACTAAATCAATAGAGAATTAAACCTCAGGTTCTGGGGGATGTCCAGGTAAATCCTCATGAAATACGTTAATGTATACTTGCACAATTAGAACATCCACAATTTGAAGATTAAATTCTTCACCACTAGAGGTTTTTTTCTCTTCTTACATAATAATTTCATTTAGTATAAATACTCAGGTTAGATCTTGATAATAATTAGGTGAGGAAACTTCTACTCTAAAAATTATGGATTCAATATTTTCCTCTAAAATCGTAACATCCTTTCTCTTATAATAAATTTTTGTATCATATTTTGAGAGCTAGTCTATAATAAGGATTATGTAAAATTCAACCAAACGTGTGATGATAATTTTAGTTCATAAATCAAGTTTATGTGTCATAATTGGGACTTCCTAACACATATTCATTATAGTGATACTTACCTTAGGAGTTTTGACTAACAACTCTCTTATTAAATAAAAAGGTAAATGTCTAATTTTCTTTGAAAACTAGGTAGATATAAAATCTTGTGATGACCCAATTTCAAATAAAACATTTCCAAAATTTGAAGATAAGATTAATGTACTTGTGACCACATGATTTGGGACTTCTACCTCTATTGTAGTGATTTCATACACTTGGTAATTCCCCCTTGTCTTCTTCTGTAGTATATTCCCCTAAAGCATAGGGAATTCATTCACATAGTATTCAATGTCCTTATAATTATAAAATTTTAAGTCATTGATCTTAGTTTTCCCTTTTCATTCATGATCCTTTTGACCCCTATCTCGGCATCTATAGAAAACTCCAAGTCCATTCAAACATTTCTAAGGGTGCTTTTTTCCACAGTTTTCAAAATATGGGAATCTCTCAAACTTTTTCTTCTAATTTTTATTCTCTTTATCATTGTTCTCAGATAGACTCTGCATGCCCTGGTTTCCTTTTAATATATTGATTCTAGAAAATTACTCCTCTATCTTAATGACAGATAATACTATTTCACTATATGATAAATGAATCTGAGAAACCATTACCCTTTGAAGATCTGGTTTATGAAATTCAAATAAGTGATAGATCTTGCACTCCATTTAGTGTATATAATCTGAAACAAACTTTTATAACCTTTTGAAGGTATCTTCATAATCTTTAACACTATATTCTTCCTTTTGTATTAAACTAAGGAACTTTCCCTTCATCTCAATTTTTTGATAATGAGGGAAGTATTTTTTGAAGAATGTTTCCTTAAAATTTCTTTATTATATGAGTTCAATTTCTTCTTCCTCCTAATTATTCTAGATGGGGGTCTACCACTAATCAGTATCACATTAGAGACAATTTATTTTATGTGCAAACTTCTCCTTTTCACTACAACCCATTGAAGTAAATTTCATTTCCATGGACTTAATCTATTACTCATACATAATTGTATTATTAGTCCCACTAAATGATATAGGGTTTTATCACATAAAGTGATACAACATTAGATATTCCCTTTTTATAATAGGTTTCTCCATTTGAGAAAGGTTCTTTTATAATCTAATTATGTTTCCATAGTATTTTCATAATTTTCTTAATTCCAATACCAACCATAATGGTTTCCTGAAGAGAGAAATCACTATATTTTCCATGAGTATTTATATCGTTCTTTCTTCCAGGTAATATTTCTAAACAATGGAATACATTGGATTATATCATAATATTTAATTTCAAAATTGGTACAGCTTATAAGATAAATTTATGCCTCATAAATCTTATAATCATAAACTTTGGTCACTTTGGGGGCATATTTAATTTTAAATCCTTCATAATGTTTGGTAAATAAAATCTTAATTATCCAAATAATATCCACTGGGATTGTCAAACTAGGCGAATAGTAAGTCTCATTTACATGTGGCTGGTTACCCCAAGTTAGGTCGAGAACACCTTGTTGAATTTATTACTCCTATGTATATTTGTACCATAAACACTACCCCTTGTAGTATCTAGAAAGGGATGTTTTTTAGTAATACCCATTTAATATCTACCTTAAAAAATACTAGAATGTTCTTCTATACACATTCTCAAATTCTATCATATGGTTATGTTCCTTAATCGATGTTTTAACAATACAGTTTCCAGGGTTGCTATTAAACTTCCTCTAATACCAAATGTAATACCCCCACCCTAGAAGCTAATGTATTATCTTATTACATTGGCATGATTAAAAGGGACTAAATTTGGAAGGATAGATTATTTTAGTAGTCTTGGAACTCCAGATTACAAACATGATACCCATAAAACATTTGGAAGACAAAATAAAACACAAAACATAATTAACTCAAATAAACCGCATCATTGTAAGATTATTCAAAGTTATCTTCTTCATAACCTGCTGAAAGAAAATTAATAAGGGTGAAATAAAATTCTTATTATGTTTAAATACAATGGAATAAATAATAAATCCATATATATGGAAAGGTAAATAAGTGAACACATTTTCTATTTACACAAATAGGAAAGGCATAATTAATATGAAAATGTAAGAAATTGAAACTCATACAATAAATCAATAAACTAAAAATGAATTACATCCATTAATATATTGATGAAAAATATCATGTATAAATAATAACTAAATCCAAATGGGAAAAATTCTTAATTATTGTGCATCATGTCTAAGGAACATAAAAACCTATATCATCAAGACCATTCACAAGACAGTTTAAAACCATGGATAGAAACCTATTTAATTTGGAAAATATATTCTTCTCATGAGAAACTATCGATGCATCAAGGGGATATATAAATTTCGAGCCCATCATTTATAGTCCAAATCATTCTTTATAGTGGATAAAAATAAATAATATTCCTTTTTAAATAACTATATTGAATGAGAAATACAGGTGTCTCAATAATTCCCCATATAATCAAAAAATTATCAAATTAAATGAAATATGTAAGATGGTATATGGTTTAGGAAATAATAATATCCATAACCCATGAATTAAGGAAATATCTAATGATAAATTATTAAAATAAATTTATTTTCTAAAGATAAATTTAACAATCACAAAAGACATTTAGAATACAAAAACAATGGTTACCACTTGGTAATTCTCATGATAAACCCCATTGGTGAGGAAATTAAAAAGAGAAAATTATAATAACATGAAGATCAAAAAAATCATGATATGATATATCAAAATGGGTATTATATACACTACATAAAAGTGGTAAGCAGTGTAAATGATATATGCCTCATGGAATTAAAAGTGATACAAGAATCCCTTACCTTATCCTTCATTTTCTGTGTGGTCTTTAGCCTCATCTATAGTAGTTTAAAATATTTTAAAAACTAATATAATAACTATCCTATTTTTTATAATACCATATATTAACTTCTTATAATATATCATTACCCGTTTGTTAACAAACATTCATTAATTTCACTATTTTAGGTGTTAATTTCCTAGTTTTCCTGAGAATGTTTTAACTTGTTACTTGTTGTTATAATTAATTAGATAATGGTTTCATCATCTATATAATTTTAACCATGACTTAATTATCATATTTAATCAATATATATTTATTAATAATAATTTATAATAATTGGATATATAAAATGGAATGCACCATTCATGGAGACAGTAGGACATATGTACGCATGAACGCTATTGTCATTTCATTTTCGTATTTAAAAAAATAAAAAGTAAATGATATGTATAAAAATATATATTATAATTAAAATATCATATCTATGTAATTTATTTCATTTATTTTAATTAATATTATTCTTAATAAATTTCATGTACAACATGAACGAATCACATCACATAGAAGGGATGGTAGTCTACACTTCCTTGAGGGATGTTATAGTATTTGTGTAAAATACAATATATACAAATATGTGTTATAAAAGAATTAAATAAGATTATAGATATTATAAATATAATATATATCATATATATGTATATTTTCCATCATAATGGTTACATTTAGAGGTGTTAAATGATGAAAAAATAATTATTATTTTGTGAGGTGGTAGTTCGTCGTTCACATAAACAATATCTTTGTTACCCATTAGATCAAATTGTGTGTGAGTGTAAGTAAAACCCTTAATATGAAAATATATAAGTATATTTAGGATTATTCTTTATTATATATTCATGGAATAATAATATTTCACATAGTGGAAAAGTAAATGAAAGAAAAGAGATCATTGGAAAGTGATACCGTAAAAATCATTTAACTCCTTTTTGTTTATACCAACAGGAATCCTTGGAAGTTGTAATATGGTAAGGGAGGATTCCAGATAGATTGGAGGTATTTTTTGGAAGTTAATTGGATATATATTTGCCAAATATAATTGATTTCACTAGTGTGAATAATGGGGAGAAGTGGTTGAATTTTCTAGTGGAGGAGGAGTGGCACTCTTGTAGTATTTTGAAAGAGAAATTACTACCAAGTTTTTCATGTTGAAAGTGGATCCAATGATGAAACCAATTAGAACCAATGGAGGGTATTGTTAATATATTACTATCCAATATCTTTTTGAAAAGTTTATAGGTCGTTTTGTGCCTTAAGGTTAAGGTTTAATCCCTTCTAAATCTTAATTTAACCTTAATCATTATAATTAATTTTCATTACATTCACTAATATTTTTGGTAAAAATATAATTTGGTATTATTAGACATTATAAATTATTTTTTTTCCAAATATGGAATCCACATTTTATAAGTTTCAATCATATAATTTTTAGAAATTAAATTAAAATTCATCTCATAAGCGGGACGACAATGCGAGGTTTTAATGTAAAAATTCCCAAATCTTTCATAAGTTTTTACATTCAATTTCAAATTGAAACTGATACCAATGAAATAAATTTATTTAATTTATATATATTTTATATAATTTTACTTTAAAATTAATCCCAAATATAATATAAAGCTAAAAATAAATTATATGAAAAATTAGTTTATAATTAAAATTTAGTTTTTTTAACTATTCTCTAAAAAAAGAAACATCACGAAAAATTACCGAAAAATCCACCTAACCTAATTTTTTTATCTCTTTCAAAAATAAAGATTGTTTTTTGATATTAAATCAATAAAAGTTTTAAAATTATGATTTAAAATTAATTCTCTAGTAAAATTTCGTAAAATTTTATTTATGAAAATATAATATTTTATGAGTAAAATTGAGTTTTATTTCAATTATTCCTATCGAATATATTAAATTAATTCAAAAAAAATTATTTAATATTTAATATATAATTTTCTATATACAGTCTCTATAATTGAAAAACATGAGTTAGTAGTGTTTTGTATAAATCGGGCATTGCGTATGTTGTAAAGCCATTAATAAAACTAGATTTATTCTAAAATTTAAATATAGTAAAGTCCTAGTGTTCTACATAACCCATGGAAAATAAAACTGGTTTTATTAACATTTCTTCACTCTATCATCGCACAACACATGGAAAATATACAGGTTTCATAAATATCAAATAATCTAAATTGTAAACCATCCAGAGAAAACATAATATTGGTATCATAGGATTATATCCATATTGACATGTAATTAACAACAAAATATGGTATCATAGATCGAAAAAATATATTCAAAATATCATAGAAATATTTCTTGAAGAAAATCCCCTTTTCAAAACGAAATCACTTATTTCAAATCCAAATATTTCCAAAATATTATGTAAAATATCTTATTTGAAAATTAATATGGAATAGTATAAAGGAGTATTAAAATAATTTATTTTTCATTACATTGGGAAATTATGATCATGTTGTGTATGTTAAAACAAATATTAAATTCAGATACTTGAAAGAAAGTCAAAATTACATCACTCATAAAATGATAAGAATATTCCATTGAAGAAAAATTATAAAAAATCAAACATGGGTAAAAATGAATTTGAAAAATTATAGTAGAATAGTAAAATCATTCTTGAAAACATTTTAAATAAAAAATTGACAAGGGTGAAAAAATATTCTTGATCAACTAGAAAATAAATTTTGTTTTTATTTCAAATGTTTACTCGATCATTTTAATTTCCAAAGGGAGTGAAATTGAAATATTAATTGAAAATTAAATGAATAGCCATAAGATAATCAATTTAAAGGGTTTTATTAGATAAGGATCATATAATTTTCCTAAATGAAAATTCAAGCATAAAAAATCCCAAATAAAATGATATTTAAACCTAAATCACTTACATCAAGTTCTATATTTCCTTATATGATATAAAATATACTATATAATAAATATATATTTGTTATAAATATATTATAGAACTATATTCATAAATAAATTACTATGTATCATTATTTTATAATTTCCAATTATCTATTTATAAACAATTTATTTATTAAAATAAACGTTTGGGTGAAAACCGATATATCTTCTGTGTATATTTCAGTATGATGGTTAAGGTACTTACACCTCTTTCAGGGATTAATTATCTACATAATATTAATAATGAAATAATTTCCATATTTATTCATCATATATTATTTCATAATTATTCATATGACAAGGAGATAAAAAGGAAACAAATATTTTTTTGCATGTGGTAGTGCACATATAATCAGAAATGACATTATCATTTTTAGCGAATAAAAAGGTAATGAGGTAGATAAGATATCATAATTAAAAAATTATAAATATTTCTTAAATATCATATATAAACATTAAATCTATAATTATATCCAACAGAGTGAAGTAGTGATGAAAAATGGAATTCATCACTTTAGGGAGGGTACTCGACATGTATGCACGAGCGATGTTTTATTTTCCCATAGGAATGAAATGAAGAAGATAATGGTTGTCCCGTAATTATAATAAAATATTAGAATATTTTCTATATTTTATTCACCATGTTATTATGGATAAAATTTATTTATAGGAAGTAGAAGAATAAATAATATTGAAAGTATTTGGTTATGAATTATACCTCTTCATTGAGAAACCTCCTTAATCTTTCAATTTATGCTTCAAAAGGATGGTATTTTAAAAATACAAAAAGATCTTTGATGTAGGTGTGGATTATAAGATTTTATTAGGGTAGGGATTTATTGAGCTATAATTTTCAAAAAAAATTAATATGGGAAAAGAGGTGGTTCCCTGTTATATGTGAGGGGAGGGGCACCCATGGAATTACATAAAGTATTAAATAAATATAAATTAATTTTTAGGTTAAAGTGGATAAAAATTGATATGAATTTAATATAGGATGATTTTTAGACCAATTACTCTCGTAAAATAATATTTATACAACTTTAGGTGTTTTTTAAAACTCATCTCCATGTTTACCCCCCCCCCATTGTTAACCATTTTTACAATTATCAGAATATCAATGTTTTTTACACTTTAAGGGAAAGGAATTTTACTATTAAAAGAAAAGTGAACCACAAGTTTAAAATAGTGTATATTATAGACAACAACCCATTAACTTTACTAGATACAACATTTTGATGAATTTTATATCATTTAATAAAACATTATTTGACATAAGATACCATTAAAGTAATTTTTGGTACTATTCACAAATTTTGGCTTTAAAAACAAATTTATTTCAAATTAATTCAAATAAAAACATTTAAAAGATAAAATGTATGTTATATTTATCTATAAAATTTCTTAAACATAATTATTCATCAAAATTTAATTACTTTTAATAATTTTGAAATCATTTATTTTATATTTCTATTATTTGAAAAAAAAGTATGTTGATGTTTCATATGAATTTAATGTATTTATTCAATCACTAAAAACTAAAATTAGATTACTAGGATAAAAAAATATTTTTATTCCTAATAAAAAGTTAGAAAAAAATTATTTTATCCTTATGATAAAATATTAGATATATTAAAATTTTGATATTCACATTTTTCATTTATCTTTTTCTTAAAATAATATAAAGGCCATTATCAAGGGAAAATAGATCCAAGTTGAGATATTTTATAAAATTTATGGAGAATATATTCACTCCACCCATCCAATATGATAAATAATAGAGTTGGTGAAATTTTAAATCCTTATACCAAATTTTTAACTTTGATTTACCTATTTTATCCTTTCCATGGAAACAAATATTTACCATGGTTACAATTCACAATAAAAAAAGATATATTTACCAAATTTGATCATATTTATTCCAAATATGGAATCCATTTTCCAGATTCAATTTCCAGATGTGGTATAAATAAAAATTAACATAAATTCATAATGATCAAAAAAACTGGAAAATGTGCCTTTAACACTAAAAATTAACTTTTATAAAAATCAAGATTATTTTTGATATAAATGGAATGAATTTTATTATTATAAATAAAATTGATCATGTTTATATTTAATACTAAATAAAAAATATAATATAAATTTTAAATTACTTTAATTAATTAAAATAAATGACAATATTTGAAAAATCTCTATTTTCTTCTATTCATTGAAAAAAAATCATTTTAGAAAAATAAAAAAAAACCCTTAGTTACTTTTTATGTATTTATTTAAAATATTATATTCAATTTATAAAATAAAATTTCATAAATTGAAAAACATTAATTATAATTAGCACAAACAAGATGCAAAAATTTGTTTCTGAAGAAAATGCATTTTTAAAGTATAAAATGATGTCACTAAAAATTGAGTTTGTATTTCCTACAAATTATTCAATGTATTTATATTGAGTAGGTAATTTATACATATATTTTATAATATTTTTACTCATATTCATACCCACCAATTCAACAACTAGGTTATAATGGTCACATTTAAAATTTTAAAATATATCTCAATTCACTTAAAGGTTGATGTTGCGTGTTAAGGAAGATATTGAGATTATTATTCTTTTAAACTAAATTTTAGGGTGTTATAGAGGATATAATATAGTGTTAGAGAATAACTTTGGTTCTAAGGGATTAGTAGCTCAAGGTTCACCATGTCGGGTGAGTCGATCAATTTTCATTATAATAATATGGGGCATCGCCAGAATGATTTCCCTAAGGTCCAATATGCTTCTCATCCATAAGTGAATAGAAAATATTGTACTAGTATGGTGGAAGTTTTTTAAATTCAATTTTGATAATAAATATCCTATTTTATTAGAGGCATCTTTTCCAGTAGTATGTTTCCATTTTTTGGTTAGTGCCTTAGTGCCTTATTCTACTGAAGTGGTTGTACTGTTTCTATTGTAGCGAGACTTCTAAGAGGTATCTCATAGTAAGGTTATTTGAAAGGACTTTTTCATTCTCCCTATATTTTATTTTAAATTATCTAGGATGATAATTGTATGATCAGAGTCTGATATAGGATCTCAGATTTTTGAGTACCTTCCTATAGGTTTATCGAGGTCCTAGGGGCCTTAATAGGGTGTTTGGTGGTGTTATAGTGGATTTTCATAAACTTAAGAGAATTTTGGTCATACTTATGTCCACCAAACCTACCACCATGGTGTGGTAATGTGCTTGTTTTTTAGTTAGTCTAGCTATGGTAAATGGGTGAGTTGATGGGTATAAGTCTAGCTAAGTTGGGTTAGTCCTAGTGTTTGGTGTTGGTTACACCATGGAGAACAAAATAGACATGGGTTTATTTTAGTTGGTATTTTGCCTCAGGTGTAACCCTATGTGAAGCTGATAGAGAGTATATAACCACACCATAAGGTTAGTTGTGGAAATCCAAATATATCCATTGAATTTTCAAAATATCATTACCACGGTAGTTGTGATGGTACACAGATTAAATCATTATTTTTAACTTGAGAGATAAAATAGGATGAGTTTTTCATTTTTTGAATAAAAGATTATATGATATCTCTTTGTCCAAGTCCACCATGGTCATTTTTAGAATTTTTAGGGTGGGTCAGGGTCCCACAAATCCCTTAATAAATTGGTTTTGACTTATTTTATTTGTTTTCCTTTGAGTTTCCTCTCAATATATGGCCAATATAAGGGGCATTCCTTGAGTTTTTGGGTATTATTTTATATATTTTAATCATCTCATTTCATGGTGTTTTTCTTTCTTTAATTTTAGGTTACTTTAATCTCTATTTTATTCTATAATTTTTTTAACGATTCATACATGTATGATGAAATAATTCAGAATTATTGGTTATGGTGGTTTATAATTAATATTTAGTGATTTAATATGATCTTAAAAGGTTGGTGAAAGACCTTTTGGATTTGTAGGTTCTAGACATGGGTGTTTTGTCTAATAATTGATAAACCATGTTGAGGTAGGTTATTTTCTATATTAACTTTTATATTATAAAATTAATGCCAGTTATATGTTTTGGATTCGCTTTTTTAACCTTATAGAGCTGAAAATCTTTCATTTGACATCCTCTTGAACTGTATTACTATAACTATAATTATTCCTCATTATTTTCTAGCCACTTTTCTTTAATGGTTGGTGTCACCGACCTTATCTTGTTTTAAATCCACCCATTAAATCTCGTGAACTAATTTCTTGTAAGCCCCCAACCTCTATAGATTTATACCAACAAAAATTACTTCTAGAGATTATGAGTATAACTCGTTTTCTTAATCTTGATGTTGTGAAGATATTATCTATGTGAAAGGGTTCCTCTAAATTATTCGTTCCAGTTTCTAACTTTCTACTTGTTCTTGGTTTTTTTAAGATATATTCTAGGTTTAGGGGTTATTTTATGTTATCATATGCATTTAATCTATAAATCCTTCCATGACCCAGTGTATGGGTACAAGGTCTAAGGGAATGGGGTCCTTTGTTAATTTCATTATATCTTGTATCTACTTATTTTTTTAATGAATCCTCTTGTCTTAGTAACAATATACATTAGTTTTATTACATCTTAATGTTATATGTTATGTTATTAATGTTGACATTCGATGTGGTCAAATGGGTTTAAACCTGGGAATGACAATTTAATCAGGATGGATAATAACTTTATATTTTTAGAAAATATTGCTTCTAATTTTATTATTTGATGATGTTTATAGACTTTATAGATTTATAATTAATTATAAGTGAAATTAAAAGAAATATATAAGCATAAAACTTAGAATTAAATTGATTCAATGGGAGGTATTTTTAATGAAAGAATAAAAAGTAAGGTAATCTAAAGACTAGGTTTAAATACTGTTGTAATGATGGTTTCCTATTTGTTTTGTATGTATGTTATAAAAATGAATAATTAAATTTCATAATGGAATATAAATTTGTAAAACCAATAAATAAATTAATAAGTTATACTACTAATAGTACAGAGTTATAGTTTTTTAACAAAAATTGAGTGTTACCTTCTTATACCTATATCCTATATTATAGTTAGGACAATGCTAAGGAGTGAATTTTTGATCTTTTACTAAGGCCTTATTTTCTTATTTTGGGTTTTTTATAGCTTATATAATGGTTGGAGAGTGATTCTAGTATCCTTAGTGTAACCCCAACCTTGTGAATCTTCCCTGCCATAGAATGATGCCTTGAACTATGGGTGGTATAGTTAAAACATATAGAACCATTAAGGATGGTTAGGTAGTGTTCCATCCTAGGGAGTGATACTGGAAATTGAGATGAGTGGGACACTATCCTAGAAAAAGTTTGATTTCAGGCTATAGATTTAGTTGATCATCCTCTTGGTTGGTGAGATACTTCTATTGGGAACTATATTATTTTAATTGGATACTTTAAGATTTTCACTCATATAGAGATCGAATAAATGTTAGTTTGGTCTGGAGGTATAGCGAGTATATTGGTTTAGCCTGATGAGTTTCTCCAGGATGAGATATCTATTTGGGTTATATATATTGGATTTCAATATATGGTTTTATCCCTAAATTAATATAATATTTGAGATAACTAGGTTTTTATTAATCATTTGTAGGTTATTTAAATTGAAATCGAAATATATAATAGAATGTTTTTAAATAATTATTATATGTTAAATGAGTCTATATAAGGGGGTGAAAATAATCCTTCACTTTATGATATATCTACAGTGATTAAATAATAAAGATAATTATGGGTGAAGCTTTATGACTAAAAATAAAATTACTATTGAGTTCATGGTTGAAGATATAATAATGTTAATGAGTATTATGAATATTAGAAGGATAAATATTATTGTTAGGAAAATGTAAATTATTTTTTAAGTGAAGAAGACTTTCAATGTTAATAATAGTGAAATGTTATTATTTGTAGAATTTTTAGACACTTTATAATTTGTATGATACTTGTGCTTTTTTGTTATTATTGTTATTTAACTTTTATTTGTATTTTCACGAAATGGAATGTT
Source organism: Viscum album (assembly GCA_963277665.1). Lineage (NCBI taxonomy): Eukaryota > Viridiplantae > Streptophyta > Magnoliopsida > Santalales > Viscaceae > Viscum > Viscum album. The sequence continues at coordinate 260,915,806 of OY728142.1, read as the reverse complement.
ATTATGAATGGTTTAATTATGTTGGATTGATGTAATTCATCGAATTCATGAACTAGTATTAATAGAAATAGGTGGAAAGATATCATGGTTATGATGTTATGGAAATGATATTGAAATTATTATGGTAGTGAGACCAATTTGTGATAGTTTCAAAAGGTTCATAATATTGATGTGATTATAGCGGTTGTATGTGGTCTAGGGTGATGTTGTTTTTTAAATGGTGATTTGTAATCCATGACACCTATTCAATTAGTAAGGGTCACTCTTATCAACTAGTTATTTGTTTGAGATAGAACTTCCCTAATAGATAGGTAAGAGAATATGGAATAATATTTTTGGGGCCTTATATTTTAAATAAATATTATTGTTAATTATTCTTTACATTAGATGACTATGTTGTGATGAAAATGGAGTGATTGTAGGTAAGGTTGGAAATAATAGTTTCATTTTTATTCATGATGTGGGATATCTCTATTGTGTTATTATAGTCCAATTGTAAATGTTCTCTTAATATGTGGAAACAATGCGTGACTCGGTAACTACAGGTGGTTCTTATGAGGTTTTGGTTTTGTAATATGTTGTTATGTTTGGTCAAACTTGTTTACTATATTTATTTCACTTAGTTTTTTACATGTATCTTTCCTAAAACATTGATTTCACATTGATTTTTGTTTTTATTTATAAATTAGATCCTAATATGTTCTCCCAAAGTGATCACTCCTCTATAGTTTTTTTATCTATTTTGTCAGATTATTCAATGGATAATGGGATTTATACAGTTCGAGTAGCTGAGGTGGAGCATATGATCCCATTATTTCTCTTCATTGGTCATATCAACTTATTCTTCATATAGTAACATATATTATTTGGTCAATGTTATTTAATTATTTTATATTCATAATATTTGATTGGTGATTCCTATCTCTCTTCATATATTCTATTTAAGAGGGAAATTCCTCCCATAATATTGTTTGATACCCTTTGTTCTAGTATACAACTTAGGGCCCACTGAAGGTGCGATTTGGGGTCTAGCCTTTTCTTAATTACTATCACATTTGGGGCATTAGGATGGGGGATGGGGTTGTGAAAAATTTCTATGTTTGTAAAAAAATTGAATCATATTTTGAAAAGAAACTCTTAATATTATTCTTTCTTATAAGGAGACAATAGGTCCTTTGTTATTCTATATTATCATTATCTATTTTTGTTAACATTAAATGAATTAAAGGAGAAATAATTAGGTTACCACTACTATAAATTAATGAGGATTATCTTCTTGGATCATATCAATTAACATGAGGATAAGGAAATGATTTATTCTTATTAGGTTGGATAAAAATGGGATGCACCTAATGAAATAACACAAGCAATTTGAATATGGAATTTTTTGGAATTTTTGGATAGCCTAATGAAATATGAAGAAAAAATTACTCAATAACACTTTCAAACATTATTTTTTATTATATCAAATATACTAACAAAGTGGGAGTGTTTATTAATGAAACTTTAATAAAAGGGGGAGTAATTCATCTTACATGTTAAATTTTTGATTTATTTATTGAGGTGTATTAAAGATTATGTTTCCAGGGTTAAATATATAGTTGCTAAATACTATAAAATACAATATTTAGGCATATTTTTACATGGATGGAACTTTTTGGGAATCATGGATGATCTTGGGGGTATCTCCCTTATCTTCTATATCAGTTTTTCCCATATACACTTATTTTATATTTATTAAATTCTATTTTTTAAGATAATAATGTGGTATCATCTATTTTCTATGTTTATAAAGGCTTTTATATAGATCTAAAATGAGGAGAATAATTTTTTTGACAATTTTAAAGGATGAAAGTGGAATAAGAAGACACATATATTATCTTTTACATTTAATGTAAATATAGGGAGAATATAGAATCTATGGTGTTAGACACATTGGAAAGGGTAATTATTGTCATTATTAACAAATTAAAGGGGGGTATTGAAGTGATCATGTAACAATTGAACTTATTTTCATTGATTCAATGTATTTTTTCGAAAATAAAGTGATTATAATCATTCTTGGATGATTTTTGTTTATTCATGAGTTGTGATTTAATTTAAAGCTTGATAATAATTTTTTATTCATAAGTTGAATGAGTTTATGTCATTCTCAAGTTTTAATGTATTTTTTAGGCTACACCATAATGTGATCTAGTGGATAGGTTTAAGAGAAGGTGAAAAATTTTATTGTTATAATTTTAGAGTTGATATTAAAAATAAATTAATAGAAACTATTTATGAATGAATAAATACTGTATAAAATAATTTAAAGGTTAATTTGAATGGTTTTGAATACCTCTAAATGAATTAAAATAGTTCCAAAATTAAATTGAGTGAAGTTTGATATTTGAGTGTTTATACATTAAAATGAAAAATTGAATTACCCTATTCATAGAATATTTCACCAACATTTATGTGATTTTATGTCACCTGGGATATTTTTTTATTCCCATATTGTTAGGTGTGGAGTTTATTTTAATTCACTAAGAGTCTTTTTAATAGTTTTAGGCCAATGTAATTATGATCATTGGAAGTTGGAGTATTGAAATGTGCAAACAGTGACACAAGGTCTTCTCCAAGGAAAATAGGATCATCAAAAAAATCATCTTCTTATGATGTTACAATATACAATTGAAGTAAATAAAGTTAAAAAAAAATTGAATGGTCACTAGGTTGGTAACTAACAGGAATAAGTCATGTTTAGTGGTCCATGATTTCAGGGGAGTAGGTATTACATGTTGACCAGATAAAACATATTGTATGATTTTGTTGGACGTCAATGCTTCATATGGCTAATACTAAATTGAATATATCAATAAGAATGACATATCTTCTGTATCATTATTTATACCTTATTAATATTATTTTTTAATCTCTTGTATCTTTCTATAAATAAAAATAAATCAGTCATTTTTTTATCATGCACATAGGAATCATTATCCAAATCGTGTTAATCCTTGTGTATATTTTTTTCATTTTCCTTTTCCCTTACTTTAAATGTATATTTGTAAAGTATGATTTTTTATCGAACCTATCAATAGTCAATTTGTTACTATCTATAAGGTTTATAGATTACGTAGTTATGGTATACATGATTATGGGGGTTAGAATGATTTTTGGGGTTTTAGATTACGGATCTATGTGTGAAATTTTTATGGACCCTGATTCCTTCTTCTAGTGGTTTTATCATAATAAAAGATCATAGATTTCCCAAAAATGTTGTATAGGATAATGTTTCCTTATTTATTTATAGACATTTTTGAATTTAGTAGGATTTATTGAATTGGTTTAATAGAATTAGAGTATAGAAAAATCATGAATAATATTTTTTATGGAATATAATTTGGTTTCAAGAGAATTAATATTGAAGACAATCTAATTAATAAGAACTTGAAAGTTCTATTATCTAGATTGAATCAAATTTTCATAGAAATAGAAGAATGCGAGAACTTATATGGGATGGTTCCAACTCTAGAGATAATTTCTATGGAATGTAATATTTCCTTTAATATCAAATGAAATTAAACAATAATGGGAGTATTGAAGTCGCTTATATATATGTGTGAAAAGTTAATATCACTTAACAAAGTGTTCTTGATGTGGTGGTTATTCATCATAATTATTTCCTAAGGAAGAATAGTGGATAATAAAATGAATGATTTCAATATGATATGAGAATATATTAAAATGGTGATGGTAAAATTCATGGATGATTTATGGCACCCCCTAATGATGTCATCACCACTAAATATTTGGGATTTTATAGTCACTGTAGTGAGTAACTATTCTTGCAAAGTTGACATGGTGATTAATGAATTATAGAATCTATTCCTCAATGAGGATCTCGGGTGGAGGTAAATCCAATCAGTATTCAAGGATGCTCTTAATGCAGATGGATAAGGGCGGTCACCCCAATAGTGGAAATTCTATCAAATGAGTCTTTAGAAAATAAACCAATAGAGAATAATTAATGTAAGATAGTTGTTATAGGCCTTGTATATTAGAAATATAGAAAAATAGGTCACTTTAAGAAGGAATATAATAGTTTTAGTTCAAGATCAAGAAGACCATAAAATTATGGAATCTCAAATTCCATTGGAATAATCAATGGAGGTAGTGAAATATTGTGAAATATCAATATTCTGGTAGATTCATGGGTGGTCGAATCATGTGAATTATTCCATTAAGTGGGATAATAGAGATGTATTGAAAATTATGTGTTCATAATTTTTGGAATTATGAATTTGTGGATAATAAATATTTGATGATTATTGTAAAATGAGATGTGAATATATATATATATATAAATAAGGAAGATGTTTGGAAATTGAATAATGTTAGATATATCCTAGGTATGTAGGAGAACATAATTATAGTTTCATAATCATTTAAAGAAGGGTATGTGACTACCTTTTTTAATAATATTTGGAATGTAACTCCAGGATCCATGGTGGTTGAAAATGGGGTAAAGTAATGGATGATGTATTTGAACATAGGCATAGATGCAATTGAATTTTCTAAAAGATCAAAATATCTTGAGGGTTGTAATTGGAAACATTGCCATCTAAGAAAAAATAATAAAAATATTTACTAGTGAAAGTAATGAAAAATCTTGATCACATGAAATATATAAGGAATAAAATTTATGTGTTGTGGAAACAAACTTAAATATATATAGATGGAAACATAAGGATCAGAAGTTAGTAGTGTCTCATATTGATTTTTGTGGACCTATACCTATTCAGTCCCTCATATGTTCACATTAATTTGTAAACATTATTGACGATTCTATAATAATATCATGAGTTCACTTTTAAAAGAATAAGTCTAATATTTTTCTAGATTTTCTTCAATGAATGAAAATTGTATAAAGGGAGTGTGGTTGGAATGTGTCGTGCCTACATTCTGACAATGGTAGTGAGTACACTAAACACAACTTCTATAACTTCTTCAAAAACAAGGGGATACAAAATGAGAATATGGTTCTCAAAACACCATTGTAAAATGGAGTAGCTAAAATAATGAATTTGACAATGACAAAGAAGGCTTAAAGTATGATATTTCACTATGGAATTATTAAGGGTATTTGTGTGGAATAACTCATCAAAAATACATACATCATCAACCAAATTAATGAATTTCTAGTTGAGTATGAAATATCAATGGGGATATGGTTTGGTAAATAGCTATGATTTATACACTGTAGAGTCTTTAGAATCTCAACATACATGAATATTGATACTAAGGATATGGATATTCTTGATTCTAATTAAAATGTTAATTTTTTTCATTAGGTGTAGTGATGATAATTTCAGCTACAGTTTTTGGGATAAAAACAAAATACAATTAATCACAATCCAAGATTTTCACATCAATAAAATGGTTTTGTGCAAGGACCATAACTTGGTTGAAAATAAGTTTCTGATAAGTCAACTATTGTATTCTAAGTTGATCTGAGTTGAAGTAATAAAACAAATCATTTTTGGAGAACTCATATAAAAAATTGGAAGTCTAATGGTGATACTATCTAAATACTTATAACAAATTTTAATGGAGGATGATTATTTAGTGAGAACACCTCATTTTATCTCTTTGGAAGTTAGATCACTTCATGTTAATGCACTAAAAGGTAAAGCTAAGGTGAGAAATACTAAATTTCTAACTCAGTTGATGAGATCAACCAAAGTAAAAAATCTAGTTCATATATTTTGGGATGACATGATCTTTATTCTTCTAACAAATTCAAGAGAGCTTGTGATGCCAAGGGAGGTGTCCACACATAGTGATTCCAAATAATGTAAGTTGGTGATGAATGAATAAATGGATTTATTATATTTAAATAGATATTGAGAGCTCATTGACTAACCAGAAGGAAAAAAGGTACTAAAATATAAATGAGTTTACCAGATTAAGGAAGTGGTTGATGGAAATAAGTTGTATAAAGTACAGATAGTACAAAATAGATTTCAATAGAAAAATGTATTTATTTCTCAAAAAAAATCTCACTAGTGGTTAAGAATAAAACTATCTGAGTATCACTTGATATAGTTTCAATGTATGATTGATACTCTTAGTAGATGGATTACAATACTACATTTAATCATGGTGATTTATAGGAACAGATCTTCACACAATGGCCAATAATTTTCATGGAAGTTAAAAACATTAATTTAGTTTCTAAGATGACGAGAAATATATATATACTGAAGTATGAACTATAGTATTGGGAGCAGAAATTAAATTAATTTGTGTTATAAAAATATTTTAATATTTACAATTGATATCATTATAATTATCGAAATTAGTGTGATGATGGGACATTCATCATATTTATTTTTCATAAGGATGACATATTGTTATTTTGACTAGATGGAGGAAGAATCTAAATTTTAAAATATAACTTTGATGGAAGATTTGAGGGGAAATATCCCATATAATCCAAGAAGTTATTGTGAATGAAAATATAAATTGATAAAAAGGTTTTAAATTTAATTCTATCTTAGAGGGACTATATCTGGAAGTTTATTAGAAGATATGGTATGTTAGAGAGTAATTTATCCTTAACTCCACTATCTAGACATTTTAGTATATCCAAGGAACATACACCTATAATAGATAGAGATGGGAATTACATTGAAAATGTTCTATAAGAAAAAATAGTTATAAATTTTATGTATGCAATGATATTTACTTATCCAGATATAGCATATGTAGTTCGATTTTTAAGTTGATTCATGTAAAATTCAAGGAGGGCACACTAGGAAGCTGTAAAGTATATCCTTTTTATTTTAATGGAATTTTTGGTATATAATTTTTTTCAAATAATAATAACCATTATAAAGATTTGTTGACTCAGAATTTTCATGATATTTATATACCTAGAAGAACACAATAGGTTTTGTGTTTACCTATGGAAGAACATCAGTAAAATGGATGTCATTTCTCTAGAATCTTATTACATTGAGTACAAAAAAGGTGAATATGTGGCTATAATGGATTCTTATAATTAAATGATATAGTTTATTAGATTAATGAAAGATATTTTTATAAGTCATTAATAATGATTTATTTTCTATGATATCCAAAATTTTATCCACCTAGAAAAAATTCTGGTGTTTCATGCTCAGATAAATCATATTGACTTGAAGTTTCATTTCATCAGAAATTTTCTAAAGGAAAAGGATTTAGAGATATAGAAGATAATATGAATCCATATTCATGAAGGCATGTTTACCAAGGTGACAGAATAGGAAACTATGAGGTAGCATCATGCCTTAATGGGTCTTGTGAATGTGGAAGGAGAAAATAAAGATTCATTTCTTTATACAAAGGAAGAAAACAGATTTTTTAAAAGGTATGGATAGTTTTTAAGTATCCCTGAAACAAGTATTAGAGTTATATATTAATAGAAGTGAATTTTTTATTGTCCCCTATAAACTATTTCAGTATTTTTAAATTACAAATATTATGATCACTGGAAGTTGGAGTGGTGTAGTGTGTTGACAATGGAAGTGGGGATTATCCAAGGGCAATAGGATTATTGAAGGTTTATATCTTCCAATGATGTTACAATGGATTGTTGGAGGTCTAAAATTTTAGAAAAGTAAATGTGTCTAAGATTTGGTAATCTAACTAAGGAATTCATGTTTAGTGATCCATGGTTTTAGGTGATTAGGCATTAAATGTTGGCCAGATGATAGTTAGTATTTAAATGTGTGGGACCTCACTTCTCTCTATGGATAAAACTAAAGATAATAGATCAATAAGAGTAGAATGTTTTTTATAAGATTACTTTTACCTTAGTAATCATGTTTTGTGGTCTATTGTATCATATATTATAAAATGAAATTATTCGTGTTTCCCCCATGTACATAGTCCACATTATCTAAAGCATGTTAATCCTTATATCCATTCTTTAATTTTTGTTTCTATTTATTTTCATGTGTTTTGTGGTGTGATTTTTTTTCTTAAACCTAAAAAAAGTATATTTTATATAGTGGATAGGCTGTATGGACTACATATTTTAAGTAGACCTAATAATGTGAGTTATTCAAATGTTTGGTTTTCCACTAAGTTGATCTATGTGGAAAACATTTGGTGGACAATGATTCCTTCTTATTATGTTTTCATTTTGAAGCAAAGATCATAGTTTTCCCAAAACCTATATATTTTGAGTATGAAAAAATTTCATAAAGAAAACAATCAAAAAATATATGTCATTTTTTGTGCGTATTAGTACATGAATAATGATAAATGGAATAATCCTATGTAGGGAAATAATGTACAATATTAGCCACTCGTATGAATTTTTGAAAAAAAAGGAAAAGGGAATTCATTTATTTATGGGTTGTGCGTATAACATCGTATGAAGATTGAAAATATAAAAGGAATGATAGTATGAATTCAAATTCATATTAAATCTGTTTCATATAACATTTTTAGTTTCATATGACTTCACATTTTTTCATATAACTTCAACACTTAGAGTATTTTTAATCTTCTAAAAGGGATGAAGTGCCCAGATCAGTGTGAATCACTGAGAGGGGGAGGGGGTGAATCAGTGATCCCTTAAAACTTTTTACTAATTGATTATTAATCAATTAAACCTCTATGGCTGGTTAAAGCCTTGATCCACTCTTCTTGTATCTCTCACCTTTCTTCGAATGATGCAGTAAATATAAAGGCACAGGACACAAGGATTTACAAGGTTCGGCACCAAAGGCCTACATCCTTGCCATGCTCTCCCAGCATGGATTCTCCATTATAACCTGTTAAAATTACAATGGTCGATACAGAGTCCCACTGTATCTCTCCTGAGTCCCACAGGAGGGTCTTTATACTGCGTCCCACAGTGTTACCAGAGTCCCACTGGCCTGCTCCAGAATCCCACTGAAGACTTCTTCTCCCTGAGTCCCACAGGGTCTTCTCCTGGCTCCTCGAGTCACACGAGTAGCTCTTCTTCACTTTAAGTTCTTCAAGTAACTTCAGCAGCCTGGGATAAAGGCTGCTGGCCTTGCTCTTCTCTTCTGATCACTTGTTGTTGATCAGGTCTTCTCGTTCTACTGAAAACTCAGACAACCATTCTCTTTAACTTCAGTCTGGCTCAGTCTCAGTTCACTTCAACATCATGCACTGAGTGCATGGAAACTCTTCAAGATCTTCAAGTCTTGGACTCCTCAGATGCACACCACTGATTTAGCACTGTTCACGTGTGCACGTGCATGCATGCATGCATGCACTTTCCCTTTCCTTTTCTTGGTGTAGTAGACCCACAAAGGGTGTAGTATCTTTAAGCACACACCTTCACTGAACTTCACACACTTAATTCAATTTGCTTACACACTTGAATGTGTGTTATACAATAGTGTGAGTGTCCTCTTCTCCTTCTTCTAAGTCTGTACACACTTCACTTAGTGCACACACATAGGTTCGGCCTTCACTTGTTTTGCACACACAATTTATTCTTCATTTTGCACACACTTAAGCTTGGCCTCTTTCCTTCTTGTACTCTTCCACTTTGCACACACACTTTGTTTTTCTCTTTTTAATCTTCAAGTGTGCACAACCACAAGGCTACGGCCTTCACTTGTTCAATTTGCACACAAAGGCACTAAGCCTTGGCCTTCCTCTCTTTGCACATCCACTACCCGTAGGGCCTTCTCCTCACTTTGCATACACACAAAGTGTTCTTCAATTTGGCACACACACAAGGGCTACAGCCACTTGTTTTCTTTTTGAACACACCAATGTTTAGGGCCTCCTCCTCTTTTTGCACACCCCAAAGGCTACGGCCTCTTCTTCAAATGCACACACAAGAGGTGTTCTTCTATTTAGCACACACACAAGGGCATGCCTCAGCCTCCTCTTGCACACACCCGAATACCATCACAAGGGGCTACGGCCTCCTCCTTTTCTTTTTACACAAAAGGCACAAAGGCCTCGGCCTTCTCTTCTTCTCTTACCACACACACGAGGCAAGGCCTCGGCCGTCTTTGGCACACACACAATGTGTGTAGAGCACAAGGAAAACAAGCCTCGGGTCTTCACCTAGCCTTCGGGCGTGCAAGGTGCACGGCACAGGGGCGCGCAAGACCTCCTACCCGCGGGGCGCGCAAGTGCAACACCCGCGGGGTCTTCCTCCTGCCACGCAAGGGTGCGGGCAGAGAGGGAACAAGCCTCGGGCGCGCAAAGTGTTGCGGCCACGAGCTCTTCCTGCCGCGCAAAGGATTAGCGCGCAGGGGACCTTCGAAGCCTCGGGTGGCTCCGGAACCACAGCCGCGCAAGTGCTTTGCGCGGCGGCTTCTTCTTCGCGAGGCAGAGGCACACGCGGGACACAAATCTTCAACAAGGTTTCAGCAAACCTCTTCATGCCTCGGGTGCTCCTTTTATAGGCAGAGAAACGCTTCTAAACTTCCGCGTGGGATAAATCTCAAATCCCCGAGATTTTTGGATCTTTAAAAATCTTTCCAAATCTCGTTTTCCTTCACTGTTTCACGCGGGTTCTCATTTTTTAATTTCCTCTACGTGCATGCGACTTAGAACGCATGCACGGCCTTCTTCTGATCCAAAACATGCACGCATAAAACATCCCACGGCCTTCGGCAGCTTTGCTTGCCTCGGCCTCGACCGAAATTCCTCATTTGTTGCATGCAAGCCAATTTTAAGGCATGGATGTATTCAGTGTAGCCAGACGAGCCGAATGGAGGTCTCGGTTTCGAAAATGGTGGCCGGGAACTCGAAATAGGTCGTCGGGGAGGCTCTGGTTCAGCGGCTGCTTGCGGGTGGCTTCGGCTCGAGCTCGAGGAAGGAGATGAGCTACGGCCGTCGGATCAGGCGATGGAGATACATCGGGAGGCCTGGATTAGATCGTGGCGCCGCGGATGGATCGTGCGGCGCAGATCAAGCGCGCGATCAATCGAGCGGCTCAGATTCGCTCCCGGGAAATTTTCCGCGTCCCACATCGAAACGGGGCGCAGTTTTTCCGCAGCTTATTAACTAAGCGCTTCCCCAACCGGCTCAGTTGAATTCTCTCCCTCCACGGTGCCGCCCCGCACCGTGTTCTCCCTACGGGCGCGCTCTAGCGCCCATTATGCTTCCTGCGGGCGCGCCACTGGCGCCCACTATGCACACTGCGCTCCTCCGGGCGTGCCCCAGGCGCCCATGCGGTGTCTGCGGGTGCGCCCCTGCCGCCCTGAGCTCGCCCCACGGGTTCCCCCTTGGGCGTGGCGCCTTAGGCCCACATGAGCCTTGGGGTTGAACCCACAAGGTGCTCACGGGCTGGCCATATTTTTTTGGCAAAGTATAGAATAAGACTTTGTCAAAAACAAAGTCCTCCATGAGTATAAGCCAAATTCCAAGCCACTCCAAGCCTTCTTCCTCTTCTCCATTTCTTCCATTTCTTCATTTCTTCTTCATAAGAATTCTTCCAATCTACTCAACATATATTCATTACTTAGGAGGGAAATTCTTGAAGGTACTTCTTCTTCAACCGAACTCCTTAATCAAATAGAGTCTTCAATGTTCTTCATTGATCCAATCAGAGATCAAGTTGGATCAACTTCTAATTCACGTGCACTAAGTGATAGTGCATGGACTTCTTCAGCTCACTTCATCCACTTAGGACTTGTGGATGGATCTTCTTCAACTCCCCATGCATTGTCACTACAATTCATGGTCTCCTATCATTGTTGTGACTTTGGATCATCAGGATACAAGTTCTATGAACTTAAAGAGCAGCTCGGCAATCGTCAGATGTGCATGGAGAATGTTTCAACCACAATTTCCAATACCACTTAGTGAATCTCCTAAGTGACATGCATCTTAGTACTATGGCCATTCTCCTTCACCACCAACACCATCACAACCTTTGGCATTCACATATTGACCTTCCTTGACTTCCATTCATTCCAAGACAACTTCATGCCTCATTGACAACAAATGCAACACAATTCACTTCAATCTACCCCTTTGTATTTGTTGTCAATACACTCCTTCAGCACATATGAATGGGTCAATATGTGTGCCAATATTTTCTCCCCCTTATTGGCAATCAAATGCAAAGGTGTGGTGTGGTTCACTTTCACAAATATCTTCCTCCCTTATAAAAGCATTTTCTTCAAAATCACTAAGAGAGGGATGATGTCACATGTTCACTTGAGCAATGAACCTTTAGTAAATCAACTCTAAGTCTACTTGGGCAAACCCGGTGTAGAAAACAAGAGTGATATGACCAAGGAATTCAAAGCTGTCCATAATTCTCTACACATGTGAGATCATGCTTAGGGGTTTGAAATTTTTTCAGATATAACAATGAATTGCTAAATCCTGCACATACTTCACCAAACACATTAGAAAGTTCAAGTGCAAAGATAAATCTCCCCCTTTCATCCATTTGTCTTCAATCCATACTCCCCCTTAATTGACAAGATAAACTCAATTAAGAAACAAGGGATGAATGTATGATTGGAATACCTTCACTTTTCTCAAGATGGTATTAATCTAAGAATGCCATCTTCTTCAGATTGGCTCCCCCTCAAGGGGTGCACTCCATTCAATTCAAACCATCCTCCAGATGAGAATGATCATCATCTTCAATTCCCTGCAATTTTAGCACATGTATACACCAAGAGTATAAGGGAATAAGATGGAACCTCCTTGGTTCATCAATGTGAACAACAAGGTTGAGAAGATTCTCTCAACCGAGATGTCCCATTTTCACCATTCTTCACACTTGCATATTTGATCTTCATTGATGATTGTGCTGGTGTGGTTCTCAACCCATCTTCATGTGAAATCTTTTTCTTCCCTTTTGCTTTAGCAAATGCCAGAGCTTCATCTTCAGCTCTTTGTAGTTCTCTGGAAAGTTGCAACTGATGTGGCCATATGACAAGTAAATCATTTGGAAGAGTGGCCTCAGTTTTGGAAGTTCCACATGGTTCTTTGGATGCTTCTAAGCTACCTCTCTTAGGCAACTTATTTTCAACCAATCCCTTCTGCTTCTTCTGGATTGATTGTCTGTTTAAGTCCAGTCTGCATCTATTTAATTTCATGGCTTCTTTACAAAGGTCCATGATGTGTCCTTTCTTTCCACAGTAGAAGCATGTTTTCTTGGTGGTCCTTCTGGATGCATCACCCTTCTTGGATTTAGACTCCAAGGACTTCTCTTCCTTTCTCAAACACTTCTTGGGAGCATTTTCTACTTTCTTCTTCTTGCTTCCCAAGGATTCCTTTTTAGCCAGGTTCAGTGATCTTCTCTTCTTTTCATCTTTGGATACAGTTGGAGATTGACATGTATCATTTTGACCATTTTTGCAAACATCCCAGATGTTGTCAAGCAATCCAAATCTGTTAGCAGTAAACAGATGTCTCTGGACCTGTGGATGCTGCTTCTTTTCTTCTGGCTTGCTCCCCCTTGGCATGGGCTTCCTCTGTGCTTTGGCATTTAGTGGATTGTACCAACAATCCTTTGCACAATGCCCATACTTGTTACAACACCAGCATTGTCCCACGAATCTTGACCTCTTCAGTCCTTCTGATTGTAGGGTACTTTTCTTGACCTGTTGTGCTGTTTCAGGAGAGCTCTGCTTCTTTACTGCCTTCATCCATACTTGTTTGGAATTATTTCTCCATCCTGCACTTTTTTTGGAAACACAATTAGAAGCATCAGTACAAGATGGTATGGATGGTACCTTCTTTCTAGAAGATGTTGCACTTTTATTAGAGGATGTCTTTCTCTTAGAATCATCCTGCTCAAAGCATACTTGAGTAGCAACATGTCTTCTTTCAGCTGACTGGGAGGCTTCAGCTTTGGGTGATTGCAGATTTTTCAATATCACCTCTAGTTCTAAGCATTTCATATTGAGGGAGTTCTTCTCATCCTCAACAGTTCTTAGCCTTCCTTCCCATTTCTCTTCCAGCTGTTTTATCTGGTCTTCATGCACCTTCTTCAATTCTAGCAATGAATTGTCAAGCTCCTTCACTATCTTGACTTTGTCTTCGAGTTGAGCATCTCTGACATTCATTGACACTTTGTGCCTCTTTTCCAGTGCATGGAAAACATCTTTGATTATTACTTTAAATAATTCTTTCTCAGAAAGGCTTCTCTGCAATTCTTCAGCAGTGTCTTCATATCTTTCATTGCAAAGAGATACTGTTTCATCTTTGGCATTTACCAGCTTTCTGAGAGTGTTGGTTATGCCAACCCTTTTAGCCAATTGATCTTCCATTGCATTGTCTTCTTCTTCTAACTGTGATTTTTCTTCATGAAGATCATGGATGCCTGTAGCTATACACTTTGCCACTTCCATGGGAACTGTCTTCTGAAGATATTTGAGTGCACTCTGAAGATCATTCATTATTTCAACTTCATCACAGCTAGGACAGGCTTTCTTCATCTTCTTGGCCTGTTTCTTCTTTCTATTTTTCTGAGTCTTGGAAGATATCTCCATTTGAGGCTAGTTGCTCATTTCCTCAAATCTGCACTTCATAAAGACTCTCTTGGATCTTTTAGAGGTAACCTCCCTCTGATACCAATTGAAGTGCCCAGATCAGTGTGAATCACTGAGAGGGGGAGGGGGTGAATCAGTGATCCCTTAAAACTTTTTACTAATTGATTCTTAATCAATTAAACCTCTATGGCTAGTTAAAGCCTCGATCCACTCTTCTTGTATCTCTCACCTTTCCTCGAATGATGCAGTAAATATAAAGGCACAGGACACAAGGATTTACAAGGTTCGGCACCAAAGGCCTACATCCTTGCCATGCTCTCCTAGCATGGATTCTCCATTATAACCTGTTAAAATTACAATGGTCGATACAGAGTCCCACTGTATCTCTCCTGAGTCCCACAGGAGGTTCTTTATACTGCGTCCCACAGTGTTACCAGAGTCCCACTGGCCTGCTCCAGAATCCCACTAAAGACTTCTTCTCCCTGAGTCCCACAGGGTCTTCTCCTGGCTCCTCGAGTCACACAAGTAGCTCTTATTCACTTTAAGTTCTTCAAGTAACTTCAGCAGCCTGGGATAAAGGCTGCTGGCCTTGCTCTTCTCTTCTGATCACTTGTTGTTGATCAGGTCTTCTCGTTCTACTGAAAACTCAGACAACCATTCTCCTTAACTTCAGTCTGGCTCAGTCTCAGTTCACTTCAACATCATGCACTGAGTGCATGGCAACTCTTCAAGATCTTCAAGTCTTGGACTCCTCAGATGCACACCACTGATTTAGCACTGTTTACGTGTGCACGTGCATGCATGCATGCATGCACTTTCCCTTTCCTTTTCTTGGTGTAGTAGACCCACAAAGGGTGTAGTATCTTTAAGCACACACCTTCACTGAACTTCACACACTTAATTCAATTTGCTTACACACTTGAATGTGTGTTATACAATAGTGTGAGTGTCCTCTTCTCCTTCTTCTAAGTCTGTACACACTTCACTTAGTGCACACACATAGGTTCGGCCTTCACTTGTTTTGCACACACAATTTATTCTTCATTTTGCACACACTTAAGCTTGGCCTCTTTCCTTATTGTACTCTTCCACTTTGCACACACACTTTGTTTTTCTCTTTTTAATCTTCAAGTGTGCACAACCACAAGGCTACGGCCTTCACTTGTTCAATTTGCACACAAAGGCACTAAGCCTTGGCCTTCCTCTCTTTGCACATCCACTGCCCGTAGGGCCTTCTCCTCACTTTGCATACACACAAAGTGTTCTTCAATTTGGCACACACACAAGGGCTACGGCCACTTGTTTTCTTTTTGCACACACCAATGTTTAGGGCCTCCTCCTCTTTTTGCACACCCCAAAGGCTACGGCCTCTTCTTCAAATGCACACACAAGAGGTGTTCTTCTATTTAGCACACACACAAGGGCATGCCTCGGCCTCCTCTTGCACACACCCGAATACCATCACAAGGGGCTACGGCCTCCTCCTTTTCTTTTTTACACAAAAGGCAAAAAGGCCTCGGCCTTCTCTTCTTCTCTTACCACACACACGAGGCAAGGCCTCGGCCTTCTTTGGCACACACACAATGTGTGTAGAGCACAAGGCAAACAAGCCTCGGGTCTTCACCTAGCCTTCGGGCGCGCAAGGTGCACGGCACAGGGGCGCGCAAGACCTCCTACCCGCGGGGCGCGCAAGTGCAACACCCGCGGGGTCTTCCTCCTGCCGCGCAAGGGTGAGGGCAGAGAGGGAACAAGCCTCGGGCGCGCAAAGTGTTGCGGCCACGAGCTCTTCCTGCCGCGCAAAGGATTAGCGCGCAGGGGACCTTCGAAGCCTCAGGTGGCTCCGGAACCACAGCCGCGCAAGTGCTTTGCGCGGCGGCTTCTTCTTCGCGAGGCAGAGGCACACGCGGGACACAAATCTTCAACAAGGTTTCAGCAAACCTCTTCATGCCTCGGGTGCTCCTTTTATAGGCAGAGAAACGCTTCTAAACTTCCGCGTGGGATAAATCTCAAATCCCCGAGATTTTTGGATCTTTAAAAATCTTTCCAAATCTCGTTTTCCTTCACTGTTTTACGCGGGTTCTCATTTTTTAATTTCCTCTACGTGCATGCGACTTAGAACGCATGCACGGCCTTCTTCTGATCCAAAACATGCACGCATAAAACATCCCACGGCCTTCGGCATCTTTGCTTGCCTCGGCCTCGACCGAAATTCATCATTTGTTGCATGCAAGCCAATTTTAAGGCATGGATGTATTCAGTGTAGCCAGACGAGCCGAATGGAGGTCTCGGTTTCGAAAATGGTGGCCGGGAACTCGAAATAGGTCGTCGGGGAGGCTCTGGTTCAGCGGCTGCTCGCGGGTGGCTTCGGCTCGAGCTCGAGGAAGGAGATGAGCTACGGTCGTCGGATCAGGCGATGGAGATACATCGGGCGGCCTGGATTAGATCGCGGCGCCGCGGATGGATCGTGCGGCGCAGATCAAGCGCGCGATCAATCGAGCGGCTCAGATTCGCTCCCGGGAAATTTTCCGCATCCCACATCGAAACGGGGCGCGGTTTTTCCGCAGCTTATTAACTAAGCGCTCCCCCAACCGGCTCAGTTGAATTCTCTCCCTCCACGGTGCTGCCCCGCACCGTGTTCTCCCTGCGGGCGCGCTCTAGCGCCCATTATGCTTCCTGCGGGCGCGCCACTAGCGCCCACTATGCACACTGCGCTCCTCCGGGCGTGCCCCAGGCGCCCATGCGGTGTCTGCGGGTGCGCCCCTGCCGCCCTGAGCTCGCCCCACGGGTTCACCCTTGGGCGTGGCGCCTTAGGCCCACATGAGCCTTGGGGTTGAACCCACAAGGTGCTCACGGGCTGGCCATATTTGTTTGGCAAAGTATAGAATAAGACTTTGTCAAAAACAAAGTCCTCCAGGAGTATAAGCCAAATGCCAAGCCACTCCAAGCCTTCTTCCTCTTCTCCATTTCTTCCATTTCTTCATTTCTTCTTCATAAGAATTCTTCCAATCTCCTCAACATATATTCATTACTTAGGAGGGAAATTCTTGAAGGTACTTATTCTTCAACCGAACTCCTTAATCAAATAGAGTCTTCAATGTTCTTCATTGATCCAATCAGAGATCAAGTTGGATCAACTTCTAATTCACATGCACTAAGTGATAGTGCATGGACTTCTTCAGCTCACTTCATCCACTTAGGACTTGTGGATGGATCTTCTTCAACTCCCCATGCATTGTCACTACAATTCATGGTCTCCTATCATTGTTGTGACTTTGGATCATCAGGATACAAGTTCTATGAACTTAAAGAGCAGCTCGGCAATCGTCAGATGTGCATGGAGAATGTTTCAACCACAATTTCCAATACCACTTAGTGAATCTCCTAAGTGACATGCATCTTAGTACTATGGCCATTCTCCTTCACCACCAACACCATCACAACATTTGGCATTCACATCTTGACCTTCCTTGACTTCCATTCATTCCAAGACAACTTCATGCCTCATTGACAACAAATGCAACACAATGCACTTCAAGGGAAAATGTTGAGATTCTAGAAAATGAATTGTTTTGCATAAATGGAGATTAAAATTAAATGATGATTCCAAGATGATACTCATGGATTAAATATAATGATCATACAAGGATCATGATTCAAATAAATGGTGAAGGAATAACTAGTTGAGGAGAATCTAGTAATATTGATATAAGTTTTATAACATGAAAAAATGATCCACATTACTGTATATGCAGTCATGCACATTGAGTTTTTTCTAAATAGTTTAAATATACATATTTCATTGTAATTAAAGATTTCATATTTTTATATCATGTGAATAATATGGAAATGTTCTTAGCCTTTATGGAATTCCAATGAAGGAATTAGCTTGGTATTTTTAAAGATAAATAAATAAAATATCTTCTGAGAGATTTAAATGATAATATCATGTTTGTTAATGATTTATGAATCATCCAAGTTAGAATGGAAAATATAAATTCCCTTTATTTTTTGTTAATATAAATTTTTAGGTACCATAAAAAATTAATTTGCTAAATATTGAGAACTGATGAACAAAAATAACAAGATATTAATGAGATCCTGATACAAATTTCCTTCAAGGAAAAAAATGCATTTCTAATATGGGAGTAATTTGAGGAAGAGTAGGCCTATTATATATATGTATTTGATGTGATGAGGAGAATTAGTTCGTTCAAACAATTTTTATAGTTCAAAAGTTGTATTTCCATGTCCTAAAGAAGTCCTAGGTGTACATGACCCAAAGAATCATACACATGTAGATCTATTAATCAAATCTGATCATAGAGAAGGACTATTATAAAGAGGTGTATAGTATACTAGTATAAATTAAGGGGTATTTAATTACTATGTCATATATTATAGAGGATTTTTTGTCTCTTCCAATGGATTTTGGAAGACATTGAAAAACAATGAACTCTTTGTTAAAGGGATGAGACTATCCACTATTGTATATGATTGCTAGAGATAGTGGAAGAATCCAAGACTATAGGGGATAATAAACCGTGTAAAGGAGTGTTATATTCTATATTAACCTCGTAAATACTATGTGTTATGATTTATCTCTTTTACTATAATATTCTTTTTGAGGCTATGAGAAATTAGTGAGTAGATCCAAAACTTTAACAGGTTCAAGGGGTTTAATTTTAAAAGGTATGAATTCATAAAAGTAAGACCACAGAATAACCACCCCCCCACCCCCACCCCACATCATTAATATAGTCCTACGGTATCACATATAGATAATGTGAGTTCTATAACTCAAAATAGTTCCAAATTTGCGGCATATATATTCCATAGGTAGAGAAGAAACGTTGTAATTTTTTAAAAGTTACATAACATTGTATCATTATAAAACCCACCTTCAAATTTCCCCAAAAATTGAAACCTTGGGGACTTCATTTGTAAGTTATTATAAGGGAGTGAAAATATACCATTTTAGAGATAAAATTTTATTTTTATCAACCTAGATGTTATAGAGCATCCTATCATCACAATGAGAGAAAGGGTGTAAGCAGAGTTCTATATGAACTTCATCCTCCACTTGATAATGACCTGAATGGTGGGAGATCGTTTTGATGAAGTTACGCACTTTTCAAGAGTTTTTCTTCCCACATATTGTCTAATTTTATTGTGTATTTTGTTTTTTGAAACATCTTATTTAGTTTCATATTAATTTTCTATATTTTAATGCTTTTTTATGCATGTGAATGAAATGATCTTAATTTCTAACTAATCGATGTGATATTTTGAGTTTGTGACTTGTGTTGTTCTAATTGGAAAATACAAGAATAATTACCATTCCCATAAGTTTGAGATATTAAAGTAATTTAGAATCTTTTACACCATGAATAATTGGAATACCTTCGATACATGAGTTTTATATAAAATTTTGGTTCACCTGCATCTGTATAATGATTGGATTGTGATCAAGATTCTAGTTAAACTCAACCGAAGAGTTACTCCAAACCTAAACGAACTTATATAAACTATTAACATGACATGTTTTGTAGTGAACATTCAATGATCACATTATCATAATTATCTAAAACCTCACTATATTTCATAAAATCTATAATTGATTTTATTTCAATGATTTAATTGAATTATTTTAACACCCCCCTCCCATTTTAGTTGATTTTATCAGAAATATTTAAAATTCGAACTCTTAAACCTTAAACACTTCTTGATATATATCCTAGGGTCTTTTCTAAACTATATTTAATCATACGAAACCTATTTTATTTGACTTATCCAAAGTACAACTTCAAATTTAGGTGTTATTTTCAGGATAGTTATAAGTTTAGAGTGTCTGTTTTTATAAGAACTATATAAATTATATAAATATTTATTTATTTCCTTTACTCTATTGAAATTTTGTATATAAATTTTAATTATAACATATTTTTTTTATAGTTTTCCAACATGATGTTATTTTATTTAGTTGAACTAACTCCTTTAAAATTAATACAGGATAGGATCCTTTGCCATCGACTGTAGGACAAATTGATAGATCCTTTGAAGGATGAAATGCACCACATTGAGACTCTTATAAAGCCCTATTCATCTTGAAATAATGTTAATATGAAATAAACTTGGTTAATATAGTAATAAATCACTAAAAATTAATGGAAGTGACTTCACTAAATGATGATATTTATCCTGCATATATTCTAATACAATAAAAAGAACAAAATATGGAACATCAATTTAGTCTAATTAATCTATTACCAAAATTCCATAGATGTTCTGGAGAATACCCACAAAAACAATTAATGGAATTTCATATTGTGTGTACAACATTAAGACCTATAGGTGTAGATGAGGAACTTTTAAAACATAGGTCTTTTATATTATATTTATATGAAACTTCAAAGAATTAGTTGTACTGTGTGATTACCTAAATTAGAAGCTATGAATAGGTGAAACAAATTTTTCATGAAAAATAGTAACCAGACCCCCGAACTGCAACAATAATAAAATAAGTTAGTAAAATAATACTATAAAATTGGAAAACACATCATTAATACTAATAAAAGTTTAAAACAATTTATACTATTTTCCACAACACCAAATAAGAGAACAACTTTAAATGAAAAATTTTTATGAATGTTACTTCATGTTCATTATAATAAGATTGATACTATTGTAGATGATCTCATAGTATAAAATACTTTTATCATTGTAAGTATCCTCATAGAAAACATGGCACAAAATAATCATAAGTTTGTTATGAGATCCAATGTATCCATCTGAAGAGTCTATGAAGTGAAATGTTTTGATTCTAGGAATAATGTGGACATGTGGTTTGAATAGGTAAGCACCTTTATATATCAAATTACACTTTCCCACAAGATATCCCAATATCCTCATCCACCATCACTTCATTAAAATATATTTCCCATGGACACTCACTATTATGACAAATTCCCACAACTGAGAGACCATTCTATTATGAGTTGTATGGAAAAAATCCCTAGTCACCCATATAACAAACCCATTTGGAAATAACCATACAAAAAAAAATAAAACTTTTGATGGAAATATTTCCAATCATGTAAGAAAGGGTGTATTCTAACCAACCTCAACAGTCATGGAACCACCCAATATAGATTGATTATCCTCCTCCACCACCCAAAATTAATAATCCACCAAAAATGACTTCCCAAAACCCCCCCTCAAAAATATGAGCATATATTAGATCACATAATGAAACTAATGTATACAAATAAGAATAAATTCTAATAAAAAACCTAGGCTATCAAACAAGACTTAAAAATATAAATTCGGCCAACTTTCTAGCTAGGTGTTGGAAATAAAAAGTCAAGGGTCGGGTAGACAACATACTTAGCCTATAGAAAATCCAAGGGATAAGAGAAATATTAGTTCTATTTCCTTTAGAGTGCTTTGAAACATAAAATCCAAATTCACATTCTATTATAGTTATACACTCCCAATGTAACCAACATTCAAACCATCCCTATAAATCCAAATATAGAAAATCTTAGACCTAAGAGAAGTTCCTATAGAGGAAATATTGTATTTTTGATGTGCCATATGGCCAAAAAATTCTACTTTAATTACCCCAAAGGGTCACCCAACTAAGTTAAACAAAATAAACTAAACTTAAAAATAAAATATAGTAAAATTTTCAAAAAAAATGTAAAAACCTGCATTCCCTTGATTGTGAAGAAAAGTCTTCAATATTACATGTTCTTAAAAGAGATTTGTACAAACTAATAACTAATTTTTTAAAAAAAGGGTGAGATTTATAAGAAATTTCTCAACATTAATCCAACCATTAATTCCCACAAAATTAAAGGATCATGGAACATTATCCATTACATATACCAGAGGGGATAATCCTATGGGGATTAAAAACAAAATTTTTAATGATGATTTTTATATTCCTAAAATGGAAGATGATATGATGAGTGTACAATACCAAATAATATTATGGGTAATTTTCATGAAATAAAAAAATAATATAATTTTGTAAATAATGGTGTGTAATCCATAGAGTTTGGGTATAAATTTTTCAATGTCAATATCGATGATGTCATAAAGAACCCCTTAGAATAGAATTCCTATCCTTTAGATAATTTAATTGATGTATTGTATATCATAATAAATATATCTTTATTAACTAAATACCTTGTTTCCGACGCTTTCGCCGGGGCGCGCGCGCATCCGTCCGCGAGGGGGGGACGCGCGGCTTTGTTGCCCCGCATTCCCGCTTTCCAAAGGCGGGCGGCATTCGTTCCTTGTTCAGGTACGTCTGCTCCTTGATCGAAACGGGATGATGGGATGTCGGTTCTTCCTTCCGTGGATTCCTCCTCAGAACTCGTCACCTAGTCCGGGTCTCCCTCATAGATTTAATACGTAGTTCGTGAAACTCTTCCCAGTGCCATGTTTCCATGGGCGCCGGTTAATTACGCTTCTTCTGTCGGGACATTCCAAAGGGTCCAGTCAGGGCAGCAACCTTCGGTCAGGGGAGTAGTCACGTTGAGGCATCAGTAGGGTGTCTGGATGCTGGGGTACCTGGCATGTCTGTCTGTTATCCTTGACCACAAGGCTTCTCGAGGGCGTGGAAGCCCGAGGCATCCCACATCGAGCGCGGGGAATTACATGTCATAGACACGTATCTGAGGTTTTCCTCAGCTTCCCGTGTTCAACACAGGGTATGTCGTGAGTTTAACGTCTAGCGGAGACGGATGAGAGTGAAATGGGACCATCACAGGGGGCGACAATGAAGTTGGGCTTGAGCCTTGACGAGGCTTCCTACGTATCCCCGTGGCAGGGAATCAAAGTCCGCGTAGTTCGGGATGGTGCCGGTAAACCGACGTGAAGCTGGACCTTGGTCCGAGGGGAGTTGGGCTTGAACCTCTGGGAGGATTCCTACGTACCATGCCTTGACATGGATCAAAGTCCTCGTAGTTCAAATGGTGGGTTGCAATGGCTTACCACTGGACCAGAATGGGACCCGACGTGAATGAGCGACGGGTGGGCTTGAACCTCATGGAGGCTTCCTACGTACCATGCCTTGACATGGATCAAAGACCTCGTAGTTCAAATGGTTGGGTCGCAATGGCTTACCACCGGACCAAAGTGTAGTTTAACGTCATGCTGGACGGGGGTGAAACCCGACGTGAAAGACGGGTGGGCTTGAACCGCATAGAGGCTTCCTACGTACCATGCCTTGACATGGATCAAAGACCTCGTAGTTCAAATGGGGTTTTGTCGGTGAACCGACGTGAAAGTAGACCTTGGTCCACTATTGGTGGGCTTGAACCTCGTGGAGGCTTCCTACGTACCATGCCTTGACATGGATCAAAGACCTCGTAGTTCAGGTGGTCACAACGGCTTACCGCTGGACTGGAATGGGACCCGACGTGAATGAGCGACGGGTGGGCTTGAACCTCGTGGAGGCTTCCTACGTACCATGCCTTGACATGGATGAAAGACCTCGTAGTTCAAATGGGGTGGTCACAACGGCTTACCACTGGACTGGAATGGGACCCGACGTGAATGAGCGGCGGGTGGTCTTGAACCTCGTGGAGGCTTCCTACGTACCATGCCTTGACATGGATCAAAGACCTCGTAGTTCAAATGGGGTTTTTTCAGGGTCGGTGCTCACTCTAAGCCCACGTGAGTCATGCTCGGTGTGAGAAACAAGAGGTTGCATGGACCTGACGATCACGTCGCGAAGGGTGCGTCCGTGAGAAGCGAAGAGGGGCTTACGCGTTGGGCGGCCCATGGTGTTGGGACTTACTCCAGGATGGAGGCCCATGGCGCGACAGAGCGCAGGGAAGATGGACCTTGGTCCGACGATGGGTGGTGCCTCGTTCCCTATCACGTCCTCCACTGACCTTGGTAGTGGGGAAGTACCGAGATGCACGGGTGCAATCATCCGTACCAAAGGTTGGGGGGCTTACGCTCTGAGGCAGCCCTTCCCCTGCGAACATACACCACTCCGACAAGGAGGATCTCATTCCATGTGCGGAAGAGTTCCATTCCCGTGGAAATGAGTGGTGTAATGAATGTTCGAGCTGGGGGGACCCTTCGTGAGGGAGACGAGGTTGGGTCACAGTTTAACGTCATGTGTTGAGGACGTGGTGCTTGGCAGTTTAACTTCCTGCAGCTCGGACGAGGTGGGTTCACTCCACACCCCTAGGTCTTATATAACCGGTACCCTCTGGTCCTTGGGGAAGGGAAGGTGTCGGTAAGGCCATGGTAAAGGGGGGTCGTGGGACGAACCACCGAGGGGTCCACGTTAGCGTGGCTATCCGAAGAAGCAATGGCTGTTAGCGTGCCTATGCGAAGAAGCATTAGGCGAAGCAACGCTACGGGAGGTGTTGTCCATGGGACTTTGAAATCACATCGTGCAAACCTGGAGGGTCGCACAGAAAGAGGAATCGCTAAGCAGAGGAGTGTGCTTCGCGAAGTGGGGTGCCTTGGCCTTAGCATGGGGCATAGGTGGGAGTGGGAGGTGCTTCGCGAAGTGGAACAGTGTTCGCGGAGCACTGCCTTGCGAAGAAAGAGTGGTTCGCGAAGCAGGGTCCTGCGAAGCAGTGTACTTCGCGAAGTGGAGCGATCCTGCCTTAGCATAAGGATTACTCGTATGGGTTGGGTGTTTCGCGAAGCACAAGTGCTCCGCGGCTGCCCGGGTTCCCTTTGGAATCCCCTTCCTTTGCGAACGCCCTTGAGCTTCGCGAAGGGCATCCCTCTCGGAAGAGGGGATCAAAACGAAACAAATCAGAGTCGTCTCGCGAAGTAGAAATACCTCGCGGAGCTCATGATTCCCGGGGCAAAGCGTGCTTCGCGATTCGGGAGCGGAGAAGCCGAAAGGTCGGATTGTCCGTCCCTTGGACTCAGGGGGAGTCGAGTATTTATAGGGAAGGGGCGCCGTGAAGCAGGGCTCGCGCGCCGCCTTCGGGGCTTCGCGGCGGCTCGCGAACGTCAAACGGGTTCGCGGAGGATTACCGCCTCCGGTACTTCGCGGCGGCTCGCGAACGTCAAACCGGTTCGCGGAGGATTACCGCCTCCGGAGCTTCGCGGGGCCGCCAAGGTTGGGACGCTTCGCGGCGGGGCTTCGTGGCTGTGCTTCGCGGCTGTGCTTCGCGAGGCAGCGCGCCGGCTGTCTTTTTCGGCCCTTCCTTTCGGGCCACATTTTTGGTGCCAACAAATGCCCCCCCTCAGACTTGGAGCCGCGGAGGGCGAAGGGTCGAAGTCTAAGGGAAAAATCGCCAAAATTGTCGGTGGTTCGCGATGCAGCATCACGGAGGGGGGCCCGCGCTGCTCGCCGGGGCCGCGGATCCGAACGCGCCGCGATGCTTCGCGCGGGTGAGGGGCGCCGCGATGCTCCGGGGTCGTCGCCTATAAATAGGGGGTCCTCCCTCTTTTGTCTTCACGTGCCTTGTATTTTTGTGCGCTCTCAATTTTGCGAAGCTCCGCGTACTCCGCGACAGCACTCCGCGAATCGAGCTTCGCGGCGAACCGTGGGTCTCCGACTCCGCGTCCGTGCTAGGCGAACTTCTTGTCGGCCTTGGCCAGACTTCGCGACTTGGTCTCGCGACCGATCTTCACGATTCCTCTTCGCGGTCGAGCTTCGCGATTCAACTTCGCGGCCGTGCTTCACGATCCAGGGGAAAAACTTTTCTGAGGGTCGACATTAAAAATGGCCCATCAAGAGGCTGTGCTGGGAGTGCTTGCAGATGCCGCTCGCCGGGATGAGATGGCCAACCGTCCAGGCTTAGGGGAAATGGTTCGCTTCCATTCGGACAACACTTCCTTGACAGACCTGCTGTCGGAAGGTCAGAGGGAGTACCCGTAGTGCAAGAAATTGTCGTTGTACGGCTTCGGGCTGAGGGATGACGTCTTCATCCCTGAGGCAAGAAGGGATGAACCAGCTTGCTGGTTTAGGAGCACATCATGCCAGCACCAATGGTTCAGGGCGGCCGATGGTCACGCACAGGAGGATTTCACACCTATCACCGCTGATTGCCTCTACAATCATGTGAACGACATTGACGGGAGGCCACTGCAACCGGAGACGTCCCCTCCTCTCTATCGCACCATGCTGAAGGCGGCTCTACAGGATCCAAAGAAGGGATGGTCCGATGAGTGGGACCTGCGCCAGGGCGGCAACTTCACCGATGACTGGGCCTGGGCCTACTGGGTAGGCGCCACTTGCGAGGAGTTCGAGGCCGAGCTGAGGAGAGTGGGATTGTATGAGGCGGCATGGGCCTCCCAGTTCCACATTTACAAACCAAAGCAGCTGATGCCAGAACTGCTGAGTAGATGGTCGTCTAGGACCAACACTTTTCACCTACATCACGGGGAGGTGGGAATCAGCCTGTGGGATGTCCAACAGATTTCCGGGGTCCCGATATTGGGGGCCATGTATGACGAGTTCCTCCCCGTTGCCAGCGTGTGGGGAGATGCTGAGCGAATGCCACGGCTGGCGTCAGCGCTGATAGCGCTTGTCCCTGGAGAGGACAAGGAAGCGGTGAGGGATGTCCACTTCAGAAGATGGTTCAAATGCTTCCTGAACTTCCCAGAAGATCGAGAGTTCCCTCCAAGGCCTCGAACTTGTCCGAGGGCAGCCCAGCGGGGAAAGGGACACTCGTACTGGCGTGTCTTGGAGGACAGCCAATGGAAGACTTGGGGTTTCAGCGTCAGCACCGAACAACAGCCAATAGTCAGGCTGGCGGCGTTCATCGCGACTCTCATCTGTGGGTGGATCCTACCGGTGAGAGATACAAGCATGGGGGTGAGGCCCCGCTCGTTCATCATGGCATCGATGTTGGCCATGGGGCAGCGGATCAACCTGGAGATCCCGATGCTCGCCAAACTATACAGAATGTTGCGGCGTATTAGCGAGGGCAAGAAGCCGCCAAGAATATGCGGGCCCTTCCACCTCCTGTATGGGTGGATCGCGGCGCATATCAGGGGGATTTACGAGTATCCAAACCCCATTTCGCCGCCGGGATCAGACTTTTGCCCCTCCATTCTGAACGCAGTTGGGAGCTTCCCATTAAAACTGGCCGTTCCGATGGTGCTGAATAGGGTGTGGAGGGCGGACGAGTTCAACTTTCATCCCTTCCCACTGCCGACGGGGAGGCTTACTGATGATGGACGGGGGACGAAAGAACATCGGGCTTACCTCCTGGCCTTCCGAGGTGGGGTTTTGGTGGCTCGGATAGACCGTGAGCCAATCTGTGAACCGTACACCCCTTATCATTTTGCGAGGCAGTTCCGGTGCCTCCAGCGGCTGAACCCGCAGGTATACTGGGAGGTGCGTCATGAGGAGCACCCGTGTGTGATGAGGCAGTTGTGGCTCATGTTCACACGTGAGGATGGAAGGATGCAGATCGCATTTCCTCCGTCCACCGCCGCTTTCGGCTTAGTGAAGGAGTACGCCATCAGCTGGGAGGCCGCTTACCCCGGGGAGATGCTAAAGCAGCCAACGATCCGGGTTGGTGATGGTGGGCCTCCTTTATCTCGAGGTCGGGGTCGGAGGGCAGCTAGGGCCGCTCGCGGCAGCAGGGCTGCCATGGCAGAGAGACCCGCACCGGCCGAGGGTATGGCAGCAGCGGCGGATCCGGTGGTTCCGGGAGAGCAGGGTCATCCGGAGGGCCGGCCACCGAGGGGATTCCGTCGGATATCCGCTCAGGCTCCGGGGAAGCGGCTACGTCACATCGACATGGCAGAAGATGCCGTCTTTCCAGAAGCTTGGGACATTTGGGATGTCAACCGGCAATTCCTCAGCCCACCCGAGATGTGGGCCCACTTGAATCGCCTCGGGATGAAACTGTCGGGCATAGGCCCAGTTCGGGCTGGATTCATGGTGTCTCCGGCGGAGGCGGAGCAATACTTGAACGAGCTGGAGGATTACGTCCACTCCAGTGGTGTCCCTCGCCCAATGACAGACCGGGTGAGGGTACTATTAAATCAGACGGTGCCCCCGCAGCTATCAGCTGCCAATCTGAGGGAGCGCTTCCCCTTTCCGGAGGAATCAGGGGACTCTTCTCAGGGGGACGAGGCTGGAGGAGGGAGCCCGTTGGAGGAGGGCGAGGTCGGAGACCGAAGCTCAGAATCCGACGACTTCGCGGAGGCTCTCGAGGTAGCATTCCGAACTTCTATCCTTACGATCTGTTCTTGAATCCCTATGGACTTCTCACAAATGTCCGAGCCATGCAGGAGGAACTTGTTCGTAGGCCTCATTCTCGCTCCTTGGCGGGTGATGTCGCGGGACCTTCGGAACCCGCACCTATGGCTGCGTCTAGTTCTGCATCTGGTGGGACCAGGGGGTCTGAGGTGGCTCCTATGGACTCTCCAGGCCTTCCAACAGTATACGGGGGGCCTCGTCTCGGAGTCCCATCAGTACCGGCCCAGGAGCAGTGCTCGGAGTTCGATCTTCGTAAGTCTCCTCCACCGGTCTCCTCGTTGTCACATGTGGGCCATGCCAACTAACGTTTATGTCTCTTTCTGTCATACAGTTCTCCGACTGGCGTGGGATGCTGCAGCGAGGCTGGTCGGGATGTCTGGCGGCGTCCCTCCCAGGGGCATGCCGGTGATGGTGACGATAGTCCCTTCACCTTCTCAAGCTGCGGCGCACACCATTACTGGCAGGACCACCAGCAGGGCCATACCTGAAGTCATCGAAGTGGACTCTGAGGAATAGGATCAACCGGTCAGTCCCAGTCCTGTCGTGCCTGCGCCGGCGTCAGGTGTCGTACCAGACTCAACACCAGATGCAGATCCTGCTGAGGAATTCCTGCAGACATATCCTGCGTACGAGCCTGCCGACCGCGCGGATTGGGACGAAACGGCCTCTGATGAGGAAGACAGCAGCATAGTCCGCCGCCGGTCGTGGAAGCTGATCACGCGCTTTATCAGGGACACTCCCCAAGCGCAATGGATGGCCGAAATGGATAGGATCCGCTCGCGGTTGCGCGAACTGTGTGTCGGGGGAGTGGATTCCCAACGCCCTCACGCGCTCATCCGAGACCTCATGGCTGAGAAGATCCGGGAGAATGATCGTGGGCTGAGCGTGGGATGGTAGCGGAGGAAGGAGACCAGCATTAGGAAGCTCCAGGAGGCTGAAGGCGAGGTCCAACAGATGCAGATCCGGGCCAACGAGCTTTCAGCCACTCTCGATGCGCAGTCTGAGATGGTCTCACGATTGAAGACCCAGCTGGCAGAGGCTGAGGAGCACATGGGGCAGACCTCTGGAAGGATGGATGTCGTTCGGGCCGAGGTAGAAAGGTCTAGGGCCAGGGTTGACGAATTACGCCCCGCCGCTGCTGAAGAGGAGCGGGAGTTGAATCAGCGGCAACAGGCTTTGGACGCCGCAAGTCAACGGGTGGTGGAGCTGCAACGCTCTTTTGACGGAGTCAACCCGTCCATGGGGGAAGTCAACCCCCGAGTATTGTAGCGAACCCGAAAGAAACTTTTATTAACACTTTTGTGCTTCAACTCTTTCTTTCTCCTTTGTTTTGAGTTCCGTGGCACGCACGATTTCCACTGTTGAATTGCCTTGTTACATCCCTACAATGTATGCGGGACGTTTGACGACAATTCCTCAAGCCAGTCCAGATTCCCGAAAGATGGGGAAGGCTTGATCGGAGGAGGAACTTCCAGGATAGCCGAATTACCGTTTCTCCAACGTGCTCTTATGCACGAACGGGGCAACACCAGCGGCGCTGAAATCGGTTCAAACAGATGAAAATGGGAAGTGTGAATCATGATGCCCAAATTCGGAACACTGTGGGATGGCGTGACAATAAAGGACAACCGTTAACCGTGGCGGACAAACGGTATCCTTACTGCGTTAGCCTGAAATGGGGATAACAAATGAGCATCGACCGCTGACCATATTCGCAACGCGGGGTTTTATCGATTTGTTGTCGATCAATCTTCCAGAACATTGGCCCAGGACAGTTGGTGGACCATAGGTCAGACATCCATACTGTTAGGGGGTCCTTCCAGACATGACCAGTCTTCCGGAACGTTGGCCCAGGACGGTAGGTGAGCCGATGCGGCATAAGACCAGGCCGTTAGGGGGTTCCTTCAGACATGAAAGAGGACGAGGGTCCAAATAAGGGACACGCAAAGCGTGGAACATGGAGTGGTGGTTTGTTCAAATAGAATCCAACACCTTGGTAGTTGCACCACCGTGGAGGGAGTGCGCCAAATTGGGCGCATTGGCTTGATCATGGATCATTCCTTCTTCCAGACAGGGCCTATGGCGAGGGCTGGAAATGGAGAGGAGCAAGATTTCGTGATTCCAGGGGTTGAACCCTAGGAGAAATGCCTGGGTGTCTCTACGTATCCCACGTGATGATGGGAATCAAGCCGCACGTAGTTCTGGAAGCGCAGTTTAACATCATACTGGACGAGGAGCAGCCTAACCGTGTTGGTACACATCCAGCCAAAACTACTAAGCCCACGTGAGTCGTGCTCGGTGTGGGAAACAAGCAGTAGTGGTGGGAATTTCCCGACGCAGAGAGGGGCAGGTTAGGGCAAAGGGATGCTCAGTAACTACCGGCCCGATGACACTAACACGATCATTCAGCGCTCTTAAATGCGCGAAGAGAAAGAGCCGAGTATGATGGAGTTCCACTTGAACATGAGGGAGTGGAAATGTGTGAATCATGAAGCTCGAGATTCGTATCACGATGATGGCGGCGTGGCGATAGAGGATTACTGCTGACCATGTTCGCAACACAGCATCCTATCGCGTTAGCCTAAAATGGGGACAAACAAATGAGGGTCGACCGTTGACCATGTTCGAAACACGGGACCATGTCACAAATGCTGTCAGAGATTCGTGGGGACGTTGGCCTGAAACGATTGAAGGGCCCTTAGGTCCAGCATTCATGGAGAGCCCTTAAGCTTAGTATCCACGTCGTCTGAGGGTCCTTTTGGATGTGGAAGAGGATGAGGATCCAAATAGCGAGCTCACGAAGCTTGGTCATGAGATGAGGGGAATGTCCCTGTGAAAATCCCACACTTCGGGATTTTTGTCAAAACACATCTGAATACGGCAACGAAACGTATTAGAGAGAGGGAGCAAATTCCTTTCCCTTGGGGTGATCTTAGTTTAGGGTCATAGAATTCAGACCATGGATGGGAAAATGGGATCAGGGGACGCATGACATCAAAACCTGACGTGAATGAGGACATAGTCCTGCTTACTGTGCATTCTCCGAGGAAATGATCGAGTCGAGGGACCGAACACCGGGGTTAGGCTGGGCCCGCGGGGAAGTACCCGGGCGCTCCTACGTATCTCATAAGGATGAGAATCAAGCCATACGTAGTTCTAGAAGGTGGCACGGTAAGGTACCAGTGCCAGGGGAAAAGGGAAGTGTGGGCATAGCTCTTGCACTAAAGAAGCGGAATTTGATGTATCTTGTTTGTTCTTTAAGGTGAATGGGTTTTTTTTTGTGAAGCGAAAGGCCTAGAACAGTAGGTCGTGATGTCGCCACAAGAATCAAGCCATGATGGGCGTTGACAAATGGCATGTCATGTGACCAATACCCAACGTGATGTCCTCTACAGCGAGGTCACCACAATGCGGTGCCGTTTTTCGTCGTGCGGCCAGGACGATAATGTCACAGTTTAGGGTCGTATGATAGGACCAAGCATGAATTTTATCGTCATGCAGCGCAGACGTAGCAGAGACGATGCTAGGCGGGAAATGTGCGCAGTGTTATAAAACACAATTGACGGAGACATGATCCCACATCATATTGTACGCCATTTGGAGGGGGAAACCTTAGGCCGAGGGGCCTATATGGAGGGGAAACAGGGGGAGAGACTGGCTTCCTGAAAGGGTTGTACCCGGAGACAGGGCGTCTGGGCGGTCCTACGTATCCCATGAGGATGGGAATTTTAACGTAGTCCTGAATGGGTCTTAGTTTATGGTCTTAGAGCTCGGACCATGGGAGCCCCAAAGGGCGCCAGATTGCAGCTTTGTCCCCCTAACATGCAAAGGTGCACTGAGGGATAGCGCCAAAAGTGTCGAGATTCCACCTGGACATGATGGGGTGGAAAATGATGTGAATCATGCAACCAACATTCAAGGACTGAAGGGGCTGGCGTGACGATAAAGGATTACTGCTGACCATGTTCGCAACACAGCATCCTGTCGCGTTAGCCTGAAATGAGGACTAACAAAACGAGCATCGACCGCTGACCATATTCGCAATGTGGGATTTTATCGATTTGTTGTCTGAAACCCTGGAGGGCGTTGGCCCGTGTCGGTAGGATAGCCCTTGGGCGTAGTATCCAGGCCGTTCTTGGGGGTCCCTCCGGGTTGTGAAAGATGATGGAAGTCCGAATAGAGGGGAACACGAAGCTTGACAAGTGGAAGGAACTTGATCAAGTTGAATCTGACACTCTT
Source organism: Viscum album (assembly GCA_963277665.1). Classification (NCBI taxonomy): domain Eukaryota; kingdom Viridiplantae; phylum Streptophyta; class Magnoliopsida; order Santalales; family Viscaceae; genus Viscum; species Viscum album. The sequence goes on along the minus strand of OY728142.1, from coordinate 260,882,872 downwards.
GGTCCTAGACTAGAGTGCTCTTAATACATGGGTGAACCACTGTAGGGAGCCAAGGGACTCAACCTTGAGGGTGATCGAGAGATGGCAGATTCCCAGGGGAAGGGGGCATGGTGCCCAAAACCTTGTATCATACCTACGCACCCCCCGCTGGAGAGGGATGGACCAAGTGGCCTAGGTGACCGGGAAATCAGGAGATCTCCCAGAGGTGGGGCTGGACCCGAATCTTAGACATTCAGGTGGTCCTACGTATCCCATGGAGATGGGAATCAAGCCACACGTAGTTCTAAAGGGTGCCTTTTAACATCATGCAGGACAGAGAACAGGAGGACTGAACCTCAGAATGGGGCGTGCGTGGTGCAGCTATTGCAAACTCGTCGTGAATGAGGACGTAGTCCTACACTACGCCACGCAGCCCTGTGATCAGGGTCCTGAAGGCAGGATTAGAGAGGTAAATTTGCTGAACTCAAGCTGGGTCCGAAGACAAGGAGTCTTGAACGTAGTTCCAGATGAGAGTCTTAGTTTATGGTCTTAGAGCTCGGACCATGGGTGGTGACAGCTCCCGAGTAAGCACAGATGTTAACCCAATACCTAAGCCCACGTGAGATAAACTCGGTGTGGGAAACAAGGGGGGTATCCTTATTGCAATACTTGGGGCGTCCATCAAAGGGGAGTCAGCAGAGAGTTTCGAAGGACACCTTTGATGTAGCTTGTTCCTCGAACGCGCATACGTTCACGGGGGAAAAGTACCAAGAGTCCCAAGACTCTACTTGGACATGATGAAGTGATGAAGGGTGTGAATTGTGTACCCGACATTTGGGATTAATGGGTTGGCGTGACGACAGAGGAAAACTATTATCCATGATGGAAACACAGCGTCTGTATCGCGTTAGCCTGAGGTGGGAACAACAAACGAGCATCGACCGCTGACCATATTCGAAACGCGGGATTTTATCGATTTGTTGTCTGAAACCCTCGGGGGCGTTGGCCCGTATCGGTAGGAGAGCCCTTGGGCATTGTATCCAGGCCGTTCTTGGGGGTCCCTCCGGGTGTGAAAGATGATGAAAGCCCTGATGCGAGGATACGCAAAGCCTGGAAAGCGAGTGCGGACGTGTCCGAGTAAAGCTTGGCATTCCAGGTAATAAACCAGAGTACTCTTAAGAACATTAGTGAACCGTCGAAGAAAAAGGATCGACGAAATAGCTCATCAGGGGGGGGAGCTTGGCGTAGTCATCACGAGATCGTCGTAAATGAGGACATGATCTCACACCACACCATATGGTCCCCTCATGGAGGAAGGATACGCCAAGGGGCCAAGATGGGATGGGGATTCCCGAGAGATGGGGCTGGACCCGAAGCCTAGACGTTCAGGTGATCCTACGTATCCCATGGAGATGGGAATCAAGCCACACGTAGTTCTTGAAGTGCAGTTTAACGTCATGCAGGACGAGGAGGGGAGTAATATACTCCGAAACAAGGGAGGTGTGCGGTATGGCGAAGAAGCCGAAGTGAATGAGGACGTAGTCCTACACTGCGCCACGCACCCTGGGTAAGGGGGGAACCTAGGCCGTGGCCTGGAAAGGCCAAGGGGCCTAAGGTCAGGCATCAGTCTGGAAGACCTGACTGGCTTGTAGTTTAACGTCTTACATGAGGACGTGGGGCCAGGGGCCCAAGTAGGCCAAAGGGCCTGAGGCTGGGCCTCGTAAGGGGAGTTGTACGGCATGGTACATGATCCCGACGTGAATGAGGACGTAGTCCCACACCACACCGTACACTCCGGGTGAGGAATCCTGGACCGTGGCCCAGAGAAAAGGGGAAGTTATCAGTCAGAAAGGTCTGACTGGTTCGTAGTTTAACATCTTACATGAGGACGGGGGGCCAGGGGCCCAAGGAGGCCAAGGGGCCTGAGGCTGAGCCTCGTAAAGGGAGGGCGTACGGCATGGTACATGATCCCGACGTGAATGAGGACGCAGTCCTACATCACACTGTACACCCTTATGAAGAATCCTGGGCCGTGGCCCGAATCGCTAGCACCACCTGGGGAAAGTTTGTCACCTTGGGACAGAATCCCAGTCAAGGAGCAGGTGAAGCTCAGTTGCGTTCATCCACAAAAGGGGCAAACACCTCCAGGGGGAATATGCAGCCGGGTCGAGGCTTGCTCGACGTGGTTCGGGGCAAAAGTGTGTGCCCTGCCATGTCTTGACCCGAGGGGAAGATTTTGGCTTTTGGGCTGGGCCAACGGACGAAATGTCCGGGCGTTCCTACGTATCTCATAAGGATGAGAATCAAGCCATACGTAGTTCTTGAAGGCCATGCAGTTTAGCATCATGCGGTGAGGACGTGGGAGGGTAGAAGAACGGGAGTGGGTGCATGGTGCGACCTTTACAATCTTTGCGCGAGTGGGGTTGCATGAGCGGGGCCAAGAAAGCCTACTCCCTGTTACACAAAGATCCTCCAAGGAGACTATCCCCAGGGGGAATAGTGGAAGAGAAAAGCTTGGGGTTGGGCTCAAGACGAGGCGTCTGAGCGTTCCTACGTATCCCATAAAGATGGGAATCAAGCCGTACGTAGTTCTTGACATGCAGTTTAACGTCATGCGGGACGAGGGGCATCTCATTCGGGGATGTGGACGGTATGTCACATGATCCCAACGTGAGGACGTAGTCCTACACTGTACCGTACGATCCCGTAAGAGGGTAAGTCGGAGAGAAACGAGGGGGCCTGGGGCCAGACCGCGGTGGAGACGGGGCCAGGGGCCCAAATAGGCCGAGGGGCCTGAGGCTGAGCCTCGGTCAGGAAGACCTGACTGGCTTGCAGTTTAACATCTTGCAGTGAGGACGGAGAGGCAGTTTAAGGTCATGCGGGACCAAGTCGCAGTTTAGGGTCATGCAGGACCCTCTCGCAGTTTAGGGTCGTGCGGGACCACTGCAGTTTAATGTCGTGCGGGACCCTCTCGCAGTTTAGGGTCATGCAGGACCACTATTTTTCCCTAGGCAAAGTATCGCTTGAGGAATTTGGCATTGGTGGGAGGGGTTACACGCTCTCCATCTGTGGTCACCAAGGAGTATGCTCCATTAGGGTAAACCTTATGGATGATATAAGGCCCTTCCCATTTGGGTTCTAACTTGGGTGGTTTCCTACCGGGAATCATTGGCGCTCAAAGGGCCAATACCAGGTCACCCTTTAGAAAAGAGCGGAGACGAACCTTCTTGTCAAAAGCTCTCGCTATATTGTCCTGATGCCTTTCCAGATTGTGCAGGGCATGAAGCCGGTTCTCGTCCAGTGCCTCTAATTCAACTATATGGATCTCAGCTACCTCATCTGATGTCTGGTGATCATAAACTGCAGTGCGTAGCGACGGCAGCTGGATCTCAATGGGTAGGATGGCCTCAGCTCCATACACCAGGGAATATGGGGTCACCTGGGTAGAGTTGCGAGTCGTCGTCCGGTAAGCCCAGAGGGCGTTGGGGAGCTTGTCCAGCCAACTCTTCTTGTTCTGACCAACCATCTTCTGCAGAATGTTAGAGAGGGTCTTGTTGAACGCCTCGATCTGCCCATTCGCCTGCGCGTGGTAGCGGGAGGTATGGTTCGACCGGATGTCGTACTTAGCGTACAATTTCTTCAATTCAGCTGCCCGGAAGTTGGTGCCGTTATCGGTGAGGACAGCGTGAGGGACTCCAAACCGGTGGATAATGTTGGAGCTCACAAAGTCAACGATGGAACGGGCCTTGACCTCATTGAGCGGAACTGCTTCTGCCCACTTGGAGAAGAAATCTGTAGCGGTCAGGATGAACCTGCACTGGCGGGCTGTTGCCGGCGGATACGGTCCCACTACATCAAGTCCCCATACCGCAAATGGCCAAGAGTACTTGGTGGGGTGGAGGGGTTCTGGCGGCCGATGCAAGAAGTTGGCGTGTACTTGGCACGCGTGGCATCTCTTGGCGTATCCAATACAATCGTGGATCATGGAGGGCCAGAAGTACCCTAACCTCCGGATTTGCTGGGACAGCTTCGGCCCAGCTTGATGGGCGCCACAGGAACTGGCGTGAACCTCTTGCATAACTTGAGGTATCTCTACTACTTGGATGCAACGGATTAGGATACCATCGAAACTCCGTTTATAGAGGATCTGCTCAAGACTGGGGCCGCTCTGGAGGGTAAATTGCAGCGCGCGGCGTCGGATTCTCTCGTGTTTGGCCCAGTCGTCCGGGAGCTAACCATTTTGGAGATACTCGACAAAAGGTGCTCTCCAGTCGGGGGTGGTTTCAACCACTGCGTTTGACGAACCCGGGACTCCCGACATGGAGGGTCCGGTGGTGAGATGACTTACCCGCAGGCTATCACGGTCCTCTTGGGTGACGGGAGCAATGACTCTCCGGTGGGCCACGTGTATGACCAAATCATCTTGCTCGGGTTCTGCGAGCGACGCGGCTAAGCCAGCCAGGGCGTCCGCTTGTCCGTTCTGCGATCTTGGGACATGGGTAACCTCTGGCCGAGGGGAGAACTGGGCCATTAGGAGGAGGGTGTACTCCAGTAACGGTGCAAGCTCTGGCTTCCTGACGACGTAGTCGCCATTAACCTGTTTGATCACCATCTCAGAATCTCCCTTCACATGTAGATGGGGAACATGGATCTCAAGGGCCAACTCGAGGCCGGTGATGAGAGCCTGGTACTCTGCCTCGTTGTTTGTACAACCTTCTGACAGCAGGAACGAGTACGGCAGGACGGCTTGCGCCGGGGTAATGAAAACAATACCCAGACCCACTCTGTTGAGTTTGGGGTCGTTGAGCCTTCTACCGGTGGGGCTCCGGGAGGCGCCGTCGAAATGCATTTTCCAACATGGGGCAGCATGATCGACTGAGAGGATCGTCTCGTCGGGAAAATCCAGGTCCAGGGATTGATCCGCGGAGGTTGGATGGGCAGCTAAAAAGTCTGCCAACGCTTGAACCTTAATGTCCTTCTGAGGCACGAACCTGATATCAAATTGCTGGAGAATCACCGCCCACCGTGCTAGTCGGCCAGTCAGCATGGGGCGGTTCAGGATGTACTTCATCGGATCTACCCGAGAGATCAATTGTACCTCGTGGTGTTGCAGGTAGTGCCGCAACTTCTGCACAGCGAAGACGAGCGCGAGGAAGCTCTTTTCGATGGGGGAGTATCTGACCTCCGTATCGAGAAGCATGCGGCTGAGATAGTAGAGATTGTTCTCAGTGCCCTCGTTATTCTTCTGGGCGAGCAGCGCACCGAGGGATCTCTCCAGGGCGGTCACATAAAGTACTAGCGGCTTTCTGGAGATGGGTGGCATCAAGACCGGAGGTTGGAGAAGATACTGCTTGATTTCCTCAAAGGCGGCCCGACACTCCTCATCCCATTCGTAGGCAGCGTCTTTCTTCATGATCCGGGAAAAGGGCTTACACTTTCCAGCCAAATTCACAATGAATCGGCGTATATAGGCTAAGTGGCCTTGCAGGCCTTGAAGCTCCCGAATGTTGCTCGGGGGAGGCATTTGGCTGATGGCCTTGATCTTATCCGGGTCGATCTCGATACCTCGGTATCTGACAACGAAGCCCAGAAACTTCCCGGAGGTGACTCCGAAGGCACACTTCAGCGGGTTCATCTTCAGGTGACGGGAACGGAGGAAACCGAACACTTTCTCAAGGTATTTGAGATGGTCCTTATGACAACCCTGCTTTTTATTACAACTTAAACATGCTTTATTACATAAAACTTCACTTGATACAACAAAGAAGATCGAGAGGTTTAGTGTCTTTGGGGCTTAGGATAATCACATAAAAACTTTAAACTTGAAATACAACATCCTTATTGAAAACTTCCTTTACATGACCACTACATTCCTTCGTACTTAGCATTGCATGGGATAACCTGAGGACATGCATAAGAAAAGGGTGAGCTATAAAGCCCGGTAAGGGAGTACACAATGAATAACATGAGGAGTACAATACATGTTAGGCAATAGGCATATCAACAGAGCATAAGAGATACATGAACATAAAGGCATGATAAAGCATGATAATCATAACATGGAAATGTGGCAACAACACTTAACATTGAATTAGCATGAGCCAAGGCTCATTGCACATGGAGCATGAGTAAACCCTCATTGCACTTGAAGCACGAGTAAACCCTCGTTGCACTTGAATTAGCATGAGTAAACACTCATTGCACATGACGTATCATGATACTATACTTTACCCAATGCATTGGAGCGCTATAAAGGGCGCACCCTTCTTAAACATTTCATTTCATGCATAAGTGTGCCACATGGATCATAAAACATGGATTCATAAAACGTAAACATTTCTTCCACGATAAAGGAATGTGGAATTCATACATGAAACTTTATAATCAATATGTAAATGTGCATAAAGGTGAATACCCTTGATGGAGAAATGGGCATGGTATTCACTACACAAAGACATTGGCTTAGAAAATCGGTGCGATTTCGGCAGCGTAACGGCGTGACATAAGAATTCATAAAAAAGGTTGATGAGAGAGAAAGGGGTTCCTCATCATATTTACATGTAATGGACAGTAAGGAGATCATATATATACATGTCCCAACAATATAAATGGAATTTAGATTCATGATACAAAAGTATTGCTTGAATATAAAAGAGGAGAAAAAGGTTCCTTTCGGAATATCGGCATAGTAACGGGTGTACATGGGAGGCATTTAATGAGAGAGAAAGGGGTCTCCCATCATTAAAACAATAAGAGGGCAGTATGGGAGATGTGCGAAACCATACCCCAACATTCATAAATGAAATTAAAAGGGAAATACAACTTAAAGAAAATTGACAAAAATGAGAAAGGAAGAAAAACCCTTACTTGGAAGTGTGCTTCCAAAGGCTAGAGAGAGGCTTGTGAGAGGCTTCTTGGGAGATTGGGGAACCTTGAGAGGATTCTAGAGAGAGTAGGGCAGAGGTTGGACGAACTTAAAGGGCTTTGAGTGAGGAGGAAGTGGGAGCTTGGGTGGGTTTATATAGGAAAGGTGAGAGAATTCTTTATTATTTAGGTTTGGGACCCCTTATATTAAAATAATCCAAACCACAAACCATCCCATGGTATTTGCCCATGGTTTCTGGAAAAGGAAAGAGGAAAACAATATTTTACAAGGCCAAGGTCCGAACTTATTAAAAAATTAGGGTTGCTTATGTGGAGGTGAGTCACACTCCCATGGAAATTAATTTAAAAAGGCAAAGTGTTGAATAAGTCTTGAGGGCTCCATTAATGCTTTGAAAAGTGAGTCAAACAAACCCAAAACCTCATTATTTTAATGATAAAACACATATTTGCCGAACATAAGGATTATGGTATTTTATTACATCACCATTGGGTCATTATGATGTCATAAAACACATTATATATTTAAATGGTATTTAATTTTTACCCAAAAATTTGATTGTCTCAGAAAATTATGAAAAATTCACCGTTGGATAATTTCGACGTCCTGATTCCAAAAATAATATTTATTTTATCTAAATAATTTTCTAAATATGTGAATTTTCACTTTTAAAAATAAAAACCGACATTTATAAAAAATTCACGGGTTTTGACAGAAATGGCTTTCAAACCTTAATAAAAATTTTAATTGCATTCATAAAATTATAAGATCATTTATATTTAATAAAAATTAATTTAATATTAATAATAATATTTTATTAAAATATTATTTAATTCAAAAATCCTTTAATTTAATAAAATATAATTCTTAATTAAATAATAACTAAAAACACCGTTTGTACTTTAAAAACTAATTATAATGTATCAAAAAATGACTAGAAATTATATTCATTATTATATACAAAAATAATGTACATGAACATGGTGCTACTTATTTGTTACATAACCCCTTAAAATAGCCGCATAAGACCTAAGGGTAAGGTGTGCGATGGTGACAGACTCTTGGGGTTGCTCGGATAACATCGCTCGAGTGGTAATCTCTATCAACTTCCATTTTTCCCGTAGACGATCACGTTCGAGCTTGACTTGATGAAGCTCAGCTTGGGCTTGGTCAAGGGAAAAGCCCAAAGACGCCACCTCCTTTCCGAGCTCCGACAAATGGGCTTCGTAAGGGGCAATTCTACTGGATGAGGCCATCGCTTCCTTTGTCTGAGTAGAAAATTGGTTCGTTAAAGCCTTATATTTAAACTACCCAGATGATCACTGTTCAACGACTATAAAAGTAACGGTCACAAATCTTAACGTTAAACTAAAGAAGTTGACATCTTATAAAAACATTTTTTTTTCATAATGAAACCTTTAACTAGATCAAGAGGGATTTTCCATTAATGAAATTTTGGGTCGTTACAACATCCCCCCCTTAAGAAATTTCGCCCTCGAAATTTTCCTTTTCCCACACTAAAACAAATGTGGGTAACTTAGCTTCATCATATCCTCCGACTCCCAAGTTGCTTCTTCAAACTTGTGGTTTCTCCACAACACCTTGACGAGGGGCATTGTCTTATTTCGTAGAACTTTTTCTCTACGATCCAAGATCTTCACTGGTTTCTCCTCATAAGAATGATCGTCTTCTAATTGTACCACCTCAGAAGAGAGTACATGTGAAGGGTCTGGTATGTACTTCCTTAAGAGGGATACATGGAAGACATCATGCACCTTGGCCATAGTAGGTGGAAGTGCTAGTCGATAGGCCACAGCCCCAACACGATCAAGAATCTCGAAGGGGCCGATGTACCTTGGACTTAACTTCCCTTTATTTCCAAACCTCATGACCTTCTTCCACGGAGATATGCGTAAAAACACCATGTCTCCGACTTTAAACTCAAGGTCTCGTCGACGATTATCTGCATAACTCTTCTGTCGACTTTGGGCTGCCTTGATATGCTGCTGAATGGTTTTCACCTTTTCCACCATTTCTTCGACCATTTCTGGTCCAAGCAGCTTACGTTCACCGACCTCATCCCAACATGCCGGTGTTCTGCACCATTTCCCATATAGGGCTTTATATGGTGCCATTTGGATGCTCGAGTGGAAACTATTATTATAAGAGAACTCAACTAGAGGAAGATGTTGATCCCATCCTCCTTTAAAGTCCATTGAGCATGCTCTCAACATATCCTCAAGTGTTTGGATAGTCCACTTGGATTGGCCATCAGTTTGAGGATGATAGGCCGTACTGAAGTTTAGTTCAGTATTCAGAGCATGTTGAAGACTCTTCCAAAACTTAGAGGTAAATCTTGGATCTCGGTCCGACACAATAGATAGTGGTACTCCATGCAACCGTACCACTTCACTGATATATATCTGTGCCAGTTGATCCAAAGAGAAATCATCTCGAATAGCAATGAAGTGTGCAGTCTTTGTAAGACGATCCACAATAACCCAGATTGCATTGTTGCTTTTGGATGTCCTTGGAAGTCCAGTGACGAAGTCCATGGTGATGTTCTCCCATTTCCATTCTGGTATGGGCAATGGTTGCATCATCCCCTTAGACTTCTGCCTCTCTGCCTTCACTTGCTGACACACCAGGCACTTTGATGTATATTCGGCGATCTCCTTCTTCATATTATCCCACCAAAAGTTTTCTCGGAGATCTTGATACATCTTTGTGCTCCCTGGGTGAATAGAGAAATTTGAACTATGTGCATCATCCAAAAGTTCCTTCTTCAGCTCCGAACTTGATGGAACACATAGTCTTTTCCCAAACCGCACAATTCCTTCTTCATTAACATTAAACTCTGAGGATTTCCCCTTTTTGATAGCTTCCACTTTTTCTTGGATTCTCGCATCATCCTTTTGAGCATCCTTTAACCTTTCCAAAAGAGATGGTTGAGCAATCATTTGTGAAGGATTGATGATGTTCCCTTATTTATGATTCCCACGTCCATCTTCATCAAGTCTAAGAAGATTGGATCCTTCTCAATTCTCATCATTGATAGAATTGCTGGATCCTTTCTACTTAGGGCATCCGCCACCTTGTTCGCCTTCCCAGGGTGGTAATGTATTGAACAGTCATAATCCTTTATGAGCTCTATCCATCTTCTCTGGCGCATATTAAGCTCTTTCTGTGTGAATATATATTTAATACTCTTGTGGTCAGTATATATCTCACATTTCTCTCCATAGAGATAATGCCGCCAGATTTTCAAGGCAAATATCACCACCGCCAACTCCAGATCATGCGTTGGATAGTTTCGCTCATGGATTTTCAACTGTCTTGAGGCATAGGATATCACTTTATCATTCTGCATCAGCACACATCCTAAGCCCTTCTTCGAAGCATCACTGAATACCACAAAAAGCTCCCCACTTGTGGGTAAAGTGAGCACAGGTGCAGTGATAAGCCTCCTTTTCAACTCCTTGAAGCTTTCTTCGCATTCATCACTCCAAGAAAACTTTACTCCCTTTCGAGTTAGCTTGGTAAGAGGGTTGGACAATCGTGAGAAGTTTCTCACAAATCATCGATAATATCCAGCTAACCCCAAGAAGCTACGGATATCAGTTACCGATGTTGGCCTCGGCCATCCCTCAATTGCATCTGTTTTGGAGGGGTCCACAGATATCCCATTGCTTGTGATGATATGGCCCAAGAATGAGACCTCCTTCAACCAGAACTCACACTTGCTGTACTTGGCATAGAGCTTCTCCTTGCGCAAAGTCTCCAGTACAGTTCTTAAATGCTCCTCATGGTCCTCCTTGGTTTTGGAGTATATTAGAATATCATCAATAAAGACTACCACAAATTTATCTAGGTAATCTCTAAAGACTCTATTCATCAAGTCCATGAATATTGCTGGAGCATTGGTGAGTCCAAAAGGCATTACTATGAATTCATAGTGTCCGTACCTTGTACGAAAAGCAGTCTTGGGGATATCTTCCTTCTTCACCCTTACTTGATAATATCCCGACCGCAAGTCGACCTTGGAGAAGTATTGTGCTCCACGCAGCTGATCAAACAAGTCATCGATTCTTGGGAGAGGATACTTGTTCTTTATCGTGATTTTGTTAAGTTCACGATAATCGATGCAAAGCCGCATTGACCCATCCTTCTTCTTGACGAAGAGGACTGGTGCACCCCATGGTGATGCACTTGGGCGTATAAACCCTTTATCCAGATTCTCCTGTAGTTGTTTCTTCAGCTCTTCAAGCTCAACAACAGCCATTCTATATGGAGTCTTGGATATTGGTAGCGCCTCAGGTATAAGTTCAATTGAGAACTCAAAATCTCTTCTTGGAGGAAGACCAGGAAGTTCCTCGGGAAATACTTCAGCGAATTCCCTCACAATAGGCATTTCTTCAAAGGTGGTTTCTTCCTTGGACTTAATCATCTGAGCCAGATATGCGTGCTCATAAGGCAGTAATATCCATGCTTGAGATGATGGAGCTAAAGGAGATTCATCTTCCTCCTGACACTTGTAAAGAATCGGGGGTCGATTCTCCATATGGAGTGTGATTTCCCTCTCCCGACAATTTATGTTGGCTCTATATAAGGAAAGTCAATCCATGCCAATAATTGCATCAAATTCCACCAAAGGGAGTATGACGAGGTTCGCCGGGAAACTCAATCCACAGATTATAACATGGGAGGACTTATACTCATGGGATGCAATGATTTCCCCATTTGCCGTACTCACCGACATCTTTACTTCCATGATTTGTGGTGGTGCAGGGATTGTTCTACTAAACTTTTGAGATATAAAAGAATGCGTAGAACCTGAATCAAAAAGTACGTTCGCTATTCTTGAATGAATAACTAGCGTACCTGTCACCACTTCGTTGTCGGGGTTCACTTCGGCAGAAGTGGTGGCAAAAGCTCTTCCTTGTTGTCTTGGAGGTTGTTGATTGCCTCCGATGACCCTTGGATTAGGGCACTGATTCGCAAAATGACCCGGTTCTTTGCATTTGAAGCATTGAACAATGCGTTGAGGTTCGAACGGAGCGTTCCTTCCCTCTGTCGCAGTCGCGGGTCCTTCTTGCTGACAGTTAACAGCTAGGTGCCCTTCTCTTCCACACTTGAAGCATTTTCTTGTCCCCCTAAGGCAATTTCCAGGGTGCTTCTTTCCACACTTTTGGAAAGTGGGGTGCTGGAATTTCTTAGCACCGCTGGATTTATCCATCGGACCACCAGCATTGAAGTCCACCTTCCGCTTCTTGTCCCCATGATACCCCTGTGATTCTCCGATCTCCATTTCAACCTTGAGGGCACATCGGACAATTTCCTCATAGCTGTCGAAGTCACGGATCGCTAATGCTTTCCGCAAGCTAGGCTTCAGCCCACCAAAGAAGCGGTCGACCTTGCATTCGGGGGTAACGACAAAGCCGGAAGCGTATCGTGCAAGCCTTGTGAAGTTTGCCTCGTACGCTCCCACAGATTCTTCATCTTTCTGCTTGGGGGAAAGGAAGTCCCTTTCCATCTTAAGACGGAGGGTGCGTGGAAAATATTTATCGAAAAACATCTTCCGGAATTCCTTCCATTCCAAAGCCTCGATCTCCTCCTCAGGCTTCGTATTTTTGATCAACGTCCACCATTGATCAGCTTCACCCTCCATACGATAATCCGCCAGGAGAACCTTCTCTTTTTCAGAGCATTGGAGGATGGAGAATATCTTTTCAATGGAGTTGATCCATTGTTCAGCAATCGTGGGATCGGATGATCCACTAAAAGTAGGAGGCCTTTGTCTCATGAAGCTTTCAATAGCGACTTGTTCTTTCTTAGGGGGGGTTGAATGTTCCTCTTGACTAGTTTTTCTATTCAAAACTTGAGTTAGCTGAGAGAGAAGCGTGACAAAGTTCGCGATTCCCGATCCCATTGGATTGGGCATCTCATAAGTACAATCATCACACTGATCTTTACAACGGTTGTTAGCCCGAGTTCTCCTATTACCGGCCATTGGCTGGAATAAAACAAAAGTTAGGGGTAACACATAAAGGGTAATCCAAAGACAAAAGTTGATGACTTATAAATAAACTTTAATCTCTTTAACTCATGAGTCTATAAGATTCAATCTAGGATTTTCATGATCTTCCTTCTAACATATATCCTTAGGGGCATTTTTCCCTTAATAAGGGTTCATACTAAGATTGTGAATTTATCAAAACATATCCCCCGGGAGTGTCGTAACCAAGAGTGCAGCAAGGCCCGTTGTCGTGCACCAGTTCCCGTTCGAGTCTAGCTCAAAGCGGTGTTTTCGGGTTTTACCCCTAGGATACATCTGTGCCAGAGCCGCCTCTACCTGCTCGTATCCAGAAAGGGATGTATTTGTTTGATAAACCACTTACTTAGTATTTACCAAAACTTAGGGATGTTTTTATTATGCTTAGTCTTGTATCTAAGGCTTTACTAGGGTTTCCTAATCCCAAAAATAACTAAACCTATCCTCTGATACCAACTATGACAACCCTGCTTTTTATTACAACTTAAACATGCTTTATTACATAAAACTTCACTTGATACAACAAAGAAGATCGAGAGGTTTAGTGTCTTTGGGGCTTAGGATCATTACATAAAAACTTTAAACTTGAAATACAACATCCTTATTGAAAACTTCCTTTACATGACCACTACATTCCTTCGTACTTAGCATTGCATGGGATAACCTGAGGACATGCATAAGAAAAGGGTGAGCTATAAAGCCTAGTAAGGGAGTACACAATGAATAACATGAGGAGTAAAATACATGTTAGGCAATAGGCATATCAACAGAGCATAAGAGATACATGAACATAAAGGCATGATAAAGCATGATAATCATAACATGGAAATGTGGCAACAACACTTAACATTGAATTAGCATGAGCCAAGGCTCATTGCACATGGAGCATGAGTAAACCCTCATTGCACTTGAAGCACGAGTAAACCCTCGTTGCACTTGAATTAGCATGAGTAAACACTCATTGCACATGACGTATCATGATACTATACTTTACCCAATGCATTGGAGCGCTATAAAGGGCGCACCCTTCTTAAACATTTCATTTCATGCATAAGTGTGCCACATGGATCATAAAACATGGATTCATAAAACGTAAACATTTCTTCCAAGATAAAGGAATGTGGAATTCATACATGAAACTTTATAATCAATATGTAAATGTGCATAAAGGTGAATACCATTGATGGAGAAATGGGCATGGTATTCACTACACAAAGACATTGGCTTAGAAAATCGGTGCGATTTCGGCAGCGTAACGGCGTGACATAAGAATTCATAAAAAAGGTTGATGAGAGAGAAAGGGGTTCCTCATCATATTTACATGTAATGGACAGTAAGGAGATCATATATATACATGTCCCAACAATATAAATGGAATTTAGATTCATGATACAAAAGTATTGCTTGAATATAAAAGAGGAGAAAAAGGTTCCTTTCGGAATATCGGCATAGTAACGGGTGTACATGGGAGGCATTTAATGAGAGAGAAAGGGGTCTCCCATCATTAAAACAATAAGAGGGAAGTATGGGAGATGTGCGAAACCATACCCCAACATTCATAAATGAAATTAAAAGGGCAATACAACTTAAAGAAAATTGACAAAAATGAGAAAGGAAGAAAAACCCTTACTTGGAAGTGTGCTTCCAAAGGCTAGAGAGAGGCTTGTGAGAGGCTTCTTGGGAGCTTGGGGCACCTTGAGAGGATTCTAGAGAGAGTAGGGCAGAGGTTGGACGAACTTAAAGGGCTTTGAGTGAGGAGGAAGTGGGAGCTTGGGTGGGTTTATATAGGAAAGGTGAGAGAATTCTTTATTATTTAGGTTTGGGACCCCTTATATTAAAATAATCCAAAACACAAACCATCCCATGGTATTTGCCCATGGTTTCTGGAAAAGGAAAGAGGAAAACAATATTTTACAAGGCCAAGGTCCGAACTTATTAAAAAATTAGGGTTGCTTATGTGGAGGTGAGTCACACTCCCATGGAAATTAATTTAAAAAGGCAAAGTGTTGAATAAGTCTTGAGGGCTCCATTAATGCTTTGAAAAGTGAGTCAAACAAACCCAAAACCTCATTATTTTAATGATAAAACACATATTGGCCGAACATAAGGATTATGGTATTTTATTACATCACCATTGGGTCATTATGATGTCATAAAACACATTATATATTTAAATGGTATTTAATTTTTACCCAAAAATTTGACTGTCTCAAAAAATTATGAAAAATTCACCGTTGGATAATTTCAACATCCTGATTCCAAAAATAATATTTATTTTATCTAAATAATTTTCTAAATATGTGAATTTTCACTTTTAAAAATAAAAACCGACATTTATAAAAAATTCACGGGTTTTGACAGAAATGGCTTTCAAACCTTAATAAAAATTTTAATTGCATTCATAAAATTATAAGATCATTTATATTTAATAAAAATTAATTTAATATTAATATTAATATTTTATTAAAATATTATTTAATTCAAAAATCCTTTAATTTAATAAAATATAATTCTTAATTAAATAATAACTAAAAAAACCGTTTGTACTTTAAAAACTAATTATAATGTATCAAAAATGACTAGAAATTATATTCATTATTATATAAAAAAATAATGTACATGAACATGGTGCTACTTATTTGTTACATAACCCCTTAAAATAGCCGCATAAGACCTAAGGGTAAGGTGTGTGATGGTGACAGACTCTTGGGGTTGCTCGGATAACATCGCTCGAGTGGTAATCTCTATCAACTTCCATTTTTCCCGTAGACGATCACGTTCGAGCTTGACTTGATGAAGCTCAGCTTGGGCTTGGTCAAGGGCAAAGCCCAAAGACGCCACCTCCTTTCCGAGCTCCGACAAATGGGCTTCGTAAGGGGCAATTCTACTGGATGAGGCCATCGCTTCCTTTGTCTGAGTAGAAAATTGGTTCGTTAAAGCCTTATATTTAAACTACCCAGATGATCACTGTTCAACGGCTATAAAAGTAACGGTCACAAATCTTAACGTTAAACTAAAGAAGTTGACATCTTATAAAAACATTTTTTTTTCATAATGAAACCTTTAACTAGATCAAGAGGGATTTTCCATTAATGAAATTTTGGGTCGTTACAGTCCTGGCGCTGGCGTGATTTGTCTACAAGGTCATCCACGTAGCATTCCACCAACGTCCCGAGGATCGGTTTGAATATGTGATGCATGGCCCTTTGATAAGTGGCACCTGCATTTTTCAAACCGAATGGCATTACCCGGTAGAAAAAGGTACCCTGGGGAGCCCCAAAGGCAGTGGACTCCTCGTCTTCGGGGGCCATCCGGATCTGATTATACCCGGAATACCCATCCATGAAAGAGAGGGCTTGGAACCCGGCCGTGGCGTCAATCAACAGCTCCGTCACTGGGAGTGGGAAGTCATCCTTTGGGCAGTGGCGATTGAGATCACGGAAGTCGATGCAGACTCTGATCTGCCCATTCTTCTTCCTGACCGGCACAATGTTGGCGAGCCATTTGGGGTATTGGACCTCTTTGACGAAGTTGGCTTTGATTAGCTTATCAACTTCGGCCTCAACCATAGCGCCATGGGAAGGGTGCATTTTCCTGGGAGGCTTCTTGAACCCACGATGTTTTGCTGGGAGGCCCAGACGGTGGACGGCCACTTGGGGATCCAGCCCTGGCATCTCATCGTAACTCCAGGAAAACACATCGCGGTGCTGTTTGAGGAAGTCTACATACTGCTGCCGCTCCTCGAGGGACATGGCCGCACTGATCAATGTGGGTCTTGGATCTGCCTCGCTACCAAGGTTCACCTGTACCAGTTCATCGACCGTGGTAGAGACGCCTTCTTCAAAGGCTGGGGGAGCATCCTCCAAGTCTTCTTCCCCAGCCGTGGGGGGACTTCCCGCGGCGGAAGATACTTCTGGGCTCTCGAAACCCGAGGGGCAGCTGGTGCCGGCTTGGGCAGCAGTGTTCATCAAATCAGGAGACTCACTTGTCGTTGAGACCATAGCAATGAATGCATTTGATCCGATCCCATATGGCCTTCGGCCCAAGGGGCCACGCTTGATGATATCAAAGCAGTGGTGACGTGTCGGCCTGAGTCGGTTAATTCCATCCCAGCGAAAGAGACACGTATGGCGCACCGCCGTTGTCATCAGCTTGACGTCCCGGTACCGTACAGGGGTAGGAGGTTCCGGGATGACCCGAGCCTGGTTGATGTAGGAGTACGAGGTGATTTTTCGTCGTCGCTTGGACACGGGAACATGCCTTCCCTGCGTACCCGAAACAACAAAACATTGTCCCATGTCGGGGGTCGTGGCCTCCAACCGGTGGATCGGGAGGATGTAGGCGTCGTCCATGCTCACCCAGGGATCACTTGTGATCGGGGTGGGCTCATCCTCGCTTACCAGGATTTGCTTGTCCTTGCTTTTGTAATAACCCGCATCTAGATAGCGGGCCTCACAAGAAGCAAAAGGGGACGCGTCTCCTTGGAGCACGCCTACTTGACCGTTGAGCGAGTACTTAAGGCATTGGTGATACGACGAGGGGACCGCTGCATGCAGATGGAGCCATGGCCTACCCATCAATGCGTTGTAGGCGGTGTCCTGAGAAACAACCATGAACTCGGTGCTGGCAATTAAGCCACCGAACTGGGTCTTCAGGCAGATCTTGCCGACCGGGGTTTGCTTTGTCCTGTCGTACCCCTGGATCCTGAGGTCAGAGGGAGTTAAATCACCTTCGGACACACCCAGCTTTCGCATCATCCGGGTCGGAATTAGGTTGATTCCAGAACCCGTGTCAACGAGGCATTGGCGGACTTCCACACCGTTGAAGTGTCCAGTGATATACAGTGGGCGAATGTGCCCCTGTATAGGAGGGTCTTCATCTTCACCGGAGAGCGAGATAACCGCCTGGCATTCGGCGTTTTCAATCGTCTCGGTATGGAAGGCTTCCGCAGCTTCCACTTCCGTCTCGAACTGGAGGGGGATCCTTAGGGCCTCGGAAAGTGCCTCGCGCATTTCAGATGACAGGAGAAGGGCCTCGAGGATGGAAAACCTCGCCGGGATGCCGGCCAGATGCTTCAGAACATCGTACTTTCGTGCCAAACGCGAACCTCGGATTACAGGAGGTCATTCGGCATTTGGATGCACAGCGGGTCCGGCTGGCTGGACTGGCGAGTAACTAGTACTGGGTGCATCTTGCTGCCTATCAGTAGAAGCCTGAAGAGTAGTCGCCGGGCTAGGATCGGACAGCAGAGGCTGGCCTGTCGCCGGGCAAGACTGGCTGTGATATGAACGAGGCGGCTCTCCCTGATCCGGCAACACGAACGGCGGTGGAGGTAGAGCCGAGGGTGCCGGATGGGTCTGCGCGTGCTGAGATCTGCGCTGAGCCTGCTGCCTGGTCTCGGTAGCGTGCACGGCTTGGCCGCAAATGCCGGCTGACGTACCTCGATGACCGGCGTGGTTGCGATTCCACCGACGTTGACGTCGGCTGGAAACATTGGGGAGGTCTGCCTGGGGTTCCCCCTCATCGGGGGTCATATAGGGCTTTACCAGCTCCACGGTGTTAACCGAAGCGTACCCTTGACTGTCGCTCAAAGATTCATCCACCGCTAGGCGGATTCTGGGAGGAATGCCCATTTTGGGAGGCATAAAGTCGCCAAGAGTGCGGGATGACGACGGCACTGGCGGTGCACGTTGCTCCTTCTTGCGTCGCCGCTGCTTGCCCTTTTGGGTAGAGGTCGACTGGGAAGACGATGCTAAGGCACCGGCTACTTCTTCTGAAGGTTCCGACTGTTTCAGGCGTGCCCGGATGATACCCTGGGCACGGACGAAGGTTTTTCGAGCCATCCAGTTGTCTTATTTCTGGGACCCGCGGCTAGGGACCTGCTGCCACTCACCCTCGCTGTCACTGCCGATTTCTGATCCCACAAAGACGCCTGCCACTTGTGCTGGCGCTGGGCCCAACTTGACTATGTTGTTGTTGACTTGGTCCTGAAGCCAGTCTTTAAACACATAGCATCGCTTGAGGGTGTGCCCCAGGATCCGATGATAAGGGCAGTAGTTGGGGTGATCGGTGAGATGTGCCTCTGCCGGCCTCCTGCACTCAGGCAGACGCACAATCCCTTGCTCTAGAGCACTTCGGAAGTAGCCAGGGACCTGATTTTCGTTGAACGAATAGGTATGGTACTTTCTTTCCGGGTAAGGAGCCCTGGGGGCCTGGTCCTGTCGAGGGACCGGAGGGGCCTGCCGAGGAGGTGGCGCTTGGTTGTCTCGCCTAGGTGGCGGTGGCGCATTGCGCGGGGGAACCTGTCGGTTCTGAGGCGGTCGCTGCTGGGCAGGAGCCTGCGCTTGAGGTGGAGGACCTCTGCGGGGTTGCGGGGGTGGTGCCGCCGGTAGCAATTACAGCTGCCTCGGGGCTTCTATTTGAGCCACCGCGGCGGGTTCAGCCCTGGCGGCCCTCCTGGCTGGGATTATAGGGGGCAGCAAACGTGCCTGACTAGCCTGTTGCAGGGCCTCCTCGAGGCACTGGGCCTTATCCGAGAAATCTATGAACCCTCCAGGGTAGTTCTGGGTAATCAAGGAGGGTACCAGCTCTGTCTTGACGTTCCCCACACACATCGTCAGTAATTGCTCCTGAGTCAGTGGCATGTCGAGGGAATACGTAAGTCCTTTCCACCAGGCGATGAAGTCTGCAACCCGCTCATCAGGCCTCTGTTTGCACTTGAAGAGGTCCGCAATGCTGGTCTTTCGCGTGGTGGAGCTGAACTGGTATAAGAACTGCTGGCAAAGATCCTCCCAATCGGTCACTGATCCGATAGGGAGCTGGCTGTACCAGACGAATGTCGGACCTTCCAATGTCTGTACAAAACATTGGAGCTTAGCGGCTTCTTGCTGAGCCGGGGTCACCAGCATGGGGCCACACCTGGAAGAGAAATGAGCCAAGTACTGGGGTGGGTCCCCTGTCCCGTTAAAAGGCGAGAAGGTGGGGTTCCCAAAACCCGGAGGCGCGGGCATATCATCCACCCACGCGGGATAAGGCTTGCCATCCGGTGGGACCGCCACCTGCCGTGTTTCCAACGCCTCGAGGCGGGCTGTGAGTGCCGCAATAAGGTTCTCCGGGTGGGGGTCCCTGTCTTGACGGGGATCCCTAACCACAAGCGCATTTCCAGGTTCTTCAACACGGTAGACGGCTTCGGCCGCTCGCGGGTCAACTGGCTGGATGACCTGCTGGGCGACTGGGGGAACCCGGGTTGGATTCTTCAGATTGCCCCGTCGCTCAGGGGGGTTTGGTGAGACATATCGCGCCCTCTTGCTGTATGTTTCGGCTTCCGCCCTGTCCGCGGCAGTAGCATGATCAAGGTTGCCCGGAGGCATCTCGCGGAGGGGAAGTTGTTCCTGCCCCTGCTGCCCTGGCATGGGATTACCATAGTCGGGTCGCCGCTCTGCGGCGCGTTCAGCCAAGAGTTCGTCAACCAGCCTCTTCTGCTCAGCAAGCTGCTGGCGTAACGCGGCCTTCTTAGGATCCTCATCTGTTTTCTGCACATAGGCGGATGGGTCGGAGTGCTTGACGGTTCCGACGTGCTCTTTACCTTTGCCGGTGTTTCAACTGAGTACCAGCGACTCGGTGGGTACGGGCAGGCCTAGCAGGTTCCTCTGCTGACGGGTGACTCTCCCTGATGGGTCGAGTAGTGGCGGTGCACCGTCTGGGGGGAAGTCTCCATCAAGGAGTTCCAGTTCGTCTTCCCTGTCCACAATGTCGGCAATGTGGACCGCGATTCCTCTCGAGGGCATGTCCTCGATGTCGTAGAGCGAATCGGGTTGTCGTCAAATAGGATCGAACAGAAGGGCAGCATAGTGTCCCCAGCCACGGACTTGCACATGGGGGGTGGCTTCCCCGACGATTCTGCGGAGTGCTTTAAGACTCTGAACGCATTTTCGTTGAAGGGCGCTCTGGTGGCCTGGCGACTCAGGGTGCTGGAATGCAAGAAGTGCGGCTTCATCGATCAAGCGGCATTGCTCGCCGATTTCTTCGAAGTGCTCACGACTTCTGGGGTACTCCACCCGTTCAAAACGGAGTCGATAGTGTGTTGCCCGCAGGGTTCGACAAAGGCATCCCACTTCTTCAGGGGTAAGCGACTCGGGTACGCGGAAATTCAGCGCCGCCGTGGGCCAGAACTTCTCTGGGAAATAGTCCGCTGCAAGAATACTCCAGAAGCTCCTGGGTTCGTCCTCGGGGTTTGGCCCTACATTACCCCACTCATCAACCGGGGGCGGCTGAGGGACCGGTAGCGGTACCGAGGCGGACCTCTGGGATAGCAAACTCGGCGGTGGAGAATACGGCGATCGAGCAGACTGGCCACCGAATTCTGGGCCTTCCTCTGAAGAGCGAGGTGACCTGACCACAATGTCGCGATAGGACGGGCTAACAGCCACTGCTTCGGGTACGGGAATCGTCGTTACCGGTGTCCGGTCATGTCGTGGCTCTACCGTCATTGACCCCCAAAACATCTCCTCGTGATCCCGAGTGGAGGTAGAGGGCGCTTCGGGTGACGATGGCGGTGGCCGTGCGGTCGAAACCTGCGGAATTCCCAGGATTTCTTCCTCCTGGATGTACCTGCGGAGAGAGACGGGAATCCGGTGGAC
Source organism: Viscum album (assembly GCA_963277665.1). NCBI lineage: Eukaryota > Viridiplantae > Streptophyta > Magnoliopsida > Santalales > Viscaceae > Viscum > Viscum album. The sequence goes on along the minus strand of OY728142.1, from coordinate 260,861,319 downwards.
CTCAAATTCTGGGAGAACGAGGCTGACGCGTCTGGTTCCTGCCCCAGTCCTTGATACAGAGGAGCTGGGAGAAGGTTCCATCACTGAATCGCATTCCGCTTCCGAATTGGAGAAGCGGGCAGGTTTGATCTCCGCCTGGGCCTTGCCAGGATTCTTCTTGTGGCGGCGACGACCCGCTCTTCTGCCTCTGGGTGGCTCTTCGGGACAGGGTTGACCCCTATCAGGCAGCCTTGGGGCGGTGCTGGCGCCATGGCGGAGAGGGCCCCCACTCGAGACAGCCGGGGTGCGAGGGGCACCAGGGCAAATGTCAAAGGGTACATGGGGAGGACCTCCATGAACAGTACCCATGTGGGCGGGGCCTCTGTTGGAACTGGCAGGAGCATGGGGAAGACCTCCATGGTCGATGCGAGTGGAGTGAGGCTGACCTTCACTCCTTGAGTTGCTGGGGCGAGGAGGACCTTCGCCAGTTGCAGAAAGGACGTAGGGGGAACCCCCACGTGGGAGAAGGACCGGATGGATGGTGCCTTCAGAAGGATGGGCTCCATACCCTGTACAGCGGGCGCGGGAAATGTTTCCGCGCTGAGCATCACTGCCACGGGGCAGGTCTTCTTGCAGGATGGGGGCAGCACGAGGCATGCCTCCATGACGAACCTCGGAGCGGGGAAGGCCCATGCTCTGTGGAGTAGTGGTACGGGGAGGACCTCCGTACGGGGTGGCATCACCGCGGGTTAGCTCGCGGCGATCACTACTTGGGCCTGCAACCCGGAGAGTCAACCCAGCCTGCCCGCGGGGCGGTTGGGGTCTCGATCCTGGTTGGGCGGAGGGGTGCCCCTGCTCAATGTACGCGGGGGCTTCATAATGTACGTCGGCGGTGGCTCGGGCCACTGTAGTTGTCGACGTGGACGCGCCTAGGCGAGCGTCCTCAGCCCGGGCCCGGCGCTGACGTCGGGTCAGGCGGGCCGGTGCAGGTGGTGCAGGGACGTAGTCTGCCTGCTCTTCCTGCGGGGCCGGACAACGGTGCTGACGTGGCCGGACGGGAGCTCTCGCCTGGGGGCCCTGGGTCGGGGGCCTGAGTGGACTGAGCTGGACAGCGCCCGCCTCTTCAGCGTAAGGCGAAGAGTCGTCAAGGCGTTCCGGAGATAGGCTCCCGAAACGGTTGAATGTCTGGGTGGGGAGCAGGGGCTCCCTGCGCGGCCGGTTAGGGCGGCGTTGATGGCGGGGCCTGGAGGCCTCCAGGTCCAGGCGGGCCATATCCCTAGTCGGGATGACCCCTTCCTCCTCGTACCTGTGCACGAGGCTGTTGATCACCCTTCGTTGGATGACCTCTGATGGGGAAAGGGGACGTGGACGTCTCGTATTCCGTGATGTGGCAGCCGTCGTGGCGGTGGTGGCGCCATGTGGAGTGGCCGTCGTGGTGTTGCCCCTGCCCCTGCGCGGGCGAGGAGCGGATGGTGACCGCATCTCTGAAATAGCAACCTGGTTCCTGGCAAGCGAAGGGATCAACTCATCAGTGCTGAGAGGAAAATGATTGACAACCAGTGCCCCAGCGTTCTTCCATCCTCCATTTCTGTGAGAAGGATCCACGCCAACACGCTGCAGAGCGGAGTGCCCCACGTTCTACTACCCCAACTGCCGGTGAGTTTCACGACAGGCCCGCCATTTTCTTGGCGGGACCAGGCAACGGATATCTGAATCCGGTGACACGTCAATCTACTGGTGTCTCGAACGCTACTAATCTCCATGCTGAGGAGAAGAATTTCACGTCGGGTTCACCATTTCTGTTTCTGACGCTTTCACCGGGGCGCGCGTACATCCGTCCGCGAGGGGGGGACGCGCGGCTTTGTTGCCCCGCATTCCCGCTTTCCAAAGGCGGGCGGCATTCGTTCCTTGTTCAGGTACGTCTGCTCCTTGATCGAAACGAGATGATGGGATGTCGGTTCTTCCTTCCGTGGATTCCTCCTCAGAACTCGTCACCTAGTCCGGGTCTCCCTCATAGATTTAATACATAGTTCGTGAAACTCTTCCCAGTGCCATGTTTCCATGGGCGCCGGTTAATTACGCTGCTTCTGTCGGGACATTCCAAAGGGTCCAGTCAGGGCAGCAACCTTCGGTTAGGGGAGTAGTCACGTTGAGTCATCAGTAGCGTGTCTGGATGCTGGGGTACCTGGCATGTCTGTCTGTTATCCTTGACCACAAGGCTTCTCGAGGGCGTGGAAGCCCGAGGCATCCCACATCGAGCGCGGGGAATTACATGTCATAGACACGTATCTGAGGTTTTCCTCAGCTTCCCGTGTTCAACACAGGGTATGCCGCGAGTTTAACGTCTAGCGGAGACGGATGAGAGTGAAATGGGACCATCGCAGGGGGCGACAGTGAAGTTGGGCTTGAGCCTTGACGAGGCTTCCTACGTATCCCCGTGGCAGGGAATCAAAGTCCGCGTAGTTCGGGATGGTGCCGGTAAACCGACGTGAAGATGGACCTTGGTCCGAGGGGAGTTGGGCTTGAACCTCTGGGAGGATTCCTACGTACCATGCCTTGACATGGATCAAAGTCCTCGTAGTTCAAATGGTGGGTCGCAATGGCTTTCCACTAGACCAGAATGGGACCCGACGTGAATGAGCGACGGGTGGGCTTGAACCTCATGGAGGCTTCCTACGTACCATTCCTTGACATGGATCAAAGACCTCGTAGTTCAAATGGTTGGGTCGCAATGGCTTACCACCGGACCAAAGTGTAGTTTAACGTCATGCTGGACGGGGGTGAAACCCGACGTTAAAGACGGGTGGGCTTGAACCGCATAGAGGCTTCCTACGTACCATTCCTTGACATGGATCAAAGACCTCGTAGTTCAAATGGGGTTTTGTCGGTGAACCGACGTGAAAGTAGACCTTGGTCCACTATTGGTGGGCTTGAACCTCGTGGAGGCTTCCTACGTACCATGCCTTGACATGGATCAAAGACCTCGTAGTTCAGGTGGTCACAACGGATTACCGCTGGACTAGAATGGGACCCGACGTGAATGAGCGACGGGTGGGATTGAACCTCGTGGAGGCTTCCTATGTACCATGCCTTGACATGGATCAAAGACCTCGTAGTTCAAATGGGGTGGTCACAATGGCTTACCGCTGGACTGGAATGGGACCCGACGTGAATGAGCGACGGGTGGGCTTGAACCTCGTGGAGGCTTCCTACGTACCATGCCTTGACATGGATCAAAGACCTCGTAGTTCAAATGGGGTTTTGTCAGGGTTGGTGCTCACTCTAAGCCCACGTGAGTCATGCTCGGTGTGAGAAACAAGAGGTTGCATGGACCTGACGATCACGTCGCGAAGGGTGCGTCCGTGAGAAGCGAAGAGGGGCTTACGCGTTGGGCGGCCCATGGTGTTGGGACTTACTCCAGGATGGAGGCCCATGGCACGACAGAGCGTGGGGAAGATGGACCTTGGTCCGACGATGGGAGGTGCCTCGTTCCCTATCACGTCCTCCACTGACCTTGGTAGTGGGGAAGTACCGAGATGCACGGGTTCAATCATCCGTACCAAAGGTTGGGGGGCGTACGCTCTGAGGCAGCCCTTCCCCTGCGAACATACACCACTCCGACAAGGAGGATCTCATTCCATGTGCGGAAGAGTTCCATTCCCGTGGAAACGAGTGGTGTAATGAATGTTCGAGCTGGGGGGACCCTTCGTGAGGGAGACGAGGTTGGGTCACAGTTTAACGTCATGTGTTGAGGACGTGGTGCTTGGCAGTTTAACGTCCTGGAGCTCGGACGAGGTGGGTTCACTCCACACCCCTAGGGCTTACATAACCGGTACCCTCTGGTCCTTGGGGAAGGGAAGGTGTCGGTAAGGACATGGTAAAGGGGGGTCATTGGACGAACCACCGAGGGGTCCACGTTAGCGTGGCTATGCGAAGAAGCAATAGCCGCTAGCGTGCCTATGCGAAGAAGCATTAGGCGAAGCAACGCTACAGGAGGTGTTGTCCATGGGACTTTGAAATCACATCGTGCAAACCTGGAGGGTCGCACGGAAAGAGGAATCGCTAAGCAGAGGAGTGTGCTTCGCGAAGTGGGGTGCCTTGGCCTTAGCATGGGGCATAGGTGGGAGTGGGAGGTGCTTCGCGAAGTGGAACAGTGTTCGCGGAGCATTGCCTTGCGAAGAAAGAGTGGTTCGCGAAGCAGGGTCCTGCGAAGCAGTGTACTTCGCGAAGTGGAGCGATCCTGCCTTAGCATAAGGATTACTCGTATGGGTTGGGTGTTTCGCGAAGCACAAGTGCTCCGCGGTTTCCCGGGTTCCCTTGGGAATCCCCTTCCTTTGCGAACGCCCTTGAGCTTCGCGAAGGGCATCCCTCTCGGAAGAGGGGCTCAAAACGAAACAAATCAGAGTCGTCTCGCGAAGTAGAAATACCTCGCGGAGCTCATGATTCCCGGGGCAAAGCGTGCTTCGCGATTCGGGAGAGGATAAGCCGAAAGGTCGGATTGTCCGTCCCGTGGACTCAGGGGGAGTCGAGTATTTATAGGGAAGGGGCGCCGCGAAGCAGGGCTCGCGCGCCGCCTTCGGGGCTTCGCGGCGGCTCGCGAACGTCAAACGGGTTCGCGGAGGATTACCGCCTCCGGTGCTTCGCGGAGGCTCACGAACGTCAAACCGGTTCGCGGAGGATTACCGCCTCCGGAGCTTCGCGGGGCCGCCAAGGTTGGGACGCTTCGCGGCGGGGCTTCGCGGCTGTGCTTCGCGAGGCAGCGCGCCGGCTGTCTTTTTCGGCCCTTCCTTTCGGGCCACATTTTTGGTGCCAACATACCCTTTCAAATATTTCATCATTTATAGAAAATATTTGTAATGATTCATGTGTTGAATTCTTTAATATTCTAGACAAATTCCAAGCAAGTTAATTAATTAATGATTTCTTATGATTTAATGATATATTTGGTTCCTTATAACCAACTACTATGAACATCGTATTACAAAAATATTCATAGTATTGAATATTAATTATCTTATTTCACTTTTTAATCAATGTTTTCTATTTCATCTATGTGATAATGTCTCAAGGGTACTTTCCTCATTGAAAAGTCATAGAAATTTCACACCATGATGAGAAACTAGGATTTCCATGGAAATATTATTAAAAATATAATATATAGACAAATGATATCATTTTTTTGGATTAAAATGATATAGACTTCCAATGGTGTAGGCTCATATGACATTGATACACTTTTGTATAGTGTACGCACTTGGTAATCTTTAGTATAATAGCTTACGAAAACATATCCCACCAGTAGGAAACCAACACTTATATAGGTCATTGGATATTTTTTTAATAGACATTTGTAATGATACTTAGACATGAATATTATTATTAATGCATATTATAAGACATGAAAATTTATTTATAGAAAAAAACATTATGGTATATGTTTTTGGAAAGAATGGTACATTGGGTGAATCACAAGTTATTTGTATTAATGAATAATATAATAAAGGATTTTTTTTGCATCTATTTAAAAGTATTTGATATCTCAGATACTTTGATTAAAATAGAACTTATTGATCATTTCCAAATCCATATAATTCTTTTAGAAATTTTAATTTTAAAAAATCAAAGAAATATAAATTAATAACATTGGTTGATGACACCATCATGAACCTACTTGATTAAAGGTTTCGGTATAAAGGGATTATGTTATGGAGTTTATGTTTATATATGGTTTTAGATTTTTTGGTATTTAACTTCATTCTCAATGGGTGACTTGGAATCTTTCTAGATATTATCCTTGGATATTAGGTGGTTCTACATAATACTATATAGAGAACGTCTTATAGGGTCACACATTAAGTGTATTCAAAACATCGGTTAAATTTTATTTGAATTTAATAAGTTAAATATATTTTATTACCATATATGTTTTAATAATTAATCATGTTTAGTTATTCACATATATTCAGTCACCAGTTATTCAATGAAATATTATATTCTTTTAAAATTAAATAAATATTCATTTCTAAAATTAGTTCTTAATTACATGAATATATTTAATTTTTATTAACTCGTGTTAAATTGAAAGAAGAAAATATTTATCTACTTGGTTACATTAATATTTAATAAATATTAATTCACGGGTTTTGTGAATATAATTTTTATTTATTAATTAGTGAATAATATAGTGATATTTATTTATTAAATTAATATTCATTATTCAAGGCCCAATAAATAATGAGGAGTACTAGTGGATTGGTTTTACTGGTCTAATGAGAAATTTCATGTGAAATGTTACATTAATGAATATTAGTTTATTTATTCTTGGAAATAATATTTATTTTACCCATGTGTTTAGTGCATGTAATGTAAATAATAATGTTATTATTATTTATACACTAGATTCAATGGGGATTAACAAAAATAATAAGGGCCCATGTGAAATTATTTTTTTTCTACCCCTAGATTTGTCTAAACCTAATTATGTCATTCATAAACCTAATCATCATTGTAAACAATGAATGTCTTACTGGAATAATCTCAATCCATAAAGATATTTAATAATATAAAAAACTCAAGAACAAAGAGAAATCTACCTCCAACAACCTCTCTATACTAGATGGATCAACAGGATTCCTTCTACCCAAATATATTTATGGGTATATCGTCAATGAATGATGTAATCATCATAATATTCCACACTATAAATCAAGGATTTCAATGGTTACATTTAATATTTTGTAGTGCATGTTTTGATCATGGCTAGAGGGATTTTACTCTTGAATAACATCACCTAACCATCATAACAACAAGATATTTTCTACAAATTTGTCAATGAAGAAAGAAATACAAAAAAGGTATTTCTAAATGTGAATAAAATAATTATAAATTATATGTAATGGTCTTTCCAACCAGGTTTGAGTGAAATATTATATTAATTTTATATTTAATTCAATTTAACAAGATGTTATTCATTATATACATCTTGGATTATCCATTGATTATAAAAAATATAATTTGGAAACATCCCAATAGGAACTTTTGTTGAGCCCCAAACCTTGAAGTGGTATTAGAGAATCCATATAATTAATTCATAACTTGTTATTAGTCAATGACAAATGATATGAATTTACATTTAATTTTGATTTTGAGACTATTTTTTGTTAAATCCAAACATAAAAAAAATTATATTTTATTTCTTCGTTATCACTCATATAACCAAGAAAGTCTTAAATCACCAAAAAGAAAATTTGAAGACCCGGTTAGGAGTATCCAAGGGTTTTATCCAAATAACATAAGACTACATGTTGTATAGCCCTTTGGTATACATCATATATGAGTTTTAATTGAAACAAGATGGACAATCATAAATTCCAGTCATCATGTAATAACTACATGGGTTAAGAATTAAATATGAACCATGTATTAACTAGAATAGCCTACAACATGGTTTTTAGAACAATGTGTCATATAAATCAAGTACATGTCATGATGTCTATGTGTTTTTTGAGAAATAAAACATTGGTGTCCATGTCATTTCATGAATTTATTACATAATATGATGACTAAAACCATGAAAAATTGAGGGCACACAATATTTAGCTGGCATTCATTTCATATACCTCAAATACATTTGTAGCCAAAAAACACCCCATATCCCAAGTTGCGTGTCACGGATATGGGTAGAATATGTTACAAGGTGTGTAATCTAAGTACACACCATGTAAACAAATAAACCTTATGAAATTAATTTAATATAGAGAGATAAAGTAATTATATAATTAAATCGATTTAAATGTTTTTAATTTTTCATTTATTGATAGTAAAAACCATGTTATATGATTATTAATTATATAATAAATTAATTTTAAAGTTAAATTATTACATGAATGTTTTGTGTGGCCCTTACTTATCATGTAATCTATGTACATTATGTATCACATTCGACATAATTTACATATGATCATGATTAATTTCTTAATAAATTCAAGCCATGTAATCATTTGGAACTATTTACATACTAGATTCTATCTATGTACAAAATATCAGGACCATGTTGAGTAGATTGTATAGGTATATTTTGTTTCCTTGATATACAAATGAGTTGTTTATTAATTTTAAATAAAATTAATTAATTTACCTTTTAAAAAAAGTATGGATGATATAAATTTTTAGGTTTTTTTAAATAGAATTAAGATAAATTTAATTAATTGATAAATCATATTACTGATAATACCAATTCCTGATGATGTTGTGATGATTAAATAAACATTTAAAGTGAATTATAGAACATTGTAAATGTATATTCATTACATGTGTGTGGGTGATCTTGAGCTTAAACCAAATCTATGTATGTGATTGGTTTCCTTTCAATTTACTATTACTATAAAATTAAATTGGTTGTATGTGATTCATCTCTTCCTATAATTATGTAAAGGTTTTCATGTTGGTAGTTTCCTTTATTTAAACCCCCTAAACCAATACATTGGTTCCCCTCATCAGTGTGTGAGTGAATACTGTGTAATTGATGGATGTCTTAAGTGAGTAGAGGTGGGTCATGTAAGACCCTGAGATTTAGAAATATATTTCAATCTAAATTAATACAATGTTCAATAGCTTATTTAACACCCAAAACTAAACTAAATCAAGTCATTTCCAATTTTATGAAAATTATTAGAAAATTTTACGAATAATAAAAATTCTAAAAAAAGATATTAATCTATTAAAAATTCTTAAATTAAGAAGATATATTATTAATATGATTTTGTATTTACAGGATTTTTTTATCCAATAACATTTCAAATTATTATTAAATTAAATAAACCACTTTAAAATTATTATTATTATAATATATAATATTTCAATATATTTTATGAACCAACTTGAATAACTTGGTCCACTAGTACATGCTCTGCTTCTGACATGGCCCAAAGGACATTCCCAATCCCCACGGGTCAGTAACTAAAACATGGCATTTAGAAGAAGTCAAAGGGAATATTTTTTACATTCGAATAGAGTATCGACTAATAAAATAGTAGATAAATCAATACATAGTCGGTATGTTAAACATTTCTCAAATATAAAGTACCACAATCTGGTAGATAAAAAACTTAAATGATTCATCAACCAAAATAAAATGATTCAACATCCATTAATATAAATTCTCAAAACTCCCTCTAAAAGTGGATAACAACCCCACCAGTCACCACTATCAACCAAGCTCCAAATAATCAATCACACTTACCACCACCAAGTGGAACTTCCCCTTTTCCAAGACCTAGAATAATATAATCTATAAAATATACATGAAAAAGGTATGGTGTATGAAAATAGCTCAATGGGATTTCACTAACTATTTAATAAGAAATTCCATAATAATTAAAACATTTATGCATCAATTTAAGCAATGATAAGTAATGGAAAATAATTTTAACATTTCATTAAAAACATAATTTTAAATAAATTAAATGTTAGGTATATCAAAAGAGGTTTAAGTGACCATTTTTTATAAAAACATAAAAGATGGGAATACAGTTGTTCAATGAACACTATAATGCAATAATCAAATCAAAACAAGCACAATGGTCATATGCCCTAGGATTTTTTTTTTGATTTTGGATCTAGAATCCTCTCACTGCTCAATCAATAATCCTGGAACAATATTTTTACACATTTCCCTAAGTCTCAGGTTTTGAAGACAGAATCAGTCCAAACCCCCATCATGGAAAATCATACTAAAGTTACTTTTGTAAGAGATTTCATAATTAATCCATACCTTGGGATTTAGAGTCCTAGATTGTTTTCCATAATCACCTAATAACTAAAATGTTTCATAATTTCTTTTAATAAATAAATCAATCAATCATGCAAAAATCATTCATTTAAATTCAATTCATCATTCACAGTTCAAATGCCCAACCTCAATTTTTAACAAGTAATTTCAATTTCAGATCCAAAATGAATGTTTTCAACAAATTCATGCCTTCCAAATTTATATTTATTTTAAATAAATCCTTCTTAAAATCAACATAAAATCATTTAAATCCATATTTTCTCAAAATCACATCATATTTTTAGATCTAATGAAAGTAGTTTTTTATTTCCATATCCCATGCCTTTGAAATCAATAATCAAAATTAGTACAATTAGATGTTTAGAAAATAATTAAAAATATGTTTCAATTCAATAAATCACTCATGGATTTTATTTTTTGGGAAATCCTTACAAAACTACCTAATGCTAGGTCACATGATCAAATTGTCAATAACGAAAAAAGGAACTTCCAATAAAGAATCCAAGGTGAAAAAGATCATAGGTGAATACCTAAAATCAAAATACATCAAATAAATGTTTATATCCACCAAATATATTAGGATACAATACTATCTAAGAAGATGAGATAAGGGTAAGGGAGGATTTTGAATGAGATAACTGTCACCTATGGGAGTGAGATCAATAACATCCTCTGATGCTTCTATCTAAGAATATGGAAGGTTAGAGAATCCAAATCACCTCTTGATAGCCTTTAAAAAGACAAAAATTCATATTATGATATAATAGGTCGTGTATATAAGTTTTAACAAGGTTTTCATGGTTTTAATTAAAAAAAATAGGGTTTAAACCCCATTTTTATGGTTTATTGGGTTACCCATCACTATTAGTATTAACCATGCGCCTAATAGTGCACCCACACTGGGATTCTAGAAATATTGCATTGTTTGGTTTTATGGTTAGAGAAACCATGTACCATCCATGAACCCCCCCCCCCCCCAATGTCCATGTACAAGGAGTATAGATGTTAGGTTTCATAGTTTACATTGACCATACAGCACCCTCTAAAGACGCTAAATGGGGTGCATGTTTTTCTTGGTTGGACCACAAGGTTTTCCATAACCATTTCTGAAATTCTATACAGCCTCAAAAAATATAAATTCTCTAGTAAATTATAGAAATTACCCAAAACAATACACAAAAAAATATGATCATGACAAAGGCTTATAAATACTTCAAATATGGTGATGGGACATTACAATATCCCCATAATAAATGTTTTTTATCCCTAAAAACCAACAATGAGGTATCCATGTGAAATATATGAGGCAAAATCTATCTCATCAGTGCCTCATGATCCTATGTCTCATGAGAATTATAATCAAGCTTCCAAAAAACCCAAACCAAGGTATGGAACTTCCATGAAGAACTTTCTTCTTAGAATCAACAATCTAAATTAGCTTCTCAATCATGGATAAATCAGGATCCATATCAATGACTTCTAGCTCGAGACATGAGATGGGTTAGAGAGATAATTTCTCTGAAGAAATACATGAAACATGTTATTAATTGACATCAATTGAGGTGTATAGGACAAAATTTATTCCACCTTTCCAATCTACTAAATATTATCAAATATTTCCAAATATCTAAGTACAAGAATTACTAATTTTCGAATTCATTAGTGACCCAACTAAATTAATGCTCTAAATAACACCTATTCACCAACTCAAAACTCTAATGGCCATCAATGATGATCATTATACGATTTTTATCAGCTGTGATCCATCGCCATTCTATGAGGTATCAACTAAATCTTTATTGAAATTTTTGAATGAAACATGCCCCAATAAGATATGCTTCCCTAATATCTGACCAACAAATGGGATATTTACATGATCAAAAATACAATTCCTCAAAATTCTCTATTATGATAGCTGACTGGTAACTATAATTTTAGGAAAACACAATTATCCCCAAGCGGTTATTAAATGCCCTACCAAAGAACACAAGCATAAATCATGATTTCAAGAATCTATATAGATCGTTTTGTCTAAAAATATGTCTGGAGATGATATGTCATGCTCAATCTAACATATAATCCCATAACCTTCTAAAGGGATCTCCAAATATTAAAAGTTAACTAGTGAACCATATCGAAAACTATAACATATGTAACTCTATTAATTATAGAAATCTCCTACACATACAGAAAACCCAAGTCCTAAACCTTAGAACTATCATGAATAGAAATTAGGAGAACTCATTTGGTCTGCTAATCAATCACCATCCATATAACATTAATCCCTCAAGTGGTACACAATAACCCATCCATAAAATATATAAATATATTATCCCACTTCTATGTAGACACATGAAGATGCTAAAGAAAACCAAAAGGTTTGTGGTTTTCAGCCGTAACCTACTAACAGGTATAATAATGAGAAACAATGGTAGTGATATCTCATTTTATACATGGACACCTGATCCATTATTTCATGTCATGGAAAATTTTTATGGTACCAAGTTGTACATACGACTAGGAACAACGAAAACCCCCAATCATAGCCTTTATAATAGTAAATGGAACTATGTATGGATTCTGGAAGCACTGTATACCTAAGAAAGAGAAAGAACACTCATTGATGGTCTCCCCGCCATAATGAGAGTCCCTAATTCCACATAACCCATCATTAAGATACTTTTCTTAAATAATCCTCTCAATAAGATATGATTTTAACTTAATTCTTTCAAAAATATATCATACTTATCCTCCCAAATTCCCAAGTGCATACGAGCAAATAAAGACATGAAATTCCACTCTTCTGATGAATCTTTCATAAAATGGGTAAGGATTTTCCTTCTCAAGTCATCAAAAAATACATTCCATTTACAAAGGGTGTTTGAAATTCTAATATAAAATGATTCTAGGTACTCCAAAAATCATCTTAGATGTATATTCAAATATTTTTTATATATGATATAACTCAATATTTTCTGATTGGAATAAATGATAAACATTTATCTTATCAGTTAATGTTGCATACTCTTAAGTGGGTTTATCACAGCTATGTGTTTGAGATCATAAGTAGGATCATTATTCTCATGTGTCCTAAGAAATCATGAACCATATCCCATCACATGATCACCATATATACGAACACTAGAAAAACATGAACTTGATGTGTTACAGAATACCACATAGCCCTGAACTGCCTCTAGAAGATTCAATAATGGGTAAGAAGACAAAATAAACAAAAACCCATCAAAAAATTTCCGACACTTTGAATCCCATAAAAAACATTAATCTTTTCTATGTGAGTTTGATCATTGTAGAATCCAACTTTGAGAAATTTTAAATGAACTGGATATAATTCCCCTCTAAGACAAAGGAACTTTGAATCTAAAAAACTTTGTACAATTCTTACAATATCTTAACAACCTTCACATTCTCATAATCAACTAAAATACCATGTTCTGAGACCACATGTCCTAATAAATTCACTTCCTGAGTCTTGAAATTACATTTTGATAACATTGAATAAAGTCAATGATCATTCAAATTTTCAATAACTCCATCGATATAACACACATGATCCTTCTCGATTTTATATTAAACCAAGATTTTATTCAAAATTATACAATGAAGGAATTGGGATACTCAATGAATATCCAATTCATCAATTCTATAAAAATATTTAGAGAATTAGTTAAGCTAAAAGGAATAACAATATACTTATATTGGCCATACCTTCTCCAAAACATTGATTTGGGATATTGAGATCATTGATTCAAAACTGGTGATAAGTAGACCAAAGACCAATATTTGAGAACCACTTCTCCCCTTTCAACTGATCGAATAAATCATTTAGTTGTGGAAATAGATACTAATTTTTTACTATGAATCGATTAAGTTTTCGGTAATCAACAAAATGGATAAGGATTTCATCAGATTTCCTTGAAAAAAAACATAGGTACAACCTAAGGATTCATACTTATGAGAATAAATCATTTATCCAAAAAATCATTGAATTGATTCTTTGCTTCTCAAATTTCACTGGTTCCATATAGAAAGAAGAAATAGATATGTGTTGGGTACCTAACACCAAGTTAATAGAGAACTCTACTTACCTTTCTAATAACAAACATGAAAAGTCGTAGGGAAACACATTTGGAAACTTGAAAATAACTAAAGGAATATTATCACTAAAAGGATCTTACTGTAGGTCTAAAAAACATTGATATCACCCTACTAAACTCTGTAAGTGGTAGTTTGACTCTACTTGACCTTGGGTCTCATTATCCCTTGAAAACACAGCATACCCAATCGATCATAGTAAAGAAGAACCATCAAAGATAATAGTAAATTTGGGATTTATGGGTATTCGTCCAATATATCCCATAAATAACAGATAGATTCCTCATAATGAGAACTAAGAAATATCATCAATATTGATCGTCAATAAAGAGAAGGAATAAAAAGACCATAGGAGACAGTGCTCGCGCTTTGTTTGGAAGGGTGTAGAAAAATCCATCACATAAATCATAAGATCTATATAAAGGTTTCAAAAATTCACAATACAAGTTGATATGAAAAAATGAGATGCATCAATTTATATTAAACCAGTCACTATAGATGAAGATATAGTCAGGGTACCACTCAAAATCACTGGACCCGCATCAGCTTCCTCTAGAGACTCATCCACTGCATGAAGAAGATTAATAATGTATATCTAAGGTTGTAACCCCTTAGTTATTGAATCATATGACAGTAAATAATTACATTTAGTACCTATTTATCCTATTCCACTACACATATAAGAAAATACATGGTCGAACTTCTGTAAGTGAACTTAGTGACCATAAGAACTACAAATCTTTAGTACCTTCATGAAATCCCACTTCAAATGCCCAACTCTTCTACATTAGAATCAAGTTAATGGGAATATTCCAAAAACTATATTAGTTATAGATGATGATTGTAATCAAGATCCACTATGAGACTCATCAAGAATCCTCTTTCCTTTTACAGGTCCAACAAAACTTCCACTATGAGTATGGGGATCTCCCGTCTAACTTATTAGCCATGTAAATCTGAGATGTCAATGCCCTATCTAGATTTTCCACATAATAAGTGAGCTTCAACATGAAAACATGGGATCAAATATAATATTTAAGACCCATATCAAGTCTTTGATTGATCAGATTCTCTTTTATTCACTTCCTTAGGAGAAAACTGAATAATTTAAACAAAATTATTTGCATACTAAGTCATGGTCCTATACCATGTTCAAGGTTAAGGAACTCCATATAAATTTTTAAAACTATAGATTACAAATATAATTGATTATTGAAAATAAATATGAAGTGTTTTCACTCCAAACCTTTATGCTTCTTCTTCATAACCATCAAATCCCACCACCTCTTATTAGGACCTTCAATCTTGAAGTTGGCACATTTCACCTTTATCAAATCTAGAATTTCCATGAATATGAAAAGAAATTAATTTTTTTTTAACTAATCCTATAACTATTAGGGAATATTTGATCCTTAGAAATTTTTTGGTTTCTTCTAAAGAAAATATTGTGCATTATCTATAGTTTCAACACTTAGGGGTTCCAAGAACCAAAAAGTTTGCATTCTCCTATCTGAGATCTTGGACCTCTTGCACCACTATCTCAATAGGGTTCTGATCAACTATAGGGTTCTCTTTCCATGGTTCATTGTAAGGTCCCCTTATAGGTATATTCAAACAACTTCTTGGGGGAATGGTACTACACAAAATCAATAGGAAACATGAAAACATTGTCAAACATATTCTGATCATTAACTCAATCAGGATATAAAAGAATATCAATTCATCATATAGAATTCAAACATTTGGGATTTCAATATACTTATATCAAATTTATGTAAAAGAATATAATCAATATAATTATTCCTAAAATATTTTTTTTTAAACCCATGGATACTCAAGTATCGCTACTATGAGAGCTATCCATGCACTCTCTCATAGCCAACCATTAAGTATTAATAATTCAACCTCTTATCTACAATCACATCACAAACTACATACTGACATCAAGGAGAGACACAAAACCTCCCTCTAATACCATTTAGTCATGAAATAACCAAAATACTCTAGTGCACTGGTACCCAATCCGGCTCGAACATGGCCCAAAGAATGTTCATGGTCCCCATAGGTTAGAAACTAGAACCTAGAATTAAGATGAAGTCAAATTGAATGATTTTCCATGAGAATGGTATATTATCATAGAATAGTATAGGAGAAATAAATACATATTTGGTACACTAAATACTCCCCAAGGATAAAAGTAACACATTAAAATATATAGAAAACCCAAATGGTGCACCATCCAAAAGAATATGACACTACATCAATCAAGAAAAATTCTAAAACCTCTATGAAAAAAGTGGACAATAGCCCCACCAGTCAACACCATCACCCAAGGTCCCCTAGGTCAAGCACACCTTCCACCTTATATTGGTGCTTTCCCTTTTACTAGAACAAGAACAACCTAATCTAAAAATTTCAATATAAAATGGTAGGGTGTGATTTGATTTCACAGTGAGGATATTTGTATAACTGATAGGTGGAGGGGTGAATCAGTGATAACTTTTTCGTTTATGTTACTTATTTTTGAAGCAATGTTCTCCTCCTATTAAAGACTTTTTTACCTACTGAATTCAATCAAAACACAAAACCCCAGGAACACAAGATTTACAAGGTTCACTACTCAACACGAGTAGCTACCTCCTTTGTATGGTACAGAGAAAATCCAGTACCACACAATCCACTATAAAACAATACTTTAATGTGGAATACAATGAGTAGGATAAACCTTTACACTCATATATCACTTGGAAGAAAATCTTCAAGCGTGTGTGCACCCTCTTAGCACAAATAGGGAAAAACAATGTTTCATTGCTTCTTTACAATTCAATAAGTTTATTCTTTAAAGTAAAACTCTTCAGTTTCTTAAACAGAAGCTGGTAAGAACTCCTTTATGCACAACTAAATACATGTGAAGACCCCAAAAAAATTTTGCGCAGAATTTTGGGTATCTTGCATTCAATTCAGCTGCCTTGCGCATAAAAATCCACCTTTGGTGCGGAAGACCTTTTTTTTGTAACTTCATTTTCCACACAACTTTACACTTTTCACACAACTTCCCTTTTTCGTGGAAACCTATTTCTTTTTTCGCAACTCAATTAGCATATAATTTTATATGCTTCATCACTCGGGACTTATTTTAGTCTCAAGCCTCAATAAATGATAGGGGTCACCTCGTATTTATAGTAATTTTCTACCCTATACGAAAAACACTAATTCACGCGTAAAACCCACTTCATGCGTGTAAAAACTCTTTCACGCAATGTAATATTTTTCACACTTTCTTTATTATTTCACACAATTCATACCATTTCCATTTTTCTCTATTGTTATCACCAAACACCACTTGTGCACAATGTTCTAAACTACATTCCATATTGCACGCAAAACCAATCTTTCATGTAGCCACATTTTTCACGCACTTTGCCCAATATTTTGTGTACTCTATGCCTTTTCCATATTTTGATGTTATGTTCCCAAAACTTCAATTTCACGCAAATATGAATACCCCCTTGAATTTATCATGCAACTTTATTTTCCAAAAACACATGTCTTCATATTTTGATTTTTTGGCCCAAAAATTTGGCAAACACTAGTGAACAGCTCCACCTTCAATATATTCTTCAATCATAACCTTCATGCTTCTTATCTGTGATTTGAATTCTTCCAAAACTCTTACTATTTCATCAAAAACTCCAATATTGTGGTAAATTTCATTTGAAATATTAGTTTTTAACATCGACAAAGTTTCCAAGGAAATTAATGTTACTTCCCTATCTTCAACCAGCATCTTTCCTAGCAATCAAAACTGAATATGACTGGAAGAAACTTTACTCCCCCTTTCCTTTAAATGGATTGCATCAAGAGTTCTCCAAACTTATGATATTTTTGAAACAAAAATCAGAAAATCATTGTCTAATTTACTATGGAATGTATTGCAACTTCCATGTCTTCCATCATCAACTTATACAAAGTGAAGTGATTATCTTTCTTCTGAAACTTCCTTGACAACAAAAGAAAATAACCTGAAAAGACACTCTTCATAATTAACTTGGTCCTAACATGATAAAAAATAACCCATTATGATTTAACCCTCTATTAAATAAGAAATTATATAAAAATTATACAATTTATGTTTCTTTTTAAATAAGGATAAGGAATGGAAAATCAGTTTCACATTTTAGTCAAAATGTGATTTCAAATATATAAGATGTAATGTATGTTGAAAAATTCTTAAATGGTTATTTTTAATTAAAATAGAAACTACATGAATAAGAAATATAAATAAACACTATCATGTAAAAATA
Organism: Viscum album; assembly: GCA_963277665.1. Lineage (NCBI taxonomy): Eukaryota > Viridiplantae > Streptophyta > Magnoliopsida > Santalales > Viscaceae > Viscum > Viscum album. The sequence continues at coordinate 260,843,130 of OY728142.1, read as the reverse complement.
AAATAAAGCACTATGGTTATATACCCCATGATTTTCAGTTTCAAGATCTTGGATCATATCACTACTAATCTAATAAACATTTCTCAATGTGGGATCACATATCCCCATGTCTCAAGAATCAAGATGGAATAATTCCAAAATATATTATTGAAAATAATTTTGAACATAGATTAGTTAGAGTAGTCGTCATCAGTGTATTACTATAGAGTCAGAGTCCTAGAGTTCTAGTCTTAATCCTCTGCTAACTACTCACACTCACAAGTTCTTTCAATAATTCAGTCAATTAGTAAATCATGGGAAATTCATTCATTTCAATTTATTTCATCATTCAAATTTCCAATTTCCAATTTCATTTTTTAACACTCTATTATAATTTAAAAACTGAAATAACTATTTTAATCAAATTCATTCTATTTAAATTCATCTTTCAATGAAATCAATTTTTCTAAATAATCAACATCAAATCATTTAAATCTATATTGTCTCAAAATCACAACATATTTTCAAATCTTGTGAAAATAGGTTTTTTACACAAATATCTTTCCTTTAAAATAAATCATCAAAATCATCATAATAAATGGTTTATAAAACAATTGAAAATATGTTTCAATTCAAAAAATAAGTCAATTTTTTAATTATTGATAAAAAATTTTTGAAAAAACCTACCTTTATAACAAATGGTCAGATGATTAATCACTCAAAATGGGAACCACCAATGAATAATAAATAGAGGGTATGTTTAATTATAAATCCATATAATACCTATCCATCAAACTAAGGTTTAGATCCAACCAAAATATGAGGTTCCAATACACTCTATGAAGGTGGGAGAAGAAAAAGGTAGGATTCTGAATGAGAGAAGTTTCGCTTACTATATGGAGATCTATCGCATCCAAAAGAACATTGATCTAATAAGATGGGTGTTTGGAGGATCCGAATCCCCTTTTGGGTGTCTCTAAAAGCAAAAGGATCGTATTATGGTTGAATGAGAGGTGTTTAGAAGTTATAATGAGGGTTCCAAGATATTAATTAAAAAATTAGGGGATTAAAAACCAATTCATATTAATTTATACCTTAGACCACATTATTAAACACTAACTCTTCACATTACCATGGTCCCTCATTAGGACTCTAGAAAAGGTTCATAGTTTTGTGACATGGTTAAACGAACTATACGCCAACCATGAAAACCCCATTTATACAAGGATGTATGGTTCATAAGGGAGAAAACATGGTTTTCATTAATCATAATCCACCCTCTAGATCCACCAAATGTGGCACAAAGTTTGCTAGGTTGAACCACACACTTTTTTGTAACCATGGACAGTGTTAAAAAGTTTGAAAATTCTTTGAAAAAACTTCATAAACAACCCAAAACAAGACCCAAACAAAACACGATCAAGATAAGGGGTTAAAAGTATGTGAATTATAGTAAAGGGATGTCACAATATATTAACAAATATATTAGAATTATTTAAATAATAAATTATTATAAAATAATATTAGGAACACATAACATTTAAAAAGACCATTTTTTAATGAACTGGTTTTCTTTATATTTTTAATTTTAATTTAAAATTAAAAATTAAAAATTTTAATTTCAAATAACTAACTTCATTTTTTGGTTCATAATAATAATATTATAATAGGATAAAGTTTTATGATTTTTCAAAAATAATTTATTTTTAGGTATATAGTGAAAATACAATTTTTATTAAAACCATAGCGTTTATGATTATATCAACAATCATAACTTAAAAAACCATACAAAAAATTATTCAAGATTCAAAATGAATTTAATAATTTAAATGATACATTTAAAAAATACTATTTTGAACTTATAAAGACTATATTTAACATTTTAATTATTTATCGAAATTTTTCTAATAAAAACTATTTTTAGTCTTTCTCTATTAATTAATTTTATAGGTGAAATTAGGATTTACTTTTACTTTAAATTCACACAACTCTAATATTTTTAACAATAAACCAGAAAATTTTATTAAATTAAAAAACAATGATATTTGTTTCAAAACATAACATTTATGCTGAAAATACACTATTTCAAAAAATGGGTTTTTACGAGTTACATGTTCTAATATTAAAACTATTTTTTCAGAAAAATTTAAATTTTATTTTATAAAATTAATTTTATTTTTTGAATTAGTAGGTAAAAATTATATAATAAAGTCCATTTTATTTTTAATCACTAAATCTATATTACTTAGGTAAAAATTAATTTTCTTAGTATAAACCAAAAATATAAAATTGAAAAATATGGGTGTAAAACGCCTAAAAACATGTTTAATACATGTGTGAAAAAGAATTTTTTTGTAGTATTAGAAAACTTAACACATATATCACTAAATTATTTTCCACCTTTTCTCCATTTTCCATATGAAACATCTTCTCCCTTTATATTAAAAAGTAATAGTTACAAAAATTTAATTCCCTTCACCAATAAAAGGAGCCCACCACCACCCCATTTATTTACTTGATATAAAGAGTTTTATTGAAAAAATAATAACATTATTCTATCCAAAACTACCTCCCCATATCCTAGAATCATTTTTCTATCTAAAATAGAAAGCTATAATCCTTAATATGTTACCAAAGGGAGAACATCCGAAGGGAGAGGCAATATTCTCAATTAAGCTATCTTAATTATTTGTTATTATACACCCACAAATGTATTATATCCACTAAAGTATGATAATATTTATATTAATAGTATTCTTAATTTTTATTATACTAATTCAATGTCCATTTTCTATCTTCCTCTAAAATCGTTTGAAAAAATGAAGACATCGTCATGTGTATGTGCGGATTACCACCTCTACGAACGGTTTACTTGATTTTTTATCCCCACCATTAACGGATTATTATAAAAGAAAATTTATAAGATTACTATTATATTTATTAAAATATTACTATTTTAAAATTATTACACATTTCTTATCTTCCTCCATTTCTATGGAAAATGAATGCATCACTTGTGCGTATGTGTGGACTACTGCCTCCACAAAATTAATATGCTTCATTTTTTAGTAGAGTGTTTTATTATATATCCAAATATATTATAATATGATTCATAAAATTAATAAAATTTAAAAAATATCATTATAATTCTGTAATAAATATATTATAAGTAAATCACCCAATAATTATACTTATCCATTAATTATAGCATGCCCTTATTTAAGTCGGTTTAACCAACAACATGAACAATGCTATAAAATTATATCATGGATCACTATAGAAACTTAAATTATAGTGTTTTATAAATTAATGAGGAGATAATTTTTTTATAGTTGTGTATATTTTATATTAATATTTAACAAATTATCAATATACCACCCTTTTCCATTAAATTGACTTAAACAATCTTTTTGTCAACTCCATCATCATTAATTGTAACTTAAATGCTTATGAAATGGACTTAAAACATTATATATCATAAGTAAAAAATATATTAAATTAAATTTAATGATATTTGAATTATTTTCACTGAATCTATAACCAATAATTGACACTTCCATTATAAAACTAGTATTGAATAAATAATCAAAACTAATAACATCTGATAATGGAAATAAAATATAATTGACCAATATATTTGTAATATGTAATTATAAATAAAAATTATTAAATTATATATGTATGAATAAAGGTATATAATATGGGAAAATATTTATTTTAGTTATAAAATATGTTAAGGTGATTTCATGGAATTTAGAAATTATGGTAAGGGTTTTTCATCTCATTCTATATTTCTTTGAGACACTAGTAATATTCACTAATTTTTTAATCGGAGAAATTATATACTATTACATATAAATATATTTTATCAATATTTTCCCTAAATTAATTTTGTTTTAAAATCAATTTCATTTTCCCTCCTTTAATGTTTTTTTGATTCAAAATTTAAAAATGTTGTTAAGGGTTTTCATCTCAATTTCCCTTCATTAAGGAATATTTTCATATTTCAAATTTATTATTATTATACATGGTGTAACTACTATATAAAATTTCATATCCATATTATTATTTATTATTTAATGTATTATAAAATTATTTTTATGAATTTTACTTTATACTCTTGGATTTTTATTAATATCAAAGTGGTAAGGAGTTTCTCTTCTCAATATTTTTTCTTTGTGAGTTATACCATATCCACCACTTGTTTTATTTTTTGGGGTGTATATACAAACCAATTAATTTTATTTATGATAAATCCATTTCATTTCATGATATATGAATATCCATTTCAATATTTCATTTTCACGTTCTTTTGATTCTTATGTTACCAATGTCGTAAGGGTGTTTTGTCTCCAATTTCCTTCTTTTACACATGTTTTGTTTTATGCTCTTAATTTCATTTATATAGGGTGTAAAATATATTTTTTGATATTTTATATCATTAATTATATTTTATTCATGTGGTTTTATGATCAATTTATTTCTCTCCCATTAAAGGGGTTTTTATTAAAATAATTAGAAATTCAAAAAGGCTTTGTCACCAATCTCATTTTCAAAACAACATAGCTTTTAAAAGATAATACATATAGGTAATTTGTAAATGTTTCTATATAAAACACCCATAATTTTATTCTTTATAGTTTATTTTTGTTGTTTACATGTCTTCCCACTATTTAATTTTCCCCTTAGCTTATAGTCTACCCATTTTAAGAGAAACCCACCCACTTCCTCTTTTCATTTGTCTTTCATTATCCTATATGTACATAATTATTGTAATATTTTCTAGATGTCTATATTTATGAAAAAATAATTTAATAAGATCATTTTATAAAATTTAAATTTCATTAAAAGTTTTTAAATAATTATTTAACACTTTTTGTATGGTTTTTTAGACAAAGTGTTAAACATTTTTTTAAATGTTTCTGTGCAAACACATCATTATTCCATTGTTCCTTTTCCTGTGAAACTTCATCATTGAATTTTTATGGTTTATAAAAGAAATAATTATTCCCCTATAATTATAAAATATTCCAATTTAAATAATGTTTTCAGTTATTTTTGTTTATTTTATATTTTCAAAGAAATTTTATCCGTTCTTCTAAAAAGATTTTTCTATCTATGTCTATATTTTTTATATATTTTATGATTAAAAAAATATATTATTAAAAAATTACCATCCAACTTATTTATTATGATGGATTTTGAATTTTTATTTTCTATCATAGTAATGGTCCATCATTACTATTCTAATTCCAAATAATTCAATATTTATAAACATGTTTTTCTTATAATGTCTTACATCAGTGAATACCCTATATTAATTTTCCTTATTTAAAATGACTTTACCTAAATACTCACACATCAATTGATTAGGGAAATTATGAATTAAACTATATAACATTTACTTATATAGTATAAACACCATATACCTCATCATCTTAATTGAAGTGGGTTAATCTAAAAATTAGTTGAATAACTTTGGACACCCATTTATTTTCTTTGGGAATATCATGTTATGATTATTTGTAGAATTATGAATTTTTTATTTATGTGAATCCATTTTAAAAGGATCCAAACCCCATTTTATTTTCATGTGTTATTTTTGGTATGATGAATTATATATTTCATATGGCACTCATACTTATTTAAAATGATGATAAGTGTCATATATCACCCTCCAATTCATTTTATAAATTTTAAATCTCATGACACATGTATACATAGGCATAATTAGATTTGATCACAAGAATAAGTTAATGTAAGTGGACCATGAAGAATATGTTCCCTAATGATACTTTTGTGACATGCTTCTAAGTTATCTTGATATTATGCTCTCATGGATCATATTTATTAACTAATGTTTTCATAAACTATTAATTCATGTATTTTATTATACCAAGACTTATTCCCTAAATCGTGATTTGTGTTCTATGATTTTTTGGGTATGATTATATTATATTTTTTCAATGTATATTTATTATACCCTTATGCTCATTTTATTATCACTTTTTATCGTTTATTTCTATCACTTATATTTACCCTTACTGAGCATTTGAGCTCACCCCTTCTTATGTTTCCATTTCGGTAGGATATGAAGAAAATTAATATTTATTATTTGTATATAAAAGTATATCATGTATAGAATTCATGTGATATGTTTGAGAATTATTATAAATTTATTTTTTATCAATATAGATTGAAAATTTTCATTTAGTGTAGAAATATATGGGATTTATTAGTTAATGATATGACAAAATTATTTAAAACTCTAAACCTAAAAGGTCATGGAAATGTATGTAATGAATCATTTGCTACAAATTTTATAATAATGGGATGAATACATATTAAATTTTCATATTTAGTATCATATCTATTTTTATATAACTTTATAGGTTGGGATGTTATCATTTAAAGATAATTTAAGAGTTACATATGTCATAAAGGATTAATAATCTTAGGTTATCATAGTTCAAAGGTATAGATAACCCTTTAATTTGGTTATTGTAATATTCAATACTTTATGTTGATTGGGTATAAGGATGAGATAGATTTAGAAAAACCCTAGAAATAAGTCTAAGTATATGGTAATATCCTGAAATTTTTGAAAAGTATAGATTTTGTGGTTTCTAATAAATTACATCCCTATCTGAATACTGGATAGTGGATGTAGTTGTAGCATAGAGTAACTTAGGGTTAATCACCCAGAAAAAGTTTAGTTGAGTATTAACTTGAAACTTACTCAGTGTATAATGAGTGGTCCTAAGATTAAACACCTAGATAAACACTCCCAGTGTATATGATTTAGTTAATCGCATTTCCTTTATAGTCCATTATGAAGGATTTATTATGTTAAGAAATTAGGTTATTGAATATGAGAAAACCCTACCAAAAGAAACATAGGTTGAACCAAGAGTTATAAAGGTTGATATGAAAGTATTAACGTCTAAAATTTAGGTACCCTTTCATTTATAATATGGATTATTCCAGATTTATATATTTATTTACTCTGATTCACTTTATATATTATTGATCACACATGATTAACTATACTGGTTTTATTTGTTAACTACAAAAAATAGGTAGATAATTAAAATATAATTAGGTGGTGGTTAATTAATTTAATGTATTAATTCTGTTATTTAAATAGATAAAAGAAATTCTATAAATTAGTAGGGAAAAATCTTGGATGACACTCTTATACCTCTTGGGTGAATTAATTTCAATCATTATTAAAAAATCTAGTTTGAGTGATCCTGCTAAATTCTTTTTAATTTTTCATACATTCATCTTACTTTAAAATATATACCACTCTAATATTATTGTTAAATATTATAATGGGTCCTTCAAATATTTCATACATATTTTAAAGTCATAACTTTCTCATATTACCGAATCAAACTCTTTGGATTTCCTATAATTTCAAAAACCAAAATATGTATTGGCATCCTTTATAAAGATAAAAAGGTGGGAGATCTGTGGGAATAATATATCAATATTATTTTAAAAATTAGATGATTTGGTTTTCTTATTTTTATAACCAACCTTGTTTTTAACCATTCCACTCACATCATGTCTTATGGTTTTGAAGAAAACAAGTTCATAATGAAATTTCAAAATGATATATTAAAAATCCAAAAATATATAAAAAAATTCATTACTCACCATATTTTATAATGTTATGTCACTTATTTTCTTGCACATGTGAATTTATATAATTTATAAAACTTATAATGCATCATGTTAACTTGTGGATGCAATTTAATGCATCTTTTGAGCCTCCAAAAGCGACAAAATAATTAGAGTAGATTATGATATTCATTTTAAAAAGGTATACCTAAAGAAACTACAATAAATCATAATAATATAAGAAATAATATTTTGTAAAATGCTTGTGAATATTAATATATTTCTAAAATGAGGGAAAAGATATGTTCTATAGTCTTACCAGAGAAAGTAAGTTAGATATCTCATTGGGAAATATGTATTTAGTCTTGTATAAATTTTTTATAACCCTATATATTCTTATTATAATGAGATCATTAAAGTTGTGATGATGTAATTTATTTTAAGGGGGGTAATGTAACACCCTATGATTTTGGAATATATTTCTCTCTAAATTAATACATTTTTCGATAGATTATTTCACAAGCAACATTGCACTGAAATGGGTCAGGAAATATTTGATAAAAAATATTTAAAAACTATATGATTAATAAAACCACTAAAAAATAAAAATATATACCCAATTAAAAATTATTATATTTAAAAGATATATAATTAATCTAATTTAATATTTAAATGTATTGTTCATTCTCTAAAAACAAATTAACGTATTAATACATTAAATAGACCACTTTTAAATGATTATTATGATAACATATAATATTTCAATATATTAAATAAAATATTAACATTATCTATATTATAAATTATTATCAAGTAGTAATGAGAACACATTATGTTTAAAAATGAAATTTTTTAATAAAAAATTTTTTCCATAAATTTTGAATTTTAATTTAAAATATAAAATTATAAATTTTAGGATTTTAATTGTATAAAATGAAATTATTTTTGGATTAATTATAAAAATATTATCACTAGATAACTCATTACATTGTTATGAAATAATTTATTTTTTGGTGAATAGTGAGAAATAAAGATTTTACTAGAACTTTTGTATTTATAACTATATCAAGAAGTAATTATAACTTAAAAAGATATTATAAAACATTTTCTATTATCTAAAATGTATTTATTAATAGAAATTATTAATTTAAAATTTTATATGTGTAACTTAAAAAACCTATGTTTAACATTTTGAAAATTAAGCAATATTTTTCTTATAAAAACTATTTTTCATATCTATATTTTAATTAAGTGTTCACTTGGTGAAATTATGTTTTGGATTTATTTTAAAGTCACATAAATCTAATTTTCTTAATAATAAACCCATTAATTTCATTAAAATTTTCATCATTGAAATTTTTTCCAAAACATAATATTTATGCATAAAATAAATTTTTCTAACATTGGTTTTTTATGCAATACATATGAAAGTTTTAAATTTAATTTTTATTAAAAAATTTAATTTATTTGAAACAATTTATTTCATATTTATAATTATTTGGTTCAAATTAGGTAATAAGTATGATTTTATTTTTATGAAATTAAAAAAATCAATTTTGTAAAAATTAATTACCATGGTTAAAACCAGAAATGGTAAAGGTGAATAATATAAGAGTAAAAGACTTAAAAAAATTAAAAAATTTATTAAAATTAATATTGAGTTATTATTTACCTTAAATCATCTGCAACTCTGTTATTTTCATTTTGGTTGTACTTTCTACATGATACATGTGCACTCTTTATATTAAAAAGTTATATTTACAATAATTTCAACACCTTTACCAGTAAGAGGAGCTCAGTAACACCGTTGTATTTTATGGTATGACTTTTTTAAAATTTAATTTCTTCTACAATTTATATTTCACACAACACAAAACATAAATGAACATTGATATATATTTAAATATCATTATTTTTAAATGACTATTATAACCTAGCTATTAAATTAGCAAGAATGAACAGTATTAACAAGATTATATATTTTATATATATTATATTTTATCAAATTTTTTTAAATTCATAATAATTATTTTATAGACATAAGATAAGAATGAATCCAATTTTAAGCATTCAAAGGCTATATTTGTCTAAATGTGGTTTTATCATCTTTTCATGGGAGAATTTTTTTAAAAATATATTTTGGAACTTTTATAAATTATATTGAATAAAATAAAATTCATTTTTAAAATCATAATTTCAAAATTTTCATAGGGTTAAATTTTGGTATCTTTCTGAAAATATTTATTTTCCAGTGAATAGTGAAAATCATGATTTTTATAAAGTTGTCATTTTCATTATATTAATAGTATATTTATGATTTAAGTAGTAAACTCACCTATGAAATTATAAAGAAATTGAGGTATATTATAAATGAAAATATGGTTTATTTATATCATTGAATAAGTAAATAGTTGTTTTTAAATTAAAAATTAAGTGTTGGTATTTTTGTGAAACATAAATGTTTATTTACAATTTTATAATTAAGATAATGAATTAAAATAAATTTATTTTCACTAAATATATTCATAAATAAATTTCTTTTCTTATAACTATAGTATTATTTTATGATACCTTAATGGATTTTCCAAAGTGTCATAAAAACAGTTATATTAAAATCGGTATTTTTTGAGTAAATGATGATTTTATTTAAAACCTAAATTTCCCATATTTATAAAATTATATTAATAAAATAGAGTTCATTATTTAATTATAAATATTGAAAAAAAATTAGGGTTAATTTTTGATATTTTTTTAAAATAGTTAACTTTTTTGTGAATATGAAATACGGTAATTTTGGTATTAGCAAAATACATGAATTATTGAATCATGGATAATGTTTGGATGATCTAGGAACAATTATTTCAATATATCATGAAATAATTACTATATTTAGGCACAAGAATCAATTTTATTGATTTTATTGATCCAAAAAAATAAACAAATTAATGAAATAATCAAAAAACACCCCTCGCCTCTACTATAAATACCACCTCTCGTCACTTCTTCTCCTCACATATCCAAAGCCTTTAATATTTTCCAATTTCTTCCTGATACCTATAAAAAACCTATACCCTATGATTTTATCTTTTTTGTCTCACCAAAAAGACCATTTCAATGTTCTTTAAGGAGGTTCTCAAGGAGAGGAATTCAACAGGTAAAACCCCCTTTCTGATCTTTTAATTTTTTTAAATTTTATTTTATTTTCTTATCATTTACATTACTTATATTTCTAAAAATAAATGATAACTATAATATATTTCATAAACTGTGATTTTATTATGATAATGTTATATCCACCATCAATTATTTTTATTTCCCGTTTTTATTCTAAAAATGAAAACGTTGTCTGCGGGGTGTTGATTTATCGCCTTCGTGGATAGTGAGTTTTCATTTTTCAATTCCACTTTCAAGGATGGTAATAAAACCATTTTTATGTTTAAAAACGATTTTAATATATATAATAAAACTTAATTTATGTTATGTAACCTGTATATATATATATAATATTAATTCATAAAACAAAACTAGCACGTAATGATGGGAAAACGCCAAAATAATCAAAACGGTTATAATTAACGTTTTATCTAATGAATCATACTCAGGTCTAGAAAAATAATAATATATAAGACCATTAAATCTTCTATAATTTCATTAATCACATATAATTAAAATTCTGGATAATTATTCCCATTTCACATGATCTTTCCTACATGTATACAAGTGAACCAATCATGAAAACCAAAAAAATGAACGCTTTCTAACACTGTAATTGAATCATATAACTAATTAAAAAGACCAAAAATGAACTTTAAAAAATTATAATAAAACAAATTAATATTCAATAGGTTATGAATTAAATTATTAATGAATCTAATTTCATTATCCAGGATGTTAATTGCAAGTACTGAACACTTTTGAACATAAGGTAAGGGTTTTCTCATCTCACATTTATTTTCGTAACATATGCATTATTCACCACTATTTCTTATGTGTGGTGTATTTATAATTCCCATTGATGTATAATATCATTAATATAATTATTTTTATACTATTAATGGTCTTATTTTATGATCATTAATTTTCTGGGCATACAATTCGACAATTCTCAAAGTGGTAAGGGATTCTCCCTACACCTCTATTTTTCATTCAGATTACATTTTCTCTCTCTTTACACTAATATAATTCTTATTTATTTTTATTTAATATTTATAAATATTGATTATATTATCCATAATCATGTATCCATATGATATCATCTTTATTTTATGGTAAAATACATGTTTTATAATGTTTCATTTTTAATTACTTTCAATAAGGAAGGCCAATTAATGGTAACTTCCTAATTTCTTACCCATTTTTAAGTACACTCCATAATTTTTTTAAGTCACAAATATTTTTCTAAAATCTCTATTTTTATCATGAAAAAATATTTTTTTTGTAATTTGTTTTTATGAAAATAATTAATCCTTTATTCACTTTAATGACTCTTTTTATATTTTCCCTTAAAACGTAGTGAAGTGCCCCATTTCTAATGTTTTTAAAAACTCTTTTTACATTTTTTCACTTCAGTTGGACATAATTTATTCTTAAAAAATAATTCTATTGTTCTTGTCTTTTCTTTTATGGGATATAAATGTTTACAATTTTATTTTTATGAAAAATACAAATGATTTTCCAAAAATAAATCTTCTTTTCAAAGAAAAGGGCATTTCTCTCATGAATTTCCCAATGGTTTTGTAAGAGTACTTTCTTATATGATTTGGATTAAAATATTTAAAAGTGTTATGGAACAATTTTATTTAAATATATAATTTAATTCAATGTGTGAGAAATTCGTTGGAATTAGTAAGTGATAGGTGGGGCCCATTATAACCCTTCTATGCATCGGTAGGACTCATGAGACAAACTAGATCAGGTTTTTACCCATTTCTATATGGTTTCTTTACTGAAGCCTAGATTCTATGTTTGTGACGTTTGAATGTATTCATTCCCTCGTTATGATATTAGTAATTGATAGCGCATGTAATTATTCGACTAGTAGAATATCCATGGTTAATTTTCATTCTTATGTGATTATTTATATGGAATTATTTATTCATATTTTATTCCTTCCATATTATGCTCAGGATTATATTTTAATGGCATGTGGTTTTAGTTATTCACTATAGCTTATTGTTTAAGTTTATTTATGATAGCTTCCACTATATTGTTTAACCTTACTAAGCATCTTATCTCACCCCTTTATTGTGTTTTATTTTTCCCTGGGATGGAAATATGTATATTATGAATGAATTCCATGGGAAATCATAGAGTTTACGAACGTTTCCAATGGAGTTTCTAGGTTGTTTTTCCTTTCAATATGTAATGTAAAATTTATGTTTGTATCTAGTTTTTCAAAGCTATTAAAATATATAGTCATTTGGGATGTAAGAAATTATTCATAGTACCAATGTAATAGAGTAATGCATTGGCTTCAGGATACTGGGTCGGGGTCTTTACAGTTGGTATCAAAGCCCAGTTTAATAAAAACCTTGGAAACTAGATTTATAAAAAAAAAGATTAGGTAACATAACCCTAATATATACTTTGAGGACAACAATATAATAACTTTGTAAATAATTTTTCATAGTACCAATGTAATAAATTAAGGAACCGACTCTAGGCTACAGGGGTCAGGGTATTTACAGTTGGTATTATATCTAGTTTTAGTAGAAAACTTGTAAACTAGAGTTAGAAAACATAGAGTAGGTAACATAAATCTAATATATACTTTTAGGACAAGAATAAAATAATATCCTAGAATTTTGGAGAGGTAAATATTATCTAGTTATTTTTAAAAAAACATCATTGTCTAGATACTAAAAGTGGACATGGTTTTAGAATAGATGTACCAAGGGGTAACAACTCCGATAAAGTTTATTGTTCATGACTCGGTGTAACTTGGTACACGACAACGGCCTTTACTCTACACCTAGTTTGAAACTCCTTGGGGATATTTATAGGATAATTCACATTTTTTTATAAACCATTCTGAATCATTTGAATATATAATGAAAATGGATAACCTAGGTTAAACCTAATGTGTTTTTGGTTGAAGATAAGTTTTCATGATGTACTATAAATGATTATACATTTTTCTCACTATGACTATTTATACCCATGCTATGATTCCTGGTTTTAGTCAACGGCTATAACCCAAATGATTCATGTTAACATTAAATGTGATGGAAAATATGGTAGCGATGAGCAACCAAATGGGATGTTGATAAAAGTGAAAGATACCATGTTAATGCCTAATCAGTTTGCCTGAAATATTATTAAAACATATACCTTAACCAATATCTAAACTCAGCAAATAAGACGATGATGGAGTTTTCTAAGAGCTCTAGTGGTCGAGACCATGGAAAAAAGAAATCTTCATTTCCATCATGCATGAAATATGAAATGAGACACCCAGGAACATGTCTCAATGGAATGGATAAATTCTTTATGTGTGGAAAATAAGGACATAAAATCCAAGAAATTATGAGTAAGAATTCATAGTATGATAGAGGGAAATAAATCACATCCTATGAATCCATTTGTAGTTCATTACCTTAAATTTGGGGAATCTGGGCATTACCCGAGTTAATTCCCTCTTCTATAGAATAAAATCCACACTGAGGAAGGACCTTTGTGGAAATTAATGGATGAAGTATTTATGTATTGTGGTTGTATTGATAACATTAGTGATTAAACTAATTTCAATAATGTCTATCATATTTATTTTGGAAATTATATTAATATAGTTTTAGAAAAAGGACAACCCTCTGGCCGGGTGACAACCCATCACATCTGGCCAGGTTATAGGGTTTGAACACACAACTGACAGGCGAGAAGGGTGAAATACCTACCACTAGACTACATGACATCCTTATTAGCATGAACTTTTTTATTTCTTATGGATAAATGTTATTTTGATTTTTGGGACATTTTTTTATAAAATAAATAACCTTGTTATTAGAAAATGATTTTTTGATTAAGTGAATAATGTTATTTCGATTGATGCATCATATCGTAAGGAATGAAATTAAAATTGTATTTTGGATTCAAATATTATTTGATTTTGGACTTATGGTGATTCAGGTTATTTATGGAAATGGTTATCATATCTTGGAAATTTAAAGACCTTTTTGGATAGTGAATATGGATAGATATATTGTAGATGCGTTTTAAGCTTAGAATGGATTGAGTTGAAGATTGTATATTATTTTTTGAGGTTAAAGTATTATTTATTAGATACTTTGTGATAAAAATTATAGTTTAATTAAATATTTAATTTCTAAAGGAATGAATGGTGGATCCTATAGTTCATAGAAGTGCTTCAGGAATAAAAAAATCATCTTTAACATTTATTTCCAGGTGTGAGGGTAAAGATAAAATAGATCAAATCACAACCAAAGGATGTGATTTTACTTATGAAATGAAAAGAAATAAAGTAATTTTATTTTCTCAGGTTCTTTTTTGGATAGTAAAAGAAACACTAAACTCTAGGGAAAGGATTTTAGAATGAAAATTCCATATTTTTACTCTTATTTTTGACAAATCAATGGTCTTTTAAATAATCACATATTTATGGCTTTGGGATGGATAAATTTCTAATAACAATGTTTTCTATCACTATCCATTAGAATACGATAGTTAGATTCCTCTTCTATGTCCAAGATATCTATTTACACTAATTATTTCCTTCCCAAAATCCTAGTTTTTTTTGTGATTGTCGCTTTTATATTCCCTCTTATTAAGAGGACATTTTAGTAACCCTATTTCAAAGATGGGTTTCCCATAAAAGAATTTTGAAGTATCAACCTTTGATTTTAAAAGTACAATTTCAAATTCCGAGGACACAATTTTTTGAAGGAGGAGATAATGTAACACCCCATGATTTTATAGTATTTCTTTTTTTAAATTTAATTTCATTGATAGCATAGGTTTCAAACTTTAACAAACTTAAAAAATAAATGATATACAATTAAATGTCATTACTTTTAAATGACCATCATAACAAAGCCATAAAATTTATGGTAATTAATAATATTAACCAAATTAAAAATTATATATATTATATATTTAATAAAATGTTATTACATTCATCCAAATAATTTTATATGAATATGATAAGAATGAATCTAATTTTATACATTAAAAGACTATGTTTCTCTAAAGGCAGTTGCAGCGCCTTTTAATGGAGTTCTTGTTTTAAAACTAAATTTTGAAAATTTTATAAATTATATTTTATAAAATAAAATCCATTTTTAAAATATTAATATCAAAATTTTCTTAGGGTGAAATTTTGGTGTTTTTCTAAAAAAAATATTTTCCGGTGAATATTGAAAAATCGAGATTTTTATAAAACTGTTATTTTTATTATATTAATAGTATTTTTAGGATTTGACAAGTAAAATCACCTATGAATTTATAAATAAATTTAGGTATCATATAAATTTAAATATGTTATATTTATTTCATGGAATAAGTAAATAAATGTTTTAAGAACTATAAATTAAGTGTTGGTATTTTTGTGAAACATAAATGTCTATTTAAAATATTATAATTAAGATAATAATTTAAAATAAAGTTTATTTTTATAAAATATATGGATAAATTAATATTTTTCTTTATTATAATTATAATATAATTTTATGATACCTTAATTAGTTTTCCAAAAGTTTCATAAAAAAGGTATAATATTCAAATCGGTATTTTTCGATTAAATGGTGAATTTATATAAAAATTAAATTTCTAATATTTAGAATATTGTTTTCATAAAATGGATATCATTTTTTAATTCTATATTCAAAAAAAAAGTTCGGGTGAATTTTTAGGATTTTTCTAAAATAGTTGAATTTTTAGTGAATAGTGAAATTTGGTAATTTACGATATTACCTATATACATGAATTATTGAGTCACGAATGATGTATAGATGATAAAAGCACAATTATTTTGAAATAAAATGCACTTGTTACTATATTTATTCATAATAATCAATACTATTTCTTATCTTGATCAAAAATAATAAACAAATTAATAATATAATCAAAAAACACTCCTCTCTACCATTATAAATACCACCTCTTATCCTCACACTTCCAAAGCCTTGAAACTTATCCAATTTATACCCAATATCTCTTCCAAACCTCTCCCATACATTATTTTCCTTCTGGTCTCACCCAAATATACCATTTTAATATTCTTTAAAGAGGTTGTCATGGAGATGAATTCAAGAGGTTAAAATACCCTTTCACTCTTTTAATTTTCTTTTAATTTATTTTATTTTATTATCATTTCCTTATCTCCTATATAGAAACAATAATTATAAAAATAGTTTCTTATATATAATGTAATTTATTTTTTTATAATGGTATATTCACAATTAATTCATTTCGCTTCACCTTTTTATTTTAAAAATGAAAACATCATCCACAAGGTGATAATTTATTTCCTTCATGGATGACGAGTTTTCCTTTTTCAATTATGCCTTCAAGGTAGACCATAAAACCATTTTTATGGTCAAAAAATACATTAATATATTTAATAAAAATTATTTAATGTTCTAGAACCACTATATATATATAATATTAACTAATAACATAAAAAATGTGTGTGATGATCGGAAAAACACAAAAATAATCCAAACGGTTATCATTAACATTTTAACTAATGATTCATCTAAATATCTAGAAAAAAATGATATATAAGACCATTAAATATTATTTATGTTTTTTAATAACTTATAATTTTAATTTTGTATAATTATTCCTATTTCACATGATCATTTGTACATGTATACATGTGAACCAATCATGAAAACAAAGGAAATGAACACTTCCAAATGATGAAATGGAATATTATAACTCATAAAAAAGACCCTAAATGAACTCAAAATTTTATAATAACTCAAATACATGTTTCATAGATTCTAAATTAAATTATTAATAAATCTTATTTCATTATCTAGGATATTATGTGAATGTTCATAACACCTTCGGACTAAAGGTAAGTATTTTCTCATCTGACTTTTATTTTCATGAGATACTCCTTATGCCTGATTATTTCTTATGTGTGATGTATGTATACTTCCCATTTTTGTATCATATATTGAATCTATATATTTTCATGGTATTAAATATATATTTTCTGAGAATTAATTTTATGGGGCATATGGTTTGACTATTTGCAAAGTGATAGGGGATTCTCCCCACACCTCCATTTTTCATTAGAGTTACATTTTCTCTCTCTTTACAACAATATAATTATTATTTATTTGTATATAATCCTTATAAATTATGTTTATATGTTCAAAAATCGTATATTGAGATCATTTCATCTTTATTTTGTTGGTAAATATATGTTTTATAAGGTATATTTTTTATTACTTATGATAAGCAAGCCCAATTAAGGGGAACTTCCCAATTTTTTAACCATTTTTAAGTACACTTCATAATTTTATTAAGACATCATTATTTTTAAAATATCACTTTTTTTATCATGAAAAACTATCTTACTTATTTTTTGTTATTATGCATGAATTTGATTTTTCATCAACTTTAAATACTCTTTTATATTTTCCCATAAACAGCATTGAAGTGATCTATTTCTAAATATTCTTACAAACTCTTTCCACATTTTTTTCACTTCAGTTAGACAAAATTTATTCCTAAAAAATTATTTCATTGTCCTTCCCTTTTATTTTATAGGATATTCAGGTTTATAATCTTGTTTATATGAATAATACAAATTATTTTCCAAAAGAACTCTTCTTTTCAAAGAAAAAGGGTATTTCTCTCAATAATTTCTCAATTATTTTATTAGATTGATTCTTTCTAATATTATGACTAAAATATTTCAAATTGGTATAGAAAACACTTATTTAAAGATATATTTTTTATTCAACATATGAGGAATTCATTGGACTTAGTAAGAGATGGGTGGGGCCCACTATAACCCCTCGATGCATCGGTAGGTATCATTAGATAGACTAGACCGGGTTTTTACCCATTTATATATGGTGTCTTGGATGAAGACTTGATGGTTTATTTATGATTTCTATAATTATGAATTCTCTCATTATGATATTAGTAATTGATATCCCATGTGATTATTCGACTAGTATAATATCCATGGTTAAGTTTCATTCTCATGTGATTATTTATATGTCATCATTTAATCATCTTTTATTCCTTCAATATTATGCTCAAGATTAAATTTTAATCACTTTTTTATTTATTAACAATATATTATTTTTTATGGTTATTTATCTTAACTTATATTTTATTTTTACCTATATTGAGCATCTGATCTCACCCTTTTCTTATGTTTTATTTTTCTCTAGGATGTGAAGATGTATATTATAAATGACTTGAAAGGATAATTTAGGAGGTCATGGATACTTCCAATGGAGTTGATATGTTGTTTTTCCTTTAAATTTTTAATGTAAAACTAATTTTTTATCAATTTATTCAAATATACTAAACTATTTGTTCATTTGGGATGCGAACACTTATGAATAATACAAATGTAATAAATTAACGTACCAGCTATAAGCTACTGGGGTCGGGGTCTTTACATGCTCACCTCCACCACATTTTTTCACTCATTTTAATGAATTATATTGACTAAAAATCTAGACTAATCTCTCTTAAAATTCATCCTTGCATCCTAGAATCCTTGGTCTTTCCAAATGACCAATCCATTGATCCTTAAGGTGTTACCTAATGCAGAACATCCAAAGGGATAGGAAATGCTCTCAACCTAGCACTATTAATTCATTATTATTTCATCACCAAAAATTTATGATATCCATTAAATTATTATAAAATAAATATTATTATTATTTTAAAATTTTATTATACTAATTTAATGTCCATTTTTACCTTTCCCTAAAATCATTCTAAAAATGATGACATTGTCATGCATACGTGTAGACTACCACCTCCATGAATGGTGTGCTTGGTTTTTCATCACTGACTTACCCAGATAGTAATAGAATTACATTTAAATGATTAAGATTATATTTATAAATTTTTTAATATTTTTTATTTATAAATAATTCCCTATATTCCTCTGTATCTAGGGAAAAATGTGTCGCCTATGCACACGTGCGGACTATAGCCTCTATGAAGGTGGGGTATCTCATTTTTCACTATATTATTTTATTATTTATCCAAATATATACTCATTTGACTCAAATACTTAATAAAATTTAAATTTATTATTATTATTTAAAAATTATATTATAACTAAATCACTATATAATCATACTTGTCCATTAATTATAGCATGTTCTTATTAAGGTCGGTATAACCACAAGCATGGATAAGAATATAAATTTCTATCATGAATGACTAGGGAAAAATAAATATTAGTATTATTAGACTTTAATTAAGAAATATTATTTGGTTTATAGTTCTATAAATGTTATATTTTTATTTTACTTATTATTAATATACCACCCTTTTGTCTATTAAAATTTGAAAAACAATATCGTCACTGACATCATTGTAACAAATCGTAACTAAAATACTTATGAAACAAACATAGAACTTTATATATCATCATGAAACATATATTACAATACCTTTAATGATATTTGAATTATTTACTTTGAAATTATAAACAATAATCAACATCTCCATTATGATAATAGTACTAAACAAACAATCATAATTAATACCATATGATAACGAAACTAAAATATAACTATATATTATATTTATAATAAATAAATATAAATTATGTTTAAATAAGTTTATTGATATGAATAAGTTTTTTGAATAGGGGAATAAGATATTTTTTGGTTATATAGGATGTTAAAGAGCATTTCTGTAATTAATTAATTAGGGTAAGGATTTATCATATCATATTTTCTTTCTTTATAATGCATTATATGTTTAATGCTTTTTTAAATTTATGTGCATTATATTATTTCATATAAATTCATTTCATAAAAATTTTATTGAAATTAATGTGGTTTTAAAGTCTATTTCATTTTTTCTCCTTTTATTTTCTTTTGATTCAACAGTTACGAAACTCATAAGGGATTTTTGTCTCAATTTCCCTTTGATTAGGTTTTTTTTATATTGCACTCATATTCTTATTTTATATGGTTTTCCTACTTCCCAATGGATTATATCCTAATTTTTTTACTATTTAATGTATTTCACATGTTTTTTAATGAAAATTTCTGTAAAATCTTTCATTTAAATTAATATCAATGTGGAAAGGGGTTCCTATAATAGCCCTAAATCTGCACTCCCAGATCTGATGCTAAAACCATAATCATTTAATTTTTGGATTTGATACTAATAAATAAAAACCAATTTCAACCATTAAAAAATTACAATAAAAAAATTAAATATTGGATAACTTACATACCCAATGACCATTTAGGTTCATGGTTTTAGAGATTTATGACAAAATATCAAATAAAAAAATGGATCCATAAACAACTGGTTCATAAAAATATAAATTATCTCTAACAAATTTATTTACATATAGTAACCTTATTATTCATAACATACTTAAAACTTTTTTTATAACCTAGATAAAAGTAAACATAATAATAGTGAGATTAAATTCTAAATATGGTTAAATAAAAGAATTAAAAATTCAATGACATCAGTAATCATAAGATGAGCATAAATGTATAATAACATAATAAAAGTTCATGTGCATAAAATAATAGAAACCATACCCATTAGGTAACATATATATTTTTTAAATATAAATACTTGGAATATATCTAGAAATATTTTTAAAGCTAGGAACTGAAACTTCATGAAATTAGGAGTCCCAGTGAGCCTAGTAATGTTATTATAAAAATATTAAGTATATTAATATCATGTGAGGGAAGTTTTCTAGAAATAGTGGAATAAATTCAGAACAAATTATCATATTGGATATCTAAGATCACCCATTGATCCTATAATATAGGTTTTATCCTTGGTGAAATATAATCATTATGTTTTTTGGGTTTTTGGATTTGGCATCATCATGGGTAGATAAATAATTAAATGAAAAAAATATTTATTTAACTATTTAATAGAATCCAAAAACATAAATATCCTCAATAAATATGTTGTTATAGACAATTAGCATGGTTATCCACACAACCCTAAGAATTTATAGAGATAAATGAAGGAGATTTTTGGCTGACGATAATGGATCAGATGATTAGATCGATGTCATGCGAATCTTCTATGGTAATGGAGTTCGTGGATCTTACCAATAACTAAGAAAAAGGATCATTCTTCATTATTTTCTAATCCAAAATAGAGGTAGGACATTTATATTTTATGCATTCAACATATTTTATTATCTCATGTTGAATGTGGATCAATTCCACTAATAATAATTTATTCACGCATTGAAGATTGATTAATAATTTATTTATTTTAATTATGAATTGTTTCTTGGTTCATATTTATATTGGAAATGAATTGATACCAACCTGAAAATGATTGATTTTCATTTCTCATTTTATTTTATTTTTGTGTCACCTATTTCTTCACATGTTTATCATGAGAAATTTCTTTGGCCTATAGTTTGATGAATCCCTGGTACTTTATTATTTTCAGACATTTATTTGATGCAATAGAATGATACCATGGGTATGGTTCCCAATCGAGGGTATGATAAACATGAGATTATGGAATACGATCGAAGGTAGATTGCATTAGACTAGTGTTAACTATTATCCTCTATTTGATGTAGGATGATGACATGGGTGATGGTGATTGGACCATAATCTATTTGAACATCCAAAATCTGATGATTGGTAATGGAAATGATTAGCTAAGTGAGATCTGCAATCCTTAGGCCAAATTAGTGGCAGGTCTGGAGGATACGGTGGCACAGGAACACAGATAAATTAATCATGGGTTTCTGATAATCCCACATTACAAATCATATAACCTTATAATACATTTTGTGTAGAGACATAGTAGCGGAACTTGGGCCTCCATGGAAATTTAAGGATTTCATGCCCTATAACACATTCCACACACTAGGTGACATGTTTCACATGCCATGTTAATTGATGATGGAGACTCTTTGTGTATCTTGGAGGAAACATAGGCATGGACATGTCTAGAAACATGAGAATGTGTAGCATACACAAGCATGGCTTCGTACTCGGACACATCTAGGTATGTGGCTAGGTACACGATCACGGCCTAAAGTACATGGGAATGGGTTGGAGAACAAGGTCAAACCAATGATAAGAAAGAAATGTCATTTAATTTCCCCAGATAGTTCTGAGTCCCTTTTTCTCTTCAGCATGGACCTGTTTCTTTATGGTGTGTTCCCTCAATCCATTCCATGAGGATATAATGAGGTATTATGTATTGAGTATAGAATTTTGATCCCATATAAGGGATTAATCTCAGATAGAGTTATTGGAATACCTATGTGTGTCCTAGGGTGGATCCTCCTTCACCTTCTTTCCTAGGTGGGGTTCCAGGAATCATCATGTCTAATATACTCTGGTGTTGATCTCCAACTTATTGGATTATTCCAGATTAGGTTGTCGGTATACCCCATGGAATTGGGTGTGATCCCCCATCTATGTATCAATCTATTATAACTTCCATCATGTATTTTCTCATGGATTGACCTTATAAGAATGACATGTCAGATGGATTCCATCAGTGCTATCAGATTTGGGGAATGAGTTCTCAAATAATGTGTTGCAATGAACTCTTGAACTAAATATTATTCTATAAAAAGCAATAGTGACTTTACCATAAGACTTAGTGTCTATCATTAATATATCTATATTTTTTGTTGTTTTTCTCATATTTTAATTGATATACCCTTTTGATTAGCTAGCTAAAATCTTGATTCTTATGTTTGGATTTTTTAAGGTTTCCTAATTTATATTTTTATACTCACCTCTATATCGAATCTAACCATAAATGTCATGTATTATGAATATGATAGTTTTTTTGATGAGGTTATTAGTGGAAGAGGAGTAGAAGGTGATTAGAATGGACTAGATAGATCATAGTTCATACTAGGTGTCACATTTCACTATAGTCCTCTCATTTTAGAATGATTTTTTTTATAGTTTTGGTGTGATTTTATTTTTCCCTTTTGGATTTATAGTGATATTTTCATACTCTAATTGAGGGATAGATGTTATGAGTGCATACGTACTATTTTTTTTTTTTTATATATTTTATCATTGTGTGGGATTTTATATGTGTGTTTTTTTAAAATTATATTAGGATAATGCCTCCCATATGTGTGATATTCCAACTCGGTGTTGGTCACCAACCCCTAGCCTATTGAAGGTGATATTGAGGTATTAACACTCATATTATCACTAGTTAGGCATCCTTTTGTGGTTCAAGTCATGAAAGTGTGGTATCAAAGGAGCATTCATCCTTGGAATGGATTTTAATGTTTTTTTCTAGCTATGAGATATGGTTTGGGTTTTATGGAAATGGTGATAATTATTTCCAGTTTGAATTTTAGGATAGGGACTTAAATGTTTGTGTGGTTGTTGACATAGCCATACACAATGACTCTAACTACCTACTGGTTGACTCAATACATGTAGGCACTAGCTGTAGAAAAAAAAGGTACATGAATCATATATTAATGGGTTTTGGCTTTCATGTTCTTCTTAAGTAATCCCCTATATATAAAAATTGATCATGGAACGTATTTTCTATTTAAATATACCTCTTTGATGATATTAAGTAAGTATTTAGAGATAGTTTCTTCATGATGACCATTTGACTAATGAGGTCACAGTTCAGGGATCCTTTTATGATGTGTTTCCTCTAGGTAGGCATAGAGTAATGAAACTACTTATTTATCTACACATAGATCCATTTCTAGTGGTCCAGGTAGATGATCATCTGTATGTTGAGAATTTGATGGCACCAACAACACAGGATAATTATACATTAATTATTATCACATTACATGAGTTTTACTGATGGAGAATATTGAGGTTTCATGGAAATACAAACCCTCAAGCTTTATAGGATTGTCTTGAGGTAGTGGTTTGGGTTTTCTAGAATTTGGACCCCAACACACTGGATGGTTATGCTCACAATAAGTCTTCATATTTGAGAAGTGGATGATACACCTGTATAGAGTGTGCATTGAGAGTTAAAAAGTTATATAATTCTTATGTATTTGGTGAACTAGACCCCCTTATCATGTTATAAAGGACTGGAATGTTCCTGATGATTCAATTTACAACTTGGATAGGACCCCACATGGTGGTGGTTCTGGTATAGAAATGACTCCATGGTGATACAAGGTTTTATTAGATACCTATGTTAGTGATTCTTGACACAGATTCAGAAATGAATAGATGAGGGAATCATAACCCATAGAGACTCATTCTTGTGATATGATTTAAAAACATTCGGGTGAGTTAGTGACTCTCAAAGAGGATGGTTATGAGGTGTGGTGGGTGAGTTCCTTTGAATTTTATGTTTTAATTCATTTTTAGGTGTTGAGGTGTCAAAGCTAGCCCTAGTGTTAGTAAATAGGTGGTAAAGGGAAAGGATAGCTTCATGTGGTATGAGATTTTTACTTAGAATGTTTAGATGTTGTTTGAGGTATGGAATTTTTCTCACTACTTCGGATATGGTTTTACCATAGAGTATCCCACCATATTTACCTCAATGTATCCCTTATTTGAGGCGAAGTGATTCTAGTGGATTACTTTTTAGATTGAACCTTATTCTTATAGGATCCTGTAGAGAAATATTGGTAATCATGCATCTACTAATAGTGTGACCTTGCTATGTGAGGAGATGGATCCTCAGATAAAATCATTATATAGCTAGTAGTGAGGCCCTTTTATGATTCCTTATCATGGAGTATATTTGTATAGTCCATGATCATAGAACTATCTTCAGTTAGGGTTATAGTGTACCTAATCCATTGGTATGTGATATCTCATCTTTGGTGAGAAGGATACCCTAGAGGAGAATGATGGAATCATATGTAGAAGAATGTAGTCGATTACTCTCTAGTTGGCTAGCATGACTCTTGGAGTAGTGGATACTATGGGCTACTAATTTATTATGGTGGTAACAGAGTATGAGGATGTCTTTTCTGACCACATGTTAGTCTTACCTCCCATATAATAGATATACATATTTATATACTTACACCCCGAGATGACTCTGATATCTATTAAAAAATATTATATGGCTCCCACAGAGTTTTTCAAGTTTTGGGTGCAGTTGGTGGACTTGAAAAGGAAGAGATTTGTTTGACCTAGTGTATCACTCTAGGAATCCCTAGTTTTTTTTCAAAGAGAATAAGAGATTGAGGCTGTGTGTGGATTACCATCACCTAAACTCTTGATCTTGAAGAATAAGTATTCACTACCATGGATCGAATAACATTTCGATTAGTTGATAGAGGCACGATTATTCTCCAAGATTAACCTCGGATCAAGATATCTCCATCTACAGGTACGGGATGGTGATATACTAAATACATCATTTGGATGTATCTATAGTCACTATGAATACTTGGTGATGCCCTTCGGCGAGACAAATTCCCCAACAGTACTAATGGGAATCATGAAATGAATTTTTCATCCTTTCTTAGAACAGTTTTTTGTATTCTTCTTTGATGATATCCTGGTGTACTCAACATATAAGGAGGAGAAAGTGATAAACATAAGTATGAACTTGTACATACTCCAAGAGATCTATATTTACGTGTAGCACTTAAAGTGTAAATTTTGAATTTAAGAGGTCCACTTTATGGTACTTGTCATCTCTGTAGAGAGTATAGCAGTGGACCAGGGGAAGGTTGAGGTATTGTTAGCTTTGGAACCACCCAAGAGTGTGATAAAGGTGAATATCATCCTTGGTTTGTAAGGATACTATAGGATATTCATGCTCAATTTATCTAGGATATACATACCTTCAAATTATTTGACCAATAATGGGAAACATTTCTTTTGGATAGATTGTTGTCAGCATGGTTTTTAGGAGTTTAGGAAGTGATTTAAAAGAGCCACCATATAGAGATTTCTAGAGGAGTGTGTCAAGTGTGTAGTGTTCTAATATTCCTCAAGGAATGTACTTGGTTTTGTGTTAATTAAGAGATAGAGAGTGGCTGATAATGGGTCTCAGAAGTTAATAACACATGAGAAGAACCATGTGACCCATGATCTAGAGTTGGCAGTAGTAGTCTTTTCCCTGAATATATACAGACACTGCATTATGGGTGAGAATTTTATCATATATTATGACCAAAAAAGTATCAAGTATATCTTTTTTTAGAAGTAACATAACTTGAGATTGATGATATGGTTAGAGTTACTCAAGTAATATGACTTTGAGATAGTATATACTCATGGGAAGGGGAATGTGGTAATAGATTCTCTCGGTATGAGATCATGTCCTTAGTTTTTGGATTAGGCTTCAGAGAAGTTAGTATTTTTGATATTATCCTTGGTGGATGATGATCGTATAGATTATCTACAGTCAATGATTATTACCCCACTACTTCTATAAAAAATTATGAAGGCTCGGTTTGAAGATACTGACTATGAGACCATGTGTACTAAGATATCCATTGAGCATGCTCCTGGTGGATATTTTGAATGTGGAGAGCACATAATCTTTTTAAAAGGACATATGATGGTACCTATGATATTATAGGAGGAGGTTCTGAGAGAGTTTCATACATCCCCTTTGGGGGTATATATAGGTGTGGTAAAGATGTATCGAGGCCTCTAATGCCAATTCTGGTGGCTAGGGGTAATGAATTGTGTAGTGGAATTTGCCTATCGATGCATCACTTATCAGCAGGTTAATGATGCAAACCTTGTTCTAGTGGTTTTGCTCAACCCCTTGAGGTGCCATAGTTTAATTGGGATGGTATATATATGTAATCCGCTACTAGGGTTCCCAGAACAATATAGAGTACATGATGTCATATGGGTGATCATAGACCAACTCACCGAGTAGGCCCACTATCTAGCTATCTGAGAATAGAGATTAGTTGAGAGCTTTGGATTACTTTTTGTGGAGGAGAAAGTTTAACTTCATAGAGCTCCCATGATGATCGGTTTATAACATAATTATTGATTCACATCATGATTTTTGAGTGAATTATATGAGGCATTTGGGAATCAATAGTGTTTGAACATGTTGTCTAACCCATAGACTAATGGCTAAAATGAGCATACCATTCAGGTTCTAGAGGACATGCTTCGAGCTTTCATTTTGTATTTTGTTCCTAGTTTTTTGGATCACCCAGCCTTGGTGGATTTTTCATACAAAAAAAACTACCATTACACCATTCGTATGGCACCATTCCTGGATTTTTATTAGTGACCATACAAGTCCCCACTATGTTGGACTAATCTTGGAGAGTCATCACTCATCGGACAAGATATGGTTAAACCCATGAAACAAAATGTGAAAATAATTCAAGAGAAGATTATGTCTACACAGAGTTGATAGAAGTCTTATACAAACTAACAATAGATTCCTTTATAGTTTAAGGAGGGAGACCATTTTCTCCTCATAGTCAGATAGGTGGTGTCCTAATTGGCTCAACCACCATAGTTAGACAAGGTACACGAATTCTTTATCATGTCATAGGTAATTAGGTATGTGCATGAATAGTCAATTTTATTGATTGGGGTGAGTTTTACATTAAGGATAGAGCTAGATTTGGGGAGTATTCAGTAGATATTGAGGATCGGTAAGAGAATATTCTATAAAGTGGGTGATTCCCTTAGTGAATTCTTAGTGGTAGCATGGGAATCTTCAGGAGAGAACTAGAGAGCGGGATACCTAGATAAATGTTCAATACCCACACCTTTTTTAGTAGTCTTTTTTAATTTTCAGAATAAGAATGCATAATGTGGGGAGAATTTAACATCTTTATTATAGCGACCCGACCTTTTCTTACATTACTATTACATCATTTCAAAGATAAATAACATAATAGTTTTACACATAGAGGATCCAAAGGTTTAGTGTCTTGGGAAAACTAGGACCATACATAACAAATACAACATCAACCATAAACATTTATTTAATTTCTTCTTCTATAGATTCTTAGTAGCACTTGTCCTCTCCTAAGTACATGTAGCCATCTGAGGATATACATCATAAGGAGTGAGATAAAAGCCCAGTAAGAGGATAGATAAGAACAATACATCATGGGGTGAGCATAATCATAACATAGGCAAAAGATCATGAACATGAGAGGAGCATAAGTAAAAGACTTGAAATGTGGCAATGCATAAAAATGAAACATCATGTCTTAGTGGTTAACTACCACACATACTTGTCAAAAAATCTAGCATCATGTTCACACATCATTTCACATTTACTCATGAGATTCATCACTTTACCCAATGCATTGGAGCACTGTATAATTACGGGCCCACCCATCACATTTAAACATTCATATTGTGCTATTTAATTCCGGGCGCACCCGTCACATCATAACATTATCATTATCATGATATCCACATAGAACACATATCAAACATGTACATAAATAACCCATGGAAAGGAATGGGTTTCATCTCTTAATAACACATTCATAAGCTTTGGGTTCCCAAAAGAAATAGGGAACAACATACTTGATACAAGAACTATCAACCTTGAATGAGAGGTAAAAGGTGAGATCTTGAAAGAAGAGTTCTTTTGGAAAACATTTTGATGGACATAAACCCCAGTGTCAAACATGTATATAATATAAAAGTAAAGGAAATGGTGAAAAAATGATCTTTGAGGAGTAACCATATCAAAAAATGGAGTGAAAGAGGGAGAACCCGAAGGAAGAAAATTGGGTTCGAGATTTCCCCTTACCTTGTACTCGAATGCCTCCTTCTCTTTAATGTCATGTATAATGACATTATATTAATTAGAAATTATAGAACCTTTTATACATTAATAGGGTTTATTCTGGTTTCATTATTTCATATTATGTTCCTTTGGATGACTTATAGAGTTTAAAAACATTGTTCGGGGATGTTCGTTTTTATGGTTTTCTTGAGCGGTCCACTTGTATTCTTAAATTGATGTTTGGGTAGATCATGGGTAAACATCCAGAACTGATACTACATGTTATTAATGATATTATAGTAGCTTTAATAATTTTATAGTTAATTATATTAGATCCAAGTGGACGAATCATTAGAAAAAAAATTTAATGATGGTTATTTGGGTTAATTTGGGCGGTTTTTGGATCACAACGATCTTGTTTTAACATTTAACTTAGTAATAAGGCCATAGGTTATTTCCAGAAATTAAAATAGAACATAATAAATATAAAATATTCTGGTTCAACCATAAAATGGTTTCATGACCATATTGAAGGTATAAATGGAAGAAGAGAACATGTCGTTTTTGAAGGTGATAAATTTAACACCTCATGAACAACGTTCTCTTTAATAAAATAAATGAAAGAGGGAAAGAATGTGGGGTGATATAATATAACATTAGAATCATAATACTTCATTATATATATAATACTGGATTTACAGAACAATTTGGATGAAGATAGGTAGGGAGAGATCAAGAAAGGAACTTGAACTTGAAAGGAAATTAAAGGAGAAGAGGGAGAGAAATTACCTTTAGAATCCTCCTCTTGAGATCCTCTTTAAGGAAGCTAGGATTGGTCTTTTGATGAGAATAGCAGCTTTTGGATGTGGGGGAAGGGCTAGGGAAGGTGTTTGGGATGAGTTTAGAGAAGTCTTGGAGCTTGAGAGGTGTGAGGAAAAGAGGGAGTGAAGGGTGGCTTTTATAGTGGAGGGGAGAGGGGTTTCCTTAATATGAAATTGTTTAGTTTATTAATTTCACCTAAGACAAGGAATAGTGAGTCTTGGATGACCAAGAATAGTAGAAAAATCATGTGAGTTCTGGATTTGGGTGCTTACATCACTTGTGATGTCAGGAATAGTGGGTTTTAATTAAAATGTATTTATATGGTAAATTAATGTATTTTACTATTCACCAAAAATTCAAGTATCTCAGAAAAATCCCAAAACATTAACCCAACCATTTTTCGACGTGTAGAATCCAAAAATGAAGTCCATTTTTCAAATATAATTTTCTAAATATTATTAATTTTATATTTAATTAAAATCATAATTTACTTAAAAAAACAGTTTTTAAGATTAAAACTGAATTTATAGTTCTTTCAAAAATTACGTAGGGTATTATAAAATTATCTAAAAACTATTAGACATTGATTAAATAATTTATTAATACATTACAGGAAAATAAATATTCTTTTAAATTAATTAATTAATTATAATTAATTAGTTATGACTTATAAAATACCAAAAATGTTTACTAAGGTCAAATTGTCACTTTCTAAGATGTCTAAATTTTATTTTACTATTCATAGGTGATGTTACTCTTACTTACTATTCATAAGGGTCATATTACTATTCATAAGGGTAAGTTACTATTCATAAGGGTAGGTTACTATCCACCAAAAATTATTTTTGTTTCATTAGACTCCAAAAAATATCTTGAACACAACTATGTAAGTCGGATTTTTAAAATTCCAAACATAGGGGTGACAAAATTATGTTTAAAGGTCACTTATCACCTAGTAGTTCATTATTTTGTGTTTTTATGACATAGATATAATAAGGGAATTTTCTATTGAAATACTTTGGGTCGTTACATTCTTCCCCCCTTAAGAAATTTCGCCCCCGAAATTTTACTTTACACAAACAGGTGTGTGTACTTCTCCTCCATTGCCTCTTCTGGTTCCCAAGTTGTTTCCTCAAACTTATGGTTCCTCCACAACACTTTGACAAGGCGGGTTGTCTTGTTGCGTAGAACCTTATCACTTAGGTCCAAAATTTTTACCGGCTGCTCCTCATAGGAGAGATCATCATCCAGCTGTACCACCTCTGAGTTTAGTACATGTAAGGGGTCTGGTATGTACTTCCTCAGTAGTGATACATGAAACACATCATGAACTTGAGCCATATTCGGTGGAAGTGCCAGACGATAGGCCACGGCTCCTATACGATCAAGGATCTCAAAGGGTCCAATGTACCTTGGGCTTAGCTTCCCTTTCTTCCCAAATCTTATGACTCTTTTCCATGGAGATATTCGAAGGAAGACTTTATCTCCAACGTCGAACTCCAAGTCCCTTCGACGATTGTCAGCATAGCTCTTTTGCCGACTTTGAGTAGCTTTGATGTGTTTCTGGATGACTTGAACCTTCTTGGTCATCTCCTGCACAAGATCGAGTCCAAGTAGCTTTCTTTCTCTAACTTCATCCCAACAGGTTAGAGTTATACATCGATTCCATAAAGAGATTCATATAGAGCCATCTGAATACTCGAGTGGAAGCTATTGTTGTATGAGAACTCAACCAATGGAAGGTGTTGATCCCATCCACCTTTGAATTCTATAGAGCATTCCCTTAGCATATCTTCGAGCATTTGAATAGTCCTTTTAGACTGGTCATCGGTTTGGGGGTGATAGGCTGTGCTTAAATTTAATTCACTACTCAAAGCATGTTGAAGGCTCCTCCAGAATTTAGATGTGAACCTTGGCTCACGGTCAGAGACAATCGAGAGTAGAACACCGTGAAATCTCAATACTTCCTTCACATATATCCTTGCAAGCTGTTCAAGTGAGAGGTCTTCCCGAATAGCGATAAAATGGGCAGTCTTGGTGAGTCGATCAACCACAACCCATATCGCATTATTTCCTCTTGACGTTTTTGGGAGACCCATGACAAAGTCCATAGTAACATTTTCCTATTTCTACATGGGTATAGGCAATGGCTGCATCATACCTTTGGACTTTTTCTACTCAGCTTTAACTTGCTGACATACCAAGCACCTTGATATATATTCCGTAATCTCCTTCTTCATGTTATCCCACCAGAAGTGTTCTTGGAGATCACGATACATCTTGGTACTTCCAGGATGAATAGAGAAAGTCGAGCTATGTGCATTATCCAATAGCTCCTTCTTTATCTCGGGTGATGAAGGAACACAAAGCCGCATTCCAAACCGAATCACACCATCATCGTCGATATGGAACTCTTGAAGCTTCCCTTCCTTTACTACATTCACCCTCTTTTGTATCTCCACATCATCCCTTTGTGCTTCCTTAATCTTCTGTTGGATGGATGGTTGCGCAATCATTTGGGCAAGGTAGGATGTATCCCCTACCCTTACAATTCCCAAATCCATCCTTTGCATATCCAAGAAGATAGGGTCTTTCTCAATCCTCAACATGGATAGAGTAGCAGGTTCTTTCCTGCTTAGAGAATTAGCTACCTTGTTTGCCTTTCCAGGATGATAGTGAATAGAGAAATCGTAATCCTTTATTAGCTCTAACCATCTCCTTTGATGCATGTTGAGCTCCTTTTGTGTGAATATATACATTAGGCTCTTGTGGTCGGTGTATATGTCACACTTCTCACCATAAAGGTAGTGCTGCCAGATTTTCAAGGCAAAAATCACGGCTGCCAGCTCTAGATCATGCGTCGGGTAGTTCTGGTCATGGATCTTCAACTGTCGTGAGGCGTAGGCTATCACATTATCATTTTTCATGAGTACACAACCCAAGACTTTCTTTGAATCATTGTTGTATATCACAAAACTTTCTCCACTTTTCGGTAGTGTGAGTATAGGTGCAGTGATCAGCCTTCTCTTTAGCTCCTTGAAGCTTCCCTCACATTCATCCATCCAGACATACTTTACCCCTTTCCTTGTTAACTTAGTTAGCGGGCTTGACAATCGTGATAAGTTTCTCACAAAACGTCGATAGTACCCAGCTAATCCAAGAAAACTATGGATTTCTGTGACACTAGAGGGCCTGGGCCATTCTTCAATCACCTTTTTCTTGGAAGGGTCCACAGAAATTCCCTCGCTTGTGATCACATGTCCCAAGAATGTGACTTGATTCATCCAAAAGTCACACTTGCTGAACATAGCGTAAAACTTCTCCTTTATCAATGTCACCAACACAAGTCTTAGATGTTCTTCATGTTCCTCCTTTCTCTTGGAGTAGATGAGAATATCATCGATAAACACTACCACAAATTTGTCAAGGTAATGTCTAAAGACTCTATTAATCAAATCCATGAAGATTTCAGGGGCATTAGTAAGTCTGAAGGGCATCACCAAAAACTCATAGTGCCCATACCTTGTACGGAAGGCAATCTTCTGAATATCTTCCTTATTCACCTTTACCTGATGATATCCAGAACGAAGATCCACCTTTGAGAAGTATTGATCTCCTCTTAACTAATCGAACAAGTCATCAATCCTTGGGAGAGGATACTTTTTCTTTATATTGATCTTGTTGAGTTCCAGATAATCGATACACAGCCGCATGGAACCATCCTTCTTCTTCACAAAGAGCACTGGCGCACCCCAAGGTGATGCGCTAGGGCGTATGAACCCTTTGTCCAGATGCTCTTGCAGCTGCTTCTTTAACTCCTCTAGTTCGATAGGAGCCATCCTATAGGGGCACTTCGAGATAGGAGTAGCTCCAGGCATGTGTTCAATTGATAACTCTACCTCATGATCTGGGGGAATTCCGGGTAACTCTTCGGGAAATACATCGTCGTATTCTCTTACGATGGGCATTTTCTCAAGGTTGGAACTTTCCTTTGACTCAAACATTTGGGCGAGGTATGCTTCTTCATAGGGAATCATCACCCACACCATTGAAGGATTTTTCAAAGGATATTCATGATCTTCCTTTCATTTGTAGAGGATCATGGGATGGTTCGGAATATGAAAATATATTTCCTTTTCCCGACAGTTGATATGCGCTCTATATAAAGAGAGTCAATCCATTCCCATTATAGCGTCGAATTCCACCAAGGGAAGTATTACGAGATTTGCCGGAAGAATCTCCCCACATACGTCAATAGGAGAAGAATAAAACACTTGGGTTGCAATAATTGCACCACTTGGTGTTTTTTACAGATATCTCTACTTCAAGGTTTTGGGGCTTCGATTCTATAGTTCTAGAAAACTTGCAAGATATAAAGGAATGAATAGAACCAGAATCAAATAAGGCTTTTTCCATTCTTGAGTGAATAGTAAGTGTATCTTGTACGACTTCATTATAATATTCCACCTTCGTAGTAGTGATGGCATAAGCCTTCCCTTGTTCCTTTGGCTTTGGTGGTTGCTGGCGCTGATTACCCTCGAGAACTCGAGGTTTAGTGCACTAGTTTGAATAGTGCCCTAGCTCCCTACAGTTGTAGCATTGAACCACGAGTGGTTCTCTCCTTTCATCGACTACATTATCCTCCCTTTTCATGTCTTTTCGACACTCATGAGCAAGGTTTTCTTCTTTCCCACACTTGAAGCATTTCCCCATCCCTTTGAGGCAGTTCCCATTGTGAAACTTCCCACATTTTTGGCATGTGGGTCATTGTGTTTTCTTCCCATATTTATCACTAGATCCACCAGCTTGAAACTCCATCTTTCTTTTCTTATCACCATATCCATGGGACCATTCTCCAAACTCCATCTCCACTTTGAGAGCACACCGAACAACTTCTTCATAACTCCCAAAGTCTCTAATTGCAAGAGCCTTTCGAAGATGTGGTTTTAATCCACTAAAGAATCTATCAATTTTTATATCATTGTTGATAACAAAACCCGAAGCATACCTTGCAAGCCTTGTGAAATTTGCTTCATAGGTTGTGACAGATTCTCTTTATTTTTGCTTGAGCTCTATGAATTCTCTCTCCATCTTCGTGCGAAGAGTTCTTGGGAAGTACTTATTAAGAAACATTATCTTAAAGTCTTCTCATTCCATCTCTTCAATTTCCTCCCTTGGCTTGGTGTTCTTAATCAAAGCCCACCATTTATCGGCTTCTCCATCTAGACGATAAATGTCTAGAGTCACCTTCGCTGTCTCGGAATAGTGAAGAACAGAAAATATCTTCTCCCTGGAGTTGACCCACTATTCCGCAACTAGTAGATCAGAAGATCCACAAAACGACGGTGGTCGTTGCCACATAAAAAATTCGATAGCTAGTTGATCCCTCTTTGGTGAAGGAGGACGTTCCCCATTATTATGGTTATTATTCATAACCCGAGATAATTGGGTAAGCATCGCCATGAAGTTTTGAACTCCACCTCCAAAATCATTGGGGATGTCGTTCGGGCAATCGTTGCATTGGCCCTCGTAATAGTTGTTGGTCTAATTTCTCCTGGTTCCCACCATTTTCTAAAATAGAAAAGGATAGAACAAAACATAAGTAAACCAGTCATGAATAACTTATTCATTTAAACAATTATACCAAAAACATAACATATGGGATTCCTAGGTAAATATTCTTGTATACATATTTGTACTTATTCTCATGCTATAGGTTTTCTCTAGGGTTTACTAATCCTAATTCCCAAATTAACTAAACCTTTCCTCCGATACCAACTATAGTGACCCGGCCTTTTCTTACATTACTATTACATCATTTCAAAGATAAATAACATAATAGTTTTACACATAGAGGATCCAAAGGTTTAGTGTCTTGGGAAAACTAGGACCATACATAACAAATACAACATCAACCATAAACATTTATTTAATTTCTTCTTATATAGCTTCTTAGTAGCACTTGTCCTCTCCTTAGTACATGTAGCCACCTGAGGATATACATTAGAAGGGGTGAGCTAAAAGCCCAGTAAGAGGATAGATAAGAACAATACATCATGGGGTGAGCATAATCATAACATAGGCAAAAGATCATGAACATGAGAGGAGCATAAGTAAAAGACTTGAAATGTGGCAATGCATAAAAATGAAACATCATGTCTTAGTGGTTAACTACCACACATACTTGTGAACAAATATAGCATCATGTTTACACATCATTTAACATTTACTCATGAGATTCATCACTTCACCCAATGCATTGGAGCGCAGTATAATTCTGGGCGCACCCGTCACATCATAACATTATCATTATCATGATTGACACATAGAACACATATCAACCATGTACATAAATAACCCATGGAAAGTAATGGGTTTCATCTCTTAATAACACATTCATAAGATTTGGGTTCCCAAAAGAAAGAGGGAACAACATACTTGATACAATAACTATCAACCTTGAATGAGAGGTAAAAGGTGAGATCTTGAAAGAATATTTCTTTTGGAAAACATTTTGATGGACTTAAAAACCAGTGGCAAACATGTATATTCCAGAAAAGTAAAGGAAATGATGAAAAAATGGTCTTTGAGGAGTAACCAATTCAAAAAATGGAGTGAAATAGGGAGAACCTGAAGGAAGAAAATTGGGTTTGAGATTTCCCCTTACCCTGTAATCGAATGCCTCCTTCTCTTTAATGTCCTGTATAATGACATTATATTAATTAGAAATTACAGAACCTTTTATACATTAATAGGGTTCATTATGGTTTTATTATTTCATATTATGTTCCTTTGGATGACTTATAGAGTTTAAAAACATTGTTCGGGGATGTTCGTTTTTATGGTTTTCTTGAGCGGTCCACTTGTATTCTTAAATTGATGTTTTGGTAGATCATGGGTAAACATCCAGAACTGATACTACATGTTATTAATTATATTACAGTAGCTTTAATAATTTTATAGTGAATTATATTAGATCCAAGTGGATGAATCATTATATAAAAATTTAATGATGGTTATTTGGGTTAATTTGGGCGGTTTTTGGATCACAACGATCTTGTTTTACCATTTAACTTAGTAATAAGGCCATAGGATATTTCCAGAACTTAAAATAGAACATAATACATATAAAATATTCTGTTTCAACCATAAAATGGTTTCATGACCATATTTAAGGTAGAAATGGAAGAATAGAACATGTCGTTTTTGAAGGTGATAAATTTAACACCTCATGAACAACGTTCTCTTTAATAAAATAAATGGAAGAGGTAAAGGGTGCGGGTGATATAATATAACATTAGAATCATAATATTACAGTATATATATAATAATGGATTTACAGAACAATTTGGATGAAGATAGGTAGGGAGAGATCAAGAAAGGAACTTGAACTTGAAAGGAAATTAAAGGAGAAGAGTGAGAGAAATTACCTTTAGAATCCTCCTCTTGAGATCCTCTTTAAGGAAGCTATGATTGGTCTTTTGATGAGACCAGAAGCTTTTGGACGTGGGGGAAGGTCTAGGGAAGGTGTTTGGGGAGAGTTTAGATAAGGTTTGGAGCTTGAGAGGTGTGAGAAAAAGAGGGAGTGAAGGGTGGCTTTTATAGTGGAGGGGAGAGGGGTTTCCTTAATATAAAATTGTTTAGTTTATTAATTTCACCTAAGACAAGAAATATTGAGTCTTGGATGACCAAGAATAGTAAAACAATCATGTGATTTCGGGATTTGGGTGCTTACATCACTTGTGATGTCAGGAATAGTGGGTTTTAATTAAAATGTATTTATATGGTAAATTAATGTATTCTACTATTCACAAAAAATTCAAGTATCTCAGAAAAATCCCAAAACTTTACCCCAACCATTTTTCGACGTGTAGAATCCAAAAATAAAGTTTATTTTTCAAAAATAATTTTCTAAATATTATTAATTTAATATTTAATTAAAATCATAATTTACTTAAAAAAACTGATTTTAAGATTAAAACTGAATTTATAGTTCTTTCAAAAATTATGTAGGGTCTTATAAAATTATCTAAAAACTATTATACATTGATTCAATAATTTATGAATAAATTACAGGAAAATAAATATTCTTTTAAATTAATTAATTAATGATAATTAATTATTTAGGACTTATAAAATACCAAAAACGTTTACTAAGGTCAAATTGTCACTTTCTAAGATGTCTAAATTTTATTTTACTATTCATAGGTAATGTTACTCTTATTTACTATTCATAAGGGTCATATTAATATTCATAAGGGTAGGTTACTATTCATAAGGGTAGGTTACTATTCGCCAAAAATTATTTTTATTTCATTAGACTCCAAAAACTATCTTGAACACAACCGTGTATGTTGGATTTTTAAAAGTCCAAACATAGGGGTGACAAAATTATGTTTAAAGGTCACTTATCACTTAGTAGTTCATTATTTTGTGTTTTTATGACATAGATATAAGAAGGGAATTTTCTATTGAAATACTTTGGGTCGTTACACTTATTTTTTCATGTAAATATTTGGAATATATCTAGTAATATTTTGGGATCCAGACATAGAGATGGAATAAAATTGTGAGTCCCAATGACCCCTATTTTGATATTGAAAAAATATTAAATAAATTAAAATCACAAGTTCACATTTTTTCTGAAATAGTGAAATAAATCCAAAATGGAGTCTCTGATTAGAAATCTAGGACCATTGTTGAGTCTGTAGTGTGGTTTTTAACATAGGTGTGACATAATCCTTATCTGTTTCATGTTTTTCGCTTATGCTCCATCATGGGTGGATAAATAATTAATTAAACAAATTATTTATTTAATTTCTAAATTAGTAACAAAAACCTAAATTCCCTCTATAAATATGATGTTATGGAAAATTCATATGGTTAGCTATATAAACTTGAGAATTTATAGAGTGAGTTGGAGGGGATTATTGGTTGAAAAAATGGATCAAAGGATCAGATCGATTTCAAAGGGATTTTCTATGCCAATGAAGTTTTTGGATCTCACAATTGGATATAGAGAAGGATTGTTCTTTTTTAGAAACTGATCCAAAATCAAAGTATGAAATTTTTATTTTGTAGATTCATCCCATTTGGTCATCTCATGTTGAACGTGGATCAATTCCACTAACAAGAATTTATTCACGCGTCAATAGTTGATTTATGGTTGGGATGGCCTTGAATTATTTATATTATGGTTGATTTATTTTGACTATACCTTAGTTATTCATTCATCATTATAATAGAAATGATTCAAGGCCATCCCAAGCATGGATAAGGTCTTTTCTCATTTTTTTGGTTTGTTCTTTTCTCCCCTATTTCATCACACATTCATTGATGGTAGTTTATTTGTCCCATGATTCTATGAATACTAAGTATTTGACTATTGTGCAATCATTATTTTGTGAAACATATTGATACAATGCATGTGGTTTTCAATTGAGGGTGTAATCAAGGGGAATCAATGGATGATGATAAAAGGTAGATCAGATTAGTATAATGGCCTTGGTTCATCATATTTTGATGTATGGTGATGGAACAAGTGACGTTGATAGTTTCTTGGTTGGTTTGAATATCTAGAATAGGATCTTCGGCAATGGAAAGTCTTAACTGGACAAGATCTACAATACCTAGGCTAGATTGGTGGTGGATCCCGAGCCGAAATTGGTGTGGGAATAATCATGAAGGAACCATGGGTTTATATAAATCCTTTGTTACACATCCTATAATCTAAAGATACACATCATCTGAGGCCCTAGAATTAGTGATATGGCTTCCTTGGAAAGTTGAGGATCGTATTCTATGTAACCTAGTGGTGGCATCTCACCATATAACTTAAAGGGAACACATGAATAGAAACTTATAGGGACACATGAAAATTAGAATAAACAGGCATTGCTCAGTACTAATGAATATCTAGGTACACGAGCATAGCCTATAGTACATGGTCATAGGTTGGAGCATACAGGAAGACCCAGGGATGGTAAGACACATCGTGTACAACAAGTACACATTGTTTACACTTCCTAAAGAGGTCTGAGGCCCTTTGTTTCTTCAGCATGGACCATTTTCCTTATTTTTCATTCCCTCAATCCATCCCCTGATGGTATAGTGTGGTATTATGTCCTGAGAATAGGATTGTGATCCCCTCTATGGGATTAGTCTTGAATAGAGTAACCAAAATCCCTTTGTGAGTCCTAAGGTGGGATCCTCTATCGTAATCTATCCTAAGTGAGTTCCAAGAATCGAAATGACCAATGTATATGGGTGTTGATCCCCTGCTTATGGGTTATTCTAGAACAGGTTTTCTATATACCCCATGATATAGTGTGTGATTCCCCATCTATATATCTATCTATTCTAACTTTTAGTGTGTATTTTCACATGGAGAATACCCATTAGCATGAAATATTATATAAGATATCATCAGTGTTATCAGAATCACAGAGTGAGTTCTATGGTTGAGTGTTTCTATGAACTACATAGTAGAATCAAAGGCTTAAAAATAAGTTTGTGACCTTACCTTGAGACATGGTGTCTTTCATTAGTATGTATGGATGTTTTTTGGTATGTATCATATTTTGATTGGAATACCCATGTGATGAGATGAATATTTTTTTTATGCTTATATTTGGTTATTTCATGTTTTTCTACTTGGTATTATTATACTCACCCTTACATGGTATCTTCCCATACATCCCATGTCTTATGTAGATAAAAATTTGTTTGATGGTGTTACAGGAGGACTAAGATAAGATATTTCTTAGATTGGGCTAGACATACCATGGTTCATACTAGGTGTAATATTTTAATACATTCCCTTCATTCTAGAATTTTGGGCTTATTTATAGTTTTTTAGGATTTTATTTACCTCTTTATGATTTCTAGTGTTATTTTTGTACTCCGATTGTGGGAAAGATGTTATGCATGCACTGGTATAAGTTTTGTTGTTTAACATTTCTGCATTTTATAGGCTTGGAGATGTGTGTGTGCGTACAGGTAAATTATACTAATACCTCCAATGTGAGTGATATTCCTACTCGAACCTAGTATCTAACCCTTGGACAATTGTATGAGGACTTAGGGTAGACACACTTGGCTTATCATCAGCCGGGTGGGCTTGAGTGGGTCGAGTCGTGACATGTCAAAACTTGGACCATCAATCATAAAACATGTAATAATGATTTAACATATGACTAGAGTCATAATAATCAAAAATCTGGATCCATGTGATGTCAATATTATCAAAGGGAATCGTTAAAAAACCCCATAGCAATTATAAAGTAAATGTGTTCATATCATGGAAAATTATCTTCATAAATCATGTCCGAAATTACTATATCCTAGTTAACTCTATATTTCTTTCCTTATAAGACATAGAACATTACACAATGTATTAGAGAGATATATTTGGCTCACCTATTGTATAATCTATATCGAGATCACCCATCATATAAGCTATATTATGATCACTTCTTGTAAAACCTATATTGGGATCACCCATCTTATAAGTTATATTGGGATAACCCATCATCGTCAACAATCACCAAGTACATTACATGAATAAAACACATGTAATCTTTAATTTTAATCTTCAATCATTTAAAAATATCTTTGATTTATTTATAGATAAATTTACCCATGGAAAAGGAATGGGTTTCATGAAAATCACTTTAAAATAATCAATGTAATCCATCCAAAAAAAGAAGATGGATGGTATAATAATTTCATAATCCCAGTAAAGTAGAGGAATCATTAAATGATTTTTACATAGATAAAAATACATATAAATGGTCATTTAAATCATTTCTTTAAAAACTAGGGAAAATACCATTTTATTTCGAGACCTTCAATATTTAAAAATTTTAAAAATGATAAAATGATTTTATTTTAAAATAAACATATAAACCTATAAAGTAAGATTCAAATAGAACAATGATCATGGTAGAGGGAAAATATTTTATTTTCATAAATTTTAAATACAAACATCATTTTCAAACTTTTGTAATTATAGATAAAATTGACCCATGCGAAATTTGTTATGAAATTTACTTTTAAATATTTTTTAAAATATAGTCAACGATCAGGTAAAATAAAAATAAAATATAATTTATTTAGAAAATAATTTTTTTAAAACATTTTAGAAAACATGAATATAGAAGATAAATATTCCAAATCTAAAATAAGATACTTGATCAGTGTCACATAATAAAAAAAATTTTGATATTAATTTAATCAATAAGGGATGAAATGGAAACTAAAAATTTAAACGAAATTAATAAATAGAGTATAATAAAATATATTTTGACTAATAAAATAATAGAATATGACTTCCCTCAAAGTAACCTTAAACAAAAAAAATCTTGAAAATAGAGGAGATTGTAACATAGATACTTTATCACTTCGTTAACTTTCAATTCCAAAGTCATTGAAAGAAAGAGTAAGATATAGATCAAAAAATTCCAAGAATTTCGTGAAATAATATTTCAAAATTCATTCATGGGGATGTAATAACACCATAAAATTAAATCATGGTGCACAACATGAATCATGTTTTAAGAAAATGAGATTGATGGAAAGAAAATCTTTGTAAAGATCATAACTTTTGATATGATAATAAATCCACAAAGTTACGATGTGAATGATTTTAAATCTGAATAAACCAATTTGAAATGAATAATAAAAAAATTAGATATCTATTCACATATAATCATGGCACAAAAAAAGTCAATGTAGTAGAATTATAACCCAATAAATAGAAATTGTGTTAATAATCCCCTTACCACTTTGTAAAAATCATATAAAATCCATTTGAATGAGGTAATTTGAATTGTAACATAAAATAAAATGAATTGTGAAAGATTCAGGATATAAAATTTAATATTTCATTATATACACCATATAAAAAAATTATGTGTATAAACTTAAAATATTATTTAATGAAGATAAATTGAGATGAAATCCCTTACCATGAATTAAGAATTTCTATATATGTCTTTTAACTCCTATATAGAAAAATTATATAAATTATTTTGTTTATTAATAAAATTATATAGTGTTAATACCTTATCCTGAAAAATTATATTATTCATTTCAATGATATATTATATTAAATAATTTATTAAGTCTATGTCCTCTGTTTTGAAGATGTTTGGTTCATAAATTCAAAATGAATTTGGTATGTTCACTTTGGTTAAAGAGGTGATTTTTACATAATATCCAAAATAATACTCCTGAAATAATTATAATTTTTATACATTAATTTCACTTTTAAAACCAACAATAAAATATGGTTATTAAAAATAAACTATGTTATAATTATGTAGATAGTAGGTCATACGTACGCATGAGTAACATTTCTATTTTTCAAATACCATGATAGAAAGAATGTAAGTATTAATTTGTCTTTATATAATAATTATTATATGATAAATAATATAAAATCTTTTTTAATACTTTATATATTTCATCCATGTGATAAGGTGATGGAAAAAACATATCACTTCATGGGGGTGTTAATCCACACTTACGCGTTAATGAGGTTATCATTTTTCAGTGGATGGAATATTAAAAAAATAGATGATATATTATCAATAAACAATAATAATTATATAATTAATATCATGTATATAAATTAAATCCATAATTATAAATATCAATCAGAGGGGGTGATGGAAAACAAATTAGATCTATTCATGAGGTGTAAGTTCTCTGTACACACAAACGACAATTTCATTTCACATTTTATGGAAGAGGA
Source organism: Viscum album (assembly GCA_963277665.1). Classification (NCBI taxonomy): domain Eukaryota; kingdom Viridiplantae; phylum Streptophyta; class Magnoliopsida; order Santalales; family Viscaceae; genus Viscum; species Viscum album. Next base: position 260,799,110 of record OY728142.1, on the reverse strand, counting down.
GGTGGATATAGGTTATGTAATTAACCTAAAAAATATCAATATATTTGAGATAATTTTTTTATTATTTTATAATGATTGAATAATATTTAATATTGGTATAAGATGAAATAAAACTAAAACATTTGTTTAAAATCTATACCTCTTCTTTGGCCAACCTTTTTTAATTTATACATTAATCCATCTAAGGTTGGAACTATGCTCAAAATAAGACCACTAAAATTTGGTAAGTTATTTTAGGAAGTTATTTTGTCATTTATTATAAAAAATGGTTCTTAATTTGTAAATAAATGAGGATAGGTGGTGTACTTTTATAAGTGAGGGGAGGGGCACTCTTGGAATCACTTAAAGTATTAAATTAATAAAAATAAATTTTTAGGGAAATGTATTTAAAATGATATAATTATAATATATGATGATTATCAATAAACATAATCCAATATAATATAATATTTACAAGTTTATATTATTTTTCCGCCTTTACATTCATGTAGTAACCCCCTATTAACCCTTTTGACAATTGTGGTGATAACAATTTTTGTTACTCTTTATGGGTCAAGGAAGTTACAATAAAAAGGAAAGTGGAACATAAATGGAAAATGGTTGAAATTATTAAAAATATGCCATTATCATAGATGAATATAGGATTTTATGAATTTTAAATCAATTAATGAAATATTTTTATTATAAAATATCTTTAATTTAATTGTTTGAAATACAAGAAATTTTATAATATAATTTATGTCTAACTAATGAAAAATGGTTCAAAAATGAAATAGATTAAAATATAAGGAGTATATAGTCTTAATATAATTACCTAATCAAAGTTTATAATTTTTACAGCATTTTAGACCATATCATTTGTATTAAACCATTGGTTAACCAATTTTAAGTTTTACTATGGTAATAACTTTTTAAATATTAAAGGGATATAATTATACTTATAGGATTAAAATAGGATCATAATAGCTTCATTAGGGTATTTAATATTCTGGTGGATGCATAGGATGGTGTCTCATTCAAGAGAGAAGAAAAGAGATTATCTTTGTTGTAATTGAGTCTTTATTTGATTCCTCATTTTCACCTGAACATGTCTTCGTTCAATCCAAAATGGGAGTTATCCTTAAAGGGTGCTCCGAGTTCTTCTGATAAGGGTATTGCTGATGCTCCTTCGCTTCTAAAGGTTTAAGTTTCCTTTGCAGAATCCCTATCAGGTTTTCAAGATCTGGTCAAATTGGATATTCCTAATACCTCTTCTATCAAAAAATCTAAATATGGTTCTTTCTCGGTGGTGGAGGATCCGGATTCTTTGTAATCATGATTAAATATTTAAAACTTATCACTTCAAGGAATATTGATACTTTCCAGGGGGGATAATCCTTGGTCGTATGATGACACTAAACATCGAATTTCCATCTGTTGGGGTACAAGCACATGGAAACTCATTCCAATTGGTAAGGGTTGTTTTCATTTGGTTTTTTAGAATAAAGATGATATGCATATGGCCCAGTCTATAGGTAATCTTTATCTTAAACCAGGTCTATTTTAAATCTCTAAATGGGATTTTGATTTTGATCCTTTTAATCCAAATCAGTAAAATGCCCAAATTTGGATCATGCTTCATGGTTTAAATATATTTTATTGGCATCCGAAAATTTTAAATGATCTTGCTTCTTGTTTTGGATCTCCTAGAAAGATGGATCAAAGAACTATGGAAGGAGATTTAGGTTTTTATTCTAGAATTTTAGTGGATGTTAATTTGGCTTATGAACGGCCTATGTCCATTTTCCTGACCGTTAATGAAAAAATAATGGAAGTTAAGTTTGAGTTTGAGAGAATTCCCTCATTCTGTTATTTTTGTAAAATTGTAGGGCATTCTATTGAATCTTGTAGGGTGATTCAAAAAAATGTTAGGGGTCCTTCTGAAGGAAATGATTCAAAGGATGATATCATTCTCCGCAAGAATAAACGGAATGCCCCTGAGTTGGTTATTGATAGTAATCCCATGAGGAAAGATTCATATTCTCTTCCTTCCTCTTTGAAAGTCACCCTAGATAAATATTGGGCTGATATTGTAGAGGAAGAAGTTAATTTTCATTCTGATCCATGTCCTCACAATCTTCCACCAGAATATGGTGGAGACATGAATGATAGTTTAATTTCTTTAGAGATTTCTCAAAGCATAACTGAACTTGTCTATAGTATACAAATGAATTTGGAGGAGGAATCAATCCTCACCTCTTTTTCAAAGGATATTTTAGATCTTGTTTTGAGTCTGTATCCTCATAGGTATTCTAAAGGCCCCCATTTGGAGCAAAATTCCTATCCTTAAAATATTATTTCTCCCATATTTAAAGATGGAGTTCCTTCTATTTTTACTGATAAGGCCCTGTTAGACTCATCTAGAGAAAATTATTTCATTTCCTCCAAAAATTCTGTTTCTTTGGTCATTCCCCCCCCCCAGTAATTACAAGCTTGTTTTAATGAATCTCGAAAGGAAAAATTTTATTTTCGTACTACTCAATATCATAAAATCTCATATTCTAGTGAATCTGAACCTGAAATAAAGGATTCTTCTATTTCTATTTCTAAAAATATTGACAAGGTGGATTTTGTTTCTACTCAAGAGCCAGAAATTAAGTCCAAATCACTTGTAGATATTAATAGTCTAATTCAAATTTTTGAGTTACCAAAGAAGAATGTAGGGAGACCTACTAAATCTACGAAAAAGAATGATGGGGAGGTGAATTAGAGGGGAGGTTCACCCCAAATTAGGCTTCAAATGAGGATTATTTTTTTAAATTGTCAAGGCATGTCCAATGAGGCCAAAATTAGATCTCTTAAGCTCTATATTAGGCAGTACATACCTGTTTTAATTGGGATTTCTGATCCCAAATCTGTTTACTATAATTGTCTTACTAGATTAGACAATATGGGTTTCAATTTACTACGTTTGAACAATAGTTTTTCTGAGGTTAATAATCTGTGGGTCTTGGATCATTCTTGTTTATTAGATCTTATCTTGGTTGGTTCAAGCAGTCAACATGTTACTTGTCCCTTTTCTGATTTGGGCATCAAACAGTTTTTTTCTTTCATTTATGCTAGTAATATTTATCAGGATCATAGATCTATTGAGGCTGAAATTGGTTCTCTCAAAAGTTTTATTAATGATCTATGGATCATTATTGGGGATTTTAACTCGACTCTTAATTATGATGAAAAAATGGTTCATATGACTAGTTCTATTTTTTTTAGAGAATTTTTGGGTTGTATTGATCAAAATGAGTTCTTTGAATTAAATCTTGTTGGGGAAAATTTTACTTGGTATAGATGGAACCTTATTGGTATGGTGGCTAGTAAAATTGTAAGGGCATTTGTTAATGACTTCTCTTTACATTCTTGGGATTATATTTCTTGTATGTCTTTATCCTAGTTTAACTCTGATCATCATCCTATTGTGATATACCTTTTAGTAAAGGGTATTAAATCCACTTTCCCCTTTAGATTTAATAAATATTGGGTTATTCATCCTTAATGTGACAAGCTTATTCAGGATGTTTGGTGTCCGGTTAGGAGCAAGAGAAAAGTTTTTTCTTGTATTCTTAAATTTAATATTCTCAAGGGAAATCTTAAATTCTGGAGTAGGGATAGGTTCATTCATCTTGACTCGAACATCTCCAATCATAAAGCCTCTCTTCGGACTTTCCAGGAGCAATGTACTTATGTTGATTTCTCTTGTGAGGTTTCTTTATAATTTTATATGACTCTTAAACTTAATAATTTTTTCAATATTAAGGATGTTATGAAGAAGGCTTCTTTCAAAGAAAATTGGCTCAAGGATGGGGATAGAAATACTAAATTTTTTAATAATATTCAAATAGTTCAGAAAATTTCTAGGCCTCCTTCTTTATTAAAAATAGGTGATCAAATTTTGGATAATAGACAGGATCTTTCATAGCACATTATTTCCTATTATAAAGACCTATTTAATGGATCATCTACCGTTGGAATCCCTACAGAGGGTATTATTCCTAAATTGGTTAACCAGGAGGATAATTCTCAACTTATTTCCATTCCTTTGGAACCTGAAATCAAGGATGCGGTTTTCATTTGTAATCCGGACAGCTCTCTGGGTCCTGATGGCTTTAGAATTTTTTTCATAATTATTGGGAGATCATTGGTGATGATGTTTGCAACCTTGTTCTACATTTTTTCAAAGGGGGAAATATTCATCAATGTTTAAATTCTCAATTTCTTTCTCTTATTCCAAAGATAGAAAATGCTAATGAGATACATTTATTCAGGTAAGTTTCTCTTATCAATACTTTATACAAAGTTATCACTAAGATTCTTGCCAGTAGACTTGCACCCATTTCCAATAAAATTGTTTCTTCAAATCAATTTGGTTTCATCAAAGGTATGTTCATTAAATATTGTCTTGTAATGACTTATGAGGGTATCAATCTTCTTAAAAAACCTGTCTATGGTGGTAACATTGCTCTCAAATTAGATACTAAAAAGGATTTTGACACAATGGATTGGGGTTTTATATCTAAAATTATTTCAATGTTTTGTTTTGATGACACTTTAATTAATTGGATTAGGATCATTTTTTCTTCTGCCTATATCTCAGTTCTTGTGAATGGATCCCCAAAGGGATATTTCTCTTGTTCTAGAGGAGTTAGGAAAGGTGGTCCTATTTAAGCTATTATTTTTTTCAATTTCATAATATTATCTTAGTAGATTGTTTTCTATCATGGACAATAATGGTATGATAAAGGCTATTGGTACTGGTCGTGGTCTCTATGCTCCCACCCATCTCCTTTATGCTGATTATATTATACTCTTTACTCAAGGGGATAAAATAAATATCAAGAATATCAAGAAAGCTCTTTTGTATTATGAACAAGTTTCTGGGAAACAGGTTAGTTGGAATAAGTCCTTTGTCAACTTCGGTAGAAATATTTATCATACTAGGAAATCAGATGTCATCACTGATTTGGGGATTAGAGAAGGTTTTCTCCCTTTTACTTATCTTGGTGTTCCCATGTTTTGGGGTTGTTCGAAGGTTTGTTACTTTTCTAGGATTATTAGTAAGATCAAGAATCATCTTGCTTCCTAGAAAGGCACGCCCCTTTCAATGGTCGGTCGTGTTTATCTGGTCAAAGCTATTATTGTTTCTAAATTTGTTTATTCCTTTATGGTTTATAAATGGTCTTATTATCTTATTAAATCTATTAATGTGGCCATAAAAAAATCATTTGGACTGGTAGTATTTTGGAAATAAGATTGGTAACTATGTCTTAGAACACTTGTTGTAAATGTTTTGATAAAGGAGGTCTTCATATCAAAAATATTAGTATTTTAAATCAATCTCTTTAGGCTTATTTTGTTTGGAATCTAATAAACGAAAACTCAGAAGCTACTGCTTTCTTGAGGTATAGATTACTTACTAAACTCAAAAGTGGAAACATTAAATATATGGATTCTTCTGTTTGGTCTTATTTTAAATCTATTTTTTCTCTTAATGATGTTGATGCTAGATGGTCTTTCTCTCGGGTTTCTTCTATCATGTTTTGGAAAGATAATTGGACTGGTGTTCCTCTTATTGATACTCTTAGTCATGAAATTACAAATCTGGATCCTGATGTTTTTAATAAGGATCAATTAAATGATATTTCTACTATTCTGGATCATGTTAAACAGATTAATAGTAATTATTGTTTTTCCTATATTGGTGATTTCTGGATTTGGGAACCGTATCCCTATGGTGTGCTCACTTCTAAATTCTTTCACTCTCATGAAAATACTTCTGTGTTAGGTTTCGATTGGATTGGTAAGTTTAATAGGAGAATCATTCCCCCCTCTCGGTTCCCGTTTTTTTTGAGACTGGATCATAGTAAATTCCCTATTGATTCTTATTTATAGGTTTACGGTATTTCTCTTTGTTCTTTTTGTATTCTTTCCAATCAGCACAGGGAGGACTTGGATCATCTTTTTTTGAGTTGTGCTACAACTTCCTCCATGTGGAAGTCACTTTATGATATTTTTGAGGTTAAAATGTAGAATATTTCAACTATTTGAGGCATCCTTGAAGGTATGTTCAGTCTTCCTTTATCTCTTATGTTGTTGATTCTTTTTCAAGTTGCTTATTCTGAACTTGTTCATTATTTTTCGATGGAATCCAACAATAATGTTGGTAAAATCATCAAATTTATATCATTAAAAACACAAAGTGTATCTTATTTGATGAATATTTTTCTACTTATGTTATTAAAAAAATATAAGATGGAAAATTTATTAAATCATACCAATGATATATCTATGATTGTATCAAATATATTTTAAGATAGTGGGAGAAATAAATACATTAATTGGATTTTATATCTAGATACACATGTTGTAATAAGAGCATTAAACTCCACAAGTATTAGTGGGGGGAATTGTTATAGAGTAATGCGCCTTGTTGGAATGTTAAAACCACATTGGTGGTTATATATTCACCATGGTGGGTGAAATATATCATTCTATAATAATAATAAATCCTATATAATGTATAAATTGTAACAATATATGATTATCAAGTTATTATGAATTCAAAAATGGATTTCATGTAACAAAATTCATTTTTTATTTTTGTGGTTAATGTAAATTCATTGGTGGGTATTCAACAGAAACTATACATGGATGGTACAAGTTAGATACTAATAAGGCTCAACTATTTATTCTAAACGATCATTCTTAAATCCATTTGAATTACAATTTTTATATCTTTTATGATCATTATATTAGACATCTATTTTCAAGGCCACCTCCCTTAGAGGAAACATTATAGAACATGTCTACATAACGTGACTAGAAAGGCTTAAACCCTCAAATAATTCCAATATGTAATGAAAGTTTCAAGAATCCATTTACTTATTAAAATAAGTTTTACAATCAAAGAATATTCATTTGAAGTGAAATGTCTTCATCTATATGAAAAAGTTTAGTAGTAGTGATAAAGATTTACAATATGGGTATGTTTAAAAACATATGGAAAAAATTGACTAGTCATTTGGTTATAGAAAACTAAATAATTTATCCAAATATGACATAAGTAGAAACCCAAGTTTTAGTGGAAAAGTCCTACTAGTATAGATCAAGTTTTTAATTAATCCAAGTCATAGTAAAAAAAATTACATGCTATTGGAAAATACAATATAGAATAATTACATTGAATTGTTTTAGTGTCATATGGGATTATTTTTATGTATAGACTTCATATATTTAACATTACTTTTGGATATCCTTATCACATGTCATGATATGTACACTGGTTTGATCTTTCTTACACATAAATCATAGAATGAAAATATCAAACAATACTAGGAGAACTATACAAGATAGAATTAATAACTATCCAACACTTCTTGAAAACTAAAAATTGGATTATTTTCTGAAAATTAGAGAAATAGAATTATTTTTTTTCAATGAATATAAAAATAGTCTTGTTTATATTAGTTGGTTCTAAAATCCTAGTTAGGATAATTTTATATTTAAGGGTAAATATTATTAAATCTAGTTGTTTTTATACCTATATCTAAATGAGTACGTTTCAGTTTTTGATGTAGCTTAAGAAATGAGTTTATCAATGATTTTTTCCAGACTTAAGAGTTATACTAATCTAGAAAAAAAATCAGTCATATCATGATGAATTTTAACTATGGGATTATCTAAGATTTCAGGGATGGTATATGAAGTATACTCAATTATATCTTATCTTGAGGGATTTTCTCATAATAAAAATGTTTCACTAAGTATTACAATAATATGTAGTGTTTTGGGATCATAAGCTATAGTCGTGTCTCGGTAGAAGCATGTTTAACAAATGATACTTACCAGTAGAGTGTTATAAGTTGTATTTAGTGAAAGTTGGATTTTATTAGAGTTGGTTCCCTATAAAAAACTACTTTGAAACATATATTATGATAATATTCATAGTTTTACTATTAATTAATTTTTTATCACTTAATTATCATCTTTTTTAATGAAATCTATATGATAATGTCTTGAGGTACTTGGGGCATTGAAACGGTCAAAGAAGTTCCCTGCTATGATGAGAACTTATAAGTTATGTGAAATTATTCCAAAATATATGTTTTATATCTATATAATATCATTTAATTGGTTTAAAATGATATGGTATATCTAGGGTAAACTCATAGTACTTTGAGACACTTTCTTTTTGTGTACGTCCTTTGAAATATTTAGAGCAAGAGATAATAAGAACATAACCTGCCAATATGAAATCTATATTTACATGTTTTAGTGTATATTATTATCTTTAAAAATTTCTAATTATTATTAGAATTTATATTAGTATGAATGAATATTATTATTTGTAAACTTTTATGTACTAACCAAAACTGAGATGACATATGCTTATGGGAAGTGAATTATGTTGGGTGTGTCATGAGTTATATAAATTAATATATAATGTGAAAAAAGAATTTTCCCCTCTATTATTTAATGTAATTTGATATCTTTTACCCTTTTATGGAAATATAATTTCATGATTAAGTCCATATCATTGGTGATTCATCAACAAGTAAAATTATGGAAAGTCCAAAAAAGTAACATCAAGTACATAGGTTGATGACACCAGCATACAACATTCTAAATTAGATGAATTGAGATAAATGGATAATATTACATAGTGTATGTTAATATGTGATTATTATCATTTCATCATTTGAATTATTTCATTAGGGGTTCCTTGGTGTGTCTCTAAATGCTAGCCTAGGACTTTATGTGGTTCATCCTAATGTCACTAAGAAAGGGGCCTAGAGGGTCATACATTAAGTGTATTAAGAACCTTAGTTAAATTCTATTTTAATTTAAATTTATTAATAAATATTAGTACCATATGTGGTTTAATAATTATCCATGTTTAGTTGATCCCATAAATTCAGTCACAAGTTATTCAATAGTATATAATGTGAGTTGAATATTAAATAAATATTAATTTTGTAAGGTAATTAATAATTAAATGAATATATATCATATTTATTTATTCTAGATCATTTGAAAGGTAACAAATACGTATTTATTTTTCTATGTAAATATTTAATAAATATTTATTCACTATATTTTCAAATATAATATTTATTTATTTATTAGTAAATTATGAAATGATATTTATTGATTAAAAAATAATCATTATTCAAGGATAGATCAATAATGAGGAGTATTGGAAGATAGATATTAAGGTCTCAGAAAGAAATTTCATACAATATATTATTTAAATAAAAACTAATTTATTTATTTATGGAAATAATATTTATTTTATCTACATGATCAATGCATGATAAGTAAATAATATTATTATTACTATTTACAAATGGGTTTTACTAGGGATTAAGAAAAATAATAAGGGATCACATTCAATTATTATTTTTTATACCCTAGATATATTCAAACCTTATTTTTTTCATTTCTAAACATACTCTTCATTATGAACAATGAAATCATTAGATAATTATCTCAATCCTTAGATAAATTTTCTCTTAGAATGTCGTACAAAAAAGAGAGATATCCTCCTCCACAAACTTCTCAAGACTAGAGAGATAAAGAAGTGTCATATAACCTGAATAAATTCTTGTGGTGATCTTTAAGAAATAATACAAGTGTCAAAATATTCTAGGATAGAACATGGTGATTTATATGGTGATATTCAGAGGTTTTTAATGCATATATAGATCACTAAAGCGAGGATTAAACCCTAGAATCCTCTCTTTTCATGACATACTGGTATAAAATGGTATAATGATTCATCAATGATAAAATAAATTAAATAAAAGGTAGTAATTTATGTAAATAAATTAATTACAAATTATATATGATGATCCTTCCATCCTGATTCTATAATAATAGTCAATTGATCATAAAATTATTTGTTTTCCCATGAAGTTCTACTTCATTTATATATTGGATTGTTTTTTGATTGTGAAAAAATATATTTGTGGGAAACTATCCAATAAGCACTGTTGATGCACCCTGGACCTTCACTAAGGAAACAATGACCATTAATGATTATTATCATCTTATAAAAGTTTAATACTCATCTAAGGATGTTATAATTGTGTAGTTAAATTAGATCATAAACTGATCCCTTTCTTTTTCCCTCTCATCACTCCAAAATCCCTTAAAATTTGAAATTAAATCATTGCAACCAAATTTTAAAATATTCATATCTTTGGAATAAATTTTTTTTTATTATAATCATTGACCGTTCACTCTCTCCAGATCATGAATAATTATTGATTAACCTTTTAAGGGAGTATAAATAAACCTTAGTATAGAAATTTTCTATCATTGTCAATATTAGCTCATAAATTTACATACATTGTATATTATTAAACAATGAGGCTAAAATAGTGGGTTAGGAACAACACCAACTGAACCCAAACCTCCTTGATGTCATTAAAAAAGAGGTAACTAAATTATTTACTATTGGAACATTTTACCCTATATCTAAGAGCCAATGGCTTAGTCAAGTACCAGTAGTTCTATGAAAAATTAGTCTTAAAGTAATCAAAAATGAAAATTATTAATTGGTATCAAAATGTGTTCAAAATAGATCACATTTATGTATTACTGTCACTAACTATATAGAAACGCCTCTAAGGATCATTTATTATATAGATATTATAGATATCACCATATATATATTTCCCCTAAGGATCAGAAAAAGATTGTACTCACTTTCTCATTTGGAAAATTTTCATATATGATTATTCCTTTTGATTTATGAAATGATATTTGTATATTATAGTGTTAGATGGTTTTTAATTTTTGAATTATCTATATAAATTAATAGAAGTATTCATGGATGATTTCGTAATCTATGGTTCTATTTCTTATGATATTTTGAGTAATTTAGGTATTATCCTTATTCATTATATTAAAAATAATATTTATCAAATTATGATAAATTTCATTTCAGGGTAAGACAATGGATAGAACATCGAAATATCATTTTTTGGAATGGTATCCAAGTTGAAAAAACAAAATTGGATATCACTTAATCACTACCATTCCCTATAAATGTGTTGAGTTTCATAGGTTATGTGATATTTAATCACCATTTAATTCATGAATTCATCAATATTTAACTCCCCCTCACCCTATTACTCTAGAAAAACATAGAATTTGTGTTTTATAAAAACTATAAGGGTGATTTTAACAAATTTAAATGTATTCTCAAATCACACTCCATAATCCAACCACCTAGATGGGATTTACCATTAAATCTAGTGTGTGATGATGCCAATTATGCTATTATGGAAATATTGTTACGACATACTGATCAAGATCTATATTTCATTTCATATTCCTCGCACATAATGGAACCTCCCCTGGAAAGCTATACATTCACTAAAAAATGCATTCTTTCCATTGTATTTTCCTTAAATATGTTTTGGTCATATATTTTATATAGAAATCGGTTTTTTATTATAATAATGCATCCCTCTAACACATATTTAAGAAATAAGAAGCCAAACCATGTCTCATTTTTTTGATTCTCTTCCTTTTGGAATTTAATTTATAAATTAGGGATAAAAAAGTATTGAGAATATAGTATATAACCATATAAATGAGATAATTCCATCCTTGAACATTGAATCGCACTCCTATATTCCTATAAATTTCATGTTTTCTAATGATAAATTGTATTAAGTTAAATATTCTCACATAAATTACTTATTTTAAAGTTATTTTTCATTTAATTCTCATTCTTTCTTTGTTTTTGTTGTTTCCAATGCATTTGGGTGGAAATGGTGGGTTTTTCAAAAAAAATTGGCCGAACCGTGATCTCAATTCCATATTTAAAAATAAATTTGGTTTCTTTTATAAATCATTCATTTCTTAAAAATTTTTATCCAATACAATTCCTACTTTTCCTCCCTTGACCTATTAACACCACCATATCAATTTGGCCCCTGTAGGAATCTATAATCATGGTGTATTTGGGTTTTTATTTAAGGAATCTGGCCAGCCCGTAAGCCCATTTCTAGTTTAAAAAAATGTTTATATAATATCATATTCAATTTTAATGATTTTTTAGTGATTCCACCTCTCACAAGATACCACTAAACTTATGCGCACCCCTATGCTCTTCTCCTTATCTTTTGAGCACATCTGCTTCACGGATTTGATCGAAACATCTTAAGATTTCGCAATTCATCCAAATTTAAAAATGTAATTTTATTTCTTCATAACTCCTTAATTTTGAAATCTTTTCCCCCTATTTCAGTTCCTAGATGACCTAATCAGCCGTATTATAATATAAATTTTAGTTTCTGTTTATTGGAGATTTATCCTTTGGGTAATTTGAAGAGATTTTTTAATGATCTTTCAAGTAAGTGGGTCTCCTTAATTATTTTTCAATTTGCTTAGGGTTTCATTCAATTTTCTTAGGGTTTCTTCCCTTATCCTTGATGTTCGTAATTTCTAGAAACTATGGTTTTGAACCTAGGGTTTTGTTTTGAATTTCATGGTTTATTAATTTGATTTGAGGCTTGATCTACTTTCCTTAAGGTGTGGTGGTGGTGCGATTGAGTTTTCACACAAAGGATTCAAGGTTTTAACAATTTGGTAGGTGATTACAATGTGTATGAAATACTTATGAGTTATCCTATAGTGTTTATATTATTTTCTTGATTATAGCGTTTTATTATTTCTGCAAAAATTAGTTTTTTTGGTATTTGTAATGCAAATGAATTTTTCGTGCCATTTTTATGTGAAATTGGTGATTTTTCAAAGAAATATCTTATTGGTTCATTTGGGGATATCCTATAATTACTTAGTTGATTTTATTGAAATTTATTAGGGCTTAAAATAATTTTTGGAATGTTTATCTCCTTTGGTCCTGGCTGAAAAAACTAGTTTTAGTGGTGTTTGTGAAACACATGAATTGTTAAGTTCCATGTTTGTGTGAAAATTGTGGTTTTATAAATATATAAATTCATGATTCATAAAGGTTTTCCCTAAAACTAATTTTTTTTGTTTAATTGAAAGGTTTTGGGTTTAAATTTCTGTTTTGGTGACTTGTGAGTGTGCACATTGTGTGCAATGTAGTAATTTCAAGAAATTTTGGGTGCAAAACAATGTGATATTTTGTGAAGTTGTTTTATTAAAAATCAAAATGTTTTATTGTGTGTTTTAAGTGAGATAAAGTGTGTATAGCTACTGTATTTTTTGTTTTTGAATATTAGTGGTGTTTTTATATGCAAAGAGATGTATTTGGTATGCTGAAATTGTTTGACCACAGATGGGGAAGCCTGGGTACCTAAGTGGGTGGGTATGTACTAGTATGGCTAGTGATCGGGATGGGTTTTGTCCATATTTAACTGAGAAAATGGATAATGGAAACTCTAACTAAAATATGTGGATGATGTTTGGGGAACAATAGCTTATGTTTATGTTCTCTACTAGTGTCTTGTTCATGGGAAAGGATTGTGACGTGGATACTTTACACCGAGGTACGAGATACATAGGGCATGAGACTATCTAGTGCCTAGGGGTGTTCCTCGTTTTGGTTCTCATTAGATTTTTTGTATTAACCATTATATTAGAGTTTTTTGGCTATAAATTTAAGTATCTAACATGTATTATTAAAATGTGTTAATATTCTGAAAAAAAAAATTTGAAAACTATTTTCGATTAAAAGTTTCATTTCATAGAATTTATCACCGTTTTTTTTTACATATTAAAACTGCTTTCTTTTAACCTTGTATTGCATACTATTTTGAATCATTTGGTGGTATACTATAGGGATTATAATTAAACCCTACTTACAACCCTTGGTTTTAGGTATACTTAAGGCAAAGCCTCGGGTGAAGGCGGTTCGGGTTGTTAGTTCCCTCTTATGGTGTGGTGTTGGCGAGACGGATCAGGGGTGATTACCCCATGTCATGTGGAGTCTTGGTGTCTAATTTTATTATGTTTTTATTTATTTTTTTACCTATTTTACTTTATTTAAAACCATGTATTCAGTTCGGGGTTTTTCTTAAGTCTTGTTTGGCATGAAAATTTTAGATTTTGATTATTGATTGATTTTAATGTTTTATGATTTCATACTCAGGTAAATAGTTCCCAAACCAAATTTATTGATACTCGAGAACTTTTTCCAGCCTATGGGGATAGGTGACACCCTTAGGTCCTTGTCACGGTCTGGGTTTGGTGCCCGTTTTGCTGGAAACAAAATTTGGTTCGTGATAAAATGGTATCAAATGAGGTTTATGGTTTTTGGTTACATTATTATTTCGGGATGAGTCAGGTTAGAAAGGAGTTAGGATTATCAGTACATTGAGTTTTAGTCATCATTATGGTGCTTGGCCCACACTACTCTTGGAAGGCCTTGAGTCACCATGGGACATTGGAATTGTTTATTTGACTTCACTTCCAAGTGAGACGTGTGGGCGGCAGACTACATATGGACAATAGGCGGGGGTGGAGTAGTTGTTTATTTTATAAATTTAATTTTTTTAGATTATTTATATTTAATGTATTTGATTAAAATTTTCATAATTTTGGTATTGACTATTTTTTTACTGTTTCATTTTATAGCAACATGCCTCCTCGAAATGCTCACATGTACCCACGAGAGAAACCTGGAGAGAGTTCTCCCACACTGATTGATCAGAGGCTAGCCAAGGATGTGGTCCAGGATTTACAAGCTCTGGGATGTGGACCGACTCCTTTTCTCATTCCAGTTAGGACAGAAGAGATAGTTCTTAGAAAAGATAATGCTCAGAAGTTTCTGAAAAACAATCCTCCTACCTTCCGAGGAATTGTAGAACCCCATGAGGTAGAGGAATGGCTCAAAAAGATCAATCACATGTTCGAGTTCCTAGATAAACCCAAGGAGATCAATGTGAAGTGCTCATCTTTTCTATTGGAGGGTCCCAGCCGCATGTGGTGGGAATCATTACTTAAAACTGGGAAGAATGAGAAGATGCACTGGGGAGATTTCAAGGTTGTGTTCAATGAACAATACTGCCCTGAGGTTTTGGCATATTCTCTGTCCCAAGAGTTCATGTATCTTGTTTAGGGGAATATATAAGTGATGGTGTACTCCAATAGTTTTTTTTAGTTGGTTCGGCATGCTCTTGAAATCATATCTAATGAGAAAGTGAAGGCCTAGAGGTTTGAGAAAGGCTAGAGACCAGAGGTATACTCCCAGGTTTTCTTGATCAAGATAAGGACCTATGATGAGGTCGTTGACCAAGAGTGTATGGTGGAGATTGATTGGAAAGGGAGTCCTAGTTTCTCTGGGTAATTATTAGTAGTGAGTAGTGTAATATCTTCAAAGAAGAAAACAAAGCAGGGGGGATATGTGAAGAAAGGGGATGGCAGTTCAGGCCACTCTTCCAGGAAGTTCACATACGTGGCTTCTGATGTGAGATCGGTCATGTGCCACCAGTGTGGGAGGACAGGGAACATCCTACCATCATTACCACTTCCTCCAAATCCCTAATACAAATGTTGGGGTATGGGTCATTTTCATCACTTTTGCGGGGTGGCATGCCCACTTCAGAGTGGGGCCGGTTCAGTGGATTTAAGGGGAGTGTTAGCAGAGTCAGATCCATCAAGGATGGGGGATCTATATTTGAGGGTCATGGTGGTAGGGTTGGGTTATCTTCTGGGCAGATCTAGTTTAGGTCACATCCATAGACTAGCGGACATCCTCAGCCAGAGACCAGACATCTCCATGTAGTGGGTCAGGCTCTAGTAGGATTAGAGGTGGGACCATTGATAGTTCGAGGTACTATTTTGATCTTATCTTCTATAACTATTTCAATTTTTTATACTAGTACCAACGTTTCATTCATTTCTTCCCATTTTGTGTACATGTTGAATTTACCAACTGAGTTGTTGTCTTTGGTAATGGATTTGGTCACGTCGTTGGGAAAGTAAAAGGAGTAGGGTCTCAGGTGCCCGTCGTGTGCACTTTTTGTGTTAGGGGTTGAGATGTAGTGGGACCTCTTAGTGTTCGATATGAATATTTTTGATGTGATAATTGGCATAGATTGGTTAGTACACTTCCAGGAACATGTCGATTGCTACAGGTAGTGAGTGAGTTTCATGGCACCTGATGGGAGTCGTCAGGTTTTTCGTGGAGAATGGGATCCTTAATCGGGTCACGCAGGACCTCCACTCCAAGAGTTGGGAAGTCTTATATTCCATTTATCATAGATATCACTAGAGGATGATGGTATTTCCTTTGAAGTTTCACTACTTCATGTGGTGAATTAGTTTCTATAGGTATTCCGGAATGATTTTTTAAGTATTCCCCTGAAGTAGGATGTCGATTTATTGATTGATCTAGTACTGGGAACATAACCAATATATCTTCCCTCATATTATATGGCCCCCACTGAGATGAGGTAATTAAATATATAGTTGTATGACTTAGAATCTCAATGATTCATTCACCCAAGCGTCTCTCCTTGGGTTGCTCTTGTGTTGTTCATAAAAAATGATAACGAATACCTCCGGTTGTGCATTGACTATCAGAAGCTGAATAAGATGACAATTAAGAACAAATACCCTTTTCCCAGAATAGATGATTTGTTAAATCAGTTGAATAGAGAAAATTGGTTCTCAAAAATAGACTTGTATTCAGGATACCATCAACTCAGAATGAAAGAGGCAGATATCCTGAAGCCAGCCTTCCGAAGTAGGTACAGACACTTTGATTATTTGGTTGTTCCCTTTAGATTGACCAATTCTCCTGCGGTCTTTATGGAACTCATGAAAATTTTATTCCACCAATATCTTGATTCCTTCATTGTGGTGTTCGTGGATGACATTCTAATATACTCTGGCTCAGAGGAGGAACATGAACATCACTTGAGGATTATCTTGGGCACTTTGAGGGATCACGGCCTTAATACAAAGTTTCCAAAATGAACTTTTTTTATTAAAGAGTTAAAATTTCTAGGGAATGTTATCCTAGAGACGGGGGTTTCAGTGGACCCCGAGAAGATCAGTGTGGTTATGTCATGTGAGCAACTGAAGAATGTGTTCGAGATCAGGAGTTTCCTTGGCCTGTTGGTTATTACAGGCAATTCGTTCGGGATTTCTCTCATCTTGCTTCATCGATGACCATTCTCACCTAGAAAGGGATGAAGTTTTTATGGGCCCCATAATTTCATGAATCGTTCAAGGATCTGAAGAGGCAGTTGACTACCATCCCCAATCTAATTTTCCCAAAGGCTGGAAAGGGGTATGTGGTGTATTGCGATGCTTTAGGTATGGGTCTTGGGTGTGTTATTATGCAGGATAATCACGTGGTGGTGTATGGATCTCGCTAACTCTGACCACATGAGAAGAATTACCCAACCCATGACTTGGAGTTAGCAGTTTTGATTCATAATTTGAAGACTTCGCATCACTATCTCTTTGAGGAGATGTTTTTGGTCTACTCTGATCACAAAATCTTGGACTATATCTTCTCACAGAGGGACCTCAATTTGAGGCAACATCATTGGATAGGGTACTTGCAGGGGTTTGACTTTCACATTGTCTATACCCCAGGTAAGGGTAACATGGTGGTCGATTCCTTGATCAAAATAGTTCTAGTGCATGCTTTGAGGAAGTATAGTGATGAGTGGACTCTGATGGGGCTCTTTTCTTATATGCATATGGAGACCAGGGAGTGCAATGAAGGTGCCTTCTTAGAGAAATTCCAGTTAACTCTTTCTCTGTTTGATTTGATTCAGTAAGAACAGCCTAGTGATGAGATTTTCCACCATTTAAGGCAGTTTCTTCATGGCGGTGAGACGTCCTCTGATTGGCCAGCGTCTCCCGATGGAATCTTGCGCTTCAAGGTCTGTTATGTAGTGTCGTTATCTTTGCGGAAGGTGGTGATGTAGGATAGCCACCAATCTCAATATATTTTCCATCCGGGTTCCACCAAGACGTATTATGATGTATGTTGGCAGTTCTAGTGGCCTAGTATGAGATGAGACATTGAGACCTTCATGTTGAGATGATACACATTCTAGCAGGTGAAAGCAGAACATCGAAAGCCCTCGGGTTTCCTCTATCTATTGCCCATTCCTACCTGGAAGTGGGACGAGGTTTCCATGGACTTCATTGTTGGCTTACCTCATACACCTAGGGGGAAATTCAATTTTATGGTGATTGATCATCTAACCAAATCAGCCCACTTAATTCCAATTTGAGATACGACTAAAGTGGATGAGTTGGGCCGTTTGTATCTTCAGGAGGTGGTGAAAATCTAGGGCATGCCATCAGTAGTTGTCTTATATAGAAACCCATGTTCCACTTCTCAGTTTTGGGAAGGCCTTCAGAAGGCCTTGGGGTCTCAGATTAATATGATCACGGCATACCATCCTCAAACAGATGGTGAGACATAACGGGAGAACCAGATATTGGAGGACATGCTCCGTGCATGTGTTTTGGACCTTGGAGGTTCCTAGGATAGACATTTGAAATTGGTTGAGTTTTCCTATCATAACAGTTACCAATCCTCGATTTGAATGACCCCTTTTGAGGTGCTCTATGGTCATCCATGTTGTTCCCCCCTATGTTGGGCTAAGGTAGGTGAGACCTCACTACTGGGGTCGAGTCTGGTGCAGGCAACGTCTGAGATGGTCAAGTTGATCAGGAAAGTATTATTGATAGTTCAGAGTCACCATAAATCTTATGCTAACCAGAGTCATTGGGACATAGAGTTTTCGGTGGGCGACATGGTATTCTTGAATGTGACCCCTCGTATAGGCCATCGTTAATAGGGAAATAAACGGAAGCTGATGTCGTGGTATGTCGGACCTTTTGATATCACCGAGTGTATTGGCAAGGTGGCATACAGGTTTTCCATGCCTTCTCAGTTAGCATCTATCCCTGATGTCTTCCATGTATCCTAGTTGAATAAATACAACCTGGATCCATCCCATGTACTTAATTGGGAGCAGTTGGATATAGAGACGGATTTATCTATTGTTGAGAAGCTGGTGAAAATAGTGGAATTCCAAGACGAGGTTCTCTGGGAAAAGTCTATTCCACCAATCCAGGTTCTTTAGCAGCATGGAAATGATACACATGAGACATGGGAGTGGAATTCATGGGTTGAGGAAGAGTATATGTTCCTATTTTCTAATCAAGCTTCAAGTTGACTTTATGAGAAGGAAAGTTTTTGTGTTCAAGAGAATTTACACATACATGACTTATTTTAATGTTATTTTTCATTTAATTTCCATTATTGCATTGTTTTGGATGTTTCCCATGCATTTTGGTGGAAATGGCGGGTTTTCAAAAATGTGGGCCAAACTATGAGCCCAATTCTAGATTTAAAAATAAATTCTATTTCTTTTATAACTCTTTATTTTTTCAACATTTTCCATCCATTCCAATTCCCACTTGGCATCCCCTGACCTATTAACACCACCTTATATATATTTGGACCCCACATTAATCCATAATAATGGTGTATTTGGGTTTTTATTTAAGGAATTCAGCAAGATTGGAAGCCCATTTCTAGTTTTGAAAAAAAAACGTTTATTTAATATCTTATTCAATTTAAATGATTTTATTTTATGATTCCACCTCTCAACCGAGACTACTTAACTTAGGAACGCCCTTGTTCTATTATACTACCCTTTGGATCACATTTTATTCACGGATTAGGTCGAAACATCTTAAGCTTTCACAATTCATCCATATTTAAAATGGTAATTTGATTCCTTCATAACTCCTTCATTTTTCACTATTTTCCACCATTTTAGTTCCTACATGACCTAAAAATCCCTATTCAAACCTCAATTTTAATTTTGGTTTCTTGGAGATTCATAATTTGGGGGATTTGGGGAGATTTCTTAAAGATATCCTAAGTAAGTGGGTCTCCTTCATTCTTCTTTTAATTTTCTTTGGGATTCATTCAATTTACTTTGGGTTTCTTCCCTTATCATTGAGGTTTATAATTTCCAGAAACTAGGGTTTTGAACCTAGGGTTTTATTCTATATTCCTTGGTCTATTCAATTAATTTTTGGCTCGATCTACTTTCCTTGAGGTGCGGTGGTGGGGCGATTGAGTTTTCGCATAAATGATTCAAGGTTTTAATTATTTGGTAGGTGATTCCAATGTGTATGCAATCCATGTGAGTTATATTATTGTTTTTATAGTATTTTAATGTATATATAATTATATTATTTCTTCAAAAATTGGTTTTGGTGGTATTTGTAATGAAAATTAATTTTTAGTTCCATTTTTATGTGAAATTGGTGGTTTTTCAAAGAAATATATTGTTGGTTCATTTGGGGATATCCTATAATTACTTAGTTGATTTTATTGAAATTTATTAGGGTTTAAAATAATGTTTTTAATGTTTATATCCTTTTTTTGTGGCTGTTAAAACAAGTTTTAATGGTGTTTGTGAAACACATGAATTTTTTAAGTGCTATGTATGTGTAAAAATGGAGGTTTTATACAGATATCACTTCATGATTCAGAAAAAGCTTCCTAAAAACTAATTTTTTGGTTTCATTTAAAGTTTTGGGATTCCATTTCAGATTTGGTGACTTGTGACTGTTCACATGGTGTGCAATGTGATTATTTCAAGGAGTTTTGGATGCAAAACAATGTGATCTTTTGGGAAGTTGTTTTATTTAAAATCAAAATTTTTTGTTGTTTGTTTTAAGTGAGATAATGTGCATATAGCAACTATATTTTTCTTTGACCAATAGTTTTTATATATGAAAATATATATATGTAGTATGCTAAAAAAATTGAGCACAAAGGGGGAAGCCTGGGTACCTAGGAGGGCGGATATGTACAAGTATGCCTAGTGACCCGGATGGGTTTTGTACCAATTTTACTGAGAAAATGGATAATGACAACTCTAAATAAACTATATGGATGATTTTTGGGGACCACTAGGTAATTTAAATGTTTCCTACTAGTGGATAGTGCATGGGAAAGGATTGTGACACTGATACTTCACACCGAGGTATGAGGTATATAGGGCCTGAGACTATCTAGTGTCTAGGGGTGTTCCCGGTTTTGATGATGATTGGATTTTTTGTATTTAACCTTGTATTAGAGTGTGTTTGATTATAAATTATAGTAGCTAACATGTATTATTCAAATTTTTTAACATTATTAATGTTTTGGATTGAAAACTGTTTTTAATTGAAAGTTTACTTTCTTAGAATTTATCACCGCTTTTCTTTACATATTAAAACTGCTTGATTTTTCACCTTGTATTTCATAATATTTAGCATAATTGGGTGGTATAATATTGTTCTTAGTCTCAAACCCTACTTACACCCCTTGGGTGTAAGTATATTTGGTTATGTTTGACTTAGGAAATGTAAAATCATCGAGTGAGGAGGTTTGGGTTGTTAGTTCCCTCCTATGGTGCGGTGTTGTGGAGATGGATCGGAAGTGATTGCCCCTTGTCGTGTGGAGTCTTGGTGGATGATTTTATACTGTTTTTATTTATGTTTGTACATTTTTAATTTATTTAAAAAAAGTATTCAGTTATGGATTTTTCTTAATTCTTTTTTGACATGAAAATTTCAGATTTATATTATTCATTGTTTTTAATGTTTTATGCTTTCATACTCAGATAAATCATTCCCAAAACAAATTTTTTGATACCCAAGCACTTATTATAGCTTGTAGGGATAGGGGAAACCCTTTAGGACTTGTCACGGGCCAGTTTTGGCACTGGTTTTGCTGGCGATTAGATTTTTTTCGTGACAAATATTGTATTCCCTGGTATATTTAAATTCTAAATTATTTGGTAGCTTATTGAATTTGTACTAATTTCAATAAAAACAAAACTGATTATCTTAAACTTGAGTCTCATTGGAACATTTGGGATGAACCTTACCTTAAATCACATGTGTAGTGATAATTCCCTAATGTGTTGTGTTCTTGATAGTGAGTTTTAGTTTATCCTCATATTTTATCACACGCTTTCTTATAGGGATCACTTCGGTCCCCAACAGACTTCTTATAAGGTCTTTGATTCTTGGTTATTTTGGAAAAAAAATATTTGGGGATGGCCATAATTTTTTTAAATCATGTACTTATTATCAAAGGATATGTAATTTCTCTAAAATAAATGATCTTTTACAAAATACTTTCTTTTCCATTTTGTTTTTTATGTATGGGGAATTAACTTTATGGAGGTTCTTACCAATTCATTTTACAATTTGTGGATTATTCTTATAGTTTATTATGTTTCTAAATGGGTATAATCATGATCCATAAGTACTTATGACTCAAATAATGTCATGTAATTTTTGAGAATCTAAATATTATGTAGGTTTGGAATTCCCATGTTATCATTAGAGACCAAGGTTCTCATTTATGTAACCACACAATACAAGAAATTGCTCATTGGTATGGGGTACTATATCGAATTTATATATCTTATCAGCCCTAAAAAATGGTAAAGTTAATATGAATAATATATAGGTGAAAAAATTCTTCAATACATAGTCCGACCCAATAACTAAGATTGGAATCCTAGACTCAATGATGCATTTTGGGCTTACCATACTACTTAAAAAACTATCATTGGCATGTCAATTTATTAAATTTTATTTTTAAATCCTTATCACCATCCCTTTGTGATAGATTATATGTCCTATTATACCATTAAATAATGAAAATCTATTATTTCAAGTGTAGGAACTCAAAGGAATGAATAAATTATTTATGAGTTATATAAAATATGAATATATTCATATAGTAAATCCAAAATATATAATAAAGGAATCAAAGTAGCATGTGACCATATCATCCTTCATCGCCAATTATATAATGGGAAAAAGGTCTATCTTTACAATTCAAGGATGAAGTTTCACCCAGGTAATATTTTTTCCTACCGGTTTCCCTATACATTGTCCCTAACGACTATCCTATTGGGTTTGTCCAGATTGAAAATAAAGAAACCAAAAAACATTTATCATTAATGAGAAGTAGTTAAATAACTTCAAAAATCATTTTTGGAGTCCCTTGTGGTGTAAATTGACATTTAAGAATCCATATATCAATAAAACCCACTAGGTTATATACTTTTTTACACCTTATCTTTAATTACAGTTAGGAGACTATATATTTTAGGTTTGTGGGTGGATAATTTCCTATGTTAGTTAATATTTATATTATCATTCATCTGTTTCTCCTTTTTTAATACATGGAATTTTTATGTTTCATTCACCTTTTTTACTCTATATCTCTTTTTTTTAATTTTATTTTTATTTTATTTTTATTCTTCTTCTTTATATATATTATCAATATTTTTTTTGAAATAATCATGTTAATTTCTTATCCCACCATAGAATTCATTGAAAATACATTCTAAATTCCATTATTTCATGATGTTTTAACATTTAAAAAAATTATTCTCTGATGAAATGTGATTAAAAGAATGTATTTAACATTTATGGGTGATTTTAGTAAAATAGGTTTTTTATAAATTATATATATGGTTTTTACTTTACAAAATATTGGATTTGTTGGTATTATCTATGTGAGTTTTTTATGGGATGTTGTGTCATTGAATATCTCCAAACATTATTGCACACAACCAAGAAATATGAAATTTTTCTACTTAATTTAATATATATATATATATAAGAAATCTTGATGTTAGTTTAATTTCAGAAAATGTTTTTTCATATTTTCATTTCTTATCCAATTAGTTTAATTACTGTACTGGATTGACATACAATTGATAGCTAATGTGGTCATTGTTAAAAACTAATAATAATAATAATAATATAATATAATATATAGTATAAAAAATAAAAAAATTACTTCAGGGAGTGATTAAATGAGTGGATTTTGAAATTTTGTTACAAAGGGCATAGGGAAGGTTTGGTGGAAAATAACTAAGTTATCTGAAATATTTTAAAATGACCTATTTTACTGAATAAAATTAAAAAGATAAGCATGGAATGGTTGTCACACATACATGTGTGGATTTAGTAGCATGTTTGAATTATGGATTTCTTTTCTAATATAATTATCATTCAACTCCATGAATTTTTTTTAACTATAATTTATAAGACACTTCATTTCACGCTTATTGAGAATGGCTACTTGGTTTGGTTCTTTCTTGGATCACATTAATACCATAAATTAAATATCAATTGAATTTTAAATATTTATAAACTAAGTAATATCTTCATACATAATTTTATAAAATTCTATTTTTCCCATGAGTGTAAATATTCAGGTGTGGTTGTATAATCGCATCATGATTCATTATTTTCTTTCACCCTCAAACTACTTTTTTAAAGTTATTTTTTATTGTAAATTAAAAATAGAAATCAATTATAATTATAATTTAATTCATTTAATTAATTATAAATACTATTAAAATCTAAATTTCAATTTTTGTATGTTTCCATTGTAAATGGAAGTGATTTGGAGAGACCAAGATCAAATTCAAGAAAAACATTCCAAAATGCATGAGATCTCAAGAACACAAATAGATTAAAATTCATTTTCACCTAATTTTTTTATTTAATTTGGTTGAAAACTGGTGGTTAAATTAATAAACATATTTGGTAAAATTAGTTATAATATTATAATTCCTCATTCACCCATTGAGATGCCCAAAATGAATCATCATTATAGATAATATTTACTGTTCACGTTCACTAGGTCACTTCTGTAATTTAAACATAACTCAAGTTATAAAGCTAAAAATGCCTCCAAATTTGGTTTGAAGATATTTAAGAGGAGCAAAAACAAAATTTTATCCTTTTAAAAATAAATATAAGACTGTCTCAAATAAAAAATCTGGTGTCTATGTGATATCATGAAAACCGATTATTGAAACTACATTTCACTTTACTTATGAATTGGAACCTTGAGAACCTCATTTTTAAGTTCAATCAAGTGAGAGAAACTTTATCATTTTAGAGATACAAAGTATTATTATCCTAATCCTATAAGTTTTTTATATCTATATCCTAAAATGGAGATAAAGGATGAAATCATAGTTCTATATAAAATTATTTCACCTCTTGATGGTGATCTAAACAGTGGGTGATATTTTCAATGGAGCTACAAACCTATCAAGGGAGTTTTGACACACCTATTAGATATTTGTTTCATATATTTTTTAAAAACATTTCATTCCTTTATATATTATTTTTTTAGATTTTAATGTTTATTTTGATGCATGTGAATAGAATTATCTTTAATTATACCTAGGAGGATTGGTACTTTGAGTGTGTGGCATGTGTTGTTCTAATTAGAAAACAAAAGAATCCTTTTATTTACCACAATTTTTGAGATATTAAAGAACATTGGAATATTTAATTCCTTGAATAAGGATTGTAAAATTTATACATGATTGTTATGTCAAGGTTTACTTTTACACGAATTGATATAAAGGATTTAAGGGTAATTGGGAATCCAGAT
This sequence comes from Viscum album, assembly GCA_963277665.1. Lineage (NCBI taxonomy): Eukaryota > Viridiplantae > Streptophyta > Magnoliopsida > Santalales > Viscaceae > Viscum > Viscum album. Next base: position 260,773,651 of record OY728142.1, on the reverse strand, counting down.
AACCTCAACCAAAGAGTTACTCGAATCCTAAATGAGCTTCTAACAACTATAATCTTAAAATGTTGTGTAACAAACTTTCAATTATATCCTTCTTAAACTTCTCTAAAAATCGACAACATTTCATAAAATCCATAATCTATTTTCTTTATTTAGTTTACTTAAAACCATTTTAAAACCCAGAACTTTTATTTACTTTTATCATAATAATTTTCAATACACATTATAACACCTTCAAATATCCTTGAGAAATAGATAAAGGTATAACCTAAACTACATTTAATTATCTAAAACTTAATTAATTTCATGTTCTATAACAACGTTTTCATATTACAGTGACTATACTAACTAGATGAGTGTATAATATCTTATTCTTGTGTATGATTTATGTAAAGGAACTAAGTAATGAGATCATAAAATAGATTGATAAACAATGAGCCCTAAGAGTGAGTGACTCTATAAATTATTTTAGTCTGTAATTGGTTACAATATTTTATGTTAGATTATAACAATTCATTCTTATATCTTGTTCATATTCCCCAAATTATGGAAAAACCAAGTAAATCGTTTATTTCATTGTGATTTTCTATATTATCATGTTTTATTTAATAAATTATTTTTGTTTCATAAAAATAAAACATTTTTTAGGATTAATTTGGATATTATACAATATCATAGGGTAAATATCTACAACCATATTGAGAGGCCTAAATCCAAACATACAAACGAAAAAATAAAATGGATTAAACAAAAAAAACATAATACCAGGGTATAATACATGAGAGAAATATAATTGGACTAACTCATGTTGAAGATAAAGAGCCACAAGACATGTGTGATATCAAAATAGTAGTAGATCCATCAACCTCAATACACATGTTTCTTCAGTACCCCATGTGAATACTTGTTACATGAGGGACCAACGTAAGAATCATTAACACCCACTGAGAATAGAAACCCACTCCACAAATTCTGGTCAGGAAGGACCACCAACATTGAAAATACTTCCCACAAAATTAGTAAAAACCATCACCATCAATGATTCATCCAAAATAATAATCAATATTAATAAAGTATTATAAAATTAGAAGGGGTAATGAGATAATAGGAAATCTAATGGCAAAACAAAATCAGTGGTGGAAAGAAATAAATTTTCGTAATATTAGTACTCATTAGCCTTATCACACTAAAGGACACATGTAATCAGGCAGTATTTTAGGCTATCTAAATCCCTCATAAGGCATGTTCACACTGGACAAACCAATTTCCTTCAGAAGTTAAGGCTACAAAAGGATGAAAAATAATTTATTGGAATAATTCGAATAAAAACATTTTAGAAATAGATCAAAATGTTTCATCATAGATATCAACTAAGAAATCATCCCACCAAAACCTCACTATAGAAAAATGGTTCACCAGTGGTGAATTTTTTTGTTTTATATGTTATTTAAACAATTTTTAAATAATTTCACAATACTTTTTTAAAACCCTTATTGAATGTAGTGATGAGGAATATTTCATGGGGGTTATTTTAATTATGTTATGGTTTTAGGAAAATGACACAAAATGAATATTTCATAATTATTTTAAAATATTTAGTAGAGATTTTTCATTTCCCATTTTAGTGTGATGACTAAAAATGGTTTAAATTATCTCTAAATTTAGAAATTATTTAGTTGTGATTTAGATTTCCTCTATATATAATGATGTTTTAAACTCTCATGACTTTTTTTTCAAAATTAATAATTCATATTCCAATTCCCCATCCCAAACCGAAGTAAAAGATAAAAACTGGAATATATATATATATATATATTAATAATAAAAATCAATATATAATATCAATTAAGTTAAGCCATGTGTAAGGTATAACATAGATACAATCAATGAATCCTTGTATTAATCCAAAAAAATCATAACACATGGTATAAGAAATAAAAAAGTAATTATAATGAAAAGCTAAACAAGGATTGGGGCATGGAGTAGGTGAAAATTAAGGAATACTAGTATAAATTAAAATAACAAACTAGACATGAAATTAGAAATATCTAATGCATATTAGTCTCAATCCAAAAATAGTGTAATAAATAACGTACTAATAACATGGTATACCAAGCATAAGGAAAGGCATAACCAATTACAAAGATAGTATGACTTTATAATTATTGGGTTATAAAATTAATATTTAGGTTCATGAATCTATTAGTATACAATACTTTGTTTAATAAAGAGTAACCAATGTTTACCCAATTTTAAAAAAAAAATTAACCACTAATTTAATACTCAACAATATGAAAATATTTTCATCTAGTATTTATGAAAATATTATTTAGTTTAAAAAATTATTTCATACTTAAAACTTGATCGAGTAAATATAACTATTATTTGAAAATTTATAGTCTAGTTTAATATATACTTTCATAAACAACACTTTATAAAATAAATAAAATTAGTATTTATAAAATGAAATTTTATTTAAAAACCCAATTCTTACCTAGTCTTATTTTTAAAGTAAAATCCGCATTTATACACAAAATTTTGTATAAAATCCAATCAATGTTCAATAGTTTATTAAAGGCAATAAAATAATGTTTACACCTTATAAATTTGGTTTTAGAACCAATTAATATTTACTGTGTGCACACATTAGGGCCTAATATAAATGTAATTATAAGGAATTGACCTTAAACATTGTAAATTATAGTGAATTTAAACTAGAATTCACTTTTTTACATTCCCAAAAATTATTTTAAGTTTAGTGTGTTAAAGATTTAGGTCATAAATATAATATAAAACCCCATATATATATATATATATAAAGTGTAAAATTATAGTCAGTATCCATTTTCCCTATAATATAAAACATTTAAAAGAAAAAAATATATTTCTTTTTTTATGAAAAATCTATATGAATATCATCTTGACATATTCCTTTCCCTTATCCATCCTTACACACTATAAAAAAATAAAAATAGGATGAGTACAAAAATGTCATAATGGTACATAAAGAGAAAAAATATGCTAGTCTATTGAAAAACCTAGAACCCCATAAAAACTTTTCTTGAAAACATAACTTTTTATCCAAAAAAGGGAATCATTTTTTTCTTTAAAAATATCATTATCATACCTTTTGAAATCAAACAATTTCCATGGAAAATAATTAAAAATAATAAAAAATTTATATAAGTTCATGGGAAATCATAATCACATAACCATTAAATAACCCTTACAAGAACACATATAAATTTGGAGTAACCATACAACTAACATCCAATATAATTCTCTAGAGAACATAATCATTACCCAATGAATTGGAGTTCTATGTGGGTGCACTCAATATATAAGCTATATTAAGATCACTCATGAGCAATAACGTGGCTCAACCCATCATATAAAAAATAGAAATGACCATAACATTAATAAAAAAATTTAATCATAATACTTTTCACCATAAAACCCTTGAAAAATTATTTTAAAATTGTATACAACACATTTTTAAATATAAAAATACCATTTTATTTTAAAACCCCATTTTCAATACCAAAATACCGATAAAAAGGGAAATATGGTTTTTCTTAGAATAAAACATAAAATATTATATTGGAATAAAAACTTAAAATAATGGTTATGGTGGTCATAAAAGTGATTTTTTCTATATATGTTAAAATAGAACATTCCTTTTTTTCTTTTTATTAAAACATTCTATACAAAAAACATAAAAATATTTCTTTTGAAAACCTTTTGAAAGAAAGACAAAAGAGACAAAAAAAATTCTTTATAATTATTTTACCTCTATAAAAATAAACCCATAAAATAATTTCATGAATATGGATGTGGAGAAAAAATACTTATAAAATAAATCAATAAAATATTTTTAAAAAGGTTAGTGAAGTATCCCTTACATAAAACCTTAAAAATATTCCATATTTTTTAAAAACAATTTAAACAAATTATTAAGTGGTAAAAATGAACTTTATCGTCCATTGAAACATAAATAATAATTTTATTGAAACATTTATAAAAACATATAAGATTAATCTTTAGAAATTAAATCTATAAAACTTTTTTAAACAAGGTTTTAAGTAAAAGGGCCCCTTACATTCAGTCGGAATCGTTATGTATGTTATTTATATTGCTGAAAAATAAAATTATTTTAATTATTTAATTTATTAAAAAAATTGTGTTTATTATTACTTTTATTATATCTCTTACCAGGCAATACACAATTAGTTAATTAATTAAGTTTGCTTCAAAAGTTTTGATGGTATTTTTCTTATGTGTCAAAAATAACTTCGGTAGGTTGACTACAGTCAAACATACCATTATTAAATTATCTCCAGAATAATAATAATGATATAATTATAATTTTTATAAATAAATTGTACTTTTAAAACCCATCATGAAATATGGTTATTAAAAATAAACTACATTATGATCCTGGAAATTCTCGGTCGAATGTACGCATGAGTGATGTTTCCATTTTTCAACGATCATTATGTAAATAAGGTAAGAAATATTTTATCAGTATAGAATGAAAATAATATCATAAATACCATAATATTTCATTAAATATACTTATATATATCATCCAATTTATTTAGTGACAAAATAAGAGTCATGTTTCTTCATGGAGACGATTGTCCACACATTCGCATGAACGACGTTATCATTTTCTGTGTAAGAAATAAAATGATATATTATCTTTTAAGAATGATAAATATGTAATTAATATGATAACTATTTCCTGTATTTCACATATATTCATTTAATTTATCCTTATTACCTTTCATGTAAAGTGTTAGTGAAAAAAAATCACATCGATTCATGAGGTGGTTGTCTACAATACACACGAGCGGCATTATCATATCCCCAATAGAATGGAATGTAAGAAAATATATGTGAAAAATAATTAAATAATTATAATTATGTTTTTAATATCATATATATAATTTAAATCCGTAATTATAACAAGCTATTAGAAGCGGTGGGGAAAAAATAATTACATCAGTTCATGAGGCAACAGTACGTCGTACACACGAGTGATGGATTAGTTTCCCATTTTATGGAAGAGGATATGGATTTAGGTTACTAAATTAATTTAATAAAATATATGTATATGAGATATACTAATATTATTATATAATAATAATTTAAAAATATTTTAAGGCGTTTGAAAAGGAAATAAATTAAAATCTCTCGGTTAAGAATGATACCACTTCTTCGAACAACCTCTTAAGGTTTACACTTAATTATTTATAGATTAGTTTTACGATAAAACCAAGGGTTTTATGTCACATAGAGTGAAGTAATAAATTTATTTTGGCAGGAATTTTCTGAACAAAAATTCTTTTAAGGTTTGAATAGGAGATAATATGGGGTGTCCTTATATAAGTGTGGTAGAGGACACACTTGTAATTTTTGAAAAGAAAAAGTTATACCCATGTTTTTCTCATGAAAAAGGTCATAAAAATGGAACAATATAGATAATTAGATAATATAAGGTATAAATATGTAAATTTAATATATTTTAAACAATTTTTTATGTCATTTTAACCATTATATTTGTATTTTGACAACCGATAAACTTGTTTTCACCTTAACCATGGTAAAATATTTTTTCTATTTTCACAATTTATTATGAAACAAAAATAAGTTGAACTTATTATAAAATATAAATTATTTTGATTATAAATATGGAATAAATTTTAAGAAATTTAATTAATATTATTTTTATAATTTAATTTAAAAATAAACCTACAGACTTGATGAAAATACGGGTTTTCAAAACGTTTATTCTTATAAAAAAATATGATTTTATATTAACTCGATGACAAATATTAATCATTATATGAATTTAAATTAATATTTATAGATATATAATCTTTAAATTTCATTTAAATCATTCCTAATTAGGAATTATTTTAAATAACTAAATTTTATAAATATTATGTACTTTAAAACAAATTTCAAAAGAAAAAAACTCATTTTTAAACCAAAAAATAAATTTTACTAAACTCAAATATAAAGATGAATAAAAATTAAATAATTGGCTTAAATATATCAAAATAATACATATTTTATTTTAAATATTATTAAAATCATAATTTTACTTCTAAATTAATTAATTTATTGAAAAGAAATGACATTTTTACAAAAATTAGTATTTTCACTATTCACCAAAAATCAATATTTTTTGGAAAATCCAAAAATTTCACCCTAAGTTAATTTTTATATGATGATTTCAAAAAATAGGTTTATTTTTTAAAAATAAATTTCCTAAAAGTGAAAAATTAATAATGTTTGAAAATAAGCATGGAAAATGTGATGAAATCTCTTTTTAATAAAATATAATTTCTAAGCACAAAATCAGATTTATTCTTATCCCAAGTATAAAAAAATATTACATGATTGATAAAAAAATTGATTAAATATATAATATATATTTGATTAAAATAATTCACAAAAAAACTATTTTTAAAATTTATTAACATAAAAACAGCTTGTGCGTATTAAAACAATTTTTTAGAAAAAACATTACTTTTACTATCAAATGATTTTAATTTTATTTTAAAATAAATTAATAACCAATTAATATATTCTACATGTGTAAACAATATACTTTTCATAATTTATTTAGTCTTATTAATATCCACCAATTTAACAGCTCTATTATAACAGTCATATTTAAATTCATATTATTTCATGGTTCATTTAAGCTTAGTGTTGTGTGTCGAATATGTTATCAAACATAATTTTATTCTTTTAAAATATAAAGTTGTTTCGTCCATACACACCCCCGTTAATAAATTGAATCCTCATAATTTGAGCTATATATTGGTGATCAATGTTTTTAAATTTTCAAATACCCTTCATGAATTTCCTCATCGTAAAAAGGGAAAACAAAACTTCCTCTTAAAAAGAGAGAAAAGGAAGTATAAAGGTCACATGAAATAAAACATTATAGGTTTCCAATTATGAGAACATTGGATCGAAGTGAAAATATAGACATGGAAAAAAAGTGTAATTTCCAAATAATTATGGATATTTCTAGATATCATTGATCACAAGAAAGTGATAGATCATGAGAAAATTAATATCCACACAATTACAAACCAAAGAGTAGTGAAAAATACCAACATTTCATTGGAAATGCATGTAATAGGATAAATGTTTTATTTTCAAGATTAATTTCATAGGTTTGAGGTATTCCTAACCATCTATACTAATAGCATAAGTAAATATACTTACTTGATAAGTTTAATTTAATCCATTAATAAATTTTTACCTCAACTTCATCTTTTTCTACAAATGATGAGTATTCAAGATGAATTTTTCATGACTAAATCACTAAAATAAACATTTAAGGTATTACATAACCATAAAAGGATAAAAATATATCCTATATATCTCTAGACATTAACAAAAATTAAAACATTTAGTAAAATGTAATATAATTACCAAAATGAATAAACCTTCATTTGATAAAATACAACATTAATCTTTAAGGCTTTAATAATTACACCCAAATTTTAAATTAGATTATTTGATAAATAACTATCTTTAAAATTATAAAAAATATTCCTAACTAAAATTGAAACCCAAAATTCAAAAAGGCTAGATCACATATTCTTATGAGATTTATTTAAAATTTATCTCCAATTAACACCAATCACTTTTGAAGTATCATAACAAAAATGTATATTCCTTAATTATATAATTTCAAAGATATACTGATGAAATCCATAAATAACCCATATCACTATAAACCCACATTAAAATAATATATTCTTCCAAAATATAATTCAACCTTTATTCCTCAATTAAAATTCCATAATTTTATATTTACCCTAATCATATAAGGTTCCTAAAATCATGAACTTCTTCTAAAAAAAAGCAGTAATCAACTAATCACAAAATCACTTTTCAATCTCATTATTATGTATATCATAAAACATATGATCCCAAAATCAACAAAATAATTATCTTGAAACCCATTTGAGTGAAATTATGATGTCATATTAACCAAGACATCACATAGGATAGTAGTTTGTGTTGTACCCTTATCATCCTTCAGTTGGGGGTTCAAGCCTTGCAACCTTATCGAATGCAGATTTTTTCACTCATCCTAAGGGTTTTCCTTTTTATAAAGCCATATAATTCGTATAACTTTCCCAAAAATATGATGAACATCGTCAAAAATAATCTTAATCATCAACGATCATATAGACACTAAAGGTTTCAATGCCTTTATACTTATGTCTACAAAACAAAACGAGAATTCTCCCACAAATAGCATTTTTTTCAATATACCTTAAACATCTATCAAAACTCAATAAATTTCTCCTAAATTAATTCCATCACATAAAATATCAAAAAAATATTAATTCATTTGAACTTATTATCATCCATAAATCTATCAGTACATCATAACACATGAATCCCTTTATGTAAACATCATAACCACTCAATGTTATTCATAATCCATTAACCCTAATTTTCCATCTTATTCAATAATACTTTCATCCTACAAACAAAAATATTAATCATGTCCTAATATTCAATAATTTAAAAACATATGTTGGTATACAATCTATAACTTTCATATATCATCTGTTATTTCATCATATTCAACTATAATGACATTAGGAAATTCTAAGAATTTATCTGAAGTTTTTTTGAACCCATTCCTGATCATTCCCCCAAGGAAATCAATTTTTATTATACTCAAACTCCCTACATATAAAACATTCAATTGATATCTTAGGAGGAATCTTATTTAACATAATATTTTTTACTAAACTCTTCCTTTTCCTTGGAATATTATTACGTTATTCCACCCTTTACCACATACAAAACAACTTCTGGTTCTCTTAAGACGTTTTCCTAATTTCTTATTCTCACATTCTTGACATGTAGGTTATTGAATATATTAACCTTTGTGATTTTTATCACCTAAAATTATATGTAAATCGATTTTTATTTTGTTTAGTGCATTAGTAAAATCACCTAAGTCCAAGTTTTCTATCATTTCTCATGATAGTTGGTTAATAATGACAATAATATCTTTCACTACAACTCACATTTTTTTCCATTTCTCATTCAAAAAACCACAAATTTTTCCTTCATAGCAATTTTTAATTTGGTCACTGCTAGATCCATACATTTACTAAAACACAAAAAAAATAGTGTGATTATATCAAATAAAACATAATAAACCATATTATGTGGAGGATAAATATTAAGATATCCTTAACCATATTATCCTCTATTCAACTCTTTCTATTGATCAAAAATAACTATAACTCTCCTTAAAATACTAAACTTTTATGTTATAGAGAATTTTTCACATAATCTCATATATCATACTAACATCTAATTTTATATATACCTAATATTTAATACAAACTATAATAACCCTCTCTTAAATATTACATATTCTAGTGACTTTAAATTAGAATTCACTTTTAAATATATCGAAAAAAAATTCAGTTTATAGTTTTGAAGAGTTATATTATAACTATTACATAAAAAACAATATAAATATAGATTGGACACTTCTATTCATTATTCATTTTTTCCAAAATATAAAATTTTAAAATAAAACATTTTTTATTTTCATCAAAAATCTTTATTACTTTTATCTTGACTTGTTCCTTTTCCATAACCACTTTTAAACACTATGAAAAACATTTTAAAACATGGTATGTGCACAAAAATTTTATTAAGGGACATAAAAAAGAATATATCCATTATTATAGTGAAAACATGAAATTTAATGAAAAAACATTTTCTTATAAACATAACTTTTGTTTGAAAACTGCATCATTTGTTTCTTTTAAAATATCATTATATTACCTTTTCAATTCAAGTGATTTCCATGAAATCACATTAGCAAGCATAGAAATCTCATGTTGTTTATTTGGTACATAATAGTCATAGAACCATTATAATAACCCTTATAAATTATAATAACAATAAAAATTAAATCTAATATAATTCTATGGAGAACGTGATCATTACAAATTTCATTAGAGTGCTATTTGGTTACAACCATCGTATAAGTTATATTGTACTCACTCGTGACCTAAAATGTGGATAAATACATCTTATAAGTAGTTTAAAATGTCATGACCCGCCCTCGGGGTCCGTGCCGTGACTACCCCAAGCCCGCCTTCCATAGGCCAGGGGCTGGCAACTAGCACCAAGGCGTAAATCTCGATAAAAAGGGAAGGCATTGCCTTTGTAAAGTAAACAAACACCACAGAGTAAGCAAGCGGAAAGTAAACACTAAACAAAAGAAGAGTACAATTGAAAGTGCGGAAAAGTAAATGGGCCAGAATACAAACCCAAAACTGAAAGTAAAGTACAACTCGAAAGGGAAAACAGCAACTGAAAAGTAAATGCCGCTACACCGAGCTGTCCACTGGAAATCCCACCTGAAGGGTGGGTACAGATAGCTCCTCTGCTCCACAGGTCCCGCCGTCTGCACCGTGCACGTCCCGCCCAGTGGTCCACCTCCGGGTACTGTCCCGCTCTGCAAGCCTCAGCTAAGGTCAACGCTGTCCGTCGTCTGCAACCAACACAACGTAGTGCAGGCAAAGCCCGTGCAGGGGTGAGTATAAGCTACTCAGTAGGGACCCCGAGACCCCTGAAGGTCTCTCAAATCCACAAAGGATAAACCACGAAGAAAGGTATAATCACGAAGTAACAACCGACACTGCTTAGGTATATTCCCATACATATACCTAAGTCATCAATTCAAATACGCTCCAACCTCCGAGCCCAAGTACAACTCAGTCCACACAGGAAAGTAAACGTATTCCACACAGGAAAGAAAAACGTAATCCACACAGGATTGCACAACACAATCCACACAGGAAAGCAACAGGATTCAGCTCACATAGGTATACTTCTTCAAAGGACAATAAAGATGATCACTGATCCATCTAAGTCGTCGGACCCACGAAGGATCGATAGGTAACTAACCCCCGCAAAGACCCACACAGGATCGGGCCCACATAGGACCTGTAGGCGCAGGTTCACACAGGACCGCTGAGCGCAAGGACCCACACAGGATCGGACCCACACAGGATCGGGCCCACACAGGACCTGTAGCACTGATCCACGTAGGATCGCTGAGTGCTGTAGTCGTCACAGTCGAATCCACACAAGATCTCTGTACTGTCGTCGTCGCAGTCACAGTAGCAGTAGTAGCAGTAGCAGCAGTCACAGTCAGTCGCAGCCAGCACTAGGGTTCCCGCACACAGCAAGCTCGTTCGGAGGGTCCGCTCCACGAGCCGAGAGGCTGATACATCAACTGTCACAAAGTCCAGAGTTGATGTATCCAAAAGTTCCGTATCGTCAACAGGAACTCAACGCAACAGACGGTGCGTCGATCGGACGCCCGGTTTGAGAGTTATTGGCATTTTCGTCCCCGGGGCCCGGTTGGTTTTTAAGGCAAAATCAACCCGACCGTACTCCACCTGCGTCCAAACCTCGGGCGGAGTATGCCAAAAGATCCGTCTCACTAATAGGAACACAACAAAGCTGACGGCACGTCAATCGGACGTCCGTAGCTCAAGATATGAGTGTTTCCGCTCCGAAGGCCCGGTTGGTTTTGTGAACGAACCGACCCGGCCGAACTCAAAGTAATCCGAAACCTTGAGTGAAATATACCGAAACGACCGTCTCGATCCAAGGATCGCGTTGCCGTAGACGGTTCGTCAATCGGAGGTCCGAGGCTCAAGTTATGGCCCAATGACCGAAAAAGATTCGAAACGGGGGGTCCGGGTCCGGGCCGACCCGGCCCGACCCCCCCTGGGTCGGCCCGAACTGGGTCGACCCGGCCGGCCGGCCGGCCGGCGGCGCGGCGGCGCGGGGGCCGCGGCGGCCTGGCGCCGCACGGTGGCTGCACGCGGGGGGCAAAGCCCCCGCTGATTGGAAAACGGCGCGGCATATAGCCGCGCCCCTTTTTGCAAAACCGCCCCCTTTTTGCAAACCCCCCCCCCCCCCACGTGGGGGGCTTGATTGGCAGGAAATGGGGGGCTTTGCCCCCCACAAGGAAACCGCCCCCTCTTAAAGAGGGGGGTTTTAAGAGCTGGCCGGGGGATTAATTCCCCCGGTTTATTGGCATCTGGCCGGCCAGCTGGCCGGCCAGCTGGCCGGCCGGTTTTCTCCAACGGGACCGGAAAATCTAGTCCCCTCTTCGGCTCCCGACGCCGGCGGCCCGGCCGCCGGTCTTCTCATCCCGCCGCGGCCCGGAACCGGCCGCGGTCTCCTCGTCCCGCCGCGGCCCGGAACCGGCCGCGGTGTTTGTCGTCCGGCGCGGTGCGACGGCACCGCGCCCCTTCGCCGCGCATTTGATTCCCTTCGACGTGGCGCGACGGCGTCGTGTTCTTTATGATTCTTCCATGGCGCGGCGCGATGGCGCCGCGAAATTTAATCATATTATTATCCGCGTTGTGCGACGGCACCACGCCACTTTGCTTCCACCCTCAAGATAGAACAATAAGAACGATGGAGGGGGTTCGGCCGTGTTCATGCGGTCCGGCCCCCTCACGTTAAAAAAACAACTCAACTTAAACATTCAAAAGCCTCATGTTAGACATGCGAGATCCACGATCAAGAAATAAATAATAAAACAATAAATTAACAACCCCTACCTTGGGTATACGTTCGAGGATTTGCCAACGTCCGCGGAAGACAACGTCGCGGAGATCGGGCGTCGCGGTCGTCGTTCGTCAAATCCGTTGACGGAGAGATGCGTCCGATGTGATACGTCGTTGGCGAAACTTCTTATGTTGACGAAGAGAATCCGAGGAGGAAGCGGCGTTCCCACTCGTTGACACGGAAGACGAAGAAGAGCGGAGCGGCGTTCTTCGTCGGGACTTGAGCGTTCTTCGTCAAGTTGAGCGTTCTTCGTGTTCTTCGTCAGAGTTGAAGAAGAAGAAGAAAAAGCTCTCAACCTCTCAAGAAGACAAACTATTAACCAAAAATAAAATAAGACACTATCTTATTTTATTTACACATCAACACACTAAAATTTCAAAAGTTTGAAATTCAAAAGGATTAACTCCAAAATTAAATAACTCATGTCATTTAATGAGGCGTTAAGGAAGTTGGGAGAAGATGAAAGGTTTAGGGGTTCGTGTGGGCCCCACCACACTTAATCCTCCCAAGGGAGGTTAAGTAGATGTGGGTCCCACTTCCAACTCCCTTTGGTAGGATTTAACAAGTTAAAAATAAATTTTGTTCTCCACAAAATTTTATTTAACTTAAACCTAAAACCCAAAAAAAAAACTAACTTTCAACCCGCAACCAACGCAACTTCCGAAAAGGTCTCTTTAAGAGAATATCGGCGCTGCGAGTTCATCGGTGCCCTCGTATTTCAATTCCGAGCACCGGATCAAAGGTTAGGAATTCCCACTCGTTCGTTCACTGAACGTACCCGAGCCAAACTTCGAAAATTGATTCCGGGCACTCCGGGCCTCGGAATCAGGTGCCGTCAAAAACCGCGCTCTTGTAAAATTCTAAACAAAATTAAAAAAAAATTCCCTTGAATTTTACGGGTCTTTACATTACTCCCACCTCAGGGCTTTACGTCCCCGTAAAGATACATCAAAACTAGGGAAACAAATGAGGGTACTCAGCACGCATCTGAGCCTCCCGCTCCCAAGTGCTCTCGTGAAGATTCCCGTGCTGCCATCTGATGCGCACAAGAGGAATCGATCACCCACGCAGGACCCGCTCCTGTCGATCCTCTATCTCTACTGGAACCTCCGTGAAAGTCGCCCCATCGTCAATTTCAAGCTCCCCATGGTCAATGATGTGCGTCGGGTCGTGCACGTATCTCCTCAGCTGAGATACGTGGAAGACGTCGTGCACCCGATGCAACTGAGGTGGTAGAGCCAGGCGATAAGCCACCTCACCAATCCTGCTGAGAATCTAGAAGGGTACGATGAAGCGCAGAGATAACTTGCCGCCTCGGCCAAATCTCCGAATACCACGTCGAGGTGAGACCCGCAAGAAGACGTGTTCGCCATCCTCGAACTCCAGTGGCCTCCGTCTCCTGTCAGCATAAGACTTCTGCCGGCTCTGAGCTGTCCTCATCCGCTCCTGGATGACCTGGACCTTCTCTGTCGTGGCCTGGACCATCTCCGGTCCCACTAGTGCTGACTCCCCAGGGTCTGTCCAGCACAAAGGAGATCTACAAGGTCGGTCGTACAACGCCTCGTACGGTGTCATCCCGATAGTGGAGTGGTAGCTGTTGTTGTACGCAAACTCCACCAAGGGTAGGTGGTCCTCCCAGCTACGACCAAAGTCGAGGACACATGCGAGGAGCATGTCCTCGAGTGTCTGAATGGTCCTCTCCGTCTGACCATCCGTCTGAGGGTGAAAGGTTGTGCTCAGACGTAGTTGCGTCCCGAACGCCTCCTGTAACCCCTTCCAAAGCCGGGAAGTAAAGCGGGCATCTCGATCGGATACGATAGATGATGGAACGCCGTGGAGCCGCACAATCTCCTAAACGTAGAGACGTCCCAAGCTCTCCACTGATCCCTGCTCTCTGATGGGTAAGAAGTGTGCCGACTTGGTGAGTCGGTCAACAATCACCCAAATGGAGTCGTGACCTCTGGAAGTACGTGGAAGTCCAGTCACGAAGTCCATAGATATGTCGTCCCACTTCCACTCTGGAACCTCCAAGGGCTGTACCAAGCCTGCTGGTACCTGATGCTCTGCCTTCACCTGCTGACAGGTGAGGCATCGAGAAACGAACTCTGCTATAGCCTTCTTAATGCCCGGCCACCAGTGCTGTCGTCTGAGGTCCTGGTACATCTTCGCCACTCCAGGATGTACTGCCAAAGGAGAAGTGTGAAACTCCCTCAGCACTTCCTCTCGCAAAGAGACTGGTACCATGGTACGTCCTCTGAAAAGGATGTCGTGCTCTGCTCCAAGGGAGAAACCATCAGGTGCCTGTCCCGAGGATATCTGTGTATGTCGTGTCTCACTATCAGCGTCCTCACGTTGTGCCTCCCTGACCCGCTGCAGTAGTGGAGGAGTGACTGTGAGAGACTGAAGGAAGGCTGCTCCATCTCTATCCACGAAGGATATCTGCAAAGAGGCTAGCTGCTTCGTCGCCTCCTCAAGTAACTGAATGCCTGTCCTCCTGCTAAGGGCATCGGCTACTACGTTCCCCTTCCCAGGAGTATAGACTATCTCAAAGTCATAGTCCTGGTGGAACTCGAGCCATCGCCGCTGTCTCAGATTTAGGTCCTTCTGATAGAAGATATACCTAAGACTCTGATGATCAGAAAAGACTGTAAAGCGCTCGCCCATCAGATAGTGTCGCCATGTCTTCAGAGCGAAGACCACTGCTGCTAGCTCCAGGTCATGGGTAGCGTAGTTCTGCTCATGCGGCCTCAACTGATGTGATCCATAGGCGATCACGGCCCGCTCCTGCATCAGAACACATCCGAGTCTGGTCCCTGATGCATCGCAGTAGACTACGTACCCTACTCCCTCCTCAGGCAACCTCAAGATAGGTGCACTAGTCAATCTCTGCCTCAGCTCCTGGAAGCTCTGCTGACATCTGTCAGACCACACGAAGGGTTTCCCCTTCTTCGTCAAAGCTGTGAGTGATGTCGCAACTCTAGAGAAGTCTGGAACGAATCTCCGATAGTATCCAGCTAGTCCCAAGAAACTCCGAACCTCAGTCACGCTCCTGGGTGGCTCCCATGCTAACACAGCCTCAATCTTCGTGGGATCCACTGTAACTCCCGCCTCAGAGATAACGTGTCCTAAGAAGTGGACCTCACGTATCCAGAACTGGCACTTCGAGAGCTTACCATAAAGCTGGTGCTCTCGGAGTGTGTCTAGTACAACTCGCAAGTGATAGGCGTTCTCCTCCTCTGTCGTAGAGTAAATCAGAATGTCGTCGATGAAGACCACGACAAACCGATCGAGGTATGGCTGAAAGATCCTGTTCATGAGAGCCATGAACACTGCTGGAGCATTGGTTGCACCGAAAGGTATAACCAAGAACTCATAGTGGCCATACCGACATCTGAAAGCCGTCTTCTGCACATCCTCGTCTCTGAATCTGAGCTGATGATAGCCTGACCTGAGGTCTATCTTCGAGAACCACCGTGCTCCCTTGAGCTGATCAAAGAGGTCATCAATCCTCGGTAGCAGATACTTTTTCCTCACTGTCACCTGGTTCAGGCGACGATAGTCAACACAAAGTCGCAAGCTCCCGTCCGCCTTCTTGGCGAACAATATCGGGGAAGCCCAGGGTGAAACACTGGGTCGGATGAACCCCTTGCCCTGCAAGTCCTCCAACTGTACCCGTAGCTCTCGAAGCTCGGCGGGGGCCATCCGATATGCTGGAGTGGATATCGGGGCTGTCCCGGGGTACAAGTCAATATAAAAGTCTACCTCTCTGCGAGGAGGTAGCCCTGGAACGTCATCGGGAAAAACGTCCGCAAACTGATCCACCACTGCAGGAAAACCAGGACTCCGCATGTCAACTGCTCCAAGGATAAGGCTAGCCAACTGATGAGTGATGGGCTGTCCTCTCCTCCGCGGAAGTCCATCCTGTGCTGCTAAGGATCCCTTCTCGCCGGTGAAGGTGAACCTGCTCCCGTCGGTGCGTACACATCGCACCTTGCGCCTAAAACAGTCAATCTGTGCATGGACCGTAGATAGCCAATCCATGCCCAAGATGACGCCGTAAGGCCTCGACGCTGCTACAAGAAGATCTCAGCCGAAGCTCTCGCCTCCTAGAGTAAGCTCACACTGCCGGCACCAGTGCGTAATCGTCGAGTCTGCTCCCGTAAGAGTCTCTAGCCGTAAGGATCGAGCCAACGGCTCTGTCGGAACCTCCGAGCTCCGAACAAGGGCAGCGGCTATGAAAGAGTGACTCGCTCCTGTGTCTATAAGAACTGCAGCAAGGGTGGAATAGACACAGATAGTACCTAGAATCATCTCGGGTGCGCCGTGGTCGTAGGCCTCTACTGCCTGGAGCTGTGCCTGTCGCTGCCCGCCAGCTCCCTGTAGTCGGGGTGGACCTCCTGGTGGTGGTGGTGGTAGAGCCTCAAAGTGTCGGCCACCACCGGCTGCTCGTCCAGCTCCTCTGCCTCATCCGCCTCCTCCCTGCGGACCGCCACGGTCGACCCTCTGCCTCTGCCTCGGTGGTCCATCAACTGTCTGCTGCTCCTCGGCACGGTGGGTCAGGCAGTCACGAGCCATGTGGCCCTGCCCGCCGCACGAGTAGCATTGTCTGCCTCTCGTAAGACTGGCTCCGCGCTGTGTGCCCCGCACTACTGAGCCAGTGCCCTGAGATCGTCTGCCCGAAGGTCTGGTCTGTCTGGACCCCTGAGTCATCCGTCGACTGCCTGCTGCAGATGACTCTGCCACGTGCCGCCCTGCGGTGGGTCTCTGTGCTGGTGTAGACTCAACAAGGAAACTCTCGATCAGAAGGGCCCGCTCCAGTACTCCTGTCTGAGTCGGTATGCTAAGGGAAATCAGCGATGCCCTGATCTCGTGTCTCAAACCCTGCTCGATGGTCCAGGCCTGGAAGAATGGGTCCCGTACCATGTCGGTCGAGTAGCGCGAGAGATCGGTAAATCTCGCCGAGTACTGTGCGACCGTCATGCTGCCCTGCCGTAGCTGTAGAAGCTCCTGGATACGCACCGCACGAAGGGTGGCTGGGACGAACTCCGAGCGGAAGAGGCTCTCAAAGTCCATCCAAAGTAGAGATGCCTCATCGTGCACCTGGAGCATCAAGCTCCACCATCGTCCTGCTGCTGCGTGTAGTAGGCTCGCAGCGAGGATCACCATGAGGTCTGCTGGTGTCCTCACTAGCCTAAACACTCATACTACTGCCTCCAGCCAGTCCTCTGCTGCCTTGGGATCCGTCTCCCCGTGAAACCTGGGCGGTCGCTGGCGCTGAAACTCATGCAGTGCGCTGAGGCGACGTGCATCGTCAGCGGCTGCTGCTGGAAGCATCGGGGGCTCGGCAGGTAGAGCTACCGCCGGTGCCACTGCTGGAAAAGCGCCCTGCACCGAGGCCTCGTCGCTCGGTGGGCTGTCGTCACGCTCGACTCTCGGAACCCTAGCTGGCTACCGTCGTGGGGCCATCCTGAAAAGGAAACAAGTGTGCCACGGTCAGAACAGTATACCTGGTGAGCTGATATAAGTAATCACAAAGAAAACTTTGAAACACACACGCAATCAATGTTTTCGTGCATTAAGTCGGAAATCAGAAGTCAGGGTCCTGGTGTACGGATACGTCGGCCGCCGCACCAACACTGGACTCCCTGGACTGATAACCACACTCAATACGCTAAACATTATTGCTTCACATAGAAAGATCAGAGTTCGCGGTAGAACCGAACTCCTCTGATACCAATTTGTCACGACCCGCCCTCGGGGTCCGTGCCGTGACTACCCCAAGCCCGCCTTCCATAGGCCAGGGGCTGGCGACTAGCACCAAGGCGTAAATCCCGATAAAAAGGGAAGGTATTGCCTTTGTAAAGTAAACAAACACCACAGAGTAAGCAAGCGGAAAGTAAACACTAAACAAAAGCAGAGTACAACTGAAAGTGCGGAAAAGTAAATGGGCCAGAATACAAACCCAAAACTGAAAGTAAAGTACAACTCGAAAGGGAAAACAGCAACTGAAAAGTAAATGCCGCTACACCGAGCTGTCCACTGGAAATCCCACCTGAAGGGTGGGTACAGATAGCTCCTCTGCTCCACAGGTCCCACCGTCTGCTCCGTGCACGTCCCGCCCAGTGGTCCACCTCCGGGTACTGTCCCGCTCTGCAAGCCTCAGCTAAGGTCAACGATGTCCGTCGTCTGCAACCAACACAACGTAGTGCGGGCAAAGCCCGTGCAGGGGTGAGTATAAGCTACTCAGTAGGGACCCCGAGACCCCTGAAGGTCTCTCAAATCCACAAAGAATAAACCACGAAGAAAGGTATAATCACGAAGTAACAACCGACACTGCTTAGGTATATGCCCATACATATACCTAAGTCATCAATTCAAATACGCTCCAACCTCCGAGCCCAAGTACAACTCAGTCCACACAGGAAAGTAAACGTATTCCACACAGGAAAGCAAAACGTAATCCACACAGGATTGCACAACACAATCCACACAGGAAAGCAACAGGATTCAGCTCACACAGGTATACTTCTTCAAAGGACGATAAAGATGATCACTGATCCATCTAAGTCGTCGGACCCACGAAGGATCGATAGGTAAATAACCCCCGCAAAGACCCACACAGGATCGGGCCCACACAGGACCTGTAGGCGCTGGTTCACACAGGACCGCTGAGCGCAAGGACCCACACAGGATCGGACCCACACAGGATCGGGCCCACACAGGACCTGTAGCACTGATCCACGTAGGATCGTTGAGTGTTGTAGTCGTCGCAGTCGAATCCACACAGGATCTATGTACTGTCGTCGTCGCAGTCACATTAGCAGTAGTAGCAGTAGCAGCAGTCACAGTCAGTCACAGCCAGCACTAGGGTTCCCGCACACAGCAAGCTCGTTCGGAGGGTCCGCTCCACGAGCCGAGAGGCTGATACATCAACTGTCACAAAGTCCAGAGTTGATGTATCCAAAAGTTCCGTATCGTCAACAGGAACTCAATGCAACAGACGGTGCGTCGATCGGACGCCCGGTTTGAGAGTTATTGGCATTTTCGTCCCCGGGGCCCGGTTGGTTTTTAAGGCAAAATCAACCCGACCGTACTCCACCTGCGTCCAAACCTCGGGCGGAGTATGCCAAAAGATCTGTCTCACTAAGAGGAACACAACAAAGCTGACGGCACGTCAATCGGACGTCCGTAGCACAAGATATGAGTGTTTCCGCTCCGAAGGCCCGGTTGGTTTCGTGAACGAACCGACCCAGCCGAACGCAAAGTAATCCGAAACCTTGAGTGCGATATACCGAAACGACCGTATCGATCCAAGGATCGCGTTTCCGCAGACGGTTCGTCAATCGGAGGTCTGAGGCTCAAGTTATGGCCCAAAGACCGAAAAAGATTCGAAACGGGGGGGTCCGGGTCCGGGCCGACCCGGCCCGACCCCCCCCCCCCCCCCCGGGTCGGCCCGACCCGGCCGGCCGGCGGCGCGGCGGCGCGGGGGCCGCGGCGGCCTGGCGCCGCACGGTGGCTGCACGCGGGGGGCAAAGCCCCCGCTGATTGGAAAACGGCGCGGCATATAGTCGCGCCCCTTTTTGCAAAATCGCCCCCTTTTTGCAAACCCCCCCCCCCCCCCACGTGGGGGGCTTGATTGGCAGGAAACGGGGGGCTTTGCCCCCCACAAGGAAACCGCCCCCTCTTAAAGAGGGGGGTTTTAAGAGCTGGCCGGGGGATTAATTCCCCCGGTTTATTGGCATCTGGCCGGCCAGCTGGCCGGCCGGTTTTCTCCAACGGGACCGGAAAATCTGGTCCCCTCTTTGGCTCCCGACGCCGGCGGCCCGGCCGCCGGTCTTCTCATCCCGCCACGGCCCGGAACCGGCCGCGGTCTCCTCGTCCCGCCGCGGCCCGGAACTGGCAGCGGTGTTTGTCGTCCGGCGCGGTGCGACGGCACCGCGCCCCTTCGCCGCGCATTTGATTCCCTTCGACGTGGCGCGACGGCGTCGCGTTCTTTATGATTCTTCCATGGCGCGGCGCGACGGCGCCGTGAAATTTAATCATATTATTATCCGCGTGGTGCGACAGCACCACGCCACTTTGCTTCCACCCTCAAGATAGAACAATAAGAACGATGGAGGGGGTTCGGCCGTGTTCATGCGGTCCGGCCCCCTCACGTTAAAAAAATAACTCAACTTAAACATTCAAAAGCCTCATGTTAGACATGCGAGATCCACAATCAAGAAATAAATAATAAAACAATAAATTAACAACCCCTACCTTGGGTATACGTTCGAGGATTTGCCAACGTCCGCGGAAGACAACGTCGCGGAGATCGGGCGTCGCGGTCGTCGTTCTTCAAATCCGTTGACGGAGAGATGCGTCCGATGTGATACGTCGTTGGTGAAACTTCTTATGTCGACGAAGAGAATCCGAGGAGGAAGCGGCGTTCCCACTCGTTGACACGGAAGATGAAGAAGAGCGGAGCGGCGTTCTTCGTCGGGACTTGAGCGTTCTTCGTCAAGTTGAGCGTTCTTCGTGTTCTTCGTCGGAGTTGAAGAAGAAGAAGAAAAAGCTCTCAACCTCTCAAGAAGACAAACTATTAACCAAAAATAAAATAAGACACTATCTTATTTTATTTACAGATCAACACACTAAAATTTCAAGAGTTTGAAATTCAAAAGGATTAACTCCAAAATTAAATAACTCATGTCATTTAATGAGGCGTTAAGGAAGTTGGGAGAAGATGAAAGGTTTAGGGGTTCGTGTGGGCCCCACCACACTTAATCCTCCCAAGGGAGGTTAAGTGGATGTGGGTCCCACTTCCAACTCCCTTTGGTAGGATTTAACAAGTTAAAAATAAATTTTGTTCTCCACAAAATTTTATTTAACTTAAACCTAAAACCCAAAAAAAAACTAACTTTCAACCCGCAACCAACGCAACTTCCGAAAAGGTCTCTTTAAGTGAATATCGGCGCTGCGAGTTCATCGGTGCCCTCAGATTTCAATTCCGAGCACCGGATCAAAGGTTAGGAATTCCCGCTCGTTCGTTCACTAAACGTACCCGAGCCAAACTTCGGAAATTGATTCCGGGCACTTCGGGCCTCGGAATCAGGTGCCGTCAGAAACCGCGCTCTTGTAAAATTCTAAAGAAAATTAAAAAAAAAATTCCCTTGAATTTTACGGGTCTTTACATAAAATGAATATAACATGAATTAAACAACTTAATCTTGCAACTTTTCATCATAAAACCCCTAAAAAATCTTTTAAACTTGTATGCTAAACTCTTTTAAATATCAAAATTCCCATTTCTTTTAAAACCCCATTTTTAATACCAAAATACCCAAAAAAAGGAAAATATGGATCTTATTTGAATAAAATAAGAAATATTATAAATTAATCCAAACTTAAATTAATGGTTATGGTGCAAGAAAAAAATTGTCATTGTATATGTTAAAATAGAACATTTATTTTCTATTTTTGTCAAAAAGTTCCATACAAAAAACATAAAAATATTCCTTTTGAAAAACTTTTCAAATAAATTAAAGAGACATAAAATTTCCTTTATAATTATTTTATATCTATATAAATAAACCCATAAAATAATTTCAATAATATTTATATGGAAGAAAAAATTATTAACAAATAAATCTTTAAAATATTTTAAAATTAGGGTTTTAAAGTAAAGTGTCCCTTATATAAAACCACAAAAAGATTATTATTTTAAAAAATATATATAGATATGTTAAAAATAAACTTTATAATCCATTTAAAAATAATAATAATTTTCTTGAAACATTTATATGAATGTAGAAAAAAAATATTTAGAAATTAAATCTTTAAAACATTTTAAAATGAGGTTTTAAGTAAAAGGGTCCCTTACATTGAGTCGGAATCATCACATATGTTCTTTAATTTCGAAAATAATAAAATTATTTTAATTATTTAATTTCTTAATAAAATTTTCAAGGTTATTATTCATTTTATTTTATGTCTTGCCATTTTATACAAAGTAGTTAGTTATTTAAGTTTACTTCAGAAGTTTTGATGGTATTCGGATTATGGGTGAAGAATGACTTCAATGGGTTGAATATGGTAAGAGATTGCATTATTGAATCATATAAATAATAATAAACATGAAATAATTATCTTTTTTATACATATATTATACTTTTAAAACCAATCATTAAAATGGTTATGAAAAATAAACCATGTTATGATCATTGATATAGTAGGTCATATATACACATGAGTAACATTTCTATTTTTCAACAATCACCATGGAAAGGAGTTAGGTAATATTTTATCTTTCAATAATGATAATTATATCATAAATAATATTTTATTTCTTTAAATATACTTATATATATCATCTATGTGATTTGGTGATGAAAAAAGAATCACATCACTTCGTGGAGGCAGCAGTCTACACAAACGCATGAATGATGCTATCATTTTTCAGTGTTAGAAATAAAATGATATATTATATTTTAAGAATGATAAATATTTCATGAATATAATAATTATTTATTTTATGTCACAGTTATTCATTAAAATTATTCGTATTACCTTTCATGTAAAGGGATAGTAAAAAATGAATCACATCCCTTCGTGAGGCTGTATTTTGTCGTACACATGAGTAACGTTATTGTATCCCCCCCCCACCAGAATGGAAAGTAAGAATTAATATTTTCTATAATAATTCCAAAATAATAATTATGTTAAAAATATAATTATATAAATATATTATAATCAATGATGAAAAATGAACTACATCAGTTCATGAGGTGGTGGTCTGTCGTACACATGAATAATGATTTTGTTTATCATTTGATGAAAGAGGAGAAAGATTTAGGTTATGTAATTAAAATAATAAAATATAAGTATATAGAAGATTATAGTGCTATTATATAATCAAAATTTAATAATATTTTAAAGATATGGAAGAACAAATAAAATAAAAAATCTCATTTAAGAATGATACCTCTTCTTCAGACAACCTATTAAGTTTTACACCAAAAGATTTCATAAATTGATTTTATTATCAAACCAAGGGATCTAGGTATAGGGTAGGTAAGTAAGGAAATCATTTTTTCAGAAATTTTCTGAACCAAAAGGCCTTTAAGGTGTAAATATTAGAGAATAGGGGTGGCTTTTTATAAGGGGAGATAGGACACACTTTGAATATTTTAAAATAAAAATTTATACCCATGTTTTTCTCAAGAAAAAATGATCCAAAATGGATCCCTTCTTCAATTATATGATATGAGGTCAAAATATGGACATAAAATAGAATTTAGGAAAGTTTTTAGGTTATTTTATCCATTATATTTTTAGTTTAACCCCATGGTAATCCCATTTTAACCTTAACCATTATAAAATATTATTACAGTTTTCTATATTCATTATCAATAAAAAAATTGACATTATTATTTAATATAAATTATTATGATTCCAAATATGGAATCCATTTTACCAAATTAAATTCATATAAGTGGAAGAATTTAATTTAAAACTAAACACAAAGATACGATGAAAAATCAATTTTTCAAGAAAATATGATTTTGTATTAAATATATTATTTGGGTTTTGGACAGTGGTAGGAATTCCAATTATAAGGATGCAATCTTAAGTGGCAAGATAAAGATGACAGATAGTGAGGGTTTCAGCTATGTTCCATCAAATATTTTACCACACAAGGATTATTATAATCTTCCTAGGAATGTGTCTATCATATCGTCCTCTAAGGTATCAAGGAATGTAGATGCTAATATCCTTTAGATTCTTAATTGGGACAAGTCTCAATCTGAGTGGGAGTCTACAGGAGACTCTATTTATGGTAATGATATCTCATACTATGATATCTAGTTTTTTTATGAGATAATTTATGCTAGTTTGACCCCATTTCCCACTTTTATGTACTTTTTCTTTATTTTAATAAATAGTAAAGATATTTACATCTGGTTGGATTTTTCATATATTATTAGTAATAATAATAATATGAATTTAAATTAATATTTATAGATATAGAATCTATAATTTTAATTTTAATAATTCATCATTATAAAATATTTTTAATTATTAAAATAGAGAAACATTGTGCACTTTTAAAGAGATTTCAGAAGAAGAAAAATCATTTTTAACCCAAAAAAACGTATAATAAAATCCAATATAAAGATCATTCAAAATAAATTGTGTGGATTAAATAAAAATAAATAATAATTATGTTACTTTAAATCATATTCAAAACATATTGGGACTTTTAATTTACTTAAATTATTAAAAATAAATGGAATTTCTATAAAAATCAGAATTTTTACTACTCACGGAGCAATTAATATTTTCTAAGAAATCCCAAAATTTTACTCTAAGTTTATTTTTATATTTTTATTTAAAAATGAAGTTAATTTTATTAAATAGATTTTTTAAAATTGAAAAAAAAACGTGGAAAACATAATGAAATTGTTTTTGAAAAAATACAATTTCAAACAACTAAACTAGATTTATTATTATCGCATGTTTAGAATAAATATTTGATGAATGATAAAACATTTGATCAAATATAATGTATATATATACATATATGTTACTAAAATAATTCACTAAAATCTATAAATTTAATATATTATGATAAACACACCTTTCTCATATAAAAATATATTTTCAGAAAAACATTCCTTTTACTTTCAACAGATTTTTATTTTCATTTACAATCAATTGATAACCAATGAATCTATTATACATGTGTAAATCATATAATTTTAATAATTTAGTTAGCCCTATTAATATACTCCAATTTAATGGATAGGTTGTGGTGGTTATATTTAAAATAATATTATTACATCATTCTTTTATGCTCAGTTTTGTGTGTCGAATAAGATATTGAAAATAATGTTATTATTTTCATGTCTAGGGATGTTACATTAAGCAACCAAATTATTTTTTCAACCCAAATCCAAAATTATAAATATATGCTCAAATTTTTTCCAAAATAAGATAATTTTTATAGCTTGAACATAATACAAACAAAACACTTATTTATAACTCATAAATAAGTAATCGTTTAAATAAAGTTTTATTAGTAGAATTTACCATTATAATTTTATAAATAAACTAAAATTTTAATGGTACCATTTAAATTTATGGAAAGAGTTGAGAAAAAAATTATATATAACAAATGGTATTATTTCATAATTTAATAACAAAATAATTGATTTAATTATACATCTAACTGAAAAAAATATTTCCTACAAAATATGGTCATACTTAAATATATTAAAATATATAAAAAATTATATTAACAATAATCATTTTTTAAAGATTATACGATATCACTATAGAAAAAATCAATCAGAGTTATTAAATTTTACAGTGAAAAACTTCCATTTATATTTTCAAAATATACTTGTATAGCCCTGTAAATTTTATAGAAATAAATGAGAGTATATTTTAATCTTATTAATGAAAGATTTATAACGTTTAGATCATGAACCAATTCCATGTTGAAAGAAGTTTTATAACACTTTATCATAATTTTTTATACCACTTTATCTACCTATTCTATATCTTGGAAGCCATGTGACAAGTAAATACAATTTTAGACATAAATTATATATTTGGGAACATAACTACCACCAAATAATACATAATCATGATTCACATTTAAGGAAAAACAGTGGCTATGGAACTGAATCTTTATTATTGAACATTATAAATGGAAATGAATACCAAAAAGTACATGTAAATAAGTTTTCTAGGAATATATAAGTAAACCAATCCAAAAAAAAACATCAGATATACACAGAAATGCTTCATTGAGAAAAAAATTAACTTGAGTGAAAAATAGAGACAAAGGATCAATTTTGCACAAAATCATATGTCAAGGTTAATCAAATATACACCAAATGATCTTCATTCCATTATTAAATAAAAATTCATTATGTTTTCAAATTTCCTACCATTATTTCTCTACTCAATGGTTATATATAATACCGCATAACATTTCGCATTTTTATAACTCAAAAACTCTAATTTAAATATTTTAAAAATGAAAATTACATTTTGATTAAAATATATCTAAACACATAAAAATCATTCAAAATATTGTTTATGTATAAAAATATGAATAATTAACAAGGAAATATATATGGAAAACATATAAAGATATATAACATAAAAAATAATAATTAATGACACATACAATATATTTAATCAATAAATTTAATTTATAATTACTTAGTTTTTTTATACAACATCATCACCAATATAGAGTTCAAAATAAATATTCATCAGGGCTACCTCTATATGAGTGATAGTTACCATATTCATCTCCACTCTCTACTTATTTTTTCTATCTTATAATTTATTTAAAAATTAAACTAAAATTTATTGATATATATATATATATACTTGAATGAATAAAAATTAGTGTTTAAAATGATTATAAAATTGTGAAATTTACTTACTAAGTCTACCAAGCCATTGATACAATATCATTAGGGGAGTTTTATTAGTCTTATTATATAAGTCAATTAATACATTTTATAGAGTGGTGACCTTTACATTTGAATTTTTATAAGACTCTTGTATTCCAAGATTATACTCCCTTTATCCCAGATTTTGTTTCTCATAATAATAAACTCCCACTACGATTCTAGATGAAGAGGAACTCCATATATTAGAATACATGTGTGGTCACAGCAAATACCCCTAATGACCCGATAATGACCTAATATGGGTGTGATTTGGAACTCATCCCATACACACGGACAAGATTCTCTTCCTTAAGGACCTGACTAATAGGATCATTTAGGGAAACTGAGTAGGAGTGTGTCACATTGTTGTCCCATAATTCTTTTATTTTTTCTTACAAATAAAAAATCATTTAAATTTAAATTTAAATACAAATTGATAAATAAATATAAATATTAATGTTTGAACCTCAATATCGTTGGTAGGTTTATTCACATAGATAAAATTTGATTTTATATAGACATCTAACTAAAAATCCACTCAAGATCTTATATCTCTAGCACCTTTTCTTGTATGTAAAAGAGATAAATAAATACTTTAATATATTAAACCCATAATATTTAACAAAACAAATATTTTAATTTAGGAAAATAAAACCATGGTTAATATTTTCAAAAAAAACTTTTCCAACCAGATGTGTGATAGATGAATAATTTCTCTTTACTTGTTGTATTGTTTTGGGACACTTAATAAAATAAGTAAAATGTAATTTAATAATAATTGTATACTTATTTATAAAATGATATTAATTTAAAAATATATTATTCAACACCATTTACTTCTCAAGATGATGAATATCCACAAAAACTTTCCACTACTCTCGAGGTACACCTTATAGTACCATATCATATATCTGATGAGTATCCAATGATGTATTGTTGAACTCGTTACAGGGTCTCCATTTAAAATTCCTTTATTAAATGCCCAAATTTTTTAATATACATGAATGTGAAAATACATAAAGTATAATAAAATGGAAGAACATATATAAAAACATTTATTAAAAATATTATAATATTATTACAAAATGAAATTAAATTTAATCAAATATCATTAATGTATTGAAATTACCTTTAAATAAGAATCATATTCCTCATTCTAATAATATATAGGAATAGGTTGCAAATATTAATAATTAATGGGAAGATTTATCAGTTAAAAAGCTAATTAGGCCATGATTTGACCGAATAATCCCCCATAATCCTCTATCATGACCACAAAACTGTGAAATGGTACCACTATCTTCATACCATTCAAATTACACACTTCTAAATTGTTAATTCTGGACTCTTTAATGTTATTTTCTATATATTTTCATAAAAAAATTAATCTATCAGTATATAAAAAATTAATTATTTCTTCTACATTAAAATTTTTACTTATGATCATAACCCTTCAATATCCCTATGAGGTAACTAGAGCGATCGTTGGGTCCCTTGATTCATGAGCATCACCTATAAAACCTGACTGACCAGTACAAGCTAATAAGGAAGATTAATATATACAAAGTGTGTTATTTTCTATCAGGAGGGACACAAAGGTCATGCCAAATCCTTCTAAGAGATAACTAGATACATTTTGAAAGGAATCATCTAGAAAAGCCTATGATGTATAGATGGTGGGAATACCATCAGACATTGATCGACTATTAACTAAAACATTTTTCCTTATTATTATTATCATTAAAACAAGTAAAAATAGTTATATCATCTAAAATTTAATATTTAATTCATAAAAATAATTTAAATATGAAATCATATACACAATACTAAAAATAAGTTGTATATTACATAAGTTGGTAGATAAGTTAATGAAATACTATATATGCATTAATTTTATCCTTTTGTATTCAAATAATTTTGGTCAATTTATTAAATAAATAGGGTTTTTAAATTATCCCTGAAGTGCTCTATTGTTTTTTAATTAAAATTTAAAATCCTCCATATGATATAGTTTCTAAAATAATTGAAAGAAAATTAGAAGACGGGACATGTTCTGGGTGTGTTACCAATAAATTAGTATATATTACTCAAAAAATTTGATGATCATATAATATATTTGAATTATGAAAAATATTTGATATTTTTGGAAGTTTTTTGAAAATTAATGGAACACTTTAGCTATATTGATATGTATAAAGCATTATTTTTTACATGGCACATAAGTACTGAACTTATATTCTTTCTTAAAAAAAAGTATATTTATACTATTCTCAAAAACAAATAACATAATTTCAAAAAAAAATCAATAGTGGTACAAGGAATAGAGATTGAATATTTCTTTTAGTGATAGAGTGTTGAAGATATTTTGAAGACAAAAAAACATAAAAATTAATTATCACAAAACATTTTAAAGAAATACACATCAAATTTTATCACTAACATAAAATATAAGTTCATAACATAGGTAAAACATGTTTATTTAAAATAATGTTTATGTATGATGTGAATTTTAATAATATAATGATCATTTAATACTTAAATATTTACAAAACAATTGTTGTAATTTTTATAACTCACTTCTGAATATCACAAAACATTTATTTCCTATTTATTTTGGGTTAGTGGACTTTATGAAAAATATAATTTAAATGTGTTATTACTAAATACTTAGTTTTAAATGTTTTATGATATTATCATAATGTTTCTTAAATATAAGAATTGTGATTGAAAATTTTTGTTCACTTATAACTCAATTTTAAGAATAATATTTTTCTATGCCGCCAAGATTTTTGGATATTTATCTTTACAAGGCTAAATAAATATTTCAATCATTAAATTAATATTATTGATAACAACATTAGAATGTTTAAAATATAACCCCAATAATTATAGAGAACTGAAATCATATACTTCACCAAGGTATCCCACTCTATATAAATGAGAAATCTTGAAGTATAGTACTGGATATATTATATAATTTTCTCCATTATGGGTGATAATTATAGCAGATTATTATTGGATATTATAGGTAAAAAAATAAGTATTTATCTCTAAAAATATATTATAACTTTAACCTATATAGGGATCACATGTCATTGGGAAAATGTTTTATCACTGGGATGGATGAATGTCACTACAGATCTTATATATATCTAGATAGCCCACACCTCACTATAGGTCTCAAACAACACCATGGGTAAAGGTGCTTAAGGGGGAAAGTAGAGCTCAGGAAAAGGGGGTATCATGGGGAAGAAAGAAAGTCCATTTATTTTTCTATTTATAAAAAATTTAGTAGTGATTTAAGAAAACTATTGCTAAATAAAATGTTGATTTATTTATTAGATGTTTGGTAAACTATTTTGAAAATATTACTTTAAGTATAATATTTTTTATAGTTTCTAACCATCTTCTACAATTGAGTATCCACCCATAGATATCACTTTTATCAAAACCTACCCAACCTTCTCCACCAATAATAGCTTCCAAGATGCACAAGATGGTAATAATGAACAATTATACTATTAAATTGAAATATGAACTTCTCTACCACAACAAGATAGAGATAAAATTTTCAACGATATAGAGAAAATATAAGAAACTATTAGGTATAGAGGCATATATACACCACTATAGGACTAGGAGAAACTATAATAGGATTATAGAACAATGCCTAAGATGGAATATAGTTCAATTCTATCCTACCTAAATAACTATATGTTGATGGTGAAGGAGGGAAATGGAGGATCAAAACCAATAAGTAGTGGGATAACATTCAAGAAACATTTCATCAAGAAGGATAATAGGTGTTAAATTAGGCAAAATAGAATAGGACAACAAATAAAAATAAAATTTTTAATAATGGTAAAAGAGATAGAAAATAAAAAATAAGGATTAAATATCATTGATAAAAAATAACAAATAGAAAGAAAAGAAAATGTGGCATTAAAAGAGGAATCTATCAGAAAAAATCGAAATGGTCTTGATTTTTTGAACATCACAGTATGTGTTATGTCATAGTTATAGTTAAAATTATCATGATTTATTGAAATTAAATATAATGTGATTTTTCATATTTTTCAATGAAATTATTTTGAGGAGTATAAATCTATGAGTTTTTTAGGGTCTTGTGAGTTGTTTATTTGATGACCTTGCACAGGAAATAATTTCAAGAATCATGTTTAGATTCATAACTGATTAGAGATTGGTGGATTATTCTAATAACATCTTAGATAGATATTTCTAAATGCTAAATGAACATAAAAATGGTGGTGTAAAAATTATCATTTTATTAATCATGGTTAGGGGTTAATAAACCTCTTTCTATTTGATATTATTAATTGGAGGAAATTATTTCATGATTTTTGTGTTATTTTTTCTAAATATGTGAATACTTAATAAAAATTTTATTTCGAAGAAAATAATGATTGTAGTGATAAACATTTCATATAATAAATTTTAAAGAAATGTAAATATTTTTCTTGGAGGAAATCAGGGATTCAATCATTATTTTTGGGATAGTTTGACCAAGACAAGACACATCATGGTGAGGAATGAAATTATATGGTGTGTGTTGAAATAGATTTAAAATTTTATTTATTATCTTATTCAGATATGGGAATTATTGGGATTTAATACAGTCGTCCTCGTTATATTTTTTGAAATACTTTTAGGGTATTTTACCAATTAAAGGGAAGGAAAGAAAAGGGTAAGACTAAGGAAAATATATATTGATAACTTAGTATATCTATAAGAATGAAATTTATTGTGAATAAGAAGAAAAGATGAAGATTTTTCTCAAGATAAAGAGGAGTGAGGTATTTATCCATGAGAGAAAAATGAAAAAATGAAGGAATACTAGTGGAATTTCATTGATGGGGAAAATAAAATAACTTTTATGTGTATAAAAAGAGATGTTATCCAAGTAAAAAGTCTAGGGAGGAGGAGGATTTTATCATGATTCACAATTTTATTCCACCCTCATACCACTATTTTAAAATTCTTTTATATTATAAATTACAAATATAAAAAAAAGTTTACTTATCATTTGATTTAATTAATTAATTTTAAATATTTTTAAAAAGGAAAATTTTACTAATTTTTTGCTTTCATGGTAGGAGTAAGATATTTGAAGATTCTCAGATTAAATTTGATAAAAACAAACCAAAACTGTGTAGGATCCCAAGCACACATGTATACTAAAATACTTATTTTGCATAATATGTCTATTAAATTGGATTGAAATTTTTTGTATAAATGAATAACCCAATAGGAAACTATTTTTTAGAATATCATAAATTATAATTCAACAATTAAGAGGCCCAAAATGTTTCATAATTATATATAATATTCATGGTTCACAATCATAAGGGGACATATGCCATTTTTATAAAATTTTAGTTTTATACTTCAAAAATTATACCAAATTTGGTGTGGAGATATTAAATAGCTATATAAATAGTATTTTAGTTTTTTTAATTGAGATAAGACTATCTCATATCTCAAATCTTTGTTTTATGTGATATTATGAAAACAAGGTTCCAAAACCACCTTACACTTTACATATAAATTATAACCTTGGCCACTGCATTTATAAGTTCTTATAAGAGAGTGAAAATATAAAATTTTAAATATCCTAGAACTAATGTATCTCTACATCATTATAAGGATTTAAATGATAATACCATAGTTCTATAAGAGCTTCCTCTACCCCTTAGTGGTGAGATAAATGGTGCACGATCATTGCGAGGGAGATACACACTTGTCAATGGAGTTATTGAAGATATATTAGCTAACGGTTTAGTGTATTTTGGGTTTGAGAACATTTAATTTTGTTTTATATTACTTTATTTTTTATTTTTAATGTTTTTTTATTCATGTGAATTAAATTATATTTACTTTTAACCAATTAGTGTGAGATTTTTAGTGTGACTTATATTGTTTTAATTAGAAAATACAAGATTCATTTACTTTCCTAAATTTATGACATATCAAAGTAATTTTGAAAATTTTATTCCATGAATAATGGTTTGACCTTAGATAAATGATTTTTATATCAATTTTTTGTTTAAAATGCATTTATATAAAGGATTAGAGGGTAATCGTGATTTGAATTAAACTCAACCAAAGAGTTACTCAAAAAAATGAACTTCTATGAACCGGACATGTTTCATAATGAACATACAATAATCACCATATTATACTTATATAAACACTCATTATATTTCATAAAATACATAATCTAATTATTTCTTTGTTTTAATTCAAACTATTTTTAAACATTCCACTTTTAGTTACATTTATCAAACTTATTTAAAATACACACTCTCAAACCACCAACTCTCTGTAATGGATGACCTGGAGTCTTCCCTAAACAACATTTAATCAAATGAAACCTAATTAATTAGATATTTAATGGTGAAATATTTCTATTTTTCCATCATTTTATGGATAATTATATGTAACACCCAAATATTTTAAAACAAGTACATTATGTTTGATAATATATATGACACGCAACACCAAGCCTAAACAAACCGTGATATAATTTTTAAACGTGGTCATTATAACATAGTAGTAAAATTTACTAGTATAAATAGGAATAACCACTTTTTTTATAATATGTATAAATATTTTATATTTATAAACTATATTGGAAAATAAGGGATTAATTTTTAGTAAACTCTTTACATGCTTTAAATATATATTTTTAATCAAAAATATTTTTATTGATTTTTGTGAGAACTTTACATAATTAATTTCTACCAATTTCATATATTGTATTGTTAAAAATGAAAATTATCTTTTAAATAATTAAGTAAAAATTAATTCAGGTTGAAATTTTTATTTTTTTTTTGAAAAGGGTGATTCTTCAGTGAATAGTGAAAATATCGATTTTTGTAAAACTATTATTTCTTTTCAACAAATTAAGTAATTTAAGTTTACATTATTATTTTAATTTTATTTAAAAGTAAAATATTGATTTATTATTAATATTTAATCTAATTAATTACATTTTAATCTTCTTTATACTGGATTTTGGTATGTGTTTTTTTTGGATTGAAACACATTTTTCTGATAATAGTTTTTAAGTACATAATGTTTCTCCATTTTAATTAATATAAAAAAACCCTAATAAGGAATGATTAAAATTAAATGTGTAGATTATATATCTATATATATGAATTTAAATTCATATAATGATGATTACTAGTAATATAGTAAATTTAAGATCATTTTATGCTTGAAAAATAGATTTCTTGAAATCCCATTTTTCAACACATTTTATGAGTTCGATTTTTAAAATAAATTCTAACACTTATTTAAACTTAATTTGATAAAATGTATTATTTGTATATAATTAGAATAATGAATATTATTTAATAATGTAAAATCATTTTTTTACATAATGAATAGTAAAAATAGTAAAAAAAATGTCACTAAGGTAAAAGGGTTAATTAGGTTAACCTAGATTAAAACTAAGTGATAAGGCCACAATTTTTTATATTATTTATTATTTGATAATTTTTTTTACCATTATCACATTAATCTCAAGATACAACTATTTATAGGACACTTTTTTATTAATGTGACCTATAAATTAATTTAAGTAAAGAAAAAGATAAAATTTAACTCTCTTTCCTTTAAATATCTCTTATATGTTCACATTGGGATAAAAATAAGAGGTGAAATAATATTAATGGTTATTTAAAGTCTAATAGAAATTTATTTTTAATTTTTAGGGATTATATAGTAACCTTAAATGTGTATACAATGCAGAAACAACACTTGTGCATACATTGGAAAACTCATGGTAAATAATTTTAAGAACATTAAAATTAATTTATTTGAGATTTTTTTGGGTTAAAAAAGAGTTTTATAGTTAATAATGATGTATTATTGATGTTTAAATGAATTATATTGAAAATTAATTATTAATTTCATGTATTTAAAGTCAAATAAAATGAATAGTGTCAAAGATGACGTTAATGATATTTTATATTAAATAATATTTTATTAAATTATTTAAAAAAACCATAAAAATAATAAAAGAGGAAAATAAGGATGATAAATGGTCTAAAATGTCTTAATTTTTCATTTATCATCTAATTGTTATATTATAAGTAAAGTTAAAACCCTTTCAGTTTGAAAATTTTGTTATTATTGTTAAGGTTAAAACAGGTTTATTAGGGGTAAAACCAATAGATAAGGGTTATTTTATTGTTAAACTTGTCTAAAACATATTTTATAACCATATTTAGACCTTATATTATCACAAAATCTAATTAATTTAGATTTGGAATTATTTTAATTGAATATGACCTTATTAGAATTTAATATTTGAAGAAATTCCAAAAGTTCCCCTATCCATGCTTATAAAAGAGAACCTCCTCTCCTGTTTTCTTCAAACATAAATAAACATTTGGTTCAAAAAATTCCTACCCAAATATATTCCTTATTTCCCTTCACTTATACTATAGGGATTTTTTTGTCATAAAATCCTATTATGAAGGATTTTGGTGTAAACCTAAAGAGGTTTTCCGAAGAAGAGGTATCATTCTTAATCAAGAAATTTTGTTTTATTTCTTTTTCCACCTCCCTCAAATATTATTCAACCATGATGATATAATGACATAATTAAATCACATACACTAATATATTATCATTTTAATGGAATAACCTAAGTCCAACTTCTCATATATCAAATGGGTAATGAAACCATTGTTCATGCATTCAGTGGACTACCACCTCACGAACAGATGTAATTTGTTTTCTATCACGACTTCTCACGACTGGTTTTAATGATGTATTTAGTATATATATTATATTAATGTCATATTTATAAATCTATAAAGATAATATATTATATAATTTCTTACATTTTCATTCATTAAAAAATGATAGCGTCACTCCTACGTACATGAGGATTATCACCTCCACAAACTGATGTGATTCTCTTTTCATTACTAAATAAAATGGATGATATATATAAGTATATTTTAAGAAATAATATGATATTTCATATATAATTATAATTTTTTAATGATAAAATAACATTTACCATATTTTCATCATGATCTTTGAAAAATGGAAATGTTACTTATGCGTACATATGGCTTACCGTCTTCAGGATTGTAACGTAGTTCATTTTTGATAACCATATTTCATAGATTTTTTTTAAAGTAAAATTTTTGTATAAAAATGATAATTATTTCAATATTATTATTCTTTATATGATGTAATGATGACTTCTTTTATCATAGTCAACCTACTGAAGTCATTTTGGACATATGAACTGAATAGTGTTAAAACATGTGACATGGAGTTAATTGGTTAAGTAATTAAATATATCATGGTAATAAATAAAAAATTAATAAAAAACCTTAAAATAGTTCTTAATAAAGTGAATAATTAAAATTAGTTTATTATTCATGAAGATAAATAATTTATGTGATAAGTATAACCTGAGTTAATGGATTTGATATCTCTAAATTTCATCTATATTTTCATGGGTTTATATATGTTTTCATTGAATATTATTTTATATTATATGATATGACTTCCTATTTAATTTTTTTTGCGTTTTAATATAAGGACCATCATTTTTTGTAGAATCAGGGAAAATTTTTATGGAAACATGGCAATCTAAGAACATGCACACACTTCACACTACATTGTAAAGTGGTGTGTCATGACACTCAGAAATTGAAGCCAGAACATATGTTGAAGTTAGATTAAAGATACTACAGAATCTGGATAGTACACAATTATGGGGTAAATTCCATTTTATGTTGAAATATTTCTAAAAGAGAGATAATTCCATATAATTAATTATTCCATAAAAACCATATATACATCATGATTATTGTGGATATATATGTTGTGCTTGAATGGTTTATGTCAGGTTTCAATTTTACATCATAACTTCATCATGTATGACTTATGTTGTAAAACATCAGTTTATGATGATGTTTCATCATGGAAGTAGATTTGAAGGTATCGATCCACTTATGCCAAAAATTTCCCATTTATGATGTAAACCCATTGAAAAGACTGAAACTTTATTACATTTGATGTGAGGTTTTCTATGGGGTTATATGTTTAATTGTTTTGGTGATTACCAGGATTTATTTGAGGCATAATGGTTTGGAAACTAGTGGAGATCTTCTAATACTAGGGCTCTGACCTGAGGGTCGTTAATCGAAGTTAGGTTTTTCCTTAGTCTTCGTTTTCATATTTTCTATTCTATTCTAATATTGAATGATTTATAGTTTAATTAAATTATTGTTTTTCTAATTTATTTGTTTTTTTCTCTCTATTATCGGTATTGGTTTATTCACCATTGGAGATCACCCGATGATGATTGGATAAATCTATAGGGGAGAATGTAATTACTAAAAAATAGGTATATAACAATTTGTTTTATAAATTTATACACTTGCACAATGATTTTATTCAATGGTATTGTGATTCAATTCACATTTCTCATATTTTTTATTAAATTGTCACCAATGCATTTAATATAATACAAAACCCAACATGATTGAGGTAATTAATTCATGACCATTGAATGGGATTATCCTACAATAATTGCAATATGATCCACATGTATCCCATTTATTTAAATTCTTTATACCACCATGAATTTATATTCTAGGTTAGATTGATAGGGACTGACTATTTCTCCAATATTAAAATTTGATTGATTTTTCATCTAATAGATGCGATTATTTTAAAAGTATAGTTTGAATTACTATTTAAAAAAACCACCCATGGAAACTGATTTATCTCCCTTCTTCCCTTTTCTATTTAAATTTATTTATTTCATTTACTTCATTAAATTATTTTAATAAAATCAACTGAAATAGGGGAAACCCAACCATTGGTCAAGAATTATTACTATATTCCCCTCTCTTTGTGGGTATGATCCTATATAACTACTATGGTGAGAAATTATAGCTATAGTGGTTTAGGATAATATAAATTTCTAATTTGATTCTAATTGATTATTTAATAGTCTCCTTCAAACATATCAAATTTTGGAATTGTTTTCCGGGAGCTATAGTGCGTATCAGATGACTCAAGACTGATTTCATAGGTCAAAGACTTTTCTTATCACATTTCTTCTTACTAATTTTAGTTTTGGGATTTTTTTCTTTCATTTTTTTATTATTATTATTTAGTATTACTCTTTTGGTAGTATCTGGTTGTGTATAGGATGAGTTATCAGATGAATAGGTATTATGCCCCACTAAAGGATTACATTACCGTTCAGGAGTACCCAACCACATGGGTAGTAATTAATTTATAAGGGTGGTCACGCTAAGAAACGAGTTGTGTAGATTCAAAATCATATAGATATAATGAATTTATGCCACAAAGGCAGAGAAATATTGATTATTATCCCTATAGAGGAGACCCCGATATGAAAGACGATGAAACCAGATTCTAGGAAAAGTATAACTCATAATATATACTAACCAGATTTCTCATGATTTACATTGATGTTATGAATAAAAGTATGGATGGTAATGAGGCCAAGCTTAGTGAACAAGGATAATTGACTGTTCATCTATCTTAAATAATTTTTAATTTAAAATATATTATTAATAAAATTAAAATATTTTATAATTTAGGTAAATGTTAGTTTTAAGAATAAGAATATTAGGAATTGGGGGAAGTCAAAGTTTTTTACACAAAGAAAACTCAAGAGCAGTATATTCAAGAAAACAATTCCTTCCAAAAACCCATTTGAGAAGAATCTTGATTAAATACTGACCATATTTCTCATGAATTATATTGAAGTAAAATATAAAATGATGTATTAAAATTAACCAATTATTATATAATATGGATAAAATACCAACCACCTTTCTTATATTATTTCAAATTTAAATTTCCTTATATGTAACACAACTTTTAATTATAATACAAGGATTGAATGTTTCAAAAACAATGATAGTGTAGAGTTAGTTGAGGAAGTTCAGTATATTGAGAAAATAAAGAAATAAAAGTAGGATAATGAAATTAAATAATAATACTCATATTATGCTAAATTTTTTGAAAAAAAATGAATCTCTAGATTATTAAGAAGAAGAAGAAAAAAAATAACCATATACATCATTTATTCGCATACAAGAAAGAATATTGGAATAGTGAGAATACCTTTTTCAACTACAAGAAGAATAATAAATGTAAATTATATAAATTTTTATTGGATAATCAAAGATAAATAGGATCATGAGGTTAAAACGGATAAATCCATTAAATTCAAGTAGGAATAAATATTGAAGTATGAAGATAATGAGCAGATATGCATCGATTTTAGGGTCATTATAGAGACTAAAGAATAATGTGATACCCTCCTACAGTATTAAAATGAGGATAAATGGGTATCCCCAACACAATAATTCATTACATAATTTGAACCTAATGAATAAAAGGAAGAATTTATGGTTGAGCAACTAAGCTATAATATATGGTCTGATTTTGATTTCCAAGAATTTTTTTTAAAATTTTTCTCAATATGCAAGTCACCACAAGTACCAATCACAAAGAACCAATGGATAAAGAAGAGTATAAATACCTTGGATTTATAAAATAGCTTGATGTGGGTAAATACAATATGTTTATATCTATATCATTTTCTAATTAGCTAACAAAGGTAAAGGTTGATCTAAATGACCCAAAAACGTGCAGCTATCATGAGAAAACCTATATATTAAAATTTATTTCTAAGATTTAGTTTTATTTTATTAGTTTAATAAATTTATACATGGATTATTTCCTTTTATTATTGAGATAAATTATTTGAATACTATATTTTCACACATTTTCTTCGAGTATTTTAGGATCAAAGAAAGAAGTTGAATTTGAAAAAACTAAGAGAGAAAAACAATGGACAACAGAAAAGATTCATTGAAGGGTATTACTACTTTTTATATTTTTACATACCTATTTTCTTTTAAAAAATTTAATAATAAGATTATTTTTTTAATGATATGTAGTTAATTAGATTTACCTATAAATTCTTTAGTTATTTTTCTTTCACTGGCTAATCTAGGAGACATTAACACATAGGAAAAATATTTTTACATATTGGAAAATTTGATTTATCATGACCATAAATGTTAATTTTATAAATGGAAATTTTAAAAGTCACATTCTTACTTCGAATTTTAGTTTCTTGAAAATGATTTCTGATATGATTTCTTTTCATGATATGGATTCCTAGATTCCTTTATTGAGAAAACTAATTTTTGATGTTCATGTCCTTGCCTGATTGGTAATTTTTATGTTTCCATTCTAGATAGGATTATAGAAAATATATTTTCTATTTTAATATATATCTTTGTTAAGTGATACTTGGGGCATGTAAACCTACTATAACTTTCATTGATATATTTTCTAAGCTATTACTGAAAAAATTCACTTTTAAAATGATTAAAGTAGTTTCTTTATAATCCCTTTATCTTGGAGACCCATATTTACATTTATCCTTATTATATCATTTAATACAGGGATTAACTTATCATTATTTATCCATATTATAATTCATTTTTCCCTTCTCTACCATAATCTTTTTATTTTTCATCATATTCAATTAAATAAGTGTGGGGGAGGGGTTGTTCATAGTGGATATGGGATGTTTTATCTTGAGATGAGACTAAAAGTTTTTTCTATGGGTTTTTTGGGGAAGTTTCATATTTAAATTCATTATATTTCATTATTTATCCCTATTTTTATTAAAAATAAAATATGAAAAAAAATAAAAAAAAAGGAAAAAAGAAAATGGTTTGCTTTTTTGGGTAGGTCAAAAAACACTATCACTAAACTGATGATCTTAAAAATAATATGTTGTTAGGTGGTGGATGTGATATTTATCTTGGGTAAATATTATGAAAAAATATATAATAAAATTTATAATAAAAAATTTTATAAAAATACACAATAAGAGACGATCTTTATTCATTATGCCTATATAGTTCATGAGCCTTTACACGAAACTTTTTGGGGGTGTGAGATGAAATTTAATTTTGGTGAGGACAATTTTATTGATATTTTTTTTGAATATCATGTACTATACTTTAGATTTTTTTCCTCCTCCTTAAGGCTTACTTTATTTTTAACATCAAGTACAACTGATCCTCATCCTTAGAGTCATTT
The DNA here is from genome assembly GCA_963277665.1 of Viscum album. Lineage (NCBI taxonomy): Eukaryota > Viridiplantae > Streptophyta > Magnoliopsida > Santalales > Viscaceae > Viscum > Viscum album. Next base: position 260,732,369 of record OY728142.1, on the reverse strand, counting down.
GATCCTAATTGCAAAGCCCTCATAATTAATTATGATTTTGACTTTTCAAGGTAGAGAAATTATATTTGATGAAATATTATAGTTATAATCATGAACATGTGATATGATAATAACTCCATTAAAATTGATACATTTGGTGGTGATAATAAAAAACCATGGTGAGGTAAATCATAAATGGCGTGGGTGCTGATGAAAGGTTGAAATCTACAAGTGAGTTGGGGAAATTTCTTGGATTGAAAATTATAAATGAATCATGATTTATGAATTATTTATTAAGTATTATTGTGCATTTATAATATTCACTTATAAATTATTTTTATGAGAATCATAATTTGAAAATTCCTTTGTTGATTTATGGACCCTTTGTGCTTCTAATGTTTAGGTTTCTCTAAAGGAAAAGAAAAGATTTGAGTCTAGGGGTATTTGATATTTCTAAATTGCATCTATATCTTCATAGGTTTTTAAATAAGTTTTTATGGAATATTAATTAATATTATATACTATTAATACCTATTTAATTGTTTTTTATATTTTAATGGATATACCAGAATTGTTGTGGAATCAAGGGAAAATTGTTCAGAAACATTGAAATCTTGGTAGACACTCACACTTTTCGTTGCACTACAAATCAGCATGGTGAAACACGGGTAAATTGAAGCTAGAATGTATATTGAAGCTGAATTGAAGAAACTGTGGAATTTGGATAAGACACTTTTACAGTGTAAAACCTAGTTTTCATCATAAGGTTTCCAGAAGAGATAGATAGACATATAATGATTTATGTCATAAAAACCTTTTTATATAATGAATATTGTGAAGACAAAATGTGTGGCTAATTGTTTTATGGAATGTGTCCATTTTACGTAGTGTTTTTATTTTACTTTATAATTTTATCAAGAAAGAATTACACTTTAAAACATCATCTTATAATGAAATTTCTTCATGGAAGTAGATTTTTAGTAGGTGATCCACTTATGATATAAATTCCCAATTTATGACATGAACCCTCAAAAAAGAATAAAACTTTATTAAGTTTGATATGAGGGCATCTATAAGTGTTATATATTAAAGTGTCACAATGTTTACCATGACTCATTTGAGTTGTAGGGGTTCGTCCATTAGTGGATAGCTATTGTTACTAGGGTTCTGACCGAGGGATTATTCAACATAGTTGGGTCTTCAATTCTTCATTCCTTTCCTATTTTTATCTCTATTATAACATTGGATGATTCAAAGCATAATTAAATTATTATTTTTCCTATAAAATTATTATATTCTCTATTCTATGGGCATTAGTTTATTTATCAATGGAGATCACTTTATGGTGATTGGCTGAATCCATAGGAGGGAGAGGAGTTGATCGAAATGGGTGCATCCCAAATTGTTTTATTTCTTTTTGTACTTAAAAATTGATATTATTCAATTGTAATCATATTTTGATTCACATTTTTCACATCTGTTATTAAATCATGGAAGAAGTGTGTTTATTAGTAGATGAAACCCAACATGATTTAGGTAATTAATTCATGACCATTTAATTAGATAATCCTTATACAATTGAAATATAATCCAAATTATTCCTAGTTATTTTAATTCATTAGAGGACCATGAATTGAGATTCTATGGTATATTTATAGAGATTGATAATTTATCCTATCTTTAAAATTGACTTATTTTTTTCCAATAGATTTAATTATTTTTCAAGTGTAGTTGGAATTTCTATTTAGAAAAACCACCCATGGAAACTGATTTATCTCTCTTCTAACCTTTTTTATTTGAATTTATTTATTACATTTATATCATTGAATTAGTTTAATAAAATCAACAAAAATTGGTGAAACCCAACCATTGGTAGAGAATTTGTTTTGTGTTTCCCTCACTCTATGGGTTTGACCATTTACATCTTCTATGTTTTACCTTTGTATCTAGTGTGCTTCAAGATAATATAAATTTATAATTTGATATGAACTAATTTATTATATATGGTGTATATACTACCCTTTTATATATTATATAATGAAATAATCATACTTTATGGTATTTAAAGTTATAATTCATTTCACTTCATCCGAGGGGACTTGATTTGAAAGTTTCCAAGCAGTAAGGGGTTTCATAACTCAATTTTCTTTTATTGGTTTATATTACTTCTTCATTTTCATTTATATGATAAGATTATGTGTATAATGACCTATTATTATTTTTTTATTTTCAATTTTTTTATGTGGATTTAATTTTTTTACAAATAATCAATTCATTAATCAATTCGCATGTCAACGTTACGATCATTGTAATGGTTCTTCATATAGAATTATCTTCTTTGGGACATATTTTATATTATACACCTATCTTCCTTTATGATGTATATCTACTCAACCATTTATATGTTATAACATGAATATTTTTATATTCATAGTATTTCATGTTTCATTTGAATTTATTTCTTTCATGGGGGTTATGATTCAAAAGTTACCAAAGTGGTAAGGGTTTATTTCACAATCACATCATAATTCGATATTGTTTATATTTAAACATATACTGGGATAATTATTTGATATTTCTATCTTAAACAAAATCTATTTTCTTCTCCTCTAGTTATTTCTAAAAATTATAAGTTTTCCTTTCATTTTCCACTTTTAAATACTCAAGATACCAAAATAATTTTTTTCAAGAAAATTGACTTTGTTTTTTATAATTGATTGAGAATATTTTTCTTCCATATCCACATTCTAATTAAAAAAATTAAATAATATTTGTAAAATTATCAAATTATTTATTAAAGAAATTTTTATCCATGTATGACTTTTTACACAATGTTTTAAAGGGAATCTTCTTATGGTTATCCAAATAAGGTACTTTTTTGACTTTTTTACCGAAAACGTGAAATAATATTTATTTTAACGTACTCACTATAAATGGAATTTTCCCACCATCATAACCATTGATTTATTTAAATATTAATTTAAAATTTTACAAGGTTTTTTTCAAAAAAAAACTAAATATTTTGAAAAAAAAATAAAGATATTTTCAAAGTGAAAAGTGTATTTCCCTAAAGAATGTTTTTAATGATATTTTTATGGTATTTCTATCAATCAAAAAAATAAACACTTTATTTTAATTATAATTCACTAAGTATGTATCTTAATGATACTATAATTATTCTTTATGTGGATGGTTAATGATTAGTTTGACCAAGGAATGTATTTATATTCACTTTCTTGATTAATTTTGTAGTCATTAACTTTCATATAAAACATTCACTTTCTTATGGTCATTGGAAATTACATTTATCTTAAGTATTCATATTCTTATAATCATGGATATGAATAATTCCTAAACCATATATTATTTCCGAATATGATTTTTTTACCATGAAATTTATTTGATTAACTAGGTAAATATTGATATTTTATATTATTTACTCAATACAGATATTTTTTTATAAGGAATGTTGTTCATGAATTATATTGATCATTCAATATATGAGGAAGGAATTCAACATGTAGTGATGGGTGGGTCTAGAATTATATATCCCCTTCATATATCGATAGGTATCATAAGACAAATCAGTAATCTATCATTGAATGGGTTTTTGGTGTACACCTACCCGTCAATTAAACTGTCTTGGCACAAGCATTAGATGTAATAGATATCATGATGTCTACAATCATGACATACAATAATATGAAATTATTTCCTTGATAATTCAGTTATTGTTATACTTGATATTACTACATTGATATTATACATGGATGAATTCTATTCTTGAGTTATTTATTAAATGACATGTGTTTTTAGTTATTTACTTTTCCATATTGATTATGCCTTATTTAATAAATATATCTTTCTCTATACATAACCCTTAATGAGAATTTGATCTCACCCCTTATTTTTCTCCTTTACCTAAGATATGAAAAATGAATCATTGAATGAGTTCAAGTAATAAGAATATTTACTTTCACTATATTGTATTTTTTTTCTTCAACCTTAATTTGACATTCATGTATGTATCTTGCTTGCCAAGAGTACTAAACTATTTAGTCCTTTGGGATGTTATCTCTTGTATCTTGTAGAAATGTATTAAAGTAACCAATAACTTTGGGTTACTAAGTTTAGGGTCTTTACACTACAAGTTTAGACTAAGTCTTTTTTATTAGAACTGTATAGAATCTATAAATATTTGTCTCTTTATTTTTCTCTATTAAAATTTTATATATAAATTTGTGTTCTAAAAAAATATAAGTATTCTTTATAACATTATCTTCTTTTATTGAACTACCACTTTTAAATCCCAAACCAACGAGGATATATCTTTACTGACACTAAGAAACACAAAACACTCCTTTGAGAGGGGGCACATAATACATCAAGACTCTTATAAACCTATTTTCTTCTAGAAATAAAGTCAAAACTAAAATAAACATGTATAATATGGTAGAAAATCAGTGAACATTAAAGGAACTAAATTTTCCTAATGTTGATATTTAGAATTTATATATTAAAATACAATGAAAATAACATAACTTCAAAATATAATTTAGTATAATTCACTTATTTCAAAAATTCCATTAGATTGCTAGAGAATACCCACATAAACACTTAAAGTAATTCCATATTGTGTTCTCAACATTAAGACAAACTTGTGTGACTAAGTAACTTTTAAAACATAGTTATTTTCCATTATATTTGGGATATAATGAAAAGGACTACTTTTACTATGTGATAAACTCAATTAGAGGCTATTTAGGCATGAAATACCTTTTACTTGAAAAATATTTTCCAGACTCTTAAAGTGAAATAATAAGAAGATAAAAAAAAATTATTATACAATAAAATGAGAAAATACTTTATGACTATTATGACTATTTTAAAAGACTTTTTTAAAGTTTTACAAATCACTAAATAAGTTATAAATTTTTAATGCAATATTTTTATAAAGGTTTAACTTCTATTGATAATAATTTAATTGATGTTACTGCATGTGGTTCCCTGGTGGACAACACTCTGATCATTATAAGGAACCTATTGAAAACATACCATAGAACAGTTAGTTTTATATTTTGAGACCTAGTGTACCCAATAGAGGAGTCTATGGGGTACAAATTTCATATTTTGATAAGAATTTAGACACAATTTTTGAAGAATTAAGTACCCTACTTCCTCAAATTTCACCTTCCCACAAGAAATATCAATGTCCCTTGCTTCATTATGATATATGTGCTACTAAATACAACTATTCAAATCAATACACTTATTTAAGAGACCCCTCTAAGATTTTTTAGGTAGTCTTTACTCATCTCCTATATAACCAACCCATTAGAAATGATATATAATTTCTATCAAAATTTGGATATAAATATAAACAATCCTATAGGAAAGGTGGTATTTTAACCAAACATAACATCCATAGAACCAACCATGGTAGGGTAGTCATCCTTCACCACCACCCAAAAATATTCAACTCCAATAAAGTCCTTTCTAAAAAAACCCCAAAACCAATTCATATCTTAGAATAACAAGTGAAAAAAATGTATAAAAATAACCTTCAATTCCAATAAACAAATTAGGCTATTATACAAGACATAAATAATCAATTAGGCCAACTCACCAAATCAAAGGGAGAAATCCAAAGTCATGGATTGGGTAAATTACCTTATCAACATATAGTCAACCCATGGGAAACGGGAAATATTAGTTACATAACCCTTAAGATAGGTATGAAACTTCTATTTTAGTTATCCCCTCCTGAGGTAACTACCATTCCAACTATCACTATAAATCCAAATAAATAAAATCATGGTCTTGAGGGAAGTCCCACTAAAATAAAGAGAGTGTATATTTATAAGCCACATATATCAACCATTTCACTTCAATTCCATCAAATATCCACCCAAAATATTGAACTAAAAAAACTGAACATGATAATAAAATATTGAAAACATCTAAAGCATTTCATATTTATATACCCTTTATTGATGTTGTTTAGAAAATTTCTCAACATTCCAATTTCCTAAAGGAAATGTGTACACAATGATGATGGATTTGAGGAAATTAAAGGATGATATTGGGGATGAATTTATCAACATTAATCCATCCATCAATTACTAAGAAATGAAAGGATCATAGAACATTCTCAATTCCATGTACCTTAGAGGTGTATTTCTTTTCAGATTCCATGATTGATTTAGGTGACTCTATAAATGTGATTCCTCCCATTATTTTATTTTATTTATAGGTTTGGTAGTTAAATCATTTAATAATAGTTATTAAATTATCAAAATATAAAATTAGATACCCCATTGGTGTTCTGGAGGATGTATATGTGAGGGTTAAAAACATAATTTTTCTGCTGATTTTCATGTGCTTATAATGAAATATTATAGGATGAATGGGAATAACCCACTTATATTGGTGTGTAATTTTCAAGAAAACTAACAAACCATAATTAATGTACACAATGGTACATTATCCATAGATTTTGGTGGTTACATTTTCCACTTCACTATCCTTGGTTCTATGAAACACCCATCATAAGAGCATTCATATCCTTTCTTTAATTTAATTTATACACTCTCTATCCCCAAAAAAATTATCTTCATACACCCAATACCCTTTCTAAGTTTTCATCCTTGATATACATTAATTTTAATGATTCATGTGTTGAATTATCTAATGGTCTAGAAAAATCCCATGCATTTTTATTAATCGATGATTTCTTGTGAACTAAAGACACAATGACTATCCATGATTCTAGTCAGCTTGTAAAAGCTTACACCTCGTCTCAGGATGTTACTATTAATTAGTTATATGTGACCATAGACCTCTCTCTTTATTATTCCCTCTTATTAATCCAAGATACCCTAAAATTTTAATTTAAACCATTACCTAAAAATTTAAAATATTCATATCTTGAGAATAAAAAAAGTGTTTTATCATATTAGATAGTTCACTCCCTCAAGAAAATGAATTGTGATTTCTTGAACTTTTGAGGGAGTATAAATAAAAATTGGGTTGAGAACTTTCTGAAATTTATGGTATTATCCATAAATTTACATACATTATACATTATTAAAATATGAGGCTAAACTGGTGGTACGTACAAAACTCCAACTGAACCCAAACCTTAATAATGTCATTAAAAATGTGGTAATAAAACTATTGGATACTATAATCATTTAACCAATTTATGATAGCTAATGGGTCAGTCCAATTCTAGTATTTCATAATAAAATAGGTCTAATATAAATTATAAACGAAAATAATGAATTGATATCAACTCATGTATAGAATAGCTGACATATTTGTATAGGTTATCGATGAATATACCATCACACTAGGAAGGACCATTTTCCTTTATCATTTATTGATCATATACCAAATAGGTTAGTGGGAATGTCCCAATAATATTTCCTTTATGAATATTGTGGATATTTTTATATCTATATTTCCCTTGAGGATTGGGAAAAGATATACTTCACTTTCCCCTTTGGTACATTTTCATATAGGCGGATGTCATTTTTTATATGTAAAGATATATGTACATTCCATAAATGCATGGTTAGTATATTTTAAGATTATATAAAGAATTTCATAAAGTATTCAAGGATGATTTTATTATATTTGGTTTAATTTTTGATGAGTTTTTTAGTATTTGAGGTGTTGTTATTTATTATTATATTAAAAATAATCTTATTTTAAATCACAAAAAGGCCATTTTATAGTAAAAAAAGTTATAGTACTTAAACATGTCATTTTTGGGGATGGTATACAAGTCTATAAATAAAAAATAATAATTTAATCCTTTCCATTACCAAGAAATGATTGCTCCTTCTTAGGTCACTCAGGATTTAACACCAATTTATTCATTACATTATCAAGATTACAATCTCCATATCCCGATTACTCTAAAAAGACAAAGAGTGTGGGTTTCATCAAAACTATGTGGATTCTTTGTAGCAGTCCCAACCCTAGTATCCTAAAGATGGTGCCTTAATTTATTACATTGGAATAGATAAAAGATTCAAATCGGAAAGGACTGAGTAGTTTAGTAGTTTTGGAAAACTAGATTGCATATATGATACTAATATTAAATTTAGAATATAAAATAAAAAATAAAACATAACAAAATATAATAACCACATCATTGAAAACTCATTCAAATATATATTCTTCACAACCTGGGTAAAGAAACAAAATAAGGTTGATCCCAAATACTCAGTAAGGGTGAAGTATATAAGATGTTATCATGAATGAATAAGCATAATCAACATAGAAAGGATGATAATTGAACACGTATTTCATTTAAATAATTGGATAAGGGGTAATTAATATGGAAAGGTAAATAACTGAAACACAGTTAATTTAATCAATAAACTAATAATTAGATGCATCAATGGATAATTTTAAAGTGAAAATATCATGGATAAATAATAATAATAACAATTGAATTATTAATGAAGGTAATTCTTAATTATTAGATTCCATATTTCCAAGGTACATGGAACCTTTATTGTTGATACCTTTCATAAGATGGTATAAAACAAATCAATAGAAGCCCATTTTTTAGGGCTATCAAACCGATTCATCCCATGAGACTATCGACGCATTGATTGGATTACTTTAAATGGCCCCAAACCCATATCATACCATCCCAAATCATTCCTCATATATCTAATAATCGATTTAATTCATAAATATTGTTCCTCATCAAATATCAATATTGGGTAACGAATATGGATTTGTCAATATTTTCCCAAATAATCAAATAACTATAAAATTCAACACCATATGTAAAAATGGTATGTGGTTTAGGAAATAATAATATTCATGATAAATAATGCAGCTATTTATGGGAAATTTAATGGCCATAAAAATGAAACAAGGAAGTTAATATCAATAATATCATTGGTAAAAATTATCATAAACCATAAAAATAAATAATAAGTATGGTTTCAAAAAAATATTCACCCACTTGTGTAATAATGAAAGTTTTTTATCATTGATTAATAGAAATATCATAAAATGATATTTAAAATTATTCTTGAGGAAAATATACTTTTCATTTTAATTAACATTTTTCAAATAATTTTCAATAAAAATAATTTTTAAAAATATTTTCATTAAGAAAATATATTCATGAAATTTCTATATAATATTCAAATAAATGATAGTGGATAATTTTGTACATGTCGTACAAGGTAAAAAGAACATTCCTTTTACATTGTAAAAGGTTAGAAAAGTGTCGTGTTTGGAAAAAGACCACAAGATTCCCTTAAAATATTTGTAAAAATTAAACATGGGAAAAAATTATTTAATAAATCATTTTTAAAATGTTAAAAACATTTTCAAAACATTTTTATAACACATGTCTATAGAAGAAAATATGTTTCCAACTGAAGAGAGAAATAAAGTTAGGTTTTCTTTAAAAAAATATATCTAACATTTTAAGTGCCAAAGAATAGAAAATGGTACTATTACTTGAAAAATATAATTAATAACTAGAGGATAATAAAATTAAATTATTTATTAATCAATGATTATATAATTTCCTTCAATGTAATTTCAATAATAAATTATCTCGATTATAATGTGATTGTGAAATAAACCCTTAAAATGATCCTAACATTGAAGGTATAATTAATCAATGAATAAATTATGTGTATAAAATACAAATAAAAATAATAAAAATGGAAATTAAACAATATATATTCAAAATTAAATATACACATAATTATATAATATCAATTTTTATAAACAATTAATATAACCCATTGAAAGAAAACTGAGTTATGAAATTTCTTTACTACTTTTTAACTTTAAGAATAAATTACCGTAGATGTAATTATTCAAATTGAAACTTAATATACCATTAATAATGAATTATTCTTGATAATTATTTTAAAATGGTTAGTATATACAACATATAAAATAATTTTGGTGCATAACATTACAATATGCCTCAATGAAATGAAATTCAGATGAAATCCCTTACCTTACGCTCCCTTTTGGTTAAACGCCCTTTAACCTTCTATATAATAGTTTTAAGAATGTTATTAACTTATACCAGAGACATATTAATATTTATAATACCATATATTTTAATTTTATAACATATTATCACCCATTTGTTAATAACCATCCATTATTTGCATTGTTTCGGGTGTTAATTGCCTTGTTTCTTTAGTATGTTTTGACTTGTTATTTTTTTTCCTCTTAATTAGATCATAATTTATTCATATAAAAATTTTAATACAGGATTTAATTATCATATATATATATTATATATTTATTTATAGTAATCCAAAAAAATTGGTGATAGGAAATGAAATACACAGTTTATGGAGACGTTAGGTCATATGTATGCATGAATGTTGTTTTCATTTTTTTTAATGATGAATGAAAGAAAATTAAGTGATATATATGTATATTATCATTAATGTATAATATTTATTTCATATATATCTTATATTTTTTTAAATCTATCCTTCATATAGTTAATGTAAATCATGAATGAATAACGCTACTTTACGAGGCGGTAGTTTGCCGTATACATGAATAATGTTATCGTATTCCCAAAAAATGAAAAGTATGATTTTATGTGTTATATAATAATTAGAAAATCATAATATATCATAAATATAATAAATATTATATATAAATAGTATTTATATCATTATTCCAAATATTTCTATGCGGTAATGAAAAAAATAACAACATCAGTTAGTGAGGTGGTAGTCCATCATACAAACAAATGATGATTTTGAAACCCATTTGATGGAAGTGTGTGTTGTTGTAGGTAGTACCATTAATAGAAAAAAAATAAGTATATTTAAGAAACTTATTTCATTATATAATCTTTATATTAGAATAATTTAAGGAGTTTGAGAAGGAAATAAAATAAAAACACTTTTATAATAACAGTACCTCTTCTACAAGTATTCTCCTTAGGTTTGCATTAATGCCTTCCTAAGTTAAATTTATGCCTAATATAAGGATTATAATATAAGTGGAGTTAATTTTGGTAGCTATTTTGGTATTCATAGATATAAATAAAGTTATTTTATAGGTGTTAATAAGGGGGATAGTGGGGGAATTTTATAAGTTGGGAGAGTTGCAAACTTATAACTTTTTGAAAGAGAGAATTACCCCCAAATTTTTTCCATGTCAAGTGGATAAAATAATAAAAATTAATAGATAATATAATTTATAAACTATAAATATTTCCATAAAATGGGTGTTGAACAATTCTTTAGGTCATTCTTTCACTAAAGTTTAAATTTTACTCCCTTGGTAAACTCGTTTTGATCTTAATCGCTGTAATTAATTTTAACAACTTTCACTAATAATTTTTGTCAAAAATTATTTTTACCTTATTATAATTTATAAATTATTATTATTCCAAATAACTAATCCATTTTTTCAAATTCAAATCACATAAGTGGTATAAATTAATTAAAAATTAATCTCACATACGTGTTACGAAAATGGGTTTTTAATATAAAAATATTCAAAAGTTTACTAAATTTGTATATCTAAATTCAATATAAAAATGATTAAAATGATATAAATTGGATTAAAATATGTATAATTGATCTAATTTTACTTGAAAACTAATTTAAAATATAATTTATCATTATAAATTATTTATATGAAAAGCTAGTTTTTAATTAAAATTTAGTATTTTTTCATTATTGAACTAAAAAATGAAACTTCTCAAAAAAATACTTAAAAATCACCCTAAGATAATTTTTACATTAATATTTAAAAAATTAAGTTAATTTTTTCAAAACAAATTTATAAAATTGTCAAAATTTATTTTTAAAACAATTACTCCATTAAAAGGAGGAAAACTTCCTTTATAAAAAATACAACTTTGTATGCATAAAATTTGATTTGTTCTTATCTTATGCCTATAAAATCTATTGAATGAATATAAAAATATTTTATTGAACATATAATATATAAATTTAATTAATATAATTCACCATTATTAATTAATTTAATATATTAGGATCAAATGCCTTTGGGCGCATAAAAATTGTTTTTTATAAAAACATTTCCTTTATATTAATTCAGTTTTTATTTTCATTTCTAACCAATTGGTAACTAATGAAAAAGTACATATGTTTTAATAAGTTATTTAATATTATTTATAACATAAAATTTAATGTTTATAAGATAATTTTAATTTTAAATATTAATTTTAATAATAATAATATTTGGTAAAACATGGTCTTGCGTGTAATGCAAGCTATTGAAGAAACTAATTGTAGAGTATAACGCAAGCTAACTGAGTTTTTTATGCATTAGAAGCTATATCATGGATTTAATTTATTTAAAATAGTAAATATATTATAAACTATTGGGTTGTTATATTTCCTTTTACACTTGGTGTTGCGTTTTATTCATGCTATTAAATATGATATTTATATTTTAAAATTTTGTGGTGTTATGCTCTTTTGAAAAAATAAAATATAGTCACAAACCACCCCTATTAATCCCAACACCTGATAGGATTTACCATTTGAGTTCATGTTTTATTATTACAAATATTTTTTTGGGGCAGTATTTTCCCAAAATATTTATTAAGCAATAAATTGCATTACATATGTCACACACACACTTAAATATACCCTAAAAACCACACCACAACTGAAAATGAATTTATTACCATTGTATTTTCCTTGGATAAATTTACATTATATATTTTAATGTATAAAGTATTTTTTTTATTCTACATTGCATCCTTATGATACCTCATTAATAAACCGAAATCAAAACCAAATCTCAATCACTAGATACTCCTCATTCCGGAATTTAATTTAGAAATTGTGGATAAAAAATAAGTAGAGAATGTGGTGGATATCTATATCAGTAAGATCTTTTAATCCTCAAGCACTAACTCATCACTATATATTCATGTAAATATAATTTTCTCTAATGAAAAATTGTATCAAGTGAAAGATATTATTCCCAGGTACACTTACATTGTAAATTATTTGGTAGTGTGAGGAATTACAACTGAATTTAATAAAAAAAATATGACTATCTAAAAAATGAGTCTCATTAGAACATTTGGGATGACCCTTCACTTTTTCATATATGTATTGATCATTTCTTAAAGACTTTTTTCTTGATAATGAGTTATATTCCATCCTCAGGTTCTGTCACACTCTTGAATATGAGGCCCACTTCATTCACCAATAGACAACTCACAAGGGCCTTTATTATGAGTTATTTTAGATAATATTATTCTGGGATGCCTATAATTTTTTAATTTTTTACCTCAATGTCAAATGATAGTTACTGTATCCTAAATAAATGAAATTCAACAACCATGTTTGATTTTTTATTTCGTTTTTTATATTTATGGAATTGAATTAATTGTCTTATTTTGTAATTTATTTGGAATATTTTGAGTTCTTATTATTATGTATTATGAGTATAAATGATTAAAATCATGATACATAAGGACTAATGACTAAAATTTAGTTAAGGATTTTTTGAGAACTAAATATTTTTTAGGTTTAGATTTCCTAGATTCATTATTAGTGACCAAGTTTATCATTTTTATAACCGCATAATGGAATCGTTTTTTATCTGTATAGGGTCGTTCATTGATTTTTTATAGCTTATCATCCCCAAACCAAAAGAAAAATCAATTTTTATAATAGAGAGTTAAAACAAATTCAGGAAAAAATAGTACAACCCAATAGAAAATATTGGTGTCATAGACTTGATGATACATTTTTGACTTACCGTACTACTTAAAAAACTCCCATTAGCCTCTCCGTGGATATATATCATTGGGATTATTAGTATATTAAATAAATAAATTCTAATATTTCTAGGGAATGTTCTAAAATTAAATTATAGATTTAGGAGTTTGAGGAAATATGGAGAGATTTAAAAGATAAATACTAAATTTATAAGGAAACAAATAAGTCATCCCATGACTGCCACAACCTTGATCATCGGTTCTATATTAGGAAAAATTTCCTCCATTTAAATGCAAGTTATGATTATTTCTCACTATTTTTTCAAATACATCATCACTAATTTCTATCCTTTTTGGGTTTTATAGGTTAAAATTAATACACCCAATAGACATTCATCGTTAATTGGAAGCACCTAAATCACTTCCATGAAACCCTCTTAAAGTCCTCAGTAGAGGAACTCTAACTTCAAGAATTCATCTATCAATGAAACCCTCTTGGTAATATCCTTTTCTCACACCCTCTCCTTAATTACAGTAAGAAAACTAAACATTATATATGTTAGGGTGGATAATTTCCGATTTAATTTAGGATTGGGATCATATTTCTTTTTTTCTCTCTTTTTATCTTATTGTGTGGTATTTTTATGTTTCATTTAACTTTTATATTTTTCTTTCTTTTTTCTGGTTTCATGGTATTTTTATGCTTTTTCTTCTTATATTTTTTCTATTTTATCACTTTTGTGCCTAATACTCATATTAAAATCCTATATCAACATGAAATTTATTAAAAATTAGTGATGGATTTTCCTATTTCATGTTGTTTTAACATTTAAAGAAATATTATTTCATTAATTTATTATAATTTTGGGCATGGATTTAATATTAATGGGTGATTTTAGTGAAATTAATTGTTTTTCAATTATGTAAATTATTCTATATTTACAAAATCTTTGAGATATTTATATTATATATGTGAGTTTTATGGGGAATTATTTCATTTAATATCTCCACACATCATTTCAAAAACTAGAAAATATGAATCATTCATACCAAATTAAAAGAAATATGTAAGTTGGGTTAATGTTATTCAAATTTTAAAGATTTTTTTTCCCATATTTTTGTTTCTTATCAAATCAGATTCATTATATTACTAGATTAACCAACGGTTAATACATAATTATTTTTTTTCAAAAAAAATAAAATAATAATAATCAAAATAATAATGATAATATAACAAAAATATTGGATAAAATTAAAAAATATTTTAATTCCAATACTACTTAAGTGATTATGTTTTAAAATTTTATTGTAAATGGTATAGGGAATGTTCAATGGAAAATAACCAAGTAAGCCGAAGATTTTTAAAATGACCTATATTTTATGAATAGTAAGTGGAAAGATAAAAATGAAATAGTTTTTGCACACACAAGTGGTTATTTAGTGTAATTTTTAACTCAAGCATTTATTTTTAAATAATAGTATCATGAATATCCTGGAATTTCATTCAAAAACAATCTATGATACACTTTTTTCCATGCTTACTAAGATTGATTACATGTTGTGGTTATTGCTTCACTCACATTGCTACTATAAATTCAATTTCCATTAAATGATAAAACTTCATGAATAATGTAATATCTTCATGAATTGTTCTCTAAAATATGGAATTTCATAAGAGTGTAAATATTCAGGTGTGGGGTGTGATTACATCATGATTCACTATTTTATTCCACCCTCAAACCACCCTTTTAAATTGAATTTTTATTGTAAATTTAAAATATAATAATCAATTGAACATTTCATTTGATTAAAATAATTAATTTTAAATAATTTTATAATGGTAAATTTAACTTTTTTTGATGTTTTCATGGTTGTAAAAAGTGATTTGAATAGACCAAGATCAAATTCAAGTAAAACAAGTCCAAACTGTGCAAGATCCTAATCACACATGTGGAATAAAATCCATATTTCAATTAATACATTGATTTAAATAGGATAAAAATTGATGGGTAAATTAATAAACATGTGTTATATAGTTCTCTATAAGATCATAAATACAAATTCATCCATTTAGAGGACAAAAAGGCATCATCATGGGTGAGAATCTTTATTGTTCATAGTCATGAGGTCACATATGTAATTTGGAAATAACTTGAGTTCTAGATCTCAAAATTCCTCAAAATTTAGTGTGGAGATATTCAGGAGGTGGTGAAAAAAATATTTTTTTAAAAAATAATGATAAGTTGGTCTCATAGCCCACATTTTGGTTTCGAGTGATAGTATGAAAACACAGTGCCAAAAACATCTTTCATTTTTCCTACAAATTAACCCCTTGGGAACCTCATTTGTAAGTTTCATCCAAGGTAGTGAAGCATTATAATTATTAATATACAAAGTATTATTCTCATAATCCTTGATATTCTGGATCTTTGTATCCTTATAGGTATAAAAAGACATGAAATAAGTGTTTCATATGAGTTTCATCCTTCTCTAGATGGTGAGATAAAATATGGGTGATCATTATAAGGGAGTTTCTCACTTAAAAAGAGAGTTTCATAATTATTATTAACAAATTTTTTAGGATATTTTGTGTTTTAAAACTTTTATTAAATTTTATATTACTTTGTTTTAAGTTTAAATGTTTTTTTGATTCATATGAATGAAATGGTCTTTATTACTACCCAATCGGTCAGAGATTTTATGTGTGTGAATTATATTGTAATGATTGTAAAACACAATAATCCTTTTTATTCCCTCATTTTTTAGATATTAATGTGATTTTAAAGATTTTATACCATGCATATATTCTCAACCTGGTTACATAATTGTTATTTTGAGGTTTGGATCAACATGGATTAATATAAATTCCTAAAGGGTAATTGGGATTCTGGTTAACCTCAACCAAAGAGTTACTCCAAACCTAAATGAAATTCAAAGAACTATGAGTTTTACATATTGATTAATATCCCAATATTTTAAGAACATTATGATTGATAGAGTATACTGCATGAAAAACCTAGCATAAACAAACCACAAAATATTATTTTTTAAATATGAGTGTTATAACCTAGTCATTTAATTGGAGGGTCTGAATATGAATAACCAAATCAAGAAATATACATTAAATTCATATGAAATAAAAAATTATTTAGTAATTATGAGAAAATAAACACAAATTTTTTTTAAGTAATTTTATTCTTCAAAAATATGTTTTCTTCAAAAATTATTTTTATTGTTTTCTCTGAGAAAATTATATAATTATTTTTTTCCCAATTATAATATGTATTTTATGAAATTAAATTCATTTTTAAATTAATCATATGAAAATTATCTTATTTTCAATGTTTATAATATTTATAAAATGTTTTTTTTCAATAAATATTAAAAAATACTATTTTTATTGAAAACTATATCTTTGTTTCAAGAATTTAAAAAGTACCATTTTTCTTCAAAAGAGTTTAAAATAAAATTATTAAAATTATATTATTAATAATACAATTATGATCTTTGAAATGATTTTTATATATGAATAAGGTATAAAAATATTTTATACTTAAAAATGCATTTTTCTGAAAAATAGTTTTTTGTTGTGTTTTTCATTTTAATAATAGATTAATTTCCAAAAATTATTAAAATTGAATATTAAAAACTGATTCTATATTTAGAATCATTAGCTATAATTTTTTTATATAGTTCCATTTTATTTCTAGTCATTATTAATTGTAACATAGTAAATAACTTTCCCCATGGTAAGGGTAAATTGGGTAATTAGGGTTAAAAATAATGTGCTAAGGTATTAAAAATCAACCCAAAACATTCCTTAATTGAATTTCGTGATAATATTTCATCCATAATTGTTATGAATTCAAAAATTTCACATTTTCCTATTTATCTATGATTTTTATTTTTATAATATTTAATTTAGAGATAAAGACAAAAATGCTACTTTTCTTCTTTTAATATCTATAATATTTTATGATATCGATAAACATGACTTATGTTCTATTATAAATATTAATTTTAAATATAAATTATTTTTAATGTTAATTTATTTATCATTTTTGGTGATGAAATTATTACCTTCAATTCTTGTACAACGCCGAAACAACATTTATTAGATTAATATAAAAATAAAATAAATGATTTTTAAAATACAAAAACTAATATAATTTGAAATAATTATTTTGTTATAAAAAATTAGATAACTATAATATGTTAGTTGTGTTTTAAATGGTTATATTATAATTACCTTTTTTTCTTTATGTATTTAAAGTCAAATTAAATGAGTAGTGTCAAAAATGACATTAATGATATTTTATAATAAATAATATTTTATTAAATTATTTAAAATTCATAAAAATATTAAATTCATAAAAAATAATGTTATATGGTTTAAAACTTCATATATGGTCTATTTATGGGTCTTTTATTATTTTATAGTAAAATTATTGACCCTTAAATTGTAATAAACTTAAATACTACAATAATTGTCAAAAGGGTTAATGAGGAGATTAAAACTAAAAGATAAGTGTAAAATCATAACCAAAATTTTTAAAATTTTCATTATATGATATTATTTAGACCCATAATAATTTTATATTACAATTATATAAATTTGGATCCATTTTAATGTGAAAATTATTTTATATCAATTTAATACTTTAAGAAAAATCAAAAATGTTCATCCCATCACTTATAAAAGGGAACATCATATCCTCTTTTATTAAAATGTAAAAACATTTTTTGAGAAAATAACTATAAAAATAATTTAATTAAAACCCTAAACACATCATATAGGACTTATTTCTTATAAATCCAATCTAGGAAGGATTTAGGTATAATCCCAAAGCGGTTGTCCAGAGAAGAAGTATCATTCTTAATCGAGTGTTTTTATTCTATTTTTTCTTCCGCATCCTTACAATATAATTCAACCATACAAATATAATAACATTATTATATAAAATATAATAATATTTTATTATATTATTATATTAATTTAATAACCTAAATTCATCTCCCCATCCATCAAATGGGAAACGAAATCGTCGTTTGTGTGTCCGGTGGACTACCGCCTTGAGAACCGATGTAATTCATTTTCCATCACCGCCTCTCATGGATGGTTATAATTTTGGATTTAATATATATGTGTGTGTGTGTGTGATATTAATTACAAATTTATCATTTTTTTAAAAGTAATATATCATATATTTCATTACCATTCCATTCATTAAAAATTGATAAAGTTGTTCGTGCGTACATGTGGACTACCACATCCACGAAGTGATGTGTTTGGTTTTTCACCACCACATCACATGGCTGGTATATATAAGTTTATTTAAATATATAATATGGTATTTATTATATAATTATAATCCTAGAAATATAAAATTACACTTACATTCTTTCTATCATGATCGTTGAACAATGAAAAATATTACTCATGTGTGCGTACAACCTACCATCTCTATGAATATAACATAGTTAATTTTTCAAAAACATCCTTATTTATTGGTATAATTGATGTATAAAAATGATAATTATTTAATTATTATTATTCTTTATATTATCTAACAATTAGTTCTTTTACTATAGTCAACCTACTGAAGCCATTTTGGACATATGAACTGAATATCATCAAAACATATGATGTGAACTTAATTGATTAAGTAAATAAATATAATAGGGTAAAAAATTAAATAAATGGAATAATGAACTTAAAAAATTTCCCTGAGAAATTAAATAATTAATATAGGTTTATTATTGAAGAATAAAAATAACGTACGTTATGAGTTGGGCCTAAGGTAAGGGATTTCGACTCAATTTACACTCCATTGAGAAATATTTAGTAATATGCAACAATTTACTTTTATATGGTGTCTATATTTCCCTATTTATTTATTTAACATGAATATATATTTATTCATTAGTATTAATGATTCAATTCAAGTTACTCTTTCAAGATTATTGATTAAAATAAAAGTTGATCTTATTTCCATTCTTGATCGGATATATTTTTCTTTCATGTCCATATTTTTCAAAACTTCTTTACGAAAATCCTTTTTGTTTATACAAATTATTTATAAAGGATATTTTAATTTATACATGAATTTTTACATATTATTAAAGGAATATTTTAAATTTTTTCTTGGAATGTTTCATTTTCATATTTCTTTACAAAATAGTTAAAAGGAATTTTTTAACTTATTCGGTGTTAAAAAAACCTTCTCGTTGTCATAACCATTCTAAAATATTTAGATTTTTATATAATTTTTAAAAGGTAATACAAATAAAAATATTTTGAGAAGTATTTTCTCATCTATCTTTTTATTCTCCAAAATACATGAATTTATTTCAAAACATTTATTCCTAATGAATTTGAGGTAATATTTTTAATATTATGGTTATTAACTGTCTCTCAATGCATTCACTTTCTTATGATCATTGAACATTAAATTTCCATTAAATATCCATATTATTTTTATCATTGATATTACTATTTCTAAAACTTTATACCATTTTTTGGTATGGTGTTTTACTTTGAAATTTATTTTATTAACTAGGGAAATATTGATATTCTAGATTATTTACTCAATATGGATAATTATTAATAAGTCGTATTATTCATGAATTAAGCCAATCATTAAATATATTAGGAATGAATTGTACATAGAGTGATGGGTGATTCTTATAATTATATATCCCCTTAATCCACTGATGGGTCTTATGAGACAAATTAGTTGTCCAAGTTAAATGGGTCTTTACGGATACTTTTAAAATGTCATGGCATAAGGTCTTAATGGTAGAGATATCATGATGTTTGAGATCATGATTTTCAATAGTATGAATTTAATTCATTGATAATTTAGTTATTATCATCCATGAGATTACGATATTTTTATTATTTATAGATTCCTTACATGATTAGGTTATTGATTAAATGGCATTTTTTCAATTATTTTCTAGGATATATTGATTATACCTTATTTACTCATGATACCTTATTTGTATGTAACCCTTAATTAGAATTTTATCTCACCGTTTATTTTTTTTCCTTCCCCTAGGATATTAATAATAATTCTTTTAATGAGTTGAAGGATTATAAACTTTATATTTTTTTATTTTTATATTTTATTTCCAATGTAAAATGGATATCATGTATATACCTAGTTATCCCATACAACAAAATTGATCAATACTTTTTGGGATTAGATCACTTGTGTCTATGATAATTTAATAAAGTAGACACCATCTCTAGGTCACTAGATTTTGGGTTTTTTCATTTTATATCATATAAAGTTTAATATAAACCTTTGGGACTATATTTTAAATAAATGTAGATAACATGAGAATTATGATAATCCCTTATTGTATTTGAAACCATTTACTATTAGTGGGTTTTTTATTTTTGATCAATATTCATGATTATGATAATATTAGATAACTTAGGGTGTTACATTATTTAGCGATGGTTTCTAATAGAAGAAATAGAATCAATACCCATGGTCAATGTAGAGATTTTCCTACTGAGCATGCCAATACAATTGGTGTTAGAGTTGAGAAGATTGTGTCGATATTAGGGTTGCTCACCCAAGTTATGTCAAATAACCCTGCATATATAGATCAACATGATGTTCCATGACATGATACACCAATATTGGATCATTTAATGTAATATAATCCTCTATATTTTAATGGAACTACTAATATAGTTGTATCTAAGTAATGCATCAAGTCTCTGGAAAAAAGATATTTCTCACCTTGGGGGGAAATAAAAGAGAAAAATTTATGCTGATAGTGTATTGGATTAGTGGAAATGTTGATCAATTATGGTCATTGATCCAGATACTAGAGAGGAAGACGAAATAAAACATATGGATTGGAGAGATTTCCAATTAATATTCCTAAATAAATATTTACCTCATGATAAATGAACTGAAATACAGACAAATTTTCGTAGCTTAAAGAAAAAGGAGGATGAAAGTATTACAGATTATGATTTTACCTTTATAATACTATATAGGTATGTTATGAATTATATACATAATCCAGAGAATAATATTTACTATTTTTTTAAAGGCCTTAATCCAAAACTTGGAAGGGCACTATTTTCTCCAAACTTTCATCATACAATGAAATAGTATTATGTGTCATAAAAATAGAGAAAGAATTTTCTAGATCCTATATCTTCAATGTAAATTAAGAGAAGAAGTGGTCATATAAGAACTATGAAAATTTTAACATGTTAAAGGAGAATAGGTGAACAAAGAAATTCTCATAATTTGAAAATATTGGAAATAATTATCATATAAAATGATTAAAGGGCATGATGGATTATTA
Source organism: Viscum album (assembly GCA_963277665.1). Lineage (NCBI taxonomy): Eukaryota > Viridiplantae > Streptophyta > Magnoliopsida > Santalales > Viscaceae > Viscum > Viscum album. Next base: position 260,710,318 of record OY728142.1, on the reverse strand, counting down.
CAACTGTAAATATTAGGGTTATCTAGATAAATAATGTAAGGGGATAAAACAAATTTATGGTGTCTAATTATTCAGCCATAGAGAAATGTGTAATTATTCACACTAATTCCCTAAGCGTCAAAGGAACATGTCACAGAAGTGGATGAGGGGAGAAGGTTAAGCATATGTGATCATTGTATCTGAGGTTAAAATTAACAATGATGGTGTGGAAGGTACTTTAATCATAGAATTGAACTTAGCTAATTATTTATTTGATTCTGTATCTTCTCACTTTTTTATATCATCTATATTTTCCAATAAAATTAGATATTTCCCTATCACCTTAAGACGATATTTTTTGTTTAAAACTCCTAGTAGAAATATCACCTAAAAAGGATGTGTTAGTCAGTTCCCATTATGACCTATAAACATAACCTATTTTTAGAATTGATAATTATACCTGTAGTTGATTTTGGTATAATCCTTGGTATGGATTTTATTTCAAAATATAATGAAAGAATTTATTATAATGAGAAGTAAATTATGATTCAAAATGAAGATTTATAATTACTTATATTTATAGAGGAGACTTCATATTCTAATTCATTTCTAGGTACACTTTTATTAGATCTTCTAAATGATATTCTTAGGGAGAAATATCAGACGCAATATATAGATGAAAAGGGTAATCTTTGAAAGGAGGATGCACCTATTATATAGTAATATATTTATGTATTTACTGAGTAATTAATTGGTAATCCACTAGAATGTGAAGTTGAGTTTTTTATTGAGTAAATACCTAACATGATTCCCACATCAAAGAGTCATTATAGAATTTATAATGTGGAATTAGTAGAGTTATATAAACAATAATAGGAGTTGTGTGAAAAGGGATTTATATACCCTATTGTTTCACCTTGGAGAGCCCCTTTCATTTTCGTTAAAAAGAAAGACGGATCTAAGAGGCTCTATATTATTTATAGGGAAATAAATGATATTATTATAAAGAACATGTATCATATGCCTTACATTTATGACTTATTTGATCAACTTCATGGTTCTCAAATTTTATCAAACATTGGCATTTATTCTGGGTATCATCAATTATGAGAAAATAAGGAATATATTCTAAAGAAATAATTTTTATAAGGTATATAAATTATGAATTTATGGTAATTACATTTGGATTTACAAATACACCACTATTTTTATGGATCTAATGAATGGTTCATTCAAGTAATATCTAGAAAAAAATTGTGGTGTTTATTAATGATATATTGGTATACTCTAAAATAAATGAGGTTCGTGAGAATTGTTTTCAAATAATTATTGACAATATTTGTGAAAAAGAGTTATATGAGAAATTTTTCAAGTGTGAACTATAGATTCATAATGTTTCTTTTCTTGGCTATATTTTTTCAAAGTAAGGAATCTCAGTTGATCCTATGAAGAAAAAGGTAGTCAAATAATTTCCTACTCCAATGAACATAACTTAGGTACGTAGTTTCATTGGTTTGGTAGGTTGTTATTAGTTATTTTTTCAAAAAAATATTACTGATTGGATAACACATTAACCAAGATTACACATAAATGTTGGACAAAGGAATGTGAATATTTTTTTGAATAAATAAATAAGATATTATTAAATGCATTAATTTTGACTATACTATTAGGAAATGATGGATTTAGGATATATATGGATGAATCAAATAAAAGAATTGGTTTTTACTCATGTATAATGAAAAATTTATTACTAACACATCACGAAAGTTAAAGAGTCTTGAATAGAACTATCCAACACATGATCTTGAGTGGGCATCTGAAATATTTACTTTGAAGATATGGATACATTATCTCTATAGTGAAATATGTGAGATATAGAAAAACTATAAGAGCCTAAAATAATTCTTTTCATATATCGATATCAATATGAGGTAAATTTAAGGGATTAATATACTCAAGGTTTATGATTACTCAAAACACTACCACTTAGAGAAGTTAAATAAGGTGGAAGATGCATTGAGCAGAAAAGATCATGGAGTCCTCAAAAAATGAGGATTGATTGTCATACTTTGTTCATGTATTTAGTAAATATGCATATACGAATTATGAAGGAATGGTAAACATAACCTCTTTTTCAAATGATTTCCAAACCATCTTAATTGGAAAGGATTAAATATTTTCAACCAGATGATGATAATTTTCAAAAATAAATTAAATTTGTGAATGATGGTAAATTGGAAGACTTCAGATATAAAGATAGCATTATAAAATTTGGAAAGAGTATATGTATATCATTTATAACAAAGATAAAAATTGAATTATTAAATAATGCTCACATCTTGAATTTCTCTATACACCCTAATAGCACCAAGATGTATAGATATTTAAGGGAACTTTTCTGGTGAGATAGTATAAAGTGGAAAATAACTGATTATGTATCAATATGTTTGTTTTTTCAACAAGTTCAGGTTGAGTGATAGAATACTAGAGGATTCATGAAACCTTTAATTATTCCTATGTGGAAATGAGATGATATTACTATGGACTTTATCATTGGATTACCAAATAATCATAGATATAATGATGAAATATTTGTTATTATTGGTAGATTTACCAAATCTACACATTTTCTCTCTATAAGAGAAAATTTACCACTTGATTTCCTTGAAATGTTATATATTAATGAATTTGTAAGACTTCATAGTGCACCACTTTCAATTGTGTCTGATCATGAACCATGATTTACATTGAAATTATGGAAAAGTCTTCAAAAGGTACTTGATATTGAGCTTAATTTGAGCATTTCCTATCAACCTAGAAATAATGATATTTATAAAAGGAATATTTAAACATTTGAAGATATTTTAATATCATACTCACTTGACTTTCAATGTAAGTGGGACCAGTATTTACATATGATAGATTTTTCCTATAATTATAGCTTTGATTAAAATATTTAAATGGTGTTGTATAAAGCATTATATGAAAAGAGATGTCGTGCTCAAAAATTTTGGGATGAAGTTAGTGAAAGGAATATTGTAGGCACAAAACATTTTGAGTAGACAATGGTGAAGTTAAATACTATTCAAACCCATATTAAAGTAGCAGAAATCAGGAAAAAGAGTTAGGTTGATAACTAAAGGATAGATTTAAAATTTCAAGTGGGAGATCATGTTTTATTGAAAGTACCTTCATGGTAGGGTGTTATAATATTTGGTAATATGTAAAAACAATTCCCCAGGTACATCAAACCTTTTCAAATTCTAAAAATAATATTAATTGTGTCTTACCAATTGGAAATTGCACTAAGCTTCCCTAAAGTACATGATGTGTTCGATATCTCCTTAAAAAGGAAGTATATGAAATACCCAGAACAAGTTATCACAAATGAAAAAATACAATTGGATCCTGATCTATATTACCTTAAAGAGTTTATCTATATTCTTGATACTACATAGAAAGTGTTGAGGAATCGAATGACTTGACTGGTAAAGGTACTTTGGAGAAATCATAAAATAGAGGAAAAAACTTGTGAACCTGAGGATGTTATGGAGAAGAACCACCCTCATTTTTTAAAATGGTTATATCCATGAAAATTTCAATGATAAAATTCATATAGTACGGAACAATGTAATATCACAATATTTTAATAACACTATATTCGATAGTGTATACAACGGGCAACACCAAGCTTAAACGAACCATTAAATATTACTATTTAATTATGGCAATTATAAACTAGCCATTGAATTAGAAGGTATGAATAAAAATAAGAAAATTATGAAATATATGTGTGAATTTAATACTAAATAAAAATTTATTTATTTATTCTTTGTAAATAAATACTCAATTTTTTAGTAAAGTTTTTTTATTCTTTAAAAATATATTTTCTTCAAAAATGATTTTTATTTCATTATAAGAGAAAGTAATATAATTAATTTTTTATAGTTTTAGAAAATTTATGGTATAAAATTGAATTAATTTTTTAAATCATCATATTAAAATTATCATAGTTTTAATTTTTATGATTTTTCTGCAAGATTTTATTTTTCAATGAATAATAAAAAATTATACTTTTAATTGAAAACTGTATTTTTTTCAATAATTTAAAAGGTAAAATTTTATTTAAAAATGATTTAAAAGAAAAATTAGATCAATTATATTATTTATAATCTAATTATATTCTTTGGAATTAATTTTATACCTGAATTTTTTATAAAAACATTTTTATACTTAAAAAGGCATTTTTTAAAAAAATTATTTTTTGTGGTGTTTTTCATTTTAATATTAAATTAATTTCTACAAATTATTGAAATTTAATGTTGAAAAATATATTACATATTTGAAATTCTGAGGCCAAATTTTTTTAAATAGGTCCCTTTTATTTCTGGTCAATATGAATAGTAATCAAGGTATATAATTGTCATCACAATATGGGTAAATTAGGTAATTAAGGTTAAAAATAATATGATAAGGCATTAAAAATAAACTAAGCAATTTACTAAATTTAATTTTATGAGTTTATTTTTCTATAATAATATAAAATTTAAAAATATGACATTTTGGTGCCATTAAGCTATGATTTTGAACTTTATAATATTTAAGTGAGAAAAATACAAAAATGTCAATTTTTTATTTTAATATCTATAATATTTTATGATAGGGATAAATAAAACTTATTTTCAACTATAAATATCCATTTCAAATATAAATTATTTTTTACATTATGGTAATTTATTTATAATTTTTAGTTATTAAATAATTACCTTAAATGATTGTGTAATGCTGATAAAGCATTATTTAAATAATAAAAAAATAAAATAAATGATATTAAAAATACTAAAAGTAATATAATTTGAAATAATTATTTTAATACATGACTTATTTATGTAACGTTTTAGTGATTTTTAATGCATTATATTCTAATTCCCTTTTTTATTTATGTATTTAACATCAATTTAAATGAATAGGGTCAAAAATGGAATTAATGATATTTTATAACAAATAATATTTTGTTAAATGCTTTAATGTTCAGAAAAAATATTATATTTGTCCAAAGGAATGGTATATGGTTTAAAAAATAAAACATGGTTCATTTAGGGGTCTTTTTCATTTTATAGTAACATAATTGACCCTTAAATGGTAGAAAACTTTTAAATATCGGTAATTGTCAAAATGGTTAATAAAGAAATTAAATCTAAAAAATAAGGGTAAAAACAAAACCAAAACTTGTCTAGATTTTATTTTATCATATTATTTATGCACATAATCATCCTATATTACAATTATATTATTTTGTACCCATTTTAATATGAAAAATTTATTATATTAATTTAAAACATTAAGAAATTGCAAGAGTGCCCCTCTCATCACTTATAAAAGGGAACCTCCAATACTATTTTATTCACACTCAAAAAACATTTTGGTTCAACTAATACATACCCAAAGACCTTTATTACATATCTCCCCACATCCTTGAGGCATTATTTTTATCATAAATTCAATCTAGGAAGGCTTTAGTTATAAACTTAAAGAAGTTGTCCGAAGAAGATATATCGTTCATAACTAAGAATTTTTGTTTTGTTTATATATTCCACCTCCTTTAAATATTATTGAACCATGAAAATATAATAAATTTAGTATATCCCATATACAAATATGTTATAATTTTAATTTATTAACCAAAATCCATCTCCACTTCCATCAAATGGGAAATGAAACTATCAATCATGTGTATGGAGGACTACCGCCTCACAAACTAATGTAATTTGTTTCCTATCACCGCCGCTAATGGGTGGTTATAATGAAATATTTTAAATATATATATTATATTCATGACATATTTAAGATTATTTAAAATTAATATATCATATATTTTCTTACCTTTACATTCATTGAAAAATGATCACTTGGTTAAATGCGTACGTGTGGACTACCCCCTCAACGATGAAATGTAATTCATTTTTCACCACCACATCACATGGATAGTATATATAAGTTAATTTAAATAAATAATATGATATTTATGATATAATTATAATAATATAAAGATAATATAATACTTACATTCTTTCTATCATGATCGTTGAAAATGAAAAATGTTAATCATGTGTGCGTATGACCTATCGTCTCCAGGATTGTAACAGAGTTCATTGTTCATAACCATAATTATTTATTGGTATAATTAATGTATAAAAATTATAATTATTTCATTATTATTATTATATATATTATTTAACAATGAATTCGTTTAACATAGTCATCCAACCGAATCCATTTTGGACATATGAACCGAATATCGTCAAAACATATTACCTAAACTTAATTGATTAATTAAATAAATATAGCATAGTAATAAATAAAATAAAAGGAATAATAAAATTTAACAAGGTTCTTAAGAAACTAAATAATTAACATAATTTTATTACTTAGTAATATAAATAACATTGGTTATGATTCAGACCTGAGGTAAGGGATTTCGTCTCAATTTTCACTCCATTGATACATATTTGGTAATATGCACCTATTTAATTTAATGTGGTGTGTATATTTCAACTTTGAGTTATTTAGAATGAATATATATAGTTATTAATAATTATTAGTTATTTAATTTAATTTAATCTTTCAAGATTAATGTTTAAAAGTAAATTTGATCTTATATTTCTTCTTGGTCGGGTATATTTTATTCCATATCCATATTTTTCAAAACTATTTTATAAAAAACCTTTTAAATTGTAAAAATTGTTTATAAAGGATATAATTTTATTTAATTTTTAAATGGTATAAAAGTAATGTTTCTATTTTTTCCTGAATGAAGTATTTTTAAACTTTCTCTACAAAAAAAATCAAAAGGAATGTTTTTTTACTTATACGACATTAATGGATCATCTCGCTACCATAATAATTTCACACTCTTTAAATTCATCTACAAGTTTTAAAATGTATTACAAAAAAAATCTTTTGAGAAAAATTTTCTCATTTATTTTCTATTATTATCCAAAATAAATGAATTTATTTCAAAACCTGTGTTTTTGATTAATTGTGGTTATCTATTTAATTTTATGGTCATTAACTTTATCTTAAAACATTGACTTTCTTATGAGAAATAAACATTAAATTTAACATAAATATCTGTATTTTTTGTATCATAGATATGATTATTTCCTAAATCATATATGATTTTTACAAGAGATGTTTTAATTTGAATATTATTTCATTGATTGGGGAAATATTAATATTCTATATTCTTTACTCAATATGGATATTTATTGATAAGTAATAATATTATTAAATTAAATATATCATTCGATATATGACGAATGCATTAGACATGTAGTGATAAGTGGTACCTATAATTATATATCCCCTTGATGCATCGATAGATCTAATGAGATAAATCAATAATCCATATAAAATGGGTCTTTACCGATAGTTTTAAACTGTCTTGGTGTAAGGTATTGAAGGTAGACATATTATGATGTCTCAGATCATGATTTCAAATATAATACATTTACATCACTAATAATTCAGTTATTATTATACATGAGATTACTTCATTAATATTATCTATGGATTCATTTCATTCTCAAGTTATTGATTAAATGGAATGTGTTTATGGTTATTTACCTTTTTATATTGATTGTTCCTTATTAACTCATGATAGATTCTATTATACATAACCCTTACTGAGCATCTGATATCAATATTTATTTTTTTTCCTTTCCCCATGATATGAATATGAATTCTTTGAATGAGTTTAAGTATTCTTAACTTCATATATTTTTTTATATTCATATTTTACCCCTAATGAAAAATGGGTATCATATATGTATATAGTTCTCTAATAATACTAAATTTATTTATCTATTGGGATTAGATCCCTTATATATCTGTAAACGTAATAAAGTAGAAATTAGCTCTAGGTTAATAAAGTTGGGGTTATTATATATTATGTAGTGCACTTTAAATAATTTATTACACATGATTCTCTTAAAAACCACTACATGTCATTATATCCATAATGTATTTTCTTTATCTTATTTACTAAAAATATTTTTAACCCCACCCCACCCCCCCACCCCCACACACACGGACAACCACTTTTATTAAATTTTATCTAACTTATTTATAATATTCACTATTTAATCTTAAATTCTCCTTAATAGGTAACCTAGACTCTTCCATGTAGTAAATTTAATTTTCTAAAAACTAATTAATCTTATGTGTCATGAAAATGTGTTTATATTATTGTGACTATACAGACTTAATGAATGTGTAATATCTCATTCTTATGTGTGGTTTATATGATGGCATTGAGAAATGAGCACAAAAAAATAGAGTGAAAGATAGTTAGGTATGAGAGTGAGTAACTCTATAAATTCTTATAATAAAGTTGTGTTTATAATATTTTGTGCAATATTATATTCATTCATTATTATTTCTTTTAAATAGTTTCTATATTATGGGGAAACCAAATAAACCATTTATTTCATTGCATATTTTTTACATTATCTGTTTTTTATATCTTATTTTTGTTTTAGAAAAGGAATTTACTTTTAATTATTAATTGGGAACCCATACAAGATCTTGGGGTAAATATCCCTAATCATAAATATAATAATAAATAAAAACATATAAATCCAAAAAAATAGATGAAAACAAAAAAAAATCCTAAGACCAAGGAGAAGTGTGTGAAGAAAACAGGATGGGACCTGTCCAAATTAAATAAATTGATGGAAAATATGTTTGTGACATGAAGATGGTAGTAAAACTATCAACCTTAATACACATGATTACTTGGAACTCTATTTGAATTATAATTGATTGAGGTCCCATCACAAAACTCATCCACTACCACCAAGAATAGAAACTCACCCCAATACTACCATCCAAGAACCTTGAGACGCATTATTCCATGTGGTTGTGTGTGAATACTCATTTCTTAAGGTCCAATAACAAGACTTTTCGATAGCGATTGAGAACAAAAACCATCCCTATTTTTTACAACCAATAAGGACTTTAAATTTTGATAAATCTTCCCATGTCATTAGGAAGAACCATCACCTCTAACAATTCATCAAAGATCATCATCGTCATTTACAAAACATTAGAAACTTATAAAGGGGAACAACATGGTAACTAGAATATCAAGTATAACCAAAAAATAAAATGTGGAAAGAAATAAATTTTCATAATATTGGTACTCACCAGCCACATCACACAAAAGGACACATGTCATCATGTAGTAGTTGATGCCAACCAAATTGCATATAAGGGATATTTACACTGGCCTCACCAATCTCCTTGATATGTTGAGGCCATAGAAGGATAAAACATAACTTTTAGGAACAAACATGAGGAAACTAGTATAGAAACACATCAAAATATTTCATCATATACATCAAACAATAAATCAGACCATCAAACCCTCACTACTGTAAAATATATTATTATTGGTGATTTTATTTGTTTTAATAGTGGTTTAAACTAACACTAAATAGTTTCATAGTAATTTTTCTAAACCCCCATAGGATGTAGTGTTAGGTAATATTTCATAGTTGTTATTTTAATTATTCTATGATTTTATGAAAATGTCACAGAATTAATATTTCATTATGGTTTTACTATATTTAGTGGTAATTTTTCATTTTCTATTTTGGAATAAAAACTAGAAGCCGTTTAAAAACCCACTAAATTCAAACATTATTTAGAATTGGTTTAAATAGACCCAAAATATAGGGATGTTCTAAACCTCCATGACACATTGTAGTTCAAAAAAATAATTTAGATCCCAATTCCCAACACAAACAGAAATAAAATATGAAAATCAGAAAATTTATATGTATATTTATATTTATATATATTAAAAATATAAAAAAAAGAGTATATAAAATAAGATAATACATGTATAATGTATATCATGGGTACAATCAAGGAATACCTGAATAAATCTAAAAAATTCATAATACATGGAAAAAAATAAAAAAAAGGAATTATAATTAAAGGATAAATAAGGAATTAGTGATAATTAATGTATATTAATAACAAATCAAACACCAAACAAAAGTTGAAATAAGAAATATTTAATTTTTATTAGTCTTAATCTAAATGGAGTATTAGTAATAACATACTAGTAACATGATATGCCAAGAATAAGTAAAGGCATAACCAATAACCAATAAAGTACGTTTTGATAAGAAGTAGGTAATAAAATTAAACTTCAGGTTCAAGAATATATCCATATCCAATTGTTTATCTAATTAATATTAATCAATATATACTATATTTAAATTTAAATTTACCAAAAATTTTAAAACTCAACATTATCGATGCAATTGCAACTAATGTTTATAAAATTTTAAGAATTTATTTCATACTTAAAACTTGGTCAAGTAAATATATCTATTATTTACAAAATGAAAGTCTAGTTTAAGTTTTAATTTCCTAAAAAGTAATATATAAAATAAATAAAATAATTTTTTATGAAAAAAATGTTTATTTTAAAACCCAATTCTTAAATAATATTTTTTTAAAGTAAAATTAGTTTTTACACATTAAGTATTGGTATAAAACCAAATCAATGTTCAACACTTTATTAAAGGGTATAAAATAATGTTTACACCATTTAAATTGGGTTTAAGAGCCAATTCATATTCTCTATGTGAATAAATTATGGAATAAGTTAAACATAACCAATCAACTTATTTTCTTAAACAAAAAGTTAAAATACAAAAGATATGCTCAAAATTTTTCAAAAAAAATATAATTGGAATAGCTTAAACATAATACAAATAAAAAAATTATTTATAACTCATAACCTTGTAAGAAGTTAACTAAACTTTTTATTTTTGAACAATACATTACAGGTTTAATAATAAAATAAATTTATTATGGTGTCATTCAAAATTATGGAAGGTGATGCGTCATACAATTAGACATATTAAATAGAATTATTTCATAATCTAAGAATAAAACAATCAACATAATAAATCACCAAATTGAAACCAAGATTTACTATAAAATCAATTCATACTTAAATATATTAAATTATAAAACAAGAATAATAATAACGCAAAACAATTTCAATGTTTATGTAATATAAACATAGAAAAACAATTTAATTATATTTATTAATTTTTTCCATGAAAAACTTCCATTGATGATTATAAAATATATTTTTACAACTTATTAAAGTTTATATAAACATGTGAGAGTATTTTTTTAATCCAATACATAATAAATCCCTAAAATTCTATTCTAGAACCACTTCCACATTAAAATAATTTTTATAACAGTTCATTACAACTTTTTATAATACATTTTTATAACACTTTATCCACCATTTTCATATCTTATAATCCATGTGAAAACTAAAGATAATGTTAGACATAAATAATATATTTTAGAACATAAATGTCACCAAATAATACATGAAAATGTTTCAAATTTAATAAAAATAGTATCCATGGTAATAAAACTTTCTTTATAGAATTTATAAATGGAAAAAAATACAATAAATTGCATGTCACACCCCCATGTCATTTTAAGGAATTCCATTTTCTGTTAAATATGTCATTTTCCTTAAGATTATTTAGATATTTTATAGTTTTGGTGTTTAGTTTGGGCTTTCCATGACACTAATAGATAACACTAATTGTTGTTCTATGGTGATGGTGTTAGGGGGGTAATGTGTCATGTCCCTAGGGGGATACACTATGGAGGCCTAGAGTTCAAAAACCTCATCCAACCATTTGTATCCCCCCCACCCCAACCTATGAGGCCACATCACATGGGTGCATGGAAGGGAGAACCACACCACAACCATGAAGTTTGTGGTATAGAGGGGATTACCCCATCTATTTATAATTGGGACCTCCCATGCCACAACCTTATTTTCTACACTGTAAGAATAAGCATCATGTCTCAAACCTAAAGGTTTCATCATGAATAATACTTCCCCAAAAATTAAAAAATATAGAAATCACTACTTTTACAGTGTTAATTTTAAAACACCTTCCTCCCTCTTTTCTCCCTCATTATCAACCACTATCCCTCCATAAAAATGAATCCCTACTATTCAAGTAACCTAAGATAAGAATACTTAAATATTATATTGATACCATGGTTAAATTAATACACATCAAAAATAGTTCTACTAGCCAATAGCCTAAAGGTTTAGTCTCTTGGTGACTAGAAACATAAAAATACTTATTTTACATGTTGTGAATATTTCTCCATAAACTAAATCCCCCTTATACATTACATAGTACATGATCATCTTTAAATCTTTTAGAGATCAAACATAATAAGGGGTGAGCTCAAATCCTTAGTAATGGATAACATTTCAAAGGAAATAATTAGTAGATAATAAGCATGTGGTAAGAATAAATAATGAAAAATATTTTATTTAAAATAACATAAATCAATAATTATTAACCATAAGCATGAAATATATTCATACCATCTCAAATGATAACACTTTCACCATGACATTATAAAATAAAACACAAATCATATAACAAGATCCATATAATATAGGAAAGAAAGTGGCACAACCATAAACGTGAGATTCATAATCATTATAAACCAAGATACCCGCCAACCTATTCACAAGTAAAATTTTGATTAGAAATAAAATCCATCATACTAACCATTATTGAACCTAGATACTCACTAACCTTTTCACATGTAAAACTATGAGTAGAGGAAAACACCATTACACTCGACCTTTGTGAACCTGGATACTCACTAAATTTTTCACATAAGATTTCTATACCATGATATGTAACCATTTACCCAATTTATTTGAGTTAGATATAGTTAAAACCCTATCATAATCCATACATTTTTATTTCACTTTAAATACAATCATCTCATCATAAAAAAACCCATAAAAATGGGTTTCATAACAATATCAAATAGTATCTCGTGAAATAGCTTCAAAAATAAAATCAAGTTATACCAAAACTTATACACCCAAATTAAATATATTATAAGGAAAAATATAAGGTTAATCATGAAGAAAAACTCTATTTAAGGTTAATCATTTAGTTATAGAGAAGAAATTGGAAGAAAAACTTTTAAAAAGGTATTTCCTTAAAACCCTTGTGAATTGTTTGTAAAACAGAGTATAAAATCATTTCCTAAATATTTTTTATAATGTTTCAAATATAATTTTAAAAAATTATTTATATAATTAAATAATCTTTAAATAATAATTTTATTGTATAAGAAAATTTGGGTTAAAAGATAAAATATATGATCTTCAAATTAAAATCTTTTTATATCAAAAAATCATACTTTTTTTAAAAAACTAAATCATTTTAAGAGTTGATAAAACAGCCTTTTAAAATGTAAAAATGAAAAATATGAGGTTATAAGGAGATAAAATTTAATATATTTCCAAATAAGATTGAAAATTTTGGCAGGAATGGAAAATATGGACGTAGAAAATAAATATTTATTAGAAAATACATAAGTTATTCCTGGAAAATAAAATAATTAAGAAAGAAGACATTGATATAAAACATAATTCCCAATAGAAGGAGGGGGTTAATAACATAATATCATCATAGGTATGATTAGAACCAAATTTTAATGATAATTTTTAATAAATATGAGTATATGTCAATGAATTTTAATTGAGTTATTAAAACCCTTACATACTTTGTGACTTTTGAATCTAAGCCCCAAGAGAGGTAGAGCATTAAATAGAATATTTTATATCATGAAAAATAATATAATAGTGATAAAATTATTTAAAAGGGGTAGTATTTACATCATTGAAAAAAACATGGTGTATAACATAAATATGTCTCAAAGAGATGAGTTTGAAATGAAAACCCTTACCTTGAGTTTTCATTAACACAACCTTTCCCTAACTTCCTATATTATAAAAAAAATTAAGAAATTATTTCAATATATTATTCAAAATTATTACCCTTTATTAACTTTATTTATAATTCTTCATTACAAATATATTACTTATTTGTAGTTATTTTCACTATCAAAAGTTAAATCACTTGTTTGTTTATATCATTCAAATATCATGGGAACAAAGTAGATTCCCAATAAGGGGTTTAAAGTTCATAATTCTATAGTAATTAATATAGAATAAACATTTTTTTGAATTATTCCTTAATTATTATTTTCATTATGTGAAATACATGAATATGGTTTGTGAAAATTAAAAACATGATAAACTATTTTCAATATGTTTAATGATGGAAAGGTGTTATATTATTAAATATTAAATATATTAATAAAAAATTTAAAAAATAATTAAGACAAATTAAATTCATTATTATAACATGATACACCATTATATGATATCCCATAATTTTTTATAACATAAGCATTATAACATCCTTCACATAGCTAGTAAAACCAACCTAAACAGTAACATTTCATAATATTTTATGAGTAAAGGAATGTATTATTATAATGATAATATGAAATATTTAGAATATTAAACACGTAATAATTTTTATATATACTTAGTAAATCCATTATTATAACCATTCAATATGGGTGGTAATGATAAATGAAATTCTTTGTTCATGGAAATGTTAGCCCATCATACACACAATAATCAATATCATTTCTCAAAGAATGGATATAATGATGATATATGAAAAAATATCATTGAAGAATTGTATTTTTGACATATAAATATATTTATTAATCAAATTCATCCTTGATTATAGTATTGATAAGAAGTGATGAAAAAAATATCATCGCTTCATGGAGGTGGTAATCCGCACATACACATGATCGATGTTATTTAGGGAAAAGATTGAATAATTGTTTTCCAATTAATATAATTAAATTTAATTATAATAATTATACTGATTTAATTGTGTTAATAAGGTTATATATGATTAGGGTAGTCAAAATTAATATAAAAACACTAAGAATATGTGGATACTCATGCTAATGACATTAATTTTCACTAAATATTTTCCTCTAAAATAAAGGAATTATGCATAATAATAGTGAATAGAGAATTTTAAAAGTGCATTAGGGTTGTAATAAGATAAGTATGGTATATTTACAAAGATAAATTCAAATGTAATGTTATTTTTGAAGTGGTGGAAGTGTTATCTTTTTATAAGTGAAGAGAAGGATTTTTTTGGAAGTAACCCTCACATTATTAATAATGTAAAGTTACTATTCCAGGTTTAATGGAAAAAATGGAAAGTAGTGGATGGAAAATGGGTTTTGGGAAATTAATCACCAAAAACACTCATTTGAAAACATTTTATTAACATGTTTTGGTCTTTTATACTTAGTAAAATAATTTTTATCATTTTTACTTTTTACTGGGGTAAATAATTTTATAACCATAATAATTAATTTTAATAACCAAAATTAAAATTGAAATTATTACAAAATTTGAAAATTATTATTTCATATTTTAAAATAATTTTATCATATCAAATTTCTAAATATATGAAAAGTAAATTTAAAATAAACACACTTAATCGCATAAAAATAATATTTTTGAAAACGATTAGATTTAAAATTAAATTTATATATAAGATAAAATTATCATTGTTTATAATATTAGGGAAAAAATTGATTCATTTTAAAAAAGGTATGAGGATTTAAAGTCCATCCACAACCAAATATCACCTTGAAAATACTTCATTTAAGAAAAATATTAAAACTAGTTTTTATTAAAATAACCTTTTAATTTAGTTCTAAAAATATAGGGCATAGTATTTATAAGCCTAAAGAATACATTAAAATTCATAAGTTTCTTTCATAAATACATATTTCAACACTTAAAATTGTTTTTATTCTTCAACTTCATTCTTATATGATGATAAAATCACATAAATCATAATTTTCATAAAAAATATTTTTATTCTAAAAAACAATGTTTTTAGAAGAAAATAAAAAATTCATACCTATTAAATTTTGATATGATGAATTGGAAAAACTATTATAAAAAATTAAAATTCAAAAATTTAAAATTTTAGATTTTAAAATAAAATATTAAATATACAAAAAACCACTTTAAAGATAACCTTTTTCAACAATAAAACTAATTAATTATTTATCTTATAAAGGTAATAGTTTTATATTTGTATCATCATAGATTTTATTATAAAATTATTAATAATGTTCTTATAATATATTTTGATTCTTTTACATTGGTTTTAGCATGAAATTCACTCTATCAAACATATCATCAGTTTTAAAAAGTCTAAAATTTGGGGTTGTTACATTCTACCCCATTAAAATAATTTATTCCTCAAAATTTTATTACGTGGAGGGAAAAAAGTGCGGATAATTTTACCTCATTACATCCTAAAGTTCCCATATATCCTCCTCAAACTTATGGTTATAACAAATAACCATGACTATATGGGTGGTATGTTCTTTATCAGCTTGTCTCTTCGATCCAGGATCTCCAAGGTTTTTTATTTATACGAGAGGTCATATTTTAGTTTTATAGCTTTAGAATTTTGTGCATGTGATAGATATGGTATGTAATTCCTAAAAATTGACACATGTAAGATATCATGAACTTGGGAGAGGTCATGAGGGAGCTCTAAGAGATAAGTTATAACTCTGACATGATCAAGGATCAAGAATGTACTAATGTATCTAGGGATCATCTTCCCTTTCTTCCTAAATATCATAACCTATTTCCATATAGATATTCAGTGAAACACCATACCACCAACTTAAAAATCTATATCTATTTAATGTTTATTAGAAAATCTATTCTATCGACTTTTCACTATTTTCATATTTCATCAAATAGTTTGGACCTTCTCTATCATTTCATGGATAGGGTTAGGCCCTGTTATCTTTATTTCCCTAACTTCATACAATAATGATGGATTCAGGCATATCTTTCCATAAAAAATCATATGGTGTTGTTTGGATGATAGAATGGAAACACCTGTTATATGATAATTTTATTAAAGGAATATATTAATACCTACATCCCTAGAAATCCATTTTAAAAAATCTCATCATATCCTCTAGAGTTTTAATGGTTCTTTAAGACTGACCATCGATGTGAGGGTGGTAAGTGATGATAAAATTCAACTCAATCCCCAACACATGTTAAAGACTTTTCCCAAATCTCTATGTAAACCTCATATCTTGATCAGATTCAATAGAGATGGGTAATCCATGAATGCTAACCACCTATTTAATGTATATATTATCAAGATGACCTAGTAAGACATCTTCTCTTATGGAAATAATATGCACTAAATTTGTAATATGATCGATTACAACCCATATGGAATAGTGAACATTAGGTTTCTAGGGAGTTTTATGATGAAATCTATGGTGATGATTTTTCATTTCTATATAGGTATGGGTAACGATTATTTCATTCCTTTAGGATTATACCACTCTACTTTAACTTGTTGGCATATCAATAAATGAGATATATACTCCATGATTTCCCTCTTCATGTTATCCCACTAAATTTTTTTCTTTATATCTTTATACATCTTTGTGCCTCCATGATAGATAGATAAGGATATGCTTTGTGAATTATCCAAAATACCCTTCTTCAATTTAGTACAAATGGGTCACATACATAATTTCCAAATCATATAACACATTCCTTATAAAATTTTAGCACTATAATATTCTTTTCATTCTTTTTTTCACTACATCATTCTTTTTGGATTCTTTGGTTCTGACATGGATAGAGGTTTGAGTAGAAAATTTGACAAGGTAAGATTTATCCCCATCCCTTATGACTTTAGGATTCATATTTTTTATATAAAATATTATTATGACTTTTTAAATATTCATCATGGATAATGAAACATGATATTTTTCTACTCAGAGCACTAGTCGCCTTTTTTCCCATTATAGGTTAGTAATTTATTGAACATTGATAATCTTTTATTCACTCTGATCATCTCATTTGGTGTATGTTTAACTCATTCTATGTAAAAATATATTTCAAGATATTATTATTAGTTTATATATCACACTTATCTCCATAAATGTAATGTCACCAAGTTTCCAATGCAAATATCGCAACCTCTAATTAAAAATCATGTGTCTGGTAATTTTCATCAAGGGACTTTAATTAGAGTGAACATAAGAAATTACATTTTTATTTTTCATGAGGACACACCCCAATACTTTTAATGATGCATCAATGTAAATTAAATAACCTTAAACACTACCTGATAATGTAATAACAGGTGTAGTGACCACCATTTCTTTAATCTCCTTGAAGCTTTCATCGCATTCTTATATTCGAAGTAACTTGATTCCTTTCCATGTTAACTTGGTTAATGGATTTTAGATCAGTGATAAATTTTTCACAAAGCGTTAGTAATATCCATCTAACATAAGAAAACTATGGATTTCAGTCATAGTGATTATTTTGGTCCATTTCTCAACAACATTAGTCTTTGATGGATCTATAGATATAACTTCAATTATGATGACATGTCACAATAATGACATCATTTGTATCCAGATTTAACATTTTTTAAAATTTCGAATACAATTTATACTTTCTTAAGGTCATCAACACAATCTTTAAATGTTATTAATGCTCTTAATTTTATAATATATAAGTATATCATCAATAAAGACTATCAAAATTGATTCAGGTAATCTCTAAATACTTAATTTATAAGATCCATGAAGATAGGGGTATTATAAATTCTAAAGGGAATCACAATAAACTCATAGTGTTCATACCTAATTTAGAATGATTTCATTGGGATATTCTCTCTTTTTACCCTTAATTGAATATATTCATATCAAAGGTCAATATTTGAGTAGAATTGAGTTCCTATTATTTGATCTAATAGGTCATAAATGTTAGGTCCTTTGATATAGAAGTAGTGACTAGAGGGGGTGAATATTCATTTTTGATTTGTTATTATAAAATCTAAATCATCAGACTTTTAGCAGTGTTAAATGTTTTAGTGGAAAAAAATAGATAACAAAGGTGATTTTTATAGAGGTTTGGATCACCAAGATCCTAGTCCTGTCTTCAATATCCTCTTCTCCTCAAAGAGATTTTTGTGCACTATATCTTTACTTTTGACTCGGAGTAATAACCCAATTACAAACAATTATAGACATACCTTTTCACACATGGTGGTATAAACCCTAACTTTTGATGAAGTCACAACCAACCACACTTTTTTCTAGGAGGAACAACTCACCATCCTTTTGTCTAGGAGGAATAACCCAACCTTCCTTTTATATGGTAGGAATAACCCAATGATAGCTTTTGGAAGGGAAAATCTTAAACCAGGACTCTAGAGAACAAATAGGTAAATTGAAGAATTATAGTAGAGAAATAATATAATAAAAATGAAATAATATTTGAGAAGGTGAAGTCTAAATTTAGTGAATCTTGTGTTTTTTGATCGCATCAATGGTGGAAGATGAAGGTGATAAAGATCCTCAATGATCATAGCAGAAGAACAGATGTTGAAGAAGTTTCTTAATCAATTTTCAGAGCAATAAGAAAATTTATTCTCATATACTTTTAGAATCATTCATCTGTAGTGGTACATGTCTTTTTATCCTTCAAGTGTTCTCCTAAAACATTAAAACAGATATCTACAGGATTGTGTCTTTGTCCAATCTAAACACAACACTTTTTAGTGTTTAATAATAAAATAATATAAATGTTACCTTAAATTTTTGAAGTCATTCTGTAAAAAAATATTCAGACTAATATATATTCATGAAATATTAAAAGTGATGTTTAATATATTAAGAATAATTCTTAGACAAATCACAATAAAAATATAATTTAAATAAAAATATAATTCCACTTATTTATTCATACGTCATAATTTTAGAAAACATAGATCATCATATAAAAATATTTTCATGAGAATATGTCACTGAAAAAATGATAAAATTATTTTTTAAATATTTTTTCAATTTTATTTTAACATAATATAATAAAAAATTAATCAATATAATTCATTTTAACAACATTAACTAAAATTAAGAAAATAAAATTTTAGAAATAAATTTGTAAATAATAGTGAGACATTACTCACTATTGAGAACAGAGATCGGTGATACATTCCACACCATTGGAAACATTCAATGATAGAAAATAGAGTTTTACATACCGTTTCATTTGTTAGCAAAAGTAAAATGTGTTGAACAAAATTGAAAGTACTACCATGAATCTTAACACGGAATTAATTAATGATAATAAAAATTAATCACGATTGGGTGTCCAACGGTGACTCACAACTCACCATTGGGTTCTAGCTGTGACTTATGTCTCACTGTTGTGTTCTAATAGTGGCTCACTGCAAACTTAAGAAAAATTATTCAAAAATATATTGAAGTTACAAATGAATAAAGGAAAAATGTTATTGCTCAAATAATCATAAAATAATAAGATCAAACAAAAAGGCATTTAAACACATCTACTTCCATGTTTCTGATGAAGACTAATATCACATAAATTTATACATAAATAGAATTAAAATCACATGATTAAAATAAGAACAAAAAACTGAAGAAATAAACAAAACATAAGTGAAAGAGATTAAAGAATACGAAACAATTAATAAATGAAAACATCAAATTGATAGAAGATGGTAAGATCCACCTCATGAGAAACAACATTATACTGCCAAAGAGTTTTACATAGAAAATATAAAAATAGACTTAGGGGGAAATATTCATATCGTTGAGGTGAAATGGTGTGTAAAATTACTCATTTTTGTTCTCTTGGTGGTGAAAATTCTCACCGTTAATAAAACCCATTGGTGTCAAAAAGACTCATCATTGGTTTTTTACCAACAGTAAAAATATTTCTCATCATTGGTTAAAACCAATGGTGTTGAAAAGTCTCATCATTGGTTGATACTAAAGGATAAAAAATGTCTCACATTTGGTTTGAAAACTAAAAGTGACTCAATCAATGAAGATAAACCTAAACAGAGGGGCTTCAAAACATCAAAACATAGAAGGTAATAATGTCTTTAATATAAGAGATAATTATTTGAATATCATCTGTAATTTTGACTATGAGGAAGCCCAAAGAAAAAAAACATGATTTCCACTAGTTAGCTCGAAATAGAGAATAAAGTAATGAACTGAGATCATTTGATAAAAAAATAATATGTTGAAGGATTGAGTAGGTCACTAGAGAAACGATGTCATCCAATGGTCTGACGGAAGAAGATGATCGGAGGAAAAAGAATCACGCATGGTATATTAAAATAAATGTGGAGTTCAAAAATGAGAGCATTGGATATGAAGGCTGATCTGACGGCTAGAAAATTCATAAGAGATCTGATGGCTACATGAGACACTACCACTATACTAGAATGAGAGGAATTGAAAGAGTGGTCAGATGAATGGAAAAAATGTGGAGGATAACTAGCAGTTGAGAGAAAGTGATATGAGATCATATGGCTAAGATTCAATATCAGTGTAAAATTGGTGTCCCACATTGAATCTAAAACATAGAGGGAATGTTGTATATAATTTAATATGTGGTTAAAAATGGAAAGAATAAAACACACACACACACACACTTAGTGGGACATTAGATCCTACCCTATACACGCGCTTCTCTAACATTATACACAGGCCGGATTGTCTTTAAGCGAGCACTAGCCACTGACTAGTCTCTATGCAGGCCACTGTGGCTACATCCCATGAGGGGGTTGACCTCAGAGTCCCCCTATATGTGGTAGAAGGTTCGGTCTTGGTATCCTACTCATTAGACCTTAAATTTTACAAAACATAAACAAAATAAAAGTATAAAGATAAAAAATAACCAAATAATATAACAAAGAATTATATCAAGTAATAAGAGATAATATTTTTAAAATTAAATTAAATTTGATTAAATGTTATGGAGTGTAATTTATCAGAATAAGAGATTTTAAAACATTAAAACCATATTACAAATAATCCCCCTTTTTTGAATTATAAAACCTAATATTTATTAAGTTTTCAAACAAATGAATAGAAATTTATTAAATCTTCAAAAACTTTCTCCCCCTTTTGAAATTTATAAAAAAGTACAAAAAATAGTGAAAGAGACAAAGTAAAGTAATAAATTTGGATACAATGTTATTAAAATATAATCAAACTGTAATAAATAATTCTTAATTATGAAAAAAATAGAACAAATATTGAATTGATTTATCAAAATAGAAATTATACTAAGAAAAAAATAAAATTCCATCATACCCAATTCAAAACATACATTAGTATATAAAATATATACTTCCTTTTAAAGAAAAATTCATCCATTGTAAATGTAACAAAGTACAATATTCAATGAAAGAATAATTCAGATAGTATTATTTAAGTAAATAATTTTTTAAACAGAATTATTCTTATTGAAAATTTACACAAAACATAAATATTAAGCTGTTTACATCTTAAGTTTAAACACAATAAAAGGACAAAACATTGTAAAATTCAATAAAAAACTAATTTTCATGAATAGATTAGATAAGACAAAATACTTCCAAAATAAATAAATAGTTTCTTTTCCTTAAAGTTTTTAAAAAAAAATCCCCCTAATTTTAAGCATAGAAATATTAGTTTGAAAAATAGATCAAAAAAACAAATTTTATTATCAAAAGTAAATCAATTTTTAAATAAATTGATTATTTAAAAAAAATCAGGATTCTAAAAATATTTCAACTAATAATTATGGAAATCTAAAATATAAAGAAAATAAGATATTTAGAAGTGTATTAAAGGAATACTTAGAGTAGTTGTTGAACTATTATTTCAAAAATACAAATGAATTGTTAGTTTTCATAAACAATTTTTTTAAACAATTATTTAAAACTTACATAATAGTACATTATTTCAAATAACAAACAAGGGGTAACTCCCCCAAAATTCATGCATATTTAAAGAAATATAGAATAATACAGTTAGAAAATTTTAGAGAAAATTAAACATATAATCATAATATTTAGAACTGAAGTTTTAACTATGTAAACTAAAATAATTTTACATGCTAAGGGAAACAATAGGTAGAAATTAAAGTACATGAATTGAATTATAAATAAAATTATTATCAAAAAGATATGAGATATCTTATATTCTAGAATATAAAAAAATATTATAGTAGATAATATTTATAAGGGTTAAAATAAACTTATCTAGACATAGTGACCAGTTTAGGTTCAATAGGATTTGAAACATCCTTTTGGAGCCCAAGTTGTCCATATACCATGTGACTTTGGAACCCTTCATGCAGGAATCTTTTAAAACAAATCAATTAAATTGTTGTTTTGGTACCTAGACTAGTTTGGGTCAAACTATATTAGTATCAAAAGATTTAGGTACCCATATAGATGTGTGACATTTATTAGGGGTGTAATCTGGAAGAAAAAATTTAATAAATGAAAGTCTTAGTATGGCCTAAAGACTAAGTATACTTTAAAGAACACTCGTTTTCATAATACCCTTTCAAGTTACAATTAAAGCTGGTGACATTTGAAATATTTTAATTTATTAAATTAATATAAATAGTTTTATACATCTTAGAAACCTAAGTATTATAGACATTACCCTTTTTATCATATTTGGGTTTATTCATAGCCTATATTTTATCAAATTTTCTTGGACATGAACAAAACTTTATCAGGTTTATTTTAGACCAGAAATTTCATTTTTAAGGTTTTCATTTTCTTTTTGAATAACCTCTAGGTCATCACATATTTTAACATTTGAATATGATCCATAATTTTTCAATTTCATATTTTTATTTTTAAGATGATTACATTATTTTTTAAGTTTATCTAAATTATGAGAATCTAATTTAAATATTATATTTTGAAATTCATTAGTTTTTTACAAAAAATATTTTATTCTCATTTTCTCATTTAAAAATTTTAAAATTTTATCATCTACATCCTTTTCTCTTCTATATTAATTGAAACAGAATCATTCAATTTTTTATTTTCTTCATTAATCTTCTTATTTTCTCTTTGAAATTCCCTATACATTTCAGTCATTCTCAATATGTCACTTTGAAATTTTTAATTTTGAGTAGTTAAATATTTAAATTAATTCTCAATATTAGTTTTATATCCAAAACTGTAATTATAGTCATATTTTACATCATTTATAGTAGTATCCATCAAAAAATATTAGGAGATTATTTTTCACTTTCAAAACCAACATCACGTGAGTATAACTCTTTTATACAACATCATACAACATGATAATCCTTTCTTTGTTCCTTCTTTTATTGGTTTTCCTTTCCTTCTTATTTTAACTTGGGATATATAGTTTGATTTTATGTTCCCTTTTTTCCTACACTCATAACATATTAATTCTAAAGAATTATATTTACTAGTCTTACCACTTTTACCACTATTTTTATCATCTTTATGATAATATCTTCTAGGATTCTTCATAAATATTCTCTTACCCTTTATATACTAGTAAACACCTTTAGTAAATTTTTTAATTTCATCCTTCTCACTTTATTGTAACTCATAATTAGAAGAATTAGTTATAACATTTATATTTTATTTAAATTCTATAACATTCCTTTTATCATGGTCATCATCATTTTCATTATTTATTTATAGCTCGTATTAAATAAGTGAACCTATCAACCCAGAAATAGAATATTCAGTAAAATCCTTACTTTCTTCAATAGAAACATTATTTGAATGCCATATCTTGAGTAGAGATAAAAGTAATCTTTTAATTAAACCTTCATTCTTCATGGTCTCTCCAAGAGAAACCATGTTGTTGAAAATTTTATTGAATCGATTCTACATCTCATTAATTCTTTCTTGATCATTCATCCTGAACTCTTAAAAATAATCTTGGTGTATACCTAGATTAGTTCTCTATGAATTATAAGTTCCTTTATGAGTGACTTTTAAAGTCCTCCAAATATTATAAGTAGTTTTATAGGATGAAATATGACTATACATATTTCTACTTAATGATAATTATAAGTAATTCATAAATTTTTAATTTAAAACACATTTTTAAGCATCATTACCGATAAGAGTTTCTAAATAATATTTAGGAAATTTAAATGGTTTTTAGATTATATCCCAATAATCAAGACTAATATTTTAAATTAATACCTTAATTTTATCGTTCTAGTAGACATAATCACTTCCATTGAAGTGAGGAGGTCTGATGGGATTCAACGTCTCAAAATCCCAAGTAGCCATACCAAAGAAGTGGATATTTTCCTTAGATTTTTAAATCTAGGATAATGGTCAGTTTAGAAATAGGTTATGAAACAATTAAAACCAAATCCTTAAAAAGGAACTATTCTATGATACTGATTACTATGTCCCTTTGTATGGTAGTAGTGAATAGAGGGGGTGAATAGTTATTTTTTATTTTTTATTACAAAATCTAAATCATCAGACTTATAAGAGTGTTAAATGTTATAGCATAAATAAAATAGATAACATAGGTGATTTTTATAGAGGTTCGGATCATCAAGATCCTAGTCCTCTCTTCAATCTTCTCTACTACTCAAGGATATGGGTATGCACTATATCCTTACTTTTGACTCGGAGTAATAACCCGATTATAAATAATTATAGATATACCTTTTTCACACCTGGTGGTATAACCCTTGATTTTTGATGGAGTCACAACCAAACTTCCTTTTGTCTAATAAGAACAACCCACCTTCTTTTTGTCTGGGAGGAACAACCCAACCTTACTTTTAGATGGGACGAATAAAATAATGAAATATCTTGGAAGGGAAAATATTAAACTGGGACTCTAGATAACAAACAGATGATTAGAATAATTAAAATGGAGAAATAATAGAATATAAATGAAATAGATGTTGATAAGATGATGTAGAAGTTCGGTGAATCTCATGTTCTTTGATCACATTAATGGGGGAAGATGGAGGTGATGAAGATCCTCACTAATCACAGTAGAAGAAAATATTTCAAAGAAGTTTCTAAATCAATTTTTAGAGTAGCAGGAAAATATATTCTCATATCCTTGTTGAATCATTCATCTAAAGTGGTACATGTCTCTTTATCCTGGAATAATTCTCCCAAAACATTAACATAGAGATCTATAGGATTATTACTATTTCTAATATAATAAAGACACTCGTTAGTGTTTAACAATAAAACAATATGATTATTACCTTAAATTGTTGAATTCACACTATAAAAAAACATATTCATACTAATATATAATCAAAAAATATTAAAAGGAATATTTAATATATTAAAAATAATAATTATTATATGAATCACTAATAAAAAATAATTTAAATAATAATATAATTTTTCATATTTATACATGTATAAAAATGTTATAAAAATATAACATCGTATAAAAATAATTTTCATGAGCAGATATCCCTGAAAAAATGCTACAATTATTTTTTCAACATTATTGAAAATATTAAATAATAAACAGTAATCAATATAATTCATTTTAACAACATTATCTAAAATTAATAAAATTAAAATTTGGAAATAAATTTTTAACTAATTGGGAGACATTACTCACCATTGATAATAGAGAGCAGTGAGACATTTCTCACTCTTGGAAATTTTTAATGGTGTAAAATAGAGTTTTACCTGTCATTGCATTTTTAGAAAAAGTTAAATGAATTAAAAAATAGAAGTACCACCATGAATGTTAACATAAAAGGGCTTAATGAGAACAATAAAAAAATTAATCACCATTGGGTGTTCAATAGTGACTCAATACTCACCACTAGGTTCTAGTGATGACTCGTGTATCACTATTGGGTTATAATGGTTCACTATAAAATTAAGAAAAATTATTGAAATAAGAAATTGAAGCTGAAGATGACTAAATAAAAACTTTTATTTTTCAAAGAATCTTAAAATAATAATATCAAACAAAAATATATTTA
Organism: Viscum album; assembly: GCA_963277665.1. Classification (NCBI taxonomy): domain Eukaryota; kingdom Viridiplantae; phylum Streptophyta; class Magnoliopsida; order Santalales; family Viscaceae; genus Viscum; species Viscum album. Next base: position 260,683,476 of record OY728142.1, on the reverse strand, counting down.
AACATATCCACTACCATGTTTTTTATGAAAAAGAATATCACATAATTGTTGTACATAAACAGAATTAAAATATCATGATAAAAATAAGAACAAAAAACTAAAGAAATTAAGAAAATAGAAGTGAAAAATATTAAATAATCTCAAAAAATTAAAAAAGAAACTAATAAAATCGATAGAAGATGGTAGGAGCCAATATTGGAGAAAGAAGATGCAACTTCCAAAGGCTTTTGTGTAGCAAATAGAGAAAAAAACTGAGGGGAAAAAGTTCATACCGATGAGGTGAAACAGTGAGTAAAATTACTCATTGTTGTTCTTATAATGGTGATAAGTCTCGCTATTGGTAAAAAATCAACAATGTCAAAAATACACACCATTTGATTTTTACCAACAATGACAAGATTTAGCACCATTGGTTAAAACCAATGGTGTCAAAATGACTCTCCATTGGTTAATTATAACGATAAAAAAATGTCTCACTATTGGTTTGAAAACCAATAGTGACTCGATCAAAGAAAAGAAAACTAAAAATAGGGGATTCGAAACATCAAAAAATAGAAGAGAATAATGGTTTGAATATAAGATATAATGTTATAAATATTATCTATAATTTTTACTTCAATGAAGCTTGAAGTAAAATATAAACATGAGAGCCACTAGTTATCTCAAAATGGTGAGTAAAATAATGAACAGCGAATAGTCGAGAAAAAAGGTATACTAAATGATTCAATGGGTCACTAGATAATTAATGTCGCCAGATGGTCTACTAGAAAAATATGATCAGATAAAGAAGAAACACACATTAGAGATGAAAATAAATCAGGAGTTCAAAAACAAGAGCATAGGATATGAAGGATGATTAGATGGCTTGAAAAAATTTGATGAGATCTGATAGCTTTGTGAGACACTATCACTGTCTAAGAATGATCAGAATTTAAAGAGTGATCAGACGAATAGAGAAATGTGGAGGAGAACTAGTTTTTGAAAGAAACAAAGATGATATCATATGGCTGAGATTTAGTCTAAGTGTAAAATTTGTTTCCCATATCAAATCCAAAATAGAGAGGGAATGTTCTATATAAGTAAAGATGTGGTTAACAATGGAAACAATGAAAAAACACACAAACTTATCGGGCAATAATATCCTTCCCCATACATACCTTGTTAGGGCCTTATAAACAGGCCATGTTTTCTTTTAGTGAGCACTAGGCTCATACCAGTCTTTTTGTAGGGTATCGTGGCTACCTCCTAGGGGTGGTTGACCTCTGAGTCCCCTATATGTGGTAGAAGGTTCAGTCTTGGTGGCCTACTTAGTAAACCTTAAATTTTACACAACTTAAACAAAATAAAAGTATAAAGATAAAAAAAATAACCTAATAACATAATAAAAAATTAGACCAAGTAATAATAGATAATAATTTTAAATTAAATTTAATTTAATTTAATTTTATAAAGTTTAATTTATCAAAAAAAGATATTTAAAAAATTTAAACCCGATTAAAAACTATCAATACTGGGAATAGGATGCTTAAATTAGTAAATGTATATAGAAAGAATCTTTGATCATAGAACAAATAACTCAAAAACAATGAGTATATTATTCCTTAACAACTTCCTAATTTTCAAGATAGGTTATCAATAGTTATTTTCCAACTAATATTTTCTTAACCAATCTATTTAACAAAATAACTTAATCATTTGTAAGGGTTTATTAAATGGAATATGAATAAACCAAAGCATATCACCTGGGAGTGTCTCGCAAAGTTTTCAGTTGGGCCTCTTTATCATGCACCAAGTCATGGTTGAGTTAATACCCAAGAGTCCCTCTTTGAGGTTATTACCCAAGGTGTAACAATTTTAGTGTGAGCATACACTTTTTCAGTATCCATAAATTGATATATATTCTAGGAAAATCAAATAATCCATACTTTAACAAAATATAAGGATGTTATCTTAGACTTTTCTGGAAAGTTTTCACTATTTTTTTCTTATCTTAATCTCTAAAAATAATTAAACCTTTCTCTGATAATAATTGAATCAACCCCTGATAAACATATATAAATATTACATTGATATCATGGTTTAATTAATACATCCCACAAATAGTCACACAACCCAAGAACCAAAATATTTGGTTTCTTAGAGACTAGAACTATAAAAAAACTTATTTTACATGTTTTAACATTTCTCCATTAACTAAACTCCCTCTTAGACATTCCAAGATACATAATCATCATTATTTCTAGGGTAATGTAGAATATAAGAAGGGGTGATCTCAAATTCTCAATAATAGATAACATATAAAAGGCCATAATGGTAAGTTAATAAACATGTGGGAAATCATGAATAAGGAAAAAATATGATTTGAACGAGCATAAATCAATAAGTGTTAACCATAAGAATGAAATATTTTCATATCATCTCAAATGATAACTTTTTATCATAGCATGATAAAATAAAACATAAGGTATATAACATGATCCATGGAATGTGGGAAAGAAAGTGTAACAACCATAAACACAGGATTTCTTATCAACATAAACCTAGTTACCCACTAAACTATTCATACGTTAAACTATGACTAGATCTAAAACCCATCACACTCATTATTTGGGCACTAAGCTACTCAGTACCCATTTCAAATGTGAAATTTTGAGTACAGATAAACACCATCACACTCACCCTTTATGCACCTATATACTAACTAACTTGTTCACATAACATTTATATCTTTTGAGATGTAATCTATTACCCAATACATTGAAAGGGGATATAGTTAAAACCCAAATTATAATTTATACATTTGTTTTCATCTTGAAAAAAAAATCATAGAATTTTAAAATAACTCATAGAAAGAAAAATGGGTTTCATGACATTATCAAATGGTATCTCATAAAATAGCTTAAAAAATAAAAGAAAATTATACCAAAACTTTTTTACCCAAATTAAATACATTATAAAAGAACTTACAAGGTGTATCATCAAACAAAACTCCATTATATGTAACTTTTTTAAAGACAGTGAAGAAATTAAAAGAAAAATTTTCTAAAAACTATTTCTTTAAAACCCCTGTAAATTGTGTGTAAAATAGAGTTTAAAATATTTTTCAAAATATTTATCATAAAGTTTAAAATATAAATTTAAAAATTAATATATAGAAGTTAATAATATTTAAAGAATAATTTTATTTTATAAGAAAATGTGGGTAAAAATATAAAATATAATATCTTGAAATTAAAATCTTTTTATGTCAAAAAAGTATACTTTTTTTAAAACCCATATCATTTTAAGAGTTGATAAAACATCCTTCTAAAAAAATCATGAGAAATATGAGGATAAAAATAGATAAAATATTATATATTTACATATAAGAAGAAAAAACTTTGGAGGGAAGGGAAAATATATACATGGAAAATAAAGGTTCATTAGAAAATATTGGAATTATTATTTTCAATATCACACATTATAAATGAAATAATTATGGAAGAATATATGTATATAAAACATAATTCTCCTAATGAGGAGGGGTTTTTATAACATATTATCATCATAGTGATGATTATAACCAACTTTTAATGAACATTTTCAATAAATAGAAGTATAACTCAATGAAATTTAATTGAGTTATCAAAACTCTTACTACCTTTAAAAATTTTGAACCCACTCCCTATGAGGGGTATAAATTTAAATAAAATATTTAACATACAAAAAAAAATATAATCATGATAAAAATATAAAAAATGGATAGTATTTACACCATTTAAAATAAAACATGGTGTAGTATATAAAAATGTCTCAAGGAGATGAGTTTAAAACAAAAAACAATACCTAGAGTTTACACTAACTCGGTATTCCTCATGACTAATGAACATAATTAACTTATGTACTTAATTTAGGGTCTTATACAAATTTATTACCCTTTATTAAATTTATTTATAATCCTTTATTTCAAATATTTTACTTAGTTATAGCTATTTTCACTAACAAAAGTTAGATCATTTTTTTTATGTTTTTCAAAGAATGATTTCTTCTAATTTGGGCTCCCTTCCCCTGACTGTAGGAATCTTATTTTCTCTGATTCTCTTGTTCTACATTGTATTAGACCCCCTGAACCCCAACCTCCCTTTTCCATTGGTCCATTTAATAAAATTTCTTACTTTGGATGTATAAAACATTTATAAAATCATTATGAAATATTAAATTTATTATTATTACATTATTTTACCATTATATTACATCCCATAATTTTTTATGACATAAACATTAAAAAAATCACATAGGTTGTAAAACCAACCCAAATAGTAATGTTTTAAAATGTTTTCAGTGGTAAGGTAATATATTTAGATAATGATAATATGACATGTTAAGAATATTAATCATATAACAATTATCATATATCCACATTAAATCCATCATCATAACCATCCAATATGGTTAGTAATGATAAATGAAATTCATTGTTCATGGATTCGGAAGTCCACCGTACACATGATTAAAGATCTCATTTCACAATAAATGGAAAGAATAATGATATATGAAAAATTATCATTTTATAATAGTATTTTTTAAATATAAAACATATTTATTCATAAAATCTATATTTGGTACCATCCTTGAGAGGAGGTTATGAAAAAAGAAAAACATCACTTGGTAGAGGTGGTAATCTGCATGTATGTTTGATCGATGTTTTTTGTTTTCTTAGTGTATAGAGAGGATTAAATAATTTTTTATAATTAATATAATGAAATTTTAGTATAATAATGATATTGGTTGCATTATATTAAAAATTTTATATAATGTTATTATATTAAAAATTAATAAGGAGTCATTAAGAATATGTGGATACTCACGTTGCGAACAAGAATTTTTTCTAGGAATTCTCCTTTGAAATAAATATCTTTTGATAAAAAATTGTGAAAAGAGTATTTTGGAAGTGGGAAAGTTTTATATGAGGATAAAAGTGAAATATTATAAATGATAAATTCTAAGATAATGTTATTCTTTAAGTGGTGGAAGTTTTAGCTCTTTATAAGTCAAGAGAATGATAGTTTTGGAAGTAACCCTTACATTTTTTATAATATAAAGTTACTATTTCAGGTTTAATGGTAGAAAAAATGAACAAAATATGAGGTAAAAGTGGCTTTGAGTTAATAAATTCCTCAAAAACTCATTTTAAAACATGTTTTCTCCTTTTCCCCTAAGTAAAATAATTTTACCATTTCTACTTTTTACTAAGGTAACTAATTATTTAACTTTAGTAATTAATTTTAATAAAAAAATTAAAATTGACCAAATTACCTAATTTAAACCTTCCAATTTAAAATTATAAAATAATTTTATCATATAAATTTTATGAAGGTGTGAAAAAGTTAATTTTAAAATAAATACACTTAATCGTGTAAAAACTGTTTTAGAAAAAATAAATTTTTTCAACTTTAAAAATAAATTTATATATAATATAAAATTATCATTATTAATGATTTTAATGAAATATAATTTTTTATTATAAAAAAATAAAATTTAGGAGGCTTTAAATTTAATCTAAAACTGAATATCACCATGAAAATACTCCATTCAAATAAAATATTGAAAACAGTTTATATTGAATTAACATTTTAATTTAGTTCTAAAAATGATGGACATAGGCATTATAAGCTCAAAGAAAACATTAAAATTCATAATTTTGTTCCCTAAATACATATTTTATTACTTTAAAGTTATTTTAATCTTGTATACCATGATTACATAATGATAAAATCACATAAATTATAATTTTCATAAAAATATATTTTTCAACTGAAAAACATCATTTACAAAAGAAGCTAGAAATTAATTTAAAGTAAATTGTTTTATAATAAATTCATAAAAATTATTCCAATAAATTTAAATTATAAAATTTTAATGTTTATCTTTTTAAATAGAATATAAAATTTATGAAAACCCACTTTTAAATATAAACTTTTTCTATAATAAAAAATATTAATTGTTTATCTTCTAAATGTAATTGTTTTAAATTTTTTCCATATTATAGTTTATTATAAATTTAATAATAATTTTATTATAATATTTTATGTTTTTTCTACATTGTGTTTATCATGTAATGTAATATATTGAAAATACCATCAGTTTTACAAAGTCTATAATTTTAGGTTATTACATTTATCCTCTCCCTTACCTCTCAAAACCAAGTGGGTTTTTGGATTTGATTATTCAAGAGACTTCTTGGTAAGTGTTTCATATCTTCTTAATTTATTTTATACTATTTATTTCATAAAATATTTCTCTACCATAAATCCATAGTGTCATAAGGCATTTTCTTGGATGAATTTATTGATAGGGATTTTCATGTTTGAGGTTTACCCTTGACTCTTTTAGGATTATTCTCTCCTTTGTTAGTGGAGTCCATCTAGTTACAAGTGATATGGATTGATTGAGGTAGTTGGTTTTGTAATTAGTATTTGTTTCATAATCCATATATTCTTTCTTATTTCTAAAAAATGTTTTAAATGTGTTTCATGTTATGAGATTTTTGAAATCTATTTTATATTTTATAATTGTTTATAAATTTCTTTCCCTTGAATTTTAAAGATTAAACTGGACTGAAAGACTTCGTTTGAAAATGAGTTAGGTGTTGTTATATTTTTATTGATGAAACATCCCTTTGAAATGGAAAATTATTTTAATTGATAAAAAGGGGGTCCTCAAAAATGGGGTCTGCACTTGGGAGCATGGGTATTTTGGTGGGAGTACTAAGAAAAGCATGTGTATGCATGGTTTTCCATACCTATAATTAGATTCACATTATAACATTAAACAAAATATATTGGGATATGATAAGGAGTCACTTTATAGAGTGACCTCTTCCCCCTATTCTTTAAGATTACTTGTCCTAGGGGTTTGTGTGAACTTGATTATGACTGGTTCAATCATCAAGTAGTGTGAGGATTCTAGATTTCCTAAAACTTAACTACCTAAGGAAATTCATGTGGTTCTTGTTTTAAATTGGTTTATTACTTTGAATTTACATTTATATTATTATCTATTATCTATCTCTTAAGTTTAAAATTTTTTAAAATCTTATTTTTGATATAGTTTATTTCTAAACTAGTATGCCTAGTTTTATCTAAAAAATATTTATTATTAAACAATTAATGGGATCTTATTAGGCTTAGTTGTTCACACATCCTACATATACTCAATAGGTGTATGTATACTTTATTTGTTCATATTCAGGTAAAGGTAAGGCCCTTATTTGTGGGGGAAGGTATTCTGATTAATTGTTCATGGTATAATGATGGTGACATGGTGGAACTAGGCCATTATGTCACATGGAAAAGGGTAGCAGATTTTGGTTTCTTTTGGTTTCAGTTTTTGTATCTGATTTTTATATCAACACATTGAATTTTCATCCATAGTTTTTTCATGTGTATGATTGAATCTATATTTTGGTTATGATGTGATTATTTTTTATATTTACTCTTATAATTTTTTTCACTTTCTTAGGATTTTATTTATGATCCTTCTTATTATTTATTTATTATTTATATTCCATCCAATAGGATAAAGACTTTCTAAGATATTATAAGGTTATTTTAGATAATTGGGTTGGATTCATTTAATTATTTTCATTGGGAAAATTATTACCGAAAGAAAATATCAATGTTAGGGAATCATTTTTTATCCCACGGGGATCAATAACACACTTCGTTCTTGGCCACGGATTGGATTGGGTTCTCGGGTTAGGGGTAGGCCAGGTTGGTTTGTGACAATATAGTATCATAGATCACCCCTGGTATTTCATTTATGATATTTTTTATGTCTTAGTCGAAATTAGATAATATCACTAGGGATCAATTTATAGGTACAAATAAGTGTATAGCCAACACTTTTAGTACCTGGCCTTGAATTTCCAAGGGATTTTTCAGATAAGGTATTGGTTTTTGATTATGATTTACCCTTTCTTTTGGGTTGAGTTTTCAGGTTGTAGAATGTGTACTTAGGATGTGTTTTATAGAAGGGTGGGGTTTGATGTGATTATTTTCTTATGAATTTCTTGGATATTTCATGAATATTTATTTTCTTTTATTATGATTGATTTTATTTTTGATGGTTTTTCATTTTATTTGGTTTTATGTAGTATCATTCCTCCACAAAGACCTCATGTAAATACTCTAGATTATGTTGTGGGTAATTCTATGTGATTTAATCCTTTGATATATCAGTATATTATTAATTTAATGGTCAAAACTATATGAGGTATGTATCAAAGAGAGGTAACGATCCATACTCAGGAGAAAGAAGTGGATTCAATATTAATTGGTGATAAGTATTGAGATCAATATTGTATTTAACCTAATACTATATCCTTTCGAAGCACAAATAATCCTTAAAAGTTGAGGATTGGTGGATAATATTGAAATAATATTTAATTTTCTTATAACTCTCAATGTTTTCATGGTGAGGTATGATACCTTCATGCTCTTAGTACCTAGTCATAAGTAGTTTGAGATAGTGGTTCAATATAAGAAGTAAGAGAACTTTTATTGTAAATACTTTAAGGCTATCTTAACTCAATAGTTCTATCCTGATACTATGGCAATGTTAAATCCCCAAGATTTCACAACCCTTCACAAATGTAACCGATATGTGATGAGATTTGAAAATTGTTTCACATATCTTATCTATTTTTCTCTAGAATTAATATCTAATTATGGACTAAAATCCAAACGGTAATGGAGTTACTTCCTAATATTTGGTCCCAAGTTTTCTTTCTCAAGCTAAAATAATATTTTTAGGTAGTTGATCAAGCCATAATGGTGGATATTAATTGGGATAGAATGTTAGGGTTGATTTAGGTTTCTCTCATTCATATTGGAATTGAATAAATTTCTCATATAAGAATAGGAAGACATGTGTGGGTAGAAATGGAGGTGGGGTGGATCCAGGGATTCATCTTAGTCTTTAGCACCAGAATCTATATTTAGTGGGTCTCCCACTTGTTACCAATGTGGAAAAGTAGGTCACATAAAACCTTCATTCCCAGTGAACACCAAGTCCTATAATTCTTGTGGGTTCTTGGGTCATTTTTATTGATTTTTCCAAGTTATATTCTTAACTTAAATTGTTTTGGTATATTAATCTCTAATGGTATCCATTATGCATTCTAAGGATTATAAGGTAGTAGATTATTGACCTCAAGGATGGGGAAACATGAAAAATTCTTAATATGGGTAGATCCAACTATGACCCAAGCCCCAGACCACCAATAAAACTCATAACCATCTTGATAAGAGGTAATTGCATGCAGTGGAGGAGATGTTGGTGGAGTTTGAGGTTGGATAGGAAACTGTGAGAGGTACTAGTATTGTTACTTAGAGTATGCATACTACTTTATTTTACATGGTTACCTCTCATTAATTTATCTTTTCTCATATTTTTGATCTCTTAAATTATCATTATGATCTCACTCTATATGTGGTATTAGTATCGAATCCTATTGATAAGGATAAGGATTAAGGCTTTTAATTCCCTTCCTATGTTATCTCTACATTCGAAGTGCAGCTAGCATGGTATTTTCTAGTCTTTGAGATATATCTTTTTAAGGTAATAATCGGGATGGATAAGATGGTTACTTATTATTTATATGTTTATTTCTATCATTGAGGGTGACCTTATCAGTCCTCGATGGGAGAAATCAAGTGTTCCAAGTATAATAGGACCCATATTCCAGTTGGGTGAGACCTTCTCTCCCAAAGGTGGGTAAGATTATATGATAAAAACACATATTTTTCTATATTATGATGAATTAATCCTAGGGATTGTGTTATCTATATTGATTGGGTAGTTTATATAGTTATGTTATGACGTTTTCTCAAGATTAACCTCATAATGGGAGGTTGAGTTCTCAATCGATATAGTTCCTGGGACAGAGTTGTTCATTTCCATCATAAAGCATGGAACCTGTGGAATTGAAATAATTAAATATTAATATAGATGATTTAGAAGTTAAAGACTTCATTCATCTGAGTTTCACTCTATGGGATGCCTCGATTATTTTTGTAAAGAAAGATCAAGGGTCTCTCCTCTTGTTCATAAATTATAGAAAGATGATCAGGTTATAGTTAATAATAAATATCAAATTCTCTGCATTGATGAATTATTTGTTCAGAGAAAGGGGAAAAATTATCTTTCCAAGATTAATCTTTACTCAGGCTATCACTAACTCAATGTGAGAGAGTTTAATATTTATAAGACTACTCTCTCAAGTAGGTATGGTCATTTATAGTATATTGTGATGTTTTTTGTGTTGAAAAACACTCTTTAAGTATTATGGAACTCAAGAAATAGATACTACATAAATACCTTGACTCTTTTACAGTATTATTTTTGGATTACATCTTGGGGTGTTCAAATACTGAGAAGGATCATGGGCATTATCTGATATTTTTTTAAGAACCTTATATAATCATTATCTCTATTCTAAGTTGTCAAAGTGTAACTTATAGATCCAAGGGGTGAGTTTATTAGGGAACTTGGTCTCTGAAAAGGGATTTTCAATAAATCTTGAGTAGGTGAGGGTCATTATATATTAGGATGATCAAAATAAAATCTTTTAGATCCATATATTATTTGGTTTAGTTTGATATATTTAGTGAATCTTGAAATATGTTTTCATGGATGGGATTGCCTTTGACTGATCTTACCCAGAAAGGTTTAAAGTTTTTATAGTACTCTAAATTTTAGGCATATTTTAATGAATTAAAGAGGTGGTTGAACTCATCCCCTATCCTGATTCTACCTGAATCTAGTCATGGATATGTTGTTTATTTAAATGCTTCAAGAATAGTCTTGGACTATGTGCTCATGTAGAATGCTCATGTGGTGGCTCGTGGTTCTCTCTGGATCTGGCCACATGATAGGAACTACCCAAACCATGACCTTGATCTTGCAGTTATTATGCATAATCTTAAGTATTGGTGAAACTACCTCTCTAGAAATAGATTTATATTTTATTTCTACTATAAGAGTTTGAGATATAACTTATCTTGTAAATACTTGTATCTTTAGAAAATATAACATGTTGAGTACCTTCAGGCTTTCAACTTTGAAACTTCCTACATGCTAATTAAGGGGAATATAGTCACGGATTCTCTCATCATGGAGTTTTTGTCTGAGTATTTGAAGGAGTATAATGGGGAGTCGAACCTCGTGAGAAATTTTTCTTGAATGTATCTTAAGGGAATGTAAGAAACGGAGGAGTTATTTCCATCTAGTATTCATTAAATTCCTTCTCTACTTAAGTTCATTCTCCTATAACAATTGAAATATATAAAATTACAATTATTTAGGAAGATCTTAAATAGTATGGAGACCACTGGTGAGTGGTATATATCCTATGATGGTGTTCTTTGATTTAGAGACCACTATGTGATTTTTTACCTATAGGGAAGGTTGTGATATAGGACCAACACCATTCTCAATGGGTTAGATCAACCAATATGTATTAAAATATGATACATTGGTGTTGGTGGCCAATAATGAGGTGGGATATTGGTGAATTTTTATCTCATTTCTATACCTATCAGTAAGTTAAGGTTGAGGATCAGAAACCCTCTGGTCTACATCATCCCCATAATATTCCCACTTGGAAGTGGGATAATATATCTATGGATTTCATCATTGGATTACCATGTATCCCATGGTAAAGGAATTCTATTTTTTCATGATTGACCAGCTAATGAAGTATGCTAATTTTATTTTGATCAAAGATTCCAAAAATTTCGAACAACTTGGGAGGTTGCATGCCTAGAAAATTGTGAGTTTTCACAGGGTGTTATTGGATATCATTTTTTATCAAGTCCCCTAGTTTAGATCAAGGTTTTGGAATGGCCTATAGGAGGTGATGTAATCCCTAGTGAATATTATCATGGCCAATAATCCATATATTGATGTCCATATGAAATGGTTTATCCATATTTTGGAATATATGATTCATGAATTTTTCTTTCACTTTAGTGGTTATTGAGTTAGCCATTTGGTACTAAATGAGTTTTCATATAATAGTAGTTACTAGTATTCGATTAGAATAACTCCATTGATTGGTTTTCATCCTTGTTACCCAACCCATTTTACATTGGTATAATTAGAGTTTTTTAGTTTTAGTGTTTAGGATGGTCTTCCTAGGTTACCACGCATATCACTAAAGACTATTTCATGGTAATGGTGTTCGGGGAGGCACTATATTTTGGTCCCCTAGGGGATCTTTCATGGAGTCCTGGGGTTAAAAACCTTAACCAACCATTTTTATCACCCCCACATTATATCTTAAGAGGTCACACCATAGGGGAGCATGAAAGAAGGATCCATATAGCCATGAAGGTTACACTATGGATGGGATCAACCCCCCTTAGCATAATTGGGACCTCCCATTCCACAATGTTATAAGCCATGCCACAAAATTTGGAATCACACTATAGCTCTAAGGGATGAATTGTGAGGATTTATAGTTAGAATTTTAAAAATATATAAATTAATACTTTTCCCCTGTCAATTTTAAAATAACTTCCACCTTCTTTTATCCTTTATTATTAACCTCAATCCCATCCTATGCATGAAAATCTCCTCATTCCTCCTTTGTGGATCAAATATAAGTAGAAAAGACTTATTGGTAAGTGATTCCTCTCTCTTCCCCTTATTTTATTCTCTTTCTTTCTTTTTATTTCCCTCTAACCTAAGGCCATGATATCCTAGGGTTTTATATTGGATGAATATACTGGTAGGGTTTTGATTTTTATGGATATTCATTGCCTCTCTATAGTCTTTTATCTATTATATTGGTGGATTCTGTCTGGTTTCAAGTGATATGGATTGATTGAGGTAGTCAGTTTAATAATTTGGTTTTTTTTTCATAATCCAGAAATTATTTCTTGTTTCTAAAGAATGCTTAAAAAATTTTAAAGCATATTATGATATTTTTTAATGTTATTTTATCTGTTATAATTGTTTTGATATTTTTCCATTGGATTTTTAATATAAAAGTGTCTTGGAGGCCTTGGTTTTAAAGTGAATTAGGGGTTGTTATGTTTTGATTGATGAAAGGCCACTTTGAAATAGAAAATGATTGAAATTGATGAAAATTATGCCATCCAAAATATGGGATAACACATGGGAGCCTACATATTTAGGTGGGAGGACTGGGAAAAGCATTGTTATTTATGGTTTTCCCTCCATAACATTGAATTCAGGCTACAATAATGACTAAATACTCTTTTGATATGATATATAGTCACCTACTATGGTGACCTCTTCCCACTAGTCCTTGAAATTACTGGCCTTAGAGGTTAACATCACTTGATTATGATTGATTTTATCACTGAGCTATGTGAGGATAATAGATGGAATAGATCTTAGATACCTTAGGTAATTATAATTGTTCTTTTTTAAAATTTGTTGATTGATTTGTATTTTATTTTATATTATTAGTTGTTATATACTTATTATGTCTAAAAATGTTAAAAACATAATTTGATATAGTTTATTACCAAACTATCATGAACGGTTTTATCTAAAAAATATTTCTAATGAAAAACTTGGTGGGATCTTACTAGTCTAGTTGTTCTCACACCCTACATACAAATCACTAGTGTATGAAGACCTTATTTTGGAAATTTAATGTAATAGAAAGCCACTATTTGATGGTGGTGGGTATTCTGATTAGTGGTTCATGGGATGGTAGTGGTAACATGAAGGGATCGATCCCTTATATCACATGGAAATGGGTTGAAACTTTTATTTCTTTGGGTTCTTTTTTTTACCTCATTTATGTATCACCACATAATATTATTATCCTATTAATTTTTTATATGTGTATGATTGAATCTACATTTTGGTTATGACATGGTTATTGTTTATATTTCTTTTTATGATTTTGGTCACTTTATTGATATTTTATTTATGATTCTATTTATTATTCATTTATTAATTAAATTTCGTATATTAGGAGCATGAATTTACAAGATATGGAATGTTCATATTGGATTCTATGGTTTTATTTTTTTAATGATTATTATTTAAAAAACTATTCCAAAAGAAAATTATTGATTCCCAGGAACTACTTTCCAACCCTTGGGAATTGATAACTCCCTTCAATCTTTTCCACATACCAAATCTAGTTCCTAGGTTAATGGTATGATAGGTTGGATCATTTATTTTTATTTAAACATGTTAGGAATAGATATATAATACAAATAATCTAAAAATCATTAGATAATATTTCATGTTCTCAATCAAGAAAAACATTAATTTGAATGACTAAGACTTAAAAAGGATGAATTGTGCACAAAATGATACATCAAAGTTTATCAAATATAAACTAAATGATATTTACGCCATTATTTAATCAAAACCCATAGAATTTTCAAATTGGATATAATAATTTCTCTAGTCAATGCTAATATATAGTCTCATAGAACAATTCACATTTTTAGAACTCAAAAACTATATTTTAAAATAGTTAATAATGACAATAAAATTATGATGAAAATACCTAAAAACACATAAAAAGTATTTAAAAATAGGTATAAGTATAAATAGATAAATAATTGGCATAGAAATATATGTAGAAAAAATGTAAAAATATATATAACATTATAAAAAATAGATAATAACACATTAAATATGATTTACTAAAAAAATAATTTATAATTACTCAATTGAGTTATACAAAATCATCACAAATATTGGGTTTAAAATCATTACTCATCATGACTATATCCATATGAGTGGATAAAACTGTCTCTATATCCACTACCTACTTATGAATTCTACATTAAAATTTATTTAAAAAATTAAAATATGATTTATATATATTTACTTAAAGAAATAAAAATTATTTTTCTAAATGATTATTATAATTTTTAAATTTTCATACTGAGTCTATTTAATAATCAAGAAAATCTCATCGATGATATTTCTAGTGTTCTTATGATATAAGTCAACTGATACATTATTTACAGAAATGGACTTTATATTTTGATTTTTTATATGGCTCCCCATTCATAAATTATTCTACCCTTCTCCCAAATTGTGTTTTTGATAATGATAAATTCCCTCTGAGATTATGGAGGGAGATGAGAAACATAAAATGGAATATATTTTTGGTCACAAAAAATGTTCATAATGGCCTTCTAAATGTTAGGATTCGTTAGGGTCAAATAAAAATTATCATATTAAGAATAATCCTTTTAATCCCTTTTCTAGGATCTCCCCTATAGGAAATATAAAACCTACATAAAAATGAAATGAAGAACTATTTTATATGTATTTCTATGTGTATTATGAACTATAGAGAATCATAAACATAGTATTCATCATCATATGGTTTGATAAAGACCACTAAGGTAAGAAAATATATTTCCCCTCTCTATAGTGTATCTACAGGTTGATCTGGATCATTCGATATTAGGATGGGATCCACTCTATCTTTAAAACATGTTAATGCCTTAAATAAAAAGGAGAATAATAAATATAGATTTGGGTGATAGGGAGTTTAGACAAGTCATTATGCATATATACAAACACACCTTACTATCATCATATGGAAGTCTTATATTGGCTATCAAATATGCTCTTTGACTATTACTGAATTTACTCATGTGTCCATAATACATGAGTAAATGAAATGATCAGTTTATTTATTGCATGAATTCACACTCATCAAGTATATTTTGTTTTATGAAATTTTTTATTAAATTATAGATTTTGTGGAGGATTTCTTCAGTGTCCAATGTATGCTGCATGGAATAATACACCCATTATGCATGTAAATCAAAATTTCCATGTGAAGCGATATATCTTATATATATCATATAAATATAAATATTTTGCTCATATATCATTAAATATCACACTTTCACTAAATTATAAAAGACTTTATACCACTTCACCATATATTGTATCATGTACAATAACTTAGGACTCCATGTTCAAAAAAATGAATATTTCCCAAAACACTTTTAGAAAGATATCATTAACTTCTCCTTATATCACATAATACGTAATACCCTATGAATACCCATTAAAAACTTTTGGATTAACCCTAAAACACTTCTAGAGTATCTCTCTAAGTCAAACTCAATCCCCATTCAGTTAACCACAAAGTGTGACCCCATGGGTATTTATAGTACTAATAGTAAATACAAATCTCTATATTCATATATGTAAGAAATGAATGTCCTCTTGAAAAGAACCAGTGGTACTCAATATATAAATGGATTTTGTGTGATCTCCATTAAACACATGTATATCTATACCTTTTTTCACCAGTCAACATTATATGAAAATGTGAATTCTCATATTTTTTATTTTTCCAAGACATCGAGTACCATAGGACATCGAGTATGTCAATCCCATATTGCCTACTCAAACATTATCAATTCTCAAAGTAAATATTGTAATATTTAGTGAATAAATCAAATTTCATTCTCCCTTATGGATAAGCACAACACATGTGCCTTATCCAAATAGATATATAATATCTACCTACATTCACACACTTCCATAGTCTATCTCAATTGAGGCCCCAGATGTCATACTCATCGTATGAGAGGAAAAATACTATCTTGGTTGAGATATAACTGATGAAATGATTAGAAACATACCTAACCACCCCCTGTATTAGCTAAGTTAATATGTAGACTTTCATAATTAGGGTATCAAAGTATGATGGTTCTCATGTTAGGTATTTTTCCAACCTAAGGTGATGGGGACTTAAATATTATCCATGCACCCTAGTATATCAAATAAATATGTATGCCACTCCATGTGATATACTTATTGGGTTATCCGGTGCACACAAAGAATCATATTCTCTTTTTTTCATGAGAATATGTTGTATCCCTATACAATAATCTTACATGTGCAAACTTTAACATTTCTATAGGTATATGGAATAATGTAAGCATCCTTCGATGGTATGATCATCTTGGATTTTAGTCATAAATCACATTTCATAATTTATTCACATGATTAAAATGTTATATATAATGAAAAAATTAGATTAATTAAATAGATTAAAATTACATAACTATAAGTAAAGGATCTTCACATGTAATTTATAATTAATTTATGAGAATATATAAAATTTCCTCAACTTGTAATTCTACTTTCATTTATGATCTGGTTAACAAGATCTTGTTGTACTTTCATTTCAGTGCATGATCCAAGTGTAGAATACCTCTAGTGGTGATCCACACATGCACCACAATCTCTAAATTAATTTTATAGAATCATCGGGTACTAGCATGGATGATCCTAATCACTTAAATTATTTATGGTAGATTGTAGTATAATTATTCTCGAAAGAGGAAGAAGTTGGTATGTTCTCTCATTGTATTGAGAGAGTAAGGGAGGATATCACTCTATATATCTTAAAATATCTTTATATATTGATAGATTCTCATTCTAACTATTGTTCACACTAACAATTTTGGAAAGTGATATAATTATATATTTATTATATCAAGTTTAGGGTTGGAAAATTACACACTAAACCATTTCCATTTTTATAATTATTAATTAACTTCATGTATAATAATAATATTAACATTATTATTATCTTGAAATCTAAAACACCTTTAAGAATAAATAAATATCATTTATATTATTTATAATCATACCATTAAAATTGGTCCACATTCCCTCATCAACATTTACTGATCCTCGAATAATTACAATTTATTTAATAAATAAATATCACTGTATTATTCACTAATAAATATAATAAATATTAAATTCACCAAACATTAAAAAATATTATTATTTAACTCACTTATTCTTTCAAAAAACTTGTGATTAAATTGTGGTGATCAACTAAAACTTGAATAAATATTATTTATTCTAAAGTTGTAAGTACAAAACTATAAGTTAAATGGGATTGTTGATGCACTTAGTATGTGACCCTCGGGTCCTGTTTCTTAGTGGAATTAGGTGTCATAACCTAAAGACCAAGGTTATAGTCTAACTACCAACTAATACATCCATATAGAAATAATTTAATTTCTTTATGACATCCAACATCCTATAAATGCTTATCAGGTAATATAATACCATTATTTCGATATATCTAATCAAGAAGGTTTAAATCTAGTGTCATAAAAATATATTCTTGATATATATTCTTTTAATTTGAGGAAACTATGTCTCCCATCGAATACCATGTAGTGGATTTATTCAGGCAATTATATTCCCATAAAAGGGTCTGATATATCAAATTTCATCAAGTAAAAAAAGAGACAAATCCTTTCTCACATTATCTATTAATGAAATATCACTCATGATATGCCCAACATATCCTACTTATTTGTGAGAAAATTTCATCTTGGTTTTTCATCAATACATAAAATCACATGATTCATGATATCCATTAACAATTATCTTAAATTATAAGTATTACTATACAATCCACATATAGGAACATTTTATGACTCATGGAAATATTGATTTCCTATTAATGGACATATTATCATAACCTTCTATCTTAGATATTACCAAGGTATAACACCATGAGAAGGTGTCTTAATGTCTTATGAGACATTTACCCCTGATAGAATTTATTTTCTATGTCTTGTCAGACAATATCATTAGGCTATTGAACAAGGTTCAAGAATAATGTCGTGGCGCCTCTAGTTCTCATCATAATGGGGAACTGATATGACCTTTCATCACGATATACATTCTAAATAAATTATCACATATAAATATTATATAGAATAAAAATAATGATGTGATAATAAAAATTCATTATTAATAAAAACATGTAATAAATTGCTGTAAATGTTAGTTATAGGTTACTAACTCCAATAGAAACCAACTTGCACTAGAGCCAACTGACGAGGACTTTTAGTCCACTAGCTCTCACATGATACTTGTGTTTATTCTTAGATAAATCCATATTTAATGGGTCCTATATGTTTTACTATATAGATAATCTACTAACTAAAACTTCACCTCATTGATAAAAATAGCTCAAGAGATGAAACTTCTGAAGTATGTGATTTTTATTTTGGTATGACCTTGGCTCTTTGGTGAGAGGCACCACTATAGTGTTATCGCAGTAAACTGTGATAGGATATTTACTATTAGGTTCCACATCCGGCTATTGGACAATGTTACAAATTCAAATTTCTTCCTTAGCTGCATCATAATCCTTGATATACTCAAATTATACTATAGAATCGGGAATAATTGGATTATTTGAAGTCTTCCATCTCACAGCCCCTATATTGATACAAAAAACATATACATACTGTGAATTTAGATCATTCAGATATTTTTTAAAACTAGTATATATATAACCTATGATAACTAGTTCTTCATCGCCTCTATACACAAGTAACATATCCTTAATAATCCTCAAATAATAAAGTATAGCCTTAACAACTGTCCGAATTTGTTCACCTAATTCTTCTTGATATCTTTCTACCTTGATCAAAGTATAGGAAACATCAAGCTACATACATAACATGTAATACATGACAGATACTATCATAGAATCATTTGATATCTTTCTCATTCTATCTATTTCCTCTTATGTCTGAGGAAATATTTTATTAGAAAGATGTATACCATGTGACACTAGAACCAATCCTATATTTTATTATTCTATACTAAACTTCTTCATTATCTAGTCAATATATATACCTTGACTTAGTACGAGAATCCTCCTAGATTTTTCACACATGATATTGATCCCTAGAATGTAGTTTTCTTTACTTGATTACTTCATAGAGAATAGCTTTCTCAACCATGCCTCAACCTCTTATAAGGATGGTTTATTATTTTCAATGAGTAATGTCGTTATCATAAACTACTATGAAAACAACCATACTCCCACTAAACTATTTGTAAAAACATGGATCGCATTCATTCATAATGAAACCAAATTTATGTATAGCTTTTTTGAACCAAATGTCTCATAACATGGATGATTTATTTAATATATATATGGATCTATACAACTTGCTTAATCATAACATCTCATACCCGGTTCACCCATAAGAAACTGAACCCAGTTGTCCATGTGGCCTCAATAATTCCTCCCCATATTCCATAGGTTTCTAAATAACAGTGGGGGTCTATGATGGTATGATGGGGAGACTATACCCCCTTTATCAGAGCAAAGCACGTCGGTGAGTAATAATTATATGAATTGGAAATAGTATAATAGAAATAGTGGGAGAAAATCATCTAGATAAATATAATCAATCTAAATCAATATCCAGAGGCATATAAAAAATAATGATGACATGATGCTAAACAAAATTGGGATCAAGAGATACATGGATGTAGGAATACAATACAATACATTCAATATAAAAGTAAACAAAAGACCAAAATATATCTACAATATAATCATAAACACTATCTTGGTCCTATACTATTGTACTCTATCCTAATACTGGTAATCACGAGTCCATAGTAAGCTACTTCCCTTTGTACTTATCCGCGTCCATAAGTTCTATCTAAGTACCAATCGGCAACCTAAATAGTGTGTGAGTAAAACTTAGTATACCACCACCAATAGTTTCTAGAACTAACTAGTCTATGAATATACAATTATAATTTCTCAGGTATAATAAATAAAGGTGATAAATAAATAAACTATGTTGTTTCAGGTTTCTCATGGAACATCCATCTAATATTACCTACTTCGAACTAAGCAAGAATATCTTGGATCATTTCACATTTTAGATTTATATATATATATATAAGTTTGGGACCCAAGGCATACAACCAAGGAATATATAATTAGTAATAAATATATAATGTCTCATAACATCCATTGATTTTAATATTAATAAACTAGGTGGATTCTATAGGAGTGTACCCTTGGCAGTTCACCCTAAGGGGAAAGTGCTACCTGAGCCCAATGTAATAACCAAGGTGGTTTGTAACATCAATATGAATCCAAGAAGAATAATCCAAGGAATTCATTTTAAATTTTTGGAAATATAGGTGAACCCTCGGTGCTAATATGGGGAATTCATAATCATAAGACAATAATCTAATCCATGTGTGATCTTTCACTTGGAAGATGCATCAATGAATTTTTTGTCATCCCATGATCTTTTCTAAGTAAAACCATAATGGGAGTCTAAGTATTGCTCAGGGAATTCCATACCTTAAAGGTAATTCAAGTGCCATGAAAAAATTCAATCATGATAAAATGAACAATCAAAAAACCATAATGATAATAATATCCAATATCAAATTTCATACTTAAAAAAGGGATAGGTGACATGGTATTACCATTCACCATTCATTTTAGATCATTTATCCATTCCATTTTATAAATAAAAGTTAACATACTTTATAAGGTGGTGTGATGACATAACTAAGTCTTAGAATCCTAGAAATACATCATGTCATTTGTTTTAATCCAAATAAACCATTTTATTTATAATTTCCAACTCAACACACCTATATAGGTGGTTTAATAACACAAAAAGGCATAAAATTATTAGGCATTTAAGGTGGTACTCCCTAAGGGGTGGCTCACATTGAAGTAAATGACTATAAATGATGAAATTAGGTAGTATGGACCAACAATAATGAACTGATACCCACAAAATTGATTAATTTTAAATTTAAGAGGCATCACATGGAAGTTTTAGTACATGGAATGATATAAAATGATATAGACATCAAATATTTCAGGTAAAAGAACTAAAAAAATACCTTTTACCAGTAGAAAACTCCTTGACTGTTATCAACCTATCATTCAGGCTAGAAAAAAATAAATTGAAGAAATATGAAAATGATCTAAAAGTAGGTAATATTAGATCACATGGAAATAGCATTAAATATAATGTGATAAATAAAGAAAAGGTGTATGGGGAATGATATACTTACTAAGAGGCTTCTAATATGATGAACAACACTTGAATCGAAGGTCGTATGAGGGAGAGGGCTCAAATCCTATAGGAGAGGCAAGATTAGATCAAGTGATGGCTACTATGAATTTGAAAGAGGATAAATTGGGATAATATTTTTAAGACGGAGGAGGTAAAACCTGGAATTTTAAAAAATTAAAAAAAAATCACGGATTGGTTGCATAGTTGTAAAAATTATGTGCCAACTATATTCCCGCACTTCTTAAGGAACACCCTCTCACATGCTTAGGAGAACAGTTAGCCAAATCATGCACCAACCATGAGTTTCACCTTTGTGACATGTATATAACTTCTCTCATAATTTTTTATCCTACCTTTAATGGATAAAATAACCATCCATCACCCCTTATTGCCCATGTGGTTGATCCTCATGGTTATCACTCATAGTGTGCTAACCATGCACCTTACTATGTTTCTTCAAAAAACAAATCTTCAGACTCAAAATAATCCTCAGAAGCTCCCAAAATATTCCTTAAGCTGTTGGTAAATTTTATAAGAATAAAAATAATGATTTAAACTAAAATTTAAAATATCCAAAACTCGCGATAAAAATAAGTATCTTATAACTGCCCAACCTTAGAACTTCTCATCCCTGAGAAGTCGTTGTGGGAATCAAAAAAAACTACCCAACCTACCAGGGTCATAAGTTCCCATTCAGGCAACCATGTTGTATTTCAAAATTTCTAATAAACCTTCAAGCATCTCATAAATATACAGACTTAACCTTCCAAAACTCGATCCACACTCATTATCAAAGCTGAAACATTGAGAGAATAATTAATCTTCTAGAAATTGATCCATAACTCATAACCAAGCTCAAACATTAAGAAGGTTCTTACTCAATCCCATCTAACCCGATACATAATCATGTCTTTATCTCTTCCATCATTCGGCCTATGGTGCTACCACATTGGTCTCTTACTTCCAATGGACAATTCCAAGACATGGTACTTTCAACATAAAAACTTCTTATAGAAGCATGCCCTTGGAATCTTAACAATGTTCTCATTATGACTCTCAACATGATAAACCTGATCACACACAAGGACACAGCCCTTGGTCCTTAATTTGATCAAAATGGTTAATTTCCAACTGAACTAGCTCAACCTTGTCACACCGAATTTTCTTTGAAAATACCAAGATGACCCTTTCACTGCACCCATCACAATCCATAGCATGCTAAATAAATTTTCTCACATATCATATTCAAAAACCCAAAATAACTCAATTCAAAACACCTATGGTTGACTATCTTTCAAAAATTTCTTGAGATTAATTTCTAAAACATCACTAAATCCAAACCCCTACACATTTAATCTGATTCACATTAAGATCATTTTGCGAACCTTTTCTAAATACCATACCCGAATTCTAGTGACATATCCAAGATAAATCATCCCCTACTCATAAATATCGGTGTACCATAACACAATCATCAGTTCATTATTGATCCAACATCCTTGTATCATCAAGAGTTATCCATGGCCTAACTTCCACACTCAGGCTCCATCCTAGTCCATAATCAAACTTGTGCCTAGAATTTACCAATAAATCCATTCATACATGGTTTTATTTATCCTATAGTATAAAAGAGCTAAGATAATAGACACACTACCAGACTCAGGTTCCCACAACCCTCTGCACATAAGGACCTTCAACTAGTGACCGACATCCCGGTCCCCACCTCAGGGGTATATATGATGTCCTACCAAAGAAAAGAGTTCCTGATTACTACAGTCTATTCTCCATACATCCTCATATATAAGGACTTCGTATTTAAAAGTTTTCTCATCACTGATCACTAGTGTAAAAATTATTCATCACCCATTAATTCTTCCCAAGAATACTTTCCTTGAAATTTGTTGGGTTTAAACTTACAACAAGGGTCATCACCCTCAAATGTACAATGGTTTAGTTCCCACCATGTGCCTTACCATAAACTACTCCTCAAGCACTACTCCCAAGAAGTCATTCCATCATACCAAGAAATATATTTGGTTAGCTTAGGGTATATACCATGCTCTCTTAGTGTACTCAGGATGATAAAAAGATATTAGACCTGATTTCCACTAGACTAAGAGCACACTAAGATTCCATTGTTATATGTGTATCTCTCTCCAAATCCACACTCACATAAAACTAGGATATATTTAAATTTAACCAACTCTGGATTCCATGTCTCCTGAAAAAGAATTTCTAGGTTCATCTATGGTTCAACCACCTCATAGAACCCAATTTATTTCCCAAAAAATTCACATCAACATTTATAGAATGATTGTGTTGGTCTTCAAATAAAACCTGAGACACTATTTTCGTATCCAAAAAAAGTGCTCAATTTGGTTTCCAAATAAATATATCAAACTTCTCATAACTTAGGAATTTAAACCATATATATCCAACTCATTGTGAAAACACTTGGTTACAACAGCCAATGTGTTATCATTAATCATCCATGATACCCTCACTATACAATGAACATTCTCTGATTTATCAAGCATGCCTCATGAGGCTCACACTCTTCCCTTGGGGAAGCTTCAATGATTGGAATATCAAATATTTACCAAAACTGACTCATAGTTGTCTAAAATCCATCCAAAATTATTATCGTACCCTGGTGGCATGATTCTAATATCCACACACCTAAATTCACTCATTGTATTTAACATGAAACCCCAGTTAAGTCTCATATCACCTTATAAACTTTCTTACCGAATATTAGTTGATCCACCCAAAATGATATATCTAAAAAAGGAAAGTAGCTCAATAGTTGACCTCTTTTTCAAGGTTTAAAAAAATCCCTCAAACCCCAAAGGCACCAGTGAATGTTCAGGAATAACCATCAAAAGTCCAATCTTGGCCTTCGGTGTTTATCAATGATCAAATTTGAAACCAACCCCCTTGTCATCATTAAACCTTGAAAGCAAAAAAAACCACTACTAACCTGTCACAACTCTCGAAATTCTTATGCATCTCAAGCTTGAATCTAGTATTCATAATCGGTCTGAAACCAAACCTAGTCAAAACTTAATGATTTATCCGAGACTAGAAAGCTCAAACTTAGAATAATCCATTCTTAACATTCATGAATGGTCTTCAATGGTGGAATTACCTCCACCTAGAAGGACATGATTTCCATGACTGGCGTGACACTCCCCACCTTAGGAGTGTCCTAGTTATTGCCTAACTGAGAATAGAAAATCATTCCATGGAACATGCTCTATCTACCATGGAATGTGATACCTATATGTGTTCAACATGCCTGTAGTAAGTGTCATCATAAAAATAGAGAGAAATAAATCACTTAAAATTTCACTAGATCAATTTCACTTATAGATGCATGTGTGATGCTCCTCCCAAGACAAGTCCATGCATGTCATCTACATCGAGCAAAAAATCCAAAGCTAAACTGAATTAACATTAGTAAAACACTTGATCCTTTTTATGATATCATCTTGATAATTGGGATAACTCGGTGATCTTTTTAACCTTTCAAAACTACCATGATCATAGGAATCTCTTAATTCTAAGATCACTATACTTGAGATGTGACCTACGAACACAGATTTCAAGAAAAATTATCACTGAACTGGAAATGAATCATTGTATCACTCTTTAACTCAACGAGCACTGCATATAACAATGCTTACTACCACAATATAGAATAAACAAAATGGGAATCCCCACATTCTCTCAACTTCTGGGCCCAATTACAATATGCATCCAAGTATTTGATAACCCACAAAAAGGTTTAACCAAGAGTCATATTATTCCATATGACCACTACAAAAAACTGGAATTTAACCATACTCTTTTAGCAACGTTTTTTAAAAATGTCTCTACTTTTAAATTTAAAAAAAAAATTAGAAACAACACTAATTTAGAAACATTTTCTCAAAAACGCCACAAAATTAACAACATTTCCTCACAATTGTTGCTAAATAAGTGAATTTTCCTCACAAATGTCACTAAATTAGTGAGGTTTTTGCAAAAACGTCGATAAATTAGTGAGGTTTCTTCAAAAAATTTGTCAAATTAGCGATGTTTCTTCACAAACATTGCTAAATTAGCGATGTTTCCACAAAAATATCACTAAATCAGTGATTTTTTTCATAAAATGTCATTATATATATATATATATATAATTTCCCCACATTGATATGAATATATATTTAGATATATATATTAATATATATAGACATAGACATGTATATTTAATCATATATATATATATACAAACACACACACACATATATATATATACATATATTTATATATAAAAACACATGTTTATATTAAATTTTGTAATGATTTTAAGAAAACATATCTATTTTAGTGGCATTTTTACCTATGTTTTAAAACATGGATAATTATATATATATATATATAAATTTATAATTATTATTATATATGTATATATATGCATATATATATTTATACACACACACACATATATATACATATATATATTAATATACATATAAAATAAATATACATATATATAAAAACATATAAATATATAAAAACATATATATATATATAAATAAACATATATATATACTACAGAAAAACTATAATTTAGTGACTTTTTCTCACAAATGTTGTGAAAAATGTATATATTTATATAGATTATTTCCCCACATTAATGTAAATATATATTTAGATATATATATATATATATATATAAACAAGGATACATATATTTAAACATATATATATAAATATATTTATTTTTATATATATATAAACACAGACACAAATATATATAAATATATAATTATGTATATATATATAAACACGTATATATTTTAAATTTAGTCATATTTTTAAGAAAATGTATCTATTTTAGTGATATTTTTACCAGTGTTTTAAACATGGCTAATTATATATATATAATACATATATATATATAATCATGAAATATAAACATATATATAATTTAAAACATAAACATATATGTGTATATAAAATATAAACATATGCCACGAACCAACCCGGATCAATCTCGAACTGGCCACCTGAGTCAGCTTGCAACAAGGCCTGATAGGCATTCCTGATCCTCCCGAGCTGACATCTAGTGTCGAGCATCAAAATAAACAAATTGGGAATGATTTTTCCCATAAAAATGACAAATAAATAAATATAACATGAACAAAAAAATGAACAATAGTTGTGGGAATAGAATAAAACTGCACATACCTCTATCTGACCCTGCAAGTCACCACCAACTACCAAACCAATGTCTCCACATGAAGACCAAGTCTTATCTAGAAGTAGTACCAGAAGTTAAAAATAAAGATAATGTCAAGACCCATCCTCGGGCCCATTCCGTGACTACCCATATCCCACCTTCCATAGGCCATGGGCTGGCGACTAGCACCAAAAGCGTAATTCCCGACAAAAAGGGAAGGCATTGCCTTTATAAAAGAAAACAACACAACAGAGTACACAACTGAATTAAGCACTAAGTAAAATGAGTACAAAAGTAAGTGCTGAAAAGTATATGGGCCAGTATACAAACCCAACTGAAAGTACATTACAAATGAAAGCTAGCACAACTGAAGTAAAGTAAAACAGCAACCACTGAGTTGTCCTCCGGGAATCCCACCTGAAGGGTGGGTACAGATGCCCTCCTCAGCAACTCAAGTTTGTCTATCTGCTCCATGTACGTCTCTCCAAGTGGTCCACCTCTGGGTACCATCCATCTCTACAAGTTTCTACCTCGATTAGTGATGTTCGTCGTCTACAACCAACACAACGTAGTGCGGGCAATTCTCGTGTAGGGGTGAGTATATGATACTCAGTAGGGACCCCGAGACCCCCGAAGGTCTCTCAGAATCCACAAAGGATAAACCACAGAAGTGAGATACAAACACTGAGTATCAACCAACCTTACTTAGTTATATTCCCATACATATACCTAAGTTATCAACCACAGTACGGCTCCAAATCTCGAGCCCAAATACAAACCAGTCCACACAGGAATGAAATCAAACACATCGATGATAATGATTGAAAATCAAGACTCAGCTCACATAGGTATACATCTTTCGTATAGAGATAGAGATGATCAGATGTAGTCACTGATTCATCTAAGTTGTCATACCCTAATAGGATACAAGATCAGATAAGTTGTCGGACCCACACAGGATACAAGACGAGCTATTTGTGTAGTGATGAAGATGATCAGATGTAGTTACTGATTCATCTAAGCTGTTAGACCTACACAGGATACAAGGCCAGCTAAGCTATTGGACCCACACAGGATACAAGACTAGCTACTCTGTCAGACCCACACATGATACAAGTACAAAGGTCAAACTACTGGACCCACACAGGATACAAGAACAATATTCATCGTCGTCGAACCCACGGAGGATTCTAGTACAATAGTCGTCATTGTCGAACCCACGAAGGATTCTAGTAAAGTAGTCATCACTGTCGAACCCATGGAGGATTTCAGTATAGTAGTCATTGCTATCGAACCCACGTAGGATTCTAGTATAGTAGTTTTCGATGTCGAACCCACGGAGGATTCCAGTACAGTAGTCATTGCTGTCAAACCCACCAAGGATTCTAGTACAGTATTCATCGCTGTCAAACCCACAGAGGATTCCAATAGAGTAGTCTTCATTGTCGAACCCATGGAGGATTCAAGTACAGTAGTCGTCGCAGTCGAACCCACAGAGGATTCCAGTACAGTAGTCATCGTTGTCGAACCCATGGAGGATTCCAGTACAGCAGTCATCGCAGTTGCAGCCAGCTCTAGGGTTCCTGCACACAGCACGCTCGATTCCGGGAGGGTCCGCTCCTTGAGGAAAGGGGGGTCGATACATCAATTTTCACGAATTCTAAATTTTATGAATTACAAAGTTCTATCTTGTCAAAAGAAATCCAACACGACAGACAGCACGTCAATCGGACGCCTGGTCTGAGAGTTATTGGTTTTTCCGTTCCAGGGGCCCAGTTGGGATTACGCTCGTTCCAAACCCTTCCATTTCTCCAAGTTGTCCAAAACTCATTTAGAGTATCACAAAAGGACCGCCACATCACGAGGTTCCTAGTTCCATAGACGGTGTGTCGATCAGACGTGTGGTCTTTAAGATATTCACCTTTAAGAGGAAATGGGCCCGGCCCGTTAAGCCTAGTGGGCCGATGGGTCGGGTCAACCCGGTTTTGGCGGGTCCGACCCGGAAGAGGGTCGGACCGGACCAGTGAATCGTGTGGCCCGGCCTGAGGGGCCCGGCCCAGCCTGAGGGGGTGTGGCCCGGCCCGAGGGGGCACGACCCCGCCCGAGGGGGCGCGGCCCGGCACGGCACAGCGCGGACCGGCCCCCCGACTTCCCAAAATGGCGGCGTCGCCCTTCCAAACCGATCGGCTGAAGTCGGTCGGCCTTCCCGGTGCAAGAGGTCCACTTGGGTGGGCTTCGGTTCCTCTAACGCAGCACCCTCCAGGCATCGTGGGTCTTCTCAGCCTATTCGGCCGCCTACCAGCCGGTTTTCCCACCGAGCGGCCCACAGAATGCGGGCCGCGGTATTCCACAGCACGGCGCCCCTTGTGGCGCTGCGGTCCTCCTTCGGCCCGGCCATATTTAGCTGGCTGGTTCTCCTTCGGCCGAGCGGCCCGCAGTTGCGGGCCGCGGTTCTTCGTACACGGTTGGCGCACGGCCGCTGCCTTCGATCGTCGCCGCTTTCCATTGCAAATTAAAAATCAAGAACAACGGAGGGTCATCGGGCTGTGTTCGTTCGGCTCACGCCCTCCGTGTTTAGTGGTAACATATGGCCAACATCAATTCAGAAAATTCAACAAAGAACAAGGTACAAATTATTAATTAAAAATTTTACAAACCCCTACTTTAAAATAGACGTCTCACGCCGTCGAGCCACGGAAGACGAGTGTCGGGGTAGAACGGTGTCATCCCATCAACGATGCCGGAAGGTTTATTTTCGTAGGTGAAGTAGACTCCTTTACGTTGAGGTGCGTTTGAGGAAGAAGTGTCGTTGGAAGAAGTCCTTCGCTTTCTTCATCGCGGATTTTCTTCATTGAAGAACGGTGTTCTTCATCGAAGAAGGGTCACCTCTCTTCTAATTCTTGAGATCCTTTCCCCAAAAGTGTTTTCCCAACCAAAATAAATAAAAAAGGATCTAAAATTAATATAATTGTCATGCAATTCAATTTGATTAAAAAAAGGTACCTAATAATTAAAGTAGACATTAATTATATGATTTGGCACAATTGATGGGAAGAGGGAGGTGGAGAGGCTCCACCGTTAATGAGGAGTTGTCAAAAATAAACAGTAAGGAATTAATGGGGAGTTTAGGGGAGGTGGAAGGGTTAGGGTTTGTGTGGTCCCCACCACACTAAATCCTCACAGGGGAGGTTATGTGGGGTGTGGTCCCACCCTTAACTTCCTCCTGTAGGTTATAACTACCATAAATAAATAAAATTGTGTACAAAAATTTTATTTAATTTATTCTATATCCCCAAAAATTAACCTTCAACCTGCATAAAACACAACTGCGATAAATGTACCCTTAAGCGAATACCGGCACAGCGAGTTCATCGGTTTCCTCGAATTTCAATTTCGAGCACTGGTTCAAAAGATAGAAAAACCCACTCGTACATTTACTGAACGTACCTGAACAAAACTTCAAAAATTGATTCCGGGCACACCGGGCCTCGGATTCAGGTGCCGTCAGAAACTGCGTCCTCATAAAATTCCAAAGTATTTAAGAAAAAAATACTTCAAATTTCTGGGTCTTTAAATTACCCCCACCTCAGGGCTTTACGTACTTGTAAAGATACAACACACACTAGGGAAAACAAATGGGGGTACTGAGCACGCATCTGATCCTCCGGCTCCCAAGTGCTCTCCTGGAGGTTCCCATGCTGCCAGCGAACGCGCACTAGAGGAATCGATCGTCTACGTAGGACCCTCTCCTGTTGATCCTCGATCTCCACCAGGACCTCCGTGAATTTCACCTTGTCATCAATTTCTAGCTCCTCGTGATCGATGATGTGGGTCGGGTCGTGCATGTATCTCCTCAGCTGAGATATGTGGAAGACATCGTGAACCCGATGCAACTGAGGTGGAAGGGCTAGGCGGTAAGCCACCTCGCCTAGTTTGCTGAGGACCTGGAAAGGTCTGATGAATCATGGAGATAACTTGCCTCCCCGGCCAAATCTCTGTAGAACTCGTCGAGGTGAGACCTGTAGAAAGATGTGGTCACCATCCTCGAACTCCAGAGGTCTCCGTCTCTTAATAGCATAGGAATTATGTCTGCTCAGTGTAGTTTTCATCTGATCCTGGATGATCTGCACCTTCTCCGTCGTAGTCTGCACTATCTCTGGTCCTACAAGTGCTGACTCCCCTGGGTCAGTCTAGCATAGAGGTGATCTGCAAGGTATGCCATACAGTTCCTCGTAAGGGGCCATACTGATGGTGGAGTGGTATCTGTTGTTGTACGTAAACTCCACCAAGGGTAAGTGACCCTCCCAACTATGACCAAAGTCGAGGGAACATGCACGGAGCATGTACTCGAGAGTCTGAATGGTCCTCTCAGTCTGGCCATCCATCTGAGGATGGAAGGCGGTGCTTAGATGTAGCTGTGTCCTAAATGCCTCCTGCAACCTTTTTAAATCCGGGAAGTAAAGCGTGCGTCCTGATCAGAGACGATTTTTGATGGCACACCATGAAGACGTACGATCTCCTGTACATAGAGGCATCACAAGCTCTCTACTGAGCCCTGCTCTCTGATCGGTAGGAAGTGGGCCGACTTGGTGAGTCGGTCTATGATCACCCAAATAGAGTTGTGTCCTCTCGATGTATGTGGAAGCCTTGTCATGAAATCCATGGAGATCCCATCCCACTTCCACTCTGGGACCTCTAAGGGCTATACTAAGCCTGTTGGTACCTGGTTCTCCACCTTCACTCGCTGATAAGTGAGGCATCGTGAAATGAACTCTACTACAGCCATCTTCATACCTGGCCACCAGTGCTATCGTCTGAGGTCCCGGTACATCTTCGCCACTCTTGGATGTACCGCTAGAGGGGAATTGTGAAACTCCCTCAGCACTTCCTCCTGCAGTACAACTGGTACCATATTATGTCCCCGGAAGAGGATGACGTGCTCCCCTCCTTCAGAAAATCCATCAGGTGCTTGCCCTAAGGTTATCTGAGCACGTCGTGTCTCACTGTCAACGTCCCCATGCTGAGCCTCCCTGACTCGCTGAAGAAGTGAAGGAGTGACTTTGAGAGACTGAAGAAAGGATGCTCCATCAATATCCACAAAGGATATCTGCAACACGGCTAGCTGCTCTGTCGCCACTCCTAGCATCTGAATGCCCAATCTCCTACTGAGAGCATATGCTATAACGTTCCCCTTCCCAGGAGTGTATACTATCTCAAAGTCATAGTCCTGAAGGAACTCGATCCATCATCGTTGTCTCAGGTATAGGTCCTTCTACGAGAAGACACACCTGAGACTTTTATATCAGAGTAAACCATAAACCGTTCACTTGACAAACTATGGGTGTGACCAGCCATTTGTAAAGAACTCAACTACACCCTTTCTCACTTACATCCTACAAGAGATGCTATGATTTCTCCTTTTATGAAAAGAGAAACCTGGTCTCATCCCCTGGATGAACCATATTCTTTTCCTAATATAGTCAATCCTAACATGAACGGTACTATTTCATGCCATGGACGATGTTGTAAGGCCTCGACGCCACTACCAAGAGCTCCAACCATTACTCTCACCTCCAAAGGTCGAGTCACACTATCGGCAGTAGTGTGTGGTCACTGGGTCTCCTCTAGTAGGAATCTCGAATGTGAGGGTCAAGTCAACGGTTTTAACCAGAACCTCTCAGTATCAACTATATGAAAAGTTAGGGAAGAAAACATCACATGGACATGTGTCTTTTATTACTACATCTCATAGTAAAAACACACAAAACAACCAAAAACAATGAAATCAACAAAGCTAGAAGTCTCGTGAACAAAGGCCTCTATGCCTGGAGCTAGTTCTGCTCCCGTCCACCTACTCCCAGAGCTCGAGGTGAACCGTCTAAGGGTGGTGGTGGTGGTAGTTCTCAGTGACTCTGATAACCATCCGCTGAAGGACCTGCTCCAAGCCTCATCCACCGCTGGGCTATTGCTCAAGCTCTTGTCGCTACCTCCATCTCAGTGGCACCTCTAATGTCGGCTGATCAATTGTGTGGGGAGTCAGACAGTCATGCGCTCTGTGACCCTGTTCCATGCAGGAAAAACAAACTCTCCTTAGTTTTGAGCTCCCTCGGCCCCGGGTTCCCCACACCCCTGATGCCACATCTTGGGGTCATCTAACTATTGATCTAACCCGCTTGTTCCCCCGTGTCATCTGCCTACTGCCTACTGCTGATGTCTCTGATACTTTCAGAAAGCCCTGCAGCAAGAGCAGCAGCTCCTAAGTACGCACAGAGCGTAGAGTCACTGGTACAAACTCTGCCCTGAAAATACCCTCAAAGTCTCCCCAGGTGAGAGTCGCCACATCGTAAAACTATAGCATCAAGCCCCACCACCTCTCAACTGCTCCTTGAAAGAGACTAACAACTAGGTACACCATCAAGTCAGCGGGAGTCCCAACTATGTGGAAAACTCATGCTACAACCTCCATCCAGCACTCGGTCGTCTGAAATTTTGTCTCGCCTCGGAACCTCATAGGCCTCTGTCGCTAGAACTCGTGCAACGCACTCAGGCAGCGTGCACTCTCTACTGCTGGGGCTTGTGGTATCGGTGGTCCAGTGGGTAGTGGTACCGATGGTGCCTCCGCTGTGATGAGGCCCTGGACCGAGGCCTCGTCGCTCGGTGGGATACCATCTCGCATGTGACTTGGAACCCTAACTGGCTGCCTTCATGGGGCCATCCTGAAAAGGAACATGTGCACCACGGTCAAAACAGTATACCTGGTGATTTGACACAAAGTAATCACAAAGAAAACTTTTCAAAGGAAACACACACGCAATCAGTGTTTTCATGCACCGAGTCGGAAATCAGAGGTCAAGGTCTTGGTGTATGGATATGTTGGCTGCCGCACCAACACTGGACTCCCTGGACTGAAAACCACACTCAATACTCTTAACACTATTGATTCACAGTAAGATAGATCAGATTCCTATGTTCTGTGGTAGAACCGACTCCTCTGATACCAATTTGTCATGACTCGTCCTTGGGCATGTGTCGTGACTACCCCAAGCTCGCCTTCCATAGGCCAGGGGATGGAGACTAGGACCAAAGGTGTAATTCCCAATAAAAAGGGAAGGCATTGCCTTTATAAAAGAAAACAACACAATAGAGTACACAACTGAAGTAAGCACTAAGTAAACTGAGTAATAAATTATGTGATGAAAATTATATGGGACAGTATAAAAACCCAACTGAAAGTACAGTACAACTGAAAGCAAGCACAACTACAGTAAAGTAAAATAGCAACCGCTGAGTCGTCCTCTGGGAATCCCACCTGAAGGGTGGGTACATATGGCCTCCTCATCACCTCAAGTCCGTCTGTTTTCTCCATGTATGTCTCACCAATTGGTCCACCTCCGGGTACCATCCAGCTCTACAAGTCTCTACCTCGATTAGTGTAGTCTGTCATCTACAACCAACACAACATAGTGCGGGCAAAGCCCGTGTAGGGGTGAGTATATGATACTCAGTAGGGACCCCGAGACCCCTGAAGGTCTCCCAGAATCCACAAAGGATAAACCACATAAATGAGATACAAACACAAAGTATCAAACAATGTTACTTAGGTATATGCCCATACATATACCTAAGTTATCAACCACAATACGACTCCAACTCTTGAGCCCAAATACAACCCATTCCAAACAGGAAAAAAATCAATCACATCGATGATAATGATTGAAAATCAAGACGCAGCTCACATGGGTATACACCTTTCGTATAGTGATAGAGATGATCATATGTAGTCACTGATTCATCTAAGCTGTCGGAACCACGCATGATACAAGATCCGCTAAGCTGTCGGACCCACACAGGATACAAGACCAACTATTTGTATAGTGATGAAGATGATCAGATGTAGTTACTGATTCATCTAAGCTGTCAGACCCACACAGGATATAAGACCAGCTAAGCTGTCGGACCCACACAGAATACAAGACCAGCTACTCTGCCAGACCCACACAGGATACAAGTACAGAGGTCAAACTGCCAGACCCACACAGGATACAAGAACAGTATTCATCACCGTCGAACCCATGGAGGATTCTAGTACAGTAGTCATCATTATCGAACCCATGGAGGATTTTGGCATAGTAGTCATCGTTGTTGAACCCACAGAGGATTCCAGTACATTAGTCTTTGTTGTCGAACCCACGAAGGATTCCAGTATAGTAGTCATCGTTGTCGAACACATGGAGGATTCCAGTAGATTAGTCATCACTGTTGAACCCATGGATGATTCTAGTACAGTAGTCATCGCTGCAAACCCACAGAGGATTCCAGTACTGTAGTCGTCTTTGTCGAACCCAGGGAGGATTCCAGTACAGTAGTCATCGCAGTCGAACCCACAGAGGATTCTAGTACAGTAGTCGTCGCAGTCGCAGCCAGCTCTAGGGTTCTCACACACAGCACACTCAATTCTGGGTGGGTATGCTCCTCGAGAAAAGTGGGATCGATACATCAACTATCATGAAGTCCAGATTTGATGTATCCCAAAGTTTTGTCTCATCAAAATAAATCCAACACGACAGAAGGCGCGTCAATCGGACGCCCGGTCTGAGATTTATTGGATTTTCTGTTCCAGGGGCCCGGTTGTAATTACGCTCATTCCAAACCTGGCCATTTTCCCAAGTTTTCCAAAACTCACTCAGACTATTGAAAAAGGACCACAAAATCATGAGGGTCCCAGTGCTGCAGATGGTGCGTCGATCAGACGCGCGGTCTTCAAGATATTCACCATTAAGAGGAAATGGGCCCGGCCCGTTAAGCCCAGTGGGCCGACGGGTTGGGTCAACCCAGTTTTGGCGGGTCCGACCCGGCAGAGGGTCGGACCGATCTGGTGAATCGCTCGGCCCGGCCCGAGGGGCGCGGCCTGGCCTGAAGGGGCACAGCCCGGCCCAAGGGGGCGTGACCCGGCCCGGCGGGGCATGGCCCGGCCCGGCACAACGCGGCCCGGCATGGCACGGCATGGCCTGGCCCAACGTAGCCCAACCCGGCGCAGCACAAACCGGACCAGCAAGGCGCGGCCAGGCTAGCCGCTTCTCAGCCCGAAGGGCCGAGTGGTCCAAGGGGGGCGCGGCCCCCCGGCTTCCCAAAATGGCAGCGCCAAGCGGCCCCGCCCTCCCAAATCGGCCTGCCGAAGCTGGTCGGCCTTCCCGGTGCAAGGGAACTGCTCGGGCGGTCCGCGGTACCTCCAGCGTGGCACCCTCTCAGCGTCGTGGGTCTTCTCATCTCATTTGGCCGCCGCCTTCGATCGTCGTCACTTCCCGTTGAAAATTAAAAATCAAGAACAGAGGGTCGTCGGGCCATGTTCATTTGGCCCGCACCCTCCGCGTTAGGAAGTAACATATGGCCCCCATCAATTCAGAAAATTCAACAAAGAACGGGGTACAAATTATTCATTAAAAATTATACAAACCCCTACCTCGCAATAGACGTCGCACATCGTCGAGTCGCGGAAGACGAGCGTCGCAGTAGAACGGTGTCGTCCCATCAACGATAGCAGAAGGGTAGTTGTCATAGGCAACGTAGACTCCTTGACGTCGAGGTGTGTCCGAGGAAGAAGCGTCGTTGGAAGAAGTCCTTCACATTCTTCATCAGGGATGTTCTTCGTTGAAGAAAGGTGTTCTTCGCCGAAGAAGGTTCACCTCTCTTCTAATTCTCCAGATCCTTCCCCCAAAAGTGTTTTGCCAACTAAAAGAAATAAAAAAGGCTCTCAAATTAATAGTATTTCTATGCAATTAAATTTGATTCAAAAGTGGTTCCAAATAATTAATGTATACATTAATTATATGAGTTGGCACAATTGATGGGAAGAGGGAGGTGGAGAGGCTCCACCCTTAATGAGGAGTTGTCAAAAATAAACAGTAGGGAATTAGTGGGGAGTTGAGGGAAGGTGGAAGGGTTCAGGTTCGTCTAGGCCCCACCACACTAAATCCTCCAAGGGGAGGTTTTGTGGTGTGTGGGCCCACCCTTAACTTCCTCCTGTAGGTTATAACTACCATAAATAAATAAAATTGTGTACAACAATTTTATTTAATTTATTCTATATCCCCAAAAAATAACCTTCATCCCTAATAAAATGCAACTACGGTAAAGTTCCCCTTAAGAGAATACTGGAACTGCGAGTTCATCGGTGTCCTCAGATTTCAATTCCGAGCACCGGTTCAAAAGATAAAAAAACCCACTCGTACGTTTACTGAACGTACCCAAACAAAACTTCAAAAATTGATTTCGGGCACACCGCACCTCGAATTCAGGTGCCTTCAGAAACTGCATGCTCATAAAATTCCAAAGTATTTAAGAAAAAAAATTCCTTGAAATTTTGTGGTCTTTATAGATATGTTGAATGCATGAGTATTAAAACTCATTAGGAATGCCCGGATAAACTATTCCCTATTCCTTCCTTTAAAAATAAGTCCAAGTCACTCTTGGTTAAAAATACAACCATATAAAATTAAGGTTTTGCATTATTTTCTAATCCAAGTAACAATATTACATTATCAATAAAGCCCATTTTCTTTCTATCACATTTCAAAAATATTTTCAAATCATGCATTGAATTTTCAAAATGAAAGGAAAATAATTTATATTAAAACATGGTTTTCATAAAGGAAGAAACAAGTATGAAAGAAACTAGAATAGAAATCACAACACAAGAACCATAGGAAATACCTTAGTATTTAGGGTTAGTGGGGTTCTAGGATCCTCATATCTAAATTATATAGTTTAAAAACCATAACCCACAACATCCTCATGCATGATCCACTATAGAGGAGTCACATCTAAAATTATAGTGGTCTCAGATCATCATAAAATGTTTTGTTAGTGTTGTAGAATCAAACCTTCTACAGGTAATGGGCCTCAACCCTACTATACTTCCTAGCATACTAGACCTTTTCTGCCTCCTAGGTACCTAGGTTTCCCATTCTCTCTATTCCAATTATCAATGTCATTAAAATCCATTTTCACACAAACACATCATCAGCATAAGATGGAACACTTATTGAGAAACACTTCACAAGATGAAAATTATTTTTTAACATATACATCATATTTATAAATCAAATATGCATGCCTCAATATGGGTTTCCCACTTCTATAAAACATTTTCAAGGTGACATCTGGGAATCATCATTTTAGAAGGAACACTTTCACTTTAGAAAACACTAATGTATAATTCCTTCAAGTTCTAAATCTATTGAAAAACCTAATTTAGCAATTAAAGTACCACGCATTTAAAAAAAAGCTTGAAACCATGATTAAGTCAAAAAATCTCATTTTAAAAACATAAGAGAATGCTTAAAAACCAAGAAATAATCCTCTTTACAAGAACCATAACTAGTTATATATATATATATATATACAGCACATGCATTAAATTTAAAATGGAAACACATTTTAAAAGCACCAAGAAATCATAGATTTTACTATTAAAGGATTATGTATAGGTAACCTACCTCACAAGGGAGAGAACCAAGCTAAAACACTTCAACACTTGATTCCTTCTTCAATAACCACTTTAATCTTCCCCTTACACTTTCACACATTTGCACACTCACATGTATATAAGGACACTTATCCTCTATGTACATATTCACATGGCCAAATATGTATAAGGGGGTCCTTACATATATTCTTATACTTTCATATACCCCTTTTCTTTACACCCATATGAATTTTTCATACATACATATATATATATATAATAACACCTAGCCCCAATATATATATTCATACTACCATGAGTGAATATATATATATATATGGGGAAATTATTTATGTATATTACTACATATGCATACACATGTAACTCACATTTAAAAACAACAACCTGAAACCATCACAACAAGGTCCAACATGCTCTAGAAAAATACTAGAAACTCAAAAATAATAACCCTAAATTAAAATATACCCAAGGTAAAAAGTGGAAGAACCCTTATTGCAACACCCTAATATTTCAAAGTATGTTATTTCTTCAAAGTAATTCAATAACTTGTATTACACGCAACACCAAGTTATAGCGCACCATGACTTACCAAACTAGCCGTTCAAAATCAGTTAAGAATAGTATTAATAAAAATTTTAACTTTATATAATCCATATTGTGATTTTATTAGACATAATGTAAGAACAAATTCATTTTTTTCAGATAAAAGAAGTATTTTTCAAAAAAAATGCAATTTTACCGCCTTTTAATGGAGAACCCTATTTAAATAAGATATTTGAAACTTTTATACATTCAATTTGAAAAAATAAACTTATTCTTTAGAATAGGGATATAATAATTTAGTTTTAATGAATTTTTTGTGTTTTTCTGATAACTTTCATATTTGGGTGAATAGTGAAAAATACTATATTTTAACTGAAAACAACTTTTTTTAATCAAAATAATTTATAGTGTTAAATTATACATTTTAATGGTTTGGAATTATAAATATATTATATTTTTACCATTTAATCAAATTATGTTCATTTTAAGTAATTTCACTTTGAAATTAGACATAAACAAATGTCAATCTTTTGATAGTTATTATTTCTTAAAAATACGCTTTTTGGTCTTGACAGCGAGAATTAATTTTAAATTAATAAATGCAGATTATATGTTTTGAAATTGTTAAAATGGAGTTCATTTTTGAATTCATAATATCAAAATTATCTTAGGTTGAAATTTTGGTATTTTTCTGAAAACATTCAATTTTTGATGAAAAGTGAAAAACACCGTGTTATTATTTAAAACAGACTTTTTATTTAAATAATTATTTATTTTATTTAAATTTATTTTAAGTTAAAATATATATATAATACCTATATAACTTAAATGTAATTCATTGGAGTCATTTTATAATAAAATTAGATGTATAAAATTTTATCGAACGTTTTACCGTCTTTTACCCACCTCCGGGGAGCATTTGCAAATTTGCATACAAATTAATTTTACTACTTCTATGAGTTGAATTTCCAAAATCATAGAGACATAGTTGATATCAGTAAATAAAATGTGGTTTAATAAGATGAAAATAATTTTTGGTGAACAGTAACTTTTGACTTTTATTTACCCCGGTTAAAAGTAAATAGGGTAATTAAGGGTAAAAATGATATCATAATTACCCTAACACATGTCCTAATTCTATTGTATAAGTGTAATTAGACCCAAAAAAACCTTAGGAATAAAATATTATCCTTTAGGTCCACTTGGATTAGATTAGGACATTTATTATTATTTAATTCAAAGAAGAGTTAAAAGAGTTAAATTCAAAGTTTAATAACTAAACCATTTTTAATATAGAGTTACACATAATATAAATTCAACTATAAATATTAATTAAAAATATAAAAATATTTCCTACATAATGGTATTTTATTTATAATTTTTAGACATTAAATTATTTAATTTATTTATGACACAATGATGATGCAGTAATTACCTTATTAATGAAATATTAAAATAATTGATATTATAAATACCCAAATAAATGTAATTTGAGACTTTTTATGAATTACACTAATTTTATAGGTTAATATGATATTTTAGGTTTTGTTAAATGAATTTTTTTCGAAGTAATAATGTTGTTATGAATTTAGAAAAAACAAAATACCAAATAGTGTCAAAATTGACATAAAAGAGTTTTTAAAAAAAATATTATATTATTAATTGGTATTATATTCTTAAAAATATAATTTTTGGCCAAAGATCTTAAATACTATTATATATTTCATTAATGAAGCACATGGGGTTTTCTTGGAACTTTATAGTAAATTTATTAACCATATAATATAAAAATACAAAGAGACATGGTAAATGTCGAACTATTTAACTAAGAGTTAAATATAAAAGATAAGGTTAATATAGTGACCCAAACCTATCTAAAACCTATTATTTGAGTGGTTTTAGACTCATACCCACCTTATCCTTTAAATATTTCATTTTTGAGCCATTATAAATCTAAAATTATTTTATTATAAAATAATATTTTAAGTTTTTCCTAAGGTTCCCCCCACCCCTCTTATAAAAGGGAACTTCCCCTTCTATCAAATTCACACCTCCAAAGCCATTTGGCTCAGAAAAACCATGCCCAAATATCCTCCCAACTATACTAAATTTATCCTAGAGGACTTCCTTTGGTAATAAATCCAACATAAGGAGCCACTTTGATCAAATCAAAAGGAAGAACCCGAAGAAGAGGTAATGATTTCACCACCCTCTTTCAAGTTCTTTTCTTCTTCCACTTACTCTTTCTTTGTTATTACTATACCAAAATAATAAATCCAGTACCTTATATATACTGTGATGTTATTATAAATATTTCACAACTATATTCATTATTATATCCATCCTATGAATGATAATGTCACCATATGTGCGTGCGTACGGCATACCGTCTCCATGCCATGGTATAATTTGTTATTCAACACTATGTTATTTGGATGGATATAATGATGAGTAATATGTATATAAATAATTAAAATAACATGCTAATGTCTCTGTAAAATTAATATACCATCCAATTCTACACCTTTAAGTAAATTATATTGTCGCTCGTGCGTACGTACAGATTACCGTCTCCACAACACGATGAGATTCATTTCCACGTTCACCTTTCATCAATGATTATAAAAATATATATTACTAATAAGTATGTAATATATGACATAATAATGATAATTGAGATATATATATTTATATATATATATATATGTATATCTGTATTTATGTACTTATATGTATCTTATTAACTTACTTTCGTTCAATACGATATGAAAACAGAAACAGTGTTTACGCGTACGTACGGCCTACCGTATCCATAAACGGTGTCTTCCATTTCATATATCTATCTATTATAAATATTTATATTCTAAATATATATGATATATAAATCACGTTTTATATTCTGGAATTATTTAAATCATTATCTAAATGATACGATCAAGAATAACAAGTTAAAACATGTACGATAAAGAAAGCGATTATTACCTGAAATGTTAATTTAACACGGAAATCATTATTAAATGGGTAGTATAAAGTCATAAATGAATCATTTATGGTATAATAAATATGAATATGGTTTTGG
Source organism: Viscum album (assembly GCA_963277665.1). Taxonomy (NCBI): domain Eukaryota; kingdom Viridiplantae; phylum Streptophyta; class Magnoliopsida; order Santalales; family Viscaceae; genus Viscum; species Viscum album. The sequence goes on along the minus strand of OY728142.1, from coordinate 260,641,234 downwards.
TATAATTTAATAACATACTATGGTCATTATATAGAAGTTTAAACGTACCCTTGACCAAAGGAAAGTGCAAGGTAAGGGTTAATTTCACAATCTCTTTATTATCTAAGGTTGTTTTTACGTAAGTATCTACTAGGAAATATTTATTATCCATGTCCATGTTTCATGAAAGAGTTTTAAAAGGGATTATTTTAAGGTAATTTTTACTAAAACATCATTTTAAATGTTTTAAATGTTTATTCCTCTAAATCATTCTCATTAATGTCCATGTTTTCAAAATGGATTTTAAGGATTTATTTATATGGACATGAATGTTTTTAAAATGTTAATTCCTTTCAAAAGATTCAAAGTGGTATGGGAAACTTTGATTCAAAAAAAATCTTTAAATTTCTTCCTTTCTAAATTGTGTGACTTTTAAATGTTTTCATGAAAAAGGGATATTTCTCTCAAATATTTTTACAAATCATTTTCATCTATGTCAATATCCTTTGATGGATTTTAAACTTGTTTGAAGTTGATTTATTGTGATAAAAATATTCCATATTGTATTGATAGTTTTGTGATATGTTTGACTGTGGATGTGTTATTTTTATACCATCCATGATTTATGTATAAAGTATTGAAATTTCTTATGCTAGTTTTAATACGAATGTTTATGTTATGTTTAACCCTTTTCATATGAGGAATGCATTGGACTTAGCGTGACGGGTGGAGCCCGCTATAGCTCCTTGATGCATCGGTAGGTCTCATGAGACAAACTAGTGTCTTGGCACAAGGCCTTGAAAAAAATCTTATTTGTAGTCTTGGCACAAGTCCTTGAAAAAATATTATTTGTAGTCTTGGCACAAGGCCTTGACTATGTGGTTATGGAAGTCTAGCATTATGCATTCCATTATTATGAAAGTGGTTGTTGATATTGCATGTGATTATTCGACTAGTATAATATCCATGTGAGTAAGTAAATGGTATTATTTTGATTTATATTTTCCATATTATGATGAAGTTTATATTGAAAAGGATTTTGTTTTAGTTTTATACATTTCCTTAAATTTTTAAACTATTTATGAAAGTTTCCGCAATATTGTTATCCTTACTGAGCATTTAAGCTCACCCCTTTCTTATGTTTTATTTTCCCAGGATCCCAATAAGTGTTTTATGTTTGAGATGAAAGGTTAATCTAAGGGAACAATGGCATTCTCATAGGATTTTTTTTGTATGTTAGAAAGTGTAATGTAACATTCATGCATGTAATCTATTTTCCAAGACTGCTAAACTGATTGGTCTTTTAGGACTTGATTCCTTGTAATCATGCCAATGTATTAAAATAATGAACTAACTCTGGGAATCTAGGGTCGGGGCATTACATTTGGTATCAGAGGAGGTTTATAAATAACCTTGGAAACTAGATTTAGATAAACTCTTATTAGAGAACATTAACCTAAGATATACATTGAGGATTAGTATAAAAGAACTTCCTAGAATTTCGGTAAGGTAGAGATTTGGCTAGTTTTCAACGCAATACATCCCTGTCTGTATACGAGAAGGTAGAGGTGGATCTAGCACAGATGTACCTAGAGGTAAAACCTGAAAATACCGCTTTGAGCTAGACTCGAATAGGAACCGGTGCACGACAACAGGCCTTACTGCACTCTTGGTTACGACACTCCTAGGGGATATGCATAGTATAATTCACATTCCTGGAGGAGTAAATACTTCCTCAAAGAAAAAATTTTTATGATTATGGAAAATATCCATAAACTATTAAATTTATGTTAGGTATTTTACAAGTTTGGAATTATGAATTGTGATTCATAAACTGTCCTAGTGTATTCCATTGTTAAGAAATGGCGCCTAGTAGAAGGAATGAGAACTATGGAAATATGTATGATCCAAAAAGTAAAAAGGGATCATATCTTTCCTGGTATTAAGCCAACATTTAGAAGGTAAATAGTCTCCCATGTATTCTCAACCAATGAATAAATAGTATCAAGTTTTAATATGATAAGTAAAGAATTTTCTGAGTCATATGGATTTTAAGGGAAGTAAGAGAAGAAAAATGATGGTATAGAGAAAGATAGATAAAAGGGAGAGGGGAAAGAAGGATTTTCCCATATGTGATAAATGTGGAAATAATCACCTTGGTAAATTCTTGAAGGGAATGGGAGTTTTTTATAAGTGTGGAGAAAAAGGAAACCAATTACATGATTTCAAGGGTAAGAAAAAGGTTTCAAATGTAAAATACTTCATCTACAAGGTGTTAGGAAACTACGCGGATCAATGTCCCGGTCATCAGAGTTTACCTCAAATGATTCTATTGGATAATAAAGTTATGATACTACCTCAGATGAAGAGGAATGACTAGTGTTCTTATGTTGTTATTATAGAATTATTTCATTTGAATGTTGTATCAACAATATACTGGTTATATGGATTATGGAGATAAATAAAGATTGTATTGTAGTACTATTTTATTGAGAATTTGAGATTATATGGTTCTAATAAAAGTGACTTAATAGTAAGCTACACTTTTTAGAAAATACATGGTTGAAGGAAAGGTAATCGTTAATATGGTCCTGATAATGAGGTAGTGATTTTGGAATAAGAGATGTTTGATTTGGATAAAATGTATTAGATATTCTCGACTTCCTTGGAACTAATTAATAGTTTGTTTATTCCATCATTGTTGGAATATTCAAAAATTTTGGATATAAGGAATATATCCAGTATTATATAAAGGATAAGGGAGAATGAATGTAATCAATAAGGTTTTATGGTAATTCATAGTGTTACCATGTTTTAAAATAATACATGACGAAGGTGTTCATATGTAATTATGTGGAAAAAAGGATCTTCATTGTGTTTAACATCCTTATAAATTTTGGACTGTGAGTTTGGATAGAAGTATTTTGGATAATTCTAAAGTTTGGAATAGATTAAGTTTGAAATTGGATACTATTGTTAAGGTTATTTTTGGATTTTTATAAAAAGGACAACACGCAGAACGTGTGACAATCTGTCGCGTTGGAAAAAGTTGCGGGAATCAAACCCACAACTATAGTGTGATTGGGATTTATCGTCTACCACTGGACTACGTTAAGTCCCTGGATTGTATAATCCAGTTTTTTTAAAGGTTCTGATAGGTGAATTATAAATTCATTATTTTTTTTAAAACCCTATACGATTATGATAAATAGAGTTTTTTTTTTTTGAAATCTTTTGGAGTGAAAGATGAGTTTGTGGTAGGAATTAGTTGAAGGATGAAACTCTACTTGTCAAGAATATATATATATATATATATATATATATATATATAATTTTTTTTCCTATTATTCTATGGGTAAATTAATTCTTAAAATTTATGGAAGGGATCTTAAAACCAAAAATGTGTTATCATAATACCTTATATTTGGTTGAACTGATGGTATTTTAAATCATCATAGATTGATGTATTTGAGGCCCTCAATTTTACACTTGTTTGTGATTGATGACCTCAATGACTCCTATAAATATTTATGTTTTCCTCTAATTATGTGTCTCTAATTTCCACCAATTTCCCCCTAATCGAGATCATAATTTGGTGGTGACCCTTTCATTTCCCTTTTCCTCTTATTAAAACTAAATTTTATTAACCCAATTTTCGATGTCGGTTTTCCCACAAAGGTACTTTCTATTTTCAACCTTTTATTTTCAAAAAACAATTTCAAATTGCGAGGATGCAATTTATTGAAGGAGTTAAGAAATTAACCCCCCAATATTTCATAGTATGTTATTTCTTCAAAGTAATTCAATAACTTGCACTACATGCAACACCGAGTTCTAGCACACTATGACTTACCAAACTAGTCGTTCAAAAGTGGTTATGAATAGTATTAATAGAATTTTGAACTTTATATAATCCTTATAATTTTAGAATCCATATTGTGTGTTTCTTATACATAATGTAAGAATAAATTCATTTTTTTCATATAAAAGAAGTATTTTTCAAAAAAAATGAAATTTTACCACCTTTTAATGGATAACCCTATTTAAATGAAGAATTTAAACTTTTATTTATTCAATTTGAAAAAATAAAATTCTTCTTCAGAATAGGGACATAATAATTCATTTTCAATAAATTTTTGGTGTTTTTCTAATAACTTTCATATTTGGGTGAATAGTGAAAAATACTATATTTTAGCTGAAAACATCTTTTTTTAATCAAAATGATTTATAGTTTTAAATTATACATTTTAATGGTTTTCAAGTATAAATAGATTATATTTTTACTATTTAATCAAATTCTGGTCATTGTAAGTAATTTCACTTTGAAATTGGACATAAACAAGTGTCAATCTTTTGATATTTATTATTTCTTAAAAATACACTTTTTGGTCTTGACAACGGGAATTAATTTTAAATTAATAAATTCATATTATATGTTTTTAATTTGGTAAAATGGACTTCATTTTTGAATTCAGAATATCAAAATTATCTTAGGGTTAAATTTTGGTATTTTTTTGAAAACTTTCATTTTTTGATGAATAATGAAAAACAATGTGTTATTATTTAAAACAGACTTTTTATTTAAATAATTATTTTTTTTATTTAAATTTATTTTAAGTAAAAATATATATATAATACCTATATAAGTTCAATGTAACTCATTGGAGTCATTTTATAATAAAATTAGATGTATAAAATCTTATCGAACGTGTTACCGTCTTTTACCCACCTCTTAGGAGCATTTACAAATTTGCATAAAACTTAATTTTACCACTTCGGTGAGTTGAATTTCAAAAATCCAAGAGAAATGGTTGATATTAGTAAGTAAAATTTGGTTCAATAAGATGAAAATAATTTTTGGTGAATAGTAACTTTTGACTTGTTTACCACGGTTAAAAGTAAATAGGGTAATTAAGGATAAAAATGATATCATAATTATCCAAACACATATCCTAATTCTATTTGATAAATTTAATTCGACCAAAAAAACATTAGTAATAAAATATGATCATTTAGGTCCACTTGGATTAGATTAAGACATTTATTATTATTTAATTCAAAGAAGAGTTAAAAGTGTTAAATTCAAAGTTTAATAACTAAACCATTTTTAATATAGGGTTACACATAATATAAATTCAACTATAAATATCAATTAGAAAGATAAAAATATTTCATATATAATGGTATTTTATTTATAATTTTTAGACATTAAATAATTTAATTTATTTATGACACAATGATGATGGAGTAATTACCTTATTAATGAAATATTAAAATAATTGATATTATCAATACCCAAATAAATGTAATTTGAGACTTTTTATGAATTCAACTAATTTTATAGGTTAATATGACATTTTAGGGTTGATTAAATGAATTTATTTCTAAGTAAAAATGCTGTTATGAATTTAGCAAAAACAAAATACCAAATAGTATCAAAATTGACATAAAAGAGTTTTTAAAACAAATATTATATTATTAATTGGTATTCTATTCATAAAAATATAAGGTTCATCCAAAGGTCTTAAATACAATTATATATGTCATTAATTAACCACTTGGGGTTCTCTTGGAAGTTTATAGTAAGTTTATTAACCATATAATATAAAAATACAAAGAGATATGGTAAATGTCAAACTATTTAACTAAGAGTTAAATATAAAAGATAAGGTTAATATAGTGACCCAAACCTGTCTAAAACCTATTGGTTGATTTTTTTTCGACCCATAACCACATTATACTTTAAATAATTCATTTTGGATCCATTATAAATCGAAAATTATTTTATTATAAAATAATATTTTAAGTTTTTTCTAAGGTTCCCCTCACCCCTCTTATAAAAGGGAACTTACCCTTCTCTCAAATTCACACCTCCAAATTCATCCTAGAGGAATTCCTTTTGTCATAAAGCCAATATAAGGATCCCTTTTGATCAAATCAAAAGGAAGAACCCGAAGAAGAAGTAATGATTTCACCACCCTTTTTCAAGTTCTTTTCTTCTTCCACTTACTCTTTCTTTGTTATTACCATACCAAAATAATAAATCCATTACCTTATATATATTTCTATGTTATTATAAATATAGCATAACCATATTCATTATTATATCCATCCTATGAATGATAATGTCACCATGTGTGCGTGCATACGGCTTACCGTCTCCACGCCGTGGTGTAATTTGTTATTCAACACTATGTTATTTGGATGGATATAATGATGAGTAATATGTATATAAATAATGAAAATAACATGATAATGTCTCTTAAAAATTAATATACCATCCAATTCCACACCTTTAAGGAAATTATATTGTCACTCATGCGTACGTACGGATTACCGTCTCCGCGACGCGATGAGATTCATTTCCACGTTCACCATTCATCGATGATTATAAAAATATATATTACTAATAAGTATGTAATATATGAAATAATAATGATACTGGATATATATATTTATATATATATATATATGTATATGTATTTATGTACTTACATATCTCTTACTCACTTACTTTCGTTCAATACGATATGAAAACAGAAATAGCGTTTAAGTGTACGTACGGCCTACCATCTCCATAAACGGTGTTTTCCATTTCATATATCTATGTATTATAAATATTTATATTCTAAATATATATTATATATAAATCATGGTTTATATTCTTGAAGTAGTTAAATCATTACATAAATGATATGATCAAGAATAACAAGTTAAAACGTGTATGATAAAGAAAGAAATTATTACCCGAAATGTTAATTTGACATGGAAATCATTATTAAATGGGTAGTATAAAGTCATAAATGAATAATTTATGGAATAATAAATATAAATATGGTTCTGGTATAATTTAGTAACATACTATGGTCATTATATAGAAGGTTAAACATACCCTCAACCAAAGGAAAGTGCAAGGTAAGGGTTAATTTTACAATCTCTTTATTATCCGAGGTTGTTTTTACGTAAGTATCTACTGGGAAATATTTAATATCCATGTCCATATTTAATGAAATAGTTTTAAAAGGTATTATTTTAATGTATTTTTTACTAAAACTTCATTTTAAATGTTTTAAATATTTATTCCTCTAAATCATTCTCATTAATGTCCATGTTTTCGAAATGGTTTTTAAGGATTTATCTATATGGACATGAATGTTTTTAAAATTTTAATTCCTTTAAAAAGATTCAAAGTGGTATGGGACACTTTTATTCAAAAAAAATCTTTAAATTTCTTCCTTTCTAAATTGTGTGGCTTTTAAATGTTTTCATGAAAAAGGGATATTTCTCCCAAAGAGTTTTACAAATCATTTTGATCTATGTCAACATCCTTTGATGGATTTTAAACTTGTTTGAAGTTGATTTATTATGATACAAATATTCCATATTTTATTGAAGTTTTTTTTGATATGTTTGACTGAGGATGTGTTATTTTTATACCATTCATGGTTTATGGATAAAGTATTGAAATTTCTTATGATAGTTTTAATACGAATGTTTATATTATGTTTAAACCTTTTCATATGGGGAATGCATTGGACTTAGTAAGTGATGGGTGGATCCCGCTATAGCTCCTTGATGCATTGGTAGGTATCATGCGACAAACTAGTGTCTTGGCACAAGTCCTTGAAAAAATCTTATTTCTAGTCTTGGAACAGGGCCTTGACTATGTGGTTATGAAAGTCTGACATTATGCATTCCATAGTTATGAAAGTAGCTATTGATATTGCATGTGATTATTCTACTAGTAGAATATCCATGTGAGTAAGTTAATGGAATTATTTTGATTTATATTTTCCATATTATGATGAAGTTTATGTTGAAAAGGATTTTTTTTAGTTTTATACTTTTCCTTAAATGTTTATTCTTATTTTTGAAAGTTTCCGTTATATTGTTATCCTTACGGAGTATTTGAGCTCACCCCTTTCTTATGTTTTATTTTCCTAGGATCCCAAGAAGTGTTTTATGTTTGAGATGCAGGGTTAAGCTAAGGTTACAATGGTATTATCAAAGTAATATTTTTTTATGTGTTTTATGTTAGAAAGTGTAATGTAATGTTCATGCATGTAATCTATTTTCCAATATTGCTAAACTGATCGGTCTTTCGGAACTTGATTCCTTGTAATCATACCAATGTATTAAAATAATGCACTGACTCTGGGAATTGGGGTTCAGGGCATTACACTTACCCAGAACCGAGAGATCACCCTCTTCCTACACCCATCGAGGCTAAAACCATCTTTAATTGAGCCTATGAACCAATAACCCATAAAAGGAAAACCAAAAATCATGTTAGGGTCTAGAAAGGTCACATGACCCACTTGGGAGATAAGGAAACCAAAAATAATGGAGGAAGAAAGAAAGGTGAGGGGAAGAGGCACTCACAAGAGATGAACACACCCAAAAATGGGAGAAAATTGGTTAATAACAAAGGTTTAAAGGGATGGAGGTCATGTGCTAAGAGCTCTTCTATACATGGGTGTCACACGAGATAGGGAGAGGGGATGGGGGAGGGTGTGCAGTTGAATGGGAAAAGGGGAGAGGGGTTAAACATTTTAGATTTGGATTTTAATAATAATAATCACAATCATCATAATCATCATTATCATATTATTATTATTATTATTATTAAAATATTTCTTTTTTTAAACTGGTAAAGACCGCATGGGTTGGTTGTACGGTCTTCCAGACCATGCTCTAACTGTGTGCACCATACTAGAAAAAAGTGACACCCACATAGGTTAGCTGAATGGCTTGTAAAACCATGCGACAACCATGAAAATTGGTTCTATCAAAATAAAATAATATCCCACACTGTAAAACCTGGATTTTTTTATGATATATTTTCTTTAAATAATTTTAATTCTTAAATAGCTTGTGTCGCACACAATCGTGAGTTTAAATGAATCATGAGATGCCATTGATATAAAATGACTATTATAACATATTTTTTAAGTTAGTAGGAATAAATATAACGAACTTGTGAAAATTTAGGGTAAATTCATTAGCTACTAATTATTTATGAAAAATATAAACCAATTAAATATAAAAGAAAATATGTGTATTTAGGTATTAATAAATTAAGTGAATTACAATTAGTAAAAACAATAATGAAATATATATGTTATATATTTAATAAAATATTTTTATATTCATCCAATAGATATTTTAGTCATAGGATATGAATAAACCCTATTTTATGTATAAAAGCCTATATTTTTCAAAATGGTAGTTTTACCACCTTTTAATGGAGATCCCTTTTTAAATTTAAATTATTACGCATTAATAATTTTTATATGACAACAAAAACTTCTTATTTTAAATTGGGATATAAAATATTACTTGGGATGAATTTTAGATATTTTTCTGATAACTTTTAAGTTTTAATAAATAGTAAAAATATACTAAATTTTAATTGAAAACAAATTTTTTTCATCAAAATAATTTATATGGTTAAATTATATTATTGAATGGTTTTAAAGTATAAATATAATATATTTTTATCATCTAATATAATTTAGATCATTAGAATTAATTTTATATTGAATTTAGATATAAAAACATTTCAATCTTTTTCAATGTTTTAACTATTAATACTCATTTTCTCATTCTGATAATCAGTTTAATTTTAAATTTCTTACTGAAACTTCTTTGCTTTGGATTTTTTAATATGGATTCCATATTTGGAATCAGTAGGTCCAAATTATCTAAATATATTTATTTCATTTTTTAGAATTATGAATAGTAACTTCAGTAATTTTTATTAATATGGTAAAAGGGTAAATTTGGTAATTAAGGGTAAAACTAATATTATAAAATTATCATAAAACTTATATTAATAAAATTGGATTATTTTTTTACCTAAATCATACTGGGGTCCAAATGTTATTCTTTTCAATCCACTTGGATGAGATTAGAACATTTAATTTATTTTATTTAAAGAAAAGTTAAATATGTCTCACTTAAATTTTAATAACTATATCATTTTTAATATAAGGTTATACAAAAGATAAATTAGACTATAAATATTAATTTTAAATATAAAATGTTTTTATTTATCATGGTACATTATTTTTAGTTTTTATTAAAGAAATAATTACCTTAAATAATTATACATTGATGATGCAGAAACTATTTAATTGATGAAAAATCAATAAACTAATTTTTATTAAAATGATAATAACCATTAAAAGACACTAACACTTCACCAAATATTATTTTTCACATATATCTAGACCATAATCATCCAAAGGTTTAGTTATTGACCATTTGGATTCATATGGAGTATATTATGATACTTATAATGTTTTATTTAAAGTGATTTTAAATTTGTCACGTTCATGTTTTAATAGATATAACATTTTTAATGTTGGATTTTCTAAAATACATATTCAACTATAAGTATTTTTCTAAAATATAGAGGATTTATATTCATCATATTAATTTATTTTTTAATTTTTATTCAACAAATAAGTATATTAAATAATTTAACAAAATTTATTTATAATTATTTTATTAATGGAGATAAAAAATAAATGTTTTTAAAAAAATTAAAATAAATATAATTTGGAATAATTAATATATCCAATAAATTCTCTAGATCACCTTGAAATCTTAGTAATATAATAAAATATTTGGTTTTAAATTAACTTTATATATATATATTTATTTATTTAAAAATCAATGAATTAAATAGTGTCAAAATTGAAGCTATTGATTATTTATCAAAATAATTTATTATTAAATTATTTAAAAATCATAAAACATTTTTAAAAAATATATAAAATTTATTATATGTTCTAAAACTTTATAAATTATTCATTTATGATCTAATTGACATCAAATAAGTAAATATTTTACCTTTTTAATATTGAAATATTTGTTACCTTAGTTAAAAATTAAATAAAATGACTAAGTATTAATTAAAATTATAAGGTCTAAATTGATATAAAAACTTGTATAAAATTTATTGGTTGATGGTATTACAACCTTATATTATCTCATATTAAAAACTAAGATCTTTTTGAGGTTTTTGGATGTGGTTTGAATTTATTATAAATTAATATTTTTGGAAATTCAAAAGGTGTCTCCAACCTGAATTATAAAAGGGAACCTCCTCAATCATTTCTTCATAACTCATTGAGAATTAAATTTAGTCTATACCCTACCCATTTTCCTTATAAAATTCACTAGTCACATTTTAGACATTCTAGTATTCTCAAAAGACCAACTTTAGTGCCTTTAAGAGGAGATCTAAAGGGAGCTCGCTAAAGAAGAGGTAATCTCCTTTACCGACTCTCTCAAGATAATTTCTTCATATACTTCCTATTTCTTTTTTGTTTCCATTATTAAGTAATAAATATAGTATCACCTATATACTGAGATGTTATTATTGTTATATAACAACCTTATTCCACATTCTATTTATCCTATGAAAAACAAAATCACCTTGAATGTGTACGTACAGCTTACCATCTCCACACCGTAGTGTAATCTATTTTTCACCACCACTTTACTTGGATGGATATAATTATGGAAATAATAACTATATATGATTATTATAGAAATATATTTATTCTATAATAATATATATACCATCTACTTTCATTCCATTTCATAATTGAAGGAATGATATCATCGCTTGTGCATACGTATGATCTACCGTCTCCACGATGCCATGCAATTCATTCTATAGGATGTCCATTAAAGAATGATTATATAAATGTATATAATGAATAATATGATATATATTATATTAATATCATTTTATAAATGATAAAATTATAACCTATGAATAAGAATTGGAACTGATTCGATAAAACATGTATGATAAAATGAAGTTGTTTATACCAGAATAATGAGTAATAATGAAATTATATTAACTAATGGATGATAATATGATCATATATTATATCATAAAAAAGGAATATGATTATGGAATAATTCAATGACATTATTTAAATCATTATATAGGAGGTTTAGATATATATAAATAATATCATACCTAAGGTAAGGGATAATTTAAAAATCTCATTATTATCTAAGATTGTTTATACATAATTATTTTATGGGGTACATTTATCATCCATGTCCATATTTCCTAGATATTTATTTCAAAATATTCTTTCTATTATTATAAAATTGTTTGAAGTCAATTTTTTTCATTGGTGAATTTTATTAAATGGTATGAAAGGAATATTTTTTCATTTTTAATATGTGGTACTTTTTGAAGTATTTGACAAAAGTATGAGAAGAATGCTTGCTTTTAACTTATAAAACATGATGGATTTTTTATGATTTCATAACACCATACTTCCATGAATCTTACTTTACAATATTTCAAGGTTATTTTCAAATAAAATTGTGTTTGATTTTGAGAAAATAAAATGTTTTTTAATAAGAAAGGAACTTTTTTTCAAGAATTAATTTCAAGGGTTCTATCAAAATTATTTTCCATCTAAGATGGAATTATTTAATATGGTTATCATGCAATTATACCATCCCTATTATTATTGTGTGTTATTATTTTTATAATGGAATGTTGTTTCTGAAATCCATTTGTTTTATATGGATTATGTTATGATGGAATGATGTTTAGGAAACTCATTTTATTAATTGGGTTATGCTATGATGAATGATTTATGTTTTTTTGGAACACATAAGAATGATTTATTATGATACGGGTGGGATATATATCTCCCTCCAATTCATTAGGTAAAGATTTATATCTCCTGATATAGATAGGTATGTAATAGGAAAAGATCTTGGTTCAGTAATACAGGTTTGTAACGGGAAGTAAACCTGGTTCATTAATGGACTTTGTCTGCTATGATGGTCTTGGAAATGAGCCTTGACTAATATGAAATGATTTTATATGATTGTGTTTATGCCACAAATTCCATGTCTTATGTTATTACTTTTCATAATATGTTCATTGATTTTTTATGAACATTTATGATTTATCCCAGGACATGATATCCTTATCTTTCATATGCAGGATAAGATTTTCAAATGTTATGTTATTATGTCTTATGATTATGATTTGATTGATATATCTCTTGTTTACCCTTACTGAGAATCTAATATCACCCTTTATTATGTTTCTTTTCTCCAAGTTATGAAGAATATTATTAAGTAATATATATGAAAATGGGGTTTAGTTGTGAAGAAATAATAAATAGATAATGTAGATGTCTTATGAACTAGTTGTTTATATTTCCTAGTTTATAAAGAAACTAAACCTATACAATCCTAGAATGGTTTTGTTATGTTTTTTAATGAATACTATTCAATTTTAAAGTAATATCTATGTATGTAAAGTATGAGTCGTTATACGCATGATTTCTATATGATCTCTACTAACTATAATCATGTGCCTTGTCCCCAACACCACAAATAATATGTACAGTCTCTCTTTGGACTCACAAGGTTTTGTCTAGACTATAAAGAAGTCCAAAAAACAACCCAAAATATCCAAAACACAAAAATCTCACTAAAACTTGACCCAAACCTCAACCAAAAGATCCAACACCAATAAAAGGACAAAAAAAGAAAAATAATTATTGGGGTGTGGAAAAATGGTATCAGATTAGGATATTTGTTATTTGAGATGTCAAATAGATAGGATATATGATTTTGGGGGATTATGAGGTAGCTCATGGGTCATTCCCTAATAAACACCTTTTATGATGAGACCTAAGTCACCAAGGGTAGTTGGGTTTCAAGTCTTTATTTTTTGTTTCAGGTTATGAAGTTAGAGTTTGTTTAGTTCAATGAGCTTGTGTATATTGGTGGATAATATTAGAAGTTAGTTGGTGTTACTCGGTAAACTTACATGACATAGATCGCCATATATATCCTGCGTGCACAATTTAATATGCTTCCAGTGTTTAGTTCATGCTCATTTCATGGTCTTCTAAACAATGTGGTCGGGTTATAAATAACCACTAGTTCCTTATTTCAATTATTTTGGTATGGGTGGAACTTTGGTATGAATTTGGTTGGTGTGATTGGATTTTGAAAGGAAAATAATTTTTGAAATGGGTTTTGGAGTAAAATGGGTTTTAAAATGGGAAAAGACTTATTTTATAAGGGGATTTTAGGTTTCAAAAGGAAAGTGTAGAATGGTTTTAATTTCAAAATTTTTTATAAAATTTGAAATGAGAAGTAAATTTTCAATGCTTGGTTTTAATGAAAAAAATGATAAGTGTGACCAATGGTATTTCCTATGAATATTCATGTGTGTGTTTGTGTGGAAATTGAATGTTGGAATATATTCATGGATGATATAAGTGGATGAAGGATGCACACATATGTGACAGTTCATAGGATGTCATGGGTTAGTATTTAAAATAAAAATTTTGACTTGGTTTTTGAAAAGGAAAACGACTTCTGTTAAAACAGAGCTTATTTTCTAATGGGTTTTTTAGTTTAAAACAGAAAAATTAAGGTTTTGTTTTGAATTTTAAAGTGAATGTGATAAAATGTTTTTGGAAGTGGTAAAAATGGTTTTCAATTTTAAATGGAAAATAGTGATTTTTAAAAGAGGGTTGTTGGATTGTTTTTTTTATGTTTTGTTTGGTTTTTTTTGGTTGATATCAGATTTGGTTTATATTTGGTTTTGTGATGTGTTAGTTTATGGATTGTTCTTTGGTTTTTTACTTTATTAAGTTGAGATTATGGTTCCCATAAATACCCAGAAGGTTTATAAGGGGTCACTTCCATTCATTGGCCCATCCCAGACTCCTAGTGGAGTGATGGAGATGAGATCTTCTCAATAAGTGCCTATTTTATGTACTAATCATGACCTATTAAATGATTTAGAGTGTCTTGGGGAAGTTGGTAGTGTTTTTAGGTCTCTGGAAACTCTCAAATCCATGAGGGTGTGAATTTTTTGGGGCTCATTGAGGGTATGGGTTTGGATTGGTGGAATTTGATCATCCCAGCATCATTTCAAGATGATATTTCTTGGGATTTATTTAAGAAAACTTTTATTTAATGGTTCATACCTGAGGAGGTGGGGTGAGAAAAGTGGTGGAGCTCATGGTTGTTTATAAAGGTCAACATATGGTGAAGGCCTATATTGACAACTTTAATGAGATGGTATCTTTTTCTCTAAATATAGAATCAAATGATTAGTTGAAAGATCCTAATTTTGTTTTGGGTCTTCATTTAGAGATTAAGGAGCGAGTTATCTCATATGGGGAAGTTTTGTTTAGGAAGCTAATGAATGATTCATTTCTAGATGAGTTAGTTATCAGAGCATGGTTTTTAAGTAGTGGAAAACCATTTTCTCTTGGTGCTCATGAGGGTTCCCCATCTGGTGAGGAGTGTGTTCTAGAGTAACCAATTCCAAAGGAGTCACCCTTTTAAGTTTCTACTTCTCTTTCATTGGATTGTTCACTTCTATGCTACCACTATGGTCGGTTAAATCATTCAAAGTCATTTTTTCATATTCTTCTAAATTATTTCCGAAAATGTGGCCATTTGGGTCACTTAGAGATATTCTGCAAGCTATATTTCTATAAGAGTAATTCTTAGTCTAAGGTTATTATCTCCTGACTTTGGTTTAGTGGATTATTCAAGACATCTAGGCTCTTTATATAGGTCTCAGATTGAATATTTTCATGTATTTATGAATTGTTGGGTGTGGGGGGCCTTGGTCCACCTTTTGTCTTTAGTGCTGGAATGGGGATAGTTTAAGTTTCTCTGTATAGTTTCTTCATCTTTGAAGGTTACTTTTTGTTGTAAAATTCATAAAGTCCTCGTTTCATTATTATAGTATTCATTGTATTTATAAGTTCTTCTTTGGTTTTAAGAAGGATTGGTGGTCCATTTTTCTCTTAAATTTTGTGTTTGTTCCATATATATATGAACCCTTTAATGTTTGTATCTTTGTGGATTAGTTTTAGTTATGTTTTGTGCTCATTTCAGAGATTTTTTCATCTTTTGGAGATGATGAATCATAGTTTGGTTCAATACTCAGTTTGGGGTTTCTTTCATTGGGTCCCCTTTGTGGTGGTGGATATTCCATGTTGGGGGTTTCTGTTTTTGTTCATGTTAGTAGTTTTAGAGTTGTCTTGTACTGGGAGTTTCAATATTGTCCCTGCTAGTTGGGTTCTTTTGGTGTGGAGAACCCTCTTATTTTCCCCATGGTTCCTCTTCTTGTGCTTCTTTTTAGATCTGGTTGGGTGTGACTTGTGGAGTTAAAAGGCCTCACCGAGTTTCGTGATTTCATTGAGTCTCGTGTTGTTTCAGGTTACAGTTTCATTCCTCATTCAACTGGGTTACTATCTGGTGGAATAAATTTTTTGTGGTGGGGATAATTTTCACACCCCAATCATTATTTTTCTTTATTTTTGTCATTTTTCTTGGTGTTGGATCTTTTGGTTGAGGTTTGGGTCAAGTTTCCAAAAATAGTTTTGAGTTCTAAATATTTTGGGTGGTTTTTTAGCCTTTTTCATGGTCTAGGAACGTTTTGGGATTTTATCATGCCTTTAGTGCACCAAACCCCGCCTTCTTCAATAGTCAAATAGGATAACACCTCAAATGAGAATGAAATTCCTAAAAGACTCGACTCCATCATATATCATTTTATCTATTTAGGCAACCCTAACTCCACTATATGAAGTGATTTTTTAATATATGGTATAAAAAATAATGAATCAAAGAAAATTAATGGAATTAGAATGAATTTCATGCTGGAATACTTCCACACCAATGTAATACTTCTACATCCACCACAAATATATTTAAAACATGTTTAATTGAAGAACAATAACAAAGAATGACATGAAACCTCCCCCATGCCCAAGCCTTGGTTTAGTCACTTTCCATTGAAAAGTGAAAAGAGATCGTGATGGAAATATGTAAGAGAGAGCGAATGAGATTGGGTTTGGAAGAGAAATATGGATGGAATAAGAAAAGGGAAACACTTTAATTAAAATAATAATGCATGTTACAAGGGAAAAGAAAACTTAAATAAAAATAAAAGAAAGAAAAATCCAAAAGCAATAACTGTCATCCACATCATCCCTCACTAATTTATATCTCTTCAATACACCTATATCAACTTATTTATAGGTATTTAAGAGTCTTATGGGTGTCATAAAATACCATTAAAGTGTTTTGGGACATAATGGGTTGTCAACAATTGAAATTTTGGTTCCAGAATCTATCCTTAAATTTTTTTTCACATGGTACCCCCTTTTTTGCCCAAATCGACGACTATGGTATTATATAAATTTGTTCCAAAAAAATTTCACATTTGGTTTCAAAATTACATCTCTATCCTCTACTTATATAAGAAGGTATGGCCCAATTAGTATAAGATTTTATTCTGGGTGAATATTCCCTAAATATTCATTTAATGTTGAGCATCTAATGGACTCTTTAATAAGTGAATAACTCCTTGAAATTTAATGGGTAAACTCATAAATTAATTATCTTTAAAATTAATTTTTGATCACCTCAATTGTAAGTGTGTAGCCTAATTTATGCCTCATTTACAGAGGTGGGGTCCACTTTGTCCACCTGAAATTTTTTTCAACTTGATTTATTTTTTTGGGCCTCTATATATTCGAATCAGCTCTTGGTCCCATAAAAAAAGTTGGATTCAATAAATCATGTAATCCTAAAAAAATAATAACTCAAATTTGAATAAAATTTTAAAAGTTATGACCAAAATAAAAAAGTGATTAAAATCTGCTAAAAATCTAGAATTAAGAAATTTTCACATTTTATCCCAAAACATGCCATAAATCCAAAACTAATGAAAATAAGATAAAATTGATAAATTATAAGGGTTAAAATAATTTAAGTACATATAAAAATGATGAAAATATTAGCTCTATCATTATTTCTATAACCCTATCAAGGACTGTGACATCCTCCGTGAGATGGTTTATGACCCAAGTGTTTTGTTCAATATTGGGGACCCCAAGTGAGTTTCCACCACTTATATTATGACCTAAAAGACCCAAAGTGGGGTTCCTTTTATATATTAACCTAGGTTACCCCATTTGGTTCCCCAATGATGGACTATCCCTAAGAGGGTGTGTTAGGTTTGGGTAGAGATGGTTACGGGTGTCGCTTTAGAACTCGTAACTTGCATGGGTACCAATGGGCTGTGGATAGTGATTACTAGTTCAGGTGTTCAAACAACCCTTACTTCTTTTTATTTTTAAAAATGATATAGAAAACACCTTATGAGGAAATCACAACATATTTATCATATGCATTAGATTTGGTTATAAATAAAACTCCCCTAGTAAGGAGGTCTATGATACTAAAGAAAAATCCCCTATTAGAGAGGTCTATGATACTACTGGTGAGGCTGTAATGGATTTGGAGCTATGATTATATTATTTATATATAGGAGAAAATTCCTACCATGTGTGAGTTTTTAGGTTTTGTGGGGTCTTTGAATCGTGTGGTTGAGTCTCCTACACTGTTGGGGCTTAGCTTCCAATAAATAGTGTATACTATGATGGAGAATTCCCTAAGTTGTGATACCAGGATGGAGATTTCCCCATGTCATTATACGGTATACTATAGTGAGTTTATCCCTTAACTTGTTATTATAATATACCAGGGTTAAATACCTCAGTGTTTTTGTTATGGTTGGTACAGTTATCATGACTTTCTCTGAGACACTCTTGCGTAGGTCAAAGCAACTATGGTCAATTAGAATCACAGGCCTAAGGATTGATAGTGTTTTATTTGTTTTATTTTAATATTTATTTATTTATTCATATCATATCATATGAATATATAACTACATTGATAGTATGTATGGGACCATGTTGGTGGTTCCCTACTGAGTTTTAAACTTACACCCTACTCGGACCACCATTGCATTTGGGTACATGAGAAGTATCTCACTTAGTTGAGGGTATAGATTGGGTAGGGGCCCAGGTTTTCCATGATCGAGCGGGATAGTATAAAGTCTGGAGGATGGGATAAGGTGAGTCCTAGCATTGGTAGTATGGCCTCATATATATTTTTATTTATTTATTTTCTTCAATATATGTGATCATCCATGTGGCTTATTGGTATTGTATGCATGTATATCAAATTTTTATTTATTATCATGTGTATCTACTACTTTATTATTTGTTTTATCTTATGGTTATGGATTGTCTATGATTCTTGATTATTTCTTTTAGGATTTTGCACTCTAATATAGGGTGTATAGTCTCCCCATGGTACCTCATTATACCCATAATACTAGTTAGTATCCTCTATATTATGAGGATTCATTCCTAAGGTCACATGGAGCCACTAGTCCTATTACTATTCATAATTAGTTGGGTCAGGACATTAAAGTTCATATAGAATATTGTTTTCCATTTTGGTTGGAACTCATATTTTAGAATGTTTGTCATTTTCTGTAATGCGTAACCCCAAAAGGATAATAAAAGAATAAAATTAATCATCATTGATCTCACCATTTCCAATAAGGTTTGGTTCTTCTTTTTAGTTACACCCTTTCATTGTGGTGTGTTAGAATTATTGAGTTGAGATAAAATCCTAAACTCCCATAAAAATTCAATGAAGTATTTATCAAGATATTCTCTACCACAGTCTTATTGGATTTTCTCAATATTCTTACTAATTTGGTTCTCAACTTTATTCTTATATTCCTTGAATATATTAAAGGAATATGTCTTATAACTCATTAAGTGGATATATAAGTATCTTTTAAATTCATTAGAATAATTTATGAAGTATGAGTACCCGCCTATAGATTCAATTCAAAAATGATCCACACACATCAATATGAACCAACTCTATAAAATATATATCCCTTTTACCTTTTTTACTAAATGAGGCATTGGTCATTTTTCTTTGTAAACATGCATGACATATATCATGTGGTTTCAACTCAAATGAATCCAAATATCCATCTTGTTGTAATCTAGTAAAATGTTTTCTTTTACATGACCTAGCCAGTGATTCCATAGTTAGGTGTGGTTTGAGTCATGTGAACTATTTTTGATATCGATTTCCATTACTTGGTTTTTGTAATACAACACATAAATACCATTATATAAATATTCATCACCATAAAAAATGATTTGTTTGTAAAATAATCAAATATTATTCCAAAATTTGAAAATAAATCTATCTTTAACAATTATTTACACATAAATAATTTTTTTGGTAACTGACAGTTCATAATAACGGTCTTTCAAAACCAATATTGGTCTAGTTGGTAACATGAGGTGGTAGTTTCATTTATCCACTATCACAATTCTGGTTCTTTGGATACTAGTATACCCACCTCTCCATGGGAAATATTATAAAATATACTTAGTTCCTCTATTTGAATACATATTTGAGCACGACATGGTGTATCTAATACCCAACTTTGTAGAAATATATATATTGAACTCGTTAATAAATGCACCTGAAGCTTCTCCTTTATTCTTTTACTAGGTAAATTTTTTCATCCAATGTCCCTTCTTACCACATGTAAAAAAGATATCATCATTTTCCCTTGCTTTCCCCTTGATCCTACTCTTCTTATAAGGTAATTTTGAAGAATATTTATACTTAGATTTAGTCTTGGGCCTCGTTTCCTAGTGTTTCCTCGTATTCACCATATGGTAAGAAGGATTTCCACACTTCATAACCTTTTCAACTTGGAGAATTTAAGTGATAAGACCTGGGAGATACTTCTCTATGATTTTTATATTGAAATTTACAAAAAAAAGTAGAATTTCTGAGGGATTGATGAAATAATGAAATTGGTGAAAAATTCATCAAGTATCTTAAACCTTATAACCTATGGGAACTCGATATATCCAATAATTTTTACTTCATGAGGCCCAGATGATGTAACTTCTCTATGTTTTCTTATGAAGAGTGCCTTAGATATATCATACCATTCTTATCTAGATCTCTCTTGATAAAGGACATGGAGATTCTAGAGCAAGCTATAGGTATCCATTTCTTCATGTGACTTTAGGATTTTTCTAGACATTGATTAAATCATTAAAAATTGAAAATTTATTGCATTTTTTGTGTGTTTTTCATAGACAGTTCACTCCTCATCACTCACCTCCATGGTAGGCGGATTAGGGATTGAGGATTCTATCACATAAGACTTTCATTCATGGTACAATATAACCTTTAAGAATATGAACCATTCCTAAAAGTAATTTCCAGTTATAATATGGTCTTTCTCTAGAATTGATCATAGGGATAATATGGTAAATAAACTTTTCAATATTCTAAAATAATATAAAATTATATTATCAGTACTTTACATGATTATAAATTATGTGATACATGATAATTTTATTTTTTTTAATTCTCCCGCTATTTTTTTCAAGTCTCAACAGACCTCACCATTGAACTAGGAATGTACCATCCTATGGACATTCTAGGGTAAAGGATCAATATTCCTATTCTATAATCTAGGAGGCCATGAAAATTATAAGAAATTATTTATCTATGAATTCATATTAACTGAAAATTGGAAGCTCCTTGATCCATTGAGTGGACTCCCAAATCTAGAAATCCTGACTTGGATTTCCACAACACTTTCTTCTAAATTTATATTGGATAGACTAAGGCTATTAAACACAATAAATATTTGGTTAGGTTGACCCACTATCTTAGTTAAGACATCCTGATAATTAAAAGTGCCCCCAAAAAAGGCTGAATTGACACTTTAATCATGGGTCCAACTTAATTTATATGATGGAAGGCTAAGGATGACTTAATATTTAATTCAGGGGTTTTTTAAATTTATTATGTGTAAATGTTCTTATTTTTTATTTTAAATATATTGGTAATATTAAGTGTATTTTAATTAAGTTATTAACCATGTTCTAATAAAATATTTATGCATAATCCTTTTATTTCAATTCTATCTTTTCATACTGATCCATTTATTTATGTGATCATGGAATTGCATCTATAAAATAAATCATGCAATAGATAGAGATAAAATAAATAAAAATTATCATCATAATGAGATTTAAATAGTGATTTTTTTATTATGTGGACAATGAAAAAACTATTAACCTTAGGGAGAAAACTTTTTGAGTCGGTATGGGCTCGAGTTATAGAATTGAACCTTTTTCATGTGTAACTCCTAGGTTTCGTTTCATCTTTACTTAGTCTTGAATAAACTCCATGTGCCAAGTAGCTCCATCCATATATTGATTTTACTTTACATATGGGTGAAGGGAACTATAAGAGGTTTACATGAATGAAATAGGGGGAATGCAAAACCCATACATGGTAAGAAGGGAGGGATGACTCATATTCCATCAATTTAATTTAATAATTATTATTATAAAAATACATAAAATAATTAAATTAAAAAGAAATCATACACATGCATAGGTTAATCTAATATCATGATCATCTACTTATACAATGAATACACGTTAAAAATAAAGGGATACCATCATTTTGATTCATTATTTTATTAAGATAAAATGCACATGAATTAATCCAATTAATTATATGATTAATCAATTCATTAATTTTATCTTAATCTCCATAAAATTTTTCCCAGAGATACACATCTGTTATGATTTTAAATAAATTAAATAGATTAATTTTATTTAAAATTTAATTATATAAATTCATAGCTTTTACTTGGAAGCAACTCGATGAGTAACTATTCAAACTGCTCAGCATTTATTGAGATCATATATAGTTTACTTATACATCATATAGTATATAGGTTTTGTCACATATTTATATATAATGTACAAGTAAATAAATGACATATATAACACATGTTAAATAATGTAGTGTGTACTGCAATGTGTGGGGATTAGTCGACATATTACAACAATATACAGTTTTTAGTTCAAAATTTTGCACAAAAATTAATTAAGAATTTAATATCATATAAAACATGTTATATGGTGTGTGCGGGTCAATAAATGAAATATGTAAAACATTATGTTGAGTTTTATAGAGTAATAAATTTATTTTAAATTTTTCATGTAAACAGGTTTGGTACATGGTGTGTGCATCCACCTACACATTATGTATCTTACCCATTGTATATCTATGATAAATTTCTAGGGAATGGGAATGTATTTCAATACTAAAATTTTTGTGTTGTAAGCCGCGTACAAATGGTACAAATCATGTAACCTCCATTTTACATGGTTTTCAGTCCTTATGAATTACGTAATTAATACATGACAAATATTTGAACATGAATTTTACACCATGAAATCACATAGACTATATGGTGTGTAACCTAGTAACATGGTGTTTATTCTGACATTCCATGTGTTATCCTATTCTGGTCAACATTGGGAGTGTATTTAATAAATCCATGTGTATTTATTTCATGATTAATTACAAAAACTATAGTCTGTATTTCTGAAATGTGTTAGGATATATAGCATTTACCTTCAGGCTACATGTCATGTACTCCTGGACTACTCAGCTAGAATCTCCAACACCTCTAAATATGATATTTGGATGTTCTCTTTTAATTATTAACCAGATATGGGTTATATTATCAAGAAACAAAGAGGATAAGAATATATCTCTACAATAAAATTATAATAATAAATTTCTTAAAATGAAAACTAACTTTTAAACATGTAAATGGTCAAAAATCTATAAATAATTATAAATTTAATGTGACCACTCAGATATCACTTGTTGGTTTCAGGTGTAGTGAAAATACTTATTAGGCCTATGGAAAACTCAACTTTTGTAGGATTAAATAAATTATCTATAATGTACATGATGGTTAATTCCATAACCAATGAATTTTTTTTCAAATAATATTAATAAATATTTTTATTTTGGAACAAATAGAGGACCTTTTCATAATAATTTATAATTAATTGAAGATATAATAAGCAATTATACATTGGTATTGAGTTCTTTCTTCATTTATGGTGTTGATCATTCAAATTCGATCAATGTATAATCATTGAATTATAGGGACCCAAAGTAAAACCTCTCTATATAGAAACCCATGATAAGAATGTGTTTATTTTATATGATTTAGGACATTACATTTTATAAAAAAATATCCCAATGATCGATAAGTTCAGTTCCTTTGGATACTAGCTACATAATCATTTTATTTTACAACACTTATGATCATTTCTCCTTAAAGTCTCCATACTAGACCATCTTATAGACATATCATTGGTAAGACTCATCCTCATAACCTAGGGAATGAAACATAATAAATGGTGAGTTCAAACAATCAATAAGGGATTAATAAACATTTCATCAAAGATGAGTTCGTAAGAATAAGTAAAAACATGATCAAAAGAGAAATGTCATAACAACATTGATGATAACATAAGACATAATTGAGCTTCAAATTACATGAAATAAGAACTTAAATCCACAAAATATCAATATGGGGGTATAATAGCTACAACAGGTTTTTGAAGCATTTATATAAACCTTAAATCATGAGATCATAATATCATAATGAATAATATCCTTTAACAATGGAACAAACATTATCATAGAGAAATATTACTTTCATGAGTCACACCATCAGTTCCCATGATTATGAGAAACTAAAATGTATGCATGAATAACTCTCTCATGATATGTAAACTATTGATTAAAGTATTAGAGTGTGATAAAGGGCCCCACCCTCTATTCATCCATACTTATGTGTTCCACTTCAAAATAATTCTCTCTTCACATCATAAATAACCCATGGAAATAAAATATGATTCATAATAACTATTTATAAAGAACCTAGGGAAATTGGTTTCATAAAACATCCAAATAGAAATCATTCACTTTTCAAAAAGAACTCATGGAAATAAAATTGGTTTCTTAAAACATTTCAATGGTATAAAATAACATCGTGAACTAAATCATTTGATGCTAAAAACTTGATCATCTAAAATAATAAATTAATAAAAGAAAAATATAGGATAAAACATGAAACATAACCCCATTAGAGATAGATAATTTTAAGATAATGAAAACCAAATCATGAAAATATCTTTTTTAAAACATTTTTTATTCATCGTTATAAAAATCATAGTTACGAGACTCTTCAAAAAGTGTCATTTGTTTTTATTTTAAAAAGTGAAAAGAAAACCTTTAATAAAAATATATTTGGATCAAAACTCCTTTTATCCATAAATAAATATATAAAATTATTCAAAATGTAAATTTTTTGAAAAATAAAGTTCAATAAGAAATTGTATAACTCAAATAAAGGAGTTTGTATTACCAAGTCCCTTACCTTTTCCATTGATTTCCATAAAAGTTTTGTAACCTCTTGTATAATAAATATAAATATATTAATTACCTATTTCAAAATCTTATTAAAATAAATTTCTATTTATTCTCTTCATTAATAACAATTCTTTTCATGTGTTATATTGTTACAAACTCTTTTCAACATCAGGTGTTAACAATCTTGGCTTTTTTAAACTAGGTTCACAAAAGTGTTTTCGATCTTCCTTATTCATAAAAAACTCATCATTAAAAAACCATTAAAGGTACTGGAATTTATTTTTATAAATACTAATAATATTTTAATTCCATCACAATTTACTTTTAGTTGCCTTTCATGATGATGAAATGTTGATGAAATAGTTTTATATTATTCACCAATATCGATGGATGACCATATAATGATATTTAATTTTTTTACTATAAAGAAACGTATTGATAATATATATTACTTATATATATCATATATACTCATATAATATAAACTAAAACTATCCATGAAGTCAATAATGAAAAATGGAATGCATCATTTCATAGAGGCGGTAGTACGCACATACGCATGGATGATAATTTAATGTTTTGAAGGGAGGAAGAAATAAGTAACATGGTTTATCATTTCAATAAAATAAATATGATATAAATTTAATAAATATTTTTTTAATTCCCCTTTTATACTATCCATATATGGTAGTTAATGAAAATGAAACATTTTTCTTCGTAGTAGTGTTAGTCTGTACACACGCACGATTCATGTTTTTGTTTTTCTTAAAGGAAAAGGGAAAGGTGTTTAATGTGTGTAAAATCACCATAATAACATAACATTATAATAATTATACTTATTATATCATTTTAATATTTTTTAATGTAATTTTAGGAAGAATAATGGCACATGAATATATATAAATGAGAAAGGAGCAGTTAGAAATTTATACCTAATTTCTTGGATTATATCCTTTGTAAAGGGGGTTAAGCCTTTGACGGGTGGTATTTTGAAAAGAAAATAAACTACTTAAGGTAGATACAAGTGTTTATGATTTTTTAAAATATATTTTGTGATGAATTTATGGGGTTGTTTTATAAGGGTAATTGAGGAGAGGAGTGCCCCTTTTATAAGTGAAAGTGGATGGAATTATGTAAATACCAAAAACTTTTTAATAATAGTAAGTCACTATAAAGGAAAATAGATAAAAAAAATTAGAAATAATAGATAGGGTAATGGATAAGGTCAATAAAGGCCTCGACCACCAATTCCTAAAAAAATTAAACATTTTTTTGATTTTTCCCTCTTGGTTAAACCCATTTTAACCCTTTTGATTTTTATCGAGGTAACTAGTTTTTTACAAAAGTGATTTATCCTTTATCCATGGAAATAAAATGGCACTTATTACATAATTTTTACCTAATTATTCCAAATTTTAAATCAATTTTAATATATCAATTTTATAAAAGTGATAAAATTTATTTTTAAAATACTAAATGTTTAATGTATTAAAATGTTTTTTTAATATAACGTAAGTTATAAAAGTTAAAATATGGGTTTGTAAATTAAAACTAAAATTTTTTAAATTATAAATTCACTTATAAAATAAATATTTATTCTTATTAAAGGTTTCATGAATTTCCAATTAATACTTATATACTAATAATGTCATAAAAGTCATATTATTTGTAAAAAAGGTATTTTACACTAATCACCTAAACAAATATTTTTAGAAAAATACCAAAAATTAATCTTAAATTAATATTTTTATGATAAGTTAAAAAATGAATTTAAATTTTTAAAACTTACATTCTAAATTTTATGAATTCAACATTAAAATAAAGTCATAAAATATTATAAAAAACTCTTTATAGGAAATTTTTTTGGGTAATTTAACTATTATTCTAAAATAATGGATAATAATAGATATATAAATCATTAAAAATATTCATTTTATAAAATAAATTTTATGAATAAAAAATATTTTATTATATTCTTAGTTGTGTTTTTTGAAACAATGTTAAAAGAGACCATTATTTCATAACATGGTTATAATTATTGATACCCGCTTATTCAACATCTACCATACATTGGTCAATATCTATATTAATAAAAACAATGTGGTCTATTATTTTTAGGTGTTGCACATGGATCAAGTGATTTAACACAAAAATTATTTAATAAGGAATATAATACTAAAATCTTGGGTCATTACATTCTACCACCCTTGAAAATAATTTTGTCCTCAAAATTTTATTACATGGAATAAAATCAGTGAGGGTAATCTCCACTCATCACATCCTCAGGATACTATGTATCCTCCTCAAACTTATGATTTCACCAAATAATTTTTATTAGATGGGTGGTATTGTTCTGCAGTACCCTATCTCTATGATATAGGTTCTCCACTGGATTTTCCTTATATGAGAGATCATGTTCCGATTGCACGACTTCTGATATTAGTACATGTGAAGGTTGTGGTATGTAATTTCTAAAAATAAATACATAGAACACTTTATATGATTGGTAATTGTCTATAGGGAGTGATAAGGGATAATATATAAACCTTATATGATCAAGGATCTTGAAGGGACCAATATACCTAGATCTCAGCTTCCATTCCTTCCCAAATCTCATAATGAGATTTGAAAGAGATATTTGAATGAACACATTATCACCAACTTCAAATTAAAGATCTTTTAGATGATTATAAACATAAATATTTTTTTGGATTTATGCTTCGTTCATGTGCCTCTGAATTTTTTTAACCTTGTTTTTCATTTATTGGACAAGTTAAGGACTTATCAGCTTCCTCTATCTAACTTCATCCCAACATGTTGGAGTCCTGTATCTATTTCTATATAGATACTCATATAGTTCCATTTGAATTCTAGAATATAAATTTTTGTTATATTAGAACTCTATCAGGGTAGTTTTGATCCAAAAAACCTTGAAAATACATTAAATAAGTTCTCATCAAATCTTATAGAGTTTTAATAGTCCTTTCAGAATGACTGTCTCTCTGAGGTTGATAAGAAATAATGAAACTCAACTCAATATCCAATTATTTATGAAGACTTCTCTAGAAACTTGAGGTAAACCTTAAATACAAATTAGATATAATGGGTATTGGTACTCTATGAAACATTTCCACTTTACTTATGTATATCTTGGTGAGTTAGTTGAGGGATAAATCTTCTTTTATGGTAATGAAATGCACTGACTTCATAAGGCGGTCGACTACAACCCAAATATCAATATAAACTTTAGGAATTTTAGGGATTCCTATACCAAAATCCATGGTGATGTTTTCCTATTTCCATACTAGTATAGTCAATGGTTGCAACATACCCTTACACTTTTGACATTCATCCTTAACTTTCTAACATACCAGCATCAAGATACTTATTCTATAATCACCCTTCTCATATTATTTCAAAAAAAGTTTTTATTTTTATCTCTATAAATTTTAATAATTCATTGATGAAAATATAAGGATGAGATATGAGAATCATAAAAAATTTCATCCTTTAATTATAGTTTTTATAAGACATATATCTGGGTTATAAACATTATAACTCCATCCTTATCAAAGTTGAACTCTGAAATATTCACTACATTTTTGTAGCTCTATATCATATTTTTTTCTTCTTTGACCTTTATGTGAATGGATAGTTAGGTGGTTACTTGGTAAAGATAGGATTTCTTACATTACCCTATGGATTCAATATTCATCCTTTGAAAATACTTGAATATTAGGCCACTTTTAACCTTTATTATATATAAGGTAGCATGATCTTTCTTGCTCAAATAATTAGCCACCCAATTTTCCTTCTTAGTGTGGTAATATATTAATCATTAATGGTATTTTATCAGTTCCAAATATCTTATTTGGTTCATATTTAACACATTTTTTTAAATATATATTTCAAACTCTTATGGTTAGTATAAATATCAAACTTCTCACTATAGAAATAATGCTGCCAAATTTTTAATGAAAAGTTCACTGCCATTAGATCCAAATCATGCATCGAGTAATTTTTCTCATGAGTTTTTAATTTTCATGAGGCATAAGAAATTACCTTTTAATGTTTCATGAGGATGAATCCCTAGCCCTTATTTGAGGCATCACTATATATTAAAAAACATTCTCCACTTCACAGTAATATAAGTATAGGTATTGTGACCAATATCTTCTTTAGTTCCTTAAAAAATTATTCACATTCCCCCGTCAAAAATAACTTCACTACCTTAGATGTTAAATTTATAAGTGGGTATTATAACTATGAGAAATTTTTCATGAAGCATCAATAGTATTCAACTAACTTAAGAAAACTATATATCTCAGTTACTATGTTTGGTCAAGTCCTTTATTTGATAACTTTTATCTTTGAATGATCTATAAGTATTCCCTTTATGGTGATTGCGTGACCTAAGAATGATAACTTCTACTACCAAGATTCAAACCTACTAAATTTAGTAGAAATCTTACCCTTTATTAAGTTCTTCAACACAATATATAAATGATCTTAAAGATTTTCCTTTATCTTTGAGTATATAAGAATATATTATATAAATAAAACTGTAAAATAATCCAGGTATTCCTAAAAGACTCTATTAATTAGATCCATGAATATTGTGGTGGAATTATTCAATTTCAATAGAAACACTATAAATTCATAGTATCTATACCTCATTAAAAAGATGTATTTTAAATATCCACCCTTTTAACCCTTAACTAATGATATCTAGATTTCAGCTCAATATTTGAATAGTACTGAGCTCTTATTAGACGATCACACAAGTCATTGATATGGAAATAGGATACTTGTTCTTAATTTTGATCATGTTAATCTCACAATAGTTAATACAAAGTCACATTGATCCATCCTTCTTTTTGAAAAAAGGGATTAGTGTACCCCATGGTGAAGCACTTGGGAGGATAAAACCCTTGTACATATTTTCTTATAACTACTTCTTTAATTCAAAAAATTTAATGGGAACTGTTATCTATGGACTCATTGAGATATAAAATCATATAGGTATGAATTTAATTAAGAAATCAACCTCATTATCTAAGGGATTCCAGAAAGTTCCTTAGGACATATATTAGTATAATCTTATAAAATATGTAGGTCATCAATGTTGGATTACTCTCCAATAATTTGTAATAGATATCCATATTTATGGGTATCAGTACCCATATTATATAATTTTATTATAAGTGGAGATTAAGCTTATATTTATACTTGAGAATATGATGATCTAGGATATAAAATGAGATCTATTTCTCCTAAAAATTGATTTGGTATCTATGTAGGGATAGCTAATCTATACCCAATATTATATCAAATTATATTAAATGGAAAAATAATTATGTCTATTGTAAGTATCCTCTTAAAAATATTAATCAGTAAAGATTTGTATATCTTATACGCAGTCATTATTCC
Organism: Viscum album; assembly: GCA_963277665.1. Lineage (NCBI taxonomy): Eukaryota > Viridiplantae > Streptophyta > Magnoliopsida > Santalales > Viscaceae > Viscum > Viscum album. The sequence goes on along the minus strand of OY728142.1, from coordinate 260,610,616 downwards.
ACCATTTTTTTTCATAGATAGTTCAATATTCATTACTTGAGGTGGTGATTCCACATTCTTAGAAAACTTTTATGATATTAAAGAATGTGATGAACGAAAATAAAATAAGGTACTTGTTCTTATAAAAAAGAGATTAATTGTACCTTATATCACTTCATTATCATGATCTACCATAGTGGTAGTGATCATGAATTACCATCCATATTCCCTCAGTTTGGGAGGCTCTTGGTGTCTATTTTATTCATTATTCTAAGGGTTGGGAATTGATTTTCATATTTTTTAAACTACTTTTACTTGAATAATTATATTTTGGGTGGATCATTATTTGGGACCTTATTCCCCTATATTGTTTTAATTGGATTATTAGACTTATTTTAGTAGTTGTGGGATTTATTACCAACCTTTACACACTTAAAACACTTCTTGGATCCTTTAAGAAAATTAATCGAGTGCTTACTTCTATAATTTTAGAAAGTATGGGGTTTAAATTTCTTCCCCATATGTGAATTAATATTGGGGTTCACCTAGTATTACTCTTTCCTTTTTCCCTATCTGTATTAATGATAAACCTTATATTTCCTCTCCATCTATAGAACACATTGAACAATTTTTTTATAGCTTCCAAAGTCTCTTATAGACAAAGACTTTTGAAAAATATGTTTTAATCCACTAATAAAATGATTCACTTTACTTTATAGAAAAGAGATAAAACCATAGGAGTATCTTATGATACTTATGGAATTTACTTCATAAGTAATAATTGATTTATACATATCTTGTTTAAACTCTAATAATTACCTCTACAACTTCATGTAAATAGTTTAAGGAAAATACTTAGTGAAGAACACTTTCTTAAAATCTTTCCATTACATTGGGTTTACTTCCTATTTATTTTTTTTGTTATTAATAATAGTCCAAAATTGGTTAGCCTCACCTTCCAAATCATAAATATCTAGAAAAAAATTCTCATGTTCTAAATACTAGAGAAGGGAAAATATATTTTCCATCACATCGATCCATTTCTTGATGTTAATTTGATTTGAAGATCCACTAAAATATGGTGGATGATGTTGTATGAAATACTCAATATAAAGTTTCTACTTCATTTATTAATTTAGTATATCAATGTTTTTTACATTATTATTCATATCTTGTGATAATTGAATAATAATTTTTATGATATTGTGTACCATAGTTCCCATTCAATTGGTTTTTTTATTGGGGAAACCATAATATCATCCCTTACACCAATTGTTAATCTGGTTCCTTCTGGTTACAACCATTACTAAAAAATATAATTTATCATGGTTGATGAAAAAATAAAATCATAATGTAATAATAGCATGAAATTAATTCAATAATAAACCATTTTATTCTTTGAAATTTTCATGTTAGTCTATGATTCTTTTAATTCAACCTATATCATTCTTGGTTCAAATTTAGGTTGGGTTTTCATATAATTCTTAACCTAATCCCTAAAAGTAACTAGGAAATCAATCCTTTATAATATTTTGTAAAGGTAATGGTATTAACTAGATCAAATACCCTATGAGTGTCTATCCAAGTGTGTAGTCTTAGTTCCACTCATCGTATATCGGGGTGATGATCGAGTTAAGGATAAACCAACCCTTTTGAGGTGATTACCACTATATAAATTTGTGTTATAGCTTCATACACTTTATAGTATCCATGTATGGATGTATTTATAGAAAAAACACATACTCAATGCTTTACCAATATTTTAGAATATCATCCTATACTTAGATTTAACTCTAGGGTTTTTATTATGGTTCTCTAAACTTAATTATCAAAAATATCTTCACTAATATATAAAAAAAAACTAAACCTCTCCTATGATACCAATAATAGTGAACAAATCTAAACTTTCCTTTATTTTACATGATTTAATACATTAAATTTCATAAAAATAAATAATAACTGAAGGACAAATATGTTTAATATCTTTATAGACTATCTACAAAATCATATTATTTTAAAATACATGAGATCATTTCTCCTTAATATCACCATACTAGACTATATTTTAGATGTATTATTAGTAATACTTATCCTCATAACTTTGGGAATGAAACATAAGAAATAGGTGCGCTCAAATTCTCAGTAAGGGATGAATAAACATTTTGTCACATATTAGTTCATATGAATAAGTAAAAGGATGATCATAATATAAATAACATAACATCATGAGTGATAATCATAAGACATAAGTGAGATTAAAAGTACATGGAATATGAACATAAATCAAAAAAAGATCAATATAGAAGCATAATAGTTATAAAATAGATTATAATTATATATTGTAATCATTGAATCATGAGAGCATAAGATCATAATTAATAACATCCTTTAATTGTGGAACAAACATTATAATAGGGAAACATTAATTTAATGAGTCATACCATCAGTTCCTGTGATTATGAACAACTAAAATGTATTTTTTAATACCTATATCATGAGATATAAACTCTTAACCAATGCATTGGAGGGTGATATATGTTCTCAACCATCATTCATGTATACCTACTTGCTCCATTTAAAAATCATTCACTTTTTACATCATAAAGAAACCATGGAAATAAAATGGGTTTTATAAGACATCCAAATGGAAATCATTAAATTTTCCTAAATAACTCATTTAAATTGTATTTATAAACCATCCAAGTGGAAATAATTTACTTTTCATAAAGAACTCATGGAAATAAAATTTGTTTCTTAAAACATCTAAATGGTATAAAATGACAACATGAACTAAATCATTTGATACCAAAAACTTGATCACCCCAATAATAACATAATTAAATAAAAATATAAGGTGAAACATGAAACATGTCCCCATTGAAGATATATAATTTTAATATAATTTAAACCAATTCATGAAAAGATATTTTTTGAAAACATTTTGTATTCGTCATTATAAAAGTCACAGTTATGAGTATCTTCAAAAAGTATCCTTTGTTTATTTTAGTTAAAAGAAAAACTTTCATGGAAATGGATTTAGATAAAATTATTTTTTCCCAAAAAAATTAAAGAGCATTATTCAAAATGTAAATTATTGGAAAAATTTGGTTCAATAAGAAATTTTATAACTCAAAAAAGGAGTTTCAGTTACCAAGTCTCTTACCTTTACCCTTGATTTCTATGGAATTAATTTAACCTCTTGTATAATAAAGATAAAAATATTAATTACATATTTAAATAAATTATTAATATAAATTTCTATTTATACTCTTCATTAAGAACAATTATATTCATGTATTATATTGTTATAATCTCTTTTCAACATTGGGTTTTAATAATCTTGACCATTTTGAGCTCGGTTCATAAAAGTGGTATCAATATTCCTTTTTCTTCTAAAGTTAATAATTAAAAAACCAATCAAGGTACTATAATTTATTTTTTATAAATAACTATAATTATATAATTCCATCACATGGAAATTTTAGTCACATTTTTTAAAGATGAAATGGTGATGAACTAGTTTTGGGTTATTCACTGATATCAATAGATTACCATATAACGGCCATTAATTTTTATGTTATACATAAAGAACCATATTAATGATATATATTAATTATATATATAATATATATAATCAAAAAATATAAACTAAACCCATACATTAATTCATTAATGAAAACTGAATTCATTGTTCCATGGATGCAGTAGTCTGCACATATGCATGGATGATAATTTTATTTTTTGAAGGGAGGAAGAAATAAATAACTTGGATTGCCATTTTTGGAAATTAAATATGATATATATATATATATATCATATATATTTATTTAATTCTCCTTTTTCAATCTATGTTAGGTGGTCAAGGAAAAAACATGTTTCTTCATGGATGCGGTAGTCCACATACACGCACCTTTCACATTTTCATTTTTATTAAAGGAAAAGGGAAAAGTGGTTGAAGTTTTAAAAATCATCATAATAACATAAAATTATACTAATGATACTAATTTTATAATTTTAATATGGTGTAATGTAATTTTATGACTAATAATTTCACAAAAATAAATAGAAATGAGAAAGGGGTAGTTAGAAATGTATACCTCACTTCTTAGATTATCTTCTTTACAAAGGAGGTTAAGACTTTGAGGGATGGTATTTTGAGATGAATAAAACCTCTTTAAGGTGTATAGTAGTGTTTAATATAGTTTTAGGTAGTTTTTTCCAAACATAATATGTTTTGGTGTGATGTGAATTAAGAAGAGGATTTCCCCTTTTAGAAATGAAAATAGATGACATTTTTGTAAATACCCAAATCATTTTAATAATAAGATGTCACACTCAAGTAAAGTAGTACCAAAATTAGAAAATAATGGATAGGGTTATAATGTAGATAAAGGCCTCAAACACCCATTCACATACATGTTTTAATCATGTTTGTGGTCTTTCCCTCTTGGTTAAGCTCTTTTTATCTTTTTTTATTTTTACTAAGGTAAATAGTTTTACCAAAGTAATTTATCATTTATGATTGAAAAAAATAGTCCTTATTATATAATTTGGACCTAAATATTAAAAAAATTAAATTCATTTTATTATATTAATTTTCTAAAAGTGTTAAAAATTAATTTTAAAATACTAAATGTATGATGTATTAAACAAATTAAAAATATAACTTAAGTTCCTAACTGTAAAATATGGGTATTTAAATTAAAACTAAAATTTTTGAAACTAAAAGGTTAGTTATAAAATACCTATTTGGTATTATAATAAGGATTCATGTATTTTTAATTCATACTTATATACTAATAGTGTCATAAAAGTCATGTTATTTGTAAAAACAATATTTTTCACTATTCATTAACAAATAAATATTTTTTGGAAAAATAAAAAAATAATAATATTAAGTTAATATTATTATGATAAGTTCATAAATAAATTTATTATCTTAAAATTAATATTATAATATTTATAAATTTAACATTAAAATAATATCAAAAAAATTGTGAAAAACTACTTTTTATATAAAAACATTTTTTGGTATATTAACTATTATTATAGAATTATTTCAAATCATAGATATAAAAAAATGAAAAATATATAAATTTTATAAAATAAATTTCAATAATAAAAAAATATTTTATTAGTAGCTTATCTATGGGTGTTGAAACGGTATTAAATAGAACCTTTATTTTATAAGTTGGTTATAATTGTCTATACCCTCTTATTCAATGACTGCCATACATTGGTCAATATCTACTTTAATAAAAAGTGTTGTAGTTTTTTGGGGTTTAGTATTTCCTATAGATAAATATATCAAACAAAAAACTTATTTAAGGAGTAATATATCACTAAAATCTTGGATTGTTACATTTTACCCCCCTTAAAAATAATTCCATCCTTGAATTTTTATTACATGGAAGAAAAAATGTGAAGGTTCTTTTCTCTCATCACATCCTCAAATTCCTATTTAGCCTCCTCAAAATTATGATTTCACCATGGAACTTTTACTAGATGGTTAGTATGATTCCCCAACACCTTGTCTTTATAATCTAGTATCTCTATTATTTGTCCATCATATGAAAAATCATGCTCCAATTGCATGGATTTTAAGCTTAGTACATGTGAAGGGTATGGTATGTACTTTCTAAAAACCAGTACATGGAACACATCATGTACTTGGGAGATATGTGGAGGGAGTTATAAGAAATTGTTTATATCCCTAACATGATCAAGGATCTCAAAGGGATCGATATACCTAGGGCTTAGCTTCCCTTTCTTCCCAAATCTCATAACATGCTTCCAATGAGATATTAGAAGGAACCCATTGTCACTAACCTAAAATTTGTGATCTCATTAATTATTATCTACATAGATATTTTTTTTAAATTTATACCACTTTAATATTATTTATAATTGTTTAATCCTTGTATTTAATTTCTTCTACAAGGTCAAGACCTATCATCTTCTTCTCTCTGACTTCATCCAACCATGTTGGAGTCCTGCATCTCTTCTCATGTAAAGCCTAATATGGGGCCAACTAAATGATAGAATGGAAAATTTTGTTATATGATAACTCTTATAAGGGTAGTTTTTGATCCCAACATCCTTGTACATCCATAAAAAATATATCATCATATCCTATAGAGTTTTAATAGTCCTTTTAGACTGACAATCCTTATAAGGATGGTAAGTAGTGTTAAAATTCATATTTATATCTAATGATTTCTAAATAATTATCCAAAACCTCAAGGTAAACCTCATATCCCAATCAGATACAATGGATAGTTGTACTTTATGAATTATCACTACTTCCCTTATGTTTATCTTTGCAAGTTTTTCAAGGGATAAATCTTCTTTGATAGAAATAAAATGCATTTACTTTATAAAGAGATTGACTGTAACCCAAATAGCGTTATGGAATTTAGGAATTTTGAGGAGTCCTGTGATAAAATCCATGGTGATATTTTTCCATTTTCATACTAGTGTGAGTAATTTTACAACATACCCTTAAACTTTTTTCATTTATCCTTAACTTTATATCATACCAAACATTGAGATATGCATTCTACAATATATCTCTTCATATTATCCCAATAGATGTCTTGCTTTAGATCTCTATATATATTTTTACTTCTTAGATGAATAGAGAAGGATGAGTTATGATAATCATCCAAAATTTACTTGTTCAATTTAGGTTTTTATGGGACACATATCTGGGTTCCAAACCATAAAAATACACCTTTAGTAAAGTTGAAATCTAGAATATTTTATAGATTTTTGTATCATTAAATCATTATTCTAGGCTTCTTTGATTTTTACATGAATGGATGGTTAAGCAGTCACTTGGGAAAGATAGGATTTATCACCTTCCCTTATGAAATCAATATTCATACCTTACACATCCATGAATATTGGGTCTCATTCAAACCTCATCATAGATAAGGTTTCATGGTATTTCCTGCTCAAAGCATTATCCACCTTGTTTTCTTTCCCATGGTGGTAATGTATTGAGTAGTTATTGTCTCTGATTAGTTCCAACCATCTCCTTGGGTGTATATTTAACTTATTTTTTGTGAATATATATTTCAAACTATTTTGGTTCATATAAATATTACACTTCCCACCGTAGAGATAATACATCAAAATTTTTTAATGCAATGATCACTACCACTAGCCATAAATCATGTATCAGATAATTTTTCTCATGAATTATTAATATTCATGAGGCATAAGAAATTAACTTTTCATTTTACATTAGGATTAATCCCTATACCTTATTTTAGGTATCACTTTATATTACAAATCATTCCCCACTTCAAGGTAATATAAGTATAGGTGTTTTAACCAATATCATCTTTAGTTCCTTAAAAATTTCTTCACATTCCTCCATACAAAGGAACTTCACTCCCTTCCATGTTAACCTAGTTAATGAATTTTATATCCATGAGAAATTTCTCACAAAGCATTGATAGTATCCATATAACCATATAAAACTATAGATCTTGGTTACTATGGTTGGCATGGTCCATTGTTCAATAACATTTTTATTTGAAGTATCTACAGATATTCACTTACCAGTGATTACATAACCCAAGAATGACACCTTTTATAGCCAGAATTCACACTTGATAAATTTTTCATACATATTTTCATTTACTGAGGTCATCAACACAATTAGAAAATGATCTTCATTATTTTACTTTATATTTGAGTATATAATAATTTTTTCTATAAAGACAACCACAAACCGATCTAGGTAGTCTATATTGACTCTATTGAATATTCCTATGAATATAGAGGGGGAATTATTCAATCTGAATGGAATCACTATAAACTCATAGTTTATATACCTTGTTCATAAATTTATCTTTGAGATATCCCCCTTTTTGACATGTGACTAATGATATCTACATCGCAAGTTATTCTTTGAAATGTATTGATTTCCTATGAGATTATTGAACAAGTTATTGATATGGGGTATATGATACTTAATCTTAATCTTGATCTTATTAAGATAATAATATTTAGTGAAAATGTGTTTTTACCCATACTTATTTTTGAAAAAAGAAATGGTGTGCCCCATGGTTAAGCACTAGAGTGGATAAAACCCTTTTCTAGATTTTCTTGTAACTACTTCATTAATTCCTCCAATTCAATAGGATTCAGTCTATATGGAATCCTTAACATGGGAATAGATCCAGGTATAAGTTCAATCAAGAACTCAACCTCATGGTCTAGGGGAAGACCATATATCCCCTCTGGAAATATATCATTATATTCTTATATAATATGCATGTCATCAATACTCACTTCCTCTCTGGTCATTTGATCTATAAATTTCTCATTTTTGAAGAATTATATTTGGAGGAAGTATCCTACCACAAATCTCAATCAAATAAGATTTATATATCTTAGATGTAACAGCCCAAGATTTTATGAAAAATATTCTTTTTAATTTCACTAATGTCTTGTGTTGTACGCTACACCAAAAGGAGCTTACACAACACGCATCCTTGACTTGCCTTTCAGTACACGCAACCGCAACCTTCCTCGATAGCGTGTGTAGTACGCAATACTGAGTTTCACGAAACAACGATATGCTATTAAAATATTATTAAAACTAGCCGTTATGAATAGTAATAACCACTTTTTAAATTTTAGAAATTTTATCTCTCAAAATGGACTTCATTTTTGGATTCAGAGTATCGAATTTAGCCTAAGGTGAAATTTTGGTACTTTTCGGATAACTTTCATATTCTGATGAATAGTGAAAATTACTAAATTATAATTAAAAACAACTTTTTTAATAGAAATAATTAATAGTGATAAATAATTAATTTGAGTGGTTTTAAAGTATATTTAGAATATATTTTTACAATTTAATACAATGTTGGTCATTGTATGTAATTTCACATTTAAACCAGACATAATCAAGTGTCAATCTTTTGATAGATATTGTTTCTTAAAAACACGCTATTTGTTTTAACAGCGGGATTTAATTATAAAATTAATTAATGCAATTTATATGTTATGAATTTTGTAAAATAGACTTCATTTTTGAATTCGGAATATGAAATATAGCTTAAGATGAAATTTTGGCATTGTTCTGAAAAACATCAATTTTTGATGAATAGTGAAACTACTAAGTGGTAGTTAAAAAACTGAATTTTTCATAAAACTTAATTTTACCGCTTCTGTGAATGGAATTTCAAAAATCCGAGAGACACGGTTGATTTCAGTAAGTAAAATGTGGTTCAATGAGATGAAAATAATTTTTGGTGAATAGTAACTTTTTACTTTTATTTACCACGGTTAAAAGTAAATAGGGTAATTAAGGGTAAATATGATATTACTATTACCCTAACACATGTCCTAATTCTATTGGATAAATTTCATTCGACCAAAAACAAACTTAGGAATAAAATATGACCATTTAGACCCACTTGGATTAGATTAGAACATTTATTATTATTTAATTCAAAGAAGAGTTAAAAGAGTTAAAATCAAAGTATATTTACTAAAACATTTTTAATATAGGGTTTTACATAAGATAAATTTGATTGTAAATATTGATTAGAAAGATAAAAAGATTTCCTACATAATGGTATTTTATTTAAAATTTTTAGACATCAAATAAGTGAATTTATTTATGACACAAAGATGATGCAGTAATTACCCTTTTAAGGAAATGTTAACATAATTGATGTTATAAATGCTCAAATAAATGTAATTTGAGACTTTTTATGAATTCCACTAATTTTCTAGGTTACTATGATATATTAGTGTTTATTTAATCAACTTGGTTAGAACATATAATTCTGTTATGACTTTCACAAAAATCATATATCAAATAGTGTCAAAATTGACACAAAATAGTTTTTAAATCTAATATTATATTATTAATTCTTATTTTATTCCTAAAAATCTAAGGTTCGGCCAAATGACTTAGATAAGGATATATATATTAATAATAAACAATTTTTGGTTCGTTTGGCATGTTATAGTAAGTTTATTAACCATATAGTGTAAGAAAACAAAAAGACACGGTAAAAGTTAAATTATTTAACTTAGAGTTAAATCTAATTGATAAGGTTAAAATAATAACCTAAACTTGTCTAAATCCTATTGGTTGATAGTATTTCGACTCATCCCCACTTTAGATTCGAAATAAGACCCTTTGCAACCATTATAAACCGATTTTGACTTTAATATAAAATAATATTTTGAGTTATTCCTAAGGTGCCCCTCTCCTCCATTATAAAAGGGCACCTCCTCCCCCTCTTCCTCACACAACCTTGAGCCCTCAAGCTCGGCCAACCCCTGCCAAAATCCCTTCTCCACTTCCCTAGAATAATACTAGAGGTCCTGGTCTTCTTCAAAGACGAATCTTAGTTCCCTAAGTGGAGGATTCAAAGAGGCGTTTCAAAGAAGTGGTAATATCCATTACCGATCTTTTCAATTTCTTTCTTCTTCAACTTATTCTTCTTTAGTTGTTTCATGATAAAGTAATAACATCATTTTTCTTATATACTGATATGTTATTATAAATATGAAACAACTCTAATTAACCTTCTATACATCCTACGGAAAAAGGAAATCATCGCGCGTGCGTACGTACGGAATACCGTCTCCACGCCGTGGTGTAATCTATTTTCCGCCACCACCTTAATTGGATGGGTATAAAGGTGTAATGAGTAACTATATATGACTATTATAAAGTTATATTGATACTGAAATAGTATACATACACTTCAACACAATTCCACGACCATGGGAACGATATCATCGCTCGTGCGTACGTACGGACTACCGTCTCCACGACGCGATGAGATTCATTCTCAATGATTAACCATTCATGAATGATTATAAATTATATATAATAAGTACTAATGAAATATATGACCTGATAATGATATTGTAATTATTTATATTTATATGTATTTCATCTACTTAATTCCATTCAATTCAATAAGGAAACAAAAATAGCGTTCATGCGTACGTACGGACTACCGTCTCCATGAACGGTGTATTTCTTTCCATTTACTGATTTATTATATATGTATATTCTGAATATATATATATAAATCATGTTTTATATTCTGGAATTAAGTAATCATGATCTACGTAATCATATGAATAATTACAAGTTAAAAACACGAACGACAAATGAGACGATTTTACCCAAAATGCTACTTTAACATGAATTTACAAAAGAACGGGTAATATAAAGTCATAAGTGGACCATATATGATATAATAACAATGAATATGATTCTGTAATAAGTAAATAACATGATTTAAATCATTATACAGAAGGTTCGGACACACTACAAAGCAAGTCGGACCTAAGGTAAGGGAAATATCACAATCTCATTTTTATCCGAGATTGTTTATTCGTAAGTATTTACTGGGGTGTATTTTATCATCCACATCCATGTTTCATCAATATGTAATATTATTTCCATCCACCTAAAATTTTTTAAATCCATTTTTACCCTTCGGTGAGTTTTTAGTAGTATGTATGAAAGGAATCTTTTGTCATTTTTCGTACGAGGTACTTTTTTGACTTTTCCGACAAAAGTACGAGAAGAATGTTTTTTTTAACTTATACGGCATGAATGGATTTTTAAAACATTATTTCCAAGAAGCTTCCTTTACAAGTTTTCAAGTTTATTTTTAATCAACTTCTTTTAGTTTTAAATTGTAAGACATGTTAAGAAAGGAAAATGTTTTTGAAGTAGAAAGGATATTTTCTTCAAGAATGGATTTCAAGTGTTTTATCAAAATTATTTTCCATCTAAGATAATAAAGGGTTCTATTTCTATCCCTATTATTACATGGATTTGATTATGTTGTGATGGAAATATTTTTATGAATTCCTTTATCTTATATGAATTGTTTTATGATGTCATGTTGTTTAAGAATCCCATTTTTATTACATGGGTTATACAATGATGTATGATTTATGATTTTGTGGCACACATAAGAATGGTATCATTATGAGATGGGTGGGACCTATATCTCCCTCCTATGAATTGGGTAAAGATTTTATATCTCATGAGATAGACATGGCTGGAATGGTAGGTTATACCGGTTCAGTGAAACAGGACTGAAACGAGGGTGACTCGATTCAGAAAGGGACTTTGTCCACTAAGATAGTCTTGTCAATGAGTCATGACTAACAAGAAATGATTCTCTATGATTATGTGTGTATGCCACAAAGTTTATTGTTTTAAGTTATGCTTATTGGGATTTCATTTCACTACTATGATTTATCCCATGTTATGAAATTATGTTCTCTTTTGCAGGTTAAGATTTCCAAAAGTTATGTTCTTATGAATATGATGTGATTGATTTTTCTTTTGTTTAACCTTACTGAGCATTTGAGCTCACCCTTTTATGTTTTCTTTTCCCCAGGATATAAAGAAAGGTTTTAGGTAAAAAATGTAAGATCTTTATGGGAGATATTGAAGATCTTTCACCATGATTAGAAGATTACGTTCCGAGTTTCCAAAGACACTAAACTATTACGATCCTTGTGTGTGTGTTTTTGTTATGTACTAAGTATTCCGCAAAAGTAATGTAATGTCCATGTACGTCTAGCTTCGGGTCTTTACAGTTGGTATCAGAGGAAAGGTTTAGTCAGCCTTTGGAAACTAGGATGCGAGAACTTTAGTGAGATCCCTAGAGATATTTATAAGGTATGTCTAGGGATGTCCCTAAGGATAAGTATACGTATAGGATACAGTCCTAGAACTACGATAAAGATCATAGAATTTAACCTAAGATGTTAGATATTGAGGATACTCCACCTTTATTATGTTGTTTTCCCTAGCATGATTTTTGCCTCTCACACTATTCTTTTTTTGGGTTTTAGAAAATGGCTGGAAACAAGATGATTCACGATAATGGAGGATATGATGGACAATGGAATGATATTATTCATAATGAAATGGGATTTGGAAGTCCAAACATCATTATTATGCCAAATCAGCAATCTCATAATATGATCAATAAAGTAAAATTTGGTAAGTTTCTGGACTCGGCTAATAAGAGAAAGATGGAGTTTCATGATAATCATAGAGGAAAGAAAGTTCAATTTCCCCTATGTAAATCATGTGGGTAGAGGCATAAAGGAGAATGTTTCAAAGGAACTGGAAGATGCTTTGGGTGTGGAAAAGAAGGACACAAAGCAAGTAAGTGAAAAGGAAAAGGTTCAGTTAACACCATGGATGAGGATAATGGTATTGCTACGACATCAACAATGGTTAAATATTTTAAATGTGGAATGTACGGGCATTATGAAAACCAATGCCCTAAGGGAAAGTCTCATGAAGATAATCAGTATGGTCATATGGGATGTATTTATGTTGATGATGATGAAGAGACTACAAATGATATGTGAGATGAAAGAATTGTTGAAGCTCGGTCAATGGTTTAAGAATGTAGTGGAATGATTACATGTTTATCATGTGTAATGTTGTATAATAAATCTCATGGTACTATGGAATAAAGAGACATCTAAGGATTGTTACACTGTTGTCTTTCCTTGAGTTATGAAAGTGTATGATTAATGGTACCACTATCCATGAAAGGTTATTCAGATATTTTTGGAATTTAGATGATATGCGCATAATAAAGGAATAATAAGATAATGAGGTGTTTGATTGTATTCATGAGCTCATGACTGATATAAGGAGAAGGTTATATCATGGTTTGAGTATATAGAATTTTTGGATTTTGGTATGTGGACAGAGTTAACTTTTAACTGCATTCATGTTTTCACTAAGGTTCAATGGGTATTCAAGAGAATACATGATTAAGGCCTTTGAATGTTTGGAATGTGACCAACAAGACATATCTTATGATATATGGGGATTAACGACAGTATTAAATCTCTGGTAATCGTTTTCACTATATTATGAGAGTGGACTGTAGTATTATGGATAAGCCTAAAGATTAGAATGGATTATGTTGGACATAAGTTAGTATTGTTTAAGGATAGAATATTTTCGATATTATTGATGGGATGTTATAGTAATGTAGTTTTAGAAAAAGGACAACCTGTAGGACAGGCGACAGCCCATCGCTTCGGACAAGGCTGTGGGAATCGAACCCACAACCGAAGTGCGACTGGCCTTTATCGCCTACCACTGGCCTACAGGAAGTCTCTGTTTAGTAGAAACTAGTTTTATTATATTAAGAAGTATGATATATGAAGTATAAGTCCATTTTAGGAACCATATATGATTAATCTCACTATAGATCGACTTATGTATATAATTTTTGCTAACCTTTTGTTTGAGACAGATGGAATGACCCGTCATTCTATCACATGATCTGCTAACACTTCACGAATAACAAATTCAACTTCATTTATTTAAGAGATGAAGTGGAAATTGTTCAAGGCACGAACAATAGTGTGATTGTACCAAAATAAAGTAAGTATTTATTCTAATTCAAATTCTTCAACTTTAGGGAAACGATCATGAAAACTAAAAAATGTTGTCCTAGTGATCTTATATCTGATTAATCGGATGGTACCTTAGATCGTCACAAATTTATGGATTTGTGATTGTTGGCTTTTCCATAGCCATGTTCTCTACCACTCTCCATCAGAACATGATGGTTAGATTTTTCTTCCATATCCATATTTTCACCTATGTGGAAACCCAGTGATTAGTTTATTTGGGTAACCGTTAAGTTTCATAATTTTGTTTTTAAATATTGGTTTTGGTATTACTTTTTACGATGTGGGTTTCTATTAAAGAAACTTTCGAATAGTAAACCATTTATAACCCCGATGAATTTCGAGGGCGAAATTCATTTTAAGGGGGGTAGAATGTAACAGCCCAAGATTTTATGAAAAATATTCTTTTTAATTTCACTAATGTCTTGTGTTGTACGCTACACCAAAAGGAGCTTGCGCAACACGCATCCTTGACTTGCCTTGCATTACACGCAATCGCAACCTTCCTCGATAGCGTGTGTAGTACGCAATACTGAGTTTCACGAAACAACGATATGCTATTAAAATATTATTAAAACTAGCCGTTATGAATAGTAATAACCAATTTTTAAATTTTAGAAATTTTAGCTCTCAAAATGGACTTCATTTTTGGATTCGGAGTATCGAATTTAGCCTAAGGTGAAATTTTGGTACTTTTCGGATAACTTTCATATTCTGATGAATAGTGAAAATTACTAAATTATAATTAAAAAGAACTTTTTTAATAGAAATAATTAATAGTGATAAATCATTAATTTGAGTGGTTTTAAAGTATATTTAGAATATATTTTTACAATTTAATACAATGTTGGTCATTGGATGTAATTTCACATTTAAACCAGACATAATCAAGTGTCAATCTTTTGATAGATATTGTTTCTTAAAAACACGCTATTTCTTTTAACAGCGGTATTTAATTATAAAATTAATTAATGCAATTTCTATGTTATGAATTTGGTAAAATAGAATTCATTTTTGAATTCGGAATATGAAATATAGCTTAGGATGAAATTTTGGCATTGTTCTGAAAAACATCAATTTTTGATGAATAGTGAAACTACTAAGTGGTAGTTAAAAAACTGAATTTTTCAAAAAACTTAATTTTACCGCTTCTGTGAGTGGAATTTCAAAAATCCGAGAGACACGGTTGATTTCATTAAGTAAAATGTGGTTCAATGAGATGAAAATATTTTTTGGTGAATAGTAACTTTTTACTTTTATTTACCACGGTTAAAAGTAAATAGGGTAATTAAGGGTAAATATGACATTACTATTACCCTAACACATGTCCTAATTCTATTGGATAAGTTTAATTCGACCAAAAACAAAATTAGGAATAAAATATGACCATTTAGGCCCACTTGGATTAGATTAGGACATTTATTATTATTTAATTCAAAGAAGAGTTAAAAGAGTTAAAATCAAAGTATATTTAATAAAACATTTTTAATATAGGGTTTTACATAAGATAAATTTGATTGTAAATATTCATTAGAAAGATAAAAATATTTCCTACATAATGGTATTTTATTTGAAATTTTTAGACATCAAATAAGTGAATTTATTTATGACACAAAGATGATGCAGTAATTACCCTTTTAAGGAAATGTTAACATAATTGATGTTATAAATGCTCAAATAAATGTAATTTGAGACTTTTTATGAATTACACTAATTTTCTAGGTTACTATGATATATTAGTGTTGATTTAATCAACTTGGTTCGAACATATAATTCTGTTATGACTTTCACAAAAATCATATATCAAATAGTGTCAAAATTGACACAAAATAGTTTTTAAATCTAATATTATATTATTAATTGTTATTTTATTCCTAAAAATCTAAGGTTCGGCCAAATGGCTTAGATAAGGATATATATATTAATAATAAACAATTTGGGGTTCGTTTTTCATGTTATGGTAAGTGTATTAACCATATAGTGTAAGAAAACAAAAAGACACGGTAAAAGTTAAATTATTTAACTTAGAGTTAAATCTAATTGATAAGGTTAAAATAATAACCTAAACTTGTCTAAATCCTATTGGTTGATAGGATTTAGACCCATCCCCACTTTATCTTTGAAATAAGACCCTTTGGAACCATTATAAACCGATTTTGACTTTAATATAAAATAATATTTTGAGATATTCTTAAGGTGCCCCTCTCCTCTGTTATAAAATGGCACCTCCTCCCCCTCTTCCTCACACAACCTTGAGCCCTCAAGCTCGGCCAACCCCTGCAAAAATCCCTTCTACACTTCCCTAGAATAATCCTAGAGGTCTTGGTCTTCTTCAAAGACCAATCTTAGTTCCCTAAGTGGAGGATTCAAAGAGGCGTTTCAATGAAGAGGTAATATCCATTACCGATCTTTTCAATTTCTTTCTTCTTCAACTTCTTCTTCTTTAGTTGTTTCATGATAAAGTAATAACATCAGTATTTCTTATATACTGATATGTTATTATAAATATGAAACAACTCTAATTAACCTTCTATCCATCCTACGGAAAAAGGAAATCATCGCGTGTGCGTACGTACGGAATACCGTCTCCACGCCGTGGTGTAATCTATTTTCCGCCACCACCTTAATTGGATGGGTATAAAGGTGTAATTAGTAACTATATATGACTATTATAAAGTGATATTTATACTGAAATAGTATACATACACTTCAACACAATTCCACGACCATGGGAACGATATCATCGCTCGTGCGTACGTACGGACTACCGTCTCCACGACGCGATGAGATTCATTCTCAATGATTAAACATTCATGAATGATTATAAAGTATATATAATAAGTACTAATGAAATATATGACCTGATAATGATACTGGAATTATTTATATTTATATGTATGTCATCTACTTAATTCCATTCAATTCAATAAGGAAACGAAAACAGCGTTCATGCGTACGTACGGACTACCGTCTCCATGAACGGTGTATTTCTTTCCATTTACTGATTTATTATATATTTATATTCTGAATATATATATATAAATCATGTTTTATATTCTGGAATTAAGTAATCATGATCTACGTAATCATATGAATAATTACAAGTTAAAAACACGAACGACAAATGAGACGATTTTACCCAAAACGCTACTTTAACATGAATTTACAAAAGAACGGGTAATATAAAGTCATAAGTGGACCATATATGATATAATAACAATGAATATGATTCTGTAATAAGTCAATAACATGATTTAAATCATTATACAGGAGGTTCGGACACACTACAAAGCAAGTCGGACCTAAGGTAAGGGAAATATCACAATCTCATTTTTATCCGAGATTGTTTATTCGTAAGTATTTACTGGGGTGTATTTTATCATCCACATCCATGTTTCATCAATATGTAATATTATTTCCATCCACCTACAATTGTTTAAATCCATTTTTACCCTTCGGTGAGTTTTTAGTAGTATGTATGAAAGGAATCTTTTGTCGTTTTCGTACGAGGTACTTTTTTGACTTTTCCGACAAAAGTACGAGAAGAATGTTTTTTTTAAATTATACGGCATGAATGGATTTTTAAAACATTATTTCCAAGAATCTTCCTTTACAAGTTTTCAAGTTTATTTTTAATCAACTTCTTTTAGTTTTAAATTGTAAGACATGTTAAGAAAGGAAAATGTTTTTGAAGTAAAAAGGATATTTTCCTCAAGAATGGATTTCAAGTGTTTTATCAAAATTATTTTCCATCTAAGATAATAAAGGGATATTTTTCTATCCCTATTATTACATGGATTTGATTATGTTGTGATGGAAATATTTTTATGAATTCCTTTATCTTATATGAATTGTTTTATGATGTCATGTTGTTTAAGAATCCCATTTTTATTACATGGGTTATGCAATGATGTATGATTTATGATTTTGTGGCACACATAAGAATGGTATCATTATGAGATGGGTGGGACCTATATCTCCCTCCAATGCATTGGGTAAAGATTTTATATCTCATGAGATAGACATGGCTGGAATGGTAGGTTATACCGGTTCAGTGAAACAGGACTGAAACGAGGGTGACTCGATTCAGAAAGGGACTTTGTCCACTAAGATAGTCTTGGAAATGGGTCATGACTAATAAGAAATGATTATCTATGATTATGTGTGTATGCCACAAAGTTTATTGTTTTAAGTTATGCTTATTGGGATTTCATTTCACTACTATGATTTATCCCATGTTATGAAATTATGTTCTCTTTTGCAGGTTAAGATTTCCAAAAGTTATGTTCTTATGAATATGATGTGATTGATTTTTCTTTTGTTTACCCTTACTGAGCATTTGAGCTCACCCTTTTATGTTTTCTTTTCCCCAGGATATAAAGAAAGGTTTTAGGTAAAAAAAGGAAGATCTTTATGGGAGATATTGAATATCTTTCACCACGATTAGAAGATTACGTTCCGATTTTCCAAAGACACTAAACTATTACGATCCTTGTGTGTGTGTTTTTGTTATGTACTAAGTATTCCGCAAAAGTAATGTAATGTCCATGTACGTCTAGCTTCGGGTCTTTACATTAGATGTGATCATTATATAACCAGGTGTTTTCACAAATATTTAAATATCCCTCACTTGATTTTGTGATTCCACATTCTTAGAAAACCTGTGTAATATGAAGGAATGTGATGAACCATAATGAAATAAGTTATTTACAGAACTAGAAAAGAGATAAGTGTACCTCGTATCACTTCATTATCATGATATACCTCATTAGTAGGGATCACTAATTATCTTCTTTTTTCCCTTATTTTGGGAGTCTACTAGGACCTATTTTATTCATACGTCTAAGGATTGGGGCTTTGATTTTCATAGTGTCCAAACTTCTTTCACTTTGATAATTAGTCTGGGTGATCATTAATAAGGGCCTTCTTATTATTTTTTGTGTTGATCAACCTATTAGCCTTACTTTAGAAGTTTTGGAAATTGTGTAAAACTTTACCACACTTAAAATACTTCCTTGTACCTTTAAGGAAATTAAATGAGTGCTTCCTCCCACACTTTTAGAAATTATGGGGTTGAAATTCCCCCGCCCCTATATGAATTATTATCAAGGTTCCCTTAGTATTCTACCTTACTTTTTCCATATCTAGAGTAATGAGAGACCTTAGATTCTAGATTTACATTTAGTACACATTTAATAATTTCTTAATAGCTTCTAAAGTCTCTTATAGACAAATACTTTAAAATACTAGGTTTTAATCTGTTGAAGAAATGATCTATCTTACTTTCTATATTATAGATAAAACTAGAGGCTAGTCTTGTAAGCCTCTTGAAGTTTACTTCATAAGTTCCTTTGTATTTATCATTCTTTTCTAAACTCTAAGAATTTACTCTACATATTCATGTGAAGGGTTCAATTAAAATACTTGGTAGAGAACACTTTCTTGAACTCTTCCCATTACATTGATTCTGCTTCCTATTTCTTTGTTGTGTTTTTAATAAGATTCCATAATTGGTTATCCAATCCTTCCAAGTGGTAATTATCAAGAACAACATTCTCATGTTATAAGAACTAGAGAATGGAAAATATATTTTTCATCACATTGATCAATTTCTCAATTATAATTGGATTTAGAGATCTACTGAAAGAGGATTTATGTTGTCGCATGAAAGACTCAATAGTAAGATTCTCTTTCCTTGGTGTGTTCAAGAGATTAATGTGTTTTACATTATTATTCATAGATTATTATAGTTAAGTGATCATTATTATGAGATATTTTACTCCAGATCACATTAAATTGGGTTGTTCATTGGGTAAACCTTCGTATTTTCCCTCACACCCATTATTATCCCAGACTATAATTCTTGTAGTTCAGCATACATAATTATTTGTTCAACTTTAGGTTGGGTTTTCTCATAATTCTTAACCAAATCCTTTAAACTAGGAAATAAATCCTTTATAATGGTTCATAAAGGCCATTTGATTAACAATAGAATATCCCTTAGGAGTTTCTAGATAGGCGTGTAGTTTAGGCCCACTTGTCATATATCAGAGTGATGATTGTGTCAAGGCTCACTAACCCTTTTGGAGTGATTACCCCTAGGTGAATATATGTCACAGCTAAATCCACTTTATAGTATCTATAGATTGATGAATTGGTAGGAAAACCACCTACTCAAGACTTTACATATATTTTTGGATATCATCCTATAATTAGACTCATCTATATGGTTTTTATTATGGTTTTATAACCTTAATTCTCAAAAATAGATTCTCAAATATCCAAAAGTAATCTTTCCTCTAATACAAACTATAGAAACATAGGCTAAGCATGACTTTATTTTATATGATTTAAGATATTAAATTTCATAAAAACCCAAGGATTGATAGGTTTAGTGTATTTGGATAGTAGCTAAATAATCATCTTATTTTACAATATTTGACATTATTTCTCCTTAAAATCATCATATTATACCCTCTTCTAAACATATCATTATTAATAATCATCCTCATAACTTCAGGAATTAAACATAAGAAAGGGGTGAGCTTAAATACTTAGTAAGGGATGAATAAAAATTTCATTAAAGATAAGTTCGTAAGAATAAGTAAAAACATGAGAATAAGATAAATATCATAACATTAAGAGTGATAATCATAAGAAATAAGTGAGCTTAAAAGTACATTTCATAAGAACATAAATACAAATAATATCAAAATTGAATCATAATTGTTATAACATGTCCTATAATCATTTAACATTAAAATTGAATCTTGATATCATAATATCATAATGAATAAAATCCTTTAATTATGGCATAAACATTAGCATAGGGAAACATTTATTTCATGATCCACACCATCAGTTCCCATGCTTGAAAGAAACCAAAATTCACTTGTGAATACCTATATCATGAGATATAAACTCTTAAATAATGTATTTAAGGATGATATAGTACCCCACCTAGAATTCATCCATACATAAAAGTGCCACTTAAAAATAATTCACTTTTTACATCATAAATAACCCATAGAAATGAAATATGTTTCATAAAAAATACAAATGTAAATCATTCACTTTTTATAAATAACCCATGGAAATAGTTTTCATAAAATATCCAAATGGAAATAATTCACTTTTTATAAAGAACCCGTGGAAATAAAATGGGTTTTTTTTAATCCAAATGCTAAGACATCATAAAATAAATCATTTGAAA
Source organism: Viscum album (assembly GCA_963277665.1). NCBI lineage: Eukaryota > Viridiplantae > Streptophyta > Magnoliopsida > Santalales > Viscaceae > Viscum > Viscum album. The sequence goes on along the minus strand of OY728142.1, from coordinate 260,588,961 downwards.
CCAAAAATTGAATCACCTAAAAAAATCATAATAAAAGAAAAATATAGGTTGAAACATGAAACATAATCCCATTGGAGAAATATCATTTGAAGATAATGAAAACCAAATCATGAAAATGTTTTTTAATATTTTTTATTCATCGTTATAAAAGACAGAGTTATGAGTCTCTTTTCAAAATGTCTCCTATGTTTTTAAAAAAATTAAAAATAAAACATTTCATGGAAATGGATTTTCATAAAAAATAATTTTCCCTATAAATAAATAGATAACATTATAAAAAATGTTATGTCTTGGAAAAATGAAGTTCAATAAGAAATTGAATAACTCAAAGAAAGGATTTTGATTTACCAAGTCCCTTGACTTTACCCTTTATTTCCATGAAATTTCTTTAAACTATGGTATCATCAATATAAAAATCATAATTACCTATGTTATAACCTTATTAATATAAATTTAAATCCATAATCTTAATTAATAACATTTCTCTTCATGTATTAGATTGTGATAATCTCTTTTCAACATTAGGTGTTAATAATCTTTGAACTAGTTTCATAAAAGCGATGTCAATGTTCCCTCTTTGTCCAAATTTAATCATTAAAAAACCATTAAATGTACTGTAACTTATGTTTTATAATGACCTATAATGTTATAATTCCATAAAATGGGAGTTTATACATGTTTCATGAAGATTAAAATGGTGATGAACTAGTTTTGGGTTATTCACTGATGTTGATGGATTACCTTATAATGGTATTTATTTTTGGTGTTATCAATAAAGAACCATATTAAAGATATATACTACTTATATATATCATATATAATTATAAAATATAAACTAAAACTGACTACTAAGATGGCAGTGAAAAATGGAATGCATCATTCCATTGAGGTGGTAGTCCGCACATACGCATGGATGATAATTTCATTTTTTGAAGGGAGGGAGAAAGAATTAGCATGTTTTATCATTTTAGGTACTTAAATATGATATGTATATATATATATCATAAATAGTTTTTAAATTACCCTTTTATACTATCCAATTTATGCAGTGAAGGAAAAAAACATGTTTCTTTGTGGAGGCGATAGTCCGCACACACGCGCAATTCACATTTTCATTTTTATTAATGGAAAAGGGAAAGCTGGTTAATGATATACAATCATCATAATAACATACCTGCATAATAATTATACTGATTTAATCATTTTAATATGATTTAATGGAATTTTAGGTAGAATAAATTCACATAAAGAAATAGAAATCAAAAAATAAGCGTTTATAAGTTTATACCTCGCTTCTCGGATTATATCCTTTGAAAAGGGGGTTAAGCCTTTGAGAGATGGTCTTTTTAGAAGACTAGGACCTATTTAAAGCATATATCAGCGTTTATTAGAGGCTTGGGTAGATTTTGGGCTGAATTTAGGGGGTTTTGGTGTAAGGGGAAGTGAGAAGAAGATTGAACCTTTTATAAAGGGATGGAATGTTTGTAAATACCCAAATATTTTTATTAATGGGAAGTAAATCTCAAGGAAATTAACTCCAAAATTAGGAAATAATGGAGTGGGTAAGGGATAAGAACTAGAAATTCCTTACGCATAATGTGGGAAGGTGGTGACGCAGGCGGGATGATGTAGGCATGATGCTACACTGAGCCTTTGGGACATGTTCATAGACCACTTGGACTTGGTTATATGGGATATATAATGGGTATCCCTCTATCCAGATAGAAAATTGGTCTTTTCTTTCATAATAAAAAAGAGGATTTGTCACCAACTTTCTAGAAACCCAAAGTAATTTATCCTTTTTTCTTAAAAGAAAAATAGTCCTTATTATATAATTTAGACCTTATAAATATAAATTTGAAATCTATTTTATTACATTAATTTTCTAAAATAGATAAATATTAATTTTAAAATACTAAATTTATAATATATTAAAAATATTTTTTTTGAAAAATATAACTTAAGTTATAAAATATAAAATATGGGTTTGTAAATTAAAACCACCATTTTTAAAAGTATAGATTCACTTATAAAATACATATTTGTTTTTATAAAAGGGTCTCATGAATTTCAAATTCATACTTATATATTAGTAATGTCATAAAAGTCATGTTATTTTTAAAAATGATATTTTACACTATTCACCAAAAAATAAATATTTGGAGAAAAATAAAAAAATATTAAGTTGATATTGTTGTGATAAGTTCAAAAATTAATTTAATTTTTGAAAATTCGTACTCTAAAATTTTTAAATTTAACTTTAAAATAAAATCACAAAATATTTTGAAATTTTAGTTTTTATAGGAAATCGTTTTTTTATGTTAAATATTATTATAAAATTAATTCCAAACATAGATATATAAATCTAGAAAAATATCCATTTTATAAAATAAATTTTAATCATAAAAATATTTTATTAGCTACTTAGTTGTAGTTATTTAAATGGTATTAAAAGTGACCTTTATTTCATAAGTTGGTTATAACTATTTATACTCACTTATTCAATGGCTACCATACATTGGTCAATATCTATTTTAATAAAAATAATTTTGGTCTGTTGGGGTTTGGTGTTGTTTATAGAGAAATATGTTGAACATGTAACTTGTTTAAGGAGGAATATATCACTAAAATCTTGGGTCCTTATATTCTAACCCCTTAAAAACAATTTTAACATCAAAATTTTATTACATGGAAGAAAAAAAGTGATGGTAATTTTTTATCATCACATCCTCAAGTTCCTATGTAACCTATTAAAACTTATGATTTCACCCCAAAAAATTGACTAGATGGGTGTTCTTGTTCTGTAAAACCTTGTCTCTATGATCTAGGATCTCCAATTTTTATTCCCATTATGAGATATCATGCTTTAATTGCATGGATTATGAGCTTATAACATGTGAAGAGTCTAGTATATAATTTCTCAAAAGTGATATATGTAACACATCATGTACTTGGAAGAGGTATGGATGGAGTGTTAAGCTATAATATATAGCCTTATCATGATCAATGATCTAAAAGGAACTAGTATACCAAGGGATCTGCTTACCTTCCTAAATCTAATAATGTTCCTCCAATAAGATATTCAAATGAAAACCTTGTCATTAAATTAAAACTCTAAATCCCATTGATGATTATCTACATAACTCTTATATCTAATTTTTTTCACATTAATGTGTCACATAATTGTTTAAACCTTCTTATTCATTTCTTGGACAAGGTCAAGACCTGTCAACTTCATCTCTCCAACTTTACCCCAACATGTTAGATTCTTTCATATCTTCCCATATAGATTCCCATATAGTTCTATTTGAATACTAGAATAAAAAAAATTATATGATAACTCTTCCAGGGGGAGGTGTTGGTCTCAACATCTGTGTAAATCCATCAAACAAGAACTCAACATATCCTATAGAGTTTTAATGGTCCTTTTTGACTGAAAATTAGTCTATGGATGAGAAGTAGTACTAAAACTTCACTCTGTCTCTAATAATTTGTAAAGGCTTCTATAAAACCCTTATTTAAACCTCATATCCCAATTAGATATAATGGATAGTGGTACTCCATTTTTCCTCATTATTTCCCTTATATATATCTTTATCAAGGTATAAATATTATTTGATAGTAATGAAATGTGATGACTTTATAATTTTTTCAACTACAACCAAAATATCATTATGGAATTTATGGTTTTTGGGTAGTCTTGTGAAAAAATCAACAATGATGTTTCACATTTCCATATTGGTATGGGTAATAGTTGCAACATACCATTAGAATATTTTTGTTTAGTCTTAACTTGATGGTATATTAAGCATTGAGATATGTATTCTATAATATCCTTATTCATATTATTCCATTAGAAGTTTTTATTTATATCTCTATAAATATTTATGTTTCCTGGATGAATAGATAAGGATGAGTTATGAGCATCATACAAAAGTTCCTTATTCAATTCTAGTTTTGATGGGACATTTATCTAGGTTTCAAACCATATAACTCTATTTTATCATAAGTTATACTTTGAAATATTTACTACCTTTTTTAGATATACATCATCTTTTTGGGATTCTTTGATATTTAAGTGAATGGATGGTTGGGCAGTCACTTGGTCTAGATAGGATTTCTCACCTTCTTATATGACTTCAAGATTCATCCTTTGAAAATGTATGAATATTGGGTCTATTTCAACCCTTATTATAGATAAGGTATCATAATATTTCCTACTCAAAGAATCATTCACCTTTTTTCCTTTATAGGGTGGTGATTTTTTAAGAAGTCATATTCTTTGATTTGTTCCAACCTTCTCCTTTAGAAAATATTTAACTCCTTTTATGTGAATATATATTTCAAACTCTTATGGTTAGTATAAATATCACACTTCTCACTATATAGATGATGCCACCAAATTTTTAACGTAGTGATCACCACCATTGGATCCAAATCTTGTGTCAAGTAATTTTAATCATGAGTTTTTAATTAAAATAACTATAATAAATTACCTTTTAATTTTTCATGAGGATGCATCCCAAGCTCTTGTTTGAGGAATCATTGTAAATTCTAAACCCTTCACCACTATAGGGTATTGTAAGTACAGGTGTTGTTATCAATATATTTTTTACTTCCTTGAAAATTATTTACATTTCTCTATAAAAATAAACTTCACTCTCTTCCATGTTCACATTGTTTTTGGATTCAATTTCCATGATGAATTTTCACAAAGTTTTGATAATATCAAACTAACCTGAGAAAACTATGGATCTTGGTTACTATGGTTGGTCTAGTCTATTGTTCAATAACTTCTATCTTTGATGGATCTACATATATTCCCTTTTTATTACATGACCCAATAACGATACCTTATGAATTCATAATTCACACATTCTAAATTTAGAATACATATTCTCCTTTGTTAAGGTCATCAACACAATATACAAATGATCTTTATTCTTTTCCTTTCAATTTGAGTATATAAAAGTATCATATATAAAGAAAACCAAAATTTCATCCAGGTATTCTATAAAAACTCCATTCATTAGATACATGAATATGGAAGGGGAATTCGTACATATGAAGGGAATCACTATAAACTCATAGTTTCTAAAACTCATTTATAAATTTTTCTTTGAGATATCCTCCCTTTTGACCCTTAACTAATGATATCTATATTGAAAATAAATATTTTAAAAGTGCTGATCTCCTCTAAGATGATCAAAAAATTCATCGATATGAGGTAGAGGATAATTTTTCTTAATCTCAATTTTTGTAAGCTCATGATAGTCAATGAAAAGATGCATTAATTCATCCTTCTTTTTGACTAAAAGGATTAGTGCACCACATGGTGAATCACTTGGGTGGATAAAAACCCTTAATGATTTTCTTATATATACTTCTTTAATTCTTACAATTAAATGTGTTATATTTTATATATACTCCTTGAGATAGATATAAATCCATGTATAATTTCAATTAATAACTCAACCTCGCACTTTTGGGGAAGACCAAGCAATTACTTAAGAAATACATTGGTATATTCTCATAAAATAGGCATGTAATAAATGATAACTTCTCTATTCATGTAATCTATAAATACCTTGTTATTGGGTACTGAGACCCATATTATACAATTTTACTCCAAGTGAAGATCATCTTTATGTTGATACTTGAGAATTATATGATTTGGTATACAAAATTAGATCTTCTTCTCCCAATAATTTATATGGTCTTAATGTACAGATAGTCAATCCATATCCAATATTATGTCAAATTCAACTAAACGAAGAATAATTATATGTTTAAGAAGTATCCGCCCACAAATCTCAATTGGAGAAGATTTATATATCTTAGACATGATCACTATTCCACTAGGTGTTTTCATATATAGTTCAATATCCATTTCTTGAGGTGGTGATTCCACATTATTAGAAAGATTTTTTGATATCAACAAATGAAATGAACTAGAATCAAATAAGGTACTTACATATCTAGAAAATAGATTAATTAAACTTTTTATCACTTAGTTATCAGGATCTACCTCAATGGTAATGATCATAAATTCCCTTGTTACCTTGATTTGGGAGGCTAAAAGGACTTAATTTCTTAATTATCCTAAGTTTTGGGGTATTGATTGGCATAATTTACAAACTCCTTTCACATAAATAATTATAGCACAGGTATATCATTATTTGGTACCTTCTTCTCCTCTATTTTGTTAGTTGTCCTCTTAGCCTTACGTTGGAAGTTGTGGTTTTGGTAACCTACTTTACCACATATAAAACACTTCCATGATCCTTTAATTCAATTAACCAAGTGATTTCACCCACACTTTTGGAAAGTAGGGGGTTGAAATTTCTTCCCCCCATGTGACTTACCATCATGGTTCCCCTGGTATTCCACCTTTCTTTTTCCCTCTCTAGAGTACTGAGAGACTCTAAATTAATTCTCTACCTTTTTCACACATTGAAAAATTTCTTCATAGATTTAGAAATTTCTTAGGGTAAACCCCTTTTAAATACTTGGTTTTAATCCACTAAAGAAATGATCAATTTTACATTCTGGGTTAGAGATAAAACCAAAGGCATATCTTATGATCCTCATGAATTTTTATTTATAAGTTCTAATGGATTCATAAACCTTTTATTTCAACTATAACAATTCCCTCTCCATATCCATGTGAAGAGTTTTAAGAAAATACTTGGTAAAGAATAATTTCTTAAACTCTTCTCATTCTGCTGATTATACTTCCTATTTCTTTGTTGTGTTATTAATGAGAGCCCACAATTAGTCTACCTTACCTTCCAAAGGGTAATAATACAAAAAAAACTTCTGATGTTTTGACCAGTATAGAATGGAAACTTTCTTTTTTATCACATTGATCCATTGCTCAATGCTAAGTGTATTTGAAGAGCCACTAAAATAGGGTGGGGACTTCTACATGAAATACTCAATATCAAGATAATATTTCCTTGGTTTATTCTTGAGATCAATGTGGTTTACATTATTATCCATATCTTATGATATTTGAGTGAGTATTATTATGTGATCTTATAATTCAGATCTTATTTCATTAGGTTATTCATTAGAGAAACCATCGCATTGTCCCTCGCACACATTATTAACCTAGTTTCTTCTAGTTCTAGCCATTACTAAAACCAAAAAAAGAGTTACTATGAGTGATGAACAATTAACATCATAAGTGAATAATAGTATGAAATTAATTCAACTATAAAACGTTTTAATCTTTGGGACTATCATATTATTCTATAATTCTTTTATTTCATCCTATATCATCATTAGATCAACTTTAGGTTGGATTTTCTCATACTTATTAACCTAATCCCTCAAAGTAACTAGTAAATATATCCTTTATAATGGTTCGTAAAGGGTGTGTGATTAACCAGATCATATCCCATGAGAGTGTCTATCCAAGTGAGTAGTATTAGGCCCACTCATCATACATTAGGGTGATGAATGATTCAAGGATCAATTAACCCATTTGGGGTGATTACACCTAGGTGTATCTATGATATAGTGGAATCCACTTACCAATATCCAAAGAGGTGTGTATTTCTAGGAAAACCACTTACTCAAGACTTTACCAATATTTCAAGATATCATCCTATACTTAGACTCATATCAAGGGTTTTTAATATTATTCTCTAATATTAATTCTCAAAAATTGCTTCTATAATCTCCAAAAATAACTAAACCTTTCTTCTGATACCAATTATAGTGACTTGGGAAAAGCATACATTTATTTTACATCATTTAAGACATTATATTTCATAAAAAAACATTAATATTTCAAATAAAAATAGGTTTGATGTCTTTAGAGACAAGTTATATAATAATTTTATTTTACAATACTTGAGATCATTTCTTAATAAAGAAACAATACTAGATCATCTTCTAAACATATCATTAGTAATACTCATCCTCATAACCTAAGGAATTAAATATAAGAAATGGGTGAGTTAAAATTATTAGTAAGATATGAATGAAGAATTCATCAAATATGAGTTCATAAGAATACATAAAAACATGAGCATAAGAAAAATATCATAAAATCATGAGTGATGATCATAAGATATAAGTGATCTTCAAAGTACATGAAATAATAATTTAAATCCAATAAAGATTAACATGTAATTATAATAGCTATAACATGTAATAGAAGAATTTAATATAAACATTGAATCATGAGAGCATAAGATTTTAATGAATAACATCCTTTAACTATGGAACAGAAAGTAGTATAGAGAAACATTAATTTCATGAGCCACACTATCAGTGCACATGATTATGAGAAATAAAAATGTACTCATGAATACCTATATCATGAGATATATACTCTTAAACAGTGTATTGGAGGGAGATATAGGACCCTGCACTTTATTTATTCATACTTACTCATGCCACTTAAAAATCATTCACTTTTCACATCATAAAGAACCCATAGAAATAAAATGGGTTTTATAAAACATAAAAATGTAAATCATTAACTTTAAATAAATATCCCATGGAAATAGGTTTAATAAAACATCCAAATAGAAATCAATCAATTTTTATAAAGAACCCGTATAAATAAAATGGGTTTCCTAAAACATCCAAATGGTATAAAATAACATCATGAACTAAATCATTTGATATCAAAAACTTAATCTCCAAATATAATAACATAATAAAATAAAAATTTAGTGTTAAACATGAAACATAAACCCATTTTAGATAGATCATTTGAAGATATTAAAAACCAAATCATAAAAAAGATATTTTTTGAAAGAATTTTCTATTCATTGTTATAAAATTCATAGTTATGAGTCTCTTTTCAAAAAGTATATTTTTATTTAAAAAAATATGGAAAGAAAAATTTTCATGGAAATGGATTTGGATCAAATATCTTTCTTCCCAAAATAAAATATATACTATTATTCAAAATGGAAATTCTTGTAAAAACTAAGTTCAATAAGAAATTGTATAACTCAAAGAAAGGAGTCTGAGTTACCAAGTCTCTTACTTTAACCATTGATTTCCATGGAAATGATTTAACCACATATGTTATAAAGAAAAAAAATATTAATTACTTATTTGAGAAACTTATTCAAATACATTTACAATTATACTCTTCATTAATAATAAATCTCTTCATGTATTGGATTTTTATCATCTGTTTTCAATATTGGGTGTTAATAATCTTGACCATTTTGAACTAGGTTCATAAATGTGGTGTGGATATTCCTTATTTGTACAAATTTAATCAATAAAAAACAAATAAAGTTAACTTATTTTATGTTTTATAAATACCTATAATGTTATAATTCCATCACATGGGATTTTTAGTCACATTTCATGAAGATGAAAACGGTGATAAACTAGTTTAGAGTAATTCGCCAATATAGATGGATTAACTTATAAAAATAATTACTAACTATGTTATCCTTAAATAACGATATTAATGATATATATTACTTATATATATAATATAAACTCATAAAATATATTATGAAACCATCCATTAATGTGGTAGTAAAAAACAAGGTGCATCATTCTATGGAGGTGGTAGTCCGCACATATACATGGATAATAATTTCATTTTTTGAAGGGAGGAATAAATAAGTAATTTAAATAAATTAAATATGATATATATACCATAAATATTTAGTTAATTAATCTATTTACCAACCAGGCTATGTGGTGAATTAAAATGAAACATGTTTCTTTGTGGAGATGGTAGTCTGCACACATGCACGATTTAGGATTTTGTTTTTCTTAGAGGAAAAGGGAAAGGTGTTCAATGTATGTATCATCATCATAATAAAAAAATAGTATAATAATGATTATAATTTCAATATTTTAAGATGTATTCATGGTATTTTAAGAAGGATAAGTGCACATAAAGAAATAGAAATGTGAAAGGAGTGGTTAGAAATTTATACCTCACTTCTTGGATTATTTCCTTTGCAAATGAGGTTAAGCCTTTGAGGAATGGAATTTTGAGAAAAAAATAACCTATTTAAGGTGAATAAGAGTTTTTATGAGAGTTTTGGGATGATTTTGGCTCAAAATTAGGGGGGTTTGTGTGAGGGTAAGTGAGGATAGGAATTCTCCTTTTATAAGTGAAAAGGGATGGAATTTTTTATAAATACCCAAAACTTTTTAATAATGGGAAGTCGCTCCCAAGTAATTAGCTCCAAAATTGGGAAATAATGGATCATAGAAGGGATGGGTTAATTAAATTATTGACATCATATTCCCAAATATTTTTTAAACATGTTTGTGGTCTTTCCCTTTTATTTAAACACTTTTTACCCCTTTTGATTTTTATTGAGGTAACTAGTTTTTACCAAAGTAATTTATCCTTTATGACTGAAAATAAAATGGTAATTATTAAATAATTTGTATATAATGATTCCAAATTTGAAATCCATTTTATTATATTAATTTTCAAAATTTGATGAAAATTAATATTAAAATACTAAATGTGTACTGTATTAAAAAAATGAAAATTATAACTTAAGTTCTAAAATATCATATATGTGTTTGTAAATTAAAACTGACATTTTTAAAATTATAATTTACTTATAAAATACATATGTGGTCTTATAAAAAGCATTAATTAATTTTTAATTCATACATATATGCTAATATTTTCATAAAATTCACATTATTTGTAAAAATAGTTTTTTTCACTATTCACCTAAAAAAACAATCTTTTTACAAAAATCCCAAAACATAATATTAATTTAATATTGTTATGATAAGTTCAAAAATTATTTTAATTTTTTCACATTCACATTCAAAAATTTATAAATTTAACATTATAATAAAATCATAAAATATTGTGAAAATTGTTTTCGATAGGAAATAATTTTTAACTATTATTGTAAAATTAGTACTAATAATGGATATATAAAACATGAAAATATTAATTTTATAAAATATATTTTAAACATAAAAAATATTATATTATCTATTATCTATAGTTTTTTAAATAGTTTTAAAAGGGAACTTTATTTCGTATGTTGGTTATAGTTATTTGTAATTGCTTATTCAACTGCCACCATAAATTGGTCAATATCTATTTTAATAAAGAGTTGTGGACTGTTAGGGTTTTTTGTTTTATGTGGAGTATTCTATCAAATAAAAAATTATCTAAGGAGGGACAAATCACTAAAATATTAGGTCATTACACTCTAGTAGTGATCCACGTGTGCTCCTTCGATCTCTGAACACCACTGATGAACCATTGGGTGCTAGCACAGCCGATTGATCATATTGCATTATTTGTCTTGATTGTTTCATATTCCTTCAGGCTTGAAGGAATATATCTTGTTATTCTTAGTCTTGAGGGGAAGATAGTAGGATGAAGATCTTGAGAGTAATGTTGTTCACAATAATTAACCTCTTCACAAGGAGTTTATTTATAAACCCAGTGTTAGGATTTAATATTTAATTAATTTCACAAGGGTCTTTAATAATATATTAAATCCATAATAAACCTCATGACATGTAAAATAATAATATTATTATTTTATATCATGGTGTTTTCAAACCCATTAAATGATAAATATTTCTTTTATAATATGTTAAATATTTATTTATTATCAAACCCAAAACCCAGTCTAATCATCCTCCTCGTCATTTATTGAATTATTGAATAAATATTTAAATTATTATTATTCATTAGATAAATAAATAGATATTCTATTAAAAAACTAGAGAATAAATATTTTTTAATATTTTCATAATTAAATAAATTTTTTACATAATAAATAAATAATTTTTTGTTACATTGTGAATAATAAGAGATAAATAAATATTATATATATTCGAATAATTAACAAATTATCTTGAAAATATAGATTTTATTTAATATTTATGATCAATCAATAAATCCTGAATAAATATTACTTCTCATTCTAGATAATAATTTTCATTCCAATTTTTAAATATAAATATTATTTAACTAATATCAATGGAAACACTTTTTTTATGACTTTAAAGGCCTCTTCCTCAGTGGAATTAGGTGAGATTGCCTAAAGTCCAAGATTATTATCTAAAAATGGTTTAAGGGAACCACAGAGAAAGAATATATGTCCAAATGAAAATAATCACATATGAATGCTCACTATATAATATAATCCATTTATCATGATATCTCATTAAGCATGTTACACACCAGTTTCATCAACCTATATGATTCATGCATATTTCTTTGACTATATAAAATAAACTCATTTATACACCATGGACATGGAATTTAATGTGGTGGTTTTATTTCAATCAAAGGGTTGAGGTACCAACTTTCATTAAATAGATGTGAAAAATATTATAAAATGTCATTACCAACTTTCAGGTACTTTTTATCCATAATCTTTGATCACCTTTTTCATGGGTATTATTTTGGGACATTTTTGGAGTTTTTGTAGCTAATTTGTATTTTTATAGGGAGTTCCACCATGTATAAGAAGTGTTTTGTAATTGAGATATTGGTTGTCGTGTGGATGAGATGATTGTGGCGTGGAGCCTCGAGGTGGTTCTTCCATTTCCAGAAAATATATGGAATGGGTAGTTGGTTGCTGTGTGGAGCCTCAGGATAGATTATTTAGTGGTTTTTCCTTTTTTTGCATATATGTAGTGTAGATGAGAGGATGCAGTATAGTCCTTTTTTAGTCGTGTTTTGCGTGTATCATTTCCTTCTGTAACATAGTCCCTTCCCTGGTTTTCTAGATTTATGGCATGGATCTCATCGTGTTTATTGGACACAGTTTTGACCAGAACCATTACAGTATGGTCACTTACACTATGTTTTCATCTATCCCTTTTTCATCACTTATGTATCGTGGTGTTTTGGTATTCTCCATTGTAAATAATTTAACAAATTTTTAAATCCCTAACCCCCATTTTATATTCCAAACTTCTTCTATTATACCCTGATCTAACCCTTTGTATTTTGGAGGCTCTCAAGAGGTGATTTGGCTCCTCTAACATATCTTCTTCTCAGATCAAAGTTTTGATGGATGGGATTGATCCATATCTAGTAAGTGGATTACCCTTGATTCAAAATCCTCTTTTATTATCTTCTCTCATTCTTAAATAATGATGGATCTTTATGTTTTTGGTGAATCTAGACCTTGATTCAATGGATTGTGATTCTAGGTCCACCTTGACCTTCCCCTCCATCAACTCTCTATCGACGGTTCCCAATTTGGGTGTTTTCTTGATCATGTAATTAATGGAAAAGTGTTTCCATAAGTATTTTTACTACAATTAAAATCTTTATTTATTTCTTCAATTGAAACATATTTTTAATTATTTTTTATACCTTTAATTGTGATGATTTTGATGATTAATTTCAAATTGATGGGACTTGTGGAATAAAAACCTATTTTAAAAGTCTTTGAAAATATTTTTTTATTTTGAGAAAGGATGGATTGAAATTATTTTATGTTGAATCTTGAGAAAAAAAATATTTAAATGAAAGATGATTTTGAAATCCATGAATTTTATAAAAACCTATGATTTGGTTTTGAAATTGAAATAGAATATTAAAACTTTAAATTGGGAAATTGAACTATGAATAATGATTTGAATTGAATTAAATTTATTTTACCATGAATTATTTATTGATTTATTTAAATCACATGTGATATTGAGTATTTAGTGGGTGATTAGGACAAGAATACTAGGAATATGACTCCCTAGAAATGGTTTGAAGATGAAAACTATAACTAAATTGATTTTGCCATGATTTTCCTCAGATGGGGTGTTGGTTAATTATACCAATGGTTGGATCCTTAGGTATGTGTGCACACAAACATGATCCATGTTTATTAACTGACTAGTGTGAGGATCCTAAAGCTAGAAAGTAACTAACCTCAGTGCGTATGACCATGGTGCTTGTTTGATTTGAACAATCCATTCTAGTGATTATAGAACAATTTTAATCAAGTAATTTCTATTTTTATAAAAAAAAATTAATCATATTTTGATATATTTTCTATATTCTTGATTTTAAATAATTTTTTGAGTGATAAATGTGAAAATGATTTTCCATGACTTATATGTATTTAAATTGAAGCATAAATGGTTTAATTGTTATGGAATTTCTTATGGAACATTTTGTGGAATCTTACTATGTTATTTTTCTCACACCCTACCCTTTCCTTAGTGTGTTTTTAGATTATGTGATACTAGGTCCGAGAAAAGGTCAATTTCCACTTAGAGGTGGCAGGTGTTCTTGATTTTTAGGACCTTTGGTGATGGTGTTAATTGGTAGAACTATAGTCCACTTGTTATATGGTGATTGTGAGACTTCATCTTGATGAATTTTGTGTCATTTTATTTTTTTTATGCATTGTTTGAGTTTTTTATCTATATTATTATGGTACTTTTATTATTGATGATTGTTGTTCATAGTAACTATGTAGTGATTTATCTTCCAATGCTATATCACTTTGATTATTCTTGGGGATAAATCGTTCCCTATAACCATTTGATGATGCCCTCGCACTAGTCACAAGCCCATGGGGATTAGGAGCACCCTCCGTGTTATGTCAAAATTGACTTGGGTATCAATGTAATAGGGTATCCGGGTTGGTTTGTGACAAAATGGTATCATAGGTGTGAGTTTGTGCCTATTTACTTGATATCAGTATGCAGTTTGGGATATACTGTTACAAATAAGGTGGTATTATTGGGACTCAAGGGGTATCTACAAGTGAGTGTCTAGATATATCTAAATATAGCATTCCTTGAGTTATCATGGGTGTTTTATAAATGAATCCTTGATGAATAAATTGATATTATTCTATTATTTTTTCAAATTTGATCTGAATGCTTTGAATCACAAAAAAATTGAATTATATTTGATGTAATTGATATTCTATGCCCCCAATAAAAATTTTAAACAAACCTCAAGATGGATTTTTCAATGAAACGTGAAAACTAAACCCTCTAGTTGATGAGAACCTCATTTATATAGTGTTATGTGTTGTCCAAGCTTTGGGATAGGTACCAGAACCTATTCTTATTCAGGATCTAATGGTGGAACCTCGAAGGGATGAAATTAGAGATCATACCCAAGAGTTTTTTCAATAGAAACCACTAGATTTACAATGATTAAATGATCTTAAAGAGGTATAGGATTCATTGGGAAATATTGATATAATTTTTGAGTTCTTAGAAACACTTGATTTGATAAGGTGAAATTTTATACCTTCAAGCTTGAAGGGAATAGAAAGAGGTGTTTGTATTTTATGGTTATGGTGAAGAAACATGAAGTATTAGAGTGTAAATACTTTATAGATATTTTAACATGGTAGTTATATCCAAATTATATTATTTTAATCAATTATTTAGAGTTCCTCAATCTCCAACAAGGTGATAGTAAAGTTACTCAGTATGAAAACCTATTTTCTGAACTTTTTTATCTTTCTACTTAGGTGGTGGTGAACGATAAACTGGATTCTGAAATATTTGATATGGTTATTTGATTTTATATTTAATATCAAGTTTTTATACTTAATATCACTTCTTATGTGTATGTTATGGATATAGTTTTGATGGATGAACTTGACATAGCTGGTAAGTCAGGGTTGATGGGAGTTCATTCTACCCCCAATGGTAGTTCTATTAGTTCCTTATAAGGAAAAAGGAAGTGTGATGAGTTTAATTATGTATAATGATAGAATACATAATCCATGCCTCTTCAAGGTTCTATCATATTCCCTTTGACTTGATTCCATAGTGGCAAGGTCAGGCACTCAAAAATAGTTTTTACTAAGACACGGATGATCCATGGTTCGGTGGTTACTCAGGCCACCTACGAAAATTCAGTCATGTCTTTTCTACCCTTCATAGTTTCATGGGATCATAATCACTTAAAGTTACTTTTTTGAAATAAAATACTTCAATAACTTCGGGTTTACATCCTTAATCATATATAATGAATCTTCTTCACATAGTGGAAGAGTCTCAAGAGGAAGTTAGCATGGGTCCAGTGACAGTGAGAGGTACCATCACTATAGCTTCATCTTTAGTGACTATTTTATTTACTATCGGTGTATCTCATTCATTACTATTAACTCATATTGTGAATTTATTTAGATTTTCTATGTATCATATGTCTTATGTGATGGATATTTCTACGCCCCTAGGAATGAGAAGAGAGAGGGGTATCTGATTCCCTTCTTTTATCTTTTATTTATTGAAGAAAAAGATAACCAAGGATTTTATAGTTCTTTACATGAAACCTTTATATTTCATTCTCGGGATGGATTGTTTGATTTACTATAAATCGTGGATTGAATATTATCTTTGGTGGGTCTCCTTTACTACTCCTAATGGGGTGTGTCATGTTTTCTAGGGAGAATTGGACCTAAGGTGGAGTAGTGAATGACCACCTTTTCTAGAGTTGGTTGGGGTGATATCTCTATTTTATTTTGATCTAGAATAAGAATATTTGAGTGTTAATCTTCCTCTAGTGGTATTTGAGTTCCTCGATGTGTTTCCTTGTGACTTTTTCTATCTTTTCATCGGTAAGGGGTGTTGATTTCTCTATTGAGTTGGTACCAAGTAACCAACCTATCTCTATTCCTTATTACCATATAGAACCAAATAAATTTAATGAGTTAAAGACTTATTTGGATGGTTTTTTGGATAAATGTTTCATTCACCTGAGTGTTTCACCTTGGGTGGTTCCTATTCTATTTGAAAATAAAGATGATGGGATACTTCGCCTTTTTGTTGATTATTGGAGACTCAATTGAGTTATAGTGAAGAAAAAGTATCTATTTCCCCCAGATTGATGATTTTTTGATCAATTTAAAGGAGACAAGTGGTTCTCAATGGTTTATCTTTGGTCTATTTATCACCAGCTGAGGATCAAGGAATCTAACATCCTGAATATTACCTTTCAGAGTAGGTGTGGCCATTATGAGTACCTTTTTATGACCTTTGGTCTAACTAATGCTCTGGAAGTTTTTAAGGAATTTATGAAAAAGATATTTAATGAGTACCTCAATTCATTCATAGTGGTATTTATGGATGATATCTTGGTTTACTCTAAAATTAAAGCGGATCATGTGTGTTATCTAAGGGTGGTTTTGTAAATTTTAAGTGATCAATGACTTTATGTAAAGCAATAAAAATGAAATTTTTTGTATTTGAGAAGTTAATATCATGGGATACATGGTCTTAGAACATGGTATTTTAGTCGATCATGAGAAGGTTAAGGATGTTCGGACATGGGAACAATCACATGGTGTTTTTGATATTCGGAGCATCCTAGGTTTAGTAGGGTATTACTGTCAGTTCATAAAATATTTCTCAAAGTTTGATTCTATAATGACCTCTCTCACTTGGAAATGAGTGAAGTTATTACGGGATTTTAAATTTCAGAATTATTATGATTATTTGAAGCATATTTTTAATTATAAGATAGTATTGACTCTTCTAAAGGTTGGGTGGGTTTATGTGGTATATTTTTATGCATCAAGTTCAGGTTTGGGCTATGTTCTCATCTAGGTTGATCATGTGGTAGTCTATGGTTCCCAAAATCTTAGGATACATGATAAGAACTATCCTACTAATGATATTTAACTTGAAGTTGTGATGAATTATCTTAATACTTGGCGGTGTTACTTTTTCATAGAATGTTTTACCATGTTTTCCAACCACAGAATCTTAAGTTTTATATTCTTGTAAAAATATTTGGACCTTTGTTAGAGAAAATTGGTGGAGTACCTTCAATAATTTGATTTCAACATTTATTATACCCCTAGAAAGGGGAATGTCATTATTGATTCCTTTAGTAGGAAACTTCTGATCCAATATATGAAAGAATCATCATAAGAGTACGATTTTATGGATCTATTTTTTTGTATGTACTTAGGAGTTTGAGAAGATGAGGATGATATTATTGTGTAAAGTATTTAATTAAACACCTCTCTTCATGAGATGATTCTCCAGGAGAAACATCTCAATGATGAGTTTCATGAAATTAGAAACTCTCTTTATAGTGGGTAGACTATAGTTGAATGGTTATTATCTTATGAGGGTATCCTATGCTTTCAGAACCATTATATGGTATCTTTTCCCATGAAAAAAGTTGTGGTGATGAATTTTTATAATTCCTAATGGGCGGTACATCCTAGAACAATAAAGATGTTCTATGACATGCAGTGATGATTCTAGTGGAAATATATAATATGAGACATTAGTGATTTTGTTTCTCATTATTATACATGTCAATAGGTCAAGGTTGATCATTAGTGACCTTTGGGTTTTCTTTATCCCCTTCTTGTTCTGACTGGGAATTGGGCTGAGATTTTGATGGATTTTAGGGTTGGGTTTCCATGTACCCCTAAATGGAATAATGTGATATGGGTATTGATCAATTGACTAACCAAATTAGATAACTTTATACATATTCATGATATGAGAAAATTTACGGACTTAGGAAGTCTATATATGAAAGAGATTTTCAGATTTCATGGAGTTATATATGGTATAGTTTCTGATAGGGATACCTATTTCACTTCTCATTTTTTGATAGGCCTTTAGAAGGAAATGGGATCTTAGGTTAGTTTGAGAATGGGATATCATACACAGATGGATGTCTAGATATAATGATTTATACATATCTTGAAATATATTCTTCATACTTTCATTCTTGATTTTGGTGGAGCTTTGGATAGCCACTTGGGACTAGTTTATTTTTCCTATAATAATAGTTACCAGTCATCCATAAAAATGGAACCCTTTGAAGTCGTGTATGTCCACATGTGTAAATATTTATTGTGATGATTAGATATTAGTGAATCTTTCTTAGTTATTCTTATCTTGGTTCAATAGACGATATCAAAGATTCAATTGATTCTTCAGAAAATGGTGATGGCTTAGAGCCAGTATAAATACCATAGTGAATTTCATAGAAACCTATTATAGTTTTTGGTTGGTGAACAAGTGGTTTTTAGAGTTTCACCTTGGTTGGGCCATCGGCGTCTTAGGAAATAGGGAAATATTACACCAAGATGTATGGGGTAATTTGAGATTATTAAGAAGGTTTTAAAGGTGGATTACCATTTGGAATTTCCACCTCAGTAAACATTGATTCTTAATATGTTTCGTGTATTATATATCATAAAGTATCTATCGAACTCATCTCATGCCTTGAGCTAGGAAGACCTCGATGTGAAACCATATTTATCCATGAGTAAGCATCAAATTCTAATTATTGATTTATATAAAAGGGTTCTTCATGGAAATTATATACCTCTATTTCATATGTTATGGAAGAATAGTTCTAATTATCATGATACTTGGGATCATGAGGCACTGATGAGAGAGTAGTGTCCTTGTCTATCTGATATAAATTCTTCTTGATAATCTTTCTAGGGGGAAAAAGTGTTTATGGTGAGAAGATTATAGTATCATGTTACCATCTTTAAAGTACTTTTTATACCTTTTATTTTATAAACTTTTTTGGGTGTTTTCTGGGATTTTATAGATTTTTTATATCTAATATAGAGTTTTTTAGGGATTCGCATCATGAATAATAAGGTATTCGACATAAAGAGGCTGGATACAGCATAGAAAGGATGACTATGATGTGGAGCCTCAATTTGATTCTTCCATTTTCAATATAGATGTTGTTTACGGAGTCGAATATAGAATGGACCCTTGAGATGGATTCTTTGGAGGTTCTGACATTTTCATTATGGTTGTGGTGTAGATGGGAGGTTTTAGAGTATCCCCTTTTTTGTGGTTGGGTTTTTTGGTTTAACATTTCCTCTTGTGTCGTGGTCCCTTCCCTGGTTTTCTGGATCTACATCATGGAGCTAAGTGTGTTTCTTAGACATGGTTTTCATTATCCCCACTATGGCGTGGTCTCTTACATTTCACCATGTTCTGGTCTTTTTTCCTCACTTTTACATTGTGGTGTTTTGGTATGCATTGTAGTATATTTTTTCCATAGTTTTAACTCCTGACCACCCATATTATATTAAAAACTTCTCTCATTCAACACTAATCTGACCCTTTGAATTTTGGAGTCTCTCAAGTGGTGATTTCGCTCCTCCAACCTCTCTTCTTCACAGATGGAAGTGTTGATAGATATGATTAATCCCTCTCTAGTAATTTTTCCTCCTTGATTTGGAATCCCCCTTTCTTCTCTTCTCTCCTTCTTAGAGAGTGAGGGGTCCTCATGTTGTTGGTGGATCTAGACCTTGATTTAAGGGATTTTGATTCTAGGGATTCCTCCTTGATCTTCCTCATCATCAACTCTTCATCGGTGTTTCCCAATTTAGGTGTTATCTTGACCATGTGATTAAAGGTAGCTGGTTACACAAGGATTTTCCCTATAATTGAAACCTTAATTTCTTTCTTGAATTGAAATGCATTTTCAATTTTTTTCTAAAACTTGAATTGTGATGATTGTGATGATTAATTTCAAAGTAATGGGACTTGTGGAATAAAAACCTATTTTTAAAGGATTTAAAAATATGTTATGATTTTGAGAAAAGTTGTCTTGAAATGATTTTATGTTGATTATTAAGAAAAACATATTTAAATTAAAGGTGCTTTTGAAATGCATGGATTTGATGAAAATCTATTATTTGGTTTTGAAATTGAAATAGAATTTTGAAACTTAAAATTATGTAATAGAACTATAAATGATTATTAAAATTTAATTTATTTCATTTGCCCTTCAATTATTTATTGATTGATTGATATCACATGTGAGTCTGATTAGTTAGTGGGTGGTTAGGACAAGTATGCTAGGAATCTGACTCCCTATAAATGGATTGATGATAACAGCTCTAACTAAACCGATTTCAACATGATTTTAATTATATGGGGTGTTGATTGATTATCCCAATGGATGGATCCTTAGGGATTTCTACACATACACTTGATCCATGTTTATTGACTTAGTAGTGTGAAGTTCCTGAATCCAAAAACTAACTAACCTCAATGCATATGATAATGGTGCTTATTTGATTTGAATATTTTATTCTAGTGATTATAGAACTATTTTATTCATGTAATTTATATTTTTATGAAAATATTCATTTAATACTACTTTAATATATTTTCCATATTCTTGATTTGAAATCATGTTTTAAATGATAAATGTGAAAATGATTTTATATGCCTTATCTGTATTTAAATTAAATCAAAAATGGTTTAATTGTTATGGAAATTATTATGGAATACTGGTGGAATCCTATTGGGATATTTTTCTCACACCCTACCATTTTCTTTGGGTGTTTTTAGATTATGTTATTTCGGGTCCAAGAAAAGGGAAAGCACCACTTAAAGGTGGTAGGTGTGCTTGATTCGTTGGACCTTTGGTGATGGTGGTGACTAGTGGAGATATGGTTCACTTGTTACATTGGGATTTTTAAACTTTTTCTTGATGGATGTTGTATTATTTTCTTTTGGTTGATATACTTTTTGGGTTTTCTATCTATCTTATTTTGGTACTTTTCTCCTTGAGTAGTGTTATTCATACCGACTATGTAGTGATTTATCTTCCGTTGATATATCTATTTTATTGTTCTTGGGGAGAAATAATTCCCTATGACCATTTGATAATTCCTTTATGCTAGTATCTAGCCTATGAGGGTTAGGAACTCCCTTCAGGTTATGTCAGATCCAACTTAGGTATTAATGTATCAGGGCATCCAGGCTGGTGTGTAAAAAATATTTTCTTGGATTATTCATTGATAACATATCATTTGTGATGCACCCAACATTCCCAACTTTACTGTGATCATATGTCATCATATTATATGAAAATACATAAAAATTAGTGATTCATGACATGTATTAATAACAATATTAATTTTTAAGGATCATTACTCACACTCAAAAAGATTAATTTACAGTTACACATAAACATGTGGATTTCCTACTGATAGTTATTTTCTCATAATCTCTCATATTAGAGATTACCAATTGAGAACATCATGAGATGAAGTCTCATCCATTTTTGGGAACTCACACTTGAAGGCCAATATACTACATGTCCCATCATATAATTTTAGTCAACCTTAAAATAGTATTTAAGAATATCGTCATGGGATTTCAAGGTTCTCATCATGAAAAGGAACTATTATGAACTTTTCAATGTGACAAATACTCTAGAACATTATTTATATTAAATTAACATAGAACGGTAAACAATATTTAGTAAGATATTTAATTAATATTCACTTATTAAAATATACATACAATCTAAAGTACAAAATTTTGGTTCTAGTACACCAACTCTAACAATAATCCCACAGTATCCACTTTTGGGACCCTAAATATATCAAATGGTACTATTATCTTCACACCATTTAGATTCCACACTTATGAACCATTAATGTTTTCCTTTATAACATTAATATTTTTATCTATTTGGAAAAAAATTAATCTATTAGTATATAAAAATCTAATAAGTTTTTCACATTAAAATTTATACCTATTATCATGGCCTTCTAATGTCCCCATGAGGTTACTAGAGTGACCGCTTTCTCCCTCGATGCATGATCATCACCTATACAACTTGGCCTACCATCACACACGAATGGGGTATATGTATCTTTATGAAGTGTTCTAGTTTTTTTCAAGAGTGACCCAAAGGGTGTGTTGGATGTTGTTGGGAGGAATCTAAATATAGCATGCAAGGCATCAGCTAGAATAGTTGATGATGTCTGGAGAGTGGGTGTACCATCAAACATCGATTGAATATTGTAATTGAAATTTTATTTCCTTAAAATTATCATCACTAAAATAAGTAAAAATATTTAAATCATCAAAAATTTAACATTTAATGCATAAAAATAAATTTAAACATGATAAAAGATGCACATTATTGAAAATAAATAGTATAATGCATGGGTTAGTTGATAAGTTAATGAATGAATACTCATACAGTCATTTTCACCTTCAATGGTCATATAGTTATGATCAAATTATTAATTAAATAGGGTGATTAAATTATCCAAGAATTTCTATATTGTTTTTATGTAAATACATAATTGGAAGAATCTATATGAAATAGTTTTCAAAATAATTGCAAAAAAAAGAAGATAGGAAATGTTTTGGGTATGTTACAAAGAAAATAGGATGTATTTCACAAAACATTTGATAATTTCATAGTATATTTGAATTATTAATAATATATGAAATTTTTGGAAGTTATTTTAAAATAAATGGAACAATTGAGGTATATTGAGATACATAAAGAATAATTTTTTACATAGGATATCAGCACTGAACATACATTATTTCTTATGAAACATGTGTTTTTAAACCACTTTAGAAAACACATAACATAATTTTAGAAAAATATTATTTAATATAGTTTTATAAATAATATGGTTGAATATTTCTTGCAATGATGAAGTGTTGAAGAAATTTAAAGGAAAAAAACATAAAAATTACTTATCACAAAAATTTGATGAAAAGATATATATGATTTTTCATTAACATAAACTTCCAAAAAAAGTGTTTAGTTAAAGTAATATTTATGTATGATGTACATTTCAATAATATAATTACTACAAAATGCTTAAATATTTACAAAACATATGGTTGGAATTTTTATAACTCACTTTTGAATCTCACATAACATTTATTTTATATTGAGTTTGGGTATGTGGACTTTACAAAACATATAATTTCAGTGTTTTATTACTAAATACTTGGTTTTTAATGTTTTATAAGATGGTCATGATTTTTATTGAATATATGGGTTATGATTGAAGAATTTTGTGAACTTACAACTCAATTTTAAGAATAATATTTTACTTTTCCACCAAGAATTTTAGATATTTATATTTATAAGTACAAATAAATATTTTACTCATAGGATTTTTATTCAAGGTCTTATGTATACAAGAAAAATAAATATAAAAATACCCAATGGGATAGAAAGTCCTAAGTCTCATAATCCCCCAAGGATAGGCCCAAAATCAAGCTAGCTTGTTATAATTTCTAGTTAGAAGGACCAGTGGGCTTGAAATCCAAATACAGGAAATTATCATAGCACAAGTGGTCCATGTCCATTAAAAAGGGTCTAAGACCTCTATTTTTCTTTCTTTCCTAGCCATGTGGGAGCCAGTCCACTGACCGTCTGATCCCCCATCCCCCACCATCATGTAAGAGAAACTTCACCCATACCTCCTCTTCTCTAGTCATCAGTTTCCCCTATCATCGGATCTTATCACCATCCATGACCATATCTTCCTACATCCTTCCATATTGTGGGATTCCATTTATAATTCCCCATAACTTAAACAACCCATACTTACATGAGTTATAACAAGGTTTAACTATTTTACATTTTAAGGATCATTTCAATTTAGAGATTTATAGAATTGGGAAAAGACTTCATAATGAACCCTTACAATAAAACGGTGTAAACTTTCACTCAATATCCATTTTTCTACAAAAATAAGTTACTTAAATTTAAACTCTCAATTCATTAAAAAAGTGTTCTCTTCATTAAAGTTGAATCCTCGTAGTATAAATCTAGATATTATTATATTATTATACTCATACTTAGGCCATTAAAAACATTTGAAAACTTGGTATTAGAACAAAAATCTCAGTAAGGGATATAAAAATAAAAAAAATCAATTAGTTACTTTTGAAAGTCATGTAATCCCATAAAAATATCCATGTTTACATAATAAACTTTGAGCTCAAATAACCATTTTATTAATCATGAAATTAGATTTGTTTCACAAATATATTAATCAAACATCTAATAATAAAGTTTAAAGGAAATACCAAAATCATGAGGGTTTCTTTGTAAAAAATGGGTACTCATGAAAACATTTTCTCAAAAAATATAATTTTCACCCTCAAAAGGGGCATAAACATTCTATTAAACATAAGATCATTATCTTATCTTTTTAAATAAAAATACTTCCATAAAAACTCATTTTAAAGTACAAAAAATTCTTGTAGGTACCTTGGGACATCATATTTATATCACTATTACAATCACTCTTGCAATCACTCTTATAAATGGAATATCCTACTTGGTCAATTCCAATATAATTTCCCAGTGAACATAATCATTACTCAATGAATTGGAGAGATATATCAGGCTCACCCATCATCATGAATAATTTACAAGTACCATAACATATATAAATTACATATAATATTTAATTTACATCATAAAAACACATAAAATATTCTTTTTAACCCATATGAAAAAGAATTTTCATTCTTCATAAAAAATAAAGAAAATAACCTTTTATTTTTTATAATATTTAATAAAAATTTCTAAAATATAGGGAAAAATAATTTCTTTGAAAATAAAAATGGAGAATTTTAGAAGAATATTCTTAAATAATAATTACTATTATGGTGGTAAAATTAATTCATTTCATATATATTAAAAACATTATTTTCATATATTCGGTAAAAATTGCCATGTTTGGAAAATGGAAAGAAGATTCTCCTTTTTAACTATTATAAAGAAAGTATTAGGTGATAGAAAAATAAATTTATAAACCATTTCTGATTAAATAATATTTTCCATAAAAATTTGATATAAATATGGTTATGGTCAAAAAATATTTGAAAGGAACAATTAAAAATGTTTAAAATGGTTTTTAAGGAAAATATCTTACCTCAAGGCTGAATTTTCACAAAAATACTTTAACTCCTATATAAAAAACTTATATTAATTTTATAATAGATTAATAAACTTGTTCAAATTTATTATATCATTATTATACTTTTTATTTTATTTTTTAATATTTCTTATATAGTAATTAAATCAGTTAAGTTCATGTCAAATGTTTTGAGGATGTTCAGTTCATAATATCAAAAAAAACTTCAATGGGTTGACCATTGTAAAAGGTTACATTGTTAAATAATATCTATAATATTAATCATGACATAATTATTATATTTATACATTAAATACAATTTTATAATCATCTATAAATGGTATATGTGAAAAATGAATCACATCACTTTGTGGATATGGTATTCCACACATACGCACGAGCGACGCTATTATTTTTTAATGAATGGAAGGGTAATAAAATGAATGATATATTATATTTATAGAATTATAATTATTTCATGAATAACATATATATATATATATATATATATTAAATCCATCATTATAAACAATCACGATAGGTGGTGATGGAAAACAAATTACATTGGTTCATAAGGCGATAGTCCATTGTATACAAGAGTGATGGTTTTCTTTCCCATTTGATGGAGAATGAGATGGTTTTATTGTGATAAGTGGATAAAGGTGGTGTGAATAATAGAGGAGATGCATTGTCCTTTTATAGTGAAGTAAAGGAGACACATGGAATTAATAAAAAGTTTCAAATATAAAAAATTCATTTTCATGTGAAAGTGGCACCATGTGGAGAGAATTTGGAAGATAATATAGGATATTATTTAAATTACTTAAACTAATAAAAAAAATTAGGGTTTAGTGGTATTTTAAACATTATCATTTGGTTTAAACCCTTTGTTAACCAATTTTAACTTTAACCATGATAACAACTTTCTTGATCTTAAAGGGTTCTAATTTTACTTATAAGGTAATAATTTTTTCATAAATGGAAAAGGGATGAAATTTTATAAAAAATATAATACTACCTTTCCTATTTCAATATTTTTATAATTTTTAAATAATTTAATAGTATATATTTTAACATAAAATACTATTAAAGTCATTTTAAGAACTATTCACATGATTTGAATTGAAAGACAACAAAATAGAAATGAAATTCAATTATAATACATTCTGGCATTAAAAAATACATTATTATTAACTATAAAATTATTGTATCACCAAAATTCATCCCAAATACATTACTTTTAATGTTTTTCAAAATTATTTACTTTGAATTTTCCACTGCCTGCATAAGCATTGTGTAAACATTGTATAAGTGTTTAAGGTAATTATATAATCATTAAAAAATATAAATAAATTACCATCCTAAATATTATTTCAATATTATTAAAATAATATTTAATATTCATTCAAAACTTATTTTTATCCCTATGTAAAAATATAATATAAATTTACAAGAAAGAGGGTGACATTTTGTATTTTTATTTACTTCAAATATTATATAGGTCATTACCAAATGAGAAAAGATATCAGTGGCCATAAATTCAAAAAATGGATTAGGATATATGATATATACTCATATAATAGGGTAAAAAAATTAGGTATACTATAAGGCCTTTTCACATTAGTTTTAACCTTAATTAACTTGATTTACTATTTACGGTGTTTCTAATTATTTACCATAGTTACTATTAATAATGACTAAAAATGAAATTAACCACATTAATAAATTTTTAAATGATTATTAAAAATAATAAATCCATTTTATCAAATTCAATTCACATGAATGGAAGAATTTAATTAAAAATTAAACCTACAAAACACAATAAAAAGCAGTTTTCTAAGAAAATGTCTTCCAAAGTATAAAATGTTTTTATACTAAAATTAAGAATAAAATTGATTCCAAAAACTTTAATTTGATTATTAATAATATAAATTAAATAATTTTACTTTAAAATCATTTTAAAATAAAATTTAACTTTTTAAATTCTTGAAATGGAAAGACGGTTTTCAATAAAATTGGTATTTTTCATTATTCATAAAAAATAATCTTTTTTAAAAAAATATAAAAACTTAACTATGTGATAATTTTGTTATTATTATTTAAAAAATTATTTCATTTTTATAAAATAAAATTAATAAAAGTTACATAAATTAATTATATTATCCATGAACAAAATGAAATAAAAACCATTTTTGAATAAAATATATTTTTAAACCATAAACTGGCCTTATTCTCATTACCTTCTTAATAAACATAATTAAATGAATGTTAATTCATTAAATTGAATATATAATATAATTATTTTATTATAATAATTTATCAATAGTGATAAAATTAATCTATTAATATAAAAATACATTTCACCCCTAAAAACATTTTTATGAAACATTTATCTTTTACCATCAAAATATTTTATCTTCATTTATAACCAATTTATAATCAATGCATAATTGATTATTCATTTAATTTAAGCAATAAAATTCGATATATATATTATAATATGGTTATTTCTATTCATACCCACCAATTTAATGGTTATGTTATAATAGTCACATTTAAATAAAAAAAAATTTATAGTATATCACAATTCGCTTAAATCTCGGTGTTGCATATTAAGAAATATATTGAGTATAGAATTATTTAGAACTAAATTTTTTGGGGTGTTACACTATCACCCTCCCCCATGCATAGAAGCACATGGATCACCATCATCATCGGTCACCAGCGTGACTTGTCATCATCGGTTGCCTGTGCGGTTCATCACCACATCCTATTAACAAGAGAGACACCTATTTCCCTCTCCCATAACCTATGTGAGGGGGATCTATTACACCCTCATGCTATAATCAGTGTTTATTCCCTTAGGTGACCACCATACCATGTGCCTGCCCTCAAATAAATTGAGAGAACCTAGAAAATAAAGCAGTTGAACCTATGATATGGTACCTTGCGGGTAATGTGTGTTCTACTCAAACAAGATCCCATATTCATTTTACTCATAGAATTTATAATCCTAAAGAAACTTAAGAATGAGTAAAATATTACACCAATAAGTATAGAGCAATGAAATAATAGACTTCACAAAGGTATCCCTTCCTATATAAATTTGAAATATAGAAATCAGATACTAGATACATGATATAATTTTTCCATCGAGGGTGATAAATATAGAATTTGAAGACTAACTATTTTGGGTACAAAACAAATTAGTTATATTTCTATAAAATTGGATTATACCTTTAAATAATACAAGTATCAAACGTCATTGGGAACCTTTCTTGTAACTGGTATGGATGCACATTTTTGAAGTGATCACACGTTTCTAGATAGCCTACTCCTCACTATAGAGATCACACATTTTCATGGGGAAAGGAAATTTGAGGGGGAAAAGTGGTCAAGAGAATTAGGAGCTCTCTGAGGAGAAAGAAAATGCATTTATTTTTTTGTTTTTGAAATATTTAACTGTAGTTTTTAAAAAACCTTCACCAAATATAAATCAAATTTATTTAGAAATGGTGTAACACCCTGAGATTTTATGAAATAATTATCTATAAATAAATTTTATTTCTTTTATATCTTGTTTTACATGCGACACTGAGTTTAAACAAACTGCGATATACTATTGAAAAATTATTATTTAAAGTAATAATTATCACCTAGATGTTGGTTTGGAAGGTGTGAATAGGAATAAATAAATTATGAAAAATTTATACTTTATATATTTATAAAATAAATTCATTAGTTTTCAATTAATTATAAATTAAAATAAAAATCATTTCAAAATAAAAGAGATGTTATTCTGAAAAAAAAAATTTATGTGTCTGTTGTGTTTTTATCTTAATAAATTAAATTAATAAATATTAGTGAATGATATTAATGAAATGTGTATAATAAATATTCAACAAATATTTTAATATTAATATAATATTTTTTCTATATATGGTATAAGAATAAATCTAGTTTTGTGTATAAAATTCACTATTCTAAAAAAACGTTTTCATCGCGTTTTG
This sequence comes from Viscum album, assembly GCA_963277665.1. NCBI lineage: Eukaryota > Viridiplantae > Streptophyta > Magnoliopsida > Santalales > Viscaceae > Viscum > Viscum album. The sequence continues at coordinate 260,559,332 of OY728142.1, read as the reverse complement.
CGCACTTATTTTTAAATGAATTTTTGTCACTTATAGAAATTAAATCATTAAAATTAGATTAAATATTTATAATATTATGGATAAAATGTGTTAAATAGGTACCTTTAATTTTTTTAATTATTAATAGTAACCTTGGTGAATATTTTTCACCGCAATAAGGGTAAAAGAGGTAAAATAGGGTTATAACTTTGGATTAAGGACTTAAAATTCCTCTAAAACTTGAATTTATCACATTGGATGAGTTTAGTTCAGACATTATCATAAAAATCTCAAAAATATGGATACTTGGTGCCATTTTTCCTTGATTATTACCTTTATATTATTTTATGAAAAGGATAAATATAAAATGTCACTCTCTTGACTTTAATAAATCTAAATTTTTATTATAAGGATAAAAATATGGTAAGTTCTGTTCTAAATGTTTATTTAAAATATAAATTAATTTTTTTATCATGGTAATTTATTTTTAATGGGTGATGAAATAATTACCTTAAACTCTTATACAATGCTTACATGGTGATTGTGTAAGTAATGGAAAAATCAATGAAAATAATTTTAAAAATATTAAAACTAGTATTTTTGGATGAAATATGGTACCAAAAAATCATATTTAATAATAATGTATTATTGATGGTGGAAAGTATTTTATTATAATTATAACTTTTTCATGCTGTCTTTAAAGTCAAATTAAATTAATAGTATCAAAAATAACATTAATGTTATTTTATGAAAAATAATATTTTATTAAATTATTTAAAAATCATTAAAATATAATAATAGGATAGTTATAATGATTATTGTTCTAAAATTTAATCCCTTATCCATTTATGATACAATTTTTAACTTATAATTAAAACTATAACCCTTTAATAATAAAGAAGTTATTACAATAGTTAAGGTTAAAACATGTTTATCGGGGGTTAATCTAAAAAATAAGGGTTAAATGATCTAAAACTTTCCTAAACCCCATTGGTAGGTTATATTTTGACCTTAACCTTATGATATTTGAATATGATTCATTTTGGATCAATTTTTTCAATAAAGTGACTTAATGATATTTTCAAACTTTGAAAAATTACAAGTGTGTCACTCACCTCAATTATAAAATGGCACTCTTCCCCTCACTTATTCACACCTTTTGAGATAATTAGCTCAACCAACCCCTACTAAAATACCTTCCCAACATCCTTATACATGTTATAAAGGTTATAGTCTTCTCAAAATACTATACTTGTAGTCTTTAAGAGGATATATAAAGTATTTATTTCAAAGAAGATGATGTTTTAAAAAATATAAAGGAAGTCAAACCAGAGGTTGGTGTGACACCCCAAGAACTTTTGTTTCTTGAACTGGTAATTTATATGTTTTTATCCAAAAAAACTTATCTCTTATGAAGTGCAATGGAAGAAAACACACAAAATGTAAATAAGGTTATTTATTCAAATAGGAACATCGTAGTGTTTACAATAAACCAAGATTGAAAAGGGAATCAATCTAACCAAAGATACCTATTAAAAACCCTATCAAGATTACAAGGAGGCCACTCAAAACAACGAGAACCCCGAGAAGACGATAAGGGTCCTTAGTATCCATCATAATGAACATAATAATGGTAGAATCCACTGCAGCCACACTAATCACCAAAGGTATAACGCGAACCATTTTTACTCAATCAACTTGAGTTTTAAAACACCTAGAGACACGGTTTTATATGACACCAATCTGACTGTTACCTCGAGTAACTGTTGGAAACCCAACGGCTATAATTATAGCTGTTAGTCTTATGATGTTTTAACTAAAGAATAATTAAGTACCCAATGACATGTTAAAATTAATTAAATATATTTATTAATAATAATAAGCGATGTATTTTATTGTTTTATTAAAATATAAACTTATTTTAATTAGGTTGATAATGATATGAATCAAAATATTAGTTTTGAATTATTACCATTATAAAATTATGATTATTTTAATTTTTTATAAAATTATTAATAAAACTAATATTATTATAAAGTTATAATTTTATTATACATGTCATTTAAAATTATTATTATTTTTAAATATATGAGATATATTAGTTTTTTATATAAAATTTATAAATTATAAATACATATAATGGTTATATTATTAAAAACGCATAAAATATTTATGTTTTAAATAAAAAAAGTGTAATTTGAATTATTTATATAAATAAAACAAATTATATATATGTATATTTATATAAAAATGAAAATATGGTGTATATATATATGTATAAAAAAATTTATACATAGTTTAAACGTTTTGAGATATTAATAAAATGAATAAATAAATAATACTAAAAACATTTTATAAGTATTTTTTTTAAAACAATTAAATTATGATAATATATGTTTATAAATTTAATAAATAAAATATTATTATCTTTGCTTTTAAAAAAGTATTGATTATTATATTAAACCTTTACTTTTTAAAGTATTATTAAGATAAGTTAACATTTGAATTTTTTTTTAAAAAAAATTAAAGATGTAATAATATATGATAATAATAATGCTAAAAGTATTATAATGGTGATAATAATGGAGAGTCACGGGTTGAATGTAGAGAATGGGAATAAAAAAACAAATGAAATAAAATAATGGAAAGATAAATTGGTTGTGGGGTGTACTCACGGGTTGAGTAAAATAAAGATATATTAAGGATAAAATAATAATAACTTATAATTTTAGAATATTAATAAAACAGAAAAATAAATCACGGGTAGGGTTTGAGTTGGGTAAATCTCGCAGGGGGTTCGGCTTGGTCGAACGCGGCAGGGAGGGAAGTGCGAGCTGAGTGCGCTGTTGTGGCCGGTCACCGCGAGCGAAGGCGAGTCCGAGCCATGAGGTACGCACGTCGAGGGTGGTCCGAGGCCGGGGAGGTGTGATGGGGGCTAGTGTGGCGTGCTAAAGTTGAGCACGCGGAGGTGAGGTGTGCGCTGCCATGGCCACACGTCAAAGGTGGTCTGAGGTCGTGCGCATCGTGAGCAGCCATCAAGGACGAAGGGGTTTGTTGGGTGAAGTTCCTAGAGTTGCGGTTAGGGTTTTCACCTTATCTAATTCTTAGGAAGTATTATATCTTTGGATCTAAACGTTAGGTTTTAATTTTGTGTTTTTAAATCTTGTCTTGGGTCCATTTCATACTGTTTTTATTGACAAATTTTAATCCGTTTTTTGTCAATTTTTAAACAGTTGATACAATATTTTCTTCCAGTATTATGTTTACGGTTTGGATGTTTTCTTTTGTATACGGAAGACCCGTTGCATAAACTATTTGTCCTTGCTATTTGGTAAATAGTGTTGATCTGTGAATATATTTTTTTAGTTATAGTTATTTTTATTTTTCCATTGTGCTCACATCTTGCACAGTAATCCTTCTAAGTTTTTAGAGGTTATAAATATCAGTAGTCTTCTTGTGTTTTCTTTCACTATCTACACACTTGCTGCCTTGTTTTCAATCCACCTTACTTGAGTCCACCTCATCTCATGTTTGGTTCCAGGAAATCCAGGTAAGGGATAAATTATTTTCAACCGTATATTTATCTGAGATTTTGTTTCTGTAAGGGGATTAAACCATTAAAAACTAATTATACACACACTGTGTATAATCGGATATTCTATATAAATGTATATATAGATTTTTCCCAGAACTAGAGTTATCCTTCTCCTTCTCTATTTATGATTTTCAAATGAGTCATTGTAATTTTTAATTAAGATTCATGTGGGTATATACTAAATAGGATTTTAATTTGAAAGATTTTTTTTCATTAAGAAAAACCCAAATTATACCATGTGTGTAATCGGGTGTTTAAGTATAATTATATATATATTTTCCCAACCCAAATATATTTTAAAGGTCTTAAAATAATTCATTATGTTATATAAGGATTATATACTCATAAAGGGTGTTTTAAATTTACTTTTAATATGTAAATCCTTATTTATAAACTTTGTATATATATATGTATAATTATGTAATTATACATATATGTTTTTCCAATACAATCATTTATGATTTTCAATACTTGAATACTAACCCTTAAATAATACTTTAGATGAAAACTACGTTTTGGATTTAAGTATAATTTTGTTATAGAATAATACCATAGTTTTTATATACTTATGTGCATAGGGGAACATGAATAATAAATCTTATATGGTGTTGGTGAAAATATAATAAATGGTTATTATTTCGAGGTGTTTTAATCCTAAGGAATTTTAATGGACCTTATTTATTTTGTGTAAAAACCCTTATATACACTTGTGTATATATGGTTATATATAAATGTATTTATAATTTTAATTTCCAAAACCAAGTTTTCTAGTATAATTATTGGGACATAGTTGATGTTTTAAAACATGTAATGTTATAGTGTTTTCCAAGCCTATATGTGTTTTAGTATACACCAATGAACTTGCTTAATTAGATAAGTTATTCTAACATGTACCCTCGATGTAATTTATATTTTAAAAGAATGTGCTTCAGCCAATTTTAAATTAAAGGACTAAGAATTCATGGGTTTATGTCATCATGTAGTATCCATTTATTATTTGATGTTAAACCTACTGCAGTGTTTATTAGTGGTTAATCAGGTTATGGTTTAGTTTCAAGTATCATGGTTAACGCCTTAACTAATGACAAGTGTTTTATTTAAGTAATTTTTTTCCATGAAATAAGAATTTTAAAAGAGTTATCATTTATCATCTCTTATAGAAAATTCTATTATTTATCATGCTCTAGTGATTATCTTGTGAAGTAGGATGATTACTAAAACATGTATGCCATATTGCCATATTTATTTATTAATAATGTATGCCTTATCTTATGTATTCATTTGGTTATTTGTTTCCATAATTGCATGATATCTATCACATCTTATAATTGTAATCCGCATGTACAATGGTTTCATTGTTCATAACATTTTTTATTACTCATTATGCATGCATATGACATATCATAATAATAAAACTAAGAATTAAGTTACCAAAAGTGGTATGGGACACATTAGGTAACATAAACTAAATATTAAAAGTGGTATGGGACACCTTGAATATCGGACCTTGACATATGAGGACTGTATTGGACTTCCGGGTTGGGGACCGATTAAAAGAAAGCCCTCCAGGTTAGGGATTGGTTAAAGTAATCCCTCCAGGTTAGGGACTGGTAAAAGTAATCCCTCCGGGTTGGAGACTGGTAAAAGTAAGCTCCTCGATGCATCGAAAGTTCTCATGAGACAGATTACGTGGGTATTTACCCTTAAGTCATGGCTCGAGGCCTTGACATTTAGACATGAGTCCGGCATTATACATTTCCTCACTATATTTTAATGTATGACCAATCAGGTGATTATTCCAGCTAGATGAATATCCTTGGTTAAATAACCATTACCTATAAGTATGATATTTAAGTACCCATGGCATATGATAATACAGTGATGATGCATGATCAGTTTCCTTTGCAGAATTTTAATGCAGATGTTAGCATCACATAATGTGTATTTTATAAGTTATAGTGGAATTGTTTATGCACAAACTCTGATAATGTTCATGCCTAGTAGTACTAGCACACCTTGCATGATATGATTTTCTTACTTAGTAGTGTTTATGTGCCTTCATGCAAGTATGCTTACTTTGATAGTTTAGTAGCTTTCAGTGGTATGTTCAAATACTAGTGCATCTCTTGATCTAAATGTATTATAGATACCTTTGAAGTGTTGTGATGTTTTACAAAAAGAAATTATTTTAAGTACAAGAAATTATTTTCAAAGGTGGTTTTCAAAAGCTGTATTTAAGTTTTTTCACCCCCCCCCTACTGAGTATTTAAATTCTCACCCTATGTTTTTAATGAATTTTTACAGGGTGGTAGATGTTTCACCAAGAGTTGGATTTCAGTCTTGTCTCAGTAATAAAGAAGTGAAGTTGTTGTCTCTGATTCTCCAGGATCTAAACCAGAAAGTTCCTCCTTAGTAGATATGATGTGTAATTTTGATGTTTCCCTTTGTGTGAAAAAAATTACACACCATGTCCAGAGCACCGACTCCGGGCTACTGGGGTCAGGTCCTCAGAGTTGGGATTTATTTCACAATCTCATCATTATTTGGGATTGTTTATGCTTAAGTCTCTGCTAGGGTAATTATTTGATATTTATATATTAAACAAAATCTATTTTATTCTCCTCTGATTATTTCTATAAATTATAATTTCTCCTTTCATTTTTCTATCTTTAAGTACTCAAGATACTGAAATGATGTTTCTAAGGAAAAATGACTTTGATTTTTAACATAGTTAGGGATATTTTTCATCCATGTCCATATTTTCCTTAAAATTGTTTAAAGAATTTGTTTCATATTCTATAATGATTTATTAATGTCATTTTTACCCATGTTTTACTTTTTAGAAAATGGTTCAAAAGGGGTCTTCTTGTTATTTTCCAAATGATGTACTTTTGACTCTTTACCAAAAATGTAAAAGGAATATTTATTTTAACATACATGGAATTAATGTAATTTTAGACCTTCATGACCACCCAATTCTTTGAATATTACTTTAAATGTTTCAAATTTTCATTTCAAAGAAATTTTTTTCTTTAATACATGGGAAATTTTTATATTTAAAATAAGTGATTTCAAAGTGAAAATAGTATTTTCCTCAAGAAATTTTATAATGATATTTTTAAAGTATTTTCATCTATGTAAACATAATTTGATGAATCTTATGATTTAATAAGTATATACTCTAATGATACCATTCACTATATTTCTATGGATGGTTTATGATTAGTTTTACCAGGGAAAGTATTGAAATTTCATATGATAGTTCTTCCAATACAAACAGTTATTAATTTTTAAGGAATGTTGATTAAGTTTTATTTTTTATTCATATGATGAATGAATTTGACTTATTAAATGATTGATGGTTGTAACGACCCAAAATTTTGAATAAATATTGTTTCCTAATTTTGTGTGTTATTTTATTTCATACTCAACAAAACTTTTTCATTTAATAAAATGGGAATAATTAAAATGAGACTGTTGGGTTTTGACTATTATATGACCGTTAGTCAGTATGGCCATTGGAAACTGAATGTTGCGACTATTGTCTCTAAATACAAGTGAACTTGGTTAATTAATATAGAAAGAAGATTTGATGGCCTCATACAGTAGTCTTGGACCGATCGAAGCCCATCTAACAGAACTTGGGAAGGAGGTAGCACCACTGGGCTTCGCTCTGGACCAAACCCAATCCAAACTTCATCATGTGAAGCTAGAATAGAATCGCCTTCACGAGAAGTTCAAACTGAAAGAAATTACTACTCATGCGATGTTGGTCGGGCCGCCATCAGATTCTCTCACCTTAGCACACCTTAAACTTAGGTCCTATGCTGAGGTTTAAGGGGCTATGTAAGGAGACCATAGCTACGTTGTGTAATCCTTTGTTATAAATAAAATTGTGTTTTCTTCTTATGGTGAAGTTTGTGAGTTTTCAAATGTTCGAATGAATATAGGATGTATTTTATTGATGAATTTTGAAAAAATGATATTTTAAAATATTTATGTAAACCTTAAATAATTAATGATGTGTAATGATTTTCAAAAAATGGTCTTCTACAAATATGTTCGGTAATAAATTTAGAGTCTAATAAGATCAACTTAATTTTTGATGAATAGTAAATTATGAATAGTGATTTTATGCTTAGGATTAGCAATGTGACCAAATGGATTAGTAATCTCACTTAAAGAAAGTATTAATATAATTTAGGCAACTTGATTAAGTAGTGTGATTCAATAAAATACGTAAATAACTTTTTCATTAATTATTAGTCAAGTATTTAGTTTTTTCAGGTGAATAGTGTTTTTTAATTAAAAAATAAATTAAAAATATTCAGAAAATTATTTTTATAAAATGATCTTTATTTTTTAACTTAGAGAATTGATATTATGTTAAGCTAATTTTTGGGGATTTTTCAAAGAAAAATGAATTTTCAGTGAATAGTGTTTTTATTTAAAAATCAAATTAAAAATATTTAGAAAAATTTTTTTATAAAATGAAGTTTATTTTTGAATTCAGATAATTGATATTATGTTAAGATAAATTTTTGGGAGTTTTCTGAAAAAGTTGAATTTTTAGTGAATAGTAAAAATACAGTTTTAGGGTTTCGGTATGTTAAATGACATCATAACTGTGTCATGATGATGTCATGAGATATTTTAAGGGATGTTAGACTTTTGAATAATGAGATAAGGTATGAGGTGTCCCAAGTGGCCAATACCATGAGAAAATACCACTTTTTTTCAATACCACCAATGAGGTGTCCCTTGGCCATTAATGCCTTGTCCCCTCACTTCCCCTATAAATACCAAGCCATTCTCTCATCCTTTCCATTCCAAAATCATCCTCAATGAAGTTCTGGTCGCATTACCTCCCAAGGAGCCCTCCCAATGTTCCCCCAAGCCCTCAAGGTATAAGGCCCCAGCCTTAAACCTTACATAATCTTGAGTTATCACAAGATTACACGTTGAGGATCTTTTCAGGTTTAGAGTTTTAGAGAATTAGATCATGAAACTTGCATTACATTCCACATTTAAACAAAGTGGTTACATAAAAGACAGTATTCATTCTTCCCATCAACGGAAACATATTGAAAATAAAACATGGATTCTTTCTTGACTCATCCTTGACACTATCATCACATCATGTACCTTTCCCTTGACCTGTGAAAAACATTTCAAAAACTTGGGATGAGCATAAAAAGCTCATTAAGGGTTATAAAAAAATATGGAAAGTAAACATGAGTTCATATATACATAAGAATGAAATCATACTTTACCCATCAAACAAAGGCACTTTAACATACCTCATTAAACCATGAATAAATCATAGAAATCATAAGACATAAAGGTAACTTGAGGCATTCATAACATTCTTACGTAGGGAGTAACCCTCTTGGTTACGTTTGGAATACCCATCACAGTATATTCCCTAAATCTCTTCGGAGAAACCTTAACGTTTCACTCCTTCGCGTTACCCAATGCATTGGAGAGCTATATCGGGCTCACCCGCCCTTAGTTTATCACGGAACCACCCGTTTTCATAACAATGCCCAAGAACCATAACATAAATGTATCACATAAAACATGCATAAAGGAAACATGACATTTCCACATTTCAATCACAATATAACATTTTAGTATATTGAAATAATGAATCCATTCAAAAAGAAACCATTTCCAAAACCATTTAAAACATTTAATAAAGAGATTTTTGAATCAAAGTGTCCCATACCACGTTGAATATTAAAATTATAAACCATTAATATCCATATAAATAAATCCTTAAAACCATTTTGAAAACATGGATATTAATAAGAACAAATAATTAAAACATTTAAAGGGATATTTTGGTTAAAGGGGTTTTACCAAAATTAGAGACACTTGAATACAATAATTGAGGAATAACATTTATTCAGAACTTTATAATATCATGAGAATAAATGGATTCATGATATAATACTCCAAATGACAGTATATACACCATATAAGAGTGAATTGGTGCATAACAACAATGAACTCTCAATAGAAATGTCAAATGTGATGAAATCCCTTATAAAGAAGGTATCCTTAAATTAAGGACAAATCAATCTAAAAAATATGTGTGACAAATATAAATAAACCCAATATAAGTGGATATTAAGTGTAAAAGAATAAAAGTTCATTCACACATATTCAATGGATGACATATTCAATGACTACATGTTGAACCCAATGAAATCAAAATTGGGTTAAAAATTTCCCTTGATAGCCTAACGGCATCACAACAAAATGAGTTGATGAGAGATAAAAAGTGTATCTCATCACTTGGACATAAAATTTACATCAATAAGGATATATGAGAACATATCCCAACATAACAATATGTAAAGTAAAAGACCCAATAAAAGAATTCTTTTAAAAAAGAGGAGGGTGAAAGGTTCCCTTACCGACTTGGGTATCTTTTAAAACATACACCCCATGAAAGAAGGACAATAGATCATTGATGTAAATACTCATAAACGAAAGTATATTACACAAATAGTAGAATAATGGGCAGTACATACACCACTCAATGGAATTTGTGTCAAATGTATCATAAATCTCACGGGAGTAAAAGTGAGATGAAAAATCCCTTACGAAAACTCGGCAGCCTAACGGCGCAACTTAAAACTTCCAAAATGTATTGATGAGAGGAAATAGGGTCTCTCATCACATCAACATAATGTTTAAAGAAATATTAATATAAAATAACATCCCCCAACATAAAAAATAGGAGCTTAAAATAAGTGACATAAAGGAGAGTACTTTAAAAGAAAGAGAGGTTAGATCTCTTACGAAAATTCGGCAGCCTATCGGCACCACTTAAAACTTCCAAAATGGATTGATGAGAGAGAATAGGGTCTCTCATCACATGAACATAAAAATTATAGTAAATGTAATATAAAAGATCATCCCAATAACAAGAAAGATTAGATTTAAAAGGAATGACATAAAAGTGTGTACTTAAAAAGAAAGAGAGGAGTATGATCCCTTACCTCGGGTCCGACTTGACTCGATCGTTCTTTAATCTCCTGAATAATAAACTTGAGTTAATTTCTAATTACTTAATAACATTTTTCAAGTTCATTATTCCTTTTATATCACTTATTACCATGTCATAAACATTATGTAATCATTTAAGTTAATAATATTTGTTTTGCCGATATTTGGTTCTTAAGTCGAAAGTGGACTTCTTACAATTACATGTTGTTCGTGTGGCCAAATGTTTATTATATCCAGAATTGTATTAATGATATAGATATCATATATGTCATATATATCCAGTACATTCATGCATTTATAACATTACATAATCATTTAGAGGTAAGAAATGAAATGCACCGTTCATGGAGATGGTAAGTCGTACGTACGCATGAACGCTACTTTCATTTCTTTGTCATATTAATGGAATTAAAACTAAATGATAGGTATGTATATTTTAATTATAGAATTATATTCATCATTTAGATGTATCATTCATCATATATATCCATTATATACATGTACTTATAATAGTACATTACATTTGGGGATAAGAAATGAAATGCACCGTTTATGGAGACGGTAAGCCGTACGTACGCATGAACGCTACTTTCATTTCTATATCATACTTTAATGGAAATAAATAATAATGATATAGAGGTATATAATATTTCCAGTATAAAATCATATATAATAACATTAAATCCATTCTTTATACGTCCCACGTATGGCATTAATGAATCACATCACTTTGAGGGGGCGGTAGTCCGCACTTCCTAAAATGAAGATATCGCGTATACCCATAATGGAAGCCATAAAGGTAAGACACAAATGAAAAATACAGAAGCATAAGTAAAACATAAACATATTATATATCATATATAAAAATAGTTACATCATAATGGCCACCTTTGAAGGTGTTAAATGAGTATTGAACAATCATCGTTTCGGGAGGCAGAATTTCGCCATCCACGGAAACCGTATGTTCTTTAACCATTTGATGTAGTTTTGTGAGAGTGTAGCTCGAATAAATCTTATAACAACATCCTAGTATATTTAAGATACTGGTGTTGTTACAAAATAAGTAAATAAAAATAGTTTTGGGGGTTGGAGAAGCAAAATAAAACAAATGAACATGAGAGAATGAATTACCTTTAAAAGTGTAACTCCTTTTGATTTGAGCCTAAAGGATTCCTTTGAAAGGATTATGCCCAAAGGGAATCCTCTAGGATGAGGAGAGGGATGTGTAGAGAGTAAATGGGCAGGGGTTGGCCAAGCCAAAGGCTTTAGGAGTGTGTGAAATGAGGTAGAGTTGGGGGCCTTTTATAAGAGGAGAGGAGGGGCACTTTTGGAAAGTAAGAAATATTACTTTATTTGAAAATGTGTTTCGGTTTTAAAAGGTCCCACATTGATATAATTCGTGGATAAGGTGATAAGGGTTCGAAACCCACCCATCCAATAAGTTTTTGACATGTTTAGGTCATAGAGTTTACATTATCTTCTCATTTTATTTAAATCATCAGATAATGATGTCATCGCTGCATCATTATGATGTCATAAATAATTTAATTTATTTAATGTCTAAAAATTATAAAAAAATTACTATGATGTAGGAAATCATGTTATAATTTTAATGAATATTTATAATAAAAAATATGACTTGTATAACCCCACTTAAAAATTGTTTTAGTAAAACATATCATGTTTGTGTCATTTTTACTTTTACATTAAATAAAAAGTTATTTATGTCATTTCCCAACCAAAGTGGCTCCATGGGGTCCCCAAGTTGACCCATGGCTTGTCTTGGTCGGCCATTACACATACAATGAGTTTAGGACATGTTTCAAGTTCATTTCATATTATTAAAACATTATTTTTACCTTAAACTACACTAATTACCTCTAATCGCGATTAAAAACTTAATAAGTTATTATTCACCAAAAAATTATTTTTATCCCATTGAACCACATTTTACATATTAATTAAAACCATTTATGTCAGATTTTTGAAATTAAAAACACAAAGACGGAAAAATTTCATTTAAACAGAAAAAATCAATTTTTATAAGTACCACTTAGTGGTGTCACTATTCATCAAGAATTGATGTTTTACAGAAAAATCCCAAAAATTCACCCTAAGATATATTTGATATTCCGAATTCAAAAATGAAGTCTATTTTACAAAATTAAAAATATATATGTCACATTAATTAATTTAATAATTAATTCCTGCTGTCAGAGCAAATAGCGTGTTTTTATGAAACAATATGTATCAAAAGATTGACACTAGTTTAAGTCCGATTTCAAAGTGAAATTAATTCCAACGACCACTATTGGATTTAATGGTAAAAATATTTTCTAATTTCACTTTAAAACCAATTCAAAAGATAATCTAATCATATAAATAAATTAGATTAAAAAGAGTTTTTGAATTAAAATACAACATTTTACACTATTCATTAAAAAAATGAACTTTATCGGAAAGATACCAAAAATTTACACAAAGTAAATTTTGATGTCCCGATTCTTAATAAGGGCTTTATTTGGTCCAAAATAATTTTTAAGAGTGAACAAAACTATATTTAATGATGGTTCAACATCAAAAGGTGATAAGTGAACCTTTAGTGAAAACTAGGGCATATACGCCTAAAATTGAATTCTTTCCGTATTTTAAGCCTCTATCCTTTATTGGATAAATTTAAAAACATTTAAAAACATATATAATCATATTTTGTTTATTTATATCCATTCCCGCCATTACAACGGCTACATGTTAACTACCATTTAAAATAATATTATTTTATTATTAGAGTGCAACGTAAGATTCCCAAGAAACTCATTGTTGCGTGTTGGGTACGCCATCGAGCATAGCATCCCCTTTAAAGTCATATTAATATTTTATTCAAAAATATGGATAAATATGAAAATTTCATATTCTTTATTTACCTGGGGTGTTACACAAGGTCCCAACCTTCGAGTTTTAAGAGTTACGTTTTAAGGTAAGGGATCCCACCACTCTCTTTCTTTCCAAGTACTCTCTTTTATGTCATTTCTTTTATGCTCCATGATTCTTATTTTGGGGATTTTCTTTTATATTAATCCTAATGTCCTTTTTATGTTCATATGATGAGATAACCCCTCTTCATCTCATCATTTCATTTTATGAATGTTTAAATGGCGTCGTTAGGCTGCTGAATTTTTAAGGGATTCTTTTACCCTTCTCATTTTTCAAAGTTCTACTTCCATGTCAAGTCTTTCAAGTTCCTTTTTATTATGATTTGGTATGATCTCTATATCTATCATACTGATCTTTTATGTTCATATGATTAGAGACACTATTTTTTTCTCGTTAATTCATTTTAATAATGTTTAAGTGGCGCTGTTAGGCTGCCGAATTTTTAAGGGATTCTTTCACCCTTCTCATTTTCAAGTTCTATTTTCATGTCAAATATTTCAAGTTACTTTTTATTATGTTGGGGTATGATCTCTATATCTATCATACTGATCTATTCTTTTTATATGATGAGAGACCCTATTTGATCTATTCAATTCATTTTTTTTAAAGTTTTAAGTGACATCATTAGGCTGCCGAATTTTCATAAGAGAAATCTTATTTTTGTCTTCATTTCATGTTCTTCATTTCATATGGTATATCATCCAAATTTCATTACCATGTTATTAAATTCTTTATATTCTTTCCCCCTACTGTTTTATGGATCATTTATGAGTGGGTGACCCATGTCCACTCTCTTTTCAATGTTTTCTAAAACCCCATAACATAGCTGTTATGATGCAGAATTTTTGTCTCAAAATGTCTCTCTCTTTATCTAAAATTATTTTATTTTATTAAGTGAATACTCAAAGATATTTCTTCTAAATGGGTAGTCACATATATACCAAAATGTTCTATTTTAATTTCTGGGATTTACATACATGATATCCGCTTTCCTTTTCCCAGGGTTTAAAGTGACATAAAGATCACGTCTTTAAAGCAGTTTTAAAAATGTTATGACTATGAAATGAAACCATTTCTTTTATGCTATATGGGTTGGTTATGAAATGATTTATGATTATATATGTGGATCACATGATAATAATGTAAAATTTAAGGGTGCACCCTAATAGCGCTCCAATGCATTGGTTAATGATGTAATCTCTAACAATTACAATTTTAATGATACCTTGGGGTTTACCTTGGTAATTTTTAATGACATCTTGGGGTTTACCTTGGTGATATGTTCATGATTGTATAAGTTAAATGTTGTAGACACATCTTCAAGTTATTAAATATGTTATTTTTATTATGATATGCCTCATGATTTCTTTCTCATTCGTTAAAGTTATTTTTCATGACTTTTTGATGTATCTCAAGTTCACATGTAAAATGTTTCCCTTGTTTCCCTTACTGAGCCTTCTGCTCACCCTTTCCTTTGATGTATGCTTCCAGGTTATGAGATGTTGTAATGAACTTAGGATGAACAAATGAATAAGCCTTTCAAGTGTTTAAGAATAATTTTTTATGTTGTCATGTATTGATCTCCTGGTTTCCAAGACACTAAACCTTAAAGATCCTCAGTTTTGTATAATGTAATGAAAGTTTATGTGATAAAAAGGTGGGATGCCATAGTTGGTATCAAAGGATGGTTTAGTTATTTGTGGAAATTAGGATATTAAAACTTTAGGAATAATCCTATATAAAAGTTTAAATATAGTAAATCTTCCTGGTATTTTGGTGAGTACTGAGTAAGTGGGTTCCAAACAAATAAATCCATGTCTGGATACAAGCAGGTAGAGGTGGATCTAGCGCAGATGTACATAGGGGTAAAACCCGAAAACACCTCTTTCAGATAGACTCTAATGGGATCTGGTACACAACAACAGGTCTTAATGCACTCTTGGTTACGACACTCCCAGGGGATATGATTTGGTAAATTCATAAGCTTAGTATGAACCATTATTAAATGGACAAAGATAAAATAAAACAAAGATTCACATAAGAATATATGATCATGGATAACTTAGATTGGAACCTAGGGGATCACAAGTTAGGGTATACTTTTCTTCTACAATTTTATCCTTCTATGCTTTAATTTTCCTCTTCATGATTATTGGCTAAGTATTTAAGCCCCCTAATCATACTTTCTTTTCTTAGTTAATGGCGGGAAATGGAAGAAAATGTCCCAACAACCAATGTTATAGGAAATGTGACGATTGCCCTATTAATATGACAGAGATGATGAGAGATCAAGTTGAACATATTGTGTTTATGCCAAACCAGCTATCAAAAATCACAATTAATAATTGGTACCAAGTTGAATGCCCAAATTCATCAAGGAAGAAGAAGGCGAAGTCTCAAGGATGTTCATCTGATAAAGTTGATAAGGGAAAAAAGACCCAATTTCCATTGTGCAAAAAGTATGGAATAGGGCACCAAGGATAATTTCACAAAGGAACCAGGAGATGTTTTAAGTGTGGGGTGATAGGTCATAAAGTAACCAATTGCTTTAAAATGGATAATGTTATGAATAGATATAAGGTTCGATCTAATGTACCTTATACTTTTCAATGTCGTAAATGTGGATAATTTGTACATTATCCAAGGAAATTCTCTCTTGGAAGGGATGAGAAGCATGATGAGCATCAACAACCTTCAAGGACAAGGGAACAATGCAAGTCCTATGCAGAGATGGATCATGATGACTAACGTACATGTAACTTCTTCGCAATAATTGTCTATGTCATGTTGTATTTTAGTTTGTTCTCTATGAGCATATCCTTAATGTTTTCTAACAACATCGAGTCACTACCTAATATAGTTTTATATCATTAAGGAAAACATTTATTATTATGTATCACATGTTGATGTTGTGAAGATGTCCTTCTTGAAAAAAAAAGATTATTATGGGATTAAAAGATGATTATTATTTTGGAAGATGTTCACTATTTTGGGAAACCTATATGATCGAGGTAAATAGATTACTATGGTATTTTCTTTGAGGAATAAAGGTTGACTTATATTTTGAAGAATCAACAAATTTAAGGTGAACTTATGGTAATATAGGTTACTTATGGAAATGATTAACCTATCTTGGGGAAAATATTTTTAGGTTAGCTACTTTTGTTATAAGATGTTAGGAGTGGTTGATGTTGTTTGGAGATGAACGATGAAGTTTATTTTGGAAGACTATGTTATCAAATCATTATTATATTTGGGTTTCAATCTTAGTTTGGTTTATTTTGAGGAATTTTAAGGACAGTTATTTATGGGTGGTCTATGATGAACTTTGGGTAGTACCGTGGAACTTTGAAGATTTAAAGTAGTTTCCCTTCCTATGGGGTTCTTTCTTTTTGAAGAGTTGTTTTATCTTACCCTTTTTGTTTTTGGGATAAATATTTAAAGATAGATAGTTTTTCTTTTTTAGATTACGTGATTATCTAGAAGATTATTCATGTGCTTTTGATGAGACCAAGTGTTTTTTTGCTCATAGTTTGGAGAAAAGATTAGTTTTGGTAGAAACTTATTAAGGGATGAAACTCTACTTGAAGGTAAATATATTTCCTTGTGTTTTTATTCTATGTAGTAAATGAATTCCTCAAAACTATGAAAAGGTACGTAAAACAAAAATGTTGTCTATTAAAATTTCCTATTGGCAAATCAAATACCATTTAACTTATCATAAGTTTGTGATTTTCTTGTTGTTAACTTTATCCTAATCATGTTTTCTATCACTCTTCCTCATAACGTGACCCTTTTTTTCTCTTCCATGTCCATGTTTTCCTACATGGAATCCTAGTATGGGTTAACTCGGGTGGCCTTTGTACTTCCTTTTCTTTCTTTTAAAGTAATAGTGTTACTGACTCTTTTTCCGATGTGGGACTTTCAATGAAATTTCCAAACCCAATTTTAAAAATTGCGAGGACGCAATTTATTAAGGTGGGAATATTTTAACGACCCGAAAGTTTGAATAAATCTTGTTTCCTAATTTTGTGTGTTATTTTATTTCATACTCAACAAAACTTTTTCATTTAATAAAATAAGTATAATTAAAATGATATTGTTGGGTTTTGACTATTATATGACTATTAGTTAGTATGAACGTTGGAAACTGAATGTTTCTGCTATTTTCTCTAAATACAAGTGATCTTGGTTAATTAATATAGAAAGAATATTTGATGGCCTCATCCAGTAGTCTTGGACCGATCGAATCCCATATAATAGAACTTGGGAAGGAGTTGGCACCACTGGGCTTCACTCTGGACCAAACCCAAGCCAAACTTCATCATGTGAAGCTATAAAGGAATCGCCTTTGCAAGAAGTTCAAACTGATAGAAATTACTACTCGTGCAATGTTGTCTGATCCGCCCTCAGATTCTCTCACCTTAGCACACCTTACACTTAGGTCCTATGTTGGGGTTATAAGGGGATATGTAAGGAGACCATAGATACGTTGTGTAATCCTTTGTTATAAATAAAATTTTGTTTTCTTCATATGGTGAAGTTTGTGAGTTTTCAAATGTTTGAATGGATATAGGATGTATTTTATTGATGAATTTTGAAAAAAAAAGATATTTTAAAATATTTATGTAAACCTTAAATAATTAATGGTGTGTATTGATTTTCAAAAAATGGTCTTCTGAAAATGTGTTTAGTAAGAAATTTAGAGTCTAATAAGATCAACTTAATTTTTGATGAAAAGTAAATTCTGAATAGTGATTTTATGCTTAGGATTAGTAATGTGACCAAATTGATTATTAATCTCACTTAAAGAAAGCATTAATATAATTTAGGCAACTTGATTAAGTAGTGTGATTCAATAAAATAAGTAAATAATTGTTTCATTAATTTTTAGTAAAGTATTTAGTTTTTTCAGGTGAATAGTATTTTTTAATTAAAAATTAAATTAAAAATATTTATAAAATTATTTTTATAAAATGGTCTTTATTTTTGAACTTAGACCATCGATATTATGTTAAGGTAATTTTTGGGGATTTTTCTGAGAAAAATAAATTTTTGGTGAAGAGATTTTTTATTTAAAAATTAAATTGAAAATATTTATAAAATTATTTTTATAAAATGGAGTTTATTTTTGAATTCATAGCATTGATATTATGTTAAGATAAATTTTTGGGAGTTTTCTGAAAAAAGTTGAATTTTTAGTTAATAGTAAAAATACAGTTTTAGGGATTCTGTATGTTAAATGACATCATAACTGTGTCATGATGATGTCATGAGATATTTTAAGGGATGGTAGACTTGTGAATAGTGATATAAGGTATTAGGTGTCCCAAGTGGCCAATACCATGAGGAAATACCACTTTTTTTCAATACCACTAATGAGGTGTCCCTTGGCCATTAATGCTTTGTCCCCTCACTTCCCCTATAAATATCAAGCCATTCTCTCATCCTTTCCATTCCAAAATCATCCTCAACGAATTTATGGTCTCCTTACCTCCCAAGGAGCCCTCCCAAGGTGCCCCCAATCCCTCAAGGTCCCAACCTTCTAGTTTTAAAAGTTACGTTTTAAGATAAGGGATCCTACCACTCTCTTTCTTTCCAAGTACTCTCTTTTATGTCATTTCTTTTATGCTCCATGATTCTTATTTTGGGAATGTTCTTTTATATTCATCCTACTTTCCTTTTTATGTTTATATAATGAGATACCCCCTCTTTCTCTCATCATTTCATTTTATGAATGTTTAAATGGCGTCGTTAGGCTGCCAAATTTTTAAGGGATTCTTTTACCCTTCTCATTTTTCAAAGTTCTACTTTCATGTCAAGTCTTTCAAGTTCCTTTTTATTATGTTGTGGTATGATATCTATATCTATCATACTGATATTTTATGTTCATATTATGAGAGACCATATTTTTATCTCATCAATTCATTTTAAGAATGTTTAAGTGGCGTCGTTAGGCTGCCGAATTTTTAAGGGATTCTTTCACCCTTCTCATTTTCAAGTTCTATTTTCATGTGAAATCTTTAAAGTTCCTTTTTATTATGTTGTGTTGTGATCTCTATATATATCATATTTATGTTCATATAATTATAGACCCTATTTTATCTCATCAATTCATTTTTTTAAAGTTTTAAGTGATGTCGTTAGGATGCCGAATTTTCGTAAGAGAAATCTTATTTTTGTCTTCCTTTCATGTTCTTCATTTCATATGGTATATGTTTCAAATTTCATTACCATGTTCTTAAATCAAATATATATTTTTTCCCATACTTTTTTATGGATCATTTATGAGTGGGTGACCCATGTCCTCTCTCTTTTCAATGTTTTCTAAAACCCCGTAACATAGCTGTTATGCTGCAGAATTTTCGTCTCAAAATGTCTCTCTATTTATCTCAAATTATTTTATTTTATTAAGTGAATACTCAAAGATCTTTCTTCTAAAGGTGTATTCACATATATACCAAAATGTTCTATTTTAAATTCTTGTATTTACATACATGAGATCCTCTTTCCTTTTCCGTGGGTTTAAAGTGACATAAAGATCACGTCTTTAAAGCAGTTTTTAAAATGTTATGACTATGAAATGAAACCCATTTCTTTTATGCTATATGGGTTGGTTATGAAATGATTTATGATTATATATGTGTATCACATGATAATAAATGAAAATTTAAGGGTGCACCCTGATAGCACTCCAATGCATTGGGTAATGATGTAATCTCTAACGATTACAATTTTAACGATACCTCGGGGTTTACCTTGGTAATTTTTAATGACACCTTGGGGTTTACCTTGGTGATATGTTCATGATTGTCTAAGTTAAATGTTGTAGCCACATCTTCAAGTTATGAAATACATTATTTTTATTATGATATGCCTCATGATTTCTTTCTCATGCCTTAAAGTTATTTTTCATGACTTTTTGATGTATCTCAAGTTCACATGTAAAATGTTTCCCTTGTTTCCATTACTGGGCCTTCTGCTCACCCTTTCCTTTGATGTATGCTCCCAGGTTATGAGATGCTGTAATGAACTTAGGATGAACAAATGAATAAGCCTTTTAAGTGTTTAAGAAGAATGTTTTATGTTGTCATGTATTAAGCTCCTGGTTTCCAAGACACTAAACCTTAAAGATCCTCGGTTTTGTATAATGTAATGAAAGTTTATGTGATAAAAAGTCAGGATGACATAGTTGGTATCAAAGGATGGTTTAGATATTTGTGGAAATTAGGATATGAAAACTGTAGGAATAACCCTATATAAAAGTTTAAATATAGGAAATATTCCTGGTATTTTGGTGAGTATTGAGTAAGTGGGTTCCAAAAAAATAAATCCTTGTCTGGATACGAGCAGGTAGAGGTGGATCTGGCACAGATGTACATAGGGGTAAAACCAGAAAACACCACTTTGTTCTAGAATCGAACGGGAACTAGTACATGACAACGGTCCTTGCTATACTCTTGGTTACGACACTCCTGGGGGATATGATTTGGTAAATTCATAAGCTTAATATGAACTATTATTAAAGAGACAAAGATAAAATAAAATAAAGATTCACATAAGAATATATGATCATGGATAACCTAGATTGGAACCTAGGGGATCACAAGTTAGGGTATACTTTTATTCTACAAGTTTATCCTTCTATGCTTTACATTTCCTCTTCGTGATTATTAGATAAGTATTTAATCCCCCTAATTATACTTTCTTTTCTTAGTTAATGGCGGGAAATGGAAGAACATGTCCCAACAACCTATGTTAAAGTAAATGTGACGATTTCCCTATTAATATGACATAGATGACAATAGATCTAGTTGAACATATTGTGTTTATGCCAAACTAGCTATCAAAAATCACAATTAATAATTGGTACCTAGTTGAATGTCCAAATTCATCAAGGAAGAAGAAGACGAAGTCTCAAGGGTGTTCATCTGATAAAATTGATAAGGGAAAGAAGACCCAATTTCAATTGTGCAAAAAGTACGAAAAGGGGTACCAAGGAGAATGTCACAAAGGAACCAGGAGATGTTTTAAGTGTGGGGTGATTGGTCATAAAGTATCCAATTGCTTTAAAAAATGGATAATGTGATGAATAGAGATAAGGTTCGATCTAATTTACCTTATACTTTTCAATGTCGTAAATGTGGAGAAGTTAGAAATTATCCAAGGCAATGCTCTCTTGGAAGGGATGAGAAGCATGATGAGCATCAACAACCTTCAAGGACAAGGGAACAATGCAATTCCTGTGCAAAGATGGATCATGATGACTAAAGTACATGTAACTTCTTCGCAATAATTTTCTATGTCATGTTGTATTTTAGTTTGTTCTCTATGAGCATATCCTTAATGTTTTCTAAGAACATCGAGTCACTACCTAAGACGGTTTTATATCATTAAGGAAAACATCTATTGTTATGTATCACATGTTGATGTTGTGAAGATGTACTTCTTGAAAAAAAAGATGATTATGGGATTAAAAGATGATTATTATTTTGGAAGATGTTCACTATTTTGGGAAACCTATATGATCGAGGTAAATAGATTACTATGGTATTTTATTTGAGGAATAAAGGTTGACTTATATTTTGAATAATCGATGAATTTAAGGTGAACTTATGGTAATATAGGTTACTTATGGAAATGATTAACCTATCTTGGGGAAAATATTTATAGGTTAGCTACTTTTGTTCTAAGATGTTAGGAGTGGTTGATGTTGTTTGGAGATGAACGATGAAGTTTATTTTGGAAGACTATGTTATCAACTCCTTCTTATATTTGGGTTTCAATCTTAGTTTGGTTTATTTTGAGGAATTTTAAGGACAGTTATTTATGGAATGGTCTATGATGAACTTTGGGTAGTACCGTGGAACTTTGAAGATTTAAAGTAGTTTCCCTTCCTATGGGGTTCTTTCTTTTTGAAGAGTTGTTTTATCTTACCCTTTATGTTTTTGGGATAAATGTTTAAAGATAGATGGTTTTTCTTTTGTGGATTACGTGATTCTCTAGAATATTATTCTTTTGCTTTTGATGAGACCAAGTATTTTTTTTTTTTGCTCATCGTTTGGAGAAAAGATTAGTATTGGTAGAAACTTATTAAGGGATGAAACTCTACTTGAAGGTAAATATATTTCCTTGTGTTTTTATTCTATGTAGTAAATGAATTCCTCAAAACTATGAAAAGGAATGTAAAACAAAAACGTTGTCTGTTAACATTTCCTACTGGGAAATCAAATACCATTTAACCCATCATAATTTTGTGATTTTCTTGTTGCTAAATTTCTCCTGATCATGTTTTCTATCACTCTCCCTCAGAACGTGAACCTTTGTTTTCTCTTCCATGTCCATGTTTTCCTACATGGAATCCTATTATGGGTTAACTTGGGTGGCCTTTGTACTTCCTTTTATTTATTTTAAATTAATAGTGTTACTGACACTTTTTCCGATGTGGGACTTTCAATGAAATTTCCAAACCCAATTTTAAAAATTGAGAGGATGCAATTTCTTAAGGGGGGAATATTTTAACGACCCGAAAGTTTGAATAAATCTTGTTTCCTAATTTTGTGTGTTATTTTATTTCATACTCAAAAAAACTTTTTCATTTAATAAAATGAGTATAATTAAAATGAGACTATTGGGTTTTGACTATTATATGACCATTAGTCAGTATGACCGTTGGAAACTGAATGTTGTGACTATTGTCTCTAACTACAAGTGATCTTGGTTAATAAATATAGAAAGAAGATTTGATGGCTTCATCCAGTAGTATTGGACCGATCGAAGCCCATCTAACAGAACTTGGGAAGAAGGTAGCACCATTGGGCTTCGCTCTGGGCCAAACCCAAGCCGAACTTCATTGTGTGAAGCTAGAACGGAATCGCCTTCGTGAGAAGTTCAAACTGATAGAAATTACTACTCGTGCGATGTTGGCCGAGCCGCCCTCAGATTCTCTCACCTTATCACACCTTACACTTAGGTCATATGCTGGGGTTATAAGGGGCTATATAAGGAGACCATAGCTACGTTGTGTAATCCTTTGTTATAAATAAAATTATGTTTTCTTCTTATGGTGAATTTTGTGAGTTTTCAAATGTTCGAATGAATATAGGATGTATTTTATTGATGAATTTTGAAAAAAAAGTTATTTTAAAATATTTATGTAAACCTTAAATAATTAATGATGTGTAATGATTTTCAAAAAATGGTCTTCTGCAAATGTGTTCAGTAATAAATTTAGAGTCTAATAAGATCAACTTAATTTTTGATGAATAGTAAATTATGAATAGTGATTTTATGCTTAGGATTAATAATGTGACCAAATGGATTAGTAATCTCACTTAAAGAAAGTATTAATATAATTTAGGCACCTTGATTAAGTAGTGTGATTCAATAAAATAGGTAAATAACTGTTTCATTAATTATTAGTCAAGTATTTAGTCTTTTCGGGTGAATAGTGTTTTTTAATTAAAAATTAAATTAAAAATATTTAGAAAATTATTTTTATAAAATGGTCTTTATTTTTGAACTTAGAGCATCGATATTATGTTAAGGTAATTTTTGGGGATTTTTCTGAGAAATAAATTTTCTGTGAATAGTGTTTTTATTTAAAAATTAAATTAAAAATATTTAGAAAATTATTTTTATAAAATGGAGTTTATTTTTGAATTCAGAGCATTGATATTATGTTAAGATAATTTTTTGGGAGTTTTCTGAAAAAGTTGAATTTTCAGTGAATAGTAAAAATACAGTTTTAGGGTTTCGGTATGTTAAATTACATTATAACTGTGTCATGATGATTTCATGAGATGTTTTAAGGGATTATTGACTTGTGAATAGTGATATAAGGTATGAGGTTTCCCAAGTTTCCAATACCATGAGTAAATACCACTTGTTTTTTCAATACCACCAATGAGGTGTCCCTTGGCCATTAATGCCTTGTCTCCTCACTTCCCCTATAAATACCAATCCATTACCTCATCCTTTCCATTCCAAAATCATCCTCAACGAAGTTATGGTCTCCTTACCTCCCAAGGAGCCCTCACAAGGTTTCCCCAAGCCCTCAAGGTCCCAACCTTCGAGTTTTAAGAGTTACGTTTTAAGGTAAGGGATCCTACCACTCTCTTTCTTTCCAAGTACTCTTTTTTATGTCATTTCTTTTATGCTCCATGATTCTTATTTTTGGGATGTTCTTTTATATTCATCCAACTGTCCTTTTTATGTTCATATGATGATATACCCCCTCTTTCTCTCATCATTTCATTTTATGAATGTTTAAATGGCACTGTTAGGCTGCCGAATTTTTAAGGGATTCTTTTACCCTTCTCATTTTTTCGAGGTTCTACTTTCATGTCAAGTCTTTCAAGTTCCTTTTTATTATGTTGTGGTATGATCTCTATATCTATCATACTGATCTTTTATGTTCATATGATTAGAGACCCTATTTTGATCTTGTCAATTCATTTTAATAATGTTTAAGTGGCGCCGTTAGGCTGCCGAATTTTTAAGGGATTCTTTCACCCTTCTCATTTTCAAGTTCTATTTTCATGTAAAATCTTTAAAGTTCCTTTTTATTATGTTGGGTTATGATATCTATATCTATCATAATTATCTTTTATGTTCATATTATTATAGACCCTATTTTATCTTGTTAATTCATTTTTTTAAAGTTTTAAGTGACGTCGTTAGGCTGCCGAATTTTCATAAGAGAAATCTTATTTTTGTCTTCCTTTAATGTTCTTAATTTCATATGGTATATCTTTCAAATTTCATTACCATGTTCTTAAATCATTTATATTCTGTCCTCCTACTGTTTTATGGATCATTTATGAGTGGGTGACCCATGGCCCCTCTCTTTTCAATGTTTTCTAAAACCCCGTAACATAGCTGTTATGCTGCAGAATTTTCGTCTCAAAATGTCTCTCTCTTTATATAAAATTCTTTTATTTTATTAAGTTAATACTCAAAGATATTTCTTCTAAAGGGGTATTCAAATATATATCAAAATGTTCTATTTTAAATTCTGGGATTTACATATATGATATCCGCTTTCCTTTTCTGGGGGTTTAAAGTGACATAAAGATCACGTCTTTAAAGCAGTTTTTAAAATGTTATGACTATAAAATGAAACCCATTTATTTTATGCTATATGGTTTGGTTATGAAATGATTAATTATTATATATGTGGCTCACATGATAATAAAGGTAGATTTAAGGGTGCTCCCTGATAGCGCTCTAATGCATTGGGTAATGATGTAATCTCTAACGATTACAATTTTAACGATACCTTGGGGTTTACCCTGGTAATTTTTAATGACAACTTGGGGTTTACCTTAGTGATATGTTCATGATTGTATAAGTTAAATGTTTTAGCCACATATTCAAGTTATGAAATATGTTATTTTTATTATGATATGCCTCATGATTTCTTTCTCATGCCTTAAAGTTATTTTTCATGACTTTTTGATGCATCTCAAGTTCACATGTAAAATGTTTCCCTTATTTCCCTTAATGGGGCTTCTCCTCACCCTTTCCTTTGATGTATGCTCCTAGGTTATGAGATTTTGTAATGAACTTAGGATGAACAAATGAAGAAGCCTTTCAAGTGTTTAAGAAGAATGTTTTATGTTGTCATGTATTAAGCTCCTAGTTTCCAAGATACTAAACCTTAAAGATCCTTGGTTTTATATAATGTAATGAATGTTTATGTGATAAAAAGGCGGGATGTCATAATGGGTCCCATGATTGTATAGGCCATCAATTAATTAGTAGGTATCATAAGACAAATCAAGTTGGGTACTCGGTCGAGGCCTTACCCATTTATGTAAATGTCTTCGTATGAGGCCTTGATGATAAGTTTAAGATATTTGGAATTATGAATTCCATAATTATGAAATCAATTATTGATATCTATGTGATTATTTGGATATTTATGATTTCTATGGATAATATTCAAGATCATGTGGTTATTTATGTGGAATTATTTGATCATTATTTATTTCTTCCATATTATTCATGTCTTATTTATTTCATGTTATCTTCTACTGTATGTATACCCAAACTAAGCATATGAGCTCATGTATTTCTTATGTTTCCTTTATCTAGGATTCTAGGGAGTGTATTATTATTGATATTAAAGGATATGGTATAGGTAATAATTATGTTCTCAAATAAAATAATATGTTTTATTTTATGTTTCCAAATATAATGTTAGATTTAAGTATGTATCTAGTTTTCCAATACTACTAAACTATTCAGTCTATTAGGATGTGATTTCTTGTATCTAGTGCCAATGTAATAAAGTAACCACTGGATATGGGCTAGTAGGTTTGGATAATTTACAATTATTTTCGTAAATTGATACTAAAAAACACCATTAAATATAATATTTTTTAGTTCCTAACCATATGCAGTAATCAAGGATCCACCCATCACTATCACTGTCATTGACACCTCTACAACCTTCTTATCCAAATTCAACTTCAAAGACACACATGCTGGTAACAATGAATTCTTCTAATACCAAAGTGAAATAGGAACTTATCTTTCACTACAAGGCTGAGAGATAATGTGACACCTCTAACCCTCACTCTAGGATTTAGTACTCATAGACACATGCTTTACAAAATCACTTTGATATCATCTATAAAAGCATGCATATAACCATCCTTAATTAAAAAATCTAAAATTATTTTTAAATTACATACATCTCGATGATGTTTTCAGGTTAATATCTTTAGAGAATTATAACCCAACATAAAATGATAAATTCCATGTTCATTGTATCAATGGAAAATTTTACCACTATATAAAAAACTACTTAATCCATGAAAAATATTCAAGGTCTCACGCAAATTATTTCACATGTGTTATCCTTATAAACATGTTGGGTGTACTACTTTTCTCCATAACCTAGGGAAATGGAAACATAAGAATGGTGAGTTCAAACACTTGGTAAGGAAAACATATAACTTAAAAAATCATGGCATAAATATTATGGCAGGAATAGGTAAAAACATGAATTCATAATCAATTTGAAATTGGGATCATGTTATATCCATAAAAATAATTGAAAACATGGATATCAATAATACCGATCTCATACCGTTGGAATACATAATTTTAGACATAAAAAACTTGTTTTCAAGGTCTTGTGCTAAGACACTTTACTTGTCGTTGAGACCACAATCAAGATATCCATCTATAAAGTCCCTATTACAAGACACTATCTCGGTATGGAAAGCATCATAGACTGAAAATCAGCATGTTTTTTTCTCATAAGACCTACTGATTCATCGAGGGGGCATATAATGTTGGGCCCCATCCATCACTTGATTAAGTCTAATTCATTAACTATAAGATTCAACAATACTTTTCTTACCATTACCTAAGGAAAATATTACTGAAGAAAAATATGGCTATTTGTGTGATGAAAAATATGGAAAATCAATACATGATCAACTTGTGTTAGTAGTCAATAATTATACAGAATGTCAATAATTTTCCTCATGTAAATAAAAAGGATAACATGATCATAACCCATCCTCATAAATAAGGTGGATGGTCAAAAAATACTTATCCAAATAGATAATAATTATCTATATTGGAATAACAACAATATACTGAATGAAAATACTTTTCCCCATGTTAATAGAATAACATTATTTATATGTTAACATCATCCAATTAGAATTAAGTAAAATATGATGTTCATTCCATATAGATAAATGAGTATACGACTATTTCAATACTTGAAAAACATAATCATAATCCATCCATGGTAAGGAGGTTGATGGTTTCAAAAGAACATATCTTGATGTATCAAAGGAAACCTTTAAGGATGTTTACGTAGATGAAAAAAATCCTCACAAATAATGCCTGAATGATACCACCCAAGTAGGGATCATGAATCAAATTGTTTAGTATAATGAGTCCATCACCCCAAAATTATTACATATATATATATATTATAGTATAAATCCTAAAACATAAAACCTTTTAGTTAAAAACCTTTTTAAAATGGAAAGGGAAATGGAAGTTAAAATTAAAAGATATTTTAGAAAATGTTTTTATTATTTTCATAAAATAGGAAGTTACAGGTCACTTCCAAAATTATTTTTCAAATGGTTAAGTGAAACTCATTGAAAATTTTTAATTTTAAAATAATATCTAATAATGGATCCTTTAAAATGAAATAAATATTTCTTTAGTAAATATGGATCCAAAACTGTTCATTATGAAATGGATATTTTTAATACTTAAAATTACCTTTGATGAAAACCCATATTATAAAAAGAGTAATAAAACATTATTTGTATTAAAAATTAATTTTACAACAGAGGATCATAAAATACTATAAAATAAATTATTATGTTGGGATAACCCAAGCATGGAAGAATAATGTTCAAGATAAAACATTATAACTCAAATAAGAGGATTTGAGTTACCAAAAAACCTTACTACTGGAGAAACAATTATACCAATATCCACTTAAAAACATAATTTTTCTAGTAAATCCATTGAAATAAAATTATTATGATATAAATATATCCAAGGTCATTGAATGTTCTATTAAAAGTAAACATGATGCACAAAATTTATTATGTCTCAAAGAATCATAATTGAGACCAAGAAAACCTTTGTAACTTGAGTACCTCTTTAATCAAAAATCCTTAAAATAGAGGTCATTAAATTGAACTAAAAATACCATTATTAAAATTTAATTAATTATATTATATCTCAAATAGGGATTATATACACCACATAACTAGAATTGGGTGCATAAATTAAATACTTGTCTCAATGAAGGGAAATTAAAATGATAACCCTTATGAGTTGAGTAACACTTTTTTATTAGAAACTATTGAGATTTAAATAATGAAATTTATATTTATATACCATGAAATAAAATGGATTCATGATATGATATCTCCAATTGGTAGTATACAGACCTCAAATATGAAAATAGGTGCATAAATATAATACTTTTTTCAATGAAGGTAAATTAGGACAGAAACCCTTAACACTTTTCCTAAATTTTAAAAAAATACTTTAACCTCATGTATAAAAAATATATATAACATATTAACTTAATTAATAACCTTAATCATATCCATTTTAATTCATACTTTTCATAAATAGTCTTTCTCTGTATGAAATTTTTTGATTTTCTACATCAGGTGTTTGTAGTTTTGATCATTTGTACTAGTTTCATAATAGTGATGTATATATTCATTATTATTAAAAATTTCATCATTATTATTTAATTAAGGATACTTATAGGGATGTTTTATAATTATTTAAAATGTATCAAAATCTTATCATGGGTGTTTTTGTCTTTTTCTTTGAATATGAAATTGATAAGTATGTTTTGGTGATTCTTAATAATTTAAGGCTGTTCTCTTAATTGATGACTTAAATATTAATATAACATATTCAGAATAAAAAATATGATTATTTAAAAATTTATATTATATTATACCAGTAATTATTTTTCCAATCATTCATGATATAAATTCATAATATTGTTTAAGTGGGTGGTTAAACTGGCCAAACATGAACATACTTGGATATAATGAATGATTATGAGGTGGTTTTGTTATAATATCATTATAAAATTACTATAATGATATTATTTAGTGTTTATTAGTTTGATATAGTAGAATTAGAATTAATTAAAAGAGTAATTAATGGATATGAAAACATTACACAATTTTGAATAAAAGATTATCCTCTTATTACACTTATTTTAAATGATTAAATTATCGATGATCTTTTAGTGATCATATTGTTAATAGGTTCTCTAATTTATCATAAAATAACCATAATTATATCATAAACATAATATTAATTATTTAAAATCAGACTTAGATCTGGCCTTGTAAGGAGGTGAAGAAAAACAAAACATGTTATGTCATGGAGTCGGTAGTCTATACAATGCACGAACGACCGTTTTATTTTTCTTAATGGATGGGGTATAAGAATAAAAACGATAATAGCCTTAATATAGTAAAAATTCATTATATTAATGATAATAATATCATTATATTATTGTGGTTAGAATAAATTTTAAATAATCTGATTAAGAATAAAAACTAATTGGTTGATAATACTCACATCGAGGACTTGAATTTTCCTTTGAAGTCTCCTTGGAAATAAAGGCCTTAAGATAACTAAGGGTGACCAGAATCTTTTGAAATTTGGATAGGGTTATATTAGGATAAAAAAAATTATATTTTCAAGGAGAAATTATAATAAGATATATTTTTTTGAAGTGGTGAAGATGTTACCCATTATAAGTGAAGGAAATGGTAGTTTTGGGAGTAACCCTTACATTTTCAATAATGTATGATTACTATTCAAGTTTTAAAGGCCAAAAAATGGAAAAAATAGGATAGAAAAAATATTTTGGGTCAAAACTCACCTCCATCGCTCCTTTTTTTAGACAACATTGAGTGTTTTAAGGATTTTTATTTTAACTTTTTTTCTTTTACCCTAATTTACTTTTACCTTGGCAATTAATTTCTAACCTCAATAATTAATTTCAATGAAAAAGATTAAGATAGAAATTTTTATATAATTTTATAATTTTAATTTTAAATTTTAAAATAATTTTAATAAATAAATTTTCTAAAGGTTTGAAAAGTTGATTTTAAAATAAATACACCTAATCATGTGAAAATAATTTTTTGAGGAAATAATGTTTATAATATTTAAATTTTTTTCAAGATAAAATTATCTTAGAAACTTATTTTAATGACATAAATTGAATTTTTATAAAAAAATATAGGATATTAGGATTCCAAGTCAAACCAAAATTGAATATCCCTCAAAAAATACTTGATTCAAAGAAAAGGTTGAAAGCATATTGTATATTAAAGTAACATTTTAATTGGTTATAAAAATGTTTTCCATAGGTTTTCTTAGTTCAAATGATTTTTTAAAATGAATGATTTTATAAAAAAATCTTATTTTATTAATTAAAAGGATTTATAAATTTATAGGTCATTCTTATATAACTATAAAGTTATACAAATTACATGTTTTGTGAAACCTGTATTTTTCAACTAAAAATCACCTTTTTAGAAAAAAAACTCAAAAATTAATACTATGTAAATTTTTATAATAGTAATTCAAAAATGAAGTTAATTTTTATTAATTTAAAAATATAAAATTACTAAATTAATTTTTTGAATAAAATCATAAAATATAATTGAAAAACTATTTTAATTGGAAAATAATATTTTTAAATATTAACTATTATTAATCTTATTTCATATCATCTACATACTAAATTGGTGTTAAAAATTATCAATATCAAAAATAATTTATCATCAATCATATGTTCCATGAAATAGAAATTTATATCGCATAAAAGAAAAAATTTATAGAAAAATACTTTTCTAAACAATAAATTGTCTGATTTTTCAATTTAGGTAAACTAATTGAATTTCATTCATTTTAAAAGTATCCTTTATTTTCTATATAGTAATAATGAATAATGTGATTACTCTTATTCATTCTCTATAATTCAATGGATATTTTTTTAATGTTTATACTTAAATATTTATATCTTATCTAAATATATTATGGTTTCATTTAAGTTTGGTGTTGTGTGAGGAGAAATTTATCAAACACGTTGACTTATTTAAAAGTAATTATATGTTATAATTTCAAGATTTTATCAAAAATCTACAATTACATAGAGGAAACCCAAGAGATTAATGGGTCCAAAATGTCTATCTCAATCACTTTAGGGTTAGGAGGAACCCTAAGAGGATACTATAATAGTGTCAAAGCTTGAAGACAGATCAATTATAGCCCAATCAAAGAACCAAATGTCAATGATAAAATAGGGGAACATAGGATCAAAAAATAGGCAACAACAAGCTATAATCTAAGAAAATAGCATAAATAGGGAGACCAGTAAATAAATTTGGCATAATAAAATACAACAATAGAGAAAATGAGAGGTCGTGGGAGCGGTAAGAGGTAAGAAAGTGAAAAAAATGATTAAATGCCATAAATTAAAAAAACACCAAGAGAAAACTATAAATGGGGTGATAAAGGAAGAATCTATCATAAAACCTTGAAATCCTATATTAGGTGCTCTAAATAGTAAAATGCTTCTGAGTGTACCTCCCCCCCCCATGATAAACACTTTGTCTATTTTTTTAAGTGAGGTTTACAGAGAAAATATTTCCTCTTAACCAAGAGACAAGATACAAAGAAGGAATGAATTTTGAAGACACAACCTGACTCACTAGGAGCTTTCTTAGGCTGGAAATAAGCTAAAAATGTCACTTTAAGTCTACTTCTAATAGGTTATGAGCTAGTGACTAGCACTATAAAGACCATGACTCCAGTAGCCCAGAGCCAGTGGTTACTTTATTACATCTCATAAGATACAAGCGATTATAAAATAATCTAGGTAATGATATAATAAATCATTTTAATATTTATTTGTATTCTTGAATTATATAATTATATTCATTATAAATATATTATATAATTCTTAAAATCAAAAAGGAAACGGATTTATTAAACTCATTTCTTATAAGATTTAATTTAAAAGTTTAATTTTAAAATTATATAAGTTTTATTTGAAAAAAAAATAAACTCATAATGGAAAAATTATCTTAGGATTAATTTTTTTGAATTTTCTAAAAAAATTGGTTTTTTAAAGAATAGTGAAAAATACTAATTTTTATGGAAAAGTATATTTTATTTTAAAGTATTTACAAGTTAAAATTATGTTTTGGATTAATTTTAAATATTAAATTAATTTTTATTTAAAATAATCTAATTGTGGTTTTTGAAGTGGATTTTATACTTGAATTTAGAATAAAAACATTTTATATTTAACAAGGGAATTTTTCTGAAAAAAAATGTTTCTCATTGCATTTTTTTGGTTTAATTTTAAATTAAATTATAAAAATTATTTGATTTGAATTTTTAAAAATGGATTCCATATTTGGAATAAGTGGGTCCAAATTTATTAAATATTTCCCTTTTATTTCTAGACAATGTGAATAATAAACTTAGTAATTTTTGTTACTACGATAAAGGGTAAATCGGGTAATTAAAGGTTAAAAATAAAATGATAAAGACTATAAAATTACCTTAACACTTGATTAAATATTATTGGATGATTATATATTAACCATAATCATCCAAGGGTATATTTTATGACATTTTGGGGCCACTAGGATGAGATTATGTCCTTTATAGTATTTTATTTATAGAAATGGCATACATGCCACACTATCATTTCTAATAAGTGTAATATTTTTAATATGGTGTTATCATGAGGATATATACAAATATAAATATTATTTTTAAATATAAAAGATTTATATTCATAATTTCAATTTATTTTTTAATTTTTAGTGAAGAAATAATTACCTTAAATGTTTTCACAATGCTGATGCAGTAATTGATTAATTATTGGAAAAAAATAAATAAATGATATTAAAAATATTAAAATAAATTTAATTTGAGATAAATAATTGAAAAGTTAATTTTATAGATTAATATTAAATTTTAGGGATATAATAAAATATTTTATTCAAATTTTATAAGATGCCTTGATATTATTAATGTCAAAGTAATGAATAGTTCTAAAAAATGACATTATGGGTATTTTATAGTAAATAATATTTTATTAAATGATTTAAAATTCCTAAAAATCTTAAATTAATCCAATTTATTATTATATAGTTGAAAATATCAACCATATTCCATTTATGGTTCATTTTTCATTTTATAGTAACTATATTAACTCTCAAAAAGTAAAAATCCATGTTATCGTTTTAAGAGTTAAAGGGGTTAAATAGGGGTTAATACCAAAATATAAGGGTGGAAATATAGTCAAAAATTATAATTTTTATTTTATGAGGTTATTTAGACTAATAATCATCTTATATTTTAAATAAATCACTTTGGATCTATTTTGAATTGAAAATTAATTTATATTAATTTAATATTTTTGAGAAATATCAAGACTACCCATCCGCTCTCTTATAAAAGTGCACCACTTCTTATCATTTATTCACACTTAAAATCCATTTTGGTTTATAAAATACCTAATTAAATACCTTCATATAATACATCCCTACATTTATATGTCTTATTTTAGTTATAATAACAATCTTAGAGGACTTAATGTATTAAGAAAAGGATTTTTATAAAGAATATGTATAATTTTTATCTATATGTTTTAGTTTTGTTTCTTCTTCCACATACCTAAAACATTATTCAACCATGATTATATAAAAAAAATTATATTAAATAAACTAAGGTTTTTTTATGTTAATTTGAAAACCAATATCTATATCCTCTTACATCAAATGGGAAACAAAATCATCATTCGTGTGTACGGCAGACTACTGCCTCGTGAACTGATGTAATTTGTCTTTTGTTATCGTATCTCAAGACCGGTTATAATTATAGAATTAATGTTTATATATGATATTAATGACATATTTATCATTCTTAAAAAATAATATATCATTTACATTCTTACCTTTCTATGCACAAAAAAATGATAACGTCATTCGTACGTACGTGTGGACTACCACCTCCACAAAGTGATGTGATTCATTTTTCATCACCACATCACATGGATAATATATATAAGTATATTTTAAAAATTAATATGATATTTATTATATTATAATCATTATTTAATGATAAAACAATACTTACCTTCTTTCTATAATAACCATTGAAAAACGGAAACGTTACTCATGCGTACAAATGGTCTATCGTCTCTATGATTGTAACGTAGTTCATTTTTCATAACCATATTTAATATATGGATTTGAAAGTATAATTAATTTATAAAGATTATAATTGTTTCACAAATATTATTCTATAGATGATTTCATAATTACCTCTTTTACTATAGTCAACCGACCAAAGTCATTTTGGACTTAAGTACCTAATGTCGTCAAAACATCTGACGTGAACTTTAAGTGATTAAATAATTGTATATAACATGTAAATAAGTGATATAAAAGGAATAATAAACATAAAAAGGGTTCTTGAGAAATTATAAAATTAACATAAGTCTATTATTTAGTAATATAAATAACTTACGTGACGATTCGAACCCAATGTAAGGGAATTTCTTTTAAAAATTATCTTTTTAAAGATTCCATTAAAAATATAATTTTCTTTAATATACATATTTTCTAAATATATATTAAATATTTTTTTACTATTATCCTATTATTTTTTAAATCCAATTTTAAATATTTTTCTATTTTTACAAAATGGTTTAAAATGAATCTTTTTTTCATTTTCCAAGCGAGGTACTTTATGACTTTTCTGGAAAAAAAATATGGAAGGAATGTTTTTTTAACTTATACGGCATGAGTGGATTACCCCACCGTCATGAGGCCTCAGTGATTTGAATATTAATTTATAAGTTTTAAATTTTCTTTTTAAAGAAAATGGTTTATTTGATATGTGTATAGTATTTATATTTTAAGAAGTTATTTCAAAATAAAAAGTTTATTTTCTTTAAATAATGTTTTTATGATGCAAGATTTCATGATTTATGATTATGTTAGGGTTATTGGGAATTTTTATAATGATGGTTGGTTCCATTATAAACCAATTATGGGTGGTTATATTATTAACCAATGATTTCTAGTTCTACGATAAACCAAATATGGTTGGTTATTTTATAACCTTAAATGCATTGGGTATGGAAGTCAACCGTATGATTATTCCATATATGAGATGGAGTTAGTTGATTAGATTTATCCTAAGATATAATGGGAATATACTATGATGATTATTAAAAGATTATCTATGATGGTTAATCTATGAGTAGTTGTGATGGTTACTCTAAAGTAATATTCCTAATTTAACTGTGAAGGTCTTCCATGAGTATCTTTGGTGGTTACTCCCATAATGCCCCAAGTTTCCAACATGTTTTATCTATGTTTTCTATGGGTTTTAAAAGTTATAATTGATAAAAAAAAGTTTGTATTTTTCTTTTTAATATTATTTATTCCATAAGATCATATATTAATGTGATAAAGGTAAGTATACTATGGTTTTTTATGTTTTCACTAGACTATCATATTTCTTTATTTTATGTCTCTTACTAAGATTTTTATGATCATCCCAAGTTTTAAAAAAATCATAGCGTTTAAGGATGGGTAAAGGAAAATAAGGTTTTGAGTTTAAATTTTTTAATGCTTTTCATGAAAATAAATCATGTTTTATTTTAAAAGTTTCATATTATGAAAAAAATGGATATTGAGTAAAATTGTCTACTTTGTAATATATAAGTTGTTATGTATGAGTTATGACCAAATTCTATAAAAATATAAACTAAAAAGATCCTAGAGACTATAATAATGTGAATTATAGTCTAAAGTCACTAAATTATGTGATGTTTAATGTTGGTTCCTTACAGATCGCATTCTAAAGAACTAAATAGTTTAGTAGTCTTGGCAAACAAGATACATACATACTTCCCATTTACATTGGAAATAAAATATAAAACATAGTGAAAGTAAATATTATACATACTTGATAAAAGAAAATATTATTGAATATTTCATTGATAATAAATGATATAATTTCTTCAAATTGTGTTAAATATGTTTATTTATGGAATATTTTGAATTAGATCACTCATTTGGAAATTTGATGAAAATTACAGTTTTGACCCTTTAAAGTGCACTATAGTATTTCAGCCATAAATATTTTTCTATGAATTTTTTTAACTTAAAATTTTGTAACACCATTACTAACTTAATGGGATAAAAAATTGATTTATTACATATGATCTGGATCACTCATTTGATTAGAGTAAATGATCCATGAAGTCAAATCTTGACTAGACTCTCCAAATTGGACACCACTTCACCATTTGGTTCATAACTTCTTCATCCTGGCTTGTATTGGGATAAATTTTGTAAAGTATATATAGAACCCAATTGATAAAAAATCATCCTTATGTAAGGAAATCAGGTTCACATTTTTTGGTGGTCAACAAGTTTGTGAAAGTTGGATTAAAATATTTGTCTGAATTTATCACTCACACTTGTAAATTCATAGAACCCTAGACTCCCCTCCCCTATATAAATGGATATTTTTATCTTTTATAGGGGGATTTATGTTGATTATTAATTTTAGGGTATAAGATAAGTGGTTCAACTCTAATTATCTAATCATTACAGGAGGGGTATCTCTTGAAGTAAGGATCCCTTCATTGAAGCCTTCTTATTCTTCTTCACATTATAATGTTTGTTTTTTCATGATAAACTTCTTAGTTAATATTCCAATTCTTCTATTTTTTCAAATTTTATTCATCTATACTCATCATCTTTGGGATGTAAATCAAGATTAGAAACATTATTGGTTTATACCCTTTCTAAACCTTTGCACATGAAGAATGTTTCTACGATGGCTACACCGCCCATGGAAGAGTAGTTTTCATAGTAATTTATCTAATTATAAACTTCTTCAATTATTTGTTTTGAATCAATGAGCTAATTTAATCCACATAATATCATCCATGAAATGATTTTTTTACTTAAAATAAACTAAGAAATCAATTGAAAAATTAACACAAAACACATGTGGTTGAGAATTGTGTGAAATGTGAGAGCACGGCCTTAATCGGAAAAACAAAACAACACAGGACCAATTTGTAGAGTTCAAATAAAATCCAAAAATAATAATTCATACACATTTATAGATTTAATATTTTCCATTATTTACCATTGACTATAATCTATCCTTAGAATGATATTCAAAATTGGGTGCTATTATTGCATGTTCCGAAGCTAGCCTGGGATTTAATTAATTTTACCTTTATAGTTAAGTTAACTCTTATAGGGTTAGAGGGTTAAAAATTAGGTAATAATAATTAATTGTGGTTTAATTTAAATTATAATTATTAAGAAGTAAGTAAATATGTATAGTTATATTGATTATTCCTTATAAAAATATTTTCTAAAACACATAATCTTGTTGTGTTTTCTCAATCTCATTTAAAAAAACAAAATACAATATTCTTCCAGCATATTTATTATTTATTTATAAACTTCAAATAACCCCCCCCCCCCTCTATAGTTATAATTTGTGTATTTTTTTATCTTTATTTTTATAATACCTTTAAGAAGTTTTTTTTATTACTTCCTCTTTGAGAGATGACCTTGGTCATCCACTCTACTGCACCTAAGTACCCAAAAACCACACATCATTTGAGAGTGCCCACAATAATTCCTTTCAAATTGGTGTCATTTTTGTTGAGGAAATTATTTTATTCAACTAATTAGATGTATTTTTTTACTTTTATTTCATTCCCTTATTCTCTTTTTATTCTTCTATGTGTCCCCTTTATCATTTTTTATTTTTTCATCCTTTTTTTACCATCAATTCAAACTTATTTTATTTTTATTATGGTATATTTTTCTAAATTTGATCTTTTTCCATTGATTTATGATATTAAATAATTCTTAGGATCTCTTAAATCTTGACCCTAATATTTAATGTAACTTTAGGGCTTGAATCTGACAGTCTCACTCTATGGGAAGTTTCAACATTCACCCAGATGGAGAATTCTCCATTCTAAGGACATTGAAATTGGAACCACTTATAAATATAAATTAAAACCATATATAATGGCTATAAATAATAATAATGAACTTAATATAACCATTTGATATTTATTTTCACCATAAATTAACTATCAACCAAATTGTATTGTTTACCCAAACCTTGAATCAGACTTCGAACTAAAATATGGGTTAATTCACCTTCTTCTAAAATTTCATGGATTGTCTGGTGAGGATCCAAAAAAACACCTTAAAGAATTTAATGTGGTTTTCTCAACCCTAAAAAAAAGAAATTTATTTAAATATCAAATAAAACTAAGGGAATTCCCATTCTCACTTTATAAAACTATAAAATATTGTATGTATTATTTATAATCTGAATACATGACATATTAGAGCAATGTGAAGCATCTTTTCTTAGAGAGATTTTTTTAAGCATCAAGGACCACTAGCATTAATAATGAGATATCAAGGATCAATAAAGCACAAAAGGAGTCAATTTATGAGTACTGGGAGTGATTTAAGTAGTTGTGTACAAGCTTCTCACATCACCAAATTAGTGAGAAACTACTAATCTAATACTTATATGAAGGTATCATGCCTATAGAGAGGAGTATGGTGGATGCTCTGGGTGGAGGGGAATTGGTAAAAAAACAATAGTATTTTCATGTGTGTTGATTAACATGATGGAACAAAACTCCAAAAAAAATTGGTGATCAAGGTACGTCGCGTGTTATAGGAGTAAATTAGGTAAGTTCTTCTCTTAAAAATAATTTAATTGATACTAAGTTGGATAACTATGGTGATATATATTGCTTTGGATCAAAATACATCACAACCCAAACCTATAAGGACTTATTGAATTTACACTGAAATAGACCACCCAACCAATTGTTTCCCCTAATTACAAGATATGGAGGATTGTGTGATAGTATTCCATGGGAGACCATATCAGTAGAAACAACAACCACGTCCCTAGAAGAAGTATGATTCCTTTTCACCAACATACAACCAAGGGTGAAAAGATCAATCAGACTTGAGGTATGGCTTTGGAAAACAACAAATTCCCCATTTTCAATAAAATTTCCAATAGCCTCCACCTTACCAATAGGTTTTCCAACAACCCCAAAGGAGATTTAAAGCCTAAGAATAAACAAGTAAACAACAAAGGAATTATCAACCAAAGCTAGATTCTAATATTGATGAAATTTTGAAGAAAAAAAATCTTAATCAATATAATGAAATGAAGATTCAAGGTTTGGATTTGAGGGAGTTGAAGATGAAAATGATCTATATTTCCAATACCCTCTATGAACTAGTGACTAATAACTCTGGAAATATTCCTTCCCAACCTACTCCAAACCCCAAGGGGGATGTCAGTTCCATCACATTGAGAATTGGGAAGAAAATGAGTGATACATCTACACCTATCATTCAACCTAGATTCACTACAACTACAGAGAAACCCCATTAAATAACAACTTATGAGATATTAAAGGAGAAAGACAAAGGTAAGAAAAATATTGATGATGTTCCTCCTAAACCCTTTACATTTAAAAATAAATTTTTACAAACCAAGAAGATAGCTGAAGAGGTGATGAAAAAGAGGTTTTAGATACATTCAAGCATGTTGAGATCAATATTTTCTACTTGAAGCAATCAAGAAAATTCCAAGGTATGCCAAGTTTTTAAAAAATCTATATACAAATATAAGAGGGATAAAAGGAAATGAGTGAATCAACCTAAGGACGAATGTATCTGCACTCATCATACCAACCTTGGTGATGCCTACAAATTTTAAGGACTCTATGATATTTACCATTCCATGCACCATAGGGGAGTTTCATTTCTTTGATTCTTTATGTGATTTGGGTGCCTCTATTAATGTCATGCCTCACTCTATTTTCTCTTCCTTGTAGGTTGGTAAATTGAAGCTAGAAGTGTGGTGGTGAAAATGGTGAATAAGGCCATAGCATACCTGATGGGATTCATTAATGATATCCTTATTCAGGTAAGGGACATAATCTTTCCTTTAGATTTCTACATGCTGAATATGGAGGGTGATTACGTAAGTTCTAATGATCCCATAATTCTTTGAATACCCTTACTCAAAACTACCAATAAAATCATAAATTTTCATGAGGGTACAC
The DNA here is from genome assembly GCA_963277665.1 of Viscum album. Lineage (NCBI taxonomy): Eukaryota > Viridiplantae > Streptophyta > Magnoliopsida > Santalales > Viscaceae > Viscum > Viscum album. The sequence continues at coordinate 260,518,080 of OY728142.1, read as the reverse complement.
TTTTTATGGAGTTTATAGATGATATTGTGTGATTTAATATTTTAGACTACATGAAGTACCCCTTGGAGGATCATTCCACTTTCTTCATCTCCCATTCTGACCCATCTTCTAATGAATATCTAAATTTTTATTTTCAATCTTTTCCAAATGGATATAATTCTATTATTAGAGATATATTTATTATTGGTTCTATTTTGATATCACAAAAAACTATCACACCTATTCCTCATGATCAAACAACACTTATTTCTAATTCTTTTTTGGATTCTTTTTTTTTTAATTTTGAGCATGTACTTTTTGATTATGACATGGTTTTTGATTTTGCAGATGGATTAAATTCATTTTTCACTAATGTCAATGATTTATATTGAGACCCATACATTTATTATTTATATATATATATCAGTTCCCACATCATTACTATCAATACAGAACCCACCCAAACTAGAAATCAAACCATTTCCACCAAATTTAAAATATTCATACCTATTGAATAATGAAAAATTTATTGTGGTAAATTATAATAATATCCAATGTGAACAAGAAATAAAAAATTTAAATATTTTAATAGCGAATATTAGGTAAATTGGGTGGATCTTAGTAGGCATACTAGGTATTATTCCTTCCATTTTTATACATAGGACTCTTTTGGATGATGGGGAAAAACCGGTTAAGAAACCACAAATGAGACTTAACCCCACACTATTAGAAGTTGTGAAAAAAGAGGTGGAAAATTTACTTGAGGTAGGTATAATTTACCCCATTTCTAACTCTTAGTGGGTCATCCCTATCCAGGTTGTAGACACAAAAATTGGATTCACTACTATAAAGAAAATGATGAGTTATGACCTGTGATATTAAAAAAATAGTTGGAGAGTGTGCATAAATTATAGGAAACTGAATCAATACACTCATAAGGACCATTTACCACTTCAATACATTGACCAGATTCTTTTCATACTTATAGGTAGGAAACACTATTGCTTCTTAGATTGTTTCTCTAGATATTTTCAGGTTCCCATTGTAGTAGAGTTTGGGGAGAAGATGATATTCACCTACCCATTCAGTTCATTTTCTTACCTAAGGATGTTTTTTGTAATTTTTAACACCCCTTGTACCTTTCATAGATATATGGTAAGTATATTTAATGATTTACTTGATACTTTCATAGTCATATTTATGGATTATTTTACTATGTATGGTTCCTTATTTGATGAGTGTCTCTCAAGTTTGGGTACTGTATTGAGAAAAAATTTGTTTTGAACTTTGAAAATTTTCATTTAATGGTAGAGAAAGGAATTTTCCTAGATCATGTAGTGTCACATCATGGAATTGAGGTTGATGGATCTAAGTTAGACATCATTTTATCCTTTCCATATCCCATATATGTGTGTGATTTTTAGTCACTCCATGGACATGATGGTTTGTATCGATACTTCATTAGAGATTTCAATAAGATATTTCTAACCTTATTGTGGATACTTCAAAAAGATATTGAATTATTTTTTATGATTCATTAGAGGTATCATTTGATGATCTAAAGAGGAGTCTTTCCACACCCCTGATCATAAAAACCCCATGGTGGGACCTTCTAATTGATCTTATGTGTTATTATTTAAACTTCATAATTGAAGAAGTCTTATCTCATAGGGTGGAAGGGCAGTCCCATGTGATTTCTTATGAATTAAGGAATTTAGATTAAGCCCAATAAAATTACACCAGAAAATAAAATGAGTTTATAGATGTTATATTTTCTATTATCATGCAGCTTTGAGGTGCCTCTAAAGAATCCAAAAAAAATCCACAACTTATTCATTGGATTCTCTTTCTTTAGGATTTTGACATTAATATAAGGGATAAGAAGGGGTTAGAGAACTTGGTGGCTGACCACATGATCAGGATCACTCACATTTTTGATAATAATACTGAAAACTAGTTACCACTTCAGGATACTTTACCTGATGAGCATCTCTATGTCATATTAGGTATGAATCCTTGGTGTGGAGATTTAGGAAATTACTTGGTTGACTTTGAAATTCCTAAAAACCTAATGAAACACCAAGTTTAAAAATTAAAGAGTGAATCTAGGTTTTATGTGTGGGATTATCCTTAACTTTGGTGTATTTTTAGTGACCAAATTATTAGGATATGTGTTCCTGATCATGAGTTTCTACCTATTTTTCATTTTTTCATGCAGTTTCTTGTGGTGGACACTTTGGAACCCAAAGGGTGAATAGGAAGGTATTAGACTCTAGATTATATTTTCCTACCTTATTTCATGAGACCCATGTGTTTTGTAAGTCATTTTATCCTTACCAACACACTAGAAACATTTCTAGGAGACACAAGATTCCCCAAAAACCCATATTATTTTTGAGATTTTTGATGTATGGGGAATTTATTTTATGGGTCCATTTCCAATATCATTTGGTTTCTTATACATTGTTGTTTTTATTTATTATTTTAGTAAATAGGTGTAATCCAAGGCCACCATGAGTGATTATTCTCATGTTTTAGTAAAAAAATTAGGATTAAATTTCCTATAGGTTTCGGCAATCATCAGTGACCAAGGGACACAATTTTGAATTAAAAATTTGGATTCCATCCTACGTAAGTATGGGGTGATACATAAAAATTACACTCCATATCACCCCCAAAAAATGGACAGGTTGAGGTTTCAAATCGATAGTTGAAACAAATTTTGGAGAAAATAGTGTAGCTAAATAGGAAGTATTGGAGCAAGAGATTAGATGATGTGATATGGTCTTATACGACAACATTAAAAACTCCCATTGGTATGTCCCCCTTATAGGTCATTTTTAGAAAATTAGGTAATCTTCCCATGGAGGTTGATCATCAGGCATATTAGTCTATAAATAAATACAACATGGATTTAGACCAAGCTGAAGATCAAAGGAAACTGAAAATTCAATATCTTGAGGAGATTCGATTTTCATCATATAAGAACTAAAGTCTAGGAAATATTAAAAGCGTCTCATGATAGAATGATCCAAAAAATGTAGTTTCATGTGGGATAGAAATTACTTTATAGTTTACAACTAAAGATTATTTCTGGTAAGTTTCATTCTAGATAGTTAGGTTCTTATGTTGTATCTAATGTTATTTTTTATGGTGCAGTGGAGCTCAATCAAGAGGCTATAGGATGGATCTTTACAATAAATGGATAGAGGTTGAAGTAGTACATTGAGGTATTTCCCAAACGTTGAGTTGATTACATCACACTACATGAGTCTGTCATCACTTTTAATTATCAAGTTCTCCCTAACCCTTTCACTTTTATATTATTTTTCCTATTTAAAATTCTTCATTTCGTGTGCATTCATCATCGCATAGGTTCACATTGAGGATAATGAAATATTTTAATTATGGGGGAGGGGACAACATTTTGGGGTAACTTATTTAGTAATTTCATTTGTGTGTTTTTTGTGTGTTCTTTGTTTTTAATTTTCAAAAAAATATAAAAAAAAGAAAAAAAATAACAAAAAACACATCATGTAACATTGTCATTTAAATGGGGACCATATAGAAAATGAAAGTTTGTCCAAATTCATTAGTATCATGGTAATAAAGATAAATATTTCAACATCAAGAGTTTATTTTTTATAAAAATAAGATTATTTGATGATATGATTGGTTTTGTTATTATAGAACCTTTCAGATTTAGACACCATTATTTGTGATACTTTTTCATAATAAATTGTGTAATTTATTTCTCCATGCAACTTTTCACAGAACCATGACTTGTGAAATTTTTACTAATCAATTTAAGGTAAATCCAAGTTAGGTAAAAAATCATCTTATATCAATGGTTGATCTATACATTCATTTCTCTTCTGGTCGGTTTCTTTACTATATCGAATTGACCTATGCATATGTACCTGATATCCGACAGTTTTACACCCTCAAAAAAATAAAAAATAAAAAATAATTTTTATTATCTTAATAAAGAGGGGAGTGATGAAATTTATAATACATGGGGATATCTAGTTCATAAGATTAAGGTTTGACTTTTGGTAATGCTTAAGTTAGTGGGTCTTAAATTTTGGTTGAAAAGGAATATAGAATGGGTTTGGTGGAATTAAACTAGGTAAGAAGAAATGTTTTATTTTACTTGAATATACTGAATAAAGGGTGGATATATGATCTTGAAATGGTTGTCACACACACGTGGGGAATTAATGTCATAGTATACCCATAACTTGCTTCACTATGATTAGTGTCATTAATCTCACTGGATTTTGTTTTGATGAAATTTATGAGATAATGACTTTCGATTTTATTGATATTTACACTTGATGAAATTATTAATTTTCCAATATTTCCACTATGGATTGGGAAATATGAACATGCATATCTTATCACAATTTTTTGGAATACATGATATGTGACTTTTCCCAAGAGTAAAAAGTGAGGGGGAGTTGATAAAAGATATTTTTATTGAATATATCATTGAAAATAAATGAAATAATTTCCTCACATTGTGTTAAATATGTTTATTAATGAAATATTTTTAATTATATCATTCATTTAGAAATTTGATGAAAATTCCATTTTTTGACCCTTTAAAGTGAACTGTCATATTTCATTCATAAATATTTTTCTGTGGTTTCTTTAACTTAAAATTTCATAAAAAATTTCCTAAATTAATTGGACACAACTTTAATTTAGGACATATCATCTAGATCATAAATTTTATTGGATTAAATGGGTCATGAATTCAAAGTTGTACTGAACTCTCTAGATTGGAAACCACTTCACCATTTGGGTCATAACTTATTAATATGGGATTTTATTTGGATAAAATTTTCACATTATATATATAACACAATTCAGAATAAATAATCCTTTTTAATAACATATAGTTCATGTTTTTTGGTCGTCAAAAAGTCAGTGCGAGTTGGATTAAAATATTTGTCCTAATTTCTTATTCACAGTTGTAATGTTTTGGAACCCTAGCCTCCCCTACCCTATATAAAAGGGTATTTTTCTCATTTTTATGCGTTTTTAAATGCATTATGAAGTTTATGGAATAGGTTAAATGATTCCACTCTAATTATCTAAGCATTTCAATAGGTTTATCTCTTCCAGTAAGGATCTCTTCATCGAAGACATCTTCTTCTTAGTGTTGTAGTGTTTGTATTTTCAAAATAAACTTCTTAGTTTCTATTCCAATTATTTTTAATTTTTATTCTTATATATTCTTCCGCTTTTGTCTATAAATAAATATTAGAATTTTGATTGGGTTATACCCTTTCTAAACCTTTACACATGCAAAACGTTTCTACGATGACTACATCACCCATGGAAGAGTAGTTTTTCTTAGTAATTGGTCTAATTATCACCTTATTCACTTAATTATTTTGAATAAATAAGATAATTTAATCCAAATAATATGATAAATTAATTTAGTTTTTAAATTAAATAAACTAATCAATCAATTTAACAATTAACACAAAACACGTGAGGTCGAGAATTGTGTGAATTGTGAGAGCATAGTCTTAATTGATAAAAAAACATTGGATCAATTTGTAGAGTTCAAATAAAAAAAAAATCAATTCATGATCATTTTTAAAATGTATATGTAACCTAATTTTCCCATGACCATGATTTATCCTTAAAACAACAATCAAATCAGGGTGATATGATTGCATGTTTTGAAGCTATCATGTGGTTTAATTAATTTCATCTTTGTTGTTAAGTTAACTCTTATAATGTTCGAGGGTTAAAAAATTAGGGGATCATAATTAAGTGAAGTTTAATTTAAATTATGATTATTAATAAGTAATTGAATAGGTAGAGTTATATCAATTAATCCTTCTAAAAATATTTTCTCAAAAAACATCTTCTTGTTGCGTTTTCTCAATCTCATTTCAAAAACAAAAACAAAAAAAAATACAATCTTCTTCCAGCATACTTATTCTTGCTTTATAAACCTCAAACCCCCCCCCATACTTAAAATTTTTTTATTTATTTTATCTCTATTTTAATAATACCTTTAAGAAGTTGTTTTAATTACTTTCTCTTTGAGAGACGACATTGTTCATCCACTCTATTTCACCTAAGTACCCAAAAACCACACATCATTTGAGAGCACCCATGATGGTGCCTTTCAATCCTTGGACTCATTCAAAGATTCCTTATTCATATCTAAGGGAAAGGAAACAAAATAAGGGTGAGATTATATAATCAGTAAGGGTTATTTATAGTGGAATTTATCATGAGTAAATAAAACATAATGAATATGTAAAGGTAAATAACTTAAAAAACATACCATTTAATCAATAACTTGAGCATAAAGAATAATATTGTAGAAATAAATGATAATCAAACAATGTCATATAACTAATCACATGATATTGAAACTTATATATGGATATCACAACTATTATAATAATCACATGTATTTCAATAACTAATCTCATAATGATGGAATACATAATTTCAAATATCATAAACTTACCATCAAGGTCTCATGCCAAGACATCTAACATAAATGGGTAAGGAATCGGCCAAATATCCAAACTAGTTTGTCTCATGATACCTACTGATTCATAGAGGGGCTATATTGGACCTCTCCCATTACTTAATAAGTCTAATGTATTCATTATAAGAAAGGTTAGAATAGAAATTCAATACATTATCAACATAAACATTCATATTTAAAAAAAAAATCATATGAAATGTTGATAATTTCCTAGTCAAACTGGTCATAAACCATCTATAGAAAGAATAAATATGGTATCATTATATTTTATCTATATTTTATTATAATTAAAATAAAGTTTTATTGACATTGATGAATAGAAATACCATAAAATATCATTAAAACGTTTTGGTGGAAATACCCTTTTCACTTTGAAAATAGCTTCTGAAAACTAAAAATTTCCAGAATATTTGGAAAAATATTTTCTTTAAAATGAATCATTGAAAATTGTAAAGGAATATTAAAATCATTGAACATTCATGATAGAAGGAAATTCTATTCATGATGTATAAAAAACATTCCTTTCACACTTTTGTAAGAAAACTCAAAAAAATACCTCATTCGAAAAATGATAGGAATATTCCTTTCAGACCATTTTATAAAAGTAAAAAATGGGTAAAAATGTATTTAATAAATCATGGGAGAGTAGTAAAAATATTATTTATAATATATTAAGTAAAATTTGGATATAAAAGAAAAATATCCTCAGTTGAGTAGAAAAATAAAGTTTGTTTTCCTTAAAATTTGGTTTCATTATCTTGAGTACTTAAAGAGTGGAAAATGAAAGTAAAAAATTTTAAATTCCATAAATAACCATATTATAATAAAATATATTAGTTTTAAGATAAAAATATTACATAATTTCCCCAACAGCGAATTGAACATAAACAATCCTAAATAATGATGAGATTATAGAATAAACCCTTACTGTTTTGGTAACTTTTGAATAATAATCCTCGTGAAAGAAATAACATAAAATAAATCATTAAATACTATGAATATAAAGTGAATAATGATATATAATATCAAAAGGATAGTATATACATCACATTAAAGAAGTAAGTAGAGAATATGGCATATGTCTCATAGAAACAAAAGTGATATGAGAAATCCCTTTCAAAAATCATATCATTGGAGTGAGAATTTAATCGATGAAGTGATTATATATAGTAAATTAAAATCCAAAAAAATAAAATAAAAAATAATACAATTATATTTAATTTCACACATAATCATGGAATAACATAGTTAATAAAGTAAAAGTATAACCCAATGAGTGTAAATTTAGTTAAAAAACCCCTTACCTCAGGTCTGACTCATCACGTACATTCTTTATATTCATGAATAATAAAATTATGTTGATTATTATTTTCTTAAGAAAAAATTTCAAGTTTATTATTCCTTTAATTTTATTTATTAACATTTTATATTTAATTACTTAATCAATTAAGTTTATGTCATATTTTTTTATGATAATCGGCTCGTATGTCCAAAATGAATTCAGTAGGTTGACTATAGTAAAATAGGTCATTGTTCTATCATCTAAAAAATAATAATAATGAAATAATTATAATTTTTATACATTATTATTATAAAAACAACAATTAAATATGGTTATAAAAAATTATCAATGTTACGATCATGGAGATGGTAAGTCATACGTATTCAAGAGTAATGTTTTTATATTTCAATGATCATGGTGGAAAGAAGGTAAGTATTGTTTTATCTTTAGAAAATGATAATTATATAACAAATAAAATATTATTTCTTTAAATAAAATTATATATATCATCCTTGTGATATGGTAATGGAAAAAAATCACATCAATTCGTGGAGGTGGTAGTCCACATGTATGCACAAACAACATTATCATTTTTCAATGGATGTAAAGGTAAGAAAGTAGATGGTATATTATCTTTTTATAAATATAAATGTGTCATAAATAATATATATATACATTAAATCCATTATTATAACATATCATGATAGGTGGTGATGGAAAATGGATTACATCGGTTCATGAGGTGGTACTCCATCAAACACATGGACGATAGTTTCATTTCTCATTTGAAGGAGGTGGAAGAATAAATAAAACTAAAACTTCCAGTTAAAATTCATACGACTACTTCGGACAACCACCTTTTCTTAACATATTAATCCCTCTAAGGTTGCTATTATTCCCAAAATAAGACCTCTAGAATAAGGTAAGTGATATTATGAAGTTATTTGGGTAGTTATTTTCCAAACCAAATAGATCTTGAACTGTGGATAGAAGAGTAGATTGGGTTCCATTTTATAAGTGAGGGAAGGGAATTCTTGGAATTTCTTAAAGTGTTGAATTAATATAAATTTATTATCAAGTTAAAACGAATCCAAATTGATCTAATTGAAATATAAGATAATGATGAATATAAATCCTATCATAAAATAAAGTTTTGACAAGTTTAGGTGATTTTTACACCCTTATCTTTTTTTTAACCTTTAGTTAACCATTCTGACAATTATCGCAATATTAATGTTTTCTACCCTTTAAGGGTCGAGGTTGTTATCAAAAAAGGAAAAAAGACCAATAAATGGTCCATGGTTGATTTCTTAAACCATATCCCATTTATTTTTATGAATATGATATTTTTATTAATTTTAAATCATTTAATAAAATATTATTTATTATAAAATATCATTAATTTCATTTTTGGAAGTATTTATTTAATTTGACTTTAAAGGAATCAAGATAAAGATGGAATTAAAATATAACATTTTAAAAAATCACGAATATGTTATATTTATCTATAAAATTTTTGGTACAAACAAATTTATCCAAATTCTAATATTTTAAATATTTTTAAAATCATTTATTTTATTTTTCTATTAATTGAATTAATAATGTGTTAGCGTTGCATAAGAATTTAAGCTAATTATTCAATCAATAAAAATTAAAAATAAATTACCATGATAAAAAATAAGTTAATTATGTTCAAAATAAACTTTTATATTCATTCATAACATATTCCTATTCTTATATAAACGTATAAAATAAATTAAAATCAAGATAGGAACATTTTTTGAATTTTCTTTACTTAAAATAATATAAATATCATTACTAAGGTAAAATGGATCCAAAATCCCACATATTAGAATTTGTGATGTATATGGTATAATTAATCTCATAAAATGAAATAAATTCAAGTGTTGGGTTTATTTTTAATGCCTTGTCCATTATTTTTAACCTTAATTACCTGATTTACTCTTATTGTGGTGAAAATTATTTACTATGATTATCATTCATAATGACCAAAAATAAAATGAAACTATTTATAAAAATTTTATATAATGATTAAAAATATGTAATCCATTTTTTAAGATTCAATTTCTATAAGTGGTATAAATTAATTTAAGATAAAAATGGAAAATACAATGAAAAATGGTTTTTCAGAAAAATACCTTTTAAGTATAAAAATGTATGTGTACCAAATTCAACAATAAAATTGATTCCAAAGAACTTAATTGGATTATTAATAATTTGATAGAACTAATTTTACTTTTAAACCACTTTAAAATAAAATATAACTTTTAAATACTTGAAACAAAAATACAATTTTCCATAAAAAGAAGTATTTTTCCCTATTCACTGAGAAACCATTATTTATGTAAAAATCACAAAAAAATAACTCCAATATAATTTTGAAATTATGATTAAAAAATTATACCATTTTTATAAAAAAAATCTAAAAGTATAAGGCCCCAGCCTTAAACCTTACTTAACATTGAATTAAATGAATAATTCACATTGAGGATCTTTTCAGGTTTAGAGTTTTAGAGAATTAGGACATAACTATTACATCTCAAAAGATTACAAAGTAGACACTTATACTAAGTTTCCATAAAATAAAAACTCTTAAAAAGAAACATGTTTAGTTCCATGTTTTATATAGCATGACTTTCCCTTGATCCCTTCCTTGACACTATTCCACATTAAGTCCTATGAAAAACATTTCAAAAAAACTTGGGGTGAGCATAAAAAGCTCAATAAGGGAAACACAAAGAATAAAAACTGTTAGTTTTTCAAAACAACAAGTAAACCATGTATACTTTATCAAAGTAATACTTTTCACCTTTATGAAGTAGTAAAAACTCATCACTGAATAAAAGATCAATACTTACCCTTTTGTAACCAAAATATTACCATAAAACCCATATAAATAACACATAACATATGAAGGTAACTTGGGACGTAAACATACTTAAATGGAATAACCATACAGTCGACTTCTACACATATCACTTAATGGAATATCCATACGGACGAATTCCATAACCAATGCATTGGAGGTTATAATGTAACCACCCATCCTGGTATTCACGGCACCACACATCATATGTTTTATCACATAACCACCCGTCAAATGTCCAAGTACCATTATAAAATCAAAATACATAAAACAAATATAATGGAAAGAAAACATTTCCACACTTTGATCACAATATATCACTTAAATATATTGACATAACAAATCCATTATTAAAACCATTTTCAATACCAAAATACATAAAAGAGTATATGGTATTTATTTCATTTTAAAAAACATTACGGTTTGTTGAGGAAGCCAAAGACCAAATAATACTCGCGGTGGTGGAAAAGGTCATTGTCACCGCGTACGTTAAAAGAAACATTCCTTTTTTTCATTTAGTAAAACGCTTCATATAAAAAGATTCCTTTTGAATAAAATTAAAATTAAAAGGGTTTTATACACCGTATAAAAGAAAGTTGTGTATAAAACAAAATATGCCTTAATGAAAGGAGATTGAGATGAAGTCTCATACCTCGGGTCCGACTTGACTCGATCGTTCTTTAACGTCCTGAATAATAAACTTGAGTTAATTTCTACTTTCTTAAAAACATTTTTCAAGTTCATTATTCATTTTATATCACTTATTACCATGTTATGAACACTATGTAATTATTTAAGTTAATAATGGTCGTTTTGTCGATCATTGGTACTTGATTCAAAAATAAACTCTTTATAATTACAAGTTTGTTCATGTGGTAAAATACCCATTATATCAAGAATTATATTCATGATGTAGATATAATATATATAATATATATCCAGTATATACATGCATTTATAATATTACATAATCATTTAGAGCTAAGAAATGAAATGCACCGTTCATGGAGACGGTAATCCGTACGTACGCATTAACGCTACTTTCATTTCTATGTCATATTAATGGAATTAAAACTAAATGAGAGATATGTATATTTTAATTCCAGAATTATATTAATCATTTATATGTAACATACATCATATATATCCATTATATATATGTACTTATAATAGTACATTACATTTGGGGATAAGAAATTAAATGCACCGTTCATGGAGACGGTAAGCCGTACATACGCATGAACGCTACTTTTATTTCTATATCATACTTTAATGGAAAGAAATAATAATGATATAAAGGTATATATTATAATTACAGTATAACATCATATATAATAACTTTAACTCCATCCATTATACGTCCCACATATGGAATTAACGAATCAAATCACTTTGAGGGGGCGGTAGTCCGCACTTCCTAAAATGAAGATATCGCGTTTACCCATAATGAAAACCATAAAGGTATGACATAAAAGAAAAATACAGAAGCTTAAGGAAAACATAAACATATTATATATCATATATAAATATAGTGACATCTTAATTGCCACCTTTTAAGGTGTTATATTAGTGTTGAACAATCATCGTTTCATGAGACAGAAATTCACCATCCACAGAAACAGTATGTTATTTAACCATTAGATTTAGGTGTGTGTAAGTGTAGCTCGAATCCTTCACATAACAACATCATATTATATTTATGATACTGTTGTTGTTTCAAAAGAAAGGAATAAAAAGAGTTTAGGGGGTTGGAGAAGCAAAATAAAACATAAGAACACAAGAGAAGACACTACCTTTAAAACGGGTAAATCTTTTTTATTTGAGATCAAAGGCTTCCTTGGGAAGACTTATGCCCAAAGTGAGGCTTCTAGGAGTAATATAGGTATGTGTAGATACCAAATGGGAAGGTTTTGGCCTATCCAAAGGCTTGAGAGGTTTGGTTAAGGTGGTAGAGGTGGGGGCCTTTTATAAGAGGAGAGGAGGGGCACTCTTGGAAAGTTATAAAAGGTTACTTTATTATAAAATGCTTTTCGGATTTAAAAGGTCCCAAAATTATATATTTATATGATAAGGTGATAATAGTTCTAAATACAACCATAAAATAGGTTTTTTACATTTTTAGGTCTTAGATGTTACATTACCTTTTCATTTTATTTAAATCGTTAAATAATGAGGTAATCGCTGCAACATCATGGTGTCATAAATAATTTAATTTATTTAATGTCTAAAAATTATAAAAAAAATATCATGATGTAGGAAATCTTTTTATATTTCTAATTAATATTTATAGTCAAAATTATGACTTGTATAACCCCATTTAAAAAAAAATTAGTAAAACATCTCATGTTTGTGACAATTTTATTTTTACTTTAAATAAGAAGTTATTAATGTCATTTTCCTACCAAAGTGGCTCCATGGGGTCCCCAAGTTGACCCATGGATTTTCTTGGTCGTCCATGACACATCCAATAAGGGTAGGACATGTGTAAAGGTCATTTCATATTATTAAAACATTATTTTTACCTTAAACTACACTAATTACCTCTAATCGCGATTAAAAACTTAAAAGTTACTATTCACCAAAAAATTATTTTAATCTCATTGAACCAAATTTTACTTCCTAATGACAACAATGTATTTCGGATTTTTGAAATTCAAAACATAGAGGTGGTAAATTTTCATTTAAACAAAAAATCAGTTTTTTAAGTACCACTTAGTGGTTTCACTATTCATCAAAAATTGAAGTTTTTCAGAAAAATACCAAAACTTCACCCTAAGCTATATTTGATATTCTGAATTCAAAAATGATGTCTATTTTACAAAATTAAAAACATATAAGTTTCATTAATTAATTTAATAATTAATTCTCATTGTCAAAACAAATAGAGTGTTTTTATGAAACAATATATATCAAAAGATTGACACTAGTTTAAGTCCAATTTCAAAATGAAATTAATTCCAACAACCACTATTGGATTAAATGTTAAAAATATATTCTAATTTCACTTTAATATAATCTAATCATATAAACAAATTAGATTAAAAAGAGGTTTTGAATTAAAATACAACATTTTTCATTATTCATTAAAAAAATGAACTTTATCGGAAAAATACCCAAAATTTACACAAAGTAAATTTTGATGTCCCAATTATAAAGAAGAGTTTTATTTGGTCCAATATAATTTATAATAGTGACCAAAACTATATTTAATGACGGTTCGCCATCAAAAGGCGATAAGTGGGCCTTTAGTGAAAATTAGAGTATATATGCCTAAAATTGAATTCTTTTCGTATTTTAAGCCTTAATATTTTATTGGATAAATGTAAAAACATTTAACAAACATATATAACCATATTTTATTTATTTCTATTCATTATTGCCAATACAACGGCTACGTGTTAACTACCATTTAAAATAATATTATTTTACTACTAGTGTGCAACGTAAGATTTCAAAGAAACTCTTTGTTGCGTATCGGGTACACTATCGAACATAGAAACCCCTTTAAAGTAAAATTAATATTTAATTCATAAATATTAATAAATATGAAAATGTTTTATTCTTTATTTACCTGGGATGTTACATCCTTCCCCCCCTTTTGGGAATTGCGTCCTCGCAATTTTATTCACTTATCAAAATAAGTGGGGGTATTTATCCCTCGTAGTATTTTCAGATTCCCACGTTGCCTCTTCAACCATATGGTTTTTCCACAAAACCTTTACCTGGTGAATTACCTTATTTCGCAACACTTTCTCTCTTCGGTCAAGAATCTGGACCGGTTGTTCTTCATAAGAGAGATTCTCTTCCAACTGAACTACCTCTGGGCTCAAAACATGAGATGAATCTGGCATATACTTTCTCAACATCGAAACATGAAAAACATTGTGTACCTGAGATAAACTTGGAGGTAAATCCACTAGGTAAGCAACTGATCCAACTTTCTCCGTAATTTCATATGGTCCAATGAACCTTGTACTCATCTTTCCTTTCTTACCAAATCGCATCACACTTTTCCACGGTGAAACTTTGAGAAAAACATGATCACCTACTTCGAAAGAGAGATCCTTCCTCCTGTTGTCTGCATAAATTTTCTGTCTTCTCTGAGCTGTTCTCATGTGTTTCTGAATCAACTGAACTTTTTCCACCATATCTTCTACCAATTCTGGTCCCATCATCTTCCTTTCACTTACTTCATCCCAATAAGCCGAAGTTCAACACTGCTTCCCATATAATGCTTCAAATGGAGCCATCTGTATACTGGAATGAAAACTGTTATTATATGAAAATTCAACCAAAGAAAAATATTTGTCCCAACTTCCCTGATAATCCATCGAAAAATCACGTAGCATATCCTCCAAAGTATGGATTGTTCGTTCTGACTGTCCATCTGAATGAGGATGAAAATTTGTACTAAAATTTAATTCAGTACCCAACGACTTCTGAAGGCCTTTCCAAAATTTAGAAGTGAACCTGGGATCACGATCGGATACAATGGGGAGGGTAACTCCATGTAACCTGACTATCTCTTTAAGATACAAACGAGAAAGTTGATCTAGGGAAAAAGTATCTCGTATAGCAAGGAAATGAGTAGATTTAGTCAAGCGATCAATAATAACCCAGATTGCATTATTACCTTGAGGTGTCTTCAGAAATCCCACAACGAAGTCCATGGATATATTCTCCCATTTCCATTCTGGTACTGGTAAAGGCTGAAGCATCCCTTTCGGTAACTGCCGCTCTGCTTTAACCTGCTGACAAGTCAAACACTTCATAGTAAAATCAGCAATATCTCTTTTCATTCCATCCCACCAGTAATACTCCCACAGATCTATGTACATATTAGTACTGCCAGGATGAACTGAAAACGGGTAACTATGAGCCTCACATAACAACTCATTCTTTAACTGTGAATCACTAGGCACACATAATCTCTTCCCAAACCTAAAAACACAATCATTATCAATGTTAAATTCAGGCAATTTACCCTTCTGAACTAGCTCTACCTTTTTCTACAACCCACTGTCTTTCTTCTGCGCTTGCTTAATTCTGTCTGATAGGGATGATCTCACTGATACCCGAAACAAAACAGAAGAACTTCCTGCACCAACAAATTCTATTCCAATTTTCATCAAATCAAAAACCAAAGGATCTCGTTCCAAACGTAGCATGGTTAATGAAGCATTACTTTTTCGACTCAAAGCATCAGCCACTTTATTTGCTTTTCCCGAATGTTAATGAATTGTACAATCATAATCCTTGATTAATTCCAGCCATCTCCTCTATCTCATGTTCAATTCTTTCTGAGTTAATATATACTTTAAACTTTTGTGATCAGTATATATTTCACACTTTACTCCATACAAATGATGCCTCCAAATTTTTAGAGCAAAAACAACAGCAGTTAATTCCAAGTCATGTATAGGGTAATTTACCTCATGAGTTTTCAACTGACATGAAGCATATGCAATTACCTGATCATTTTTCATAAGGACACAGCCAAGTCCCTTCAACGAAGCATCACTGTATATAACAAACTCACTATTCCTGGAAGGAAGTTCCAAAACTGAAGCATTCACCAATCTTCTTTTCAACTCCTGAAAACAATCATCACATTCTTTTGTCCATATAAACTTAACACCCTTCCGAGTTAGCTTAGTCATTGGACAAGATAACCGTGAAAAAATTTCAATAAACCTTTGGTAGTAACCTGCCAAACCAAGGAAACTATGGATCTCGGTTACATTTGTGGGTCTTGTCCATTCTTCAACAACTTTTGTTTTAGCAGGATCAACAGTTATGCCATTTTTTGAAACAATGTGACCAAGGAAATAAATTTGTTGTAACCAAAACTCACACTTGCTGAATTTTCCATACAGTTTCTCTTCTTTTAAGGTTTACAAGATAACCCTTAAATGACTTTCATTCTCCTCTTTACTTTTAGAAAACACCAAAATATCATCAATAAAAACAACCAACATTTTTCACCTAAGTCAACTGAGCCATCACTGCAACAAACTGTTTAGTTCTGATTCTGACCATCTCAGGATACTGATTTGAAAGGTCATTTCCCTCTGTATTCCTTCACAAAAAATTTGTTCTATTTCCTCTATGAAAAACCATTCTTAACACAGAAATATCTTAGGAGAAGCAATATGGTAATCTTCAAATGCTATATCATTTCAATCATACCATAAATTAATTTATAATTTAACAATTTTCTAACTCCTAAAGTTGTCTAAACCGACCTCTGATACCAACTATAAGACCCCAGCCTTAAACCTTAATTAACATTGAATTAAATGAATAATTCACATTGAGGATATTTTCAGGTTTAGAGTTTTAGAGAATTAGGACATAACTATTACATCTCAAAAGATTATAAAGTAGACACTTCTACTAAGCTTCCATAAAATAAAAACTCTTAAAAAACATGTCTAGTTCCATGTTTTATATAGCATGACTTTCCCTTGATCTTAACCTTGACACTATTCCACATTAAGTCCTGTGAAAAACATTTCAAAAAAACTTGGGGTGAGTATAAAAAGCTGAGTAAGGGAAACACAAAGAATGAAAACTGTTAGTTTTTCAAAACAACAAGTAAACCATGTATACTTTATAAAATTAATACTTTTCACCTTTATGAAGTAATAAAAACTCTTCACTGAGTAAAAGATCAATACTTACCCTTTTGTAACCAAAACATTACCATAAAACCCATATAAAGAACACATAACATATGAAGGTAACTTGGGACATAAACATACTTTAATGGAATAACCATACGGTCGACTTCCACACATATCACTTAATGGAATAGTCATACGGCCGACTTCCATACCCAATGCATTGGAGGTTATAACGTAACCACCCATCCTGGTATTCACGGAACCACCCGTCACATGGTTTATCATGTGACCACCCGTCAAATGTCCAAGTACCATTATAAAATCATAAGACATAAAACAAATATAATGGAAAGAAAACATTTCCACACTTTGATCACAATATATCACTTAAATATATTGACATAAAAAATCCATTATAAAAACCATTTTCAATACCAAAATACATAAAAGAGTATATGGTATTTATTTCATTTTAAAAAACATTACGTCTTGTTGAGGAAGCCAAAGACCAAATAATACTTACGGCGGCGGAAAAGGTCATTGTCACCGCGTATGTTAAAAGAAACATTCTATTTTGTCGTTTAGTAAAACGCTTCGTATAAAAAGATTCCTTTTAAATAAAATTAAAATTCAAAGGGTTTTATACACCATATAAAATAAAGTTGTGTATAAAACAAAATATGCCTCAATTAAAGGAGATTGAGATGAAGTCCCATACCTCAGGTCCGACTTGACTCGATCGTTCTTTAACGTCCTGAATAATAAACTTGAGTTAATTTATACTTTCTTAAGAAACTTTTTCAAGTTCATTATTACTTTTATATCACCTATTACCATTTTATGAACACTATGTAATTATTTAAGTTAATAATGGTCGTTTTGTTGATCATTGGTACTTGAGTCAAAAATAAACTCTTTATAATTACAAGTTTGTTCATGTGGTAAAATATCCATTATATCAAGAATTATATTCATGATGTAGATATCATATATATCATATATATCCAGTATATACATGCATTTATAATTTACATAATCATTTAGAGGTAAGAAATAAAATGCATCGTTCATGGAGACGGTAAGTCGTACGTACGTATGAACGCTACTTTCATTTCTATGTCATATTAATGGAATTAAAACTAAATGAGAGATATGTATATTTTAATTCAAGAATTATATTAATAATTTAGATTTAACATACATCATATATATCCATTATATATATGTACTTATAATAGTACATTACATTTGGGGATAAGAAATGAAATGCACCGTTCATGGAGACAGTAAGTCGTACGTACGCATGAATGCTACTTTCATTTCTATCTCATACTTTAATGGAAAGAAATAATAATGATATAAAGGTATATTATAATTCCATTATAACATCATATATAATAAATTTAACTCCATCCTTTATACATCCCACATATGGCATTAACGAATCAAATTAATTTGAGGGGGCGGTAGTCTGCACTTCCTAAAATGAAGATATCGCATTTACCCATAATGGAAACCATAAAGGTATGGCATAAAAGAAAAATAAAGAAGCCTAAGGAAATAATAAACATATTATATATCATATATAAATATAGTGGCATCTTAATTTCCACCTTTAAAGGTGTTATATGAGTGTTGAACAATCATCATTTCGTGAGGCAGAAATTCGCCATCCACAGAAACAGTATGTTCTTTAACCATTAGATGTAGGTGTGTGTTAGTGTAGCTCGAATCCTTCACATAACAACATCCTAGTATATTTAATATACTGGTGTTGTTGCAAAAGAAAGGAATAAAAAGAGTTTAGGGGGTTGGAAAAGCAAAATAAAACATAAGAACACAAGAGAAGACACTACCTTTAAAACGGGTAATTCTTTTTGATTTGAGCTCAATGGCTTTATTGGGAAGACTTCTGCCCAAAGTGAGGCTTCTAAGAGTAAGAGAGGGATGTGGAGATACACAATGGGTAGGGTTTGTCTGAGCAAAAGGCTTGAGAGGTGTGGGTAATGTGGTAGAGGTGGGGGCCTTTTATAAGAGGAGAGGAGGGGCACTCTTGGAAAGTTATAAAAGGTTACTTTATTATAAAATGCTTTTCGGTTTTAAAAGGTCCCAAAATTATATATTTAGAGGATAAGGTGATAAGATATCTAAATCCACCCACCCAATAGGTTTTTGACATGTGTAGGTCTTATATTTTACATTATCTTTTCATTTTATTTAAATCGTTAAATAATGAGGTAATCGCTGCATCATCATGGTGTCATAAATAATTTAATTTATTTAATGTCTAAAAATTATAAACAAAATATCATGATGTAGGAAATATTTTTATCTTTATAATGAATATTTATAGTCAAAATTATGACTTGTATAAACCCATTTAAAAATTATTTTAGTAAAACATCTCATGTTTGTGACAATTATATTTTTACTTTAAATAAAAAGTTATTAATGTCATTTTCCTACCAAAGTGGCTCCATGGGGTCCCCAAGTTGACCCATGGATTTTCTTGGTCGGCCACGACACATTGAATAATGGTAGGACATGTGTCAAGGTCATTTCATATTATTAAAACATTATTTTTACCTTAAACTACACTAATTACCTCTAATCGCGATTAAAAACTTAAAAGTTACTATTCACCAAAAAAATATTTTAATCTCATTGAACCACATTTTACTTCCTAATGACAACCATGTATGTCGGATTTTTGAAATTCAAAACATAGAGGTGGTAAAAATGCATTTAAATGAAAAATCAGTTTTGTAAGTACCACTTAGTGGTTTCACTATTCATCAAAAATTGAAGTTTTTCAGAAAAATACCAAAACTTCACCCTAAGATATATTTGATATTCCGAATTCAAAAATGATGTCTATTTTACAAAATTAAAAACATATAAGTTGCATTAATTAATTTAATAATTAATTCCCACTATCAAAACAAATAGCGTGTTTTTATGAAACAATATGTATCAAAAGATTGACACTAGTTTAAGTCCAATTTCAAAGTGAAATCAATTCCAATGACCACTATTGGATTAAATGATAAAAATATATTCTAATATCACTTTAAAATAAATTAAAAATATAATCTAATCATATAAAAAATTAGATTAAAAGAGGTTTTGAATTAAAATACAACATTTTTCACTATTCATTAAAAAAATGAACTTTATCGGAAAAATAGCAAAAATTTACACAAAGTAAATTTTGATGTCCCGATTCTAAAGAAGAGTTTTATTTGGTCCAATAGAATGTATAAGAGTGACCAAAACTATATTTAATGACTGTTCGCCATCAAAAGGCGATAAGTGGACCTTTAGAGAAAATTAGAGTATATATGCCTAAAATTGAATTATTTTCGTATTTTAAGCCTTAATATTTTATTGGATAAATGTAAAAACATTTAACAAACATATATAACCATATTTTAGTTATTTCTATTCATTCCCGCCAATACAACGGCTACGTGTTAACTACCATTTAAAATAATATTATTTTACTACTAGTGTGCAACGTAAGATTTCAAAGAAACTCTTTGTTGCGTATTGGGTATGCTGTCGAACATAGAAACCCCTTTAAAGTAAAATTAATATTTAATTCGTAAATATTAATAAATATGAAAATGTTTTATTCTTTATTTACCTAGGATGTTACAAAAAGTTACATAAATTAATTATAATATTCTCTCATAAAAAACAATAAAAACCATTTTTGATGAGAACATATTTTTAAGAATAAAATGTCTTTATAAAAATTTAGTATTTATTTAATAAGTATTAATAAATAACTTTATATATATTATTTACTTTATATATATATCATAATGTGTTTAATCATATTCATTCCCTCTAATTCAATAGCTAGGTTATAATAGTCGTATTTAAATAATAATATTTTTTGGTTCATTTGAGCTCAATGTTGTGTATCTTATACGTTATAAAATATAGTATTATTTTTAAAATATTTAGGTGTTACATCCACCCCTTAATAAATTTATTCTTCACAATTTTAAATTTTTCTTGTTAATCATGAGTTTGACATTTCAAAATACCTTTGTTGAAACCCTTCAGCATAAAAACGGGTAATAAAACTTCCTATTAAAAAGTGGGAAAGGAAAATATGGAGTTTATGTGGAATAACTCAAAACTAGGTTTCCAAATATAATAAAATTATTTAGAAGTCAAAATATGGACATGGATGAGAAGAAAACACCCAGTGACTAATAAAGAGTGATAGGGAACATGGTCAGTAGAAATTTAACAACCACAAAATCATAAATTTGTGATGGGTGAAAAGACCATTGATTAATCATAAATGAAGGTAGTAGGATAAAATTTTTGTTTCAAAATCCTTTTACTATATTTTAGAAATTCCTTTACCATATGGAATATGAAAATAAGTAAATATACTTACTTTAGAAGTATAATTTCTTCCTTTAATCAATTTCCACCACAACCTCACAAACAATGAGTTTTTAGATTATTTTCTATACCTGAAGCACTAAAATAAACTTCTGATTGACCATGAGGTATATAAAAGTATGAAAATATATTTTTACTATCTTTATACATTCCCAAAAACAAAAATTGTTAGCACTAGTTAAGATAATACCCAAAATGAATAAACCATCATACTAAGAAATAATACATTAATCTCTAAAATTCAACAGTAATACCCAAAGTTAAAACTAAATCATTATACAAATAACTATCCTTAAAATTATTCAAAATATTCCTGAATAATATTTAAAAATAAATATTATAATTATTTTATCATATATTCTTCCAATATAAACTTACCATTTATCTCCAAATAACATCAATCACTCTTAAATTATCATTTCAAAAATGTATATGCCTTTATCAAATATTCTCCAAAATATAAAAATAATCTCCCAAAATTATGTCCCAATAAAATCATTTATACTTACAAAAGATAAATAAAACTTTATTCCTAAAATAAATACTCATCTTAGACAAAAGTGCTTCTATTTACTATAATTATATAATGTCCCCGCAATATTGAACTTCTTCAAAAATAACATTATTCACATAGTCACCAAGTCAATTTTCAATTACATGGTTAGATATTTGATATATCATATGTTCCCAAATTTTAATAACCCATAATTACCTCAATATAAAAGATAAGATAAACCTGAAAGGTTACCAATACCTTTAAACTTATGTACACAAAATGTAAATTCATCCTTCCTCAAATAACTTTTTGAATAAAACCCATACTAAACCCAAGGGTTATATTACCATATATTTCTACCAAAATACTCTTAATTGTATTATACTTCCATCACTTAAAACCTAAAAAGGGGTATATATGCCTTTAAACTTATGATCTACCATAGACTTATCAACCTAATAAACTTTAGGTTTATCCCATATCATTATGGAATGTCATAGGTTTTCATAGGTTCTATTCTCTCATTTATCATAATGGTTCATAAAGAAAATATGAATTAACCCAATAATATCCATAGAGAGTTTCAAACTAGATGTGTGGTATGGGAACACTCACTATGAACTAAAATTTTGGTTGTTATATACTCGAATAACTCTTTTTAAGGTTATTTTCCCTAGATGAATATGTACTAAAACCACATTTATTTGTAGCATCTTGACAGAGATGTATTTCTAGGAAAACCGCATAATAATACCTTACTAAAACTTTATGATATTATTCTATAATTAGAAATATCCTTGGTTATTTTTCATGGTTTATGTTCCCTAATCTTTTTTTTCCTTAATCTAGTTCTTATAGTTTCTACTAAACTTCCTCTAATACCAACGGTAAAGACCCCAACTGTAGTAGCCTAGAGTCAATGGTTACTTTATTATATTTCCATAAGATAAAAGGGATCACATATCAAAGGAAATAATATTTTAGTAGTCTTGGTAAACTAGATACATACATGCTTCCTATATTACATTGGAAATAAAATATAAAACATAGTAAAAGTAAATATTCAGCATTCTTTTTGTTATTCAAAGATTCATTATTTATATCCTGGGGAAAATAAAAAAAATAAGGGTGTGATTATGTTCTCGATAAGGGTTATATAAAATGTGATTTATCATGAGTAAATAATGCATAATCAACATGTAGAGGTAAATAACAAAAAACACATGTCATTTAATCAAAAACTTGAGCATGAAGAATAATATGATAGGAATAAATGATGATCAAATAATTTTATATAACTAATCACATGATCTTGAATCTTATTCATGAATATCATAACTATTAAAATAGTCACATTGACATCAATAATTAATCTCATAATAATGGAATTCATAATTTTGGATATCATCAGCTTAGCATCAAGGTCTTGTACCAAGACATCTTACATAAATGGGTAAGGCCTCATCTGAATACCCAAACTAGTTTATCTCATGAGACCTATAAATCCATTGAGGGGATATAATAGTGTATTCCCGCTACTTACTAAGTCTAATACATTCATCATATGAAAGGGGAGAATAAAAATTCAATACATAATCAACATAAACCTTCACATTGAAAAACTAGCATATGAAATTTTAATAATTTCCCAAGTCAAATTGATCATAAACCGTTCAGATAAAGAATAAGGATGGTATCATTACAACATATTCTAAATGTATCATAAGTATGATAAAGGGTTATTTTCATTGATTAATATAAATACCATAAAAAGATCACTAAAAATTTTGAGAAAAATACACTTTTCACTTTTAAAAACTTAAAATTTCCAAAATATTAGGAAAAATATTTTCTTTGAAAATAATAATGGATATTTGTAAAAGAATATTAAAATCATTGAGCATTTAGGATGGCAGGAAATTCTATTCATTTCGTGTTAAAAATATTCATTTCATGCTTTTGTAGGAAAACTAAAAAGTACCTCTTTTGGAAAAAGATAGGAAGATTCATTTTAGACAATTTTGTAAAAGTAAAAAATGGGTAAAAATGTCTCTAATAAATAATTAGAGAATAGTAAAAATATTATTTATAAAATTTTAAGGAAAATGTGTATATGGAAGAAAAATATTCTCAACTGAGTAGAAAAATAAAGTCATTTTTCTATAAAAAAATGATTTCAATGTCTTAAGTAAAAGAGTGGAAAATGAAATGAAAACATGTAATTTCCAAAAATAAAATGAGGTGGATAAAATATATTGGGTTTAAGATATAAATATCATATAATTTCCCCAAATTACACTTAAACATAAATAATCTCGAATAATGATGACATTGTGGAATAAACCCTTACCGCTTTGGTAACTTTTGAATCATAATACCCATGAAATAAATAACTTCAAATGAATATTTAAATACCATGAATATAAATGGAATAATTATATATAATATCAAATGGTAAATATATACATAAAATTAAATAATCAAGTTGTGAATACAATATATGTCTCATGGAAACAAAAGTGAGACAAGAAATCTCTTACAAAGATCATATCATTGGAGTAAGAATTTAATCGATGATGTGATTATATATAGTAAATATAAATTCATAAAAAACAAGTGGAAATAAAAAATAATAAAATAAAATGTTTTTTCACACATAATCATGGAATAACATAGTCAATTAATTATAAGTATAACCCAATGAATGAAAATTTAGTTAAGAAACCTCTTACCATGGGTCTAACTCATCATGTACAATTTTTATCTTTCTGAATAATAAAATTTTGTTAATTTTTTACTTTAATAAGAATATTTTTTAATTTTATTATTCCTTTTATTTTATTTATTACCATGTTATATTTAATTACTTAATCAATTAATTATATGTTGTGTGTTTTGATGATATTTGGTTCATATATCCAAAATGACTTCGGTAAATTGACTATGATAAAATAGGTCATTGTTCCATGATATCCAAAATAATAATCACAAAATAATTATAATTTTTATTCAATAATTATTCTTTTAAAACCAACCATTAAATACAGTTATTAAAAATAAACTACGTTGCGATTATAGAGACGGTAAGTCATACGTACGTGTGATTAACGTTTTCATTTTTCAAAAATCGTGATGAAAAAAAAGGTATTATTTCATATTTAAAAAATTATCATTATATCATAAATAAAATATTATTTATTTATATAAAATTATATATATCATCCATGTGATTTAGTGATGGAAAATGAATCTCATCGCTTCGTGGAGGTGGTAGTCCACACGTACGCACGAACGACGTTATCATTTTTCAATGGATGGAAAAGTAAAAAAAATTGATGATAATTTATCTTTTAATAATGAAAAATATGTCATGAATATAATATATAAATATTAAATCCATAATTATAATTAACTGTGAGCGGTGCTGATGGAAAATGAATTACATCGATTTGTGATGCGGTGGTTTGTCGTACACACAGATGGCGGTTTTATTTCCCGTTTGATGGAAGATGAGATAGATATAGGGTATAACATTGGCATAATAACATCTCATTATATGTAAGATATTATTATTTTTATTTAAGTTTGTTTTAATAATATTTTAAGGTGGTATAAGAAGAAATAAAACTCAAACATTCGGTTAAAAGTTATACATGTTCTTCAGACAACCTCCTTTGCTTTACACCTTAAGCCCTCAAAGGTATTTATTCTGCCCAAAAAAATAATTCTAGAATGTGGTAAGATAATATATTAATGTATTTGGGTAGGTATTAGTTGAACCAAATGTATCTTGAAGTTTTTATAGAAGAGGAGATGAGGTTCCCATTAATAAGTGAGGGAATGGCATTCTTGAAATTTTTTAAAGTATTAAATTAATATAAATTAATCTTCATGTTCAAATGGATCTAAATTAATTGAATTAGGTGATAAGAGGAGGATGAGTAGAAATCCTCTCATATTATAAAATTTAAAAAAAAATAGGGGATGTTTTCACCCTTATTTTTTTTAACTCTCCATTAACCTTTTTGAAAATTATTGCAGTATTATAGTCTTCTTCCCTTTAAGGTCAACATTGTAACCATAAAAAGGAAAAAAAGACTCATAGATATACCATGGTTGATGTTTTAAATCATATCTCATTCATTTGGTCGAATATAAGATTTTTATTAATTTTAAATCATTTAATAAAATTTTATTTATAATAAAATTTTATTTATAATAAAATATCATTAATGCCATTTTTGGAACTATTCATTTAATTTGACTTTAAAGGCATCAAGACAAAGATGGAATTCGAATATAATAATTTAATACATCACTAAAATTTTATATTTATCTAAAAAATTCATTGGACACAAAAAAAATATCCAAATTTTAATACATTTAATATTTTAAAAAACATTTATTTTATTTTTCTATTAATTGAATAAATATTGTATCAGCATTGCATAATAATTTAAGATAATTACTCAATCACTAAAGATTAAAATAAATTATTATGGCCAAAATAAATTAATTGTGTTCAAAATAAAATTTTATATTCATTTATAACATAATATTTTTCTTATATGAACATATAAAAGAAATTAACAATGAGAGAGGGGTATTTTTGGAATTTTCATTACTTAAAATAATATAAATGTCATTACTATGGAAAAATGGATCTAAAATTACATATATTAAAATTTGGGATGGATATGGCCGAATTAATCACATCCAATGAAATAAAGTAAAGTGTTGGGTTTATTTTTAATGCCTTATCACGTTATTTTTAACCTTAATTACTCAATTTACTCTTACCATGGTGATAACTATTTATTATGGTTACTATTCGTAATAACCAAAAATAAAATGGGTCTATTTTCCAATTTTGGAAATCCTGATTCTAAATATTAAATCTATTTTTCAAGATTCAATTTCTATAAGTGTCATAGATTAATTTAAGATAAAAGCATAAAATGCAACGAAAAACGGTTTTTGAGAAGAAAAAATTGTCTTTTTAAGTATAAAAATGTCTTTATAACAAATTCAACCATAAAATTGATTATGATTGACTTAATTATATTATTCATAATATAATAGAAATAATTTTATTTTGAAACCATTTTAAAATTTAATAAAACCTTGTAAATGTTTGAAACAAAAATAAATTTTTCAATAAAAACCATTATTTTTCACTACACTCGAAAATCAATCTTTTTGGAAAAAAATTCACTCTAAACTAATTTTGACTGGCTGATTACAAAAATAGTAGCCTTTTTTCAAATAAAATTTCTAAAATTTTTATAAATTAGGTATAATATTCTATCATAAAAAAATTAATAAAAACAATTTTGAAGAAAATGTATTTTGAAGAATGAAATGTCTTTACTAAAAATTGAGTAAATATTTTATTATAATTAATCAATACATTTGTATTGATTAGGTCATTTATATATATTTAATAATGTGGTTAATCCTATTCATTACCATCAATTTAACATCTAGGTTATAACAATCATATTTAAATAATAATATTTTCTGGTTTGTTTAAAACTCGATGTTGTATATCTTATAGCAATCAAATATAGTCTTATTTTTAAAATTTTGGGGTGTTTCAAGCACCGAGTAGGAATATCACACAAGGTAATCCATAATACCAGTAATATATAAATAATCAACTAAACATTAAACAAAACATTCATGATACAATGAATACAAATATATCCCACAAGATAAATACAACGAAATACCATGATTTACCCCCTTCTTAAGATATTTACTTTATGATATAACATATTATTTATCATATCATAACTAGTAGTTATGGAATTGATATGAACAACAATATTCACATTTAATTTTTATATTTTTTCTTCCTTATCACTTTTTATTGGATTCAAAACAATTATAATAGAAAATCATGAATGGATAAAATCCAACTAGGGAACAATCCAAATATCCTACTCTACTAGACACCATACCCATCCAATATGATAGTCCATGGAAGGATGCAGGGTCCCATGAATTATGGACCATTATATTGACTCGGCATCACCCAATTTCAACCATCCTTGACTCCCCTCAATTTGGGCCACTGATACTGTATTTCCCTCGATTATATATCTTTTTTCCCTTACAATCACCAAATCATTCTCATCCCCACCTCTGACACTACCACCATTATTTTCGGTGATATCATCACACAAAGCCTTCATAAGGCCTTCAAACCATCACTGGAATGTCGGGTACCTCAATATTGATATAGTTATCCCCAAAAACCTTGAAAATAAATCATAGCTACCATGAAACACAGACAAAATATATTTATATTAATTTGGGTGGAAGGGACTACATTACAAAGAAAATCATACAACACACAAATATAAGGAAGAACTCAATGAACTCGAGACCTCACCAAAACCCACAAATCATGTACCACTAATCTTCACCATAATGGTAAAACATAGAAGAAATATAACTTCATTATTTATTTTATTTACCTTCAATAAAATGCATCGATCTCAGATATCCTTCACTCGGACCACTGAGGTGGAAACCGATGGTCGGAATCACCTGGCTTGTTGGTGTTGTGACCAAATAGGATAACAATAGTGGTAAGTGAAAATATGGACAAGATGAGAAGAGTAACACCAAATCACTAATAAAGAGTGATAGGGAACATGGTCAGTAGAAATTTAATGCCCAAAAAACCATAAATATGTGATGGGTGAAAAGACCATTGATTAATCAAAAATGAAGTTAGTAGGATAAAATTTTTGTTTCAAAATCCTTTTAATATAGTTTAGAAATTAATTTTCCATATAGAATATTAAGATAAGGAGATATACTTACTTTGAAAGTAGAATTTATTCCTTTAATCAATTTCCATCCTAACCTCATAAATGATGAGTTTTCAAGATGATTTTTTATACCTAAAGCACTAAAATAAACTTCTGATTGACCATGAGGTATATAAAAGGATGAAAATATATTCTTAATATCTTTATACATTAACCAAAAAATTATTATAACTATTTAAGATAATACCCAAAATTAATAAACCTTCATACTAAGAAATAATACATTAATCTCTAAAATTCAATAGTAATACCCAAATTTCAAACTAAATCATTCTAAAAATAACTATCCTTAAAATTCTTCAAAATACTCTTGAATAAGATTGAAACCCAAAGATTATAATAATTTGATCACATATTCTTCAAATATAAACTTATCATTTATCTAAAAATAACATCAATAACTCTTAAAGTAACATATCAAAAATGTATATGTCTTTTTCATATATTCTCCAAAATATACAAGTAATTTCCCAAAATAATGTCACAATAAAAATAATTTATCCTTCCAAAAGATAAATCAACCTTTATTACTAAAATAAAAACTCATCTTAACCAAAAGTATTTCTATTTACTGTAATTATATAATATTCCCACAATATTTAACTTCTTCAAAAATAACATTATTCACATAGTCACCAAGTCACTTTTCAATCCCATGGTTATTATCATAAATCCTATGTTACCAAATTTTAATAACCCATAATTACCTCAACATCAAAGACAAGATAAACCTAAAAGGTTACAAATACCTTTAAACTTATATCCACAAAATATAAATTCATTCTTCCTCAAATAACTTTTTCAATAAAACCCATACTAAACCCAAGGGTTATATTACCATAAATGTATCCCAAAATACTCTTAATTTTCTTATACTTCCATCACTTAAAACCTAAAAAAGACTATTTGTGACTTTAAACTTATGATCAACCTTAGACTTATCAACCCAATAAACTTTAGGTTTATTCCATATCACTATGGAATATCATAGGTTTTCATAGGTTCTATTCTCTCATTTATCATAATGGTTCATAAAGAAAATATAAACTACCTCAAGAATATCCCTTGGGAGTTTCAAACTAGGTGTGTAGTATGGGAACACTCACCATGCACTAGAATGATGGTCGAGATATACTCAACCAGCTCTTTTTAGGGTTATTTCCCCTAGATGATTTTGTGCCGAAACCACATCCATTTGTAGTATCCTCACAGAGATGTATTGATAGAAAAACCACATAATATATATCTTACCAAAACCTTATGATATTATTATATAATTATAAATATCCTCAGATTTTTTTCATGGGCTTATGTTCCCTAATCTATGTTTTTCTTAATCTAGTTCTCACGATTTCACTAAACTTCCTCTGATACCAACTATAAAGACCCCAACTTCAGTAACCCGGAGATGATGGTTACTTTATTACATTGGAATAAGATACAAGTTATCACATCTTAAAGAAAATAATAGTTTAGTAGTCTTAGTAAACTAGATACATACAATCTTCCCATATTACATTGGAAATAAAATATAAAATAGAGTGATATTAAATATTCTACATCCTTAAACTCATTCAAAGATTCATTCTTCATATCCTAGGGAAAAAACAAATTAAGGGTGAACTCAGGTTCTCGTTAAGGGTTACGTACAATGGAATTTATCATGAGTAAATAATTCATAATCAATATGTCAAGGTAAATAATAGAAAACTCATGTCATTTAATCAAAAATTTGAGTATGAAGAATAATATGTTATGAATAAATGATGATAAAATATGTCATATAACTAATTACATGAGATTGAATCTTATTCATGGATATCATAACTATTAAAATAGTCACATGGACATTAATAACTAATCTCATAATGATGGAATGCATAATATTTGATATCATAAACTTACCATCAAGGTCTTGTACCATGACATATTATATAAATAGGTAAGGCCTCATCTAAATAGCCAAACTAGTTTGTCTCATGAGACATGTTGATGAATTGAGGGGATATAGTAGTCTCTTCCCATCACGTACTAAGTAAAATCAATTTATCATATGAAAGGGTAGAATAAAAATTCAACATATAATTAATATAATCCTTCTCATTGAAAAAATAGCATATGAAGTTTTAATAATTTCCCCAGTCAAAAAAATCATAAAACATCCAAATAAAGAATAAGGATGGTATCATTAAAACATATTCTCAATAGAGCATAAGTAGGATAAAGTGTTATTGTCATTGATGAATATAAATACCATAAAAAGATCATTAAAAATGAGAAAAATACCCTTTTCACTTTGAAAATCACTTCTAAAAACTAACAATTTCCATAATATTAGGAAAAAAATTTATTTGAATAGAATCGTGCAAACATGTAAAGGAATCTTCAAAGCATTGAGCAGTCATGCTGGCAGGAAATTCTGTTCATGTCATATGAAAAAATATTTCTTTCACACTTTTGTAAGAAAAGTCAAAAGTACCTCATTCAGAAAATGATAGGAAGATTCCTTTTAGACCATTTTTTAAAAGTAAAACATGGGTAAAAATGTATCTAATAAAACATTGGAGAATATTAAAAATATTATTTATAACATTTAAAGTAAAATATGTATATGGGAGAAAATTATTCTCAACCGAGTAGAAAAACAAATCCAATTTTCCTTAAAAATGATTTCAGTATCTTGAGTAAAAGAGTATAAAATGAAATGAAAACTTGTAGTTTAAAAAAATAACAAGAAAAAGATAAAATATATTGAATTTAAGATATAAATATCATATAATTTCCCTAAATTATACTTAAACATAAATAATCCCAAATAATGATGAGATTATGGAATAAACCCTTACTGCTTTAGTAACTTTTGAATCATAATCTCCATGAAATAAATAAATCTTTAAATTCCATGAATATAAAGGAAATAATGATATATAATATCAAATGGGAAATATATATACCAAATTAAATAATCAAGTTTTGAATATAATATGTCTCGTGGAAACAAAAAAGTGAGATGAGAGGTCCCTTATAAAAATAATATCATTGAAGTGAGAATTTAATCAATGACGTGATAATATTTAATAAATGTAAATCCACAAAAAAACATGTGGAAATAAAACATAATAAAATAAAAGGTAATTTCACACATAATCATGGCATAACATAGTCAATTAAGTAAAATTATAACCCAATGAATGGGAATTGGGTTAAGAAACCTCTTACCTCAGGTCTAACTCACCACGTACGTTCTTTATCTTCCTGAATGATGAAATTATGTTAATTATTTACTTGATTAAGAAAAAATTTCAATTTTATTATTCCTTTTAATTTATTTATTATCATTTTATATTTAATTACTTAATCAATTAAGTATACTTTGTGGATTTTGATAATATTAGGTTCATATATCCAAAATGACTTCAGTAGAATGACTAAGGTATAATAGGTCATTGTTCTATCATATCCAAAATAATAATCATGAAATAATTATAATTTTTATACATAAACTATGATTTTAAAACCAACCATGAAATATGGTTATGAAAAATAAACTATGTTACGATCATGGAGATGGTAAGTCTTACGTATGCATTAGTAATGTTTTCATTTTTCAACAATCATGATGGAAATAAGGAAAGTATTAAGTTATATTTCAAAAATTATCATTATATCATAAATACCATGTCACACTTGTGATTTCTTTTGAGATAGTTTTCTATTTATATTTGGTCTACCTTTTTCCTTTGGGTTTCCTTTGAGTTCTTGGAGGTGGACTGAATGTTGCGCATGGTTGGCACATGATTAGTGGTAACTGTGCGCCCCTGCCCAGGTAACCATGCAGTAGGTGGATAGTTTGAGGAAAAAGCTACCACACTAATTGTGCATAGTAATTCAGACCATGCAGGATAACTATGTAGTAGGTTCTTCTAGGATATAAGGGGGAGCGTGGTCACTGCATGATTTTTCAAACTGTTCAAACTAACTGTGCAGCCTGTGCAGGTCATTAAAATTGGATTTTTGGGTTTTTATCTCCCCAATTTTTAACCCTAAACCCCCATTTTTTACCCTTTGGGATTCTTCGCCCAAGGAGCCTCCCCATCCCTCTTCCTCCCTTAGATATTCAATTTCTTGGCGTTTTTGGCTCGGATTTCTCAAGATCTTTCAAGTAAGTATCCTTCTCACTTGATTTCTTCCTCTATTATAGGATTTATTCCCTCTTTTTTAGGGATTTCTCTTTTTCAGTGGGTAGGGTATCAATTTTAGGGTTATATATTGGTTCTTAGGGTTTAATCTTGATTTTATAGGTTTGATCTTACTTCTTTAAGGTGCGGTTGAAGTTTCTCACCAGATTCCGGAAGTTTCCACACCCAAGGTAGGTGATTCCATGCTTAAACATTATTTAATGAATTTTTTATGATTTATTTAGTATTTGGATGTGTTCTATGATTTATGTTTAGGGTGTGAAGGGATTTTTTGATAGGATTTGACATACATGTGGATTGAAAATGGCTTTTTTATAATAAATTGGGTGTATTTCTTGTGTAAACCCTTGTTATACTTCTTGAACATGTTTTTTAAATTTTGAAATTTGGTTGTTAAATTGTGAAAGTGGTGCGAATCATGTTTTGAAATATTTTTTGGTGTGCGTTTGGTTTCAAAATATGATTTTGGTTGTTCAAGTGGTGATATAATTTGTGTGTTTCATTTTTTGGCTTGAGTAATGTGAAAATTATGTGTTATGTGAAATGTGGAACATAATTGAGTAGAAAGGGAAACCCAAATAACTAGGTGGGCAGACTAGGAATAGTACACTAGATGATTCGGAAGTGGTTTATCCTAGTTTCATCTAGAGGGATTGATGCAACAACACTGACTAAACATTGTGATAATTGGAGACCACTAGGCCCATGGTGTTTTCTTTCCTAGTGCCTTGTGCATGAGAATGTTGTTAGTCGTGGTTGTTATGCCACACTCCACTAAGATATGATTTACCTAGTATCTCATTGCTATATGGTTCCTAGAATGGTTCTCCCATGACATGGTGTGCTTTGTGATATTGTTCACACCATCAGCGTATGGTATACTTGTTGGTTATTTCAGAAGCAGACATGTTTTCTTTAAATTTGATTTCCACAAAAATGTATCTAGTCTTTATTTTATGAAGCTTGCAAGTTTATTTATCTTATAATGTTTATATCATGGAATATTTTTTTGGGTGGCATCCTATTAGGCATTATCTCACACCCTACTTACACCTTTGGCTGTAAGAAGACTTGGTTATGTTTGACATAGGTAAGGGAAATGCATTTAGAGATGGTTATCCAGGTTTCTAGAGGTCTCCCTTGGGCATTGTTGATGGTGGTGGCTTGAGGGAAATGCTCCACTTTTCACATGGTAGTTTTTGGAATATTGTATTATTTCCCTTTTATTGTGGTTCTCAAATATTTAGTTTACATTTTGTAAACTAAAATCTACAAAATTGTTTATTCCATGTTTGGTTGAGTATTTTTGGTTTTGGATTATATTTTTTTTGGTTTTTTATGACTACAAAGTTGGGTGAAATCATTCTAATATATTATTTTTGATACTTGGGAACTTGTTTCCAGCCTGAGGGGATCGGGAATACCCTTCAGGACATGCCACAGACCGGGATCGGAGCCGGTTCGGATGATGTACTGGCTTGTCTCGTGAAAAAATGGTATCAGATCAGGTTAATCTATTTTGGGTCATGTTATTTGGGATGAGTCTGAATAGACGGGAGCTAGGACTTTTAGGGCTCAAAGTTCTGGTTGCGAGCAGGGTACAAGGCTAGCACACCTTGTGATAGACCTTGAGTCACCATGGGATATTACGGTTTTCTATTTTACTTCTCTTCCAGGTGAGAAGTACAGGTTTCAAAATGTACATGGAAATTGGTTGGGGGTGAAGTGGCTTGGTTGTTATGTTTTTGTGACGAGTTTGGTTTATTTATATTTGTTTTTTATTGTTGAAAATTTTCAGATTTGTTGTATTGATGGTTTTTCTTGTTATTATTGTTTTTTGTAGAAAAATTCCTCCCCCAAGAATTCCTTTAAAACCACAGGAAAAATCTAGAGAGAGTTCTCCCTCACCAATTGATTAGAGGTTAGTGTAAGTTGTGTTCTGGTCTATTCAGGCATTGGGACAAGGATTGGGTCCTAGTCCTGCCCCAATTAGAGAAGCTAAACTTGTTCCTATGAAGGATAAAATCTAGGAGTTACTTAATAACAAATCTCCTTCATTTCGAGGTAGCGTGGAACCTCAGGAAGCAGAGGAGTGTCTTGAGAATATAGAGTGTGTGTTTTAATTCATTTACACTCTTGAGGAATTCAGGTTGAAATGCGCTTTGTTTTTGCTAGAATGTCCCAATCAAATATAGTGGGACTCAGTAGTCCAAACGGGGAGGAACGTGCAGATGAGATAGAAAGATTTTAGGATTATCTTCAATGACCAGTATTTACCTGAGTTCTTGTCCTATTCCAAATCCTGTGAGTTTATGGATCTCATTCAGGGGGACCAGTCATTGATGGAGTACGTCAATTGATTTGCTGAGCTAGTTTGGTACGCACCTGAAATCATTTCCAATGATCAGATAAAGGCTCAAAGGTTTGAAAGGGGATTATGGCTAGAGGTTTATTATTAGGTATTTCTGTTTAAGATAAATACCTATGTTGAATTAGTTTATTGAGATTGTATGGTAGAGATTGACTGCAAGAGAAGGTCTAGTTTCTCTAGGGTTGTGTCAGTGATGGGCAGTGGTGGTTCATATGAGAAGAAGAGGAAGAGAGATGAGTAGGAGAAAAAGGAGGTGGTAGTTTGGGCCATCCTTCCTAGAAGTCTTCATATGCGGCTTCCTATACAAGATTAGTTATATTCCACCAGTGTGGGAGGGTAGGCCACACTCGGACTACATGTACATACCCTCCCAAACCTTTTCATTGATGTGAAGCTATGGGACACTTACCGTGTTTTTTCAAGGTGATGCACCCATATCAGAGTGGTGTGGGATATGTTACCTATAGGGGGATGTTTTCTCAGTCAGAGTCATCTAGGACAGTGGGATCTTGAGTCAGTGGTCATGGTGGAAGGACCATATCCCTTCTGGTCTGAGTCGGTTTAGAGAAAAGACATAGGTTATTGGTCATGTTTAGGTTCAGGTAGAGACTAGGTATCTTCATGTTGTGGACCAAGCACCAGTGGCACCGAATGCTAGACCTTAGAAAGTTGGATATACCATTATGATTGCTTCTTCTATAGTAGCTATTTTATTTGATATTGGTGATTCTGTTTCATTTATCTCTACCAACCATGTGAACTTGCTGAATTTTTCAACTAAGATCATGTCTTATGTGATGGAGTTGGTAATATTGTTGGGTAAGAAGAAAGAGAAGGGTATCAGGTGTCCATATTATGAAATCACTGTGTCAAGGGTTGAGTTGGAATGGGATTTCATGGTCTTGGATATAGACCTTTTTATGTGATCCTCAGTATGGATTTTATGGTGCACTTTCAGGCACATATCGACTGCTATAGGAGGTGGGTGAGTTTCGTGGAACCTAATGAGAATACCCAGGTTTTTCTTGGAGAATGGGATCCTCAGTTGGGTCATGTTGGACCTCTACTCTCGAAATTGGGTAGTCTTGTTTTTCAATTATCTTCGCTCATGATGGAAGAAGATGGTGGTGCTCCTAAGGGTGGATTACCTCCTATAGTGGATGATTTCCCAAAGGTATTTCCAGATGATTTTTCAAGTTTACCTCTAGAGAGAGATGT
The DNA here is from genome assembly GCA_963277665.1 of Viscum album. NCBI lineage: Eukaryota > Viridiplantae > Streptophyta > Magnoliopsida > Santalales > Viscaceae > Viscum > Viscum album. The sequence continues at coordinate 260,481,229 of OY728142.1, read as the reverse complement.
ATATTTCTTGATTTATTTGGCCTTGGGAACACGGACTATATCTTTTACCTCATATAATATGGCCCCTAACAATCTGAGGTAATTAAAGATATATCTGGAAGATTTTAAATCCAAAGGATTCATTCACCCAATCATCTCTCCTTGGGCATCCCTAGTCTTATTTGTAAAGAAGGTCGATGGATATCTCAAGTTGTGTATCGATTACCGAAAGTTGAATAAGGTAACCATCAAGAAAAAATATCATTTTCCATGAATTGATGACTTGTTTGATCAACTAAAAGGGGAAAGGTGGTTCTCCAAGATAGACTTGTGTTATGGTTACAACCAAGTCAGGGTGAGAGAGGTGGATATCCTGAAAATGGATTTCTAAAGTAGGTACGGCCACTTTGAGTAATTGGTCATGACTTTCAGACTGATAAATTCTCTAGCGGTCTTCATGGTGCTTATGAATAGGGTGTTCCACAAGTATCTCGATTCCTTTTTTGTGGTATTCGTAGATGACATCCTAGTTTATTCTGAATCTGAATAGGAGCATGAGCGACATTTTCATATCATGTTGGGCACTCTTCGGGATCATCATCTTTATGAAAAGTTTTCAAAGTGCACTTCCTAGATCAAGGAAGTGAAATTTTTGGGCCATGTTATCTCAGAACAAGGGGTTTCAGTGGACCCTGAGAAAATCAGTGCAATTATTTCATATGAGTAGATGAAGAACGTGTTTGAAATTATAAGTTTTTTTAGCATGGCTGGTTATTATAAATGGTTTATTCAGGACTTCTCATGACATAATTCTTCCATAACAGCACTCACCCAAAAAGGGGTAAAGTTTGAATGGATCCTAGAGTGTGAGACGTCCTTTGAGGAGTTGAAGCGATGGTTGAACACCACACTTGTGTTGATCATGCCAGAATCTGGGAAGGGGTGTGTGGTTTATTATGATGCCTCGAGTATGGGTCTCAGATGTGTGCTCATACAAGATGATCATGTGGTGGAATATAGCTCTCTCCAACTCTGACCACATGAAAATAATTACCCAACCCATAACCTAGATTTAGTAGCGGTGATGCAAACCTTGAAGACATGGAATCATTATCTTTTTGGGGAGAAATTTGTGGTCTACTCCAATCATAAAATCTTAGCCCACATCTTCTCCCAAATTTATTTAAATTGAGGCAACACTGTTGGATTGAGTATTTACGGGGGTTCTGTTGGGAATGTATTGTCTTAATAATACTCTATATTTTATGATGATTTTGATGTTCAAAAATATCCTTGTTTTTTTTTATAATGAAATTTTTGTGAGTGAGTTCTACATAAATTTATATTCAATTTTAAATAATTTATCTTTATGGGAATGAATCTGGAAACACTGTTTCAAAACCTACGTTGCGCTAAGAAGTGAAATGATTTTGTATGGTATAAAACCTATGTTATAATAAAATAGTTTGTGTTTGGATCCACATCCTTACATTCAAATAATTGTCAAACGTATGGATCAGCAACCCTACATTGGAGTCTGTATTTACTATTCATATCATTTGTGTGGAATAGTTAAACATATGTTTAATCAATGCTATGTTCATAATTTTATGTTGATAAGGATGAAAGTATGGATTATCAACCCTATGATATGAAAAGGAACCCTATGCTACAAAAAGGAACCCTACGTTGTGCAAAGGAACCCTATGTTAAGAAAAGGAACCCTACGCTATGCAAAGGAACCCTATGCTATAGAAAGAAAACCTACAATGTGCATATAAACCTTGCGTTGTGTTCTCAATAGAGAAGTTTTTCAAGTCGCGTTTTCAATCCGACATTGCTGCAATGATCAAGTAAAAATTAAAGATCAATTCAAGGATCATTTTTATTGTTTCAAAGAACTGTGTTTATCAAAGAAAATCTCTCCTATCTCTATGGGAAGTTACGACTCTCCTGGTCAATTGGAATTTGAATTTCAGTGATCAATCAGGCTATTCTTTTGGATATAGAATATCGAAGCAAGTTATCTATTTTATATATATATGACTTCATTATTTAAAATCATATATATGGGGATGAAAAAAATGAATTAATCTGAAAGAGGACTATACTTTGGTGACATACATGTTATTAATCATTCTATTTTAAGTCTTATACTACTATATTAGTTTCTACCTTAATGAAGATCATTGTGAAACAAGGATCACTTCAGACTGATTCGTTCTTGAAGATATTATTTTCTAAATAAGAAGATCTATCAATTGTCAGTTTCTTACTTCCAAAACTAAGAAGATCAATTTGAACCACTTAAATCAATCTCTTTTGATTTATTGGTTTTTCAACTACTCATACTCAATTATGGTGGAGTATCAGCTTCTCGATCTAAGCTGTGGATAATTGATTCTCTGTTATAGAACCAGAAGGATTTTTAATTTGTCTTGTTTTTAAGGTTTCAACTTCCTATACTCAGTTATGGATTCATGATCTTATGATAAGAGGATCATACTATTGTAATCTACCGAGCTCGTAGAGAGAGTGATTGGTAGAGTGGACCTGGGGGATTTTTGTTCCCCGAACCACTATAAAAATTTGTGTTGTTTATTTATGTTTATCCATTTCATATTTTCATACAGAATAAAAAACACTGCATATCCACATAAATCATAGTGGGTGTCAAAATCCAGAATTGTGGAAGTTTTTGAAGACACAATTCACCTCCCCCCCCCTCTTATGTTAATTTTTATATTCCATCCTAACAATTGGTATCAAAGGTGAGATTTTGGATAAAGCTATAGCATGATGAAAATTATAAGGTCTATATGAAAATGGAAATGTTTGATCTTAGAGAAGAAATTTCAAGGGTAATGGTGAAAATTATGGATGTTGGAAATCAAGGATGATTATCTATCTAAAGAATCTAGGATTTGGAGTTTATTCAAAAATCATTACTCCTTGTGCAATTCTTAGAAAACCAAAAACATGGGATGCTACAACAGAAGTTGAATATGATATAAAATCAAATGAAATGAATGAATTTATTTATAGTCTTAGACCAGATGAGTTCAATCATGTATCTCAATATACTGCAGCCTATGAAATGTGGTAAACTATTTGAGTTTCTTATGAAGGAATAGATAATTTCAGACAGATGAGATGTGTTATAACTAAGTTAAAATGCAATACATTTAGAATTTTTTATGGTGAAAGCATCACACTGATGAATGGAAGTCTTGTAGAAATTTTCAACAATATTACAGCCTTAGGTGAACCCATAAAACAATCTGATCAAGTATTTAAAGTACTAAGAGTACTGTCCTTTAAATGGAATGGAATATCTACTTATATTTGACAATCATCACCTATCAAAGATCAGAAAATGAAAGAACTAATTGGGACACTAGTGATGTATGAAGATAAGATTCAAGATGAAGCTAAAGATCGTAATATTATAATAAATAAATAAAATATTACCCTAAAAGTAACATTTTAGAAACATAGAAGAATAATAAAGAAAGAAGTCAAAAAAGAAAAGAATTCATATTCCTCTTATTCTGAAATGGAACTGGCTCAACTATCTATAAAGTTCATAAAGTTTTATAAAAATAAAATAGGATTTAAAAATCCTTCAAGAAGGATGATAAAGAACTAAGTTCGGATGTTTTGAATTTAATAAATTGGGTCATATCACACCTGGTTGTCCTCAGGTGAAAGATGAAATAAAGAGTCCAGAAAAAAGATATCAGCAAAATGTCGATTGTGAGCATAAAAGAAAAAGAGAAATGAAAGATACATGGATTGTATCTAAAGACTCCATCATCCCTTAAAAGTATAGTTTAGAGAAGGATCAATCAAATATAAAGTACAACATGTTATTTATAGTTAAAGAGGAAAAGGTACAAACTTATTACCCTTCTGATTCTGATACTAGTAGTTTCTAAAATAATAAATTAGATGCTTATTGTTCTATTTTAGAATAAAAATATGATTCCTTATTAAATAATAACAAATCAATAAAGAATATTCATAATGTTTTTTTAAGTGAAAGAGATACCATGCTAAAACAACATCAAGAGTTACTTGAAAAATTCAATTCCTCTGTATCAAATAGTATCAATCATGAAAATAAAATCAAGAAATTAAAATATTAATTGGAATCCTATAAGATTTTTTCTCTTGTTTTTACTAAAGGAGAAAATATTTTAAATGAAATTCTTGGAAATAATGTCATTAAAAGAGAATGATTTGGAATAGGATGTAAGGGTGAGAAATCAAAAATGTATAAAAACTATTTTGTTCCCAAATCTAAAAATGTAAACTATTATCATTGTGGAATTGTAACACCCTAACCTATGTAATTATTTTATTTTATTATTTCTTTGGCCTTAAATTATTTTTTGGGGGGTTCGAGTTGAGTCTCGGATGAATTTTTTGAGCTTATGTTAAAAAATGTGCATTATGGGTTCGATGTCGTTGGGTGCACAAGCAAAGCGTGATGCCGCATGGCTTCACCCAAGCAACTGTGCGGCCTTTTCATCTTCGAAAAATTAAAATGAATAAATTTTATAATTTATTATTTCATTTAAAAATTTTATTGTTGTTAAGAATTTTATTATTATTAAAATGAAATAAATACTTTTATTATTTTTATTTTTATCATCATGTCATTATTATTGTTGTCGTCGTTGTTGTTGTTGTTGTTATTTTTGTTGTTTTTGTTGTTGTTTGGGATTTTTGGTAGCTTCTAGGCCAGTGCATGGGCACCGCATGGTCAGTAGAGACCGTGAAGTCATCCCAGGCAGTCCCGCGATAGCTTCTAGAGAAAGGAGCTACTGCATGGTTCACGCACGGTCGCCTGAGCTGTGTGAGGACTATATGGTTGCATTCGAATAAATAAAATAATTATTATTGCAATTATAAAAAAACATTAGTATAATTAGTATTATTAAAAAAATGTTGTTATCAAAATTATTATGGTAATTATAAATATTATAATTAGAATAAATATGAACTAATACCATCATTAAGTATTATTTTATTAATATTAATATTATTATTAATATAGTTTTATTTCTTTTAGGGCTTACTTTTTTTATTCTGTTTTTTCCCCTTCCCGTTGTTTCTCTCTCTGTGTGTGCCTCTCCCCTCCTGCGCACTAACCCTAGTCGCACCCTCCCCTTACAGCAACTCCAGCCAACAGCCCCCTCCTCTGGTCAACTCTCCATCGGTGCTCGCAACTCCCGACCAGCCCACTTCCGACCGTACAACCCTCCTCTAGCTAGCGTGAACAGCACTGGTGCCACCCCATCTAGTCTTGGACCCTCCTATCCTATCATTGGTTGACCCCTCTCCTCCGGTCACACGCCCCACTGGCAGCGCCTCCTCCCTCTCTGACGCATCTCTGGCCAACCTGTGACCTCCGACGCCCTTCTCTTCGACGTACACAGCCCCTTTGGCGAACCCCCTTGCTGGAGCACACCTCCTCCAGCCGCAACCTCACTAGCGCACTCCCTTCTGGTGGTGGTCTCCCTTATCCCCCCCCCCAGTAAGCTCTATCTTGTTTTTTAAGGGTTTTCTTTGAGATTTTGGATTTCCAACGGCTTTGGTTCTTGATTTGGGGATTTTTTTTTTAGTCTCTACATTTTATTTTCATGCTTAGGGTCTGTTTTTTACCCGCAAAGGTGTGTTTGAGGTGCAAATGAAGCTTCGCACCAGTTTCAAGTTTGTGTTGTCTTTCCACCTTGGTTCCAAGGTAGGTTTCTCAATGTGCTTTCCTTTATAACTTAAGTTTCATCTGTTTCTTGTTGTTTTCATCCTATATATGTGCTAATTATTATTGTATAACTTTTGGATAATTTAGTTAGTATGTGAAATTGGTAGTTCAATTCTTGTTTTGTGAAAAATGATGTCGTTTTGTTATGTTTGTGCACACGATTTGTTTAATTAAATGTTTCATTAGTTTTTCACCTGATTTGTGATGCTTAAAATCTGGTTTACCAATTTAAATAAGTTCAGGTCATGAAATTTGTGTTTTCACCTTGTTGAGTCTTAATTAGAAACTATTTTAGTAAATATTACATGTGTCTCTAATAAATAGTCTGGTTGGAATTTTTGTAAGAAATTTCTCATTTTAGGGTGTAATGAAAATGTTTGAGGGATTCTTGTGAATGGTTTGAAATGGTGTGTTTTTTCGATTTGTGAACACTGATTGTTTATACTGTGTTTTGTATTAAATAGAAATTGATTTGGTAAATATTCATGTCTTGTGTCTTTTCCTTTTATATATAAAATGCTCAGTTGGCTTTTACAAGTTAAGTGTGATTTAACAAATGGTTTCCTTGGATTTATAAATGTGGAGACATCATGAAAAATGATATTTTGGGGTTCCTTATATGGTTTCTGAAATGGTTTGGGATTTATAAAGGAATGAGTTTCAGTTTTCAAGGTGTTTTGGTGTTTTTGCACCCCATTGTAAAAAGTGGATATGTGTGTTGGTAAATGTGGGTTTTGTGAATATTGTTTTAAATGATTTTAAATTAAAAGGAGTAGTTGTGGCTTTTAAATCTTTTTTACATGAAATGTTGAATTGTGGCTCAGTTGGCATGTTCGTGTAAAGTGGTTTTGTTTTGAAAGTGTGAAGTAAATGTTTTAAATAATGTTTATAAATGTTTTGAGTGGAAATAGTGTGCTTGACACCACTTTTGAAAAGTGTTTTCATTTTAAGATAAGGTTTTGTTTATGAATGTTTAAGGGCCCATTTAGACTTTTCGTGGAATTAGTGAAAAGTGTTTATTATGAAAACCCTCTTTGGATGTTTCTCATGCCTCAATTGTATGCAATGAGTGGGAGGTCCTTGTTGGGGGATTCTCAGGATCCATTTCTAGGGTTCTTCAGTTGGATCCCTTTATTATTGTTTTATTTTAAACCATGATAATGGTCCTATGGGAGACTAGGTGTGAGACATGTTGTGCATTATTATTATATATATGTGATTTGATGATCGGTTGGCATCGATTGACTCACCCATTTTTAATACCTAAGACATTGGAACCTGGTATATTGAGAGAATTTTCTGAGATGAGTACTGCACTGGTAGGTTATGGTACTGACCAGTGGTTTGGGTTCATTACTATGGTATTTTCCCTCATATTTTCCTAAGAAAGGGTGGATGAGCATATAGAGCGTTATATTTCATTGTATGTGGCATGCTACTATAGATGGGGTCACAGGTATTAGTGTCATCTGGATTATTCTTGATCTCCTGGGTTTGCCTATGTCTAGTGGCTTTTAGCTATTTCAACTATTGTTGAGATACTTGTATGCCTATTTACATTGACCTTGCTATATGACTAGCTTGGTACTCTTGTGTGGTTTTTTTCATGGAAAGCGATGTTTTGGTTTCATAACTCCTAGGAAAATGTTTTTCAAAAGTAAATGTGTTTCAAACTCTTTAGTGCCAGTTTTAAATAAAATCATCACTTTCCCCTTGAAATAGCGTGGTAACACTTAAGGTTAGAATATAGTTTTGAAAATGATTAAGGGAAATGGATTTTACTTCGGTTTTAAGTAAAAATTGTAGTAATGCATAATTTAGTATATTGTAGGTCAAACTTGGAATTGATTTTTATTTAATTTTAAAGGTAGTTCATATAAGGACCCATCCTTAAACATTACATAATTTTGAATTAAATGAATAATTCACATTGAGGATCTTTTTAGGTTTATAGTTTTAGAGAATTAGGTCATAACTATTACATTACATCTCAAAAAATACAAGGTAGATACTTCTACTTAGTTTCAATTTTTTTCATAAAATAAAAACTCTTGAAAAAAAGAGTCATGTCTAGTCCCATGTTTTAGATAGCATGAATTTTCCTTGATCCCATCCTTGACCCTATTCATCTTTAGGTCCTGTGAAAAACATTTCAAAACTTCTGATGAGAATAAAAATCTCATTAAGGGTTATAAAACAAAGAAAGAAAACATTAGTCCATCATTGCATACATAACATAATTTCTTTAACATACCTCATAAAATCATAAGATTTATGAATAACACATAGAAAACATAAATCATAAAGGAAACTTGTGGCATCCATATCATACTTACATTATAGCTATCACAGCTACGTAGGTATTTATATTTGGAATACCCATCACAGTATATTCCACAAATCTCTTAGGAGAAACATTCACTTTTACCTCTATCACATAACCCAATGGATTGGAGGGCTATCTCGGGCTCACCTGCCCTAGGTTTATCATAGAACCACCCATATACATAATAATGCCCAAGAACCATAACATATTCGTAACACACAAAACAAACATAAAGGGAAGATAACATTTCCACATTTCAATATCAATATATCATTTAAATATATTGACATAACAAATATATTATCAAAACCATTTTCAATAACAAATTACATAAAAGAGTATATGGTATTTATTTTCCTTTTAAAAACATTACGGCTTGTTAAGGAAGCCAAAGATCAAATAATACTCACGGCGGCGGAAAGGTCGTTGTCATCGCGTACGTTAAAAAGAAACATTTTTGTTTTTCGTTTAGTAAAACACTTCGTAGAAAAAGATTACCTTTTAATGAAATTAAAAGTAAAAGTTTTTTATACATCGTATAAAATAAAATCATGTATTAAAACAAAATATGCCTCAATGAAAGGATATTGAGACAAAGTCCCTTACCTCGTGTCCGAATGGACCTGTTCATTCTTTAATCTCTTGAATAATAAACTAATGTTAATTTCTACCTACTTAAGAACATTTTTCAACTTTATTATTCCTTTTATATCACTTATTACTATGTTATAAATATTATGTAATCATTTAAGTTAATAATGGTCATTTTTGTCGATATTTGGTACTTTAGTCAAAAATGGACTTCTTATAATTACAAGTTGTTCACGTGGTAAAAAGTTCATTATATCCAGAATGATATTAATGATTTATATATCATATATTTCATATATTTCTATAATATACATTTATTTATAATAGTACATAACATTTGGAGGTAATAAATGAAATTCACCGTTTATGGAGACGGTAAGTCGTACGTACACATAAACGCTACTTTCATTTCTATTTCTTATTTTAATGAAATTAAAACATAATGATACATAGGTATATTATAATTCCATTATAATATCATATATAATATCATTAAATTCATCCTTTATACATCCCACATATGGCATTAACGAGTCATATCACTTTGAGGGGGCGGTAGTCCGTACTTCCTTAAATGAAATTATCCCGTTTACCCATAATGGAAACCATAAAGGTATAATATAAATAAAAAATAAAGAATAATAAAGAAAAAATAAAAAATATATATATCACATATAAATTCATTTCCATCTTAATGGACACCATGATAGGCGGTAGGAAATAATTGAACAATCATCGTTTCGTGAGGCATTAGTTTTCCATCCATAGAAACAGTATGTTTTATACCCATTATATGGAGGTGTGTGAATGTGTAGTTTGAATCCTTCTCATAAAAACATCCTATTATATTGAGGATAATGGTTTTTTTATAAAATAAAATAATAAAAATAGTTTAGGGGTTGGAGAAGTAAAATAAAAGAAATGAATTTAAGATAAACTGTTACCTTTACTTCGGGTCACTCCCTTTGGTTTGAATCAAAAGGACTTCTTGAAGTGCCTTATGCCTAAGTTAAGGCTTATAAGTGGAATAGAGGGATATTGAGAGATTATTTGGGTAGGTTTTGGACGATCCAAGGGGCTTGAGAGGTGTGAGGAATGGGTTATAAGTGGTGTCCTTTTATAAGGGGGTGGAGGGGCTCTTTAGGAAAGTGTGAAAATATTATTTTATTATATAATGATTTTTAATTTCTAAAGGTCCAAAACTAATTAAAGTCTAATATAATATGAATAATGGTCTAAATAAAATAATACAATAATAATTGGATAGGTTTTGGATATTTTTTTAATATTTCTAATCTTATTTATTTAAATCATTTATTAATGAGGTAAATATTGCATCATTATTGTGTCATAAATAATTTAATTTATTTGATGTCTAAAAATTATAAAAAAAATACCATGATCTAGGAAATATTTTTAGATTTCCAATTAATATTTATAGTCTAAAATATGACTTATATAACCCCATGTAAAAATTAATTTACAAAAAATATTAGTTTATGTCATTTTTGTCTTTACTTTAAGTTAATTAAAATAAAGTGTCATTATCACACCCATGTGGCCCCATGGGGTCCCAAAATCGTCCCAAGGATGCTCATGGTTGGATGTATATCAACCAATAGGATTAAGACACCTGTTGGGGTAATTTTATATTATTGTAGTAATATTTTTTTACCCTTATTTACCATATTTACCCTTTAACCATGGTAAATAAAATATTTACTGAAGTAAATATTCATAATGTCTAAAAATTAAAGTTACCTATTTACAAAATTTGGACCTACTTATTCCAAATATGGAATCCATTTTTCCAAATTTAAATCACAGAAGTGGATGAAATTAATTTAAAATTAATTCCTGCTGTCAAAATAAAAGGCGTGTTTTTAAGAAATAATAACTATCAAAAGATTGACACCTTTTTATGTCCAATTTCAAAGTGAGATTAATTCAAATAACCAAAATTATATTAAATGGTAAAAATATAATCTAATTACACTTTAAAACCAATTAAAAAGATAATCTAACCATATAAATAAATTAGATTAAAAGGCAGTTTTGAATTAAAATACATCATTTTTCACTTTTCATTAAAAATTGAATTTTATCAGAAAAATACTAAAAATTTACCCAAAGTAAATTTTTATGTCCTGATTCTAAAGAAAAATTTTATTTGGTCAAATATAACATATAAAAGTGACCAAAACTATATTTAAAGAGGGTTCTCCATTAAAAGGTGTAAAATCAACCTTTTAAAGTAAATTATGCTTAAAATTAGATTCATTAACATTTTAAACCTCTAAATTTTATTGGATAAATATAAAAACATTTAACAAACATGTATAATCATATTGTAGTTAGTTCAGTTCATTCCCGGCAATACAATGGTTTGGCGTTAACTAGCATTTAAAATAATAATATTATATTATTATTGTGAAACATAAGATTTCAAAGAAACTCGTTGTTGTGCATCGGGTACGTCATCGAACATAGAAACCCCTTTAAAGTAAAATTATTATTTAATTTACAAATATTAATAAAAATGAAAATGTATTATTTCTTTATTTACCTGAGATGTTACATCCTTCCCCCCTTTTGGAAATTATGTCCTTGCTATTTTATTCACTTATCAAATAAATGGGGGTATTTATCCCTCATTGCATTTTCAAATTCCCACATTGCCTCTTCAACCATATGGTTTTTTCAGAAAACCTTTACCTGGTGAATTACCTTATTCCGCAACACTTTCTCTCTATGGTCAAGAATCTGGACTGGTTGTTCCTCATAAGAGAGATTATCTTCCAACTGAACTACCTATGGGCTCAAAACATGAGATGGATCTAGCATATACTTTCTCAACATCAAAACATGAAAAACATTGTATACTTGAGATAAACATGGAGGTAAAGCCACTCCATACGCAACTGATCCAATTTTCTCTATGATTTCATAAGGTCCAATGAACCTCGAACTGAACTTTCCCTTCTTACCAAAATGCATCACACTTTTCCATGGAGAAACTTTGAGAAAGACGTGATCACCTACCTCAAAAGATAGATCCTTCCTCCGGTTATCTGCATAAATTTTTTGCCAACTCTGAGCTGTTCTCATGTTCTTCTGAATCAACTGAACCTTTTTTGTCGTCTCTTCTACCAATTCTAGTCCCATCAGCTTCATTTCACCTAATTCATCCCAAAAAAGCTGGAGTTCGACAATGCTTTCCATATAATGCCTCAAATGGATCCATTTGTATACTAGAATTAAAACTTTTATCATTTGAAAATTTAACCAAAGAAATATGTTGGTCCCAACTTCCCTGGTAATCCAGTGAATAAGCACATAGCATATCCTCCAAGTTCTGAATTGTTCGTTCTGATTTCCCATCTGATTGAGGATGAAAAGTTGTACTAAAATTTAATTCAGTACCCAAAGACTTCTGAAGGCCTTTCCAAAATTTAGAAGTAAACCTAGGATCACAATCAGATATAATGTAGAGGGGAACTCCATGCAACCTAACTATCTCTTTAACATAAAACTGAGAAATTTTATCTAGAGACAAAGTATCTTGAATAGGAAGGAAATGAGAAAATTTAGTCAATTGATCTACAATAACCCAAATTGAATTATTACCTCATGATGTCTTCAGTAATCCCACAACGAAGTCCATGGATATATTTTCCCATTTCCACTCTAGCACTGGTAAAGACTGAAGCATCCATTTTGGTAACTACCGCTCTGCTTTAACCTGCTAACAAGTCAAACACTTCACAGTAAAATCATAAATATCTCTTTTCATTCTATCCCACAAGTAATACTCCCAAAGATCTCTATACATCTTAGTACTAGCAAGATAAACTGAAAACGGGGAACTATGAGCTTCACATAACAACGCATTCTTCAACTGTGAATCACAAGGCACACATAATCTTTTCCCAAACCTCAAAACACAATAATTATCAACATTAAAATCAGGAAACTTACCCTTTTGAACCAACTCTACCTTTTTCTGCAACTCACTGTCTTCCTTTTACACTTTATTTATTTTGTCTGATAGAGATGATTTCACTGACACCTGAAACAAAAAAAAAGAATTTCCTGCACCAAAAACTTCTATTCCAAAGTTCATAAAATCAAAAACCAAAGGATCTCATTCCAAATGTAACATGGTTAATGTAGCATTACTTTTCTGACTCAAAGCATCAGCCACATTATTTGCTTTTCTCGGATGGTAAATGATCGTGTAATCATAATCCTTGATTAATTCCATCCATCTCCTATGTATCTTGTTCAATTCTTTCTGAGTGAATATATACTTTAAACTTTTGTGGTCAGTATATATTTCACATTTTACTCCATGAAAATGATGCCTATAAATTTTTAAAGCAAAAAAATAGCAGCTAATTCCAAATCATGTGTAGGGTAATTTAACTCATGAGGTTTCAACTGACATGAAGCATAAGCAATTACCTGATCATTCTTCTTAAGGACACAGCCAAGTCCTTTCAAAGAAGCATCACTATAGATAACAAACTCACCATTTCTGAAAGGTAGTGCCAAAACTAGAGCATTCACTAATATTATTTTCAATTCTCAAAAACAATCATCACATTCTCTTGTCCAAATGAACTTAATACCTTTTCGAGTTAACTTAGTTAATGGGCTAGATAATTGTGAAAAAATTTCAACAAACCTCCGGTAATAACCTACCAAACCAAGAAAACTATAGATATCAGTTATATTTGTGGGTCTTGGCCATTCTTCAGCAACTTTTGTTTTAGCAGGATCGATAGTTATTCCATTTTTTGAAACAATGTAACCAAGGAAATAAATTTTTTGTAACCAAAACTCACACTTTCTAAATTTCCCAAATAGTTTCTTTTCTTTTAAGGTTTTCAAGAAAACCCTTAAATGACTTTCATGCACCTCTTTACTTTTAGAATAAACCAAAATATCATCAATGAACACAACCACAAACTTATCCAAGAACTCACGGAAAATTTTATTCATAAGATCCATGAATACAGTAGGTGCATTGGTTAACCCAAAAAGCATAACTAAAAATTCATAATGGCCATATCTAGTACGAAATGTGGTCTTTAGAATATCTTCTTCCTTTAATTTCAACTGATGGTACCCCGACCTCAAGTCAATCTTCGAAAAATACTGAGCTCCCTAGAGCTGATCAAACAAATCATCGATATGAGGAAAAGGATACTTGTTTTTAACAGTGATGTTATTCAATGCTCTATAATCAATGAAAAGTCTCATTGAACCATATTTATTTTTAACAAACAAGACAGGAGAACCCCATGGTGATGTGCTAGGTTGAATGAAACCTTTATCTAATAACTCCTGTAATTGCCTCTTTAACTCTAAAAGTTCAATTTGAGTCATTCGATAAGGGGGTTTTGAAATTGGATTAGCATCAGGAACTAAGTCAATAGTAAATTAAACTTCTTAATCATGTATAATACCAGGAAACTCATCAATAAAAACATAAAGGTACTCATTTACCACTGGCACATCATTAATTTCAATTGTTACTTTATTTTCAACAATATTTGCAAGGTAACATTCATTTCTATCTTTTACTAGTTTCTCAGCTTCCTGATATGTTATCAAAATAAAGGGTTCATTCTTGTACACAAACTGAAAATATTTTTGAAAAGAAACCTCTTTATCTCTATAGTCAATCTTAGCATAATAAATATAAAGCCAATTCATACCCAAAATAACATCAAACTCTACTAGAGGCAAAACAATAAGGTTTTCAGGTATATTCTTCCTGCACACAAGGACAGGAAAGTTCTTATGTTTTCTTTTTATCTCAACATTTCCTCCAAGTGTTTTTACCATAAGTTCCATATTCATATCTTGATATGGAATTCCCAATTTAATAGAAAACTTATCAGAAATGAAAGAGTGTGTAGTCCCTGAATCAAACAACACATTGGCATAATCTGAACAAACAAACAGTGTACCTGATACTACTTCATTCAATGGCCCAACATCTGCTGAAGTAGTTTCAAAGGATTTCACTACCCCTTTCTTCTTGTAGTTTGGATGCTTTCCCTCAGTTGAGTTATTTGTTGGACACGCATTTTCATAATGACCCATTTCATTGCACTTAAAACATTTTACTGACTGTAAATCATATATTGTCTTACTATTACATTGATCTTTTTCAGCGTAATTACAAGCCTTATGTCCCATTTTACCACATCAGTAGAACTTACCAGAATTCAAAAGACATTCTCTATCATACTTTTTACCATAATTTTCACAAACTAAAAACTTAAGTTTCTTACCATCAGACTTTTTTGAAGAGTTCTTCCCTTTTTCCTTCCACCTTGACCTCTTATTCTGTTTTTTTTTTCAAAGAACACCTAATCATCAGCAAACTCCATTTACACCTTCTTCGCACAACGAACAAGTTTTTCATAACTTTTGAACTCACGAGAAGATAAATCCCTTCGATACTTTGGCTTTAATCTTAAGTAAAAATGGTTGATTTTACTATCAAGATCTCATATGAAATTTGGAGCATACCTTTCCAGTCAAGTGAATTTTGATTCATAAGTAGCCACTAAGTCATCCTCCTGCCTCAATTATAGGAATTGTTTTTCCATCCTAAGATGAACCACCTTAGGAAAATAATTCTCAAGAAACATACCTTTGAATTCATCCCAATCAAGAGCATCAATCTCCACACTATCCCTGATATTTTTAACCATCGACCACCACTGATCATCTTCACCTTCAAAATGGTAAATAGAAAGACTAAACTTTTGATGTTTTGAACACCCCATGACATAAAAAAATTTCTCAAGTGCTTTAATCCACCCTTCTACTAGCACAGGGTCAGATGATCCTCTAAATGATGGGGGATGTTGCCTCATGAAATGCTCCACTACTGACATGTTCCTCTGTGGTTGATATGGATGATCTCTTGCATGGATACTACCACCATTTATAGCCTGAGTCAATTGTGCCATCACTACAACAAACTATTCAGTTTTGATTTCAATCATCTCAGGTTGCTGATTTGGAAGGTTGTCTTCCTCCTGATGTCATCCCAACATAGTTTCCAAGTTTCCTCTACGGAAAACCATTCTGAACACAGAAATATCTTAGTCAAAGCAACAAGGTAATCTATAAATGCTATATCATTTCAATCATAACTTAAACTAAAAATAATTTATGGATATTAATTTAACTATATTCGAACTCCTAAAGTTATCTAAACCGACTTCTGATACCAACTATAAGGACCCGACCTTAAACATTACATAATCTTGAATTAAATGAATAATTCACATTGAGTATCTTTTGAGGTTTAGATTTTTAGATAATTAGTCCATAACTATTATATTAAATCTCAAAAATTACAAGGTAGACACTTCTACTCAGTTTCAATTTTTTTCATAAAATAAAAACTCTTGAAAAAAAAGAGTCATGTCTAGTCCCATGTTTTAGATAGCATGACTTTTCCTCGATCTCATCCTTGACCCTATTCATCTTTAGGTCCTGTGAAAAATATTTCAAAACTTGGGATGAGCATAAAAATATCAGTAAGGGTTATAAAACAAAGAAACAAAACATTAGTCAATCATTGCATACATAACATAAGGTCTTTAACATACCTCATGAAATCATAAGATTTATGAATAACGCATAGAAAACATAAATCATAAAGGAAACTTGTCGCATCCATATCATACTTACATTGTAGTTATCACAGCTACGTAGGGAGTTACATTTGGAATACCCATCACAGTATATTCCCTAAATCTCTTAGGAGAAACATTCATGTTTACCTCCATCACATTACCCAATGCATTGGAGAGCTATCTCAGGCTCACCCTCCATAGGTTTATCACAGAACCACCCGTATACATAACAATTCCCAAGAACCATAACATATTTTTAATACACAAAAAAAATATAAAGGAAAGATAACATTTCCACATTTCAATCAAAATATATCATTTAAATATATTGACATAACAAATCCATTATCAAAACCATTTTCAATACCAAAATACTTAAAAGAGTATATATTATTTATTTTCCTTTTAAAAACATTATGGCTTGTTAAGGAAGCCAAAGATCAAATAATACTCGTTGCAGCGGAAAGGTCATTGTCACCGCGTACGTTAAAAAGAAACATTATTTTTTGTCATTTAGTAAAACGCTTCATAGAAAAAGATTCCCTTTGAATGAAATGAAAATTAAAAGGTGTTTATACAATGTATAAAATAAAATTGTGCATTAAAACAAAATATGTCTCAATGAAAGGAGATTGAGACGAAGTCCCTTACCTCATGTCCGACTTGACCCATACGTTCTTTAATCTCCTGAATAATAAACTAAAGTTAATTTGTACCTTACTAAGAACCTTTTTCAAGTTTATTATTCCTTTTATATCACTTATTATCGTGTTATGAACATTATGTAATCATTTAAGTTAATAATGGTTGTTTTGTCGATATTTGGTAATTGAGTCCAAAATGGACTTCTTATAATTACAAGTTGTTCACGTGGTCAAAATTTCATTATATCCAAAATTATATTCATGATTTAGATATCATATATATCATATATATCCAGTATATATATGTATTTATAATAGTACATAAAATTTGGAGGTAAGAAATGAAATGCACCGTTCATGGAGACGGTAAGTCGTACGTACGCATGAACGCTACTTTCATTTCTATTTCTTATTTTAATGGAATTAAAACATAATTATACATATGTATATTATAATTATAGTATAATATCATATATAATATCATTAACTCCATACTTTATACATCCCACATATGGAATTAACGAGTCATATCACTTTGAGGGGGCGGTAGTCCGTACTTCCTCAAATGAAATTATCGTGTTTACCCATAATGGAAACCATAAAGGTATGATATAAATAAAAAATACAGAATAATAAATAAAACATAAACATAATATATATAATATATAAATACAATTCCATCTTAATGTCCATCCTGAGAGGCAGATGGAGATAATTGAACAATCATCGTTTCGTGAGGCGTTAGTTTGTCATCCACAGAAACAGTATGTTCTTAACCCATTAGATGGAGGTGTGTGAATGTGTAGTTTAAATATTTCTCATAAAAACATCCTAGTATATTTAGGATACTAGTGTTGTTATAAAATAAAATAATAAAAAGAGTTTAGGGGTTTGAGAAGTAAAATAAAAGAAATGAATTTAAGAGAAACAGTTACCTTTAATTCGGGTAACTCCCTTTGGTTTGAATCAAAATGACTTCTTGAAATGCCTTCTGCCTAAGTTAATGATTCTAAGTGTAAGAGAGGGATCTTTAGAGCTTATTTTGGCAAGGTTTGGACAATACAAGGGGCTTGATAGGTGTTAGGAATGGGTTAGAAGTGGTGTCCTTTTATAAGGGGGAGGACGGGCTCTTTAGGAAAGTGTGAAAATATTATTTTATTATATAATGATTTTTGGTTTATAAAGGTCCAAAACTAATTAAAGTAGAATATAAGATGACAAATGGTAGAAATAAAATCATCCAATAATAATTGGACAGTTTTTGGATATTCTTTTAATATTTTTAATCTTATTTATTTAAATCATTTATTAATGAGGTAAATACTGCATCATTATTGTGTCATAAATAATTTAATTTATTTGATGTCTACAAATTATAAAAAAAATACCATGATCTAGTAAATATTTTTATATTTCCAATGAATATTTATAGTTAAAAATGTGACTTATATAATCCCATGTAAAAATTAATTTACAAAAAGATATTTGTTTATGTCATTTTTGCCTTTACTTTAAGTTAATTAAAATAAAGTGTCATTATCACACCCATGTGGCCTCATGGGGTCCCAAAATCAACCCAAGGATGATCATGGTAGGATTTTTATCAACCAATAGGATTAGGACACCTGTTATGGTAATTTTATATTATTATAGTAATATATGTTTACCCTTATTTACTAGATTTACCCTTTAACCATGGTAAATAAAATATTTACTGAAGTAAATATTCATAATGTCTAAAAATTAAATTTACCTGTTTACACAATTTGGACCACTTGATTCCAAATATGGAATCCATTTTTCCAAATTCAAATCACAGAATTGGAAGAAATTAATTTAAAATTAATTCCCACTGTCAAAATAAAATACGTGTTTTTAAGAAATAATAACTATCAAAAGATTGACACTTGTTTATGTCCAATTTCAAAGTAAAATTAATTACAATAACCAACATTAAATTAAATGATAAAAATATAATCTAATTACACTTTAAAACAAATTAAAAATATAATCTAACCATATAAATAAATTAGATTAAAAGGTAGTTTTGAATTAAAATACAACATTTTTTACTTTTCATTAAAAATTGAATTTTATCAGAAAAATACTAAAAATTTACCCAAAGTAAATTTTGATGTCCCGATTCTAAAGAAAAATTTTATTTGGTCAAATAGAACATATAAAAGTGACCAAAACTAGATTTAAAGAGGGTTCTCTATTAAAAGGTGGTAAATCAACCTTTTAAAGTAAATTATGCTTAAAATTAGATTCATTAACATTTTAAGCCTCTAAATTTTATTGGATAAATGTAAAAACATTTAACAAACATGTATAATCATATTTTAGTTAGTTCAGTTCATTCCTGCCAATACAACGGCTAGGCGTTAACTATCATTTAAAATAATATTATTATATTATTATTGCGCAACGTAAGATTTCAAAGAAACTCATTGTTGTGTATCGGGTACGTCATCAAACATAGAAACCCCTTTAAAGTAAAATTAATATTTAATTTACAAATATTAATAAAAATGAAAATGTATTATTTCTTTATTTACCTCGGATGTTATAGTGCATTGGGGAAATAGTATATCGGGCTAGCCTACTATGTTTTAATACTCACGCCTATAGTTATTTTCTATTTTTTTATTCCTTTTTCAGGTTCTAACTTGGGTGCATTCTCCTTGGGCAATATTTGATCTTTGAGTTAGAGGGTGACCCGCAGGGTCACATGGAGTTAGTTCAGTCATCGAGTTCAGTTAATTTTATTTTCTTCAGTTCTTGTTTAGTCATTTAATTTGGTTTATTTATTTTGAGATGCTATTTATTATTTCCACTACTTTTATTTATTTATATTGGGAAAAATCATTCTCATCATCACTCTGTCGATGACCTGGAAATTTTCGCCAGCCCAGGAGGATTGGGAATGCTTCTTGGGTATTATCACAGATCAGCTCAGGTGACGAGTTCAGGGTTGACCCAGGTTGGTTTGTGACAAAATGGTATCAGAGGAGGTCAGCTCTTAGTATACCTCACTTTTCATAGCACCCTTTTCTATTTGAGGATGTCAAGGTATACGGAGTAGAATTGTTGGGACTCTAGGGGTAGGTGTGGGAAGAGCGTTGCGAACTATTACTCATTCTGATCCTTAGGTTTCCATGGGAAGTTTGGTTTTTTTAAGTTTTCTAGTTCTTTAGGAAATTTTATGTGATTGGGATATGACAAGGGGAGTTTAGATAATATTCCTCATGATCCCACATAGCCTGGAAAGCCATCTAGAGCTAGGGGCATGTTCCTAAAAGTCTCTTTGTGTCGATGGTGTGTTTGGAATATGGCCTCCAACCATAGGTTCAAGTCACCCACCGATACTAGTTCCCTTTTTGAGTTGTCTTGTATCTCCTTTGACTTCTAAAAGTTGTTTGAATCAGAAAAAATGGTTTTGAAAAATGGTTGTTTGAAATGACATGTTTAATTTGTGGATTGTTTTAAAAGAAATGGGATGCATGATTTGTTTTTGGAAAATAAAGTTGTTTTGTTTTGGAATTGGTGTTCCTAGGGGTTCTCACATGCATAGTGGTATGTGAGAATATGAATGGATGTCTGGTATGGTGGATGGATGCCTTAGGTGGAACAGAAACAAGCATGTGAGTAGGACTCTAAAGAATACCAATAGCGAGTGTTTAACCCACTAAGCTTGTTTAAAATTAAAAATGTTTTTAAAAAGGAATGTTTTGATGTTATGATATATTGTTTTATTGTATTTAGTTATTTTCACATATGCGGTGTTTTGATGGGTGATCATAGTGCGGTTGATCAACATAAGAATTTTATGCTGGAGTTTCGGAAGCTAGATCCACCTCTCTTTTATGGTCAAGAAAACCCTTCTGTAGCGGAGGAGTGGATGCGAAAGATCAAAAGAGAGTTCAACCTCATTGAGTTGCTAGAGTAATTTAAGGTCAAGTTTTCAACCTTCATGCTTGAAGGTTCACCGTGGATGTGGTGGAAGTCAGTATCTCGAAACATGCCCCAACAAGAGATTACTTGGGAGTTTTTCAAGGCTTTATTCATCCGCCAGTATTTATCAGAGAAAGAAAGGGTGAGAAAGGGGATGGAGATGTGTTGTCTGCAGCACAGTGATGGATTAGTGTTGAAGTATTTCTAGTGATTTTTGGACCTAGTCCCTTATGATTCAGGGTATGCCACAGATGACTCCATGAAGGCTCGGTGTTTTGAGGTGGGTCTTCATCCCAATCTGTAGTCGAAGGTGTCAGCATCCAACCTAACTTCATTTTCTGATGTGGTGAGATAATATTTTCAAGTCAAAGTTGTGATGGCAGGAGTGCTCAAATTAGTCCTCCCTCATTCAATTCCTAAGAGTTGTGGTGAGGATTCTAGAAGGGAGATGAGAAATCAATTGAAATTTGATGGAGAAAATTGTAGAATCAAAAGGCCTCGGGATCTTTTATCAACCTCTTCAGAGTGAGATATACTCATGTGTTATCATTGTGGAAAGTTGGGTCACAAAAATTCTTCATGTACAAATGCTCTGAATCCCTACTAGGCTTGTGGACGATTTGTTCATTTGCGGCGATTCTGTCAAAGAGTTGCAAGGAATCATTGCAGAAAAATTTCTTAGAAGTGATGTGGTGTAGGGTTTTTGTTTAAATTTTCTTTTGTATGTTTCCTTCCAATGTGAGGTATATCTTATCATTATAGTTTTACTGATTTTTTTTTGGGTTTTGAGATGTGTGGGAGTGTCGTGGGTATTTTAATGAACTCTGATTTTCAATGTCATGGTGGTTTTCATTTCAAAAATTATATCCTTTCATTTATCAAATCAAAAGATGTATGATTCTTATTAGTATTATCAGAACCTGACTGTGAGGTAGGATACACTTCATCCATCAGATCTTTATCCAAAAGGCTTCATAGTGAAGTCGACGTGTAGTCAGGATCCCCCTAGTGGTTTAAGGAGTTTAGTTAAGTTGTGCCTATATCGTTGTAGTGAGACGGTTTTAGCATTTCTATTGTAGTTTCTCCATTGTTGTAAATTTCCTCTTATCACAAAGAGCGTGATGGACTTACCCTGCACACAGTGTTCATGGTCATACTTACTTGGATGAAAGTTTTTGGTCAGCGTCCTTGTGTGGACCACCCATGTGAATCAATGCAGCTTTGGTTTGTGTCCATCTCAAAGTGATGATTCATGAGTATTTTTTTGTCGTAGTTTCATTGGTCCAATATTTGAGCCCCTCTCTTACCACCCATGGGGTGAGTTATTTTGGTCTGTGTGGGAGGTTTCAGTTCTACTCTTGTCCCCTTCATATGGGAGTGAGTGGTTTAAATTTTCTTGTTGTGTTTATTTTAGCTTGAGTAAGGCTTGGTTCAGGTCTAAGTTGTATTTATGTTTGTTCGTGTATAGGTTGGTTCTTAATGGTGGGGAAACCCAACCTGGGCCTCTTTGAGTTCTCCATTAAGATGCATCATATGCTAGTTGGATTCTAATGGTGGGGAGTCTATTCGGGCCTCCCCTCTTCTAGTGATCTGTTTTGGGAAAAAGGGTTGAGTCTGGTTGGTGGTCGATGAAATTTTTTCATATTAAGAGGTTATATAATGTTGATATGGAATCCTTAAGTGTTGATTAATCAGCTGGAAAGTGTTGTGACTTTTTGGGGGCAGAGAGCATTATGGTGGGGAGAATTTTTACTCCCCGACCTATGTGATTATTTTATTTTATTATTTCTTTGGCCTTGAATTATTTTTTTTTTTGGGTTCGGGTTGAGTTCTGGATGAAATTTTTGAGCTTATGTTAAAAAGTGTGCGTTTTGGGTTCGACGACGTTGGGCGCACGGGCAAAGAGCGGTGCCACGCGGCTTTGCCCAGGCAACTGCGCAGCCTTTTCCTCTTAAAAAAATTAAAATGAATAATTTTTTTAATTTATTGTGTCATTTAAAATTTTTATTATTTTTAATAATTGTATTATTATTAAAATGAAATAAATACTTTTATTTTTTATTTTTATCATCGTGCCATTATTGTTGTTGTTGTTGTTGTTGTTGTTTGGGAGTTTTGGTAGCTTCTACGCTAGTGCATGGGCACTGCACGGTCAGTAGAGACCTTGCGGTCAGCCCAGATAGTCGCACGATAACTTCTAGAGGTAGGATCTATCACACAGTTCACGCATGGTCACCTGAGCTGTGTGTGGACCGCATGGTTGCATTCAAATAAATAAAATAATTATTATTTAAATTATAAAAAAATAGTGTAATTGGTATTATTAAAATATTTTTGTTATCATAATTATTATGGTAATTATAAATATCATAATTAGAATAAATATGAACTAATACCATCATTAAGTATTATTTTATTAATATTATTATTATTATTAATATAGTTTTATTTATTTTAGGGATGCCTTTTTTTTCTTCTGTTTTTTTCTCCTTCTCATTGTTTCTCCCTCTGTGCGCGCCTCTCCCCTCCTCAGCACTAACCCTAGCCGCACCCTCCCCTTGAAGCGACTTCGGCCAGTAGTCCCCTCCTCCGATCGGCTCTCCACTAGAGCCCGCAACTCCTGGCCAACCTACTTCCGGTCGCACGACCCTCCTCTGGCCAGCACGCACAGCACTAGCGCTACCCCATCCAGTTTCGGCCCCTCCTATCCCATCACCGCCTGACACTCTCCTTCGGTTTCACGCCCCTTCGGAAGTGATTCCTCCCTCTCTGACGCATCTCTGGCTGACCTGCAACCTTCAATGCCCTCCTCTCCAGCATGTGCAACCCCTCCAGTGAACCCCCTTTTCAGATCTCACCTCATATGGCCGCAACCTCACCAGCACACTCTCTTATGGTGGTGGTCTCCCTTATTCCCCCATCTGGTAAGCTCTGTCTTGTTTTTTTAAGGGTCTTCTTTGAGATTTCGGGTTTCCGACAGCATTGGTTCTTGATTTGGGGATTTGGTTTTTAGTCTCTGCATTTTATTTTCATGCTTAGGGTTTGTTTTTTGACCCAAAAAGGTGTGGTTGAGGTGCGAATGAAGCTTCACACCAGTTTTGGGTTTGCGTTGTCTTTCTTCCTTGGTTCCAAGGTAGGTTTCTCAATACACTTGCCTTTATAATTTAAGTTTCATATGTTTCTTGTTGTTCGCATCCTATATATGTGCTAATTATTGTTGTGCAACTTGTGGCTAATTTATTTCATATTCTAAATTGGTAGTTCAATTCTTGTTTTTTGAAAAATGTTTTTGTTTTGTTGTGTTTGTGCACACTATTTGTTTAATTAAATGTTTCATTAGTTTTGCACCTGATTTGTGATGTTTAGAACCTAGTTTACTAATTTAAATAAGTTTGTGGCATGAAATTTGTGTTTTCACCTTGTTGAGTCTTAATTAGAAACTGTTTTAGTAAATATT
Source organism: Viscum album (assembly GCA_963277665.1). Taxonomy (NCBI): domain Eukaryota; kingdom Viridiplantae; phylum Streptophyta; class Magnoliopsida; order Santalales; family Viscaceae; genus Viscum; species Viscum album. The sequence continues at coordinate 260,456,841 of OY728142.1, read as the reverse complement.
GCATGTGTCGCTGACAAATAGTTTGGTTGTTGTTTTTGTACGAAATTTCTTGTTTTAGGGTGTAATGAAAATGTTTGAGGGATTCTTGTGAATGTTTTGAAATGGTGTGTTTTTTTCGAGTTGTGAACACTGGGTGTTCATACTTTGTTTTGTATTAAATAGAAATTGATTTGGTAAATATTCATGCCTTGTGTCTTTTTATTTTATATATAAAATTCTTGGTTGGATTTTACAGGTTAAGTGTGATTTAACAAATGGTTGCCTTGGATTTATAAAGGTGGTAGCATCATGTAAAATGATGTTTTGGGGTTCTTTACATGGTTTCTGAAATGGTTTGGGATCTATAAAGGAATGAGTTTCAATTTTCAAGGTGTTTTGGTCTGTTTTCAGCCCTTTGTAAAACGTTCATGTGTGTGTTGGTAAATTTGGGTTTTGTGAATAGTATTTTAAATGATTTTAAATTAAAAGAAGTAGTTGTGGCTTTTAAATCGGTTTGATGTGAAATGTTGAATTGTGGCTTAGTTGGAATGTTCGTGTAAAGTGGTTTTGTTTTGAATGTGCAAAGGAAATGTTTTGAAGAATGTTTATAAATGTTTTGAGTGGAAATAGTGTGCTTGACACCACTTTTGAAAAGTATTTTCATTTTAAGATAAGGGTTTATTTATGAATGTTTAAGGGCCTGTTTGTCCATTTCATGAAATTAGTGAAAAAGTTTTTATTATAAAAACCCTCTTTGAAAGTTTCTTATGCCTCAATTGTATACAATGGGCGGGAAGTCCTTGTTGGGGGATTCTCAAGATCCGTTTCTAGGTTTCTTCGATTGGAACCCTTTATAATTGTTTTATTTTAAGGCATGAGAATGGTCTTAGGGGAGACTCAGGGTGATACTTGTTGTGAATTATTAATATATATGTGATTTGATGCTCATCTATCATCGATTGGATCACCCCTTTTTAATACCTAAGACATTGGAACCTGGCATATTGAGAGAATTGTCTGAGACGAGTACTGCACTGGTAGGTTATGGTATTGACCAGTGGCCCATAGTAGGTGGTTATGTTTGGGTTCATTGTTATGGGATTTTTCCTTAGTCTATCCTGAGAATGGGTGGATGAGTGTATAGAGCATTAGATTTCATCGTATGTGGCATGCTACTGTAGATGGGGTCGCAGGCATTAGTGTCATCTGGATTATTCTCAATCTCTCAGGTTCGCCTATGTCTAGTGTCTTTTAGTTGTTTGAACTATTGTTGAGATACTTGTATGCCTATTTACATTGCCCTTGCTATATGAATGCATTGGTACTCTTGTGTGGTGTTTTTCATGGAAAGTGATGTTTTGGTTTCCTAACTCCTATGAAAATTTTTTTCAAGAGTAAATGTGTTTCAAACTCTTTAGTGCGGGTTTTAAATGAAATAATCACTTTCCCCTTGAAATAGTTTGGTAACATTTAAGGTTAGAATCTGGTTTTGAAAAAGATTAAGGGAAATGGGTTGTACTTTGGTTTTAAGTAAAAATTATAGTAATTCATACTTTAATATAATGTAGTTCAGACTTAGAATTGATGTTTCTTTAATTTTAAAGGTAGTGCATTGGGAAAATAGTATATCGGGCTAGCCGACTAAGTTTTAATACTCACGCCTATAGTTCTTTTCTATTTTTTTAGTCCTTGTTTAGGTTCCAGATTGGGTGTGTTCACCTTGGTCGATGTTTGATCGTTGAGTTGGAGGGTGACCCACAGGGTCACATAGAGTTTGTCTCGTCGTCGAGTTCGGTTATTTTTATTTTCTTTAGTTGTTGTTTAATCATTAAATTTAGTTTATTTATTTTGATCTTCTATTTATTATTTTCACTGATTTTATTTATTTATATTGGGAAAAATCATTCCCATCATCACTCTTTCGATGCCTTGGCGCCTATCGCCAGCTCGAGAGGATCAGGAACGCCTCTTGGGTTTTACCACGGATCGGCTCGGGTGACTGGTTCAAGGTCGACCCGGGTTGGTTTGTGATAAGAACAAAAGGCAATATCACTAATAATTATTATTTAAAAAATCCTCAAATTAGTCATATTAAAAGATCCTTTATTTATAACAGTTTATCTGAAGCAATTGATGTGAATTATGGAAAAATAAATCAGATCTGGATTCCCAGATTATTGCTTGCAAACACTACTGGACCCAAGAAAATATGGGTACCAAAACAAACATCTGTTTAAATTCTTTTGAAGGAAACAGGACACAGGAAAAAAACTGATATATGGTATATAGATAGTGGTTTTTCCAAGAATATGAATGGATGTCCATCAAACTTTCATACACTGACTCAAATGAATATAGGATTAGTCACTTTTGGTGAAAATTCCAAATAAAAAATAGTTGGAGTTGGGACTGTTGGAGATCCAAAGACTATCTCAATCAACAAAATATTGTATGTGCAAGGGCTAAAGCACAATATGATAAATATTTCTCAACTTTGTGATGGTGGTTTTTATGTTGATTTTTCTAACAATTCTTGCTTTGTTTTTAAAGATAAGCTTCTTAATTTTAGAGCACCAAGAACTGATAATGTTTATACCTTGGATTTAAAATCCTTTTGTAAATAGAAAGTGAATTGTTTAACTGTTAAGACAAATGAATCATGGATTTGGTATAGAATACTTGAACACTATAATATATATTATCTACAAAAATTATCCAAGAAATAGTTAGTTTCTAATTTACCTAATTTTAAGTTTGACAATAATAGTTTTTTTGATGCATGCCAAATTGGCAAGCAGTACAAATTTTCTTTCAAAACTATTAACAAAATTGATACATTTAAACCTTTAAAACTTATCCATATGGATTTTTTTGGAACATCAAGTATAGAAAGTTTGTATAGTAAATTATATGTTTATGTTTTAGTAGATGATTATTCTAGATTTACATGGGTTTATTTTCTAAAACTCAAAAGTGAAGTTTTCTCTGTTTTTGAAAGTTTTTGTAAATTTGCTCAAAATGAGAAAGGTTTTAAAATAGTTTCATTGAGAATTTATCATGGTGGAGAATTTGATAATCAAGAATTCAATTATTTTTTATCAAATTTAGGTATTAAAAACACCTTTTATGCACCAAGAACACCTCAAAAAATGGAATTGTTGAAAGAAGACATAGAACTATTCAAGAAATAGGTAGGACTATGCTGAACGAATAAAGTCTTCCTATCTATTTTTGGGAATAATCTATAAGAACAGCCTACTATATCATGATTAGAGTTTTAATTAGGCCTATTTTCAAAACGAAATCTTATGAACTTTGGAATAACAGAAAACCTAAAGTAAATTACTTTATATTTTTTGGATGTAAGGTGTATATATTGAATACTAAAAAAAACTTGGTAAGTTTTATTAAAAGGATAATGAAGGAATATTTTTGGGATATTCTACTACCTCTAAATCCTATAGTGTTTAATAAAATTTCAAGTATTGTTGAAGAATCGTTTCATGTGAATTTTGATGAAACTGGCCCTTTCACTAAAGAAAAAATCAAACTAATTAAGTCACTAACTCTTTTGATAACATGAGACTTGAAAACACTAAAGATTATTTTGAAAATGATATTAATAAAGTTCAATCCAGTTTAGAAGAACATGATACTAAAGACCTTGAAAGTGTCTTTCCTAGAAATACTAGGACCTTAAATAACCACCCTTAGAAACTGTTATAGGGGACCTAAACACAGGAATTAGAACTGGAAGAAATGTAGGAAACCTAGTTGAATTTTCTATCTTTCTATCTCAGTTAGAATTTAATACTATTGAAGAATCCTTAGAAGATGAAAGTTGGATATTAGTGATGCAAGAAGAGCTAAACCAGTTCAAAAGAAATGAATTTTGGGAACTAGTAGAGCGACCAAACAATTATCTAGTTATAGGAACCAAAATGGGTATTTAGAAATAAACAGAATGATCAAGGGATCATAACCTAAAATAAATCCAGATTATTATCTAAAGGATATAATTAGGAAAAAGGTATAGATTATGATGATACATTTTCCCTTGTATCTAGATTAGAAGCTATTAGAATCCTTTTATCTTATACATATCATATGAATTTTAAATTATATCATATGGATGTTAAATATGGATTTTTAAATGGTTATTTGATGGAGAAATTTTATGTTGAATAAAATCCTAATTTTGAAAATCCTCAAAAACCCAACTTGTTTTTAAACTTACTAAAGCTCTATATGGCCTTAAATAAGCACCTAGATCTTGGTATGAAAGATTAAGTTCTTTTCTTTTGAAAAATGGATTTGTTGTTGGATTGAAAGATACAACGCTTTTTAAGAAAACCATTTGTTCTAATATTTTATTAGTTCAAATTTATGTCGATGATGTTATTTTTGGTTCAACTAATAAAAATATTTGTCATGATTTTTCAAATTTAATGCAAAAATAATTTTAAATGAGTATAATGGGAGAACTAAATTTCTTTTTAGGATTTCAAATTTACCAAAAATAATTTTGAAAATTTTTAAATTAAATCAAGTATATTATTGATCTATTGAAAAAGTTTGGACTTGAGAACAGCAAGACATATACAACTCCTATGTGTACCAATATAAAACATGATTTGGATGAAGCTGGAAAACTAGTTGACAATAAGTTATATAGAGGTATGATTAGTAGTTTGTTATATCTTACTGCTAACGGACTAGTCATTATGTTTTTTTATGTCTTTGTTCTAGATTTCAATCAAATCCAAAAGAGTCTCATATTACTACTATTAAAAGAATTTTTAGATATTTAAAAGGAACTTTTTTCCAATATCTTATTTACCCCAAAAACTTATGATTTTAATTTAATATCATATTTAGATTCTGAATTTGGAGGTTGTATATTATATAGAAAAATTACCTTAGGAAACTATCACTTTTTTGGAAAAAAAATAGTTTCATGGTCTAGTAAGAAACAACACTCTGTTGCCCTGTCAACTGCTGAGGCAAAATATTTGTCTGTTGGCTGTTGTTGTGCATAAGTATTATGGATGAAAAACACTCTAATAGAATTTGGACTAAACTTTAATAGTATACCTATTTTATGTGATAATACAAGTGCAATAAATATTTCAAAAAATCCTATAATTCATTCTAGGACTAATCACATTGATATATGACATCAGTTTCTAAGAGATCATGTCCTTAAAAGGGATATTTCTTTAGAATTTGTTAATACCAAATATCAATTAGATGATATTTTTACTAAACCACTTCTCAGTTATAGTTTTTATTTTATTAAGGGGGTTATGAATATTTGATTTTAAGTGATTGTTTATTAATTTATTTCCAGTCTCTCTATTTTTATTTTTGTAATCTTTATTTAATATGTTTTATTCTATTACATTTTAATTTAGAATTTCATTTCAATTTTATTTTATTTGTATTTTCAAAATTAAAAACTTAATGAGTACATCCTTAATTGGTGTGAGAAACCCATTTTCTTCTCTCACTCTCTTTCTCCTCTCTTACACATCCTCTCAACTTATAGAGTATCTATCTCTTTCAATTCTCATGTGTCGAAACCCTAAAACTTCAATCCCTTCAGTCTTGAAATCTTCGGATATGGAAACATCATGATGATCTATAGATTATGAATTGGGCAAAAATGTCTATGCTTTGGGGAAAGATCGCAAGGTGTTGTAGGGAAACGTAATAGATTTTGGTTATCTAGATTCTACAAATCCTTCACTTAAAAAGCAATGTAATTTCAAGGTTTGGTTTATTCTTTTGGAGAAGATAACATGTTGATGGTATATGAAATAGAAGTAAATGAATTTTTCAAAAATGATTTGTTTAGTCTTGGATTTGAAGAAGACATCGTTGTCTCTAAGATTAATGATTCTGAGTTTTCTTTGTCATATGTGGAAATGGATGAGATACTTCATTGTACCCATGAGGGTCAGTTTTAATTTGATTTAATAAATATCAGTAATGGAATAAATTCATATAAGGATATTATATTTTCTTTATTTGGAAATAGAATTTTCAAGAAGTTATTGACAAAAGAACATTTTCTTGACCGTTGAGTGATGCCAAAATTTATTCAATCTAGGATTTTACCTAGGATTGATGAGCTTGAGAAATTCATTTACCCTGACATGTATATCATGTTTTTGCTTCTGAATCACATAAAGTTTAATTTCTATCAGTTTATGATAAGATATCTAAACCATTGTTGTCATGTTGATGAAAATATGGGATATTCTTCCTATGGAAGAATTATTTATTTTTGTTACGAAGGAAAGGAAATATTGTCAACATGTTTTTTGGTAAATCTTTTCAGTACAACAACACTTTAAATACTGGTACTGTGAAAAATCTTGGTTTTGTTTGGAGAAATTCATGCAATAGTTTGATGTCGGTTGGTGCATAACAATAGAAGTTGTTAGAAAATGATCAATGGGAGTAGAGAATTATACCTTCAGTTGGTTCAGTTCATCAGAGGCATGATGAAGAGGACACTTAAAGGCCAGAAGAATCTCTTGTTCAAAAAAAGAGGGTTACGGTGGTTGTTCCAAAGATAGTAGATGAAGCACTAGGAGTAGATGGATGTGAGAATCTAGTAGATGAGCATGTTGAGAAGGAGGCTCAAAGTTAAGAACTTCGTCGAGAAGATGCTACAAATCCTGGAACTCAAATTGTTCTTAATCCTGCTGTTGTGGAAGGATCTGCTTTGAGAAACAGACCAGAGGGAGATGGTGAGCCAAGCCTAGCTATTATTGGAGTTGATCAAGTAGGAGCTCAATCTCCTAAATCTTCTAATTCCCCTGTTGATGCCCAAAAAATAAAAAATCAATTATTGGAGGCTTAAAAGTTGTTTCTAAGAGAACATTTGGAGTATGAGAAGAAAAAATTTGAAGAATACAAGGTTTCTTCAATGCCAATATCAGAGTTTGAAGCTCAGAAGCTTCATTTAATAGAATTCAAATACAATCTAATTTCTACTGAAGATCTTAAAGAGATTATGGTTAAAATGTCAAGAGAATTTTATTTGTTAAATGATGATTCTATCAAGAATACATAGTTTTATGAGTTTAAGATAATGATTGGGAGAGAATTTATGTCTCTTAAGGAAAGCAATAGAGCATACACCTCTTCTCCATAGACACCGCTAGAACTTCTCAGAAAATTTGAAGTTATCACCATTGTACTGGCTGAGTTAAATGATAGGATACACACTCTTCAGTGTGATAGAATTCCTTTAAGTGTTCTATTGGGAAATCAACAACATTTTGTGATTCAACTTACTTCAAATGAATCCTAGTTATTATTAGTGCTTCATCAAGTCAAGGATAAGTTGACTTCATTCATCTAGTCAGAAGAAGATGTAAATGAGTTTGTGAAGATCAATATGGTTGAAATTTTGAAGGTTGAAAATGATTCAAAGAAGCTGCTTTAGCACTTTTCAAAAGTATTCAACAACCATTATTCCCAGAGCTTGTTGTTGAAGCTCATTGATCTTAGCAGTGTAGTCCAAGAAATTCTTCATCATGAAGAACCCTTTATCCCTATTGAAAATGAACTCTAACCCTTTTATTTTGAAAAACTTTGACCTTTTATTGTACTTAATATTTTTTAAACATTTAAATCTATTTTAATTTCCATTTACTTGTTTATTTTTTTTATTTTTATTTTTATTTATTATTTAGATTTATTTTTATTTTATTTATTTTAAGTTGAACACTTCACTACCAATAATAGATTTATTTTATTATTCCAGTATTTATAACTATTCATTTATATTTTAGTACTATATTAAATGTGATTTATATTGTTTATTATTTCAAATCGTCTTTTTGATATCACAAAAAGGGGGAGAAAATTTATAAGGGAAGAAAATTTATAAGGGTAAAAGGGAAGAATACCCTTTGGGGAGAATATTTGAAAACCAAAAAAATCATTATATAAAATATTCAAGTATCTATTTTTCTTTATTGAAATAATACTATGAAATCGAAATATCAAATATTTTCTATATCTATTTTTTTATGTTTTCAATTCCTACATTCTCTTTAAATTTTGTTATGAATTATGTAATGGGTTTTATGATCATCAAAAAGGGGGAGATTGTTGGGCATGTATTGAATCAACAATAATCTATATTTTATAATGATTTTGATGTTCACAAATGCACTTTTTGTTTTCTAATGAAGTTTTTTTGAGTGAGTTATATAGGAATTTATATTTTGTTTTAAGGAATTTAGCGTTATGGGAATGAATCTGGACACACTATTTCAAACCCTATGTTACGCTGAGAAGCGAAATGATTGTGTATGGTATCAACCTTATGTTACACTAAAAAAAATTGTTTGGATCAACATAATTATGTTTAAAGATTCGTCAAACATATGGATCAGTAACCCTACATTGTAGTCTGGATTTATTGTTCATATCCTACATGCGGAACAGTTGAATGTATAGTTAATCAACACTACGTTCATAATTTTATGCTGATGAGGATAAAAGTATAGATTATCAACCCTGTGCTATGCAAAGGAACCATACGCTATGAAAAAGAACCCTACGCTACACAAAGGAACCTTACGCTACATAAAGGAACCCTAAGCTATGAAAAGAAACCCTGCGCTATGCAAAGGAAACCTATGCTATGCAAAGAAATGATATGCTGTGAAAAGGAATTCTATGCTATGAAAAGGAACCCTACTCTATGCAAAGAGACACTACGCTATGCAAAGGAACTCTACGCCCCGCAAAGGAACCCTATGCTGCGCATATCAAGCCTATGTTGTGTTCTCAATGGTGAAGTTTTTCAAGCCCCATTTTCAATCTGAGATTGCTGCAACGATCAATTCAAAATTAAATATCGATTCAAAGATCATTTTTATTATTTCAAATAACTGTGTTCATTGGAGAAAATATCTCCTATCTCTATAGGAAGTTACAACTCTCCTTGTTGATTGGAATTTTAATTTCAACGATCAATAAGGCTATTCTTTTGGATCTAGAATATCGAATAAAGTTATATATTATATATATATAACTACATTATTGAAAATCATATATACGGTGCTGAAAGGAATGAACAAATCTAAAATAGGACTACACTTTGGTGACATGCATGTTATTCATCATTCTATTTTAAGTCTGTTAATGCTATATTAGTTACTACCATATTGAAGATCATTATACAACAAGGATTTCTTTAAAATGATTCATTCTTGAAGATATTCTTTTTTGAAGAATAAGATCCATCAATTTCCAGTTGCTTGCTGTTGCAACTATGAAGATCAATCTGAACCACTTAAATAAATCTCTTTTGATTTATTAGATTTTCTAATACTCGTACTCAGTTATGGTGGAGTATCATCTTCTTGATCTAAGCTGTGGATAAATGATTCTCTATTATAGAACCATAAGGCTTTTTAATTTTTCTTATTTGTAAGGTTTCAACTGTCTGTACTCATTTGTGGATTATTGTTCTTGTGATAAGAGGACCATACTATTGGAATTTACTAAGCTCGTAGAGAGGGTGATTGGTAGAGTGGACTAGGGGATTTTTGTGCCTTGAACCACTATAAAAAGTTGTGTTCTTTATTTCTATTTATTTGTTGCATATTTTCATACAGAAGAAAAAATATTTCATATCCACATAAATCACAGTGGGTGTTAAAATCCATAATTGTGGAAGTTTTTGAAAAGACACAATTCATCCTCTAATTATGTTACTTTGTGTATTTTGACCTAACAGGTTCAACATCAATATATTCTATACCTCGGTAAAGGTTAATGTGGTGGTAAATGCTCTAAGAATAAAAGTGCTAGTATAGGCATTGAAGGAGTTCAGTGATGAGTGGACCTTGATGGTGTCTTTTCCCAGATGCTCTTGGAGACCAAGGAACACAATGGAGGTGCGTTCTTGGATAGTATTTAGTTAGATCCTTCCCTTCTTGAGTTGATTCAGTGGGTGAATCTTGTTGATGAGTTGTTCCAGCAGTCTATACAACTCCTTCATGGTGGAGAGTCATCTTGTGATTGTTCTTTGTATCTATAGGGAATTATATGTTTCAAGGGTTTTTTGGTTGGGTTGTTGTCTTTGAGGGAGGTGGTGATGTAGGATAGCCACCAATCTTAGTGGTTTGTTCATCCTAGAGCTACCAAGATGTATTATGATGTTCATAGATAGTTCGGGTGGTTAGGTATAAGGCGGGATATAGCTGACCTCATATAGAGGTGTTATATGTGTCAGCAGGTAAAATTAGAGCATCAAAGGCCCTCTAGTTTTCTTCATTCGTTACCCATTCCTACCTTGAAGTGGGACGAGGTCGCCATGGATTTTATTATTAGCTTACCTTGTACACCTCGGGGAAGGAATTTCATTTGGATGGACCACTTGACCAAATCATCCCATTTTATTCCAATCAAAGATTCAGCAAAAGTGGATGAGTTTGGACGATTATATATTCAGGAGGTGGTAAGGATCCATGGTGTTCCATTAGAAATTGTTTCTGATAGAGACTCTCATTTTACCTCTCGGTTTTGGGAAGTCCTTCAAAAGTAATTAGGGTCACAAATCAAGATGATTATGGCATACCATCCTCAAATGGATGGTAAGATGGAGTAGGAAAATCAGATTCTGGAAGACATGCTTTGAGCGTGTGTCTTGGATTTCATAGGATCGTGGGATAGCCATTTGGGATTGGTTAAATTTTCATATAATAATAGTTACCAAACCTCTATTTGAATGGATCCTTTTGAGGTTCTCTATGGTCGGCCATGTCAATCTTCTTTTTTTGGGATGAGATAAGTGAGACCTCACTATTGGGGTCGATCCTTGTATAAGAGACGTTTGAGAAAGTCAAGTTGATCCGGAAACAGTTATTGACAGGCTAGAGTTGCCACAAATCTTATGTTGATCAAAGACGCTGAGATATTGAGTTCTACGTGGGTGACCAGGTGTTCTTGAAAGTGTCACCTCATTTGGGTCATCATCGTTTGGGAAAGAAAGAGAATCTAACACTGAGGTACGTCGAACCTTTCGAGATCACTGAACAGGTTAGTAAGGTGGTATATAGGTTAGCATTGCCTTCATAGTTGACGTCAATTCATGATGCGTTTAATGTTTTCTAATTGAAGAATTATAACCCAGATCCGTCTCATGTGCTAAATTGGGAAGAGTTGGAAATAAATCCTAATTTGTCTGTGTTTAAACGGCCAGTGAAAATTATAGATTCTCGAGAGAAAGTTCTTTGTGGGAAGTTTATACCGTTGGTCCGGGTTCTTTGGAAGCATAGCAACGATGTGCATGAGACTTGGGAGTGGAAGTTGTGGGTTGAGAAATAATACATGTTCTTATTCTCTTATCAAGTTTTGAGTTGACGTTCCGGGGACGGAAAGTTTTCATGGTGGGGAGAATTGTCAAACTCATGATTTCTTTTGAGGCATTTTTCTGTTTATCTTCGATCTACCTTTTTTCCTTTTGGGTTTCCTTTGAGTTCTTGGAGAAAAGTGAGAAGATTTGGGTGGACATAATGTGGCGTAAGGTTGGCGCACGGTTAGTGGTAATCGTGTACCCCTACCCAGGTAACTGTGCAGTAAGTGGCTAGTTTGAGGCAGCAGCTACCGCACAGCTTGCACACGGTAATTCAGACCATGTGGGATAATCGTGTGGTAGGTTCTACTTGGACATAAGGGAAAAGCATGGTCACTATACTATTTTTTTAAACCGTGTGGACTAACCATGGGGCCTATTCGGGTCATTAAAATTAGATTTTTGGGTTTTCTCTCTCCCCAATTTTTAACCCTAAACCCCCATTTTTCTTCCCCTTCTGGATTCTTCACCCTAGGCACCTCCCCCTATCCCTCTTCCTCCCTTGGATCTTCAATTTCTTGGCGTTTTTGGCTCGGATTACTCAAGATCTTTCAAGTAAGTCTCTTTCTCTCTTGATTTCCTCCTCTATTCTAGGGTTTCTTCCCTCTTTTTTGGGGTTTCTATTTTCCAGTAGGTAGGGTGCCGATTTTAGGGTTAGATCTTGGTTCTTAGGGTTTGATATTGATGTTAAAGGTCCGATGTTGCTTCTTCAAGGTGCGATTGATGTGCGGTTGAAGTTTCGCACCGGATTTCAGAATTTTCCACACCCAAGGTAGGTGATTCCATGATTAAACATTATTTGATGAATTTTTTATGCTTGCTTGGGTATTTGGATGTGTTCTATGATTTATATGTAGGGTGCGAAAGGATTTTTTGATAGGATTTGACATGCATATGGCTTGAAAATGGTTTTTATATAAGAAATTGGGTGTATTTCTTATGTAAACCCTTGTTGTGCTTCTTGAACATGTTTTCTAAATTATGCAAGATGGTTGTTAAATTGTGCAAGTGTTGTGAATCATGTTTTGAAATATTTTTGGTGTGCGTTTGTTTTAAAAAGAGAATTTTGGTTGTGCAAGTGGTGGTATAATTTGTGTGTTGCATTGTTTGGCTTGAGTAATGTGAAAATGGTGTGTTGTGTGAAATGTGGAACATAATTGAGCACAAAGGGAAACCCGAGTAACTAGGTGGGCGGATTAGGACTAGTACGCTAGATGATTCGGAAGTGGTTCATCTCGGTTTCGCCTAGCAGGATTGACGCTACAATACTAACTAAATATTGTGATGATTGGAGACCACTAGGACCATGGGGTTTCTCCTCTTAGTGGCTCGTGCATGAGAATGATTTTAGTCGTGGTTGTTATGCCACATTCCACCATGATACGATGTACCTAATGTCTAATTGCTAGCTAGTGCCTAGAAGGGTTCTCCTGTGACATGGTTCTCTTTGTGATATTTTGCACATCGTCAGCATACGATGTACTCGTTGGTTATTTCAGAAGCAAGCATGTTTTATTTAAAGTTGTTTTCCATAAAAATGTATCTAGTCTTTCCTTTATAAAACTTGCAAGTTTATTTATCTTATAATGTTTATAGCATGGAATCTTCTTTTGGGTGGAATCCTACTGGGCATTAGTTCACACCCTACTTACATCATTGGGTGTAAGTAGACTTGGTTATGTTTGACATAGGTAAGGGAAAGGCATTTGGAGATGGTGGTTCGGGTTACTAGAGGTCTCCCTTGGGCGGTGTTGATGGTGGTGGCTTGAGGGTGATGCTCCTCTTGTCACGTGGCAGTTTTTGGGATATTGTCTTATTTCCCTTTTGTTGTGGTTCATGTTTATTTAGTTTAAATTTTGTAAATTGAAACCTAAAAAATTGTTTATGCCTTGTTTGGTTGAGTATTTTCAATTTTGGATTTTCTGTTTTGTGGTTATTTATGACTACAAAGTTGGGTGAAATCATTCTCATGTCTTATTGTTGATACCTGAGCACTTGTTGTCAGCCCAGGGGGATCGGGAACGCCCTTCGGACCATGCCACGGACCGGGTCGGGTGTCGGTTCGGATGACGTATTGGCTTGGTTCGTGACATGCCATATTATTTATTTAGATAAACTTATATATATCATCCATGTGATGTAGTGATGAAAAATAAATCACATTGCTTTGTGGAGGTGGTAGTCCACACGTACGCACGAACGACGTTATCATTTTTCAATAGATGGAAAAGTAAAAAAGTTGATGATAATTTATCTTTTCATAATAACAAATATGTCATGAATATTATATATATATAAATATTAAATACATCATTATAACTAGCTATGAGAGGTGGTGATGAAAAATGAATTACATCGATTCGTGAGGCGGTAGTCCGCCATACACACGAACGATGGTTTTGTTTCCTGTTTAATGGAAGGTGAGATGGATATAGGGCATACCATTAACATAATAACATCTCAGTATATTGAAGATGTTGGTGTTTTTATTTCAATTTGTTTGAAGAAGATTTGAAGGAGGTATAAGAAAAAATAAAACTCAAACATTCAGTTAAAAGCTATACATCTTCTTCGGACAACCTCCTTTGCTTTACACCTTAAGTCATCAAAGGTAGTCATTCAGCCCAAACAAAGACTTCTAGAATGTGAGAAGAGATGCTATGAAGGGATTTGGGTGGGGCTTAGTTGAACCAAATGGATTTTGAAGTGTGGATAGAAAAGGAGATGAGGTTCCCTTTTATAAGTGAGGGAAGGGCATTCTTGGATTTTTTTAAAGTATTAAATTAATATAAATTAATTTTCATGTTCAAATGGATCCAAATTGATTGACTTCGACTATAAGATAAGGATGAGTTGAAATCATCTCATACAATAAAATTTAGAAAAAATTAGTTAATGTTTTCACTCTTATCTTTTTGTTTTAAATTCTCATTAACCTTTTTGACAATTATTGCAATATTATAGTCTTCTACCCATTAAGGGTCAAGATTGTTACCATAAAAAGGACAAGACTCCTAAATGGACCATGGTTGATGTTTTAAACCATATCTCATTCATTTAGTTGAATATAAGATTTTTATGAATTTTAAATTATTTAATAAAATATTATTTATTATAAAATATCATTAATGTCATTTTTTGAACTATTCATTTAATTTGACTTTAAAGGCATCAAGACAAAGATAGAATTCGAATCTAATCATTTAATACATCACTAATATGTTATATTTATCTATAAAGTTCAGTGGACACAAAAAAAATATCCAAATTGTAAAACTTTTAATATTTTTAAAATCATTTATTTTATTTTTCTATTAATTGAATAAATATTGTGTCAGTGTTGCGTAAACATTTAAGCTAATTATTCAATCACTAAAAATTAAAAATAAATTACCATGCTCAAAATAAATTAATTATGTTCAAAATAAACTTTTATATTCATTCATAACATATTCTTTTCCTTATGTGAACATATAAAAGAAATTAACAAGAAGGGTATTTTTGGAATTTTCATTACTTAAAATAATATAAATGTCATTATTAAGACCAGATGAATCTAAAGTGTCATATATTCGAATTTGGGATGGATATGACTGAATTACTTTCATCTAATGAAATAAAGGCAAGTGTTCGGTTGATTTTTAATGTCTTGTCACGTTATTTTTAACTTTAATTACCCGATTTACTCTTACCGTGGTAATAATTATTTACTATGGTTACTATTCATAATGACTAAAAATAAAATGGGTTTATTTACCAAATTTGAACATCCTGATTCCAAATATTAAATCCATTTTTCAAGATTCAATTTTTATAAGTGGCATAGATTGATTTAAGATAAAAGTACAAAATGCAACGAAAAACAGTTTTTCAGAAAAAAAAAATGTATTTTTAAGTATAAAAATGTCTTTATACCAAATTCAACCATAAAATTAATTCTGACTTAATTATGTTATTCATAATATAAGAGAACTAATGTTACTTTGAAACCATTCTAAAATTTAATAAAACCTTATAAATGAATACAAATATATCCCACAAGATAAATACAACAAAATACCATGATTCCCCCCCCCCAAGATATTCACTTTATGGTACAGCAGATTATTATCATTAGTTATGGATTGATATGAACAATATTCACATTTCATTTTTAGATTTTGTCTTCCTTATCACTCGTCATTGGATACAAACGCCCCATTATAAATTGATTCAAAAAATTTACATAAAAGATAAAATCCAACCGAGGCACAGTCCAAATAGCCTGCTCCACTGGACACCGTACCCATTCAATCCGACGGTCCACGGCAGGATGCAGGGTCCCGTGCATTCTGGACCGTCAGATGGACTCAGCATCTCACCCAATTTCCACCAGCCTCGACTCCCCTCGATTCGAGCCACTGCTGCTGGATTTCCCTCGATTATATATCTTTTTCGCCCTTACAATCGTCAACTTGTTCCCGTCCCCGCCTCCACCACTGCCGCCATTCTTTCCGGCGATATCATCACACAAAGCCTTCAACAGGCCTTCAAACCGTCGCCGAAACGTCGGGTATCTCGAGATCGACACAGTTATCCCCCGCAACCTACACGATCAAGCGCACCCACCGTGAAACACAGAAGAAATAGATTTACATCGATTTGGGAAGAGGAGACCACATTACAAAGAAAATCATACAACACACAAATGCAAGGAAGAACTCGAGACCTCACCGAAACCCACAGGATCAGCTACCACTGAGCTGCACCACCATGAGGGTGGAACATAGAAGAAATATAATTTCATTATTTATTTAATTTACCTTCGAGCAAACGCATCGAGCTCGGCTCTCCTCCGCTCGGACCACTGAGGTGGCAACCGACGGTCGGAACCGCCTGACCTGCTGGTGTTGCTGCCAAACAAAACCGAGCGGCAGAGATAGTCCTCCTCGGCTTCGGAAAGGCCGGAGGCGATGATCTGGTCCTTGATGATGAGGAGGGGATCCAGAAACCAGCCGGAGAAGGTGTCTCTGGGTCTGACCAAACGACTGATCTCGGTGACATTGTCGCCTACAGCAAGTAAAACAGATCATCGGTGGAATTGGAATGAATTAACAAATCAAATGTAAAATGGTTGTCGCAATCTTACCTAACAACAAACCATCCGCGTTGGCTTTCGCAGAGCGGAGAAGAGTTTGAAGGAGGCAATAAGCGGGCAAGCCGATGCTCATAAACCGGTCACCGCCTTTTCTAGACACAGCCTCCTCGATGTCTACCACGCTGATCAGTCCTTCGGAGACCATCGTTTCCCCGAACCGATGACAGTCTTTGAATATGCTATCAAAGACCTCAAGCAGCTTCAAGTCCATCATCTCATTCTTGAAGGAGATGGAGCGAGAGGGAGGATTTTGGGAAGAGCTGGATCCGGAAATGGAGGATTCCCGAGTAGTTGCCCGTGATAATTTAGCTTCTCTTCGAAACTGAGGCCTGGGTAAGCAGGACCCTTCAGGCATGTCAAGAACATCATTGCTGTACTCATCAAACAAGGACACCGAGGCAACCATGAAGCATAGCCCCAGCCAAGGAGAGTCCTCCTGATAAACAACAACCCCTGCATAAGCACCCATGAAAATGCTTGATACCATGGAGCCTATCACTGCACCCGCAACAGCCAACGGCCACAGCAGGATGATCAGGCCTGCAATCGGTACGCATATTGTCTCCAAAAACGGCCCCTCTCGGCCAATTAGGTCATGAATGAGCCGATGCCACCCCTTGAAAAGCATGTAAGGGCTCTTACAGAGAGCGATGAGAGAAATTGCCGGGACGTTAAACATGATGCCAAGCACCCCAACAGAGAGGGTACCAGGAAGACGAAGCAATCTGCCAAAAGGTGGATGAAAGGATCAGTGTGGCTCATAACTAAGGTTCCGTTTGACAACAGTTATTATAGTACTTATTACTAAAGATGAGAGGTTATGTGCAAAACAATTTATGGAGCAACTTGGTGTCATCAGCAAATATCATTGACCTCAAACTCTGCATCAATTGTCACATAAAGCACCCGCATAATGAGGCAATAACAAAAACATTTTGTAATGTCTTAAATTGCTGAAAGGTTTTCTCTGGGCATGCCCAAGTAACTGAACATATATATTTTGTGAAGAACACTCATCATGTTTCTTGCTGATGAATAAATTAAATAGCTCAAAAATGCTAAGCCAACCAATAGTCAAAGCAGCTTAAGAAGATAAAACCTCGCAGGTGCCAACAAAATCCAAAAGGCCGAAGCAAGCATCTAACCTTATTTCATAAACATCTCCTTCAGGAAGTCTCTGGGTCCGTAGCTCATCCATAACTGAGAAATAAGAATGAAAACAAACGTCTGCAAAATCCCTGATGACTGTAAAACTATCCAGGACAGTGCTCCAAGTTCCATCCTGCAACAGTACTAAAAGGGGTTATTTCTCCAAGAAGGAATGCATAGAAGCCACTGAAGAACAAAACCAAAGCTTGAAAAGTACTACTCACACAGATGCAGTGGAAAAATACATCAGTCTTCCCCTCCCCGACAGCTTCAAGAGTGGCGAAAATTGGTGCAAGAAGGCCATAAGCAGCACCACCAAGAATGCTTGAACTAATGCCAATCAATGGCCATAAAATCAAGACGACAGTGATGCACGGGCAGAGAACTAACTTCAAAACCGACCCTAATTTTTCAGCCCTGGCATGTCAAGAGGTGATCAGTATAGAAAAAAGGAGGCATAATAAAAACAAGGGGGTAAGGCTCAGTTAGACAGCACTTATTAAAAACTGGTTATAACACTTGCCACTTTAGCAGTTTGGTGAAGGAAAAAAAACTGACAGAGTTCTGTTTTTGAAATAGCACTTATACTTAAATTCCAGAAGAAGGCCACTTAATTAAGTGGCAGAAAAACACCTTTTGATAAAGAAATCTGCAAACACTTACTCAAAAACACTTATCATAAGTTACAAATATCATTAAAACTTTTCGATTAGTGTTGTCTAATAGAGCCCAGGACAAGGTAAAGGAAGAAAGCACCTCACAATGCAAAAATAAGTCCAGAAAGCATGAGCTGGCCAAAGACCCAGGATGATTGCAGAGTTCCCAGTTGTCATAATAAGGCATATCAGTGGGCAGAAAACAATCCCTGCAGATAATGAGTTCCATGCATTATTACCAACTGGAAGACGACAAATAAAAAATGGCGCCTCATAAGGAAAGAATGGCAAAGAAGGAGGCCTACAAGCCAGCAGAAAGAAAGGCAAACGTGATGGCTGAAACCAACTAAAAAGAACCAGGGCAAGCGAGTTTCCCTTCTCAACATAAGTAGATGTCTGCTCGTTGAGTTCTTGATCAATATAATCAAACTAGAAGAATACCGAGTTTCCTTCCTCAAAATAAGTAGATGTCCCCTCGTTGAGTTCTTGATCAATATAATCAAACTAGACAAATAATTCGATGATATAATAACAAAAAAGTGCCTAGAACTGTGTCATAAGCATGTGGACCAGAGCAACAATCGCTGGCCAGACTGCCAGTTCTCTACGAATAAGAGGTTCTTGGATCTAATTTCAAATGTAGAATATGGTAACAAGGGCGTAGGGAAAACAAACAGGCCTCTGCAGCAGTTCAGATTGGATAATAATGCGGAAGAGAAGGTGAGTAGCTGCAAGGTGGAGAGCAAGAAGAAAACATCAATAACCTTTAATGATGCCGAGGAGCAGAAGCCCAGTGAAGAAGGGCAAGAAATAAAGAAAGTTCCAGATACCAGCTAACACCCCTTTTGGAGGTTCCATACTAAAGTGTTGTCCAAATCACAACAGAGCCATCTCGGAATCAAACCATAAACCCTAAATTCCCCATTTCAGCCAGACGAGGAAGATTCGGAGCTTGAAACGAATCCCACCACACCCTCACCAAAATGCACAAAGCTGGACAAAATCTGGAACGCAGAAGTCTTCTCGTGCTGATTAAGCGATTGTTCGAAGTTAGATTTAAAAGGATAGCAGCAAGCAATAGAGCTAAGCAAGGAATAAAAAGAAGTTCCACGCTCGTTCGCTCGTACTTTATTTTATTCTTGCGGGAATTCAAGTGTCGTTGTCCCGCAGCAGAACTAGCGTCAAAGCAAACGCTTCCATGGCCGTCCGCTCAGCTTCATGACAATGAACGAACGAAGGCGATGCGCCTCAAAGTCGCTTGATAGTCCGCGCTTCAGTTTCACTCTCATTCAACTTCAGCGATATATTAATTATTTGAAATATAATATAATATTTGAAAATTGAAGCTGAGTTATAAATATTTTGAAGTTAGTTTCGAGTAAATGTTTTTTTTATCCCATCTATCATTTATTTTTGGATTTTGGTTGTAAACGTATCAGATTATTTGTTTGTAATTTTCAATTTTCACCAAATAATGTTTTTTATTTTTTAATGTAGCACTCATTTAATCATTTTTTGATAAAAATTTAACTTAAATTATTGTAATATTGAATATATATATATATATATATAGCATGTATTTATTTGTTTGCTTATTATCCCTTATTTAAATTACATATTAATGTATAAAACAAAACTAATAAATGTTATACAATTCTATATAGTTGATAATGGTATTTGTAATTCTTGTTTTAATAATCTAAATGTAAAATGATATATTTTATTTTATTTATTTTAATTTTTTATAATAAAAATTTTATACATGATTCAATTAGTTATTCAAATTTGTATTATTAATTTTATCATCTAATGTTCAACCCATAAAAAATTCATTAAAATCAAATTTTAATGAAGATTGGATCAAGTTCAACTCTTTTCGGACAAATTTTAAGTTAACCATCCTATTGTGTTCATATGTATTGTTTACGTCAAAGTCAACAATGAAAATGTGTTTATTTTGTTGACATAAAAGCGAAGGGTAAAACACTCAAAATGGTTACAAAAATATCACTATTTTCAATGGCAGGTGGGATCAACTTGTGAAAACCGATAGAGGATAGTGCAAGCCCTTGTAAAATCAAACACTAGTGCTATTTTTTTACGAGGGGATGGGGGTAGCTCAACGATACCCCCCCACTTGATCATCATTAACTCACAACATTTCCATAAAGTTATTTGTATATTTCATTTAGTGTCTTGTGATATAATTTTTAATTCTTTAATATTGAGAATGTGTGTGTCTGCATGTCCACATCGTGGGATTTTCCTATCTTTACCCATGACCCCCCCTAATTTTCAAACCTCGACCCAGCAAGCAATGCTAGGGTTATTGGGTTGGTATAGACCGTTCATGTTGTGGATCATGAAATCCCTTGAATATATGACATGTTATCATTGGGGTTCTAAGGATTGATTAACACTTATTCACCTTGGTGGAAACAACAAGAAACCTCATTCTCAAGATCTACCGTAGATTAAACCTAAAACCATGTGTAAATACAGAATAAAGAACTTGATGTGTACCTTACACCGAAGAATGTCACTGCTCCTTGTTCTTCCATCATTGTGGTTGATAAAAATCACTGAGGCGTAATCATAAGAATATTCCCTCTGTGGTGTATCCACATGTTGCACCAAATCACCCATTGTATTAGCATGACTCTCCACCAGACCACAATACGTTTGTATCCCATGGAAGTTAAGGTAAGAGAAGGAAGAGAGTTTTGGGATAATCAGCCAAGGCTAGGGTGAGTTCAAATAATATCACCATTTCATGGCACGACCTCCTTTTATAAGCCCACGGGGACACTCCTCAATTGATAAAACACTAACCCATACACTACAAAACATACGAGTTAATTCATGTGGTTACAAAACCCTTTTGTAATACATGACTGAACATTCATTCGTCGTATGAATGCATGATTATCCATACGTCATTAATGATGGCCAGCATGAGTGGCAATTTGAATGTACTACCTTTGATATCATTGCATTGCGATATCAACATATGATATAGCATAAAATAACAAAGGCAATATAGTTACAATATCAGATATTGTAACCAACGATATACCATCAAGGCATATAAAATGCCTTAACAACATGCATGTCCTACTATACGACAAGCATACATGGTACAATACGACATGAGGACTTTAGGCACTACCACAAAAACGAGTTTTCACAACGCTACTTTTTAAAAGTGTTAAAAAACACCGATAAAGGGAGTATCTTTATTAGTACTAAAAAAACGCTGATAAAGAATACTTTTAATATCACTGTTAAAAGTACATTTTTATTAGTGGTGATAAAGGTATCCCATTTATCAGCGTTTTTTTAGCGTTGTTAAAGGGACTCCCTTTATCAGCGTTTTTTTAATAGCATAGACAAATGAGAGACTTTATCAGCATTTTTTTTACTAATGCTGATAAATGGTATATTTCAAAAAAAAATCATTAAAAATAATATATTAATATATAAATATATTTATATTGATATAAATATGATATATATTTTTTAAATATGTTTTAGATAAGTATAAATAGACACTTACACTCAATATATAATATATTTAGTGAAAATGACTTATAAAATATTTTATTTTATTTTTAATTAATAATTTGCTAATTATTATCGAGTAATAATCATTTAATAATAATTTGAAGACAAAAGCAATCAAAAAATCAATAAAAGATCTAAAATAAGTTGAAAATGTAACTCAAACTTCAAACGATCATAACTTTTAATCCGGGTGTCAGTTTGAGTTCTACCACATATCAAATCGAAGCATATGACGAGCTTTATACCCTCAATGATATAGATAAACCTATGTCACGTTTTTTAGGCCATAAAAGGTATGAAAGTTCTTCAAAACTAAGTTTTTAGTCGGGTATCCCAATTTTTTAACATTCAATGAATTTTCAGCCTCTTTTAAGGAGGTCTTTTTGCCCTTTTTCAGTGGAGACTGAATTTATTCTCAGGTCTTACCTTCATATCGATATTTTATCATTTTTCACAATGTATTGTTATTTATAATCAAATATATAACAATATATACATAATTTTTATATATTCACACATAAAAATTTATTTTTATGAATAAATAAATAAATAATTAAACATATTTATATATAAAATATATTTCTCAATATATAATCCTTATTTAAATAAAAGCTAATATCCATTTTATTTAAAATACAAATATATGAATATTTATATACCTATATAGTGTGTGTGTGTGTGTGTATTAACAAACTGATGTATATTATCCATACATTCTAACATATGAATATACATATTAATATATAATATATGTATATATATATAAATATATATAAATATGTATAATTATACTTACAGATACATGTATATATAATATATATACATGTGTAAGTATGTTGTATATATGTATATATGTATATATGTATTTATTTATTTATAAAAAAACATATTTTATAAATGTATTTAAAACTAATCTTATAAATATATATTAATATATGAATAAAAAAATATAACTAAATATATATATATATAAATAAAAAGATATAAATATATATTAATATATGAATAAATATATATATTAATATTACTATATATAAATATATATTAATATAAATATATATTAATATACGAATAAATATAACTATATATATAAATAAATAAATAAACATTTCATTAAATTGAGAACAAAACAAGTTGAGTGAGTGGTAAAGGTACAGACGTGCAAGTGAGAGGTCTCAAGTCCGAATCCAAGCTGAGGCAGGGGTGTGCGGGCGGGGGGGGGGGGGTAGCACTGTTAAAGGGTGGTGGGTGTGTGCCTAGTGCTGTTAAAAAAGTGGCGGGCGAACGTGCGGGTGGGGCTTCCTAGCGCCGTTGAAAGGGGGGTCAAACACTGTTAAAAGGGGGACCCTCCGATTTACAGATTTTTTTTATTTTTTTTGACTTCTATCAGCGTTTTTTTAGCTCTGATAAAATGAGCATTTATCAGTGCTTTTTTTAGCACTGATTAAAGGGACCACCCTTTTAATAGCGCCTTGATTATCAGCGTTTTTTTAGCGCTGATAAAAGTTTTTTAACGCTGATAAAACCCTGTTTTGTAGTAGTGAGAGCATATCTCATTTAATCTCTCACTTGCACTAAAGGCTCATAGACTTCATGCCATTTCACCTTATGTCGTATTATATACAATAACCTGTGAAACCATCACTACTACAAAACTAGGTTTATCTAGCACTGGAGATTTAACAGCACTAACCAAAAGTGTTGTTAAAGACCCCATTTATCAGCATTAGAAAAAGCATGTTAATGGGGGCCTTTAACAGCTCTTTTTTTAGCGTTGCTAAAGCGGGTCTCTAACAGCGTTAAAAAAGCGTTGTTAAAGGAGACCCTTTATCAGTGCTTTTTTAAGCGCTGATAAATGATGTATTTCATAAAAAAAATTCATTAAAAATAATACATTGACCTATAAATATATTTATATTGATATAATATAATATATATTTTTTAAATATGTTTTAGATTAGGTTAAATAGACATTTACATTTAATATATAAGATATTTAGTGAAAATGACTTATAAAACAATTAAAAAATATCATTAATTAATAATTTTCTAATTATTATCGAGTAATGGTCATTTAATAACACTTGGATGACATAAAAATTAAATGAATTAATGGACGGTTGAAGATAAGTTGAAAAAATGACTTGAACTTTAAATGAACATAACTTTTGATCTGGGTGTCCGTTTGGACTCTACCACATATCAAATCAAAGCTTGCGATGAGATCTACGCAATAGTGGTTAGGGGACCCCTCTCATGTTTTTGAATCCAAAAAGGCTTGAAAGCCCTCCAAAATTGTGTTTTTAGTCGGGGTATTTAAATTGTTTAACATTCGATGGAATTTCAGCCTTGTTTAAAGGGGTCTTATTGTCTTTTTTCAGTGGGGACTGAAATTATTCCCATGGCATGCAATCATAATGATATTATGGTTTTAAAATTTTATCATTTTTCATATTGTACTGTTATTTATAATCAAATATATAAAAATATATACATATTTTTTATATATTCACATATAAAAAATTTAATTTTATAAATAAATATATAAACATATTTGCATATAAAATATATTTTTAAATATATAAACCTTATCTAAATCAAAAATAATATTCATTTTATTTCAAATAAAAATGTATGAATATATATACTTATACAATTAATGTACATACAATGTGTGTGTGTGTGTGTATATTTGTGTGTGTGTTTTGACAAACAAATATATATTTATCTATATATTCTAATATATGTATATAAATATAAATATATAATATATGTATATAAATATAAATATTAATATGTATAATTATATTTATAGATGCACACACACACACACGCACATATGTATGTATGTATTTATTTATTTATAAACACACACACACACACACAAACATATTTTATATATGTATTTAAAAATATATAAAAATATATATATAATACATATATATAAATATATGGATAAAAAATTTAATGAAATATATATAAATATATAGATCTATCATAAGATAAAATAAAAACAATATAGGGAAGTGAAAAAGATGCAGACATATCGGGGGGGGGGGGTTTCAAGTTCGAAACTCGTTGGAGGTAGGGGCGCACACAAGAGGTTGAAATTATGTAAAGCACTGATAAAGGGGGGATCGACTAGGTGAGTGGGAAACAAGCGCTGATAAAATGGGGGTGAGATGCGTTGATAAAAGGTGGGGTGAGAAGTGGTTTAGACAAAAAAATTGCACCCCCCTTTATTAGTGCTTTTTTTTAGCGTTGATAAAGGGGGCCTTTAACAACGCTAAAAAAGCGCTAATAAATGCCCTCTTTAACAATGCTAAAAAAAGTGCCGATAAAAACCCTATTTATCCGAGTTTTTTTAGTGCTGTTAAATGACACCTTTATCATTTCTTTTTACGAGCTCTATTAAAGCCAACCTTTTAACATCACTTGCATTATCAGTGCTTCTATAGTACCGATAAATCCCTTTTACTAGTGTTGTTAGAGGCTGGATTTGTACTAGTGCATATTCAAAATGCCTTTTGAATACTTCCAAAACATTTTTGGAAAGCTATCATCAATTTCATCTTGTACCACATCACATATAATACCTTGTGAATAACCATCCAAAACATATTTTAGATAAAATCGAAAACACTTTTAGAGAGGCTATCTGAATAAAAATCAATCCTCATTCAATCAACCACAAAGTGTGACCCCAAAGACCTTTACAGCGTTGAAAACAAATATGAATTCCCAAATTCATAAATGCAAGCAAAGAACGACATCTAGAAAAATATCAATGCTACTCAAGCTACAAAGGGATCCGACATGATCTCCTTCAAACACATGTATCATTATACTTGTTTCCACTGATTACATTTGATGAGCACCTTTCAGAGGGAAATCGATATTTTATTTTGAACCCAAGTAAAATGTAGTAAAGTGGGACTCAGGTTGTATCCAAAGAAGATAGTGAAATGGATGATTTTATATCTTGTTTAATGGGTTCAAATTGTTAGAAACAATGGATGTAATTTTTTGGTTTTATTATCAGTTTACAGAATAATGGTCAAGCCTTATATTATCCCCTCATTCTCCCATTGAATCATTATTCAAATCATTTCCTACTCTTCCTATAATCAATTGATATCTCATCGATTACTCTTGTCTGTTTGTTTCAGTTTAGATAGAGAAATATAGTGATCACTATATCCCCTATCCTTGCCTAGCTCGGTCATCAGATATCTCTAATCACCCTCAGATTATCCCACTACTTACTATCACATGCAGTAATTTAAGTTTGAGTGACTTATGTGTGCAATCCTGATAATGAGAGTAGAAGAAATTAAAAGTGTAAACCAAAAAAATTCTTGAATTGATTAAACTATTAAAATCCTTAGAGAAAGAAGCATGAGAATTAACTGTAATAATTAGAATTCATCAACAAGGGAATGGGGGATTTTTTTTTAGCATGACAAAAAATTGACCAGTGCTCCATCATCGGAGTATTATAGCCAAATTATAAGATATTATGAAAGAAAAGAAGTAACAATAGCCTGATCGAGTGATTGTAGAAATCAACCTCTAAGCGAGGGAGAGTGAGCATCTTCAATATAGTGAATAATGATCTATTTAAAGAAGAATGCTAAGAGATCCTTGGTGTGCTTCAAAAATTCACCACGCGAGCAACACGAGTATCTTCAACTTTTTTTGGGCGACTTTGAGATAGATCTAATTTTCAGTTCCAATTAGAAAATTCTTATTTGTTGGATGATCGAAACAAGTTGAGTATCGAGGGTCTGGACTATTTAGTTAGAGAGTGTTTTTTGCGATTTCTCCCAACTTGGAAATCATTCCCTCCAAGAAGAGTCAAGCTAGAAAGTTTTAATGATGAGAGGTTACCTTTATATAGGGATTAGTTTACCCTTACACAACTCAACCATGACCCTTGCATAGCCTGACCATGCTACCCTTACAAGAGATTACCCTCACACATGCTTACCCATATATAGGTTTTCTTGGGTTGATGTTACCCTTACACAATTGATTACCCATACACAACTCAACAATGACCCTTACACGGACATACTTCACCCTTATGTAGCTCAGTCATCACCCTTACACAAGTCCATAATGACCCTTACGTGGGCGTACTTCACCCGTACGTGGCTTGATTATCACCCTTACGCAAGTGCTTACCCTCAACTCTGGCTTTGTTTCCTCATCCTTTAGATTGATTTCATCCTCCATCGAGCATCCTCATCCTTCAGCCCAACATTTCATCATGCACCTGGTGAGTATTCTCAAACAAACCTAGAGATGTTGTAATGGGAGTTATAAGGCCCCATATCCTTCCTCGATCATACCTACTAAAAAGACTATGAATTTCCAATGCTGATTCACCTTCAAATCTTGGTCATGGCTTTGTTAAGAAACAAAGAGCATCAATATCATCCAACTTTCCAAACTCGATCCTCCTTCAAGCTTATATGGGTTGAGATCAAACTATTTTTATTTAGATTTGTTTATGAAATTAGAGTCTTCATCCTTTATAATTCCTCAAGTCCAAGTTGAATGGAATTATATTTTTCAGTTTAGTGAGCATGAGACTCTATAGATGGAAGCCAGTGGTGTGGCTCGACATGCATTGACCTCCATTCTAGTCTCTTAGTCAGTTTTCTACTACCATCGGTGGATCCATGGAGAAGGTAGCGGTAGCAATACAGGGGAGGCAGTGGAATGATATGAGGGTGATGGTAGTGGATTGGAGGTAGTAAGCTGAGGTTGGCATCAATGAAAGATAAAGTGGTAGCAGAGCTATTTTTTACTCTATCAGTAGCAGGGATAAACAACAGTAATAGAAGGGGGAGCAAGAGCACATTTGGAGGTACTGGGTGTGGAGGTAGTAAGGAGCGATACTAGAGTGGGGGAGCGATAGTATAAGTAAGTACTAGTAGTAGCACATTAATTATAGTAAAACAGGGGGTTCTTCTGGCAGAAGTAAAATAGAGGAACCGATAGTAGACAATGAAGGTATCAATTTTTTTCCTATAACAATAGGATAATAGTATCAATAGTAGTTGGTGATAGTAAGATGATCTGATGATAACAAGTGTCTAGTGATAATAAAGGGAGAAGTAACAACCTGATAATAGAAAGCTTCTTCCTTTTGACACTAGTACAAATTTCTATGCACCTGTATTTTAATTCATAAACCAAACATTTTTTAGTATAAGAATTTTCAAGATTAAATTTTAAATTCCAGATTAAAATGCATGGCTTCACCATTTAATTCAAAAAATGAATAAATCACAAAAAACATGTTTTGATTCACTCTACAATTATGTTTAGAATTCACAAAGTCACACGAAATCACAAATTTACCCTAGATTTTAATTAAATTAGGGGGTACTTTCAATGAATAACATACATTGTTTTTGAAAATCTGGGCTCACATCACTCCCCCACACTTGAATTATTTCACTTTTTGACAATTTTATCATTGAATACCAAAAATATTGATTGTCTTTCCTAAATTTAAATACACAACCAAAATTGAAGAATATCAAAGAATTCCACCACTAAATGGTCATGCCTCCTATGTGACTTTTACACATTGTTTTATTTCTATTAACATTCAAATTCCATTTTTATGAGTGAATTCAATATATTTAAGTGGAATTAAAATTTTAATGAGTAAAAAATCCATTTTTAAGATTCATAAACCAAAAATTCATTTTCAAACTCCATTGATGCCTCCTAAATAATATTTTTATAAATCAATTGCCCCCTTCTTCATCTGGGTTTAATATTCCACTCACCTGAATAAATTCATTTCTGAAAAAATGTATCTTTATTCATTTTTTTAAATTTATTTTTTCCCAGCTATGTATGTGTGAGGTAGTGTGCAAAATAACTTATTTGAAATTTATACAGAGGACTTATATCTCACACCTAGTTCCATTATCTTAGAGATTCATTATGGGATCCCAACTGCCCATTTTACTTTGGGTTTAAAGGACTTATAAGAATTTCTTTTAGGGAGGCTCCCTAAGGTTTTATTCAGTCACAAAGGTCTGTTCACTCTAGATTGAGTTTGAAATTATAGTAATCACATGTTATAATTTTGATTCTATAAATATATTTTCAGTTTCCACTTCATTTCCCTAGTCTTAAAATAGAATCTCCATAACACAGGGGTTATGTTCACTCAAAAATCATTCACATTTAGTAATTCAGAATCAATGTAACCCTCACATACTAATTGGTACTTTAATTATATACGATAACATAAAGTACAATTTTTCCATCTTAAAAAACACTACAAAGTTTTCAAAAAAAATCTAAAAAGAAGGTGTGTACAGGATTTGAAACTTCAATTTTGTTTATGTACATCTTAAAAATACTTTATCCCTTTCTCCCACACTTGGTTCATACATACTTCTAATTTAATTACATCATGAATTTTTTTAAATAAAAACAATTCAAAATAAAGTAAGCAGCTAGACCAATATTAAAAAAAGAGACAACCTAACAATGCACTTTTTATCAGTAGAAGGGAGGAGTTTGGGATCCTCCATTGAATCTTTCTAAAATTTCTCATGAAACTTATTCAATTATTGGTTTTTCACCTTGAATGGATTATTTGAACCTTCTAATTTAATCTCAACTATACCAAAAGGAAACATTTTAGTTATTGTGTATGGACCAGTCCACATGGAACGAAACTTAGTAGGGAAGAGATTCATCCTTGAATAAAATAACAACACTTAGTCTCCAAATTGGAATTCTCTTTTCTGGATCAATTTATCATGAGAATATTTGGATTTCTACTTGTATAATAGTGAGTTCTCATATTCTTACCTTCTCATCTCCTCAAGCTCCATTATAACATCCCGTTACTATTTTAGGCATTCCTAAACCCTCTTATGTTAAATTATTAATATCTTAAGTGGGAAAAAATTGATTTATCGGTGAATTTTTGATATATGTGTTACGGGACTTAAATGACATGTTTTATATAAAATTGAAATAATAATTGTAAATAATTATCAAGAAATAATTACAATAAATTATCAAAAGATAATTATAAAATTATGATTTGTAAGGAATAATTATTAGAATATAATTATTCACTTTTGTTAAAAGATAATTGTGAGGTAATTATTACTTGAAAAAGATTATCAAAATTATCATAGAATAATTACGTGTTTTATCAAAGGACGATTATCATAATTTTAAAATGATAATATTATAAAATTATCAATGATAATCCCACCAGATTATCAAATGACAATTTTAAATAAATTTATCAAATATTGTTTATCATATTATTGTATGTAATATTTTAAAAGATAAATATTGTGGAAATATCAAATATATTTTTTACATATATTATCAAAGGATAATTAATATAATTATTAGAAGATAATTTTGAGATTATAAAAGGTTAATTATTAATATTATTAAAACAATAATTGTGAGTTTATCAAAGATAAATATTCTGATAGATAATTGCAAGTGCATGTGTTGATCTAATGATAAACTTAAAATTTTCCATGAAACATAAATACTATCACATGTGATAATATATATGTATTTTGAAACTTATCCTTGTGAGATAAATTATCATCACATGCGAGAATTTAAAATGATAATCCAGAGATTATCCATGAGAGAGAAAATGGAATCACATGTAATATTTTATTTCCTTGTGAAATGAAAAATATATTTTTGGTTCTAGTAACCCTTGACGAACATAGACCATTGGTGTGTTGATGATTATGATAATAGGACCATGTAGAGGTGTATCAAATCACACGAGGTGGTTTATCATTACCGCTGACATTGACGACCTTGAGGTAGGTGGTTCTGTTCTGATTAACCAAATTTATTATCTTTGTATTGCTTGATTTATTTCAATTTTTTTATTTAAATTAAATTGCCTAAATATTCTTTCAATTAAATTTATAAAAACTCAATTCCAGTGAATAGAGATATTTGAAATGGTTTTGGCATGGAAATTTGGAAAACACCTGATTACATTGAATTGGGTGTGTTTATGGAAATTGGATGATTAAAATTGTTTAATTTAAATTGTGGATTTGATGGAAATAATTTCAATTAAATTTTTGAATTTAATTGTAGAAATAAATTGTGTAACGATGAAATTGGTTTTGTATGGATTTAAAACAGGTGAAAATGGCTTAAAATGATTTGATAGAAACCCAGTGGTTTTATCTTGTAAAAAGACATGTTTTTAAATAAAACCTATTTTGGTTTTAAATGGAAAGAACTTGACACTTTTGAAATGGAAGAATGGGATTGATCATATTTTTAAGCAGTCTTAAAATAGTTCACCCATCATGTAAGAGCACATGAAATCCTTAGGTAGTTAGTGAGTTATTTGGATACACTCTACACTACGACAATGTTCTAAAACACAATTGTGGTGGGTCACATCCCCGATGGGTTGGTGATGAGTCTCCTTTGGCCAGCATCATAGGGACTTTTGTATACACATTTTGCTGAGTTCATATAGAGAGTGTGGAATCCTATAATTGGTTAATACTATCGTACCTTTTGGTAGATGACCATATTGATCACTTGTTTATTTATATTTGAGATATAAATATAATCCAATGTTAGTTTGAACTACTTTACATGCCTGATGAATTTATATAAACTATTTTATATAAATGTTTTACATAATCCATTGTTTTAGAAATATTTCATCATTTGTAAAGCCTTTTCTTAATGTATTTTTCCATCATTTGAACTGTATAACATGATTTGTTTAATTATGCATTAAAATTTAAAAATTATTTATCTTTAAAAATTTAAATCTTTTCTTTAGATAATCTATAATTGGAATCTGTTATGGAATCTTTGGTGGTATCCTATTGGGCTTAGGCTCACACCCTATTTTTTCTTTTGGGTGTTTGTAAACTTTCTTCTTCGAGGTTCGAGTAAAGGGAAAGGATCTCTTGGAGGTGGATCCAGATGTTGAGCTTTGGTCTTGGTGAGTTGTGTCCTTAGGGACCTTGGAGCTATTTTCCCATTTTAGTACTTTGGATTTTATGCCTCTTTGTATTTTGATACATTACTTCCATTGGAGTTTCTTTTTTTATTCATACTGTATTGTTTCTTTTCTTCCGTATTGTTGGTGGAAAAATTATCCCCACTTGCTTGTTATGTGATGCCAGGTGCTAGTAACTGACTCGTGGGGATTGGGAACACCCTCTGGACTATTTCAGGGCCAGATCGGTTATCGGGTTACTAGGGTACCCAAGATGGTTTGTGAAAAAATGGTATTAGAGGGAGGTTAATCATCTTTCCTTGAAGTTAGTATGCATTTGTGAAATCTTGTCGGGACTTAGGAGGTAGTTGCGATTGAGTGCCTGGCCAGCTCTCACCATAATGAACCTTAAGTCACTAGGGGTGGTTAGTAAAGGATGACTTGTGGATTAGTTCTAGTCTTTTCCCTATTTTTATTTGGATATAGTGGAATCCAAATCTTGTTTATCCCTTATATTAAGAATAGTTTTCCTTGTTACTCAGTTTGAGTGTTAATCTAATGTCTCCTTTTTTATTTTCTAATGTTGTGTAGCATCATGAATTCGAGAATATGTGGGAATCATATCCAAAAAGAGGTTACCGTTAAATCTCAGCAAGAGAATCCTGTTGTGGATCCGAGTCTGGATGAGGTGATTGTTCACATTTTCCAAGCTCTGGGATAGGCACCACCTCCAATTCCCGTTCATGCTCCAACTATGGATCCTTATAGGTATGTTCTATGAAATCATTCTAAAGAGTTCCTACACTAGAAGCCACAAGTTTTCAAAGGCTCCACTGACCCTCAACATGCTGAGGAATGATTGAGCAAGATTGAACATCTGTTTGGGTTCTTGGAGACACCTGATGCGATCAAGGTGAAGTGTGACACCTTCGTACTGGAGGGACCGAACAGGAGATAGTGGGACATGATGGTGAAGGCTGGGAAACATGAGGGTTTAGAGTGGAAAGACTTTAAGGTTATTTCCAATAACCAATTCTATCCAGAATCAATGGTGTTGTCTAAGACTGTAGAGTTTTTCAAGCTTGAGCAGGCCAACAAAATCGCGACTGAGTAATCAAATCGCTTTGCTGAGTTGGTGTAGTTTGCTCCCGAGATTGTATCTAATGAGAAGATGAAGGCTCGAAAATTAGAGTTGGGACTTCGATCAAATATCTGTTCTTATATTTTCTTACTGAATCTACCCACTTATGCTAATTTTCTAGATAGGTAGATGATGGCTGAGATGGAACTGGTTGGAAATTCATGGTTGAAGGGAGTTCCTTTTCCTCCTAGTGGCAACGTTGGTTCCTTCAAAGGAAAACAGAAGCGTGATGATTCTCATGGCAGTTCTTGATGAAAGAGTCATTCCAGACCTCCTATAGCACCAGGAGGGAGTTCATTTACATTATATCAGTGTGGTAAGCTAGGACATTCTAAGAGGGTTTTCACTGAGGCACCCAAGAATTGTAGCTACTATGGATGTTTAGGTCACTTAAAAAGATTATACCATCACTTCTCTACTCCATGTAGTGGAACATGATCATCAAAACCTCCAAAAATTGTAGGGAAATCAAATGCTTCACCTATAAAAGGGTTCCAACCACAATAATTTAGAACGAAGCTTCTTCATGCAATGGAAGAGTCACCATAGGAAGAAAATACAGGTCCTGAAACTGTGAGAGGTACCATTACTATAGATTCATCTTTAGTGACCAATCTATTTGATACCAGTGCATATCACTCATATATTTCAACCCATATTGTTAATATGATTAATCTACCTATGAATATTTTATCTTGTGCAATGGATATTACTACACCCCTTGGTACAAAGAGAGAGCAGGGTCTCCGTAGTCCTGCTCGGTCTTCTCTCTATCAGATGTCGATCTTGCTTGGAGTTTTTTGGTTCTCAACATGAAATCTCTTGACGTCATATTTGGGATAGATTGGCTCATCTCCAATAAATCCCAGATTGATTTTTATCAATGATGGCTCTACCTTACTATACCCAGTGGTGCGCCTCTTGTCTTTCAAGGAGAATGAGACCCAAGGTCGAGCAGAGCCGGACCCTCTTATCTAGAGTTGAGGAAAGAGATATTAGTGTTTTCTTTTGATCTAGAGAGGTATTCAATGTGTGGTGATCTTCCTTCAGTCGTTTCTGAGTTTCCTGATGCGTTTCCTTCTAACTTCTCTTATTTTTCACCAGTAAGGGAGGTTGATTTTTCTATTGACTTAATTCTTGGTACTCAAATGGTTTCTATTCGCTCTTAACGAATGACTCCTAATGAACTAAAATAACTAAAGTCCTAGTTAGATGATCTTCTTGAGAAAGGATTTATACGCATGAGTGTGTCACCTTGGGTAGTTCCAATTCTCTTCGCCAAGAAGGCTGATGGTTCTCTTCGCTTATGTGTTTATTATCGAAAGCTCAATCGAGTTACGATAAAGAAAAAATATCCATTACCATGAATTCATGATTTGTTTGATCAGTTGAAAGGGGTGAATTGGTTTTCAAAGATTTATCTTCGATCTGGTTACCATCAGTTTATGATAAAAGAATCTGAAATTCAGAAAATCTCTTTTTGGAGTAGGTATGGAGATTATGAGTACCTTGTTATGCCCTTAGGCCTAACAAATGCTCCTATAGTTTTCATGTATTTGATGAATAATATTTTACATGAGTATCTAGATACCTTTATAGATTACATTCTTGTCTAATCTAAGTCTGAGGAGGATCATGTGCATCATTTGAGAATAGTTCTGAGTCTACTAAGGAATCACTGACTCTCTGCCAAGCTTTTAAAGTGCAATTCCTGGATTTAGGAAGTGAAATTATTGGGGAATGTGGTTTCAAAACAAGGAATATCAATTTATCCTGAGAAGTTGAAGGATATTATGACTTGGGAACAACCACTAAATGTTTTCGAGATTAAGAGATTCTTGGGCTTAATAGGATATTCTTGTCGATTTGTTAAGGAATTCTCAAAGTTAGCTTCTCCGATGACTGCTCTGACTCGAAAGGGAGTGAAGTTTTCCTGGAATGATAAATGTTAGAGATCTTTTGTTGATCTAAATAATCTTTTTACTATTGCGCCGATGTTAACTCTTCATGAGGCTAGGAAGGGATATGTGGTCTTCTGTGATGCATCAGGTTCAGGTTTGGGATGTGTCTTTATACAAGGTAATCATATTGTTACCTATGGATCTCTTCATCTTAAGACTCATGATAAGAACTATCCTACCCACAACCTTGAACTTTCATTTGTAATGCACACAATTAAGTGTTGGCGATATTAAATTTGTGGAGAAAGGTTTACTAAGTATTCAGACCATAAGAGCTTGAGTTATATCTTCTCTAAAAGAGATTTGAATCTCTGCCAAAGGCATTGGGTGGAGTACCTACAATCTTTCGAATTTGACATTGCCTATACCCTGGGGAAAGGGAATGTCATTGAAGATGCATTAAGTAGGAAAATTCCAACACATGCTATGAAAGAATCTTCAGAATAGTGGAGTTTGATGGCTCTTTTTGCTCAGTTTCATATTAGAGTTCAGTGGAAGGGGGATGAAGTTTCTTTAGATAGTGTTCAGTTGACATCTGCTCTTCTCGAGTTGATTCTTCAGGAACAACAACTTGATAATTAATTACATAGAATTAGGGACGCTCTTTATGGTGGGGAGACTGACACCCAGTGGTCATTCTCCAAAGAGGGTGTTATGTGTTATCAAAACTGTTATGTTGTGCTATCAATGGAAAGGAAGGTTGTGATAGGGGATTTCCATAACTCCCAGTGGGATGTACACCCAGGAACCACAAAGATATTCTATGATACACAGTGAAATTTTTGGTGGATAAGTATGAGACAAGACATTACTGAGTTTTTATCCCATTGCTATACATGCTAGCAGGTGAAAGCTGAGCACCAGAAACCTTAGGGTTTGCTTCAACCACTTATAGTCCCTACATGTAATTGGGATGAAATCTCTATGGAATTTTTGGTTGGGTTACCTCAAACCCAGAGGGAGAAGAATGCGATATGGGTTGTGATCGATAGGTTGACCAATTCAGCTCACTTTATACCCATTCGGGATACAACCAAAGTTGAGGAGTTGAGAAATCTCTATGTGAAAGAAATTTTTCGCTTTCATGGTGTTCCATATGTTATAGTCTTTGATAGGGATCCTCAGTTTACTTCTAACTTTTGGAGAGGCCTTTAGGAGGCACTGGGATATCAGGTCCGTTTGAGCACGACCTACCATTCACAGTTAGATGGCCATATAGAGAGAACTATACAAATCCTTAAGGATATGCTCCATGCCTATGTTCTCAACTTTGGTGGGGATTGAGATGATCATTTGGGGCTGGTTGATTTTTCTTATAACAATTTTTATCAATCTGTGATCAAAATGATTCCTTTTGAGGCATTGTATGACCATCCTTGTAAATCGAATTTGTGTTGGTTAGAGATTGGTGAAAGTTCCTTGGTTGGACTGATTTTGGTCCAAGAGATGACAACTAAGATCTATTTGATTCGTTAGAGAATTTTGAAAGCACAGAGCTGATACAAGTCTTATACTGATCGTCTCCATAGACCTTTGGAGTTCTCAGTTGGTGACCAGGTGTTCTTGAAGGTTTCACCCCGGTTAGGTCATCGGCGGTTTGGGATGCAAGAGAAGCTTGCTCCTCATTTTGTGGGACCTTTAAAGGTTGTTGATCAGGTAGGGAAAGTTTCTTATCGTCTAGCTCTACCACTATAGCTAACATCGATACATAACATGTTCCATGTATCGTAGTTGTGAAAGTATTTATCCGATCCATCTCATGTTTTGAGCTGGACTGATCTTGAGATTGAACCAGATTTATCTATGACTGAACAAACAGTCAGAGTTGCTGATTCTAATACAAAGGTACTTCGTGGGAGGGCGATACCTCTAGTCCGTGTTCTATGGGATGATGGTTCTAATTCTCATGAGACGTGGTATAGGGAGTCACTAATGCTAAAGTAGTGTCCTCATATTTTTTTATGTGGAAGCTTCTTTGTAGGCTTTTTGGGGACAGAAGTCTCCTATGGTGAGGAGGTTGTAACACCCCGTTACTATTTCAAGCATTCCTAAACCCTCTTGTGTTAAATTATTAATATCTTAAGTGAAAAAAATTTATTTATCAGTGAATTTTTGATAAATGTGTTAAGGTACTTAAATGAAATGTTTTATATAAAATTGAAAGAATAATTGTAAATAATTATCAAGTGATAATTACAATAAATTATCACAAGATAATTACAAAATGATGATTTGTAAGGAATACTTATTAGAATATAATTATTCACTTTTGTTAAAAGATAATTTTGAGGTAATTGTTACTTGAAAAAGATTATAAAAATTATCATAGGATAATTACATGTTTTATCAAAGGACAATTATCATAATTTTCAAATGATAATATCATAAAATTATCAATGATAATCCCACCACATTATCAAATGAAAATTTTAAATAAATTTATCAAATGTTGTTTATCATATTATTGTATGCAATATTTCAAAAGATAAATATTATGGAAAGATCAAAGATAATTTTTACATATATTATCAAAGGATAATTAATCTAATTATCGGACGATAATTTTGAGATTATCAATGGTTAATTATTAATATTATTAAAATTATAATTGTGAGTTTATCAAAGATAATTATTCTGATGGATAATCATGAGCGCATGAGTTGATCTAAAGATAAACTTAAAATTTTCCATGAAACATAAATATCATCACATGTGATAATATATATGTATTTTGAAACTTATCCTTGTGAGATAAATTATCAATGCATGCGAGAATTTAAAACGATAATTTAAAGATTATCCAGGAGAGAGAAAATAGAATCACATGTAATATTTTATTTCCTTGTGAAATAAAATAGATATTTTGGTTCTAGGAACCCTTGAAGAACATCAACCATTGGTGTGTAGACACTTATAATAATAGGACCTTGTAGAGGTGTATTTAATTACACAGGGTGGTTTATCATTACTGCTGACATCGACGACCTTGAGGTAAGTGGTTCTGTTCTGATTATCCAAATTGATTATCCTTGCATTGCTCGATTTATTTCAATTATTGATTTAAATTAAATTGATCAAATCTTCATTCAATTAAATTGATAAAAACTCAATTATAGTGAATCGAGATATTTGAAATGGTTTTGGAAGGGAAATTTGGAAGACCCCCAATTCCATTGAATTGGGTGTGTTTATGGAAATTGGATGATTTAAATTGTTTAATTTAAATTGGGGATTTGATGGAAATTATTTCAATTAATTTGTTGAATTTAATTGTAGAAATAAATTATGTAATTATGGAATTGGTTTTGTATGGATTTCAAACTAGTGAAAATGGATTAAAATGATTTGATAGAAACCCAGTGGTTTTATCTTGTGAAAAAAACATGTTTTTAAATAAAACCTGTTTTGGTTTTAAATGGAAAAAATTGGCACTTTTGAAATGGAAGAATGTGATTGATCATATTTTTAAGTAGTCTTAAAATAGTTCACCCATCTTGTAAGAGCACATGCAATCCTTAGGTAGTTAGTGAGTTATTTGGATATACTCTACACTGCGACAATGTTCTAAAACACACTTGTGGTGGGTCAAATCCCTGAAGGGTTAGTGATGAGTCTCCTTTGGAAAACGTCATAGGGACGTGCGTATACACATTTTGCTGAGTTCACATAGAGAGTATAGAATCCTATAACTGGTTAATACCATCGTACCTTTTGACAAATGACCATGTTGCTCGCTTGTTTATTTATATTTGAGATATAAATGTATTCCAATGTTTGTTTGAACTAATTTACATGCCTACTGAATTTATATAAACTATTTTATATAAATGTTGTACATAATCCATTTTTTTAGAAATATTTCATCATTTGTAAAGCCTTTGTTTAATGTATTTTTCCATCATTTTAACTTTATAGAACGATTTGTTTA
This sequence comes from Viscum album, assembly GCA_963277665.1. NCBI lineage: Eukaryota > Viridiplantae > Streptophyta > Magnoliopsida > Santalales > Viscaceae > Viscum > Viscum album. Next base: position 260,417,931 of record OY728142.1, on the reverse strand, counting down.
ATTATGATTTAAAATGTAAAAATATTTATCTTTAAAAATTGAAAGCTTTTATTTTTATAATCTATAATTGGAATCTATTATGGGATATTTGGTGGTATCCTACTAGGCTTAGGCTCACACCCTACTTTTGCCTTTAGATGTTTGTAGACTTTCTTCTTCCAGGTTCGAGCAAAGAGAAGGGATATCTTAGAGGTGTATCTAGATTTTGATATTTGGTATTGGTGAGTTGTGTCCTTAGGGACCTTGGGGATGTTTTACCATTTTAGTACTTTGGATTTTATGCCTCTTTTTATTCTGGTACATTACTCCAAGTGGATTTTCTTTTGTTATGCATACTATCTTGTTTCTTTTCTTCCACATTGTTGGTGGAAAAATCATTCCCACTTTCTTGTTGTGTGATTCTAGGTGCTAGTCACCGACCCGTGGGTATCAAGAATGCCCTTCGGGATATGTTAGGGCTAACTCAGTTATCGGGTTACCAGGGTACCCGAGATGGTTCGTGACATCCATCATTTTCAGCTTTCTCTATTCTCAAACATTTCCAAACTCTAGGTTCACTCTTTTGATATCCTAGTAGGATTTGTGTTATAGATCAATAGGCAAGTGAATATGTTTATTATAAATAGTTCCGTAGGTCGACATACCTAAGGGTGTTTTATAGGAAGTTCTATAATCCCACCATGCATACTCTAATTTCTTACTCTAGTCTTTACAGTTGGGCTACATTTTTTTCTCCAAAATTCTTTTGACTTCTCTATTGGACACCTTAGCCAGTACATTTGTCTGTGGATGGTAGGCAATGAAAGTTTTGTGGCTTACTCCATAAATATTCTTGAGGGATTCCATATTCTTATTGAAGAAGTGGGTTCCTTGACCACTAATTATATCTTGTGGTACTCCAAACCTACAAAAAAATGTTTGCTATTAGAAACACAATCATAATTTTTAAATCACCAGTTTGAGTAACTTTCAATTAAATAAACTTAGAAACATATTACACTATTAACAAAATGTAATAAAATCCAAATGAAATAGGAAATATTACCATGAAATATATTCCCTATACATCAAATATCTCATAGAAAATCATTTTTTTGGGGGCATCTTATGTTTTTTTGGAAAATTTCTTAGTAAACCTGTAGTTGGGACAATTTTTTCAAAAATCATGTGAATATTTAAAAATTGAGGTCCAAAAAAATCTAGCTTATAATTTTTTTCTAGTAGTTCTTTGAGGTCCAAAATGGTATCTACATGCAAGTGCATACTAAAAAGAAAGAACAAAGTTCATTTACACTTCAGGGATGTCTCTTCTAATGACTTAGTCATTGAAATTTTTTCATAAATAAGGATCATCATAGATATAATACTTTGATTTATATTTCAATTTAGTAGTTTTATGTTTAGAAAATAAGAAGGTTACCTATAACATCCCAACCCAAATGCCACTAAACCAGTGCTCCGAGCTGGTGGGTCATAAGGCCTCAAGTGTGCCTCCCCATATGGCAGATGCTTCTGACTATAAGTGAGGGCCTAACAGGTGATAGTGGGGATACTATTCCCTCATATAAGAGTAAATGAACAACAAAAATAACTAAGTATCATACACAACAGAAAGTAAATAGAGTGTGGAAGAAGTAAACAACTGAAATAGATCATGCTATAATAATAAATGAAATGATGTAAAAGCTCGAACAACTATGAAATACAATACAACACTGGTCACCTACTAGGATGACCATATAGACACAATAGTACAAAAGAAATAGAAAGTAAAAGTATAGGTCTCTACTACTAAATCTGAGCCAAACCACATACCCAGTCTCCAGACCCTATTGAACTACAACATCCCGATCATAAGAACCATTCAAGTATCTCCGCTCGATCATGAAACACTAGGACTCATCCCTATCCACCATGCAACCCATTCTCAACCTGAAAAGAAGACATAAGGTCTACACATACACCAAGGTGCACATGAAGGGGTGAGAAAGAATCTCAATAGGCCAACCCGATAAGCAACCTGTAACTATGCTACTAAAAGTGTTTGTAAAAGCAACATGCTTAGCCTAGTTGAAGTATAGAAAAAAAGGTAGTAAAACCACACATGATCCCACAGTTGTACCTAGGGTCAATAATCCATGTCAACTGGGAAAGTGCCACCATGGATGTACATATCTATATACCTATGTATAGTACCATACCTATACATATATACATAGATATGAATATTCATTGGTATGTGAATAAATAACATGAAACCACATCAACAATCAATCCTTGGGTCTATAATCCCAATCGATAAATACCTACTTCGACCAACATTGAAATTACATCTCTGAGCAAGCTACATCAACATAGGGGTATACTCATCCTACACCTGGGATCACTCGTACTCGCCTCCAATCACTGAACCAAGGATTTTTTGTATACTAACAGTCAATCCTATAAAGAAAGATCTCAGGGAGTATGTTTGGAAATCTCATGAGATGCCATGATACATCTCTTGAGTCTTGCAACTGATTCAGAAGAGAACCATCATTCCGATCATAGAACATCCAGCCTATGAGCCCGTCTAAGGTATTCCTACAGCAAAAAACCAAGTATCACTCAAGGCGTGGAAGTTATCAACCAAGTGAGCCCATCTAAGGAATTCCTACAACGGGAATCCAAGTATCAATAAGGGCATACAAATTATCAGACCACTGAGCCTGTCCAAGGCATCCCTCAACTGGATCCAAGTATCACTCAAGTACACGAGTCTATAACCCACTGATCTTGTATAAGGCATCCCTCAACTAGATCCAATTACCACTTATGGTATACACATATACAAACAATGACCTCATCCATGGAATCCCTCAACTGGATCCATGATTCAATCAAGGTTTAATCATCATCCCACTGAGCTCGTCCATGTAATCCCTCAACTGGATCCATGATTCACTCAAGGATTATAAGTAAACAGCCCACTAAGCCCATCCAAGGCATTCCTAAAAACGAGAATCCAAGTATCACTCATGGCATATAAGTCAACATACCACTGATCCCATCCAAGGAATTCCTACAAAAGGAATCCAAGTATCACTCAGGGTATACAAATAAACACGTAAGGCTCAACAACCGAACACCAGAAAGCACCTATGGACATCGCCATAAAATATATATCACAATATATACATATTCGAGCTCAATATCCAAGTCCTAGGTAGTACCTCTGGGTATACAATAAATATCATAAATAATATGGCTCAGAAGCCGAATCCCAAGAAGTTATGTTTGGGCATCCCAATAAGCAATAAAGATCCCCAAAGAACATTCGAGCATCCCAAAAGAAAGGAATATGCCTTGCATCAGGCTCAACAACCACCAACTAGGAAGTACCTATGATAAACATCACTGCATCAAAAAACCATGTCAAGATATAAAAAACAAGTGAGGGTGGCCCGAACACCCAACCCAACACTCCAGCCACAACCCCATGGGCTTACCAGTTCTACACGAGTTCTCACGTGACACCCAGACACCATCTCTACCCAAACCTAATGTACAAATCAGGGTCGTTCAAGCAATGGGGCACCCAATGGGTCCATCAAGTCAAGCACTATAGAGGCATCCTACTTGGGATCCTTAGATATAAGGTAAAGGAGGAATCCTAAATGAGATCCTCGAAATGATAAACAGATACATGGATCCTATAAGGGACTCCCTAGATCAACATGCAAGCAAAAGACATCCCTCATGGGATCCTTAGGAGAATATGGTCTCACAAACTCAAAGTCCAGAAGGGAACGTCTCACAAGGGGAATGCCCTCAAAAGTAGAAGTCACGAGAGATATCTCATAGCTCATCTCAAATAAAGATCACAACTAGATTAGTATGAAAACCTAACCTATCATTCATTCCAAGTCTCACTTTCTAGAGACTACAAAATTCGAAAACTGGAGGAAGAACCTACCTGTTTAGATAGAATCCCCAAAATAACCATTAGGAGTCCTCATAATGCTCCATGGGTTTCACCATCGAAATCTATGTGTAAAACCACTCAGAATGGACTACTCTCGGGTCCAATTCTGACTCCAGGGATAAAAGGCATGAAAAAACTCCAAAGGGTTGGAAAGGGGAAGTACACGGTGTGTCACCCTTAGTACACATAATGTACTCCCAACATGCCACATGGGTGTGTACTCTTGCCATCCTGGGTGTGTAAAAGACCCAGGTACACGATGTGTAAGGTGGGTACACAACGTGTACCCAACACGAGCCTATGTCCCTCAACTAGGTTGGTCGTTTACCTGGACAAGACATGTACGTCTATATGGTGTGTCACCCACACTGGGTCAGGCCATGTACTCCAACACGACTGTGTACCCCTACACAGGTAGACATGCCCGGGTACTCGACCATACAACCAAGTACCAGTACACGACATGTATACCCCATACATAGAGTGTACCCATTAAAACGTCATCTTCCTTGAACAATATGAATATACAACATGTCACCTCAGACTACACACTGTGTAACTTGGTTTTCCTGAACAGAAAACCCTCAGATCACCCGAATCACCCATTTTCACCCCTAAAACAACATATCAGGCCTCAAGAGGCCACAAAAAAGTAATATATGGATAAAAAAACTTGAAACAATGAATTTAAAGGTTATTTTCAGTGAAAACTTAAATGGTCCTACCTTAGAGTGGAAACCGCTAAAGCTTCTCTTGATTTCGCGGTCCATGGACGCCGCACACCGAACCAACGCGTCGAGGGCTTCACGACAATACCTCTCTTCTCTTACACCTATCTTTATACCTCTCCCATTTCTCCCTTGGTCGAGTGGAATAAGAGGAGGATCTGTGGTGTACATGACAAGGAAGGAAGGAAAAATAAAATAAAAGAGAAGGAATAAAAGAAAAATAAGAAAAAGGGGCCTGGGTTGGCCCCAGTGCCCAACTCGCATTTATGCCTCACCTAGGTTAAACTCCCCCTTACGGAATCAATGGTGGATAAAAAATCTCAATCCAACACTTTGTTCAAAAGATATGTCCAAATGAACATGCATGAATAAATTAATATTTAATTTATTTAATATTTAATATTATTTATTCCACTAAAATTCGAACAGATCGAATTTCTACCAAATTCATTTCCTAGGATAAAAACCCCTTTTTGGGACCAACCGAGTGGCCATAAAAATTATCCGAGGTCATATTCTAGGGGAAAAGACCATTTTACCCCTCATGAGTATCTGATAACAAAAATTCAAAATTCTGCTCAAAACTACAATTCGGAAAAACATGGGTTCTTACAAACTCCCCACCATAAAACATCTCGTACCCAAGAAGCCTAGTGAAAGGACAAGAATCCATGATCTCAACCCAAGAAATTGCACAACCAATCTATCTAAACTATCCAACGACCAACCTCATAGCGTTAACAACTGCCTTCTATTTGGAAGACATTTAAATGTGACCGATCTAGTGCTCCCCACCATAGGAATACCCTTATCATCATATCAAAACCAAACTATGAGCTCAACGGATCATGGAAAACCCCAAAGTTCAACTAAAAATGTGGGTCACCACTCTCAAATGAACAATGGTGCACTCCCCACCATATAGCTTAACTTACACTTCTCTTAGAGAACAACTTCAATAGGTTCCCCCTCCTAACCAAGGAAGAACATTTAGAAATAAAAAGGAGATCGATGTAGAGACGAAACTCTCTAAGCATACTCAAGATGAATCAAGATAGAGTATGATCGTCTCTAATAGGAGTACACTAAGATTCCAACAAGGGGCATGTATATATCCCTCTAAGATACGCTCACATCCTACCAAAACCTGACCTGGATTCAGCCACAGGTTAACCATCTCACGGTACCCCAACATTTAATGATGTCACCTTTACCTCATAGGGACATTCTAACACATCTTCCAGGATCCAAGTCCATGATAAGTTTGAAAAACATCGGTCCTCAGCTTGCACCCGACCACTGTAACGACCCAGTGTTTTATCAATGGAATTCCCTTATTATAATTATGCCTTATAGTATAATCACATTAGGAAACACAATGAAATATCATGGTACTAAATAATATGTAACCATTAAATATTATTTTTCCACTTCCGTGTCATGAATTTTGAAAATCTTGACATACATAGTTTTGTTCAGGGAGTTTTTTGGGGTTTGATGGAACAAACTTAATTTTTTGGTGAATAGTAACCTACCCTTATGAATAGTAACCAAACCTTATGAATAGTAATATGTCCCATATGAATAGTAAATAATCAAAAAGAATAGTAACCTCACCCATGAATGTATAAATAAAATTTAGGCATCTTATAAGTGATAATATGACCATAGTAAAAGTATTGGTATTTTTGTAAGTCATAAATAATTAATTAAAATTAATTAATTTAAAAGAAAATTTATTTTTCTAAAAGGTGTTCATAAATTAACAATTTTATTTCTTATGGTTTTAAGATAATTTTATAACACCTTATGTAATTTTTTGAAAAAATTATGAAATCAGTTATAGTTTTAAAATCTGTATTTTTCAAGTAAATTATGATTTTAATTAAAAATTAAATTAATCATTTTTAGAAAATTATTTTTAAAAAATGAATTTAATTTTTAGAACATACACATCACAAAATGGTTAGGGTGAATTTTTTATTTTTCTAAAATACTTGAATTTTTGATGAATAGTGAAATGCAGTAATTTACCGTATATATACATTATAAATTAAATGCACTATTCCTAGAATCATCACAGAGGTAAGCAAAATTGGTTCAAACTCACATGCACATATTAATATTTTTGGTTATGTAATCATCACTATTTGTTTTCTTATGGAAAAATAATAATCCAATGATTAAAATATTAAGAAAACCCTCCACCCCTCCACTATAAAAACCACCCACACTCCCCTCTTCTATTCACTCCCCTAAAGACTTTTTCCTTGCCTAAATTATGCTAAAATATCTCCCCAAGACCCTATATAATTTCCAAAAGCCCTTGGTCTCCTCAAAAGACCAAATCCTCTCCCCTTAAGAGGCTCTCAAGGAAGATTAATTCAAGAGATAAATTCCTCTTTTCAATTCTTTTACTTTCTTTTCAAGTTCCTTTGTTTTCTATTCTATCCTTACCTATCCTCATAAAAGTTATATGAAAACTCTAGTACCATAAATGTACTATAATGTTTTTATGATTATTTAATAAGTTATTATCATCACTCTTTTACCCTTATTTTATACTAGTAGTAAAAACACCATATGAGATGTGTTAATTTACCACATTCAAGGATGATGAGTTTTCAATTTATATTACCATATTCAATTATGGTCATGAAACCATTCATATGGTTGAACTAGACTATAATATATTTATTTTTTCTCATCTATGGTTCTGGATTCTTTTGTACACATGTTTTTTATTTATAAATAAAAATGCGTTTATTGTGATAAAAAACCCGCCAATTAACCCAAAAGGTTATCACTATAGTTTTATATAATGATTAAACTTCACTCCAAGTAACCAAATAAAATTTAAAACCATGTAAAATTATGAATATTAAATAATAAAATATAACTCCAATTCTGGAAAACCATCCTCATTTTACATGATTATCCATTCATGTATATAATTAAATCGACCATGAAACAAACATACCCAAACAATGAAATTAAACCTCTTAACCCATAAAAAAGGACATGAATGAACCTAAAAGATTATAATAAATAAATTTCATGTAAAATAAATTATGTAATTATTAATTAATGAACCTAATTTTATTATTCAGGTCATTAATATCAAGTGGAGAACACCTTTGGACTTAATATAAGGGATCCTCTCTTTCTCACTTTTATTCAAGAATCTTCTCTATGTTATGCCCTTTTATTTTTAAAACCTAATGATGGGGTATGTTTTCACACCTTACCCATACTACCCTAATGATATATAAATGACTATATACCCCTTTATCTCTCATTAATCCCTCCTAAGTACACCCGTTACCATGATGAGGTTTCGTAAGGGATTCAACCTGAACCTCCTTTACTCCTTCAGGTTGCTTTATCTTTCTTTTTACCCAAATGAATTATATTCACCAAATTCATGTATCAAGACACTTTTATCATCTATTTCAAGGTTATACATGTTTTTAAAATTTTCCCTCCTCAATACTTCCCGATAAGAAAACCCATTTTAAAGGAACTTCCCGAATTCCTTCCCAATTTCAAGTGCACAATATTATATGTTTTAAGCTACCATTATTTTTATAAAATCAGTATATTTATTATTAAAAACCTATTGTTTAAATTCTGAATTTATATAAAATATTATTCCCTTTTCTATTTTAAATGCTCTTTGGTATTTTCCTCAAAACCACACTAAAATGTTTTAATTCTAAAGTTTCTTTAATACCTTTTTTAAGTTTTCACTTATATTTGACATCACTTATCATGATATATGACTTTTTATTGTATTAATTACCATGTATGATTTAATTCCTTACCTTCATGGACACTTGTATGAAACACCCATTTATTATGTATTATGACATGATTATGATACCCATTTCTTTCCATGGGGAACCCTTATGTTTATGTATGATTGATTATGTATGATTATTTATGTGGAAAATATATTCATGAACATGTTAACACGGGTGATCCCGAATAGTGCTCTAATGCATTGGGTAAATTTGAGTCTCATGAGATGTTATGTGCAATGGTCTTGGCGGTTAGATTTTACTTGTGCTACTATGCGCAACAATCTTGGCGGTTAGCTTTGACTTATGCTACCATGTACAAAGGTCTTAGTGGTTAACATTGACTTGTGATACTCTATGTTAAATGAGCCTTGAATCATGATAAATTCATGTTTTATGTTTCTTCCACATTACTATGAATCCATGTTTATATGATCCCATGTTTATATGTTATGATTCCATATGTTCCATGCCATCTATTTTCATTATGTCATGACTTCTAGCCCATGTGCTAAAGCTCTATTCTTATGACAATTCCCTTACTGGGATTTCTATATCATCCCTTTGTTCATGTTATCCACATGTTATCCTATGCCGATGTATGATCACAATGGAAGTTAAGATCTCAATATAAATATTAAATAAAGAAATGTTTTATTTTTTCAGTTTTATGTACCTACTCTTCAAAGACACTAGAATTCATGATCCTTGGATTGTATTCTGATGTATAATTATGCATAAAATTATGTAATGTTATTTGAAAAAGGATATGGTTTCTATAGTTGGTATTAGAGGATAGTCTAGTTATTTTTGGAGATTAGGAAAAGAACACTTTAGTAAGAACCTTATGAATAAGACTAAGTATAAAGAAACATCCCTAAATTTTGGTAAGTATAGAGTAACTGGTTTACCAAGAAAATAAATCCCTATCTAAATACAAACAGGTATAGGTGGCTCTGGAACAAATATATCTAGGGGTAAAACCCAAAAACACTGCTTTGATCTAGATTCGAATGGAAACTAGTGCAAGATAATGGACCTTGCTGCACTCTTGGTTTGACACTCCCAGGGAATATGATTTGGTAAATTCATAAGGTTAGTATGAACCATTATTAAGGGAACAAAAAAAAAGATCCTGTAAGAATATACGTTAGGAAATAGATCATTAATAATATATACTGAGGCCTAGAAACACATAATTTAAGTAGATAAGTGTAATTTTTAAGTTATCCCTTTTATGTCATTGGTTTCCACCTTATGTGATACTCATCCCAAAATTTTATTTTTTTATTCTAGCCAATGGATAATAATAGTATTAATCAGGTTAAAAACCAATGAGAAGGGTAATGTGATGACTTCCAAAATGAGATCCCCAATCAGATGGGAGCTCAAGAAGGATATATCATGATTATGCCAAACTAGCTATCAAAAATCACGATTAACAATTGGTACTTAGTTGAATGACTAAAGAAGTCAAGGAAGAGTAGTATTAAATCTCATGAAAGTCCATCTAATAAAGGTGATGAGAGAAAGAAGACCCAATTTACTTCGTGCAACAAGTGTGGAAAGAGGAACCAAGGGAAATGTCATAAAGGGATTGAGAGAAGTTTTAAGTGTGGAAAGATTGGGCACAAAGTAGCCAAGTAATGCAAAAAATGAATAATGTGATGAATGGAAACAAAGTTCCATATAAGGAATCATACATAGTTTTATGTCATAAATGTGGAGAAGTTTGATATTATCCAAGATGATGCTCTATTGCAAGTACTGAGAATCATGATGAGCATCAACAATCTTCATAATCAAGGGAGCATGGGAAGTCCTATGCTAAGGTGGATAATGATGAATAAATTACATGTAAACACTACTTCAAATTAGTGTATGTCATAGTGTATTTCAATTCATGTCCTATTAGTATATCTTTTATGTTTTATAAGAACATTTAGTCCCCACCTAAAATGATATTAAATCATTAGTGAAAACTCCTATGAGTATTGTATTGAAAGTTGAAGTTTGTGGGAATGTTCTTCTTGAAAATATTATAAGTATCCCTTTGGTGGAATCTGAGTCAAAATGATAAAGTCATTTTTTACGCCTCAAGTTAGTTGAAAATTCATGAGCAAAACTATCCCAAACATGATCTAGAGTTGGTATCTGTGATCTTTGCGTTGAAAATATGGCAGCATTATCTCTATAAGGAGAAGTGTGAGATATATATACTAATCAAAAGAGTCCCAAATATATATTCACATAGAAGGATATTAATATATTCCAATGAATATGGTTATATATCATCAAGGATTATGACTACTCAATCCACTACCATTATGGTAAAGTAAATAAGGTGGCAGATGCTCTAATTAGAAATGATCTTTCATCTATATCAATGATGAGAGTTGAGAAGGATCCAATATTCTAGGATTTATAGAGGTTAGACATGGGAATCATTAAGGTAGGAACATCATCAATCCTTTCTCAAATGGTTTCGCAGCCACCCCTCATAGAGAAAATAAAGGATGCTCAAAGAAAAGATGTAGAAATTATGAAAAGGGTGGAATCTATTAGAAATGGGAAATCCTTTGAGTTCAAGCTTGATGAAGGAGTTGTAAGATTTCGGTCATGACTATGTGTACCATCCAATCTAGAGGTAAAGAAGGAGCTTCTAAATAATGCACATATCTCAACCTTCTCTATTAACCCAGAGAGCACAAGGATGTATCGAGATCTCCAAGAGAACTTTTGGTGGGATAATATAAACAAGGATATCGTTGAATATACATCAAAGTGCCTGGTATGTCAGCAAGTGGAGGCTGAGAGGAAAAAATCTAAGGGGATGATGCAACCATTACCCATACCAACATCGAAGTGGGAGAACATTACCATGGACTTTGTCACTGGACTTCCAAGGACATCCATAGGAAACAATGCTATATGGGTCATTGTGGATCATTTTATAATGATAGATCACTTTATCTCAATTCAAATGAGTATATATCAAAGAGTTAGTAAGGCTGGATGGAGTGACACTATCTATTATATCCAATCGAGATCCGAGATTCACCATAATATTCTAGAATAGTCTCTAACATGCTCTAAGTACTGAGCTAAACTTCAATATGACCTATCATCCTCAAAATGATGGACAATCTGAGCAAACTATTTAGAAATTGGAAGATATGTTAATAGAATGTTCTATGAAATTGAAAGGAGGATGATACCAAAATCTTCCACTGATTGAATTATCCTATAATAATAGTTTCCACTCAAGCATTCGAATGACACTATATGAAGCCCTTTATGGGAAAATGTGCATAACACCAGTGTGTTGGGATGAAGTTAGTGAGTGTAAGATGAAAGGATCTAAAATGGTCAAAGAAATTGTAGAGAAGGTGAAAACCATTCAGCAGCACATCAAGGCATCCCAAAGTAGAAAAAAGAGTTATACATACAATCATCAATGAGACCTCGATTTAAAAGTTAGAGACATGGTATTTCTCTGCATATCTCCATGGAAGAAGGTCATAAGATTTGGGAAGAAAGGAAATCCAAGTCCCTGGTACATTGGCCCCTTCGAGATACTTGATCATGTCAGAGTTGTGGACTATCGAATGACACTTACACCTATCATGTCTAAAGTGCACGATGTCTTCCATGTATCCCTATTAAGAAATTACATACCAGATCCTTCACATGTACTAACTTTAGAGGTGGTATAGTTAGAGAATGATCTTTCTTACAAGGAGTAGACAGTGAAGATCTTGGATCGTAGAGATAAAGTTCTACGCAACAAGAATACTCACCTAGTTAAGGTACTATGGTGGAACTATAAGTACAAAGAGGCAACATGGGAACTGGAGGAAGCAATGATGGAAAAGTACCCACACCTTTTTATGTATTAGAATGTAAAATAAAATTTCGAGGGAAAAATTTCATAACAAGGGAATAATGTAACGACCCAATGTTTTATCAATGGAATTCCATTCTTATAATTATGACTTATAGTATAATTACATTAGGAAACATAATGAAATATCATGTTACTAAATACTATGTGACCATTAAGTATTATTTTTCCACTTCTATGTCTTGAATTTCAAAAATATGACATACACGGTTACGTTCAGGGAGTTTTTTGAGGTCTGATGGAACAAAATTAATTTTTTGGTGAAAAGTAACCCACCCTTATGAATAGTAACCAACCCTTATGAATATTAATATGACCCTTATGAATAGTAAATCATCCAAAATAATAGTAACCTCACCCATGAATGTATAAATAAAATTTAGGCATCTTATAAGTGATAATATGACCATAGTAAAACTATTGATATTTTTGCAAGTCATAAATAAATAATTATAATTAATTAATTAATTTAAAAGAAAATGTATTTTCCTAAAATGTGTTGATAAATTAACAATTTTATGTCTTCTAGTTTTAAGACAATTTTATAAGACCTTATTCAATTTTTTAAAAACATTATAAAACTAGTTATAATTTTAAAATCTTAAATTTTCAAGTAAATTATGATTTTAATTAAAAATTAAATTAATAATATTTAGAAAATTATTTTTGAAAAATTGATTTTATTTTTTCACTATACACATAGAAAAATGGTCAGGGTGAATTTTTTATTTTTCTAAAATACTTGAATTTTTGATGAATAGTGAAATACGGTAATTTACCGTATATATACATTATAAATTAAATGCACTATTTATAGAATCATAGCTGAGGTAAGAACCCTTGGTTCAAAATAACATGAACATATTACTATTTTTGGTCATTTAATCATCACTATTTCTTATATTATGGAAAAATAATAAACTAATGATTAAAATATTAAGAAAACCCTCCTCCCCTCCACTATAAAAACCACCCACACTCCTCCATTTTCTTCACTCACCTCAAGCCTTATGCCTTACCTAAATTCTGATCAAATATCTCCTAAATATCCTACTCCATTTCCATAATCCCTTTATCTCCTCAAAATACCAAATCCTATCCCCTTAAGAGGCTCTCAAGGAAGATTAATTCAAGAGGTAAATTACTCTTTTCAATTCTTTTACTTTCTTTTCAAGTTCCTTTGTTTTCTTTTATATCCTTAACTCTACTCATAAAAATGTTATGAAAACTCCAATAACATAAATGTAATGTAATTTTTTTTATGATGATGGAATAATTTATTATCATCTCTCCTTTACCCTTATTTTATACTAGTAGTAAAAACACCATCCGAGATGTGTTAATTTACCACATTCAAGGATGATGGGTTTTCAATTTCTATTACCATATTCAATTCTGGTCATAAAACCATTATTATGGTTGAACCAGAATATAATATATTTATTATGTCTCATATATTTTTCTTTAATATTTTGTACACATGGTTTTGATTTATAAATCAAAATGTGTTCGTTGTGATAAAAAACTACCAATTAACCCAAAAGGTTATCACTATAGTTTTATATAATGATTAAAATTAACTCCAAGTAACCAAATAAAATTTACAACCATTTAACCTTCTGGATGTTCAATAATAAAATATAACTCCAATTCTGGAAAACCATCCTCATTTTACATGATTATCCATTCATGTATATAAGTAAACCAATCATGAAACAAACAGACTCAAACAATGAAATTGAACCTCTTAACCCATAAAAAAGACCATGAATGAACTTAAAAAGGGTTATAATAAATCAATTACATGTAAAATACATTCTATAATTATTAATTAATTAACCTAATTTTATTATTCAGGTCATTAATATCAAGTGGAGAACACCTTCAGACTTAAGGTAAGGGATCATATGTTTCTCACTTTTATTCAAGAATTTCCTCTATGTTATGCCCTTTTATTTTTAATAACTAATGATGGGGTATGTTTTAATACCCTACCCATACTTTCCTAATGATATATAAATGATGATATACCCATTTATCTCTCCTTAATTCCTCCTAAGTACACCCGTTACCATGCCTAGGTTTCGTAAGGGATTCAACCCGAACCTCCTTTACTCCTTCAGGTTGATTTATCTTTCTTTTTACCCAAATGAAGTTATATATTATTTTTATGTACATATTATAATACTTTTTATATGTACCAAATTCATGTATCAAGAACCTTTCATCATATTTTTGGGGATATACATTTTTTTAAATGGTTCCCTCCTCAATACCACCTGATAAGCAAACCCATTTTAAAGGAACTTCTGAAATTCCTTCCCAATTTCAAGTGTACAATATCAACTATTTTAATACACCATTGTTTTTATAAAATCAGTCTATTTATTATGAAACCCCTCTTATTTCACTTCTAGTTTTATATAAAATATTATACCCTTTTCTATTTTAAATGATCTTTGATATTTTCCTCAAAGCCGCACTAAAATGTTTAAATTCTAAAGTTTCTTTAATACCTTTTTTTAAGTTGTCACTTATGTTTGAAATCAATTATAATGATATATGACTTTTTACCCTATTAATACCAATTTATGATTTAATTCCTTACTTTCATGGACACTTGTATGATAATCCCATTTATTATGTATTATGATATGATTATGATACCCATTTCTTTCCATGGAAAACCCTTGTGTTTATGTATGATTGATTATGTATGATTCTTTATGTGGAAAAAATATTCATGAACATGTTACGATGAGTGTTCCTAGATAGTTATCTAATTCATTGGGTAAAGTTGAGTCTCATGAGACTTTATGTGCAATGGTCTTGGCTGTTATTCTAGACTTGTGCTACTATGTGCAACAGTATTGGCGGTTAGCCTTGACTTGTGCTACGATGTGCAATGGTATTGGTGGTTAACCTTGAATTGTGCCCCTCCATGTGCAACAAGCCTTGAATAATACTAAATTCATGTTTTATTTTGCTTCCACATTACTATGAATCCATGTTTATATGATCCCATGTTTATATGTTATGATTCCATATGTTCCATGCCTTATATTTTCATTATGTCATGCCTTCTAACCCATGAACTAAAGATCTATTCTTATGATAATTCCATTATTGTGATTTTTATCTCACCCCTTTGTTCATGTTATACCTAGGTTATCCTATGCTGATGTATAAGAACAATGGAAGTTAGGATCTCAATATGAATATTAAATAAATAAATGTTTTACATTTTTAGTTTTATGTACCTAGTATTCAAAGACACTAGACTTCACGATCCTTGTCTTGTATTCCGATGTATAATTATGCATAAAATCATGTAATTTTATGTGTAAAAGGCTAGGGTCACTATAACCACTCACTGATTTATGAATCAAACGATACCACGTGCAACCGGTTTGTATCTTTATCACCCAACTTGTACTCCCACGAGTCATCCATCACAAAGCTATGCTAATCATGCTACATGGAACATCAGTCTCATTAAGCCAGAAGTCCCCTTGTAACTCCTTTTCAAAATCGATCATCTTGTTCCCTGATTTATTCCACAATCGCCCACCACATGGTGTCATTCCAGTCATGAGTGTCTTCCCATGCTCTGACTACATTATCAACAGAGGAAACACTTGACCAAGTCAATAACCCAAACAATCCTTCATACTGAATTTAGTCTTGGAAAACAAGCACCCAAGGTGATTCATCAAAAGCTGAAGGCATTAACATGCCTATAATGCAAAATAGAGCACCTAACATGCCTCAATCTAAAAAAGAGCATAAAACCAAGCTCACTACCTAAAAATTAATATAAAACATGGGCCAACCTCTCAAATAGGCTACCCTTGAACAAAACAGATTTCAACCTACAATGGTTTGAGTCTAACCAAGGGTCACTAGGTCTCCCACCTAGCCCTATAGAACAAGCCTCAAAACTAGGTCCCAAGGTCCAACCACCTCACCCAAAATATCAAAACCTCTCAAAATTAGGTAAAGATCACCACGAAAAACAAGGGTCAATGCTGAAAACATGGAATATGAGGGACCTAATCCTCTCTAAGCATACACAGAAGGAACTGCTCCCCAGAGGTCACAAAACCAACGTAGAAGAGAACTGAACTGACACTCATCGGGAATCCATACCCGACAACAACCCCTAAAGGTCTAGTTCACAACAAAATTCATGGTACCTATCAGAATCTGTTGGGCAAAAATCCCTCAAGGCATCATTGAAATATTTTTGAGGTGATTGTGTTTGTTGACAAAGTGTACATCAGTGTTGTGATTGTTGACAAAGCAAACCATGACATAAAAATTTGTTGAAAAAGGAGATTTCATGGTGGTATGTAGAGTTCAAGGGTTGTGGTTAATGATCCATGTTTGATTCAAGAACGTCGACAAAGGAATGGATGATCTGGAGGTGGTACAAAAAGAGGAGATACAAGGTGGCGCCGTTTTCTAGCGTTTGCCAAATTTTTGGGCCTAAAAATCGACAAATGGAGAAAAGTGGTTTTGGAAAAGAGACCTGTGCACCATGTACTTTAAGGAAAGAGAACTTGCGCACCTAGTGTTTTTCAAGATCAAAACATGGAAAAATGTCAAAGGGATAAGGGCCGCACAAGTTTTGGGTTGGTCACGCAAGTGACCTGAGTGCCAAGAAAGGACTTGCGCGCCAGTGCCTAGGAGGATTGGAAACTTGCACGCCTATTGTTTTTCAAGATCAGAACTTCAAAATAAGGAAAATTAAATAGGGTCGCGCAAGTATTGGTGTGTTCGCGCAAGTGAGTAGCGCGATAGAGACTTGGCTGGATGGACCTGTGCACCGAAACCTGCGCGCCGAGGGGAGAGTTGCACGCCGTCGCGCAGGGTGTCAAAATGCCTATAAATACAGGTTGACCCCTCCTCATTCTTGACGAGTTCAATACTTAGAGAAAATTAGAGCTCCCATCTCATAGGTGTGGTGGTCGCGCAAGTGGTGGTGCATCGCTCAAGTATAAGTTGTGCGATAGGTGTTAGTTATGCGCCAATATTGGTTTGGGCGTAAAAGGAGTTGCGTCGTGCAAGTTTGGAAGAGTAGAGTCTTGTGTCGCACAGGTAGCTGAGGTGGACATGTGCGCCAGTGTTGACTTACACGCTGAGACCTGCACACCATCTTAGAGAAGGGCGCCAAGTAAGGTTGAGTTCCAGCAGTGATTCAGGGCTGTGTGGAAGTTGGAAGATTGCCCGATACCTTTGGTGCAAAGTGAAATTCATCTACGGGTGAAAGTTGGACTTCAACAGAGCATCCACATACAACAGAGGATGTATTCATTAGTGATAATAAAGAGACCTATAGGTCTATAAACTGTGAGTGAATACTTTCCAGAGCAGTGAGCAAAGAAAGAGGAAGAAGGTGATCCTCTCCACTGGCAGTGAGCCAGAGAGAGAGAAATAAGTAGTGACCCTTGGGAATGCAGTGAACTGATCCTAAACTTTGTAAAGGCAGTGAGCCTGGGAAAATAAGTGATCTATCCCGAACCTTATAAATAGAAGTGTGCTTTTAGTGGATTTGGTATATCGTCACATTGCCGGTGTATGCTCCTTGGACGTAGCCCAGTGAGGGTGAACCAAGTAAAAATTTCTATGTCCTTTGCATGCTTTACTTTCTGCTTATATTGAGCAACAGGAAAGGGAGAGAAGAGTGTTTTTCTTAACAACGAAACAAGATCAGAACAAGCTTTAATTTTAAATTAGTCATACCCTGATTCACCCCCCTCTCAGGGTATTAAACCCTGTGGACCTAACAATTGGTATCAGAGGGAAAGGTTGATATTAGTTCTTCTCTCATGGAGGTCACTAATCATAAAGGGATTCCGATATTAGATGGATGTAATTTTCAGATATGGAAGAATCGAATGCAACACTATTTCCGATCTTTGGGAATGGATGTGTTTTCAGTAGCTATGCATGGTATCACAACTGATATTAATAGTGGTGAATTATCAGAAGCTAAGCATAGAGAGTTGGATGCTGATTCCAAAGCAATCAATGCCTTAGGGGGATCCCTTTCCAACCCCATCTATACAAAGGTGATGTCATGCAAAACATCACATGCCATGTGGGAAAATATTTTGAATATATATGAAGGAGATACAAAGGTCAGAGAGGCAAAGCTGCAAGTATTGTGGAACAAGTATGAAGATCTGAGAATGAACCCAAATGAATCTGTTGATGCGTTATTTGATAGGGTAAATGTTGTGGTAGAAGACATGCGAGGTCTTGGTGAAATTATCAAAGACATAAAAATTTTGAATCACATCTTGAGAAAACTTCCACCTCGGTTCAATATGAAAGTTTCTGTTTTGGAAGATAAAGACCTGAAAGAGCTGACATTGGATAACCTGCACAACACTGTTGTTGCATATGGAATGAGAAATGATGATAACGACGTTGTGTAAAAGGGTAAATCCAAAGAGGTGGCATTTAAGTCCATGAATAAGTTCACCATTAAAGATTCTCAGGAGGAAGAAGAGATAGATGGGGTGATGTCATTACTTTCTTCAAATCTGCAAAGAGGAGAAGGAAAGTTTAAAGGAAAACTTCCACTAGCATGCTTTCGATGTGTAAAGGTTGGTCATCTTGTGGAAAGGTGCCCCAAAAAGTTTCAAGATAACGATAATGATGATGAAAAAGTTGAAATTCCCAAGAATAAGTCTTCAGCGTTTGTGAAAGGGAAGAAACAATTCAAGAGAAATTACTTCAAGAAGAAGAATCTTCTTTCTCAAGAATTTGAAAGTTCAGATGAGTCTGAGGACGAAGAGGATAAGGATATTGAAAACTGCAAAGATCATGGGGGAAAATTCCATGGTAGCGGTCATCAGTAGTTCCCAGGAAAAATAAGAAACTAACGCTGGAGAAGAAGAGGAAGAATTTGAAGGAAGAGTTTATATGAAATCCGAATTAGAAGAAGATATTGAGGAGATAGATGTTTGGAGAGACAAAACGAAGAAATCCAATAAAGTGGTTCATGATGAAAAACTCTATATGCAACAATAAGATAAAGAAAAGTATGATATATTAGAAGAAATTGAGAAACTCAAGTTATTATCACCAGAGAACTCAGAATCAGTTAGTGATTATAAGCTCAAGATTGGAGAACAGAAAAGGGAGATCAATGAATTGAATAGAAAAGTGAAAGATCACATCAAGTATATCGAAGAGCTTGAATAATAAGTTGTCAGTCTGTGGAGAAAAGTTAAAGACCAGGAAAAACCCTTGATTCCCAACACATTCTTGGGAAATCAGGTCATTCCTAAGACTAAAAAGATAAAAGAGGAGCCTAGTAGTTCAGCAGGAAAGAAGCAGCAACTGAGCTCAGACGTCAAGGCTAATTCAGGGCTTGATCAGAAGCAAAAATCTATGGCAATTGAAGTCAGACCGCAAGCACCCGTCCCGAGATTAAAGGTTGATTTGGGCACAAAGCAGAATCAGAATATTCAGATATCCCAAGGGGAAACTCGTAGTGTTGATGTAACACAAAAGAATTCACCTTATATCAGGTGTTATTATTGTGGAAAGATGGGACATTCACAGTATGTGTGTTCCATAGCCAAGAGATATCGAAGGGAACAAGAACAAAGGTGACATCCAAACAGAGAATGGTTGTCCAGAACATATTTCTAAGGACACTATTTTTGGTGTAGAGGATTTGGGAACATGGCTAGGTACTGTACTTCAACCATACAGAGAAATGTTCTAAAGAAGAATCAAAACATTCTCAAGCAGTAGATCAATAAACCCACAGGTGAGTTAAAAATTCAGAATAGATTTGCGGCTTTGCAAGATGAAGCTGGTCCATCATACTCTGAGAAAGAACAGAAGTCTCAATCCATGCCGAGTGTGAAGGAAAAAGTATGGACCAAGAAGAAGAAGAATGAGAAGGCTGTGGTGGCAGAAATTGCCCTTAAGGCATCAGATCACTCTGGCGTATGGATCCTTGATAGTGGTTTCACATATCACATGACAGGTAATAAAGATCTTGTTACATGCATAAAATATGACAAATAAGGAGTTGTCAAATTTGGAAATGATGAAGGCCTGAAGATTGTTGGATCAGGAAAAGCCAAGTTTGGGGGAAAATAAATGAGACGTGCTGATGTCTTGGTAGTAGAGGGTTTTAGTCATAACTTGCTCAGTGTCAGTTAACTATGTGACTCTGGGCACTCTATCCAATTTACCAAGAAGATGTGTGTTGTGAAAGGAAAAGATGGAGTAGTTGTTCTACATGGAAAAAGGACAAAGGTAAATCTTTACCTTGTAGGTGGGGAAAAAGATACGTGTCTTTTATCCATAGAGGAAGAAAACCAGCTGTGGCATAAGCGACTTGGTCATTTATGCCAACCATCCATGGAAGATCTGACAAAGTGTGATGCTACTAGAGACCTTCCCAAACTATCACGTGATCGCACTCATACATGTGATGCTTTCCAAAAAGGGAAGATCATCAGAAAAACATACAAGCCAAATGAACAGAAATCAACTAGAGTGCTCGAATTGGTTCATGCTGATGTATGTGGACCTATCTCATCACGAGATATAAATAGTAAAAGGTACTATGTTCTTTTCATTGATGATTATAGAATAATGGCATGGGTATTTTTCGTTACCCATAAGACAGAGGTGTTCAGTTGCATAAAGCAGTATAGGAGGGAATCTGAAAGGATGCTTGGGCAGAAAATTATGAAGTTTTGTACTGATAACGGTACAAAACTCACAAATAGTCAAGTTGAATACTATCTCAAGAAACATGGGATAAGGCATCAAGTTTCATCAGTAAGAATTCCCCAACAGAATGGAGTGGTTGAGAGGAGAAATCAGATCATCAAAAACATGTTTAGAATGATGCTTATTGAAAAGGACCTACCGGATAATTTTTGGAAGGAATCAGTTTTGACATCGGTCTATATTTCGAACAGGTCTCTATTGTGTCCGAAGGAAGGGAAGACTCCATATGAAATGTGGTACGGAAAGAATCCAATGTTGAAATACTTTCGAATCTTTGGTAGCAAGTGTTTTATTCTCAACAAAGAAAATCACAGGAAGTTTGAGTCACGAAGAGATGAGTGGATATTCCTTAGATACTCAGGGAAAAGCAAAGCATATAAATGCTTCAACAAAAGGTTGGGAAAATTGTTGAGAGAAATGATGTCACTATAGTTGAAAATGAACAGAATACTCAAAGACTTAGTGAATAGTTTCTGGATGAAAGTGATGATGAGGTAAGAAACACAGGGGGAGTATAAGTGGAAGAGGCTGACTCAGAAGAAGATACTGATGATGAATAAGAAAGTGTCAAGTCTATATCTGCAAGGAAGTTAAAGAGTCGAGCTAAAATTGATAGGCAAAATATCATTGGTGAACAAACAAATTCAGTTCAGACTCAAAGAATGAAATCATTACAGCAAACATCGTTTTTATCTCAGGTGGAGTCGAAATGTTTTTGCAATGCAGCTGAAGATGAAAACTGGGTTTAGGATATGAATGAAGATCTTGATCAGATTGAGAAGAACCGGACATGGGAGATTGTTTCGAGGCCAACAGATAAGAACGTCATCGGGACTAAATGGGTCTTTCATAACAAGATAAATGAAGATGACATAGTGATTTGAAACAAAGAACGACTGCTGTGCAAAGGATACTCCCAAATAGAGGGTCTTGATATTGATGAGACATTTTCACCAGTTGCTAGGTTAGAGAAAATCAGATTATTTTTAGCCATAGCAGTGCAAAGAAAGTTCAAAGTGTTCCAGATGGATGTCAAATCAACATTCTTGAATGGATTTCTAGAAGAGGAGGTGTATATTGAGCAGCCAAATGTTTTTCTCATTCATGAGGATGCGAACAAATTTTGCAGGATGAAGAAGGCATAGTATGGGCTGAAACAAGCACCAAGAGCATGGTACTCAAGGCTTGATCAGTACTTGAAGAAGCTTGGTTTCCAGCGTGGGGTAGTTTATTACAATCTCTATTTCAGCAACAACAGTAATCAAAGGATAATGGTGTTGGTTTATGTCGATGAAATAATATTTGGCGGATTAGATGAAGCTCAGTGTAGACAGTTTTCTGAATTCATGAAAAATGAGTTTGAAATGTCAATGATTGGAGAGCTAATATTTTTCCTTGGTTTACAGGTGACACAAGGAAGTAATTTCACTTTAATTTCTCAATCCAAATATGCTAAGGAGGTTTTAAGAAGGTTTGGAATGGAAAATTCCAAGTAGATAAAGACTCTGGTTGCTACCCAGATGAAATTATCAAAAGATGAGGATGAAAAGACAGTTAATATCATATAATACAGGCAAATTATTGGAAGCCTATTGTACTTAACTGCAACAAGGCCTGATATTATTTTCGCCACATGCCAAGCAGTGAGATATCAGAGTAATCCCAAGGAAAGACACATGCTTTCAGTGAAAAGAATACTTCAGTATATCAAAGGCACCGTGGATTTCGGTCTGATGTATAATGAAAAATCTCAATCAGTGTTATTGGGTTACACAGATACAGATTGGGCCAGATCAGCAGATGATAAAAAATAAACATCAGGAGGTGAATTCTATCTTGGTGGATTGTGTATTTCTTGGATAAGTAAGAAGCAAGATTGCATTTCATTGAGCACCATAGAGGATGAGTATATTGCAGCCACTCAATCATGCACACAGTTATTGTGGATGAAGCAACAGTTTGAAGATATGGTAGTTGAAGTGAAGTCTCCGATCGGAATCCAGTGTGATAACTCAAGTGCTATAAATCTCATCAAAAATCCCATCTATCACTCAAGGACAAAGCACATTAAGATAAAGTATCATTTTATCAAGGAGAAGGTTGAGAAGGGAATCGTGAAGTTGGAGTATGTGCCTACAGAGCTACAGGTTGCAGACATTCTTACAAAGGCCTTACCCAATGAAGCTTTTGAGAGGCATCGACTGGCTCTAGGAGTTCAGTCGACTCCCCGCACTTAAAAGAGTGTGGATGTGGGACCCCCCTCCTCGAGGTATGATGTGTGTTTCCCTAATGCGCTGATGTGTTCTCTATTCTGTTACAGACTGCAAAGGCGTGACCTTTGGGTTCATTGATAAAGGGGGAGAAAATAGTGATTGTTCAAGGGGGAGACAATGTGGAAATTTGATAAATCATGAATGATATGGGTAGAAGCTGACAAGTGGAGTAGCGAGATAGGGGGATATCTATGAGAAAGGGGGATAATTTTAAAGCTAATAGGTGGAGCAACGAGATAGGGGGGAGCTATGAGAAGGGGGGAGTGTTTTAAATCTGACGATGCTAGAAGTGATCGATCAAAGAACAAATATCACGACAACTGAGGATCATGATAAAAGCAGAAGAGTAGTGTTGGAATGTGGTAAGAATATTTCCAACAAATTGGTTTCAGTTTGGTGTCAACAGTGGATGTCAGAGATGAAGTGATTCATTGATGAACTTTTCATTTACTCTTGTTTCTCACATCGAACATTGCTCATGTGGGCTTAGAGTATGTGTTGAGTAAATCCTTGATCGCTATCAGAATCGAAATAGGTGAATGGTGGATGAATAATTAATGATGTATATTTTTATCGAAGAGTTTTCAACAAACCCAAAGGGGGATATTATTGGGAAAAAATCCCTCAAGGCATCATTGAAGCATTTTTGAGGTTATTGTGTTTGTTTACAAAGTGGACATTAGTGTTGTGATTGTTGACAAAGCAAACCATAACATAAAAATTTGTTAAAAAGGGGATTTCATAGTGGTATGTCGAGTTCAAGGGATGTGGTTAACGATCCATGTTTGATTCAAGAACATCGAAAAAGGAATGGATGATCTGGAGGCTGTACAAAAAGAGCAGATACAAGGTGGCGCCGTTTTCCAGTGTTTGCCAAATTTTTGGGCCTGAAAATCGACAAATGAAGAAAAGTGGTTTTGGAAAAGAGACCCACGCGCTGTGTACTTTAAGGAAAGGGAACTTGCGCACCTAGTGTTTTTCAAGATCAGAACTTGGAAAAATGGCAAAGGGATAAAGGTCACGTAAGTTTTGGGTTGGTCGCGCAAGTGACCTGCGCGCCGAGAAAGGACTTGCGCGCCGATTCCTAGGAGGATTGGAAACTTGCGCACCTATTGTTTTTCAATATTAGAACTTCAAAATAAGGAAAATAAAATAGGGTTGCACATGTATTGGTGTGGTCGTGCAAGTGAGTAGCACGACAGAGACTTGGCCGAATAGACCTACGTGCTGAAACCTGTGCTCCAAGAGGAGACTTGCGTGCCGTCGCGTAGGGTGTCAAAATGACTATAAATACCAGTCGAACCCTCCTCATTCTTGATGAGTTTAACACTTAGAGAAAATCAGAGCTCCCGTCGCGTAGGTGTGGTGGTCACACAAGTGGTGGTGCGTCGTGCAAGTATAAGTTGCGCGATAGGTGTTAGTTGCGTGCTAATATTGGTTTGGGCGTAAAATGAGTTGCATAATGCAAGTTTGGAGGAGTAGAGGCTTGTGTCATGTAGGTAGTTGATGTGGACCTACGAGCCAGTGTTGACTTGCGTATCGAGACCTGCACACCGTCTTAGAGAAGGGAACCAAGTAATGTTGATTTTCAGTAGTGATTCAGGGCTGCGTGGAAGTTGGAAGATTTCCCGATACCTTCGGTGCAAAGTGAAATTCATCTACGGGTGAAAGTTGGACTTCAACAGAGCATCCAAATACAATAGAGGATGCATTCATTAGTGATAATAAAGAGACCTACAGGTCTATAAACTGTGAGTGGATCCTTTCCAGAGCAGTGAGAAAAGGAAGAGGAAGAAGGTGATCCTCTTCACCGGTAGTGATCCAGAGATATAGAAACAGGGAGTGACCCTTGGGAAAGCAGTGAGCTGACCCTAAACTTTGTAAAGGTAGTGAGCATGGGAAAAGAAGAGATCTATCCCAAACCTTGTAAAAAATAGTGTGCTTTTAGTGGATTTGGTACATCATCACATTGCCGGTGTATGCTCCTTGGACGTAGCCCAGTGAGGGTGAACCAAGTAAAAATTGTTGTGTCCTGTGCATGCTTTACTTTCTGCTTATATTGAGCAACGAGAAAGGGAGATAAGAGTGTTTCTCTTAACAGCGAAACAAGATCAGAACAGAATTTAATTTTAAATTAGTCATACCCTGATTCACCCCCCTCTCAGGGTATTCAGCCTTGTAGACCTAACAGAATCATACTCATTGATCCAAATAGATAACTATAGACCTGAGAAACAACACCCTTGAAGGGTCACGATAGAAAGGCATCACATGCCATAATGACCTACTAGGTCACTGAACCTCCCATTCATGAGGTTTGAGTCATCGACCTCAAACCAAAACGACTCAACGTAGATCCACATAATCTGCCATTAGAGTGAAATATATATGTAAGAAGGACCAAAAAGGCCTCATCATTAGTAAAATCACACACTATAAGGCCTATATGATGTGAATCCCATGTACCAAATATGATGCATGAGACACCTCTTGCCTTTTCCGACCAAAATTCAAAATCCATCCCTAGCCTATAGCCAATGACCAAGATCTAGAGATCCACATTAAATCATAACAACCACACAACATGTGTTTCGATCAAGGTGAAATTATATAAAACTGTAACATCACAAATCAGAACAACAATCCCAACCCTGGAAATAAGGACTTCCTAGTGGAACAAGTGTCATAGATGCACCAATATGATATCCATCATAGGTTCCAACACATTCCCAATAATCCTATATACCATATCCCAAATAGTAAAGACCAGGAAAAGAAACCACATATGATACCACTCTGTAACGTCCTGACCCATATTCCACTAAACCGGTGCTCTGAGCCAGTGTGTCATAAGACCTCAAGCGCACCTCCTCGTATGCTAGAGGATTCCGACTAGAAGTGAGGGACTAGGAGGTGATAGTGGGGAGACTATGACCTAATATTAGAGTAAACAAATATTGGAAATAACTAAGTATCATACACAACAAAAAATAAATAGAGTGTGGAAGAATTAAACATCTGAAATAGATCATGCTATAATAATAAATGAAATACTATAAAATCTTGAACAACTATGCAATACAATATAACACTGTTCAGCCACTGGGATGACCATACAGATACAAAAGTATATAAGAAACCAAAAGTAAAACTACAGGGTTCTACTATTAACTCTGATCCATACCACGTACCCAGTCTCCAGACCCTGTCGAACTGCAGTATCTCAATCAGAAGAACCATTTGACTAGCTCCACTCGATCACGAAAACACTGGGCCTCATACCTATCCACCATGAAACTCATGATCAACCTAAAAAGTAGAAATAAGGTCTACACATACACTAAGGCACATGTGTAGGGGTGAGAAATAATCTCATTAGGACACCTCGAGAAGTAACCTGTAACTATGATGTTAAAAGTGTAAACAAAATCAACATGCTTAGCATAGCTGAAACACAACAAAAAGGTAGTAAAACCACACGTGATCCCATAGTTGAACCTAGGGTCCGTAATCCCTTTCAACTGGGAAAGTGACACCATGGATATCCATATCAATATACATATAGATTTATAGTCACATACCTATATATATATATATATAGATATTAATATTCATTAGAATGTGAATCAATAACATGAAACCACATTAGAAGTCGATCCTTGGGTCTATAATCCTAATCGACAAATACCTGCTTCATCCAACACCGAAATTACATCTCTAAGCAAGCTACATCACCATAGGGGGATACTCATCCTACAACTGGGATCACTCATACTCACCTTCAATCACTAAAGTAAGAATTTTTGTATATCGACGGTCAATCCTATAAAGAAAGATCTTAAGGAGTATGTCTGAACATCTCATGAGATGCCATGCCACATCCCTCGAGTCCTATAACTGATCCAGAAGAGCACTGCCATTATGATCACAGAACATCCATCCTATGAGCCCATCCAAGGAATTATTACAGCGGAAAACCAAGTATCACTCAAGGCATGGAATTCATTAACCCACTGATCCTATCCAAGGAATTCCTACAATGAGAATCCAATTATCAATCTGGGTATACAAATTATCAGACCACTAAGCCCGTCCAAAGCACCACTCAACTGGATCCAAGTATCACTCAGGGTACATGAGTCTATAACCCACTGAGCCTATTCAAGGCATCCCTCAATTGAATCCGTGTATCACTCAGGGTATACAAATATTTAACCAATGAGCTCGTCCATGGCATACCTCAACTGGATCCATGATTCACTCAAGGTTTAATCATCATCCCACTAAGCCCGACCATGGAATCCCTCAACTGGGTCCATGATTCACTCATGTATTATATGTAAACATCCCATTGAGCCCATCCAAGGAATTACTACAATGGGAATCCAAGTATCACTCAGGGTATATAAGTCAACATACCACTAAGCCCATCCAAGGCATTCCTACAATGGGAATCCAAGTATCATTTAGGTTATACAAATAAAAATGTAAGGCTCAATATCCAGATACTAAGAATAACCTCTGGACATCCCAAAAAATTATATATCACAATATATACATATCTAGGATCAACCACAAAGTCCCAGGTAGTACCTCTGGGCATACAAAAAATATCATAAATAACATGGCTTAGAAGCTAGATCCCAGAAAAGAACATTTGGGCATCCCAATAAGCAATAAAGATCCCAGAAAAACATTTGAGCATCCCAAAAGAAAGGAATACACCTTGCGTCAGGCTCAACAACCACCAACTAGGAAGTAACTCTGGTAAACATCGTTGTATCAAAAAAACCATGTCAAGATATAAAAAAATGAGTGAGGGTGGCCCGAACGCCCAACCCAACACTCCTGCCACAACCCCATGGGATTACTAGTTCGACATGAGTTCTAAGGTGACACCCAAACACCATCTCTACCCAAAATCTACATACAACTTAGGGTTGGTCAAGAAATGAGGCACCCATTAGGTCCCTCGAGTCAAGAACTGTAGAGGCATCCTACTTGGGATCCTTAGATGTAAGGTAAAGGAGGAATCCTACATAGGATCCTTGAAATGATAAATAGGTACATGGATCCTACAAGGGAATCCCTATATTAGCATGTAAGTAAAAGGCACCCCTTATGGGATCCTTAGGAGCATATGGTCTCATGACCTCAAAGGCCAGAAGGGCACGTCTTATAAGGGGGACATCCTAAAAAGAATAGGTCATAAGAGATAGCTCATAGATTATCTCAGATCAATATCTCAACTAGGTTGGTCTGAACACCCAACCTATCATTCATACTAAGTCTCACTTTATAGAGATGACAGAATTCAAAAACTAGAGGAAGAACCTCTATGTTTAGAGAGAAGCTCTGAAACACCCATTAAGAGTCCTCAGAATGCTCCACAGGTTTCACCATCATGATCTACATAGAAAACTACTCAGAATGGAATAATCTTGGGTCCAATTATGACTCTAATACCAGAAGGCATGAAACCCCCACAAAGAGTTGGAAAGGGGCAGTATACAACATGTACTCTCAACACGCCACATGGGCATGTACTCCCGCTAGCCTGGGCATGTAAAAGCCCAAGGTATACAGCATGTAAGGCGGGTACATGATGTGTACCCAACATGGGTACATGACCACGTCCCTCAACCATCTTGGCCATTTACCTGGCTAAGCTATGTACATCTACATAGCGTGTCACCCACATGGAGTTAGGTCGTGTACTCCAACATGACCATGTACCCCTATACGGGTAGACATGCCTGGGTACTCAGCCACATGACCAAGTACTAATACATGATGTGTATACCCCATACAAGGAATTTACTCCTTAAAAAGTATTCTTCCTCTAAAAGGAAGAACACATGGTATGTCACCTTGGACTACACATTGTGTAACATGGTTTTCCCAAATAGAGAACCCTCAGATTGCCTGAATCACCCATTTTTTCTCTTAAAACATCTGATTGGTCCTGAAGAGTCCACAACAAGAAATATATGGATATAAAAACTTAAAAAAAAAAATTTAAAGGGTTTTTTAGAAAAAAAATTAAATGGGACTACCTTCAGGTGGAAACCGCTGAAGCTTTTCTTTATTTCATGATCCACAGACACTGCACACTAAACCAACACATCAAGGTCTTTGTAACGGTACCTATCTTCACTTCCCCCCCTCTTTATCCCTTACCCATTTCTCCCTAGGTTGAGAAAAATAAGAGGATGAGATGTGGAGTACATGATAAGGAAGGAAGGAAAAATAAAAGAAAAGATAAAAGGAATAAAAAAAAAGAAAAAGAAAAAAAAAGAATGAAAAAGAAAAATAAGAAAAAGGGATAAGGTCGGCCCTGATGCCCAACTCGAGTTTATGCCTAGACTAGGATAAACTCTTCATTACAAACTCAATGGAAGAGATAAAATCTAAACCCAACACTCTGTTCAAAAGATATGACCAAATGAACCTATGTGAATAAATTAATATTTAATTTATTAAATATTTAATTTTATTTATTCTTCTAAAATTCGAACAACTCAGATTTCTACCAAACTCCTATCCTCATATAAAAACCCCATTTTGGGACAAAAAGAGTGGTCAAAAAAATCATTCGAGGTCATATTATAAGGTAAAAATACCATTTTACCCCTTATGAGAATCTGACAGCAAAAATTCAAATTTCTGCTAAAAAATACAGTCCAAAAAAACACAGGTTCTTACATTACCTTTTCTGTGAACAAATAATTGACCATGTCATCATACCAGGGCACTTGGGTGAGGTTATATAGTTAATAACTAGGGAATGAGTCATCTAGATTGGTCTTAGGGATTAGTTCTACCTTGGAAGTGTTATAAATCTAGCTCATGTGGTTTCCCACCATATTCTCACAACCCTTCTTATACTTGATATCCAACTCAAACTCTTTTAGCAGAAACATACATCTCACTAGTATGGGAATTTCATTAGTTTTCATGATTAAATATCTCAATACTTCATGACCAGAATAAACAATTACTTAACTCCCTAAAATATAATAATGAAATTTTTCTAAAGTTACAACAATAGACAAAAACTCCTCTATTTTTGTATAGTTAATCTGATTAATGTATAGGTTTTGTAAAGTGAAGGATATAATTTGTGGAAGTACATCAATCTCATGGGAAAGAAAAGACCATACAACTCTGTTGGAAGCATCACATACAATCTAGAAGTGATAAATTCTTTTTGGTGGATAAATTATCGGGGTAGTAGTCAATTATTATTTCAATCTTTCAAAAGTCATCCTATATGAATCATAAGAAAAAATCAATTTCCTTCTTCACTAGTTTAGTTAGGATATTTTTTTGATAAAGTTTTTAATGAACCTTATATAAAATATGACATTACATAAAAATGATCTAATGTGTATCACTGTGGTAGGGTAAGTTAGTGTGTAAATTACATCAAATTTGGATTTATCAACTTCAATGCCATATTTAGATATTATTCAGCCAAAAAATTTCCCTCTTCCATCATAAAATGAAACTTTTCAAAATTTAAAACCAAGTTTTTCTAAATGAGAATTTTTAAAAATTTCTCCAAACTTTATAGAAAACTCTTAAAACAAGTTCCATAGGTAGTAAAGTCATCAAGAAATACCTCTAAGAAGTTTTCAATCAATTATAATAAAATAATTACTATACAGGCCTGGATCATTAAAAATAATGATAGGAATCCTTTGATAGGAAAACATACCAAAGGGACATGTAAAGGTGATATTTCCTTGGTCTTTTGGAGAAATTAGAACCTGAAAATACCCACAAAATCCATCAAGGATGCAATAATTAACCTTCCGAGATAGTCACTCTAACATTTGTCCCACAAAGGGTATAAAGAAATAGTATTTTCTAGTCACATGCTTCAACCTCCTATAATTTATGCAGACTCTAGCTATTTTGAATCCTAGTGGGAACTAATTCATTATTCCCATTTTTCACAAATTTTTAAACAGTTTTCTTTAGGACAATTTGAATGGGACTTACCCATTGAGAGCCTGATATGAAATATATTATTCTATCTCTTAAAAGTCTTTCTACCAATTTTTTTACTACTTCAAAAATCATCCAGTTGATCCCCATTTGAAGCTATCTCACTGGTTTGGATTCATATTCAAGAAAAATCATATAGATGCAAGTTGTAGGGATAATCCCTGGGATTTCTCCTAATGTCTATCCTATTACCATATAATTTTGTTTCATAATTTTCAGTAGTTGTAGTTTTTTTCTAGGATCTAAATTATTTGAGATTATGACTGGAAGTTTCTCATTTTCTTTTAAAGAGGCACATTTCAAGGTTTATGGTAGAAACTTAAATTCTAGTTCATGGGGGGAGGGGGGGTTCCAAATATGATTTTAGTTTATATTTATCTAAGTTTTAAACCTTCACATATAAGGAAAAAATATTAGTAGTATATTTGAGTAACTCATCAAAATAACTTTCATCAATTTATTTAAATTATTCAACACTAAAAACTATTTCCAGATTATGCTCATTTTCAAAAATAGATTCTATAAGTAGTTTTTTTGTTTCTAAAGCTTCTACTAATATGATTATGTCATCAAATATTTAGATTTTCTCTATATAAGAACAATTAAATTCTATTTTTTTTAATGTAAAAATAGATTTCTCTTAATGTGTGTGTTTCATTAAGTCAAGGATATTAAAATCTATTGTTTCCTCACTAAAAGTACAGGAAAGGGAGTCTTAATTTACATTTATTGTGGTTTTAGTAGTATTGAGGAATGAACTACCTAGAATGATGGGAGAGTGATATTTAACTTTTCCTTATTCCATGTTGAGAATATAGAAGTTGATAGGGAATGATAATCCTTATACACTTACCAAGACATTTTCAAGAATACCTATCGGGTAGGAAGTGGATTGATTGGAAACTTTACAACCATTCAAGTGAGTTTGAGTTCTCCCACATATATAGAAGAATAAATGGAATAATAAATTACATTAATTAAGGCTCTTAAATCTCATAGTGCATTGAAAAAAGTAATCTCTCCTATGTTGTAGGGAATAGTGAAGATACCTGGATCTTGGAATTTTTGGGGGATTTGTAGGGAAACAACGGTAGAAACATTCTTACCTAATCACACCACTTCATTTTTTCACAATCTAAATCTCCCAATGCACATGTATGTAATTAATTTTATATACCTTAGAATTTGGTGGATATACTCCAATATAGGGATGCTAATATCTATTTTTTAAACACCTACAAGATTTATTAGTGATTATTCATTGGTTTTATTGGGTGATTTCATCCTTGAAGGAAATGGAGGTTAGGTTTGATGTGGATCTTCTATATTAGATTTCCCCTTTTCTTTATTTTATGGTTCCTTCATAAAATCCTTCTTAGGTTCTTTTTTCTAGAAAGATTGTTTTTCACTTCCAGCTTTGGTCTCCAGAGATGATCCTTCACTACTTTCCAGCTCTTTGCCACTACTTAATGTAATAGATCTGATATTTACTTTGGGGTTAGGAATTGGTTGAGAAAGAATATTACCCAATCCATGAT
Organism: Viscum album; assembly: GCA_963277665.1. Taxonomy (NCBI): domain Eukaryota; kingdom Viridiplantae; phylum Streptophyta; class Magnoliopsida; order Santalales; family Viscaceae; genus Viscum; species Viscum album. The sequence continues at coordinate 260,384,942 of OY728142.1, read as the reverse complement.
TTATTGTATTATAGAGGGTGGTCATGATCTGACTAAACTATCCTTTTAATTCATTCAACTCTAATCCATGAGTGGTGAGAGTGGAAAATTAACTCTTTTTGAGATTTTATTACCTATCTCATCATGTACTTCATGTAAGTATATCAAGCTTATCCTTTTTGGTAGATTTTGGATGGTTGGAAACTTTAACTCTAGAATGGAGGGGTATTGAAAGGATATTGGTAAGCATGTTAAAACTCTTGATAGAATGGTGGCCTTCATGATTATTGATTCCCATATCCAAATTGATTGTTGGGGATTACTCTAAATAATTGGTTGTCATTTTATTGATTATGAAACTTCCAATGGTACATGGAATCAAAAATTTTATTCCATTAAACTTGAGGGCATCCATCAGTGTAATGCTCTTGAGAATAGGAAAGCAGGAAGACCTTATGGGGTGTGGTACATGATATATCCTACACCTTCTTTATATATAGATGTCTCATGTGAGATGTTATTTCTTCATTTTTGTTTTCCAGTAAAGTTTATTTGGAAATTTTTACCTCATGTTCACCTCTAGTTGTAGTTATTGTAATTTTTTTTGGGGATTTTGAGAGATTATATCAACTAGTTCTCTAACTTTATCAAGAAACTTATCAATCAATGATCCTACCAAAGAAGTTTCTAATAAGTTTCAATCATTATCCATAAATACTTGGTAAAATAATACCAAGATATGATGTTATTCATAGGGATAGTGTGGGAAAGATGCATTCAATTTCTTAAACCTTTCCCAAAACTCATAGAGAGTTTCTCTTTTTTCTTGTTTGATTACATAGATCTCCTTCCTTAGTTAAGAACTCTTTAAAGTAGGGAAGAATTTATAGAGGAAGTACCTCTATAGCTCATCCAATGAGGTGAATTCTCTAGGTTTTAGATTTTAGAGACACTCCTTGGATACCTCATTAATAGATAAATGGAAATCCTTCTAGGTGATTTGAGATTCAGTGACTCATCTAATTCTTAATCCATTGCATACCTCTTTAAATTATCTCAAATTTTTATTGGGATCTTCACTTGATAATCCATAAAATTTATATAGAATTACCATCGTTTTATTTTTAAGTCCAAAATCCTATTGATCATTCAATTGTAATTATTGGTTATTAATGTTGAAATTTGGTGCATACATTTCCCTCAAAAAGTCATATTCACTTGAGCAAGACTATCTCCCATTTTTTTACTACCTAATGTAACTCTTGTGGAAGAATAAGTTGGGGAAGGAGAGTTATCCAATGAAATGGTTAAAAACACTATTTCATCTTGTTCAGTGTTTTTTAGAGTTCAAAATCCGACAAGCATAGTTCTCTCAACATTATAGTATTAAAAACAATGAGGTTGTAAGAACTAGATATGGTCATTAGAAATCATTTTAAACAAAATTTAAACATTAACACTGGATTCCATGAAAGTGATGCCAGGTTTGATGAGAACCAATCATAGAAAACTTAATAAAACAATTTTTTAACCCAGGTAAAATACAGTAATGTGGTACTCAGGTTGTATTTAGAGAATAAAATGCTATATATGTGTTTATATCTTGTTTAAAAAGTTCAAAATTTTGGAAATAATGGATGTAATTGATTAGTTTTAATATTATTTTAAAGAAAAGTGGTCTAGCCTTAGATCATTCCCTTATTATACTATTGAATCATTATTCAAATAATTCCATACTCTTACTCTAATAAATAGATATCTCACTAATTAATATTATCTGGCTATTTCAGTTTGGATAGAGAAATACAATGATCACTATATCCCCTATCCTCACCTAACCTAGAAAATAGATATATCCAATCACCCTTAGATTATCCCACTGCTTTCTATCACATGTAGTGATTTAAGTCTGAGTGGATTATGTGTGAAATATAGATAATGAGAGTATAAGAAATTAAAAGAGAAAAAAAAGAAATCTATAATAGATTAAACCATTAAAATCATTAGATAAGGTAGTAAGAAAATTAACTATAATGATTAAAATTTATCAACATGGGAATGGGGGAATTCTCCTTGGTGTGACCACAAATAGCCTAGTGTTCCATTATTGAAGTATTACAGCCAAATTATAATATATTATGAATGAAAATCAGTAACAATTCCTCGATTGAGTGATTGTAGGAAAAAACCTCTGAGAGAGAGAGCGTGAGAATATTCAATATAGTAAATAGTCATCTATTTAAAGAAGAATGTTTGGAGATCATTAGAGTGCTTCAAAAATTTACCATTTGAGCAACACATGTATCTTCAAATTCTTTAGATGTCTCTAAGAATGTTTTCATTTTTATTACTGAGTAATTTCTTCTTCTGCATTGGATTATTGAAACGTTTCTAGTATCAAGGGTTTAGATGATTTTATTAGAGAGAGATTTTTGTGATTTCCCCCAACATGGAAATTATTCACTTCGAAAAGAGTTGGGATGGAAAATTTTAGTGTCAGGAGGTTACATTTATATAGGGATCACGATACCCTTATGTAACTTAACCATAGTCCTCACATAGTCTGGATATGCTACCCTTAGGAAGATTACCCTTACATAAGATTACCCATATAAAAGTTGTCTCAAGTTGATGTCACCCTTATGAAACTATTGACCCATACACAACTTGAAAATGAACCTTACACAGGCGGACTTCACCCTTACTTAACTCGACCATCACCCTTATGTAAGTCCACAATGACCCTTACATGAGAAAAATATACCCTTATGTAGATAATCCATCACCCTTATAGAAGTTATGACCCTTGGATCCAAATTCATTTCCTTATCCTTCATATTAACTTCATTCTCCATTAGGCATCCTCATCCTTCAACCTGAACTTTCATCACACACCTGATGTGCATTCACAAACAAACCCGAATCCATAGTAATGAGAGTTTGAAGGCCCCATATCCTTCTTTTCTCAGACCTGTAAATAGGATCATAGATTTCTAATGTGGATTCACCTTCGAATCTCGATCATTGATTCATTAAGTAACAATGAGCATCAATATCATTAGACTTTCCAAACTCGATCCTCCTTCAATATTTAATGGGTCGATATTGGAATATTCATGTTTGAACTTGGTTATGAAATTTAAGTCTTTATCCTCTTCAATTCCTCAAGGTCGAGTTGGATGAACTTGACTTATTCAGTTTAGCAAGCATGGGTCTCTATAGGCAGCAACCAAAGGAATAGATTGGTGTGCGTCGAACTCCATTATAGTCTCTCAGTCATTGGTCTGCTACCATTAGTGGATCCATGGATAAGTTAGTGGTAGTAATATAGGGTAGGTAGTGGAATGATAAAAGGGTTATGGTAGAAGATTAATGGTAGAAATATAGGGGGTGGTATAGGTGAAAGATAGAGTGGTAGTAGGGAATTTTTTACTCTGGTGGTAGTAGGGATAGATAATGGTAGCAGAAGGGGGATCAGTAGCACATCTAACTATACCAAGTATGGTAGTAGTAAGGAGAGGTACTAAATAAAGGGCAAAATAGTAGAATTAAGTACCAATGATGTAACATTAACTGTAGAAAAAAAGGGGATCTTTTGGCGGAAGCAAAACAAAGGTACCCATAACATACAATAATGGTAGTAAATTTTTTCATATAATAGTAGTAGAATAGTACCAGTAGCAGTTAGTGGTAAAAAGATCATTTTATGGTAGTATGTGTCTAGTGGTAACAAATAGAATGGTAGCAACCCAATGGTAGAACAATTCATCCCTATGATGGTAAAATAATTTTCCATGAACCTATATTTTAATTCACAAAAAAAACATTTTTTAGTGTAGTCCTTTTCTAGATTAAATTTTAAGTTCCAGATTAAAATGTATGGCTTCACTATTTAATTCCAAAAATAAATATGTCACTAAAAACCATGTTTTGATCCACTTAAAAACTATGTTCAAAATTCAAAAAATAATAAAAAATCATAAAAAATCACAAATTTACCTGGGGTTTAAATTAAATTAGGGGGTATTTTCAATGAACAATAGTTTTTTTTTAAAGTTGGGATCAAATTAGTATCATATGAAATTTTTCATTTTCATATGATCCCTTTCTTCAAGACATCAAGTAACTATAGTACATATAGTCTGTTAATCCCATATATCTACTAAAAAATTATTGACTCTTTAATTATAAACTGACCAGGTTTATAAATACATTACATGTCATTCACCTTCATGGATGAGCACATAAATTCTCCCTTACTCAATAGATAATCACATAAAATGTGTTATTTGGGTACAACTATACACTTCCTTAGTCTAGCTCAATCAAGGTATCATATTTCATACTCATCATACGAGAGAAAAAAAATCCCATCTTGGTTAAGCTCCAATCGACGACATGATCAATAACATAACCAACCACCCCTGATTAGCTAAGCCTCAATGATTTCTCAAGAAAATTATCAAATTATGAAAGTTATCATGTTAGGTTACTCACCAAACTCAGGTATTGGGGACTCTGAATATTAACCATGCACCCCAAGTATACCAAAGAAAAAGTGTATGTCACTCCATGTGGTATATACTTAGTGGGTCATCTAGTGAAAAAAACACATTTTGTGCCTCATGAGTATATTTTTTATCTTGATACAAGAATCATGCTCACAATAATATCAACATTTCTTCATAACCTATTATAATCCATGATTAATTACCATTAGGGATAACTCAAAGTCATACTTTGAGAGGCCAATTATCATTTCACTTCATGATATATATATATATATATATTGATGGTTTTTTTTATGATCATCTAATGATAATTTGTAGCAGAAGACAACCCAAAACATTAAAGATCGATCTTTAAGAAATCAATGTGTAAATTATATGAAAAATAAAGTACCTAGTATTCACAAGTTACAAAATCCATCTTTATCATTCGAAGGAGAATGTTTGATAGAGATCATGATGAACAGTGAATGAAACCACTCTACTACCATGGGAATACACCAACCAAGGGATTCATGAATGTTTCGTGAGGATACCCAAAATATGAAGAGGTTCTAGTGCCTTATAAAATCAGATAAATTGAGTTTTAGGAAGAAAAAAGTTTAATAATTTCTCATACACATCGCATACCCAAATAGGATAGGATCCCATCCTCGTATATATCTTTCCTCAACACTCTTCATGAAATGAAGAGCATAAACTATATCATAATGGGTCAGGTTCCATCTCATGGAACCCAAAAGTTATATCCTATTAGTGTTAACTCATTAAACTCCTTCAATGAATTTTAATTCCATAAATGAACCAATTTTTCATTAAAAACCATTTGTGGAGAGATAAATAAATAAATAAATAAATAAATAAATATATATATTATTCATGCATCACATGAATGTATTAAATTTATAGTATATATATAATATGATATCATACATATATATATATTTCATATATCATATGCATGTGTACATGCATCTCATGCATATACATTTTAGTGAACATCGAACAATCTCCCACTTGCACTAAAATCCCACAAGGACTTTATGAAAGACTTCACAACTATTTGTGAATCCATCCAAAATATTTTGGATATGGTTTTATAAATATCTCTTCATTTTGAAAAATCACTTTGTCCAAAATTTTATATTTATGAAAGGGACTAATTGTGTGACCCCATGAGACTTAAATGCATTGAAAGCAAATATAAAATCCCTATTTCATAGATGTAAGAAAAGATTGACCTTTAGCAAATCATTAGTGTTACTAAGGGGTATAGTGTGATATCCATTAAACATACTCATATCTCTATACTAACATGTCCACCAAAAGATGTATCATTGTATGTATACCTATAAAATCCATTTTTGTATGACATAAAACTGCTACTAGACATGAAACATATCAACATAGTATTTTCCACTCATAATTTCTTGATTCTCTATAAAAGATTGACCAAGTTGATGAATACATCACATGTCATTAATTTATCTAATAAGTAAATCACATGTCACTCATCTAAGTATTTGAACACATAATATGTAAAAAAATAATAATAGCCATGAATTTCCTTAGTCCAATTCAATTAAGGGCTAGATATTTTTAACTTTAAATACAAGTGGACAAATCCCATCTTGGTTGTACTCCAAATGACAACATGATCAACAAAAACCCCAACCATCCCCGCATTAGCTAAGTAATTGTGTAAACTTACACTAGTAGGGAATCAAAGTATGAAGGTTCCCATGATAGTTATCTCACCAACCTCAGGTATAAAGGATTAATAATAAGTATACACCCTTGAGTATACTGATGACTGTCTAAAATTCTATGAAATATAATTTAGTTGATCAATTCAAGTAATAAGTCTATACTTATTACCTCATGAATCTATTATCTATATCTCATATACAACTCTTTGTAACAAATATAAGATTATATTCATTCTAACCTTATCATATCATTACAACCCATACTTGATAATGATCATTGGTTAGGCATAACTTAATGTCATACTTTAAAGGGATATTATAATTAAGTTGTTCATGTAAAATTAATTGCAGCACACATGAATGAATGATAATAGGATATTGAATTTATTATAATAACATGATATATTTAAAATAATTACAACCAATCTATCATGTGTCTTACACCTATATATTCTATATGGATTTTATGTTCTTGCAATGGTAACAGTTTCATCAACATATATGCTACATTATCCTGAGTATCCACCCAACTAATATTTATTTCACCCTATAAATGATATCCCATATGAGATAGTATTTTTGATGGATGTGTTTGGTCCTTTTATGAGAAAAAGGTTCCTTATCCTGAGAAATGACACCATTTTTTTACAATATAACTCAACTACTCCCTTGATACCAGAAAAAATTCTAAGTTCAGAAATGAATTTCTTGATTTAAACAACTTACTTCACAACATTTGATGAAATAATGTATTCTACACATATTTTAAAGTCTATTATGGTGTCTTTTTTTTAGAAATATACTAACTAATTGATACAACATTTAGAAAAAACATGAATCAAGATTGATATTTCATACCATCTTTGTCAGATTAGAAACTAGAATCTGTGAAACCCTTTACATAAAATTAATCCTCTCATCTAAAGAACAAGAACATATCCTTCGTCATTAAGTACTTAAGAATATTCTTCACAACAATCCAGTGAATCTCACCAGGATTGGATTAGTATATACTTATTATTCTCAAAGCATATGAGACATAATGTTGAGTACTCAACAAGTATTTTATAGAAGACACATGAATAAACCTATATATCCTTTTTAACTCTTCAAAAGAATCCCAAATATTCCTAAGATTCGTTCCATGCAACACTGGTAGAGACCCCTTCTTGGATTTATCCATGCTAAAACACTTTATCACTTTATGTAACACCTTGACCCAGAAGCCACTAAACTAGAACTCCGAGATGGTATGCCACAAAGCCTCAAATGTGTCTCCCCATATTCCAGAGGCTATCAACAAACAAAGAGGGTCCATAGGTGGTAAGATGGGAAGATTATGCCCTCTGGTCAGAGTCTAACATAAAAAAATAAAGGAAAAATCATATATATCGCATCCATATAAAATAAAAAGGTTTTAAAATACCAAGTCAAAACCTAAGAATTGACAAAGTGACACCACATACAAAATAAGCAAACATACATATAAGTTAGTTTAAGTATAACAACCCCCAAAAGTAAAAAAAATTAAAAAACTAAAAGATAGTAAAAACCTAGAAGTTCTAATATCTATACCAAATCCCAACTCCCAACTCCCATATCCAATCTTATCCATAACATATTGTTAGGTAAACTGGGTCTAATACCCTAATAAGAGGGTGAATAAGGGTATGATATATTAAAACAACGTCCCCTTTGATCTTATTTCATTGTAAAAAAAACTCTCTTCTCTCTCTTTCCTGTATCAAGGTATGAACAGAAATTAATGCATGCACAAGACACAACTATTTTACTTGGTTCACCCTCACTGGGCTACATCCAAGGAACATACAATGGAAATGTGATGATGTACCAAATCTACTAAAAGTGCACTGCTACTTACAATGTTCGGAGTGGACTCACTATCCCTCCTAGTTTACAACCAATCACAATTTTAAAGCTCACTAATCTCTCAACTAAAGTGTGCTCACTGCTTCTTTAGAATATCCACTCATAGTTTATAGACTTGTAGGTCCCTTCATTATCTCTAATGAATTAATCCTTCACTGTATGTAGATTCTCTATTGATGTACCACTTTTATCCACTGATGAATACCACTTTACCTCATTTGTATTGGGAAACTTCAAATCTTTTGAACAACCCTTAATGCATATTTCATGAAACTTTAATGCCTTGCGTGAAGGATTCCACTTTTTTCGCAAAACACCCCTTATGCACAACTTCAATCTTACATGCAACTCAAGTATTTTGCACAACTTTATTAGCTTGAATGAAACTAAAATTCTTTCACACAAATCCCTTTTTCTTAAAATTCTTACGTGATTCAAAGATCATATTTCCTCTAAGTCTTGAGATACTCTGAATGAGGGGGGTCAAATCTTATTTATAGGAATTTCTGAACCCTGTGCGGAAGATTTGACAAATCACGCAAGATCCCCTCTATTCCTGCAAAACCCAATTTGACATCGCATTGCGCGCACAAGTTTCTTTCATGCAACCTCATCTTTCACGCACATTTCCAAATATTTCTCACACATCATGAATTTTACATTTTTCAACATTCTGATCCCAAAACATGCCTTGGTTCCAAGTTTCAAAATCACCTTCAATATTTCATGAAACTTTCTTTTCCAAAAACTTGTTTCTCCATTTTTCAATTTTGAGGCCCAAAAATTTGGAAAACACTAGAAAACAGTTCCACCTTGTATTTGTTCTTTTTGTATCACCTAGAGATCATCCATTATTTTGACATAGTTCTTTTTCAACATATATTTTCAACAATATCTATGGAACACCACAATTGACCACGTAAACCCTCTTTGTCAACAAACAAAATCAACCCAAAAATGCTTCAATGTTACCTTGAGGGATTTTTCCCCAACAATATTACCCTTTGGGGTTGTTAAAAACTCATTATAAATTGATATTTTTTTATAGATTCATCTATATTCTACCATCATCCACTTCACGTGATTTAGATAGCAATCAAATATTTACTCAACACATACTCTAAGCCCACATGAGCAATGCTCAGCATGAGAAACAAGATTATAATGAAAATTTCATCAATGAAGCACTTCATTCCTAACACCAATTCTTGAAACCAACCAATTTCTTTCATCATGAACCTCAAATTTTATAATATATCTTCTTTGATAGATCACTTCTAGCATTGTTAGATTTAAAAATTCTCCCTATCTTGCTGCTCCCTCAATTTCATTTCTCCACCTGTCATCTTCTCCCTGTGTCTTCAAAAAGTAATTTTATTTTTCCCCCTTGAATAGTAACACTTTCTCCCCCTTTGAAAACAAACCCAAATGTCACTCCTTTGTGGTATGAAACAAGGTAAAGAACACATATTAGTACAATAGAGAAAACACACCATACGTCGAGGGGGGGGGGGGGCACATCCACACTTTTTCAAGTGTGGGGAGTCGAATGAACTCCCAAAGCCAGTCGATGCCTCTAAAATGATTCTTTGGGTAAGGAATTTGTCATAATGTGTGAAACCTGTAGTTATGTAGGCACATACTACAACTTTACAATCTCTTTCTTAACCTTCTCCTTGATAAAATGATATTTTATTTCAATGTGCTTTGTCCTTGAGTGATGGACTGGATTTTTGATAAGATTGATAGAACTTTAATTATAATAATGGATTCTGGAGACTTCACTTATATTACCATTTCATTAAGCTGCTGATTCATCCATAATATCCGTGTGCACACTTGAGTAGCCGCAATATACTCATCTTCTGCAGTGCTCAATGAAATTCAATCTTGTTTCCTGCTCAGTCTGAAATACAAATTCCACCAAGATAGAATGCACCACCTAACGTTCAATTTACATCATCTTTTGATCTGACCCAATCTGCATCTATATATCCCAATAACTCTTTCTGAGATCTATCATTATACATTAATATGAAATTGATAGTTCCCTTGATATACTGAAGTATTCTTTTCACTACAAGCATGTGGATTTCCTTAGGATTGCTTTGATATCTCACTGCTTGGCATGTAGAAAAAAAAATATTAGGTATTTTCACTATAAATTACAGTAAAATTCCAATAATTTTCTTGTATTTAGTGATATTAACTGCCTTTCCATCATCATCTTTTCATAATTTTGTCTTGGTAGCAACCAGAGTCTTCTTCTCCTTGGAATTATCCATTCTAAACCTTCTCAAAACTTCCTTGGCATATTTTGATTGAAAAATGAATGTGAAATTCCTTAATTGTGTTACCTATAAACCAAGAAAAGAAGTCAATTCACCAGTCATTGACATTTCAAACTCATTCTTCATGAATTCAAAAAACTATCTACACTGTGCTTCATCTGATCCACCAAATATTACGTCATCAATATACACCAACACCATCATCTTATAATTACTATCATTATTCACATATAGATTGTAATCAACTCCATCATTCTGGAAACCAAGATTCTTCAAAAACTGATCAATCATTGAATACCACACTCTTGGTTCCTACTTCAAACCATATAATGCCTTCTTCAGCTGAAAAAATATGTTCTCATCTTCATGAATGATAAAAACATCTAGATACTAAATATAAAATTATTCTTCTAGAACCCCATTAAAAAAATGTGGACTTGATATCCATCTGGAAAACTTTGAACTTTTATTATACTATAATGGACAAGAATAATCTGATTGTCTCCAGCCTTACAACAGGTGAAAATGTCTCATCAACATCAATACCCTCTATCTGGGAGTACCCTTTGTACACTAGTCATGCTATATTTAGAATCAATGCACCATATTCATTCATATTGTTGTAAAAGAACCATTTATTACTAATGAAATTTTTATTTGTTGGCCTCAAAACAATCTCCCATGTCTGATTCTTCTCAATCTATTCTAGCTCATCATTCATTTACTGAACCCGGTTTTCATCTCCATCTACATCATAAAAACATTTAAGCTCTACCTAATATAAGAAAGATTCATTCTATAATGACTTCATTCTTCTTGTTTGAATAGGCTCTGTTTGATCACTGATGATATTTTACCTATCAATTTTGGCTCGACTCTTTGGATTCTTTGTAGACACATACTCGACTTCCTCCTGCTCATCATCAATGTCTTCTTCTGAATTAGCATCTTACACTTCTTCTCCCTCTGCGTCTCTTTCCTCTTCCCCACTTTCATCAGAAAAATATTCACTGTGTAGTTGAATATTCTCTTCATTTTCCACTATAGTGACATCATTACTTTCAAATACTTTTCCTAGCCTCTTATTAAATAATTTGTATTCTTTTATTTTTCCTGAGTATCCAAGGAATATCCCCTCATCTCCACATGACTCAAATTTTTAGTGCTTTTCTTTATTGAGTATAAATCACTTACTTCCAAATATTAAAAAGTATTTTAACATCAACTTCTTTACATACCACATATTATACAGAGTATTTCCTTCCTTTGGACATAATAGAGCCCTGTTATAAATGTAGACCGATGTCGTGACTGATTCCTTCCAAAAATTTCTATGGTAGGTCTTTTTCAATTAGCATTATTCTGGCCATGTTATTAATGATCCAATTTATCATCTCAACCACTCCATTATGTTGAGGATTTTTCACTGAATAAACTCGATTCCTTATCCCATGTTTCTCAAGATAGTCCTCCAATTGGATGTTTGTGAATTCTGTACCATTATCAGTACTAAACTTACAAATTTTCTATCCAATCATCCTTTCAGATTCCCTTTGATACTATTTTATGAAATTGAACACATTAAACATATGGTAAATGAAAAATACCCATTCCATTCTGCTATAATCATCAATTAACAGAATGTAATATCTATTTTTGTCAATAGATCTTGGTGAGAAAGGTACACATACATCATCATGCACCAATTGAAGAACTCTTATTGTCTTCTATTCCTTTACTTTGTATGTATTTCTTATGATCTTCACTTGTTGACATGAATCACATGTATGAGTATGATCACATAATATCTTAGGGAGGTATCCAGATGCATCACACATACCAGATATTTCAGGTATATTTGGTATATATGACCAAGTCGTTTATTCCACAACTTGTTTTCTTTCTCTCTGTATAAAAGGCACATATCTTCTTCACCACTTAGAAGGTATATATTTTCCTTTTTCCTTTTTCCTTATAGAAAAATTGCACCATCTATTACTTTTATTATACACATATTCTTATTAAATCTTATATAATGTCTCGAGTCACATAGTTTACTGTCACTAAGAAAGTTGTGACTGAGACCTTCTACTACTAAGATATCATCACGTCTCATTTCTTTTCCCCCAAACACGGGCTTTCCCAAGACAATTATCTTCAGGCCTTCATCATTTACAAACTTGAAAACTCCTTCTTTGTCATATTTTATGCCTATAGTAAGATCATTATTTCCCATCATACGGGATCTGAAATCGTTGTTAAGGATCCATACACCAGAACTGTGTGATGCTTTAAGGGCAATTTCAGTAACCACTGCCTTCTCATATCACTTATTCTTGATCCATGTTTTTAAATTCACACTCAGTATAGATTTAAAACCTTGATCTTATTCAGAATATGATGGAAAAAATTCATTCTACAAAGCTTCAAATCTATTTTTCATTTTCAAATCACCTTTTTATTCTTTGATTTGCTGCTTGCGACTACTTTGATTCTGCTTTGTCACATTACTTTGAACGGTTGATGTATAATATCTATCCATGTGCCCAAATACTTCTCACCAAAAAAATGTATCTTGAAATATATTCTAGTGTATTGATATCTGTTTGGATGCCACTGTTGTTCTTGTACCCTTTTATATCTCTTGGCCATGGAACACACATTTTGTGAATGTTCCATATTTCTACAGTAATAACACCTGATGTAAGGTGTATTCCTGCATGTTATTTCTACACTTCTAGTTATCCCTTGGGTTTGATGAATCTTTTGATTTTTATTCATACCCAAATCAACTTTCAATAATGGAGCGGGTTCTTGTGGTTTGACTTTAACCATGACTAATTTTTATTTTTGATCAATCCCCATACCATCCTTATCACTTAGATTTGACTGTTGCTTTCATTTTTATAGACCTCTATGCTTCACTTCCAACTTTTCTTTCTTTTGAATGATCTGCTTTCCCGATGTCACATTGGGGGTCAATAATTTTTATTGATCCTTAAATTTTCATCATAGACTGATGAATTCCTCTTCAAGTTATTTGATGCGTTTGATTTGATATTTCACTATGTTATTCAAACCATCAATCTACCTTCTCTATTATTCAACCTTGAGTTTCTTCTCACTAACTATCTATGAGTCCATTGGAAATGAAGATTTTAGATTCTCAATTTCTTCCATTAACTTATAATTCTCTTTATCCTACTGCTTCATTTAGAGTTTGGAGTCATGAACCACTTTGTTGGTTTTCTTCATTTTCACTCTCCAAACATCTATTTCCTCAAGAGTTGCTTCTAGTTCAGCCTCCATATCAATTCATACCTCAATTTCTTCCTCATTAGTCTTGGTTTATTCATTTTTCTAATCATTACCAACAACTTCCACCATAAAATTTTCTCCATGATCTTTGCAGTTCTCTATATCTTTAAACTTTTCAACCTCTGATTCATCTGAACTGTCACATTCTTGTGAAAGAAGATTATTTTTCCTGAAGAAATTTCTCTTAAAATTTCTCTTTCCTTTCACAGAGGATGAATACTTCTTCATAAGTATTTTAACTTCATCCTAATAATCTTCTTGTAACTTATTGGGGAACCTTACTATAATATGACCAACCTTTCCACATATAAAGCAGGCAATTGGAAGTTTCCCCTTGAACTTTCCTTTTCCTCTTTATAGATTTGAAGAAAGGAATGAAATCACCTCGTCTGTCTCTTATTCTTCCTGGGAATCTTTAATAGTGAGATTCTTCATGGCCTTGAATGCCAAATATTTAGATTTCCCCTTTTCCACAACATCTCTATCATCATTTCTCATTTAATATGATATAAGAGTACTATACAAGTTATTTAGTGTAATCTCTTTTGGATGTTTGTCTTCAAATAATGAAACTTTTAGATTGAACAGTGGTGGAATTTTCCTCAAGATATGCTTCACAATCTTTATATCTTCAATGAATTCCCCAAGACCATGCATGTCTTCCACTACAAAATTTACTATGTCAATGAATTCATCAACAGACTCATTTGGATTCATTATGAGATCCTTGTACTTGTTCCAAAAAACTTGCAGCTTTTCCTCTCTAACCTTTGAATCACCTTCATATATAATCATTAAATTTTCCCACATAGCATGTTATGTTTTATATAACATAACCTTCGTATAAACTGCATTGGATAGGGATCCCCCTAAAGAATTGATCCATTTGGAATTGGTATCCAATTCCCTTCTTTCAGCTTGTAATAAATCACCACTATAGATATCGGATGATATTTTATGCATAGGTACTGTGAAGACATCCATCCCTAATGATCAGAAGTATTGTTGCATATGATTCTTCCATAACTGAAAATTATTCCCATCGAAGATTAGAATTCCTTTTTGATTGATGACCTCCATTGAGAAAGAAATGCTTATATTAACATTTACCTTTGATACCAATTGTTAGGTCCACTAGGTCTAATACCCTGAGAGGGGGGTGAATTAGTTTATAACATATTAAAACAACTGCCCCTTTGATCTTTTTTCATTATTAAACAAAAATCTCTTCTCTATATTTCCCATAGTAAGGTATGAACAAAAATTAAAGAATGTACATGACACAACTATTTTACTTGGTTCACCCTCACTGGGATATATCCAAGTATCATACAACGAGCAACAAATTCATTAAAAGTGCACTGCTGCTTACAATGTTCAGAGTAGACTCACTGTCCCTCTTAGTTTACAACCAATTACAATTTGAAAGCTCACTGCTCTCTAAATTAAGTTTGATCACTACTTATTTATAATATCCACTCAAAATTTATAGAATTTTATTCCCCTTCATTATCTCTAATGAATTCATCCTCCACTGTATGCAGATTCTATATTGATGTCCCAATTTCATCCACTGATTAATACCACTTTACCTCAGATGTACTTGGAAACTTCAAATATTTAATGCAACCATTACCGCATATTGCTCACAACTTTAATCCCTTGCATGCAAGATTCCACTTTTGTCGTGAAACACCCCTTTCACGCAACTTCAATCTTACACACAACTCAAATATTACACGCAACTTTCTTAGTTTGCGCGCAACTCAAATTCTTTCACGCAACTCCCTCTGATTAAAATTTTTACATGATTCAGAGCTTGGATTTCCTCTAAGTCTTGATCTACTCTGAATGAGGGGGGTCACCTATTATTTATAGGCATTTCCTGACCCTTCGTGGAAGATTTGACACATCACACAAGATCCCCTCTGTGTTTACAAAACCCAATTTGACATCACATTGGGCGCACAAGTTTCTTTCACACAAACTCATCTTTCTCAAACATTTACAAATATTTCATGAACATCGTGCCTTTTCCATTTTTTGACATTATGATCTTGAAACATGCCTTGTTCTAAAGTTTCCAAATCACCTTCAATCTTACACACAACCTCCTTTTCCAAAAACATGTTTCTCTATTTTCCAATTTTGAGGTCCAAAAATTTGGAAAACACTGGAATACAACACCACCTTGTATCTTTTCTTTTTATATCACCTCGAGATCATCCATTCCTTTGAAATGGTTATTTTTCAACATATGTTGTAAAAAATATCTCTAGAACACCAAAAATGACCAAGGAAACCCTCTTTGTCAACAAAAAAAATCAACCGAAAAATGATTCAATGTTACCTTGAGAGATTTTTTCCCAACACATATAGAATGGAGCTTAGACTTTTCATGACCTGCATCCAGGAAGTCTATATGAGTACCAAATGGTATCTAGAATAGGGTATGAGTATAACTTAGCAGGCCACCACCAACGATGTGTAATTCAAATAAAATTTGTATGTGTAAAGTATAAAGGTTATAAATATATAAGTGAAGAAATAGAATAATAATAATTTTTGGAAATAAAAGGGACAAATTCAAGACTTGGGTCTCAAGAAGACAACCTAGGCCGACCTTACATGCTTCAGCCTGCACTGGTCTCTAAACATAGAGGAGGTGTCATGGAACAGTTTAGTTCCAAGGTGTATCACTAAGGCAACCATGACCATGTAACCCAAAGGAATCTATGTGGATTAACCAAACATCCCCTTTTAGAAATTACCAAGAAAATCCATTAGTTGGGTTTGAGCTCAAGGGACCACCCTTGAGATTCATAGTCATGGATTGATTGGAATCTAAGGCTCACACCCAAGGAATCCCACACCAATAAAAATCGTGCCAAATCCTGGGAGACCATCCCATGACATTAAACAAGGGTACCCCTCAAGAATCCACAACATTAATATATGATATTAAATAAGTGTTGACATTACCCAAATCCAAGGGGGATCTTCCCCATGAAATTTTCTGTAATGAATCTATGTAGAATCCACTAGATTACTTGAGGTATTCCATATAATTGAACCTAATTGAATCCAATGGTTTATTCACACCCCTACATTCACATGAGTCCCATAATGGAGTCCTAGGATCATTTATGACATTCCATGACAATAAAATTCACAAGGAATCCAAGGAATTCCTCTAAGGCATTCCATTATCATAATATAGAAAAAAATGCACCCTAGGCTGTAACTTAGAAAAAACTGAAACTTTGAGACCTGAACCCCTAAGACGCTACCAAAACCTTTTATACTCCCTTGGACACTCCACTAAGGTAAAATAAATGGGTTTTATAAAAAATTTAAAGAGTCCATTCCTCAAAAAAGAGTTGGCTCTTATAACCTCCCCACCTCAAGATAGATCATCCTCAAGTTACACTATCAAATTTCATTGGTCTCCTTGAAGAATAACCTTATCCATTTTACCCACCTACCCAATTCCCACTATGAAATTTCCTCCTAGATATGCTCATGTTTCCATATCAACTACACAAGTGGAATATATTTTCCACAAAGTGTCTTCTCACTATGATCCACAATACGAATTAGATTCCACTCAAAGGATGCATCAAACATGAGAATAACATCCTCAATATTGACCACATGATATAGATAGGGAATATACAATTGATGTTGAGATACATATGACACATTATGAAAGGCACTGAATCTCTTTATAAGAGCTAACTAATATTCCATTGGGATAACCCTCTTCATAATCTCAAACGACCCCATGTACCAAGGTGAAAACTTCCCCTAACTCTGTATACATGGTGTACCAACCTTGGAGATATATGAAAAAGAACTTGATCACCCATATCAAATTCAAGGGGTCGATGACACCAATGTGCATATGATCTCTGCTTACTCTTATCTATAACCATCCTCTTTTGAATCAACTGGACATGATCCATTGTCTCCTGAATGAGACTTGACCCAACCATAACCACCTCACCTGCCTCTAGAAAATATAGTAGTGAACAACATGGCCTACCATATAAATCCTAAAAATATTCCATCTAAATCATTTCCTGATAATTTTTTATAGTATAATTCTGCAAGCACTAGATGGTTCTCCCAATAACTACCAAAATCAAGCACACATGCCCTTAAAATGTCCTCCATCACTTGAATAGTCTTATTAAAATGTCCTTCAGTCTAAGGGTGGTAGGTTATACTAAAAGTCACCTGAGTGATCAAATATTTCTACAAACCATGATAGAACCATGATATGAACCAAAAATCCCTATAAAAATGATGCTCAAGGGATATCATTTATCCATACAATATTTCAAACATATAACCTGTAACTTCCCAGTTCTGGAAGCTGCCTAGAGGCGCCCCGTACCCGGTTGGTCACATGGAATCAAGCGCATTTCCCCAAATTCCAGAGGCTACCGACTAGAAGCGAGGTCCTTGGGTATAATAGTGGGGAAACTATGCCCTCATTGGTAGAGTAACACAACGGAAGATAAAAAGATATACAATAATGGAATAAATAATGTCAAACAACAAGAAACAATGGAAGACTGATGAAGAAACAACTAGAGTACACATATATAAACGATGCATGATACATATGTCTAGGAAAGCGGACAAACAAGTCACAATGTTGAAATAAAGAACTAAACCAAAGTACAAGGAAAACAAGTAAACAACTCCTCAGCATCGCAAGCCTCAGCTTGGTCCCATGCTCCCTAGCTCCAAAGCAGTCAAGTACCTGAAGTAGAAGGGCACTTTACCTTATCTATAACTGCAAAAATATAATCTGTTTAGGCCCAAAATCATGACCCAAACAGGGTGTGAGACTAAATACCAGTAGGCAACCACTAAGAGATCTGTTCCTAACAGTCAGTGAATATATATGGCAGGAAATAAGAAAAAGAAGCAGTAAACAGGGAAGTACTCAACGATAAACATTCCAACAGTTTCAAGGCATTCAAAAATACCACACATTAAGTAAGTAGATAATCACAAACAGGTAACCCTCTGGGATGTACTCACAGCCTATCCCCTCTGATCCTACCTAGCAACACAAGACACCCTCTGGGAAGTACTCACAGTCTAATCCCTCTGGTTCAGCTTTAGTATAGACTCTATGGGGAAGCACTCGCCATCAATTCCCCCCATAGTCTCGTATCGGTAACTAAAAGGCGCTCTGGGGAAGCACTTACGTCACATTCCCCCTGTGGCCCGCGTTAAGGAACTACAGAAACTATGAGGAAGCACTTACGTCAATTCCCCCTGTGGTCTCACATCGTAACAATAATAACGAACACTCTAGAGAAGCCCTTACGTCTATTATCCCTATGGTCCACTACACAAGGTTCTCATAGCCTTGTGTAATTCAAACAAGTATAGAAATGCATATAGGACAAAGTAAACCTCAAGAACTACTTGGCTAACAGTCTACAACATAAAAGCATGGCATATAACAAAACCCCTTCATCCTATAATACTAGGCATGGGAAACCAACAAGGCATCCTAACAGGCTAAGCAAGACCAAACGGTCATAAACAAACATGCATGGGAAAACACCTCCAAAACATATAAATTAACCCTATTATCATTCAATTAAACTCTATTCAAGCATACAAGCATATAGGGCAATCAACAGGGCTAAAACAGTTAACATACAATACCCCATTCTAGGGTATTGGGCACTTTTTCACATATAACTCAAATACTTTCAACAGAAAGGCACAAACCACCTACCTCGGTATTGTAGGATCGATATACATGAACCTCAATCCTTGAATTTCCCAAGAAAACTGTAGATATACAAAAAAACTAAAAACTCTCAACCGATGATAACTTGAGAAAGAGGAGGAATCAGAAAACAAAGATCTAGGAGAAGGAAGAGATTACCAAGGTGATCCCAACACAATCAAAAATAGTCTATTTGGAGAACAGACACTCGATCGGGGGATCGGGGGAAGATCACTACCATTCTGTCACTCTCGGACAAACCATACATAGAAGGATACGGTTCTGTCTGTCAGACACAACCCCAGTGCATTTAATGAAAAAAAGAAAGTACATGACATGTACTTCCCTTCACCGACCCCCGCATTAGGCGGTCTCCAGGTCACCACACACAACCGTGTGCATGTCCGTTACACAGACAACACCCAGCTACCTACAGTAACAGAGTACACAATGTGTACTCATAAAGTACATGGCGTGTACTTAGGAAATTTTCAGAAACTCCTCTTTTTCTCAAAAAAACACCAGAAAAAGAAAAACATACCTAAAAAGAAGATCTGGGTTCTTACAAACTTTCCCCCTTATAGAAATTCATCCCCAAATTTCCCTTGTAAGGTGGCGTGGAAGAATAATCCTCAAAAATATCTGGCCACTAAGATCGTACATTGGCCTCCCTCTCATAGGTCTTGTACTATACCTTCCCGTGCTGCCATAACACTTGTACCAGAGGAACAGACCGGCCACAAAGAACCTTCATACTGTGATCAAAAATCCAGTTAGGATGCTCCTCGAATGAGGCATCCACCTCTAACTCAACCTCCTTGTGTTGAAAAACATGAGATAGGTCTGAGAAGTAACTTCAGAGCTAAGAAACGTGGAAATATTCAGGCATAGCCAGATACCTCTGAGGTAACTACAACCGATAGGCAACCGGCCCAACTCTCTCCAACACCTTAAACAGCCCGACGTACCTTGGAGAAAGCTTACCCTGTCTCCTAATCCTCCTGTGCCCCAACCTCGGTGTGACACGTAGGAAAACCTAATCCC
Source organism: Viscum album (assembly GCA_963277665.1). Classification (NCBI taxonomy): domain Eukaryota; kingdom Viridiplantae; phylum Streptophyta; class Magnoliopsida; order Santalales; family Viscaceae; genus Viscum; species Viscum album. The sequence continues at coordinate 260,364,442 of OY728142.1, read as the reverse complement.
CAACCTCGAACTCTAGAGGTCGTCTCCGCTGATCAGTATAAGACTTCTGTCGAGACTGTGTAGTATCCATCCTCTTCCGAATCAACTCTATCTGCTCTATGGCCTCGTAGACCAGACGAGGTCCAAGCATAGCTTCCTCTCCTGACTCCATCCAACATAAGGGTAATCAAAATGGCCTACCGTACAAAGCCTCATAAGGTGCCATCTGAATAGTTTCTTGAAAACTATTATTGTAGGAAAACTACACAAGAGGTATGTGCTTTTCCCAAGAACCTCCAAAATCCAGGATGCATGCATGAAGAATGTACTCAAGAACCTAAATCGTACGCTCAGACTGGCCATATTTCTCAGGGTGGTAAGCTATACTCAAAACTATCTATGTACCCAAAGCCTTCTGAAGCCCCTGACAGAACTGAGAAGTTAAACATACATCTCTGTCTGGAAAAATGGAGTGTAGAAATCCATGCAAACATACAATCTCTCGGATGTACAACCGTCCCAGCTCATTAACACTGAAAGTCTTCTTGATTGGAAATAAGTGAGAAACCTTCGTGAGTCTGTCAATGACAACCCAAACAATATCATTCCCTTGAGGCGACCTCGGAAAACCTGTCATGAAATCCATCGCGACATCATTCCACTTCCACTCGGGAATGGGTAACTGCTGAAAAAGACCTGCTGGTCATTGATGCTCTGCCTTCACCTGATGACATGTGGAACACCTCATAATGAAACCAACAACATCTCTCTTCATACCTGGACACCAATACTGATGGTGTAGATCACGATACATCTTGGTGACACCAGGATGAACTGCCCAAACTGAGGAATGAAAGTCCCGCATCAGCTCCTCGCGTATGTCTGCTGAAACCCATACGTACCCATGAAAATGCAAGATCTAATCCTTGCCTATGGTCCATCCAGGAATAGGGTCCTCTCCTGTTATGATTTCCCATAGAACTAGTCATTCAGAATCTTATAGCTGCCTCATTCGCACTGGATCAAGAAGAGTATAGGTAACAACTACAAAAGAAAGAAACGTCTGCCCCTTCCTGTCGTGCACCTCCAAATGCATCTTAGAGAACAAAGCCATAAGCTGCCACTCACTGCTGGCCTCCTGAACTGCCTGTATATGAGTCCTCCTATTCAATGCATCAGCCACTGCGTTGACTTTCCTAATCATGTAGGCAAGCTCAAAGTCAAAAGACTGAAGGTACTCAACCCACCTTTGTTGTCTCAAATTCAGGTCATGCTGATTGAATATATACTTGAGACTTTTGTGGTCTATGAAAACCACAAAATTCTCTCCTAATAGATAATGTATCCAAAAACATAAGGCATGAACAACCAAAACCAACTCAAGATTGTGCGTCAGGTAATTCCTTTCATGTGGCCTCAACTGCCAAGACTCGTATGCAAAAACTCCTTCCCCCTATATAAGCACTGCTCCAAGCCCAATACCTGATGCATCACAGTAAACAGTGTAGCTCTTTCCTAGATCTGGAAAAACTAGTATTGGTGCTGAAGTCAACCTCCCTTTCAGATCCTGAAAGGCTGACTCACAAGAATATGACCATAAGAACTTTTCACCTTTCTTAGTTAGGCCCGTTAGTGGCGCTTCTAAGTATTAAAAGTACTGTATGAAACGTCTTTAGTATCAAGACAGCCCTAGAAAACTCCGTACCTCAAAGACGTTCTTTGGATGCTCCCTGGAAACTATAGCTCTCAATTTCTCTTGGTCTACTGATACTCATGTATCTGAGATAAAATGACCCAAGAAGTGAATATGATCCATCCAAAAGTGGCATTTTGAGAGCTTAGCATATAACTGATGCTCTCTCAGTGTACTCAGAATGATCTCAAGATGGGTAGCATGGTCATGTTGAGTGTGAGAGTACACCAAGACATATTCCATGAAGACCACCACAAAGGAATCTAAGTATGGATGGAACACTCGGTTCATCAGTGCCATGAAAACTACAGACGCATTCGTGAGACCGAATAGCATAACCAAATACTCGTATAGACCATACCTACTTCAGAAAGCTGTAAGAGGTATATCAGATGGTTTAACATGCAACTGATGATAATCGGATCCCAAGTCAATCTTTGAGAACACCCGTGCTCCTTGAAGCTGATCAAAGTGATCATCAATCCTTGGTAAGGGATATCGGTTCTTGACCGTCAACTGGTTCAAATTCTGATAATCCGCACAAAGTTGGAGGGTACCATCTGCCTTCTTCACAAAAATGACATGCGAACCCCAAGGAGAAGTACTGGGTCAGATAAAACCCTTTGCCTGCAACTCCTCCAACTGCTTCTTGAGCTCATATAACTCTGGTGTAGCCATCCTATAAGGAGGAATAGACACCAGTGCCGCTCCTGGCACAAGATCAATAGAAAAGTCTACCTATTGCTCTGGAGGCAAACCTGAAAAGTCCTCTGGGAATACATACCTGAAATGATCCACCACTGGGGGGAAAGTTCATTTGAGAAGTCCCCTGGTAATCCAGATAAAGACTAGCAATATGGGCTGTAACTCCTCCCAAACCATGATGATCGGGTCCTGCTCTGCTCTCGTGGACATCCCATTCTCCCTTATAAAGAAACGTCTCGCCCTATGGTGATGTGAAACTCACCCTAAGGAGATAGTAATCTACAACTGCCTGAAAGGGAAATAACCAGTCCATTCTAAGAATAAAATCATAGCCTATCATCTCTAGGACATAGAGGTTCCAAAATAAGTGACACCCACCAACCTCTAGAGGTCACTCCTTGCATTGACATACACTATCCATTATAGTCCCCAACGGTGTGTCCAATGCCAAGACATTGACAGAAGTAAAGATAAAAATTCCAAGGCTCTCCACAACAACAACATATATAAAGCTATGGGAAGCCCATGTATCGAAAAGAGAAGAAGCTAAAACTAAGGAAAATAAGATCGTACCTCAAACTGTAGAGGGTCCGGGATCCTGCTCCTGCTGGTTCTGCTCCATTGCAAAATTCTGACATGCACCGTGGCCCTGTGACACTGCCTGACCACCCTGAGCTGATCCACCCTATTGTTGCTAAAATATTGGTGACTGAATACCACGGATGCGACCTCCACCTCAGCCTGGGTGGCCGGAAGAACTCCAGTTCCCAGACTGATGAGAAACTGGTGGCGCTGCTCCTAAATGCAGAGTCATAGAAGAACCCCTTTCACCAGCTGCTGGTGAGAAGATCTGACAGAAATGATGAAGATGTCCCATATTTCCGCAATATCGGCACTCCACTGAGTCTCTTGGGCAATATGACCACATATTCCTAACCTTCCCACAATGGTAGCATACCACCTGGCTACCTGAAGGTGCATCCCGTATACTCAGGTCTCAATGAGTAGTCTCCTTGCGGCGCTTCCTGCTATCAACCGGCGAAGCACTAACTTTGGATGCTGAACCACCCTGAATCATAGCTCAAGAATCCCTTAGATTTCACTCCATGATCAGTGATCGGTTGTCAATAGAATCAATGGAAGTCAACATGAAGATGTTCACCTGAGATCGAATGTCGTGCCTGAGACTATCCTCAAACTTCCTTGCCAGGAATAACTCATCACCTCCTAGAATAGGCGTGAAGCACCACAGCTCATTGAAACGAGAAGAATACTCCATAATAGAAAGATTACCCTACTCTAGACTCATGAACTCTTGGTCTTGATCAGACCTCAAGGTATCTAGATAGAAGTAATCATAGAAGGCATGCTGAAACTCATCCCAAGCCATGACCTGCTGGAATCCCGCCTGTGAGATCACATCCCACCATCTCTTAGTGGAATCCTGAAGCATGTACATAGAAATCTTGACCCTCCTCTTTGGAGGTGTCTCCAGATGCTCGAATATAGACAACATGGCTTCTAACCATGACTCTACAACATGGGGTCCTCCTTCCCATGTGAAAGTGGGATGCTGCTGCTGCTGGAAAACCCACGTCAACTCTTCCATAGAAGGGGAAGGATGCGGTACTCCTCGTAAGGTCTGCATGAACCTCATGAAGCCCTCTCAAAACTTTGTGTCCGCACCTGTGTCCGGAATGACGGCTGGTGCCAAGACTGGCACAACTGGAGGATCTACTGGAAGTCCTTAATCAGCCATGTCCAATGTTTGATCGTTACCCTATAACTGGCATAAAACCAGAGGACGTCTCGGTGGCATGAATCTACAAGGTCAAGCATGCAACTTAGATCAAGATTATCAAGGACTGAAAACTAGAAGAGTAAGGAGGGAACAGGAGAAATAAAGCATTCAAGTTTTTCAAAATATGGATACACGACATGTATATTTAACTACATGACATGTTCCTTTAATCCATTCACATGGGCATATACTTCTGCAAAAAATGGTCATGTAACACCCCATACACAGTATGTTGTCCTTACACATGGGGTGTACTTGAATCCTCTTTTCCTGCCTGAGTCCCCTTACACGGCTAGGCCACACGAATCTCCTAGAACAAGACTACACGGTGTGTTAGTGCCTGAAACGGTGTGTACTAGACGAGCTTCACCGACCCGTGTTGTTAGATACACGACCAGATACACAGCTCACACTACATGGCGTGTTCTAGATGGACACATCATGTACTAGGAAGACTTCTCCGACCTGTGTTGTTCATTACACGACCATGTAATCAGGTTACACTACACGGCGTGTTCCAAACGGACACGACGTGTATTAGAAAAGACTCAACTGACCCGTGTTGTTAGTGACACGGCCAGATACTCGGGTTACACTACACAGTGTATTCCAGATGGACACAACGTGTATTAGAGAAGACTCAACCAACCCATGTTGTTAGTGACATGGCCGGTTACATAGTTCTACAACATGGCATGTACATCAGGTACACGGTGTGTCCTACTAAATATTTCCAAACCCCGTGTCTCTGCCCACACAGTCTGAGACACGGTTAAAGACTGCACAACATGCACATACGATACACGACGTATACTTAAGAAAAATAGTTTCTTCCAGAATAGAAGAACACATGGCATGTATTCAACATTACACGACGTGTATTCTGGGTTTTTTCAGACAGTAATCCTTAGAAACTACTCCGAAGCCCATAAAAACACTAAAACGAACATTTAAGTGCCAAATTCCGATCCGTGAGAGCCCATACTTCCCGTGAATCAAATATTGGCATCTTATACATGTCATAAACAAGTATAACAGGGAAATGATCCTCCAAATTCTGATCCATGAGGGCCCATAACACCTCAAGAACCAAATTTTTGAATTCATTCAAACAAAACCTTACACAAACAATACCCTATCAAACATCATGTATTTTTATCAAGGCATCTATCACGATAGCATGCATATCTTGCACAACATCTATCACAACAACATACAATCACTAATGAAACCTCTATGGCATGACAAGAATGCATGACATGTGATTTATAGCAAGTGCCTATATGATGCATGAGATGGAATACCCTCATCTCATCGGGCTGTAACAGAAATATAAACTCAATAACATCAACAATAACAACACAAAACATGTGAATCACTCAAGGTGAAATCAAATCAACTATAATATTGCAAAACCAGAAAACTTGCAATAAGAGAGGTAGATTGGATTTTCCCTGTACACGAGTTAGATACTCCCAAGAAAAACTTATTAACAAGTACCTATTCCTTCCTATCACTGTATATAGGCTCCAAATAGTAAGTTAAGAGAAAATAATTCCTCTGATACCACTTTGTAACGTCCCGGTTCTGGAATCCTCCTAGAGGCGCCCCGTACCCGGTTGGTTACATGGCCTCAAGAAAATTTCCTCGAATTCCAGAGGCTTCCAACTAGTAGCGAGGTCCATGAGTGTGATAGTGGAGAAACTATGCCCTCATTGGCAGAGTAACACAGTAGAAGAGAAACAGATATACAATAACAGAAGCAGTAATAATGTCAAACAACAAGAAACAACAGAAGACTGATGAAGAAACAACTGGAGAACACATATATAAATGAAGCATGATAAATATGTCTAGGAAAACAGCCAAACAAGTCACAATTCTGAAATACAAAACTAAACCAAAGTACAAGGAAAACAAATAAACAGATCCTCATCACTACAAGCCTCAGCTTGGTCCCATGCTCCCCATATCTAAAGTAGTCAAGTACCTAAAGTAGAAGGGTGCTTTCCCTTATCTATACTTGAAAAAATATAATCTGTTTGGGCTCAAAAGCATGACCCAAATAGGGTGTGAGACTAAATCCCAGTAGGAAAACACCAAGAGATCTGTGCCTAACAGTCAGTGAATATATATGGCAGACAATAAGAAAAAGAAGCAAAAAACAGGGAAGTACTCAACAGTAAACATTCCAACAGTTTTAAGGCATTCAAAAATACCACACATCAAGTAAGCAGATAGTCACAAATGGGTAACCATCTGGGATATACTCACAGCCTATCCCCTATGGTCCTACCTAGAAATACAATCCACCCTATGGGAAGTACTCACAGTGTAACCTCTTTGATTCAGCTTTAGTATAGACTCTCTGGGGAAGCACTCACCGTCAACCCCCCCTATAGTCTCGTATCAGTAACTAAAAGGTGATCTGGGGAAGCACTTACATCACATTCCCCCTATGGACTACATCAAGGAACTATAGACACTCAGAGGAAGCACTTACATCAATTCCCCCTGTGGTCTCGTATCGTAACAATAATAACAGACACTCTGGAGAAGCCCTTACATCTATTCTCCCTATGGTCCACTAAACCAGGTGATCACGACCCTATGTAAGTCAAAAAAGCATAGCAATGTGTATCGGCCAAAGTAAACCTCAAGAACTACTTGGCTAACATTATACAGCATAACAGCATAGAAAATAACAAAACCACTCCATCCTACAATACTAGGCATGGGAAACCAACAAGGAAACCTAACAAGCTAAGAAAGACCAAACGGTCATAAAAAAACATGCATGGGAAACCAAATCCAAAGCATAGAAATTAACTCTGTTATCATTAAATTAACCTCTATTCAAGCATACAAGAATAGAATGCAATCAACAAGGATAAAACAGTAAACACGAAATACCCCGTTCTAGGGTATTGGGAACTTTTGCACATATAACTCAAAGACTTTCAACAGAAAGGCACAAAACACCTACCTCGGTGTTTTAGGATTGATATACATGAACCTCAAGCCTTGAATCGCCCAAGAACACCATAGATATACAAAAATGATAAAAACGCTCAACCGATGATAACTTGAGAAAGATGAGGAATCAGAAAACAAATCTCTAGGAGAAGGAAGAGATTACCAAGGCGATCCCAACACAATCAACAATTGTATATTTGGAGAATATACACCCGATCGGGGGATCGGGGGAAGATCACGACCGTTCTGTCACTCTCGGACGAACCAAACCTAGAAGGAGATAGTTCTGTCCGTCAGAAGCAACCCCGATGTGTTTAATGAAAAAAAGAAAGTACATGGCATGTACTTTATAAGTACATGGTGTGTACTTGCCTTCACCGGCCCCCGCATTAGGAAGTCTCTAGGTCACCACACACGACCGTGTTCTTGGCCGTTACACGGACAACACCTGGCTACCCGCGGTAACAGATTACACGACATGTACTCATAAAGTACATGGCGTGTACTCATAAAGTACACGGTGTGTACTTAGGAAATTTCCTGAAACTACTCTTTTTCTCAAAAAAAAAAACATCAGAAAAAGAAAAAAATACCTGAAAAGAAGATTCGGGTTCTTACACAACCTTCCCCAAATTATTCATCTAAAGGTATCTTAGATTGGTAGAAAATGGGAAACAATTGTCAGTCGATCTATGATGACCCATACTGCATCCCCCCATGGGTGTCTTTGGTAACCCTATAACAAAGTCAATGGTGACATCATACCATTTCCACCATGGAATGGATAGAGACTACAAAAGACTATCATAATGCTAATGCTCTACCTTCACCTGCTAATAGGTGGAGCACCATGTAATGAACCCTATTATCTTCTTCTTCATTCTTAACCACTAATACAGATAATAGAGACCATGACACAACTTTATTGAGCTAGGGTGGACTTTCCACTTATAATTATTAGATTATCTTATCAACTCCTCTTGTATTCGAGTAAACAATAAAATATAATCGTGCACATAGATAATATCATCATTATCTATATTACAAGGTGGTGGTAGATACCCACCATTAAATCTATCCTTGAGGGTGAGGCACTATATATTTGAAATCATACTTCTCTTGATTCAGTAAAAAAGTAAAAAACCACATATAAAGATGCCGTAACTTCTCAAACCGGGTCATCATGGACATCCATACGCAGTTAATCAAAAAACACCATCATTTTATACTCACTAATCGACTCCTGAATTACATGAGGCTTATTCTTCTAACTCAAAACATATGAAACTATATTTCTATTCCTTAGTGTATAGGCTAACACAAAGTTAAAATACTAGAGGTAAAATCCACTTTCACTATCGAATGTTGAGGTCTTGGTGAGTGAAAATGTACCTCAAACTCTTATGTTATGTATATACCATGAAATTTATTACAATATATAGTGTCATCAGAACTTCAAGGATTATAAAACTAATGATAGATCAATATTGTGTAAAATGTAATTACTTTCATGAGGCCTCAACTACCAGGACCCATATGCCATAGATTTTACCTCCCTATATCAAAATTTTACCCAACCCGATACCTAATGCATCACAATATAAAGAATACTCTCTACTTAACTATAGAAAGATCATGATTAGTGATAACATTAATATCCTCTTCAACTCCTGGAATTAATTCTCATAAGGGTTTTAACAAATGAACATTACCACCTTTTTGGCTATCCTTGTTAGAGGAACTGCCATATGGTAAATGTATTGTGTAAAACATCGCTAATAGAATGTCAAGCCTATGATTATTTTAACATAAAAAACAGTCCTGGGATTATCCTACTAAACTATAACTATCACTTTCTTGGGTTTGAAATACATGCCTATTTCCACTATAATACATCATAGGAAGTGTAACTGGTTGATCTAAAAATGACACTTCAAGATTTTTTGAATACAACCAATGCACCCATAGTGTTCCCAAAATGATCTCCAAGTGCTGCACATTCCCCTCCATAATTTGGGAATACATGAGTATATAATCCAAAAAAACCACTATGAAAGCATCTGAGTACAGATGGAAAAATATATTCATCAAATCCAAAAATATAGCTGGTGCGTTCATCAAGATGAACGACATCACCAAGTACTCATAGAGGCTGTGCCTACTTCGGAAAGTTATATGTGGTATATTAGAGGGTCTCACCCTAACTTGATGATACCATGAACTCAATTTGATCTTGGAGAATATCTAAGGACCCCTAAGTAAATTGGATATCAGTTATTAATATTCACCTAATTTAGCCATTGTTAATCCACACACAACCTTAAAATACCATCAACCTTATTAGAAAATAGGATATGAGACCCCCAATGGGATGTATTAGGGAAGATAAACTCCTTAGGCTCTAAGTCATCTAATTAGTTCTTCAACACACAATGCTCTATCAAATCCATGTGATATAAAGGAATAGAAATAGGCTCGACACCCGACATGATTTAAATGGTGAACTCTACCTCCCTCTTGGAAATAAATCTCAAGAATTAATTAGGGAAAACATCTACAAATTGGACCACCATATGAGGGTAAATTATAGACCAGCCTCCTCCATCATCCAATATAAGACTACCAATATATGCCAAAACTCCACCAAAATTCTTATAACCAGGAGCTTCTCAACTGTCCTATAAGTACCACTCTTTCTTGTGAATGTAATTAATGCATTTTGGTGACATGAAGGACACCCATCGATTGTAGCAGCCTATATGATCTCTAAAGGGAACCAACCAATCCATTCATATAATTAAGTCAAAATTGATCATATATAGCATGAAAAGGTCCCATAGAAACTAGTAAACTCTGATCTCAAAAAAATACTCCCAAAAATGATGTAATCCTTCAGATATGACTCACAATGGGGTTTTTATAGACATAACCCCATATATATACTCGATATCCAAACACATACCTTCCACAAATTGAGTAGACATGAAGGAGTGTGAATCCCCTATGTCAAAAAGAGTAGAATATAAAGTTAAAGACTAAAGAAACCCATAATTTTCATACATAAATATTACATATTATTAGATTAATATATAATACTTAACATAACAATCCACACCATAATCTTTTAAGTTTAGTGTCTTTGGAAACTTGGATACATAAACAACTAGTTCATAAAATATCTATGTCATCTCCCACTGAGTTCTTAATAAATATCACCATTCTTAGAATACTTAAAACCTTTCTTTATAACCTGGGGAAGGAAAAAATGAGAAAGGTTGAGTTTAGATGCTCAATAAACCTAGAAAAGGGATATAATAATGATCACTTAAACATAACATGTGAATAAGGGTATGAGAACATGATCTTAATATTTTAAAATTATACCCTTCATATCAAAGATCATAATATTAAGTCATGACATAAATCTTGGCAGTTAATAAGACATGAATCATAAAGTAATAAAAGAATATGATCCATGAGAGCATAATATTGAAATAAGAAATAAGTTTGTGGTATACACACAAGCATAGAAAATGATTTCCTTAGTAGTTAAGTCTCAATATAAAGAATATCATAGTGGATTGATTTCACTCCCCAAACCATCACACCTTAGTCAAGGTTAATTCCTAATACCATCATAGTAGATAAATTCCCTTACTAAACTAGGATCACTCCCCTTTCCATTCCTTATTATCTAATGAGATATCCATCTTTAGCCAATGAATTGGAAGGCTATACAATTCCAGGATCAACTATCACATAATGAAAATCATACACATGTGCTATAAATGATCATAAATCATTCATCATATTATAATTCATGAAGATGAAATGGGTTTCAAAAACATTTCATCATTTCATCATAACATAACCCATATAAGAGAGACAAGTTCCACAACTTAATTAATCCATGGGAAAAAAATAGGTTTCATATAATCATCCTTAAGTAATTATCATCATACACCATCCAAGTAAATAAAGTGGATGATATCATTGGATATTATCCTTAGTAAATAATAATTAACATCAAGGATGCTATCATGGATGAAAAATTCCTTTAAAATATCACTAGAACATTTCTTGAGAAAAATACCCTATTTACTTTGACATAACTTCTTTGAAATCTAAAATTTTACCAATATTAAAGAAAAAATTTTCTTAAAAAAAAAACTTAGAAAATTGTAAAATTCAAAGTATTAAGCATTCAAAATGATAGAAAATTCCATTCTTTATATGTATTTTAAAACAAATATTCCTTTCAAATTTTTAGTAAAAAGACAAAAGTACCTCATTCAGAAAATAACAAGAAGATTCCTTTTATTTTTTTAAAAAAATTAAATCATGGTTAAAAATTAATTTAAAAAATCATATAATATTATAAAAAAACATTCATTAAAACATTTTTAGAAAATATAGATATGTAAGAAAAAGTTTTTTTGATCGAAGAGAGAAATAAATCCAGTTTTCATTAAAAACATTATTTCGATCTCTTAAGTTATTAAATATAGGAAAATGAAAGGAAAGTATTTAATATATATAATTAAACATAGTATAATAAAATTAATGGGATTATTTAGAGATAGGTCATAAAATTTCATCATAATAAACTTGATCATAAACAATCCCAATAAACAATGAGATTCTAATATAAACCCCTTACAACTTTGGTAACTTTAAAATAAAAACATAATGAAAGAGATAAAATTATATAGATATGTATATACCTATAATTTTCATGGAAAACATCATAAAATTAATTCATGATAAGTATATACACCACATAAAATAAATAAGTGGTGGATATGGCATGTGTCTCATAGAAGTAAAAGTGAGACAAAAATTACTTACCTTAAGTCTCATCTTGCTTTGTATGTGTTTGAAACTCCTGTATAATATGTATTTATCTATTATGAATATATTAATTAAAAATAATTATATATATAATAACATATATTATTTAATTATAATATCTTATCACCCATTTATTAACAATTTTTTATTAAAATCACTGTTCCGTGTGATAACTACTTCGTTTTTCATGCATGTTTTGGTATAACAGGCCCGATCCGTGTACATTGATCATGGTTCCATAATATCCATAATTTTAATCATAATATAAGTATAATATATATATATATATTAATTATATTTATATTTATAGTTATCCATAAAAGGTAGCAATAGAAAAAAGAATAACACCATCCACGAAGACAGTAGGCCATACACACACATGAATGTTGCTATCAATTTTTGATGGATAGAACAAAAGAAAATTAAATAATAATCCACATTTATATAATCATTATAATATAATATATATAATATATATTCATTAAATTTATCCATATTACCATCCATGTAAAATGAAAATGAAAAACGAATCACATCACTTCATGGAGGTAATAGTCCACACGCATGCACAAGTGATGTTACCATTTTCCAACGGATGAGAAGAATGTGGATAATTATTGTTACATTATAATAATAAAAATTAATAATATTTAATATACAAAATTAATTATTTTATAATGTATACAATTAATTTGGAGGAGGTAGAAGAAGAAATAAAATTTTAAATGCTCGGTTAAGTGTTATACCTCTTTGTTGAGAAATCTCTTTTGGATTACACCATAAGCCTTGAAAGGACGGTCTAATGGAAAGAAAAAAAGATCAATAATGTGGGTAAGGAATATATGAAGGTATTATGGTTGGTATTTATTGATATATAAGGATCATTAAGTGTGTATAAGAGAGGATAAGTGGTATCCTTTTATTGGGGAGGGAAATAACACACTTGGAATTACTTAAAACATTAAATAATATATATATAATAATCATGGAAAATGGAACCAAGTCACAAAAAATTATAATATAATATGTTATGGGTTTTAAATAAACTCAATAAATCACATTTGGGTAAGTTTTGGATACATTTTAACTTTTATCTTCTTGTTAAATCACTTTAAACCCATTTTAACCTTAATCACGATAACTTAACTTTTTACCATGAAAACATAATTATATGAAAAAATAAAAGGGGGATTATATTTTTTTTTAAATTTTGATTCTAAATTTATAATAAATTTTATAATATTTTATTTCTATATCTGGTATAAATTAATTTTAATATATGAACACAAAACATATGAAAAACAATTTTTAGGAAAATACCTGATTTGAGAGTAAAAATAATTTTACCTTGAAATAAATTAATGAATTGATTTACATGATTTTTTTGGTTAAATAATAAACTAATGATATTTTTTATAGTTTTTTAGCAATCTAAAACCTAATGTAATCTTCCAACATTTCCATTAAATGTAAAGACCCAAAAATAGTTTTTAATTTGAATAAAATATAACTTATCTTCCCAAAGTCAAGACAGGGTTCTTAAATAAAAAAATGATTTAAAATAAATTATTTAACTACTTATAGGTAAATTTTGTCGAAAAATTCTCATAAAATTGGATAAAGTAAAGTGTTAGGGTTATTTGTATGTTTTATCCCATGCTTTTAACCCAATTTACCTCTTTTATCGAGGTGAAAAATATTTACTATTGTTATTAATCATAATGAAAAAAATAATTTATCCATATTATATTATATTAATTATTATTATTCCAAATATGGAATAAATTTTATCAAATTCAATTCATAGAAGTGGAATAATTTAATTTAAAATCAAACCAACAAAACACGATGAAAATCAGTTTTCCAGGAAAAAAATTCTTCTTAAGTATAAAAAGTTTTATACCAAAATAAAATATAAAATTAATTAAAATAACCTTAATTGGATAATTAATAATAAAAATAAACTAATATTAATTTTAACTAATTTAAATTAAAATTAAAATTTGAAAATGATTGAAATGAAAAGATAATTTTTAATAAAAATCACTATTTTCACTACTCATTAGAAAAATCATTCTTTTCAGAAAATTCTCAAAAATTCACTATAATATTTTTTTAGACGATGATTTAAAAAATTATATTAATATTTTAATTTTAATTTTATAAAATTGGTAGAAATTAATCACTTTATTTGTACACAAAAATCAATAAAAATCATTCTTGAATAAAAGTGTATTTTTGAAGCATATAAAGACTTTACTAAAAATTGAGTACTTAATTATGAATATGTTTTACTTAATTTATACATTTTTTTTATAAAGTGGTTATTACTATTAATACCAAAAATTTTAATGGATAAGTGATAATAATTACATTAAAATAATAATATTTTAATAGTATATAATTCGGTTTGTTTAAACTCAGTGTTGCGTGTAACGCAAGCTATCAAAGAAATAAAATTTATTTAAAGAGAAATATATTCTAAAATCTCAGGGCGTTATATTATACCCCTTTAAAATGAATTTTAACCTTGAAATTACATAATTCTAATATAAAAAAATGCAGATATCTCTATTTCATCACATCCTTAGGTTCCCAAGTAGCTTATTTGAATTCATGATTCATCTATAGAACTCTAACCAAGTAATCTTGTTCCATAGAAATTTATCTCTACCATACAAGATTTATACTAGTTTTTATTTATAGGAAATATCATTATCTATAGTTAAAAACTCTAAGTTTAGTATTTCTGAAGGATCAGGTATGTAATTATCAGGAGAGACACATGAAAGAAATCATGAACTTGAGAGAGGTTCGGTGGAAGTTCCAAGTGATAAGATACCGTCCAAAATCAATCAACAATCACAAAGGGGAAAATATACCTATTGATCAAATTTAAATTCTTTTTTAATATCATAACCTTCTTTCATAGAGAAATTCATAGAAATACCTTCTCAACAACTTTAAATTCTAAATCTCATCAATGATTGTCAACATAACTTTTTTGTCGACATCGAGCTATCTTGATGTGCTACTGAATAGATCTAATATTCTCTGACATTTCCTCAAATAACTCAAGTCTCAATATCTTTATTTATCTAACTTTATTCCAACACATCAAAGTTATACACTTCTTTTCATAGAGGACTTCATAAGGATCCATCTGAATACTTGAGTGAACACAATTATTGTAAGAACACTCGATTAGAGGATGGTGTTGATCCCAAATACCTTTGAAATCCATAGAATATGATCTAAAAATATCCTATAGGTTTTGAATGGTCCTATAATATTGACTATTTGTATGAGGATTATATATATTATTAAAACTCAAACTTTTATTCCGAGCCTATTGAATACTTCTCCAGAACTTAGAGGTAAACCTTTGATCCTAATCAGATGAAATAGAATGTGGTACTCCATGGAATCTTACCACTTACTTAATGTATAACTTGGAAATCTAATCAAGAGAGAAATATTCTTTGGTTTCAATGAATTGTGCCGACTTCATAAGGTGATCAACTATAACTTAAATATAATTATATCCTTTAGATGTTTTGGGGAGTCTGATGATGAAATCCATGATAATATTTTCCCATTTCCATCCAGGTATAGGTAGTAGTTATAAAATACCCTTATAATTATATATCTTAGCCTTAGATTTCTAATATACTAGGAGTAAAGATACATATTCTACAATAACCATTTTCATGCTGTCCTACTAGAAATACTCTATCATATCTTGATTCATCTTCATAATTCCAGGATGAATAGAGAATGATAAAATATTAGCTTCATAAAACAAACCCTACTTTAATTATAGTATGGATAAGACACATACAATGTTCCTAAAACTTATTATCCCAACACAATCAAGTTTTAACTCAAGAACATTTCTCACATTATTTTTTAGTTCCAAATATTTCTTTTTCACCTATTTAATCTTTACCTGGATAGATGTTTAAAAAATCACCTGAGAAAGATAATATTTTACCCTTCCTTCAAGATTTCCAAATCTATCCTTTGAAAATCTAGAAATATTGGATATTTCATGATCCTTATCATAGATAATCTATCATGATCCTTTTGACTCAAATCATCAACCACCTTATTCACTTTCCCAGGTTGGTAATGTATTAAGAAGTCATAATCTTTAATTAACTCTAACCATCTTATCTAATGTATATTAAAATATTTTTGAGTGAATATATAATTTAAACTTTTATAATAAGTATATATTTCACACATTTCTCTATAAATATAATTCCTCCATATCTTAAATGAAAAAATTACCTCAGCTAACTCTAAATCATGAGTTGGGTAATTCTTCTCATGAACCTTCAATTGGAATGAGGAATAAGCTATCAAAATATTATTTTACATGAGAATTAATCCTAATAACTTCTTCAATTAATTACTATAGATCATAAAACCTTCTCTACTATATGGTAATGTAAGAACATGTTCACTGAATAACCTTCTCTTAAGCTCCTTGAATTTTTTTTCACATTCATCTATCCAAAGGAACTTGTCCCCCTTTTGAGTTAACTTGGTGAATATATTAGATATTCATGAGGAATTCTCAACAAAACAATGATAATATACATCTAATCCAAGAAAACTATAGGTCTCAATTATAGCGATTGGTCTGGGCCAACTTTCAATAACTTTTTTATTTGATGGATCCACAGATATACCCTCACTTGAGATTATGTGACCCAAAAATGAAAATTTCTATAGTCAAAATTCACTTTTGGTAAAATTTTTATATATATTATCCTTACTTAAGCTCTTAAATTCAATACTCAAGTGATATTTATGCTCTTCCTTTCTATTTGAATATATAAGAATATTGTTTAGAAAGACTACCGCAAAATGATCAAGGTAATATCTAAAGAATCTATTCATTAAATCCATAAATATAGTAAGGTAATTAGTAAGACCAAATGGAATCACTATAAATTAATTATATACATACCTTGTACAAAATTATTTATTGGGTATATCCTCCATCTTGTACCTCAATTGATGATATCCAAAATGAAGGTTAATCTTGAAAAAGTATTGAGCTCCATGTAGTTGATCAAACAAGTCATCAATACATGTGGAGGATACTTATTCTCTACTGTTATCTTATTAAGTTCTTAATAATCAATGTATATCCACATCGATCCATATTTATTATTAACAAAAAGAATAGGTTTCACCCTAAGGTGACACACTTGGTTGAATGAATCCCTTATCAAGACTCTCCTAGAGTTTCTTCTTCAATTATCGCAACTCAATAAGATCAATTATATATGGAGTATTTGAAATAGGTGTATCGCCAGGTATGTTTTCTATTGAAAATTAAACTTATGATTTGGTGGAATATTAGGAAACTATTTTGAAAAAAAACATTAACAAAATTTCATATAATATTTATATCTTTGATGTTGAGTTTTTCCCCAACTATCTGAGATAAACACTCTTTTTAATAGGAATTAAGATCCATATAATGGATTTAATTTTCATAATAAGTTCATATTTATAATATAATTAATAAATGATCATAATTTGGTTCATAATATTAAATTTTAATTCCATTCATTGTAAATTGATGTGAGATTTATGTAAATAAAGCCAACCCATTCCCAAAATAACATCAAATTCAACTGGAGGGTGAATAATGATATTTGTAGGAAGAAAATTCCCATAAACTTCAATCAGAGAAGAGTAATATACTTGATATGTTATCATCATAACATTAATAGTTTTCACTGCTAATTCAACATCAAGTTATTAACATGGTATTTTGATACCTATAGAAAATTCATTAAATATAAAAGAGTGGATAAATCTAGAATCAAATAATACATTAGTAGTTCTAGAGTGGATAGTTAATATACCTTTTACCACTTTGTTATCCACATAAACAATAGTGATATAAAGATATTTACCTTTATATCTGGGCTTAAGATGTTGCTGATATCAATTATCATCATTAACCTTTTGATTGGAGCACTGTTTATTGTAATTCCAATACTCCTTGCATTTGAAACACTGGAGTTTGGGTGGTGCATTCTATGGTGATTTCTCTCCATTATTAGAATAATTATTCTTCCCATCACTTAGTAATTAAATTTCATGATGAAATTACTTTCCACACTTAAAAAAAACATTTACTAGTTCCCTTAAGACAGTTTCCTCAATGCTTCCTTCCACACTTCGAGCATAAAGGAAAGATCATCCTTTTCTCTCCATATTTTTTTAGAATTTCCTTTGAATTATATCATTCTTTTCTCATAAAAAACATGGGATTTATGGGTAATTCCAATATCCATTTCCATATTGAGAGAATATTTCACAATTTCTTCATAGATACCAAAGTATTTTATACCCAATTACCTCTAGAGAATTGTTTTTAAGCCATTGAAGAATCAATTTACCTTATTTTTAGGTTGAATGGTAATACTGGAAGTGTACATCGCAAGTCTTATAAAATTTTTCCCATAGGTAGTAACAGATTCATTATCATTTTTCTTTAGCTTAAGTAATTACTTCTCTATTTTCATATAAATAATACAAGGAAAGTACTTATTAAAAAATAATCTCTTAAAATCATCCTATTCCATGGATTAAATTTCTTCCCATTTCCTTGTGTTCTTGATAAGAGTCCAACATTGACCTGCTTCACCTTCCAAATGATAAACAACTAAAATAAATTTTGCATACTCCAAACATTGGAGAATAGAAAATATCTTTTCATTGGTACTAATCCATTTCTCATCAACTGGTAGATCAACAGATCCAAAAAAAGAAGGTGGATGTTGCCTCATGAAGGACTCAATAGAATGTTGTTACCTCCTTTGCCTATTTATAATCTCAACATGATTTATATCTTGATAAATTTATATAAGCATAATAATAAGATTTTTTATTCTATCTCCCATAACATTTGGTTTATTAGGAGGAAAATCATTTCATTGTCCATAAAATTCATCATTAACATGGTTCCTTTGGGTTCTATCCATTGACTAAAACTAAAAAACATAGTGTGAGTAATAATAATCATAGTGGGAAACCACATAATCATGAAAAATAATAATTTATAATATATATCAATCATGAAACCTTAGGTATAACCTTAGTCATTCATTATCATCATCTATTCAAATCATTCATAATGGTTCATAAAGAAAATCTGAATTAACCCAATAATATCCCCAAGAGTTTGAAACCATGTGTGAAATAAAGAAATATTCACTGTGCACCAGAATGATGGTTGCGATATACTTGAATAACTCTTTTCTAGGTTATTAACCATAAATGTATATATTCCAAAACCACACCAAGTTTTAGTATCCATACATAGATTTATTTCTAGGAAAACTACATTCCTTTATTTAACATAACTTAGGATGCTATTCTATACTTAGGATTATCATAAGGGTTCTCACTAATGTTTTCTCATCCTAGTTTCCAAAGGTAACTAAAAATTTCTCTGATACCAACTAAAGTGAACCATACTTTCATATATAAACATTACATCATATTATATGAATATTAAATACATAAAATAAGGATATTCACTATAATTTTATAGGTTTAGTGTATTTGGAAACTTAGATATGTAAACAACTGGTTTATAAGATATCTACATCATCTCCCACTAAGTTCTTCATAACTATAACCCTTATTAGACATATAATACTTAAAACATTTCTTTATAACTTAGGGAAGGGAAACATAAGAAAGGGTGAGCTTAGATTCTTAGTAAGGGTAAAAAGGGAGATAAAAATGACCACTTAAACATAATATGAGCATAAGGGTATGAGAACATGAGCTTAACATTTAAAAACCATACCCTGTATATCAAAGATCATAATCTTTTTTCATTGAATAAATATTATAAGTTCATAATACATGAATCATAAAATAATCAAATAACATGATCCATGAGATAATAAAAATGACACAATAAATATGTAATAAGTGGGCCCCACTGACAGCACAAACACCCCGCCTTAACACTACTGTTGGGTCATAGACAACCAGGTACCACCAGTTTCCCCACAGACATGTGGTCCCCTTATTGGGGCCCACCCACATTTCCAAATGGGTCATCAAACTAATGACTGTATCCATAGGCCAAAACATATTCTTTCAAGTGTGTTTTGTTCTCACTCGCACACACTCTGAGAAACTTCCCATAATGTCACCCATATTGATCACTACTCTAGGACAAGCACACATAACTTTGGAGTTCTAATTAGGTAAGATCTTGAAAATAAAGGTACACCTTGTTGACATGAGTTATATCATTTAGTCATTTAACCCTTTATAAATATTGGGTGTTATATTCACCCACCCTTTAGATCACAAAATCCTCACTGTGGGCCCTATATCTTAACCTAGGCAGTGCATAACACTCAAGGCTGGGTTCCTCTTCTGATAATAATGTAACAACTGAGACCTAATGACAACATAAACACTCTACCTTAACATGAACGTTGGGTCCTGGCCTGCTAGGTACCACCAATTTCCCCACAGACACGTGTTCCCCTTCCTGGGGTCCACCCACATGCCCTAACAGGTCAACATACTAATGACAGTCCCCATAGGCCAACACATGTTCTTTTTAGTATGTTTTGTCCTCACTAACACACACCCTGGGAAACTTCTCAGAAGGTTACCCATCCTGATCACTACTCTAGGACAAGCACACTTAACTATTGAGTTCTAATCAAGTAGGCTCCCAAAAAGAAAAGTGCACCTTGTTGACACGAGTCATATAATTTAGTCATTTAACCCTTTGTCATTCTGGGGTGTTACAACATAAATTTATGGAATAAACATAAACATAGAAAATAATTTCTTTAATAGTCAAGACTCACTATGAATACAATCATAATGTATTGAGTTCACTCCCCAAACCATCATATCCTCAGTTAAGGTTCCCTCCTAAGACTATCATTGTGGACAAAGTCTCTTACTGAACTGAGTTCACTCCCCATCTAATTCCTTATTAATTCATGATATATCTATCTTTACCCAATTCATTATAGGGCTATATAATCCCAGGACCACCCATCACATAATGAAAATCATATATATGTATTCCACATGATCATAAATCATTTATCATATCATGACCCATGAAAAGGAAATGATTTTCTTAAACATTTTATTATTTCATCATATCTTAATCCGAAGAAAAGAGAAGAGTTTCATAACTTAATTAACATGTGAGCATGAAATAAGTTTCATTTAATCTTCTGTAAATCATAATCATCATAATATTTCCAAATAAATAATGTGGATGGTATAATTGGATCATATACACAATAAAGAATAAGTAACATCAAGGATGTTATCTTGGATTAAAAATTTCTTTAAAATATCACCAGAACATTTCTTGAGAAAAATACCCTTTTCATTTTGAAATCAATTATTTATATTCTAAAAATTTCCCAAATATTAAGGATTTTTTATAAAAATAACCTTATAAAATTATAAATTAAACTTTAAATTATTGAGCGGTCATGATGGTGGGAAATTTAATTTATGCCGTGTACGTTAAACCAAATATTTCTTTTAAAATTTCAATAAAAAATAAAAAGTACCTCACTCAAAAAATGATAATAATATTATTTTTAAATAATTTTTTAAAAATTAAATTATGGGTAAAAATAAATTTAAACAATCATATAAGAATATAAAAAAAATTCTTGAATTTTTTTTAGAAAATATGGATATGGAATAAAAAGGGTTTTCGACTGAAGAGAGAAATAAAGTTGGTTTTCCTTAAAAAATTATTTTGGTATATTGAGTTATCAAAGAGAGGAAAATTAACAGAAATCATGTAATCTATATAAATAACAATATTAGAATAAAATTAATGGTATTCTTGATAGAAATGTCATAAAATTTGATTATTAGAAACTTGATCATAAAAAATCTCGATAAAAAATGAGATTGTAATATAAATCCATTACCACTTTGGAAAATTTTGAATCAAAACATCATGAAAGAGAGAAACTTATATGTATATTAATATCCCAATAATTTTCATGATAATTATCATAAAATACATTAATGATAAGTATATAAACCTCATAAAATAAACAAGTTGTGAATATTTCCTGTGTCTCATAGAAGTAAAAGTAAATGGAAATCCCTTACCTTAAGTACCATCTTGATTTGTATGCATTAAAATCTCCTATATAATAAGTATATATTTATTATAAATTTATTATAAAACCATAATTATATATATAATACCATATCTGATTTAATTATAACATATTATCACCTATTTATTAAAAATTTGTTATGAAAATCACTGTTCTAGGTGATAACTACTTTGTTTTTCATGCATGTTTTGGTACGACAGTCATAGTCCTTGAACTTTTATCATGATAACATAATATAGATAATTTTAATAATGATATAAATATCATATATATTTATTATATCTATATTTAGAGTCATCCATAAAGTAAATATATAGAAAAATGAATTACACCGTGCATAAAGATGGTAGGTAGTGCGTACGCATGAATACTGTTATCACTTTTCAACAGATGGAATAAAAGAAAGGTAAAAAATAATTAACCTTTCCAAAATAATTATTATATTATATATAATATATATTCATTAAATTTATCCTTATTACCATCCATGTAAAATATAAGTAAAAAATGAATCACATCACTTCGTGGTAGTGATAACCCACATGTACGCACGCGCGATGTCATCATTTTCAAATGGATGGAAAAAATGTGTATAATAATTGTTACATTATTATAATAAAAATTTATAATATTTAATTTTATTAATTTATTAATTTTTAATGGATAAAATGAATTTATAGAAGGTATAAGAAGAAATAAAAATGAAAATTCTCAGTTAAGAGTTATACGTCTTCATTGAGTAACCTCTTTTGGATTACACCTTAAGCCTTGAATGAATGATATTTAAGAAATACCAAAAGCTATAGAATGTGGGTAAGGAAGATATGGAGGTAATATGGAAGGTATTGGAAAATATATAAGGCTCATTAATTGTGTAGAATATATGAGATATGGTATCCTTTTATAGGCGAGGGAAATGACACACTTGGAATTACTTAAAAGATTAAATAATATATATTTCATAATCATGTGAAGTGGAACCAAGTCACCCTAAATTATAAGATAACATGTGATAGGGTTGAAATAAACTACACCAATCACATTTTGGAAATTTTTAGATACATTTTAATCCTTATCTTCTAGTTAAACTACTTTAAATCCATTTTAACATTAATCATGATAATTTAACTTTTTACCATGATAAAGTAACTATATGACGAAAAATAAAAGGTGTATTATTTCCAAATTTTGACATGTTGATTCTAAATTTGGAATCAATTTTATAATTTTTTTCTATAGGTGGTATAAATTAATTTTAATATAAGAAAACAATACTCATGAAAAATAATTTTTTAAAAAAATACTCGAATGACATTTTCAACCATGCCATTAAATAAAAAGACCAAAAAATTGTTTTTAATTTGAATAAATATAACTTTCTTCAAAAAAATTTAATCTAGGGTTCCCAAATTCAAAATAATTATTTAAAATACATTATTTAACTAATTTTTTATACCTTTGGTTGAAAATCACTCATCTAATAGTATAAAGAAAAGTTTTAGGGTTATTTTAGTGTTTACCCCATGCGTTTAACCCAATTTCACCTCTTTTACTGAGGTGAAAAATATTTACTATAATTAATATTCATAATGAAAAAAAATTAATTTATCCCTGTTACATTATATTAACTATATTTATTCTAAATATTTAATCCATTTTATCAAATTAAATTCATATATGTGTCAAAATATAACTTAAAATTAAACAAAAAAACATGACGAAAAGTGGTTTTCTAGAAAAAAATATCTCCTTAAGTATAATTTTTTATACCAAAATACATCATAAAATTAATTACAATGACCTTAATTAGATTATTTATAATATAAATGAACCAATTTTAATTTTAAATCATTTTAAATTAAAATGTAAATTTTAAAATTCTTTAAATAAAAAGATAGTTTCAATAAAAATCAGTATTTTCACTATTCATTGAAAAAATCAATATTTTCAGAAATTTGTCAAAAATTTACTCTATGATAATTTTAATAAACTGATTTCAAAAATTAAGTTCATTTTATTAAATAAATTTCCTAAAATTTTCATAAATTGATTATTATTTTTAAAAAAAAAAGCAATAAAAATCATTCTTGAGGAAAAATGTATTTTTAAAGCATATAAAGGATTTAATAAAAATTGAGTACATAATCATCAATTTTTTTTATTTATCTAAAACCTTTATAAAATTTTTTATAAAGTTTTTATTCCTATTTATGCTGCCAATTTTAATATCAAGGTTATAATGGTCACATTTAGATAATAATATTTTAATAGTATAACGAGGTTTTTTTAAACTTTATGTTGCATGTAACGAAAGTTATCAAAGAAATAAAATTTATTTAAAGATAAGTATATTCTAAAATATTGGGGTGTTACAAAGCCCTTAAATTCATACCTCTTATAGTAGAATTCTGAACATCCTGATCCATAGGAGTAGTCTACACTTCATGCATCTTCCCTAAAACTTGGCCCTATATCCAAACCTGACTCCCTAGAACTATACTACCCTACTGGTATGATTGAATTTGAATAGGCGCACCCCTTCCACCATCTCGACCCATGAAATCAGTCAAACTCCAACTACCACCTATCACAGAGTAGTGAATCCATCACCAAATCCCTAAACTAACCCAAAGTCTCTATCACCAAGTTCCTATGAAGTCATGATGCAAAACCACTAGAGATGTATCATACTACCACATGATTGACACTCGATTGGTGGACTATCATAGTGCCAATGGAAATGACTATCCCTAACACACTGATGACATACAATCGAATTGTCTCCCGGGCTACTCTATCCCCACACTACTCTTTTGGTACCCATAAAATGGGCACTTATTGCGTTCATATGATCTACTTACAACTAGTGATGTTTGTCTTGGATAATGAGCCTATCTCAGTTTACTCTTGAAAATCAAGGTCTGATTTTCTATGTCAAAGAATATGGTTAGCTATAATATGTTCACCTATAACTTTATCTCTTATCTAAGGCCATCCTTGAAGAATATTTACCTATCCAACTCATCAATATCTAGAGACTGGGTAAACTGTTATAACTCAGTAAACCAAGTAGTACACTCCATGACATATAATCTTCCCTACTCTAGGTACATGAACTCCCTGGACCTATCATATCATAGGGTCTTGGGGAAAATGTGGTGGAAGAAACTAGTTTGGAAATCCTTATAGACCATTCCCTCATGCCGATCAGCCCAAATCAAAATGTCCCACCATCACTTAATATAGAATTAAATAATATAGGTGGAAATATTTTCCCTTTTCTTAGGGGGTATCTCTATATACTCTAAGATAGTATGCATTTCCTTAAGCCAACGCTTAGCTACATGGGCCCAACCTTACCTAGATAAATTAGGAGGATGGTATAACTGAAACTCTGAGGTTAACTCATGCATATTATACACATCTTAATCAACAACTCTCTCCATAGACCGAATCACAAAAATTAGACTCTCTAAAACACCCTAAAATTTCAATATATGAATACCTTTAAATAAGTCATTGTGTTTAATAGTTCTCTCCACACACAACTTTGAATTAAAAAAAAACAATGATACGTTTAGACCATTAAAACATACCTATTGAATTAATAGTAACTAATAGGAGTAACCCATTTATTAAATATTTATATAAAGAAAATAAAATCTACTTTTAATATGAATGAAATTCAAGTGGTATAGCTAAAATGACTAATACGACTATTTTATGCTTAAAAATGTTCTTTTACAAATACTGCATTTCCATGTGATATGTATTTTTATTTCAAGAAACTCATGATTAATTATGATAAAATATATTTTATATGAATAATGGATTTATACTAATTTAATTTTAAATGATAGGAAATATGAATGATAATGTATAATACTCTTAAAAATTTATCTTCCTATACAAACTATATTTCATTATATTTCACATTTTTATTTAAAAGTTAAATTTATAAAATTTAGAGTTTTAATTTTAAAAAATGAAAATTATTTTTGGATTCATCATAGTAATATTTACTTCATATTAATTTTTATTATTTTTTCTAAAAGAATTATTTTTTGGTGAAAATAGCATTTTTACAAATAACATGACTTTTATGAAATTATTAGTATGCAAGCATGAATTAGAAATTCATGAAATTATTTTATATTATTAAATTATTATTTCATAAGTGAATTTATAATTTTAAAAATGTGGGTTTTATTTACAAACTCATATTTGATATTCTAGAACATAAGTAATATTTTCTCAAAAAATATTTTTAATATATTATACATTTTTATTTTAAAATTAACTTTTATAAAATTAATAAATTGAATAAAATTAAATGGATTTAAAATTTATAATAATTTTTTCCAAATTATCTAATAAGTATGGATTTATTTTTGTGCAAAAAGGACAAGTTACCATAGGTAAAAACTAGTTACCGTAGTAAAAGCAAAAATGGTAAAAGTAATAATTCAAGGGGTAGAGAGATTGAAACTTGTTAAAAAATGTATATTATTGAGTTTATGAAGTTCTTATCAAAATTATATCTTCACTAATCCATTATTTATAAATTTTGGATACACATGAAATGTTTAACATGTGCTCCCTTTATATCAAGTTGAAATATTTATGAAAATTCCATTCTCACCACTTATAAAAGGGAACTCTCAACACCTCTTAAAGGAAATATTAAAAATTTAGTTTCCTCATGAAAATATACCCTTTTAAATTCCAATATAATAATATTTCACTATATTAATCTTCTGTTCACAAGATATTAACCTATTCTATCCATTTCTAATGGTTCTTCAAGGAAATATCAATGTGCTCAACATGAGTAATCATTTTCACTTATTTTTTTTATTTATATTATTAATTTTAAATTATAATTTTAGAATAATTATGTAATTAAATCATTATTGTTTATATAATTAATTTTATTATGATATGGTAATAATAATTAATCACCTTTTACCTTTTTTATTAAGAAAAATGAAATCATAATTCGTGCATTATGCGGACTACCGCCTCCACAACTCAACACATTTTATTTTCTTTCACTACCTTAAAAGGTTGGTATAAAATGGGAATATAATAAATAATTATTAAATTTATATATTTTTTATTATTTTTAAATAATAAACCATATTACCCCTTTCTTCTATTCTATGGAAAATGAAATCGTTAACCATGCGTACGTGTGAACTACTGCCTCCATAGAACGATTGATTTTTGTTTTTCTTTTCATCACCACCATACATGGATGGTAATGAGGATGATATTAAAGGATAAATATGATGTTAATTATATCATATAGGTTCTAGTATGATAAATTAGAGAACCTATTAATGATATGATCAAAAAATGATCATCGTTAATTCAATCATTTAAAACAAACATACTAAGAGGAAAATGATATCTTCTTTCTTAGTGATGACTTTATATAAATTATATACTATTTATAATTATTTATAATTCTAATATATAACACTAATAATAATAAAATAAGATCATTATTCCTCTATTATAATGATATTACAACTAACCACCTCATAATCATCCATCAATCATGGTAGGTTCATGTTTGGGTCGGTTTAACCACCCATTTGAAAAATAATATAAATTTATATCATGGATGACTATAAGAAATTATTTACTTGTATAATATAATATAAATATTAAAATAATAAATTTTTTTGTTTCTGATAAGGTTATATCAACATTTAACTATTTAATTAATAAATCACCCTTCATTCATTAAGAATCACCGAAACAAGCCTGTTGCTGATTTTATCCTCATGGTTCATAATAAAAACTAAAATGAAATTAAATTATAGATTTATAAACTATATCGAAACATATATTACAACAACTCATATGATATAATAGTTATGGAATTTTAAAAATTAATAGATATCGACACCTCTTTTATGAAACTATTTCAAAGCGATAAAGATTACTTACACTCGGTGTTGAAAGCAGGTAACAATTAAATAATATATATATGTATAGAGTGATTGAAAATGATGAGTAAAAATAGTTATAGTTATTAATAAAGTTATTGGGTATGTATTTAATGAACTTAATTTAATTATTTATGAAATTTGTTGCAAGTGAAAAATGAATTAGGACCGATGTAAGGGGTTTCATCTCAAATTCCACTATTTGAGACATGTTTAGTATTATTCACCTAATTTAATTTATGTGGTGTATATAATATAAATTTTAGATATTATATAATGAACTATATTTTAATAATGGTATTTTATTTCCAATTACAATACCTATCTTTTAAGTTGTTTTCATTAAAATGTTACTCAAGTTATAAGGGTTATTTGTCTCAAAATTTAATTCCTTAAGACAAGTTTACATTATGTAACATGTTTTCCTTTGAATGGTGTATTAAGTTACCATGGATATATATTTATCATATATATATTTTTATTCATGGGAAATAATAATCCAAATCAATTTGTTTACATTAAATGTTTTTTGAATTAGTTGTTACCCCAGTTTTATGTATTTTTAGTAACTCAATTTTAATTCATTGAGTTATGATCATCCTATTAGACTTAAAAGTTGGGTAAATTATAATAATTGATTATATTATGTGGAATTATATTATCTTTTTATTAATTTAAATTTCTACTGCATAAATTCACCTTTTTAAATATTTCTTACTCCAAGAAGTATGTTGCTCATAAGGAATAATGATAAATCAAGTGTCATTTCCTTGAGTTATATTATTTAAACATAAACTTTATTCTATTCTTGGTTTCTCCAACCCTAATATTTTATTGTATATTAATTTCTATACCTATATTGGAAAAAATATATTGTGACATAGAAAAAAGTTTTGTTACTCCTTTTACAATGTGAGTTTTGAGCAAAGGTATTTTCAAAATAATAAAAGGGGTTTTCTGTCACTTTCATATGTGTTGTCATCCTATAATATTTTATCCAAGATAAACATTATGTATTTTCAAGGATCCATTATTAGAGATTATTTTTAAAAGTAAATTTTTTTAAAAATATTTTACATCACCTTTTCAAAATTTACCTTTGAATGCGACATGTAAATTTGTATTTTACATCAATGTTAAAAATGTTTTTTAAAAGTTATATTTAAGTTTTTTCTTCCATTTACTTTATAATTTTTAAAATTATTTACCCTAATAGGGTTTATTTTTCATTATTTATCCTCTAATATATATATTTATCATTTGGGGGATTGAACTCATGGTACCGAACAATTCGATTCTTTATCTCTTATTTTGTGATACCATTCAAAGAATTCTTGTGATGAGGGTGATTTTTCATTTATGTCAACAACCTCATATGATTAATTTTTTATTGGGGATTTGTTTTTTTAAAACCACCCACATTATTTCTATAGATGTATTATGATCATTTTATTCCAATATTAACTAATCTGTATACTCAGTGCTCTATACAGTGTAAACATCACATTTTACACAATTCAAATTGGATGATGTTCACTTAGAAAGAATATTATTCTATTGACATAGGGAAAAGAATTGTAATTCCAATATAGATGATTATTGGAAAGTTAACTATGAATTATTTGACCATAAAAATTATTTCTTTGGATGAGTTATGATTATGTTACCCCTTTTATTGACATGGGGAAAAGTATTGACATTCTTGATGATTATTGACCACTAAAATAGGTTTTTTATGTATTTAAATTCCATATTTTTCATTATATGGATATATATTTTTTTATTTATCCATAGGTTTATTAAGGAATGGTATGAAATGTATTTTTGACTCTTATGAAGAATGAATTATACTTAAAAATTTGATGGGCAAGGCTTGAAATTATATAGCCCCCTGGTGCATTGATAGGTCTCATGTGACAAAACATCTTGGATTTTGGTGTATAACTCTCTCCAAATAAGTATAGTGTCTTGGAAAAAGGTCTTGAAAACATGTTTTTAATGTTTTAAATTATGCATTCCATCAGTATAGTATTATTAATTATTTTTATTATAATACCATAAGTATGGATGGGTTAAATTTTTTTAAGATAAGTTTGAATTCTCAAATTTGTGAGTGGTTTTTTTTGAGAATCAATGTTTATAAATATTATAAGAGGTTTTGACCTCTCTATAAGTAGTTTTTAGATAAGGTTATAGTGTTAGTTGGATCCTGAAAGAAGCATGAAGCACCAAGAGAAAATTTGATGCTGAAACATGATACTATAACACCACTGACAAGCCCGTATAGAACCACCGACTAGCCAGTGGAAAGGGAAGAATCCCTGCTTACTACCTAGGCTCACCAGTTGGCTAGTGGACCATGAGAGGATAGTAAGTTGGACACCATCTATCTTATGGAGGATACTAACCATCTAGTGTCCTCCTGGGTGGTTTTTAAATTAGGGCACCACCATAATCTCATGGGGGATTCCTTTATACCCCATATTTATGTTTTAATCCCCCTAGATAGTAAATCCTCCTCACTCCTTTTCTTCCCCCATTAGTGGTCTTGAAGGATCTTCTTTTATCCTTAGTGATTTTAGATGTCATCTCTTGTGATTTAGAGCCTATGGTAAGGATACCACTATTTTCCATTCCTTCTTCATTTCCCCATAATTTATTGGTTGTTCTAATTAGAGATTTGATAGATGATTCCACTAAATTATGGGGTAATCATATTTAGTTGATGGTACTTACATGAAACCTAGGTAGTTGATGTCTTGAGAATACACCTACATGCTGTTTCCCATCATTTCATTGGAGGTATGTCACTGTGTGAGTTTTTCAAGGGTTTTTGGACTAAATTAAATGTTGTAACATATGGTTTCTATTTAGGTTGATAGGGCCTTGGACTGAGTGAGTGATCAGAGCCTGGGACAGATCATTGGAGGATTTTTGGTCTCAGTTTGGGTGCAATGAGAGTACTCAGTGAGTGGATGGTTGTTTATTACTAAGTGTTTTAGATTGGTAAATTAGTTTTATGACGTTAATTAATTATAATTCAATTATAATTAATTAATTTTGGTTGTTTTAATGTGAGATAGGGATGAGGGTGGTTTGAGAGTTGGGAATTGGTCTTGGATGAGCTCAAGTGGTGGGTTTTCGAGCTAAGTGTTAAAGTGGGAAATATTATAAACAAGGTAGGTGGTCCCTCAAAATTAATTCATAGTTCTACCTTATTATTTTAGTGGTTCATTTTGAGGTTAGTACATATTTTTTATTCCTTGAATTTATGTAAATTAAATGTTTTAATAATGGATTTACTGTATTTAAATTCCCCTTTAATATCCCTTTTCCCAGATGAAAGGTGACCCCAAGTGGGGTGCCTTGGTAATAAATTGAATATGGGTTTGAAATTAAAACTATGAAATGATATTTGTATTTGTTTTTTTGAAAATAAAAATTGGAATGGTAATTTGGAATATGGTGTTTTTAGAGATAGGATTTGAAAATGGATAATTGAGTTGGTTCTTGAAATAGAAAAGGTGAAATGCTATTAATGACATGTGTTGGGTATTTAAAAATGATAATTTGGAATTTTTTCAGGAATGGTTTTTTGGAAACCGATTAGAAATAGTATTTGGAGATGAATTTGAAAGTGGTTTATGAAATGGATTGAATTTCTTGGCTAATGGGAATTATAATTGTTTTTGAATTGAAAATGTTAAGTACCCATTTATACTTGAAATCATTTATTTAGTGTTTTCATTAT
Organism: Viscum album; assembly: GCA_963277665.1. Lineage (NCBI taxonomy): Eukaryota > Viridiplantae > Streptophyta > Magnoliopsida > Santalales > Viscaceae > Viscum > Viscum album. The sequence continues at coordinate 260,332,554 of OY728142.1, read as the reverse complement.
GATGGTTAAACCTGAGGTGAACACAACCCCCCAGGAAGAAATTTGTTTTTATGGTTACAATAGGGGTGTAAAATGTGATGTACCAGGCTTGGTTAAAAGACAAGTGATCAGTATAGTTGGATATAAGGCCTCAAGCGCACCTCCCCATATGCTAGAGGCTGCTGAATTGCAGTGAGGATGTATGGTGGTATGGTGGGGAGACTATACCCTATTTATTAGAGTGTATAATAGTGATAAATAAAGGTAGAAAAATAAATAAATAAACACAATAGAATTAGAATAGGTTAACAGAAGTAAACCATCCATATAATAAAACATAATACAAGAAATAATAAGCAACACTATATAAGGACGATGTCATGGTTAAAAAAATGTGATATGGAATATATAGTATCAAGCACACAAAAATATCAGTATGAAAAAAGGAAAAAAAAGGCCAAAAGTATTTTTCTTGATGAGAATCCCGAGAACTGGATCAATCATATGCTCCCAAACTTAAAAGAGATCAAACATACATAATTGTTTGGTTCCATTTTTCCTTACATACATCCATAAAATCTGTCTGGGTACTAAAAAGTTCCACAAATAGGGTGTGAGTAAAACTCAGTAGGCCAACACCAATGGTGTATAATGAAAATCCATTCTATGAATATAAAATTTATAATCTAAAGTAATAATAAAAGTAAAGTAGTAAAGTATATATAAACCTTGTCAAGAACAGGATCCTCATGGGATTACTGGATGAACCTACCTACTCTGTCCTAAGTTGGATGTCTCTAAGAATATGACTATTATTCTTCTAGGGACCCAAGTAACATAGCTAAGGCATACAAGTATAATAATCACAAGGGATACACATGAAATTCATGACATTATTGACTTTAGAAAACCAATCCCAGTTGTAGTGATCAACTGAGATGTTAGGATATGAGGATGAGTGTAATACAAGGGGTTAACCCTTTTCATTCCACCCTAAAATTATCTAATCAAGATCAAGGAAAAAATACAAGGTAATTTCAAGATATACTTGATTGGAGTCTAAGGAGATCATCCAAGGTAGTCTATGTCTGAGGACATCAAGTTGAATCCTAGGAGTTCATCCCAGGCATTCAAATTTTCTAGAGTTTTCAAGTTAATCATTAGTGTTTAGTTGAGGCATTCATGAATCTAAGACATTGGAAAAATATAAGTGTGGTGTCTAGGTGTGTCTAAACTCGACCTAACCCGATGGACCCGACCCGACCCAACCCGGTTGGGTCGGGTTGGGTCGAGTTTGAAAATTTATATTCACAGTTCAGGTTGGTTGGGTTGGGTCATGGTTGGGTTGGTTTGGGTTAGGGGTTGGGGAAAAAATGACCCAAACTGACCCAAGAAACCCGACCCAACTCAATCCGTGATGGGTTGGATCGGGTCGGGTCCAAACCTAAAAACCTCTTCGACCAGACCCGACCCTACCCGACTTTTTTGATCAGGTCGGGTCTAAAAAACCCCCCAACCCGACCCAACCCGACCCATGGACTCCCCTGGTGGTGTCTCACTTGTAAACCATATAAATGAATCAGTTGGAATCCTATTATTTCACCCAAGGAATTCCAGGTCAAGAATCCAAGTCTCCTTATGGTAGGCCACACCTATAAAAGTGTCATCAAGGTCCATAAAAATAATCAAGCATAATATAATAGGTGATCAAAGGGAAATTAAATTATACATTCCATTTATTAATTAAATTAATTAATTTTGTTCATACCTTCTTATAAGTTTCAAACCAAACACACCTTAGGGGTGTTTTGGTTACAAGAAGGGAAGGGTTGTCAAGTCCATTTAATTGGAAACACCCTAAGGTGTGGTTTAGGTTGAGTTTTTCAACCTCCAATAGTGTCAAAATGTATCATGGAACATCATAGTCATGGTATAGGTGATTAATTTTAGGATTAACACATTTTAGGAGCAACACATGGAAGGTATGATGTGCGACACAACAACAAAAGTCATAAACAATAAGACTTATAAGGAAAAGTAATAGACAAATTACCTTAGATATAATAATTGAGTTAAGAAACCCTTTAACACTTGGTAACTTTAATTTCAAACACACTTAGATAAAATAATTGAAATTGTAACTTAAATTACCATAAAGTATAAAGTATTCATAATATTACATTTAAAAGGGGAAGTTTATACTTTATATAAAAGGAATTAGGTTCATAACATTAAAATATACCTCAATGAAGGAAAATTGAGACGATGTCCCTTACCTTGAGTCTGAATCATCATGTACATTATTTATATTCTTGAATTATAAAATTATGTTAATAATTTACTTGATTAATAGACCTTTTCATGTTTATTATTAATTTTATTTCACATATTACCATTTTATATATGATTACTTAATCAATTAAGTTCACGTTATATGTTTTGATGATATTCAACTTATGTGTCAAAAATGACTTCGGAAGGTTGAATTTGGCCAAATAGGTCATTATTTCATTATCTATATAATAATAATCATGAAATAATTATAATAAAAATACATCAATTATACCTTTAAAAATAATCATGAAATATTATTATGAAAAATGAACTATGTTACAATCATGAATACGGTTGGTTGTACATACGCATGAGTAATATTTCCATTTATCAAAGATAAATATGGAAATAAGGTAGATATTATTTTATTTTTAAAGAATGATAATAATATCATAAAAAATAAATTATTTTATTAAATATACTTATATATATCATTCATGTGATATGATGATGAGAAAATAATCACATCACTTCGTGGAGGTAGTAGTCTACATGTACACACGGATGACATTATCATTTTTCAGTGAGTGAAATAGTATAAATAAAATGATATATTATCTTTTCATAATGATTAATATGTAATTAATATCATAATTATTCCATATATATCACATATATTCATTAAAATTATCCCTATTCTCTTCCACATAAAGCATTAGTGAAAAACGAATCACATTGCTTAGCAAGGTGGCAGTTCGCCATACATATGAGCAATGTTATCATATCCTCAAAATAATATAAATTGAGAAGGTATATATGATATAATAATTACATAAGTATAATTATGTTACAAATATCATATATATTGTAACGATCTGTGCCTTTCTGGTTTGTTACTTTTCCTGTTTTGGGGGTTGGAGGTGTTCAAGGGAGGTTCTGGGAGTTTTCGCAGGAGTTAGAGGTGCATCAGAGCTATTATAATAATTAAAAATCACGTAAGTGGATTACACAATGTCAAAGTTCCTTTCACATATTTCCCAGGGTTGGTTCATGATGTGTAGTTTTTTAGGGTTAAATAAATAATAAAATGAAGAGGTGACATGTTTTTAGAGGAAAACAAACCCTAATGATTGCACAATGTGAAAGGGGATTACATGTCATGTAATAACTCGATCTAGTGCAGTTTTAAAATTCTTTTCAGATTAACTTTAATTCATTCAGCTATGCTCTCTTCTTCCTATAATTTTTGGAGAACCCTAGGCACCCTGAGGTGTTCTTCAAGCACTTTTCCTCCCTCCTTGATCCATTGATCCTAATGGATGTTTGTTGGTGATCTGTGGTGAGTTATCTTCTCTTTATCAACCATTTTATTCCATATTATCCCTAAGATCTATGAAGGTGGTGTTTATTTGGTTTGGGGGTATGCGTTAGGTTTTGTTTTTATGTTATTGGGATGCATCATAGGTTGATCTGCGGTCCCTCGTGCTGTATATGTGCTTTTCGGGTGTTCTTTATTTCCATGCTGTGCACAACAAGATGAAAAGATTCCTTGAGGTAATATTTCCTTCATTTCTATTTCTTTTTGCATCATGCTGGAGGGGTTTCTTTTGTTTACATATGGATTATGGCGGTTCTGGATTAATTAAAGATAAATGAAATTGGTTAATTGAATTGAAAAAGGGAAATGGGGTTTGATTCACATGTTTTTATAGCTTTGATATTGTTTGTGATATTGTGGATTGTTTAGGGTTAATTCCCTATTGAAAATTATGGTTGTTGGGGGATTTTATTATGTTATATATATCTACTATGTTTTCTTCTTGGTTGTGATTGTTGTGGTATCACCCTAAATGGAAATTGTTTAATTACTTACACTTGGATAATGAAATTGGTTACCCCAGGATTATGATTTGTGTGATAACACCCCTAAATTAAAGTGGAATTTGATAAAATTCCCTTTGTAAATTTATAAAAATTTCCTTGATATGATGTGGTTGTGTGGACATGGTTTTGGGATGGTGGTGTGTGGTTGTAATGGGGTGTGGGGTGATATGTGGTTGTTTGGCCATGATTTTGGAGTGGTAAGGTGATGGTATGATGGGCATGTTTAGCTATTTTTGATATGTGGTTTACTTGTGATATATTACCAAGTAGTGATGGAATAAATAAATAACTGTTTAATGATGTTTGAAATGGCATGGGGTGGTTTGGTTAACGGGGTGAGATCTATTAATAAATAATTTAATAATGGGTTGTGTGATAAAAGGTGGTTGATTCTAAATAATGAAATGAATGGGTGTTAACCATGGGGGAAATGTGAACCCCCTTGTCAGGGATCTTCATCTTCTGAAATTACTATTGAAGATACTAATAAATTCATTTAGAGGTAGCGGTAAAAGTGCTAGTGATGTGAGCTGGTTAGTTAGTTTTTAAACCCATAGGTTGGGATTGTGTGATTATATATATATATATGTATACACTCTACATTATTTTGATTTCTATATGCACCCCACCCATGTTGAGCACTATGTTCAACACCCGCATCGTCACACAAGGGGTGTTTTTTCCCAACATTCGTCAAAGAGTACTGATGGATGGGTACCCGCTCTTTTCTGATATCTCTTCCAAGAGAGGTAGATATTTCATAGGCTATGATGGATTAAGGTTTGTTAGTGCATTATATGCTGGTTGTGGTATCCTAGGTGTCTTTGGGATGAGTGGTGATGTGGTGTCCTAGGTGTCTTCAGGATGAGTTATGATGTACTTTCCCAAGTGACTTCAGGATGAGATGTGATGCGATGAGATGTGATGTGCTGTGTTGTGAGGCCCATGTGTGTGTTGGTGGGATGTGTTGTGAGGCCCATGTGTGTGTGAGTGGGATTTTTTGTGAGGCCCAGGTGTGTGTGGATGGGATGTGATGTGGCATACGGAAGGGATGAGAGCGCTAGGGGTGAGAGCATCATAACAGTGGGAAAGTGGTGCAGGGTACCCTTGTAAATGTGATTCCTATGATATTATATTACTTGGTTTTCATTATTTGGTGAGCATGCCTTGGTGAGGATGGTATGGTTATTATACCTTGATAGGCGCTATTTCGTTATGATGTTTTCTCATTGGGGTATTAGTATGCTTCTTTCACATGTACATGAGAGACTTTGGTTTTTTAACTGAGTATAATTTTATGATCAACCTATGTATATAAAATTGTTTCCAGGTTTTCAGGAGGATTTTTTAGACTATGTTGGACCTTATTAGCTATAATCCATGACAGTTGCTATGTCGATGCTAATATTTACCTTTGGGTATTTACTTTTGAGACTTTTATTATATTAGTTCTATTTTTACATGAATTGTGGGATGGTTTTTGGTTTTATTATATATATGTCCTGGGGTTGTTTGTGTATAATTCATCTTATCTCTCAATATAGTTTCCTTAAAAAGGGAAATGCCTTCCAAATTTTGAGATTTGTACACCCTTGGTGCTGGTCGCCAACCCGAGGCCTACCTAAGGCGAGACTCAGGGGTCATTATCTCCTTTTCTTCATTTCCAACCCAGAAGGGGTATCTTTGTAGATGGGTTTCATGACATATATATACTTTCCATCATTATAAAAATCCATGAGAGGTGATGAAGAAAAACAAATTACATCTATTAGAGAGGCGGTAACCCAGCGTAAACACGAATGATGGATTCATTTCCCATTTCATGGAAGAGGAGATGGATTTAGGTTATAAAATTAAAATAATAAAAAATAATTATATGATAGATAATAGTGTTATTATATTATAATAATTGAAGAATATTTGAAGGAGGTGTAAAAATAAATAAAATAAAAATACTTGATTAAGTATGACACCTCTTATTCGGACAACCTCCTTAGGTTAGTACCAAACCCTTATTTGGATATATTTCTTATAATGACTCAGATTTTCCAAAATTTATTTTTAGAAATTATTTGGGAAAATTCTAAGACCAGACACTTAAAAGATGTGTGATTCTGAGGTTCGGTGTGCCTGAAATAGTTAATTTAAAAATGGTTAGTTTTTAATAAAGCGTGCAAGTAGTTTTCCTAAAACACTAGAATAACTCTTAAATAGTTTCCCGAATAAAAAATCTGATGGAACCATTGTGTTCATAGCAACAAATTTATCTTAGACGAGGCCTAACATTGGTCGATGCAGTTTGTATGTAAAAGATAGTTTTTGGACGTAACCATAAACAAAATAATGAAATAAAAATTATTTTATTTTCAAATTCTAATAACTCACGAATGAAGACTCAGACTGGAAATATGAGACCACCATTATGTTCATAATGTGGTGTTTTCCCTAGGTGTGACTTAACTTTTGTCATTGTGGGTCTTATGTGGAAAAAACTAAAAAGGATGTAATCACCATTAAATAATTTAAAGATAAATTATTTTGCTGACGCAGTGACATTTTCCTTTAAAAAAATACTCATGAAGAAATCCCAGGGTTAGCCGTATAACCCTGGGAATGTCATAGAATCTATAGGGAGATATTGTAGGATTTTCCCTTGGATAATGATGACCAGATTGTGGATCGAAGATCATCACTCGACGAAATAAAAGGATCTCACCAACGATCACAACACAACTTTGTTCTTCATTGGCATTTGAACCCAATGAGGTAGGGAATTTGATCTCTTTTTGATTTCTTCCACTTTCTTAGAATCAATGATGAACATAAACCAACCAAAGAATAGGTTGATACACGGTTCGATCATTCTTGCAGGATGGTTAGTATTGGGAATTGTTAATTGGAATTTCGTTACCCTCTTCGTTCATCCCTCTAATGAGAATGAATTGAGGATGACAAGAACAAAGGACGAGGTTCATTCCTCATATGTTCTTGGTGCCTTTTTCTTCCCTCGTTCTTAGTGTTCTTCACCATTGGAACCTCATGGGCATGGATCGACTTGTCAGAAGGATTCTAACATGATCAGATCCCCAGATCGGAGGTAAATCAATTGAAGAGGCCGCAATAGTGTAGATTGGGACCCGACAAGGCCAGATCTACGACTGTGTAATTTTATAGGAATTGCAAGAGTCCCAGTGGTCCATGGAAGGGACCGCCATAACTCTAGTGCTGGCGACCAGCACCGGTGGTGGCACGGTGTGGAAACAATGTGTGGGTGTGGCAGAAGATGGTGGGGCGGCTGGTGATGATGGTGGGGCTGCGTGGGATGCGAGGTAATATGGGGACCAAGAGGGAGGCACATGGTTGGGGAAAACCATGTAGACTTGGTGGGATGTATCCAGGGTGGGTCTTGTTTGGCGCACAAGTTGGACCATAGCATGGGCTGAACCAGTGGAGCTGGGCAACTACAACGGCCCATCGGGCAGGACCAAGCTTCCCGACGGGCCGTGGGCTAGGTCGGGTTGGGTTGGGTTGGGTCAGGTCGGCTGGACTAGGTTTGGTTGACCAACGGGTCAGGTCAAGTATGGTGGGTCGGATCAGACCCGAACCGGACCCAGGTTGGACCTTTTTTACAAAAATGATCATAACTTTCAAACTGTGTGTCCATTTAATGAGTCGTTTATAGAGTTGGGACCCTTGTGATGAGACATTCCTTTTGAGACACTCTAAGTGTGTTTTTTTGGAAGTATGAATATGACCAAATTTATTGAGGAGTGAGTTATCCCTGAATGAACATACTATGAGAAGAATCCTATGGTTGGCTGTGACTTTGAGACTACGTGACTCCAAGACTATGTGACTTTGAGACTATATGACTACGAGACCATGTGACTATGAGACTTTGTGACTCTGATACTATGTGACTATGAGACTATGTGACTCTAAGACTATGTGACTTTGAGACTATGTGACTTTGAGGCTACGTGACTTACCGAGACTATGTGTCTTATTGAGACTATGTGTCTCATTAGGAATGAGTGTCTCATCAGAACTAAGTGTCTCATCTGGACTGAGTGTCTCACTAGGACTGAGTATCTTACTAGGACTACATGTCTCATCAGGACTGCATGTATTATCGATATTGGGTGTTTTGTGGATTACTTCAGACAATCCTATTTTTCATACTATATACCCATACCTATGAGATATGACTATACTATTTATTTGTGGTATACTTCATGTATTTTTGTGTGGTATACTTCATGTATTTCTGTGTGGTATACTTAATGTATTTATCTATGGTATACTTCATGTATTTTTGTGTGGTATACTTTGTGTATTTTTATGTGGTATACTTTGTGTATTTCTATGCGGTATATTTAGTGGTGTTCCTTCATGGTGTTATTTCGTGGTGTTCCTTCATGGTGTTACTTAGTGGTGTTCGTTAGTGTTGTTCCTTCATGGTGTTCTTTAGTGGTGTTCATTTGTGGTGTTCCTTAATGGTGTTACTTCATAGTGCTCCTTCATGGTGTTTTTTAGTGGTGTCCCTTCGTGGTGTTCCTTCATTGTGTTCCTTAGTGGTGTTCCTTCATAATGTTTCTTAGTGGTGTTCCTTCTTGGTTTTCCTTAGTGGTGTTCCTTAATGGTGTTCCTTCATGGTGTTCCTTAGAAATGTTCCTTCATGGTGTTCCTTAGTAGTGTTCCTTAGTGTTGTTTCTTTGTGGTGTTCCTTAGTGGTGTTCCTTAGTTATGTTCCTTTGTGGTGTTCCTTTGTGGTGTTCCTTCATGGTGTCCTTTAGTGGTATTTATTTGTGGTCTTACTTTGTGGCATTCTTTTGTAATTTTCTATGCAGTATATTTCCCATGTGGTTTTGGGGTGTCCTACTGAGTATTGTTTTACTCAACCCTGCACGGGCTTTTCCCACACATGTTATGTCTTGTGCAGACGATTGATGCTTTGATGAAGTCCTAGGTGGACTAGGACTAGGTGGTTCTTAGTGAGACTAGACAATTGATGTGTTCTTATACGGCTTCAGACAACTATCCAGTACCTTTCCCTTCAGGTAGGGTTTTCTATGGGTGAGTTTCAAGAACTTGTGCATTCACTTTTACAGGCTCTATCTTTTGATGGGCTTGTATTCTGGCCCTGTTTACTTTCTAGTTTTCTACTATCGTACTCTGTGGTTGGTATCTTAGTGTATGCATGCATTGTTTACTTGGTGATTTTAAATTTCAAAATCTTGGTCTTGGAGATGTGTGCGTGTGTATAGGTACTTAGGAAAATGCCCCTCATTTGTGAGATATGCCTACTCAGTGCTAGTCCCCAGCCCCTGGTCTATTAGAGGTGGGCTTAGGGTAGTCATGACATGAGACCCTCTAGGATAGGTTGTGATATAGTGGTATCAAAGGGGGTAGGTTTTACTTAAGGACCAAGAGTCTATGTGATTGGTTTTGGGCAACAGTGTTAAGTGTTTTGAGTTCATCTTTTAGGCAAGGGAATCCAGCATTGGTGTGGTGTCCGACGTATCCATACACCAGGAATCTGAACTATTCTTTTCAACTTGGTGCATGAAAACACTGGTTGTGGGGAAAACAATGGTACATGCATCATATAGGATTTAGGTGTGTTGTCATGTACTTCTTGAGTCATCTCACCAGGTATACTCTATTGACTGTGGTACATCTTGATTTACTTCAAGATGCCTCCACATAGATAGACATCCAAGATTCCACCATGTGATCATGAGGATGATCCAACAGGTGACAAGACATTGGTATATGGATTTGTACCAGAGATAACCCCTCCCAGTGGTGCACCAGCCATCTCACTACCTATAGAGCAACATGTGATACCCATAGTACTGATAGACATGATGCACATGCTGAGCACATTTCACGAGTTCTAGTAGTAGAGGCCTCTCAGGTTATGAGGAAAGCCTGAAACATAGGTGGTTGAGTACTAACTTGAGGAGGTGACCGAGTTTTCTATCTAGTCAAGACACCATCAGATCATATGGTGGTTCTGGTAGTAATCCTTCTACATTTATCTGTAGGTAGATAATGGGGTTTAGTTACTTGATATTATGATAATGTGACTCTTCCATGGAAAGAGTTTGAGAAAATTTTTAGATATGAGTTCTCACCTTATAATCTAAGGTCTATGCATTTCTAGGAGCTTCTAAAACTCTAGAAATATGAAATGTTAGTATCGAAGTATTCATGAAGGCATACCGAACTTTCCAGAAACTTGATGGATATGATACACGATCAGTTTTCAGGGCTTGGACCTTAGAGGAAGGTCTGAATAGGGACATCAAAGCCTATGTTATCCCTCTATGCATTCTTATATATTCTGATGCGACAGAGCGAACCTTTGTGGTTTAGAGTTCTTTGGCTGTACAGATACATCCAATGATTATCGACAGTGGGCCACTGAGGCAGAGATAATGATAGGACCAGAAAGATCCGCAGGGTGGCGGATGTGGCAGAGGAGCTAGGAGAGCAGTAGGAGGTGGTTGAAATTTTGATATGTTACCACCACCACTCCCAGGTGGTCCACACTAGGCTTAGGGAGATGGAGGATGGGGGGGAATTCATGTGGTTGAGGAATATGACCCAGGGGCTCTAGGAATTATTCGATGTACGATCTGTGTCTATTCTACCTTAACTGCCATATTGATAGACACAAGTTCTAATCATTATTTTCTTTCCACAAACCTTGTTCAGGACTTGGAGATTCTAGTTAAACCATTGACTCAATCCTTACGCTTAGAGACTCCTACGAGATGAGATTTTATAATCACACAATGGTGATGACAGTGTGACCTTACTCTTGGAGGTGGGAGTTTTGTTTAGGATATCTTGGTAGCTGCTTTGAGGCATTATGATGTCATTCTTGGTATAGACTGGATATCCATAGTCCATGCTTAGATTGACTATTTTAGGTGAAGAGTGCGGTGTCTCTATAGTGATGGAATAAGGTTTTCCTTATTAGTGAAAGGGAAACCCAAGATTCGTATAATGGAATCACACAAAAGAGGGTATATCTAATTTCTCATCAATTGGATAGCCTAATCCTTGATCTGGTGGGTGTTATGAGTCCTCAGTTTCCTACAGTGGTGGTAGATTTGCAGTGGATCCAGAAAAGGTTGAGATAGAGGCATTGTATTGAGTTCTTCCAGGATTATGACTTTGAGATTGTATATACTCCTATGAAGGGGAACGTGGTGGAAGATGATCTTAGTAGGAGATCTAGTTTGCAGTTGCTGAACAAGGCATCAAAGTAGTTGTACTCATTGTAATTATCTTTTGTGGATGGTGATAGTGAAACTTTTTTCTATTCGATAGTTTTCACCCCTACACTCTTAAAGTTATTTAGGGAGGCAAAACTCAGAGATACTGATTGTAATACTTTATGTGATCATATGTCTACAAGGCATTCCCCTGATGGATATTTGAAAGGTGGGGAGCACGTTATTATTTTCAGAGGACGCACAATGGAACCAATGTAATTATAGGATAAGGTCTTGAGGGAGTTCCATACACCCCTTTGGCGGTAGATACAGGTGTGGAGAAGATGTACCAGAACCTCCTATGTTAGTTCTAGTGGCTGAGGATGAAGAAGAAAGTGGAAGATTTATTTTCTTGATACCTCACTTGTCAGCAAGTGAAGTTTGATCACCAAGTTCTAGTTGGTTTAGCTAAACCCCTTGAGGTGCTGGAATGGAAGTAGGACAAGATATCAATAGACTTTGTGATGGGTTTACCACAAACATCCAGGGGACACAATACCATCTGAGTGATTGTTGACCGACTCACCAAGTTGGTCCACTTCCTAGATTTTCAAGAGCAAAGTCCAATAGAGAGATTGAGATGCCTCTATGTGCATGATATAGTTAGACTCCATGGAGTCCCTTTGATGATAGTATTCTACTTTGATTATCTCTTTACATCATAGTTGTGGAAGGGATTACAGGAGGCATTTGGGACTCAGTTGTGCTTGAGCACAACATTTCACCTATAGACAGACGACCAGACTGAGTGGACCATTCAAGTTTTGAAGGACATTATACAGGATTTTATGTATTTTTTTGTCTAGAGTTGGGAGGATTATTCATGGGTGATTGATTCATTGAGTGTGTATTCAGTGGTGGCACATGAATCTCTAGGAGATCACATGGGAGCAGGAGGCTCAGATTCGTACTCAGTACCCTCAGCTATTTGGGTAGTCCTTCGTTTGGATTTTGGGGATGAAAATCCATAAGGTATGGAGAATGAAATGAATTGGATTTTACTGAATTTATTTTTAGAAATTATTTGGGAAAATTCCGAGACTATGCACTAAGACGGCGTGTGATTCTAAGACCCGGTGTACCTAGAACAGTTTGTTGAAAAATGTTCAGTTTTTAATAAAGCGCACAAGAAGTTTTCCTGAAATAGTGGAATAACTCTTAAATGGTTTTCCAGATCAAAAATATGAGGGAACCACTATATTTAGAGTATTTTATTTACCTTATGAGATTTTTAACATCAGTTAGTGCGGGTCAGTTGTGAAATATAGTTTTTGGATGTAACCATACATAAAATAATTAAATAAAAATTATTTTATTTTCAAATCCTAATAACTCATGGATAGAGAATCAAATTGGAAATATAAGAAAAACTTTGAGTTTATAATGGGTTTTTTTCCTTATACATGGATTAACTTTAGTCGATGCATGTATTCTATGGAAAAACCCAAAAAGGATGCAGTTGTTTTTAAATAATTTAAAGATAAATTATTTTGTTGACGCAACAAAGATTTCTTTTAAAAACATCCTTATGTAGAAATCCCAGGATTAGCTGCATAAACCTGGGAATTTCAGAGAATATCTAGGGAGACATTGGAGGATTTTACCTTGGCTAACGATGACCAGATCATGGATCTATAATCAGTACACAATGAAATCAAAGGATCTCGCTAACGATCATGACGCAAGTTCGTTCTTCATCAGTCTTTGAACCCAAATAGGTAGGGTGTTTGATCTATTTGTGATTTATTCCCCATTATTAGAATCAAAGATGAACACAGACCAACCAATAAATATTTTGATTTTAGATTTGACCATTCTTGTGGGATGGTTAGTATTGGGAATTGTTAATGGGACTTTTTGTACCCTCTTCATTCATCCCTCTAACGAGAACAAATCGAGGACAACAAGAAAATAGGCCAAGGTTCATTTCTCATATGTTCCTAGTGCCTTTATCTTTCCCCATTCTTGGAGTTATTTTTCATTGGACCCTTGTGGTCATAGCTCGACTTGTCGTGAGGCTCCAAATGTGATCAGACCCCCGGATCAGAGGAAAATCGATCGTAGAGGTTGTAGTAGCGTAGATCAGGACCCGATGAGGACAGATCTTTGACCACGTAATATTAAGGCCATTGGAGGAGACCTAGTGGTCCATAGAAGGGACCACCAGATCACCGACGCCAACGAATGGCGCTAACGGTGGCACGCGGTGAGGGCCGCATGTGGGTGTGGTGAAAGATGCCAGGGCGACTGGTGGTGATGGCGGGTCATGGGGCGGCTGGCGGTGACGGTGGGACTATGTGGGTCATTAGGTGACATAGGGACTAGGGGGGAGGATCATGGTCAAGGTGGACTATGTGGACAAGGTGGGACGCAGTCAGGGTGGGCTGTATCTGGCGCACAAGCTGGCCTGCAGTGCGGGTCAGACCAATGGAGTAGGGACACTGCAATGAATGAGTGGGATGAGATGCTATAACATCCTATCAGGATAGGCTGGGCTGATTTGGGTCAAAAAAAACCAGGCCAGGTTGGGTTAGCCAAACCAGGCCAGGTCGGCTAGCAGGCTAGGCTAGGTCCGAAGGGTCAGATCAAACCCGAATCGGACCCGGGTCGAACCTTTTTACAAAAATGATCACAAATTTCAAACCATATGTCCATTTGATGAGACATTTATGGAATTGAGACCCTTTTGATGAGACATTAATTTTAAGATACTTTAAGTAAGTTTTTGTGGATGTGTTCACATGACCTAATGGCTTGAGGAGTGAGTTCTCCAGGAACGAGCATATTATGAGCGGAATCCTCTGGCTGGATGTGACTTTGAGAATATGTGACTTTGAGACTATGTAATTCTGAGATTATTTGACTGTGAGACTATGTGACCCTGAGACTATGTGACTCTGATACTATGTGACTTTGAGACTATGTGACTTTCAGACTACGTTACTTACTTAGACTACATGTCTTATTGAGACTACTTGTCTCATCAGGATTGAGTGTCTCATTATGAATGAGTGTATGATCAAGACTAATTATATCATTGGGACTGAGTGTCTTACTAGGACTAAATTTCTCATCAAGACTACGTGTCTTATCAATACTGGGTGTTTTTTGGATTACGTTAGATAATCCTATTTTGTGTACTATATACCTATACCTATGTGAGCTGACTGTACTATTTATATGTGGTATACTTTGTGTATCTTTTTGGTATACTTTGTGTATTTATGTGTGGTATACTTTTTGTATTTATGTGTGGTATAATTCATGTATTTATGTTTCGTATACTTCATGTATTTCTGTGAAATATACTTCATGTATTTCTGTATAGTATACTGTGTTGTTCCTTCAAGGTGTTCCTTCATAGTTTTCTTTAGTGGTGTTCCTTTATGGTATTCCTTATTGGTTTTCCTTCATGGTGTTACTTAGTGGTGTTTCTTCATGGTGTTATTTTGTAGTGTTTCTTAGTGGTGTTCCTTCACGGTGTTCCTTGATGGTGTTTCTTCATGGTGTTCCTTCATGGTGTTCCTTAGTGATGTTCCTTCATGGTGTTGTTTAGTGGTGTTCCTTCATGGTGTTACTTAGTGGTTTTCCTTTATGGTGTTCCTTTGTGGTGTTCCTTAGTGGAGTTCCTTTGTGGTATTCCTTAGTGGTGTTCCTTAGTGGTGTTCCTTAGTGGTGTTCCTTAGTGGTGTTCCTTCACAGTGTTCCTTTATGGTGTCCTTTAGTGGTCTTTCTTTGTGGTATTCCTTTGTAATTTCCTATGTAGTATATTTACTTTGTGGTTTTGGGGTGTCCTATTGAATATTGTTTTACTCACCCCTATACATGATTTTTCCACACGTGTCGTATCTTGTGAAGACAATCGATGCTTTAACAGAGTCCTAGGTGGACCCGGACCATGTGGTGATTAGTGAGACTAGACAGTCGAGGTGTGCTCCTATGACTTCAGATAGATTTTCAGCACTTTTCCCTTCAAGTAGGGTTTTCTGCAGGTGATTTTCAGAAATTTGTGCATTCACTTTTACAGGCTCTTTCTTTTAGTGGGCTTGTATTCTGGCTCTGTTTACTTTCTAGTTTTCTTCTGTCATACTCTATGGTTAGTATATTAGTGTGTGGATGCATTATTTACTTAGTGTTTTTACATTTCAGAAAATTGGTCCTAGAGATGTGTGCGTGTGTATAGGTACTTATGAAAATGCCTCCCATTTGTGAGATATGCCTAGTCGGTGCTAGTCACCAGCCCCTGGCCTATTGGAGGTGAGCTTGGGGTAGTCACAACATAAGCCCCTTTGGGATGGGTCGTGAAAATTCTGATAAAAAATGGATATAGGTCATTAAGGGAGAATTAATTATGGTATTTGGGTAGGTATTTTCCAATGCAAATGGATTTTAATGTTTAAAAAGGGGAGGAGAGACTGTAGCTTTTATAAATGAGGTGAGTGGAAAATTTTAATTTTTGAAAAGAAAAAGGTGTACTTAAGTTTTTCACATACCAAAAAGATAAAAAATAGACCATTATCAAGACTTAGACATTATAAGGTCTAAATATGTCCATAAAATAGATTTTATATAAGTTTTTATGACATTTTAACCATTATCTTTTTAGTTTAACCCTCGATAAATCTGTTTTTACCTTAACTATAGTAAAATATTTTTGTTATTTTCACTGTTAATTATGAAAAAGAATTAAGTTAACCTTATTATATAATAAAAAATATTATTATTAAAAATATGGAATCAATTTTACCAAATTCAATTCACACAAGTGGAATAATTTAATTTTAAATTAAACTTAAAGTCACGATGAAAAAGTTTTTTTTCAAGAAGTGTATTTTTCAAGAATAAGATGATTTTGTATTAACTATATGACTAATAATAATAATTGTATTAATTTTAATTAATATTTATTTATATATAATATATAAATTTCTTTTAAATAATTCCTAATTTGGGTCTTTTTAATTAATTGAAATATAGAAACATTATTAACTTTAAAATAGTTTTCAGAAAAAGCTCATTTTTAAACCCAAAAATAAACTTATACTAAAATCCAATATAAGGATGATAAAAATATAATTAAGTGGATTAAATATAAATAAATAATAATTATTTTACTTGAAATCATATTCAAAATATAATGGGACTTTTAAATTACATAATTTATTGAAACTAAATGACACTTCTACAAAAATTGGTATTTTTCACTATTCATCAAAAAATAAATATTTTACGAAAAATCCCAAAATTTTACTCTAAGTTAATTTTGATATAATGAATTTAAAAAATAAAATTATCTTTTTAAAATTAAAATTCTATAATTTTTATATTAAACTTTTAAATAAAACCTTACAAGAAAATAGTTTAATTAAAACTATTTCTTTTTTAATTTACAAATTATAGAATATTTTTAATGGATATAACTATATAGTTCATATTAATAAAAATTAAAATGATTTATTATATAATTACATGGTTTTTTAAATTCTTATGATAGTTTTTAAATTGTGTCCTTATAATTTTATTCACTTATTAAATAAGTGGGGATATCTTTCCCTAATAGCATTTTCAGATTCTCATGTTGATTCTTCAACCATATGGTTTTTTCTTAAAACCTTAACTTGATGAATTAAATTATTATCAAAAACTTGATCTCTATGGTTAAGAATATTAATATTTTATTCCTTATAAAAATATTCTATTTCAACTGAACTACTTTATGGCTCAAAACATCAAATGAATCTGGAACATATCTTCTTAACATTAAAACATGAAATATGTTGTGTACCTCAAATAAACTTGGAGAAAAATAAAATCATTTAGAAAATTATCCAAATTTATATAGGATTTTATATGGTCTAATGAACCATATAATTAACTTTCCATTTTTACCAAAACACATAAAACTTTTCTATGTAGATACTTTAAAAAAATATGATCACCTACCTCAAAAGAAAGACCTTTCCTTTAGTTATCTACAAAAATTTTCTGTCTACTCCAAGCCATACTCACATATTTCTTAATAAACTAAACCTTATAATGTTCCCAAATTCCATTAAAATCTATTTAACAAGAATAAAAATATCTTCCAAGTTCTAAATTTTTCACTTAGATTGACCATTAGTTTTGAAGATGAAAAGATTTACTGATATTTAATTCAGTACCTAATGACTTCTAAAGTCCTTTCTATAAATTTGAATAAAATCTAGGATCACAGTCAAAGAAAATGGAGAGAGGAAATAAAAATAACAAAACTATCACCTTGAGATACATCCAAGAAAGTTGATCCAAATACACAGTATCTCAAATGGTAAGTAAACATGAAGATTTAATTAAGTGATCAATAATAACCCTAATCACATTATTACCTTGAGAAGTTTTGGTAATCACAATAAAAAATATATGGATATATTTTTCCATTTCCACTCCATTACTGGAAATGATTGAATCATTCCATTTAGTAATGTTGTTTTTATTTAACTTATTAACAAGTCATACATTTCATGGTAAAGCAAGAAATATCTATTTTCATTCCATCCCACCAGTAATACTCCTTTAGGTCTCTATACATCTTAGTACTTCTAATATTAATGAAAAAATGGAGAACCAAGATCTTTACTCAATAACTCTATCTACAATTAGAAATCACAAGGCATACATAACATTTTTCCAGATACAATAACACATTATTAATCAAAATTAAAATTAGGAAAATTTCTCTTCTTAATAGATTATACCTTTTTCTACAAAGCATGACCCTTATTAAGATTTTTCTTAATTATTTATGATAGACTTGACTACACTAAAACTTTAAAGAAAATAGATAATTTCCTTGCATCCACAACTTCTAGGACAAAATTCATCAAATCATTAATGAAGGGAAATTTTTTCAAATGTAACATGGTTAATGTAGCATTAATTTTCTAACTCAAAGCATCAACCATTTTTTTTTCTTTTCCGGAATGGTAATGAATCATATAATAATAATCCTTGATAACTTCCACACATATTATCTATCAAATTTTAAATTATTTTTAAGTGAATATAAGATTCAAAATTTTATGATTAGTATATATTTTACACTTTACTCCATAAAAATAATGCTTCTAAAATTTTAAAGCAAAAACCACACCAGATAATTCAAGATCACACGTAGGGTAATTTAACTCATGAGGTTTCAACTAACATGAAGCATAGGAAATTACCTTTCCATTATGTATCATGATACAACCAAGTCCTTTCAATGAAGCATAATTGTAGATAAAAAATCCCCCATTTATGAAAGGGCCATGTCAAAATTGGATCATTCACTAATATTATTTTTAGTTTCTGAAAATAATCATCAAATTATTTTATCCAGATGAATTTAAATCCTTTTTGAGTTAACTTAGTAAATGATATTGAAAACTGAGAAAAGTTTTTAAAAAACCACCAGTAATGTCCTAATCAACCAAGAAAACTAATAATCTCTATTTTTTTTGGACTTGTCTAATCTTCAACAACTTTAGTTTTAATAGGGTTAATAATGATTCCATCTTTAGAAATAATATTCCCAAGTAAATATTTTTTTTACAACCAAAATTAACACTTACTAAATTTTTCATACATTTTCTATCATTTTAAGGTTTTCAAAACTATAATTAGGTGTATTTTATGTTCCTCATGAATTTTAGAATATACTAATATATTATTAATAAAAACAACCATAAACTTATTTAAATATTCATGGAAAACTCTATTAATAAGATCCATAAATACAACATGTGTATTAGATAACCCAAAAAGAATAACTATAAACTCATAATGCCCGTATCTAGTACAAAACTATATATTTGAAATTTAATCCTCTCCACCTTCAACTGATGGTACATGGACTTCATATTAACCCTAGAAATATATTTCACTCCTTAGAGTTTATAAAAAAAATAATTTATATGAGGAAAATGATACTTATTATTAAAAATGATGTTGTTCAAGGCTCGATAATTGATATAAAGCCTCATTAAACCATATTAAAAAAAAAAACTAGAGCACCCCATGGTGAAGTGCATGGATAAATGAAACCTTTATCTAGTAACTCCTATAATTTCTTTTTCAATTCTAAAATTTCCACTTGATCCATTTGACAAGGGGGTTTAGAAATATTCTTAACATCAAACACCAAGTCAGTAGTAAACTCAACCTCCTGATTAGGAATAAAATCAAATAAATATTGGAAAATAAATCTATGTATTCATTCACTACTTGAACATCAATAATTAAAATAGTTTCTTTATTTTCAACAACATGAGTTAGGAAACTTTCACTACCATCTATAATCAAAATTTTAGCTTCTTGGTTGGTTATCAAAGGCATGAAATCATTGAATAAAACTTTATTGTCTCTAAAATCTTTCTTATAGTGATAAAATGAAATCCAATACATAGAAAGAATAAAATAAAACTTCACTATGGATATTTCAACTAGATTTTAAAGAAATAAAATTCTTCTAATAACAATAGGAAGGTCCCTATAAATCTTTGTTGCTTTAATGACTCTAACCAAAGTTTTCACCAGAAGTTATTTCTTCTTTTAATTTGGTCATATTAATATTTTACTTTATTAGAAATGAAATCATGTGAAGATCCAGAGTCAAATAGGGCATTATAATAATTATAATAAACAAGTATGATACTTTTCACAACTTCATTCGATGGTACACCATCAATTATAGTAGTAGAAAATGACTTTTTTTGCACCATTTTGTTTTTGATAATTATGATTTCCATTCTATGAAACTAACTTAAGACACATTTCAGCATAATTTAATAACTTATTGTAACTAAAACATCTCAATATTGAATGGATATTAGTTACCCCATTATTTTATTGTTCATGACTCTTTTATTTATAGTATTGAGCCCTATGAAAAAACCAACCACATCATAAACACTTTAAAAATCCTATAAAACATTTATTGAAATGTCATTTACCACACATGGAACATGTTGGGGGATTACCTCCAAACTTCTTAGCTAGTTTATTCTTCATTTCTATCCACATTGACCTTTTCTTACTATTTTCATCTTGAGGACTATAAGTGTTGAAAAAATCCATATCAACTTTCTCAACACAACAAACCACTTTCTCATAAATTTTAAAGTCTCATATGGATAAATCTATTTATATACTTGGTTTCAACCCTGATTAAATTATATTAATTTTTTTTAGTTTCTTGAATAAAATTCGGCACATTCATGGAAAATATTTTGAAGTTCTCTTCATACATGGCCACAAAATATTCATATTTTTTGCCTCAATTCCAAAAATTGCTTCCCCATCCTTAGCTGAAAAACCTTAGGGAAATATTTTTGAAGAAAAATATTCTTAAATGTGTACCATTTTATAGAATAAATATTATTATTATCTCTTTTATTCTTAAATAAATACTACCATAAATCATCTTCACCTTCAAAATTATAAATATAAAGATTTACCTTTTGGGGTTCTGAAAACCCCATGACTTCAAATATATTCTTCAATGCATTGATCCATCAATAGGATACCACTAGACCTGAGGTTCCAATGAAAGTTATAGGATGATGTCTCATAAAATGATCCACTATCATCATGATCATCTATGGATGGTCTGACTACTCTCTAGAATGGATACCACCATTATTTATAGCTAATTTCAACTGATCCATCACAATAACAAACTGATTAATTCCAATTCCAACCCTATCAAGTTGCTAATTTAGAAGGAAATTTTATTCTCATTACATTCCTACTATAAATTTCCTATTTCCTCTATAGAAAAACATTTTGAACAAACATTTTTTAGATAATTAGACACAATAATCTTCAAATGATATATTATTTTAACTTAAGCATAATGTATAATCTTTCAAGGGTATACTATTAATATTATCCTAAACTCTAAAGTTATCAAAACCTTTACTTTGATAGAAACTATAATGACCCAACCGTAAAAATTACCTAATATTGAGTTTTAATTCAAAAATTAATTATCTTACATTTTAGGATCTTTTTAGGTTTATATTTTTAGAGAATTAGTTTATAACTTATAAAAGAAAAAACCATATAATACAAAGTGAACACTTATGATTAATATCTATTTTTCCAAAAACATAAAACTTTTAATATAAAACATGATTTAATTTCATGAAAAATATTTAATAATTTATACATGACCTCTTCCTTTACCTTACACATCCTTAAACCCTATGATTTAAAAAAAATAAAGGATGTGCACAAAAAGATCATTAAGGGACACAAAAATGAAGAAAACCATTAGTTCATTGATAAACATGGAACCCATGAAATGTTTACCTTTATCACATTGTTATTTAAGGGAATGAAATAAACCATTTCTACATGAAAAACAAACATACTTTTATCAAAAATAAAATCATCAAAACCCATAGAAATAAAATAAAATCCCTTTTTGACAACTTATAGCATTATATTCATAACCTGTTTTAAACTCATGTTATAAATAATGAGATCCTGGTTAAATCCATTGGAGAAAACATCTAGTAAATCAATCCTTCTTTCCTATTAAGATAAGGAACACTACTGAATGCATTAGAGAACTATCTAGGTGCACCCATCCTATAAGTTATATCGGTCTCACCCGATGCTATCTGAGTTCACTCAACGTATGAGATATATTGGGTTCAACCATGAGATATAATGGGGCTCAACCCATTATATATACAATTTACAAGAACTAAAACATGAATAAATTACATAGAGATTTAATTTTATAATAACACTCTTATAAAATCATTAATCCTTTCATAACTTCATTAACCCATGGAAAAGAAACAGGTTCCATGAAAATATCTTTTAAAAAGTAATAATTCATTCGGATAAAGAATGATGATTTTATCATTACAAAATATCTCAATGAACCATAAGTAACAACAAGGCTTATTGATATTGATGAATGAAAATACCATTAAAAGATCATTAAAAACATTCTTGAATAAAATAACATTTTCACTTTGAGTTACATCAAAGGATAAAATCTTAGATAGAATATTATTTTGAAATATCACTTAGAACATTTCTTGATAAAAAATTCCTTTCCATTTTCAAAAAACTTATTTAAAATCTAAAAAATTCTAAAACATTAAAGAAATAATTTTATCTAAAAGTAACATTTTAAACTTAAAAAGGAATCTTTAAAACATTGATTGGTTATAAAGACAAGAAAATTCATTCATGATTTAAATGTTAAAAATAAATATTCTTTTAAAACTTTTTTGTAAAGGGAGTCAAAGTGACCCATTTGGAAAAAGTTAAGAAATTACCTTTCTAAAAAAAATTTAAAATAAATTCAAAGATCATGAAAAGAAGATTTATAAAATAATTTTTTTATAAAATATTACTTTTAAAAACATTTTATAAAATGTTGATATGGAATAGAATTTTTTCGATCTAAAATAAAGATACATGATCAATATCACTTACAAACAAATATCTTGATATTTACTCAATCTATAAGGGAGTAAATGGAAATTAAACATGTAAAAAAAATTCATAACCATATGATAAGAAATTAGATTTGGATTAAGAAAATAATATCATATTATATACAACCAAAGAAACTTCATCATAAATAGTACCAAAAAGAAAAGAGATTGCATTATAAAACCTTTTACACTTTGGTAACTCCTAAATCATGATCCCCATGAAAGAACAACTTAAAATTAAAATTTAAATATAATGAAAATAATTATATTCATTATATAACATGTAAAAAGTTCAGTATATACACCTATTAAAGGAATATAGGCACATATCATAAATGGATGTCCCAAAGAAATTGAATTTGAGTTGAATAAACCTTACAAATATCATACCATTAAATTGAGAATTAATAAATGGAGTGATTATGTGTAAAAAATGTAAATCAAAACTTAAAAAGTGTAAATATATAATAAAAAAATTTAGTGATAAATTGATACATAATTATAGAAGAACAAAGTCAATGAATTAGTGTTATAACCCAATAAATGGAAATTGAGTTAAGAAACCCTTTACCACTTCGTAACTTTCAAATCAAATCCCCTTAGATGAAATAATTCAAATTTGAACTTAAAATAAAATGAATTATAAATGATTCATTATTTTACATATAATAGGGGTAGTGTATGCACTATATAAAAGGAATTAGAGGCATAATAGTAAAATATGCCTTAATGAAGGAAAATTGAGATGAAGTCCCTTACCTTGAGAACGACTCATCATGTATGTTCATTATATTGTGGAATAATAAAATAATGTTAATTATTTTCTTGATCAATAAACTTTTAATTATTATTATTCATTTTATTTCAATTATTATTATGTTATATATGATTACCTAATCGATTAAGTTCACGTTGGATGTTTTGATGATATTCGGCTTACATTTTAAAAATGACTTCTATAGGTTGAATTTGGTCAAAGAGGTCATTATTCAGTCATATAAATAATAATGATAATGAAATAATTATCATTTTTCCATAAATTTTACCTTTAAAACCAATCATGATATATGGTTATGAAAAATTAACTATGTTACAATCATGGCGATGGTAGGTCGTACGTACGCATGAGTAATGTTTCTATTTTTCAATGATCATTATAGAAAGAAGGTAAGTATTATTTTATATTTTAATAATGATCATAATATAATAGAAACAATTTTATTTCATTAAATATACTTATTTTTATCATTTATGTTATTTGGTGATGAGAAAAGAATCACATCGCTTCGTGGAGGCGGTAGTCCACATGTACGCACTAACGACATTATCATTTTTCTATGAGTGGAAAGTTAAGAAATAAAATGATATATTATATTTTAGGAATGATAAATATGTCATTAATATTATTTCATATATATCAAATATATTCATGAAATTTATCCTTATTATCTTCCTTGTATTGTGTTAGTGAAAAATGAATCACATCACTTCGCGAGGCGGTAGTTCGCCGTACACACGAGTGATGTCATCGCATCCCACCACAAAATATAAAATAATAATTTATATGTGATGTAATAATTAAATAAGTATAATTATATTAAAAATAATATATATATATATGTTAAATCCATCATTATAATAATAAATTAGAGGTGATGATGAAAAACAAATCACATCGGTTTGTGAGATGGTAGTCCGCCATACAGACGAATGATTATTTAGCTTCTCATTTCATGGAAGAGGATATGGATTTAGGTTATTAAATTAATATAATAAAATATTATTATATGGGATATACTTATGTTATTATATCATCATATTTTACAAAGATTTTATGGAGGTTGAAGAAGAAATAAAATAAAACGCTTAGTTAAGCACAATACCTTTTCTTCAGACAACCTCCTCAAGTTAGCACCAAAATCATTCTTAGGATGAATTTATGATAAAAATTGGCTCTAGGTAGTTATAATGGATGTAAAAAAGGTATTTGGTTAAGTATTTTCTAATAAAAAGGTCTTTTAAGGTGTGAATAGAAGAGGAGAGGGGTATCCTTTTATAAGTGAGGTGAGTGACATATTTGTAATTTTTGAAAAGAAAAAGGAATAACTAAATTTTTGATAAAAGGATGAATAATGAATAATTATTGAGAATTATACATGATAAGTTATAAATATAGACAAAAATATATTTTATACAAGTTTTTAGTTTATTTTAAACCATATATTTTTTTGTTTATCACCTCGATAAATCCATTTTTACCTTAAACGTGGTAAAATATTTTTACTGTCTCACAATTAATTATGTCCAAAAATTAAGATGAAATTATTATATAATATAAATTATTATTATTCAAAATATATAATAAAATTTAAAAAATTTAATTTATATAATTTTCATAATTTAATTTAAAATTAAACCCACAAACTCGATGAAAAAGTAGTTTTTCAAGAAGTGTATTTTTCAAGCATAAGATGATTTTATATTAACTCTATGATGAGTAATAATCATTATATGAATTTAAATTAATATTTATTTATATATAATCTATAAATTTATTTTAAATAATCCCTTATCATGTTTTTTTGTTAATTTAAATAGAGAAACATTATGCACTTTGAAACAGTTTTCAGAAAAACCTTGTTTTTAAACCTAAAAATAAACTCACACTAAAATCCAATATAAAATGATTAAAATTTAATTAATTGGATTAAATATAACTAAATAATAATTAAATTAATTTAAATTATATTTAAAATATAATTTTACTTTTAAATTATTTAATTTATTAAAAATAAATGAAAGTTTGACAAAAATCGGTAGTTTTTACTATTCATCAAAAAATCAATATTTTCTAAAGAAACCCAAAGTTTCACCCTAAGTTAATTTTAATATTATAATTTCAAAATTGAAATTAATTTTTTCAAATTAAAATTCTATAATTTATAAATTAAACTTTTAAATAAAACCTTATAAGAAAATAGTTTAATTAAAACTATTTACTTTTTGATTTAAAAATTACTTAATATTTTTATAATAAATATAAATATCAAATTTATATTAATAAACACAAAAATGATTTATTATATATTTAACTATGTTTTTACAATATTATTTTTCATAGAGATAATACTAAATATGGTAAATAAAATTGATAAAGGAAGGTAAAGGAGTGTTAGAATTATCTAGGGTGTTTCAAAGAAACCAACGGTGAAGGAATCAGATTCCATATAAGGGTAAGCCACCAAAACCAAGAAGAGTGAGAGTGAAGAGATAAGGGTAGATGCTATAAAAAAATATGGTGGAGAATATGGAATTTTATATTTAAGGGTAATGATGGGAAAATGGTAATTTCAATCCTTTTTTAATATGGTGCATGGTTTGGTCACACAGTTAGTCAAACCATACACCACAACTATTATCAAAACCATGCACCTAAACCATGAAATATGGGCCTGAAATAAATTATATACTCTGCACATTTTCCTATACCTATTCACACATTTTATCAAACTATGATTCTCCCTTTCTGGGACCCATGGTTGAGGGGAAGGGTTTTCCAAATCGTGTGCTAACCATGTACCTAATTCTACTTCTTTAAAAGTCTTGATTCTAGGCCCTAAAAATTTCTCAAAAACTCCCAAAACCTCCTATAGACCCCTGGGAACTCCCATTAAGGTAAAATTAGAGGTTTGAATAAATTTAAAAAGGGAATTTACCTCACTTAAAAACCAAGATCTTATAACCTATTCTATTTAAGACAAATTGTCCCAGAGTTACCCTTCCGAGGGTGGTTGAACTTCATCCGTGAATAATTTTAGTCGATTAGCACATAAATCAGACTCCCATTTCCATGTATCCTCTTGTACATGAATATGATACCATATAACGCAAACTAAATGAATCATCCTGCCTTATAGATTCTTTATTCTATGATTGATGATACAAATTGTATACTCCTCAAAAGAAGCATCAACCTCCAACTCAAATTCCTCAAAGTCAAAGGCATGAGACGAGTCAGAGTAATAATTCCAGAGTTGAGAAACATGGAATACATCATGCATAACTCTATACTTCTATAGAAGAGCTATCTGATATGCTACCATATTGACTCTCAACAAAATCTCAAAGGGATCAACATATCTAGGTGCAAACTTACCTTGTATATGAATCCGTCGATGAACCAATCTAGGTGAGACTCACAAAAATAATCGATCCCCTATTTAAAACTCTAGAGTTTGGTGATGAGTATCAATATATGAATTCTACTTAGATTGATCCATAGATATATATTTACTAATTAGCTGTACTTTCTCCAATGTTTCATAAATAAGATGTAGTCCTAGTATCACTACCTCCCCTATTTCTAACCATCATAATGGTGAATGACATGACCTACCTAGAGTTCCACATAAGGATCCATCTATAAAGTCAATTGGAAACTATTATTATTAAAAAATCAGTAATAGGAAAGTTATTTTCCAAATAGGCTATAAAATCAAGGATACATGCACAAAGAATGTTCTCCAGTACCTATATAGTGCAATAAAACTAACCATTAGTCCATGGGAGGTATACTATACTCAAAAGTACTTGAGAACCAAGAGCATTCTACAACCCCTACTAGAACTGATAATTGAACTGATCATCCCTATTTGATACAATTTTACATATAATCCCATGATGGCCTATGATCTCTTGACATATATACTCCCAATATCATCCACTAATAAGGTATACTAGATAGAAAATAAGTGGGAAAACTTTGTTAACCTATCCACAATTACCCATACAATGTTACTTCCTCAAGGTGAATTTGATAAAACCATCATAAAATACATGGTGACATCATCCCATTTCCATTTTGGGATAAGTAATGGTTATAAAAGGATAACAAGCCACTGGTGTTCTGATTTCACCTATTGATAGGTGGAACATTGAGTAACAATGCCCGCAATATCCGTTTTTATTCTAAGACACCAATACTGGTGGCATATATCAAGATACATCTTTGTGAGTAGATGTAAATCCCATTTGTAAGAATGGTATTCTCACATAAATTCCTGTCTCTTTTCTGTAGGAACCCAGACATTACCATGGATATGCAGGGTCTCATCCTCATCAAAAACCTAAATAGGCGGTGATTCTTCACTAGAAACACTTTCCCTTAGGACCAATCCTTCTGGTTTTGAAAGTTTTATTCTCTCTAATCAATATAGAAGTTATTAAGCCATGATAAGGCCACAAGGAAAGGATGATGGTGACATTATTAAACCTCCAGATTCATTTTGGAAAGAAGCTCCATCAACTTCCATTCAATAATAGCTTCCAGAATTTCTTGATTATGATTCTTTTAGCTCAAATCATTAGTAATTGTATTTAATTTACTTGGAATTTAATCAAGATCAAAGTTGAAATAATGAATATATTCAACACATATCCTTTGCTATAGGTTTAAGTCACACTGATTGAATACATATTTTAGGTTTTTATGGTCTATGTATACAATGAACCACTCTCCTAGTATGTAATGTCTCCAATAAAAGAAGGTGTGAACAACGACTACTAACTTGAGGTCATGTGTTGAGTAATTATGCCTGTGAGGCCTCAAATAAAAATTCTCATATACTATGACTCATCCCCTTTTCATCAAAATAGCTCCTAGGTTTATGCTTGATGCATTAAAATACAATGTATAGACTCTTATAGGCTTAGTAAAAATTTTGGTCAGTGCTGAGGTCATCCTTCCTTTCAATTCCTAAAATTCATTCTCATAAGATTCAGACCATTTGAAATTTACACCCTTCTTAGTCATGCTTATAAGTGGTTCTGTAAGACATGAAAAGTTTTGGATAAAATGTTGATAATAACCATATAGTTCCAAGAAGATTTTAATATCAAAAACATTATTGGTATTCTCCCCAGAAATAGTGGCTCTCACCTTATCTAGATTTAAAATACCTCTTCTTCTGATATAATGTGACCTATTAAGTGAAAATTTTCAATCCAAAAGTAGAACTTTGTGAGATTAACATATAGTCAATGCTCTCTTAGTATAATCAGAATTATGTTAAGGTGTTTAGAATTATCATGTAATGTTTGAGAATATAGTAATATATAATCCATAAAAACAATGAAAAAGGAATCCATATATGAGTGAAAAACCTGATTCATCAAGGCCATAAAAATAAAAGGTACAATGGTTAGACTAAATGGAATAAACCGATACTCATAAAATATATACCTACTTCAAAAATATGTATGTGGTATATATGAGGGCCTGAATTTCACCTAATGATATCCAAATATCAAATCAATCTTTGAGAAGACCCTAGATCATTGAAGTTGGTTGAAGAGATAATCTATATGGGGAATTGGGTGCTAGTTCTTAACTGTGAGCTGATTCAACCATTGGTAATCCACTCATAGACTCAAGTAACCATATGCCTTCTTGGAGAAAAGTATAGGTGAACCCCAAGGAGAATTACAAAGTCATATAAATCCTTTGGATTCTAGGTCCTCGAACTACCTATTGAGTTTATAAAGCTCAGTAGTATCCATCTTTTATGGATGAATAAATACCGATTTTTCTCTTGGAAAAAGTTTGATGGTGAACTCTACCTCTCACTCATAAGATATCCCAAAAAATCCTTTAGAAAAGAAATATCTGAATCATCCCATCACTATAGTAAAGATAATAATCCATACTTTCTGATCATAATGATAAATGCTAGAAATATTTCCTGACACTTTTCCCAGTCCATGATATTCAGGTCCAACCCAAGTTTCATATACATCCCATTCTCCCTTATAAATATAGATTGAACCTTTAGGTGATGATAAATAAACCCTTTGATGATAAAAATAAATATGGTATTAAAAAGTTACTAACCATTCCATCCTAATAATTATGTCAAATCCTTCCATCTTTGACAAAGAAAAGATTCCAGAAGAACAAACAACTGGATATCTCAAGAGGACACTCCTTGCATCGAAAAAAAATCTCTAAATATATTCCCAATAGTATGTCAAGAGACATAAACCCACAAAAGTGTTCAATATAAAGACTAATACTAATCATTAAATCCAAAAATATGAATGAGTGTGAACCACCTATGTCAAACAAAGAAGATACTAAAGTCGAGGCTACTAAGATTGTACCTTATACTGTAGATGTCCCAACACTCTACTCCTCATGTGTATGATTTACTGTATATAACCGGATAGATCCAAGACCCTTTGCTATAACTTTACCTCCATGAGTATGTATGCTCTACTAAAATTGCACAACCTATATCTGAATTCCTCGACCTTAACCACTTCCTCAGCCTAAATAGCCCATGGTACCCCATATTCTTGCCTAGTGTGGGTTTATAGATCCCATTCCAGAATCCAAAGTTAGTGTATAACCTATTTCACTGGTAACTAGTGGAATCGTCCTATAAAATCTCTAGATATGGACCATTATACAAAATTATCACACTCTAATGGGTTTATACTATACTAGGGATTTATGTGACCTGACCTTCCATGATGATGGCATACCATATATCTGCCAATGTGTATACTATGACTTACAATACTTTCATGAGAAGTCTCAAAGTGATGGTTCCTGGCACCGGACGAACCAATTACCTATTCAAGTGATGAAATACCATGACCCATACCCTCATATTCCATTAGATTATACTCAAATATAAGGGTTTTTTTCACCATCTTAGAGATGATAATCAGTAGGAATACATTCACATGAGATAAGATAGACTACCTGAGCCTATCCTAAAAACATATCACACTGGATAAATCAACACTGGAAAAAGTGGGAAAAAAATCTCTAGATATCCATGAAACAAGATAATAAATTCATTATATAGATAGTTACTTATTCTATATGCATGAACTTCCTTACTCAATCAAATTTAAATTTTTCTAAGAAGAAGTGGCCATAGAAAGTAGCCTAGATGTATCTCTAGACCATGCCCTGATATAGATCTGCCTGTGTAAGGAAATCCCACCACCACCTAGCCAATCCATGAAGCATGTATGTTGTGAGATTCACTCACATTTCCAAATGAATCTTCAGATTCTCAAAGATTATAAGCATGATCTATAACCGAGATTCTACATCATGTGGACCTCTTTCCCCTGAGAAGGTAGGTGGGTGCTATTGTTGGAATTCTATAGTCAACTCTACTATGGTTAGTACATGTCATGGAACTCCCTCTATATAATAAACTATACATAGGAAACATTCTCTAAGATAAGCATTGATTCCCAATCTAGTAAAAATAGGTGGAACTAAAGGAGGTTCTGCTAGTGGTATTATAGGTAGTTCAGGCCCCACCAACTCAGGAGCATGGTCATCAATACCATCATAGTGTTGTACTTGAGTCCATTATGGAGGAATAAATCTAAAATGCTAAGAACATAGCTCAAAAAAAGATACAATCCATAAGAGATTACATATAAAAAATAGTAAAGGTGCAAGGACTTACTACAAGAGACACATAAACTACTACCCATTTATAAAGTCTAGTCGAAAGGAAAGGTTTTAAGTCTTAGTTTTGGGGGTTATATTATATAATGATTAAATTAAAAGTTATAGATGGAAACACTCTTTATGTTGTAATTGGAATATCTATTTAATAAAAACCATTCTTTTCAACATTACAAATTTAGTTTTTTAAAAAGTATCTATATAAAGGTTCAGTTATATGGATTACCAGTACCATATTATAAAGACAAAAAATTTATAAGTTACAATTGAAATTCCATTTAATTACAACCAAAATTTTACATCTGGTCATAAAATGCAACAAGTCCATATATAATGGTTCGGTTACAAGGATTTAGATTCTAAATTTACATAGGCATAATAATATAAATTACAATTGGAAGTCTATTTAATTATAATAAACTAAAATTTTCAACTTATGGAACTTTGGTTCTATAGCTTTAACCATGTAAAACTAGTTAAGTAAGGTTCAATCATCAATATATTTGGGAAAACAAAGTTTATTTTGATGCATAAACTTTAGTAACCAATTCATTTTCATATTCTCTTGTATGAAACATTAGAAATTACATGTATAATAACCAATACACACATAATAGACAAGAATAAATACTAGAAATAAAATATACATGACATATAAATACTTATATTCCTATGATTATTCATGATCTAATGCTCACTTTTTGTACTAGCCAAGGGGTAAAAATCCATAAAACATAATGTCATAAAAACATGCACATCAACCAATGGTAGAAATAGTACAATTGTAACTAAATAAGTTCAGAACAAAAAGTCTCATCCCTAAAAACTTGTCTCCCCCCCCGCACATGGGTTAGATACTCCCAGTCATGGCCAATTACCAAGTTCTGGCACTTTATAGTCTCCTTTCAACTACCCCAAATAGTAAGACAAAGGAAAAAGAGCTCTGATACCACTCTGTGATGTCCCAAGACTGGTTCATAGATAATTGACTAGTTTAGTTGGACAAAAGGCCTTAAGTGTGCCTCTATGTATACTAGAGGCTTATGACTAGAAGTGAGGGTGAATGGTGGTATGATGGGGAGACTATACCCACCTTATCAAAGTGAAAAATAGTGGTAAATAATGTAAGTGTAATAAATAAACAAACATAGAATAAGTAGAATAGGGCAGTGTAAGTTTATCATCTATATAATAAATAGTAATACAAGAAGGAACAAGAAACAGTATATAAGTATGATGTCATAGATATATAAAATATGACCAGGAAGACATGGTAGTAGGAATACAATAATATCAATATGAGAAAAGGAAAAAAAATACCAAAATCATTTATCTCCATGATCATTTTGATCACTAGATCAATCATCTGATCCCAACCCTAAAATTGGTCAAATGTCTATAGCCGGGTGCTTCCATTTTTCCTTACTTGCATCCATGAAATGTGTTTGGGTACTAAACGACTGAACAGACAGGATGTGAGTAAAACTTAGTAGGATAACACCAACGATGTCTAATGAAAATTCAGTCTATAAATATAAAATTTATAGTGTGTAGGCATAATAAAAGTAACACAATAATTTATATATAAACCATATCGATCTCAGGATCCTAATGGGATACCCGACCAACCCTACCAACTTCCACCCATGCTGGATATCTCTGATCATATAACCATTATTCATCTAGGGAACTGAGGAATATATCCAAGATTTAAAAGTATAATAATATCAAGGTATCCATGAGAAACCCACAATATCCATGAATTTAGAAATCCGATCTCACTCGTAGTGATCAACCAAGTTGTTAGGTTATGGGGATGAGTGTAATCCAAGGGGTGAACCCTTGGAATTCCACCCTAAAAGTTTCAAACTAATCTTGAGAAACAAGTATAAGGTAATCTCAAGATAGACTTTATTGGAGTCCAAGGAGATCATCTAAGGTATTACATGTTTGAGGACATCAAGTTGAGTCCAAGGAGATCATCCCTATCATCCAAATTTTCTATAGTTGATAAGTGAATCACCAATGTCTAGCTTAGGAATGTTAAAATATAAGGCATTAACCAAATACAAGTGTAGTGTATCACTTGGAAGTTATATCAATAAATCAGTTTTCATCCTATGAGTTTACCCAAGGAATTATAGGCTAGGAATTTAAGTATTACTCAAGGCAATCCACACCTATAAAAGTTTCATCAAGATCCATAACAATAATAAAGAATAATATAATAAGTGATCAATGGATAAGTGAATTATCCATTGCATTTATGAATTTAATTAATTCATTTTAGTCACACCTTCTTATAAGTGTCCAACCAAACACACCTTAGGGGTGTTTTGGTTATAATAAGGGAAAGGTTGTCAAGGAAATTTAATTATAAACACCCTAAGGGGTGGTTCGGGTTAATTTCATTAACCTCCAATGGTGTTAAAGGGTCTCATGGAACATCAAATTCATAGTCTAGGTGATTAATTTAAGGAGTTACATATTTTAAGATTAATTCATGGAAGGTTTTGTGTACGGAACAATGAAGAAAGTCATAAATAATGACACTTTTATGGAAAAGTAACATATCGCCTACCTTATCCCTATAGAAGGATCATCATCCAGTACCAATCTTAGATTTGTGATGAAACCAGAGAAATTAGAAAACCAGAAAAAGGATCTGGAAATTATTTATATTATCTTGCATAGAGATAACACAAAATATGATGAAGAAAAATGATAAAGGAAGGTAATGGAGTGTTAGACATACCTAGGGTGGTTCAACACAACTGATGATAAAGGAATTAGATTCCAAATGAAAAAGATCCACCAAAACCAAGAATAGGGAGATAGGATAGCTATTGGTGGCTGCTGTGAAAAATGTGGGAGGTGAAGATAAAGTTTTAGATTAAAGTTAAAGTATAAAAATTGGTAATTTCAATAATTTTTAATAGGTAATATGGTTTGGACTTATGGTTAGTCAAACTATGCACCAATTGTGTGTATCTACTATCTAGGTGCACCACACCTCACAGAGTTTAGGTGCATAGTTAGAAAAACTGTGCACCAACCATGTGAGATAGACTTGAAATAAGTTTTATAATTTTCGTGGTTTTCTATCCCCATTCACAAGGTTTATAAAACCATTATTATCCATTTATGGTCCACATGGTTGAGGTGCATGGTTTTCTAGACCATGAGCTAACCGTGTACCTCATTATACCTCTTTAAAAGCCTTGATTTCGGGCCCTTAAACTTTCTCAAAAATTCCTGAACCCTCCTCTATCCCCTTGGTAACTTTAATTAAGGTAAAAAAATAGGTTTCAATAAATTTAAAAAGGGTATGTACCTCACTTAATAAAAAAGATATTAAAAACATGGCCTTGAGGTATATGGTGGTTTATGATTAAAACTAAGGTGAACACAACCCTAAGTAAATGATGGTTTATGGTTAAACCTGGGGTGAACGTGACCCCTAGGTAGACAAGGGACTCTGAGGATAGGTATGTTACCCAAAGATTCTGGTTTGGAGAAGGGATGGTTATATTACCCCTATTCAAAAGATGGGTTGTAACAATCCTCACAACATGTCTAGATACACTTCAATACTATCCAAAGATAGTATGTTTAGTTCTTAGGGTAAACCCACCCCTAATGTTTGAAGTTTTTTTATGAATTCAGTTTTAAAAGTTTAAATTATTATATTTATAATTTCTTATCTTGAGAACATCCACATGAATGGTTATGGAGTAGTTATTTTATATATGCCATTAGTGGTGGTCTATTGAGTTGTACTCACACCCTTCTTGGGACACTATGGAACTTGGGTACCTGAGTAGACATTACTTGTTTTTAGGTACAAGTTTTTTGTAGGAGCTTAATGTTTGGTATCTTTTGGGAATCTAGTATGGACTATGTGAGTGGGACTGGTCTAGTACTCAATAACATTTTATTGGGATTTTTATAGTCTCTTCTTTTAGGGTTTTATTTGGGTTTTGATGTATAACTGTCTAACATGTACTTTATACATTTCATTCATTACAACATGTTTTATTTTGGTTATTATTGATTATTGCCTATGGTTCATTCAATTGAATTATTTATTTGGATGTTTATGAATTCCTTTACTTTTAATGATGATTTACTCTGATGTGTGGGTATAATATCCCCACTATGCCAACTTAGACTTGCGTTTCCATTCATCAGCCTATGGTGTATGGGGAGGTTTTCCTGAGGTGTAACATTATTACTCTAGTATGAGCACCAGTCTGTGGGCTGGGGAGGTGGGGAATTACAAATTGGTATCAAAGCCATTTTTATTTTGTTTTACTCTTTAAGAAAGGTATACTAAAAAATATGAATATGTTGGGACATGGTATGAAACTTATTACTAGGAATAGATACCCTACGTTTTAGGTAATTTCATATTTCTAGTGGTGGAATTGCTATCCATGATGATCATTTTTATGTTCAATATGAATTCAACTTGAGAAATGCACATTATTTTTTATACTGATTAAATTATAGTAATTTTTCTCTTTTCTTGGTATAAAAGGAGAACATGTGTTCATGTATCATATTAGGCACTTAGGGATCATCTGTGTAATTAATTGTTGAATTTGGATTCATCTTCAGGTGTGTGGTGATAACATGAATGAATCCTAGAGGAATTTTATAATGAAACTCCAGTTTTGAGTGGTTGTATAAAAATTTCTTGGTGATGATATTCTATGGTTTTTGAAAGGCACTAAGGGTGATATACTCTTGGTGGAACTGGTATGAGGGAGAGGTATAGGAAGTGTCTTGAATGAATGAGTCTAGTTTTGGGAGGCATAACTCAATGGGATTGAGTCAGGTCTTTGTGTTAGGTTTCATATTAGTGTGAAACTATTGAGTTTCAATGGAATCTTATAGTCAAACACCTGTTGAGGATGTATTACTCCATTTGGATTATGGATTGGGTAGTATGGGAGTATATGTTGTGATGCATAAATGAGTAAGTAGTAGTGTGTGGAGGATGAGGACTAGTGTGTTTTTGATGAGAGGTTTGTGGGAATACCAATCTAGGACCGCTTGATAAGAGTTGTGATGTTCTGATTACAGAAACAAAAATATAGATGGATTAGGTGTGATGAGATGTAAGATATAAGGATAGAAATCAACAAAAGTGTCATAGTTTTTTATAGTAGATGTGGGAGCATGTATTTATAGGATCAACATGAGTGTGGTTTTAGTGAGACCCATTTAGTTTAGCACTTCATGAGTGATAAAATATGCGCTTAATGGTGTGGTGTAAACCATAAATTGTTAAAAAGGAGTGACCCTCATTTTTGGTAATTTTTTCAGTGAGTTTTTTAGTGAAATTCTGGGGCAATGTTCCTATGATTCTGGAGAATACATTGGTTTAACTTCATAGTGACACTCAAAGATGAGAAAATTTATCTCTATCCAACCATCATGTTTAATGATGGATAGAGTATGGTCCATGGAGATTGAAAAAAGAGTTTGGTGATGTGATAATATGTATACTTCTATGGTGGAGAGTGGAATATTATCCTTAGTGGTATGAACTTCATGTAAGGGATACTATTATGTATAATATTAATTAGAGGATGGTCATTATGGTATTCTAGTGGTGATAGATAGATGTGGTAAATTTGAATGGGTTCTTCGACTGATGTTAGGTGTGAACTCATATGTGGTAGAATATGGTATCCAAGGATCGACTTTGGTATTAAGATAGTTTATAGGTTATTTGAACATGATTATATTGATGATGTGTCAATGCTTGTGGTTTTTCATGATGATGGAAATGGATAGTTGATGGTTTGATAAATAAATTTCACCAGAATTTGGGTATAGATTTCAGTGGTCATGTTTAGATGATCATAGGATGCCCTTGGGGATTACAACATCATGTTTGGGTATATAAATGATGTTTTTATGGCTAGAGTTTAGTAGTTTGGGGAAAAGATATTTCATGTGGGTGAATCATTTGGGGTATGATGAATAAGTTTTAGGCATTGAATAGTGATTTTTGAGAGAAAATATCGCTCGTTAAAATAAATCTTGGATAATGGAGGTTCTTCCATTTCTTTTGAAATTTGATAATGATGAATATTACTAAATTTGATCTAGTGATTTAGAAGATGTTGGGTGTGGTGGATGGGGAACCATATTGAGGGACATCATTAGAATGTTTGAATCATATTCCTTTAGGAAATTACAATAGTAGAGGTGATGTGGATTAGAATTAAACCTCATTAGCTCAATCCGATGGTGGGGAGCACCATAGTCTAGTAAATCAACAAGATGTGAAGACCTCAAGTGTGTTGGTATCAAATCAGTGTCGGGAAGCACCATCATGGATTTTAATGATGGTTACAAGTGATGAATCAAGTTGGGTGGCTTAAGTTCCTAGAATTTTAAAGTTATTCTATAGAATCAAATTGGGAATTTAGAGGTGAGTATACTCATTGCGTGGGAATTGATGAATGATGAATTTTGGAATATCCAATTAGATGACCATCGGGACTTCTCAAGGATGATAAGTGTTATGGTGGGGAGTTTGTAATACCTAGGAGTATGGAAAACTTTGAATTTTTCAATAGAATCTTGAATTATCAAACTTGTGAGTGGTTTGTTTCAATAACTAGTGCTTAGAAGAGTTTACCAAAGGTTTAGACATCTATAGATTTTTTGGATGAGGTTTCAAGGTTAGTTGGAGTCTGGAAGAAGTAGGAAGCACTAGGAGAGAATCCAGGGATACAATATGATTCTACAACACCATCTTCTAGTTGGTACAAATCCACTAGCTAGTCAGTGGAAAGGGTAAAAGACCTGCTTTCTATTTAGGATGAATTACAAGCTGGTGGCCAAGGAATAGTTAACCCATGGGCCACCGACTATCCAATAGAGGCTATTATCCAACCAGAGTCCTCTTGGGAAGTTTTTAAATGTGGTGTATCCCCAAAATTTCATTAGTTACCCTCTTTATACCTCATATTTGGGTTTTTATACTCCACCATGGATAATATATCCTACCCATTCCCTTTCTTCCCCCATTAGAGGGTTTGAAGGTTCAGATTTGATCCTTGGGGATTTCAGATGCCATTGCTTGTGATCGAGAGCCAATGGTAAGGCTAACACTTTTTTCCTTCCCCCTATATTTTCCCCTAATTTATTTTTAGTTAAAATTTTAGAGATGTTTCTATTGGAGGATGCATGAATCATTTCAAGTTCATGGGGCTTCCATGAAACCTAGATAGTGGATATCTTAAGACTTCACCTATATTACATTACCCATCATTTTGTTGGAGGTATATCGATACATGATTTTTAAAAGTTTTTTGGACTAAATTAAATGTTTTCACTTATGGTTTTAGTTTATATTGTTAGGACCTTGGTTCGAGTGAGTGTCCAAAGTATGGCACATAGCTATTTAGGATCTTTGGTCTCAGTTTGGGTGTGCTGAGATTACCCAATGAGTGGTCGATCATTCATGGATAAGTGTTTTAGATTAGTAAATTAGTTTTAGGTTTTTAATAAATTATAATTCAATTATAATTAATTAATTTTGGTTTTTTGGATGTGAGATAGGGCCATTGGTGGATTGAGAAATTTTCATTGGTCTTAGATGAGCTCGAGCAGCGGGTTGCTGGGAAAAGTGTTAAAATAGAAAATTTTTATAAATGATGTTGGTGATCCCTCAAAGTTAACCCATAGTCTTTATATATTATTCTAGTGGTTAATTATGTAGTCAGTCTGGCATGGTCATGCCTCAACTTATTTTAAATTAAATGTTTTAATAATGGATTCACCATAGTTAAATTCTCCATTAATATTCATTTTTCCTAGATGAAAGGTGAACCCAAGTGGGGTGAATATTTAATAAATTTATTATGGATTTGAAATAAAAAAGGTGAAATGATATTTTTATTGTTTTTTCAAAATGTAAATTAGAATGGTAATTCATAAAATGGGGTTTTTAGAGATGGGATTTGAAAATGGAGAATTAAGTTGGTTCTTAAAATGGGAAATGTGAAATAAAAATGATGAAATGTGTTGGGTATTTTGGATTGGGTATTTTAAAATGGGAATTTGAAATGTTTTTGGAAATAGTATTTTAGAAATGGGTTGGAAGTGGTATTTGTCCTTGAATTTAAAAGTGTTTTCTGAAATGGTTTTATTTTTTAGCTAATGGATATTAGGATTGTTTTTGAAATGGAAATGTTAAATTAACCTTTATACTTAAATTATTTATTCTGTGTTTGGATTAAGATGGTTAAACCTAGGGTGAACATGACCCCTAGGTGGATAATAGTTTTAATGGTTAAACCTAGGGTGAACATGACCCATGGGCATATGTTGGTTTATGGTTAAACCTGAGGTGAACATAGCCCCTAGTTGGATTCTAATTTATAGTTAAACCTTGGGTGAACATAACCCCTAGGTGAATACTAGGGATCTGAGGATGGTTATATTAACCATGGATGATGGTTTGGACTATGGTTGGGTATATTACCACTAATAAGAAGATATGTTGGAATGATCATTGAGATGTGATCAAAGACACATCAATACTATCCGAAGTAGGTATGTACCATTATTGGGGTGAACACGACCCCCCCGTGTTTGGTTCTTGTTTATGCATTTAGTTTTAAAAGCTTAAATGATTTTATTTATAATTTCTTATATTAAGAACATCCACATGCACTGTTATGGACTGGTTATTTTAGGGACACCATTATTTGCGTCCTACTAAGTTGTACTCACACCCTTCTTAATCCACCATGGCACTTGGTTAACTGAGCATATGATAATTGGATTCAGGTATAGGTTTGGGGCAGGAGCATAGTGTTTAGTATATATTGGACTTCTAGGATGGATCATATGAGTGGGAACAAGCTAGAACTTAGAATTATTTTTGATATTTTTCTAGTCTTTTCTTTATGGGTTTTATTTGGGTTTTGATGTATGATTGCCTAACATATACTGTATAAATTTGATTCATTATAACATATTTTATTTTGGTTATTATCAGTGCTTTCCTATACATTGTTCAATTAGATTATTTATTTTATTTTTTATGATTTCATTTACTTCAACTAATAATTTACAATGATATGTGGGTATAGTCTCCCCAATGTACCACTTTATACCTACACTACCAGTTGTAAGCCTCTGGAATATGGGGAGGCAAACTTGAGGTATTACATCCTTCCATTGGTCCATGTGATGATTCATGGTTCAAGGTAGTGAGACATTACAATTATACTTGTTTTAATTTATAGTTATGAAAATAACATGATCTCAGTTTCAAATTTTTATGGAATTTTTCAAATTATATTAACTCCTACCATATTATTTATGTTAAACCTATGTTTTTGAAATCTTTATTTATATGTTTCCATTTCTGAACATTTAAGCTCACCCATTCTTATGTTTCCATTTATCCAGGTTATGAAGAAAAGTATTACACATGATATGTTTAACACGATAGTCTATGTGGATAATTTACGGAAGATGTTGAAGAATTAATATGGATTAAGTTGTTTCTTATATAATGTAAAAAATATATTTGCTGAGAAAGTCATGGGATTTATTTTTTTATGATGTTTCCTAACTCTATAAATATATAAACCTAAAAGGTATTGGGAATGTATTTAATAAAATTTTTTCTTTGAGTCACATAATTATGGGATAATTATATATAGAAATATATAATTGGTATCGAAGATAATATATAAAGTATGTGTTTATGGAAGTAGATCCAAGAGTGAAGGTATGAGGAATCACACTCACACTAAGATAAGAATTCATACCTTAGACCTATTCCATAGGTGGATTGAGCCTCTAAACCTCAGGGTAATTCTTGTAAGTTCCCTTGTGGAACTTAGTTGGTGGTTGACGGGGAGAAATTTATCTATAATGCCTAAGGAATACCTCAAAATATATTACTGACATAGTTCTTGATATCAAAATTTAGGGAAATAAATAATAATAATAATATCCTAAACTCACAACTCAGGCACCCTCACTATCCCCATCTACCCATTCCATGGCCAAGTCACACATATAAGGTAACCCCACATCACCAAGATTGGTTATGTAAGATTCAATTCACAAGTTATGAGGGAAAACACCTAATAAGTTTTATACTAGAATTTTATTTAACTCAAAACATCATTTAATTTATCTAGATCTCGTATATCATTCTCATTTAGATCATTATCATTTTCCAATCACCTTTATTTTTTTAATCCCATATCCCTGGTGCCATTATATGAAGTGTTAAACACAAGTTATATAGGAAACAACTATTTAAGTTATGCTTTTCACCCCATTTAATTGTCATAAATTTAAAAAATAATCAAGAGATCACAATTTCAAATCACTAGTCATATAAAGTTTGGTTAGATAGAGTTCCAACATTAATTTATATAGGAAAACATTGTTTAGTTCAACTCTGAAACTTTAAATAACCACATAAATTCATAACAAAACAACCAAAAATGACAATAAAAGAAGAATGACTATAGAATATACATAACTATATGCCTAATATAATACATGAACACATTCCCTATTTCTATATCAACCCAAGAGTGAAAATCCCATAAATTATAACCTCATAAAACAAATTCCTCACTCAATGTGAAAATAGATCAACTATAATAATTAATTCTAAGAACAATAATTCCCTCCCTTAAAAAATTGTATTTTACCATGTACACGGGTTTGATCATCCTAGGAATAAGATCATTACTAAGTCTTGAAAAATCCTACCTTTTATCTACCATTACCAAATGATAAAACAAGGAAAGCCTCTAATACCATTTTGAAACTCCCCAATCTAGAAGCCAATAAACCGGTGCCCCAAGCTGGTGCACTATAAGGCCTCAAGAATGCCTCCCTATACTCCAAAGGTTATCAATAAGTAGAAAGAGTCTATAGGGTGGTATAATGGGGAGACTATACCCTCTATTGAAATTTCAACATAATAGAAATAAAGGAAATTCCATATATATCACATCAAGATAAAATAAAAAGGTTCTAAAATACCAAGTCACAACCCATGAAATGCGAAATTGATTCCACATATAGAGAAGATATAAATAAGTTAGGTAAAGCACAATAAGCCCCAAAAGTAAACCAAAGGGAAAAAACCAAAAGTGAAAAAAAAACTCAAAAGTCTCAAGATCTAGCCTGGATCCTAGCTCCGAACTCCAATCCTAGATATAACATTAAGCATCAACTATAAGGATCTTTCCCTTATCCTTAAATTCATCCTTGAAGTCTATATGAGTACCAAATGATTATCTGAACAGGGTGTGAGTACAACTCAGTAGGCCACTACTACCAGTGTATAATGAAAATAAAGTATATATGTGTAAATCATAAAAGTGTGCGATATATAAGTGAAGTAGTGTTATAATAATAATATATGAAAATAAAAGAGACCAATTTGGTCCTTAGGTATCAAGGAGACAACCCGAGATAAACCTAACTTCTTTGGCCTATGTCAGTATCTGAACATGGAAGAGGTTTCATGGGCCAATCTGGTTTAAAGGCATATCACCAAGGAAACTACAACCATGCAACCCATAAGAATCTGCATGGATCAACCAAGCATTCCCTTCCAGCAGTTCTTAATAAAATCCATTAGTTGGGGCTAAGATCAAGGGACCAACCTTGACATTTAGAGACATGGCTCTATTGGAATCCAATTCTCACACCCAAGTCATTATATATCAGTAAAAATCAATCTAAATCTGGGGAGCTCATCCTATGACATTAGACAAGGGTACCCCTCAATAATCTATGACATTAATCTATGACATTCAATAAGTGTAGAAATTACTTGAATATAAGGGGGATCCAACCCAAGACATTCATGGTAATGAATATATGTATAATAACACTAGCCCCATCAAAGAAATACACAACATTGAACTTCATTGAATATAAAGGTGTCTTAACACCCTGTAATTCACATGAGTCCCCTAACGGAATCCTAGGCTAAAAAATGGAATTATATGTCAATAAAATTCATGAGGAATCCGAGGAAGTCTTTCAAGGCATTATATTCTCATAATCTTTTCCAAGGTTTTCAAAATATAATGATTCCATCATTCAAAGAATAAAAAATTCTATAATTCAATCCAAGATCACCATTCAGGTTCAATTCCCACTTTTATTTAATAATTATAGGGATATTAACCCTCCTAGGTCCCAGGGGAATCCCCAACATCCCAATTTCTATATTAAAGAATCATTCACAAAGGGTATCCCTAAAATACCCCATTAGTTCACCCAAAATAATAGTATAAGAAAAAATCACATCTTTAATAGTCTCAATAAGGGTCTACCCAATCCAACCTATTTTTATAATTCCAAGGAGGCTTATAAAACATAAAAAGGCATCAAAAAAATTTCGATTAATATTTGGTCATGTGTATAATGATTTGGTGTTCCAAAGAAACAATATGAAAATGAAAATTTGAAGGAAAAGTATAAGACCACCATCCTTAGGTTATAATAGTTTCCCTAACTGAGTATTAACCATTGATTTGAGTGGAA
The DNA here is from genome assembly GCA_963277665.1 of Viscum album. Classification (NCBI taxonomy): domain Eukaryota; kingdom Viridiplantae; phylum Streptophyta; class Magnoliopsida; order Santalales; family Viscaceae; genus Viscum; species Viscum album. The sequence continues at coordinate 260,288,590 of OY728142.1, read as the reverse complement.
TTGAGAGAAATATAGAAACTAGATAAAAGACATGAAAATAGGGAATGTTATCTTTAAGATATGAGAACATAAAAGGAATATAATTTAAAGAATAAGGGAAGTAAAATGAGTTATATAATAACAAAAACTTCAAATATAAATATAATCAATCAAGTAATAATGTGGATTAATCATGGTTGAAGGAGAGGTGGGGGAGAGATTATAGAGGGGGTTCTGTGCATATAAGAGGGGAGAAAATCTGATTAAATTTAAGGGGTTAAATGAGAAAAAATGTATTTTTATCACTTTTTAATGGGGAGATTATTCATCCACATGATTTTCCAAACTATTTGGAAATCATGCTAACCTCTGCTATCAAGGACCTACTATTTCACATTATTACAGTGCATAGTTTACAAACCATGTTCCAACCATGAAAAATACCACTAAAAAATTCTATGGATATTTACATCATTTCCCAAATCCTCAAGAATAATGAAAAATTGTGCACTTATAAAATCTAGGTCACATGGTTGGGGTTCATAGTTATCACTAATCATGAGCTAACCATGTGCTCCAGGTTGTAACTCTAAAAAACCTGAAACTTTGAGTCCCGAACCCCTAGGACATTCCCAAGACCTCATATACCCCCTTAAACATTCTTCTAAGTTAAAACTATGGGGTTTTATAAAAAAATTAAAGGGTTTTTAACTTAAAATAATATCATGTTTGCAACACCCTGCAATTTTAAAAGATCACTATTTTTGATAGCATATTAAATATGCAACACTGAGTTTAAACAAACCTTGATATAATATTAAAATGTTATTATGTAAATGTGACCGATTTAACCTAGAAATTAAATTAGTGGGTATAAATTTTATTAAATTATTTATGAAATATATATAAAGGTCCTACTAAATATAAATTTATTTTTAAATTCTTAAATAAATAATCACTCAACTTTTGATAAAGATATTTTATTTTATAAAAAAAAATTTCCTTTAAATTTTTTTTTTATTTTTAGTAGAAAATGTTATAATTAATTTATGGAAATTTTAGAAATTTAATTTTATAAAATGAAAATCATCATAAAGTAATTTTTTAATCAAAAAATATTTATTTTTCAGTGAATAGTGAAAAATACATAATTTTTTGTAAAACAGTCATTTATTTTTAATAAACTAAGTAATTTAAAAGTAAAATTATTATTTTAATTTTATTTAAAATCAACACAAGTATTATTTATTTTTATGTAATTAAATTAATAATATTTGAATCATATTTATACCATATTTTAATCTATGTTTATTCTTAGGCTTAAAAATGCATTTTTCTGAAAAATATTTTAAAGGGAATAATGTTTATCCATTTTAATTAATTAAAAAAAACCCTAAATAGAAATGTTTTAAATTAAATTTATATATTATAAATATAAATTTTTGAATTTAAATTTATATGATTAATATTACTAGTCATAGAGTTAATTTAAAATCATATTTTTCTTGAAAAATGCATTTATTAGAAAATCACTTTTTCGCCGGGTTTGCAGGTTTTATTTTAAATTAAATTATGTAAAATATATTAATTTAATTTTATAAAATAGATTAAATATTTTGAATCATAATAATTTATATTATATAATAATACCAACTTAATTTTTGGTCATAATGAATAGTAAAGACAATAAAAAAACTAGTTACCGTGGTAAAAAATTTAAAATGGTAAATGTGAGTAACCTTAGAGATAAAGGGGATGCCATGTTTAAAATAAATTTTTAGTGGTTGAGGTGTAGCTAAAAATTATCACTCATACAATAATTTATTTTTCAGTTTTTTAGGCACCTCTCTTGAGAGTGACTTCCCACTATTGAATAGTTCTAGGTATTTACAAAAATGCCACTACTCCTCAAATATAAAAGGAAACCCCTTACCATCAATTAGTAACACATATTAAGCCATTTTTCTCAACCAAAACATACAAAAATCTCAACACAAAATCCTTATACGCATTCTATATCTTCTTTTTTTCCCAAAATACCAACCTTATGGTCCTTAATAAGAGATCCAAAGGAGGTTTCTCTAAGGGAAGGTAATCGTTTTCACCGAGCTCCTTCTTTTTTACTTATTCGTTTTCCAAATTAAATTATGTATTAATAATTAAAATATAATAAAAATATTATCTAATATATAATATTATATTATTATGTTTATGTAATAATATTAATCCAACACCCATTCCATCAAATGGGAAACAAAACAATTGTTTGTGTGTACGACGAACAACTGCCTCATGAATAAATGTAATTCATTTTCCATCATCACATCTCATGACCATTAATTATGATGTATTTAATGTTTATATGTTATATTAATTAAATATTAATCATTATATAAAATTAATATATCATATAATTTTTTACATTGCTATCTATTGAAAAATGATAACGTCGTTCGTCTGTATGGCAGATTACCTCCTCGTGAAGCGATGTGATTCATTTTTTATTACCGCTTCACATGGATGATGTATGTAAGTATATTTAAATAAATAATATTATATTTATGATATTATTATCATTATATAAATATAAAATAACTCTTACCTTATTTCTATTATAATCATTGAACAATGTAAACGTTACACATGCGTATGTATGACCTACCGTTTCTATGATTGTAACGTAGTTCATTTTTCATAACCATAATGCATGGTAATTTTTAAATGTATAATTTATGTATAAAAATAATAATTATTTAATTATTATTATTATGTATATAATTTAATAATGAAAACTTTGACCATGGTCAACACATCAATGCTATTTTGTAATTATGAACCAAACATCCTCAAAACACCTGATGTAGAAATAAAAAATTAAGTAATTAAACATGTCACTAAAATTAATAAAGTAAATGGTTTAAGTATAAGGTATTAAACTTGTAAAATTTTATTAATAAAATTAATTCATGAATTTTTATTATAGCAAATTATTTGATCATTTTCTAATAAAACCCTTTAAATTTATTCTCTTTTGTTTATTCATGAAATTTTCAAGAAACAGTAAAATTTTCCTATCTTTGGTTCTTAAAATGATTGAGAAATGTTTTTAAGAAAGCTAACTTCATTTCTCTCTTCATTCTAATGCCCATTTTCTTCCATATCCATGTTTTCTAAAAATATTTTCAAGAATATATTTATCATTCTCAAAATGTTTTATTAAAGACATTTTTACCCATGTTTTACTTTTTATAAAATGGTTTGAAAGGAATATTCTTGTAATTTTATGAATGAGGTACTTTTTAACCTTTTTACAAAAAGTGTGAAAGGAATATTTTTTAACTTATACAAAATGTATAGAATTACTCACCTTTATTAACACTCAATTACTTGAAGCTTCTTTTATAAGTTTCTATGGTTCTTTTTAAATAATTTTTTATAATATTTTGTAAATTTTTATATTTTGAATAAGTTATTTGAAAGTGAAAGGGTTATTTTAATCAAGAAATATTCTATGTAATATTTTAAATACATTTTCATCAATTATGAAAGCCTTTTATGTTATGTATTTCTTCTAAATAATGTATATATTTCTCTAACATATATACATAGATTATTATCCCTTACTTTGATGGGGGTAATATATTCCTTATGTTAATGTATCAAATACCTTAATTATGAAATTTCCTTTTATTATGACATGAGGTAATATTATGCAACACATTTATTTCCATGGGTAATTATTTTGTTTATGCATTATGATTTATTTCCATTATTTGTAACACATAATCATGAACATGTTATAATGGGTGCTCCTAGATAGAACTCTAATGCATTGGGAAAATATTTAGTCTCGTTAGGCATCATGTATGGGATTAGGAAGTAAAACTAATCTATTACAGTACTTTTTTCACCATGTGATATTATATAGGGAGTTATCATTGACTCATGTTGATTCCATGTTATATGTTTTTTCCACATTTACTATGATTCCATGATCTTATTATTCCATGTTCTTTATGTTTTTCTCTCATGTGATTTCTCTTGATCCCTATTTTTTATAATATCATGTTATACCTTTGACTCACAAGTTATTCTTATGATTATTTATCATGTTTATTACCTTATCAGGCTTTCTAGATCTCCCATGTTTTCTATGTATTCCCTAGGTTATCCCATATATTTTAGAATCTAGAAAGTATTTAGAAGATCATTATGGAGAATAAAATAAAAAGTTTTATTTTAGTCACACTTTGATGAATTATGAACCTATCCTTCAAAATACACTAGGCCTCATGATATTTGGGTTTTAATTAATAGATGCTTATGTTAAAAATCATGTAATAATATGTTTAAAAGGATTGGGTCTCTATATCTGGTATCAGATAAAGTTATAGTTATTTTTGGGTATTAGGGATGGAATAATTTAGTGAGAACAATATGGATAAGTATAAGGATAATTCTAATTATAGGAAAACATCATGGAATTTTTGTGAAGTATAAAGTGAGTGAATTACATGAAATTACATCCCTATCTGGATACTAAAAGTGGATGTGTATTTGAAATAGTTCTACTTAGGAGTAATAACATTGAAAAGGGAACATTGATCTAGACTCGATCACCGTCTAGTGCATGAAAATAGGCCTTGATGCACACCTAGTTTGACACTCTAGGGGGATATGATTTAGAAATTTATAAAATATTTACAAACCATTATGAAGAAATTGAAAAAAAATTAGGTTAGAAAAAATAACAGGAAACATTACCATGGATAACCTAGATTGAAACCTAGAGACTGATAATTTAGGATATACTTATCATTTATAATTTATTCCTTTCAGGTTTATATGTTTAACCTATTGTATGTTAATGAATTCTCATATTATTTATTTTATTCTTTTTTTAATGATGGGAAATAAGAGAATTCATGCTAATAACCAATGTTATGGGAGATGTAATGATTTACCTAATGAGATGCTTAACTCAATGAGAATATAATTTAGACATCTTGTGATTATTCCAAGAAATATATAAAAAATTAAGATTAAAAATAAGAACATAGTTGAATTTATAAGCGCATTAAAGAAGATAAGGATGTTATCTCATAGAAGTTAAAGTGTTAAAGATGATAAATAAAAGAAGATTCAATTTCTAACATGTCAAAAATTTGGTAAGATGAACCATGTAAAATGAATAAAATTAACTAGAATATGATTTATTTGTGGTAAAGGAGGAAAAAAATAAGCTAACTTCTGAAGAAAAATGAAGATTCCAGTTAACAAGATGTAGGTAAATAAAGTTCAACCTAAGTCACCACTAATAGTTCAATGTTATAGATATGAGGAAATTTATCATTACCCAAGTTAATGCCCCAATATAAGGATTAATTCATAAGGTCCCATGTTATGAAAATAATTGAATTGTAACAATTGAAAAGTGTTGAAACTAAAGAATCATATTGTTGAAGTATTTCTATCAATTTTGTACTAGTTATAAGAATCATGAAACTGCTAAATATTTTTCTACAATAGTCTTTATTTAATTATTTTTAAGAATATTTTAAATGGAATAAATAACCTAGAAATGTGATTTAATGGTAAGTTTATATTTTATTAAAAAACACATGATTGGGGAATGGATAATATTTTATTTGTGTTTGATGTTGAGATAATTATAGTCAATTAAGATTATTTGATTTTGTGGGAAAAAATAATCTATATATAAGACTTTAGTGGTTAAAACTTGATTTGATGATGTATTTTATTATGAGGATGTTCATCATATTTTTGATAACATTATAGAAATTATTTAAATATATTTTTCAAAAAAGGAAAACCTATATGCTGGATGATAACCCATCGCATCTAACAAGGCTATGGGGATTGAACCCATAATCTAAGGGTGATAAGGGTGAAACACCTACCACTGACCTATGTAATGTACTGGTTAATATGAAATTGTTTTTATTTAAATGATTTGGTGGATAAATTTTATGTTTATTTTGTGAGACATATTAGAGGATCAAATGTTTTTGAATTTTTAGGATTTTTAGGTGATTAATGATATATTGGGAAACATTTTATTAGGATGAGATATATATAACCTTTAGGTTTAACATAAAAGACTATTTTTGAATAATGATATTTTATTTTTGGAGATGTAGGTTGAATGGTATGAGATAAAATTTTAGGTTAAAACCTTCTTTAAAGTTGAGGTCATTGAAGTTATTTGGGATATAGGGTTATTTAGTTAAGGAATGGTATATGTTAAACCATTGGTTTTATTTTTGAATTTTGGATATTAATATATTTATATTTATTTTGGGTATTATATCACCTTGTGATAACCATTTATGATTTTGGTTAATGTATCAAGATAATATGAATATATTGATATAATTTAGTGGAATCATTGACTCATTAGAAGTAAATTATAGTGATTCATGCATAAAAAATTCATCTTGAATACTGATTGTTTAGAGGAACATATGATATTTTGGTGAAAATGATTAAAGGATAAAACTATACATATAAAGTAAGTATATTTCCTTATTTTTTTAATATATATGGTAAAATAATACCTCAAATTTTGGAAAAGGACCTTGAAATAAAAATTCTATACATTTCTGATAAATCGATGGACTTTCCTATCTAAACAAAAAGGTATAAAGTTATTTCCTAAATGGATATTCTTTCAAAATACATGTTTTTACTTCCCACAAATGTTATCCTATGTGAAAAAATAATTATGTGATGATCATTATATTTCCATTTCCATATTATTAAGCGGATTCTTTATTAACCATTTTTACGATGTGGGTTTTCCAAAAAGGTATTTTTGAATGTCAAACCCTTGATTTCTGAGCACAAGTCCAAATTATGAGGTTGAAATTTATTTAAGGGGGTAGAATGTAACAAGACATGATTTTAAAAGAATACTATGTTCTATATAATATTAATCCAAATAGACCAAAGGCATTATATTTTTATTAATTTTTGATAATCCCCATTTTAAGGGTTGAAGGGGAACCTTAATATGGCCTGTAGGCTTCGTGACATTACATGACCTGAAGGTATTATATGAATTCATCCAGACTATAACTACTTGGAAATGACCCTCCCCAGTGTCTACATCATGATGTCAGCTCTCCAACTTTGCATAGATGTTCTACTATACTTCCTATGCATACACAGGCTGGTCTTGATGGAAATATCCATACCCTATCATTATTCCAAATCTGTTAGCTATGCTTTGGTGAATACTCCTACTCTGAATCCTCATTTGGAGCCTGCTCCTTGTAGAGTCCTCCTAGTCCATTAAAGCATAATTTGATGTGGCCCAAAGGACTTAAGGTGTCCCAAAGTAATTTAGGTGTCTTGAAATCCTTACTATATCGAAGGCCTTGGGTGGATTGAAGTCCTTGAAGGACTTGAGGATCAAACCGGTGGCCCAAAATCCCAAATGGATAAATAGTTCCAACTGCCACAGTACCGAACAATAACTATTACAATACTAATACAGTAACCTAGAAAACATGTGTCTAAAAAGAATTTATCTTAGGTCTCTTGGATGTACTTGATGATTCCTCACCAACTAATCTGGGGCTCTTGTTCTTCTATATAATATTCAATACTCAATAATGAGTTTAAATAAATGTTGATATAATATTAAAATATTTTTATATAAATGTGACCAATTTAACCTAGCCATTAAATTGGAATATATGAATAGTATTAAATGATTTATGAAATATATATGAAATTCATAATAAATAAAAATTTATTGAAAAATTATTAATAAATAAGCACTCAACTTTTAATAAATATATTTTATTCTATAAAAAACACGTTTCATTCAAAATGATTTTTGTTTCTTTTTGTGAGAAAATATCGTAATTAATTCATGGAACTTTTAGAAATATTATTTTATAAAATTAAAATCATTTTTTTAAATCAAAACATCAAAATTAACTTATGGTGATTTTTTTTAATTTCTTAGAAAATATTAAGCTTTTAGTGAAAAGTTAAAAATACCAACTTTTGTAAAACTCTTATTTATTTTCAATAAATTAATTAATTTAAAAGTCACAAGATTATTTTAATATGATTTAAAATAAATATAAGTATTATTTAGTTTTATTTAATCTAATTAATTACTTTTGAATAATCTTTATACCATATTTTAGTATAAGTTCATTCTTAGGCTAAAAAATGAAATTTTCTAAAAACTATTTTAAAGTGCATAATGTTTCTCCATTTTAATTACTTAAATTAAACCCTAATGAGAAATGGTTTAAATTAAATTTATAGATTATACATCTAAATTTAATAATTTAAATTAATATAATGAATATTACTAGTCATAGAGTTAATGTAAAATTACCTTTTTCTTGATAAATGCATTTTTCAGAAAATCATTTTTTCATCATGCTTGCGGGTTTTATTTTAAATTAAATTATATAAATTATATGAATTTGATTTTATAAAATGGATTAAAATTTTTAATCAGAATAATTTATATTATATAATAATTTCAACTTAATTTTTGGTCATAATGAATAGTAAAAATAGTAAAAATACTAGTTACTATTGTAAAAAAATTAAAATAGTAAAAGTGAAAACCATAGAGGTAAATGGGGTAACATGTTTAAAACATGTTTTTTTAGTGTTGGAGATGTGTATCTGCCTTATCACTCCTAAAATAATTTATTTTTCAATTTTGGAGGCACTTGGATTGAGAGTGACTTCCTATTATTGAATAGTTTTGGGTATTTACAAAAAATGCCACTCCTCCTCAATTATAAAAGGGAACCCACTCCACTCACTTATTCACACCTATAAAACTATTTGGATTAAAAAAACCATCCTAAAATAACCCCCAAATATCTTTATACATTTTATAGAGCTTCTGGTCTTCCCAAAATTTCTATATTAGGGTTCTTAATAAGAGATCCAAAGGCAGTTCCTCTAAGCGAAGGTAATCATCTTCACTAAGCGCCTTCTTTTTTACTTCATACTTTTCCATATTAAATTATGTATTAAAGATTAAAATATAATAAAACTAGTATCTAATATATACTAATATGTTATTATTTTTATGGAATAATATTTATCCATCTCCCCTTCCACCAAATGGGAAATGAAATCATCGGTCGTGTGTACAACGCAGACTAGCTACCGCCTTGTGAACCAATGTAATTAATTTTCCATAATCACCTATAATTTCTATCCATGATGATGGATTTAATGTTTATATATGATATTAATTACATATTAATAATTATTGAAAAGTAATATATCATACACTTTTTTACCTTACCATCCATTGAAAAATGATAATGTTGTTCGTGTGTACGGAGGACCACCGCATCTCGAATCGATATGATTCATTTTTTATTACTGAATCACATGGATTTTATATGAAGTGTATTTAAATAAATAATATTATATTTATGATATTATTATCATTTCATAAAAATAAAATAACAGTTACATTTTTTCCATCATGATTGTTGAAAAATGGAAACATTACACATGCATACGTATGACCTATCGTCTCTATAATTGTAATGTAGTTTATTTTTCATGACCACAATTCATCATTATTTTTAAAATTATAATTTATGTATAAAATTTTTAATTATTTAATGATTATAATTATATATATGATTTAATAATGACCCCTTTAACCATAATAAACACACCAATTCCATTTTAAAATTATGAACCAAGTGTCCTCAAAACACCCGATGTAGACATAACTGATAAAGTAATTAAATAAATAATTAAAATAAATTAAGTATATGGTTTAAGTATAAGGTATTAAAAATGTATAAGTTTATTATGAAAAAAAAATAATTTATATAATTTTATTATACAGGATATAAAATACATACGCAACAAAGTCTAGACTCGAGGTAAGGGTTTCATCTCAAAACTTCATTCTTTGAGAGACATCTTATTTTATGCACATAATTTATTTTTAATGGTTTATATACTACCACTTTACATATTATATCATTAATTATTCATAATTCATGATATTTTAAGTTATAATTCATTTAATTAATCCATTTTAGTTATGATTAAAAATTTACCAAAGCGGTAATGGTTTATGTTTCAATATAATTTTAATTAGGATTATTTATACTTGAATTTCCATTATAGGAAATTATTTGATAATTGTATAATAAAACATTTTAATTTTATTATACTTTGGTAATTTATGAATTTTTCAAGTAATAGTACCATTTTCCTCTCTTTGGTAGTTAAAATTACTGAGAAATATTTTTAAGAAAAGATGACTTAATTTCTCTCTTTAGTAAAAAACCTTTTTCTTCTAAATACATGTTTTATAAAAATATTTTCAAGTATATTTTTATCATTATCCAAATTATTTATTAAATAAATTTTTACCCATGTTTTAATTTAATAATTTTTTGAAAGGAATGTTCTTATCATTTTCCAAACGAGGTACATTTTAACCTTTTTAAAAATATTGTGAAAGGAATGTTTTTAACTTATAATGCATGTATGGAATTACCCAACATCATGAACACTAAATTATTTGAATATTACTTTATAAGTTTCCATGGTTATTTTTAAATAAAATGTTTTCTATAATATTTTTTAAATTTTTATATTTTTAAGAAGTGATTTCAAAGTGAAGAGGTTATTTTTTTCAAGAAATATTCCATGTAATATTTTAAAAAAAATTTCATCATTGAAGATGAACTTTGATATTATGGATTTATTCTAGATTAAATATTTATGTCTCTCACATATATACCTATATTAGTATCCCTTACTTTTATAGGGAAATACATGCCTAATGTTCATCTCTTAAATGTATTCATTATGAAATTTCCTTTGATTTTGATATGAGACAAGATTATGCAACCCATTTATTTCCATGGGTAATTCTTATGTTTATGCCTTATGATTGATTTCTATATTTTGGAACATATAATCATGATTATGTTATGATGGGTGCATACAGATAGCGCTTTAATTCATTGGGTGGAGCTTTAGTGTCATAAGGCATCATGTATGGGATTAGGGTGTAAAACTAATCCATTATGGGACTTTGTACACAATATGAAATTATTTAGGAAGTTAGAATTGACTCATGTTTCTATCATGTCATATGTTTCTACCACATTTCCTATGATTACATGATCTTATGATTCCATGTTCTTTATCTTATGATCCCATGCAATTACTCTTGATCCCATTTTTTTATGATATCACATTATACCTTTGACTCATAAATTATGCTTCCTTATCATGTTTATTCCCTTACTGGGTTTTTTTAGATTAACCCTTTTTTTCTATGCATTCCCTAGGTTATCCTATGTAGTTTAGGATTTATAAAGGATTTAGGAGCTCATTAAGGTGAATAAATTAATTTTTTAATGTTTGTATCACTTTGATGTATTATGAACCTACTCTTCCAAAGACACTAGGACTCATGATATTTGGGTTGTAATTAATGGATATTTATGTTAAAAATAATATAATAATATGTGTAAAAGAATTATGTTTATATAAGGGACTTACAATTTACTAATATACATGTTCTAACTCCATCCAAGAATCTTCTTAGATCTATATTTATAGATATTTATACCAAGTATGTAAGCCGCTCCACCCATGTCTTTAATGGTGAAACATTTAGCCAGCCACATCTCTATAAAATGAAGTGTTAGGAAATAATTTATAATAATAAGTGTGTCATCTATATACCATGTCAGGAAAAAAACTCTATTCCTACTAAGATACTTGTATTTATAGGAATCATCCACATTATTGATGAAAACAAACTATTTGATTCAATTATCAAAATAGATATGGAAACTTTGAGAAGTTTAATACTGTTTTAAAATCCATATGATATATTTCATAATCATAATGAGTTATAATGACTAAAAAATTCAACTAGAATTTATCATTACAACAGGTGAAAAGGTCTCTTCATAGTCAACTCCATGAACTTGTTTGTATCCCTTTTCCTACAGTTGTGATTTATAGGTAGACACTCTACCATCCATGTCAATTTTATTGTGGAAAAACCACTTTTACCCTATTGGTATCACCCCTTTAGGTTCATCCACCAAGTTACAAACTTGGTAAGTGTATATGGAGTCCATCTCAGATTACAAGGCTTTTAACTATTCCCCATAATATTAAATTTCAATAGAATCTTGGTAGGAAGTAATTTCATCTGCTATGAAAGTTACTTTAACATCATTATCCATGAGAAATATATATCTCTTAGTTTCCTAAAAAATCATACTATAACTTCTTGTGTAACTTGAGTCATTTCTTCTTCCAAAACTATTTATGGAACTGATTCAACCTATATCTCAGAAACACTTCCTATTTTTTTGTCTTAAACTTATCTAAGTTCAATTTTCCTCACACTAACTCATATAATTAGATATTCCTTCTGAATAAATATAATTGTAGAATCCACAATTTTTTTTGTTCAATAGGGTGGTGGAAATAACATACCATGGTTTCTTTGGGATAACCAATTAAAAATAATTTTCTACACTTTGGGTCAAGTTTTTCAGAATCAAAACATCATACATAAGCTTCACAAACCCAAATATTCACACAATAAAAAATGGTATTTTTACTATACTGTATCTCATATGGTATTATTTTTATTACTTTAGATGGAATGCAGTTAAGTAAGAATACATCATTCTTTAGTGCATAACCTCAAAATGAGATAGGAAGGTTACATATACTCATCATCAATCAAACCATGTCTAACCAGGTATAATTTCTTATTTTGGATACACTATTCATTTTTTTTGTTTTAGGATGTGTGATTTATGAAATAATTCTACATTGTCTGATAATATCTATTCATTCCTGACTCAAGTATTCACTATCATGATCTAATTGGAGGACTTTCCTACTTTTATCCATTTGATTATCTACTTCTCTATGAGACTCTTTAAACTTTTAAAATGTTTCATATACATGTTTTATCATAAAAACATACCCATGTAGACTAAAATCTTCGATAAAAAGTAAAAAAGTATCTAAGGTCACTAATTTCTTAAACACTCATTGGTATACATACATCACTATGTATGAGATCCAATAGTCCAATATCCCTATCACATTTTATCCCAAAATATTACTTTTTCATTTTACCCAATAAATAGGATTCACATATATCAAACAATTCATAATATAATGATTCCAATGATCTATCTTTATGGAGTCTTTGAATGTGCTTATCATTTATATGTACAAGGTGGAAATTCCAAAGGTATGTGGGATTAGAATCAACTATAACATGCCTATTTTGAATGTTATAAATAGTATTATCCATATTAATAATATATAGACCATTTATTATATTAAAAATACTATAAAAAATTTCATTCTAATATATAGAAAAAATATTGTTCTTAATAAGGAATGAAAATACCATCTTTTCCAAATAAGATACAAAAATCAAATTCCTATTTATAGATACAACATAATAATACCTTTTCAATTCTAGGGTAAATCCACTTAGTAAAATCATGTCATAGGTGATGAATTATAATTAAACAACCCTTGTTTCATTATAAACACAAATATTTACCTCACCCTTCATCAATTCCATCCTATCTATGAGTCTGTGTTTATTGGAAAAAATGTGTGACACACACTTGATATCTAATACCCATGATTCAAAGTTGGATAAATTTATTTCTATAACATTCACATTTGGCTACTCTGAATGTTTCTCCTTGAGAATAATTATCAACACTAGATACCAATTTTTAACTATTTTATAGATAATACATATTATTGATCTGAATATTATTAGTGTGAAGTATGCTATAATCTACAATAATGACATACTAGTTGTTGGATATCATTTATTATACATTTTCATTTAAGGGTTTTAATTAAAAGTGAACCCAATAAAAATTATGACCCCATACATTATATCCTTTTAGAGAGATAAGATCCATATTTCACTAAGTAATGATTCCACTATGGAAACCTCTCACAACTTATTTATTTATATTGGGAATCATTCCAATCATAACAATTGTGAATCTTGGATAGTTGAGCGAATAAACTTGTATCCAAATATATAATATAGATTCACTCAACTTTATTCCTCCATTAACCTAATACTATTAAGGTATCCCAACTAGTTTAACCAAAAGACAATGAAAAAAATTGGCTAACAAAGGTCAATCAAATGGAACCCATCTATGGAATGAACTACCCATGGATGTTCCATTCTCAACCATTACTTTCTTTCCTTACACAAGATAATCCATGGGCACCCAACTATGAAAATACCTACCTCATTGGATGATCAAGGTCTTGATAAGTGTCACTTTGAAAGGAATATCACACTTAGTATTTAAGGGATTTTATTCTCACTACTTTCATATACATTATAGGAATATTAAATTCATAACTATTACCTCATATGTAATCCTTATCTTTTCATGTTTTATTTAATTTTGTGTATGCATACTTATAGTGATTTATTTTCTAAATCCCTATTCTAACCACCAAATTAATGTATTCACACCACATTAATATGTACCTCTTAACACAACCCCCAATGTTGTGTTACTCACCCAAAAACAAAATCTAAGTATATTTGTATAAATCCTAATACATCACATGTATAAGGTATATAAATGATCCATTTAAAAGAATATATTTATATGAGATTGAAAATATCTATATGAGTAATCCCAAGGTGATAGATAGCCAAACCATTTTCCATTTTAGACAAGGAATAACCTATAGGCCTGTAGGTGGTTTAACCCCAAGTTCCTTTACCCAGGGAGACCTTATTCAAGAGAGAATTCAATTCATGATATCTATAACAACTAATATGAATAAACTATATTTAATATCTATTATAAATATCATAACTTTAATTACAAACCAAGTCCAAGATAGATGAAAACTAAATTTTATAATATCAAACCTAGCATGACATATAAGGCTCTATTCTAGAAGCAATTTATCATATAAATGAGCATACAAAATATTCACATTTCCTAAACAATTTACTAAACATGAATATTAAAAAAAATTAACAAATAAATAAATAATTTATTTATTTTCCAAAACATGATAAATTTATGAAATATTCATAAATAAATGTTAATTATAAATATTTTATAATTTATCAATAATATAAATATTTTCTATTCATTTCAATATAAACTCCTTCATATTTAATATTATATGGAATTTATATGATATTACATGAATTATAAACATTTTATAATCCAAATTCTATTATATAAACATTTTATATAATTTAATATCATATATTTTGTAATTTATAGAAACTTTATAAATCACCTATTATGATTTATAAATAAAAAATTTATTTCGACATTATAAGGCATGTAATTTAATTCATCAAAAGTTATTTTAAAATATTAAACTTTAATATTTGGGAAAAAAGTTTTATAGATATATAATTAATTAATTAATAGAAATTTATAATTAATTAATTTATTTATAAATCCATATAAATTAAAACATCCTAAAATACCTTTTATTATGATTTATACACATTTTATAAACCATAAAATCATTTAATATTTTTTTTTATTTTTTTGGGTTTACCTTTATGAAGAATTCCTATTATGCATAAGGGTATCCATCCTTTACCATTATGAAGGTAATCTACATAAGGGTAATATTACTATACCTTTACATAGACTTTATAAAGAAGGGTAATACCCTTACGTAGCACCAATTGCGTAAGGTTTAGGATGATAAAATCCTTAAGAAACACCTATAGGTAATAACTTTATGCATGTCCCTTGTGTAAATGAAATCTTTAATTTTCTTATGATGTGTAAAGTTAAACACCAAGGAACTTTACAAAATTAATCTAGTACCTATACATGTTAGGGTATAGCACTAATGACCTTTACATAAATTATCCAGAACTCCTTGCATGAAGGTAACCTATATTTTTCTTATATCATGTAAAGGTAAACATTAAGGACCATTAAAAAATAACTCTACTACCTATAAGAATAAGGGTAAAGTGTGTAAGGGTACTACATTTACATAAAACTCTCTCATAAGGGCACTACCATTATATAAAACTCCTTGTATAAGGGTTCCACCTTTACATAAATCGTTTTCATAAAGGTAAAAAATAGTTTAGCCTTACGCAAACCTTATGTGTAAGGGAATAAAATTTACATATCCTACCCACATAAGGGTAAATCATATTTACTTTTACATAGCTCATGTAAAGGTCTGTAACATTGTAACATTTTTACAAAAACCTTGTTCTTCATTTTTGTTTGAAAACCTATGATCAAAACACATTTCAATATTGAATAAAATCCATTTAATACCACTAATTTTTTTTGTATGATCATATAATGATCAATTTTAGAAAATGAAAACCCAAAAAACATGAGATCTATCTTCAAGAAATCAACATGTAAATAATATAAAAAATAGAGTACCTTTCATTCACAAGTTGTAACATCCATCTTCATTATTCAAAGGAAATTGGTTGATAGAGATCATGAGGATCAATTAATGAAAGACCTATGTCTCCATGATAATATAATGTCTAAGGGATACATGAATGTTTCATGAGGATACCCAAAATCCAAAGGGGTGTTAACAAATTCTCAAATTAGATAAACAAAATTTCTGTAGGAATTGAGATTAATAATGTCTCACACACATCACATACCCAAAGGATAGGATATCATACTCTAATATAGATTTATTTAACACTCTTCATGAAATGAAGAGTGTCAACTATATCGAAATGAATTAGGAGCCATATCATGAAACCCAAACATTACAACCCATTAGTGCTCATTCATTGAACTCCTTCAATGAATGTGCATGCTATAATTGAACCAAATTTTGTTTTTAAATAAATTAATGTCATTTGGGGAGAGATGAATAATATATATATATATATATTATAGTATTGTATCACATGAAATAAAAAAAAATACATACATCACATGAATGTATTAAATGTACACTATATATATAATATCATTATATATATGTATATATTTCATGCATCATATACATGTGTACATGTATTTCATGTATGTAAATTTTGGTGTGCGTCCAATATATATATGAAAACAATGAAAAATGATAATAAAGTGAATATTTAATTTTGTATAAAATCATAAATTTTATATTCTTAAACTCTTTTAAGAATACTTAACAAAACCATACATAAGCACTTTTCTAACCATATAATATATGAAATAATTACAAATTAGCCTTATATTCCTCCACTTTTTGAGTTTTGTTAAACTTGAAATATATTTATATAATTATTATCACACATATATGTGTCCATATGATAAAACACTCCAAGTAAACTCTTTAGTTAGTAACATCTATCAAGAAATCTCATTTTAATAATGGTTCACTTAGGAATCATATCCCCAATGTTCATATATTTGAAGATAATATTCAATCCACTTACTTTGAACACCAAATGTTGTGATATTAATAAATTTTATTGTCTACTTAAAACTATTTCTAAGTTCATCATGATCATTCTTGGAAATTTTATACAAAACTTTTTCCTTGAAATATTTTGGCAACCGATGTAACTACCTTTAAATTCATATTTTACCAACACATATCCTAGAATATTTATAATATTAAGTGACATTAACCTTGTATTTTTATGCTTATAATTATTTAATTGTTAACTTTTAACTTCTATAAATATCAACATACTTCATATTGACTCTTAGACACTATATCCGTTTTAGAATATCATGCAAAGATAAAAAAATTATTTATATTAGAAAATAACTCTTGTTCCATCTTAGTGGAAAAATTTAAAAAATAAAATACTACATACACATAATATAATTATTTTTATAAAAATATTATATTCTTTAAAATATTCTACTAATGGTAGAGATATCATATCTCTCATATTTTAACAAACATCTTGATAAACACTTTTATCTATTATAAAATATATTTTTATCCTTTTCTCCTTTTCAAAACATCTTATAAAATATTATCAATCATAAAACATGTATGGCATATCATATATATTGGTTAACATGGATATGTGATTCTATATTTGAGTTTCTCACTAGAAAGATCTCATTGCTAGTAAAACTTTGGGTGCTACTGAGATTTGGGTTATTTTGTTATGTTTTTCTAGGATAGATTTTGTTATGTAAGTGAGTCCCAATTACCAAAATATTCTACATTAGAGACCATGTTGTGAATGTTTTATATGTTTTTCTTGTTTCATATGATGTACCTTATTGAGATATGATAGAACATTATGTTTTGTTTATTTATTTAGATATTATGATTATAATTATGAAATTTTTTCATAAGGTATATTTTATAGTTTCCTTATTAAATATTATTATGAATCTTGGATTGAATATATAAGACCAAATGATTTGAAAATGATTTTTTATTTATTATTTTATAAAACATAAAAAGGTGTTTTCTAATTCATTATTTTTAAAGTAGAATTAATTGTTTTCAAAGTGAAAGGTATTATAAAGATTCATGGTGGTATCATATTTAGCATTACCTCACACACTTTATATGCCTTGAGGTATTTGAAAATATGGTTATGACTGATTCAGGTAATGGGAAAGGATCTATGTCTTATAATGGTGCCTCATGATATATTCATCATCTCTTGTATCATGGGATTATTGGTAACCATGGGTCACATAGAGATGGACCATGTGGATAATTTTGGGGATCCTATAGTGTTGGTTTATTTTAGGTTATTCATATATTGGTCACACTATCCTTGACCCTTTATGACCATAATGTATTTTATAATATTGATTTATCACTTTAACTTCCAGTTATTAATGCGATTTTGGATATTTGAGTATTTTTTTACATTGTGTTTTACATTATTTAGCTGTTTTTTATTATTGTTCCTTCTTATTGATGTACATGGATGTTTGATGTATAATTACACCATTTATAATTTTCAAGTGGAATCATAGTTACATTTTTTAATTATAAGGGTGAAATCATTCCCACATTGTTATTATTTAATAACTTGGTGCTTGTCTCCATTCTATTGAAATTGAGAACATACATTAGGCCTTGTGGTGAGCCAAGTTAGGTAACAAGTTGGGTTAACCCAAACCAATATGTTACAGTGACCCTTATGAGATGGGTGATTCTATGGTATCCAAAACCATTCTAGGGGTGGTTTATCTTGACTCATGTGTCCTAAATGTATAATATTTGGGGTGTGCATATCCTTATGAGTAATTTAGAATTATGAGATCAATGCTGAAGTTCCCAATTAGGATATAAGTATCACTGAGAGGGGGAGGGGTAAATTAGTGATGTATTTTTCTTTTTATGTTTCCTTCTTTTTGAAACAACCTCCACCGCCTGTTAAAGAGTTTCTTCTCTGATGAACACACACAACCACAAGAACAAAAGATTTACATGGTTGACTACTCAACAAGAGTAGATACATCCTTGGTGTGGTACAGAAATAATCCAGTACCACACAATCCACTAGAAAACAATCATTTTTTATGGAATACAATGAGTAGGATATACCCTTACACT
The DNA here is from genome assembly GCA_963277665.1 of Viscum album. Taxonomy (NCBI): domain Eukaryota; kingdom Viridiplantae; phylum Streptophyta; class Magnoliopsida; order Santalales; family Viscaceae; genus Viscum; species Viscum album. The sequence goes on along the minus strand of OY728142.1, from coordinate 260,269,021 downwards.
CGTGAAGCACTTGGAAAACAATCCACAAGTGTGTGTACACCCTCTTAGAACAAATAGGGAATTACAATATTTCAGTTCTTCTTTACAATTGAGCTGGTGTATTATATGAAGTACAAATCTTCACTTTCTTACCTAGAATCCAGTAAGAACTGTCTTACGCACAACCGAATATGTGTGAAGACCCCAAATATTTTTTAAGAACCTAGACCTTCTTTTTTAGGTATTTTTTTCCTTTTCTGGTCGTTTTTGAGAAAAAGTGGAAATTCTAAAAATTTTCTAAGTACACGCCATGTAATTTCTTACCACAGCAGGCCGTGTGCTGGCCGTGTAGTAGCCACACACACGATCGTGTGGGAGTGACTTGGAGGCTACCTAATGCGGAGTACGGAAACAACAAGTACACACCGTGTACACCAAAAATACATGTCGTGTATTTTTTTCATTAAATGCACCGGGGTCACGTCTAATCGCCAGAATTGACTTCTTTTAGGTCTTCTTCGTCAGAGAGAACCCGTACGACCACAGATCTTTAATGAACCCGCAAGCCTCTGTCCGTACTCAGATTCAAACACTGTTGATTGCGTTGGAATCACATCAGTGAGTTCTATCTTCTCCTAGAGAATCATCTCATGATTCTTCTTCTTTTCCAAGTTATTGGGGGTTGAAAGTTTTATATGTTTTCTTAGATCTATGGTGTTATAAGGAGATTCAAGCTTTGAGGTTCACATATAGATATCTCCTAACCACGAGGTAGGTGGTTTGTGCCTTTTCGTTCGAAGTCTTTGAGTATTATGTGAAAATTCCACCAATACCCTTAAACGGGGTATTGCATGTTTACCATTTTACCCCTGTTGTTTTTCTACCATGCTTGTATGCTTGTATAGAGGTAATTTGAATATGAATCAGGATGATTTATATGATTTAGATGTTTTTTCCTTGCATGTTCTGTTTATGACCGTTTGGTCCTGTTAAGCCAGTTTGGCTGCCTTACCTATTTTCCATGCCTGTTACTATAGGATGGAAAGTTTGTATTCTGACATGCTTGATATGATATAGACTATTTAGCCAAGTAATTTTGTAGGTTTACTTTGGCCATATTATACTGCTATGCTTGTGGACCTACATAGGGCCGTGAGAACCTGGTTTAGTAGACTATAAGTGGAATTGACCAGGTGATCTTCCTCAGAGAGTCTTTGAGCACTTTTGGCTATAAGGGGGAACTACCAAGTGAGAATACTTATATAGCCTAGAACCACTTGGGGATATAAGGGGAATTCACCGAGTGAGATTTTTCAGAGAGTCCTTGATTTCTTTAGACTATAAGTGGATTGACCGCGTGAGCTTCCTCAGAGAGTCTTTGTTTTACTTTGAATTACCTTGATTACTTAGACTATAAGGGTAATTGACAGTGAGTGATTACTCAGAGAGTCTATGAATGACATGGGCTATAAGGGGAATTGACCGAGTGAGCTTCCTCAGAGAGTCCTTGACCTTGGGGACATAAGAGGAATTGACCGTGTGAGCTTCCTCAGAGAGTTCCTGACTACCCTAGATTATAAGGGGAATTGACTGTGAGTGCTTCCACAGAGAGTCATATATAATGAACCAGAGGGGTTAGGCTGAGATTGCTACCCAGAGGGTTGCTTGTACTTGATAGGTAGGACCAAAGGGGATAGCCATGAGTACTTCCCAGAGGGTTACCTGTTTGTGTTTAGCTGTTTGTTTCACTACTGCTTGACATTGAACTATGGATTGTTTACTGCTGAGCACTTTCTTATTTACTATTTAATGTTTTCTATACTTTTACCTACCATATATTCACTAACTATTAGGAATAGATCTTTGGGTGGTTACCTACTGGGTTTTAGTCTCACACCCTGTTTGGTTCATGCTTTTAAGCCCAAACATATTATATTGTTGTAGGTATAGATAATGGAAAGCACCCTTATACTTCAGGTACTTGACTTGCTGTGGAGCTGGAGAGCATGGGACCAAGCTATGGATTTCGATGCTGAGGAGTTTATCTGCTTTCTTTTACACTTGGTCTTGTACTATTGTATTCCAGTTTTGTGACTTGTTTAACTGTTTTCCTAGACATAGATATCAAGAATCATTATATATATGTTCTCCAGTTTATACTTTCAGTTTCCTGCTGTTACTGCTATATGTCATTATTATTTGCTTCCACTCTTGTATATATTTGTTTACTTCCTCTGTGTACTCTGCCAATGAGGGAATAGTTTCCCCACTATCATACCCAAGACCCTCACTTCTAGTTGGAGTCCTCTGGTTGTAAAGACCCGTAAAATTCAAGGGAAATTTTTTCTTAATTTTCTTTGGATTTTTATAAGAACGCGGTTTCTGACAGCACCTGATTCCGAGTCCCGGAGTGCCCGGAATCAATTTCTGAAGTTCGGCTCGGGTACGTTCAGTGAACGAACAAGCGGGAAAATCTAACTTTTGACCCGGTGCTCGGAATTGAAATCCGAGGACACCGATGAACTCGCAGCACCGATATTCGCTTAAGGAGACCTTTTCCGAGGTTGCGTCTTAGGCGGGACGAAAGTTAGTTTTGGGAGAATTATAAGAAGTTAAATAAAAATGTGAAACACTTTTTATTTTTTTTAACTTGTTGGTTAACTCCTCTCAAAGGAAGTTAGGGGTGGGACCCACACCCACTTAACCTCCCTTGAGAGGATTAAGTGTGGTGGGGCCCACACAAACCCTAACTTTTCATCTTCTCTCAAAACTCCCTTTAACCCCTCTTTAAATGACATGACAACTTGTTATTTAATTTGGAGTTATTTTATTTGAATTTCAAACCTTTGAAATTCAATTTGTTAAGTGTGTGAATAAAATAAGATTCTAGCTTATTTTATTTGGTTAGAACTCTCTAGCCTTCTTGAGAGGATTTTGGGAGCTTCTTCTTCTTCTTCAACTTTGACGAAGAACGCGAAGAACCTTCAAGCTCCGACGAAGAACGCCGCTCCTCTCTTCTTCGTAGCCGGTTGTTTCTGAAGATCGACGATGCCTTCCGTGTCAACGAAAGGGAACACCGCTTCCTCCTCGGACTTCCTTCGTCGGCTCATGAAGATTCACCAACGACGTACTTCTTCGGACGTACCTCTTCGTCAACAGAATTGACGAACGATTACCGCGACGCCCGACCTCCGCGACGTTGTCTTCCGCGGGTCGTTGACGATCATCGATCTTGAAACCGAGGTAGGGGTTGGTTGTTGATTATTTATTTACTCTCGTTCTTGGTTCTAGCATGATAATCTTGTGGTTAATATTTAAGAGTTTTTATCTAACGAGAGGGGGGTTGGACCGCACAAACACGGCCGAATTCCCCCTCCTTTGTTCTTGATATTTTTTATATTCTTGTGGATGAACGAGAAGGCGTGGTGCCGTCGCACCACGCGGGAATCGCCCGGCTTATTTGCGCGGCACCGTCGCGCCGCGCCGTGGAAGGATTATCATGAACGCGACACCGTCGCGCCGCGTCGAAGGGAACCGAAGGCACCGCGGCCGGAGTGGGGTCGCGGCGGAGGGGTGCGGTGCCGTCTCACCGCGCCGGACGACGAACACCGCGGCCGGTTCCGGGCCGCCGGTGTCGGAAGCCGGAAGGGGACCGGCTTTGCCGGTCCGTTGAAGAAGAATCGGCCGGCCAGGTGGGCCGACCGGAAGGGGAAAACCGGGGGAATTTAATTCCCCCAACCATCATTAATGCCCCCCATTTAAGAGGGAAGGCCGGTTTCATTAAGGGGGGCAGGCGGCCCCCCCTTTCCCTCAAGGCAGGCCCCCACGAGGGGGGGCCGGTTCTCCAAAGGCGCGGCTTAAGCCGCGCCGCCAGCCAAACAAAAGTGGGGGCCTTTCCCCCCGCGCGTGGCACCGAGCGGCGCCAGGCCGCGCCGCCGCGCCGTGCCGCGCCGTGCCGCGCCGCCGCGCCGCGCCGCCGCGCCGGACCGCCGCCCGCTGGGCCGGGTCGGCCCGGACCCGGACCCCCCGTTTTCGAATCAACTTCGGTCTTTTGCTCATAACTTGAGCTACGGACCTCCGATTGACGAACCGTCAGTGGCGATGCGATCCTTGGATCGAGACAGTCTATTTGGTATATCGCACTCAAAGTTTAGGAATATTTTGAGTTCGGCCGAGTTGGTTCGTACACGAAACCAACCGTGCCCTCGGAGCAGAAACACTCATATCTTGAGCTACAGACGTCCGATTGATGTGCCGTCAGCTTTGTTGAGTTCCTCTTAGTGAGACAGTTCTTTTGGAATACTCCGCCTGAGGTTTGGACGTAGGTGGAGTACGGTCGGGTTGGTTTTCCTTAAAAACCAACCGTGTCCCTGGGACGAAAAAGCCAATAACTCTCAGACCGGACGTCCGATCGACGCGCCGTCTGTTGGGTTGAGTTCCTGTTGTCGATACGGAAATTTTGGATACATCAACTCTAGACTTTGTGACAGTTGATGTATCAGCCTCTCGGATCGTGGAGCGGACCCTCCTGAACGATCTTGCTGTGTGCGGGAACCCTAGAGCTGGCTGCGACTGCGACTGCTACTACTACTGCTACTGCTACTGCAACTGCTACTGCTACTACTACTGCTACTGCTACTGCTACTACTACTGCTACTGTGACTGTGAAGACGACAGTACATAGATCCTGTGTGGATTCAACGACGACTACAGCACTCAGCGATCCTACGTGGATCAGTGCTACAGGTCCTGTGTGGGCCCGATCCTGTGTGGGTCTTTGCGCTCAGCGGTCCTGTGTGAACCAGCGCCTACAGGTCCTGTGTGGGCCCGATCCTGTGTGGGTCTTTTACGGGGGTTAGTTACCTATCGATCCTTCGTGGGTCCGACGACTTAGATGGATCAGAGATCATCTTTATCGTCCTTTGAAGAAGTATACCTGTGTGAGCTGAATCCTGTTGCTTTCCTGTGTGGATTGAGTTGTGCTATCCTATGTGGATTTCGTTTTGCTTTCCTGTGTGGAATACGTTTACTTTCCTGTGTGGACTGAGTTGTAATTGGGCTCGGAGGTTGGAGCGTATTGGAATTGATGACTTAGGTATATGTATGAGCATATACCTAAGCAGTGTCGGTTGTTACTTCGTGTTTATATCTTCCTGTGTGGTATATCCTTTGTGGATTTTGGGAGACCTTCAGGGGTCTCGGGGTCCCTACTGAGTAGCTTGTACTCACCCCTGCATAGGCTATGCCCGCACTACATTGTGTTGGTTGTAGATGACGGACATCGTTGATCTTGGCTGAGGCTTGCAGAGCAGGACGGTACCTGGAGGTAGACCACTGGGCGGGACGTACTTGGAGCGGACGGTGGGACCCGTGGAGCAGTGGAGCTATCTGTACCCACCCTTCAGGTGGGATCTCCAGTGGACAACTCTGTGTAGCGGCTTTTACTTACAGTTGCTATTTTTCCCTTTCGAGTTGTACTTTACTTTCAGTTTGGGTTTGTATACTGGCCCATTTACTTTTCCGCACTTTCAGTTGTACTCTGTTTTTACTTAGTGTTTACTTTCTGCTTGCTTACTCTGTGGTGTTTGTTTACTTTACAAAGGCAATGCCTTCCCTTTTTACTGGGAATTACGCCTTGGTGCTAGTTGCCAGCCCCTGGCCTATGGAAGGCGGGCTTTGGGTAGTCACGGCACGGACCCCGAGGGCGGGTCTTGACAAATTGGTATCAGAGGAGTTCGGTTATACCGCGAACTATGATCTTTTCTATGTTAAGCAATAATGTTTAGCGTATTGAGTGTGGTTATCAATCCAGGGAGTCCAGTGTTGGTGCGGCGGCCGACATATCCGTACACCAGGACCCTGACTTTTGATTTCCGACTTAATGCACGAAAACATTGATTGCATGTGTGTTTCAAAGTTTTCTTTGTGATTACTTCATATCAGCTCACCAGGTATACTGTTCTGACCGTGGCGCACCTGTTTCCTTTTCAGGATGGCCCCACGACAGCAGCCAGCTAGGGTTCCGAGAGTCGAGTGTGACGACAACCCACCGAGCGACGAGGCTTCGGTGCAGGGCCCTTTGTCAGTAGTGGCACCAGCGGTAGCTCTACCCGCCGAGCCACCAATGCTTCCAGCACCAGCCGCTGACGATGCACGTCGCCTCAGCGCACTGCATGAGTTTCAGCGCCAGCGACCACCTAGGTTTCGCAGGGAGACGGATCCCCAGGCAGCCGAGGACTGGCTGGAGGTAGTGGTACGTGTGTTTAGGCTAGTGAGGACACCAGCAGACCTCATGGTGATCCTCGCTGCAAGCCTACTACACGCAGCAGCAGGACGATGGTGGAGCTTGATGCTCCAGGTGCACGATGAGGCATCTCTTCTTTGGACGGACTTTGAGAGCCTTTTCCGCTCAGAGTTCGTCCCAGCCACCCTTCGTGCGGTGCGTATCCAGGAGCTTCTTTAGCTATGGAAGGGCAGCATGACGGTCGCTCAGTACTCGGCGAGATTTACTAATCTCTCGCGCTACTCGACTGACATGGTACGGGACCCATTCTTCCGCGCCCGGACCTTCGAGTAGGGTTTGAGACACGAGATCAGAGCATCACTGATCTCCCTCAGCATACCGACTCAGACAGGAGTACTGGAGCAGACCCTTTTGATCGAGAGCTTCCTTGCTGAGTCTACACCAGCGCCGAGATCCATCGTAGGGCGGCACGTGGCAGAGTCATCTACAGCAGGCAGTCGACGGATGACTCAGGGGTTCAGGCAGACCAGACCTTCAGGCAGACGACCTCAGGACACTGGCTCAGCAGTGCGGAGCACACAGCGAGGAGCCAGTCTTTTGAGAGGTAGGCAGTGCTACTCGTGCGGCGGGCAGGGCCACATGGCTCGTGACTGCCCGACCCGCCGTGCCGAGGAGCAGCAGACAGTTGAGGGACCACCAAGGCAGAGGTAGAGGGTCGACTGTGGCGGTCCGCAGGGAGGAGGCGGACGAGGCAGAGGAGCTGGACGAGCAGCCGGTGGTGGGCGGCGCTTTGAGGCTCTACCACCACCACCACCACCAGGAGGTCCACCCCGACCACAGGGAGCTGGCGGGCAGAGACAGGCACAGCTCCAGGCAGCAGAGGCCTACGACCACAGCGCACCTAAGATGATTCGAGGTACTATCTGTGTCTATTCCACCCTTGCTGCTGTACTTATAGACACAGGAGCGAGTCACTCTTTCATAGCCGCTGCCCTTGTTCGGAGCTCGGAGATTCCGACAGAGCTGTTGGATCGATCCTTACGGCTAGAGACTCCTACTGGAGCATACTCGACGATTACGCACCGGTGCCGGCAGTGTGAGCTTACTCTAGGAGGCGAGATCTTTGGATGGGATCTTCTTGTAGCAACGTCGAGGCCTTACGACATCATCTTGGGCATGGATTGGCTATCTACGGTCCATGCCTAGATTGACTGTTTTAGGCGCAAGGTGCGATGTGTACGCACCGACGGGAGCAGGTTCACCTTCACCGGTGAGAAGGGAGCCTTTGCATCATAGGATGGACTTCCGTGGAGGAGAGGACAGCCCATCACTCATCAGTTGGCTAGCCTCATCCTAGGGGTAGTGGACGTGTGGAGTCCTGGTTTTCCTGCAGTGGTGGATCAGTTTGCGGACGTTTTTCCCGACGACGTCCCAGGGCTACCTCCTCGCAGAGAGGTAGAATTTTATATTGACTTGTACCCCGGGACAACCCCAATATCCACTCCAGCATATCGGATGGCCCCCTCCGAGCTTCGAGAGCTACGGGTATAGTTGGAGGACTTGCAGGGCAAGGGGTTCATCCGACCCAGTGTTTCACCCTGGGCTTCCCCGATATTGTTCGCCAAGAAGGCGGACGAGAGCTTGCGACTTTGTGTTGACTATCGTCGCCTGAACCAGGTGACTGTGAGGAACAAGTATCTGCTACCGAGTATTGATGACCTCTTTGATCAGCTCAAGGGAGCACGGTGGTTCTCGAAGATAGACCTCAGGTCAGGCTATCATCAGCTCAGAGTCAGAGACGAGGATGTGCAGAAGACAGCCTTCAGATGTCGGTATGGCCACTATGAGTTCTTGGTTATGCCTTTCGGTATAACCAATGCTCCAGCAGTGTTCATGGCCCTCATGAACAGGATCTTTCAGCCATACCTCGATCGATTTGTCGTGGTCTTCATCGAGACTGAGGAGGAGCACGCCTATCACTTGCGAGTTGTACTAGACACACTCCGAGAGCACTAGATTTATGGTAAGCTCTCGAAGTGCCAGTTCTGGATACGTGAGGTCCACTTCTTGGGACATGTTATCTCTGAGGCGGGAGTTGTAGTGGATCCTGCGAAGATCGAGGCTGTGTTAGCATGGGAGCCACCCAGGAGCGTGACTGAGGTTTGGAGTTTCTTGGGACTAGCTGGATACTATCGGAGATTCGTGCCGGACTTCTCTAGAGTTGCTGCACCACTCACAGCTTTGACGAAGAAGGGGAAACCCTTCGTGTGGTCAGACAGATGTCAGCAGAGCTTCCAGGAGCTGAGACAGAGATTGACTAGCGCACCTATCTTGAGGTTGCCTGAGGAGGGAGTAGGGTACGTAGTCTACTGCGATGCATCAGGGACCGGACTCAGATGTGTTCTGATGCAGGAGCGGGCAGCGATCGCCTATGGATCATGTTAGTTGAGGCCACATGAGCAGAACTACGCTACACATGACCTGGAGTTAGCAGCAGTGGTCTTCGCTCTGAAGACATGGTGACATTAACTGATGGGCGAGCGTTTTACAGTCTTTTTTGATCATCAGAGTCTCAGGTATATCTTCTCGCAGAAGGACCTGAACCTGAGACAACGACGATGGCTCAAGTTCCTCCAGGACTATGACTTTGAGATAGTCTATACTCCAGGGAAGGGGAACTTAGTAGCCGATGCCCTTAGTAGGAGGACGGTCATTCAGCTACTTGAGGAGGCGACAGAGCAGCTAGCCTCTTTACAGACATCCTTCGTGGATAGAGATGGAGTAGCCTTCCTCCAGTCTCTCACAGTCACCCCTCCACTACTGCAGCGGGTCAGAGAGGCACACCGTGAGGATGCTGACTGTGAGACACGGTGTGCACAGATATCCTCGGGACAAGCACCTGATAGTTTCTCCCTTGGAGCAGAGCATGACATCCTTTTCAGAGGATGTACCATGGTACCAGTCGCTTTGCGAGAGGAGGTGCTGAGAGAGTTTCACACTTCTCCTTTGGCGGTACATCCAGGAGTTGCAAAGATGTACCAGGAACTCAGACGACAGCACTGGTGGCCGGACATGAAGAAGGCAGTAGCAGAGTTCGTTTCTCGATGCCTCACCTGCCAGCAGGTGAAGGCAGAGCATCAGGTACCACCAGGCTTGGTACAGCCCTTGGAGGTCCCGGAGTGGAAGTGGGACGGCATATCTATGGACTTCGTGACTGGACTTCCACGCACTTCCAGAGGTCACGACTCCATCTGGGTGATTGTTGACCGACTCACCAAGTCGGCACACTTCTTACCCATCAGAGAGCAGGGCTCAGTGGAGAGCATGAGACGTCTCTATGTTCAGGAGATTGTGCGGCTCCACGGCATGCCATCATCTATCGTCTCCGATCGAGATGCTCGCTTTACTTCCCGGCTTTGGAAGGGGTTACTGGAGGCGTTCAGGACGCAGCTACGTCTGAGCATAGCCTTTCACCCTCAGACGGATGGTCAGACGGAGAGGACCATCCAGACTCTCGAGGACATGCTCCGCGCATGTGTCCTCAACTTTGGTCATAGCTGGGAGGACCACCTACCCTTGGTGGAGTTTGCGTACAACAACAGCTACCACTCCACCATCGGGATGGAACCATACGAGGCGTTGTACGGCCGACCTTGTAGATCTCCTTTGTGCTGGACAGACCCTGGGGAGTCAGCACTGGTGGGACCGGAGATGGTCCAGGCCACGACAGAGAAGGTCCAGGTCATCCAGGAGCGGATGAGGACAGCTCAGAGCCAGCAGAAGTGATACGCTGACAGGAGGCGGAGGCCACTGGAGTTCGAGGATGGTGACCACGTCTTCTTGCGGGTCTCACCTCGATGTGGTATTCAGAGATTTGGCCGAGGCGACAAGTTATCTCCACGCTTCATCGGACCATTCCAGATCCTCAGCAGGATTGGCGAGGTGGCTTATCGCCTGGCTCTACCACCTCAGTTGCACTGGGTGCACGACGTCTTCCACGTATCTCAGTTGAGGAGATACGTGCACGACCCGATGCACATCATTTACCATGGGGAGCTTGACGTTGACGATGGGGCGACTTTTATGGAGGTCCTGGTGGAGATAGAGGATCGACAGGAGCGGGTCCTACGTGGGAGATCGATTCCTCTTGTGCGCATCAGATAGCAGCACGGGAACCTCCAGAAGAGCACATGGGAGCGGGAGGCTCAGATGCATGCTCAGTACCCTCATTTGTTCTCCTAGTTTTTGTTGTATCTTTACGGGGACGTAAAGCCCTGAGGTGGGAGTAATGTAAAGACCCGTAAAATTCAAGGGAAATTTTTTCTTAATTTTATTTGGATTTTTATAAGAACGCGGTTTCTGACGACACCTGATTCCGAGGCCCGGAGTGCCCGGAATCAATTTCCGAAGTTCGGCTCGGGTACGTTCAGTGAACGAATGAGCGGGAAATTATAACTTTTGACCCGGTGCTCGGAATTGAAATCCGAGGACACCGATGAACTCGCAACGCCGATATTCTCTTAAGGAGACCTTTTCCGAGGTTGCGTCTTAGGCGAGACGAAAGTTAGTTTTTGGAGAATTATAAGAAGTTAAATAAAAATGTGAAACACTTTTTATTTTTTTTAACTTGTTGGTTAACTCCTCTCAAAGGAAGTTAGGGGTGGGACCCACACCCACTTAACCTCCCTTGAGAGGATTAAGTGTGGTGGGGCCCACACGAACCCTAACTTTTCATCTTCTCTCAAAACTCCCTTTAACCCCTCTTTAAATGACATGACAACTTGTTATTTAATTTGGAGTTATTTTATTTGAATTTCAAACCTTTCAAATTCAATTTGTTAAGTGTGTGAAGAAAATAAGACTCTAGCTTATTTTATTTGGTTAGAACTCTCTAGCCTTCTTGAGAGGATTTTAGGAGCTTCTTCTTCTTCTTCAACTTTGACGAAGAACGCGAAGAACCTTCGAGCTCCGACGAAGAACGCCGCTCCTCTCTTCTTCGTAGCCGGTTGTTTCTGAAGATCGACGACGCCTTCCGTGTCAACGAAAGGGAACGCCGCTTCCTCCTCAGACTTCCTTCGTCGGCTCACAAAGATTCACCAACGACGTACTTCTTCGGACGTACCTCTTCATCAACAGAATTGACGAACGATTACCGCGACGCCCGACCTCCGCGACGTTGTCTTCCGCGGGTCGTTGACGATCATCGATCTTGAAACCGAGGTAGGGGTTGGTTGTGGATTATTTATTTACTCTCGTTCTTGGTTCTAGCATGATAATCTTGTGGTTAATATTTAAGAGTTTTTATCTAACAAGAGGGGGGTCGGACCGCACAAACACGGCCGAATTCCCCCTCCTTTGTTCTTGATATTTTTTATATTCTTATGGATGAACGAGAAGGCGTGGTGCCGTCGCACCACGCGGGAATCTCCCGGCTTATTTGCGCGGCACCGTCGCGCCGCGCCGTGGAAGGATTATCATGAACGAGACGCCGTCGCGCCGCGTCGAAGGGAACCGAAGGCGCCGCGGCCGGAGCAGGGCCGCGGCGGAGGGGTGCGGTGCCGTCGCACCGTGCCGGATGACGAACACCGCGGCTGGTTCCGGGCCGCGGCGGGACGAGAGGACCGGCGGCTCGCCGGGCCGCCGGTGTCGGAAGCCGGAAGGGGACCGGCTTTGCCGGTCTGTTGAAGAAGAACCGGCCGGCCAGGTGGGCCGGCCGGAAGGGGAAAACCGGGGGAATTTAATTCCCCCGACCATCATTAATGCCCCCCATTTAAGAGGGGGCCCGGTTTCATTAAGGGGGGCAGGTGGCCCCCCCGTTTCCCTCAAGGCAGGCCCCTACGAGGGGGGGGGGGGGTCGGTTCTCCAAAGGCGCGACTTAAGCTGCACCGCCAGCCAAACAAAAGCGGGGGCCTTGCCCCCCGCGCGTGGCACCGAGCAGCGCCAGGCCGCGCCGCCGCCGGCCGGGCCGCGCCGCCGCGCCGGACCGTTGCCACGCCGGACCACCACCCACTGGGCCGGGTCGGACCTGGGTCGGGCCGACCCAGGGGGGGTCGGGCTGGGTCGGCCCGGACCCGGACCCCCCGTTTTCGAATCAACTTCGGTCTTTTGCTCATAACTTGAGCTACGGACCTCCGATTGACGAACCGTCAGCGGAGATGCGATCCTTGGATAGAGACGGTCGATTCGGTATATCGAACTCAATGTTTCAGAATATTTTGAGTTCGGCCGGGTTGGTTCGTATACGAAACCAACCGGGCCCTCGGAGCCGAAACACTCATATCTTGAGCTATGGACGTCCGATTGATGTGCCGTCAGCTTTGTTGAGTTCCTCTTAGTGAGAAGGTTCTTTTGGAATACTCCGCCCGAGGTTTGGACGCAGGTGGAGTACGGTCGGGTTGGTTTGCCTTAAAAACCAACCGGGCCCCTGGGACGAAAAAGCCAATAACTCTCAGACCGGGCGTCCGATCGACGCGCCGTCTGTTGCGTTGAGTTCCTGTTGTCGATACGGAACTTTTGGATACATCAACTCTAGACTTTGTGACAGTTGATGTATCAGCCTCTCGGCTCATGGAGCAGACCCTCCTGAACGAGCTTGCTGTGTGCGGGAACCCTAGAGCTGGCTGCGACTGCGACTGCTACTGCTACTGCTACTGCTACTGCGACTGCTACTGCTACTGCTACTGCTACTGCTACTGCTATTGCTACTGCTACTGTGATTGCGACGACGACAGTACAGAGATCCTGTGTGGATTCAACGACGACTACAGCACTCAGCGATCCTACGTGGATCAGTGCTACAGGTCCTGTGTGGGCCCGATCTTGTGTGGGTCTTTGCGCTCAGCGGTCCTGTGTGAACTAGCGCCTACAGGTCCTGTGTGGGCCCGATCCTGTGTGGGTCTTTTGCGGGGGTTAGTTACCTATCGATCCTTCGTGGGTCCGACGACTTAGATGGATCAGAGATCATCTTTATCGTCCTTTGAAGAAGTATACCTGTGTGAGCTGAATCCTGTTGCTTTCCTGTGTGGATTGAGTTGTGCTATCCTATGTGGATTTCGTTTTGCTTTCATGTGTGGAATACGTTTACTTTCCTGTGTGGACTGAGTTGTACTTGGGCTCGGAGGTTGGAGCGTATTGGAATTGATGACTTAGGTATATGTATGAGCATATACCTAAGCAGTGTCGGTTGTTACTTCGTGTTTGTATCTTCCTATGTGGTATATCCTTTGTGGATTTTGGGAGACCTTCAGGGGTCTCGGGGTCCCTACTGAGTAGATTATACTCACCCCTGCACGGGCTATGCCCGCACTACGTTGTGTTGGTTGCAGATGACGGACAGCGTTGATCTTGGCTAAGGCTTGCAGAGTAGGACGGTACCTGAAGGTAGACCACTTGGCGGGACGTACTTGGAGCGGACGGTGGGACCCGTGGAGCAGTGGAGCTATCTGTACCCACCCTTCAGGTGGGATCTCCAGTGGACAGCTCGGTGTAGCGGCTTTTACTTACAGTTTCTGTTTTTCCCTTTCGAGTTGTACTTTACTTTCAGTTTGCGTTTGAATACTGGCCCATTTACTTTTCCACACTTTCAGTTGTACTATGTTTTTACTTAGTGTTTACTTTCCGCTTGCTTACTCTGTGGTGTTTGTTTACTTTACAAAGGCAATGCCTTCCCTTTTTACTGGGAATTACACCTTGGTGCTAGTCGCCAGCCCCTGGCCTATGGAAGGCGGGCTTGGGGTAGTCACGGCACGGACCCCGAGGGCGGGTCGTGACACTAGTGTTCGGGGAAATGCGCTTTTGGCCATGTGACCAACCGGGTACGGGGTGCCTTTGGGTGGCTTCCGGAACCGAGATGTTACAAAGTGGTATCAGAGGGTTTATTTTCTCTTGACTTACTGTTTGGAGCCTTTAGCCTATGATAAGATGGAATATGTGTTTTTTAATAAGGTGTGCCTAGGATTAGCTAACCCATGTACAGGGAAAATCCAATCTACCTCGTTTAATTGCAATTTTTTTGGTTTTTCAATTATTACAGTTGATTTAATTTCACCTTGAGTGATTCACATGATTTGTACTGTTATTGTTGATGTTATTGAGGTTCTATTTCTATTTCAACCCGATGAGATGAGGGTATGCCATCTCATGTATCATATAGGCACTTGCTAGAAATCACATGTCATGTATTTTTACCATGCCATCTAGGATGCATTAGTGATTGCATGTTGTTGTGATAGATGATGTGTAAAATATGCATGCTATTGTGATAGTTGCCTTGATAGAAATACCTGTTGTTTGATAGGGTATTGTTTATGTATAGGTTTGCTGGAATGAACGCCAAACTTTGGTTCTGGAGGTGTTATGGACCCTCATGGAACAAAATTTGGTGGATCATTGCTTTGTTTTCCATGTTATAATGTGTATAAGATTCCAAAATTTGATTCACGGGGAGTATGGGCCCTCACGGATCGGAATTTAGCACTTTCTATGCTCGTTTCAGTGTTTTATGGGTTCCAGAGTAGTTTCTGAGGCTTACTATCCGGAAAAACCCAGAATACACTCCGTGTAGTATTAAGTGCACACTGTGTGTTATTCTGTTCGGGAAAAAACTATTTTTCTTAAGTACATGCCGTGTACTTAATGTATACACCGTGTAGTCTCTAACCGTGTCATAGGACATGTGGGAAAAGACACGGGATGGGGAAAGTCTGGTGGGAACACACCGTGTACCCGTCGAACACGCCGTGTAGTGTCGACCCCGTGCCCATCCGTGTCAATAACAACACAGGTTGGATGAGCCTTGTCTAATAAACGCCGTGTGTTGTCTGAACATGCCATGTAGTCTGACCCAGGTACCCGACCATGTCACGAACAACACGGGTTGGTTTTAACCTTTCACGCACATGCCATGTCCACCTTGAACATGCCGTATAGCCTGACCCAGGTACCTGGCCATGTCACGAACAACACGGGTCGGTGTTATCCCTTCTCGTACATGCCGTGTCCATTCAGAACACACCGTGTAGTGTGAAACATATCACAAACAACATGGGACAGGTGAAGCTTGTCTAGTACACACCGTGTACCAGCTGTACATGTTGTGTAGTCTTTCCTTAGGAGAGCCGTGTGACTTAACCGTGTAGAACGACTCAGGCAGAGAAAGAGGATTCAAGTATACGTCGTGTGTCAGAAAAACACGTTGTGTGTTTGGGGTGTTACATGACCAGTTTAGGCAGGAGTACACGCCCATGTAAATGAATTCAGGGAACATGCCATGTAGGAAATGTACATGCTGTATAGTCATGTTTTGTAAAACTTGAGTGATTTCTTTCTCCTGTTCCCTTCTTTCCCTCCTTGTTTTCAATCCTTGATAACCTCGATCTAAGGTGTGTGCTTTAACTTGGAGAGTCATGCCACCGAGACATCCTCCTGTTGTGCTAGTATTGGAACTAGCTGTCATTCCAAACATAGGTGCTGATTCACAGTTTAGAGAGTGTTTTATAAGGTTCATGCAGACCTTCCGAGGAGATCAGAGTAGGTGAGATGCATCTTACAGTATCCAGGTGGTGTGCAACTAGTGTGGTAGAAGCGGGAATATGGGTCCACGTTTCCCGAGAGACCCAGTGGAGTGCCGATCTTATGGAAAGATGGGTCACCTTCAGCGCTTTTGTTAGTTCTTCTCACCTATATCTGGTGAGATGGGTTCTTCTATGACTCCTCGTTCAGGAGAAGCGCCACCAGTTTCTCACCAGTCAGGGAACTGGAGTTCTTCCGACCATTCAGGTTGAGGTGGAGATCGTGGCCGTGGTAGCCAATTTCCTGGTTTTCAGTGACATCAGGGAAGATCAGCTCAGAGTGGTCAGGCAGGGTCACAGGGCCGCGGTATAGGATAGAATTTTGTAGTGGAGCAGACCCATCATGAGTATGATCTTAGACATTATACCATTCGACGTACGATCTTAGTAGACTTAGTTTTAGCTTCTGCTCTTTTTGATATAGGGGATTCCCATAGCTTTTTCTCGGTTGCTGTCGTGGAGAGCCTTGGGCTCTGTATCTTTTCTTCTGACAATGTCTTGATGCTAGACACACCGTTGGGGACTAGAAAAAATAGTGTATGTTAGTGTATAGAGTTCCCTCTACAGGTTGGTGGATGTCACTTTCTGTGGGACCTTTATGTCCTAGATACGACAGGCTATGATGTCATACTCCGAATAGACTGGCTAGTTCCCTTCCAGGTAGTGGTCGACTGCTATCGCCGCAGGGTGAGTTTTATATCACTAGAGGGTGAATACTTTCTTTATAGGGGTGAATGGGATGTCTAGGTGAGTAGAGCGGGTCCAAAGCATCATGGGTTGGGAGGAGTTACAGCCTAGATTGCTAGTCTATATCTGGATGACCAGGGGACTTCACAGTTAGAATTTCCTCCAGTGGTGAATCGTTTCAGAGATGTCATTCCAGAGGACTTTTCAGGTTTTCCTCCTGAGCGTGAGGTAGACTTATCGATTGATCTTGTTCTAGGAGTGGCACCAGTGTCCATTCCTACTTATAGGATGGCTACGCCAGAGTTTCAGAAGCTCAAGAAGCAGTTGGAGGAGTTACAGGAAAAGGGTTTCATCTAACCCAATACTTCTTCTCGGGGTTCGCCTGTCCTGTTTGTGAAGAAGGCAGACAATACCTTCAATCTTTGTGTAGAATATCGAAAGTTGAACCAGTTGACGGTCAAGAACCGTTATCCCTTTCCAAGGATTGATGATCTCTTTGATCATCTTTGAGGAGCCCGAGTGTTCTCGAAGATTTAATTGAGGTCTGGTTATCATCATTTGCATGTTATACCATCAGATATACATCTTACAGACTTCCAGAGCTGGTATGGTCTATACGAGTATATGGTTATGTTGTTCAGTCTCATGAACGTACCTGTAGTTTTCATGGCAATGATGAACTGAGTGTTTCATACTTACTTGGATTCATTCATGGTGGTTTTCATGGATGATATCATGGTGAACTCTCACACTCAACACGACCATGCTACCCATCTTGAGATCATTTTGAGTAAACTGAGGGAGCATTAGTTATATGATAATCTCTCAAAGTGCCACTTTTGGATGGATCAGATTCACTTCTTGGGTCATGTTATCTCAGAGGCAGGAGTATCAGTAGACCCAGAGAAAGTGAGAGTTGTAGTTTACTGGGAGTAGCCGATGAACGTATTTGAGGTGCAGAGTTTTCTAGGGCTAGCTGGGTACTATAGATATTTCATACAGAACTTTTTACACTTAGCAGCACTGCTGACATGTCTGACTAAGAAGGGGGTGAAGTTCTTATGGTCAGATTCTTCTGAGTCAAATTTTCAGGAGCTGAAAGGGAGGTTGACTTCAGCATTGATACTAGTCTTGCCAGAGCTGGGAAAGATCTATACTATTTACTATGATGCATCAGGTATCAGGCTGGGAGCTGTGCTTATGCAGGGAGATGGAGTCATTGCGTATGATTCTTGGTAGTTGAGGCCACATGAGAGGAATTACCCGACGCACGATCTGGAGTTGGCAGCTGTTGTTCATGCCCTACGCTGTTGGAAACATTATCTTCTGGGAGATCACTTTGTGGTTTTTACCGACCAAAAGATTCTAAAGTAAATCTTCACTCAGCATGATCTGAATTTAAGACAGTGAAGGTGGGTCAAGTACCTACAATCCTTTGAATTTGACCTTGCCTATACGACTGGGAAAGGCAACGCAGTGGCTGATGCATTGATCAGGAGGACTCAGATACAGGTAGTTCGAGAGGCTAGCAGTGAGTGGCAGCTTACCCTGAGACGCATTTGGAGGTTCACAACAAATAGGGGTATACTTTCCTATCTTATGTATCTGTTAGCTCTACTCTTCTTGATCGAGTTCGAATGATGCAACTATCAGATTCTGAAGGCCTAGTACTAAGGGAAAGCGTGTCAGGAGAAGACCCTATTCCTGGATGGACCATAGGTGAGGATGAGATCTTGCACTTCTAAGGATGCATATGGGTGACAATAGATATACGTAAGGAGCTGATGTGAGATTTTCATTCTTCAGTTTGGGAAGTTCATCCTGGCATCACCAAGATGTATTGTGATCTACACCATCAGTATTGGTAGACAGGTATGCAAAGGGACATTGCTGGTTTCATCATGAGGTGTTCCACTTGTTAGCAGGTGAAGGCAAAGCATCAATGACCAACAGGGCTTTTACAGCAGTTACCCATTCCCGAGTGGAAGTGGAATGACATCTCAATGGACTTTGTGACTGATTTTCTGAGGTCTTCTTGAGGGAATGGCGTAGTTTGGGTTGTCATTGATAGACTCACAAAGGTTTCCCACTTATTTCCAATCACGGAGACCTTCATTGTTGATGAGTTGGGATTATTGTACATCCGAGAGATTATACACCTACATGGATTACCACACTCCATTATTTTAGACATGGATGCCCGTTTTACTTCTCGGGTCTGGTAGGTTCTTCAGAAGGCTTTGGGTACACAGGTACTTTTGAGTATAGATTACCACCCCCAGACAGATGGCCAGTCTAAGCATATGATTCTGGTGCTTGAGGACATGCTCTGAGCATGCATTCTGGATTTTGGAGGTTCTTGGGAGAAGCATATACCTCTTGTGGAGTTTTCCTACAACAATAGTTTTCAAGAAACTATTCAGATGGAACCTTATGAGGCTTTGTACGGTAGGCCATGCCAATCACCTTTATGTTGGTTGGAGGTAGGAGAGGCAACTTTTCTGGGACCTCATCTTGTTTAGGAGACCACCGAGTAGATAGAGTTGATTCGGAATAGGATGGATACTGCACAATCTCGACAGAAGTCTTATGATGGTCAGCGGAGATGACCTCTAGAGTTCAAGGTCGGGGATCAAGTTTTCCTACGTGTCACACCGAGGTTGGGATGCAAGAGGATTAGGAGACAGGGTAATCTTTCACTAAGGTACATAAAACCGTTTGAGGTGTTGGAGAGAGTTGGGCCGGTTTCCTATCAGTTGCAGTTACCTCAGAGGTACCGAGCTATGCACGATATCTTCCACATTTCTGAGCTCTGATGCTACTTTTCAGACCCGTCTCATATTTTTCAACCCAAGGTGGTTGAAATCAAAGGGGATGAGTCATTTCAAGAGTATCCTATCCGGATTGTGGATCGTAGTACAAAGGTTCTCCGTGGCCGGTCTGTTCCTCTGGTACGAGTTCTATGGCAGCATGGGTGGGTGCAGGATGAGTCTTGGGAAAGGGAGGTCGATGTATGAGCACAATGGCCAGAACTATTCAGGGTTTCTTCTTCTATACCGCGCTAGGGATATTTGGGGAATAATTTCTTTAATGGGTGAAGTTTTTAAGAACCAAAACCTTCTTTTCAAGTATGTTTTTCCTTTTTTAGTCATTTTTGAGAAAAAAGAGGAAATTCTGGAAATTTTCTAAGTACACACCGTGTAATTTATAAGTACACGCCGTGTACTTCCTTGCCATAGCAAGCCGTGTGCTGGATGTGTAGTATCCACACACACGGACGTGTGAGGGTGACTTAGAGGCCACCTAATGTGGAGTATAGAAACAGTAAGTACATTCCGTGTACTCAAAAAATACATTCCATGTATTTTTTTTTTCATTAAACGCACCAGGGTCACGTCTAATCGCCAGAATCGACTTCTTCTAGGTTGTCTTCATCTGAGAGAACCTGTACGACCATAGATATTCGATGAACCCCCGAGCCTTTGTCTGTCCTCCGATTCAAACACCGTTGATTGTGTTGGAATCGCATCAGTGAGTTCTCTCTTCTCCTAGAGCATCATCTCATGATTCATCTTCTTTTCCAAGTTATCATGGGTTGAACATTTTATACGTTTTCTTAGATCTACAGAGTTCTAAGGAGATTCAAGCTTCAAGGTTCACATATAGAGATATACTAACCTCGAGGTAGGTGGTTTGTGCCTTTCTGTTTGAAGTCTTTGAGTATTATGTGCAAATTCCACCAATACCCTGGAACGGGGTATTTCATGTTTACTGTTTTACCCCTTCTATTTTCCTGCCATGCTTATATACTTGTGTATAGGTAATTTGAATATGAATTGGGATGATTTCTATGCTTTAGAGGATTTTCCCTTGCATGTTCTGTTTATGACCGTTGTCCTGTTAAGCCAGTTTGGCTGCCTTGCCTGTTTTCCATACCTATTGCTGTAGGATGGAAAGTTTGTATTCTGAAATGTTTGATATGCTGTAGATTGTTTATCCAAGTAATTCTGTAGGTTTACTTTGGCCATATTATACTACTATTCCCGTGGACCTACACAGGGTCGTGAGAACTTGGTGTAGTAGACTATAAGGGGAATTGACCGGGTGAGCTTCCTTAGAGAGTCTTTGAGCACTTTTGGATATAAGGGGGATTGACCAAGTGAGCATCCTTAGAGATCCTAAAACTAGTTGGGGATATAAGGGGAATTGACCGAGTGAGCTCCCTCATAGATTACTTGATTTCTTTAGACTATAAGGGGATTGACCGCATGAGCTTCCTCAGAGAGTCTTTGTTTTACTTTGAATTACCTTGATTACTTAGACTATAAGGGGAATTAACGGTGAGTGATTCCTCATAGAGTCTATGAATGACCTAGGCTATAAGGGTAATTGACCAAGTGAGCTTCCTCAGAGAGTCATTGACCTTAGGGCTATAAGAGGAATTGACCGTGTGAGCTTCCTCATAGAGTTCTTGACTACCCTAGACTACAAGGGGAATTGACTGTGAGTACTTCCTCAGAGAGTCTTATATACTGAACCAGAGGGGTTAGGCCAAGAGCGCTGCCCATAGGGTTGCTTGTACTTGATAGTTAGGACCAGAGGGGATGGTCGTGAGTACTTCCCAGAGGGTTACCTTTTTGTGTTTAGCTGTTTGTTTCATTGCTGCTTGATATTGAACTGTGGATTGTTTACTATTGAGCAATTTTCTATTTATTATTTACTATTTTCTGTACTTTTACCTACCATATATTCACTGACTATTAGGCATAGATCTTCAGGTGGTTTCCTACTGTGATTTAGTCTCACACCCTGTTTGGGTCATGCTTTTGGGCCCAAACAGATTATATTGTTGCAGGTATAGATAAGGGCAAGCACCCTTCTACTTCAGGTACTTGACTTGCTGTGGAGTTGGAGAGAATAAGACCAAGATATGGCTTGTGATACTGAGGAGTTTATCTATTTTCTTTTGCACTTGGTTTTGTACTATTGTATTCTAGCATTGTGACTTGTTTGGCTATTTTCCTAGACATATGTATCATGCATCATTATATATATTTTCTCCAGTTTATACTTTCAGTTTCTTGCTGTTACTAATGTATGTCATTATTAGTTCTTCTGATCTTGTATGTATTTGTTTACTTCTACCGTGTACTCTGCCAATGAGGGAATAGTTTCCCCACTATCACACCCGAGACCCTCGCTGCTAGTCGGCAGCCTCTGGCGTTCGGGGAAATGCACTTGTGGCCATGTGACCAACCAAGTACGGGGCGCCTTTGGGTGGCTTCCAGAACCGGGAAGTTACATCGTTCGCACACTCTTTTAGGTGTCTTGTGTGCAAATTTTATGCCAAGAATGCAAGATTTGACTTTTGTCATGAAACACCTCTTGCACACAACTTTTCCGTCTTGTGAGTAACTTTTCCTTCTTACGTGCAACTCAATTTATTTCATGCAGTCTCCTTTTCTTAATATTTTTTTGCACCTCAGAGCTCGGGATTTCTCTAAGTGTCAAGAATTATCAATGTGAGGGGGTTATCTCTTATTTATAGACCCCGTTGACCCTTGCGTACAAAAACCCCAACGGGTCACACAAGGTCCTGACGTGTTGTGCAAAACCCCAATTGACGTCGCCTTTGGCGCATAAGTTTCTTTTGCACCCACCTCATCTTTCGCACACTTTTGAAATATTTCAAGTGCTTACTTCCTTTGAATTTTTCCAAAGTTTGACCTACGAATTATTCCTGGCATGAAAAACCCCATTTTAAATCACCTTTGGCGTGCAAGTTTCTTTCGTGACAACCTCATATTTCATGCACTTTTGAAATCTTTCAAGTGCTTCCTTCCTTTTTCCATTTTCCAATGTTCAGACCGTGAATTTTTCTTGGCGTGCAAAACCCTGTTTTATGTCACCTTTGGTGCACAAGTTTCTTTCACACCAACCTCTTCTTTCACGTCAACTAATCAATCTTTCGCACAAACTTCTCTTTCACACCAATTCTCCAATATTTCGTGCAACCTTCTCTTTTTCACCAATTATCCAATATTTTGCGCAACCTTTTCATTCGCGCCAATTCTCCAATATTTTGAACAGGACTCTCCTTTTCCATATTTTGATGTTCAAATCATAGAAGTCCGCTTGCACGCAACATCCTTTGCCAAAAACACCTTTCTTCATCTCCTGACTTTCAGGCCCTAAAATTTGGCAAACACTGGAAAACGACACATCCTTAAACTGTTCTTTTGTGCCGCCTCCAGATTGTCTATTCCTTTTTAATTGCTCTCTTCACTGCATCCCATAACCATTCTTCATCTTTCATCATGAAATCCACTATCGTGATATGTATCATATGATCAAACAGCTTTAGCATCATCATATTTACAGTGGAAAGTAATGAAACTTCCCTATCTTCCAACAACATCATTCCTTCCAATCAAAACTGTATATGACTGGAATCATCATTTCTCCCCCTTTCTTCAAAAAGATTTCATCATAAGTTCTCAAAACTTATGATATTTGTGAAATAAAAATAATCAAATCATCATCTGATTTTCAATTCCTTTACAAAGTGAATTGATTTATCTTCTTTGACAAAAAAAAACACTCTGTAACAACAAATTCTTCTTACTTCCTTATCCATCCAACTTGGTCCCAACAATATCTCCCTTTGGATTTTGTTGTCAACCAAGATTCATAAATCACTGAACTTTGTAGCCTTATGCAATGGATTACTTATCAAAAATTCTAACCCTACGTGAGCTAACTCATTATAGGAAACAAGAATTATTGACATCTAACAATGCTTTCCAAAAGCAGTGACTATGAAATCTCATGATCATATATCTTCAGCCTTCTTCAGAACATATTTCAAGATTGTAATTCAGCATTCTTCACTTCTTTAACTTTCCTGGAAATCAACATTGTTTCCTACAACCACTCCAACAAACAGTTAGAATAGTTCACACACATACATGATTAATTCACAGCTTACCCACAACTCTCCCTTTATGCATGCTTCCATAAGGATAGATTTATGAAACAATCCTCCCCCTTGAAAACACTTTACAAAGGAAATATGAGAGTGGGGACAGAAACACATACCTTAACCTTGATGTGAAGGAGGTTGGACACCCATGTTCAACCTCAATTTTGCAAATGGTTCTTTCGGTAAAGGTTTTGTGAATATATCAACAACTTGTTCAGATGTAGGAACATACTCCAACCTTAATTCATTCCTCTGCACCAGCTCTTTGATGAAGTGGTACTTTATATCAATGTGTTTTGAATGAGAATGTTGTACCAGATTTTTTGTAAGATTGATTGCACTCTGATTATCACAACCCAAGAAAAATTGTATCTTTACTTCAACAAGTAGATCTTCCAACTGAGTCTTCATCCACATTAGTTGAGTTACAGCTTGAGTAGCAACAACATAATCAGCTTCAGCTGTGCTAAGAGTTACTAAATTCTATTTCTTAGTGTGCCAACTAACAAAACTTTTCCCTAGAAAGAAAACTCCACCAGATGTGGATCTTTGATCATCAACATTTCCTTCCCAATCAGCATCAGAATACCCTAATAGATAAATATTTCCTGATCCATCATACCTGATTCCAAAATTTGCTGTGCCTTTGATATATCTGATAATTATTTTTCCAGAAATCATATGTGATTCTTTAGGAGAACTCTGAAATCTTGCACATAAAGTGACATCATATACGATGTTGGGTCCCGAGGCAGTCAAATACAAAAAACTTCCAATTAGATTTCGAAACTCTTTCTAATCAACTTCCTTGACTTCTCCATCTTTAGACAACTTGGTTACCACTAAAATAGGTGTGGAAACTAGTTTCGAATTTTCCATGCCAAACTTCTTCACAAGTTCCTTAGAATACTTTTCTTGAGATAGAAATATGTTATTCTTTTTCTGTGAGATTTGTAGCCCAAGAAAGTATTTCATTTCACCCAGCATGGACATCTCAAATAACTTCTTCATCTCCATAGAAATTTTTTACATGATCTTTCATCATTCCCAGTGAAGATAATGTCATCGACATAGACAATAATGATTAGTGAAAACTCCTAACACTTCTTGATGTAAAGATTGCTATCAACTCTACCTTTCTTAAAATTCATATTCTTCAAGAAAGTATCTAATTTATAATACCATTCCCTCAGAGCCTGTTTTAGCCCATACAAAGCCTTCTTCAACCTGCACACATAACTTTCATCCTTTACAATAAAAAATCCACAAGGTTGATCAATGTAAACTTCCTCGTCAAGTTCACCATTCAAAAATGCATATTTTACATCCATTTGAAAGATTTTGTAACCTCGTTGTGTAGAAATAGTAAGAAAGATTCTGACTGTTTCTAATCTTTCCACCAGAGTAAAGGTTTCATCAAAATAAATGCCTTCAATTTGTGAATAGACTTGTCAAACCAATCTTTCTTTGTTTCTTATTACTTTACCTTCTTCATTCATCTTGTTTCGGAAACCCACTTTGTACCAATAATGTTCTTGTTTTCCGGCTTGGGTACAAGTTCCAAATTATCATTCTTATCTATCTAATCAAGTTCTTTATTCATAGAATGAACCCATTCTAGATGCTCAAATGATTCATTTACATCATTTGGTTCAACTTTTGAATAAAGAGAAGTATATGATATATCATTCATTGTTCTTCTTGTTTGAACCCTCTGATGTTTATCTCCAATAATGTTCTGAGCCTCCACTTGTTTTCTCAGTCTAGGATGAGTTGTTTGAACTTCATCCTCATCACTCGAGATTTATGAGTTGGATTCCTCTTCTTGAGTAGGATTAACACAGTCTGTAGCATTATCAGAATTGTTAACAAAATCTTCTCTATCCTTCTCAACTTCCATATCAACATATGACTACTTTTATTTCTTGAAATTTTCAACAACTTTTACATCTAAAGAATCAATAATTCTTCCTGTTTCTTTGTTGAGGCATATATATCATCTTCCTTCTAGAGCATATCCAAGAAAAATTCCATCATCTCCTCTTTGTTCAAACTTTCCAAGATTTCCACCTTTCTTCTTTATAATGTATGGACTCCCAAAAACTCTCAAGTGTTTCAAATTTGGAGTTTTTCCATAGAAAATTTTATATGGAGTCATATATGAGTTTGGCCTATAGAAACATCAGTTCCGAATATACATAATAGTGCTCATGGATTGCCTCCAATAATAATGAGAAAGACTATGTTTAAGTAATGTAGTTCTCCCCATTTCCACCAGACTTCTATTCTTTATTTAGAAACCCCATTTTGTTGAGGTGTGTATGGTGAATTGAAATCATGCCAAATTCCATGTTTCTCGAGGTAACTTTCAAAATATTCATTCTTATATTCTCCACGATTATCAGTTCTCAACTTCTTCACTTAATACTCACATTCCTTCTCTACTTTCCTCCTGAAAATCTTAAACATTTTCAGAGCATATGACTTATGTATCATGTATATAACACAAGTAATGTGAGTATAGTCATCAATGAAAGTAATGAAGTACTTATCTCCATTTATATATTTATTTCTCATTGGTCCACAGATATTAGAGTGTATGAGTTCCAAGGGTCTTTTTGAGTGAATTTTAAATCTCTTGTGAATAGAGTTTGTAATCTTCCCTTTCTCACAAATAGTGCAACACTAATCTCTTCTTCTTGATAAATAAGGAATATCTCAGATACTATCTCTATTTGATAACTTGCACATATTTCTCTGACACATATGTCCTAAAATTTTATTCCATAACTGATTTTCATCCACCATACCTATGTAACAAGAGTTCTTCACTTCACCAACTTGGAACAAATTACCTCTTGTACGTTGAACTCGTGTAATTATATTTCCATCATTTTCAATTTTCATAAAAAATCCATATTTTATAAAGATAACTTTGTTTCCCTCATCACAGAGTTGTGACACACTAAGCATGTTATGTTTTAACCTGTCAACATATAGTGTTTTCCTGGATTTTATCTTTTCTTTTCCAATGATGGCTGATCCAACACCTTTGATCCTTAGAGATTCATCATTTCCAAATGTCACTATTCCTTCTTTGAAGTCTTTCACATTCTTCACCATCTTTAAGTCTCCTATCATATGATAGGAACACCCACTATCAAGAATCCATGGACATTCTCCTTTTGTAGCTTTCAAAGCAGTTTCGAAAATGATAGTTTTTGTTCGTCCTTTTCTTCCACTTTCTGTTGTGCTTCCTCCAATTTCTTATCCAAGTCAATGTGTTCTGGCCAGACAACCATGTAATCTTTCTTTTCAAACTTATTAGACCTGTCCCTTTTAGATTTTAAAAAATTTGGATTTTGAGAAATATTAAGAAATTTTTGTTGCTCTGGTAACACACTAAGGTAGCCCTTGGCAAGATGTCCAGGACGATCACATCTTTCACAAATAGTTTCCAGTGATTGGAACCTATTGTCAACTTTCACACCAATCTTCTCATATGTCTTATGAAATTTATTTAGAGTCTTTCTATTTTGAAAGGATTTACTCCCACTCAATCCTTGTCTTTCAAAACTTGTGGAATAGTTGTAATGTTGTTGGTTGAACCAACACATATTTTCCATGTGTCCGAATCCACCACAATACTAGCAGTATCCATAGAAAGAATATTTTCCTCTAAAACTTCTATACTAACCATATTTGTGGACACACTTCTCAAAAAACTTCTTAATAGAACTATGCTGACCATCAACCTTCATGTTTTCATTTGTAACTCCCATTATCAGTTCAGATTTATCATTACCAGAAGTATTAGAATTATAGCATCCCGCCTTTTTATCACATAAACTTTCATTACATTTTACAAAACCGAGGATCTTTAAGGTTTAGTGTCTTGGAAACCAGGAACATAAAACATGAAAACATAAAACATTATTCTTAAACATTTGAAAGTCTTTTCCTCATATTCATCCTAGGTTCATTACTACATCTCATAACCTGGGGACATGCATCAAAAGAAAGGGTGAGCAGAAGGCCCAGTAAGGGAAACAAGAGAAACATTTCACTTGTGAACTTGAGATACTTCAATAAGGTCATGAAAAGAACTTTAAGGCATGAGAAAGAAATCATGAGATATATCATAATAAAAATAACATTTTTCATAACTTGAAGATGTGGCTACAACATTTAATATTGACAATAATTTCTTTTCACCAAGGTCTATCCCCAAGGTATCATTAAAAATTACCAAGGTTATTCACCAAGGTATCAGTCTAAAAGGTCATCTCTAGAGATTAAGTCTTTACCCAATGCATTCGAGCGCTATCAGGGCGCACCCTTGACATGTATTTATTATCATGTGAGCCACATATATCATCATAAATAATTTCATAAACAACCCATATAGCCAAAAAGTAATGGGTTTCATATCATAATCATAACGTTTAAAAACTGCTTTAAAGACATGATCTTTACGTCACTTTAAACCCACAGAAAGGGAGAGCGGGTCTCATGTATGTAAATCCAAGAATTGAAAATAGAACAACTTGGTATATATGTGAATAACCCTATAGAAGAGAGATCCTTGAGTATTAAATTAATAAAATAAAAGAACTTTAGAAAGAGAGAGAGACATTTTGAGATGGAAATTCTGCAGCATAACGGTTATATTTCGGGGTTTTAGAAAACATTGAAAAGAGAGGGGACATGGGTCACCCACTCATAAATGATCCATAAAACAGTAGGGGAATAGAATATAAAAGATTTAAGAACATGGTAATGAAATTTTAAAGACATAAAATATGAAATGAAGAACATGAAAGGAAGAAAAAAAATAAGATTTCTCTTATGAAAATTCGACAACCTAACTACGTCACTTAAACTTCAACAAAAAATGATTTGACGAGATAAAATAGGGTGTCTCATCATACGAAAATAAATTTTCAGTATGAGAGATATAGATATCATACCCCAACATAATAAAAAGGAACTTGAAAGACTTTACATGAAAGTAGAACTTTGAAAAATGAGAAGGGTGAAAGAATCCCTTAAAAATTCGGCAGCCTAATGGTGCCACTTAAACTTCAACAAAAATGAATTGATGATATCAGATAGGGTATCTAATCATATGAACATAAAAGATCAGTATGATAGATTTATAGATCATACCCCAACATAATAAAAAGTAACTTGAAAGACTTGACATGAAAGTAGAACTTTGAAAAATTATAAGGGTGAAAGAATCCCCTTAAAGATTCGGCAGCCTAACGACGCCACTTAAACTTCAAAAAAAAAAATGAATTGATGAGATAAAATAGGGTATCTCATCATATGAACATAAAATATCAGTATGATAGATATTGAGATCACACCACAAAATAATAAAAAGTAACTTGAAATAATTGACATGAAAATAGATCTTGAAAACGAGAAGGGTGAAAGAACCCCTTAAAAATTTGGCAGCCTAACGACACCACTTAAAACTTCAAAATAATGAATTGAAGAGATCAAATGGGGTATCTCATAATATGATCATCAAAGATCAGTATGATATATATAGATATCATACCACAACAAAATAAAAAGGAACTTTAAATACTTGACAAGAAAATAGAACTTGAAAATGAGAAGGGTGAAAGAATCCGTTACAAAAATTTCGGCAGCCTAACGGCGGGACTTAAACTTTCATAAAATGAAATGATGAGAGTAAAAGGGGGTATCTAATCATATGAACATAAAAAGGAAAGTATAATGAATATAAAAGAACATCCTACAACATAAGAACATGGAGCATAAAATAAATGACATAAAAGAGATCACTTGAAAAGAAAGAGAGGGGTCAGATCCCTTACCTTAAAACGTAACTCTTAAAACTCAAAGGTTGGGACCTTGAGGGCTTGGGGGCATCTTGGAAGGACTCCTTGGGATGTAATGAGACCATAAATTCGTTGGGGGAGAGTGGGGAGTCTAATGGATGAGAGTATTGATTGGTATTTATAGGGAAAGTGAGGGGACAAGGCATTAATGGCCAAGGGACACCTCATTGGTGGTTTTGGAAAAACCATGGGCTTGCCCATGGTATTTGCCCATGGTATTGGACACTTGGGACACCTAATACAATAATTCATCCCCTTTAGTCGAACATCCCATAAAATATCTCATGGCATCATCATGACACCGTTATGATGTCATTAAACATACTGAAACCCTAAAACTATATTTTTACTATTCACTGAAAATTTAACTTTCTCAGAAAAATCCCAAAATTTCACATTAACAAAATTTCGATGCTCTAAGTTCAAAAATGAAATCCATTTTATCAAAATAATTTTCTAAATATTCTTAATTTAATTTTTAATTAAAAAACACTATTCACCCTAAAAAACTAATACTTGAATAATAATTTATGAAACTGTTATTTAACTATTTTATTGAATCACATTACTTAATCAAGATGCATAGATTATATTAATACTTTCTTTAAGTGAGATTACTAATCCATTTGGACACATTACTAATCCTAATCATAAAATCACTATTCATTATTTAATATTCATCAAAAATCAAGTTGATCTTATTAGACTCTAAATTTCATACTGGACATAATTGTAGAAGACCATTTTTTGAATATCATTACACGTTTTTAATTATTTAAGGTTTACATAAACATTTTTAAAATATCCTTTTTTCTAAAATTCATCAAAAATATGCATACTATATTTATCCGGTCATTTGAAAATTCATAAACTTCATCATAAGAAGAAATCCCAATTTTTATTTAAAACAAAGGATTACACAAGGTAGTTATGGTGTCCTTACATAGCCCCTTATCACACCAGTATAGGACCTAAGTGTAAGGTGTGCTAAGGTGATAGAATCCGAGGGAGGCTCAGCCAACATCGCATGAGTAGTAATTTCTGTCAGTTTGAACTTCTCGCAAAGGCGATTCCGTTCTAGCTTCACACGATGAAGTTCGTCTTGGGTTTGGTCCAGAGCAAAGTCCAGCGGTGCTACCTCCTTCCCAAGTTCTGTTAGATGGGCTTCGATTGGTCCAAGACTACTGGGTGAGGCCATAGAATCTTCTTTCAATATTAATTAACAAAGATTACTTGTATTTAGAGACAATAATCGAAACGTTTACTTTACAGCGGTCATATTGACCAATGGTCATATAACAGTCAAAACCCAACGGTCTCATTTTAATTATACTCATGTTATCAAATGAAACATTTTTGTTGAGTATAAAAATAAAATAAAATAACACACAAAATTAGGAAACAAGATTTTTCAAAATTTCGGGTCGTTACAATCTTCCCCCATTAAGAAATTGCGTCCTCGCAATTTTTAAAATTGGGTTTTGAAATTTCATTGAAAGTACCACATCGGAAAAGGAGTCAATAAAACTATTACTTTAAAAGAAAGAAAGGGAAGTACAAAGGTCACCCGAGTTAACCCACACTAGGATTCCATGTAGGAAAACTTGGACATGGAGGAGAAAAAAAGGGTCAAGTTCTGAGAGAGAGTGATAGAAAACATGATTAGGAGAAATTTAACCATAAGAAAATCCTAAACTTATGATGTGTGTAAACGGTCTTTGATTACCTAGTAGGAAACGTAAAACAACAACGTTTTTGTTTTACGTTCCTTTTCATAATTTTGAGGAATTCATTTACTACATAGAAAACAAACATAAGAAAATATACCTACCTTCATGTAGAGTTTCATCCTTTAATAAGTCTCTACCAAAACTACTCTTTTCTCCAAATGATGAGAATTCAAAAACACTTAGTCTCATCAAAAGCACAAGAATCATCTTCTATAGAATCACATAATCCACAAAAGATTAACTTTCTATTTCTTCTATCTTTAAACATTATCCCAAAAACAGAAAGGGTAAGGTAAAAAAACTCTTCAAAAAGAAAGAATCCCATAGGAATAGAAACTACTTTTAAATCTTCAAAGTTCCATGGTACTACCCAAATTTCATCATAGACCATTCCATAAATAATTTTCCTTAAAATTCCTTGAAATAAACCAAACTAATATTGAAACCCAATTACAAGAAGGATTTGATAACATAGTCTTCCAAAATAAACTTCATCATTCATCTCCAAACAACATAAACCACTCCTAACATCTTATAAAAAAAGTAACTAACCTAAACATATTTTCCCCAAGATAGGTTAATCATTTCCATAAGTAACCTATATTACCATAAGTTCACCTTAAATTCATCGATTCTTCAAAATATAAGTCAACCTTACTCCTAAATGAAAATACCGTAGTAATCTATTTACCTCGATCATATAGGGTCCCCAAAATAGTGAACATCTTCCAAAAATAATAATCATCTTTTAATCCACTAATCATCTCTGTCATATTAATACAAAAATCGTCGCATTTCCTATCACATTGGTTGTTGGGACATGTTCTTCTATTTCCCACCATCAACTAAGAAGAGAAAGTATAATTAGGGGCTTAAATACTTAGCCAATAATCATGAAAAGGAACTTAAATCATATAAGGATAACTTTTAGAAGAAAAGTATACCCTAACTTGTGATCCCCCTAGGTTCCCATCTAGGTTATCCATGATCATATATTCTTATGTGAATCTTTATTTTATTTTATCTTTGTTCCTTTAACAATGGTTCATACTAAGCTTATGAATTTACCAAAGCATATCCCCCAGGAGTTTCGTAACCAAGAGTGCAACAATGCCCGTTTTCATGTACCAGTTCCCGTTTGAGTCTAGCTCAAAGCGGTGTTTTCAGGTTTTACCCCTATGTACATCTGTTCCAGAGCCACCTCTACCTGCTCGTATCTAGACATGGATGTATTTTCTTGGAAACCCATTACTCAATACTCACCAAAATACCAGGAATATTTCCTATATATAAACTTTTCTATAGGCTTCATCCTAAAGTTTTCATATCCTAATTTCCACAAATAACTAAACTATCCTTTGATACCAACTATAGCATCCCGCCTTTTTATCACATAAACATTCATTACATTTTACAAAACTGAGGATCTTTAAGGTTTAGTGTCTTGGAAACCAGGAACTTAAAACATGAAAACATAAAACATTCTTCTTAAAAACTTGAAAGTCTTCTCCTCATGTTCATCCTAGGTTCATTACTGCATCTCATAACCTGGGGACATAAATCAAAAGAAAGGGTGAGTAGAAGGCCCAGTAAAGGAAACAAGAGAAACATTTTACATGTGAACTTGAGATACTTCAATAAGGTCATGAAAAGAACTTTAAGGAATGAGAAAGAAATCATGAGATATATCATAATAAAAATAACATTTTTCATAACCTGAAGATGTGGCTACAACATTTAATATTGACAATCATTTCGTTTCACCAAGGTCCATCCCCAAGGTGTCATTAAAAATTACCAAGGTTATTCACCAAGGTATCAGTCTAAAAGGTCATCTCTAGAGATTAAGTCTTTACCCAATGAATTGGAGTGCTATCAGGGAAAAACCTTGACATGTATTTATTATAATGTGATCCACATATATCATCATCAATCATTTCATAAAAAACCCATATAGAAAAAAAGGAATGGGTTTCATTTCATAATCATAACGTTTAAATACTGCTTTAAAGACATGATGTTTACGTCACTTTAAACCCACGGAAAGGGAGAGCAGGTCTCATGTATGTAAATCCCAGAATTTAAAATAGAAAAAATTGGTATATATGTGAATACCCCTATATAAGAGAGAGCCTTGAGTATTCAATTAATAAAATAAAATAACTTTAGAAAAAGAGAGAGACATTTTGAGATGGAAATTCTGCAGCATAACGGTTATGTTTCGGGGTTTTAGAAAACATTGAAAAGAGAGGGGACATGGGTCACCCGCTCATAAATGATCAATAAAATAGTAGGGGAACAGAATATAAAGGATTTAAGAACATGGTAATGAAATTTTAAAGACATAACATATGAAATGAAGAACATGAAAGGAAGACAAAAATAAGATTTCTCTTATGAAAATTCGGCAGCCTAATGGCGTCACTTAAACTTCAACAAAAAATGATTTGATGATATCAAATAGGGTATCTCATCATATGAACATAAAAGTTCAGTATGATAGATAAACATATCATACCCCAACATAATAAAAAGGAACTTGAAAGACTTTACATGAAAGTAGAACTTTGAAAAATGAGAAGGGTGAAAGAATCCCTTAAAAATTCGGTAGCCTAATGCGCCACTTAAACTTCAAAAAAAAAATGAATTGATGAGATAAAATAGGGTCTCTCATCATATGAACATAAAAGATCAGTATGATATATTTAGATATCATACCCCAACATAATAAAAAGGAACTTGAAATACTTGACATGAAGGTAAAACTTTGAAAAATGAGAAGGGTGAAAGAATCCCCTTAAAGATTCGGCAGCCTAACGACGCCACTTAAACTTCAAAAAAAAAAAAAAAATGAATTGAAGAGATCAAATAGGGTCTCTCATAATATGAACATAAAAGATCAGTATGATAGATATTGAGATCACACCCCAACATAATAAAAAGGAACTTGAAAGAATTGACATGAAAATAGATCTTGAAAACGAGAAGGGTGAAAGAACCCCTTAAAAATTCGGCAGCCTAACGACGCCACTTAAAACTTCAAAATACTGAATTGAAGAGATCAAATGGGGTATCTCATCATATGATAATAAAATATCAGTATGATAGTTATATATATCATACCCCAACATAATAAAAAGAAACTTGAAAGACTTGACAATAAAATAGAACTTGAAAATGAGAAGGGTGAAAGAATCCGTTACAAAAATTTCGGCAGCCTAACGGCGACACTTAAACTTTCATAAAATGAAATGATGAGAGTAAGAGGGGGTATCTCATCATATGAAGATAAAAAGGACAGTATAATTAATATAAAAGAACATACTCCAACATAAGAACATGGAGCATAAAAGAAATGACATAAAAGAGATCACTTGAAAAGAAAGAGAGGGCCAGATCCCTTACCTTAAAACATAACTCTTAAAACTCAAAGGTTGGGACCTTGAGGGCTTCGGGGAACCTTGGAAGGACTCCTTGGGAGGTAATGAGACCAGAAATTCGTTGGGGGAGAGTGGGGAGTCGAATGGATGAGAGGATTTCTTGGTATTTATAGGGAAAGTGAGGGGACAAGGCATTAATGGCCAAGGGACACCTCATTGGTGGTTTTGGCAAAACCATGGGCTTTCCCATGGTATTTTCCCATGGTATTGGACACTTGGGACACCTCATACAATAATTCATCCCCTTTAGTCGACCATCCCATAAAATATATCATGGCATCATCATGACACAGTTATGATGTCATTAAACATACCAAAACCCTAAAACTGTATTTTTACTATTCACTGAAAATTTAACTTTCTCAGAAAAATACCAAAATTTCACATTAACCAAATAATAATGCTCTGATTTCAAAAATGAACTCCATTTTATAAAAATAATTTTCTAAATATTTTTAATTTAATTTTTATATAAATACACTATTCACCGAAAATTCATTTTTTCAGAAAAAACCCCAAAAATTACCTTAACATAATATCGATGCTCTGAGTTCAAAAATGAAATCCATTTTATAAAAATAATTTTCTAAATATTTATTAATTTAATTTTTAATTAAAAAACACTATTCACCCAAAAAAACTAAGACTTGAATAATAATTTTTGAAACCGTTATTTAACTATTTTATTGAATCAAATTACTTAATCAAGGTGCCTAGATTATATTAATACTTTCTTTAAGTGAGATTACTAATCCATTTGGACACATTACTAACCCTAATCATAAAATCACTATTCATAATTTACTATTCATCAAAAATCAAGTTGATCTTATTAGACTCTAAATTTCGTATTGGAAATAATTATAGAAGACCATTTTTTGAATATCATTACACATTTTTAATTATTTAAGCTTTACATAAACATTTTTAAAATATCATTTTTTCTAAAATTCATCAAAAATATGCATACTATATTTTTCCGGTCATTTGAAATTTCATAAACTTCATCATAAGAAGAAATCCCAATTTTTATTTAAAACAAAGGATTACACAAGACAGTTACGGTGTCCTTACATAGCCCCTTATCACACTAGCATAGGACCTAAGTGTAAGGTGTGCTAAGGTGAGAGAATCCGAGGGAGGCTCGGCCAACATCGCATGAGTAGTAATTTCTATCAGTTTGAACTTCTCGCAAAGGCGATTCCGTTCTAGCTTCACACGATGAATTTTGGCTTGGGTTTGGTCCAGAGAAAAGCCCAGTGGTGCTACCTCCTTCCCAAGTTCTGTTAGATGTGCTTCGATCGGTCCAAGACTACTGGGTGAGGCCATCGAATCTTCTTTTGATATTAATTAACCAAGATTACTTGTATTTAGAGACAATAATCGAAACGTTTAGTTTACAACGGTCATATTGACCAATGGTCATATAACAGTCAAAACCCAACGGTCTCACTTTAATTATACTCATGTTATCAAATGAAACATTTTTGTTGAGTATAAAAATAAAATAAAATAACACACAAAATTAGGAAACAAAATTTTTTCAAAATTTCGGGTCGTTACAAGAATTGTTTCTTGACTCATGATTTTTACACACTTCTGATTTTTCAGAATTGCTAACTTTGGACACATACACGGTCTTTCCAACCTTGTTCTTATCAGAACTAGTTTTGTCTTTAATTTCAACCTTTGAAGGTAACTTTTGTGGATCCTTATTTGGTTCATTCTTAATAGAACATTCACCAACTTCCGAGATAGAATTTTTAAACTGATATTCATTTCTTTAGCTTTATAATGTTTCTGTTGGACAAGTTCCAACTCTTATTCTTTTACCTTTAGTTTTAATTCAAGATGATCATTGCAATTATTTTCAATCTCAAGATAATTATTCAGATCATCAATCTCCTTTTCCAAATTTATTTTCTCATCATGAAAAATTCCTTCATTGTTTAATGTGGAATTTTTATTTATCAAATTCTTTTTTTCCTTCTCAAGTCTTCTGATCTTTCTCAAACATTCCTTCAATTCTTCTTTTAGATACTGTTCAAGTTGATTTTCTTCTTCTTTAGTACTACTGCTCTCATAATCATCATTATTCACTATTGCAAAAAGGTACTCTCTCTAGCTTTATCAGCAATAGATTTTTCAGATCCAGTATTACTATCATCATCTTCTTCACTTTTTGAAAACAAGCTTCTTCTTTTTGATTTGAAGAACTTTTTATCCTTACCTCTTCCAGAATATTTATCTTTTCCACCCTATCTCTTCCATGACCTTTTTGGTCTTCTGTCTTCTTCATCACTGTCTTCATCTTTTCCTTTTCAAGGACAGTTAGCTGCAAAGTGGCCAACAACTCCACATTCAAAATATTTCAAATGGATATTCCCTTTGTATTTCCCTGTGCCTCTTTTCACATTTTTAGAAAAAAAGGAGATTATTTCATCAAAATTTTGACATACCTCATTTTCAGAGTCAGATTCTCTAGATTTATCTTCAATAAGAATTTTCCTCTACTTCTCTTTCTTTGCATCCTTGAAAGATATTTCTCTATCAGATTTTTCTTTGCTCTTCATAGTCTTCTCTATTCTCATTTCATATGTTATGAGAGTGCTATGAAAATAATCTAGAGATAATGGTTCAAGGTCTCTATATTCTAGTGATGAAACTTTAGCATCAAATTTTTCGGGAATAATTCTCAAGATCTTCTAAAAAACTATAGAATATTCTAACTTTTCACCATGAAATATGATTGTACTAAAAATTTCATTTACCCTGGTAAAGAAGTACCCAAAAGATTCAGATTCTCCCATTTTCATGTCTTCATACTTTAGCCTCTATATTTTTAGTTTTTCCTTCTTCACTTTTGTATTTCCTTCATGGATTTTCTTCAACTTATCCCAGATTCCTTTAGCTGTAGCCGCACATTTTACTCTTAAAAACTCACTCTCAGAAATAGATGAGAGTAATGCATTTTTAGCTCTTCCATAATTCTCAAGATTATTCTTATTAGCAGGTGTAATAGGAACCTTGCCATAAATAGGAGGAAATCCATCAGTTTTAGTTTCAATAACTTCATATCCAAGAGACATAAGATAAGACATCATTATATCCTTCCATATGTGATAGTTCTTTCCATCAAAAATCGGAATCCCCTTACTATTCACGCAATTTAAATTCTCCATAACAACTTCTCTTCAAACACTTTAGAAAAGAATAAACTAAGGGAACCTATCCCTCTGATACCAACTGAATTTCCCAATCAGGATCTAAGTATCATTGAGAGGGGGGGGGAATTAGTGATATCTTTTTCTTTTTATGTTTCATTCTTTTTTAAACAAACTTCACCTCCTGTTAAAGAGTTTCTTATCTACTGAACACACACAACCATAGGAACACAAGATTTATAAGGTTCACTAGTCAAAAAGAGTAGCTACGTCCCTGGTATGGTACAAAAATAATCCAGTACCACACAATCCACTAGAAAACAATCCTTTGATGTGGAATACAACGAGTAGGATATACCCTTTCACTCGTGTAGCACTTGGAAAAAAAATCCAAAACTGTGTGTGCACCCTATTATCACAAATACAGAATTACAGTATTTCAGTACTTCTTTACAATTGATCAGGTGTATTCTATGAAGTAAAAATCTTGAATTTCTTACCCAAAAGCCAGTAAGAACAATCTTATGCACAACCAAATATGTGCGAAGACCCTAAATCTTTTGAACACTCTTTTAGGTGTCTTGTGCTCAACTTTTATACTGGGCGCACAATATTTGACTTTTTTAGTGAAACACCTCTTGCGCGCAACTATATTCTTGCGCGAAAATTTTCCATCTTGCGTGAAACTTTTTTCTTGCGCGCAACTTTTTCTTCTTACATGCAACTCAATTTATTTTACGCACTCTCCTTTTCTTAATATTTTTCTGCACCTCAGAGCTCGAGATTTCTCTAAGTGTTGAGCATTATCAACGTGAGGGGGTCATATCTTATTTATATACCCCGTTGACCCCTATGTGGAAAAACACCAATGGGTCATGCAAGATCCTAACTTATCGTGAAAAAACCCAGTTGATTTCGCCTTTGGCGCGAAAGTTTCTTTCATTCCCACCTCATATTTCGCACACTTTTGAAATC
This sequence comes from Viscum album, assembly GCA_963277665.1. Taxonomy (NCBI): domain Eukaryota; kingdom Viridiplantae; phylum Streptophyta; class Magnoliopsida; order Santalales; family Viscaceae; genus Viscum; species Viscum album. The sequence goes on along the minus strand of OY728142.1, from coordinate 260,230,375 downwards.
TTTCGCATGCTTCCTTACATTTCCTTTTTCCGAAGTTCAACCCGCGAATTATGCCTGGCACGCAAAACCCCATTTTACAACACATTTGGACCATAAGTTTCTTTCATGCCAACCTCATCTTTCTCACACTTTTGAAATCTTTCGTGCACTTCCTTCCTTTTCCATTTTCTGAAGTTCAGACCGTGAATTGTTCATGGTGCACAAAACCCCATTTTACGTCGCATTTGGTGTGAAAGTTTCTTTCATAACAACCTCTTCTTTCACGCCAATTCATAAATATTTCACACAACTTTCTCTTTCGTTCCAATTCTCTAATATTTCGTGCAACCTTCTCTTTCACGCCAATTCTCCAATCTTTTGCGCAACCTTCTTGTAACAGCCCGAGATTTTATGAAAACTATTCTTTTTAATTTTATTAATGTCTTGTGTTGTACGCTACACCAAAAGGATCTCGCACAACACGTATCCTTGACTTGCCTTGCATTACACGCAATCGCAACCTTCCTCGATAGCGTGTGTAGTACGCAATACCGAGTTTCACTAAACAACGATATGCTATTAAAATATTATCAAGACTAGCCGTTATGAATAGTAATAACCACTTTTTGAAATTTTATAAATTTTATTTTTCAAAATGGGCTTCATTTTTGGACTCAGAATATCGAAATTAGACTAGGGTGAAATTTTGGTATTTTTCTGAAAACTTTCAATTTTTGATGAATAGTGAAACCACTAAGTGGTAGGTTAAAAACTGAATTTTGCATAAAACTTAATTTTACCGCTTCTGTGAATGGAATTTCGAAAATCCGAGAGACACGGTTAATATCAAGGACTAAAATGTGGTTCAATGAGATGAAAATAATTTTTTGGTGAATAGTAACTTTTTACTTTTTTTACCGCGGTTAATAGTAAATAGGGTAACTAAGGGTAAATATGATATTAATATTACCCTAACACATGTCCTAATTCTATTGGACAAGTGTAATTCGACCAAAAACAAACTTAGGAATAAAATATGACCATTTAGGCCCACTTGGATTAGATTAGGACATTTATTATTAATTTATTTAAAGAAGGGTTAAAGTAGTTAAAATCAAAGTTTAATAAGTAAATCATTTTTAATATGGGGTTATACATAAGATAAATTCGATTGTAAATATTAATTAGAAAGCTAAAACGATTTCCTACATGATGGTATTTTATTTTTAATTTTTAGACATCAAATAATTTAATTTAATTATGACACAAATATGATGCAGTAATTATCTTATTAATGAAATATTGACATAATTGATAAAATAAATACCAAAATAAATGTAATTTAAGACTTTTTATGAATTACACTAATTTTCTAGGTTAATATGATATATTAGTGTTGATTTAAACAACTTGGTTCGAACATATAATTCTGTTATGACTTTCACAAAAATCATATATCAAATAGTGTCAAAATTGACACAAAATAGTTTTTAAATCAAATATTATATTATTAATTGTTATTTTATTCCTAAAAATCTAAGGTTCGGCCAAATGACTTAGATAAGGATATATATATTAATAATAAACAATTTGGGGTTCGTTTGGCATGTTATAGTAAGTGTATTAACCATATAGTGAAAGAAAACAAAAAGACATGGTAAAAGTTAAATTATTTAACTTAGAGTTAAATCTAATTGATAAGGTTAAAATAATACCCTAAACTTGTCTAAATCCTATTGGTTGATAGGATTTCGACCCATCCCCACTTTAGCTTCGAAATAAGACCCTTTGGAACCATTATAAACCGATTTTGACTTTAATATAAAATAATATTTTGAGATATTCCTAAGGTGCCCCTCTCCTCCCTTATAAAAGGACACCTCCTCCCCCTCCTCCTAACACCAATTTGAGCACTCAAGCTCGGACAACCCCTGCAAAAATCTCTTCTCCACTTCCCTAGAAACATCCTAGAGGTTCTGGTCTTCCTCAAAGACCAATTTTAGTGCCCTAAGAGGAGGTCTCAAAGAGGCGCTTCAAAGAAGAGGTAATTACCGTTACCAATTCTTTCATCTTTATTTCTTCTTCCACTTCTTCTTCTTAGGTTGTTTCATTATGAAGTAATAACATCAGTATCACTCATATACGGATATGTTATTATAAGTATGAAACAACCCTATTTCACCATCTATCCATCCTACGGAAAAAGAAATCACCGCGCGTGCGTACGTACGGAATACCGTCTCCACGCTGTGGTGTAATCTATTTTCCACCACCACCTTACATGGATGGGTATAATGGTGTAAAGAATAAATATACATAGTTATTACAACATCATATTGATTCTGATATATTTTATAATCCACTCCAATTCAATTCAATATTTATAGAAATGATATCATCGCTCGTGCGTACGTACGGACTACCGTCTCCACGACGCGATGAGATTCATTCTCCATGTTAACCATTTAAGAATGATTATAAAGTATATATAAGAAATAATAATGAAATATATGAAATTATAAAGCTACTGGATTCATGTATATATATATATGTATGTCATCTACTTACTTCCATTCAAGACAATAAGGAAAGGAAAACAGCGTTCATGCGTACGTACGGACTACCGTCTCCATGAACGGTGTTTATTTATCTATCTATTATATATATATATATATACAGAATATACATGATATATAAATCATATTTTATATTCTGGAAGTGAGTAAATCATGATATAAGTAATAATGATGTCAAGAACAACAAGTCAAAACACCTACGATAAATGAAACGATTTTACCCAAAACGATTCTTTAACATGGAATTTACAAAAGAACGGGTAATATAATGTCATAAGTGAACCATATATGATATCATAACTATGAATATGATTCTGTAATAAGTCAATAACATGATTTAAATCATTATACAGGAGGTTCAGACACTTACAAAGCAAGTCGGACCTAAGGTAAGGGAAATATCACAATCTCATTTTTATCCGAGATTGTTTATTCGTAAGTATTTACTGGGGTGTATTTTATCATCCAAATCCTTGTTTCATAAATATGTAATATTATTTCCATCCAACTACAATTGTTTAAATCCAATTTTACCCTTTTTTGAGTTTTTAGTAAAAGAAATGAAAGGAATATTTTGTCGTTTTCCGTACGAGGTACTTTTTGACTTTTCCGACAAAAGAACGAGAAGAATGTTTTTTAACTTATACGGCATGAATGGATTTTTAAAACATTAAATCCAAGAAGCTTCCTTTACAAGTTTTGAAGTTTATTTTTAATCAACTTCTTTTATTTTAAAGTCGTATGACATGTTATGAAAGGAAAAATGTTTTTGAAGAAGAAAGGATATTTTCCTCAAGAATAGAGTTCAAGTGTTTTATCAAAATTATTTTCCATCTAAGATAATAAAGGGTTCTGTTTTTATCCCTATTATTACATTGATTTGATCATGTTGTAATGGAATTATTTTTATGAATTCCATTATCTTATATGAATTGATTTATGATGTCATGATGTTTCAAGAATCCCATTTTGTTACATGTGTTATGCGATGATGTATGTTTTATGATTATGTGGCACACATAAGAAAGGATTCATTATAAGATGGGTGGGACCTATATCTCCCTCCAATGCATTGGGTAAAGATTTTATATCTCATGAGATAGACATGGCTGAAATGGTAGGTTATACCGGTTCAGTGAAACAGGACTGAAACGAGGGTTACTCGATTCAGAAAGGGACTTTGTCCACTAAGATAGTCTTGGCAATGAGTCATGACTAACAAGAAATGATTTTCTATGATTATGTGTGCATGCCACAAAGTTTCAAGTTTCATGTTATGATTATGGGGATCTTATTTTCACTTCTATGATTTATCCCATGTTATGATATTATGAGATCTTTTGCAGGTTAAGATTTCCAAAAGCTATGTTCTTATGTATATGATGTGATTGATATTTCTTTTGTTTACCCTTACTGAGCATTTGAGATCACCCTTTTATGTTTTCTTTTCCCCAGGATATAAAGAAAGGTTTTTAGGTAAAAAAAAAGGAAGATCTTTATAGGAGATGTTGATGATCTTTCACCACGATTAGAAGATTACGTTCCGAGTTTCCAAAGACACTAAACTATTACGATCCTTGTGTGTGTATTTTTGTTATGTACTAAGTATTCCGCAAATGTAATGTAATGTCCATGTACGTCAAGCTTCGGGTCTCTACAGTTGGTATCAGAGGAAAGGTTTAGTCAACCTTTGGAAACTAGGACGCGAAAACGTTAGTGAGATCCCTAGAGATATTTCTAAGGTATGTCTAGGGATGTCCCTAAGGTTAAGTATACATATAGGTTATAGTACTAGAATTACACTAACGGTCATAGAATTAAACCTAAGATGTTAGATATTAAAGGTACTCCTCCTTTACTATGTTGTTTTCCCTAGCATTATTTTGCCTCTCACACTATTCTTTTTGGGTTTTAGAAAATGGCTGGAAACAAGATGATTCACAATAATGGAGGATATGATGGACAATGGAATGATATTCTTCATGAGCAACCAAATGAAATGGGATTTGGAAGACCAAACATCATTATTATGCCGAATCAGCAATCTCATAATATGATCAATAAAGTAAAATTTGGTAAGTTTCCTGACTCGACTAATAAGAGAAAGATGGAGTTTCATGATGATCATAGAGGAAAGAAAGTTCAATTTCCCCTATGTAAATCATGTGGGAAGAGGCATCAAGGAGAATGTTTCAAGGGAACTGGAAGATGCTTTGGGTGTGGAAAAGAAGGAAACAAAGCAAGTAAGTGCAAAGGAAAAGGGTCGGTTAACACCATGGATGAGGATAATGGTATTGCTACGACATCAAAAATGGTTAAGTGTTTTAAATGTGGAATGTATGGGCATTATGCAAACAAATGCCCTAAGGGAAAGACTCATGAAGAGAATCAGTATGGTCATATGGGTAGTATTTATGTGGATGATGATGAAGAGACTACAAATGATATGTGAGATGAAATAATTTTTGAAGCTCGGTCAATGGTTTGAGAATGTAGTGGAATGATTACATGTTTATCATGTGTAATTTTGGAATAAAGAGACATCTATGGATTGTTACACTGTTGTCTTTCCTTGTGTTTTGAAAGTCTATGATTAATGTTACCAGTATCCATGAATGGTTATTCAGATATTTTTGGAATGTAGATGATATGAGCATAATGAAGGGATAAGGAGAAAATTAAATGTTTGATAGTATTCATGAGCTCATGATTGATATAAGGACTAAGTGATATCATGGTTTGAGTATATAGAATTTTGAGGATTTCGGTATGTGAAAAGTGTTAACTTTTAACTGCATTCAAGTTTTCACTAAGGTTCAATGGGTATTTAAGAGAGTACAAGATTAAGGCCTTTGAATGTTTGGAATGTGACCAACAAGATATATCTTATGATATATGGGGATCAACGATGGTATTAAATCTCTGGTAATCGTTTTCACTATGTTATGAGAATGGACTGCAGTATTATGGATAAGCCTAAAGATTGGAATGGATTATGTTGGACATAAGTTAGTATTGTTTAAGGATAGAAGTTTTTTCGATATTATTGATGGGATGTTATAGTAATATAGTTTTATAAAAAGGACAACCTACAGGACGGGCGACAGCCCATCGCTTCGGACAAGGCTGTGGGAATCGAACCCACAACCGAAGTGCGACTGGCCTTTATCGCCTACCACTGACCTACATGAAGTCCCTGTTTAGTAGAAACTAGTTTTATTATATTAAGCAGTATGATATATGAAGTATAAGTCCATTTTAGGTACCATATATGATTAATCTCACTATAGAATGACTTATGTATATTTAATAACTTTTTCTAACCTTTTGATGGAATGACCCGTCATTCTATCACATGATCTGCTAACACTTCACGAATAACAAATTCAACTTCATTTATTTAAGAGATGAAGTAGAAATTGTCCAAAGAACGACAAATAGTGAGACTATACCAAAATCACGAAAGTATTTCTTCTAATTCCAATTTCATCAACTTTAGGGAAATGATCTTGAAGACCAAAAATGTTGTCCTAGTGCCCTTATATCCGATGAATCAAATGGTACCCTAGATCGTCACAAATTTATGGCTTTGTGATTGCTGGCTTTTCCATAGCCATGTTCTCTATCACTCTCCATCAGAACATGATGGTTAGATTTCTCTTCCATATCCATATTTTCACCTATGTGGAAACCCAGTGATTAGTTTATTTGGGTAATCGTTACATTTCATACTTTAGTTTTTAAAGACAAGTTTTGGTATTCCTTTTTACGATGTGGGTTTCTATTAAAGAAACTTTCGAATAGTAAACTATTTATAACCCCGACGAATTTCGAGGGCGAAATTCATTTTAAGGTGGGTAGAATGTAACAGCCCGAGATTTTATGAAAACTATTCTTTTTAATTTTATTAATGTCTTGTGTTGTACGCTACACCAAAAGGAGCTCGCACAACACGTATCCTTGACTTGCCTTGCATTACACGCAATCGCAACCTTCCTCGATAGCGTGTGTAGTACGCAATACCGAGTTTCACTAAACAACGATATGCTATTAAAATATTATCAAGACTAGCCGTTATGAATAGTAATAACCATTTTTTGAAATTTTATAAATTTTATTTTTCAAAATGGACTTCATTTTTGGACTCAGAATATCGAAATTAGCCAAGGGTGAAATTTGGGTATTTTTTTGAAAACTTTCAATTTTTGATGAATAGTGAAACCACTAAGTGGTAGGTTAAAAACTGAATTTTGCATAAAACTTAATTTTACCGCTTCTGTGAATGGAATTTCGAAAATCCGAGAGACACGGTTAATATCAAGGACTAAAATGTGGTTCAATGAGATGAAAATAATTTTTTGGTGAATAGTAACTTTTTACTTTTTTTACCGCGGTTAATAGTAAATAGGGTAACTAAGGGTAAATATGATATTAATATTACCCTAACACATGTCCTAATTCTATTGGAAAAGTGTAATTCGACCAAAAAAAAACTTAGGAATAAAATATGACCATTTAGGCCCACTTGGATTAGATTATGACATTTATTATTAATTTATTTAAAGAAGGGTTAAAGTAGTTAAAATCAATGTTTAATAAGTAAATAATTTTTAATATGGGGTTATACATAAGATAAATTCGATTGTAAATATTCATTAGAAAGCTAAAAAGATTTCCTACATGATGGTATTTTATTTTTAATTTTTAGACATCAAATAATTTAATTTAATTATGACACAAATATGATGCAGTAATTATCTTATTAATGAAATATTGACATAATTGATAAAATAAATACCAAAATAAATTTAATTTAAGACTTTTTATGAATTACACTAATTTTCTAGGTTAATATGATATATTTGTGTTGATTTAAACAACTTGGTTCGAACATATAATTCTGTTATGACTTTCACAAAAATCATATATCAAATAGTGTCAAAATTGACACAAAATAGTTTTTAAATCAAATATTATATTATTAATTTTTATTTTATTCCTAAAAATCTAAGGTTCGGCCAAATGAATTAGTTAAGGATATATATATTAATAATAAACAATTTGGGGTTCTTTTGGCATGTTATAGTAAGTGTATTAACCATATAGTGAAAGAAAACAAAAATACATGGTAAAAGTTAAATTATTTAACTTAGAGTTAAATCTAATTGATAAGGTTAAAATAATACCCTAAACTTGTCTAAATCCTATTGGTTGATAGGATTTCGACCCATCCCCACTTTAGCTTCGAAATAAGACCCTTTGGAACCATTATAAACCAATTTTGACTTTAATATAAAATAATATTTTGAGATATTCCTAAGGTGCCCCTCTCCTCCCTTATAAAAGGACACCTCCTCCCCCTCCTCCTCACACCAATTTGAGCACTCAAGCTCGGCCAACACCTGCCAAAATCTCTTCTCCACTTCCCTAGAAACATCCTAGAGGTTCTGGTCTTCCTCAAAGACCAATTTTAGTGCCCTAAGAGGAGGTCTCAAAGAGGCTCTTCAAAGAAGAGGTAATTACCGTTACCAATTCTTTCATCTTTATTTCTTCTTCCACTTCTTCTTCTTAGGTTGTTTCATTATGAAGTAATAACATCAGTATCACTCATATACGGATATGTTATTATAAGTATGAAACAACCCTATTTCACCATCTATCCATCCTACGGAAAAAGAAATCACCGCGCGTGCGTACGTACGGAATACCGTCTCCACGCCGTGGTGTAATCTATTTTCCACCACCACCTTACATGGATGGGTATAATGGTGTAAAGAATAACTATACATAGTTATTACAACATCATATTGATTCTGATATATTTTATAATCCACTCCAATTCAATTCAATATTTATAGAAATGATATCATCGCTCGTGCGTACGTACGGACTACCGTCTCCACGACGCGATGAGATTCATTCTCCATGTTAACCATTTAAGAATGATTATAAAGTATATATAAGAAATAATAATGAAATATATGAAATTATAAAGCTACTGGATTCATGTATATATATATATGTATGTCATCTACTTACTTCCATTCAAGACAATAAGGAAAGGAAAACAGCGTTCATGCGTACGTACGGACTACCGTCTCCATGAACGGTGTTTATTTATATATCTATTATATATATATATATATACAGAATATACATGATATATAAATCATATTTTATATTCTGTAAGTGAGTAAATCATGATATAAGTAATAATGATGTCAAGAACAACAAGTCAAAACACCTACGATAAATGAAACGATTTTACCCAAAACGCTTCTTTAACATGGAATTTACAAAAGAACGGGTAATATAATGTCATAAGTGAACCATATATGATACCATAACTATGAATATGATTCTGTAATAAGTCAATAACATGATTTAAATCATTATACAGGAGGTTCGGACACTTACAAAGCAAGTCGGACCTAAGGTAAGGGAAATATCACAATCTCATTTTTATCCGAGATTGTTTATTCGTAAGTATTTACTGGGGTGTATTTTATCATACACATCCTTGTTTCATAAATATGTAATATTATTTCCATCCAACTACAATTTTTAAAATCCAATTTTACCCTTTTTTGAGTTTTTAGTAAAAGAAATGAAAGGAATCTTTTGTCGTTTTCCGTACGAGGTACTTTTTGACTTTTCCGACAAAAGAACGAGAAGAATGTTTTTTTTAACTTATACGGCATGAATGGATTTTTAAAACATTAAATCCAAGAAGCTTCCTTTACAAGTTTTCAAGTTTATTTTTAATCAACTTCTTTTATTTTAAAGTCGTATGACATGTTATGAAAGGAAAAATGTTTTTGAAGAAGAAAGGATATTTTCCTCAAGAATAGAGTTCAAGTGTTTTATCAAAATTATTTTCCATCTAAGATAATAAAGGGTTCTGTTTTTATCCCTATTATTACATTGATTTGATCATGTTGTAATGGAATTATTTTTATGAATTCCATTATCTTATATGAATTGATTTATGATGTCATGATGTTTCAAGAATCCCATTTTGTTACATGTGTTATGCGATGATGTATGTTTTATGATTATGTGGCACACATAAGAAAGGATTCATTATAAGATGGGTGGGACCTATATCTCCCTCCAATGCATTGGGTAAAGATTTTATATCTCATGAGATAGACATGGCTGAAATGGTAGGTTATACCGGTTCAGTGAAACAGGACTGAAACGAGGGTTACTCGATTCAGAAAGGGACTTTGTCCACTAAGATAGTCTTGGCAATGAGTCATGACTAACAAGAAATGATTTTCTATGATTATGTGTGCATGCCACAAAGTTTCAAGTTTCATGTTATGATTATGGGGATCTTATTTTCACTTCTATGATTTATCCCATGTTATGATATTATGAGCTCTTTTGCAGGTTAAGATTTCCAAAAGCTACGTTCTTATGTATATGATGTGATTGATATTTCTTTTGTTTACCCTTACTGAGCATTTGAGCTCACCCTTTTATGTTTTCTTTTCCCCAGGATATAAAGAAAGGTTTTTAGGTAAAAAAAAAGGAAGATCTTTATAGGAGATGTTGATGATCTTTCACCACGATTAGAAGATTACGTTCCGAGTTTCCAAAGACACTAAACTATTACGATCCTTGTGTGTGTATTTTTGTTATGTACTAAGTATTCCACAAATGTAATGTAATGTCCATGTACGTCAAGCTTCGGGTCTCTACACTTCTCTTTCATGATAATTCTCCAATATTTTACACATGCCTCTACTTTTCCAAATTTTGATGTTCAAATCATGGAACTCAACTTGTACGCAACATCCTTTTCCAAAAACACCTTTCTTTATATTTCGATTTTAGGACCTAAAATTTGGTAAACACTGGAAAATGGCGCCTCCTTAAACTGTTCTTTTGCACCGACTACAGATTGTCTATTCCTTTGTCATTTCTCTCTTCACTTCATCCCATAACCATTCTTCAGCTTTCATCACAAAATCCAATATCGTGATATGTATCATATGATCCAAAAACTTTAGCATCTTCATATTTACAATGGAAATTACTGAAACTTCCCTATCTTCCAGCAACATCATTCCTTCTAATCAAAATTGTATATTACTGGAATTATCATTTCTACCCCTTTCTTCATAAGTCTTACATCACAAGTTCTCAAAACTTATGATATTTGTGAAATAAAAATCAGCAAAGCATCATCTGAGTTTCAATTCCTTTACAAAGTGAATTGATTTATCTTCTTTGACAACAAAAAAACAACAATCTGTAACAAAAAACTCTTCTTACTTCCTTATCCATCCAACTTGGTCCCAAAAAATGCATATAGTGATAATCCATTCACTATGGTTATGATCATGTTTGATATTATTATATCTATAGTGATTCATATTTCAACTTTTATATTTTATTTGTGATATGTTGTTAGTTACAATTTTAAATTAGTGTATTACCTAGGTGTTCGAGGCCACCAGATGAAGGAACCATGACATGGACAATGACTCCCAAAGTGTGGTGGTATAATCCAAGTCCCACATTGGGTGTGGGGGAGTGTTAGGTGTGGATTATAAGTCTTATAAATCCCCCCATCATAAGGCCTTTTCATTACCTATATCACCCTTTGGGTTTTCTAACAACTACCAAACAAAACAACTCTAAAATAATCCAATAAATCCCACCATATTCAACACTCAACTTTTAAAAGCATGCATTGATGATTCACTAATCACTAAATCTAAAGCCCACACGATCCATTCTTGGTGTGAGAAATAATATTTGAATAAAAATATTCTCATGAGTATATTCCAAAACCTTCATTTCTCCATCTTACATAACATGATTCAAGATATCCCACTTTTAAACACACTTAAAAATCCTTTTTATATCTCTACCTTTGTCAATGAACCCAAAGAGATCACTTATTTAAAAGATTACATAAAAAGGTTAAATAACATAATAGGTTTTTTAGTGGGTATAAATTCATACCATTCTTTGAATTTTTGAGTTTGGTGAGTGAAACAACCTTTATTCTGGGATTCAGAACTTATTTTTGAGTTTTTGAACACCCATATGCATTGTTTTTAGATTGGTTTTAAGGCTTGTCAAGTGAATCAGGATATTAGATGGATTTTAGGTACATCAGGGCCCAAAAAATCATTTTTAGAAAGTGTAGGTAGAGGCACAAGATTAGATTTAACCATGAGGCCTATAAAAGGAAACTATGTGGCCCACTATTGAAATGGACGTAGTTTTTTAAAACTGTGTGGGTGGGGGTACATGACCATGAAAGTCTATGCAATTTTTTATAGAGGGTATTTGCATGGTCTACACATGGTCTGTAAAATTGTGTGCTTATCCATGCAAGGTGTGGTGCTTAGGTAGTGAGAACCACATGGTTGGCGCACGACTATCCAAACCATGTGGGTAATTAAAAAGTGGAAAATTACCATTCTTCCCCTCCCTCATTTTTATTTTTTTCTTATCCTTTCTCCTCCTTTTCACATGCAGTAGGGGGGATCTCCTCTATTCTTCTCCTCCTCTAGGATTTGGCCTTCCTCCATCATATGAGATATGAATTGAATGCTTTCAATATCATTGGAATCATATCAACAATTCATTTAGTCTTATTTCTTCACTTTCTTATTTATCTTCCCATAATGAGTGATAAATCCATGTAATCACTTTTTCCCTATTTTTAGGGTTTTTATAAATATCCAATTCTCTCATTTTGTATTGATTTAGAGGCTGATATTAGAGGAGTGAGTTACTATTAGTCTAAGTTAGGTGATTCCTATATTTCTACTTAATTTTATAGGTGTTTGGAGTGTGTGATTTGATACACACGTTTGGTTGATTGGGTGAGACCTTAAATAAATTGATGCCTATCTTTTAATTATTTAAATTGACATTATGGGATTTTTTTGAGAATTCTATATTCTATTTATAAATTCTAAGCTGGGTAAGGGGATTTTGACTAACTAAGAAGGTTAGGATGATGGTTTAATTTAAATTAAATTAAATGTGATATGACTGCTATGGTTCCATGAGAACGTGTTGGCAGTGGATCCGGTTACTTGAGGTGATGTTGATCACCAAGACTAAGGAGACATGTTTATCAGGATAAGGGCATGACCTGAGATACAAGGGGTGATGATGATAAACAGGTTAAGGTTACATGGTTATCAGGATTGAGGTAATGAGATTTTTAGGATGAGGGAATGGCTTGTGGGACTTGGGATGGTGTTGACCATCAAGACTTAGCAATGTGGTTATATGGAAATGAGGTGCTATCCACTATTATTGGCTGGCATTCCATTAGAGTCATGTACACAAAGATATGACTTCTTTTAGGTGGTTTTGACCACTCAATATTGTGTGGAGGCCTCCTTATATATTGCGTCTTAGAATATGGTGTTGGACATCAATGATGTTGGAGGTGATCACCATAGAAATCCATGGTTGATGATGATGGGCCATCGAGAGATGTTGTTGATACTATTGGTTTGGGGATGATGCCCGCTATTATATTGACACTAATGGGCCGAGATTATGGAAGGATAGATATCATTATGCATCATAATATCGGGATGTTGATCCAATGATGGTTATCATACATTAGAGGACAAATATCATCGTGCCTTGGGATGTCAGGATATTGAGCCGATGGTGAGTTTTTGAGAAAAGTTCTGAGGGACGAAGGACTTGATGGGTGTGACTTTAGGATACTAGATATTCTTTTGGTGACACAGAAGGTGTCAGATGGAATTAGGTTCTAAGTGACATGGTTGTGGGTGGAACTTGAGGGTTCACCAAATATGGTACTCTTCAAGGGATGCATGGGAATTAAGCCATGGGTCCTCACCACTAAAAATATATATCTGAAGAAATGTGTTATATTCCATATATATATATTTAGAGGAATGTGTTCATAGATATACCAGCGTTAGATGAAGTAGGTAAACACTTTCTTGGGACTATTGAGCATAAGATAAGTAGGTTAAATTATTAAATATGCATACATTTTATTTTTATTTTTATTTTTCATACACTTACATAATTATATATGTAAGATAGAAACACATTGGTGGTATCCTATTGAGTTTATACTCACACCCTACATGAGCCCCTTGGATGCATGTAGAATTTATAGATTTGAGATTAGGTAAGGGACCAGGTTCGGGAGCTGGACCTTAGTGATCAGTGTTGTATCATTTTTTCATGGGATGAATGATGATAAACCCGGTGGTTCATCTGCATTAGGATTGAATTTCTTTTAGATTTTATATATGTATGTACTGATGGTCAGTCATGGGTGACCCTTCTTGTCTCTTGTTTTGTATGACCTTTTATGACTTGTTTTATCATCTAAAAATGGTATTATGCCTTTGGTATTATGATCACTACTATTTTTTTTATTATTCCATTGAGTTTATCATTTATTTTTTCTGTTATGGTCATTCTTAATCTATGTTATATATAAATATGGACCATTATTATTATCACCACCTAAGGTTATAGTCTCCCCACTATCACCTAATCAGAACCTCACTACTAGGTGGAAGCCTTTTTCATATGGGGAGGCATGCCTACGGCCTAGTGACAACCATTCTGGATCACTGTTTGAGTGGAAAACGAGTTCTGGACACTAAAAATGGTATCAGAGGTGTTTATATTCTTTTTTGGTCTTACTATTTGGGTTATCATAGAATAGAGACTAGGATATAGTCAGAACTAGGTAAAGAGATCATGTTTGGGATCCTACAACACCATTCACGAGGGACAAAACAAGTTTTTAGGGGTAAGAAATTGATTCTACACTTTATGACTTTATATTTTATTGATTTAAACCTATAACGGAGCACTTGGGTGTGATATTATTGGATTATGGGGTTTTTACCCTTGGTTTGGTATAGAAAGGGAGGATTATTTATGCATCATGATAGTCACTTAGGTTCATATGATGTTTTTTGTGCTTGTGATCATCATTTAGAACCTGTAATTCACTAATATGGATTGACATATTAAAAGTGTCAATAAGGAATCTAAAAAACATTTTCCTACTTAGACTTTTTTGGTGTAATTATACTCATCTAACCCAGGTATGTGGTTACTAATGATATCAGATGTGATGATATGTGTATATAGTATGTATGGGACTAACTTTGATAATTTTATATAGTGATGATAAAAGGGGGTGAGTTGTTAAAAGTTTCAACAAAGAATCCAAACAATGTTTTCCTGCTTAGTCTTTTTGGGGGAATTCTACTCAACTAACCCAGATTGATAATATCTGATGTGGATGATATGTGATGCCTGGATATATTATGGGTAGTAAAGGGGACATAAGGCTAGATTATATGTGATTCCAACTCTGTTATGGGTTGGTATGGGGCCATAAGTCCGAATGATACTTGATACCTAAACCTGATGTGGGTAGCTAAGGGGCCTTGATGCCAGATGTCATATGACATGGGTGTAGTAGGGGAACATAAGGGTGATGAGATGCACTGACTATTACAGATTTTCCTATCTGGGATATATATATATATATATATATATTGTTATGGATGTTTTACCATGGTATTTGGTATTTATTAGGATTACACCTAGATGGATTCCAGTGGAGCGTCAGGAGAGAGAAGATATGGTGTCGAATGAGAATTCATAGAATGAGGCCCCTAAGGGCTGGGATGAGGTCCCTAAGGGTTAGTTTGAACATGAGTTGCATGTATATACTCTAGTATAGGCAGAGAAGATGAACCATATGGTTAATTTTGTGCCATGGATTGATAATAATATCAGGGAGAACTTGGTTTGGGTCATACATGGTATTGATAGGGGGATCAAGGAGATGATCTATCTATGGTATATTTGAATCAAAAGTTCTAGTCTCATCACCCACCATTGTTTCAGGGTGTGGGTGGACCACATGAAGAAATGGAATATATTGAGTCAATGTAGAATATATTTGATCATCTTGAGACACCCCTAGGTTGGAGGTTGAAGTTTGTTACATACATGCTCAGAGGACTGATAAAGCACTAGTGGGATGTACAGGTTTAGGAAGGTAGATATGAGGGACTGTCTTAGAAGGATTTCAAGGATAGGTTCTTCATTCACTTATTTCCAAAGACCTCGAGGGAAGAAAGATCCCACGAGTTCATGAACCTTCAGGAGGGAGAAACATCTGTTATGGATAATGTAGATAATTTCAAAGAACTATCATGTTTTTCACCTTCTATGGTAGCCAAAAACATTTCCAAGGTGCAGTGTTTTGAGGATGTCTTGTAGCATTCCATCAGGGTTCTGGTGAATATATTTAGACTAACCTCATTCTTAGAGGTATTCAATAAGGTGCTAATTGCTGAGGAAAATGTGATATAACGGTTGTATTCAAGTTGGGTGATGATATTAGGTGAGCTTAGTAGTGATGCTTTAGGTATCCAAAAGCGATACCATGAAGAGTTTTAGTAGTGCAGTTAGGATAAAGAATTGGGTAGGCCACTAAAAAGTGGTTATTCGAAAGTGTGCTTCTAGTGTGGTAAATAAGAGAAATTACAGACTTAGCATGAGAGGGATCCAAAAGGAATGCTGGGAATGTGGTCATATGAGATATTTGGAGAGGTTTTATAGGAAGCCTACTTGAAAAACTAGGATCCAGGGACTGGGTCAGACTCAGGGGTCTGAGGTTGGACTGGGAGTGGTACCAGGAGCTGGTAGCTGATATTTAGTTGCATTAAAAAGTTATGGAAAAGATATAGATACCCAATAGTGGGTTCATTGGCCAATAGTTGGTGAAATTACACAAGGAGGTACAACATCAAGTTATCAAGATTCATGATAGATGTATGATGTTGAGGTACTAGGGTCAAAGAGTGATGGATAGACTTCGATAGTTAGAGGTACACCATGATTTTTGGAACAAAACTTTTGTTTTTTCTTAGATAGTTTTGGTGCACGAGGTTCATGTGTGTTGTTTTTGAACTAACCAGGCACTGGTTAGTATGTAGGAATTAGAATTACGTATGATATATATGAGGAATGTAGGAATCAAGACTTTGATGATCATGCACACACACACACACACACAGACACAGACACACACACATATTATGTGGGATTATTTTTGTGCATCTATTTAGATGTATGATGTTTGGGAATTTGATGAGATGCAAGTTTTGATGAGTGTCATGTGTGGCACATGTATGACTTGGTAATATGATGAGATGTGGGACTTGATGGGTGTTATGTATGACATGGGAATGAATTGAACACCTAATGAGGTGTAGGAATGATGATATGTCATGGGAGGAGTTGAATGTTTGAGGATAGTCAGTGGAACCATCATAATTTTTAATTTTTTGGGTTAGGAAGCAACCAGGTAGGTAATTCCTAATCTGGGGAGCACCAAAAGAAGAATTAGCATGTGATTGATAACCAAGGTAGATAAGGTAATTTCTATGATATGGGTATGTTTGGTACAATCTCAGTTTGAGACCATATAGATTATGGATGAGCTATATTATGGTGGAGAGACTGTAACATCATGAGTTTTTGAGTGGGTTAAAATTGTGAACATTTTTGTATTTTTGAGTTTGGTGAGTGAGATAACATATATTATGGGATTTAGAAATTAATTTGAAGAGTTTTAACACTCATATGAATTTTGTTTTGATGGGTTTTAAGTCTCTTCAAGTGCCTCGAGGGTTTAGATGGGTTTCAGATGTGTCATGGCCTGAAAACCCATTTTTCAAAAAGTGAAGGAGGAGGAGAATGGTTAGATTTAACCATATGACTTGCAAGGGGATATCATATAGAAAACTATTGCACTAGACCTAGTTTTTAAAACCATGTGGGTGGGGTAACATGTCTTTGAAAGTCTCTATAACTTTTTGACAGAGGGGATCCACACAGACTGTGCACGGTTTTTCAAACCTTGCACCTAGTTGTGCGAGGTGTGGTGCTTAGGCAGTGAACACCACAAGGTTGGCACATGGTTACCTAAAACATGAAACCAATCCATTTGGTTCATTAAAAAATGTAAAAATACCATTTACCACTCTCTCCTCTTTTACTTATTTCCTCTCCTTTCTCCTCCCTTTCACACACAGTAGGGGCTCACCACCATTATCCTCCTCTCTAGGACTTGGACTTCCTCCATCACCCGAGCTCTGAATTGAATGCCTTTAGTCTCATTGGAACTATATCGGTAAATAATTTAGTCCATTTTATTATATTTTTCATTTATCTCTCCATATAGAGTTCTAAATCCATGCGATCTATTTTACCTATTTTTAGGGTGTTTGTCAAAATATTTGATTTATATCATTTTAGATCAATTTAGAGGCTAATATCAGAGAGGAGAGCTCTTAATAGTATATGGTTTGTGGGGCCTAGATTTATCCTTAATTTTATGGGTTTTTGATTTAATATTCATGTTAGGTAGACTGGGTGAGACCCTAAATAAATTAACACTTGTATTTTAATCATTTAAATTGATATTATGGGATTCCATTGAGCATTCCTTATCCTATTTATAAATTCTAAGATATGTAAGGTTATTTGGACCAAATGGGCAGGTTAGGTCAATTGTTTAATTTAAATTAAATTAAATGTGATATGATTGATATGGTTCCTTGGGAACGTTTTCGGAATGGCCCAAGTTACTAGAGGTGATGTTGATCATCATGAATGATGAGACATTTCAATTATACTGAGAGCATAGACCAAGATACATGGGGTAATTATGATCACCAGTTTGAGGCAGCATGTTCATCGAAGTTGAGAAAATGAGATCATCAGGATGATGTAATAGACCACATGACTTGGGATGGTGTTGACCATCAATACTTAGTGATGTGGTTGCATGGGTATGAGGTTTCAGATGATGTGGATTATGATATGTTGGTTACTTATGATCACTATTGTTGGATGATGCACTATTGGAGTCATGTTCACATAGATATGACTTAGTTTATGCGGTGTTTACCACTCATTATTGATGGAGCCCTCTATAGATATTGAGGATTAGGGGATGGTGTTGACTATTAGTGATGTTGGAGGTGCTTATCATAGAAATCCCCAGTTAATAGTAATGGACCATTGGGAGATGGTGTTGAGACCATCAGTTGGGGGATAAGAATATCTGTTATATTGAGGCCAATTGGCCAGAATTATAGGAGGATAGATATTGTCATTCCATAGGATATCAGGTTGTTGAGTCAACAATGGTTATCATACATTGGAGGAAAAATATTGCTGTGCCTTGGGATGTCAGGCTGTTGAGCTGACAATGAGTTTCTGATCAGAGGTATGAGGGATCTAGGACTTTAAGGGTTTTCCATTATGACACTGAATACTTGTTTGGTGATAATGGTGGTTTGAAATGGCATGAAGTTTTGAGTGACATGGTTGTGGGTGGAACCTGAGGGTTCACCAGATATGGTACTCTTTATGGGATGCCCGGACACTAAGGCATGTGTCCTCGCCACTGAATATAGATATATACACAAACAAACACACACACACACACAGATATATATATAGACAAGTGTTTTAGGCCATATATATATTTGGGGGAATATGTTCAGAGATATACCGACATTGGCCGAAGTAGGTAAATTCTTCCTTATGGCTGTCGAGCATAAGGGAAGTGGGTTAAATTATTAATCATGTGTGCATTGCCTTTTTATTTATATTTTTCATACACCAAAATAATTATTGATATAATAAAGAACACATTTGTAGTGGCCTACTAATTTCATACTCACACCTTACATAGGCCCCTCAGGACATGTATAGGGTTTATGTATTTGAGATCAGTTAAGAGATAAGGATTGAGAGATGGACCTTAGTGATAAAAGTTGTATAATTGTTTTATGGGATGGATGGTGGTAGAACCAGTGGTTTCTCTACAATAGGATGGAATTTCTTTTGGGTTTTATATATGTATGTACTAATGGTTTGTAATGACCTAAACTTTTTTAATGATAATTTTTTCCTAAAAATGTGTGTTATATTATTCTCAAAAAACTATATCTATTTAATAATGACGTGAGTATAAATTGAAATGCGACCATCAAGTTTTGACTATTATATGACCATTGGAAATAATACTCTTAATAATAATTTTAATGTTATAGTTAGTGTTATAAATAGAAATGATAATGGCTAATTAATGTCGAAAGTATAAATGATGACCTCAACCAGTAGAGTTGTGCCTTACGAAGCCCATTTATGAGAGCATGAGAAGGAGGTAGAATCACTGGGATTTTCTCTTGACTAATCCCAATCCTAGCTTCAACATTTTAATCTTGAATGAAATTGACTATAAGAGAAGTTCAAGTTAGTGGAAATTACCACTCGGGTAATGTTATCCAAGTCAACCCAAGAATCTATCACAATCGCACAAATTACCCTTAGGTTTTATGAGGGTGTTATAAGGGGTTATGTTTTTAGGACCTAATTAATTAAAGTATAATGACATTCTATAAACAATTTTTTTCCATCAATTCTATTTCGAGAATAGTTTTTCTTAAAAACATGATTAATTCGATAAATTGATTTTTTGGATAGAAATTGTACTTTTCAAAAATGATATTTATTATAATAAAATAAGGTATTATTAATAATGTTTATTTTAATGAAATAGTATGATTAAAACACTCCTATTTAAATATAAATGATAAAATAATTTTATTTTTTCAAGTGTCCGAAATTTCACTATACATTATATTTGCTATCATTTTTAATAAATAAGGGTTTTTACATTTAAAATTTAAAATTATAATATTTATATAATCATTATGAAAAAATAAATATTATTTTTGAAATCAGAAAATAAAAAGTAGGTTAGGGTGAATTTAGGATAATTTTCTAAAATACTTTAGTTTTTTATGAATTGTAAAAATACCATTTGAGTTTTTCAGCATGTTTAATGGCATCATAATTATGTCATAATTATGTCATAATTATGCCATAATTATTCCATAATGATTTAATAATTAATATAAAATTTTGGTTGAATCTTTTGGATTAAAATATCATAATAGGTGTCCCAAGTGTCTAATACCATGGGAAAATAGCTCGGGAAGGCCCATGGTTTTACATTTACCACTACCTAGGTGTCTAAGAAAATTAATAAATAAATCCTCTTCTTTTTCTATAAATACACACCCTTTTATCCTTTATATTTCATTAAAAATTTATTCTCGATGAATTTATGATAGTTTTACCTCCCAAGGAGTCCTCCCATGGTGTCCTCAAGCCCCCAAGGTCCCAATATTTGAGTTTTAGGAGTTACTCTTCAAGGTAAGTGAAATCTCAACTTCTCTTTTCATTTCAAGTTTCCTTTTTATGTGGTATGTCTTTAAAATTTCCATACTATGTTCTTATATATATTTTATTCTATCCCTTTACTTTATTACGAGTCTTTTATTAATGGTATACCCATTTCCCCTCTCTTTTTAATGTTTTCTAAAACCATGTTTCATACCCATTATGATTCCAAATTTTCTTCTCAAAATTTCTCTCTTTTTCTCAAGAAATTATCTTATTTTATTTTGTGAATAACCAAACCACTTTCTTTTCTAGGGGTATTTTCCTAGATTTATAAATTATATTTTTTATTCTGGGATTAACATACATGAAACCCACCTTCCTATTTCGTGGTTTAATAATGATATAAAGATATTTTCTGTACACATTTTTTTAAAACGCCATGATTTTGATATAAAACCCATTTATTTTATTCTTCACATGTTATTTATGAAATTTTTATTATTATATATACAGATAAAATTAATTAATACATATGAAGGGTGTACCCTAATATAAGACCCCGACCTTAAACCTTACTTAATCTTGAGTTATTACAAGATTACACATTGAGGATCTTTTCAGGTTTAGAGTTTTAGAGAATTAGATCATGAAACTTTCATTACATTCCACATTTAAACAAAGTGGTTACATAAAAGACAATATTCATTCTTCCCATCAATGGAAACATTTTTAAAATAAAACATGGATTCTTTCTTGACACATCCTTGACATTATCATCACATCATGTAGCCTTCCCTTGACCTGTGAAAAACATTTCAAAAACTTGGGATGAGCATAAAAAGCTCAGTAAGGGATATAAAAATATGGAAAGGAAACATGAGTACATGTATACATAAGAATGAAATCATAATTTACCCATAAAACATAATCATTTTAACATACCTCATAAAATCATGAATAAATCATAGAAATCATAAGACATAAAAGGTAACTTGAGGCATTCATAACATTATTACGTAGGGAGTAACCCTCTTGGTTACGTTTGGAATACCCACCACAGTATATTTCCTAAATCTCTTCAGAGAAACCATAACGTTTCACTCCTTCGCATTACCCAATGCATTGGAGAGCTATATCGGGCTCACCCGCCCTTAGTCTATCACAGAACCACCCGTCTTCATAATAATGCCCAAGAACCTCAATATAATCGTATCACATAAAACATGCATAAATGAAAAATAACATTTCCACCTTTCAATCATAATATATCAATACAACACATTGATATAGAAACATTATGAAAACAATTTTCAATACCAAAATAAAAGAAACATGGTATTTATTTTTCTTTTTTAAAAAAAGGTATGGCTTGTAGAGGAAGCCGAAACTCAAATAATGGTCACGGCGGAGGAGAAGTCGTTGTTGCCACATACGTACGACAAAAACATTCCCTTTTTTCATTTAGTAAACGCTTCATATAAAAAATATTTCTTTTGAATAAACGTAAAAGTCAAAGGGGTTTATACACCGTATAAAAGAAGGTTGTGTATAAAACAAAATATGCCTCAATGAAAGGAGATTGAGACGAAGTCCCATACCACCTTGAATCTTTTAAAATTTTAAACCATTAATATCCATATAAATAAATCCTTAAAACCACTTTGAAAGCATGGATATTAATAAGAACAAATAATTAAAACATTTAAAGTGATATTTTGGTTAAAGGGGTTCTACCAAAATTAGAGACACTTGAATACAATAATTGAGGAATAACATTTAGTTAGAACTTTATAATATCATGAGAATAAAATGGATTCATGATATAATATTCCAAAGGACAGTATATACACCATATAAGAGTGAATTGGTTCATAACAACAACAAAGTATTAATAGAAATGTCAAATGTGATGAAATCCCTTATAAAGAAGGTATCCTTAAATTAAGGATAAATCAATCTCAAAATTATGTGTGAAAAATATAAATACACCCAATATAAGTGGATATTAAGTGTAAAACAATCATAGGACATTCACACATAATCATAGAATGACATATTCAAGGTGTACAAGTTTATCCCAAAGAATCGAAATTGGGTTAAGAAGTTCCCTTGCAAAAATTCGACAGCCTAACGGCGTCACTTCAAAATTCAGAAAAAGAGTTAATGAGAGATAAAAAGGGTATCTCATCACTTGGAAATAATATTTACATCAATAAGGATATATAATAACATATAACAAAATAATATTATGTGAATTAAAAGACATAACAAAATAAGTCTTTTAAAAAGAGGAGGGTGAAAGGTTCCCTTACCGACATGGGTATCTTTCGAAACATACACCCCGTGAAAGAAGGACAATACAAAATTGATGTAAATACTCATAAACTAAAGTATATTACACAAATATTAGAATAATAGATAGTAAATACACCACTCAAAGGAAATTGTGGCAAATTTAGCATAAATCTCACAAAAAATAAAAGTGAGATGAAAAATCCCTTACGAAAACTCGGCAGCCTAACGACGCCACTTAAAACTTCAAAAAATGGATTTATGAGATCAAATAGGGTCTATCATCACATTACAATAAAATTTACAGCAATAGGAATATAAAATAACATCCCCCATCATAACAAATATGAGCTTAAAAGAAGTGACATAAAGGAGAGTACTTAAAAATAAAGAGAGAGGTTAGATCTCTTACGAAAATTCGGCAGCCTAACGGCGCCACTCAAAACATCCAAAATGGATTGATGAGAGAGAATAGGGTCTCTCATCACATGAACATAAAAAATACAGTAATAGTAATATAAAATAACATCCCAATAACAAGAAATATGAGCTTTAAAAGGAATGACATAAAAGAGTGTACTTAAAAAGAAAGAGAGGAGTAGGATCCCTTACCTCAAGTCCAACTTGTCTTGTTTGTTTCTTTATATTCCTGAATAATAAACATTGTTCAATTAATAATTTCCTAATTACCTCCTTTATAGATTATTATTCAGTTCATATCACATATTATAATGTTATAATAATTGTTTAATAATGTTAGTTCATATCAGACGTTTTTGCTGATGTTTGGTACATGAGTCAAAAATGAACTTTTTTGAAAAAAAGATTGCCCATGTAGTTATAAGTAAATAATTTCAAGAATAGTATTAATGATTAAAATATCATATATATCCAGTAAATATTCATTTTATACTATTCCATATCATTTGGAGATAAAAAAACGAAAAGCACCGTTCATGGAGACGGTAGGCCGTACGTACGCATGAATGCTACTTTCATTTTTTTGTCATATTAATGGAATTAAAACAAAATGAGATATATATATATATATGTTATAATTACAGAATGATATCCATAATTTATATGTAATATATTACATATATATCCATTATATATATGTACTTATAATATTACATAACATTTTGAGATAAGAAATGAAATGTACCGTTCATGGAGACGGTAAGCCGTACGTACGCATGAACGCTACTTCCATTTATATTTCATATTTAAGGGAATTAAAAAATAATGATACATAATAGTATTTTAATTCCAGTATGGTTTAATATATAATATCATTAAATATATCCTTTATACGTACCACATATGGTATTAACGAATCAAATCACTTTGAGGGGGCGGTAGTCCGCACTTCCTTAAATGAAGATATCACGTTTACCCATAATGGAAACCATAAAGGTAAGCCATAAATGAAAAATACAGAAGCTTAAGTAAAACATAAACATATTAGATATCATATATAAATATAGTGTCATCTTAATGGCCACCTTTGAAGGTGTTAGAAGAATGTTGAACAATCATCGTTTCGGGAGGCAGAAATTCTCCATCCGCGGAAACAATATGTTCTTTAACCATTAGATGTAGGTGTGTGTAAGTGTAGCTCGAATCCTTATTATAACAACATCCTAGTATATTTAAGATACTGGATTTGTTACAAAATAAATGAATAAAAATAGTTTAGGGGGTTGGAGAAGCAAAATAAACAAAAGGACACAAGTGAAGACATTACCTTAAAATCGGGTAACTCCCTTTAGTTTGAGCTCAAAGGATTCCTTGGGAAGACTTATGCCCAAAGTGAGGTTTCAAGGAGTAATAGAGGGAAGTGGAGAGACAAAATGGGTAGGGGTTGGCTGAGCCAAAGGCTTTGGGAGTGTTGGTAAGTAGGTAGAGGTGGGGGACTTTTATAAGAGGAGAGGAGGGACACTCTTGTAAAGTTACAAAATGTTACTTTATTTTCAAATGAGTTTCGGATTTTAAGTTCCCAAATTGATGTATTTCGAGGATAAGGTGATAAGGGTTCGAAATCAACTCATACAATAGGTTTTGTACATGTTTAGGTCTTAGATATTACATTATATTTCAATTTTATTTAAATCGTTAAATAATGAGGTCATCGTTTCATCATCATGATGTCATAAATAATTTAATTTATTTAATGTATAAAAACTATAAAAAAAATAATATGATGTAGGAAATATTTTTATCTTTCCAATGACTATTTATAGTCAAAAATATTACTTGTATAACCCCATGTAAAAATTGTTTTAGTAAAACATCTCATGTTTGTGTCATTTTTACTTTAACATTAAATAAAAAGATATTTATGTCATTTCCCAACCAAAGTGGCTCCATGGGGTCCCCAAGTTGACCCATGGATTGTCTTGGTAGGACATGAAACATCCAATGAGGGTAGGACATGTGTATAGGTCATTTCATTTTATTAAAATATTATTCTTACCATAAACTACACTAATTACCTCTAATCGCGATTAAAAACTTAATAAGTTACTATTCACCAAAAAATTATTTTTATCCCATTGAACCACATTTTACTTCTTAATGACAAACATGTATGTCAGATTTTTGAAATTCAAAACACAAAGATGGAAAAATTTCATTTAAACGGAAAAATTAGTTTTTATAAGTACCACTTAGTGGTTTCACTATTTATCAAAAATTGATGTTTTTCAGAAAAATCCCAAAAATTCACCCTAAGCTATATTTGATATTACAAATTCAAAAATGAAGTCTATTTTACAAAATTCAAAACATATAAGTCACATTAATTATTTTAATAATTAATTCCCGCTGTCAGAGCAAATAGCGTGTTTTTATGAAACAATAAGTATCAAAAGATTGACACTAGTTTAAGTTTGATTTCAAAGTGAAATTAATTCCAACGACCACTATTGGATTTAATGGTAAAAATATATTCCAATTTCACTTTAAAACCAATTAAAAAGATAATATAATCATATAAATAAATTATATTAAAAGGAGGTTTTGAATTAAAATAAAATATTTTACACTATTCATTAAAAAAAATGAACTTTATCGGAAAGATACCAAAAATTTACACAAAGTAAATTTTGATGTCCAAATTCTTAAGAAGAGTTTTATTTGGTCCAATAGAATTTATAAGAGTGAACAAAACTATATTTAATGACGGTTCGCCATCAAAAGGCGATAAGTGAACCTTTAGTGAAAACTAGGGCATATACGCCTAAAATTGAATTCTTTCCGTATTTTAAGCCTTTATCTTTTATTGGATAAATGTAAAAACATTTAAAAACATATATAATCATATTTTAGTTATTTCTATCCGTTCCCGCCAATACAATGGCTACATGTTAACTACCATTTAAAATAATATTATTTTATTATTAGAGTGCAACGTAAGATTCCCAAGAAACTCGTTGTTGCATGTTGGGTAAGCCATCGAGCATAGCGTCTCCTTTAAAGTCATATTAATATTTTATTCACAAATATGGATAAATATGAAAATGTCATATTCTTTATTTACCTGGGGTGTTACATCCTTCCCCCCTCTTGGGAATTGCATCCTCGCAATTTTTAAAATTGATCTTGGAAACATCCTTGAAAGTCCCACATCGGAACAAGAGTCGGTAAAACAATCACTTTAAAATAAAGAAAGATAAGTACAAAGGTCACCCGAGTTAACCCATACTAGGATTCCAATTATGAAAATATGGACATGGAGGAAAAAAAATGGGTCATGTTTTGATGGAGAGTGATAGAAAACATGTTTAGGAGAAAGTTGACCACAAGAAAATCACAAACTTGTGATGGGTTAAACGGTATTCGATTCCCCAGTAGGAAAAGTTAATATACAAAATTTTTGTTTTAAGTTACTTTTTATTGAGGAATTTATTCATAAGGAAACATAATCACTTATCATGTTGACTTTCAACTTTTACTAGATTCCTTAATCAAACTCATATTTTTTTCCAAAAGACGAGTATTTAGGGAGACTTGTTCGCATTAAGAGTACTATAATCAACTTATAGAGAGTCACCTAATCCACAAAAGAGAACTATATACTTCCCATGTCTTTAGACTTTAACCAAAACCAAAACCAAAAAGGTTAGTACAAGATTAGATAATCCAGAAAAGGATAACCCTTTATAAAAAGAAAATCTATTCTTAATATCCAAAATTTGTCCAAAAAAACCCACAGTTCAACGAGGACCATTCTATAATCAATTTGTCCATAAAATTCTTCGAAGTAAACCAAAATAAGATTGAAACACAAATATTTGAAGGATTTAGTCACATAGTCTTCCAAGTTAAATCGTAACATTTATCTCCAAACAACATCAGTTGCTCCTAAAGTCTCTTTTTGAAAAGTAATTAACCAAATCACATATCCTCCATGATAGGTTAATCATTTTCATAAATAACCCAAAATAAACTTACTCTTAATTCATAAAATCATATAACTAAAAAGAATCAGTCAAACTAACCAGGGACTTCACATAGTCTAGTGGTAGGCAACAAATACCAGTCGCACTTTGGTTGTGGGTTTTATTCCCGCAGCTTTGTCCGACGCGATGGGTAGTCACACGGTCTACGTGTTTTCCTTTTTCCAAAACTATATAATTCTAAAATCATTACCCAAAAAGGGATAAAATCATCAAAAATAACCATAACATAATTTAACCTCAAAAGTAAGGATCATATAAACCCAAATGGTTCTTTATAACTATTTCCACAAAAGAAAAGATAACTATTCCTTGAATAAAATTTGCATATATTAAACATCAGGGTTACACATAATATAAAAAGTCTTCTAATGTAACCCCATCATCAAAAGAGACTTAATACTCTTAAGAATCTCACCATAACTCTTGAAGATCTTATATGTTGACATCTTACTCATTTAACATTATTCATGATCCATTAACCATTCCTTTCCAACTTATTCTAAAATACCTCTTTCCTATAGAAAAAAATCATGAATCATATCCTAAGATTCCAAAATAGGAAAAAAATAGTCATGAAATAATACATACCTTTGATTGGTCATTGTCAGTTTCTTCATCCTCAATCGGAATGACATTAGGTATTGGTAAACAAACATTTGTACGCTCTTCGTGATCCCATTCACGAAACTTCTTCATAGGACATGTGTTTGCATAATGAACATGCACACCACATTTAAAACATTCAATTGATCCCTCAGAAAGAACTTATTTCCCTTTCCTCGAGTCAACTAGATGCTTCCTTTTTCCATGGAAGGTTCTTGCTTTATGACCTTCATTTCCACATCTATAGCATATTTCTGTCCCTTTGAAACATTTTCCTAGGTGTTTCTTTCCACATATTTGACACATAGGTTTTTGAACACACTTACCTTTATGATTATTACCTGTACTTCCGTAAGTATTTGTTTCTCGCATATATGATGCCTTAGAGAAATCACCAAGGTTTAGGTGGTCAATCATGACTCCAGATAGTTGGTTGAGGATAATCACAAGAGTTCTCGTTGCAGCTCCCATATCATTCAGTTGCTTGCTCAAAAAACTGTCACAGTTTCCTTCACATCCACTGTTACTTTGGTGCCTGCTAGATCCAGCCATTTACTAAAACCAAAAAGGTCAGTGTGAGTATATCAACAAAACCATCATGTACTAATGAGGAAGATAAACACTAAGATATACTTACTCATTCACTTTATCTAAAACTAGGACTCTTTCTGAAATCTTAACCGTTATGGTAATGTCACTTATGCTTAAAGAATACCCTAACCTCTAAAGTTATCTAAACCGACCTTTGATACCAACTATAAGGACCCAGCCTTAAACCTTACCTAATCTTGAGTTATTACAAGATTACACATTGAGGATCTTTTCAGGTTTAGAGTTTTAGAGAATTAGATCATGAAACTTGCATTACATTCCACATTTAAACAAAGTGGTTACATAAAAGATAGTATTCATTCTTCCCATCAACGGAAACATATTTAAAATAAAACATGGATTCTTTCTTGACACATCCTTGACACTATCATCACATCATGTACCCTTCCCTTGACCTGTGAAAAACATTTCAAAAACTTGGGATGAGCATAAAAAGCTTAGTAAGGGATATAAAAATATGGAAAGGAAACATGAGTACATGTATACATAATAATGAAATCATACTTTACCCATAAAACATAATAATTTTAACATACCTCATAAAATCATGAATAAATCATAGAAATCATAAGACATAAAAGGTAACTTGAGGCATTCATAACATTCTTACGTAGGGAGTAACCCTCTTGGTTAAGTTTGAAATACCCACCATAGTATATTCCCTAAATCTCTTCGGAGAAGCCATAACGTTTCACTCCTTCGCGTTACCCAATGCATTGGAGAGCTATATCGGGCTCACCCACCCTTAGTCTATCACGGAACCACCCGTCTTCATAATAATGCCCAAGAACCTCAACATAATCGTATCACATAAAACATGCATAAAAGAAACATAACATTTCCACCTTTCAATCATAATATATCAATACAACACATTGATATAAAAAAATTATGAAAACAATTTTCAATACCAAAATAAAAGAAACATGGTATTTATTTTTCTTTTTTAAAAAAACGTATTGCTTTTAGAGGAAGTCGAAACTCAAATAATGGTCACGGTGGTAGAGAAGTCGTTGTCGCTGCATACATACGACAAAAACATTCCCTTTTGTCATTTAGTAAATCCTTCATATAAAAAAGATTCCTTTTGAATAAACGTAAAAGTCAAAGGGGTTTATACACCGTATAAAAGAAGGTTGTGTATAAAACAAAATATGCCTCAATGAAAGGAGATTGAGACGAAGTCCCATACTACCTTGAAGCTTTTAAAATTTTAAACCATTAATATCCATATAAATAAATCCTTAAAACCACTTTTAAAACATGGATATTAATAAGAACAAATAATTAAAACATTTAAAGAGATATTTTGGTTAAAGGGGTTCTACCAAAATTAGAGACACTTGAATACAATAATTGAGGAATAACATTTAGTCAAAACTTTATAATATCATGAGAATAAAATGGATTCATGATATAATATTCCAAAGGACAGTATATACACCATATAAGAGTGAATTGGTGCATAACAACAATGAAGTCTCAATAGAAATGTCAAATGTGATGAAATCCCTTATAAAGAAGGTATCCTTAAACTAAGGATAAATCAATCTCAAAATTATGTGTGACAAATATAAATACACCCAATATAAGTGGATATTAAGTGTAAAACAATCAGAGGACATTCACACATAATCATAGAACGACATATTCAAGGTGTACAAGTTTATCCCAAAGAATCGAAATTGGGTTAAGAAGTTCCCTTGCAAAAATTTGACAGCCTAACGACATCACTTCAAAATTCAGAAAAAGAGTTGATGAGAGATAAAAAGGGTATCTCATCACTTGGAAATAAAATTTACATCAATAAGGATATATAAGAAAATATCCCAAAATAATATTATGTGAATTAAAAGACATAATAAAATAAGTCTTTTAAAAAGAGGAGGGTGAAAGGTTCCCTTACCGACATGGGTATCTTTCGAAACATATGCCCCGTGAAAGAAGGACAATAAAACATTGATGTAAATACTCATAAACTAAATTATATTACAAAAATAGTATAATAATGGATAGTAAATACACCACTAAAAGAAAATTGTGGCAAATGTAGCATAAATCTCACAGGAATAAAAGTGAGATGAAAAATCCCTTACGAAAACTCGACAGCCTAACGACGCCACTTAAAACTTCCAAAAATGGATTGATGAGATCAAATAGGGTCTCTCATCATATTAAAATAAAATTTAAATCAAGAGGAATATAAAATAACATCCCCCATCATAACAAAGAGGATCTTAAAAGAAGTGACATAAAGGAGAGTACTTAAAAAGAAAGAGAGAGGTTAGATCTCTTACGAAAATTCGGCAGCCTAACGACGCCACTCAAAACTTCCAAAATGAATTTATGAGAGAGAATAGGGTCTCTCATCACATGAACATAAAAATTAAAGTAATAGTAATATAAAATAACATCCAAATAACAAGAAAGATGAGCTTTAAAAGGAATTTCATAAAAGAGTGTACTTAAAAAGAAAGAGAGGAGTAGGATCCCTTACCTCAAGTCCAACTTGTCTTATTCGTTTCTTTATATTACTGAATAATAAACTTTGGTCAATTAATAATTTCATAAGTACCTCCTCTAGATATTATTATTCAGTTCATATCACATATTATAATGTTATAATAATTTTTTAATAATGTTAGTTCATATCAGACGTTTTTGCCGATGTTTGGTACATGAGTCAAAAATGAACTTTTTTGAAAAAAAGATTGCCCATGTAGTTATAAGTAAATAATTTCCAGAATAGTATTAATTATTAAAATATCATATATATCCAGTAAATATTCATTTTATACTATTACATATCATTTTGAGATAAAAAAACGAAAAGCACCGTTCATGGAGAGGGTAGGCCGTACGTACGCATAAACACTACTTTCATTTTTTTGTCATATTAATGGAATTAAAACAAAATGAGAGAGATATATATATGTTATAATTCCAGAATTATATCCATAATTTAGATGCAATATATTAAATATATATCCATTATATATATGTACTTATAATATTACATAACATTTTGAGATAAGAAATGAAATGTACCGTTCATGGAGACGGTAAGCCGTACGCACGCATGAACACTACTTCCATTTCTATTTCATATTTAATGGAATTAAAACATAATGATACATAATAGTATTTTAATTCCAGTATGGTATAATATATAATATCATTAAATATATCCTTTATACGTACCACATATGGTATTAATGAATCAAATCACTTTGAGGGGGCGGTAGTCCGCACTTCCTTAAATGAAGATATCGCGTTTACCCATAATGGAAACCATAAAGGTACGCCATAAATGAAAAATATAGAAGCTTAAGTAAAACATAAACATATTAGATATCATATATAAATATAGTTTCATCTTAATGGACACATTTTAAGGTGTTAGAAGAATGTTGAACAATCATCGTTTCGCGAGGCAGATATTCTCCATCCACGGAAACAATATGTTATTTAACCATTAGATGTAAGTGTGTGTAAGTGTAGCTCGAATACTTCTTATAAAAACATCCTAGTATGTTGAATATACTGTATTTGTTACAAAATAAATGAATAAAAAAGAGTTTAGGGGGTTGGAGAAGCAAAATAAACAAAAGGACACAAGTGAAGACATTACCTTAAAATCGGGTAACTCCCTTTGGTTTGAGCTCAAAGGCTTCCTTGGGAAGACTTATGCCCAAAGTGAGGCTTCAAGGAGTAAGAGAGGGAAGTGTAGAGACAAAATGGGCAGGTTTTGGCCGAGACAAAGTCTTTGGGAGTGTGGGTAAGGAGGTAGAGGTGGGGGCCTTTTATAAGAGGAGAGGAGGGACACTCTTGTAAAGTTACAAAATGTTACTTTATTTTCAAAAGAGTTTCAGATTTTAAAGGTCCCACATTGATGGATTTCGAGTATAAGGTGATAAGGGTTCGAAATCCACTCATCCAATAGGTTTTGGACATGTGTAGGTCTTAGATATTACATTATCTTTCAATTTTATTTAAATCGTTAAATAATGAGGTCATCGTTGCATCATCATGATGTCATAAATAATTTAATTTATTTAATATCTAAAAACTATAAAAAAAATAATATAATGTAGGAAATATTTTTAGCTTTCCAATGACTATTTATAGTAAAAAATATTACTTGTATAACCCCATGTAAAAATTGTTTTAGTAAAACATCTCATGTTTGTGTAATTTTTACTTTAACATTAAATAAAAAGATATTTATGTCATTTCCCAACCAAAGTGGCTCCATGGGGTCCCCAAGTTGACCCATGGATTGTCTTGGTCGGCCATGACACATCTAATGAGGGTATGACATGTGTCTAGGTCATTTCATTTTATTAAAACATTATTCTTACCATAAACTACCCTAATTACCTCTAATCGCGATTAAAAACTTAATAAGTTACTATTCACCAAAAAATTATTTTTATCCCATTGAACCACATTTTACTTCTTAATGAAAACCATGTATGTCGGATTTTTGAAATTCAAAACACAAAGATGACAAAATTTCATTTAAACGGAAAAATCAGTTTTTATAAGTACCACTTAGTGGTTTCACTATTCATCAAAAATTGAAGTTTTTCAGAAAAATCCCAAAAATTCACCCTAAGATATATTTGATATTAAAAATTAAAAAATGAAGTCTATTTTACAAAATTAAAAACATATAAGTCACATTAATTAATTTGATAATTAATTCCCGCTGTTAGAGCAAATAGCGTGTTTTTAGGAAACAATAAGTATCTAAAGATTGACACTAGTTTAAGTCTGATTTCAAAGTGAAATTAATTCCAACGAACACTATTGGATTTGATGGTAAAAATATATTCTAATTTCTCTTTAAAACCAATTCAAAAGATAATCTAATCATATAAATAAATTAGATTAAAAAGAGGTTTTGAATTAAAATACAACATTTTACACTTCATTAAAAAAATGAACTTTATCGGAAAGATACCAAAAATTTACACAAGGTAAATTTTGATGTCCCAATTATTAATAAGAGTTTTATTTGGTCCAATATAATGTATAAGAGTGAACAAAACTATATTTAATGACGGTTCACCATCAAAAGGCGATAAGTGAACCTTTAGTGAAAACTAGGGCATATACGCCTAAAATTGAATTCTTTCTGTATTTTAATCCTTTATCTTTTATTGGATAAATGTAAAAACATTTAAAAACTTATATAATCATATTTTATTTATTTCTATCCATTACCTCCAATACAACGGCTACATGTTAACTACCATTTAAAATAATATTATTTTATTATTAGAGTGCAACGTAAGATTCCCAAGAAACTCGTTGTTGCGTGTTGGGTACGCCATCGAGCATAGCGTCCCCTTTAAAGTCATATTAATATTTTATTCACAAATATGGATAAATATGAAAATGTCATATTCTTTATTTACATGGGGTGTTACACCTGATATCTCTATAATTCATTGGGTAAAGAATTTAATATATAGAGATGGCATGTTTTGCGATACCTTGGTGAATAACCTTGGTAATTGTTTTGACACCTCAGTGATAAAACATAGTGATATGCTTATGAATGACTCAATTAAATGTTGTAGAAACATTTCCATGTTATGATTCATATTATTTTTACTATGATATGTTTTTCTTCTTTTCTCATGCCTTTATGATATTATTCAAATTTTTATCGATAATTCTCATGATCACTTGTAAACTGTTTCTCTCACTTTCCCCTACTAGACCTTATGATCACCATTTAATTTGATGTATGTACCTAGGTTATGAGATGCCATAATTTTACATAGGGTGAACCAATTAAGAATTCATTCAAGTGTATTAAATTAATGTTTTGTGTTTTTATTTATTATTTACCTTTTTTCCAAGAAACTAAAATTTAAAAGATATTCTGTTTGTACCGTGTAAATGAAAAGTTATGTAATAAAAAGGTGGGATTAATTTTTTTCTATTAAATGATGGTTTATTTATTTCTGGAAATTAGGATTTTAAAACTGTATGAATAACCTTAGAGAAAATTATAAATATAGTAAAACATCCTAGTATTTTGGTGAAGTATTAAGTAAGTGGTTTCTGAACAAAGAAATCCCTATATGGATATGAACAAGTAGAAGTGGTTATCGTAGAGATGTACCTAGGGGTAAAAAATCTAATAAGGTACATTAGGCCTAACTTGGCGTAACCTAGTACATGACAATGAGGTTTACTATGCACCTGGTTTGGCACTCCTGGGGCATATATTTGGTTAATTGAAATCTTTTTATGAACCATTATTAAGGATTTATAGAAAATTTAATTGTTGTTAAATAATAACATATTTAAGAATGATGTTTTAAGAAATGAATTTTTTTTAGAATTATAAGATTATTAAATGATAAATATGTGTCCCTAATTTTTTGTTCTTTTAGAAAATGGAGGGAAATGAGTGAAACCGTGTAAATGGTGAGAGAAACAGACCATGCACTGACGAACTTTTAATGGAAGCTAGAATAGAAAACTTCATGAGAATGATTAATTGACTGATTCGAGTTATAAGTAATAACTTGAATCTAGTTGAGATAATGGATTCACCTTGAAGTAAAAAATTTATGTTGAGTCCTTTATGTGTCAATGAACACCTTCTTTTAGTGGATATATTGACCCTTTGATTACTGAAAAGTGGATAAGATTTATAGAAAATATCTTTTCTATACTCCATTGTTTAGAATAAGAGAAAGTCACCTTGGTTGTATACCACTTAGAGGGATAAGTTTATCAGTTGTGGTAAATGGTTAAAAATAAGAATCTAAGATGGGATGTTGATGTAATGAGGTGGGAAGAGTTCAGAGGAACCTTTTTTCAAAAAACATTTCCCCATTAAATGCGAACAAAAATAAAGAAGGAATTCCTAGAGCTAAAGTAGAAGGAAAATGAATCTATGTTAAGCTATGATATGAAATTCACTATACTTTACCATAAAACCTATATAATTTTCATGTATCCTAATGTGAAGGTTGATATATTATTTGGTGGACTAAGACCCCATCTACAAAAGAATCTAGCCAACTAAGACTATTAAAACTATGAGGAGATCATAAAGAGTGCTATGAAAGTTGAAATAGAGTTCAGAGAGATGCAGTGGTCCCATAAATTGAATGAAAATAAGGTCTATTTGGATCCAAACTTGGGTAGGATCTTTGATCAAGGAAAATGGTAAAAGAAAGTGCAACTTACCATGCGAAACAAATGTGGGAATAAATATTTGGGAAAATTATTTCTTAGGAGAGGGAAATGTTATAAGTGTGGAAGAGATGTACATATTTCTCAAAACTGTCGTAGTGGGGTAAAGCCTCAACTTATCAACACTAAAAACAAAGGGAATATGACACAAGAACATACTAAAGTTCAATGATTTAAGTTTGGAAAACTTGGGAAATTTTCCAATCACTTTCCAAATCCAAAGATAGTAGAGGGGAATCACCACCAACCTCATCATAGGACCATGATAAAGGTCATGATTTTTCTATCATGATGACTGAAGTTGAATCTCCAAATGATGTGGTGGTAGGAACTCTTGTTGTTCTATCAAAGATAGTAAATACTTTGATTCTGCTTCTATGAATTCCTTTATTTTCTACAAGTTTATAAAGAGTATAGAATCAATCCCTCAACTTATTGAAGTAGAACTATTAGTCAAGAATCTTAGAGGGATTATACAAGAATCAATAGTGTATAGAAACTCTATTATTTACTTTGGTGAGCATAATCTCATAAAAAATCTACTAATAATTTCCATACTGGAATTTGAAATTATACTAGTGATGGTCTGGCTCTCAAAGTATAATTCTAAGATCAGATATATAATCAATGAAATATTAGTAGTGTTGAATGTAAAACCTATAGTTGTTTTCAAAGGAGAGATATCTTGACCTGATCTTTTTCTAGAAGTACCTCCCATAGCCTTATTTATGGAAACTATTGGTGAATATGAAGAAGTAAATGAAAGTATACAAATATAAAATGTCTCAATAATTTAAGAATACAACAACATATTTCCTGATTAGTTACCTAGACCTCCACTAGAACGAGAGTTAGATTTATCCATTGAGCTCATTCCTGGTTCCAAGCTGATTTCAAGGACCTTGTATTGAATGGAAAATGTGGAGCAGGAGGAATTAAAGAAGAAAATCCAAGATCTTTTGGAGAAGGGGTTTATCTGACCAAGTGTGTCTTCTTGGAGAGCATATGTTCTCTTTGTGAAGAATAAGAATGGATCAATGTGGATATACATTGATTATAGAGAAATTAATGGGATCAAATTGATGAATAAGTACCCTATTCCAATAATTTATGATTTATTTGACCAGCTTTTTGGGGCTCAATTATACTCTAATATTTATCTTTGATCTAGTTATCATTAATTGAGGGTGAAGAAAGAAGATATTCCAAATACCGCATTCCGATCAAGATATGGGAATTATGAGTTTTTTGTTATGTCATTCATCTTGATTAATTTTCTTGATATTTTTATGGATTTGATGAATAGAGTATTTAAGGACTACCTTGATAATTTTTTGGTAGTTTTTATTGATGATATTCTGATATATTCCAAAAGTCATGAGAAGTATGAGGATCATCTAAGGGTTATATTTTAAACTCTGAGAAATGAGAGAATATTTGGAAAGTTAATCAAACATGAATTTTGGTTACAAAAATTTACTTTCATGGGATACATTGTAACCAATGAAGGAATCTAAGTTGATCTTGCCAAGACAAAGGTTTTGGAGGAGTGACCTCATCCTACAATAGTAACTAAGATTCTTAGTTTCGTTGTATTAGTGTAATATTGTTGGATGTTTGTGAAAAACTTTTCATGACTTTCTAATCCACTAACCAATTTAACTCAAAAAGGTTTCAATTTCATCTGGAAAAAAGAGTGTGAAGAAAGTTTCCAAGAGTTTAAGAAGTGATTGGTTACTACACCCATGTTAACTCTGCCCTATATTGGAGAAGGAGTTGTTATTTTTAGTGATTAATATCCAAAAGGTATTGGGTGAATTATTATAAAAAAAGACAAGGTGATTGATTATGCATCTCGATAGTTTAAGCCTCATGAGAGGAACTATCCTATGCACGACCTAGATCTGGATGTAGTTTTTTTTTCTCTAAAGATTTGGGGGAACTATATTTATGGGGAGAAATGTGATATATACATAGACCATTAAAGTTTGAAGTATATTTTCAGGAAAAAGGAATTGAACATGAGACAGAGAAAATAGTTGGAACTTTTTAAATACTATGATTGTTCAATTCATTATCACCCTGAAAGAGAAAAACAAGTTGTTGAAGCATTAAGTAGAAAATAACCTGTTGTTCTAGAAATAATGAGGATTCAAGGAGATCCTTTGATCAAATACCTAGTAAAACTGGACATGGGAATCATAAGGGAATAAACATCATCAAACCTATCCCAAATTATTTTTCAACCACAATTACTAGATAATATCAAGAAATCTAAAATAGAGGATCCTTTTTTATAGAATAAGTTAGTGGATGTGAAGAATGGGAAGTTTCCCGAGCTCAATATTGATTAAGAAGGTGTGCTGAAATTTTCTAAAAGGCTATGTGTTCTATATATTCCATAAATAAATAAGGATCTTATGGATGATGATCATATATCTACATTATCTATGCATCTTGGAAGCACTACAATGTATAGAGACCTTTGTGATCATTATTGGTGGGATAACATGAAAATGGAGATTGCATACTACACTAAAAGGTTCTTGGTGTGTCAATAAGTTAAGGTAGAGAGACAAATTCCTAAAGGGGTATTACAACCACTACGCCTACCAACATAGAAGTGGGAAAATATAACTATATACTTTATCACCAGTCTCATGAGAACATGCAAAGTAAATAACGCGATATGGGTTATTGTGGACTGTCTCACCAAGAATACCCATTTTATCTCTATTTGAGAAGACTTATCTCTTGATCAAGTTTCCATGATTTACGTAAAGGAAGTGTTGAGGTTTCATGGAGTGCCAAATTATATCATTTCTGATCATGATCCAAGGTTCACATCAAAATTATATAGAATTCTTCAACATGATCTGATTATTGAATTGAATTTTAGTATGAACTATCACCCCTAAAATGATGGACAATCTGAGAGGACTATTCATACACTTGAGGACATGCTGAGAAAATTCTCAATGGAATTTAAAGGTGGATGAGATCAAAATATTCCATTAGTTTAGTTCTCATAAAAAAATATTCTATTCAAGTATTTAAATGGAACCCTATGAAGCTCTATAAGGGAAGAGATGTAGAAATCCTACATATTGGGATGAATTTGGTGATAGAATGCTTCTTAGGTCTAATCTTGTTCAAGAGATAACAGAAAAAGTTCATGCCATCCAACAACACATAAAGGACATTCAGAGTCGGCATAAGAGCTACGATGAAAAATGTTGAAGGGACTTGGAGTTTGATGTTGGTGATAAAGTCTTCCTTAGAATTTCAAATTATAAGAGAGTCATGTAGTTTGGGAAGAAAGGGAAACTTATCCCTCAGTATATTGGTCCCTATGAAATCCTTGATCATATAGGGGCAGGGGCCTATTGTCATGTGCTTCCTCTAAATATTGATTAAGTTCATAATTTATTGAACTTATCTTTCTTGAGTAAGTACACACCTGACCCTTAACATGTACTAAATATTGAGGTGGTACAAATGGAACATGACTACTCTTATGAGGAGCATATAGTGGAGATCTTGGACTATAGAGACAAGGTTCTATGCAACAAGGCTACCCACCTCATTAATGTTTTGTGGAGGAACCAAAAATATGAAGAAGGCATATGGGAACCAGAGGAAATAATGAAGCAGAAGTACCCACATTTTTCTAAATTGAGGGAATGAGATGGAATTTTAGGGATGAAATTTCTTAAGTCGGGAAGAATGTAACGACCCTAAATTTTTAAATGATAATTGTTTCTTGAAAATGTTTGTTATATTATACTCAACAAAAGTATATCTATTTAATATTGATGTGTGTATAAATTGAAATTTGACCATAGAGTTTTATCCGTTATATGATTATTGGTCAATATGACCATTTGTCAATTTGACCATTGAAAATAATACTTTTAACAATAATTTTAACATTATAAGTAGTGTTATAAATTGAAATGATAATGGTTAATTAATGTAGAAAGGAGAAATGATGGCCTCAACCAATATAGTCGTATCGTACAAACCACATTTGTTGGAGCTTGGAAAGGAGGTAGCATCAATGGAATTAACTCTTGACCAAGTTCAAGCCGATCTTGAACATGTTAATCTTGAATGATATCAAATGTGGGAGATGTTTAAGTTAGAAGAAATTACCACTTAGGAAATGTTATTCGAGTCACCCAAGAATCTATCACCATCACAAACCTTACCATTAGGTATTATGTGGGTGTTATAAGGGGTTATTTTTCGAGGCCCTAGTTACTTAAAGTCTAATGAAATTTTACAAATAAAATTTTTGTTCCATCAATTCCATTTTGAGAATAGTTTTTCTTAAAAATATAATGAATTTGATAAATTGTATTTTTTGGAAAGAAATTGTAATTTTAAAAAAGATATAATTATTATAATAAATTAATTTATTATTAATAATGTTAATTTTAATGAAATATTATGATTAAAACACTTTTATTTAAATATAAATGATAAAATAATTTTATTTTTTTTCAATTGTTAGAAATTTCACAATACATTTTCTATCCACTATTATTTTTAATAAATAAGGTTTTTTATATTTAAAAGTTAAAATTATCACGTTTATATAATTATTATGATAAAATAAATATAATTTATGAAATCATCATGTTGAAATTTTTTTAGGGTGAATTTTTGAGAATTTTCTAAAATAATTTAGTTTTTCGTGGATAGTAAAAATAAAATTTGAGTTTTTCAGTATATTTAATAACATCATAATTATGTAATAATGATGTAATAAGTAATATAAAATTATGATCTAATATTTTGGATTAAAATATCATAATAGGTGTCCCAAGTGTCTAATACCATGGGCAAGCCCATGGTTTTGCATTCACCAGTACCATGGCGTCTAAGAAAATTAATAAACAAATCCTCATTTTTTTTCTATGATTACCCACCATTTTCTCTATTATATTTCATTAAAAATTCATACTCCAGAAATATATGATAGTTTAACCTCCCAAAGAGTCCTTAATCCCCCAAGGTCCCAATATTCAAGTTTTAGGAGTTACTCTTCAAGGTAAAGAAAATCTCAACTTCTCTTTTCCTTTCAAGGTCCCTTTTTATGTGGTAGGTATTTAAAATTTATATAATATGTTCTTATGAAAATTTTATTCTATCCCTTTACTGTATTAATGTTATTTTATAAATGGGATACCCTTTTTTTCTCTCTTTTTATTGTTTTATAAAACCACGTTTTCTACCAGTTATGCTGCAAGACTTTCTTCTCAAAATTTCTCTATTTTTCTCAAGAAATTATGTTATTTTATTTTTTAAATACCCAAACCTATTTATTTTCTATGGGTATTCACCTAGATGTCAAAATTATCTTTTTTATTCTAGTATTAACATACATTAAACCCTATTTTCTATTTTTGGGGTTAATAATGACATAAAGATCTCGTCTTTAAACATTTTTTTAAAACGCCATGATTTTGATATGAAATAAATTTATTTTATTCTCCATGGGTTATTTATGAAATGTTTTATTATGATATATGTGGCTCAAATTAATTAAGGCATATTAAGGGTGCTCCTTGATAGTGCTCTAATTCATTGGGTAAATAATTTAATCTCTAGATATGACATGTTTTACGATACCTTGGTGAATAACCTTGGTAATTTTTATGACACCTCAGTGATAAAACTCAATGATATTATTATGAATTAATCAATTAAATATTGTATCTATATTTCCACGTTATAATTCATTTTATTTTTACTATGATATATATTTTTTCCTTTCTCATGCCTTTATGAGATTCTTCAAGTTTTTATCGATACTTCTCATGATCACTTATAAACTATTTCCCTTGCTTTCCCTTACTAGGCCTTATTCTAACCCTTTCATTTGATGTATGTTTACAGGTTATGAGATGCATTAATTTTACATAGGGTGAATCGATGAGAAATCCATTCAAGTGGATTAAATGATTTTTTTTGTTTTCATGTATTATTTACCTTTTTTCCAAGAAACTAAACCTTAAAAGATCCTCTATTTGTACCATGTAAATGAAAAGTTATGTAATAAAAAGGTGGGATTCCATATGGTCATACATGGGAAACCCTAATTTTTTTAGTTTTCTGTATGAACTTATAGAACTTGTTTTATCATATAAAAATGCTATCATGCCTTTGGGAATATGATTACTGCTGCTGTTTATT
This sequence comes from Viscum album, assembly GCA_963277665.1. Classification (NCBI taxonomy): domain Eukaryota; kingdom Viridiplantae; phylum Streptophyta; class Magnoliopsida; order Santalales; family Viscaceae; genus Viscum; species Viscum album. Next base: position 260,188,152 of record OY728142.1, on the reverse strand, counting down.
ATGCTTCTGATTAGTTTATTATTTCTTCTGCTGTTATGTTCCTTATTCTGTTGTGTTATATATACACATGGACCATTATTATTATCATCAATACAGGTTATAGAATCCCCACTATCACCTAATAAGACCCTTTCTGCTAGTCAAAATACTTTAGTGTATGGGGAGGCGTGCCTAAGGCCTAGTGATAAACCAGACCAAAGCATTGTTTGAGTATAAAACCAGGTCGTGATGCTATAGGTTATAAATAAAATAATAAAAAGTGATAAAGTTAAATAACTCTATATTGAATTTAATTCACATAGTATAGTGGGGTTAAATTTATATTCCATCTAATTAGACAGATTTAGTTTGTCTCTAAGAGCCAACTGATGCTTCTCAAACATCACCTTGGGTGGAGCCTTTATCATTATATTCACAATTTGTTCTTATGTTAACACATACTAAAACTCTCCCAAATGTTTCTCAACATTATCCTTTATGAAATGATACTTAATATCTATGTGATTTTTCCTTGTATAATATATGGGATTTTTTATAAGGTTTATAACACTCGAGTTTTTACACATAATTGTAATAGGAGAACCAACTTCATTTCTAACATCATCAAGTTATTTCTTCATCAAAATAAATTTATTACATGATTGATTAGATGTAATATACCCAAAATCCATAGTGATTAATGATATAAATACATATTTATTACTAATCCATGAAATGAAATAACTCCAAGATAGAATAGACCACTAAATTTTGATTTTTAGTTATTAAACAAACCTTCCAAATCCACATCAAAATATCCAAATAGCCACTGCTATGATTTTTTATAGTAAAATAACCCATATTCCACTACATGATTGATATAAAGAAGTATATTTCCATATTTTTCATGTGAATTTATTTTTAATTTTTTTTATATCATGTGGATTGGAATGTGGAAAAAAAAATATCCATACAAGTGGAATTCAAGTATAGTATAATGCCAATCATTTGTCTATAAAGTGTGGCATCAACCTCTTTTCCTTCTTCATATTTTAATATTTTTTGGGGGTCTTGGACAATATTTCCATAGATCTCAGATTATCCATATGAAATATATTCACCACCTCCTTGACATATTCCATTTGTGAGATGAGGATCTAATATTTACATTGAATTACTTATATAACAATGAAAAATGACAATTCACCAATTAGAGACATATCAAATTCACACCTTATAAGATCTGAAAATTTCATTCATTAGGTTCTATTTGATCCTCTGAAGATAATATCATATATATATATAAGCACCATCATTTACTTATCTATTTATTTATTGATATATAAGTTGTGATCAACCCCGCCCATTTGAAATCTGATATTCTTCAGATATTACTCTAGCCTTGCTATTGGTTCTTTGTTTTGTCTATAAAAGGAATTATTCAACCTAAATACCTTATTTTCATCATTATCAATGATAAATACATATAATTTATAAATTTAAACTTCAAGGATCCCATTAAGAAAGGATTAATTGACATCCACTTAGTACACCTTGAATACTTTCTTCACTACCATGACCAAGAATAATCTTATTATTTTGAGTCGTGTCACTGGTGAATTTTTTTCATCAAAATAAGTTCATTCAATTTGGGAATACCCTTTTCATAGAAGTTATTATTTGTTTCTTTTAACTATTCAATATTTCTTTTAATTTATTTTAGAACACCCATTTGGTCCCGTTGATGTTATTTGCATATGGACTAAAAACAATTCCCATGAATTGTTCTTTTCTATTTGGTCAAGCTTTGAATAAATGGATTTGACCCAAATTTCATACTTAGTAGGTCATTTAAAATATTATAGTCCCACTAGATATAAAAGAGACACTTGATGTAGAACATTCATCCATATTGTTTGAATGGGGGACGATCAATCTCCAATATTATTGTTTTCAGTTATTTTAGAAACACTTGATCATCTTCTTGATTTTACTATTTAAAATGTTTTTTATTCATCATTAGAGTTTTTATAAGGGTTATCTACATCCCTTAGAACTAACCCATATTCATACACTACTTTATCACTTCCAGCATAAAAAAATAGACATTTTTCATGTGAAGCCTTATCACCTGAATTTGAATTCTATTCAACTATCATTATCATCTGATCATTTTCAACTAAAAAAACATCATTACATTAAATTACTTTGAAAATAATTTTATTGAAGCACCAATAAGATCCAATCTTTGAAAAATACCCAAGAATAATTCCTTCATCACCGTGAGATTTAAACTTATTATTCTTTTCTTTATTAAGAATGAAGCAATCACTTACAAACACCCAAAAGTATTTAAGTATAAGATTATTTACATACCATATTTCATATAGATTTTTCTCTTAATTAGGACATAATAAGGCTCTAATGGATATTTGTACTACCACTGGAACTTCATCATTTTAATATTTCTCTAGAAATCCTTTATCAATAAGCATAGTCTGAGGTATGTTATTGATTATATGACTCCATAATTAAGTAACTCTATTTTTCTAAGAAATTATAACTCCTACAACTTAGTGATTAATACCATTGTTTTATAGATATTATTCCATTTGGATGTTTTTAAATTCAGTACTAATGGTAGTGATAAACCTTTTAATTTTTACACCTGATTTTTTTTTAGTAAGACTTTGATATCCTGTGATACACTTAAACACTTCAAATTTGTGAGTTATTTGCATAAGAAATGAAATTCTATTGAAATAACCAATAAAAAAGACATAATACCTTTCTATATCCATGTATTTAGGTGTAATTGTCCCACATACATCCACATGCATGATCTAAAGAAGTCTTTATGACTTCCACTTCTTTGTATTGCAATTCTGTTGAATGATCTTCCCCTTTTGAAAAGAATTACACGTGTAAGTGTGATAAAGACTAATATTAGGTATGTCTTAAGATCCATTACACTTCACCTGATTTTCCAAGTATTTTTGGTTCAAATGTCCATGTATTTTGTGCCATAGTCTATTCTCATCTTCTTTGGACATCATATAGTAATTCTCTTCACTAATAAGGTGAATATTCCCTTTTGTTCGTATTGCTTGAAAAAATAATAGAACCATATCCTTCTCTAACTATGAATACATTCTTATTGAAGTTTGAAATATGAACCTAGTTTCATAATTATATAACATTAAGAATATTATGACCGAGGCCTTCAACCAAGATAACATCTATTCTCCTAATATATTTATTTCCAACTTTTGTTTTCTCGAATCCAATTATCTTGAGACCCTCATCAATGCCAAAATAAACAACACTATATTTATTATATATGATTCCATTATGAGGTCTTTATTTATGGTCATGTGAGTTGTGCATCCACTCTATATAATCCATAAACCATACTTGTATGTTTCTCTCAAATAAATCTCAATTACATTAGATTTTTCATACTTTCTTATATTCACCCAATATTTTCAGTCTGCCTCTGTTGATGATGGGTAATCTTTCTTTTCTTCCAGATTTATTGAATCTTATTCATCTTATAATATTGAGAATCTATTTTTTACTTATATTTTATTTTATTAAGATTCCAAATACCTTTTTCCAATATTATAAGATTAGTGACACCATTTTCTAAACTCTTAATTCATAATAGATATCTTTGTTCCCAAAACCTTCTCAATAGAAACAATATCACTTAAAAGAATAAGAAAAAAAATAAAAATCCTACTTTCCTATTTTTGTGATTTTTTTCTAAAAAATATCTGTTATAAATAGAAAACACATATCGAGTGCGTCCCACTTTTCCCCAATAAAAACACTATATTCTTGACTTATTATTCTCAGTATTTATTACTCCAAAAGTATCTTGTTGAATTCTCTGAGGATCCACTTTCATTTGAGGTATTGATGCTTGAGGTTTAGGAACAACCATGATTTTATTTTTCATGCCATCATGTTCCACACTAGATTTCCCTTTGTCTTTGAAGCATTTTACTTATGGAATGGGAATATATTCCTTAGTGAATTCATTATACAACTTTCTATCCTTGATAGGAGAAACAATATTTGAGTTTCTTGGTGCTATACCAAGCATGAGAAGAATATATTGATATTCACACTTAGGTTTACATATCATCAATTATTATCTTAGGTCTTCAATTATCTTAGATTTTCCTTTCACTGATTTAGAAAAAAAAATGATTTATCCTTGCTCATCATCTTTGAGTTTGAACTCAACTTATTTCTTTGAACTTAATAAATTTCCATATTTGAGTTTTTCGATTTCAAATTTTAATTATGACATATATTCCAATTTTTTCTGTATATAGAGTTTAGAATCTTGAACAATTATACTAGAATTATTTGTCTTGGCCATCCAAATATCAATTTTTTCAAGGGCTACATCAATTTCAACATAAATATAAACTCTTCCATCGACATCATTTTTAAAATCACTGTCATTGTCTTGTGTAACAACTAATAGTGAATATTAATCTAGATCCTTTCAATATTGAACATATTCAACTTCACTTTCACCAGAGTCTAAATATTCCCATAAGAGACTCGGACCAATAGGGATCGAGCCACAACTCCCCATGCCTACCTCCACAGGCCAAGGGCTAGCATTTAGCACTGAGTAGGATATTACACACAAGGAGGCCTTAGCCTAAGGTACCTATATGCACACACCCACATATATCTCCATGAAATAGTGTAGAGATATATAAAACAAATGAAAACTAAAATGCATGCATACAAATATCCAAAATTAGAGTAAAACAAAAGTACAAAAAGGGAGAAAATAAGGCCCACCAAAAGAAAACTGCAAAAGCGTCCAACCTTCTTTGAAGGAGAGGATCACTATCAAACACCTACCGGTAAGCTCCTCAGCCAAGTTCTGGTGAAAACCCTGGTCAATCTAGCTACTAAAATCTTCCTTCTATGGGTCCAACTATGACTCCTTCAAAGGGCCTATGGTCGAAACAAGACACAATACATGTGCGGGAAAATAACATGCATGGGTGAGTATAAAGATACTTACTTGGTTCCCCAAAAACATCAAAACAAAAAGGGATTAACTGATAGACATCAGTTAACTTGACCCAACCTGAGGGAACCCAAATGAGAGAGAATCTCAATCTCAAGACCATCCTTAGAAATACCTGACTAGTCAGTTTGATGTCAGTATCATGTCAACAAAATGATACATACCATGGGACTCCCAGAACACACCCAGATATACTTAGCTCTATCACCTAGTCTCATGGTCCTGGCCATAGACTATCTATGGTAAAAAAATCGAGGTTCCAATACAACACACCCAATGGTCACAAGAGGTACTGACCTCACAGACAACAACAAGAGTGAATAAATATCTGATAACTCACAAAACGAAAGGGTGGAGAGCCTCAGAAACTCAAAGTTGATGAGCTAACCACACCATCCCAGATGGAACTCAACCATTTTATGCCACCAACACAGACCTGCACCATACACAGGGTTGGAAGAACTACATAGAGTCCCACTCCTTGCCACTACCCCGTATTTGAGGGAGTATTATCTCCTAAACCAACCCATGAAACCTCTATCACTCCTATCTGGAGGGGTCTTCACCTCATAACGTTGAGGGAGAGCTATTTACTAACCATGAATCACATGTAAAAAGTGGTGGGGCCTGCTTCCCACTACAACTTGACAATGGGGGATTATTACTTCTTAAATATGAACCTGCGCCCAGGTACGACATGGGAGTACCACCCTGTGAACCATGAACCTTCACCCTAACATGGTTGGGGAGCACCACTCCATCAAATGTGAGCCTACACCCTTAGTGGGGGAGCACCACTGTGAGATACATGAGCCCGTGCCCATGGTAGTGGAGCACAACTCGATAAAACGTGAGCCCACACCCACGGTGGGGGAGCACTACTGCGAGAGTTGTGAGCCCACACCCATGGTAGGGGAGAACTGCACTAAGGAACGTTAGCCCACACCCAAATTATGTGAGAACCACTGAAAATAATGTGAGCCTACACCCATAGCAGGGGAGCACCACACTGAGTCTAGAGGACCCGCACCTTGGTATGATAAGAGAGTACCAACTCTACCATCCCACGAGATTGGAGAGCCCACGCCCTATCACGGTAGGGGAGCAGTCTAACTATATGATTGTCATGGAGAAATCCGCAACCTAGTCCATCAGGGGAGTAACCACCCTGAAAGAAACTATCCAAAGGCAATGAACCCGTGCCCACAATGTGAGGAGTCCCGTATCTACCTAAGCAGAGAGGTAAGGTATACTCATGCCCTGGTGCCACAGGGGAGTACATGACCCAACATATCTCTTCACAAACCACTGATCTATAACATTGGCCTAGCACCGCTCCACAAGATTCTTGCTTTATTCACACCACCTCATGCCTCGTAAACCGTAAGATATTCCACCATCGCATTTTACATAGAAAAACACACAGGATAGGCTATTTACATGCCATAATCAGGAAAATAGTGTACAAGATGAATTCCAGTAAAGTACACTTTAAAGGTACCTCATGGGGCCTATTACTCAATCATAGAACACATCTTAAGGATTGAACCATTACGATCCTCATGAAAAAACACATAAGATAGACTACTCATTCGTCCAAAATGGACACCCAGTGAAAAAGTCACATTTCACCACAAACGCCCAAACTGGGCCCTCAGGGGCCCCACAACCCAATTTTGATTTAATCACCCAAAATTTATCTTGAAACATCTTCCTTAAAATCAAATACACAATTCCACTGAAGGCGAGTTAATCATACACTATGTGTAGAAGTTACGGTGGGTAAAAGTTGAATAATAATAAAATATTATTATTATTTCAACATTTCGTGGCCCTGGGCCACAAACCCAACCCATAAAATTCCCCAACCATTCTTAAAATGTTCGTATTTATGCAAGGGTCATGTCTCTATAGATGGTATTTGAATTGGAAAACTGGTTTACAAGTTGGGGGCGGGGGTTTAAAGAACCCCTAGACCAAACTGGATGGATTAGCCGCTGCCACCAGACCACCACCCCAGCCTATCGGACTGCCTCTAGAGATCTTCCAAACTACCGTGCCAGACCTTCCCTCTCCAAAAAACATCCTTAGACTATCGGGGACACCCCGATACTCCAAATTCAAATCTGAAACTAGATCTGGGTTCCTCAGATCCTGATCTACACTATTATAGTTTCAAATCAAAGTTTCAAAGATGATTTATAGCAAAAATAAATGGTAAAGGATTAAAACTCAAACTGCCTACCTTGTAGGTGAGATGATGAAGCTTAGAGTGTAGAATGATGCCCATGATGATCTAATTATCGATCTGGAGATGATCAGTGTTAAAAATGACCCTTAGAGGCACCTTGGTTGGATGCCAGTCAAAGAAGAAGGGGTGTTGTGGTTCCTCCTGCGCACACCAATGAGGAAGGAAGGGGGGGGGGAGATATTTTGTTTTAATTTAATTAAAAAAATATATCTTCTTATCACCCCATCCCAACACCTGGAACCAACTAAAATTAAGATGCTCCTAGGGTAAAAACGGTGTTCCGGACTCAACTGTGGTCTCAAAAATTATAATTGAGACTCCGTTCAGGAGTTATTATAGCTGACATCCATAAATAAATAAATAAATTTATTTATTAAAACACCCTTGATAAATTTTTCCACAGAATTCCTGAACCCGCAATAGTTATACCTCTCTTAGGGTAAACAACAAGCTCCAGACGCAACCGTTCCCTCAGATTTCTGATCTGAGCTACTGTTTGAGAGATAACCTATTTCCACCATGTGAATAGTATAAAAATAATTAATATTTTTATAAAATTTATTCTGGTAACACTAATCTATAGAATTTCATACCTCCTCAGCACCTATATTTGGAATTATTCATAGGAATATTCTAAAATCTGATAGGGCTAAACCCGAGTTTATAAAAAAATTTCTTTTGTAAAATACATTTCTTTATCGTCACATATTCCTTATCATCATTTTGAAATTTCTTTGGTAATTTAAGTGAAATATGTCCCAATTTTCCACATTTAAGGCAAGAAAATGGAATCTTACCTTTAAAATTTCTTTTTCCTCTTCTAAGGATAGAGGAAAGAAAGGGAACCATCTCATCAATTTATTATTCTTTTGAAACTTCATTCAACATGAGTTTATTCATAGATTTAAAAATCACTTCATGAGAATTTTCATTCACCTTGGAATCATTCTATTTATTCCTCATCTCATATGCAATGAAATTGATATGAAATCAATCTAGAGAGATTTACTTTAGATATTTCTATTCTAGAACCAACATCTTTCCCTTGAACTGAGGTGAAAGTCTTCTCATGATTCTCTTCTCAATCTTCTCATCTTTGAGATCATCACCAAGATTGCGCATGTCTTCAACAAGATAATTTAGTTGATCAAAAAAGGCAATGAAAATATAGTTTTAACTAATTATAAAGTCATCATATTTATTCCATAGAACCAATAACTTGGGCTCACGAACCTTTGAATATTCATAATAAATATTTAGATATTTTTCCTACATAACAATAGATGCTTTACAAGAAATTACCTTTATATAGATGATATTTTCCAATTAAATTCCTAATTTATTAATTTCTTTTACATACAAATCTAATTCTATATGACCATTTTTGGATTAAACTCCAATTTACATTATTATATAAATACCATACATGGAAGCCACATAAAAATTTAATCCCAAAGATAAAAAATAGTATTGAATATGATTTTTCCATAACTGAAAATTATTACCTTAAATGATAGGAATTTCAGTGACCCATAATTTTTATACATAGATATCACATCTTAATAGATGAGTATTAATTACATAATATAATGAACCGCACTAGAATAATATAGGTCTAGTTCCTTTGTAAACTCAGATACATAAACCACTGGTTCATAAGTTAACCGCATCATCTCCTATTATGTTCTTCAAAACTAGAACCCTTCTTTGGACTATCATACATAATACCTTTCTTCATAACCTAGGAAAAGAAAATATAGGAAATGGTCAGCTTAGATGCCCAGTAAGGGTAAAAAAGGGAGATATAAACATAACATGATCATAAGGGTATGATAACATGAGAATAACATTTAAAAACTATACCCTGCATATCATAGATCATAAAATTGATCCATGGCATAAATATTGGTAGTTCATAATACATGAATTAGAAACGAATCAAAGAGAATGAAACTTGAGAGTATAATATAGGCATAATACATAAGTTTATGGTATAAACATAAGCATAAAAAATCATTTCCTTAGAAGTAAAATATCATTTCCAAAACTATCATAGTAGAATGCGTTCACTCCCCAAACCGTCATAGTAGTCAAGGTTTACTCCCATGACTATTTTAGTGGTCATAGTCCCTTACTGAATTGGGTTCACTCCCCATACCCATCTTTTTTATCTCATGAGATATCCATATTTATCCATTACATTAGAGGGTTATATAATTACAGTACCACCTATCACATTATGAGAATCATACAGATTTGTTCCATAAGATTATAAAATATTCATTACATCATAACCCATGAAATATAAATGGGTTTCATAAAAATTTCTTTATGGAATATCCCATGGAATATAAATGGTTTTCATATACATTTCATCAATTCATTATAGAATATCCTATGGAAAAGGAATGAGTTTCATAAACATATTATCATCATATTCATAAACCATAAATAGAAATAATAAGGATGGTTTCATTGAATCATATACCCAATAAAGGTTAGTATACATAAAAGTATTTCATCTTAGAAGGAAAATTCTTTTAAAGATCACTTGGAACATTTCTTGAGAAAAATATCCCTTTCAATTTGAAATAGATTTTTTAAAATCTAAAAAATTATAAAATATTAAGGAAAATTTTTTCTTTGAAAATAAACTTGTAATATTGTAAGGGAATATTCATAGAATTAAGTTGTTATGATGGTGGAAGATTTTGTTCATACTGTGTACGTTAAAACAAAGATTAATTTCACATCATTAGTAAAAAGTAAATAGTACCATGTTTAATAAATGAAAAGAATATTCCTTTTAAACCATTTTTTAAAAATTCAAATATGGGTAAAAATTACTTTAAATAATCATAATAGAATATTATAAACATTCTTGAAAACATTTTTGGAAAACATGGATAAGGAAGAAAAAAGTTCTTCAACTAAAAAGAGAAATAAAGTTGGTTTTCCTTAAAAAAATTATTTTGTAATCTTTAGTAAATAAAGAGATTAAGATTAAAGGAAAACATGAAATTTTTAGAAATAACCAGAGGATAAGAAAAATAATGTGATTCTTGAGAAGTAGATCAAGACATTTCCTCATCAGAAGAATAATCATAAACAATCCCACTAAATAATGACTTTAAAACATAAAACATTACATTGGGATATTTAAATCCAAATTATTTTTATAATAATCACCCTAAAATACATTAATGTTTAGTATATACACCACATAAAAGAAATAGGTGGTGAATATGGTGTGTGTCTCATGGAAATAAAAGTGAGACGAAAATCCCTTACATTAAGTCTCGAATTTATTCATACACATTTGAAAATACTGTATAATAAATTTTGTTTTATTATAAACATATTAAAAACCATTATCATATATTTCATACCATATATGATTTAATTATAACCTTTTATTTCCCATTCATTAAAAATTCTTTATTAAAATCACTGTTTCAGGTAATAATTTGTTTGATTTTCATGTATGTTTTTGTTTGTTAGTTTTTATACTTGTGATTTGATCATAGTTACATAATATCCAAAATGTTAATAATTATAAAAATTTCATATATATTAACTGTATAAATATTTATATTCATCCATAAAAGTATATATATAAAAATAAATTACATCATTTATGTAGATGGTAGGCTGTATATATACATGTACGACGTTTCTATTTTTTTGATGGATGGGATAAAAGAAATGTATATAATAATTCAAATTAAAAAAATAATTTATATATAATAGATATCATATATGATAAGTAAATATATCCTTATCAGCATTCATTCCAAAATAAAATGACAAACATATCATATCGTTTCGTAGAGGCGGTAGTCCACACATACGCAAAAGTGATGTTATCATTTTTCAAAGGATTGGAAGGTAAGAAGGTAGATGTTATATTATAAATATAGAAGTATAATTATTACATAAATATAATAAATATAATTTAAATATATCATTATATCCATATGTGAGAGGCGGTGATGGAAACTGTATTACATCAGTTCACAAGGCAGAAGTTCACTGTACCTACGATCGACCGTTTCATTTCCCATTTGATAGAAGAGAAGATGGATATAAGTTATGAAATTAACATAATAAAATCTAAGTATGTGATAGATACTTATTTTATTATATCATAGTGGTTGAATAATATTTTAATGAGGTGGAAGTAGAAAGATAATAAAAACACTTGGTTAAGAATGATACCTCCTCTTCAGACAACCTCTTTAGGTTAGCACCCAAAACCTTCTTAGGAGGGTTTAGTAATCAAACCATGAACTCTAGTACATGGGTATATAATTAATGAATGGGTTTTGGTTCATATTTTATAAACCAATATGATCATGAAGTGTGGATAGTATATAAGAAGAGGTATCCTTTTATAAGTGGGGGGAGGGGCACTTTTTGGAAAATTTCAAAGTATTAATATAATATAAATTAACTATCATATTAAAATGAATAAAAATTTATAATATTATAGTAAAATATAATTTTTATTCTAAATAATCTCATATAATAAATATTTTAAAATTTTAGGTGATGTTTTCACCCTTGCCTTTTGGTTTTAACCCCCTTTAACTTTTTTTGACGATTACCACGGTAATAAAGTTTTTACTCTTTAGGGGATAGGAAACTTTTTATAAAAGGAAAAACATATCATAAATGAACCATATTTAATATAATAAACAATTTTCCATTAAATTTGTCTAATATAATATCTTCAGTAATTTTAAATCATTTAATAAAGCATTATTTATTGTAAAATATCTTTAATGCCAATTTTGACACTATTAATTAAATTTGACTTTTAAAAATATCAAGAAAAGGGTGGAATTTGAATATATACCTTTAAAAATTCCCTAAAATTTTATAATTATCTAAAATATTTGTGAAAATAAATAATTTATTCAAATTATATTACTTTTAATATTTTTAAAATTATGTATTTTATTTTCCTTTTAATTAAATAATTAAAACATCAACATTACGTAAGAATTTAGGGAAATTATTTAATAACTAAAAATTAAAATAAATTACCATGATAAAGAAAAATTATTTATAATTAAAATGAATATTTATAACCAAATATAACTCTTTTTTATCCCTATGTGAACATATAAGATATTTTTAAAAGAGAGTGACATTCTATCCTTTACTTAAATTATTATAAAGGCCATAATCATAGAAATATGGATAAAAAATTAAAATTTATAGGAATTAGATGATAGAGAGCCGAAATATATCCATAAAATATATTTTATAGATTTTTTTAGGTCATTATAACCCTTATATATTTAGTTTAACCCTCGGTAAACCTGTTTTACCCTTAACCATGGTAACTAATTTTGGTTGTTTTTACTATCCATTATAACCCAAAAATAAGTTTAAAAAATTAAATATTATTAATAATTATTATTAAAAATATAGAATTAATTTTATCAAATTAAATTCATATAAGTGGAATAATTTAATTTAAAATTAAACCTGCAGGCATGATGACAAATAAATTTCCAAAAAATGCAAATTTTCAAGGAAAACATGATTTTAAACTAATTATTTAACTATTAATATTAATTATATGAATTTAAATTAATATATATAGATATATAATATATTAAATTAATTTAAATAATTCATCATTAGGGGTTATTTTATTTAAATAAAATGGATAAACTTTATGCACTTAAAAATAGTTTTCAGAAAATTGTGTTTTTAGCGTAAAAATAAACTTATACCAAAATTATAAAAATTACTATTTAAGATGAAATTTATTATAATATTATAAATAAAATGGTTCTTATTTAAATTTAATACCAAATCAAAAAATAACTAGACTTTATTTAATGAAAATAAATGGCTGCTCTACAAAATTTAGTATTTTTCATTATTTATTGAAAAATAAATATTTTCAGAAAAATATAAAAATTTCACTATAATTTAGTTTTGATATTATGATTTAAAAAATGAATCTAATTTTATCAAATACATTTTATAAATGTTAAAGAAATTAATTGTAATATTTTCTCAAATAAATAAAAAAAATCTTTTTTGAAGAAAACGTATTTTTGATGAATAAAATGACTTCATTAAAAATTGGGTGCATATTTATAATAATTTATAAATAAATTCATATTGAGTATGTTTATATATATTTCATAAATTATTTAATAATTTTAGAAACTACCAATTTAATTTCTAGGTTATAATATTTATTTTTAAATAATAATATTTCATGCTATGTTTAGGATCAGTGTTACATGTCATATATTCTATCGAACATAGTTTTATTTTAAAAAAATATAATGGTGTTACATTCTACCCCTTTAATAAATTGAATCCTCACAATTTTAACTTTATATTTCAAATCAGAGTATTACGGTATTAAATTACCTTTTTTGAAATCCCATATCGTACAAAGGGTTAATAAAACTTCCTATAGATAAGAGAGAAATAGAAGTATAAAGGTCATCTAGAATAACACATAACTAGGTTTCCAAGTAGGAAAGTGTTAGTGGGAAGAAAAAATATGGAAATATTAGAGAAAAATAATGTATAAGGACTAATAGAGAGTGATATAGGATATGATAAGGAGAAAGTTAATAACCAGAAATCCACAAATATGTGAAGGGTGAAAAGACCATTGATTCATCATAAATGAAGGTAAACGTATAAAATTTTATTTCAATATAATTTTCTTAAAGTTTATGGATTCTTTTACTATAAATATAGTGAAAAATAAAAATATAGTTACTTGATTTATTCCTATTTTATAAGCACAATTTCACCCTTTTGTTATGATTCAATCAATTTACACTCCATTTCTTACTCCTAGAAATCAATATACAAGATGATTTTTTTATACCAAAATAACTAAAATTATATTTTAACAGATCATAAGATCCAAAAAAGAGTGAAAATTATTTCCATTTGTCTCTAAATATTTTCAAAAAAGGTTATCATAAGTTATATAATATAATACATTAATCTCTAAAACCTCAATAGTGACACCCAAAGTTAAACTTCAATCATTATATAAGTATATATATTTAAAACCCTTACAAAATACATCTAAATAAATTAAAAATTAAAAAATTTATGAATAATGTCACTAAATTTTCAAAAATCAAATGAACATTAATCCCCTAAACATCATAAAGTAACTCTTAATGCCATATACCAAATATTTGATTACCATAATCACCATAAAATCTCAATGGAAAGATAAATACTTCCAAAAATTAACAATATCCTCACTTATTAAATAAAATCACACATGATCAAATACATTCCATGAATAAAGAATGAAATAAACTCTATCATAAATTAATATTTCACTAAATCATTAATTATTCTCAAGGTCACCCATACTATAAGATTTGATTCATCAAGGTCAATCATCTCTTTATGCCAACTAAGCATTATTAATTCAACATAAGGTATATATTAAGGGTTATATTTACCCCAATCACGTGTTTTCCATAAAATACCAATTTACTGTTAAATCACTTTTTTAGTTCATTAGCACCATTCAAAATGTTATTTCAAATCCTTAAAGTAAAACTACTGATAAACAATACTTAGATGTTTGGTGAATACTATAACCAAAATATCATTGACATAGAACTTATAAAACATAAGTCTAAAATCCAAATACATAAACACTTCAATCATTTTACTTCAAAAATTGGCATAACATAAGTCCTTCCTTGGTCTAGGAGTTAACTAGTGGATTAGGGCATTGACTCAGATAATAACCATGTTATCCACACATAATAAAATAAAATCATTTAAAATTTATTACTCTATGACTTTATTTTTCACACATGCAACATTTTACTATTCATTTGATACATTCCCCTGGGTGTCTCTTTCTACATTGCTAACATGAATGAAATTAATACTTCTTTCCTCTATGTTCATCATCACATGAACTTTCATAAAAGTCTATTTTATTATTATTTTATGTGTTAGAAATCTCACTAAATTACATGATGTTAATAAAATATCATGATAAATGATTAGGAATAATCACAATATCTTTCTCTTTATTCATTAGCGAATTTTTTTGCTCATAATCCACACACTTTCCATCACATTCAGTTGTAACATGATTCTTCATGGTTCCAACCATTGAATAAAAAAACAGCATATTATGAGAAAAAATAATCATTGTGTAAAACCACATAATCATGAAAATTAATTATAGGATTTATAAATCATGAAACCTTATTTAAAATATATAGAAAATTAGGTTTAATCTTGGTAATCCATTATTAGCATTTATTCAAATTCATAATAATGGTTTGTAAAGAAAATGTGAATTAACATAAGCATATCCCCCAGGAGGGTCAAACCTGGTGAATGGTAAGACACACTCACCATACACCAAAATGATGGATGATATATACTCAACCAGCTATTTTTAGGGTTATTACCCCTAGATGGATTTATACTAAAACCATGTCTACTTTTAGTATACAGACATGGATGTATTTCTAGGAAAACCAATCTATTTTATTTACCATAACCCAAGATATTATTATATACTTAGGATTGACCTAATAATTATAAATAAATTTTTATCATCATAGTTTCATAAGGTTAACTAAACTTTACTCTAATACCGACTATAGAGATCCATACTTTTCATACATAGATATATCATATTAATATATGAGTATTTATTACATAACATAATGATTCATGCTAGAATCACATAGTTATATTTCCTTTGAAAAAATTGATACATAAGACAATGGTTCTTCATAAGTGAACTAAATCATCTCCAACTAAGTTCTTCATAACTATCACAATTTATAGAAATATCATACATAATACATTTCTTTATAACATGGGGAAAAGAAACCTAAGAAAGAGTGATCTTATATGCATATTAATGGTAAACAAGGGAGATATAAACATAACATGAGAATAGAATTTAAAAACCTTAATATGGATATCATAGATCATAAACACAAATTATGGAATAAATCTTGGTAGTTCATAAGTTATGAATCATAAATTAATCAAAGATTAGTCACTATGAGTGTATAACATAGGCATAAAACAAAAGTTTGTGTTATACACATAAGCATAGAAAATTATTTCCTTAGTAGTCAAGGCTCATTTCCAAGACTATAATAGTGGAATGGGTTCACTCCCCAAACCATCATAGTATTTTAGGTTTACTCTTAAGACTATCATAATGTACATAGTGCCTTACTGAACTGAGTTCACTCCCCATTCCAATCCTGTTTATTTCATTAGATATCCATCTTTACCCAATGAATTGGAAGGATATATAATTTTGGTCCAACCTTTCATATAATTAAAATCATATAGATGCATTCCATAATATCATAAAACATTCATCATATCATAATACCTGAAAAGTAAATAGATTTTATAAACATTTCATCATAGAATAACCTATGGAAAAGAAATGGGATTCATAAACATTTCATCAATTCATCATAGCATAACCCATGAAAAAGGAATGCATTTCATAAAATTATTGTCTCCATAATAATAAAACATCTAAAAAAATAATAAGTATATTATCATTGGATAATTACCCAGTAAATATTAGGATACTTAAAAGTATGTCATCTTAGATGGAAAATTCTTTTAAATATCACTTGGAACATTTCTTGAGGAAAATATCCTTTTTTTTACTTTGAAACCACTTACTTAAAATCTATTTTTTCCAAAATAGTAAGGAAACATTTTTATTTGAAAATAAAATTTTAATATTTTAAAGTATTATTCAAAGAATTGAGTGGTCATGAAGGTATAAAATTCAATTCATGCTCTGTAAGTTAAAGAAAAGGTTCCTTTCACATTTTTGGTAAAAAGTAAAAGGTATCACATTCAGAAAATGAAAAAAGATTCCTTTTAAACTATTTTTTAAAAAGTAAATCATGGGTAAAAATTAATTTAAATAATAATTGGATAATTTGATAAAAATTATTAATTTTTTTAAAAAACAAGGATATGGAATAAAAGGTTCTTCGATCAAAAAGAGAAATAAAATTAGTTTTCCTTAAAAATATTATTTTAGATTCTTGAGTACATAAAGAGTAAAAAATGAAATGAAAACATATAACTTATATAAATAAATATAGGATAAGAAAATTCATGAGACTTTTGAAAATTATATCAATATATTTCATCATAAGAAGTATAATTAAAAAAATCTCTATAAATAATGAGATTGTAACATAAAACCCTTACTACTATGATAATTTTTGAATAATAAGTCCCATGAAATAAATAAAATTATATGTATATTTAAATCACCATAATTTTATAGTAATAATTATAAAATAAATTCATGGTAATTATAAACACCACATAAAATAAACAAGTGGTGAATATGGCATGTGTCTCATAGAAATAAAAGTGATACGAAAATCCCATACCTCATGTATCATATTTATTAGTACACATCAGAACCTTCTATATAATAAATATAGGTTTATTACACATATATTAAAAAAACTCACATATATCACACCATATATGATTTACTTATAACCTTTTATCATCTTTTTATTAGAAATTATTTGTTAAAGTCACTGTTTTAGGTAATATCTGCTTTTCTTTTTATGTATGTTTTGGTTTGGTAGTTTTGGTCCTTGTAATTTGATCATGGTTCCATAAAATATATAATTTTAATCATGAAATATATATCAAATATATTTATTATATATGTATTTAGGTTCATCTATAAAATTATATATAGAAATATGAATTATACTATTCATGGAGATGGTACGCCGTACGTACGCAAAAATGTTGTTACCATTTTTTTATGAATGGAATGAAATAAATTTATACAATAATTCAAAATTAAATAATAATTTTTATATCATATATATCATATATATTCATTAAATATATCCTTATTATCATCTATTCTAAAATAAAATTAAAAACATTTCACATCGCTTTGTAGAGGCACTAGTCCACACGTACACACAAGAAAAATTACTTTTTTTCAACGGATTGGAAGGTATGTGGATATTTGTGATATTATGAATATTTAATAAATATAATAAATATACTTTAAATCTATCATTATAACAAACCATGAGATATGATGATGGAAAACCAATTACATCAGTTTGTGAGGTGGTAGTCCACCGTACACATAATCAATAATTTCATTTCCGATTTGATGGAAGAGAAGATGACTATTGGTTATTAAATTAACACAATAAAATGTAAGTATATGTGAAATAATTATTTTATTATATCATAATGATTGAATATTATTTTAAGGATGTGTAAGTAAAAATAAAATAAAAATTCTTGGTTAAGAACGACACCTTTTCTTCGGACAACCTCTTTAGGTTAGAACCAAAAGCCTTCTTAGTAGGGTTTACTAATAAAAAATGAATATAGTATGTGGGGAGATAATTGAGGAAGAGTTTTTTTCATGTATTTAATAAACCATATGGATCTTTAAGTATGAAGAGGATAGTATAGGAGGTGTCCATTTATAAGTGGGGGGAGGGGTACTTTTGGAATTTCTAGAAGTATTAAATTAATATAAATCACATTTCGCATTCAAATGGATAAGAATTGAGAATATTCTTGAAGAAATAAGGGTGATTATAAATCCTCTAATAAAATAAAAATTGGACTAGTTTAGGTGATGTTTTCAACCTTATCTTTTTGTTTTAACCCATTTTAACCCTTTTTGATAATTGCTATGATAATAAAGTTTTTCCTATTTTGGGGCCTAAAAAATTCCTATAAAAGGAAAAACCACCCATAAATGGACCATGGTTTATATAATCAACCATTTACCATTAAATTTTCTAAATATAATACTTTTAGTAATTTTAAATAGTTTAATAAAACACTATTTAATATAAAATACTATTAAAGTCAATTTTGATACTCTTCATTTAATTTGACTTTTAAAACATCAAGACAAGGATGAAATTAGAATATATACCTTTATAAATTCCCTAGAATTTTATAATTATATATATATATATATATATATATATATATATTTTAACATAATACATTATTCAAATTATATTACTTTTAATATTTTTAAAATAATTTAATTTATTTTACTTTTAATTAAATAATTACTATACCGGTGTTACATAATCATTTAAGGTAATTATTTATCACTAATTTTTATTAAATAAATTAATATGATAAATAAAAATTATTTATCATTAAAATGAATATTTATCAGCAAACATACCTCCTTTTCATCCCTATGTGAACACATAAGTGATTTTTAAAATGAGAGAGGGACATTCTGTCCTTTTCTTCCCTTAAATTATTATAAATCTCATAATTATGGCCACCTGACTCAAAAATGAGAAATTTCCTAGTATTATATAGAATTTGGAAAAAATATGACCATAAAATAGAAATTAGATAAGTTTTTAGGTCATTATATGCCTTATCTCTTTAGTTTAACCCTTGGTAAGCCTGTTGTACACTTAACCGTGGTAACAGATCTTTACTGATTTTATTATTAATTATGAAAAAAATTAATTTAAAAATATTACATAATATTAATTCTTCTGATTTTAAATTTGTAAACCATTTTATCAAATTAAAATAATATAAGTGACATAATTTAGTTTAAAATTAATCCTGTAAGTGTGACGAAAAGGGGTTTTCTAAAAAATGCATTTTTTCCAAGAAAATATGATTTTACATTTATTCTATGACTAGTAATATTTATTATATTAATTTAAATTAATATATAAATATATATAATATATAAATTTTATTTAATTCATCCCTCATTATGGGTTATTTTAATTAATTAAAATGGATACACTTTATACACTTAAAAACAATTTTCAGAAAACTGGATTTTTAAACATTAAAATAAACTTATACCAAAATCATAAAAAATAATGATTAAAACAAAATTAATTAGATTATTATAAATAAAATGTTTCATATTTAACTTTAATACCAAATCCAAAAGTATAATGGGACTTTATTTAATGAAAATAAATGACAATTTTACAAAAATCAGTTTTTTTCATTATTTAGAATATTTTTAGAAAAATACCAAAATTTCAACCTACATTGTTTTTGATATTATGATTTAAAAAACGAATTTAATTTTATAAAATAATTTTTATAAAATTTACATAAATTAATTATAGTATTTTCTCACAAAAATAAATAAAAATCATTTTTGAGCTAAACATATTTATGAAGAATAAATTTTCTTCATTAAAAATTGAGTGCTTATTTCCTAAGAATTTATCAATAAATTTATATTTAGTAAGAAATTTATATATATTTTATAAATAAATTAATCCTTGTCATTCCCACCAATTTAATGACTAGGTTATAATAATCATATTTAAATAATAATATTTTATTTTTTTGTTTAGGTTTGGTGTTGCGTTTCGTATACACTGTCAGACATAGTTTTATTTTTAAAAATATTAGGGTGTTATAGGAGTTCCATTATGGTTTTAAAAAATATACTTTCTTTCAAGATAGAGAGAAAAAATGACCCCAAAACCATCCCTCTGATACCAGTTGCAAGGATCATTAGATGGAGTCCCTCTATAACAATATTGTCCGCTTTGGATTACCACCTCACGATTTTGTTCTTCAATAGGGATCACTGCAATGTCACTATGAAATTTAATTGTGATAATGAGGGGTGGGGGGAAATAATAAGACTTATAAACCATTCTTAACACTCCTTCATGCCTAATATGGGATTTGGGTGTTTTCCACTATGTCACGGGCCTCCCTGGCCACACCGATGCGCTTGCATCCATTAACCTTGAACACCTAGGGAATGAAATGTTTTTCAATTATAAATAATAATCCCCCCTTATTTATTTTACTAGGGTAAATAATACCCCACATGACTCTAATACTAGTTGTAAGAATCATTATATGTAGTCCCTCCATCAAATTTGTCAATAAACACAGCTGAAAAATGCGTAAGAGGGGTTTTTGCTAACACGTGTCATTCACTTTTTATTATTACATGTTTTTGAAATTTTGTACAATTTTTAGATGATAAAAATTTATATTTATACCTACTAAAATTATTATAGTGGAAATCAGGGATGATCTAACATGGAATTAATTTTTTTCAATTTAAGAAATAAAAGAACTCAAGGAAAAATAACAACTCTACTAGAAATCAAAAAAAAACAAAGTGATGAATTTTTTTTGTGTGACATACATTAATTAATAATATAAGATCAAAAAAATGTAAGTAAATTTTTTTAATGAATATATCATGAAAAATAGAAAACATGAATAAATAGTTTACTTGAAAGGGTAATTTTGATTGTCTAATTATTAAAATACATTCCTTCATTAAAACTTAGTGATCTATACTTCTATTTTAATCTAAAAGTTTATTTTCAAATTGTTTTAGAAAAAAAGTACCCTAATATTGTTAAATTGAACATCAAGATTAATCATCACTAATTCTTGAATATGATAGATATGATAACTAATAAGGAAAAAAAGAATAAGAAAAGTGACTCAAATTAGAAAAGATAGATTGAAAGAAGTAAAAAAATATAATTGGTGAGATCTCATTACCAATGAAATGTTTACCCAATAAGAATTATCAATTTAAAATATTATAATATATTAATATGAAGAGAAATAGAAACAATGGAAAGTGATGTGTAAATAAATGAGTCTTTTTTATCTAGATAGCTCTTTCCCCCAATCTTTTTCTTCCTTCAAGACACTACCCTTGATCAGCCCTTCCAGGTATTACCATGCCTACCCATCCTATCCCAATCCAATATCTCAGTACAGGTCTTGTTTTTACTAATTAATTAAATCCCAAATAATAATTATCTCTAGGAATTTACCTATAGTCAGTCAATCCTCAATTTCTTCCATCCATTTGACATTTGACGGTTGTTAGTATTTATAATCTTTCTCAAGTGGCTTGAGTATAAATCCCCCAAGACTATCACAAATCAACATAAATATGATACTAGATCTATTAAATATTCACCTAGAAACATTCACAAATAGATTCACTCTATATAGATTCACTTTATAATCTCCAATATCTTCACAAGAATACCTCTTCTTGAGATTATAATTTCCACTTATTTTTAATTTATAGCATCACATGTGTCATATCCACATTGAAATATCCTCATACATATCATATCTTAAGAATATGTAGTTATTTGAAATTTAAAAAAGGTAAACATATTACATATCAATTCCATTGAAGAGATCATATTACATAGTACCTCTTCCAAATCGGTAAACTCCCTCATATTATGTATGAAATCCTTCCAATTTTATAAAAGGATCCAAAATTTTGTATCATTTGGATCCTCCAAAAAAATATTACATAATAATATATCCCTATAAAAGATGATTTTATGCATATAACTAAATTTAAAATTACACAAACTGCAATATGTTACATATCTATTTACTACTAATAATCATATTATGTAACATCTATGAGTGGGAAAAACATCATATGTATCACTCCCTTTGTTTATTCTCCCACTCTTACAAGGAAGAATGTCTTGCATCATTTCATTAAAAGATAAAAAATAACACATATATATGTACAATAAAAATTTCAAAATGTTTTGAAAATTATTAATTAAATATAAAAAATATCACCTAAAAATAGAATTTAAAAATGAATTCCAATCTTCAAAAGAAGAATTAAAATGTATTATTTAACTCATATTAATGATAAAAGCATGGAGAATTGAAAATATTAAACCATAAAAACAAAAAATATTCTAAAATCACTTTAATATATTATTTCATTTAAAGTTTCAAAAAATTTACCAAATATTAGTTCTTTAAAAAAATTAAAATTAAACAAAAGAAAATTTGATTAATTTAGCACATGAAATTAATATTTTTTTAAAAAAATTAAAAGAATAAAAATTTCAACCCAAGAAGATCTAATTTCAATAAATTTCAATTTAGACACAATTTAATCCCCAAAAAATTGGATTTAATAACAAAATATGCGGAAAGCATATAATAAATTAATAAAACCTCACATGTCATTCACATTTTTAGTCATGGTTGCATCTCACCTAACTATATTGTGAGTCTGTGTGATAAATAATTCACCTTGAGTAGTTATCCAGGTGATATATAAATCAAATTGCTTATGGATTTCATGGTAGATCATCCTTACTTTATATATTAGTATAGTGATTAATTGTTCACATAGAGTTAGTGAATTGGTGATATATCATTAACCATACTTATTATAATTAGGATACATCATTCACCCTTATGTTACCTATATTGGTGATATATCTTACAATTTTTGATATATATTAATCACCGTTATTATATAGCTAAATAATACACCATTCACCATGATTCATTGAATTAATGATGTATTGTTCACCCCATAATCAGTTTATAGTGATATAATATTCATCTTGTGATACCTCATCCACTATTTGATAGATATGTACTAAAATAGATGAATTTTATTATAAAATTAATTTATATCATAATCATAGATATGCATGTGATACATATAATAAGATATGATTTCTATATATCATAAAAGGAATGTATATGCCTCTTTCATATGGTAAGATACATTAAATGACTTATGATATGTGATATTGGTTGCATTGGTAGCTACAACATCTCTAGTTGGTTTTCCATTGGTTATAGATCATATAGATAATTAATTTATTACATGAAAAATCTATTTATGATCATTGAAATGATCAATGACCATAACACTCTAAAGGGAATTCATTATAGAAACACATTTATGATACCAAGAATTGGAATATTATAATCAATTACCTTTATTATGTGAATATAATAAGGATTGGATCCTACTATTGGGTGTGTTATATGATTCTATCATGTAAAGAAGATAAACTTTTCCTTCACTATTCTCAATTTTTATTTAATGAGAGGGTGTTAGCAAAAATTTGGAGTTCAAGTGATCCTATCATAACATATGAGGATTCTGTTGCTCGATGTAATAATGTGGATACAAGATTCACTCAAACACCATTAATTGATCTTCATAAAATTAAGTCCATTGAGGTAAATCTTTCTATACATCATAAACACCAATTTATATTATGTTCTTCATATACATATTGATTTGATGAACCATGATATATTATTACATATATCTTAAAATATGACTAGACACATGGGATATATTTGTTTGTTTACCATTATATGATTGTATTTTATGATAGATAATCCCTCTATTTAGAAAAATCTATATTGGAAAAAATTGATTAATTTTTTTTGAAAAAATGCTTATATTTTGTAAATTGTTTTTAAAATATAAATGTAAGGAATTGTTAATGAAACATTTTTAGTCTTAAGTAAAATAAAAAATATTCATATTGAAAACTCATGCTTAGAAAAGAAATAAAACGTTTATTTATTTATTTACTCCTTTAAATATTTATATATATATAATGTTTATAAAATTTGAATATTATAAATGCTTAAATTTATGTGATATATTCCTCCTATAAAATTTTCATGCCATTCATTTTATTATAGGTATGATAGAAAATGATTTATTTTTTACATACCTTGGTCTTCAATTTTTTATATAGTTAATAACTTGAATTTAGAGGTTAAATATAGTTTATACATACTAGGTGTTAGATTTATGATCTAATTAAGGTCTCTCTTAGGTAAAGTGTCCTTGGGCATAAGGACTTTGTGCCAGACTGCTCATTATTCTAGAGGCTTATACCTTGTCTAGAAAAGTGGAGGTTGGCTACCCATCATTCCAAGCTTACACATCTGGGTATTATTGATTTCATATAATTCTATGACTTTACATGAATGGTTTTCATGTACTTCATGCATGAAATGAATTTGGATATATGTAAAAACGTTTTCCTTATTTATTTAGGTGAGTAACACAAAATTTTAGTTGTGTAAAAGGTTACACAATAATATGGCTTGAATATATTAATTTAGTTGATGGGATATAAATTTCAAAACCAAATCTATAGAATCATGCATAGATAAAGTAATAAAACATGAGATAATAATGATTTAATGTGTTGTGATAGTTATGTATTTAATATACATATGATGTATATTAATGGATAGATATGAAAATACCTCAAATAATAAGTGTGATATTCCTTTAAAATATAACGCATGTCAAGATTTTGATCATGCAACTGGGTAGGTCATACTAAATTTGGGCTCCCATGGATTATCTTGTGTAATAAATTCTAGGTATGAGTGACCCTGATAGGATTTAGTGACTATATTCAACTATGAGATTTAGGTTACACATGGTTGGGAAACCCTAATAGGATTATGATACCATAAGAATACATTTGAGTCCCTTCATATGATGGATTTAAGAAATGGGTCTCCCATTTAACTATATAAGAGTTATATGTGATATGACTGGTATAATTACCTTCCTAAATAGAAAAGTGATAATAGAAATGCTAAAGAAATCCCAAACATAGTGAAAAATTGATCTTAGTCCACTAAAAGTATTGATGTATGGGGTTATCATTTCAGTGGGAGTACTTTTATTAAATGTACTTTATGAAAAGATATAAAACATGATACTCATATATATATATATATTATATTATGGCACACATTATGATTATTGTTTTGATATATATTATAGGCATGACCTATCAAAAAATTACATATTGGTGTCTAAGGTTTAGAAGTGTTCTCAAATAGAATCATTTTGAGCATATTGAAATGAATATTATAGAAATATATTTATCTAATTATAATTCATGGGTATTAAATACTATTTATTCATAACTCATTTTTGTAGATTAACATAGAATAAAAAATATGAGAGAATTAATAAAATTTATAGTAGTTCTTCTTATTTAAAATAGGGTAAGAGTTACAACATTGGACATTATCACATATTATCTAAGTCTACCAAGTGGATTAGTTATTTAATTAGAAAACTTTTATTTTATTCCTTCCATAAATAGAAATTTGATTTCTATATATTGTTTTATAAGATTGGTTTTATATTCACAATTAAGAACAAAATTTGTTATATATATATATATGAATATTTTTTTATAGAATTGGAAATATAGTTAATGAATTATATATATAGGATATGGATGATCCTATCTATGGAATTAAAAATAAGAAGGCCATGGTTGATTTTAACACTAATTACCATTGAAATTATTTCATTTTATGTATAAATGAGAAACATGTTCAAATACTTCATAGATATGGATTACCAAAGTCTTTTGATTATGAATCATTTAACAAATGGGAATATTGTGAAGGATATATGCCTTAAATTCTTATATATATATATATGATATATATAGGTTTTTTGTATACTTGGGCTATATCATTTTTGTTTGATGGTTTTCATGAGGTAATTCCATTTTATATTCCCAAATAGGCTACCATTAAAGTAAAATTTCATTAGATGAAATTTATTGGGGAAATTTATTCATGCATTAGATATATAAAGTTGTCTATAATATTTATTCATGCATTATAATGAATTGATAAATACAATGAATCACAAGGGTTATCCTCGAGTATTATTATTCATAAAATGATAGTATGGGTATGAGATATCTTTATACTTGGAAGAAACTCCAAAATACCCATATATCTTTTTCTTATTCATTATATGCATATAAGATGATAGCACATTGTAAAGGATGAAGAGTCCCGCATGTACGACATGCGATTCAGATTAGACCATGGATACACCACGGAGGTGAGATGCTTTTGATTGAAAATCATGTGATAATTATCAAGAAGATTTTATGATGTTTTAATGATAATTATATGATTCAGTGGATCTTAGGTAAATAGTAAACTTTAATTTATAATATCCCTTTATTTTATTTTTATAAGGAGTTCTCATATGATATTGTATAGATATCTTCAGATTCAATTTCTAATTGCTTCTGCCATGTATAATAAGTTTTATTAGATTTATACAAAAACCTAAAACTAGTATCATAGGAGGGATATGATTAATTATTATGAAATAATGTGTTTAAATGAATAAAAATAAAAAAGCAAAACCATTTTTCAATTTTGGAAATTTGATTTCATAAAAGGGTTTTAATCTTATGTAACTTGTCCATGTAAAGGTAAACAAAGACCTTACCCTTACAAAGATGAGGGGAGAAAAGGTAACCAAGGGATTAACCTTATACAAAGTGATTTGTATAAGGGTCTTATCACATTATCCTTATGTAAATCGATCTATCTAAGGGTCACCGCAACTTACCTTTATGAAAAGTAAGGGTTGCATAAATATAGTTGAGTTTTTAAAAGGGTTACATTAAGGTAATAAAATGCTTACCCTTATGCATAAAGGTATTGTATAAAAATAATTGAATTATTTTTCCTTACATGTATAGGTACCAGATCCACTGCATAATGGTCCTTGAAGTAGACCTTTACAAAGAGTAAGCAATTTAAAGACTACCTTGACAAAAATGAAATGTGAAAAGGTATTACCTATACACAAAGAATTGTGTAAGTTTTTTTCCTACTTAACCTTACACAGAGCATCTACATAAAGTTTTAGTATAGTTACCCTTATGCATAGTGTTTTTGTAAGGGTAATGGGAGGATACCCCCACATATGAATGTGTTTCTATGTAAGGGCAGACATAAAAGTATTTATTTTTGAAAAATATGAAATGTTTTTAATGGTTTATAAAATGTTTATAAATAATCTTAAAAGGTATTTTGGGAATATTTAATTTATAAAGGGTTTATAAATTAATTAATTAATTATAAATGGTTTATAATTAATTAAATAAATGTTTATAAAATATTTTATTTTTCCCAAATATTAAATTTTATTATTTGAAATAAATTTTAACAAATTATATGGAAATTATTATAATCTATAAATAAAAGTTTCTATTTATAAATCATAAGAAATAACTTATAAAGGGTTATAAATTATGAAATAAGGAAAAAATATAAATTTTTTTTATTTAAATTATGAATTGTTCATAATTAATTATTTTGAATTATTCAAAATAAAAAGGGTCCTTATTTGGATATTATTTTACCCAAATTAAAAGTGTTTTGATGATTGATATGATAAAGGTTTAAATAATACATAAGTAAATGATATATTTATTATGTAAAAATGTTTTTATAATAAAAATTTTATTATAAATAGTTTATAATTCATAAAATATCATATATTAAAAATTGAAATTTTATAAAATGATAAATATAAGTGTTCATATTAAAATGAATATAAATGGTTTATATTCAAAAATGGGGAATGTTCATAATGTTAAAACTGAAAATTATAAAAAGGTTTTATAATTAGATTTTATTTATGAATTGTTCAAAAATGGTTATATCTTGTTTAAATATTTGAATTAATCATTTTTTAAAAGGTTATTCAATGATAAATTAAATTTTAATAAATTATTTAAGAAATATGAATATTGTGTATACTTTAGTTTAAAATATTAAACCGCTTCTAGGATAGAGCCCTGCATTACATGCTATGATTTTCTCTATAATGATTTTTTTTCTCATCTACCTTGACCTTAGTTTGTAATTTAAGTTATTGACTTGACTTTAGTTGTTTAATATAGTTTGTTCATATTAGGTGTTAGAGTTACAAGAAATTTTATTCTCTTTTGAGTAACATATCCCCGAGTAGAGGGACTTGGGGCCGAACTACTGACCTACTTGGAGGCTTGTGCCTTTTCTAGGACTGTGAATGAGGTTGGCTATATATCACTCTAGGATTAATCATGTGGATATTGTAAATATCTCATAATTATAAACCTTTACACGAAGTGTTAATTTACCATTTACATATGATGCATTCAGATATGTGTGGATATACTTGAATTCTATTTTTGGGGTGAGTAACAAAAACTTATGGGTTGTGTAAAGGGTTACACATAAATATGGTTTTAATATATTAATTTTGTGGTTATAATAGGATTAAAAACTAAATTACTAGAATCATGATTGCATAAAAGAAATAACTTGATATAAGAAAGTGATATTAAAATCCCATTCAAATACTAAGTGTGAGATTCTTTCCAAAGAGTTACTTTTCAAGACCTCGATCATCCAACTGGGTAGTTTCACACCATGTCCTGGTGCCTTAGTATTATCTTGTATAAGGGAAAAAATAATGATTTATATTAGATCATCCTTGGATAGTTTCACTCTATATAGGGATTACCATGGATCAGATTTTGATTAGCTCATTTTTAACATTTTCTTTGGGTAACACTTTGGGGAACCCCAAGGTTTGGGAAACCATAGGAGTAGAGTTAGGTTTATCCATATGATGGATTGGAAAAAGAGTTGTATTCTCAAATACCCAAGAGTCATATATGATATTATTGGGATGATTCCTGACCTAAATAACTAAGCAATTAGTTTTACACCATAGTGGGGTCATTTTATTAGGGGAATATGGGTCCTGTCCCTCTAATAGATATGATGTATTTTAAAGGGGGGAAAACATTTTAGTGGGAGACCATTTAATAAAATTCCTTGTTAAATGGTTAATAATACATGATATTCATCTGATAAAATCTTTTTTTGTTGATAAATATCATTATCATCAGGATATTTTTTTATTAATCCTTGATAAATATAAGAATAATGTAAGTTACTCTTAATACTGGTAACTTAATAAGAGTTATTAGGTAAAATTAGTAATTTAAGAAAAGTTATTTACAGAAAATACCATGTGTTGGAACATATCCTTCCTCAGTAACTAAGTGCTGAAGGTTTTTTATCAAGTGAATCTAAATGCTTATGAAATCATAGAGTGATTCATTTATGGGTTCAAAGTCATGAGATGAAAAATTATCAATGGAATCTCAGTCTCCACTCATGTATTCAATATTATTGGTCACATTAATGATTTAAGGAATTTTATTCTCATATAATTAATATTATTGGGTATGTCAAATTATATTCAATACGATTGAATATGTTAATGACTTGGTAATACTAAAGGTGTACTTAAAGATTTATTATTTATAGAAATAAATTCTATTATTTTGATAGATTTATGATATCAACTGTATGATATATAAGTGTTGTAAATATAAAAAATGTAATAAGATGAAAATAGTTAATGTTTTTTTCATGTAACAGGGAAAAAGATTTACTGCATTAATAACTTGGATGCTTCAAGCTTGGATAAAATTATCATAAGACGTGTATTATCTAATTTTTCTCTTGGGAAGAGCATGAAAACAACATTGGTTTAATAAAGTGATATGAGGTTTGTTGATACCAATTATTATGATCTGTTAATTTCTATAACTTATTTTAAGGAGGGACTAAAAATGGATTGTTCTGATTATTAAATGTATCATATTTTAATTTATGGAAATGTTCTGATAATATGATTAAATTATAAAAATTTTACCTGTTATTTTCAAAGTGTTGGGAATATATATGAACTAGGAATATTATTTATAGGTTCCAAAGTATTGTATAGAAAATACAAGTAGGTAAAAGTTCAAACCAAAATAATAAAAATGGTTGAAAATCTTAACAATGTTTCTTCAAGAATCCAATCAAGGTTATTGAAATCTAGGGTTTTCAAGAAGTAATAGTAATAATCTAATATGATTGGATAATCCAAGATATACCTAAAGGATTTTATAAAACTCCATGGAATGTCAATGTCAGTTATAGATGTAATATAAATTAGTTATTTGGGTTTGAAAGGTATATTATATAGAATTTATGTTTTATAAGTGTTGTAAATATATAGGAGTTCAAAATAATAGGCAGAATTATTTGAGTTTGTAGTTTATATTCATGATATTTCATAAATAGTTACTATATCGAGGATTAAAATGTAATGTATTTTATCTAGATCAAATGAATATAAGTAAAATATGTGAATCTTCATCTCATTTATCTTATGTGATAGTGGAAAATGTTCAATAAAAAATAGATGTTATTAAAAACATAACATGATTAATTTTATTAACATGGTTTATGATTAATTAATATCTATAAAATGTTTTGATAAGAATATATGGATAAAATTGTTTTATCCAGGATAAAGTGATTATCCAAATATTGATTAAAATATGTGGTAATGTGTTCCTTCCACCCATTGGTGGCATATTTGAATAAAGTTTTATTTTTAAATAAAAAAGTTCCAAACACATAGAATTCCAAATATGATATGAGAATAAATGTTTATTTGTTCATTTTTTTACTGAAAGTAAATAAATGTTAGTTTCTAACACAAAAGGGTTTGTGCATCTTAATAAGATATTCTGAAAAGAATATAATGTCTAAGAGACTAGTGAGAGTATGTTTGTACTAAAAGAAGTTAAAAGTTAAAAAACAAATAATTATACTAATCAAAGTTCAAAGTGAATTACACTTGATATCCTAAAGTAGTTTAGGATATAACAGTAGAGGGAAATATAAATATTTGTATTTAGTTACCATATTAAATTGATTGTCACTTTATCCGAAAAGAGTTTAGAAGGAATAATACATAATAAATTTAGTATTTTCATTATTTGAAGGATTTTTTTGATAGAAAATGGTTTTGATGATGATGATGATAAACATAAAAATAGTTCCAAGTTGATAGCAAAATTTGATATTGTAAAATTTAATGTTGTGAAGTCAAGAAGTTTGAATATGTTCAAAACATTTAATATTATGATTCCTAAATCTCATAATTATTCAAAACGTATTTCTTTATAGATATTTCTTACTAAACAATTAGTGGAAGTGTTTTATCATATGGTCACATAGAGATGTGATAGGGATTACATGTGATGTGATGTGTTAAAAAAGTCACATAGTGTAGAAATCATAAGGATGATCTGGTAGTTTATCATATATGATATGATAAACTAGTGCTTATGTTGGTATTATTAAATATTCTTAATGAGTTTAAGAATATTAAAATGTATCATATTAAAGGAAACCTTCATTTTATCATTATTTTATGTTGTATATATAAATGTATATATAGTTATAAATTTCATGAAGTGCAATGATAATTGACCTCTCAAAGTATTATGTTGAGTTATCCCTAACTGATGTTTATCTTGGAGTATTTTAGGTTATGATGAAATTTTAATGTCAGTGTGAGTATGATTCTTGCGTAGAGATATAAAACATTATCATGAGGCACAAGATAAAGAATGGGATTATTTGTGTGTGCTATATGATCCACTAATTATACCACATGGATCATTATATAGATGTTTTAGGTATATTAGGGGTGAATAGATCATATTTGAGTCTCCACTACTTGAGTTTGTAAGGATAACTAGCATGAGAACCTTTATACTTTGATACCTTACTTACACAAGTCAACACAAGGACTATGAGATACTAGCACATCGTAGAGGATGAATAGTCTTAAATATATGACATGCAATTCAGATTGGCCTATGGATACACCATTAAGGTCAGATTCTTTTGTTTTCCACTTATATGATCTTTATCAACCATATTCTAATATGTTCAAAGGTGAATATTATGATGTAGTTTCTCTTAAATGAATGGTACAATAACATCTACAACATTCATTTTTTAGTTTTACATGTAGTTTTCATATTATCTTTCTTGGAGATCCTTGAATTCAATTTATAATTACTCCCACAATGTATAATAAGTTTTATTAGATTCATATGAAACATAACATCTTTTTTATAAAAAAATATCTAAATAATATATTAATGGAAAAGGTGATAGGGATAGTGTAATATTGGTTGTTATACATAGTGATGAATGTGTACCAATGATAACTTAATAAAGTGGTGGATATAAGTGTTTTATAACATTTACTGATGACTTTATTTAGTATGGTTATGTGTTTTCTATGATATTTTTTTGAAAAATTCTAAAAGTTTAATGATTTTCAGAATAAAGTAAAAAATCATCTATAAAAAGTATTAAGATTCTCTAATTAGATCAGGGTGGTGAATAATTGATCTAGGATTTTAATGAACATATGATAGATTGTGGAATTGTTTCAAAAATCACTCCTCATAGAATACTACATTGTAATAGTGTGTTGGAAAAGATGAATCTTCTCCTATTTTACATAGTTCTATCGATGACGAGTTAGTAAAACCTTCTTATTTCATTATGGGGATATGTTTTGGATAATTCTGCATTCCTATATAAATGTATTCCATATAAAGTAGTTGTTAAGATACCATATGATATTTTCATTGGGAAACATATAAATATTTATTATTTGATGATTTAGGGCTGTGAAGTATACATATGAAACATATTATCTAATAAAAACATCCTTAAATTTAAAAAAATGCTTATTTGTTTGTTATTAAAAGGAAACTATGGAAGATTATTTATATATTTATATCAAGAATAAAGTGTTTACAAAATAAAATGGTATATTACTTGAGAAGTAATATATAAATTATGGATTCAATGGGTGAAAAATTTAACTTGGAGTTTTTTTAAAAAAAACAAGAAAAGTTATTGATCTAGAATTTGATCCTATTTCACAAAGAGTTATTAATAAAGAGTTAACTCAAGTTAAATAAGAACCATCAAGGTCAGTTAGGATTCATCAGGATCCTAATAGATATGTATTTCATATAGAAAATTATGATGAAGTGATATTCATATATTATGATCCTACTACCTTCCAAGATGCCATTAAGAGCTCTAATTTTGAGAAATTGTTATTCTCCATAAAATCTATGATGAACCCCATTTACACTAACCAATTTTGTAACTTTTATGATGCATTTGATGGAGTGATTATCATAAGGTGAAAGTGGGTTTTTACATGAAAACTAACATATATAGTAGAGTTTCTACCTATATGGATATCCTGGTGGAAAAAAGCTACAAAAAATCATGTTATTGACTACAAATACACCTTTTCACCAGTTATGATGATTAATTCCATTTGAATATTTCTTTACATAGTATATAATTATGGTTATAAGATATATCTAATTTATTTCTTGAACACTTTACTTAGAAGTAATTAAGTTGAGGACATTTATATGATGCAACCCAAAGGTTTTGGTTTTCCAAATGAGCATGAGAAGGTTTTCAATTTTCAATGGTTTATTTATAGTTTAAATAAAACTTATTAGAGTTGGATTATATAGTTTGATAATGAAATAAAAGTGTTAGGTTTTATAAAAAACTTGGACGATTCTTATATATACAAGAAGGTTAGTGGGAGTATTGTGTTATTTCTGCTATTGTATATTGATTACATACTATTTATCAAAAATTATATACCGATTTACATTATTAAAATTTTTGGTTGGGAAAGTGATTCTTGATGTAAGACATGGGTGAATTAGAATACATATTGAGTATAATGATATATAGAGATATACCATAGATGTTTATTAGACTAAGTAAAAACACATGTATTGGTAAAGTGTTAAATATGTTTATATTGGCCCATAGGATATTGTTGGCCCCTCTTTGGTTTTAATAATCACAAATCACGTATAACCACACCAATCACGTTTACTTATACTAAATCATGTTTAGTTATGTTTAATTATGATTATCTATGATCAAATATGTATTTAAAACATTCTGTGAACTTTCATGTTATAAGATAGTTACAATATAGAAATTGGCTAAGCATGAGTCACTAACACTGACAAACAAAATGACTCACTGATAGTTCGAATAACTCACTGAAAGTTGAGTCTGACTCACCAAAAGAAAAAATGCCTCACTGATAGTGCAAACTGACTCACCAATATTTATAGTTCAATTGAGACCCCGATAGTTCAAATGTCTCACCAACAGTACATATGAGACACCGACAGAAGGAATGAATCACTGACAGAACAAAATGAGTCATAAGTGCATTGATTCACTGATGCATGGAGATACCGACATGATTACTTGTCAATAGAATGAGTCACCAATAATAATAGAATGAATCATTGAAAGTGGAGTCACTGATATACTATTTAAATTTTATTTTATTTAAAATTATCTCTAATGGTCATATTTCAGTGTTTTAATGCTACTGATTTAATTAATTATTTTTGAAAACAACATTAATGACTATGTTAGTGGAAAATACGAGGTATGAGGTACCTCCACACGCTTATTGTTAGGCATCAAAATATAAAATATAAAGGCATGTGAGATTAAAGACATAGAGACATAGAAATATGGGAGAGGACTCGCACGAGCACCCATACTGAACCTATGAATAAAAGGAGGAAAAACACATGAGGCATTCTCATTTTCTTGCCGACTGAACACAAAGGAGAACTTTCTGTGCCCTAAATCTTTAATCATCCTTACAGTAAACAAACACTAAGGAAGAACATTCTATATTCTTGGAAAAATAGAACCCAAAGCTTCACAACACTATGTTTTCAGTGCCTGTTTATAGAAGAGGACTCAAACTTCACATCTTCTACATCCAAAGAGTCCATAAATTCATTTCATAACACTCAAATCCTTCTAAACTCGATATCTATATTTCCTCTCTATTTTGTGAATTTTTATTACATTTAGAGTAGTGTGTGTGTCTGTTTGTAAAACACACACTGTCTTTTTCACTGAACTGAAGGATACAAGATATCATCACATAAACATTATTTTACACCTTATTTCTCCCACATATAAATGTGGAAGAGGTCCTATGTGACCTGGATGTTGTATTTCCCATATATAACTATGGTAGAGGTCTGTGACCTGGACAATTTGTATAATGTTGTGTAAACCATGATCCAGGGTGTAGATCAAAGCTTTACATATATATTTCTTGGTGGTAGGTGGTCACCAAGTGAAGAGGATTAGGTCTTAGCTTGAGACTGAACCTCTTTTTTTAATACACTATGTTTTAAAATTTAGTTTTCTCTATTTTAACTCATATTTCATACAACTAAGTTTTACTTTGATAGTTAGTCTTGGATAGTAATTATAACTTTTTTGGATTAGTAAATTAGTTTCAAAAGTGATATCAATATATCATATTTTTATAACTGAGAATTAATCAATCCTATGAGAAATTTATTAAACAGTTAGACTATTATAAATTTACTACTTTGATTAATTGACCTATTTTGTTTTTAAATTAGGGGATTTTAAAATAAAGTTTTTAATAGAAATTTTTATAGGAACTCAATTCACCCTCCTCTTAAGTGTAATACTTTGACCAACATTAGGTCTTAGAGGGTGTTTAAAATATTTTTCAAATCTTTTCAACTGTGATTTTAGTTGTTTCTTAAAAATATCTAAATCTCTATTAATTATAAAATTTTATCCCTTTAAAAACCTATTCGTTATTATTTATTATAGATAATATATTATAAGGTGTTGCTACTAACAGACCTCCCTACTTTAATAGTACAAATTATGCCTAGTGGAAAATAAAGATGAAAATGCACTTAAAAAGCATGGGGTTTGATATTTGTTCTGTAATAGAAGATAAATATGATATACCAAACACTCCAAGAACTACATGGAGTGATTCCACAAAAAATACATACAATAATATTTATAAAGATATGAATTTATTCTTTTGTGCCTTAGGGGATGAATAATTTAATAGAATTTTTGCATGTAAATATGCATATGAAATTTGGGATACCTTAGCTGTTTCACATGAAGGAACCACTAATGTCAAAGAAATGAGACTTAATACCTATAATATTAAATATAATAACTTTAAGATTAATATTAATGAACCCATTTTTGATATGTATCTCAGGTTCAACAAGATAGTCAATATAACGAGCTCTCTTGGAAAGCCAGTGGGTTCTAAAGAAAAAATCATGCACCTACTTATATGTCTACCTGAAAGGTGGAGAGGAAGCTCAATATCAATTAGAAAATCTTATGATATCAGTAAGTTTCTAGTCAAGGAGATGATGGGTAAGTTGATGATGTACGAGGTAGAATTAAAGGTTAATAATGAAGAGGAGGATTAACCAAAGATAAAGTCAGTGGATTTCAAAACCACTACTTCTAAACATAAAAGAATGAATGGATACAAACTCATCTTGATAGTACAAGTGATAAAGATTCACCCTCTAACAGTGATGAGGAAATGGATTAATTATCCATAATGTTTAAGAAGTTTTATAGAAGGAATAAATTCTTCAATAATCACAGCTACAAAGGAAAATATGATAATAAGGGAAACTAGAAAAAGGATTGGAAAAGGAATGATCACTCCAATGAAATAGTTTTTTATGAATTTAAAAGAATTGAAAATTTAAAGGATGATTGTCCTAAGTTAAAATATAATAATAAATATGAGGAAAAATATAAAATATACAAAAATGAAATGAAGTTCACATGGAGTGCCTATGAGGACAGATCAAGTGATTCAGAATAATAATATGAGGAGAAAGGTGATAAGGCAAACATGTGTTTCATGAAAAACACATCTGATGTAACCCTTGAGTCTTCTGTACAAAATTATTATTATTCTGGATATGAAAGTGATTCTAAAACTATAACTAATGAGGAAATTTTTGAATACTTCCAAATTCTTGAAGATATATGCAATGAATTAAAAGATAAATATAAATATTTAATGAAACATCATGATATTACCTCTAATGTTAAATATTTGATTACCATATAAAAGGAAAATAATGCTCAATCTCTTAAAGAAAACAATGATTTTATATTTTCCAATGAGAAATTGAAAAATTATTTAGAAAAGTTTACCAATGGAAAATATATCTTGGTTTAAATTCTTGGTAAACAAGTTAAAACCAAATACACTAGTGGTATTGGATATCAACTTGGTAAAATAAATATTGTGAAAACCAATTTTGTATCTAAATATAGAAAATCCAGTTTTTTTCCTAGTTCTGGAAAATTTTCTGCAAGTTCTATCTATGAAACATATTATAATGTTTGATATCTTTTTGGACCAAATAAAGTCTATTTCTAAAATACTTTACATAATGCTTATAGGAAACCCATGAAGCAAGTATGGGTTCATAAAACTCTTATTACTAATGTTAATGGACCAAAACAAATCTGGTTACAGAAATATTTTCTTGTCTAATTTGTTTTTTAGGAAAGTTGTTTGAAGAGATTCTATAGAAGTCAATGGTACTTGGACAGTGGATTTTCAAGACACATGGTAGAAGATTATTTATGCTTCAATAATATGATAAATATTTATAGAGGTCATGTCACCTTTTGTGATAATAATAAAGTAAAAATTGGTAACTCTAATTTAGTTTTAATTAATAAAGTACTTTTTATTGATGGATTAATGCACAATCTTCTTAATATATATTAGCT
Organism: Viscum album; assembly: GCA_963277665.1. NCBI lineage: Eukaryota > Viridiplantae > Streptophyta > Magnoliopsida > Santalales > Viscaceae > Viscum > Viscum album. The sequence continues at coordinate 260,149,585 of OY728142.1, read as the reverse complement.
ATATGATGGTGGTTTTAATGTTAAATTTGAAAATGAAAAATTCAATATATTTAATTCTAAAAATGAATTAGTATTTTATGCCTTTATAAATGAAAAATTTTTATGCTGTAAACTTAGATTCCTTAGTTTTTTTAAAAAATTCATGTTTAAGTGCCTTTCATAGAGTATTGGATTTGAAATATAAGATTAAGACATTGTAATAATAATTCTCTTAGAAAGATTACTAAGAAAGGAATAGTTAAGTATCTACCCAAAATTGAGTTTCAAAATGAAAAAGTGTATAATACTTTTCAAAAGGGTAAATAATATATAATATCTTTCAAACCAAAGAAAGAAGTTTCTACTTCTCAACCTCTTGAGTTGGTTCACATGGATTTGTTTGGACCATCTAGAGTTTCAAGTCTAAATAGGAATCATTATATCTATGTTCTTGTATATGACTATTCTATATATACTTGGACTTTATTTCTTTCTCACAAAAGTTAAGCTTGTTCTCATTTCCCCAAGTATGATAAAATAGTAGAAAACCTAAGTGGACTTGAAATTAAATCCTTAAGAAGTGACCATGGACGTGAGTTTTAAAATCAAGAGTTTGAATCTTTTTTCTCAAAAAATGGATATAGTCATAACTTCTCTTCCCCTAGGACACTTCAATAGAATGGTTTAATAGAAATAATAAATAGAACCTTACAAGAGATAGCCCAGACTATACTTAATGAATATGACTTACATATTTATTTTTGGGAAGAAGATATCAATATAGCTTGTTATATAATTAACAGAGTCTTAATCAGACCTATTCTTAAGAGAACTATCTATGTGTTATGGAACAATTGAAAACCCAAGGTTAATTAATTCAAATTTTTTAGTTGAAAAGTTTATATCCTTAATACAAAGGACAATCTTGAAAAATTTGCATCGAAAATTGATGAAGGAATCTTTATAAGTTATTCAATCTCTAGTAAAGCACATACAGTATTTAATAAAATAATTAAGTGTGTGGAAGAATCTTTACATGTAAAATTTGATGAAACAGATCCAAATGAACCTAAGACCTCCCTATAATATCTTTAGGATGATATGTCAAATCTGTACATAAATGAAAAATCTCTTGACCCTGCGGTTAAACAATATGTTAAATCATCCAGTTATGGAAATTCTCTACACTCTAGTCATGATGAACTCGAACCTGCTGAAGAAGATAAAATTAATAGACCTTCTTACTCTAGAACTACAAGAACCCTAAAGAATCATCCTTTAGATGATGTAGTTAGAGACCTAGTTAAATGAATATAGACTAGAGATTCTATGATAAATTAGGTTGAACATCAAACCTTTTTGTTATAGCCTGAACCTAAGAACACCAATGATGCTATCAGTGATGAGTTCTAGGTAATGGCTATGAAAAAATAATTAAATCAGTTTGAAAGAAATAAAGTCTCTAAACTTATAGATAGAACTAAAGATATCTTGACCATAGACACTAAATGTGTGTTTATAAATAGGGTAGATAAAGATAGTAATATTGTAAGAAATAAAGCAAGATTGGTCACACAAGGTTATAGTCAAGAAGAAGGCATTGACTATGCTGAGACTTTTACATCAGTTTCTAGACTTGAGGCCATTAGAATATTTATTGCATATGAAGCACATATAAATTTCAAGTTATATCAAATGGATGTTAAGAGTAAATTCTTTAATGGGTATATAGTTGAGGATGTTTTCATTGAACAACCCCTGGTTTTACAAATCCTCACTTTCCAAATCATGTTTTTAAATTGAAAAAAGCTTTATATGGTTTAAAGAAAGATCTAAGATCTTAGTATGATAGACTAAGTAGATTTCTTATTTTCAAAGGTTTTACAAATGGTATATCTGATCCTACTCTCTTTATAAAAGGAATTTATAAATATGTTTTAGTAGTTAAAATTTATGTAGATGATATTATTTTTGGATCTTGAATTTTTTTTATGTGTTGATTTTTCAAAAATGATTCTATGTGAATTTGAAATGAGTTTAATGGGAGAACTCAAATTCTTTCTTGGATTTCAAATCATTCAAAATAAAGAAGGTATTATTTTAAATCAAAGTAAATATAATAAATATCTTTTAAAAAGTTTTGGATTTGATGGCACAAAATTAGTGGTACTCCAATGAGTACCACCTGTAAGTTGGATCTTGATGAAAATAGTAAATCTGTTGATCAAACCACTTATAGAGGAATGATTGGGAGTTTACTCTACTTAACAATTGGTCAGCCTAATATTATGTTTAGTGTGTGTTTGTGTGATTGTTTTCAATCAAAATTTAAATAATCTTATCTAAATATTGTTAAAATAAATTTTAAATAACTCAAATATACTATTAACTTTGTATTGTTATATCCTAGAGTAAAACCATTTGATTTAGTGAGTTATTCTGATGCTGATTTTGGTGGTTGTAAGTTAGATAGAAAGACAACCTCTGGAACATGTCACTTTTCAGGAAAGTATCTATTCTTATGGTGTATTAAGAAGAAAAATTCTATTGTATTATCTACTACTAAGGGTAAATACATAGCTTCTAGTAGTTATTGTGCTCAGATTTTGGCAATGAAACACATTTTACTAGGCTATGGATATCAATTCAGACATGTCTCTATAAACTGTGATAATAGAAGTGATATTAAAATCTCTAAGAATCTGGTTTCTCATTCTAGAATCACTAAAACATTAATATATTTTTGCGGAAGTTTTTTAGCATTGGTTTACTAAACCACTGCTAAATTTTTTATTAATGATTTAGTGGTGGTTTTTTATAAACCCCCGCTAAAACTTTTTTTTTCAACTCCGAAAATTCTCCCCACCCCCCACAACCCTCCTTCTCTCCCTGACCCCTGTGAGACCCCCCCAACAACCCCTGAAACCCTCGACGCCAAGCCGCCTCACCCATTTCAGAGGTAGTTTATCAAATTACTCCATCCAAATTAGTAATATACTCATTTCAAAGGGTGTTTTTGATAAGGATCTTTGAAATTACCAAAGTCCATTAGGGAATATAGTCTATCCATTTTACTTGATGAAAAAAATAACAAGATAAAATAGATATAAATTTGTATAATGAACCTCATCCTATATAGTGGAAATCTCTATAATCCTATTGAATATAGGTTTGTCTGATAATTGCCTCTGCTAAGTCTATGCACTGGAACTAGGAAGTGATATCACCAAATTACTACAAAAAACCCTATTAAAACACTTCAAATAAAATAAAACCAAATAGAAAATAAATATTTATGTGGTTTGGATAATCCCATACATCTACAGGAGAATACTAAAAACATTTTCATTATAAAATATACAAGAAAATACAAAACTCATCACTCACATCCAATCTATTACGAAGTCTCAAAAAATTAATCTAGAAACTTACAATATTAAGAATAATCTTACATAAAAACTCAAATAGATCTGGTACAACACCTCTCTTTATATAGATATTCTCTTGGTGAACTAGTTACACTACCATTCAAGATTCATGGTCATCCTCCCATTGACTAGAGAAACCTATGATACACTGTTTAACCAACCGATGAAACAACCAAAAAATGATACCCATGTAAGAATCCCATGAAAATATAATCTTTTACGATGAAATTCATTTGATGGACTACATATGATAGACTCTAAAGCCTCACTGTATAATTCCTATATCCGATTATTTACACTTGATAACCACCATCCGATCATCTTTGTATGATGTCCCCAATTCAAAAAACTCTATCTGGTGAAACTCCATCCGATGATTTTTTAATCTTCTCATTTTGGTGAAAATAAAAAAACCCAAAAATCTTCTACATGAAAATTAATTTATGATTTTACGTTTTTTTCAACTACCCACTTGAGCTCATCCTCTATTTGATGCATGCAGCGTTCTGCTCTCTACTTGATCAGATGAGACTAACCGAGGCATATTATTTCTTCATGATTTTTCTAACTATCAAATTTGTTAAAATATTACTAGGATGTTTCATCCCAATAGTATTTTTTTATCTCTAACACTTTATCCAATAGAAAAATTCATATACAGTGATATTTTGGGTCAATATGTTTCATTCTTTCATGAAACACCATATTATACGCAAGATGAACCACACTTTCACTATCATAGAATAACATTACTCTATCTGATCCCTTTGTGTGTTCCTTCAATAATAAAATCAACCATATAAACTCTTTCCCTACTTTAATACTAGAAACATACTCGAATTTAGTTGTATATAAAGTAACAATAGACTATAACTGAGACATCCAGCTGACTGTTTTCCCGCACTACAACATTAATAGATTTTTGAGGTTGTTTACTAAACCACTGATAAAATATTTATTAATTATTTAGCGGTGGTTTTTTATATACTGCTTCTAAAACTTTTTTTTTCAACCCCTACACTTTCCCCACCCCCACGACCCCCTTCTCTCCCTGACCCCAAAAGACCCCCTGATGACCCCCGAAACCCTAGCCCCTCGCCGCCTTGCCACCTTTCCGCCTTTACACCCTTATTATTACCATTTTTATTTACCCATGAATATATTATCTTGAATACCTACCAATAATAATACATCAATTTGCGAAGGAAACAAAGTAAATTTCTCAATTTGGAATCCTTTATTGAATTCATATGGAGTGGTTAATCATGACCAGTTGAAACATAGTACTCTATATAGGATATTAATTTTATATTCTAAAACAATAAAATATAACATATTTTTTGAATATAAAACCATATCACATTAGTTTTACCTTTCTTATACAGTATGTGTCTCTGTATAATTACATTTCTGCGACCTCTTATGAAACATAGTCAATTACCTTGGGGATTTTTATTGAATGGATATATTTTTCCACTCAAATAACATAAACAATATAATCATCAAATTATTTGATGGTATTTTGGTAGGCATTTTATACAAACTACATTATATCACCAAAAATTGGCCTACTGAGTATACTACCCAAAATGGATGTCTTATACTTATAAATACACAATGTGCACATCTATATTGAACCATGTATTTTGAAAGATATTAATCTAGTTAATAAAATGGTTATACTAACCTAAAATATTATTTAGAACCCCATGATAATATAAATTATACTTACTAATGATGGATCAATACATTTGGTTCTGGTTTCATTCTTACATAACTAATATAATGTGAATTTACAGATGTATAATTTTAATTGGGTGATTTTTCTAACATATGAAAAAATATTCAATATCTTTCTTCCAGAATCCATTCCTCTATCTCCACCTTTGACACTTTCCCATTATCCTAACATCTATTCCCCTTCCTCCATGATTCCTCCATCTGTATCCTTTATCACACATTCATATCTTCAAAAATATAATATGCCTCTATTTTATCCACCTCATTCATGTTTCTTTTTATATATCTATTAATCCATTAAATTTGTGATCTACATATAAACTCTATTATATGCCACTTAGGTAGGTTATCTAGGTTGATTTGTGACAAATTGGTATCAAAGGAATTCATGCCTCTTCTTTAAAATTGCTATATAGTTTGGGATGTCTTGGTAGACATGGTTTAGTATTTTTCAGACTTAATTGGTATATTATAAGAAAATTTATGGCAAAATATCATCTTAAAGTGCCTTAATTTACCATGGGATATTGGGAAAAAGTGTATTTGAGGATTTCTTTATCTAATCCTAGAAATTTTACAAATCTTTAACATATTTTTATATTTTTTCAACTAGTATATATGAATATCTTTCCATATTTATTAATAGTTATGTGTTTTAATTTTTTTAATATTATGTAGGCACATTTTGATATACATGGATAAAAGATGGATCACATTAAAGAGGAACACACCTCAGTATGTTAAGGGTTTGGAGGAGTTTTTAGATTTTGAAATTTACAATCGATCCGTTGAAGGAAGAATAATACATACATTTACTAAATGTAAATTTAGAAGATGGTTGGAGAGAGATGAAGTTTATGAACATTTAATATTGAAGCAATTACCTAGTCAATATTTGTGTTGGATTTGGCATGGATAATAGAACATTACAGAAAGGTTGAGCACTGATTTTAATCCACAAAATGAGCTCCCAACTTCATCGACAATGTGAAATGAAATGAAAAACCTTATAAATGATGAATTTGGCACTATAAGACCCCACCATCAACATCAAAACATATCAGAACAAACAAATGAGGGTACTATAAATAGAAACGTGACAAGTGATGTTTTTGAGACTTTAGGAAAACCAGATAAAGATTGTAAAATATAAGTGGATCCTCCTCTTGATTATGTGGAGACTAATGTAAGATAAAACTTCACTAAGGAAAATACATTTTCTGATTTAGTTAATGATGGAAATCAGGAGTTGTATAATGGATGTTTGAAATATTCCAAACTTTTTTTTTCTGAAGTTGTACCATAGCAAATGTCTATATGGAATTACAAATAAGGCAATGTCCATGATATTAGAATTATTGCATGATTCATTTCTTAAAGAAAACATACCTGAGACTTTTTAGGATATGAAAAAAGTTGTTAACAGGCTTAGTTTGAATTATACAAAAACACATGCATGTACCAATGATTATATGCTTTATTGGCAAGAGGATTCAAGTAGACAGTATTGAAAAAATGTTCTTATTCTAGATGGCAGTCAATGGGTGATGTTGGAAGTATTAATCAACATACTACCACGAAGAAGAATAAAAGAAACACACATGAAAAGGTTTTTCATTACTTTTCTTAAAATCAACGATTGCAAATATTATTCACGTCATTGAAAACCATCGAACACATGAAGTGGAATTATATAGATTATAACATTGATGGGTTGATGAGACATCCATGAGATTAAAAATTGAGGAAGAAATTTTATTCATTACATCTAGATTTATTATCTTATCCTAGGTATGTTCAATTTGGATTGGCTGCCAATGGATTCAACCCATTTGGGACTTTGAGTACTAGTTATATAATTTGGCCAGTTGTTTTGATCCCGTACAATATACCTCCGTGGATGTGTATAAAACATATTTCTTTTATCATTTAGATGATTATTCCTAGAAAACAAATAACTTGAAATGATATTTATGTATACTTTCAGACTTTAATTGAAGAATTATAGGAGTTATAGAGCAACAATATTGAGACATTTGATGCTTCTTCTAAAAAAATGTTCAAAATGCATGCTGCTTTAATGTGAGCCATTAGTGACTTCCTTGGGATTGAGAATTTATCTGGTTGGAACAATTACATAGGTTTGGATTTTCCTATTTTTATCTTTGATTTTGATCCCAAATGACTACCTCACATTAGAAAATCATGCTTCTTATTCCATCAAATAATTCTCGATGCATCTCAAAGATTTTGGTCGAACAGATCGAAATTTAATAGTTTCATTGATCGTAGACCAACTCCAAAGTTGTTAATTGGTTCTGAAATATTGAAACAACTTGAAAAAGTTAAAAAATAATTTGGGATGGTTTATCATTTGAATGATAGTGATACATGGGTTCTAAGTGCATCTTCAAGTGAAATTGGAATGCAACAATGGAAGAAAAAAAGTATATTCTTGAAACTTTCTTATTGGGAATTTAATTTGTTGCATCATAATCTTGATGTGATGAATATTGAGAAGAATGTCTCTGACAATTTTATTTTCACATTTTTTAACGAGAATATAAAGTTGAAGGATCATCTTAATGCTTGGAAAGACTTACAAGTAATGAACATAAAATGTGATCTCTGGCCAGATGAGAATGAAAAGTATTCTCCACCAAAATTTCCAATAAAAAATAAGGAAAAAGATACATTCCTTCAAATTTTAAAGCATGTGAAAGTATCTGATGGTTATTCAAGTAACATCTCTAGGTGTTTTTAATTAAATAGTCGTAAGTTACATGGATTGAAAATTCATGATTCACGTATCTTTTTAAAGAAGTTACAACCATTGGCATTGCATACATTATTTCTTAAAAAAATTACTGCTGTTGTACTCCATTTTTTCACATTTTTCTAGAAACTATATAAGAAATCTCTACATCCAATTGATCTTTAAAACCTTCAAGAGAGGTTTGTATTGAAATATTTTGCAATGGGGATGGTCTTTCCTCCGCCATTTTTTACTGTCATGATGCATTTACCTCTGTATTTGGTTGGGGAAGCTAAATTAGGAGGCACTGTTCACGAACGATGGATGTGTCCAATTGAGAGGTACTTTATTTATATGTTTTTCAGTTAAGTAATTTTTTTTAACTTAATTAAATTCTTAATTATGTTTGTTTTTTATTTCACATATATCTTGGGCATTTTAAATCATACGTGAGAAATAAATCTCAACCAGATGGCTCTATTGCTAAAGGCTATTTGGAAGAAGAGTGTATTACCTTTTGTTCTAGATACTTGGATGATATTGAGACAAGATTTAATTGAGTTGGAAGCATTTATGACACATTGAATACATCTAAAATACATGGGAAATCAAAAATATTTCTTATTATTGGCCGATCAGTTGGGAGAACCTCAAATGTTACACTGATAGAAATGGAATTATTACAGACACATAGATATGTGCTGCTGAATAGTGAAATTGTAGATCCATTTATTGAAGAGTTGAGGAAACAAATAAAGAGATTAATGAGAGGCCAAACATGAAATGAGAAAGATATAATGAAAGCTATTAATAAAGAGCTTGTAGAATGGTTTGCACGATGTGTAAGTTCATAAATATTGAAATAAATACGAATATTAGGTTGACAGATATATTTTATAATTATAATAAATTATATTTCTTTTTTAAGATCATAAATAATGATACTAAATCATAGTTGTCAGAATATTTGAAGTTTCTTGCTCGAGGTCCTCTAAAACAAGTTAGAAAGTTCGACACTTACAACATGAATGACTTTAGATTTCATACATTTGATCGAGAAGAGGGTTTGAAAACACAAAATAGTGGTATATTTACATTTTCTGAAGTGAGAGACTATGGAAAGCTGACCAATATTATTGAATTAACTACCACATACATTTTTTAGTTTTTTTATTCAAATGAAATTGGGTCGATTTTATCAGAGGTGTTAAAAGAGATTCCTTACAATTTACTTCTATGAACTTATCTCGCTTGATGGATGTTGGTGATTGTGAGATGAATGTCCATATATCATATCATCACAAGAAAAAATGGTATATTATGTGAATTATGTTGTGGATGAAGGGTGGAGTGTAGTTTCTCACGAAAAAAAAGATTTGTATTATATGGGTGATGAAGTGGAAGATTTGACCTCTAACATTGAATCTCATCAACAATAAGAATAAAAATTATTTTTCCACCATGATATTGAAAATATTAGTCTAACAAGGATGAATGAAGCGGATGAAGTAATGGAGCAAGAAACCGACATGATTGAAGGAGAAAATGATTTTATGTATAGTTATGCATTCATTTAGAAACCGCTTATTTCATTTGTATAATCATTCATTATCATTGTTATATATATTTTGTTTGTTAGTACTGTGCATCTGTTATATTTTTTAATTTTTTTTCTACATATTTTTTTTGAAATATATGTTTTGAACATAACTTTATTTGATTAAATGACAGGAATTCCAAGGAAAAAGTGATATACTATTTCATAGACCACTACGACAGATGATGATCCATATGTATCCCTCCCTGTGAAATCTAAGCCACCATCTGCCTGCACCCCTACACCATCTCCCCCTTCACTATCTCTCACACCCTCTATGATCATACCTTAATTATCTTAGTCATCACATCCCTCTTCAGGAACCTCATCAGTGGGGGAGCGGTGCACCACTTCTAGATCTTCGCGGGGATACTAGAGGGTGATTGTTGTAGGTACAAATTTTAACATGAATAAATTTATTGCACTTTTTTAAACTACTCTTTGTTCATTAAAGATGGAAATAATGCAACTTTGGAGAAAAAATAAAAATTTCAGATGTCTGGAATCTGACCGGAGAGAAGATATTTGTTCCATTTGATTCATATGGAGTCCCTACAGATGACACCGTAGGATTACTTGGATAGATTTTAGGCCAGCTGGTCGTGGAGCCTGTTTCCCTTCCTATTTCATATAATTATTGGAGATATATGCCTGCTAGTTGAAAAATGAAGTTTTTGATTCCCAAATATAGGTAATTTTAATACATTATGGTGTAATTTAATGTCATGTTATTAATATTTTCAAAACAAATTTCTTTGTACAAATGTTTTTCTACTTTATGGTTGCTGATGTGATAGCACGAATGTGGAAATTGAAAAATATTGGGAAAAAATAGAAAGAATTTAAATGGATATTGTGGGGTGATATCAATGATACTACATTGACCACCCAATAGATATATGACAAGGTACCCGATGGGGTACCCAAAGAGAAATGGAATGTTTTTGTTGACATACATTATGATTAGAAGAAGATGGTATTTAAATATATATTACTATAATAATCTCATTTTACATTTATACATTTATATGAAGAGGAGATGAAATTGAAAACATTACTATTAAATTTCATTTTATTTATTTTAGGATCTTTCTAGAAAGAATGCATCCAGCCGGGCTAAGGAGGTCATTTCACACACTACGGGGTCGAAGAGTTTTTCTAGAAGTCGATTTTCTCTGGTAATATTTTCATTAGTTTAAATATTTATAAAAAATATTATTTGTTTAATATATTGAATTTTTTATTTATTTTTGTTTAATTCAGTCATAGAGTTTAGGGAATGAAGCATCCTGAACAGAAGTGTGGTTGAATATTCACCAAAAATATGATGGAATTTTTGTTAATGAGCCTGGAAAATAAGTTGGGGTAGGAACTCATTTTTCATTATAATAACTTATTATCAGTTGTTATTATGTTAATATATATTTAATATAATATTAATTATATTTTATTTATAAGTAAAAATTAAAGAAATGTTGGATGCCAATTCTATACAGTCCTACTCAGTCTCCCAGGATGACCCAGTTGCTAAAGTCCTTGGGATAGAGCATCCTGGTAGAATGTGTGGGGTGGTCTTGGGACCCGTACCATCTGAGATCTTTGGTAGGAAACTAAGGATTGCAGCTACATCTACTCCTGGTTTTAGTCAGTCCATACCCCGAGATACTCAAAGAGAGAATGTTTCTCTACTAAACACAATTCAGGACCAGGGGGCTTAGATATCCACTTTGTAGAAAGAGTTGGTTGATTTATATCAGAAGATGACAGGATATACCCCCGGTGGTATTTCATCGACTGGTGGTGAGTAGGTAAATCACAAAAATTAAAAATCATTTAGTTTTTAATCTTTTATTAGTATTAAGTTTAAATATAAATATACATCAGTATTTAATTTTCAATATAATGTTCTTTTAGGTGGTTGCAGGAAGTAGAGATAAAGGTGGAGAGGGTGATGAGCTTTGTTCATCATCAGACTGTGATTAGTTTTTTTGATATGTTGGAAAAATATGGTAACAATTGGTTTGTATATATATCATGTGTGGCACATAGTTTCCACCAAACATTTTCATGACCTAACATTTTCTTGATTTATCATGTTTCCTTTTATGTATTTTATTGATTTCTAATGTTTCCTTTTATGTCTTGATTTCTCGAGTGTGGTATGAACCATATATATGGATTCTTTTTTTGTTAGTAATCATGTTTTATGATTCATTTTTCCTAAATTTATTAGGTTTTTTACCCAAGGATGAATGATCAAAAACATATCCTATAGTAACAAGAATCAATCCATTCATAGCTCTTGGAAAAGGTCCTCTATAAACATTTGTCTTGTGTATAGGAAGATAAATATGGGATGCATGGGAGCCATTATGTGAGAAATAAATAAACAAATTGATGTGAATGAGGAAGGGTCTCGCCTTTTGGGTATAACTGGTGTGATTATAATTTTCACCAAGGCCTATTATAAGAGATCCAAACATCATTACATATATTGAATCATTATGAATCAATCCAAATATAGTTTTTATATAATACCCTATGAATATTTGGCTATTTACTAGGGTAAGAGTCATTTTTTTCACAACATAGGGTTATGGAAAAGAACCACATGATCAGGATTGTAACGTACCGACCCGATAGCCACTAAACCGGTGCTCCAAGATGGTTCGCCACAAGGCCTCAAGCGCGCCTCCCTATACACCAGAGGCTGCCGACTAGCAGCGAGGGCCTAGGGTGTGATAGTGGGGAGACTATGACCTCATAACAGAGTAAGAAAATAGTGGAAATAACTAAGTATCATACAGAACGGAAAGTAAACAGAGTGCGGAAGAAGTAAACAACTGAAATAGACCAAGCTGTAATAGTAAAAAGCTGTAAAGTCCCGAACAACTATGGAATACAATATAACACTGGTCACCCACCGGGACGACCATACAGATACAAGTACAAAAGAAACTGAAAGTAAAAGTACAAGTATCTTCTACTAACTCCAAGCCAAATCACGAACCCGATCTCCAGACACCGTCGAACTGCTGCAGCCCAATCAGTAGACCCACTCGAGCATCTTTGCTCGATCATGCAACACTGGGCCTCAGCCCGATCTACCATGCAACTCATGCTCAACCTGAAAATAAGACATAAGGTCTACACGTACACCGAGGTGTATGTGCAGGGGTGAGAAATAATCTCAGTTGGGAACCCTGACAAGCAACCTATAACTTTGCTGCTAAAAGTGTATACAACATCAACGTGCTCAGCCTAGCTGGAACACAACAAAGGAAGTAAACCAAATGTGAAACCACAATTGAACTCAGGGTATGTAATCCCTGTCAACTGGGAAAGTGCCACCATGGATGTCCATATCTATATAAGTACCCATGTATAGTCCCATACATATACACATATACATAAATATGAATACTCATGATTAAGTGATTCAAATAACAAGAAACCACATCAACAGTTGATCCTTGGGACCTTAAGACTGATCTCCCGGACATCCTATGAAAGGGAATTGATATGGACGTCGTGCCACTCAACCTGTCTATCATTAAGTTGATCTCTCGGTCCGTAATCCCATCGACATATACCTTCTTCGGAAAACATCGGAAATATATCTTTGAACAAGTTAACCAAAAACAAGTAACTAGTTCCATATAATTCAATTCTGAGTTTCTCTGAGACTTGGCCATGACCGACCGTCTCCTATACCAAAGCCACAATAGAAACCACAACAGTCTATCAGCAAGTCAAAGATAATAACAATGCCAAGCCTATGATGTAGCTTGGCAGGTTCAACAGAAGAAATCAACACAGAGAATATAAAAAGTAACCAATGTCCTCAGAAATGTGAATTCTTACCCTCAGGAAAATAGAACACTTGCCCTCAGGCTAATATAACCACACCCTCAAGATAATAAGAACCACACCCTCAGGATAATCAGAATTACACCCTCAGGAATAACGAATAGTTCCCTCAGGCGTATGGAATCTCTCCCTCAGGAATACCGAATATTTCCCTCAGGCACGGAAGCTACTGCCCTTAGGCATGAGAAACGTTTCCCTCAGGCTAAACAACACTTCCCTCAGGCTAAACAAGCACTGCCCTCAGGCATAAGAAAACAACGCCCTCAGGCTAAACTAAAACACTGCCCTCAGTTGTAAGTAACCGGGCCTAGCCCAAAGCAAAACAATCAATTTTATATACAATTCCTTTCAAGGAAAAAGTAATGCTTAATATAAACATGGAATACCCTCGGGTATCTGGACAAATGGATAAACAGGGTAACGCGCCCCCCAGGGTGGTCTTGGATCCAAGAAGCGATCCCAAACAATAGTTTTACACTTACATTAAATTACCTATGCGATTCTAGGCATTTAAATAGCCAAGGCCTCAGCCATACGACACTCCAACGTGGGTTCGTAGCACAACGGTACACAAAACACACAACAGTTAGAATTAAACACCAAGACACCTACTACTCAGGAACACAAGGAAAGGTATGAATCTCAACAAATAAGAAGACGCCTCACGTCAGGCTCAATAGCCACCAACCAGGAAGCACCTCTGGTAACCACTACAGCATCAGTAACCCAAGTCAGATATAAACAAACAAGTGCTGGTGGCCCGAACGACCAACCCAACAATACATCTGAAGCCCAAAAGAGATCACCAGTATGGCACGAGTTCTAGGTGACACCCGATCACCATCTCTACCCAAACCCAACATAACAACTCATGGTTGGTCAAATAACGAGCACCCACCAGGTCCCACATGTCAAACACCAAGGAGTCATCCTACTCGGGATCCTTCAGATAACTAGAGAGAAGGAATCCTACACAAGATCCTTAGAAAAGAGGAATCCTACATGGTATCCTAAAATTAAGAACAAAATATTCAACCCATAATAGGGGTTATCTCAAAGAAAACATGATAGAGTTCCTACAAGGACTCCCTAGTTCAACACACAAGCAAGGAATCCCTCAGGGAACCCTTAGAAGCATCCGGTCTCAAAGCCTCTTAGGCCAGAAGGGCACATCTCACAAGGAAAACATCCTCTAAATAAAATGTTATGGAATATATATCATAGCTCATATCATATTAAAGGTCTCAACTAAGTTGGTCCGAACACCCAACTTATCATACATGCCAAGTCTCACCCTCAGGTGACAGCTAAACTCAATAACTAGAGGAAGAACCCCTCCATTTAGATAAAAATTACCAAAACCCACATATATGACCTCTAAATGTCAAAATTATTCCACCATCATGATCTACGTGGAAAAATTCTCAGAATCGCCTACTCACACACCCAATTTTGACTTCCAGAACATAAGATATCCCCAAATTACCAAACTGAAGCAGTACATGGCCAGAGTACATGGCCAGAACCCATTGGGCCTGCCTGTGTAATAGTACACGACATGTAATTTACTGTACATGGCGTGTAATGTTCACAAAAAGTCATACCGTGTCCTTTTTCACCCAAACACATGCCCATGTACCACTACACGACGTGTACTTTACTGTACGCGGCATGTACTTCAAAAAAACTACTATTCCGTGTTCTATTCCACACGGCCAACCACACGGCCACCCACTACACGGCGTGTACTCAAAGTACATGGCGTGTAATTAAGAAAACTATGTCTTCCCTGAACGGGAAGAACACACGGCGTGTCCCTCTAGAACACACGCTGTGTATACTGGGTTTTCTGACGGGAAATCCCTAAAAACGTCTGATTCGCCCGTTTTCACCCCCGAAACAACAGATCGAGCCTCATGGGCATACAAGCAAGCAATATAAGGAATTAAAAACTTAAAAAAACTTATTTAAAGGGGATATATGGTGAAAAAGTAAATAGCCCAACCTTTGGGCAGAAACCGCTGAAGCCTCAGTTGATTTCACGGTCCACAGATGCCGCACGCCGACTCAGCGCGTCCAGGGCTTCGAATCGATACCCTTATTGCCACCCAAATCTCCCTCTTTCTCAATATCCCAATTCCCACCATGGGAAATGTCCAAGTAGAAGCCACAAAAGGAGCATGTGGAAGGCGGAGGAGGAAGGAAGAGAGAGAAAAGAAAAGAAAAGAAGAAAAGAAAAAGAAGAAAAAGGGGCCCGGGCCGACCCCGACACCCGACATGAGTTTATGCCTTATCTAGGCTAAAATCCCCATTTCGGACTCAACGAAGCAGAAGGAATCTCAATCTGACGCTCCGTTTAAAAGTTATTTCCAAACAAACCTGCACGAATAATTTAATATTTAATTTAATAATATTAAATATTAAATATTCCGCCAAAATTCAAACAGCTCAGATTTCCACCAAACTCTTATCCTAGGGTCAACACCCTATTCCAGGACCAATGGAGTTGTCATAAAAATTATCCAAGATCATCTGGTAGGGGAAAATGACCATTTTACCCCTCATGAGAATCTAACAGAAAAAATTCAAATTTCTACTCAAAACGACTGTCTGAAAAAACACGGATTCTTACAAGGATCCTTATGTAGATTTGGATAATATGTAGAGTAAGGCACGTCTTACTAGGTAGAATATTCTAAGAATTTTCAAGTCTTACAAGATGGACCATGCATTACATAGTTTAACATCATGTGAAAATGAATAAAATAACCTATAGTTTAAGATCATATAAAAAATACCTTAATATATGAGGTTTAATATAGTTTAAATTGATGTTTAAAATGAAATGAACTTGTCTCGATGCCAACCCTATGGATGGAAAACAAATGTGAATGAAGAAACCCAGTGACTAAGATAAAGTGGGGGATTTGATATCGGGTTTTTTGGTTGGGTTTAATATAGGAGATCTAGGAATCACTATGTATCCCATGAAAATAGGAATCAATCCACACATAGTTCTTATAATTTTGGGGAAAATATGATCACCTTGACTTAGAATTGAGAAATAACAGGGAAACCAAAATAAGTAAAATGAGTTTAATGGTACATACCCTTTATGAAATTCCCTTTGAGCATTATCAAGTCTTGGGAATGTTTTGGGAGATTTTTGTGGTGATTTTTAGGTTTGAGGTGGTGTTTTAGCCTTTTAAAGGACACCAAGTCTTGTGCAATGGATTGTCTGGATATGAAGAAGGTAGTTTTATATTGGGTGTGATCTTATGTAAAATGGGATATATAACCATGACTTGGGGATGACATGGTGTTATGCATGTTATCCTAGTGATTTTACTATGCACCATGAGAATCTTGAAATTCCCTTGGGTGGGCATTGAATATCGGAGGACCACCTGTACAAAATAGGAAACCCAAGCTCACCACATTGTAGCCTTGGGAATGGTGAGGGTAAAATGGTTGGGAAATGGGAACTAGGTCATGGATTCTATACATGGAAGAATATAGAAGAACCACTATGGCTTAGAACACTCCACGTTCTAAGATTTTTGGGAGGCCAAATTCCATTTTAAAATGGGAAAAAAGATAAAACGACAATGAGGTTTCTAGATCACACTTTTACCAAACCCACCACATGAGTTTTGGATATTAACCATGTTTTAGTATAGTCTAGTGTGATTCACTTACAAATAGTAGTTTTATTACCTCCTTGTTTTGAATTTTAGACTTTCCCTCAATTTTTGTTTAACCTTACTCATCCTCCCCTTCCCCAGTCACCTCCCTTGGTGTTCCAAACCACTTGGATCATATTGGATCAGTTAGATTGAAGTTATTTGATTCATATTAGCCCTCTATTTCCCCATTACTCCTTTATTATCTTTCTATTATATTAAATATTTCATTATGGTGGTAATTCTACTTTTTTTGGGTGGTTTTTGATGGAGTCTTATTATTCATTGGATTAAATTGTGATTCACTTGAGATCAATGATGAATTATCCTTGGTTCTTGTTCATTTATCCTTGAAGATCTAGTCAAGGTTGGGGATCCTTCATCTCCCCTTCTTTATATTTACATTTGGAATTATCTTAATTTTGTATTTATTTTGTTAAATGGTACATCTTCTTAATAAATATAATAAACATTTTTAATTAAATTTGAAGGGGAAGGGAGAAATAACTTGATTTTTACTTATTCTTGTTATTTATTATTATATGGACACACTTACTTGGTTTTCCAATTATGACTTATTTGAGATATTGTGTTGTTTTGGTTTTTATAAAACTTTCTATGTATGTTTGTATAACCTCACCACATATGAAAATGACTAATAATGTATATCGAACTATTAAATTGGTTTCCCATGCAATATTGTATTTCTATGTGAATACCCTTTATAAAGTTTTTGTAATTATGATAAAAATATTTATTGAAACTAAATTATGCATGGTGGTTGTGATGTGTAGTGGTTATGATGTGTGGTGGTGGTGATGTGGGGTGGTTGTGATGTGGGGTGGTTGCGATGTGTTGTGATTATGATGTGTTATTTGTTATATCTTTTGGAATGGTTTTTTAGGCAATTAGTAATGGGCCTGCAGTATCAGCAGCATTTTTTTGTAAATCTAGCTTTAGCAGCAGTTTTAACTCCCACAAAATAAATATAATATATTTAACAACAGTTTTAACCAGCAAGAAAATTATGGTATTTTTCTATCTGAAAATAATTTAGCGGTAGTTTTAACTGCTACTAAACAGTTTTCATATTCCTTTATTATATCGGGGTGGTTTTAACAGTTTTAGTGAGGGTTTCCCCTGGAAAAAACTGATATTTTTTAGCGGTGGTTATAATCGCCGTAAAAAAATATCACTTTCGTTGGGGGAAACTGCCGCTAAAACCATTAAAACCACCACCAAAGGCACCGACTATGATGGTTACCATAAAAAATACTAAACCTAGGAAACCTATGTGTATTTTATACCGACACACACTTTAGAGGTGGTTTCAAAAAACCACTATAGAACCATATGAAGGTAGTTTAAACTGCCACCATTTCCAAAAAAACAACTGCTGGGAAATGGTCTTTTTCCTATAGTTAATAGATCATATTGATGTAAGACACCAGAGATCCTTATCAAAAAGGTGATATAACACTAGCTTTTATTAGCACTGAAAATCAGTTTGATGAAATATTCACAAATCCATTAAACTCTGAAATAATGAATTACATAAAACATGAATTAGGGATGATTAATTTATAAGGACCTTATGTTGATAACTCTTTATAAAAAATAAGAGTAGTAGTCATGCTGACAATGATACATTTTTCTGGATGACACTGATAATTTCATGTCGAAACCAACACATTTGTCATGCCGACACTGACAATGTAATGACGACACCAACACATTTGTCATTCTGACACCGATAGTGTCATGCCAATATTATCATGCCGACATCGATAGAAATAATTGTTTTATCTATTTTATGTTTTAACCAAAATGATACTATTTCATTTATTTCTTTGAACTCAGTTCATGAATTTATGATCTATAAGACTTAAATGATTTAAATTCGAGTTGATCCAATATACTACTTACCCTTTTACTTTAAACCTTGCACTCCTACCCTTTCTCTCTACCCTCTAACTTTCACCTTCCAATCTTCAACCAAACCATCATAAATGGAGAGAATGAAGTGATAACTCAAAAAAGGATCTGGAGATGAGTCACAACCATCTAAGAAGAAAAAGGGAGAATTGAGTAAGTCTGATCCTATCAATCCATCCCTTGCGAACCGTGTGGTAACTCAAGAGAAGGAATTTCTTTCTGAATGGTTGTTGGAAAGTAAATCTCTACTGTTGAGGGTGTTATAGACCCAAGGTTGGTTGGACTAGTTTTCAAATAATGAGAGGCCTTACTAAATGAAACTTGTCCACAAGTTTTATATGAATGTTGAATTTCTTTTGGAAGGAAATGAGGTAAGTTGTATAAAATGTATAGTGAAAGGAAGGAGAATTTTATTTTTTTTCTAGGAATTGGGAAAAAAGTATTAAGGTACCTCATAAGGGAATCTACGATGAATACCAGGAAACTTCTCCACTTTAAAGTGATCTATTTTTTTGATACAGATTTGAAGGATATGACTGGAAATGAAGTGAATAGAAGACCAATTACTAAAGAGCTATATGGTGAGAGAAGATTGATGTTTAAGTTCATTCAGAACCATATTTTTCCCAAGAAAGGGGACTTTGTATATTTGAAGTATCAAGATGTATACTTGTTGTACTTATTAAATAAAAAAGTGAAGGTGTACCTATACAGATAACTAATAGTTCATATATGTTAAATGATTAATCCCTATTGTAAAACCAATTCCCTATTCTACCCAAGGATGATCTCATCCATGCTGCAAGTGAAAGGATGTGTGGTTGAAGGTGAATAAACTGTTTCAATGTGTAGTGGAATTTTCTTGAGTAAAGAGATATGAAGAGGATAAAAATCCATTGGAACCCATATAAGAAGGAATGGGTTGGTGATGAGGATAATATTTATGAAAAATTAAACCCAATAGACCATCCTGTTAGGCTGTTAGATTTATTGGATCCTGGTCTAGGAGAAAAAGATACTAAGCCTATTTATTCTATTGAGGAAGATGATTCTACTCCTAATAGAGATCAAGGGTCTCGTATTGATAATATAAGTGACCCTGACACCACTGAAGCTCCAAGGATAATGAATTATATACCTCCTAGTCCACCTCTAGACTTACCTTCAGATGAACCAACTCTTGATGGTAATGGTGATGAGGAGACAAAAGTTTCTAGACGTAGTGAGTATGTGAGTAAATGCAGTGGTTTTGAAGGAGAATCTAGAGGAGAAGAAGAAGCAGAAAAATAAGAAGAAGAGTAAAGTGGTAGTAACTCTGGAAGTGATTAAGAAGGAAATAAAGATTATTATGGTAATAAAACAGATGATGGAAATGATGAAAATGGTTAAGGAAGTGAATGTGTTAATGATAGTGATCATCCTGATGATGATTAGGGTGGAAATTTTGATCTGGTTAAGGATGTAGTTCAAGAACAACCTATAGAATCTTCAAAAGTTGCTACTATAAGTGAGGAAGTGACTGATATTCCAGGAGAAGTAAATTATCCCGCTAGAGAAGAGTAATTAGTTGCAGTTGATGGTGTAGTGGATGCTCAGATAGTCTTTACACCACACCTGGTTTATACTAGAAGAGTATATCAAGCTGAGGGGGTGAAACAAGTGAGCAGAGATCCAGTTGAAGGTGAACTTCAAGATATAAGAGATAAAGATGAGAGGGAACATCAAACTAGAAGAGTGAGACTTGACACTCACACCCCTTTAAATGATGATGTTATGTCTAAATGGGAAAGAAATCCTAGATATATAGCTCTTGGTTTGGACTATGAATATTTAGATGATGAGGTGTTTGTCCTTGTTTCAAGAGAATCAATGGCTAAAACCCTTCCTAGCGACAATTACACTAAGGCTAAATTTGAAAGGTTTAAAGAACAAATGTGTTCAGCTCTCAGGGAATCTGTTCAAGATCAAGTTGTGGTCATGCCTACTATAAGTGACGAGGTAAAATATTTAAAATATTTAATAGAAGAGATGAAGTAGTCTGTGTAAGTTGCTCCTATTCCAATTCAGAAAGTTGGTGTGAATGAGGCTGACACATCCATTATTTCAGAGAAGGTTATAGCTGAGATTTAACCAAAATTAGTTGCAACGACTGAAATGATTGTTGAGAACAATACAAAACTTGGTAATGAGATGAGAAAACTGGTTTCTATCATAAATAAATTAACCTATGAGTATAAATGATATTTAGATATAGTGCTTAAATCACTTAAGTAAAAAACCTCAACTTTTTTTTGTTCATTCTACCTCTGCTCAGACATATCAGACCTTGGACATTGAGACAGTTAGAACTATTTTTAAAGAATATATTCAAGCCTTATTTGGTGCCTCTGGTTTTGAAAGTCTTTCTAAAATTGAGAATAACACTGATTGTGTGCATGATATGGTCAAATTTTTTACCAAGGAACCATCTACCACCCAGGAAGAGATTAGAAAGAAGATTAATTCATATTTCTTGAAGATTTACACCAAGAACCATCTCAAAAGTCACTTTAAGTATTTGGAAGAGAATTTGACATTACCCCTAGTTAATCGAGCGTTCAAAGAACAAGTCAAGGAATTAAAATATTTAACACCTATTCTTGAAAAGTTTATGGAGAACAAGGATGATTTTGAAAAGGTAATGAAATATAGTGTTGAAATAATTGAGGATTTCATCATGCTGTTAAATCCCTATCTTCATGTTCAGAGTGAAGACATCATGGTTCTAGTTGCTACACCTCTCAGACTCTCTGCTACCTCTCCTTCCACATCCATGTCTCTCAAACCATAGTCTGTGTCTGTCTCTCAAGATCTGAGCCAGTTTCGGTTAGTTATCACAGAGCAGACTCAACCTCATGTTTTGTCATAACACAAACCTAGCCTTGCACCATATGTTCTAGAATGAATACATCTTCCTCCTATATGGATTCATTAATACCTTCTAGTATCTCAGTCTCCATCCACTAAACCTACTATTGATCTTTATAACAGAGTAAAGGTCCCACTGGATCCCAAGGAGTAGTTTGGATCAATTTTTTATAGGGCTGATTGAAAGTACTCTTCTTGTATTCCACTAACTATACTTTACATTATTTATAAAATTATCTTATCTTATAATTCTATCTCTGTGTTATGTCTTTGTCTTTCTTGATTTCTATTCTTTTCTATCTTTAAGATTTTTTATAATCTCAAATGGGGGAGAAAAATCAAGGAATTATTATTATTTTTCGTTATTATCATTATCATTATTCTTTTTTACATGTCATTAAGATAAATGGGGAGAAAAGACAAAGGAGGGGAAAATAACGAATTATTTATTTTACCTATGAACCTTATCTCTATTTTGAGAAATTTCATTTTAAGAACATTTTTAATGGGATATAGTAAGTGTAATGATTATATTAATCATCAATTAAGTGTACTTGATAATTCCATGATTTTTGATCATCAAAAAAGGGGGATATTATTTTCCAATAGAATATTATTGTCCCCTCTATGGTTTTAATAATCACAAATCATGTCTAATCCAAACAATTGTGTTTACTTATACTAAATCATGTTTAGTTATGTTTAATTATGATTATTTATGATCAAATATGTCTTTAACACATTTTGTGAAATTTCATGTTATAAGACAGTTACAACATAAAATTTGGGTAAGTATGAGTCACTTACACTGACAGACAAAATGACTCACCAACAGTTCAAATGACTCAATGACTGCTGATTTTGACTCACTAATAGAACAAATGTCTCACTGACAGCGCAAACTAAATCACCAATACCGACAGTTCAACTGAGACACTAACAATTTAAATGTCTCACTAGCAATACCAATGAGACACCAATAGAAGGAATGACTCACCGATCGAACAGAATGAGTCACCAACGCATTGAGTCACTGACTCATGGAGATACCAACATGATGAATCGCCAATAGAATGAGTCACTGGTACCAACAGAACAAATCACCGATAGACTGCTTAAATTTTCTTTTATTTAAAATTATCTATAATGATTATATTTGAGTGTTTTAATGATAATGATTTAATTAATGATTTTTCCAAAAACTATTAATGACTATGTTAGTGGATAGTATGAGGTATGAGGAACCTCCACATGTTTATTGTCAGGCTATAGAATATAAAAGATAAAATCATGTGAGATGAAAGACATAGATACATATACATATAGGATATGACTTGCATGAGTACCCATACTAAACCTATGAACAAATGGAAGAATAACACACACAAGGTATTCTCATTTTTCTACTAACTAAACAAAAAGGGGAACTTACTGTGCAACAAATCATCAATCATCCTTGTAGAAAAAAAAACACTTAGGCGAACAATCCCATTTTCCTAGAAAACCAAAACAATATGCTTCAAGAAACTCTATTTTCAATGTATTTTTATAAAAGAGGAATCAAACTTCACATCTGATACATCCAAAGAGTCCAGAACTTAATTTCATAACACTAAGAGCCTTATAAACTCTATATATCTATTTCCTACTCTATTGTGTAAATTTTTATTACATTTAAAGTAGTGTGTGTGTGTGTATGTCTATAAAACACACACTGTCTCCTTCACTGAATTGAAAGATAAAATATGTCCTCACACAAACATCATTTTACACCTTGTTTCTTACATGTATAACTGTGGAAGAGGTAATGTGTGACTTAGCTATTGTGTTTCCCTTGTATAACTATGGTATAGGTCTTGTGACCTGAATATTTTGTATACTATTTTGTAAACCCCGATCCAAGGTGTGGATCAAATCTTTATATATATATATATATATTTCTTGGTGGCAGGTGATCACCAAGTGGAGAGTATTAGGTCTCATCTTGAGACTGAACCTCTTATTTTAATCTATTGTGTTTTCAAATTTAGTTTAATCACTCATTTTTTAGAAAACTAAGTTTTACTTTGATAGTTTGTATTGGATAGTATTTATAACAATTTTGGCTTAGTAAATTAGTTTCAAAAGTTATATCAATATCTCATATTGTTATAAATAATAATTAATCAATCTTCTGAGAAATTAATTGAATAGTCAGACTATTATAAATTTATTACTTTTATTAACTAGCCTGTTTTGTTTTTAAATTGGTGGATTTTCAAATAAAGTTTTTAATAGAAATTTTTATAGGAACTCAATTCACACCCCTCTTAAGTGTCATACTATGACCAATAGTTTAGTATGGAGAAATCCAAAAAGGATTATTTACCAGTGTTTCATTGAAAAAATCTTAAGAAGATTCAAGATCCTTATAAAGACTTAAATACAATAGATTATATTTATTATTAATATACTATATGATATATAATATATTCTATGTTATATAATTGATCTGATGTTTCTTTAGATTTGATCATAATAAGTATATTCAAATCCAATTATTTTAGGAGTCACATGATTTCTCTCAAGAATATCCTAATGTATTTAAGAAGTAAGGGTATGTTATTAGTATTAAGAGTTGGGGATAATCTCATTGTAATGGGTTTGAATGATTATAGTTTCCAACCCAAAAAATATGATATGATATATCAATATAATTTCATGTTTTTCCACAATGGTGGAGTTATCAGTTTAAAATGTTCCAAACAATACACTAGGTCAGACTTGATAACTGAGGAAGAGTACACCACTACATAAAATACCATGAAAGAATATTTTTTTGGAATAAGAAGTTCATTACTGAACTTGGGGTGGTTTTTATAATTGATGGAGTAATTAAGCTTTAATTTGAAAATAATAGAGTTATTATTTAATCCAAGGATCCCCAATCTTGTCAAAGGACTAAATCCATCATTCAAAAATACCCTCTCAATTAAAATATCACTGAGAGGGGTGATATAAAGATATTTTGGGAAGTTACAGAATAAAATGTAGCTATTATATTGAAAAAAGTTAATTTGGTAGAGTCATGAAGGTTATTTAATATATATAGGTATCATATACATGATATACTAGATTTAATTATTATTTTCAATGGGGTTGTATCTTAGTTTTATAATAAAGGAAATCTAACTTATAATTTAGTTATGTGTGTTGTATATATTACATGAATAGTGAAATGATAAACACACCTCAAGGCATGAATTTGAGTTATCCATAATCAATGACCATCATTGAGTATTGTGGGATATGATGACATGTTAAGATTAACATGAATATAATCATATATGTGATATAAAGAATATACTCATGAGATAATAAGTAAGGACTTATTATCTAGAATGAATCATGAAAGTATATTACATGGAATGTTATATGATTATTGATATACATAGGGGTTTATACTTATGAATCCCAATCACCTAAGTTTAAAATATTCTTATCATGTGAAACTTCATACTTTTATACCTTTATTAAGCTATCTTCAAGTATTAGCTAATCTAGGAGAAGTTGGGTTTGTTTCTGATAATGTAGTTAGTTTAGTTCAACCAAGATGATATTTTTCCAATTGTATGACATGAAATGAAATCTAGTCCCATGAATGAATTATACTAAAGAAATATTTTTCCATGATTATTTGAGTGACATGTGATGTTGTAACACCATGAGATTTTAAAAGGACTCTATGCTCGATAGCATATACAACATGAAACCCTAGGCTTAAACGAACCACAAAGTATTATTATGACTGTTATATCATACATATTAAATTAGAGGGTAAGAATAGGAATAAATACATTATGAAGTATATATAAAGGTATTAATAGAAAAAAATTAATTGATTAATTCTTAGTAAATAAGAACTAAATTTTTAGTAAAATCATTTTATGCTTTAAAAATACATTTTTTCCAAAAATGGTTTTTATTAATTTTTATGAGTAAATATTATAATTTTTTTGAAACTTTTAGAAATTATATTTTATAAAAATGATGTCATTTTTTAAATAATAATTTTAAAAATTATATTACATATAATTATTGATAATTTTGTAAAAAGTTATATTTTTCAATGAATATTGAAAAAATTCATATTTTTATTTAAAACTATATTTTTATTTTAAGCATTTAAAAAAGAAACATTTTGTTTTAAAATGGTTTCAAAGTAAAATTATTTAGATTAGATTTTTAATAATCCAATTAAGTTCATTTTAATCAATTTTACGGTAAAATTTGGTATAAAAACATTTTTATACTTAAAAAACATTTTTTTCTGAAAAATGTTTTTGTTGAGTTTTTATCTTAAATTAATTTCAATCACTTATAAAAATTGAATCTTGAAAAATGAATTCCATATCTATAATAATGAGGTAAAATATTGGTAAATAGACCCCTTTTATTTTTGGTCAATTTGAATAGTAACCACAGTACATTTTTATTGCCACATTAAAGGTCAAATGAGTTAATTAGGCTTAAAACTAATGTGATAAGGATTTAAATTCATCAAAACACTTGAATATATTTCATTTTATGTGTATATTTAATCCATAATCATCCAAAATTTGAAAATATGATTTGTTTTTTTTCTATTTCACTTTGATTTTTACCTTTATAATATTTAAGTAAAGGATAAAGTCAAAAATGTCACTTTTTGTCTTTTAATATCTATAACATTTTGTGACATGGATAAAAAAATTATATTTGGTTATAAATATTAATTTCAATTATGAAATAACTTTTTTATCATGGTATTTTTTTTTAATTTTTAGTGATGAAATAAATACCTTAAATGCTTATGGAATGCCGACACAGTGTATGTGGATGCAGTAAAAAAATCAAGTAAATTATTTTGAAAACACCAAAAGTAAATTTTTTTGGGTGAGTTAAAGTGTATCACAAAATTTTAGGATAAAATAACATATTATAAATTTTTAAAGGTTTATATTCTAATTACATTTCTATAGCAATGTTTTCAAAGTAAAATTATGTGAATAGTTCTTTAAATGACATTGATAATATTTTTTGTTAAATATATTTTATTAAATCTTTTAAAAACCATAAAAATATTTAAATAGGACAAGTATTGTAATAAATGGTATAAATATTTTTCCATTTTCCATTTATTTTCCAATTTTTACCTTATAAATAAAATTATAACCCTTTAATATTGAAAAAGTCATTACTATGGTTAAGGTTATAATTAGTTAACCAAAAGGTTGAACAAAAAATATAAGGTTTAAAATGATATATACAACTATAAAAATTTGTTTGAATGATTATATTAAGACAAAATCCAACATATATTTTAATACATTTCATTTTGTGACAATTTGACTTGATTTAGACACATATTATATTATTGTCACGACCCGTCCTCGGGGCCCGTGCCGTGACTACCCCAAGCCCGCCTTCCATAGGCCAGGGGCTGGCGACTAGCACCAAGGCGTAAAATTCCCGGTAAACAGGGAAGACATTGCCTTTATAAGTAACAACCACCACAGAGTCAGCAAGCAGAAGTAACTACAAAGTGCAGAAAAGTAAAGGGGGCCGGAATACAAGCCCAACTGAAAGTACAACTGAAAAGTAAAGTACAGCAACTGAAGAAAAGACGGCGGCCTCGTGTCGTCCACTGGCAATCCCACCTGAAGGGTGGGTACAGATAGCCTCCAGGCTCCTCAGGTCCCACGTCCGCTCCGAGCACGTCCCGCCCAGTGGTCCACCTCCAGGTACCGTCCTGCTCCACGCCCCAACCGCGATCAGCGCTGTCCGTCGTCTGCATCCAACACAACAAGGTGCGGGCATAGCCCGTGCAGGGGTGAGTATAAGCTACTCAGTAAGGACCCCGAGACCCCCGAAGGTCTCCCGAAATCCACAAAGGATATAGCACAAACGAAAGATGCAATCACGAAGTAACATCTGACTCGACTTAGGTATATGCCCATACATATACCTAAGTCCCCAATTCTAGCTCTGCTCACGAGCTCAAGAACAACTCAATCCACAAAGGAAAGCAAGACTCAAATCCACAAGGAGAGTAAACAGTAAATCCACATAGGATAGTTCAACACAATCCACAAAGGAGAGTAACATAAGATTCAGCTCAACCAGGTATACTTTTCCAGATGACGTCAAAGATGATCACTGATCCATCTAAGTCGTCGGACCCACGAAGGATCGATAGGTACTAACCCCCGCAAAAGACCCACGTAGGATCGGGCTCACACAGAACCTGTAGGCGGTGGCTCACACGGAACCGGTAGTAAGGACCCACATAGGATCAGGCTCACACAGAACCTGTAGCACTGATCCACGTAGGATCGCTGAGTGCAGTAGTCGACGCATTCCACTGAGGATCTCTGCACAGTCGTCGCCGCAGTCCACGAAGGATCTCTGCTCTGCCGTCGTCGCAGTCCACTGAGGATCTCTGCTCTGCCGTCGTCGCAGTCCACGGAGGATCTCTGCTCTGTCGTCGAAGTCACAGCCAGCGCTAGGGTTCCCGCACATAGCGAGCTTGTTTAGGAGGGTCCGCTCCACGAGCCGAGAGGCTGATACATCAACTGACACTTAGTCCGAAGTTGATGTATCCAAAAGTTCCGTATCGACAACAGGATCTCAACGCAACAGACGGCGCGTCAATCAGACGCCCGGTCTGAGAGTTATTGGCATTTTCGTCCCAGGGGCCCGGTTGGTTTTTAGGGCAAAACCAACCCGACCGTACTCCGCTTGCGTCCGATCGTCGGGCGGAGTATGCCAAAAGTTCCGTCTCACTTAGAGGAAACTACCACAGCTGACGGTACGTCGATCGGACGTCCGTATCTCAAGTTATGAGCGTTTCCGCTCCGAGGGCCCGGTTGGTTTCGTGTACGAACCAACCCGTCCGAACCCAAAGTCTTCCAAAACCTTGAGTATAATATACCGAAATTACCGTCTCGATCCAAGGATCGTGTAGCCGCTGACGGTTCGTCAATCGGAGGTCTCAGGCCCAAGATATGGGCAAAAGACCGAAGAAGGCCCGAAAACGGGGGTTCTGGGCCCGGGGCGACCCGGCCCGAACCCCCCCCCCTGGGTCGGCCGAACCGGGTCGGCCCGACCCGGACCGACCCGGCTAGGCCGGGTCCGGTCCGGCCTGGGCGCGGCCCGGCCGACCGGACCGGCCGGCTCGGCTTCGGCCGAGCGGCCGAAGGAGCCGCCGCCGCGGGTTTGACCCGCAGCTTGGAGGAAAACGCGGCCCCGCGGGGGCCGCCTGTCACGCGGACGCGGCCGGGCCGCCGCGTCCCTCCCCGGTTCCGCGCGGCCGCGGAACCGGACGCCGCCGCCGCGGCTTCAGCCGCGGCGGATCTTCTCCACGGCGGCCCGCCGGGCGCCGCCGCCTCCGGTCGCCGGCGCCGCCTTGCCGGCGACCCGCGCCGCCGCCGCCTTCCGCGGGCCGCCGGAGTTGCTCCGGTGGCCCGTTTTGCCTCCCGTCTGCGCCGTTGCTCCTCCCGGGGGCCGATCTTCACTACGGAATCAACAGATCGCCCCTGCCGTGCGGTTCGTTGTCGTCCGCCATATCCGCACAACAAAAGAGATCGGCGAAGGGTTGCCGGGTCTTGTTCGTTAGACCCGCACCCTCCGCGTTAGTCATAAACAGCGGGAGGAATAAAAGCAACCAATCAACAATTTTAAAATAATTTAAAATTGTTCTGAGGTCGGGTTCTTTATTCCAAAGGAATAAACACGGGAAAAGAATAAAAGAATTCCAACAACCCTTACCTCGCAGCTGTCGTTGCCGAACGAGGGATCGTCGCGGGATTGCTCGTCGCGGAAGAAGGGGGATCGTTGCGTCGTCGCGGTATCCGGCGTCGCGTTTCCAATCTCCGGATCAAGATCAAACGGATTTAATTAATTAAATCCGTTGTCATTGAAATTAAAAAAAAAGGGTGAAATAAACGATTCGTTTCTAACTTTAATCGCCGAACGAGGATCGGCCGCGGAAGAAGAGGCGTCGCCGAAGAACGTCGCGGGTAGAGCTCGTCGACGTCGCAGATCACGGAGTGCGTCGTCGAATTCCGGTCGCCGGCGTTCTTCGCGTTCTTCGCGTTCTTCGCGTTCTTCGCGTTCTTCGCGAGGAGGGGAGATGAAGAAACAAAGATCCTCTCAAATCCTTTCAAAGGATTTTTTAGGTTGGTCTTATTTTATAAACATGCCAACAAACGCAAAAGCGTAAGTAACGACCCATCAGTTTGTTGAATTAATTCAACGAGCGAAACAACCCATTTAATTCACGAAATAAACCGCTCAATTAAATGGTCTGTTAAGAATTTAAGAAAACGCATCGGTTGACTTTTCAGTTACTTTGACGGGTTTTCGCGGGTGCGTTACTTAGCGAAAGAAACGGCGGGGCTCGTGCGGGCCCCACCTCACAAATATCCTACCAAGGGGGTAGGATATTTCTGGATAGCACCCTATCCGCTTTAACTCAGTTCAAGTGGCTTCCAAGCGGCTTCCAAGCAGCTTAAGTGAAATAAAATAAAGTTGTCGCACAAATTTTATTTTATTTCTGACTTTAAGCCCCAAAATTTAAAAACCACGTCTGAGCAAACGCAACTCCGGAAGAGGCGTTTCTAAGAAAATACCGGCGCTGCGATTTCATCGGTGCCCTCAGAATTCGATTCCGGGCACCGGTTCAAAAGATAGAAAAACCCGCTCGTCCGTTCACTGAACGTACCCGAGCCAAACTTCGGAAATTGATTCCGGGCACACTGGGCCTCGGAATCAGGTGCCGTCTAAAGCTGCGCTCTTGTAAAATTCCAAAGAAAATTAAGAAAAAAATTTCCTTGAAATTTGCGGGTCTTTACAATTATAATATTTTATGTATTTCCGAAAATGAAATTATTGATATTTTATAATAAAATATATTTTATTAATATTGTTTAAAATTAAAAATAATACTATATTTTTCCAATTTAATTATATAGGGTTGAAAATATCAACCATGTTGCATTTATGGGTCAATTTTCATTTTACAGTAACTTTATTTACCATTAAAGAGTAAAAAAATTGATATCATGATAACTGTCAAATTGGTTAACTAGGGGTTAAAATAAAGAGATAAGGGTAAAAAAATCAACTAAACTTTTACAAATTTTATTGAATGAGATAATTTATACTCATAATAATATTATATTATAATTATATCAATTTTGAGAAATTGTAACAGAAATATTAATTTATACTAATTTAATACTTTAAGTAATTCCAAGAGGGCCCCTCCTCTCACTTATAAAAGAGCACCTCATCTCATATCTTTCTAGAACCACATTGATCCATATATCATGACAAAAACATAAAAAATTATCTTCTAAACTTATATATTTATGATTTATAGGTTTTTGTTTTCTTAAAATACTATTCCAAGGGTCCCTAATATGAAATCTAAAGGAGGCCTACTGAAGAAGAGGTAATCATCTTAACCGACTGCTTTCAATTTATTTATTCTAACAACTCCTATAAATATGAGGTACTTATCATTAAATAATAACTTTATTATCATAAATATACTCAAATTTTATATAACCACAATTATTCACCCTCTTTCCCATCAAGTGGGAAGTGAAAGTTTCGCTTGTGCATTCGTGTAGACTATCGCCTCTATATAACGATACAATTCATTTTACATCACCATATTTAATGGATGGTTATTATGATGGGTTTAAAGTTTAAATATTATATTTATGAAATAATTATTCTTCTGAAATTATAATATCATATCTAACTTCTTACCTTACATCTATTAAAAAATAACAACGTCGCTCATGCATAGGTGTGGACTACCACTTCCACGAAACGATGTGATTTGTTTTTCATTTCTATTTTACATGGATGGTAATAAGGTTAGATTTAATAAATATATAATATATATATAATATAATAATTATCCTTGAAAGTTTTATTATTATTTACCTATCTTTCATTCTATCCATTGAAAAATGGAAACAACGTTCATGCGTACATAAGGCCTACCGCCTCCATGAACGGTGTAATTCATTTTTCTATCGATACATTTTATGGATGAATATAAATATATACATAAAAAATATATATGATATTTATATCATGATTTTTTATTTTTATTTTTTAACCATGATCAAAGAACAAGTAATAGAACTAACAAACCAAAATTCTTATGAGAATTGAAACAATTAACACCCGAAAACGATGATTTTAATAAAGAATAATTAAAAAATAGGTGTTAAAATATTATAATTAGATAATATATGATATTATAAGTATGTAAATAATTATATTATATAATTATAATAAGTTTAAATTTATTATATAAAATTATATATCACATTCAAAACAATTCTAATTTGAGTTAATAGTTTTATGCGAAATCTCATTCTTTACTGAGACTATTTATGATTAAGTTTATAATGATGAAATTTTATGATATAAATCTCAATAATATCATGAATTTTATTATAATATAGTTATTTCTTGATATTAAATGTTTTAATTTCATTTTTCCCTCTTTAGGTACTCAATAGATTGAATGAATATTTTTAAGAAAATCCAACTTTATTTCTCTTTTCGATCAAAAATCCTTTTTCTTATATTTACATGTTTTGTAAAAATATTTTAATGAATTTTTTAATATTACCATAGGATTATTTAGTTTAATTTTTCCTATGATTTAATTTTTCTATTTTTTTAAATGGAATCTTCTTTTTATTTTACGTATGAGGTACTTTTTACATTTTTACAAAAAATGTGAATGGAATCTTTGTTTTAACATAAAAAACATGAAAACATTTCACACCATAATGAATATACAAATTTTTAAAGATTACATTACAATTTTCCATGGTTATTTTTAAATAATTTTTTTTCTATTTTATTTTTTATATTTTTATATTTTTAAAGAAGTGATTTTAGATTTAAAAGAGTATTTTACTCAAGAAATGTTCAAATGATATTTTAAAGGCATTTTCATCTATCATAAAATCCTTTGATGTTAATTATGATTTATTAGGGTTATGATCCAAGGATACCATACTTATTCTTTATATGGATGGTTTATGATTATGATAATGAGATTTTTATAAAACCCATTTATTTTCCATGGGTTATACTATGATGAAATGTTAATGAATTTTTTTTCCTTTCCATGGGTTATAATATATGATTAATGATTTATAATATTATGGAAAACATATGAATAGATTATGATTATGTTACAGGTCGGCCTAAAATTATATAGACCTCAAATTCATTGGGTAAAGATGGATATCTCATATGATAATATGGACTAGAATGGGGAGTGAACCCATTTTAGTAAGGTAATCCATCCACTATGATAGTATTGGGAGTAAACCTTAACTAAGAATATGATAGAATGAAAAGTGAACCCAATACACTATGTTAGTCTTAAAAACAAGCCTTTACTAAAGAAATTATTTTCTATGACCATGTGTATTCTACAAACTTATTATCATTTTTCAATTTTATGCTCTCATAGATCATGTCCTTTTATTACTTTATCATTTATGTCTTATAAGCTTCCAATATTTTTTCCATGATTCATGATTATTATCTATGTTATATTGGTTATGGTTTTAAATTTTTAATCTCACTTTATCATACCCTTAGGCTTATATTATTCATAAGTGATCATTGATATCTACCTTGTTTACCCTTACTGAGAATTTGAACACACTCTTTCTTATGTTTACCTTCCCCAGTATATGAAGTAATATTTTATGTATGATAGGTCTAAGAAGGGTGATATTTGTGAAGAAATAAGTGGGATATGTTATATATCTCTTATGAACTAGTTGTTTATGTATTCAAGTTTCCGAAGTCACAAAACCTTTATGGTTCTGGTATAGATCACAATGTTATGTGTTGAATATTTATATTTTAAGATGTAATATATATATATATGAAAATTATAGGTCTCTATATTCTCTGCACAACCACTGTTTAATTCCATTAATAATACATTGCCTTAATATTTTACTATATATCTTTTAAATAAATATAATATTCTAGTTAGATCGATCCATATGAAATAATAAAATAAAATTATCCAAAACATATGAGATGAATATTATTATTAAAATTATAAGAATAATAAAAACTCTAGTAAATAAAACAATATCACTCAACTAAAATTTCTCACATTTAGAAGATAAATTACTAATATGATTTAATATTAAAATGATTTATCTTTCTCAAATAATTTTTTAAAAAGTGTTTCATATTTTATCCTAATAAATTAAATTGGAAAATTTTAAAATATTATTATATGTAATGTATTATGTTAACATTATTTAATCTAGAAATTGATATGTAATAATATGAAGAACACTTAAAAACATCATTTTTCAATAAAAATAAATTTTCAATTTATTTTTTTATTTTAATTAAGACAATAATTTTATAAATTTTATAATATAAATTTTATAAAATTAAATTCATTTTTTAATCTAGGATGTAAAAATTATCTTAGGATTAAATTTTTATATTTTTCTAAAAAGGTATAAATTTGGAGTGAATAGTGAAAAATATTGATTTTGCAAATACAATCGCTTCTATGACATTTTCATAATAAAAGAATAACTTTAAAGATTATGAATATTATTTTATATAAAAAAATATATTTTTAATTAAAATAAATAGTTTAAAAATATAATGTTGAATTTATAAAATCCGTGTTTAACATTTCAGAAACTTAAGTGATATTTGTTCCAATAAAAAATTATTTTTGGTTTGTTTCTTTTAACTAAACATCCACAAGGTAGAATTAAATTTTAGATTATTTTTAAAACCACATAAATATTATTTTGATAATAATAGATCAATTATTTTATAGAAATCAGCAAAATTGATAATTTTATCTTAATCATTATTTTTATGTATAAAAATACACTTTTTATAAAAATGGTTTTCACAAGTTGGGTGTACAAATATTAAAATTATTATTTTTGTAAATATTAGAAATTTTATTTGAAAAATTTTATTTTATATTTTATATTATTAGGTCCAAATTATAAAATAAATACATTTTTATTTTTATCCATTAAAATTAAATTACTTACATAAAATTTAGTTAACACGTTAAAAACCAAAAATGGTAAAGGTAAAAAATATATTGTTAAAATACTTAAAAAAATGTTAAAATCATGTGTAAAAATTTATGGTTGAGGATTTATCAACCTTAACCCTTACCGTACTCTATTATTTTCTATTATTGGATCCATTTTTTCCTTCGAATATTCACTTTACCGTTTATATTGTTATAAAAATTCCACTCCACTCCTTTATAAAATGAGTCTTCCCTACTCCACTTCTATTCACATTAAAATCATCTTATATTTGACCCAAATCTGACCAAATAACCCACCAAAACACCTATAAAAATACTATAGATTTTGTAATTCTAAAAATACCACCTCTCAAATTCTTAATTCAATTTGCAATGGAGCTCTTCCAAGGAGTAAGGTAAAATTCCCAATTACTCATTTTTCTTTACTTTTAATTTTTTTTCTTGTTTAAACTCATATAAATATAATATAAATTATTAAAATAATTAAATAATTATCATATTTATACAAAAATTTTATTATGTTTATGGGACAACCATTTTCTACCTTCCTATCAACTATTAAAAAAATGAAAATATTTCTTGTGTTACGTATATAATAACCACATTACATGGATTTTTAAAAATAGTTATTCAATGAATTAATATTATATTTTTAACATTATTAATATTATAAAAATATAAATTAATTCCTACCTTATTTTCATTCTATGGAAAATGAGAACGTCAATAGTGTATATATGTAGACTACCGCCTCCATAAAGAAACACATTTTGTTTTTCATCTATAATTTTATTCTTTATCAAAATATACCAAAATAAGATTCATGGAATTAATAACATATAAATTATATAATTATACATTTTAAAAATGATATTATTTTAATTTAATCACATTCTTAACCATACAAACCCATCGATGATAACATGTTATTGTTTGGGTCAGGTTAACCACCTACCCGAACAATGATATAAAATTATATCATGAATGACTATGTAAATTAACTACTATTATTATTATAGATAAAATATAAAATAATATTTTATTGAATATTTTAGATAGGGTATATTATTATTTACCTTATTATTAAAATTCCACCATTTTCTTGTTAAAAATTACCAAAATAAGCACATCACTAATTTTTTATCCATGAAACCTAATAAAAACACCAATAGAATGAAATTAAAATTTTAAAAATCATTATAAAATTTCTATTATAGTACCATAAATAATATAAGAATTATTAACTTGCAATTAATTAATGTGTACTGACATTGACAATACAAATAATGCACATGACAATTAAAATTAAAAACCCACGATGATGAAACTAATCTAGAATTAACTAGTAAATATATAATAAATAATTATAATTTAAGAGTATAAAAGGTAATAGATATGAATAAAGTTATAAAATAAGTGTTTAATAGAGTTTTTTTTGTTAAACAGAAAGAAACAAAACATTTGACTTAGAGGGAATAAAATGTAAGGGTGTTCTTTAACTCAATATCCTTGCATTGAGTTATATTACTTCTTCATGAACTTCATTATTAAATGTTGGGTATATTCTACTATATGATTTTATTATGATGTATTTAAAAGGTTTTTTAGGTATTTTCATTTATCTCTTATAAAATCCCTTTAAAATTATTATTACATTAAAATATGTTGATTCTTAGGATTTTCTTGGCTCAACTTATTTTTTCTATATAATAATGATTCCTCTATGATTTTTGGTTTTCAAGATGGTTTTATTATTTTATATAATGATATGATAATTATTTTCCCCCTTTTATAGGTTTTTACATTGAAAAACTTCTCTCTTCATAAAATTTATTATTTTAGGAATAATTCTCATCCTCTACTATTGATATCTTTCCCTTATATATTCATATGAACTCTTCCTGCTAATATTCTCTTTTCTTATTTTGAAATCCAAATATGTTTTATCTTTATTAATCTTAAAATATTTATCACTCTATTTATGATTTGGGTTTTAATAAAGGTATTTTCAAAACATTAAAATAGATTTCCCATTAAAGTTCATTTTTTTATATTTTACTCTATATTTAATATAGAAAAACTTTATGACTTTTCAAAGATATGTGATTTGGATTTTTTTAAAGTGGTGTTTTAAAAAAAATTATATTTTACCTTATTAAAGATAATTTTTTAAAGTGATTCATAATTTCATGTCTTTAGAAAAATATTAATAAATATTTTCTAAAATATCATTTCATAGTTTTACCTTTATTTCCCCTTTTAAAGATCAAAATCCTAAGGAGTTATATTTTATGAATCAAATTGTAAATGACTCATTAAAATAATATTTTTTGGTGATTGGATGTTGGTATCAATTAATCTAGTAGCTGAAGTCATTTTATGTGATTCTATTTGGAAATGATATAAAACACATTTTCATTCCTTGGGTTTTTATGATATGATGGATGATTGATATATTATGGCACAAACATGTATGGATGATGAAGGATGGGGTTATAAATCACCGCCAATGTATTGTTTGAGGTTATATATCTCATGATATAATTATATAACATAGTTTTGAGAAACCCAAGTCACTAATGGATTGTTGTTTTATGAACCTAAGTCACTAATGGGTCACCGATTTGTGATTCCTAAGACATTTATGGATCTTAGGTTTGTGAAACCTAAGTAAATAATGGAACATAGATTTAAAAAACTTAAGTCACTAATGGGGAATAGGTTTGTGATTTATAATACACTTATATTCTATAGATTTCCAAAACCTAAGTCACTAAGGTTTCTTAGGTTTGTAAAACCTATGACACCATGTAATGATTCTTTGTGCTTATAGTTGCGCCATAGTTTATCATTATGCTATATTTTAATGAAATTCCATATATTTTTTCATATTATTATGCACTATGTATCTTGTTTATTTTCTCATGTTTTGAAAACTCATTCCATGGTATATGATTACTCATTTTAGATTACATGTATTTCTATCAGGGGTTATAAACAACTCTTATTATTCCATTTTCTTTAAAATAAGATATTTATCTCATTATCATGTTTTATCATTGATTGTGATCTAACCCTTGATGATGTGTTCATAATCATTTCCCTTAATAATCATTTTTTCTCACCCCTTCATTTTGTTTCTATTCCCCTTGGTTATGAAGATGTGTATAAGTTATGAGAAATTTAGATGGGAGTCTTAAGTACTTAAATTATGGAGAAATGTTAACTTGTATTATAAAATTATAAAATTATATAGATGATCCTTGAAGACAAAAAACATTACATTAATGGTATTGTGTGTTTATTGTGATATAAAATGTTAAAATTATTAAAATATATATAATTTTATTTTAGAACATCTCACTTGGTTTCAAATCCAGCTATAAAAGTTTGGGTTTTAGCACAGAACCAGGGAGTGTCGGTATGAGGCACCTAAGTTGGTATTATAGAAGAGTTTATTTATTTATTAGGATTATATTAGTTTATTTATAAATATTATTTTAGTTATTAGGGTGAAATAACTTTATTGAAAACCATATGGATAATTATAACTATAGGATAACATCATGAAATTTTGTTAAAGTAGTGATTGTGTGGGTTTTCTAGAAATTACATCCCTGTCTGAATACAAAAAAGTGGATGCGGGATCTGGAACATATGTACCTAGGGGTGGTAACCCTGAAAGGATTGTATTATGAGTTAACTAAATATTCACTTAGTTCATGAAGAATAAGCCTACTTATAAACGTAGTTTGATACTCTTGTGAGATATGATTTAGTGATTCACATACTCTTTAAGAATAATTAATAATGATTTAAATTGGATACAAGGATATAACATATTACTAATTAGGTTAGAAAGACTAATAGAAAAATAACCATGGGAAACCTAGGTTAAAATGAATGAGTGATTTATTGATCCAACTATATCATATTTTAACTGAAAGAATCATTAGTCAAAATGTATGTGTCATTGTATAATACATCCTAGAATTTAGTTCTCATATTCATATGATCTTTTAATCTAATTTTATTGGACATTATCAATAACATTTTGGTTTTAGTGTTGGTTTTGATTTAGGATCATGAAAATGAAGATGATAAACATATGTCCCAACAAAATATTTTAATAAACTGAGGAATCATATTTGGTACAAATCTCTAAGATAAAGTAAAATCTCATAACATTCCTGTTATGCATGAAATGATGAGTTTTTTAGTATCCATGAATGTGATATTGATATATCAGTAGAAAACATATCTAGATTTTCTTATAAATTCCTCAACTTCTTTTATTAGAGAGAAATAATAAAAATTGAGAGTACATAATTTATTTAAGTGAGGGATAATGCAACACCCCATGGCTTTACAATATATATTTCCTTCAAATAAATTTAATATGTTTGATAACTTTCTCTACACGCAACACCGAACTAAAAAGAGCCGAAAAATAGTATATGAATATTTTTTATGAAAATTATTATTATAATAAAACCTCTAGTAAATAAAAATATATAATTCAACTAAAATTTCTTACATTTAGAGGATAAATAATTAATATGATTTAATATTAAAAAAGATTTTGATTTCCTAAATATATTTTTTAAAAAATTGCATATTTTATACTAATAAATTAAATTGAATTATTTTAAAATATTATTATAAATTAAAAAATATATTAACATGATTTAAATTATAAATTTATAAAAAATAATATTAATAACACTTGAAAATTTCATTTTTCAATAAAAATAGTTTTTATTCATATTTTTTGTATTTTCATTTAAAAATTTATTTCTAAATTTCAGAATATTAATTTCATAAAATTAAATTAATTTTTTAATTTAAAATAAAAAAATAAGCTTTGGATTAAGTGTTGATATATTTCTAAAAATGTTTAATTTTGGGGCGAATAATTAAAAATATCAATTTTGCAAATATTCTCACTTTTATTACATTTTCATAATACAAGAATGATTTTAAAGTTTATGAAACATTTTTTTATAAAATATATATTTAATAATTAAAGAAAATAAATTATAAATATAAATTTTAATTTATAAAACACAGGCTTAACATTTTGGAAACTTAATCAATATTTTCCTCTAATAAAAAACTATTTTTGGTTTGTTCTTTTTAATTAAGTATCGACATTGTGGAAATAAGTTTTTTATTATTTTTAATGAAACATAAATATTATTTCGTTCATAATAAACCAATTAATTTCATACAAATAAAAAATATTGATAATTTTATCTAAATTATAATTTTTAAATATGACAACACATTAAAAAAAGTTATTTACACGTTTTGTGCGCTAATATTAAAATTAAAATTTTTCACTCATAAAAATTTTAATTGAAAAAATGGATTTAATAATTGGTATAATTAAGTGAAAAGTACTTAATAATTCCCATTTTATTTTTAGGCATTAAAATTAAATTACTTTGGTAAAAATTAGTTACCACCTTAAAAACCAAAAATGGTAAAAGTAAAAGTCCTAAGAGTAAAAGAGTAAAAAATATGTTAAAACCACTTATGAAAATTTATATTTTGTGATTTATAAACTCTAAACCTTACAAAAATCAATTATTTTCCATTATTATCTCCATTATGCCTTTGAATAATTACTTTACCTTTTATATTATTATAAAAATATGACTCAACTCCTTGGTAAAATGATCCATCACCACCCCACTTCTCTTCACACCCATGCCTCTTAAATTCGACAAAAATATACCAAAATAACACAAAATAACTCCTAAAAACATCCTATAGGTTATTTTATTATCAAAATACCACCTCTCAAAGCCTTAATCCAATTTGAAAAGGATCTCTTCAAAGGAGTAAAGTAAAATTTTAATTACTCATTTTTCTTTACTTTTCCTTTATTTATTTTTCTAATTCCTACAAATATAATATAACCATGTTTAAATGATTAAATAATTTTCATAAGTATACTGAAATTTATTTTTTATGGGATAAAAATATTATACCTTCCTTCTAACCATTCGAAAAATGAAAATGTCACTTGTGTTACTTACGAACTACCTCTTACATAAGTGACGTTATCTGTTTTTTATAACCATCTTACTTGGATCATTAAAAGAGGTATTTAATTATTAAATAATATATTTAAAATATTATTAAGATTCTAAAAATATAAACAAATTCGTAACTTATCTCCATTCTATGGAAAAAGTAAACATCACTCGTGTGTACATACAGACTACCCCCTCCACAAAGCAACATATTTTATTTTTCATATAGATTTTTCTTCTTCTTAAATATATATTAATATTTTATTAAACACATTGAAAAATATAAATAATATCATTATAATTATTTAATTGTGATATTATTCTAAAGTAATGGGTTTCTTAATAACACTCACCCATCGATTATAACATGTTTTTGTTTGGGTTGGTTTAACCACCTATGTGAACAATGATATAAATTTATATCATGGATGAACAGGAAAAATTAAATAATATTATTATTATACAAGAAAGTGAAAATAATATTTGGTTTAAAATTATTTAAATGTAATATTAATATTTAGCTTATTATTAATATACAACCCCTTGTTCATTAAGAATTATCGAAACAAACACACCAATTATTTCATCTCCAAGAACTATGATGAAAAATATCATGGAATGAAATTGGAACATTATAATTTATTATAATACATATATTTTAGTACCATAAATAATATATGAATGATTAAATTATTATCAATTAATAGTGATCAATATTAATATTCCAAACCATGTGCTAAACAACTAAAATTACAAATATCCAATAATGAAAATAAACTATAACTAATGAGTAAATGTATAATACATAATTATAATTTAAGATTATAAATTTTAATAGATATAAATAAGGTTATAAAATTATTTATTCAGAGAGATATATTTTTTATAAAGGAATTGAGAATGTGTTCATCTTAGCAGGAATAGAAACTAATGGTGTTCCTTAACTCAATATCCTTCTATTGAGTTATATAAATTCTTTATGAACTTTATAATTATATATTGGGTACATTCACAAAATTATTTTATTATAATTTAATTAATTTTTTTATTATGATATACATTTATCTCGTATAAAATTCATTTAAATTGATTCTTAATTCAAACAAATGACGTTTGTAAGGTTTTTTATTAACTCAATATCTTTTCTTGAGTTATAATGATTTATATTCAACTATGGTTGTAAAAAATGGTTTTATAATATTCCATGATGATATTTTGAGGCCTTTACTACTTAATTTTTGGTGAATTACATTGATTAATTTATCACTTCATAAAATTTGATAATGTTAAGAATAATTATCATACTCTCACAATAAGCTCTTTCCCTTCTATATCCATATTCACTCTTCCCACTAATGTTCTCCTTTATTATTTTTAAATAAAAATATGGTTTATCTCTAGTAATATTTAAATTACTATTTAACTCTTTTCAAATGAAATATTTATCACTTTATTTATGATTTGGGTTTTCATTAAGTCATTTTCAAAACATTAAAAATTATTTCACATAAAAGTTCATATTTCTTATATTTTACTCCTCATTTACTATAAAATAACTCTATGTATTTTCATGGATTTTTTATTTTGATTTCTTTTAATGTGGTGTTTTAAAAATATTTCCATTTTACCTTATTGAAATTATTTTTGAATGTGATTCATAATTTCATCTTTTTAAGACAAAGTTAAGAATTGTTTTCTAAAAGATATTTTATTGTCTTCACTTAATTTTACTCAAAAATATCTAAATTCTATAGAGTTATGTTTTATAAATAAACCTCTAAATTAATCATTAAAAGAATTAT
This sequence comes from Viscum album, assembly GCA_963277665.1. Taxonomy (NCBI): domain Eukaryota; kingdom Viridiplantae; phylum Streptophyta; class Magnoliopsida; order Santalales; family Viscaceae; genus Viscum; species Viscum album. The sequence goes on along the minus strand of OY728142.1, from coordinate 260,106,722 downwards.
TTTGGGTGATTGAATGTTGTTAACAACCAATCCAATCCCTATAGTTAGTTTATGTGATACCATTTTGAAATGATATAAACCCATTTTATTTCCCTGGGTTTTCATGATATGATGAATGATTGAAAACTTATGATACAAACATGTAAGGACGATGATGAGTGAGGTACTTTTTAACACTCCAATGCATTGTTTAAGGTTATATATCTCATGAGATACTTATATACCATCTTTTTGTGAAATATAATTCACTAATGGAAAATAGGTTTGTGAAACCCAAATCATTAATCGGTTATAGTTTTGTGATACCTAATCCATTTAAAGACAATAGGTTTGTGAAACCTAAGTCACTAATAATCCATAGGTTAGAGAAAATTAAGTTACTAATGGGCTTTAGGTTTGTGATTCCTAATACACTTATGGAATTTTGTTTTTTGAAAACAAAGTCACTAAGGGGACATAAGTTTATGATAACTAAGACACCATGTAATGACTCCTCATGCTTATATTTGTTCCACAATTTATAATCATGCTACATTTCAATGAAATGTTATATATTTATGACTATAATTATTCTCTATGGCTCATGTTTGTTATCTCTTATTTCCAAACTCCTATTCCATGGTATATGTTTTGTCATTTGAGATTACCTGTCTTGTTATCATGGAGTATAGATAACTCTTATTGCTCTATATTCTTTTTAGTAAGATATTTTTCCCTTGGTTATGTTTTCCCATATTCTTATGATATAAACCTTGATGACATGTTGATGAGTTTTTCCCTTACTGTTCATTTTAGATCTCACCTTTCAGATGTTTCCATTCCCTAGGTTATGAATATGAGTATAAAATATGATAAGTTAAGAAGAGATTCTACTATGATTTAATTAGGGAGAAATTTTCACAATTATCATAAAATAAGTTTTTATATAACCGATCATTAAAGTCACCAAACCTTCCAATTTTGGGATTATGTGTTTATTATGAGATGTAATATTTAAATTATTTAAATATAATCATGTTTGTTCTGGTAAATATCATGTAGTATCGAATCTAGATGTAACATTATGTTTTTTTAGCACTCGATCTTGGAGTTTTGGTTTGGGGTGCCTCAAATAATATATCACCACAAACCTAGTTTGTATAAATATTGCTCAAGGTTCATAAATTTTGATTTCATCATGAGACTCTCAGGTTTCATCCCTTTACAGTCTCTACCTAGTGCCACTATTAACTCACAATAATGTTGGTACACGAATTTCTATTTCCGAGGTAGTTATTGATTCTTTTTTCATCACATAGACATTCCACAAAACACAATTTCCATCTCTCAAGATATCAATTTTACTAAAAGGAAAAAAGTATTTCCTTATATGAGACGACCATATACACATATCCAAAATACTCATGACCCATCAGTCACTACTTTATCTCTCTATAGGGACCTTATCCCATGAACTAGTCATAGCTTGATGCATCCACTTCCCAATATAAAATGAACCTAAGAATACCATAGAGAAAACCCTAACATATTGAACAAACATTATGTAATCAAGGATCAACACAATTTTCTATTTTATCAACCACAAAAATGTGTCCCAAACCTTTACTCCATCATATCATATCTGATCCCTATACATGTGTGATCATCCACTGAGATCATCAATTAACTATAACCTACTATGCACAGTCAAAGAAAATAAAAAGTTTTAGACTTTACCATAACATATAATCACCTATAACCTATTAAGAATAGGGTCTTGGTCCCAATTGTAATCAAGTGGCTAAACTCATATGTCCCAAAATTATCTATCCACAAATTAGTAAGGTATTAAATAGAACCAAAATGAATTTTCATATATTATCTTGGCCTCAACCCAAGATTCACATAACATATGAAAATCAATCTCCCTATCCTAGATATTTTTCAAAAATACACCCAATGACATGTATCACATGCCATCAAAGTATATTTATGCCTAATAAAACAAAAGACTTACCTATCATATTCTAAGCTCAGACAATTCCCATCCACCCACAACATGGTTTAAATAAAATATCACTCTCTTAACCCATGTTAAGATAGTATCCCTCAAACCAATCACACAATAATTTTCACCAATCCCAGTTACCAAAAAAAAACATAACTAAGAAGGTATACCCCCAGTGGTACCCTGACATATCATATGAACCATGACATCTTGAGTCATATTCCCTATTTCCTAGGATCTCATGCCTAATGGGAAAACTAACCATGCGTCATACACTTGTTCATATCATTAAATTGAGGATCACTACCCTAAAAAATCAACTAACTAGGTCCCCCATGCATATAAGACCTATCATAACATAAGAACCACCCATGATTTCATATCCATGACATATAAGGAATATCCATGACTATATCACATACTCAAAGAAAACTCCCAAAAATAGATCCTAAAATGGAAATACTCTACACATTCTTCCATCACTAAAGAAACTCACAGGTCTAGGCTAACCCCTCTCTCAGGTTTCCCTTATATATCATAACCCATCTATAATAATAATAGAAAAGTTTCCTCCCACACCATTACAGTGATGGGTGCACCAAATTTCTAAGACGTATATCTATATAACTATAATCTCTCACTTAACACATAAATCACACCCCCATGGGTCATAGCTCATGGAGCATTATCCATGCTCTAATCTCATACATCACTAGGTAACTCACATACCGATACACCTACTTTGGGTTCCCATGTATATATATTTTAAGGCTCCCATACCCAACCCAACCACCCACTCTATGGTATTAATCCTCATCATGTATCCACATACTAGACTACACCATCAAGGACCAATGTTATATTCATTTTAATATAAATGGAATCACCCTATAAAGATATATATTTAATAACTCATAATTGTATGGTTTAGTTTAGTAGAATGACAATATTATGTTATTTTGGAAAATAGAAAATAAGTTATTATTGAAACTTTAAATAATCAAAACCCATTTTATCATATATATTTCATTTTCAATTTTACTTTATAAAACCATAGTCAGAATCATAGATGAGTATACACATATCATATGAACCTTTATGCCTAATATAATGCATGAAATCATTCCTCCTTCCACTGTAGGCTAAGAGGAAAACTAAAAATCACTAAATCTAAAATATAATTCCTAGAAAAAAACATTCCCACTATAACATTGAAAATGAATATTATCAATAACAACTCTGTAGTAACATGGACTTAATCTCTTATTGGTGTTGGTTAGGCACACAACCTTATATCCATCCCATGTTCTAAATAGTATTATCTCTTATATACTATATCTAAAATAGTAAGAAAATTAATTTAATGATCGAATATCAATTTTTAATTTCACATCCTTGTTCAATATATTGTAATAAGAACGGTTTATTACATGGCCTTAGATAAGCATCCATGTATGCTAGAGGCTAAAAACTAGCAATGAGGGTCTAAATTATTATTATGGGGATACAATACCCCCATATCACAGTGATAAAAAAAATAAAAAATAAAAAATAATATATCATAAAAATAATAATAATAAAAATTATAGCTATATCCACTAGAAATAAATAACTTATCACACTCTAAAATAAAATCATTTATTATAAAATGGTATCCGAGTCATTATGACCTTAAAAAGATCTCCCATGGTAAGATCATATACATCACATACCAAAATAAACATAAAAAATTAATGACCACCTTGTCCTGAATCCCACACCTAATCCCATATCCTCACACCCCCTGAGCCCTCCATCTCAGATATCTAATTTTAGGCCTCTTCCTTACCAATATAAATGATGATGATGTCTAATCAGGTAACAATATGATATAAACACATAAGAAATTATTGAGTGAAACTCAGTAGGTCACCAATAATGGTGTTCCTAATATAACCAGTGTATATAGTGTGTTAACAATGTGATATTACCATAATAATAAAATAAAGCACCAATGTAAAATAAAATAAATCATCATCGAACCTCATGTTTTAAAGTGAAACCATGGATTGAACATACTTTTTTAAGGTATCACCAGCTGTCTCAGATCATAATTTATAATCACCTAGGGGGATTTTAGATTTCCCTAGAACCTTTATAATATCACCTAGGGGAAACCATGAACTTCCCCAGAACCTCATATATCATACACCCAAGAAGTTGAATCCCACTTAAAACCTCATATATCTGACACAAAGTGGGACACATCATGACATAGATTTTTATATAGAATACAACAAAGGGAGATGCATCCCACTATGGAAACATCATGTATCACATGCCCAATGGTCCACATACCACCCAAAAATCATCACATTTCATGCGCCGATGAGGCTACATCTAACCCTAGAACTATAATATATCATACATTAAGGAAAATACACTCTACTTGGAATCATATAAACATAATAATTTTATGATTTTTTCACTTAACCAAACATGATTTACATTTCTTAGGTTAGCCTCTCAAAAAACCAACCTTCCTTTGTCATTGTATTCATAATAGTCTACAACCTCACTAGCTATCATGAAAACCCCACTCTAGAGTCAACATAAGAACAGGGAACCCAATATGGTCTCTTAAGTCATATCAAGGTCTGGAAAACTCATATGGGTTCATTTATATCATTATTAGACTCTAGGGTTCATGAATATCAAACAAGGGGATCAATATCCTCAATATAGCCATGCTCACATTATGGGAAAATCAGTCACTCATGAAATCTCATATAAACGAACCCTAGGAGAGTAGTGTAATATCCAAATCTCTTTAGAAGTTAAAATAGACCAGTTCTATCACAAAACATACACTTAAATCCTTTCAAAGGCATCCAAACTAGGAAACAAACACATGAAAATAGAGGAGGAACAATCAACCGTTTTACTAGTCAAATAGACAAAAGGATCTAAAGCATCCCAAGATACATATGTCTTATCCCTATACCAACTATTCTCAATACATAACACCCCCTACCTAGAGGGATCTAAGGGTTCATATCACAAGTCCCACTATGGTTCTTTCATTACATTTTTACCCCTATAAGGATTACATATATAAAAACATATTATTATATATGGACCCTTTCCATCAATGATTAAGGCACAAAGGTTGTGTTTAAGGGTCTATAGTGGCCCAAGACACCTCTAATTTTCTCATGGACCTATTATTTAAATAAAATTTCATCTTCAATTTATAATTGATTAGACAAATGTGGCGATAATATACATCACATTTTATATTACACAAATCATAAACTTTAGGGAAATTTAGGGACTGCCAACCTCATTCATATTTATACCCTTAATAAGAAAAAACTAACAACTATATAAAAATATTTTCTATTACCAAATGGAAATATTATATTATAATAAGGCCCTGACTATTGGGAGAGGCTCAGTACAATGTGAAGATATATGGATAAACATTATGCTTGATTCACTAAACAAACATGATAAGAAATTTTTATATTGAATGGAATCCTATAAAACCATTGGATAGATTTTTATCTAATAATCTCAACATATGTAGTATAAAATCTCGAAAAACCACAATATTAACACTAGTGGAAACACCAAATAAAGGTTTTTATAACAACCACCCCCTTTAAAGTCTATGCATTGGAATTAAGATGAGAGAACACTTGATCACTACATAAAATTATAGAACACACTTAAAACAAATCAGAAAAATAAAAAATACAAACATGATTACATGGTTTAGATAGACATCCAATATTCATGGGATAACACTGTAAATATATTTTATTAATGAGATACATGAGAAGTAAATACATAATGAACAATTTCTATCCACTCTAAAAATATTTAAACAATGGAGTAAGGAACTCTAAAATGCCTCTAAACTGTTATACTATTTTTATCACACACACATAATTTCAATTTGGCTACCACCTCTATTTATATAGGTCTTAATCAGGTGAACTATTTATATCAACCAATGAGATACATGATCAACCTCCTATTGACCAGGGAAACCTCTGATACATTATTGAACCATCTGATGAAACTGACAATAACAAGTAACCATGTTTGTATCCTACACATTGAGATTTCAGACAAGTGGATTACATTCAATGATTCTCCAACTAATGGAATATGTAAGATACCATGTTTTGGATGGGTTGAAATTTCCAAATTAATTTGAGTTTTTTTGAAAATTGGATGAATATTAATGAAAGTTTCAAATTTAAATTAAGATATTTAAAACCAATTAAAAGTTTTTTATATGGAGTTTAAGTCTTGAAAGGTGTTTGAGGTGTTAGGATTATTTTCAATATATTTAAGCTTCAAAAAATTAGTTTCGGGAGAAACATATAGGGAAACATGGTTGGCACATAGTTAATACTAACTATGGGGCCCAAACCATGTGAACCATTTATATAGGGTTACAGTTTTTTGAAACCGTGAAACACCCTTGGGGAAACTATGCAACTAGTTTTAGGTGTAAAGAGATACCACACATGGTTGGCACACAATTTTTCTAACTATTCACTACAACCATGTGGGTTAGGGGTATGATTGGACAATGACATCACATAGTTGGCACACATTTTATCAAACCATGCAACCAAACTATGCATCTTATTAAAGGGGATGTAAATTATCATTTTCACATCCTACTTTAAAGTTATATTATCCTTTATTTCCCATTAACAAATATCATCCACTATATCCATGGGAGCTCTACCTCTCCCACTTCTCTAGGGATAATGGTATCTCCTTCATCTAGAATCTAATTCAAATGCTATCAGTCAAGTTGGATCACCCCCGATTAGTATCCCATTCCACTTTCTTCCTTTCTCTTTTTATCTTTATGTTTGGAATTCCATTTATATACTAGTTAATGTTCCTTATTTTCATGTTTTTTGTCTATTTTTATTATTTTTCTTATTTTGGATTGAATCAAAGCTTAATATTGGATTATTAAAGCGTCCTTGGTATAATTTGGGTAGTTTAGTTCATTTTCCCTTAAATTTTTATCCTTCATAAAATGAACGTTTGTGTTACACACTATAATTCCCACACATTGCTCCTAAAATGTGAAATATCTTAAATTAAATGATTAGACTACACCTATAATGTATATTAAACACCAAGACATGGTTGGAGGCCTATTACTTCAACCTAAACCACCAGGAAAAGTGAGTTTGATGAAATTATTATAATAGATCATGTTTACCTATTTTACTCAACCACCATTTGGCTGAGTTGACATTTTTACACTTGAATGTAAGATGCCCTAATTGAATTAAATCAAAGTTAAGTGATGTGGTTACATTATTGAACCTTGACCCACGACCAATTACTTTATGCATGACAACTATGATAAACCAACTTAATAGAATCTATAGAATAGAATTTAAATTTATTAAATAAATGAACCATGATGAATTAGAATGTGACATTATTAAGGGAAGTGTTGTACACGACACTTTATGCTTCCTTGACGTGAGATTTTGGAAAAGACACTTCACATCATTTATTTTAATATTGGGAATGACATCCATTATATCTCATTTAAGACTATTGGGCATGCCATCTCTTATCACTCATCTAAAAATATTAGAAATGATGTCCCTTATCATTCATTTGAGATCAATGGGTATGATGTCCCTTATTTAAATTATGATACTTATTATAATATCATTATGTAGATACCTTTGTTATACAGCTCAAGTACTCACCAGTACATACATGTATTTGTATATATAGGTTTACATATATTCATATAAATATATATATAAACATGATGGAATAATCATAGACATTTTGGCTTAGGAAAAAGTAGGTATGGTTGGCTAGGTGTCTTTTGAGGAACCTAATCCTGACTTGATTACATCTATTATTTACTATTTTTTATTATAACTTTACACTAATTTATTTTATAATCATGGTCTAGATTGCATTAGAATCCATTTTTGGTGGCCTAATGAGTTTATATTACACCCCATTCAAGACTATTATTGGAACCAGGAAAGATCTCCTAGATGAATGTTAGGACTTAGATTGTTCTTCTTGCTATTGCTTTACTATATACTAGAACTTGAAATGGAGTTGGGGGTTGAGCATGTACTCAAGCTACCCAATAGAGCGGTGTATTTTGTTTATTTATTCCTTTTTTCATTACAAACCTGTTGTATATATTACCTACTTTATGTGTGACTACTTTGTATTTAGGGATAACATGATTATGCATGGTCATTTATTTTTCACAGGATAGTTGATTATTGATTGTCAATTATTATTATATTCTTTTGTTACTTTATATAATTATTTATTCATCCACTATTATATTATTGATCCATGGGGTATAGTCTCCCCACCATACCATCCTTATATCCTCGATACTATTTAGAAGCCTCTAGTATATGAGGAGACATGCTTGAGTCCATGTCACCAACTAGATCAGGGAACCATTTTTAGTTGCTCTCGGGCTGGTACGTGATAAAGTGGTATTAGAGGTTTCTTTTTCTTTTTTCCTTTATCTTACTACTTTGGGATAATGTACATGATACTAGAAATTTTTCAACACATGGTAAATAGATCATGTTTGGGTCCATCCAACCCACACATTGGGGGAAGATCAAGTTTCATGAGATGAGACTGCTGTTCATATTGCTTATTATTACAGTTGATTATTATTTCACCTTGATTGATTATAGTAATTATAATGGTTACTGATTTATGGTATTTACATCTAATTTATGGGATTTACCTCTTATCCCAATATGAAAAGAGACATGATGTGTTCTTGTATCATTTTAGGCCCATAGGATTCCCATGTAATTAGTATGCTTATCTGTATACCATGATTCTATGATTATATGACAGATTATCTGTATTCCATGCTTTTATGATTCTTTCCATGTCTACCTATATTCCTTTATTACGTGACAACTTTACTTGTTATAGTTATATTGTTTGGTTGGTTATATAAAGTTTCTTTATCAACTTAAATATTATTTCCCCCATAGCTTGATGGTGTTATTATATTTAATTTCCCCAAGATCAATTAAATAAGTGAAATGATTTTGAAATAAAATCATTAAAATGGTTATTAAATTTTTGGTTTTAAATAAATTCAAACAATTTCTTATGGATTTCAATTAGTTGGTGTGTAAATTAAAACTAATAAAGGATAATAACTTTATAACATGGGAATGAAAAACCATATAACCAAAATCTCATTGTTTACAATCAACCCTTGTAGGTGAGTTTTAACATTTCATGATTATGTGTTAAACCCATTAAGGGTGTTCAGAATTTTAAATATTAGAGGTTTCACTTAAATGGGATCCCAATTTAAATTTATAGAGAATATAATCCATAAATTGGGAATTGATACTCATATATTTGTGCCTAGATTGGAATTATGGGACCCTCATAGGTTACCTTTATTATTACCTTATTTATTACTCAACCCATGAGGGTATATTAATGTTATATAGGGATGGTTATTTAAAATCTCAATATCCAGTTATATGGTGTTTCATAAAAAATTATTGTGGCATCTTACAACCAATACCCTTAAAATGACACAATACCTTTATCTACTTTATGATTTATTGATATATAGCCTCAATTAATTAAAATTATAGTTACAACCTAAAGAGTGTTTTACTTTATAGCTTATGATTGAGATTTTCTTTAACTATGCCTGTTATGATAATTTGTGAACAATTAAATGGTTAAAATGAAACTATAAGATAAGTTTACTAATTCTACATGGTGCCAGCTATATAAAGTTCTAAATATAGTTGTAAAATGAATTTCTTATAACTAGTACTTGATATGACTTATATATGTGTTGTTTTAAACATTATAATAAATTATAATTAATTAAATTCCTTAAAATTAAACATTTAAGATGTTTTTATATCATGGACCCACATATAGGGGTCAATTTTAAATGTTTCCTTTATAGTTTCCTAGAATGGGAAAGTGAGCATTTCCATAGAACTCTAAAGATATCTTCCTAGGTTGTGTTGGACATAGAGATTAATAGGTAAGGCCTAATGACCATTTTATGTGTAACATTTTTATGTTAAATTTTTTTATGTAAGGGTTATCCCAAAAGAGGAAACACCCTCAGAAATTAAAAAGTTACTAAATAATTTTTAAATGTTTTAGATACGAGGTTCTGTTTCTCCTGATTAGGACTTATAGAGTTGATAAAACAACCCCCCAAGTATATGGATGGTTATTTGTTAGGTTGATCCTTGTTAAGGGTGTGAGCATCATATAATTCTCTAGTTTAGTGTGTTAGACATGCCTTGAGAGTGGTCATCTACTTTTATGGTCATGCGACCTTTATTATTTTCTAATTGAGTTTTAATTAAGTGTTATCAAATGGTTAATAGTCACATGGATAACATGACTATGAGTTGATCCATGTGTACAATATCACATTCCATAAATTCATAGAACCTGTTATGATGTTTTGATATCACAGTAGAACATATTGTTACACATGGTGCCCTTAAAGTAAATAAGTGATTCATTAAACCATATGTTGGTTAAGAGATATGGTCACATAATTAATTAAAATGTTTTATTTCAAGACCACTTCGAAAAAGGTCCATGTGTTCAATAAGACTATTTTTATGGTTTATATCTAGAGTAGAGTGACCTGGATGTGAAATCATGTTGATAATGATGTATATTTGAGAAGATAATTAGAAGTCGAGTTATCATAGTTCTTGGGATAACACTGTAAAAATGATCGGGTGAGATAAAAATACCAAACCAGATTAGTTTTTGGCTTTTAATCGAGATGCTGATTATGTGTATAAACATGACTTGGGATGGGTTTCATGTGTGTGTATAAGAGTGAACTAGTTCTAATTCGCTTTTAAGATGTTGTTTTTTTCTTCATTTCGTGTCAATGTTTGATATAAGTGTGTTATCCACATCCAGTAACTTCTTTCGGTGGTGAATGGAGCGTGTTCCATGGTACGAGTTCTGGTTTTTAGTAAAATAATTAACATGATACTCCTATGGTGGGGAGTGTCGTTATTTTTTTATAAAGTGTATCCTTTTAAGTAAATGGAATGTGACCACAATAGACCAATTAGAAATGGTCATAATGGATTCTATAATCTTGTGAGTTTGTAGATTCAATATTTCAAGTCTTAGACAAGATTATGTGTTTTTAAAACTAGGTTTCAGTTTAAAAAGAGTTGGATTATAGATTAATTATTATAATGAATAAGATATTTTAGAGTTTGATGGGTCGGTAGAGATTTTGTGCTTCCAAGTAAGCACAAAAGTGAGGTGGTTGGTTTAGTACCCAAACATTGAGGAATTCCAAGAGTCATGGTTGGACTTCGGTGGTTGTTCTCAAATGATCATGGTTACCTAAAAATCTTAGGTGATGTTGTTGAGACCTTAATTAAAATGTTTTTTGTTAAGTTAGGTGTTTCTTAAATAGGTCAGTCTATAGTTGATTGACCGATGCTTCAGTGATGAAATTTTTATGGTGAGATAAGACTACATTTTTTATCATATTAAATATTGGTGGAATGTTTTGGGGTATAAAACTTTAAAAATATACTATAGGAGTATGATAAGGGTTTTAGGGTTCAGTGAGGTAGTTGATTTGTAGTTTGAACTGGTCACACATCATCGTGAGGCATGGGACCATGGGTTTCTTCAAGGAAATTATATCCCATTTTTATGGACATGGATTGCGAGAGAAATACATGACCATCAACATAATTTTTGGAAAATACCATGTTTAATATTTCATGGATCATGAATGGGTGATGTGTAGAATCTTGGTGTACTCCTGGTCTAGTGGAAACCATGCACAATATGTTGACATCATTCAGAGAATTCTGAGAGAGTTTTGACTATATTCCAAGATAAATAATTTGAACCAATGCCTTTTTGGTTAGGCAGATGGATTTCTTGGGATTTGTGATTAGGGAGTCTCTTAAAAGAATCCTCATAGTGTGTGTTACTAATATTGGTTATTAGAGGGCAACCCTCATATGAGTGTTGGACTGGTTATTGGATGGTCATTTTAGTTTTCAAGTGCCTGGAGAAATGGAAATGGGTACTGCTGAATACCTTAGTAAAGTCCAAGTATTGATTTTAATAAAGACTTGGAAGAAGTGAAAGTGTGAGCATTAGGCCCAAGATGGCTTATGATTATCCAAGGGTGATGGATCAAAAATATTTCTATTCTGGTGTTATGGAACAATGATAATTTTGAGAAGGAGGTGGTTTATCTAGGATACATCACCAAAAATTGGGAATGTGATTCAATGATTTTTCATAGAATTATCTTGGTACAACTTGGGTTGAAGTCCTTTGGATATGGTTTTATAGGCACGTTGTCTATTGAATTCATTCATTTTAGAAAATATTCATCTGGAGGGTATTTAACTTAATTTTTCCTAAATAGTTGGATGTGGTTGGGTTGGAACTACATTGGTCATGCCGCTGGGTTGAGAAAGGTACATTCTAAAGGTTAGAAAGAGATTTTCAAGGAAAATATGGAATGACCAGTATGATATTTTTTTATTAAAGTTTGATCATTTTGACCAATCAAGGACTAAGGGTAATTTACTCATGTTTAAATATGTGAAACATTCCAGGAGTTTCACTGGGATACTAAGGATGTGGTTTTATAAGCAATTATGATGGTGGGAGTACTGTACCTTGAAATTGGATGTTTAAATTTAGGACCTATGGTGGGGGGAAATATAGGTTGGTTTATGAAAGGAATTATGATGTGATCGTGTATCCGGTAATATAGACTCAGGTAAGAACCATATTAGAATTTTGGTAGTGGTTATAAGTGTTGGCTTTATTTTTAGAAGCTTAAATTTTGTATGCTTAAGGGATTCTTAGAGGAATGTTGGGAATTAATAAACAAAAAATTGTTGTTTGAGAAGAAACTCAAGATTTAAGTAGGTGAGGTGATGTTTTCATTGTTCACTAAGGATTATCAAGGAAGAAAAGTTCTGTGGTGGGGAGGTTTTAAGATCCCATGTTCTGGATGGGTAAAAATTTCCCAAGGAATTTGGGTTTTTTTTTGTTTGGTGGATGATCCAAATCTTAAACTGAGCTTTAGATTGAAATTTATAGAGTTGAAACCCTTGAAAATTGTTATGTTTATATGGGTTTTAAGGCCAAAAATGTGTCTCAAATTTTCAGATGATTTTTGGGATCTTTGGGCTTTGAAAACTCAATTTTGGGAGAAACATAAATGGGGTGTATGGTTAGCACATGGTTAGTGATAACTGTGTGGTCCAAATTGTGTGAACTATTTATATAGGTTCATAGATTTTTTAAACCATGTGAAACCCATGGGGAAAATGAGAAACATAGTGTAGGTGTGTAGAGGGACCATGTATAGTTTTCACATAGATTTCCTAACCATGTGCTACAACCATGTGGGGTAGGGGTGTGCTTGGACAGTGGCACTGTACGGTTGGAACCTGATTTTCCAAACCATGTATCTAAATTGTGTGGCTCATTATAGGGGATAAAAATTACCTATTTTAACTCACTCCCTTAATTCCTTATCCTATCCTTTCTTTTCCGATTCACTTATAATATCCCCTCTAGTCGTGGGAGATCTCCCTCTTCTCTAGGAACAGTGGTATCTCCTCTATCTAGTGGCTAATTCAAATGAAATCCGCAAAATTGGATCTCCCTTAGTAATTCACTCATTCCTATTGCTTCCTTTCTTTGTTTATCTTTCTATTTGCAATTCTATTTCCATGTGATCTCATATGCCTATTTTCAAGATGTTTGTGTATTTTTTTATTTCTCTTATTTTTGATTGAATCAGAGATTGATATTGGATGAGTGAAGTTTCCTTAGTATAATGTAGGTGGTCTAATTTATTTTCCATTAAAGTTTCATCATTTATAAAATTCTCCATTATTCCACACACCAAGCATCTCGTGTGTTGCCCCTAAAATGTGAAATGTCATAAATTAAATACTTATACAACACCTGTAATGTTTCTTAAACCCCATAACATAGTTGGAGGTCGACAAAATTAACCCAAAACACAATGAAATGTGATTTCTATTAAATGATTATAATGGTCACTACTTTCCTATCCTACTCAAACACCCCTTGGTTGTGTCGAGATTTCCATTTTCTAGTAGGATACCTTAATTGAGCTAAATGAATAGTAAGTTTTATGGTTACATAGTTGACCCTTGGTACATGTTCACTTGCTTTATACTTAACAAATATGACAAACTGAATTAATAGAATAAACACAATTTAATTTAAATTGATTAAAAAAGGAACAATGATGAATTGGAATGCAACATGTATACCTTCATGCCCCTTTTATCACTTTTGAGTGACTTTATAAATGGAATATGATGACTTGATAAATGGCTTAGATAAAACACTTGATCCTTGATCCATCTTCCTTATACTTGACTATTATAAAGTAATGACCCAATCAATTCATTTAATTGGATTAAGGAATGCATGTAAACATGTCCCTCTTCATTACTTGTAAGTGAATTGAAAAATGAAACGATCATGATGAATAATATTTTGTGACATGGACTTTCCTCATGTCATTTTGTGTGCATATTAAATGTTAAATTATTTGAATACCATATATTGAATTATGTTAAGGCATTACACGAAAGGTTGAAATGTTATTATTATTTCGCCATATTTGTTGTTGCGACACGGTTAAGGGAAGTGTTGTACATGATGTATCATGATAACTTGATGTGAGATGTTGGAAAATATGATTCACATAATTTATTTGAGAATTAGATATGATGTCCCTTATCTTTAATTTGAGGTTGTTGGGAATCATGTCCCTTATAATTAATCTAAAACTGTTGGTCATGATGTCCCTTATTATTCATTTGATATTTCTAGGCATGACGTCCATTATTTAAATTATGAGACATATTATAATATTATTATGTGGATGCCTTCATCATACACCTCAGGTACTCTTCATAGAATATAAATATCTTTGCATATATAGGTTTATATATATATTCATATATATATATATGATGGAATGTTCAGAGACATTTCTTCATAGGCTGAAGTAGGTATGGTCTTCCTTGTGTCTTTTGAGGAACCTGATCCCAACATGATTACATCTATTATTTACTACTTTTATTATTATACTAGAATGATATTTTATTTTATTAACATAGATTATATTTCCTTATAGTCAAAAAGTCTGAGAGACAGGTGGGTACCTGATCCAAAAAAAATTATATATAAAAAAGTTTAAACATTACAAAATAACTCAGAAAAGGGGAGCCTTACACAACCTTGTGTGCACAGTGCCAATTCTATCATTGTGGACTAGAACATTTCAGTAATCAGGTAGTAAAAAGGACCAACTTGAACTAGCCTCCATAATTGCTCTTTTTGAGAGAGCATCCACAACCTGATTTTCCTCTCTGTACAAATGAGACACATCTGAATAGATCATCTCAGAATGATATTTATTTCTCTACTATTATATTTTTGATCCAGAGTGTATAGCATCCACATCGTACCATCATTAGACCCTTTCTACTTATCAGCAACCTCTAGAATATGAGGAGGTACACTTGACGCCATTCCACCAATCATCTTGGGGAATAGTTTTTAGTGTCTCCCTAGTCAGTACGTGATGAAATATATCTTCATGGAATTCATCCAATAAGACTCTTTCCACTGGGCCTCTATATAATGTAGTATATTTGGTTAACTCTTCCACCTGATTGTACTGGATCCCCACTATATTATTCTTCCATCTTTTCATCTCTATTTGATGAATTTTATCCTAGAAATTTAGTATGAAGAAACTTATGAATTTTTACAAAAACAAAAAATCCCCCACTTGATAATTTCTTTAGGATTTCAACCTTCTTTAAACAACCACCTGATTTTATTCTCTTTTTGACATATATAGTGTTATTATCTCCATTCAATTAACACTATCCAACTGAGGCACAATTTTTCCTCAAACTGTCTTCGAATATCACCCTTGCAAACATATAAGTAAGATTCTCCTTCCAAAAAATCTTTTGCAGCTCCAACACTTTATATTCAAGAAAAATTTATATAAATTAAGAAGGTCAATGATTTTATTTCTTGTATAAAACAATAGATTAAAAGTAAGATAGATGACACTCTACCTATCATATAATAAATTTCCTTTGTGTGATATCTTATGAGATCTTTTAGCAACCAAATTAACCATACCAAATCTTTTCCTGCTTCTATAATAGCAATATACAATGCTTCCATTATAGTTAAAGTGACAACTAGTTATAATCGAGACATACAGTTGACCATTGTTCCACCAAAATTAAACCCAAATCATGTTGTACATTCCCATGAATCTATGTCACCAAAAACATTTATATCAACAAATACTTTCAACTGATCATCATCTTTGAAACATAAATATGCATTCTTTGATCCCTTTAATTAGAAAATAATCTATTTCATAGCTTCCCAATGTTTCTTCTTGTTATTTTACATGAAAAGACTAAAAAATACCACTATAAAATTAATTCATGGTGATGTGAAAACCATTTAATACATCAAACTTCCAATAGTTGAGGAAATATACACGTTCTCCATGTCAAAAAATTCTCAATAAGTTCATGGTACCTATGCTATATAAATTTTGAAGTGTCTGGTGATGGGGTTTAGAAAATTTCACAACTGGCTATTCAAAACTTTTTGATGACCTTCATAATGTATTTTCTCTATGATAAAACCAAATTTCCAATTTTCCCATCCCTATCAATTCTCATAACCAATATTTTATTTAATTTTCCAAGGTTATTTATTTCAATACTTGTAAAAACATTCCCCTTTAGTTCCTCAATATAATGTAACTCCAGGCTAGTAATTATCATATCATCAATTTATAACAAAAATATGATATATGTTTCATTATAACATTCCTTCCTATAATAAAAATGATCGAAATTAAATCGATTGAAACTTTACTCAACCATAAAAGTTCCAAACTTCTGGTTCTAATATTTTGGTGATTTCTTCAAGACATACAGAATTTATTTTAACTTATAAACAAGACCCTTCTTCTGATGAAATTCATAACCCTTGGGATAAACCATTTAAATTACAACCTATAAATCTCCAAAAAAGAAAAGTTATCTTTACATCAATATGATTTAAGTGTAGATCATTATAGAAATTTTTTTTGAGCACTATTTTTAATGGTTGTGTTCATCACCAATGGTGATAAATTTCATAAAATTTAATCCCATTTTTTTTTCCTGAAAACCTTTCACAACTAGTCATTCTTTGTTTCTCTTACTTCTATCAGCTTTATCTAAAAAAACCATTTGTTTTCTAGAGCTCATTTTACTTCCTGTAATTCATCTAAATTCCACATATTGTTAATATTTAAGGAATTCATTTCCTATTCCATGGATGAATCACAAATTTTAGAGTATATGATAATAAATTCTTATTCCAGACATTTTCGTTCTCCTGTGTCTATTAGATGTCAAAAAATCATACCATCCCCAAAACTCTATTTTCTTATAATATGAGTGGAGATCCTCATAACAAAAACAAGTTTTATGATGGAACCTCTCTATCCAATAGTCATATGTCCAAACACTCTTTTTCTGGTATATATATATCTAGAGATTCACCATATGGAAACTCTCTATCTTAACCTTCTCTATCTAGTAAACTGACTATTGGAGAACTAAACTCTAATGTTTCCAACGAAGTTTCTAGACGAAGAGACCATTCGATAAACTCTATCTATTCATCCTGGTCCTTAGTATCATTTTTATCCAAATTGTGATATTCCCACATAAGTTCTTCATTGAAAACAACATATCTACTATAAATGATTTGTTTCTTTTGATCATCCCATAAATGATATTCAAAGTTCTCATTTCCATATATAATTAGAAAACGCACCTTGGATTTAACCTATAACTTATATAGATCTTTATCATTAATATTAAAATATGTGATACTTCTAAATACTTTGAGATAGTTTACCTCTAGTCTCCTACCAAACCATATTTCTTCCCGTGGATCTTGTACCATTACTAAAGCTCGAGTTTTTTTTCACAAAATACACTAATTTATTAATAGATTCTGCCCTAATTCCCATAGGTATTATAGATTAAAGCCTAATACTCTAATATTTCTCTTAAAATTCATGGTTCATCGTTTCATCTACTCATTTTTTTGGAGTTCTTGGAATAATTTTCTTATACCCAATTCCTTTATTTTTATATAATTTATAAAATTTATGATTGGTTTACTCCCCAACATGGTCTATATGAGGACACTTTAACTTTCATTCACACTCTATTTTTTCTAGAACCTTCCACTAAATAAATATTTGGAAGAAATTAAATTTATTTTTTAGGAAGTAACCCCAAACCTTTTGAGGGGAATCATCAAAGAAGGTTACAAAGTATAAATATCCTCTATTGAAATTAATAGGGGTAGGTCCCCAAATACTATAACAAACAAGTTCAATCTTTCAATTACATATATTTTTACCATCAAAGTTAAAGAAAACCCTTTTATTTTTACCAATCATATAAATATCACATATCTAAGTTCCATGTGATCAAGTTTATGTATGGAATTTATCCCTATAACTTTTTTTTTCACTAAGGTGACCAAACCTATAGTTAAACATTTACATACCTTTTGATGGAGTGATTATGATCATTGTAACTTCATTATTATGTATGTTCAAGTATAATGTTCCATTCTTTACTCTTTAACAAATATCCATGGACCATTTTTTTATTTTCCAGACTATATTCCAAAAATTCATTCTGATACTATAATTATCAATTTTTCCTACTAATACGAGGTTATTACAATGAATTTGAATATGTATAACATATTTTAGTCTCAAGACACTTCAATTTTTTATTCTAATTTTAAAATATCATTTTCAAAATATATCTAGAGATTTATCTTCAGTAAATATACTCTATATAAGTTTCTTAGTAAATAATATACCATGAACCCTCACTCACCAGTTGAATGAAAAGATAAACCCAAGTAAATAACCCATGATTATTTTGGAATGATCTCACTCAGTAAAAATATGTAACCTCCATCCATTGCACAAATAGATTTTTTTTTATCTATAAGTGGAAACATCTATTTAGTTCCTGTAATATTTCTTGATATGAACCCTATTCCCATAAAGACAATGTATAGGGCCTATACTATTTGATTTTCTCAACTTCTTCTATGGTACTTATCATCTTAATATTTATTCTTATGATTGTATTTCTGTTGAGGTGGATGTACCAATCCAGTAGTAGTATGAGTACTTATAAATGGATCTTGGACTTCCTTCCACTTTAACTCCTCATTCAAGATTAAGTTTTTAGTATCATCGAACACAAGATTTTTCTTCCCATTGAAGTTAATAACTATTGTAACCACAGTATCCCAACTTTATTGGAGTGAATATAGAAGAATAAAATCCCATAAATCATCTATGAATGTTACCTTCACCAATTCAATATGACCTCAGATCAAATTGAATTCATTCATGCGATTAGCTATATGAATTTCATCTAATAAACTCAAAATGAAAAATCTTCACATCATGAAAACTTTGTTAAGAGACGTTGGATTTTTTATACATTTTATTCAACAATTTTATAACCTCTATAGTAGTTTTTTTACTTTTGAATGTTAAATGAAAAATTCTAAGTGAGTGACATCTTTATCAAGGCCCATGCCTTCTGATCCAACCTCTACCATTCTTTCTTGTCCATATTTTTAGGACATACATTGGATAAAGGAATATCTAGATCTTTCTATATCAAAAGATCCTCTAATTTCATTCTCAAAAATGAGAAGTATATACCATAGAATTTTTCAATATGAATCTTTCCTTCATCTAAATTCATTTTTCTAGAAAACTGTATAAATAATTGAAATCAAAAAAAATGCAAGGCAAGGAGAGGAGAAGCCTAAAATCCTATGAGTGAAGTAAAACCAACCACATGATACCACTTGTTGGGATAGGTTTAGAGTGGAGTTGAAGAAATATAGGAAAGTAGTCTATCAATTTCGCTAGAATGATGTGAAAAGGACATCATATATTGAATAGAATCCTATCAAACAAATAAACATAGGTTTATATAACTATATTAGGATACAAAGTGAAAAATCAACAAACACCACTATATAAGCACTAGTGGAAGCACTGGAAAAATGTTTGTATGATAAACACCCTCTCCAAAGTCTGTGTACTCGAACGTAGATGAGTTCCTACCTAATAACCACACAAACTCATTAAACAAACTTAAACAAATTAGAAAAAAATAAAAATAAAAATTTGATTATGTGGTTTATAAAAATATTTTACAACCATGGGAAGCCACTATAATATTTTTTCATTAAAAATATTGAAGAAAAGTACAGACATAATGATCACTTCCTCTCTACTCTAAAAATATTGAGAAAAAGGAGTAAATAACTCTCAAATGTCTCTAAAATTTCATATTCTTGTTATGGAACACACACACATTTAGCTTGGCCACCACCTCTTATTATAGATGTTTCTATCCACTGAAAAAGTTTTAGCGACCTCAAATATTGATGGTCAATCTCATGTTGACTAGGGAAACCTCTGATACACTATTGAACCATCCTATAAAACCTTTAAAAACCAGTAACCATGTTGGCATCCCATGTATAGAGATATCATCCTGGTGGACTCTATCTAATGAGACTCTGTCTAATTGACTCTATATACTAGGAGTCTATCAAATGAGACTTTGTTTGATGGACTCTATCTATTGGGACTCCATCCAATTAGACTTTGTTTGATGGACTCCATCTATTAGGAATCTATCCAATGAGTCTCTGTATGATTAAATCTATTTGTTGAACTCTTCTACCTGATTATTCTAAATCCTAACTATAGGATTCCTTTCTTTGGTCATCTTTGTCCGATGACATCCTTCTAGAAAATTCAATCCATTAAAATTGAAGAATTTAAACAAAACCCCACACTAAATCCATAAAAAAATATCCAAACTAATTATAAATTAATTATAATAAAAATATAAATTTAAATATTTTTTATTATATAATCAATTATTTGATAATAATCAATGAATTAATCATTGGGTAATCTCCCATAGTAAAGAGATGCACCCCACCCCCAATATCCACTCCAACATCTAATATAGAAAATATTAAATTATTCTTTTCAACTAATCCATAATTTTTAATAAAAAATTATATAAATTAATAAATAATA
Source organism: Viscum album (assembly GCA_963277665.1). Lineage (NCBI taxonomy): Eukaryota > Viridiplantae > Streptophyta > Magnoliopsida > Santalales > Viscaceae > Viscum > Viscum album. The sequence goes on along the minus strand of OY728142.1, from coordinate 260,085,420 downwards.
TAATTTAGACAAATACCTTCATGAATCTATAAAAAACCTCATGAATTAATACCCCTTGAGATCCCATCTAGCTATGTTTTCTAGAAGCCCCACCATAACGGATCAATTCCACCATTCACTAGTGAAATTTTCATAAAACTTAACTTAAAATGAAACAAATTAATAGTTCAATAAAATTTAAATTAACCATGGAATAATCTAAGAAAAGAGATAGAATTACCTCTAGTTATCATCTAAATAAATTTATACTTGAATATATTAAGTATCAAAGGAAATACAACCTTGGGAGGGTGATTCTCAATAGAGGGGTGGTGAAGGAGAGAAAAAATGGAAACACTATAAATAAGGAGGAATATCAAATGTTTATTTAATAAATCCTAAAAGTTCATTTAAATTAAATAATTCTAAAAACTCTATTATAAAAAAAATACGTAAGGTTTTTTACATAGTAAAAATATATACACATGATTCACCTTATTCATATGGTTTTTCCCTTAGGAAAAATTCCATACATAAAATTTTACATCATATGTAATATTTTTTCCTTATATAAGGATTTTTCCATAAGAAATTATTTATATATAATATATTCTATAAATATGTATGGTTTTTCCTTATAAAAATCCTACATGAAATATTTTATTCAATGAGCTAGGTTTTCCCCTTAACAGAAAACCCATGCATAATATTTTTACACAATATGTAAGGTTTTTCCCATTGAAAAATATCCATACATAATATATTTCTCTTTGTGTAAGGTTTCTCCCATAGGAAAACCTAATACATACTATATTATTCAATATATAAGTTTTTATACTTTGATTGAAGACCTATATATATGATTTACTTCAATACATAAGGTATTTCCCTTTGTAAAAACCTGTACAGAAATGTTTTCATCAAGTATAATATATTTTACTCTGTATATAAGTTTTTGAAATTTGGATAAACCTATACATAATATATATAATCACACATAAGGATTTTTGAATTGATATAAAAAATCATGCATAATATATTCATCCATACGTAAATTTTTTTCCTTAATCTAAAAAACCTTTATGTAATATTTCCTAATACATAAGTTTCCAACCTTAATAAAAAAACTAGTGAATAATATATTCTCACCATAGATAACATATTTATTTTAAAAGTAAGATATTTCCAATAATTTTTTATATGTAATATATTTAACCCATATGTAATATATTTTTTTAATATGTAATATTTTTTCATTAAAGAAAAACCCATATATAACATATATGTCCTCTACATAATATATTTTCCTCATACATAATATATATATATATATAAAATAAATTTGGTTTTCACTTGGATAAAAATACTATAAATAATATATATAACCATATATAATATATTTTAATTACACAAAACATCTACACACACACACATATATATATACTTTATCTATAATAGTATGTAAGGTGTTAGAGTTAGAAAATTTTAGAAAATTTTCTGCAACTCCCCCAAATATTTAAGCTACGACTCACCCTAGTTATACCCTACAACTAAAAATTATTTTTTCTATAATTCAAAGAGATAATCTCAAAATTTCATATAAATTACATAACCTTCATACATTCTTTAAATATTTATAATGATGAAACAGAATAGAAAAATCAAATCAAAACTAATCCAACTTTCATGACATCATTTCCAGCCAACTCCAACACCCTCAATACATCCATGGGGATCTAATAAACACATTCAAACAAAGGATTAATCTAATCGACTATTATTGAATAACCAACCATTTATATACCTACCTTAGAAATTTAAATACTACGTTTTTAGGAAAAAATTATAACAAAAATTTATTTTTAAATATAAATTTACAATGGTTCATACATCACTACAACATTAATATCCTTTTGCGGTGAGTTTTTAGCGGTTGTTTACTAAACTGCCGCTAATTTTTTATTAATGACATAGTGACAGTTTTTAATAAACCACCGCTAAAACTTTTTTTTCAATCCTATCACTTCCCCCACCCCCGGTGACCCCCGGTGACCCCCGAATCCCTAGCCCCTCACCGCCTCGCTTCACCTCGCCACACCTCGCCACCTCTCCGCCTCACCGCCTCACCGACATTCTAGTATGCTAGAGGTAGAATTTAATATTATTTATTAAATTTTTTGTATCATACTTATGGTGTGACTTTTTTAGGTTATCACCTAAAATATAGACGGAAATGACTGGTATTCTCTTATATATTAGTGTGTTGGAATGAATACAACCTAGTTTCAATTATCAGAATTCCTAAATCTAATTATGTACCATTTTGTGTATTGGTATTTGGGTAAAAATTGTTACATTCATGATCATTTTGTAATGAGGATTTTTTTATGAGTGCTAATATGTTCATTAATGATTTTTGGGTTTTGAATATGGATTCTTTCTATTTAATATTTAGTATATTATTCTTGGTTACATGAAACTAATTATCATTTTTGGTTCCCCTAATTTTATGGTGAATTTTCAATGTTCTAGGGCCCCATTACTATGGATACATGATTGAAGTATGTCATTGGTATTTTTAAAACAATTCAGCTAACAAATAAATATCAACGTTTTCTAAAAATAGGTAAAATATACCCATCATTGAATTTTGAATTAGATTAATTAAATCCTTATTAAGAAATATCATACTATCATTTACATTTATATTATATGAAATAAATATACCTTCTAATAACCACTTCATTATTATTCCAAGAAGAAGGAATTTTATTAATCTTTCATTTTAGCTGACTCCTCATTGATTCCTTAAATTATAAAAGTATTAATTTATAATTTATTATTAATACCAATTCATTAACATAAATACAAGAAAAAAATATACCAACTTTTTTATTTCATGTGATAAAGGGAATTCTTGAAACCTTGTTCCATTATATTAGTGAAAATATATGTATACCAGAGAGAAAGTACCTTTTGTGACCTTATAATTATTTTTTGCTAATTTATTTTTTACCCATTTATAGTATAATTAATTTGATTCTTTAGAAAGAATTATTATTTAAAACTAATTTAATATTTAATAGATAAAATTTCCATTGGATGTTAGTTTCAAGTAGTATGATCTTTCAAATGGCATTTGTTATAAAAAATGATTAAAATACCTCAAGATAATATTTGAAGCATGATTTAATGAGATATAATATCATAAAATGTTTCAGGTTTTTAAATGAAATTATTTTAAATTAAAATCACTAGTTTTTGATAAAAACCATTTGATATTGTATTTGGAAATGAAAGGAAAGTTTTGAAACATTAACTTGGGGACTATTTATTTTATTGATTGAATTATTGATTTTACAAATTATGACTAATTTCTTTAAAGCACATGGGATTAAAGGTAGTTAGGAGAAATAATATTCAGGCTAGGTAAATTGATATCTTACATCGACCTGATGATGGAAATGAAACAAAACTACTTGAAGAAAGGTAGTTCATTCTTTGGGGTGTTATCGTATTCCCCCTAATCTTGTGAATATAAGGAGTGTGTGTACACCTAGAGGCATATTTCACTGATATTTTGAGAATCCTTGTGACTGGTACTAACCCTAGATGTTATCACCATGGTTATATTATTAAAAATGATGTAAAATGACTTATACATGCCAATTATTGATTGAAATGATTTAATCATGTATATTTTGATAGAAATTATTATTCATTATTATTTTGACGTAGATTATTATGTCTCCATAATTTTATGGAAATTCACTTTGAAATGATTTAACATTTCTGTTTTGATTCCTAGACACTAGTCACCTACCTTTGGGGATTTGGAATAACCACTGGGATATGTCAAAACTAGATTATGTGCCGCTTAGGCAGGTTATCTATGTTGGTTTGTAACAAATTGGTATCAAAGGAATTAGTGACTCTTCTTTAAAATTGATATATATTTTGGGATGTATTAGTAGACATGAGATAGTATTTTTGAGACTTAATAGGTATATTATAAGAAAATCCTTGTCCAGATAGCATCTTAAAGTTCTTTAAGTTACCATGGGCTATTGGGAAAAAGTGTCTGAGATTTTTTTGATTTAATCCTAGAATTTTTCCAAATCTTTAACATATTTATATATTTTTTCAACTAGTATATATGAATCTATTTCCCTATTTATTAATAGTTAGTTGTTTTTAATTTTTTTAATATTGTGTAGGAATATTGTGATATACATGGATAAGAGCTGGATCACATTACTGAGGAACACACCTCAGTATGTTAAGGGTTTGGAGGAGTTTTTAGATTTTTAAATTTCCAATCGATCTATTGAAGGGAGAATAAGATGTCCATGTCCTAAATATAAATTTAGAAGATGTTTGAAGAGATATGAATTTTATGAACATTTAATATTGAAGAAATTCCCTGGTTAATATTTTTGTTGGATTTGGCATGGAGAATCGAATGTTACAGAAATGTTGAGAATTGATTTCAATCCACAGAATGAGCTCCCAACTTCATCGAAAATGGGAAATGAAATGAAAAAACTTATAAATGATGAATTTGGAATTTTAAGACACCACTATCAATATCAAAACATATTAGAACAACCAGATGAAGGTGAAACAAATAACAATGTGACATGTGATGTTTTTGAGACTTTAGGAAAACCAGATGAAGATTGTAACATATCAATGGATACTCCTATTGATTATGTGGAGACTAATGTAAGAGAAAAATTTACTAAGGAAAATATGTTTCATTATTTATTTGATGATGGAAATCAAGAGTTGTATAGAAAATGTTTGAAATATTAAAAACTTTCTTTTCTACTGAAGTTATACCATATAAAATGTCTATGTGGAATTACAAATAAGGAAATTTCAATGATATTAGAATTGTTGCATGATGAATTTCCTAAAGAAAACATCCTCGAGTCTTTTTATGATATGGAAAAAGTTGTTAATAGGCTCTGTTTGAATTATACAAAAATACATGCGTGTCCCAATGATTGTATGCTTTATTGGTGAGAGGATTCACGTAGACATGATAAAAAAAAATGTTCCTCTTCTAGATGGAAGTCAGTGAGTGATGTTGGAAGTCTGAATCAACATAATACCATGTATAAGAAGAAAAGGAACACACCTACAAAGGTTTTTCATTACTTTCCTTTAAATCCTCAATTTCAAAGATTATTCATGTCATCGAAAACCGCTAAACACATGAAGTGGCATTATGTATATAATAACAATGATGGGTTAATGAAACATCCATGAGATTCAAAATCATGGAAGACATTTGATTCATTACATAGATATTTCTCAGCTGATCCTAGGAATGTTCGATTGGGATTGGATTCTAATGGATTCAACCCATTTGGGACTTTGAGTATTAGCTATAGCATTTGGCCAGTTGTTTTGATCCCCTACAATCTGCCCCCATGGATGTGTATGAAACAAACTTATTTTATCATTTTGATGACTATTCGTGGATTTTTTTTTCTGGAAATGATATTGATGCATATTTCATCCTTTAATTGAAGAATTATAGGAGGTATGTATCAATGGTGTTGAGCCATTTGATGATTCTTATAAAACAATATTCAAAATGAATACTACTTTAATGTGGAACATTAGTGACTTCCCTGGGCTTGGGAATTTATCTGGTTAGAACAATTACATAGGTTTTTATTGTCCTGTTTGTAACTTTTATTTTGAGCTAAAATGACTAACTCATAGTAGAAAATGGTTCTTCTTATGTCATCGAAGATTTCTCGATGCATATCATAGATTTCGGATGAACAGATCAAAATTTAACGATTTCATTGATCACAAACCACCTCCAAAGTTGTTAACTGGTTCTAAAATATTGACACAACTTGGAAAAGTTGAAACAAAATTTGGGAAGGCTTATCATTTGAATGATAATGGGAAACAAGTTCAAATTGCATCGTCAAGTGAAATCGGAATGCAACAATGGTAGAAAAAACGTATATGATTCCAACTTCCATATTGAGAATTTAATTTATTTTGAAATAATCTTTATGTGATGCCTATTGGGAAGAATTTTTGTGACAATTTGATCTTCACATTTCTTAATGATCATGGAAAGTCGAGGGATCATCTCAATGCTTGGAAATACTTACAAGTAATGAACATAAAATGTGATCTCTAGCCATATAAGATTGAAAAGTATGCTCCAACAATTTTTTTTTGCAATGAAAAATAGGGATAAAGATACATTCCTTCAAATTTTAAAGCTTGTGAAAGTATCTAATGGGTATTAAAGTAACATCTCAAGGTGTGTTGACTTAATGAATCATAAGTTACATGGATTCAAAAGTCACAATTCACATATTTTGTTACAATAGTTACTACCATTGGCATTGCGTACATTGTTACCTAAAAAAGTTACTACTAATGTACTCCAATTCTGCACATTTTTTAGACAACTATGTGAGATATATCTACATCCATTGGATCCTTACAATATTCATGAGAGGTTTGTATTTACACTTTGTTCCATGAAGATGATCTTTCCTTCGTCATTTTTTAGCGTCATGATGCATTTAACTGTGAATTTGGTTGAGGAAGCTAAATTAGGAGGCCCCATTCATTATAGATGGATGTATCTAATTAAGAGGTATTTTATTTATATGTTTTTCAATTAAGTAAACAATTTTTGGCACTTAATTAAATTCATAATTATATTTGTTTATTTTATTTCATAGATATATTGGGCATTTGAAATCATATGTGAGAAATAAATCTCAACCAAAAGGCTCTATTGTTGAAGGCTATTTGGAAGAAGAGTGTATTACCTTTTTTTCTAGATACTTCGATGACATTGATAAAATATTTAATTGAGTTGGACGTGTTGACGACACACCAAATCATTCTAAAATACATGGGAAATCAAAAATATTTCCTGCTATTGGTTGATTAGTTGGGAGGACCTAAAATGTTACACTGACATAAATAAAATTATTACAGGCACATAGATATGTGCTGCTGAATAGTGAAATTGCAGATCCATTTATTGAAGAGTTGATGATACAAACAAAGAGATGAATGAGAGGCCGAACAGGAAATGAGAACGATATAATGAAAGCTATTAATAAAGAGCTTGTAGAATGGTTTGTATGACGTGTCAGTTCCTAAATATTACAATAAATATAGTATTAGGTTGAAACATCTATTTTGTAATTATAATAAAGTTTATTCCTTTTTTAGATCCTGAATTCAGATACTCAAGAAGAGTTGTCAGAAGATATGAAGTTTCTTTCTCGTGGTCCTCTAAAACAAGTTAGAAAGTTTGATGCTTACAAATTGAATGACTTTAGATTTTGTACAGTTGATTGAGAAGAGGGTTTTAAAACACAGAACAATGGTATATTTACATTTTCTGAAGTGGGATACTATGGAAAGAGGATCGATATTATTTAGTTAAACTACCACGGTCATTTTTCAGTTGTTTTATTCAAATGCAATTAGGTTGATATTATTAGAGGTGTTAAAAGATATTCCTTGCAATTTACTTCTGTGAACTTCTCTCATTTGATGGATATTGGTGATCATGAACTTCATGATCTATATATCATATCATCGCAAGAAAAGATTGTGTATTATGTGAATGATTCTATGGATGAAGGGTTGAGTGTAGTTTCTCATGTAAAACAAAGAGATTTTTATGATATGGGTGATGAAGTGGAAGATTTGACCTCTGAAATTGAATCTCATCAACAAAAATAATCAGAATTATTTTTCCACCATGATATTGAAAATATTAGTCTATCAAGGATTAATGAATTGGATGAAGTAATGGAGAATTAAACTGAAATGATTGAAGGAGAAAATGATTGTATGTACAGTTATGCATTCATTTAGAAACCAATTTTTTCATTTGTGCAATCATTCATTATCATTTTTATGTATATTTTTTTGTTAGTACTATGCAGATGTTTTCTTTTTTAATTTTTTTGAATAATTTTTTTGAAATATTTGTTCTGAACTTAATTTTATTTGATTAAATGACAGGAATTCCAAGGAGGAAGTGATGTATTATTTCATCAACCACTGTGACAGATGATGATCCATCTGTCTCCCTCCCTACAACATCTGAGACACCATCTGCCTGCCCCCCTACACTATCTCGCCTACACCATCTATTACACCCTCTATGAGAATCCCATCAACAGTTCAGTTGTCGCCTCCCGCTTCAGGAGCCTCAATAGTGGGGGAGAGGTTCCCCCACTTCTAGTTATTTGCGGGGATACTGGAGGCTGACTGTTATAGGTACAAATTTTAATATGAATAAATTTGGTGAACTTTTTTAAACTAACTATTTATTAATTAAATATGGAAATAAATTAAATATAGAGAAAATCATAAAAAGTTCATATGTATAGAATATGACCAGAGATAATATAGTTTTCCCATTTAATTCATATGGGTTCCCTCCAGATGACGTCGTAGGATTACTTGGCTAGATTTTAGGCCAACTGGCTACAGAGCATGTTTCCCTTCTTATTTCATATGATGATTGGAGAAATATGCTTGGAAGTTGGAAAAATAAAGTTTTTGATTCCAAAATAATGGTAATTTTAATACATTATGGTGTAGTTGAATGTCATGTTATTAATATTTTCAAAATAAATTTCTATGTACATATTTTTTTCCACTTTACAGTTGCAGATGTGATAGCATGAAAGTGGACATTGAAAAATCTTGGAAAAAAATGGAAAGACTTTAAATGGAGATTATGGGTCAATTTCAATGATACTTCATTTCCTTCCCAACAGATGTATGACAAGCTAACTGATGGGGTACCCAAAGAGAAATGGAATGTTTTTGTTGACAGACATCGTGATGAGAAGTAGATGGTTTTTAAATATATATTACTATAATAATATCATTTTAAATTTATACATGTATATGAAGAAGATATGACATTGAATAAATTACTATTAAATTTAATTTTATTTATTTCAGGATCTTTCAATAAATAATGCATCAAGCTGGGCTAAGTAGGTCATCCCTCACACTGTGGGGTCAAAGGGTTTTTCTTGAAGTTGATCTTCTCTAGTAATCTTTTCATTAGTTTAAATATTTATAAAACAATATTATTGGTTTAATATATTAAATTTTTTATTTATATTTTTTAATGAAATAATAGAATTTAGGGAATGAAGCATATTGAACAGAAGTTTGGTTGAATGTTCACCAAAAATATGATAGATGTTTTATTAATGAGCCTGCCAAAGAAGTTGGGGTATGAACTAATTTTTCATTATAATAACTTCTTATAAGTTGTTACCATGTTAACATATATTGATTCTAATATGAATTCTATTTGATTCATAGGTAAAAATTAAAGAACTGTGGGATGCCAATCTTGTGCAGTCTTACTTAGTCTCCCACGATGACCCGGTAGCTAAAGTCTTTGGGAAGGAGCATCTTGGTAGAGTTCGCGGGATGGGTTTGGGACACATACCATATGAGGTATTTGGTAGGCCACTGAGGATTTTAGCTTCATCTACTCTTGGTTATAGTCTATACATACCCCGATGTACTCAGAGAGAGATTGCTTCTCTACAGAACACAGTTCATGACCAGGGGGATCAGATATCTGCTTTGCATAAAGCATTGATTGATTTATATTAGAAGATGATTGGGTCTTCCCCAAATGATATTTAATCGACTGGTGGTGATCATTTAAATCACAAAAATTAAAAATCATTAATTTTCAAAGATTTATTGGTTTTAAGTTTAAATATAAATATACAACAGTATTTAATTTTCAATATAATGTTCTTTCAGGTGGTAGCAGGAAGTAGAGATGGTGGTGGAGAGGGTGACATGTAGTGTTCATCATCAGATTGTGATTAGTTGTTTTGTTGACATGTTGGAAAAATATAGTAACATTCAGTTTGTATATATATCATATGTGACACATAGTTTCCACCATACATTTTCATGACATAACATTTTCTTGATTTATCATGTTTCCTTTTATGTATTTTATTGATTTCTGATGTTTCCTTTTATGTATTTATTTATTGAGTGTGGTATGCACCATATATGTCGATTCTTTATTATCATGAATCATTTTCTATGATTCATTTTCACTAATTTTTTTAGGTTTGTTACCCAAGGATGAACGATCAAAAACATATCCTATAGTAACATGAATCAATCAATTCTTAGTTCTTGGAAAAGGTCCTCTATAAAAATTTGTCTTTTGTATAGGAGGAGAAGGATGAGATTTATGGGAACCATTATGTTAGAAATAAATAAACAAATTGATGTGATTAAGGAAGGGTCTCTCCTTTAGGGTATAACGAGTGTGATTATAATTTCCACCAAGGCCTATTATAGGAGATACCAACATCATTACATATATTGAAACATCATGAATCAATCCACATATAATTTTTAAATAATACCCCATATTCATATTAGACTCTTTCCTAGATTAAGATTCATTTTCTTCATAACATAGGTTTATGGATAAAGAACCACATTCTAAGGATCCTTATGTAGATTTGGATAATATGTAGAGGAAGACATGTCTTACTAGGTAGACGATCGATCGAACATTTATTTTTATTTCAATAATAAAATTCATCAAATACAATCAAGGAAACATAAAATGATGAAGCCCTAGAGAATCCCCAAGTATCACACCAATAAATTCATGGGGCAGAGTACCCACTCTCGTTAAGACCACCAAGGGATCGTTAACGCTACTCCCCCGAGAAAGATCATCCGCGGAAAAATTGGCCACCCTGGGAATATGCCGAACCACACAATCATTACCAATTTCCAAGATACAACCCCAAACGATGTAAGTCAAACACCAAGGCACATCAACTTTCCATTGAAGTGCCCATATCAATACCTATGAGTCTGAATCCACTTCTGAAACTCGCAACTATAACCTTTTTCATAGCCTAATTCCCTCCAATATCACCCAACCCATTGCGCCCATCGAGCTTCCTGGTCTATAATAGCTACTGAATGCTTCTAACAATGATACACCTCTATCCAACACCATCCCTCCTCCCCTCATTAGTCCATTTAAGCATGAACCAACCACATTTAGTTTCAAACCATTTTCCGGTGGGTTCCATCTCACCTAGCCCCCCTGTAGCCTCAGACGCCCCACTACTCTGTTAACAAAATCACAGACCACAATGTAGTTCGCCCCCATTTCATCAAATAATTCAATTCATAAATCAGACCCTTCATTTTCAATAGTATAAGAGATACTAAATACCGTCCATCCTATCTCACTAGATTACACGCCTCCCACAAGGACCATAAGATTGCAGTAACCATGATGCTGCATATTCGGTTTTCCAGTCTGTTCTGATCCACTCCTGAGAACCATCCTAAAAAAACTCCTGAAAATAATTTCACTATGCCTTGTACTTATCCCATCTATCCTTCGTATACCAGAGACAAAGTACCCATTCACCCCTAAGGAACAAGTTAAATATCAACTTCTTCTGAGGAGATGCAGAACAACAGCGCCATGATTCCAGCAATATGACTTTCCTCTGAATATTATCTTTTGTGGGCATTGTCTGGTTCCACACTCTCCATATGAGGAAATTCATCTTCAAGGGAACCTCTTCACACCACAGGAGAGCTCCCCACTCATCCTGGTTCCCCTACTGCTGTATAAGACCACGTTAATTCAGACCGTTAAAACAACCTGATCGAGCCTCAGGGAAGCATAATCGGTCTTCTTCCTCAGCAAAAACCATTTCTTTGAAAACTTCCTTCTTGATGCCAACCCTATGGATGTAAAACCAATGTGAATGAAGAAACCCAACCACTATGATAAATTGGGGGATTTGACATTGTTTTTTTTGTTGGGTTTGAGATAGGATATATAGGAATCACTATTTATCTCATGAAAATAGGAATCAATCCACAAATAGTTCTTATAATTTTGGGGAAAATATGATTACCTTGACATATAATTGAGAAATAATAGGGAAAACAAAATAAATAGAATGATTTTAATGGTACATACCCTTTATGAACATCCCTTTGTGCATTATCAAGTCTTGGGTATGTTTAGGGAGAGTTTTGTAGCGTTTTTAGGTTTGAGGTGGTGTTTTAGACTTTTGAAGGTCACTACGACTTGTTCAATGACTTGTCTAGATATAAAGGAGGTAGTTTTTTATTGGTCGTTCTCTTGTGTAAAATTGGATATATAACCATGACTTGGGGATGACATGTTTCTATGCATGTTGTCCTAGTGGTTTTTCCTATGCACCATGAGAATCTTGAAATGCCCTTAGGTGGGCATGGAATATCGGAGGACCACCTATCCAAAATAATAAACCCAAGCTCACCACATTGTAGCCTTGGGAATGGTGGGGGTAAAATGGTTAGGAAATGGGAACTAGGTCATGGATTCTATACGTGGAAGAATATAGAAGAACCACTATGGCTTAGACCACTCCATGTTCTAAGATTTCTGAGAGGCTAAATTCCATTTTAAAATGGGAAAAAAGATAAAACAACAATGAGGGTTCTAGATCTCACTTTTACCAAACCCATGACATGAGTTTTGGATATTGACCATGTTTTGGTAGAGTCTAGTGTGATTCACTTATAAATAGTAGTTTTATTACCTCTTTGTTTTGAATTTTAGACTTTCCCTCAATTCTTGGTTGACCCTTACTCATCCTCCCCTTCCCCAATCACCTCTCTTGGTGTTCCAAAATACTTGGATCACATTGGATCATTTAGATTGAATTTATTTGATTCATGATAGCCATATATTTCCCCATTAATTCTTTATTATCTTTATATTATATTCAAGAGTTTATTATGGTGGTAATTCTCCTCTTTTTTGGGTGTTTTTTTATGGAGTCTTATTATTCATTAGATTCAATAGTGATTCACTTGAGATTAGTGGTGGTTTATCCTTGATTCTTGTTCATTTCTCCTTGAATATTCAGTCAATGTTGGGGATCCTTCATCTTCCCTTCTTTATATTTACTTTTGGAAATGTCATTCTTTTTTATTTCTTTGGTTAAATGGTACATATCATCTTAATAAAGATAATGAACAAGCTTAATTGAATTTTAAGGGGAAGGGATAAATCAAATGTTTTTTACTTATCCTTGTTATTTATTCTTATATGGACACACTTACATGGTATTCCAATTATGAATTTTCTTATGATAGTGTGTTGTTTTGGTTTTTATAAAACTTTCTATGTATGTTTGTATAACCTCACCACATATGAAAATGACTAAGAATATATATCTAACTATTAAATTGGTTTCCCATGCAATATTGTATTTCTGTGTGAATACCGTTCATAATAATTTAGTAATTATGATAAAATCCCCTACTGAAACTAAATTATGCATGGTGGTTGGGATGTGTAGTTGTTATGATGTGTGGTGGGGGTGATGTGGGGTGGTTTTAATGTGGGGTGGTTGTGATGTGGGGTGGTTTTGATGTGGGGTGGTTGATATGTGTTGTGGTTATGATGTGTTATATATTATATCAATTGGAATGATTTTTTAGGGCATTGGTAATCAGCCTGCAATATCAGCTATTTTTTTTGTAAATCTGGATTTAGTGGAAGTTTTAACCGCTGCTAAAATTATGGTATTTTTCTATCTGCGGCGGTTAAAACTACCTCTATAGACAATAATTTAGTGGTATCATTAATTTCCACTAAAACCATAAAAACCACTGCAAAATGAACCCATTACAATAGTTACCATAAACCACTTCTAAATCAATGAAATCACTGTGTATTGTATACTGACACACACTTTAACAGTAGTTTTTTGAAACCGCCTCCATTTCCAAAAAAACTACAGCGAAATGGTAATTTTCCTGTAGTGCATCAACCTAGTCTAGGGTGTTACAAACGAATTTTTATTTATTAATAAATCAAGTATCCTTGTGGTATAGAACTCATAATATTCAAACTTTTCTTATTAATGAAATACATAACCTAGGAAATTCTAAAATTATGGATTTTAATAAGAGGATTTTTTTATAATATATTATCATTTTTATACCAGGTTCTATTGTTTATGAAAAATATGAACTATTTTATTTAAATTATTTTAATTAATGATTTTGACATTAATATGTTTAAATATTCACTATTTATCTAAGGGAATCCATACCATCATTGAATAAAAACTACTAGATCAATTATATTAGTAAATAAAACAATTCATTAAAAAATTAGGTTCACTGAATTCTTCTTATATAAAAACTCAATTAGAAAGGATAAGCTACTAAGATTGTATCTAAATTTTATTCTTGTATGTTATCTCATGACCATCACTTTATGTATAAAGGATATGATTATGAATTTTTTTTCATCTAAAAAGAACCCTTCTCATGTTAGTATATAATCTAATATGTATAGTTAATAAAAAAATTCATTATCATCCATGTATAACTCTCACCAATAAATATAGAGAAATTAGTTTCAAAGAATTATTAAAGTTACTATATAAGGAAGATATCAAACATTCATTCCGTCCATGATTTTATTTTAAACTATAGGCCATTTAACACAAATCTCTTAGGCATAGGATAACCAAATAAACCATGAAAAAAATTTATTCTCCTAAGAAAATATTTTTAATTATTAGGGAAGAAAGACCATTAAGAACATAATATTTTCCACAGTGAACTCCAATGGTTATTTCCATTATACAGCTTAAAAATTATAGTAGTTTTTATTGTATTCACTCATATATGCTCACCTAAAATCCATATAATTTATGTTGCACCATCTCAATAACAATCATCATTAATTGGAAACAAATCCATTAGTACTATAATATATTACTCTATATGGTCATTGATTTGAGGGTGAAATGTCATACACCTGCATATTTGAGTCTCTTAAAACCTCTTGTTTCTCTTCCACAATTGATAGGTGAACTAAGTGTCTTGTAAAAAAAACATCATTAACAGTAGATGTAATATAATAATCTAGTTTCATATAGTCATCCAATACTCCATGTGAAACTCAACACCCAATTTAATAAGAAACATGCAGAATATATCAACCAATATGTGATCACCCTGTTAGCATTATGGCCTTTTAAATAATGTAGATGATCAATCTTGTGAATTATTAATTAATATTTTCACTTTCTATATGGGACATTAAATGGTTATTAGAACATTCTAAAAACATTACAATTAACCTTAAAAAATTTAAAGTTAATGAATTTTGAAATGAAATTGATGAAACCACTAAGATAAATACATTAATAAATCCATCCAACCTCTTAGAATACCCACAAAACACCAAAATATATCCTTAACAAGGGATGTGTGAAACTCCCTCATCACATTATCTTTTGGCTCATCAGGTTTCATCATATGTCTTATATAGAGAAAATAATTTTCCCCATGTTTTTTGAAATCAAGTAGATGCATCACTTGAGGAATTCTAATAATGTTCAAGTTCAGAATAAAACTTTTCATTCCAAGTATTCATTCCTTGTTGATTAAGTGTGTGAGTTATTGTCAGTATACTTATAAGAGAAACATTTCCTAAAAGATATATCATATATCATAATTTATAATGAATCCAACTTTTAAATTGAAATATAATAATCACTGTTAAAATGATAACATAATGTTTACTATTAAATCATTATCAAGAAAGAGATTAAGAAAATTAATATATATATTAACTTAAATAAAGAAAAATTTTATGGTTGATATTGTGTAAAACCCATGGTCAACCACCATTTAATAATTAATCTTTTTCAAAATCGTATATGTATCTATATTTTTTACAATAACACCTATCCATTTTCAATATCAACAGTCTTCCATCATAAGTTAGAGAAATCATCATAATAATTCATAAGTATTGGTATAAGAGGAGAAACCCATCCATTTCGATTTAAACTACTCATTTCTCCATTAAATCATCATTATTCATCTATTTTATATTATTGACATAAAATATTCATAAAACCAAAGTACTTATCTTTTAACATTTGTTTTGTATTATTATATTAAAGATCTAATAAGGATCATGATCTGGGTACTATTTTTGGTGTTATGGAAATTATTTCAAAAGATTTATCTTTACTATCAAGAATAACCATTCACACTCATACAATATCCAATTTTGTTTCAATATCCTTAAAGAAATGGAATGCATATTTTTTGGAATCCATGTCACCATATCTAAAGTGGATTATCCTAAATACAACCAAGTTACTATAAAATATCAACCTAAATCCCCATAATATCACATATAAAATCAAGAAACATTGAGAATAATAAAAAAAATATTAGTTTCATTTATGGTAGTCCACCACTTAACAAACATGAAAAGTAATTATAATCATCAATGGTTTCTCACTCTTAAAAAAATTTCTTTTCTCAACTCCATATCAATATAAATATATCATAGAAAAATAATTCCCCAAAGATCAACAATATGAAAATATTTATTCTTAGAGGATATGTTTACCTTGATTACATAAAAATTCCATTAGTTGGTTTATTGTATATAGTAATCTCTAAAAATACATCATGTTTTGTGATCAATGATGGAAAACTCATCTATCACCTAATATACTCTCATAATAATATGTGATAATATAAGATTTCCATGTTAATAAACACATGCTTATGAAAAAAGTATAGTGCTCTTTAATCCATGTATAACATTAAATGATTCAAAAAACATATAACATATAAAACTCCTCTAATATACTATGAAGAATAAATATCTCCAACTATGTACTAATGCTAATAAAATGATTCCTTATCTGACATTCTTAGATTCTATAAGAAGTTATCTCTGTTATACAATAATACACTCAAAGTTAAGAATCCCAACAAAAGATATAGATACCACTATTAAAATAGTCCCAAACATCCCATGATCCTCACATAATTGTTATATTAGGTTAGGATCACCTTGATCTCAACCTTTTATGTTAGGAAGAAAAAAAAATCATTAATGTCTTTAAGGTCCTAATGTTTCATCCATGAAAATAACATATCCATGATTATATTACTTACATCTTCTCAACTTAGGTAATTTATATTCTAGTTTATTATCCTAGAAAAATCAAGTAAGTTAAGGGGTTAAGTTTTATTATTTCAATTTAACTCTCTTATCATATTTCACTGTCAAACCAATGAGCCCCTAAAAAGTCATAACTCTTCATATATTGAAAAAATAATAGAGGTTATTGAAATGAGTGGAATACTGAATAAAAGGGAAATAATATTATGTTAAATTCCATAGTCACAAAATCCCTAACCTATCCATACCATGTAGATCTAATTTAAAGGGTTACACATGACCAAAAATGCACTTCCTCATATGCTTGAGTCCACCAAAAACTAGTGATGGTATGATAAACCCCATGGGGATACTATACCCTATTGCATTATTACGTCAAAAATAACAAATAGAATCAACATCCATAACCATATAAAAATCATAGTACAAAAAATGGATTTGTAGTGGAAATCATATAATAAATAAATAAACAATTCAATGTTATAATAAAATGTACTCATGTAAGTCACTTGATCAAACTTCATTGAAAGACTAACCAATGAGATGATTATATATAGTACAAAAACAAGAAAAAAAATACCTAACCACTATCACTAGAATCTCCCTAGATATGTATCTATATATTTTCAATGATCCTACAACAAATCTATTAGTACCAGGGAAATCACTAAAACCTACATGTCGACCATAAGATCTGCACATGTACCAAAGTTCCCACATAGGCTGTGTGCATAAAAATTAGTAGGAAAAAACAATGGTGGTCCTAAAAAATTACATATGTCAAGGAATATACTAAATGAAAATTAATCCTTAAATATAACATGAAATTCATTTTTCATATTGAGGGTATTAAATAATCCACTCTGATGATTGACTCAAACTTGATTTGACCAATCCCAGAATAGATTGAGTACTCTTTTAGTCTAATTACACATAAAATGGAATGCATTATCTTTTATCATGATAATAATAACCTAGTGAATATTATGTAACTATTATAAAAACAATAGTTATTTATGCATCACCAAATCAATGATATATTATAAAACCAAAAAAATGGTGAATGAGTCACTAAATGGTGAATGAAATATCATGATAATAACTACAAGGGTCAGTGAAGTATAACCGAGTGAATGATGTACCACCATATTTAAGTTCCCAAGAATATAAGGACCACTAGGGGTGAATCAATGGTAATAATTTACAATTTATTTTCTCTTTAAATTAACCTTTTCAACCTATTAAATTTTTTATTCTCTCAAATTTAAGCTTGATTTAACTCATATTAAAATATAAGAAAATAAACAATGACACAAAAGTTTTCAAAAGGTTCACCCATAGTGCGGGTGACTACATCGTCACCGTTTCAACTCCCATTGGTCTAAAAAAATTCACTATATAATGAAGTGGATAAAATTGAGCCAACTAACATCAATCTCATTCTATCTCTCAATTGTAAATTATATTATCTCCCACTAGTTTTGAACTTTTCTCATCATTTTGAGCCAAAAAAACAAGAACATTGAAGGTATCTCACAAAAAATTTGTCTAGAATATTTGTCTAGTGTCTCCATCCAGTTCAAATCTATATAATGCACCTTAGTTTGGTAATAATATACCCAATACCTATATTTTATGAAATCCATCTAATTCACCTTTATCCACTATACCTCTATCCACTTCACCTCTGTCTGGTGCACTTATTCTTCTTATTCATATTCAACCAAGTGTATTCTTGGTTAGTCACTCATGGAACTATCTCAAAAAATTATCATCATGTTGAATCTATTCTAATTATAGAAACATCTTTTCAATGAGCTCACACCTATTTATATATGCATAATTACTCCAAAAATAATGTGGAAAGTGAAGGTTCTAATTTGAATTTTCCTACTCACCTCAACTTTCATTAGACCACCTTCAAAGCCATGAAAAGTTTGAAGTCATCAATCTTTATGTGAATTTCCTTAAATTTCAACATCAATTATATTCTCTAAAAGTTACTTAAATATCATCTTGATTTACAAATTTTGAAATAACAACTCAACATAATCATATATAATGACTTTAAAAAGTTTTTAAATATACTAATTTTTTTCTAGTGTTTGTCCATCTGATGAATTCATCAGAACTTATCCATCTGGTACTGTTATATTTTACTCCCCTCTGTCTAATATTATTTATTTGACTAGATTGTTCTAGTATACTTAACATTTTTCCATTTGGTTCTCTTCACACATTTCCCCTATCTGTTGTACTCATATAAGATCATCTAACTTGATCTATCTGATGTGTTAACACATATCTGTTCGATTATCCTATGTCCGATCAAACTTTTTTCAGAGGTCAGCGAACTAAACTCAGTCTGGTGAACTTATCAAATGTTTTTACAATGATATCTTGAGATTCTTTCCATTTGAACTTCATTGATCATAAGATATTTCTATTTAACTTTTTGAAAAAATGTGTAATGAACATGACTCGGATACTCTCTCAAACTAGTACTTTACCTGATCAGATACATACCTGAAGGAAATTCCCGATCCCCACAGGATGGTGACTAGCACCTAATCATCAAGAAAAATTCATAGGGAACAATTTATACTAGCCTAAAGAAAAAAATGGAATATATATACAAAAAATAAAATATCATAAAAGATAAATATATGCCATAACTGAAAAAATACTAACCAAAAAACTCAAGAGTATAAATAATCTCAAAGTACTGGTCCAACCACAAAGGACTAACAAAAGTGAAAAAAACTAACTAATCCATCTGATAGCATGGAAAGACTCCCACCATATCACTAGTAGGTACCCAACTTAGCTGACAGAAAACCTCATCACCTCACTATAACACCTTGTCTTTCCCTGCATTAAAAGACATACAAAGGTCTATACATCACTAAAAGGGTATATAGGGTGTGAGATAACAAGATCAGTTGGATCAGAAATAGGTATTCTATATCATTTCACTTAGAAATAATCAAATCATATTAAAATTTAAAGAAAACAAGGCATGATAATATTTTAATAGTTTTATATA
The DNA here is from genome assembly GCA_963277665.1 of Viscum album. NCBI lineage: Eukaryota > Viridiplantae > Streptophyta > Magnoliopsida > Santalales > Viscaceae > Viscum > Viscum album. The sequence continues at coordinate 260,065,330 of OY728142.1, read as the reverse complement.
AAAATTATGGGAAAACATTTTAATTTACCCTTTTAAACATTTTCAAATAAAGAAGGTAAATATGTTTCAAAGAATTTTGTCACAACCCATCCCTCGGGGATCGTGCTGTGACTATCCCATTCCCACCTTCCATAGGCCAGGGGTTGGATACTACTACCAAAAAGGCATATCCCTATAATGGGAAGGCATTGCCTTTAAACCTCTACAAACACACGAACCAATAACTCAACGATAAGCAACCATGAAGTAAACTACTGTAGAAAAAAGTGTTCTGAAAGTAAAGGGTTCAGAATACAATCCCAACTAAAAATTACAAGTATAATTGAAAAGATAAAACAACTCCTAGACCATCCACCGAGGATCTTACATGAAGGGTAGGTACATATCTTATCCACAACACCCCACGTTAGCTTTTCTCCTCTGTATACCGCCTGGTCCTGTCTCCCTCATGTCTCAACCTAGCTGCTCATTGTCTGCATAAGATACAAAAAGGTGCGGGTGAAGCCCGTGCAGGGGTAAATATAACAATACTCAGTAGGGACCACGAGACCCTCAATGGTATCCTAGAGTTTCACAAAGGAAATACCACAAATCAAGACCTCAATCACAAATCAAAAATCAATAGTCATCAACTCTACTTAGGTATATGCCCATACATATACCTAAGTTATCAAAATATACTTTTCTCATTCATGTGGAAACATAGGGCTCCAACTTTTAAGCCATTTTCACAAATGATACACGAGGGGAGAATATCACAAAGGTAACACCACGAAGGTAACACCACGATGGTAAAAGTATCACCAAGGTAAAGACTCATCTCACACCTCGTATAACTTAAGTATAGAAGTAAAGATGATTAGATTTATAACTGGATCATTTTATTCTATCAAGAGGCTCTCCTACTGATCCACACAAGATCTGTAGATGCTGACCCACATAGGATCAATGAGCGCTAACCCACTCAGGATATTTAAGTGACGACCCACATAGGATCAATAAATGCTGACCCACATAGGATCGATATATGTTGACCCACATAAGATCAATGTTATTTCTTCTCGTTACAGCTAGCCATTAGATTCCACACTAAGGACGCTTGATTTTGGGAGGATCCTTTCCTAAATCTATCGGTCATACCTCAACCTCTATGAAGTTCCAGTAAGAAGTATCCCAAAGGACCGCCTTGTCATAAGGTTTCCAACATGACTGATGGCACGTCAATCATGCACCCTGTCTGTAAATTATAGGCATTTTAATGCCGAAGCCCCGGTTGGATTCGAGTTCAATCCAAACCATCCATACTACAAATTTATCTAAAACTCAAGTGGAGTATACCAAAAGGACCGCCTCTCTCCAAGGATCCCAATGTCATAGAAGGTTCGATAAACGGACGTTCGGTTCACAAGTTAGGACCCTTTAATCGAAAATGGGTTCGGGTCTGGTCTGACCCAGTCCGGGTCTGACCTAGCTAGGCGGGGTCATGGTGGGATCGGCTCACTGGGCCATAGTCTAGACCAACCTACAAAGGGGCACATTCTAGACCACAAGGGGGGCGTGGTTCGACCCATGGAGGGAGCGCCCCATTGGGCTCGCGTGGCCGGTTGGAGGTGCGGTCTGATGGAGTGGGGCCCGACCAAGCTGGCATGGGGGGAGACCCCCGATCTTCCTAAATGGATAAGGCTATTCAGTTCGTGTAGTGGCACCACTTGGCGCTACGTGGTTTCCTCATGAGACCTGTAGGGACTAGGTCCCTGCTGCCGTGCCATCAGAGCCGAGACCACCCTCTCCGGCGGCACATCGTTGCGTGCCACTCCACCTCCTATGGATGGCCAATGCAAGCTACTCTTTGTGTCCACTATGGCTTAAGAGCCTCAATCACCCTCTTTAGTGGTGCACACACTCCGCCTCTTCTTCCACGGTCGGCTTGAGCCAGCCGCCGTCTTCACCCCCAACGGCTATGGCCGCGATCTTCTCCTCCGACAGCACACGACGGCGCACCACCATATCCTCCATGGCTGGACATTGCCAGCCACTGCCATTACCCACCGGTGCTAGTCGCCAGTGCTGCTGTGCCGGTGCCACACTGGCGGTCTTCCAGGGGTCACCAGGTGATCTCCGGTGGCCCATTTTTCTATCCGAAGCTACCAAAAGCCTCCCAGAGATGCCCTCTTCTCTGGTTGACCCTCTGTTATGGTTTCCATCCAACCTGAATAAAATGTCTTCAAAGAGTGCATAGATCAAAAAAGTAGCAGAGGTTCTGGGCCTTGTTTGTTTTGCCCGCACCCTCCGCATTAGCTTGATAACATGAGGGAAGAAAAAGATTCAACAATTATTTTAAAACAAAACCAATCAAAAACACTACCTTAAGATCATTGGAGAACGTCAGAATTTGAGGAAGAGTTAGTGTTCATCGTTCCTGAAACAAGCCTTCAATGACACTGCTCAATCATCATTCTTCGGTTCTTTCTTGGTGAGGTGATTTGTTCTTTGTCAAGAATTCTCCCAAGATCAAGCCATTGCCAACAATTTTCCAAAACCGAACGTTAGAGTTTAACTCATTAACATGTGATTAAGAGTGTAACTCCCCAAGACTCTTTCTAATGTAATGATAATAATATGGTTTTATTTTATTTTATTTTATTTCTAATTTCAATCTGAATGAAGCATACAAAATGGATACAAGACCTTTTATTTAAATTAGACACTGAAGTGTTTACAATACACCAAGATCACAAGAAGCCATAATACCTAGAAATACCCATCAAAATCCCTATCAAAATTACAGGGAGACCACCCATAACAACAAAAACCTCAAGAAGGTAATATGAGTCCTTAGGATCTGTCATAGTGAACATTAGTATAGCCAAACCCATAGTAGCCGCACTAAGCACCAATGGAATAACGTGAACCATTTTCTTCAATTGCCTTAAAATTAAGACACCCTAAGGCATGGTTTTATAGGGAATCAAATCAACATTTTCCTTGGGTGACCATTGAATTCTAATGGTATAATTATATCCGTTGGCCTTTTGGTGAATTAATTAAAAAAAATTAAGTATAATTTAGTTTTTTTAAATATTTAAGTTACGGATTGAAAATTATAAAAAACCTCCAATTAGTAATTTAAAAAGGACATGGTATAATATTTTGAACTACTCTTAAATGAATTTTAAATAAGATGAGGAATTCAGATGCCTTGAAAATATTTCAAAAAAATGTTGTAAATGTTTTCTTTAATAAAGATTAAACAATGTTTTAATTAAACCATGTTTGATGTCTTTTAAATCAAATATGTTTTGATATCTATAATACTAGTATAAAAGTTATCATGTGGTTATATTAAATTTCAATTTATAAACTTTGTATATTACAAATTTAGTGTTTATAAATTTTTTTATCAATACTCTTAGTTAAGACAAAGTGTAATTTAATTTGTGTTCTTTAATCTATCAAAGTTTAAATAGAAAGTCACATTTTATAAAATACTTCCCTTTATTGTTATAGTGAATGTATCAACTTTCTTATGAATTTATAATTTTGAAAGTTGGTGTTTAAAAAAAAATAATCCCACTAGGGTTAGCCCTTTAGGTGGGCTGTGGAAGCCAGCTCATGCTAGGTGGCTGAGCCTAGCCCTCAACTCTAGATTAGGCCGGCCCAAGCATGGGCATAGTTTCTCTGAAGGGTGCATAGGAGTGCATGAAGGATCAGAGTGCGCCACTGTGGGTGCGAGGCCACGATGAGGTAGGGGAGGCCGAGGCCTGTGGGTGGGGGGAGCTAGTGTATAAGGCTCCCTTTGTGTGTGTTGTGTTTTTTATGAATTGAGAATCAGAGCATCAGCCTTATAATGAAGCTGCGTGAATCTCACCATTTTTATGTGGGATAGAAATGTTCAACTAGGATTGAATTCAGGCCGTCAGATCTCGCTGCGTGCGATCTGGGCCATCGATTTTGATCCGGTGCTCGAACGTCAGTGGATGTGGCTTATATCTTCATTTTTATATGCCGTCTGATCCAACACGGATCTAATCATGACTATATAAGATTTTTAAAACACCGCGTCGAACCAGGGATATCCAATCTAGCCGCAGATCAAATCTGAGCTGTCTATCACTTTTAAATCCTGCGGATGCACCCCAACCATTGGATCAAGTCTAGATCAAATCCTGGTCATCTGTTTAATTTCCAATCTTCCTCTCCTACACTATTCTCTTCCTATCTGCCTTCTTTGAACTAGCAACCCCTACACCCAACTTTGCACAATTTGTTTTCTTCAACTGTGACCCTGTTGGCCCCCTCCTTTCATGCGTCTTCCACAAAGACCATCCCGTTGTATTTTGAAATACCAAATAGGCCTTAGATCCTATTCAATTGGAATTAAAATATTATATGTAAGTATAATATAGTTTATATAAACACACCTGTTCCACTCCAAGAACCTCTCGGTTCTTCCACACACAAACCTCCAGCTAGCTTCTGCTAGTCTTCCTTGAGTTCTCCTCCTCCACGAACCAAGGTAAGGGATAAATTTATTATGTTTTATTTTTTTTGTAAAACTCTTATATCCCTGTGTATACAAAGATATAAATATATATATATATATATATATATATATAAACACATAAACAATTTGATATTACTCTTAAACCTTCACCCACGTTGGATTTTCTAAATGTATTTTCGAGTTTATAACACAGACATGGGATTTTATGCTTCAACTTCTATATGAAAATCCTTCTCATCTATATTCATGTTTTATGGATTATATAAATTCTTCCTAACCCATTTTTTTGGAATTTCAAAATTTTATGTATACTTATACATATGATTTCTTTGTATAACAAACCACTTTGGGATTATGATCCTTGAATGGTGATCTTATATTTTTAAGTGATGTTTCCTCAAACATGAAATACGTGTAGAGGTTTAGTTCATCATGTTTTTAATATGAAAAACTTTATTTTCAATTCATGTATGTATGGTTATGTGTAAAATTATATATATATAAGTTTGATTACAATTGAGTTTTCATAAATCATATCTTTTTTATTTAAATCATGTTTATAAAGAACACAACAGTGGAAAGAATTTATTAAATCTCATTTTGGTACATGATGATCCCAATAAAAAATACACTATATATATAAGTATAAACATATATAATTTTTCCATGAATAAATATATGTATTTTGGAACTTGATTCCTCAAGTAAGTGGTATGATGGTTTTCTTGTTTAAGCATAAATATGCATTCATGAATGATCAAACATGTTTAAATTTTTCTTTTATTCATGAACACTTCACAAAAAATAATCCATAATTTGTATTCGAATTGTTTTATAAGAAATGACTATGATAATTTATGTTTTTTATATAACAATTGGCATTGCATCAGTTAAATGAGTATCTCAAAGTCAAAACATGTAAACATGGTTTGGAAAGGTAAAATTTTAAGGGTTTAATTAAAGAGTTGTTATTTCACGTGACAACCCATTATTTTATGTGTACTAGTTCTTACTATATATGCAAGAGTATGTTGTTTTAGTTCATTCATGTCACTGCTAATCCTGAATCCAACAAGTCTAGTTCTTTTTACATTTTTTTTGGCATGATCCATTCTTGTTATGAAGATGTATGTAAAAAGGATTATGGTATAAGAATGTAAGTGTGGGACCCTATGAATATAAGACCATACTAGAAATATGAAGAATGTATTGGACATAAATGATAATATGAGTGCGCACAGATAGTGCTCCAAAACATTGGGTAATGTTAAGTCTCATGAGACATTATGTGAGACGGTCTTGGTAGTTAGAATTGTCTTGTGCTACTATGAGAAACGTGGTTGGGGGTTAGCCTTGACCCGTAATATTATGGAAACGAGATTGGCTGTTAGCCTTGACCCATACTAAGTCATGTTTTATGGTCTAGGATCAAGGCCTTGAGAAATTATAACATTATACATTACCTCATTATATAATGGTAAATGACAAACCAAGGGATTGTTTGACTAACAGAATATTCCTTGGCTAAGAATCTTTTATGATAAGTGTAATGAAGGCATAAGGCATAACCAAGTATGAAAATGGTAAGAAAGGGTATGTAATGTTGAGGTTATATGAATTTCATTTTAAATGATAATGAATCATGATATGAATGTTTTTGTTTACAACTATGCATTTAGATTTTGATTGATAAATTTAAGAATTATGCACATTTCATGCATTTCGTGTATAGATATGCGCACTCTGATTCATGTTTTAATGGAGGTTTTTAATTAAGAACAATTGTATTGCGTAAAAGGTCTTTCCGAATAATGTTGGCTGGTAACCTCCAAAAATATTGATGATGTGTCTCGAAAAGTAATGTTTTACTCTTAAGAAAACTTTTTTAGATTGTTTCAAAGGATTTTTTAAAAGGGGAATTTATTTAAATGTTATAAAACCCCTTACTGGGCATTTTTATGCTCACCATAAGTTTTAATTTATGTTTTACAGGATTTAGTATATTATTCCAAGATTTGAGTACTCTTTTGTGAAGACATCAATATGAAGCTTAATACTGTCAATATTGTTTTGGAAGAAGTGTTTTAGTAGCATCTGATTTTACAAAACCTAAACCAATTCGATCCTCTGTATTGAAATGAGATGTGTAATTTTTTTATGCATGTATTTATGAAAAAAAATTGCACACCATGTTTCAGGCATCGATTCTAGACTTCTGGGGTCAGGGTTATGATAGTTGGTATCAAAGGATTCAGTTTAGATAACTCTAGAAACCAGATCTGAAAAAAGAAAAAATTTACTTAATAATTAATAAATATGAGATTTTTCTTAATTTTCAGATGGAAAATGAAGGTACTAGTATTATATCTCTTCCCAATGAGGCCCAAGAAACCATAATTTCCATATCCAGCCACAAAAATTTTGTAAACTATGCCCATATCTGTGTGACATGAAAACACATCTATAACGTATCCAACTCTCCCCGAGTACTTAAACTCCACCGAGAAGCGGGTTTGGACTACATATTTGTGATGAAAACCAAATTTCTATCCTACACACAATGAGGAAAGTAATATGAGGGAATTTTTAGATGCTTCACCGCAGCGAAAGGCATGTCATCCCTCATGGGCTTCCAAGAATTTTCAACGGTGGGAGACCTCTGCGCAACATATATGTGTCATGTCTTGTCCTATAACCCTCTTAGTCAGGTAATGGATTAATAAATTTTTGAATTTAAATCCTCCCATTCTGTGTATAGAAAACATGTACATACTGATGTATCTTAGTTATATACCCCTCATGTCATACTCTGGAGACACCGTAAGTGCACCCATGAGATCGAACCAAACTACTCGGGTTTCATTTGGTTTAGGGAAATTGAGAGTTTTGAACTTGTTTTGGGAATTTGTGTAACCGAGGACTGGGGGAAACATTAGCTCTTTTTTTGTACCAGTGGTTATATGAGAATTTGACTTGTTGCATATTCTTTCTTATTTACATCATTTATACTTTTGGGTGGATTCACCATGTGAACTTTCATAAATAATTTTTTGATGGAAGGAAAAACCGACATTTTATCCCTTCCCGTTGAGACACTGGTGGTTATTATGGTCAAAACCTTTGAAGAAGAGTATCCACCTTTCACAAACTTGTGATGAACATGCAAGAAACATTAAGAAATATGAAATAGTCCACACATAATCTACTCTTTCTAGGGGAATTCTTACTTATACCACCACATATCCACAGTCCAATTGGCTGAGTAGAGGTGAAGGAGAAAAACCAAAAAGGGATTTTCCTATGATTCATTCTATCCTAGAACTTCACAGCTAGATTAAGATTTCAAGAGGCTACTTTGGAGGGAATCCTTTGTACAACCTACATGTACCAACTCATCAATTTCATATTATACAACCATGTCTATGACATAAATGTTCTCAATCAAGAGACAGTCCAACAAGTCCTTAGAGACTTTTTCTATTTGAACATCTCTGAACTTTCCACCGTCTGAGACTCACTCTGGAAGCCCGAATGCAACATGAAAGATTTCAACCCTTTCTGCACAAGGTGTGTCTAGGACAGGGAAGTAGATAAGTTGAACACCAATATGGGAATTCACCTGGTCTCACCAGAGGATCCTCTATGATGGAGGATGTGGTAAAGAATATCCGGGAGTCTTCTTTAGTGTGGTGGTATGAAATGAATTGTGAGGATGAAATTCCTGTTAAGGGGGGATAATGTAACGCCCCAAGACTCTTTCTCCTGTAATGATAATAATATGGTTTTATTTTATTTTATTTTCTTTCTAATTGAAATCCTAATGAAACATACAAAATAGAAACAAGGCTTTTTTATTTAAATAATACACTGAAGTGTTTACAATACATCAAGATCATAGGAAGCCATACTACCCAAAAATTCCTATCAAAAGCCCTATCAAAATTATAGGGAGACCACCCATAATAACAAAAACCCCAAGAAGGTAATATGGGTCCTTAGGATCCTTCATAACGAACATTAGTATGGATAAATCCACAACAGCCACACTAAGCACCAATGGAATAACATGTACCATTTTCTTCAATTTCCTTGAAATTAGGACAACATAAGGCAAGGTTTTATTGGGAATCAACTCGACTGTTTCCTTGGCTGGACGTTGAATTCTAATAGCTATAATTATAACCATTGGCCTTTTGGTGAATTAATTAAAAAAATTAAAGTATAATTTTGGGTTTTAAATAATTATGTTATGGATTGAAAATTATAAAACAACCTCTAATTATGAACTTTAAAAGGACATGGTATAATATTTTGAACTACACTTAAATGTTTTTGAAATGAGATGAGTAATTAAAATGCATTTCAAATATTTCAAAAAATGTTGTAAATGTTTTCATTACCAAATCTTAAACAATGTTTTAATTAAACTATGTTTGATGTATTTTAAATCAACTATGTTTTGATATCTATAATAATATTATAAAGGTTTTCATGTGGTTATATTAAATTTCAATTTATAAAATTTTTATATTACAAATTTTGGGTTTATAATTTTTTTTAGAAATACTCTTAGTTAAGACAAAGTGTAATTTAATTGGTGTTATTTAATCTATCAAAGTTTAAATAGAAAGTCAATTTTTTTAAAACATTTCCCTTTATAGTTAAAATGAATGCAACAACAATCTTCTGACTTTATAATTTTGAAAGTTGTTTTTTTAAAAAAATAAGCCCACTAGGGCCAGTCCTTTAGCTGGGCTGAGAAAGGAAACTCATGCTAGGTGGCTGAGCCTAGCCCTCCGCCCCAGATCAGGCCATCCCGAGCGTGGGCATAATTTCCCAGAAGGGCACACAAGAACTCCTGAAGAATCAGAGCTAGCCACCGTGGGTGTGATGCCACATCAAGGCAGGGGTAGGACGAGGCCTACGGGGGGGGGGGGGGGGGGGTAGGAACCCATGTATAAAGATCCATTTGTGTGTGTTGTGTTTTTTTTGAATTGAGCATCGGAGCCTCAGACTTATGAGGAATCCATGCGTGCCTCACCGTTTCAATATGGGATGACAATTATCAACTGGGATTGAATCCATGCCATCAGTTCTCGCCATGTGCGATCTGGGCCATTGATTTTGATCCAGCACTTGAACCTCAGTGGTCATAGATTATCTCCATGTTTTTATATTCCGTCCGATCCAACATGGATCGAGTCGTGATCGTCCGAGATTTTTAAAACGCCGCGTCAAACCAGGGACATCCAATCTAGCTGCAGATCAAATCTGAGCCATCCCTCACTTTAAAATCCCACAGATGCACCCTGACCATTGGATCAAGTATAGATCAAATCCCGACCATCCATTTAATTTACGATCTTCCTCTCCCACACTGTCCTCTTCTTCTCTACCCACTTTGAACTAGTAACCCCTACACCCTAATTTTCACCATTTTTCTTTTTCGACTGTGAACCTACTGGCCCCCTCCTTTCACGCGTCTTCTACAAAGACCATCCCCCGGTCTTTTAAAATACTAAATAGGCCTCAGATCATATGAAATTAGCATTAAAATATTCCATGTAAGTATAATATAGTTTATATAAACACACCCCTTTCACCCAAAGAACCTCTCGGTTCTTCTACACTCAAACCTCTAACAAGCTTCAGCTAGTCTTCCTCGAGTTCTCCTCATCCTAGAACCAAGGTAAGGGATAAATTTGTCATGTTTTATTTTTTTAAAACTATTATATCCCTATGTATATATGTATATATATATATTTATACACACACACACACATAAAATGTTTGATATTACTTCTAAACCTTTACTCATGTTGGATTTTCTTAATGTATTTTTGAGTTTATAACAGATACATGGGATTTTATGATTCAATTTCTATATGAAAATACTTCTTATCTATATTCAAGATTCACAGATTATATAAGTTATTCCTAACCCATTTTTTTGGAGTTTTAAAATTTTATTTATACTTATACATATGATTTCTTTGTATAACAAACCACTTCGGGTTTATGATCCTTGAATAGTGATCTTATATTTTTAAATAATATTTACTCAAACATGAAATACGTGTAGGGGTTTAGTTAATCATGTTTTTAATATGAAAAAAACTTTATTTGAAATTCATATTTGTATGGTTATGTGTAAAAGTATATATATATAATTTTGATTACAACTGAGTTTTCATAAAACCAATATTTTTTTTATTTAGATCATGTTTTAGAAAAGCACAACAGTGGCATGAATTTATTAAATCTCATTTTGGGACATGCCGATCCCAAAAAAAAAACACTTTATATAAAAGTATAAATATATATAATTTTCCCATGAATACATATATGTATTTTGGAACTTGATTCCTCAAGTAAGTGGTATGATGGTTTTCATGGTTAAGAATAAATATACATTCATTCATGAGAAAACATGTTTAAATATTTCTTTTATGCCTGAATACTTCACAGAAAATAATCCATACTCTGTATTCCAATTGTTTCATAAGAAATGCCTATGATCATTTATGTTTTTTTATATAATAATTATCATTTCATGGGTTAAATGCGTATCTCAAAGTCAAAACAAGTAAACATGGTTTGGAAAGATAAAATTTTAAGGGTTTAATTAAAGAGTTATTATTTCATGTGACAACCCATTATTTTTTGTGTACTAGTTCTTACTACTTATTCCAGAGTATGTTTTTTTAGTTCATGCACGTCACTGTTAAATTTGAAGCCAACAAATCTAGTTCTTTTTACATTTTTTTTGGCATGATCCACTCTAGTTATGAACATGTATGTAAAAAGGATTATGGAATAAGAATGTAAGTGTGGGACCCTATGTATATAAGACCATACTAGACATATAAGAAATTTATTGGACTTAAATGATAAGATGGGTGTGCCTAGATAGCGCTCCAATGCATTGGGTAATGTTGAGTCTCATGAGACACTATGTTCGACAGTCTTTGCTATTAGACTTGTCTTGTGCTGCTATGGGAAACAAGGTTGGCGATTAGCCTTAACCCGTACTATTATGGAAATGGGATTGGTGGTTAGCCTTTACCCATACTAAGTCATGTTTTATGGTCTTGGCACAAGGCCTTAAAAAAGTCTATAATTATACCTTCTCTCATTATGTAATGGTAAATGACCAACCAAGGGATTGTTTGACTAACAGAATATTCCTTCGCTAAGAATCTTCTATGATAATGGTAATGAAGGCATAAGGCAAAACCAAGTATTAAAATGGAAATAAAGGGTATCTAATGTTGAGGTTATATGAATTTCATTTTAAATGCTAATGAATCATGATATGAATGTTTATATTTACAACTATGCATTTAGATTTGGACTGATCAATTTAATAATTATTCACATTTCACGCTTTTCTTATATACATATACACACTCTAATTCATGTTTTAATGGAGGTTTTTAAGTAAGCACAATTTTCTTGTGTAAAAGGTCTTTTTGAAGAATTTTGGTAGGTAACCTCTAAAAATATTGATGATGTGCCTCAAAAAGTAACGTTTTTCACTTTTTAATATTGTTTCAAAGGTTGTTGTTTTAAAAGGGTAATTTCTTTAAATGTTTTAAAACCCCTTACTGGACATTCTTAGGATCACCCTACATTATAATTTATGTTTCACAAGATTTAGTAGATTATTCCATGATTTGAGTACCCTTTTTTGACAATATCAATAAGAAGCTTAATACTGTCATGTTTTTTTGGAAGAAGTGTTTTAGCAGTATCTAATTTTCTAGAAACAAAGCCAATTCGATCCTCAATATTGAAACGAGATGTGTAATTTCGGTATGCATGTATTTATGAAAAAAATTTCACTCCATGTTTCAGGAATCTATTCTAGACTTCTGGGGTTAGGGTTATGACAAAGAGGTTCATTAATTACTGTAATTAATGAGCCTCATTAATCACATGAAGGGTGGTTACACAACCATTGTGTAACTAGTAATTTAATGTCCTTCATTAAATACCCAAAAACCCCTCTAGTCCCCACCATCAAAACATAAAAGTGAGGTGGAAGGATGTTTTAAAAATAAAATAAAAGTAAATTTTATTTTATTTATTCATCAATGATAAACGAAAAAAAAACTTTCCTCCTTGACCCACTGTAGTCATGGTCAAACCTCCCTTAAGATAATCTTGGAGCTGCAAGTTAAACGGTGCCCTCCGATTTCAATTCTGAGCACCGGTTCAAAAGCTAGGATTTTCCACTCTCATGTTTAATGAACGTACCTTAAATAAAGTTTAAAATTCTGTTCTAGGAACACTGATCATCAGAATCAAATTCTTTTAGATTTCACAGCATCAGAATAGTCCCATATAATTAAAAAAAATAAATAGAAAATCTGGGTCTTTACATTCTCCCCACCTTTGGGCTTTTCTCCCCCAAAAGCCACAACATAGAATAAGGAAACAAATGGGGTTACTGAGCACGAATATGAGACTCCCGCTCCCATGTTCTCTCCTGGAGGTTCCCGTGATTCCAGCAAATGCACATAAGAGGAATTGATCATCCATGAAGGACCCGCTCCTTTTGATCCTCAATCTCCATTGGAACCTCCATAAATTCCTCTCCATCATCAATATCCAGCTCTCTCCAGTTGATAACATGTAATGGATCTTGCACATACTTCTTTAGCTAAGACACGTGGAAAACGTTATGCACCCGATGCATCTGTGGGAGAAGATCTAGGCGATGCACCACCTCACCAACTCTACTGAGAACCTGAAAGGGTCCGATGAACCTCAGAGATAGCTAGCCACCCTGGCCAAATCTCTGTATACCTTATTGAGGTGAGATCTATAGGAAGACATGGTCTACCTCCTCCAACTCAAAAGGTATCTATCTCCTATCAACATAAGGATTCTTCCTTCTCTATGTAGTCTTGATCTGCTCCTGGATGATCTGCACCTTCTCAGTGGTAGCTCGTACCAACTCTGTACCCATAAGTTCTGACACCCCTCGGTCTATGTTGCACAGAGGTGATCTGCAAGGTCGACTGTACAAGGACTCAAATGGTGCCATACTAATGTTGGAGTGATAGCTATTGTTGTACGTGAACTCCGCCAAGGGCAAGTGATCCTATCAACTGTGGTCAAAATCTAGGATGCAAGAATGAATCATGTCCTCCATTTTCTGAATGGTCTGCTCCAACTAACCATACGTTTGGGGATTTAATGTGGTTCTAAAACGTAACTGAGTCCCAAACTCCTTCTGAAATCCCCTCTACAACTAGGATGTAAAATGTGCATCATGATCAGAGATGATCGTTGATGGCACCCCATGGATCCGTACAATCTTCTATACATAGAGGTGTCCAAATCCCTCTACTGATCCCTACTCTCATATGGGTAGGAAGTGGGCCAACTTGGTGATTTGGTCAACGATCACCCAAATAGAATCGTGGTCCCTAGAAGTACATGGTAGCCCCATCACAAAATCCATGGAAATACCATCTCACTTCCACTCTAGTATCTCTAATGACTGCACTAAGACTGTTGGAACCTGATGTTCGGCCTTCACTTGATGAAAAGTGAGGCATTGTGAAACCAAATCTGCCTCTACTTTCATCATCCCTGGCAACCAGTACTAACACTGAAGGTCCTGGTACATTTTCAACACACTAGGATGTACCACCAGGGGGAACACATGGAACTCCCTCAACACCTCCTCCTGTAGCGCCACTAGTACCAGGGTGAGTCTTCTAAAGAGGATGACATGCTCCCCACCTTCAGAAAATCCATTAGGTTCTTGTCCTGAGGATATCTAACAACGTCGATCCTCACAGTCAATGTCCCCAAGTTGTGCCTCTGGAACTCGCTGAAGAAGTGGGGTAGTGACAGTAAAAGACCAGAGGTAATATGCTCCATCTATATCCACAAAGGATAACTGCAACTGGCTAACTGCTCTGTCACCTCACTTAGCTACTGTAGACCATACCTCCTGCTAAGTGCGTCAGCTACTACGTTCCCCTTCCTAGGAGTGTAGACTATCTCAAAGACAAAGTCCTGGAGTAACTCTAGCCAACATCACTGTCTTAGGTTTAGGTCCTTCTGTGAGAAGATATACTTGAGACTCTTATGATCAGAGTAGACTGTAAAACATTTTCCCATTAAGTAGTGTCACCACATCTTCAAGGTGAAGACCACTACTGCTAAATCCAGGTCATGGGTAGCATAATTATGCTCATGCCATCTCAGATTTCGTGAACCATAAGCGATCACGGCTCGCTCCTATACCAGGACACATCCAATTTTGTTCCCTGATGCATCGCAGTAGACTACATACCCAACACCCTCTTTTGGTAGCCTCAAGATGGGGGAACTTGTCAGTCTCTGCCTCAGCTCCAAAAAACTCTATTGAAATATCTCCATCCATACAAAGGGTTATCCCTTCTTTGTCAATACTGAAAATGGTGCTGCAACTCTGTAGAATTCAGGTATGAATCTTTAGTAGTACCCAGCCATCCCAAGGAAACACCGCACCTCAGTCACACTCATAGGTGGATACCAAGTAATAATAACCTCTATCTTTGCTAGATCCACTGCGAATCTAGCCTCCAAGATAATGTGTGGAAGTGGACCTCCTGTATCCATAACTAGCACTTCAAGAGATTACAAAAAAGTTGGTGCCCTCAGAGTGTATCAAGAACTATCTGCAAATGATAGGCATGCTCCTCCTCCATCACTGAGTACACTAAAATGTCATCAATGAAGACCACCACAAAGCGATCAAGGTTGTGTAAGAAGATATTGTTAATGAGTACCATGAACACTGTAGGGGATTTGGTCAAGCCGAATGGCATAACCAAGAACTCATATTGGCTATACCAACATCTGAAGTCCATCTTCTACACATCCTCATCCCGTACCCGGAGCTGATGATAGTGTAATATGAGGTCTATCTTTGAAAACCAATGATCTCCCTTTTGTTGATCGAAAAGATCATCAATCCCCATAAGTGGATACTTGCTCTTCACAATCACTTGGTTCATGCACCGATAGTCCGCACAGAGTCTCAAACTCCCATCTTACTTCTTGACGAACAAAATCAGGGCTTCCCATGGAGAAACACTGAGACTTATGAGACCCTTCCTCTTCAAGTCCTCCAACTGTACCCATAACTCACAAAGCACCATGATAGCCATCTGATATGCTGGTGTATATATCAGTGCCACCCCAGGGTACAGGTCGATGTAAAATTCCATCTCTCTATGAGGAGGTAGTCCCAGAAAATCATCAGGAAAGACATCATCATACTACTCCACCACTATAGGATAGCTCAGACTCTCAACATCAACTACTCCGAGGGTAAGGATATCCAACTTATTAGTGATCGGATGCACCCTCCTCTGGGAAAGTCCATTATATGCTATAAAGGTTTCTTTCTTGCTGGTAAAGAAAAACTTGGTCCCATCCTCACAGACGCACTGCACTTTGTGCCTAATGCAGTCAATCTTAGCATGGACTCTAAACAACCATTCCATACCCAAGATGATGTCATAAGGCCTCGACGCCACTACTAGAGGATCCCAACCAAATATCTAGCCTCTTAGAGTAATCTCACACTACCGACACCAGTGTGTAATCATCAAATCCCCTCCCATATGAGTCTCTAGCCGTGAGGATAGAGCCAACGAACCCACTAAAATATCTGAGCTCCGAATGAGGGTTGTGGTAATAAAAGAGTGACTAGAACCTGTGTATATAAGTACTACATCTATGGTGGAGTAGACATAGATCATACCTCAAATAATCTCTGGAGCACTGTGGTTGTTGGCATCAGTTTCCTGGAGTTGACTCATCCATGTCCTCCTACTCCCTGTGGTCGGGGTGGACCACCTCGAGGTGGCGGCAGTAGAACCTCGAATCGCCACCCACCACCAGATACATGGATATATCCTCTTCCTTGTCTTCCTACTGCATACGAACCTCCCCAATTGAATCTCTACCTATGCATCAGTGGTCCCCTGACCTTATTTTGGCCGTCTGTACGATGGGTCGGGTAGTCGGGAGCCATGTGACCCTGCCCTCCGCATGAGTAGCACTGCCTACTCCTCATCTTTCCTCCTCTGTCCCATGATCCCAACAACACCAAACCTATATCCTAAGGGATTCCAATAGAAGGTCTAGCCTACTTGGAACTTTGCATCATCCGTATACTACATGCTGTGGATGACTTTTCTACCTAATGTCTAGTGGTGGCTCTCGCTGTCAGTGCCTGCTCAACTTGGAAGCTCTCCACCAAAGGTTCTCACTCCAGCACCCCACCAATGTCAAAATGCTGAGCGATATCATCCATAATTTGATCTTTTGTCAGAGTCCCTGGTCAAAGGTCTATGCCCTGAATAAAGGGTCCCATACCATGTCGGTGGAGTATCGGGGGAGATTAGTGAACCTCTCCAAGTACTAGGTCATGGTCATGCTGCCCTATTGTAAGTGCATCAGCTCCTTTATACACACTGAGTGTAGAGTCAATTAGAAAAAATATGCCCTGAAAAGGGCCTCAAAATCTGCCCAGGTGATGGTCACCTCATCATGTATCTATAGTTTCAGACTCCACAATCTCTCAACTACTCCCTAGAAGAGAATGGCAGCTAGGATCACTATTAGATCAGCTGGTGTCCCAACTAAGTGAAAATCTCTGGCCACAACCTCTAGCCAGTCCTCAGCCGCCTGTGGATCCATTTCGCCTCAAACCCTCTAAGGCCTCTGACGCTTGAACTCGTGTAGTGAGCTCAATCGGTGTGGACAATTTTCTAGTGGGGATAGTGGCAATGGCTGCCCAATGGGTCGTGGTGCAACTGGTACACCACCTGATGGTACTATCACCGAAAGAGGTCCCTACACTAAAGCCTCATCGCTTGGTAGGATGTCATCACAAACTCTCACTACAACCTTTGCTAGCTCTCTATGTAGTGGCATCCTGAAATAAAATATATGCACCATGATCAATAAGTTATACCTGGTGAGATGACTTAAAGAGATCATAAGAAAAACTTTTCAAAAACACACGCAATTAGTGTTTTCATGAACTGAGTTGTAAATAAGAATTATGGGTCCTGGTGTATGGATATGTTGGTCAACTCACCAACACTAGATTCCCCAAACTGAGAACCACACTCATAATAATAAACACTATTGCCACATTGAAAGTATAAGCATCCTAGTTCTTCGGTAGAACCGAGTCATCTGATACCACTTTGTCACGACCCATCCCTAGGGCCCGTGCCGTGACTACACCAATCCCACATTCCATAGGCCATAGGTTGGAGACTAGCATCGAAAAGGCGTATCCCTATAATGGGAAGGCGTTGCCTTTAAACCTATACAAACACACAAACCAAGAACTCAACAATAAGAAACCATGAAGTAAACTAATGTAGAAAAAAGTGTACTCAAAGTAAAGGGACCGGAATATAAGCCCAAATTAAAAGTACAAGTACAAATAAAAATAGAAAAGAGCTCCTGGACCATCCATCAAGGATCATACCAGAAGGGTAGGTACATATCATCTCCACATCACCCCACGTCATCCCATCTCCTCTGTGTACCGCCTGGTCCTGACTCCCTTAAGTCTTAGCATAACTTCTTTTCATATGCACAAGACACAATAATGTGCGGGCGAAACCCGTGTATGGGTGAGTATAACAATACTCAGTAGAGACCCCGAGACCCCTGAAGGTCTCCTAGAGTTCCACAAAGGAAATACCACAAAGAAAGACCTCAATCACAAAGCACAAAGAAATAGTCATCAATGCTACTTAGGTATATTCCCTTACATATTCCTAAGTTATCAAAATATACTCATCTCATTCATGAGGAAATATAAGGATCCAAATTTTAAGCCATTTTCACAACTAATCCATGAGGGGAGAAACCACAAAGGTAACACCACAAAGGTAAAAGTACCAAAAAGGTAAAGACTCAGCTCACACCAAGTATAACTTAAGTAAAAAAGCACAGATGAGTTGAAGTATTGCTAGATAATATTATTCTGTCGAGAGGCTCTACTGCTGATCCACACAGGATCTGTAGATGTAGACCCACATAGGATCGGTGATCACTAACCCACTTAGGATCGATGAGTACTGACAAACATAGGATTAATAAATACTGACCCATATGGGATCGATAGATGCTGAACCACATCGGATCCATGTTCTTTATTCACTTAACATCCATCTACTAGATTCCCACACTAAGAACGCCTGATTCTGGGAGGATACGCTCCTCAAGACATTGGTCATACCTCAACCACCATTAAGTTCTACTAAGAAGTATCCTAAAATACCGACATGTTGTAAGGGTTCCAACGCCACTGACGGCGCGTCAATCAGACGCCCAGTCAGTAAGTTATAGGCATTTTATTGCCGAGGGCCCTAATGGATTCAGGTTCGATCCAACCCAGCCATAATCCAATTTTTTCCTAAACTCAAGTGGAGTATACCAAAATGACCATCTAACTCCTAGTATCCCAGTGCCATAGACATCTCGTCAAACGAACGTCTAGTTCATAAGTTATGACCCTTTAAAAGAAACATGGATTGGTTGGGTACAAGTTAGGTCTAAACCGACCCGGTTTGGGTCGACCCAACCTGGTCTGGGTCTGACCCAGATGGGCAGGGGTACGGTGGGCTCAGCCTGCTGGGCCATTGTCTGGCCCGACCCATAGGGGGGCACGGCCTAGCCCACAAGGGGGGCATGACCCGAATCGCAGGGGGGCGCAACCCGACCCATGGAGGGAACGACCCGCTAGGCTCACACAGCCGGCTGAAGGCGCGGCCTGCTGAGTAGGGCCCACTAAAGAAGGCATGGGGGAGTAGCCCCACAGTCTTCCCAAATGGCTAAGGCCATTCAGTTCGTGCGGTGGTCCCACATGGCGTCGCCTGGTTTCCCTGTGGGACCCACAGGGAGCAGGTCCCTGCTGCCATGATGTTGGAGCCACGACCACCCTCTCCGGTGGCACACCATTGTGCTCTGCTCCACCTTCTACAGCCGGCTAGTGCAGACCGCTCTTTGCATCTATTGCGACTGAAGAGCCGCGACCACCTTCTCCAGTGGCGCACACGCACCACCTCTTCTTCTATGACCGTCCTGAGTTGGCTGCCTTCTTCACCCACCACAACTACGACCACAACCTTCTCTATCGGAGACATGTGATGGTGCACAGCCATCTCCTCCACAGTTGGCCTTTTCCGGCCACTACCGTCACCCACCGGTGTTGGTAACTGGTGTTGTCGGGTTGGTGCCGCACCAGCGGTCTTACGCGGGTCACCGAGTGAGATCCGGTGGCCCGTTTTTTCATCCGAAGGTACCAACAGACTCCCTGGGATTCCCTCGTCGCCACTGACCCTCCGTTCCGGGTTTCGTCCAACCAGAATAAAAATCCATGAAGAATGCATAGATAAAAAATGTAGTAGAGGGTCCAGGCCTTGTTTGTTGGCTCGCGCCCTCCGCGTTATCTTGATAACATGAGGGAATAATAAGATTCAACAATTCTTTTAAAACTAAACCAATTAAAAACCCTACCTCAAAATCATTGGAGAATGTCTACGTTTGAGGAAGAATCAGTGTTCATCGTTCATGCAACAAGCCTTTAACGACGCCGCTGAATCGTCATTCTTTGGTTCTTCCTTGGTGAGGGGATTCGTTCTTCGTCAAAAATCATCCCAAGATCAAGCCTTTGCCCACAATTTTCCAAAACCCCACATTAGAGTTTAACTCTCTAACACATGATTAAGAGGTTCATTAGTTGGTGTAATTAAAAGCCTCACTAATCACACGAAGGGTGGTTACAAAACCATTGTGTAACCGAGAATTTAATGTCGTTCATTAAATGCCCGACCACCCCTATGGTCCCCACCATCAAAACATAAAAGTGAGGTGGAAGGATGTTTTAAAAATAAAATAAAATAAAATAAATTTTATTTTATTTATTCATCCATGATAAATGAAAAAATAACTTTCCTCCTCAACCCACTACAGTCGAAGTTAAACCTCCTTTAAGAGAATCCCGACACTGCGAGTTCAACAGTGCCCTCAGATTTCAATTCTGAGCACCGGTTCAAAAGTTAGGATTTCCTGCTCTCACGTTTACTAAATGTACATTATAGAACGTTTAAAATTCCATTCTGGGAACAAAGGGCATCAAAACCAAACACCTTCGTATTTTTCAGCCTTGGAATAGTCCCATATAATTTAAAAAAATTACATGTAAAATCCACGTCTTTACAAATTTCATATACATAGATTAAAATAGATATATCAAATCAAAAAATCATGCATCACATATCATATAAAATCCATGGAAGTACAATAAAATAGTAAAAACCAAAAGAATCCCAAATCAACTAAGAAGAATAGGTAACATCATGCCATGGATCACACTTGTTCAGGATAACTAGGATACTCATACCTAAAATATAAAATCACGTACACATCAAGACACTATACATATTCATTGAGTCTTGAGAGAAGAGAAACACTATAGAAAGTGAACCCCCCAACATGTCTAATAGGTCCCTAGAATGACATACCTTGAAATAATAGGAAAGACCCCTGATAAACCCCCCCGACAATGGGTAAGAACTATTACTATACCTTCCACCTAAGTACACAAGGCATACCATGTTCCCTATTTTCCACACCAGTTCATTAAACCATTTCTATAAAACCATTATTTGAAAACCATTTCAAAAAACCATATCATAATGATTTTAAACCCTTTTCTATTTACCAAAACGAGGGAAAAATGATTTTTATAGAAAACCCAATTACACAAACACAAAACAAATTAGTCATATCAAGAAATTTCATTTAATAAAAAAATTTATAAAAAAATAGAAATGCATCTCATCAACATAAGATAGAGATAGACCACCAATATCAAAAATTGAGGTCATACATGCCCACAAAGGGATCCAATAATAAGGAATAACAAAACAACATCAAAAGAGGCCCTAGAACCAATACTCACATCTCATAATTGATTCAATTAAACCTAAGGGTTGATGTAGAAGAGGAAAAACACATACCTCATGAATACACACCCACCACACCATAACTAACAAGAAAAAAACCCCGTAATGAGATCACAAAATAGATCAATAAGAAAAATGAGGAATCATCACTATAGATCAAAAAATCCAATAACATAACACAACGGTGCTACTACGATCTAAAGAAATAAAGAAACAATTAGGATTTTTTTACCCAGAGAGATGAAAAAAAACCACCCTAATGATCCAATGCTGAACAAATCAGTCATGATCAGACATAGGCTTCCAAAATCACCAGAGAATGGATCTAGGTTGAGAGAAAGGTGGGTAATGGATGAATGAATAAAAAATAGTCGATGAAACACCATAAAAGATGATCTCCAAAAAGTTACACAACATGTTACCCCTTTACATATTGTGTAATCAATAGGGATCAAGTACTTAGAAAAACCCAATGCCTTTTTATTTAAACCTGAACTTTTAACATTACACATAATGTAACCATTACATGGTGTGTAATCCTTTTATACTATGAAAATAGTTCACAACTTGTGTCTGGAGACCAAGTACAAGTTGTTTAACCCCTTTACACACTTTGTAATTTCCCAATACACAATAAAAAATCCATATTCTTACACAAAAACCCCAAACTAACTCAAGTGTTCTCTATACTTGGGGAGAAACCTACAAATCCATTAACTAATTTATACTAATAATCCATTAATTAAAACAAATATACATCTCAGAACATTAGGTCATTTTTATCAGCAAATAAACTCCATTCCTAAGAGTACCAAGACACACCCAATTAAAGATAATAACCAGAAATGATAAGGGAAAATACCTAAAAGCAGGTAAAAATATATTAAAAAATCCACACCATAAGAATTTTCATCCCCTGGAAATCATGTGGAAGAATGAATTTAGGTAAATATGTGAGGAAAATACTCCCTCATCGACGAAATATTCTCCCAAGTCTAATGACTATCTGATCCATACCACCATAACACTCTAACCAATGGAATTTACTTCCCATGAAATACTTTTACTTGAGATTCAATAATATATACTAGATGATCAACAACAGAAACATCTGGATATAACTAAATCTCCTCTCAACTTAAAACAAGAGAGGGGTTAGTATGATATTTCCTGAGCTATGGTATATGGAAAAAAATACAAATTATTATCAAATGTGCCAAAAATTCTAAATGATAAGCAACCTTACCAACCTAATAAATGAACTCAAATGGTCCCAAAAATATCTGATAGCCAACATTCCATATTTTCCACGATGACAGTGACCTAACTGAGGATAAAATTTCAAGAAAACCCAATAACCTATAGAAAAAATTAAAGGGAAATTCTGTTGATCAACATAAGAATTATGATAACTCTATTGTATAAACAAATGTTGATGTATATCTTGATTCCTCATAGATGTCTCCTAAACCAAACTTGGTCCCACCAAAAAATATTTTCCCACCTCTGCCCAACAAATATGTGATATTCATGGGTGACCATAAAAAGTATCGAAATGATACATTTTGAACAATTAATAATGAATATTTTCATAAGAAAACTTAACCAGTCCCAAATGGATATCCCAAGAACAACCAAAATCCAAGAAACATGCACAGATCATATCCTCTATAATCTAAATAGAACACTTATTTTGACTGTCCGTATGTGGATGATAATCTATACTCAATCTGACCTGAGTCCCCATCACCTTCAGGAGACTCCTCCAGGACATCAAATTAAACCTAGGATCCCTATCTAACAAAATGGAATAAGAAACCCAATGTAACCTCACAATTTCTTGCATATACACCTGGATCTTTAACTTTAGTGGGATCCTTGATCAGAATAAAATGATATGATCTTGTAAATATATCAATTAACACCTATATAGAATACCTCCCTCAGAGAGTCTATGGTAATCCAAAAAAAAATTCCATGGATTCCTCATCCCATTTCCAAACTGATATTAGAATAGCTAAAGCAAACCGGAAGGTTTTAAATGCTCAACCTTTATCTATTGGATGGTGTAATAGCGGGACCCACAATAAAAAATTCCATACTTCATAATCTTTCCTTAGAGTTTCCATATCATGTAACAATACATCTTTATAGTTCCTAGATGAATATATCATGAAGAACTATGACAATCAAATAAAATTGAGTTCATCATAGATGCTGGGAAAACAATCTGATCCCCAAAGTTGAGAATACCATATGAAGAGAGAGACCGACTTGAAGTGATATCCCCACCATATAGGGTTTCTTGAATTCCTTTAAAATAAATATCTTTATGATGACTCTACAGAATATACTCAAGGAGAGTTGATGATAACTGAACACTAGTAAAAACCATTCTTGAAACATCCACTTGAATATCTAGATAAAACCGAGAAAAAAGACCTTTAAGGTACCACTCTTCTTTCGATTCCAAAATAGATTGCGATGAAAATTTCCTATTAAAAGTGTCTGTAACAAAATTAACCTTCCCCAAGGTGTAGGAAATATCAAATTCAAACATCCCAAGGTATTCAACCCACCACCTATATCTAAGATTTAAGTAATTATAAGAAAATATGTATCTCAAACCCTTATGATCAGAATTGAATTTGATTTCATAAATCATTTAAATTATTTAAAATAAAAATAATACTTTTCATCCCATGTGAATTTAACCCATTTACTAGTAATAACATTCAAAGGTGATACCATCTTAGAGAAATAATTTATTAACTGTTGGTAGTATTCAGCAAGACCAAGGAAACTCTGAATCTCAATGACATTTTTTGGATCCTCTCATAACATGACAACCATTACTTTGTTAGGATAAACTTATAATCCATGCTCAAAAATAACATGCCCCAAGAACATCACTTCTTGAATCCATAAAGTTCATTTTGAAATCTTTTCATACAAATGGTGACTTCTTAGTATTTCAAAAACCAAAATCAAACCTCACACTCAGATCTTGAATATAACAAAATATCATCCATGAACACTACCACAAAAGTGTCGAGATGCTGATGGAATATCCGATTCATAAAATCCATGAATACTATAGAAGAATTAGTCAAACAAAAAGAAATCATAATATATTATTAATGACCATACATACTCCTAAAATCCATATTTGGTATATCAGACTCTTGAACCCTAAGTTAATGATAAATCTTTCGAAGACAAATCTTTAAAAACCACTTTTCCCCTTTAACTGATCAAAAAAATTATTATCATGAGGCAAAAGATACTTGTTCTTAACCATTAACCTATTCAACCTCTGATAATCCATGCATAGTTAAAGAGAACTCTATGAATTATTAGAAAAGAGAACTGGGTATGACCAAGGTGAAACACTAGGGTGAAAAAATACCTTCACAACTAGGTCATCCAAATAAATCTTGGGATTTTTCAGAGCTTCTATTACCATATGATAAGAAGGTATCACTATCAGCTATGTACCTAGCACCAAATAAATCAAAAACTATACCTCCCTCTATAGAGGAATCCTAGATAAATCTTATGATAAAACATTATGAAATTCCTGAAAAATATAAATAAGATAAAAAATAGAAGATACATCATCATGAACAACTGCTACAGCAGACACCAAACTTTTGAGCTCTGGGTAGGAAGGCCCTGCACAATTAAAACTTAGATCCCACTCTCCCCAAAACACCTATGAGCTCCCATAATCCAAAATAAATGAGATACATTGATCATAAAAATAAACCTCAACATAATGATAAATAATACAATCCATCTCAATGATGACATCATATAGATCTATATTGAGAACAATAAAATCTTAGACTAATTCCGCATCAGTTATCGATAGTGCATAAGAAGGAAACTAAAACCCCTGTTCTTTTCTCTTTTCAATATTTGTAGATAACTTAATAAAAAAATATCACGATCCCTGTTGTAAGGTTAATCATATCAACAAAATGACTATATATAAAAGAGTGGTAAGAACCAATATCAAATAAATCAACAACTATCAAAGGTGCAATACATATGGTACCTCTCACTGTCACGAGACCTACATCTACCTCGGTCAGAAACTCATCTACTAAAGGAAGGTGCTTCAATCATGAGGCCTATATCTAGATCAATATAGTATTTGAAGCATCTGAATGTACCATAGTAGCCTTTATATCCAATTATCCTTGACCATATCTTAGTGTAGACATAGCCTGATGGAAATGATGCAGATGACCTTAACGTCTTCAACTATTACACATCTTTATTGGTGAAGGAAAAGAACACCATGTGTGTTAGACCTTTCCACATAGAAATAATTTCATAGGCACACCACTAGATGCATCTGTTGGTTCTGAAGAGGCATACTTCTAAGAACCACCTCCACCACTCCTGCGATGATCCTGGCACTTCTTATTTTTTTCCCAACATGCCACTAAATCTCCCACTTGTGGGAAGAGAAGGGGCAGAATATCCAACCTTGCCTACCATATTCAGTTATGTGATTATATACATATCCACGGTCACCTCATAGGTTTAAATATTTACTATAAATATCTATGATATGATATCCATTCTCAATCCCTCTAGGTACTTATGGGCCTTTAACTGGCCATTATTCACAACCCTTAGTGTAAAATGAACCATCTCAGCAAACTGATTGGTGTACAATAACATGGATCCCTCTCCCTAATATAAAGATAGGAACTTATTATAATTATCTATCATCAATGATTATATAAAAAACTTTTAGATGAAGAGAGTCTTAAAACCATTCCAATCCAAGACCACATTCCTATCCTCCTATACTATGGAATCTCACAATTTCTTGATAAGTCCATCAAGTGTGAACACTATACACTTGAACTTGACACTCTCAGGTGTATCTAGGAAGTAAAATAGTTGATCAGTATTTTCAAGCCAGTCATTTTCTTCTTGAGGTCAATTTGTACCTTCAAAGGATGGTGAATTCTTATGCAAGAAATTCCCATTATCGATATCTTTCTTATATAACTCCTAAATGTACCTCAATAATTTAATTCTATGTTTTCGGTATATTATAATCCTTGGAATGAACTTCCCAGAAAATATACTCAATACAGTTATTATTTTTCAAAGGATTCCCTTGAGGGGTATCAACTGCACCCTCCTAAGGAACTCACAGAACATGTCTCAGAGGCATACTGCTGTACACTGAAACAAAAGAAATGATTAGATAACAGAACAATCTCAGTTGATACTAGAAAACCCAAAATCAAAAAACTAAGATTAATATTAATAAATCAAAATAAGAGACACAAATCCCAATATCCCATGGAAAATCAAGTCTCATCATGGAAAGAGTTTTTCAAGAACTCTTCGAAATATACCTCTCAATTATTGACAATACTATATCTAGTTTACAAAATGTCCAAAGAGAAGGAATATTGAGAAAATAACACCATTGATACTAGTCTATAAAAAATCTGACCTATATACCCTCTCAAACTGGTACCTGATCTGATCTTCCACATACTTGAAGGGCGTTCCTAATCCCCATGGGCAAGCAACTAGCACCCAAGCATCAAATAACAATCAGAGGGAGCAATTTATCTCAACCCAAATAAATAACACTCCATATATATACAATAGATACAATAATGAAAAAGATAAATATATTCCATAAATGAAAAAAAAACATCGAAAATCAATCAATTAAAGAGTGGAAAAAATCTTCGAGTATAGGTCTAACCATAAAGTACTACCAGAATCAGAGAAAACCCAACTACTCTATGTGATAGCGTGGGAAGAATCCCACCATATCACAAATAGATACCCAACTTAGCTGATAGAAAACCTTACCACTTCACTATGACACCTTTCCTTTCCCTATATAGAAATACATAAAAAGGTCTACACACTTCTGAAGGGGTACAAAGGTTGTGATAAAATAGGATCAAAGGATACCACCTAGGTGTTCCATATCAGGTCTCTAAAAATAATCAATGCATGCTAAACTTTAAAGAAAAAATGTCATGATAATAGTTTAACAATTTTTATATCAAAATCATGGAAAAATAGTTTAATCTTTCCCTTTTTCTACATTTCCTAATAAATTAG
This sequence comes from Viscum album, assembly GCA_963277665.1. Taxonomy (NCBI): domain Eukaryota; kingdom Viridiplantae; phylum Streptophyta; class Magnoliopsida; order Santalales; family Viscaceae; genus Viscum; species Viscum album. Next base: position 260,037,700 of record OY728142.1, on the reverse strand, counting down.
GTAAATCCATTTAATGCATTTCATAAACATATATCAAAATATATATATCAAGTCAAACCAAATCATGCATCACATATCATAAAAAAATCCTTTTAAGTATAATCAAAACAGTAGAAACCAAAAGTATCACCTAACATAGGCAAGGATAACACTGGGTTGGGATATCTAGGACCCTTGTACCAGACATAGACAACCGTGTACACATCAAGCAACTGGCTATATGCATCAAGTCTAAAGAGAATAAAAACAACCCAACAAGTGAACCCCCAATAGGTCTAACAGGCTCCTAGAACAACAAGACTAGGGAGAAGATGAAATAACCATGATTAAACCCCTTAAATATGGATGAGACCTATTACTATACCTTCAACCTAAGTACCCATGGATTCTAATGTGCTATATTTTCCAAACCAGTTCATCAAACAATTTCCATCAAACCATGATTTGAAAACCATTTCTCAAAACCATTTGAAAATAATTGGAAAACCCTTTTACATTTTTTAAAACCAATATAAAACCATATTTTATAAAAAAATCAGTTCCACACACACAAAAAAACAGTCATATCATGCTATTTCATTTAATAAATCAATTTATCAAAAATAGGAGCAATGAAATTCACCGACACAGGCTAGAGAGGGAACCCACCTACCATAAAAATCAGGGCTGCACATGCCCACAAATACATCCAACAATAAGTAAGAACACAAAAACAACAACTCAGGCCCTAGAACCAATCCTAAAATCTCATAATTGATTCAATTAAAAAAAGGACAATAGAGAATTTGAAATAATACATACCTCGAGAATGCACTCCCACCGCACCAAAACTAAAAAGGAAATGACCCATGGAATGAGATAACACAATATATCTATAAGAAAATAAGAAGAATCATCACCAAAAATAAAAAAATATAATAGCACAATGAAATTAACCTACTATTATCAAAGGAAATGAATAAGAAGAAAATATTTCTTACACGAAGAGATACAATACAACTTCCCTAATGATCCAACACTGAACGAATCATTCAAAATTGAATGGAGGCTCCCAAAATCATTGAAGAAGGGATCTAGGTTGGGATCAAGGAGGGTTATGAAAGAATGAATAAAAAATTAATTGATGAAACATCCTAAAATTATACTTACTGATAGTTACATGATGTGTACCCCCTTTATATGTCATGTAATCCATAAGGCTCAAGTACACTAAAACCCCTAATGCATTTTTATTAAAAATTGATCTATAAAAATTACATATCGTGTAACCGTTACATGGAATGTACTCCTTTCTCATTATGTAAAAATCTCATGAATTGAATATAGAGACCAAGTTCACATCATTTAACCAATTAACATACTGTTTAGTCACCCAACACACATAAAAAATCCATATTCTTACATAAAAACACCAAACCAACTCAGGTGTTCTCCATAATTGAGGAGAACCCTAAAAATAAATTAACACATTTATTCCCAGACTCTCTAAATTCAAAAAAACATATATACTAAAAATTTATGTAATTTTTATTACAAAATTATCTCCATCATCAGGAGTCCCATGATACAACCAATTAAAGAGAAATACTAGAAAAGATAATGGAAATTTCCTGAAAGTGGGTAACAAGATGTTATAAACTTTTTCTATACGCTAATATAATTCCATTACCATGAGTCCATTAACCTCAAAATATTTCTTCCCAATGATTTTCTATAACATAATAAATTTTTTTATTGATATTTTGTTGAGCCACAACTCAAACATTGTAACTTACAACATTGTACAAACTTCTTAAGTTCAACTTTGTATAAATTTATTTTTTTGAAAAATTCAACTTGAACCATGAATTGTTTTAGTAATTATGATGTTAATAACATTGAGTATAATCATAAAATATATAACATAGTATTATTAGAAACTCATCCTTATTTTGAATATAAAAACTCACTTCTATGAATGAAAAAATATTCAAAAATAATGTTGAAAATAAATAAAGAAATCAAAACAAAGAAACAAAGGTTCTTAAATGTACACATTTGTATTTTTTGTAACATTATTAACTACTATTTAACTAAAATTTCATCAAACCATAGTATTTATATTATAGAGTTTCTTAACACCAAACTACTAGATTAAGAAATGTTTTTCAAAGAATTCCATTCCTCAATGACAAGAAATTTTGTGTTAGTAATATTGATAAACCCCCCCTCAACCATCTTTTAACTCCACCTTTATATGATAACACCATCTCCAGATTCAAAAAATATAGAATACATAGTTTTAATTATAATACCCCTTTGATAACATAATCCAAAATATCACAGGGTTCCTTGAGAACTTTCTTAAGTAAGTGGTGAAGGCTAAATATATAGTTTCAGCCTCAATTCCTCAAATCTTTCTCTTAGAATAGCTTTGGTTAAAATATCATCAATTAATTATGTCATTAAAATATACTCAATCATTAAATAATTACTATTAGATTTCTCATTAATGAAATGATATTTAATATCAATGCCTTTTATATAGAATGTTGCATAGGTTTTTATAAAGATCAATGTCACTTTTATTATCCTTAAAAATATTCAATGGTTTTTCAACTTTAACCCTAAAATATTCTAGATGAAATTTTATACATATCATTTGTGCACATTATTGGTTGGAAGAAACATACTATGATTCTTTCGTACTCAAAGTAATAGTACTCTATTTTTACTATGATAGCTCATAAAACTTTCTCCCAAGAAAAAGTACCTCTTGATACAAATTTTTGATCATTAAAATATCCAACCCAATCAGCATTGGTGAACCCAAATAAGGTTCGTCTCATTACTTGTTTTATACACCAGGGAATAAAATTATATTCATTTAATATACCTAAGTATTCTCCTAGTTACCAAATGTTTTGGTTCCTTTGGATTAGTTTCATATCTTGTACACAAGGTTACAATATATGCAATTTTGTTCTTGAATCAGTAAGATAGAATAAACATTCAATGAACTTCCAAAATTCTTTCTGATTCACACTTTTCTAAGATTTATCTTTACATAGTCTCATGCCAACTAAAATTGGCATATAAAATAATTTTTAATATTTCATGAAAACTATTGTAACAAATAATTCACACACTTTACCTAATATATGAGGATTTATCTTCCTTTTATTGAAATTGTAATCCTAGAAAGATATTAAACTCTCTAAGAATTGACATCTCAAAGTTCCTTTTCATTTGTCCAGGAAATTTTTTACATGATTTTTCCCTGTCACCTATAAAAATTATATCATTAATTTATTCAATGAAAATAAAGGTACATATTCTCATTTCCTTCAAATATAAGTTTCTATCAACTTTTCCTTTAGAAAAGTTCAATTACTTTAGGAAAATGTTGATTTTGGAAAACCAGTAATGAGGGGACTATGTTAACTCATACAAATATTTATTTAGCTTACACATCATGCTTCCAACATTTTCACATATGAACCCACTGGGTTTCTCAAAATAAAATCATTCTTCAATTTATTCATTTTATAAATATGACTAAATATCCATCTGATAGACTTTGTAATTTTGAGGACCAACAATTGATAAAAAATTTCAATTTTTTTGATCCTTGTAATGGAGTAAGAGTTTCTTCAAAATAAACACCTTCCACCTATGTGTAACCTTTTCAAATGATCCATGCTTTATTTATCAAAACTTCTCCATGTTCACTATGCTTATTTTTGAACACTCATTTTTTTCAAATAATAGTTTATTATTTTGGTAAAGAAAAAATATCTTACATGTTATTCTTCTCAATTCAATCTAAATATTCAATAAACATATTTAACCATTATTTTATATCAACTGATTTCGAAAATAATTGTGGTTACACCTATTAGATAAGTGATGTTTGATTTTTAATCCTAAATTTTTGATTGGTATGATCTAGTTCATCTTGTTTTTTATGATATTATCAGTTTCAACAAGTTTTTGTAATTTATAGTATTTTTATGGTTTTATTTTGGACTTACTTTACTCATCACTAGAATAATATGTATTACTTGTTAAGGTTGGGCCCACTATTAACTTTAATTTCATTAACTTATCTCGAAGTCATAACTCTATCTTTCATGACACCATTTTTGACATCTTTAACTACTTTTGTTAAGGTGGAATGATTTTAAATTACCTCTACATAAAAGGAATCAACCAAATTATGTAGTCTCTAATATTGTAACTTATAACTTTTTTCATTGGATGAATATCCCATGAAAACACATTTTTACATTTTTTCATCAAACTTTCCAAAATCCATATTTTTTATCCTTATTAAGAAAGGACTCCAAAAAACCTTAATGAATTTCACTGTAGGGTTTTTATTATATTATATCTCATAGGAGGTCAATTTTTATTCTGGTATATGAAAAACACTATTGTAAACATGTACAAAAACACTTATAAATTCTCTCTAGAATAATCTTGAAAGTTTATTTTCTGTAATCATACTTCTTCGGAATTCAAATAAACTTCTTTTTTATTTTATTTTTCCGACTCCATTTTTTTGTGGAGTATATGGAGCACTATATTTGTATTTAATTCTATTTTTCTTCATATAGTATTTAAAAGTGTTATTTTTTTACTCCATTCGATTTTATGTTATGAGCTTCAATATCTATACACCCATTTCCTTCTCAACATCCCTTATGAAACATCTAAACAACTCTACAGGCTCTGATTTATACTTCATGAACATTATGTTGGTTATACAAGTGAACTCATTAATGAAACTAATAAAGTAAAAATAAACCTTTTTTGATTGATGTATCATCATATCAAATAGAGTAGAGTGCATGAGATCAATATTTTTGATGGATTGAATTTCATCTTTCTGATGTCTTCCACTAAACATTCTTCCTTTTAGGTAAGTTGTTCAAACATCATCATATTTCCTCTTTTATTGAGGTAAGTCTCTTATAAAATATTCCTTCAAATTGTTTTTCACACTTTTCTAGGCATGACACCCAATTTTTTTATGAAACAATTTGTTTTCATTCTCATAACTAAAATAACAAGAGTTACTAGGATCTCTAATCTTGAATAGATTTCCACTAGTTCTTTTCACCTAAGTAAAAAATTTCCAATATTTTAAAAATTGGATGATATTATAATATTATATCAGGATTACTTACTTAAAATCATTAAAAAAATTTCTATCACTCATTAAGTTTTACTTAATCCCTTCAACAAACAAAACTTCCTTTGACTACATCTTCCGATCTTCAATATTGGTTGTACCAATTACTCTTATTTTTATGGGAAGATAATTTCTAAAAGTAACTTCTCATACCTCATGTTATTGATTTTTTATTTATAAATCCCTAGTTTTATGTGAGGAAAAACCACTATCAAGAATCTTTGGATTTTTATTTTTTTTATTTATTTTAGAGAAGTCTTAAATACAAAATATTTATCTTCATATTTCCTTTTCCTAGGTTCCTTTTCTTTAATGTTATAAAGAATTTATCCTAAAAGAGTTGTCATTAATTCTTCAACAAAGTGACATGATTGGTCAAACCTTCATAAACACCCTAAATTCATTCAAATCATTTTTTCCTTGAGAGTTTCCTATCTTATGATGGATTTGTTTTTTCTTCTTCCTACAACTTTAAAGAGTTTCCTCCATTTCTTCAATTATTTCTCCCCCTTAGTTCATGCCTACTATTAGGGAGAGACCCAATATGAAAAAAATTATATACCTTGTGTCTATATATTTTAAACCACCGACAATATCCAATGAACATGATTTTTTTGTAGAAACATAGTTTTTCCCTATGACAAGTTTGTTGAGATTCAATATAACTTTCAGCATCTGATTTCCCTTGATGAGGGTAATCATTTTTACATGATTTTTTTAACTTCTATTGATGTGATATGTTTCAAACATACTTTATAAACCCAATATTTCATAATTTTTATTTATTCTCCAGCATGGTTAATATAATATGATGAACTTTTATGTTTATTGTGAGTAAATTTCACCTGATTCTTGGGATGATTTCTTCCAATAGCTTGAGATATTTTAGTATTTACCACCAAATATTTTGTTAAATTATCTCTCATATTCTTTAAAGTATTTTCAACATCAAGACATCATGATTTGGTCTTATATAACTAATATTATTTATAAGTAAGTTTTTCATCATTATCTTTCACCATCTTTCCTTATTAAAAAACTTTCATATTGAGTTTCTTAATATCTTCTATACATGAATACTAATTTTTAAGAAATTGTTATTTTCATTTATTAATATTCTTAATTTCCTTATGTTATATTTTGGATTCTTTCTTTAGTTTTTTTTGATCAAGACATGCCACAATTTCAGATATGAGATGATATTCCCTGTAGGTTTCTTCACATTATTCTTCTTCACTATTTAGAGTATATTAATTCCTTTAAAAATGAGATATGGAGGTTATAAAATTCTAAATATTTTTATATTCTAACGAACTATTGTTAGTATATTTATACTATATATTATTACTCAATATATACCTTTTATTTCTTCTGGTTAACTTTTTCTTACTTTTAGCAGACTGCTTATCTTCCTTGGAAGTTTTGTTACACTTTTCCACTAATTTTTATACTAAGAATAATCATCATTATATTATAAAACTTTATTATATGTAAATTTCATAGAAAAATATTTGATTCCTCTATAATAAAAAATTTTAATTTGGAGTTATCTTTTTTATTTAAATATACCTTTCTAGTAATTTTTAGACCTAAGTGAAATAATCTTTTCATTAACTTCAGTATCATATTCTGATTCACTAATTCCCACTAATTCATGTTTTGGTCCTCTAATATTCATATTCCTCATAGATTTAAATTCTACCTCTTCATTAGTCTTCCTTTTCAAAGTAGGAGCTTCCCTCATTTCATACAAAACATGAAAGTTATTTAATTCATTAATAGATAAATCTTATTTATCTTCTAAAGTATACATTTTAGGATCAAACCTATCCATAAAGTTTCTCATTAAAATTTTAATGATATTTTAATCTTCTAATATTTCTCCAAATCCATTGTCGTTTTTAATGATTTCATTAATTTTTTTGAAGTAGTCATTAATTGTTTCATCTTCGACCATCCTAATATCTTTGAAATTACTTATCCAGATTTAATGTTTTCCTTCCATTAATTTTATATTTTCCTTGAATATTCCTTTTAATTTTTAACATGTTTCCTTTATTATATTTATACCCATCAACTTCATATAATTTTTTTTAGACAAGGATAGAATAATAGAATTTCAATCTTTTCCATCAACCTTGAGATTACGTTTTTTAGAAAATTTCATAGGAGTATCTTTATCCAAGGGTGGAAACCCTATTTTCATTATATCAATAACCTCAATGGTTGGAGATAGAATATAGGGAACCATTGTGTTTTTCTGTCCATGATAATATTTTTTGTTGAAGGTAGGAATACCTTTGATATTAACTGAGTTGATATTATCAATGATAAGGTAAATAAGGATATTATAGAAGGAAACTTAAACCTCTAATACCACTTGAATTTATTATAAATATAAGAAAAACAAATAAGGGTTGATTTAATCATTGATAATATTTTACAATTTCATTCCTCCTAAAATAAACTTCTGCAAACTGTTAATGTTTTGATCCACTAAAATATAAGCTCAAGCATACCTGTATGAAAACACAGGTAAATTAAGAAATGTACAAAAGTTTTTTACAAGGTTCTCTCCAAGTTTAGGTGACTATGTTCTTTCCTTGTCAACTCCCATTGATCCAAAAAAGTCACCATATAATAAAATGAATACAATTGATCTAGCTTCTATAAATCCTCATCTATCTCCTAATAAGAAATTATACTATCTCCCACCAGTTACAAAGTTTTTTTATCCTTCTAAAAAAAACAATAAGAACTTTTAATGAAGCTCATAAAAATATTTTCATAATTTCTATCTGGAACTTCAATGTCCAGTGTCTACTTTTGGTTCACCTCTATTAGATTCACCTCAATCTGTTAAGTGTTTATCTAGTACCTATATTCAATGAACTGTATTTAATCAACCTATATAGTTTATACCTATTTCTAAATCACCTATGTATGGTGTGCCTCTTCTTATTGAACCAAGTGTAATCTTGGTTGGTCACTCACGTTTCTCTCCCACAAAAACTTCAGCACTTCATCTCTATGATAATAACATCAACCTCTTCTCAATGATCCTAAATCCCTTTATATATGATTAATTCCTATAAAAATAAAAGAAAAAATGTGATATCAAATTTTAATTTTCCATATCACCGCATCTCTCGTTTGATAATATTCATATCCATTGAAAGTTAAAAGTCACCAATCTTCATGCGACATTCGTTAAATATTGGTTTCAACGTTCTTCTAAAAAACATCCTTATATCTCAACCTGAGTTATAAAATTAAAAATAACAACTAAACATCATCATATTTAGTGAATTTACATTTTTTTAAAGATACATAAAACTCCATTCAGTGTATATATATATGAATCCTTAATCAAAACTTCTCTACATGGTTCTGTTCTATCTGAATCTACTCTATCTATTATATTTCATCTGACTAGATTTGTCTAGTATACTCAGGCTTCCTCTATCTAACACTCTTTACAAATTTACTCTATAATTTATAATAATAGAAGATCATATAACTTTATCTATATGATGTGTTGGAACATCTCTGTCTACTCATCCTGAATCTGATCAAACTTTTTTTAGATCTTTCTCTGCTAAACTCAATCTAGTCAACTTATCAAAATTTCATCTAATGATCTCTTTATAGTCTATCCATTGTAACTTCTTTGACTATTAAATCTCTCTATCTAGTTGACTTTATACCAATCTATTTGGTAACCTTTAAAGATTTCTTATTTTTCTGGATTTATAAATTCATTGTCTGATAATTCTTGGTCTGATGGACTCTATATAGTAACCTTAACACAATTAGAAACTTGACGAATAAAATATTTAATATTTGTAAATCTTGAAACTTTATCATTTTGTAACTTAAACTTTGTAAAAAATGTCTCTTTTTGGTAATCTCATTTTATTACCATTAGTATGGTAAACTACAAAAATTTATACTTGATGCTTAGATATAACTTTATCACTTTGTTTTTTGAACATTTTTTAGACACAAATAAAAATTTGTGACTTATAACTTTCTACAAACTTCATAACTTGATCTTTTTATAAATGTATTAATTCAGGAACTTTATCTTTAACTATAAAATCATTTTAGTAATCATGATCTTAGGAATACTAAGGATCAACATAGAATCTTCTATCTTAGTATGAGTAGAAACTCAACCTTCTTATGAAAAAAAACAAATTAATTTTCTAAAATAGAAAAAAAATCAAAGAAATATTTTCAACTAATACAAAAAATCATAAAAAACAACCTAATGTTTTTTCATATATTACAAATAACTAGGGTGAATTAAGTGTCTATATTCAGATAATGTATCACAATACTCACTAGAAGGGTGAATAAAGCATTTTAATGTGATCAATGTATCAATATAACACAAAAAGGAGAATAGTGTATCACCAGGTGAATGATATATCACTATACACTAATTTAGGGGTGAAAAAAATACCAACTCACTCAATTAGGGAAAATGATGTGCCAATTATTTATATAAAAGGTTGAGTAATATACCACCAAGGGTGAATGATATATCCCAAAATTAACCAATATAATGGTGAATGAGGTGTCTATATTATAATTAACTGGGTTCATGATATATAAAAATTTCATTAATACGAGGTAAATAATGTTTCATTATACTCATCCATAAAGGGTGGACAATGTACCAACCAATACATAGGCAAGGTGAATGATTTACCATGAGGATAACTTCTTATAGATAATGATTTATCATCAACAATCACAATATGGGTTTACAAGATACCACTAAAACTAATAATGTGAATGATATTTCTCAAAAATATAATAAGCAACAGTGAATGATATATCACTAAATAAATAAACAAGGTAAATGATTCATCACCAATGATATGACCATGTAAAACCTAATCATTACCACAATGAATGAATTATCACCCTATATATAAATTTCATAAATATAAATTATTCACTAGTATACCCATTCCCCAAATGTTGTACTCATAGGACACATAAGTCAATCCCCCATAATGGATTTAGATCCTATACAACTAACCATTAAATAAGGGTCACACTATAGTGGGTTCTATTCTTTCTAATGTCCAATCAAAAAGGTTAATTCACCACTAGATTGAAAAATTGATAATTTATAATTACCAATGTTTCTATTACTATTATTAATGTGTTATTAAGGTTTTATGATCAAATTTTAGATGGTTTACGTAAAACACCATTTGAATTTATAGTTTTGGTTGAAGTGTTATTTCTTGTTTGATGACTTGGATTTGATTTTTGGTGTTCGGGGATAAATTTATAGGTGGTGTTGGATATGGTTTGAGGCACAATTGAGTGTTTTGAAGATTTATGGGGGATATGAGTTGGAATCACTTGAATTAAAAAATAAAAAGTTACATCGAGTACCTAAACTACAAAAAATGAAATTTAGTGTCATTTTTGAACGTCACTAATTAATTTACCAAAGAGTCTGAAAAACATCGGTAAACAGTGTGTCACTAATTAGAGATGTTTATATGTGTTGATAATTAGATATTCTTATAAAGATATCTAATTAGATACATTATTTTACCAACATTTTTGAGAAACATCAGTAAATTAGTCATAAAATAGCTATGTTTTCTATAGATGTGGCTAATTTAATTTGTTTATTATTTTTTAAATTCATGATATTAAAATGTTTTTTTAAATGTATAATTTTTTATAAGAACTACTGAACCCAAACTGAAATGATCCATACCATTACCTACTACACGTTATATGTCACCCCAACCTCCACTAATGTCACCAGTTGTGCCCCACACCCAACATGATACCTACCGATGGGATTCAAACCCTAGACCAATATAGTTCCGATCTGTTTCTTGACCAACCGATCTACACATAATTTGAGTATAAAAATATAAATTTTTATATTTATATATATATGAATATATTTTTGTATAAAAATATTAATATATATATATATTATATTTGTATATATATATATCTGCATATTATAGATATATATATTTGTATGTGTGTGTTTATATATACATATATCTCTGTGTGTGCGTGTGTTTTTATATATATATATATATCTCTATGTGTGTTTATATATATGTGTGAGTGTGTGTTTATAAACACACACACACACACACACATATATATATGTATGTTTGTATTTATATATGTCTATGTGTATATATATTAATATTTATGTGTTTATATGTTTATAGATATATATGTCATATACATATTGATATTTAAATATATGTTAATGTATTTTTATATTAATATAAATATATATATATATATATATATATATATAAATATAAATATATATAATTATAATGATATTTTTTTTATATATATGTAAGATAATAGAATTAAAATTATATATATATAATTAGCCAAATTTTAAAACATTAGTAAAAATATCACTAAAATAAGCATGCTTTCTTAAAATTGCTGCTAAATTTAAAATATATATGTGATTTAAATATTAAAATACATGTGTATGTATATATATTTATATACATGTTTTTATAAACATATATATATATATATATATATTTGTGTGTGTGTGTGTGTATTTATACATATATCTAAATATATATTTACATCGATGCAGGGAAATGGACTACATTATAAAATCATGAAACAATCAAATGTAGAGATGAACTCTACATGGCTCAAACATGAGACATTGTTGAGATCCACAGGGGGAACTAACATTGAGCTCCACCCTAATGAATATGTATACATATATATATATATGTGTGTGTGTTTATATATATTTTTATATATAAATATTATGATATTTAAATATATGTTAATGTGTATTTGTGTGTGTATATATATATAAATATAAAATATAATAATATATACATGAAAATTAATAGAATTATACTTATATATAATTATCCAAATAGACACATTTTCTTAAAAAACCACTAAACCTAAAATTAGCCACATTTTCTTTAAAATATCACTAAATTAGCCATGTTTTCTAAAAAAAGTGAATATTTTTAAATTTAGTGATGTTTTTATTTTTGGCTAACAAACCATCTATAAAATAGACACTTTTTCTAGAAAACGTTGGTAAATTAGTGATGTTTTTTAAAAAATGTGACTAAATGAGCAATATTTTCTTAAAAACATGGATAAATTAAAAAATAGCCACGTTTTTAAACCTATCTAAAAAACATTGCTAAATTACCTGCTTTTTTCAAAAATTTCACTAAAATTGAAATCATCCATGCTTTTAAACATTACTAAATTAGCCATGTTTTTAAAAAACATGGCTAAAAAACATCGCTAAATTCCATTTTTATAGTGATAGTGGGAGGTATCTGGTACCTGGTGTGTTGGACTGAAGGTCTAGTGTTCTGGGGGGTGTCACTAGGTACTCGATGGCCCAGACATAGTACTAGATAGATTCCTGGATCTCTTTTTTTTGAATTTTTTTTGAATTTACCCATACACTGTTTTTATTCTATCTTCTTTCCTTTAATTTTATTTCTTCATAGTTGTAGAGAGATCCTTCTTAGACTTATATTTGTCTCCATTATCCCACACATTTTTCCTCTTGATTCATGTGGAAACCATTGGTGTTTTTAATTCCAAATCAAAATGTAATTCAACTATATTATCTCTCTCCCATTATCCTATACCCTTTTCTATAAATCCTTACAGTGAATAGGACTTACTATTTTTTATTTCACCAATTTCATTGTGAAATTCACTTGTATGCATTTCTATTCTCTCATTCCAATTGAAGAATATCAATATGGATTAAATCATTTTTCTTTATCACTATTTTTAGGTATTAAATTTGTAGAATTGTTTTATGGATTTCTTGATTTGGGAATATGGTTTAGGTCTATTTAATTTTAGTCTATTTAAGGATTCCAATTGGGTTATTGTTATGATAATTTTTTAGTATTCTTTATATGTTTTTATTTAGTGTTCGTTGGGGTTTCTATATATAAATTATAATTTCTTGAATATTTGTTATGGATTATTTTGGTTGTGTTTTTATGGGATTTAAGGTTCCTATAAGAGTGTCATGGAAGACTCATCATGGCTATACTAATGACAGGTGGTCTCTATCCTCTTGGTTATTCTAAGGACTTTCCTACGATATGCCTACATCCATTTTTCAATATTATTAATGATTATAACTTTGAATTTTATAAATATAAATGATTTAATTTTAAATAATGGTTTGGAATAACAATTTTAATGTTTATAATGAGTATATATGTTACTAATTATGGACATATACCCCTCTTCATTTTTTGAGAACATTGTTATAATATTTTATAATTAATTAATTATTATAATGACTCTGTCCTGATTAATTATTTTTATCCTAATGTATAAGGTGGAACAATAATTTTTTGTTATGTCACATGATCTTTTTGTCTTAAAGAATTTAAAACCTTATTTAGTAATAAAATTGGGAGGAAATATAAACCTTGGGTGTGCCTTTTTGTATAACCCACATTGAGGAAAACTTTTATGATATGAATTCCCCTTGGACTAAAACATTTTTGGTTTTTATAACATATATAATGCGAATATCTAAAATTATTAATGATTTTACGGAATATAAAATACTTATTGACACTAAAACTTGAATGAAAAATAATAGAATAAATTCCTCTTAACCCTTGGTTACAAGAATACTTTGGTGGTGATATAGTGGCAGGGTTGATTAGGTGATAATATGAAAATTAACATTAAAATATTAGTAGTTTTGGTATTTACATAAAAATTTGAATAATAATAATAATAATGGTTTTTAATAATGGTTAATATATTGGATAATTTTTTTGAAACCTAATTTTGAATTTAGTTTCATTTGAAAACTCTCCCTTGATGGAGTTTTTATATGTATTTTAATTGTTTTATCACAATATGTTTTTCAAAGGTGATCACCTTTCCTCTATCAAACCGCTATTTATGAAAAAAATGTTTCAAATTTTTTAATAACATGGAAAATGTGAGTATGTAATTTTCATTAAAAACTAAAATATTAGACTTAAAAAAATCACATTATATGATTTTTAGTTACGCTTTTGTGATAAAGTGGTTCTTGTATTAACTAGATTGTAATAGGGGATCACCCTAGGAATATGAACCTTGGTCTGGTGGATGTTCATAAACTATAATTTTCCAAGCATGAATAGAAATATGCAATAATTCATGCCTCATTTGTCTTGTTCATATCATGTTTTAATCATTTTTAAATTCCTTTTATGTCATAATGTTTTTAATTTTTCTAGCATGTCTTGAGAATTTAGTATGTCATACCCCATTCTTCATTAGACTGAAAAAAATATCTGACTACTGCACTACTATATTTTATTCTTGGAGTGGTTTAATTTTTTAATATTTATATAAATTTGAAGTTTGTTTATATTTTTATTTGATTTTATTATGGTTATGTATATCCAAACATGATATATATTTTTTATGTGAATCCTGTTATTACTTTATTTTATTAATCATATTGATTCATATATTTATTAACTTTTTATTTCGAATCACCTCTTTGTTGATATATAATGAGAATTTAAGAAGTATTAAGTAATTATATATGTTAAAATAATTTTTTTCCACTTCAATGTACTATTAAAAAAGTATGATTTTCATTGGATTTATACATGAGAGTATATAATAGTATATTAAATTATACATATCAAAAAAAGTACTCTTATCTTGAAGAACATGTCATTTGAAATGGTATGGTCTATGATTCCTTGAATCATTCTAAACAAATCCCATTTCTACCAAAAGATAGTTCATAAGTCCCTACCCATTATGCATTATTCCCTTTCACCTAGAATTGGTGTTTTACCCAAAATACCCCTGGTCTAGTTTCAATGGATGTAAATCATGGTTCCTCTGACCAATTAGTAATAGTCATTGAGTGATAGGCTCAAAGTAGTTATGGAAAGTATATATACTCTTGATATAGAGAGTTACTAAATATAGTTGATATAATGACATATGTTTCCTCATTGTTGATATGCTAATAAAATTTAATTAAATACCATAAGAACTATTTTATTATATGTACATGTAAATTTGTAGATATGTTCTCACATAATCCCATTAATAATTGTTGGTTTGAGATTCCATTGGGGATCACCTACTGATTATTTATTCTCACACAAAAAATAGACACTCCAATGGATGTGTAGCTTCACTTGTGGCATTTTTCGTTGATTAGTGATACACTAGTATCTTTGGTGGATCATGACATGCTTGTTCAAGATTGTTTTAGAGAAGTCTTGGTTTCGGTATTGGTGCTGTAGTATATGGGGTGATGGCTTGTGGTTAAGTTTGGATCATCACTTATGTCTTTAGAAGAGATTCTTATCTTATGATCTATTTGACTATGATTTTATTTATGGTATAGTATACTTTATGTTATATATATTTACTAGTTTGGTATGCATTTCTATTGTGTATTGTGTTATTTTTTTTATTCTTTTATTTAGTTTATGATATCTTTAGTCATGGTTTTATATTAAATCATTAAACTTAAAAATTTATTATGTTATGATTTAGATATAATATTAATGTATATTAATTATAAAACTTATATAGTTAAATATTTTATATCGAATATTATATCTCTAGTCACCAATACCATGTGATTGGGGGATTTCTCATGGAGCCAATAAAGACATGATCCAGGTGTTGTTCAGGTATCAGAGTCAAAGTTTCAATAATGTGGTATCATAATGTTTTAATTACAGCGATTTTCATTTTGATAAACAAGATTTGGGGTTGTAATCACTTGATATGTAACCTATAATAAAGGCATAAAAAAATATTTTTATAAAGGAAGATAAAGTTACCAGGGGATGTATGAGGACTTAGTAGGAACCATAGGATTGAGTGAGGTTTTTGATTTCTTATCTCATGTGTGATTAAATTGAAATAAAAAAGTGTGTGTTGGACTTTACTATGATTAAATTTTTATTTTTGTTCACTCATCATGTTAAGCATTAACAAGTAGGAACACATAGGATAATATTCTAAATTGTATGATTACCTATATTTCTTTATCTTATGGATAAAATTAATTTAAGTTTTATAATAATTGAAAAATAAAATATAAATATATAACGTTTTCATATATATATATATTGGTGAAAATTTGATTAATACGAATCAATAATTTATTCCTCTAATTAATATTAATTTGTTTACTCTTATTGATATATAGATTTTACTGTAAAAATCAAAATACTCTCTATTTTCTATTTAAAATCTTCCAATAATCATGTCACTAAATTATTATTTATTTTTTAATTAACATTATATATTTAATATATTTAGTTTTTTTATAAAATAGATTTTCTTGTCTATATTTAATATAATACTACATATAAAAATGTTTTTTTTTGTAATATTTTTATGTAGACTTGTTATTTAATAATTACATTTTATTATTATATATTTAATTTATTTACTTGGTTAATATCTTACTATATATAATTTCATTTATCCCCCGTTTAGTAATGAATTATTATAATTTTTCAAAAAAAAAGTTTCCAATAAGCTTTCCAGTCTCTATTTTTTTGGTTGTGTCTAAATGTAGCATGTGATACCATGTATAAGTAATAATAGAGAGTTTATTAGTGTATTTAAATAAGTAAAGTTATTTTATAAATTTAAATTTTATATATAAAATGAAGTCATTTATTCTAAAAGTGTTTCAAATTATGGTATATTATGAAGAGGGGGGTTATGATATTTTAAATAGGTTTTTATATCATTTGGTATTCAGAAAAACATGATGTTTTAGAAACTTAATTATAATTTTTGGTCGTCAATAGAAATTAGGATTGTTAATTTTTTTCCCATAATATATGTTTTGAGTGAAATGATGTTTTTGAAATTTAAGGGTTTTTTGAGAATGGTATGATAATTAATCTTTTAAATTTTATTCAGTGTTAATTATAAATAAAATATAATTCAATGTGGGATTATTTAATAATCTATATTTCAAAGACACAAAGTTTTTAAAAAGAATATTTGGGTAGTGTGTATTATCTAATTTGTGTTTTATAATAAGATAGTTTTGTAAAATGTTGTAATTTTATGGAATAAATTTAGATTATGTTTTTGGAATGAAAAATTATTTTTATAACCTTTTGATAAATTATTTTTTTGATAAATTGGAAATTAGTGGTAAGTTAGGAATATGGAGACCCTAATAAAATATCAGAGAATGAATTATCTTATCTTTTTTTCCAACTAATCGTGAGCACTTAATATTCTATGAGGTAATTGGTAAATGGTTTGGTATTGATATATTATGGTGGTTTAGTATATATTTTTGGTTTAGTAGACATGAAAAAAGAATTGTGAGTGGTTGGGTTATGATTTGGTGATATTGTTATCGACATTAGAGAATTATGGCTTTGGAAATTTTAGATAAGTCTTAAGAGATTTAAATTGTGAGTGGGATGCAGTTTTTTGGTATATTTTTGGTTTTAGATGAGATATATAACAATTAATCAACTATTTTAAGTTATTAATAAGTTGTAAATTATGAGTTTAGTGGATTCCTTGGTGTATGTGTTGGAGTCTTAGGGGTAGTAAACCTTTGGGTGATCATATACTAGTACTTATCAGGGATAAAAATTTATATAGTGGAGATATTTTAATGACCCTTGTATTTATTTTTTTAATTAAGGTTTTATTGATACTTTAATTATGAATTTTGGTTATTTAATGTATGAGTTTTATTAAATTTTTGGTTCCCATTAAGGGTTCATTTTTTATTTGATGTTTTGTATTTATTTTTTAGTGTTTCATGATGCACTTATATGTATTATTCGATGTTATTTGTGGTTCTATTGAGAGTTTATAAGATCAAGGTGGCTATGGGGAATTTTTATGTGTAGCATAAAACTACAGGTGACACTAGGTAATCGATATAGGGTACATGGTACCTAGTGTGATGAGAAGAAGTAATAGTGGAATAAGGGTTCCTTTGAGTTCCCTATAGACCATATCCTATTCCAATTTACTTCCAAATTATTTTCTTATAGAGTATTTATAGTCATTTAACCCCTAACCCTTTTCCCTAATATATTTTACCTTTCTATTCTATTCCTTCTAAGTCATAGTGATATTCTTTTTCCCCTTCTTAGACTCAATTCTCCCAAAAAAAAATTCTTTATTTATAGTGAAACCATGGATATTTTTATGTTAAATCAATATTAAATTCACCCATAATATCTATATTTATATCTTATACCCTTATTTTATAATCCCTTATTATGAATGGGTCTTGTGATTTAGGATTTCACTCATGTATTGGTGACTTTAACTCAAATGAATTAGCTTGTTCTCATTCAGGTTAAGTAAGACATAAATAAAAGAGTTATTTTTTGGTTCACACTATTTTATTAGGGATTAATTATGAAGAAATTATTTTATGTTTTTCTTGATTTGGTAATATGGTTTTGGGTGTATTATATTTTGGGCTTCTTATTGATTAATTTTTTGGATTTTTTATAGTATCCAACCTCGGTTATAAATTTGTTTAAGTTGGGTTTTTATATGGGATTTGTGATTTCATGGATAATTAATCATAGATAAATTTTATTATCTTTTTAGAAGATGATAGGTTGTTTCTGGAGTGTGACGGAAGACTCTACATGGATATGATAATTGCATATGGTCTCAACCCTTTGAGTGATTCTTGAGATATGCCTACAAAAAACCTTCCTCCTATTTTCCAAAATGATTCATAAAGAATATTTTGTATTTTAAATAAAGAAACAAATATATTTTAAAGTATAAATTAGTATAATGGTTTAAATTTTTTCAATGAGTTTATATGGTACTAAGTAGATACCTTCACTCATTCTTGGTTGTTTTGAGAACTTTTCTACACTGGTTTGTATTTAATACCTTGTATGTATGCATCTTGGTTGTTAAATTTTATCATAATATATGAAGTGGGTGATCTATGTTTATGTAATTTTACGTGATCCTATTATATTAAATCATTTTACACCTTATTTTGTATGAAATATGGGTTAAAATAAAAACATTGGATTTTCTTTCTATGATAACCGACCATGATGAAAACCTTTAAGTTATGAATTTTCATTTTTAATATTCCTTTTTGGTTTATTATAACAAAGTAAAGTATATCTATTAATATATTATTCATATTATACAATGGAAATAATATATTTAATCTTAAACATGAATGGAGTATAAGATTATAAACCACACATATCCCTTGGTTAAGAAAGTTATTTGGAGGAAATGTGGTGGAGAGGTTGATTAAGTTAGAAGAAGTTTATTGATAATAAAATCCTACTAGTTTTGGTATTAACCTAAAGTATTGAATTATAAAAATAAAAATTATTTTTTTGTAAGGTTTAATATGTTGGAATATTTTATATAAAACCTATTTTTGAAAATGGTTTCTTTTTAAACCACTCTCCATGTAGAGTTTTCTTCATTATTTTAAATATTTTATTAGAATATATGTTTTAAGGGATCTCATGATTCCTCTTTCAAAACATTATTTCAAAGTATATGTTTTTAAAATATTAATAAAAAGGTAAATATGAGTTTTTTATTTTCTTTAATAATCAAAATTTTAGATTTAATCAAATCCTATTATGTTATTGTATCTATTGGTTAAAATAGTAGATCACCTTAAAAACTTGAACCATGATCTAGTTAATATGACTTATCTATAATTCACTATGAAAAGTTACTATTATTATCTAGTAAGTTCCCCATTTGTGTTGTCCATTATAAGTATGAATATGTTATATATTCCTTATTTTCAACCTTGCTTGTAAATTTTCAAGTATATCTTAAGAATTTAGTATGTCACACTCAATAATTCATTTAGACTAACACTAAAAATATTGGATACTAAAATTCTATATTTTAATTTATTGGAGTATCTTAATATGTTAAGAATTTATTATATTCCATGTTGGTTTCAATTATGAAAGGATTTTATTATGGTTATGTATATAAATCATGTATACAATATTGATACGTTAAGAATGAATTTGACTTATTGTATCAAGCATGTTTATTGATATAGTTAGTAAAATTTGCATGATAATGACTAATATTTTCATATATAATGATCATATAGAAAGCGATGCATCTATAAATATATTAAAATAGATTTTTTTTCACTTAAATGACCAATTAAACCATATAATTTTAATTGTATGTATTCATGTGAGTACATAATGTTATATTTTATTATATATATCATGAGAAAGTACTCCTAGTATATAGAACATGTATAAAGAGTGTGAAAAGCTATGATTCCTCGAATCATTATTAAAATTTACCATGGAATGAGTATTGTACAATAACTTATTTTTGGATGGTTTTAAAGGATGGGAATGATAGTTTTCTTAAATAATTATTCATAGACATCGAGCTATTATCTCGAATTAGGTATTCCAAATATATATCCTCTTGAAATAGGGAGTTAATTTCTATAGTTGATATAATAACATTTGATACCTCACTATTGATCTACTCTAACATTTTTAATGTTATCTACAAGATTTTTTTCATATGTATATGTAAATGAGTAGATATGTTATCACATACATCAATTTATCACTATTTTTTTGAGACACCATTGGTTATTTCATATAGAGTATTTATACTCACACCCTACAGGGAAACTCTAGTGAATGTGATACTTCAATTTCTGTATTTTTGGTGCTTATACATATGTTGGTAGATCTCGTAGATCATTCCATGGTTAATTTTTCATATCTTTGGAGCTGTTTTTGTTCCCACATGTGTATTGGAGTTTATGGAGTGATTGTTATAGGTCATGTTTGGAACATCTCCGATGTCATTAGTGACCTTGATTGCCTTCGACCCTATTTTAATTGATGTTATTTATGGTCTATTTTTCTTTGTGTTATATGTGTGGACTAGTTTTATATGAATATATATATAGGACTTTCTTATTTTTATTTACTTTCCTCTTTGGTTTTTGACTCATTTGAACTAGATTTTTATTTTTGGAATTTCCATCATACAAATGATTCTTTCTTGGATTATAGCAGGATATAGATATTATTAAATTCTAAATCCAATGTGGATAAATATTTTCATATTTATATATCAAGACATTTGGAACTAGTTTCCAATACTTGGATATCAATGATAGATATTGGGATTAGTAGTGACCAAATTTCAGTGTAGTTTGGCTATCCAGCCTTTGGTTTCTACTTGATTTCTCATCATAAAACGATAACCAAAAATGCCTCTTAGAGATCACAAAATCATGTGAGGGACATAGGAACCCAACATGGTTTAATTTTAATGTAACCTCGCAACTTTACCAAGGTGTAATGACCATCAAGAGAAATTTTTTCAATACAAAAGGTATATAAAAACTATCATGATCTAAATATCACATAATCAAAACTCTATATAAAAGGACAACACATATGTTTTTATTTCATGATATTAGTACACACTTGTCAATTCCCATTTATCAATGGATAATATAATAATAATTGGTATCCTCATGAATAATATTTTCTCAAATTGTTTTACACATACCAAAATAGGACCTACCTATTTAATACAGTTTATAAATAAAATATGAAAACCATCCTTAGGTTCTAATTCCCCTTTAGTAGATCCTATCACATTGGTGAGATATCCATTGGTTTCCATGTGATAACACATAGCACTCAAGTACCCACTACAAGTCTAATAAGGCTACCTAGCCTCACCGTACACAAAGGAACCCACTACAAATTATATCGAGTCACTCATATCATATTTTTCTTTATTACAATACATATAATATGTACATAAATATATAAATCAATAATTTTAGGGACCACATACCTCAAATATAGATATATACCCTAATGAGGCACTCAAGAACCATAAAAAAATCTCATCCATCCCCACATATTCTAATGCCTATTATCTGTATCCTTTATCTCAAACCAAGGAATCCAAAATAAAGCATAAGAAACTTATAATTAATATACACAATTTATTCAAAATTATTTAAGTTGATATTGGAAAGGATATTCTAATCAGATGGTGTACCCTCATTAAAACCATAAGAAATAGGGTTAGATTCACCGCCCAAATTATATTTTTTAAAAAACCCCCAATAACTAACATTGATTCATTAACTAATTATATAACAATTTTGTGTAATTACATGAATAAATTAAGGTATCAACTTATCTCTAATTAAACAACTCACTACTATGTGTAGTGACCTATCTCGATTCCCTCTAGCTATGAGGAGTAACTATAACATGAAATAATATGTTCTAATATGTTCCAATGGAATAAACTCTAAATAACAAATTTAATTAAAAAAATAAATATATAAAATGAGTGGAAATGATAGGGGTGGATTGAGAATGAATAAATCATATCAATATTACAAAACAAACACCCTCTTGATTAGCCAAAATTCAAGAAGAGAAAGGGAAAAATGAAAAGGTAGGGGGTTCCTTTATTGATTTATTAGTTAGGAGGAGGAGAAAAATTAAATGTGTTTTAGAAAAAAAATAGAAACAATAAAAATTCCTTATTTTAAAAAACATATATATTCTATATCAGTTATCAAATCTACCTACACCAACAACACCGTGCCTCATTGAGTATCTAGTTCTACCTAACCAGGTATCCATGGGATCACTATAGTTATTTCCATATATATTTAACTTACCAATATCCTTGAATTATTTATTTTATTATAGATATTACATGTTGAAAAAATTATTTTTATCATTTTATATGCATATATAAACACTAAATCTTGATTAGAATTGAGAAAATCAAAATATTATAGGTTTCAATCTCCTTGGATCTTGACATTTCTCCAACTATACTAACATAAAAAAGTGTGGTTCATTACATACTCCTCATAATAACAATTTTCATTCTTAAGAAGTTTTATTTTTTCCATCTCATGCACAACATTTCTCACTGAGACTAGATACACACTCTAAATCATGATCTACTACTAGTCATGGTCATGCCTATAACACACCTAGATGAGTAAAATAGCTAAAATAATAGATTCCCCATGATTAGGTTTTATATATATTATATTTTTCAATTAAATGATGTATTTAATTAAATATTTGAGTCACCATAATTGATCACATGTGAATTGTTATTTTTAGTACCTTAGTGCTCCAACTACTTTAAAAAAGTAGACAACCCACAAAATATCACACCTACAATCTGGCACCAAAAAGTATCACCTATCCTAAATACCTTCATGAATTTAATTTTTTTTACTATCATACTATAATGATCTATGTTAATTTTATACACTATATCATTACTCCATCAACACAAAACCCTAGAATTCTCAAAACACACAAGCCTAAAGCCCACAACCACATGCTTGTGAATTTTTCCAATTAATGAATATTTTATTCCTTATAATCATCATTGTACCTTCCATAAATCACCAAAAATTTAGAGACCATGTCACTCAATCATTATAATTTTGAAAAAAGAATCACTTTTTCTAACTAAATATACTAATCTAACTAGACTATCACAATCAAATACCCAAATCGGGCACTCCTAAACTAACCAAATTTACTTGGTTTCTTACATATAAGTACTAATGAAAAAGATCAACCAATAGTGTTCTTGGTGTCCACACACATCACTATCAACATTAATTATAATTCACCTAAAATGGATTATAAAGAAAAACATCCAATGGTTTCCTCCGTACCATGAAATTTTCCTTATTCCCAATATGCATACATAATATAACCTAAAATTAACTATTAGTAAAGAACTTATACTAATATTAATCAATATTTATATCATAATAGTACCATATTATGATCCTTTATCTAAGGTATATGAGATCATGGAACTCTAAGCTATCATTCTTTAGTCCATCAATCGTCTATAGTCATGACACTCAAGTTTGACTCTAGTATCTTATCTCACAACATACTCCATAATGTCATTGGTAGTTTCATCATGTCTCTAGTGCCAAAATCCCCATGGTTTATAACTCTATAGGATTATCCATAATCAAATTATGATTCTTGGATCATCAATATACCATAGAAACCAACTGTCATCCCATTATGATTTCTCACATAAAAAGGATTTTGTTCCCCACCCACAAGGACTAAACATTTTTTAATTTCTACAATCCCATTGACCATTCATTAATTATATTAAAATAAGGAAAATTCATCTACTATATTGTTCCACATCAATAAACTATTTATCATGTTCAAACCACACTCAAAAAATTTGAAAGCTTATACTGCTCACCTAATATACCATGACACCTTATAAGTCTAATTAATCTTTTCATTTTACAATATATTAAGGTATCTCATACCTTATCAAGGGTCGTTTCATACCCAAAAACACCCATAGGATTTATTATCCACTAAATTATATTGGTGTCCCATGACCATTGGCTACTTATTAAGAGAAACTAAGGGGTATGAGTCTCATTATAATATTCATGAACCTATCAAGGTCTTACTCTCCATATGGGTATCAAGGGACCGAAAACACATCATATGTGGATTAACCTAGGAACTGTAAAAGTGTATCATATAATCCCCATTAATTTATAACATTATAATGACCTTTTACTAGTAGTCACATGATCTAAATATACACTATCCCTAGTATAAAGAATCTCCAAAATCCATCCATCCACATATCCCACATTCCATACAAGGAAAATATTACCTATCTAATTATTAAGATAAATATCCAATGATTTATCTTAATTAATATCAATCAATTAAAAAAAACACACACACACACACACACACACATATATATATATACATACATAACTATACCACCAAATTATTCTAATAGTAAGGGAGTATCTAAGAAAACCACTCACAATGATATTTAACCATCACAATTGCTGATCGAATCTCAAAACATAGCATGAAATAATCCCTGTATTACCCCTACATACCACTCAACACATGACACTATGAGTCACATCCCATAAATACTAGGACCACTCTCCTAATTATCTATCTGTACATTCCCTTAAGCATATAAATCACCTAAAACATGGAGTACCAATCATGATTTACATTATATATATACCCAAGTCATCACTCATTCATAAACAAAAAAAATCACACCCCTTCCTTGAATAATTACCATCATATGATACATATAACCATGATAACCATATATATGAAATTCACATGCCTAGGCTCACACATCTATTTCATCTATAGTTATAACATCACAATCCATCCTGAGAAAATGAAGGAACAATCCCTAATTACTCTACTAAGGTAAGTTAATCACTTATATCATGAGCCCTATATCATTATTACCAAGATCTCCAAATATTCTATAATATACACATCAAAATAGTTAAATCCCATAAAATATCTCCCCATGCTTTATAATCAAATATCTAAAGGTAACTCTTATAGAATCACCCCTATAAGAGATCACATAAATATCATGTATCCCCATTCCCAAACTACCTACCCTAGGGTCAACATCGTCATTATATCCATGTGAATCTTGATGAAATATCTCTATATTAATTTCTATCGAGGAATTAATTACCAACTATCTTACTTAAGTTAAAAAAACAACTAAATTATTTTAGAAAATTCTAAAAAGTGGCACTATTGATCTTAATAAATGAAACCTTTTTTTTCTAGAAACTAGTATACCATCCAAACACCATAATACACATTTAATGAGATCCTATATACCATTAATAATGAATTAATTCACACCAACAACCAATTAATTATTAGAGTAATATAAATAAATCTTAACCATCATACTATTAATGTTAAATTCAACCCAACTATAACATAAAAAATCAAAATCTATAATCCCAAATCTCTAGAAACATGGACTTATTATCATATTATAGTTGACCAATAATAATCATATAATCCACATTAATTTTCAAATAGTTCTAACTCAACCTACCATATCTTAAATTGAAAAATTAAAATGATACTCTAGTAATATTTTATAACATATTATGATTGGTCACTATGAATGGATCTAAGATATAGGGGTTCCACATATCCTCAAGAATAAATTCCTATCAATCTATTACTATTGACTAGTAGTGATAGTATGCTAAATAATGAGAAAAGAATGTACCCTATTGTATCATCTTAACAATTATAGGAAATAACATTAATACAAAGAACCAAACAAGCATAAAAGTACTTCAAATGTATCTACCGCAAAATCTGTATCATAAATATATAAATAAGAATCTCCATACTATAATATAATTTACATATTTAGGTCACCCAATTATGCAACAATGAAATACCACCTCATGTGTTCATCATATATAGTATATACAAAAATGTAAACACAAAATGATACCTAATGATTATCCTCAACATCACCTTATATCTATCTATATATCTCAACTAAGCTTCTACATCCTACCAAACTATACCAGGGATATCAATCTAACCTTTATATCAAGTATAAGGTCTACACATGCACCAAAATTCCTTTGAAATGTGTGAGTATAAAATTCAGTAGGCCACCACTAATGATGTCCCTAATAAAAACCAGTATATATGTGAATTAATATATCAAATGAAAAATAATCCACAACCATCACATGAAATAAACCTCTTATTTTGGAGACTCTCATGAATCCATCATGAAAGTCGAATCAAACCTATATTAGCTAGTGTTGGAATGGTATGAGCACTCCAATGGTTTTACCACAAATGATATTGAACAATTTATCACCACTTATAATTATAATAAACATAGAGAACATGATTTAATAGTTTTGATAATAATAGAAAATGAGGCATCAACAGGTAAATAACTTATAGCCATATTGAAAACATTAGTGAAGGATGCATCCCTTGGTGACTGACGTGTCACCACAATAACTAAAAGGGAGAATGATGTAACACAATAATAATAATAACTGGGATAAATGATGTATCAACATACTCCCTATCAGGGTACATATGATTTTTCATGATAATACTGACAAAAAAAGAGATATTTTAGGTGAATCATACATCACCATACACTAATTGTGTAGTGAATAAAAGATCACCAACTAAAAAAATCATAGTGAATGAAGTATCATATGTCTATATATAAAGAATGAATTATTTATTACCAAGGGAGAATAATATATCACAAACATAACCAATACAAGGTTGAATTTTATATCCATAATATAATTACTATGGTGAATTAAATATATAAAAAATTAATAAATCCTAGTGAATGATGAATAATAGTACAAATTTATAAATGGTGGATGATGTATGACCACTGCTTTATGTAAGGTGAATTATATATCATTAGTGTAACTACTTAAGGTGAATTATTTATATCAAATACTCATAGTATGGGTGGATGAGATACCATTAATACTAATGAGGTGAATGACCTATTATGTTAATATATCAAGTAAAAATGAATGTCATGTCATTAATTATATAGACAAGGTGAATGGTTCATTACAATAGAAATTATAATATCAAACATGATAATAATACTAGTGAACAAATTATCACCATATAAATACATCTCAAAAAATCAAAATTACTCACTAGGATACCTATACCATTGATGTTTTACACCTAGGAAACATAATTCAAGAATGGAATCCCACAACATGGCATTGAAATCCAAGCCATCACTGATCTCTCATGGGTTACACTATAGTTGGCGGCCACCACATTAAATCCCTATAAATATGGACATTAAATCATTATCCAAACCAACACCTGAGTTCCCAACACTAAAAGACACTAAAAAATTCCTCACAAATATCAATAAAACATGCTAGGGACAAGGAAACCCATCAAAATTCCATTCTACAAGTACCTCACCATATTCCTAAGATGAAATGATAAAAAAAGACCATGTTTTCAACACATAAGGTTTGTAACTCCAACCATGATTTATTTAGTCAATATTAATCACACTAGAATCTAGGAAACCATACTTGATTACATTATATAATATTATACACACACACCCACACATATATTCCCACCAATCAATGAATAATTTAATAACAACCGGTAGGATTTTCCTTAGAAATTACTCTAGGTGAGTGTCATATTCCAAAATAAGACCCATTTATGTATTCAAGGACATAAATCATTAATAAAAACCATTATTTAGTTCTAATTACCATTTAGTTATGTTTTTCACCTAAGTAATATATCCATAAATAGTCTTATAAAAATTAATAACACTCCAGGACTCATTATGTGTGTAACAAGACTGCCATGCCTTTCCTCTTATAAGTAAACCCACCCATGGTTCAATAGTAGGTCACTCACACCCATTTACCTCTTTATACAATACAAAAAATATATTAAAAACTATTTAAAGAATTAATATTAGGCTCCACCTACCTTAAATATCGATTTATCCCCTAATTTGATGCTCAACCACCACTTCAAAAGCACATCCAAGCATTAACTCACCACTATCAATCATCTTGAGCCCTTATCTCAAATGAATAACAAAAAAATTAATTATAAGTAACTTATAATTAATTTATACAATTATTTCATTATTATTAAATATTAAATAAGTGATCAAATTTTAACTTAGTAGCGTATCCTCCCTAAAACCTTAATCTACAAGGCACAATTAACTCTTGAAACACCCAAAAATTCACTATTGATAAATTTCCCATCAACTAATGTTAATAATTCAACCAATTCCATTAAAATTTAAGATATTACCTAAATTAATTTTGGGATTTACTTAATAGTAGTGAAATAACTTGAAACCATGTGTGTGACCCTCTAAAAATCTTCTTATAGCTATGATGAGTTTCAAACCTACTGTATTGATTTAATTTTACCACGGTTTAGTAGAATATAATCCAAATACCTAATTTAATTCCTCAAAAAATTAAGGAAATTAATAAGAATAGAGAAGATGGTGAAAAATAGGAAATAAATGACATTAAACCACAAAAAAACCCACCTAATTTTCCCAAGTTCAAAGGGGGGAAGGAGAAGAAGAAAAGGCAGGGGATTCCCCTACTAGTTTGTCATGTGTGAGGAGGAGAAAACCAAAACAGATTTTAAAATAGTTTCCTATGAAATGAAAAAAACCATAAAAATGGATTTTTTCTCTACTTGGTAAATTATGTAGATCACCAACCACTCAATATCCCCAACTAGGGGACACTCCCCCAAGTTGCCTCACTGAGTACCTAATGCCACTAGATCGATAACCCGATGGTTCAATTCATACATTAGCCTAAATTTTTGTATTATTGAACACATGATTTACGTTAGGCATTTTTATTTTATCTTACACCTTAAAAAATTATATTTAATATTTAAAAAAAGTCTACAAAGTCTAATTTTCTCTCAGAATCAAAAAATAAAAAAATTCTAGGACTTACTCTTCTCAGATCCAAATTATTTTATTACTCAATTGAAACATACCAATGAAGGTTGTTAAAACATCACAACCATAATAATTCTTATTCCAAAGATCTCTCCTAATGAATCTATCTTGAATATAATTGGTCAATGAGAACACATGCATACTCAAAATAAAGATCTCCTAATGGCCATACCCATTCCCATAATGTACCCAATGCAGTGAAATGAAAAAAATTTCAAACACCCCATGATCCATCCCATCACATAAATCAATTGTTCCATTAATGATTTATTTTAATAAATATCTAATTTTTCATATTTTATCATGCTTGAACTATGCTTACTGGTACCTTAGTACACTAATAGCATCCAAAAACCTAGAAGCCCTACAAAATTTGGCATCAACCCATTTCATCAACCACACAATTATGTTCCAATCCTAGATACATTTATAAATTTAAAATTTTCTAACATAACTCTGTATTATTTGATGTTAAGAGTCAAAACTACACCACCACTCACTCATCATGTTATACAATCATTCTAAAAATCATGATCTTTGTGTCAAAAATTCCATGCTCAAGATTTAATCCAATTCAAAAAGCCTTGATTTATTTTTATGATCATTATAACTTCCTATAATTGTTAAAATTTCATAGAACCAATCACTAAAGTTGTCTTGTTCACTAAATTTATCATTGTAAAATTACCAAATTTATTGATCTGACTTGACCCCCATAATATGATTATAGAAAACCTAGATTTACATACATGTAATTAACATATTTTTAGATGAATATTTAATACATTAAAAAAATATGACTGAGGACCATAATAGTTTAGTTAATTTGGAAACATGGAACACAATCTTCTTATTTCATGAAATATCTCTAATGTCTCCCATAAAGATCTTCCTATTTAGTACTCCTAATAATATAACATCCCAACCCTGATGCCATGCACCAGTGCCCCAAGCCGGTTCTCTATGTGACCTCCAGAACACCTCTCCATATGCAAGATCCTATCAACTAGCAGATAGAGTCTAATATCAATTATGGAGTGACTATACCCTCTTTTATTAGATTAATACACCAATAGAAAATAAGAAACAATAACCAAATAATATATAACCAGAAACAAAATAGTACCAATATCACAATATGACCCAAAACTAAAAATACAATATCAAAACTGAACAATAGATATTCCATGATAAAGTACATGGAAAGTGTAAAAATGAAAAATCAAAAGTAAAGATACTTTCAAATCCTAAGATGGTCCAGAACCACGTATGGTTCCCACATCCATGCTCTATCCCCAATTAATCCATCTAACATAGGTCCTTTTCCTTTATCATATTCTATAAACCTAAAATATATTTAGGTACCGATCAGGAATCCCGAGTAGGGTGTGAGTAGAACTCAATAGGTCACGAAAAACGGTTTCTAAAACAATATCTAGTCAATAAAAATGTATACAGTTGTATAAAAAACATGTACAATACACTAGTAAATAATTATCACATTACCATTTACTCTTTATTTAACCACATAAATCCTTAGGTTCTCAAGGATACCCAAACCTCAATACCTACTTTTTCCCGTGGCAGAGTCTAAACCATTTCACATTTTCAATTCACAATTAATTTAAAAAATGGGCTTTGATTATCCATTTCATTTTAATTCATGATACAGATAATTGGAACCACAGTCCAATGCCAATATCTTTGGTGTTGAATGTTATGTCTAGCACCGTGTGATTATTTGGAGCATCAATCTCTATCTCACACATCATGGGTATTTAGAACATTAGTACCTATCCCACACAACATGGGTATTTGGAGCATCAGTCCCCAAATCATAATATTTTCATGCATGCCTTGGGTCATAGAATGTCATGGCTAGACCCCAATGGTATTTGGAGCATCAATCTATGGCCCACACCCCATTATCTCAATCAATCACATATATATCTTGTATCACATATATTACATGAATCATATATATCACATGTATCAAGTATATCATAGGTATCACATATATCACATTAATTAATTAAACATAACAACTTCATTAATTAGTTCAATGATTAATTAATCAGTAAAATTACTTCAATAAACTCATCAATTAATTGGTCACTTTAATTCTATTAATTAATTCTACAATTAATCAACTAGATCAACAACATTACTAAATTAACAATTAGTTTATCAGATCAATACCAAAAATTAATTCACCAATTAATTTATCTCCACAATACCATTAATTAATTAACCATTTAATTAATACCCTTACTTCTATTAATTAACTCAATAATTAATTAATCAAATCCATAGTAAAAAATATTCCTATAATTAATTCATCAATTAATTATTCCTATTCAACAATCTCTATATTCTAATAATTAATTCAAAAATTAATTATTCTTAATTTATAATTCAATATTATTATAATGAAATCATAATGCATTATCCCAAATTTTACAATTCAACACTCTAATAATTAATTCATCAATTAATTATACAAATTCCATAATTTGATTATTAAATCAAATCCCCAATTCCTCAATTAATTAATTAACAACATTAAGTAATTCAATTTCTAAAACAACACTATCAATTCTACAATAACATACACATAATTTATATAAAGACTATGATATTTGAATAATAGACCACCTACCTCGATTTGTTGACAAGAAATCACCCAATAGAAACCCCCAATTTTTAGTAGAGTAACGACATAGAAAAAGATCCATATCTAAAACCTAAATCAAGATCGAACAAATCAACATATGTTAAATATAGATCTGGATCCACAATCCTAGATATATATCCAAAAAACCAGATCTAGATATAATAAAATATAAAGAACAAGCCTTTTATAGAATGGGAGAAGAAAGAAAGTTGAATGAGAAACCAAATGGGATAGGATTCAATTATCAAGATGGATGGGAATCTTAAATTCGGAGTTTAAATCATGAATAATGGTGGTTGGAATGGATTGAAATCCCTATGCGAGGCTCTATAATTGAGATAAAATGATTATGGGTCCAGCTAGGGTGTTTGGGTGTATTAGACAGGGGTTTGACAATTTTTTTAAATAATATTAAAGGGATTAAAACCCTGTATTCACAGTTTTCTACTTGGGGAAAACAGTTTCCCCTAACCGTTCACCTCTTCTTGGGGGGGGGGGGAGGTGCATGATTTCTCCTAAGAGGGTGTATGGTTTGAATAACCATGCATCAGCTGTGAAAAACCCCACTATACAGGGTTTAATGGTTTACTGGGCTAGGACACATGGTTATGACAAGCCTTGTGCCAACCGTGCACTACCCTATTTCTTCCATTTTCCCCAAATTTTCACCCAAACACACCCCAAATTAAAAAAAATTAAAAGTACTCAACACAAGGAAAAAGGGTAGCTGTAAACAAGATTCAAATATCTCCATAAAATGTCAGGGATTTACAATCTCCCCACCTTATAATAGCTCATCCTTGAGCTATACTCTGAAGCATCTCTATGATTTAAATAAAAAAATTTTGGGCCCTTGAGACCTAATATCTTCTTATCTCTCCCAAGTTTCTTCTTGAACATGTCCATTTTCCAAAATACATGAACTATCGACATAATATTTCCCTGAAACACTGTCTCACTATGATAAAAAACATGTATCAAATTCTCCTCAAAAGATAAATATATCTCAAGATCAACATCATCAATATCGATCACATGAGAAGGGTCTGGGTGATACCACCAAAGTTGGTAAAAATGGAAAATTTCATTCATATCACTGTATCTCTATGGAAGAGCTAATTAGTATTCCACCAGCCTGATTCTCTCCACCACCTCAAATAGTCCATAGAACTTGGGTGCCAGCTTTCCCTACCTCTATATCCTATGGTGACCAACCTAGGCGACACCTGAAGGAAAAAACAAATACCCTCTAGAAACTCTTGCAGTTGTCGAAGTCTATTAGAATATGACTTTTATCTACTCTAAGACATATCCATTCATTTTTGAATAAAATGAACCAGCTATGAAGTCTCCTACATGAGACTCGGTCCCAACAACTCTGACTCAGCAGCCTCTATCTAGTATAGAGGTGATCTATATGTCATACCATAGAGATCCCCATATGTTTTCATCCATATAATAACATGATAATTATTTTTAAATATGAAATACAAAAAAGTTAAGTGCTTTCCCATGATCCACCTAATTCTAGGACACATGCTCACAATATATCCTTAAGAACCTGTATAGTACGCACTGACTTCCCATATTTCTCTGGGTGGAATTATGTACTTAGTAAAACCTTTGTACCAAGTACCTTTTATAAGTCCTTAAATAAGTTCGAAGTAAAACATGAGTATTAGTCTGAAACTATTGTCCGTGGCACCCCAATGCAGACAGACTATCCCCCAAATGTATAAGTCTCCCAACTTCTCTACTGAGAAGGTATCCCATATAGGAAAGAAATGTGCTACCATTTTCAGATAGTCCACAATTAGCCAAATAAAATCTTTCTTCTAAGCTATACTCGGGATACCCAACACAAAATTCATAGTCACATCTTCCCACTTCCACTATGGACTGGGAAATGGCTGTAGTAAACCTCCATGTTTTTGATGCTCCACTATCAACTACTGGTATGTGTAGCATCGTGTCATAAAACTTGATATCTCTTTTTTCATGTTTGGACACCAAAACTATCATCCTAGGTCATGTTACATTTTGGTCACACATGGATGTACTTCCCAGTTCAAGGAATGAAATTATCGCATTAACTCCTCTCACATGCTTGTAGGAACCAAAACTCGATTCCTAACATAGATGATATCATCATAATCTATACTCTAATCGAAAGGTGTCTCCTTAATTTCAAGGCTTTCCCTCAATGTCAAGAATTATAGATATTCATATTGCCTATCTCTAATCTATATAAAAAGTGTAGACTCTAATGAAAATGATATGATAATCATCTACTCCTGACTCTCCTAAATCACCACATGCATCTCAGTCAGTATAATCATCATCTTCCATTCAAAACTAGAATCCTAAACTACTTGGGTTAGAGTTTTCCTACTCAAAGTTTTAGCCACATAGATTCTCTTTCCTATAATATATGCTAGCTCAAAATCAAACTACTTAATATACTCAACCCATCTCTATTGTTAGAGATTTAAGTATCATTATGAAATGATATACTTTAAGCTCTTGTGATCTATATACATGGTTAACTTATCTCCCAATGGATAATGCCTCCAACACTTCAAGGGATAAACAAATTCTTATAAATTGAGGTTATTCATAGGGTAGTTCCATTCATGTGTACTCAACTACTGAGGCCCATATTCCATAACTCGATCTCCCTATATCAGCAATGCTCTATGTCTAATTCTAGAAGCACCACAATACAATGTATACTCCTCACCTAGATCGGGTAATATCAAGATCAGTGCTTATTTCAAATGCTTCTTCAATTCTTATAAGGAATTCTCACATGCTTCCAACAATTCCAAGTTTATCCCCTTTTTGTCAATCCTGTAAGTGGAATTTCCAATCTTGAAAATTCATGGATTAATCTCTAATAAAATATCCAAGGAACCCCAGAAATTTATGGATATCCCAAATATTCGTGGGATTCTCTCAAGATATTACTGCTTATACTCTCTCTAGGTCCATAGATACACCTTCCACTTAGATTATGTGACCTAATAAGTGTACATGATCAATCCAAAATGGACACTTATATAGATTGGTGTATAACCAATGTTATCTCAGTGTACTCATGATGATGTTAAGGTGTTGGGAATGATCATCACGAGTCTTAGAGTACACAAAGATGTCATCCTCAAATACTACAAGAAACTGATCCAGGTAAGGATGAATGATTCAATTCCTCAAGGCCATAAAAACTTATCGTGCATTCATCGACCCAAACAACATTATGATGAACTCATATAGAACATAACTGCTTTGGAATGAAGTCCAAAATATATCATAAGTCCTAAATCTCAGCTGATGATACCCTGATCTCAATTCGATCTTAGAGAAAACACAAGATCCCCTCAACTAGTCAAATTGATAATAAATACATGGAATAGGATACCAATTCTTTACATTCATCTGGTTCAACTTTCAGTAATCAACACACAAGCGTAGTGTCCTGTTAGCTTTCTTTTCAAACAATATATGTGAACTCCAAGGCAACGTACTCGGTTACATAAATCCCTTATCATCCAAATTCATCAGATGGGTTTTGAGATCTTGAATCTTTCTTGGTTTCCATTCTTTATGGTGAAATATAAACCGTCTCAACCCCTAACATGAGTTCAATAGTGAATTCCAAATCTATCTTAGGTCGCACCCCTGAGAAGTCTTCAGGAAACACTTTCTATAACACATTCAATGCTGGTGAAAATTCATCATTTTTTATATCTTCATCATCTAGAAATAGACTAGAAACTTGGGTAGTGATCTATCCCAGTTGTTGATTAATTGGCCATACTCGTCTCACCTAGATATTCCACTCTCCATAATGAATATAGTTGTCACCCTTAGGGAATGTAAAAGTCACTCTCATAAGGTAACAATATATATAGACTTGGTATGCCACTAGCTATTCCATACCCAAAATCAAGTCAAATCCTAACATGTCAAGGATGTCAATATCCCAAAGAAAATGATACTCCCTAACTTAGAGAGAACACCCCCTGCATAAATAGATATCTCTCAACCTTACTCCCAGTGGTGTATCTATCATTAACACCCCACTCATGAACTCCACTACCAGGATCAAACCATTAACAATTTTTATAGAAATTAAGAAATGGGAGACAAAAAAATCATATAAGGAAATAGATAATATATAATATACAATAATAATACCTCTCACTATTGATGGTCTAGCCTCACTATCCACAAGTGTTGGCTACGTTGCATGAAACTGTCCTACCCCTCATCCCTATGGTGAAGTCAGAATCCCCTAAACTAAACCACCCTAATGATATGAGTTCTCTTTCCCAGAAGCACCAAGCCCACTAACTCTACTACCTCAACCAATATAACTCTAGATTCTAGATGGATATGGTGTAGAAGATCCCCTTCCCATATCCGAGTTTTGTCTATCTCCTGCATCACAACCCATTTATTATAGGTTCTGGCAGAACTTCTACATATTCCCCATCTTTTCACAAGATCGACACTATACCGATGGCTGGGGACCATGTTTACAAAAGATTCCCGACCTAATACAGTAGTGGAAAAGCAATTGAGTAAGATCCTGAATAAATGATCCCCCTAACTAGCCACTTTTCTTCCCACAACTTTGGATAAAGTTATCATAAAGATGATTCCTATTATGGGAAGAAATAAATCTAAATCATCTAGAAGAAACAACCTATTTTACAGTATAATCCTCTTTCTTCCCCCCAATATGAACGAATTATTCACCACTTCTAAAAACTTCTTCAGCCTGAAGATGTTCACCTTGGACTTAATTCTACATTTAAGACCATATTGAAACCATTTTTCTGAAGTAGAATCATCTGATGCTAACGTTGGATCAAATAATTTCAAGTCTATAAATCATCCATACTTCTCATATCCCACCCTTGGTATATTTCCATAATTTTCATAAACTGAGAAAAGTTCCCTTGGAACTTATCCCCGACATCCTCACCTAACACTATCAGTGCCTTATGTTCCATCACTGGAGGATTATACCTATCCATTTACTCTGACCGTCCTCTCAACAAGCATCATCGTGAATTCACATTATATACAATTAAAAATGTATATATAAGAACCCATAACACAACTTTATCACACTTACATAAGAGGAAAATCACAACAAGTCACAACAACCCCGAATCTAGCCACACAGTCAAAACCAAGGCGCTATCACTACCCTTAATCATCCTACACCGTGGTCTTTATTATCAAAAGGAATTATCATTATCATATAAAGTTTCTAATTATAAACCCATTTATTCTCATAATGAATCATTTTACAATTCATTTCATGTTAGGTACGTTTTCAATTCAGTTTCACAAGCAAGAAAAAATATTTCAAGTTCAACAAC
This sequence comes from Viscum album, assembly GCA_963277665.1. Classification (NCBI taxonomy): domain Eukaryota; kingdom Viridiplantae; phylum Streptophyta; class Magnoliopsida; order Santalales; family Viscaceae; genus Viscum; species Viscum album. Next base: position 260,000,001 of record OY728142.1, on the reverse strand, counting down.
TTACCCAAAACCTATTTTACCATGTGTGCTTAAAATGATGCATGTAACATAATAATACTGAGCGCCTAGAATGATGATCTAATAATCAACTCTTAGACCATAACAGGGCATGAGTCAAATTTCAAAAAGTCTCTAAAACAATTATCACATCACACAACAAATGAATCACCGATGGTGAAATAATATTCAACTGTAACAATACACATATATAATAGAAATCCCACCCTAAGTACTTGGGTTTTCCAACATACATGTTTTTTCAACTCCCATGCACAAGATCACAACCAAGGGACGACACGTCCTATTCTCATATATAACTTCCAAAATAGTAATAAAAATGAAAAATAAAAGAAATCCTAATTTGATACCACTTTGTAAAGTCCTGATCCGGGTTCCACACACCAATACCCTAAGTCATTTTTCTATGTGACCTCAAGCGTGCCTCCTTGTACACTAAAGGATGCCGACTAGAAGTGAGGGTATAATATAAATCATGGGGAGACTATAACATCATTCATCATAGTAAAAAACCAATGTAAAATAATAAACAACATCCAAACAACATATAACCACAAACAAAATAGTACCTGTATCACAAGATGACCAAAAACTAGAAATACAACATAAAAAATGAATAGTATATATTCCATTCTAAAGTATGTGGAAAGTGTTAAAATGAAAACTGAAAAGTAAATACACTTCCAACTACCACAAGGGTCTTTAACCACATCTGGTTCCCTCATCCATGCTCCATCCCCAATTCATCAATCTAACATAGGGCCTTTTCCCTTATCCTCTCCTGCAATCATGTAATCTATTCGGGTACCGACCGGGCAACTCGAGTAGGGTGTGAGTACAACTCAATAAACCATCATGAAAGAAGTATAAAAAAATATCTAGTTAATAATAGTGTATATAGTTTAATAAATAAATAATCAGAGTACACAAGTAAATAGTTATCACATTATCATTTACTATTTATTTATCCACATAAATCTCTAGGTTCTCGAGGGCACCCGAACCTCAATAGCTACTTTGGTCCATGTTAGAGTCTAAAATATTTCACATTTTCAATTAAAAATTAATTTAATAAATGGGATTTCATTATCTATTTCATTTCAATTCATGAAATGAATAATTGGAACCAGAGTCCAATGCCACTATTTTGGGTACAAAACATCATGTTTAGCACCTTTTGAGCATTTGGAGCATCAATCCCAATCTCACACATCATGGGTATTTGGAGAATCAGTCTAAATTCCATAAAATTTTGATTCACGCCTTGGGTCCTAGAACATCATGGCTAGGACTCTGTGGGTATTTGGAGAGTCAGTCCATATCCCACACCCCATTTTCTCAATCAATAACATATATTACATGTATCACATATATCACATGTTTCACATGTATCACATATATCACATTAATTTATTCAAAAATTAATTAATCATAAAAACTCCAATTATTAATTAAAGAGGTAATTAATCATGAAATATCCTTTAATTAACTCATAAATTAATTAGTCACATTAATTAATTCATAAATTAATTAATTACACCAATAACATTACTAATTAGATAATTAGTTTATCACACCAATCCCACTAATTAATTCACCAATTAATTAATCTCTATAATCCCATTAATTAATTCACCAATTAATTAGTCCCATTACTTCCATTAATTAATTTATAAATTAATTAATCAAATCCACAAAAAAATTATTCCCATCATTAATTCATAAATTAATTATTCCCTTTCAATAATATCAATATCCTAGTAATTAATTCAATAATTAATTATTCTTAATTGACAATTCAATATTCCAACAAATAAATCACAATGCATCATCCCCAATTCTATAATTCAACACTTTGAAAATTCATGGATCAATTAATTATCCAAATTCTAAAATTTCATTATTCAATAAAATCCCCAATTCCTCAATTAATTAATTAACCACATTAATTTATTTAGTTTACAAAATTAAATTGCAAAATGAGCCCTAGAAATTCTATAATCACCTACATGTAATTAATATCAAGACTATAGGATTTGAATAATATACCACATACCCTTATTTGTTGATGATTAATCACCTAATCGAAATCCCTAATTTTAGTAGAGTAATGAAGTAGAATGAGATCCAGATCTAAAACCTAACTCAAGATTGAAGAAATTAAGATATATTAAATATTGATCTAGATCCAAAATCTGAGATCTAGATCTACAAAAAAATCTAGATATAATAAAAAAAGGAAGAACAAAACCTTTCTAGGATGGGAGAAGAAATGAAGAGAAATGAGAAACCAAATGGGATAGGATTCACTTACCAGGAAGGGTGCAGATCTTCAATCTGAGCATTGAATTGCAAAGAATAGAGATTTAAATGGATTGTAATCCATCCAAGAGGCTCTACAGTTATGAGAAAATAATTATGGGTTGAGCTAGATAATTTAGGGGTATTATATGGGGGTTCAATATATTTTTAATAAAATTAGAGGGATTAAAATCCCGTATACACAGTTTGATTCTCAGGGCACACAGTTTCCCTGAACAATTCGCCTTAAACATTAACCTCTTCTTGGGGGGGTGGAGCATAGTTTCTCTTAATAGGGTACAAGGTTTGAAAAATTGTGTGCTAGCTATGCAAGACCCCTTTGTTTAGGGTTACATAGTTTGCTATGATAGGGCGTATAGTTAGTGAATACCATGTGCCAACCGTGCACATCCCTCTTTCTTCCATTTTTCTTGAATTTTCACCCAAACACACCCTAATGTAAGACAAAAATGAATACTACTCAAAAAAGGAAAACAAATACCTATAAATGATCCTAAAATATCTCCATAAAGGTTGGATTTTTACAACTTTAAAACCTATCTTTATAACATGTGGAAAGGAAACATAAGAAAGGGTGAGCTCTGATGCATAGTAAGGGTAAAAATGAAGATATTCGAGAATAATATTAGCATATGGTTATGAGAACATGATAATTGTTTTTTTTGAAAATCGTACCCCGCAAATAAAAGATCATAATCTTGAGTCTTGGAATTAAGATTGGAAGTTCATAAGACTTGAATGATAATGGAATAAAAGAACATGATCCAAGAGAGAATAAGATTGGAATAAGACATAGATTTGTTCCATACACATAGACATATAAAACATTACATAAATAACACACAAAAATAAATTCATAACATGTTAGGATTGGGATAACCACCCATATACCTACTTCAGCCTTGGGATAACCACCCATGTACTGTCTTTTTTTGTCTTAGGCTAACCACCCATGTAACCTTTGATATCCTAAAATATTTATCATTACATAATTATTTGGATGTAGATATAGGTCCCACCCATCACATAATAAAAATCATAGGTATGTTTACCAAAATATCATAAAACACTCATCTTCTCATAAGTGATGAAATGAAAAGGGTTTTATAAACATTTAATTATATCAAAACCTATTGAAAATAGATAGGTTTTATAATCATTTAATCATATCATCATAGCATAACCCATGAAAAAAAGTAGGTTTCATATATATTTTATTATGGTTTAAAACATGGAAGAGAAATGAGTTTCATAAAAACTTTTCATCATAAACATAAACCATTCTAAGAAAGAATAATAATGGAATCATTGGATCATATACCCAATAAGGCATAGGTAATATCAAAAGATTTAATGTTAGATGGAAAATGATCTTGAAAGATCATTTAATACATTTCTTAAGGAAAATAACCTTTCGAATTTGATATTTTTTTGTAAAATATAAAACATTTGGAAAATATTTTTATTTTAAAATAAACTTGAAAATTTATAAAGTAAGATTGAAATAAAATAATGGTTATTACATTGGGAAGTTTCATTTAAGCCATACATGTTAAAACAAATATTTCGTTCAGATTTTCAGTAATAGCCAAATGGGAGTTCATTAGAAAAAGTAATGAAGATTCATTTCAAAACATTTTAAAAAAAAATTAAAACATGGTTAAAATGTGTTTTAAAATAAACATGGGAGAATAATAAAAAAAGGTTTTGGAAGAAAATAGATTTCTGACTGAAGAGACAAATGAAGTCCTATTTTATTAAAAACATTTTCTTAAATATTTTAAGAAAAAAAGAGTGGAAAAATGGTACTATTACTTTAAAATATAATGAATAATAAGAGTATAATAAAATTCATTTGTTTCTTAATGGATGAATCATCAATGTTTATCATCAAAAACATAATCATAAACAATCCTGATAAGCGATGAGATTGTAAAATAAAATATTTACTTCCTTGGTAACAATGAAACATAATCCCCATGAATAAATATCATTAAATAAAACATAATATATCATGAGGATATATAATTCATGAAATAACATTTCAGAAGGGAAATTATATACACCTTATAAAAGAAGATAGTTTCATAGCATAACATATGTCTAAAAGAAAGAAAATTGTGAAAAAATCCATTACATCTATAGTAATATTTTAACTGTAAACCCTATAAAATAGAGATCATAAAATGTATATGTAAATCCAAACACATTTTCGGAGAAGCATAATAAAATAAATTCATGGGTAGTATGTACACCACATAAATGAAATAGGTGGTGAATATGGAATCTGTCTCACATAAAGATAGAAGTCAATTACCTTAAGTCTCAAATGCCTTCATACATGTTATTACCTCTTGTATAATAAATCTATTTTGGAACCATTTTTTTATATATCTTACCATACATGATTTACTTATGACCTGTTAATCAATAATTCCATGTTAAAGTAACATTTTGAGCAATAAATGCTTTGTTTCTCATGTATGTTTCTATTTTTTATTTTTTTTTCACTTAATTTGATCATGGTTTAATCATACCCATAATTTTAATGATGATATAAATATAACCTATAATAGTATATAGGTATTTTTAGTAATCTATAAAATTTAATAATAAAAATGAAATACACCATTCATGGTGATGGTAGGTCGTACATACACATAAACATTATTCCCATTTTATATTCTGAATGAATGAAATAAAGGTAAATGGTATTTTACAATAATAAATAATTTTTATTTTATAAATATATAATATTTTTTCATTAAACCATTATCCTCTTACGTTATTGGACTAGATGAATTTTTGAAGGTTTTTGAACTTGTTTGTTGGTGGATGGATTATTCTAGAATTCAAGACATTGAATGAGGTTTCAAGGGTTTGAACATCCTGAAATGAGGTTTTAAAACATAGTTTATGTTCCAATGGAAGTCCTAGGGGTTTGAGTGAACATTTGAGGAAGAACGAATGACCCAGGATGCTAAAAACCAATAAAGACCAAATAACCAACATGTATTTAAATACAAGGCCTATAATAAAATTATGTCACGAGTTTATGGGAAGACCAATTAAAAACATGAATTTAAATGGCATGAAAATTACTATGGATTTTTTTTTAAAATAAAGGGCCTAGGGGCTTGACCCCCTTATTTGATGCACAAAAAGAGAGAACCCGCTCGATAGTACCTGACTCTCTCTCACCTAGGAATCTATATATATCCTCTATACAGTGTTCGTTTCACTTGCTGTCAGTCTTATTAGATGTGAATCAGATATCTCTTGACTCTTATCCCTTTCCTTATCCATTTATCATCACATATCATGCACTATTTTTTACGAGAAGAGTTTCTCAATTTTTAGGGCGTTGGTATATTTATTTGATTTCTCTTAAACAAGACCAAATCAAGCCTCAATACTGGACGAGTGAAACACCCTTGGTATATAGTAGGAATTATATTTATTTTACCTCATGTTTCACCACTTTATAAAACATTACTATTGTTTCACATACTAGACTTACCTGATGTCACTTCAAAATAATAATTTGTCTTGAATTAATTTTCATAGATTACCTTATGATGTGTTTATAACCTTCTTGGTGTGGTAAAAGGTTATGAAATCAACTTGAAAAACCCCTTTATAGTGGATTTGTTTTCTCACCCTTTTTAAATGTTTCTTTCCTTTGTTAGAGCCACCCCTTTTTGGGTGATATCTTTATTTATATATTAAATTTTGATTCTCACCTATTTTAAAACCACCTTTGAGGTGGATTGTTTTCTACCTTATGATGGATTTAGATTTTGTAAAGTTAACTGAATAATTTTTTTTAATAAAAAAATCATGTTTTCTAATAAAATCCTTCAATGAGGTGTTCAATATTCAAATTGGAAAAAATGATATATGCGCTATTCCATTCTTAGATTAATGTTATGGGTGTCTCCATGTCATTATTTTGTGTTATTACTTCTTAATGTGGGTTAATTATGGTTGTGGACCTTTTTTATTCTAAAATGAAATGGAAAATGGGCAGGTCCCTCTTAAGGTATCCTTGTTTCATATTATGAAATTATCACTAACATGAACTTTTTTATTGTTTAATTTAATTTATTAAATGAATTATGAATGTTGTGATCGATACTTGGGTTTATTTACACAAAATTAAAAGGACGGGCTCATCACGCTTGTGATAAGATTCATTGATGGATTTTCTATATGTCAAGGGTGATATTAGTATTCTAGGATGGGATCACTGTGTGTTTTTCTTACCTCATCATGAGCAATATCAGTTCCCTAGGGGAGAAACATTGGATGACATCAGTGGCTAGACAGTTACACTAGGACATTAGAGAGACTTGATAACCTATGCGAGAAAACATGTATTGGATTAGAGGTCATTACATCACATTAGGGTAGGATTGATAATTAAGAGTCCATTCATGGATCTCATTGGAAAGATTCCAATGAAAGTGAGCATTTATGGCTCTCTTGGTGTGATACATGGGTTCTTTATTAAGGTTATCATCAGAAAGGTCTAGGATGCTACTAATTTAATCTTTTTAATTACTCTTATATTAAAGGATGAGGATGCATATTTTTTATCTAAGGGGCATGCACTCTAAGGAAAATCACATGGTTGGGTTCAGTTCATCTCATGATAACTTTTTTTATAATGCTTTGTTATCTTTTCAACTATATCTCTTTTGTACAATTTTATTATGGTTCAGGCATTTATGGATTAGGCCGAAGTAGGTATGGTTAGTCTTGGTTTCCTTAAAAAACCTGAGCCCATCTTGGTTATTTATTTACTTTTTATTGCTTCTTTACTTTTGATATAAATTAAAACTACTTATTTTATATGTATGAATTATATTATTCCTTTTAGATCATTTTTAGTATCCTACTCAGTATATCTCATACCCTTTTGGGATATTATTTCACACAAGTACCCAAAAAAATATCATGGTTTCAATACTGGGTTTTATGGATTGTACTGTTACACTTATAACTAAGAGTTAAGAGAACATGATTGAGTTGAGACCCAGGATTCTCATGGAGACCTCCCTCAAGTACATTTTCCAATATTTTATTTATTTATTTTATTTTATTTTATGTTATGGTGTGTGTTTCCTATTATATTTTTGTATAATCTTATGGACATGCACACTTTGTAGTACATTGACATTGGCCACTTTTTTTTCTCTTTTTATTTACCTTCATCTACTTGGAAATTTCATTATATTACTGCTTCCACTATCTATTTATTTACACATGATAATATAGTTATTTTAATCTGATATCGATGGTATAATCTCCCCACTATACCACCATTAGACCATAGCTTCTTGTCGGTAGCCTTTGGCATATGGGGAGGTGTGCTTGAGGCTTTGTGGTGACTGGTACGACTACAGGTTTCATAGTCAGTCGGGTTGGGTCATGGAAAAGTTGTATGAAAGGTTTATTTTCCCTTGTCTTGATGTTTTGGGATGGTAGATAGGAGTCTAGGAATGTGTTAGTGCTTGGTAAATAGCTATGTCTGGGAGTGATCATCCCAAACATAGGGAAAATTCCAAGTAGCCTGGGATGAGATTTTTTTTCGTGATGTCCATTTTTATAGTTGATTTTTTTTCACCTCGAGTGATTAGATTACCCTCCACGACTTATTTATTTTTGTTATTTTACTCTTGGACTAACATGGTGAGGATGTACCATTACATGGATCATTATAGGCACATATAAATTAACATGTAATGCATATTCTATTCCATATAGATTTCATTTCTAGGCTCTATGAGATTTGTGGATGTGCCTTATGTGTTTATCATTATTTCAGTATATTCCATGTCAGGTATTTTAGTAACATACATAGTTTTAATACCGTCCTAGGTATTTAATTAAAATTATTGATTATATAATACAATTTATTATTTATGTAGTTTGTTTTCTTGTACAACATGCTTATGTTTATTTTTTATACTTTTTTTCTATACCACGATCGAGTGTTTTCCCTATTTAAGTAGTAGTTTCCATATATAATTTCCCTGTTTATGTGATTTTTTCCTTGTTTAGCTACCTGAAATTTCCATGGTTAGCATGGCTAGATGAAATTCTAATATAAAATTGGTTATTAAAGTTCTATCATCAACCTAAATGGTTTTTTTTCTTATATAGATTTATTGTGAAACTATACTAATAAATCTTGAGATGTTTGAGCCATGGGACATGGGTCACAGGGGCTGAAGCATTATTGGTTGTGATTACATTAGAGACAATTTTTTATTCATATAGTTTATAGGCACTTTATAAGTTGGAAGTTGGTGACCCATATAATCAAACCATTTTATAATAATTTAAAATACCTTGAAACTGTTGTAAATACAAAAACTATTAAATTTTGACTTTAAATGATTATGGTTTCTTTTATAAATTCTTGTAACTCTATATATTGGGAATTATGATGCTTGTTGAAAAAAACATAAATGAAAAACTGGACCTAAGTAGGTCAGTTGGGGCATATTTATTATAATGAACCCTATAAGGGTGTTTTGAAACATTAACAATTAAATCATTTGTTGTGGTTTTAGACCCTTTTTCCTGACTCAACCCTAGTAGGTTAGTAATGGTTCTTGTTCTTATGAGAAAAACCCATTAAGGGTGTTGTAAAAATCCATTTTAAATAAAAATGGGTTTTATTTTAGTTGAACCCAAAATGATTTAAAGGGACCCTCATAGGTCTCCATTCTTTCGATATGCCTCATAATTTAACCCCTTGAGGGTATAGTTGGGCTATATAGTGATGGTCATTTAAAGTTTCTACAACCACCTATATGGATGCACATATAGATGTATGGTGTAATATTATTGAATATTCCCCACTTTAATTAATGGGATACCTATTAATATGCTTTGATCTGTATTTATAAGAGGCGATAATTAATTAAAATTCCAATTTTGACCCAAAGGGTGTTTTTCCACTATATATTAGAATTGAAATTTTATTTTACTTTCCCAATTGTGAAATCCCATAAAAAAATGACTACTTATTAAAATTGTGTTTAGGTAATAAATTACCTAATGGTGATTGGTTGTCTTCCTAATATAAAATATTGAAAGGAATTTTAATATAACATATTGATATAGCCTTGTGGCCTTAGCTAAATAAAGTACCAACTCATGTTTCCTTATGACCGGTACTCGATATTTTAAAAAATATGACTTAAAAAAATGTTTTAAGTTCAAATGTAAATAAATTAATTGTATTAATGAATCTATAAGAAGTGTTATTAGCTTCAACCCTCATTTAAGGGTAGCATAGATGTTTCCTTGAGCAGCTTCCTTGAAATGATAATGTGAGAATTTCCCATAGGCCTCTTCTTTTTTGGGCTTGAACCTAAATGATATGCTCTTAAGACTAGTGATTTTTTATAAGTGACCTACTTTTAGGGTTGATGATATCCATTTTTTAATGGTATTTCTTGATCTAGGTAGCGACCCAATAATGTAAAAAGTATTTCAAAATGCTTGTGGACCACTTTTGAAAAAAGGTTCTATTTGGGTGATGATGTCCCTTGCAGGACTCTTAGTTTCAATGAAGACACCCAAGTTTGATGGGTGGTAATGTGGTACCTAAATATTTTTTAATGGAGATAACATCATGTAATTATGGGTTTATATGGGTTAGAAATTACTAGGGTATGGTCAAACACATAGTAGGTTAGATGAATCGGGAGGTCATCATCCTCTATTAATGTTTTATAAGATGGTATGAATCTGAATTAGTTCCTTTTTTGGGCCATCAGATACTAGGATTTATATGGATAATAATCCTACGTAGGGTATCAAAGTTGTTCCATCACATTGATTAAACTTTGGGAAATATACGTTGATACACACAGTACCCATTGAGTTTCAAAAATAGTTCATTGAACTGTTATGTTTTATATTAATAATTTAAGACCTGATCTAGTATGTTTGTTTACTGGTCAGATCTGAGGTGGTGTAACCTGGGAGTTAATGGAAATCATATTTTCCCAATACTTGAATGATGTAACAAAGGTGATCAGTTGTTTTGACATGCCACCAAATCTGTTTTGACTTTTGTGCCTAATGATACAGAGTGCGTGGAAATTGATCAGGAATAGTTTCATTAATATATCTGAATTACATTATATCTAACATGATTTTAAGTGGATATTATCCTTTATTTGGTTTAATGATTTCTTAAGTGTGTTGGACACCTCTAGGACCTATGGTCAGTGGTCAATGGAATGTGTTCCATGGACGAGTTCTCTTTTTTAGTAAATATGATGAATAAGACACTCATATGGTGGTGAGCATTGATTCAATTATGTTTAAACATGTCCTTTCGTATAGAATGTACACAACCAAGTAGGAACATTTGTAAATGGTTAGTGTTACTTTTGAATGCCCTGGAGGTTGTTAGGATTTCTAATACATCAATTCCTATGACATTTCTTGAAGTTGTTTTGGTTTGTGGTTATGAAACCTTAGAAATACTGTTAGTTAGGGATGGACTTCAATGGTTGTACATGTGTAATTTTAGGATTCCTTGGGATTCAAGGCAATTTTAAACAGTTAATGATGCATTGGTAGGTGAAGTTGAGCTTCTTCAAAAGAGTTGACTAGTGACAATTCAGATGTTCATTTTGAGTGTAGTTGGATATGGTTGGTTTAGAACCATACTAAGAACTTCTTCTTGAATATGATGAAAGGGTCTTGGTTTTTTTGATAATTATTGATATCCTCTTAGTTTAGTCTTTCATAGTTATAATCATGACCTTTGTCTTGTCATCTTTCATGATACATTGAGATATCATTGGTTATATGTTCAGAAAAAATTTAAATTCCTTTATGATCTACAAATAGACTCTATCAGAGTTGCATTATCAAAGCATGGTTGTTAATAAGGAATGGTTATTCCTGAGTGATACTTGTTTTTTTGAGTAAGAACACCTTAGATAAACTCACGAAATCTAGTTGATTCTTTGGCGTGAATCACCTTTGGGTTTAGTCAGGGTTTAATGAATGGACATTTCAGTTCTTTATTGGTGTCTCACTTATAAAAGGTGAATTATAGACTACCTTGGATGATATCCCTAGAATATAGTTTATGATTCTGATATTACCCTAGACTTTGGTTGGGCTCAAATGAGATGTTTTGGATGATGATCCAAATATGGGGGATCAGGTATTCCCCTATGTTCATGCTATGAAGGAATAACATAAATGGAATTTTTGGATAGAGATTTCACCCAAATTCAGTTATGGGATTTAGTGCTTGTGATCAAGGTAAATGTGAGGTGTCTTAGGATAAGGCATTTTGTTTCATATTCTATTACAATGGATGTTTATGTTGACCATTTTGAGAGTAATTGGATGGAAGGGGATCAAATTTTTTCCCCTTTGTGTAGTTTTATGTGGTCAGTGTGGATCTATTTAAGACCATCATCAGGATGAGAAGAGTGTATTGGATTTCTAACTATTCTTTTCACGAGAAGTGAGGTAAACCTAGAAAATGAGGTAATTTGGGTTAGGAAAATTTTCTTCCCTTGCAAATCATACTATGAGAATTGTTAAAATGCTACTGGAATGCCTTAATAGGAAATTAGAATGATGGAGGTATCATGGATCAGAATTTTTCAATCCAAGTTGGATCCTATGGTGTGTATCACCATGAGTTGGTGGATTGAAGAGATGAATATGTGTCCTTGTATCTAGAAATACAGGCTTGGGTAAGAACTTTCTTGGTGTTAAGTTCTAAGGAATGTGCATTGGATTGAGTTTAATAGCTTATGTTTCGTAATTTAAAACTAATGTTGGTGGTGTGTTTGGTGTTTGAAAATGAAAAACGACCATTTAGGAAAAACATATCAACCCTAGTAGGTTGGGTGTTATTTTTCATTGTCCCCAAATGCTTCTTAGTGATGAGAATTTTTAAGGTGGTTAGATAGTAACGTCTTTTATTTTTGGACCAGATGAATTACCCAAGGTTTTTGAACTTTTCCATTGGTAGAAATATTTTTATGGAATCTGATACATTGAATTAGGTTATAAGGGTTTGAACATCCTGAAATTATATTTCCATATGTGGTTTATGTTTCAATGGAATTACCAAGGGTTTGGGTGAACATAAAAGGAAGAACAGACGAACCCAACTATTAAAAACCGCTATAGTCCAAATGCACAGTGTGTAATAAATTTATGTCGTGAGTTTTCGGGATGATCAATGAAATTTTTTTTTACACAACATGTAATTTTTACCTAGCTTGCAAATTCCTGTGGAAGTTTTTTAAAAGAAGGTGGTCGGGGGCTTGACAAACCTTATTTGACGCACAATATCAGGGCACCCACTCAACAACACCCCCTCCCCCTCACCTAGGGATCCATGGATATCCTCTATCCAGTGTCTGTTTCACTCTTACTAAGTCTTTTTATATGTGTATATGTGATCTCTTGAATCCATTCCCTTCCCTTATTCGTTTATCTTCTCATCTCTTGTTCTATTTTAGTTTGAATTGATTTGCCATATTTTTAGGGTGTTTGTCCATTTCCTTGATTTCTCTCAAATCAGACCAAATAAATCCTCTATATTAGATGAGTGAAGAATCCTTGGTATATGGTAGGTGGTCTATTTATTTTCTATAATGTTTCCCTACTTTATAAAGTATATTTGTTGTGTATTGTTCTGAACTTACCCTATGTCACCTCCAAATAATAATATGTCTTGAATTAATTTTCATATCTTACCTTGTTATGTGTTAAGATGATTCTTGTCATGATTATAGGTTATGAAATCAACCTAAACCACCCATTTAGTGTGGATTCATTTAGTTACCCTCTCTAAATATTTTCTACCATTGTTAGAGCCTCCCCTTTTTTGGTGAGCACTTTATTTATGTATTAATTTATGATTCTTGTCTATTTTAAAACTACCATTGAGGTGTGTTTATTTATTCCTTTTAATGGATTTGGATTTACTAAAGTGAACTAAATGAATCGATTCAATAATAAATTCCTAGTTTCTGATAAAACCCCTTGATGAGGTGCGATATCTTCAAATTAGAAAAAATAATATATGTGCAATTCCTTGCTTGTATTTATGGTATGGGTGTTTCCATAGCCTTCTTTTATGTTATTTCTCATTGATGAAACTTTCTTAGGTATGTGTAACTTTTTATTCTAAAATTAAATGGAAAATGGGAATGTCTCTCTTAAGGTATCCTTGTTTCATATTATGTCATGATCACTAACATGGATTTTTGTATTTTATAATTTAACTGATTAAATGAATTATTAATGCTGTGAGAGATACCTGGGACTACTTATGAAGCACAAAGGATGGGATGATCATTATTTTGATAAGCTTCTCTGATGAATTTAATATATTCTAGGGGAGATAATGGTACACCAGGATGGGATCACTGAATATTTTTCTTATATCATCATGAGATATATCGATTCCCTTAGAGAGAAACCTTGGAAGGGCTCAATGGATAAATGGTTACATAATGCCATGAGTGAGACTCAGTTCCCTATGTGAGATACAAATTATGGTCCTAGAGGTCATTGTCTCACATTAGACTGAGAGTGATACTTTTGAGTCCATCCATAGATCACATTGGAAGAACTATGATGATAGTGAGAATTTATGGAACTCCAAGTGTGATACATGGGTTCCGTGTTAAGGTTATCCCAGGACAGGCCCGAGATGCTGTTTATTTAATTTTGGTAATTACTCTTTTAGTAAAGGTTGAGACTACATATTTTTTATATAGGATAAATGTTCTCTAATCCAAATCACATTTTTTGGGTTTGGTACATCTCACAATACTTGTTTTATGATGCTTTTTATATTTTCCCCGATATATCATTTTTATAGGTTTCCTATGGTTTAGAAATTTATGGATTATGATGAAGAAGGTATGGTCAGTCCAGGTGTCCTTGATGATCATGAGCATGAGTTGGTAATTTATTTATTTTTTAATACTAGTTTACTTTTAATATACATAAACACTACTTATTTTATATGTACAAACATGATTATACTTTAGAAACTGTTGGTGGTGGCCGAATAAATATATCGCATACCTTGTTCAGGTTTCCATTGCATTAGGGTACCAGAAAAGAACAAATGGTTGTAGGAACAACTTCTTTGGATTGTTATATTACACTCATAGTCAAGAGTTAGGAGAACAAGACTGAAGTAAGACTTAGGATGCTTGTTGATACCACCATTAGGGATTTTCTTATTTATTTTATTTATTTATTTGTATTTTATTGTATTTTCTACTATGTGGTTACTATTTTATTTTTATATCATATCATGGAAATGCATGATTTTTAGTAAACTATAATTAGAGACTTTTATTATTGTTTTATTTACCTTTCACTACTCAGTCATTATTTTACATTACTACTTACACTTTCAATTGGTTTACACTAGATTATACCACTACACTACTCTAATCTTGAGGGTATATTCTAGCCAATACATTACCATTAGACCCTCACTTCTAGTCAGCATAATATAATGTATAGGGAGGCGCGCCTAAGGGAATGTGGTGTCCAGTACGACTACTATTTTCATAGTCATCCAGGGCGAGGTGTTACAAAACCCATCATTGTAACTTTTAATGTAAAGCATGAATGAATCACATTGATTCGTGAGGGGTAGTCTACTGTACACACGAGCGACGTTATCATATTCAAAAAAATGGAAAACATGAAGGTATGAGTGATATAATAATTAAATAACCATAATAATATCATAAATATCATATAAAAATTATAAATCCATCACTATATAAAACTATTATAGGTGGTAATGGAAAAACGAATAACATCAGTTCATGAGGTTCTAGTTCACCGTACACACGAGTGATGATTTCGTAACCCATATAATTGAAGTGAAGATGGTTTTAGGTCATAAAATTGACATAAAAACATCTAAGTATATATAATATATTATGTTTATTATACTATCATTTTATAATAAGAACTTAATTAGGTGTAAGAATAAATAATATAAAAATGCTCGTTGATGTACGTTACCTCTTCTTCGGGTAACCTCCTTAGGTTTACCCCAAAAACCATACTAGGTTGGATTTCTGCCAAAAGTATGGGTTCTAGGATTATTTGAGGGATTTTCGAAAGTCATTTTTGAAATATGTTTCAAAAAAAAAAGATTTTTAAGGTGTGAATAAGAGAGGACAAGGGGTGACCTTTTATAAAGCAGGTGAGTGTCACAGTTGTAATTTTTTGAAATAAAGAATTCCTACCATGTTTTTTTGTAAAAATGAAAAAATAGAGTATTATATATAATTAGAAATTATTTTTTTATAAATATTTCCATAAAATAGATTTTAGACAAGTTATTAGGTCATTTTAATCCTTATCTTTTTTAGTTTAACCATGTAAACCTATTTTCACCTTAATCGTGGTAAATAATTTTTATTTTTTTCACTATTAATTTTGGTCAAAAATTAAGTTAAAATTATTAGATAATTTAAATTATTATGATTTATAATATTGAATCCATTTTTCCAAATTCAATTCACATAAGTGAAAAAAATTAATTTAAAATTAATTCCACAAATGTGACAAGGAAACAGATTTTCAAAGAGAAAATGTTCAATTGTTTATAATGTATTTATATCCAATTTCAATATTAAATTGATTGAAATTACCTAAATAAGATAAATAGATATATAATTTAACTATTTTTACTTTTAAAACAATTTTATATATAAATTAACTTTGTAAATAATTAAAACTGAAGACAATTTTCTATTAAAATTCAGTATTTTCACTATTCATCAACAAAATAATCTTTTAAATAATTTCTAAAACATTCACAACAATATAATTTTGAAATGATGATTTAAAAAATGAATTTTATTTTTTCAAAATTTTTTTATAAAATTTGAAAAAATTAAATTTAAATTAAAACCCGCAGATTCGATGAAAAATGGGTTTTCGAGAAGTGTAATTTTGTTTCAAGTACAATATGATTTTATATAAACTATATGTATAATAATAATAATAATTGTATGAATATAAATTAAAATTTATTGATATTTAATATATAAATTTCATTTAAAACATTACTAATTCAGTTTTATTTTAATTAATTAAATGGGAAACCATTATGAACTTTAATTATTATTAGGAAAACCCATTTTTAAACACAAAAAAATTGTACTAAAATCAAATATAAAGTGGATTCAAAAGTAATTAAGTGGATTAAATATAAATATATAATAATTAAGTTACTTTAAAAATTATTATGGAATTTATATTACTTAATTTATTAAAAAGAAATGATAGTTTTAAAAAAATTAGTATTTTCTCTATAAACTGAAAATCAATATTTTCCAAAAGAATCCCAAAATTTAACCACAATTTATTTAATATATGACGATAAAAATAAATAAGGTTCTTTTTATCAAATAAGTTTTATAAAATATCTATAAATTAATTATAATATTTTTTAATAAAAAGAAATAATATTCATTTTTGATGAAAACATATTTTTGATTAATATAATTACTTTATTAAAAATCGATTGACTATTTTCTAAGAATTTATAAATTTATATTGATTAAGAAATATATATTTATATTTTATAAATTATTTAATACTATTCACACCCCCCAATTTAATGACTATGTTATAATAGTTATATTTAAACTAATATTATTTCACAGTTCACTAACACTCGGTGCCGCATGTCATGCTCGCCATCAAAGAAGCTCATTATTGCATGTAACACAAGATAAATTTAGTATTTCCTATACCTAAAGATATATTTAGTGTTATTATTAACCCAAAATATTAAAAATATTAATTTTTAATTGAAAAATTTAACAAAATCTCCGGGTGCGACATTCTATCCCCCTTAAAATGAATTTCTCCTTCAATATTCATCTCAGTCATAAAGGGTTTAACATTTAAAAATTCCTTCATAGAAATCCGCATCAAACTAATTAATAATAAAACTTTACTTAAAAATGGAAATTTGGAAACATAATGGTTACCTAACATAATTCATAACTAGGTTTCCAAATAGGAAAACATATTTGGGAAGTGAAAACAAGGACATAAAAGAGAAAAATAATACCGAAATACTAATGGAGAGTGATAGAGAACATTATTAGGAGAAATATAACTACCACAAATCCATAAACCAAATAGCTCTGGAAAATATAATTGATTTTATAAAAAATTATGATTATTAGATAATATTTCATTTCAAGATCATTTTTCTAATATTGGGGAATTCATTTTCTATCTAGAGTGAGAACATATGAAATTTTCTTACTTGATATCTTTATATTTAATAGGCACAATTTCATCATTTGGTCACGAATTAATCAATTTACACTAAAACACTTTTTCTAAGAAATGTAGGTGAATTTTTTTTCTTGAATAACTAATAGATTATAATATCCATAAATAGAATGATAAGTCATTACATCTATCTCTAGTTTTCATCACAAATTTTTTTAGCACAAGATATGCATAAATATTCATATGGTGAAATAATACATTAATATCTAAAACCTCATCCAAAATTCCACTTAAACCATTCCATAAGTGGTTAACATTATAACCCTTCCAAAATTCAAAATTTATAAATAAGGGTACTGAATTTATCAAAATCAACCTAACGATAATCTATGAAAGAACATGAAGTAGCCGTTAATTGTCACAAAACAAACATGTGAATACCTTCATCATGTATTATCTTGAAACATAGCAATAAATTTAATTACCATAGAAACTTATTTAAAACACACATTTTTCCTTGTTACTTGAATAAAATAATAGTTTATTTAATATATTCTATAAATCAAATAATTTTATGAAACCCATCAATGATAACATATATCACTTTGTCAAAAATTAATTAACCAATTCTAATGATATCAGTATATTATAATTTACTTTATTCAAATTAATAATCTCTTTATACCTACATCATTGTCTCAAAATCATGAAAACATTAAGGCTTATGTTTCCCATAATCATGTGTTTTCCATTAATATCACCTTACCATTGAATCAATTTTCTAGGTCATCATCATATTTCAAAATATTATTTAAAATCCTTAATGAAAAACTTATACTGAATAATACTTATATATTTCTCAGTTACTATAACATAAATATTGAATTCCAAGATATAAACACTTAAATAATCCAACTTAATTCTCAAACTATTAACCTGGATTCATCATCTTATTCATTATTACATATTATCATTATTATGTCATTTGTAGTATCTTAATCATTACTAGTATAACCATTACTTACACCACCATACTGATTCTCTTCATGATATTTCCCTCTTGGAAATTGATTTTTGTAGTGCCCATACTTTCACAGTAATAACAATCATCCATTGATAATACTGTAGGGAGACCAATATTCTCATCCATTGTGTTAATTGAAAATTTCATTTTTCCTCAGCAATCACTTACTTTATATCCTTCTTCACTGCACATAAAATATCTTCTCATTCCTTTGAGACAATACTTGGAGTTATTCTTCCCACATTCTTGACATATAGAAAACTGAATCTTATTTCCTCCATATTCTCCATTACCCGAATACTCAAAAAACTCTATCCTTCTATTAGTTGGTTAAGGTGAATGTTTTTAATCATATATCATGACAATTTATTAGGATCAATAACAATATCCTCCACTCCTATCATCATCCCACTTGGGTTCTCAATAGAAAATTACCCGTCACATTCAATGTTAACCTAGTTTCTTTTGGTTCCCACCGTTGGATAAAACCAAAAAGCATAGTGTGATCACATCAATCATAATGGAAAACAAATAGTCTAAAAAATCATTTAGGCAGCTTAAATAAAGACACATTCTTTTAAATCTATGACACATTAGGTTTAACTTAAGTCATCCATGATCATCATCTATTTAAATCCTCCATGATGGTTCATAAGAAGTTTGTGAATTTTCAAATAATATCCCTCAGGAGTGTCAAACTTGGTTTGAAGCAAGGCCCACTGTCATGCACTAAGTGACGATTGAGTCTAGATAGATAAACCATTTTTAGAGTTATTACCCCTAGATAACTTTATAAAAAAGGAATCCAATTTTCTATCCAAACATGGAAGTAATTTCTTAGAATCCACCTACTGTATCCCTTACCAAAATTCATGGTCATTTTGCTATACTTTGACTCATCCTTAGACTTACCCTTAGATGCATCCCTAATCACATCCTTATAAATATTCCTAGGGATCTCACTAAAATTTTGTCATCCTAGTTTCTAAAGGATAACTAAAACTTTCCTCTGATATCAACTATAGCTAGCCGAGATTTTCAGACATGGATATTACGTCTTTTTAGATGAATATTCAATAAATTACACAAACACATGCTTGAATACCATAATAGTTTATTTCATTTGAAAAAACGTAACAAAAAATTACTCATTCATGAAATATATTCAATGTATCCCATAAATATCTTCCCCTATAATAGTCCTACTTAAAATCATTTCTTCATAACACAGGGAAAGGAAAAAAATGAAATGGTGATATCAGATGACCAGTTAGGGTAAAAAATGGAGATACAAAATCATAATACAAGAACATGGTTATAACATTCCAAAACCACAACCTGCATATCAAAGATCATAATCTTGAGTCTTGACATAATGATTGGATGTTCATTATACATGAATCAAAAGTGAATCAAATAATATGATCCATGATATCATAACATTTTCTTAAGACATAGATTTTTGGAATGCACACAATCATAGAAAATATTATTTCAAGGATCACAACAAAAACATTCCCAACATGTTAGGCTTGGTATAACTACATTTTTACCTATTTAGGGCTTAGAATAACCACCCGTGTACCTTCTTATCTCATAAAAAATTTATCATTAAAAAATTCATTTGAGGGAGGTATATGTCCCACCCACAATATAATGAAAATCATACATATGTGTTCCACAAGATCAAAACAAAATTATCTTATCAAAACACATGAAATGAAATGGGTTTCCAAAATATTTAATAATATCATAACCTATGAAAAGTAGATAGGTTTCATAATAATTTTATCATTTCATCATTGCATATCCCGTGAAAAAATGGGCTTTATAATAATTTTATCATGATAGTACCCGTGAAATAAAAATAGGTTTCATAAAAATCCTTTCATCATAAACATAAACTATTCTGAGAACTAATAAGAATTTTATCCGTGGATAATATCCCTAGTAAGGCATAGGTAACATCAATGGATTTCATCTTAGATGGAAAATTATTTTTAAAGATCATTTAAAACATTTCTTGATGAAAACAACCATTCTACTTTGAAAGAATCTTTTTTAAAACATAAAACATTTTGAAAATATTTTTATTTGAAAATAACATTGAAAAATTATAAAATAATCTTTAATAAAAATAATGGTCATGATTATAATAATTTTATTTCACGATTCACATGTTAAAACAATTATTCCTTTCACATTTTTAGTAAAAGGTAAATGATCATTATTTGGAAAATGAAATGAAAAGTCCTTTAAAAACCTTTTTTTAAAAATTAAAACATGGGTAAAAATTTATTTTCTTAAAATATAATGGAATAAAAATAAAACATTTTTTATTTTTTATAAAACATTGTTTTGGATTAAAACGGATTTCCAACTGAAGAGAGAAATGAAGTTATATTTTATTAAAAACTTTTATTAATTATTTTAAGTACCAAAGAGTAAAAAATGGTTCCATTAATTTAAAATATCACGAATTACTAGAGAATAATATAATTCATGAGTTTATTTGGAAATGGATCATAATATTTTATCATCGTAAACATAATTACAAAAAATATCGATAAACGATGAGATTGTACAATAAAATATT
The DNA here is from genome assembly GCA_963277665.1 of Viscum album. NCBI lineage: Eukaryota > Viridiplantae > Streptophyta > Magnoliopsida > Santalales > Viscaceae > Viscum > Viscum album. Next base: position 259,978,735 of record OY728142.1, on the reverse strand, counting down.
AATCAATTTGGTAACATAGAAATGTAATCTACATGAGATAATATCATTAAATGAAACTTAAAATATCATTAGGATAAATAAATTCATGATATTACACGTCAATGGGCTTGTATATACACCCCACAAAAGAATATTTGTGCATAACATAACATATGTCTTTGAGAAAAAAATCCCTTATCACTTTAATATCATATGAAATAAAAACCCCTTGAAATAGAGATAATAAAATCGATATGTAAATACCAATAATTTTAAGTATCATAATCATAAAATAAATTCATGGTTAGTACATACACAACATAAAATAAATAGGTGATGAATATGGAATGTTTCTCACAGAAGTAAAAAGTGAGACAAAAATCTATTTCCTTAGGTTTTCAATTCCTTCATATATATTCAAAATACTTGTATAATAAATAAAATTTTATTATAAATTTATTAATGAAAAATAATTATACATATACATTCAATGTTAAAGTCATGTTTCAGAAAATAACTGCTTTGATTTTCATGTAAGTTTTGATTTTTTATTTTTGGTCCGCTTAATTTGATTATGGTTTTAGAATATAAATAATTTTAAAAATGATATATATATCATATACATCCATTATACATGTATTTATATTAACCTATAATATTCAGTGATAAAAAATGAAATACACCATTCAAGGAGACGATATACAATACATACTCATGAACGTTGTTCCTTTTTCATTTAAGATTTAAAGAAAGATAGGTAAATGATATATTATAATTAAATAATAATTTTATATTATAAAAATATAAAATGTTTTCATTAAACCCATCCTAATTACCTTCCATGTAAATCTTGAATGAATCACATTTCCTCGTGAGGCAGAAGTCTGACATACACACGAGCTGTGTTATTGTATTCCCAAAAATGGAAATCGTAAAGTTAAGTGTGATATAATAATTAAATGAGAAGAAAATATCATAAATATCATATAAAAAAAATACATCTTTATTTCCAACCATTAGAGTTGTTAATAGAAAAACTAATGAAATCGATCAGTGAGGTGGTAATTTATCATACACACGGATAATGATTTCATAACCCATTTTATGGAAGTAGAGATGGTTGTAGGTAATTAAATTAACATAAAATATATCATTATATGGAATATAATGAGTGTATTATATCATCATGTTACAATAATATTTTAATGAGGTGGTGGACGAAATAAAATAAGAACGCTCATTGAAGATCATTACCTCTTATTCAGGTAACCTCATTAGGTTTGCACCAAAACCCTTCCTAGTTTGGATTAATGAAAAAAATATGGATTATAGGATGATATAATGGAGTTTAATAAATTATTTGGTAATGTATTTTCTGAATAAAAATGGTTTTAAGGTGTAAACAATAGAGAATAATTTGTGTCCTTTTATAAGTGAGGTAAGCAGCACACATGTAATTATTTTAAAGAAAGAATTAAAACCACAAGTTTTTCATGTAAAAAGGCTCAAAAATAGATTATTATAGATACTTATACGTTATAGGGTCTAAATATGTCCAAAAAATATATTTTAGAAAAGTTTTAAGGTCATTTTAACACTTATATGTTTTAACCCTCAATAAACTCATTTTTACCATAATCATGGTAAATAATTTTCTTAGTTTTAAATATTAATTTTTATAAAACATTAAGTTAACTTTTTTAGATAATATAAATTATTATGATTAAAAATATGGAATCTATTTTTAAAAATTCAATTCACATAATTGGAAAATTTTAATTTTAAATGAATCTCGTAGATGAGATAAGAAAGAAGTTTTTCAAAGAGAAAATGTTGAAATATTTACAATGTCTTTGTATCAATTTTCAATATGACATTGATTAAAATTACCTAAATTTTATTAATATATATATATATATATAATTGAAATTATTTTTCTTTAAAAATAATTTGAAATATAATTTAACTTTATAAATAATTTAAATGAAAAATCATTTTTCAAATAAAATTCACTATTTTTCAGTATTCATCAAAAAAATAATCATTTCAGAAAATTATCCAAAAAACACTCTAATAAAATTTTGAAATTATGATTGAAAAAAATAAGTTATTTTTTAAAATAAATTTTCTAAAAGTTTAAAAAGTTAAATTTAAAACAATACCCACAAAATTGAAGAAAAATAGGTTTTTGAGAAGTGCAATTTTTTTATGAACAATATGATTTTATATTTACTATATGTCTAATAATAATCATCATTGTAATAATATAAATTAAAATTTATTTATATATAATCTATAAATTTCATTTAAAAATAATCCTCACTAAGGATTATTTTAATTTATTTAAATGGGAAAACATTATCCAGTTTAAAATAGTGTTCAGAAAATCCCATTGTAAACACATAAATAAACTTATATTAAAATTCAATATAAATATGATATAAAAGTAATTAAGTGGATTAAATATTAATAAATAAAACTTATGTTACTTTAAAAAATAATGGAGTATTTAAATTACTTAATTTATTGAAAATAAATGATAGCATTACAAAAATCTATATTTTCACTATTCACTGAAAATCAATATTTTCCAAAAAAGACAAAATTTCACCCTAAGTTAATTTCCATATGTTGGTTGAAATAATTAAATTTATTTTATCAAATAAATTTCATAAAATCTCTATGAATTAATTATAATATTTACTCAAAAAAATAATTAAAAATCATTTTTGATGAAAACATATTTTTGATGAATATAATTACTTTACTAAAAATTGAGAGATTATTTACTAAGAATTTATAAATTTATATTGAGTTGGAAATTTATATGTATATTTCATAAATTATTTCATACTATTCACACCTACCTATATAACAGCCATGTTATAATGGTCATATTTAAAATAATATTATTTCATGGTTTGTTGAAGCTTAGTGTTAGGTATCATGCACACTATCAAACAAACTCATTGTTTCATGTAACTAAATATCAAATCAGTGTTTCATATAAATAATTATATAATTAGTGTTACATGTAACAAAAAATATCAAAATGATTAAATTCATTATAAAAAATTCTCAAAATCCCAAGGTTTCATATTCTGTCACCCTTAAAAATGAATTTCACCCTCAAAATTCATCTCGATCATCTAAGGTTTAACATTTAAAAATTCATTCATAGAAACACAAATTATAAAAATTAATAATAAAAAATACCTTAAAAAGGGAATTTTGGACCATAAATGTTACCTAAAGTAACTCATAACTTGGTTTCCACATATGAGAACATAAGCAGATAGTGAAAACATGGGAATATAAGAAAAAATTGACAACAAAATTCAGATAGAGAGTGATATAGAACATGGTCTAGAGAAAATGAATGATCACTAATCCATAAACCAAATAGGTTGGAAATATATCATTGATATCCTAAAAAATTCTGATAATAAGAAAATATTTCATTTCAAGATCCTTTTCATATTGTCAGGGAATTCATTTTCCATCTAGACTAAGAACATATAAAAATGATCTTACTTGACATATTTGTATTTCATAGGCATAATTTCATCTTTTGGTCATGCCTTGATCAATTTTCACTACATCTTTTATGCCATGAAATGAAGGTGATATTTTTATTACTAATGAACTAACATATCATAATATACCCAAATACAATGATAATTCATTGCATCCATCTTTAGGTATGATCTCAACAAAATGGTTAGAAAAATTTATACATAAATATTCATATGGTGAAATAATACATTAATCTCTACAAACTCATCCAAAATTAGACATAAACCATTCCATGAATGAATAACCTTATAACCCTTCCAAAATTAAAAATTTATAAACAAGGTCACTAAATTTCTCAAAATCAACTTAATGTTAGTCCTTAAAGTAACAAAAAGTTTCTCTCAATTATCACATACCAATATGTGAATACTTTCATCATGTATTATCTTGATATATAGTAATAACATGAATTACTATAAAAACTTATTGAACTAAACCATGTTTCCTTATTCCTTGAATAAAACCATAGTTTATTAAATATATTCCATAAATATAAAAATGACATAAACTATATCAATGGAAACATATTTTTCTTCTTAAAAAAATAATTAATAAATTCTAAAGAAATAAGTAATTTCCAACTTAATCTATCCAAATAAATCTTCACTTAATCCCAAAATCATTATCTCAACATAAGGAACATATTAAGCATTATATTTCCCTTAAAAATGGGGTTTCTAAGAGTATCAACTTACCATTAAATCAATTTTACAGGTTGTCAATATCTTTCAACATATTATTTCAATTCCTTAATGAGAAACTTATACTGAACAATATTTATATATTTCTCAATTAATATAACAAAATTATGGAATTCCAATACATAAACACTTAAATCATCGCACTTCCTTCTCAACCAATTAATTAGGATTAATTATCTTATTCCTTAACACCTCTTTACTTTCATATTTCATTTACATTCACCTCATCATCATAAGTATAACCATTACTCATACCACATATATGATTCTCTTCATAATCATTCCCCCTAAGAAATAAATTTTCACAGAGCCTATACTTTTCATAGTCTTTATATTCATCCATTAAAAATACCTTAAGGAGGACAATATTCTCCTCCATTTCATTAACTTCAATTTTCATTTTTTCTTAGCAATCACTTACTTTGTGCCCTTCTTATCCACACTTAAAACATCTTCTTATTCCTTTGAAAAATTCCCTGGAGTTATTATTCCCACATTATTAACATATAAGAAACTAAATATTATTTCTTCTATGGTCTTCATTACCCAAACTATCAATGAACTTTATCCTTCTCTTAGTTAGTTAAGGTGAAAATTATTAATCATTTATCATGACAGATGATTAGGCATAACTAAAATATCCTTCACTCCAATCATTATCACATTTGGATACTCATAAGAAAATTTTCCATCACCTTAAATGTTAACCCAATTCCTTATATTTCCCTCCATTAAATGAAACCAGAAAACATAGTGTGAGGGATGTTAATTATAATATAAAACACATAGTCTGAAAAATCATTTTGGAGTTCTAAATCCAGAAAAATTATTTTAAATATATGACATCATAGGTTTAACATAAGTCATATATGATCATCATATATTTAAATCATTTATGATGGTTCATAAATATTTTCTGAATTTCCAAAGAATATACCCTAATAATGTCAAACCAGGTGTATAAAAAGGCCAGTTTTCATGAACCATGTAACAACCAAGTCCATATCAATATGCCCTTTTAAGAGTTATTACCCCGAAGTATCTCTATTCCATATCCACATCAAATTTTATTATTTATACAGGGATGAAATTTCTTAGAAACCACTCACTCCATCCCTTACCAAAATCCCAAGATATTTTTATATACTTTGACTAATATTTAGACTCATCATTAGAGACATCCCTAGACATATCCTTAAAAATATCTCTAGGGATCTCAGTAAATTGTTCTGATACTAGTTTCCAAAGGATAAATTAACCTTTAATTTGATACCAACTATAGGAAAACAAGATTTTCATACATATATATTACATCTTTTTAGATGAATATTCAATATAATACACAAACAAACACCTAGGGACCGTCATAACTTAGTTCCATTGGAAACTTGGAACACATTATTCTTTATTCATGAAATATCTTCAATGTATCCCATAAATATCTCTTCCTTTAGTAATATTAATTAAATAACTTTTATTATAACATTGGAAAAATAAACATAAGAAATGGTAAAATTAGATTCTCATTTAGGGTAAACAAGGGAGATTCATAATCATAATATGATCATAAGTGTTTGAGATAATGAGTATAACATTTGAGAAGCATATACTATATATAAAAGATCACAATCTTGAGTAATGGAATAAATATTTCCCTTTCATAAGACATGAATCATAATTTAATCAAAGAACATTATCCATGATATCATAACATTGGTATAATAAATTGATTTTGTGGAATACTCATAAGAATATAAAATCTTATGTCTAGGAAACCCACTAATAAATTCATAACATATTAAGATTGGGACAACTACCAATTTACCTGCTTTAGGCTTGGGATAACCACCAGTGTACCCTTATTTTCAACCTTAGGCTAACTACCTATGTACCCTCTGATCTCGTAGAACATTTATCATTACTCAATTCATGATAACGAGATATAGGCACCACTAGTTACATAATGAAAATCATACATATGTGTGGAAAAAGATCATAAAACATTCATCTTATCAAAACCAATGAAATTAAATGTGTTTCCAAAACAAGTCATAATATCATAACATGTCAAAAATGGTTAACATTCATAATCATTTCATTATTTCATCATATCATAACCTATAGAAAAAGAAGAGGGTTTCATAAGAATTTTGTCATGGTATTACCAATGGAATAGAAACGGGTTTCATAAAAATCTTATCATCATAAATATAAATTTTTCTGGGAAAGAATAATAATGTTATATTTTTATAATATCCCCAATAAGTCATAGGTATTATAAAATGATTTTTTCTAAAATGGAAAATTATTTGGAAAAATCATTTAAAACATTTCTTGAGGAAAATATACTTCTCACTTTGATTTTTTTATAAAACATAAAACATTTTGAAAATAATTTTAACTGAAAATAAAATTTAGAACCTATAAATAAATATCCTAATAAGATAATTTTCATAATGATGGGAAGTTTGGTTCATTCCGTACTTGTGAAAACAATTATTCCTTTCACATTTTGGTAAAATAAAAAGAGAATTGTTTTAAAAAATACATAAATATTACTTAGAAAACATTATTGTAAAAACACCAACATGACTAATTTTTTTAAAAAAATAATGGGAGAATAATAAAAGATTTTTTAAATCATATTTATAAAACATGGTTTTGGAAGAAGATGGATTTCGGACTGAAGAGAAAAATAAAGTAATATTTTATTAGGAAAATTTTACTAATTATTTTAAGTAAAAAAGATTAAAAAATAGTAATTTTGATTAAAAATATCCTAAATAAATTGAGTATAATAAAATTAATGATTTTATTGGGATATATATTATAATATTTAACTTCATATACAAAATCATAAACAATCTTGATAAACAAAGTATTTGTCACATAAAATCTTTACCACTTTCGCAACATTGAAACGTAAGACCCATGATGGAATATCATTAAATTAAACTTAAAATATCACAAGGTTAAATAAATTCATAATATTACATTTCAAAGGTTTTATATATATTCCTGATAAAAAATATAGGTTTATAACATAACATATGTCTCAAAGAAAGAAAATTGAGACGAAAACACCTTACTACTTTGGTAATTTTTGAATTATAAAACCCATGAAAGAGAGATAATAAAATGGATATTTAATTCCATATAATTTTCATGAGAATAATCATAAAATACATTAATGGTAAGTATATAAACCACATAAAAAATTTGTGGTGAATATAGAACGCGTCTCACATAAGTGAAAAGTGAGATGAAAACCCCTTACCTTAAGTCTCAAATTCCTTTTTACATGTTAGAAACTAATTTATAAGAAATATGTGTTTATAATAAATATATTAAAGGACCATAACTATATATATATCATACCATATATTATTTACTTATGACATTTTATTACCCATTTATTAACAATTCCATGTTAAAGTCATGTTTTAGAAAATAATTGCTTTATTTTTCACGAATGTTTCAATTTTTTCTTTTTGGTCCTCCTACTTTGATAATGGTTTAATAATATAAAAAATGATAACCATGATATAAATAAAATATATGTTTATTATATATTTATTTATAGTAATCCATACAATTTAGTGATAGAAAATGAAATACACTGTTTAGGGAGATGGTAGGCCATACATATGCAAGAACTATTTATATTTTTTTGTGAGATTGAAATAAAGATAGGTAAATGATATAATACAATTAAAATATAATTTTTATGTAATATATATATATATATAATATGTTATCATTAAAACAATAATTATTACCTTCTATTTAAATCCTGAACAAATCACATCACTTCGTGAGGTGGTTGTCTGCTGTACACATTATCGATGTTATCATATTCACAAAAACTGGAAAAAATAAAGATATGTGTGATGTAATAATTATATAATAATAATAATAATAATAATATTTTATATAAACTATAAATACATCCTTATTTATATCCTTGAGAGGTGGAAACGGAAAATTCAATGACATCGGTTCACGAGGTGGTAGTCACTGTAGACATGAGCACTGATTTTTTAACCCATTTAATGGAAGTTGAGATAGTATTAGGTCATTAACTCAACCTAAAAAAATATTAGTATATTTTAGAAACTGAGTTTAATATATCACCATTTTATAATAATAATTGAAGTAGTTATAGGAAGATATAAAGTAAAAATGCTCGTTGAAGAATGTTACCTATTCTTTGGGTAATCTCCATATATTTTCACCAAAATCCTTCCTAGGATGGATTTATATAAAGAAATATGGCCTATTTGATGAAATTAAAGAATTTGGAAAGTAAATTGGGAAGGTATTTTCTGAATAAAAAGTGTTTTAATTTTGAAGAAGAGAGGATAATAGGTGACATTTTATTAGCGAGGCGAGTGGCACACTTATAATTTTTTGAAAGAAGGAATTCCACCTATGTTTTTTTTCATTTATAAAGATATTATTGGAGTATAAATGAAACTTAGAAATTATAGGTTAAAAAAATATCTATAAAATAGATTTTATACAAATTTATATAACACTTTAATACTTAACTTTTTAGTTTAACCCCATATAGACCCATTTTTTCCTCAACCATGGTAAATAATTTTTAATATTTTCCCTATTAATTTTTGTAAAAATTTAATTTAAAATTGTTATATAATATAAATTATGATGATTAAAAATTTTTAATCTATTTTTCTAAATTAAATTCACACAATTGGTAAAATTTAATTTAAAATTAATACTGTAGATGCGATGAGAATGCGAGTATTCAAAGAGAAAATGTTCGAAAGTTTATAATGATTTTATATAAAATTTCAATATGAAATTTATTACAATTAAATTAATAGATATATAATTTAAAGAATTTTACTTTAAAATAAATTTAAAATTTAATCTCAATTTATAAATAATTTAAACGAAAAAGTAGTTTTCAATTAAATTTCAATATTATTCATTAAAAAATAATATTTTCAAAAAATTATAAAGATTTAACCCCAAAAAATCTCTAAAATTATGATAAAAAACAAAGTTAATTTTTTCAAATAAAACTTCTAAATTTGGAAAAATTAAATTTAAAACAAAACCCGTAAATGCGACAAAAAACAAATTTTTAAGAAGTGTAATTTTTTTCAAGCACAAGATGATTTTATATTAACTCTATGTGTAATAATAATAATTGTATGAACTCAATTAATTTTTTATATATAATTTATAAATTTCATTTTACAAATTTATCATTAGGAATTATTTTAATTAATTAAAATGGGGAAACATTATGCACTTTAAAATAGTTTTCACAAAAACCCATTTTTAAACCAAAAAATTAACTTATAATAAATTAAAATGGAAAGTTAATTAAAAATCAATTAAATGGATTAAATATAACTAAAAAATAAATAAATTACTTTAAAACATAATTTATAATTTAAATTACTTAATATATTAAAAATAAAGATATTTTTACAAAAATTAGTATTTTCACTGTTCACTGAAAATCAATATTTTCTGAAAAGTACAAAAATTTCAGCATAAGATAATTTTGATATGAAGATTTGAAAAATTATTTTTATTTTATCATATAATTTTTCTAAATGCATTATAAATTAATAATAATATTTTCTAATAAAAATAAAAATAAATTATTTTTATAAAAACATGTTTTTGATTAATATAATTACTTTTCTAAAAATTGATTGATTATTTACTAGGAATTCATAAAGTTATATTTAGTAGTAAATTTAAATTTAAATTTCATAAATTAGATAAAACATTTCACACCCACCAATTTAATGGCCATGTTATAATAATCATATTTAAAATAATATTTTTTCATGGTTCACTGAAGCTCCGTGTCGCGTGTCACACACACAATCAAATAAACCTGTGGTTGTGTGTAAAGGAAGATAAAATTGGTGTTTCATATAACTCAAGACATACTCAGTGTTACACATAATAAAAAATATAAAAATATTATATTCATTTGAAAAAGATATTCACAAAATATTGGGGTGTTGCAGAGATACCCAAATATATTTCTCCTCAATTGATTAGATATCATAAGACACATGAATCCAAGAGATAATTAAAAACCTCAACTAACACTGGTATTAGTTTAAAAATATGGTACCAATGAATTTCTTCATAATTCCAAAATAATAGGGTTTATAACCAAAATCATCCATTGGTCTACCTTGATACTCAAAAATTTTACTTATTGTTAACTACAAGTGTGACTCTACTTGAAATTACCTATTATTAAAACACTTAAATCCACTAGATTTTATTTTTATATCCATGAATACCCACCCCCAAATTATAACTCTAGGGTACAAGACATCATGGTACACCGTGATAACATTATCCAGTTTATTAATGATTCCTAGTCACAACATTCAAGTCTAACTATCATAGATCATCCCACTATGGACTCCAAACTTCTATTTATGGTTTAATATTATCTCTAGTGACCAACTACATACATTTTAGAACTCAGAATATATATGAATTATAAGGACTTGTACTTAAACATTACATATTATGGTGAATTAATATAACAATTCTATTTCTTAAGTATCCAAGGATATAAAAGATTTATAGTTTTATATATTTAGTTCATAAATCTTAAAAAAAACTCATAAATTAAAAATTAGACACATATCTTCTATATACATTTTAAAAAAAAATAAAACTTTTAAAAAGAAACCTTTTTCATTTCATGACTAATATTTATGGCTTTTAACTTAACTTCTTCTTTGTTTCTTCCCATCCGTAAACCCTTTGAATTTTTTTAAAACATGGGATGAACAAAAAAATATTAGTAATAGACATAAAAATAAAAAATATGTTAGTCCGTTGAAAACATTAAAGCACATGAATTGTTTACCTCTATCATAATTTTATTTGATTTTATGAAATTAATCACTTCCACGTGATAAAAAAACACTTTTTTATCAAATAAATACCATAAAACCCATAATAAGAAAACAAAAACCGTTTTGGAAACATTGAGCTTTATATTCATAACCCATGTGTGAAATAACTAGATAATAGTTAAATCCATTGAATAAACCTCCATGGTTCACTCCCTCCTTCTTTCCTATAAATACAAAGAAAATTACCCAATGCATTGGAGCACTATCTTGGCATACCCATCATATTAGCTATATCAGGATCACCCATCATATAATCTATATCCAGAACACCCATTATATGATATGTATCTGGAAATTTTTTGACCATATATAATTATAATTTACCATTTCATGAATAAAACATTTCTATTCTCACATATTTTATCATAAAACCATTAAAAAACTATTTTGAACCCATATAAAAAACACTTTCAGATACTAAAACAACCATTATTTTAAAAAATCATTTTCAATGGATGAAATTTCTATAAGGAATTAAATGAGGGTTTTTATTTGAATAAAAAAATAAATATTATAAATAATCTAAAAAACAAACAATGGTTATGGACGTATAACTAGTCTTTTTCATCGTATATGGTAAAATAAAGCATTCTTTCTGTCTTTTGTAAAGAAAGTTAAAAAATTATGTAAAAAGATTACTTTTAATTTTTTTTGGAAGAATGTAAAAAGTGACATAAAATTTTCTTTATAATTGTTCTATTCCCATATAAATACATTAAGAATACATTTTAACAAATATGAAATGAAGAAAAATATTTCGAAGGGAAACTTTAAAAGATGATTTTTAAAAGAACATCCCTTACCTAGAGTTAGACTTGTCAGAATAATAAACTTATATAAATTATTTAATTTACTAATATCATTTTTCATGGTTATTATACCTTTTTTCCATGTTATAATCAATTACTTAATCAAATGAGTTCATGTCGAACATCTCTGGATATTCAGCCGAAATGTCCAAACTAGCTTCAGTAGTTTTTTATGGCCAAAGAGGATATTATTCAATAGTCTATATAATAATAATAATGACATAATTTTCATCTTTATACATAAATTATACATTAAAAAAATCATGAGAGTTTTTCATGAAATATGAACTGTTTTAAGATCATGGATATGGTATGCCACATGAACGCATGAGTAAGATTTATATTTTTCAAAGATTTTTATAGAAAGAAGTTAAGTATTATTTTATATTTTTATAATTATTATAATATCATAAATACCATATTATTTCTTTTAATATACTTAAATATATCATCCATTTGATGTGATGATGAAAAACTAATCACATCACTTTGTGAAGGTGGCAAGCTACACATTAGCATGAATGGCGTTATTATTTTTCAATGAATGAAAAGTTAATAAAAATATATTATAACATATCATTACCTTATTTTAGATAATTATTCACCATTTTTTTATAATACCTTGATTTGGGATTTTATCAGGTTTTTTATGGTGAAGTTTATAAATTTTTTGAATTTTTTAGGGCTGTGTACGGTTAGGGAAAACTATGTAGCTTGGACTAGTAAACTATGAGGAAAAGGTTGATTCATTGAAAGGGGGAAGCTCATTTTTACAACCCATGAAACCACCCCTAAAATTAATATATCCTATGTATAGTGGCAGTTTTATGGTTGGTGCATGGTTAGTTTAACTTTGTATCCAAACTGCGAACCCCATCTAGAAGTTTAGTAGGGGTGCATGGTTTGGGTGCATGGTTACAAATGACTTTGTGAACCACCTATAAAACCATGCATGCAATTTTTAGTTCCCAATAAAATTTAATTAAATATACCAGGAGACCCATTTAAGATGAGAAACACCCCCATTCAACCCTAACATGACTCCTTAGTCTTTAGAAGATATCAAGAGGCAATTTGAATCCTCTAACCCCTTATATTTTTATATTGAAACACCAATGATCATGTTGGATATCCTTACAATGATTAAATATCCTCTCATGTGGTTTCTTTTTATCTTATATTCTCTCCTTCTTATAGAGTGATACATCATCTTGTTTTTTATGGATATAATCTTTATTTTTATAGACCTTGATTCTAGCTTTGGTTTCTTGATCTAATATACCTTTGTTCCTTATTGGAAGATCCCGTTGTGGGTGTTGTGATGAATTGATCATGTAACCAAATTTAGTACGTTCTTTAAATACTTACCCCACAATTGAAACTTTTATTTTAATTATTTATTTGAAATAATTTTTTAAATTATTTAAAACCTGAATTTGAGGTGTTTAATGTTTGATTTTTAAATGGGAATAAAAATTTTCAAAAATCCCAATTTTAATGGAATTGTAAGTATTGGGAATATTTTGAGGAAAATTGATGAAATTATTTAAATTTTATTTGATAACGTGAATGAATGTTTATTTTCAAGAATATTTCCTTAAAATGAAATTTTATTTGGAAAAGATCAATTTTAATAAAAAACTATGATTTGGTTTTGAAATGAAAAGTTATGTTGAAAATGAAATTGGGGAATTGAATTATGAATGGTTAAATGATTTGAAATAATTGATTTTACCTTGATTGGTTGATTTATTCTTTGAATCACATCTGATCCTGGGTTGTTAGTGGGTGAATAGGACCAGTACACTATAACATTGATTATCTAGAAATCAAATGATAATGACAACACTAACTAAAATAGTTCATCACGATTTCTCTTTATGGTTCCCCTAATGTGGTATATATTTCTTTTATATAATGGATCCCATATAGGAGTATTGATTTGAGTGTGCACACATATCTTGATTTTTGATGATAAATGAGAAGTGTGAGGATCCTATAGCTGAAGCTAACATAATGCAAGTCTTATTATCACGGTGCTTTGTTGCGTTTGATTTGATTATACATGCCATTGATTATAGAACTATTTTATGAATGAAAAATATTTTATATAAGTGCCTTATATAAATTATTCATTTAATCTCCTTTTGATATATCTTTCATCTTTTGAGTTGAAAGTATGTTTTTTCCAAAATATGTAAATTCCTTTCCATGCATTAAATTATTTAAATTGAATGCATAAATGGTTTATTATTATGAAATTTTTCATGGTACATTTGGTGAGAACATAATAGGATGATTATCTCACATCCTACATTTTTCTTAAGTCATTTTTATATATTCTTATACCAGGCCCAGGAAAAGGGAATGTGCAACTTAGAGGTAGTGGGTGTACTTGACTCATGGGACCTCGAGTGTTGGAGGTGACTGGTGGAGATGTGATCCAGCTATTAAATGTATTTTTTTAGATATTTTACCTTGAAAAATGTTATGTGTTTTGGGGATATACTATTTGGGTATTGTTATACCTATTTGATTCTAGTACTTTCTCCTAGAAGAGTGTTGACATACCAACTTGTATTTTTTTTATTCTGTCGTCTTTTGGAAAAACCATCCCATATTAATCTTCAAATGATTCCAAGTTCTAATCATAGACCTATGGGGATTGGGAATGAACTTCAGGCCTTTTTAGTTCTAGATGAGGTATTAGTGTACCATGGTATATATGATAGTTCATGATAAAGTGGTATAAAAGGGAGGTTGTGAATATTTCCTTGATGTTGGTATGTAGTTTGTGTTGTCTTGGCTGGAAATAGGTTGGATTTTCAGGACTTAAGAGATAGTTGTGAGAGTCTTCCTGGAATGATATCATCATAATTAACCTTAAGTCAATATGGTTGTTTGCGAACATTATCATTGAGGGTTGTTTTGATATGATTCTAGTCATTTTCCAATTGATCTGAGTTCTTTGATATCATTTTAACTCTTGATTGAGTTGATGATCTGTTTATCCTTACTAATGTTTCAGTGCTTTCCATTGATGCTATGCAGAAAAATGCCTTTGGTAAGTCATTTTAATGGGCCATGGGAGGAAGCTGCTGGTGAACCACGTTGGGATAATCCTCTAGTAGACTAGAATCTCATTGAGATAGTAGTGTGTGTTATCCAAGCTATGGGACAAGTACCTACACCTGTTCCTATTTAGGACCTGACATTGGAACCTTGAAGGGATAAATCTAAGAAACAGGCTCAAGAGTTTCTTCTCCATAATCTACTACAATTAAAAATCTCCAATGATTCACAATAGTTTAAGGATTGATTGAAAAATATAGATATGAATTTCGAGTTCTTGAAAACACTTGATTTGAAAAAACTAAAGTGTCCTACCTTCAATCTGGAAGGTCCTAGTAGGATATGGTGGGATTAAATTATGGTGGTGAGGAAACGTGGGGGACTTGAGTGAAAATACTTTACATTTCTTTTCACTGGTAAATTTTATGTAGAATCTATGGTTCTGGGGAATTCTATAGAGTTTCTCTACCGCTAACAGGGTGACAGGACCATGACTTAGTATAAAAAACATTTTTCTAAGATTCTTTAGTTTTCTCATATGTCAATGATGAATAAGAAATTTAAGTATCTAAGATCTAATATGGTTCATAAATATTATATTCAATCATAGGTTTTCATTTTGAAACTTACCTATTATGCAGATGTGTTGGATACAACGTTGATGGATGAACTTGACCAGGATGATAAGTAAGGGCTGACATGAGTTCCTTTTTCTCTAAGTGGAAGTTTAGTTAGTTCCTTTAAAGGAAATATAAAGTTTAATGAGAATTGTGGTGGATCTCAACAACAATCATCATCCATACCTCATGAAGTGCTTAGAAGAGGCCCTTTAACTTGCTTTTTGCATGACATGGTTAGGCATTCAAAGTGGATTTTCACTGAATTTCCAAATATATATAGTTATTTTGGTTATTTAAGAAAACTATAGAAGTTATGAAGAATATTTTATTCTATGAACAAAAAAGGTATCATTAGTTCTAAAAAGCCCTATGGTGCAATTAGATTCTTTTAGAACTAAGGGGTTCCATCTTCAGGCATTTGGAATAAAGTGTCTTCATGCAATTGAAGAGTCTCTAGTAGAAGCTGATGCAGGTCCAAAAACTGTGAGAGGTACCATAACTACTGATTTATCTTTAGTGACTTATTTATTTGATACTAGTGAATCTCATTAATTTATATCAACTCAATTTGTTGATTTTATAAATCTTCCAGAAGAGATTTTATATTATGTGATTGATTTTACTATTACCCTTGAAACTAAGAGAGAGTAGGGTCCCCAAGGTCACTATTGTGTTTTTACTCAATCATATATTATGTTTAAATGGAATTTTCTAGTTATATACATTAAAAATCTTAACAAAATTCTCAGTATGGATTAGTTGATTTCTCAAAAATCCTAGATTTACTGTTATCTTCCTCGAGTCTCTTTTATTGTACCTAATGGGGCATTCCATGTTTTACAAGGAGAGTGGGACTCAATTTTGAGTAGATCCCGACCTTGTATTATGGATTTGTTCAAGGTAATATTAGTGTTTTAATTTTACTTGTATTTGGAAAATTTTAGTGGTGATCTACCTCAGTTTTCATTATGTTTTCCAACATGTTTCCATTTGATTTCTTTGGTTTTTCACTAGTAAGAGAGGATGGGTTCTCTATTGATTTAGTGGTTGGTACTCAATGATCATCTATCCCTTATTACCATATGGAAATAGTGAAGTTGAAAGATTTGAAGACTTAGTTGGATGATTTATTGGTAAAATTATTTATACAATCAAGTGTGACACATTGGGCAGAGCCAATGTTTTTTTTCGAATAAAACTGATGGAACACTTCACATAGGTGTTGATTACTAAAAATTCAATCGAGTTAAAGTAAGTAAAATGTATCCATTACCTTGGATATGTGATCTGTTTGATCAGTTGAAAGGAACAAAGTTTTTCTTTAAGATTGATCTTCTATTTGGTTATATTTAGAAAATAATTAAAGAATATAACATCCATAAGATCACCTTTAGCAGTATTTATGGCCATTATGAGTATATTATAATTCCTTTTTATCTAAAAAATGATCCTTTTTTATGAAATTGGAGAATATTATATTCCAAAATTAACACAAGTCATTCATGGTAGTCTTTGTGGATTACATTTTGGTTTACTCAAAAAATGAGTAAGATCATGTGCATCATTTGAGAGTAGTGTTTGAAAATATTTGAGATTATTGAATTAATGTGAAGTACTCAAAATGTGATTTCTAGATTTGGGAAGTGATGTTTTTTGGACATGTGATACCAAAACATGGTATTTCAAATGATATTGAGAGGGTGAAAGATGTTATGACATTTTAATAACCACATAATATTTTTGAGATATGAAGCTTCTTATTCTTGGTGGGATATTACTAGAGGTTCATTAAATATTTATCAAAGTTAGCTTTTTAAATGACCACTCTCACTTAAAACAGGGTAAATTTCTTATGTTATGTGAAATTTTGGAGTTATTTTGATGAGTGGAAACATATATTTTTACTTTTACACCAGTTTCGACTCTTCCATAGACTATCCTAGGCTATGTAGTATTTTATGATGCTTTAGGTTTGGGTTTGGGCTATGTTATTAGACAAGGCAATCACATAGTAACCTATAGTTTCAGATATATTAGGATACATGAGAATAAATATGTAACCTATGTTCTAAAACACATAGCTATAATGTATTCTATTAATATTTGGTCACATTACCTTTTTAGGGAAGTTTTTACCATTTATTTCATCCACAAAACCTTGAGTCATATATTATATCAAAAAATATTTTTATCTTTGATAAAGATGATGGGTGGAGTACCTAAAAACATTATGTTTCAACGGTTCCTATACTCCTGGAAAGGTTAATTTCATTATTGATTATTTGAGTAGGATTCTTCTGAACCACGATGTAAAAGAATCATTAGAAGAGTAGAACCTGATATCCCTATTTACAAAATGGAATTTTGGATTCCGGGAGAATTAGGATGATGTTGCTTTGGAAAGATTTCAGTTGACCTCCACTCTTATTGAGATGATTTTTTATGAGAAATAGATTGATGTTGAGTTCCATAGAACTAGGGACTCTCTTTATGATGGGAGGACCATTGGAAAGTGGATGTTTTATTATAAGGGTATACTCTATTTCTGAAACCAATATGTCCTGCCTTATCCTATGAGAAATTTTGTGGTGGGGGACTATCATAATTCCCAGTGGGAGGATCAAATGGTACCAAAAATATACTCTATGATATGTGATGATGATTTTGGTGGCCAGGTATGAGGAAATACATCATAGAATATATTTCCCATTTTTATACATAACAATGGGTCAAAGACAAGCACGAGAGGCCTATGAGTTTACATCATCTACTTCCAGGGCTGACTAGGAAGTGGGATGTGATTTCATTAGACCTTGTGGTTGGGTTATTTTATACCAGAATTGGTAATAATATGATATGTGTCTTAATAAATTGGATGAAAAAACTGTATTACATTATACCCATTATAGATACAACCAAAGTTAAGGATTTGGGAAGTCTATATGAAAAAATGATTTCTATTTACCCGGAGTTCCTTCTGCACTAGTCTCTGATAGGGATCCCTATTTTACTTATAACTTTTAGAGTGGCCTCTAAGAGGAAATGGGATCACATGTAAATGTGAGCATAACATATCACTAATAGATGTATGGTTAGATGAAATGACCTTTATATATTTTTGATGATATGCTATGAGCTTGCGTTCTGGAATTTGGTGAAGCTTGAGATGACCATTTGGGTCTGGTTGAGTTTTCCAATAACAATAATTACTAGCCTATTATTAAAATGTATCCTTGTGAGGACTTTTACGGTAATCCTAGTAAATCTCCTCTTTATTGGATAGAGATTGGTGAATCTTCCTTAGTTAGACCAAGTTTGGCCCAAGAGATGACATTAACGATTTAGTTGATTCATCCTAGAATGGTGATGGAACAAAGCCGATATAAATCCTATGATGATCATCATTGATTAAAATTAGAGTTATCAGATGGTGATTGGATTTTATTGAGATTTTCACCTAATTTGGTTTACAAAAATCATGGGAATAAAGGAAAGATTTCATGGAGGTTTGTGGGTCCTTTTTAAATTGTTGAGATGCCGGGGAATGCAACTTATTGTTTGGAACTTCCACCAAAGTTGAATTCAATCCACAATGCGTTTCATATATCATAGCTCAGAAATTATATATTTTTAACCTTCTCATGTCATAATATAGGATTATATTGATGTTGAAACTGATTTATCCATGACCAAGCATCCATTTCAGAATTTTCATTATGAGATAAAGGTTTTTCATGGGAAGAGAATACCTTTTCTTTATGTTCTAGGGAAGCATAGTTACAATTCACATGAGGCTTGGGAGCTTGAGTAAATAATAAGAGTTCAATAGAATCATCCATTTGATATGTAATCTTCTTGATATAATTTCTATAGAAATAGAGTATTTATGGTGGGGAGGTTAAAACACAATGTTACCTTATTTTTGGTACTTATTTACCCATGTTTTAATCAAAAATTTATAGGGGATTGTATCAAATTTTTTATTAAAGTATGGAATTTTTTGTAAATTGTTCAAATTTTTTGGGGTTTGGTATGATTGCTGCATGGTCAGAGAAAACCATTAAGTTTGGACTCATAAACTGTGAAAAAAATGTTGAGAAACTAGAAGAGGGAACACGATTTTTCCAAAAAGTAAAACCACCCATCCAAACCGTGCAACCTATGGATAATGGATTTTTTATAGTTGGTGCATAGTTAGTTTAATAGCGTTTCCAAACCATACAAACCATCAAAAAATCTATTAGGGTTTTAAAATTACTACTAACTACGTGAAACACCCAGAAAACCTTGAACACTATTTGAAATTCCCTTGAAAATTAATTTTAAAATCCTAGGACCCCAATTTTAGATTATAAAACACCATTTCAACCCTAACATGAGTCGTTGAACATTGGAGGCTGTCAAGAGGTGATTTTGAATCTTTAAACCCCTTATCTTTGTGAATTGAATCAGTGGTGATCATGTTGGATCTTTTTCAAGTGAGTAAATATCCTCTCATGTAGGTTCTTTTGATGTCATTTTATGTCATCTTTAAAGGGTGATAAATAATCATATTATTGTTTGATCTAATATCTATATTTTTGGATCTCATTTGTTTGATTATTTTCAAGATATACTATGCCTTAATTATTCATTGGAAAACCCTGTTATGGGTGTTGTGTTTATTTGATCACATAATCAAAGATATGTGGTTCCAAAAATCTTTACCCCAAAATTGAAACCCTGATTTTTATTGATTTAAAATTATATTTAAAATTATTTAAAAAACTTTATTTGATATGTTTGATTTTTATTTTGAAAGGGGGATAAAAATTTTGAGAACCCCCCAATTTCAATGGAATTGGAATTTTTGGGCACATTTTGAGAAACAATTATATCTTGATTCAAACTTGATTTCATGTGATGAAAGAATGTTGGTTTTTGAGAAAAATATCCTAAAGTGAAATATGATTTAAAAAGGAATAAATTTTATGAAAACCTATGATTTAGTTTTGAAATGAAAAGGAATGTTGAAAATGAAATTTGAAAATTTAAATGAGAATGATAAAATGATTTGAAATGATTAATTTTTCTATGATTGATTGATTAATTATTTAAAGAACATGTGATCATGGGTAGTTAGTGGGTGATAATGAGAAACACAGTAGGACTCTAATTCCCTAGAAATAAAATGATTATGATAACACTAACTAATATTTTTTGACATGATTTCCCTTGATGGTTCCCCTAATGGTGTGTAGATTAATTTCCCTCAATTATTCCCATATTAAATTTTTTATTTGAGTGTGCACACATATTTAGAGTCGTGATGATAAATGAGAAGTGTGCGGATCCTATTGATTAGAAAAAAATACCATAGGGCCTATTTTAACTGTTCTTTTTTATGTTTTATTTGATTATACATGCCATTTAATATTAATTTTTTTTATTCATGGAAACTATTTTATATCAATGTTTTATATAAATTATTCATTTAAGCTTGTTTTGATATGTATTCAATATTTTGAGTTAAAATTATTTTATATTGAAAATATATAAATTCCTTTCCATGGCTTGTTTTTTTTAAATTGAAATCATGAATGGTTTATTGTTATGTAATAGATTATGGAATACTTGGTGAGACCCTACTTGGTTGTTTAGGTCACACCATACGTTTTCCTTTGGGAATTTGTATATTTTATTCAGATTGGTCTAAGAAAAGGAAAAGTTCCACTTGGAGGTGGCAGTTGCATATGATTTTATGGACATTGAGTGATTGAGGTGACTGAAGGAGATATGATCCACCTATTACATGTGTTTTTCTGATCTTTTACCTAGATATATGCTGAGTCTTTTGATGATTTACTATTTGGGTATTGTTTTACCTATTTTATTATGGTACTTTATCGTGGAGGGGTGTTATAATATTGAATTGTATACTTTTAATACCAATGTATTATGAAAAAAATAGTTCCCTCTTGATATTAATAAGATGACAAGTTCTATTTTCCATCCCATGGTGATTGGGAAAGCCCATCAATCCTTGTTAGGACCTGCTCAAGTATCAATGTACCGGGGTATTCAGGCTGGTTCTTAACATAGATGAAATATTACTTCTACAAAATGATAAATATATCATAAATATCATAAATATACATTAAATCCATCATTATAACCAGCCATAAGAGGAGTTTATGGAAAACAAATTACATCTATTTACAATGTGGTAGTCCACCATACACACGAACAATGTATTCATTTCCCATTTAATGGAAGTGAAGATGGATATAGGTTGTTCCATTAACAGAATAAAATATAAGTATATGGAATTTATTATTTTTATTATTTTATAATGGTTGATGAATATTTTAAGGAGGTAGAGGAAGAAATAATATGAAAAGTCTTGATTTAGAACTATACATCTTCGCCAGACAACCTCTTAAGGTTTACACCAAAAGCTTTCCTAGGTTAGTTTTTTTATAAAACAAAGTCCTCTAAGATGCAATGAAAGATGGTAAGAAGGTATTTTTTAGGTATTGTATGAAATAAATTTGTCTATAAGTGTTAATAAAAGAGAATAATTGGTTCCCTTTTATAGGAGAGTGGAGTGTCCCTTTTAGATTTTCTTAAGGTATTATAAAAATTACTTTTCATATCTAAATAGCTCCAAATTTATATGATTATAAGCTAAGATAATATTATTCAGAATATTTTCATATAATAAAATTTCTTCAACCTAAGGTGATGTTTTCACAATTATCTTTCTTTAAACCCGTGTCAACCCTTTTTTAATATTACCACAGTATTAATGTTTTTACACTGTAGGGGCCATGAAAGTTATAGTAAAATGAAAAAGTCCCATTAATATACCATGGATGATATTATTATCCATATCCCCTTTACTTGGATGAATATAAAATTTTGATAAAATTTAAATCATTTAATAAAACATTATTCATTATAAGTATAATTAATTTCAATTTTGAAACAATTCATTTAAATTGTCTTTAAAAACATCAAGAAAAAGAAATAATTCAAATACATGCCTTTAAAAATTCTCTAAAATATTATATTTATCTAAAAATTTTCTGAAAAAAATTATTCATTCAAATTATATTACTTTTACTCTTTTTAAAATCATTTATTTTATTTTCATTTTTCATTAAATAATTGCAACATCATCATTGCACAAAAATTTAAGGTAATTATTTAATTAATAAAAGTTAAAAATAAATTACCATGATAAAAAAATAATACTTAAAATGAATAATTTGAATTTAATATAGGTTATTTTTATCTTTATCATAAAATAGTACAACTATTAAAATTAAGAAGGTGACATTTTTGGATTTTCTTTAAATAAAGTATTATAAAGTTTGCAATCCTGGACATATAGAAAAAAGGTATTATATTAAATTTTTGTATTATAATGGGTGAAATATAATCATTCAATAAAATTATGGTGTGTGTTAAAGCTACTTTTTTGTACTTATCAAATAATTTTTACCCTTAATTAACTCATTTTACTTTTACCATGGTAAAAAATATTGAGTATAGTTATTATTTATAATGAAAATAAATAAAAGGGTAAAATTAAAATTTTTTGGACCTATTGATTCAAAATATGGAATTTATTATTCAAGATTCAAAACACAGAAGGGGTTGAATTTAATTTAAAATTAAATAAAAAAAATGCTTCAGAAAATAGTTTTTTAAGTGCATTTTTAAGTATAAAATACTTTTATACAAAATTCAAGTATTAAATTCATTCGAAAGATTATAATTGAATTATTTTCAATAAATAATAACAAATTAAATTTTAAAACCAATCCAAAATATAATATTACAGCGTAAATAGTTTAATAGAAAATTCAGTTTTATGTAAAAATTATTATTTTTAACTATTCATTGAAAAATAAAACCTTTTAGAAAAATATAAAAAATTAATCATAAGATAATTTTTACACACTGATTTTAAAAGTGACATCGTTTTTTATAAATGTAAATTTTAAAAAGTGGTAAAAATTCATTATATTATCTAGTCACAAAAAGAAATAAAAATCATTTTTGAAGAAAATGTATTTTTGAAGCATAAAATGACTTTACTAAAAAATGAGTGATTATTAATTATGAATTAATAGTTTTTTATTAATTAAAACATATATATATATATTTCATAATTCAATTAATCTTATTCATATCTTCCAATTTAATGACTAGGTTATAATGGTCACATATAAATAATAATATTTTGTGGTTTGTTTAATCCGTATGTTGTGTGTCATACACACTATTGAACATAATTTTCTTATTTTAATGTATTAGGGTTAAAATTTCCCCCCTTTAATAAATTTAATCCTATAAATTTGAACTTAAACATTTAAATCAAGGTATTGACATTTGAAAATACATTTTTTGAAATCTGAGAATGTAAAAATGGTTAAAAAAATTCCTCTTGGAAGGAAAGAAAGAGAATTATAAAGGCCATTTAGAATAACACATACTAGGTTTCCAAATATAAGAACATTATTGGGAAGTGAAAAATAAGAAATTGGAATAAAAAACTAATGTTCAAATAATGTTGGAGAGTGACAGAGATCATTTATCACAAAAGAAGTGAATGATCATGAGAAAGTCAATGACCAAAAAATTATAAACCAAAGTGGTGTAAAAAAAACCATTAATTCACTGGAAGAGAAAGTTATAGGATAAATATTTTGTTTTAAGATCTTTTTCTTATATTTTTAAAATTCTTTACCATATAGACTAAGAAAATAAGGAAAATATCCTTACATGACAAGTATAATTTCATCATTTAATCAATTTATACCACAATATCATCTTTTGATCCAAATGAAGAGTATTAAAATTGATTTTTTAAGCCCTAATCACTAAAATAAACGTCTAAAAGATCAAATAATTCTAAAAAATAATCAAAATATATTTATCTTGAATTTAGATATTAACACAAACTGAAATGGTTAGTATAAGGTAAGATAATTCCAAAAATTAATAAGCCTTCATATGAT
This sequence comes from Viscum album, assembly GCA_963277665.1. Taxonomy (NCBI): domain Eukaryota; kingdom Viridiplantae; phylum Streptophyta; class Magnoliopsida; order Santalales; family Viscaceae; genus Viscum; species Viscum album. Next base: position 259,954,035 of record OY728142.1, on the reverse strand, counting down.
AAAATACAACATTAATCTCCAAAGAATCTATAATAGCATGCATTGTTCAAATTAGATCATTTTATAAATATATAACCTTAAAATTTTCAAAATTTTCCAGACCAAGTTCAAAACCAAAACACCATAATATTTGATCGCATATTCTCTCGAGGTTAATTTATCATTTATATCCAATAAAAATTAGAAACTCATAAATTTATATACCCAGAAATTCATATTATGTAATCATATAATCTCAAAAATATTATATTAATTTCCATAAATAACTTGAATCCCTATAAATACACATTAAAATCACAATTATTTAAAAGTATAATTGATCCTTTATTCCTCAAATAAAATCCCATCTTATCCAAAAATATTTCTATTTACCTTAATCATATAAGGTTTTCAAAATAGTGTACTTCTTAGGAAATAACATACATCACTTAATCACCATAGAAAATTTTAATCCCATGGCTATCTATATGATAAAAATATATCTTCCCAACATCAAATTAGTCTTTATTTATGATTTTATACTAACCAGGATATCATGTAGGCTTGTGGTAGGTGGTGCACCCTTATCACCCTTTGGTTTTTGGTTTAAGACCTGAAGCCTTTCCAAATGTGATTATTGTACATTTTTACTAAAACTATAATAATATAATTCAATTAACATTTCCAAAAATATAATGAACATCCTAAAAAATATCATTAATCATAAAATCACTTATTATCTTCAAAGGTTTTATATAAATATCATTTTTATAGAAAATAAAATAATCTCAATAGACTATATTTTCCTTAAATTCAAACCCCTATTAAACTAAAGGTTTATTTATCCGTTTATAATATTTCCTTCACTGAGTGTCTCCCAAAAATTATCACTTTTTTACTACACCACTTTTCAAAGTTATCGATTAAATTTAACATATAATACCAATTTTTTTTAAAACATTTTCTATAGAATGTTTTATAATTATCATAATATTTTGAATATATCAAAATATAATTTTTTAAAATATACTTAATTCAACTTATCTCTTAAACCTTTATCCATAATTGGTCATATTATTCAATGATATGAAATATTTACTTATGATTCATTAATATTAACTCAGTAATTATTCACACTTAGAACATAAGAAGATAATTCACACCTTTAATATAGACATTAGGCTCTTCCTTTATGTTGTTGATATCCCCTTTAACTTTTATAATGGATTCCATATCTTCAGAATATAAAATAGTCAATTCCTTGGTGGTATTTCCCTTGTCAAATAAGATAAATGAGTTGTGATTTTGAAATCAAATAAAATAAATTCCATGATTCATAGAAATTTTGGAGAAATTTAATGTTTTGTATAGATTATATTATTATTTTTAGGTGATGTATATGTTAAAAAAGGTTTAAAAATAATTTTTACAACCTTTTTCCATGATAGTGATGATTAAATCATCTAGAAGGGGTAAAAAGGTTGCATGTGGTCCTTTTACATTCATCTTTATAAACGATTTTTAATTTGTATAGAATAACATCATTAAAACATTAAATGAATTATTACATGTTAAAATTAAAATTTTCATTGTAAAGAAAATACCCATAAAAATTCTATAATACTTTAACTCTCAAATCGAAAAAATTACCAAAATGACTTCAACATTAAATAATTTTTTTGACATTAGTGGTTATCTCATACCCTTATTATTACATCCCAAAAACTGTAACAAAATTATTATGAAATATTACCTTACATTAAACTTAAGGCTTATATATACCTCATCCCAACAAAACATCTCCCAAAATACCATTAATCACCTTAAAATCCAATCAATTAAAATCTAAAAAAGTGTCTATGCCATTGATCTTATGATCAACCTTAGACTTACTATCCAATGATGTTATCTATAACTCTTAAGTTAATCTCATATAAAAACATAATAATCTAAAAAATTATCTATACCCTTCTATGATTCCAACTATAAGGACCCAGCCATAAACATTACATATTATAGTGACTTTAGACTATAATTATCTTTCTTACAAAACTAAGGATATTTAATCTTTAGAGTTTTAGAGTATTAGTTCATAAGTCTTACATAATTAACCCATAAATTATAAACTATAAACTTCCAAATATAATTCATTTTACAATAATATAAAACATTTGAAATGAAATATGTTTTTTATGAGTAATCTTCATGACTTTATCTTGACATCTTCTTTGTTCTCACCCATCCTTAAAACCTATGATTTTTTTAAAAATTTGGGATGAGAACAAAAATATCAGTAAGGGACATAAAAATAAAAAACATGTTATTCAAGTGAAAACTTTAAATACCATATTTTTTTTCCTTTATCACAATATTTTTAAGCGTATGAATTAAATCATTTCCACATTCTAAACACACACTTTTTCTCAAAGAAAACCTTTCAAACCGATAATAAGAAAATAAAAACTCCTTTGGAAACTTTTAACATTCTATTCTTAACCCATGTTATAAATAAATATATCCTAGTTAAATCCATAGGAGAAACCTCCTTGGTTAACTTCCTTATTCTTTTCTATAATGACAAGGAATGTTACCCAATACATTGGAGCACTATCTAGGATCACCCATCATATTAGCTCAATCGGGCTCAACCATTGTATAAGTTGTATCTGGATCACCCATTTTATATGATATATATCAAACACACATCACCTTCTATAATTATCATGTACCATATCATGAATAAAAATATTTCATTCTTTCATATTTTATCATAAAACTCTTGAAAATCCCTTTTGAAATCTTATGAAAACAATTTTAGATATTGAAATAACATTTCTTTTCAAAACCCATATTCAAAGATGAAATAAATAGTAGGTAGTTAAATAGGGGTTTTATTAAAATAAAACAAAAAATATATTAAAGGAATCAAAAAGTAGAATAATAGTTATGGCAATGGGAAAAGTTGTTGTTGTTTTTTACATTAAAATAGAACATTCCTTTTATATTTTGTAAATAAAGTCAAAAAATTCCCCCAAAATATTCTATTTTGAAAACCTTTTAAACTAAGTCAATTGATAAATAAAATTTTATTTATAAATTTCTCATGTTCATATAAATACATTAATAATATATTCTTAAAAAATATTGAATGAAATAAAAATAGTTGAAATGAAAAAGTTTAAAGAAGATTTTTAAAAGAAAGTCCCTTACCTTGAGTCTAAATTGTCATGTACAATCTTTATCATCCTAAATAGTAGAAATAAGTTAATTATTTAATTTCTTAACAACCTTTTTCAAGGTTATCATACCATTTAAAATGTTCTAATCAATTCAGTTTACATCAGATGTCTGACGATATTCAACTTATATATCTATACCAACTTCAGTAGGATTAGTATAGTCCAAGAGGTCATTATTCAATCATATATTGAATAATAATATTGAAATAATAATCATTTTTATGTAAAAATTATACTTATAATACTAATCAAGAATCATGGTTATGAAAAATAAACTATGTTACAATCATTTAGACGACAATCCATACATATGCATGAGTAACCTCTACATTTTTCAAATATATTTTCAGAAAGAAGATAATTATTGTTATATCTTTTTAGAATGATAATAATATCATAAAAACCATATTATTTATTTTAATATACTTATATATTTCATTAATGTTATATTATGATGAAAATTGAATCAGATCGCATTGTGGATGCAGTAGTCCACATGTATGCATGAACAACAATATCATTTTTTTGTGAATGAAAAGTCAATAAAGTAGATTGCAACGTCTTATTACCATATTTCAAGTAATTATTCACCCTTTTTTATAATAAATTTATAAGTTCTTATCTATGATAAGGGATCCTGCTTGGCATCCAAGAGACCCGGGTTCAAAACTGGGTGGAGGAGAATTTATGGGTTACTGTAGTAGTACTATAGTAGTCACTGGTGGTAGTACTGTAGCAGTCACTGTAGCAGTTACTGTTTGGTACTGTAACAGCCAGAACTATTCACCCGATTTGGGGCTTCGGGCCACCAGTTTGGGCCTATGGGTCTCCAGGGCCTTCGGGTCATCAAAGGACTTCGAGCCACAGGGCCTTCGGGTCACGTAGACCATGGAGTAGTCCAGTTCACACAGAACAGGCTGTAGAAGAGGATCAGAGCAACATGAGTAGCAGCCACCGGATATAAAGCTAACCGGATTGGAAGAATGAGAGGGTATGACAACCGCCATCGGGACCAGACACCATGCAGCTTTGTATGGGGAAATGCTAGCCGATCAACAATTCAAGGTGGGGAGATAGGTGATAAATGATGTAGAAATCCGGGGAGGGGCAGTTCAATTGGGTTGGGCCTACGGGCCATGTATTGGGCATGATATGCCTTTGGGCCTTCGGGTCATGTATTGAGGGTTTGTCGGGCCTTGTGCCTTGGGCCTAAGGGTCATGTACGGGTTCCCCTTCAACCCTTTAAAGGGGGATTATCCATAATAAAATAAAAAAAGAAGGCCTTCGGGCTATTCAGGCCTATAAAAACCATGTGGCCTAGGGATTATGGGTTTTTCAATGTCATATCATGGTTAGTTTAACCATTTTTCAAAACCATTCACCCCATAGAGAAGTCTAGTATGGGCAGATGGTTAGGGCACACATTTACTACAAACAATGTGACCCACCTAGAAAACCATGAGCACTATTTTTATTTCCCACTAAATTTTAACTAAAAATATCTGGACCCCCATTTAAGATTAAAAAATCCCCCATTAGAACCTAACATGATTCCTTGGTCTTTGGTGGCTCTCAAGAGGTGATTTAGACTCTTCTAACCCCTTCTCTTTGTAGATTGAAGAACCAATGATCATGTTGGATCTATTTATAGTGACTAAATATCCTTTCATGTGGTTTCTTCTGATCTCCTATTCTCTGCTCCTTAGAGAGTGATGAATCGTCATGTTATTGATGGAACTAATATCTATTTTTATATATCTTTATTCCCAGATTGGTTTCCTGTTCTTATACACCTTTTAACTTCATTATAAGATCCCACTATGGGTGTTGTGTTGATTTGATCATGTAATAAAAGGTAGGTGGTTCTGTAATTCTTTACCTCATAATTGAAACCTTGATTTTTTTGATTTATTTAAAATTATTTTTTAATTTTTTGAAAAATCATAATTTGATATGTTTTATGTTTTTTTAAAATGGGTATGAAAATTGTGAAAACCGCTAGCTTCAATGGAATTGGAATTGATTGGAAGATTCTAAAAATAATTTATGGACTGATTATTACATGATTTTATGAGGAGACTAAATTTTGATTTATGAAAAAATTTCTTTAAAATGAAAGTTGATTTCAAAAGGAATGAATTTTATGAACACCTAAGATTCGGTTTTAAAATGAAAGGCATGTTAAAAATGAAATTAGGCAATTGAAAGGTAAATTATGAAATGATTTGAAATAATTTATTTGACTATAATTAATTAAATATTTAAAGCACATGTGAGCCTGGGTATCTTGTTGGCGATTTACACAACTACACTATGATTCTTATTCCCATGAAAAGGAATGATAAAGACAATACTACCTACACCAAGTTCATGATTTCCCTTGATGGGTCCCATAATGGGGAATAGATTTATTTCACCCTATGGTTCCCCTTTTGGGTTGTTGATTTGATTGTGCACACATATCTTAATCTATAATTATAAATGTGAAGTGTGAGGATCCTATAGCTGAATCTAAAATACTAAAGGGATTATTAGCATGGTGCTTTGTTGCGTTTTATTTCACCATACATGCAATTTATTAAAGAAATGTTTTATTCCTGATAGCTATTTTATATAAATTTTTTATATAAATTATTAATTTAATAATATATTGATATATCTTCAATATTTTGAGTTAAAATTATATTTTTTTGAAAATATGAAAATGGATTTCCATTACTTATTTTAATTAAATTGAAAGTATAAATTGGTTATTATTATAAAATTGCTAATTAAAAACTTGGTGAGACCCTACTAGGATTCTTAGCTCACTCCAAATATTTTTCTTTAGTCATTTGTATATTTTCTTATTCCAAGTCCAAGTAAAGTGAAATAACCACTTATAGGTGGTGAGTATATTTTCTTCATGGGACCTAGAGTGATATAGGTGACCGAAAGAGATGTGATCCACCTATCACATGGTTTTTTATGAGCTTTTTCCTAGATAAATGTTGTTTCTTTTGATGATGTAATGGTTGAGTATTGTTATACCCATTTTATTATGGTACATTCTCACAGAGGTGTGTTGGCATACAAACTTATATTTTTTTCTTCCGTTGTCCTGTGGATAACCGTTCCCTATTAACCTTCATATAATTTTAGATTCTATCCTCCAACCAATGAAGATCAGGAATGCCCTTCGGGCCTTGTTAAAATAATATCGAGTATTAGTTTACTAGGGTATTTGGTATGGTTTGTAATAAAGTGGTATTAAAGGGATGTTTCTATCTTTTCTTAATGTTTGTATTCAGTTATAGTTGTCCTATTTGACAAGAGGTTGGATTATCATAACTTATGAGGTAGTTTTGAATAAGTTCCTTAATATAACTCATCATAATGAGACTTAAGACTCTATGGTTATTTGGGAAAACTGTCTTGGAGGAATTTTTTATCTGATTATATTCTTTTACTAATTGATATGAGTGATTTGATATCATTTTAACTCTTGATTGAGTTGATGATCTGTGCATCTTTGATGATGTTTGAGTATTTTCTATTTATTTCATGTATAAATATTCCTTTGAGAAGACATTTGAACTGGGTGTGGGAGGAATTTGGTGGCGAACTATAGGGAGAGATCCCCTAGTGGACTAGAATCTCATTGAGATAATTGTGTGTTAGGTTTAATCTTAGATACATGTACTTTCACCTATTCTTATTTAGCCTCTTCTAATAGAACCTTGAAGTAATGAATCATGGAATCATGATTAAGAATTTCTTCATCAGAATCCACTAGAGTTCTAAATATCTAATAATCCTCAAGAGTTTAAGGATTTATTGAAAAAGATAGAAATCATTTTTGAGTTCTAAACAACACCTAATTCGATAAAAGTAAAGTTTGCGACCATCAAGATGAAAGGTACTAGAAGGGTATGGTGGTATTTAATGATAATGGTGCATAAATATGAGGTCATTGAGTGTAAAGACTTTATATTTCATTTCATAGATTAGTTTTATCAAGAATATTAGGTTTTGAAGAAGTCTATAGAGTTTCCCAACCTCCAACAAGGAGACAAGATGGTGACTCATTATGCAAACTATTATGTCAAGCTTATTTAGTTTTCTCTTAAGGTAGTGATATATAAGAAACCAAAGGCTTAAATATTTTATATGAGTCTTTAATATGATATTTGATCCTAGGTTTTCATGTTAAAACTAACTTCTTATGAAGATGTGTTGGATAAAGAGTTGATGTATAAGCTTGATCTAGATTGTATGTTAGGGGCAATGGGAATTCTTTTTTCTCCCAATAGAAGTTCAGTTATCTCCTAAAAGGGAAAGAAAAAGTGTGATGAGACTTATAGTGTGTGTTGATAGTATCCATCATCTATAAATCCTAGAGTTATTGTAAGATTCCATTTTAATGTTTTTTAGTGTGACAATTTTGGGAATTTGAAGTGATTTTGTACTAAAATGAAAAATATATATAGTTATTTGGGTTATTTAGCACACCTATATAAATTATTCCATATATTTTCTTCTCTATATAGTGGAATAATATTATTAGTTTCATAAGGTACTATGGTTAAATTATATTCTTATATATATATGGGGTTTCAACCTTAGAAATCATAAAAAATCTTGTTTACGTAGCAGAAGAGTCTCTATTGGAAGAGGATGCAGGTCTAAAAACCTTGATAGGCACCATAACTATAGATTTATCGTTATAAAATGATTTATTTGATACCGGTGAATCACATTAATTCATGTTAACATGTTATTGACTATTTTAAATCTTCTAGTTGATCATTCTTCTTATGTGATTGATATTACTATGCCCCTTGGAACCGAGAGAGAGTCGAGTCCATGATGTCCCTCTTGTGATTTCTTTCTATCATAGATTAAGATTACATAGAATTTTCTATTTTTTGAAATTAAACCTCTTGATATTATTCTTAAAATGGATTATCTAATTTCTCATCAATCGTACATTGACTGTTATCTTCGAATAGTATCTTTACTGCACTTTATGGGGTTTTCCATGTTTTCCAGGGAGGGTGGTACTTGAGGTCGAGTAGAGATAAACCATATTTTTTAGAGTTGGTTAGGGAAATATTGGTGATTTCCTTTGATATGGAGTAGGAATATTTTAGTAGTGATACCCCTCTATTTTCCATCATGTTTCCCAATTTTTTTTCCATTTTATTTCTTTTTTTTGTCACTGGTAAGATAGGCGGGGTTCTCTATTGATTTAGTTCTTAGTTATCATTTATCATCTATCCACTATTACCATATGGAAGAAGTGAATTTTAAAGAGTTGAAGACTCAATTGGATGATTTATTGGAAATAGGATTTATACACCTGAGTGTGTCACCATAGACAACGCCTATGATTATTTCTAAGAAATCTAATGAAATAATTAACCTATTCATTTATTACTGAAAAATCAATTGATTTATGGTAAAGAAAAAGTACCCATTACATCAAATAAAATACATGTTTGATAATTTTAATGTAGTTAAGTGTTTCTTAATGATTGGAATTTTATTTAGTTTATCACTAGCTGAGAATTAAAGAATATGACATTACTAAGACAACCTTTAGGATAAGGTATACCGATTCTAAGTATACTATAATGTATCTTGTTCTAACCAATTATCCTGCTATTTTAATGGTTCTAATGAATAAGATATTCCTTGAGTACCTAGACTAATTCAGGGTAGTCATTTTATAAGACATTATTTTTATTCTAAAACTGTGAAGATCAAGTGCATCATTTGATAACACTTCTTAATTTTTTTAGAGATCATCGAATTTATATGAAGATTTTAAAATGTGATTTATGGATTAGAGAAGTGAAGTTATTGGGAATTATGTTCTTGAAATGTGGTATTTTAGTTTATATTGATAAGGTGAGAGTTTTCATTACATTGGAAGAACTGTGTAATGTTTTTGAGATATGAATCTTCTTCGATTTGGTGGCATATTACCTTAGGTTCGTTAAATATTTCTAGAATTTGGATTCTCCAATGATATCTCTCACTTAGAAAGGGTTAAGTTCTTGATAGATGTAAAATCTTAAAGTTTTTTTGATGATTTTAAATTAATTTTAAATTATTTGGTAGTTTTTACTCTTCTAGAGGCAGGGCTAGGCTATATGGTATTTTTTGATGAATCAGGTTCAGGTTTAGGTCATGTTATTATACAAGGTAATCACATGGAAGCCTATGGTTCCAGAAATCTTAGGCAAGATAAGAAGAACTATCTAACCCATGATCTTGAACTCATAGAAATGATTCATGATATTAATAGTTAGTGACATTAAATTTTCTAAGAATGATTTACTATTTTTTTTGACCAAAATTTTTTGAGTCATATCTTATTTCAAAATGATTTGAAGCTTCAGTAGATATGATGGGTGGAGTACCTAGAATATTTCTATTTCTAAATTTCCTATACTATTTTCAGGGGTAATGTGATTACTGGTGCTTTGAGTAGGAATCTTCTAACCCAGGAAATGGAATAATCATCAGAAGAGTTGAATATAATGGTCCTATTTTCACAATTGCATTTAGAAGTCTGGGAGAATGAGAGTGAGGTTTTTTAGAATGATTTATGTTGGCCAAATCCCTTCTTGAGATAGTAATTTAGGATTAGTATCTAGATGATGAGTTCCAACTAATTAGGTACTTTATTAATAGTGTTAATACCAAAAAAAATTGGAAGCTTTATTATGAGGGTATCCTATGTTTTGAGAACTAGTATATCATTCATCACTCTATGAGAAAGGTTGTGATGTGGGACTATCATAGTTCAAAGTAAGAGGTGAAAACTTGTAAAAAAAGATATTCTATGATATGCAGTGATGATTCTGGTGTCTAGGTGTGAGGAAAGGCATCATTAAATTTGTTTCTCACCATTATTCCTATCAGTAGGTTAAATCCAAGCACCCGAAACCTTTAGGTTTACTTCATCTCCATCTAGTGTGGTGTTGGAAGTGGGATGATATTTTATTGGACATTTTGGTTGGGTTACTGCATACCTATATAGGTAAGAATACAATATGGGTTGTAATAGATTGTCTTAATGAATTGAATTACTTTATACCCATTTGATATACAACCAAAGTTTATGAATTGGAAAGTCTCTATGTGAAAGAGATTAGTCATTTACGTTGGGTTCCTTCATCAATAGTCTCTAATGGGGATCCCCATTTTAATTATTTTTTTGGAGAGTCCTATTGGAAGAAATGAGATCCCATGTACATTTGAGCATGCCCTATCACTCAAAAATAGATTTACAAATAGAATAAGCTATATATTTATTCTTGATGATATCTTACGAGATTGCATTGTTTACATTGGTGGAGCTTGAGATGATCATTTAGGATGGGTTTTGTTTTACTTTTACATTAGTTAATAGTTTTCAATTAAAATGTCTCATTTTTTTTCCTTTTATAGAAGGCCCTTTATATTTTCTCTTTATTGGTTAAAGACTAGAGAAGAATCCTTTTTGGACCAAGTTTGGCCAAAGAGATGACATCCAGGATTTACATTATTCTTTAGATAATAGTGATAGAAATGAGTAGGTATAAATCCTATTATTATATTCATCAATGACCATTATATTTTTTAGTTAGTGATAGTGAGTTCTTGAGATTTTCACCTTAGCTAGGTCACTTATGAATTTAGAAAAAGGGAAAGATTTCACCGAGGTTTGGGGGTCATTTTGAGATTGTTTAGAAAGTTGGGAAAAAGGCTTTCTATTTGGAACTTCCACCTTTGTTGAATTCAATCCACCACATGTTTCATTTATAATAGCTAAAAAATAATATTTTTGACCCATATCATGTATTAATCTAGTAATATCTTTATATTTAACTTGATTTATCTATAACTGAGCATCCAGTCAGGATTTTTGATTATGAGATAAAGGTTCTTCACAGGAAGAAGATACAAGTGGTCCTTGTTTTAGGGAATAATGGTTCTAATTCACTTGATTCTTGAGATCATGAGGAACTTAAAAGAGATCAATGGACTCATCTCATTGATATAGAATCTTCTTGATAGGTTTTTTGGGGAAAAAATTGTTTATAGTGGGGAGGATGTAACAAATCCGTACCTTATTTTAGGTACTTCTTCACCTTTTTTTATCATACCTTGATAGGGGCCTGTAACGGGTTGTTTTTAGTGATGTTTGGAAATATTTGGATCATTATTGGGATATGAAAGGTTAGTGAAAATTTAGGGAAAACAATGTGGTTTGGACTAGTAAACCATGCAGACAAGTTTGATCTAATAGAAGGGGGAACAAAATTTTTCCAAAAAGTGCTTCTAACCCTCCAAACTATGCAGCCTATGGATAATGGATTTTTAAAAGTTTATTTCATAGTTATTTTAATAATTTGGCCAAACCTTACACCCCATCCAAAAGTCTACTAGTGGTACATGATTACAACTAACTGTGCGACCCACCCAAAAAACCATGCGCACTTTTTTTAATTTCATTGAAAATTAAATTAAAAATCCCAGGACCCCCATATACACTACTAAAAATTCTGGTTTTTGCGCCTGCTGAAGCGGGCGACCGCCATTAGCGGTCGCTAAAGAAGGTATTAGCGACCGCCAATGGCGGTCGCTAATACGAAACTAAAATTGCAGCGCAATTTTTTTCCCGCGCGCGCTTCTTCTTCTTTCCCTCCTATATTTTTGCCGCTGCAAATAGTCACCGCCGCACGCCGCCCCACGACGCCGCATGCCACCGCACGCCACCGCACGCCACCTCATTATGTCGGACGATTCTTCTCTCGTGACCGCCGCCCCACGCCACCGCCGCCGCACGCTCCCGCCACACGCTCCCGCATGCCGCACGCCGCCGCACACACCGCCCACCGGCCGCCGTGTGTCCGCCATAGCCGGTGGGGAAGGTCTTTGTCCCTGAAATATGCCGCGAGACGAGAGGAGACCCGCATGCGTCTGTTTTCTTGATGTGAAATAGTAGCGACCGCCATTGGCGGTCGCTAAAGGGCTTTACTGACGAAGCAACAGCGACCGCCAAAAGCGGTCGCTGGGCGGTCGCTAAAACTGCTATTTCTAGTAGTGATAAGATTCTAGACACCCCCATTGAACCCTAAAATGATTCCTTTGTCTTTGGAGGATCTCTATATGCGATTTTTACTCTTTTAACCCCTTCTATTTATGTATTGATGCACCAATGATCGCATTGGATCTCTTTCAAGTGAATAAATCTCCTCTCACATGGTTTCTTATGATAACCTATTATATAATCCTTAGAGACTGAATGATAATCATGTTATTGATGGATATAATATATATTTTTGATTGATATTGATTCTATGTTTTTTATAGATCTCATATGCTTTAGTTCTTCATTTTCATATCCCGTTGGGATGTTTTGTTGATTTGATCACATAACCCAAGATAGGTGGTTTCATAATGCTTTACCACACAATTAAAACCTTTATTTTCTCGATTTATTTGAAATGAGTTTTTAAATGTTTTGAAATCCTATATTTGAGATGTTTGATGTTTGATATTGAAATTGAAATGAAAATTGTAAAACCCATTTATTTCAATGGAATTGGAATTGTTTGGAAAATTATGTGATATATCGATTGTTTGATTGAAAACTAATTTGATCAGATGAATGAACGTTAATTTTTGAGAAAAGTTTCTAAAAAAATATTATTTGAAGAGGAATGAATTTTATGAAAACCTATTATTTGACATTGAAATGAGAAGTCATGTTGAAAATGAAATTTGGAAATTGGAATGTGAATAATGAATTTTTTTAAAATGATTGATTTTCCCATTTTTTATTGATTTATTATTTGAGTCAAATGTGAGCCAGGGTAATTAGTGGGGGATTAGGAAAAACACACTAGGAATCTGATTCATTTATAATAGAATTATGATTCCAATACTGACTAAACCATGTTCGACATGATTTCTATTTATGGGTCTCCAAAATTGGGTGTAGATTGATTTCCTGTAATGGGTCCTCTATTGGGGTTTTAATTTGAGTGCTCCCACATATCTTAAGTTGTGATGATAAATGAGAAGTGTGGGGATCTTATAGATAGAAACTGAAGTACTACATGGATTATTAGCATGGTAATTTTTATGTTTGATTTAATTATACATTCCATTGTGTATAGAATTGTTTTATTCATCTCAACTATTTAATATAATATTTTTATTTAAATTCTTAATTTAAGAGCATTTTGATATATATTACCTATTTTTTGTTTAAGGTATGTTTCATTAAAAATATTTAAATTCCTTTAAATTACTTATTTTATTTAAATTAATAGCATAAATGGTTTCTTATTATGGAATTACTTATAGAACACTTAGTGAGACCCTATTAGGCTGTTTAAGTCACACCTTACCTTTGCCTTTGGGAATTTGTAGATTTTCCTCTACCAAATCCAAGAAAAGGGAAAGAATCACTTAGAGATGGTGGGTGTTATTGATTTATGAGACCTAGAGTGATGGAGAAGACTAGTGGAGATGTGATCCACTGATTACCTGGGTTTTTCATGATCTTGTACCTTGAGAGATGTTGTGTCTTTTGATTATGTACTATTTGAGTATTGTTATATGTTTTTTTATGGTTATTTATAATATAGGAGTTTTGAAATAATAATTTTAAATTTTTTATTCCAATTTCTTATGAAAAAACTATTCCCTCTTGATATTGACATGATGATAGGTTCTAGTCGCAAACCCATGGGGATTGGGACTACTTATCAGGAAATTTCAAGACTATCTTAGGTATTAGTGTACCTAGGTATCCAGGCTGGTTCATGACATATACAATATATTATTTCTCCAAAATTATGAATAGGTCATGAATAATATATATATTTATATATATTTATATTTAATCCATTATTATAACTAGTCATAATAGGAGGTAATGGAAAACGAATTACATTGGTTTGTGAGGCAGTAGTCCACCATACACATGGATGAAAACTTTATTTCCCCTTTGATGGAAGAGGATATGGATATAGGTTGTTAAATTAACATAATAAAATATACATATATGGTAAATTTTGGTGTTATTACTTCATAATGGTTGAATAATATTTTAATTAGGTAGAAGAAGAAATAATTTGAAAACACTTGATTAAGAACAACACCTCTTGTTAGGACCACCTCTTATGTTTTACACCAAAAGGATTACTAGGTTAGATTTATGATTAAAAAAAGTCCTCTATAAAATGAGGAATGATGTTAGGAATGGATTTGGTTAGGTATTGTTTGAAATAAATTGTTCTTGAAGTATGAATAATAGGGAATAATGGGTTTCCTTTTATAAGAGAGGGTAGGTGAACTCAGGAAATTTCTAAAATTATTAAATTAATATAAATTAATTTTCATATCAAAATAGTTCAAAATTGAAAATATTAAAATTTAATATAAGTATGATTCATAATAATCTCATACAAAACAAATTGGACAACTTAAGGTGATTTTCACCCTTATCTTTTGGTTTTAAGCTATGTCAACCCTTTTTGTCCAATACTATAGTATTGAAGTTTTTACTCTTTAGGGGTCAAGAAAGTCACTATAAAAGGAAAAACGTCACATTAATAGACAATATATGATATTATCAACCATATACCATTTAATTGGACATATATTATGCTTTTATATATTTTTAAATCATTTAATAAAACATTATTTATTATAAAATATCATTAATGTCAGTTCTGACACTATTTATTTAATTTGACATTTAGAACTTTAAGAAAAAATGGAATTTAAATACAGACCTTTAAAATTATATAACATTTCATATTTATTTAAAAAATTTATATGACACAAGAATTCATTCAAATTATATTACTTTTTATATTTTTAAATCATTTATTTATTTTTTCGTTTAATTAAATAATTACTACATCGACATTGTGTAAAAATTCAAGTTAATTATTTTGTTACTAAAAATTAGAATTAAATTTCGATGAAAAATAATAATTTATATTTAAAATTAATATCTATAACTGAATATATGATATTTTTATCCTTCTTGTCAAATAATATTGTTATTAAAAGAACGAAAGTGACATTTTTGGCTTTTTTGTACATAATGTTTTATAAAGGTTACAATCCTAGACATATGAAAAAGTTAATATATTTTAATTTTAGATGATTATTCATGAAATATAACCAATTTATAAAATTAAGGAAAGTTTTAAGATGAATATTTAGCTATTATCAAATTATTTTAAGCATTAATTAACAAATTTTACTTTTACCATGGTAACAAATATTTTCTATAGTAATTATTTATAATGAACAAAAATAAAAGGAGAATATTTACCAAATTTGGTCCCTAATTATAAATATTAAATCTATTTTTTAATATTTAAAATATATAACTTTTAGAATTAAAATTAAAATTAAACCGACAAAATGTGTTGAAAAACAATTTTTTTCGGAAAAATATTTTTTAAGTGTAAACTATTTTAAAACCAAATTAATGTATAAAATTAATTAAACAGAGTATAATTGGATTATTTTTTATCAAAAAGAACTAATTAAATTTTAAAACTCATCCAAACTAGAACATTCCTTTGTAAATAATTTAAAATAAAATATAGATTTGTATAAAAATATTATTTTTTTTCTATTTATTGAAAAATAAAACCTGCCATAAAGATATTAAAAATTACATATAAGCTAATTTTTACATAATAATTTTAGAAATTATATCATTTTTATATATTATCATTTATAATTTTGGTATAAATTTATTATATTATCTATTCACAGAAATAAATAAAGAAGAAAATATATTTTCGAAGCATAAAATGACTTTACTAAAAATTGAGTGACTATTAATTACACGTTAATAAATAATTATTTATTAATTTGGAATTTTTTATATATATTTTTTATATTTCAGTTAATCCCATTGATATCAACAAATTCAATGTTAATGATATAAAATTCATATTGAAAATAATAATATTTTGTGGTTTTTTAACCCCCGTGATGCATATCATACACATAGTTAAACATAATGTCCTTCTTTTAAGATTTATTGGTGTTACTTTCCCTCTATTAAATAAATTACATCATTAAAATTTAAAATTAAACTTATAAATAAAGGTTTTTAAATTTCAAAATACTTTTGTCAAAATCCCACAATGTACAAATGGTTAATAATACTTCCTCTTGAAAAGAGAGAAATGAAATTATGAAGGTAATCTGGAATAACACATACTAGATTTCCAAATATGATAACATTTGTGGGAGGTGAAAATATGAACATGGAAGAAAAAAATAATGTTCAAATAATTATTGGGAGGGATAGAGATCATTAATCACAAAGAAGTGAATGATCTTGAGGAAGTAAATGAACAAAAAACCATAATCCAAAGAGGCGTGAAAAGACTATAAATTAATTGGAAGAGAATGTAATAGGATAATTTTTTTTTTGTAAGATATTTTTCATATATTTTAAGAATTACACAACATCTATAAAAATAACATAAGGAAAATATACATACTTGATAATTTTAATTTCATCCTTTAATCAATTTCTTCCACAATCACATATTTTTCTCTAAATTTTGAGAATTCAAAATGAATTTTTATTCCCAAAATACTAAAACCAACTTCTCAAATATCACATAATTATATAAAATAATAAAAATATATTCCTTTTATCATTATATATTAACCAAAACTAAAATGGTTAGTAGAATATAAGTTAATTCCCAAAATAAATAAACCTTCATATGATAAAATTAAACATTAATCCACAAATAATCAATAATAATACCCATTTTTCAACTTACATCATTAGATAAATAGCTAACCTAATAATCCATTCAAATATTCCTGACCAAGTTCAAAATCGAAAAATCCGAATAATTTGATCACATAGTCTCCCAATATTGGTTTATCATTTATCTTTAACTAGCATTAGTCACTCATAATGTTATATAACAAAAAATGATTATGGTGTAATCATATAATTCCAAAAATATGATCTTCATTTCAATAAATAACCAAAGTCATTATAATTCCAAATTAAAATCACAATGCTTTAAAAATAAAATTTATCCTTTATTCCTCAAATAAACTCCTATCTTATCAGAAAATATTTCCATTTACCTTAATCACATTGGGTTCCCAAAATAGTGTACTTTTTTTCTAAAAAACAAAAATCACTAAATCACTAAATCACTTTTCAATCCCATTGTTATATATATGATAAAATATATGTTACCAACATAAAATTTATATTTATTTATAATTTTTTACTAATTAGGACAATATGCATGTTAGTGGTAGGTAGTACACCCTTATCACCCTTCAGTTATGGGTTTAAGCACCTTGTCCTTTACGAATCCAACGACTTTTCATTTTTACTAAAACTATATTAATATAATTAAAATAATGTTACCAAAAATGTAAATAACATCCTAGTTTTTTTATTAACCGTCAAATAACTTATTAAATTCAAAGGTTTTCTATACAACTCATTTTTCCAAAAAATCAAATAAACTTAATTGAATATTATTTTCTTAAGATCAAGCACCTATTAACCTAATGGGGTTTTTATCCATTTGTTATATTTTTATCAATTATTGTCTCCCCAAAATTATCAATTTTTCCCTATACCACTTTTAAAAGTTATATATTCTATGTAATGTATGTTTAAATTTTTTGAAAGTAAAATATACTATATAATGTTTCATAATTCTCCTAATTTTTAGAATATATTAGAATATCCTTGACAAACACATCCTTCATTGAACTTTTTTCTTAAAAATTAAACCATTTTTGTTCTTATTATTCAATGATATGAAATATATCCTTAGGATTCATAAATTTCTACTCAATGATGATTAATACATATAACATAAAAAAATAATTCATTCCTTGAATCTAGACATCAGATTATTCCTTTATGTTGTTAATTTCCCCTTTAATTTTCATCATGTGAAGTCCATATATCTAGAAAATAAAATAGGCAATTCCTTGGTGGTATTTCCCGTATCGAATGAGAAAAATGATTTGATATTTTGAAATAAAATAAAATAAAAAACATGATCCATATAAATTTTGGATAAATATAAAAGTGTTTATAGATCAAATAGATTCTTACAGATTATTTGAATGATAAAAAATATTTAAAGATCATTTGAACAAGATTCTTTCATGATAGGGATTTTTAAATAATCTATAAGGGGTAATAAGGTAGTATGGGATCCTTTCCTTTCATCCTGGTAAAAGATATTTAATCGGTTGAGAGTAATATCATTAAAACATGGAATGAATTATTTCATGTTAAAATGAAAATGGTTCTTATAAAGACAATAAACATAAAAATTATATAATTATTTAACCTTAAAATCATTTATAATAACCTTAATAACTTAGTAATTAAAGAATATTTTAACCTCAAAGGTTATCTTATACCCTTATTCTTACATCCTCTAAAATGTAACAATAATCATATAAAATATTCCTTTAAGTTAAACTTATGGGTTATATATACCTCAAAACAATAAAAAATCTCCCAAAATATCTTTAATAAACTTAAAACCTCATCAATTAAAAACTATAAAAAAGTTTCTATTCCATTGATCTTATGACAAAAATTTGACTTATTATCAAATCATGGTATCCATAACTCTTAAATTAATGTCACTTAAGAACATCATAATAAAAAAAGTTATCTAAACCCTTCCATGATTCCAAATATAAGGACCCAACCATAAATATTACATATTCTAGAGACTTTACACAAGAATTCACTTTCTTACATAACCAAGGATCTTTACAGTTTAGATTTTTGGAGAATTAGGTCAAAACTGTTACATAAAAAACCCACAAATTACAAAGTGGAAACATCTACTCAGTATCTATTTTCCCATAATATAAAACTTTTTAAAATTAAAAATCTTTTCTTTTTGATAAAAAATATTCTTGATTTTAACTTAACTTATTATTTTCCCTTACCCATCCTTAATAACTATGTTTTTTTAAATGTGGGATGAGGAAAAAAATCTCAGTAAGGGACATAAAAATAATAAATATTTTTGTATATTGAAAATTTTGAAAACCCTTAATTTTTTTTACCTTTATCAAAATATTTTTTCATCATATTAAATAAATCTTTTCCACATGATAAACACACAATTTTTTCTCAAATAAAAGATTTAAAACCCATAAAAATAAAATAAAAACCCTTTTGAAATATTATAGAATTATATTTAGAACCCATGTTAGAAATAACTAGATCCCAATAAAATCCATAGGAGGAGCCTCTCCAGTTTACTCCCTCCTTCTTGCCTATACTGACAAGGAACACTACCCAATGTATTGAAGTTCTATTTAGGCGCACCCATCATATAAGCTATATTAGTCTCACCCATTATATAAGATGTATCATGACTAGTCATCATATAATATGTATCAGGTTCTCTTACTATCATCTATAAGTATTATTTACAATTTCATGAATAAATAATTTTTATTCTTGCATCTTTTATCATAAAACCCTAGAAAAACTCTTTCAAACCCATAAGTAAATTTATTTTTATATTGAAAAATAATTTCTTTTCCAAAACCATTTTCAAAACTAATATAATCCAAATTAAGGTAAATAGGTTTTTTATTTTAATAAAACATTAAAGTTTTTAATTTAGTAAAAAATCAAATAATGGTAAAAGCGGTGAGAAATGTTGTTGTCACCGTATACATTAAAATAAAGGATTTCATTTGTCTTTTGTAAAGAAAGTCAAAACATTCCGTAAAAATATTCCTTTTGAAAAACATTGATATAAAGCTAAAAGAGGCATAAAATTTACTTTATAGTACTTATATTTAAATATAAATACATTAATAATATATTTTTTAAAATACGGGCATGTAAGAAAAAGGGTCACACGAGAAAATTTAAAAGGGAATTTTTAAAATAATGTCCCTTACATTGAGTGAAACTCACCATGTATATTCTTTATATTCTTGAATAATAAGTTTATTTTAATTATTTACCTTATTAAGAATTTTTTTACAAGTTTATTACAACTTTTACCATGTTATAATCAATTACTTATTTAATTATTTTCATGTTAGATGTTTGATGATATTCAACTCATATGTCCAAACTGACTTTGATAGGTTGACTATGGTCAAAGTGAAAATTATTTAATCATATAAATAATAATATTAATTAAATAATTATTATTTTTATACATTATTTATACTTTTAAAACTATTTATCTTATATGGTTATGTAAAATGAACTACATTACAATCATGAAGATGGTAGGTTGTACATATGCATGAGTAACATTTATATTTTTTAATAATCATTATGGATAGAAGGGAAGTATTATTTTATAATTATATAATTATAATAATATAATAAATACGATATTAAATATTTAAATATACTTATATATATATCTTCGATTTGTTGTGGTGATGAAAAAAAACTCACATCTCTTCATGGAGGTAGTAGTCCACACATACACACAAATGACGTTATCATTTTCAGTGAATTATAATTGAAGAAAATAAATGATATATTACTAATATATAATTATAAATATGTTACTAACATCATATATATATATATTATATTCATCATTATTACCGTCCTTAAGAGGAGTTTATAGAAAATGAATTACATCGGTTTGCGGGGTGGTAGTCCAGCATACACACGAATGATGATTTCCTTTCCCATTTTATAGAAGAGGTGATTAATATAGGTTATTAAATTAACATAATAAAATATTAATATAAGGAGGATAATGATGTTATTATATCATAATGGTTCAATAATATTTTATATAGGTAGAATAAGAAATGAAATGGAAACACTTGATTAGTAGCTATACCACTTCTTCAGACAACATCTTAATGATTACACCTAAAGATTTAATAGGATGATATTATTATCAAACCAATGCCTCTTAGAAATTTTGAAGTATGTTAAGAAGGTATTTTGGTAGGTTTTTTATGAATTAAATGGTCTTGAAGTTTGAATAAATGAAAATAATAGGCTACAATTTATAAAAGTGGGGAAGGGGACTCTAGGTATTTCTTAAAGTATAAAATTAAAATAAATTAAAATTCAAATCAAAATGGATAAAAAATTGATAATATTATAATAAAAGATAAGTATTAGTATTAAAACTATCATAAAATAAAATTTATAAAATTTTATTATATTTCTTCACCCTAATCTTCTTGTTTTAACCCGTGTTAATACTTTTTTACAATTACCATGGTATTAATGTTTTTGTTCTTTAGGGGTCAATAAAGTTACTATAAAAGACTAAAAGACCCCAAAAAATGCCTTGGTTGATATTTTTGTCAATATATCACTTAATCTAATAAATTAAATATTTTTATTAGTTTAAAACCATTTAATAAAACCTTATTTATTATAAAATACCATTAATGTTGATTTTGGAATTATTCATTTAATATGACGTTAAAAACATCAAGAAAATGACGGAATTAAAATATATAACTTTTGAAATTTTAAAAAATGTTATATTAATATAAAAAATGTTTAGAACAAAATAATTCATTCAAATTATGTTACTTTTCAGATTTTTAAAATCATTTAATTTTTTTTCTATTTAATTAAATAATTACTGTGTCAGCGTTGCATAAGAATTTAAGGTAACTATTTCATTAATAAAAATTATAAATAAATTACCATGATGAAAAATAATTGAAATTTAAAATGAATATTTAGAAACAAACATAATTTATTTTTATCCATGTTACAAAAATATAATAGTTATGAAAAGAAAGAAAGTGATAGTTTTGGGTTTTCTTTACATAAAATATTATTAAGGTTACAATCACATCCATACGAAAGAATTGGTCATATATCTAAAGTTTATATGATTATTTATGAAATTTAATTTTCCCATACAATTAATTAAATGTTTATGGATACTTTTTAGTCTTTATCTAATTATTTTTACCCTTAATTAACCCATTTTACTTGAACCATAGTAACAAACATTTACTATGGTTTCTCTTTATAATGAAAAAAAGGAAAGGTTTATATTTATCAAATTTTTACCTCATGATTCCAAATAAGGAATAAAATTCTTATGATTAAAAATATATAATTGGAAAAATGTAATTTAAAATTAAACCACCAAAATTATTCAAAAAATTAGTTTTTTCAGAAAATGGCTTTATATGGTTAAAATATTTTTATAGAAAATTCAAGTGTCAAATTCATTAAAAATAATATAATTGGATTAATTTTAATCAAAATTAACTAATTAAAATTTAAAACTAATCCAAAATATAACATTACATTGTAAATAATTTAATATAAAATATAGTTTTGAGTAAAAATTAATTTTTTTACAATTCATTGAAAAATGAAATCTTTTCAGAAAAATCTCAAAATATAACTATAAGATAACATTTACATGATAATTTAAAAATAATATTATTTTTAAAAAATATCATTTCCTAAAGTGGAATAAATTCATTATATTAACCACTCATTAAAAAACAATTAAAAATTATTTTTGAAGAAAATGTATTTTTGAAGTATAAAATGAATTTACTAAAAATTGTGTGATTAATAATTATGAATTAATCAATAAATTTTTATTAATTAGGATATATATATATATTTCATAATGTAGTTAATCCCACTCTTACCAACCTATTCAATTGATAGGTTATAATGATCATAGTTAAATAATAATATTTTGTGGTTTGTTTATGCCCGATGTTGCGGGTAGTATATTCTATTAAATATAATGTTCTTATTTTAAAATATCTAGGTGTTAGTTTCATCATCAGGCTGATATAATAATGTTATTGTAATGAAATAGCATCCATTAGTCACCCCACTATGATTTCCCACATGAAAAGGTTACAGACCATCACCCATTAGACAAATGTTTATACTTTACTACAATACTAGTGATCCCTTGTTCATCATACAGAACTAAAGATAAATTTTCTACGACACTAGTTGTAACATGATCCACCAGTTTTCATTATTATCCACCCTTGACTACATTTAGAGTAATACATCTTCAATTAACATACCAAGACATCTCATAAGGCTAACACCCATAGCTATTTTTAAATCAATCAAGATATATCAAACCTTCATAAGAGTCATATAATATCTAGAAAAACCCCCATGTGTGATCATCCATTAAATTAAATTAGTATCCTAAAACCTATATCTAATCAATTAGGGAAACTAAGGAGTAAAAGGAATCATTAAAATGTTCAGTCACCTCTCATGGTTCTACCCTATAAGGGCCTCAAGGGACCAAAAACACATCACACTAAACCAATCATGAACACTAGGAAGGAATTACATGTAATCACTATGGATTAATAACATCACCCTAAAATTTCATAGTAGCTATTTGACCTCCATCCATACTCTCCTTAGATTATGGAATCTCTAACAATTTATCCATTAGAATATACCACATGATACCTAAATATGATTGTGGATATCTAACCATTATGCTCGCCATCCCATGGTTAAGTTGAAGTAATACCGATCTAATAACCCATATATCAACAAGAATATCACCATCTTGTTCTAAATGAAATAAAGTATCCTAGAAAACAACTCAAAAAATGGAAAATAAAATCCATTGTTGTTAATAAAATGTCATAACTGAGCATGAGTACACCCTAGGATTTCCATTTTAGACATGCCCAAGGAATCCCTTATGGATAAACCAAAACATGATTACACACCAACTACTTATTTTTCCCATTATATGAAACATATAACAACTCTTT
The DNA here is from genome assembly GCA_963277665.1 of Viscum album. Lineage (NCBI taxonomy): Eukaryota > Viridiplantae > Streptophyta > Magnoliopsida > Santalales > Viscaceae > Viscum > Viscum album. Next base: position 259,930,021 of record OY728142.1, on the reverse strand, counting down.
CCATCAATAATTAACTTAGGTTCATATTCTATTACCTCTCCCTCTATATATTTCCCTTATAGCATTACAATCCTCCTTAAGAAAATGTAGTAAAATTACATACTACCCTACTAAGGCAATAGGCTCCCCAATATCTTGATTCATATACCATCATCACCAGGAACTCAAGCAGGTATATAATCCATATCTCAAGAATTTCAAATCCCATGAATCTATTCCCATGATTTAGTCTTGAGTTTATCAAATTAACTCTTCTAGAATCATCCCCTAAAACGTATAAAGTCAACATAAGGATTCTCCATACAAAAACTACCTAATCTAGGGTCATAATTGTAATTATATACAATTTCATTCTAATGAAATCACTCCCTAAAAATTCATATCTAATAATTCAAATCCAAATAACTTAGATAAGATAAAAACCGCCAATATGATTTTTATAAAAATACAAAATACGAATTATTAATGTTTTAAATAACTAAAATCTATTATTTTTGATATACAATATTACATTTATATAGTAAAATTCATATTTAATGTGAACCTAAACATCAAATAAGATGAATGAAAATATTACTCCTCCCAACCTGATATAAGAGTAAAACTTATAAATGTTATTCACCAAGATATTATTGACATAATACTTAGCTGTAACATAAAAGACCATTAACAAAAATCCTTACTACCTAGAAACATGGACTTAAGATCATATATTTGATGTCTATACACAACCATAGAGTCCATCACAAGTTATGACCAATCCAAAATCAATTTTATATATCCCAAATTGTAAATAGAAATTAAAAAAATGACATGATATCACTTCATAATTTCCTTGGCCTAGTTTTCCCAAACAATACTAAGTTGGTTGGAAACACTTGGCCTCTGGTGAACCTACCTATACACCAAATGATGTTGACCAATAATGGGGGTCTAAAAAACCATATTTTGAGTTTATAAACTCTAGAATAATTATAAAAATAATAGTAAATATCATCAAAAATCATAAACATATATGAATGAATTATATAAATTAGATTTACAATGAAAATAAAACCATAAATAAATAAACTATATAATGTAAAAAAAATATATCCCCACATAGGTTACACAATTATACATTTGTTTAATACCACCCAATGAGACTATAATATACTATATAGAAATAGAATTAAAAAAATTAAAACTAAACTATCGTCCTAAAAAATCTATTGGACCTATCTATACCTTCATTGTGCTTCTAAAGACTTCCCACATATACCAGGGTTATCAACCTAATCTATATGTTAAACATAATGACTATAGACACACAAATGTGCTTGCATTAGGTGTGAGCATAAAACTCAGTATGTCACCATGAACCATGTCCATAATAAAAAGTAGATTCAATGTGAATGTACATAATAAATGAAATGGATGCTAAAAACATCACATGCAATGAAAATGTTATACTAAGGGTGCCCAAGAATCTAAAATTAAAGTCAACTCAAACCAACTTCGACCAATGCAAAATTTATATGAGTACTCCCATGTTTTGATCACACATGAGAGTGAATTAATTATAACCCTTCATAATAATGATAAAACTGGAGAATGAGATATTATAGTTCTAACAACAATAGAAAATGGGGAATTTCCAAGTGAATGATATATCACTATACTAATAACAATGGGGAACTAAGAATCACCTAATGATTGATATATCACCACAATAACTATGGGGGAAAATTATATATCTTTAGGTGAATGATGAGTCCCCATACCACTAATAGTAAGGGTGAAATATGTACCAACATACTCACTACAAGGGTAAATGAGGTATCTCTAAGTGAATGACGTATCTCTATAATAGTAACAACAATGATTGGTTTTAGAGGAACATATCATGTTCATAGTATTCGAATAAAACCAATAAATTTTCATATTAATCATTATAAAATAAAAATATATATAGAGAATATAATATTAATGGGTACAACTCATGCCTCAAAAACAATATATCGATATATTATATTTTTTGAAGATTGAATAGAAATATATGAATGAGTATCAGCTCCATAGGTAGCACAATTTCCATTAGAATCCTTATATACCATGGGAGTATCCCTCTAACTCTAAAGGTGTGATATTACTATCTCTTTGAAGATAAATAGAAAATATGGATAAGAGATAGTTTTTTATTTGTAAGATAGAATCATAGAACCTAACCAATATGAATATTTAATACTTACATATTCTCTATTCATTTATTGAAGGGCGTCTGGCTTCAAAAAAATTATTGACAGTCGATATGTGTTAATCTAACACATTACCATTGAATATTTATGAACAATTAATGTTTCAATGATCATAAATAGATTTTTCAAAATATAAATAAATCATCTCTATGATTCCTAATCAATGGAATCCCATCTAATGATGTGGTAGCTACTAGTACACCTGACATCACATATCATATGCCATTCAATATATCTTTTTGTATGAAAGAGGAATCTACAAGCCTTCTATGATATACAGAAATCATATCCTATGATTTTTATCACATATATAATTATGCTAATGATATAATTGAATTGTATAAAATTATTAATCTATTTTATTAAATAACAATCAATTTCCTAGATAAACTAGAATCCCATAATGAATTTAATTAAAACTTTATAACTCATTGTAAATCCATTAAAAATCATTTTGATATAGGTTTATCAAACCCACTTCATTGAAAACAATTCTTTGACAAAAAGTTTATCCTTATTCTATAGAAATACTTCAAAAATATACAATTCATTATATTATTTACATAAAATATGAATTTTATAACATACAAATGTATGAAAAGTGAATCCTCTAGAAAAGAATCATTTTTACTCAAGATACAAAGTGTTTTTGGAAATATCTAGATCAAAAAATCCGATATATCCATATGAACATTTCATTTATAAGATGTATCATATAAATTAAATGTATACTTATATAAACTCTTTTTCCATGAATTGTGTGAAAAATGGAGATGGACCATGTTAATATAGTGTATTCCATCTCATATATTCATTATCATCTAAAATAAACTGACCAATTTGAATTAATACATATTATTTCATTTATTCATGTAACTGAGAACATCTGTATCAACCAATACATTTCATACATAAATATTACATCTTATTAAAAGAATATTCAATACATAACATTATGATCCATTCCAGAATCATGTAGGATTAGTCACTTTGGAATCTTGGATACATAAATGGATTTTTCATAAGATATCTAAATAATATCCTACTAATATATTCATAAATGGAACCCTTCATAGAAGTATCATACTTAAAAACATTCATTATAACCCGAATAAAGGAAACATAATAAAGGGTGAGATTAGATTCCCAGTAAGGGAAAAGAATGAGAGATATCATTGATCACTTAAACTAAAATGAGAATATAGGTGTAACAACATGATATTAACATTTCAAAAACATAACCTTCCTATCATATGTCAGAATATTGAGTTATGACATAAACCATAACAACTCATAATAGGTGAATCATAAAAAAATCAAAGGACATGGGCCATAAGATCGTAACATTTTCATAATAAATATGTTTATGGTATAAAAATAATCATATAAATTAGTTACTTAGTCAATAATTCTTACCAATACTATCATATTTTATTGGGTTTACTCACCATTCTATCATCTTATTAGTCAAGTTTCACTTGCAAGACTATTATTATGGACATAGTTCCTTACTGAACTTAGTTCACTCCCCATTGAAGTCCTTATTATCTAACAGGATATCCATATTTACCCAATGAATTATAGGGATATATAATTTTGGGCCCAAATGTCACATAATCATAATCCATTCATATGCGTCCCATAAGATTATAAATCATTCATCTCATATCATAACTCGTGTAATGGAAATGAGTTTTATAAGAATTTTAAAAATTCATCATAGCATAACCCATAGAAAATAAAAGGGTTTTATAAAAATCCCATAATTATAATCATAAAATAGTATGAGAAATAATAAGGATGGAATCATTGTATCATAAACCCAGTAAATCATATGTAACATCAAAGGATGATATTATAGATGAAAAATTCCTTTAAAAGATTACTGAAACATTTAATGACGAGAATAACCATTTAATTTTGAAATTAATTCATTAAAATATAAAATTTGCAAAATATTATAGAAATTTTTTCTTTGAATACAATCATAAAATTTTTTAAATAAATATTCAAAAAATTGAGTGGTCATGATGTCGGGAAATTCTATTCTAGTCCTCTATATTTAATTAAATATTTCTTAAACATTTTCTGTAAATAATTCAATAGTACCTTATTCTAAACGAAAGAAGAAGATTCATTTTCAACAATTTTACAAAAATTAAAAATGGGTAAAAATTACTTTAAACAATCTGAATATAATAATAAAATATTCTTGATTTTCATAGAAAATATGGGCATAAAAGAAAGAAGGATTTTTGACCGAAGAGATAAATAAAGTAATATTTACTTAAAAATACAATTATAGTATCTTGAGTAATTAAAGAGAGGATAATGAAATTAAAACATGTAATCTCCATAAATAACCATATTATATGAAAATTAATAAGATTATTGGGAGGTAGATCATGAAATTTTATAATTGGAAACTTAATCATAAACAATCACCGTAAAAAATGAGTTTGTAACATGAAAACCTTACCTCAAGATTCACTTTATTAAAATGTGATAAAAAATCCTATATAATAAATTTTAATTTATTATCTTTTTATACAAGAATTATATACATACTTATATTAACACATATGATCCACTTATATCCTTTAAACACCAAATTATTAATAATTATTTATTTAAATCACCGTTTCTGAGTGTTATTTCTTATGTTTGTCATGAGAGTTTTGGTTCAATAGTTATATTCATTGTACATTTATCATGGTTCAATAATCTATGAAATGTTATCAATAATATGTAAGATCCCAAACTTTTTTGGTGATGTATTTTTATCATTTAAAAGTACTATATTACATTAATTTAATTATTTATTGTTTGGGGTTTACTTTGGGTATATTTTGGGTGAAATTGAAAAATTTTGGAAGCCAAAGAGGACATGTATGGTTGGTGCATGGTTAGGTAAATCCATGTGGTTTGTACTAGGAAACTGTGCACCATTTTTGGAGAGACAGAAGGTAGTTCACAATTGGTGCACATATTAGACAAACCATGTGACCACCCTCCCCAAAGTGTGAAAACCCAAAAAGATGGTATTTTCATGGTTGGAACATTGTTTGTTAAACTGTGAAAAGAATTAGTTGAAAATATGAACCCCTAAAGAGGGGTGTACGGTTAAGGTGCACAGGTTAGAAAATTTTGTGTCCCTACCATGGAAACCATACATGTGGGTTTTAATCCCCATAAATATTAATAAAAAATTCCCGAACCACCGATATTAACCCCAAATTCGCCCAACATGGCCCTAAACCAATTACTCTAAATTTTTAAGATCCCAAGAGGTCTTCAAGGATTATTTAAACATGTTCTCAATGAATCAAATATCTATTAGAAGTATCATCTCCTCATTGGTAAGTTATTTATCTCCCATTTGGATTTCTTTCTTTGTCATCTCTCTTTCCCCATAAAGAGGAATAAGTTTTCCTCCATTGAAGATGGTTTACATCTATGTTTTGCTTTATGTTAATATATTAGAACTTTTTTTAGGATTTGGTCCAAGATATTCCATGTTTCTATGTTCTTGATCTATCTGCTTCAGTATCAAGATTTTCTGATTTGGTAAATGTCCAAAAATGATCTTGAGGTTGGTGGTATAATTGTCAATTACCACAGTCTTGATTATAATTTCATGTGTTTATTTGTGAAATTAAAATTTCATTGTTGGGAAATTTCATTTTTGAATTTAATTAATCAATAAATTAATGAAATTATGAAATTAGTCAATTAATGTGAATATGGAATTGGTCAATTAATGGGATTGTGAAATGGTTGATTAATGGATTTGTGAAATTGGTTGACTAAAATGATTATGAATTTTTTTATAATGAGAATTAAGTGATGGTTGGATTGATATATAAGGGTTAATGGTTTATATTATTAAATATTGATAAATGTTCCAATAGTGAATTATTCATATTATTCCATGTGATTGAAGTGAAAAACCATGTTTGTTATTATAAATTGAAATGGTGCAACATTATGTGAATAATTGATAATAGGGTTAGTTGTTATTAGCCTTGAAAAATGTGATATATGTGTTATATATGTGTTATTGAATGATATATGGTGTGAAATACATAGAATGACACTCCAAATACCCACAGGGTGATAAACAAGACATTCTAGACCCAAATGCATGCATGTGAATGTTTTTGTATGAGACAAGGATGGATGATCCAATTATCATGAGGTGTGGGAAAGGGAATTATGCTCCAAATACCCACTAGGTGCTAGACATGACGTTATAGACCTATAATTTGGGCATTAAACTGTGGTTCCAAGTGTTTGTGATATGAAAGTGGAATTAAATTCTTAATAAAAGTGTTGAAAGAATGAATTTTGATTTCACTATGATATATGGTTCAGACTCTGGAATGGGATGAAGTAGGTATTCATGTTTTAGGTTTCATCAAGAACTTTGATATCTATGTGGTCAATTAAATAATAATTTAATTTGAAAACTATTTATTTATTTACTTATAATTTATTCTTTATAAAATTGCATACATTATTATTGATTGGATATTATTTTAGACATTGTTGGTGGAAACCTACTGATTTGTAATCACACCCTACTTGGGTTTCCAAATTAGTACTTGAATATACTATATGTTTGCAGAAAATGATAATCTAAAGATCCCTATAATAGATGGATGAGTTGGTTTGGAGCATGGATAAGAGAACCTAACATGGTGTTGGTACCCTCTTGGGTGTTTTCAGTGTATTTATTTTTGTATTTTAATTTTACACTTAAAAAATATAAGTAATAAAATATATACTACATTGGTTTAGATATTGTTTTCTTATTTGATCTTATCATGTGAAACTAGTCTATACTAGTTATGGTATTATTCTAACTGTTGTTTATCACTAGTTGGATATTATTTAATTATTTCTACTATTTTGATTCATTTATAAAGAAGGAATAGTCTCTCCAAGATCAATATTAGATCCTCACTGATATTTGGAAGACTCTGGCATACAGAGAGGCACACCCGAGGCCACATAGAAAATCGGACTGGGACACCCTAGTTGGGACATTATAAAGCGGAATCCAAAGAGTTTTTATTTTATTTTCGATTTTATTAATGAATGGAAAAGTTAGATAGGATATTAGGAAGAGTCGAATCATGGAAATGATCTCATGAAAGGGAGTAGCTAACCCATGTATGGGATAAATCCTAAGTTCACATGGCAGTATTGTTGTTATTGATGTTTGTTGTTACTATTTAATGTTATTTCACCTTAGGTTATGCAATTTTTATGTGATGTTATAATTTTGTTGAGATTTTGTTATCATGGACTGGAATGGAATTTTATTTGGGTAATAATGCATCATTTTAGTCACTCAGGACTTGTTGATACATGCATCATTTTAGGCACGTACAAAAAAACAAGTTTTGGGGAGAGTTGTTTAAATGAAAATTCTATGCTTTAATTGTGAAATATAAATGAAAAGGTGACTAATATGAAATTGATAATTTTAAATTATTTTAATTGAGGTAATTTAAACTGATAATGGGTTTCTAATGATAAACTTGAAATATGAAAATGTTTTACCCCATTTCAACCATGACCTAGATGAGGGATGGTTGATGGTAGTGATAGCGCCTCATTTTTGTTCGTGTGGTGGGGTATGTGGGATGAATTGTTATATATTTATGTGAAACCCTCTTATATAAATGTTTTAATGCTGTGTTATGTGTTCTAAGACATGCATTTGTAATTGTAGAGATATTCTTCCATGATGATTCCTTTTGATTAGGAAACAAGAGGGTATGGCTTGAAATGATCATTTAGTAGTGTAATATGAAGCCTCGATAGTTTTCAGTGAAGGGATGGAAGATCATTCCTATTATTATTTTTTGTTTTATGTAGTTTATGGAAGGATACCCTGAACAGGTTCTGATGATTATACCCAACTTGACATAAGAGTTTCAGTTGTACCACCCTAAAAAATTCACTGTAAAGGGTGGACCTGAGGAAACCGAGTTCTGGATCAAGTTTATCCAGATGATCCTTGAACACATAGAGACTTATAATAAGATGAGAGTCAAACTGTCTACTTATAAGTTATGTGGTGAAGTGAAGCATTGGTGGGATATCCAGACTCAGGATGGACATCTAGATAATATGGCATAGAAAGAATTCTATGAGAATTTCTTCAAGAAATTTTACCCTGAGATTATCAGGTAGGAGAGGGAAGCTAAGTTTATGAGGTTGAACAAGGGGATTATTTCCATGAAAGACTATACTAGTTGATTTACAAATTTATAGCACTTTTTTATAGAATTGGTAGGGGATGTGGCTCCTACAATGAAGAATTTTCAAGATGAGTATAAATGTGAGATTAAGTTCCATGTTAACATCATTAGGCTAAAGAAGTTATCTAAAGTGATGAATTAGGATCTCATATCTAAGGGGAACCTGAAGAAGGATTATGGTGGAGGATAGGTGGTTTTATAATGGAAATCTAGGAGGTACGACTTCTGTGTATAGAAATATTTGATTCAAGAATGTAAAATAGTGGGATAGCAAGAAGAGTGGCCTGGATGAAGGGTCTGTTACACAAAATATTACTCATGTGATTTTCCACTAGTGTGTCAGGACAAGTCACATTTGTAGATAGTTCCCCCAACCACTGATAGAGTTCCAATATTTCAGTAGCATATGACATATACAACTGTTCTTTATAAACCGAAGACTAATGAATAATGATAGAGGAGCTTTGTAAAATCAAAGTAATGGAATGAGGTCTTCCACACATATTAGTATAATGTTTTTTGTTATATTAGTAATGGAAATCAAGGTTTTGGACATAGTAATTCAGGGACTAAGCACCCATATCATCAGATTAGTGCAGCTTAGGTGATTGAAATTGTAGTACATAGAAGTGGGTTAGGATAGTTTCATGTAGTTAATCCTGCAATTGTGGATAGAGAGGCGGGACCATCGACAATTCGAGGTACTATTCTTGTATATTCTACATTTTCTATTTTTTTATTCTGGTGTCTGTTATACCTTTATATCTACACAAATTTTCAATGGGTTGAGTCTGAAAGTGTATTTAATAAGTGGGGTTATGAATACCAATACACCATTGGGAGTATGAACAAGAGACATCTATTTATGCAAGTTGTGCTTTCTCAAGGTAGGGGGTATCATTTTATTTGGGATCTATGCATCCTTTATATGTTAGGATTATACTTGATTTTGGGTATGGACTAGTTAGTAGAATAACATTCCAAAATAGGTTTTTACTGTAGGAGAGTGAATTTATGTCTCCTGAGGGGGAAAATTATATTCACCATGCAGGCCGTGTAGGGGTAATTCATCAACCAATAGGGGAACTCACCTCCCAGGTCACAATTATGTTATTGGATAATAGGGGTGTGAAACATGATGTATTTACACCCATAGCGGACCAGTTTTGGGAAATGTTTCCTGAGGAATTCTTAGGGCTTCCACATGAGAGTGATTTGGAGTTTATGATTATGATTATTACTAGAGTAGAGGTAGTTTCCATTCCACCTTACAGATTTGGAACTCACATAGCATCAAGAGCTCAAGACTCAGCTGGAAGAGTTTATGGATAATGGATTTACCTTTCTAAGTACTCCATTATGTGGTTTCTCAGTTTTTCTTACTAAGAAGGATGATGAGATGTTTAACTTATGTTTTGATTACCAAATGTTGAACTAGATGATAGTGAAAAATAGGTATCCCCTTCCATGTATTGATAATTTATTTAACTTGTTGATAGGATCTTGTGTTTTCTCGAAGATTGAATTGAGATTGGGGTATCATCAGTTGAGAGTATGACCTTATGATATACCAAAAAATAATTTATAAATAGATATAGAGTGTATGAGCTCACTGTGATGCCTTCTGGGATGAAAAAATCCCAAAAAGTGTATGGCCTTGATGAACTAGATATTTCACTCGTAACTGAATCGGGTTTTGGTTGTTTTTGTGGATGAAATCTTGGTGTACTTCAAGACTCATGATGATCATTTCCAACACCTTGACATCATCTTGAGTAAACTGAGAGAGAATTAGCTATACTCTAAGTTATCTAAGTGTAAATTATGGATTAAAATGGTACATTTCTTGGGACACATAATCTCGGAGGAAGTTATGTCATTGGACCCAGATAATGTTCTGACATTGGTTTTTTAAGAGCATCCCAAGAATGTTTTTGATATTTTAATCTTTCTAGGCTTGGAATGTTGTTATTGGAGGTTAATCCAAGACTTTTCCCACTTGGCATAACCACCTTTTGGATATACCAAGAAGGGGGTTATGTTTTAATGGTTTCCACCATGTGAGAATGATTTCCAGGAGTTGAAAAGGAATCTAACTATCACATCGATCTTGATCCTACCAAAGCTAGCTGAGGAGTATACAATGCTTTGTGAAACATCTAGGATCATACTTGGAGTAGTGTTGATTCAGGGAGATCAAGTTTTATCATATGAGTCATGGAAGTTGGGGACACAGTAATGGAGTTACCCTACACACTTCCTTGAGCAATCTACTATGGTTTATTACTAAAATTGTCAGGGGAATTATCAATTATGATAAAATTTTACTATGTATAATGATAAAAATATATTACATTATATCATTTTTCAACAATATTTTTATCTACAGCATTGAAGGTTGGTCGAGTGTATGAAGTCATTTTATTTTGAGTTGGAATATATGATCATGAAGGGGAACAAGGTTGTTTATGCTTTGAGAAATAAAACTCAGGCTTTGGGAGTTCAGGAGTTTAGTTCTCTATGGAAGATGATGGATTTTCTATATGAGATGAACATTATGGTTCAAGAGGGCCAGTAGAAAATGAACCGCATACTTGTATTAGTAGATTCTTCACTTTTAATATGGATCAGGGAGATGTAGTATGAGGATTCATAGTGTTTTACCTTGAGGTAAATATTTGAATGTGGGGAGTCAAAATATGATTGGACCATAGATGGGGATGGGATCATATATATCAAGAATTGTGTTGTGGTTCCTATGAGTATGTGAGAGGAGATGATGTGTGTATTTCATTCCTCAAAGTGTGAGGTGCATCCAGAATTGGTCAAAAATGTACATTGACCTATGTTGATAGTATTGGTGGTCAGACATGAAAAAGGATATTCTAGGGGTTGTGACATGATGCAACACCTGTCAACAGGTGAAGGTCAAACATCAATGTCCCGATGGTCTACTACAACCATTTCCCATTCTGGAATGGATGTGGGATAATTTTAACAAGGAATTCATGGTGGGCCTCCCATGGATTCCTTAGAATAATGATTGTATTTGGGTGATTGCGGACCGATTGATGAATGTAGAACATTTCTTGCATATCCGTGAGACTTTCTTAATGGATCAGTTGAGAGACTTGTATGTTTGGAAGATATTCCACCTTCATGGGATTTTGTAGAGTATACTTTTAAATCGCGACTCATATTTCACCTCAAACTTTTGTAAAGGCTTGTAGAAGGTCCTTTGTATGCATGTATTACTGTGTATCACTTTCCAACCACATACTAATGGGAATTCATAATGTACTGACCAAGTTTTAGAGGATGTTATATAAACATGTATCCTAGATTTTGGTGGGTCTTGTGAAAATCAACCAGCACTCATTGAGTTTTACTATAAAAATAGCTATTAAGAAACTATTATGATGAACCTATATGGGGATTTTTTTTCATGTAGATCACCCCTATATTGGATGGAGGTAGTTGTGTCAGATTTATTGGGACCGAGTCTCATATAGGAGATATTAATGCATGTAAAGACCCGTAAATTCCAAGGAAATTTGTTTCTTAATTTTCTTTGGAATTTTACAAGAACGCAGTTTCTAACGGCACCTTATTCCGAGGCCCGGTGTGCCCAGAATCATTTTTCGAAGTTTGGCTCGGGTACGTTCAGTGAACGGACGAGCAGGTTTTTCTAACTTTTGAACCGGTGCTCGGAATCGAATTCTGAGGGCACCGATGAAATCGCAGCGCCGGTATTCGCTTAGAAACGCCTCTTCCGGAGTTGCGTTTTCTCGGGTGTGGTTTTTAATTTTTGGGCTTAAAGTTAAGAAATAAAATAATTTTACGACAACTTTATTTTATTTCACTTAAGCCACTTGGAAGCCACTTGAAGCCACTTAAAAGCGGCTTAAACTGAGTTGAACCGGATAGGGTACTATCCAGAAATATCCTACCCTCTTGGTAGGATATTTGTGAGGTGAGGCCCGCACGAGCCCCGCAGTTTCTTTCCGCTAAGTAACGCACCCACGAAAACCCGTCATTATGAAAGTCAAGTGACGCATTTTCTTAAATTCTTAACAGACCATTTAATTGGGCGGTTTGTTTCGTAAATTAAATGAGTTGTTTCTTTCGTTGAATTAATTCTACGAATTAATGGTTCGTTTCTTATCTTTTGAAATTCAAATGTTTAGTTGTGTAAATAAAATAAGGATTAAGCTTATTTTATTTTGGGTTGGTCTCCTTTGCCACCTTGAGAGATTTTGAGAAGCTCTCTCCATCTTCTTCAACCTTGACGAAGAACACGAAGAGCACTTAAGCTCCGACGAAGAACACCGCTTCTCTTCTTCGTAGCCGATTTGTTTTCGAAGATCGACGATGTCGCTTCTTCAATCTTCTTCCCGTGTCAACGAAAGGAGACGCCATTTTTCTCCTCGGACTATCTCTGTCAGCTTACGAAGCTTCTCCAGCGACGTACCTCTTCGGACGCACATCGACGTCAACGGAAACGACGTTCGATTTCCGCGACGCCCGACCTCTGCGACGCTAGTCTTCCGCGGCTTGATTGGCGTGCTCCGCACTTGAATCCGAGGTAGGAGATTGTTGATATTTTATTTATTTATTTTCCATTCTTGATTCTAGAATGTCGAACTTCGAGGATAAAGGATTAAATGTTATTGTCTAACGAGAGGGGGGCCCGGACCGCACCAACACGGCCGAACCCCCCCTCCTATGTTCATAATCGTTTCCTTGCGGATGGAACGGGATGGCGTGGTGCCGTCGCACCACGCGAGAATCGCACGACAATTATTGCGCGGCACCGTCGCGCTACACCGTGGAAATAAATCCAAGAACGCGACGCCGTCGCGTCGCGTTGAAGAAAGTCAAAGGCGCCGCGGCCGGAGCGGGGCCGCGGCGGAGGGAAGCGATACCGTCGCATCGCGCCGGACGGCATAGGCCGCGGCCGGTTCCGGGCCGCAGCGGAGCAAGATGACCGGCTGCCGGCACCGGGCCGCCGGTGTCGGCGAAGGAAGGACCGACCGTCGCCGGTCCTTGCTGGCGAAACCGGCCGGCCAGTGCGGGCCGGCCGGCCAGTGGAGACCGGGGGAATTAATTTCCCTCGGCCGGGTCTCAAAAGCGGCCCCGATTAAGGGGCCGCAGTTCTCAAAGAGGGGGCTTTGCCCCCCACCCCCACCCGCACGCGGCACCCGAACGGCGCACAGGCCGCGCCGCCATGCCGGTCCGTGCCGCCGCGCCGGACCGTGCCGCCGCGCCGGACCGCGCCGCCGTGTCGGACCGCGCCGCCACACCAGCCCACGCCGCCGCGCTTCCGGCCGGGCCGGGTTTTCCGAGCCGGGCCGGGTCGTCGGTCCCGGTCGCCGCCCGGGGCGGGTCGACCCGGTTCGGCCGACCCAGGGGGGGTCGGGCCGGGTCGGCCCGGGCCCAGACCCCCCAGTTTCGGACCACTTTCGGTCAAATGCCCGTATCTTGGGCTACGGGCCTCCAAACGACTCGCCGTCAGCGGCAACGCGATCCTTGGATCGAGACGGTCGTTTCGGTATACTATACTCAAGGTGCACCTTCCTTTTCGGGAGCCTACGTGGTTAAAATTCCATAGTTAAGGGTGCTTGGCCTAGAGTAGTGATCAGGATGGGTGACCTCCTGGGAAGTTTCCCAGGGTGGGTGTGAGACGGAAAGACCAATAACTAACAGATCGGGCGTCCGATTGACGCGACGTCTGTTTCGTTGAATTCCTCTTGATGAGACGGATCTTTTGGCATACTCCGCCCGAGGTTTGGACGTAGGTGGAGTACGGTCGGGTTGGTTTTGCCTTAAAAAAACCAACCAGGTCCCTGGAACGAAAAAGCCAATAACTCTCAGACTGGGCGTTCGATTGACGCGCCGTCTGTTGCGTTGAGTTCCTGTTGACGATAGGGAACTTTTGGCATCCTTTGCCCGAGAATTGGATGCATATGGATTGTGGCTGGGTTGGATCGCACCGAAATCCAACCGAGTCCCTAGAACGGAAAAGCTGATATCTTTCAGACCAGACGTCCGTTTGACGAACCGTCAGCGACGTTGGTGATCACATTGACTAACGGTCCCTATGCGTATACCCTATGGGAGTTTGGGGTATAGTTGAGATACAGCTGGGTTGGTTCACTCACGAAACCAACCGGGCCCCTCGGACGAAAAGGCTAATAACTCACAGACCGAGCGTCCGATTGACGCACCGTCTGTTGCGTTGAGACCCCTATGACGAGGTGGTACTTTGAGATACTTTTTCATGGGACTTTGAGATACTTGGAGTATCGAATTGTAGCTTGTGGAGCGGACCCTCCCAGAGACGAGCGTACGGAGTACGGAGACCGTGTAGCCGGCAGAGACCTAAAGACTGCTTGTCTGATTCGATTCGGAGTGACTTACGTAGCCCAGTGGGGAGCACTACATTGTGAGGTGGCAGACCCACAGCGGAGGAGCACTACTATGTGAGGTGGAAGACCCGCGGTACTTAACAGGAGGAGTACCTCTGTAGGCTATGAGGGGGGGAGCACTACTGTGTTTGAGTGGAAGACCCTGGCGGGAAGCACTACTGTGTGAGGTGGCAGGCCCGCGGTACTCATCAGGAGGAGTACCTCAGCAGTCTTAGGTTAGTGAGCAGTACCTCGGAGTCGTGACAGGACCACTGTACACTCTAGAGACGGAGCTCTTCAGCAGTTACAGTTTCGATAAATGAAAATCCTGGTTTGAGCTGAGACTTTTGACCTTTGTGTTTACCTCATGATTGAGATGGGTCACTCGATAACTTAGGTATATGTATGGGCATATACCTGGGTAGTGGTTATCCGTTTATTTCACAATACTTGTGTTTCATCATGATTGAGATGGGTTACTTGATAACTTAGGTATATTTATGGGCATATATCTAAGTAGAGGTTATCTGTTGACATCTTCTTGTGGTTATCCTTGTTGGTTTAGTGAGACCTTGAGGGTCTCGGGGTCCCTACTGAGTATCGTTATACTCACCCCTGCACGGGCTATACCCGCACCTCGTTGTGTTGGTTGCAGACGACAGGCAGTGCTGACGGAGGCCGAGTGTTCGAGGAGGAGTCGGTACCCGGAGGTGGACTACACGACGAGTCAGTACCCAGAGGTGGACTACGCGACGAGACGACTCACAGAGGAGGTTGACAGACGAGAGCGTGGAGGAGGCTATCTGTACCTACCCTTCAGGTAGGACCTGAGGAGGACGACCCAGGAGTTGCTTCCCTCTTCCAGCTGTTTGTCTTTTTGTTCAGTTGTAGTTGTACTTTCTTTTGTGTTTGTATTCTGGCCCATTTACATTTCAGCCTTTCTTTTGTACTTAGTGTTTTGTTTCCGCTTGTACTCTGTGGTGCTTGTTTTCTTTTATAAAGGCAATGCCTTCCCAGTTATCGGGATTTTACGCCTTTGGTGCTAGTCGCTATCCCCTAGCCTATGGAAGGCGGGCTTGGGGTAGTCACGACATGGGCCCTGAGGACGGGTCGTGACAATTGGTATCAGAGAAGTTCGGTTCTACCGCAGAACTTATAACTCTGATGTTTATTTCTGTGAAGCAATAGTGTTAAGAGTACCGAGTGTGGTTTTCAGTTCCGGGAGTCCAGTGTTGGTGCGGGCGGCTGACGTATCCATACACCAGGAGCCTGACAACTGATTTCTGACTTTGTGCACAAAAACACTAATTGCGTGTGTGTTTTCCAGAAGTTTTATTTAAATGTCAGCTCAAACCAGGTCAGCTCACCAGGTATAATATTTTGACCGTGTCACGTTGTTTTTTTCAGGATGCCTCCCCGTGGACGACCAGCTAGAGCCCCGAGAGTGGTGCGTACTGACAGCCCGCCGAGCGACGAGGCCTCAGTACAGGGCCCTATCCCTGTTGAGGCACCAGCGACACTACTACCCGTTGGGCCACCAATGCCACCAGCCCCAGCAGTAGAAGATGCACGTCGCTTGAGCGCACTGCATGAGTTCCAGCGCCATAGGCCACCCAGTTTTCAGGGAGGGACGGACCCGTAGGTGTCTGAGGATTGACTGGAGGCTGTGGTGAGAGTCTTCAGGCTAGTGGGGACGCCGACAGATTTCATGGTGATCCTTGCTGCCAGCCTTCTTTAGGCAACAGCAGGTAGATGATGGAGCCTGATGCTTCAGATGCATGAAGAGGAGACACTTCTATGGGCAGACTTCGAGATCCTGTTCCGGGCAGAGTTTGTACCATCCACCCTTCGAGCGGTGCGTATACAGGAGTTACTTCAGCTGCGGCAGGGCAGCATGTCAGTGGCGCAGTACTCCGCGAGATTCACTGACCTCTCGCGCTACTCCACAGATATGGTACAGGACCCGTTCTTTAGGGCCCGAACCTTCGAGCAGGGACTCAGGTGGGAGATCATAGCTTCGGTTGTATCGCACAACATTTCGACACAGACAGGAGTGTTGGAGCGAGCCCTCTTAATAGAGAGTTTCCTTGCTGATCAGTCTCCAGCAACAGGACCCACCACTAGCCGGCATGCGGTAGAGTCTTCTGTAGCGGGCAGTAGATAGATGACGCAGGGGTACAAGAGGACCATACCTACAGGTGGTCGACCGCGTGACTCAGGGTCGGTAGTGCGAGGCACCAAGGGAAGTGATAGAGCCAGACCTGCCATGAAGTGTTACTCATGTGGAGGAATTGGTCACATAGCACATGACTGTCTGACCCGCCATGTAGATGACCAGCAGTTAAATGAAGAACCTCCGAGGTAGAGGCAGAGGTTTGATCAGGGCGGACCGCAAGGAGCAGGCGGCCATGGCAGAGGAGCTGGCTGTGCAGCTGGAGGTGGACGATGCTTCGGGATGTTGCCACCACCACCAGGAGGCCCACCCCGACCTCAGGGGACATGAGGACATGGGAGAGCTCAGCTTCAGGAATCTGAGGCCTATGGTCTTGGAGCTCCGGAAGCAGATGGACAGGAGCGGGACTAGCTTCCAACCTGGAGGCTATTGATCCTGTTGCTTCTGGTTTTGTTGATGTTTGTCTGTAGTTGCTTTGTGTCTTGTACTATGAGCTGCAATAATAAAAAGACACTTTTCCTTGTTTGCTTTCCTGTCCTTTTGTTTGGTTGATACTGAGTGGTCCCGGCTAAGACTGTTGACTTGACCCTCACTTTTGAGTTTTCTACTGAAGGAGACCTAGTGACCACACACTGATGCCGACAGTGTGACTTGACCCTTGGAGGCAAGAGTGACAGTTGGATCTCTTAGTAGTTACGTCGAGGCCTTACGACGTCATCCATGGCATGAATGCATCCTTCATGTCAGGATTGACTGTATTAGGCAATGGGCGTTGTTCATCCAGAGAGGGGATGAGACCAGGTTTCTCTTTTCGGCATGGGAGAAAGTTTAGCAGCTCTTCCAGATCGTATGCAAAGGAGGTGCAGTTCATCCAGGAGCGGATGAAGACTGCACAGTGCAGTAAGAAACAGGAAACCGGTGCCAGTCTTAGAGACTCGGGCGTGTTAAATGTTTCAATAAGAGGAAGCTTAAAGGAGAGATGAGTCTACAAAGGAGAAGACATGGAGGCAGAGCTAGGAGAGCAGCATGAGGTGGTGTACATCCTAACATGGTACAACCACCCGCCTTAGTTATTCCCGCCAGGCTCAGGGAGTTGGAGGGCGGTGGAAGAATGCGGCTGCATGCGGTCAAGGAGTGTGACCCAATGGCTCTAGAAATGATTCAAGGGATAGTCTGTGTCCACTACTAGCTGCTGTAGTAACAGACGTCGATATGAATCATTTCTCGCTTTCACAAATCTTGTTCCAGACCTAGAGTTTCCGGTAAGCCGTGTACTTGACCCTCACGTCTGGAGATACCTTGGGAGGAGACTCGATAATCACACTTACGCCGACGGTGTGGTCAGACCCTCGAGGCGAGAGTTCTGGTTGGAATCTCTTGGTGGCAGCGTCGAGGCCTTACGACGTTAGTTTGAGTATGGAATGGGCAATAACTGTTCATACTCAAATTGACGGTTTTAGGCAAACGTCGGGATGGGTTTTCCTTGGTCGGCGGAAAAGGAAACCCCAGGCAGCGCAGGGTAACTCTTGCATAGGAGGGTGTGACCGATCACTCTTGAGTCGGTCAACCTTACCCTTGTGGTAGCAGTCATTTTGAGTTCCAGTTCTAACAGGAAATGGAGACCCCTGGAGTTCGAGGATGACGATCACGTCCTTATACGGGTCTCACCTCGACGAGGTTTACGGAGATGTGGCCAAGGCGGCAAGTTATCTCCGAGGTTCAACGGACATTTCTAAGTCCTCAGCAGGGTAGGCGGGGTGGTTTACCGCTTGACCCATCCACCTCAGTTGCACCAGGTGCACGACGACTTCCACGTATCTCAACTGAGGAGATACGTGCTCGACCCTTCGCATATCATCGACCATGAGGAGCTGGACGATGGCGATGAGGTGTTTTTCGCGGAGGTTCCAGTGGGGATCGAGGATCAACAGGAGAAGATCCTACGAGGATGATCGATTCCTAGGGTGCGCTTTCTTTGGAAGTACGGAACCTCCAGGTGAGCACATGGGAGCGGAAGGCTCATATGCGTGCTCAGTACCGCCTTTATATCCCTAAGTTTGTGGTGAAACATTACGGGGACGTAAAGCCCTATGGTGGGAGTAATGTAAATACCCGTAAATTCCAAGGAAACTTTTTTCTTAATTTTCTTTGGAATTTTACAAGAACACAGTTTCTGACGGCACCTGATTCTGAGGCCCGGTGTGCCTGGAATCATATTCCGAAGTTTGGCTCGGGTATGTTCAGTGAACAGACGAGCAGGTTTTTCTAACTTTTGAACCGGTGCCCAGAATCGAATTTTGAGGGCACCGATGAAATCGCAGCACCGGTATTCGCTTAGAAACGCCTCTTCCGGAGTTGCGTTTGCTTGGGTGTGGTTTTTAATTTTTGGGCTTAAAGTGAAGAAATAAAATAATTTTACGAAAACATTATTTTATTTCACTTAAGCCACTTGGAAGCCACTTGAAGCCACTTAAAAGCGGCTTAAACTGAGTTGAACCGGATAGGGTACTATCCAGAACTATCCTACCCTCTTAGTAGGATATTTGTGAGGTGGGGCCCGCACGAGCCCCGCCATTTCTTTCCGCTAAGTAACACACCCGCGAAAACCCGTCATTATGAAAGTCAACTGACGCGTTTTCTTAAATTCTTAACAGACCATTTAATTGGGCGGTTTGTTTCGTAAATTAAATGAGTTGTTTCTTTCGTTGAATTAATTCTATGAATTAATGGTTCGTTTCTTATCTTTTGAAATTCAAATGTTTAGTTGTGTAAATAAAATAAGGCTTAAGCTTATTTTATTTTGGGTTGGTCTCCTTTGCCACCTTGACAGATTTTGAGAAGCTCTCTCCATCTTCTTCAAACTTGACAAAGAACACGAAAAAAACATAAGCTCCAACGAAGAACACCGCTTCTCTTCTTCGTAGCCGGTGTGTTTTCGAAGATCGATGACGCCGCTTCTTCGATCTTCTTCCCGTGTCAACGAAAGGAGACACCATTTCCTCCTCGGACTATCTCCGTCAGCTTACGAAGCTTCTCCAGCGACGTACCTCTTCGGACGCACCTCGACGTCAACGAAAACGACGTTCGATTTCCGCGACGCCCGGCCTCCACGACGCTAGTCTTCCGCGTCTTGATTGGCGTGCTCCGCACTTGAATCCGAGGTAGGGGATTGTTGATATTTTATTTATTTATTATCCATTCTTGATTCTAGAATGTCGAACTTCGAGGATAAAGGATTAAATGTTATTGTCTAACAAGAGGGGGGCCCGGACCGCACCAACACGGCCGAACCCCCCCTCCTATGTTCATAATTGTTTCCTTGCGGATGGAACGGGATGGCGTGGTGCCGTCACACCACGCGGGAATCGCACGACAATTATTGCGCGGCGCCGTCGCGCCGCGCCGTGGAAAGAAATCCAAGAACGCGACGCTGTCACGTCGCATCGAAGAAAGTCAAAGGCGTCATGGCCGGAGCGGGGCCGCGGCGGAGGGAAGCGATGCCGTCGCATCGCGCCGGACGGCATAGGCCGCGGCCGGTTCCGGGCCGCGGCGGAGCAAGATGACCGGCTGCCGGCACCGGGCCGCCAGTGTCGGCGAAGGAAGGACCGGCCGTCGCCGGTCCTTGCTGGCAAAACCGGCCGGCCAGTGCGGGCCGGCCGGACAGTGGAGACCGGGGGAATTAATTTCCCCCGGCCGGGTCTCAAAAGCGGCCCCAATTAAGGGGCCGCGGTTCTCAAACGGGGGGCTTTGCCGCCCCCCCCCCCCCCGCGCGCGGCACCCGAACGGCGCCCAGGCCGCGCCCCCATGCCGGTCCGTGCCGCCGCGCCGGACCGCGCCGCCGCGCCGGATCGCGCCGCCACCCCAGCCCGCGCCGCCGGCCGGGCCGGGTTTTCCGAGCCGGGCAGGGTCGTCGGTCCGGGTCGCCGCCCGGGGCGGGTCGACCCGGTTCGACCGACCCAGGGGGGGGGGGGGGGGGTCGGGCCGGGCCCAGACCCCCCAGTTTCGGACCACTTTGGGTCATATGCCCGTATCTTGGGCTACGAGCCTCCAAACGACTCGCCGTCAGCGGCAACGCGATCTTTGGATCGAGACGGTCGTTTCGGTATACTATACTCAAGGTGCACCTTCCTTTTCGGGAGCCTACGTGGTTAAAACTCCATAGTTAAGCGTGCTTGTCCTAGAGTAGTGATCAGGATGGGTGACCTCCTGGGAAGTTTCCCAGGGTGGGTGTGAGACGAAAAGGCTAATAACTTACAGACCGAGCGTCTGATTGATGCGCCGTCTGTTTCATTGAATTCCTCTTGATGAGACAGATCTTTTGGCATACTCCGCCCGAGGTTTGGACGCAAGTGGAGTACGGTCGGGTTGGTTTTGCCTTAAAAAAACCAACCGGGTCCTTGGAACGAAAAAGCCCATAACTCTCAGTCCGGGCGTCCGATTGACGCCCCGTCTGTTGCGTTGAGTTCCTATTGACGATAGGGAACTTTTGGCATCCTATGCCCGAGGATTGGATGCAGATGGATAGTGTCCAGGTTGGATCGCACCGAAATCCAACCGGGCCCCTGGAACGGAAAAGCTGATATCTTTCAGACCAGACGTCCGTTTGACGAACCGTCAGCGGCGTTGGTGATCAAGTTGAGTAAAGGTCTCTATGAGTATACCCTATGGGATTTTGGGGTACAGTTGAGATACAACCGGGTTGGTTCACTCACGAAACCAACCGGGCCCCTGGGACGAAAAGGCTAATAACTCACAGACCAGGCATCCGATTGACGCACCGTCTGTTGCGTTGAGACCCCTATGACGAGGCGATACTTTGAGATACTTCTTCTTGGGACTTTGAGATACTTGGAGTATGGACGTGTAGCTCGTGGAGTGGACCCTCCCGGAGACGAGCGTACGGAGTACAGAGACCGTGTAGCCGACAGAGAACTGAAGACTACTTGTCCGATTCGATTCGGAGTGACTTACGTAGCCCAGTGGGGAGCACTACTTTGTGAGGTGGCAGACCCACATCAGAGGAGCACTACTATGTGAGGTGGCAGACCCGCGATACTTGACAGGAGGAGTACCTCTGTAGGCTATGAGGGTGGGAGCACTACTGTGTTTGAGTGGCAGACCCCGGCGGGAAGCACTACTGTGTGAGGTGGCAGGCCCGCGGTACTCGACAGGAGGAGTACCTCAGCAGTCTTAGGTTAGTGAGAAGTACCTCAGAGTCGTGACAGGACCACTGTACACTCCAGAGACGGAGCTCTTCAACAGTTACGGTTTTGATAAATGAAAATCCTGGTTTGAGCTGAGACTTTTGACCTTTGTGTTTACCTCATGATTGAGATGAGTCACTTGATAACTTAGGTATATGTATGGGCATATACCTGTGTAGTGGTTATCCGTTGATTTCACAATCCTTGTGTTTCCTCATGATTGAGATGGGTTACTTGATAACTTAGATATATGTATGGGCATATATCTAAGTAGAGGTTATCTGTTGAGATCTTCTTGTGGTTATCCCTGTTGGTTTAGTGAGACCTTGAGGGTCTCGGGGTCCCTACTGAGTATCGTTATACTCACCCATGCATGGGCTATGCCCGCACCTCGTTGTGTTGGTTGCAGACGACGGGCAGTGTTGACAGAGGCCGAGTGTTCGAGGACGAGTCGGTACCCGGAGGTGGACTACACGACGAGTCAGTACCCGGTGGTGGAATACGCGACGAGACGACTCACAGAGGAGGTTGACAGATGAGAGCATGGAGGAGGCTATCTGTACCTACCCTTCAGGTAGGATCTGAGGAGGACGACCCAGGAGCTGCTTCCCTCTTCCAGCTATTTGTGTTTTTGTTCAGTTGTAGTTGTACTTTCTTTTGGGTTTGTATTCGGGCCCATTTACTTTTCAGCCTTTCTTTTGTACTTAGTGTTTTGTTTCCGCTTGTACTCTGTGGTGCTTGTTTTCTTTTATAAAGGCAATGCCTTCCCAGTTATCGGGATTTTACGCCTTTGGTGCTAGTCGCCAGCCCCTGGCCTATGGAAGGCGGGCTTGGGGTAGTCACGGCACGGGCCCCAAGGACGGGTCGTGACAATGCATATTCAATTGATTCAAAAATGCATGGATATGAAATAGAGTAGGAAGAAGTCATATGATGATCAACATTGATATTTTGAGTTTATAGTGGTTTATCATGAGTTCCTTTAGTTTTCTCCTGATTGGGATACTATAGGATTCAGAGGTAGGGAAATTTGGTTCCCAGGTTTGTTGGACTTCATGATATTGTAGAGAGAATCAGGCCATAGGCATACCGATTGGATCTTTCACAAAGGTATAGTGTTATTCATGGTGTTTTTGTTGTGTGAAAACTATGGAAGTATCACCCCAACCCTTATCATTTTTTCAATGTTGATGATATTGAGTTCAAGACTGATACATACTTGGAATAGCATCTGATATGTTTTATAGATTGCAGTGAGAAAGTGTTATAAGGAAATATCATACTGATAGTTTGAGAATTATAGAAACATGGATGGGTTTAGTGGGAAACATGGGAGAGAGTAGCAGATGTGTAGGATCAGTGAATCAATCTTTTTACCTTGTAATATTAGTTATTCTTGGAAGTATAACCCAATGGAAAGCTTATATAAGGTAGGGATATTTTAAGATCCTGAATTTTTTCAGAGATGTTTCATGCTCTTTAATATGTAATTTTTACCTTGATTTTATTATATATTGGTTGAGTTTTACATTAGGGATGTTTCATATAAAATTTTATAGTTTTGGAATATAAAGGGGTTGTGCACCGTTGGCAGACAGTTTGGGAAAACCATGTGGTTTGGATTAGGAAAATGTGAAACCTATTTTGAGTGATACGAGGTGGTGCACAGTTAGTCCACATTTTAGAAAAACCATGTGGACACCATACCCAATCTATGAAAACCTAAACAGATGGTATTTTATAGTTGGGAAACCGTTTTACAAACTATGTGCCCCTACTCGGAAAACATTGCGAGCGAGTTTTAATCCCCAAAGAAATTTATTAAGAAATTTCTAAACCCCGGGTATTAACCCCAAATTTACCCGAATCAAACCTAAACCAATTCCTACAAATTTTAAAGCTCCAAGGTGGGTTTTGGGGATTCATAAACCATATTAGTGATGAATCAAAGATCAATTTAAAGGATTATCTCTCCATTGGTTAGTCATTTATTTCACCTTTGGATTTCTTTCTTTATTGTTTCTCTTTCTTGATGAAGAGGGATAAGTTTTATTCCTTTGGAGATGGTTTAGATCTAGGGTTTTCTAGATCTTAATATTTTGTATCTTGTTCTTTGGTTTTGGTCTTAGATATTCCACACTTATTTAATCTTTATTGATCTTATTCAATTTATGGATTTTATGGTTTGGAAAATGCATGTCAATGATCTTGAGGCAGGGGGTCTAATTTCCAATTCCCAAAGTCTTGATTATAATTTTGTGTGTTTATTTTTGAAATTTCAATCGTCACATTCCGTAATTTCATTTTGGAATTGAATTAATAAATAAATTAATGGAATTATGAAATTTGTTAATTAATGGGCATATGAATTTGGTCAATTAATGGGATTGAGATATTTTTTGATTAATGGATTTGTGAAATTGGTTGATTAACATGATTATGAATTTATTTTTATTGGAATTAAGGTATGGTTGGATTAACCTTGAAGAGTTAATAGTTTAAATCTTGATTAATGGTCTGATAGGGAATTGTTCATATCATTCTATGTTATTAAAGTGAAGAACTGGGTTTGTTATGATAAATTGAAATGGTGCACCATTATATGAATAATTGATAAGACTTTTAACAATGATTAACCTTTATAATTGTGATATATTTGATACATGGGTGTTTTATTTATAAATGGAGAGAGGGATTAATAATGATGAACCAAATACCCACAGGGTTCTAGAAATGAAGTTCTAGGACCAAATTCATGCATGCGAATATTATTGTATGAGACATAGACTGATGCTCAAAATACCCATGAGGTGTGGCTCATGGACTAATGATCCAAATACAGAGGAGGTGCTAGACATGATGTTCTAGGATCCTAATTTTGGCATTGCACTATGGTTCTAAGCGTTCATGATATGAATGTGAAATTAAATGCATTATGAATGTCTTAAAATAATGAATTGTGATTTACCTATGATTTATTGTTCATACATTGGTATGGGCCAAAGAAGGTATTGATGGTTCAAGAGTCATTGTGAACTTTGGGATTTAGGTGGTTAATTAAATAACAATTAAATGTGGAAACAATGTATTTATTTATTTGTACATTATTCTTTATACAACTGAATACATTTTTATAGATTGGATATTGTTTTAGATGTTGTTTGTGGTGGCCTACTAAATTGTATGCACAACTAACTTGGACTTCCTGATCGATACTCTAATAGACTTCATGTTTTAAGGACCAGATAAAGGCAATATTTCTATGTTAGATGGATGATTTGGGATAGAGTATGGATAAGGGAACTGGACATGGTGTTAGTACCTACTTAGGATTTGTCTGTGTCTTTATTTTTTGTTTTTTATTTTACACTTTAAATATATATGGAATGACATATCTATTACTTCGGTTTTGATATTGTTTTACAATTTTGGTTTATCATAGGACACTGTACAATATTGGTTATCATATTTTTTTTTCTTAATTGGTTAGATATTTATTATTTATTTCAACAATTGAAATTATTTGAAAAAACGCTTATAGTATCCCCATGATCTATATTCAATCCTCATTACTATTCGATAGCCTCTCATGTATGGGGAGGTGCACTTGAGGTCATATAGGGAACAAGCTCAGGGCACCGACATGTGGAACCCAGGACAGAATGTTACATAATATAAATATAATATATATTCATTATATATAAATATATATTCATTTATATTTTTCCAAAAATAGGTAGAGAAATATAAATTAATTACTCCATTCATGGAGGGGGTAGGTCATACATATGCATTAGTGCTGTTTCCATTTTTGAATGGATGAAAAAAAATAATGTAAAATAATAATTCACCTTTCCAGGATAATTTTTATATCATATATATATATATGTATATTATATTAATTTAATCTATATTTATTTTAATACATTTGATTTTTAAATGAAAAATGAATCACATCGCTTCATTGATGTAGTAGTCCACACTTACGCATGAGTGACATTATTGTTTTCCAAAAGATAGGAGGTAAGAAGGTAGATATAATATTATAATTTTAGAAGAATAATTATTCCCTAAATATTATATATAAATATTAAATTCATCATAATAACCATTCATGAAATAATGTGAAGAAAAATGAATTGTATCCCTACATGGAGATAGTAGTCCACATGTACTCACAGGTGGTACTTTCACATCCCATTTTATGGAAAAGAGGGTGAATAATGCTGGTTCTATAATAATAATAAAATAATAATATTTAAATATATTTAGGAAAATTAATTTATTAATTTATGATTAATATTATATATTTATTGGAGTAATAGAAAGAAATTAATTGAATGAGGTCAGGTAATACAATTACCTCTTATTCGATAAACCACATTTATATTCATTATTAAAGACCATTTGAATGGTATTTTAAGAAGAAAGGAAACTCTAATTCATTTATTTGAAATTTTATAAGATAATTGGTTAGGGTTTTGTTCACCTATATAGATAAAAATGGTGCAAGGAAGAGAGGAGAGGAGGTTCCCTTTTATAAGTGAGAGGATGAACACTTTTCAAATAATATAAAGTATTAAATTCATATAAATTAATTTTCATGGGAAGATATCTTTAAATTGATATAATTAAAATATATGATGAGGATGAGTCAAAATAATATCATAAAATAACATTTAGAAAATTTTAGGTGATGTTCTCACCCCTATCTCTTTTTAACCCCTCATTATTCCTTTTGTTAATTATCATGATATCAATGTTTCATACTAATTAGGGGTCTAGAAAGTTATTATAAAAAGACAAGTGATCCATAAATAGACCATGGTTGATATTTTAAACTATATATAATTCACTTTTATGGTGATAGGTTTTTTATGAATTTTAAATAATTTAATAAAATATTGATTATTATTAAATATTAATAATGTCATTTTTGAAAATACATGAAATATTATAATATAATATGTGTCAAAACCATATAATATGTTTTCAAAATGACATGTATTATAATATAAGTAATATATGGTATTAATATAATCATAAAATTATGTTTTAACAAATTTATATATCATTTCGAACCTTATCCTTTTTGTTTAGCTCCTTGGTTAACCAATTTTAACCTTAATAGTAGAAATGAATTTTTAAATATTAAAGGGTTATAATTTTACATATAAGGTGAAATTGGATCATAAATGGACAAGGGATGAAATTTTAGAGCATTTATAATCACAATTTTTACATTTCATGTTGTTTATGTATAATAACCCTACTCATTATTACACACTTAAACATAATTTATTACATAAAATTTTCACTATATACTACATATAATATTGAGATGTATAGTGTATTTTTTGATTAGGAACATTACATAACAACTTAGAATATAAAACACAACACATTTATAGAGTTTTTTACATGACCACAACATTCCTTCGTACTTAGTATTGCATAGGATAACCTGAGGACACACATAAGAAAAGGGTGAGCTACAAAGCTTAGTATGGGAGTTAAAAAGGAGTAAAATAAAGAATATAGTTCATTATAGACAATAAAAATATCAATTTAGTACAAGAGAAACATGAACATAAATACATGATATAGCTTGATTATCATAACATGGAAATGTGGCAATAACATTTAACATGATATTAGCATGATCCAAGGGTCATTGCACATGGATCATGATTAAACCCTCATTGCAATTTAATTAACATGATTAAACCCTCATTCTACTTGACATATCATGATAGTAGTCTTTACCCAATGTAATGGAGCACTATTAGGGAACACCCTTCTTAATCATTTCATTTCATGCATAAGTGTGACACATGAATCATACAAAATAGGATCATTCAACATAATCATTTATTCCATGATAAAGGAATTTCGAATATGTACATGTAAATATATAATCAATAAGTAAATTTTCATAAAGGTGAATACCCTTGATAGAGAAATGGGAATGATATTCACTACACAATGACATTGGCTTGGAAAATCATGGTGCAATTTCGGCAGCATAACAACATGACATAATAATTCATAAAATTGTTTGATGTGAGAGAAAGGGGTATCTCATCATATTTACATGAAATGAAAAGTAAAGGGGTCATATAGATACATGTCCCAACATATGTAATGTAATTTAGATTCATTATATAAAATAATTTCTTGAATGTAAATGAGGAGAGAGAAATCCCTTACATAATTTCGGCATGTTAACGAGTGTACATGGGAATAATTATTTAGAGAGAAAGGGGTAACTCATCATTCAAACATAAGGAGGGAAGTATAGTGGAGGTGATAAATTATACCCTAAAATTTTTAATTGAAAATAAAAGGGCATAACAACATAAATAAATTTGGACAAAAATTAGAAAGGAAGAAATCCCTTACTTGGATGTGTGATCCCAAAGGCTTGAGAAAGGATTAAGAGGTTATTCATGAGAGATTGGGGGTGCCATGGGAGGATTCTAGAGATATTAGAGAAGATTTTGGTTGAGATACAAGGGTTTTTAGTGAATATAAGTGGGAGTTTGGGTGGGGTTGTATTGGAAAAGATAGGGAAATTCTTTAATATTTAGGCGTTGGACACTACACATTAAACTAATAAAAACCACAAACCATCCCATGGTTTTTGCCCATGATTTTTTCCAAATGGGAGTGGAAAAAATTATTTTATAAAGCCAATGGCCTATATTATTAAAATATTATTCTATCTTATGTGGAGGTGAGTCACACTCTCAAGAAAATCATTTTAAAATGTTAAAATGTTTTATAAGTCTTGGAGTGTCCACTAAGGCTTTGTAAAATAAATCAAACAATCCTAAAATCACATTATTTTAAATTTAAAATATATATTGGACGAAATACCATTCATATTATATTATTACATCACCATTGGGTCATTATAATGTCTTAAGAAACATTGTATATTTAAATAGAATTTAATTTTTACCCCAAAAAATCGAATGTCTCCAGAAATTATGAAAAAAGTCACTATTAGATAATTTCAAAGTCTTGAATAAAAAAAATATTTATTTTATCTAATCATTTTCCTAAATATGTGAATTTTCGATATAAAAAATAAAAATCGGCATTTATAAAAAAATTCATGGGTTTTGAAAAAAACAACTTTCAAACCTTAATAAAAATTACAATTGTATTCATAAAAATTATATTATCATTTATATTTTATAAAAATTAGTTTTGTAATAATATTTTATTAAAATATTAATCAATTCAAAAATCCATTAATTCATCAAAATAGATTCCTTAATTGAATTGAAATATTAAAAAAATATTATTTGTGCTCAAAGTAACACCAATAAAATGAATGTATATTATTTATTCTATAAAAAAATAATGCACACAATTATAGTTCTAGGGTATTGTTACATAAACCCTTATAATAGCCACATAAGACCTAAGGGTAAGGTGTAAGACAGAGAAAAACTCTTGGTGTGACTTGGATAACTTCACTTGGGTGGAAATCTCTATTAACTTCCACTTCTCCCGTAGGTGGTTCCGTTTAAGCTTAACATATTGAAGCTCAACTTGGGATGGGTCAAGAGAGAAGCCCATTGATGCTACCTCCTTTTTGAGATTTGAAAAATAGGCTTTGTGTGGAGAAATTCATCTGGATGAGTCCATCGCTTCCTTTTTCTGAGTAAATTAAATTTGTTGAAGCCTTATATTTATACCAATCACATGATCATTGTTCGATGGATATATTATCAACGATAACAACTCTTAATAGTATTTTAATAACATAAAACCAAGTAAATGCATATTTTTTATATAAAGTTTTTATATAATAAGTGATTTAATTAGATCAAGATGAATTTACATTAATAAAAGTTTGGGTCATTACAATCTTCCCACCTTAAGAAATTTCACCCACATAATTTCCTTTAACCATACTAATATATATGATGGTAACTCTGCTTCATCACCTCCTCTAATTCCCATGTTTCTTCTTCAAACTTTTGATTTCACCACAACAAATTGACGAGGGGCATTATATTATTTCATAGAACTTTTTACCTATGATCTAAGATCTTCACCGACTTCTCTTCATATGAGAGGTCATTATCCAATGGTACCACCTATGGATTGAGTACATGCGATGGATCAGGTATGTACTTCCTCAAGATTGATTCATGGAATACATTAAGTACTTGAGACTGGTTTGGTGTGAGTTCCAGTCAATAGACCACTACTCCAATGTGATCAAGGATCTCAAAATAGCCAATATACCTTGTACTAATATTTACATTATTTCCATATCTCACAACTCTCTTCTATTGTGATATGTAGAGGAATATCATGTCTCCAAAATCAAAATCCAGGTCTCATCGATGATTATCTGTCTAGATCTTTTGTTGACTCTGAGCAGCTTTAATGTGCTGCTGGATGGTCTTAACCTTCTCCACCATTTCTTCAACAATTTTTAGACCTAGGTGTTTTCATTACCCAAATTCATCCCAACATTCCGTCGTTCGACACCTCTTCTCATAAAGGTCTTTATAAGGATCCATTTCGATGCTTGAGTAGAAACTGTTATTGTAAGAGAACTCAAATAAAGGAATATGTTGATCCCATTATACTTTGAAGTCCATTGAGCATGCTCTCAACATGTTTTCAAGTGTTTGGATAGTCCGCTCAGATTGTCCATCTGTTTGCAGAAGATAATCCATAATGAAGTTAAGATCAGTATTCAGAGAATGTTAGAGACTCTTCCATAACATAGAGGTTAATCTTGGATCCTGATCAGAGACAATCTATAGAGGTAATCCATGAAGCCTTACCACTTCTTCGATGTATATCTTTTCCAGTTGATCCAATGAGAAATCCTATCAAACTTCAATGAAGTGTGAAGTCTTTGTAAGATGATCCACAACAACCCAGATATCATTATTCACTTTGGATGTCTTTTGAAGTATAGTGACAAAGTCCATGGTGATTTTCACCCATTTACATTTCGGTGTGGGTAATGGTTACATCATCGCCTTAGACTTCTACCTCTCAACCTTCACTTGCTGATAAACCAGACACATTGATGTATAATCAACAATCTCATTCTTCATGTTATCCTACCAATAATGCTCTCAGAGATCTCAATTCATCTTTGTGTTTTTTGGTTGAATGGAGAAATTCAAAATATGTGAATCATACAAAAGTTAATTCTTTAACTCTAGATTCGATGGAACACATATTCTTATCCTAAATCTCAAAATTCCTTCTTCATTAACATTGGACTCTGATGATTTCCCCTTTTTTATAGTTTCCACTTTCTTCTAAAATCCCACATCATCCATTTGAGCATTCTTTATCTTTTCCAAAATAGATGGCTGAGAAATCCTATGTGAAAGGATTGATGATGCTCCCTTCTTTATGATTCCCATGTCAATATTCATTAAATATAAAAATATTGGATCCTTTTTTGATTCTCATCAATGATAGAATTGTTGGGTCCTTTATACTTAGAGCATTCTCCACCTTGTTTTCTTTTCTAGGGTGGTAATGGATTGAGAAGTCACAGTCTTTGATCAGATCTAACCATCTTCGTTGGTGAATATTTTTCTATTTCTATGTGAATATATACTTGATTCTTTTGTGATCTGTATATATTTTACACTTCTCCCCAAAGAGGTAATGTCACAAAATTTTTAAAGAGAAGATTACTGTAGCCAACTCTAGATCATGAGTTGGATAGTTTTTTTCATGAAATTTCAATTGCCTTGAAGCATAGGCAATTAATTTGTCATTTTTCATCAAAACATAGCCTAAACTCTTCTTTTAAGTATCACTAAATACCACAAATAGTTCTCCATTTGTGGGTAGTGTGTGAACGAGCATAGTGATAAGACTCCTTTTCAACCCCTTGATGCTATCTCCACATTCACCACTCCTAGAAAACTAGACTCCCTTCTGAGTTAGCTTGGTAAGAGGGTTTGAAAATCATGAGAAATTTCGCACAAATCAGATATAATATCCAACTAACCCTAGGAAGCTGCGGATATCCATCACTGATGTTGGCCTCGACCATCCCGCAATTGTAGATGTCTTGGAGGGATCCATAGTTATCCCATTGATTGTGATTATATGACCCAAAAATGAAATTTCCTTCAACCAGAACTCACACTTTCTATACATTTCATAGAGATTTTCTTTTCTCATGTATTTGGTATAGTGATTAGATGCTCCTCATGATCCTCCTTGGATTTGAAGTATATTAGAATATCATCTATAAAGACTACCACAAATTTGTTGAGGTAAACTCTAAAGACTCTATTCATCAAGTCCATGAAGATTTCTGGAGCATTAGTGAGTCTGAAAGGCATTACTATGAATTCATAGTCCCCACACCTTACATGAAAATCATTCATAGTGATATCCTTCTCCTTCACCCTTACTTGGTAATATCCTGACCACAAATCCACCTTGAAGAATTATTTTACTCTATGTAGCTGATTGAACAAGTCATTAATTTGGGGAAGAGGATACTTTTTCTTTATTGTGATTTTGTTGAGCTCATGATAATCCATGCAAAGGTGCATCACCCATCCTTTTTCTTGACAAAGAGGACTAATATACCCCATGGGGGAGCACTTGGGCATATAAACCCTTTATCCATATTATCTTGTAGTTGTTTCTTAAGCTCCTCAAACTCCACAACAGACATTCAATATGGGGTCTTGGATATTAGCAATGACCTAGGCATAATATCAATAAAAAACTCAACATCTCTTCTAGGAGGAAGACCATCCAATTCCTCAGGAAACACTTTAGTGAATTTCCTGTCAATAGGCATGTCTTCATAGATGGTTGATTACTTAGACTCAATCATTTTTGTAAGATATGCGTGCTCATAGGGAAGTAATATCCATGCTTGAGATGATGGTACTAAAGAAGATTCATCCACCTCCTTGCACTTTTACAGAATCGGGGGTCAGTTTTCTATATGGAGAGTGAATTCCCTCTCATGGCAATTTATATTTTCTCTATATAAGGAAATCCAATCAATGCCAAGGATTGCATCAAATTCCCCAAAAGGGAGAATGATGAGGTTAATGAGAAAGTCTAATCCACAAATTATGATAGGGGAGGAGTTATATTCATGGGTTGTAATGATCCCCCCATTTTCCATTCTCCCTGACATATCTACTTCCTTGATTTTTGGTGATGTTGGGATTGTTCTACTAAACGTTTGGGATATAAAAGAATGCACAGGACTATAATCAAAATGTACATTTTCTATTATTTAATGAATAACTAGATTACTTGTCACTGTTTCATTTTCAGGGTTCTCTTCTGTGTAAGTGATGAAAAAATATCTCCCTTGATTCCTTGGAGGTTGTTGGTTGCCTCCGAAAACCCTTGGCTTAGAGAACTAGGTTTCAAAGTGCCTTGGTTCTTTGCAGTTTAATGAATGAACAATGAGTTGAGGTTCTAGAGTGTTCCTCTCCTCTGTTGCAGTAGTGGGGTTTTCTTACTAAAAGTTAATGCCCAGGTGCCCTTCTCTTCCATGCCTAAATAATTTTCTCGTCCCCTTTAGGCAATTTATGGGGTGCTTTTTTCCACACCTTTGTCAAGTGGGGTGATATATTTTCTTAGTACTGTTGGATTTATCCATTGGGACACCAGAATTAAATTCCACCTTATGCTTATTATCCCCATGATACCCCTAAGATTCTACGATCTCCATTTTGACATTGAGGGCATATCATAAAATTTCTACATAGTCATCTAAGTCAAGGATTTCCAGGGATTTCCATAGGCTTTGTTTTATCCCACCAACGAAACGGCCAAACTTGAATTAAGGGGTAATGAAAAAGCCAAAGGGATATAGTGCATGCCTCGTGAAGTTTTCCTCATGTGATCTAATGGATTTATAATATTTTTTCTTGTGGGAAAGTAAGTCCCTATTCATTTTAGGTCGGAGGTTTTGAGGAAAATATTTATCAAAAAATAATTTCTGGAAATCCTTCCATTCAAAGGCCTCAATATCTTCCTTCGGTTTTGTATTTTTGATCAATGTACTCCATTGATCAGCTTCAACCTCAATATGATAAGTAGATAGAAGAACATTTTCTTGTTCAGAATATTGAAGGATGGAGAAGATCATTTCAATGGAGTTGATCCATTGTTTGTAAATTGAGTGGTTAGATGATCCATTAAAAGTTGGAGGCCATTTTCTCATGAATCTATTGATTGCGACTTGTTCTTTCTTGTGGGGGGGGGGGTTGAACGTTCTTCTTGACCCATGTTTCTATTCAGAACATGAGTTAACTGAGAGAGTATCATGACACAGTTTGTGATTCACACTCCCATCAGATTGGGAATCTCATTTGAACAGTCATCACATTGATCTTTTCATCGGTTGTTAGCCCAAGTACCCCAATTAATAGCTATTTTCTAGAATAAAAGGAAAGTTAGGAGTAACACATAAAGGGAAATCCAAAGACAAAAAAGAATAACTCATAAATTAAATTTATTTCTTTAACTTATGAATTTATAGGCATCCATATATGTAATCCATGATCTACTTCCCAACATATATTCTTAGGGGAATTATTTTTAATTACCTTAATAATGGTTCATACCAAGATTTTGAATTTACCAAAGTATATCTCCTGGGAGTTTCGTAAACAAGAGTGCTGCAATACTTGTTTTCTTTCACCAGTTTCTGTTCGTGTCTAGTTCAAAGTAGTGTTTTTAGGTTTTACCTCTAGATACATCATTTTTAGAGCCGCCTCTACCTATTCATATCCAGACAAGGCTGTAATTTCTTGATAAACCACTTACTTAATAATCACCAAAATTTAGGGATGTTTTTATTATACTTTGTCTTATCCCTAAGTATTTCACTATGGTTTTCTAATCCTAATTCCAAAAATAACTAAACCTATCCTCTGATACCAACTATAACAACCCTTTTCTTTATTACACACTTGAAAATAATTTATTACATAAAATTCTCACTTGATACAACATAGAATATTGAGAGTTCCAGTGTATTTTGGGATTAGAAACATTACATGACAACTTAGAATATAAAACAAAACATCTTTATTGAAAACTTCTATTACATGACCACAACATTCCTTCATACTTAGCGTTGTGTGAGATAACCCAAGGACATGAATAAGAAAAGGGTGAGCTATAAAGCCTACTAAGGGAGTAAACAAGAAATTAAATTAAGAGTATAGTAAATTTTAGAAAATAATCATATCAATTAAGGACAAGAGAAACATGAACATAAAGTCATGATATAGCATGATTATCATAACATGGAAATGTGGAAACAACATTTAACATGATTTTAACATGATCCAAGACTCATTGCACATGAAGTATGAGTAAGCCCTCATTTCACATGAAGTAGAATGATTAAACCCTCATTGAAATTTACATATGATGATAATAGTCTTTACCCAATCCATTGGAGTGCTATCAGGGTGCACCCTTCTTAATCATTTCATTTAATGCATAAGTGTGCCACATGGATCATACAACATGGAATAATTCAACATCATCATTTATTCCACAATAAAGGAACGTGGAATACATAAATGGAACTATATAATCAATAAGTAAATGTTTATAAAGTTTAATACCCTTGATAAAGAAATCGACATGGCATTCACTATACAATGACTTTGGCTTAGAAAATCATGGTGCAATTTTGACAGCATAATGGTGTGACATAACAATTCATAAAAATGATTGATGAGAGAGAAAGGGGTATCTCATAATATATACATAAAATTGAAATTAAGGTGGTCACATAGATACATTTCCCAATATATGTAATGGAATTTAGATGCACAATATAAAATAATTTCTTGTATGTAAACGAGGAGAGAGAAATCCCATTTGGAACTTTGGCATGGTAACAAGTGTACATGGGAGGAATTAATGAGAGATGAAGAGGTATTTATTCACTAAAACATAAGGAGGAAACTATAGTGGAGGTGATAAATCATACCCCAACATTTTTAATTGAAAATAAAACTGTATAAAAACATAAAGAAATTTGGACAAAAATGAGAATGGAAGAAATCCCTTACTTGGAAGCGTGGTCGCAATGTCTTGGAAGAGAAATTAGAGGGGCTTCTTGGGAGCTTAGGGTGACCTGAGAGGATTATAGAGAGGGTAGTGTGGAGGTTTGTTGATCTAAAAATGTTTTGAGTGAAGAGAAGTGGGAACTTGGGTGGGTTTATATAGGAAAATATAGGGGAATTGTTTAATATATAGGTTTTGGACAATAAACATTAATCTAATCAAAACTACAAACCATACCATGGGTTTTGTCCATGTTTTTGGACAAAGGGGAGTGAGAAAAATTATTTTATTAGAAAAATTACCATACTTATTAATATATTAGTCTTTATTATGTAGAGGTGAGTCACACTCTCAAGGAAATCATTTTAAAATTTTAAAATATTTTGTAAGTCTTTGAGGGTGCACTAAGGATTTGGAAAATAAATAAAACCAACCTAAAATCACCTTATTTTAAAGGTAAAATATATATTGGCCAAATATTCAATTTTTTTATTACATCACTATTGGGTCTTTATGATGTCATAAATCACATTATATATATAAACAATATTTAATTTTTACCTAAAAAAAATCGACTATTTAAGAAAATTATAAAAAAATTCTCCATTAGATAATTTAAATGTCTTGAATAAAAAAATAATAGTCATTTTATCTAAATAATTTTCTAAATATGTGATTTTTTAGTTTTAAAAATAAAAACAGATATTTATTGAAAATTCATGGGTTTTGAGAAAAAGAGCTTTCAAACCTTAATAAAATTACAATTATATTCATAAAAATTATACAATAATTTATATTTAATAAAAAGTAATTTTGTAATAATATTTAATTAAAATATTATTTAACTCAAAAAATCCATTAATTCATCAAAATAGATTTCTTAATTGAATTTAATTACTAACTAAAAAAACTATTTATACTCAATGTAATAATAATAAAATGAATGTATATTCTTTATTCTATACAAATAATAATGCACGTAATCATAGTGCTAGGATCTTATTAAATAAATCCTTATAACACCCTCATAAGACCTAAGGGTAAGGTGTGTGATGGTGATATACTCTTGGGGTGGCTCAAATAACATCGCCTGAGAGGTAATCTCTATTAACTTCCATGTCCCCCATAGGTGGTTCCCTTAAAGCTTAATGTGTTAAAGCTCAGTTTGGACTTAGTCAAGAGAGAAGCCCAGTGACTCTACCTCCATTCTAAGCTTCAAAAAATGGGATTCTTATGAAGAAATTATACTTGATGAGGCAAACACTTATTTTTTCTGGGTAAACTGGATTTGTTAAAGCCCTATGTTTATATTAATCATGTGATCACTGCTCAATGGCTATATTAGCAATAGAAACAATTTTTGATGTTATTTAAAAAAAAAATAAATCTAAGGATGTGAATATGTTTAATATTACCTTTTTACATAATAAGACATTTAATTAGATCAAGATGAATTCCCATTAATAAAATTTTGCGTCATTACATTATAATTTTTAAATAATTTAATAAAATAAATTGAACATAAAATACTACTAATGTCTTTTTAATAACTATTCTCATAATTTGACTTTGAAAACATAATGAAATAAAATTAATTGGAATATAAAACTAAAAAAATATCTAATATGATATATTCATTCTTAAAATTAGTGTAAATATTTAACTCATTCAAAAAATATAACTTTTAGAGTTTTTGAAATCATTTAGTTGATTTTTTTACTACTTTCCCAAGTGTTATGTCATGGTTGCATAACCATTTAAGGTAAATATTTATCACTAAAAATTTCAAAAAAATTATCATGATAAAATAATAACTAATATTTAAAATAACCATTTATAATGGAACATAATATATTTTTATTCCTATAAAAAATATTATAAATATTAAATGCAAGAAAGTGACATTTTTGACTTTATATTTTACATAAATATTATAAAGGTAAAAATAAATTATAAATGGTAAAATGATTTTTTTAGTTTTGGATGATTATTTCAGAAATATTATATTATAATTAAATAAATTCCAATTTTTGAATGATTTTTAAGCCTTATAAAATTAGTTATAACCCTATTTAATCCATTTTACCTTCACTATGATAACAAAAAATTACCATGGTTACTTTTCATATTGAACAAAATTAAAAATAAATTATTTACCAAATTTAGAACTCTTGATTCCAAATATGAAATAAAATTTTAATGTTTAAATTTCTATAACTAGTAGAAATTAATTTAATATAAAAATTCAAAAACACAATGAAAAATAGTTTTTAAAAAAAATGTCTCTTTAAATATAAAGATGTTTTATACAAAATTTAACCATAAAATTGATTAAAATTAAATCAATTGGATTCTTACAAATATAAGAGATATTATTTTAATTCTAAACCATTTTTAAAAAATAGTAATTTTTAAATTTCTGAAATACAAATATAGTTGCCAATAAAAATCATTATTTTCACACTATTCATTGAAAAATAAAAATTTTCGAAAAATTATCAAAAAATATCTCAAAGATATTTTTGAAATGATGATTTAAAAATGATATCTTTTTTATAAAATATAATTTCTAAAAAATCCTTAAATAAATTTTAATATTCTTTCATAATAATATTTTTAATTCATTTTTGAAGAAAATGAATTTTTGAAGTATAAAATGATTTTACAAAAAAATCGAGTACTTATTTCCTAAGAATTAATCTATGAATTTATGATGAGTAGGAAATTTGTATATATTTAATAACAATGTTAATACTCTTTATACTAACCAATTTAATAACTATGTTATAACGATCATAATAATATTTAGTGGTTCATTTAAGCTGAGTGTTACATATTGTATACACTATAGAATATAATGTTCTATTAAAATCTTAGAGTGTTAAATTTTAACAACATTTAATAATTTTTTTACTCACAATTTTATCTTTTTCTTGGTAATAAAATGTTTTCTAATTGAATATTTCATTGTAGAAAACCCACATCATAAAAAGGGTTAATAAAAATTCCCCTTGAAAAGAGGGATGGGGAAATTTGAAGGTCATCTGAAATAAAACCTAACTAGGTTTCTAAATAGGATAACATTAGTGGAAATTGAATATATGGAAATGGAGGAAAAATTACATTCCAAAAAATTATATGAAGTGATATATTACATTGATGATAAGAAATTTAATGATAATGAGAAAGTTAATGACAAAAAAACCATAAATAAATAATGTGTGAAGAAGACCATTGATTAATTATAAATGTATGAAATTGTAAAACATTTTTATTTCAAGATCTTTTTTCATAGATTTTAGGAACTCCTTTAAATTATATAATAAAAACATAAGGAAATATACTTACTTGAAAAGTATAATTACACCCTTTAATCAATTTTCACCATAACATCATCATTTTTTCTAAATTATGAGTATTCAAGATAAATTTTTAATATATGAAGCACTAAAATCAACTAATAATGGGTCAAATAATCCAATATGTTAAAAATATATTTCATATATCATTAAATATTAAAAAAATAGTTTTAATAAGGTATGAAAATATAAAAAATGTATAAACAAACCTCTTTATCTCTAAAATTTCTATAATAATAACAAAGGTTACGCATAGTTTATTTAATAAGTAAAAAAATATCCAAAATAACTTCAATAACCTCAACATTTAAAATTTTTTTAACCTCAAATTTTATCTCATATCTTTCATCTTACCTCACTAAAAATTTAATAGCATTTTTCCCAAATAATATTTCATGTTAAGTCAAATGTAAAACCTAAAGGTGACATATACCTCAACACAATGAAGAATCTTAAAAAATATCATTAATAACCAAGATAAATCACTATACAATATTATAATATATTGGAATTTAACAAAATATAAAGAATAAAATTTATATACTCACTTGAAATTTAATCCTTATCTTGACCATAAATATCTCCAAAAATATTTCCTTGTTTATGAATCACTTTTCAACCATCAAGATTCACTCTATACCACTATGAAAAAGATCATACTTAACATGAAATAAAATAATTTAATTACCCAAAGTTATTTTTAAACCTAAATAGATAATTATTTCAAAAATATTGTAAAATTTTAAAATCGCATCAAAATCCCATCCCTTAAAACCTAAAAATGGGTATCTATAACTTTGAGCTTACGATCAAGCTTAACCTTTTAAACCCATGGGGGTATCAATAACTCTAATTTTAAGCCCACATGAAAACATATATTCTTATAGAAATTAACATAATACTTATTCTTCAAATACAATCATATACTATTGAATATATTTCCTAAATCCAAAAATATAATAAACTCCATCAAAGATGATCTAAATCACTTTTTCATCAAATTGCTAACAGTATTTAAAAGTCACTAATGCCATACCTTGTACTTGATAAATTTCAATCATATCTTTATCCCAACTAATCATAATAACCTTAATACTAAATTACTTTTATTTATTATCAATACCACTAAACATATGTTTTCAAGTCCTTAAAGAAGAAATACTGTTTAAAAATGATTATATGTTTCACGATTCATATATCAATAATATAATTGATATAATATTTCTAATACATAAACACTTAAAATTATTTCCCTTGAATTATTGGAATTGCATAGTTCCTTCCCTGATATAGGATTTAACAATTGGATTTTGGAATTGGAAAAAATAATTCCCATATTCTCCACACACAAGACATCAAACTATATATATTAATTTAGGAAGAA
Source organism: Viscum album (assembly GCA_963277665.1). Taxonomy (NCBI): domain Eukaryota; kingdom Viridiplantae; phylum Streptophyta; class Magnoliopsida; order Santalales; family Viscaceae; genus Viscum; species Viscum album. Next base: position 259,888,909 of record OY728142.1, on the reverse strand, counting down.
ATTCATATCCCTCCATTAGAATCTTTATTTTTACTTAGAAATTACTTTATCCATGACCTTATTTTCCTTGTATAAAACAATTTATCATTACTTTGAGACATTTCACTTAGTTATTCTTCCCACATACTTGAAATATATAAATCTTAATATTCATTCCTCTATTATCTTCATGAAACACCATATTTTTATTACGAGATGTGTTAGGAAACTCACCCTTGATGCCATAGATGATTAGGAATAATCAAAAGGTTTCAATTTTTATATCCCATTAAATGTTTTTACTAATGACTAAAATCATTCCATTGTTCTTCACATTCATTGTTAACCCAAATCCTTATGGTTCCAACCATTAAATAAAAAAATAAAAACATTACAACAATTAATATTCACAGTGAGAAATCATATAATATTGAAAAATAATTCATATAATGTCTAATTCATGAAACCTTATTTTAAAACTATGACACCATATGCCTAACCTAGTCCATCTTTGGTTATCATCATAAAAAATTCTTCATAATGATTCATAAGGAAAATTTGAGTTAACCTAAGAATATCACCCAAGAATGTAAAATCAGGTACGTAGTAGGGCACACTCACCGTGCACTATAATGATGGTCGAGAAATACTTATACCAACTCCTTTTTAGATTTTTACCTGTAGATGCATCTATTCCAAAACCATCCCCACTTTTAGTTTCCAGATAGGGTTGTATTTATAGGAAAACCACATAATTTCTACAATAGTAAAACTTTATGGTGTTATCCTATACTTAGACTTATCTATATGGTTTTAACTAAAGTTTTATCATCATATTTAAAAAGGTAACAAAACATTTCTCTGATAATAACTATAAAAACACATACTTTTCATACATTAATATTATATTATATTAGATAAATATTTAATACATAATATTAACATGCACAAAAAAACCAAGTAGTTTTAGTGTATTTGAAAACATAGATACATAAAAAACTTATTCAAAAGATATCTAAATCATCTCACATTTATATTTTTAAAACTATAACCCTTACTATATATTTCATACTTAAATAATTTATTCATAACATGGGGAAAGGAAACATAATAAAGGGTGATATTAGATGTACAATAAGGATTAAAAAGGTAGATATCAATAATCAATTAAACATTACATGATCATAAGGGTATAATAACATGATATTAAAATTTAAAAACTGTAATATTTATATATATATATATATATATATCATAGAAAAAAATCTAGAGTCATGGAATAAATATTTCCAATTCATTAGATATAAATAATAAATGAATCAAAGAACGTTATGCTTGATAACATAACATTGGAATAAGACATAAGTTTGTGGCATACACATAATCATATAGAATCATTTCCTTAGTTAAGGATCACTTCCAAGAATATCATATTTTATTTATTTCACTCCCCATTATATCATATTATTAGTCAAGGTTTACTACCATGACAATCATAGTGGATAGAGTCCAATACTGAACTCGGTTGACACCCCATTCCAGTACTTATTATCTCATGAGAAATCCATATTTACTAAAATAATTGGAGGTCTATATCATTCTAGACCAACCCATACCATAATAATAATCCATTAATATATTTTTTATACTATTATAAATCATACATCATATATTATAACCAATTTATTGGAAATGAGTTTCATAAACCTTTCAACATTTCATCATGGGATGGCCTATGGAAAACAAAGACGTTTTATAAACATCTCGTTATCATAATAATAAACCATACAGAGAAAGAATAATGATGGAATCCTTGGATAATAACCCTAATAAATTTTAACAAACTTTAAAGGATGTCATCATAGATGAAATATTCATTTAAAATATAATTGAAATATATTTTGATGAAAAACCCCTTTCACATTGAAATCAAAATTTTATAATCTAGAAATTTTCAAAATATTATGGAATAAAATTTATTTTAAAATTAGTATGTAAAATCATAAAAGATGCTCTGAAACATCAAGTGGTCCTAATACTAGAAATTTTTTTCATGCCAGGGATGTTAAAAAATATTCGTTTAACATTTTTGGTAAAAAAAATAAAAAGTACATCGTTTGGAAAATGATAAGAAGATATATTTACAAAAATAAAAAATTAAATTATGGTAAAAATGAATTTAAACAATAATATTATAATAGTAAAACATTACTGATTTTTTTATAAAACATGGACACGGAATAAAAAAATATTTTCGACCAAAGAGAGAAATAAAGTTAGATCTCATTAAAAATATTTTTTCAGTATCATGAGTATTTAAAGAGAGTAAAATGAAAAGGAAAGATATAATCTCAAGAAATAAATATTTTAAAATAAAATTCAGGAGATTATTTAGAGTTACATAATGAAATTTCATCATTGAAAACTTAATCATAAACAATGATCTTAAATAATGAGATTGTAACATAAAACCATTACCTCAAGTTAAAATTTCATTGAATGTGGTCTAAGCTCCTATATAATAGATTTTAATTTATAATAATTCTTTAATAATATATTTTAAATAATTATAATGTGATATATTATACACTTATAATATTTCCACACCCATTTATTAATAAGTCTTTATTAAAATCACCAACTCTAGGTGTTTAATGTTTTTTTTATGATAGTTTTGGTTTGATGGTTTTGATCCTTGTACTTTGATCATGGTTCCATAATATCCAAAATTTTAACCATGATATAACTGTTAAATATATTCATTAAATATATATATATATATATTCATCCATAAAAGGTGGAGATAAGAAATGAATTACACCATTCATAGAGACAGTACGACGTACATATGCATGAACACTATTTTCATTTTTCAACAGATGGAATGAAAGAAAGGTAAATAATAAATAAACTTTACAAGATAATTTTTATAGCATAAAAATCTTTTATATTTATTAAATAGATCATTATTATATCTATGAAAAAAAAATGAAAATGGAATCACATTGCTTTATGGATGTGGTAGTCTATAAGTACACACATGTGACATTAGAATTTTTCAAAAGATTACAGGTAAGAAGGTAGATATGATAATAGAATTTAAGAAGAATTTTTAGGTACTAAATATCATATATAAATTTTAAACCCATCATAATAACCATCCATGGATTATGGTTTTGTAGAATGAATTGTATCTCTATGTGGAGGCGGTAGTCCACACATACACAAAATTGATACTTTTACTTTATGTTTGATAGAAAATATGGTGAATAATTATGTTTAAATAATCATAGTAACACTTAATTATATTTAGGATAATTAATTTATTATTTTATTATGAATACCATAGATTTAGAAGATGTATTAGAAGAAATAAATTGAAAGAGGCCGGGTAAGATGATTACCTCTTCTTCGGTAGGCCTCCTTTAGATTCATTCTTAAGGACCATTGGAATGGTATTTGGGGAGTAAATATAGCTATAATTTGAGGATATGGATGTTTAGAAAAAAATTATTCAATGGTTTTTGAGCTATATTTCTTAATGTGGTGTGAGGAAGAGAGGAGATGTGGTTCACTTTTATAAATTAGTGGAGGGGAGATCTTAAAATTTCTTAATGTGTTAAATGAATATAAATTAAATTTTAATGAAAAATATATTAAAATTTATATAATAATAATATAATATTATTATGAGTTTAAATTATATCTTTAAATAAAATTTGGTGATGTTTTGGTGTTGTTTTCACCCTTATCTCTTTGTTTCAAATACCCGTAAACCCTTTCGACAATTAAAGTGATATAAATGATTTTTTATTATTTAGGGGTCAATAAAGTTACTATAAAAGGAAAAGTGACTCAAAAACGGACCATGGTGGATATTTTAGATCATATATAATTCACTTAGACTAATATTGAATCTTTAGGAATTTTGAATCATTTAACCAAATATTTTTTATTACAAAATATCAATTATGTCATTTTTAGAAATATATAAAATATTCTAAAATAATATATGCATAAATCATGTAAAATGGTTCCAAATTGATATGGATTAAAATATAATGAATATATGGTCGTAATATAATCATAAAATAAAATTTTTATAGGTTTAAATATTTTTTTAAACCATATATTTTTGGTTTAACTCCTTGGTTAACCAATTGTAACCTTAATAGTGGTAACATATATTTTAATATTGAAGTGTTATAATTTTACTTATATGATAAAAATGGATTATAAATGGACAAGGAATACAATTTTAGATATTTTATCATTATAATTTTCCTCTTTCAATATTTTTAATTTTTTAAAATAATTTTATAAAATATATTTAACATAAAATACTATTAATGTGATTTTAAGAACGTTTCACAAAATTTGAATTTGAAAACATCATGAAAGCGATGTAATTTTAATATAAAACTTTATAAAATATAAAATATGGCACATTTATCTTAAAAATTAATGATAAAATTTAAATCACCCAAAATATTTTTTTATAGTTTTTAGAATCATTTACGTGATTTGTTTGACTATTTGAACAATGTTATGGCTGTGTTGCATAAGAGTTCAATGTAATTATTTCATCACTAAAATTTAAAAGTAAATTTCCATGATAATAAAAAATCATTAATATATTAAATAGATATTTATAAATAAAAATAAGTTGTTTTTATACCTATTAAAAAATATTATAGATATTAAAAGAATAAAAGTAACATTTTTTACATTAACTATTACTTAAATATTATAAAGGCCAAAATAAAAGCTAAATGGAAACAAAGGGAACTATTTTTAAATATTAAATAATTATGGATAAAATAGACTCACCCAATGCAATAATTACAAGTTTTTGAATAAATTTCAATCCATATGACATTATTTTTAACCACAATCTCCCCATTTTACCTTTACCATGGAAACACAAATTCAGAAGGGTTACTATTCATATTGACAAAAGATAAATATATCCTATTTTCTAAATTTCAAACTCTTGATCACAAATATGGAATCAATTTCTTAAGATTCAATTTCTATAAGTGGTAAAAATTAACATAGGGTAAATACACAAAATTCAATGAAAAATAGTTTTTTTAGAAAAATGTTTCTTTGTAAATTCTTGAAATAAAAATTCAGTTTCCAATTAAAATATTTATTTTTTACAATTAATTAAAAAATAAAAAAATCCTACAAAAATATTTCTATGCTAATTATGACATGATTATTTCAAAAATATGGAATTTTTATGCAATATAATCTAGAAAAGTTCTAGAAATTAATTACAATATTCTCTCACACAAATGAAATAAAAATATTTTTTTAAGAAAAAATATTTTTGAAGCATAAAATGATTTTACAAAAAATTGAGTGTTTATTGCCTAAGAATTAATAAATACACTTTTTCTGAATAGGAAATATATATATACAACATAATAATATTAATCCTATTTATACCTGCCTAATTAAAGTTTATGTTATAACGGCCTTAAAAATATTTAAGATTTGTTTAAGCTTAGTGTTGTGTGTTATATAAGCTTTCGAATATAGTACTATTTTTAAATCATGGATTGTTAGTGGTAACCAAGTTATTTATAGAATCTAGAATAGTGTTTAGAATTCATATCTATTCATTAATGATTAGTGGAGTTGTTAGTGTTAGTGTTTAGTTGGTTGTAGATATTTGGCATGGTTTTCTCATGGATCATTAGTGATGGAAATTCTATGATACAAAGAACACCATGGATTTTTTAAAATTTTTATGTTAATTTTGAGTGGTTATGGGTAAAAATATTGGTTGATATGTCAATGTAAAAAACCCAAATGTGGTTCCCATTTTTTGATCACTTTTGGATGTAAGTAGTTTGATTATGTGATGTAAATGAAAAATACTGAGATGTTAGTGTTAGTAAATTAGAATTTCATTGATTTATTAGAATTAGCAACTAATAATAGATATATGAGAGATGATATTTGGGAAATGTAAAAAATTGTGTGTTTTATGGTACATGATGATATGCTGACTTGGTGTATGGAACATCAGTTCTTATGGAAAGTATACTGAAATTTATGTCATGGTTAGGCCTTGTGTAATTAATAGGGTGTCCAGATCGAAACTGTGGGGTTTTGGGAGGATGAATATGTGGAACTCAGGTTCGATAATGATTGATTAAGTATTAGTGTTGACCAGTGATGTCAACCAATGATATATGAAGTTTGTGGATTGGGAATTTATGAATTTTACTATATGTGGATCATTGTCCTAGAATTGGTGGATATACTTGGTACTGCAATGCGTGGTATGAAGATATTTTGAGTAGTGAAGTAGCTTTCAGTGTGGTGTGAATAAAACATAACTAAAATAAATTATAGAATTTGGTATACATATTGGTGTTTAGTTACAAATATAGATCACATGGGATGAACACAATACTTCTCGATAATGAGAAGCATTATTGTGGGGATTTTGTAACACCTAGGAGCAGATTAATATATAAACCAATTTAAATTTTTATATAATAATTATGGTATTAAAAAAACATAGATATTTAAATGTATAAGTATTATATATATATGGTTATATATCCAGTAATTACAAATTGGGTTAAACCTTGGGTTAACTATGTGTATTGGATCCTCGTAGAGGCGCTAGGGGTGTTGGAGTTGGTCATAAATTAAATCTAAAAATTCATCCTAGGTTTGGGATGAGTTTGTTATTATTATTTATCATTAATAGTGTTTATATAAAATATATAGGTTATAAAAATTAATTATATTTATTTGGAATGAATTATTGAAATTCTAGAAAAAATGGATTTTTTATTGATATGGTACGACAGGGGTAAGTTGTAGGCTACAACTGGATTGTGGTAGTTGCAATAGATTTTCAAAAATTACTTATCTTGAAAAACATACATACTATAGAGGAGAAAAATATATAAATTAAATATAGAATTAAAATATATTCTGTAGTATGTATATATTGTATAGGTTTCATCCTAGTAAAACACCTATATAAAATATGTATGGGAAAAATATATTATGTACATGAAATATATAATACATATGGATTTTTTTCGTAAGGGAAAAACCTTATATATTAATATATATAAATATATATATTAAGGATGGGTTAAATATATTATGTATCATGTTTTTAAAAGGAAATATCATAAATAAGAATTAAATATGTTATATAAGGGGATAAAATATTATGTACTCATTTTCTAGTAAAGGGGAAAACCTTAGCTATTAAAAAATACAATGTAGTGATTTTTCTAATAATGGAATAACCTTACGTGTGGGTGAATATATTCGACATGAGTTTTTCCTCCAAGGAAAAACCCTTAACTATGAATATATATATATATATATATATATTAAATATATGTTTTTATTAAGGGGAAAATCTTATATAACGAGTAAAGAATATAATTCATGAGGGAAAATATTATGTGCATGTTTTTTCTAAGGAAAAAACCTTATATATTTGGTGAAATATAAAATATAGGTTTTCTTTCCAATTATAAAACATTTTATACTGAATAATATCTTAATGATGGCAGAGAGTAATATATTACAGTTGAATTTTTACCCAAGGGAATAACATCATGAATTGAGTAAAAATATTATGTACAAGTTTTTTCACAAAGGAAAAAACAAACACATAGAATAGAAAGTTGTGTTTTTGTTTATACTAAGGTAATAAAATTATGTATTTATAGAAGATGTTATATATGGATATTTGTATATGGAAAGAAACTTACATATGGAAAATATGTTTTGTATATGGTAAAATATTATTAATGTAAATTTTCACAAGGGAAAACATTTCACATTGGGATAATATTTAATAATGATTATATGGTAAGTAAAAAAAATAAGTAGGAGTTTTTCAAAGATATTTATTAGAATTATATTATTAAAATTGAATTTGGGTATTAATAAATTAATTTAAGGTGATACTTACTCATTTTTAGTACCATCCATTTTATTCCCTTCACCACCCCCTATCTTGAGCATCTTCATTCTAAGGTATTTTAACATTTAATCCTTAATGAATTTGATTATTTTTTGATCCAGGTGATAGAAAAAGGAAATTCTATCACTTTATTTTCATTATTCCTCATTTTATTTTTCTTTAAATGAGTTTATGATTTTATAAGATTTGGGTTAGTTTTAATTCAAATTCTATTGAATCATTGTAACATCCCAGGTAAATAAACGATATGGTATTTTCATATTTATTAATATTTGTGAATTAAATATTAATTTTACTTTAAATTATATTCTATGTTTGATGGAGAACCTTACACGCAATAATGGGTTTCTCTGAAATCTTATGTTGGACATAAGGTTGAGACATACTGAAAAATAATAATATAATATTATTTTAAATGGTAGTTTACACCTAGCCATTTTTTTTTCGGTAATGAAAAAAAATAAATAAAATATGATTATACATGTTTGTTAAATGTTTTTACATTTATCCAATAAAATTTAGAGTCTTCAAATGAGAATGAATCTGATTTTAAGAATGAAAAACTCTAATATTTTTAAAAAGGCCATTTTTATACCTTTTGATGGAGAACCCATTTTAAATCTAGTTTTCGTCACTTTTATATGCTACATTTAAAAAAATGAACTTCTTCTTTAGAAGTGGGACATAATAATTTACTTTGGGTAAATTTTTGGTTTTTTTATAAAGTTTGTTTTTTATGAATAGTGAAAAATACTGCATTTTAAGTCAAAACTATCTTTTCATCTAATTTATTTATATAGTTAGGTTGTCTATTTAACCGGGTTTAAAGTGTAATTGGATTTTATTTTTACCATTTAGTCCAATTTTGGTCATTGTAACTTATTTCAATTTGAAATTGTATATAAACAAATGTCAATCTTTTGATAGTTATTATTTCTTAAAAACAAGTTTTTTGGTTTTGATAATAGGAATTAATTTTAAATTAATTTATGAAAATTTTGTGTTTTGAATTTGGAAAGATAGATTCCATAATTTTAATCAGGTGTTCTAAAATATTTAAATAGGTCACTTTTATTTTTAGACATTATGAATAGTAATTTAAATTAATATTTTATTTTCCTTAGTTAAGGGGTAAATCTGGTAAATAAGGGTTAAGAATAATATTATAATAATATTAAATTACTTAAAACGTGTCCTAACCCTATTGGATGATACATTTCTGACCATTGGAATCATTGGGTCGATTTTGGGATCCCATGGAGCCACATCTAAGTGAAAATGACATTTTATAAAAATTTATTTAATGTTAAGGAAAATGTAACATAAACATATATATTTTAGTAGAACAATTTTTATATGGGGTTATATAAGAGATATTTTCGACTATAAATATTCATTATAAAGATAAAATGGTTCCCTATATCATGGTATTTTATTTATAATTTTTAGACATCATATAAATAAATTTATTTATGACACAACAGTGATGTAGTGTCTACCTTATTAATTAAATATTTAAATAAATTAGATTATAAATATTAAAATAAATTTATTTTGAATCTATTTATTTCATAAAATAATTTTATAGATAATTATGACTTGTTATATTTTTATTAATTAATGTTTTTCGAAAGAATCAAGTTGGTTTGGATTTTTTTTAAAAGTCATGATATGAATAGTATTAAAATTGACATAAAAGAGTTTTTAAATAAATAAATATTTTATTAAATTCTAAAAGAGTACTAAAAATATACAATTCTTCCAAATAAAATATATGATGTTAAAAATTTCATTAATGATCCATTTTGTTTATCTTTTTACTTTATTGTAAATATATTAACCATGTAGTAAGAATATACAAGAAGACATGGTAAAAGTAAAATTAGTTAACTAAGGGTTAAAGCTAAATGATAAGGTTAAAAATGAAACCAAAACTAATGTTTGAAATTATTTCAAATAATAGTAATCTTATATTCTAATTTTTTCATTTTGGGACATTTTGAAATCGAAATTAAGTTTATAATAAAATAATATTTTCAATCTTTTCTAAAGAGCCCCCCTCCCCCTTATAAAAGCCCATTACCACTAACCCCTTTATTACACTTATAAATACCCATGTCTAGAACAAAATCTACCCAAATAATCTTCCCAAATCTTATCTTCCTCCTAGAAGGCTTGCCTTAGCAAGAAGTAAATTAAATAATGCCTTTTGGTTCAAACTAATGGGAGTTACTTGATTTAAGGGTGACATCTTCTCTCAAGTTATTTTATTTTATTTTCCTTATCTACTACCTATTATATTCTTATTCATTGTTTACATAACAACAAAAATATCCTAAATATACTAGGTTGTTTTTATGAGAATTTTTAAACTACACTTCCACACAGCTCCTTCTATTGGATACAAACATACTGTTTCTATGGACGACGAACTACTATCTCCCGAAATGATGATTGTTAAAATATCTCCTACTGCCTCTCATGGTGGCCACTATGATGGAAATTTATTTATATGTTTTATATATTATATTCATATTTCCTCTATACTTCTATATTTTTCATTTGTAGCAAACCTGTATGGTTTCCATAATGGGTAAATACGATAATTTCATTTGAGGAAGTGTAGACTACCACCCCATAAAAGTGATATAACTCATTCATTCCATATGTGAAACATAAAAATGATGAAGTTAATGAAATTATATATACTAGAATTATAATATACCTATTTATCATTAATTTTTCATTCAATTAAATACAAAATAGATATATAAGTATCATTCATGTGTACGTACGACTTACCATCTCTATGAACGGTGCATTTCATTTCTTATCTCCAAATGTTATGTACTATTATAAATCCATATATATACTCAATATATATGATACATATTATATCTAAATCAAGAATATCATTATGGAGATAATTTAATTTTTACCACATGGACAATTTGTAATTATAAGAAGTTCATATTTGACTCAAGTACCAAATATTGACAAAACGACCGTTGTTAACTTAAATAAATATATAATGTTTATAAAGAAGTAATAAGTGATATAAAAAGAAAAATAAACTTAAAAAAGATTCTTAAGAAAGTTGAAATTAACATTATTTCATTATTCAAGAGATTAAAGAAGTAACAAGTCAAGTCCGACATGTGGTAAGGGACTTTGTCTCTATATCCTTTCATTGAGGCATATTTTGATTTATACATGACATTCTATTATATGAAATATAAACCCATTTGAATTTTTATTGCATTCAAAAGGAATATTTTTCTATGTATCATTTTACAAAATGAAAAAGGGAATGTTTCTTTTTAACGTACGCAGTGACAAAGACCTTTCCACCACTGTGAGCGTTATTTGGTATTTGGATTGCTTAACATGCCGTAATTTTTTTAAAAGGAAAATAAATGCCATATAATCTTTTACATATTTTTTTGTTGAATTTTTTTTTGATAATGGATCTATTATGTCAATATATTTAAATGATATATTGTGATTACAATGTCGAAATGTTATCTTCCATTTATGTTTATTTTATGTGATGATAATATGTAATGATTCTTGGGCATTGTTTACATATACAGGTGGTTCTGTGATAAACCTAGGGTGGGTGAGCCTGAGATAGTTCTTCATTTTATTGTGTAACATGACAGAGGTAAACATTAATGTTTCTCTCAAAATATTTAGGGAATATACTGTGATGGGTATTCCCAAGGTAACTCCCTACGTATCTGTGAAAGCTATAATGTAAGTATGTTATGGATGTGACAATTTACCTTTATGATATATGATTTCTATGTGTTATTCATAGATCTTAAGATTTCATGAGGTATGTTAAAGAGGTTATGTTATTTATGTATTGATAGAATAATGTTTTCTTTCTTTATATTATAACTCTTACTGAGTTCCTTTGCTCATCCGAATTTTTTGAAATGTTTTTCATAGGCTATAAGAAAGGTTAAGAGAAAGTAATAATTCAAGAATATTTACATAAAAAAAAGAGTTCTTTTTTTTCTTTTAAGGGTTTTTATTTTATGAAAAAATAGATACTGAGTAGAAGTGTGTAATTTGTAATTTTTGAGATGTAATGTAATATTTATTTCCTAAATATCTCAAATAGTAAGCCTAAAAAGATGCTCAATGTGAATTATTAACTTAATTCAAGATTATGCAATGTTTAAGGCTGGGCCCTTGTAATTGTTAATAGTGGTTGTTTTAGAAAACTTTAGGAGTTAAGATATTGTTAAATGAATTTATGGTAAGATTGAAATGATATAGAATTTATATATTACCATGTTGCTTCGCCTATGATATTTCTGTGTTTAGAATGGTTTTTCACAGAGGAAATATGGCATCTATGATGGGAAAACATCAAGAGGAAAACAACCTTCCAAATCAATAACCAGAGATGGTTGAAATCAGAACTGAACAGTTTGTTGCAGTGATGTCCCAGTTGACTCAGGTTATAAATGGTGGTGGTATCCATGTATGATATTATTCAGATCAACCACAGAGAAACATGTCAATTGTGGAACATTTCATGAGGCAACATCCCCCATCATTAAGAGGATAATCTAACCCTGTGATAGGTGAAGGGTGGATTAAATCACTAAAGAATATTTTTTTATGTCATGGGGTGTTCAGAACATCAAAAGTTTAGTCCCGAAATTTACTGTTTTGAAGGTGTAGCTGATCAGTAGTGGTCGATGGTGAAGAATATCAGGGATAATGAGGAGATTGATGCACTTGATTGGGATGAATTCAAAGGTATGTTTCTTGGCAAAATATTTTCTTAAAGTGGTTCGTCTTAGGATGAAAAAACAATTCATGTAATTGTTGTGGGAGGATTTCTTAATGGATTATTATGAAGAAAAATTCACTTGACTGGCATGGTATGCTCCTAATTTCATAAGATATTTTGATAGTAAAATCAATAATTATTTACTTAGTATTAAAGACAATATATCAAAGGGATTTATCTTTTCGTGAGTTCAAAAGTTATGAAAAACATGTTCGACGTGCGGAGAAGGTTGAAATGTATTTCTCGGATGATCAGTTGTTCTTTGAAAAATAACTGAATAAGAGGTCAAGGTGGAAGATAAAAAGGAAGAACTCTTCACAAATGTATGATGGTCAGAAACTTAAGTTTACAGTTTATGACAATTAGGGTAAAAAGCACGCTGGGGAATGTATTTTGAATTCTGGTATATGCTACCGATGTGGTAAAATGGGACATAAGGATCATAATTACACTAAAAAAGATCAGGGTATAGTCAATAAAATGTTTTAAGTGTAATGAAATTGGTCATTATTAAAATGAGTGTCCAATGAAGAACTCAATTGAGGGAAAGCAGCTCGACTATAAGAAGAAAGGGGTGGTGAAATCCTTTGCAACTACTTCAGTAGATGTTGGGCAATCGAATGAAATAGTATTTGGTACACTATTTGTTTATTCAAGTTATTCCAATGTGTTTTTTGATTTAGGGTCTACACATTCTTTCATTTCTGAGAAATTTTCTATTAAATTGAGAATTATATATCAAGATATGAATCTTGAACTTATGGTAAAAACACTAGGATGAAATGCTGACATGAAAAGAAATTATAAGAACCTTCCTTTCCTTATATGCAGAAAGAATCTACCTACAAACCTTATTGTTTTTCCTCTAGTAGAGTTTGAGGTTATTTTGGGTATGGATTGGATTTCCGTTTATCATGTTAAAATTGACTATAGAGATAAAAAGGTTTTTTTATAAAGAAGTTCAGTTTGTGTACAAGAATGAACCCTTACTTTTGATAACATATCAGGAAGATAAGAAACTTATAAAATAATTAAATGAATGTTACCATTCACGTATTGTTGAAAACAAAGAAACTATTCAGATTAATGATTTCCCAGTAGTAAATGAGTACCTTGATGTTTTTACTAATGAGTTTCCTGAAATAATACCCAATCGAGAAGTTGAATTTACTCTTGACTTAGTTCCTGATGAAAAGCTAATTTCAAAACCCACTTATCGAATGGCACAAATTGAACTTTTAGAGTTAAATAACCAGTTTCAGGAGTAATTAGATAAAGGTTTCATTCTACCTAGTGCATCACCATGGGGTGCTCTTATCTTGTTTGTTAAAAAGAAAGATGGCTTAATGAGAATATTCATTGATTATAGAGCATTAAATAACATCCTTGATAAGAACAAGTATCCTTTTCCTCATATTGTTGATTTTTTTGATCAGCTCTATGGAGATCAGTATTTTTTGAAAACTGACTTGAGGTCGGGGTTCCATCAGTTGAAATTAAAGGAAATAGGCATTATTAAGACCACCTTTTGTAGTATATATGGCCATTATGAATTTTTAGTTATTCCATTTAGGTGAACCAATGCATCTGCTATATTCATAGATCTTATGAATAGAATTTATCACGAGTTCTTGGATAAGTTTGTGGTTGTGTTTATTAATGATATTTTGGTTTATTCCAAAAGTAAATAAGAACATAAAAGTCAATTATGGGTTGTATTACAAACCATAAAATAAAGGAAACTGTATGGTAAATTTAGAAAGTGTGAGTTTTTGTTACAACAAATTTCATTAAATGGTCACATTGTTTAAAAAAATGGCATATCTGTTGATCCTACTAAAACAAAAGTTGCTGAAGAATGTCCAAGAACCACAAATATAACCAAGATATTTATTTTTCTTGGTTTAGCAGGTTATTACCGGAGATTTTTTGAAGATTTTTCATGGTTATCTAGCCCACTGACAAGATTAACTCAATAAGGTGTTAGGTTCATCTGGATAAAAAAATGTGATGATTGTTTTACAGAATTTAAAAGAAGATTAGTGAATGATATAGTTTTTGATTTACCTTCCAGATATGTTGAATTTGTTTTCTAAATTGATTCTTTGTTGAAAGGACTTGGTTGTGTCCTAATGAAGAATGATCGGGTAATTTCTTATGCTTTACGTCAATTGAAACCTATTGATTTAAATTAACCTACACATGATTTGGAATTAGCTGCTATTGTTTTTTGTTTAAAAAATTGGATCCATAATCTGTATATAGTAAAATGTAAAATATATACTGACCACAAAACTTTGAAATATACATTCACTCAAAAATAATTGAACATGAGATAGACGAGATGGCTAGAATTATTCAAGGATTCTGATTTCATGATTCATTACCATCCAGGAAAGGGAAATAAAGTGGCTAATACTTTGAGTTGAAAAATTAATGATACATTAACCTTTTTACATATGGAACAAGATCATTTGATTAAATATTTGATGAATTTTGGAATAGAAGTTGTGGTGTAGAAAATTCCACTATTTTGTTTCAGGTGTCAGTGAAATCATCTCTACTAGATAGAATTAATCAAGCACAGAAAGAAGACAATGATTTGCGAAAACAGGTAGAGCTGGTTCACAAGGGTATGTTACCTGACTATAATATTGATAGAGATTTTGTGTTGATATTTGGGAAGATATTATGTGTGACTTATGATTCACAGTTAAAGAAATAGTTGTTATGTGAATCTCATATTTCTCCTTTTTCAGTTCATCCAGGAAGTACTAAGATGTATAAATATCTTGGGTAGTATTACTGGTGGGATGGAATGAAAAGAGATAATGCTGACTTTACTGTGAAGTGTTTGACTTTTCAACAGGTTAAAGCATATAGACAGTTACCAAAAGGGATGCTTCAGACTTTATCGATGCCAGAGTGGAAATGAGAAAATATATCCATAGACTCTGTTGTGGGATTAACAAAGGAATTTCTAGGTAATAATGCAATCTGGGTTATTGTTGATTTATTGAATAAATATGCTCAATTTATTTCTTATTCTAGATACTCTATCTCAAGATCAACTTTATTTGTTTTATGTTAAAGATATATTTAGGTTACATGGATTTCCCCTTTCCATTTTATTTGATTGTGATCCCAGTTTTACATCCAACTTTTTTAAAGGCCTTGATAAGTCTTTGGGTATTAAATTAAATTTTTTACATCTTTTCATCCTCAATTAGATGGTAAGTCAGAATGAATAAGTCAGACATTGGGGGATATTATACGTTATTCTACAATGGATTACCAGGGAAGTTAGGAGAAACATCTTTTTTTGGTTGAGTTTTCTTATAATAACAGTTTTCATTCCAGTATGAAAATGACTCCATTTGAGGCATTATATGAAAAGCAGTGTCGAACTCTATATTTTTGGGATGAATTAAGTGAAAGTAAGTTTATGGGACAATATTTAGTGAAAGAGATAGTATAAAAGTTCATTTTATTCAGAAGCATATGAAAACAGCTCAGTGTATGCCAAAAATTTATGCAGATAACCGAAGGAAGGATCTTTATTTTGAGGTAGGTGATCATATCTTTCTCAACGTTTCTCAATGGAAAAGTGTAATGCATTTTAGTAAGAAGGTAAAATTGAGTCTGAGGTTCATTAGAACCTATTAAATCCTAGAGAATGTTGTATCAGTTTCCCATAGAGTGGATTTAACTCCAAGTTTATCCCAGGTAAAATGTTTTTTTCATGTTTTAATGTTGAGAAAGTATATACCGAATCCATATCTTGTTTTAAGTATAGAGGTAGTTCAGTTGGAAGACAATATTTCCTATGAGGAATAACCAGTCCATATTCTTGGCCAAAGAGAGCAAGTGTTGTAGAATAAAATAATTCATCAGGTAAATGTTTTGTGGAAGAACCATATGGTTGAAGAGGCCACATGGGAATCTGAAAATGGTACGAGGGATAAACACCCCCATTTATTTGATAAGTGAATAAAATTGAACAGACACAATTTCCAAAAGGGGGGAAGGATGTAACACCCCATGTAAATAAAGGATAAGATATTTTTATATTTATTAATATTTGTGAATTAAATATTAATTTTACTTTAAAGAATATGATATGTTCGATGGCGTACCTAACAAGAAACAATGGGTTTCTCCGAAATCTTATGTTTCACACAAGGCTGAGTCATACTAAAATAATAATAATATAATATTATTTTAAATAGTAGTTAAAAAGTGGATGTTGTATTAGTGAGAATGAATAGAACTAACTACAATATTATTATACATGTTTGTTAAATGTTTTTAAATTTATCCAATAAAATTTAGAGGCTTAAAATGAGAATGAATATGATTTTAAACATGAAAAACTCTAATATTTTTAAAAAAGGTCATTTTACCGCCATTTAATGGAGAACCCATTTGGAATCTTTTTTTTTAATTTTAGATGTTCCATTTGACAAAATAAACATCTTTTTTATAAGTGGAACATAAAAATTTACTTTGGGTAAATTTTTGGTATTAATTTGTTAAAGTTCATTTTTTTATGAATGGTGAAAAATACTGCCTTTTAAGTCAAAATTGTCTTTTCATATGATGTATTTATATAGTTTTATTGTCCTTTTAATTGTTTTTAAAGTTTAATTGGATTATATTTTTACCATTTTATCCCATTTTGGTAATTGGAAGTAATTTCACTTTGAAATTGGACATAAAAAAATGTCAGTATTTTGATAGTTATTATTTATTAAAAACACACTTTTTGGGTTTGACAAAGGGAATTAATTTTAAATTAATTTATGCAAATTATGTGTTTTGAATTTGGAAAAATGGATTCCATATTTGGAATCAGGAGGTCCAAATTTTTTAAATAGGTAACTTTTATTTTTAGACATTATGGATATTAACTTCTGTAAATATTTGATTTCCAATGGTTAAAGCTTAAATATGGTAAATAAATGTAAAAATAATATTATAATAATATTAAATTACCCTAACACATTTCTTAAGCCTATTTAATGATAAATGTACAAATATGGAAATCTTTTGGTTGATTTTGGGACCCCATAGAGCCACTTATAAGTGAAAATTACATTTTGTAAAAATTAATTTAATGTTAAGGAAAATGTAACATAAACATTTATCATTTCTTAAAACAATTATTATATGGGGTTATACAAATGATATTTTTGACTAAAAATATTCATTAAAAAGTTAAATATATTTCTTAAATCATGGTATTTTATTTATAAATTTTATACATCATATAAATAAATTTAATTATGAAACAATGGTGATGTAGTGTTTACCTTATTATTGAAATATATAAATAAATGAGATTATAAAATTTAAAATAAATTTATTTTAAAAATATTTATGACATATAAAAATTTTAAAGACAACTGTGAATTTTTATATTTTAATTAATGAAGTTTTTTCGAAAGAATCAAGTTGGTTTGGATTTTTTTAAAGTCATTATATGAATAGTATTAAAATAGACATAAAAGATTTTTTTAAATCAATCGATATTTTATTAAATGATAAAATTGTCCTAAAAATATTATATTTTTCTAAATTACATATATGATGTTATAAATGTCATTAATGATCCATTTTGGCTCTCTTGACATTTTGTTGTAATTATATTAACCATATAGTATTAATATACTAGGAGACATGGTAAAAGTTAAATTAGTTAACTAAGGTTTAAAGCTAAATGATAAGGTTAAAAATGAAACCAAAACTTGTCTAAAACTAATTTATTGTGATTATTTAAAATAATAGTCATCTTACCTTTTAATGTAATGAGTTTTAGAACTTTTTAAATCAAAATTCAATTTTTAATAAAAAATTATTTTGAAACTTTCCTAAAGAGCCCCTCCTCCGCCTTATAAAAAGCCATAAACTCTTAACCATTAATCACAACTCTCTAGCCCCTTTTCTCATCCAAAATCTACCCAAATAATCTCCCAAGATCTCTCTTTTCCTCCTATAATACTTTTTGGAGGCAAAAGGTAATTAGAGAAATCCTTTTGGTTCAAACAAAAGGGAGTGACCTGATTTAAAGGTAACATCTTCCTTCAAGTACTTTTATTTTATTTTTCTTCCCAAATCCAATTATAATATTATTCCTTGTTTAAATAAAAAAACTAGTATAATAAATATACTTGGTGTTTTTTATGAGAATAATTTGAACTACATTTCCACACACCTTTATCTAATGGTTTCAAACATATTGTTTCTGTGGACGGCGAACTACTGTCTCACGAAACGATGATTGTTCAAATATCTCCTACCACCTCTCATGGTGGCCATTATGATGGAAATATATTTATATGTGATTTATATTATATTTATATTGTCTTTATTCGTCTGTATTTTTCATTTATAGAATACCTTTTTGGTTTCTATAATGGGTAAATACAATAAGTTTATTTAAGGAAGTGTGGACTATCGCCCCCTCAAAGTGATATGACTCGTTCATTACATACGTGGAATGTATAAAGGATGGAGTTAATAAAATTATATATATTGGAATTATAATATACCTATGTATCATTATGTTTTTATTCCATTAAATATGAAATATAAATTAAAGTAGCATTCATGCGTACGTACGACTTACCGTCTCCAAGAACAAGGCATTTAATTTCTTATCTACAAATGTAATGTAATATTATAAATAAATAAATATATATATATATATATATATATATATATCATATATATGATATCTAAATAATGAATATCATTATGGATATAATTGAATTTTGAACACATGGACAATTTTTAATTATAAGATGTTCATTTTTGACTCGAGTACCAAATATCGACAAAATGACCGTTATTAACTTAAATAATTATGTTGTGTTTATAACGAGGTAATAAGTGATATAAAAGGATAAATAAACTATAAAAAGGTTCTTAAGAAATTATAAATTAACTTTAGTTTATTATTCAGGAGATTAAAGAATGAACGAGTCAAGTCAGACATAAGGTAAGAGACTTCGTCTCAATCTCCTTTTATTGAGAAATATTTTGATTTATACATAACTTTATTTTATATGGTGTATAAAAACCTTTTAAATTTCATTTCATTCAAAGGGAATATTTTTCTATGTATCATTTTACTAAATTATAAAGGGAATATACCTTTTTAACGTACGCAATTACAACGACCTTCCCGCCACCACGAGCGTTGTTTGATATTTAGATTTCTTAACAATACGTAATGTTTTAAAAAGGAAAATAAACACCATATACTCTTTTAAGTATTTTGGTATTGAAAATTGTTTTGATAATGGATTGATTATGTCAATATATTTAAATGATATATTGTGATTGCAATGTGGAAATGTTATCTTTCCTTTACGTCTGTTTTATGTGTATTGAATATGTTATGGTTCTTGGGAATTATTTATGTATATGAGTGGTTCTGCGATAAATCTAGGGTGGGTGAGCCCGAGATATCTCTCCAATGAATTGGGTAATGTGACGGAGGTAAAAATTAATTTTTCTCCTAAGAGATTTAGGGAATATACTATGATGGGTATTCCAAACTTAACTCCCTATGTAGCTGTGAAAGCTACAACATAAGTATGTTTTGGATGCCACAAGTTACCATTATGATTTATGTTTTCTATGTGTTATTAATATATATTATGATTTCATGAGGTAAGTTGAAGAGGTTATTTTTTTATGTATTGATGGACTAATGTTTATTTATTTATCTTATAACTCTTACTGATCTTTATATGCTCATCCTATGTTTTTGAAATGTTTTTCATAGGGTATAATGAAGGGAAAGAGAAAAAAGAATTCAAGAATATTTATATCAAGAAAAGAATTATTATTTTCTTATAAGGGTTTTTATTTTATGAAAAAAATGTATACTTAGTAGGAGTGTCTACTTTGTAATTTTTGAGATGTAGTGTAATAGTTATGGCCTAATTATCTAAAACTCTAAACCTAATAAGATATTAAATGTGAATTATTAACTTAATTCAAGATTATGTAATGTTTAAGGATGGGGCCTTATAATCATGGTGGAATCAAGATTTCACATCCTAACTCAACTCACTCAATGTATAGTAGTGAGATGGGTTCATGACCTATCCTCAAGTATTCCTCCCCATATGCTATAAGCTTACGACTAGAAATGTGGGCCAAGGGTGTGAGTGTGTGGAGACTATTACCTTATATTATGGTATGAAAACATCATAAATAACCAAATATCATACTAAAATGTGAATAATAAGAGTGAATAAGAATTAAATTTGAACAAGGCAGTAATAAAATGAAATTCAGTAATTTCCCAAAGATCCATGTCATACCTAAAGCATTGATTTCCAACATGGACAACCAAATATATAGAGATAATTAAAATAAATAGAAATAAAATTTACAAATATCTACTTACCACACAAAGCCATACCACATACCCAGCTCCCAATATATATCCGAGAAATCCATCTCAATCAGTCCTAGTGCTCAGCCGAACCAAGGCCTCCAACCAAGTGAACATCTTCTTCGTTACCCTAGTTTAATGGAAACCTAAGCATGATGTGAGTAAGAAACTCAGTAGGGAACTACCAACTCGGTATTGTGAATAGATAGTAAATGAATGGTATGTGTGTGTGGGGAACTCATAGTAATTTATAACTACATAAAATAAAATTAATAACCAATGTCATATTGAGGTATTGATAGATACCCTAGTCCGACCATACCTGCTTCAACTAGATCCAAAATGTCTTTGATAAAGGTACGTCTTGACAAGGGGATAAAATATATTTCCCTAGGATCACCCATACATGACTCCACTATATGAAGTAGGATTCCAAGTATCAACTATACATACCATAAATATGTAATATAACATGATTCTAGGAATCCTAGGCATGCCACTAAAGCCATGAGTAACTGTTAGAACTTGACATACTTCTCTACATTTTCTAATCCTATATATTTTCAGGTTTCTAGGACTTCATCCAGAGGAAAAAAAAGAAATTAGAACTAGGATAAATCCCTAAGGGGGTTGAAACTTAGGTGATAGGGAAGAAATACTCTCTATATCTGTGATATTAAATATAAATTATTCAATAACTAGATCAAAAGACCATTCCCAAATAGCACTGGATAATAAAACAATGGTGTGTGAACCCAAACATAAGGAGTATTTGAGGAATCAATCAAGGAGACCATCATCAATCCATAAGGATTTCATAACAATTCAGTGCTTGGGGGAAATGCGGTCACCCTGAAACCTCAAGAATCACCTAGATTCTAGTGAGCTAGGGATCCTGGGAAACACACTAAGTAAGTGGGGTTCCAAGATACACTTGAAAATTTTCTCTGAAATCAATGAGTATAGATAAATGATAGTGAAACTAGGAATTTCGGTTATTTAACATTAATTCAAGTAAATTTCATAATCTAATTCCTAGGTATTGACTATGGGCATTCCTACCATACCATCACATCACATCACACCCATATGATGATTTCCTGGAAGTGTGTATGGAATTTGAAGCTTCATCAAGCATGACTAGGTGAATCCAAAAATAAAATACCAGGGTTAGTTGAAAGCCTAAAACCATCTCTACTTCCATATACCCTCGGCCTCACATGTTTGGAATGGGTTCTAAGGTGACACCTTCTACCATCACTACAAAAACCCATAAAATAATTGTTCGGGGTAAATGAGTCATTGAGGAACACACCTGGGTACCCTAAGTAAAAAAACTAAATAGGTATCCCACTTGTAATTAATTAGTTTAGATCATAAGTGGAGGAATACTTCATGGGTTCCTTATTTATAGTCACAGTCTCAGGTCAACATCCAACTTACAAGGACATCATGTCCCCTAGAATCATGGACAATATATCATGGCCTTTTTGGATACACAGGGTCTTGACACTACCACATATTTCAATATATGGATCATGGACCATCTCGGTGCTCAAGGTCACTATGGGAATGACTACTCACCCAAATCGATCACCATCTTCCTAGGGGTATTCCACCTAAGACTAGACATGGGATGACATGCCTAACTAGGTGTAGCCTTACCTCCTAATAGGTATTAAGGACACTTGTTGCCTCAAGTGACTCAGTCTCAACCATTTGGGGCCATGACATGAAGCTAACATGCATGGACTGTTAGTGACCCCTGATGTCCATCCATTAAAATTAACCAAATAAATTTAATTAAATAATTTATTGAAAATAATTCAAACTAGAGGGTCAACCTTAGGGGAAATCCTGAGAATTCACATACTACTATATACATGAATAAATTCCATAGGGAAAGTATGGTATATTACCTACCTGATTGAATATTTCTATTTAATTTCCAATGGTTGGAAGTAGTGGATATGGGCCATCAAAGATCACCTAAGACATACATAGTCCTGTCTCAATAACCAAACCACCATAAATTAATTAATTATAATTAACTTATAATTAATTAATTAATCTCAAAAAAGATATAAAGAAATAAATAATTTAATTTCAAAGAAATAATTCCCAAAACCTCACCGTCTGATACCGTTGATTTAGAACCATGACCAAATTCTTTCCAACAACCCACAATGCATCCTCAATGTTGGACTTGGTAGAAGTGATACTAAATGACATAAAACAAACCACCCATTAAATTTAACTAAATCTTTAATTCTTTTAAAAATCACTATAGTGATATATATTAACAAAATAGAATAATAAAAAGTGAAAAAACCTCTTGGGATATCCTCTTCCTTGGATGAGAAAAATTCTCATCACCAGTATCTGATTCCACCATGATTTGGTGGAATCATAATTGAAATCCCTAATTAGAGAAATTGGAATTTAAATGATGAAGAAGAGAAGTACAATAGAGTATAACATAGTCAATTAATTTCAAAAAATCTCTAGGAAATAGCTTCAAAAGACACCAATAACACCCACTGATTGGACATGAAGAAGGAAAGGAGAGTAGGGGGATTCTTGGCTAGTTCATGAGAGAGGAGAAATAAAATAGGTGGATAACATATTTAATCCCATAAGAAAAATGGAAAAAATTACCCATTTTTAATGGGGCACA
Source organism: Viscum album (assembly GCA_963277665.1). Taxonomy (NCBI): domain Eukaryota; kingdom Viridiplantae; phylum Streptophyta; class Magnoliopsida; order Santalales; family Viscaceae; genus Viscum; species Viscum album. The sequence goes on along the minus strand of OY728142.1, from coordinate 259,865,055 downwards.
TAGTTTGGAAACATGGTTTTCCAAACTGTATGCCAACTACAAGCCTCTCCTATTTGAGGCTCTCCCACCATGCATGATCATATCACACGGTTTAATAGACTATTCACCAATCCTGAAAAAATTTAATCAGTTTATTATAGAGGCTTGTACACTTTTCTTGGACTTCTATATGGTTTTCCCAACTAATGCACTTGTGTAATCTAAGCCTCATGGTTATGCCACATGGTTAGCACTAACAATGAACTAACCATGAACCCTAGGCTTTAATTTTCTAAAATTTTATATTCTTGAAATGAACCCTAATAATTCTACCAAAACCTCTATGTTACCTTATATTCCTTGAACCATGTCTAAAAAAACAACTTTGTGGCATCCCAATGTTCAGAATTATAATCCAAATCTATGATCAAAAACTGGCATGTCAAGTAATTGAAAAATTCAACTTCCTTCTGAAATTTTCAACATGTACAAACACACGAGCTTACAACCTCCCCACCTTAATTCTTATTTTCCTTGAGATTTCTTGGTGGTAATAAAACTGAACAACCCAACCTACTTGGGTCATAAAATTTCTCTAAAATAGCATAAATACATTTATAAAAGACCAATGAGATTCTGAGTTCCACATTAAACACACATTTCTAAAACATCTAAATCACATTATAACACTTGTATCCACTACAAACTTGTAATAAAGCATATAACAAAGCTCAACTAACTTGATAGATGACAGTGTGATCATCTGATTAATCTATAGGCCTATGGAGATCCCAACCGTAGGTTCTTGATTTCAATGTCCAATTCCATGAAATAATACTTCCACATTACTAATTTCTAACTAAAACATGCCCCAAATATTTTAGATATTCTCTAGACACAATTTGAAACTCACTACACATGATCACTTAGAAGACAAATACACTCAATCCTCAATTTGTTGAAAACAATTGAATCCCATTTGACTAAGCATTAACCAAATACACATTATTTCCCTTAATAATATATAGTCAACTATTATACTACACTAATTTCATACCAATAACGTGCTCAATGAAATTAATCACCGACTTCATACCACCACTCAAGATAAATGAATTATAACTACATCTGATGTGTCACCAAAACCTGATACAAAAGCCTTTATCTCAAGGAACCTATGATTCTTCCAAGTACTCTCATTTAATCTCCTTACTGAATTATAGTGAAATTTCCTAGATGAACCATCCCCTATCCATTTTCATTTTCATTACAGAACACAAAAACCAATACATTTCTAATCCAATAACCCGTGATCATCCAAATCTATCTCAGGGTCTGACACCCACACTCAGACTCCACCCAATTCCATATCCGAACATGTAATTAACATTCATCGAGAGATCCATTAGTACCCAAATCCATTGATCTTATACAATTTAGAAGACAAACAACCATCAAAAGGCTAGTCTCCCCATTAAACAACCATTTTTATATGAGGGATACTCAATGGAAACTAAAATCCTAATCCCCATATTTGGAGAATCCTTTTCATCGAACCATCAAAATGAGTTTCCAATCACCCAACCCATGACCTGTCTATTTACATATGTAATGACTGACATGGATAACAACCCACTCATTTCTACGTTCCAATGAAAAATTCACATATCACCAATTTTCAACCCATGGAAATAGAATCTATGACATTAAACAAATTTTAACTCATAATTCGTCCACCACCCTCGAGTTATTCCATAGAAGACTCTACCATTAAACTTGTATCACTCCTGTTGATCTATTATTGCATCAAGCTTGGATTCACTTGCCTTTATTTGTCCACAAACTCCAAATCTTATGATAGTACATGTCATGGTCTACACATGGGTTGGTTGTATCATGTCACCTAATTTATTTCCATGCTATAACTCATCACATGGAGAGAAATTTATTCTACTCAAATCACTAGGTCACCTTTCCTGCAAGCATCATATTTGAAATCGTCTATCTACGGTCTATACCTAGACACTCACCATTGTTTAATAATTAATAAATACCACCCAAAACAAGTCTGAACTAAACTCACACTACATAATGGGTGTACAAACATTGTAACACCCCAATATTTTATGAAAAATATTCTTTTTAATTTCATTAATTTCGTGTGTTGTATGCTACACCAAAAGGATCTTTCACAACACGCATCCTTGAATTTCCTTAAATTACACGCAATCACGACCTTCCTTGATAGCGTGTGTAGTACGCAATACCGAGTTTCACTAAACAACGATATGCTATTAAAATATTATTAAAACTAGCCGTTATGAATAGTAATAACCACCATTTAAAATGTTAGAAATTTTATCTCTCAAAATGGACTTCATTTTTGGATTCGGAGTATTGAATTTAGCCTAAGGTGAAATTTTGGTACTTTTCGGATAAATTTCATATTCTGATGAATAGTGAAAATTACTAAATTTTAATTAATTTTTTTTAATCGAAATAATTAATAGTGATAATTTATTAATTTGAGTGGTTTTAAAGTATATTTAAAATATATTTTTACAATTTAATACAATGTTGGTCATTGGATGTAATTCTACATTTATACCAGACATAAACAAGTGTCAATCTTTTGATAGTTATTATCTCTTAAGAACACGCTATTTGTTTTGACGACGGGAATTAATTTTTAAATTAATTAATTCAACTGATATGTTTTTAATTTGGTAAAATAGACATAATTTCTGCGTTCATAATATCAAATATATCTTAGGCCTAATTTTTGGTATTTTTTCTGAAACTTACATTTTTTGATGAATAGTGAAACCACTAAGTGGTAGTTAAAAAAAAGAATTTTTCATAAAACTTAATTTTACCGCTTCTGTGAGTGGAATTTCAAAAATCCGAGAGACACGGTTGATTTTAGTAAGTAAAATGTGGTTCAATGAGATGAAAATAATTTTTGGTGAATAGTAACTTTTTACTCTTTTTTACCACGGTTAAAAGTAAATAGGGTAATTAAAGGTAAAAATGTTATTATTATTACCCTAACACATGTCCTAATTCTATTGGATAAGTGTAATTCGATCAAAAACAACCTTAGAAATAAAATATGACCATTTATGCCCACTTGGATTAGATTAGGAAATTTATTATAAATTTATTTAAAGAAGGGTTAAAATAGTTAAAATCAAATTTTAATAAGTAAATCATTTTTTAATATGGGGTTATACATAAGATAAATTCGACTATAAATATTCATTAGAAAGATAAAAAGATTTACTACATAATGGTATTTTATTTGTAATTTTTAGACATTAAATAATTTAATTTATTTATGACACAATGATGATGCAGTAATTATCTTATTAATGAAATATTGACATAATTGATGTTATAAATACCCAAATAAATATAATTTGAGACTTTTTATGAATTAAAATAATTTTCTAGGTTAATATGACATGTTAGTATTGATTTAATTAACTGTTTTCGAACTAATCATTCTGTTATGATTTTCACAAAAATCAATTACTAAATAGTGTCAAAATTGACATAAATTAGTTTTTAAAACAAATATTATATTATTAATTGTTATTTAATTCCTAAAAATCTATGGTTCGGCCAAATGACTTAGATAAGGTTATATATATTAATAATAAACAACTTGGGGTTCTTTTGTCTTGTTATAGTAAGTCCATTAACCTTATAGTGTAAGAACACAAGAATACACGGTAAAAGTAAAATTATTTAACTTAATGTTAAATCTAAATGATAAGGTTAAAATAGGAACCTAAACTTGTCTAAATTCTATTGGATGAGAGTATTTTGACCCATCCCAACTTTATCCTTGAAATAAATCAATTTGGAGCTATTTAAAACCGAACTTGAATTTATAATAAAATAATATTTTTAGTTATTCCAAAGGTGCCCCTCTCCTCCCTTATAAAAGGGCACCTCCTCCCTCTCTTCCTCACACCACTTTGAGCCTTCAAGCTCGGCCAACCCCTGCCAATTTCTCCTCTCCACTTACCTAGAAACATCCTAGAGGTTCTGGTCTTCTTCAAAGACCTATTTTAGTGCCCTAAAAGGAGGTCTCAAAGAAGCACTTCAAAGAAGAGGAGGTTCGGACACTTACGAAGCAAATCGGACCGAAGGTAAGGGAAAATCTCGCAATCTCAATTTTTATCCGAGATTGTTTATACTTCATAATTTACTGGGGAATATTTATCATCCACATCTATGTTTCCTCAATATGTAATATTTATATCCTTCTACAATAGTTTATATCCAATTTTAACCTTCGGCGAGTTTTTAGTAAAAGATATGAAAGGAATCTTTTGTCACTTTTCGTACGAGGTACTTTTTGACTTTTCCCACAAAAGTACGAGAAGAATGTTTTTTTTAAACTTATACGGCATGAATGGATTTTTAAAACATTATTTCCAAGAATCTTCCTTTATAAGTTTTCATGTTTATTTTTAATCAACTTCTTTTAGTTTAAAATTGTATGACATGTTATGAAAGGAAAAGTGTTTTTGAAGTAGACATGATATTTTCCTCAAGAATGAAGTTCAAGTGTTTTATCAAAATTATTTTCCATCTAAGACAATAAAGGGTTCTGTTTTTATCCCTATTATTACATTTATTTGATTATGTTGTTATGGAATTATTTTTATGAATTCCTTTATCGTATATGAATTGTTTTATGATGTCATGATGTTTAAGATTCCCATTTTTATTACATGGGTTATGCAATGATGTATGGTTTATGATTTTGTGGCACACATAAGAATGGTATCATTATGAAATGGGTGGGACCTATATCTCCCTCCAATACATTGGGTAAAGATTTTATATCTCATGAGATAGACATGGCTGGAACGGTAGGTTATACCAATTCAGTGAAACATGACTGAAACGAGGGTGGCTCGGTTCAGAAATGGACTTTGTCCACTAAGATAGTCTTGGAAATGAGTCTTGACTAATAAGAAATGATTCTCTATGATTATGTGTGTATGACACAAAGTTTCATGTTTTAAGTTATGATTATTGGGATTTCATTTCACTACTATGATTTATCCCAAGTTATGAAATTATGCTCTCTTTTGCAGGTTAAGATTTCCAAAATGTTATGTTCTTATGAATATGATGTGATTGATATTTCTTTTGTTTACCCTTACTAAGCATTTGAGCTCACCCTTTTATGTTTTCTTTTCCCCAGGATATAAAGAAAGGTTTTAGGTAAAAAAAAGGGAAGATTTTTTATGGGAGATGTTGAAGATCTTTCACCACGATTAGAAAATTATATTCCGAGTTTCCAAAGACACTAAAATATTACGATCCTTGTGTGTGTGTTTTTGTTATGTACTAATTATTCCGAAAAAGTAATGTAATGTCCATGTACACCAAGCTTCAGGTCTCTACAGTTGGTATCAGAGGAAAGGTTTAGTCAACCTTTGGAAACTAGGATGCGAAAACGTTAGTGAGATCCCTAGAGATATTTCTAAGGTATGTCTAGGGATGTCCCTAAGGATAAGTATACGTATAGGATATAGTCCTAGAACTATGGTAACGATCTTAGAATTTAACCTAAGATGTTAGATATTGAAGTTACTCCCCCTTTATTATATTGTTTTCCCTAGCTTGATTTTTACCTCTCACACTATTCTTTTTGGGTTTTAGACGATGGATGGAACCCGAAAGAACCGTGTTGATCAATGTAATGGACAATGCAATGATTGCCCTCCTAAAAAAACAAATGTTATGGGAGATGGAGTGCAAAATCTTATTTCTATACTTACACAAGCTATGAATCATTCTGGACTTCCAAATGAGCAGAGAAGGGAACAATATTCTATTGAGTCCTTCATGAGGCAACGCCCACCTTCTTTCAGTGGGTCTTCTGATCCACTTGTTGCTGAACAATGGATCAGTACCACTGAAAAGATGTTTTCAGTTCTTCAATGTTCTGAAAATGATAAAGTCATCTTAGCAGTATATCGTTTGGAAGGTGAAGATGATCAATGGTGGAATCTTATCAAGAATACGAGGCAAAGAGATGAAATTGAGTCCATGGAATGGGACAAGTTCAAGAACTTATTTTTCAATAAGTAGTTCCCTCGTATTCTTCGAACAAAGATGGAGAAGGAGTTTCTTGAACTAAAGAAAAAGGATGATGAATCTGTTGGTATATACGAAGCGAATTTTACAAGGCTTGCAAGGTATGCATCTGGATTTATCATCCAACCTGAAAGTAAAGTTGATCGATTCTTCAGTGGCTTAAAACCAAATCTTTGAAGGGCATTAGCTATAAGAGACTTCAGAAGCTATGAAGAAATTGTACATTGTGCTATCAAGTTATAAATTGAAGTTGGTGTTACTTACCCATCTCATAGTTTTGACAAGAAACGAAAGATGGAGTTCAAGGAGAAATCTCAGAATAATGGTGAAAAGAAGATGAATGTTTCCTTATGCTCAAAGTGTGGAACGGAGCATGGTGGAGATTGTCTTAAAGGGAAAAGTAAATGTTTCAAATGTGGAAAGGAAGGTCATCAGGCATTTGAATGCCGCAATGATGGGAAGAAGATTCCTAATGATGCAAACAAAGGAAGGGATACACAGAATGAACCTACTACACTTCAATGCTTCAAGTGCAAGTAAATGGGGGAATTATGCTAATAAATGCCCTAATCCATGGGTTAGTGATGATCGACATGTGCAACCACATAAGGGAAAGTAAAAAAGGGAAGTCACATGCGATCACCATTGGAGATGTTGAATATGATAACGATGTGGTGGAATATTAAGTGTTTATGTAATGGGATTTCAGAATAATGTTGTATATAGTATCGTGGAATATTGGAATATTTATGTATTGGTCTACTGTGGTTTTCAATAATTTTATGGTACCCGTAACCATGGAAAGTGATTGAGATATTTTTGGAAAAAAGATGATATGTGCATAATGAAGGGAAAACTAGAAAATGAAATATTTGACAGTATTCATGAGCTCATGATTGATATAAGGACTAAGTGATATCATGGTTTGAGTATATAGAATTTTGAGGATTTTGGTATGTGGAAAGAGTTAACTTTTAACAACACTCATGTTTTCAATAAGGTTCAATGGGTATTCAAGAGAGTACATGATTAAGTCCTTTGAATGTTTAGAATGTGACCAACAAGACATATCTTATGATATATGGGGATCAACGATGGTATTAAATCTCTAGGTAATCGTTTTCACTATATTATGAGAGTGGACTGAAGTATTATGGATAAGCCTAAAGATTGGAATGGATTATGTTGTACATAAGTTAGTATTGTTTAAGGATAGAAGTTTTTTCGATATTATTGATGGGATGTTATAGTAATAATGTTTTAGAAAAAGGACAACCTGCAGGACGAGCGATAGCCCATCGCGTCGGACAAGGCTGTGGGAATCAAACCCACAACCTAAGTGCGACTGGCCTTTTTCTCCTACCACTGGCCTACAGGAAGTCCCTATTTAGTAGAAACTTGTTTTATTATATTAAGAAGTATAAGTCCATTTTAGGAACCATATATGATTAATCTCACTATAGATGGACTTATGTATTTTTTTGATAACTTTTCTAACCTTTTTGTTTCAGATAGATGGAATGACCCATCATTCTATCACATGATCTGCTAACACATCACGAATGACAAATTCAACTTCATTTCTTCAAGAGATGAAGTGGAAATTGTCCAAAGAATGACAAACGGTGAGACTATACCAAAATCACGAAAGTATTTCTTCGAATTCCAATTTCATCAACTTTAGGGAAATGATCTTGAAAAACCAAAAATGTTGTCCTAATGCTCTTATATCTGATGATTCAGATGGTACCTTATATCATCACAAATTTATGGCTTTGTGATTTATGGCTTTTCCATAGCCATGTTCTCTACCACTCTCCATCAGAACATGATGATTAGATTTCTCTTCCATATCCATATTTTCACCTATGTGGAAACCTAGTGATTAGTTTATTTGGGTAACCGTTACGTTTCATACTTTTGTTTTTAAAGATTGGTTTTGGTATTCCTTTTTACGATGTGGGTTTCTATTAAAGAAACTTTTTAATAGTAAACCATTTATAACCCCAACGAATTTCGAGGGAGAAATTCATTTTAAGGGGGGTAGAATGTAGCACCCCGAGATTTTATGAAAAATATTCTTTTTAATTTCATTAATGTCGTGTGTTGTACGCTACACCAAAAGGAGCTTGCACAACACACATCCTTGACTTGCCTTGCATTACACACAATCACGACCTTCCTTGATAGCGTGTGTAGTACACAATACCGAGTTTCACTAAACAACGATATGCTATTAAAATATTATTAAAACTAGCCGTTATGAATAGTAATAACCACCATTTGAAATTTTAGAAATTTTATGTCTCAAAATGGACTTCATTTTTGGATTCGGAGTATCAAATTTAGCCTAAGGTGAAATTTTGGTACTTTTCGGATAACTTTCATATTCTGATGAATAGTGAAAATTACTAAATTTTAATTAAAAACAAATTTTTTAATCGAAATAATTAATAGTGATAAATTATTAATTTGAGTGGTTTTAAAGTATATTTAGAATATATTTTTACAATTTAATACAATTTTGGTCATTGGATGTAATTCTACATTTAAACCAGGCATAAACAAGTGTCAATCTTTTTATAGTTATTATCTCTTAAGAACATGCTATTTGTTTTGACGATGAGAATTAATTTTTAAATTAATTAATGCAACTGATATGTTTTGAATTTGGTAAAATATACATCATTTTTGAGTTCATAATATCAAATATATCTTAGGCCTAATTTTTGGTATTTTTCTGGAAACTTACATTTTTTGATGAATAGTGAAACCACTAAGTGGTAGTTAAAAAAATAAATTTTTCATAAAACTTAATTTTACCGCTTATGTGAGTGGAATTTCAAAAATCCGAGAGACACGGTTGATGTTAGTAAGTAAAATGTGGTTCAATGAGATGAAAACAATTTTTGGTGAATAGTAACTTTTTACTTTTTTTTACCACGGTTAAAAGTAAATAGGGTAATTAAAGGTAAAAAGGTTATTATTATTACCCTAACACATGTTCTAATTCTATTGGATAAGTGTAATTCGACCAAAAACAACCTTAGGAATAAAATATGACTATTTAGGCCCACTTGGATAAGATTAGGACATTTATTATTAATTTATTTAAAGAAGGGTTAAAATAGATAAAATCAAAGTTTAATAAGTAAATAATTTTTAATATGGGGTTATACATAAGATAAATTCGACTATAAATATTCCATAGAAAGCTAAAATGATTTCCTACATAATGGTATTTTATTTGTAATTTTTAGACATTAAATAATTTAATTTATTTATGACACAACGATGATGCAGTAATTATCTTATTAATGAAATATTGACATAATTGACGTTATAAATACCCAAATAAATATAATTTGAGACTTTTTATGAATTACACTAATTTTATAGGTTAATATGACATGTTAGTATTGATTTAATTAACTTTTTTAGAACTAATAATTCTCTTATGATTTTCACAAAAATCAATTACTAAATAGTGTCAAAATTGACATAAATTAGTTTTTAAAACAAATATTATATTAATAATTGTTCTTTAATTACTAAAAATATAAGGTTCGGCCAAATGACTTAGATAAGGTTATATATATTAATAATAAAAACCTTGTGGTTCATTTGGCTTGTTATAGTATGTTTATTAACCTTATAGTGTAATAACACAAGAAGACACAGTAAAAGTAAAATTATTTAACTTAATGTTAAATCTAAATGATATGGTTAAAATAGGAATCTAAACTTGTCTAAATTCTATTGGATGAGAGGATTTCGACCCATACTCACCTTAGCCTCTAAATAAGTCAATTTGGAGCTATTTAAAACCGAACTTGACTTTATAATAAAATAATATTTTTAGTTATTCCAAAGGTGCCCCTCTCCTCCCTTATTTAAGGGCACCTCATCCCTCTCTTCCTCACACCACTTTGAGCCTTCAAGCTCGGCCAACCCCTGCCAATTTCTCCTCTACACTTCCCTAGAAACATCTTAGAGGTTATGATCTTCTTCAAAGACCTATTTTAGTGCCCTAAAAGGAGGTCTCAAAGAAGCACTTCAAAGAAGAGGAGGTTTAGACACTCACGAAGCAAATCTGACCTAAGGTAAGGGAAAATATCGCAATCTCAATTTTTATCCAAGATTGTTTATACTTCATAATTTACTGGGGAATATTTATCATCCACATCCATTTTTCCTCAATATGTAATATTTATATCCTTCTACAATAGTTTATATCCAATTTTACTCTTCAGTGAGTTTTTAGTAAAAGATATGAAAGGAATCTTTTGTCGTTTTTCGTATGAGGTACTTTTTGACTTTTCCGACAAAAGTATGAGAAGAATGTTTTTTTTAAATTATACGACATGAATGGATTTTTAAAACATTATTTCCAAGAATCTTCTTTTACAGGTTTTCATGTTTATTTTTAATCAACTTCTTTTAGTTTAAAATTGTAAGACATGTTAAGAAAGGAAAAGTGTTTTTGAAGTAGAAAGGATATTTTCCTCAAGAATGAAGTTCAAGTGTTTTATAAAAATTATTTTCCATCTAAGATAATAAAGGGTTCTATTTTTATCCCTATTATTACATTGATTTGATTATGTTGTGATGGAATTATTTTTATGAATTCCTTTATCGTATATGAATTGTTTTATGATGTCATGATGTTTAAGATTCCAATTTTTATTACATGGGTTATGCAATGATGTATGGTTTATGATTTTGTGGCACACATAATAATGGTATCATTATGAGATGGGTGGGACCTATATCTCCCTCCAATTAATTGGGTAAAGATTTTATATCTCATGAGATAGACATGGCTGGAATGGTAGGTTATATCGGTTCAGTGAAACAGGACTGAAACGAGGGTGACTAGGTTCAGAAATGGACTTTGTCCACTAAGAGAGTCTTGGAAATGAGTATTGACTAATAATAAATGATTCTCTATGATTATGTGTGTATGCCACAAAGTTTCATGTTTTAAGTTATGATTATTGGGCTTTCATTTCACTACTATGATTTATCCCATGTTATGAAATTATGCTCTCTTTTGCAGGTTAAGATTTCCAAAATGTTATGTTCTTATGAATATGATGTGATTGATATTTTTTTTGTTTACCCTTACTGAGCATTTGAGCTAACCCTTTTATGTTTTCTTTTCCCCAGGATATAAAGAAAGGTTTTATGTAAAAAAAGGGAAGATTTTTTATGGGAGATGTTGAAGATCTTTCACCACGATTAGAAGATTATATTCCGAGTTTCCAAAGACACTAAACTATTACGATCCTTGTGTGTGTGTTTTTGTTATTTACAAAGTATTCCGCAAAAGTAATGTAATGTCCATGTACATAAAGCTTCAGGTCTCTACAAACATGTACCGCCTGAAGAATGAACCCATGGGTGATATGTTACAAAGACCAACATGACCATGCTCTAATTTTTATTATTATTGACATACCATGAGTACCTTATAAACTCCTCTTCAAAATAGGGGAACCTCACTTGTGCCATGAATTATAAAAAAATGATCACCACAAGATGTTGTTTTGGCACCGTAGTTGTTGTGTATCCTTGATCTAAATCGTTTCAACCTAATATTCCTGATTAGACACCTACCAAAAAAATTCTAGCCATAATAATCCATATCTACTTTGAATATTATTTTAATATCTTAAACACTAGTAAAAAGATCTAGAAACCTAAATATTCCTACCCATCGAAACTAGTCTAGATTCCCAAGAACTCTATATTCTTACTTAAAATCCAAATGCATCACCCTAAGTCCAACCACATAATTTATATATATGTCACACAATAACTATATCCCAAATTATTTATAACAAGCTAGTAATATCCTTGTTCCTGATTCAACATTGCCACAACTTCTAACACACCTACCAACCCTCACTAAAGAGGTAAGGGTAAAATTGTCCCATGAGGATCAAAACATGTCAAAATGGGTTCAATTATACACGTATTAAATTCAAAATTATAGATGAGAAGACCCTTGAAGTTGTAATTAGAAACCCATTTAAGTGAATCTGATTAGTAACTATCATCTTAAGGGAGGATTCTATTCATATCACCTACTAAGCACTAGACTACTAAGACTTGATCCTATTCAAGAATTCCTATAGGGGAGTGAATTTAAGAGGGTTATGCTATGAATGTAGAAATATGATGTATTTACTCTCACTAGGAATCTGAATTTGATAGTATCCCCTTGAGGTCTTAGTTTATCATGAAGTGTTTAGGTACCTATCAACATCACACTCGACGATACAAGTAGATAAACAAAAATAAAGGTTAGTTAAGTAAAATATCATTTCAATATAGAAGGAAAAAATCCATATAGATTGTTATGAGGCTTTATTTAACATTACCTAAAAAGGGTACACCCAAAAAGGGTCTGCTAGAAAAGAATTTGCAGCCCATGTCCACATGGTTCTTCTATCGATCCCTCTATAAGGAATAAAATGACCCTAGAGACCTATTAGAGTTAATAGTGAGACACCACATACCTTTTATAACCTAAGAAGGTTAACTTATCCCCTATAAAGAATATTTTATTGCTGTTTCCATCACCAAGTCACATTACAATGAAGTTCACATAGCCTGTTACAAAATAATGAAATAAGGAGGTATAAATGAGTAGAATTACACCAATAACCTATATGGGAAAACACCATTAGGTTATTGTTGAAATTTTATATAGTTTTCCTCATTAATTATAAGAATCACATACTACTATTCATATAATATATAACGACCCATACTTTACATACATCGTTAATACTTTAAAATTGAACCTCACTTATTACAACATATGACAAAACCACAAAGGACCGTATAGGTATAGTGTCTTTAGAAACTGGGAAACATAAACAACTGGTTCATAAATCTTCTACAGTGTCTCCCATTTATTTCATCATATCTAGGGTCCCTTTTAGCATATTCTACTTAATATCCATCTTCCTGACCTGGGGAAAAGAAAACATAAAAGGGTGAGCTCAAATGCTCAGCAAGGGAAAATAAAGGAAATAAAAATCATATAATATCTTTTTGAAAATCAAAACCTGCAAAAGAGATCATAATATCTTAACATGGAATAAATCATAGAAGTGAAAATGAGATCCCCATAATCATAACATAAAACTTGAAACTTTGTGGCATGAACACATAATCATGGAAAATCATTTCTTGTTAGTCATGACTCATTGCCAAGACTATCTTAGTGGACAAAGTCCCTTTCTGAATCGAGTAACCCTCGTTTCTAGTCCTGTTTCACTGAACCGGTATAACCTACCATTCCAGCCTTGTCTATCTCATGAGATATAAAATCTTTACCCAATGCATTGGAGGGAGATATAGGTCCCACCCATCTTATAATGAATCCTTTCTTATGTGTTCCACATAATCATAAACCATACATCATAGCGTAATCCAAGTAATAAAAATGGGATTCTTAAACAACATGACATCATAAAACAATTCATATAAGATAAAGGAATTCATAAAAATGTTTCCATCACAACATAATCAAATCCATGTAATAATAGGGATAAAAACAGAACCCTTTTATTTTCTTAGATGGAAAATAATTTTGATAAAATACTTGAACTCCATTCTTGAGGAAAATATCCTTTCTACTTCAAAAACATTTTTCCTTTCATAACATGTCATATGACTTTAAAATAAGAGAAGTTGATTAAAAATAAACTTGAAATCTTGTAAAGGAAGATTCTTGGAAATAATGTTTTAAAAATCCACTCATGCCGTATAAGTTAAAAAAAACATTCTTCATACTTTTGTCGGAAAAGTCAAAAAGTACCGCGTACGACAAAAGATTCCTTTCATACATATTACTAAAAACTCACCGAAGGGTAAAAATGTATTTAAACAATTGTAGGTGGATGGAAATAATATTACATTTTGATGAAACATGGATGTGGATGATAAAATACACCCTAGTAAATACTTACGAATAAACAATCTCGGATAAAAATGAGATTGTGATATTTCCCTTACCTTAGGTCCGATTTGCTTTGTACGTGTCCGAAGCTCCTGTATAATGGTTTAAATAATGTTATTGACTTGTTCCAGAATCATACATATTGATATGATATCATATATGGTCATATTCTTAGCTTCTTGTTAGTAATATTTCATTGTTACTTGTTACTCGGGTCTTTATTGCCTTTTGTTCTTATGCGTGTTTTGCCGAATACATTATTATTCTTCTTTTAAGGTTATAGATACATTATATCCAAAATGGTATTAGTGTAACATATATCATATTTATTCATTCAATTCATTTATATAATTACTATGTAATGATGATCATGTAGAACGAGTCGCATCACATCGTGGAGACGGTATTCCGTACGTACGCACGAGTGATGATATCGTTCCTATGATCGTGGAACTGTATTGGAGTATATATATATTATTTCAGTATCAATATTACTTTATAATAATTATAAATAGTTACTCATTACACCATTATACCCATCCTTGTAAGGTGATGGTGGAAAATCGATTACACCACGGCGTGGAGACGGTTTTCCGTACGTACGCACGCGCGGTGATTTAATTTTTCCATAGGATGGATAGAAGGTGAATTAGGGTTGTTTCATATTTATAATAACATATCAGTATGTAAGTAATACTGATGTTATTACTTTATCATGAAACAACTAAAGAATAAGAAGTTGAAGAAGAAAGAAATTGAAAAGATCGGTAATGGATATTACCTTTTCTTTGGAACGCCTCTTTGAATCCTCTACTTAGGGGACTAAGATTGGTCTTTGAAGAAGACCAGGACCTCTAGGATTATTCTAGGGAAGTGGAGAGGAGAAAATGGCAGGGGTTGGCCGAGCTTGAGTGCTCAAATTGGTGTGAGGAGGAGGGGGAGGAGGTGCCCTTTTATAAGGGAGGAGAGGGGCACCTTAGGAATATCTCAAAATATTATTTTATATTAAAGTCAAAATCGGTTTATAATGGTTCCAAAGGGTCTTATTTCGAAGATAAAGTGGGGATGGGTTGAAATACTATCAACCAATAGGATTTAGACAAGTTTAGGGTATTATTTTAACCTTATCAATTAGATTTAACTCTAAGTTAAATAATTTAACTTTTACCGTGTCTTTTTGTTTTCTTTCACTATATGGTTAATACACTTACTATAACATGCCAAACGAACCCCAAATTGTTTATTATTAATATATATATCCTTATCTAAGTTATTTGGCCGAACCTTAGATTTTTAGGAATAAAATAACAATTAATAATATAATATTTGATTTAAAAACTATTTTGTGTCAATTTTGACACTATTTGATATATGATTTTTGTGAAAGTCATAACAGAATTATATGTTCGAACCAAGTTGATTAAATCAACATTAATATATCATAGTAACCTAGAAAATTAGTGGAATTCATAAAAAGTCTCAAATTAAATTTATTTTGGTGTTTATAACATCAATTATGTCAATATTTCATTAATAAGATAATTACTGCATCATCATTAAATTATTTAATGTCTAAAAATTACAAATAAATTACCATTATGTAGGAAATATTTTTAGCTTTCTAATGAATATTTATAGTCGAATTTATCTTATATATAACCCCATATTAAAAATGATTTACTTATTAAACTTTGATTTTAACTATTTTAACCCTTCTTTAAATAAATTAATAATAAATGTCCTAATCTAATCCAAGTGGGCCTAAATGGTCATATTTTATTCCTAAGTTTGTTTTTGGTCGAATTACACTTGTCCAATAGAATTAGGACATGTGTTAGGGTAATAGTAATATCATATTTACCCTTAGTTACCCTATTTACTATTAACCGCGGTAAAAAAAGTAAAAAGTTACTATTCACCAAAAAATTATTTTTATCTCATTGAACCACATTTTACTTACTGATATCAACCGTGTCTGTCGGATTTTTGAAATTCCATTCACAGAAGCGGTAAAATTAAGTTTTATTCAAAATTCAGTTTTTAACCTACCACTTAGTGGTTTCACTATTCATCAAAAATTGAAATTTTTCAGAAAAATACCAAAATTTCACCCTAGGATAATATTGGTATTCCGAATCCAAAAATGAAGTCCATTTTGAATAATAAAATTTATAAAATTTCAAAAAGTGGTTATTACTATTCATAACGGCTAGTTTTAATAATATTTTAATAGCATATCGTTGTTTAGTGAAACTCGGTATTGCGTACGACGCAAGCTATCGAGGAAGGTCGTGATTGCGTGTAAAGTAATCCAAGAAAGTGTGTAGTGAAAGATTCCTTTGATGATATATAAAAACAAAATATTACTCATAAAAATATCGGGTGTTACATTCTACCCCCCTTAAAAAGAATTTCGCCCTCGAAATTCGTCACTTTGTTACAAACAGATGAGGATACTTCTCCCTCATCATATCCTCAAGCTCCCATGTAGCTTCTTCAAGTTGGTGGTTCCTCCATAAAACTTTCACCAATCGAGTGGTCTTGTTTCGTAGGACTTTTCCCTACGATCCAGAATCTCTATCGGCTGTTCTTCATAAGAAAGATCTTGCTCCAGCGGTACAACTTCTGAGCTGAGTACATGTGAAGGATCAGGTATGTACTTTCCCAGGAGAGATACATGGAACACATCGTGAACTTGAGAGAGATTCGGTGGAAGCGCCAATCGGTAAGCTACCTTCCCAACACGATCCAGTATTTCGAAAGGACCGATATATCTAGGGCTCAACTTCCCCTTCTTTCCAAATCTCATAACCCTCTTCCAGGGAGATATTCATAAGAACACTTTATCACCCACTTCAAACTCTAGGTCTTTTCTTCGGTTGTCGGCATAACTTTTCTGTCGACTCTGAGCTGCTCTTATGTGTTGTTGAATAGATCTGACCTTTTCTTCCATTTCATCAACGAGATCAGGTCCTAATAGCTTTCTTTCCCCAACTTCATCCCAGCAAGTAGGAGTTCTGCATTTCTTTCCATAGAGAGCTTCACAAGGAGCCATCTGAATACTGGAGTGAAAGCTATTATTATAAGAAAATTCCACCAAAGGTAGGTGTTGATCCCAACCTCCTTTGAAATCCATAGAGCAAGATCTCAACATATCTTCTAGGGTTTGAATTATTCTCTCAGACTGACTGTCTGTCTGGGGATGATAAGCAGTGCTGAAACTCAACTCTGTATCTAGAGTATGCTGAAGACTTCTCCAGAACTTCAAGGTAAATCTCGGGTCCCGATCAGATATAATAGAAAGTGGTACTCCATGCAATCTTACCACTTCTTTTACATATATCCTGGCAAGCTGATCTAGAGAGAAATCCTCTCTAATAGCAATGAAGTGTGCAGATTTTGTAAGACGATCAACTATGACCCAAATAGCATTATTGCCTTTAGATGTTTTAGGAAGTCCTGTGACAAAGTCCATAGTGATGTTTTCCCATTTCCATTCGGGTATGGGTAATGGTTGTAACATCCCCTTAGACTTCTGTCTCTCAACTTTAACTTGTTGACAAACCAAGCATCGAGAGACATATTTAGCAACATCTCTTTTCATGCCATCCCAACAGAAGTACTCTTTCAGGTCCCTATACATCTTCGTGCTTCTAGGATGAATAGAGAATGATGAACTATGAGCCTCATCCAGCAGCTCCTTCTTTAATTCGGGGATGGGAGGAACACAAACCCGATTCCTGAACTTTATTATTCCATCACAATCAAGGTTGAATTCAGGAACATTTCTCACCTTCTTTTGTAACTCGACATCTTCTTTCTGTGCCTCTTTAATCTTCACATGTATATATGGTTGAACATTCGTTTGAGAAAGATAAGATTTTTCCCCTTCCATTATAATTCCAAGATCCATCCTTTGTAAATCCATAAATATTGGATCTTTTGTGATCCTCATCATGGATAAACTAGCATGGTCTTGTCGACTTAATGCATCTGCCACCTTGTTTGCTTTCCCAGGGTGGTAATGGATTGTGCAGTCATAATCCTTAATCAGCTCCAACCATCTTCTTTGGCGCATATTCAGCTCCTTTTGTGTGAAAATATACTTTAAACTTTTATGATCAGTATAAATATCACACCTTTCACCATAAAGGTAATGCCTCCAAATCTTTAATGCAAAGATTACTGCAGCCAACTCCAAATCATGTGTTGGGTAATTTTGCTCATGGATTTTCAACTGTCGTGAGGCATAAGCTATCACCATATCATTTTGCATAAGAACACACCCCAATCCCTTCTTGGATGCATCACTGTAGATCACAAACCTTTCTCTGCTACAAGGCAGTGTGAGCACAGGTGCACTGCATAACCTTCTTTTCAACTCCTTGAAATTCTCTTCACATTCTTCCGTCCAGACAAACTTAACTCCTTTCCGAGTCTACTTGGTGAGCGGATTAGATAATCGTGAAAAATCCTTTACAAAACATCGATAATATCCAGCCAAACCAAGAAAACTTCGGATCTCAGTTACTGTTGTTGGTCTTGACCATCTTTTGATAACCTCTGTTTTTGCTGGATCCACAGATATCCCCTCTTTTGAGATTATGTGACCCAAAAATGCAACTTTTTGAAGCCAAAATTCACACTTGGTAAATTTGACATAAAGCTTCTCCTTTATCAGGGTCTTCAATATAATTCTCAAATGATCTTCATGCTCTTCCTTGCTCTTTGAATAGACAAGAATATCGTCTATAAAGACTACCACAAATTGATCAAGATAGTCTCTAAAGACTCTATTCACTAGATCCATGAAGATAGCAGGGGCATTAGTAAGACCAAATGGAATCACTATAAATTCATAGTGTCCATACCTTGTATAGAAAGCCGTCTTTGGTATATCCTACCTTTTGACCCTTAATTGATGGTACCCTGAACGAAGATCAATCTTGGAAA
Source organism: Viscum album (assembly GCA_963277665.1). Lineage (NCBI taxonomy): Eukaryota > Viridiplantae > Streptophyta > Magnoliopsida > Santalales > Viscaceae > Viscum > Viscum album. The sequence continues at coordinate 259,846,025 of OY728142.1, read as the reverse complement.
AGTATTGAGCTCTGCATAGTTGGTCAAATAAGTCATCAATGCATGGGAGAGGATATTTGTTCTTGATAGTGATCTTGTTAAGTTCTCGATAATCAATGCAGAGTCTCATTGATCCATCTTTCTTCTTAACAAATAGAACAGGTGCTCCCCAAGGTGACGCACTAGGGCGTATGAATCCCTTATCAAGATTCTCTTGGAGTTGCTTCTTCAATTCCTGCAACTCAATTGGGGCCATTCTATAAGGTGTCTTTGAAATTGGCAAAGCACCTGGTACGAGTTCTATTGAAAATTCAACTTCACGATTTGGTGGAAGACCCGGTAATTCCTCTGGAAAGACATCATCAAACTCCCGTACGATGGGCATATTCTTAATCGTGAGTTTCTCACCAACCATTTGAGATAAATAACCTTCATTTAGTGTAATCAAGACCCATAAGATGGAAGTAATTTCCATTGGAAGGTTATGTTCATCCTTGCATTGATAGACGATCGTAGATTGATCTGGAATATGAAATGTGACTTCCCTTCTTTGGCAATTGATATGAGCTCCATGTAGAGAAATCCAATCCATGCCAAGAATCACATCAAATTCCACTAAAGGAAGGATCACAAGATTTGCAGGAAGCACTTTCCCACAAACTTCAATCGGAGAAGAATTATAAACTTTTGATGCGACTGTTGTGCCATTAGGTGTTGTCACAGCTAACTCAACATCTAATTGTTGAGGTAATACGGTGATACCCTTAGAAATGTTTTCAGAAATAAAAGAGTGGGTGGATCCAGAATCAAATAAAACATTTTCTACTTTAGAGTGGATGGTAAGTGTACCTTTCACCACTTCGTTATCGTACTCCACATCGCTGATAGAAATTGCATGTGACTTTCCTTTGTCTTTAGCCTTAAGATTTTGTTGACGTCGACCATCATCATCAACCCTTGTATTTGGGAATTTATTGGCATAATGCCCCATCTCCTTGCACTTGAAACATTGAAGTGTAGTAGGTTCATTCTGTGTATCCCTTCCTTTGTTTGCGTCATTAGTCATCTTCTTCCCATTATCACGGCATTCAAATGCCCGATGACCTTCCTTTCCACATTTGAAACATTTACTTGTCCCTTTAAGACAAATCCCTCCATGTTTCTTTCCACACTTTGAGCATAAGGGAAATCTCATCTTCTTTTCAGTGTGCTCTTTAGATTTTCCTTTGAATTCCATCTTCCTCTTCTTATCAAACCCATGTGACTGATGGGTTACTCCAATATCCATCTCGACTTTGAGAGAACATCGAACGATTTCCTCATAGCTATTGAAGTCCCTTATGGCTAACGCCCTTCGAAGACTTGGTTTTAAGCCACTAAAGAATCGATCGATCTTACTCTCAGGTTGGATAATAATACCAGAAGCGTACCTTGCAAGTCTTGTAAAATTTGCTTCATAGGTACCAACAGATTCATCATCCCTTTGCTTCAGTTCAAGGAACTCTTTCTCCATCTTTGTTCGGAGAATACGAGGGAAGTACCTATTGAAAAATAAGTTCTTGAACTCGTCCCATTCCATAGACTCAATTTCATCCCTTTGCCTCGTATTCTTAATAAGTTTCCACCATTGATCAGCATCTCCTTCCAAACGATACACTGCTAGGATGACTTTATCATGCTCAGAACATTGAAGAACTGAAAATATCTTTTCAGTAGTACTAATACATTGTTTAGCAACTAATGGATCAGTAGACCCGCTGAAAGAAGGTGGACGCTGCCTCATGAAGGATTCAACAAAATGTTGCTCCTTCCTTTGCTCGTTTGGAAGTCCTGCATGATTCATAGCTTGAGAAAGTTGTGTGAGCATGGCTACAAGATTTTTCATTCCAGCTCCCATATTTTTTGGTTGCTCAGGGGGACAATCATTGCATTGCCCATCGCATTCCGCATTAACACGGTTCCTTCGGGTTCCAGCCATTGACTAAAACCAAGAAGAATAGTGTGAGAAACACTAATTATAATAGGAAAACCACATAATTCAAGAATAAAATTTTCACGCTTAAGGTCTTATCCTAGGTTATTCATGTCCATTTCTAAAACACTAAGATTGTGTTCTATGCTTAGAATTATCCTTAGGGTTCTTACTAAGGCTTTCACATCCTAGTTTCCAAAGGTTGACTATAACCTCCCTCTGATACCAACTATAACGACCCATACTTTACATACATCGTTAATACTTCAAAATTGAAGCTCACTTATTACAACATATGAAAAAACCACAAAGGACTGTATAGGTATAGTGTCTTTAGAAACTGGGAAACATAAACAACTGGTTCATAAATCTTCTACAGTGTCTCCCATTTATTTCATCATATCTAGGGTCCCTTTTAGCATATTCTACTTTATATCCATCTTCTTGACCTGGGGAAAAGAAAACATAAAAGGGTGAGCTCAAATGATCAGCAAGGGCAAATAAAGGAAATAAAAATCATATCATATCTTTTTGAAAATCAAAACCTGCAAAAGAGATCATAATATCTTAACATGGAATAAATCATAGAAGTGAAAATGAGATCCCCATAATCATAACATAAAACTTGAAACTTTGTGGCATGCACACATAATCATGGAAAATCATTTCTTGTTAGTCATGACTCATTGCCAAGACTATCTTAGTGGACAAAGTCCCTTTCTGAATCGAGTAACCCTCGTTTCAGTCCTGTTTCACTGAACCGGTATAACCTACCGTTCTAGCCCTGTCTATCTCATGAGATATAAAATCTTTACCCAATGCATTGGAGGGAGATATAGGTCCCACCCATCTTATAATGAATCCTTTCTTATGTGTGCCACATAATCATAAACCATACATCATAGCGTAATCCACGTAATAAAAATGGGATTCTTAAACAACATGACATCATAAAACAATTCATATAAGATAAAGGAATTCATAAAAATGTTTCCATCACAACATAATCAAATCCATGTAATAATAGGGATAAAAACAGAACCCTTTTATTGTCTTAGATGGAAAATAATTTTGATAAAATACTTGAACTCCATTCTTGAGGAAAATATCCTTTCTACTTCAAAAACATTTTTCCTTTCATAACATGTCCTACGACTTTAAAATAAAATAAGTTGATTAAAAATAAACTTGAAAACTTGTAAAGGAAGCTTCTTGGAAATAATGTTTTAAAAATCCATTTATGCCGTATAAGTTAAAAAAAACATTCTTCGTACTTTTGTCGGAAAAGTCAAAAAGTACCTCGTACGACAAAAGATTGCTTTCATACATATTACTAAAAACTCACCGAAGGGTAAAAATGGATTTAAACAATTGTAGGTGTATGGAAATAATATTACATTTTGATGAAACATGGATGTGGATGATAAAATACACCCTAGTAAATACTTACGAATAAACAATCTCGGATAAAAATGAGATTGTGATATTTCCCTTACCTTAGGTCCGATTTGCTTTGTACGTGTCCGAAGATCCTGTATAATGGTTTAAATAATGTTATTGACTTGTTCCAGAATCATACATATTGATATGATATCATATATGGTCATATTCTTAGCTTCTTGTTAGTAATATTTCATTGTTACTTGTTACTCGGGTCTTTATTGCCTTTTGTTCTTATGCGTGTTTTGCCGAATACATTATTATTCTTCTTTTAAGGTTATAGATACATTATATCCAGAATGGTATTAGTGTAACATATATCATATTTATTCATTCAATTCATTTATATAATCACTATGTAATGATGATCATGTAGAACGAGTCGCATCACATCGTGGAGACGGTATTCCGTACGTACGCACGAGTGATGATATCGTTCCTATGATCGTGGAACTGTATTGGAGTATATATATATTATTTCAGTATCAATATTAATTTATAATAATTATAAATAGTTACTCATTACACCATTATACCCATCCTTGTAAGGTGATGGTGGAAAATAGATTACACCACGGCGTGGAGACGGTATTCCGTACGTACGCACGCGCGATGATTTCATTTTTCCATAGGATGGATAGAAGGTGAATTAGGGTTGTTTCAAATTTATAATAACATATCAGTATGTAAGTAATACTGATGTTATTACTTTATCATGAAACAACTAAAGAAGAAGAAGTTGAAGAAGAAAGAAATTGAAAAGATCGGTAATGGATATTACCTTTTCTTTGGAACGCCTCTTTGAATCCTCCACTTAGGGGACTAAGATTGGTATTTGAAGAAGACCAGGACCTCTAGGATTATTCTAGGGAAGTGGAGAGGAGAAAATGGCAGGGGTTGGCCAAGCTTGAGTGCTCAAATTGGTGTGAGGAGGAGGGGGAGGAGGTGCCCTTTTATAAGGGAGGAGAGGGGCACCTTAGGAATATCTCAAAATATTATTTTATATTAAAGTCAAAATCGGTTTATAATGGTTCCAAAGGGTCTTATTTCGAAGATAAAGTGGGGATGGGTCGAAATCCTATCAACCAATAGGATTTAGACAAGTTTAGGGTATTATTTTAACCTTATCAATTAGATTTAACTCTAAGTTAAATAATTTAACTTTTACCGTGTCTTTTTGTTTTCTTTCACTATATGGTTAATACACTTACTATAACATGCCAAACGAACCCCAAATTGTTTATTATTAATATATATATCCTTATCTAAGTTATTTGGCCGAACCTTAGATTTTTAGGAATAAAATAACAATTAATAATATAATATTTGATTTAAAAACTATTTTGTGTCAATTTTGACACTATTTGATATATGATTTTTGTGAAAGTCATAACAGAATTATATGTTTGAACCAAGTTGATTAAATCAACATTAATATATCATAGTGACCTATAAAATTAGTGGAATTCATAAAAAGTCTCAAATTACATTTATTTTGGTGTTTATAACATCAATTATGTCAATATTTCATTAATAAGATAATTACTGCATCATCATTAAATTATTTAATGTCTAAAAATTACAAATAAAATACCATTATGTAGGAAATATTTTTAGATTTCTAATGAATATTTATAGTCGAATTTATCTTATATATAACCCCATATTAAAAATGATTTACTTATTAAACTTTGATTTTAACTATTTTAACCCTTCTTTAAATAAATTAATAATAAATGTCCTAATCTAATCCAAGTGGGCCTAAATGGTCATATTTTATTCCTAAGTTTGTTTTTGGTCGAATTACACTTGTACAATAGAATTAGGACATGTGTTAGGGTAATAGTAATATCATATTTACCCTTAGTTACCCTATTTACTATTAACCGCGGTAAAAAAAGTAAAAAGTTACTATTCACCAAAAAATTATTTTTATCTCATTGAACCACATTTTACTTACTGATATCAACCGTGTCTGTCGGATTTTTGAAATTCCATTCTCAGAAGCGGTAAAATTATGTTTTATGCAAAATTCAGTTTTTAACCTACCACTTAGTGGTTTCACTATTCATCAAAAATTGAAAGTTTTCAGAAAAATACCAAAATTTCACCCTAGGCTAATTTCGGTATTCCGAATCCAAAAATGAAGTCCATTTTGAAAAATAAAATTTATAAAATTTCAAAAAGTGGTTATTACTATTCATAACGGCTAGTTTTAATAATATTTTAATAGCATATCGTTGTTTAGTGAAACTCGGTATTGCGTACGATGCAAGCTATCGAGGAAGGTCGTGATTGCGTTTAAAGTAAGCCAAGCAAGTGTGTAGTGAAAGATTCCTTTAATGATATAAAAAACAAAATATTACTCATAAAAATCTTGGGTGTTACATAATATGTGGAACCTACATGGAAAATATAATACATGGAAAAAATACATCTTTCCTCTTCCATCCAAGTGTCAAAATCAATCATCAATATCTCTCAAATGGAATGAGATCTATAAATCCATAATAAATCATAGAATCGACACAACATGCGTGTCTCTATAAGATAAAATAATACTAAACTATAACATTATAAACCAAGAATAGAAATACCATATCCCTGGTAACCTGGAATTCTCACCAGATTAAGTTTTCTTTACACACTAGTATAATATGCATCACAGGTACTGACACATTCCTAATACTCCTATCTTCAATGAACTAAAATAGTTAAAAAAAAGTAAAGTAACCACTCTGATACTAATTTTTCACATCCTATACAAACTAAATACATTTACATTAGTTGGACTAGTTAACGACCTGCCCTCAAGCACCCCTCCCTATATTCTAGAGGTTGCTGACTCACAACAAGGGCCTAAGGTGTGTCCATGGGGAGACTATTCCCTCGTATCAAGGTAAGAATATAGAAAAAATAACCAAACATCATACATAATACTGAATATTTATAGTGATGGATTAATATATATGACAATTGATGTAATAAAATGAAATACAGTAAAGGCCCAAACAACCATGTCATACATACAACATTGAAAATCCACTAGACTTAACACAAATACAAGATTAAGTAAAAGAAATAGAAATAAAATTTAATAGTCTTTACTACCCACACTCACCTAAACCATGTACCCAACTCCTTGTACATATCCAAGAAATACCCCTCGATTAATCCCTGGCCCCACCCCAACCTGAACATGCAACCATGTGAATGTCTATAGTGATCCATACTTTTAATACCTAAATATTACATCTTATTAGATGAATATTCATTACATATAATGATGATGCAGGATATAACCATAAATATTTACTATCTTTAGAAGACTAAATAGATAAAAAAACATGTTCATAAGATATCTACATTATCTCCCACTAAGTTCTTCATAACTAACACCCTTATTAGAGGTATCATACACAAAAAATTTATTCATATCCTCGGGAAAAGAAAGAATAACCAAGGGTGAACTCCGATGCTCAGTGAGGGAAAAAATGGAGATATCAATGAGTATTTAAACATATCATGAACATAAATTTTATGAGAATATGATCTTAACAATTTAAAATCATACCTAGTAATTATTAGATCATAAACACGAGTCAAGAAATACGACTTGGATATTTACAATAAATAAATCAAAAAGTGATCAAAGAATATGTTCCATGAGAACATAATAGTGGAATAAGATCATGCTAAAAAATAGTAGAATAAGGTGTGGAATATTCATAATCAATAAATATTATTTCAATGATACTCACTAAGAAATTCATACTATGTTACGCTTAGGATAACCACAAGTGTATCTAGTTTGGGATTGGGATAACCTCCCATGTAACCTCTTTCAGTCTTGGGATAACATCTCCCTTACCATATTTTAAACTTAGGATAATATACCATATACCCTTTTATCCAAAAGAACATTAAGATTTACCCAATGAATTTGAGGGATATATAATTTATGTCCCACCAATTACATTATCATAAATGAATTCATATTTATGCCACATGATCATAAAAACATTCATCATAACTTAACCCATGGAAAATAAAATGGATTTCATTGATATTTTATCATCATAATGATAAACTATCTAGATAAAGAATAAAAATTGTACCATTGGGTCATATCCCGAGTGAATCCTAAGTAACATCATAGGATGTTATCATAAAATGTAAATTCCTTTAAAAGATCACCTGGATATTTCTTAAAGAAAATATAGTTTTCATTTTTAGATAACATATTAAAATATCAATATTTCAAAAATATAAAGGAAAATATTTTATTTGAAAATAACCATGGAATATTTTAAAATAAGATTTATATCATTGGGCAGTATTGATAATAGGAAATTAAATTCATTTCATGTACATTAAAACAAATATTCCTTTCACATTTTCGGTAAATAGTCAAAAGTACATCATTTGATAAAAATTAATATTCCTTTAAAACAATTTTTTAAAAATAAAATCAATGGTATAAATGAATTTAAATAATCATAGGAGAATATTAAAATATTCCTAAAACATTTTTGGAAAACATATATATGAAAGAACTTTTTTTGACCAAAGAGAGAACTAAAACCATCTTTCCTCAAAAAATTATCTCTATATTTTGATTACTAATGTGAGGAAATTGAAAGAAAAACATATATTCTCAAGAAATAACTATAGGATAATAAAATTAATTGGATTTATCAATAAATAATAATATAATTTTTTTCAATGGAAATTAAAGCATAAATAATCCCAATTAAAATGAGATTGAAACAGAAATCTTCGACCTCTAGTTTGACAGGCTTCAAAGGTTATATAACCTCTTTTATAATAATTTTAAATTTATTATAATTATATTACAGAGTCATTTAAATTATTATAATATCATATATAATCCAATTTTAACATTTAAAAACCCATTTATTAATAATTCCTGATTAAAATCACTATTTCTTGGTGTTAACTATATCAGTTTTAATAGGAATTTCAGTTTGGTAGTTTTGGTCCTTGTAATTTTATCATGGTTCCATAATCAATAGAACTTTATTTATGATATAAATATCATATATATTCATTATATATATATATATAATCATCCATTAAATCTTGTGATAGAAAAATTAATTACACTGTTCATAGAGACGGTATGCCATATGTACAAATGAATGATATTTTTACTTATTAATGGATGTAATGTGAAAAGACCCCAACTGTAGAAGCCTCAAGTTGGTGGTTAAATTATTAAATTTAAATAATATACATGTTATCACATCTCAATGTACTAAATAGTTTATCATTCATGGTAAACTAGATATATATTGACATCAAACATTATATTTAAAAAATTAAAATACAACATAATGAAGGTAAATATTTCGCATCCTTGAAATCATTCAATTATTTATTCTTCAAGTCCAAGGGAAAGTAAAAAAAATAAGAGTAAAGAATTATCCCTAAGGTTTATGTAGAATAAAAAATATTATGAGTACATAATTTATAATCAATATATAATGATAAATAACTAAAAATACATTCCATTTTTTAAATAAATTGATCAAGAAGAAAAATACGGGTGGAATAAATGATGATCAAATAATTATATATAACTGATATTCAGATCTTTAAACTTATCAATTGATATCATAACTATTAAAATTATCACATGAACATAAATAAATAATCTCATAATTATGGAATACAAAATGTTGGACATCATAAACTTACCATCAATGATATGTTCCAAAACGACATACATGATGTGGAATGCCTCAACAAAATACCAAAAAAAGTTTGTCTCATGATACCTAATAATGTATTTAGGGTCTATATCAGGCCCCACCGATCAATTACTATGTCCAGTACAATAATCATATGAATGGTGAGAATAATAATTTTATATATAATCAATATAAACATTTGTATTGAAAAACTAGAATATAGAATGTTAAAATTTCCCTAGTAAAATTGACCATAAACCATCCAGGGATATAATAAAGTTCAAATCATAACAACATATCCGCATTGGTGAATAATTAAAATAAATGGTTTTTTTCTCATTGATGAATAAAAATAACATAATAAGATCACTAATGACATTATTAAGAAAAATAGAAATTTTTACTTTTGAAAATCACTTTAGAAAAAAAAAATTTCCATAATGTAGTTAAAAATATATTTTTTGAAAACAAAATGTAAATTTTTAAGGAGGATTAAAAAAAGAGTATTCATAATAGTAGGAAATTATATTAATTTCGTATTTATTAAAAACATTCATTTCTCACTTTTATTTAAAACTAAAAATGTTACTTGTTTTTGAAAATCATAGGAATATTTATTCTAAACTATTTTGTGAAAAATTGGTAAAAATGTCATTAATAAATCATTTTATAACATTAAGAACATTCTTGATTTTTTTAATGAAATTATGTGAATGAAAGAAATTATTACCAATATAATAGAAAACTAATTTTGTTTTTCTTAAAACATTCTTTTTGTATCTTGAGTAATTATAAGATGAAAATACAAGGAAAACGTATAATTGTTATAAATAACATGTGGAGAATAAAATATATTCGATTAATATAAAATATCCTAAAATTCTCCTAGTATATACATAAACATAAATAATCTCAAATAATGATGATTTTGTAAAATAAATTATTACCACTTTGGTAACTTTTGAATATTATTCCACAAGAAAAAATAATCTTCAAATGAAATATTAAGTTACATGAATATAAATGGAATCATGAAATACCATATCAAGGTATAGTATATACACCACATGAAATAAAATTGTTGTATAACATAACATATGTCTTAAAGAAGACAATTTTAGACAAAGAACCATTACAAAGATCATAATGTTGATGTGAGAATTAATCAATGAAGAGATAATGGGTAAAAAAATTAAATCCAAATAAAACTAGTTGAAATAAAAAATAAAATACTAAAATGTCATTATACACATAATATTGATATAACATAGTAAATATATAAGTAATATAACCCAATGAAAATAAATTGAGTTATGAAACACCATACCGTTTGATAACATTAAAATATAATCTCAAAAGATAAATTAAAATAAATTTTAACTTGAAATACCATAAATAATGAATGACTAATTATATAATATGAAAAAAATGGAATTATAAACCCTATATAAAATATAGTAGGTGCATAACGCTTAAATATTCCTCAATGAAGGGAAATTGAGACGAAATCCCTCACATTTGTTTTGAATCCCTTCGTATGTGTCAAAAACTCTTGTATAATCAATATATATTTATTATATATCTATTATTGAACTAAAATCTTATAAATCATTACTTATATTATTTACTTATAATAAATTATCACCTATTTATTAACAATTATTTCTTAAAATCACTATGTCTCTTAGTAACTGCTTTTTATTGATGTTTGGGTTCAGTCGTTTTGGTCCTTTAACTTTTATTATGTTTCCATAATCTCTATAATTATAACCATTATATAAATATAATATATACTATTTAATTATATTCATATTTTTTTTATAAAAGTTAGAGTTAGAAAAATTAATTACATCATCCATGGACATGGTAGGTTGTACTTACATGTGAATGTTGTTTCTATTTTTCTATGGATGGAAAACATATAGGTAAACAATAATTTACCTTTATAGAGTCATTATTATATCATATATATCACATTCATTCTGTAAATATATCCATATTACCATCTATATCAAAATAAATTTAAAATATTATCACATCACTTTATGGAGGCAGTATCCCACACGTATGCATGAGCGATGTTATCATTTTCCAGTGGACTATAAGGTAATATGGTAAATGTGATATTATAATTAGTTAAGTATAATTAATTTACTCATATCATATATATACATTAAATATATCATTATATCCCTTCTTGAGAGGTGTATATGGAAAACAGATTACCCCGATCTGCGAGGTGGTAGTCCACCGTACACACGATCGATGGTTTTGCTTCCAGTTTGATGAAAGTGGAGTTGGATATAGGTTATGAAATAAAAATAATAACATATAAGTACATTTAAGATACTTTCGTTATGATTTTAGAATATTTTGAGAATATTTTATGGGGTAGGGGAAGAAATAAAATAAATATTCATTGTTAAGAACTATACATCTTCTTCAGAAAAGATCTTTAGGTTTATACCTAAATCCTTCCTGGGATTGTATTATGATCAAACCAGATAATATAGGTCATTATAAGGGATATAATTAATTAATTTTTTAAAATTATTGTCCCATTCAAAATTACTTTGAGGTGTGGATAGTATATGAGAGGAGAAGTAAATTTTTAAGTGGGGGAGGGAACCCACTTGAAAATTTCCTAAAAGAATACAAAATGCTAAAGTCATTCAAAAGCGAAATACCTCCAAATAGACATATATTAAAATATGGGATATTATAAGGTAGAAATATTGACATAATATAGTATTTAAAATAGTTTAATTCTCAAACAAACCCCTATTTTTTTTGGTTTAACCCTCAATAAACCCGTTTTAATCTTCACTAGGCTAATTTATTTTTACAATTTTAATATTCAATAAAAAAAATTAGTTTGTTTTTATTAACTATTATTAATTATTATTATTTGAAATATTTATCCTATTTTAACAAATTAAATTCACATATGTTTTAGAATTTAATTTAAAATCAAACTCACAAGCACGATGAAAATGAGGTTTTCTAAAGAAAAAGTTTTCTCAAGTACAGAAAGTTTTTATATGAAATTAAAAATAAAATTGATTCAAATGACCTAAATTTTATTAATAATAATATAATTGAAATATTTTTACATTTAAAACCATTTAAAATTAATATATAATTATGAAATATTTAAACCAAAAATAAGTTTTCAATAAAAATCAGTATATTTCACTATTCATTAGAAAACTAAAATTATTAAAATTTTCAAAAACAATAACTCTAATATAATTTTGAAATTATTATTTTAAAAAATAATTTAATTACTTGTAATAAATTCTGTATAAGCTTCATAATTTTAATTTTAATATAATTTTGTAAAACGCGATGAAACCGTTTTCATGAAAAAAGATTTTAAGCATAAAACAATGTTTATTCTCATATAATGCTTAGAAAAAATATTAGAATAAATATAATTTTTTTATTGAAAATATAATATATAAATATAATTAAAATTAATCACCAATAGTGATAATTTAATTTATTTTATTAAAAATATATTGTACGCATAAAAAAGTTTTTTCAGAAAATGTTTCTTTTTGTTTCAAGGGATTTTTGTTCATTTCTAGTCTTTAATGACCAATGAATTTACTAGATAACTATATAAAATATATAAGATTCATAATTTAGTTATTACTATTTATATCCACCGATTTAATGACTAGTCTATAACATTATACTATATTATTGTTCATTTAGACTCAGGGTTTCATGTATCACAAACTATCAAAGAGATTAAATTTATTCAAAAATAAATACACTATAAAATTTTACGGTGTTATCAAATGAAATAAAGGAAAATAATTATTCACTTTTATAGAATAATTATTATATAATATGTCACATATATTTATTAAATCTATCCTTATTAACATCCATGAAAATCTTAAATGAAAAATGAATCACATCACTTTGTAGAGGTGGTTGTTCGCACATACACACATGCGATGTTATCATCTTCCAATAGATAGAAAAGTAAGAAGTTAGATATTATACAATAATTTTTTAAGTATAATCACCATATAAATATTAATTTTAAACATTAAGCACATTATAATGGTCACGACCCTACCCAACGGGGCTCGAGCTGCGACTACCCCAAGCCCGCCTCTAATAGGTCTGGGGCTAGCCACTAGCGCTGAGTAGAAATATCAAAAACATGGGAGGCATTCTTCTAATTTACATAAACAAACACAGACACACACACATCTCCAATCCCATACAATCTTAAAATGTAAAATAACTAATAACAATGAATGCATAAATCTATAATCTAACAATTAGTGTGAAAAAATGTAATTCAAAGCATAAAAGGTCTAAATACAAGCCTACCCAAAAGAAACTGAAAAAAGTAAAACCTGATAAGTAGGAGGGGACTAATATCAAATTAAACCACCTAAAAACAACCTTGGTATGTCTTACCCATGCTATGATTCCCCTACTCCCTGTCCTCCTAAGACACCATCAAAAAAGTTTTCATTTTTATAATAAATGACATGTGTGGGCATCACCTATACAGGGGTGAGAATAACAATACCTATTCAGACACAACAAAAACCCAAAAAAATTAAAAGTAGTAGTTATCTAATTACAAGAACATATAAATCAAATAATAACCTATATATACTCAAGAAGGACCCCACACCTCCAAAAATTCTCAACCAAACTACTGACCACATGATTGTACTCAAATATTTTATGAAATTCTCATTCTAAGAGAACCTAATCAATGAGACATGATATAACTAGAGACACTCAACCAATAGTTCCTTAATTTCTATCCCCTCTAAAGAAAATGCCCTGGTCTTGGAAGATCTCGATACACAAATAGGGGATCACACTCGGGACAACTGGGGGACACCACAAACCTAATACGGATCAACCATATATGTTTTGGATCATATGCTGATGATACCAAGAAACCTATTAAAATTATCTTCTAGATATAATACAAACACCCCGTATATTGAGGTTATTACAATTTGATTAACCCCACCGAAGGTATAATAAATCATGATAGAGGATCACACCCCTATCTCATAGAGGGACACCAAAATATTTATCTGAGACTCATCCTCAAGAGGGGATCACAATTCAGAGATATGTATGTAATTAATTAATGTACACTTTTGGGGTATTTCAAGGTAATTCACTCAACTGACACTAATCCAAATAGAAGAGACAAATAGTTCCTTTATATATCAGAGAAAGTACATAGCATGCATTGGGGGTTTCATGGAGTGTCCCATGAACGATGGGATAAGATGTGTCCTTCCCCATGTCATTAAACCATTCCCAAGAAGGTTGGTAGCACCTATGTACCATCCTGTGTACTCGGCAGTGTAACTACCCATGCACCTAGGGTGACACCTCAAGCCATCATCCTATGTTCACTTGACCTATGATCCTTATGTCTTCACGGAAACTATAATACCATTTGGGGGGGGGGGGGTCTAACACTGCATATGATCCTAGATGACACACCATATAACCCAAAATCCTCCATAACACTTGGTTTATTCTTTTCATCATTCATCTATACTGATAATGATATTATTCCAACTAGGAGTCCTGAATCTGAGGTTTTTTAACCCCTACTATCACCGATCGTCAAGATCTCAGATCAGATCAGCTTAGAAAACAACACCATCGAACTATACTGTCATTTTCTCATGTAAAACTAGAAGTAACGATAACCATCAATCTATTTAGATCTACCTCTGATATTACTTTGACCTCAATGATCCTCAATCACACCCTCAATAACAAACTACACCCTCCTTATTGATATGTTGTACTGAAGAAAGGTTGATAAATGATCAAATATCAAGTATTTTTTTAAACCATTGGCCAAATAAAAAAAAGTTTAATGTGTGAAGAAATGTGTGATTGAATGAACCTTAGACTTTTTTCATTTTGAATCTTGATCCATTGTCATAGAAGAATATCAATGAAGAGGTATAAACATCAATGAAAAAATCAACTATAAAATAAATCCACCTTCAATGCATGAATCAATTCTTTTCCATGGAATTTAATTGTGTTTGATTAGGATGAATAAATGGTATAGAATCACATAAATTAAACATCCTACCTAGATTTTGGACTGATCACTAATTAATAATGGTCTTTCATTTCCGTCATTGGAAAGATCAACAAACTCCATTGGCATACGATCCTAGATCCGATCTCAGCCCAATGTTGTATTCCAATGATCCTCCAATGGATCCTCTCAATCCTTAGTTTATAAAAATATTCCTTGGTATTAATCATGTCAATGTTTAAATTGTGAATTCTAGGTCACTGCATCGAAACAACAAAATGAATGAATTAAATTAACTTATTTTATTATTTATGACCACAACAACACATTACCAAAACATCCAACACTGAAAAATATTATTCCATTTTGATGGTAAAAACCATACTATAAAATCAATTGAGGTATCATATTTCTGAACATTGACTCAGTTTAAGAGTTATTATATTTTTTGCACATATGATATTAATATTTTTAATATGATTCAAATAACAATTTTGGACACATTGGGCCTTGGAATATCAAAATATCTCAGTGAATGGATCCAAAAACAATATATATAATATTCTAAAGTCATACATAGAAAAATAAGATTCATTACATTCTCCCCAATGTATATATTTTCTTACAAAAAAGTGAAAAACCTACTCAAAGAGATGAGGGTACTGAGATTTCATTTGGGTATCCCACTCTTAGGTTCTATCCAGAATATTCATGTACTACCACTAGACATGAAATATGGAAATTGATCACCAACCAAGGATCCCATTCTACCAATCCTTGACATCCACTGGGTAGTCTACAATGTTAGCCACATTGTCGATCACATGTGACTGGTTGTGCATATTCCTTCTCATTCACAACACATAAAAGACATCATTTACCCAGTCTAACTATGAAGGTAGATCTATGTGGTATGCCGCCTTTCAAACTCTATGTAATATCTGGAAAGGGAATATGAATCTCAAAGATCGCTTTCTGTCGCATCCAAATCTATGTAATCCACACCGAGGTGAGACCTTGAGGAACAAATGGTCTCCCTCCTCAAACTCCAATGGACTCCATCGTCAATATGAATAGGAATTATGATGGCTCTATGTAGTCCTCATCCTCTCTTGGATTATTTTAACCTTCTCTTTTATAGGTTGCAACACCTTTGTTTCAATGAGTACTGAATCACTTGGATCTGTCCAAAAAAGTGGTGACCTATAGGTTCACCCATAAAAGGCCTTGAATGGTTTCATAATGATGGTGTAATGGTAGATATTTCTATATGTAAAATACACCAAGTGTAGGTGATCCTCTCAACTATTTCGAAAATCCAACACATAAGCCCACAATATGTCCTCCATGACTTGAATGGTCCTCTCAGTCTAGATATCAGTTTGTGCGTAAAACATTGTGATAAAATGAAAACTAAGTCTTGAAGGCCTCATGAAATGATCACTATAAATATGATGTGAAGTGAGATTCATGGTCTAAAACGATTTTCAAGGTAACTCCATGGAGTTGTAGTATGTCCCATATGTACAAGAATCCTAATATTTCTATGGAACTTTGCTTTAAAATAGCATATAAGTGGGGCAACATACTTAGTAAGTCTAAAATTACCTATATGGGATCTTTTCCTATGGATGGTTATGGAAACTCCATCACTATGTCTATATATATCCCATCACACTTCCACTCTGGAACCCTAAGTGGTTGATTTATACCCTCTAGAAACCAATGATTAGCCTTCAACTGATGACAAGTGATGCATCAAGAGACAAATTCTAAAACCCATGTATTAATGAATAGACACTAAAACTAATGGTAGAGGTCCTAGTATATATTTTACACATCTCAATTTATCACTTGTGGGGATGTATGAAAATCTGTCATAGCCTCCTCCTACAATGTCATTGGTACCATCATGAATCCTCTGAAAAGGTTAAGATGCTCCACACCCTAATAAAATCAATCAAGAGCACATAAAATGGATATTAGAGTATATAAGGTTTCATAGTCAGTATCTCCAAGATAATATTTTCTTACACACTATAATAAGTGGTGTGGTAGCAACCATTGACTAAATATATGAATCACTGTCCTTGTCAACTATGGTCAATTAAAACGAGGCTAACTGCTCTGAGACATCAGCTAAAAACCGAGAACAATATCTCTTGCTTAGAGAATCATCCACCATATTCCAATTCCTATGAGTATAGAATATCTCTAATTCATTTTTACTATAGAAACTCTAGCCATTGTCTTTTTCTAAAGTTATGATCCTTCTGAAATAAGATAAACTTGAAAATATAGTGGTTAGAGTTGGCAGTAAACCTTTCATCCATAAAGTAGTGTCACCAAATATTCAAGGAAAATAATACTACTATTAGATAAATATAATAGGTAACATAGTTTTTATTCTGAGGTCTAAACTACCTAGACCCATTAGAAACCACTAACTACCTCTGAAATATAGAAAACCCATGTCCTATCCCTAAGTAATCACATAAAAATATGTACTCAATACCCTCCTCCAGTAATATAAAAATGGGGGTTCTCATCAACCTCTTCCCCATCTCTTGAAAAAATATATGGAACTTTTCTATCCACATGAAAGGATGAAACTCTAAGTTTAAAGATATAAAAGGTGCTTAGACTATAGAGAAATTGGGTACAATCCTATAATAATACATTTCCAACCCAAGGAAACTCTAAACCTCAGTAACATGCTTGGTTGGATCCCAAGACAGAAATTCCCTAACCTTCATTAGATCAAGTGACACTCCTACCTATGAGAATAAGTATCCCAGAAAGTGATTTTCTTGAATCCCTAATAGGTACTTTGATAGATTACCATAAAGATGGTTCTCCCAAAGTATTCCAAAATCAAGTGTCTCACATTCTCCTCCTTAGATGTTGAGTACACTAGAATATCATTGATGAAGACCACTATAAACCGGTATAAGAAAGGATGAAATATCCAGTTCAGAAATACAATAAACACTTCAGGGTAATTCATCACGACGAAGGGCATCACTAAGTATTCATAATGACTATAGAGAGATATGAATGGCATCTTCATTATATCCTCATCCTGTACTCATAGCTAGTGATAACCTAATATAAGACCAATCTTCAAGAAAAATCACACCATTCTCAACTAATAAAAGAGATAAATGATCCTCAATGGTTGATAATTATTCTTTATGATCACATGGTTCAAGTGTCGGTAATCCTCACAATACCTCAAGCTCCCATATTTCTTATTAATGAGAAATACTAGGGCTGCCTAGGGAGAAATTCTAGGTCTCATGAATCCCTTCTTCTGAAATCCCTCCAAATACACCCTCAACTCACAAATCTCTATGGGATCTATATTATATGATGGAAAAATATTGGGGACCTATGATGGTGTAAGTAAATATAGAATTATATCTTTGGGAAGGGAGGTAATATTGGAACATCCTCTGGAAATACATCCTCATACTCCAACACAACCATAGGAAACTGGTATCCCATAACAACAACTACTTGAAGAGTCATTCTATCTAATTAGAGAGTAATCAACTGTAACCTCCAATTTTTGACCTTATCATACTCTTCATGGGTTTCCTTTTCACCCAAAAAGAAGAAACTCATTACAATATCAATGAAATACCACATCCTCCACCTAAAATAGTCAATCTAGTTATGAACTATAAATATCCAATACATTCCTAAGATGATGTCATAGGGCCCCATCTATGCAATAAGGATATCCCATATGAATCTCTCACCTATGAGCATCAGATCACACTATCAACATAAGTGTGTAATAACTGATTCACCATCTTTAATTTTTTATAAGAGCAATGGTCAAGATAAGGGATTAACCAGATTCTATAAGTTTTGAACTAGAGAATTGTAAAGAAAAGAATAAGTCATACTTGTTTCTATCAATACTTCATTTAAGGTATAAAAGACATATATCATACCTCATACCAACCATGGACCCATAGGGTCATAGGTATCCATATCCTACATCTCTCCTCATCCCTAACCACCAGCTCTCTATGCCTATTGTGGACCACCTGTGGGTGGTGGTGGCAATAGTTAAAACCTCATACCACCTGTTTCTTTTCAACCTACCCCTTTTCCATATACTCCACCCAATGAAACTAATTTATCCTTCCTCTGTCTCTTATTGGGTGGTCTTTTTATTATCTCTTGATCAACAGTATGACAAGTTAGAGAATCCCAGGAATATTTTCCTCAACTATCATAGGAGAAACATCACCTCTCCGTTAGCTAACTTGAGCAAGCCTAAGATCCCTACACCACTGATCCTCTATTATGGGATCATCTCCTCAAGAATCTGACATGTTCATATTTCAGTGACTACCATTATCTACCAGTTTCCGTATTCTCAGCTCCTAGGTTCCCACTATAATCACCCACTGTCGACATCTACTCTTCCATGAATTTCTCTACTACTAAGGCCCACTAATCTAATACATCATAAGTGGGAATGAAAAGAGATATCACTGAAGCCTTGATATCTATGCATAAGCCCTTATCAAAACCCCATTCTCTAAAGAATGGATCTTACACTATATCAATGGAGTATTGAGAGAAACCAGTAAACTTCCTCAAATAATCCATCATAGTCATACTATCCTACTATAGATACAAGAGATATTATATGTTCACTAATCATAAATTAGATAGATAAAACTCTTCCTTGAAGATACACTCAAAGTATGACCAGGAGAGAGGTGTCTCATCATGTGAATAAGTCATAAGTCCCCACAATCACCTAGTAGAGACCTAAATAAGACTCTCCATGAGGTCTTCTATATAATTAGAAGGTTTATTCACAAGGAGGAAATCTTGGGTGACTGCCTCTATCCATTCTTCTGCCACCCGGGGGTCTAGCTCGCCCCAAAACCTGGAAGGTCACTGCCTTAAGAACACATGCAACACACTTAGACTGTATGCATCCTTATTTGATATTTTTTGTTCTACGTAATTCTAAGTGGTTGGTGGTAAGGGTAGTGAACCACTTGGAGGTAATATCACTTATACAAGACTCTATATTGATGCATCATCACTCAGAATATCATCCCCATGATCACACAATATAATCTTGTCTAGATATTCTTATAAAGGAATCCTGGAATGAACAAGATATACCACGATCGAATTTTATATTTTGGGAGATGACTCAATAAGTACATGGAAACCATAAACCATTCTTATACGATGCCTGTACCAATGTTTTCTCTTCAACTAGTGTCTACATGTACCAATCCCCCAAGAAAGTTATGATAGTTATGGTGAATGGATACGTCCGTTGCCACACCAACATTATGGTCCCTTACCTAAATTCTTGAAATCAAAACACTTTGACGCTTTTTTTTAAATCTAAACCCAATCTTATAGAATCATGTACAATGGTAGAATAAAATACCTATGATACCACTCTATCATGAACCAACCCAATGGGGTATTAGTTGTGGTACACGAAGCCTGACTCCAATAGGTAAAGGGATGGAGACCATCACTGAGTAGGAATATCACATAGATGGGAGGAATTATCTCAATGTAAATGCATGCACACACACACACATCTCCAATAACATACAATTCTGAAATTTAAATTTTTTTATAACAATTCATGCATACATATATAATCTAACAACTAGAGTATAGAAAAAGTAATGGAAATAATAAAGTGGCTAAATATAAGGCCACCCAAAAGAAACTAAAAATAATTCCATCCTACTATGTTGTAGGGGAGAATTTTCACATGAAACTACCCAAAAAATACCTCAACCAATCTATCCCAAACTATGCTCCACCTTCTCCCTATCCCCCCCATATCACCGTCAAAAGGGTTTTCATCAGTGTTAGGCATGACATGTGTGGGAAAATCCCGTGCATGGATGAGAATAATAATACCCAATAGTACACACAAAATTTCAAAAAAAAAAAAAAATCAAGAGAAGTCAGATCTTAATATGAATATTGAAATCAATGAAAAAAATAGATATACTTTCGAAGGACCCCATGCCTCCAGAAGGTCTTAACAAAACTTCCTAACAAAGGATTTATCTTGAAGCTTATAGGTGATGCTCATTACCAGAGAACCCACTCTATGAGCCACACTATCATGGAAGACACTCAAGAAATAAGTAATGATCATAGGTACCCACCCAAGAAAACTTACTTGTCTTATAATATATTGATAAAAATATTGAAAATCACATCAAGGACTGCGGGGGGAACCATAAACACAATCTCGATCAATTCTCTCTATAGGGTATTATATGATGTTGATACCACAAACCCCCAATAAAACAACATACAAGATGGAGGATCAACACCCCAAACATTGATGTCATTCTAATTCCACAAACCAAACATAAGATATGATAAGGAATGATAAAGGATCACCCCTGATCTCACAAAGGGACACCATAAACTATATTTGAGACTCATCCTCAAGATGATATCAAAATTCAGAGCCGTAGATGTAATTATATATTTTACCCCTAAGGGGATGGACGAAGAGAATGCACTCTAACAACACTAGTCCAAAAATTAATAGACGTAGAGCTCTAAGATATCTCTTAGGAATTTAATTACATGAACATGGTGTCACATGGAATATCCAATAAAAGTCAAGAAAGTTTGTATCCTTCCCTATGTCACCAACCTGTGTCCATGTACTTTAGCCGCACCCATGTACCATCGAGTGTACCAAGACATGTTACTATATGTGAACACAGAGCTACACTACAAGTCATTATCCTGAGGTCATATGATGTGCATTAGGGACCCCACTATGTGTGATCCATATCTCTTCGCAGAAACCATAGTGCTGCATCTTGGGGGGAGGGGTCCCACACGATATGTGATCCTAGATTACACACTGTGAAACATAGAAATTTCCAGAAACCTTGTATTATTCTTTATTACATTTACAAATGTTGTTTTTATGAATATTCCAATTTGGAATAAAAGATTTGAGGCCACCTAACCCTTAACGTCTCTAATTTCCAGGATCTAGACTTTGGTCTCATAAAAAACACAACCATCAATCCACACATTAACTATCTCACGTAAAAATGAAAATAATGAGAACCATTAATATTTTATGATCAACCTCAAATCATATTACTTTATCTTATCACCTCAATCACACCCTCAATCATGAATCATTCTTATTTTATTGATCCATTACACTGATGAATGACAACGAATGATAAAATATATGTAATTCCATCAAATCATTGTCCAAATAAAATACCAATGATGTATGTGAAAATAAATGAGAGTTAGGGGGGTGACATAAAAAATAAATATTAGGAACTAACCTTGTAATTTTTTCATTTTCATCCTATATATGTTGTGGTAGAAGAAGGAATATGAAGTTGTAAAAACATTAACAAACAAATAATCAACCATCAATGAAAAAATACATTATTATTCATGGAATTGATCTGTGTACAATTGGGATTATAAAACAAGATGGAAAAACATAAATCAAAAATCCTATCTATAATTTGGGTGAATCACTGACGAAGAACGCTCCTACATTGTCATATTTGGTGAGATCCACAAACTCCATTAGTGCACGATCCTCAATTTTATCTTGATCTCAGGGATTTTCCCAAAGTCCCTCAAATGGATCCTATCAAATGGATCCTATAAATACCTATGTGTTGAGAATAACTATAGGAATTAGGAATAACCCTTCATAAATGTTGGATTCTTTGTCACTATGTTGAATTAATGAAATTAATTAATTAATTAATTAATTTTTTTACCTTCCCCAATCGATAACACTTTTATTTAATGATCGATGCCACCAATATTATATCACAAATAAGGAAAAAAATCACCTTATCAACACAATGAAAGTATCATATTGTCTATCCAAAAATCCATTAAATATTTTTTATACATTTTCAGAAAGCTGCACACACATGGTATTAATATTTTTAATATTTTCAAGTATCTATTTTGGGATCACTGGGCCTCAGAATCTATTGTCATATCTGCTCCAAGATCCAAAAATAATCTATATAATAATATGAAGTAATACATATTAAAATGAATTTTTTTACATTAATAACCATCCATGAGAGATGGTAATAGAAATGAATAATATCATATGTGGAGGCGGTAGTCCACATGTATGCATGAGTGATACTTTCACTTCCCATTTGGTGGAAAAGAGGGGGGATAATAGTGGTTTGGTGACAATAATAACTTTTTAGTACATTTAGGATACTAAATTTATTATTTTATGATGAAGAAAAATATTTATATAAGTTAGAATAAGAAATAATTTAAATGATGTTAGGTAAGACTATTAACTCTTCTTCAGGATACCTTCTTTAGATCCTTTATTAATGGCTCTTGGAATAGAATTTTAAGAATAAGAAAACCTAAAAATTGTGTCTTGGTAAGTTTAGATGATAATTAGAAATGGTTTGGTCTAGCTATATGACTCAAAGGGGTATAAATAAAAGTTATAAGTTTTGTTCTTTTATAAGGGAGGGAAGGGACACCCTTGGAATTAATTAAAAGATTTAAATATAATTGGTGTATTTTCGTGTGTAACTCTTCCAAATTTACATTAATTTGAATAAAAAATGATATGATTGATATATCATAATCTAATGAAATTTTGATTTTTTTGTGGCCATTTTAAATCTTATTATCTTGATTAACCCATTCGTTAACCATTTAAATCTTTAACAATAGTAAAGACTATTTCAATCTTAAATAGTTATGATTTTACTTATAAGGTAATAATTAGATCATAAATGGAAATGTTATGAAATGTTAAACAATATGTTATCATCCTTGACCACTTGAAATATTTTTATGATTTTTAAATATTTTAATAAAAAACTATTTTTTTTAAATATTATTAATTACATTTTTTAGACTATTAATTTATTATGACTTAAAATTCATAAATATAATTTTGGATATGACTATAAATATTTTAAATACCCATCATATTTTATATTAATCTATTTTTTTAGAAAAAAATAATTCATCCAAATTGTATTACTTTTAATATTTTCAAAAATCATTTATTTTATTTTTACATTAATTAAATAAATATTGTGTTGGTGTTATGCATTAATTGAAGTAATTATTAAATAAATAAAGATAAAAATAAATTACTATGATAATAAAAATATATTTATCTATCAAATAAACATTTATAGCTAAAATTATCCTCTTTTTTATGATTATGTATTTTTTTAGAGATATTAAATTCAAAAGAATGCCATTTATTATTTGTTATTTTATAAAATTAATATAAATTTCATAATAATGTAATTAAAATAATGTCTATATATTCCGGAATTGGATAGAAATGACTAAAATAAACTCATCCAGTAGGATACAAGAAAGTGTTAGAGAAATTTTATAGCCCTATCCCAAATATTTATGCCTATTTTACCCATTTTACCCTTACCAAGGTGAAATATATTCACAGTGGCTACTATTAATAATGATAAAAAATGAAAGGGACCCATTATCCAAATTTAATACTGTTGATTCCAAATATGGAATCCATTTTATAGAATTCAATTAAGAAATGTGGAAAAAAATAATTTAAAATTCTACTTGAAAAACATGATAAAAAATCATTTTCTAGAAATAATGTTTTCTTAAGTATAAAAAGTTTTGGTATGAAAATACAATAAACAAATAATTCTTGTAGAGACACAATTTTTTCCTTGTAAGACTTTGAAATATTTTTATATATATTTTTAGGCTCTAACGCTAAGATGACGTGCGATTCTAAGGCTTGGTGAGACCAAAATGAATTTTATAAAAATATTAAGTATATTTTATATTATTCCTAAAAATAATATTAAATAAAATGAGATAAATCTTAAATAGAATATTATACTAGAAATATGATACCATATTTAAGTCTATAATAGAATGTTTACCCTAGGAGTGACCTAAAATAGGTCTGCCTGGGGAATTCAGATAAGTTGCCTGTTGGTGGTATGTTTAGTGGAATAATTAAATTATTAATTTAATGAATTAATTAAATTATCAAAAAAAATCTATCCTATAAATATAACATTATGGTTATTTTCCTAGGGTTAGACTCATAAAACTTGGAATAATCCACAACAATATTCCTCCTATTGGAAAATTGAGACCCGACGATGAAAAATCTTTGGATCAAAGAAGATTTAAGAACAATGAACACAATGACACCTCTAAATAATTGGTGAGTGCATTATTCAATATATAATGATACAATATCTTGGTAGGACTCATGAATTAATGGTTTACACCATTTTTTATTAAATTAATTATGCATGATCACTTCATATCCTTTGATCTGTACTGATTTGAACCTTTTCTTTCGTGTATGTACTGGTTTAATTTTATTATTCATTGTTTTCAACCTAAATATCCCCATCAAGGTCATTGACTATGAACTCTTGGAAAAGATTTATAAACCATTTATACGAGTTTCTCCCAAAATTTCTTCACATTCTTCTCTATTGGGTTATGAGGCCATGGATCGATGTTTCCAGGTGGTACTGATCCCTGTCAAACCCCCAGATTCACAGTGCAATCATCTGAGATGAGTGAAACATTAAATCAGGGCTGGAAATATATGATTCTTGGGTTTTGGGTAATTAGGTTTTTGATTAAGGACCTATATTGGAGGGGTGTCATATTTCATGCACTGTGCAAGAAAATTCGTGCGACCTTCGTACATAGCAATGAGAACTGATTTCACAGCCACTAGAGGACCTAAAACAATGACCATAGAATATTTACACCAATTATAGGTGGATAAAAGGATAGATTATAAGAATTTATGATCATATTTGAAGCACTGATTCTAAATATTTATTTCAAGAAATATTTCAACCACACTCCCTATAGTTCTAAGAACACATGGTGTGTTGGGCCCTGGTTGTGGAACCTAGGGTTTTAACAATTTATAAGTATCAAAAACTTTGTGGGATACCCAAAAACCATGTGAACTAGTGTTGGTAGACTCATTATATAATCCAAGAGTATATGTTCATGGGCACGATGAGAGACATTCCATGTGCCAAAGTACATAGACACAAGATAAGTACACATACATGGCCATAAAGCACAGGCTGGAAGCCGGGTGGCTCAGACAAGTCGTGTAGACCCTCTACACACCATGTCTGGTTACGTGGGAGGCAATACATGTACCTTCAATGACACTAACATGAGAAAGAGCTGGACCACACACCCTATGGGTCCCCTACATGTCTTGTACCCCTAGTTTCCTTTTGAGGACACTTCAATCTCTCCTATATTCTATGTTTTGACTCAGATTTTTGCAGAAGGTATCATAACTTGAGATTTTTTTGTGTAGAACACAATGGTAACCTCTAAAAGGAATTTTGAGATATTATTCCGGATGTTTCCATAGTGGTGCTTATTGACATGATTCTTGAAGATGTTAGTGATCAGGAAAGATCACTGGATCTTTCTGAGCGGCACTCTCCTGCCAGGATGGGCATGGGTCCTCGATGACTAGAGTGAAACCCACCTATAGAGACAAGGGATGATCTATTTACCTTCATAGTGGAACCCTCAAATTGATATGGGAATGGGTCTTCAGTGACTATATTGGAACCATCTTATGGATAAATGGCATGGGTCCTCTACCATTTGAGTGGAACCTTCCATCCAGGGTGGGAATGAGTCCTCATTAACTAAAGTGGTACTCTCCTGTGGAGATCAGGAATAGGTCCCTGATGTTTCGAGTTTCTCCCTCCAGACAGGATGGGCATGAGTCCTAGATGACTGGAGTTGAACCATCATGTGGAGATATGATACGCCTCCTCAATCTTCTATGTAGAACCCTCCATCCAAGCTGGGAATGGGTCCTCGATGACTAGATTGGAATGCTCCAATTGGGATGGGAATGTGTCCTCAACCTTCAGAGTGGTAGAATTCTGTTGTACCAGAGAATGGATACTCTATATAGATATTTTACCCCTAAAATAAGAGACACAATGGAAATGTGAGACTTAACCTGACTATTTTCTATAGGGAAGACACACAAGATGTTGGGAATCATTGATGTACTTCTTGAACTAAATGTTATTCTTTTTCAAGGGAAAGATATGATATGGAGGTCCCCATTATCTCTTTTTTGGGATTCTTTTTCTGATAAGATATATATATATATATCTATGTTGATGAATTTTACTACTATTTTTATTTGGTTGGTAGAGACACGACATGTAGTCCACCTACACAATATGTTGATCTCTTTATGGTTGGGTGAGATTAACTTCTTACTTTGGGTTGACTTTTTCACTGTTTAATATCAAATTACTTTATATTCATATTTTTTCTCTTACTAGTCCCTCTTCAACTTTTGAGGTGTCATACTAGGTATGTATACACTCACCCCTATTTTGATTTTCTCGCACATGTCATGTCTTTTGCTGATAAAAGATAGGTTGTCTGTGACTTCAGTAGATCTTAGGGATACTTGGTGCATTAGACCGTGTACAATGGCCATATCTTTGAGATCAGGATCTAGGCTCTATCAATGTTTTAAATTCTAGGATTGTTAGTTTTAGAAATATTTCTATTTGGATGTGTATTTTCTGATTTAATTTTACGTTTTCACTTTCAAACTCTTTTACACCTTAGAGGTTTTTTATGCTTGGTTTAAATTATTGATATTGAATGTTTTTATTATTATTCCTATGCAATTTTTTATTAAGAATATTAAGTTTGTCCATAAAGGTACATTTGGAAAAGGCCTCCCAGGTTAGATATTCCTTTCAGTGCTGGCTTCTATCCCTTGGATAATGGAGGTAGGCTTAGGGTAGATGCGTTTTGGGCCACATTGGATCAGGTGATGAAAATTTTGTATCAAAGGTGGTTCGATCATTAGGATTATTTTTAGAGTAGTCCCCTAATGAGTGTTTGGTTAAGACTTAGGGAAATATTATCAATGTATCTCGAATGTAGCTCTTGGGCCAAAGAACCTAGTGATGGTATGGGTAGCCAATGTATCCATTCACTTGGACATTGACTTCTTTCTTGTCAAATTAGAATACCAAGAAATTGGTTGCCGGGATAAATGTTCAATTCATCATATATGGTTGATTATTTGACTATCCTTCTTGATTTAACTCCCCATTTTACATATATATATATATGATAATAATATCATGGTATATCTTTACTAAATTTTCAAGATTCTTCCGTGATGATAGTTAGCCAGGACACTAGTTCCGAATAGTGACTATGATTTGATGAGATATGATGCCTCGGTTCAGGGTATATCCCAAAATATCCTTCCTCTAGGTGTCCAGGTAGCTATTCCATCACCTGTTAAATATAATATCATTCCAACTGATTAGGATGAGGATGCACACAGTCTTAGCGCAGTCTGCGAGTTCCAGTGCCAAAGGTCGTTGATGTTCTATATTGAGCCCGATCCCCAGGAAGTGGAGGATTGGCCGTAGTCGGTGGTATATATATTTAATATTATTTTGACACTAATGGATCATGTGGTTTCATTGGAAGACATCCTTTTCCCAGGGGAATCTAGGCATTAGTATATTTTTTCTTCCCAGATGCACGATGAGTCGAAATTATCATTACCCAACTTCTAGTAGGTATTCTATGAGGAGTAATACACCTCCTTATTTCCATCATTTTTGATTTAGGACCTTTCAAATTTACACCAAGGAGGGATGGCAGTGTTTGAGTACATTATGAGGTTCACAAAACTTACATGGTACTCCCTTGACATGATCCGAGACGACTAATTTGGAGAATGAAAGTATGAGAAGGGAATATAAATAGAGATCCATGCTAGTATAGAACCCTTTTTTATCCCCAACTATTACAATGTGTTGGAGATGCCATTGGGGATCGAGAGTTTCTTGTCAGTGGGATTTAAGGTATTTGGAGTAGGCACTGGCCATGATAGGGAAGAATCTTCTGTAGAATTTAGCAGATGCCAGTCGATAGGATCTCAACAAAAGAGATCTTCCCAGGATCAAGATCAAGCATATGTTCAGGGGCAATGTAGAGGACCAGGGTAGCCTAGATAGGGTGATTCTATGCTTGTGATATGCTGGGTCAGACAATATGATATTTCTGAACTAGATTTTATGAAGAGGACATGAAGATAGCATATGAATGACCACAGAAGAGACAACACCATGATCAGAGATATACTAGGAAAGGGTAGTGTGGCCCCTAGGGAGGTGAAGCTAGAATAGGATAAGGAGGGGTTGCGTGTGGTGGAAACCATAATGAGATCCTTCCACAACCACCACATGGTATCCTACTTCAGGCTTAGGGAGCTGCTTCCCGAGGCCACAGACAGGTGCAACCAATGAATGCTTATAACCCTACAACACAAAAGGCGATTATATGTATGATCTATGTGATTTATACTCTTTATTAAAAATTAATATAAATAGTTTATAGTCATTCCTTCATATTTATACACCTGGTGCAAGAGTTAGAGCTCCCAGTTGAAGAGCTATCCAATAAGTTTTGTCCTGAGGTTCTTACAAGGAAAACTTCTTCTTTATCATTTATCTACCAGTAGTGTGAGATATCTATTAGTGGAGATATGTTCACATGGTGAATTTTGGTCATAATTATTGAACCCTATGAATTTATCTTCGGTATGGATTTGATGTTAAAATCCTGATACTAGATAAAATATTAGTGTAGATGAGTCATATTCGACCATACTAATGGGATGAGGTTATCCTTTATTTTTGAGAGAGATATAATTGTTAGAAAAGTGGGTTCTTCATGTATGAGGCTGAAAACCATCACCCATCAGTCTGTGAGTGTATCCCTTACTATATTAAACTCTTTATGAATTCAAATTCTTTTATTTAAAGAGGAATTTGTGAACTTATTCCCTAAGGATTTTCTCAGACTACCTCCATCGTGGGAGATGGAAATTTTCATCGACTTGCATCCTAGGACCACTCCAATATCTCCTTAGAAATATTATATGGATCCTACTGAGCTCTGAGAGTTTTAGTTTTAGTTGGAGGAGCTTTGAGAGAAGGGTTTTATTAGGTCCAAATGTGTCTCCCTGTGAATCTCCAGTGTTATTCATGAAAAAGATGGACGAGATAATGAGGTTTTTTATTATTTATCAACACCTAAACTAGGCCTCGATAATGAACAAATACCCCTTGATGAGGATTTACAACCATTTGAACATTTCGGAGGTGAAAGATGGTTATCGAAGATTGATCTTTGGTCCAGATACAACCAATTGAGGGTTTTTGAGGCTGATATTCTGAATCTTGAATTTTGATGTCACTACAGACACTATTAGTTCCTAGTGATGCCAGTTGGAGTGAAAAATCCCCCCTCCATGTTTATAACTTGGATGAAACAGATATTAAATCCATAATTTTAAGATATCACGATGTTCTTCTTTGATGACATACTCATCTACTTTAAATAAGAGGATGATCATGCAGAGAACTTGATGATAGTTCTATATTTACTTCGAGAGAACCATCTATATGGTTAACTCTCCAAGTTCTAGAAATGGATTCATGAGATTATCATTCGATGGAATTTCATTTCTGACCATAGTTTATCCATAGAATCAGTGAAGATCAATGTAGTGCTTTCTTAGGATCCACCCAAGAAAATGTCAGAGGTGAAAAGTTATCTTATCTTGGCGAGGTTCTAGCAAAGGTTTGTGGAAAATTTCTATAGTATTGAAACCTCTTTGACTTCCCTACGATGAAAAGTGAATCCTTCTACCTAGATTAAGAAAATATAGAGAGTGTTAGAGAAGTTTATACTAATTCTTCTGAGTTCTACTATGTCAAGACCACTAGAGGAGGGTGTGATGTACATAATGTATTGTGATACCTAAGGAGTTGGGTTTCACTTTGTGTTTATGTAGAGGTAGGTAGTTATCATATATTGGTCAAGACAGTTGAGAACCCATGAGAATAACTATGAGAGTCACGAACATGAGCTTGAAGTGATGGTCTTCACCATGAGGATGTGAAGCCCATATCTTTTGCGAGAGCACATTAGGGTTTACCTAGACTATCAGAGTCTCAGGTACATCTTCATATAGAGATACTTGAACATGATGTAGTGGAAATGGTTGAATTTCCTTCGTGACTTTGACTTTGAGATAGTCTATAATCTTTTATGGGAAATGTGGTAGTATATTCCCTTAATAGAAAGTGACAAACTCACTTGTTGCTAGAGGCTTCTGAGTTGTTCACTTCTTTATAGCTGACCCTAGTCGAGAAGGAGGGTGAATCTATTCTTCAGTCGATGGTATTGGATCCTCTAATTCTTGAGAATGATAGAGTGTCCTAGTTAGGAGACATTGAATATCTAGTCTTTTATGAATAGATATCCACAAGAGATTCACCATATGGATATTTTGATGGAGGGAATCACATTATCCTTTTTCATGAAAAAATGGTGCTCCCAATCAAGATTTGGGAGGAAGAGAGGTAGAATTTATACAATTACCTTAAAGGTACACATAATAGTTTGGTGAAGATGTCAAAATACCATCAATGAATATTTTGGTGGTCTAACATGAAATGGATCATTGATGAGTTCATCTCTCAGTGCCTCACCTATCCGTAGGTGAAGGTTGAGCACCATGTTATGGTAGGTTTTTTGTATCCCCTTGTGATCCTAGAGTAAAAGTGGGACAACAAATCTATGAACTTTGTGAAAGAGATTCCATGGAAAACTATGGGCCATGATTCAATCTGGGTGATAGTTGACCGATTAAAAAATTTGAAACACTTCTTTGATTTAGGGATCAATGATTGGTGGAGAGTTTGGGGTAGATGTATGTATGAGATATTGTCCACATTAATGGGTGGACATCAATTATTTTCTACAATCATGATGTGTGGTTCACAACATGAATGTGGAGAGTACTACAGGAGGAATTCAGGACCTAGAGAGGATGACTACTACCATCCACCACTAAACATAGGGGAAGAATAAATGCACTATCTAGGTGTTAGAGGTTATTCTTAGGGATTGCGTGTTAAAATATATCCAGAGTTGGGAGGATCACTTTCCCTTGTAAGAGTTTGCATACAGTAATAGCTACCGCCCTACTATCATCATGAAACATTTTGAGTCCCAATATGGGAGACCTTCCAAGTCACACCTATGTTGGATATAGATCAATGATTTATCTTGTGGGTCCAGAGTTGGTTAATGTGATAAAGGATAATGTATATGTCATCTTTGAGTGGATGAGGGAAACCCAAATAATGCTGAAATATTTTATAGATCACTGTCCTAGTCCCTTGGAGTTCAAGTAGAGAGGCCATGTTTTTCAAAGAGTCTCCCCATGATAAAGATTGTATGGATTTGGCTAGGGTGGAAAGCAATCTCAAAAGTTCATTAAGCCTTTCATGTTCTTGAATAGGATTAGGGAGGTTGATTAACATCCCTCTATATGCCCACAACCAAAGCAAGTTCACGACATCTTCCATGTGTCTTATATGGGGAGATGCATGCATGACCCTACACATATTATTGACTGGGGTGAGCTATACATCGAGGATGAAGGCAATTTTGTGAAGCTCTTGGAGGAGATTGAAGATGAATAGGTGATGACCCTATGTGGATGAACCATCCCATTGGTTATCATGTTATGGAAGCATAAGAACATACAAGAGAGCTCATGGGAACAAGATAACCATATATAGGCTCGGTATCCTAAGTTGATGGGTAGTTTTTCTTTACAGGGATTAAATTATATTATATAAGGTGCATGGAGGTACAATTAAAAAAACACACACCACACAAACATAGGCCATTAAGGTAGGTCATATCCCCCCAAGGGATAACTCACCCATCCAACTACTTTATTACAAAATTGTTTCATGGAACGAAGGCCCAATGGGCTTGAATCCCATTATATGTCCTATTTTCTCACCATGGGATGGACTAATGGACCCTCTTGCATCATTCCTGCATCACTGCCTATCCATCATATCTGTGTCACCCCCACCTTTGATGGTCTAAAGTCCCTTGTGGTCTGTAGGCCCAAATTGGTGGCCTAGAGGCCCAAATGGAAAAATAGTTCTATTTGATAGAGTACCGCTAAAGTACCTTCTATAGTACATCTAGAGTACCCCATAAATACTCATCCACCATGATTTGAACTTGGGTTTCACACATGTATACAGGGTGTGTTAACCACTCGACAAATAATCCAACTGCTATGTGAATTAAATAATTAAAAGAGAGAATAATATAGAGACCCAATATTTTTTCTTTCAATACAATGAAATATTTCTATATATATTTTTTAGAGAAAGGTTCTATGATGACCTGAAATTTTGAGGCCTGATGTGAAAAATATTATTTTTATAAAAATATTGAATATATTTTATATTACACATGTATTGTTTATTAATGAAAATTATATAAATCTTAAATAAAATCTTGGATTAGAAATCTGAGACCATGGTTGAGTCCAGAACACAATTTTTACCCCATGATCATGATAAAATATCTTAGTGTGGGGCATTCAGAAAAGAAAACCTTTGGTGGTGTGTTTAGTAGATTAATTAAATTATGAATTTAATAAATTTATTAAAATATAGCAATGGTTTTCAGTTAAATAAATAATTATGGTGATTTTCTTAGGGTTATCCACAGAAGACCTGGGAGAATCTAGAGAATTATTCCTCCTTCCATTGGGGAATCGAGATCCAACAATGATAAATCTTCAGATCAAAGAAGATCAAAGCACAAAAAACACAACGACATCTAAAAATTATTTTTGAGCACAATCTTCAACAATGAATGAAAAAATCTATAGGTATGACTCATAAATTCATGGTTTATAAAATTTTTGAAAAAATTGGTAGAGTGTGATCAATTTCACTCTTTTGATGAATGCTAATTGAACATTGAAATGTGAATATGTACATGTTTAATTTGATTATTCATTATTTCTCACCCTGGATATCCTTATTAGGATCTTGGGCAAAGATATACTGAAAATGATCAATAAACCTTTGTTTTTTATTCCTTTATCCCCAATTTCTTTTGCGTTTATATCCATTGAGATACAAAGTCGTGGCTTGAGGATTCCAGGTGGTACTAAGCCTAATATAACCCTCATATTCACAATAAAATTGAATTTAGAGGACATAATTTTGAATTAGGGATGTAAAAAAGTTGATTTTATAGGTTTTGGGTGATAGATTCATTGATTTGGGATTAAAATTAGATATGGAGGGTGATAAATTATCTGTGTGGTGAGAGGAGGTTCATGAGGACAATGTGTCTAGTAACGAGAACCAATTTCTCATCCATCAGAGGGATGAGAACACTGACTAGAGAATAGATCCACAAATTATGGGAGGATATGAGGCAGATTCCATTATAAGATGGTTATCTATAAAGTGTAGATACCATATCTGGATCTATAGAAAAATCCTAAATATATGATGTGTAGATCAAAAAAGACATGACGTGTTAGGCCTTAGTTGTGGAAACTAGGGTTTCACCAAGTTATAAGTATCACATGCTATGTCAGAGACCCACATTCCATGTGTACTTATGCTGGTGGAGTCATGTTCTTCTCTAAAATTACATTTTCACATGAGCGACCAAGATCACGTCATGTTCCAAAGTACATAGACACTGGCTAAGTACCCATGATTGGATAGAGATCTCGAACATGACCTCGAGTTTCTCATACATACTGTGTAGACAATCTAAACATTGTGTATGTTTACATAGGAAGTGATCCATGAACCTATAGGGATAAGACCATGGGAAAAAACATGAACATAAACTGTGTGGGTCCCCTACATTCCATGTACCCCTTTTTTCCATTTTAGAAAACATCAATATCTCATATCTCTTATGTTTGGACTCAGATTTTAGATGTTAGTAGCCTATCTTGAGTGTTTTTCAATGTAAAATGAAATGGTGGCCTCCATTTTTTTGAGATATATTATGATATTTTCCAGGAATGGTGCTTATTGAGGCAATTCTCAATGATTTCAGTGATTAAGAATGATTACTAGAGCTTTCCAAGTGGCACCCTTGAGCAGGGCTAGGCATGGATCCTCGATGACTAGAGTGGAACCCTTTTACCAAGACAGGGCAAGTGTAGAGACCCGAAGCTTGACGTACATGGAAATTACATTACATTTGCGGAATACTTAGTACATAACAAAAACACACACTAAAGGATCGTAATAGTTTAGTGTCTTTGGAAACTCGGAACGTAATCTTCTAATCATGGTGAAAGTTATTCAATATCTCCCATAAAGGTCATCCCTTTTTTCTACCTAAAACCTTTCTTTATATCCCGGGGAAAAGAAAACATAAAAGGGTGAGCTCAAATGCTCAGTAAGGGTAAACAAAAGAAAAATCAATCACATCATATACATAGCTTTTGGAAATCTTAACCTGCAAAAGAGCTCATAATATCATAACATGGGATATATCATAGAAGTGAAATGTAATCCCAATAATCATAACTTAAAACATGAAACTTTTTGGCATACACACATAATCATAGAAAATCATTTCTTGTTAGTCAAGACTCATTGCCAAGACTATCTTAGTGGACAAAGTCCCTTTCTGAATCGAGTAACCCTCGTTTTAGTCCTGTTTCACTGAACCGGTATAACCTACCATTTCAGCCACGTCTATCTCATGAGATATAAAATCTTTACCCAATGCATTGGAGGGAGATATAGGTCCCACCCATCTTATAATGAATCCTTTCTTATGTGTGCCACATAATCATAAATCATACATCATCACATGACACATGTAACAAAAATGGGATTCTTGAAACATCATGACATCATAAAACAAACCAT
This sequence comes from Viscum album, assembly GCA_963277665.1. Lineage (NCBI taxonomy): Eukaryota > Viridiplantae > Streptophyta > Magnoliopsida > Santalales > Viscaceae > Viscum > Viscum album. The sequence goes on along the minus strand of OY728142.1, from coordinate 259,809,968 downwards.
ATAAGGTAAATGACTTCATAAAAATAATTCCCTCACAACATAATCAAATCAATGTAATTAAAGGGATAAAAACAGAACCCTTTATTATCTTAGATGGAAAATAATTTTGATAAAACACTTGAACACCATTCTTGAGGAAAATATCCTTTCTTCTTCAAAAACACTTTTCTTTTCTTAATATGTCATACAATTATAAACTAAAAGAAGTTGATTAAAAATAAACTTGAAAACTTGTAAAGGAATTTTCTTGGAAATAATGTTTTAAAAATCCATTCATGCCGTATAAGTTAAAAAAAACATTCTTCGTACTTTTGTCGGAAAAGTCAAAAAGTACCTCGTATGAAAAAAACGACAAAAGATTCCTTTCATATTGTTTACTAAAAACTCACCGAAGGGTAAAATTGGATTTAAAAAATTGAAGGTGGATGGAAAATAATATTACATATTGAGGAAACATGGATGTAGATGATAAAATACACCCCAGTAAATACCAAAGTATAAACAATCTCAGATAAAAATGAGATTGTGATATTTCCCTTACCTTAGGTCTGATTTGCTTCGTATGTGTCCGAACCTCCTGTATAATGATTTAAATAATGTCATTGACTTATTACAGAATCATATTCATTTTTATGATATCATATATGGTTCACTTATGACTTTATATTACCCATTCTTTTGTAAATTTCATGTTAAAGAAGCGTTTTGGGTAAAATCGTTTCATTTATCTTAGGTGTTTTGACTTGTTGTTCTTGACATCATTATTACTTATATCATGATTTACTTACTTCCAGAATATAAAATATGATTTATATACCATATATATTCAGTATATATATATATATAATAGATAGATAAATGAAATGAAAAACACCGTTCATGGAGACGGTAGTCCGTACGTACGCATGAACGCTGTTTTCCTTTCCTTATTGTCTTGAAATGGAAGTAAGTAGATGACATAAATATGTATATATACATAAATCCAGTAGCTTTATAATGTCATATATTTCATTATTATTTCTTATATATACTTTATAATCATTCTTAAATGGTTAACATGGAGAATGAATCTCATCGCGTCGTGGAGACGGTATTCCGTACGTACGCACGAGCGATGATATCATTTCCATAAATATTGAAATGAATTGGAGTGGATTATACAATATATCAGAATCAATATGATGTTGTAATAACTATGTATAGTTATTCTTTACACCATTATACCCATCCATGTAAGGTGGTGGTGGAAAATAGATTACACCACGGCGTGGAGACGGTATTCCGTACGTACGCACGTGCGGTGATTTCTTTTTCCGTAGGATGGATAGATGGTGAAATAGGGTTGTTTCATACTTATAATAAAATATCAGTATATGAGAGATACTGATGTTATTACTTCATAATGAAACAACCTAAGAAGAAGAAGTGGAAGAAGAAATAAAGATGAAAGAATTGGTAACGGTAATTACCTCTTCTTCGAAGTGCCTCTTTGAGACCTCCTCTTAGGGCACTAGAATTGGTCTTTGAGGAAGACCAGAACCTCTAGGATGTTGCTAGGGAAGTGGATAAGGGATTTTTGCAGGGGTTGGCCGAGCTTGAGTGCTCAAATTGGTGTGAGGAGGAGGGGGAGGAGGTGTCCTTTTATAAGGGAGGAGAGGGGCACCTTAGGAATATCTCAAAATATTATTTTATATTAAAGTCAAAATCGGTTTATAATGGTTCCAAAGGGTCTTATTTCGAAGATAAGGTGGGGAGGGGTCGAAATCCTATCAACCAATATAATTTAGACAAGTTTAGGATATTATTTTAACCTTATCAATTAAATTTAACTCTAAGTTAAATAATTTAACTTTTACCATGTCTTTTTGTTTTCTTTCACTATATGGTTAATAAACTTACTATAACATGCCAAACGAACCCCAAATTGTTTATTGTTAATATATATATCCTTATCTAAGTCATTTGGCCGAACCTTAGATTTTTAGGAATACAATAACAATTAATAATATAATATTTGATTTAAAAACTATTTTGTGTCAATTTTGACACTATTTGATATATGATTTTTGTGAAAGTCATAACAGAATTATATGTTCGAACCAAGTTGATTAAATCAACACTAATATATCATAGTAACCTAGAAAATTAGTGTAATTCATAAAAAATCTCAAATTACATTTATTTTGGTGTTTATAACATCAATTATGTCAATATTTCATTAATAAGATAATTACTGCATCATCGTTGTGTCATAAATAAATTAAATTATTTTATGTCTAAAAATTACAAATAAAATACCATCATGTAGGAAATCTGTTTAGCTTTCTAATGAATATTTACAATCGAATTTATCTTATGTATAACCCCATATTAAAAATTATTTACTTATTAGACTTTGATTTTAACTATTTTAACCTTTCTTTAAATAAATTAATAATAAATGTCCTAATCTAATCCAAGTGGGCCTAAATGGTCATATTTTATTCCTAAGTTTGTTTTTGGTCGAATTACACTTGTCCAATAGAATTAGGACATGTGTTAGGGTAATAGTAATATCATATTTACCCTTAGTTACCCTATTTACTATTAACCGCGGTAAAAAAAGTAAAAAGTTACTATTCACCAAAAAATTATTTTCATCTCATTGAACCACATTTTAGTCCTTGATATTAACCGTGTCTCTCGGATTTTCGAAATTCCATTCACAGAAGCGGCAAAATTAAGTTTTATGAAAAATTCAGTTTTTTTAACTACCACTTAGTAGTTTCACTATTCATCAAAAATTGATGTTTTTCAGAACAATGCCAAAATTTCATCCTAAGCTATATTTCATATTCCGAATTCAAAAATGAAATCTATTTTACCAAATTCATAACATAGAAGTTTCATTAATTAATTTTATAATTAAATCCCGCTGTTAAAATAAATAGCGTGTTTTTAGGAAACAATATATATCAAAAGATTGACACTTGATTATGTCTGGTTTAAATGTGAAATTACAACCAATGACCAACATTGTATTAAATTGTAAAAATATACTTTAAAACCACTCAAATTAATAATTTATCACTATTAATTATTTCGATTAAAAAAGTTGTTTTTAATTATAATTTAGTAATTTTTCACTATTCATCAGAATATGAAAGTTATCCGAAAAGTACCAAAATTTCACCTTAGGCTAAATTCGATACTCCGAATCCAAGAATGAAGTTCATTTTGAAAAATAAGATTTACAGAATTTTAAAAAGTGGTTATTACTATTCATAACGGCTAGTTTTAATAACATTTTAATAGCATATCGCTGTTTAGTGAAACTCCTTATTGCGTACTACACACGCTATCGAGGAAGGTCGCGATTGCGTGTAATGCAAGACAAGTCAAGGATGCGTGTTGTGCAAGCTCCTTTTGGTGTAGCGTACAACACAAGACATTAGTGAAATAAAAAGAATATTTTTCATAAAATCTCGGGCTGTTACCGCAAGGGCCTTTGAACTTATTATTTGTGCCCTCCAACCGAGATGATAATTGTTCCTAGATGACTATAGTGGAACCCTCCTACTGAGACAGGTCATGGGTCCTTAACCTTCTGATTGGTACCCCCCAGCCATTCTGGGCATGTGTCCTCGATTACTAGAGTGGAAACCTCATGAAGAGATAGGGAAGGGGTCCCCAACCTTCCGAGTGGTACCATCCAGCTAGGATGGGAATATGTCCTCGATGAGTAGTGTTTCTCCCTCCTGTAAATACATGGAATGGTTCCTCAACCTTTTGAGTGGTACCCTCCAATCGGGCTGAGCGTGAATCCTCGATGGCTAGAGTGGCACCCTACATCTCGGATGGGCATGGGTTCTTGACCATCATAGTGGGACCCTCATATTATACCAATTAATGAGTCTTGTTCCTAGGGATTGTGTCCCCTTGACTGTTTTGAATAGTGGTGTGGTGAGGCATTACATTGATATTTTCGACTGGGCAGATGCACAAGATGTTGGGCATCATTGATGGACTTCTGGAACTATTAGAGACTATTTTTATAGGATGAGATATGAGATTGAGATCTCATTTCTCTCCCATTGGGAGTAATTTTATGAGCTTATATATATCTGTATCCATGTTGATGTATTTTTCTACTCTCTTTCTATGGGTGGCAGAGATATGACGTGTAGTTCACATACACAACGTTTTGATCTCTATATGGTTGGATGGGGTTACCTTCTTACTTGGGGTTAAGCTATTAAATATTTTTTACCTACTATATTTTAAATTCTATTGAATCTCTTAATGACCACCCTTGAAGTTTGGGGCATCCTGCCGGATGTATATACACTCACCCATGCCTAGGATTTTCCTGTATGTGTCATGTCTTATGTAGATGACAGATAGGTCGATAGTGACTTTTGAGGAGCTTAGGGATACTTGGTGCATTAGACCTCATAAGTTGGTCATATCTTAGAGATCAATAGTTGCGATCTCTTAGTGTTGAACTTTCTAGTTTTTCATGTTTGGACATCTATCAAGTTGGGAGTGTATTTCCCCCCTTTAATTTTCAATTTTCACTATAATACTCTTATACAACCAAGAGGTTTTTCATGCTTGGTTTATATTCTAGTTATTTCATATTTTTATTAGTATTAAATTTTATTTATGTATTTAGATGGTCAGGTGTGTTTTTACAGGTACATTAAGAAAAGACCTCCCATGTTAGATATGCCTTTCGACACTGGTCGCCAACCCCTAGCCTGTAGAGGTAGGCTTGGGGTAGTTGTAGCTCGAGCCCCATTGTGTCAAGTCTTAACTATAAGGCCCGACCTTAAACCTTACATAATATTGAATTAAATGAATAATTCACATTGAGGATCATTTCAGGTTTAGAGTTTTAGAGAATTAGAACATAACTATTACATCTCAAAAGATTTACAAAGTAGACACTTCTACCAAGTTTTCATAAAATAAAAAAAACTCTTAAAAAGAAACATGTCTTGTTCCATGTTTTATATAGCATGACATTCCATTGATCCCATCCTTGAATTTATTCCTCATTAATTCCTGTGAAAAACATTTCAAAAAAACTTGGGGTGAGCATAAAAAGCTTAGTAAGGGATACACAAAGAATGAAAACTGTTAGTTTTTCAAAAATCAAGTAAACCATGTATACTTTATCAAAGTAATACCTTCACCTTCATGAAGTAGTAAAAACACTTCACTGAATAAAATATCATTACTTAAATTTTTGTAACCAAAGTATTACCATAAAACCCATATAAAGAACACATAACATATACAAAGGTAACTCGAGACATAAACATACTTAAGTGGAATAACCATACGGTCGACATCCACACAAATCACTTAATGGAATAGCCATACGGCCAACTTCCATACATACTTAATGGAATAACCATACGACCGACTTCCATACCCAATGCATTTGAGGTTATAACGTAACCACCCGTCCTGGTATTCACGGCACCACCTGTCATATGGTTTATCACATAACCACCAGTCAAATGTCCAAGTACCATTATAAAATCATAAGACATAAAACAAACATAATGGAAAGAAAACATTTCCACACTTTGATCACAATATATCACTCAAATATATTGACATAACAAATCCATTATAAAAACCAATTTCAATACCAAAATACATAAAAGAGTATATGGTATTTATTTCATTTTAAAAAAATCACGACTTGTTGAGGAAGCCAAAGACCAAATAATACACGCGGCAGCGGAAAAGGTCGTTGTCACCGCATACGTTAAAGAAACATTCCTTTTTGTTTTGTAAAACGATTCGTAGAAAAAGATTCCTTTTGTATAAAAGTAAAAGTCAAAGGGGTTTATACACCGTATGAAAGAAATTTGTGTATAAAACTAAATATGCCTCAATTAATGGAGATTGAGACGACGTCCCTTACCTCATGTCCGACTTGACTCGATCGTTCTTTAACGTCCTTATAATCGGGTAACTCCCTTTGGTTTGAGCTCAAAGGCTTCCTTGGGAAAAATTCTACCCAAAGTGAGGATTCAAGGAGTAATAGAGGGATGTGGAGAGACAAAATTATATGGGGCTGGCCGAGACAAAGGCTTTGGAAGTGTGGGTAAGGTGGTAGAGGTGGGGGCCTTTTATAAGAGGAGAGGAGGGGCACTCTTGGAAAGTAAGGAAATGTTACATTATTTTAGAATGTGTTTCAGATATTAAGGGTCCCACATTGATGTGTTTCGAGGATAAGGTTATAAGGGTTTGAAATACACCCATCCAATAGGTTTTGGACATGTTTAGGTCTAAGATTTTACATTATCTTTCCATTTTATTTAAATTTATTATTAATGAGGTAATCCCTGCATCATTATGATGTCATAAATAATTTAATATATTTAATTTCTAAAAATTATAAAAAAAATATCATGATGTAGGAAATCTTTTTAGATTTATAATAAATATTTATAGTCAAAAATATGACTTGTATAACCCCATGTAAATTTTTTTTTTAGTAAAACATCTAATGTTTGTGTCATTTTTACTTTAACATTTAATAAAAAGGTATTAATGTCATTTTCCAACTAAAGTGGCTCCATGGGGTCCCCAAGTTGACCCATGGATTGTCTTGGTCGGCCATGACACAACCAATGAGGTTAGGACATGTGTCAAGTTCATTTCATATTATTACAACATTATTTTTACATTAAATTACATTAATTACATCTAATCGCGATTAAGAACTTAAAAGTTACTATTCACCAAAAAATTATTTTAATCCCATTGAACCACATTTTAATTAATAATGACAACCATGTATGTCGGATTTTTAAAATTCAATACACAGAGGTGGTAAAATTTCATTTAAATGAAAAATCAGTTTTTTATGTACCACTTAGTGGTTTCACTATTCATAAAAAATTGACGTTTTTCAGAAAAATACCAAAACGTCACCCTAAGCTATATTTAATGTTCCGAATTCAAAAATAAAGTCCATTTTAAAAAAATGAAAACATATAAGTTGCATTAATTAATTTAATAATTAATTCCCGTTGTCAGAGCAAATAGCGTGTTTTTATGAAATAATAAGTATCAAAAGATTGACACTAGTTTAAGTCCGATTTCAAAGTGAAATTAATTCCAACAACCACTATTGGATTTAATGGTAAAAATATATTCTAATTTCACTTTAAAAACAATTCCAAAGATAATATAATCATATAAATAAATTAGATTAAAAATAGGTTTTGAATTGAAATACAACATTTTACACGATTCATTAAAAAAATGAACTTTATCGGAAAAATACCAAAAATTTACACAAAGTAAATTTTGTTGTCCCGATTCTAAAGAAGAGTTATATTTGGTCCAATAGAATGTATAAGAGTGATCAAAACTATATTTAATGATGGTTCGCCATCAAAAGGCGATAAGTGAACCTTTAGTAAAAATTAGGGTATAAATGCCTAAAATTGAATTCTTTCCGTATTTTAAGCCATTATTATTTATTGGATAAATGTAAAAACATTTAAAAAACATATATAATCATATTTTAGTTATTTATATCCATTCCCACCAATACAACGACTATGTGTTAACTACCATTTAAAATAATATTATTATATTACTAGTGTGTAACGTAAGTTTTCAAAGAAACTCATCGTTGCGTATCGAGTACGCTATCGAACGTAGCAACCCATTTTAATTAAAATTAATATTTAATTCGTAAATATTAATAAATATGAAAATTTTTTATTCATTATTTACCTGGGATGTTACATCCTTCCCCCCTTTTGGGAATTACGTCCTCGCAATTTTATTCACTTATCAAAATAAGTTGGGGTATTTATCCCTCATAGAATTTTCAGATTCCCACGTTGCCTCTTCAACCATATGGGTTTTCCACAAAACCTTTACCTGGAGAATTACCTTATTTCGCAACACCTGCTCTCTTTGGTCAAGAATCTGGACTGGTTGTTCTTCATAAGATAGGTTCTCTTGCAGCTGAACTACCTCGGGACTCAAAACATGAGATGGATCTGGCATATACATCCTCAACATCGAAACATGAAAAACATTGTGTACCTGAGATAAACTCGGAGGTAAAGCCACTCGGTAAGAAACTGATCCAACTTTCTCTAGAATTTCATATGGTCCAATAAACCTTGGACTCATATTTCCTTTCTTACCAAATCGCATCACACTATTCCATGGAAAAACCTTGAGAAAAACATGATCACCTACCTCGAAAGATAGATCCTTCCTCCGGTTATCCGCATAACTCTTCTGCCTGCTCTGAGTTGTTCTCATATGTTTCTGAATCAACTGAACTTTTTCTGCCATCTCTTCTACCAATTCTGGTCACATCAGCTTCCTTTCACCCACTTCACCCCAAAAAGCAGGAGTTCGACACTGCTTCCCTTATAACGCCTCAAATGGTGCCATCTGTATACTGTAACAAAAACTGTTATTATAAAAAAACTCAACCAAAGAAATATGTTGGTCCCAACTTCCCTGATAATCCATCGATCAAGCTCGTAGAATATCCTCCAAGGTCTAAATTGTTCGTTCTGACTTCCCATCTGATTGAGGATGAAAATCTGTAGTAAAATTTAATTCAGTACCCAATGACTTCTAAAGGCCTTTCCAAAAGTTAGAAGTAAACCTGGGATCACGATCGGACACAATGGAGAGAGGAACTCCATGTAACCTGACTATCTCTTTAATATACAAACGGGAAAGTTGATCTAGGGAAAAGGTATATCGTATAGCAAGGAAATGACCAGATTTAGTCAAGCGATCAACAATAACCCAGATTGCATTATTACCTCTAGATGTGTTTGGTAATCCCACGACAAAATCCATGGATATATTTTCCCATTTCCACTCTAGCACTGGTAAAGGCTGAAGCATACCTTTTGGTAACTTCCACACTGCTTTAACCTACTGACAAGTCAAACACTTCACAGTAAAATCAGCAACATCCCTTTTCATTCCATCCCACCAGTAATACTCCCGTAGATCTCTGTACATCTTAGTACTGCCAGGATGAACTGAAAATGGGGAACTATGATCCTCACATAACAGCTCATTCTCCAACTATGAATCACAAGGCACACATAATATTTTCCCAAACCTCAAAACACAATCATTATCAATGTTGAATTCAGGCAACTTACCCTTCTGAACCAGCTCTACCTTTTTTCTGCAACTCACTGTCTTTCTTCTGTGCTTGCTTGATTCTGTCTGATAGGGAAGATGTCACTAATACCTGAAACAAAACAGAAGGACTTCCTACACAAACAACTTCCATTCCAAAGTTCATCAAATCAAAAACCAAAGGATCTCGTTCCAAATGTAGCATGGTTAATGAAGAATTACTTTTTCGACTCAAAGCATCGGCCACTTTATTTTCTTTTCCCGGATGGTAGTGAATTGTACAATCATAATCCTTGATTAATTCCAGCCATCTCCTCTGTCTCATGTTCAATTCTTTCTAAGTGAATATATACTTTAAACTTTTGTGATCAGTATATATTTCACACTTTACTCCATACAAATGATACCTCAAAATTTTTAAAGCAAAAACAACAACAGCTAATTCCAAATCCCGTGTAGGGTAATTTACCTCATGAGATTTCAACTGACGTGAAGCATATGAAATTACCTGATCATTCTGCATAAGGACACAACCAAGTCCCTTCAACGAAGCATCACTGTATATAACAAACTCACCATTCCTGGAAGGAAGTGCCAAAACTGGAGCATTCACCAATCTTCTTTTCAACTCCTGAAAACAATCATCACATTCTTTTGTCTAGATAAACTTAACAACCTTCCAAGTTAGCTTAGTCATTGGACTAGATAACCATGAAAAATTTTCAACAAACCTTCGGTAGTAACCTGCCAAACCAAGAAAACTATAGATCTCGGTTACATTTTTGGGTCTTGGCCATTCTTCAACAACTTTTGTTTTAGCAGGATCAACAGTTATGCCATCTTTTGAAACAATGTGACCCAGGAAAAAAATTTGTTGTACCCAAAACTCACACTTGCTGAATTTTCCATATAGTTTCTTTTCTTTTAAGGTTTTCAAGATAACCATTAAATGACTTTCATGCTCCTTTTTACTTTTAGAAAACACCAAAATATCATCGATGAAAACAGCCACAAACTTATCCAATAACTCATGGAAAATTCTATTCATAAGGTCCATGAATACAGCAGGTGCATTGGTTAACCCAAAAGGCATAACTACAAATTCATAATGGCCATATCTAGTATGGAACGCATTCTTCAGAACGTCTGCTTCTTTTACTTTCAACTGATGGTACCCTGACCTCAAGTCAATCTTCGAAAAATACTGAGCTCCCTGAAGATGATCAAACAAATCATCGATATGAGGAAAAGGATACTTGTTCTTAACAGTAATATTATTCAAGGCTCTATAATCAATGAAAAGTCTCATTGAGCCATCTTTATTTTTAACAAACAAGACAGGAGCACCCCATGGTTATGTGCTAGGTCAAATGAAACCTTTATCTAATAACTCCTGCAATTGCCTCTTTAACTCTAAAAGTTCAACTTGAGCCATTCGATAAGGGGGTTTTGAAATTGGTTTAGAATCAGGAACTAAGTCAACAGTAAATTCAACTTCCCGATCATGAATAATACCAGACAACTCATCAGAAAAAACATCAAGATACTCATTTACCACTGGAACATCATTAATCTGAACAGTTCCTTTATTTTCAACAATATGTGCAAGTTAACATTCATTTCCATATTTTACTAGTTTCTCAACTTCCTGATATGTTATCAAAAGCAAGGGTTCATTATTGTACACAAACTGAAAATCTTTTTGAAAAGAAACCATTTTAGCTCTGCAGTCAATCATTGCATGATAAACAGAAATCCAATCCATGCCCAAAATAACATCAAACTCTACTAGAGGCAAAACAATAAGGTTTGCTGGTAGATTCTTTCCACACACAAGGATAAGAAGGTTCTTATAATTCCTTTTTGTCTTAATGTTCCATCCGGGTGTTTTTACCATGAGTTCAGGGTTCATATCTTGAGATGGAATTTCTAATTTACTAGAAAACTTCTCAGAAATTAAAGAGTGTGTAGACCCTGAATCAAACAACACATTGGCATAATCTGAACAAACAAACAGTGTACTTGATACCACTTCATTAGATGGCCCAACATCTGCTGAGGTTGTTGCAAAGGATTTCACCACCCCTTTCTGCTTGTAATCTGGCTGCTTTCCCTCAGTTGAGTTCTTTGTTGGACACTCGTTCGCATAATGACCCATTTCATTAAACTTAAAACATCGTACCGTTGGCTTTTCATTGCCTACTTGATCATCTTCCTTATAGTTACGAGCAATATGACCAGACTTACCACACCAAAAGCACTTACCAGACTTGGATAAACATTCTCCAAGATGCATTTTACCACACTTCTCACAGGATGGATATTTGGTTTTCTTACCTCCTTGCTTATTTGATTAATTCTTCCTTTTTTCCCGCCAACTGGACCTCTTATTCTGTTGTTTGTCATAGAAAACCTGATCATCGAAAAACTCCATTTCCACCTTCCCCGCACATCGAACAAGTTTTTCATAACTTTCGAACTCACAAGAAGCTAAAGCCCTTCGATACTTTGGATTTAACCCTGATTAAAAACGGTTTATTTTACTATCAAGATCTTGTATGAAGTTTGGAGAATACCTTGCCAATCGAGTGAACTTTGCTTCATAAGCAGCCACAGAATCATCCTCCTGCCTCAATTCTAGGAACTGTTTTTCCATCCTAAGACGAACCACCTTAGGAAAATATTTCTCAAGAATCATACCTTTGAATTCGTCCCAGTGAAGATCCTCAATCTCATCACTACCCCTAATATTTTTTTACCATCGACCACCACTGATCAGATTCACCTTCAAAACGGTAAAAATCAAGACTAACCTTTTGATGTTCTGAACACCCCATGACATCAAAAATCTTCTCCAGTGCTTTAATCCACCCTTCAGCTTGTACGGGGTCAGATGATCTTCTGAATGATGGTGGATGTTGCCTCATGAAATGTTCCACCACTGACATGTTCCTCTGCGGTTGATTTGGCTGATCTCGTGCATGGATACCACCACCATTTATAGCCTGAGTCAATTGTGCCATCACTGTAACAAACTTTTCAGTTCCAATTCCAACCATCTCAGGTTGCTGATTTGGAAGGTTGTCTTCCTCATGATGTCGTCCCAACATAGCTTCTTTGTTTCCTCTACGGAAAACCATTCTGAACACAGAAATATCTTAGGTGAAGCAACATGTTAATCTTTAAAAGCAATATCATTTCAGTAATACCATAATTTAACTTATAATTTAACAATTTTCTAACTCCTAAAGTTGTCTAAACCGTCCTCTGATACCAACTATAAGGCGCTGACATTAAACCTTACATAATATTGAATTAAATGAATAATTAACATTGAGGATCTTTTCAGGTTTAGAGTTTTAGAGAATTAGAACATAACTATTACATCTCAAAAGATTTACAAAGTAGACACTTCTACCAAGTTTTCATAAAATAAAAAAACTCTTAAAAAGAAACATGTCTAGTTCCATGTTTTATATAGCATGACATTCCCTTGATCCCATCCTTGACCTTATTCCTCATTAATTCCTGTGAGAAAAATTTCAAAAAAACTTGGGGTGAGCATAAAAATCTTAGTAAGGGATACACAAAGAATGAAAACTATTAGTTTTTCAAACATCAAGTAAAACATGTATACTTTATCAGAGTAATACCTTCACCTTCATGAAGTAGTAAATACTCTTCACTGAATAAAATATCATTACTTACCTTTTTGTAACCAAAGGATTACCATAAAACCCATATAAAGAACACATAAAATATATAAAGGTAACTTAGTACATAAACATACTTAAGTGGAATAACCATACGGTCGACTTCCACACATATCACTTAATGGAATAGCCATACGACCAACTTCCATACATACTTAATGGAATAGCCATAAGGCCGACTTCCATACCCAATGCCTTGGAGGTTATAACGTAACCACCCATCCTGGTATTCACGACACCACCCGTCATATGGTTTATCATGTAACCACCCGTCAAATGTCCAAGTACCATTATAAAATCATAAGACATAAAACAAACATAATGGAAAGAAAACATTTCCACACTTTGATCACAATACATCACTCAAATATATTGACATAACAAATACATTATAAAAACCACTTTCAATACCAAAATACATAAAAGAGTATATGGTATTTATTTCATTTTAAAAACATCACGGCTTTTTGAGGAATCCAAAGACCAAATAATACTCGTGGCGGCGGAAAAGGTCGTTGTCACCGCGTACGTTAAAGAAACATTCCTTTTTGTCATTTTGTAAAACGTTTCGTAGAAAAAGATTACTTTTTTATAAAAGTAAAAGTCAAAGGGGTTTATACACCGTATGAAATAAAGTTGTGTATAAAACGAAATATGCCTCAATGAAAGGAGATTGAGATGAAGTCCCTTACCTCAGGTCCGACTTGACTCGATCGTTCTTTAACGTCCTTATAATCGGGAAACACCCTTTGGTTTGAGCTCAAAAGCTTCCTTGGGAAGACGTCTACCCAATGTGAGGCTTCAAGGAGTAATAGAGGGATGTGGAGAGACAAAATGATTAGGGTTTGGCCAAGCCAAAGGCTTTCGAAGTGTGGGTAAGGTGGTAGAGTTGGGGGCCTTTTATAAGAGGAGAGGAGGGGCACTCTTGGAAAGTAAGGAAATGTTACATTATTTTAGAATGTGTTTCGGATATTAATGGTCCCACATTGATTTGTTTCGAGGATAAGGTGATAAGGGTTCTAAATCCACCCATCCAATAGGTTTGGGACATGTGTAGTTCTTAGATTTTACATTATCTTTCCATTTTATTTAAATCCATTATTAATGAGGTAATCGCTGCATCATTATGATGTCATAAATAATTTAATATATTTAATTTATAAAAATTATAAAAAAATATCATGATGTAGGAAATCTTTTTAGATTTCTAATAAATATTTATAGTCAAAAATATGACTTTTATAACCCCATGTAAAAATTGTTTTAGTAAAACATCTCATGTTTGTGTCATTTTTACTTTAACATTTAATAAAAAGGTATTAATGTCATTTTACAACTAAAGTGGCTCCATGGGGTCCCCAAGTTGACCCATGGATTGTATTGGTCGGCCATGACACAACCAATGAGGCTAGGACATGTGTCAAGTTCATTTCATATTATTACAACATTATTTTTACCTTAAATTACACTAATTAACTCTAATCGCGATTAAGAACTTAAAAGTTACTATTCACCAAAATTTTTTTTAATCCCATTGAAACACATTTTACTTCTTAATGAAAACCATGTCTGTCGGATTTTTGAAATTCAATACACAGAGGTGATAAAATTTCATTTAAACGAAAAATCAGTTTTTTAAGTACCACTTAGTGGTTTCACTATTCATCAAAAATTGAAGTTTTTCAGAAAAATACCAAAACTTCACCCTAAGCTATATTTGATGTTACAAAATCAAAAATGATGACCATTTTAAAAAATTCAAAACATATAAGTTTCATTAATTAATTTAATAATTAATTCCCGCTGTCAGAGCAAATAGCGTGTTTTTATGAAACAATAAGTATCAAAAGATTGACACTAGTTTAAGTCCGATTTCAAAGTGAAATTAATTACAATGACCACTATTAGATTTAATGGTAAAAATATATTATAATTTCACTTTAAAACAAATTCCAAATATAATATAATCATATAAATAAATTAGATTAAAAAGTGGTTTTGAATTAAAATACAACATTTTACACTATTCATTAAAAAAATGAACTTTATCGGAAAAATACCAAAAATTCACACAAAGTAAATTTTGATGTCCCGATTCTAAAGAAGAGATATATTTGGTCCAATAGAATGTATAAGAGTGATCAAAACTATATTTAATGACGGTTCTCCATCAAAAGGCGATAAGTGAACCTTTAGTGAAAATTAGGGTATAAATGCCTAAAATTGAATTCTTTCCGTATTTTAAGCCTTTATCTTTTATTGGATAAATGTAAAAACATTTAAAAAACATATATAATCATATTTTAGTTATTTCTATCCATTCCCGCCAATACAACGGCTATGTGTTAACTACCATTTGAAATAATATTATTATATTACTAGTGTGCAACGTAAGTTTTCAAAGAAACTCATCGTTGCGTATCGAGTACGCTATCGAACGTAGCAACCCATTTTAATTAAAATTAATATTTAATTCGTAAATATTAATAAATATGAAATTTTTTATTTATTATTTACCTGGGATGTTACATCAACAATTCCAATGACCTTAATTATATTTTTAATAACATAAATGAAGTAATTTTAATTTTAAAACCATTTGATATGGATCCTTGTAAATTCATTAAATGAAAATAGAGTATAATGAAATTAGTAATTTTTACCATTAATTGAGAAATAAATTTTTTTAGAAAAGTATCAAAAATCCACTCTAAGATAATTTTGGAAAGACTATTTAAAAATTAATTTCATTTTATAAAAATAAATTTTGTAAATTTGAAAGAAATTAATTATATTATTTTATCCCAAAATATATAAAAAACCGTTTTTTATGAAAATGTTTTTTAAAACATATAATGAATTTTCTAAAAAATGAGTACATAATTATAAATTTATTTTATTTATCTAATATCTATTTGAAGATAATTTTTTTTCAAAATTAAGCTATTATTATTCATTTTTACAATTTGACAACTATTTTATAATTGTATACTATATTATTTTTAATTTAGACTCGAGGATTCATGTATCACAATCTATAAAAGAAATTAAATTTATTTAAATAGAATATATCATAATATAATGGGTTGTTACATTATTTCCCCCTTTAAATGAATTTTACCTTTTGAAATTTTTTCAGTTCATTACAAAAAATGATCATCTCTCTACTTAATCACATCCTTAGGTTCCCATGTAGCTTCTTTGAATTGATGATTCCTCCAAAGAACTTTATCCATATGAATAGTACTCTTCTATTGAAATTTATCTCCATGATATAATATTTATAACAATTTTTTTATGAGGAAATACCATGATCCAGTGTATAGACACTTTGTTTGGTATATTTTAAGGTTTAATTATGCACTTCCTTAGAAGTGATACATGAAACACATCATGAACTTTAGAGTGGTTTGGTGGAAGCGCCAAGTGACAAGCTACCTTTAATACTCGATTACAAATATAAAGGGGAAAATATACATAGGGATCAATTTTCAATTACTTATTAATCTTATAATCTTATTCCATGGAGAAATTTATAGGAATACATTATCAACAAATTCGAATTCTAGATTGTTTTGTTATTTTTTAGTATAACTTTTCTTCTGACTCTGAGATGACTTAATGTGATGCTTAATGGATTTGAATTTATCTATCATTTCATTAATTAAATTAGGTCAAAATATATTTATTTATAAAACTACATACCAACACATTGGAGTTATAAACTTCATTCCATAGAGGGATTCATAATGATCCATATGAATACTTGAGTAACAAATATTTTTTCCCAAGAAACTTGACTAGAGGAAGGTGTTGATCCCAACAACCTTTGAAATACATAAACCACAACTTCAAAATATCATTTAAGGTTTTAATGGTTCTATAATGTTGACCATATATCTCATGATGATATGAAGTACTGAAACACAACTCCAAATCAAGATCTTGATGAACAATTTTTCAAAACATCACGGTAAACCTCATATCCTTACCAGATACAATAGAATGTGGTAATACATGTAACCTTAACTCATACATAATGTATATTATTCCAAGATGATAATGATATAAATATTATCTAATTTAAATTAAGTGTGATAAAGTTTTAACGTGATCAACTATAACCCAAATAAAATTATGGCCTTTAGACGATTTGGGGATTCTGATGAAAAAATATGTCGTGATGTTTTCTCCTTTCCATTCTAGTATGGGTAATGGTTGTAACATACCCTTATAATTATGACTCAAATACATACATATCAACATAAAAATCACTGAAGTACATACTCTAAAATATCTCTAATCATGTTATTCCACTAGAAATACTCTTTTTGATCTCTATAAATTTTCATACATCTATGATGTATAGGTAATGTTGAACTACAAGCTTCATACAATATATTCTTCTTAAAATATGGCATGTATAAAACACATACATAGTTTCTAAAACTTATCATTCCATTAAAATAAAGGTTGATCTCATGACCATTTTCCACATTCTTTTTCAACTCTTTATCTTCCTTATGATCCTATTTAATATCCACTTATATATATGGATCAATTCTCATTTGAGAAATATTATATTTCCCCCCTTAGTTAACTATTTTCAGATCCATACATTGAAAATATAGAAATATTGGATCTTTTTTATCCTCATCATAGATAATATTTCATGATTCTTTCTACTTATATCATCTTACACCTTGTTTTCTTTCCTAGGGTTGTAATGCATTGAGTAGTCATAATCTTTAATGAAATCCAACCATTTTCTCTATTTCATATTCATATCTTTCTATGTTAATATATAGTTTAACATTTTATGATATATATATCTCTTATTTTTCAATAAAGATAATTCCTCCATATATTTAATATAAAAACTACAACAATGTATTCCAAATAATGAGTTGGGTATATTTTCTCATGAACCTTCAATTTTCATGAAGAATAATAAATAACCATATAATTATATATGAGGATGAATCCATGTACATTATTTGATGAAAAAATATATATCACATAACTTGGTTTACTATAGGATTGTGTAAGTATAAGTTCACTGACTAACATTATCTTTATAAAATTGAAATTTTTATATCTGTCTAAAAGAACAAGGATATCTTCAGAGTTAACTTGGTGAGTGGATTAGAACATCATAAGAAATTATTCACAATGCGTTAGTAATTTCCATCCACACAAAGAAAAATATGAATCTATGTCACAATGGTTGGGCTGGGACAACATTAATTAAATTCAATCATTGATGGATCCACTGATACTCCCCTGCATGAGATTATATAAAAAATGATTTTTTTCTCAAAATTCACACATGATAATTTTTTCATAAAAATTTTCCTTCCTCAGGGTTTTCAGAAAAATCCTGAAATGATTTCCATTCTCTTCTTTTCTCTTTGAATATATAAGAATATCTTCTATGAAGGATAACAAAAACTAATCATGAAAATCTCGAAAGACTATATTTATTGAATCTATGATGATAGTAGGGGAATTATTAAGACTAAATGATGTTATTATAAATTCATAGTGCCCACAACTTGTATGGAATGATATATTGGGTATACCCTATAATTTGACCCTTAATTGATGGTATCCAAAAGTAGGGATAATCTTGGAAACGTATTGAGCTATGCGTAGTTGATCAAACAAGTCATCAATATGTGGAAGAAGAAACATAGTATTAAATATGATATTATTATAGTTCATAATAATCCATTTAGAGTTTCATCTATCCATATTTCTTCTTAACAAGAACAATAGATGCACCCAATTGTGATTCTTGGAAAAAAATTAACCCCATATAAATATTCCCCTAGGGTTTCTTATTTAATTCACGTAAATAAATCAAGTCCATTCTATATAAAGTATTTGAAATATGTGTAACGCTACATATGAGTTCTATTGAAAACTCAACATCAATATTTAGAGGAAGACTATGAAAGTCTTCTGAAAATACATCAACAAACTCCCATAAAATAATTATATCTTTGATGTTGAGATTATACATAATGATATGATAAAAACAACTCTTTTGAATAATAATTAAGACCCATACAATAGATTCAATTTCCATTTGAAGTTCAAATTTTCCATCACAATAATAGATGATCATAGGTTGGTTTAGAATATTAAATGTGATTTCCATTCCTTGGAAATTGATATTGGATTCATATAAAGTATTCCAATCTGTTCTTAAAACAATATTAAACTCAACTAAAGGTATAATAAAAAGATTTAAAGGATGAACATTCCCACAAAATTCAATCAGAGAATAATCATAGACTATATATTGGATCATTTTACCATTGAGTGGTATCACTACGCATTCAACATCTAATCATTAAGATGGTATTGTGATTACAATAGAAAATTATTCCTATATAAAAGAGTGAGTATATATTGAATCAAAAAATATATTATCAGTTCTAGTGTTTATGGTTAATGTAACATTCACCACATAATTATTCTACCCCCCATTAGTAATAATGATCACATGATATTTCTATTGGTCTCTAGACATAAGTGGTTGCTGCCATAGACCATCACCATTGACCTTTAGGATTGAGAACTCGTAAGCATAATTCTCATACTCCTTTCATTTTAAAAACTTGAGTGTGGGTGGTGCATTATGTGGTTATTTATCTCCATCATTATCTTACTTATTCCCATAACTTTGAAATTTTATTTCTTGATGAACTTACTTTCCACACATAAAGCACTCACTATCCCCTTTAATGAAATTTATTCCATGTCTCCTTCCATACCTGAAGTGTAATGGTAAGAATATCTTCCTTCCAACATGGTTTTTATTAATATAGTTTCATTTTAATTTCATTAATATTTTTTTATCAAAACCATGATATTGAAGGGTGACACCAATTTATATTTCCACCTTGATAGCACATAGAAAGATTTCTTCATGGCTACTAAAGTCCCATATATTTAACACCATTTAGAGACTTGTTTTTAAACCATTGAAGAATCAATCAACCTTAATATTTGGAGGTATGATAATATGAAAATCCTACCTTTCTATTATAGTAAAAGTTTCCTCTCGGGTACTAATTGATTTATCATCCATCTATTTTAGCTCAAGGAATTGTTTCTCTATTTTTATGAAGATTATGATCAAAGTACTTGTTGACAAATAATATTATAAACTCATCCCACTCCATGGATTATATTTTTCCCATTTCCTCATGTTCTTAATGAGAGTCCCCCATTTATTTACTTATACCTAAAAATGATAGACAACCAAAATTAATTTCTCATGCTCCGAACACAAAAGAACAAAAAATATATTTTCAATGGTATTGAATCATTACACAGAAACTAGTCGATCAATAGACCCACTAAATTAAGGTGGATGTTTCCTAATGGAGGAAATAAAAGACTTATTTTCCCTCATATAATCTTTTTAAATATCAGCATGATTCATTTTTTTAGAATATATTGAAAGAATAAAAATGATATTTTTTATTCTATCAATCGGATTCATATTTAAAATGGTTCCTTCAAGTTACAATCAATGACTAAAACAAAAAATCATAGCGTGGGAAATAATAATCATAGTGGAAAACCATATAATAATGAAAAATTATTTATATGACACTAACACATAATTATTATTTAGCAGCGTTTTATTAAACCACCATTATTTTTTAAAATAATTTAGCAGTCGTTTATTAAAAACCACTGCTAAACCTATTTTTTTTACAAAACCAACACTTCTCCCCCGACCCTTCGACCCCCACAACACCCCGAAGCCCTAGGAGTCAAAAACCTCGCCTCCCTTTCTTCCGATCCTGATCCTCTCTTCCCCTTAACATGCCTCTCCACCCATTAATGTGCCTCATCTCCCATCGACACGGGTCCCTACCTTCACCGACCCTCAGTACTGGTCTATATGCCATTGTGGTGGGGTTATGGTATGATCTTGGGTTAGTTTCTCTAATGTGTATTGAATCTTAGTTCTTTATTTTCTATATTGATGGTTGTGATATGATCTTGCATTTATAGTTTCCCATTATTGTGCACTTCTGGTTTTCCACAAGATTCTAGAAGTTTCAGAGCTTATGGTAGGTGATTCCATAATTTAACATTATTAAATGAATTTTGTATGATTAATGTGATTCTTAATTTTGTTTTATTTATTGTGTTAATGGAGAGAAATATTTTATCAAAGGTTTTTGAGTTTAGTATGGGTTGTAAGAAGATTTTTAAAATGTAATTGGTTTGGTTTCATGTGTTCCTTTTCTTTTTATGATTTCTTAATGTGTTCCATGAATGGTGTAAATATTTGTAATTATAGTTGGATTAATGAGTATTTAATTAAGTATATTGGGTTATATCATGATATTAGGTAAATATGTCTTCTCTACTATGATATGGGGATCAAATCTTAAGGAGTACTCCACTATATTAGGGGAAATATGTAATGATATAATATCTTCTATGTTATGAGTTAATATGATTATTTATATGTAACAATTTTTTGTCACACTCATAAATATCTATGTTATGATCAATGGATCTTATTTATTATATTATGTTTTCGTAATCTTAAATGATGGTATATGTTGGTTCATTTGATATTACATGTCCTTCTATCATGACATGTGATCAACTCTCATGAATCCATGACATTTTTAATATGTTATTTATTCCAGGATCATGTTTAACATATACTTATGATCTAAACATTAATGGTATATCGATAATTTTTTATCTTACTAATAATTTGATCTTATCCAATTATTATATTTCTATTATAATATATTGGGTTTCTAATACCTTTCCTTTATGATTTCCCAAGGCTAGGAAGTATTAGGGGGAGTTTAAGGAAATTCCCAAAATGAAATTTAAATATTTTTATACATAGTCCCTTGACTAATAGTGTTATCACTTTACCGTATGTATGATTAATTTGTTCCATGGTTCGTTTGGTTAGTTTCTTAGTACGGTTTGTTGGTTCCTTCTTATGGTCTGTTAGTTCCTTCATACAGTTGGTTGGTTTCTTCTTACAGTTTTTTGGTTCTTTTATTCGGTCTGTTTGTTCCTCATTATGGTTGGTTGATTTATATTTTTAGTCACTCGATTATTTATGTGGTTTGTTGGTTTCTTATTAGAGTTACATATTCCTTCATTCGTTTAGTTTGATACATCTTGTGTTTGATTAGTTCTTTCATACAGTTAGTTTATTTTTTCTTGCATCCACTTTTTCTGAAATATAGTTGGATGGTTATTTATTAAAGTTGGTTAGTAACTTTATTTGGTTAATTTATTTTCTCCAAGTGCTTGATCTATTATCAGGGTTGGTTCAATAGTTTGTAAATTTTTTGAGTTATTCAAAATAACAAGATATTTTACCAAATTATGTTAAAAACGATATTAATGTAAACCGTGAAATTAAAGTTATAAATTAATATTTTAATATCCATTTTTTGGGAATTTAAATTTTATTTTAATTCCATAAAACTATGGATTTAAGAGGTTATCCCAATTTTTATAATTGAAAAAAATTAAATTGAAATTGAAAAGGTATATAGACAACAATACTTTATTATGTTATTCTAGGATCTATTTTTGAAAATTTAATATACATGATTTAATTTATCTTAGAAATTTCATGTTTCTTTTGCATCAGGAAAAACAAATACCTTACTCATAAGCCTTGGATTTATCTACCCTAGACGTGAATCCTTTCACCTAATGATTCCTAGCATGTTCCCCATCTTGATTACACATGTATTTTCTAAAGTACCGAGTCATGTTTAAGGTAGTTTTTTTGTTTCCACTTCATATTCATAATTTTTTTTCAATTATTATACGATATATCAAACCTTAAATTAATAATACCAAGGTCATGGAATAATAAGTTTTTCCATAAAGTTGTTATCCTTATTTATTTCTATAGTGAGCACCTAAAAAATATTTGACCTCATAAACATGCATGGAATTACCTAGAAAATACATAATGAAAGGGGATAGATAGAAATCCATGTAATGAAATAAACATGATAATGAAATTGAATGTGTGGGTCAATGATATGATATGATAACTTAAAAAGAAGTCACATTAAATATCACGTGGAAGTGTAACATAATGAACATGTTATCAAAAGATCAAGGTATAATATGAAATTCAACAAAAAAATAAAACAAGTTATTAACATGAGTCAAGGATAACATCTTGTACAATATCACATTGTGGGAAATTTCCCATCATGGATTTGGTTTACTACCTAATGCCATACATGACATCTCAGGAGACTATAATATTAAAAAATTAATTTGTAGTGATATTTATGTGCACCCATCATTACATGTTAATGATAAATGAGTTCTATTCCAAGTAAATCAATAATAATTCATGACATAACAATTTCCCATGGAATGAAAATGGTTTTCATAATATTTTTTCATATCATATTCAAATGAAATTTTAGAATTAATGAATTTGATAAATTATCATAAGGAATTAATTACTGCATAAAAGGAAGATAAAATACACAAGTTATATATGTGAGAGAAATATAAAGAATTTAGAATAAGTCCATAACATCAATTATTATTAAAATTGATAAAAAATTAAAAAAAATCATTCTTAGGGAAAATAACCACATCATTGGAAAACATAAAATGATGTCATATTGGATGAATTTTTTTTTGAATGATCACTGTGAACATTTATTGAGAAAAATATCCATTGTATTCAGAAAGGTTTTATTTAAATTATAAAAAATTATATAACATTAATTTTTATTAAAAATTAACTACCAAAACATAAAAAATGTATCTTTGAATCATTTTTGTTCATGATGGAAAACGAGTTTTTAATGGGAAATATGTTAAAAAAGAAATAATACTTCCTCATTTTTGTCAGAAATGTTTTAAATTACCTTGGTTAGAAAATGATAGGAAGGTAAATTTATAATTTTTTTTAAAAATAGAATTAAATTTATAGATTAATTGAAACAAAAATATTAAAACATTTCTAATAACAGTTTTAGAAAACATACATTTAAAATAAACTTTACTTTCAGTTGAAGATTGGAATGAAGATGGATTTTCTTAAAAATAGTTTCTCAATCATTTTAAGTAAAACATAATGAAAATTTTTATTATTACTTGAAAAAATATAAAATAAATAGAGGATTGTAAAATTAAATTTTTTTTCTTAGACAATGATGAAATAATATTATACAATGTAAATGCATATATAAGGAATCACGATTAAAATAAGATTGAAACATCAATCCTTACCACTTCACTAACAATTTAGCTATAAAATATCATGAATGTAATATATGAATAGTGACATAAAATATCATAATGATGAAATTATTAATGATATACTATGTAATGGGGAACTATTTACACGATTCAAAAAAGTTATTTTCATAAAAGAACAGGTTCTATAACAAATGATGTTATGAGATAAAACCTTTTCACAGTTTATATCATATCAATGTTATTTAATAAATGAATTTATTATGTGTAAAAAATATAAAAATAAAACAAAGAAATGTGTAAATACAATTATAATTAAATAAATGTTATTTTCTTAAAGAATATTTTCATAATATAATCAAGAAATTAGATATATAACCCAAAGAATTGAACTTAAGTCAAGAAGCCTCTTACCCCACACTTACCTTTAGTTGAGTGTTTTTGAAACTTATGTATTATGGTTATAACCTAGATATTTACTTATAAAAGGACCATATTGATATTTATAATAATATAAATGGCCATTTTATATAATATTATTACATATTCGTTAATAATTATTCATTATTACCATTATTTCAGGTGTTAATTGCCTTGGTTTATCAGGCATGTTTTGTCCTAAAAATGATGGATCCTGAACATAAGATATAGTTTCATAAAATTGAAAAGGATTTAAAGGATGTGAATATATTTTATATTTAATTAGATACATCGTTATATCAATTATTTAATTTTGAACATGGAGAATTAATCAAATCACTTTGGGGAGATGGTAGTTTGTTTGTACACATAAGAAACATTATAATCCCATAATCATGAGAGTGGGTAATGAAGTGGAACATTTATATATTTTAAAAAAATTATATTGAAAAATGTATCATATATATAAATTAAAAATTTTATTTATTTCATTTCATGTAAAGAATTAACGATAAATGAAAACTTGACATTATGAGATAGTAGTCAGCCGTACACATGAATGACATTAAAATTTATTCAATTGATGATAAGGTAAGAAATTATAATGAAAAATTATATTCAATAAATATTAATATATAATTAATATAACATATAACAATAAAATTAATACTTATTACCTTCTATGTAATGTATATGTTAAAAAATAATCACATCACTTTGTGTGGGGGAAGCCTTCCGTACACACGGGCGATGTTATCGTATTCCCTACCGAATGTAAGGTAACAATGTGTATTTGATTTTATAATTACTTATTTATAATTATATAATTAATATAATTAAAAAAATAGATACATTCATATATCTGTCTATGAGAAGAAGAAAAGGAGAATAAATTACTTTGCTTCATTATGTGATAGTCCACTGTAAACATGATGAACAGTTTCATGTCCCAATTTATGGAGGAGGATATGGTGGTAGGTAATTACATTAAAAAAAATATATGTAGAAGGAATATAATGTGGTTATTATATCATATATTTTTAATATGTCATAAAAGAGGTGGATTAGGAAATAAAATAAAATGCTCAGTTAAAGACGTTTCCTCTTCCTTGGACAACTAATTTTTGTTTGCATCAAAATATTTCCAAGGTTGGATTTCTGAAAAAATGTCCTATATGGTAATGAGAGGGAATTTATGATGTTATTTGGTAATTTAATTTTAGACTCATGGGGTTTTTTAATTTTTGAATAGAGAGGAGAGGGGGTTTCCCTTTATATGTGAGGGAGAGGACACACATGGAATTTTTGAAAAGAAAGACATCCACCCATGTTTCTCTCATTCCAAAAGGCTGTAGAATTTATTTCTATTAACCTAAAAATATATTAGATAGATGTATGAACATTAAATAATAATTATAAATTTTTTGGGAAAATTTTATCCCTTATATTTTTATTTCAACCTTCTAGTAGAGACATTTTTAACTTAGCTAGCACAAATAATTTTTACTATATTCAATATTCATTATGGTCAACATTATGTTTAACTTACTAGATAATTCAAATTTTCTATTTCAGAATATGGAATCCATTTTTCAAAATTAAACATACAAAATATACAAAAAAATTTAAAAATTAAACATACAAAGGTGTTAAAAAAGCAGGTTTTCCAAAGAAAAACATTCATATGTTTAAAATATTTTTATATCCGAATTAAATATTAAATGAATTAAAATACCATAGTTTAGTTTAATTTTTTTTATAATTGAACTAATTTTACTTTAAGACCAATTAAAAATATAATTTAACTTTGAATATAAACTAAACAAAAACACAATTTTCAATAAAAAACATTTTTTACATAGTTCATCAAAAAATTAGTATTTTTAGAAAATTTCAAAAAATTCCAACAGATATAATTTTGATAGGTATAATTAATTTTTGTTCATATAAATTTCCAAAAATCATTATATATTAATTTTAAATTATGTTCACAAAACATAAATAATATTGATTTTATAACAATATAGTTTTTTCAGAAAATATTTCATTATCTCTCAAATGATTCATATTTAAATTCCAACTCGTAGATAACCAATGAATTTATTTTATACATGTGTAAAAAATTATAATCATTATTTATTCAGTCCTATTCATTTTCCTCAAATTTAAAGTCTATATTTTAATGATCATGTTCAAATAATAATATAGATTATTATGTTTAATTTAAACCCAATGTTTTGTAAATCTAAAGCTATCAAAGTGAGTAAATTTATTTAAAAATAAATACATCAAAAATTATTGGTGTGTTACATTCTCTTCCAATATTTTTTATGTGTCATATATAATAACCAATATTATGTTCCTATTTTAAAATTTCAAAGTGTTATATTCTACCTTCCATAAATAAATTACATCGACATAATTTAATCTTGATCATTGTAATCAAGGGATTGACATTTAAAAATTATTTTTCTGTAAAACCACATCATAAAAAGTGTTAATAAAACATCCACATAAAAAGAGGGAAAACTAAATACCAGGGTCTTCTAGAGTAACACATTACAAGGGATACATGATTGATAAAATTTCTGGAATGTAAAAATGTTGAAATGGATGAAAAGTGTAAATAATTATTGAGATTTTATTGAGATCATAGATCACAAGAAATGATTAATCATGAGAAATTCAACTACCAAAAAACCGTAATACTATGATGAATAATGATACCATTAATTAATCTGATATAAAGTTAATAGGGTATAATTTTTCTATCATGACACTTTTCCTAGTGTTGAGCGATTATTTTTTTTATAAATATACAATAAAAAAAAATACTTTTTATATCTTTTTATTTCACAAAAATAATTTCATATTTCATATATCTTTGATCAAGTTCATCTTTACCTCTTAGTCTATGGAAATTAATATCCAATATGAATTCTTATGTCTCATGATATAAAATTAATTTTAAATAGATCTTACCATCCATTAAAAGAGTAATAGGATATTCGTCCTATCATTTTTAAAACCAAAATATTAAGCATAATGAAATTTTAAAAAATGAATATGATTATATAAATTTAATAAAATCAGAAATGATACCAAATGCATGAAATATATAATTCCTTAAATAAATAACCCCATATCCCAAATAACCTCAATAACCTCCACATGAAATTATGTTTTAACCTCAATGGTAATCTCATAACCTTTAAACATATATATCTAAAAACATATTAGAATTATTCCAAAATAATCCTTTATGTTAATCAATTTTTTTTATATATTTCAAAAAAATAAATAATATTATGAAATATCATTAGTCACCCGAAAATCCAATAAAAAGATAATATAATATATATCTAAAATTCAATATAATATTTTACATTAAAACTATTTATGCAAAAACAAGTCTATATTTTATAGTACACCACATTGGTTGGTGATAGGTGATGCACCCTTATCACCCATGGGATATCGGTTCAATATATATTTCCATGCCTGATTTGATGTGTTTTTACCTATATTTTAAGTGATGGGTTTTCAAAAACTATGTAAAATATTATGTGATGATCATATTCATAATTCTTCATCGTCTTACTCTATTATCATGAATATTATGACCATATTATAAAATAAAATTAGTAATAAAATCATTTTTTAACAAGTAATGTTTTATATACATCTAAATATTTTTCACAAGATTAACTGATTACCTCGACATAAAGAACACAACCAAAATTATCTTCTCTCTAGTTACGTGTTTTCCTATAAAATATCACTATACCATTAAATATGATTTCTAGGTAATTAATACCATTAAAAATATTTAATAAAATACATAATTAAATTTTTTTACAAAATAATACTTATTTTTATATATATCTCATGATTAACATAATTCATGAATTATAATATGTAAACATTTTAATTATTCTTCTTAATTCTTACACCTTAATCTTGTCTTTATCATCTGATTGCATAAAAAATACTTAAATTTATATTTCATTTATAGTATCTTCATCATCATTAAAAAAATCAATACCCATATTCCCTTTTTGATCATCTTATTGAACTTTCCACCTTGGAAATTGATTTCATAATTCCCATTTATTACATATTTAAAAAATTCCACTATTGATGATTCCTTTGGGAATCCTTTTCTCATCCATTTAATTAATTGAACATTTTATATTTACTTGGAAATTAATTACATTGTTTCCTTATAATCCAAATGTAAAAGAACATCTTGTTACAAAAGGAAATTGCCTTGAGTTAATATTCCTATATTCTTAACATATCAGAAACTGAATATTCATTCCTCCACTGTCTCCACCACCCAGAATCTTTGTTAAATTTGTCTTTATCATCATTGGTGGGTCTGAGAGTTTGTTAAGGTGCTTGTTTTTAATCGTATATATTTATATTTGATAAGAAATAATAACTATATCCTTTAATACAGTCATCATTCCATTTCATTTATTATAAACACATTTTCTATCACATTCAATGTTAGCCCAGTTCATTCTAGTTATCACCATAAACTAAAAACCTAAACCATATTACGATAAAAAATATTCTTAGTGGTAAATAATATAATCTTGAAATTATATTTATAAGATGTCTAAATAATGACATCATAATTTAAATATAATATATATTATGTTTAACCTTGGTCATTCATGATGATCATCTATTCAAATCTTTCATGATTGATCATAAAGGGTTTGTGAATTTAAAAATCATATAAGTCAGGAGGTTCAATCTATGTGTCTAGTAAGTACCATTTTTTACACTAAGTGACAATCAAGCCTAGCTCAATGCACCTTTTTGGGAATTATTATCCCTAAATACCTCTATTTCAGAGCCACATCCACATCTATTCTTGAAATAGGGATTCATTTACATTCTATAAGCTCAATCTATACATGACCAATATCCTAGGATAATTTCTTATACTTATAATTATCCGTGAAGTTATCCTTATACATATCTCTAGGGTTATCACTAAGGTTTTATCATCCTGGTACTAAAGGATAACTAAAACTTTTTGTTGATACCAACTATGATGAAACAAGTCTTTTTCAAATTTTGTATTTAAAAAATAATCATGAATAAACAATTATAAAAAATAGGTACTGGAAATTCCTATTGTATTAGGAATTCTATATTCTTAATAGATAAAAAATGGAGTCCATATTTTTTCCCATAATGATATCCTAAATTTTATTTTTTCTCTTAAATCATTACGGGATAAACTAGGGACTATAATAAGAAAGTGGTTATAAAATATCCTTGTAAGGTAATGAACATGATAAAGAAACATAATGTATGATACAATTCAATAATATCAAATCCTAAAAGAGAAGGGAGATGATTAAATAACTGCAATCCTAATATAAGGAACATATTATCATAAGATCATGGAAGAAAAATAAATATGGTAGAATCATATTACATGAAATAAACATTAGTCAAAGATACATTCATAAACAATATCATATGGTTGAAAATGTTCTGTAATAGATTAGGTTTACTCCCTAATCCCATACATGACCTCTCATGAGACTATAACATTACCCAATTCATTGAATCACTATCTCAGCACACCCATAATAAAATTTTCATTATATATATGTTAAAAAAAGTTAATGAATCATAATTCATAACATAAGAATTTCCCAAGGAAGGATAATGGGTTTCATTATATTTCTTCATTTCATATTGAAAGAAAATTTTACAATGAATGAATTTGATTAATGACCATAAATCAGGATTTACACCATCAAATAAAGTTAGAATGAACTTTGTATCTATGTGAGAGAAATATATAAATAATTTATAAGAAAAACATAACATCATGGTTATTGTTGATGATTAAAATACATTAAATACATTTTTGGGGAAAAGAATCTTTTGAATTTGAGTAACATCAAATGATGTCATCTTCGATGGATAATTCTTTCAAAAATCACTTTGATAATTTATTAGGGAAAAGTTCCCCTCCATTTTTAAATGTACTATTTAAAATATAAAATGTATCAAATATTTAAAGTTAAATTTTCTAAAAAACCAGTAAAACATAAAAATGATTATTTAAAACATTGGGTTTTCATCCTAGTAGAAGAGTTTTTTTCATGACGAATACTTAAAAAAACAATGATTCCTTTCACTTTTTTATAGGAAATTATAAAATGTACCTTATATAGAAAATTTAGAAAAATATACCTTTTAAAATATCTTATTAATGTTCAATTAAGGCAGTAATAAGTCATAGTAAGATATTTTTAAGACATTTTTATAAAACATGTATTTAGATAAAAAATAATTTTCGACCAAAGATAGATATGAAATCAAATTTTATAAAAAAATATTATTAATAAATTAATAAAAGGAGTGGAAAATATTAAACTTATATGAAATATTCATTAATAAGTAGAGGATAATAAAATTAAATTGGTTTATTATACTATGATTAAAAAAATTTCAATAATGGAAATTTAAGAACAAGTAATCCCAATAAAATGAGATTGAAACATAAAAACCCACCTCTTTGATGAATTTTAAATCATAAAATACCATGAAGGATTTATATTAATTGTAAAAAAACTAATTATGCATGAAGGATTCATGATATATAATTTATAGGGGAATTATATACACCATTCAATAAAAAGGTTCATACAAGAACATTTTTCTCCAAGGACATTTTGAGATGGAACCTAAACATATTCTAATCATTGAAATGAAATTGAATAAATGATGATATTATGTGTAAATAATATAAAAAAATATGTGTAAATAAAATCATACAAAAATCGAAGTTCATTGCACACATAATCTTCGCATATTATAATCTACTATAAAGATATATAACCCGATGGATGGAAATTGATTCAAGAAACCCCTTAACTCATGCTTCTAATTAGTTTAAAACTCATTAAGCCCTCAAATATTGGTTTTAAACATGTGATTAACTTATAAAATATCAATATTAATATTTATAGTATCATATATGATCTTTTTATATTGTATTATTACCCATTTTTTAATAATCAATCACTCTCACTATTGTTTCGGATGTTAATTGCATTTTTTTATTATGAATATATTTTCATCAATGTTCTATATTATGAATATAGGATATAATTACATAACCTCTATAATGATGTTAATTTTATAAATATAATTTTTCACATTAGATGAATCCTTATATTCATTCTTTAATTTTTAACATAGAGAATAAATCGTAAAGGTTCGTAGACACGTTATGTCATACGTACAAATGAGTGACGTTTTCATTTCATAAAAGGGTCAAAGTTAAATGAATTGGATTGTATATTAATTTTACAGAATAAATATTATTTCATATATGAAAACTATAATAATATAATCTATCCTTTATTACCTTCCATGTACATCTTTAGTGAAAAAAATCACATCACTTCGTAAGGCAATAGTCTGCAATACATATAAATGATGTTATCATTTATTCAATGGATGGTATGGTAAGAAATTATATGATATATTTATTTTCAAAAAAATTTCATGTTAAATTAATGACATATATCAACATAAAGTAAATCTTTATTTCCTTCCATGTTATAAAATATTAAAATAAAATCTCATTGATTCATGATGTTGTAGTCTAACGTATACACAATTGAGGTCATTGAATTCCCTAATAAATAGAATGTAAGAAAATGTATTTGATATTATAATTAAAAATTTATAATTATATAAAAAATATCATATATAAATATTATAAACATAATTATATTTATCCATGATAATTGGCGAAGTAGAAAAATAATTATGTAGGTTCATAAGGTTGTTGCCTGCCTTACACACGATCATCATTTTCATTTCCCATTTGAGGGAGGATGAGATGTTTGGAGGTGATAAACATAACATAAAAAAATATATGTATTTGAAAGATACTGAGGTTATAATATCATCATGGTTAAATAATATTTTACGGGGTTTGAGGAGGATATAATATAAATCCCTCAGCTAAGGATGTTACCTCTTCCTCAGACTACTTCTTTATGTTTTTACATAAAGCCTTCCTAGATTTAATTTATGACTAAAGAATGGATAAATTATGTTATAAGTGATTTAAGTATTTTTTTTGTAGGTTCTTGGACAATAAAATTTGGTTTGGATGTGCGTAATAGAGGGGAGTTGGGGTGGTCTTTTATAAAAGGGGAAAGGACATGTTGCCAATTTTTAATATAATGAATTATACCCACATTTTTCTCATTTCACAAGGTAAAATAATTGACCATTATAGAACCTTAGAATATATATAGTCTATATATGTTCATATTTTAATAATTATACATGTTTTAGGTCATATTTGGCTTTATATTTATAAATTTAAACCCCGTGAAACCCGTTTTTTTCCATATTATTGGTATATAAATTTAATTATTTTGAAAATTCATTATGGTAAAAAATATATTTTACCTTATTATATATTAAAAATTATTATAATTCATTATTTTTTTAAAAAATCTAAATTCTACTCATAGAATGCAATGAATTTAATTAATTTTTAAACATCTAGACATGCCAGAAAAGCTAATTTTCCTATGAAAAACTTCCAAAGATTTAATATTTTTAAATTAAAATTTCAATATGAAATTAAATCATAGGGCCTAAATTTTTGAAATTATTAAATCATTTAAATATTGTTACTTTAAAATGAAATTTTAATATAATTTACCTTTATGAATAATTTAAAAGAAAATGTAGATTAAAAAAATCAGTATTTTCCACTATTCATCAAAAGATAAATAATTTTAAAGAAACTTATATTTAATTAAAAAAATATAATTTTGACATGTAGAATATAAAATAAAATTTTATTTTTTAAAATATTTATTTTTTTAATTTGGAAATAATAAATTTAAAATTAAATTAGAAAATCTTGAATAATCTATCTTTCATAACCATGCATTTTTTTCAAAAAATAATTATTTCACTATTAAAAGGTAATTATTTTATTTATAATCAATATATAACCATTGAATTTATTTTATTCATGTTAGAGGGACTCTTTTTTCACATTGTAAAAATTTAGATTATTTATTTATATATATTCAGATCTCGTCGCTGAGATAATAAACAATTCTGAGGCTTTGTGTCTCCATGTTTAATTCTATAAAAATATAAAATATATTTTATATTATGTACAAATAGTTTTTTAAAGAAGATGATATAACTATTGAAAGGAATCTAAAATCAGAAATTTGATACCATGCTTGAGTTTGGAATGTGAGTTTTACTTTAGGAGTGACATAATATAGGTCGGCGCAAGATCTTCATATAAAACATCTGTTAATGAGTTCATTTAGTTAAATAAATAAATAATTTTATTTATTATATTAAATAACCTATACCTAATTTACCCTCAATAGAATTCATTATTGAAGGATCAATATGGTTTTTAAAATAACCCTTGGATCATAGAGAGTAATTCTTCAACCATCTCATTGATGAATTAGAATCTATCAAGAATAGAACTCTGGATCTAAGAAGATCCATGCATAGAAAATGCAGTGACTCCTCTTGTTCAATGAATATCACATTGTTAATAAATAAATGATCTTATTATAGGTAAGAAAATTGATTTTTTGGATTCTTCTATTGTAGATTAAATTTTTAAGCATGGTCGTACTACTTCTGTGATCTCAATTCAAATTGAGCCATCACATTCACCCATGTACTAAAATTAAATTATTTATTCATTTTTTTCTCACAATGGATGTCCCTGTTTTTGTTCATAGTCCATAAACTATTGAAACTTTTTCATAAACATTTTCATTCATTCTATTCTCCCAAATTTATTCACATTTATCATCATTTGATCATGGGGTTACGATTCAATATTCTTAGGAGGGAAAAAGCTTGATCGAACTAGAAAATTCGTGATAGTTTGGCATGAAAAAAACGGATTAGTGATCAAAGATGTAATTGGGATGGTTTCTGGGTCATAGGTAAATCATATGTTGATCCAAGATCTAAATCAAATATTATGGAAGTGGGAAATGCTCACAGGGTGTACAATGAACCAGTTGATGAATTGGAATTCCATTTCTGGACAACATAGGGCCAAAATGGTGGTTGAAGGCTCCCCATTGAATTATGGAAAAGAAATAGGCGTACATGAAGGTGTAAAAGGTGGATCTATAATGATAAATAAAATCTTGAAATTCTTCTAAAACCCCAAATATACAACATTTCTTTCTAACAACACCCACCATGTAGTTCCCCTATGACTGTGGAAAAAGGGTTTTGAGAAATTAAAGGATGAAACATTGTGTCGTTGGTCCACACATTGTGTATCCGTTCCTAGGTATGAAACTATGTGGTAGAGCATGTGGATATTACCTTCTTTGGGAGGACACATTCAGGCACGTGCTAGGTATATATGTACACTAATATGGACAAATAGACAACTGGATTCCCTTGAAGAAGGATACACTATCTACCCAAGTACATGAGCTTGAGAAAGTTTACCTAGACATATACAAGAGAATGGGCAAGATCCCAGATAGCTGAGGCATGTCATGTAGTTCTACATACTTATTTAACCAATTTTGACTAGGGAAATTACTAGGAAAATAAGTGGGTCCACACCCATGTGGGTTCCCTTACATGTTGTCTACCCCTTAATATATTTTTAGGTACCTTCATTCTCTTGTATCTCATTGATTTTTAATATGATTTGGGCCCATAAGTTTCTTATCCCTATTATTTTTCCATGTAGAACATGATGGCAGACACTGTAGTGGATTTTTATATATAGTGTGAAATTTCTTGGGTATGATGATTTTTTACTTTAATCTAAATGATGAAAATTATTAGGAAGTATCATTAGAGGGATCATAGTATCATCCTCATGGTGGGCATAGAATGAGTCCTCAATCAATTTCTAGTGTCACCCTTCAGCTGGGCTGGTAATGGGTATTCTACTGACTATTAGAGTGGCACCCTGATACTGTAATAGTGTATGGGTCCTCAATCTATCCAATGAGGGGTACCCTTTTGTGGATTCATGTCATAAGTCCTTGACTATGAGAGTGTAAACGTTCTACTGAGTAGGGATTTGGTATTCTACACGCTATCTAAGTGGATCCCTATGGCGGTATCAGGGTATGGGTATTTAACTATTAGAGAGGAACCCTCTAGCTGGGCATGGAATTAGTATTCAACTATCCATTAGAGTGTCACACTCTAGCTAGGATGGGTATGGGTCCTCTACCACATACTTGAGTGGAACTCTAATATCAGGATAGGGAATGAGTCCTCTAGCTATCTAATGATTGGCACCATCATGTTATTCTAGGGCATTGATCCTTTACCAAGATAGTATGTCCCTAAACTATACATAATAGTGGTGTGGTGTGGCTAGAATTTGATGTCTCTTTAGAAAGACATGCATGATGATAGGCATAAATTATGGACTCTTGGAGATGTTGGAACTCTTTTCCTAGGATGGGATATGATATGTCTATCCCCTTGCTGTCTTGTTTAGGATTCATTGGTTTGAATATATATATATATATATATATATATGTATGTATGTATGTATGTATGTATGTATCCATGTAATTGGATTTTGTACTCTCTTACTTTTGGTTGAGATTTTTGTCTACTCCTACCATGTCTCTTAATTCATCCCATTTAGTTTATAGGGAATAATAAAATGTTTTTACATAAAAACTCATGAATGAGATTTTCCTAATCATGTCGTGCCTTATGAAAACTAAAAAAATGTCAATAGGGACCATAATATATCATAGGAACACTTGTAGAATTTTATATTTTATAGAATTTGGGGACACTTGACATCTACGTTGTTAGGACTATATTTTTCCCTTTAAATTTTAGCATAAAACGCAATACTATTTATATTTCCTAGAGGACTTTCTTGCATGGATATGATTCTAGATGTTGAATATATTTATTTTACTACACCACACTTCTATATTGATATGGTTTGGTTTTTACATACATGTACATTAGAAAAAGAACTCCAATATTATTTATGTCTTCCGGTATTTGTCAGCATCCCCTGGCCTATGGAGGCAGGTGTGGGGTAGTTACGGCTTGATCCCCATTGAGTCGGGTCCTGACAGATTGGTATCAAAGACGGTTTGATCCTTGGAACTATGTATGTATTAGTTTACTTATGATGATTTTTTTGGGATATTGGTAAATAGTGTCAACATCTCTCAAGTTCATCTTTTAGGCCTGATAACCCAGTGTTAATGTGTAGGCTAATGAATATATTCACTTGAACCATGAATAATAGCTTGTCAACTTTGCATAACAAGGCATTGATTTCAGTGATTAATTATACATGAGTTTTATAAGATTGAGTCTTCTTAATGTATTTATTGAGTCATATCACCATTTTATATATATTCTCATTTGACCATGGTACATCTTGATTATTTTCATAGGATTCATATATGATGAAAACCATCAAATTTACTATTTTTGGATTGGGATGATGATCTGATGAGTGATGTGGCCTTAGTTATTTATTTTTTATTTGTTGATAATCATCCTCCAAGTGGATAATTATTAAAATCCCCACCTATGGAGTAGTAGATCATACCAACAGAGTAGGGTGAGGATGCGCTCAAGATAAGCTCACTCCATGAGTTCCTATTAAAATGGTCACTGAGGTTCTATGGTGATCCATATCACAAGGAAGTGGAGGACTATCTAGTGTCGGTGATCTTTGATTTCAAGATCCTCCAAACACTAACATATTAGGGTGTTATGTTGGAATCTATCTTTTTTTGGATCATCTCTACAATATTAAAGTCTTGTTACACAGATCCATGATGATTTGACACTGTTATGTCCCCAGTACCAGTATCTGATTCATGAGGAGTAATTCCCATTCTGTTTAAACTTGGTTTGGAATTAGGTGCTTCTAGAGATACATTATGACAACCCTGCTTTTATTAAAAACTTAAACATGATTTATTACATACAACCTCACTTGATACAACAATAAGATATAGAGGTTTAGTGTCTCTGGGGCTTAGGATCATTACATAAAAACTTAAAACATGAAATACAACATCTTTATTGAAAACTTCTTTTACAAGACCACTACAATCCCTCGTACTTAGCATTGCATGGGATAACCTGGGGACATGCATAAGAAAAGGGTGAGCTATAAAGCCCAGTAAGGGAGTACACATAGAATAACATGAGGAGTAAAATACATGTTAGACAATAGGTATATCAATAGATCATAAAAGAAACATGGACATAAAAGCATGATAAAGCATGATAATCATAACATGGAAACGTGGCAACAACACTTAACATGGAATTAGCATGAGCCAAGGCTCATTGCACATGGAGCATGAGTAAATCCTCATTTCACATAAAGCATGAGTAAACTCTCATTTCACTTGAATTATCAGTAGTCAACACTCATTTCACATGACGTATCATGATACTATACTTTACCCAATGCATTGGAGTGCTATAAGGTCCCACCCTTCTTAAACATTTCATTTCATGCATAAGTGTGCCACATGGATCATAAAACATGGATTCATAAGACATAATCATTTATTCCACGATAAAGTAATGTGGAATTCATACATGAATCTTTTAATCAATAAGTAAAGTTTCATAAAGGTGGATACCCTTGATGGAGAAATGGGAATGGTATACACTACACAATGGCATTGGTATAGAAAATCGGTGTGATTTCGGCTGCGTAACGGCATGACATAAGAATTCATAAAAATGGTAGATGAGAGAGAAATGGTTTCCTCATCATATTTATATGTAATGTACAGTAAGGAGGTCATATATATACATTTACCAACAATTTTAATGGAATTTAGATTCATGATACAAAATTATTGCTTGAATGTAAAAGAAGAGAGAGAAGTTACTTTCAGAATTTCGGCATAGTAACGGGTGTACATGGGAGGAATTTAATGAGAGAGAAAGGGGTATCCCATCATTAAAACAATAATAGGTCAGTATGAGGGAGGTTCAAAACCATACCTCAACATTCATAATTGAAATTAAAAGGGAAATACAACTTAAAGAAAATTGACAAAAATGAGAAAGGAAGAAAAAACCCTTACTTGGAAGTGTGCTTCCAAAGTATAGAGAGAGGCTTGTGAGAGGCTTCTTGGGAGATTGGGGCACCTTGGGAGGATTATAGAGAGAGTAGGTCAGAGGTTGGACGAACTCCAAGGGCTTTGAGTGAGGAGGAAGTGGGAGCTTGGGTGGGTTTATATAGGAAAGGTGAGAGAATTCTTTATTATTTAGGTTTGGGTCCCCTTACATTAAATTAATCCAAACCACAAACCATCCAATGGTTTTTGGAAAAGGGAAGAGGAAAAAAATATTATATAAGGCCAAAGTCAAAACTTCTTAAAATATTAGGGTTGCTTATGTGGAGGTGAGTCACACTCCCATGGAAATTAATTTAAAAAGGCAAGGTGTTGAATAAGTCTTTAGGGGTCCATTAATGCTTTGAAAAGTAAGTCAAACAAACCCAAAATCACATTATATTAATGGTAAAACATGTATTGGCCGAACATAAAGATTATTGTATTTTATTACATAACTATTGGGTCATTATTATGTCATAAAAAACATTATATATTTAAACGGTATTTAATTTTTACCCAAAAATTTAACTGTCTCAGAAAATTATAAAAAATTCACCGTTGGATAATTTTGACGTCCTAATTCCAGAAATAACATTTATTTTATGTAAATAATTTTCTAAATATGTTAATTTTCACTTTTAAAATAAAAACATACATTTATAAAAAATTCACAGGTTTTGACAGAAATGGCCTTCAAAACATAATAAAAATTTTAATTGCATTCATAAAATTATAAGATCATTTATATTTAATAAAAATTAATTTAATAATATTATTATTATTTTATTAAAATATTATTTAATTTTTAAATCCCTTAATTTAATAAAATAGATTTCTTAATTAAATAATAACTAAAAACACCATTTTTACTTTAAAAACTATTTACAATGTATCCAAAAATGACTAGAAATTATATTCGTTATTATATACAAAAAAATAATGTACATGAAAATAGTACTACTTATTTTTTACAGAACCCCTTAAAACAACCACATAAGACTTAAGGGTAAGGTATGCGATGCTGACAGACTTTTGGGGTGGCTTGGATAACATCGCTCGAGTGGTAATTTCAATCAACTTCCACTTTTCCCATAGATGGTCACGTTCAAGCTTGACATGATGAAGCTCAGCTTGGGCTTGGTCAAGGAGGAATCCTAAAGACGCCACCTCTTTTCTAAGCTCTGACAAATGGGATTCATATGGAGAAATTCTACTGGATGAGGCCATCGCTTCCTTTGTATGAGTAAATTGGATTTGTTAAAGTCCTATATTTATACTAATCATGTGATCACTGTTCAACAACTATATTAGCAACGGTCAAAATTATTAACAAAAAACCAAAGAAGTTGACAATTTATATAAAAATAAAGAGATATTTAACTAGATTAAGAGGGATTTACATTAATGAAACTTTGGGTCGTTACAATATTCCCCCCTTAAGAAATTTCACCCTCAAAATTTTCCTTTTCCCACACTAAAAAAATGTGGGTAACTCAACTTCATCATATCATCCGATTCCCAAGTCGCTTCTTCAAACTTGTGGTTTCTCCACAACACCTTGACGAGGGGAATTGTCTTATTTTTTAGAACTTTTTCTATACGATATAAGATCTTCACTGGTTGTTTCTCATAGGAAAGATCATCTTCCAATTTTACCACCTCATAAGAGAGTATATGTGAAGGGTCTGGTATGTTCTTCCTTAAGAGGGATACATGAAATAAATCATGCACTTTGTCCATGGTAGGTGGAAGTGCTAGTCTATGGGCCACGTCCCCGACACGATCAAGAATCTCTAAGGGGCCTATGTACCTTGGACTTAACTTCCCTTTCCTTCCAAACCTCATGACCTTCTTCCATGGAGATATGCGTAGAAACACCATGTCTCCAACTTTAAACTCAAGGTCTCATCGGCGATTATCTACATAACTCTTCTGTCGACTCTGGGTTGCCTTGATATGTTGCTGAATGGTTTTCACCTTCTCCACCATTTCTTCGACCATCTCTGGTCCAAGCAGCTTACGTTCACCGACCTCATCCCAACATTCCGGTGTTCTGCACCTTTTCCCATATAGGGCTTCATATGGTGCATTTGGATTCTCAAGTAGAAAATTTTATTATAAGAGAACTCAACCAGAGGAATATGTTGATCCCATCCTCCTTTAAAGTCCATTGAGCATGCTCTCAACATATCCTCAAATGTTTGGATAGTCTGCTCGGATTGGCCATCAGTTTGAGGATGATAGGCCGTACTGAAGTTCAGTTCAGTATTCAGAGCATGTTTAAGACTCTTCAAAAACTTATAGGTAAATCTTTGATATCGGTCAGACACAATAGATAGTGGTACTCCATGCAACCTTACCACTTCCCTGATATATATCCGTGCCAGTTGATCCAAAGAGAAATCCTCCAGAATAGCAACGAAGTGTGCAGTCTTTGTAAGAAGATCCACAAAAACCCAGATTGCATTGTTGCCTTTGGATGTCTTTGGAAGTCCGGTGACAAAGTCCATGGTGATGTTCTCCCATTTCCATTCTGGTATGGGAAATGGTTTCATCTTCCCCTTAGTCTTCTTCTTCTCTGCCTTCACTTGCTGACACACCAGGCACTTTGATGTATATTCAGCGATCTCCTTCTTCATATTATCCCACCAAAAGTTTTCTCAGAGATCTTGATACATCTTTGTGCTCCCTGGGTGAATAGAGAAATTTGAACTATGTGAGTCATCCAAAAGTTCCTTCTTCAGCTCCGAACTTGATGGGACACATAGTCTTTTCCCAAACCACACAATTCCTTCTTCATTAACATTAAACTTTGAGGATTTCCCTTTTTTGATAGCTTCCACTTTTTCCTGAATTCCCACATCATCCTTTTGAGCATCCTTTAACCTTTCCAAAAGAGATGGTTGAGCAATAATTTGTGAAAGGATTGATGATGTTCCATTCTTTATGATTCCCACGTCCATCTTTATCAAGTTTAAGAGGATTGAATCCTTCTAAATTCTCATCATTGATAGAATTGCTGGGTCCTTTCTACTTAGGGCATTTTCCACCTTGTTTACTTTCCCAGGGTGGTAATGTATTGAACAGTCATAATCCTTGATGAGATGTATCCATCTTCTCTGGCGCATATTAAGCTCTTTCTGTGTGAATATATATTTAAGACTCTTGTGGTCAGTATATATCTCACATTTCTCTCCATAGAGATAATGCCGCCAGATTTTCAAGGAAAAGATCACCACCGCCAACTCCAGATCATGCGTTGGATAGTTTCGCTCATGGATTTTCAACTGCCTTGAGCCATAAGATATAAATTTATCATTCTGCATCAGCACATAGCCTAAGCCCTTCATTGAAGCATCACTGAAAACAACAAAAAGTTCCCCACTTGTGGGTAAAGTGAGCACGAGCACAGTGATAAGCCTCCTTTTCAACTCCTTGAAGCTTTCTTCGCATTCATCACTCCAAGAAAACTTTACTCCCTTTCGAGTTAGCTTGGTAAGAGGGTTGGACAATCGTGAGAAATTTCTCACAAATTGTAGATAATATCCAGCTAACCCCAAGAAGCTACAGATATCCGTTACCGATGTTGGCCTCGACCATCACTCAATTGCATCTGTTTTGGAGGGGTCCACAGATATCCCATTTCTTGTGATGATATGGCCCAAGAATGAGACCTCCTTCAACCAGAACTCACACTTGCTGTACTTTTCAAAGAGCTTCTCCTTGCGCAAAGTCTCTAGTACAATTTTTAAATGCTCCTCAGGATCCTCCTTGGTTTTAGAGTATATTAGAATATCATCAATAGAGAGTACCACAAATTTTTCAAGGTAATCTCTAAAGACACTATTCATCAAGTCCATGAATATTTTTGGAGCATTGGTGAGTCCGAAGGCATTACTATGAATTCATAGTGCCCGTATCTTTTATTAAAAGCAGTCTTGGGGACATTTTCCTTCTTCACCCTTACTTGATAATATCCCGA
Organism: Viscum album; assembly: GCA_963277665.1. Taxonomy (NCBI): domain Eukaryota; kingdom Viridiplantae; phylum Streptophyta; class Magnoliopsida; order Santalales; family Viscaceae; genus Viscum; species Viscum album. The sequence continues at coordinate 259,767,291 of OY728142.1, read as the reverse complement.
CCGCAAATCCACCTTGGATAAGTATTGTGCTCCACGTAGCTGATCAAAAAAGTCATCGATTCTTGGGAGAGGATACTTGTTCTTTATCATGATTTTGTTAAGTTCATGATAATCGATGCAAAGACGCATTGACCCATCCGTCTTCTTGACGAAGAGGACTGGTGCACCCCATGGTGAAGCACATGGGCATATAAACCCTTTATCTAGATTCTCATGTAGTTGTTTCTTCATCTATTCAATCTCAACAACAACCATCCTATATGGAGTCTTGGATATTGTTAGCGCCCCCGGGTATAAGTTCAATTGAGAAGTCAAAATCCCTTCTAGGAGGAAGACCAGGCAGTTCCTCGGGAAACACTTCAGCGAATTCCCTCCCAATAGGCATTTCTTCAAGGATGGTTTATTCCTTGGACTCAACCATCTAAGCCAGATACGCGTTCTTATAAGTCAGTAATATCCATGCTTGAGATTATGGAGCTAAAGGAGATTCATCTTCCTCTTGACACTTGTAAAGAATCGAGGGTCGATTCTCCATATGGAGTGTGATTTCCCTCTCCCGAAAATTTATGTTGGATCTATATAAGGAAAGCCAATCCATGCCAAGAATTGCATCAAATTCCACCAGAGGGAGTATGACGAGGTTCGCTGGGAAATTCAATCCATAGACTATAACAGGGGAGGACTTATATTCATGGGATGAAATGATTTCCCCATTTTCCATACTCACCAACATCTTTACTTCCATGATTTGTGGTGGTGCTGGGATTTTTCTACTAAACTTTCAAGATATAAAAGAATGCGTAGAACCTGAATCAAAAAGTAAATTCGCTATTCTTGAATGAATAACTAGCGTACCTATCACCACTTCGTTTTCAGGGTTCACTTAGGCAGAAGTGATGGCAAAATCTCTACCTTTCTGCCTTGGAGGTTGTTGGTTGTCTCTGAAAACCCTTGGATTAGGGAACTGATTTGAAAAATGACCCAGTTCTTTGTATTTGTAGCATTGAACAACGCGTTGAGGTTCGAACGGAGCGTTCCTCTCTTCTATTGTAGTTGTAGGTCTTTCTTTCCGACAGTTAATAGCTAGGTGCCCTTCTCTTCCACACCTGAAGCATTTTCTCGTCCCCTTAAGGAAATTTCCAAGGTGCTTCTTTCTGCACTTTTGGCAAGTGGGGTGTTGGATCATCTTCGCACCGTTGGATTTATCCATCGGACCACCATCATTGAAGTCCACCTTATGATTCTTGTCCCCATGAAACCCATGTGATTCCTCGATCTGCATTTCGACCTTGAGGTCCCATCGTACAATTTCCTCATAGCTGTCGAAGTCACGGATCACTAATGCTTTCTACATGCTAGGCTTCCGCCCACCAAAGAAGCAGTCAACCTTGCATTCAGGGGCAACGACAAAGCCGGAAGTGTATCATGCAAGCCTTTTGAAGTTTTCCTCATACGCTCCAACAGATTCTTCATCTTTTTGCTTGAGGTAAAGGAAGTCCCTTTCCATCTTAATCCAGAGGGTGCGCGAAAAATATTTATCGAAAAACATCTTCCGGAAATCCTTCCATTCCAACGACTCGATCTCCTCCTCAGGTTTTGTATTTTTGATCAACGTCCACCATTGATCAGCTTCACCCTCCATATGATAATCTATCAGGAGAACCTTCTCTTGTTTAGAACATTGGAGGATGGATAATATCTTTTCAATGGAGTTGATCCATTGTTTAGCGATCGTGGGATCAGATGATCCACTAAAAGTAGGAGGCCTTTGTCTCATGAAGCTCTCGATAGCGACTTGTTATTTCTTAGGGGGGGTTGAATGTTCTTCTAAACTCGTGTTTCTATTCAAAACTTGAGTTAGGTGAGAGAGAAGTGTGACAAAGTTCACGATTCCCACTCTCATTGGATTGGGCATCTCATTAGTACAATCATCACACTGATCTCCACAAAGGTTGTTAGCCTGAGTCCTCCTATTACAGGCCATTGGCTGGAATAAAAGGAAATTTAGGGGTAACACATAAAGGGTAATCCAAGGACAAAAGTTAATGACTTATAAATAAACATTTATTTCCTTACTCAAGAGTCTATAGGATTCAATCTAGGATTTTCACGATCTACTTTCTAACATATATTCATAGGGGAATTTTTTTAATTCCCTTAATAAGTGTTCATACTAAGCTTTGGAATTTATCAAAACATATCCCCCGGGAGTGTCGTAACCAAGAGTAAAGCAAGGCCCGTTGTCGTGCTCCAGTTCCCATTCGAGTCCAGCTCAAAGTGGTGTTTTCGGGTTTTACCGCTAAGATACATCTATGCCAGAGCCGCCTCTACCTGCTCGTATCCAGACAGGGATGTATTTGTTTGATAAACCACTTACCCACTACATACCAAAACTTAGGGATGTTTTTATTGTACTTAGTCTTGTCTCTTAGGATTTAACAGGGTTTTCTAATCCTAAAAATAACTAAACCTATCCTCTGATACCAACTATGACAACCCTACTTTTATTACAAACTTAAACGTGATTTATTACATAAAACATCACTTGATACAATAATAAGATCGAGAGGTTTAGTGTCTTTGGGGCTTAAGATCATTACATAAAAACTTAAAACATGAAATACAACATCTCTATTGAAAACTTCCTTTACATGACCACTACATTCCCTCGTACTTATCATTGCATCGGATAGCCTGAGGACATGCATAAGAAAAGGGTGAGCTATAAAGCCTAGTAAGGGAGTACACATGGAATAACATGAGGAGTACAATACATGTTAGACAATAGGTATATAAATAGAGCATAAAATAAACATGAACATAAAGTCATGATAAAGCATGATAATCATGACATGGAAATGTGGCAACAACACTTAACATGGAATTAGCATTAGCCAAGGCTCATTGCACACGGAGCATGAGTAAATCCTCATTGCACATAAAGCATGAGTAAACCCTCGTTGCACCTGAATTAGCATGATTCAACACTCATTTCACATGACGTATCATGAGACTATACTTTACCCAATGCATTGGAGCACTATAAGGGCCCACCCTTCTTAAACATTTCAGTTCATGCATAAGTGTGCCACATGGATCATAAAACATGGATTCATAAGACATAATCATTTATTCCACAAAAAATGAATGTGTAATTCATACATGAAACTTTGTAATCAATAAGTAAAGGTGCATAAAGGTGGATACCATTGATGGAGAAATGGGCATGGTATCTAGTACACAATGGCATTGGCTTAGAAAATCGGTGCGATTTCAGCAGCGTAACAGCGTGACATACGAATTCATAAAAATGGTTGATGAAAGAGAAAGGAGTTCGTCATCATATTTACATGTAATGGAAAGTAAGGAGGTCGTATAGATACCTGTCCCAACAATTTTAATGGAATTTAGATTCATGATACAAAATTATTGCTTGAATGTAAAAGAAGAGAGAGAAGTTCCTTTCGGAATTTCGGCATAGTAACAGGTGTACATGGGAAGCATTTAATGAGAGAGAAAGTTTTCTCACATAATTAAAACAATAATAGGGCAGTATGGGGGAGGTGCGAAACCATACCTCAACATTCATAAATGAAATTAAAAGGGCAATACAACTTAAATAAAATTGACAAAAATGAGAAAGGAAGAAAAAACCCTTACTTGGAAGTGTGCTTCCAAAGGCTAGAGAGAGGCTTGTGATAGGCTTATTGGGAGAATGGGGAACCTTGGGAGGATTCTAGAGAGTGTAGGGAAGAGGTTGTACGAACTCCAAGGTCTTTGAGTGAGGAGGAAGTGGGAGCTTGGGTGGGTTCATATAGGAAAGGTGAGGGAATTCTTTATTATTTAGGTTTGGGTCCCCTTACATTAAATTAATCCAAAACACAAACCATCCCATGGTTTTTTCCCATGGATTTGGTCAAAGGGAAGAGGAAAACAATATTTTATAGGGCCAAAGTTCGAACTTCTTAAAATATTAGGGTTTCTTATGTGGAGGTGAGTCACACTCCCATGGAAACTAATTTAAAAAGGCAAGGTGTTGAATAAGTCTTGAGGGGTCCATTAATGCTTTGAAACGTAAGTCAAACAAACCCAAAATCACATTATTTTAATGGTAAAACATATATTGGCCGAACATAAATATTATAGTATTTTATTACATCACTATTGGGTCATTATGATGTCATAAAACCCATTATATATTTAAACGGTATTTAATTTTTACCTAAAAATTTGACTGTCTCAGAAAATTATGAAAAATTAACTGTTGGATAATTTCGACGTCCTGATTCCAGAAATAAAATTTATTTTATCTAAATAATTTTATAAATATGTTAATTTTCACTTTTAAAATAAAAACCGACATTTATCAAAAATTCACGGGTTTTGACAGAAATTGCTTTAAAACCTTAATAAAAAAATTAATTACATTCATAAAATTTTAAGATAATTTATATTTAATAAAAATTAATTTAATAATAATAATAATATGTTATTAAAATATTATTTAATTCAAAAATCTCTTAATTTAATAAAATATATTTCTTAATTAAATAATAACTAAAAACACCATTTGTAATTTAAAAACTGTTTACAATGTATCAAAAATGACTAGAAATTATATTCGTTATTATATACAAAAAAACTAATGTACAAGAACATAGTACTACTTATTTATTACATAACCCCTTAAAATATCCACATAAGACCTAAGGGTAAGGTGTGCGATGGTGACAGACTGTTGGGGTGGCTCGGATAACATCGCTCGAGTGGTAATTTGAATCAGCTTCCACTTTTCCTGTAGATGGTCACGTTCGAGCTTGACATGATGAAGCTCAACTTGGGATTGGTCAAGGGCGAAGCCTAAAGAAGACACCTCATTTTCGAGATCTGAAAAATGGGCTTCGTATGAGGGAATTCTACTGGATGAGGCCATCGCTTCATTTGTCTGAGTAAATTGGATTTGTTAAAGTCCTATATTTATACTAATCATGTGATCACTGTTCAATGACTATATTAGCTACGGTTAAAATTCATAACATAAAACCAATGAAGTTGACATTTTATATAAACATAAAGAGACATTTAATTAGATCAAGAGGGATTTCCATTAATGGAACTTTGGGTCATTACATACATCAGGGAGGTATGACCATTTTAGATTATGATTTCTTCTTCACTAACCTGACACAATACTCCCTCGATGTGATTAGGAATGAATACATCCATGAAAATAAGTTTGAGTAGCTATTACATAGAGATATCATTTATTCTGTAGTACCCTTGTGCATTACAGATTATTATTGGGTTTTGGATAAGGTGCCAATCATGGGTAGTTTCATGACAGTGGGACACTAAGAAGTTGGATATGGAAGTGGATATCACAGGATGGATTTTTCTACATAGCTAACATAATCCAATTGATAAGATGTATTCATAAATGATCCTCCCATTATCATGATCAGGCATGTGGTCAGGGGAAGCATATAGGACCGGGGCATTCTAGATTATAGTATTATTCATACAGTGGCCAAGGTTACATGGCGCATGATTTTTGGACAAGACATGCTAAGGAGAACAAAAAGATAACTCATGGACCACCACAGTAGAGGCAATACCGTGATCAGGGATATCTAATGCAAGGGTAGGGTATCCCCTAAGAAAGAGAAACTAGCAGAATAAAAAATAGAGATTTTAGAGGAGTAGCTATGGGTGGTGGAGGATGATAGGAGATCCTACCACCACCACTACCAAGCATCCCACATTAGGCTTAGGGTGCTGGCAGTCAAGGCCACAGACTTCTACAGGGTATAAATCCATATGTCCTAGTGACACACAAGCTGATTAGAGGTATGATCTATCTTTATTATAATATTTTCTATGTATTATTAGACACATGTGTTATTCATTAATTCATCTATTTACTCACACTAAGATATATCGAACACCTAATTTTGGTATTATCCCAACACCTTTACGTTAATGTTCCTATGTGAATTATTCTTCTAAATATTTTATCTATCGATAGTTCAATCTATCTCTTGGTGGAGAGAGGTTATTATGTTACCTTTTGATCGAAACAACTAAAAATAATAATATTGGGTAAGGATTGGTTGTCCATGGTTTCACCTTAGATTTAGTTTTAATGAATTTTATTCAGATGTCTTTGAACTAATGGGATGTGATTGTCTGTTCCATGCCTGATATATCTCATTGTTGGACAATGCGGTTTTGTGAGAAGGAGGTTGCATCCCATCAAACACCAGTTAAAGTGTGTATCCACTGTAACAGTAGGCTCTTCATGAATATGGATCCCTTCAGTCATGGATGTTTTTAAAGAATTATTCCCAATGTATTTTTAAGGACTACCTCGAGGCTGAAATATATAGTTTTGTAATGATTGACATACCAAGACCAAAATGACATCTTCATTCTCAAATTGGATGTCCTCTATAGAGATTTATTAACTTTTTTTTTCTATTTCAGGACCATTGAGAGAAGGTTTTCGTTAAAAATAATGTGTCCCCCTAAGTTGTTCCAATGTTGTTCTCGAAAAAGTTGGATGGGTACTTGAAGGTTTGTTTAGATTTTTTTTTCATATGAATCATGCCATGATAAAGGACATATAACCCCAACTATGGATTCATAACCACATTGACCAGTTGATAGGTGTGATTTGGATATCATTAATCAAACTAAATTATGGATACCACCTGTTGAGTGTTCTTGAGGATGATTTTCTAATGATGGAATTATCATCTTTCTACTAATACTATGAGTTACTAGTGATTCCCTTTAATGTGAAAAATCCCCCCCATCAGGTTTATAGATTTTATGAAACAGACAATACAATCATTCATGGGAATTTTTTTCTCTTGTTTTCATCGAATACATACTCATATACTCTTGTTCATTGGAGGATCATGCATGAAACATCAGGATGGTCCTAGATTTTCATTAGGATCATAGGATTTATGGTAATATCTCTGTCTCCCAATTATGGATTCATGGGGTTATCTTTCTATGGAATTTCATTTATGCATTGATTATCTATGGAACTGGTGAAGAATGATTTAGTCTTTATTAGGATCCATACAATATAATGTTGGTGGGGAATGGTTTTTTTACTCAGTAGGGTACTACTAGAGGTTTGTTGAATACTTCTCCAGGATTGCACCCCCATTGAACACCTTGATGTAGAAGGGGTAGTATTTTAATTAGACTGAGCAGTGTGAAAAATGATTTGAGGATTTTAGGATGATGATGAAGATTTATCTTTTCTGAGGATACTGGATGAGGGCTTCATGTACGTAGTGTATTGTGATGCCATAGGATACAGTATCACATGTGTGTTGATATATTGGTAGGTTGTTGTCACAAGTGGGTCGAGGATGCTGAAATTCCATGAGTATAATTATGAGACTAAAAACATATAACTGGAATAGGTTGTATTAAATTTCTGGATATGGGGGAACTAAATTCTAGGAGAGAGAATTTTGGTTCACTCAGATCATCATAGAACCGGGTATTCCTTCATACCGAGTGACGTGTGAGAGGACCAGTTTAGGATATAAGTAACACTGAGGGGGGGGGGGGGGGGTGAATCAGTGTTGGGAAATTTTTAGAACACTTCCAACTTTTTATCCATATAGCTCTTAACCTATTAGGATCTTGATTCTATTATTCTTTTTTCCCTTTCTCAAGCAATAATATGAAATAAGTAAAAATATACACATGATATTTTTACAAGATTCACCACTAAATAAGAGCAGCTGCGTCCTTTCCATGCATGGTAATGACAAGTGCATGGATTATCCCCTATAATGTAATAAGTTGTTACAGTGGGATGACTACCAAAAAAATCGTCTATTTAGTGTGCATCCCTACACTTTTGAGGGGGGGGGATACAATCCTCTTTCCTGGACTAGTGACAGCCTGGTCCAACATGCAGCACCTAGAAGGTTCTTTATACTGCCTCTGAATACAGTCTTGTCCCTGTTGATAAGGGTTTGCAACACCAATATAGTCTTCCACCTATTTAGACCTATTGGATATCATAGTGCGACTTTGTTCTTACTCTGTTCATTTGTTACTTTCCTAGAAGCATGTATGTAAACAATTACTTCTTTCTCTGCAGCAAAACCTGAATGCTGCACACTCTTCTTCTCTCTCTTCTTCAGTGAAAAAACGGTTGCACTGAAACCCGCTATTCTTCACACTTTCTTTTTCAGTGAAAAAACAACTGCACTAAGATCACTTCAATTCTTCTTTCTAGAATCACAAGTTCTCATTTGTGATTTTTAGATCAATGAATTCCAGCTTAGCTTAGTATCATCATAGTTATTCTACCCTAAGTAATAATTAGTCTCTAAGTGGGCATACATGGTTATTATTAGACCCACTATAATATTTAATAGTGTAGTGGTGTCTTCCCAAGTAATTGTTCATGTAAACTAGGTATTAAAATCTAGTTTTTCAAATCTCCTTCGCGAAGATCCTTCGAAAATATCCTTCACAGTGCTCATTAGTAGAGCACATAACTTCGCAGAGCTCACTGCTTTGCAAAGCTCACTACTTTGTAGAGCTCACTACTTCGTAGAGCCTATCCTCTCGCATAGATCTATACATCGAAGAGATTGGATACCTTTAAAGAACCCACATCCACTGCAAAACAAACAAACTTTTCAGATCTCACAACATTGAAAAGCTCACTAAGCCTTTTGAGGAACAACCTGTCATCGTGAAGCACATTTCCCTCATGAAAAAACTTACTTCACGAGGCTTCTTCACAATTTGAGTGATCTAAAATACTTATTAAGTTTCTCTACTTCTCTCGAGGGGGTATATGCCTATTTATAGGCATTTCACACTAAATCTAGAACCTTAAAACCACCTTTGTAACACCCCAAGCTTCTATGGTACGTTTCCCTTCGAATAATGCGATAGCGTGTGTTGTACGCAACCTCGAGTTCTAACACACACCACAACTAATTAAACTAGCCGTTGTGAATAGTAATACCTACTTTTTGAAATCATATATATTCAATATTTCAAAATGGACTTCATTTTTAGATTCGGAATATCAAAATTAGCCTAGGGTGAAATTTTGGTACATTTCGGATAACTTTCATATTTTGATGAATAGTGAAAATTTCTAAATTTTAATTAAAAACAACTTTTTTAATCAAAATAATTAATAGTGATAAATTGTAATTTTGAGTGGTTTTAAAGTATATTTAGAATATATTTTTAACATTTAATATAATGTTGGTCATTGGACATAATTTTACAATTAAACCGAACATAAACAAGTGTCAATCTTTCGATAGTTATTACCTCTTAAAAACACGCTTTTTGTTTTGACAGCGGGAATTAATTTTAAATTAATTTCTGCCACTTCTGTGTTTTGAATTTAGGAAAATGGATTCCATATTTGGAATCAGGATGTACAAATTATGTAAATAGGTAACTTTTATTTTTACACATTTTGAATAATTACTGCGGTAAATATTTTATTTACCATGGTTAAAGGGTAAATCCGGTAAATAAGGGTTAAAAAAATAATATTATAATAATACAAAGTTACCCTAAAACGTGTCCTAACCTTATTGGTGGACACATACCCGACCATGAGCATCCTTGGGTAAATTTGGGGACCCCTTGGAGCCACTTGTATGTGGTAGGGACACATTATATTAATAAAGTTAAAATAAAAATAAAAATGGCATAAGCTTACATCTTTTAGAAGAACAATTTTTACATAGGGTTATACATGTTGGATTTTCGATTATAAATATTCATTAGAAAGATAAAACGATTTCCTACATAATGATATTTTATTTATAATTTTTAGACATTAAATAATTTACTTAATTTATGACACAATGATGATGCAGTAATTACTATAATAGTGAAAAATTAAAATAATTGATATTATAAATACCCAAATAAATATAATATGAAACTTTTAATGAATTAAACTAATTTTCTAGGATAATATGATATATTAGGATTGATTTAATGGACTTTGTTCGAAGTAATCAATCTGTTATGAGTTTCACAAAAATCAACTATTGAATAGTGTCAAAATTGACATAAAAGAGTTCTTAAAACAAATATTATATTATTAATTGATATTAAATTCCTAAAAATCTAAGGTTCGGCCAAGATACTTATATTATGATAGGTTAATTATTAATGAACCACTTGGGGGTCTCTTGGATGTATATAGTAAGTTTATTAACCATATTATATAAAAATACAAAGAGACATTGTAAAAGTGAAACTAATTAACTTAGAGTTAATACTTAAAGATAAGGTTAATATAAGTACCCAAACCTGTCTAAATTATATTGGATGAGTTGTTTTCGACCTATCCCCACCTCATACATTGAATAGTCAACTTTGGATCCTTTGGAAACCGAATATGAATTTATTATAAATTAATATTTCTAGCTTTTCCAAAGGTGCCCCTCACCCCTCTTATAAAAGGGAACTCCTCCTTCTCTTTTCCTCACACCTCTCAAGCCACTTGGCTCGTCCAAACTCTGCCCAACTAAGCTCCCCACATCCCTCTCCTCCTCCTTGAAGCTTCCCCTTAGGTAGAAAGCATTTCAAGAAGTCCTTTGGTTCCAACCAAAGTGAGTTACCTAAATTAAAGGTAACAATTTCTCTTAAAGTATTTTCATTTATTTTGCTTCTCCAACCCCCAAAATCTTTTTATTTCCTTTCTTTTGAAACAACACCAGTATCCTAAATATACTAGGATGTTGTTATAAGAAGGATTCAAACTACACATACACACAAATCCATCTAATGGATGATGAACATAATGTTTCTGTGGATGGCAAACTAACGCCTCACGAAACGATGATTGTTCAAATACATCTTACCACTTCTCATGGTGGCCATTATGATGGCACTGTAATTAAATATGATATTAATGATATATATTTTATATATAAGCTTCTGTAATTCCATTTTATTTCATACCATTATTCGTTTCATGTTGTATATACATACGATAATTTCATTTGAGGAAGTGCAGACTACCGCCCCCTTAAAATGATATGACTCGTTCATACCACACATGGAACGTATAAAGGATGGTGTTAATGAACTTAAGTAACATATATAAAATATTATACTGTAATAGTAATATACCTATGTATCATTTGGATTAGATTCTTTTAAAATAAAAATTAAATGGAAGTAGCGTTCGTGCGCACGTACGGACTACCGTCTCCACGAACGCGATAAGATTCATTCTCCATCATATCCATTCAAGTCTTATTCTCATTTTGGGGTTAAAAATAATGTTAATATCATTCTGATTATGAATAAGATATAATCTATCCATTACAAACATGTCTTACGTAACCAAACATTTAAGAAGAACGAATCGATTATCACCCGAAACGACGATAATACTAAGATATTATTAATAAAGCAATGTTAAAAGATCATATATGATATCATATTAATGTATATGATTCTTGTATAATTTAATAACAATTATTTCACCATTATACAGGAGGTTAACCTACCCCAACCAAGGAAAAGTACAAGGTAAGGGTTATTTCACAATCTCTTCTTTATCCGAGGTTGTTTATACGTAATAATCTACTGGGATCTCGTTATCATCCACATCCATGTTTCTTCAAAATGTATTTCAAAACATTTTTACTATTTACAAGAATATGGGTTAAAGTCATTTATACCCTTGTTTGACTTTTTATAAGAGGTTTATAAAGGAATCTTTCCGTCGTTTTCAAAACAAGGTCCTTTTTAACCTTTTCGACAGAATTGAGGTAAGAATGTTTTTTTTAACTTATACGGCGGGTGCGGTTATTTTCCGCCGTTATAAAATCGTCGAAGCTTTCCATACAAGATTATAAGAATATTTTCAAAGAAAATGTTTTATTTTATATGGATCTTAAATGATTTCAAAATAAAAGGAGATACTTCTTTAAAAAGAATTTTGATTTCATCTATGTCAACATCCTTTGATGGATTTTAAGATTATTTGAAGTTGATTTATTATGATACAAAACTTCTATATTGTATTGAAGGTTTTGTGATATGTTTGACTGTGGATATGCTATTTTTATACCATTCATAGTTTATGGTGAAATTATTGACATTTCGTATGCTAGTTTTAATACGAATGTTTATGTTATGTTTAAACCTTTTCATATGGGAATGCATTGGACTTAATAAGTGACGGGTGGAGCCCGCTATAGGTCCTCGATGCATCGGTAGGTCTCATGAGACAAACTAGTGTCTTGGCACAAGGCCTTGACAAAATCTTATTTGTAGTCTTGGCACGAGGCCTTGGCTATGTGGTTATGATAGTCTGGCATTATGCATTCCAACATTATGAAAGTGGTTATTGATATTGCATGTGATTATTCGATTAGTAGAATATCCATGTGAACAAGTAAATGGAATTATTTCATTTTACTTTTTCCATACTATGTTGAAGTTCAATTTTAAAAGGCTTTTGTTTTAGTAATTCATTGCCTTAAATGTTTATGCTTATTTTGAATGTTCCGCTATATTGTTATCCTTACTGGGCATTTGAGATCACCCCTTTTCTATGTTTTATTTTTCCCAGGTAGTGAAGAAGTAAATTATGATTGACTTGCAGGGATATTATGAGGGGTTTATAGTGTGGACGTTGGAAACATTATGTTGTTGTAGTAGTTTTTCATTTTATGATGTAATGTAAAACTTATGAATATATCTAGTGTTTCCAAGGCTACTAAACTAATCGGTCTTTCGGGATTTGATCTTTCTTGTGATCATGCCAATGTTATGTAATAATGCACCGACTCTGGGTAGCTGGGGTCGGGGTGTTACAGTTGGTATCAGAGGAAGTTTAGTACAAACCTTGGAAACTAGATTTAGATAAACTCTGATTAGAGCACGTAGACCTAAGACGAACTTTGAGGATTAGTATAGAAGAACTTCCTAGAATTTTGGTATTGTAGAGATTTTGTGAGTTTTCCGAGCAATACATCCCAGTCTGGATACGAGCAGGTAGAGGCGGCTCTGGCACAGATGTACCTAGGGGTAAAACCCGAAAACACCGCTTTGAGCTAGACTCGAACGGGAACTGGTGCACGACAACGGGCCTTGCTGCACTCTTGGTTACGACACTCCCGGGGGATATGCTTAGGATAACTCTCACTATCTTTACAAATCATTCTGAAGGGTTTATGAGTATATACTTCCTCAAAGAAAACATTTTTATGATTATGGATTATATCCATAAATAGTTCAATTTATGTTAAGTGTTTTATAAGTATGGGATTATGTATTTTGATTCATAAACTGATCTAGTTTATGCCATTGTTTAGAAATGGCGCCTAGTGGAAGAAATGGAAACCGTATCAATGCACGCACTCCATGTAGGGATTTCCCTCCTGCTCAAGATAATTATAGTGGGGCTGGTGATGCAACTGGTGCTGATCAACTAATCACCATACTGGGACAACTTACTCAGGTTATGAATAATAACCTTACCTGTATGGAGCACCCTGATCCGCAGCGTGGAGGATCAATGTTAGATCGATTCAGGAGACAGCAACCACCAACGTTCAATGGGAATACAAATCCCTTAGTAGCTGAGCAATGGATATTTTCCCTAGAGAAAATATTTCAGGCTTTGGGGAGCAGTGAAAGGGAAAAAGTTATCATGGCAGTTTACCGCCTCACTAGAGATGCTGATCAATGTTGGTCATTGATTCAAAATACGAAGGAAGATGATGAAGTATCAAATATGGAATGGAGGGAGTTCAAAGATCTGTTTTTAGAAAAATACTTTCCTCGCGACCATCGAGCAGATATGGAAAGACAATTTCTGAGTCTGAGACAAAAGGAGGATGAGAATGTCACAAAGTATGAGGCTAACTTTACAAGGTTAGCGAGGTACACTGGTGATTATATTCGCAACCCAAGAAGTAAGATTGATCGTTTCTTTGATGGGTTAAAACCATTTCTCCGTCGAGCATTAGTCTCACAATCCTTTTCATCGTACGAAGACATTGTCTCATGTGCTATCAAGACCGAAAAGGAATTCTCTAAGTCTTATGACTTTAAAGAAAAGCAAGAGAAGAAGAGACCTGCTGATCAATCTGGGAATGGAAATAAGGGGAAGAAAGGAAAGGTTGAATATCCATCTTGTGGTAAATGCGGGAAGAAACATCCTGGTACTTGCTTGAAGGGAATGGGAGTCTGTTACAAGTGTGGTGAAAAAGGGCACCAAGCTCATGATTGCAAGGGGAAGAAGGAAGCTACCAACATTCAGTGCTACAATTGCAGGGAGATGGGGAATTATGCAAATTCATGTCCTAAGCGTCAGGATAACTTACCTCAGAAAAGGCCAAGGGATCAAGGCCAGGCTTATGCTATCACTACTGCTGAGGTAGAAGCTCCGAAAGATGTGGTGGCAGGTAATTTAATGGTTTCCTCAAGTTTAGCAAATGCATTATTTGATTCTGGATCATCGCATTGTTTCATATCTTCCCAGTTTGCTAAGAAAATTAGATATTTCCAATTTGATTTAATAAGGGAGTTGTCAGTTAAAACTCCTAAGGGAAGTATTGTTGCAACAAAGTTTTGTGAATCAGTCCCCATTAGAGCACATAAATTTTCTTTATCTGCTGACCTCATCGTCATACCTATGATTGAGTTTGATATAATCCTCGGTATGGACTGGATTTCGGACTATGATGCGAAGATTTATTGTAAGAAGAAAGAGGTTACGATTCTTGATGATAATGATAAGGAGCACCTTATTTTTAGAGCAGAATCGTCACCACCTAATTCTTATTTAGATCCACCCCAGTAGCTCAACTTAATTCAATTATTGGGGAGGAAGAGAATGAAATAACTGTCGGTGAGGAAAGGAATGTTCAAATAGAGGATGTACCTGTTGTGAAAGAATTTGTAGATGTATTTCCGGAAGATTTACCTGGACATCCTCCAGAACGAGAAGTTGAGTTTTCCATTGATTTGATTCCTGGATCAAGGCCTATATCGAAGAACCCTTATAGAATGGCCACTGTAGAGTTAGTCGAACTAAAGAAACAACTAGAGGAATTGAGTAATAAGGGATTTATTCGCCCTAGTGTTTCTCCATGGGGAGCCCCTGTTCTTTTTGTTAAAAAGAAAGATGGATCTATGAGGTTATGTATCGACTACAGGGAGATCAATGCTATAACGATAAAGAACAAGTATCCCCTACCTCGTATTGATGATTTATTTGACCAACTGCATGGAGCTCAATACTTTTCAAAGATTGACCTTCGATCTGGATACCATCAGTTGTGTGTAAAGAAGGAAGACATTCCGAAGACAGCATTTCGAACCAGGTACGGGCATTACGAGTTTATTGTAATGCCGTTTGGATTGACTAATGCACCCTCTGTATTCATGGATCTGATGAATAGAGTTTTCAAGGAGTATCTCGATGAATTTGTGGTGGTATTTATTGATGATACTTGGTATACTCCAAAACCTACGAAGATCATGAAAATCACTTGCGCATTATCTTGAAGACTCTGAGGAGGCATGAATTATATGGAAAGTTTAGCAAGTGTGAATTATGGCTTCAGGAGATTTCTTTTCTTGGCCATATTGTCTCTAAAGATGGAATCTCTGTTGATCCTTCTAAGACCAAAGCAATCCAATAATGGCCAGCACCTACGAGTATAACTGAGGTACGTAGTTTTATTGGCTTGGCAGGTTATTATCGATGTTTCGTCCAGAATTTTGCCCGATTGGCTAACCCATTAACGAAGCTCACACGTAAAGGGGTTAAATTTGTTTGGACAAAAGAGTGTGAAGAATGTTTCGAAGAATTGAAGAAAAGATTAGTCAATTCTCCTATATTGACTCTACCATCGGGGAATGATGGGTTCGTTATTTATAGTGATGCATCAAAGAAAGGACATGGTTGTGTCCTTATGCAGAATGATAGAGTTATTGCCTATGCATCACGACAGTTGAAAATTCATGAACAAAACTATCCTACTCATGATCTTGAGTTAGCAGCTGTGATATTTGCTTTGAAGATATGGAGTCACTACCTCTATGGTGAAAAATGTGAGATTTATACTGATCACAAGAGTTTGAAGTATATTTTCTCACAAAAAGAACTCAACATGAGGCAAAGGAGATGGATTGAATTACTCAAGGACTATGATTGTACGATACACTACCACCCGGGGAAGGCAAACAAGGTGGCAGATGCTTTGAGTAGAAAAGACCATGGAGTTTTGAACAATATGAGAATTGAAAGGGATCCAATTTTCATGGATCTAGTGAAGATGGACATGGGAATAACCAGGGAAGGTGAAACATCAATGCTTTTTCAAATGGTTGCCAAACCATATTTACTAGAAAGGATTAAGAGTTCTCAGACCAATGATGAAGAATTTCAGAAGAAGATTAAAGCCGTGAATGATGGGAGATTGAGAGACTTTGTGTATGAAGATGGAATTTTGAAATTCAGGAAGAGACTTTGTGTTCCCGATTTACCTGATCTAAAAAGGGAATTGCTGGATGATGCTCATTGTTCCAATTTCTCTATACACCCTGGGAGCACCAAAATGTATAGAGATTTGAAGGAACATTTTTGGTGGGACAACATGAAGAGGGAGATTGCTGATTTTGTGTCAAGATGTATGGTTTTTCAACAAGTGAAAGCTGGAAGGCAACAGCCTGGAGGAGACATGCAACCTCTTCCCATACCGGAGTGGAAATGGGACAATATTACGATGGACTTTGTCATGGGGCTACCAAAGACTCCTAGAAGGAACGATGCAATATGGGTTATTGTTGATCGTCTTACCAAGTCAGCACATTTTCTTGCTATAAGAGAAGATCTACCCCTGGAACGTCTAGCAAGACTATACATTAATGAAGTTGTGAGACTTCATGGAGTACCCCTATCGATTGTTTCTGATTGTGATCCCCGTTTTACTTCAAGATTCTGGAAAAGTCTTCAGAAATCCCTGGATACTGAACTTCATTTGAGCACTGCTTACCACCCTCAGACAGACGGATAATCAGAACGGACTATTCAAACCTTAGAAGACATGTTGAGATCTTGCTCACTTGATTTTCAGGGTATGTGGGATCAATATTTACCACTGGTAGAATTTTCCTATAACAATAGCTTCCATTCAAGTATTCAGATGGCACCATATGAAGCATTATATGGAAAGAGATGTCGTACACCAACCTGTTGGGATGACGTTGGTGAAAGAAAACTTGTAGGCCCAGAACTGGTGGAGGAAACGGTGGAAAAGGTGAAAGTAATCCAAAATCACATCAAAGCAGCTCAAAGTAGGCAGAAGAGCTATGCCGATAATCGAAGGAAGGATTTGGAATTTCAAGTCGGTGATCATGTTTTCCTGAAGGTATCTCCGTGGAAGGGAGTCATACGTTTTGGTAAGAAAGGTAAATTGAGTCCCAGGTACATCGGACCTTTCGAAATTCTAGAACGAATTGGGGCTGTAGCTTACCGATTGGCAATGCCGCCAAGTCTGTCCAAAGTTCACGATGTGTTCCACGTATCTATGTTGAGAAAATACATGCCTGACCCAACGCATGTACTCACCTATGAGGAATTAGAACTGGAACCCGATCTGTCTTATTGCGAAGAGCCCGTCAGGATTCTTGATACAAGAGAACAAGTACTGAGAAACCGGACGACGCGTCTGGTAAAAGTTTTGTGGAGAAACCATAAGATGGAAGAGGCAACGTGGGAACCCGAGGAACTTATGATGAAGAACCACCCGAGTCTTTTTATGCAGTAATACCCTAGAAATTGCGAGGACGCAATTATTTGAAGGAGGGGAGAATGTAACACCCCAAGATTCTATGGTACGTTTCCCTTCGAATAATGTGATAGCGTGTGTTGTACGCAACCTCGAGTTCTAACACACACCACAACTAATTAAACTAGCCGTTGTGAATAGTAATACCTACTTTTTGAAATCATATATATTCAATATTTCAAAATGGACTTCATTTTTAGATTCGGAATATCAAAATTAGCCTAGGGTGAAATTTTGGTACATTTTGGATAACTTTCATATTTTGATGAATAGTGAAAATTTCTAAATTTTAATTAAAAACAACTTTTTTAATCAAAATAATTAATAGTGATAAATTGTGATTTTGAGTGGTTTTAAAGTATATTTAGAATATATTTTTACCATTTAATATAATGTTGGTCATTGGACATAATTTTACAATTAAACCGAACATAAACAAGTGTCAATCTTTTGATAGTTATTACCTCTTAAAAACACGCTTTTTGTTTTGACAGCGGGAATTAATTTTAAATTAATTTCTGCCACTTCTGTGTTTTGAATTTAGGAAAATGGATTCCATATTTGGAATCAGGATGTCCAAATTATGTAAATAGGTAACTTTTATTTTTACACATTTTGAATAATTACTGCGGTAAATATTTTATTTACCATGGTTAAAGGGTAAATCGGGTAAATAAGGGTTAAACAAATAATATTATAATAATACAAAGTTACCCTAAAACGTGTCCTAACCTTATTGGTGGACACATACCCGACCATGAGCATCCTTGGGTCAATTTGGGGACCCCTTGGAGCCACTTGTATGTAGTAGGGACACATTATATTAATAAAGTTAAAATAAAAATAAAAATGGCATAAGCTTACATCTTTTAGAAGAACAATTTTTACATAGGGTTATACATGTTGGATTTTCGATTATAAATATTCATTAGAAAGCTAAAACGATTTCCTACATAATTATATTTTATTTATAATTTTTAGACATTAAATAATTTATTTAATTTATGACACAATGATGATGCCGTAATTACTATAATAGTGAACAATTAAAATAATTGATATTATAAATACCCAAATAAATATAATATGAAACTTTTAATGAATTAAACTAATTTTCTAGGATATTATGATATATTAGGATTGCTTTAATTGACTTTGTTCAAAGTAATAAATCTGTTATGAGTTTCACAAAAATCAACTATTGAATAGTGTCAAAATTGACATAAAAGAGTTCTTAAAACAAATATTATATTATTAATTGCTATTAAATTCCTAAAAATCTAAGGTTCGTCCAAGAGACTTATATTATGATAGGTTAATTATTAATGAACCACTTGGGGGTCGCTGGGATGTATATAGTATGTTTATTAACCATATTATATAAAAATACAAAGAGACATTGTAAAAGTGAAACTAATTAACTTAGAGTTAATACTTAAAGATAAGGTTAATATAAGTACCCAAACCTTTCTAAATTCTATTGGATGAGTTGTTTTCGACCTATCCCCACCTCATACTTTGAATAGTCCTCTTTGGAGCCTTTGGAAACCTAATATGAATTTATTATAAATTAATATTTCTAGCTTTTCCAAAGGTGCCCCTCACCCCTCTTATAAAAGGGCACTCCTCCTTCTCTTTTCCTCACACCTCTCAAGCCACTTGGCTCGTCCAAACTCTGCCCAACTAAGCTCCCCACATCCCTCTCCTCCTCCTTGAAGCTTCCCCTTAGGCAGAAAGCATTTCAAGAAGTTCTTTGGTTCCAACCAAAGTGAGTTACCTAAATTAAAGGTAACAATTTCTCTTAAAGTATATTCATTTATTTTGCTTCTCCAACCCCCAAAATATTTTTATTTCCTTTCTTTTGTAACAACACCAGTATCCTAAATATACTAGTATGTTGTTATAAGAAGGATTCAAACTACAAATACACACAACTCCATCTAATGGATGATGAACATAATGTTTCTGTGGATGGCAAACTAACGCCTCACGAAACGATGATTGTTCAAATACATCTTACCACCTCTCATGGTGGCCATTATGATGGCACTGTAATTAAATATGATATTAATGATATATATTTTATATATAAGCTTCTGTAATTCCATTTTATTTCATACCATTATTCGTTTCATGTTGTATATACATACGATAATTTCATTTGAGGAAGTGCGGACTACCGCCCCCTTAAAATGATATGACTCGTTCATACCACACATGGAACGTATAAAGGATGGTGTTAATGAACTTAAGTAACATATATAAAATATTATACTGGAATAGTAATATACCTATGTATCATTTGGATTAGATTCTTTTAAAATAAAAATTAAATGGAAGTAGCGTTCGTGCGCACGTACGGACTACCGTCTCCACGAACGCGATAAGATTCATTCTCCATCATATCCATTCAAGTCTTATTCTCATTTTGGGGTTAAAAATAATGTTAATATCATTATGATTATGAATAAGATATAATCTATCCATTACAAACATGTCTTACGTAACCAAACATTTAAGAAGAACGAATCGATTATCACCCGAAACGACGATAATACTAAGATATTATTAATAAAGCAATGTTAAAAGATCATATATGATATCATATTAATGTATATGATTCTTGTATAATTTAATAACAATTATTTCACCATTATACAGGAGGTTAACCTACCCCAACCAAGGAAAAGTACAAGGTAAGGGTTATTTCACAATCTCTTCTTTATCCGAGGTTGTTTATACGTAATAATCTACTGGGATCTCGTTATCATCCACATCCATGTTTCTTCAAAATGTATTTCAAAACATTTTTACTATTTACAAGAATATGGGTTAAAGTCATTTATACCCTTGTTTGACTTTTTATAAGAGGTTTATAAAGGAATCTTTCCGTCGTTTTCAAAACAAGGTCCTTTTTAACCTTTTCGACAGAATTGAGGTAAGAATGTTTTTTTTAACTTATACGGCGGGTGCGGTTATTTTCCGCCGTTATAAAATCGTAGAAGCTTTCCATACAAGCTTATAAGAATATTTTCAAAGAAAATGTTTTATTTTATATGGATCTTAAATGATTTCAAAATAAAAGGAGATACTTCTTTAAAAATAATTTTGATTTCATCTATGTCAACATCCTTTGATGGATTTTAAGATTATTTGAAGTTGATTTATTATGATACAAAACTTCTATATTGTATTGAAGGTTTTGTGATATGTTTGACTGTGGATATGCTATTTTTATACCATTCATAGTTTATGGTGAAATTATTGACATTTCGTATGCTAGTTTTAATACGAATGTTTATGTTATGTTTAATCCTTTTCATATGGGAATGCATTGGACTTAATAAGTGACGGGTGGAGCCCGCTATAGCTCCTCGATGCATCGGTAGGTCTCATGAGACAAACTAGTGTCTTGGCACAAGGCCTTGACAAAATCTTATTTGTAGTCTTGGCACGAGGCCTTGGCTATGTGGTTATGATAGTCTGGCATTATGCATTCCAACATTATGAAAGTGGTTATTGATATTGCATGTGATTATTCGATTAGTAGAATATCCATGTGAACAAGTAAATGGAATTATTTCATTTTACTTTTGCCATACTATGTTGAAGTTCAATTTTAAAAGGCTTTTGTTTTAGTAATTCATTGCCTTAAATGTTTATGCTTATTTTGAATGTTCCCCTATATTGTTATCCTTACTGGGCATTTGAGCTCACCCCTTTTCTATGTTTTATTTTTCCCAGGTAGTGAAGAAGTAAATTATGATTGACTTGCAGGGATATTATGAGGGGTTTATAGTGTGGACGTTGGAAACATTATGTTGTTTTAGTAGTTTTTCATTTTATGATGTAATGTAAAAGTTATGAATATATCTAGTGTTTCCAAGGCTACTAAACTAATCGGTCTTTCGGGATTTGATCTTTCTTGTGATCATGCCAATGTTATGTTATAATGCACCGACTCTGGGTAGCTGGGGTCGGGGCGTTACAACCTTAGTTCCACATCATCACCAAATTACATAGCTCCAAAATTTTCGTTGAAATTCACTCTATTTCGTGAAGCACTAAGGCTATTTTCAAGATGTTTGAAGCTCATCATAATCACGAAGTGTTCCATCAAATCCTCTATGCTGCCACAAATCTCATTCTTACTTTTTTCTGCTGTGATGCTATTTATTCCATTACATCACCATAATTATCCTTCTTCCTTTGTGCTGCAAAAATTACTTGCAAAGCTCTTCACCTATTCCATTCATGAAGCTCATCGTAATCGTGAAGTACACCATCTACATTGTTCATGTATTTGTGAAATCCACTTCATGAAGCCCATATTCAAGAAATTAATTACTTTTCCATATTTTTATGAGATATTCAAATAAATACTCTTTTTGCAATGGTATCCCAACTCCAAATTTTTGGACCCCAAACATTCAGAAACACTAGGAAACTATACCACCTAAGACACCTGCATCTACAAGACCAACCATGCTGATTGGCTACATCTTTTCTCCCCTTTTCTTCCATAAATATGAAATCAAATGATCTCCAAACAACTTATGATCTTTGTAAAATGCATAATAGAAAAACATTATCGCATTTACTAAGGAAAGTATTCTAACTTCCCTATCTTTCAGAAACATCCTTCTTTCCAATATTAACTGAATTTTATTGGCATCACCTTAACTCCAATATCATTCTTGTCCATTTCGAATGTCAAGATCATGCATGACCACCTATATATTCTTCTATTTCACTTGGTTTGGGTGTTCTTAATTTATGCACATGATTTAATTCATGATGTATTCTCAACCAAACTAAATGTACACTCTTCTCTTCTTCTCCTATTTACACGAATCACATAATTATTCTCTTTTTCATAATCACACTTAGAACTTCACCTTCCACCATTTCTTCTTCCACCATCTTTAGATAGATGATACTTAACAATTATTATTGGTTGTAAACAATGTATCACCTATGACACCGTTTCATTGGAATCTTGGATCAGTGCATCAATCATCTTATTTGACTTCATAGAGAATTTCCCAATCATGAAATCCAATTCTATGATTGCATAAAAATTCTCTAGGAATCCCCATTTAAGACAATATACATAAACATTGGATTTATTCTTCATCTCCTTATTCATTTTGACCAAAATTGACAACTGCTGACAATAAATACAATCTTCATACACAAAGTGGTGCCAACTATCTCCCCTTTGTATTTTGTTATCAATACCTTAATGTTCTCCTCAAATGAATGTGTTAATTTCAAAATGAGAATATTTCTCTCCAGTTTACATATTTCTCTCCCCCTTACTTTTCAAACGTTCATTTAAATTTATCTCTCCCATATTGACAAGAAATACAATGTTCTTGGTAGAGAGGGTATCAGTACATACTTAAGTAGTGTTCCATCAATCATTGTACTCTAAGTCTACTTGAGTAGTGCTCAGTGTAGAAAACAAGATGATTTGATTTAAACAATAGAGCTATCTGTTATCCACTGAATCATGATACCTCATGAGATGAGAACTCATACATTTGACTTCAAGGGATTTCCACTTTCATTCCAGGATTATGATAATAAATTTGATATAAAATAATCAGCTTGACACTCCTGCACTTACATTAAAAAATGGATAGAAAATATTCAAGGAAAATTTATAGGATAAGTGTATTTGGGGATCTTTGACTCTTCTTATATCACTGATTAACTTTGTTACCCCCACTTTGTAAAATTATTTTCATTTTTAGTAACCAATGATGAGAGATTAAGATATGAAATACCTTTTCAATGACATGATCTTCAGGCAATCTTCAGATTAGTTGAATTTATTATCAACCAAAGTTGATAACTATTGAGATAATGACTATGGAAGCTTCATTATGTGTCTCTCCCTCAAGTAAACACTTCTCATCATAGTTTATTAGGTTCTCCCCCTCAGATGTTTATTCACCATCAATTCCATGAATAATAAGAACAAATACAATACATAAAAATTTAAGGGAATAAGGTGGATCCTCCTTGCTCCATTAATGTGAACAACAAGGTTGAGATGATTTTCTCAACCAAGATGATCCATACTTCACACTTTCACAATTGATCTTCAATGTTGACTGTGATTGTGTGGACCACAATATTTCTTCTATCTCTTTGTGTGTGAACCTTATTTCTTAAAGAACTTTGAAAGAACTTGAATATTTTGGTGAAACTTTCATCTTCTTCAGGATTTCTTGTTGGGATGGAATAAATTCAAATCACTTTATAAAATAATGACCATCCTTATTGCACCTCACACACAGAACTTCTTTGTCTTCATGTGGAATATTTTTTTTCTTTTAGCACTAGACTTAGCCTGTGCATTTTCTGTATTTCTCATTATTTAAAAATATTTTTTCCAAACCACCAATATGACATTAGGGACTGAGGCATAAAGATTGGATCTTCTACATGGATTCTTCTGAGTGACATACTTCTTAGTATTTCATTTAGATGCACTACCCTTCAACTTCATTGAATTAGAATCCATGTACTTTTCATCTTTCCTTATTTAAATATTTATGCGATAATTTAATTTCACATTGTTCTTCTTATTTATTCCTAAGGATTCCTTTTCATTCTTAGCCATCTTCTTTGGTATTCTTCTCTTATCAACTTTGGGTACCTATTGAGATTAACATGAATTATTCTTATGACCACTATTATTGTATACATTAGAGATGTTATCTAACATTCCAAATATATTTTATTATACAAATAATTCTGATCTGTTGATGACCATTATTATTTTTTGGATTTATCCCCCTTGAGATGGGATTTTTATGTGCTTTTACATTGAAGGGATTGTACTAACAATCCAGTTCACAATGCCCAAATCTGTTATAGTACTAGCATTGACCAACAAACCCTAACTTCTTAACATATTATTTATAAGTTTGATGAATCTTCTTCTTGGTATGTTATTATTTCTATGTGGATATATCTTCCACACTTTTCTCATATCCACACTAGCCATGGTGGTAGGTTTTTATCACACTTTTCTTCATCCAATCTTGTTTAGAATTTTTCTTCCAACATGCACTTTTTGTAGAAGCAATTTTATAAGCATTAGTACAAGTTGGTATAGATGGTACCTTTACTTTCTCTACTACTTGTAATAGAGAAATGAGTGAAGCCATGATCTTATTATCACATGTTAGAGGTCTTTTGACATTATAATTCTCCATAGAGCATTGCATACTAGAAATAATTATTTCCTTCTATTGCGGAGACTCAATATGTGTATTCTCAAGATTGGTCAACTCATCTCCCAATTATAGACATCTCATATTGAGGACGCCTTCTTAGTCTTCAATCAATGTCATATTCTATTCATAAGCCTTATTTAATCATTCAAATTCATCTTCATGCATCGTTACTTAGTTTTATAAAAAATAGTAAAGTTTTTTGATCTTCTTGGAGTCTTCTTCTAAATACAACTCTTTCACTACATTATTCTTTTTTAGATCATCTTCAAGTTATTATCTACAAGATTATTGGTTACTCCATCTTTTTCTTCAACATATTTGAGACACTTTAAATATCTTACTTGAAATTCCCTATTTTTACCTTCAATTAATCAAACTTGTCTGGAGAGCTTTAAACATTCACAATTTTTTTTTCATGTAAGACCTTCTCCAAAAAATAATTTTCTTCTTCCATTTGGCTGATATCTTCTTCCATACATCGAAATAATTCATAAATAAGTGAGACACTTTCTTTAGGTATCCTATATAGAATCATTTTGAACATATCAATTGATAACTCTTGAGAGTTTGTAGATTGATCATCACCACTTGTGCTAGAATTTTCATCATGAGAATTACTTTCAAATTTACTAACACATACCTCTTGATCACTTGAGGTAGGAAGGTTATCTATCTTCTTGGTGGGAACTTGATCCACCTTCTCACATCTTTCCAAACCTGATATGTCCTTATGATCATTTATATATGGAGAACCAGATACTTCATATTCTTTATATAAGTGGGAATTCTTCTTCAACAATGTCTTATCCTTCTTTTTCATATTCATCATAGTCTTAGTAGATATGATCTTTTTCTCAGAGACAACAGAATCTCCACTAAAAGTGCACTTCATTGAAAATATATGATTGAAACTTAGGTCTTCAAAATAAAATAACTTCACTATTGATAATATAATAGAGGTGAACCTGCCCCTTTGATACCAATTGAGAGGACTGGTCTGGGATATACCTAACATTGAGAGGGGGGGTGAATAAATGGTTGGTACTTTTTAAACCAATTCCATCTTTTTATCCCTGTATCTCTTGACCTGTTAGGATCTTGATTCTATTACTCTCGTTTCACTTTTACATGCAATAATATGAATATGTAAAAATATGCACACAATATTTTTACAAGGTTCACCACTCAATAAGAGAAGCTACATCGTTTCCGTACATGTGAATGACAAGTCCATGGATTCTATAATATAATGTAATAAGCTGATATAGTGGGATGACAAGGAAATAAATCATCTAGTCAGTGTGGGTCCCTACACTTTTGAGGGGGTGGGAAACAATCCACTTCCCAAAACTGGTGATAGCATAGTCCAACTTGCAGTGCCTTGTAGGTTCTTTATATTTCCTCTGAATATAGTCTTCTTCCTGTTGTAAGGGTTTGCAGTGCCAATATAGTCTTCCACCTATTAAGACCAGTTAGTTGTCACAATTCTACTTTTTTCATTCTCTCTTCACTTGTTACTTTCCTAGCCGCATACTAGTAAATAACCACTTCTTTCTATGGAACAAATCTGAAAGATTCCCAATCTTCTTCTCTTGTTTCTTCAGTGTAAAACTATCTTCACTAAAACCCACTACTCTTAAATCTTTCTTTTTCATTGAAAAAGAGACTACCCTGAGATCAATTTTTTTATTTTTTCTAGAATCACAATTTCCACTTTGTGATTGTTAGATCAATGAAGTCTAGCTCAGCTTAGTATTATCATAGTTTTTACTCCCAGAGTAATAATCATTCTCTATGTGGGTATACATGGTTCTTCTTAGACACACTATAATATGGAATAGTGTACTAGTGTCTTCCCAGGTACTGGTTCACCTAAACTAGCTATTCAAAACTGCTCTTTGAAAATATCATTCACAAAGATCCATTGTAAAGCTCCTTCACAGAGCTCCTTCATAGAGAACACTGCTTCGTAGAGATCACTACTTCAAAGAGCTCAACCTTTCGTAGATCTCTGGACTTTGCTGAGATTTGGAAAATATAGAGAATTTATGCCTTTGTGGAACCCAAAACCTCCACTATGAAAACTAACATTGTAGATCTCACAACTTCACAAAGCTCACGAGCCTTTTGTGGAACAACCTGTCATCGCGAAGCACATTTCCTTCACAGAACTACTTACTTCATGAAGCTTCTTCACAATTAGAGAGCTCTAAAATTATCATTAAGTCTATCTACTTCTATCAAGGGGTAGGGACCTATATATAGGAATTTACCACTGAATCCAGAACCTTCCAGCCACCTCAACACCACGTCAGCACCAAATCGCAGTGCTCTATAATTTCCACTGAAATTCAGTCTGTTTCGCGAAGCATGAAGGCTATTTTCTGGATTCTCTAAGCTCGTCCTAATCGTGAAGTGTTCTGTCAAATACATTGTTCCACCACAATGATCCTTCTACCATTTTCCACCACGACGATCCTTCTTCCTTTGAGCCACAATAGTAATCCTTTTTCCTTTGCGCCACAAATCTTACTTGCAAATCTCTCCACCTCTACCATTCACAAAGCTCATTTTAATCGCCAAGAACACCATCAAAATTCTTCATGTATTCTTGAAATCCACTTCATGAATCCCATCTTTGTGAAATTCATTAATTTTCCATATTTTTATGAGATCTTCCAGGAAATCCACTTTTTAAAATTATATCCCAACTCAATATTTTTGGACCCCAAAAATTTGGAAAACACTTGGAAACTACCCCACCTTAGACACGAACTTCTACAAGACCAACTATGTTGATTGGATGCATCTTTTATCCCATTTTCCTTTATAAAGATTTCACCAAAAGTTCACTTACAAACTTATGATCATTGCAAAATACATACAAGAAATGAATTATTAGGTTTACAGAGAAAAGTATTCTAATTTCCATATCTTCCATCAAAATCTTTCTTTCTAGTCATAACTAAATATGGCTGGCCTCACCTTAACTCCAAAATCATGAATGGCCATTTCAAATGTCAAGCTCATGTATGGCCACCTCTATCTACTTATTTCTTCACTTGGTTTGGGTGTTCTTAATTTATGCACATAAGTGCATTCCTAAGGTTTTCTAAAACAAACCGAATTTACACTCTTCTCTTCTTATCATATTTATGTAAATCACATAATTCTTTTCTTTTGCATGATCACACATAGAACTTCACCTTCCACCATTTATTCTTCATACAACCTTATATGGATGATAATTAACCATTTTTATTTTTTGTAAGAAATGTGTCAAATTTGACGCAAGTTCATTGAACATTAAGATAAGTGCATCAATAATCTTATTTGACTTCATAGAGAATTGCACAAGCATGACATACAATTCTATGATTGCATAAAAATTCTCCAGGAATCCTAATTTTATCTAATCTCTATTAACATTGGAGTCATTCGTCATCTCCTAATTCATTTTGACCATAATTTACAACTATTGACAACAAATACAATCTTCATACACAATGTGGTTCCAACAACATGAACCAAAGATACAATAGTTGGTTGGAGTTACTATAAGACTATGACATTGAGATACTATAGACTTTTGAGAAGTATAACACGGTAGAATATTCCCTTTTCAGCAATTTATAGAATTTTTTGATAGAATCACATGAGTAGTAGTCCTATATGATTTTGAACCTAGTTGAGTATTCGGGAGTAAATATTTTTTAGTCTATGGAAATTACTCCTCCGCTTCTTGAGTGTGTGAGAGAGTCTTAGTTTGGAGATATCGAATGTGAGGTATTTAATGAATATATATCCTCAAGATATTCAATTGATATATTTTCTAATAGAGGTAATAAATTTATCCTTTTCCAGGGATGAACAATGGTCTCAATCATAATGCAATAGGATGTGATGAAGAAGTTTCACATATACCCTTTGGCTAAACCCTACAGTTTTGGGAAGATGTATAGAAACATTCAACTATAGTTTTGGTGGGACAGAAGGAGAGAGAGAGTGGCATAGTTCATCTCTTGGTTTTTCACATGTGAGAAGGTGAAGGCTGAGAACTAGGTTTTGGCAGGATTGTTATAGTCGCTTGTGATCCCAGAGTGAGAATGGGAAGGCATATAAATAGAGTTTGTGTTGGGGAATTTTCAGATAGTTAGTGGCCATGATTCTATATAGGTGATAGTTGAACGACTCATGATGTATGAACAGTTATTTTTTATAAGGGAGTAGATTTATGTGGATACTTTGGGGCACTTATACATACAATATATTTTTCACCATCATAGATTTCCCTCAATTATTGTCTCTTATTGTGATGCTTGGTTTATGTCATGGTGGTGGAGAGGCCTTCAAAAAGAATTTGGGACCAAAATTAGGATGATTATAGCCTTTAATCCTTTAAAATAAGGGAATATTGAGCATACTATCTAGGTGATGGAGGATATCCTAAGGGATTGGGTGTCAGAAAGTTTCTATAGTTTGGAGGATCACATTCCCTTGGAAGAGTTTGAGTATAAAAATCAATACCACTCAACCATTGGCATGGAATATTTTGAGGCCACGTACAGAAGACCCTAATGTTCACCTATCTATTGGAAAAAGATCAATGAGGAAACTCTCAGTGGGATAGAGATGGTGTATGAAATTATGGAGAAGGTCCTGCTCAATCGTGAGAGAATGAGGACAAAGAGTAGAATGGATAAATTGAACACATATTAATGTCATGGGACCATGGAGTTCAATCAGGGAGACCACTTTTTTATGAAATTATCCCCATGAAATGTAATGTAGAGATTCATATGGGGAGGTAACCGATCCTCGAGGATCATCGAGAAGATTGAGATATTGTAGAGGTTTGACAATGCTTCATAACACATTGACTACCCACATTATTAGATCAAGTGAATTATATCTTCCATGTGTTTCATATGAGGAGATACATGCATGAACCCATTAATGTTATTCACCAGGGCACGCTGGATGTCATGGATGGGGAAACTATTGAAAAGAACCTAGTAGAGATTGATAATCAATATGATAAGAACCTATGTGGATGGAAAATATCTTTAGATTGTGTGTTGTGTAAGTATGAGAGCATGGATGAGATCTCTAGGGGTGGGAGAGCCAAATGAGGGCTCAATATAATGAATGATTTGTTTTTTTATTTTTATAATGGAAAATATTGATATAGGGAATAATGTAGATTAAAGTTTTTCATTATAAGACAATAGAATATTTCTATATATATTTTTGGATACAGGAGGTGATACAATGTTCTATTTTGGGGCCCAGTGTACAAAGATTTAATTTTAAACAAATATTAAATATATTTTATATTATGCGTGTAATCATTTTTAATTAAAATTACCTAACAATTAAATGGAGTCTCTAATGAGAAATTAGTGATAAATTTTGAGTCCAAAATTTAAGGTGCACCCTTGATGCAACAAAAAATAGGTCGACATGTGACATTTGAAAAAAAAACAGACATTGGCAAGTGAGTTTTGATAAATAAATTATTGATTTTATTAATCTATTTAAATTACATAAACCTAGTTTACCCCTTAAATAAACCTTTATTATAGGATCATCATGGTTAGATGTAAAAACCTGAGATGTTTTAGATGCATACTTCCACCCACTCACTGATGAATCAAAATATGACGATGATAGAACTCTGGATCTAGGAAGATCGAAAAATAATGAACACAACATCTCCTCTTCTTCAAGGGCGAGAACATACTTAATTGAAAAAATATCTAATTCTAGGATTTAATATTCAATTTTTATATTATTCCCCTATTGATTAAATGTTTGATAATGATTACAATTATTATTTTGTCTATGTTTAAATTGATTCTTTGTATTCCCTCATGTACTGATATTATATTTTTTATTCATTTTTTACACCCTAGGTATTTCTGTTTATGTTTCCGGGCCAAGAACGCTTAAAAAAATTAATACTGTTTTTTCCTTTCCCCTAATAATTCTTATTCTTGTTCTTCATAGGATTGTTTGTTCAAGATTAAACCTTGGTTGGTGGGACTGAGACCAATCTGACACCCTAATTCTAAATGATTTGACATGGAACAAATGGATCAATGATCAAAGGATGATTTGGTATGATTTGTGGGTTGGGGTGAATTATTTATTTATACGAGTTTCAAATCATATATGGAGGACATGGAAGATGCTCATGGAGTGTATGGTGAACCCACAAAAGAATTGTAAATCCATTTTATATCTAATAGATGACTAGGAATGGTGGTCAAGGGCTCCCCCAATAATTTCATGGTTTCAATGGGTGTGTGTTAATGTGGTCAAGGCAGATCTGGAATGCTGGAGTAGATCTGATTTTTTTTCAAAAAACCCAACTTCACACCATGTATTCTGATGAACACATTATTTGTACTGACCATTTGTTTTTGGTTCTATGGTTTTGAAAAATTTAAGGATGACATGTCATGTGGTTGGGAAACATGTTGTTTATTCCTTAATAAGTATACATTACATGTAGAAGTTCACATAGATAGGACCTCATGTGGGAGGACACATGCATACAAATTTCATGTTTCTATGTATATAAACATGACTAGGAACATGTATAGAACCCCATGTAGAACTACATGACATGAACTAAAGTGAAAATACCCAAGATGATTTTCACAAACATGACAAAGAAAGTTGTAAGGACCCTAGGTGGCCGATTCTAGATTTGTAGTCCACCTACATGTCATGTAATTTTTCATGGTTAGTGAGTCATTTACCATCAAGGACATGACTAGGAATGTAAGCGGTACAACAACACATCTGGGTCCCCTTACACGTCATGTACCCGTTCTTCAGTTTTGAGTAATCTTCATTATCTTTTATCTTTTTTTAGGTTGTTATTTTTCCCTACAAGTATCATATCATTTGTTTTTTCCTGTATAAAACACAATGTTGGCCAATGTAGTAAATTTTTAGATATTATGTGATATTTTACTTGAGTGATTCTTATTTTGAAGATTCTTGATGATGACAGTTATGGGGAAAGATCATCAAAGGGATCAGAGTGGAACCCTTCATCTAGGTAAGCCATGGGACTTCAATAAATTACTAAAGCATCACCCTCCAAATGGGATGGGCATGGGTCCTCTACCAACTGTTAGAGCTTTAAAACTCAACTAGGATAGGAAATGGGTCTTCTACCAATCATCTGAGTGGAAACCACATGTAGATTATGGGCATGGGTCTATGACTATATGAGTGGAAACCTTCTATTGCGCAATGATTGGGACCTCTGCATATTATCCTAGTGGAACCCTCATGATGTATTCGGTTATGGGTCATTGACTATTATAGTGGAACTCTCTAGATATAATGAGCATGGTTTCTCTACCATCAATGGTAGTGGAACCCTCCAACTGGGCTAGGCATGGGTCCTAAATTGATAACTTGAGTGTCACCCTCAATATATGATGAAGCATGGGTGCCGTAGATATCTAAGGAGTGGAACCCTCTAATTGTACTAGGGCATGGTTCCTATACATAGATATTTTCCCCAAGAATGTTTTTTCATAATGTTTAGGTGTGGAAAGATAAGGATCTATCTTCAGATAGATGCGTGAGATGTTGGGTTTTGAGGCTAGACTCTTGGAACTATTGTCACTCTTTTCCTATCATGTATCTTTCTTCATTCCCTTCAATTTTCATGGTGTCCTACTTGTCATGTATATACTCACCCCTGCATGGGTTTTTTCATGTATGTGTCCTGTCTTATAAAGAAAACAGATAGGTTGAAAGTGACTATAGTGGTGCATAGGGATACCTAGTGCATTGGACCGTGTATAATGGTCAAATATTGGAGATCATGAGTTGGGCTCTGTCATAATTTTACTTTTCTAGTTTTTTTAGGTTTGTGACATCTATCTGGTTGGTTGTGTATTTTTCACTTTTACTTCTTAGGATACACTATAATAATCTTTATATTCCATACACGATTCACACGAAAAGTTATTACTCTAGATGTATCATCTTTTTCTATTATTCCTCAACAATTCTATAATGATATTGTTCGGTTTCTACATTCATGTATAATAAGAAAAGGCCCCCCATATTATTTATGTCTTTTAGAACTTGTTTCCAGCCCCTAGAATATGGAGGATGGCTTTGGGTAGTAGTGTCTCAGGCCACGTCTGGTCGGTTCATGACAGATGTGTTAAACATATGTTTCATAATTTATTTAACCCATTAGTAACCACCAATTTAATGAATAGGATATAATTATACAGAATAGATAATTATATAGGGTATCATGTTTCATTTTAACGAAGGGTTTCATGCATCACAAGCCATAAAAAATATTGAATTTATTTAAAAAGAAATATATCAAAAAGGCTATGGGTTTTACATTTCCCTTATAATAATTTTTTTGTGTCATGTTATTCATCCAATATGTGTCACGACCCGCCCTCGGGGTCCGTGCCGTGACTACCCCAAGCCCGCCTTCCATAGGCCAGGGGCTGGCGACTAGCACCAAGGCGTAATTCCCGGTAAAAGGGAAGGCATTGCCTTTGAAAAGTAAACACACACCACAGAGTAAACAAGCGGAAAGTAAACACTAAGCAAACAGAGTACGACTGAAAGTGCGGAAAAGTAAATGGGCCAGAATACAAACCCAAACTGAAAGTAAAGTACAACTCGAAAAGGGAAAAACAGCAACTGAAAAGTAAAGCCGCTACTCCGAGCTGTCCACTGGAAATCCCACCTGAAGGGTGGGTACAGATAGCTCCTCTGCTCCACGGGTCCCGCCGTCCGCTCCGAGCACGTCCCACCCAGTGGTCCACCTCCGGGTACCGTCCCGCTCTGCAAGCCTCAGCTAAGGTCAACGCTGTCCGTCGTCTGCAACCAACACAACGAAGTGCGGGCAAAGCCCGTGCAGGGGTGAGTATAAGCTACTCAGTAGGGACCCCGAGACCCCTGAAGGTCTCTCAAATCCACAAAGGATAAACCACGAAGAAAAGTACAATCACGAAGTAACAACCGACACTGCTTAGGTATATGCCCATACATATACCTAAGTCATCAATTCAAATACGCTCCAACCTCCGAGCCCAAGTACAACTCAGTCCACGCAGGAAAGTATACGTATTCCACATAGGAAAGCAAAATATAATCCACACAGGATTGCACAACACAATCCACACAGGAAAACAACAGGATTCAGCTCACACAGGTATACTTCTTCAAGGACGATAAAGATGATCACTGATCCATCTAAGTCGTCGGACCCACGAAGGATCGATAGGTAACTAACCCCCGCAGAAGACTCACACAGGATCGGGCTCACACAGAACCTGTAGGCGCTGGCTCACACAGAACCGCTGAGCGCAAGGACCCACACAGGATCGGGCTCACACAGAACCTGTAGCACTGATCCACGTAGGATCGCTGAGTGCTGTAGTCGTCGTCGTCGAATCCACACAGGATCTCTGTACTGTCGTCGTCCAATCCACACAGGATCTCTGTACTGTCGTCGTCAAATCCACACAGGATCTCTGTACTATCGTCGTCCAATCCACACAGGATCTCTGTACTGTCGTCGTCAAATCCACACAGGATCTCTGTACTGTCGTCGTCAAATCCACACAGGATCTCTGTACTGTCGTCGTCGCAGTCACAGTAGCAGTCGAAGCAGTAGAACAGTCGCAGCCAGCACTAGGGTTCCCGCACACAGCAAGCTCGTACGGAGGGTCCGCTCCACGAGCCGAGAGGCTGATACATCAACTGTCACGAAGACCGAAGTTGATGTATCCAAAAGTTCCGTATCGTCAAAAGGAACTCAACGCAACAGACGGCGCGTCGATCGGACGCCCGGTCTGAGAGTTATTGGCATTTTCGTCTCCGGGGCCCGGTTGGTTTTTAAGGCAAAACCAACCCGACCGTACTCCACCTGCGTCCAAACCTCGGGCGGAGTATGCCAAAAGATCCGTCTCACTAAGAGGAACACTATGCGACTGACGGCACGTCAATCGGACGTCCGTAGCTCAAGATATGAGCGTTTCCGCTCCGAAGGCCCGGTTGGTTTCGTGAACGAACCAACCCGGCCGAACTCAAAGTAAACCGAAACCTTGAGTGCGATATACCTAAACGACCGTCTCGATCCAAGGATCGCGTTGCCGCAGACGGTTCGTCATTCGGAGGTCCGAGGCTCAAGTTATGAGCCAAGAACCGAATCTGGTCCGAAACGGGGGGTCCGGGTCCGGGCCGACCCGGCCCGACCCCCCTCTGGTCGGCGCGGCGGCCGGCGGCGGCGGACGGCGGCGGCGGACGGCGGCGGACGGCGGCGGCGGGCCGCGTGGCGGCGGCGGCGGCGTGCCACGCTGGCGGCGGGGTGCCGCGGCGCACGCGGGAGGCACGCGGGGGCTAAGCCCCGCGTTTCACAAAAACGGCACGGCTTTAAGCCGTGCCTTGAATTAAAAACGACCCCCGCAGATGGGGGCCGGCTGGACAAAAAACCGGGGGGGCTTTGCCCCCCCCCTCCTTTAATGAACCGCCCCCCCTCATTAAGAGGGGGGGTCTTGAAGGACCGGCCGGGGGTTTAATCCCCCGGTTTTTATGACATCCGGCCGGCCCGCTGGCCGGCCGATTTTTACCAACGGGACCGGAATTTCCGGTCCCGCCCTCGACTTCCGACGCCGGCGGCACGGCCGCCGGTCTTTCCTTCCGCCGCGGCCCGGAACCGGCCGCGGTCTCCTCGTCTCACCGCGGCCCGGAACCGGCCGCGGTGTTCGTCGTCCGGCGCGGTGCGACGGCACCGCGCCCCTTTCGCCGTGCCATGAATCCTCCCAATGCGGCGCGACGGCATCGCGTTCTTGAAATCTCTCCTCGGCGAAGCGCGACGGTGTTGCGGAAAATTATAAGCATGTTCATCCGCGTGGTGCGACGGCACCACGCCTCTTGCTTCCATCCGCATGAATAAAACGAGAACTAAGGAGGGGGGGTTCGGCCGTGTTCATGCGGTCCGACCCCCCTCACGTTAAATAATAACATAACTAAAGAATATCCGAAAGCCTCACATTTAGTCATGCTAAAATCCATGATTCAAGAATGGAATAAAAATAATCAATAAATAACATCCCCTACCTCTGGTTTCAAGAACGAAGATCGTCAACGACCCGCGGAAGACGCGTCGCGGTGGTCGGCGTCACGGAAGAAGGACGTCGATGTCGTGAAGCGAGGATTCGAAGTTCTTTGACGACGATTTCGTCGTGGGAAATCGTCGCGGAAGAGATGACGCGGAAGAAGACGTCGTCGGTGTCGCGGGTATGGCGTCGCGAAAGACGATTCCCGAGAACGTGGCGTTCTTCGTCGATGTTCGAAGGTTCTTCGCGTTCTTCGTCAATCTTGAAGAAGAAGAAGATGAAGGCTCCAAATTCTCTCAAGGTGGCTAGAGAATTCTAACCCAAATAAAATAAGCTAAAGTCTTATTTTATTCACACAATTATCAATTTGAATTTCAAAGGTTTGAAATTCAAACAATTCAAACAATTCAACTCCATTAATTAACAAAGTTGTCATGTTATTAAAAGAGGAGTTTAAGGGGGAAGTTGAGAGGTTATTAAAAGATTTAGGGGTTCGTGTGGGCCCCACCACACTTAATCCTCCCAAGGGAGGTTAAGTGGGTGTGGGTCCCACTTCCAACCCCCTTAGGTAGGTTTTTTTTAATAAGTTTAAATAAAATTTGTTTTACACAATTTTATTTAACTTAACTGAAAAACCCCAAAACGTAACTTTCAACCCGCAACAAACGCAACTCCCGAAAAGGTCTCATTAAGCGAATATCGGCGTTGCGAGTTCATCGGTGTCCTCGGATTTCAATTCCGAGCAC
The DNA here is from genome assembly GCA_963277665.1 of Viscum album. NCBI lineage: Eukaryota > Viridiplantae > Streptophyta > Magnoliopsida > Santalales > Viscaceae > Viscum > Viscum album. The sequence continues at coordinate 259,730,320 of OY728142.1, read as the reverse complement.
CGGATCAAAAGTTAGGAATTCCCGCTCGTTCGTTCACTGAACGTACCCGAGCCAACTTCGGAAATTAATTCCGGGCACTCCGGGCCTCAGAATCAGGTGCCGTCTGAAACCGCGCTCTTGTAAAATTCTAAAGAAAATTAAGAAAAAAATTTTCCTTGAATTTTACGGGTCTTTACAATATGAGCCTCATATTATAATGTCTCGTGGTGTTACACACTCTTATGTCCAGTCATCATGAACTGAGTGAAAATTGAGTTGACACTCAACAATTATTTTACCGTAGGTGAATATGTTCTACAAACACATCCACATTCCAATATCTATAGAAAAATGTAAAATCTAGGTAACAACACACTCACTTCCTTACTAAAACTTCATGATATTAAATTATACATTGAATTATTCCTTTAGTCTATCATAGTGTTATGTAATTTAATTTATGTCTCCATAAATCATCTTCCAAAGGTTTATACTAAACTTTTTTTGGAACAAAATATGAAACCCTAACTCAATTACCCAAATATAGTGGATACCATACTATACTAGAATAAGGTATTAGAAATTTTATCCAAATATATCTAATATATTAGTAGTCTTCGGAGATCAAATAGATATATGATTCTTACATTACATATGAAAACATGAAAAAAAACATTAAATTCTCATGAGAATATTATTTTTTCCAATACTATACCCCTAAAATAATTCATCTATATCTTCTTGATATCTTGGGAAAATAAAAATAAAATAATTGGTGAGCTCAGATGCTAAATAGGGAAAGGAATTCAAAAAAAGATATTATAGAATAAATAAATCATGAATAATATCATAGATATAAACAATAATACAATATTCCCTAGAACAAATATAATAAAAGGGTAGTATTTATATGGATGTCATGCCAATATAAATTATCACATGGATAATAGTAATTATTTCGTAATGATAGAACATATATTTATAAAGATCATACTGTTACAATCAATATCTCTTTCCAAAACATTATACATAAATGGGTAGTGGGTATACCAAATACCCAAAATAGTTTTACCCATGATACATACCAATTCATTGAGGGGATATAAAAGCCTACTCCCATCAAAAACAAAGTATAGTTAATTTATCATATAAAATAAATTGCAAAAAATTTGACACTTAATCAACACAAACATTCATATTGAAAAACTATCATAAAATATGTTAATATTTTAACCAGTAAATAAAAAAACATTATTATAAGAAATATAGTAGAATATGATACATGATATCATTAGATTATATACTCATTTTGTCAGAAAAATCATCAAATTATTTCAAACAGATGAAAATATCTTTAAATATCATTCGGTATTTTATTTTAAAACATAAGAAAAATAATTATATCTTTTGATAAAATTTTAAATAAAAATTTAATACATATTCAGAGAATGAATTTAATTGAAAAAAAATTGAATCATGTAAAAAGCGATCAAAACCAAATAATAAATATGAATTTGGGAATATATTTTCAATTGGTAAATGTTAAAACCTATATTCACCTCATGCTATTGGTAAAAAGTAAAAAAGTTTCTTATTTGGAAAACAACAAGAATATTCTTTCAAAAAATTTGTAAAATATTCAAATATAGTTAAAAATAAATTAAAGTAATCATCGTAGCATAATAAAAACATTATTAAAAACATTATATACATATTGGATGAGGATGAAAAATATTGTAAACCAATGATCAAATAAAGTTAACATTTCTATATACAATTATCAACCGTAATGTATATAAAAATTATAATAATTAATAAAAAACATTTAATTCCCTTATATAACTAGTATAGAAGATAATATATGGATTTTAAAGGATAATTAGCTTATAATTTACTTTATTGGATAGATAAACATCAATAATGTCAAATAAAAAAAATGAGATTATAGAATAAACAATAATTTTTTACTTCAACTTGAACATAAACAATATATACACATGAATAATCAATTAAAATTTATTAAATAAATTATTCATATCATTATTCATTTATATTTCTTTTTTTATAATCCTTTTCTATTTATTTCACCCGCATTCATTGAGTAACTCTTATTTCTGCGAACCACTAAAGGTTGTTCTCTCAATTTTTACAAAATTAATTTAGTATATTGATGGACGATAAATAGTTTTTTATCTAATTCCAAAATATAATGAATTTTAGTAATGTCATAAATATGATTTTTTAATAATATATGGCCTTTTTATAAACCACTCATGGTGATAATAGAAAAAAATTACATCATTTCACAGAATTCAGATTCCAATTGCTTAGATAAACTATATTATCATTCTCCAATGGATGTAAGCCTAAGTTTATAGATGATATATTATAATTTAAAAAATATTTTTTTATAAATATTTTATATATTCATTAATTACATCTTTATAACAATCCACAAATTGTGTTGAGGGAAAACGAATTACACTACTATGTGGAAATGGTAAGCTATACATACATATGAGTGATTTTTTAATTTTCTATAGGTTGGAAAGAGTATTAAAGGGAGTTTGAAAAAATAATTAATTACATGTAAAATTATGATTTAATAATATCTTCATGTATATAACTTATTTGAAGGATTTGGAAGAATAAATAAACAATAAAACACAATGTTAAGGGTTAAACCTCTTCTTTGGAAGGCGTCCTTTGGATTACACATTAAGACATCTAGGATTATAATTTTTCTGAGAATAATAACTAAAGGATTTGGGGAGGGATATAAAAAAACTGAGACAATATTGGTTGATCTTAATGGATTAAGTAGTGTGAAATCGAGAGGATAAGAGGTTCTCTTTTTAAAGTGGTGTAAGTGAATCAATTGCAATTATTTTTAACAACTAAATATTATAATTGACTTACTCATTTATAAGTGGTATTTAAACCATTAATAAACGAAAATATAGTGATCTGGGTAAAAATAACATGATCCACTAATACTTTATATGATATTTTTAAAACATTATTAAAAAATCATCATTTATGAACCTGTTTTAACCTTTTATCGATTTGATAATATTTTTACCGTGTTCACAATTCAAAATGACCAAAAATTAATATTACCTAATTAATAGATTTAGACATTCTAATTCAAAATATGTTATATTTTTTAGTATTAAACATCTATAATTTATATAAATTAATTTTCATATAATTGTGTAAAGAATAATGATTTTTTTTAGAAATGTGTGTTCTTAATAAAAAATCTTACGCCAAAATAAAATTTTATTTTTATTATTATAGAATGAATTTTGTTAAGTTTGAATAAGAGTATCATATTTTAATTTATAGACAAATTGAAAAATATAATTTAAAATAAACTAATTTTTTGTTTAAAAAAATGACATTTTCACTACTCTCTTAAAAATCATCTATTATTAAAAAAACCAGCAGATAAATTAGAACCTATTAATCCAAAATTGATATATATATATTTGGTAAAATTTAAAATTTAAAATTTATAAATTTTAATTTTAAATATAGTAATGAATTATTTATATTATAATGACAAAATAATAGGATGTGTATTAGATAATAGTGTAGGGATGTAATATTTAACTATTATATGATGATATTTGGTATCATAGAGAGGGAATAAAATGAGTGAGAATATATATATATATATATATATGATTTTTTGGATAGAAGAATAACCTAGGTTACCATGGGAATATAGGAAACATATTGTCATTTATAAAGTGGTCTAGGGGGAAGGGTAAAAAATATGTGTGTGGAATGAGAAATAATTGGTCAATGAATTAATATCGTAGTAATAGTAGTAGGAGAAAAATTATTGGTAGGATGGGGAAGAGGAAGAAATGTTTTTTGTGGTATAATTATGATTGAAATTTCTATGGTGGTCACAATGACCTCATTAATGGAATAACTTGTTGAAATTATAAGAGGAAGATCATATGATAAATGATTTTTAGGAACATGTCTAGAAATAGTCTCTAACAATTAATGTGTGAGGTTATTTAGGGATTTATAGGTTTAAAAATGATTTTTTATTGATGTGATTCCAGGGAAGGGAATGTTTGGAAAGGGAAGTTCAGGGTGGTGAATTATAATTACAAGATTACCAAGGAGTGTTGTATTTTTTTTGATACAACTATATCCTTTTCATTATATATCATAGATGATCTTCTTCAAATTCAAGGTAAGATCACAAAAATATGTTCTTCATTAATAAAATGACCAGTGGTGGAAATTTTCTCTTTCTATAATAGGTTACTTAGAATATAAAAATTATACAAATTTTAATATTCATACATTATAGATACAATCAATCCCCCAATGTTATTTAAAATTGACAATGTGTCTATCAAATTGTAAGTGATACTAGTAGGATATTACACATCCAATTTAATATAAAACTAAATTTTCCCTTAACATTTATAAATTGATATATATGGTTGATAATTTTTAATATATTTTTCATATCTATTAAGATAAATGGACATCCTATCTCAATATATATATATTTTAAATGTAAACAACAAAATATCCAAGAAATAAGTCTCTTATATAGTGGAATATTAACTATGAGCCTATGGGATATGTTGGAAAATTTTATGCTAAACATAATATGCGTGACATTAAATTTTCACATCCCAATAAAATTGTTGATGATCTAGTGATTAGGTATTTTTATGGGGATTCTGTCCCATTTTCTAATGAATAAAATTAGTAGAAAGTAAATTGTAAAATAATATAAAAAACTAGTTCGTGTTTCTTTGGTTATATGTTTTATCCCACCATGATTAGAAGATGCATTAACACTTCAACCTGATTAAATGTAAGAGAGTCTTTAAAGATGTTAAAAGAGTTTACAATACATTCTATTTTCAAAGTAACCATGTGGTGGTTAGAAATACCCTCTAAAGAAAGTCTGAAACCAGAGACTTTAATTATAATTTTTTACCAAAAAATTAATTCAGTGCTCCCAAGATGTATAGAAGAAAATTCCTCTTAAATTACATAGGGTTGTTAGGTAAAAGTGATTTCATTGGGAAGATATTAAATATATTATTTTTATTAAGTTCTATCTTTACTAACAGTATAAGGGTAGAATTAATAAAATTTTTCTTTAATCAATCATCAACATATTAGTCCCTAGGCTATAAATACATCATGCATCCTTAATGTTCTATCAATTTTACATAATTTCATTGTATATGGGGTCAGCTATAGTAGATTACAAATGCATTTTTAATCTTGATGATTAATAAAAAAAATTATAATTTTCCAAAACAATATATGTTACCCATTTCTCCTAGTAATAGTGTTAATTAATAACGACTATAATAATCATGAGTTTGATCAGTTAAATTTTATCATCCTGATTTTACTTCTACTAAATCGAAGACTCAATGATTTTTTATGATTTATTAAAAATGATACATATATAATCAACCACTCCAATAAACTCTAGAGTGATATCATTGTTTATTGTGTAGTTAAAATGATGTGATATTAAATTTAAATTAAATTATCTATAATGTGATGTAATATATTTTTAGTCCCTAAAATAAAAATTCTATTTGTTGGAGTTAGTAAAATAGAATCAACTATATTGTATTAAAAATAATATATATTACTATATTTTAATATCAATAAATATTTAATCTCACATTAATTACTAATATATAGAAGTTTATTGATTGTTATCCATTATTATTAGAAACTTTGAAAAGGTCACAAAATCTATCCTTTTATGACTTGGACCATAAAATCATATTATATTATCTTTAAACTATTTTGAATATGTTCATAAGATGTCATCTAATGAGAAATAGATGAGATAGGTTGTTAGGTGAGATAACTCGTATATAGAACATCCTCCATTTTAATATGATTTCACATGTTAATCTCTATGATGGGTGATTTTGATGAAAGACCCTCTAGAATGAAATCTATATTTCACATGTTAAAGTATATTCATGTCCATGGATTCTTGTAATGATCCATACCATTTATGATTATTATAAAAGAAGATCATGAGTCACAAACATTGATTTATATCTCGAAACCAGAATATGATATGTTCACAAAAATTATGGGTATGCGAGAGAATGAAAAGTGATTTTTTATTAATGTATAATTAAATAAATTATTTTTCTCTTCTATCATTAAAAAATATGGTATAATAGACCTTTTCTTCAAATAAAAATATAAAACTAAATTTAATGGACATGGTTTATAGACTAGTATATTTTAAGAATTCAATGAACTATTTACCATTAATAGTGGTGAATTGCATGTTTTTTCAACCTACAAGATGAGATACATAGGATAAGAGATTATATTACATAGTGATCATTAATATATAGGTTTTTATGTTATTGTATTAACTTCTTCTTCTTGGGTTCCTTTACATATTTCTAGAACACTGATAATAGGCAATTGTTGAACCCTTATAATGTCAATGAGGAAGAATCCTGTCGGGTTACACACAAAATGATTATATTAATCTTAATTGAATTTAATTATTGAAATAATATTTATTCTTATGTTATTGGAATGATATTTATTTAGGCATTACTAATCTAAAGTTTTTAACAAAAATTTATTTGGTGTCATTTTAATATTGAAATAAATATTTACTAAAAGGACCATGAAAATTATAAATATTAATTTATGTATCAAATTGAAAATATTTATTATTTGGGGATCGATAAATACCTAGTTGAAAATTTATAATGAAATGTCTTGTCTAGTGGGAATGATAGATTAAATATCTTTTCACAAATATTAATTAATTTATTTAATTTAATGTTATTTATTTTATTCATGAGTTTAGAACATGTCATATAAATAATAATATTATTATATGTATTTAGAAATAGGGTGTACTATGGATTATCAGAATAATTAAGTGTAAATGTGTAACTATTTATTATCTAATCAAGATCAATAAATACCTAGATATATGACATCAAAATGTTAGATATTGTTGTGATCAACACATCCACTGAAGAATTTTATAAACCATAGGGAGAAAATTCTCGTGAACATCATTAGGAATGGAGATAAAGAGTCTTCCTCCTTCCTATCCAATCATGAGAGAATAATAAGTATTCCTTCCATTATCAAGGATTGTGTACATATCTAAGGGAGTAATAAAAGATGATTAATAACACCTTTCTAGAATCTAGAGTCCCATCACTATATTTCATATTCCTTAAATTTATTCATTTTATTCAATGAAAAAACATCATTTTTCATGGGAATGAATAACTTATATTGTTTCTGGAACCATCAAGTTGTATTAGAAAAGTGACCTTCAAATTTACAATTATTTTCTAAACATTGATTAATTTACACATTAGATGATAGATTTTATTTTTATGTTACTCATTACTTATTCAAATAGTTGATATTTATTCTTTGATATACATTATAAAAAAATTATCATTAAATAATAAAATGAATAACATTCAATGTACCCAATCAAAGGTGTTGAAAAATCCAAGAAAATAATAAGGGATTATATGGTGTGTAGCTTGAAGGTTCATATTGTTTATCAGATTTCATTAGAACAGGATGAGTCCTAAAATAATTTTGATCTATCATGTAATAAATGGAATAGATATTAATTATACATCATGCATTGGCTAGTATATACTTAAACATGGATTTCCCAAATACTTGACATTTATCTAGCTTATACATCATGTAGTCTATAAATTTTCATAGTATAAAACACAATGTCAAACACATGTATTGCATTTAATACTCATAATGCATGACAATAATACATGAAACACATAGGTTAAATAGAATGTAGCAATCATTTACATGTCATTTACTTCATAAAGGTCTATATTGAAATACATTCCTAGTTTCTAGAGATGAATCTTGGAAAATGGTGAAGAAAAATAAATGAAATATTTCTAGATAAATCATGTTCTATAGCCTTTCATTTTTCTTCTACATAATTTTATTTATACTACAACCCATTTCCTCCACATAGATATAATTATACTACTTGAAATAAATATATATGTGTACATGTTACAATTAATTTAAATTACATTTCCCATGATATTTTAAATAAAATAAAATATTATTAATTAATTTCCTCATAAAATTTGTAACTACATGCCGTGTATTGTCTTTACACACCTTATACTACATTTAAACTTAATGAACTAAAAACCATTTCATAAAAAATGTGTCTATGTATCATTTATTGATATTAAATTTCATGTACATTCATGACACACTCGTTAATCTACAGGTTGTGTGGGAGAATAATACACCAAAAGGACAATGATGAGTAGTTTGGACAAGTACATGTAATGTTACCATCATGTACCTTTTGTTTACATAATTAATTTTAAATTAATTTAATTTTTTAAAATTATATTGAATGGTGATATCTTGGAAAATTTGGATGAATATTAAGATAAATGAATTAATTAATAATTGAGATAATTAATGCATTTATATAATTTATCACAATAAATAATGAATGATATGAATGCTAAATATTTATTTCAAATTAATATTCCTTTTATGTATATGACTACTCATGAGTTTGGATATAAAATGAATGTTTTTTATTTCATTTAATTTTAATTCATGGGTATTTATTATTATAAAATTAAATTGATGGTATTTATTTCATCCATACCACAACTGTTATGTAATACCTCAATGTCCACGGTTTCTTTTATGTAAACTCTTTATCCATTATAATGGTTCCCATTACCTATGTGTGAGTAATAATATACAATTAATGGAAATCCAAGGAGAAGATGAGTCTCTTGACCAAACTTAAGGTAAAATAAACCCATAAGAAACAATGTTAAATGGTGGAATATTGTAACTCAAGATAATCCATACTCAAATATATTATCCCCCTTATTTCACGGGTTTATTTAGTATCCACTCAATAAAAAATATTAGAAATATCTTGATAATTAATTTTAATAATTTTATTTTTCTAAATTCATGGTTATTTTTTTTGATACTTTATCTTCATCAAAATAATAATGAATTGACAAGAATATATAATGAAATTAAAATAATTGTCTTATATAAAAATATATTGTATATAATAAAAGGTTAATTTAATATGAAAAATTCCGAAAAATCATTAATATATCTTTATGAATAATAAAAAAATAAATTCCCTCAATAAAATAATATGTTAAGCTAAGGATTATTTACTTTGTGTTAAGAGTAACCCCATGTTAAGTTTTCCTCCAAATATTTATTGGAATTAAATTTAATTTTCATGAACACTAAACAAATTTATGTGAAAAAATTAACAAAATTTGTATTATAAGTAGTAATAATTATCAGTTCAATAAAAATTTGGAAGAAACTGTTGAGGAAATATAATTGAGAATTTATTAATTAGGTAGTCCACTCTATTGACCAAGGATATAATCTATTATAGTTATCATGACCTCTTACGTAAAAAAATTATTACTATATTCATGAGCTTTTATAGATTATTTGAAGGGAAATATGAAACCTTTACACAATAATAACATCCAGAAAAAATATTTTGATCCTAATAAAAAGGGATATTGATAATTTATAAAATAGTAGGAGAGTAATCAATTTAATTTATTTCAGATATTTTATTTTTTAATCATGATAAATTACATAACTCCTTTTTATATGAATTTTTTGTAGTTAAAGTCCATATCTTATAGACCAAATTATCTCTTCAATCAATTTTATATAGATAAAGTCCCTTTTTAGGAAGTTACTTCCATGAATGATACATGTACCTATACATTTTTTTATTCCACAAATTAAAGGCTTACATTAAAGAAATGTAATTTATAAATAGATTACTGTGGATTTTAGTTATAATAAAAAACTATTTAATGAAAAATAGTTGGGTGATTCACAAGATTTTTAATACATTTTACTTTCTTATATGAATAAAAAACACATGAAATCATATCATATAATCGATTTATATTACATGATCAATAAAATCTTTGATCATTATCTATAGATAGGTAGACTGGTGAACATTGATCTTTAAAAGGTTTAATTCATGATCATTCACAGAGAGGGAAGATTAGTTATACCTCATTTTTCAAAGATGAATAAATATATTAACCTTCTAGTCTATATAGGGATGAACCGAACCGATTAATTGTGCACCAACATTATTATTTTACCACCCATTTACATATTCTCTATAATTGCAATAAATTTCAATAAAACTACTCTAATAAGTCTCCCCCAAATCTCATTACTAAATTCCACCATGTTTATTAGGACATATAGAATAAAATCCTTTTACTCTTATAGTATTCAATTTGAAGAGAAAAGAGAAAATCCAAAATACATACACAATGTCTAAGTATTCTTTGAAAGGCCCTTCCAATAGAGGGTAGATGAAGGGATAGTCGATGGAATAAGATGTTCCTTATTTTTTTTATTGTAGGAAGGGATATTGGAAGAGGAATTGTGCCACCACAAAGAAGCATAGATAAGCCTCATGAGAATCTGTAATCAAGTGAAATCTGTTTATTTTAAAAAATTTGGAATAAAATATATCCTTTGGTACTCAAATTTGTATCTAATTACTTTAGATATGTATATATAGAATCTTTTCACAAGGTGATGGGTATCTACAAGCTGTTAATGGATCCAATATCACTATAATAGTTATTAGAGACTACCACTTATCCTTATTTAATAAAATGGTCCTAAATTTAATAATGTATTATTATGTTCTTTCTTTTACCCCAAAAAATATCTCTATGTAAATTATTGACATCAAATTATTTTTTAATTTAGGAATAAATGTTTATTATTTTTTAATTATGGAGTTTTTTTATTGTGAAGTTATTAATAAAGATCATTATGTTTTTTATTACACATATTGGGTAATGGAAATCAATAATGAATCTAGTTTTCATTACTCATATGACAACAAGTTATTGAATTAGTGTTTATTTCATATAAATGAAAAGCATCTGGATATTTTTTTTACTCATTTATATATTTTTTTTCTTTTAAAATAAAACCAATTATAATATTTCATGTTTTATTTCTTGTTAAAATTACCAAACCCCACTTTAATGGAATGCGTGAAATTGTCACTCATCTTCTTTAATTGGTTCATAATGATTTTTTGAACCATTTATATTTAATTCAATGGACAATCACATATACTTTATTACAGTTTTGTATGAATTTAGTAGATGTTAATAATTAAATATATTTGTGAATAAGTTTAAATAATTTGACAACTAAAATAAATAAAATAATGATGTTTTGAATTATATTGATAAGAAAATAAAGAATATCAACTCATAATGTGGGAGAGAATAACCAATCTAATAATTCATTGATTAATTATGGGATTTTGGGATTCATTCTCAACTCACTCCTCCTTAAATGCCAAAATGGAATGGGATATATGAACAGGGAAACTAAACTTTTCTATACATATCAAGATCAATGAAAAGTTATAAAATTCATCCATTATAATTTTTGAGATATTAATTAAATAAAAAAACATTCATACTAATCTATGTGTTGACTAATGGAAAAAATAATATTCCAAATGAATTATGATGTAGATGAAAATTATTTTTTTTAAAATTTATGTGGGTGGTGTATTTAAATAATTTGTTATAAACTCATTGGTTAACAATATTTCACCTATAGAAACAATGTGTGTCTTAATATATATATATATATATAAAGTAAACTATAGGATATTATTATAAAACCCCTTAGATAATAATGTTATGGTTAATATATATCCCATTATTCATGAGAGGGATCACATCTTTAAAAGAGTTAGTGGGAGTGATATTGACTATTTTGAAGTCATGGATCAAGGTATATATGATTTGGAACACGAATAGATTCTATAATGACTCATTAAATAGGATGATCCAAACACTCATGTACTATATATGAGTACAATAGAGCTCAAATAACAGAAAAGATATGGTTTTATATTCATTAGATATGGTGACACATTATTTATTCATAGTAATAATCCTAAAACATACAAGAAATCTACAAGGGGAAGCAAAGAAACTAAATGGAATTAATACATGAATTCCTCGATGTATTCTATTTACAAAAACCTTGTATATATTTTAGAATATTATACACTTGATGTAAATCTTAGTTGTTGAAAATGGGCCTTCAATATGAAAATATAAATGGATAGGAAATTCTGTTTTAATAATACATGATTAGTTAAAAAGGGGTTTAAACATTTTATATTCATAAATTACAATGAGACCTCTTCATAATTATCTATAATAATATCTTTTAAAATTATATATTCCATAGTATCTTACCATAACTATAATATTTTTTTAGATGTATGTGATAACATCTTTAGGAGGATGAAGTATTTTTAAATGACTGACAGATTAGTGACTCTAAATAGTGTTAATAATTTATAAAAGTTATATAACTCATTTTATGGATAAATGGGAGAATCTAGTTCATGGAACATTATATTTCATAAATCAATAAAATTATTTTGTTTCATAAAAAAATAATTTTGTCCTTATGTCTACAAATGGTTTATTGGTGTGTAATTTCTTATCTTAGTCATATATGTTGATATGAACGTACATGTCATAAATGAGATACAAACATTAAATATGGTTAATACATGGTCAAACTCATGCTTCTCTATGAAATATTTGGGTGAAACATAAACATTATTTAGATCAAAATCCATCATGACATATCTAAGAGTCTATATAGACAAATTCAAAGTATAAACATTGCCAAGAAAATAAAGATACTAATTATAGAATAATCTATAATAATATTATTTCTTATGTTACCTATCATTGAAATCACCAGGAACTTTTTTCCTTAAACAGAAAAAGTTTGGTAAATTATAGAATGGAATCCATACATGTTAGTGATTGTTTCATTCATCTATTCCATGATATCTATCCAGATATATATGTTTCTTATAACAAAATTTTTGTAGGCATATATTATGGTAATTTAGAAGACCACTATTAGATAGATGCCATGGCTATCTTTACATATCTTTGGTATATTATGAATACATTACTTGATTATAGTGTTTATGATAATCTATCAATTAGGGGAGAAAATATTTTTTACTAAACAAAAAAAATTGACGTGACATCACAATTGGTATAACTATGCATGATTCAAGGGGTACATTGATATATAAGATCACAAAACTAGATTTGGACACCAATTATACATAAAACTCTACGTATATTACAACTACTAAATTATCATATACATGGTTTAGATATGAAACTTTCTATAATAGAATGATGTGGTTCTTAGAATAAAACATCCTATCATATTATTTGGTGATAATAATATAGTGGTGGCATATGAAATGTATCCAAGGTTACATTAGTGGTTGAAGAAATTTCTATATATATATATCAAATCATGATTGGTTTTTATCAATGAGGATATGTCGTAGTAAGAATAGTTTTTACCAAAGTAAACGAGGAGGACCCATTGATTAAATACTTATTTCAATACCATCATGAACCTCAAATGAGAGCTAAAAAACTAAAATTATTTAGAATATTTATATGGTACATTTTGGATTCTCATAGATTTGGGGCCATATAATATCTTATTTATACTTTAGATTACAAGTATTTTCATATATATAAATATCAATAAATTTCTTATAACATGTTGATTTTTCTTACATATAAGTATATTATGATAAGGTCCATAAGTATCATTCACATAAAAAGGTCATATAAGATCCTTAATATGATGATAACTCTGAAATGATATGATTTTATTCATAAACAATATGTTCCATTTTCATATGATATCATATGAGGGGACATAAACTATGATAAGTATTAAGGGCGAGTACTCATAAGACAATGGAACTACATCATTAGAAGTTCTCACCTGGTAACCTATAATAGAGGAGATTATTATGATATATCATCTTGTAAGATGTTCAAATGTCATGTTTCATTAGGTATTTCTATATGTGAATGTGTTTCATGATTAGAAAAAATTAACTATATTATTAGTGAAAATCATGAGTCATGTTCTTTGATGTATTTTGGTAAACCATGATAACTTGTTTTCATGGTGATATGGGGTAAATTTGGGGTACTTGAATATATATGATATTAATGAATAAGTAGTTGAATAATTTTTCTCTTCCATATTTAAGAAATTTGATATTACATCCCATCAATTGAAATTAAACATTTAACCAAAATTCAACGGTATTTGTGTATGGATAGTTTCATTTTTGGAAGTCAATGAAAAACATATCAACCACATAGTTTGATGACATGAGGTGAAACCAGATTGATGATATAATGAGAAAATGGATTATATTATATAATTAGTGTTTATATATGAATTTCAATGTTGTTCCATTATCATATTCTTATTCGTTTCATTTATGACTTTATAGATATTGATATTAGACTCTTGGTGAACCAGACTAATAACACTAAATAAGTAGCATAGAGGATCAGTCACTTAGTGTATATATTGATCTCAATTAAATTACATTTGAATTTAATTTTTGAAATAAATACTATTAAATTGATAAATAAATAATATATATTTGATATTTATTGATCAAAAATATTCAATCAGTATTTTTATGTGTATGTTGAATAATAAAATTTGTAATGACCCAAAATTTCCATGTAATTTTTTATATTAAATGGGAATTTTACGAGTTTGTGAAAATTGACGGCGCGTGATTCCAAGGCCCGAAGTGCCCAGAATGAATTTGTGAAATTTTTTTAGGTGCGTTTAGTAAACGTGTGAGCGGGTTTTTCTAACTTTTGAACCGGTGCTCGGAATTGAAACAATAGGGCACCGTTGAACTCGCCATGCTGGTATTCGCTTAAGGAGACTTTAACTTCGACGACATATGGTCAAGGGTAAAAGTTAGTTTTTGGGTTTTTCATGTAAGAATAAAATAAAAACAAAGTGTGTGATATTTTTATTTTTATTTGCAACACCCATGTGGGTGTTGGGAGGTGGGGTCCAACGAAACTAAACTTCCATGTGGGAGTTAGTGGTTGGGACCACCAGACCATAACCTCCCATGAGAGGTTAAGGTGGTGGGGACCACTCGGGTTTAAACCCCCTTGAAACCCCCTTTTGAATGGGAGAACCCCCCCTTAAACTCCCACATAATTGGGAAAACAACTCAACTCCCTAATAAACGTGGGGTGGGGGGGGGCTCTTCAACACCTCCACAATTTATTTTTTCCAATGCGCATAATTTTTATGCCAAATCATATCCATTAATTAATTGATCCAACACATCAATAAATTAATTAGGAATTTTTGAATATTATGAAAAAAACATAATAGATATTTCAATCTATTATTTTGGCTATGAATTCACTAAGGTAGAATTTGGAAGAGGAGGAACTTGGGAGAAATCTCCCAACGAAGAACGCTCCACTGACGAAGAACGACCTCGACCATGACTTTGACTTTATTTCTTGGAACTTCCTCTAACGTAGGACATGTTTGTATACAATGAATTGACATCCGCCTTCTCGTGCTAATGTTAACCAACAACGAGAAAGTTAGGGTATTTTTTTGTGAATGATTTTATATGCCCATGTTCTTCCTTTCTAGAATAGGGAACATGGATCAACTTTCTAACTAGTTGATCCATATATGTTTTCCTTTTGCGGGTTTTGGGATTAATCATTGCGGGAGGGTTTGATGTGCTTCATTCTTGTGAACCTCTTGATACCGCTCTTATGCGGAGAGTGTGGTCCAATCTAACATGGCCCGTCCGCTCTGTAACTCTTGTGTTGTCTTGCAGAGTTCATCAAAATGTAGGAAGGCGACGAAGGCGATGAATGCGATGAAGGCAATGGAGTCACCACCCGCGGCCTCCGCAACCCGCACCGCCCCCATGCTGTGTCATGCCGCCACCTACTGAACCGGCCCCGCGACCCCTCACGGCACCCCGACCGAAACGGTCACACCCCCTCAGAGCGCCCCGACCGAACGACCCCCGCGGTCTTCACCATTTCGGCCAGGCCGCCCTATGCCGGGCCGAGACGCCCTGGCCACGCTGTCTGCCGGCCGAACCGGCCCCGGCCACCCCGGCCTCCCGGCCAAACTGGCACCGTCCACCCCTACCGCCCGGCCTCCCGGCCAAACTGGCCTAATCCACCCCTACCGTCTAGCCTCCCAGCCGAACCAACCCTTATCGCACCACCCTCCGACCGAAGTGGCCCCGGTCGTGCCACCCACTGGATGAAACAGCCCCAGATCACCACCACGGCCCTCAGGCCGTGCTTCCCCGAACCGGCCCCCCACGACCCTTTGGGCTGAACCGACCCCGCACCCCTAGCCGAGCCTCCCTCACGGCACCCTTCGGGCTGAGCCACCTACGCGGCGCCCTCCGGGCTGAACTGCCCCCGTGTCGACCCACGGCCGGTCCGCGCCATCGCGGCCGATACAGGCCCTCACACCTCTTCGTGACCCCTCACGGCCTGCTGGGCTGGGCCTAGTGGGCCAGGCCGAACCCAACGGACTGGACCAACCAACGGGCGAGGCTAGACCCAACGAGTCAGGCCGGGTCGATCCGACTGGGTCGGACCGGACCTGAGACCACTACGATCCCTTTACACTTCATCATCCATATTATTGGCACCGAAAGTCCATTTGAAGAACCGTCTATGGCACTGGAAATAATGTAGCGAGGAGTTCCCTTTGAGTGTACTCCACTGTAGTTTTTTTTAGATGGGAAAAGGTCAGGTTGGATCGATCATGAAACCAACCGGGCCCCCGGGAGTAAAAGGCTAATAACTCACAGAACAGGCGTACGATTAATGTACCGTCAGTTGCGTTGAGACCCTTATAATGTGGAGGGACTTTGAGATACTTCTTCATGGGACTTTTTGATAGTTGGAGTATCGACCAGTAGCTTGTGGAGCGGATCCTCCTGGAGACGAGTGAGCGTAGTGCAGAGACCTAGTAGCTGGGTGAGACCTAATGGCTGCTGACCGTTTTGACACCGAGTGACTCCACTAACCCAGTGGGGAGTGCCTTGGGGTCGCGGTAGATCCATGGTGGGGAGAGCCTCTGTGTGACACGGAAGAACCATGATACTCAACATGAGGAGTACCTCAGCAGGTTACGAGGGGGAGCGCACTTGGTGATGTGGGAGACCCACACTAGGGAGCACGCTTGGTGACGCGGAAGATCCACATTACTCGACAGGAGGAGTACCTCAGTAGTCCAAGGTTTGTGGGAAGCGCTGTTGGTGTCATGGGAAGACCACTATACTTGATAGAGGGGGAGTTCCCCAGCAGTTGAGGTTTCGACAATGTGATTGGGAATATTACTTGATACTTCCCCTAGAATAAAATCCTGGTTGAGCTGAGTCCGTTTTTCAATATTTTCCTCATAATTGTGATGGATCACTTGATAAATAAGGTATATGTATGGGAATAAACCAATGTAAGTTTATCTGTTTATTTTCATACTTTTGGGTTTATCCTTGTTGGATTTTGGGAGACCTTGATGGTCTCAGGGTCCCTACTAAGTATCATTATACTCACCCCTGCACGGGCTATGCCCGCACCTTATTGTTTTGGATGTAGAAGACGGACATCACTGACTAAGGCCGAGAGTACAAGGACTGGACGATACCTTGAGGTGGAACTTATGATGAGGCGGTACATAGAGGAGACGGTTGGACATGAAGTGTTGAGGAGGCGATCTGTACGTACCCTTTAGGTAGGAATCTCAGAGGACGACCCAGCAGCTAACTTTGTCTTTCTTCCGTTGTATTGTATCACAGTTGTACTTGTACTATACTATTGGGCTTGTATTCCAGCCCCCCTTTTATTTTCAGCACTCTTTTGTTATACAGTTTTACTTCGTGTTTCATATCTTATCATGTGCTTGGTTACAAATTCTTGCATGTTATAAAGGCAATGCCTTCCCATTTTAAGGGAATTTGGTACTAGTCTCCAACCCCCTGCCTATGGAAGGCGGTCTTGGGGTAGTCATGACACGAGCCTTGGGGGACGGGTCCTAAAAAATTCGTATAAGAGGAGTCAGTTCTACCATAGGACTTAGGACTCTGATCTTTTCTTTGAAGCAATAGGGTTATGTGTAGTGAGTGTGGTTTTTAGTTCAGGGAGTCCAGTGATGGTGCGACGACCGATGTATCCATACACCAGGACCCTGACATCTGATTTGCAACCTAGTGCATGAAAACACTGATTGCGTGTGTGTTTTCAAAAGTTTTTTTAAGTCATCTCACCAAGTATAACATTTTAACCATGGAACACCTATTTCTTTTTAGTATTCCTCCATACAGAAAATAAGCTAGAGTTCCGAGAGTTGTACGCACAAATAGACCACAGAGCAATGAGGCCTTGGTGCAGGGCCCTTCTCCGGTGGAGGCACCATCAGTACTATTCCCCAATGGGCCACCGATGTCACCAGCCCTAGCAGCAGACATTGCACGCCGCTTGAGCGCGTTGCATGAGTTCCAGTTTCTAATGCCACCCAGGTCCAGGGGAGAGATGGACCCACATGTGGCTGAAGATTGGATGGAGGCTATGGTGAGTGTCTTTTGACTTGTAGGGAAACCTACCGATCTCAAGGTGATTCTTTCTACCAGCCGTCTACATGTAGCAGTAGGAAGATGGAGGAGCTTGGTGCTATAGGTCCATGACAAGGTTACTCTTCTTGGGGCAGACATCGAGATCCTATTTCGGGCAAAGTTTATCCCAGTGACTCTCTGAACAGTGCGCATTCTAGAGCTACTTAATCTACAGCAGGGCAGCATGACTGTAGCCCAGTACTCAGCGAGGTTCACAGAACTCTAATGCTACTCCACAAATATGGTTCAGGACCCATTATTCAGGACCCAGACCTTTAAACAGGGACTCAGGTGGGATATCAGGGCTTTGGTGATCTAACTCAACATCCTGACGCATGCAGGGGTGTTATAGAGAGATCTCATAGTGTAGATTTTCCTTGCTGAGTAGTCTCCAATAGTGAGATCCACCACTAATCGACACATAGTGGAGTCTTCAGTAGCTAAAAGCAGACATATTTCATAGAGGTCCAAGAGGACCAGACATATAGGTGGATGACCACATGGCTTAGGATTGATTGTATGAGGCACTCGAAGCAGAGCCAGTTATACCAGGAGCGGACAATGTTATGCATGCAGCGGGCCGGGTCACATGGCTCGTGACTGTCCGAACTGCCATTCAGATGATCAGCAGATGGTCGAAGGACCGCCCATGCAGAGATAATGGTTTGATCGAGGAGGTCTGCAGGCTGGAGGGGGACGTGGCAGAGGATTAGACCATGTAGAAGGTGATGGGCGACGTTTTGAGATGTTATCTCCACCACCACCAGGAGGTCAACCCTGACCGCAGGGAGCATGTGGATAAGGGAGAGATCATCTCCAGGTAGCTGAGGCTTATGATCATGGTGCTCTGGAGATGATACGAGGTACTATTTTTGTCTACTCAACCATAGCTGCAGTAATTTTAAACACAGGTTCCGGTCATTCTTTTATTTCCACCACCCTCGTTTGGAGCTCAGAGATTCCAATGGAGCTATTGGCTCGATCCTTACAACTAAAGATTTTTATGCGAGCAGATTCAACGATTACACACTGGTGCTGACAATGTGAG
The DNA here is from genome assembly GCA_963277665.1 of Viscum album. Classification (NCBI taxonomy): domain Eukaryota; kingdom Viridiplantae; phylum Streptophyta; class Magnoliopsida; order Santalales; family Viscaceae; genus Viscum; species Viscum album. Next base: position 259,710,635 of record OY728142.1, on the reverse strand, counting down.
CTTACTGTAGGAGGCGAGAGATTCGGATGGGATCTCCGAGTAGAATCATCAAGGCCTTACTGTAGAGACCCTAATCCTGACGTACATGGACATTACATTACTTTTGCGGAATACTTAGTACATAACAAAAACACACACACAAGGGCTGTAATAGTTTAGTGTCTTTGGAAACTCGGAACGTAATCTTCTAATCATGGTGAATGATCTTCAACATCTCCAATAAAGATCTTCCCCCTTTTTTTCTTACCTAAAACCTTTATTTATATCCTTGGGAAAAGAACACATCAAATGGTGATCTCAAATTCTCAGTAAGGGTAAATAAAAGAAATATCAATCACATCGTATTCATAAGAACATAAAATTTCGGAAATCTTAACCTGCAAAAGAGATCATAATATCATAACATGGGACAAATCATAGTAGTGAAATTTAATCCCAATAATCATAACATAAAACATGAAAATTTCTGGCGTACACACATAATCATAGAGAATAATTTCTTATTAGTCAAGACTCATTTCCAAGACTATCGTAGTGCAAAAATTCCATTTCTAAACCGAGTTCATTCCTCATTTCAGTCCTGCTTCACTGAACCGGTTTAACCAGCCGTTCCAGCCATGTATATCTCATGAGATATAAAATCTTTACCCAATTCATTGGAGGGAGATATAGGTCCCACCCATCTCATAATTATACCATTATTATGTGTGCCACAAAATCAAAAAAAATCATACATCATTGCATAACCCATGTAATAAAAATGGGAATCTTAAACATCCTGCCATCATAACATAATCCATATAAGATAAAAGGAAATCCTAAAAATAATTCCATCATAACATAAACAAATCAATTTAAAAATATGGATAGAAATAGAACCCTTTATTATCTGAGATGGAAAATAATTTTGATAAAACACTTGAACTCCATTCTTGAAGAAAATATCCTTTCTACTTCAATTTTTTTTTTCCTTTCTTAACATGTCATAAAATTATAAACTAAAAGAAGATCATTAAAAATAAACTTGAAAACTTTTAAAGTAAGCTTCTTGGAAATAGTTTTTTTAAAATCCATTCATATCGTATAAGTTACAAAAAACATTCTTCCCGTACTTTTGTCGGAAAAGACAAAAAATACCTCATACGAAAAACTACAAAAGATTTCTTTTATAACTTTTACTAAAAACTCATCGAAGGGTAATATTGGATTTAAAAAATGGTAGGTGTATGGAAAAAATATTACCTATTGAGGAATCATGGATGTGGATGATAAAATACACCCCAGTAAATACCAAAGTATAAACAATCTCGGATAAAATGAGATTGTGATATTTTCCCTTACCTTAGGTCGGATTTTCTTCGTAAGTGTCCAAACCTCATGTATAATGATTTAAATAATTTCCTTGACTTATTCCAGAATCATACCTATTGTTATGATATCATATATGGTTCACTTATGACTTTATATTACCCGTTCTTTTGTAAATTCCATGTTAAAGAGCGTTTTGGGTAAAATTGTTTCATTTGTCGTCCGTGTTTTGGCTTGTAATTATTCATATGATTACTTAGATCATGATTACTTAATTCCAGAATATAAAAAATTATTTATATATAATATATATTCATCATATAAATATATATAATAAATCAGTAAGTGGAAATAAATACATCGTTCATGGAGACGGTAGGCCGTACGTACGCATGAACGCTGTTTTCGTTTCCTTAATGAGTTGAATGGAATTAAGTAGATGACATAAATATATATACAAATAAATCCAGTATCATTATTATTTCATATATTTCATGATTACTTATTATATATACTTTATAATCATTCATTAATGGTTAACGTGGAGAATGAATCTCATCGCGTCGTGGAGACGGTACTCCGCAGGTACGCACGAGCGATGACATCGTTCTCATGATCGTGGGACTGTATTTGAGTGTATGTATACTATTTCAGAATCAATATCACTTTAAAATAATCATATATAGTTATTATTTACACCATTATACCCATCCAAGTAAGGTGGTGGTGGAAAATAGATTACACCACGGCGTGGAGGCGATATTCCGTACGTACGCACGCGCGGTGATTTCATTTTCCGTAGGATGGATAGATGGTGAAATAGGGTTGTTTCATAATTATAATAACATATAAGTATATGAGTGATACTGATGTTATTACTTCATAATAAAACAACCTAATAAGAATAAGTGTAAGAAGAAATAAAGTTGAAAGAATCGGTAACAGACATTACCTCTTCTTTGAAGTGCCTCTTTGAGTCCTCTTCTTAGGGAACTCAAATTGGTCTTTGAAGAAAACCAAGACCTATAGGATGTTTCTAGGGAAGTGGAGAAGAGAATATTTCAGGGTATGGACGAGATTTAAGCCTCAATGTGGTGTGAGGAAGAGAGGGAGGAGGTGCCCTTTTATAAGGGAGGAGAGGGGCTCCTTTGGAAAACTAAAAATATTATATTATTATAAAGTCATATTCGGTTTTAAATAGATCCAAATTGATTTATTTATAAGATAAGGTGGGGATGGGTCTAAATCCTCTCATATAATAGAATTTAGACAAGTTTAGGTTCCTATTTTAACCTTATCATTTATATTTTATTTTAAGTTAGATAATTTTACTTTTACCGTGTTTTTTTTTGTGTTCTTACACTATAAGGTTAATAAACTTACTATAACAAGCCAAAAGAACCCCAAGTTGTTTATTATTAATATATATAACTTTATCTAAGTCATTTGGCCGAACCTTATATTTTTAGGAATAAAATAACAATTAATAATATAATATTTGTTTTAAAAACTATTTTATGTCAATTTTGACACTATTTAGTAATTGATTTTTGTGAAAATCATAACAGAATGATTAGTTCGAAAAAAGTAAATTAGATAAATACTAACATGTCATATTAACCTAGAAAATTATTGGAATTCATAAAAAGTCCCAAATTACATTTATTTGGGTGTTAATAACATCAATTATGTCAATATTTCATTAATAAGATAATTACTGCATCATCGTTGTGTCATAAATTAATTAAATTATTTAAAGTTAAAAAATTACAAATAAAATACCATTATGTAGGAAAGCTTTTTAGATTTCTAGATAATATTTATAGTCGAGTTTATCTTATGTATTACCATATATTAAAAAATATCTACTTATTAAACTTTGATTTTAACTATTTTAACCCTTCTTTAAATAAATTAATAATAAATGTCCTAATCTAATCCATGTGGGACTAAATGGTCATATTTTATTCCTAAGGTTGTTTTTTTTCGAATTACACTTATACAATAGAATTAGGACATGTGTTAGGGTAATAATAATATCATTTTACCCTTAATTACTCTATTTACTTTTAACCGTGGTAAGAAAAAGTAAAAATTCACTATTCACCAAAAAATATTTTCATCTCATTGAACCACATTTTACTTACTGAAATCAATCGTGTCTCTTGGATTTTTGAAATTCCACTCACGGAAGCAGTAAAATTAAGTTTTATGAAAAATTCATTTTTTTAAACTACCACTTAGTGGTTTCACTATTAATCAAAAAAATGAATGTTTCTAGAAAAATACCAAAAATTATGCCTAAGATATATTTGATATTATGAACTCAAGAATGATGTCTATTTTACCAAATTCAAAACATATCAGTTGCATTAATTAAAAATTAATTCCCATCGTCAAAACAAATAACGTTTTTTTAAGAGATAATAACTATCAAAAGATTGACACTTGTTTATGTCTGGTTTAAATGTGAAATTACATCCAATGACCAACATTGTATTAAATTGTAAAAATATATTCTAAATATACTTTAAAACCACTAAAATTAATAATTTATCACTATTAATTATTTTGATTAAAAAGGTTGTTTTTAATTAAAATTTAGTAATTTTCACTGTTCATCAGAAAATGAAAGTTATCCGAAAAGTACCAAAATTTCACCCTAAGCTAATTTCGATATTCCGAATCCAAAAATGAAGTCCATTTTGAAAAATAAAATTTACGAAATTTCAAAAAGTGGTTATTACTATTCATAACGGCTAGTTTTAATAATATTTTAATAGGATATCGTTGTTTAGTGAATCTCAGTATTGCGTACTACACACGCTATCGAGGAAGGTCGCGATTGCGTGTAATGAAAGGAAAGTCAAGGATGCGTTTTGTTCAAGCTCCTTTTGGTGTAGCGTACAACACAAGACATTAATGAAATTAAAAAGAATATTTTTCATAAAATCTCGGGGTGTTACATTCTACCCCCCCTTAAAATGAATTTCGCCCTCGAAATTCATCGGGGTTATAAATTGTTTATTATTTGAAAGTTTATTTAATAGAAACCCACATCGTAAAAAGGAATACCAAAACCAATATTTAAAAAAAAATTATGAAAGGTAACAATTATCCAAATAAACTAATCACTGGGTTTCCACATAGGTGAAAATATGGATATGGAAGAGAAATCTAACCATCATGTTCTGATGGAGAGTGGTAGAGAACATGGCTATGGAAAATCCAGCAATCACAAAGCCATAAATTTGTGATGATCTATGGTACCATCTGATTCATCAGATATAAGAGCACTAGGACAACATTTTTGGTTTTCAAGATCATCCCCCTAAAGTTGATGAAATTGGAATTAGACGAAATAATTTCGTGATTTTGGTATAGTCTCACCATTGGTCGTTATTTGGACAATTTCCACTTCATCTCTTAAAGAAATGAAGTTGAATTTTTCATTCGTGATGTGTTAGCAGATCATGTGATAGAATGATGGGTCATTCCATCTGTCTCAAACAAAAGGTTAGAAAAGTTATCAAAAAATACATAAGTCCATCTACAGTGAGATTAATCATATATGGTTCCTAAAATGGACTTATAATTCATATATCATACTGATTAATATAATAAAACTAGTTTCTACTAAACAGGGACTTCCTGTAGGCCAGTGGTAGGCGATAAAGTCCAGTCACACTTCGGTTGTGGGTTCGATTCCCACAGCCTTGTCCGACGCGATGGGCTGTTGCCCATCCTGAAGGTTGTCCTTTTTCTAAAACTACATTACTATAACATCCCATAAATAATATCGAAAAAACTTCTATCCTTAAACAATACTAACTTATGTCCAACATAATCCATTCCAATATTTATTCTTATATAAAATAATGCTGTCTAATCTCATATTATAGTGAAAATGATTACCAAAGAGTTCATACAACTAGCATGTTAATACCATTGTTGATCCCCATATATCATGAGATAGGTATTTTTGGTCACATTCCAAACAATAAAAGGCCTTAATCATGTATTCTCTTGAAAAAAATGAATACCCATTGAACCTTATTGAAAACATGAAGGCTGTTAAAAGTTAACTCTTTCCACATACGAAAATCCTAAAAATTCCATATACTCAAACCATGATATCACTTAGTCCTTATATCAATCATGAGCTCATGAATACTTTCAAACATTTCATTTTTTCCTTATCCCTTCATTATGCGTATATCATATTTTTTCCAAAAATATCTCAATCACTTTCCATGGTTACCGGTACCATAAAATTATTGAAAACCACAATAGACCAATACATAAATATTCCAATATTCCACGATACTATATACAACAATATTTTGGAATCCCATTACATAAACACTTAATCATTCCACCACATCGTTGTCATATTCAACATCGCCAATGGTGATCACATGTGACTTCCCTTTGTCCTTTTCCTTAAGTGGTTTCTCATGTCGATCATCACTAACCCTTAGATTAGGGCATTTATTAGCATAATACCCCATTTCCTTGCACATGAAGCATTGAAGTGTAGTAGGTTCATTCTGTGTATCCCTTCCTTTTTTTGCATCGTTAGACATCTTCTTCCCATCATTGCGGCATTCAAATGACCGATGACCTTCCTTTCCACATTTGAAACATTTATGTGTCCCTTTAAGACAATCTCCACCATGCTTCTTTCCACACTTTGAGAATAAGGAAACATTCATATTCTTTTCACCATTATTTTGAGATTTCTCCTTGAACTCCATCTTTCGTTTCTTGTCAAAACTATGAGATGGATAAGTAACACCAACTTCCATTTCTACCTTGATAGCACAACGCATAATTTCTTCATAGCTACTGAAGTATATTATAGCTAATGCCCTTCAATGATTTGGTTTTAATCCACTGAAGAATCGATCAACTTTACTTTCAGGTTGGATGATAAATCCAGATGCATACCTTGCAATCCTTGTAAAATTCGCTTCGTATATACCAACAGATTCATCATCCTTTTGCTTTAGTTCAAGAAACTCTTTCTCCATCATTTTTCGAAGAATATGAGGGAAGTACTTATTGAAAAATAAGTTCTTGAACTCGTCCCATTCCATGGACTCAATTTCATCTCTTGGACTCATATTCTTGATAAGATTCCACCATTGATCAGCATCACCTTCAAAACGATACACTGCTAAGATGACTTTATCATGTTCAGAACATTGAAGAACTGAAAATATCTTTTCAGTAGTACTGATCCATTTTTCAGCAACAAGTGGATCAGAAGACCCACTAAAAGAAGGTGGACACTGCCTCATGAAGGACTCAATAGAATATTGTTCCCTTCTCTTCTCATTTGGAAGTCTAGAATGATTCATAGCTTGTGTAAGTATAACAATAATATTTTTCACTACATCTCCCATAACATTTGTTTGTTCAAGAGGAAAATATTTGCATTGTCCATTACATTGATCAACACGGTTCCTTCGGGTTCCAGCCATCGTCTAAAACCCAAAAAGAATAGCGTGAGAGGCAAAAATCATGCTAGGAAAAACAACACAATAAAGGAGGAGTACCTTCAATATCTAACATCTTAGGTTTAATTCTAAGATCGTTACCGTAATTATAGGACTATAACCTATACTTATACTTAACCTTAGGGACATCCCTAGACATACCTTAGAAATATCTCTAGGGATCTCACTAAAGTTCTCGCATCCTAGTTTCCAAAGGTTGACTAAACCTTTTCTCTGATACCAACTGTAGAGACCCTAAGCCTGACGTACATGGACATTACATTACTTTTGTAGAATACTTAGTACATAACTAAAACATACACACAAGGACCGTAATAGTTCAGTGTCTTTGGAAACTCAAAACATAATCTTCTAATCATGGTGAAAGATCTTCAACATCTCCCATAAAGATATTCCCCTTTTTTTCCTTACCTAAAACCTTTTTTTATATCCTGGGGAAAAGAAAACATAAAATGGTGAGCTCAAATGCTCAGTAAGGGTAAACAAAAGAAATATCAATCACATCATATTCATAAGAACATAACATTTTGGAAATCTTAACCTAAAAAAGAGATCATAATATCATAACATGGGATAAATCATAGTAGTGAAATGTAATCCCAATAATCATAACATAAAACATGATACTTTGTGGCGTACACACATAATCATAGAGAATCAATTCTTATTAGTCAAGACTCGTTTCCAAGACTATCTTAGTGGACAAAGCCCATTTCTGAACCGAGTTTATTCCTCATTTCAGTCCTGCTTCACTGAACCGGTTTAACCTGCCATTCTAGACGTGTCTATATCATGAGATATAAAATCTTTACCTAATGCATTGGAGGGAGATATAGGTCCCACCCATCTCATAATGATACCATTCTTATGTGTGCCACAAAATCAAAAAAAATCATACATCATTGCATAACCCATGTAATAAAAATGGGAATCTTAAACATCATTCCATCATAACATAATCCATATAAGAAAACAGGAAATCATAAAAATAATTCCATAATAACATAAACAAATAAATGTAAAAATAGGGATAGAAATATAACCCTTTATTATCTTAGATGGAAAATAATTTTGATAAAACACTTGAACTACATTCTTGAGGAAAATATCCTTTCTACTTCAAAAACACTTTTCCTTTCTTAACATGTCATACAATTATAAACTAAAATAAGTTCATTAAAAATAAACTTGAAAACTTGTAAAGTATTATTCTTGGAAATAATTTTTTTTAAAAATCCATTCATTCCGTATAAGTTAAAAAAACATTCTTCCCGTACTTTTGTCGGAAAAGTCAAAAAATACCTCGTACGAAAAACGACAAAAGATTCCTTTTATATCTTTTACTAAAAACTCACCGAAGGGTAAAATTGGATTTAAACAATGGTAGGTCGATGGAAACAATATTACATATTGAGGAATCATGGATGCGGATGATAAAATAAACCCCAGTAAATACCAAAGTATAAACAATCTCGGATAAAATGAGATTGTGATATTTTCCCTTACCTTAGGTCCGATTTTCTTCGTAAGAGTCCAAAAATCTTGTATAATGATTTAAATAATGTCATTGAATTATTCCAGAATCATACTTATTGTTATGATATCATATATGGTTCACTTAAGACATTATATTACCCGTTCTTTTGTAAATTCCATGTTAAAGAGCGTTTTGGGTAAAATTGTTTCACTTGTCGTCCGTGTTTTTACTTGTAATTATTCATATGATTACATAGATCATGATTACTTAATTACAGAATATAAAACATTATTTATATATAATATATATTCAGAATATAAATATATATAATAAATCAGTAAGTGGAAATAAATACACCGTTCATAGAGACGGTAGGTCGTACGTACTCATGAACGCTGTTTTCGTTTCCTTATCGAGTTGAATGGAATTAAGTAGATGACATACATATATATACACATAAATCCAGTATCATTATTATTTCATATATTTAATGATTACTTATTATATATACTTTATAATCATTCATGAATGGTTAACATGGAGAATGAATCTCATTGCGTCGTGGAGACGGTAGTCCTCACGTACGCACGAGCGATGATATCGTTCTCATGATCGTGGGACTATATTGGAGTGTATGTATACTATTTCAGAATCAATATCACTTTAAAATAATCATATATATTTATTATTTACACCATTATACCAATCCAAGTAAGGTGGTGGTGGAAAATAGATTACACCACGGCGTGGAGACAGTATTCCGTACGTACGCAAGCCCGGTGATTTCTTTTTCCATAAGATGGATAGATGGTGAAATAGGGTTGTTTAATACTTATAATAACATATCAGTATATTAGTGATACTGATGTTATTACTTCATAATGAAACAACCTAATAAGAAGAAGTTGAAGAAGAAATAAAGTTGATAGAATCAGTAACAGACATTACCTCTTCTTTGAAGCGCCTCTTTGAGTCCTCTTCTTAGGGCACTAAAATTGGTCTTTGAAGAAGACCAGGACCTCTAAGATGTTTATAGGGAAGTGTAGAAGAGAATTTGTCAGGGGTTGGACGATCTTTAAGGCTCAAAGTGGGGTGAGGAAGAGAGGGAGGAGGTGCCCTTTTATAAGGGAGGAGAGGGGCTCCTTTGGAAAACTAAAAATATTATTTTATTATAAAGTCATATTCGGTTTTAATAGATCAAAATTGATTTCTTTCGAAGCTAAGGTGGGGATGGGTCTAAATACTCTCATCTAATAAAATTTAGACAAGTTTAGGTTCCTATTTTAACCTTATCATTTATATTTAACTTTAAGTTTGATAATTTTACTTTTACCGTGTCTTTTTGTGTTCTTACACTATAAGGTTAATAAAATTACTATAACAAGCCAAACTAACCCCAAGTTGTTTATTATTAATATATATAACCTTATATAAGTCATTTTTCTAAACCTTATATTTTTAGAAATAAAATAACAATTAATAATATAATATTTGTTTTAAAAACTATTTTTTTCAATTTTGACACTATTTAGTAATTGATTTTTGTGAAACTCATAACAGAATTATTAGTTCGAAAAAAGTTCATTAAATCAATATTAACATGTCATATTAACCTAGAAAATAAGTGTAATTCATAAAAAGTCTCAAATTACATTTATTTGGGTGTTTATAACATCAATTATGTCAATATTTCATTAATAAGATAATTACTGCATCATCGTTGTGTCATAAAATAATTAACTTATTTAATGTTCAAAAATTACAAATAAAATACGATTATGTAGGAAATATTTTTAGATTTCTAATTAATATTTATAGTTGAATATATCTTATGTATAACCCTATATTAGAAATTAACTACTTATTAAACTTTAATTTTAACTATTTTAACCCTTCTTTAAATAAATTAATAATAAATGTCCTAATATAATCCAAGTGGGCCTAAATGGTCATATTTTATTCCTAAGGTTGTTTTTGGTCGAATTACACTTATCCTATATAATTAGGACATGTTTTAGGGTAACAATAATATCATTTTTACCCTTAATTACTCTATTTACTTTTAACCGTGGTAAAAAAAGTAAAAAGTTACTATACACCAAAAATTATTTTCATCACATTGAACCACATTTTACATACTGACATCAACCATGTCTCTAGGATTTTTGAAATTCCACTCACAGAAGTGGTAAAATTAAGTTTTATGAAAAATTCATTTTTTTAAACTACCACTTAGTGGTTTCACTAGTCATCAAAAAAATGACTGTTTCCAGAAAAATACCAAAAATTAGGCCTAAGATATATTTGATTTTATGAACTAAAAAATGATGTCTATTTTAACAAACTCAAAACATATCAGTTGCATTAATTAAAAATTAATTCTCGTCGTCAAAACAAATAGCGTTTTCTTAAGAGATAATAACTATCAAAAGATTGACACTTGTTTATGTCTGGTTTAAATGTGAAATTACATCCAATGACCAAAATTGTATTAAATTGTAAAAATATATTCTAAATATAATTTAAAACCACTAAAATTAATAATTTATCACTATTAATTATTTCGATTAAAAGTGTTTTTTTAATTAAAATTTAGTAATTTTCACTATTCATTAGAAAATGAATGTTATCCGAAAAGTACCAAAATTTCACCCTAAGATAATTTCGATATTACGAATCTAAAAATGAAGTCCATTTTGAAAAATAAAATTTACAAAATTTCAAAAAGTGGTTATTACTATTCATAACGGATAGTTTTAATAATATATTAATAGCATATCATTGTTTAGTGAAACTCGATATTGCGTACTACACACGCTATCGAGGAAGGTCACGATTGCGTGTAATTCAAGGAAAGTCAAGGATGCGTGTTGTGAAAGCACCTTTTGGGGTAGCGTACAACACAAGAAATTAATGAAATTAAAATGAATATTTTCCATAAAATCTCGGGGTGTTACACTTACGATGTCATCTTGGGTGTGGACTGCTTATCTACATTCCATGATCAGTGCAAGGTGTGGTGTGTCCACACATATGGGATGAGGTTTACCTTCATCTGTGAGAAGGGAGACTTTTTAGTGTAGGATGAACTTACCTGGAGGAGGGTGCAACCGATCACTCATCAGTTGGCTAGACTTACCCTCAGAGTTGTTGATATGGAGAGTCCGAGCTATCCTGTAGTGGTGGACCAGTACGCGGTTGTTTTCCTTGATAACATTCCAGGTATTCCTCCTCATAGAGAGGTGGAATTTCACATTGACTTGTACCCCGATATGACACAGATATCTACACCAGCATATCTGATGGCTCTCACAGAGCTTTGTGAGCTACGGTTACATCTAGAGGACTTGCGGTAGAAAGGGTTAATCTGGCCCAATGTTTCTCCCTCGGCAGCCCCGATTCTATTCTCCAAGAAGGAGGATGGGAACATGAGGCTTTTTGTTGACTATCAGCTCCTGAACCCGGTAAACATGAGGAACAAGTAACCACTCCAGAGGATTGACGACATCTTTGATCAGTTGAAGGGAGCACGGTGGTTCTCGAAGATAGATCTCAGATCAAGCTATCACCGGCTCAGAGTTCGAGATGAGGATGTGCAGAAGAAAGCCTTGAGATGTTGGTATGGCCATTAAGAGTTATTGGTTATTCCATTCAGTGTAACCAATGCTCCAGCAGTGTTCATGGGACTCATTAACATGATATTTTAGCCATTCCTTGATCACTTTGTAGTTGTCTTTATCGACGAAATGGGAAAACACCTCAACTCCCTAATCAATGTGGGAGGAGCCTCTTCAACACCTCCACAATTTATTTGTGCCAATGCACATAATTTATTTTTCCAAATCCTCCCCATTAATTAATTGAGCCAACACATTAATTAATTAATTAATTAGTCCTTTTTGAATATTATGGCAATGACATAATAGATATTTCAGTCTATTATTTTTGCTATGAATTCAGTTGGGTGGAATTGGGGAGAGGAGGAACTTGGGAGAAAGCTCCCAATGAAGAACGCTCCACCAACAAAGAATGCTTATGAGGAACGCCTTCGACTACAAAGAATGACCACGACCTCGACTTCGACTTTCTTTCTAGGAACTTCCTCTAACGTAGGATGTGTTCTTTTATAATGAATCGACACCCACCTTCTCATGCTAACGTCAACCAACAATGAGCAAGGTAGGGGATTTTTTTTGAATGATTTTATATACCCATGTTCTTCCCTTCTAAAATAAGGAACTATAATCAACTTTCTAATAGTTGATCTGCATATGTTTTCCTTTTGCGGGTTTTGGGATTAATCATTGCGGGAGGGTTTGATGTGCTTCGTTCTTGTGAACCTCCTGCTACCTCTCTAATGCGAATAGTGCTGGCCAAACTAACATGGACCATCCTCTCAGTATCCCCTGTGTTGTCTTATAGAGTTCTTCGAAATGGATGAAGGTGACGAAGGTGATGAAGGCGATGAAGGCAACAGCACCGCCACCCATGGCCTCCTCAACCCACACCGCCCTCGTGTCATCCCGCACCGCCGCCGACCAAATCGGCCCTGCGACTCCTCGCGAAGCCCATGCCGAACCGGTCGCGCCCCCTCGCAACGACCCGGCTGAATCAACCCCACAGTCTTCGCCCTTCCAGCCTAGCCGCCCTGGCCACGCCGTTAGCCGACCGAATCGGCCACGACCACCCTAGGCTCCTGGCCAAACCGGCCCCGACAACCCTGAGCTCTCGGCCAAACTGGCCCCGACCACCCCCGGCTCTCGGCCGAACCGGCCGCGGCCACCCCGACTGCCCGGCCTCCAGCCCGAAAAAACCTAGGTTGCACCACCCTCTGGATGAACTGGCACCGATCGCGCCACCTGCTAACCGAACCGACCCCGGCCTGGTCACTCCAGCCCCCGGGCCGAGCCGCCCCGAGCCGCGCCCCCGTGACCCTTTGAGCAGAACCGGCCTCGGGCCCCATGTCGAGCTGCCCTCGCGACACCCTCTAGGCCAAGATGTCCAAACGGTGCCCTCCAGGATGAACTACTCTCATGCTAACCCGTGGCCAGTCCGGGTCCTCACGGCTCTCCGCGGCCCCTCGCGGCCTACTAGGCTGGGCCCAGCAGGCCAGGTCAAAACCAATGGACTGGCCCACCCAACGGGCTGGGCAAGACTCAACGGGTCAGTGGTGCTGAAAATCATGGATCAAGATGGTCCCTTTGAATATACTCCACTAGAGTTTTAGTTTGATATGGTAAATGGTCTGGTTGGATTGAGCACTAATCCAACCGGGCCCCCGTGACAAAAAGGCTAATACATCACAGACCGGGCGTCCGATTGACGCGTCGTCAGTTGCATTGAGACCCTTATGATGTGGTGGACCTTTTAGATACTTCTTCTTGGGACTTCATGATAGTTGGAGTATCTACCAGTAGATTTTGGACTGGATCCTTCAAAAGGAGAGCGAGTGTAGTGCAGAGACCTAGTAGCTGGCTGAGACCTGAAGACTGCTGACCGTTTTGACTTGGAGTGACTCTATTAGCCCAGTGGGGAGCCCCTTGGTGTCGCGGAAGTTCCATGGTGGGGAGCGCCTCAGTGTGAAGCGGAATACCCAATATACTCGACAGGAGACGTACCTCAGCAGGCTACGAGGGGGAGCACGATTGGTGACGCGACAGACCCACGGTGGGGAGCGTGCTTGCTGACGCGGAAGATCCACGATACCTGATAGGAAGAGTACCTCAACAGTCCAAGGTTAGTGGGAATCATGCTTGGTGTCGCGGAAGGGCCAATGTACTCGATAGAGGAGGAGTTCTCCTACAGCCGAGGTTTCGACAATGTTTTTGGGAATGTTATTTGATACTTCCCCGATAATAAAATTCTGGTTGAACTGAGTCCGTTTTTATGTGTTTTCCTCATGATTGAGTTGGATCACTTGATAAATTAGGTATATGTATGGGAATATACTTAATTAAGGTTATCTATTGATTTTTATACTTTGGGGTTTATCCTTGTTGGATTTTGTGAGACCTTGAGGGTCTTGTGGTACCTACTAAGTATCATTATACTCACCCCTGCATGAGCTATGCCCGCACCTTGTTGTATCGGATGCAGATGACAAACATTGCTGAATGAGGCTAAGAGTACTAAGACTGGACAGTACCTGGAGGTGGACCTTATAACGAGTCGGTACATAGAGGAGACGGTTGGACGTGGAAAGCTGAGGAGGCAATCTGTACCTACCCTTCAGGTAGGAATCTCAGAGGACAACCCAACAGCTGGCTTTATCTCTCTTCCATTGTATTCTATCACAGTTGTACATGTACTTTACTGCTGGGCTTGTATTCCGCCCCCCTTTTACTTTCCACATTCTTTTGTTATACAGTTTTACTTGGTGTTTCGTATCTTGCTGTGTGCTTGGTTACATCTGCTTGCAGGTTATAAAGGCAACGCCTTCTGAGTTTTAGGGAATTACGCCTTTGGTTCTAGTCGCCAGCCCCTGGACTATTGAAGGTGGGCTTGGGGTAGTCACGACACGGGCCCCAGGGGACGGGTCATGACAAAATTAATATTGATTCACAAGATGGTGAATGTTAAGAATATTTATTTATTTATTAAATGAATCATATTTTTTATTCAAGGTTTAATAAATTATGAGTAGGAAATGAAAACTGAGTTATTGAGTCTAATGATAACGATGTATTAAATACCATTAAATAAATATTTATTTAATAATTCAATGAAATGATATTTATTTTATCTATGAGTTTAGTGCATCTCAATCAAATAAAAATATTTATTTTTTATAGAAATGGGATTTTCTTAGGATGATGGGAATATCTAAGAACCTATGGGTAATTATTTATTCTCTATAATAGATATATAAATAACTAAATATATCATTTACTAGGTTTAGACATTGTTGTTCACAACACATCCTCTTTTGGGATTATGAAACCTAAGAGGAAAAATTATATAGAGTTCTATATGGAATTAATAGAACGATTCATTGTCATTCATCTCCTATCCTAAGAGTATAATAATGAATCCTTATATACTTAAAGGATTTCTTATAGATTAATGTATGTTGAATAAGATGATTAGTAACACCATTCTAGAACATAGAGTACCATCAATGTTTTTTTGATATCAAATGATCATGTATGGTTAACTTCTTGAGAGATTCTTCTTTTTATCTTCTCAATATGAAAGATGTATAATCGAATAGAGGTTTCGATGAGAAACATCTTCTCTGATGAATGAATACCAATTGCGAGGTAATTATTTTTTATATTATTTATAAATTTAATTTAAAGGATACTCAATCTAATTCTATCATTCATTCATTATGGTTATCTAGATATTATCATAATACATGTCATTCTTCCTCAGGTTATTATGAATTATTCATTAGATTCAACGAAATAACATCAATGGGAATGGGTTTAACCAACTTCCATTATGCAAAAAAATTTAATATTTTTACAATGAATTAGTATTTGAGTTTAGGTTTAACCAAAATCATCAACATCATATTTATCCAAATAATTATCACATAATAACTTCTAGATAATATATGTTAATATTTAGTGTTTTAGAGTAGAATATATTGTTTCTAAATGTTAGATCTTGTCATGGGTGACTCTTGGATGAAAATAATTAATATAGAAGTATTTTTAATTTATAGTCTAAATCCTCTAAAGTCACTACATAAATACTATTTGAGAATAATACAATCACTAGATGGAAAAATTATTCAAGGTATAAAGTTCTAATTACATACCATAAATTTATATACATGGATTCAAGATAAGATTAAACTATTTTTATTATAGTATGTAATACATAAACATATTTGGAACATAATTATTAAATGTATTTGCATTAAGTAAAATAGACTACATATAATTACATAACAAGATTTATGATATATTGTTTTCTATATTTCATCAATATGTAATTTATACAAGGTATATACTGCAGTATTTATAATTTATGCACTATTTAAGAAATAATGTTTTTGTATATTAGTAGAATGAATAGGTTTTACTAAACTTTTTCCATCTATAGATTGTGAAATTTAAATATTTGTCAAGGAAATATCTTCACCGATCAGAATTATCTCAAATTCATTTCACATAAGTATTGAAAAGTATTCACTAAATGATTTTTGAGTTAATCCACTATTGATATAATTAATAGTTATATAAATGATCATTGTGTCTTTTAATAAATTCATAATAAATATATTGGGACATATAATACATTTTATAAAGATATTTTAAAAAATAATTATTGATAAATTATCAAACCTGGCTCAGGGAGATTTTTATATATTTTTGTGTCATTAGTATAATTAAACACATGGTCTAACTAATGTTTAATTTCCAAGAAAAATGGTGTTCATAGTAAAAATCCTCTGGAAATAGTGTCAAATAGTATCCATTTTAAAAGAGTAAAATTCAAATATAACTAAAAGGGAAGTAAAATTTGGGTAGATTTAATATATACAATTAGAGGAATGGTTTCATCCCTATATATTCCTTCATCCTTCCAATTAACATTAATAATAAGCCTTACATAAATATAGAAAATTGTATTATTTTCTTCTCACTTTTTATATAAGATACATTTGGAAACTATAATTAGAGAAAACATCCACTGTTTAAATATGTTTCAAACCATGTTCCATTCAAACAGATTGATCTCTTATTACAATAATATCATATATATTTCATCACCTATCCTATCATATACTCTTTAAAAATGTAATAAATAAATGTAAGGTGTTCAAATTTATTATAAAGATTTTTTTTATTCGAACTGGTTTGATCATGATCACTAAGGATATTTTGAATTGGATAAAAATAGGCATTCTATAAATAGAGGATAAAAACAAGATTTTCACAATTTTTTTAAGGAATTAGATTCTAAGTAATCATTTTCACTTTTTAAGACTTAATCAAAGTTTTTTTGTAAATCGAATGTAGTTATTAATATCATATCAAGATCATCATATATAAGTTTAGAAATATATTTCTTGTAAGGTCTATTTCCCATTATATTACATATATATCATTTATTCCATTAGGTACCACAATTAACTTATTAACTACAATTAATTACTTATGGAAGAGTATCGTAGGATAATTCGGTCACATATTTTTTTAATCAAACATCCCAAAACAATCAATTATTTTTAAAAAACGACTTTTCATCTAAAAACAACAAGAAAATTGATTATAATATAACTATAATTACAATTTTTGTAATGAGGATTAAAAAAAATTAAAACAAAATTTATATTATTACTGTAATTATTTAGTGCTTCAACCAAAAATACTATGAATAGTTATATTAATGTAGCATTGTTTGTGAAACATCATATAGAGTTATTATTCTCTATTAAATTACAAAAGTATGTTGTAGAGTCCCTAATTTCAAAAAATTTGGTTTCACACATCTTCCACTAAAAATAGATTCAACATATAAAATTTTCATCCCATTATAATTAATAAGTTATGTAGTAATCAACCAGATTTTCTTTTAGAAATGAACTAGAGAAGGTAACATTTTGAAAAAATTTAGATCATAATATTTTTTTCAATAGATGAAAAGACCATGTTGAGTAAGAATAGTCAAACACCAAATTTTATTGATAATAGTTTCCCACAATACACATAGTTTTCAGTGGTCAAAGGATCTATTTGTCTTCAAGTTTAATTAGTTTTAAATTTAACATAGTATTTAAAAGCATTAAAATTACTTTTTGATATTTCCAATATTTGAAAATATCATATAATTTTGGACCTATCTAATAAATCTGAAGTAAATAAATTTCTATTTCATTTAAATGGAGTACATTCATGATTATGAAATTACAATATACAAGAGCCCTATTGTATTTCCCAGAATAATTTTGCACAAATTAAATTCGTGGGATTTCTTTACTGGACACGTCACTAAATTTTATTGTGTACAATTTTTCATGGTAATCTATGTACGGTTTGTTATATTCCTAATAATTAGTTATATAATATGAGTTTTTTCTAATTAATATATAATTTTACTCACCACTCGACTTAAATATGCCTAGAATTATAAGCTAAAATTTATTAGTATAATGAAAATAATAGAAAATCATATTACCCTACATGGTGATATCACATATCACGAAAAATAAAATGTGCATGTAATATTAAGAAGTAACACTTCCTTTATATATTTCCCTTAGTTCAAAAAATCTAGATTTTTCTCTAGTCATCTTCATGGTGTAACTACTATCTATCAACTGGAAGTTATTATTTATTCTATATGTTTATGATACCATCTTTTTATTAAGGTAAATTCCTCTTTTTTATTATAACATACCACATTTCCTTGCCTAAATAGATGCGCTCAAGGGGCTTTAGGATGTTTTTGGAGAATTTTGGATGTTTTGAATCTCGAAGTTAATCAGTTTGGAGATGAAGGATGAGACACATAATTGGAGCATCGTTTGGTGAAAGCTTAACCAAAATTGTGTAACCTGGAAAATAGGGGTTAATTTTTTGGTAAACCATAAAAATGGGTCTATAAAACCATGCATAATCTATAATTTATTATATGTCTCTCTTACGTAGTTTCCCTGTGTTTTTTTAAATAATGTGCATCAATCGTTTGAGGTGTGGTGTTCCTTGATAGTAGAGATACACAGTTTCACTAATAGTGATGTAAAATTGTGAAAGATATATATTAAATGTCCTATAATTTAATATTTTTTTAACTCTTTAAAATAATATCTAATTTATCATTCCCCTTCCCTTTTTAGACATATTATCCCACCATAACTCTCCCCCTCTCCTCTACTAATATTTCGGAAGAACTCTCTCATCCCATCTTCAATTAATTTTCCCTTCATGTGGAATTTATTTAATTTATTTTTATGCTTCTTCTTAGGTGATTCAATGTGTATTTAATTTCTAAAATAGTTAATTAAAAATTATTTTTACATAGTGGTTAAATTATGGTGGAATTAATAAATTAATGTTTTTTATAATGATAATTTTTTTATCATTTAGCTTACTAATTTTTCTTATTTTTATTATTTCATAATGAATTTTTGAAATATCATTTTTTGAATCATAGTTGATTTTATAAATTCATTTAATAATTGTATATACTTTATGTTATATGAAATTATTTTTTTTGTCATATTTTAGTTTATTATTTTATTATTCTAAATCATTTTTTATGATTATCATTTTAAAATTATTTTCATTAGATATGTTAATATTTAGTAAAATTAAATTATTAATTAATTATTTGATAAACGTTTTTTATTCATTAAATATATTATTTAATTAATTTGTTAATTATGTAATGAAGCGTGATTTTTTTAGTATTAATTATTTTCAAATTGTATTTATGAATTAATTCTTATGATTTTTTTTAATATTATTAAAATATGTTTTTAATTAATTTATGATTTTTAATTTAATAATTAATTATGTGATAAATTATTAATTCATTAATTGTTTTTATTTTTGTTTACAACAGCAGGTCAATCACCCAAATGGTAGTATAATTCCGATTTAGTTGTATTATGAAAACAATATGATTTCTTCCATTGGTATCACCCAAAAACATCATATTCTCCCCCATCCACTACTTGGAAGCACAAAAAAATGGAACCACCAAATGGAGCCATCCCCATGGTGCTACCCATAGATTTCCAATGGTAGCATATTGTTACTATTTCAGCAATGCATCTTTAGACTCCCACCCCATATACCATTTACAATCATTCTCCCAACCATTTCCACCTCTCTTCAATAATAGAATAACCTCACTGGTAGAATTCTTCTATTGCTACATCCATTTTTCATCCACTGCTAGTCACCTCTCCTCCTATAGACAGCCTCCACCACATCACTACTACCATTTCCCCATCCATACTACCACCTATGGACACCCATAAAATCTTCCACTTGTCTACCACATCGTTTTTGTCTCACTAATACTATAAAAAATCTTCCACCCCCATTGATGAAGACCGAACTAGGTCAAATCACCGCTGATGATCGAGAAAAAACCCCCACAATCCCTACCGAGTTAAAATAAAACCCAACCAACTAAAAAATCACAATATAAGGGATGAATGAATTTAGGATAGACATTTGATTGAAGTATTTGAATCTAAATATGTTGAGTGGAATATATTTTTCAAAAATACCCACATCATCCCTAGATATGAATTTCCTTCCACAGTGATGTCTACTATTGATAGTCAAATCCGTTGCCACCATCGCGAGCAAGAACCTACATCATTCCAAGCGTCACCTACCTAACATCTAGAAAGTTAATGTGAAATTGTTATTGAAGAAGACCATATTCCTCCACCAAAATGGTTCCCTTACCATTGGGATCCGCTGATGGAAGCCATTCTAACATCGCCACAACTCGTGATGAACTTGAAGCAAGAACTGACATTCATTGTTCTGGATGATGCTAAAGATCACATGAACCTACCTTCAAGATGATGCTATGGTGAAATAGAGGGAAGATAAGAAGGAAAATAAAGGGAAACAGTAACATAATATAAAAAAAATTAAATACAGAAAAAATATAATTATTGTTATAATAATAGTTATAATATATATATATATATATATATATATATATATATTTAATACTAATATATTTAAATATTGTAATATATGTATAACAATATGAAAAATTATTCGGTGTTGACATCCATGTGATAATTGTTTTTTCCAAAATGATTCATTTTCTCACGCCTTAATGTTTTTGTGGTAGAGTTGGGCACAAATCATGGGACTAGTCATAAAATTTATCATGTGAGTACTCAATTGGAAGAGAAGTTAGTTGTGAGAGGTTAGTTGTTTATAGTATATATTCATTTGAAGAAGTCAATATGGGCATCAAGAGACACCAGAGGTATTTCGTGGATGTTTGGATTTTATTGTTACCTCACTTCTATTTTTTTTGATAATAGAGGGTAACCTCCTATATTCTAAAGAATTACCTGGACCCATGAATCATCTAGGATACCTATATTTGGGTACCCCACTCCTCTTCTTCTTCCCATTTTCATTGTTTTCAATATTTTTATAATTAAAAATATCATAATATTGTTTCTTTAATTTTACATATAAATTTTCAATGATTATGTATTCGTTTATTCCCTACTGTGTCGTGATATTGATTCTACAAGAGATTGAGAGATAATTATCCGAACTAGATTCATGAATGGAAACTAAATGCTTCTTGGAGATACACACATCTTTACGATCATCAAAACACCATTTAAACCTCATAATGAATTGCAAAAGTTATATGGGGGTGTGTGAGAGTGAACTCCTCGACTAGAATATTATGGTCTTATACTCTTTTCCCTCAATTATTCTCCCCTTCCTATCTTATTTTCTTGACTGAGTATTTTTTGTTTCATTATGTGATCAAATTATCTCTTCCTAACAATTCAATATTGTAATATTTACTAGCTAGAATGAATATTTTGAATAATTTATTTTTCATTTTTGTGGACCACTCAACCCATTATGAATATATGATTTATGTAATCAATATTCTTGTATTAGAGGTGTGTCATCTAAGTCATCGATCATGCATCAAGTGAATTGAGAGTTGATGGAATTTTTCATAATATTTATGATGTGTATTTGAGGATGGATCTTACTAGATCTGGCCCAGTTATTTCTTACTCTCCTCTCAATATTTTTATCTTTTCTCATTAAACATGACATTTTTCTTCCTCTATTTCATGTTCATTGAATATATCATCCCTCCTCCATTATTATTTTCATCACTAATATTCCTATTTCTATTTTTTTTCAAAATATTAACAAAATAAAATGATTTATGAAGGAACACTATGGAATTTGGATCTACTTTCATGAGAGAGACCATGAGGTTCGACATTGTGCAATATTTTGGGTTTATAATTGTTACTTTTAACAAGTTCACAGTAATGGAAGTATCAAACGTTTGTGTTTTTGTCATAGAAGTATTGATTTCTTGAAGGAGTTCTCTAGTTTTTTAAAAAAATATATTAAAAAATATGTAAAAAAAATTAAAATATGGAGACTGTATATTATTTTTCTGATGTTCTATTTTGTTTATTTCCTAGGCTTGGATTTTATGAGGATGTTCTATTATTCCAATTTTCAATACAGAACCAAAAATATAGAGAGTTATCAGAATCAACAAAGCCAATATCTCATAAAAAAAGTATAAATAGAAATTTAATAAAATAAAAAAGGATCATGAGGGAAGGAAAATACCAAGAAGAATCATCTAGATTCTAATATGATAATCGATTTCTTTGGAACTACCTTCCAAGACAAAGAGGTATAAAATAGTAAGGAATCACTCTAAAATCCCATTTCATGTTTTATTTATATAAATAATCGTAGATGAAAGAAAAAAGAAATATAAAGGGAGATTAAAATGTAGAATATTAAATATTTGAGTGTGGAATGAAATCTAATACACTACAAGAAATTAAATAGCTACATCATAAATCCTTATTCAATTAATGGAAAGAGAATATATATGAAGTCATTGATGATGCTGGGTATAATCAGAAAGAAAATTTTATTACCAGCACATCATTAGATGAATTTTTAGTTTTGGATTTTCTAATTATATTTAAATGATTCGACAGATCAAACCTGCATCAGAGATCCATTTCCTTTTCCATAGAAAACACCACCCTAGAGGTAATTGTCTTTGAAGATAGGTTTGAGGAGGTTTCCAACTTCACTCATCCCACATAAATTTTCCTAGGGGAACTCATTTATCATAGATAATAAAAATCATAACATATTGTGGGAGTTGATAATATTTTGGATAATGTTGATAATAGTTTTAATACAACTCATTTTAAAGATATTTATAACGTTTATTTTACCTGTATATATGTTGAAGAATAAACTTCATCTAATGAATCCATAGATATCTATTAAGGAACTAAACACGTAATTGAGATAGAGCATTATGAATTTCATGTAGTTAAAGATGAGTTTTTGGAACTCTTTGTTGATAAAGAAGTGGATGATGACACATTTTTTAATTTCAAAGAGAATATATTTTATTGTCTTGAACTAGAGGATAGGTTATATAAAATAGTTTCATTTCCAAAACCTATACACACTCGACATCAAGATGAAGAAGAGGATATGTACCCCCTACATTATGTTTCGATATCAATTATTACACAGAAATTACACTATAAAGTTTTGGGGATATGAAGGAATATATACATGGAATACTCCAAAAATGGAATGTAATTAAATTTGGGAATAATCACATGTGGTGGTTGTTGAACAAGAAACCATAACCATATCAGATTCGAGATGAATCATTATATTCCTAGCCATATGCATTGAAAAAAAAGAAACCCATGGGGTTATCAAAATATTATCCCATTTTGTTTCTTGTTTTATTTTAATTTTTCTTAATTTTAATTTTTTAAGACTCTCACAAAAGGATAATAATTAGGTTGTAATTCTACATGGTTGTTATTCAAGTAAAAAGGGAATATCCCACAAATGATTACATTATCAAAACACCCTAGATCAAATCCAGTTACATTTAACTTTAAACTTATAATATGTAAGTCTATTTTTAATTAGTCAACATTTTTAGGGATTTGAAATGGGCAGTCATAGATCCAAAAAAAGAAAAAAATAATGGCCACCTATGTAAGAATGAAAAAAATGAGAAGCTTCCACACTTATGGGAGCATTATTTTCAATTTTTTAAATTTTAAATATGCACATTCATATTTCTTACTACTATGGTTTATGTGTGGATTAATATCTCATATTTTTGAAGTCAAAATTTTGAATCTATTTTTCTTTCTTTACGGTCTAGCTTACTTTTTTGTAGAATGTTTAAAATTAGGTTGATCTCCATGAAAAAATCTGGCTCGTACATTCATATTTCCATTGTATTAAAAATGTTATTTTCTTCAGTCTCATTGTCTACTATGCTTCTGTTTGACCTGAATTGAAAAATGTTTTTGTTTTTTTAAAAATAAAATATTCAATGCTTCAAAAGAAAGAGAATTGTTTTATTCTTGATTATTTGGTGGTGGATGGTAGGGATTATTTGTAATTGATTATTTTTTTTACTAATGTTTTGCAAGGAAAAATTTTTTTAATTGAAATTATCTATAACATCATAAAGAAACACCTTTTCTTTGGTTTATGTCTAAAAATATTTGAATAAAAAATAAATAACAGTGTCTCCCATTACGAGATTCAACATAGGGGAATTAATGCATTTGAAGTGTGGGGGAGGGGTCATTAATATGATAAATTGTGATTTCTTGATAAATAGTTGAGTCACATAATTTTTTTTCAAATTTCTTCCCTATCAAGATGTAAATTCATTTTTGATTGTAAATATAATATTGTATATAAAATAAAGAAACGAAAATGAAAAAATGAGGTTTATTACTTCCTGCCAAGGAAAAATATCATGTTTTGATTAAATATTATTACAACTTCTGATGTAACACCCCAATATCCCACGATAAATTTCTCTTTGAAATATGCAATAGCTTGCGCTGTACACAACATGGAGTTTTAGCGTACCACAACCAATCAAACAAGCCGTTAAGAATAGTAATACCCACTTTTTGAAATTTTATAAATTTTAGTTTTTGAAATGGACATCCTTTTTGGTTTTCTAATATCAAAATTAGCTTAGGGTAAAGTTTTTTTATTTTCCAAAAAACTTTTAATTTTTGATGAATATTAAAAAATACTGTGTTATTGTTTAAAACCAACATTTTATTTAAATAATTATATATTTTAATTAAATTTATTTCGGGTCAAAATAGATACATAATGCCTATATAAGTTCAATTTAATTCATTAGAGTCATTTTATAATTAAATTAAATGTATAAAATTTTATTAATTTTTATTAATGTCTTTTACCTACCTTCTAGGCACATTTGAAAATTTGCATAAAATGTAATTTTACTGCTTTTGTGAATTTAATTTCAAAAAATTTGAGAGACAAGTTTGACATTAGTAAGTAAAATGTAGTTCAATAGGATGAATTTTTTTGGGTGAATAGTAACTTTGGAATTTCATTTACCAGGGTTGAAAGATTATAAGGAAATTAAAGGTAAAAATGATATTATAATTACCCTAACAGATGTATTAATTCTTTTGAATAAGTTTATTTCAACCAAAATCATTCTTTGGAATAAAATATGATTATTTTGGTCCACTTGGATTAGATTATTATATTTATTATTATTTTATTTAAAGAAGAGTTAAAAGTGTTAAATTTAAAGATTAATAAGTAAATCATTTTTAATATAATGTTATAAAAAAGATAAATTAAACTTTAAATATTAATTACATATATAAAATGATTTACTATAAAATTATTTATTATTTATAATTTTATACATTAAATAATTAAATTTATTTATGAGACCATGGCGATGTTGTAATTACCTTATTAATGAATGATTAAAATAATTGATATTATAAAAATTAAAATAATTGTAAATTGAGGCTTTTGATGTGTTTCTGGAATTTTATAGGTTAATATGACATTTTAGGGTTGATTAAATAATTTTTTTGAAGCTATAAAGTTTTTATGTCTTTCACAAAAAAATATATAATAGTGTCAAAATTGACATAAATGAGTTTTTAATAAAAATACTATATTATTAATTGATATAATATTACTAAAAATTTATTTTTTGAAAATATAACTTATATAAGGTTAGATATATCAATAATGAACCACTTGGGGTTCTCTTGGATTTTTATAGTATGTTTGTTAACCATTTATTGTTATAATACAAGAATACATTATAGAAGTTAAACTATTTTTCGAAGAGTTAAATCTAAAAGATAAGGTTAATATGGTGACCTAAACCTATCTAAAACCTATTGGTTTAGAGGTTTTATACCCTATCCCACCTTATCCTATAAATAAATCCATTTTTATCCATTATAAACTGAATATGATTGTCTAATAAAATAATATTTCATGCTTTTCCTAAAGTGACCCTCACCTCTCTTATAAAAGGGTTCTTACCCTTCTCTTAATTACAAACCTCCAAAGAAATTTGGATCTGCCAACCATAGATAAAATATCCTCATAACTACCCTCACTTTAACCTAGAGTCCTTACTTTAATTAGAATCTATCTTAAGGAGCCCTTTTGACTAGATCAAAAGGACGCACCTGAAGAAGAGGTAACAATTGCATCATGTCTTTCAAAGTTATTTTTTTCTTCCAATTTCTCTTTCTTTGTTTTTTCCATACCAAAATAATAAATCTGATACCTTCTATATAAGGTGTTGTTATTATAAATATGGTATGCCTTTGGTCCTTCGGTTCATGTATTGCAGGTCAGTAGGGCCTTGTGCCTTGGGCATACAGGTCATGTACGGGTTCCCCTTCAAACCTTAAAAGGGGGGATTATCCATAATAAAAAAGAAAAGAAATAATTCAGTCCATTTGGGATATTATAAATATGGTACAACCATATTCATTATTCTATCAATCCTATGAATGACAATGTCACCATACATGCAGACGTATGAGTTACTGTCTCCACATCGTGGTGTAGTTTGTTATTCAACACTTAATTTTTTAGATAGTTATAATAATGAGTATAAATGATTTAAATAATAAATATAAAATTTTAATGATTATATATATATATATGATATACCAACAAATTACATACTATTTCTCCATCAATAGAATGGTATTATCACTCGTGTGTACGTACGGATTACCGTCTCCACGAACGCGATGAGGTTCATTCCCTATCGCAATCATTCAAGAATAATTTTCATTTTATGATTAAAAATGTTGTTTAATAAATTAATATCATTCTGGATATGAATCAAATACATCCTATTTATAACAAACATGACTTATGTATGAAAACATATAAAGGAAAATGGACCAGTTAACACATGAAATAATGATACTATAGAAATATTATTAACAAAAAAGTATTATAAGATAATATATGATATCATAATTATGTACATGGTTTGTTTATAATTTAATAATAAAGATTTAACTATTATACAATAGGTTAACATACCCTCAATCATGGAAATGTACAAGGTAAGGGTCAATTCTATAATCTCTTCATTATCTAAGGTTATTTATATGTGCGTATCTACTGGGACCTCTTTATCATCCCCATCTGTGTTTATTAAAAATATATTTCCAATTTTTTTAAATATTTCTTAGACTATGGGTTAAAATAATTTATACCCTTTTTTAACTTTTTATAAATTTTTTATAAAGGAATCTTTCATTTATTTTCTAAAAAATTTTCTTTACGACCTTTTTGACACAATTAAAGAAAGCATTTTTTTAACTTATACGGCAAGTGAAACTATTTTCTTCTTTTATAACACCTTCAAAGCTTCCTTTAAAAGATTATAAGAATATTTTCAAAGTAAATGTTTCTTTTATAATCATGTAACTTTTAAATTATTTCAAAATAAATAGAGACATTTCTCTCAAATAGTTTTGATTTCATCTATGTCAACATCGTTTGAGGGATTTTACAATTGTTTTAAGTTGATTTATTATGATACAATATTCCATATTGTATTGGAGGTTTTTTGATATGCTTGAAAGTGGATGTATTATTTTTATACTATTCATTGTTTACGGTTAAAGTATTAACATTTCATATTCTATTTTTAATGTGATTGTTTATGTTATGTTTCAAACTTTTCATATGAGGAATGCATTAGACTTACTAAGTGACTGGTGGAGCCCGCTATAGCTCCTCGATGCATCAGTTGGTCTAATGAGACAAACTGGTGTCTTGGAAAGAGGCCTTGACAAAATCTTATTTCTAGTCTCAGCACGAGGCCTTGACTATATGGTTATGATGTCTGAAATTATGCATTCCATCATTATGAAATTGGCTATTGATATTACATGTGATTATTTGACTAGTAGAATATCCTTGTGAATAAGTAAATGGAATTATTTAATTTATATTTTCCATATTATACTGAAGTTTATGTTTAAAAGAATTGTGATTTAGTATTATACATTGCCTTAAAAGTTTATGCTTATTTATGAAAGTTTCAGCTATATTAAATCCTTACTGAGAACCTGAGCTCACCCCTTTGCATGTTTAATTTTTACCAGTATGTGAAGAAGTATATTATGACTAGACAGTAGGGATAGTCTAAGGGAGATGAATGTGTTAAAAGGAGACACAATGTTTTTGTTTTTCATTTCATAATGTAATGTAAAAATTATATTTGTATCTAGTAGATCCAAGGATACTAAACTGATCGGTCTTTCTAGATTTGATCCCTTGTGATCATACCAATGATATGTAATAATGCACCAACTTTGGGTAACTGTGGTCGATGGATTATAGTTGGTATCATAGGAAGTTTAGTACAAACCTTGTAAACTAGATTTAGAAAGACTCACATTAGATAGCATTACCTTAAAATAAACTTTGAGGATTAGTATAGAAGAACTTCCAAGAAATTTGGTAATGTAGAGATTTTTTTTATTTTCCAAGAAATACATCCCTATATGGATATGAGTATGTTGAGGTGGATCTGGAACAGATGTACCTAAGAGGGAAAACATCGAAACATGTGGACAAAATTGGAGAGAATACCAAGAACAAAATAAGATGGTAAATGGGTGTCTATTCCAAGAACATAATTTGTAGTTAAAATAGATATCATCACAAGCCTGAAGTTAGTACATGGTTGATTATCCCAACCCTAGCATTTTATGACTATAATAGTATGTATCCTAGAAATAATATTTACTAGTATTTTGTGTAAGACATAAATTTCATGTGTTTTTATTTCTATACTATACGGGATCATTTTATTTGATTATCTTATGATTCGTGTCTTATAAACTGCTAATCATTAATAGATGTTTCACAATTATGATTTATAATATGAAATGTATGATATTCCAATTACCATCACTAAATATCATACTCTTATACTTATTTTATGCTTATGTATCTCCCTTGATTTCCATTACTGAGCATGTGAGATGACCCTTTCTTGTTTTTCAATTCTCTACATTATAAACAATGCTTTCATGTAGGAGTACTAATGGGAAAGTTATTAATTTATTATTTTGAAGATCATTGACCATGTTAGAATATTATTTTACCATGAATGAAAAGGCACTAAACTATTACGTTTCATACGAATGTGTTCCTGAAATGATATTAATATTCTTTATATAATAGGTAATATCTATTTGTGTTTATCATGGGTCTCTATAGTTGGTATTAAATGGATATTTTTGTAATAAATTGATGAATGTGATGAGAAAATCATTGTTAAAACCTTTGGGATATTTATAATGAATACTCTTGGGATGTATCTTTGGATATTTCTACAAATGATTCAAAGTATTTAAAATAAGTATTGTAATTATTGAAATTAATATAGATAGTATTTTCCATGAAATACATCAGTACCTAGGTACTGCATGTAGAAATGGTCCTTTCATAGATGTACATAAGTGTAACACCCAGAAAAATCATATTGAGAAAGAATCAACAATGAACTGAAGAAAGACAAAGATCCTTGTAGACGACATGGTTTAACACTTATATGGGATACACATTGGAAATTTAAAAACGTATTATTAACTATAATGAGGAATTTAAATCAGTGATAAAAATTAAAAACCTAGTGTATCATTTCATTTATTAATGTGTAAGAATTTATGATTCAGAAAATCATTATGTAATTCATCATGATTATGCGATCCCAACATTGATTAGTGTTACTGAAACTATTATTTTTTAGTCGATTGATGGAACCTAAAGGAACAATATTATTGTCATGTATTGCAGGCAATTTAATGATTTCACTCAAAATAAACCAAATGATATTAGATCTAGAGTCAATAATATTTATGATATTCACAAAAAAAATACTCAATAAATGAATCATTTTTATCTTCCTATTGAGGAAATAATGGGAAATTGTTTTTGAATCCCTTATGGAGAAATGACCACCTTCTTTTAGTGGTTTTGATGATCCACTGGTTGCTGACCAATGTTTTTGAACCATTGAAAACATATATTCAATTATTTTGTGTTAAGAGAATGAAAACATTCATACTGGTTGTTTATCATTTGGATCGTATAGAATATTAGTGGATGACTCTTTTCAGTGACACGTGGTAACAAAAAATATATTTTGTCAGTGGAATGAGAATAGTTTATGGAGATATTATTTAAAAAGTAATTCCATATTATTTTATAATCAAATAAGTAAGAGGAATTACATGATCTAATGTAAAATGAAAATGAATCAACCAATAACTATGAAAATAATTTTATAATGCGTGAATGTTTTTCAACTGCATTAATCATCCTCCCAGACAGAATAATTCATTCATTCTTTGGTACCGTGAGACAATATCTCTGAAAGGACTTTTTTACAGTGAAATTGTATAGAAATGGATATATTTTCTAATGTGAAATAAATTTTGCAATGGAGGTTAGATTTTCTTATAAATATCCTTGTGTTTATAAGAAATTATATATGTATTTGAAATTAATATGTATGATCAATAGAGAAAACATGAAGATCCTTCTATTATGCACACAATGTGGTAAAAATCATGGATGGAATTGAATTAAGGGAACTACTAAATGTTTTATGTTTGGATGGTATGGTTATCAATTATATTAGATACAATCTTATTTTATGAAATTATCTAATGATGAAAGAAATGATAAATCACCACAAAATTCACCTCCCACACCTCAATTTAGCATGTTCATCATTTTTTGTCCCTATGATGATAAAATCCTCAATCAAAAGAACATATGGGAATTATAATAAATAAAAAATTATAAAGAAAATTGAAAATTGGATATATTATTTTTTCATAATGAAATAATTTTACCATGATAATGTGAGAATAATTACCATCCATTCATTAGATGGGAATTCCATTTTTTCGTTTTGTATGAATAATCCCTATGAAATTATCCTTTTGTATCCATTAGTGAGGATTCCTTGGAATATTCCTTTATAAATTGATTCTATAATTATACAATCACATTTATTAGTCAATAATGTAATTCATAAACCCATATTTTCAATGAAAATATTTTCAGTATATGAGAAGATCATATTTAATGAATTCTTGGCGAAATAAAATTTTTAAGGGATATATGTGACAAAATTTTGAGAATTCATTGATTTGAACTTTGGATGAGGTTATTGATATTAATCTATAACAAAAATGTATAAATATTCAAGAATATTGGAAAACCTATGGAAACTATTTTTATATGATGATAAAAATAAGATTGTTGGACTAAAATATTGTTCTTTTTTTGAACTTGGGATATATATGTACTTCATGCATAAATAGATCACCCTAATTCTTAGAATATGATTTGAAGTAGAGAGTGTCCAAGGTAAAATAATGGGATGAGATTATCTAAATAAAATGGCATGAAAAAAGTATGTATATCATGTTGTGAAAATTGTCTAAATTAATGAAATGGGTCGACGAAAGAAATTTGTTTTATCATCAATTTTGTGGTTATCAATGACCTTTTTCAAGCCATTTTGTTTTTTTACATTAGTGATCATCTCTTGTGGATATTATTTTTATTACTCCCCATTAGTAATTATGTTTTTTTTCTATTACATTTTCCAATTTTTCACTTCCCACATATGTTATCCTATTTAGAATCCTAGTCATGAGTGACTTTGGTAAATCGTTATTTTACCACCATCTATTTTTAAAGACTGGTTTATTATTTATATTTATGATGTGGGTTTTTATGATAGGAAGATTCATATATTATTCCCTTGATGTCTGATATGAATTTTGATTGAAAAAATAATTTTTACTAGTTTGTAATTTAACACGCCAAAAATTTGTGAAATATTTTATTTTCAAAATAATTTAATAATTTTAATATTTTTAATATTACAAAACACTGAATGTTACCTTTTTATATGAAAGAATTAGGTTTTTTATTGAATGACATGCAACACTATGTTAATAATGATTTCACCCTACCACCATGTTTAATTTTTACAAACACATAAAAAATTACACTTTCACAAAACTCGACACTAGATTACTGTAAGATACATGAAACACTATGTTTAGAAAATGTTATACGAATCATTGAGTTCAAATGAAACATGAAAAATTATTAAGATATTATTATTTAATATATAAATCTTCACATAGAGTAACATATTATGGTTATAAAAAGGATTAAATAAATTATAAATATCTTTTTTATTCATTTATAAAATTGGAATTATTCAAAGTCCAATTGAAAAGAAATTAAAATAAAACCCTATTTAAAATTTTTTAATTTATATTCTAGAAAAATATGTTTATTCATTAATTTAACAAAAAAATTTAAATAATTTTAATGAAATTAATATATATATTTATTTCAACTGTATATTTAAAATTCATCATATTAGTTTTCTAGATAGTATATATGAATAAATCAAACTGTATGCCTGAAATAATATTTGTTTAAATATTTATATTGTCACATTTGTTTTGGACTCAATTTAAATTTGATTTTCGAATATTATACAAAATAAATTTATCAAAATGAACTAATTTATTTTTAATTATTTCTTAATATTTATCTTAGGATAATTTTTTGGTAATTTTTGAAGATGATTTATTTTTTTATGAATAGTTAAAAATACTAAATTTAAATTCATAACATTCATTTGATCTAAATAATTTATATAGATAAATTATATTTAACCATAAATTTAAATTATGATTACATAAATTATAAATAATTTAATTTAATTTATTTCTATGTAATCAACTACATATAGAAATTTTACATAAGTGAATTTTAATTAGTTGACAATTTTTTTCATTAAAACCCCATTATCTCATCTTGTATGTGGGATTATTTTTAAAATAAAATTTCCCACATTTGTTATTGGAATTTAAAAATATGAAAGCCATATTTCTAATTTGATTAATTTATATTTTCTACTAATTCCAACTGAAATTCTTACAATAATCATTTGTGGAAGAATTTAAAATTAATCAGGGTAATTAAAGAAAAAATGAGATTACTAAGGGTCTAATCGTTAAAAATATTGTGAAAAATGATTGATAATGTTTTTAGAAACACATTGTCCCACTATATATCAACCACATTAATTATGTAAATAAATTTGTTTTATTATTTAAGAATCAATATTTAAGGGAGACCTCCCAATAGTGTTTACCTTTTGGTATTTACAAGAATGTCACTCCACATCCATTATAAATGGGAATTCACTCTCCCCACTTCAACACACATCTACAACCCCTTGGATCATCCAGAATAGTTAAAAATTACTTTCAAAAATACTCCTCTCAACCTAGAACTATCTATTTGGTTATAAAAGGATTTCATCTAATTCTTTTGGTTCAAACCAAACAGAATTACCTGAATAAGAGGTTGCATTAATCAACATTCATTTTTGTTTTATTTATTTTCCCATATCCTTGATTTTTATTATTTTATTATTATTTAACAACCTATGTATCATAAACATAATTATATTTTTGTTATGTGATGGTTATTAAATAAAAAATCACACACTTCCATCAAATGGGATACACAATCATCATCCATGTGTACATCACACCACGATCTCATTAACCAATGTTAATGTTTCTTCCATTACTACCTCTCAATGTTGGAAAATAATGATGAAAATTATTTCTATCAATGTTATATTTGATATTTTGGATTTTTTATACTTATTTAGTTATTACAAAACATTTACCATCATAATTTATATTTTGTGAGAATACAATATTGTAGTTCATGTGTATTGTAAACTACCACATCACGATGCGGTGTTATTCATTTACATATTCCTATATATGATAAACCCTATATGCTGGTGGCAGATTTCACCCCCCACCTCTTTCCCGGTGGCGGAAGGGGAAGGATGAATCTGTTCGGCCTACTCCATACAAGAGGGAATCTTTTGCCCCATTTTCTAACCATAGCTTCCTCCCGGTATTCCTGATTATATCGCTAATCCCGACAGTCCATTCACTCCATCTTGGTGATCCTCAGCTTGTGATTTTGTAGTCATAGTTCTATGAAGCATCGAGTCTTGTGGATCTGACGATGGTAGCCATCTTTAATCACCGATGGCCTTTTGTCCATGAATTTGATCGATTTGTGTTCAGAAAACAGTACTTACAGGAACGTGCAATTGTTAGTCTTCATGATACATGACATATTATGATTTGGATTGCTTCCAAGGATAATCTAATCTGGGACTGGTCCAACGCTCCTCTTCGTTGCGGTAGTTTCATGTTCTTTCTCCTTCAATGGTTTTTTGATCTGTGCATGAAATGTGACCCACCCTCCACCGCGACATGGGTATGTTTTCCTCACCATCCTTTACAATTTCAAAACCCCACAATTAACAGTATGATTCAGAATTTTGGGTGTTGTTTCTTATGCTCTGATGTCTTCACCTCTACTTTATGTCACCCCAACAACCCATGCATCTGTGTCTAGGTGGACGTGTCGAAGCCCCTGGTAGAAAGGTTTTGAATTGCGATTGGAACATAGATTAGATGGAAGCAGGTCGTGGTGTTTGAGTCATGGGTGAGCTACTTCCCGAAATGTCATTGTGTGGGGTACCAGGTGTCGTAGTGCAATTGTGAATAGAGGAGAAGGTGGTTTGATCTATATGTGAGGATAGGTGAGGGATAGAGTCAGTCTCCCAGGGTGCTTAATGGTAGGGATTATAATTCTGCAAAGTAAGGTACAGTGGAACTGGGAACAAAGGTAGTGGCCTCTTCCAATCCGCTAGTCAATGTAGTATTTGACCGGCTCAAATATGATCTGAGGGTCAGAGATGGTGTGAAGCAGGCTCTTGACATGGGTGATGGTAAGGGTGTTCCTAGTTCTGAATAGTGGTGGATTAGTAACAACAAGGATGTTGTGCGGGCTGAAGAGGAGAGGCATGGGGTAGTGGGAATCTTGAAGTCTGATGGATGTGAGGATCAGCTATCTATTGGGATTTCAGAGGTCTATATTGTTCACGTTCAGGGCAGGGATGAGGGTAAAGATGGTGTTTTGTTCAATGTCTCCATGAGGAATTGGTTTCTAGGGCTGGTGTAGGAGGATTCAAAGGAGGTATTGTAGGAAAGTGCCAATTTGCAGACCCAGGGAACTATTCAAGACGATACTGCAGTGAATGAGGGTAGTGAAAATGGGATTTGTGAAGGTAATGAATTGTAGTATAATCCACAATAATTAGCTTTTATTTACACTATTTGTCAACTTCATCATACCAGAATTGATCCTTATCAGGATATGAAAGTTCTAGGAAAATGAGAGCGTTCTGAACCGAGCCTCATATTGTGATGTTTTTCAGGGCGGGAAGAGGTGTTGATTGAGAGCCAATAAGATGTTCTTGCATCTCCACGAAGACGGGCAAGGAAGGACTACTCATACCTTCAAAATATTATGTGTAGAGACCCAAAGCTTGACGTACATGGTCATTACATTACTTTTGAGGAATAATTAATACATAATGAAAACAAACACACAAGGACGATAATAGTTTATTTTCTTTGGAAAATTGTAAAATAATCTTTTAATCATGGTGAAGGATCTTCAACATCTCTTATAAAGATCTTCCCCTTTTGTTTTCTTACCTAAAACTTTTCTTTAAATCCCGAGGAAAATAAAAAAATATAAAAGGGTGAGATCAAATGATCAGTAAGGGTAAGCATAGTGAACATAAAACAATCCACAAACATTTGATTACAAAAACATGAAGATAAAATCTAAACATAAAAATCATGAGCAACGACATAAATCATTGAAGTACACAAGGAATAGATCATAAAGGAACATTAGTCATGATAAACTAACATGGTAATAAAACATGTAATTGTGGAATTTATTAAGCAAATGTTATGATTTCCATAGTAGCCAAGGCATTTCTGACAAGACCATATTAGTGTAAAAAGTCCCATTCTGAATCGAGTTCACTCGTCATTCTAGTGCTGTAACACTGAACCAGATTCACTTACCATTCCAACCATGTCTCTCTCATGAGAAATAGATCATTACCCAATGCATTAGAGGGAGATATAGGTCCCAAACATATCATAATGAAATCATTCATACTTGTTCTACAAATTAAACTTATAACATTCATCATAACCCAAAAATAAAATGGGTTTCATAAATATCGTTCCATCATCACATAATCCATTTAATAAAAATGGATATTTCATCATAAGAAAACTGAAACCATGTAAATCATAGATACATTATACATGAAACATACACACATGAAATAATGTCATCTTAGATGGAAAATTGTTTTGAAAAAACATTTGAAATGAATTCATGAGGAAAATATCATTTCTTCTTCAAAATCAGTTTCTTTTCACAAAATTCTATTCAATTTTAAAATAAATGTATTTTTTGGAAAATAGTCATAAAATCTTGTAGTGTAAGCTTCATGAAAATGAGGCGTTATGAAACCGTAAAAATCCATTCACGCCATATAAGTTAAAAATAACATTCTCCTTGTAATTTTTTTGGGAAATTCAAAAAGTACCTCGTATGGTAAACAAAAGAAATATTTTTTCCATACAATGTGGTAAAAGTAAAAAAAGTGTAAGAATGAATTTAAGCATACAAGGAAGAAAAGTAAAAATTTTATGAAAACCTTTTGAGAACATATGGACATGGATAATAAAGATAACCCCAGTAAATACTTACAACTAAACAATCTCAGATAAGAATTAGATTAGAATAATTATCCCTTACCTTAGGTCTGATATGCTTCGTACGTATCTGAACCTCCTCTTCTTCGATGCACCTCCTTTAAGCCTACTCTTAAGGAAGTAGAGTTGGTCTTTGGAGAAGACCGGAACCTCCAAAATGTTTCTAGGGAAGTGGAGAAGAGTAATGGGAAAGGTTTGGCTGAGATTCAAGGCTCAAAATGGTGAGAAGAGAAGTGGGAAGGGGTTCCCTTTTTATAAGGGAGGAGAGGGGCACCATTGGAAATATTAAAAATATTAATTTATAATAAATATAACCCCACTTAAAAACCTCCAAAACTGACTCATATTAGAATATTAGATGAGATAGGGTTGTCATATCATCAACCAATAAAATTTAGACATGTAGGGAATTTATTTTAAACATAATGACCTTGATTTATCATAATTTAATCTATTAAATTTTATTTGTGGTAATAAGATTTTGAATTTTAAATTTTTATAAATAATTACTTATGTGCTGTGAATTATCCATAATTAGATAATTTATAAAATTTTAGACTATATAAATCTAAATTTATAATTTTTAAATATATTTGTGATTTTTAAACAATTTAATAATATGTTATTTTTATAAAATAACAACAGTGTCAATTTTGACACTATTCATTTATTTTAATTTAAATTAAATCCACACAGAGGATATATTCAAAATAAAATATTTAATAAGTTCATAACATGTCATAGTAATCTATAAAATTAGTGGATCACATTAAATAGTTCATTTAATATTTATTTTACAATTTGTAAAACCATTTATTTGATATTTCTCTTAATAAAATAATTACTACAATATTTTTGTATAATTATTAAATATACTTATTTTTTGCATAAAAATAAAAAATAAAAAACTAGGATGAAGATAAATCTTATATGTTTCATAAGAATAAGTTTAGTCAGATTTAACTTCTAAAACACCCAAATATTAAAATGTCATATTTATTAAATTTTGAAGGTGACATCATTGACATCATATAAAATAAAATAATATAAGTGTCATAATCACTTTTTTAAGACTCCAAACGGTTATATATTAGGTAATTTGATTATTATGGTGTAGATATACAGTAACAATAAGTTTGGGTCAGGTTTTTGGGCCTTTTAATGGGTATTATTATTTCAATAAAAACTATATTACTGATTTTTCACTTAATAAATAATTTTTGCATCATTAATATATCACCATTAATGCCAATTATTTAATCCCTAAAAATTCTAAATAATTATCATGATGTAGATAATTTTATTATCTTTGTGGAGACTATTCTTGTTCGATGTTCTATGAAGTTTATCACTAAATTAAGATTGTTATACTTAGAAGATCTAAGAGAGTGACATGTTGTCACTTTCTTGGGTTTTAATAGTAATTAAATTATTTTCATTTTCAAAAGTCCATTAAATGAATCTAATCTGACACTTAGGTTATATGGGTCTACGTTTACCCATAGAATCGAATTTTGGCAAGTGTTATGGTAATTTTATTATTTTATATTTACCCTTAATTACCCTATTTACCTTTAACTATGGTAAATAAAATTTATCGTAGTTACTATTCATAATTTCCTAAAATAAAAAATTAGCCTATTAACATAATTTGGACCCAATGATTCCAAATATGGATTCCATTTTTTAAAATTCAATTCACAGAAGCTTCATAAATTAATTTAAAATAAATCCCGTTGTCGAATGAAAATGGGTTTTTCTTTAAAACATTGCAAAAGATTGAATTTATTTAACCTACGAATTCAATGTAAAATCAATGCTAATGACATACATTATATTAAATAGTAAAAATATATTCTATTTATACTTTAAAACCATTCAATATTATAATTTAACCATATAAATTATTGTGATGAAAAAAGTTGTTTTAAATTAAAATATTGTGTTTTTTACTATTCATTAAAATATGAATGTTATTAGAAAAATATCAAAACTTTATCCAATGTAAATTTTTATATCCTGATTCAAAAGAAGAATTTTATGTTGTAAAATGTAACTTATAAAATTTTCAAAAAAATATATTTAAAATGGGTGCGCCATCAAAAGGTGGAAAAACTGCATTTTTTTAAAAAATACTTATTTTACCTGAAAAAAATTTATTTTGTTCTAATACCATGTTCTATAAAATGTGTACGATGAAAAATAATGTTATAAAATTCAAAATTTAGTTAATAAAATTCATAATGGCTATTTTATAATAATATTATAACCACATATCTTTGTTTAGTGAAAACCGGTATTGCGTACAACACACGCTATCGAAGAAGGTAACGATTGCGTGTAATGCAAGCCATGTCAGGGTTGCATGTAGTGTAAAACTCCTTTGTTGTATCATATAAAAGAATCCAACCATATTTCATTTATACAATGAATATATATATATATATACACTCAATGTTGCGTAGAATAACCACTATCAAACGAACTTGAAATTGTGTGTAACACGATCCACAAATAGTATTGAGTATACTACAAGCTAGTACGGTGTTGCGTATAATGAATGATAATAATGATGTAGTATACAACAGAAGAAATCAATGAAATTAAAAATTATATTTTTCATAAAATCTCAGGGTGTTACATTGTACCCCCCTTAAAATGAATTTCACCCTCAAAATTCATCAGGGTTATAAATGGCTTACTGCTTGAATGTTTTTAATAGAAACACACATTGTAAAAAGGAATACCAAAACTTAACATTAAAAACTAATGTATGAAACATAACGATTACCCAAAGTAACTCATCACTGGGTTTCCATATAGGAGAACATAGGTGAAAATATTGATATGGAAGAAAAATATAACCATCAAGTTCTGATATAGAGTGGTAGAGAACATGGCTTTGAAAAAGGAATCAATCACAAAGTCATAAAATTATGATGATCTATGGTACTATCAGATTCATCGCATATGATAGTACTAGAACAACATTTTTGGTTTTCAAGATCATTTCCCTAATGTTGAAGAATTGTTGAATTAAAAGAAATACTTACTTGATTTTTATACAATTTCATCATTGTTCATGCCTTGGACAATTTCTACTTCATATCCTAAATAAATGAACTTGAATTTGTCATTTATGAAGTGTAAGAAGATCATGTGATAGAATGATATGTCATTCCTTATGTTTTTATCCCAAAAATATTAGCACAACTTATTAAATATACATAAGTCCATCTATGATGAGATTAATTGTATATTATTTCTAAAATGGACTTATACTTCATTTATCACAGCACTTAATAAAACTAGTTTCTACTAACCACAGACTCCCTGTAGGCGAGTGATAGGCGATAAAGCCCGGTCGCACTTCGGTTGTGGGTTCGATTCCCACATCCTTGTCCGACGCGACGGGTTGTAGCCCGATCTATGGGTTGTCCTTTTTCTAAAACTATACTATTATAACATAACAAATGTTCTAGCCTTAAACAATACTATGTGATATCTAACTTAATCTATTCCAATCATTAGGTTTATCCAAAATACTTCTGTCCAATATCATAGTATAAGTATAACTATTACTTGAAATTTCATCTACAGAGCATGTGAATAACATCATTTATCATATGATATATCTTGTTGGTCACATTCCAAACATGTGAATACCTTAATCATATATTCTCGTGAAACATGAATTACCATAGAACCCTAGTGAAAACATGAGTGCTGTCAAAAGTTAACTCTTTCCACATACCGAAATCCCAAAAATTATATATACTCAAACCATGATATCACTTAGTCCTTATATCAATCATGAGCTCATGAATACTATCAAACATCTCATTATCTCCTTATCCCTTCATTATGTGCATATCATCTACATTCCATAAAATATCTGAATAACCTTTCATGGTTACCGGTACCATTGAACTTATACGTTCAAAGACTTTAGAAAAAATATTAGTGTAACAATCCTTAGATGTGTCTTTATTCTATAGTACCATTACCTATACAACATTACTCTTGATAAAAATAAATCATTCCACAACCTTCTTAAACCATTGACTGAGATTCAACAATTCTTTCATCTCATATATCATCTGTAGTCTCTTTATCAAAACCAACATAAATACTACCCATACGACCTTGCTGATTGTCTTCATGAGATTTTCTCTTAGGGAATTGGTTTGCATAATGCCCACAAATTCCACATTTAAAACATTTAATTGTTGTTGATGTTGTAGAAATACCATTATCCTTTTCCATGGTGTTAACTGAACATTTTCCTTTGCACGTACTGTCTTTCTATCCATCTATTCCTCACCCAAATCATCTTCCAGTTCCTTTGAAACATTCTCCTTGATGTCTCTTCCCACATGATTCTCATGAGGGAAATTGAACTTTCTTTCCACAATGATCACCATGAACCTCCTTCTTTCTCTTATTAACTGAGTCATGAAACATACCAATGTTGAGATTATTTATCATATTATGATATTGCTGATTAGGCATAATAACGATGTTTCTTCTTCCAAATCCCATTTCATTTGCTTGATCATGAAGAATATCATTCCATTGTCCATCATATTGTCCATTATCGTGACACATCCTGTTTCCAGCAATTTTCCAAACCCGAAAAACAATAGTGTGAGAGGAAGAAATCATAATCAAGGGGGAGTACCTTCAATATCTAACATCTCAAGTTAAATTCTAAGATCGTTACCATAATTATTGCACTATAACATATACTTATACGTAACCTTAGAGACATCCCTAGACATACTATAGAAATATATCTAGGGATATCACTAATGTTTTTGCATCCCAGTATACAAAG
Organism: Viscum album; assembly: GCA_963277665.1. Lineage (NCBI taxonomy): Eukaryota > Viridiplantae > Streptophyta > Magnoliopsida > Santalales > Viscaceae > Viscum > Viscum album. Next base: position 259,668,684 of record OY728142.1, on the reverse strand, counting down.
GTTGACTAAACCTTTCCTCTGATACCAACTATAGAGACCCAAAGATTGACGTACATGGGCATTACATTACTTTTGCAGAATACTTAATATATATCGAAAACAGACACACAAGGACCATAATAGTTTAGTATATTTGGAATCTCAGAAAATAATCTTCTAATCATGGTGAAAGATCTTCAACATCTCCCATAAATATCATCCCCTTCTGTTTTCTTACCTAAAACCTTTCATTAAATCCTGGGGAAAAAAACGTATAAAAGGCTGAGAAAAAAATGCTCAGTAAGGGTAAGCATAGAGAACATAAAACAATCCACAAAAATTTGAATGCAATAACTTGAACATAAAATCTAATCATCAAAATCACGAGAAACGACATAAATATTGGATGTACACAAGGCATAGATCATAATGGAACATTAGTCATGATAAACTAGCATGGTAATAAAACATGTAATTCTGGCATCCATTAAGCACATGTTATCATTTCCATAGTATCCAAGGAATTTCTTCCAAGACTTTATTAGTGGACAAAGTCCCATTCTGAATCGATTTCACTCCTCGTTCCAGTCTCGTAACACTGAACCGGATTCACTTACCGTTCCAGCCATGTCTATCTCATGAGATATAAAATCTTTACCGAATGCATTAGAAGGAGATATAGGTCCCACCCATCACATAATGAAATCATTCTTACTTGTGACACAAAATAAACGTAAAACATTCATCATAACCCAAAATAAAATGGGTTTTATAAACATCGTCCCATCATCACATAATCCATATAAAACCAATGGATATTTCATCATAAGAAAAGTGAAACCATGTAAATCATAGATACATTATACTTGAAACATACACATATGAAATAATGTCATCTTATAGGGAAAATGGTTTTGATGAAACACTTGAAATGAATTCTTGAGGAAAATATCCTTTATTCTTCAATATCATTTTCTTTTCACAAAATTCCATGTAATTTTAAAAGAAATGTATTTTTTTGAAAATAGTCATAAAATCTTGTAGAGTAAGCTTCATTAAAATGAGGGGTTATGAAACCATAAAAATATTTTCACACCTTATAAGTTAAAAATATCATTATCCTCATACTTTTGTTGGAAAAGTCAAAAAGCACCTCGTATGGTAAAAAAAGAACGATTCCTTCCATACAATGTGGTAAAAGTTAAAAAAAGGGTAATAATGACTTTAAACGTACATGGAAGAAAAGTAAACATTTTATGAAAACATTTTGAGAACAAATGGACATGAATAATAAACATAACCCTAGAAAATACTTATGAATAAAAAATCACGGATAAGAATGAGATTGGAATAATTATCCCTTACCTTAGGTCTGATATGCTTCATATGTATCCGAACCTCCTCTTCTTTGACACACCTCTTTTAAGCCCTCTCTTAAGGAAGTATAGTTGGTCTTTTGAGAAGACCAGAACCTCCAGAATGTTTCTAGGGAAGTGGAGAAGAGTAATGGGCAGGGGTTGGCCGAGTTTCAAGGCTCAAAAGGGTGTGATGAGAAGTGGGAAGGGATTCCCTTTTTATAAGGGAGGAGAGGGGAACCTTTGCAAATCATAAAAATATTAATTTATAATAAGTCTAACCCCACTTAAAAACCTCCAAAAATGAATCATATTAGAATATTAGATGAGATAGGGTTGTAATCTTATCAACAAATAACATTTAGACATGTAGGAAATTTATTTTAAACATTATCAACTTGATTTATCGATATTTAATCTATTAAATTTTATTTGTGGTAATAAGATTCTAAATTTTAAATTCTTATAAATAATTATTTATGTGATGTGAATTATCCATAATTATATAATTTATGACATTTTTGACTATATAAATTTCAATTTATAATTTTTAAATATTTTTTTTTATTTTTAATCAATTTAATAATATGTTATTTTTATAAAATAACAATTGTGTCAATTTTGACACTATTCATTTATTTGAATTTAAATTAAATCCCAACATAGGTTATATTCAAACTAAAATTTTTAATAGGTTCCTAACATGTCATCATAAGCTAGTAAATTAGTGGATCACATTAAATAGTCCATATAATATTTATTTTACTATTTTTAAAACCTTTTATTTGATATTTATATTAATAAATTAATTACTACAACATTTTTTTATAATTATTAAATATACTTATTTGTTACATAAAAATTAAAAATAAATAACCATGATGAAGATAAATCTTATATCTTTCATAAGAATACATTTAGTCGGATTTAACTTCTAAAACACCCAAATTTTTCAATGTTATATTTATTAAATTATGAAGGTGACAACTTTGACATCATATAAAATAAAATAATATAAGTGTCATAATCACTTTTATAAGACTCCAAACTATAATATATGAGTTAATTGGATGCTTATGGTGTATATATACACAACCAATATGTTTGGGTCAGGTGTTTGGGAATTTTAATGGGTATTATTATTTCAATAAAAACTATATTACTGATTTTCACTTAATAAATAATTTCTGCATCATTAATGTATCAGCATTAATGAAAATTATTTATTCCCTAAAAATTCAAAATAATTTATGATGATGCAGAAAATATTTTCAGATTTCTGGAGGCTTTTCATGTTCGATGTTTTATGAATTTTATCACTAAATTAAAATTATTATATTTAGAATATTTAAGAGAGTGACATGTTGTCACTTTCTTTGGTTTTAATAATAATTAAATTATTTTCATGGTAAAAAGTCTATAAAATGAATCTAATACGACCCTTAGGTTATATTTGTCAACTTTTAGTCATCCAACATAATTTTTTCATATGTTAGAGTAATTTTATAATATTATATTTACTCTTAATTACCCGATTTACCTTTAACTATGCTAAATAAAATTTACCGTAGTTACTTTTCATAATTCCCAAAAATAAAAAGTAACCTATTAACATAATTTGGAACAACTAATTCCAAATATGGAATCCATTTTTTAAAATTCAATACACATATGTTGCATAAATTAAATTAAAAATGAAAATGTTGTCGAATGAAAACAGTTTTTTGTTTAAAACATAGAAAAATATTGAATTGATTTAACCTACGAATTAAATGTAAAATCAATGCTAATGACTTACATTATATTAAATGGCAAAAATATATTCTATTTATACTATAAAACCATTCAATATTATAATTTTACCATATAAATTATTACGATGAATAAAGTTGTTTTAAATTAAAATATAGCGTGTTTTTACTATTCATTAAAATATGAAAGTTATCAAAAAAATATCAAAACTTTAACCAATGTAAATTTTTATATCCTGATTCAAAAGAAGACATTTAATTAATAATATTCAACTTATAAACTTTTCAAAAATTATATATATAATTATTGTGCCATCAAAAGGTGGCAAAACAACATTTTTTTAAAAATACTTATTTTACCCGAAAAAATTTATTTTGTTCTCATACCATGTTCTAGAAAATCTGTAAGATGAATTATAATGTTATAAAATTCAAAATTTAATTAATAATATTCATAAAGGATAGTTTATAATAATATTATAACCATATATCGTTGTTTAGTGAATCCCGGTATTGCGTACAACACACGCTATCGAAGAAGGTCGCGATTGCGTATAATGAAAGCCAAGTCAGGGTTACATGTAGTGAATAACTCCTTTGTTGTATCGTATAACAGAATACAAGCATATTTCATTTATACATTGAATATATATATATATATATATACACTCAATGTTGCATTGAATAACTACTTTCAAACGAACTTGAAATTGTGTGTAACACGATCCACAAATAGTATTGTGTATACTGCAAGCTAATACGGTGTTGCTTATAATGAAATATAATCATCGTGTAACGTAAAATAGAAGACATTAATTAAATTAAAAGGAATATTTTTCATAAAATCTCGGGGTGTTACATGATGCCCACCAGATCTTTTATTAAAGGTATGCAAACTACTAATGAACTCCTCTCTTTGGAACGGTTGAATCTTAGGCGGATGTATTTCAGGGTCTTCAAGCTATTCAATTGCTTGGAATGGGAATCGGCGACTATGGATGAATCTCATATTCATAGATGTGGTGATGGGTTATACTGTGTTGGTATGTATTATTTTTTTTTTGTTTTTGTGGTGCTTGTTTTCTGAACTTTTCTTTTAATTTAATAAATAGATAGAGTCTCTTCCTCTGACTAAGCTTTCTGGTATATATAAATAATTTAATTTTATTTCTATCAATATGACATGAAAATGGAAATAATTTCCATTCATACATACGTCATACTATCTCCATAAACGATGTAGTTCATTTCTTATTTATATTTTTGTAGAAAATTATAAATACATATATTCTATATAAATATTTTATTAACCTATTGTTTAATATTTTGGATATAAGAAAATCATGATCTAAGAAATATTAACTAGAATAAGAAGTCAAAACATATATGAAAAACAAAGTCGTTATTATCAAAAATTTAACATTGACATGGAATTTTTAATGAATATTTACTATTATGTTATAATAAAATAATATGTGGTATGATATAAATGAATTTAATTCTTTAATAAAAGTAAACTATTTTTTAAATATACGATTTAATGAGTAAATCATAAGTCATGACTTATGGAAAGTGGATTTTTATTCTCACATTTATTTGTGTGAGGCTTATTCCTTATTCCAAACTCTTTAATTAATTATAGTGTACATACTTTCCATTATTCTTTTAAATAGTTAATTTCCATTATTTTATGTTATTAATAGATTGAATTGTTATTATTCTTTCACTGGGATCGTGATCCAAAAGTGTATAATGTAGTAATGGATTTTTCTCTCACATTTAACTCTTATGATACACTTACTATATTAACCAACTCTTTATTCTATGTGTTGTATTGGAATACAATGAATATATTTTGGGATTATTATACTAAAAATTATTATTATTTACCTATACATTTGTGGATGATTTTTCATGGTTTTTACGGATCAAATGTTACAAATTTGGAAAGAAAATTTTTTCTCGTTTTTTCTTCTTTGAGAAACATGTTATGCTATTAACCTATATAATATAATGGGGATTATATATCCTAAAATTTTATTAATATACCATGGATGTCCTTATCACGGTGATATTTTAATCACCATGTAATGTTCTTCTTTCATGGAGATCAGTATCAAATTTTATCAATGTGGTAAGAGTTTCTTGCTAAAATGTCAGTGTTTATTGTGATAGATTATGATTATGAGTCCATTGATGAAATATTATGATCAATATCAGAGGAATACTCAAAATTTTTCTACAAATACATCTATTTCTGATGAGTTCAATTAAAAATTTTAGTTTTTTTACTCTTTGTTCATTGGGATCATTAATAAAAAAAAATTATGATAATATAAAATTATTTCTATATTTGGACTAAAATATTTTTTAAACCATGTATAATTAATACAAGTATTTTAAGATCAATTTAAATGGATAAAAAATTGTCAAAATGTGTTATGTCTGAAAACATTATTTCTAATGAAATCAAATTTTCCATAAAAAAGGCACTAAGTGAACTTTAATAATCCTTCCCCATATAATATGATATACATTGACATAGTTTATGAATTACTATTCATATTATCCAATGAAACTAATCATATTCTTTCCATTAAAGGTTTATATTTGTGATTATTTTTTTATGAATCATATTTCTCTTTCATATGTTATACCATGATAAAATGATTATGATACTTAATTCTTCTCATAGGTTATACTTTGATAAAATTATTATAAAACATGCGTCTTTTCAACATATTATATTGTGTTGATATTTTTATGATTCCAATTTCCTTTCATGGGTTAAGAAATGATTATTATTATTATTGTATTTTGGAAGACATATGTATGATTTCATTATGTGAAAGGTGATGCATATATTTATCACCAATTCATTTTTTAATGATAAATGTTATGTGAGATCAAAGGGTGCATGGTTGGGTAACACAGGAAAACTAATAGATGGTACATGGGAGAAAAATGAAATCTCACTAGAAGAGGATGTATGGGTGGGAATCACATTCCTTCAACATGAGGGAACATGAGATGGAATACCAACCCCACAAAAAATGAACTTAGGAGGTCATCCCATGCCCGAAACAAGAGGGTACACGGTAGTCCATTCCAATCATGATGCATTCACACCTTTTATTATCCATATCCATTCATTATTATGTGATTCGAAATAATGATCTTTGATTTTCAGAGTTTTCTTTTTAAATTGAATGGATATGGTTTGGTACCCTAATTATCCTATTATGATTATGAATCTATGTTTCTTAACTGCACACTTTTCAATGATCCTCCTGTCACCTATCATTGGATATCGTCACCTCTCTAGATCCCAGCTACATGAAAGAACAATTGAAATACAAGATCCATAAAAAGATTCTTCAAAATACCATTGTTATCATTGTATGTGAATCTTCCCTAAATTTGAGGGTTCGATCACACTCAACAATACCTGGAAATTTTGAACCCTAAAAACATAGAGAAAAAGATAACAACATAAAGCATGGAGTGGTATGGATAACTTGAAAAAGTGAAAAAATAATTTTCTAATTTTCAGGTACAACATTAATAAACTAGTCATTAATAGTTGTGATAGATTTTTCAAAATAAGATACTTATTAAATGAAAAAAATTTGTAACATAAATTATTCAGTGAATCAATTAATAAAAAATAAAATAATATACAATTAGAAAATGATCAATATTTTTAGCAAGGATTTAAATCCAAAATAAAATGTCACACCTCCACTAATGATTGGTCTTTGGTGAGGAATTCATTTTCTTGTGACAGTGAAGTCCTTTGTTGTTCATTGCTTCTCCAAAAAATTTGGTGTGATCACACACCTCATTTGCTGTTGATCTGCTAAGAAATAACTCAATCATCATCCAAAAAATATCATTCATGTTTTATGTGGCCAACACTATGACATTCAATATAATATTTTATTTAGAGAGTATTTAATTAGATCATTTAATAAGTCAAACAAATAAATAATTTTTTAATTAAACTCTCCCTCCAGTTGATTTATGAACATGAAATTCAGTGCAAAACATCATGATGTTGAACCTAGGGTAAACCCCATTCTTTATATTCTATAATGGTATCATATTTTCAAATCAATACATTGTTCAGTTGATATTATATTGTAAAAAAATTATGCATGGAATATATAATGACATTTTATAATTTTATAACACTAATTTCATATCCACTACGCCGGATAATCTCATCCCATATCATCTACTGGCCCAAAGATATCCCTTAATATATTTCAATGTCTTAATAGGTAATAATAGTGTTTCGATACTATAAAAAAATTTCTATTTAGAAATTAAATATATTATTTCCAATCAAATTATCCACTAGCCTCAAATAATTTATGTTAGAAATTAATTTCTAATACATAAGAGAGATCATTATCTACATTAAAATCATATTATTTTCCTCAATGAATATTATCTAATACCTTCTAAATTATTTTTTTTATATTTAATATTTTTCAAAATCATCTACCTGAACCAATTCCAGTAACCACAACTATTGTTTTTTTCTTTTGACACAGATTAATTCCAATTAAAATTTTCCTTTTAAAAACCAACATGAATATGAATGTAATATCATGTAAGCCTAAAATATCCCATGATACTTCATGTTTCATCATTTAATTTATGTATTTTTTTATATTATTTTATCTTAATTATATTATAATTTGTATCCCTTCTCCTTAGTAAGAAATGAGATATCACCATCTCAAATAAAATAATATATATTTTCATATTTCTATATTATGTGCCTCAAAATTTTATTATCCTTTCTATTAATAGTAAATTTCTTCTTATTAAATAGTAAAAGAAACCTATTGACACACAATTGTATTATCCGAATTATTTTTTTCACAATGAACATAAATAACATGTTTATATATCTTATATATATCATATCCTCTATTTTTCGATTTTATAGTGGTAACAAACATCAAGAAATTACTATTTATATATATCATGACTCATTTTTTATCATATATTGTGACATTAATAGAAGTTATAATTCCATGTAATGTGGTATTTCATCTAATTATAAAAATACAAAACGTTATCATTTTCCACTGTATTCAAATCAATATCTTTAATTAATACCTTTTTATTAACTTAAATTTTAATTAAATCGTATTTCATTAGATTAATTATTTATTGAAAATTCTATCCTTCGTATAAATATAATGGATACACTTCTTATATAATTATAATTTTTTACATTTTTCTTTTTAATTTTTTTTATTGAATCCATCTGTTTCCCTATTACACCATTTTTCAACTACAGTACCAAATTTTTTTAACACAATGATTAGTAACATATGGATTTGTGTATAAAAAAAATCAAAAAAATAGTATCCATTAAAATATTCCTGAATTTAAAAAATATATTCCCTTATGCCTTTCCATCTTGGTCGTCGAAGTACCTCTTTAAGATAGAACACCTTTTTTTACGAAAAACATATTTCCAAAATAAGACAATATAATTCATGGTATATTTATGATTGGCTTAATTGGTGATGTAGTGTAATTTTATACCAAGCCCAGGTCATAATTTTCCCATTGAGTTGCAGAATATTTATTTGTATCAAACATGATTAATTTTTTTTATAATCCATCCAAAAACATCATGTTTTTTAGGGATCTTTGTATTTCTCTAGCATCTTTTCAAATGGCCCTTGTTGAATAATTCACTAGTAGTATATATAAAATTTATAATTTAATTATTACATCGATAAATATAATCATTTATATTCATATTCATTCATGAAATATTAGAATCCACCTATACAAGGTAATATCATAGTGAACACCTATAGTTAATGTTGGGTACACTAAGAGGGAATCATAATTATATGTAACACTCAAACTATCAATTATGTATTTGAGAAGATCATTTACATGGGAATGAGAATTTATTTTTTATGACAACATACATATATAACATAAATTCTATATTTCATTTTAGCTACTAAGAAACTATTTATTATTAATATCCAATAGTGATTTATTGATAACTATAAGAGATTCATTTTATACCTCATTTATTTTCTACAGCTGGATAGGATAATGATAAAAGTATGGTAAGATTCTATGGTCTGGACCTTGTGAATGAAAAATACATGATATGAATTATAGATTTATTGAAACACAAATCCAAAGAATATAAGATATAGGATAGGGGTATATATTTTTCTTTGATCATCTTGATTCATAATAATAAATATATTTATATATAATGAATGGTTATCACATATTTTTCTAGGTGGGTTATGCTATTGTGTTAGGACTAACTAATAAAAAATTATCAGATAGAGGTGGTTTTTTTCAAACAACAATATTGGTCCCATTATCTGTATGGTGAACAAATTAGCATTTATGCTATTAATATTTCATAAAATAGATATTCGCAAAAGGATAACTAGACCTTCTGCCATGAAATATTGTTAATTATCTCTAGTAACATGATTTTTTGATGGTGTGAAGTATTAATAATCAGAATAATTTATGATATTTTGTAAGGAGATATTATATATATATATAGTTACGTGAATCCTATAGGGGGTGACAGTTGGTGAGCCATTTCATTGAGTTAAACCATAATGTTTAGGAGAACCAATGTATATCTCAAATAATTGTTCCAATAATTACCAACTAATTTATTGGTATTGTGAATGATATTCTAATATCAAACTCTGATTACTATTTGGTGAGGGATAGAATATATATCTATGATCCCCTATAAGACTATACCATGGAAGATGATGAGGTATTGTATGAATGAGGTAGAGTAGCAGTCTCAATGACTATATTAAAGGAGTTTATGTGATATTTATATACCTCAAGAGGGAAGGGTAAATTGTGTTTGAACAAGGTATATCACAACATCCATAAATAATACACATGATGGGGGAAAATAAGGATGTTGTGTGGCTTGTATCACAATTTGCTACTTATCAATGGGTGAAGAACATTAACTAAAGAACCATTAGTATTATATAGGAACTACTCATTTGTTATATTAAAGTGTGGTGATGTTATGATAGAATTTATGGTAGGGATCCAAAGGACACATACTAGAAATAATTTGCTATAGGTTTTTGTGGAATAACTGATCTGAGAAAAGCATTTTAAAAAAATTAGGGTCACCAAATCAGATTACAGATATGGTATGATATATGCATGATAGGGGGTATGATTACATAGAGTTTTCATGATAATGTTTTCATATGAGCATCAACACATCATATACAGTGTTTATAAATCTATATTATAAACATTGGTATCACTGCTAATGTTGAGAATAACCTATAAATATAAAACTCTGTGTAAGTATATCTATATAAATCAGGGTTAAGAGGACATATTGTTGTTATGTATCCTTGATTGTGGGAGAGTGATCTTGTTTTAGTGGAATATTTTCATAATGTAGAAACACAAATCCAAATTTGTTATTAATTCCATCTATAATTTACCGATCATGTTGTATTTTGGATAATTTTAAATTTTTGGGGTGAGATTAGATGTTGCATAGTTCATTTTTTGACCCAAATACTTGGACTATGAATTATGATTTTTTGATACATTTCATTTAGAATTTAGTGTCCTTGTATTGGGTACCCAATAGGGAGGTTAGATGGATTTCTGATCTATGTAGGTCATGATACATGAGATGAACCTAGAGTCGGTACCTAGATGGATATATGGTTCTTAGTGATGGTGGAATGAGTACTTTGTCAATGCATGTTTTGTTTTATTTTTAATTTTTAAATAAAAAAAATAATCAATTCATTATTTAATAAAAATGATTCTCCATTCCAATTTTTATCACCCAACCACAATATCCCATATCCCAATACAGTATCTATATTTTATTAAAGGGATAGTACATTATAACACCATATTAGATTCAATTACCATCTACGACTCCTATTGGAATAATTTTTTAATCCTATTGTGATATTGATTCATTCCATCATTAATGTACCAATTTGGGGGTTTCCATTATTTTGTGATATCTATTTATTATAGTTGATTAATGTACAGTTTTTTAAAAAAAGGCTTCAGGTTGTCCCTGGTTGGTGGTCCCTATCAATTCGAAAGGATTTATATAATTTACCACAATGTGTGTGATGTTTATTCACCTTGACCATGATCCATTGACAAATAACTAATTTGAACATCCTTTATTTTACCTTTATGTGTCGGGTGAGACTTAAATAAGCCATGATAGACCCTCTACCTAGTATTAATGTATATAATGTTCAACCCTAGTTAATATCTTAATTTAAAGTGGGATTTTTCATGTTCTAGTGTATTAAAAATGGGTTCCTTAAGTCATATGTTGTAATTCCAGGTCTAGTTAGTTGACTTCGGCCTCTATTGACCAATGATAATTCTCTAATTTTAGTTTGGGTACAACCATGTACATGGTTAATGCGATGAAATATTATCATGTATTGTTGATATATAAGATGGATGAGTGAATTCCTCCTTTAAATTGAATGATACTATTACAAATAGAACACTATATTGTTTAATTAATTTGTTTTATGTGCATGAACTATCCAAGGTGACATAAGGAGGTTTCAAAGCATTATATCAACCTTGATTAAATTGAAATGATAGTTAAATTAAAAATTACAGATGAATTATATAAGGTGATTAGAAACCTATTGTTTTTGACTTATATAGAATCCAATCACATTTTACATGAATTGTTATTATCAGTTCTTGGGATCGATATTATTAGTGCTTATACCAAATTATAAATGGTATAAAGTTATATGATTCCTATTTATTTGAGATGGTATGGGATTGATGAACATATTTTGTTATATAACATTTGACCCATGAAAGTTTTCCATTGTTCAGTAATATTATTGAATTTTTTACTTACCCATGGGGTTGGAAGGAACATAAAAGGGCCACTTCTCCCATTTATATGATTACATTATGTCACAATCAATATGAAAGTGGGGTGAAACTATATCAACAGTGGTTGATTCCACTGAATATTATTTATTATGATGGCGTTATTAAGACCATATTGATTTGGGATCCCAAGAGCCATGTGCCACATTTCGTGTTGGGATTACACTATTTTAGTTGGTATAAATACACCATTGGGATGAGATCATAGAGGTTGGGGTTGTCAATCCATTTAATATTATAGTTTTATATATTAGTAGATGTACTCTATGTTTTAACCTTACATGTCTGTGAATATTCTATGTGTTATTCATTACATTAATTTTACTATATTTAATAACACTGTAAAAAAATTGAAATTGGTATATTTGGACCCCATGTGGCTATATAAACAATAAATGGTTTAATTTTTATTATTATTTAATTATTATTCTTTCATAGTACTTTTATCATGAAATATATTTATTATATTATTTGATGACAACATTTTTAGTGATCTACAATGTTGTAATCAAATGCTATGTTGGATCCCTAGTGATCAACAAAGAATTATGTTTCATTAACCATAAGATGAAATATCATTTTATATAATGGGTGATATATGTAACATAGTATGATATCGATGTTGGGGACCAAGCATTCCGTTGGGAATATAATTTCAATAATTTTCATACTTTTGTTTTATTTTTTATTACATTTTTCTCAAATATCCCTTGAATATTTTTTTATACTTTTATGAATATATAAAAAATACTTATTATAATTTTTTATTACATATATGATGTAATATTTGGATTTGGATTTTATTTATACAAAATAGTTTATTTCAATTTTATTTACGTGATAATGTTAATTATTGTAATGTTCCGAAATTTGAAGGAAATTTTTTTTTTCTAAATTTCGTTGGAATTTTACAAGTATGCAGTTCCTAACGGAACCTAATTCCGAGGCCCGGTGTGCCCGGAATCATTTTCTGAAGTTTAGCTCGGGTACGTTCAGTGAATGAACAAGCGGGTTTTCCTAACATATGAACATGTGCTCGGAATCGAAATCTGAGGACACCGATGAAACCGCAGTGCCGGTAATTGCTTAGAAAGACATTTTCTGGAGTAGCGTTTTCACGGGAGGAGATGTTAAAAATGTGAGGAATAAAAATATAATTGTTTTAAAATGTTATTTTTATTTCTTTACTGATGGTTTAAGTGTTATGGGAAAGGATGATGTGAGGAAGTTGGGGTGGGGCCCACACGAGCCCCCACCTCCTTCAATTTCCCCAACACCCCATTAAATGCTCCTCTAGCAATTAATTTTGTAACTCTTCAACTCTTCTACATTAAAATACATGCCAATAAAATTCCTAATTAATTGGAAAACACAAGTTAATTAATTTGTTGAATTCAATTTGAGTTTTGAAAGAGGTTGGCATCAGTAATAAAATAAGGCAAAGCCTTATTTTATGATGGTGGTATCGTTCTGTGGGGATTTTTGGAGAGGAGGGAACTAGTCTAGAAGAACGTCGTCTTCAACGTTGAAGAATGTGAAGAACGTCAAGACCTCGACGAAGAACGTCGTCAACGCAAGGAGTGATCATCGTGCCTTCCTTCTCCTCTCTGGAGCCAGTGTGAGACGCCACTCCACCTCGGACGTTCTCCGTCAAGCATGTACGGAGCTTTACCTCACGATGTCGTTTCCTGCGACAATCTTCTTTCGACAACTACTTCAATGTAGGGGTGTGTTTTTAGGATTTGATTATTCTTGGCGTTCATCGTTTAATATTTTGCTTCCTATTATCAAATTAATGGGAGGAGGTCGGACCACACGAACACGGACGATCCTCCTCCCCCTTTGTTGATGTCCACCATTGCGGTTTGGGACGAAGGCGGCGTGATGCAACGAAACTGCGCTGGAACAAGGAATATCACTACGGCGAAGGAGTGTGGCACCGTCACGCTGCGCCGTTGAGGCTGAAAGAGGCCGCGGCCAGAGCGGGGCTGCGGCGGAGGAGGGCGACACTGTCACGCCGCGCGGGAGCATCATAGAGGCCCGCGGCTGGGGCGGGCCGCGTCGGAGGGGAGTGGTGTCGTCGCACTACGCCGGTCAGACAAGGCCGCGACCTAAGGCTGCAGCGGTGTAGAGAGGGGCGGCCGAAACCTCCAGTGCATGGAAGGCGGGACCCACGGGGGGTCCCACAATGGCACACCGACGCGCCAATTTGGCGGGCCATTTTCGAAAGATCCGGTGGTCGTAACCCCCAGCTGGGAAAAAGGCGCCCCCCCCCCCATGTGGGGGCCATTTATTCAATCTAGGGGGGGCAGCACCATGCTCTGCATCCTGCTAGACCGAACGGCTGAGCCACTGGCCACGCGGACCGCGACCGCGCCGGACCGGGCCGTACCGCACGCGCTGGGCCGGACACCGCGCCAGGCTGGGCCGCACTTGTAGGGCTGGGCCCCCTTCGCCGGGACGGGCCGCGCCCTAGTGGGCTGCACCCGGACCCAGGTCTGGTCGACCCGGTTCGGCCCGCCCCAAGGGGTCTTGGGCCGGGTCGGTCCGGGCCCAAAACCCCCTAAAATTGGACAGCTTCGTTCAAAGTCTCATAATATAGGCTACTAACCTCCTATCGAAGCACCGTCAATGGGGTAGAGATCCCTGGATCGAGATGGTCATTTCGGTATATTAAAATCAAGGTTTCAAAGAACTTGGGGTATGACCGGGTGGGTTCGAACACGAAACCAACAGGGCCTTCGGAGCGGAAACACTCATAACATGAGCTCTGGACGTCCGATTGACATGCCATCAACTTTGTTGGTTTCCTCTTAGTGAGACGGACCTTTTGGCTTACTCCTCTTGAGGTTTGGACATATTTGGATGACGGTTGGGTTTGTTTTGACTTAAAAACGAACCGGGCCCCTGGGACGCAAAGACCAATAACTCTCAGACCGGGCGTCCGATTGATGCGCCGTCTGTCATGTTGAGTTCCTATATTCGAGAAAGAACTTTGGGATACATCAAACCCGAACTACGTGTCAGTTGATGTATCTAACCCCTTGGATCATGGAGCGGAACATCCCAGAATCGAGCATGCTGCGTGGTGGAACCATAGAGCTGGATGCGACTGCGACGACGATGACGAATGTACTGGGATCCTCTGTGGGTTCGGCAGCGATGACGATCGTACTGAAATCCTCCGTGGGTTCGACAGCGATGACTACTGTTCTTGTATCCTTTTTGGGTCCATAAGTACATGACTACTGTTCTTTTATCCTACGTGGGTCCGAGAGTAATTGACTCTGTACTTGTATCCTACGTGGGTCCGGCAGAGTAGCCATTCTTGAATCCTTTGTGGGTCCGACATCTTAGCTGGTCTTGTATCCTTTGTGGGTCTGATAGCTTAGATGAATCAGTGGCTACATCTGATTATCTCTATTGTCTTACGAAGAAGTATACATGTGTGAGCTGAGTCTTGACTTTTCAATCATTATCTTCGATATGATTGACTTGCTTTCCTAAGTGGATTGGGTTGTGTTATCCTGTGTGGATTGGTTGTGCTATCTTTTGTGGACTGTATCATACTTGGGATCAGATGTTTTAGATGAACTGGAATTAATGACTTGGGTATATGTAAGGGCATATACCTAATTATAATTGGTTGTTACTTCGTGATTGTATATTTCCTTTGTGGTTTATCCTTCGTGGATTCTGGGAGATCTTCAGGAGTCTCGGGGTCCCTAATGAGTAGCGTATACTCACCCCTGCACGGGCTATGCCCGCACTTTGTTGTGTTGGATGCAGACGACAGACAGTGCTGACTAAGGTAGGAGTTCGTGGAGCTGGACGGTACCTGGAGGTGGATCACTGGATGGGACGTACACGGAGAGGACGTGTGTATCCGAGGAGAAGAGGAGACCATCTGTACTCACCCATCAGGTGGGATTTCTAGAGGACGGCTCAGACTCTCTGATTTACATTTCAGTTGTTGTACTTTCATTTCAGTTGTACTTTACTTTCAGTTGGGTTTGTATTCTGGCTCATTTACTTTCCAGCACTTACCTTGTACTCAGTTTACTTAGTGTTTACTTCTGCTTGATTACTCTGTGGTGTTTTTTATATTACTTAAAGGAAATTCCTTCCCTTATTTTGGTATTTACACCTTTTGTGCTAGTCGCCATCCCCTGGCCTTTGGGAGGCGAGCTTGGGGTAGTCACGACACGGGTCCCGAGGACGGGTATTGATAAATTGGTATCATAGGAGTTCGGTTCTACCGCAGAACTCAGGACTCTGATCTTTCTTCTTTGTGAAGAAATTGTGTTAAGGGTATTGAGTGTGGTTATCAGTCCAGGGATTCTAGTGTTGGTGCGGCGGCCGACATATCCATACACCAGGACCCCGATTTTTGATATCCGACTCAATGCATGAAAACATTGATTTCTTTTTTGTTTCATACGTTTTCATTGTGATTACATTGTTTTAACTCAATAGGTATACTGTATTGACCATGGCACACTTGTTTTTTTCAGGATGGCCCCACGATGGAAGCTAGCTAGGGTACATAGCATTGTACGAGACGACAACCCACCGAGCGACAAGGCCTCAGTGTAGGGCCCTCTTATAGTGGAGGCACCGGTGGTACCTCTACCCGCCGAGCCACCGATGCCACCAGCCCTAGCCGCTGAGAGTGCACGTCTCATTAGTGCACTGCACGAGTTTCAGCATCAGAGACCGCCCATGTTCCATGGGGAGATAGACCCTCAGGCAGACGAGGATTGGCTAGAGGCTGTTGTATGAGTTTTCAGGTTTGTGGGGACACCAGATGACCTCATGGTGATCCTTGCAGCGAGTCTTATGCAAGCGGAAACAAGCAGATGGTGGATCCAGATGCTCCAGGTGCACGAAGGGGAATTTCTCCTCTAGATATACTCTGAGAGCCTCTTTAGGTCATAGTTTGTCCCACCCACTCTACGTGCGGTGCGAATTCGGGAGCTACTTCAGCTGCGGCAGGGCATCATGACAGTAGCCCCGTACTCGACGAGATTTACTGATCTATCGTGTTATTCCACAGACATGGTTTGGGTCCCATTAATCTGGGTCTGGACCTCCGAGCAGGGATTGAAGCATCAGATCAGGGAATTTAGGATCTCCCTTAGGATTCCAACGTAGGAAGGAGTAATGGAGTGAGCCCTTCTCATAGACAGATTTCTTGTTGAGCCTACACCAGTAGTGAGACCTACCGTAGGGCAGAACGTAGTAGAGTCATCTGCAGATGGCAGTCGACGGATGTCACATGGGTCCAGGAAGACCAGACCATCAGGAGGACGACCTAAGGACACTGGCTCAGAGATGCTGGGAAAACGGCGCAGAGCCAGTCTTGCGAGGAGCAGACGGTGCTACACATGCGGCGGGCAGGGCCACTTGGCTCGTTACTACATAACCCTCCATGTAGAGGAGCATCAGACGGTTGAGGGACCACCTCGGAAGAGACAGAGGGTCGACCGTGGTGGTCCGCATGGAGTAGGTGGACGAGGAAGAGGACCTGGCCGAGTAGAAGGTGGTGGAAAACGCTTTATGGTGTTACCACCACAACCACCAGGAGGTCCACCCCGACCACAGGGAGCTGGTGGGAAGAGGCAAGCTCAGCTTCAGGAAGTAGAGGCCTTCGACCACGGCACAACAGAGATGATTCAAGGTACTATCTGTGTCTACTCCACCCTTTCTGCAGTTCTTATAGACACAGGAGTGAGTCATTCTTTCATTTCCGCTTCCCTTGTTCGGAGCTTGGAGATTCCGACGGAGCTGTTGGCTCGATCCTTACAGCTAGAGACTCATACGAGATCAAACTCGATGATTACGCATTGCTGCCAGTAGTGTGAGATTACTATAGGGGGCGAGAGCATCAGTTGGGATCTTCTGGAAGAGGCGTCAAGGCCTTACGACATCATCTTGGGCATGAATTGGTTATCTAAATTCCATTCTTAGATCGACTGTATTAGGCGCAAGGTGCGATGTGTCCGCACCGATGGGAGCAGGTTCACCTTCACCAGCGAGAAGGGAGCCTCAACAGTGCAGGATGGACTCACATAGAGGAGAGGATAGCCGATCACTCATCAGTTCGCTAACCTCATCCTAGGAGCAGTTGACGTGCAGAGTTTGTGTTTTCTTGTAATGGTGGATCAGTATGCGGACACTTTTCATGACGATGTTCCAGGACTACATCCTCACAGAGAGGTAGTCTTCTATATTGACCTATACCCTAGGATAGCCCTGATATCCACTCCAGCATATCTGATGGATCCCGCTGAACTTTGAGAGCTATGGGTACAGCTGGAGGACTTGTAGGGAAAGGGATTCATCCGACCCAGTGTTTCACCCTGGGCTTCCACGATTTTGTTCGCCATGAAGAAAAACGAAAGCATGCAACTGTGTGTCGATTATATTCACCTGAACTAGGTGACCGCGGGGAATATGTATTCTCTACCAAGGATTGATGACCTCTTTGATCAGCCCAAGGGGCACGGTGGTTCTCGAAGATAGACCTCATGTCATTCTATCATCACCTCAGAGTTCGGGATGAGGATGTGCAGAAGACGACCTTCAGATGTCGGTATGGCCACTATGAGTTCGGGGTTATGCCTTTCGGGGTAACCAACGCTCCAACAGTGTTCATGAGTCTCAAATACAGGATCTTCCAGCCTTAACTTGAACGATTTTTCATGTTCTTCATCGATGACATATTGATATACTCAACTTATGAGGAGGAGAATGCCTACCACTTGTGGGTTTTACTGGACACACTCCGAGAGCAGCACCTTTATGGTAATCTCTCGAAGTGTCAGTTTTGGATACGTGAGGTCCACTTATTGGGACACGTCATCTCTGAAGCAGGAGTTGCGGTGGATCCTGTGAAGATCGAGGCAGTGCTAGCTTGGGAGCCACACATGAGCATGGCAGAGGTGTAGAGTTTCTTTGGTCTAGCTGGGTACTACCGGAGGATTGTGCCAGACTTATACAGAGTTACGGAACCACTTTCAGCTTTGATGAAGAAGGGGAAACCCTTCATGTGGTCTGATAGATGTCATCCGTGCTTCCAGGAGCTGAGACAGAGATTGAACAATGTACCCATTTTGAGGCTACCTGAGGAGGAGGTAGGGTACGTAGTTTACTACGATGCATTAGGGACCGGACTCGGGTGTGTCCTAATGTAGGAGTGGGCACTGATCGCCTATGGATCATGATAGTTGAGGCAAAAAGAGCAAAACTATGCTACCCATGAATTGGAGTTAGCATTAGTGGTATTTTCCTTGAAGATGTGGTGCCACTATCTGATGGGCGAGCGCTTTACAGTCTATTCTGACCACCGGAGTCTCAGGTACATCTTCTCGCAGAAGGACCTGAACCTGAGACAACGGTGATGGCTCTATTTCCTCCAGGACTATGACTTTGAGATAGTCTATACGCATGGAAATGGGAACGTAGTGACTGATTCTCTCAGTAGGAGGATGGGAATTCAGCTACTTGGGGAGGCGATAGAGCAGTTATCCGCTTTGCAAATATCCTTCGTGGATAGAGATGGAGCAGCCTTTCTATAGTCACTCACAGTCACTCATCCACTAATAAAGTAGGTCAGGGAGGCACAACATGGGGATGTTGACAGTGAGACATGGCGTGCACATGTATCCTCAGAATAGGCACCTGATGGATTCTTTGTAGGAGGAGAGAATGACGTCCTTTTCAGAGGACGTACCATGGTACCAGCTGCTTTACAGGAGGAGGTGCTTAGGGATTTCACACTTCCCCTTTAGCGGTATATCCAGGGGCAGCGAAGATGTTCCAGGATCTCAGACAAAAGCACTGGTGGCTGGATATGAAGAAGGTTGTGGCAGAGTTTATTTCTCTATGCCTTACCTCTCAGCTGGTGAAAGAAGAGCACCAGGTACCAGCAGGCTTGGTACAGCCCTTGGAGGCCCCGAAGTGGAAGTGGGATGGAATATCTATGGATTTGGTGACTGGTGTTCCACGTACTTCTAGAGGTCACGACTCCATTTGGGTTATTGTCGACCGAATCACCAAGTCCGCCCACTTCTTACCCATCAGAGAGTAGGGATCAGTGGAGAGCATGTGACACTTCTATGTTCAGGAGATCTTATGGATTCATGGTGTTCCATCGTCTATCATCTCTGATCTAGGTGCTCGATTTGCTTCCTGGATTTGGAAGGGGTTGTAGGAAGCATTCAGGACACATCTACGTCTGAGCACCACCTTTCACCCTTAGATGGATGGTTAGACGGAGATGACCATTCAGACTCTCGAGGACAGGCTCCGTGCATGTGTCCTCGACTTTGGTCACAGCTGGTAGGATCACCTACCCATGGAGGAGTTTGCGTACAATAACAACTACCACTCCACCATCAGGATGGCACCATATGATGCATTGTACGGCTGACCATTCATATCACCTCTGTGCTAGACAGACCATGGGAAGTTAGTACTTGTGGGACCAGAGATGGTCCAGGCCACGATAGAGAAGGTCCAAGTCATATAGGAGAGGATGAGTACAACTCAGAGCTGACAAAAGTCTTATTCTTAGAGGAGGAGGAGACCGCTAGAGTTTGAGGATTGCGACCACGTTTTCTTGCTGATCTCACCTCGACGTGGATTACAGATATTTGGACGAGGCGGAAAGTTATATCTGTGCTTCATCGGACCATTCCGGGTTCTCAGTAGGATAGGCGAGGTGGCTTATTGTCTAGCTCTACCACCTCAGTTGCACCGGGTGCACAACGTATTCCACATATCTCAGCTGAGGAGATACGTGCACGACCCGACGCATATCATCGACCATGGGGAGAATGACATTGATGGTGGGGTGACTTTTGTGCAGGCCCCGTTGGAGATCGAGGATCTATAGGAGTGGGTCCTACGTGGGCGGTTGATTCCTCTAGTGTGCATCAGATGGCAGCACGTGAACCTCCAGGAGATCACTTGGGAGCGGGAGGCTCAGATGCGTGCTCAGTACCCTCTTTTGTTTCCTTAGTTTGTGATGTATCCTTACGGTGACGTAAAGCACTGAGGTGGGAGTAATGTAAAGAACCGTAAATTTCAAGGAAGTTTTTTTTTCTTAATTTTCATAGAATTTTACGAGTATGCAGTTTCTGACGGCACCTGATTCTGAAGCCCAGTGTGCCGGGAATCATTTTCTGAATTTTAGCTCGGGTACGTTCAGTGAACGAATGAGCGGGTTTTCCTAACTTTTGAACCGGTGCTCGGAATCGAAATCTGAGTACACCGATGAAACCGCAATGCCGGTAATTGCTTAAGAGAACTTTTTCTGGAGTTTCATTTGCTCAGGATGACATGTTTAAAATGTGAGGAATAAAAATATAATTGTTTTAAAATTTTATTTTTATTTCATTACTGATGGTTTAAGTATTATGGGAAAGGACGATGTGAGGAAGTTGGGGTGGGGCCCACAAGAGCCCCCACCTCCTTCAATTTCCAAAACACCCCATTAAATTCCCCTCGGGAAATTAATTTTTTAACTCTTTTAATCTTCCACATTAAAATCCATGCCAATAAAACACCTAATTAATTGGACAACACAAGTTAATTAATTTGGTGAATTCAATTTGAGTTTTGAAAAAGGTTGGCATGTGTAATAAAATAAGGCAAAGCCTTATTTTATGATGGGGATATCATTGTGTGGGGATTTTTAGAGAGGATGGATCTAGTCTTAAAGAAAGTCGTCTTCTATGTTGAATAACGCGAAGAACGTCAAGGCCTCGACGAAGAACGTGGTCACCGCAAGGAGTGATCGTTGTGCCTTCCTTCTCCTCTCCACAGCTGGTGTGAGACGCAACTCCACCTCAGACGTTATCCATCAATAATGTACATAACTTTACCTCGCGACGCCATTTCCCGTGAAAATCTTCTTTCGACAACTAATTCATGTTAGGGGTGTGTTTTTACGATGAGATTATTCTTGGAATTCATCGTTAAATATTTGGCCACCTGTTATCAAATTAACGGGAGGAGGTCGGACCACATGAATATGTCTGATCCTCCTTCCGCTTTATTTATGTTCATATTTTCGGTTTGAGACGAAGGCAGCATAGTGCAACGACACCGCGCGGGAACAAGGAATATCACCACGGCGAAAAAGCGTGGCGCCGTCGCGCCGCACCGTTGAGTCCGAAAGAGGCCACAACCGAAGTGGGGCCATGGCAGAGGAGTGTGGCACCGTCACACCACGCCGGAGCATCACAGAGGGACGCGACCGGGGCGGGACGTGGCGGAGGGGCACGGAGGTGCAGTGAGGGGCGGCCGAAACCGCCGGCCGCCAATGCATGGAAGGCGGGACCCGCGGGAGGTCCCTTAGTGGCACACTGGCCGGCCAATACGGCCGACCATTTTTAGAAGATCCGGGGGTCGTAACCTTTGGCTATCAAAAAGGCGGTCCCCCAATGAGGGGTCCTTTTTTTCAATAAGGGGGGGGGGCAGCACCCCCCTCCGTATCCCGCTCAGCCGAATGGCTGAGCCGCTGGCCACGCGGGCCGCACCCGCGTCGTACCGGGCCGGTCGTGCCGGGCCGTACCACCCGCGCTGGGCCAGACCCCGCACAGAGCCAGGCCGCGCCGGCGGTGCCAGGCCACCCTGGCCGGGCCAGGCCTAACCCTACTGGGTCGGACCCGGACCCGGGTTGGGTCGGTCTGGGCCCAAAACCCCCTTAAATCGGACAGCTTCATTCAAAGGCACATAATATGGGCTACAGACCACCGATCGATGCACCGTCTGTTGCGTAGAAATCCTTGGATCGAGACGGTCTTTTAGGTATATTATACTCAAGGTTTAAGAGAACATGGGATATAGCCGGGTTGGTTCGAACACAAAACCAACTGGGCCTTCGGAGCAGAAATGCTTATAACTTGAGTTTCGCACGTCCTATGGACGTGCCATCGACATTGTTGGTTTCGTCTTAGTGAGACAGACCTTTTGGCTTACTCGGCTTGATGTTTGGATGTAGTTGGGGTATAGTTGGGTTGGTTTTGACTTAAAAACCAACCGGGCCCTTGGGACGAAAAGGCCAATATCTCTCAGACCGGGCGTCCGATTTACACGCCGTCTCTCACGTTGAGTTTCTATTGTTGAGATGGAACTTTGGAATACATCAAATCCAGACTACATGTCAGTTGATGTATCGACCCCCTTGGATTTTCGATCGGACCCTCCTAGAATCGGGCATGCTGTGTGCAAGAACCCTAGAGCTGGCTGCGACTACAACGACGATGACGACTGTACTAGGATCCTCTGTGGGTTCGGTAGCGACGAAGACCGTACTGAAATCCTCCAGTGGTTCGATGGAGATGATTACTGTTCTTGTATCATATGTGGGTCTGGCAGTACGTGAATACTGTTCTTGTATCCTATGTGGGTCTGACTATACTTGACTCTATAATTGTATCCTACGTGGGTCCGGCAGAGTAGCTGGTATTGTATTCTTTGTGGGTCCGACAACATAACTGGTCTTGTATCCTTTGTGGGTCCGACAACTTAGATGAATCAGTGGCTACATCTGATCAACTCTATCTTCTTACGAAGAAGTATAACTGTGTGAGCTGAGTCTTGATTTTTCAATCATTATCTTCGATATGATTGACTTTCTTTCCTAAGTGGATTGGGTTGTGTTATCCTGTGTGGATTGTTTGTGCTATCCTGTGTGGACTATATCGATCTTGGGATCAGATGTTGGAGCCGAACTGGAATTAATGACTTAGGAATTTTTATGGGCATACACCTATGTAGAGTTGGTTGTTACTTCGTTATTGTATTTATCCTATGTGGTTTATCCTTCGTGGATTCTGGGAGACCTTCGGGGGTCTCAAGGTCCCTATTGAGTAGCGTATACTCACCCCTGCACTAGTTATGCCCACACTACGTTGTGTTGGATGCAGATGATGGACACCGCTAACTGAGGTAGGAGTTTGTGGATCTGGACGGTACCTAGAGGTGGATCACTAGATGGGACGTACACAAAGCGGAAGGCTGGAGCTGAGGAGATGAGGAGACCATCTATACTCACCCTTCAAGTGGGATTTCCAGAGGACATCTTGGACTCAATGCTTTACCTTTCAGTTGTTGTACTTTCATTTCAGTTGTACTTTACTTTAAGTTGGGTTTGTATTCTAGCCCATTTACTTTCCAGCACTTACTCTTTACTCAGTTTACTTAGTGTTTACTTCTGCATGCATACTCTGTGGTGTTTGTTATCATCCTTAATGGAAATACCTTCCCTTATTTCGGGATTTACGCCTTTGGTGCTAGTCCCCAGCCCCTGGCCTATGGGAGGTGGGCTTGGGGTAGTCACAGAACTGGTCTCTAGGACAGGTCATGACAATTATACTACTTCGGTTGTGACATATTGGTTACTAAAAGAAAATGGGTACAATCTATCCACATTATTCATAGATCCTCACTATTGGTTGGTTGACTCTAGCATACGATGAGATGAGCTTGAGGTATGTAGCCCTTGGTTGGGTCTTTGTGAATATGAACCAAACAAAGTATAATACAATTTTGTATTAGTGCCTTGTTCTTTTCATTAGTCTTACTATTATATATATGGTAGACAAGATATATCAATTTAATAGATTTTGAAATGGGACATACAACTGGGTATAGCTAACCCATGAATTAGTGATTCAAATTTTATTAGTATTGGTTTTTTTTTCAATTTTATGTTTAGTTTTCTTTTGCTGAATATGATTCATTGTGATATTTATTTATGGTTTATTGGTCTATACTATTGCTACATAATTTAGATTGGTCAATTTTTTTGAACCTTTTTTGCAATTTATGATTCACATTATATTTTTGTTCATTCCAATATTTCACACTGTGATTTGTATATGAGGATCGATTATTTAATTTATCGAAAAAAACTGAAATATGTTTTTAAAAAATAACATTTTTTACAATATTATAACCAACTAATCGATTATATTATGACATTATTAATTTTATATATAGAATATTATATATTTATGATGTGATTTTTGAGAGGTAGTGGGTATCCATGTAAAGAGAGAGAGTGTGTTTATATGGCTATATCAAAACCCTCATATGCAATGGCATGTGTATAGAATAGAGTGATATTCTACCTATAACAAATTATCTCATATGTTATATTTTTTAACTATAATATAAGTGATTCCAATACATTAATTTATAATTCTTGTGATATTCCACTATGGTGTCCCCTTGTTGAGTGCATGGAGGATGAGGATGAACTTGTTCCGCTATCTATAGAGATGGATACCCATGGTTCACATTTACACTGTATTGATCACTAGAACCATGAGATACTATACGATTTGATCATGTTTTTGGTATGTGGAACTCTAAGATGTAATCCTTCAATGTCTAATATTACTAGGGAGTTTTATTTGAAATGACCTACTCTATTTACCAAGGAGGGTTTACCATGTGATATAAATATGTGGATTGATTAAATATAGGATATCTTTGACCATTTTATGAAACACATTTTGATGTGGATGAATCTTTCCATGTATATACTTCGAGGACCTATGTTGTACTGACGTGATGTCCTTGTCAATGTTCAAAAATGTATGTTGATATCCTAGAATTAATATCAAACTTATTTCATTGAGTATTTCATTCATTAAATACTGAAAGATAATAGAGTTTTGGTTGTTGTAAATATTACTCAGGGCATATTATCATTGAGAAATTATGTTTCAAATTTTACTGAATTGATTTTTCTATTTGATTGTGAGTGTTTTGAATCATTAATAATTTTAGGATTGACTAAAAAATATGATTAATTCTTAGTTGAATAATATCATATATACTTATTTTTTAGAGGTTCTTTATTAATATATTATCACTTATAGGAATCTAGTAAAGGACAAAACCTCTTGGTAATAAAGCTCCCAGGATTGGTTGTGGGTAGATCCTCGATTAGTTGGAAGTAAAATATGGATGGGAATTTTTAGAGTGGTGATGAAAAGTTCATCCATGTTATTAAATAATAATTTTCATAGTGATGAATATTTCCCCCTATATGTTATCAACATGGTGGTGTGTGTAAGTACTCGACCCCAGTTGCCCAGAGCCGGTGCCTTATTTGATTACGTTTACACACATAAAAGGAATATGAGTCCTGAAGGATCAAGTATTTTAGTATTACTGGAAACAAGATACATACATAAGTTCAACATTTCATAATGAAAGGAAAAAAACACTAATTTATTCCACTAGAGTCATCACATCTCCTAGATTATGCTTGCAAGTGATTCATAAAATACATCTTCATTTACTGAGAAAATGAAACATAAGAAAGGGGTGAGTTCAAATGCTCAGTAAGAGTAAGAAATATAGCGGAAGATAATATAAACATAAGAAATGGTTCATAATTGAAAACACATGCCTTTAATAATAAACTTGAACACATTATGGCAAGAAAATGAGCTGAGTAAATAATGTCATAATAAAACATAATAATGGGTACTCTACTAATCCAATAAACATAGGAAATATAAACAGCATAACTCACAATGATGGAATGCATAATCCCAGAAATTCTGAAATATTTTATCAAGGCCTCGGCCAAGATGTCTAATGATTAAGGCCTTGGCCAAAATCCATATCACATTGGGAAAGGCCTCGGCCAATTCCACATCTCTTTGTCTCATGAGACCTACCGATGCACCGAGGGGCTATATCGGGAACAACCTGTCACATAATAAGTCCAATTCATTCCTCATATGAGCAGGTATCTACATAAAAAACATATACATTCTTTTTGAAACTACCATATGAAATGGAGCTAAATTTCCCCAATCATTAAACATAAAACACAAACCATTCAGAATAATATGGTGAATGGTTTTAGGATAGATAATTCAAAATAATGTTAGTCATAAAACATTAAATAAAATATTTTATATGACATCATAAATTATTTACCCAACAATACATAAAAATAAACAAGAGTGTTGAATCAAACGAGAATAATCTTCAAAAATCATTAAGCAATTATTGTGATAAATACTATTTTATTTGGAAAAGAAGAGATATTTTGGAAAAAAATTTGTATAAAACCAGAAGTAATGTAAGATAGTATTTCTTTACAAATTTTTTTTAGATGGATAATAGTTTCCAAAAAATCAAATTACATAGTTCCCTTGAAAATATATAAGAATTTGGGAAATTCCCTTATGTCGGGCTTGTATTTTGGAAACAGTTTTGAAAGTTCCATTAAAAACATTTAACTATACATAAAATAAGGAAGGATTTTGGTTTTTAAACATATATATGATACTCAAACCGAATATATTATTAGTACATAACACTACATAATAATTACATAGAGGTAATTAGACAATTAAAGTATTACGAATGAAAATGGAAGTTCTGGTGAAAAAACCCTTACATTTACTCCAAACGTGATCCACTCTTATACTTAAGCTCCAGGAATATGAAATTATACTTGGTAATAACTTATTTCAGAACATATTAGTCATTTATTTAGTTTTCCATAATTCTGGTTAGATCATTTATGTATTTATTGACAAGTTATTGAATTGAATTTCGCCATTCTGGAGTGTTCGTTTCTCTTATTTTCATATTTGGTTCACTTGTTTTTATGTAATGGAGTGGAATGGATATAAATCTCTAGAATTGAAATTATATATTATTTATGAACATAAATAGATGTTATTGTTCATTTATATAACTTGGATACATGGAATGTGGATGAATTATCATATAGAATATTAATGACAATTGTTTCTGTTAATTTGTGGGTTTGGATTACAACGAACTCATTTTTCATTATAACCTAAAACCATTTGACAAAAGGGATAAATCATATTAAATAGGTTATATTATATATAATAATATGGTTCATCCATAACAATAATGGTTTCATGACCAGAATTTAGAATGATAAAAGAAATCAAAATTCCATCGTCCTTGAATGTGTAAAATTGACATAACTCAGATGGTGTTCTTGCTACTATTATAAAAGAAGGTAAAAAGTGGGAGATGATGATAAAATATTCCACTATCATGAAAATATTCCAGTACATATAAGTTACTGGAGTCATCTCAAAATTTTGATAATGAGAGGTAATAGAAAAATAAAACAAATGAACTTGACAGGAAAGACAGAGAATTGAAAAGAGGAATTTGCCTCTTGAACCCAACTTCCTTGAGAACCACCTTAAGGGAGAGGTTTTGGTCTTTTAAGGAGACCAAATATTTCTGGAAGTGTGAGAGGAGGTTGGGAGGGTATTTGGCCCAAATTTTTATATGGAAAAATTCTTGATAGAAGTTACTGGAATAGGGGGTGAGTGGGGGTTTTTATAGTGGAGGAGAGAAGAGATTTCTTAATATAAAACTCATTAATTAATTATTTGTTCACAAGACAAGTAATAGTAAGTATTCAATGACCAGGAATAGTAATTTTATCATGTGAATTCAGATTAAGGGTGGTGACATCATCCATGATTCTAGGAATAGTCTATTTATCTTATAATGTATATATATGGTAAATTACTGTATTTTACTATTCATCAAAAAATCAAGTACTTCAGAAAAATCCCAAAAATTCACCCTAACCATTATTCGATGTGTAGAATCCAAAAATGATGTCCATTTTTCAAAAATAATTTACTAAATATTATTGAATTAATATTTAATTAATATCATAATTTATTAACAAAAACCATGTTTAAAACATCCATTAACTTATTCTAAAATATAGGTATATCATACTTTCAACATGAATATATTTTAGATATTATCTTAGGTAAGGTTAATATTCATTAGGGTATATCACTATTCATAAGGGTGAGTTACTATTCATAAGGGTAGGTTACTATTCACCAAAAATTATGTTTATCTTATTGGACTATAAGTAACTTACTGATTGCGACTGTGTATGTTGGATTTTTTAAATTCACATCACAGCAGTGACAAACTTATGTTTTAAGGGTCCCATATCACTTAGTAGTTAATGTGATTATGACATATTTATAATAAAGTAATTTCCTTTAATAAATATTTGGTCATTACAGTGTGGGGATGACATGGCTATAACGTTAATGAGCACTATGTAGTTATAGATTCATTTATTCAATAATGTATGGCAATTGGGGAGGAATGGGATCAATGGTATCTTAATAGAGAAAAATTATTAATCCTCGGGATCGCCAAGGGCACAGAATAAATAATAGAGGCTAGAGGTTTGGTCAGATCTATTCTATCGAGTTGACAATTGATTATTTTAATGTGGTTCCATTGAATTTTCAAGGTACAATCATAGTGGAATCTACAAAAACATAAACATTTTTTATTCATTTTAATCTCATTAATTTTTATATTCATACTATTCATGTGATTTGGGGATGTTTTGTGTGTAACTATTAAGGGTGTTGTCTACTGATACAGCTGTAAGGCTCTAATAAGACGGTATTCATTGATGTTCTGATTTTACCCTTGTGACCAGTGAATATCAAATGTCATTTTGAATCTTTTAGAACAGAGAAGTATAGTTTCAATGTGATAAAATATGTTTGAGTGTTTAATTGGTTTTTATAACCCTTATAATTATATTACTATTGAGTATCATCCATTTGAGTTGAGGGTGATGATTATACAATTTTGTGTGTGTGTGATTTTATTTTAAGATGTTCAATACCTAATAATAATCAACTAAAAATGATTTAAAACCAGTTTGTTAAATTTATTTGGATTATGAGAAGACAAAATATATTTTCTTTAAATTTATTATTTAATAGTTTATATAAATCATTCATTAATACTTATAATTTCTACAACTCATGAGAGTTGGATTTTGTTTTAGGTGAAGTGCGTCATTTTTTTGAACATATCCCTTTAGGGTGCTCCAATTTTGTTTTCCAAAAATGAATATTTCACATTATACTTGTGTGTGTATTACCAGAGGATAAATAAAAGCATGTAAATGAATGGGTAATAATAAATGTATTTATGAACTCTTCAGATAGATTAGGGGATCCATGTGGAGTTATATATTAACCATGAGTATGAGTTATCATCAAGTACATGTGATGCCTTAAAATTTTAATTTTACTAATTTTAGAAGAAGTTATATATTACATTTGTATATTTTAATTATATTGAAATTAATGATAATTCCAACCATACATATTACCCTAATTAATGTGGTTATCCACCCATTTTGGTTTATTTTGTGGTGGTTTTGGTAATACTGTTATGATTTAATCTTAGTTATTGGATTCTAATATAATTAATATCTTTAAATTTTTTTGTACATTGATTGAGAATCATTTATAATCAAACATTAGATGTATGAATTTTTTATTTTTTAGGTTTTCATTTTTTATCCACAGGATATCAGAGGTAAGAATATTAATGGACCTTAAGAAGGTCCATTATATTTTTTCGTCAGATCATCCCAATAATTACATCATGATTTTTTATTCATATGGTTTTGAGGAATTATAATAGCTTTTTTTACTAATTATCCACATTAGTATTATTTAATATTTCAATTACTATGAATGAGGTTATTTTATTTTTGTCTAAATATTAAATGATATCAAAACATTTATTAAAGGTAATATGAACATATTCACTAATTATTGACTCACATGGGCTATATAAGGTGTATACTATATTTTATAATACATCAGTGGTTTTTTTTTGGGAACATTTACAATACAATATAGGGTTTGTGCTACTTATAAATCATTTCATTCTAAGTCACCTAAGATTTATTATCAAAATCATGGTATTGAGTTAGTGGTGGTAGAACACACATAGATATATTGGAATCAATATATTTTGGGTGTGATTTTGGTTTTATACATGGACCACAAGATCCTTAGTTATATGTTTCATATAGGGAAACAATTCCACCTGGATTAATCTAGGTTATATATCATCAATCATTAAATGTAAAGATATAAAATATCACAGGAATGAGATGTATTTTTATTGATTCATTGAGTATGAAGTCACGGGTGATAGTGGTTTAGGTGACTACCAGCGAGTAGTGGATAATGATCCTCTTCACTAATATAATCATTCATATATAATAGAATGATTTTTATTTTAAAATCATATATTTGAATATTGTTTTTTAAATACTTTATTGGAAAAATGATATTTTGAGATATAACCCTATTTACTTGTTGATGAGAGGGTATATAGGGTGGTATTCACCAACTGATTGGTCATTCGATGCTGAAGAGGTATTAAAAATTCAATGATGTGTTTCTATCTCTATGAGCATGAATAAATACATAATTATAAACTGAAACACCTTGGTATGTTATATTAAAATGAGGAATACAATGATAAACCCTGAAAATTATAGGCAATGACATTCACTAGTGATAAACATTGAGATTTTGGGGTTTTATTCTCAGTGTTTTACCTATAATTAAATATCATCAAAATGTTTTCCATTGTTCTTCTTAAATAACTAAAAATTTATAAGTGGTGGTGGGAACATGTGACTATGTACTTATTTATGGTGTAACCATTTACACCCCATGACATTAATGTGTTATTGGTTATTATAGACCAATTATTGAAGGTTGTACATTTTATACCAATTCAGATGAATTTATTCATCAACATGATTGTAAATTTGTAGGAATGCGAGATTGCTCATATTAAAAGTGATCTTAAGAGTATCATTTAAGAATATGATTCCCAATTTATATCATGAATTTGGATTGTATATTGTGACAAATAAATACCATGGAGACCATCATTACATTATATCATCCTTAGACTAATCAGATGTTTCTTCATAATATTAAAATTTTTAAGAAAATATTAAAAGAATTTCATCTATATTTTGTAGGTTCGTGGGATATGAATCACAAAATTTTTTAGTTTTTATATTATAATTGTTATCATACATCGATTCAGATGTAAAATATTGATTATTTGAATATTAAACTATGTGGATCACCTATAACGACCAAAACGTTTATTAATGAAATTTCATCTTGATCTAATTAGTTGTCTTTTTATGGAAAATTATTATATAAAATATGAAATACTTTGGTTTTATGATTTTGGATTTCAAAATACCATTATAAATTTTTACCATTTCTTATATAGGCGTTGAACAGTGATCACATGATTAGTATAAATATAGTGCTTTAATAAGTACAATTTACCCAGACAATGGACGCAACGACATCATCTAGTAGAACTACTCCATATAAAGCCCATTTTTCAGATCTCACAATGTAGGTAGTATCATTGGGATTCCCTCTTGACCAATCCCAATCTGAGCCTCAGTACATTTTAATCAAATGGAACCGACTATAGGATAATTAAAAGTTAATAGATATTAAAACATGACAAAAGTTATCCTCGCCACCCCAAGATTATGTCACCATCGAACACCATACCCATAGGTCATATACGGTTTAAATGGATCTACAACATTACTCTATTACTACAATTTTGTGCATTATTTTTTTATAGATTATAGAATATAAATTATTTTATTATTTTTTACTTTATAAATAGTTTTAAAATAAAAATTATAATTTTTATTAATATTCATTTAAGAATTTTTTTTGATGAATTAATGAATTTTTGAAATAAATAATATTATTTTCATAAAACAATATTACAAAATTAGATGTTATAAAATATAAATAATTGTATAATTTTTATGAATTAAAATATGATTTTTATTAAGGATTGAAAGACGTTTTTATCAAAAACCCATTAATTATATATAAATCTAGATTATTATTTTAAAAGTAAAAAAATCACATATTTTTAAAATTTTCTAAATAAAATGAATAATATTTTTGGAATCCGGGATGTTGAAATTATCCATGGTGAATTTTGTAAAATTTTCCGTGACAATCGAATTTTATTGGTTAAAAATTAAAAAATGTTTAAATATAAAATGTGTTTTATGACATCAAAATAACACAATAGGGATGTAATAAAAAAATATAAATGACATTTTCCAGCAACGTATTTTTTACCTTTAAAATAATTTTATTATAGATTTGTTTTATTTCTCGTACAAAGCTTTAGTGGACCCTCCAAGACTTATAAAACATTTTATATTTTTAAAATGATTTCCTTAAGAGTGTGACTCACCTCCACATAAGATATCCAATATTTTAATATGATCAGACATTGGACATATAATGAAATGTTTTCTGCTTCCCTTTTTCAAAGACAATTTTCAAAAACCATGGTCTAGTTTGGGGTTTTGATTAGTTTAATATGTAGGGTCTAAAAACTAAATAATAATGAATTTAGTCCCTTTTCCTATATAATCCCACCCAAGATCCCACTTCTCATCAATCAAAGCCTATAGATCTCGAGTTGCCATGTGAAATTCTTTCTAAAATCCTTTCATGCAGCCCCAAGCTCCAAAGAATCCTCTCTCAAGCCTCTCTCATGCATTTGGGATCACACTTCCAAGTAAGGGATTTATTCCTTTCTCATTTTTTCCATGTTTTTTTATGTTTTTATACCCTTTTAATTTCAATTAAAAATATTGGTGTTTGATTTTCACCACCAATATATATATCTCATTATCTTTCAATGATGATAGTCACCTTTCTCTCCATTTAAATTCACCCATGTAGACCCATTAATATGCTGAAATTCCGTAAGAGATTTCTCTCCCCTTATATACTTTCAGTAACATAATTTAAATTATACATATAAATTCCATTAAAAAAGTTGAAAATTGTATATATATAACCCCCATTACAATCCATTTCATTTAAATATTATGAGACACCCCTTTCTCTTTAATCAACAATTTTTATGAACTCTTATGTCCTGCCGTTATGTTGCCGATATTGCGGTACGAATTTCCAAGCCAAAGTCATTGTGTAGTGAATAACATTCCCATTTATCTATTATGGGTATTCACATTTTTTATAATATTGATATTGATTATATATTTTCATGTATGTATTCTACATTACATTATTATGGAATAAATAATTATGTTCAATGATTTCATGTTGTTTGATCCATGAGGAAAACTTATGCAAGAAATGATACGACTTAGAATGGTGCACCCTGATAGTGCTAAAATGTTTTGGGTAAAGCTTTGTATCATGATACGTCATCAATAGTGAGGTTTTACTGATGATAATTCATGTGAAATGTGGTTTTACTCGGTCTCTAAATGGAATTAGCCTTGGCTCATGCTAATATCATGTTAAGTGTTTTTGACACATTTCCAGGTAAGGATAATAATTATTTGTAATGCCTTTATGTTCATATTTATCTTATTCTCCATTGATATGCTTATTGTCTAACATTTACTAGATTAATAAATTTATTCCATGTTTACTCTCTTACTGGGTTTTATAGCTCACCCTTTTCTTATGAATTTCCCCATGTTATCCCGAGCAATGTTAATTATGAAGGAGTGAGTGTGGTCATGTAAAAGAAGTTTTCAATAAAGATGATGTGTTTTATGTTTTATGTTGTTCTGTAATGTTCCTAATACCAAAAGACACTATACCTCTAATTATTCTATCTTGTATCAAGTGGTGAATTTAGGTAATAAATTACGTTTATGTGTGTAATAAATAACATGGTTTTCTAGTTGGTATCAATGGATAGGTATAGTTATTTCTGGGATTAGATTTAGAAAACTGTAGTGAAACCCATAGAGACAAGACTAATTATAATAAAAACATAGATAAATTCTAGTTAGTATTGTTTAGTTGGTTTATCAAAAAATACATCCATGTAAATATACGAGCAGGTAGAGGAGGCTCTAGAAAAAATGTATCTAGGGGTAAAACCCAAAAACACCATATTGATCTAGACTAGAATGGGAACTAGTGCATGACAATGGGTCGTGCTTCAAACATGGTTATGACACTCTCGAAGGACATGAATTAATAAATTTATAATCATAGTATGAACCATTATTAATGGAATAAAAAAAATCACGCAAAGAATATATGTTGTGAAGTAGACGTGGATAATATAGATAAATCCTAGAAATTCTATTATTGATGAAATAAAAGTAATTTATAAGTGATATTTTTTATTCTTTGGATTACCATTTATGTTTTATCCGTTATAACCCTTTTATTGCATCCAATTTCTAGTAATAGGGAGACTCGGGAAAAAACTGATGTAAATATCAATTTATCGACTATTCTAATGAGATGCCCAATATGATGGGAATGGTAATCACGATCTTTGTCATGATACTCTCCTAGTTATCTAATATTTTTAATTGAAACATGGATCAAGTGGATCATTCTCCCCCCACATAATCAAGAAGGTGTTGCAATCGATATATTGATGAGATAAAGACCACCTACTTTTTAGGGATTATTTGATCCCTCGAATGCTGAATAATAGATCAACTACATTGATATGATCATCTCCATCCTTTAATGATCAAAAGAACATAAGGTAATTATGGAATAAAATTGTATGGATGGATAATCTCCTAAATGGTGAACATTGATAAACAAAATAATAAGCCAGAGGTGGATATTGCGCCATTCAAATGGACAGATTTCTGGAAAATGTATTTTGACAAATATTTTCCTCGCACACTTCTTCTTAAGATAGAATGGGAAATCATCACCCTCATGAAAAAAGATGATGAATATATCATATCATATGACAAAAACATCACAACACCTACACGATATGCCTCTGGATTTGTTGTTAGCCGTGAATGCAAGCTTTACTTCTTCTTTGGTGGGTTAAAACCTCGCCAAAGGAAATCCTTGGAGATCCGTGAAATTGATAACTATGAGAAAATTGTCTGAGGTGCCCAAAAAATCAAAATTAATATTGGAAAATTATTGTGGTATCTAGAGGATAAGAAGAATTAGGTGGAAATTAATTCTGGTGGTTTGATTGATAAATTCAATGGTGATAAGAAGATCCATTACCCCACTTTCGAAAGGTGTGGGATGAAGAACCATAGAAATTTCCAGAAGTGGATGAGGAATTTCGTTATATGTGGAAGAGAAGGGCACCTGGCCATTAACTACAAACAATAAAAACCCACAGCTATAACAGAGAAGAATAACACTCCGTCTGAATCTCAACGTGTTGTTCATTGCTTCAACTAAAAATAACTGGAGAACATTGCAAACCAGTTCCTTATGAAAAGGTTTTTTAGAGGCAACCAACAACTTCCATGGTAGAAGTGTGATCTTTTTCGATCACTACCACCGATGTGAACCCCGATAAAAAATTGGTGATAGGTATGGTTGTTATTCATTCTTGAATAGTGAATGTACCTTTTGATTATGGTTCTACACATTCTTTTATATCATGAATGTTTAGTAGAATAATCGAAACACCATAACAAGTTATAGAAGTAATGATTTTGGTGATTATGGAAAATGGGGAAATCATTCCATCCCATGAATATAACTCTTCCCCTGTCATAATTTTTGGATTAAACTTCCCGGTGAACCCCATCATACCCCCTCTGTTGGAATTTGATTCAATTATTACAATGTATTATATTTATCTATATAGATCCAACATAAATTACTCTGAGAGGGAAATAACTCTCCATATGGACAATAAACCCCCAATTTTGTACAAGTGCTAAGAGAAGATGAATCTTCTTTAACAAAAACATCATGATTGTGGATGTTACTACTATATAATAATGTGTATCTGGCTCAGATGATTGAGTCTAAGGAAGCAACCGTCCTTGAAGACATTCCCATTGTGTGGGAGTTCGCTGATGTGTTTCCCAAGTTATTGTCTGGCCTTCCCTAAAAGAGATTTATAATTCTAAATTTATCATATTCATGGGACATTGATATTATCTAAGACTCCACATATAATGGATGTTGTTGATCTTAAAAATTTTACGAAACAAATGTAGGAGAATCAGAATAATGTGTTTATAGGCCAAAGTGTTTCACTATGGGGTGCACCAGTCATCTTAGTTAAGAAGAGGGATGGGTCAATGTGCCTTAATATTGATTATCGTGAGCTCAAAAAAATCTCATAAATGAACAATTATCTTATACAATGAATTTATGACTTGTTCGATCAGAAATGCAGAGCACAATACTTTTCCAAGAAAGATTTATGGTCGGTATATTACCATGTAATAGAAAATAAGGAGGATATCCCCAAGACTACTTTTTATACAAGTTACTTGAACTATTAATTCATAGTAATGCATTTAATACTCAATAATTATTTTGAAATATTAATGGAATTGAAGAATATATTGTTTAGAGGTTACATCGAAATTTTTTTGTAGTCTTTATAAACTATATTATTATATACTCCAAAACTAAGGTGGAGTATGAGGAGTATCTTTGGACTGCACTGGAGACCTTGCCAAATGAGAACCTCTGTGAAAAGTAGAGAATGTGTGAGTTCTATTAGAAGGAGGTATCATTCTTGGGCCATATAATAAAAATAAATGACATATTTTTGGATCCCTCCAAGATAGCTGCAATTGAGGGATGGATGACACCAACATCAGTATAGATATAAGAAAATTCTTGGGTTTAGATAGATATTATTGATGATTTCTAATAAATTTCTCTTGAATATCAAACCCTCTTTCCAAGATAACATGAAAGGGAGTGAAGTTTTGTTGGTGTGATGGATGTGAAAAGAGCATCCTGGTGTTGAGAAAGAGGCTTCTCAATGTGAATGTGATCACACTACCCACAGGAGGAGAACTTTTTGTGGTATTTAATGACACTTCGAAGAAGGACCTGAGTTGTGTGTTAATGAAAAATGACAAAGTCATTTCCTATACACGAAGGCAATTGAATTTTCATTATAAAAACTATCCAATATATGATCTGGAGTTGGTTGTAGTAATCATCTCTTTAAAAATTTAGTGAAATTACCAATTTAGGGAGATGTCTGAAATATACACGGATCACCAATTCCTCAGGTATATATTAATAGAGAAATATTTCAATATGCACCAAAGAAGATGGATAGAGCAGGTCAAAGACTATGACTGCTCTATCCGTTACCAAATCGGAAACGAAAATAAGGTGGTAGATACTCTATGTAGAATAGACCAAGGAATTCTATCATTGATGATAATTGAAAAGGGTCCAATATTATTATATTTTATGAATATGGACATGATAATCATAATTAATGGAAAATCATTAATCCTTTCAAAAATGATTGCATAACCATCTCTCTTATAATGGTTAATGGGTGCTAAAAAATATGATGTGTGAATTCAGAAGAAAGTGGAAGATTTCATAAAAGGGAAATCATTGGAGATTAATGTTAATGAAGAAGGAATTGTGATATTTGTTAAAAGACTATGTGTTCCATCCAATTTGGAGTTAAATAATGAAATTATGGATGACTTACATAGTTAAAATTTCTCCATTCACCCTAGAAAAAGAATGATATATTGACATCTCTGATTGATTTTTAGCAAAGATAACATGAAGAAGGATATCTCTGAGTATATGTCAATGTTCATGTATTTATGTAGGTGATGGATGAGTGGCAGAAGCCAATGGGGATGATGAAACCATTACCCATTCTAGTATGGAAATTAAAGAACACCACCACAGTCATCATCCCTAAACTTATACAGACATCCCCAGGAAACAATGGTGTCTACATTTTTGTGGATCATCTATCAAATACTACACATGTCAATGATATTAGAGTGAATTTTGCATTAGATCAATTGGAATAGATATATATCATAGATGTGGTAAGGTTTCATGGCATAACACTATTGATTGTATCTGATTGAGTTCCATGATTCACCTCTATGTTTGGGAATAGTCTCCAACATGCTCTGGATGCTGAGGTGAACATCAATACGACTTATCATCCTCAAAATGTTGGCCAATTTGAGAGGACTATCCAAAAACATGAGGACATGGGGAGATCATGATCAATGTACTTAAAAAGATTATGGGATCAACATCTCTATCTAGTTAAGTTATCATAAAACAACAGTTTCTTCTCAAGAATCAAAATGGATCTTTATAAAGCCCTATATGGGAAGAGGTGAAGAACAGTAGAATGTAGGGATGAAGTGGGGGAGAGAAAACACATAGGTCCAGAAATGGTTGAAGAGATGGTTGAGAAGGATAATACTATCCAACAACACATTAATGCTACTCCGAGTTGAAATAAGATATGTTGATAATCTTCAATGATACATAGAGTTTGATGTCAGAGACATGTTATTCTTCTACATATCACAGTGATAGAGAGTTATGAGATTTGGGAAGAAGGGAAATATTAGTCAAAGATACATCGTCTCTTTTGAGATCCATGATCACATTGGTATAGTGGCCTATCAAATCACACTCCACCAATGATATCTCAAGTAAATGTTCTATTCAATGTATCACTCTCGAGGAAGTACATACCCAACATATTGAATGTACTCAATAAAGATGTTGTACCATTGAAGAATGCCCTCTCTTGTGATGATAATCCAGTGATGATCTTACATCATAGATAAAAAGTATTAAAAAAAGATAATTAACCTCTTTAAGGTGTTGTGGTGAAACCACAGTTAGGAATAAGAAATTTGGGAATTAGATGAAATGATCAAGTAGAGTTACCAGCATCTATTTTGTTATGGGAAAAAGAAATTTTGAGGGATAAATTTTTTAAGGGAGGAATATTGTAATGATACAATATTTTATTAATGTAAATTCATATTGATATAATAAAATGGCTTATTAGTTAATATGGTTATATAAAATATGCACGCCATTAGTTTTATGACTTCAGATTTCAAAATACAATTGATAATTCATACAGTTTCTAATATATCAACTGAACAATGATCACATTATTATTATAAATATTTGGATTTAACAAATCCAATTACTCAAACAATGGAAGCGATGGACTCATCCAGTAGAAGAGCTATATCTGAATCCCATTTGTCGGAGCTCAGAAAGGAGGTAGTGTCATTGGGTTTTCCCCTTCACTAAGCTCAATCCTAGCTTCAACACATTAATCATGAATGGAACCACCTATTGAAGAAGTTGAAGTTGATATACTTTACCACACAAGCAATGTTATCCAATCCACCCAAAAAGACTGTCACCATCTCACAACATAACCCTAGGTTATATGTTGGTGTTATAAGGGTTTATGTAACAAGACCATATCACTATGATTATGTGCATTATTTTTTCTGTATAGAATAAATAAAATACATTCCTATCATTTTTGTTATTTTGAAAATTCTTTTTAAATAAAAAATAGTATTTTTAGTTTATATTCAATTAAAAAAATCTATTTGGTTGAGTTAATGGATTTTTTAATTAAATAATATTTTAATAAAATATTATTACTAAATTAATTTTTATTAAATATAAATGATCATATAATTTTTATGAATATGATTGTAATTTTAATTAATGTTTGAAAGCTATTTTTATCTAAACCCATGAATTTTCAATAATTGTCGCTTTTTATTTTAAAATAAAGAAATCACATATTTAGAAAATTATTTTGATAAAATGAATATTATTTTTGAAATCAGGATGTCAAAATTATCTTATAGTGAATTTCTTATTAATTTCTGAGATAGTCAAATATTTTTGGGTAAAAATTAAATACTGTTTAACAAAAATAATGTTTTTTATGACGACATAATGTCCCAATAGTGAAGTAATAAAATAATATATAAGAGATGTTTGGAAAATATATGTTTTATATTTTAAATGTTGTTATTTTAAATATGTACCATAGTGGACCCTCTAATACTTTTAAAACATTTTATCTTTTTAAAATGATTTACTTAAGAGTGTGACTCACCTCAACATTAGTAATCCTATATTTTTATAAGTTAATCCATTGGACATATAAAATAATATTTTCATCTCCCATTTGGAAAAACCCTCAGGAAAAACCATTTTATGGTTTGTGGTTTTGATTAGTTTAATGTGTGGGGTCCAAAAGAAAAATAATGAAGAATTCCCTCCCTTTTCCAATATATACCAATCTAAGATTCCACTTCCACATCACTAATAAACTATAGTGCTCGACCAACCCATGACTTAAACTCTCTATAATCCTCCCAAGGTTCCCCATGTTCCCCATAAGCCTCTTTAAAGCCTCTCCCAAGCCTTTGGGATCACCCTTCTATGTAATTAATTTCATCCTTTCTCATTTTTTAGACGTTTTTTATGTTGTTATAAAATTTAAATTTGAATTAAATATATTGTGGTATGATTTAGAACCCCCTATAATTCCCTCCTTATGTTTTAATGCTGCTAGAACCATTTATCTTTCATTAATACCTCCCATGTACTCCCTTTACTATGCCGAAATCCTGTTAGTGATTTCTCTCCCTTTATTTACATTCAAGAAATTAATTCATATTATGCATCTAAATTCTACAATTTTTTTTGTAAAAGTATCTATATGACCCCCTTACTATCCAATTAAAATAAATATGATGTGAAACCACTTTCTCTAACATCAAAAATTTTTTATGGACTCTTTTGTCATGCCATTATGATCTTGAAATTGCACCATGATTATCCAAGCCAAAGTCATTGTGTAGTGAAAACCTTTCCCACTTCTTTATCAATAGTATTCACCTTTATGAAATCTTACGTATTGATTATATAGTTTCATGTATGTATTCCACATTAATTTATCTTGGAATAAATGATGATGTTTAATGATTCTATGTTATATGATTTTTTTGTCATACTTATGCATGAAATGAAATGATTAAAAAGGGTGTTCCCTGATAGTGATCTAATGATGTGGGTAATGATTATTATAATGATAAATCAAGTTATATTAGGGTTTACTCATGATAATTCAAGTAAATTTAGGTTTTACACATGCTCCATGTGAAATTATCCTTGGCTTATTCAAATATCTCGTTAAGTGTTGGTTTCACATTTCCATGTTATGACAATCATGTTATATCATACCTTTATGTTCATGTTTCAATTATGCTCCATTGATATGTCTATTTATTAAAATGTACTATATTATTCATTTTATGTCTTGTTTATTCCTTTATTGGGCTTTATAGCTCACATTTTTCTTATTCATTTTCTCATGTTATCTCATGCAATGCTTAGTACAATTGAATGTGTATGCTCAGGTAAATAATTTTTTCAATAAAGAAGTTGTGATTTATGTTCTATTTTGTTATGTAATGTTCCTAATCCACAAAGACACTAGATTTATATATCTTCAATATTGAATCAATTGAATATTTTATTTAATAAATAAGGTTTATGTGTGTAATTAAGAGCAGGGTTGTTATATCACCATTGTGATGGATATAGGCACATCACTTCGAAATTATCTGGTCAATTATCATAAATGATACATCAATGAATATATGAATGATTATATTGTGGTTAACAACCAATTAGAGGATATTTAATATG
The DNA here is from genome assembly GCA_963277665.1 of Viscum album. Lineage (NCBI taxonomy): Eukaryota > Viridiplantae > Streptophyta > Magnoliopsida > Santalales > Viscaceae > Viscum > Viscum album. The sequence goes on along the minus strand of OY728142.1, from coordinate 259,626,210 downwards.
TATTACATCCATCAATTTCAACCTCTATAGTTTGAGGTAGGTGTTTGGGTCTTAAAGTGTGTGTCCCAAAAATTATGAATTCACCATATTTGAAATATGAAGATGTTGGTTGCTAAGGATGGGGGTAAATAGAGGTTTCCATAAGGACCAGTATAATGGAAAAATTGTTAGAGTTTTCTTACCTAATATAGTGGTTTCCAAGTTGGAATTCCTGTAACTTAGATTAAGAGATATAATCAGAGTCTATATCATTTGATCTACGTGACAATGTCAAATTACATCTAGAGGAGTTATCCATGGAGTGATAGAATTATATATTAGATTAGAGTTAGAAATATCATTGAATGATGATACTAAAAAAGGTATGCATATTATAGCAGTACATGTGTATCCAAGAGGATATATGGGATTATGTGTTTGATATTTCAGTATAGTGTACATAATATTTTCTCCACATGGAATGGTGACATACAATGATGAATGTAAAATAAAATTCACCCTATGATGGTGAGTTTATAACACCCTTAATTCATATGTGGTATGAAATCATTTAAATGTTCATTAAACCATGAGTAATTTGGATAAATAATTGTTTTTTAGTAATTTTTATGGGTTAATAATTTTAACAATAAGAATGTGTCCAATGATCAATGGAATCATTATTTTGACAAATTACACCAGGTTATCGATGGCATGGAATAGGGTACCTAACGGGATATGATGTTTACATATTATCCAAGGTGGCTACCAACCACATAGTGATCCTATAGAGAGTATCCAGTGACATGTTTTTTTAAAGGTTGGGGCCGAAGCCTCGTTTTTATTATTAAAGCAAACCAAATACCTCTTTTAACTTGGTAGAGGGAGACCCATTACATAGCCCGTATGACAAGTGGGAATTTATCCCATTACAAAGCCCGTAGGCCCAAATTTTAGGCCCAATAACCATTCTATGAATAGTACTTCTACAGTACCCGCGCTGCTATAGTCCCACACAGTACCCATCATTGCTACAGTTCCCCTACCGCCGCTACAGTTCCTCCATTGCAATAGTATCTCAGATGCTAGAGTAGCGCTACAGTGCTGCTATAGTAACTTGTGCCAGTGACACTAATTATTCTATTCGGGTGATCGGGTACCTAAAGTCCAAGCCATTTTCACTTAATATTAAAATTAAATTATATAATTATACAATTATTTAAATAAAATGTGTCTACTTTCTATTTTTGTTTCATAACCATCCACGAGTTGTAGTCTATAATTCCACTCCCATATTTCTTCCAATGTAAACTCCCAAAAATATTCTCCAAATACAAGTGTCATTGGTCATGGTTAACCCCTTACAATATTTCTATAAATTTCCTTTTAACAATTAACTATTTATCTTAAATTTTTTATGTGTTCCATCACATAAAATAAAATTTGGTGGGATTTCAAAATATTGTGGTTTGTATTGATTGAAATGGAATGAAATATACTTGTTAAATGAGTGTAATTATAATGTATAATGTTAGGAGGTCCATGATCATTTATGTCAGTTAATGTGTGTCTTCATGTGTCATGTCATAAGTGTTACCACTAGTCTTGAGTGATTGACCAATAATTATTGTAAAAAAATTTCTTCAGACCAATATTAGTTGGCTCAGATTGAATAGTCCAACAATTGACCCCCTCTCAATTTTCTATAATTTAGTGACCATTTATGATTTAATTTTTGATATAATTTAGTAATAGAAATATACATATAGCCTAATGATGATTCCATCAGTAATATTTTTTTCTAGTGGACAATCTCAACTTGTGTTCCATGTGTTGATTTTGAGGATTTAGATACCAAATTCCTCACATGTCCAAAAATAACCAGCATTAAAGAAAAATTATAATATTTATTACAGTGAAAAATTAATGGAGTATTCGGATGATTGAGAGAATGTGATGTGAAACTGGAGGTTTCACCTAGTAAATGATTTTTTGGAAACACCACAAATATAATGATGTTACATTGGAATCTATGTGTGTAATGTGTACAAATAATTCTCATTTTTCCATTATAATCATGAAATTTCATGATTTATTTTCTTATACGGTGAAAAGAATATAACAAACTCATATTTTAGAATATATTTCACTTAAATAAATTCTACTCATTCGATTATAATTCTCACACATAAAATCAAACCATGATAAATATGGACTCAACTTTTATAGTATATCCATTTAATAAAATGTTATGAATAACGAAATTATTTATTAAATATCGTTATATAAAAAAATTAAATAAATTTTTAATACTGATGCACTGATAATGTTATATAAGTTTGTTTATTTTGGAAATAAGGTGATTTTATGTATTATTACCAAACAAACTATTTTTATGGGAAATGATTTCTTTTCCAAAAAATAATTATATTTCAGTAAAATGAGGATAAAATATAATATTAATATAGATAAATAATTTACACTATGTTAATTAATAATTTATATAATATAAAAATAATATAATATAATTTATAAAAATTCATTTTTCTATAACGAGAAATGTTTTGATATATCTTAATTTTTATATTTAAATGTTAAATTTTTTTATATATAAAAATTTTATATAATTATGTTGATTTAAAATACATTATACATATGATAAAATTTGGTAAGTGGTAACATCTTATATTTTTTTAAAAAAAATATCATTATAAAAAATATTCACAATTATCGAGGTTATAAATGGGTAACTTATGTTTCTCAATGACCTTATTAACATATATTATTTATTGATGACAATTTTTATGCTAAAAATTAATACAATAATTGAAACCTAACCTTTTCTACCAAAAATCACTTATGTTCTATGTGATTTCATCTTTACCCGTCACCTAATATTCAATTCCATTTAAAGGTCCCTGTTTTTCACCTGTTAAAAGAGCTCACATACACATACATCAAGCCACTATTTATGTAAAAATTTTCTTTGAAATCATCTTCTTTTACCACTTATATAATATTGTTATATCTTGTTGTGGTATTTATTATAAAAAAATCTCACAAGACGTCCATTTCAAAGAGGTCCTTCAAAATAACACTCAAACTATCAATACATGTATTAAATTCTATGTCATCTTTTATTTTTATCGTTCTCAAATAGAATCTTATAATATTTTTTAATCATACTAATATAATGAAATTATATTAATTATTATACATAAATTATGTTATATTATTGTATTAACTATTTTCTACCACATTCCAATTCATTGGAAAAATTAAGATGTCACCTCAGTTACATGTTGACTACCGCTTCTATGGACAATATGTATCCTTTTTCTTCACTACATTACATGAATTATTCTAAAAATTTATTTAATTAATATATTTTTATTTATGACAGAATTAATACTTCATAAATGTAAATTATACAATTAAATTATCAATATTAGTTAATATAAAAATAATTAAACATCGCCTTTGTTATGTATAGACTACTGCCTCCATAAACACTATTTATTGTTTTGATCACAACCATTCAGTGTGTCTTGTAAAATATATATGATGAATATTTATTAAATTAATTTTTAATAAATTTCAATAACATTAATATTAAATAAAAATTAATGTTCATAAAAAAATAATCCATTAATATTGGTGAATTTTCTGAAATAAGTTATTCATGCACATAGTTCTCATGGAAAAATCCAATTGTTTTCTTAATTTGAACAATATGTTGTATTTTTAAATTATACCAATTATTTTTTATATATTTTATGATATAGTAATGATTTAATTGGTATTACTGAATTGTTTTTTATGTCTCTATTACAAAACATGTAATGAAAAAAAATCCATTATAATTTAATGAAGAAATTTAGAATTAACTAACTAATAAATCGATAATTGATTATTATAATTGAAGAATATAAAATTTATAGATATTAATAAGATTATTAAAAATTCTTTTATATGATTATTTTTATAATATAGCATGGCAAAGAGAATTTATGAAAGATAAGAGAAAATGGTAACAGTTTCTTTCTAATCTATTATTCAAATCGATATTATAATGAATTAATTTCCACATAAAAGTTAATTGTGTGAAATATAATACCAAAAGCATATAAATTTTATTCTCACCTAGTTATTATTTGGGAATTTCAATTTCTCAAAATATGTGATTTACATTGGTAAATAATTTACATGATGCGATGCTTGTAAGTGAAACCGAAACCCCCAACTTCTTTTTGGAAAAGGGTATTCCTCATAAATGTGCATATAAAATTTATAGATATCATTATCCATGGATGAATAAATAAATAATATTAATTTTTAGAATTTTCATGTTCTAAAAAATGAAAATAATATTTTCCATCACATAAATGTTTTCAAAATTTAACTCTTTTTAAGGATTCCCGTGTAAACATATCGATCACCATTTTGATCATTCTTAATTTAATTACTAATTTCTATTGATTAAAATCTGTTTTTAATTGATTATAATTAATAATTATTTGGAAATAAAAAATGTTATAATTTTTATTCAATTTAAATTGTATTTATCCGACAATAATGATGGTTTTTTTCAACTGTGTAAATATTTTATGTTATTCTTTATAGGATATTTTGTCATGACACCATTAACCATATTTAGATAGATGGTTTTATTAAATTTTAATTGTGTTTATAATGAAACTCGTCCACTTTAATGGGTTAATTATGTTATCCTCAAATTTTAATGTAATCATGTTCTCATGGCTCACATATGTATGATTTTAGTTATGTGACTGATGATCCTGAAGTTATATTTCCCTATAATGAAATGGGTAAATCATCACTCGGATGAGATAATAAGAATGGGAATCAAGAGTGAACTGAATCCACTATAATACTACATCTAAAATGTTTTTAGGAATGGAAAACGAACCAAATCCACTATGGCACTATGTCCACTATGTTTTGATGGTCTTGGGAGTCATAATTGACTATGTAAATGACATTTTTATTCATATATGTATGATTAAAACATATATCTAATTCAGATGAGATGAAATAAATGTTTACATTTGATTATTTTGAATTTTTTAATATTATGATTCATGTTTATTAATATGATAAATATTTAATCTTGCTTGTGATCAATTATTGATATCCCCCATGTTTACCATTACATGGAAATTGATCTCAACCATTCTTACATTTCTATTTCCATTATTTATGGTGGAAGTTGTAATATATTGTATGTTTAATACAAATACAATATTAAAATAACTTCTAGGGGTATGTTCATGATTATTCATAAATAATTTATTATTTACTAGTATCTAAATTGACTAAAACTATATAGTTTAGTGGAATGGATTACTGAGACATGTAAGGGATATTAATCTAAAATGATGATCTATGCATGTGTTTTATGCTCGTATTACCTCAACATCCATTTTGAATAAAGCCAATATTTATTTGACCATTGTGGATAATAATAATAGATTAATTCTTAGTCATTATACAATGATATACATTTCATTTGGGGAGTATCATTTACACATCAGAAATTCATTGTTTTGTATCACCACACCGTCATTATTCAAAGCTGTTTTAGAAAATTCACTAGTTTTTTATAAATATCAATATAAGGACTCCATCAAATCGTTAATAACTAGTTTTCCTCAATTTGATCTCACTATTATTTTTTTCCATTTTTAGAGTCTCCTCTTGAGTAGTATCACATATTTTTTTTACTCTACACGAAATTTAGAAATTATTTTTCATAAATACTTCTTCCTGTATGGTTTAATCAGAAGTATTCTATCAACAATAGTACCATGATATTCAATTATTGTATTTAAAAATTTATTTTATTTTTATCAAAGATATTTATCTTATATACCCATTTCTCTTTAGTTCTAAATTATTAAAAACTAATGTACTCATTCTATATTTTTGTCTTCAATGACAATTTCTTCCACTTATTTCTGTACATTTACTAAAATTTATATACATTTTCTACCATAGTGATTTCAATGATATATATAGTATTTATAAGAATTTTTATGAAGAATTTTTCTGATTTTACATATATACAGTATCCATGAACTATTCATTTTCGTTTTAATGATAAAACATTTATTTTATTTTCACTTAATTTAATATAATATTATCACATTAACGGATTGAAAAATGAAATTATGATTAATATTTCGAATACCATGTATCCTATGGAATTAAATCATCAACTAGATATATAAAATTCCTTGTTCAATATATATATATATTGTGTTTAAGGATAATTCCTTCAAAAATATCTTGGATTGATATTTATAGGTGTGTATCATTCAATACATATTATTTATTATCATATTTGTTTCTCTCACTGAACTTATTCCATTAAGATATTCTACATGTAAAATATTTACACCTTATCTCTCAGTGTTAATTTAATATTTGACATGGTAATTGGAAAGATCAATACCGCATTCAGTTTCAAATTTGATGATCCTACATCCAAAAAAACATTTAAACCTTCCTCATTTAGCTCATTTGAAAAATAAATACCTTTAACTAAAGATTGATCATATGAAAACATGAAATCATACTATATTCTACTATTAAGCTCATGTAACACATTCAAAATTAAATTCTTATTGGAAATATTAGTCTTAAATGGTCCATGTGAGCAAAATATATAGTATTTAATGAATAGTTTTCCATTATCCCTATGAGATCCAAATAATATTTATAATTTTTAATACATTATTTATATTAATGTGATATCATATGAGAATAAAGATATCCCATGTGACAACATGATTTATTATTTCTTGTAGATACTCTTATGAAAAAAAATTTATAGGTTTATTTTATATTTTGTATATCTCCTCAATAGAAATAACTGATAGGACTTCTTCCCTAAAAAATGGTAAATATCTCCATTTTTCACATTTTATTCTTCATAATTATACCACAATTTCTATTAATAGAGTTTATCACCCTTATATATTTTATAGTTTAACAAAAGTCACACAATAGTCATATACTAATGATATTGGAATAATAAAATTAAGTAACCCATAATTTTATCTACGATATATTATTTACAATAAGTATTGATATATTTGTTCTAACTATCTTCAATAATATATAAATTTTAAATATTATGATTCTTTTATTTAATATTATTTCATCCATCCTAGAAACCATTGTCTCCAATCAAGTGGTATGTCTATCTAATAGTTAAATTCCACCGTCTAAACTAATCAATTACTTTAAAATCAATGTCTAATATTGATTCATTTTTATACCATAATTTTTCATTTCAACCACTTATACTCACATCTAATTACAAATATAAATTATTTCATTCATATATATATATATGATGGATCCTTCTATTCAAGAAATTGAATAATTAATTTTCATTTTCAATTTCATTGACGAATCCAAAATTTCACTATATAAAAATATTTCAACACCCTTATCACATTTATTTATATAAATAGTGAGTAATTTAATTATTTTAAAACTAAAATTAATTTAAAAAATAGTATATATTGAAATAATATAATAAGTATTGAAATTTTTTTTTTAATCCCATTCTATGAAGTACCTAAGAGAGTTAGAAATTTTTTTCTGAGAATCCAATATTTCTAAAAAATATCTATATAATTTATATTGTCTTTATATATGTCATAGTTAGTGATATAATGGTCTTTGGGATCTCACCCAAGTTAGCATTCTTCTATGGAGTGGTATAATATTTCATTGAATGATCCATGATTGAATTATTTTTATAATCAACAACAAAAACTCTTGTTTGTTTCAGTGATCTCTAATTTTATTCCCCAAATATTCAATATTCCAAATAAGTTAGAAACATAATGTAATTATCAGATTAATGGATCACTATTAATATGAATTAATTTTATCATTTGAACTACCTATCAGTTTTTTAATTGATTAGTTCAACTATATATATAGGCAGGTTATTACTACCATTAGTAAATTTCACTACACCTCTACATTGATCTTGAGATCAAAAGCATTCCATACCTTCCCCATATTCATAGATTTTATATTTTTATTCTTAACCTTTATATAATATTTAACCACCTATGGCTACTATATATTGAAATTAAAGTCTCATTCTTTAAAAATTTTCTACATAATCTAATCCCTCCAGTCGTCTTTCTCCACAAAAAAACCTACAAAATGAAATTGATTTGAAAATCACACTCAATTTTATTTTTTTCCAAATAATTTTTTATAATTTTATTGTTTATAATAACCAATAATAAATTATTCACTATTATATTTTCAATCATTATTTGGTCATTCACTTTATAACCAAAATATCTATTTTTTCATTTTAATGAAATAAAACATGTTATATTCATGAAATTCACATCCAAATAGGTCTTACTCTATTTTTAATCATCTCATATCTATTAAAAACTATATTGGGACATGCATGAATTTGTTTTTATCAAAAATTAACAATGAGTAATTGAATATATAAATTTTTAATGAAATTAGTATTGTTTATTTTAGGTTTGATGAATATAAATGAATTGATTCACTGAATTTTTTATCACCTAGGTCACCCAATAGGATCTGATTATTTATTTCCCAAAAAGAAACAACCTTGGAACTATCTATGTCCATTCTATCATCATTAATTACTTGCTTCTTATATGTTATGAAAACACTTATCATGTATTCTAATGATATAATTTTGGAATAATTTTCTCAAATCCCAAAAACTATTTCATTGAATCGAGGGAAAATAAAATAAAAAATGGAGAAATGAAATTTACAACTTTCATAGTTTTTACAATATCCCTCATGTAGTGTGTATTAATAATAACATATATAGGGAATTTTTTTAGTACATTCTCAAAAGAAAAAATTTAATTAAATATACTATTATTTTTGTATTTTCTTACCACTCTCTCAAAATTTGTTATAGTAAAAAAAATTCTCACATAGTGATTAAAGGATTTCATGAAATCACTTATATGTGAATTTTTAAATAAATATAATCTTGATAATTTAGTTATTTGAAAAATAAATATCAAGTTGACTATGAAATATTTTCCTAAACAAGCCACCATCCATGTTTAACAAAATTAGCTATATGATAGTTCTTCAAAAAGATATTCCCAACAATTAAAAGAGTAGTTTCATTAGATTTTATTATATCGAAATGTTTATTATATCAAATATATTTTTATAAATCGGATTAAAGACTATTTTCTAACCCAATTGATGTGAAAACCACCATGTCAGAGAACTATTAGAAATTATATCTATACTATTTCCAACCCATCCATTATAATACCTCTATTTTATTCTTAAATGAAATGATAGAAATATTTTTTTGTGAATCAATGTTTATTTAATTATAATTCAATATAAAATAATATTTTTATCTGAGTAGTAAAAACACACTTCCCTTCTTCCCTATATATAATTGTAATAACATCATACTACACAATAAATTATTTAATTATTCACCCAATCTATGTTATATCATGAGATTATTAAATAGTGACGTGTTGACGCAAAAAATTATACTAATTTAATATCTTATATAAATATTTTTATATATTTTTTTCATTAATACTTTATATGATTTGAATTCACTACTCCCTTCTAGAACATTAACTCATCATCAAACAAGTTGTATTTTTTTTTCATTATTCTTAAATATAAAAATTAATAACTATATTTTATAATAGTAATATTATTATTATTTGTAAAATTTTTTATCAAATGTTTCCTAATAATATTATTTTTTAGGTGTTTTAATAATAGACACATTTTTTTCCTTTTCTAATGAATATTTTTCTAAAATCAATTCATCATATTTTATTTCTTAGTATGTTCAATTAACTCACAATTTTTATTAATAGTTATATATTATATATTCTTCCAACATGATATACTAACTACTTTAACTAGTTATTGTGAATTCAATCTATAGAATATCAAAATTATAACAAAATATTATTTATAAAAAATTAAAAAATATACAGTAAAATATTTTATGAATACATAAAACATGTTAGCAAAACCAATCCATGGAAAAAAAATAATACAAAATCAAGGGTTTTTAGCAAAACCATTGAATAGGAATATAATGGTTTGTCATGTTATTTGAAAAAAATATTATTTATCTCTTTTTAATTTCAAATATTTCTCTCTCCAGAAAAGCATTACTTATATAGCACAACATAGTTTTTCACATATCTTTTTTCATGATACAGTATTTAGAAAAAATATATTAACATTACATATGAACCAATTTTTTTGTCTCATTTTATCATGAACTATAATAATAAAAACAATCATCACTAGTTCCTCATAAATAGTTGTTACTAAAAAATATTAATATATAAATAGTATTAAAATATTACATGAAACCATGACTACATTCCATATATTACTAGAAAACATCTCCATACAGGGAAAAAATTGTATTCATTGACACATTTATGTACTTCAAAAAAATATTACAATTTAAATTTACAATATGTTTTCTACTTATTCATTAGTGAGTAATAGGTTCATCATACTCTGTTATAAGAAACACCACTTGAAATCCTTCTTTTTTCTATACCATGTGGTAAATGTAAATTGTAAAATTATTCACTATATTTTTCTTATTTTTAATAAAGAATTATTATAAATTCATTATCTTTTACTATAATTTATTTATCAATCATTCATATTCTATTAGAGATTATTCACCATCAATTATCTGAAAAATGAATTAAAATACACTTACTTGTATTATTACTAACAACATTACCCCCCATTGGGAATAGATTTCTCACCTATTACATTAGTTTCAGGATATAATTTTTGACAACTTATTAATCAACTTCATAATATCTCTCTAATTTTATTTGAAAAATTGTATATTTTATATATTTTCGCAAATCCATAAATTGAATTGACTTCTTCTCTATTGATAATAAAAAAATAAAGTAAAGAACTATCATAAATGAGAATCCATATTAAACTATAAAAATAAATGTGTAGATTTAATACATTTAATATTCTTAATAATGGGTGGTATTTAATAATTTAAATTAAACTATTGATACCCATGTGCATGTTTGGATAATGTTTTTGTAAAAATACAATTCTCTATTTGAATTTTTTAAATAAATTATTCTTAAAAAAATAATATTATACTAATTATTTGATAATTTTTACAATATTTCATGAATTTTTTATTCATTCAATACCTAATTATATTTGTCCTCAATCACGATTTTATTCTTACTTAGTATTATCATGTTGTACTCTACGAAACCATAAATATATTTAAACAATTTAATTATCATAATATGCTTCATAAAATATTTTTTTCTAGGATAAATTCTCTTTTAGTTATACTGAGTCAAATAATTTATTTTTCCTATATAATCTATCTATCCTACAAATTAACATTGTACAATTCCCCTACACTTGTAAGAATTGTTTTTCCAAAATATGATTAGATTAGTATATATCAATATATGTTACATGATTTAATTGTTTTCAAGAACATATTACAATATACAATGAAGTGTATATTATAAATAACAATATCAAACCAAATTATAGTTTTTTAAACACCTTATGATGTTTTCAAATTAGATTATTTTAAAAATTTATATAAAATACACTACATAGAAAATGATTAAACTATTTTAAATCAATGATATTAGGATTCTAAAAACCTTTTTTAACAACTTTGGATAAATAAAGTTTCCATATCTTCACATCCTAATTTTTTAGGAATATTGTAATTTGTGTATAAAATTTTCATTTCTCTTGAATATAATCTTTCTTATTAGATGACTAATAAATTTAGCTTAGAAGGTAAATTTTTATTTACCTTTTTTATTTAATTATATATCAACAAAAAAATTACTTCTCAAAAAACATACACCAGAATTCCAATTTCATCATATTTTTTAAATTATGCATTGATTATTTATCATTTTTACCACAAATGATATCAACATCGCAGATGAGTACCAAGAATTTTCCCCATTCAAAAATTTGAATTTGATTGTTTAATCAATCCCACCCATAGTTAACTCTAATTTCCTCATGTATAGTACATAATGCGAATAAATTTTTTTTCATTGTTCCATAAACAATAGATTTATTACATGATATGAAACACCATTTTTACATAATGACTATATTAAAAACCTATCGGTTTTTAAATGTAATTCAGTTATTTTGTCAATACATTTAAGAATGAAATCATCATATCTTTTTGATACAACATGAATCTTATTTCAATTTATACCACAATAAATATCCATATTAATTTTAGTAACATAAGTTGTGAAAAAAGTATCATAAATATAAATACCCTTTATATAGGAATAGAAAATTTATAATATGATTTCATAAGTTTGGATAACAATTTTAAGACTGTAATGATAATATTTGTACAATACTTTTTATTAATGATATTCTATTTAGTTGACATTTTCTCAAGATATAAATCTTAATTATTTTCTATTTTAATAATATGTTATTTCATATATATAAATCATTTTTATCATATTTAAATTCTTTAAATAATATTATTTTAAATTTTTATGACAACAAAGATTATTTGACACTCATAATATGTCATTTTATTGTTGGAGTAGTTTTTTCATACATTATAATGGATATAACAATTATAGATATCCTTTTCCAAATATGAGTATGTAAGGAACTGACTTCAACACATGTTACGTCATTTTACTAAACGTAAAAATAATTCTCATGGAATATTTTTATAGGTTCTCAAGAAATAGTTTAATGATGATTATCATCCGTAAATGCATTATATAAATTATAATATATATATTTATTTCTATATTTCACATCAATCAATTTTACGAATAATAATTTAACAACCTCTTAGAGCCTTTGGTAAAAAAAATTATAGTCTTTATTATGGTTTGAATAACTAATACACACACCGTCGTCAAATTGATCAATGTATTTACCTTTATCATGGATATTTTGGGACTGAATTTTATTGGATTTCTTAATCTCCTTGTTTTCTAACTCTCATTTCACTATGTGGAACCATAAAATCAATAAAATTAAAAAATAAATTAAACATTCCACATGAATATACATGGTTTTCATAAACTTGTGTTACCCATAAGGATATATGATTATCCCCAATCAAGTATCTATGGAATATATTATTCACTCAATATTTTCTTATTAATTTAGGTCAAAAATATTTATACTTAAATTTTTTCAACTATAGGGAGGTATTGTATTTATTTTTAATATATATTTTTAATGATATCAGAATTTTCATTGATACGAGAAGAAGTTTTTGGAATTATTTCATACTTTTTTAAGAAATTACATACTAGTTATGAGTTATAGAAGTATATAAATTATTGTCTACGTGTTTTCTATTAAACGTAGTTCAACTATAGCATAATGTAACAACCAAGGGATGGAAACTCAATGGGAGTTATTGAGGAGTTTACAAGATTCAATTACATTCATGTAAGATTTATAAAATCATCATAATATTCATTTCATCATATTATAGGATTCTATTTTTCCTTATTGTTATTGACATTGGGTTTTTGTAGGGGTCTTTCACACGTAAATAATATAAGAAGATTTATAATATTGGTGACCATAAGAGTAATTATATTTCGCAAGACATAGTTACTCATATATATATTAGTTGGTGATTAATTGTACAAGGTTATGGAATGTCAGTGTATCGTATGAGTAATATACACTGAAGATTTCATTTTAGCTTATATTATTGGTAGTCCATCATAATATTCATTCTATTGTAAAAATATTTAATCTTAGATGTAAATATGTCCAAGTGAAGGAATTTATATAGAAATGTAAAATACATTTTTACTCATAATTAATTTTTTAAAAAGGTAATTTTAATTAAAAGAAGATACATGTAAAGATAATTTATTTTTAGTTTAATTTATGAAATAGATCATATGATTCTTATTTGGGCATTAAATTTTAAATTATCACATAATATTGGATGAATACATGATTTAATAAATCATTTTGGTTGAAACAAAAAATGTATAACATGTATAAATATTAATATAACTCCCAAATTCTAATATTTGATGTTATTATTCTTTCTTAAAGATGTTATTTTTTAGAATAAAATTTATAAATTATAAAATTCCATTGAGAGATATGGAGTGTTTCCATAAATATTTATAAATACATTATTCCCATAATTCTAAGAATATAAAATACTAAAATCAAGAAATTATATCTATTCAAATATCATCGATATTATACCATGTTTGGTAATTTTAGAATTGTTTTACCAAATACATAGGATGATGAATAATATTAATGACTATGTATCATTTTTTGAGCTTCATTCGTTGTTATGTGATAATTATTCAAAAAGAATTATTTTTTCTACAAGATCAAAATTGTAACAGGTTAGTACCATTCATTATAATAGCCTCATTGTATTTAACATGCCTATTGTTAATTAATAATAATAATGAAAGAGTTTTATGTGCATGGGATAACACCCACAACATACTAGGGTAATAGTCATCCATTCATGAGGTGACCCTAATTTACAATTGTGTTATGTTTTATTATTTACTTAACTAATAAGTGTACTAAGATAACTGTGATGAAAAAGAATAATAAGATTTTTATTAGAAAGAACATATTATAAACAAAAATTCACATCATATATTTTTCTAAACTAAACGATATCCTTACTAATTGTTATCATAACAATGTTTAATTCTTTAATATTACATTAATTTTTTTTTCACAAAGAAACAGAATATATTTACAATTAAATGAATAAATATATTATGTAGAGACTTTTTTCACAGTTGAAATTATATAATTCACCAATAACATATCTACCATGGTATTGATGTTCTTTAATCGATACAATATGGATTCATTATAAAATATGAGTACTCAATATGGTCTTCCATTAGAATGAAAAAAAAATATTAATCTATGGAAGGGTGAGTAATGTATTAACATCCACTTCATCAGAAAAGGATTTGACGAATGGTAGAGTTTTTTGAACCATAAATTCTATTGGGATTATACTATGTATCATCAGTATTGTTAATAGAAATCTAAATAAATATAAATTACAAATTAGTAGATAAAATATTTGGACCTGGCCTTGAACATTACATAATCTTGAATTATGTCAATAATTCACATTGTGGATCTTTTCATGTTTAGAGTTTTAGAGTATTATTGCATAAATATTACATAAAAAGATGAATATTATAGGTAGACACTACTATCCATTATTTATTTTTCATAAAATATATACATTTACAAAGAAACAAGTCATGTTCCATGTTTTAGACATCATGACTTGTCCTTGATCACATCCTTGTCCCTATTATAGTTCATGTCCCTTGAATATCATGGAAAAAACTTGTGATGAGAAAAAAGCTCAGTAAGGGATACACAGTGAAAAAAAATTGATAGTTTTTCAAAAAAAAAATTAAACCATTAATACTTTATCATTGGTAATACTTTCACCTTTATGAAGTAGTAAATACTCTTCACTGAATAAAAGATCATTGTATACCCTTTTATCACCAAAATATTACCATAAAACCCATATAAAAACACATAAAATATAAATGTAACTTCGGGCATAAACATACTAAAATGGAATAACAATATGGTAATCATCCACACATATCACTAAATGGAATATCCATACAACTAACTTCTATACCCAATACATTGGAGGATATAACATAACCTCTCATCGTGGTTTATCAGGGCAGCACCCGTCATTTATTTATCGAGTAAACTACCTTAAAATGTCTAAGTACCATTATAAAATCATAAATCATAAAATATTTCAATTATTAACATTTCAATAATAACATTTCACTTTCAATCACAATAAATCATTTCAATATGTTGGAAAAATCAATGCTTTATCAAACAATTTTCTGAACCATTTAAGACATTTAATAATGAGATTTTTGAATCAAAATGTCCAATACCACATTGAATATTTTAAAGGAATTTAATTTTTAAAACAATAATGTATATATAAATAAATACTACAATCCTTATTGAAAACCTGAATATTAATGATAAATATTTCAAGGAATAGATCTTTAAAATAATATTTTTGTTAAAGAGTTCTTAACCAAACAAGATATGCTCGAATACAAACAATTGAGAAATAAAATTCAAACAATACATTAAAATATCATGAGAATAAAATGATTAATGATATAATATTCCAAAGGATAGTATATACACCATATAAAAGTAAATTGGTGCATAAAAACAATGAAGTGTGAATGAAATGTAATTTGAGACCAAATCCCTTATAAATATGTTATCATTAGATTTTGGATAAATCAATTACAAAATTTTGTGTGACAAATATAAATACACTCAATATGATTGGATATTCAGTGTAAATCGATCATAGGACATTCATACATTTTCTTTTTGAGAAAAAACCAATGATGTGGATGTTTATCTCAATAAATGGAAATTGAGTTAAAATTACTCTTATCAAGTTCATATTCATGACTTGAAAATTTATGAATTGAGTTATCATGTGTATTAAAAGTATATGCACACAAATTGGAGTTGAAATTACAATATATATAAGCAGATATTTATTCCACACATAATCATAACATGACATAATTATGAATTATAAAATTGTCCCAAGGAATGAAATTTGGGTTAAAAGGTTCCCTTACCGATTTGGTAACATACGAAATAAACACAAAATGAAAGAAGAATCATTCAATGATTATTTAAATACCCATAATTTAATGTATATTACAACACGATTACAAATCATGGGCAACACATACACCGCACAAAGAAAATAGTGACAAATATAGCATAAATCTCACGAGAATAAAAATGAGATATGAAATCCCATACCATATTGTTGAAACTTTGGTGCTCTCCCCAGCCACCTCTCTATGCTTTGACATTGCGATCCACTGCTCCTATTGAGGTCAGATATGGAGTGATGGACTCTTTGATGTTTTGAGATTAGTGGTTGGGTGGCTATGGGTCTGCTCGATGTTTTTTCCTTCTTCTTCCTAGGTTGCATTCCCCTTTCGGTCATTCTTTCATTACCCCTTTTAATGTTTTATCCCTGGCTTCCTTTAGGGTTTCAGTCCCGTCCCTCCTTTTTTTCATTTTGATTGATTTCTGGTGTCATTTCTTCTTGGGGTCCTCAAAGGTGTGCTCCGTGGCTGCATATTTCTCTACTCTTGTTCCTGAATTCCACGTCTCTCTATGAGGTGGATTTGCGTGGTGGTCTCCCTAGATCATTGGGATGCGAGATTGAGTGGGCTGTGTGGTGCCTTCTTCTTTGTTGGCCCTTGGATATTATTTGTTTTGGCTACATTTGTTTGGTCCTTGATGACGTGGTTCAGGTTATTTGAGCAACTTCGCTGGATTTGATGGTTTATGGAGTGGTTATCAGGTGATGTCCATGATGACGGTAGGGGTGATGGTGATGATGTTTGATGACTAGTCTTTTCTAACAGAGTTGATTATAATAGCGGCTTCAATGTAACTAATGGCTGATGGATGTTGTGGATCCGACATGAAGCAGGGGTGATGCAGTGGTATCATTGTGTTGCATGGGTCTTTTTTGAAGCTTGTATAAATTTTAGGGTTGACTCTGATGCGAGTTCCAATGACATGATTTCCAATATACTTTTTTTATTTTGGGTTTTTGAATCTTGAATATTCATTCAAATTCCCTACTAATTTGTGATTTGGTTTTTGGGTTTGATATTTGAATCTGTTCACTTTTTTCCTGCTAGAATGTGGAATGTGGAATTTGGAATGTGTGAGGGTTCCCACTATTTCCATAAAAGTGGTTTTATGAAATAAAAAAATTGACTTGGATTGAAAAAATATATCAAATTTCAATACACAATACACAACATGCAATAAATAAGTAGCGAACAATGGAATTCTCACAGAATTAAAAGTGAGATAAGAAACCCCTTACCTCGTGTCGAACGCGACTTATTTGTTCCTTGTTCTTCCTGAATAATAAAATAATGTTTATTTATACTATATTAATAAAAAAATTCGAGATTATTATCCCTTTTATATCTCTTATGGCCATGTTATAAACATTATGTAATAATTTTAGTTAATAATGTTCATTTTGTCGATATTTGGTATTTGAGTAAAAAATGGACGTCTAATAATTAAAAGTTGTACATGTGGTAAAAATTTCATTATATCCAGAATTAAATTCATGATTTAGATATCACATATATCATATAAATTCATTATATACATGTATTTATAATTGTACCTAACATTTGGAGATATGAAATGAAATGCACCATTCATAGAGACGGTAAGTCATACGTACGCATTAACGCTACTTCCATTTATATTTTGTATTGTAATTGAATGGAAAAATAATTATAAATAATTATATTAAAATTATAGTATAATATCATTTATAATTTCATTAAATTTACCCTTTATATGTTCCATATAATACATTAATGAGTCATATAACATTGAGGGGGCGGTAGTCCGCCCTTCTTTAAATGAGATTATCGTATTTACCCACTATGGAAACCATAAAGGTATTATATAAATGAAAAATCTAAAAGCATCTTAAAAACATAAATATCATATATATAATATATAAATATAGTTCCATCATAATGGCCACCATGATAGACGGATGGTGATATTTGAATAATCATCATTTCGCGAGGTAGTAGTTCGCCGTCCCCAAAAACTGCATGTTTTTACCACTTGGAGGGAGGTGTGTTTAAGTGTTGTTAAAATCCTTCTCATAAAAATAAAATAGTGTATTTAGTATACTGGTTATGTTAAGAAATAAAATAATAAAAAGATTTTAGGTGGCTGGAGATATAAAATATTAAAAAAACAATAGAATTTAAGAGAAACTGTTAACCTTAATTCTGGTAACCCCCTTTGGTTTGAACCAAAAGGACATCTTCAAGTGCTTTATTCCTAAGGTAATACATCTAGGTGGAATAGAGGTATCATGAGAGATTATTTGGGTAGGTTTTGGATGATCCATGGGGCTTGAGAGGTGTGAGGAATGGGTTAGAGGTGAGGGCTTTTTATAAGGGGGGAGTGTTCTTTTGGAATGTGTGAAAATATTATTTTATTATATAATGATGTTCGGTTTATAAAGGTACAAAACTCATTAAGGAAGAATATAAGAATAATCATCGTATAAATATATTCATCAAATTATAATTTTACAGGTTTTGGATGAAATTTTAATAATTAGAATTTTATTTAGATAAATGATTTATTAATGGGGTAAAAACTACATCATTATTGTGTCATAAATAGTTTATTTTATTTGATGTCTAAAAATTATAAAAAAAATACTATGATGTAGGAAATAATTTTATATTTCCAATGGATATTTATAGTCTAAATGATAATTTACATAACCTTATGAAAAAAGTAATTTACTAATAGATATTTGTGTATGTCATTTTTTTTCTTTACTTTAAATTAATTAATCTAATGTGTGATTACCAATCACAAGTGGCTCCATGGTGTCCCCAAATAAACCCAAAGATGAAAATGGTCATCCCTGAGTCATAAAATAAGGATTGAACAAGTGTTACGGTAATTTTTTATTATTATAATATTCTTTATATCTTGAATTATAGTATTTACCTTTAATTGATGTAAATAAAAGTCAAAAGATACTATGACCCAAAAAATTATTTTCATCTTGATGAACAAAATTTTACGTAATAATGAAAAAAATGAATGTAGGATTTCCTAAATTCAATTCAAATAAGAGGTAAATTTTAATTTAAATGAAAAAGTCAATTTTTTCGCCACTACTGAGTGGTTTCATTATTCTTCCAAAATTGATATTTTTCAGAAAAATACAAAAAATTCAGCCTAACCTATATTTGATATTCTGAATTCAAAAATAATTTCTATATTATTAAATTCAAAAAATATAAGATTCATTAATTAATCTAAAATTAATTCCTCTTGTCAAAACAAATTGCGTGTTTTTAAAAAACAATATCTATCAAAAGATTGACCCTTGTTTAGGCCCAATTTCAAATTTAAATTAATTACAATGAACACCATTGGATAAAATGGTAAAAATATAATGTATTTACACATTAAAACAACTTAAAAGGATAATATATCCATATAAATAAATTATATTTAAAATTATATTTGAATTAAAATACGGCAGCATTCACTATTCATCAAAAAATGTATTATATCCAAAAAATACCAAACTTTTA
Organism: Viscum album; assembly: GCA_963277665.1. Lineage (NCBI taxonomy): Eukaryota > Viridiplantae > Streptophyta > Magnoliopsida > Santalales > Viscaceae > Viscum > Viscum album. Next base: position 259,605,913 of record OY728142.1, on the reverse strand, counting down.
CCCAAAGTGAATTTTGATGTCCCTATTCTATAGAATAATTTTATTTTGATAAATATAACATATAAAAGAGACTAAAATATTAATTAAAAATGGTTTACCATCAAAAGGAAGTAAATCTACCTTTTAATGTAAATAATGCTTAAAATTAGATTTATTCATATTCTAAGCATATATATTTTATTCGATAAATGTAATAACATTTAACAAAACATGTATAATAATATTGTAGTTAGATCTCTTCATTCCCACAAATACAATTTCTAGGTGTTAACTACCATTTAAAATAATAATAATATATTATTTTTTTTCTGTATGACCCAACATTGTGTACAATGTAAGATTTCAGTGAAACACATTGTTGTGTATTGGGAACGCCATATAACATAGAATCCCCTTTAAAGTAAAATTAATAATTAATGTGCATATATGAATGAATATGAAAATGTTATATTATTTATTTACCTGGGGTCTCACATCCTTTATCCCTTTTGAGAGTTGTGTCCTAACATTTTTAAAATTGGGCATGGAAACATCATTGAAAGTCCCACATCGGAACAAGTGTAAATAAAAATTACATTAAAAGATATAAAGATATATAAAATGGTCACTCGAGATAAAAGATATTATGATTCCTTGAAAACAGGGATATGGAAGAGAAACTAACTATCATATATTAATATAGAGTGATAGAGAACTTGATCACATAATGATAACCTCCACAATACCATAAATTTGTCATTGCGTAATGTCCTGATGATAAAAGAGAGCTTATAATTTTTTTTAACACCCCGACCCTAGCTACCTAGAGTCGGTGCATTATTACATGACAGTGGCATGATCACAAAAGATCATGTCTCCAAAGACCGATTAATTTATTAGCCTTGGAATCACTAGATACATTCACAAAGTTTACATAACATCATAAAGTGATGACTACAAAAACATCTTGTCTCCACACTCATATCCCATTATACTATCCCTGTAGGTCATTAATTATATTCTTCTTAACATACTAGAAAAAATAAAACATAGAAAGGGGTGAGCTCAAATGCCCTGTATGGATAACAATATAGAGGAAACATTCATAAATACGAACAAACATTTATGGCAATGTATAACTAAAAAAAACTTGATCTTTAGCATAATATGGAAAAAAATAAAATGAAATAATTCCATTTACTTATTCACATGGTTATTCTACTATCCGAATAAACACATGCAATATCAATAACCACTTTTATAATGATGGAATGTATAATGCCAGACTATCATAACCATGTAGCCAAGGCCTTGTGCCAAGACAACAAATAAGATTTTGTCAAGGCCTCATTCCAAGACCCTAGTTTGTCTCATGAAACCTACCGATGCATCGAGGAGCTATAGTGGGCACCACCCATCACTTACTATGTCCAATTCATTCCTCATATGAAAAGTTTGAAATATAACATAAACATTCATATTAAAACTAGCATACGAAATGTCATTACATTAACCACAAACCATGAATGGTATAAAAATAGCACATCCACAGTCAAACATAACTCATTCGATACAATATGGAATATTGTATTATATCAGATTAACCTCAATCAAGAATAATGAAGGATATTGCCATAGATTAAAATAATCATCAAACTATTGAGAGAAATATCCCCTTTTTTCTTGAAAACATTTAAAGGTAACACTATTTGTGAAGAAGCCATTTAAAATTGATTTATGAATAAAAGTGTCCCATTCCACTTTGAAACTTTTAAAAGAAATTTTGATTTGAAAACGTTAATGTCCGTATAAATAAATCCATAAAACCATTTTTAAACCATGGACATTAATTAGAATGATTTAGAATAATAAATCTTTAAAACATTTTAAAATGATATTTTTGTTAGAGTTCATAACCAAAAGGGAGACACTTGAATACAAATAATTTAGGTAATAAAAACCTTTTAATATCATGAGAGTAAAGGGATTCATGATATACTATGTCAAAGTACATTATATACACCATATAAATGTGATTTGGTGTATAACAACAAAGGAGTATCAATGGAATGTAAATTGAGATGAAATCTCTCATAAAGGCTATATCCTTAGGTTAAGGATAAATCAATGACATAATTATGTGTGAAAAATGTAAATACACTCAATATGATTGGATATTTAGTTTAGAAAAATCAAAGTGCATTCACACATATTCTTGTAAAAACAACACCAATGAATTGGATGTTTAACTCAACAAATCAAGATTGAGTAAAAGATACTCTTATCAAGTTCACACGGATGACATAATAATTTATCAATGGAGTGATTATGTGTATATAAACTATATCCAGATAAAGGGGAATTGAAATTATGACATAATCAAATTAATATTTATTACACACATAATCTTGGAGTAAAATAATCAATGAAGTATGCGTAAAGCAGAATGAGTGGAAATTGAAATTTCAAATTCCCTTATTGATTTGATAACATAAGAAACATACTACCATGAAATAAGGACAATAAAATGATGATTTAAATATACATTAATTAAATTATATTACAAAATTAATACAAAAATGGGCAGTACACACACCAGATGCAATAAATAACTGGTGAACAATGGAAATCTCATGGAATTAAAAGTGAGATAAGAAACCCCTTACCTTGTACTTTTCCTTGATTGAGTGTAGGTAAACCTCCTTTATAATGGTTAAATAATTGTTATTAAATTATTCAACAACCATATACAATAATATTATGTCATATATGATCTTTTAACATTTATTTTATAATAATATCTTAGTATTATCATCGTTTTGGTTGTTAACTTACTCGTTTTCTTTTATATATTATGTTACATTAGTCGTGTTTGTTAAGGATAAATTGTATCTTATTCATATCCATAATTATATAAAGTCCATAAACATTATTTTTAATCATCAAATGATAATTATAATTTCATGGAGACGATGGGGAATTAATCTCACCGCGTTCGTGGAGACGGAAATCCATACGTACGCACGAACGCTACTTCCATTTCATTTTTCATTTTAAAAAGAATCCAAACCAAATGATACATAGGTATATTATTATTCCATTATAATATAATATATTATATTTGTTACTTATTTTCATTAACAACATCATTTATATGTTCCATGTATGGTATGAACGAGTCATATCACTATGAGGGGGCGATAGTCCGCACTTCCTCAAATTACATTATCATATATATATATAAAACATGAAACGAATAATGGTATGATATAAAATTGAATTACAGAAGCTTATATATAAAATATATATCATTAATATCATATTTAATTATAGTGACATCATAGTGGCCACCATGAGGGGTGGTAGGATATAATTGAACAATCATCGTTTCGTGTGATGTTTGGTTGTCATCTTCATAAACATTATGTTCTTAACCCATTAGATGGAGGTGTGTGTATGTTTAGGTGGAATACATCTCATAAAAATATCCTAGTATATTTTGAATGATTTTTTTTGTTACAAAAGAAAATAATAAGAAAATTTTAGTGGCTGGAGAAGTAAAATAATAGAAAAGAAGCTAAGAGAAATTGTTACCTTTAATTTGGGTAACTCCCTTTGTTTTGAACCAAAAAAGACTCTTGAAGTTACTTCTGCCAATGTTAAGGATTATAAGAGGAGTATAGGGATATATAGAGCTTAATTGGTTAGATTTTGGTCAATCCAAAAGGCTTGAGAGGTGTGATGAATTGGTTATAAGTGGTGTCCTTTTATAAGTGGGAGGAGGGGCTCTTTAGAAAAATCATAAAGTATTAATTTATAATAAATTCATATTCCATTTATAATTTCTCAAAAGTTGATTATTAAAAATATAACATAGGTATGCATCGAAATCCATCCAACCAATAGATTTTAGACTGGTTTGGGTCATTATATTAACCTTATCCTTTAGTTTTAACTCCTAGTTAATTAGTTTGACATTTACCATGTCACTTTGTATTTTTATATTATATTGTTAATAAACATACTATATACATCCAAGAGACCCCCATGTGGTCCATTAATGATACACCTATCATGATATAAGTCTTTTTCTGAACCATAGATTTATAGGAATAGAATATCAATTAATAATATAATACTTGTATTAAAAACTCATTTATGTCAATTTTGACAATATTTAATAATTTATTTTTGTTACAGTCTTAAAAACATTATTACTCCAAAACAAATTCATTTAAGAAATCCTAACAAGTTATATTAACCCTTATAATTCGTTAATGGCATGAAAACATTCAAAATATATTTATTTTAAATTTTATAATACCAATTAATTGATTCATTCATTAATAAGGAAAATACTGCATCATTATTTTGTCATAAATAAATTTAATTATTAAATTTATAAAAATTATAAATAAAATACCATAATATATTAAATATTTTTATATTTTTAATGAATATTTATTTTTGAATATATAACCTATATTACCATATGTAAAAATTGTTTTCGTAAAAGATATATGCTTATGTCATTTTTGGTTTTACTTTAACTTAATTAATATAAAGTATCCTTATCACCTACAAGTGGATCCATGGGGTCCCAAAATCGACCCAAAGATTCTCGTGGTAGGACATGTATCATCCAATAATGTTAGGACACGTTTTAGGGTAATTTAATATTTTAATAATATTAATTTTTTACCCTTATTAACCGGATTTACCCTTTAACCATGGTAAATAAAATATTCACTGATGTAATTATTCAAAATGTCTAAAAATAAAAGTTACCTATTTACACAATTTGGAAATCCTGATTCCAAATATGGAATCCATTTTTCCAAATAAAAAACACATAAGGGGAATAAATTAATTTAAAATTAATTACCATTGTCAAAACAAAAATCGTGTTTTTAAGAAATAATGACTATCAAATGATTGACACTTGTTTATATCCGGTTTAATTGTGAAATTATGTACAATGACCAAAATTGTATTAAATGGAAAAAATATATTCTAAATATACTTTAAAACAACTAAAATTCATAATTTATCACTTTTAATTATTTTTATTAAAAATGTTGTTTTTAATTAAATTTTAGTAATTTTCATTATTCATCAAAAAATAAAAGTTATCTGAAAAGTACCAAAATTTCAGCCGACGCTAATTTCAATATTCTGATTCCAAAAATTAAGTCCATTTTGAGAGATAAAATTTATAAAATTTCATAAAGTGGGTATTAATATTCATAACGGCTAGTTTGATTGGTCACAGTTTGTTAGAATCTCGAAATTGACTACAATGAAAGCTATTGCATTATTCAAAGGGAAACGTACCATGGATGCTTGAGGTGTTAAATTCTCCCCTCCATCAAATAATTTCTTCCTCTTAGTTTCTAGAATACTATTTCTTAAGAAGAATCGCGCCGTTCTTCATCATAAGTTCCTCAGTTTCTCATGTTGCCTCTTCCATCTTATGGTTTCTGCACAAAACATTTACCAGACAAGTTGTCTAGTTTCTCATCACTTGTTCTCTTGTATCAAGAATCCTGATGGTATCTTTGCAATAAGATAGATCAGGTTCCAGTTCTAATTCCTCATAGTTGAATAAATGCGTTGGGTCAGGCATGTATTTTCTCAATAGTGATACGTGGAACACATTGTGAACTTTGGAGAGATTTGGCGGCATTTCCAAAAGGTATGCTACATCCCCAATTAGTTCTAGAATATCTAAAGTTCCGATGTACCTGGGACTCAATTGACCTTTCTTACCGAAATAGATAACTCCCTTCCGTGGATATAACTTCAAGGAAACATGATCCCCAATTGAAATTCCAAATCCTTTGTTCGGTTATCGGCATAGCTATTCTACCTACTTTGAGCTACTTTTATGTGGTTTTGGATTACTTTACCTTTTCCATCATTTCCTCCACCAGTTCCAGGAATACATATTTTCTCTCACCAACGTCATCCCAACAGGTTGGTGTGAGACATCTCTTTCAATATAACACTTCATATGGTGCCGTCTAAATACTTGAATGGAAGATATTGTAATCAGAAAATTCCAGCAGTGGTAAATTTGGATCCCACATACCCAGAAAGTCAAGTGAGCATGATCTCAACATGTCTTCTAAGGTTTGAATAGTACGTTCTGATTATCCATCTGTTTGAGGGTGGTATGAAGTGCTAAAATGAAGTTCAATATCCAAGGCCTTCGGAAAACTCTTCCAGAATATTGAAGTAAAATAGGGATCAGGATCAGAAACAATCGACAGGGTTACTCCATGAAGTCTCACAAATTAATTAATATATATCCTTACTAGACGTTCAAGTGGTAAATCATCCCTTATAGCATGAAAATGTGGTGACTTGGTTAGACGATAAAAAATGACCCATATTACATTGTTCCTTCTAGGAGTCTTTGGTAGTCCCATGACAATGTCCATAGTGATACTATCCCATTTCCACTCAGGTATGGGAAGAGGTTTCATGACTCCTCCAGGATATTTCCTTCCTGCATTCACTTTTTGAAAAACCATACATCTTGACACCAAATCAACAATCTCCCTCTTCATGTTGTCCCACTAAAAATGTTCCTTCAAATATCTATACATTTTGGAGCTCCCAGGGTGTATAATGAAATTGGAACTATGAGCATCATCCAAAAATTCCCTTTTTAGATCAAGTATATCGGGATCATAAACTCTCCTCCCAAATTTCAAGATTCCATCTTCATACACAAAGAAACTCAATCTCCCATCATTCACAGCTTTAATCTCCTTTTGAAATTCTTCATCATCAGTCTGAGAACTCTTTATCATTTCTAGTATAGATGGTTTGGAAACCATTTTAAAAAGTATCTATGTTTGACCTTCCATGGTAATTCTCATATCCATCTTCACTAGATCAATGAAAATAGGATCCCTTTCAATTCTCATCATGTTCAAAACCCCATAATCATTTATTCTCAAAGCATCTTCCACCTTATTTTCCTTCCCCAGGTGTTATTGTATCGTTAAATCATAATCCTGGAGTATTTCAAGCCATATCCTTTTCCTCATGTTGAGTTCTTTCTATGAGAAAATATATTTCAAACTCTTATGATTGTTATATATATCACATTTATCACTATTGAGATAATGTCTCCATATCTTCAAAGCAATGATTACAAAAACTAAATCAAGATCAGGAGTAGGATTTTTTTGCTCATGAATTTTCAGTTGTTGTGATTCATAGACAGTAACTCTATCATTCTTCATAAGGACACAACCAAGTCCTTTCTTCGATGAATCACTATAAATAACGAACCCGTCATCCCTCGACGTCAGTGTAAATATATAAGCACTGACTAATCTTCTCTTCAGTTCTTCAAAACATTCTTCACACTATTTTTTATAAACAAATTTAACCCCTTTACGTGTGAGCTTCGTTAATGGGTTAGCCAACCAGGCAAAATTCTGGATGAAACGTTGATAATAATCTGCTAAACCAATAAAACTGCGTAACTCGGTTATACTTGTTTTTGTTGGATATTCTTGTATTTCTATTGTATTTTAAGGATTAATATAGATTCCATCCATAGAGACAATATGGAAAAGAAAATAAATCTCCTGAAGAAAGAATTCACACTTTCAAAACTTCCCATATAATTCATGTCTTCTCAGAGTCCTCAATATAATGTGCAAGTGAGTTTCGTGATCATTGTAGCTTTTGGAGTATACCACGATATCATAAATAAATACCACTAAAAATTCATCAAGATATTCCTTCAAAACTCTGTTCATTATAACCATGAAAACATAGGGTTCATTAGTCCGACCAAAAGGCATTATTGTAAACTCATAATGCTCGTACATGGTTGGAAATGCTGTCTTTGGAATGTATTCCTTCTTCACACACAAATAATGGTATCCAGATCGAAGGTAAATCTTTGAAAAGTATTGAGCTCCATGAAGTTGGTCAAATAAATCATCAATGTGAGGTAGGGGATACTTGTTTTTTATTGTTATATCATTGATCTCCCTGTAGTCGATACATAACCTCATATATCTATCATTATTATTTACCAAAAAGAATAGGGGATCCCCATGGAGAAATACTAGGGAGAATAAAACCCTTATTACTCAATTACTCTAATTGTTTCTTTAGTTCAACTAATTCCACAGTGCCCATTCTATAAGTGGTCTTCAATATAGGCCTTGATCCAGGAATTAAATCAATGGAAAACTCAACTTCTCATTCTGGAGGATGTATAGGTAAATCTTCCAGTAAAAACATCTATAAATTATTTCACGATATGTACATCCCCTATTGGAACATTAATTTCCTCTCCCACATTCATTTCATTCTCTTCCTCCCCAATAATTGAATTTAGTTGAGATATTAGCGGTGGATCAAGATAAAAAATAGGTGGTGATGATTCTTCTCTAAAGATAATGTGTTCCTTATCATCATCATCAAAAATCATAACCTCCTTCTTTTAACAATAAATCTTCACATAATTGTCTGAAATCAAATCCATACTGAGGATTATACCAGACTCAATCATATGTATGATGATGAGATTAGTGTATAAAGAACAATTATTTCCTCTAATGGGAACTAATTCACAAAACATTGTTGCAATGAAACTTCCCTTAGAAGTTTCAAATGACAACTCCCTTGTTAAATAAAATTAGAAATATCTAATTTTCTTAGAAAAGTGGGATTATTTAAAATAATGTGATGATCCATAATCAAATAAAGCATATGCTAAACTTGATAAATCCATTAAATTACCTTCCACCACGTCGTTCGGAGCTTCTACCTCAACAGTAGTGATAACATAAGCTTGGCCTTGATCCCTTGGCCTTTTCTGAGGTAAGTTCTCTTGATTCTTAAGTCATTCATTTTCATAATTTCCCATCTCTCTACAATTATACCATTCCATGTTGACATCAACTCACTTTCCCTTGAAATCATGAGCTTAGGGGCCCTTTTTACCACACTTGTAACAGACTCCTATTTCATTCAAGAAATTTTTGAGGTGTTTCTTCCCACATTTACTTCAGGATGGATAATCAAATTTTCCCTTCTTCCATTTATTTCCATTTTCTGAGTGGTAAACAGATATCTTTTTCTCTTTATTTTCCTTAATGTCATAACACTTGGAGAATTCCTTTTCTGTCTTGCTAGCACATGAGAAAATATCTTCATATGACAAGAAAGATTGTGAGAGTAATACACGACGGATAAAAGGTTTTAACCCATCAAATAAATGATCAATCATACTTTTTGGGTCACATATATAATCTTTTTCATGTTTTTCTAACCTTGTAATGATAGTCTCATACTCTGCGACATTCTCATCCTCCATTTTCCTCACACTCAGAAATTGCCTTTCCATATCTGCTCAATGGTCATGAGGAACATATTTCTTTATGAAAAGATCTTTGAACTCCATCCATTATATATTTGATACTTTATCATCATCCATCGTGTTTTGTATCAATGACCACCATTGATCAGCATCTCTAGTGAGGCGATAAACTACCATGACAACTTTTTCCCTTTTAGTACTCCGCAAATCTGGAAATATTTTATCTAGGGAACTTATCCATTTCTCACCTACTAATGGATTTGTACTCCCATTGAATGTTGGTGGTTTTTGACTCATGTAGTGATCTAACATTGATCCTACACGCTGCAGATTAGGGTGCTCTATACAGGTAATGTTATTATTCATAACCTGAGTGAGTTGTCCCATTATAGTGATTTTCTGATCAGCACCAGTTGCATCACCAGCTCCACTATAATAATCTTGAGCAAGAGTTCAATACCTATATGGAGTGTGTGAATTGATATAGTTTCCTTTCCTTCCACTAGGGACCATTTCAATACAATGGCATAAACTAGATCAGTTTAGGAATCAAAATTCATAATTCCACACTTGTAAAACACTTAACATAAATTAAACTATTTATGGATATAATCCATAATCATAAAAAAAGTCTTCTTTGAGGAAGTATATACTCATAAACCCTTCATAATGGATTGTAAATAAAATGTTAATTATCCTATGCATATCCTCTAGGAGTGTCTTAACTATGAGTGAAGCAAGGCCTGTTGTCATGCACCAATTCCCATTCGAGTCTAGCTCAAAGCTGTGTTTTCAGGTTATACCACTAGGTACATCTATGCCAGAGCCGCCTCTACCTGCCCATATCCAGGAAGGGATGTATTGCTCGGAAAACTCACAGAATCTCTTCAATACAAAAATTCTAGGAAGTTCTTTTATACTAATCCTTAAAGTCAATCTTCGGTCTATGTGCTCTAACCAGAGTTTATCTAAATCTTGCTTCCAAGGTTTGTACTAAACTTCCTCTGATACCAACTGTAACGCCCCAACCTCAGATACCATGTGTTGGTGCATTATTACATAACATTGGCATGATAAAAATGATCATGTCTCGAAATACCGATTAGTTTAGTAGCCTTGGAATCACTAGATACACTCAAAAAGTTTACATTACATCATAAAGTGAAAAATATAACACCATCTTGTCTCCACGCTAATATCCCCATCTACTATCCCTATAGGTCATTCATAAAATATTTATTCACATTCTAGGAAAAAATAAAACATAGAAAGGGGTGAGCTCAAATTCCTAATAAGGATAACAATATCGCGGAATGTTTCATAAATAAGCATAAACATTTAAGGAAATGTTTAACTAAAACAAAAGACTTTTAATCTTTAACTTCAGTATAATATGGAAAAAATAAAATGAAATAATGTCATTTACTTAATTACATGGTTATTCTACTAGTCAAATAATCACATGCAATATCAATAACCACATTTACAATGATGGAATGCATAATTCTAGACTATCCTATCCACGTAGCTAAGGCCTCGTGCCGAGACTAAAAATAAGATTTTTTCAAGGCCTCATGCCAAGACACTAGTTTGTCTCATGAGACCTACCAATGCATCGAGGAGATATAGCATTCTCCAACCATCACTTACTAAGTCCAATTTATTCCTCATATGAAATGTTTGAAACATAACATAGACATTCGTATTAAAACTAGCATACAAAATGTCAAAACTTTAACCACAAACCATGAATGGTATAAAAATAGAACATCCTCAGTCAAACCTAACTCATTCGATACAATATGGAAGATTTTATTATATCATATTAACCTCAATAGAGAATAATTAAGGATATTGACATAGATTAAAATAATCATCAATCTATTGAGATAAATATCCCCCTTTTCTGAAAAAATATAAAAGTCACACTATTTTTCAAGAAGAAATTTAAAATATATATTTGAATCAGAGTGTCCCATTCCACTTTGAAAATTTTAAATGTAATTTTGATTTAAAAACAATAATTTCCATATAATTAAATCTTTAAAACCATTTTTAAAACATTGACATTAATGAGAATGATTTATAATAATAAATCATTAAAACATTTTAAAATGATATTTTAGTTAGAGATCCTAACCAAAAGAGAGAAAATTGAATAGAAATAATTGAGGTAATAAAAACATTGTAATATCATGAGAATAAAGGGATTCATGATAAACTATGTCAAAGTACATTATATACACCATATAAAAGTGATTTTGTGTATAACAACAAAGGAGTCCCAATGGAATTGAAATTGAGATGAAATCTCTCATAAAGGTCGTATCATTATGTTAAGGATATATTTACAAAAAAAATATGTGGGAAAAATATAAATACACTCAATATGATTGGATATTCATTGTAAAACAATAAAAGGACATTAACACATATTCTTGTAAAAACAACACCAATTAATTGGATTTTTAACTCAAGAAATCGATATTGAGTAAAAGTTACTCTTATCAAGTTCCCACCGATGACTTGAGAATTTATAAATGGAGTGATTTTGTCTATCAAAATTATATCCACATAAATGGGAGTGGAAATTATGACACAATCAAATGAATAATTATTCCACACATCATCTTGGAGTAAAATAATCAATGAAGTATGCATAAAGCCGAATGACTGGAAATTGAAATTTCAAATTCCCTTATTGATATGGTAACTTAAGAAACATACACCCATGAAATAAGGATCATAAAATTATGATGTAAATATACATGAATTAATTTATATTACACAATTACTATAAACATGGTCAGTACACACACCACATGAAATAAAGAAGTGGTGAACAGTGGAAATCTCACGGAATTAAAAGTGAGATATAAAACCCCTTACCTTGTAATTTTCGTTGATAGAGTGTAGTTTATCCTCCTATATAATAATATAATAATTTTTATTAAAGTATACAAGAATAATATACATTAATATGATATCATATATGATCTTTTAACATTGATTTGTTAATAATATCTTAGTATTATCATCATTTTCGGTGTTAACTTACTCATTTTCTTTTATATATTTTGTTACATAAGCCATGTTTGTTATGGATAGGTTTTATCTTTTACATATATAAAATGATATCAAGTACATAAAAATTATTTTTAAACATCAAATGATAATTATAATTTCATGGATACGATGGGGAATGAATCTCACCGCGTTCGTGGAGACGGTAATCCGTACGTACGCACGAACGCTACTTCCATTTCATTTTTCATTTTCAAAGGAATAAAAACCAAATGACACATAGGTATATTATTATTCTAGTATAAAATAATATCTTATATTTGTTACTTAAGTTAATTAACACCATACTTTATACGTTCCATGTATGGTATGAACGAGTCACATAACTTTGAGGGGGCAGTAGTCCGCACTTCCTCACATGAAATTATCATATATATATTCAACATGAAATGAATAATGGTTTGAAATAAAATGGAATTATAGAAGATTATATATAAACTAAATATCATTAATATCATATTTAATTATAGTTCCATCATAATTTCCACCATGAGATGTGGTAGGAGATAATTGAACAATCATCATTTCGTGAGGCGTTTGGTTTCCATCCACAGAAACATTATGTTCTTCACCCATTTGATGGAGGTGTGTGTAATTATAGTTAGAATACATATTGTAACAATATCCTAGTATATTTAGGATACATTTTTTGTTAAAAAATAATATAATAATAAGAGTTTATGGTTTGGATAAGTAAAATAAAAGAAAACAAGCTAAGAGAAATCGTTACCTATAATTTGGGTAACTCCCTTTGGTTTGAACCAAAAGGTCTCTTGAAGTTAATTATACCTAAGTTAATGCTTCTAATAAGAGGATATGGATGTTGGTAAATTAATTGGGAAGAGGCTGGATGAGAAAAATGCTTCAGAGGTGTGAGGAATTGGTTATAAGTGGTGTCCTTTTATAAGAGGGAGGAGGGTCTCTTTAGGAAAAACTTAAAGTATTAATTTATTATAAATTTATACTAGGTTAATAATGGTTACAAAGTGTATTATTAAATTTCTAAGGTGTTTATGGGTCGAGATCCATTCAACCAATATATTTTAGACAGGTTTGGGTCATTATATTAACCTTATCGTATAGTTTTATCACATAGTTAATTAGTTTGACAATTACCAAGTCACTTTGTATTTTTATGTTACATAGTTAATAAACTTAATATATTCATCCAATCGACCCAACGTGGTCCATTAATGATACACATATCATTATATTAGTCCTTTGGCTGAAAAATAGATTTTTAGGAATAGAATATCAATTAATAATATAATACTTGTTTTAAAAAATCATTTATGTCAATTTTGACAATATTGAATAATGTATTTTTGTTAAAGTTATACCAACTTAATTAATTCAAAAAAAATTTATTTAGGAAATCCTAACATGTCATATTATCTAATAAAATTTGTGGATGGAATCAAAGCTTTCAAATTATATTTATATTAACTTTTATAATACAAATTATTTGATTCTATCATTAATAAGGAAAACACTGCATCGTTATTGTGTCATAAATAAATTTTCTTATTAAATGTCTAAAAATTATAAATAAATTACCATTATTTATGAAATAAGTTTATATTTATAATTAATATTTATAGTTGAAAATATAACATATATAACCCTATGTAAAATTTGTTTTGATATAAGATATTTGCTTATGTCATTTTAGTATTTACTTTAACTTTATTAATATAAAGTGACCTTATCACCTACAAGTGGCTCCATGGGGTCCCAAAATCGACCCAAAGATTTTCATTGTCAGACATGTATCAACCAATAAGGTTAGGACACATTTTAGAGTAATTTATTATTATAATATTATTCTTATTTTACCCTTATTTACCGAATTTACCCTTTAACCATGGTAAATAAAATATTTACCGAAGTAATTATTCAAAATGTCTAAAAATAAAATTTACCTATTTAAACAATTTGGAAATCCTGATTCCAAATATGGAATCCATTTTTATAAATTCAAAACACAGAAGTGGTAGGAATTAATTTAAATTTAATTCCCACTCTCATAACAATAAACGTGTTTTTATGAAATAAAAACTATAAAAAGATTGACACTTGATTATGTCTGTTTTAATTGTGAAATTATGTCCAATGACCAAAATTGTATTAACTGGTAAAACTATATTCTAAATATACTTTAAAACCACTCAAATTTATAACTTATCACTATTAATTATTTTGATTTAAAAAGTTGTTTTAAACTAAAATTTAATAATTTTCACTATTCATCAAAATATAAATTTATCCAAAAAGTACCAAAATTTCACGCTAGGCTAATTTCGATATTCCGAGTCCAAAAATGAAGTCTATTTTGAGAGATAAAGTTTATAAAATTTCAAAAAGTGGGTATTACTATTCATAACGGAATGTTTGATTGGTCACAGTGTTTTAGAATCTCGAAATTGCGTACAATCAAACTATTGAATTATTAAAAGGGAAACGTATCGTGGAAGATTGTGGTGTTACATTTTTACTTCAAGAAACATTTCCTATATTTGATGAATTTTTTAATAACTATCAAAGTATCATAATGAAATATACTTACTTGTCATGTAGTTTGTCATCCCTTAATAAAATTCTACCACAAAATCATCTTTTCTCCAAATAGTAAGCATTCAAGATGACTTGGTCACACCTAAAGTGATAGAATAAACTTCTAGGGTATCACATAATCTAGGAAAGATGAACTATATATTTCCCCTATCTCTAGAAATCAAAAAAACATAAATTATTCTGTAGAATATCAGATAATCCCCAAAATGATAATCTTTCACAAAAAGTAAAACTACTCTTAATCTCTGAAATTTTTCCAACAATGCCCAATGTTCATCAAATACCATCCAATAAACAACTATCCATAAAAAATTTCAATGTAATCCAAACTAAAATTGAAACCCAAATCCCATAAGGATTAAATCACATAGTCTTCCAAGACGATTCATAACATTTATCTCCAAATAACAACGGTTACTCATAAGTCTCATACAGAAAAGTAATTATCCAAATCACATATTCTCCATTATAGGTTAATCATCTCCAAAGATAACCCAAAATAAAATTATTCTTAATTCGTAAAATCATATAACTAAAAATAATCAGTCATATTAACCAGGGACTTCACGTAGTCCAGTGGTAGGCAATAAATCCCAGTCACACATTGGTTGGGTGTTCGATTCCCACAACTTTGTCTGATGCGATGGGTTATGACACGGTCTACGTGTTGTCATTTTTCAAAAATTATATTATTTTATAACATTCATAAAAATAAATAAATTCATAAAAAATAACCATAACATATTTTACCCACAAAGGGTGTTTAATAAATTTTATTTAGCATCCAAAAATGTATTAACCTGTAATTGGATCAAATTCAAGGTTCATATAAACCAAATAGTTCTTTATAACTATATTAACAAAAAAAATATAATTATTAATTGAATTAAATTTTCATATATCAAACTTATGGATTACACATACTATTAAATTTCTTCTAATTTAATCCCATCATCAAAAGATCCTTAATACTTTTAATCATTTCACCATCCTAAAATCTACCATAACCCTAGAATCCCATATATGCAGACTTTGTACACATTCAACGTTTTTCTTGATCCATTAACCATTTCATTCTATGTTATTTTGAAATACTTCATTCCTACAAACAAAACATCATGAATCATGTCCTAAGATTAAATAATATCAAAACATACGTTAAGAAATAATCCATACCTTTCATTATTCATTTCCAGTTTCTTCATCCTTAATCGGAATGGAATTAGGTATGGATAAACATAAATTTGTATTATATTCGTGATAAAAATCCCAAAAAATCATCATAGTACAGATGTTTGTATAATGACCATGCAGAACACATTTAAAACAATAAACTGATCCCTCAGAATGAACTTATTCCCATTTCCTATAGTAAACTGGTTGATTTGTTTTTACATGGCAGGTTCTTTCTTTATGGTCTTCACTTCCACATCTATAGCATCTTCCCATCGATTTGAAACATTTTCTTATGTATTTCATTCCATATTATTGACACATATGTTTTTGAATATACAAACCATTTATGATTATTACCTGAACTTCTGTGGATATTTGTTTCTCGCATATACGATGCCTTATAAAAACCACCTCGGTTTAGGTGGTAAATCATTACTCTATATAGTTGTTTGAGAATAACCACATGAGTTCACATTGTATCTCCCATTTCTTTCAATTGCGCATTCTAAAAACTCTCACTCTTTTCTTCACATCCATTGTTACATTGATGCCTACTTGATATATCCATTGACTAAAACCAAAAATTTCAGTGTGGGTATATCAGTTAAATCATCATATATTATCTTATAATGATGGTAAACTCTAAATCATACATTTTAACATGGTCTTAAACTCATTTGATTTTTCTACAAAACAATAACTCTTTCCAATATACTAACCATTATGGTTATGTCACTTATTATTAAATAACACCCTAAACTCTAAAGTTATCTAAACCAAACTCTGATACCAACTATACGGACCTGACCTTAAACATTACATAATCTTGAATTATGTCAAGAATTCACATTGATGATATTTTCAAGTTTATAGTTTTAGAAAATTAGGCCATTACTATTGCATAACAACTTGAACATTATAGGTAGTCACTACTACCCAGTATCCATTTTTCATAAAATATAAACTCTTAAAAAGAAACAAGTCCAGTTCCATGTTCTAGACATCCTGAATTTTCCTTGATCACATCCTTTTCCCTATTCGACTTCATTTCTTTTGAATAATATTTCAAATACATGTGACAAGAAAAAAGATCAGTAAGGGATACACAAGGAAAGAACCGGTATGTTTTTCAAAACAACATGTAAACCATGAATTCTTTATTAGAAGTACGACTTTGCAACATTATGAAGTAGTAAATACACTTAACTGAATAAACAATCATTGATTAAACTTTTGTAAGCATAATATTACCATAAAAACCATATAATGAACACATAACATATAAAAAACATGGGAGATAAACTTACATAAAGGGAATAGCCTAAGGGTCGTCTTCCACACATATCACTAAATGGAATAGCCATAAAACTGACATCCATCCCCAATACATTAGAGGTTATAACGTAACCACCCATCCCAGTTTATCACGGAAACACCCGTCATTTGGTTTATCACGTAACCTCCCGTCAAATGTCCAAGTAACATTATAAAATCATAAAAAAAAATATTTAAAATATAAACTTTTCACTAATTACATTTCATTTTCAATCACAGGAAATAATTTAAATATATTGACAAAATCAATGCTTTTTAAAACCTTTTAAAAAAATTCATAATGAAATTTTTTAACCAAACTGTCCCATACCACTTTTAATATTTTAAAGGAATTAAAATTTTGAAACATTAAAGTCCATATAAATAAATAAGAAAAACCATTCTGAAAACATGGACATTTATGGGAAATATTTAGAAGAATAAATCTTTAAAATAATATATTTGTTAAAGAGTTCTTTACCAAAAGTGATTTCCATGAATAGAAAATAATTAAGGAATAAAATTCAATCAAAACATTATAATATCATGAGAACAAAGGGATTCATGATATAATATGCCAAAGGACAGTATATACACCATAAAAAATTGAATTGGAGCATAACAACAATGAAGTCTCAATAGAATGTAATTTGAGACGAAATCCCTTATAAAGATGGTATCGTTACACTAAGGATAAATCAATTACATAATTATGTGTGAAAAAATATAAATACATTCAATATTACTGGATATAAATTGTAAATTGATCAGAGGACATTTAAACATGTTCTTTTTAAGAGAAAACCAATGGGTTGGATGATAAAATCAATGAATGGAAATTGAGTTAAAATTACTCTTAACAAGTTTATATCGATGACTTACGATTTTTTCAAAGGAGTAATTATGTGTATCAAAAGTATATCCACACAAATGGGAGTAAATATTACAACATAAATAAACAAATAGTGATTCCACATATAATCATATCATGACATAATTAGCATTTAGAAGATTAACCCAAGGAATAAAATATCGGTTAAAAAGATACCTTACCCATTTGGTAACTTATGAAACATAAACAATATGAAATAATAATAATTATATGAAGATTTAAATACACATAAAATAAATTATATTACAAAAAGTGGACAAATCATATGTATTACGTACACCACACAATGGAAATAGTGACAAATATAGCACAAATCTCTCAGGAACAAAAGTGAGATAAGAAATCCCTTACCACATTGTAATCAATCCAGTCGTCTGACCAAAAGATAATAACCACCAAATAAATAAAAGAATACAATGA
Source organism: Viscum album (assembly GCA_963277665.1). NCBI lineage: Eukaryota > Viridiplantae > Streptophyta > Magnoliopsida > Santalales > Viscaceae > Viscum > Viscum album. The sequence goes on along the minus strand of OY728142.1, from coordinate 259,587,119 downwards.
ATATATAGAGATTCATGATAATAAATATCAAATTGCAGTACACAATACACAACATTCAATAAATAAGTGGCGAATAATGGATTTCTCAAGGAATTAAAAGTGAGATAAGAATCCCCTTACCCCATGTCCGACTTGACTTGTTTGTTACATTTTATTCTTGAATAATATACATAGGTTAATTTATACTAGATATAGAAACCTTTTCAAGATTATTATTCCTTTTATATCACATATTACCATGTTATCATCATTATGTAATCATTTATGTTAATAATGGTCATTTGGTCGATATTTGGTATTTGAGTCAAAAATGGACTTCTTATAATTACATGTTGATCACGTCGACAAAAGTTCATTATATACGGAATGATATTAATGATTTAGATATAATATATATCATATATATCATGTATATACATGTATTTATAACAGTACCTAACATTTAGAGATAAGAAATGAAATGCACCGTTCATGGAGAAGGTAATCCATACGTACGCATGAACTCTACTTCCATTTATATTTCGTATTGTATTGGAATGGAATAATAATTAAACATAAGTATATTATAAATCCAGTATAATTTCACATATAATTTCATTAACTCTACCAGTTATACTTTCCACATAAGGCATGAATGAGTCATATCACTTTGAGGGGGTGGTAGTCTGCACTTCCTTAAATGAGATTATCGTATTTTCCCACTATAGAAAACATAATTGTATTCTATAAATGATATATAAAGAATAATAGAAACAATATAAATATAATATATATCATATATTAATACTTTTCCATAATAATGGCCACAATGAGAGGCATTTGGTGATATTTGAACAATCATCGTTTCATGACGCATTAGTTTGTCATCCAGAGAAACAGTATGTTCGTTACCCAATAGACGGAGGTGTGTTTGTGTAGTTCAAATAACTCTCATAAAAAATACCTAGTATATTTATTATACTGGTATTGTTATAAAATAAAATAATAAAAAGTGTTTATTGGGTTGAATAAGTACAATAAAACAAAAGAATTTAAGAGAAAATGTTACCTTTAATTCGGGTAACTTCATTTGGTTTGAACTAAACGGACTTAATGAAGTGCCTTCTGCCTAAGGTAAGGATTATAGGTAGAATAGAGGGATATTTTGAGCTTATTTTGGATGGGTATGGACGTGCGATGGAGTTTGAGATGTTTGAGGAATGTGTTAGAGGTGGGGATTTTTATAAGGGAGGAGGGGTTCTTTAAGAATGTGTGAAAATATTATTTTATAATATAACGATCTTCTGTTTCTAAAGGTCCAAAACTCATTAAGGTTGAATATAAGATGACTCATGGTCGAAATAAATTCATCCAATAATAATTGGACATGTTTTGGATGTTATATAAATATTAATAATTTACATATGTCAATGATTTATTAATGAGGTAATCATTGCATCATTATTGTATCATAAATAATTTAATTTATTTGATGTCAAAAAATAATAAAATAATACCATTATGTAAGAATTTTTTTTATATTTCTACTTAATATTTATAGTCTAAAATAATAATTATATAACACTTTGTAAAAATTAATTTACTTGAAAATATTTATTTATGTCATTTTGTCTTTACATTAAATTAATTAATCCAATGTGTCATTATCACTTCCATTTGGCTCCATGACATCCCCAAATCCACCCAAGGATTCACATCATTGACCATGACTCATAAAATAAGTATTGGACAAGTTTTAAGGTGATTTTGTATTATTATAATATTTTTTTACCTTGAATTACGCTATTTACCTTTAACTACGCTAAATAAAAGTCAAAAGTAACTATTAACCAAGAAAATATTTTTATCTTATTGAACCAAATTTAAGTTACTAAAAAAATGGTTGTAAGATTTTTAAAAATCAATTATCAAATGTGGTAAAATATAAATTAAATTGAAAAGTCAGTTTTTAACTTCTACATAGTGGTTTCACTATTCATCAAAAATTTATGTTTTTCCGAAAAATACCAAAAATTCAGCCTAAGATAAATATTGTATTCCAAATTAAAAAATTATGTCTATTTTACAAAATTTAAAACATATAAGATGCATTAATTAATTTAAAATAAATTTCCATGGTCAAAACAAATAGTGTGTTTTTAAGAAACAATATCTATCAAAAGATTGTCACTAGTTTATGTACAATTTAAATGTGAAATTAATTTCAATGAAAACCATTGGATTAAATTGTAAAAATATAATCGTATTACACTTTAAATCCAATTAAAATTTTATTCTATACATATAAATAAATTATATTAAAAAGAATATTTGAATAAAAAAATAATTTTTGAATATTCATCAAAAAATTAATTTTATCAGAAAAATACCAAATATCTACCCAAACTGATTTTTTTGTCCTAATTATAAAAAAGATTTTTATTTTTTTCGAAAAATACATATAAAAGAGACAAGAAATTGATTTAAAGAGGCTTCTCCATCAAAAGGCAGTAAATCAACCTTTTAATCTAAATTATGCATAAAATTAGATTTAATAAAATATTAAGCCTCTAAATTTTATTGGATAAATGTAAATAAATTTAAAAAAATTTATAATCATATTATAGTTAGTTCTTTTCATTCCCACTAATAAAAATGAAAGGCACTAACTACCATTTAAAATATTAATATTATATGATTATTTTTCAGCATGACTCAATGTTGTGTGTAATGTTAGATTTCAAAGAAACTCGTTGTCCTGTATTGGGTACGCCATCGAACATAACATCCCCTTTAAATTAAAATAAATAATTAATTTAAAAATATTAATAAATATGAAAATTTATTAATCTTTATATACGTGGGATTTTACATAAAATCATGATGACATCCTAAATAATGAAAACGAAAAAGATGATGAACTCGTTACACTGGTTTACATATTTTTGTGTACAATTAGTGGGTTTCTGGAATCTCTTGAAGATTTAATTTTAGTACATATTAATATGATAATTTTACAAAAAATAATACATTAAATATATAAACTCAAAATAATAAATGTCTTAATGTTTACACCATTCGTTAAGAGTATAGCAATCACAACAATTTTGAGATGAGAAGAGAGGATAGTATCTAAATCATGGGAATTAGAAGGAAAGAAACAATTTTTATAGAATATAGAATATTAGATAATGAAAATAATGGATGTTTATGATAAGAAAAAGAATAAGATATTGAAAACTATGATGAGATTACCTCATTTATGAAATGAAACTTAATATGATGAACAGTTAGTTATAATTTAAATATACCATTTTGATAATTTATCTATGGGAATTGTTTCCACTTAACTTGAATATATTCTTTTATAATCACAGATTAATGTGATGATTATGTCTAATCTAAAAACGATTATAATAAGAGGGCTTCATTGATGATAAATAAAAAATGAAAAGAAGATAATTCTAAAAAAGTCTTTATATTGAATGTTATAAAAATTAAAAAATGATTATCAAACAATAATTTATGTTTTTGTGATGAAAATGGACCCTGAGATGTTTCTCAGTGAACTATCATGTTTTTCAAAAATAATAACCTTACTAGAGAAAGGAAAAATCATAAAAAAATAGTTTGTATGATACTAAAGATGAATAAATGGAAATGGTTCATATAAATATAATTGATATAAGATGTTATATAATGCCTTTGGTTTAAATAACGAATAAAATGTTCATCTAAATAGAAGCATATAAAATTACAATAAATGTTAAAAAGAGTGATTGATCATGGAAATTGGGAAATTTATGTTTGTGAATAATGTGAGATAGATAATAATTGATTATTTGACTTCAATTATTATAATTATAGATTAGGATATTAAAAAATTATACACAAAGAATGGTAAAGTGGATTACCAAATAGAGGGTTATATGATTTAATTCAACATGGAAGTTGTATAAATAGGTGAATGTTCCAATAATCAGTTTTCAATTAACATTGATGTATATAATATAAGAAAATATGAGGGAAAAAGTATAGAATCTCATTCTTAAATGAAATCGAATCATACATAGAAGTAATGCGTTGAAAAAAATTCTATAATGGAAAAAGTTTATGAATAAATGACTAAATCATATCATATATAGAATTAAAAAAATTCATATAGTAAGTTGATACCAGATTAATAGGTTCAAAGAAGGATTCACACTCATAGAAATTATGGGATCTATTAAAATAACAAATAATAATAGATCTGGATATAAACCTATAAGGAAATTTAATATTTATTAAAGAGGTAGTTTTGATAGCTATTTATATTTTTTGGGTATCTGGATACAACTCATATACTATTTGGTTAATGATGAATTTTATATTTTTGATAAGATATTGTTAATCATGGGGGAGATAAAACCCACAAATGGGAAATATGACAAGGCATTAAAACTGTTAGAGTAATATTGATTTGAATAATAGTTTTGGTACATTGTAAGAGACATTTTGGGGTATGATCTAGAACCCCCCCAATGATTTTTGTACCTTATTTTAATCGTAGTTAAAAAATTTCTATAAATTATTAAATGGTCATAAAAAATATAATATAAAAAAAGAATATGTTGTTGATGATTCTTTTACGGTATATAATTATGATAATCTCGATATCATGAAATTTTTTTGTTCCTATCAAATGACTTGTAATTTCGGTATTTTTTAAAAATTATTAAAACCTAAGAATGATATATTTTTACCTTTGGTAATTATAACATTGTAAATCTCAAATGATTTGTAATTTTATATTCAAAAAAATCCTACTGATCATATTAATGTGTTATTTATTTGTGCAAATAAACAAATATATAATAAGTGTATCATTTTTTTGTGATAAATATTATGAATTAATATTTACGGAAAAAATTATTCAAACTATTTAAATATGTGGATATTTTAAAAAATAGGATATGCAGATAACTTATTTCATTTTTTAAAGGATTTGACTGATTGTATCATACCTCTACACACTGAAAATAATATAAAGTAGGAAATAATTGTATACCATGTCCAAAAGACCATGAAAAAACATATCATAAAAAATAAAATGAGGAATATCACTATTCTAAAGTAAGATATTTTTTCTATATATATGACTTTTTATAAAGTGAAAATGGTAATTATATTCCACATGGTAGTGTATATTGAAATTCAAAATCCATTAGATAATATCTATTATGATGTTTGTGGAACGGTGAAAAATAATTAATTAGGTGGAGAGATATGTTTTGTTAAATTAAATTACTTGTTAATTTGGATGGAATGCATCATGTTCATGTCAGAAAAATATGAAAACTTAGAGAGATTCAAATGATTCAGATGTATAATAAAAATAATGTGCTTGAAGTAGTTGAGTTTTTATAATAGAACTGCGTATTACAACAAAAAATTCTTGATGTATTTATAAAAAATGGTATTTTACATGAGTTTAGAGCTCTATACACTCCTATATATAATGGAGGGAATAATAGAAAAATTGAAATAATGCTTTATAAGGCCAAAAAATGATAGTAAGACATAAAAACATATGATACATTTTATTATAGGCCATCAACACTACAAAAATGTTTTAAAAGTGGTTTATTTCAATTTAAAACAATGAAATTTATACATGTGGTCATTTGTTCATTATTAATCTGAATGTTATATCCATTTGGTGATTTTGAATTCTGGGTTTAAAAAATTATAATGAAAGAAGAGTTATTAATATTGATAAAAATGTTGAAGATGAAACATTCTGGGGATCCCACTAAATGTATGATTATATATATGTTCCAATTATAAAATCGATATATTTTTTTTACAATAATTATGTAATTATTTTTGAAAATTATGAAATGTTAAATAATGAAATCCTGGAATATTATGATGATAATGTTATTACCTTTAAACCAATTGTGGAAACTATTGAAAATATAAATTACTAGGTGAACGATTCAGATTATAAATACACATGTTATGTTATTTAGAATATAAATATCATCAGAACCATCAAAATAATATTGGTCAATATTAATTCAAATATTATCATTAGATAATAATACTGGAGGTGTATATAAGAAAAAATGATCATTTGAACTGGTTACACATGAATGTTAACAAGTAAAAATCCTCAAATAGTTGAAGAAAAATTATATAATTAAGTATGAATTAACACTTTAAATTAAGAAATATATAAAATGGATAAATGAAACATGGGATATTAAACTGAATATAATAGAAATAAATTTTATTTTTAGGGAATGGGTGTATAAATAAGTGAGATCAGAATGGGGAAGTGATATAGATAATGGTCAGGATGGTATACAAGGGGTATTCAAAAAATGATCGAAATTATATTTCACAAAAAAATATTCTCTGGTTTCTAAACAAGATATGTTTGTGTAAAAAATTAACAAATAATATAATTTTGGGACAAAAAATTTATATTCTTTGAGAGATGGATATTTTCTAGTGTCTATAGATTTCAGAAGGATGTGGTTAAATTTTTATCTCTCAATAAAATTATAATCTGGATATTTTAGACTGGTTTATCATGAAAGAGTCTAGTGGAGTGTCCAATAAATTTATTTTCGGAATAAAACAATATATGGATATTTAAAAAAGACTATCAATGATATGAAATTTCAATAATGAATTTATAGTCACAAGTACCTGAAATCCACCATGACTAATATTGCTGATCTCATCACCCTCTGATCCATATAACAATATAATACAAGTGAATAAAGTCTTTTTAATGTAAAATTAATATTCACATATATTTAATAAACATAGAAATATATCATAAGGTATAATAAGGATGGTGATATGGAAAGAAATGGGTTTGTAGATGTTAAATGGGAAAGTATGGTAGATTATAGGATTTCTACATCTTTTAATGAATTTTTTTCATTGGTTGATGTTATGTTATATATAACTAATCAAAAAAATAAAATAAAAATTCTTTTTAATAAATTTGAGTATTTATGTAAATTATATGATGATACTGAAATGATATAGATGAAGAAAGCATTATACGATCAAAATACTAAATAAAAATATCTTCTCATCATTGGATTTGAAAATCAAAGCACTATAATACTATCTTAAGAACTAGTAGAAAATATTGATATAAACACATTTATATTAGATATAAATTTCTAATGTAATTGTAGGTTAAATTATTAAAAAATAGTATCTTTTTCATTCCAAGGAATAAATAGATAATAACATTAAAAAACCACTTAGAGTTGAGTATTGTGAGAAGTTCGGGCTGTAAATCTGTGTACACCCCAATTTACAACACTAAGGTATGTTGTTTCTTTTATTTTATCCTATATTATTTATATTTAAATTATTATATAATGTTGACATATATTATAAATGGGTAGGTAAATAAATTCCTTGTTTAAAATGTATTATAATTTTTTGAGGAAATATAATATTTTTTTCAAATCATACTCATATTACAAAATTAAGAAATCAATTTTGGAAACTACTATTAAATTTGATGTGGAAAAAATTGATGTCTACAATAATCAATCTAGTTTTTTTTAAAAATAATTAGATCAACAAGAAATAGAATGGAATGGATTATGATTCATTCATTTTGATAATTTAATACCACATCATTTTCATTCCATTTACCTTTATTGTAAATAATTGCAATAAATGGGATTCAAATATCATGTTCTCCGGAGGGTTTAACGTGGTATTATTTTATAATGAAATTATGCTTGAAATATGAAATGTTAGATATTTTTATTGAAAACAATATAATATATGTTATTTTTTAATCTTATTGGTGATGATGTTTTGTTTTTCAATATATACGTTTACAGTTTAGAGAATTTTTTTGTGATGGTTTAAAACTACCGAGGTTATATTTGAAAATACTATGAAGTAATTATATATTTTTTCAACAATTTAAGGAAATTAAATATTAGAATAGATTTATTAGAATTGATCTCAAGCACCCCTCTTTGATTACTGAATTTTGAAAGTTTTTTATATTATTTATTTCCAGAAATTATAACCACCTCTAATTTTATATTATTGGTGGTTCTGAAAAAAAACTAGTAGAGAACATATATTACATAGTTATTTTAATGATATACTAATAAATATTTATACATATATAAAATATGTCCATATTCCTTTCTTTTCCCATGGTTGATGCCCTATTATGATGGTCAGCTTCATCCTCTATCATGGTATGCATCTTATCTCCACCCCTCTTTAGTGTCCTTGTATTGAGACTCCATTAATCAACTCCTACCCAAACAATGAAACACTTACACCATCCACCACTCTAATAGAAACCATAATTTAGGTAAAATATCATAGATATTCTTTTGGTTTCTATAGAGATGAGTTTCATTATGTGTTTATAGGGCCCCATAATAAAAACATATCATAATCATGAGTTATGTTGGGGATATTACATTATTTACATTGAGGATAATTTCCAATATAGTTGTAGGGATAATTAAGAAATAACTCATACATAAAAACCCATTAAATTAAGAAAGGATACATAAATAAATATATTTATCAAAAAATGTAAATATTGTAAAATAAATAGTAATATCTTTTATAGAAACTGATCATGATAGTCAACATGAAATCATTCTATCACATACTCATCCTTCAGTATTATGAAAAAACATTAAAAATCATGGGATGTTGTGAAAACATTTGTAATGGATATAAAACAAGAAAAACATTAATCTGTTGACAAACATTAAAATCCATGATAACTTTATTGGAAGTTAATATTTTTCACCCAAAATTAGTTTTAAATCCATTCTTCTGAAATAAGATCATTTCATATATAACTTTTGTAATAACAATATTTCCATAAAACTTGTTGTAAGCAATGAGAATAAATTGAGCTAACTTAGGAAATCCAAATTTTTCTCACTCCAATAATTGGAATAAACATACATTTGACTACTATACATGTCAATCATAAAAATATAATTTCAATATGGTTGGATTCCGTACCCATTGAATTTGTGGGCTATCACGCACCCACATGTCCATGGTTTATCACAGAGCTACCTGTCATTGGTCTATTACGAAACCAACTGTCAAATGTGCAAGTATAGTTATATAATAATAACACCTAAAATATTTAAACTCTCAACATTTTACCCATTAAATTTTATTTGAAATTAGAATAAAATATTTGAAGATATTTAAATAATCAATAAATCCCTAAAACCAATTTTTATTAATAATATACCATAAAAGAAAAAAATAGGTTACATTTTCTTTTAAAACATGAAGAAATCATACAAAATACAAATATGGAAATAGACATAAATTTTTATATATATTTCATTTTATATCTATATAAATAAATTAATATATATATATATATAATAATATTAGGGATATTGAAATAGAGGATATGATTAACTCCTTAAATATTCACTACATCCCATAAAAGACATAAAAAATAATAAATCAAAATCCCCATGAATTAGAATCTATTAAAACCCATTAAATTTCATGATTATATAGAAATCATGGATATGTAATGTAATTTTTTTGATATATATACCTTATAAAATAATAAAGGTTCATATCATAAACAAATGCCTCAATGAAATGAGGTAAAGACAAAATCCCTTTCTTAGGGTCTGACGTGTCATGTAGGGATTTATCTTTCCAGTGAATAAACATTTATTAAATATTTACATTATTCAGATCCTTTTTCATGTTTACTATAACATATTTTTTACTTATTATAATTTAATCAAATCTATTGATAGAACAATGTTTATGACAAGTCTGTTTAAAATATTTGGCTTATGTATCTGAAATGACATTAGTGGGTAAATTTTGGGAAAGAATATAGTGTAATGTCATGGTTCTGGGTTCCACTCAACGGATTCCCCGAACCCAGTTCGCCACGTGACCTCAAGCGTATTTCCCTAAACTCCAGAGGTTTCTGACTAGCAGCGAGGGTCCAGGTCTAATAGTGGGTAAACTATGCCCTCATTTTTCAAAGTGCAGCGCAGTGGAATAGATAAATATCATACAACAAGTGGAAGCAGAAACAATATATATAACAGAAATGGATAACATATAATAACAAGGAAACCGACAGTCATATATATATATATATGAAAATGCAGTATGTCACTATTCTATAAACCAGCCAAAACATGTTACACTGCAATAAAATACAACTTAAGTACAAATACAGAAAGAAAAATAGAACAGCCAGCGGCATCGTGAGCCCAAGCTCGATCCCCTGCTCCCCTATATCCCAGCAACAATAATGTACATGCATAGGGACCCTTTCCCTTATCCACACCAGTAGAAACGTAATCTGTTTGGGATAAAGACATTACCCAAACAAGTTGTGGGAAATAAATCCTAGTAGGAACCCACCAAAGGATCATGCCCAACCGTGTGAATATATGCCACAACAGTGTACAATAGTAAAAATGCAATAAACAAATAAGTAATTCAAAAGTAACTAAAATTACTAGTTATATTTCCATTTTATTATTCTTTTACACATTCAATTTAATATATCACCATAGTGAATATTCTAAGTAAAACAGCCAGTGTCCTCTGACGCGTAAACCCTTACCCTCAGGTAAAGAGAATACAAACATAGGAATCTGCCAACAAGCACTGCGAATATTTCCCACAGGCATACGAGGTGTCTCCCACAGGAATAGAGTCAACTAACCACATGCACCCAAGAAGTTTCCCATATGCTAAGCAGTACATTTCCCACTGGGTAATCACAACACTGCACTCAGGATAAACAAGTAACCGGGCCATTCCCAACATGTAAACAAGAAATACACGTGCAATTACTCTCAAGGAAATTATATAATAATTATTCTAAAGGTATACCCTCGGGTATCCTGGCCAAACGGCTAAATAGAAAAACGCACCCCCGGGGTGCTCCTGGATTTAAGAAACGATCCCAAACAACAGTTTATTATCACATATAAATTAGATAAACAATTCTAGGTATTTAATTCAACAAGGCCTCAGCTATACGACACCCCATTCATGGGCGCGTGTCTCAACGGTACACAAAAATTCACCTCAGTTGGAAAATTAAACACCAAGCCACCTACCTTAAATGACCCTGAACAATATATGCGAATGACGATTTCAGAAATGTCCAAGATCGACGTAGATCTGCGGTTCCAGGAAGGTTGATGGTAAAGAAAAAATATTCCTAGTTCTCGATCTGGATCTCCTCGAAGATCCGACCATCCCTCCTAAGCCTACCTCTGGTTCTAAGTTTCCTCTGTGAACAGAAGAGGCTACTGCCCATTTTAAGTGAAATAAACAAAATACACAGCATTTACTCTCAAGTAAACATCATGTAATTTCAATTTTTTATCTTTTCCGTTGGATTCTTATCACCAGCGTGGAACTGTTCATCTGTTGACATGAGTACACGACATGTATTTCTTATTACACTGCGTGTACTGCTGCTCAGCTAGCCACCACCTTACTATTCGCCTGCCGACTGACTACACGACGTGTATATATCCACTACATGGCGTGTAGTTAGTTTTTACATCCTTCATCTCCAACATGGATACACACCATGTGTAATCATCCCACACGTCCAAAAGTACACTATGTGTGGAAAAGTAACATCATGTACTTCCAAAATTTGGGATTTTCCCTAATTTCCTTATTTTCTCAAAAACAATTAAGGAAAGTGTAAAAGATGAAACCCGTACCTCAAGAATATGAACTGGGTTCTTACAAACATCCCCCATTAAAGCAATTCATCCCCAAATTTCCCTTCCACGGGTGGTTAAGATATAGTCGTGAACAACTCCAACCACTGAGCACATATGTTGGTCTCCCACTCCCATGTTTTGTCTTGAACTCTTCCATGCTACCATATCACCCGTACGAGAGGAATTGACCGGCATCGGAGAACCATCTTACTCTTATTGATGATATGACTCATATGCTCCTCAATGGAAACATATATTTCATGCTCAACCTCATCAGGCCGAAAGACATGAGACAGATCTGAATGATAGCGATGCAACTGATAAACATGGAATACATCGTGCATGGCTCGGTATCTCTGTGGTAACTGCAACCGATAGGCAACCAGCCCAAGTCTCTCCAAAATATCAAATGGACCCACATACCTCGGTGAATGTTTACCCTGTCTCTGGATCCTCATATTCCCCAACCTCGGTGACACACACAAGAAAACTGGATCCCCAACCACGAAATCCAAGGGTTGTCTATGGTGATCAGCATAATATTTCTGACGATACTGTGCGGTAACCATCATCTTCTGAATCAACTGGACCTGCTCAGATGTGTCCTCCACGAGATGTGGTCCCAATAAAGATGTCACACCTTCCTCTAACCAGCACAATGGTGATCGGCATGGCCTACCATATAAATCCTCGTAAGGTGCCATATCCATAGTTTCCTGAAAACTATTATTAAAGGAAAACTCAACTAGTGGTATATTCTTCTCCCAAGTGCCCCCAATGTCTAGGATACATGCACGCAACATGTCCTCAATAACCTGTATCGTATGCTCTGACTGACCATCAGTCTAAGGGTGGTAAACTATGCTCAGAATCACTTATGTTCCCAATGCCTTCTGAAAACTCTTCCAGAAACAATATGTAAAACGGGCATTCCTTTCTGAAAAAATAGAACGGTGTACCCCATGAAGATGTACGACCTCTATGATAGACAACTTACCGAACTCTTCAAATCCTAATATAATGCCCCAGCCTTAAACCTTACATAATCTTGAGTTAATACAAGATTACACATTGAGGATCTTTTCAGGTTTAGAGTTTTAGAGAATTAGATCATAAAACATGCAATACATTCCACATTTAAACAAAGTGGTTACATAAAAGACAGTATTAATTCTTCCCATCAACGGAAACATATTTAAAATAAAACACGGATTCTTTCTTGAAACATCTTTGACACTATGATCACATCATGTAATTTTCCCTTGACCTATGAAAAACATTTCAAAAACTTTGGATGAGCATAAAAATCTCAGTAAGGTTTATAAAAATATGGAAAGGAAACATGAGTTCATATATACATAAGAATGAAATCATACTGTACCCATAAAAAACAGGCACTTTAACATACCTCATCAAACCATGAATAAATCAATGAAATCATAAGAGATAAATGTAACTTGAGGCATTCATAACATTTTTACGTAGGGAGTAACCCTCTTGGTTACGTTTGGAATAACCATCACAGTATATTCCCTAAATTTCTTCGGAGAAACATTAAAGTTTCACTCCTTCACGTTACCCAATGCATTGGAGAGCTATAACGGGCTCACCCTCACTTAGTTTATCACGGAACCACCCGTCTTCATAATAATGCCCAAGAACCATAACATAATCATATCACATAAAACATGCATAAAGGAAATATAACATTTCCACATTTCAATCACAAGATATCAATACAACACATTGATATAATAAAAATATTATGAAAACAATTTTCAATACCAAATTAAAACATGGTATTTATTTTTCATTTAAAACAAATGATATGGCTTGTAGAGGAAGCCGAAACTCCAATAATGGTCACGGCGGCGGAGAAGTCGTTGTCGCCGCATACGTACGACAAGAAAAACATTCCCTTTTGTCGTTTTGTAAAATGATTCGTATAAAAAAGATTCCTTTTGAATAAGAATAAAAGTCAAACGGGTTTATACACCATATAAAATAAGGATGTGTATAAAACAAAATATGCCTCAATGAAAGGAGATTGAGACAAAGTCCCATACAAAGACGTTATCCTTGGTTTAAGGATAAATCAATTACAAAATTATGTGTGACAAAAGAATACACCAAATATAAGTGGATATTAAGTGTAAAATAATCAAAGGTCATTCACACATATTCAAAGGATGACATATTCAATAACTACATGTTAAACCCAAAGAAATCGAAATTGGGTTAAGAAGTTCCCTTGACAGCCTAACGACGTCACATCAAAATGAGTTGATGAGAGATAAAAAAGGATATCTCATCACTTGGACATAAAATTTACATCAATAAGGATATATGAGAACATATCCCAACATAAAAATATGTAAAATAAAATACCCAACAATAGAAGTCTTTTAAAAAGAGGAGGGTGAAAGGTTCCCTTACCGACATGGGTATCTTTCGAAACATACGCCCCGTGAAAGAAGGACAATACAACATTGATGTAAATACTCATAAACGAAATAATATTACACAATGAGTAAAATAATGGTCAGTACATACACCACTCAAAGGAAATTGTGGCAAATGTAGCATAAATCTCACAGTAATAAAAGTGAGATGAAAAATCCCTTACGAAAACTCGGCAGCCTAACAGCGCCACATAAAACTTCAAAAAATGGATTGATGAGATCAAATAGGGTATCTAATCACATTAAAATAAAATGTACATAAATAGGAATATAAAATAACATCCCCCATCATAAAAAATAGGAGCTTAAAGGAAGTGACATAAAAGAGAGTTCTTAAAGAGAAAGAGAGAGGTTAGATCTCTTACGAAAATTCGGCAGCCTAACTGCGCTACTCAAAACTTCCAAAATGGATTGATGAGAGGAAAATAGGGTATCTCATCATATTAACATAATAATTATAGTAGGATTAATATAAAATAACAACCCAATCATAAGAAAGATGATCTTAAAAGTAATGGCATAAAAGAGTGTACTTAAAACGAAAGAGAGGTGTAGGATCCCTTACCTCGGGTCCGACTTGACTCGATCATTCTTTAACATCCTGAATAATAAACTTGAGTTAATTTCCACTTTATTAAGAACCTTTTTCTAGTTCATTATTCCATTTAGATCACCTATTGTCATGTTATAAACATTATGTAATAATTTAAGTTAATAATGTTTGTTTTGTCGATATTTGGTTCTTAAGTCGAAAGTGGACTTCTTACAATTACATGTTGTTTGTGTGGTCAAAGGTTCCTTATATCCAGAATGACATTCCTGATTTGAATAGAATATATATCATATATATCCAGAATACACATGTATTTATAAAATTACATAATCATTTAGAGGTAATAAATGAAATGCACCGTTCATGGAGACGGTAAGCCGTACATACGCATGAACGCTACTTTCATTTCTTTATCATATTAATTGAATTAAAACTCAATGAGAGGTATGTATATTTTAATTCCAGAATTATATTCATCATTTAGATGTACCATTAATCATATATATCCATTATATACATGTACTTATAATAGTACATTACATTTGGGGATAATAAATGAAAATCACCGTTCATGGAGACGGTAATCCGTACGTACGCATGAACGCTACTTTCATTTCTATATCATAATTTAATGGAAATAAATAGTAATTATATATAGGTATATTATAATTCCAGTATAACATCATATAAAATAACATTAAATCCATCCTTTATACGTCCCACATATGGCATTAACGAATCACATCACTTTGAGGGGGCGGTAGTCCGCACTTCCTAAAATGAAGATATCGTGTATACCCATAATGGAAAAAATAATGGTATGCCATAAATAAAAAATACAGAAGCTTAAGGAAAGAATAAAGATATTATATATCATATATAGAAATAGTGACATCATAATGGCCACCATTGAAGGTGTTAAATGAGTATTGAACAATCATCATTTCGGGAGACAGAATTTCGCCATCCACGGAAACCGTATGTTCTTTAACCATTTGATGTAGTTGTGTGAGAGTGTAGCTCGAATAAATCTTATAACAACATCCTAGTATATTGAAGATACTGGTTTTGTTACAGAAGAAGTAAATAAAAATAGTTTAGGGGGTTGGAGAAGCAAAATAAAACAAATGAACACGAGAGAATGAATTATCTTTAAAAGTGTAACTCCTTTTGATTTGAGCCTAAAGGATTCCTTTGAAAGGATTCTGCCAAAAGTAAATCCTCTAGGATGAGTAGAGGGATGTGGAGAGAGTAAATGGTCAGGGGATGGCCGAGTCAAAGGCTGGAGGAGTGTGTGAAATGAGGTAGAGGTGGGGGCCTTTATAAGAGGAGAGGAGGGGCACTTTTGGAAATCATGAAACTATTATTTTATTTTCAAAAGTGTTTGGAATTTCTAAGGTCCCACATTGATATATTTCGAAGATAAGATGATAAGGCTTTGACATATTCCCATAAAATAGTTTTTGTAAAAGTGTAGGTCTTAGATTTTATATTATCGTTTCATTTTATTTAAACTGTTCATTAATGAGGTCATCCTTGCATCATCATGATGTCATAATTAAATTAATTTATTTAATGTCTAAAAATTATAAAAAAATATCCTGATGTAGGAAATTTTTTTATATTTCCAAAGAGTATTTATAGACAGAAATATGATTAGTATAACCCCTTCTAAAAATTGTTTTAGTAAAATAATTTATGTTAGTGTCATTTTCAACTTTATTTAAAAAAAGGCATTAAAGTCATTATCTCACCCAAGAGGCTCCATAAGGTCCCCTAAATCGACCCATGGGTTGTCTTGGTCGTCCATGACTCATCCAATAGGGGTAGGACATGTGTCATGGTGTTTTTATATTTTTATAATATCATTTTTACCTTAAATTACACTAATTACCTCTAATCGCGATTAATGAAAAAAAGTTACTATTCACCAAAAAATTATTTTCATCCCATTGAACCACATTTTACATACTAATGACAACCATGTATGTCGGATTTTCAAAATTCAATACACATTAGTGGTAAAATTTCATTTAACTGAAAAATTAGTTTGCTTGATTACCACTTAGTGGTTTCACTATTAATCAAAAATTGGAGTTTTTTAGAAAATTACCAAAAATTCACTTTAAGCTATATTCGATATTCCGAATTCAAAAATGATGTTTATATTACCTAATTCAAATAATATAATTATAATTAATTAATTTAATAATTAACTCCCATTGTCAAAACAAATAGCGTGTTTTTAAGAAACAATATATATCAAAATATTGATATTTGTTTATGTCGAATTTCAAAGTGAAATTAATTCCAAAGTCCACCATTGAATAAAATGGTAAAAATATTTTATGGTTTCACTTTAAAACCAATTCAAAAGATAATCTAATCATATAAATAAATTAGATTAAAAGAGGTTTTGAATTAAAATACAACATTTTTCACTTATTCATAAAAAATGAACATTATCCGAAGAATAACAAAAACATACACAAAGTAAATTTTGATGTCCCAATTATAAATAAGGATTTTATTTGGTCCAAAAGAATGTATAAGAGTGACAAAAACTATATTTAAATAGGGTTCTCCATGAAAAGGTGATAAGTTAACCTATAGTGAAAACTAGGGCATATACGCCTAAAATTGAATTCTTTCCGTATTTTAAGCCTTTATCTTTTATTGGATAAATGTAAAAATATTTAAAAACATATATAATCATATTTTAGTTATTTATATCCATTATCACTAATACAATGGCTACATGTTAACTACCATAATATTAGTTTTATTATTAGAGTGCAACGTAAGATTCCCAAGAAACTCGTTGTTGCGTGTTGGGTACGCCATCGAGCATAGCGTCCCCTTTAAAGTCATACTAATATTTTATTCAAAAATATGGATAAATATGAAAATTTCATATTCTTTATTTATCTGGGGTGTTACACCTAAGGTCTCCCTGATCGGCAAAAAATGAGCTATCTTTGTGAGTCCGTTCACAACAACCCACAAAGAATCATTGCCTTGAGGTGACCTCGTGAACCGAGTCACGAAGTCCATCGCGACATCATCCCATTTCCATGCCGGAATAAGTAACTGGTGAAAAAACCCGGCCGACCTCTGATGCTCCACCTTCACATGCTGACAGGTGGAACACCTCGTAACAAAACCAGCTACATCCATCTGCATTCCCGACCACCAGTACTGATGTCTCAGGCCTTGGTACATCTTGGTAACCCCAGGATGAACTTACCAATATGAACCATGATACTCCCACATCATCTCCTCACGTATATCCCCTATATCCCACACTCAACCATGGAAACACAATAATTCATCATCGCTTATCGTCCAAACATGATAAGGGTCCTCAATGGTCACTGACTCCCATATAACGAGGCCTTCTGAATCAGATTGATGTCCCATCCTCACTCTACCCAAGAAGATAGAAGTCACAACTAATGATGAAAGATAGCTCTGCCCTTGACTGTCATGCACCTCCAAATGCATCTCAGAGAACAATTTCATAAGCTTCCATTCACCACTGGCCATTTGCACTGCTTGTATCTGAGTCTTCCTGCTCAGTGCATCAGCTACTGCATTACATTTACCAGGTGTATAAGAAAGCTCAAAATTGAAAGGATTGAAGGTATTCAACCCTCCTTTGCTATCTCAGGTTCAAGTCACACTGGGTAAAGATGTACATGAGACTATTGTGGTCCGTGAACACCACAAAATGTTCTCCCAAGAAATAATGTCTCCAATAGAGAAACGCATGAACAACTGTAGCCAACTCGAGATCATGCGTCAGGTAATTTCTCTCATGTGACCTCAGCTGGTGAGTCTCATATGCAACTACTCTATCGCCCTGCATCAACAAAGCTCATAGCCTAATACCTAATGCACCACAATAAACTATATTGCACTTCCTATGCTATGGGAGTATCAGGATAAGTGAAGATGTCAACTTTCCCTTCAGCTCCTGGAAGGCTGTCTCGCAAGCTTCTAGCCAAACGAACTTCACACCCTTCTTATTCAAACCCATCAATGGTGCTACTAAGCGTGAGAATTTCATGTATGAAGCGTCTGTAGTAACCATCCACCCCCAATAAACTCCATATTTCATACACGTTCTTAGGATTCTCCCTAGAAACTACTTCTCTCACCTTCTCAGGGTCTAATGCAACTCCTGCCTATGACATGATATGACCCAAAAAGTTTATCTGGTCCATCCAAAAGTGGCACTTTTAGAGCATAGCATATAGTCTATGCTCTCTCAGTGTACTCAATACAATCTCAAGATTGGTGGCATGGTCATGTCAAGTGTGAGAGTACACCAAGATGTCGTCCACGAATACTACCACAAAAGAATCCAGATAAGGATGTAACACACGATTCATTAGATCCATGAAAACTGCTGGTGCATTAATGAGTTTGAACGACATAACCATATACTCGTATAGACCATACCTGCTCCTGAAATATGTGAGAGGTATATCAGATGGTCTAACGTGTAGCTGATGATATCATGATCTCAATTCAATCTTCGAGAACATCTGTGATACACAAAGTTTACCAAAAAATCATAAATCCTTGGAAAGGGATATTGGTTCTTAACCATCAACTGGTTCAACTTCCGATAATCCACACCGAGTCTGAGGGTACCATCCACCTTAATCGCAAATAGGACTGGCGAACCCGAAGGAGATGTACTGGGTCATATGAAACCCCTCTACTGTAACTCCTCTAACTATCTCTTGAGCTCCTGCACTTCTGGTGTAGCCATCCTATAAGGAGGAATGGACACCAGTGCAACTCCCGGCAGAAGCTAAATAGAGAAATCTATCTCACGCTATGGAAGAAGTCATAAATTTTTTTTCCGGGAAGACGTCCCTGAAACAATCAACCACTAGAGGGAAATCGTTCTGACAAGTCCCCTGGTCATCCAGATATATGCTCGCAATCTGGGATGTGATATCACCTCACCCATAATGCTCCGGTCCAGCTCGACTCGCCTGAACATCCCACTCCCACTTGTAAAGAAACTCGTTGCCCTTTGGTGACATGAATCTCACCCTTCGATGATAGATATCCACAAAGTCTCGAAAGGGAACCAACTAGTCCATCCTGAGAATGATATCACGGCTCATCATATCTAAGGGATAGTGGTGCCAAAGGTTGTGACACCCAACAACATCAATGGGGAACTCCTTGCACTAACCCACACTAGCTGTTCTAGTTCCCAATGTAGTGTCTAATGTCATAAAATCAGAAGAAGAAGAAACACCGAGCCCAAGTCCCTCCACAACGGTTATAGATACAATGCTATGTGTAGCTACCGTATCAAAAAGTACTGAAGATAAAACAGAAGATACTAGAATAGTTCCATTGATAGTAGAAGGTCTGGGATCCTGCTCTTTCAGGGACTGTTGCACTGCATATGCCTGCCCAATGCCGTGGCTCTACAACACAGCCTGGCTACCCTGAGTTGTCCCGCCCTACTACCTCTAAGATCCTGGTGTCTGGCTACAACAGCCACGTCCACCATCCCTTCCTACATTCCCTGATGTATTCCTGATCCCTGACTGGTAAGAAGCTTCTAGTCCTTTCCCCACATGTGGAGTCTGCACAGAACCCCTCTCATTATCCACTGGTGGAAACACCCTACAAAAGCGCTGCATATGACCCGTCCTGTCTAAAGCCCTGCATTCCACTAGGACACATGGACAATAATGTTGCTTGTGCCCCACCTTACCATACTGGTAGTACATTACCTTTCCACCTGAAACATTCATATAGTTGTTACTACCACCCTAAGATAATTTCATCTCTCTCTTCCTCTTACAAGTAGAAATAGTACCAAAAACTGGTGCTGAACCACCCTTTCCCACACAACTAGCTTCCCGCAGGGTTCTCTCTGTAATCAGCGCCTGGTTCGCAATAGCATGTACAGAAGGCAACTTGAAAACAGTCACTAGTGCTAGGATGTCTTATCAAAGACCCTCCTCAATGCGTCTGGCTCTCAGCATCTCATCGCCCACTAGAACGTGTGAAAAATTATGATGCTCGATGAAATGATCATAATAATCCATCACCGACATAGCGCCCTACTGCAAATTCATGAACTCTCAATCTCGATCTTCCCTCAACGTCTTTGGGAAGAAGAAGTCATAGAAGGATATCTAGAAATCATCCCATGCCATGTATCTGTGATTCTATGACTGGGTGGTAACATCCCACCACCTTTTGGTAGAATCACGCAACATATAAATCACGAGCTTGACCCTCCACCTTATAGGCATCTCTAGGTGCTCGAAAATATTCTCCATAGACCTCAGTACAGAATCCGTAGCCTATGGTATACCATCCCCTGAAAACGTAGGCGGATGATCCTGCTGGAAGATACAAGTCAACTCGGCCATAGATGTGGCATCCGGCGGTGCTCCTTGAAAGGTCTACATGAACCGTATAATGCCTTCACAGAACTGTTCCTCCGTGCCTATGTCCGGTATTACGGATGGCACCGCATCTGGCTACGCTGGAGGATCAACTGGTATCCCTTGGCCCACCATCTCCGGAGTATACATGTTGCCGTTCTCTTAGAGAAAAACACGTGAACGTCTCGGCGGCATGACACTACAAGAGAAAACACACTCCTTATATCAAGATTATCACAGTCTGAAAATGAAGGAACCAAAAGTGGAATAGGAGGAAGAAGGCATTTATGTTTTTACAACAAGACTACACGGTGTGTATACTGACTAAACGGCGTGTACCTGACTTCTCTTCCCCTACCCGGGTCCTTCTATACGGCCAAGCCACACGACTCCCGTTAAAAAAAATACACAGCGTGTATATAATCTACACCGCCTGTATGGTGTAATTTTCCAACTGACCATGTCGTTTGTGACACGGCCGACTACTCGGCTTGATATTACACGACATGTTACACCCGCACACGGCTTCTACACTACCCCATTTCCCAGCCACATGGTCAGGTCCACAGAGTCTGTCACTGGTCAAGACTACACGGCGTGTCCCACGGGTACACGGCGTGTACTAGACATGCTTCGCCGACCCATGTTTTTAGTTACACGGACGGATACATGGCATCAACTACACGACCTGTTCAATATACACAGGGCATGTACACTAAAGGATTCCACCAACTCATTTTGTTAGTTACACGGCCGGATACTAGGTAAGACTACATGGCGTGTTCCACAGTGGTCATGGTATGTATATATTAAGGTCTCCCCCGTCCATGTTCTCAGTTACACGAGCGGACTCCGGGTCAACACTACATGGCATGTTCGCCCCAAGCATTTCCCTTCCCCGTGTCCCTGCCCACATGATCTATGACGTAGGAAGAGACTACACGGCTTGTACTTAGGGTACACAGCGTGTACTAAAAAACTTTTCTTTTCTTCCCGAACAGAAGAACATACACGTCATATTTAAGGTACTACACAGTGTGTATATAGGGTTTCTGGACAGTATTCATTAGAAACTTCTTCGGAACTGAGAAAATACTGAAAAACAACACCTAAGTTCCAAATTCCGATCCGTGAGGGCCCATACTCCCTTCGAATCAAAGTTTGGCATCTTATATGTGTTATAACCGGATAAACAGTCAATGATCCACAAAAACTCAGTCAATGAGGGACCATACTCCCCAAAAACCAAACATCGTCGTCCATTCTATAAACAGGCTCACACAAAAATACCGTATCAAACAGAAGGTATCTATCATTGCAGCTATCACAACTTCATGCTTTTACTAGCACAACTTCTATCACAACAACATGCAATTTCTAATGCACCCACATGGCATGGAAACTATGCATGGAATGTGATTTCTAACATGTTTCTAATGATAAATGAGATTTCATACCCTCATATCATCAGGTTGAAACTAAATAGAACCCTTGGATAAAATATAAATAGCACAATACTAGTGCATCACCCTTCAGTGAATATCGATTCAACTTTAAAATTTAAAAATCAGAAAAATTGAAACACGAGTTAAATTTTTTTTCCTTATACACAAGTTAGATACACCCGAGCATAGCTTATTACCAACTACCATTATCGTCCTATCCCTGACTAAGGCTCCAAATAGTACGTAAAAGAAAAGAACTCCTCTGATACCACTTTGTAACGACTCAATTTCGTGTCCCACTCAACGGGTGCCCTGAACCTGGTTCGCCACGTGACCTCAAACGCATTTCCCCAAACTCCAGAGTATGCTGACTAGCAGTGAGGGCCCAGGTCTGATATTCAGGACACCATACCCTCATTTTTCAAAGTGCAGCGTAGAAGAATAGATAAATAGAATAAAAAAAGAGGAAGCAGAAACTATATATATAACAGAAATGGATAACTGATAATAATAAGGAATCCAGCTGTCATATATATATATATAAAAGCATCATGTCATTATTCTATAAAATAGCCAAAACATGTTACACCTTAATACAATAAAACTAATGTACAAGTACAGGATGAAAAACAGAACAACCAATGGCATAACGAGCCCAAACTAGGTCCCATGCTCCCCTACTTTCTACCAACAATCAAGTACCTGCATAGGGACCCATTCCCTTATCCACGCCTCCAGAAACATAATCTGTTTGGGTCGAAGACATGACCCAAACATGGTGTGAGAAATATATCCTAGTAGGCACCCACCAAAAGCTCGTGCCCAACTGTTTGAAAATATGCAACAACAATGTGCGGTAGTAAAAATGCAATATACTAAGCAGTACATCAAATGTAACTATCTTTTCCAGTTATATTTCCATTTTATTATTCTTTTACGCATTCAATTTATGATTTCACCAAAATAAATATTCTATGTAAAATAGCCAGTTTCCTTAGACGTGTATACCCTTACCCACAGGTAATGAGAATCCAAACACAGGAATCTTCCCACAGGCACATAGAATATTTCCCATAGGCGTACAAGGTGTCACCCAAAACCATAGAGTCAACTGCCCACATACACAAAATAAGATCCCCACAGGCTAAGTAGTACATTGCCGATGGGCTAATCACTACCCTTCCCTCAGGATAAACATGTAACTTGGCCATGACTAACATGTAAACAAGAAATACACAGGAAATTACTCTCAATGGAATTATATAATCATTACTCTAAAGGTATACCCTCGGGTATACTGGCAAAATGGATAAACAGAGGAACACACCCCCGAGGTGGTCCTGGATCCAAGAAAAGATCCCAAACAATAGTTTATTATCATATTTAAATTACCCAAACAATTATATGTATTTAATTCAACAACACATCATCCATTCGACACCCCATTCGTGGGCACATATCTCAATGGTACACAAAAACGCACATCAGTTAGAAAATTAAACAGTAAGACACCTACCTTAAATGCCCCTGAACGGTATACGTGAACGATGATTCCAGAAATTTCCAATATAGACGTAGATCTGGGATAAGAAAATTCTCATTCAATCTTAAATAACCCCCCCTCTGAGAATAATTGGTAAGAACTACCCAAGGAGAGGATAGGGCTTACCCGTGTGGTTTCACGGAGATTGACGGTGCAGAAAATAGATTCCTGGTAATTGATCTGGAGCTCCACAAAGATCTAGCCATCCCTCCCGAGCCTCCCTATGGTTCTAAGCTTTCTATGTGAACAGAGGAGGCTACATTCTGTTTTAAGAAAAAAAAACAAAATACACAGCGTGTACTCTCAAGTCCACGGCGTGTAATTTCCATTTTTTAACGGTTCCACTGGTGGATTCTCACCAGCGTGTCACTTTTCATCTGTCGACATGAGTACACGACATGTATTTCTAATTACACGGTGTGTACTGCCGCTCAGCTAGCCACCGCCTTACTATTTGCCTGCCGACTGACTACACGGAATGAAAATATCCACTACACGGCATGTAGTCAGTTTTTACACCCTTCGTCTCCAACATGGCTACACACCATGTGTACTCATCCCACACAGCCAAAAGTTCATGGTGTGTGGAAAAGTACTTGGCGTTTACTTCCAAAATTTGGGATTTTTCCCCATTTTCCTTATTTTTTCAAAAACAATTAAGGAAAGGGGAGATGAAGATACACGTACCTCAAGAATAAGAACCAGGTTGTTACAGATAGTATATAAACATATACATAATTATAATAATAATTACAAATTATAATATTCATACTTCAATTATACTTTTAAAACCATTAATGGGTTATGGTTAAGAAAATTTAACCAATGTTACAATCATGGAGATAGTGGGTCATATGTACGCATGGGTAACATTCTCATTTTATAATGATCATTATAGAAATAATGGGAGTAAAATATATCATTCCATAATGATAATTATGTCATAAATAAAATATTATTTACTTATATATTCTTATATATATAATTTCTTACACGTAGGATAAATCTCATCTTTTCAATGAGGCGGTAGTCCACATGTTTGGAAATAGTGTTACAACATTTTTAGTGCTTGGAAGGGAAACAATTAAAATTAAATATAATATTTATTAAAAATATATATATTTATGTAATAACATATATATTTCATGTATTGTGTGAATGTATTACTTCGCTTTGATGAGGCGGTAGCCCACACATCGACAAATGATGTTATCATTTTAACAGAAATTGGAAATCTTGAATTATTGTGAGTGTAACAATACAAAATATATAAATTCATAAACAATATCATTTATATATCATATGAAAATATTTTTTCCATCATAACTCCCATCATTGATATGTGGTAATGGTAAAATGAGTGACATCGTTAGGTGAGGCCATAGTTTTCCGTACAAGAATGGAAATTTTGTATCCCATTTGATGGATGTTTGTGTAGGTCTAGGTAAACACCATTGAATAAAAAATTAATAGTATATTTAGGAATATTTTTTTTATATATTCATGTAATGATAATAAATTGAGGTAATATATAAGGAAACAATGTAAAAAAATCATGTTGATGAATTCTATATATTATCCTGGTTTCTTTATTTGGTTTTCACTATTGGACATAATAGTTTTCTAAAATATAGAGTTGAGTCCTATAACGTGAGGGGATGACTGTTGCTAGAGTATTTTGGAATGGTTTGTTTCATGAAAAAGGACTCTAAGGGATAAAATACTAGAGGATGAAAAGAGGCATTTTATAAGATGAAAAAATGATGAATTTGTTATTGTTGAAAATAATTTTGTTCTCTCTACCTTTTAAAGGACTAAAAATGGTGAAAATATGTAATTCTAGATATATAGAGCTTTAATGGCCTATATATTTCTAGATAATAATTTTTAGACTAGTTCATACTTATTTTTACACCATTTCTAATTTTAGTCATTGATAAAGCACGTTCGTTAATAAATATAATTATTTTTAATTAATTTAACTAATATTTTTTGTAAATAATTATGCCAAAATTATTAAACATTATAAATTATTATTATTAAAAATATAAAATATCTTTTACCAAATTCATATAATTAAATTTTTAGAAATTATTTTAAAATTAACCCCACAGGCGAGATGTGACAATGGATTTTTAATGTGAAATCTTTAAAAAGATATGTATGTTTTTATATCAAACTTAAATGTGAGTTTATTTAGAATTATTTAAATTATGTTTAATGAAATAAAATATATTTAACTATACATAAAATCCAGTCCAAAACAGAATTTAAATATTTATGTAAATTGTATAAAAAGGTAACTTAAAACAAAAATCTAGTATCATTAACTATTCATAATAATATTAATTTTCTTATAAAAATACCAAACAATAATCCAAAGTGATTTTTGTTATTTATATTTTAGAAAATAATTTAATTTACCCATGAAAATATTTATAAATTATTCTGTTGTTTAATTTAAAATATGTAAGGCATTAAATAAAGGTGATTTTTTCTTTTAAAAATATAGTGCATATTTAATGGTTAAAATTTTAATTATTACTATTTTAAACCCTCATAATTTATGGGATATATATAAAAAAATTAGTAAAAATGGCTAAAAATAATATATGTATCCATATTCATTCCCTCCAATTCAATGGTATGGTGATAAATACCACATATAATAATAATAATTATAATATATTGTTTTTTTGTACAACACAATCTTTCATTAAATAAAAGATTTTAGAGAAACCCATTATTATTGGTTGAGTATGTTATCAGAAATAACATCATCATTTAAGTTAAAAATTAATATCCTATTCATAAATATTAATAAATATGAATTAAACGCCTATTTTCACTATGAGAGATGTTACATCGATCCCAACTTTTGGAAATTGAATCCCAAAAATTTTATTCACATATCAAATAAGTGGATATTTTTTCCCTCATAGAAGTTTGAGACTCCCATGTTTTCTAATCAACCATATGGGTTTTCCATAAAACCATACCAAGGTTAATTAGCTTATTTTTCCAATCATTCTATCAGCGGTCAATAAAATGAACATTTTGTTCCATGTAAGAATTGTTATCTTCCGGTAAAACTAATTACTGGATCAAAACATGACACCAATCATGTGCATATTCCTTGACATATAATCATCAAATATGTTGTGCAATAGGAATAAAATCCATATTATGGACACTTGATAGGAAACTAATCTATTTATTTTAGGATTTTATATGGTCTAATGAACCATGGACTCAGCTTCCCATTTTTACCAAAACACGTTAAGTTTGTATATTGATAAAAAAATTAAAAATACATGACTACGAACAATGAAAGAATGATATTTTCTATGGTTATTCACATAACATTTCTACCTACTCTAACCCATCCTCATTTGACTCTGAATAAACTATACTTTATATTGCCTTCCCACTATCATATCTCATCCCGTTAAGCTTATATCTACTACATAGTCCCAAAAATGTAGTTTTTCACTCCACATTTTATAAAATTCTTATAATAGTTCTGTAATTATACTTAAATGAAAAATATTATGATTTGAAAAATTAAATAATTAATTATGTCGATCCCAAAAAACATGGTAATCCATTGAGTAAGAATGAAGCACATCTTCCATGGTCAGAATCATCTTCTCATATTGTCTGTCTGATTAAGGATAAAATAATTTTATAAAGATTGATTTAGTACCCACTAACTTCTGAAATCCATTTATAAAATTTACATTTAAACACAGACAACTACATGACACCAATGAGAAAGGCACACCATGTAGCCTAAAAATCCCTTTTAGATACATTCATCAAATAAGATGTAGCGACATTGTATCCAATTTGGGAATGAAATGTGAAGTATTAGAAATTCTATAAACAATAAATAAAATTAAAATACTGACATTGGAAATATTTGGATTTCTAATCTTGAAATCTATTTATATATCCTCTCATTTCCATTAAAGAATTGTAAAAGGTTTTATAATCCCCTTCAGTAAATATAAACATTATTTATCTTGCATATAAGTTGATCACATGATGTTAAATTCAACAATATCTGTTTTCATTCCATACCACCTATAATAATAGGAATATTGTTTTTACTGCATAGTTCATCCCAAATGAATGAAAATTGGATAGCAATGTGGTTCGGTCAACAATACATTCCTCAAATCTGAATAACGAGGAACAGATAATTGTTTTCCAAATTATAAAACACCTTCTATATCAATATCAATATCTGGAACCATACCAATCGTAACATATTCTTAATTTTCATCCAATAATTGATTCAACATATTGGCCATCGTAATTATTACTTATAAGGTTGAATGCACAATAGATAGAAAAAATGGATATCCCTACATCCAAAACATCTAGTATCAAATTCATCAAATCATTAACAAAATGTTTAAGTTCCAAATTCATCATAGTTAATATAAAATTACATTTAGACCCATAAAATCATTTTATTTTTTTTATTTTCCAAAATATTAATGACTCGATATATCATAATCATAATTATTCTCACCCATATTCTCAATCTAACATTCAATTCATTATGACCGAAAATATAATGCTGACTTTTGTAATTAGTAAATATTTACCAATTTACTACATTCAAATGAAGAAATCAATTTTATGTGTATATATGAAATAAACTAATTACATATCCTTCATTGGGTAACTTAACTCATGGGTTTTCAACTAATGTGAATCACTAGAAAATATCTAGTTATTAAAAATTAGGACACAACGTAGTCATTTAAATGATGAATCACTGTCAAATATAAAATCAATATTTCTAGATGGAAGAACCCAAATAAGTGAATTGTCCAATCTTCTTTTCAGTTCCTAAAAACACACATTAAATTTTCTTATCCATAGAATTTGAGCACCATTTCATGGAATCATTGTTATTGGTCTGGACAAAAAATGAATTTTATCAATAATCGTTTCCTAATGAAATGAAAACCCAAGAAAACTAAAAAAATTTGTTTCATTGGTAGGTCATGGTTACTCAATAAAAACAGTTGTTTTTACAGTGTTAATATTTATTTCATCTTTTGAAATAATATGACCATGCAATGAAATTTTTTTCAACAAATATTTATGCTTACAAAATGTTCCATATTTCTTATTTTACTTCATGGTTTGTAAAAAAATCATTATGTACCTTTCATGTTCCTCTTGGATTTTAAATATACCAAAATATAATCTATAAAAAAAATGAAACATTGATTCAAAAATTGATCGAGACCACTATTAATAATATTCATAAATATATAAGGTGAATAAAATAAAATAAAAAGAATAACTACAAACTCATAATGATCATATATAGTCAAGGATGTCATCTTTGGAATGTCATAATCCTTCACCATTAACTGATGTTACCCAAACATCAGATCAATATTTTAAAAAATTGAGCCCCTTGGAGCTGATCAAACAAATCATTGACATCCAAACATCAGATCAATATTTTAAAAAATTGAGCCCCTTGGAGCTGATCAAACAAATCATTGACATGATTAAATGGATATTTTTTATTAATAGTTATGATATTCAATGATCTATAATCAATGAATGTTTTCATTGAAGCATAATTAATTTTCAAAAAGAAAAAAATATTACCACATAGTGTGTTGACAGTTCAAATACATACTTTATCAATAAATTAATGAAATTGATTTTCCAATTAAATATGATCAACTTGATCCATTAAAAATGTGGTTTTTGGAAATTATCAGAGCATTTGGAACGAAATAAGCAATAAATTTAACCTCTTAATCACAAATAACACTAGGAAAAACATCATTAAGAAAATATGAAACTCCATTCACTACATGAATGTCACTAATATGAAATGTTTAATTTTCCTCAAAAAATGTTCAAGATATCCTTATGTTCCATAATTAATCATTTTTTCATGTTTTTACTATTTTATTAAAGTTATTAAATCATTGAATAACACTATTTTATCTTTGTATTCATTTTTTCATGATATAATGAAAACCATTGTATAGAAAGAATGATACCAAACATTTATATTCACAATTAAAATGTATTTTGAAGAAATACTATCCTACTAATGACTATTAGAATATCCCTTGAAATCATTGTTTCTATAATACTCCCACAAAATGTTTTGAACAGAAGTTAAATCATACTATGATGACATTATATTGTAAATTTTATAGCATATTTCTCAGAAATATAAGAATGAGATGATTTAGAGTTAAATAGAGTATTGAAATAAGTCAAATAAACCAAATAAATTCATATCAAAAATTCATTTGAGGAACTATAATCTAATATAATATTAGAAAACAATTTTTCAACACCTTTTGCATATGATCTTGATGGTTTAACTATGGGAAATCATATTGGGACATGCATTGGAATTATTCACAAACTCATTAAAATTTTATCATCTTATGACTTTATTTTCATTGATTTTGTTAGGTCCACAAGGCCGAATACCCTGAGAGGGGGGTGAATCAGGGTATGACTAATTAAAAATTATAGCATGTACTGATCTTGTTTAACTGTTAAGAAAAATCCTTTTCTCTCTCTCTTTACTGTAGCACAATATAATCAGAAAGTAAATCATGAACATGACACACCAATTTTTACTTGGTTCACCCTCATTGGGATACGTCCAAGGAGCATAATATGGTGTTGTTCCATAGTACCGAATTCACTAAAGCACACTTCTGTTTACAAGGTTCGAGCTAGATCACTTCTTTTCCCAGGCTCACTGCCTTAACAATGTTTAGGGTCAGCTCTCTGCTTTCCCAAGGGTCACTCCATATTTCTCTTTCACTGGCTCACAGCTGGTAGAAATGATTACCTTCTTCCTCTTCTTTTGATCACTTCACTTGGAATGGATACACTCATAGCTTATATACCTATACGTCTCTTCATTTTCATGAATTAATTCATCCTCAACTGTTGATAGATGCTCTATTAAAGTTCAATGTTCATCCAGTGATGAATACGCCTTTGCCCATACTGAGAAATTCCTTGGGAAAATACCTTTGGAAAGCACCCTATTTCGTGAGGCTCCCAATTTCACGAAGCTTAAACAAGCCTTTGCAATTCTCCTAACTTTTCGTGAAGCACTCTCGTGAAGAACTATCACGAATATCAAGTCGTCATAGAGTGACTTTACTCACGAAATTCACTAAGCCAACGCAGAGCTCACAATGTTCGCGGAGCTAGAATAGCTGTCGCGAAGCTCCTCTCTTTCTCAAAGCACACTGCCTTCATGAACCACCTTCATGAAATGAGAGAAAAATATTTCCATCAAAAACTCTCTCTACTTTTCTCGAGGGGGTCGACCACTATTTATAGGCAATTCCAACGACCATCGACCCATCCATGCGATGTCAACGCCACCTCGTCACCAATCGCAAATCTTCAAAATTTCCTCCGAAATTATCTCAAAATCGTGAAGCACCTTGGAAATTCTCGGATCGCGGAGCTCGTCGTAATCGCGGAGCGTTCCGTCAATTTCCTCGCGCCGTCGCTGTGAATCTCCCTTGCGTTTCCTTTCAACACTACTGTTCGTGATGCTTGTCGTAAATGAGAAGCATCACCGTCAACATTTTTCTTCTCTTCACAAATTCCATACCATGAATCCTCTCTTCGTTAAATTCATGCCTTTTCCATATTAAAATATGCTCTTCATGGAAACCCTATTTTTGCGATACTCACCAACCTCAAAATGTTGGACCCCAGAAATTTAAAAAACACTGGAAAAAGGAGCCACGTTGTACTACTATTTTTATACGACCTCCAGATCATCGGTTCCATTTTCATGGTTCTTTGTCAAAATGGATTTTCAATAATATCTTTGGAACTCAAAAATTCTCCATGGATGCCTGCTTTTTCAACAAACATAGTCAACCCAAAAATGCTGCAATGTTACTTTGAGAGATTTTTTCCCAACAATATCCCCCTTTGGGTTTGTTGACAACTCTTCACAACTCTACCCATAATGATTTTATGCACATTAATACCTCTCTGAATCTCCTTCTAGCTGTTACCACCATTCGCCTCATGTGATTCTGATAGTGTTCATGGAATCACTTAACACGTACTCTAAGCCCACATGAGCAATGCTCTACATGAGAAACAAGAGTAGTATGAAATGTTTATCAATGAATCATTTCATGTCAGACACTAATTTTTGATTCCAAACTGATACCAGTTTCCAAATTTATACCAATTGTTAAACCATACTAATACCAATTGGTGATAGCTAGAAACATTCTCTCACAATTTCAACATCACTCTTCAGATTTTATCACAATCCTCAACTATAGTGATATCTAGTCTTTGATCGATCACTTCTATCATTGTCAGATTTAAAATTCTCTACCTGTCTCATTTCTCTTCCCCTATCTCGTTTCTCCACTTGTCAGCTTCATCCCGTGTCTTTGACAAAGAAATTTTCTCACATTATAAGCCACAGTTTCTCCCCCTTGAGGAGTCACTATTTTCCCCCTTTGTCAAGAAACCCAAAGGTCACCCCTTTGCAGTCTAAAACATTTTAAAGAACACAGATTATCATAGTAGAGAAAAACATGAAATACCTCTGGGAGAGGGGGGTTCATTCCACATCCACACTCTTTTATGTACAGGGAGTTGACTGAACTCCCAGAGCCAGTCGATGCCTTTCAAACGCTTCCTTTGGAAAGGCCTTTGTCAGAATGTCTACAACCTATAGTTCTGTAGGCACATAGTCCAACATCACAATTCATTGCTCAACCTTCTCCTTGATAAAATGATACTTTATCTCAATGTTCTTTATACTTTAGTGATGAATGGGATTTTTGATGAGCTTTATAGCACTTGAGTCATCTCACTGGATCCCGATCGGAGAATTCAATTCATCACCCATATCATCAAGCAGTTATTTCATCCACAATAACTGTGTGCAGGCTTAATTAGCGACAATATACAAAACTTCTACGGTGCTAATTGAAATGAAATCTTTTGTTTTTTATCCAAGAAATACACAATCCAATAAGATTGAATGAACCACATAATATTGATTTTCTCTCATCAGATGAACCGTCCTAGTCGACATCAGTATATCCCAATAACCCTATCATAGATTTTTCATTATATGTCAAGGCAAAGTCCAACATTCCCTTGATATAACGAAGTATTGTTTTCACAGAAAGTATGTGGGTTTCCTTAGTATTACTCTGATATCTTTCTTATTGGCATGTGGGGAAAACAATTTCAGGCCTTGTTGTAGTTAAGTAAAATTGACTTCCAATGATTTGCTTGTATGCTGTGATATTTACAGCCTTTCTATCCTCATATTTGGAATGTTTCATCTAGGTAGCAACTGGAGTCTTCATATCCATGTAATTTTCCATTAAAAACCTTTTCAAAACCTCTTTGACATATTTGGATTGATAAATGAATGTTCTATTCCTTACATTAGTCACCTGTATACCATGGAAAAATGTTATCTCTCCAATCATTGACATTTCAAACTCATTTTTCATGAATTCGGAAAACTATCTACACTAAGCTTCATGTGATCCACCAAAAATTATGTCATAGACATAAACCATCACCATAATCCTTTGATTACTTTCATTGATTAAATAGAGATTGTAATCAACTCCTCCACGCTGGAAACCAAGCTTATTCAAGTAATGATCAAGTCTTGAGAACCATAACCATGGTGCTTGTTTCTGCCCATACAATGCCTTCTTCAGTTTGCAAACATTGTTCTCATCCTAATGAATGAGAAAACCATATGGTTTCTCAATATACACTTACTCCTCTAGAACCCCATTCTTGAATTCATATTTGACATCAATCTAGAACACTTTGAACTTTCTTTTCACAACTGTCACTAAAAATAATCGGATTGTCTCCAGCCATGAAACTAGTTCAAATGCATCATCAACATAAATTCCATCTATCTGGGAGTACCCTTTTCACACTAGTGGTGATTTGTTTCGAACCACTACACCATATTCATTCGTCTTGTTGCGATTGTCCAATTTAGTCCCAATGACATTCTTATTTTCTGGTCTCGAAACAATATCCCACATCTGGTTCTTCTCAATCTGATCAAGCTCCTCATTCATTTCCTAAACCTAGTTTTCATATTCAGCTTCATTAACAAAACATTTCGGCTCTACCTAAGATAAGAACGATGCCTGCTGTAGTGACTTCTTTATTCTTGTCTGAACTGAAGCTATCTTATCACCAATGATATTATACATATCAATTTCAGCTCGACTCTTTGGCTTCATTAAAGACACAGACTTTGTTTCCTCTTGCTCATCATTGGTATCTTCTTTTGAGTCATCTTCTACCACTTATACTTCCCGTTTGATTCATACCTACCCATCACATTCATCCAGAAACTGGTCACTAGGTCGTTGATTATTTTGTTCATTTTCAACTATAGTTACATCATTGATCTCAACAAATTTTCCCAACCTTTTGTTGAAGTATTTATAGGCTTTTCTTTTTCCAGAGTATCGAAGGAATATTCCCTCATCTCCTCATGACTCAATCTTCCCTTTATTTTCATTGTTGAGAATGAAACACTTACATCCAATGAATCAAAATTATATCAACGTTGGATTATTTTCATACCACATTTCATATGGAGTCTTCCATTGCGTCAGAAACAATAGATACCTGTTCGAAATATAGACCAATGTGAAAACTGTTTCCTTCCAAAATTTCATTGGTTGGTCATTTTCAATATGCATTGTTCTGGCCATGTTGTTGATGATCCAATTTCTCATTTCAAAAACTCCATTATATTGGGCAGTTATCACTGATGAAACCTGATTCCTTATACCATGTTTCTGGAGATAGTCTTTCAATTGGCTGTTTGTGAATTTTGTACCATTATCTGTATGAAACATCAAAATTTTCGGCCCAAACATCCTTTCTGATTCCATCCTATATTGCTTGATACAACTGAACACATATGTCTTATGGGTGATAACAAATTCCCAAACCATTATGCTCTAATCATCAATGAAAAGGACATAGTACCTTTTCCCATTTATGGCTCATGGTTAGATAGGTCCACATACATCATCATGCACCAATTCAAGAACTCTGGTTGATTTCTGTTCCTCTGGCCTATATCTCTTTCTGATGATCTTCCCTTGTTGAAAAAAATCACATGAAAAATTACGATCACGTGACAGTTTGGAATGGTCTCTAGCATAATCAAACTTCACCAGATCATCCATGGATGGTTGTCATAGGTGACCAAGTCACTTATGACACAGGTGGTTTTCATCCTCTCTGGATAAAAGGAACATATCTTCTTCCCCACTTAAAAGGTAATGATTTCCCTTTATCCTTTTTCATTGTAGAAAAACTGCTCCATATTTTTCATTCACAACACATATCTTCATGGTAAATCATATAGAGTACGCAGAGTCACATTGTTGACTAACACTATGTATGTTATGACTATGGCCCTCTACTACCAAGACATCAACACGTCTCATTTATTTTCCCCTAAATTTGGCCTTTCCGGAACCAAAAATCTTCACCCCTTCATCATTCCCAAAATTGACAACTCCTTCTTTGTTATATTTTACGCCTGTAATGAGATCTGTGTTCCCTATCATATGGGATGTGCAACCACTGTCAAGGATCCACACCCCTAAACGATCTGAACCTTTCAAGGAAATTTCTGAAACTACTACCTTTTTATTATTTTTCTTTTTGATCCATGTCTCTAACTTTACACATGGTTTGGTTTGAAGAACTTGATATTCCTTAGAGTGTGATGGACCAGCTTCGTCTTGCAACACTGCAAATCTATTTGGCACTTTTAACTCCCCTGTTGGTTTATTTTTTCACTTCATGTGAACATTTTGATTTTTCCATGTCACATTCCTCTATATGGTTGATGTGAAGTACCTAGCCATGTGCCCAAATCCTCCACACCAAAAATAGTGTCCTTCGAAATATGTTCTGGAGAACCGTTATCTATTTGACTTACACCTTTGTTCTTGTTCCCATTGATATATCTTGGATATAGAAAACACATACTGTGAATTTCCCATCTTTCTACAACAATATCACCTAATATATGGTGTATTCATTCGTGGTACTTCAGCACTAGGAGTTTCCCCTTGGGATCTTCAAATATTTTGATTCTGCTTTGTGCCTATATCAACCTTCAATATTGGGACTAGTGCATATTGTCTAACTTCAATTGTCACAGATTTGTTTTCTAATTAATCCCTAAAACAACCTTAACGTCTGAGCTCAATTGCTGCTTCTTCCCTGATGAACTACTAGGCTCCTCTTTCATCTTCACAGTCTTCGTAATAACCTGCATTCCCAAGAATGTGTTAGGAATCCAACGTTTTTCCTAGTCTTTGACTTTTCTCTGTAGACCTACAACTTTCTATTAAATCTCTTCGATACACTTGATGCAATCTTTCAATTTTCCATTCAATCCATCAATCTCCATTTTCTGTTATTCAATCTTGAGCTTATGCTCATCATCCTTTTTTGTGCACTACGGCCATGAATACATAAGCTTTTCTATTTCTTTTACTAGGTTGGACATCATTTTTTCCTATTGTTGCACGTAGAATTTTGCATCATGTACCACCTTGTTGGATTTCTTTGTTTTCTCTCTCCAGATATCTATCTTTTCAGGAGATTCTTCTAATTCAGCATCGATGTCGACTCTCCCATCAATTTCTTCTTCTTCTTCATCAGTGTCGGTTTCTTCCTTTTCATGAGCACTACCGACAACATCCACCATTGAATTCTTCCCATGATGTTGACAATTTTCAATCTCCTCAACCTCTTTAGCCTCAGACTCATCTGAACTGTGTATTTCTTTTGAAAGAATATTCTTCATATTGATGAAATTTCTCTTGAACTGCTTCTTCCCTTTTACATAGGATGAATAATTCTTCTTGTGAATTTCAAAATCTTCTTTATCATTTTCATCATGAAACTTTTTGGGGCATCTGGCTGTGAGATGTATAACCTTTCCACATTTAAATCATGCATGTGGAAGTTTCCCTTTGAACTTCTCTATTCCTATTTGAAGATTTGAGTAGAGGAATGACAAAACCTCATCTGTCTCTTCATCCTCCTGAGAATTTTCAATGGTTAGCTTCTTTATTGCCATAAATTCAACCTCTTTGGATTTTCCCTTTTCCACATTGTCGTTATTATCGTTTATCATTTCATATGCAAAAAAAGTGATGTGCAGGTTATCCAATGTCATTTTTTTGGGTCTTTATCTTCCACAACAGAAACATTTGGATTGAATTGAGGTTGATTTTTTCTTAATATGCGCTTCACAATTTTTATGTATTCGATTATATCACCAATACCTTGCATTTCTTATAAAACAAAATTTACCCTATCAAATAATGCATCAACAGACTCATTCGAGTTTATTATATGATTTTAATACTTGTTCCACAACACTTGTAGCTTTGCCTCTATGACCTTTGTATCCCCTTCATATATATTCAAATGATTTTCCCACATGGCATGTGACGTTTTTCATGACATCATCTATGTATAGGTGGAATTGGAAAGGGATCCCCCTAAGGCATTGATTTCATTGGCATCAGCATCCAACTCTCCATGCTCCGCTTCTGAAAATGCACCACAATTAATATCAGCTGTGATACCAAACGTAGCTACTAAAAACACATCCATTCTCAAAATCAGAGGTAGTGTTGCATTCGATTCTTCCACATCTGAAAATTATATCTGACAAAGATTGGAATCCATTTACGATTAGTGACCTCCATTGAGAGAAGAAATAATATCAATCGTTCCCTCTGATACCAATTGTTAGGTCCACAAGGCTGAATACCCAGAGAGGGGGGGGGGGGGGGGTGAATCAGGGTATGTCTAATTAAAAATTATATCCTATTATGATCTTGTTTCACTATTAATAAAAACCCTCTTCTCTCTCTCTTTCCCATTGCGCAATATAAAAAGAAAGTAATGCATGCACGACACAAAAATTTTTACTTGGTTCTCCCTCACTGGGCTACGTGCAAGGAGCATACAATGACAATGTGCTGCTGTACCAAATTCACTAAAGAAAACATATTTTTACAAGGTTCGGGAAAGATCACTTCTATTCCTAGGATCACTGCCTTTAAAAAGTTTAGGGTCAGCTCACTATATTCCCAAGGGTCACTCCCTGTTTCTATTTCACTAGATCACAACTGGTATAAAGGATAACTTTCTCATTCTTCCTTTTCTCACTGCACTTGGAAGGGATCCACTCACAGTTCATTGACCTGTAGGTCTGTTCATGTTCATGAATGAATGCATCCTTAACTGTTGATAGATTCACTATTAATGTTCAATGTTCATCCATGGATAAATACACCTTTTCCCATACTGGGAAATTCCATTTGAAAATACCTTCGCAAAGCACCATACTTCGCGAGGATCACAAATTCAAGAATCTTAAACAAGATTTAGCGAATCTCTTGCCTTTTAGCGAAGCACTATCGCGAAGTACTATCGTGAAGCTCAAGTCATCGCAGAGTGACTTCCCTCACGAAGCTCACTGATCCAATGCAGAGATCACACCTTTCGCGGAGCAAGAATACCGTCGCGAAGCTCCTCTCTTTCGCGAAGCAAACTGCCTTTGCGAACCACCTTCACGAACCAAGAGAAAAATATTTTCTTCAATAAATCACTATACTTATCTCGAGGGGTTCTCCCTCTATTTATGGGAAATTCCACTGATCCTCGACCCTTCCACACGATGTCAGTGCCACATCATCTCCAATCGTGAAGCTCCGAAATTTCCACTGGAAATCACTCGAAATCACGATGCACCTTGGAAATTCTCGGATCGCAGAGCTCATCGTAATCATGGAGCGTTCCCTCAATTACCTCGCTCCACATCCACGAAGCTCCCTCACGATTCCTTTCAACACTTCCATTCATGAAGCTCGTCGTAAACGCGAAGCATCACCGTCAATATTTTTTTTGGTCTTCGCGAATTCATAGCCCTGAGGCCTCTCTTTCTGAAATTCATGCATTTTCTATATTAAAATATGATCTTCATGGAAATAATATGTTCGCGATGATCACCAAACTCCAAATTTTGGCCTTCAAAAATTTGGAAAACACTAGAAAATGGCACCACCTTGTACTTCTCTTTTTGTACCACCTCCAGATCATTCGTTCTGTTGTCCTGGTTCTTTTTCAACATGGATTGTCAATAATATCTCTGGACCCTGACAATTCATCATGGAAACCTGCTTTGTCAACAAAAACAATCAACCCAAAAATGT
The DNA here is from genome assembly GCA_963277665.1 of Viscum album. Classification (NCBI taxonomy): domain Eukaryota; kingdom Viridiplantae; phylum Streptophyta; class Magnoliopsida; order Santalales; family Viscaceae; genus Viscum; species Viscum album. The sequence goes on along the minus strand of OY728142.1, from coordinate 259,547,618 downwards.
GCAATGTTACCTTGAGGGATTTTTGTCCAATAGATTTTATAGTTATATTCCTTGAAGACATTTTCCATATTTTGATGCTTACCACATATGAAGAACCTCATGGATTTTGAAAAGAATAATATATAAATATTTTTACGAAACCTCACAAAACATGGGAATTTGTTTTTTCTTACTTCAAAACATACTCAACGAATAATATCCGATTTCGATTTATCTTAAAATATTCTTTTTCTTTTTTTCATGGGAAAAATGAACATCAAAAAACATAATTTAGACCTTCTTAGCATAGGGATAAAGAATCATGTGCCCCTTGATATCACAAGAATCCAAATCCCTTTTATATATTTGCTTCATGCATGAGTAAATATTATTTATCTTGTTATCGTTATCTAGGATAAATTTTGGGCTGTACTATTCCTGTCGAGATATTTTTTCTCCATATTATGCCAATGAATCATACAGTTTTTTTCTCCATTTCATCATTTTTTTCCTATAAAATTTCTAAAACCGTTAATATAATATTTTTGATGGAAAATATTTTGAGATTCATACAATTCCAAGGAATCAATCCCATAAATTCTCTAATATTCATAACTATTGACTACCACTAGGAAATTTCACTATCAAAAAGATATATTAAAAGAGTTAACTTTTATGATCTAAGGAACCCATTACATCTACAATTTTTTATATGGATTTAATTAATCCCTCATCTATCACAAGGATATAAGATCATAGGGTTGATTGGGGTGTTGTTTCATAAATTGATGCACTATCATCATGTTCCTCTATGGTTGATGATATTTATCTCTTATATAGACAACACATCCCTTTATATACTATGTCAACTAATACATCACTACAACAAACTGCTCATTTCAAATTCCCACAATCATAAGATGTTGATTCAAAAGGACATTATACTCTCAGTTCTTTATCACTGTAGTTTCCTTGTTTCTTCTATGAAAAACTATTCTGAACAAGAAATTTTAGATGATGCAACAAGGTAATAATCAAATTCTATATGAATTCAATAATAGTAATTGTCAAGGATACCAATGTGATGATATTAATGTTCACTAAAAAGTTAAATTTATCTAATATGATTATATATTCCAACTATTAGGCCATAGTTTTAAAATAACACAAAATCATGAGTTATGTTATGAATTTATCTTTCATTCACATTGAGGACCTTTTTAGGTTTTTAGTTTTAGAGAACATCGACATAAGTCATACATATAAAAACAAATAATAGAAATTGGAAACTTTCCAAAGCTATCCATTTTCCCCATAATCTAAAAAATTTAAAATAATTAATGATCTATTTTATTAAAACTCTTCAGAACATTCTAAAAGACCTCATCCAATCATTTACTCATCCATAATGCCTTTAACAAAAATTAAAAATCAATTTTATGAACATAAAATGATCTGTATAGGATATAAATGAATGGATATATTAGAGCATTGATAAACATAATAACTCATGGAAACATTATCATAAAAAAATTATTTCACCCAAAATTAGTATTAAATGTTTTCTATTAAAAAATGATATGTTTTCATACATTCTTTAATAATCTAATGGTTACGATAAAACCCATTGAAATCATATAAAATACCTAATTATAACTTTAAACGACATTATAAATTATAATATTTTTAATAGAATATAAATATAGTTCAATTCTATACATGTATCTCTTACAAATTGAATATCTATATGGGTGACATCCAAACCAAGGTAATGGAGGACTATCGTGGACCCAACCATCCCTGGTTTATCAAGGAACCACCCTTTATTGGTTAATTACCGAACCACCTGTTAAAAGTAAAAGTATAATTATATAATCATAACACATATAATATTTCAATTTTCCACATTTCATTTATAAAATTTCATTTTCATCTAAAATAAAACATTCTAGCATATTTAAATAATGAATCTATTTCCAAAACCCAGTTTTAATAAAAAAACCAAAATGGAAATATGGATTTCCTTTACATTTACATAAATCATTTCTTGTAAATGAAACCAGATATAAAAATAATAATAATATTTCCTATATTTTCCCTTTATTATCTTTTTATATATATATATTAATATCAAGAATATTGAATTGAAGGAAACTAATAAATTATTAAACATCCAAAGTGTATAATACCACATTGAACATTTAAATCATTAGCATGACGAAATAATAACATTTAAATAGTACTAAATAACATTTGGACAAATAAAATATGAATATGTAATGTAATGGGGTTTTACGTACACTGTATAAAATAATAAAAGTGTATATCATTTAGATATTCTATAATGAAAAGATATTAAGACTAAGTCCCTTATATTGGGTTTGACATGTCATGTGTGTCTTTATACTACAAAATAATAAAATTATGATAATTAATTATTTTCATAATAATATTTTTCTAGTTTATTATTTCATTTTATCTAGTTGTGACAATGTCGTAAACAACTACATAAATTACTTTGTTTACGTCATGTGAATTGGCCATATTAAGTTTATGAGTAATTTTTTCTTGTAAACATTCCCTAGTGGGGTTATAAAATAAAAATATATAGAAGAATTATCATGATATAATAATCATATTTTTATATCAATTATATTTTTTAATGAAAATAATTAATGGTGTTAATTAAAAATGAACCAACGTTACATTCATTGAGAAGGTAGGTCATACATATTAATGAGTAAAGGTAAACACTTTCGATGATTGTTATGGAAAGAACGCACGTAAAATTTATATTCATAGAATTATAATTATATCAGAAGTATAATATTATTTAATAATGAATAGTTTAAAAATGTAATTTTTATTTAAATTTAATCACATCCCATCGAGGATTCTGTAGTCCACACGTCTACAAAGGTCATTATCATGTTTTCAATGTGTCAAAGAGAAATAATGAAAATGACATATTATATTTCCATAAAGGTAGTTATGAAAACAAATATCATGTATTTATCATGTCTATAACATATTATTAATTAAACCATTATTCTATACACTTAATGTATTTTTTGAACATATCAAATCACATTGAGGAAGAGCTAGTTCACACATACACAAAAGATGTCATCATACTTTCAAAAAATCAAATGCACTATGGAATGTAAATATAAAAATTTAAAATGTATTTACTAATCATAGATATCATAAAAATATATATATATAATAATAATTATTTTTTTCGAAAATAATTCCAAACCTGAGAGGTGGTAATGGAAAAATAAAGGAAATTATTGCGTGAGGTGGTAGTTTGTGGTAAATAAGGATAATTTTGTTTCCCATTTTATATAAGTGTGTGTAGGTGTTGTATGAGTGATTTTAATTAAAAAATATAAGAATATCGGTTATATTTATATTATTATATATTCAAGGAATAATAATAAATGAATGGTTTGAAGAAGTAATGAATGTAATAAAATCCATATTGATTAACGTTAACACTTCTTCAGTTTACTCATTTTGGTTTCAACAAAAGGAATCGATGTTTAGATTTATTCCTTAGGTGAGAACATAAGGGTGTGTGTAGGGTTGTTGGAAGATTATATAGTCAGGTTTTTTTAGAGAAATAAATCATGAGAGGTTGAAATAGAGGGGGAGTAATGGGGGAATTTTATAATATAGATAAAAGACACATTTGTATTCCTGAAATGAATTATGTGCACCCCACATCTTAATTTACATGAAAGGGTTGAAAATAAACAATTTTAAATCGTTATAGGTTTAATGTAAAAAATATTTCTATAAAACAATTTTTAGAAATGTTTCTGGTCATTTGTTTACATTATTTTTCATGTATAATAATTAATTAATCCTCTTTTCCATAATCAATTTAATTAATTTAAATTTAATTCAAAAATAATTTAGTTGGAAAAAATATTTTAACATATATAAAATAATATATCATCATTTTGACAACTATTTAATATATTTCACAAAATTGCATGAAATATAATGGATGAAATTAATTTAAAATTAATCTGACAGATGAGATGTGGCAATGATTTTTTAAAGTTAAAATGTTCAGATGTTTGGTAAGATTATATATCTAAATTAGATATGATTTTTATTCCAATTAACTATCCTAGATATGTTGATTTATATTTAATTTTATTATTGACTATATCCATTCGGAATTTTAATTTTACAATGTAACTAATTATGATGAAAAATAATTTTTTATCTAAACATCATTATTACTCACTACTCATAAAAATATCAATGTTCTCAGAGAAATCTTAATATTCACAGAAAATAAAATTTGAATTTTATATTAAAAAAAAATTTATTTACATATATATAATTTAAAAATGTTTCAAAAAATTTATTTAACATATGTGTTCCATTTAAAGGTGTAAAAACTACCTTTTAACGATTGAGAGCTCTTTATGCATTCAATTGAATTTATTTTAATTTAAAGCCTATTATATTTATTAGATTAATATAAAAACAAATAATAAACATTTTTAACCAAAATATAGCTATTTATATTCATTCCCATTGATTAAACAATAATATGATAACTACTAAACCATATTATAATGTTAATAATAAATTATTTTTTATTTGACTTTGTATTGAGTGGAAATTCAATTCTAGAGAAACTCATTGTTTCGTGTCAGATAAGATATCATATATAGTAACCCATTTTAAGGTAAAATTACTTTCTAATTTATAAATATTCATAAATATAAAAAATAACTATTCATTCATTACATAGGATGATATAATTCTATTATGTTCATATATTTTTTAATTTTTATCATATAATATAAGATCTTTCTATTAAATTTTAGTGAATGGTGGTTTGTTCTACAATGAAATATAGAGTTAAAATTGTTATTATGTGAATTAAATTCTTGTTTTCAATATTATATTTTTCTATTATTCCTGGTTGGTTCCTCTCTTTGAAAATAAAATTCCAATAACATTGGGGATTTCTATACATGTTAAGAATATGTGTTAAACATTGGAATATTGTAATGTTAATTAGACTTTGGTCCATGTTTAAATCTCCTCATAATATATGTTTTTCCTTTGTGGTGTTATTTTTCGTTTTATTTAACAACTAATTACTTATATTGATTATATTTATTCTATAAATCATTTGTATGTTTCATTGGGAAATTTTTTTATTAATAATTATAGTTTTTTTGACTTGATATTTAATTGTGAGGAATATTTAATATTATTATACATTTAACTACATTGCATATAAGATATTTGAGAATCATAATAATTTATAATGGTTTAATTTAATGATACATGGCACTTGTAATCTTAAGCAATGTAATTTCATGTGGTGCTTGATGTCAACATTCAATTAGTTGGAGTGGTTTTATTGATATATTTTTTACAATTTAATATTATACATTATTAATGTATAGTTAATAATGATCTTGGTTGGTAAATATGTCACAATTTTTATGTCTTTTTATATTATTCTTATCTTTCACTTGGAATATTGTTAATAGTTTTATAATTTACAATATTTATTTGTTGAAATCAGTGTATAACTATTTTCTATTTTATTCAAATTAATAATTGACTATATCAAATTATCAAAATTTATTCTTATAATATAATTATATATAAATATTTCATATATTTTTTGTCTCTAAATTATTATTTTTCAAGATATAAATATAAAACATTGAAAATTTACTCATTTGTATATATAATTCTTAAAAGGGATATATTTAGTAAAATTGTTAATTTATAATTTATATGTTTTTTCATATATAATTATGCTGGTTGTTTTATATATATGGTATCTCATGTGAATCCATGCTCAAAATAAAAGTATTATTGTTTGATGAAATATTTAATCAGAAACATTTTATTAATGAAAATACATTTTCTCATATTAATATTTATCTCATTCCATATAGATTTGGTTTTATTTTAAATATTATTTTATTTAATTAATGGGAATTCTATATTGTTCATATAAATTTATCAATATAATATAAGTGGATAAAATTTGGATTAATTTACCTTGAAATACACCTCAATAAGTTAATTCTTTTGAGAAATGTTTTGATGTTGAGTTTCAAAATTTTACCTTTGATGGAAGAATATAATTTTGATATCCTAGTTGTAATTTATGTCAGTGGATGAAAAGATATAAATTTTATGATCACATGATAGTAAAATATTTTCTTATTAGATATTTGATATGGATTTGTAAATCGAAATTAGACATTTTAAGAATTTTAATCTGTGAACATAGTTAAAATGATGAACCTATTAACCTGATAATGGATATAGAAATTTTGATTTTGATTAATGATGTTTTCCAAGCCCCATGGAATGATGAAGATTGTGAAATATCACCAATGTCCTTATCATATTTTCAAGATATTAATATAATAGAGAAGGTAATTATGTAATCAAATGAGTTTTTTGAATTACTAAAATATAGAACCACATATTTTTATAAAGAATGTATTGTCATGAAATTTATGTATATTTTTTTAATTATATGGAATTATTTCAGGACACTGAAATCTAGTGGTGCATGACTCCGAGTCTTGGAGTCTCAGAATGATGTGTCGATGTTTTGTAAACCTTTATTTAGCAAGTGTATGCAAGTTTCCTGAAAAATTGTAAAAAAACTTAAACTTTTTCCCATATTAGAAATATATGGGAACCTCTACATTCAAGATAGCCATTTTAGCCAAGGCATGACGTATGTTTAGTCGACGTGGGTCTCTAGTGAGAAAAACCAAAAATGGCATAACCGTAAATAAAATAATTAAATAAAATAATTTTATTTCTAAAATTCTTATAACACATGAATGATAACATGCATTGAAAATTAGAGACCACCACTGAACTCGTGAGGGTACGCTTTGCTAAGGCTGATAATAACATTGGTTGTCCCATGTCATTAGTGAATGATTGTTTTAGGCCATAAATAAAATAATTATGACACAATTGTTTTATTCTAAACCTTATAACTTCTAAAAAGTAAATCTGATTGAAAATCCAAGGGTACTGTTGGGTTCGTTGGGGCTTATTCTCTTTAGGTGGAACCTAACCTTGATCATCCTGGGTTGAGGGTGAACGTTAATAATTTATTGACCTTTTTGTGGTATTTTCAGTAAACGCGGGAGCAGTGTTTTCTAAATTTTGAACCGATGCCCAGATTAAAAATCTGAGGGCATCATTGAATCCGCAGTGTGGAGATTCGCTTAAGCGAGACTTTACATTGACTAGAGTAGGTCAATAAAATACAATTTACATTTTGTGGCTTTTTAAAAGAAATGAAATAAAATATTTTCAATATTTTCATTTTTCCTTCATATCCTCTAACACATAAGAAAAGGGATGGGTCTAGCGATGTGTCAATCCAGTAAATGGATTGACATACTAACCCTAAGTAACTATGTCGTTGGGGAATTATGAAGCTTCCTAATTAATGATCCCCATTAAATTACAACGTCGCTACTTACCCTCCCCCTTTTCTATATATATTGAGCTTGGGGGATGGTATCGACATAGCTTCACAAAGAAATTAAGTGTTGAAGGAGCGCCATGACACCAGACTCTTAGAAGATGGAGATAATCCCAGCGGGAGGTGAAAGGTGACACCGAACCATGGACCAGAGGACGACGTACGAGTGGTGTCATTGTGAACTTGTTACAGGAACGAAGAACACCAGCCCACCATCAAGCCACAAACTCTCTCCAATGGGTTATGAGTTAGGGGGTTTATTCTTTTATGCTTTTTGAATGATTTCCTCTTCTTTGTTCTTGAATATTACGAAGAACACAGACCAATCGACCCATGGTCTGATCCGTGATTTATTCGTTTTTGTGGTAGGTTGTTGCAGGGTACCTTTTTAGGGTTTTGATTATTGTTAATTAAATTGATTATTTGACCATTGATCCCCATCATGTTTTCAAGCTAACATAGAGGGGGCGTACAAAACGAAGCATCCCCAAACCTTCCCACTATCCTGCTATTCTTGTTCTTCCCTAGAAGATTGACAGTGTGACAACACTAACTGGATATCTTGGGACTAGTGCTTCGACACACACCACAAGAAGATGCTACAACACCAAGCCACAATGGTCATCGGAGTGGATGTCACCAGCAGGCCATGGAGGAGTCACGGTGCATCGTTGTGCACCACCGGTGTGCAAGGTCCTGAGGCTCATCAGCCGAGGCAGTTGGAGAAGGCGTCCGACTCATCGACCATATTCATAAGGGATGGGTGGATCGCTGTCGCGCGCCATAGGGTAGTAGGAGGCTGCGGAAAAAGTTGTGGAGGAGGAGGCCAAACACATGCCTCCGAAGGGTTCCGTGGTGACCCAGTGTCACCCACATGGTGTTTCCATTTCACGAAAACCAAATTTCATTCATCATTTTGGGAATACTGGGGGTTTCTCCCCCGGTGGCAGCTTTGGCGGAACACCTTGTAGGTGGGTCCTCATGTGGCTAGGGCGCCACCCTCCCGGGTCACTGCCCTCCTGGGCCACGCCCTATATAGGGAAGGTCACCCACCATATGGGATGGGCCACCCCTTGCGGGTGGACCTTTGCAGGCCTCCCCCTTTGAGGACCAGGCCACCATTGCATGAACCCGCCTTGAAAACAGGTCGAGACCACACCCAAGTTGGCTAAGGCATCCATGGCCTAGCCCATACCAGGTCCGGTCGGACCCGAGTCGGACTAGACACGGGCCCAGAAACAGATAAAGGGAAATATCATGAGAACCAGACTTCTATTTGACATACCATCAAAAGCATTGAGATATTTTTGACAATGTGGTTCCGTTGAGATAATCCATGAGATATTTAGAGAATGTTGATGTTTGGTCAGGTAGGATCGTACCCGGTTCCAAATGGGCCCTCGGTAGTAAAATGACTATAACATACAAACCGTGCATCTGTTTGACGCGCCATTTGTTGTGTTGTAGCCCTTATTAGGTAACGAATCATCGAGATTATTCATAGAGGAGCTCCTTGTAAGTTGAAATATGACCTATGGCTTGAGGAATGATTCTCCCAAGAACACTACGTATGGAATCATGTGGTTGGCTGAGACATGGTGACACCTGAAAACAGCTATTTTTTGACTATGTGTCACTCGATGACCTAGTGAGGATCGCCTATGTGTGATGAAGCATACCCATTGTAATCGACATGAGGAGTACCTTAGCGGGCCCCTGTGGGAGCACCTATGTTTGATGTGGTAGACACAGGGTACTCAACAAGAGGAGTACCTCAACAGTCCATGGTGGGGAGAACCTCTATGTGACGTGGAAGACCCACGGTACTCGACAGGAGGAGTAAGTCAGTAGTCCAAGGATAGTGGGAAATTCCTCTTTGTGACGCGGTATGCCCACTGTACTTGATAGAGGAGGAGTTCTACAACAGTTGAGATTTTTGATGTTTGTAACTAACGATGCTACTATTACTACCCTAGAATATACATGGTGTTAGTTGAGTCCATTATCATTCTGATGATACATGTTTGATTCTTTTACCTTCGTGGGGATATCTTTTTGGTGATACCAGTGTGATAATTTTACCTTCATGGAGTTACCTTTGTGATATTCTTGACTCATTTTCGAGACAAGTATATCTTGATAACATAGGTATCTGTATCGGCATATTCCCAAGTATAGTTGTTGATTTCTTCTTGGTTTGGGATTTATGTGTTTCCTTTGTGGAACTCTAGGTGTCCTTCAGGGGTCACGGGGTCCCTACTATGTATTGTTATACTCAACCCTCCATAGGTTTCACCAGCACCATTTTATTTCAAGTGCAGATGATGAGAAACCGGGCTGAGACTTGGGGGAGAAAATACCAGTCGGTACATAGAGGAGACAGACTGACATGGTGTGGTGTCGATACGATATGTCCCTACCATTTAGGTTTGATCCTCAATGGATGATCAAAAACATCTTTTTAACTATTCAGTTGTATTTGTACCTTTCTTTTGTACTTTTACATTATATTTGGGATTTTATTTCAGTCCCCTTTACTTTCAACAGTCTTTTACAATAGCATTCTACATCATAGTTTCTTATTATTATATTCTACACTATGTTTTTGTACAAGTTTAATGTCAATGCCTTCTCGTTTTAGGGATACAATTTTCATGCGCTAGTCACCAACCCCAGGACTATTGATTATGGGCATGGGGTAGTCAAGTCAACGGACCTACGTGATAGGTTGATACAAAGAATTTATCAAATATTAAAAAAATTCTTCTTTATTTAAGTTTTACCATATAAATTTCTTATATTGAATTACATATAATAAAATTTCGATGATATTGGATTTTCAGTATGTTTTTTTTCATAATGTAGGATTCCTCAGTCATTTTATATCATGAAAAATATTTTTAAAAACATGGTCTTGATTTTATATTATACATGAATATCCCAATGAATGCATGTTGTATTAGGGAGAAGATTTGGAGAGAATAGAGAGTAATGTATGTATACTTATTTATGAAAATCTATGAATCATGATAAAATTAGGAGTTAAAATAATATATAGATTAAGTGAAATAAATATTTTGAAAATATTTTTTGTTAATTTATATTTAATTTCATCATTTATAAGATTGTTTATTTATAATAAAAATTTATAGTAAATGATGTATCATACTATATTAAAAACCATTGAAATTTTTATACCACATCACAGTCATTCAAAATCATATATATATTTACTAATTATATAATCCCTAATTTATATTTATAAAAAAGAAATGTAAATTTGGATTTTATAATGATGGATTTTCTCAAATAATGGCTCTATATACTTATTATAGCTTAAAATTGTTATTTTTATACATTAAAATCTACCTCATTTGATTTTTATAAAAACACTACATCCATTATTTTGATGATCATTCCATGAATTTGTTTTTAGAAATTACATTTATGTATACCTTCATACACATATAGTAAAATTTCACATGTTATGAGAGTAGCATAGACACATACTATGCAATGAGAATCAAAATGAACAAAATTAGTGCAACTCTAATGTTGAAAATATTCGTAGTTTTAGAAATATTTTTTGTTGAAAAAAATACACCTATCAAACATGTCAAATTTTTTACTTTGACTTTGAGTCTAGGAGACTACCATATATAATAATGTGGTGTCTCAATTTTCATCATTAATTCATGGATTCATCTCAAAGATATATTTTTTGTAAGATTCATGATTCGATGAAACAAAAAAGTATAATTCATGACTAAAATCATTATTCGGTCCAAAATTCATTACAAAAAAAAAACAATTCAAGAAAAAATTTTGAATGATAATTTGTAAAAGGTTTCATGGAATGTAGTTTAAGAATCATCAAATATAGTTTCATTAAAAATATTGGAATAACATTTTTTAAATTGTGTTATTATAATTTTAAATTACTATATTAAAATATATACATTTTACATAATGAGAAACAAAAATTTTGAATTATTTATTAAATATAAATTGTGTTGATAAATTAAAAACATATTTTTAAAAAATAATATGTACCTGGAGGAAATTAATAGAAATCTTTAACTATGAGAAAATGTTGATGTAATGTAAAATATATTATTTTTTTCACTGAAAATGGTGAATTTTTTTTTCTTTGCCATTTAAAACTATGTATGTAACTGATAGATATTCAATACAAATCTCAATATGTATTTACTTGAAACATAATATGTTAGGTGGAATTAAAATCCACAACTCAAATATTCATATGGATTTATTCCTACCATTGGTATTGAATAAATTATTACATTGTAGAATTGAAGTAATTATAATGGAGCATGGTACATATATTAGATTTTATGGTGAGAAAAATAAAAACCCCAATGAGATAAGAAAATATCATGAATGAATTTTAATTACACCTTTTCATTTATAATATGTAATAGCTACAACTTCTAAAAAAATAAAATTTATGATTTTAATTGAAAAATGACTTATAACTGGGATTTTCCATGAACCAAACTAAAGAAAAGATTAAATAACAAAAACATGACAAAATTCATTTTTGAGAGAATTTAATGTCTATTAATATCTTTCCCTAAACCATGTCGTATTCACCAACTGATGAATGTATTAAATTCTCACAAGTTAACCTTAGGATGTACACCGGTGTAATACGGATTTATGTATCTAATGCATTGTAATTTGAATTTTTTATTTTCTAAATAATATATATATATATGTATATATATATATATATCAATTTTTAATTAAAAATTTGTATTTATGGGTTTCGTCCTAAAATACTTTGTCGCGGGTTTGGCGGAGCCCCTACGCTTTGTTGTTCTTCCTTTTCCCTCTTCTTCCTATCTTTCCCCTGTTCCACCTCAATTCTACAGTTTCCTTTCCCTTTCTGTTACATGCTCACCTGGAGACGGTCTCCAGTGGGATGACGTTCGCTTCCCACCACCCCTCTTTCTGCCTTACCCTACACATCAAACCTCCACTTTGGGTCTATGTGAAGGTGCTTCAGGCGGTTTGGGTCGGCGATGGTGGTGGAGCACGATGTTCCTCTTCTCCACTGCTCTTGATGTTCAACCAATCCGGATAGACCCCATCATGGTCGGGCTCAATGAGGGTGTTGGAACAACTTGGGATGGTGATGGAGGGGAGCCAGTGGCGGTTTCAGAGCATCCTCTCACCAGCATTTATTTCTCTCACATTTCTGGTTCCTTTTCTCTTCCTCTTCTTCTTCTGTGGTTTTTCTATGGTGATGTATTGATTCATTCTTTTGGTTTCTGATGTTTGTTCTGACTTTTTCGGATGTATTTTGGTGTGATTTGTTATTCGGTTCCACGGTATGCTGTTTGGATTGGTCTTTCGGCGACGAAGCCAACATTGTATCAGTTATGGCATCAATGTGATGATGTATTGTGAGATACCAAGAGCACATCGAAGGACCTATTCGATACCATTTTGTGCAATGTTTCTCCTGAATGGTGTTGATCCAGATGATTTCTCTGGTATGGATTTTGGTTCGATCTAATGGTGATTCATCAATGGAAAGGCTATTGCTTTCTGAAGATTCAGTGGTAACCGGCACCGATCACGGTGATGAAGGGGGGGTCTGCGGTGGAGAGAACTGACTGAGTCATTAGTGTCAGGGTGTGCGTCTCGAGGCAATGGCAACATGATTAAAATTTGATTGTTTTCTATTTCAAAAATTGAAATGGATTTTTCTGTGGCGGAATGATGGACACAAGTAGGTGGGCTATGGTGGTTTTAATCATGATGCTTTTATATCATTGGAACTTGTTATGGTTCACACTTACCCATTAAAAGTGTTTTTAGAAAATGAAAAAATATGGATTGTGGTGTATATGATAAAATAATGATTTTGAAAAAAATTAGTTTTAGAACCGAAGAATATAAAATTTTAATATTTATAAATATAATTTCAATTACGGAACTATATTTGACATATTTTTTATTTTTTGGAATAAATTTTATTTTAAATTTAATAATATTTATTTACATATAAGTGATGATAAAATTTTATCCATTGTAGTTTTTAAAGGATGGGTGGTTGTTAATTTCTTTAAAACTATTATTTTCTAGAAAATTATAATTTCATCTTAAAAGTATAAGTTCCCTAATTTAGAGAAATACATTCTTCAAATATGTGTTTTATTTTAAAATAAGACATTGAAATTATCTAATGGTGAATTTCTCAAAAATATCAAAGTTATTCATGTTTTATGTTACCAAAAAAATATGTTATAAAAATATGTTTTTCATTTTGACAATGTAATAAACAAATAGTTATGTAATAAATTCTGTTAATGGAATCCATCTAATGTCATCGACTCTGGTGTCAGTAAAGCAGAGCCCCGATCTGGATCATTAATGACCTTAAGCGTATCTCCCTGTATTTCAGAGGTTGGTGACTAGTAGTGAGTGTCTAAAAGGACATGTCGGGAGACTATACCCATTTACCAGAGTAATCTACATGACAAAACAAAATAAAAATTAAAAAATAGGAAATAACCAATGACATGAATAGTCATTAATCTCCCAAATTGGGTACAAACCACACGCAACATTAAATATTTCATGTTATTCGACAATGCCACGTGAAGGGAACCCAAAATAAAGTCAAATAAAAGAATTTCTATAATACTCCAGACGCCATGTTTGGATCCCCATCCATGTGTGTCCCATGTCCGACTCAACTATCTACCATACAGACCTTACCCTTTTCATGAGCTTCAACCATGAATTCTTCTTAAGTACTCAATGGTAGCCCGAAGAGGGTGTGAGTAGAGCATAGTAGTCTATAACCAACGGTTTCTACAAATATCCAGTCTAATAGATAGTGCATCCAAATATAAATAAATAAGAATCAATGAAAAGAAAGTTCATGGGCCACAAGTTAACAATATCTACATATATATATTAACCAAGGTTCCAATTCAGTATATACCAATTATTAATAGTTCATCATCAATCACAGAGTTTATATGTTAGGAATTCTCATAATTCATTCATGGTTCATGGTAATTATCATCTTCCATAAGGGAATATTTCGGTCCCTAACTCACTATGGATAAAATATCGCAACATCAAAAAATCCTTTCATCGAAGGCTCAATCTGGGTGGAATGAAACCATTAGGGTAAGAGAGATTTGTCACATTCAATATCATGTTCATTGTTGGTGCAGGTAGGGAATCAGACTAACTTGACATGTAGGAGGAGCCACAGTCCTTTATCCCTCACGTCAAGCCATTTTCACATTCATATCAATCCATTCACCACAAACAACCCATATTAAAATGAAACACAACCAACATATACAACAATAGTAATATATAACAGTCAACGTAGGAATTTATATTGTCACATATCACATTAAAACATATTTCATTTACATTACTAATCCCATTTTTCTTGATTCTCATTCTCAATCTAAGATCACTAAGCTTATTCAACAATTCCATTATATCATCCCATTACACAAAACCATAATCCTCATTACCCATAAAAAATAACAAGATAATAGTTTGGAATTCCATTATGAATATCAAATACTCATCAATGGTTCTACATGGTCACACAACAACCTATATCATAATTAGAAAATTATTGGTCCATAATGTATTAGCGCACCCCATGGTTGTCCTCAAGTTGGCTAAATCATCCTCGATTCATCCCTTTTAGATCATGAGTGATTCCATTCATCATTTAGACACCGAACGTATGAAATATTATCAATTGTTTCAAAATCACAATAACATGTCACTAAGAATAGGGTAGAGGATGCTCAAATCTACAACCAAAATATGGGATTTAACATTTAGAACACCTACCATGAATCCATTGATAAAATCATCATCAATAAAATCCTTAGATACATATTGATATGACCGTTGAAGTGTGAAAAAAGATCTAGTTTAAAAAGGAGTGTTTAGATTAATGGAAGGAGATGGAGGAAATTTTCAAACTCTAATGAAGATGTGTAAGAAAGGATGATATTAGACTTACATGGATATTCGATTCACAGTTGAATAAACTAAAAAATAACTATAGATGACATAGAATCACCCTTGTACGGTCTTGGGAGATTTCTCTCATCAATATTGTTGCATGGGGGATGAAAGTATGAGATCCCGAGTTAGGGTTAAAAATACTATAATGGCATATTTGGAAATTTCTCAACATTACTGGGCTACAACATTTTCCCTCACGTTATCAAAACAGTGTGTGAGCCACCTAACCAAAATCACTATTTCACAAGGTTTCCAAGGAATTCCACATGGTTATCTTAACCATGTGGTAACTATATGCAAGCATCTGTCCAAGGATCCACTGTTACATAGAATGCTCCACATAGTTTGCACTAACTGTGCACAAAACCATGAAACATCCCCAAAAATTCTTTTTTCCCCCAATATTCTTCCCCAAACCATTGGAACAACCATGATCATTCACATGATCATTAGGAAAAAAATACTTGACCAAAATAATAAACATGAACAAAAACAAAAACAAAAATAATACATTAAGAAAAAATCCCAAATCATAAAACCTTCCCACATCTGGTCATCTTGTCCTCGATCCAATTTTCCATCGAATCACTAGGTTTCAAAAATAAATATAATAGTACACCAGGACCATATATTATATATTCACCCAAAAGTTACTTCCTAAATGTTTCAATGATACCATGAATCATGGAATGAAGGTACACCCTTTCTTCACAAGACCATAACACTACGATCTACATTACACATTGGATAATCTCCAAAAGATGCATCAAACAACAACATTAGAACCTCAACATTTATCACATGAGATCAATCTGGTTGATACTGGTGAAGCATTGAAACATGAAATACATCATGCATTCTACAATACCATTGTTGAATATCCAATCTGTAAGCCATTATTCCAAACGTATGCATGATCTCAAATGACCCCACATACGTGGGTGATAACATTCCCTATTTCCAAATGTGATGGTTTCCCAAACATGAAAACACTCAAAGACACAAACTATACCACATCACAAACTCAGTAGGCCTATGATGAAAATCTTGATATGAAATCAACCTAATATGTTATATTTAAAACCACTTATAAATCCACCAAACCATCTTTGATTCCTCTTACATGAAACTCATTCCTAATATATTATACTCCTCGGTTTCAAAATAACACAATAATGATCTACATGGCATCCCATAAAGTAACTCAAAAGTCCCCCACGAAATTGTAGTGTGAAAACTGTTGTTTTATTAATACTAAATATATTGAAATTGTTTTTCAAATTAACCAAAAAAATCTTGAACACATGCTCTCAAACATTCTTCCAATAACAAAATTTTATGCTATGAATGCATATTTTTATGCGAGAGATAATCCACACTCAAAAACATAGGGGTAAAAATTACCTTCTGAATCACATTCCAAAATCATTATGTGAAATGTGGATAACATTATAAAACTATAGTTCCTAGAACACCATGATCTCTCACTATCTCTCATATGTATATTTCACCCAACCTGTCAATTGTATATATTTCCTAGATCGAAAAAATGATCCAGATCAGTAAACTTAACCAAAAAAACCCTTGTTACATCATTCTTTTAAAGAATTCTCATATGTACCACTAAAAATTCCATCATTATGTCATCCCACTCACACTATGTAATATGAAATGAATAAAAAAACCCCATGAATTCGAATTCTTGGACATCACCTATTGAAAGATAATACATCATGCCAAAAAACAAAAAATTCTTTCTTCATTACCAGCCACAAATACTAGTGAAAAAAATATCATGATACCTTTTCGTAAAGCTAACATGTTATTCCCCCTTTTATGTATGGAACTCATACATAATATCATCGCACACACCTTCTAGTATAATAAAACATGCTTGAATATATCCTACACCATCGACACCAAATTCTTCAATAGAAGGTCACTCCTCACCTTTATGACTTTCCTTCATAGCCAAACACTCAAGATCCTCTAGCTTACTTTACATGACCAAACACTAAATAATAGAGTAAAATTCTATATATGCTATGGAAATTTTTCCATGACCATCCTACACCTCTGGGCTTATCTTAGAAAATGACCCCATAATTTCCCATTTAGAGTTGGATTCATGAACCACCTAATTCTTATTCTTCCAGCTCAAAGAATAGGAAACACTATTCCCTTTCTTGGATATTTAATCCAAATCAAAATTGATCTATCATAGGGACTAATACTTCCTTTGGTGTCGAAGATTCAAATTCTACTGACATATTATACACTTTAATCATTTTTTACCGGTATACACTGTGAATCGCTCTCCCAACATGTAGTGCCTCCAACACGTTAAAGTATAAACAAAATTATATGTCTCAATATGTTGTATGGGTAATTTATTTCATGAGGACTCATCTATGATAAAAAAATAAGCTACATCATAATCAGTCTACATTTACAATGCCATGATCCCAACATCAGATGCATCGTAGTACAATGTGTACTTCTTACCCAGTTCATGTAAAATCAGAATCGAATTGGAAATCAACATCTTCGTAAATTCTTGAAAATATGTTTCTCATGCCTCTGACCACATAATCATTGCACTCATATTGGTTATGTTTGAGAGTGGTGCTGGAAAATGATAAAAATCCTAATAAATCTTTGGTAATAACTTACCAATCCCTAAAAACTCCAAACCTTATTAAAATTCTTCAGCTACTCCCAATATACCACAACCTACACCTTCTCTATATTTTATGACAATCCTATTTCAAAAATGATATGTTCCATAAAATTAAAATAGGTATCTTTACATAAATCCTATTCTCAAATATTGTACTCAAAACAATATCATGATGTCTGTAATGTCCTTAACGAGTTTGTGAGTACACCATGATTTCAACACTAAAGACAACCATGGACTGACCCAAACAAGGGTGAAATATCTTATTCATTTGAACAATTAACACAGCCTGTGCATTGGTCTACCAAGAAGACATCACCAAAAATTCATTGAACTTATACCTACTCTGAAAGAATATTTGTAGTATATCAGAATGACTCACACACAAATGATGGTATCATTATCTCAAAGAGATCATGGAGAACACTGAGGGAACCCTCAATTGGTGAAAAAGATCATCAATTCTGGTAACTAGGAATTAGATCTTAACACTCATTTGATTCAACATCATTTAATTGACAAATAAGTACAATGAACTATCATCCTTCTTAAGAAACAGAACGAGTGATCCCCATGTAGATGTATAAGGTAGAATGAACCCCTTTCATTCCAACTCTTCTAGATAATCATTATGCTCCTAGTGTTCTCCCTATTCCATTTGATATGGCATAATAGAAACTGGTTCTTCAACTGGTAGTAACTAAATTGTGAACTCAACATCACTTTCACCCAATAGTCATAGGAAATACTCAGGAAACACATCCTAAAATACATCCACCACAGAAGAAGAAACATGTTTCTCTGCCTTTCCATCATCTAGAATAAAGAATGTCACATGGGATATGATTTCTCAAAGCTCCTAATAAATTGGCATGGCACGACCTGCTCGAACATCCAACTCACCATGAAAGGAATATGATTCTCCATCGAGATACATGAACGTTACCCAATAATAAATACAATAAATGTGGGCCTGATACAACACTATCTACTCTATTCAAAAAAATAGGTCAAAACCTAACATCTTTAGGACAAAAAGGCTCCACATGAAATGATAAACTCCAACCTCTAATGCACAGCCTATACAATGTCTGATATCCTCAAATCGCACCCCAAAAGAGTATTAATTCACATAAACCCCAAAAAATGATCCATGACCATGCCCTACACAACCACAAACTACATTGAAATAAATGTGTGTGTGTCCAACAAGTTAAATAAAGAATTAGTGACTGTGGAATATAAAATAATTTTACCTAAAATGGTATATGGTATAACTTTTAAACCTCCAGGTGTAGACTGAACTTCATAAAGATAGCATTTTTACTTACCATGGGATCTAGTCTAAGTACAATGTACAACCATTCCCTAATAGTGAAAATGGTCTTAACCTAGAATTCTATGTCCACCACACCTACAGGTATGAACAGTGGATATCCAAATACCATCTTGTTATAGGGAGATCATTTACCAACCCACATTCAGAATCTTCCTTTGAATCAAATCCATACCCAGATTCTAAGTGTTCTCGTTGAACCATTGTATTTATATTGACCAGCCACATGACTTGAACATGACTGGTGGACAGGGACACTAACTCACATTTTCCATGGAGTTCCATAATTATATCAAAACTATCGATCACCACCCTAGTAGCTGAACTTCTTTTCTTACTATCTTGTGTACAATTTCCCTTTGGAAATTTCTAAAATGGTGCTTCATTCCCTTCGAGGATGGAAAAAATGTCTGACCATTTCGTACCACAACTATGCCTCCAATAACTCCCTTGTAACACCCCAAGCTTCCACGGTACGTTTCCCTTTGAATAATGCAATGACATGCATTGTAAGAAACTTCGAGATTGTAACACACCACAACCAATCAATCTAGCCGTTATGAAATTTTATAAATTCTATCTCTCAAAATGGACTTCATTTTTGTATTCGGAATATCTAAATTAGCCTAGGGTGAAATTTTGGTACTTTTCGGATAAATTTAATATTTTGATGAATAGTGAAAATTACTAAATTTTAATTTAAAACAACTTTTTTAATCGAAATAATTTATATTGATAAATTATTAATTTGAGTGGTTTTAAAGTATATTTAGAATATATTTTTACAATTTAATAAAATGTTGGTCATTGGACATAATTTCATAATTAAACCAAACATAAACAAGTATCAATCTTTTGATAGTTATTATATCCTAAAAAACACGCTTTTTGTTTTGACAGCGGGAATTAATTTTAAATTAATTTCTGCCACTTCTGTGTTTTTAATTTAGAAAAATGGATTCCATATTCGGAATCATGATGTTCAAATTTGTAAATAGGCAACTTTTATTGTTAGTCATTTTGAATAATTTCTGCGGTAAATATTTTATTTACCATGGTTAAGGGTAAATCCGGTAAATAAGGGTTAAAAATAATATTATAATAATAAATAAATTACCCTAAAACGTGTCCTAACCTTATTTATTGATACATGTTCTTCCATGGGCATATTTGTGTCGATTTTGGGACCCCATGGTGCCACATGTAAGTGATAGGGACACTTTATTTTAATTAAATTAAAATGAATACAAAAATGACACTAGTATATATCTTTTAAAACAACAATTTTTACATAGGGTTATATATGTTGGATTTTCAACTATAAATATTCATCAGAAAGATAAAAAGGTTTTATACATAATGATATTTTATTTATAAATTTTAGACATTAAATAATGTAATTTATTTATGACACAATGGTAATGCAGTAATTACCATAATAGTGAAAAATTAGAATAATTGACATTATAAATACCCAAATAAATATAATTTGATACTTTTATTGAATTACAAAAATTTTATAGGTTAATATAAAATGTAAGGATTGATTTAATTTACTTTTTTTGAAGTAATCATTCTGTTATGAGTTTTACAAAAATCAATTTTTGAATAGTGTCAAAATTGACATAAAAGAGTTTTTAGAACAAATATTATATTATTAATTGATATTAAATTTCTAAAAATGTTCGGCCAAGAGACTTGTATCCTGATAGGTGTATCATTAATGGACCACTTGGGGGTCTCTTGGATGTATATAGTAAGTATATTAACCATATAATATAAAAATACAAAGTGACATGGTAAATGTCAAACTAATTAACTAAGAGTTAAAATTAAAAGATAAGGTTAATATAGTAACCCAAACCTGTATAAATTCTATTGGTTGAATGGTTTTCAACCTATACCTACCTTAATCTTTGAATAATAAACTTTTAAGCCATTAGAAACCGAATAATAATATATTATAAATTAATATTTCTAGCTTTTCTAATGGTGTCACTCACTCCTCTTATAAAAGGGCACTCCTCCTTCTCATTTCTTCACACCATCAAAGCCTTTTAGTTCGGCCAACCCATTCCAAAATACTCTATAAACATCCCTCACTACAACCTAGAGGCCTTATTTTGATCATAAAGACAACCTAAGGAGCCCTTTTGATCAAATCAAAAGGAAGAACCCAAAGAATAGGTAATGTTTTCAACACCACTTTTCAAGTTCCTTTCTTCTTCCACTTATTATTTCGTTGTTATTACCATTATAAAATATTAACTCTAGTATCTTATATATACTGTGATGTTATTATAAATATGTTACAACCATATTCAGTATTTTATCTACACTTTGAATAACATGTCACCATACGTGCGTACGTACGGCTTACCGTCTCCACATCGTGGTGTAATTGTTATTCAATATATTATAATTTGGGTGGGTATAATAATGATGTGTAACTCATTTAAATAATAAATATAACATGATAATGATTCTTTATATATGATACACCATCCAATTATATATTATTTTAATATCAAAAGAATGATATTGTCGCTCCTGCGTACGTACGGACTACCGTCTCCAGGAATGCGATGAGATTCATTCTCCATCATATCCATTCTAGTATAATTATCATTTTATGATTTAAAAATAATGTTTAAGAACATTATATCATTCTGAATATGAAAAAGATACAAACTATCCAAGAAAATCATGGCTTACGTAACAAAACATATAAAAGAAAATGAGTAAGTTAACACCCAAAATGACGATAAATCTAAGATATTATTAACAAATCAATGTTAAAAGATCATATATGATATCATATTAATGTAAATGAATATTTTATAATTCGAAAAAAATTATTTCACCATTATACATGAGTTTAACCTACCGTCGACCGAGGAAAAAGTACAAAGTAAGGGATTTTCTTATCTCACTTTCAATTCCATGAGATTTCCATTGTTCGCCACTAATTTATTGAAAGTGGTATATTGTGTACTTCCATTTGATATATATTATCATTATTCTATTTATATTCATGTTATTATGTAAATAATTTGATGGTTATTAGCTTTTGGTCATACGACTCAGTTGATTACAACGTGGTAAGGGGTTTCTTATCTCACTCTTAATTTCGTGAGAATTCCATTGTTCACCACTTATTTATTGCATGTGGTGTATGTGTACTAACCATAATTTTATTCATTGTGTATTATAATTTAATTTATTGGTATTTAAATCATCATTGAATGATCCTTCTTTCATGGGTGTATGTTTCATAAGTTACCTAATCGATAAGGGAATTTAAATTTCAATTTCCATTTATTCGGCTTTATGCAAACTTCATTGATTATATTACTCCGAGATTATGTGCGGAATAACTATTCATTTGATTATGTCATAATTTCCACTCCCCTTTTTTGTGGATATACTTCTGATACACATAATCACTCCATTGATAATTTCTCAAGTAATCGATATGAATTTGATAAGAGTAATTTTAACTCATTCTCCATTTGTTCAGTTAAACATTCAATTAATTGGTGTTGTTTTTACAAGATTTTGTTTGAATATCTTTTGATTATTTTACAATGAATATCCAATCATATTTAGTGTATTTATATTTTTCACACATAACTATGTTGTTGATTTATCCTTAACCTAAGGATACGACCTTTATGAGAGATTTCATCTAAATTTAAATTCCATTGAGACTTCTTCGTTGTTATACACCAAATCACTTTTATGTGGTGTATATAATGTAATTTGACATAGTATATCATGAATCCCTTTATTCTCATGATATTACAATATTTTGATTACCTCAATTATTTTTATTCAAGTGTCTCTCTTTTGGTTAGAATCTCTAACTAAAATACATTTTTTAAATGTTTTAAAGACTTATTCATCTAAATCTTGCTCATTAATGTCCATGTTTTAAAAATGTTTTTAAGGATTTATTTATATGGAAATTAAAGTTTTCAAATCAAAATTTCTTTTAAAAGTTTCAAAGTGGTAAGGGAAACTTTGATTCAAAAATCTATTTTTAAATGGCTTCTTCACAAATAGTGTGACTTTTAAATGATTTCAAGAAAAAGGGGGATATTTCTCTCAAATAGTTCTGAATAATATTTTCATCAATGTCAATATCCTTCATTATTCTAGATTGAGGTTAATGTGATACAATACAATCTTCAATATTGTATCGAATGATATATGTTTGACTATGGATGTGCTATTTTTATACCATTCATGGTTTGTGGTTAAAGTATTGACATTTCGTATGCTAGTTTTAATTCGAATGTTTACGTTATGTTTAAACCTATTCATATGAGGAATGAATTGGACTTAATAAGTGACAGTTGGATCCCGCTATAGATCCTCGATGCATCGGTAGGTCTCATGAGACACACTAGTGTCTTTGCACAAGGCCTTGGAAAAATCTTATTTGTATTCTTGGCACGAGGACTTGGCTATGTGGTTATGATAGTCTGACATTATGCATTCCATCATTATGAATGTGGTTATTGATATTGCATGGGATCATTCGACTAGTAGAATATCCATGTGAATAAGTAAATGGAATTATTTCATTTATCTTTGCCATTTTATGATGATGTTCAAGTTTGAAAGGCTTTTGTTTTAGTTATAAATTGCCTTAAGTGTTTCTGCTTATCTATGAAAGCTTCTGATATAATGTTTTCCTTACTGATCATCTGAGCTCACCCCTTTCAATTTTTTTTATTTTTCCCAGGATTATGAAGAAGTAATTTATGAATGACCTGCAGAGATACTATGAGGGGATATCAATACAAGATGTATTTTTGATGTAATGTAAAACTTTATGAATGTATCTAGTGTTTCCAAGTCTACTAAACTAATCGGTCGTTCGAGACTTGATCTTTCTTGTGATCATGACAATTTTATGTAATAATGCACTGACTCTGGGTAATTGGGGTCGGGGAGATAAAATTGGTATCAGAGGAAGTTTAGTAAAAACCTTGGAATCTAGATAAACTCTAATTAGAGCACGTAGACCTAAGATGAACTTTGAGGATTAATATAGAAGAACTTCCTAGAATTTTAGTATTGTAGGGATTTTGTGAGTTTTATGAGCAATAAATCCCTGTCTGGATATGAGCAGGTAGAGGCGGCTCTGCCACAGATGTACCTAGGGGTAAAACCCGGAAACACTACATTGAGCTAGACTCGAACGGGAATTGGTGCACGAAAACGGGCCTTGCTGCACTCTTGGTTATGAAACTCCTGGGGGATATGTTTAGGATAATTTACATCTTCTTTACAAGCCAATTTGAGGTATTATATATATAAGATGAGAGTAAATGACCTTGGTTAATCCTAATGTTTTTCAAATTGAGAATATGGTGACATGATAATCTCTAAATGATTGTATGACTACTATTACTCAAACAATGCTTTATGGATTTATTCAATGGCTGGATTCCTAGGAATTCATAGTGACATTGACAATGATGTACAAGGTGGGAATGGTGGTGGCAATGAGCAACAAAATGGAATGTTGATAGGCGTAAAATATATCGTATTTTTGCCAAATCAATTTTCCAAAAATATGATCAAAAATATATATATCAACCAATTACCGGACTCAACAAAGAAGAGAAAGGTGATGAATGATAAGAGCTCCATTAGTGGAGACCATGGAGAATGGAATCCTCAATTTCCATCATGCAGGAAATGTGGAAGGAGACACCCAAGAAAGTGCCTCAATGGGACAAAGAAATGCTTTACGTGCGAGAAGGAAGGACATAAAGTGATTAATTTCCAAAGAAAAATGAAGAGTACTATGGAAGAAGATAAAAATGGTCCCAAGAATCCATTTAAAGTCATTTTCCGTAAATATAGGGGACCTGAGCATTACCCGAGTGAATGTCCTATTTTATAGGATATTTTCTTGGTTAGAGAAGAAGCTATGTGGAAATAAATGGATGGATAAATGTTTAAAAATTATTAGTGATCCTTGTTGAAGGGTTTACTTTGGAATAATTTTCTCTTGTAACCCTAACGTTTGCCATGTGAGAATGATATTTATGGAAGAATTATCTTTTCTCTTATGGGTATAGTTATAAATAACCATTTGGTTTTATATATCATTAGGTTTTAGGAAATTACAAATTATTATAATTTGGGATGAAAATGAAAGGTATGAGATAACATTTGTGGTTAAATTATGTTACGGTTATTTTGAGGAATTTATCTCATTTTTGTAATGTTATAAAATATAGTTTTTGAAAAAGGACAACACGTAGACCGTGTGACAACCCTTCACGTCAGACAAAGCTGTGGGAATCGAACCCACAACCAAAGTGCGATTGGGATTTATCGCCTACCACTGGACTACGTGAAGTCCCTGGTTAGTGTGACTATTATTTTTAGTAAAATTATTTTATTGATCAATAATATTTTAATTTGGGATCTTATGCCTTACCAAATGAATACCCTTAGTATAGGAAAATGATTTGGTGATTATGTGATAAATGTTATTTTGGAAGTTGTTCGATTTGTTGAGAACAATATATGCCAATGGAAAATAGAGTGGTATGGGATTTCATTTGAGGAGTAATAGTGGATTTTTATCTATGTTTTTATTGTGGATTTATATTGATTTGGGTTATTTATGGAAATTATTAGGTTAATTACTTTTAAGTATGTGACTTTAAGAGTAATTAATGTCATTTGGAGATACAATTTAACATGGGAGACTACATAATCAAATTCTTCTTTGTTTTGGGTTTCAATATTAGTTTGGATTATATTGAAAGATTTTAGGGACAATTGATTATTGAATGATTTTTATTTATCTTTGGGGTATTATTGGTTTAATTTTAGAAATTAAGATTAGTGTTTTTTTCTCTCAAGGAATATCCTTTTGGGGGATCATTAGATATTGTACTAACCACTTTGGTTTTGATTAATCTCTAAAGACAATGTAAATATATAGTTTATCATGCATGGATCATGTGATTTTATAGAAGTTTATTCTAGCTCATCCAGTGTAACCAAGTCTTCTTGAATACTCATCTTTTAAAAAAATGAGTTTGTGGTGGAAATTTATTAAATAATGAAACTCTACTTAATAAGTAATTATATATCTTTATATTCTTAGTCAATATCAAAAATTAATTCCTCATCCTTATGTAATGTAACTTAAAACAAAAAAAGTTCTCCGTTTACTTTTCCTACTAGGTGACTAATGATCGTTTGTCCCAACACAAGTTTGTCGTTTTCTTATTGTTAACTTTCTCTTGATCATGATTTCTATCCCTCTCCATCATAACATGACACTTAGTTTATCATCCACATCCATGTTTTCCTACCTGGAATCCTAGTATGGGTTATCTTGGGTAACCTTTATACCTCCCTTCCTTTCTTTTAAATTGATAGTTTTATTGACTCTTTTTCCGATGTGAGACTTTCCATTATATTAGCAAGCGCAATTTAAAAAATTGCGAGGACTCAATTTATTTAAGGAGGGGAGAATGTAACACCCCAAGCTTCCACAATATGTTTCCCTTTGAATAATGCAATGATGTGCATTGTACGCAACTTCGAGATTCTAACACACCAAAACCAATAAATCTAGCCGTTATGAAATTTTATAAATTCTATCTCTCAAAATGGACTTCATTTTTGGATTCGTAATATCAAATTTATCCTAAGGTGAAATTTTGGTACTTTTCCGATAACTTTAATATTTTGATGAATAGTGAAAATTACTAAATTTTAATTAAAAACATATTTTTTAATCGAAATAATTTATATTGATAAATTATGAAATTGAGTTGTTTTAAAGTATATTTAGAATATATTTTTACTGTTTAATACAATTTTGGTCATTGGACATAATTTCACAAATAAACCGAACATAAACAAGTATCAATCTTTTGATAGTTATTATATTCTAAAAACACGCTTTTTGTTTTGACCGCGGAAATTAATTTTAAATTAATTTCTGCCACTTATGTGTTTTGAATTTAGAAAAATGGATTCCATATTTGGAATCATGATTTTCAAATTGTGTAAATAGGTAACTTTTATTTTTATACATTTTGAATAATTACTGCGGTAAATATTTTATTTACCATGGTTAAGGGTAAATGCGGTAAATAAGGGGTAAAAAATAATATTATAATAATAGCAAAATTTCCCTAAAACGTGTACTAACCTTATTGGTTGATAAATGTTCGACCATGGGCATCTTTGGGTCGATTTTGGGACCCCACGGTTCCACTTGTAAGTGATAGGGACACTTTATTTTAATTAAATTAAAATGAATACAAAACTGACACAAGCATATATCTTTTAAAACAACAACTTTTACATAGGGTTATATATGTTGGATTTTCAACTATAAATATTAATTATAAATCTAAAATGATTTTATACATAATGATATTTTATTTATAATTTTTAGATATTATATAATTTAATTTATTTATGACACAATGGTAATGCAGTAATTACCATAATAGTGAAAAATAAGAATAATTGACATTATAAATACCCAAATAAATATAATTTGAGACTTTTATTGAATTACACAAATTTTCTAGGTTAATATGACATGTTAGGATTGATTTAATTTACTTTCATCGATGTAATCATTCTGTTATGAGTTTTACAAAAATCACTTTTTGAATAGTGTCAAAATTGACATAAAAGAGTTTTTAAAACAAATATTATATTATTAATTGATATTAAATTCCTAAAAATCTAAGGTTCGGCCAAGAGACTTGTATCATGATAGGTGTATCATTAATGTACCACTTGTGGGTCTCTAGGATGTATATAGTATGTTTATTAACCATATAATATAAAAATACAAAGTGACATGGTAAATGTCAAACTAATTAACTAAGAGTTAAAACTAAAATACATGGTTAATGTAGTAAACCAAATCTGTCTAAATTCTATTGGTTGAATGGTTTCCGACCTATCCCCACCTTAATATTTTAATAATCAACTTTGAAGCCAATAGAAACCGAATAAGAATTTATTATAAATTAATATTTCTAGCTTTTCCAATGGTGTCCCTCACTCCTCTTATAAAAGGGAACTCCTCCTTCTCATTTCTTCACACCATCAAAGCCTTTTGGTTCGGCCAACCACTTCCCAAATAATCTCTCAACTTCCCTCACTACAACCTAGAGGGATTAGTTTGATCATAAATCCAACCTAAAGAGTCCTTTTGATCAAATCAAAAGGAAGAACCCGAAGAAGGGGTAATGTTTTCACCACCCCTTTTCAAGTTCCTTTCTTCTTCCACTTATTCTTTCGTTGTTATTACCATTCTAAAATAATAAATCCAGTATCTTATATATAATGTGATGTTATTATAAATATGGTACAACCATATTCATTATTCTATCCACCCTTTGAATAACATGTCACTATACTACGTACGACTTACCGTCTCCACGTCGTGGTGTAATTGTTATTCAATATATTATTATTTTGGTGGGTATAATAATGATGTGTCACTCATTTAAATAATAAATATCACATGATAATGATTCTTTATATATGATATACCATCCAATTATATATTATTTTTATATCAAAATAATGATATTGTCGCTCGTGCGTACGTACAGACTACCGTCTCCACGAACGCGATGACATTCATTCTCCATCATATCCATTCAAGTATAATTATCATTTTATGATTTAAAAATAATGTTTAATAACTTTATGTCATTATGGATATGAATAAGATACAACCTATCCAAGACAAATATGTCTTACATAACAAAACATATAAAATAAATCGAGTAAGTTAACACCCGAAATGACGATAATTCTAAGATATTATTAACAAATCAATGTTAAAAGATCATATATGATATCATATTAATGGAAATGATTATTTTATAATTCAATAAGAATTATTTCACCATTATACAGGAGGTTAACCTACCGTCGACCAAGGAAAATTTACAAAGTAAGGGATTTTCTTATCTCACTTTCAATTCCGTGAGATTTCCATTGTTCGCCACTAATTTATTGAAAGTGGTATATTGTGTACTGCCATTTGATATATATTATCATTATTCTGTTTATATTAATGTTATTCTGTAAATAATTTCTTGGTTATTAACTTTTGGTCATACAACTCAATTGATTACAATGTGGTAAGGGTTTTCTTATCTCACTCTTAATTTCGTGAGAATTCCATTGTTCACCACTTATTTATTGCATGTGGTGTATGTGTACTACCCATAATTGTATTAATTGTGTATTATACTTTAATTTATGGTTATTTACATCATCATTTAATGATCCTTCTTTCATGGGTGTATGTTTCATAAGTTACCTAATCGATAAGGGAATTTGAAATTTCAATTTCCATTTATTCGGCTTTATGCAAACTTCATTGATTATTTTACTCTGAGATTATGTGTGGAATAACTATTCATTTTCTTTTGTCATAATTTCCACTCACCTTTTTTGTGGATATACTTTTGATACACATAATCACTCCATTGATAATTTCTCATGTCATCGATATGAATTTGATAAGAGTAATTTTAACTCATTCTCCATTTGTTGAGTTAAACATTCAATTCATTGGTGTTGTTTTTACAAGATTTTGTGTGAATATCCTTTGATTGTTCTACAATTAATATCCAATCATATTTAGTGTATTTATATTTGTCACACATAAATATGTCATTGATTTATCCTTAACCTAAAGATATGACCTTTATGAGAGATTTCATCCCAATTTAAATTCCATTGAGACTTATTCGTTTTTATACACCAAATCACTTTTATGTGGTGTATATAATGTACTTTGACATAGTATATCATGAATCTCTTTATTGTCATGATATTTCAATGTTTTTATTACCTCAATTATTTTTATTCATGTGTCTCTCTTTTGGTTAGAATCTCTTACTAAAATAAATTTTTTAAACGTTTTAAAGACTTATTCATCTAAATCTTGCTCATTAATTTCCAAGGTTTAAAAATGTTTTTAAGGATTTATTTATATGGACATTAATGTTTTAAAATCAAAATTCCTTTTAAAATTTTCAAAGTGGTATGGGACACTTTGATTAAAATATCTATTTTTAAATGGATTCTTGACAAATAGTGTGACTTTTAAATGAATTCAAGAAAAATGGGGATATTTCTCTCAAATAGTTTTGAAGATTATTTTCATCAATGTAAATATCCTTAATTATTCTTGATTGAGGTTAATTTGATACAGTACAATCTTCCATATTGTGTCAAATGATATATGTTTGAATATGGATGTGCTATTTTTATACCATTCATGGTTTGTGGTTAAAGTATTGACATTTCATATGCTAGTTTTAATTCGAATGTTTATGTTATGTTTAAACCTGTTCATATGAGGAATGCATTGGACTTAATAAGTGATGGGTGGAGCCCGATATAGCTCCTCGATGCATTGGTAGGTCTCATGAGACAAACTAGTGTTTTGGCACAAGCCCTTGGAAAAATCTTATTTGTAGTCTTGGCACGAGGCCTTGGCTATGTGGTTATGATAGTCTGGAATTATGCATTCCATCATTATGAAAGTGGTTATTGATATTTCATGTGATCATTCGACTAGTATAATATCCGTGTGAATAAGTAAATGACATTATTTCATTTTATATTTTCCATTTTATGTTGAAGTTCATGTTTAAAAGGCTTTTGTTTTAGTTATAAATTTCCTTAAGTGTTTATGCTTATCTATGAAAGCTTCTGCTATAATGTTATCCTTACTGAGTATCTGAGCTCACCCCTTTCAATTTTTTTCCCAGGATTATGAAGAAGTAATTTATGAATGACCTGTAGGGATAATATGAGGGGATATGAAGACAAGATGTTTTTTTGATGTAATGTAAAACTTTATGAATGTATCAAGTGTTTCCAAGGATACTAAACTAATCGGTCGTTCGAGACTTGATCTTTCTTGTGATCATGCCAATGTTATGTAATAATGCACCGACTCTAGGTAACTGGGGTCGGGGCGTTACATCCCTTCTAGTTCCCTTTTGAGATATGGGCTTGGTACAGTACCTCAACAATCCTCTTCATATGGAATATGTCCTCTTAGAACCTGTTGTCATTCATAATCCTATCCTAGATTCACTTTTCATTAGTTGCCTTATACCCAACCATCATCAGGATGAATTAGTGATTGGCAGTGAAATTACTAGCACCATCCATCCCTAATGCACCCCCCTGAGTCAAACTGAATAATTCTTCTGTCTTATTCTGCCTCAAGGATTCTAGGTAGTGATGTTCTATAAAGACATACTAGAAATCTATCCACACCATTCCTTTAGTTTCCTCCATCTGAACCTTAATATCCCAACACTGCATAACCTGACCTCTTAACATTTATACCATTGTGATGGATCTCTTCATTAGAGGAGACACTGGATGATTAGGGATAGTCTATATAGAGTCTATCCAAAACTCTGCTACATCTTGCGCACCCTATCCGGTGATGTTTGGAGGGGGTTGTAGCTAAATGACCCTGTTCAGATCAAACATACTTAGCACAACCCACCATGGGTCCCATTCCATCATCTAGGAAAAATGAGCAATATTATCATAGAACATATCTCTGCTATTATCATGAACCACCAGATCCGCTTCTTCCACTACTATGACAAAATTATCAGCAATGTTTTCATGTCACCAAACAAGAACATGTATTCATGGAGGCATTTCACTACAATAAAAACATGAAATTCAGAGTACAAAACATAAATCACTCAAAAAAATAAAATAACGCTATTCATTGTCTACAAATAAACAATTTCACATACACCACCCAAACATGTGTGATAATACCAAAATAATACCCTCAACCATCCATAAAAAGGTCTGGATAACATGAAGTACCAAACTCACATGACCACAATATTTACCTTCCACACCATTAAAAAATAATTATAACATCACATCTTACTATAAAAACATCTTGTTTCAAATAACACCCTTTATCACGTATATTTCCTTCATTATCATTGAAAATTTTTCTTTCTCTTTATGCCATTTTAATTATTTTTTTAGACACAACATTCAAAAAAATTATGAAATTAAAGTGATTTTTACCCATAATATCTCAAACAGCCATCCCATGTATGTGTGCCTGCTACGATTATTATAAATACTATACATATGTTCCTATAATGATGCATGAATGCACAAAAACATGTTATTCCATTCAAGAGAAAAATATCATAAAACTATCACATCACCCCAAATGTGCATCACTCAATTTGAAAAATATCATCAAATGTAAAATCATACAAAATGTGAAAAAATTACCACCCTATGATACATTGGTTTTCTGCTATACCAGGGTTAGGAAATCATAGTAATAAACTCAATACTAAAGCACGACAAAGTCCTAATTCCAATTATACCAACCCCAAATAGAAATAACAGGAAAATAACTCCTCATATACCACATTGTAAGTTCCTCGACATGGGTTCCACAAAATCTATGCCCTAATCTATGTCATCACATGACCTCAAGAGCGCCTCCATGTAATACCAAGTTTTTCCACTAGTAGCGAGGGTCTAATATGTCATATGTGGAGAATATACCCTATTTACTATAGTAGTCCATATTATAAAACAATATATAAATTGGAAATAATATTAAACCAGCAATATCATGAATTGCAAAACACCTCCCTAATAGGGTACAAACCACATGAAATAGTAAATATGTAATGTCATGTTACAATTCCATGTGAATTGTACCCAACATAAAGAGAAATAGTGGAATCCACAAAACGGTGTTTAAGCCCTATCTTAACCACTTCCATTCATGTCCCATGTCCGACGTCATTCTGTATAATTGGGCCCTTTCCCGTGTCCTATCATACATGCATGAAATCTACCAGAGAAACCAATGACGGTCTAACTAGGGTGTGTGTACAACTGAGTAGATCACTTCCAACATTGTCTAAAAATATACAATCTACCTGTTATTGCATTGAAATACAAATAATTAAGAAGTAAATGAAATAAATCTCATGGGATTCTATTTAACAATCTCTACATAGATATACTAACAATGGTTCCAATTCAATATGTCCCATATATTACTAGTTCATCATCAATTTACGAGTTTATAAGCTATGAATTCTAATCAATCACGCAAGATTCATTGTATTTATAATTTTTTCTAAGGGAATAAATAGGTTATTAACTAACTAGTTATAACGTATCACAACATCACAATATTGTCACCTTGAATACTTAATATTGGTGGAATGGGACCTTATGGGGAATAGAGCTCCATCCCCTTCCAAAACACATGCATTTTGGTTTGAGTTAGAGCATCAATCCCACTCTATTCACGTGAGGGGCCTTAATCATTTATCCCACACCAAAACCGATGTGCAGATTATAATCCATTAATTCACCATGAACAAACCATAAAATAATAAACCCAACCAATCCATTCAACAACCACAATTCCTAATAATCATCATGGTAATTCATATTCTTTGATATACCATTAACAAATTTTCTATTTACATCAGTAAGAACATTTATTCTAATTCATATTCCCATGCCTAGTTCACTAATCATATTCGATAACTCTATAATATCAACTCATTACATATATTCATAAACCTCTAACCCCAACCATAATTAACAAGTAATTCTTTTCGAATTCTATTAACAATATCACATACTCAACTTGGGCTCGATATGATCAAACAATAACATAGAACAAACTTTGCTAATTCCTGGGCCTGAATGTTTTGGTGCACCCCATGGGTGGACATAATTAGGTCAAATCATCCACATTTCATGCCTTTGGGACAATGAGGTATCTCATTCATCATTTAGACACAAATGTTTTAAAATCATATAAAGTGTTTCAAAATCACAATATGAAGTGGTACAGAAAACGGTCGATCATCACAAAACTACAATGAAACTGTGTGGTATAACTTGTAGACCACATACCTTGAATATGTGAATGAAAACTCCCTCATTAAATGTATTAGATCCTGATTCATCCAACCCATGATGCCTCAACCTATATCTCATTAGAAAAAAGGGTTTGGATCATTATATTAAGAAGGATGAAATTGGAAAACCTTAATCGAGAAGAGGAAGAAATGAGGTGATTGGGCTTACCCAGATCTTCTATTGACAACTACTAACACTAAAAATGACCTATTGATAAGGGAGAATAACCATTGGAAATGATTGAAATATTTATCTTACCACTAGGGTTTCAAGGGGGAAGAATGAAGGAAATCCCGAGTTGGGGTAAAAAATCCCAGAATTACATGTATGTAAATTTCAAAACATTACACGATTTGAAGGATTACCCACATGGTTTTCCAAACCATGTGGAAAACATGTGTGAGAAACTGTCCATAAATCAACCCTTCACTTGGTTTCCAATGAATTCAACCCGAATAGCTTAACATTGTGGTAAATGTACACAATCCTCTATCAAATGCTACATGGTTTGCTAGAATGCCTCACATTGTTTCCACTAATGAAGTGAACTCCATGTTATATTATAACCAATTCATTTTCCTCCACATTCATGTCCTATGCCCTCAGAACACTCCTAGTCCTTCTCCTGATCGTTGGGGAACACTTATTTGACCAAAAGAAAAGAATTAAACTTAAAAATTAAATATATAAATTAAATAATAAAAAATACCAGATCATACAATCCATAACCATATATATATTTTCCACATAAAAAAATTTATTTTTGAATTTATTGGATATTATTTACTATCATTTAATGAAAATTCAAAAAATGATAATATAATTTAAGGGTTTGAAATCAATTCTTTATAACCAATTTTTACTTCCACATAATTTATGAAACTATTTTAATATTTTTGGTACATATACTTATAATATATTGAAAACTATACCTCATTGGAGTCTATGGGAAACATAAAGGTCATTTTTTTAATTATATTTTTTTATTGTGACCAAAGCCTATGTTTTGAAATTAATAATGCATTCCCTAGACTTTTTTGGTAAATACCCAGCCAAAAAGCCAATCCACAATAGAAATTAACCCTTTGGAATGATATTAATCCCAAAATAATTCTCTAAATCCCTCCAAATGTGTTACAAATATCTTAATAATCACATTTGATGATTTTATAAGCACCTTGTCATGGTAAATGTATTTTCACCTCCCCTACAATAGTCAACCACTTTATTTGTATTATTAAATGTGTGTTGTAATTTTTATTTATGGAATCTATTTCTAAACATCCACTTTACCAATATTGTGATGGAAATGTAATTAGAGACCACATTTATCTACCATCAAACCCATCTATATTTCATTATGTAGACCCATTATGCCTTGAAAATTATCCATTTATTTTTTATGATTATCATTTTTATAGTGAATAACCATAGAAATTTCCATTAAATGGAATATAATTTGATTTATCATTCTTTAATTGATTAGGGACTTCCCATTATGTAACCCAAACTCCATATTTTTCAGGATTAATATTTAAAAATGTGTTCCTCTATTGTATGATCATTGAGAAACACTAAATATGTATGTGATATGAATTTGATAGTTGGGACAGAAATTATATATCCCTAAATTTCATTGGAAAATGTTATTTTCCAATGAGATACCATATATAGTGCATGATAGGTTATCTAAATATCTTGGATTGTTAATGTATCAGTAGATATCATTAAAATATTTGTGTGACATCAAGTTTTTTTATTTACTCATCCCTATATGTCCTTGAATTTATAATTTTATATCATTCGTTGATGTTACTATTTTTGATTCAATCCACATTTCGGTCATTCTAATAAGCCTATTGACTCAATTTTATTAGTTTCATCTTATAATACTTGGATTATTCCTTTAATGGACTTTATAGATAACCCATTTCATATGTTTATTCACTTACATTATCTCAATTGTAAATATAATATGATAGAATATATAGGATTTTTTTTAGAGTTTTTAAATATTATTTTGTGCCCATATTTCAAATTATTATGATATATATATAATTACTAAAATTAGTTAGCCTTCATGATCTTTTATAATTGTGCCAAGTATACTTTTATGTTATAAATAATTATTAATTGTGTAATAAAAATATGATTTGTGATAGTTGGTAAAATATAAAGGACTAATTATTTTTGGGATTATAAATATAAATCATTTATTTAATCATTAGGAATAAATTTAAACATAGAAAAGGCAGCTAAATTTTATTAAGGAAGAGAGTTGGTGATTTATTAGAAACAAAATCATTGCCTGTATAATACAAGTGTATGTGTATACAGACTATTTGTACATTTGTTTAATAAATCTAAAATGGAGTATTGTGGATTAAATCAATCATTATCTATTGTATGAAAAGGGGGCCATTCTATACACTTATTTTTAAACACAGTGTGGATATGTTTCTTTAAATTCACATTCTCCATCCAAACCATCATGAAGAGAACAAAAATGAACATAAAAATATATGATTGATATAAACCATATATAAAATAAATTGAAACATATAAATTTATATGTTATGAAATGTGAGTAATTAATGAGTTAACCATTAAATATTCAGTGAATACCTTTTATGTGTTTAGTATTTGAAAAATTTATATCCTTAAGTCTATTACAGAAGTTGTAGATCATTATAACTAGACATTAATAGTGGATGAAGGAATTTTGAGGGAAATCAGATATCATATGAGACTATTTATCAATGAATAATTTACACCACACATGTTTGGATGAGAAATTAAAACACCATATCAAATTAGGGAAGTGGGTCTATCCGTGAAAATGTTAAAATAGGAAATTATTATAACACATGTATATCACTTCTCTCATATATGTATTCATTTTATGAATTGTCTAATGACCAATGTGATACCCCCTTTAATGTAATTTTATTATATTATAGGTATGGATTAGAGTTACCTATACAGTGCCAACATAAATTATATATACAATGAACAACTATCCATATCTTAAATCACTCTTTGATTTATACACGTGTGAGGATTAGGATGAATCACCATTAGAATAACCATATCAAATAGGGATAATACTACCTTATGAGTATTTTTATCATGATAAAATGACTAATACTATGGAAAATATCATCCTTTAATACATGAATTCTACAATTGAATATGATGATATGTTTTTTTGACGAATTGTATAGTCTTCCTCAAAATAAAGATGATGATTTTTCAATTTATATTATTCATGAAGCATTTCCAATATCCAATACTATTTATATAATGTTCACTATTGAGATGAAATATCATAAGAAGATAATATAATTAATTTGTATAAATTAGTTTTACAACCATTCTCTACACTATGGTGTATGATGGCCCTCTTAATCAAGAAGAAAGATAGGTCAATACAACTCTTCATTTATTATCATCATCTCAAAAAGATCGAAATTGGGGACATGTATCATCTACCATGACTCTATGACTTATTTGATCAGCTACATGGAGAATAGTACATCTCCAAAGATGATCAATGGCCAGGATATTATCATATAATATTGAATAAATATGATATTGACAAGACAAAATTTATTATACGGTATGAGTGTTATGAGTTTATAGTGATTCGATTTGTACTCAATAATGCTCCAATGATCTTCCTGGACATAATTAATTAATTATTATGAGATTAAATTGAAAAAATTGTTTATAAATTATAGATGATATTATTATGTACTAAAAAATTACACTACCTTAATTAGTATTTGAATAATATACTAAATTCCTTTTCAAATAATAAATATATATTCATTGTATAAAATATGTGAGTTTAATATCAAGAATGTAAAATTACATGGGAAATTTATCACCAAAAAAGGAATATATATGAATCATTTAATAATAAATTCAATTAAATGATGTTTCGAATTAAAATTTGTGGAAGGGACTTGTAGAATCCTTATATTATATGGGTATTATCTAGAATTATTTATTATCAAGACTCACTTCCACATCACCAATTGTATTATTTTAATCTATTTTTCTCATAGAATAATAAAA
Organism: Viscum album; assembly: GCA_963277665.1. Classification (NCBI taxonomy): domain Eukaryota; kingdom Viridiplantae; phylum Streptophyta; class Magnoliopsida; order Santalales; family Viscaceae; genus Viscum; species Viscum album. The sequence goes on along the minus strand of OY728142.1, from coordinate 259,508,984 downwards.
TATTGTAAACCACTCTTATTTGGGAGAAACAATATTAAAAATCCATGCAATGTTTTTAGTTTTTATTACATTATTATTATATTTTCAGAAACTAATGTTAATAATTTAATTAATAATTACCCTCCATTTTTCTTCATTCAGTCTCAAAAAATCCCACTCCCCTTCACACTAAAACCATTGAGCGCAAAAATACAATCCCTATCTATATCCATCTAAATGGGTTTCCAGTCCTTAAAGAATCACCTATCATGCCTTTTGAATAACCCACTCAATGTAAAGGATTTCTATCCTCATAATATTTATTCTATAAATTTTTTCTGTGATCCCATTTTATATATTGTGTATTATTTTTAAAAGTGGTTTTACACATCACTTTTACTATACTTAAAATGTAAAAGTAATGATAAACCACATATTCATTTCTTTAATCTCCTATATTAATAATTATATAGTTTTGTTATACTACAATATTTATCTTGTGATTATCCATGTTTATCCTATTTATTGTTAATACCCATCACTCTTTATACATAGGGAATTAATTATAAGATCCCCAAACCAAAAAACCATTGATATAGATTAAAAAACCTAACAACATTATTTAGGGGTTTTAAAAAATAAATTTGTCCTACATTTTAATCGAAAATATATAAGATAAAAATGAAATATTGGATCACATACACCAAAGAGAAATTTTATGAATATATTTTTAAAAAATTTGGAAAAACACTTACATAAACAATACCCATAATTTTATGATTGATATTTTCTAATATATCCATATTTTCTATTTAAAAATTATGCCATTAATATTTCTGTAATTTTCTCATCATATGAAACCTTTCTACCAAAATATAATATAAATTCATTCTTTAGAATTTTTGGAAGTCAAAAACATAAAAATTATGGGATGCAATTTATAATATTGGTAAACATAAGAATTAAAAATGGATTTCCATTAGTGAGAAAAATATATACTTAAGGGTATGATGAAATAATAAAATTAAATGAGATAAGAGTAAGATATTTTATTAACATATACAATCTATTCAAGAATCATGAAACGTGAAATGAGTATTTAGAAAATTCAAGAGTCATAGTATTTAATAATCATGTTCTATGTGATTCAAAAAAATTATCAAAGGAATAATTGAAACTCATAGAAAGTATAAATAAAATTATGTGGTATCTTGTGGAATTAGTTTCATAGAACCCTTATAGAATATTTACAATAGTAATAACCAAACGGTCAACTTTCATACCCATTAAATTGTAATGCTATCTGGGAAAACCCATCTTATAACCTATATCGGGCTCACCCATGATCTACAGTGGGTGTCAAATCATCTTATAAACAATTTTTAGTTACCAAAAATCTATTAATTTACACAGAAGTCACATTTAATCATAATAATCCTAAAATAATAATTATTCATTATATAACTTGATTATACTATGCAAAACGAACATGTTTCATGAAGATCTATTTGAAAAAATATACATCCATCTAGTGAAATAGATGGAATCAATAAAACTTAAATCTAGTGGAGCATAAGTGATATCAAGGGTTTTTGGCATTGATCGATACAAATATCATCAAAATACTATTACAAACACTATTAAGGAAAAAACATTTCACTTTGAAATCAACTTTTAAAAAATATGAAATTCACTAAATATTTCAAAAATACCTTTATTTAAAAATAATCATGGAAACATATGATTTAATATTCAAATATATAATTTTTCATGCTGGTGAAAAATCCCATTTATGATTTAAATGTTAAAAATAAAAATTACCTTCATGCATTTGGTAAAGGGAGTCAAAAGTGAGTTATTTGTAAAACATTAGGAAAATTCCATTTAATACCATTTAAAATATGGTATTATAACATTATGAAATATATTTCTAAATTAATTCATCAATAGAAAATTAATTTTTATGTTTTTAAAAAACATGGACACTAAATAGAAGGAATACAGATATAAAATATCCTATATGATCAATATAACTAACAATTGAACATTTTTATGTTTATTTTATCTAAATATGATACAAAATGACATTAAAAATGTATAGAAAATTAACACATAAAAGATAATAAAAATGAAGTGTATTAATTAAATAAGTCCCTATAATTTACTCTAAAATGGATCCCTGAATATAAAAATTCTTGAAAATAAAGTAGATTATAACATAAATCCTTTTCCATTTTCATAACATTTAAATTGTAAGACCGATGATAGAATAAATTCAAATGAAATAATAAATAAAATTAATATAATGATATTAATGATATTAAAGTCAATTGTTGTATTAGATACTCCTCATAAAATAATTTATGTTCATAAAAAAACATATGTCTCAATGAAATAGAACTTGAGATGAATAACCCTTACAAATATAATGTCATTGAATTGTGAATAAATCAATGGAGATATTATGTGAATCAAATATAAATACTCAAAAAATAAGTGTAAGTATAGAATAAATCAAACAAGAGATCAATTCAAACATAATAATTTCCAATAGATGGAAAATAAGAAGTAATATAACCCAATAAAAAGTAATTGATATATGAAATAAGTTAACACATGTTGACTCTATGGTGAAATCCCATTTTTTGTTGTTTTTAACTACTGATATTCTTTGTATAGTTCATGGGAGGTTATTCTAATCACAATATGTTTTTATTTATCATTGTATATCATAGTCATATGGTTATTATTTAATTTTTGTTTTAGATTCCCAATCCAATGTTTTATTGATATTACCCTCTTAAATCACACTTTGATGTTCATGTTTTGGATATTGACCCAATTTAATTTAAATTTATCTATCATTTAACTAAAATGGGTTTCAATCATTATGTAATGCATTTATAATTTATTTAAGGTTATTTATAACTAAAAGTTTTGTAATAGACATACCCATATTATATCCTTTAGTATTAAAATATCGATGGAATATATGAGATTTTTAGAAGGTTTTAAATAAGGTAATATTAGTGTTGTTTCCATTTGTTTTTATATGTAAATAATTACAAAATAAACCATGGCCTCATGATTAGTTAGGATTTTATTAGGTGTATCATTATATAATTAATCACGAATTATGGTGTATAAAATATATGGGTTTTCGTATAGATAATCATTCATCTTTTTTCATTTTTTTATGAATTTAATTTTTCATTTGACTAGGTATGTAAAAGTTGGAGGAATCATACCCTATTTATGGATGTTTCACATATATAGTTATTATAATATTAGTTTTTATTATTAGGAAATAAATTTTTTTGAACTCTGTACAGATGGGGCATATTCTACTATGTCACTATTATCCATTTGAATTATATTTAATTGGATGTATATTTTTGAAGAATAACAAAAATCAAGAATGACCTGTTGAATAATGTTATATAGAGGATATTTGTCTCGCATTTTATTAGGTATTTAGGTAATATTGAAACATGATTTCTCTGAGTTAAAAATGTTGAATGATATAACTAATCAATTTCATTCCTAGAGTAAATAATCAAACCTTACATGTTCGGAAAATTTGATCAGTTTTATTATCAAAAGTATTTTTTATACACGAAATTAGAGGCTTTATACTCAATAGATAAACATGGTATTCATTAAATCAAAATTTATGATGCAATAAAAGATATTAATTTACACATGATAATGTAGTTATAAATTTATAATAAAACTCATTAACAAATATATATTTTTTCACGTCATGTAATATCAAAATCAATTTCATATTGATAGTTTTTTTTTATTTTATTCTATAACTTTTAAAAATTTACAGTTATAAATTTATAATATGAATGTTTATAGTTAAGATGAATTGATATATTATTTGAAATATTTTTCTTGAGGACTTATATTGTATTTTATAATATGTGATGCTTAATTGATTTATATTTCAAACATTTCATAATAAAAAATATTTGAAAAAATATTATAGTTAAATATTCAAAAAAATAACCAACACGTGATACATTAAAAATATTATGAACATTTTTTTAATAAATATCAATGGTTTATTTTCATAAGTGTTAATCAAATGAATGTGGGAGTGTATTTATACGGGAATAATAAAATTATTATTACCACTTAATGATGTTAACTTATATAAGTTGATTACCACTAGTGGGATTAAATAATGTGGTCTAAATATTTTTGAATCACAAGATAAGAAGGTCTATTTAGTGTTTTATAGATTCAATTAAGATTAAATTATTGTTGTCCATATAAAATATTTATACTTAAATGTTTACATGAGAAATTTTATTAATCAAAATGTGAAATTTAATTCCATCAATTAATAAGAGTGATAAAACAATATATAATGATATAGAAATAATTAGTTTTGAATGTGATGGGATAAGATGATGAAATTGTATTAATAGTGGATGATAAAAAAATATCATTAAGGATGAATGAATTTATATATTTTTATTCCCTACATTAACATATCATTATATTTTAATTTTTAATACATGAATTTATTTAATCTATGAACAAAATTTTAAAATAATATTAATGTTTTATATAATATAAAATGTTATGAATTTTTTCATATTCTTATTGGTATTAAAAATTGAAATGGAAAAATTATTTAAAGATACATTCCTATCAATCGATGAACCTACAAAATTATATGACCCATTAGATATGATCCCACATGAATAAGGTATGTTCCATACATTTTTCTATCACATTCAAAATATTTTATTCCATATTATATGATTCTATATTTATTAAAGAATTGATTTCATTATACTTCATAACCACGTTCTCCATGTATTTCAAAGGATTTGATGGAACATGTAAGGAGTTGTCATCAACAAAGTTAATGGTGGTATAGTAAACCTCATGAGAGTAATAGAGGGTGCACATTATAGGTATATAATTTTTAATCTGAAAAACAATTATCATATTTGTATACAATTTATTAATTATATTTATAGAATGTATTTTGATAAAGAAAATATAATTATGAACTTCAATACATCATATAATTGTAATCTATTCAATTTTTAGGTAGTTGTTTTATTTTATGTGTTTGGCAGTCTTAAAGATAATGCTGGAGGATTATATGGGAAAATATCGAAATTGTATTATTGTGACAAAACATCCCTACAAAATATGTATCGTTATTGGAGGAATATTTATGCTAATTAGAGTAATTTTTGTGATATACAATTGTATGTAAGTAAAAATCAATATTATGGTTTTTAACTAAAATTAATGATAAATCTAAATATAATTATATATATATAATATGTTTATTATTATCTGTTTCAATATGCATGATGTGATTCTGAATAGCTGTACATTTAAGGCTATAGTATAAATGTTGAAAACTTATAGCTATATATTGGGTTCTGAGATTAATGAAACCTCTATGATGCTCCACCAAATGCATGATTACTTACTAGAATGGACACCTCAAAATTAGTGGGAGTAATTTATAGGTAAGGAACATTATAATTTTCATAAGTTATTTTATATAATTTTTCAAAAATGTAATCATTTATTTAAATTTAATGATATTTATTACCATTGAAATTATTTTCATGATTATTTTAATAACATCATCAAATAGGATGAAATAAGTCAAGCCACACATAGCTAGTTTAGAAGTAATTTTGAGGAGAATATTGAACAAAATTATGTTATAGTTATTATTTAAATATAAATTTTTTCACTCTAGGTGAATATATTTTCAATGATTTATTTTCTTCAATAATTATATAGACGATAAAATATTGTTATGGGGTTATTTTAAACAAATTGTTTTACAATATCCACAAAAAATTCCATCAAAATTATATAATTGTACGTAATGAAATAATGGGTATAAAAAATACATTTAATTTAGTATTTTTCATCATAAAATATATTATGTTAACAAAATTTAATTTTTAAGTAATTACTTATTGATGAATGGAAAGAAAATTCCATTAAATAATCTTTTTCACTATAAATGATGTTATTTCCAATGTTTAGGGAATAGGGCATGTTGTTCATGATTGAAGGTCAGCATATAAACAATCTCTATCATGAGTCATTAATGGGAGATCATCATCATTAATTTTGATTCCCAATCTTACAATCTAGAATAATGAAATAATTATTGATAACATTGTGTCACAAAATAAAAATTCAATCAATGGGATCAAAATGCAGGTATGGGAGAGACGATCTAAATATGGTGATGAGTACATTTTAATGATGGTGATTGAATTCGAAAAAATGTTTCAAGTTATATAAAACCATGAATCATACAAATATTATTACATTTTTTACATTAATATCCCAATAATAGTCCCCTTAAATCTATAGGCCTACCTTCATTGGATAATCATGTATGCAATGAATTTTCATGAAGCTAAAATAAAAAATCATTTTTTCATCTGTATATTGTACTTTTAAATGAAATGGGTTTTTAAAACAAAATCAGATTAAATATTAGAAAAGATAAACCAATAGAGTTGTCCATTAATCCAAGTATGGGAATACTCATGATAACAAGGCATAAAAAATGAGTCAAGTGGAATAAAAATATATCATAAAAGAAAAGGATCATGAATAGACATATAGGATCTATACATAAAAATATGGAATCATAAGACCGTGTTACTAGAGGACTGTCGAAACATTATAATATGTGATACCAAATGAAAATTCAAACAAATCTATCAGGATATCATAACATAGTGGATTGAGTCAAATAATTAATTAGGTTTACATCCTCATTACATACATAACATATCCCCAAATATAATAATTTCCAAATAAATTGAAGTAAAAACTGAATAAAAACACCACCACAACATGATTAATATTTCTTCCACATATTTAAATCCAATATAAATCACAATCCTATGAAATACTCGTAGAAACAAACATGTAACTTATTCATCCCCCAAATTATAATAAATGTATATTTCGCAATGAATAAAAATAGGAGATGGAGTTAAATATTTTCAGTGTTTATATTTTGATTAATATCTATAGATATAAAATACATAATTCAATTGAATAAAATTACTTGTGATAGGGCGATGAAGTGATTTTGGAATTTTACTTCATTATCATGTTTTTATGAAATGGGAAAGGAATATTAAATAATGGTTGGATAGTCATATTTTTCATAAAATTTAATCTGAACTGCAATGGTTCTCCATAAAATAATTATTATTCAGTGAATAAACTTTTGGTATAAATAATTTCATGGGGTGGTATATATAATTAAATAATATATATGGTGTTTCTATGAATTGATTTTACCAAAAATAATGACACGAGAATATAGATTCTTGTGAATATATATTACTAGAAAATAAAACTATTATAACATCTAAATATTTTCAATTTAAAAATATACATAATATACTAGGTTTTTTTCAAATAATTTAATAGGTAATGTGAGGAAAAAATAGAGGTAATAATAACCCAAAAAACAGGGAGCTTTAGTGAGTTTCCGTAGTATCCCACTTGCAAAGCCACTAAGAATTTCCATGAGATGATTGGACACATTAACTCAAGAACGCCCCCAAAAAAACTCAAGAGGATGCCGACTAGTAGTGATTTACATGGGTTATTCCACATATAGATTATTCCATCATTAGGATAGAATAGCGCATTAGTAAATAATTGTGGAAAAATAGAATAAGTAAAAAACCTTTTGGGGAAATAATAATAAATCAACTAGAAAAATAAATAAGAGGAGAATAATCATATATATATATATAAATTATGATGATAATTTCATATATCTAAACATAAAATTATGTACGATAGATAAATAAGGAATAAGTATATAACACATACCAAACATTAATAAAAAAATTCTAAAAGATGCATCTTCTAGAATAATTATCGTAAGATTAATAATGTAGCCCCAAATTCTATCCTTACAAAAATTATCAAAAATATGATGTTGGATGCATCCCCTTCCCTATAAATATAGACATTATGTCAGTTCCAGTTCAATATTTATCCCCAATATGGTGTGATATTTAATCAGCAGGACACAATAATTGATTTCTTCAACCATTCAATCTGTGCATATAAAATGACCACTATGTATGTAAATTATAAATAAAAAGCTATAACTAAAAAAACATATAATTAAATTTTTCTCAAGGATGCCCAATTTAAACCACCTACTTCATCCTATGATAGATTTCTCTTATCTAAGGTGACCCTTTACAAATATTACTTTGGTGTAATAATGGGTAATAATAAAACAAGAATCCTGAATGGTCCAAACCCAAGAATTTTATTTTACTTGGTTGATATGTCACTTGGATAATAGTTGTGCATCAATTAAATTTAATAAAAAGAATATTCATCCCATAAATGGCGATCCGTAAAAAAAATCCCAAGTACATATCATGGTTCTCGATAAATACTTGTTACTATAGGGTATGCCCATATAGATCTGTAAAAGGAATTCCAATTACCACTCTTTTCATAATTTAATCATGACCCTTTGAGCATATCCCATGTATCTCATATAGGGGATAGAGTATCACTTATGGAATTTAATGACCATATTTCTAAAAAGATTAACAATTTACCTCCCCTAGGTAATTTTTATCACTCATGTGTTTGAAATATATCTTTCACGTTAGACCATCCACAAATTTATATAATTAACCCATGAATCCCTCATAGAATTTATCCAATACATAAAAAAATATAATTATAATTCATGAAATTTTAATTCAATGAATCCTTATATTGAGACAAATGTATCAGATTTTTCTTGATACTAAGGAATGGTTTATCATCGAGAACACAAACTATTTAAAAGAAGTGGTTATAACCATTATACAATAATATAGTTAGCCAATTAAATTTATCCAAGTAATTCAAGAATTAAATAAAGAACTACTTCCTATCAATAATCCCATCATCAATAAATCCATGGAATATTAAGGAATATTTATTAAAAAGTTAACACACACCTCAAATATAAGTTTAGTTATATTATAAACACTGAAAATTCAACCATCATGGAAGGGCAGTCCCATAAGACTTGTTCATTTCTATGTGATCCAAAAACAATGATGATTCTCGAAAAATATAGACCGTGTTATGAATATAAATACATTTAATTTAATTTATATGATTGAGGAAACAATGGGGTACTCTTCTGCATATAATAGTGGTGTATAATATTAAATTGATGATAATTGAGTGAAAATTAATAGACTACTGAAACTAATCTCACAGTGCTTTCCTAATCTAATGTTGGCCCATGAGTCAAGCTTGAATGGGAGAAAAATGAATAATAGAGGAAACCCTAAATTTTGGGACTATAATATCACACCAAAATAGCAATGAATATGGGATGTTTAATGATGAAAGTATTGAAATTAATAAAATATCTTTTCAGAAGATATTAAAATGGAACAAAACATGGATGATTTTTATCATGGATGTAAGGGAAATAGAAAACATTTTTTAGGATTCATGAGGATAACACTTTATGGGAGAAGTATTTCCGCTCGTGGATAAATGAAATTGGGATATGTTTGAGAACATTTAATGGGGAAATTATAATTTAATATTAATTTAATGGTATTTGGGTACACATTTTTCCAAATTTATCACAAACCTTGTGTTAGAAACTACCCAAGGAACCCACTAACATGGGATAGGAACACTATTTGACTAACATTGTATAGCATGTGAAAGATGGAATTGCCACATGTGTGTCAAAATTCATATATCCATGTGGGTTGGGACACATTGTTTGTGAAAACCCTATAGACCTATTCTGTTCAGCATGTACATTTCATTGTTGTGTCACAGAGTTAGAATAAAATTTTTTCTTGCATTGTGGGTCAATAAGTATCTCCAATTTTGGATATTCTAGCTTCATATAATACCCAAAAACTCAAAAAACACAATTTATCCATTAGTTACCATTATACAATTAGAATTATTTCTTTTTAATTGTTTAATATTTGTTTCCACATCTTCAAAAATATATATATTTACAACCAATCCTAATTAAAACAACTCATCCTTAAGTGTCCATTCCATTGATAATAAGTATTTTCTTGATATATTTTCTAGGAACTATGTATGTATATCATAAATTCACTTTAATGTCTCATCTTGTACACGATCATGATTCCATAGAACATGTACTAGAGGAACGACCTGACTCAGAGAGCCCTTATGCTCCAATAAATGATAAATACTAGGTGATCCTCAAATCCAATTTCTTCCCCCACTACAATATCCCTTGGTTCAATTGAATGAGACTAGTCACAGTGATACTGGAGATGTTTTGATACATGGAAGAATCAATCATGGAATGGAACCTTCGAGGTAACCACATCTAATATGTATGTATCATGACCCTCTCCATGATATCAAAAGGATCAGCATAACGAGGGAATATATTTCCTTGTTTCTAAATCCATTTGTCACCCTATATATGTGAAACTCATAGAAAGGCAAGATTTACCACTATGAAATCCATAGCTTGGTGGTCAAGATTAGTATAATACATCTTCTTGGACAGACCTATATCCATATGTTTCTGAATCTATTTTAAATTATCTGATTCTTCCCGAATGAGGTAAAGACCTTGTAACCCTACCCTATCATTCTCTTTTTCATAATTTTGAATAGAATTTCTTATCAGGAAGTGCCTCATAAGGATCTATCAAGATATATGTTTGAAGTATATTATTATAGGATAACTCAACAAGGGGTTTATGACTCTCCCATTTACCATTAAAATCAATGATACATTACCTTAGAATATCCTCTAAAACCGATTTTATATACTATAATTGTTCATTAGCATGAGGTGATATTTTTTAATCATGATCAGATGAGAAATCATGTTATTTTAAACTGTACAAGAAAATATATATAATTTGATTCTCCCAATTTGATATGATATTATGGGGAACACCACAGATGTGAATAATCACAAGAATATTAATCCTTCTAATCTCACCATTATAAAATGCCCCTTCAGTATAATCAATGTGTGAGAACATAGTAAACCTATCGATTATCACCCATACTATATTGATTCTCTGAGGGGATCATAAAAAAACCATCAAAAATTCTATAATTTTGTGGTCACATTTTCACTCAGTAATCGATAGAGGTTGTAAGAGTCAAGAAGGACGTTGGTGATCTGCCTTTACCAGCTATGTATTGGATAAAAGAAGTAATTAAAGAAAAAACCTTCCTCTTGATTGCCAAAAAAATTATGAAGACTTATGTCACTTCACAATAGGTTTATCCAATAGTAAACATCCAATGAAATGGATTGATATTCCTACATCATCTCTTCCTATAATTTATTATGGTCTCAGACATGTATGTGGATGTGAAGAATATGATCTTCCTCACTAACCCAACCGGGAGGTGGTTCCTCATGCGAGACTCCCTTTCTTATTTTTATTTTTTTGGAGTAAAAATGTTTTCTCTTCTATACTAATCCCAAAAGAGAGCATGTCACTTCTAAAGATACCATTGTAGGATTCCCATGATATAAATAATATATTAGGTGAAAACTAAAAAATAATTCCATAAGTTTATAATTACTAATGGCCTCCAAGATAGAGTATTCCGGAATCATTAAGGTCGGAGTTCTTGCTACATCATTCCACTTTATAGGTGTATAAGAAAACTCTAAATTGAAAAATTGATGATACTTCTCCCATATACACTATATGAGGTTCAAATTATGTTGTGTGGAAATTTATTTGAGACATTTAATGTCCCTGTATATGTTGAACTGTCCCCTAAATATTTTCCCCTAAAATAGAAGAAAATACAAATGCATGCACGAGATCATACGTAGAATAAAATACTCGCAATATTTGAGCTGGAAAGACATGTATTCTACCACTAAAACCACTATTATAATAATATACCTTGTCCAAATTGTTGATACATCACATTAAACATTAGGGACTCTACCCTTCTTTGGATGAATTAGGATCTATGGTGATGTCACTTTTTCTTTCACCCATTCAGAGACTATCTCATAATATTTGGACTGTAGGAACTTCACACCCTATCTAGTCAATCCTATAATAGGTTTCTCCTCAAATGAGAATTTCTAAATAAAAACATATGATAAGAAACTATCCCCATTAAAATAGGTATGTTAATGAAATTATTGGACTTGTCCTAAGAAATTAATATAATAACTCATTAAGGTGAATAGAAAATCTATACTCTGAGATAATATGACACAAGAAGTGAACATTCTCAGAGAAAAAGTGGGATTTCTGGATCATAGAATAAATAGAAGGATATCATAATGAATTCATCATGATATTAAGATGTTTCTAATTTTCATTTCAATTATTTGAATATAAAAATATGTCATCAATATGGACTATGAAAAATGTATCTAGATAAGGTTGGAAAACCTTATTCATCAGGGCCATGAAATCCTATGGCATGTTTGTCAGGTCAAAAAAATAACCAGGTACATAGATAATGAATGTGTACTATAAAACCTAGTATGTGGTATGTTTAATGTCTTTAATGATCCTCATATAAGACAAACATCAATTCAATGTTGTAGAAAACTATCACTCCTCATATCTAGTCTATGAATTCATATATATGAGTTATTAGATATAATTGTTCTATTATAAGTTGGTTTAATTAGTTATAATCCATACACAACCCAAGAAAACCATCTTCTTTTATATTGAAAAGGATATGTGAACCACATGGTGAATTATTGGGTAACATAAAACACTATTCATCCTATAACTCAAACTACATCATGTGCTACTATAGCTCTATTGGTTATATTATGTAAGGGGAATTGGAAATGGGTAAAGATCCTAGTAGTTGATCGATGGGTACACTTCCTCCCTTATATGATGTAATACAAAAAAATTGTTAGAGATTATGTGCCAGAAATGTACCACTATATGAGGGAATTTCATAACTAGGGTCTATGATTTCTCATAATGAGAAAATCCTTATGGGTCATCACTCTTCCCCACACATGACTCTTGGGTCCATCTCGACTATCTTGGATATCCAATTCAATCTTATAAACCTAATCTTTTTCCTCAAGTAATGAAATAGACAACCTCTTATGACAGAAATCAACATGTGAATGGTATTGAACTAACTAGTCCATCCCATGAAAAACATTGATGTTTTTCATCTTGAGGAAAATTTATTTCCACATGAAATGGTACCCAACTATATTAAGATGAACTCCTAACAATGGCATAAACACTCTAGTAAAATTCCTAATGATGTATGGAGAGTCATCATGCCATAAATTACCTTACCTCCATCCCCAGATATTCCATCATTGCAACATATATAAAAATACATAATGAAACTATATAAAATAGAATAAATACTAAATCACATGTTACTGTATTAGTATGTATTATTATAGAAGGATTCATACGCTTCTTATCAGGTTTAAACTACACAGCATAGATATGGACAAATGTGTAGCACTGAGATAAAACCAGACTACCCTAGACATGTCTAATCTAATAGTGCTAAACCTATGAAGTCTTGATACCTTAGACATGACTACCTCAATGGCATGAAAGTCATGTAGTAAATCAACAACCATCCTGACGTGAATATACTAATCATTTACCCAAATGTGGTGTTAGTACATACATATGCTCACTAGAAAGAAGATGGAAATTTATGAAGAAAAATTGATGGTGACCCATTCATCTGTATGCTTCACACTTGATAGAGTCCCTCATACACTAGAGACCATCATGTATTGTCGTATTATACTAGTGTAACACCACATTTTTTTTGTTTCATTTCAAATATCTAGTGCTACCACAATGTGAAAACTCATAGAATTGTTCATACCACTAGACATACATCCTCTCCCTCTATATATATTGTGAGACATTTACTCACACTTACAACATTTATTATATTCTTCATAGTGTGGAGTTCATAGTTCACTTTATCTAAAAAGGTTGTTAATCATATTAAAAATCACTTGCGATTTAATGGTGTATGTAATCCCAACCTTGAACCCCCTCATATTCATCATCCCATCACCATCTAGTATTAATGAAAAACACTAATGATAGGTAAAATGGACAATATATAACATCACATACATCAAACCCAATTCTATGTTAATGACCTCCCTAATTTATTCTCCCCATAGGGTTTGTGGAAAATATTCGCTCTATATGTATTTCTAAAAGTATTTTTAGACCATATTATGATGAAAATTGTAATAGTGATTTACATTCCACTAATGACTGTAGGATTACCTGAATGTACAGATGTTTACATTTACCCTAATATCTGGAGGAATATCTATAAGCCTTAATAACAATAATAGGGAATCATTCAATTATTCGATAGCCTAAGGATAGCTATCCCCTGAGAAAGTGGGAGTTGATACTATTGAAATTCTTATGCCAATAGAACCATATTAGGGTAAGATTATGGAGATCTATTAATGAACTAAATGAAACATCCAAAAACTCTCTCAGAACTGATCATCAATTCCCTGTGGATTATAAATAGGAAGTTCCTCATTTTGAACTACATGAGTTAATACTAGATTCCCACGACCCATAATCATTGGAGCGTGGTCATCTCCACCCTCAATACACATGAATCGAGGGGATAATGGTGGAATATTCCGGTAATTTTCAAATTAGTTCCATATAAAAGATAAAAAATCTTTTAGGAATGTGAAAATCCATGATTGGATATATACAAAACAATCCTATAATGAGTCAAACCTCTCTACCTGATCCAAAATCTATGCACAGGAGACAAGAATCTTTAAAATAGTTCAAAGGTGAAACATCCTATTTCCCACTACTCTGGTTTGGTCATAGTTATTGAATCAAATATCAAAACCAAGGTTTGACTATGTGGAGTTTTAAATTAAATTTTATAGAGTAAAACACTATTTACTTTTCAATTCATACCCCTATTTAATGATTACAATTTCATTTAAAATTTTTATTATATTTTAGGTCACATATCATATTTATATACATAGATATAATATTCCAATTAGTATTATTACTATTTCATATTTATAAAGACTATATTCATCATAAATTGCAGTTGGTATGTCAAGTAACTAAAACATGAACATTACATCCAACATTATAATGTAAAAAGTCATGTAGAATAATTTTTTTTGATGAATCAAAATTCAAAATTTATATAAATGCCTGATTGACAAATAAAAAATAGAATTCATGTAACATAATCAAAAAAATACTTCCAACCATAAATCCAATTGTTCATGGCTCCAACATGGAGTAAATGGTTAATTACGATTCCATTATAGATCAATAGAGAAAATTTCCATTTTTATTGAGTTGGATTCTTTAATTAATCCCATTATTTTCCCCATATAATAAAATTTATCACTTCTCTAGATATATTAATCCAGGAATAACTATATGAAGTGGTAAATATAGGTAGAGGTAAAAATTTCATGAAAAAATGAATGGAGTATTAGTCCTAAAGATTATATAATGATTCATGAGATAATAGCAACATTTCGTACAAGGCCAATAAAAAATCCATAAAAATAAAATTAGAAATAATAAGGTCAAAAAAATTTGTTCCTCTCCCAATGTTCAAATCTATTAGGTAAAATAACCTCATATATATTTTTTGTGTTTGGGGTTGATTGTTTTTCCAAAAAAAATTAGGCTTCCATATTCAATTGTTGAGATTTAGAGATATTTTGTATAGGTTATGGAGACACATAACCAATATAATGGAATAAATACTCTGGAGGTGGTAGAAAAATAGAATATACTAGGTGACATCGTTTCAAAGTTTTTTTCTAATTTATTAGGACCAAAATCTAGAGTATGAAGAAATGTGATTTCTGAAAAGGATGTTTCATGAAATAATGAAGGTGAATTTAAATGTAATTATCAAATGACGTTTTATAATCATCTCACAAAAATACTATTAAGGAATGATTTTTGTGCACGATCTGAAATTTTAAGAAAGATGAATTTACATTAGACATGTCAATTTATAGAAACCTATGAAGTAAATATTATGTTATCAGTATGAAAGAGAGTTATGTGTAAAATAAGATCTAAAAAATTACAGTTCATGCTTGGGGAAACATTATGGTCAAATTGGATTATGGGAAAGTGACATGCGCATAGGGTTAAACAAGTCTATAAATTGATAGATGCCCCCCAATTGATCATCTCAACCCTTATAGAATCTCATGGATATGAATCACATAAGAAATTATAACAAAGAGTGTTTTGTTCAAAGCATTAAATTTTTACTCTTGTTGGAAAATCTTGACAAAGATACATGTTTTTTTCATGGTGTCAATGTTCCACACAAGACATTAAAAGGTTGCATGAAAGACAAGGCATGCGAAATAATGGATTTTCATCTATATATTTGGTAAAGTGGAATTCATAATGTCTATGAATTTATAACATAATGATACACTTAATTATTAGTAAATAATATTAATTCTGTTGATAAATGCAGGATCTTATAAAGAATATGTGAGGAAAATGGGTTGAGAGAGTAATGAGAAAACATATTTTCATTGGCTGTAAATGAAGAGGGAATATGGGTCTTCTACAAACATTGTAATAGTAGTGTTAATTAATAGATTTGGTACATTAAAATAGTGGATTTGTATGATATTTGGGCACATCCCGGATTGGGTGAACCATGTAAAATAGTTGTGTCTTTTTAATGCATTAATTTATTTTCATAAATTTATATCAGAAAGAAATAGAATATAGTTTTTTAAATTGATGAAACAATATTTGAATTTTCTTCGTTGATTCAATCTATCATTCTTGGATTCACCCCCATTCATCATATTTAACATATCTAGGTTGATAACTACAATCAGGTATTAGGGTTAATATAAGTGTATATCTCCCAAGGTTTTCAGTAGATATGTTAATTAGAAAGGGATTCCAATATCATATGAAAAAAAATTCAATTACATAATAATAAAATGATGAACTATATTTGATCATTATGAATGGACGTCTATATAGTAGTGACACATGAAATTTTGACCAGTATTGAGAATAATGCTCTATCAGAAGCTGGAAGATGTTAATTGGATGTTAATGCCAAAAGAATCATTTATTTTTGGGGAACCCCAACTCATTGAATATATATATATATGTGAAATCATGATTTTCATCATATTATATGTTGAAAATTTTGATAAATAATTATGGGGGAAACACTAAAGTAATATATGGAATGTTTTCTATGTTTTTGAACAAAATTGTGGATCATGAGAATCAACCCAATGAGTGTTCTGATGTATTATATGTCGAGAAGAATATTTTTTATGAACACATGTGTGGTGTATAATAAATTATAGATGATATAATTATTGTTAATAAACTATTTGGAAGCCTTCCCCATTTGTTAATTTAGAAACAATATTTATTGGATGATAAAGATCCAATAGAGCTACCATTGTATATATTTCATAGTACACATATAATATATGTGATGAAAAATTAGGACATTGAGTATATGGAAAAAGGTAATTCCAAAGAGGTTGATATTAAGGCCATAAAGAAGATATCAATGAAAAATGTATAGGAATAATAAGATATGAATTAGTAATTTTAATTCCATTCCTCAAATATTCAATGTGTAAAAATAATGTTAAAATTGAAACTCACACTTACTTAACTTTGTTTTGAAAAGGATGGAAATTTTCATTATGGATCCCAGTTATATTATAATATGATGTCTTGGATGAAGATTAAATATTCAAGAAGTATATTTAATCTTATTTTAATGGAAATATAAATTTTATGTTAAATTCATTCAAAATGAAAAATCATCCTTCACATGAAAACGACAATTCAAATTAATCTGAGGCTAAATTGGTGGAGATATTCAATGATTGTGGAGAGAATCCATTGGTTAATGTTTTAGGTAAACTGAAAATATATAGTTAAAATGATAATGAATATATCAAAAGATGAGTTGATTTAAAGTATGAATTGAAAGACATTATTGATGTGATAGATGTTTTGATATCAGAAATAATAAAATTAAAAAAATTTCATTTGTGATGAAAAGATCTATATAAATAAAAAGGTATGTCATAAAGATGAGATAGTGGATGAAATTTAGAATCTCAAATATTCATTTGAAGAGGTGTCCAAAATGTTTAGGGGGCATATACTCAAATTTGAAGAACAGAAAAATGTGTTCGATTATTTGAATACCACATTGAATGAAAATATCCAACCTATCGAATATCATTAAGTGGATGTGTTTATCATATTAACGAATGATAAGGATCATATAAAACATATAATTGTAGTATTTTTATAGAGGAATAATATCATTTACGTGATTGAAAAGGGAAATGTGGAGTATATAGGTCAATTTGAAATGGAGCAATACACATTTTCATATGATAATACTGATATAGGGATTGAGCTAAAACAATCAATGATAATTGATATAAGTCCGCAAGAAACAACACCAAGATTGATTATTGATTTTGGTTGGATTAATAACCATAAATATCTAAGAAACAACTGGAAAACTAGTGTTGTTGACGTGACATGCATTAATTCAACCACATCTGGTGTAATTGTTGTGGAAAGATTGGGAAGTAATAAAATTGATGTGCCACCCAAAAGAGGTTGTGAAGGGAATAAGAACTAAAAAGAAATCTGATGTTAGTCCGAAAATATAGTATATCTTAAATGGGTAACTAGTTTTATTATGGATTATTTGGAAAGATGGCCAGATATTGTACATCAACCATGTAGAGGATTGTTCTCAAGTACATTCAAGTTGGTCATAAGTAGCGAATGGATGAATCATAGCATGAGGTAAAAATGAAAAATCCAATTTCCTCTCTAAAACATAAATCCATCCCATCATAGTCCATGTATGATCAATATTTCTAATCTATTATGTGTTCGATGTCAAAAACTATGATAAAAATGAAATGAGATAAGATGGAAGTGGTTGCAGAATTTTCCCATCAATCATGAGATCATTATGGTAGGGATCCATAATAGTGGATAAACATCCATATGATTGGAAATAAATATCATATTATAAGAATAAAATATTATATGGATGATTATGTGGAATATGGAAATGATAAATTTCTAAAGATATTTTTCTCATGAAAAGCATTATTTGGGGCCAGAGAAATGAGATGTGAGGATTTATTAGTGATTGAAGGACTTAGACACCATATTCTTAATGTTTGTAAATTATGAGACTAGGGTCATGCTATATGATTTAAAAAGACGATGTGAATTTTTATTCAACTAAATAGTGAATTTTTTCTACATTGAAAAAAGAATAATGGAAAATCACTACCTTGTAAGTTGAAAAAAAGAAATGTTCTTTTTATCCAGATCATGAAAAAATGTTGTGGTATAAAAATCATGGTCATTTATTCTAATCATCCCTCTAATATATAATCAACTATGATGTATATTAATACCTCCCAAAGATATCACATAATCATACTCATATGTTATGTTATTATCAATAGGGGAATATCAACAGAAATTGATACAATGAATAAAAGTCAACCAATGTGTTGGATATGATGCATAAATATGTTTCAAGACAATTCTCACCAAGATCCATTTATGGGGATTGCTATTACTTTCTTTTAAATGATTATTTTAAGAGGATTTTATTGGTATTTTTAATTTCCCATAAGAAGGATGTTATTTGATTCATAAAACAATATCAGAGGGAATGAAAAAATATTCATGGAAAAATGTTTTGATGGTTTATAATAGAAATGGAAAATAATTTTAAAACATATAGCTGTAAGATTATACAAAGAAACAAAGAATAAAGAATCATTTTTTATCTTTGAAATTTCCTCAATAAACTGTAGTGCATCAATGGATAAATCATATTATAAACTAAATTTCTAGAACAATTGGTTTTGAAAAATACCTAATGAAGAAATTCTGGAAGGAAGTTGTATTGACATTACTGTACAAATATAAAAATGATCTGTTGTCTCCAAATAATGAAAGTACTCTATATGAGATGTTTTATTCAGATAAGACAAAATTAAAATTATTTAAAATACTTTTATGTATGTGTTTTATTCTAAACAAAGAAAAAACATGAAATTTTAGTCACAAGGAGATGAGGGTATATTCAACAGGTACTGAGGAATACTCAATGAAAACAAATACTTCAATATGAGGCTTGAAAATGTATTTGAAATAAATGATGTTTTTGCGGTGTAAAATTAAAATAATTAATAAAACTGTAATTTACACTTTTCTAAGGATACTTTGGTTGATGTAGGAAAAATAGGGGGAGAATAAGATGAAATGGTTATTCCGAATAAGATACCGATGATTAAAATGAGGAATTCAAATCTATATTTATGGAGAAACCAAATATTCTAGCTAAAATTGGCATATGAAATATCATTGAGGATTAGGTAGAGCCATATAAACCGTAGAGAATGATGTACTTACAATAAAAATATTTCATATCTCACGTAAAACCAAAATATTTTAAGGAAGAAGGTAGTTAAAAATCGTTTTCTGGCAATAAATGAGGATCTATACCAAATTGAGAAGAATAAAACATTGTATATTCTTTTGAGACCAACTATAAGAACATCATCAAGGCTAAATGGGACTTTAACAACAATTTGGATGTAGAAAATTTTGTGATTCAAAGCAACAAAAATCACTACTGTGAAAATGTTACTCCCAATCATAGGTTATATATATTGATGAATCATTTGAAATAATAACAAATCTTTAGAAAATCTGATTCATCCTGAACAAATCTTCGAAATTAATGTTTAATGTTTTCCATATTTTTTTCAATTCAACATTTTTGAATTGGTTTTAGAGGAATATGATAATATTGAGAATCCATAAGGTTTTCCCAATAATTATTATGAGAATTTTTTTTGATGATAAAGGAACTATATGGGTTGATGTGATCACCACACGCATGATAATTAACGAAGGATCGGTTTTTTGATGAATTTTAATTTTTTGAAAGGTAGAGTTGATTAAAATATCAATATAAATTATGATAGTAATGAAAGGATGATAGTGATTATGTGTGTAGCTGGCATAATTTTTATCAAACCAGATGAATCATAGAGCAAATAATTCATTAGATTAATAAAATGATAGTTTTAGGTGTCTATTATTTGTGATCTAAGATAATAGGCATTTTTTGTGGTTTATATGTGACACATAGAGATAATGGAACATTTATTTCCCAATATAAATTTTCAAATATGGTTTTGAGAATATTTGGTATGAATAATACCATGTATATGATGATGTGGTTGGCTACCTTGATAGATCTATCATGTGATGATGATGTCCAAGTAGTTAATGTCACAAAATATTGGTAGATAATGGAAATTATTTTACACTTAATAGTGATGTGACTAGAAATTTTCTTTTCCACTTTCTATGCATCATGGTTTCAACGCAATACTAAGTATTTCCACATGATTTTAGTGACATTAAAACAATGTTATATCAATGGTATGATGCATTTTTTCTTCTTTTAAAATGATAAATCTCAGTAAGAATTATTAGGATATATAGATGTCGATTGGGATAAATCTATAGATGGTTGAAAAAAAATTAGGTGGTTTATTGTATATTCATGTTATATGTATTTCATGGATAATTTGAAACAATATTTAATTTAATTTAAGAACCGTAGAAGCTATATATATAGTGATCACTCATTCTTGTACATGTTTATTTGGATGATGGTGTAGATTGATGATATTTTTAGTTAAAATTAAGTCTATAATTTGGATCCATTTCCATAATACATGTTCTAGAAATATTAGGAAAAAACCATTCAATCACTATAGGACAGTGAACATTGAAATTAAGTGTAATTTTATCTAGGATAATGTGGATTAAGGGCATATGAATTTTTGGTATGTGCCTATAGAACTATTGGTTGTTGAAATTCTTAAAAAAACCCTTCACCAAAGATGTATTTGATTGTAATCAAATTCCACTATGAGTTTAGTTGACACCCCAAACTTGAAAAACTATAAATGTGGGTCCCCTAATCCTAGATGAATGTTTTTTTCCATAATGTGTTAATCATAATTCTTGACCCGGTTATGGGAAAAAAATGAGGTGACCATTGGGGTCAAGAAAATGTGGGTTAAATTATCCTTATTAATAGGGAGAAAATGTATCAATCAAGGAAGGATGAGAGGTAGATAAGTGAAAAATTATGTATGGTGAGTTTCAACATTTTAAAGATAGCATGTTTTTAGAAAACCATGCAATTCATATTTGACATGATGAGAATTAGGTGTTATGAGGAAATAGATCACAATTATACAAGATTATAATAGACATCTATAATAATTCCAATTCATGATATTCCAAATGTTAACTAGGGATAGATTAAAATTTGATGATGTGATATGTGATCAATCAATGGTTATATATCATGATAGATGAGGTTTTGTGATGAAATCTATTGTATTTTTGTAGAATAATGTGGTATATTTAAAAAATTCTCATGATATTATTGTTTCTCCCACTATAAAAGGATTATATGGGCTTTGATTGTGTGTTTAGTAAATTGTTTATAAGTTTCTATTTCGTAAGAAGTGAACAGTGGTAGATATTGTAATGCGCTTTAATGATGTATAAAAATGATAATAGTTGTTAGAAACCCAACGGTGGAATTTTTTTTAGAAAAATACCTCTATGTATTATTTTAGGGTTTTTTGGTTGATAATTTTTAATGAAAACATATGTTTTCATGGTCTATTGTGAATATTTAGGGAGATAGTTGAAAAGATTTTTTGAAAAATATCAATGATAATGGAATGGAAACTTTTTAGGCGGTACAAAAATGTGTACACAAGGTGGATCCATTCCCATATTTTATCAAACAATTTAGATTCTAAAATCCGAGAGATTGAGAAATGTGAATTCAATGAAAAGTAGTTTTGTGCAATATTGTATGTTAGTTTAAGGATCATGCAGAAGTGACATTTTATAATATTCTCATCACAATACATCAATGGAAATAGTGTCATTAAAGATACGAAATTGAGTGAATAAATAACTAACATGACATAGGTCAATATACCAGTACCTGTAAAATAAATATGAATCCATCTGCATGAAAGAATGTTATGATCTAAATTGAATGTAAAATATGGTATTTCACACTTTGGGAAATGTTTCACATATTATGGATTGATGGATATAGACACCCACATAGGGTTTGATAGGGTTATAAATTAATAGTGACCCACCACATTTGAGTGGCTAGAAACTGAAAGAAAATCATGGATCAGAATTACAAAAGCAGTGTGCGCGTAGAGAGTACCACACAAATCATAGATGTTGTGGGAATGATGGAAATACTTGACAAAGTTAAATTTTGTGTGTGATGGTTTAATTTTTTGTGCAAGAAATTATATTATTGTGCAATGGAAAAGGTGTGAATAGAAAGGGGTTGAAATGTAAATATATGGTATAATTGTATTCATCATGTGGATGGATTTAAATGATAATTATAAACTAAACTAGGGGTAATTCATATTGTATAATGTAATTAATGGAGGTTAATTTGAAGAAGTTGTGATCAAAATCATTGTATAGACTTTTGATTGTTCATATTGCGATAGCCTGTAAACCCGGAGGGCTAACGAGTCTACTCAAATCATTGTAATAGAAGTGCACTTCAAAAGATTTGGAAAATATGGAAAATTTCATTTTGTGCTCCTTTGAAATAGCCTAGTTCGGGTGATCCATGTAAAATTTTATTGGTTCAGAAGGAATTCATTTCACTTTATACACTCCTAAATGAGAGAGAGAATATATGTTTTTGTTTAACAACGAAACTATATCCAAAATGGAGGATCTTTA
Organism: Viscum album; assembly: GCA_963277665.1. Taxonomy (NCBI): domain Eukaryota; kingdom Viridiplantae; phylum Streptophyta; class Magnoliopsida; order Santalales; family Viscaceae; genus Viscum; species Viscum album. Next base: position 259,485,048 of record OY728142.1, on the reverse strand, counting down.
AATCATTATTTCCTATATTTACATCATTTCATGGTATTTAATCATGATTTAATAAACAAATTAATTACAATTATAAATGGCACAATCCAAATTATCAATAACCAATCCTATGTTATTTTGGTTTCAATTGTAGATATGATAGATACTCCCATGAATAGGCTCATTACCAAATTCAAACATGCACCTAGTCTCCTATCTAATAACCAAATAGTAATAAAAATGGAAAAGAGATCGAGTACAAGTTTTTAGAATCCCTCCTCAGAAACAACTATCAGATTTACCATGAATGTTTACAAAATGACCTCATAGGAACCTTCTGGAATTTCATAGGCTTCCAACAAGCAGTTAAAGTATAGAGTGAGTTTTGCGGAGACAATGTCGTCAAATACATTGTGTAGTGTATGGCTTAATTATAATGCAAATATAGGAATACATAATAAAAAATATAAATCTCTTAAAAATAAATAATAATAATATATATATATTCTAGAGAAGAGTAATAAATAGATACAAAAACATTGAATATCATTTCATCTTGCAATAAAAAAATTAATTAGATGATATACTGGAAAAAATATATGATAATATAAAAATAGAAAAAAAGAACAATGTAACCATTATTGGAATCAAATGCAATGGCATGATACTCTACTCTTGAACTCCATACTAGCACAAATTCATATAAATAAAATGTTCAACACCATTTGATTAATATAATTGATCATGAATAACATCTATCAATGGACAATTACTGTGATTGAAAAATTATTTTTTGGAGTTTAACTAAAACTATAATAGAAATCAGAAATATCGTTGTTCTTCTGAAATTTTCGTGAAATAAATAATTTATAAAACTAAGATATACTTAATTTCTTTTATATACTGTAAGGAAACAAAGAGACAAATTAAGATATAGAAAAAAAGTCAGTGTGATTAAGTTATCATCTTTAAACAATTAAAAGATAATTTTTTAACAATTTTTAGAAATGCCACATTCATAAAAAATTTAACCTATCAATAAATATTAATAAAGAAATTAATGTAGTATAATATGACCTAAAAATTTTATCTAAGAACATGAAACGAAATGTGTAAATGAATCTAATGAATAAGGATACAGAATAGGGGAGGTTCAAGACCATGAAGAAGTGAAAGGGTCGGTTACAATTATAAGAAACACGTTAAAGAAAATAAGAGTCAAGTAGAAACGAATTTTTTAGGTGAAATGGAAAACCCCATGATTTTAAAAATAAAATAATTTTGTATGTAAAAATAATAAAAATTATATAGATATATTATCTTATTAAAATTACCAGTATTTGAAATTAATATTGGCAATCAAAAGAATTTATATTTTAGTAACATTTTAATACAAAACCCATTCCTCATTTTTTAGCTTATATGTAGAAGGAAATGTAAATATAAATAATTATAATTCTCCAAAGACCACATGAATTAAATAAATATGTTAAAAGAAATTAATAAGAAAAAAATCACAAAATATCAATGCAATCATGGCTTATTATTTGAAATATACCTCATGGTTTTTAATTTTTTTCATGGATGCCCTTACATTGTATTCCATATTAATTAAATGTTATCTAACCTCATGTATTACAATAATTACATGGTTAATAAAATATTTAATAAAATAATTATTATCCAAACACCATTATAATCATCATTTAAAATCATCCATTATATGTATATTATTAGTAAGATTTTATTCATTGTATTGAGTATGGTTTGACATGATTATTTTGAACAAGATTCATTAAATCAACGCTGATTTTTGTTGTTATCTGAAATTTATTCCATCATATATCATAAAATGAATATGAATTGATTGTATATAATTATTCAAAACGTTATGATATCATTATATAGTTGTTATGTTTTTAATATTTAATGATGAATTCACGGATTATCAGGGTTCAATTATTTTTAGTTAATGAATGGTTTTTTGTAAAATAATGAGGTAATGAAATTTAATTAACAATAAAAATAAAATAGAAGACGTAATTAATTATATATTATATTACTATAAAATTAATTCTCATTGTCACACATGAAACAAATTCAAAGCATAGTTCGTGTATATGGTTAATCTAACCCAAACAAGAACATTCCATAATAAATGGATGGTTATGGAATGCATTTGTTGTATTTTATTTATAACATATAGATAATGAAATTATTTATTGATTTATATAAAAATGTAATACAATTATAAGAATAATATGACCTATAATTTGTTATTATATTGTACAATGAAATAATTTTTCACATTGTATGCTCTTTTTTATGGATTAATTTACTATGGTTTTATATTGGCCCAATTTTCTAATGGTATTCCAATTAGAATCAACATAACCTAAATAATATCATAAACACAATATTTATCTCTTTAAACCAATCTTAGATCTGTCTATTAGTGGAAGTAATAAATGATGGGATATATTTTTTAATGGCGACAGTAGTCCCCCCCTATGCATGGTTGGTAATTTCATATTCCATAGAATGAGGGAAAGGGTAATATGATTTATTATATAATAAGAAAAATATTCAGAAATATAATTCATATATAATAAATTCTATATTTTGAATAACTTTTTATGTTGGTGAATGAAAACAAATCATATTGTGTTGTATAGGTTTTAGACCCCACATACACATGATTGTGGTTTTGTTTTTCATTAGGGAAGATGGAATGTGTAGATAAAATATATCACAAAAAATAAAACAATAAGTATATACAAAAAAAATTATTTTATTCTCTCATAATTGGTCAAATAATTTTCAAAGAAAAATAGAGAGATATAAAAATTGTAAAGGAAGTGATATGTATTTACTTTAATGATTTTATCATTCTCTTGATGTACTTCATGGAAACTGAATAATGTTAACATTATTATTTCAAAAAAATAATATGTGGTAAAAATAGTGTCATTGGGAAATGAATAATGGGAAAAAATCACAAGTAACAATTATTTTTTGAATTGTATTGAAGGGATAGTGATGGGCCAATATTATAAGTGTTGATAATGACAATTTTATAAATATAACCACTTTATAAAAAGAGATCACATTTTAATCTTTTTATACCTCTCCAAAAAATAAAAAAAATCTTAGTGTGAGATATGTTCCACAATGTCACAACCAATCAATTAGAAACATGTTTCTTATATGTTTCAATACCTTTACCCAAATATTAATAACTTTTTTTATTGAATATTTTTATGTTAATTTTTTTACTAAAGTTAATTTTTTTATTCTTTAACCTAAATGGTCATTTTTAAATATATTAAAAATATTGATTCCAAATATAAAATTAATTTTATCAAATAAATTTTTTTAAGAAAAATTACTTTTTATATTAGCACAAGTGATTTTTAATGCCCTATTATAATGAAAAATATATATATTTAGACAAAAAAATTAATGTAAATTTAAATTATACACTCGGATTCATTTTATAATATAAATTGATTTATTTTAAAAGATATATTATTTCGTAATCATTCAAATAAATCCAAAACATTATATTACCATTAAAATTATTAATTAAATTAAAAATATTAAAATTAGTTTTAAAACTAGATTGGAATGTTGTTTATGTTCTAAAGTGATTGGAATTGATTTTGTAAGATCAACATAATATTTAAAAAAAATATGTTTTCACTCTTTACATAAATATTTATATATTTAAATTATTTTATAAACATCTATATATTTCGCATATTATTATAAATTCATATAATAATTTTTTTGAAAAATGTATTTTAAACTATATATATTAAAATAGATTAATTTTAAGAAAATAAAATATTACATACTACGATAATATTGAAAATATAAAAGAAAAAAATAATTTATTTCCAACTAATTAAAATTCTCAAATTTGTGAATTAAATTTTAAAATTGGATATATATTAAAAGACTTGTTTTATACAAAAAATAAACATTCTTTTTTTATAAAAGTAAAAACACAAAATGTGTAAAATGCATGTGTTAAATAACATATTAAATTAATAAAATTCAACTTATATAATACTAATTTTTTTAAAACATCCCTATATTATGTATTCATAATATCCAAGCATATGGTATGCTTTGGTAGCTGTCAAGGGTGGTAATTTTCGTAACATAAATCTCTAGGAAATTTCAATATTCTAGAATTTCAATCACATGTGATATTTATCTTATTATAATTATTATGTTATATATTTGTATTGATCTTGAGAAAACACTAGTAAATATAACTGATGTACATGTTTGGTTAAGTGAGAATTATAGGGTATTATTTTGTTATCGGAGGTCATTTCTTCCCTTTTGTTTGTTAATTTTGTAATATGATTACTTCCTTTTATATATGTAAATTTAATAGTGAAATTATAATGTTAATAGTTGATATTATATTTAATGTGTTAATTTTTTTTCTTTTTACCGTTTAATTAGTTTTATTAAACATAAATTTTATTAAAAAATAATATATTAAAATATTGGGTTGTCAATCCCCCCCCAAATAATCTTTATCCTTAGAAGTATATTTATTCCATAAAAATGAAATATCTATGGGTGTTTATAATTTTCCATGATTCCAGATATAATTAATAATAATGATTCTTCACCACTATGCTTTTTAGGACTAGTGAACACATATTATATCTCTCAAAAGGAATATAACTAATGATAAGATTATTTCCATCACAATTTTTTAAATAACTCGATATAATTAGATTAAAATTTAATATAGATTTTATACATTGTATTTTATTAATATGTGGTCACATATTGATTTTTCTGATATAATTTTCTGATATTATCAATCATCATGGCCTCTATTTAAAAATCACGAATACATGAATTATATAACATAAAATTTTATTAAATGACGGATATTTGAAATTATTTGGAACAGACAATAATCTGTAATAAAATAGGTATATAAATGAGATGAAATGTTAGAATTTATAGTTTTTTATTTATAATATGACATTTTATCATTGGGTTTGTGGTTAAATGTTCATAGAAATCATTCAATGTACAATTTTTAGGGTACAATAATAATTAATAACAACATTAGAAGTTCATGGGTGCATGATTACTCTTCCACACTCCCCATGATCTTCAATCCTCACATCCATTATTTCATGACCCGAATAAGCAAGGACCACATTTTTATAGTAATGTGTAGTGACACACCCTTATCCTTCCTCAAATTGTCTCGGGACATTATATGTGTACTGAGTAAACATATCAAATACATTGGATGATTTATCCTGAAGTACATGAACACATGCCTAGAACACCAAACACTAGTATAGGGTGGAAATTTTATAAAAATGATACAAAATAGGCATGTATAAAACTGTGCCACCTCATATTATGAAAATGATAATATAAACATAATGGGATAAATACCCGAAAAACAATAAATATAAAAGTGTCCAACAATTTAATGAAAGGTGATTATTGTCAATAATAAAATCCTAGAATAGTCTTTTTTTGTAACTAAACATCTCCTTCTATTAGAACTCTTTGGGTTTTTAATGTACTATCAACAGTATAGTGCATCAGACATCGTGGAAGAGACCATTAAAGTATGATTATAAATATACAAGATAAGATACCTAAATATCACTAAACACAAATAATTAGAAGATAGTCATAACAATATCATAAATGGGATACAAATATTATAACAACCAAAATATTCTTAATTATATACACTAATTATAAATGTAAGGTCATGTAATCACAACATGAATGAGATTCGTACTCAAACCTTAAGGCTTATATTCTTTTGAGGTAACATAACTCGATTGTCACTAATATCAATGGAACTGATACGATTATGATAAAATGATAGGAGATAACACATACGGCCTATGGGTAGGCCTATACCTATCTAGAATAACTCATAATGACGGTGATCACACACCCTAAATATTGATAATGGGATAACTCAACCAACATATAAAGAATCATGCATTTTTAATGATAGAGGGATACTTGAAACAGTATTGAAATAAATCATTGAAGGTAATAGTCCTCAAATACTCATGATGGGATGCCACATTGTACGCTCCTTGGGTAGAAAATGGGAATTCACCCATGAAGATACCATTATTGGAATGAGGGAAAAATTAAATACAATAAGCATTAAAAGTTTTACATAGTGTGTATATAGGGGTGAATGAAATTTCATAAAATGTACATCCTTGATGTGTAAATATATATATATCCATGTACATGAACCCATTTATTTGTACTATAGACATTAATGTGTACACTGGTCATATATACATCCATGTAACCAGTGGTACGCAAGTGGTTTTTATCATTGGGTCACATGGCATGTGGTCACATTACCATGTGAAAATTATCATTATGGATAAATAGTAGCATTTGATAAAGGGTTCCAAATTGATATATTTCATTTGAACTACTTAAAATTATGTCACAATTTCCCAAAATCTATTGGCCTTTATTTATAGCTACCAACATCACCTACTCCTCTATTTCAGTCATGAATCATGACATAAAATATGGATTTATCAGTCATTGATCTTGATTCATTACTGGTCGATGTATTTCAAACACTATTCTAAATCCAAATCACCTCTTATTGTATTGTATTACCCATCTTCCCAAAACCACAAACAGATCCACATTTATTGAGATCCCATCTGTTTTTTCATAAACAACACTCCATCATTCCTTTAGTCAGTACTTTAAAACTACCTTATATCAATGATTCTAAAATATTGTTATAGGATATAAAATCAATGGTATAACCTATGATAAATAATTTTTTGGACTATGGGGTATTAAATTGTTGCTATAGGTTTTACCCATAGTTTTCTTAAATCCATGGGTATAAACAATGATATTTTATAGTAATAGTGGTTTACAGTAAACAATTGGCATAAATGTATACAAACAATTCATATAAACAATTAGTGTATGTTTCTATCTACCTCATGTACCATATGCCCATCCAAATGCTCCAAAAAATCATTATCAAAACCTATATAAAAATAAAAACCATAGTAAACATTCAATATAATACATATGTAATATATTTTTCATTTAACCAACAAATCACTATATCAATAGTTTTCAAACCATTCAGATTATTATAAAATATATATTCTATGGGATTCTTGGACTTTATTAAATAATATTTTTTAATATCTATTAATATTAAATGAATAATATATATACATATTGTAGATGAGTTCATTTTTATTGATAGTGTACTTGACACACAACAACAGGCTTGAGAAAAATCTTACATTGCACACAAGACTGAGTTATCCCCGAAAATAATAATGTCTGAATATTAATATCTTAAATGATAGTTACCTCCTATTCTTTCTATTAGATGGAATATAAATAACTAACTATATTATGATTTCACATGTTTATTAACTATTATTACATTAATAAAATTAAATTTTAGTGTCTTAAAATGAGAATAAATCTATTTTTTGCATAAAATACTCTAACATTTTTGAAAGGCGGTATTACCGCCTTTTGATGGAAAACACTTTTGAAATCTAATTTTTTTATATTTATAGGTAATTTTTGTCAAATTAAACATATTATTTGGATGCATTACATAAATATTTACCATGGTTGAATGTTTGTAATTTTTCTGAGAAAATTCATATATTAATTAATAGATAAAAATATTGCAATTTAAGTCAAAACTACAATGTCATATAATTTATTTATATAAATAGGAGATCTATTTAATTTGTGATAATGTTTAATTTAATTATGTTTTTATAATTTAATTATGTTTTAGTAATTGGATGTAATTTTAAAATTAAATTTGATATAAACACATGTAAATTTTATGATGGTTTTGGCTTTTGTAAAAAATAATTTTCCTGGTTTTGATAATATGAAATAATATTAAATTAATTACTAAAGATTCTATGATTTTTATTCAGAAAAATGGTTTCAAAATTTGGAATTATATGGTTCAAATTATGTAAATTGGACCCTTTTACATTTTGACATGAAGAATAATAACATTTAAAATTATTTTTATTTACCATGGTTAATGGGTAAATCAGGTAAATAAGGGAAATAATAATATTATAATTATATAAAACTACCCTAAAACTTATTCTAATCCTATTTAATGAGATATGGATGACCACGAAAACCAATGGGATTAATCATTGTCCCTTTTAAGCCACTTGTGTTGGATTATAACACTTATAGCTTTTAATCTAATGTAATGCAAAACATGTTATAAACATATATCTTCTAACTAAAACAATTTTAACATTGGTTTAACTAAGTTATATCATATAATATAAATATTATTTATAAATATACAATGATTTAATAAATCCAAATGTATTATTTATTGTTTTTATATTTTAGATAAACAAATTTAATTATGACACAATAATGATGTAGTAATTAACTTATTAATGAAGTTATCAAATAAATATTATTATAAATATTAAAATAAATATCACATGACAAAATTTATATCACCAAATATTTTTATAGGTGAATATACAATGTAATAAGAAAATTAAAATCTTTTTTTTAATTTATATATTTTTAGTATTTTATTTAAATTCAATAAAACAATTTTTGTGATAATTGACAGAATTGATGTTTTATAAAAATAGTAACTTATTAAATTATTTAAAATCAAAAAAAATATTTTAAAATTGTAAAGTGATTAGGATAATGTCAAAATGTTTTTTCGATGTCTAATTATATTAAATATACCCCATATTTCAAAAATTTGACATATTGTAATATTTAAAATGTGGTTACCCCAAAAACAATTAAAGAAAAATGTTAAGGGAAATTGAAAAAATAAGGTTTAAAATAAAATCAATACCTGTTTATAAATGGTTCTATGAAATGATTTAGAACTATAGTAAAATTTCATTAGACAAATATCTTGTTGGAAGCATTTGGAATAAAAAATTAATTTTTTTTTAATTTTTTATATTATTTGTTTCCAATTGTTCCCCTCCCCTATCCTATAATAGACACCCTCTATTCTCCAATAATAACACTAAAACTCCCTTTTTCATCATCCAATATATTCATATAACCCTTCCTATAATCCATACCCATGTTCTTGACGCCTTAGATTAGGCAAGACACTATTATTTGTGGTGTTGTGGTGTTTTTCAATGGTTATCAATCGAAGAAGAGGTATCGTTTTCTTTAAATATGTCACTTTTATTTCATCTTCCACATACTTGATGGCTCCTCCAACCATGATAAAATAGAATCTACAATATCTTAAATATACTGATATGTTATTATCTTAATATCAACTCCAAAAAATATATCTAATTCCATCAAATATGAATGAAATCAATCATTCGTGTGAATTATCACTTCCACGAACAGATTTAGTTTGTTTTCCATTATAGTCATTCAATATAAGTTATAATTTTGGAGGTAATATTTATATGTGATATTAATTAAATATATATCATGTAAAATAATAGTATTTCAATTATTTTATTACCTTATATGTAGTTAAAAATAATAACTTCATTCGTGAATACCTGTGTATTATCACCTCCACAAAGGGATGCAAATCGTTTTTATTCACGAAATCACTTTTATGATATATATAAATATATTAAAATGAATACTATTATTCTAATAATATTTTGATAATTCTATAATGATAAAATAACAATTAACTTACATCCATAATCAATAATGAAAATTGAAAACGATACTCATGCGTACATATGTCCTACCCTCTCGATGAATATATCAATGTTCATTTCTTATAACCATAATTAATGGTTTGATTTATAATGTATTATTAATGTATTAAAGTTTTTATTTTGTCATAATAATATTCCTTAGATGATGTACTTTTGACCAGATGGACTAGTAACATCAAAATCACATTCATTTTGGTCTCATGTACAAATATCAACAAAACGATAAATTTGAAATTAAATAATTATGTAATTTAATAACTCGGTAATAAGTAATATAGTAGAGATAATAAAATTTAAAAATTTCTCAAGATATTATAAATTAACTAGTTTTTATTATTCTAAAATATAACGATTGTACGTTATTACTCATACTCATTGGAAGGGACTTCATCTAAATATCATTTAATTTAGGTATATTTTGATAATATACATCACCTTCTTTTATATGGTACATAATCAAACCATTTTACATTTAATTTCATTCAACGGTTTTAAAAAAGAATAATTTTTATGAAGAATGTACTAAATTAAAAATGAAATTTATTTAAAATACGCTGGGACAATGTTCATTCTGCTTCTATCACCATTATTTGGTATTTGGGTCACTCTCCTAGCTATAATGTTTCTCAATAAAATGTAAATACCATATTCCATTTTTAGGATTTTTGGTATATAAAATGTTTTTGAGAATTAATTGATTATATCAATATATTGAAATGATATCTTTTGAATTAAATAGGGAAATGATATTTTTCCTTCATGATTGTTTTATGTGTTATGATTATGTTATGGTTCTTTGGCATTGCGTATGTGTATGAGTGGTTTTGTTGTAAACTGAGGGATGGTGAAGCCATTAGGGATATCTAATGTGTTGGGTAATGATGCTAAGTTAAACAATAAGGTTTCTCTTAATAGATTTAGGGAATATATTGTAATGGGTATTCCTAATGTAACAGTGATGTTCACCTCCTGTATTGCTGTGAAAGCTACAATGTATGTATGATATGGATGCCACAAGTTAAATTTATTATTTATGATTTCTATGTAGTATTCAAGATTCTTAGGAATTTAGGGGTTTCTAATTATTCAAGGACCAACAATTTCTGACTTTATTTTATCCCTTACTAGGTTTTCATTCACATCCCAAGTTTATATAATCTTCTCATAGGGTATAAAGATGTGTAAGTAAAAAAGAAAATCTCAATAAGATTTTTATCATGAAACAAAATCATGAATTATTGATAAAATGGTTTCCTTTGGTGGAAAACATGGATACTATTTTGATTGTATCCTTCTATAGGATTATGGGACTGTATGTATTAATAATGGCCAAATTATTTAAAAATATAAACCTAAAAATATCCTCAATGTGAATTATTGAGTTAAATCATGATTATGTAATTTATATGTCTAGGGCCTCATTGTGGGTATCAATGTATAGTTTAAATAAATTTAAGGGCTATTATATTGTTAATAGAATATCAATAAATTATTTTTACATTATGGTAAAATTGAAAAAGAATATGAAGATTAACATGTTTCTACATCTATGATATGTTTGTTCAGAATGGTTTTTCGAAGAGGAAATAGAGTAGTTGTCCTGGGATAAAATCTTGATGAAGAAAATATTTTAAGTAAGAAACCATAGATGGTTGAAATCAGAAATGAACTATTTTTTGTAGTGATGGAACAGTTGTTTCAGTCTCCAAATTTTTGTGGTATTCATACATGAGATGATCCTGATAAACCATCGAGGAATATGTTGGTCATGGATCATATCATGTGAAAATTTACTCCATCATTCATAGGATCATATGTCTATCTTCTAGTTGAATATTGGAATAATTCCCATTAAATGATATTTGATGTCAGGGGGTGATTATAAAAAAGGATAGTCTTGCTGTCTATCATTTTGAAGGTGATGTTGATCAGTGTTGGTCTATGGTTAATAATAGCATATATAGTGAGGTTACTGATTTTCTAGTTTGGGATTAATTAAATGGCATGTTTTTTAGAAATATTTGCCTAAGACAGTTTGACTTAGAAAGGGAAAAAACATGGAATTCAGGTAGTAGGATTACTGAACAACTACTTAAGAAAAAAAATTCACTTGATTGGAAAGGTAAGCTCCAAATTTCATATAGGATATTGATAGTAAATAAATCATTTTTACTCCATATTAATGACAATTTAGTAATGTGTATCAGTTTATCATGAGTTCAAAAGTTATGATAAACTTGGTTGATGTGCGATGAAGGTGGAAATGGTGTTTTAGATGATCATGTGATCGTTGACAAGTAGAATAATAATAGATAGATAGAGAGGAAAAAATGGAATTTTTTTTTCCAAAAATTTCTGATGGAATAATAATTATGTTTACAGTTTTTTAAAATTGTGGTAAATATAATATGGGGTAATTTCTTTTGAATTTGTTATGTACTTTAGATGTGTAAAAATGGGAAATATGGATCATAAATACACTAAACAAGATAATGGTATGAATTTTTTTGATATATAGTTGATAAAATGTTTTAAATGTAACATGATCAGTCATTATGAGAATGAGTTTATGACAAATAATTTGAATTATTGGAAGTATTCATACTATAAGAAGAAATTTTGGTGAAATCCATTACCATATCATCAGTTAATTTTCGTCCATAAAATGAAGTGGTATCAGGTATATTGTTTCTTTAGTCAGATTATGAAAATGTGTTCCTGGATTGTGTATCTACATATTCAATCATTTAAATTAAATTTTCATAGAAATAGGGAATTCCATATCATGAAATGAATCTAGAACTAATAGTAATAACAAATGGTGGAGATTTTGAGACAAAAATAAATTAAAATAATATTTACGCCCTTACCTTTAGAATTAATATACATGAAAACATTATTATTTTTACCTCTAGTAGAGTTTGATGTTATTTTGTGTATGGATTGGTTTTCTATTTACCATTCTGAGGTTGAATGTTGAGATAAGAAGTTCCTTTTCAGAATTAGTTTCAGTTTGTGTATAAGAAATAACCCTTATCATTGATAGAATATTAGGAATATTAGAAACTTGTAAAAGATGGAAATTAATGTTACCTTTCACATATTTTTGAAAACAAATAAATATTTCATATTAATGATGTCCCAGTGGTAAAAGAGTATATTGATGTTATTCTTGGTGATTTTCTTGGTATTTTACCTAATTGAGAATTTGAATTTACCGTTAACTTGGTTTTTGAAGCTTCAACAATTTCAAAACACCCTATTGGAATATCACAAATTGAACATTTAGATTTAAAGAATATATTATAAAATTAGTTAGATAATGTTTTCTTTTATCCTAGAACATCTCCATTGTTCATCCGATCATATTTATTAAAAAGAAATATGGTTTAATGAGATAGTGACTTGATTGTAGAGCCTCGAATAACATAACTATTTAGAACAACTATAATTTTCATCATAATGATAATTAGTTTGATCAGATCTAGGGAACTTAGTATTTATCAAATGTTGTATTGAGGCTAGGGTACCATCAATTGAATGTTAAGGAAGGAGAGATTTTGAATACCACCTTTCATACTAGATATGTCCATTAATAATTTTTAGTTATACCATTAGTGATATTAAATGCTCTTAATATATTCATGGATCTTATGAATAGAATATTCCAATAGTTCATGGATTAGTTTATGGTAGTCTTTATAGATGATAATTTGGTTAGAAAAAAATTCATTCCATGGCCACATATTTTCCAATGATGGCATCACTTTTCATCATTCTAAAACATAAGTCATTGAAGAATGGCCCAAAACTATAAATATAAATGAGATTCCAAGTTTTCATGGTTTAACAGGTTATTATTGGTGGTTTGTTTAAAAAATTTCACTGGTATCTAAAGCATTGACTAAGTTAACTCGAAATGGTTTTAGTTTCATCTAGACTATAGAATGTGATGAATGATTTCATAAATTTAAAATATTATTTTTGAATACTTCTGTTTTGGTACTACCTTCTAAAAATGGTGATTTTCTATCTACAGTGATGCATCATTTAAATTACTTTGTTGTTTCATAATGTAGAATGATTATGCTATTTCATATACTCTATATCTGTTAAAAATTCATGATTTAAATTACCCTACACATGATTTGTAATTATCATATCTTGTTTTTTCTTTTAAATTTTGGAGGCATCATCTATATGGATCATTATTTGAAATATATACAGACCATAAAAATGATTAATTTATATATTTTCTCAGAATGAATACAAAATGAGATAGTGAGGGTGTCTAGAATTAATCAATGAGTATGATTGAACAATTCATTACAATTCAGGAAAAGAAAATAATGTGGATACTAATTTGAGTTAGATATGTAATAAAACATTAACCATATTATGTAAAGAATGTGACCCTTTGGTTAATTATTTTAGGAACTTTGTAATGTAATTTGTTTGGTATAGAAAATTCCTCTATTTTGTTTCAGGAGGAAGAGAAATCATCTATATGAGATAGAATTACATAAGCGCATAAAGAAGGCAATGAGTTGAAAAAAATATAGAATTGATTTAGAATAAAAAGTTTCTTAAATTAAGAATTGTTAATTATTTTGTTTTAATGGATGAAAAGTGAGTATGTGTGCTTTGTGATTCATATTTGAAAAAAGAGTTATTATGTGAAGTTCATTTTTCTCTGTTTTTAGTTCATCCTAGAAAACCTTTGATGTACATCGATCTTTGGACATATTATTGGTTAGATAGAATGAAAAGGGATATTTTTGAATTTAATATGAAGTATTTGACTTGTCAATAGGTAAAATAAGTGGGGAAATTACTGAAAGGATTGCTTCATTCTTTCCAGTACGAGAGTGGAAATGAGAAAATAAATCCATGAATTTCATAGTGGTATTATAAAATACATCTCTAGATAATAATTAAATTTGGATTATTGTTGATATATTGACCAAATATTATAAATTTTTTATTCGAGAAACATTGTCTCTATATCAACATTCTCAATTTTACCTTAATGAGATAGTCAGATTTCATGGGGTTCACCTATCCAATGTATCTAATCGTGATCTTATGTTCAGATCTATCATATGGAAAGGCCTTACATAGTCATTTGGATCTGATTTGAATTTTAATGAACCATTTCATCCTCAATCAGATGGGTAGTTAGAACGAACAATTTTGAACTTGTGGATATTATAGGTACTAGTTAAATTGATTACTAAGGATGTTGTGATAAATATCTTTCATTGTTTGAGTATTCCTATAATAAGAGTTTCCATTAAACTATACATATTCCACCATTTGAATAATTATTTTTAAATCTAGTTTAACATCTAATTTTTTTGGATAATTTATGTGAAAGGTAGTTTAAGGGACCATTATTAGTAGAAGATATGGTGGAAAATGTTTCGCTGATTCAGAATGACATGAGAAATTCTCTGACTAGGTATCAAGGTTATGCAGATAACTAGAGAAAGGATATTTATTTCGATGTAGGTGATTATATATTTCAAAATGTTTCACCATGGAAAAGTAGGATGTGGTTTGTTATGAATATAAAAGGAAGTTCGTGGTTCATTGGACCCAATGAAATCTCAGAGAATGTTAGATAAGTTTCTTATAGATTAGCTTTACCTTTAGGTGTTTCCAAGGAATATAATTTTTTTTCATGTTTCTATGTTGTGAATGTATTTTTTATATCCATCAAATGTATTGATTCCATAGGTAGTTTAGTTAGAATAGAATCATTCTTATGAGGAATATATCATATAGATTCTTGACCTCAATGTGCAAGTGTTTCGAAATAAGGGGATTCATAAATTAATGGGTATGTGGAAAAACCATATTCTTTATGGGGAAACAAGGGAATATAAAAATGATATGAGGGATAAATACACATACTAATTTGGGAAGTAAAAAAAAGTATAGGGACACTATTTCCCAAAGAGGGGAAAGACGTAAATCACAAGTGTTTATATAATAATACATTATCATGTATACTAAAATTTAGTACTAATAGAATATATTTATGTTAAAGGGGATACAATGGTCTATATGATACTCAACCTTGATCAATGGATTTCATAGAAATATTAAATTTCTGTCATGATTGAGTTATACCAAATAATAATACATTATTAATATTATAATTTTAAATGTTATTTATCACCTAGCTGATGTAACAACGAAAATGAAAAAAACTATCTATATTTTGTTTACGCATTTTTAGTAATTTTTTTACGTTAATAAAAAAATTTATATGCTTAAACTAAGAATAAATCCAATTTTAACTGTTAAATTCTCTAATCATATTTAAAGTAGTTTTATCTCCTTTTTATAGAGAACCGCATTTAAATCTTAAATTTTTTACATTTTAAAGTTATATTTTACAATATAAACATCTTATCTGGAAGAGGGATATAAAATTTTTCTGTGGTCGAATTTTTTGATTTTTTTTAAAAAATTCATATTTTAATCAATAGTGAAAATAATACATTTTAATTCAAAACTTCCCTTTCATCTAATTTATTTATATATATAGATTGTCATTTTAATTGGCTATAAAGTTATATTTATATTAATTTTTATAATCTAATCGTTTTATGATCATTGGGTGATATTTTAAATTGACTTTTTATATAAACACATGTCAATCTTTTGACCACTTTTACTTATAAAAAACTTGTCTTCTCATTTAGAAAAATAGAATTAATTTTAAATTAATTATTAAACATAATTATTTTGAATTCAGAAAAAACATTATCCATATTTGGAATCGTAATTCACAAATTATGTAAACATGTCCCTTTTACTTTTAGAAATGATCAATAGAAACATTATTAATTATTTTTATTTACCGAAGTTAAGGGGTAAATACGGTAAATAAGGTTACAGATAATATTATAATAATATATAACAAGCCTAAAACATATCCTAATACAATTTTAGGTTATATTTATGACAAATAAAACCCATGGGATAAGAATTTGTACTTTGGAAGCAGCTTAGTTGTGCTTATGACCGTCATAACATTTAATTTAATATAAAGGAAAATATGTTAGAAACATATATCTTCTAACTAAAATAGTATTTATATGGATATATATAGGTGATATATTCAACTAAAAATTGTGATTAGAAAGATAAAAATACTTCCTAAATCATGGTATTTTATTTCAAATTTTTATACATTAAATAATTAAATTTAATTATGACACAATTATTATGTAGTGATTTATTTATTACTGACATAATCAAATAAATAATATTATAAATATTAAAATAGATATTATTATACATAACTTATTCCAACCACAAAATGTCTATGTGAAAATGTCATGCCAAAATACTCGTAATTTTTTTTCTTTCAATGTTATCCCAATATTTAGATTTTATTTAATTTCAATATAATTAATAGTGTAAAATTTGACATAAATGATTTTTTAAATATTAATTTATTAAATTAAGTAAAAATCATAAAAATCTCTTAAAATTACCATGATATTATGATAATGTCTTAAGGTTCATTAAGTGTCCCATTATAGTAAATTTACCCACTATAAGTAAAATTTTTTGTCACTTAATATTTAAAATGTTGTTACAATAGTTAAAATTAAATGGGTATAGTTAATAGTAAACCGAAAAAAGAAGGATTAAAATAAATTCAATGAATTTCTAAGAAAAATTATAAGAAGATTTATAACTATAATATTCTTTTTTTCTACATAAACAATGTTGGAATAATTTTTATTAAAAATTTTATTTATATTAATTTATTAGTATATGACATTCCAAAGGTGCCCCTCCCCATTCATATAAAAGGCACCTTCTCTTATCTAATAATGACACATCCAAAGGCTTTTGTTTATTTAGATCTCTTCATAATACCCTTCTTATAATCCCTCCGACGTTCAAATGGCCTTTTTTGTTACAACAACAATTTTTTGGGTGTTATGGTGTTCTTCAAGGGTGATCCCCTGAAGATGAGGTATCATTTTAAATATGTTTTCAATTTTCGTTATTCTTCCACTTCATTCAAGTATCCACCCTCTTTATGAAATAATAAATCTAGTGTCTTGAAAATAATGAGATGTTATTTTGTTAATATCACAACCTAAATCTATCTCTACTTCCATAAAAACGTAGTTGAATTAATCGTATGTGAATGAATTTGAATTATCACTTCCAAGGAACTAATTTGAATTTAATCCCTTAAATTCTATAAATATTAGTTATATTGATGTAATTAATATTCATATGTGATATTAATGACATAATTAAAAATTAAAAATAATTTTATTTCAATTATGTTGATACACTCCATGAACATAAAATAAATAACATCATCTATGTTTAGAAAACTCATATGTACATACGACCTAACATCTCCATGAATAAAACATTATTCATTTTTATAACCCAAATTAATGGTTCTATTTAGAAATTATGATTAATGTATAAATGTGATGATTATTTAATGATTACTATTCTAGAGATGACGGACTTATGACTACCAGGACTAGTAATATCCAAACCATATACATTTTTTTTATCATGTACCAAATATCAAAAAGAAAACATATGACATGATCAAAACTTATTATGTAATTTTCATAACATGTTAATAAGTGATATAAAAGGGATAATAAAATTTAATAAATTTCTACAAAAAGTAACTATACTTTTTTTATTCAGAAATATTACAATTGAACATGATAAGTCACACTCAAGGTGTAGGACTCAATCTCAATCTCCATTCATTGATGAATATTTTTTTAATATAAATAACCATCTTTTATATGGTATATAACCAACACATTTGAATTTTAATTTCATTCAATTGTTTTAAAAAGGAAATTTTTTTAACAAATCATTTTACTAAATGACATGGTTAATGTTTTTTATCATATGTGGTGCCAACGAACATTGTACCATCATGACCATTATTTGGTATTTGGATTCCTCTATATTATGTAATGTTTTAAAAGAAAATTAAATAACATATAACAATATTTGGAATTTTTTTTATTGGAAATGGTTTTTAGAATGGATTGACTATTTCAATATCTCGAAATTATATCATGGGAGTTCATTATGGTAATGTTTTTTTTTCATTTTAAATTATCAATGGGTTATGAATATGTTATGGTTATTGATTATTACTTATGTATATGATTGGTTCTGTGATAAAATGAGGGAGTGTAAGCTCGTGATATCTCTCTAATGAATTGGGTAATTCGATAGAGTTAAAAATTATGGTTTGTACAAATATATTTAGGAAATATATTGTGATGGGTATTTCAAACGTAACCATGAAGGTTACTCTATATTATTTTGTGATAGCTACGATGTAAGAATGATATGGGTGGCATAATCTACATTTATGATTTATTATTGATATGATGTTTTCATGATTCTTATCAATTTATTGGTTTAAAATTATTCTTATACTAATGTTTTCATTCCATATTTTACCCCTTAATTATTTTTGTGCTCATACCCTATTTTTAAAAAGTTTTGACATTATGTAAGGATGAGTAAGAGAAAGGAAGAAGTCATGAGAATTCTTATGATGAAAATAAGTAATAAATTATTTATAAAATGGTTTCCTTTTTGAAAAAATTGAAACTATTTTGATAGTATCTTCTTGTATTAGAATGAAATGATATGTATTAATAATGGACAAATTAAGTAAAACTCTAAAAATAATGATATCATCATTGTTAATTATTGAATTAAATCAAGATTATTTAATGTATAAAGATATGAAATTATATATTATCCAAATAATCAAAAAAATTAAGTCATTAGTATCCATCAACACATTTCACTCTTTACTATCAATTCAAAAATAGAGGGGGTAAATATCTCCCTCTTCATAACTGATGTCATTATAATTATCCCCACATTACCAACATCTACAACACCATCATCGTCTTCATCATCATTATCAGCAGATGTAGTTTGATCAACATGACCACTAGTATGACTATAATTAAATACATTCATATATCTAAATTAATTAATTATATATATATATATAATATAATTTGGTTTGTTCAAAATAGTAAATTGTATGTTGTTTTTCTTCAAATCAATTCAATTTAATTTAATTATTGTTTTTTGGGTTATTTTGTTTTTTTCTATGTGTTATCTCAGATAACATCTATTAAATTCAATTTTTTTTAGAATAAAGTTAATTAATTAATTCCACATTGTTTAGGATTTTTAATTTTGTTAGTTGGTTTCATCCAGTTTTCAAGAATGTAGTTTCATCTTTTATTGTATTATTCAGTTCTGTTTATTATGTTTTTCATTCCTTCCACACATTATGATTTTGTTTATTTACTTTTCATATATTTCATAATTATTCTATTAATATAGTTTTTTAGTGTACGAATACTATATATATTTTACATTATTTCACTTTCATTAAATTCACATAAATATAGTTTTGGTCAGTTAGATTCTTTTTTAGGGCTTGTGAGTTTCTGCCTGATTGGTTCAACCTAGTTGTTGGTTATTTCATTTAAATTGTTTCCATTTGGTTTATGTGGATATTTTCCTATTAGAAAAAGTATCTTAATGTTATTAATAACTATTTTTCTATTACCCTATTTATATTTATGAATCTTTATTTAGTTGGGTTTGATATTGTTTTCATATTTATTTATTTGTTCTAAATCAATTTGTGCTATTTTTCAGTTGACCTGACTAGTTGAATTTTTTTTATATATGGTTTATTGTATTCAATTTAGACTAAATCATATTATATTAAGTGATTATAATTATAATTATCAATGGATAGTTTTTCAAGACTTGTATGTTCGGATTGTATTCCATTTACCTTTATTAACATATATTTAGTTAAAGTAAATAAATATTTTCTTATTTATGTCAGTTTAGTTCTAATTAAAACTCAATTTTTCATAAATGTATTGGGTGCATATAATGATCATGTACAATACTAAACCTATGAGTGCACGTGTAATTGATAAAATCCATGTTATTTTTTGTAACATTCTAATGAATTCATAAAATGGAATATCAATATAATTAAAATGAACTAAATTTCCAATTCAAACCATTAAATTTTAATAACATATTAACCATATTATTCATACAATAAATGATCATTTATAGGTATTTATAATCTTTAATGTTGTTAAATATTGGTACACCCTATAATGAAATGATTACTCTACTCTTGAATATATGATATATATCCTGTTAATATTATTTCCACAATTCCCCTAGTTCAATCAGTTGTGTCACCTTCACATCATTACCATAAAAAAATTTAAATAAACATTGAAATGAACATGCTAATTCCTATAAACAATATAACACTCTATATATTTCAATTTATGAAAATGTATTACACATATATCATCCCTTGAATTCATCTTTATTTGATTATTGTCAAGACTCTTGGGGAATAGATAAACATGAAAGAAATCAATAATGTTGGATAATGATTCCATTAAAATTCTACATTATCTATAATGATTACCTATCATTTGGTTATCATCATTATATTGTACTATGACTTTTGTTAGACAGTTTGAGGCATTATACATATGGATACAACAATGATTCCTATTAGAAGATCTCATTAATTAATATAAAATTTAATAAATTTCATAATTAATTCATAGTACAATTGAAAAAAATGATGTGATATATCTTGACATAGTTATAAACATAAACATGATATTTCCCGATAATTGGGCTCTGATTGATCTATGGGATGTTCTGGATTGGTTTCATTGGAATGATTTTCATTTTCAAATGAATTTTATAGGATATCTATATGCAATGGAGTAGAAGACGAAGGATAAAAATCACCATATCAAAGATGGATGAGATTAAGAAATAGAGGTGGCGTAGACATGGTAGGATAAGTATATAATGGATAATGATTCTCATAAGATATATTAATGGTATATGGGAATTTTTTATTCAATATCACAGAGATGAAGTAATATATAGGAACACGCAAAGGGGGTCAAGTTGATGGGGACACATTGTGGTATATGAGATGTCTACTTGTGGATCTGTGTGTGATCAAGAGTGATAGGTACTCAATGTAACTATAGTAGCACACCTGCTCGATTGGTTGTTATACTATTGACTACTAATAGGATGAGTAGAGGGAATATATAGTTAAAATTAAATTACCAAAATTAAATTTGACAAATAATAACAACAAAACATTAAATGCAATTTTAAAAAATATTACAATAATTATACACACAAAGGGAACTAGGGGATACAACCTTTTGTCATAGAGTTGTTGATCATTAACAAAGAGTATCTTCCTTTTAATTTCATCAATTTATTTCATAAAATTAAAAATAATTCAATATTAAATTTTCTAAAATAGTATTTTTAATATGAGATATAAAAAAATAAGTAAGAAAACAAAAAACATAATAAAATCCTCTTCTACAAACTTGATTTTAAACATTTTTACGAACAATAATTAAAGTATTTTGTCATATAATTTTGAACTACTTTTAATTTCATTAATTTTTTTTATTTAAGAACATGTTATAGAAACTGAAATATAAAACCTTATTATTAATGTCTAAAAATAACTAAACCTAGTTTTCACAATTGAAATTAACCAAATTAACTGTATTGAATATCAAAAAAATAGAGAAAAATTGCATTCTAAAATGAATCCAAATTAAAGTAAATATAATAGTACCAACCTGAGAAACCCATATAAAAATAACCTAAATTATCATTACACATATATATTTGATTCTATATATAATCAACAACTACTTTTCGTCCAATATCAATTATTATAATTACAAAATGTTATTACTCTATTATAATATTTTATTCAACACTAATGAAGGAATAAATTAAGTCAATTTTTTTCGAACCATCACCAAAAAATATATTGGGTATACATAAAAAAATAGAACATAATAATGTCAAAGATGATCTTCAACAACTGAACACTTTTTTCCATTGGTACCAAAATATATTGGTCATCGATAGCTAAGAATGGAGTCATGCCAATAACTCTAAATCCATACACATTAACAAATATACCACGTCACGTCATTGAATTAACCCATTTTCATTTCATCATAGTTTTTTGGACATGAGCGTATTAATGTAATAATATTATATTCTTGAAAAAATAAATAATAGAACACACATTCATATCAGGGACTAATATATGATAACCTACAAATATATTCTATTTTAGAAATTAATATATTGTTATTATGACATGTTATCATGTTCATGACTCAGTTAGTATTATTGAATTTTTTCCCCTGGATTTTTTAATATTTATTTTCATGACCAATTGATTTTGGAACCAAATTCACATGCACTAAATTCTTGAGATACATAGTCAACAATTAAACTAAATGCCTAAAATATATATGAATAATATAAATAATTTAATATAAATATTTTTTGTAATAATATAAGGGTTATACCATCGATTTCAACCAAGAAAGAAACTATTTTCTTTGAAATATCTCTCTTATTCTCATAGGAAAATATCGATGAGCTTACTAATAGTTATTTTATGATCCCTTTGGAAAATAATAATATCAAACTTTTATCTATGTTATATTATAGAGTATTAGATAAAATAGAAATAATAAAATTATTTACATGATAATATCATTGAACAAAAAAATAAAAAAGATTGTGTGATGTGATATATCCTACTATTTAATGCACAATGAAGACAATGCCTATAAGCTAGGAATTCCTAATGGTTTCCTAATAGATTTAATGTTGGATTCAATATTCTAATTCATTAAATATTTATTTTTAGTAAATTAGTTATTTCTTATGATAACACTAGAAAAATACATTAAAAAAATATCTAAAATTTATTAAGCAATATAAAATTTTACAATTGTACAATAATGAAGATTCGTGTTCTAGACATAGCACTTCATTGTGTACATTATTCTTTAAGTGTGACAAAACCGTTATAAATAAATAGATCCCATAATATTTTTTTAGATGTAATATAGACTATTAGACACATCATGAGTGTGAAAACTCATGCATGGAATATTTTCAAAAACTAACACAAAATTCATTGTTACTCTTATTGTATTATTATTATTAACAAAGGCATTATTAAAAAATTAGTGAAACATTCTCTATAACATAAGTAAAATAAAATCACCCCACTCATACATTATTTTATAGTAAATGATAGATTACTATTGGATTCAATACCTAACGTAGAACGTGATAAAATTTATTTTCAGGGATTATAATTTATACTCTATTCTATGGACTCATTTAGATACATTTCCGGAAAATCCAATAGGATCCTTGACATTATATGATAATTCCATAAATAGATTTATCTATGAATGTTTTATCGAAGAATTATTTTATAAAAAATAATATATATATATATATATCATATAAAAATATATTTTTTCATAATTCCAAAATATATGAGTTTGTAAATGAAAGGTGAATGACTTTGTTTTGTGACACATTAGTTCATTGTACACCTAATTGTTATAATCATCACCAATTAGATGGATGAAAGTGTAAGTATATAAGGAATATATACGTTAACATATTATATTTATAGTCTGGATAGAAATTTTATAATATAAAATTTTAATAATATGTATTTATGGGAGGATAAGCAAATATATGAATGGGATCCTTGGAAAATGTTACATCAATTTAGGGTAACCCCTTTTAATTTATACCAACATACTTAAATGGATGGATTTTTACCCATGATCAGTATTATATATTGATGTTATGGATATTGGGAGAATATTTGAGAAACATTTTGGGAGATACAATGTCTCTGAGTGGTGTGAATATGTGGGAGGGGAGAGTGACCTTTTATGGTGTAGGGGAGTGGCAGTCTTGTAATTTTTTCAAAGGGAATTCCAACAAAGTCATTCATTTAATAAATGAATTCATTGTTTACCCCAATTATAAAAAATGTTTTATAGTGTATATATATGAACATATAATGGGATTTCTACAACTTGATACATAATTTTGGTCATTATGATTAAGGATTAGACCATTAATAAAATAATTTTTCACTTAATTGAGGTTATTAATTTTTATTACATTAGCTAATATTTTTATTCTAAAAATATGATTAAATTATTAGATATCAAAAAATATGTTGATTATAGATCTATAATTAGTATTTCCAAATTCAAAAAAATGGGATATATTAATATCAAATTAATCTCACAAACGGGAGGAAAAAACATGTTTTTAATGTAAAAATGCTCAAAACCTTCAAATTATTTTATATCCAGTTTCATATTGAAATTGAATCCAATTACATAAATTCGAGTAATTTATTTATTATTATTTTAAATAAAATTTATAATGAATGAAAAGTATAATTTAACCTTATAAATATATTAGATGATAAAGCAATTTTTAATTAAAAATTATTATTTCCACTATTCATCAAAAAATGAAACATCATAGAAAAATTCCAAAAAATCATCCTAATGTAATATTTATTTTATTATTTAATAAATTTTATTTTATTATATATATATAATTTATAAATTTTCCATTAAATGTATTTAAAATAGGGTCCCCATTAAAATCATGTAAAATTGTGTAACAACTGGTCTCTACTGACAACACAGACAACCCGCTATAACATTCACGTCAGTTCTTGGCCTACTAGGTACCACCAGTTTCCCTGTAGGAAAGTGGTCCCCATCATGGGGCCCACCCACATACCTGATGGGGTCATCTATCTAATGATAGTCCCCACATTCGAAAACATGTCCTTTCTAGGGTGGGTTTTCCTCAGTCACACACACTATTGAAAAACATTCCAGAAGGCTACCCATCTTGATCCCTAATCCAAAACAATCACAATAAATTGTATAGTTCTAATTAGGTAGGCTCCTGAAAATTAATCTTCTCCTCATTGACATTAGTCATAACAATTGGTCATTTAACCCTTTATCATTCTGGGGTGTTACATCTCCCCCTCCTTAGTGGAAAATGTCCTCATTGTGGAACCTACATCTAAACACAGGCAGTGCACCACACATAAGGTTTGGTATCACATATGATACCAAATGTAACAACTAGTCCCCATAGATAGCACAAACACCCTACCCTTACATGGTTTTTGGGTCCTAGCCCGCTATTTACCACAAGGTACCACCAATTTTCCCATAAAAATTGGTTTGTTTTAATAACATTACAATCAAATATGTATGGAAAATAAAAAATTATTTTATTTAAAATCTAATATAATTTTAGTATTGTAATTTATTTAATTTATTAAGAAAACATGCCTTTTATTGCATAAATATAATAATATATCTTTTATATTTATTTTTTGCTTCTAATTAAATGGTAACTGATGAATTTTTCATAGGTTTTTATAAAACAGATATTTGTTATGTTTTTTAATAATGTTCATAATATCTAATTTAATTGTTTTGTTATATATATTATATTAAATAATAATATTTTCATAATATATTATTGTCTGGTAAAACAATGTCATACTTGTAAAACAAGCCATTGAAGAAACTCATTGTTCTTTACAATGCACACTAATTTAATATTAAGTGCATTGAAAGATATATAGTATATTGAATTTATTTAAAAAAGTAATTTTATATTAGAATATATAGAAATTATATTCCATTACACACTTGGATTTTACAGTCATACACTCTATTTATTATATAGTTCTTACAATAAAATTTCGGGGCGTTTCATTTTGGTCATCTTAAATAAATTGTGTCCTCAAAATGTAAACATGATATTGGTATTAATTTTTTGATACATTCTATGTTTAAATACAACATTGTGATAAGAGATTATACAAAAACCTCTATAAAATATAGAATGAAAATAGAAATCGTCATATGAAATAACATATAACAAGGTATCTAAGAAGAAGAACATTAGTAGAAAGTGGTGAAAGGGACAATGATGAAAAGTATATATTTATATGAATTGATTGAGGTCATCAATCACAAACAAGTGAATGATTGAAGGAAATATGAGGTCCCAATGTCATAAAACATTGTGGATTTATAATAACATTGATTTAACAAAAAAATATGTCATAATGATAACATTATTTGATTAATTTTTACAATGTTGAGTACTTTTAACTTTTCTTAATAAATAATGAAATTATACTTATAAGATAAATTTTAAATTCATAGGAAGAATCACATCATTTAGTTTTAATTTTATAAATTCTAATTAATCCATTAAAACATGAAATTGATCACATAATATTATCATGGATTCCTAATGAACTAAAATACATGTTTAATGGATAGTAATTCCCATAAATGTGTGACATTTCCATCCATTTGTCTATAAACATTCTTCAAAGAAAATATGGTTATTCTTTAAAACTAAAAGGAAACATGTTAGGTTCATCATTAAAAGTTATTAATCATATTATTTAACTAAAAATAATGATATATTAGTAAGGGCATTACAAAATATAGAGGTTGGTGTTTACCACTTTTCAACTTTCAATCATGGGTTCAAGTCCCATAGTCATGCCAGACATGATGTGAAATATCCAAAGCATATCCCCTAAGTGGATCAAACAAGGAACATATTTTGGGATGTTGTTATGTACCATATTAAACTTGAGTTGTGTTTGACATAACTTTTCAAATTGGATACCACTCTGAACATCTATTCTAGAACAAAAACAACTTGTAGTATCCATATAGAGATGTATTTATATGAAACCCATATAGTATCTATCTAACTAACTATTTAGAAATTTCTAATATTCTTATCATCAAATTAAGCCTTAGGGTTATGATATAATGTCTTTTTTTCAATCCTTTTTTCCATGGTAGATACTAAACATGCATTAATAACAAATATAGAACATTAAAACTAGAAATCACAGAGCCCATGTCATGCTATCATTACTTGGGCATATGATACACATAAATTTTATCACAAATGAAAAAACTGTTTAGAAATCATGGTAATCTAGATACACATATTAGTCTCCATATACAAATGAAAATAAATGTTACAATATAATGTTTCTTGAGGATAAAAAATATATTCTATATATTGTGTCAATG
Organism: Viscum album; assembly: GCA_963277665.1. NCBI lineage: Eukaryota > Viridiplantae > Streptophyta > Magnoliopsida > Santalales > Viscaceae > Viscum > Viscum album. The sequence continues at coordinate 259,457,201 of OY728142.1, read as the reverse complement.
TATATCTTTTTAAGTACACTTCATGGAATCATGGGTAATAGACCCATATAAGGGTGAGTTAAAAATTACTTGTTAGGGTATGTACATTTTAAGAAATAAATAATCAATATTGGAATTTACATGACAATAAAAATGACAAGTAATTAATAAATGATAAAGAAGTAAATAAAAAATATATCTACATGAATTAAATAAAACACATTCTATTTAAATTAAGAGATATGAAAAATCAATATGGAATGGTTTGAAAATGAAAAAAAAATTAATTTAATCAATAAAATGATAATTAAAATCATTAAAAAATATTTTCAATGTAAATATAACTTGTATAATAAATAATAAATCAAAATAAATGCAGTTATTAATTATTTGACATCATGTATGAGGGTCATAAATAAGTATACATGAAAACCTTTGACAAGACAGTTTCGAACTATAGGTACAAACCCATTAACCTTTTGAAACTAATTTTCCTAAATTGAATGCATTAATACATTGAGGGGATATTAAAATTTTTGTCCCCACACTTCTATTCCTATTAATGGCATTACTCTTGTTAAGTATTTAATAAAATTAATAAACAAAATTCCTAATCAAATATATGTATTTAATAAATAATACAAATTTATTAATATTTCCAAATAATATAAATATCTTCCAAATTATTAACCATTTTTAAAAATGTTATATGGTTTAGGGGATCAAAATATTCCTGATAAATAATATAGATAAATTGGGGAAATCCATGTAAAATAATTATAAAAAATCAAATATTTCAAGTTAAAAACACATCTAAAACAAGTTAATATAAATATTATCCTTGGAAAAATAAATAAAAAACCTTATAGGTGAATAATAATTGTGGTATCAATACAAATAATCCCATGTAGAGTAAAAATAATGGATTTTTTCTATGGTGAGTGGAAATATTATACAAAATATTTTGAAAAGATTCAACCATTTTATTTTGAAAATATTTTTTAATTGAAAAAATATTTAAAAAAAGATATTATTTTTAAAAGGATAATGTTATTTTTGATAAATAAAGTTGAAAATGATAATTTCTTTGAAAACAATTTTATAAAATATGGGCTTTAAATGAAAATAGACTATGGAAATAAATAGAGGAATATATAAAGGTTTTCTTTAAAACAATTTCTAAAATCATTTCAATAAGAATGAATTGACAAATAGTACTATTACATGAAAAGGATCATGAATAACTAGAGATTAATAAAATTGTAAAATCTATTTAATAAGGTTTCAATAATTTTCTGAGATTGATATTCATGTATAAACAATTAAGAACATAATGAAGTTGTCATGTATGTCCTTGAAAAGACCACAAAGTTGATGTCAGGATACCTCAATAAATGAATAATGTGTTGCAAATATATTTACACATAAATTTTTATAAATACTATAATATATATTACTGAATCGTTACACACATAATTTAAGAATATTGATGATATAGATAGGTTATAATACCCAAAGAAAATCAATTTCGTTATAAAATTCTTTTCTACTTGGCAATGCATAATTCAAATATAATTTGATGAAATAATTGATTTCAAAGAAGAAAATATCATGAATCTAGAACTAATAGTTATTTTATTGCTCAAATTGGTAAAATTTACATCATATAAAATAAATTTGGTTCTAAAAAATAAATTATGTCTCAAATAATGGATACTGAGATAAAGTTCCTTAGTATTTGGGAACATTAGAATTAAAATCCTCCCAAAAGAAATAATTTAAATTACATCAATAAATAACATAAATATAAAATAATTAATGATATTATATATCTAAATTGTATGTAAATAAACCCCACAAAAGAAATAATTAGTGATAATGGTGTGTTAATCATGGAATGAACAAGTGTGTCAACAATCCTTTACATAGCAATTACATTTAGGTTAATTTCCATTAAACTACTATATAATAGATGTAAACATTCCACTAACATATAAAATAACAATAATCATATTTTTAATATAAAATATAATGTTATTATAAAAAATTATTATCCATTTTTAAAAATTATTCATTACTTTCACTACTCTGGGTGTTAATGGCCTAGTTTTTATGAGTTTGTTTTATTGTTTTAATTTTTTCTTCTTACATAGATAATTATTTTATAATATCAATATTTTTAACCATTCGGTAATTTTAATACAAATCTCATATATATGTATTAATAGTATTACATAATATTTAGTGATTGGAAATTAAATATACCGTTGATAGAGATGATTGGTAGTTTGTGTGTATGAATGATACATCAATACCTTTTTTCATATTAAATGAATGAAATGAAATTCATAAATAAATATATTAATATTAATTTTTAATATATACGTATTATATTTCACATATCTCTATTAAAATAATTCTACAATACATTCCATTTATTGAAAAAACGAAACACACTTCTTTGAGGAGACAATAGTCCACACGTCCATAAATTATTTTATCGTATTCCCAAAAAATGGAATGCATGAATGATTGTTTAGTATAATGATGAAATAAGTAAAGGTAGATAATTTTTTTTTATATTTAAATTTGCAATAATTTTTTCTTCAAATTTACCAGCCATGAATGGTGGTAATGGAAAAATGAACGACATCATTTTATGAGATGGTAGTTTTCCGTACACAAAAAAGGTATGTTCACTATCCATTATATGGAATTGTTTTATTTTTTAGGCTGATAAATTAAAATAATTGTTTCTATATTTATGATATTTAATTTGATACATAAGAATTGAAAAATAATACTTTATAGCGTTATGAAGGTAGTAGTGAAAATCGATCACTGGTGAATATTACATATTTATTGGTAACACTTTTATGTTTATACCAAAAGATTTTCTTGGTTGGATTTATGCCTAATGTGATATTTATTAGATTATTTGTTGGTTTTTTGGAGCAAAAATTCCACAAATTCTGGTCCAACTAATGGTATTTAGAAGTGTGGAAATGTGGGAGAGGTGAGTGCCTTTTTATAGTGGATGCTGAGTGACATTCAAGTATATTTGTGAAAACATAATTCAACACATGTTTTCTCTATGAAAACTAGATCCAATAATAGTCTCAAATATATCCAAGTGACAACAGGGTTGATATATGAATATAAAATGTATTTCAGTCAACTATCTAGGTCATTTTGGCTCTTATGTTTATGGTTTGGTCTATTTTAGGCTATTTTTTCACATAATTGATGTAATTAATTTTATTCAATTTTAGTAATATTTCTCATAAAAACATTTTAATCATACATGAAATTATAAATTATTATTTTCAAAAATATTTATTTCATTATTGAAAATTAAAATACCATAATTTTAAGAAATTAATTTAAATTTCATCCCGTGGAGATGATGACAAAGTGAGGTTTAAATTTAAAATTGTTGAAAATATTAAAATTCTTTTATTTCAAATTTCATATTGATACTGAATGTAATGAATTATTTTTATAAATAGATGTATTATTTATCCAACTTAATTTTAAAGACAATAAAAAATAAAATGTATCCTTATTAATTATTTATAAGAAAACCCAATTTTGAATAAAATTTTTGTAATTTTCACAATACATAATAAAAGAATAAAAAAGAAAATTTACAAAAACCCCACCCAATTGTTTTTGATATTTATATTAAAAAATGATTTTTATTTTGACGTATAAAATTGAGAATTTTTCTAAAAAAATAATTCAAATAGGTTCTCTTTTAAAAATCGTTAAAATTTCATCTATAAATATTTAGATTTTATTAGTAAAATTGGGTTTCTTCTTGACGTATGACAATAAAATATATTAGATTAATATAAAATATCATTATATAATTTTAATTAGTTTGATTTATAAAATAAAAACAACTTTGTGGGAATAAAAAAATTTAACCTTTATATTAAATTTTTACTTTATTTAATTGTTAACCACTTAATTCATCTTAGATTCTTCTAAAACATATATTTTCTTAATTTTGTTAATAATGTTAATAAAATTATATCTAATTTCTAGGTTAGATCATATCATATTAAAAGAATAATATTTTCATAATATATTTTTCATCATTGAAAAATTGACTTGCGTGTAACTAAATCCATTGATGAAACCTGTTGTCTCATGTGACACATAGTAACTCAGTATTACCTGCATTAAGAGATATATCATATATTGAATTTGATTTGTAATAGTAAATATATTGTCAATTATTAGGATATTATAATCTTTGACTCTCTTGGTGTTGCAATTCATGAATGATTTTTAATCTAATATTATAATATGCTAATTTTTTGGTCATGCATATTTCTATTGAGTTTTAGTTATGATATATAATCATGAATTCAATGCTTATCATGATTGGCTGATTCATTGTGGATGAATATTTTTTTATTAAATAATGATATAAATTCTAATATTAATATTCTATAATGAAGAACAAATAAATATTACATTATTTATATCATGTACTACTAGTAGATAAACTCCCATTATCATATATGATACAAATTTATATATATATTCATGTAGATAGTTAAAACAACAAAAATAAGAACACACCATAATTATTGGATGATGACAAAGTGTTTTTTGTGATAACATTATACAAGAAGAATAATTATCTTATTTATTATTTCATAGGGTGATATATTAGAATTTTAAATAATTATAGGAATAATATAATCTGTACCAACATATTGCATGGTAAAATGGTCATATTTATTTCTTTGTATGCTATTTTGGAGAATTATTTTTAAAATGATTTTTTGTTTATCATATTGTGTTTTGTTTGTAAAAATGGACTCACAAAAACCATAATAATTTCATGAAAACATATTTACCCATGCATCCCAACATTAGAACTATCTGTGAGTGGATGAAATAATGGATGAGATACAATGTTCCATAGGGGAAACATTCTACACATACTCATGGTTGATGATTTTATTTCTCTTATAATTCATGAAAGGAGTAATAATATTTATTATTTTAAATTACATAATAATTTTCCTAAAATAATTATTATAAATATTATTCTAAATTATTATGGTCTTTATGAGATGGTCATGGAAGATGAAACATTTCGCATCATGGAGGATTTATTCTACATATACACATGATATAGTTTTTCACTTCTTTCAGGGTGGATGGAAAATAGTAGAACAAAGATATATATATATATATATATATAATATTTCATTATATAAGTATTATTGGATTTATAATTGAAATACTTTTATTATAAGTTTAAATGGGAAAAATATAGTGAATGAATTAAGAATATATAATTAGAAGTACTTACTCTGAGATGTTGAACAATCTATTGAAGTAGTACATAGAAATGGAATATTATGGTCAATAGTTTATAATGTGAATCATATGATAGATAAATAATATTATAAAGGAATTAATATGGGAATATATCCACGAGTAGACATTTTTTTGAGTCGTATTGAATGGGTGGTGAGATACCCCTTTTATAAGTGCTGAGAATAGAATTATTAAAATATAAACAAAATATGTAAAGAGAGGATAATAGATATAAAAATTGGAAATAACAGAGTTAGTGATGATATAAAGTCGTTAAATGCTCATAAAATAAAATATAAAAATATTTTTAACAAGCTAAATATTATTCACCAAATTAATATGTTTTTAATTACTTAGAATATAATGGACACTTTTAAATAATTTAAAACTAATGATAAAAAATAATAAATTAAAATTATTGAATAGAATTTCTATTACTATAAAAATTAATTTTATCATTAGGGCTTATAACGTGTAAAAAATCATTTTCCTAAAAGTGTACTTTGATGTATAAAATTAATGTGCATGGTAAATTTATCAATTTATGTTTTTATGATGTAAATTATTTCATTATAAAAATATTATATTAATGATTATTCAAAATAAATACATTACCCAATTTTACAATTAATTTTTTATAATGAAATACTACAAGTAATTTTTCAACTTGATGGAAATTATATTTTTCTTATAAAATGGTCTATATAGGTAATATAAGGTATAAATAAATTTATAAAATTCCTAGAGTTACACATATAATAATTTTTCAATAAAATAGACGAATCTATAATCATCCAAGAATTTATCAATTTTTGATAAATTATTAAATTTTTACAGTTTAGGTAATTTTTTTATTTTTCACTTTTTTGTTAAAAATAAATTATTTTAGAAAAATCCCGAAATTACTTAAATAGTTATTTTTATGATTTTATATACAATTATGATTTTTTTTTCATATAATTTTTGTTATAAAATTTTTAAATGTACTTTTAAATTTAAAAATATAAATTAGAACAAAATTAATTAAAAACATTGACTTTTTATTTATTATTTAAATTTCAAAATATAAAATATCGTAAATAAATATAAAAAATTACATATTACTTGAATAAAACAAAAATTATATCAATCTAATTTATAGATACCTATCCCCTAAATATCTTTATATTATATATATAAAAATGGTATGCTCTGGTAGATGTTGAGAGTGTTTATTCTACTAGCATATATCGAATGTAATTGTTTGAGTTTGACATGGGAATGATCTAAATATAACACAAATTAGGATACATCATTTAAAATTTTTGTAAAATGAGATTTAATAGGGATACTTCCTCTTCCAAATTATTTTCCATTCCCATTTCATAGATTTCACAATATAGTCACATTCTTTTATACCTTCTAATTTAATGATTGTTTTTTAATAGTAACAATTTTTAATATGATGAGATTTTTTTGATAATGTTTTTGTGTATGAATAGTAATTAATAATAAAATCTGGTGATATAAATCATAATAAAAACATAGTCCACTAAAATATGTGGGTGTAGAATAATAATAAAATTTAATATGTTTCGATTGAAGACTACCGTCTTCCTAGGGGGGGTCTCCGCTTATTCTACTACATAAGGATCCTTGGAATGGTCTTTTGTGAGACCATAATCACTATGAAACTGGAAAGAAGGTTGGGAAAAGAACATGGAATACAATACTGAAGATATATTTCCCAGATTTTGTAGGTATTAGGGGTAGTGTGGTGTGGTGATTATAAGGGAAGGATTGGAATATTTTTTTAAAAACTAATTATTAGTTTTCTATAGAGGATCCATGCTACTAATAGTGATGGTTATTATAAATTAATATAGTAATTTATTCAGGATATTTTTATAAACTTTCTTCTTATATTATTTATGAATAAATTTTTTATGTACTTAACTTATAATTTCAGATAAATTATATTAATATATTTCACTATTAATAAAAAATAAACTTTTCTATAAAAAATCCAAAAAAACGGAACATTTTTATGCGTAGATTCAAAAAATGGAATGAATTTTTTGAGCATAATTTTTTAAATATGATAAAATTAAATTCTTATTTTTCACAAATATACTAATTCTAATATTATTATTAATTTTCTAACCCTCTAAAAAAGGTCTTATGATATCCTAAAATTATTTTATGATTATAAGGAAACATGATTCTATTTATAAAAAAATTAATTAAAATATCATTCCTTTTAAATTTTTATATTTATCATAGATATTTAAATTAGTCATACCTATTTAACAATAATCCAAACACTTATATTATAATTTTAAAAATAGTTATTTATTTTTAACATGACAAATTTTTTCAATTAGTTTTATTTTATAAGATATATAAATATTATTTTACAATTACATAGGTGTAGTAATTGTTCTGCCTGAATGGTTACTTTTCAAAATGGACTTATTACTATCCCAATTATTATATTAATAATTGTTATATGGGTTCCCTACAATCTATTAATTCAACATATTTAATTATCTATTATTCCAACTCCATTTTTTCTGAAAACCACATATGTTTTCTTTTTAAAAAACATAAATTTAATTATAAATATTTTATTTCATTTATAATGATGTTATTTGGACTGCAATCACTCTTGTGGATTAAACATATCAAAATTTCCATATTAATGTTTTATTTTTATTTTTTTGTCCCATTATAATTCTATTATCTCTGGAGGACCTATTTTTTTTAAAATGAAATATTCATGTCAATTTCATAAAAATACATGGGTATATATTATGGTTAATGTGAATTATAAAATTATACATTATAAAAAATAACAAATTATTATATTCCCAAATGAGATTCCATTGAAAAACATAAAGGTTGACACGTTCTTCTACGCATAAGAAATTTCACAACTGAAACATCATTTGTCACATGAAAACAAAATTTTATGAGGGTGCTTCTATATCATTTCACATTTGATTCCAAATTTTTTTGCTCAAAAATATATTTCGTTCACTATTATTTGACATTTTGTGTAGTCTTATAGTGTAGAAAATTGTATCTATAGTACAAGGTATCTAGTTGTATATCCTCAAAAGATAGATAATTCTCAAACAATACATCATATATAATTAATAAATATGAGGTATATTTAAGGAATATACTCTAGTGGAATATATAGAACATGATATGTACTTGAGATATCGTTGGACAGAATACTATTTGATAATCCATTATTTCATTGTGATGATGAATATCAAATTAACTATTGTATCTATTAATTAACATTCCCTTATTAATAATTCTCATGACCATGTTCCATATAAATATTCATAGGAACACTTTATCTAATCCATCAAAATATAGGTCTCTTTAGTCATTATATTCTTATATCAATTATTAGATATAAAATTTGATGATTTGATAATGAATGGCATTGACATATTATTCTAGTTTATTGATCATTTTAGGTTCCAATTACTTGAGTTAATTGCATTTTTTCAAATGCATTAGTGTTATAAATCAATTATAATGAAGGGAATCAATATGGAGACATATGGATGATTGGGTGGAAGTTATTATAGAATTAGAACATGGACAGTAGAAGTTTATGACCCCTCTATCCTTTTCTGTCCATTGATCATGTTCTCAATATGTCCTATTGTTTTTGTATAGTATTCATAAAATCTTCATTAGTTTTGGGGTGATAATATATACTAATGTTAAAATAAATTTTTAGATTATATTAGAGTATTTTCTATATCATATAGGAAAACCATAAATTGTTATTGTATATAATTGATTGTGATGTTCTAATTTACCTCATCCAATCTATGTTGTATATCCTTACAAGATTATACAGTGGGATGTCCTGTCAAAATTTAGTGATTCTATAAATCATAGAATGATTAACCATTAAAACCCATATTGAATTATTTAATATAGATGTCATTTGAATACATATTAAAAACAAAAAGGTGTTGTTTGGTCATTTTCATATTTGTGTGGGTAGTGGATTCATAATTCTCCTGTACTTTTACTATACATCCTTCACTTGATAGCATACTAAAAATTTTGACGTTTTTTTTGGATCCCCTCTTCATATTTTCTAAATATATGGTTCTCTATGAGATATCGAGACATCTCCATTCACCTTTGATGTATTCAGAATGTTAAGATATATATATCTTCCCCCCCCCCACCTTATTTATCACTTTATTTTTTGGTAAACATATTATTGATTGAAATATTATAACTCATTCATCATCTATTTTAATGTATGGTGATTTCCAATTCTCAAATATATTTTTCCTTATTCTGTATCCCTACAAAATCCATTTGAAAATGCTATATCCTCTCCGGAATAGATGGTTTATATATCTATTGAACTAGGTAGCATATTAGTCTATCCTTTTTGACTTTCATGGACATTAATTTCATGTCATAAATATTAAATCATTCTTAATTCCCCTCATTAATATGGTTTAAATATCCCTTCTACGTAGAGATACTTATGATATATATTCCATACGTGGACTGTAATGGATTGACCATTCAAAATCCATCATTGTATCTAACCATATTTGTTAATAAAATTAAATCTACTCCTTGGTATATTTATACATGACGCTCATATGATCATAACATATTTCCTACTTACCCGTGATGAGATAATTACACTATTAGTAAAGAAAATATTATTGTGTCCAAATATATATCATATTTTGGATATTTCTACTCATATAATTTCAATAGATTTGAGGCATTGTCAATCACATTGTTAATTTTTTTCATTATACATACTACAACCATCTATTACGTTTCACTGTCTAACACACAAAGATTCTCACTTGACGATAGTGTTAGTATTATTGTAGTGATAAGTCTGTTTTTCAATTACATGAAGATATATTCGACTTTCCATTTCAATAAAAACATCACTCCCTTCATAATTATCATAGTTAGGTTGTTTAACAATCACTCGATGTTTTCTCAAGTCATAAATTACGACAATATAGTTCAATGAAAAATGAATATTTTGTAATTATTTTAATAAAGGGAACTCATAAGTCTCCTCAATATATTATGTATCTGATGATATACCTATTCTAGTTATACAATTACTTGGGAATGATTCTCCCACTATGAAGAAACTCAAATTTACCACCCTTGAATTACACATGGGTGGTGTCAAATCCACGAAGGCCTTGTTAAAATATAACTAATATCATATATCTTGATACAATTCTACATAATTGAAATAATTCCACCATTAGTGTCAAGTGGATAAAAAATTGTGTGTCATATACACTCTATTAATTCAAATCTATTTATTTATTCACTATATTTTTTAAAATAAAGGATCATAAATAATATATTGAGGGTTACTATTCATTAAATGGTTTAGCTAGAATCCCTTGACTAATAATTTGACACATATGATTTTGAAATATAGTATTAGATTGAAATCATGACCTATTTTCACCTATCGTCCTGTCAATTTTTTGATGCTCTGCTAATGTGTATATCAGCACTCGGGTCGAATCCTTTGCGGTGATTCTTTTTAATAGTCACCTGTTTTTAGTTAATTGTATTATGATTGGGGTTTTTTTTGTAGATATTAAATTAACTGATTAATTATTGGTGCTTGATTTAACAGTTTGATAAATATTGGGGTGAGTTCATCATTAGGTATTTAATCTTGTGACATCCTTGAGCTTTTCCTTATATTTCATTAAATTAACAACCATGTTAGAAGTTTACGTTAATTGGAATTCATAAGTGTTAAAGATTAAATACAAGACATTACATAACTTGGATTCTAACCTCAATCAGTTCTTGATTTTTTTAGTGCATTTATGGATCTAATAATCCATGGAATTTATATGTTAATCAAAAAATTCATTAATCTATGACATGTTATTTTCAACATACACAATGTTAATATGAAGAATATTCATCAACAAAAATCACTCAATCACATAACATACCTATATAATAACTCACACCAATGAGTTATTTACTCAGACATTGAAATGATTAGTATTCTGGATATAATGGTAATGATGATAGATTAAGAAGATTAGAAAAAAGAAGGTATAAGAAAAGAGTTTTGCGTCAAACACAAACACCTGAATGATGATGAGAATTACAAACTGACTTTAGATTAAATGAAAAATATAAAGAAGGGAATGAGATTAAAATGTATTTAAACTATTTTATGGTAATTAATATTAAACTACACAAGGTGGATGAGAATAAGAGATATTTAATAAAAAACTTGCATCAAAGTAGAATAACAAATGAAAGACTTGCAAGATTACGACAAAGAAGAACACAAAAGTAAATGAAAATAGTGTGAAGAGGAAATCTATCTCAAGTGAAAACATGAGTATGTAAGGTCCTTTGATGTCCTTGGAAAGGATTTTTTTGTGCCAATACAACATCCACTATAATGAAATTCCAACCCCTTGAAGGAGAGGAGGGGGTGAATAAATTTCCCAAGGAAGTGGACTGTTGGCATTCCAAATATGTCCCTCCAATTGGCTCAATGAGTTGGACATCCAGACAGCCGAATCTCTATACATCTCCATGTTCAATGTTGTATAAAATAATTTTGTCCGCCCTCTTTCAAAATGTGGAGTCATTTGGACCAATGGAGACAATGTTATCGCGGTTTTATTAAACAATGTTAATCTGTCCATTTCAATCAGTGATTTTTTAATATCCAAATGATAAATGGATTTGGGAAAAGGAATATGCTTTCAAATATGAATGATTTCTTCAACAATGACAGCTTCCTATATCTCCTATTTCACAGTGAAAAATCTATGCATGATATGATTACTAGATCAGGAGACATGTTATGAATACTGTACTGATTTTAATTCCTGGCCAGAATGATGGGTTGAGTTTAAATGAAAATTTGGGCCACTTTTCATTAGATTTGGGCCTTGAAATATTTATCCTTGTATCCAAACATTTTCCACCAATCATGTGAGGAGAATAAAGGAATTTTACCTTATATATTGGGACCAGAAATTCATTCTTCATGGCTAGTACAGTTTCATCACAGATTCTGTAGGCCCTCTTTTGTGGACCATATGAGAATTAAAATGGTAGAGTTGGTACATTATACCTTATAGAGAAATGTTTTATGTTGAATTAGGAATACTAAAAAACAAGAACTACACAATATCGATTAGTAGGATGAGATTTATAAATAAAATTCTAAACTGACTCATTGGACTACTTTTAAAAATGCTCAAAATTTATACTTAGTATTAAAACATTAATATTTCACAAAAATTATGCACATTTCATCTAAAATATGTAAAGTGAGTAGATAATAAGTCATGAAAAGATTAATAATATCAACTCCCCCAAACTTATTCTTGTGCATGTCCTTATGTGAAACAAATATAAAAACATGACACAATCATTTTCACTCAGCAACAAATATTAAAATTTTGTTTTCTCCAACCAGGGGAGGTTTAGTCTATTTCACTCATCCATATTGAATTACACCTCATAAGTTTTGAGAAACAATGTTCAAAAAACAACCATTTTTTTCATGCTCAAATTTAGAATTTGAAAATGTGGACACTTATAACTAATAACTCTCAACATGATAAAATTCATTTGTGGAGGTTCACTCTTTCACCAACCAAAAGTGAAAATCATAGAGTTTAAATGAGTTCTCAGGTTCCACTCTCTATGAAAAGTGAACAATAATATAGAGTTATTTTGAATATGTTTTTCTATGGGTATGGGATGGTAGGAATATAATGTCCAAGAGAGAAAAGAAGAGGGTTAAAACAGCAGGATGGAAAAAACAATGCACAATGTTTTTTTTAAATGAGACATGAAAAGAAATTGAAAAAAATATTTATGAGGGAATGAAAATGTGAAATAAGACACAAAAGTGGAATGAAATATTAAGGGAATGAGAAGGTGAAATATTTACAAAACACAAAACTTTTCCCAATTTCTTAATTGATCATCATTTTTTTTCATTTTTTGAAAGGTGACACTGAAATAGATCTCACATTCATCTCCCAACCCATGATTGATATCCCCACGACTCTAATTTTAATAGTTAAAACAAGATAAAAAGTTGAGGAAGTGTGATTTTTGACCCACTAATGAGACAAACCATTCTTATTTTAAATGATTTTTTTTATTTTTTAGATTTTTTTGATTTTTTTGAACACTTTTATATTATACTGGATAAAAATATATACAATCCCAAACCCCACGGAAGGAAAACCTCTCCCCCACACTGAAATGGATTTTTTTCAATCAAACATATGATAACATGGTGAAATCAAAAAAAGGGTACCCAAAATGAAATACATTCCCCCCACACATAAATTTCAAAAAATTATGCAATGAAAATCCATAATGATATTGGGTGGGAAAGGTATTGGGATTGTAATGTGGCTATAAATTAAAAGGTTCTCATAGGCTTTGAAGGGGATTTAAAAACGAGGATTAATGTGAAGGAAATGGGAGGCAATTTGGCTATTGTGATTCTCATGTGGTTCAAAAAAAATCACTATCATAGTAATACACACTAAAGTAGGACATTCAATTCAAAGGTCCAAAAACTCAAGATTCACAAATGGGTGTGAAAAAACACTCATTTTGAAAAGATGACCATAGGTAGCCTTGGAATGAAATTTAATTTTGGTCGGCCCAGTTGGGGAAAATCATTTTCCAAATCAAGAATTGAGCATTCAAAATTAATTGGTTTTGACTCAAATTTCATTACCAAAAGTCATGATGAAAATACAAAATTTTTGAGATGAAAACATGTCTGTTGACTACAAAAAAATGTAGGAAAATATTTGAAAATTATAAGGTGAGTAATCATGACTCTTTTTTCCATATTTTTTAAGTGATTATTTTATATTTTCCTTGTTTTTAGGTATGTGTTTTAGTTATTTATAAATGCACACTCACACCAAAGAGAAAGAGTAAATAAAATGGTTTGATAAAAAAGGTGGTAAAACAAAAATGAAAGATAGGGGAAGAAGAGGAAAGAGTGAGAGAGATAGATAGAAGATGAGTTAAAGGGAAAGAGGTGATCCATAGTTTAGATTTGGTGGGTTTCCATCTCTTTCCAATGGTGGGTCAACTATAGAAGTTGGGGATCCGATAGAAGTCGATGTGGTTCCAAGATAGTTGGATGTTACCTGAAAATAGGATAATCATTACGCATTTAATGAAAAACTAAAAAGAAATTAAAATTACATTAAAGTAAAAGAAAATATGGGTTTCCGCCCAAGAAGTTCTGCATTTATTTGTATACATCTGGACAGTTGTAGTGGACTACCCATAGTCTGATGGTGGCCATCGTATTTTCTCCACTCTAGTGTGCTTTCAGAAAAACTTTTCCATTTGGAGGCCTAATGATTCATTGGATAATTTCATCCCTTCCTTGTTGTTTGGAATGTAATTAAACAGGGGTGGAATTAGCATATGACTATCCTCCCTTTGGTCTTCAATGTGAGGAATGATTTTATCCTCCAATGGATGGTTTTCTATTCTTGGAAATTTAGGACGATGTCTCAATTCTAATGGTTCATTTATGTAAAGTTCATATAACAAGAAACAATAGTATGAGATCCTAATTGTTTGTGGCTCATTTATTTCATCACATACCGATGTAGAGTAATGAGGATCAGTGTAGTCATAGGATAGAATAAATTTTTCAATATCCTTTATATCAATCATTTTTTCCAAATAATGGTAAACTTCAACCTCACTAGTGATCACTTTATTAATTATGGGACAAATCTCACCAGATTCACTCCCATTAGGACAAGATAAACATATTTATTCAAGGTTTACCTCATAAATAACAGAATTTTCAGAATCATGGATATGAAATAATCAATATTCGATAAACTGATCAGAATCCACCCATGGTCATTCTAGTTCATTTTACTCATTATCATACAAGCTGTATAAATGAATGTCAGAGGAAAGATGAGAATCTAACGATTTTCAAGATCTTTTAGATCAATTGAGTGTTCATTTTTAATTGAAACATCAACTTCTCCATTTATGACATGGTTAACGATGAAGCATCATTCACAAACTCATCTATCCGTAGAACTAGAAGAAAATTATAGATTGTAATTTAATAAAATCTCAGAGAGAGTTGAAGAAGAATGTATAGAAAATGCAGATTCATTCTATGATGGGTATCGCATGGATTTAAAAATATTGAACTTGACTAGTTGGTTACCAAATTCCATGGATAAGAGGCCAGCATGGACATGAATATTGGTTTTAGATGTCATGAGGAAAGGTCTTCCTAAAATCAGAGGATATTGGAATGAAGTTGTTTCACTATCCATGTCAAGGACATAGAAGCCAACTGGGAAGATATGATCATTGACTTGGACATGGACATCCTCAATTATACCCTCAGAACTAGTAGTGCTTCGATTTTCCAATTGAAGGAAAACACACGTTGGATATAAGGGACCTAGACCAAAGTTGGAGAAGATGGACATGGGCATGACATTAATTAAGCCTCCATTGTCTCTCACTGCATCATCAATGTTTGAACTTCAAATTTGGAATGGAACTATAATGGTCCCTGTATCTTTTCACCTTTTGGGTATAGACTACTGGGTGGAAACATTTTCGAGGGTACTACGTTGCCTCTTGTGGGTGCAAAATTACTTAAGAATCATGGCATATTTAGGGATATGTTTTATGGCATCTAAGAGGGGTATGATGACTTCAACACATCTAAACTTGTCAATCATTTTAGGATCGGGTTCAAAGGACTTATTTTCCATATAAATATCTTGAGGAAAAGGAATTGGGTTCCTTAGTGCAATGGAAGGAGGTAAGGTAATGTCTTCAGGTTCCTTTTCATATTTCATTTTCTATTCATTTTCTAGGACAACATTAATTAGAGTGTTGGAGGACTTATCTTGATGCATAGCAATTTCCTTTCCCGGTCTATGTGAAATTTTCACTTTCATTACCCTTGGGATTGGGTAATGGTTGAACTGGGAGTTAGGATGATTTTTATTGTTTTTACTGGCTTAGGTGGGATGCAAGTTTACCAATTTGGGTTTAAATATTTTTAAGGCTTGAACGGTTGAAGGAGGCAAGGTCTTCAACTGCACTTTCCCATGGTTTCTTGGAAGAAAAAGAATGTACGGATTAGAAATGTCTTGATTTTGGTTCTTGGTAATGAGATTTTATTGGGTTGGGAATTGGGAAGGCTCACTGGGATAGTGGAAGCCTGGAGGGGGAATAGGATGATTGATCCTTTGAGGTTGAGAAACAAAACGGTAAAGTTGTTGGATGTTACCAACACCTTGACCATATTGAAACTAGTTTCATATTTGAGAAGAGAATTGAGGGGGATGAGATACGGGATTACCATACCATAGGCCTTGGTTATAGGAAGAAGGGATTGGCTCAGAGTGAGGTTGATTTATGTTTATAACAAATTGACTTCATTGTTGAGGGTTGGGGTTTCACTGAGCATATGCTGCATTGAGCTCTATTGGTTTGGATGAATCAGATAGTTCATATTAAAGTTATGGATAAGTGTATTTTGGATGATTTGGTGAGTTGCAGATTCCACAGTATTTGACAGGTCCATGAAACAATGATTGTGAAAAAGATGAGGTTGGGGCTTTGGATGCCACAACTAGTTGTCGCACATGATCTGTAAGTTCACTCATTAACTCTGTCATCTTGTTTGGCTTTATAGATTGACTATATTGATCTTGTTTGACTTTATCATGAGCTCGAGTATGGAATTGTTGTGTGTTCACAACCATGTTGCTTATGAGATCTATTGCAGCTGCATGAGTTTTTCAACAATAGCAATGCGACATGCAGCTTTGATGAGGGTTCTCTCCATAGAGAATAAAAGCTCATAAAAGTATGGGATCAAGTTTTAGTCAGATATTTGGTGGTGTGGGTAGGTTAAAACATTCTTTTTGAACCTCTCTATGTACTCATGGAGGGATTCATTTGTTAATTGATGAATTACACTTATTTACTTTTAGATAGAAGTAGTACGAGAAGCCAGAAATAATTTCTCTAAAAATTGTCACTTAATGTCATTCCATGTGGTCATAGAACCAGGAAGAAGGTAGTTGAGAAATGACATGGCAGATTCAGCTAGGGGAAAGGGAATACTCAGTGTTTATTTGTTCCTCAGTAACCCCTTGAGGATTCATGGATGTGCACACCACTTGGAACTCATTAAGGTGGTGATGTGGATTCTCACCAGCTAGCAAGTGAAAATATTGGAGAAGATGAATCAAACCCAATTTGAGTTAAAAATAAGAATCTATGTTTGAATATTTAATACCTAGGGGTTGCTAATTAATATCATGGGCAGCGAGTTCTTTAAGGGTTTGGTCGTGTCGAATTCAACTATTTGGACAAGGACTGGTTCTTGAATTATTTGATTATCTCGTATGTCCCTCCTATGTTTGCAATGTTTTTGCTCAATTTCAGGGTCAAAAATATATGAGGGATTGTTTGGGAGGCTACGCGGCATTCAGAAAGATGTTGGATAAAAGACGAAGATGGGGTTTTCATTGTGTTTTTTTAAATTTTATTTAAATTTTTTTGAGTTTTCATACAATAACCAGAAACTAATGACTACATGAAGATCCATCCCTAGAAACGGTGCCATTCAAAGCACAGCCGATTGTCACCTGTCGACTGTTCAATGTTTTGATACCCTACTAATGTGTATAGCAGCACTCGGGTCGAATCCTCGGCGATGATACTTTTTAATAGTCGGTTGTTTTTAGTTATTTTCATTCTGATTGGGGGGTTTGTTTGCAGAGCTTAAATGAAGTCAATAATGATTGGTGTTTTATTTAACAATTTGATAAATATTTGGGTGAGTTCATCATTAGGCAGTTAAGCTTGTGATAAACTTGATCTTTTCTTTATATTTCATTTAATTAACACCCATGTTAGAAGTTGACATTGATTTGAATTCCTAAGTGTTATAGCATTAATCCAAGGCCTAACATAACTTGAATTCTATCCTAAATTATTACATAATTTTGATAGTTTATTTATGGTTCCAATAATCCATGGAATCCATATGTTAATCAAAATATGTAATTAATTCATTACATGCTAAGTTCAACATACACAATGTTAATATGAATAATATTCATCAAGAAAAATCTCTAAATCAATTAACATTCCAAAATTATAACTCACCAAAATGAAATATTTAATCATTAATTGAAATGATTAGTAATTTGGTTATAATTATTATGATGATAAATAAAGAAGATAAGAAAAATAATGGGATAAGAAAATAGTTTGGTGTCGAACACACACAAACGAATGATGATGAGAATTAAAAACTGACATTAGATTAAATGAGAAAGAAGAAGAAGGGAAGGAGATTAAATAGTATTTAAACTAGTTTTGTTGCATTAATATTAAACTACATAAGTTGGATGATAATGAGAGATATTTAATAAGAAACATTCATTAAAATATAATTACAAAATAAAGGCATAAAAGATTACAACAAAGAACAACAAAAAAGTAAATGAAATCAAAGGGAGGAGGAATGGTCTCTCATGTGAAAACATGAGTTTTATAGGTCCTCACAATTTTTTTGGAAAATATTTGTTCTTGCCAATATGTTCCCCACTTTTCCAAAATTCCAACCACATTGAAGCAGAGGAGGGGGATGAATTTATTGCCCATGGAAGTGGACTACTGGAATTCCCAATCTGTCCCTCCACTTGGCTCGATGATTTGAACATCCAGATAGACGAATCTAGAAATATATACTCTTTCAATGATGTAGAAAATAACTTTGGATGAACTCTCTCAAAATATGGAGTCATATGGACAAATGGAGCCAATGTTGTGGCAGTTTTATTAAATAAAGTTAAACTGTCCATTTCAATCCATGGTTTTTTTCGATGGACAAAAGGTGAATGGATTTTGGAATTGAATATACCATCATATCCGAATGAATTCTTCAACAAAGTATGCCTCCTATATCTCTTCATTCACATTTCATAATTTCATATTTATTTGATAAATATATTAGGAGAATGTTCCTTAATTCTGTAATGATTTTAATTCCCGTCCAGAATGATGAGCAGAGTTTAAATGAATCATTTGGGCACCTTGACTTTGAGTTGGGACGTGAATTTTTATCCAAGTCTCCTTAACTATTTCAACGATCATTTGAGGAGAATGAAGGAATTTTAACTTCTAGATTGAGCCCAGTAATTAAATCTTCATGGTTGGTCCATTTTTTCACAGATTCTGTACTCCCTCTTTTGTGGTCCATATGAGCATCCAAATGGCAGAATACGCCCATGATACCTTTAAAAGAAATGTTTTATACTGAATTAGGAATCCTAAAAAGCATGAACTAGAAAATTTGGATCACTATGTTGAGAGGTATAAATAAAATAGTAAACTGACTCAATTGGACAACTTCTACAAATGCTCAAAAATTATACTTTGTGTTAGAACATTAATATTTCACACAAATTATGCATATTTCATATAAAACAAGTAAAGGGAGTATAAAATATGTCATGAAAAGAATAATAATATCAAAAAACCCATAATTATTCTTGTTCTTGTACTCATGTGCAAAAAATATAAAAACATGACAAAATCATTGTCACGAACCAACCCGGGTCGACCCTGAACTAGTCACCGGAGCCGGTCCCCGACATGGACCGAGAGGCGTTCCCGATCCTTCCGAGATGACGACAAGTGCCAGGGAATCATCAGAGGTTGTGGGAACGATTTCTCCCAATATAAATAAATAAAATAGTAGAAATAATACAGAGCAACGCAGAATAAATAAACCAAATAAATTGACTAAACAGGAACAATGAAAAATAATTCTAACCAAATCGACGTCCGAACTAACTTCGTGTGACCTCGCGGGTCACTCTCCAACTCAATGATCATGTGTTTCCCTAGGAGAGCGCTCTCATGGTGTAGCCTGAAAAACACTAAAAAACATAAATGAACTATAGGCGTGAGTATTAAAACTCAGTAGGCTAGCCCAATATCTATTCCCAATGCACTACCTTTCAAATAAAAGAAACATAATTTCATATTTGAACTACAATATATAAAAGTATGTTTTTCTAAGTATTTTACTTAAAAACAATGTATGAACCATTTTCCTTACCCATTTCTAAATTTGGGTTCATTTCATTAGTGTCAATGGATTTTTAGAAAGGTAATGTGACGTTTTAATTTTCAAATTTGTATAGAGTGGATTAAACACTTTCATTTGAAAACCATATGTTAAAAACTTAATCAAAAGCAATTTACCACTTTCCAAGGAAAACAATACACCAGAAATGCACACAGTAAAACACATAGCAAGGGCAATGTAGGTATATATATGAGAATCATAATCACTACTACGAGCAACATAAGAAGAATAGACATGGGTGAACCTTGGAGATCGAGAATAAACTAGAAGACACCAATACATGAGAAATCATCATTATCGACATGTCATTATGAAATCAAAACGCACAATAAGCTTGACCATCCTCTCTCAGGTAGGTCGAGGGAAAAACCCATAGTAATAAACCCAATATATATCCACCAAGTATGGGCCACTGGTCAGTACCATAACCTACCAGTGCAACAATCATTCATAGAATATTATCTCAATGTGCCAGATTCCCATGTCTGAAGTGTTTAAAAAGTGTGTGAGCCAACTGATGCAAACCGAGCATCCAATCATATATATATATAAGGCACAATAAGCATCACCTCGAGCCACTCCATGGGACAAACTCTTGCCTTTAAACCACTCAAGTACTTGGGAGCCTCTAAGAGAGGCCTCCCAAACAATGAAATGCTACCAAAGAAAGAGAGTTATCCTAGGAGGGTTTTTATCAAAACATTTTCATCATTTTCCATAAAGTGACAAACGAGCATTGAACACATTTCAGAATCACCACATAAAAAGGGAAACTTCTTTATAAGACCAAAAATAGTTTCAAACCACTTAAGAAGCCCCAAGACACTACTTCGCAGGCTGCCATATATTTTTATAAAAATAAAATACACCATTTTATATTTTAAAATAAACTGTAAGAGCCAACTGGGCAATTTCTCATTAGAACTAGAATACATGTTCAGATGAAATAGTTTATCTCGAAAACCAGAATTACATTTGAAATTATGTGAATTATGTTTAAAATCCAAATGAGCATTCTTTCACTACTGGATGTCTTCTCGTCAAGAAAATATTTCAAGCGTCGTGTATAAAATAAACAGCTCTTTTTACACCAAATAATAATTTAAAAATTAATTTCCTTATATTATCTTACGTATATTAAAATTAATAAATTATTCAATTTTAACATTTAGTGTTCAAAAAAAGAAAGAAATAATGTAACTTAAATTTTAAAAGTAGTGCAAAGGGAACCTACCTCGGATACACAACGCGATGAGACGACACACATTTGAAAATGTGCGGTAAAATCCAACGCCCTTGAAACTAAAGCATGATGACGAAAGAACATTGGATAAAAGGCGCGGCGATGGCGCTCACTCAGAAACGCCATGCGCGAGTCATAACAATCCTAAACCAACAAATAAAAACTACATCAAATAAATCCCATAAACCAACAAGATTACGATGGTAATAATAATAATAGTAATAATGAAAATAATAATAAGAATGAGAATATGAATAATGATAACAATAATAAAAGGTGGGTCTCTTGTGCACTGAAAAGGAGGTCAATGCGAGGCCGATGCTGGCTAAGGGAGGGTGTGCCGGCTGCACACTGAACATGGGGAAACGGTGGGGGGGGGGGGGGTCCTGCATGCGCCAAACACAAGGGAGCCGAGGTGGGGAGGCTGGATGTGCTGCTGCTGGGTGGAGGGCGCTGGTGGGCTGCTACGGCGGACTGAGAGGAAGATGAGGCATCGGGCCGCAGCGGCGGACATAGGGGGGAGCCTGGGGCTGGGTTGTGCACGGTGGAGTGTGTACGGTAGGAGGTGAACAAGAGGGAAGAATGGTACAGGGAAGAATAAGGGAGAGATGATAGAAGTGGGGGTCGAGAGAGGAGATAAGGTAAAAGAATGAAAAGAAAAGAGGGGGTGGGCCGCTAGGGATAGAAGAAAAGAAGAAGAAAAACAACAAAATAAATGAAATAAGAATAAAACAAAAGCATATAAGTAAAACATTGTAAAAAAAATTAACTCATACAAATGGTAATACAAATAAATAATAAGAAAATAATAGTATTAATAATAATAATAATAACATTAATAACACTAATATTAATAATACACTTAATAATAATTATAATAAAAACATCATTAATAGTAATAATAGAAGTGATAAAAATAATAAATTTAATAATAAGAAAAATTTAATAAGACATAAAATTATTTCACCATATTTTAGTTTTAATTCTTCTCTCTTGAACTCATTTAATTTATTTCCATTTGCCGACTCAAACTCTACAACCGCGCGGTACTCGGGCTAACTGCACAGCTCTGCTAGCAGCGGGGTGCCTGTGCGCCAGCTTAAATTAATTATAATAATAATAATAATGGTGATGATAATAGAAAGATAAAAATTAAAATAAATAAGGCAGACATATTATTTCAATAATAAAAATAAAATTCTTAACACAATAGAATTAAAACGACATGACAATCAACGCACTTTCTTTTAAAAAAATAAACACAATTTATTTCAAAACTCTGAAGAAAATGGGATGCACGAACATTAGGGAGAGGTCATGAGGCTCCAACATCACGCTCCGCCCATGAGCCCCTTGACATTAACACCAAAAAGTGCCCGTTTTAATATAACTCAATGGAACAAATCAATCGGGACACACCCGAACCAACAAAAAAATTATTTAAGGCCGAAAATAATTAAATATATCTATACACACGGGTCAGGGTGCTACAATTCTCCCCACCATAACGCTTTCCACCCCTAGAAAGACACAACACCATCCTGGCGATCGATCAACTCCCAAGGGTTCCACACAACACGATCCGACCTCTTATCCCAAGTAAATCAAACCGACTACTAGCGGGACTATACCTCATATTCCGAGAAAGGTCTCTAGCAGAGGAGAGGTTTGATCGGACTCCCCACCATAATAACTCAAGTAGTTTCTGATGAAGACTTAAGAGAAAACCCAAAGAGACTCACGGTGGGTCTCCCCACCATAAAGGACCGACCTATTAACGATCAAACGGAAAACCAACATAGGACAGAACCGGGCCTTACCCAAGCTATAAAAAGCATAGAAAAAACATTTAAATCACCTACTCCAATACAAAAGGGATAAAAGATGATCCGAAGAGTCTGCGCTAACCAAAAACCCTTACCCCATGGGCGGGGAGGGAGGGCCCAAGGATTGGAACACTAAAACTTTGACAGAAAACTACTCATGACTCACCACATAGGGAGAGGCAGAAATCTGGGCCGCAACTGATTTACATCAGTGGTCCATGCAAGACCACTAATTGACACCTCGCATCCAAACAAAAATTCATCATTAGAGACATTGTGAGAGGGATAAGTTCATCGCACTCCTTGCGACAAGAGGAATGTTTATAATGATGATGAAACTACAAAATACATTCTAAAACTATCTCACCCGAAAGATAGAGGCTCAACCTTAACCAGAATCCATAATATTCCCCGAGGGTTCCGGACTACGCACCGACTTCAATACGAGGCCTTTTGGTTGTAGCTCTGATGGATAAAGCGTCTCCTGCCTCACTATCAGGTTCTGATAATCCCAACAAGAAACATACATATTTTGATCTGACTGATTAAAGTACACAATTTAAAAATTAAAAACATACTAGAATTGAAAGCCGGACTTTGTCAAAAGACCCATGAAATTCACATATATTTTAAACCCAAAACAACACTCAAAAAATGTCCACGATAAAAGATCCCTTACACTGGAAGGAAACATACATAAGAAACTTTATACAAAAACCCAACAACACATCACTTCTGAGAACTTCTTCTGTGACGGTTTCTAGCAAAGCCCCGACAGAATCGTTGCAAGTGACCCAGGCATCCACATGACTTTCAGGGCTTCAGAGCTCTTGGGCAGGATGGCTTCTTGTGACCCCGCTTGCCACACTGATAACACACAATAATCTCTCGCTCTGAAGAGGTTGATGAAAGATCTCGAGTCCTCTTGATTCCATGACTTGCTCCATCCACATTCGTTTTCTTACTCATCTCCTTTCTAGAATCTTTTCTAGTGCTCATAGGGATCAAATGAAGGAGAACTACTTCGAGAACTCTGACCATCACGTCATTGACATAAAAATCTTGTCTCGCCACATCGACAAAAGAAGTTAAGTTCGACTCTGACACCTTTGACTGTAGATCGGGGCGGACAACCGCCTCGAAGCATCGAGCCTTCGTGGGGTCATTCGTGGCATACCCTGAATCATAAGGGACTAGCTCCACAAAGAGCTGGAAATATTCCAACACGGATCCGTCGCCCTGCTGCAGACAACACATCTCCATCCCCTTTCTCACCCTTTCTTCCTCGGAGAAATACTGGTGAATGAACAAAGCCTTGAAGAACTCCCAAGTAATCACTTGACGGGGCTTGTTCTAAGACACTGACTTCCACCACATCCATGGTGAACCTTCAAGCATGAAGGTCACAAACTTGACCTTCAATGACTCAGGCAAATCAATGTGGTTATAGTCCCTTTCAATCTTCCGCATGCACTCCTCTGCTATGGAAGTTTCTGCTTGACCATAAAAGTGAGGTGGATCCATCTTCCGAATGACAAGCATAAAATACATAGGTTGATCAACCACACTACGATCTCCCATCGAAGCTTCAAAGGGATAACCACTGGAAAAAAAAAGTCAAAAACACAATCAAGGCCAACTCAATGAGTGAATAAAAACCTTAAAATCAAATATTGTGTTGGTGAAAAGCTTGAATCACGAGAAAACATGTTATCATAACATCACGTGTTTTCTCATGGAAAACATCTTTCATTTAAAACAATCTTGCTGGGTTAAACCCTATCCATTTTTATTCCTTAGATTATAACTCACATGAATGTATTAGTGCCACCCCGGGAATCCATCCAACATACCAGAAAACCATCTACATTTCCAACATACCACTATTCACATGAGATCTCATATGAACACCAAGGCCAAAACAAAGAAACTACTTTTTTCCAAAAGCAAAACATTCATACCATTTCTTTTAAAACAATCCAAAAATTAAACATTTCATTTTAAAAAACCATTTTATTTCAAAAACCAAATTTTTTTTATTCAAACCACTTTCAAAAATCAAAAGAGACCCAAAATAACTCAACAAGGAACTAGTGTTAGTGGGTGACTTGACCATATGGTTGGCGGCCATATTCCAAACACGTCACCGACATAGAGAGCCTTCTTGGACCATGCCCCTTAATCTCCATGGCTTATCGGGCCATGTGGCTTAGGACTATTAGTCGAACTCCTTTTGTTGTATCCCAATCCCAAAAAATTTTACATAAGAACCCAAATAAAAAAAATTAAACCGGACATCCCATGGAAACCCAAGGACCAGAAGGAGAAAGAGGTCATGACTCTATTCCCGCTCCTACCCCTTGAGTCCTGAAAATCCTACTCCGCCTACCTCGACATACCAATAACAAAGGGCGCTCTGAAAAGCAAGGTCGCTAAGAGATGACCTCCTCTGATTCCATTTTGTTACGAACCAACCCGGGTCGACCCTGAACCTGTCACCCGAGCCAGTCCGCGACATGGCCCGAGAGGCGTTGCCGATCCTCCCAGCCAGGTGACAAGTGCCAGGGAATCAACAGAGGCTCTGGGAATGATTTCTACCAATATTAAAAAATAAAATAGCATAAATTATACAGAGCAGTTCAGAATAAATAAACCAAATAAAGTGACTAAACAAGAACAAAGGAAAATAATGCTAACCAACTCGACATCCGAACTAACTCCATGTGACCTCACGGGTCACTCTCCGACTCAACGATCAAGCATCACCCTAGGCGATCTCTCTCAAGGTGTAGCCAACCCAACACTAAAAAACATTAAAGAACTATAGGTGTGGGTATTAAAATTGAGTAGGATAGCCCGATATCTATTCCCAATGCACTACCTTTGAAATAAAAGAAACATCATTTCATGTTTGAACTACAATTTAAAAAAGTATGTTTTTCTAAATATTTTAATTAAAAATAAAGTACAAACCATTGCCCTTAACCATTTCCAAATTTGGAGTCATTTCATTTGTGTCAATGGATTTTTATAAAGGGAATGTGATGTTTTAATTTTAAAATTTGTACAGAGAGGATTAAACACTTTCATTTGAAAACCATTTCTTAAAAACCTAATAAAAAGTAATTTACCACTTTCCAAGGAAAACAATACACCATAAATGCACAATGTAAAACACACAACAAGGGAAATGTAGGTATATATAAGAACATCATAATCACTACTGCAAGAAAAAAAATCCGAATAGACATGAGTGAACCAAGGAGATTAAAAAAAACCAGAAGACAACAATACATGAGAAATCATCCTTATTGACATGTCACGAAGAAATCAAAACACACAATACACTCGACCATCCTCTCTCAGGCAGGTCAAGGGAATATTCCATAGTAATAAACCCAATATTTATCCACCTACTATGGGCCACTGGTCAGTACCATAACCTACCAGTGCAGCAATCATTCTTAGAATATTCTCTCAATATGTCAGATTCCCATGTATCAAGTGTTTAAAAATGGGGTGATCCAACCGATTACAACTGAGAATCCAATCATATATATATATATATAAGGCACAACAGGCATCACCTCGAGCCACTCCGTGGAAAAAACTCATGCCTTTAAACAACTCAAGTACCCGGGTGCCTCTAAGCGCGGACTCCCAAACAATCAAATGAAACCAAGGCAGGAGAGTTATCCTAGGAGGGTTTTTATCAAAACATTTTCATCATTTTCAATAAAGTGCCAAACATGCATTGAACACATTTCACAATCACCACAATAAAAAAAGTACCACATATTTATAAGACCAAAACTAGTTTGAAACCATTTATGATGCCCCAAGACACTACTTTGCAGGCTGCCAAATATTTTTATAAAAAAACAAAACTATTTTATTTTTCTAAATAAACTGAAAGAGCCAATCGGGCAGTTTCTCATGAGAACCGGAATACATGTTCAGAAGAAATAATTTATCACTAAAACCA
Source organism: Viscum album (assembly GCA_963277665.1). Lineage (NCBI taxonomy): Eukaryota > Viridiplantae > Streptophyta > Magnoliopsida > Santalales > Viscaceae > Viscum > Viscum album. Next base: position 259,429,596 of record OY728142.1, on the reverse strand, counting down.
GAATTACATTTGAAATTATGTGAATTACGTTTAAAATCCAAACGGGCATTCTTTCACTACTGGGTGTTTTCTCGTCAAGAAATTATTTCAAGCATCGTGTATAAAATAAACGGCTCTTTTTACACCAAATAATTATTTAAAAATTAATTTCCTTATATTCTCTCACATATATTAAAATTAATAAAATATTTAATCTGAACAATTAGTGTTCACAAACAGCAAGAAATAATGTAACTTAAATTTTAAAAGCAGTGCCAAGGGAACCTACCTCAGATACACGACGTGATGAAACGACACACGTTTGAAAATGTGCAGTAAAGTCCAACACCCTTGAAACTAAAGTGCGACGATGACAGAACTTCAGAAACAAGGTGCGGCGATGGCGCTCACTTGGAAACGACCTGCACGGGTCCTAAAAATCATAAACTAACCAATAAAATCTACATCAACTAAAGCCCAAAAACCAACAAGAGTTAGATGGAATTAATAATAATAATAATAATATCAATAATAATAATGAAAATAAGAATGAGAATGAGAATAAGAATAATGATGATAATAATAATAATAATAATAACAATAATAGTAAGAATAATAATAATAATAATAATAATAATAACAATAATAATAATAATAACAACAATAAAAATAATAATAATAATAATAATAATAGTAATAATAATAATAATAATAATAATAATAATGATAATAATAATAATAATAATACCAATAACAATAACAATAACAATAATAATAATGACAATAATAATGATAATAATAATAAAAATAATACTAATAATAGTAATAGTAATAATAATAATAATAATAATAATAATAATAATCAGAACAACAAAAGAAGTAAATGTAGAAAATAAAAGAAACCTTCCAAAAGGGGGGAATCCGCGCTAGTGGTAGGTCGGGGCGGGTTGTTACAGATAGAGCAAAGAAGCCGGGGGGCATGCTGCTGGAGAGGGCGTAGGAGTGTGTCGCTGAGGAGGACAAGGCGTTGCTTGTACCGAATAGAGGGAGGAGACCATGAGGTATGGGAGAGGGGTGCAGATTGGGTGAGGCTGGCGGTTCCATGCATACTGGATACCAGGTGAGGACCCGAGGTGTTGAGATGCTGTTGAGCGTGAGGGGAAGGAGGCCAAGCGGCTGGCCAAGGTGCGTGGGCTGAAGGAGGAGAGGTGTCGGGGGGGCTGCTATGGGGAGGACGATGGGTTGTGCACACACCGTGAGGGAGGAATAGTCAGCCACACAAAAATAAAAGGTGGCCTGGTCATGCACTAAAAAAGAGGTCGAGGTGAGGCCGATATTGGCTAAGGGTGGGTGCGCTGACTGTGCCCTGGACATGGGTGAGGGTGGGGGGGGGGGTCCTGCTAGCGCAAAACCCAATGGAGTCGAGGCGGGGAGGCTGGTTGTGCTGCTGCTGGGTGGTGGGAGCTGGTGGGCTACGAAAGCGGACTCAGAGGAAGACGAGGTGCCGGACAGCAATGGCGGACAGAGTGGGGAGTCGAGTGCCAGGCTGTGCATGATGGAGTGTGTAGGGTAGGAGACGAACAAGAGGGATGAAGTGTACGGGGAAGAAGAAGGGAGAGATGAAAAAATTGGTGGCCGAGAGAGGAGAGAGGTAAGTGAAATAAAAAAAAGATGGATGGGTCGCTAGGGTTAGATGAAAAGAAGAAGAAGAAAAACAAAACAAAATAAATAAGTATAAAAAAAGCATATAAATGAAACAAAGTTAAAAAAATTAACTCTTACAAAAGGTAATACACAAAAATAATAATAAAATAAGGGTAATAATAATAATAATAACATTAATAACACTAATATTAATAATACACTTAATAGTAATAATAATAAAAACATCGTTAATAGTAATAATAGAAATGATAAAAATAATAATTGTAATAATAACAATTCTTTAATAAGATATAAAATCATTTCACTAACTTTTATTTTTAATAATTCTCTCTTCAACTCATTTAATTTATTTCCATTTTCCGACTCAAACCCTGAAACCGTGTTGTACTCGAGCTAACTGCACGGCTTCCACTAGTCGTGCGGTGCCCACGCGCCGACATAAAATAATAATTATAATAATGGTGATGATAACACGAAGATAAAAATTAAAATAATGAAGACAGTCATATTATTTCATTAAAAAAAATAAAATTCTTAACATAATAGAATTAAAACGATATGAAAATCAACGCACGTTCTTTTAAAAAAATAAACACTATTTATTTCAAAACTCCGAAGACAATGTGATGCGCGAACGTTAGGGTGTGGTAATGAGGCTCCAACTTCACACCCCGCCTGTAACACCTCAAGATTTTATGAAAAATAATCTTTTTAATATCATTAATGTCTTGTGTTATACGCTACACCACAAGGAGCTTTCACAACACACATCTCTGACCTGGCTTGAATTACACGCAATCGTGACCTTCCACGATAGCGTGTGTTGTACGCAACACCAAGTTTTGCTAAACAACGATATGCTATTAAAATATTATTAAAACTAGCTGTTATGAATAGTAATAACCACTTTTTGAAATTTTTTAAATTTTATTTTTCAAAATGGACTTCATTTTTGGATTCGGAATATTGAAATTAGCTTAGGGTGAAATTTTGGTGATTTTCGGATAACTTTCATATTTTGATGAATAGTGAAAATTACTAAATTTTAATTAAAAACAACTTTTTCAATCAAAATAATTAATAGTGATAAATTGTTAATTTGAGTGGTTTTAAAGTATATTTAGAATATATTTTTACAATTTAATACAATGTTGGTCATTGGATGAAATTTCACATTTAAACTAGTTATAAACAAGTGTCAATCTTTTGATAGTTATTATCTCTTAAAAACACGCCATTTGTTTTGACGACGAGAATTAATTTTTAAATTAGTTAATGTAAATGATATGTTTTTAATTTTGTAAAATAGACATCATTTTTGATTTCATAATATCAAATAAATCTTAGGCCTAATTTTTGGTATTTTTCTGGAAACTTTTATTTTTTTGATGAATAGTGAATCCACTACGTGGTAGTAAAAAAATGAATTTTTCGTAAAACTTAATTTTACCACTTCTGTGAGTGGAATTTCAAAAATCCGAGAGACACGATTGATGTCAGTAAGTAAATGTGGTTCAATGAGATGAAAATAATTTTTGGTGAATAGTAACTTTTTACTTTTTTTTACCACGGTTAAAAGTAAATAGGGTAATTAAGGGTAAAAATGTTATTATTATTACCCTAACACATGTCCGAATTCTATTGGATAAGTGTAATTCGACCAAAAACAACCTTAGGAATAAAATATGATCATTTAGGCCCACTTGGATTAGATTAGGACATTTATTATTATTTAATTCAAAGAAGAGTTAAAAGAGTTAAAATCAATGTTTATTTACTAAAACATTTTTAATACAGGGTAATACATAAGATAAACTCGATTGCCAATATTCATTAGAAAGATAATAATATTTCCTACATAATGATAATTTATTTATAATTTTTAGATATTATATAAATTAATTTATTTATGACACAATGATGATGCAGTAATTACCATAATAGTGATAATTTATAACAATTGATATTATAATTTGTGACTTTTTATGAATTCGACAAATTTAATAGGATAATATGACATGTTAGTATTGATTTAATTATCTTTTTTTGAACTAATCATTCTGTTATGATTTTCACAAAAATCAATTACTAAATAGTGTCAAAATTGACATAAAATAGTTTTTAAAACAAATATTATATTATTAATTGTTATTTTATTCCTAAAAATCTGAGGTTCGGCCAAATGACATAGATAAGGTTATATATATTAATAATAAACAACTTGGGGTTCGTTTTGCTTGATATAGTATGTTTATTAACCTTATAGTGTAAGAAAACAAGAAGACACGATAAAAGTAAAATTATCTAACTTAATGTTGAAACTAAATGATAAGGTTAAAATAGTAAACTAAACTTGTCCAAATTCTATTGGATGAGATTATTGCGACCCATCCCCAACTTAGCTTCGAAATAAATCAATTTGGATCTATTTAAAACCGAATTTGGCATTATAATAAAATAATATTTTTAGTTTTCTTAAGGTGCCCCTCTCCTCCCTTATAAAAGGGCACCTCCTCCCTCTTCTCCTCACACCAATTTGAGCATTCATGCTCGGCTAAACCATGAAGAAATCTCTTCTCCACTTCCCCAGTATCATCCTAGAGGTCCTGGTCTTTTTCAAAGATCATCCTTAGTTCTTTAAGTGGCGGTTAAGAAAAGGCGTGTGAAAAAGAGGTAATATTCATTACCGATCTTTTTCAATTTCTTTCTTCTTCAACTTATTCTTCCTTAGTTGTTTCATGATAAAGTAATAACATCATTATTTCTTATATACTGATATGTTATTATAAATATGAAACAACTCTAATTAACCTTCTATCCATCCTACGGAAAAAGGAAATCACCGCGCGTGCGTACGTACGGAATACCGTCTCCACGCCGTGGCTTAATCTATTTTCCACCACCACCATAATTGGATGGGTATAATTGTATAATGAGTAACTATATATGATTATTATAAAGTGATATTGATACTGGAATAGTATACATACACTTCAACACAAGTTCACGGTCATGAGAACGACATCATCGCTCGTGCGTACGGCGGACTACTATCTCCACGACGCGATGAGATTCATTCTCCACATTAACCATTCATGAATGATTATAAAGTATATATAATGAATAATAATGAAATATATGAAATGTTAAATATACTGGATTTATGTATATATATATATGTATGTCATCTACTTACTTCCATTCAAGACAATAAGGAAAGGAAAACAACGTTCATGCGTATGTACGGACTACCGTCTCCATGAACGGTGTGTTTCATTTCATTTATCTATCTATTATATATATATATATATATATACTGAATATATATGATATATAAATCATGTTTTATATTCTGGAAGTAAGTAAATCATGATATAAGTAATAATAATGTCAAGAACAACAAGTCCAAACACCTACGATAAATAAAATGATTTTACCCAAAACGCTTCTTTAACATGGAATTTACAAAAAAACAGGTAATATAAAGTCATAAGTGAACCATATATGATATCATAACAATGAATATGATTCTTTAATATGTTAATTACATTATTTAAATCATTATACAGGAGGTTCGGATACGTACAAAGCATATCGGACATATGGTAAGGGATAATATCACAATCTCATTTTTATTCGAGATTGTTTATACTTTGTTATTTACTGGGTTGTATTTTATCATCCACATCCATGTTTCCTCAATATGTAATATTTTCTTTCATCCACCAACAACTATTTAAATCCGATTTTACCCTTCGATGAGTTTTTAGTAAAAGATATGAAAGGAATCTTTTGACGTTTCTCGTACGAGGTACTTTTTTGACTTTTCGGACAAAAGTACGAGAAGAATGTTTTTTTAACTTATACAACATGAATGGATTTTTATAACATTATTTCCAAGAATCTTCATTTAAAAGTTTACAATTTTATTTTTAATCAACTTATTTTAGTTTATAATTGTACGACATGTTAAGAAAGGAAAAGTGTTTTTGTAGCAGAAAGGATATTTTCCTCAAGAATGGAGTTCAAGTGTTTTATCAAAATTATTTTCCATCTAATATAATAAAGGGTTTTGTTTCTATACCTATTATTACATTGATTTTATTATGTTGTTATGGAATTATATTTATGAATTCCTTTATCTTATATGAATTGTTTTATGATGTCACGATGTTTAAGATTCCCATTTTTATTACATGGGTTATGCTATGATGTATGGTTTATGATTTTGCGGCACACATAAGAATGGTATCATTAAGAGATGGGTTGGACCTATATATCCATCCAATTAATTGGGTAAATATTTTATATCTCATGAGATAGACATGGCTGGAATGGTAGGTTATACCGGTTCAGTGAAACAGGACTGAAACGAGGGTGACTCGGTTCAGAAATGGACCTTGTCCACTAAGATAGTCTTGGCAATGAGTCTTGACTAATAAAAAATGATTCTCTATGATTATGTGTGTATGCCAAAATGTTTAATGTTTTATGTTATGATTATTGGGATTACATTTCACTACTATTATTTATCCATGATATGAAACTATCCTCTCTTTTGCAGGTTAAGATTTCCAATAGTTATGTTCTTATGAGTATGGTGTGATTGATATTTCTTTTGTTTACCCTTATTGAGCATTTGATCTCAACCTTTTATGTTTTCTTTTCCCAAGGATATAAAGAAAGGATTTAGGTTAAAAAAAAGAGGAGATCTTTATGGGAGATGTTGAAGATCATTCACCACGATTAGAAGATTATATTCCGAATTTCCAAAGACACTAAACTATTACGGTCCTTGTGTGTTTGTTTTTGTAATGTACTAAGTATTCCGAAAAAGTAATGTAATGTCCATGTACGTCAGGCTTAGGGTCACTATAGTTGGTATCAAAGGAATGTTTTAGTCAACCTTTGGAAACTAGGATGCGAAAACGTTAGTGAGATCCCTAGATATATTTCTAAGGTATGTCTAGGGATGTCTCTAAGGTTAAGTATACGTATAGGTTATAGTCCTAGAATTGCGCTAACAATCTTAGAATTTAACCTAAGATGTTAGATATTGAGGGTACTCCCCCTTTGCTATGTTGTTTTCTCTAACATGATTTTTTCCTCTCACAGAATTCTTTTTGTGTTTTAGAAAATGTAGGGAACCAGAAGGAATTTGGTTAACATTGAATCCAATGAACAAATTGGTGACTATGAACAACAAAATTGTGTAATTCCTAGAGAGAAAGATATTGTGATTATGATGAATCAGTCATCGTGATATATGATTAACATGGTGAAATTTAGTGGTATTCCTAATTCATCAAAGAAGAGGAAGATAAACTATTATGCATGTTCGCATGTTGAGGAGCATAAAGAAAGGAAGATTGAGATTTCTAAAGAAGGGAAGAAGAACCTTAAGGAATACCTCAAATTGAGGGACCGATGTTATCTGTGTGGAGAAAAGGGTCATAGAGTGACAGACTGTTATGGAGTTCAATGTATTATTTATGTAGAACATGGGCATTACCCAACTCAATGCCCTGACCTAAAAAGTTACTTCTAAATCAAGGAAGGACTTATTCCAGGACAATCATTGAAGTGGATGGACTGATGTGTTTATGTATTGGTATTCAAGAATAATGTTGTTGAGGTACTTTTATGGTGTATTGGAATATTTATGTATTGGTCTATTGTGGTTTTCAATAATTTTAAGGTACTGGTAACCATGAAAAGTGATTCAAATATTTTAGAAAGTAGATGATATGTGCATAATGAAGGGATAAGGAGAAAATGAAATGTTTGACAGTATCCATGAGCTCATGATTGATATAAGGACTAAGTGATATCATGGTTTGAGTATATAGAATTTTTAGGATTTTGGTATGTGGAAGCTGTTAACTTTTAACTGAATTCATGTTTTCACTAAGGTTCAATGGGTATTCAAGAGAATACATGATTAAGGCCTTTGAATGTTTAGAATGTGACCAACATGACATATCTTATGATATATGGGGATCAACGATGGTATTAAATCTCTGGTAATCGTTTTCACTATATTATGAGAGTGGACTGCAGTATTATGAATAAGTCTAAAGATTGGAATAGATTATGTTGGACATAAGTTATTATTGTTTAAGGATAGATTTTTTTTCGATATTATTGATGGGATGTTATAATAATATAGTTTTAGAAAAAGGACAACCTGCAGGACGGGCGACAGCCCATTGCTTCAGACAAGGCTGTGGGAACCGAACCCACAACCGAAGTGCGACTGGCCTTTATCGCCTACCACTGGCCTACAGGAAGTCCCTGTTTAGTAGAAACTAGTTTTATTATATTAATCAGTATGATATATGAAGTATAAGTCCATTTTCAGAACCATATAGGATTAATCTCACTATAGATCGACTTATGTATATTTAATAACTTTTGCTAACCTTTTGTTTGAGACAGATGGAATGACCCGTCATTCTATCACATGATCTGCTAACACTTCACGAATAACAAATTCAACTTCATTTATTGAAGAGATTAAGTGGAAATTGTTCAAGGCACGAACAACAGTGAGATTATACCAAAATAAAGTAAGTATTTATTCTGATTAAAATTCTTCAACTTTAGGGAAGTGATCTTGAAAACCAAAAAGGTTGTCCTAGTGCCCTTATATCCGATGAATCAGATGGTACCCTAGATCGTCACAAATTTATGGCTTTTTGATTGCTGGCTTTTCCATAGCCATGTTCTCTCCCACTCTCCATCAGAACATGATTGTTAGATTTCTCTTCCATATCCATATTTTTAGCTATGTGGAAACCCAGTGATTAGTTCATTTGGGTAACCGTTACATTTCATACTTTTGTTTTTAAAGATTGGTTTTGATATTCCTTTTTACGATGTGGGTTTCTATTAAAGAAACTTTTTAGTAGTAAACCATTTGTAACCCCGATGAATTTCGAGAGCGAAATTCATTTTAAGGGGGGTAGAATGTAACACCCCGAGATTTTAGGAAAAATAATCTTTTTAATTTCATTAATATCTTGTGTTATAAGCTACAACAAAAGGAGCTTTCAAAACACACATCTCTGACCTGGCTTAAATTACACGCAATTGTGACCTTCCACGATAGCGTGTGTTGTACGCAACACCAAGTTTCTCTAAACAACGATATGCTATTAAAATATTTTTAAAACTAGCCGTTATGAATAGTAATAACCACTTTTTGAAATTTTGTAAATTTTATTTTTCAAAATGGACTTCCTTTTTGGATTCGTAATATCGAAATTAGCTTAGGGTGAAATTTTGGTGATTTTCGGATAACTTTCATATTTTGATGAATAGTGAAAATTACTAAATTTTAATTAAAAACAACATTTTCAATCGAAATAATTAATAGTGATAAATTGTTAATTTGAGTGGTTTTAAAGTATATTTAGAATATATTTTTACAATTTAATACAATGTTGGTCATTGGATGTAATTTCACATTTAAACCCGTTATAAACAAGTGTCAATCTTTTGATAGTTATTATCTCTTAAAAACACACCATTTGTTTTGACGAAGGGAATTAATTTTTAAATTAGTTAATTTAACTGATATGGTTTGAATTTGGTAAAATAGAAATAATTTTTGAGTTCATAATATCAAATATAGCTTGGGCCTAATTTTTGGTATTTTTCTGGATACTTTCATTGTTTTGATGAATAGTGAAACCACTAAGTGGTAGTAAAAAAAATGAATTTTTCATAAAACTTAACCTTACCGCTTCTGTGAGTGGAATTTCAAAAATCTGAGAGACACGGTTGATTTCAGTAAGTAAAATGTGGTTCAATGAGATGAAAATAATTTTTGGCGAATAGTAACTTTTTAATTTTTTTACCACGGTTAAAAGTAAATAGGGTAATTAAGGGTAAAAATGTTATTATTATTACCCTAACACATGTCCTAATTCTATTGGATAAGTGTAATTCGACCAAAAACAACATTAGGAATAAAATATGATCATTTTGGCCCACTTGGATTAGATTAGGACATTTAATATTATTTAATTCAAAGAAGAGTTAAAAGAGTTAAAATCAAAGTTTATTTACTAAAACATTTTTAATATAGGGTTATACATAAGATAAATTCGATTGTAAATATTCATTACAAATCTAATAAGAGTTCCTACATAATGATATTTTATTTATAATTTTTATACATTAAATAAATTAATTTATTTATGACACAATGATGATGTAGTAATTACCATAATAGTGAAAATTTATAATAATTGATATTATATTTTGAGACTTTTTATGAATTAAACTAATTTTATAGGATAATATGTAATGTTAGTATTTATTTAATTAAATTTTTTCGAACTAATCATTCTGTTATGATTTTCACAAAAATCAATTACTAAATAGTGTCAAAATTGACATAAAATAGTTTTTAAAACAAATATTATATTATTAATTGTTATTTTATTCCTAAAAATATACGGTTCGGCAAAATGACTTAGATAAGGTTATATATATTAATAATAAACAACTTTGGGTTTTTTGGCTTGATATAGTAAGTTTATTAACCTTATAGTGTAAGAACACAAAAAAACACGGTAAAAGTAAAATTATCTAACTTAAAGTTAAAACTAAATGATAAGGTTAAAATAGTAAACTCAACTTGTACAAATTCTATTGGATGAGAGGATTGCGACCCATCCCCACCTTAGATTCGATATAAATCAATTTGGAGCTATTTAAAACCTAATTTGGCTTTATAATAAAATAATATTTTTAGTTTTCCTAAGGTTCCCCTCTCCTACATTATAAAAGGGCACCTCCTCCCTCTCCTCCTCACACCAATTTGAGCATTAAAACTCATCCAAACCCTACCAAAATCTCTTATCCACTTCTCTAGTATCATCCTAGAGGTCCTTGTCTTCTTCAAAGACCATCCTTAGTTCTTTAAGTGGAGGTTAAGAAAAGACATGTCAAAAAGAGGTAATATCCATTACCGATCTTTTTCAATTTCTTTCTTCTTCAACTTCTTCTTCTTTAGTTGTTTCTTGATAAAGTAATAACATCAGTATTTATTATATAATGATATGTTATTATAAATATGAAACAACTCTAATTAACATTCTATCCATCCTACAGAAAAAGGAAATCACCGCGCGTGCGTACGTACGGAATACCATCACCACGCTGTGGTGTAATCTATTTTCCGCCACCACCTTAATTGGATGGGTATAATGGTGTAATGAGTAACTATATATGATTATTATAATGTGATATTGATACTGAAATAGTATACATACACTTCAACACAACTTCACGATCATGAGAACGATATCATCGCTCGTGCGTACGTACGGACTACCGTCTCCACGACGCGATGAGATTCATTCTCCACATTAACCATTCATGAATGATTATAAAGTATATATAATGAATAATAATGAAATATATCACATGTTAAATCTACAGGATTTATGTATATATATATATGTATGTCATCTACTTACTTCCATTCAAGACAATAAGGAAAGGAAAACAGCGTTCATGCGTACGTACAGACTACCGTCTCCATGCACGGTGTGTTTCATTTCATTTATCTATATATTATATATATATACTGAATATATATGATATATAAATCATTTTTTATATTTTAGAAGTATGTAAATCATGATATAAGTAATAATAATGTCAAGAACAACAAGTCCAAACACCTACAATAAATGAAACGATTTTACCCAAAACGCTTCTTTAACATGGAATTTACAAAAGAACGGGTAATATAAAGTCATAAGTGAACCATATATGATATCATAACAATGAATATGATTCTGTAATAAGTTAATGACATTATTTAAATCATTATACAAGAGATTCAGATACGTACAAAGCATATCAGACATAAGGTAAGGGAAAATATCACAATCTAATTTTTATTCGAGATTGTTTATACTTTGGTATTTACTGGGCTGTATTTTATCGTCCACATCCATGTTTCCTCAATATGTAATTTTTTTTCATCCACCTAAAACTATTTAAATCCAATTTTACCATTCGGTGAGTTGTTAGTAAAATATATGAATGGAATCTTTTGTCGTTTCTCGTACGAGGTACTTTTTTGACTTTTCCGACAAAAGTACGAGAAGAATGTTTTTTTAACTTATACGGCATGAATGGATTTTTAAAACATTATTTCTAATAAGCATAAATTACAAGTTTTCAAGTTTATTTTCAATCAACTTCTTTTAATTTATAATTGTACGACATGTTAGGAAAGAAAAAGTGTTTTTGTAGAAGAAAGGATATTTTCCTCAAGAAGGGAGTTCAATTGTTTTATCAAAATTATTTTCCATATAATATAATAAAGGGTTTTGTTTCTATACCTATTATTTAATTGATTTGATTATGTTGTGAGGGAATTATATTAATGAATTCCTTTATCTTATATGAATTGTTTTATAATGCCACGATGTTTAACATTCCCATTTTTATTACATGGGTTATGCTATGATGTATGGTTTATGATTTTGTGGCACACATAAGAATGGTATAATTAAGAGATGGGTGGGACCTATATCTCCCTCCAATGAATTGGGTAAAGATTTTATATCTCAAGAGATATACATGGCTGGAATGGTAGGTTATACCGGTTCAGTGAAACAGGACTGAAACGAGGGTGACTCGGTTCAGAAATGGACCTTGTCCACTAATATAGTCTTGGCAATGAGTCTTGACTAATACGAAATGATTCTCTATGATTATGTGTGTATGCCACAAAGTTTCATGTTTTATGTTATGATTATTGGGATTACATTTCACTACTATGATTTATCCCATGTTATGAAATTATGCTCTCTTTTGCAGGTTAAGATTTTCAAAAGTTATGTTCTTATGAGTATGATGTGATTGATATTTCTTTTGTTTACCCTTACTGAGCATTTGAGCTCACCCTTTTATGTTTTCTTTTCCCCAGGATATAAAGAAAGGATTTAGGTTAAAAAAAATAGGAGATCTTTATTGGAGATGTTGAAGATCTTTCACCACGATTAGAAGATTATATTCCGAGTTTCCAAAGACACTAAACTATTACGGTCCTTGTGTGTGTGTTTTTGTAATGTACTAAGTATTCCACAAAAGTAATGTAATGTCCATGTACGTCAGGCTTAGAGTCTCTACAGTTGGTATCAGAGGAAATGTTTAGTCATCCTTTGGAATCTAGGATGCAAAAACGTTAGTGAGATCCCTAGAGATATTTCTAAGGTATGTATAGGGATGTATCTAAGGTTATGTATACGTATAGGTTATAGTCCTAGAATTGCGCTAACGATCTTAGAATTTAACCTAAGATGTTAGATATTGAGGGTACTCCCCCTTTACTATGTTGTTTTCTCTAGCATGATTTTTGCCTCTCACAGAATTCTTTTTGTGTTTTAGTAAATGGAGGGAACCAGAAGGAATTCGGTTAGCATTGAATCCAATGAACAAATTGGTGACTATGAGCAACAAAATTGTGTAATTCCTAGAGAGAAAGATATTGTGATTATGCCGAATCATTCATCGCGATATATGATTAACAAGGTGAAATTTAGTGGTATGCCTAATTCATCAAAGAAGAGGAAGATAAACTATTATGAATGTTCGCATGTTGAGGAGCATAAATAATGGAAGATTGAGATTTCTAAAGAAGGGAAGAAGAACCTTGAGGAATACCTAAAATTGAGGGACCGATGTTATCTGTGTGGAGAAAAGGCTCATAGAGTGACAGACTGTTATGGAGTTCAATATATTATTTGTGGAGAACATGGGCATTACCGAACTCAATGCCCTGACCAAAAAAGATACTTCTAAATCAAGGAAGGACTTATTCCAAGTCAATCATTGAAGTGGATGGACTGAAGTGTTTATGTATTGGTATTCATGAATAATTTTGTTGACGTACTTTTATGGTGTATTGGAATATTTATGTATTGGTCTATTGTGGTTTTCAATAATTTTAATGTACCGGTAACCATGAAAAGTGATTCAAATATTTTGGAAAGTAGATGATATGCGCATAATTAAGGGATAAGGAGAAAATGAAATGTTTGACAGTATCCATGAGCTCATGATTGACATAATGACTAAGTGATATCATTGTTTGAGTATATAGAATTTTGAGGATTTTGGTATGTGGAAGGTGTTAACTTTTAACTGCATTCATTTTTTTACTAAGGTTCAATGTGTATTCAAGAGAATACATGATTAAGGCCTTTGAATGTTTGGAATGTGACCAACAAGACATATCTTATAATATATGGGGATCAACGATGGTATTAAATCTCTGGTAATCATTTTCACTATATTATTAGAGTGGTCTGCAGTATTATGGATAATCCTAAATATTCGAATGGATTATGTTGGACATAAGTTATTATTGTTTAAGGATAGAAGTTTTTTTCGATATTATTGATGGGATGTTATAGTAATATAGTTTAAGAAAAAGGACAACCTGCAGGACGGGCGACATCCCATCGCTTCGGAAAAGGCTGTGGGAATCGAACCCACAACCTAAGTGCGACTGGCCTTTATCGCCTACCACTGGCCTACAAGAAGTCCCTGTTTAGTATAAAATAGTTTTATTATATTAAGAAGTATGATATATGAAGTATAAGTCCATTTTAGGAACCATATATTATTAATCTCACTATAGATCTACTTATGTATATTTAATAACTTTTGCTAACCTTTTGTTTGAGACAGATGGAATGACTAGTCATTCTATCACATGATCTGCTAACACTTCACGAATAATAAATTCAACTTCATTTATTTAAGAGATTAAGTTGAAATTGTTCAAGGCACGAACAACAGTGAGATTGTACCAAAATAAAGTAAGTATTTATTCTAAATCAAATTCTTCAACTTTAGGGAAATGATCTTGAAAACCAAAAATGTTGTCCTAGTGCCCTTATATCCGATGAATCAGATGGTACCCTAGATCGTCTTAAATTTATGGCTTTGTGATTGTTGGATTTTCCATAGACATGTTCTCTACCACTCTCCATCAGAACATGATGGTTAGATTTCTCTTCCATATCCATATTTCCACCTATGTGGAAACCCAGTGATGAGTTTATTTGGGTAACCATTACGTTTCATACTTTTGTTTTTAAAGATTGGTTTTGGTATTCCTTTTTACGATGTCGGTTTCTATTAAACAATCTTTCGAGTAGTAAACCATTTATAACCCCGATGAATTTCGAGGGAGAAATTCATTTTAAGGGGGGTAGAATTTAACACCCCGAGATTTTATGAAAAATAATCTTTTTAATTTCATTAATGTCTTGTGTTATACGCTACAACAAAAGGAGCTTTCACAACATACATCTCTGACCTGACTTAAATTACATGCAATCGTGACCTTCCACGATAGCGTGTGTTGTACGCAACACCATGTTACACTAAACAACCATATGCTGTTAAAATATTATTAAAACTAGCCGTTATGAATAGTAATAACCATTTTTTCAAATTTTGAAAATTTTATTTTTCAAAATGGACTTCATTTTTGGATTCGGAATATCAAAATTAGCTTAGGGTTTAATTTTGGTGATTTTCGGATAACTTTCATATTTTGATGAATAGTGATAATTACTAAATTTTAATTAAAAACAACTTTTTCAATCGAAATAATTAATAGTGATAAATTGTTAATTTTAGTGGTTTTAAAGTATATTTAGAATATATTTTTACAATTTAATACAATTTTGGTCATTGGATGTAATTTCACATTTAAACCAGTTATAAACAAGTGTCAATCTTTTGATAGTTATTATCTCTTAAAAACACGCCATTTGTTTTGACGAAGGGAATTAATTTTTAAATTAGTTAATGTAACTGATATGTTTTTAATTTGGTAAAATAGACATCATTTTTGAGTTCATAATATCAAATATAGCTTAGGCCTAATTTTTGGTATTTTTCTGGAAACTTTCATTTTTTTGATGAATAGTGAAACCACTAAGTGGTAGTAAAAAAAATGAATTTTTCATAAAACTTAATTTTACCACTTCTGTGAGTGGAATTTCAAAAATACGAGAGACACGGTTGATGTCAGTAAGTAAAATTTGGTTCAATGAGATGAAAATAATTTTTGGCGAATAGTAACTTTTTACTTTTTTTCCCACGGTTAAAAGTAAATATGGTAATTAAGGGTAAAAATGTTATTACTATTACCCTAACACATGTCCTAATTCTATTGGATAAGTGTTATTCGACCAAAAACAAACTTAGGAATAAAATATGATCATTTAGGCCCACTTGGATTAGATTAGGACATTTATTATTATTTAATTCAAAGAAGACTTAAAAGAGTTAAAATCCAAGTTTATTTACTAAAACATTTTTAATATAGGGTTATACATAAGATAAATTAGATTGTAAATATTCATTAGAAAGATAATAATATTTCCTACATAATGATATTTTATTTATAATTTTTATACATTAAATAAATTAATTTATTTATGACATAATGATGATGCAATAATTACCATAATAGTGAAAATTTATAATAATTGATATTATATTTTGAGACTTTTTATGAATTACACTAATTTTATAGGATAATATGACATTCTAGTATTGATTTAATTAACGTTTTTCGAACTAATCATTCTGTTACGATTTTCACAAAAATCAATTACTAAATAGTGTCAAAATTGACATAAAATAGTTTTTAAAACAAATATTATATTATTAATTGTTATTTTATTCCTAAAAATATAAAGTTCAGACAAATGACTTAGATAATGTTATATATATTAATAATAAACAACTTGGGGTTCGTTTGGCTAGATATAGTAAGTTTATTAACCTTATAGTGTAAGAAAACAAGAAGACACGGTAAAAGTAAAATTATCTAACTAAAAGTTAAAACTAAATGATAAGGTTAAAATAGTAAACTAATGTTTTCCAAATTCTATTGGATGAGAGGATTGCGACCCATCCCCACCTTATCTTCGAAATAAATCAATTTGGAGCTATTTAAAACCGAATTTGGATTTATAATAAAATAATATTTTTAGTCATCCTATGGTGCCCCTCTCCTCCCTTATAAAAGGGCACCTCCTCCCTCTCCTCCTCACACCAATTTGAGCATTCAAGCTCAGCCAACCCCTGCAAAAATCTCCTCTCCACTTCCCTAGTATCATCCTAGAGGTCATTGTCTTCTTCAAATACCATCCTTAGTTCTTTATGTGGAGGTTAAGAAAAGGCGTATCAAAAAGAGGTAATATCAATTACCGGTCTTTTTCAATTTCTTTCTTCTTCAACTTCTTCTTCATTAGTTGTTTCATGATAAAGTAATAACATCAGTATTTCTTATATACTGATATATTATTATATATATGAAACAACTCTAATTAACCTTCTATCCATCCAACGGAAAAAGGAAATCACCGCGCGTGCATACGTACGGAATATCGTCTCCACGCCGTGGTGTAATCTATTTTCTGCCACCACCTTAATTGGATGGGTATAATGGTGTAATGAGTAACTATATATGATTATTATAAAGTGATATTGATACTGAAATAGTATACATACACTTCAACACATGTTCACGATCATGAGAACAATATCATTGCTCGTACGTACGGACGGACTACCGTCTCCACGACGCGATGAGATTCATTCTCCACATTAACCATTCTTGAATGATTATAAAGTATATATAATGAATAATAATGAAATATATGACATGTTAAATCTACTGGATTTATGTATATATATATATATGTATGTCATCTACTTACTTCCATTCAAGACAATATGGAGGGGAAAACAGCGTTCATGCGTACGTACGGACTACCGTCTCCATGAACGGTGTGTTTCATTTCATTTATATATCTATTATATATATATACTGAATATATATGTTATATAAATCATGTTTTATATTATGGAAGCAAGTAAATCCTGATATAAGTAATAATAGTGTCATGAACAACAAGTCCAAACACCTACGATAAATGAAACGATTTTACCCAAAACGCTTCTTTAACATGGAATTTACAAAAGAACGGGTAATATAAAGTCATAAGTGAACCATAAATGATATCATAACATTGAATATACTTCTTTAATAAGTTAATGACATTATTTAAATCATTATACAGGAGTTTCAGATACATAAAAAGCATATCAGACATAAGGTAAAGGAAAATATCACAATCTCATTTTTATCCGAGATTGTTTATACTTTGGTATTTACTGGGGTGTATTTTATCGTCCACATCCATGTTTCCTCAATATGTAATTTTTTTTTTCATCCACCTAGAACTGTTTAAATCCAATTTTACCCTTCGGTGAGTTTTTAGTAAAAGATATGGAAGGAATCTTTTTTCGTTTCTTGCACAAGATACTTTTTTGACTTTTCCGACAAAAGTACGAGAAGAATGTTTTTTTAACTTATACGGAATGAATGGATTTTTAAAAAATTATTTCCAAGAAGTTTCCTTTACAAATTTTCAAGTTTATTTTTAATCAACTTCTTTTATTTTATAATTGTATGACATGTTAAGAAAGGAAAAGTGTTTTTGAAGCAGAAATGATATTTTCCTCAAGAATGGAGTTCAAGTGTTTTATCAAAATTATTTTCCATCTAAGATAATAAAGGGTTTTGTTTCTATTCCTATTATTACATATATTTTATTATGTTGTGGTGGAATTATATTTATGAATTACTTTATCTTATATGAATTGTTTTATGATGTCATGATGTTTAAGATTCCCATTTTTATTACATGGGTTATGCTATGATGTATGGTTTATGATTTTGTGGCACACATAAGAATGGTATCATTAAGAGATGGGTGGGACCTATATCTCCCTCCAATGCATTGGGTAAAGATTTTATATCTCATCAGATAGACATGGCTGGAACGGTAGGTTATACCGGTTCAGTGAAACAAGACTGAAATGAGGGTGACTCGGTTCGGAAATGGACCTTATCCACTAAGATAGTCTTGGCAATGAGTCTTGACTAATAAGAAATGATTCTCTACGATTATGTGTGTATGCCACAAAGTTTCATGTTTTATGATATGATTATTGGGATTACATTTCACTACTATGATTTATCCCATGTTACGAATTTATGCCCTCTTTTGCAGGTTAAGATTTCCAAAAGTTATGTTCTTATGAGTATGATGTGATTGATATTTCTTTTTTTTACCCTTACTGAGCATTTGAGCTCACCCTATTATGTTTTCATTTCCCCATGATATAAAGAAAGGATTTAGGTTAAAAAAAGTGGAGATCTTTATGGGAGATGTTGAAGATCTTTCACCACGATTAGAAGATTATATTCCGAGTTTCCAAAGACACTAAACTATTACGTTCCTTGTGTGTGTGTGTTTGTAATGTACTAAGTATTCCACAAAAGTAATGTAATGTCCATGTAAATCAGGATTAGGGTCTCTACATCGCTCGTGCGCCAGATGATGTCGACACCAAAAAGTTCCCGTTTTAACATTACTCAAAGGAACAAATCACCCGGGACACACCCGAACAACAGAAAAATTATTTAATGCCGAAAATAATTAAATATATCTATACCCTCGCGTTAGGGTGCTACAATTCTCCCCACTATAACGATTTTAGCCCTCGGAAAGCCACAACACCATCCTACCGATTGATCAACACCAAAGGGATCCACACAACACGATCCAACCTCTTATCCCAAGTACATCACACCGACTACCAGTGGGACTGAACCTCCTTTCCCGAGAAAGTTCACCAGCAGAGGGTAGGTCTGATTGGACTCCCCACCATAAGAATTCAACTAGCATCCAATAACGACTTAAGAGAAAACCCAAGGAGACTCACGGTGGGTCTCCCCACCATAAAGGACCGTCTTATTAATGATTAAATGGAAAACCAACTCAGGATAGAACCGGGCCTTACCCAAGCTATAAAAAGCACAGAAAAAACCTTCAAATCACCTACTTTTGTCCAAATGGGATAAAAGTTTATCCGAAGAGTTTGCGCTAACCAAAAACCCCTACCCCATGGGCGGGGAGGGAGGTCCTAAGGACTGGATCACTAAAACTTGGACATAAAACTACTCATGATTCACCACATAGGGATGGGCACAAATTAGGGCCTCAACTGATTTACATCAGTGGTCCATGCAAGACCACTAATTGACACCTCACATCCAAAAAAATGCACCATTAGAGACATTATATGAGGTATAAGTCTAGTGTGCTCCATGAGACAATAGGAAAATTTATAATGACTATGAAACTACAACATACATGCTAAAACTGTCTCACCCCAACGATAGAGGCACAACCATAACAAGACTCCTGAAAATTCCCCAGGGGTTCCTGACTACGCGCTAGCTTCACTCCGAGGCCTTTTGGTTGGAGTTCTAATGGATTAAGCGTCTCCTGCCTTGCAGTCAGGTTCTGATAATCCCAACAAGAAACATACATCTTTTGATCTAATAGATTAAAGGCCAAGATTTTAAAATTAAAAACATACCAGCATTGAAAGCCAGAGTTCGTCAAAAGACCCATGACATTACCATACATTTCAAACCCAAAACAACACCCTTACAATGATGACGATAAAATATCCCTTACACTGGAAGGAACCATACATAAGAAACATTTTACAAAAACCCAAAAACACATCACTTCTGTGAAGTTCCTTTGTGATGCTTTATAGAAACGCCCCGGCAGAATCGTCGCAAGTGACCCAGGAATCGACATGCCTGGCAGGGCTTCGGAGCGCTTTGGCATGACGGCTTATTGTGATGCCGCTTTCCACACTGATAACACACAATAATCTCTCGCTATGAATAGGTTGATGAAAGATCCAGAGGCCTCTTGATTCCACGACCTTCTCCATCCACTTTCATTTGCTTACTCATCTCATTTCTTGAATCTTCGCCAGTGCTCATAGGGATAAAAGGAGGGAGAACTAATTCGAGAACTCCTGCCAGCGCGGCTTCGACATGAAAAGCTTATCTTGCCACATCGACAAAAGAAGTAAGGTTGGACTCTGACACCTTCAATTGTAGATCAGGGAGGAGACCCACCTCGAAGCATCGAGCCTTCATGGGGTCATTCGTGGCATACCCTGAATTATAAGGGACTAGCTCCACAAAGCGCTGGACATATTCCAACACGAATCTGTCGCCCTACTGCAGACAACGCATCTCCACCCCCTTTCTCACACTTTCTCCCTCGGAGAAATACTGGCGAATGAACAAATCCGTGAAGAACTCCCAAGTAATCTCCTGACGAGGCTTGTTCCAAGACAATGACTTCCACTACATTCATGGTGAACCTTGAAGCATGAAGGACACAAACATGACCTTCAACGACTCGGGTAGCTCAACGAGGTTAAAGTCCCTTTAAATCATCTGCATCCACTCCTCTTCTACGATAGTTTCTGCTTCACCATAAGAGAGAGGTGGATCCAGCTTCCGAAACTCAAGCATAAAATACTTAGGTTGATCAACCGCACCATGATCACCCATCGAAGCTTCAAAGGGATAACCACTGGACAACAAAAAGTCAAAAACCCAATCAAGGCCAACTCAATGAGTGAATAAAAACCTCAAAATCAAACACTGCGTAGGTGATAAGCTTGAATTACAAGAAAACATGTTATCAAAAAATCTAAACTATTCTCATTGAAAACATCGTTAATTTAAAACAATCTTGGTGGGTTAAACCCTCACCATTTGTATTCCTTAGAGTCTAACTCACATGCATGTATTAGTGCCACCCCGGGCATCCATCCACCATACCAAAAATCCGTCCACATTTCCAACATACCACTATGCAGGTGAGCACCTAGAGGAACACCAAGGGCAAAACAAAGCAACTTCATTTTTCCAAAAACAAATCATTCATACAATTTATTTTAAAACAATCCACAAATTAAAAACGTCATTTCAAACAACCATTTTTTTTCAAAAACCAAATATTTTTTTTGATTCAAACCACTTTAAAAAATAAAAGAATACCCAAAATCACTCAACAGGGAACTAGTGTCAGTGGGTGACTTGACCATATGGTTGGCAGCCATATGCCAAACACGTCACCGACACAGAGAGCCTTCTTGGACCATGCTACTAGCTCTGTATGGATTGTCGGGCCATGCAGCTTAGGACTATTTGTCCAACTCCTGTTTTGGTATCCCAATCGGAAAAAAAAATTCCATAAGAACCCAAATAAACAAATTAAACCAAACATCCCATGGAAACCCAAGGACCAGAATGATAAAGAGTTCGCGACGCTCTTCCCGCTCCAACCCCTTGAGTCTGGACAATCCTACTCTGTCTACCATGACATCCCAAATAACAAAGGGATCTATGAAAAGTGAGGTCGCTAAGAGATAACCTCCTCTGATACCATTTTTTCACGAACCAACCCGAGTCGACCCTGAATCGGTCACCCGAGATGGTCCGCGACATGGCCCGAGAGGCATTCCCGATCCTCCCGGGATGGTGACAAGCGCCAGGGAATCATTAGAGGACGTGGTAATTATTTTGACCAATATAAATAAATAAAATAGCAGAAATAATACATAGAAGGGCAGAATAAATAAACCAAATAATGTGACTAAACATGAACAACGGAAATTAATGTTAACCATCTTGACATCCGAACTAACTCCGTGTGACCTCGTAGGTCACTCTCTTACTTAACGATCAAGCATCGCCCTAGGCGAGCACTCTCAAGGTGTAGCATGCACAACACTAAAAAACAGAAAAGAACTATAGGCGTGAGTATTAAAACTCAGTAGGGTAGCTTGATATCTATTCTGAATGCACTGCCATTGAAATAAAAGAAACATCATTTTATGTTTGAACTACAATTTATAAAATTATGTTTTCTATGTATTTTACTTAAAAACAACATATGAACCATTTCCTTTAACCATTACCAAATTTGGGATCATTTCATTAGTGTCAATGGATTTTTAGAAAGGTAAAGTGGTGTTTTAATTTTCAAATTTGTACAGAGAGGATTAAACACTTTCATTATAAAACCATTTATTAAAAACCTAATCAAAAGAAATTTACCACTTTCCAAGGAAAACGATACACCAGAAATGCACAAAGTAAAACACACAACAAGGGAAATGTAGGTATATATATGAGCATCATAATCACTACTGCAAGCAAAAAAATCCGAATAGACATGGGTGAACCTAGGAGATTGAGAATAAACCAGAAGACACCAATACATGAGAAATCATCCTTATCGTCATGTCATGATGAAATCAAATCGCACAATACGCTCGACCATTCTCTCTCATGCAGGTCGAGGGAAAATACCATAGTAATAAACCCAGTATATATCCACCTACAATGGGCCACTGGTCAGTACCATAAACTACCAGTGCATCAATCATTCTTAGAATATTCTCTCAATATGCCAGAATCCCATGTCTCAAGTGTTTAAAAAGGGGGTGATCCAACCGATTCCAACCAAGCATCCAATCATATATATATATATATATGGCACAACAAGCATCACCATGACCCACTCCATGGGAAAACCCCTTTCCCTTAAACCACTCATGTACCCAGGAGCCTCTAAGCGTGGCCTCTCAAACAATGAAATGCAACCAAGGGAGGAGAGTTATCCTAGGAGGGTTTTTATCAAAACATTTTCATCATTTTACATAAAGTACCAAACGGGCATTGAACACATTTCACAATCACCACAAAAAAAGTACAACTTCATTATAAGACCAAAACTAGTTTGAAACAATTTAGGAAGCCCCATGAAACTATTTCGCAGGTTGCCAAATATTTTTATAAAAACAACCCAAACCATTTAATTTTTACAAATAAACTATAAGAGCTAACCGGGAAATTTATCATGAGAACCAGAATACTTGTTCAGAAGAAATCATTTATCTCTCAAACCAAAACCACATTTGAAATTATGTGAATTATGTTTAAAATGCAAACCGACATTATTTCACTACTGGGTTTCAGCTCGTCAAGAAAATATTTCAAGCGCCGTGTATAAAATAAATGGCTGTTTTTACACCAAATAATCATATAAAAATTAATTGCCTTATATTATCTCACAGACATTAAAATTAATAAAATATTCAATTTGAACAATTAGTGTTCACAAACAGCAAGAAATAATGTAACTTAATTTTTAAAAGTAGTGCATAGGGAACCTACCTCGGATACGCGACGCGATTAAACGATGCACATTCGAAACGGTTCGACAAAGTCCAACGCTCTTGAAACTAAAGCGTGACGATGAAAGAACTTCGGAAACAAGGCGCGGTGATGGAGCTCACTCGGAAACACCCTGCAAGGGTCCTAAAAATCCTAAACCAACCAATAAAAACTCCATCAAATAAAGCCCATAATCCAACAAGAGTAATATGGTAATAATAATAATAATAATATTAATAATTAAAATTAGAATAAGAATGTGAATAAGAATAATTATAACAACAACAATAATACTAATAATTACAATAATAGTAATAATAATACTAATAATAATAATAAAAATAACAATAATAATAATAATAATAACAATAATAATAATAATAGTAATAATAATAATAATAAAAATAATAATAATAATAATAATAATAATAATAATAATAACAATGATAATAAAGATAATAATAATTATTATAATAACAATAACAATAACAATAACAATAATAATAATGATAATAATAATAATAAGCCTAATAATAATAATAATAAGAAAAAAAAGAAGTAAAAGTATAAAATAGTATAATCCTTCCAAAAGGGGGGAAGCAGCGTTAGTGGTAGGTTAGGTCGGGCTGCTACGGACATAGGAAGGAAGTCGGGGGGTTGGCGTGCTGCTGGAGAGGGCGTCAGGGTGTGAGGCTGAGAAGGATAGGGAACTGCTTGTACCGAATAGAGGGAGGTGGCCAGGAGGTATATGAGAGGGGCGCAGATTGGGTGAGGCCAGCGGTTCCTTGTGCGCTGGAGACTAAGTGAGGGCCCGAGGCGTCAGGCTTCTATTGAGCGTGAGGGGAAGAAGGCTGAGCGGCTGGCTGAGGTGCGCGAGATGAAGGAGGAGATGCGTCGGGAGGGCCTACTATGGGGAGGATGATGGGTTTTGCACAAACCGGGAGGGAGGAATACCCGGTCACACAAAAATAAAAGGTGGAATGCTCGTGCGCTGAAAAGGAGGTCGAGGCGAGGTTGGCGCTGTCTAAAGGAGGGTGCGCTGGCTGCACACTGAACAAGGGGTGACAGTGTGTGGGGGGTCCTGCTTGCGCCAAAAAAAAAGAGATGAGGTGGGGAGGCTGGTTGTGCTGTTGATGGGTGGAGGGCGTTGGTGGGCTATTGCGGCAGATTGAGAGGAAGACGAGGCGACGGGCAGCAGCGGCAGACAGAGGGGGGACCCGGGTGCTAGGCTCTGCACGGTGGAGTTTGTAGTGTAGTATTCGAAGAAGATGGATGAAGGGTATGGGGAAAATGGAGGGAGAGATGAGAGATGTTGCGGTCGAGATAGGAGAGAAGGTAAAATAAAGAAAAAAAGAGGAGGCGGGCCACTAGGGTTAGAAGAAAATAAGAAGAAAAAAAACAAAATAAAATAAATAAGAAAAAAACATAAGCATATAAATAAAACAAAGTAAAAAAATTAACTCATACAAAAGGTAATAGAAATAAATAATAAGAAAAGAATAATAATAATAATAATAATAACACTAATATTAATAATACACTTAATCATAATGGTAATAATAACATTGTTAATAGTAATAATAGAAATGAAAAAAAGAATAATTGTAATAATAAAAATTCATTAATAAGACTTAACATTATTTCACTAACTTTTAGTATTAATAATTCTCTCTTCAACTCAGTCAATTTATTTCCATTTTCCGACTCAAACCCTGCAACCGCGTGGTACTCGGGCTAACTACACGACTTACGCTAGCAGTGTGGTGCCCGCGCGCCGGCTTAAAATAAAAATAATAATAATGGTGATGATAACAAGAAGATAAAAATTAAAATAATGAAGGGAGTCATATTATTTCAATAATAAAATTAAATTATTAACACAATAGAATTAAATTGAAATGAAAATAAAGACACGTTATTTAAAAAAACACTATTTATTTCATAACTCTGAAGATAATGGGATGCGCGAACGTTAGGGCGAGGTCAGGAGGCTCCAACATCTCTCTTCGCTTGTGCACCCGATGGCATCGATAACAAAAAGTGAACATTTTAACATAACTCAAAGGAACAAATCACCCGAGACACACTCGAACCACAAAAAAAATATTTAAGGCCGAAAATAATTAAATATATCTATACCCATGGGGAAGGGTGCTACAATTCTCCCCACCATAACGCTTTCTGCCCCCGAAAAACCACAACACCATCCTGCTGATCGATCAACACATAAGGGTTCCACACAACACGATCCAACCCTTTATCCCATGTACATCACACCGACTTCCAGCGGGACTGAACCTCATTTCCTGAGAAAGGTCTCCAGCAGAGGGGAGGTCTAATCATACTCCCCACCATATGAACTCAACTAGCATCCGATAATGACTTAAGAAAAAACCCAAGGAGACTCATGGTGGATCTCCCCACCCTAAAGGACCAACCTATTAACGATCAAACAGAAAACCAACTCAGGCCAGAACTGGGCCTTACCCAAGCTATAAAAATCATAGCAGAAACATTTAAATCACCTACTCCCATCCAAAAGGGATAAAAGTTGATCCGAAGAGTCCGTGCTAACAAAAAACCCTTACCCCATGGGTGGGGAGGGAGGGCCCCAGGATTGGATCACTAAAAATTGGATAGAAATCTACTCATGAACCACCACATAGGGATGGGAAAAAGTCAGGCCTGCAACTGATTTACATCAGTGGTCCATGCAAGGCCACACATTTACATATCACATTAAAAAAATGCACCATTATAGACATTGGGCGAGGGATAAGTCCATCACGCTCCTTGTGAAAAGAGGAAAATTTATAATGATGATGAAACCACAACAGACATTCTAAAACTTCCTCACCCCAATGATAGATGTTCAACCTTAACCAGACTCCTTAAAATTACCTGGGGGTTCCTGACCACGCGCCGGCTTCACTCTGAGGCCTTTTGGCTGGAGCTCTGATGGATGAAGCGTCTCCTGCCTCGTAGTCAGGTGTTGATAATCCCAACAAGAAACATAAATCTTTTGATCTGACAGATTAAAGGACAAGAATTTAAAATTAAAAATGTACCATCATTGAATGTCGGAGTTCGTCAAAAGACCCATGACATTCCCATACATTTCAAATTCAAAACAACACCCATACAACGACAACGATAAAATATCCCTTACATTGGAAGGAAACATACAGATGAAAATTTATACACAAACCCAACAACACATCACTTCTGAGAACATCCTCTCTGACGTTTTCTAGAAACTCCCCGACAGAATCGTTGCAAGTGACCCATGCATCAACATGCCTGGCAGGGCTTCAGAGCGCTTGGGCACGACGGCTTCTTGTGACCCCGCTTTCCACACTGATAAAACACAATAATCTCTCACTCCGAAGAGGTTGATGAAAGATCCTGAGGCCTCTTGATTCCACGACTTGCTCCATCCACATTTATTTTCTTACTCATATCCTTTTCAGATTCTTCGTCAGTGCTCATACAGATCGATGGAGAGAGAACTACTTCGAGCAGTCTTGCCATCACAGATTCGACATGAAAAGCTTTTCTTGACACATCGACAAAAGAAGTTAGGTTGGACTCTGACACCATCGACAATAGATCAGGGCGGAGACCCGCCTCTAAGCGTCGAGCCTTCATGGGGTCATTCGTGGCATACCCTGAATCATAAGGGACTAGCTCCACAAAGCGCTGCAAATATTCTAACATGGATCTGTCACCCTGCTACATACAACACATCTCCATACCCTTTCTCACCCTTTCTTCCTCGGAGAAATACTGGTGAATGAACAAAGCCTTGTAGAACTCCCATGTAATCTCTTGATGGGGCTTGTTCCAAGACACTGACGTCCACTACATCCATGGTAAACATTCAAGAATGAAGGTCGCATTCTTGAACATCAACGACTCGAGAAAATCAACGAGGGAGAAGTCCCTTTCAATCCTCCGTATCCACTCCACTGCTTTGGAAGTTTCTTCTTGACCATAAAAGAGAGGTGGATCCAGCTTCCGAAACTCATGAAGAAAATCCTTAGGTTGATCAACTGAACTACGATCACCCATAGAAGCTTCAAAGGGATAACCATTGGACAAGAAAAAGTGAAAAACCCAATCAAGGTCAACTCAATGAGTTAATAAAAACCTCAAAATCAAACACTATGTATGTGAAAAGCTCGAATCACGAGAAAACAAGTTATCATAACATAAAAACTTTTCTCATTGAAATCATCTTTAATTTAAAACAATATTTCTAGGTTAAACCCTCTCCATTTTTATTCCTTAGCGTCTAACTCACATGCATGTATCAGTGCCACCCCAGGCATCCATCCACCATGCCAGAAATCCATCCACATTTCCAACACACCATTATGCATGTGAGCACCCATAAGAACACCATGGACAAAACAAAGAAAATTCATTTTTCCAAAAACAAATCATTCAAACCATTTCTTTTAAAACAATCCATAAATTAAAAATGTCATTTCAAACAACCATTTTTTTCAAAAACCATATTTTTTTTTGATTCAAACCATTTTCAAAAATCGAAGGAGACCCAAAATAACTCAATATGGAACTAGTGTCAATGGGTAACCTAACCATATGGTTGGTGGCCATATGCCAAACACGTCACCGACACAGAGATATTTCTTGGACCACACTCCTTGCTCTACATGGCTTGCCGGGCCATATGGCTTAGTACTATTATATCAACTCCCTCTGTCATTTCCTAATCACAAAACATTTTCCATAAGAACCCAAATAATGAATTTAAACCGGAAATCCCATGGAAACCTAAGGACCAGAACGAGAAAGTGTTCGTGACACTCTTCCTGCTCTTACCCCTTGATTCCCAACAATCCTAATCCATCTACCATGACAACCCAAATAACAAAGGGCACTCAGAAAAGCGAGGTCGCTAAGAGCTGACCTCCTCTAATACCATTTTTTCAAGAACCAACCTGGGTTGACCCTGCACCAGTCACCCGAGCCAGTCCGTGACATGGCCCTAGAGGCATT